>OX392468.1:32500-5032500 GCA_947623365.1 Achlya flavicornis | reverse complement strand
GCCGGCGCATCGCGTGTATGACCGGCCGCCGATATGAAAATTCAATTATGTATGCTCGTCAGCTGATAGATTTGGGTCATAATCATATGATGTATGGCAAATTATCTTGAATTATCATGTTATTGAATCGTATTCGCCGAAAATCTCAATTCTCCATCTGCTTTTATAACAAATAATTGGAATTTTTGGCCAATAGCCGTAGCCATTATAAATCCTTTTTCGTAAAATTAAGTGTAGTCGTAAATTATTTTTACCTATTAAATACATTTGGCACTAGCCATTTGGTAGCCTTAAACGGAACGGCGGTCGTTGACTTTTGATCCTGAGTTCGAGCTGTGGCGCGAACCAGTCTGACTAATATTGGGCTGTGATCATAATGGATCTAAGTATTTATTTTATTGATGTCCCAACATTGGGACTCTCTCATTGTAATTGATGTAAATAGGTAATCTATTTATAACGAGTGTTAGCGCCATATATGGTATTCATGCATTTGATTGCATTTTCTCTTTAAATAGTCTGTCACTTTCGCACATATGGTAAAACAGGCTTAATGAGCAATGCTTCCCTCTCACCCCCCACCATTTTTCCCTATCCACCACGATGTCACCGAGCTTCATAATACTGCCGACCTCAAGGCTGGTGTTAAGGTCAAGTCGCTGAAGGACGCATCTCAGTGTGACCTACTTGCACCATAAATTACCGCGAGTACGTGGACTAAATATATAAATATTACTAACAATATTGTGATTTATCAAACCTACATAATTAGTGCTAAGTGTGTGGTTCTTAACGCCTTGTGGCTTGTAGCCATAGGCGACGAAGCCAATCCAGGACCCACGAGGAGTATCAGGTGCGTGGAATCCATACTACCCAATAACCTTAGGTATTTGCTTATTGAACTGCGATACTAGTGTGCCTAACGATTTCAAAATTACAGTCCACCCCTTTTTCCATTAAAAATACATTCAAATTGACGCCATAAAGCCTTAGGGCTCATAACGCTTCCCGCAAGTAGCCAAACTAAATTTTGGCTGCATCATTTTTGGTCCTTCGAGCCGGATTCTATCTAAATTCATAGATTTGATATAATTTTTCTGTTCCGCAAGACGTAGTAGGTTATCCACGCCTTGTTTCTTTCCTACCTACTTAAAATAAAATAAAAAATTGTGTTGCGTCACATTTATATATTCACTCCGCCCTTATAAGTGTTTGCCTTTGTAAAACATATACTTTTAGGCATATATACATTTTAAGTAATATTTATATTATATTTATAAATTCACGTACTCATTTCATAACATAACATAATATAATATTGCGCCTATTACTATATTGGCTCAGCGATACTGCACGATTTATTCATAAACCTTTCCATAGTACGAATTGTACTTATAATACCCGCGCCGCTCCGCTCGTAGCATTATCGCTGTGTTAGTTAGTAGGTAGCTTCACTTTTACTCGTCTTAATAGTTAACTTAAATTAAATTTAGACAGTTACCTACATAAGTACATAATTATTATCTGTTTAGACGCGTGTTCGGATCACGCATTTGTCTGTCTGTTATTTGGTATTAATATTGCTGTGATATAATAATATCATTATGCCTCGAGAACAGAAGGTTGCTTCTCCTTGTACCACGCGCTTAACCGTCTTAGAAAGTAAGCGAAACGCTCTTTATGAACGAATCAATGTTATTTATAAATTAGCGAAAGCGGCTGAAGCTTCAGAGGACTCTCAAGAGTCATTTTTGAGTACTTGCGTGACGATTGATAATATACGTTCGACTTTTCACAAAGTCCTCGATGATTACAATGAGGAGCTTCTGGAGAGTGACCCTGAAGCTACTCCTTCGTATCAGTGTTATTCTTCGTTCGAAGACCTATATTGTTATATCAGGAAAATTCAGTCGAAGTTTACGAAACCCGCGATCGTGCCAGAGGCCTCGACAACGCTCAAGACTAGGACGCGTTTACCAGAAATTCAGCTAATGTCCTTTGATGGTAATTTGAACAACTGGCCGTTATTCTACGCTAGTTTTAATGCCACCGTGCACAATAACTCTTCGCTTACAGACTCAGACAAACTGTACTATCTAATAGGTAAACTGTCACCTACCGCCCAGTCTACATTTGCTGGTATAATACCGAGTGCCGAAAATTATAAAGTTATTTATCAGACACTTCTCGATAAATATCAAGATGTCAGGCTATTAGGAGCTAATTATTTAGAGCAAGCACTCAACCTTAAGTTAAATGGTTCTCCGTCTGCATCTAACTACCAATTGTTTATCGATAGGTTTGTTGTTGCCATTAACTCGCTAAAATCATTGAAAATTGCTGATCTGTTAGATTTTGTATTACTGCATATAGCTTTGCAAAAATTCGATACGGAAACTGTACGTGCGTTTCAAATGTATTCTCGTGACACAAAAGTACACACGCTTGATATTTTTATCGATTTTATTAAGAGTCAGTGTCGTATTTATGAGAGAACGCAGTCTGCAGCTCCAGCTAACAGCAACAATTCGAATAAGTTTAGTTTTAAGCCTCGTACTAAGACTACTAGCCCGCCGAATCCACAGTCATACGTGGCATCTTCGGCTTCTGACAAATGTATGCTGTGTAATTACGCGACTCATGATCACTACTATAAATGTACCGCGTTCGAAAAACTTTCTCCTTCTGAAAGGTTTAAGTACATAAAAAATAATAACGCATGTGTAAACTGCTTAAGTCGTACGCATAAGGCTGTTAATTGCACATCTAAATTGAAATGTCGTACTTGTAATCAGCGACACCATTCTATGTTGCATTTCAACAATAATAAGGCACCCACTGAACCTACTACGCACGGTACGGTGGGCGCGCACTCCGCCACTACGCTACAGGTACCCGTCCCCGTCGCTACAGAAACCGGTCATCCGAACTTAACGCAACGCAGTGATCTATCGCTCTGCACGACGTCCATTGCTGACTCGCTTCCCACGCACATTAATACACCGAGCGATAACCGACAATGTACAGCTACCTGTTCGACTGTGTTGTTGGCTACAGCTCAAGTGGTAGTGTACGATACGAACAATATGCCGCAAACAATACGTTGTATGTTAGATAGCGGGTCTCAAAGTAATTTCATAACTTATGAATGTTGCAAGCGCATTGGATTATTAAATTGTATAACGCAGACGCACACAGTGGTCACAGGAATTGGTGGTTCTGAAAAACAAGTTACGGGTTCAGTTAACTTTAAAATACACTCTCGATTTAATACGAAAATTAATTTTGATCTCGCCTCGCTCGTAATTGATCGTATAAGCGGCTCGCTGCCGACGGTGGCAGTAGATAAATCTGCGTTCGCGCATCTCGAGTCACTCCCGCTCGCCGACAAAGATTACGCGAATCCCGGACCGGTCGACTGTCTAATCGGAGCGTCAACTATGTCGCATTTATTATTACCTGGAGTAGTACATAGTAACTACAATAATGTTCCACCCGCGATTCAAACTGTTTTAGGGTTTGTGATTATGGGCTCCGCGCCTACATCACAGATCGTTCAAAACAATATTTCAACCTTGTGTTGCAACGTTGTCTGTGACTCGATGGACACGCTGTTCAACAGATTTTGGGAGCTTGAAGAAGTATCCGCGCCGCCCGTTCAAAGTCCTGATGACTTTGAATGTGAAGAATTTTTCCGCGCTACCACCGTTCGTGAAGAAAGTGGTAGATATGTTGTCGCATTACCTTTTCGTAATGACGCATGTTTATTAGGTGACTCTTACACCGCCGCGTTTAGACGTCTCAAATGTTTAGAGCGTAAATTAGACACATCATTAAAAATCCGCGCCGCTTATAATGAAGTTATTAACGATTATATAAATAAGGGCTATCTACGTCCTATTAATGTAAATAATGATGATGTCACTCAACCCTCATATACGATCCCACATCATGGTGTAATCAGAGAAGATAAATCCTCGACCAAACTTCGCTGCGTTCTTGACGCTAGCTGTAAGTCCTCGTCTGGTCACTCTCTTAATGATCTTCTCCACGCAGGTGCTAATTTACAAGGAGACTTGTTTAGCATCCTCATAAATTTCCGCCTATTTGAAGTGACACTTTCCGCTGACTGTCGTCAAATGTTCCTTCAAATAGTGATACGCGAGCCTGACCGTAGGTTTCAAAGAATTTTATATCGGTTCAGTACGGACGATCCAGTTACTGTATACGAATTTAACCGCGTCTGTTTCGGACTGAAGTCAAGTCCATTTCACGCATTGCGCGTTGTCCGCCAGCTGGTCATCGATGAAGGAGATAAGTTCCCCGCTGCAGCCGCTGCTGCTTCTTCATTCCTTTATATGGATGATATAGCTCTTTCTGTCATGTCTACTACGCAAGCAATCACTCTTAGCGATGAGCTAATACAATTTTTCAAGATGGGTCAATTCGACCTAGTCAAGTGGTCAAGCAATTCTGATGCTGTACTCACACACATACCAGATACACATAAATACGCTCATGATAAAATGTTCGAAGAGTCTGTTCCACACAAAATCCTGGGTCTATATTTTGATAGATCTTGTGATTGTTTTCGCTTTGTTGTCGCCGCTCCTGACAATAAGTGCACGAAGCGCACTATATTGTCCGCGATAGCACGGCTGTGGGACATCATGGGGTTTGTGGCTCCGGCCATTTTGTATGCCAAGCTTCTTATTAAAGAGCTTTGGCTTGCAAAGTGTGACTGGGATGCCGAACCGCCCCAACATATTGTCGGTAGTTGGATACAGTTTTGTAATGAGCTACCCTCGCTTAATAAACTGTGCATTCCACGACATTTGGGCATTGTGCAGGGTTGTGATGTCAACATTATTGGACTCGCTGATGCTAGTCAGCGCGCCCTAGGTGGTGTGGTATATATACAAATCCGTATAGGCAATAAGTATACTGTAAAATTATTGTGCGCGAAGTCTAAAGTGTCACCAGTAAAAGTTGTTTCTGTTGCACGATTGGAACTCTGCGCTGCGTTATTGTTGTCTCAGCTACTTCGTAAAGTCTTGGATATTATACACCCGCGGTATCCTATTAGTAACGTCTTCGCCTTTAGCGATTCGAAAGTCGTGCTCTGTTGGATAAACGCATCGCCACATCGTTGGCAGACTTTTGTCGCCAATCGAGTTGTAAAATTGACAGAAAATATTCCCGCGAGTCGATTCTTCCACGTTTCTGGCTCTGAAAATCCCGCAGACTGCCTGTCTCGTGGCCTCACCCCGGACAAGCTAGTCGACCATCCTTTGTGGTATAGTGGACCCACCTGGGTCACGTGCGACCCAAGTGAATGGCCCTTAAATAAATTCGATGATAATGAATACCCAGATACGCCTGAACAGCGGATCCAGGCGCACGTCCTCACGACTAGTCCAGAGGATTCCCCGCTTTATGTCCTAGCACAACGTCATTCGTCGTACTCTAAGTTATTACGCGTTATTGTTTACGTTTACCGTTTCATGAAAATATTACCACGTGGTAATTCTATATCGGCCGCAGACTTAGATTTTGCAGAAAATAAACTAATCCACGCCGTGCAAAATGTTTATTTCTCTGAAGATAAATCTAGTTTAATTAAATTTAAAACTTGTTCACCCGCTTTAAACAAACTTAGGCCTTTTCTCGACAGCAACGGTCTTATTCGTGTCGGAGGTCGCTTGTCGAATTCAGCTGAGACGTACACGCATAAATATCCTTGCATTTTACCGCGCCATGATAAGGTGGTAGATTTGATAGTTGACTACTATCACCGCAAGCATTTGCATGCTGGTCCAGAGCTTCTAATGTCTTTATTAAGACAAAGATTCTGGATTTTGGCTGCACGACGCATTATACGCCATCGTATTCATAAATGCAATGTGTGCTTTAGGTCGAAACCGTGTCCTTTATTCCCACTTATGGCTGATCTACCGAGTCATCGTGTAAGTCAGGTTGACAAAGCTTTCACGCATGTCGGATGCGATTACGCAGGCCCTTTGCAGTACACACCCATTCGTGGCCGGGGAGTGAAGAGCCGTAAAGCTTGGCTATGCATTTTCACTTGCCTTACGACACGTGCCACTCACATTGAGATAGCTACAGATCTCAGTACTGTCAGCTTCCTAAATGCGTTTAAACGCTTCCTTTCTAGACGCGGACCTATAAAATGCATGTATACAGATAATGGAACGTGCTTCATTGGAGCACGCTCGTATCTCCGCGACTTCTACAAATTCTTGGATGAATTACGCCCTCATTTAGAAATAGAGTTTTCTGAAAATCGTGTACATTGGAAGTTCATTCCGCCCGCTGCGCCTCACTGGGGAGGCTGCTGGGAAAGTATGGTAAAAATTATAAAGACACATTTATTTAAGTCCATCGGGCAGCAAATCGTTTCATACGAGGAGCTTCTCACTATACTTACCGAGGTAGAAGCTCTCATTAATTCGCGCCCGTTGATAACTATGAGTAGCGATCCCGCGGAGCCTTCAGCTCTTACACCGGCTCACTTCTTACAAACCGTGCCACTGTCATCGCTACCCGTGCCTGAGGTTGAACCGAAGGACTTACTACAAAGACATAGCTTGTTAGATGGTATAGTTCAGTCCTTCTGGAAACGCTGGCGGATTGAATATTTGCACCAGTTACAGTCGCGAGCTAAATGGAATGTCCCTTCTGTTCCCATACAGGAAGGAACAGTAGTGATTGTTAAGACTGATAATGCCCCGCCATTCGCTTGGCCTTTAGGTATTGTGGAAAAGGTTCATCCATCTAAGGATGGCACTACTCGAGTTGTCACTATAAAAACTTCAAAGGGAAGCTACCTTCGTCCGGTAGTAAAACTATGTCCCCTTCCTACTCAATAGTTTAAGTTAATTATTAAGTAAACCATAAGTATATACATATATCTATATATATATTCTACCGCACATAATTATCTACATATTTATATTACCGCACATATCTAACCGCATATTATATTATATTATTTTAAAGGCAACCCTTTAAGGCCGGAGGGAATGTTAGCGCCATATATGGTATTCATGCATTTGATTGCATTTTCTCTTTAAATAGTCTGTCACTTTCGCACATATGGTAAAACAGGCTTAATGAGCAATGCTTCCCTCTCACCCCCCACCATTTTTCCCTATCCACCACGATGTCACCGAGCTTCATAATACTGCCGACCTCAAGGCTGGTGTTAAGGTCAAGTCGCTGAAGGACGCATCTCAGTGTGACCTACTTGCACCATAAATTACCGCGAGTACGTGGACTAAATATATAAATATTACTAACAATATTGTGCTTTATCAAACCTACATAATTAGTGCTAAGTGTGTGGTTCTTAACGCCTTGTGGCTTGTAGCCATAGGCGACGAAGCCAATCCAGGACCCACGAGGAGTATCAGGTGCGTGGAATCCATACTACCCAATAACCTTAGGTATTTGCTTATTGAACTGCGATACTAGTGTGCCTAACGATTTCAAAATTACAGTCCACCCCTTTTTCCATTAAAAATACATTCAAATTGACGCCATAAAGCCTTAGGGCTCATAACGCTTCCCGCAAGTAGCCAAACTAAATTTTGGCTGCATCAACGAGGGACCACCAGATGGAGCGCGCGGAACACGGGAGTGAGGCCAAAAAAGCAAATACAAATTGAAAAATACATACCTGGTATTCGCTTTTGAATTTGTATTTGCTTTGTTTAACAAACTTTATTTAAGAAAATACACTTTTTTATTAATAAACTGTGGTTAAACAAAGCAAATTCAAACTGGAAAACGAATACCAGGTATCTGATTTTGAATTTGTATTTGCTTTTTTGGCTTCACTTTCGTGTTCCGCGCGCTCCATCTTCCTTACAGCGAGGGACATTCATAATATTAAAAATAAGAATTAACGAAGAATATATGAATTACGGATTGATACGAAGTAACGAAGAATTAAATCAATTTTAGGCAATTTTAGGGGGCAGCAAAATTTCACAATAAAGAATATTTCATAAATATTTAAATATTTTCATTCAGTGGAAGTGTGTAGATCCATCTACACACTTCCCAAGAATAATTTTAGCCGCCCTTATATCCTCTACAATAGTCAGGTCCTAGATTATTTTTACAGTACAAAAATTTGGATGAAATTGCATAAGATATTTTTTTGGGTATATTTCTGAGTAAATCAAAGTTCAATCATGTACCGACTAATAAGCCAGGGTAATGTATGCTTATTTCTGTAAGAAGAGCAAGAAAAACGGTCTCCAAATTTACCGCCCTAGGCTCAAGCCTACTTCAGTCTGCTGGTGGATTAATCAGTAGTGAATTTCACTACTGATTTCATTTCATATTTATGTCGCACCTAAACTTCGGACCGATTTGGTTATCTTTAGGATTACTGTATATTTAACCTATTATTCATAATCGCTTTTTAACTAAATCAGTGTAATAGTCTCCTCCGTCTCACTCTTTCGATCACCAAATGTCACGTGTCAGATAAAGACTTCAGAATAATAGCTAATCAACGTTTGATAACTTCATTATGAATAAGGGTGTGTGTCTTTTGAATTAAAAATCTAAATAAGGGGCGGCGAATTTTGTTTGCGCCACGGGCAATTGAGACCCACGCTACACCAGTGCGGCATGTAACTTGGCAGACTCGTTAGACTTTTCTTTTATTTAGTTAGTTCTAAAAAGACATGTTTAAAAATAAATTATGTGAATAACCATTGAATAATGACAAGCAATTAAAGTGAAAAGAACAACTGAAAGCCAGGCCAGCACATATAACAAACAACTGAAAAGTGAAAACCGAAAAGTTACGTACCAGCAACTGTAACAGACCTTTTAAAACAATAAAGATTTTGATTTTACTGTTAAATAAAACAATACAAATCAAGTTTATAGTGTAATAAAAATATTCTTCCATATGTCCATAGGTTTAGCTCTTTCCAGATATAATTTATATAGTGATTCAGCAACTGGGTTAACTGAATACGACTGAACGTAAAAACATCGGCGTCCATCATTTTGTATTGGTTTTACATTCCAGTTTTGATAATATGTGAGGCAACGGGATTGCCCAGCGCAGAGAATTAATACGAGGAGAATGTACAGCCATGTACTTTGTTGTTTTAAATTGAGTATTTTTAGGTTTACGTTTCACTAAAACGGAGCGGATATGAGCTAATGGAATGTTGACACTTTTGTTCTTTATTATCGAGACATTATTAATATGTGGGGCCCGCGCAATCCAAATTGCTTTTGGCTTTTAATGTCATCTCTTATATTAGAATTCAGACGCCAAGTTTTTTATTTTTACTATAAATTTCTTTCTGACACTATGCCATTACAACTCCATTGCTATATGAGTTAATGTGCATTGTCTCCTAAATTCATAATGGTTTTCGCTGATATTGAATTTGTAGACTACCAAAATTGACTAATCTGTCAATTTTGTCACTACTGATAGCTCGACACGTATTTCTTTTGTCTAAACAAAAAACTACCAAGATATCGTCTGTTGAAGTTCCGCGTGAAGTCACGTAATGGTTACAGTGTCTACTCTCTACTACTATGTACAGTACTCTAAAGTGATGTCACGAACTTTGACGCGCTTTATATTTTTATGTTTTGGTAAAACAAAAATCACGTGCCCAATATTTTTGATAATCTAACTGACGGACTAATTAGATATTTTTTTACCCCAAGAATCATCCCTATCCCCATCCTTAAAATTATATCATTGGGAAAACAAATGTTGTCTTGAGTTGTCCAAATGTATGGCACAAGTGGCTGTATTGTTACTTAATATGTAATAGTACTTCATCTTCAACTTGACAAGCTTTGTAGAGTAACTAGCTGTTCCCCGCATACCCGTTCAGGATAGGAAGTTGTCAGTCTATGTCACTCTTCGGCCTATGGGCCGATAGCTATAGAAGAACAAACCACCAAACATTCAGCTCTTGCGTTGAATCTCTATATCTATGGTATAATATTTGGTGGAGATTTGTTTACCTGGGGCTCAATTCTCGCGCTTTCGACATTAATGTCGCAAACACATTTACCAAGAAAAAATTCGGATATCTTAAAAATTCTATGAGTTTTGACAGAAGACCGCCATGTTTTCCGCCAAATGTCTATTCGACATCGATGTTGAAAGCGCGAGAATTGGGGGCCTGGTCATTTTCATAAATGCCCGTAGGTCAGATGTCCTCTAATATGTACACCCGGCGAATCCAAGTTTATTTATAGAGTGAGGATAACAAATGAAAAATATGTTTTATTATAAAGAAACGTTTAATAATATTAAAGCTAATCAATTAAACTATTTACATCTTATACCAATCAGTTCCGACTTCATTTTAGTCCCATTAACAATTTACATTATTATATACATACTTCCAACGATTCATATACGCATACCAATTTTATTTATGGAATATATTATTATAATGTAGGTATACAAGTAGTTCTTGACATGAAAGATATAAAGCTTAAAGTACATCGTAAGCCTTTCGCTTATAATCATGTATCTCAGTCATGGCTTCGCTTCATTATCGCTGCTTCAGAATATATCAACCGTAAGCGAATATTTGAAATCTCTGAAGGAATTTTTAAATTTATATAATTCAACATTGCTTAAATTGGTAAATAAATATTCCATTTCATATCAGATTCTCATTTTTACTACAGACAGACATTCCATGAATTTATTATGCATATTCCTTCAAAACGTCCAAGTGTCTTTTCACAGCCCTTATCCTATGACTAGAACTTGACTAACATTTACAGTTCAGTAGAAATAGCATGTATTTACATATATTTAAAGATCTTTTTGTATGTACAGTCTCGCTAATACTGGTGATTTGATATAAAACAGGAAACTATTTTGTATAAAGTTTAACAGCAGTAAAATACACACATGTATACAAAAACCTCTATATGTATGATAGGGTTGTCAAATACAGGTACCATCATATTTTTTGTGACGGCAAACATTACATTTTATAACATTTATTCAGATAATACTGTGAAAAAGTAGAAAACGTACAATGGGCCAAACCAATTATTTATTTCAATACTTTTTTTACACGACTCAACTCTAGTTCGGTTTACCCCATTACTTTTAGCTGATGGTTAAGATTATGAGTATTTTATAGGTAGTCGAATAGCATAATTTCAATTAAAATATAGATGGTTCAACATTTATAAATCTTTGGCACATATTCCATTTATACACAAAATTGAGTTTTATAATTTTTAAGACAACGTACTAATATAGCAATTATTGTCGAAATTTACTCAATCAAACTATCAAAGTATCTGCTCAAACTTCTAATCATCATGTTATTTTTTTTTCAACATACAAGATACCTTTTATATAACTCAACGATACCTTTTATGCAACTCAATTTAAGCTCTGATAAAGCACTTAAAATAATGCTATGTGCCTATATATTAACGACTAGAACGATGATCTTTGGTGATGGAAAGGTAGCCAGCTGCGGAGACCGGCATTAATCGTAGGAACATACCGCCCTCCACATATAAAGTTCATATGATAGTGGTGGAGAACGTTGAGGGGGCCATGAAACGGGCGGGCATGGGCAGACAGGCGAGCCAAACGGCACCGGCGCCGGCGAGGCATCAGCGCGCACGATGCGCGGGAGGGGTCGCCGGTCAGGGCGCAGCCGCCGCCAGCGCCGGCCGCGTGGGCGTCGGCACGCGGGGGCAAGCCACCATAGACCCGCTGCGGTTTGTTTGGCTATTGTTCGCTGCACCACCTGAACAAAACAAATAAACTACGTGTTAAAATAGAACTATGTGGTTTTTGGACCTTGATAAATGGATTTCAAGCCATAAAAATTACCTTTATTGTGATCGATTAAAATAAACCTTGGAATCAATGTTTATCTCCCGACCTTTAAATAAGTATTGATGAAAATACTCAGTTTAAAAGTGTCTACGTATGGAATAGGTAATTTAAATTGATTTATATTTATTAAGCATCATAACTTGAGAGATGATTGGATGTGTACTGATTTATACTATTATACATACAATAATTACCTATCAAGGATCCGAGCATCTTGGTGACGGAGAACTTGCGCGTGCGCTGCGGGGTGCGCACTTCAGCAAGTAACCGGTCAACACATCGGTAGAGATCACCCGAGTTGTCTGCGACGCTCGCTTCGCTGAAGGAAGCCCCGTGGGCCGCACTCATTGCCTGACCTTCTTTTAATGTTACCTGTAACAATCACAAACACTCATATTATTTTTTAAGTTCGACAACCACAATCCAAATTGAACCAAAATATATTTGATCCTCCTAACAACAGTAAACTTGTTTGTAGGTACTTCATCTTGAAATCCCAGGATATTATTTTAGTACAAACATTCCAAATCAGACCAAGCTTCTAAATGAATTCAGTGTTACGAAATTTACAAGGTCAGAGTTTAATTAATATCAGTAGAAACAATGCCGATGGTCGATGATCAATTGGCTTTACATAATAATTTTGAAGAGTTATTTAGCTTATTACAATTGATGATGATAACTGATATGGTCTAAAACGTAAGTTTCTCTTAGCCTACTCGTTATATGAACAATGAAGCTGTCTTCTCATTACTTTATAGTTCCATCCTTCAAAGTGACTTCAAAAGGCTCAATAGGATCTCGAGAGACAAGGGGCTGTCTGCGCTTTGTCTCTTTGTAAGCAAAGTCAAAACTTTAGTAACGCGTCGAAATTGTGCTCGCTTCTGATATGTACATTAATTTTATGGTTGTTTTACAAACCTTCGATATCGGTGATTCAAATTCTGTATTTCTAAACAATAGCGATTTCGGAAGCAATTGCTCAACTCTACTCATAACAGCACGTTGTTCCAATTATAGGTATTTACTGAACGATCAATTACGGTGAAACATTTATTATTTTCACCCAGATATATAGATCAATATTTTAATGTCATCGCTACTGGGGTCAATAACCGCATCGGTATGAGAATATTTTCAAATCACATCACTGTAAATATTTCATGTCTGCTAACAAGCGGAAAATACTGTGTTGATTTATACGTTTACAAATAGCAGGTATCTAATGGACAGATAATAAAGAAGGTGTAATAAAATGTTGATATCAAGACTTATTGCAGACATGTTTAATATCTTCGGCTTTATAGGAGCTTGTAGGATTCATATTTACGAAAAATGTGGAGCATTTCCAACCACTCTAAATGCTACGGCTATTTTCGCCATCAATCAAGCTGGAAGTTGTGGCAAGCGAAATGAACGGGAAATCTAAAATATATTTCAACAAAGATTTTCAGCGTCTTACATCATTCGCCACTAAAAATATAGTTTAATCAATTCAGTCATTCAAAAAATCGCGGTGCGTGTTAAAATTGTTTAGCTTGCGCAACTTGCTTTTAAACTGCGCGGCTTTACACTATTACAAAACATTCCAAAACTATTGTTTCTTAAGAGTTCAATAAGGAATGAAATATTACCTGTCTTAAGTGGTCTAGGTCTGTTTTGTTCCCGAGCAGTGCAAGGGGCATGGGTGCAGAAGTGCCTGGTCCATGCGCCGGGCTTCCGTTAGGCGGTGCTCTTTTCAAAGTACTTAGTACTTCAGTGGCGTATTCAAAGCTACTGCGGTCCGTCACTGCATACACAAGTAGACAGGCGTCAGCCCATTGTATCTAGAACAAAGAAACACATAACGTTAGAAAGAAGCAAGAGTCTGTCGGTTGCTAAAGCACGTTCCACTCTATGCTGAATAACTTTAATAAGAAAATGCAAAATGAGAGTCAAGTTCTTGAATCCCTATTAATTTAACTTAATTTTCGTCCTAGAAAGTTTGAAAATCGGCTTACAAATGAATATACGAGTATGATATATGTATGTAGGTACCGATGGATAATGGGGTTGGGTTATAAAATCAGACTTTCGTATCGAGACGCATTTGCATAAAGGAGACTAGACAGAGAAGAATGTGTGCGATTAATTACTGCGTCGGAGCCAACATTCCAGCACAAAATTAGCCGTACTGAAGCGATTCACGGGCGCTCCCACGCTGCGCTCGTGACGATATGTGGCTTTTTTTTCTTCAGATTGCGAAAAAGAAAGATAAAGTTTACGTTTTGTCGTCCTACGTAATCAAAATACATCTGCTTATTTATATCAACCTAACCTCCACCGTTCATATAATAAATGCAGAGGTCGGTCAATAACACTCTCTAGCACTTGAACGGTTTTCGGTGGTCGGAATCGGCATTACGGCTAGAAATAATAATATACTTCTCTTGGAGAAATTATATTGTATTCTTATTGAGTTTTTGTTGACCAAAACAATATGAAAGTAATACGGTCGCGTTTACTTTATTATGTAGGCTTTCTTGCTACGCCGTAGCTCGGAGCTACGACGTAGATTATTGTACTTTCGGACACATTGGACCTTCTTATATACTTTATGTTCTATTAAAATTGATATATTAGTGTATAGCAGGATAGCACAACGCGGTACTCATTAATTTCGTTGAAGTAAAAACATGTTTGTGATGTAGTGTACTTTCGTCGCGCCCATTCACTACATCGGCAACTTTCATCCGACAGCAATGTTTTTACGTTTCCACTTGAGTTACGTTTTGTTGTTCGATTGTCCGAAAGTCAAAGCCAAGATTCAGTCATAACTCAACTGCTGAGTGGCTCTAGGAAATTACATCCAAGCATATTGTTAGACATCAAAAGATTCACCGGGTTATGACGGTCATCGTTCGAATTTTGAAACACATAACTGAAAATCATAGCACTGGGCTCATGAGGTGAAGGAGTAGTAGGCAACTATTAATAATGTAGCACTGTAAACACAGTGAGTCACAGCGTGCGTTGTACCGGTCACTGGAGCGACTCCACAGCCACATTTCATGCCATTGGTATTATATTTGTGGCGATTAACCCAGTTGTTTGCAATATCAAACGGGTTCAGTCTACGAATACGATATTCAGTATGCGGAAGGGTTCCTCAGAGATCGTTACGCCGATGTGTTACACAAACTAATGTGTTAAATGTATGTAAAGAGACCACGCGTAATTATGCTAACCTCGTTTGAACTATAGTTTATAGTATTACAGAAGCACAAATGATTTTATAACTACATGATTTGAAAACAAGGTTAACATTATGGTGTTTAAATGTAGAGCCTATAAAAAGTACATCAAATGATCATATCTACTTTAAAGTGTTCAAACCTAATAAAAAGTTGACCTTGTAGCTATTTTTTATGAAGTCTCAGACACCCTTAATCTTCTAGAGATTTAGAGAACTTTTGTTTTTTTGTTAGAGGAACGAAAGGCCAGCTTAGAATTAATGATTGCTGTTTGATGAAGGTGAAGATCGCTGGGAAATGAGCAAGGTCCCGCTAAATACTGAAATTGATAGTTAACTGTTGACTAAACCCCACCGAAACTACAGGTTTCTTTGAAATTAAGTACCGAGAAGAAGGTTGAACTTTATGATAGACTCGTATAGAATTTAATTATACTTATCATTGTCAGATTTTTTAGTGCTTAACCTTTATGAAAATAGCTTGAAGTTACCTTCGCGGCTGAAAGAATTTTTATAAGCCAAAATAAAACTTTTATGTTTCTGTTCCGAATTCTTTGATACTACATGATTTTTGAAGCTAATTTCTTGGGCCTCCTAATGCTCAGTTACTCAGGTCGTTATGACGGTAGTTCTATAGATGCAATTACCTGTTCTGCAGGAAACTTGTCAGAATTGGAACCGGACACGTCAATGACTTCTAATTCCATTGGAGTACCATTAATAGGTACCGTTTGTCGGTACAGGAGATCTGGAAAAAATAATATAAAGTCAGCCGTCATGTCATAAATTGTAAAGAGATATTTATTTAATAAATGTTATACTGTAAACAAACCTGTGTTTGAATGATATTCCCCTATGTACCTCCTTGTCAAGTAGCGGACGATCAGAGCTGCAACAGAAATAATAAAATGTTAGACATTGAATACCTACATTATCTGTAATGAATAGATCGTCTGGTTTTTTATTATTTTGACCGATATACCTACAATAACTCGTATTTGAACATGTTGGATGGATTGATTGGTTCAGTTGCAAGTTGTTAAATAACACAAACCGAGATTACATCATCAATTAAAAGGGTCATTGGGTTGTTAGCGTGCCTCCTTCGGTTTATGTAACACCATTTTTGTCGGGCTCTTTGGTTACTATTCCGACGAAACTCGTAAATTAAATTTTATATGTTATTGTCTTGAAGTGAATAATTTGTTTTGTTTTGTAAGGAATCTCGTGTAATGATGCATTTGATTTTTATTGGCTTGAACTAATTGAGATAGAAAATAAATCGAGTGTACATTATTTCTAACGTAAAACTTGTTTTATAGCTTGGAATTAGGGTTAGAGATGCATATTGGATTCATAAAGCAATATAAACAATACTTATTTTTTATGAATATGATTTACGTCAAATTGTGACAGGCACTCAGAGCATTTGGGTCACAACTCACAAAATGAAATAAACGAAATTGACTGTTCATTATTTTTCAGACTGTTATTTACGACATTGCACTGAAATGTTAGGGTAGGATTTGCTTACCTGATTTGCCGACTCTTGAACTTCCAATTACAGCAATGCGTACGCGCGGCAAACTGGCACGTTCGTCCCTCATTGTTGTGATGAAATTAATATCTGAAACAATAGAAATTCAACTTATTAGATATTCTTGGATGACAAAAATAGCTGGTGTTAACCACAATTTCTTAAAAATATCTATTAGTAACAATGTTATTGTGTCCGTGTTACGTGCTCGCCCACCGGGCCTGCTTTCATTCAAAACCATCATCACCTTACTAAAATAGTTTACATCTAGCACCATAAGTCTGGTATATTTTTACCGTAAAATCAAACCATTTTCGGAAAACTTTGTAACCTTTACGCGCTTAGAATATATAATGCATAGATTACATAATAATTCAGATGGAGCGCGCGGAACACGAAAGTGAAGCCACAAAAGCAAATACAAATTGAAAATCTGATACATTCTGATACAATTCGTTTTCCAGTTTGTATTTGCATTGTTTAACCACAGTTTCTTAATAAATGAGTGTTTTTTGCTACATAAAGTTTGTTATACAAAGCAAATACACATTCAAAAGCGAATACCAGGTACGTGTTTTTCAATTTGTATTTGCTTTTTTGGCCTCACTCCCGTGTTCCGCGCGCTCCATCTGCCTTATTCTGTAATCTGTGATATAATGGTAAGGGTTATTTTCCTAAATTTTCGCCTTATTAACGCTTAGACTTTAAAACGCACTGACCATTAACTTTTTAGTGTTTCGCTAATAATGACTTGACTCGGTTCCAGCACTTAATGGCGGTAAGATAAGCTCGGCACGGCTGCTATTTGGCAGGCATCATTTTCATTCATTAGTCGCAATAAGCAACAAACGACGCTGGTCCTCATAAACGTAATGGCTGGCAGCAAAACGCGTCACTGAATAGTTTTTTTTCCCATTCACATTGTGAAGATGCTTTACATACTGTTATGAATAACTAGCTGGATCTAAGCGTCTTTTATATTACCTAAACATTTGAGTGGAAATTTTACAGTTTACTATTTCTTCCGTGGAAAATTGTGTAGAGATAGATTGCGTAATAGAGGTTTGTTTTATGTTTATGTGATTTGTGAGGTTCGCGAGTGGAATAAGTTGCTATATTGGAAAAAAATGATATCTTTGTGTCCCTGTATCTTAATTAATACAAGGGTTGGGGTTCTGAGTTTTTATTATATGATTTTTGAGATCTTAATTGAGTTTGCCAATGAAGGAAAACACGTTTGATAGAAATTTTCTCGATAAAGTTTAATTCCAAAGCAGCCTCTAAATAAAAATCTTTTTTACTGTAACTCCGTCAAGCAGGCGAATTTTACAGTGAAATTTAATGCAAAAAATTCGTAATTCATTCTTCTTATGATGTGAAGAACAGATTTTCTATACATTGCATGGTTATTTTATAAACAATTTATATTTGGTTTGGTACTTACGTCGTTTATTAAAAGCTGCCGCTTGCCTGGGCGAGTACCTGAGAGCACTATAGTCATCTCTTTTTGGCACATACGAAATTACGGTGAATGTATTTATTACTACTCTTGCATCGCTAGGATTATTCGGCCGTAGCCTTTGTCGACGACGGACCTATGCTAGTTGTCGCGACCGGCTCTCGTAGTTTTAAACATAAAATATTTTCGTAGCATATTCTTTATTGTCTTTAAAGATAGTATTATAGTTTGTAATATCGTATTAATTTAAGTTTAGTGTGATAATCTAATAGTGCTTGTAAATATAAAGTTAGTTGTGTAGTTTTGTTTTTATTAATTTTATAGTATTATTTAGTGTCAAAGTTGATTTAATTATAATTTCACGACATGGCTAATATAATAAAGACCAGGAAAATCAGCATTGGGAGCAGCATTTTAGCAATTATTTATTACAGTTACATCATTATCAGTTTATCGATAGATTTAAAACGAACTTATAACCCTTCTAAGTAAAGTTTACTGCTGATATTGTATGGTCTGCATTCCTCGTACCAACCAACTTGAATTAGACGGGCTACATCCAAGGGCATTGTACTCAACACACACACATAGATATCTCGCTCCCGCCCGCCATCGTCACACAAACTGCTATCCGTCCGAGTGCGAGTTACAGACCATAAAAGCTATGATAACAACTGATTTGTTATTATATTTACGGATTCTTATTCTATTACTTTATATTACATTTTATTACCAAATACCTATAACATGATTTGATTATTATAATTATTTCTTATGGTGTACTTAGGACAACTATCTCTTTTTATGCCTAATAATGAAGAATGTTCACTAATTTAGATTTTTAGGTCTCCGTATTTTCTATAGAAAATAAAAAATACGTGTGAAAGAATTATTTCGATACGTCAATTAGTTTCCGAGATATGGAATTTTAAAATGAGCGCGCGACGCTGGATTCCACCGGCCCGTACTCGATGCGTGTGACGTCATGTTCCAACGCTCGCTCAGTCAATCGCGCTCACAGAACAAATACCCTGACGGGGTCGCGCTCTTCCGTACGTTCCCTAGATGATTATGACTTTTTTGGTTTTTACCCGACTGACCCGAAAGGAGGGTTATGTTTTTCGAGTGTATGTATGTATGTATGTCTATTTCATTGGCACGCTCTGCAGCCTAAATGGGTTGATGGATTTAAGCATATTAGGTGCCGTTAGATTCGTCTTGACTGTGGGAGTGTCATAGGGTATATTATTTTTATATGGCGTCTACGGATAAAAAAAGAGGGGGGATATTCAAAACAAATATTTCGTTATTATAACAATATGGGTATCAAATGAAAGCTTGTGAACAGCCTATTCCACATATGTATACATTGTAATACTTTTGTGCTACCATTTTGACGTAAATTACAAAAAAACATGTTTAATGCAAGGACAGTAGGTATTGGTACCATGAGCGGTTACCGTACGTAACTCACAGAGTTGCGATGGTTGTTAGCGTTACTTTACCGTACCGCTCATTTACTTACTAATACAGCTAATACTTACAACTCATTCTGTATAAAACTAAAAAGTCTGAAATAAATTTAATTATTAAAAGAAACAAAACACAGAACACATGATTTTCTAGTATTTATATTGGAAATTTAATTAAAAGAAACAAATAACCCGACTGCGTGCGCTTGTTTTTCTCTTTTCAGTTAATTTTTGTTTTACGCAGTTGGGTTATTTGTTTCTTTTAATTAAATTTCCAATATAAATACTAGAAAATCATGTGTTGTGCCAAAATGTAATAATACAACCACCAGTCCACCGGAAAAGTTGATTTTATAATCGTTCCAATGAATGTCCAAATGTGAGAGAAATGGGTAAAAACTGTGAAGGGGTTGGATCTATTTAGAGACGAAAGCAAAGTTTATTGCTGTGAAGATAGTTTTGACGTAAGAATACTGACAGTCTATCTACTATGTACCTAACCACTTTTGTAGTGTGCAGTTATTTGATACCCCAGCGCAGCCGCGGTTTCACCCGCATGTAGCGTTTTAATTATTTTGCGCGAAACCCCTTATAAATTATCTGAAGTAAAAGAATCTTAAGTTATTCCTTATAACATCCGCTATCTACCAGTGAATGTCTCGTCTATATCGGTCCAGCCGTTTTGGAAATCAGCCGGAACAAACTAGTGTTTCACCCGGTTACAAATTGATATTTTGATATTACATATTCAATTTTATTTATTTGGATAAATAAAGTAGATTGTGTTCCTGCGCGTGAGTAAGGTAGCCAAAGCTCATTGGGGAGGGGGGAAAGGTCGGTAACGCATGAGCAATGCTACATGTGTTGCAACTATCCATTTGGCTACGGTAACCGCTTACCGTCAGGTGGGCCGTACGTATGCTTGTTTACCGACTTAGTCGTATAAAAAAAGATAAGACATAGAAAAGGTTAAGTACATCTATTCAACTCGCTACATTTGCAATATATCAATTTATTTAGTTAAATTTACTAAGAAGAGTATAAATAGGTATAGACAAACATAATTAATTTATTGTCTATAACATGAAACTTAAAAGGTAAATAAGTACCTGCTTGCGTTGCAGCTATAAAATAATTATTTTAGGTATATTAGGCAGACAGGAGTAAGCATTTGCATTCTTTCTTCTTGCTTTTCGGCGGCAACGGAATAACTATTCGTCGATAAATAATAAAACTTTTAAAATATATATATGTGATTTGGACATCTTATTTAATTATGTTGTTTTATTATATTACATTGATTATTAGATTCAATTTAAAATAGTTTTACATGCTATTCTGTAGCGAAATGTGTAGACCTTATTTTAAGATTCCACCTAAATTGTACGACATTTTCTGGCGAAGTAAACAATTTCATTTCATTTCAACCAAAAGTCCATTTATTTTATGTAGATTTTACAGTTGCCCTTTTTCAAATCCAAAATACTTTCCACTAATAGCGCAAGATACCTACGTACCACCGCTAGCGGCTAATATGAGTGAACGGAGCGTTGGAACATGACGTCACCTCGCGGTCACGTGACCGTTAGCGGGCTCGATATTTAGGGGAATTTTAAATGTCTGTAAAATCATAACTACTTGGTTTTTTTGAACGAAACAAAAACTAATGTATTTGTATACGTAATTGCTCTACTGATACAAATTTTCAAGCGCTTTTGCATACCTATTAACATTCCTCAATTTTGTAGATGCTATAAATGAAATAAAATATTTATGATTCACAGGGAACAATCTCCACAAAAATAATCCGTAGTGAAAAGATCATGGTAGAACCCATAGAATAATTTTTGGCATCCTTGGTATCGCCCGCACCGCAGCCAGCCTATGATGTCGCAGATAATGTGCCACCAAAAGCATCGCATTTTTTTTTGCGATTTCATATTTGGTACCGTAGTAAAAGTTGACCGTATACAGGAGTACTTTACGTGGTTTCATTTAATTTCGTATTGTCGTATCCACCCCGTATACCCTTTTCATTACCCGCAGCATATATACTTCATCATCATCATCATGATCAGCCTATAATGTCCCACTGCTGAGCACAGGCCTCCTTTCACAAATGAGAGTGAAAGGGAATGGGCAGATACTCCACCACGCGTGCCCACTGCGGATTGGTGGAGGTAGGCTAGTGGTCAACCTACTGTTGGAATTTTTCAAGCCGCCTAGTAGGCATCCAACTAGCTTAACGACTATCACAATTAAGTGATAACCGAGACCAACGGCTTTACGTGCCTTCCGAAGCACGGAAACGCTCGATATGAAATACCACTAGACGGTCACCCA
Organism: Achlya flavicornis; assembly: GCA_947623365.1. Taxonomy (NCBI): domain Eukaryota; kingdom Metazoa; phylum Arthropoda; class Insecta; order Lepidoptera; family Drepanidae; genus Achlya; species Achlya flavicornis. The sequence goes on along the minus strand of OX392468.1, from coordinate 5,010,558 downwards.
TCCAGGTACCGACCACGACAGACGTAGCTTAACTTTGCCGATCGATTAAGAACGGCTAATCATGCTACACCACGAGCGCTTCCTTATATATACTGATATATACTTACACAGTATAAACTCGTATTTACGTACAAATATGAGTAATTACTATAGCTTTTGGTTAAAAATCGTTTATAACAAGTGTAATAAAAAAATAAACTTTTACTGCTCTCCTATAAAATATACTTTGTAATTTAAACGATGGCGGTTCGGCTTTCGTGTTTCTGCCGGCGTCGCCCGAGTCCGGCCGAACGTATATAGCGGTGGCGGGATTTTTTAAAACTTTGATAGTTCTCTAGGGGCGGTGCCCCCCGCGCGGCCGGCTAGGCCACGCCTTTCAAGGAACGATTTATTTCCACGGTGTCATCTTAAGATGTATAAAAGCGTTCTTGATCTCAAAAATACTATGATCGTATGCTAGGTATGATAGTACGTACTCGGTAGGTACTAATTTCATACTTCACTATTTTAAAGAATGGTTACAAATTCTATTTCAGGGAAACCTTTCATGTTTCAGGAACACGGTTTATGATTTATTTACGTGTAAGCAAAACACCGCAAAAATCTCCCATTAGTGCGACATGCAGGCAACGAGACATGTCCCGGATTATTTATAGATCGGATATGTAGATATGCGTCAATGACTGCCCACCGACTGGTTGAATAACCTTAGAAAACAACGCGTATAACCTACTATGTGATGAATTTTTGACAACAATGCGCGATAGGGCGGACGTGCGGATGAAGTTTTTCATCATTATATGCTGCGTAGTTTTCTACATAATTTTCAGTAATTTTTTAACGTATTGTAAACTAAATATATGTACGAATCATAAACAAAGAGAAGCTTTGTTAAACATCACTGCTGGCAACTTGACACTTGGCAAAGATATGCATTTCTTTAAACAAAACATTTTTTCGAGCTCCCCGCCCGCGCCTTCCTATATTCGTTGCATTCAGATTATTTCAGCTCTTTTATGTTTGTTAGTTATAACAATAAATGTTAGATTGAGCTTACAGCCCAACTATAAGTACTTATGGATATCAACAGATTTCTTTTTATTCTGTTCTCCTTATCTCATAAGATCGAAAAAGCACAATTGTGGCAATACACCTCTGTGTGAGAGTTATCTAGTTCTGCCCAAACGAAATACTCATCCGGGTCTACACCAGTTACACCCAGATGAAGTAATTTTTTTTTTTTTTTTTTTATACACACACGGTCATCTGATCCCAAACTAAGCAAAGCTTGTACTATGGAAACCAGATAACTGATATAATACAAATACTACTTTTTGTTTGTAAATACATACTTAATATACATAATTACACCCAGACTCAGGACATACAGACATGTTCATGCACACAAATGCATGTCCTGTGTGGGAATCGAACTCACGACCTGCGGCGCTATAGGCTAAGACTCTACGTCTTAACCAACTGCGCCAACTGGCCCGTCGATTTGAATTGATTCCTGTCATGAATATAATGCATTGTATTATAGCTGCAAGTCTTGGCAGTGAAATCCTAGCCTGGTCACAGTGATATGAACTCTGGAAAGATTGAAACAGATAGCTAAATATAGTATAATGTTTCATAATTTGTAAATTGGTAGCAGGTGTCACCAGTTGGTAAACACAAATTTCCATACAATTGTGACGCCCTCAATCTAAGCAAATATTTTGTTGTCGTCTATAATAACGTTACAGCGAGTCGTTTAAAGGCTTCAACTGATTGTTTACATTGTGTTGTTTTTCTTAAGTAATTTTTAACATTTAATTTAATTGTAAAGCTTAACTTTTTTCTACGACGTTACATAACATCGTGTAGTAGGTATTTTATTAATACAATACAGCTTTTTTTATTTAATCACGTATTTTTTATTACATTTTATTGTGTTAAAGTTTTCATCATACCTGAAAAAAAATACGACTCTGGACTCTGCCTAGAAAAACCATTTCGTTTTTCATTTTTACTGCTAATTTCAGAAAGCTACGATAGTTTAAAGTCGTCATACCACAAAATAAATAATAGTACTAACTGTCATACTAAAATTTTTTAGGCTAACTTATATCTATGCAGCGTTCGCAATAAATTATAGTTATTATGCATAGCAAACGGTGTCCAAGAACTTGGCATACTGTGCAATAGTTTAGTATGTGATCAGTACATCACGCAACTGCGAATGGCGACGACGACGACACGCCATCCTTTATTTATTTATGTTTGGCGCCAAATAATATAATTTAGTCGCGACTGTGTCAAGTGCTGCCAAAAGAAATGTTGGCTTTTAAATTAACTTTCCATGTGACGTGGAGCTTTAAAAGTTTTAAACTTTTTCATATACAGGGTGTGACGTCTTTGTAGCACTAAATATGGCCACCTATCATTTGGAATTGATTTCAATTTGGTTCGTAAAATAATAAATATAATTTTTCGCATGATAAAGGAATAGTACCTGGGTGACCGACCTTTGCTCGTGTTTTTATTTGGTCAAATCATAATAGTTTTTCTCACATAAGAAAGAACTTAAAAAAAAGGGAAATATATAAATGGTCTCGAACCGAACTCTGGTTTCGGGACTGCCCGATTTCCCACCTGAGCTATTATAAGCTTGTAGATGGTGGCGAAGTTTATCTTCGTATATTCTAATGATATTGTAGCAGTTTTTCATTGCCTGAAAACACGGATAAAACGACGTATTCTAATAATGAATACTACCTAGATCGATTTATCGCCCCCGAAACGCCGTGCATACTAAAGTTCATGAAAATCGATGGAGCTGTTTCCGAGATTCAGATCATATATAGTCATATATACATACATATATACAAGAATTGCTACAGAGTAGTATTTCACTAAATCAATTTGAATAACAAATCACTTACGAAATTGAGAATTGCTCGTTTAAAGGTATAAGATACAGTAATTGTACGATACGTAACGCCTCACGTGACCAACGTGACCCAGTCGAGATGCTTCTGACATTTCGATGAAATAGAGCTTATTTAATAAACATTACGTTACATAATAGCTTGCCAGAGCATCTCATAATAGGTATTCTTTGTTCGGTAAGATTCCATTAAAGGCTCTGATCAAAGAATGCACATGAATGCGATTACTTTCACCCTGAAGCATTTTGCGTGGGTGACTGTTTTCAACATTTTATGATTGAGTATAGATACGTGAAAAGTGTTTTAGACAGACAATCCGTCTCGTTTCCAATAACGCCCACGTTCGATGGGATATGTTGATAAACGTCGCATTTTCATAGCATTTTTCTATTTTAATACAATGCGCTTTATTCACTTTATTCAAAAGTTACACGAATAAATCAACACAATGTATTTTATGCAAAAATGTTAAGAAGCGTGGGAATAACTGCGTTTTAAACTAATGATAAATTCTTATGTGGGTGTTAGCTTTCGTGGGCGGATTTTATCAGTTAAAAGATAAAGCGGTAAAGTTCTAAAGTTTTGAGATATCACGTCTCTTTACACTTAAATAATAAAAATACTTCTAAGTCAAATAACCTTGAATACAAGCAACAGAAGGACGAGAATTCCGTGACATTGATAATGAAGTGATATAAGTGGTTCTAAGTGTCGTGACGTATCATCGAAGGTCCCGCGAGCCTACAAGTTGGAGGACAAGACCTTGGAAGTAAATCGTCGTATCATGCGGATTAATTCCCCTGTTACAGTCCTCGTCGAAGGTTAGCGTCCAAGGTCTCGGGGCCTTGAGTGACGTCACGGTGACAGTGGCAGTGAGTGGAGGCTGAGTTTGCATGACAAACAGCTCTCAACCTTCGCCCTTACATGTCAAGATTAAGAATGATCTCTTATGTGGACAGACTTACTGAAAATATCTGTTTTCTTTCTTATTGCCATCTCCTTTCTTTAATATTATACGTATAGGAATAACAATTGTGTTACTATGCAGGCATATAGTCGGCTATTTCAAAATTATTTTATACCAATAATGAATGATAATAAACCTTTGATTAATGTAAAAAATTGCTGATGTTAATATACCACAAATCAGAAAGAGATTTCATCAAAAAATCTAGTTTGGACTTAACTCTAAGATAATCCTCTCTCACTATTACATAAAAAAAACACGCTTATAATCCTAAAAAATATATTCGCAATGCTATTAATATTATCCTACAAGATAGCTATTTCAGGCCTTGTTTTAACAAGACGGTAATAAACCTACTGAACGAATTGAAGTTAACATATTTATTTTACTTTGGTCGGTAACTACTTACTCACTGAGTGAATGAAAATGTATGCGAGCGTAAATAATCAGAATGTGAATGGAGTTCGGTACTCTTGGAAAAAAACCACGGGCGTAGGAATATAATAATTCAGTATTCTGGTAACTTTTAATCCGCAGACATACTTTATGTATGAAGAATCTTCGTGCTTCGAATGGTATGTGTCATATTTGTCAAAAAAAGCTTCAGCTCTATCGGCAACTTCATTCACATTCAAATAAACTATTCCTTTTTGTAACTTACTATTGCTGCTTATAAAATTGTCGAATGTGTGTAAAGTACAGTAGTACCCAACTAATAAGGCGCGTCGTGAATTTTCGTTCGCACAGAAAAGAAAATATGGCTCGAAGATTAACGAAAGAATGCTTAAAACTTACAATCAACCTTAGATCACTACTATAAGTTTCATAATACACTGCAGCTGCTAGTTCCGTCTCACTTGCAAGTCACGCCCCTCCGCACACATGGCGGCCGCTACCGACCAATCGCATTTCCTGCGCTTTGAAAATGTATCTTCTGCGCAGGTACATCGGTAAGCCATATCAGTTGGGTACTACTGTAATACTCAATTATGTTATTCAAAATTCGCATTTTAAAAAGCCGGTATTGTTGTTTATATAATCCTCAAATTGAAGTATGGTTTATTTGACCTTATCCACCCGAATTTAAATAAGTAAAAGTATGACTAACATACGTCCGTAAACCGTATTTATTTACGTTTCAGAAGATGCATCATTTCGCCAAATGAAGTTTCGTTGTTACTATGCTATGATACGTAAATGCATACGTAATTTGTAATGGAATTTATAATATGAGTTTCCTACTCTTAAAATACCTTTGCATACAGACGAGAACGAGATGTACCCACGTAGATACATACGTCACGGTAGATCGTAAAGATATTTTGTCTTGACCGATTTTTTAATAAAAAAATCACGACAAGAGTTTATAATTAGAATTTTGTGACAATATCAAAACAGGCTTCCGTCTGAAAATAGGGTACATATTTAACACGGAAAATCCAAGCTGTTACTGGATCACTCATTCTAATTTATTTTGGAGTGTGGTGTCAAATGTCTTTCATTCATTGTAAAATGGGACGAACATCTTGTAGCTTTTGTATATTAAATTCAGAATAAATCACTTATTTGGATTTTGGAGTCACGAAATAGTAATGTGATGATAAACTTTAAGATATTCCCCATCTGTTTGGAAGTATGCCTAATAATTTCAAGAAATATAGCGACACTCGCCAGAAAATTAGAGATCCCAACCGAACATTTCATATATATAATAAGTAATAAGGAAATGACTCAGTACGTTGTTATTATATTCAATAATAAAATCGCACAATCATAAACAGATGTTATTTCTCTATATAAAGAAAATAATTATATTGTTTACAATGTTCGGAACATACTGTGATAAGATAATATTTGTGTGGACCGACCACATTGTTATTTAGATTGTAGAGATAATATATTCTAACAGGGATGAATAAGCTTTTAAAAGGTTTGAGGAACCATCGACTACAAAAAGACAACAAAACTTTTTCATACATCCTAATAAATATTATAAATGCGAAAGTGAGTTTGTTTGTTACGCCTTCACGCCTCAACTACTGAACGGATCATCATGAAATTTGGCATGCAGGTAGCCTATGGTATGGAGAAGGACATAGGCTACATTTTAATCCTAGAACGCGGGTGAAACCGCGGGGGACAGCTAGTTATTAATAACTTTGAAATACTTGAAGTGTGAGATGGTAACATTATTATCAATAATAATTCCGAGATTGTTGAACCTGTTCGTTATGCATTCTCGAAGTATGACAATTAAGATATCTTTTCCAGAGTCGTAAGCCAGACAATTTGGATACAAGAACCTCTACTAATTATACCCTTCCTATATTTCCCATTTGTGAAATCGTGCGAACCCTTAATGGGGGCGGGTACACCAAAAGTCGTTGCCCTGAGAGATCAAATTACACTGCGTTCATTGCCGACAATGTGTAGCTTAATTAATGCTTTAACGATTTAATTAAACTTAATTGTAAACATTGCAATAGAAGTCAATAGCTTAGCAAACCTCTACACGGATATACAGATATTGATTCCTAAGGACAGTTTACCTATACTATATACCAGTGGCGTGCATTGGTTTTCAGACTAGGTAGGCAGAATAAATCATGGCCATACACGCCTAAATATGCCTCTTAGATAGATCATGTTTTTTGACCAGATTCGTAAAATTGTTTAGGTCAGCGTATCATTCCACACACATTTGGTATGATTCATTAGCAAACAAAATACGTAATAACAGTATAATAGATTCGAATAACAGCACCCAGTTAGCCAGGTGTATAATAAACATAATATTCTGTGTTAAAATGTCTAAGATTTTTACCTTTTTTTTGAATCCATTAATGTTTTGGAGTTGGTCTACAGCAAGTTACCTACTATTTTCAACAAACGAAAACTGACTAAAGGACTAATTTATCAATACATTTTGCATCTTCACCACAAAATTTCTTCATTTCACACAGATACACTTCGTAAAATCACAATAAGTAAATAACAACAACATTGCAAACAATGCCAGCCAAACCATAAACAAACCAACACAAATAAATTGCGAAGTTATATTTGAGTTGCTCTAATGTTGGTAAACTGTAGTCTTTTTAATTTGGATGGGTTACTTTACTTACAACAGAGTAGGTAAGGTTACTTTTGGTCCATAAATCGCGAATGTCAAATGTCAGTATGCTACGCATAGCAAAAGCGTGATTTATGCTTTCGTCGTATTATCTTAAAGAAGTGTGTGTGTGTGTATGAATATGCCGAAATCGTTTTAGTGTGCGTGAATTTGAGAGGCGAACTCGCGAGTGCCTGCGCGGCAAAGTTTGAAATTTCGTATTGAATGTTAGGTTAGAATTTTTATTTAAAGTGGTTATGTAGTTTAATTGAATCAAACTATTATTGTATTGAATCTTATGAGGTAGGCATTGCTTATTTGCCTATATGGAATGCACGCCACTGCTATATACTCTATACTATAGATGTACAAAAAAGTCAGTACAGAGCACCGCCTTATACGACAATGAAGCACAATATTTCATATGTATGTGTGAGTAAAATTTGTTCTGGCACAAGCAGAAACAAAAGAGAAGTAAAGTTTTAAGGTAGAGCGTTGCGTTTATTCACTCAAAGAGCAGCTCGACTGGGGTAGTATAGCTTACAGAATACCGCAGCCAAATAACTTTACCTTGTGTTCGTAAAGTCGCAGTTATCATTGGGGGGGGGGGGGAAGGGTCGGTAACGCGTGAGTGATGCCCTGTGTTTTACATGCATACATATGGCTACGGTAACTGCTTACCATCAGGCAGGCCGTTTGCTCGTATACTGAATTCGTCGTATAAAAAATTTAACTTTTTTACAAAAAACTCACTTCAAAGTACACTAAGAAGTAATTAAATCCTAATCTGATGACAATGGGACCAAACGGGAAGTGTATCCTTCCAAACAAAAAAAGAATTTTCCTAATCGTTTAATAAATGACGGAGGTAACAAAAAAATTACAACCGAATTGAGAACCTCCTCCTTTTTTCCTAATGTCACTGTCGACATCTCAATGTATATAACAACCGATCGGCATGTATGAACCTGCGCGCGAAAGGATACTTGGGGTGCTTTATTTCGTATAAGGCGAAACTCCATCAAAATTTTTTGTACGTCTATGAATAAAAAAAATAAAAAAACTATTCAATTGAAATTATTTACTTCAGAAAATTACATACATTTTTGAAAATCATTAAACGAACCAAATGTCATGAAAATCCTATTTTTTTAATCTAGGGATAACAAGATCCCTCGGAAATAAGAATGACCGCGGGGCAGTTAATTAATCAATCAAATCTATTTGGTTTGTTTTCTTATGTTTTTTTTAATAATCTTTAATTTGAGCGATTATTGTTTAAGGTCAGTTTGTTGTATACGAATTTATATGTAACAGGTCAGCTAGATCCTGGGGTGACCCTCGCGTGACCCGCGCGCCGTGACCCGGTCACCTGGATCGCATACCTGGGATCCACAACTTTAAATATTGCATTTACTAAAGATATCGAAGCATAAAGTGAAGCCATAAAGATTATATTAACGACCTGATGGTAGGTTAGTGAAATAAGATAGCCGTATAGCCATAGACGTATATAAAAATCAAGACGGAGTTTCAAGCGAAAATGAAGTGAAGCCGAAAATTTCCTACAATATATGCGTGACTAAAATAAGTACTGGCCAAAGTACAAATAATACTGAGCCTTATTGTCACTGTTAAACAGCTCAATGACAACAGATCGGCTTCCTATGGTGTATATATGTGTGTGAGGCCATGTATTTACAAGAACGGCGGCCTTTTGGTGCCTCACTCGTTTATAGGGCGAGAGTACGTCCTGATTTTTTTATACGTCAATGTGTAAAACTTTCGGTTTATGTTTGCGTATTGTTCATGTTTATACGAGAAAAATGTAATTACCCTACGTTGTTTATGTTTGCGGCTACTGCTTTGCCCGATGAACACATGTACTTGACCCAATAATGATTCTTCTTCACGGCTAGAATTACTTTACATGTGTAATCATCTTACGAAACCTTTGGTGAACCATGAAACACGAAGGTTCAATGTTAATTTACGAAACTCGACCTTTTCGTTTCACGGTTTACACTAGACACCCATGTAGTTGAGAGAGTATCAAGGAATGTTAATACCTGTTCATTTAATCCCCGTTGACCGCCAGTTGTTCCTAATATTTTGTAGTAAACTTGACCCAGTTATTGTATTAACCTAACAACAGTTTGAACCGAGTTATGTTGTTGCACAACGCTTTTGGCTGAGTCACCCGCGAGTACACTGATACGTGGAAAATTGGGCTAATGAGAATTTTCAAGATCACGTCTCGGTAAATCATTTCAACTTACCTTCGCCTATATACTTAATAAATTTGTCTCTTTCACTATAAACATCAAAATAATGTAGTTCTCGTTGAAATAAATGAAAGTAAGTAAAAACAGTCTCGCAAATAAACAGTTTTGTTGCGAAGCGAACATATTTGTTGTAGCGCTTTCGCGTTGTTTGTGTAGGTAGCTGTCTCAATTTGTTGTACTGAATGCATACATACATCTTCTTTTAAATAATTGATTTCAAAAGATGTTCTTTTTAGACACGAACGGATTATGTGCTGAGTAAATATTTATATATTTATTCGGATTTATAGATGTAGTTCGGAACTCCTAAACTCATCAAAATTACATTTGTATATAAACTTTTTACTGACATTAATTATATTTTCTAGTAGTTTCCAAATGTGTTAAATTATTGATAAATGAAGGGGTATACTCTGTGTTAAATTCAAGACTATTCATGTGCCACGTGTAAATGTGTAATTGTTGCGATAATTTTTAAGGGCCTTAATACAAGATTAATGTTAGCTGAGGTGCCAGAGATTTCAAATGATTTGTGATATTATTTTAAATCGACTGGTTCATATATTGCAAAGAATGAATTGGAAATTTTCAGACATCTGGTGACTCTTTTTGATGTTTAGTACTAAAATTTCCAATAATCAGTAGCTATCGAAGGGTGTAGTGCTGACTGTTTCTATACATCGCACCTGCCCGCACATGCAAGTGAGCTCTGCGGCAAATTACAAACAAGATCGAGATTTTCCGATCGACGCCTACGCAATGCCAAGTAGGAACATTTCAGTCGTAAATCTCTGATGCATTCGGACGAGCTAGCTGCAACTCTAGTAATACTTATATCCATGATTTTGCACTTTTTCCGTAACCAAAGGGTGCCAAGGGGACTACTATTACTATGCCTCCGCTGTCCGTCCGTCGGTCCGTCTGTCCGTCCGTCCGTCTTTCAGTCTTATGAAACGTATTTAATAATTAAACGTAACTGTTGAAATTTTCACATAATGTGTATTTCTATTGCCGTTATAACAAAAAAGAATAAAAATTAATTAAAATTTAAAATGTTACCGCACAAGAAAAGTCTTTAAGGAACCCTTCGTATGCAATTAAACTAGATAATAATGACCAAATCGATTTAATCTATGATTTAGAAATTGATTGTTTGGCATGCCATTATATAAAACATTAACGAAATAGTTATAAACTTACACAACAAAAATGTTTACAAAATTGATTCATGGTGAATCATTTTTATGTGCATCTTTTTTTATTACACTATTTATTTATATTAATCAAATTTTCAAATTCCTAATTCAAGTTCAAGTTCCAAATTTTCTAATATTATGAGTAAGTAGGTATGTTAGAAAGCACTGCAAAATATATATTGTGTATAAATGCCAACCATAATATAATTGAGTTTTTTTTAAAGATATCTTGTATACAAAATAGTCAATTAGGTATAGTCTCAGTTAGTCTGTGTTGTTAAAATCATTAAAATTCCCTGAGATATAAAATGTATTTATGTTTGAATATACCTTATTTAAAATCTCTATAGGTACGCATGTTTGTTCGCGGATTCCTTCATTTGGTTCCTAGTATGAGTTATCAGAAGTTGAAGGCTTATTCATTACACGTCCTATACTATGACGCTGTTTAATAAATCAAGTAAAGCACCTAACAAAACATACAATTCGCCACTTGCATACCTATTACGTTAATCTTGCGTAATGAAGACTAAAATATAGCAGTCATGTGATCAATATCCAGATAACGTAGACGTAGAAATAGTCTAAATAGTTGGCAAAGTGAAGTGCAATGTACTCAATAATGATCTGAAACGAATGTTTCACTCCTTTGTACGTCTGTTTGCACTTAAGAGGAGGAGTTCGTTTCACTTTAGGAATATTTAAAGTGTCTGCAATATATAACTTCATCTAACTATAGCATCGGATCAGGCTATAAAGGGCGTGGAAAATTACCCTCGCAATTAATGGTGGAATATTTTGTTTGTACCGTTTATTTTGTCCACGCTTTGGAGATAATGAGAATGAATCGGTGTACAAATATAACCTGGGGATTTAGGTGTTCAGCTGTTTGTTCCATATCCGAATGCCGCCATAACTAATCAGTGACATTGTAACAATTTTTAGGCGACGTAAATATTGTTCATATAAAAAATTTAAAGTGTTCGCGAATATTTGCGTCTAAGAATGTTGGAGCGTTATAAAAATGATTTATTTCAGCACCTGTGATGTGCCTTTAAGTTATAAGAAAGCAAGCATGATGTGTTTGAAAAAAATTATAGGATACAGGTAATCATACTCAGCGGGGCGATTTCAATCATTTTCGAATTGAAATCGGTTCAATATAGCGGATTCTGATAACTTTTTTACGTTCTGATAACTGCAAATACAAACAGTGGTTCATTAGAAATGGAACCATTTCCGATTTTGTAATATTTCTATCGATTCAGAGGTTATTTCAATCTGAATTTCATTGCAATACAGTTACGTAATCCACGTACAGGTGATTAAGTTACAAACTGAATATCATATTGCTGACATCTGCCTCAATGATAGAGAGGCAATATTGATCATACTTAAATCATATTATTGTTGTCTATAATTATTTATTGGCAGTAAATCCAAACTTTTGTTGCTATGTGTTTAGAAATATTAGAAAGTAGGCTACTTAGTTTAACTTAATTCTAATTTATTTAAAGAGATTCAATGGAATGTAGGGTTTTCATAAGATTTGGTAATCATTCTCAGAGAACAGACTCTCAAGTATAGTTGCCGGAACACCCCGATAGGTGCTTGGAGATAGATTTCCAACTTGTTATTTTCAAATACTTCAACAGTATTAGTTGCTGCGCCGGAGCACGCAATTGTTGTCAGTGCGATTACAATGTAATGAATCTAAGCTAATTGAAAAGAGTAATTGCTGAGTTTAATGCCGGCTCTTCTCAGTAAATACAACCTTCCAACCGGTATTAGAGTCAGACTTTTCATAAGTGACTGCGAAGGTCTATTTGAAAAAATGTTGCAGCTAAATCTGCAAAACGGATGCCAAAAAAGGTAAGTGAATAATATTCACGTCATTGTACTCTCTTCATAACTCTACCATCTGCCGACATGCCGAACTTCTGGTGTTCATCAATTCAAAAAATAAACTGACCATCAACCAAAACACGTGCGGTCAAAATATAAATAAAAAGCAAACATAAAAGTGAATTCACTTTATAAAGCCATTAATTCATCATCGTAAGCTCGGTTGTAGATTTAAAATCATACATTGACAGATAAAATGTATTTTGCATTAAACTGTACAGTCACTTTATTGGCAATGAAAACGTAAATATTGCAGAAAATACACTATTGTAGTCCTGTAAATTCTTTAAATTAAAAATAAAACGGTACTAAATAAATCAATAACCCAAAACAAACATGTTTTGAATCGTTAATTCAACAGATAAATGGAATTTCCGACCTTTTTCCATACAATAAACAAATAATATGAATTTACTTATTTGTTTCGGTTATGATAAGTCAAAATCTCAATAGACTAATCAATTAAATTCAGAGCAATACGCTGAAACTGTATGTAGTTTCAGCGTATTGCCGTTATAGTATGCATTGATGTGCATGAAGCCATTTCATTGTGAATGAACTCTCACCTGATTGGAAATGGATTGGCGACCCGGGCCGACTGCTACAAGTCGGCAGGAACAGGCGACGGTGGCACCACACTCGCAAACGTTCCGAAAACAGTCTCAACACAACACACTTATGGATTTTACAATCACTGTCCTTACTAAAAGTCTCTATCTTGAATAATTTAAAACAATATGTTTATAATTTGAATGTGGATCGCCAAGTGATTTGACGTAGCGCTTCGTAGACGCTTGGCGTGCAACTGGGCGGCGCGCAGTCGTGCCGTAGCTATATATACGTATGTAAGCTAGCTTCGGCCGCCCGCCCGCCCTGAGCGTACTTTTCTTACATGCAAAAATATCAGTGGAATTCAGAGCCTAATTCTCGCTGTCACTGCCTTATGTCGACACAATGAGAGCGTTGATCTCTGCGCCGCCTGCACCCAGGGACATCTGACCAAATTCTTACGTACTGACTGTACGATAGCCGAGATATGTGCATGTTCCATGCCATTTATGGATGTAGGCAAATTGTATGTAATAAATTATGAATAACCAAAAACAAATGGTGGAACAATAATAGCCGGTGTAGATATTTGGTTGGGCCACTATTTATTATTGTAAAGCCAAACCGTAAAAATACTAACTTATGCAGGAAAATATTGTTTCGCTCTTCATGGCAGTTTGTTTACTGCACATGTTACTATTTGCTTTTCAATTTCAATTTCATATCTTAAATAAGACCAGGGAGATAGTTAACAATAATAAAATAAATATAGAAAGAAGAAATAATGAATTAAAAAAATATGAGGGCAAATGAATCATAAATAGCGATTAGTTGCTTGACCTGTGCATATTTTATGTAATAAATAATTGTAATTCGAAGCGAATTCTTTCTGACACAAAACTAGTTCAAGGGTGTACGTACTGTTTTGTTCCAAACAACATCGGATTTCCCGAACGATTTTTATTGTTATTGGCTGATACGTTTCTTGTGTCGATGACTGATATAAGATTTCATTTTACGATTTATCAATATTATTTCCAATGTAAAGGTTTTAACACTGAATCATACTGAGAATTTTGCAGTCTTTGCATTCTATAACCATGTTTACATCAACAGATGTAATAAATTTAATATTATTTGTCACCAATACTACCAATAAAGTCTTACCAATAAAGTGGTTCTTGATATTCAATTAATCATTTTTTTTTATTGATTTTGAAAATCTTTTTTGATAGGTGTATTCCAATGTAAAATTAAGGTTGAATAAACATAACACGTGCAGCGCCTTAGAGTTTTATAAAGTGGATAAATATTTTTGATTTTAGCAATAAGTATAACATAATAAAATTAGACAAGAACAGAGTCTTCATCCATTATTTGTTCTCTTGCAAATCTATTATTATTATTATTATTATTTTTTTTATTTGATTCACAGAACTGGATACAATAATTATTTATGGTAAAATACACAGTAAATATCTTAAACAAAAAACTACTGTATCCTACTAGATGTGAATACAGCATGCAAAAATGAGGAGGTACTCACATAAGTATTATGGATTTACTTAAACATTTAAATAATAAAAAGGGAAACACAGATTAAAATACATAAATAAGCAAAAATAGGTTTACATAATTATTTGATTTAATAAACGTTTAGCTGAGGCTAAAGAACCAGAAAATATATCGAAATCACGTCTGATGGCATTGTAAGAAGAGCACAAGCGATACAAAGGAGAATGCTGCCCAAGAACGGTACTACATTTTCAAATTCAAAAAATTCAAAATCATTTATTCAAATAGACCTTCGCAGGCACTTATGAAAAGTCTGACTCTAATACTCTAATACCGGTTCGGAAGGTTGCATTTGCTGAGAAGAGCCGGCAATAAACTCAGCAATTACTCTTTTCAAAACAGGCTTAGATTTATTACATAATATTTACATTCTAATCGCACTGAAAACAATTGCGTGCCCCGGCGCGGCGGCAAAATTACAAAGTAGACTGAATAAATATTTAATAAGTAAATCAATAGCAAACTTAAGCAGACCAGCCCCCACAAGCAGCACCTGTTCACAAGTATGACGCGTGTGGCAGCCATCGCCCTCCTCGCCATATTGGAGGGAAGTGAGCGACCCGTACAGGCAGGGAGACTAAAAGTATTTCGATTTTGCAAACGACTTCCAATACGCGGCACAAGGATGTTAATATTTTCGAGCATCTGCGGACAATCAATCTGGCCATTTAACAATTTAAAAAGAAACATTATATCTAGATATTTTCGGCGGCTGTGTAATGACTGAATGAATCTATAGTTAATGCATCGATGGAAATAAGTTATTTTTAGTGGAGTAATTATTGATTTATGCGAAGCTCTCGTGTGCTGTTACGATAAAGTTTTCATCACAATAACCTGGGGTTTCCACGAATATGTTAGAGCTGCATTTTCCTCATATATTCATAATGAGTTTTTTTTTATGAAAACAACATTGAGCCAAAATTAAAGCATCAAAAGTGTTACCGAAAATGCTTACTATTTCAAACCAGTGGGGACAGTTATGCAATCGACTCTGAAAATCGAATCAAGACTCAGTAAACGATTTAGGAAAAAGCAATCGCCTTGAGTAATAAATTACTTGCAGTTCTCACCAATTATAGTTTGGGGTAACGATGTTAATTTTTAAATGAAATGAAATGAAATTAATTTATTTGCGAGAATATGGGTGACTTGCGAGACTTTGCGAGACCTAAAAGTGATGGTAAAAATTATGGAGTTCCGAGCTTCGGTGTGCAAATATTAAAATTAAATGTTACATATATATTACATAGCTCAAATGGATAAGACTAATTTTGACAAATGCTAAATATGATTAATTCAAATGAAAAATAATAATTAAGCTAAATAATAACAATAATAATCTAGAAGTATGATATTGCTGGATTTTTTTGATGAATAGAACTCTACCTGCATAGATTTCGTAATGTCTTTTTTTTATAATGTGTAAGTACTAGCGAATGCCTTGCATGCTTTGCAGCGCCACTTTTGTGTGTATTACAGAAACCAGCCCGGCCTGCAAACAACGACTACTTAGGTAATAATAGGTATAGCGCGCAATGTGCGTTCCGACGCATTCAAGTATGATGCCAGTTTACAATATGACGGTTTGTCATGGATAGATTATGAACTATCGGAAATTAATACGTTATATTGTAAGCAGTATGATACAGTTCACAATTTATCGGGGAGTTTATAATCTCGCTAGGTAGATTATAAACTAACGGTTTTCACAAAAATACGGTGACATATAGATAGAAAAGTAGTTACTGAAATCATCATGAAAAGTCATTAAAATTTATTTTACACTAGCTGTCCCCCGCGGTTTTACCCGCGTTCCCGAGATAAAAGTAGCCTATGTCCTTCTCCATACCATAGGCTACCTGCATGGCAAATTTCATCATGATCCGTTGAGTAGTTGAGGCGTGAAGGCGTAACAAACAAACAAACAAACTCACTTTCGCATTTATAATATTAGTTAGGATAGGATTTCTTTGTTGCTCTACTGGTGACGGCGGCATACCGAACGGAAGTAATCGTGAGCAATTATTATAGGTATTTTCGTCTTTATTTTGAAAGAGATTGACCTTGAACTAATACAGAGGTTAGTTTATTTGCGTGTACTAAATACTTTATGACTTTAGCAACATAGTCCAGAAGATCTGTAGAGATAATAAGATTAATTAATTTAAATGAAAACTGACTAAAAAAAGTTGGTTATTGTTATTAATTATAGTTAATTTATTGTATTGTTCTCATTGTAATTTCTAAATTTAAATGTGTATGTAACATGATTCTAGGCTAGTATTTAACTCTTAAATTTATATTATTATTATTACTGTGTCTTCACTAATTGCTGTGCCCTACAGGGTCCATGTGAACTATTTAAATTCTTTAAGATCTTACCACACACATGTGATGCAATAAATAAATAAATAAATAAATAAATAAAAATACAGTGAGAGATAGTCTAGGATTTGTTAACCAGACATAAGGGCCATCTCGTGTTAAAGGGTTATAAAATCTTGTAATCTTCCAACGTCTTTTTTTACCACAAAGTCGGTAAACAAGCATAGGGCCCGCCTGATGGTAAGCGGTTACCGTAGCCATATGGACGCTTGCAACACACGAGGCATCACTTACGCTTTACCGAACCTTCCCCCTCCCCAATGAGCTCTGGTGAGTAGTGGTGACCTTACTCACGCGCAGGACTACAACAAAGTTATTACTATTTTAGTATAAACACCCTCTGAAACGCAAGCTAATTGATAATATTAATGTTGATATGTATCCGTTCGCCATTATATTTATTTCACGTGAGTGGAATATTTATGAGATTGCGATGAAATCTTTAAATACTATACATTTCCTGAGCACGTTTTTTAACATTAGCGGATTAAAAATAAATTATGTTTTATGAACGAGAATCTATATTAAAACGCTTCTAGTGTTTACTTTGTAAACGCGTGATAAATATGATCGATTTTTCCACAAAACCAATATAAATAAATAATTATGTTGTTTTGTGTTTTTCCATGAATAATTTTGTATTACGACTCATTTCTTAATCTGTTGGGTATGATGGTAATAATAAATTATAAATGTAATTGATCATAATCATAATATAATCATCATACATCACACTTTTTTATTTTATATATTGTCAGAAACCATCAAAATCCATTGAGTTGCAAGCGTAACCAAATAAACTTCTTGCCTTTTTTAGGGGTTTTTTTGCCTTTTCCATTCCACTTTATGGTCAATTCCGTTCTACGTTCAAAAATCAAAATCAAAATTCATTTATTCAAATTAGGCCCTTATAGGGCTCTTATGAATGTTAACAAATGACTCTACACCGGTTCCAAATACAACTTGAACTGAGCAGACTCCGGCAAGAAACTCAGCAAGTATTCTTTTTTTTTTAATGTGGACTTATAAATATTACAATTTACAAAATATATATAACAATAGCGTGCGAAGCGAACAATTCATTCAAATGCATTCTTGTCATCTACAAAATCAGAAACTTTATAGTACCCCTTCTTGCATAACTTCTGTTTTACTATCTTTTTGAATCTATGTATAGGTAGCTCTTGGATTTCTTTGGGTATTTTATTATAGAAACGTATACATTGCCCCTTGAAAGAGTTAAGGACTTTGCTGAGCCGAGTTAAAGGTACAGCAAGTTTGTGCTTATTTCTAGTGTTCAAACTATGAGTGTCGCTATTCTTAGGTAAGTTATTTATGTTTTTCCTCACATGAATAAGATTTTCATATATGTACTGTGACGACACTGTCATTATATTAATAGATTTAAACTTGTCTCTCAAAGAATCTCTAGGCCTTATTTTATATATTGCGCGGATAGCCTTTTTCTGCAGTATAAAAATTCTATTGAAAAGTTCTACCGATATATCTTTAAAGAAACCTTTTTACATTATGGATAAAACAGAGAATAGGAAGGGAAATATGTTTGGCCATCTTATACGTCACGACGAATTTATCAAGAACATAATAGAAGGAAAGATAGAGGGGAAGCGAGGAAGAGGAAGACCAGGGAGGGCATAAATAAACGTCTTGTCATATAAGGAGGTGCAGAATTTTACTAACGATAGAGTGGAATGGAATAATGTGCTATTATAAATACAGAATTCTAATTTTGTGATAATTATTATTTTTTTGACCAGTTAACAAGAATTTACAATGACAAATTTTCAGAAGTGCGCTTTTTTATACAGAACGAGTAAGTGCTTCCATAGAATACCATTGAAGTACGAGTACAGAGCGCTAATGGATGTTAAAATATTTGATGATTACAAATGCATGAGTCAAACTTACTACAGATATATCCTCTCATTCACGATTGTTCCCGGAATTGTATGAGTGGCGTACGTCGCCAAATTGTTTACGTTCACTTTATACCTTTGTTATCGGAAGTGACGGGCCAGTTGGCGTGGTTGGTTAAGATTCCACCTATCACGCCGCAGGTCGTGGGTTCGATTTCCACCCTGGACTAGACATGCATTTGTGTGCATGAAAATATCTGCGTGTGCTGATGCTGACTGTCATTGTAAATAAATATCCTGGGAGATTCCTCACATGCGGCTGTCTGATCCCAAACTTAACAGAAAGTGTATGGAAATCGGACAACTGACACATATACAACTTTTTGTTTGTAAATACATACTTAATATACATAATTACACACAGACTCAGGACATACAGATAGTCTGCTAGATCTGCTTAGTTTGGGATCAGATAGCCGTGTGGAGGAATGCAGTTCCATAAAAAACACACAAACGAAAAATACTGTAACTGTACTGTAACACAGATAACACCAAGTTTAAAGGTCAACACACTTTTCAAATGTAGCTAAACAAGCTCTCCCCGCGGTTTCACTCGCGTTCCCGGAATGAATATATAAAAGTATATATACACTCTCGGGGATAATGTACCTTATTAGTGAAAGAATTTAGAGTATCGGATCAGTACTTCCGGAAATTACCTCCAACATCCAAACTTACAAACTCTTTATAATAGGTATATGTGTAGATTATAATGATGAATTAAATTTATCTCTCAAGTAGGTATACATTATGTACTGATTCTTATCCCGATCCTATTTATATGTTGACCTCATTCCTAACCGTGAAATTGGAGAAGTTACATAATGAGTGTTCAGGTGATTCTTCAGGTCGAGAATGACGTCATTACTGATTTTGTTAAAGGTTAAAAAAATATGTTTGTTTAACCCTAAAATTATAATGAGGGTTTGATGAAATAGGCTATTTTAAGACTAAAATAAAAATTTCACTTTTTTAACTTTGGTTATGCCTGCTTGTAAATGAAAAGTTGCAATAAGTTGGACCAAAAAATTGCTAACTTCTGTAATACTTCCAACAAGAAATCATTTCAATATAACTTTGTATGGAAACATTTATGTAACTTAGCTCTAGTTATATTGGCCAGTTATCAAAATGTTTCCACATCGCAACCATTGCGTTAGTAACAACATGTTAGTAATTTAACGGATTATTATGGTGGTTCGCGTAGCGTGGACGGACTTACGAGTCTCGAACGAGCATTCGTCTCCACTGCGCTCCGCCCGATTGTCAGTTTTTTCACGAGCACAGGGATTCGCATCGCGCTCGTTGTAGGCTCGTTGTAAACTCGGGTACGTCCACACTTAACATCGCGAGCAACGAAAGAATCGTGTTCGTCCGTGGCTCGGCTCGTGCTCACTTCGCGAAGTATGGACGCAACATTTATATGTATTTATTATATGGTATTATAGTGGAATTTGGTTGTACTGATTCATTACTTTTAATATAAAGCAAATTAATTCAGACCCGTCAATAAAAGTACATATTTTTTTTTAGTTTTTAGGATGGTTGATTTGCGTTACGTAATGTAAATGTATCGATTTGACTAGCCCGCATTGTTCCGCGTAATCACAGATATATCAATAGTGCGTTATTTATAAAATATTTTGATATTCTCATACTTTGAAGTTTTTAGTACATACATACGACAATGGTTAATTGCGATGACATGAATAAAAAAAAAATTACAACAACATAAGAATTAGATGTAATGTACGGTAAAATCAAAGCAAAGACAGAATCAATCAAGATGCTTTTGTATTCTGGGAGAGCCATGACAAAATTATTGGGTATTATAATTAGAAATCAAGTAGACGATAACAGGGTCACCCGCCAGAGTGCCAGCCACGTGCAGAAAATTTAGAACGAAAACCCACTTCCATAAAGATATTGTGGTACTATTTTACTATTGATTGAAAACTAAAGAATTTGATAAAGGATTCAAATTCGCACGCAATTCGGTCGCACGTTGGGTTGCTTAATACCAATGGAAGTCCCAAATTAAAATATTTTCTTTTTTTTTCTTTTTTTATAAACATCTAGACTCTGCCGATATTTAATAAACCTTCTTATGACATTTAAATACGAAATGAAAAACTTACCTACTTTACAATTAATTGATATTGGTAGAGTTTGCAAAACTCACGCGTATTGTAACTTTTAAAAAGATTGCACACCATACCAAGTTAGAACGAACTTCACATTAGGTATATTAGGTTATGGAAACAGGGCTGAAGAATGTTTGAGACTGTGCAATCTTGTTTTGTATCTGGTAACCAAGAAACGGAAATCACATTCAGTTTCAAGGGTGAATACTACATCAGGTCTAGGCTTTCCATAAAAAGTTTCAGCTCAAAATAAATTATCATTAAATAAAGAAACAAAATGTCATACCAAATTTTTGCTTCCAAGTTTACTGAATTAAAATCATAAACAACGTGCCACCGCTCTTTGATGGTTGATTATCTTTTCACGTCACTTGCTATTATTATAATAAAACTAGCTGTCTTGCGCGGTTTTCGTGATAAAAAGTAGCCTATAATCATCATTATCATCATCAGCCTATAATGTCCCACTGCTGAGCACAGGCCTCCTTTCACAAATCAGGGTGAAAGGGAATGGGCAGATACTCCACCACGCGTGCCCACTGCGGATCGGTGGAGGTAGGCTAGTGGCCAACCTACTGTTGGAATTTTTCAAGGTGCCTAGGAGGCATCCAACTAGCTTAACGACCATCACAATTAAGTGATAACCGGGACCAACGGCTTTACGTGCCTTCCGAAGCACGGAAACGCTCGATTTGAAATACCACTAGACGGTCACCCATCCAGGTACCGACCACGACAGACGTAGCTTAACTTTGCCGATCGATTAAGAACGGCTTATCATGCTACACCACGAGCGCTTCAGCCTATAATACTCGGGGATAATGTAGCTTCCTATTAGTGAAAGAATTTTTCGAATCCGACTGGTAGTTCCAGTGATTAGCCCGTTTAAACAAACAAACAAAAAAACTCTTCCGCTTTAATATATTAGTATAGATATCTGTTTCGCGGTCGGTGCGCCTAGTACCAAAGAAGACTTGTGCTTCTATAGATATATAGGTATCCTTTCCGTTACATGTTGTATATGTCACTGTATTTATGTGAAAACCGTTAGTTTATAATCTATCTAGCTAGATTGTAAACTGTTGACAAATTGTGAACTGTACCATATTGTAGGATATTGATAATAAAAGCATTATCTAAGTTCCAAGTAGTTTATCCAGCGTTCCGCCCTTCACAGTTATCGATACCTTTATATAAAGGTCGCCAGGAAAATTCTGTTGTAAATTAGAGTACCGTCTACGTCTAATAGAGTATTTTATATAAGATTATCTTTTTATTAATTCTCTAGTTGCCATGATACTCAACTCATATTGAGTTTTCTGGTAGTGTTTCTAAGGCCTACTTGCGTCAACCGTGAGTTAGTTGCTAATCAGGGGTTAAATTTATTATTATCATTGTTTACTACATTGATTCCTAACCAGGACATTTGCGTAACAGGCATTTGTGTGTATAAACAAGTCTGCATGTCCTGAGTCGGGGTGCCATTATATATATATATATATATATATATATATATATATATTAAGTATGTAATAACAAGAACAAACAAAAAAGTAGTATATTATATAATATATCTGTTATATGGTTTCCATTAGTGCAAGCTTTGGTTAGTTGGGGATCAGATAACCATGTGTAAGGAATGTATCCCAGGTTTTTTTTTTATTTATTTCGTAAAGTTATCAATTAACTCGCAGGTTGTCACAAGTGAGTAGTGAAATAACTTATTATTATTAATTGAAGTTGAAGTTCAATTTATTTGTGTTGTGTAACATTTTTTTTTGTGATTGTAACTGAAATCGTAACACGCCTAATTGAATTCTATAAAAAGAACATTTCATTTCGTGCTTTTATCCTTAAAATATTCATGTCTAGAATACAGTAATTTGTACATTAATAGATCCTTTGAGAAACAGTATATCATAAGAAATCATTGAAATAAAAGCTTTTGTACTATTAATTAATATTTGCTTTACGTTCTACAACTTAAATATCTAGTAAATAGTTATTTATATATGGCACTTATTGCATAGCTATTTTATTATTTAATAGTATTCTATGTAATAGTCATTCTCTGTAGCCGAATCGAGTAAACATTTAGTAGCGATTTCAAAACAAATATAATATTTCGTAGCACTATCAACATCTTCTACGAAAGTTAGCCGTAGACCCTCTGTAGCATATTTCGTAGACTCTAAACTTATGTGTTACGGGTTCTTTGAACGATAACTTAATAACTGATAATTAAATTTTGCAATTAGGTGTTTCATATACAAGAGCAAATTAACACTGTAACACACTTATGATATTTTTTTTTAATATGCTTTAAGTTCGATGACCTCAGAAAAACTTCTTTCCAGGCTTTATGAGTTTACCACATTTGGTCACATCATCACTTACCATGGTGAAGTTATGGTCAAATAAAGGTATTACAAAAGTATAGGTAAAGGCGTGGGTAAAATGTTGCAAAATCAAAAATATTTTCATGTCCAATTAAACTACGTAGGTCGATAACTACCTGTTTTTCCTGTCTCAATATATTACAAATGTAGAGCGCTCATAATAACGTTTATCTACGACGCAATCATATTGTACCAGTAATTTTGACACGGTTTCAGTAACGAATAGCGACGACAGATTGCGTGTTGTGTCGTGTCTCTTCCCTAGTGATATTAACGTCAACGTATCCCGGATATCCACATTCAGTTATTTATTGTCTATGGAATGAGCGCACGTCAAATTGGCCTGTAAGCCTGTAACTAATAAACCTTGTTGTTTGGACAGTTATATATGGCGATTAGCGAGAAAATCTCGAATCGCGATTGATTTACGTAATAATAAAACAAAAAAAAATTGCAACTGGTTGTTTTTTATACAACGGAGTTGGTATGCAAGCATACGGCCCGCCTCATGGTAAGCGGTTGCCGTAGCCGTATGGACGCTTGCAATACATTAGGCATCATTCACGCGTTATAATTAAAATGGATGTGCGCCCAATACTAGTTCCATAGGCGAGGCTGTAAAGATAAAGTGCATGAGCCTTAGTTTTATTTGTAAATCAAATAAAAATTCAAAAGCGAATACCGTATGTCTTATTTTGAGTTTGTATTTGCTTTTTACACATTTCAGTGGGAGAATTTGGAGATGGTATAAAAAAATGAGACGTTTTCACTTTAGTACCTTTTCATAATAATAAATTCAACACCTTTTTGACAGTTTGTATGAAAACTGAGAATTTCGTAATGTGACATGTTACTAAAGCATCACTTAATATGCCGAGCTATAATATAAATTACAGTGCAAGTTCAGTCATTATATTTCAATTTACAACATTTACAACAAATATGTACAAATTACAATCTAATTAAACTATATATTTTTTTTTATATCAAATGCAATACTATTTCCTAAAATAACATGTCACATTACGAATTTTTTTTAATTTTAACGCCTTACTAACAACTTGTAACTTCTATGACTGTACCATACAAAACGCAAAAAATATCCCCTAAAGTTCAAAATGGGGACCATCCAATAAGTTCACTATCAGTGTACCGAAAATAGAATGGTAATATAGAATAATGTAAGTAATTAATAGATAACAGCATTATGCAAATAAAGACATCAATAAATCCGATTTTAAAGTTTCTCAGCAAGTATTTAAAATTAATTATTCAAAGAAAATAATTTAACCTACAGAATTCCTCTAGCTAGATGGTATTTACAAGGGTTGTTTATGTTACAAAGTTCAGTTCCCTCAGTTAATAAACAAAAACACGACCTATATCTACAGCGTTTACCGTGAATAATAATTATTATACTATAATTATTTAGGTACACCGAGGTTATAAGTACAAACTACGAGAAAATACTTGATTAAACTTTAATCTAGCTAATGTCCAGCCTTCATTGCAACGATTCTTTTTAGGGTTTCGAACCAAAAAGGGAAAAAGAGGAACCCTTATGGTGCCACTCCGTCCGTCTATCTGTACATCTGCCACAGCGGTATAATTTTGCAACCACTAATACTATTGATTTAAAATTAGTTATAGTTTTTAATATTGTGCTTACCTAAAAATTAAAATAAATATTTTATTTTCTTCGCAAAAGGGTCTGAAATTTCAAAGTATTTTTTGGGGATTTTTTACAAATTTAAATGGGGTATCATACATTACATAATTCTAAAATGTGAGGGTCGTCATATAATTCATTTTTCATGTATTTTTTACTATAAGTTTCATTACCCAACAGCTTATATAATTCAAATAAAATGATAACCATTGAGACCTGTCTTCTTGTATCGAAAGGCCGAAATAGGAAGCTTAAACGGTGTAAAATAAAATTTTTTTTTTTCAAATTTTTTTATCTCTTCTATTTACTGATGTAATAAGAACCAATATTCCGGAATTCGGGAGAACCCAGCCTTAATTAATTTCATCCAATCAGGGCCCAAGAATGGTCATCGTTGCGACGAATCGCGGGCGAGTCATTGGATGAATAAATGATATTTAATAGTGTTCGTTACGATTACCACCAAAGATACGGAATAGCCCGGCGGAACCCTCGGTGAGCGAGTCACACTCCGACTCACATCCGGCCGGTTTTTATTTTCTATGTAAGAAACCTTCTCGGTCTGCGCACTCGTCACAATCGAATGAATGGTATAGGACAGCATACTTTACAAACAGACTAACAAACAAACATTGATTCTATCTGTTCTTCGTTGCAAAACATGCTGGGCTTATATCATATTTTGTCTATCTACCAGCGTTAGTTGTTTGACTCGTTGAATCTATGTGTTAATTATGTATTATGGCTAAATTAATTAATGTATCTACTAAACTATATAAATAGAAATCAATTGCTACATGTATGATGGCGCATCACTTGAGAACGGCTCGACCGATTTAGCTGTTCTATTTTATGTTCGTTATTGGCAGGATTTTGACAGGGATTGTATGTTTTTTCTTTGGAAAATCGACCGCAAATTTGGAAATTTCACCCGGGCGACGCTGGGCATGAATTAGGAATAATAAACGATTAACCGAAGTACTGAATACCAATAATTTCAATGTCATTAGGCTGTTTATGTAGAGTCACGCCGAGCGCGTCAAGTGGGCGCTTGGTATCACTTGACAAGGTTATTTTTAGATAGCGCTTGTACAGTGACAGCGATCCTATTGATTTTAGCGTTTAGTGGTATTACATACTAATAAATGTTGAGCCTGAGGATAACCCAACGTCTTAGCAAATGTCAACTACACCTACACTTGATGCTTTATCTGTTTCTATTTTGCCAGAATTGATTAATACCCTTGTGGATGTAAATAACTATGTCCAATTGTAGACGAATACACTAAACATATTGATTACTTTCTAGAACCTTCTATAATAATTTATCTGCCCACCAAAAGATAATAGAGCGCTTGGTCACGCAATACAAACGTAAGGCAATCTAGGATGAAATAAATAACACAGACTTGTTTACTTAAACGTAGATGAAAAACAATCTAAAGCCTTAGATGATGAACTATTATAGTATCCAGGGATTGCTGTAAAAAATAAATCATTATTGAGTCTGGCAAAAATATTACGTACCTAACTCAATTATTGGGGTGCGATTCTATTTCGCTTTCTTAAAAAGTCGGTTCCAACTATTACCCAATATTTCTCATTGGTCGGTTGTGGGAAGGAGAAGCTGAATTTGAAACGTGACAATAATTTTAACAAAATTAATTGGTAATTTCTTCAAAAAATGTGTGCTATTCTTATGTAATTTTCTCAGCCAATTATTTTTCTCAGCAGTTGTGTCTGCCAACACCTAGAAATCTATTTCCAATAATCGCTAGTATTCTCAGATTATCGAAACATTTGGCATACTGTTATTTTGTTATAGTTATGAAATCGAACTTTAATTCCTTACTGATAAATATCAGTGTTAATTCTTAGGAAATAACTTGTTTGTTGTTAAAACACACAACACAGTGGAATAGTATTTTGAGTAAAGACTTTTCATTTCAAAGGATAATAATATTCTTCTTTTTATATGTAAACAGAAAAATATTATTTTCGTTTGAAGTATAATGATAATATTAAGATGTTTCACTAAAATATTGTCGGCTTTGACTGATTCACGAGAAATTTTAATGCCAGCAAATTAACGTAATTATTGTTTGAAACAAAATCCCGTGCTTGTAAGTTGTATGCAAAGGAAATATAACTGAATATGTTTAGGTACTTCATTGAAATTTACAAGCAATTTTAAAGATAATTGGTGTAAACATCATACATTGCGTTCACATCATACAATGTCTTTGTCCCGGCAACAGGATGGAGGAAGTTATTTTAATAATTCTCGCCCTTCGGTTTTAATTTCGATTCCGATTATTATTTTTAGCCGCGGACGAAAAAATCGGACGTTTACAAATGTCTTCGACAAGAACTTGCGCTTTATATTTTTGTTTACTTTTTATAATTTGGTTAAGCTATAAATAACATTGTTGTTTCGTAACATTTATTTGCTATTGTTATTTATGGGCAATCGTTGGCAAGATGAAGTAATATGTTAACAATTTTCATATATATTTCATAATATTAACTTAATTTACATATCAATAAATGATTTCGAAGTCTTGAATTTCCATTTTGTGATAGCAGAATTTTAACACCATGTATATATAAGTGTGTTATGTGGGTTATTGCAGACGAGCTGTCGTTTGTAACCTGAGCAGCAAGAGGTTGCCGCCGTCGTGTGAGTATGCAGTAGCCTTGACATTGTATCACACAATAACTCAATGTTCTCCAATACATTTGTTAGAAAAAATACTTTTAGATATTTTAGATATTTAGATACTTTTAGATTTTTTTAGCATAAGTAGATATTTTGTACAACTTTTAGAAATAAAAATTTCAAAGAAAAAAACAAACATTTCAATTATATACTACTGAATTATAATACCCATTATAAATATGGTGTCGTAAATCTAAATTAATCAGTGCTATTTTTTGATTGTATAGCAATGTTCAGTGTTAACGTGGGTATTTTGTTGCACCCGCCTGACCGGGGATCACCCTCAAGTTGACATACTGTCGCCAAATACCCATGCAATGTGAACCGGCAGCTACATTGAAAGCTCCCTCTATTTTTGGATTTATGTATTTACCATCTTTGGTCACATCAAAATGAGGTTTCAAAAGGAACATTTCAAGATGACAATATGATTTCACAAGGTGAGATTGGGTCGACCACAAACGAAAATAATAATGAAGGGGCAAATGTAAACGAATACTGAAAAAGTAAAAAAAAAAAAAAAATGTCCTGCCAACACGCCATGGATAGAAGCATTCTAAAACTAAGGAGAATACAAAAAACAAGAAATATAGATATCCGCATAAAAACTAAATTAACTGATGCACTTCACCATAGCTTAAAACTAAAATGGAAATGGGCAGGACACATAGCTAGATATCGAGACAAAAGATGGACGTGTCAAACGACAAAATGGAAAGGCCCACCTGGCAAGAGGAGTGTAGGTCGACAAAGGAAAAGATGGGTGGACGACATTAGTAACACGGCAGGCGAGAAATGGATGCAAATCGCCAGAAATCGCGAGGAATGGTTCAAGTTGGAGGAGGCTTTTACCCACTACACAAATCAACAAATACTACTTAAAACAACATCTCTTTAAATAAAACTACTAAAATAAAATAAAAGTTGACTCTGTTGAATAAAATAAGAGTTGAAATACTAGTTAACTCTGTGAATGTGTAGATAAATAAAGCTTTATTATTATTAAATAAATAAATAAAAAAGCCTTTTATTTCATGCTTAAAAATCAAATTACATTTACATTTAAAAAATACATTATCATTATTACATTAATTTTTGAATTATTATTAAATTTAAATTCGTTCCGATAAATATATACTTATAATTCATTTTATAGTAATGTAAATTCTCATGGTTTAACAATATTTAAATTACGTTTTATTACATTTTGTTTTATTTATTTAATAGTTTTACAAATGTTACAAAATCACAATAATAGTCTTATAACAAAATACTAATTTAGTTTAGTTTAGTATATAATTTTACAAAAATAATTTCAGTTGCAAGTATATTTTTATTAACATAATATTTGTAAAAATGTAGATAAACAGTGTAGTTAAAAGCAAGAACCCCTCTTAGTGAAGGTGAAGGCCTCCTCCAGAGTAGACCATCTCTCTCTATCCATAGCTGTTGCTGTCCAGCTCCTACCAGCGACTTTGATAACTATTATTATTATTAAATGTAAACATATACGTTTTAAATTTAATCATTTATCTTCTTTCACTATGGAAAATTGGTACGGTGAACGCCTTTTTTCCCAAGCTTTTTATAGGATCAGCAATCCACAAGTCACAATTTGGCGATTAATAGGATCACAGTCTTATCATACCTACATATGATAAAAAATAATAGTTCAATTTTATATAACAAGCTTACCCTGACAAGTGTTTAGTGAACATAATCCCTACCTAATGTGTGTCAGTGGGACAGTTTTGAAGAGACTTACTTATAATCTTACTGGGCAGGCAAATTAGAGATCTCGAAGTTTGAGCTTGACACACTGACACTGATGTCTCAGTTACCGATACCGGCTGTTATTTGAGAGCTACAAGTAAACGCTAATCGGCAATTGGGGCAATAATATCTAAATTTATTTCTTTATACGCCGCTCGGTTGACCTAAAAACCCTAGATGCTGTTTCGAAGCTAAATACAACGTTGGCTTAAAATTCATGTAGGTACCTAGTCTGTTACAACAAAGTGTTTGTAGTGTTTTTGTTTCAATGTCAAAGAGAGTTTATGAAGTTTTATTTATATTTATAAACTACTATAGGTTCTAACTTGAGTTATGTTAGTATTCTGCCAGATTTTTTTTGTTTTATTTTTACAGAGTTTTATTTTAAATGTTATTGAAATCTACGTCTTTACTATAATATTTCTTATATATACTAAAATAATCATACAAATCTAGACTATAAGAATAATATAATAAGGTGCAAGAATTTTTTGTTTGTTTGTTTTTATAAATCCGCTAATCTCTGGATGAACCAGTCGTATTCGAAAAATTCCGTCACTAATAAAAACATTATCCCCGAGCGGGTGAAACCGCGGGAGACAGTTAATATATGTATATAAGGAGAAACTGACTAGCATATTCAAGCAACATTTATTATTATATTACTGTGTGCGTTGATTTAATATAATGTAAGTGATGTTATTTTAAGGACGATTATAGGAGATTATTAAGGACGCAATTTAGAACTCGAGAATAAACATAACTCGTACAAACTGAACTATTTCCATGCACTTCCCTATAAGTATACATGCTAAAATGAAACATACTTTGCAGTCCACGGACACGTGGATCGTTATGGGCCGAATCCAAGATACTTTGAGCTAGACCAATTATATGATTAAACACCATTATGTAATATATCATGTCAAATTTTATTTCTCATTTTGATAATCATAGAGTGATTTTGATTCAATGATAGTAGGAAAATAATGGTGTTAGAAGTATACTTAGACTACAATAAATGTAGTATTACGTTTGTACATTTGATAATTTTAGACATTGGTTTCGACACTTTCGACGTCAGTGCATGTTTATATATATGTTTACGTATCCATCCTGTATACCACCTGTATGTTTGTCTCATTATTGAGAGAATCATTCGTTAATCAATGATGTTACTTATGTGCAGTATTTATTTTGCGGTCCTAAGAATTAGTGTCAATCGGAAGCCCAGAGGTAGAAACATAGCGTTAGAGTCACCGTTAGAGTGCTCTACCCCATAGATAATACACTATACTAGAGACTCTACCCATAGGTCGAGCACTAAGAGCTTCCCAAATCTTTTTTTTTTTTTTTGGTTTTCGAGTTATGACTATTTTTCATGTTTTTAGGGTTCTGAACCAAAAAGATAAAAAGGAACCCTTATGGTTTCACTCCGTCCTTCTGTAATAGCGGTATATTTCAGCAACCACTGATGCCATTGATTTGAAATTTGGAACAGATTAAGATATTGC
Organism: Achlya flavicornis; assembly: GCA_947623365.1. NCBI lineage: Eukaryota > Metazoa > Arthropoda > Insecta > Lepidoptera > Drepanidae > Achlya > Achlya flavicornis. Next base: position 4,979,493 of record OX392468.1, on the reverse strand, counting down.
TGACCCAAACATATAAGAACAGTTTATTTTTATCGCTCAATATACATGGTTATTCGGGTACCTCTAAAGGTGCTCTACATCTGGACTACACTACACACTGTATGACATTAATCTCTCGATCTAATAACTTTTCCAATTGATATACATGCAGCATCAATGCGCACTCTCTTACTCACCTAATTCAATATGATTCCAAATCTGTATTGAACATAACAGAAAAATTATCAGATACACATTTTTCATAATAAAATGGCATGTTCGTAAAATGCTTCAATAAATTATTGTATATAAAAACGTATATAAAAGATATGCAAGTGGCTAATATTATCCTTTTTATTGAATCACAACTCAAGTTGTAAAAATAAAACGGATTATTTGTCGCCCACGATTTTCAACCGAGTTCTGAATCATACCGACATGTGTCGCGCTGAAGAATTACTTTTCCAGGTATTTATTGCTTCGTTTTAGCGTTTTAGTGACAAATCAAATGAGAATGTCGATATGTTCCCGCTATTTTTAAAATTATTTTATACTCTATTTTATTTCACTGCATACGTCAAACAACTGAGGAAACACGTTATTCCTTTAAAAGTGTAATAAAAGTCTTAATGTAAGAAAAACATTAGTACATAAAAAGAGTGTGAGTTAATTTTATTTTATGGAGCAATAATAAAGGCACAGAGATAATATAAGAATTTTTCCTGAAATAAAAATTACTTATTATGTACCTTACTTATTTGAAACCTACAATTGAGATAGGCGGCGCTTCCGTTTTGATTTTAGGTGCTAAAATGACTCTCCTACCTTGTCAGTTGCATGACTTCCGGTTGGCGCCATTGTGCAGTACACGTCGAAAGGTCTGCTCGACTGTGACATCAGTTAGGCTCAATCGCCATGCAGCCCTGACTTAGGTTTCAAATAAGTAAGGTACATAATAAGTAATTTTTATTTCAGGAAAAATTCTTATATTATGTAGCCTGTAACTTATTTGAAACCTACAATTGAGACCTGTCTATTGTCGCATGGTGGCATCAACATAGGTAGGTATGTTAAGAAAATGCCAACTGTGATTCAATTGAAAAGACTTGTGAAATCACATCGTTTATTATGAACAAAAAGTAAGTATAGCAAATGGAATTAACACATTTAGATGATTTAATAAAAATATTAATTATTTTACACAGGCGTAAAATGATCAGTAAGAGACGGTATGTTTGGTAATTGATATGTTCTTACAGGCCGTCTATAAAATCGAATCAACGTGTTGGAAGCTGTCCAATTACCTCGAGCCAAGATATCTTCCAAAGGCATGTCATTTGCCCAATTCAAAGATGCTACGGCGGATCTTATAGAACCAGGTGAGTCCTGAATTCCTGCATCCACCAATACGGTCTTAATCCATCCAGCAATTATAGTCCGGCTGGCAGGTTTTGGGTCTCCTCTTGTCGTTATAAACAAGTTCTCGATGTTATTCCCTAATAGACGTCGTGTCTGGGAAATATCAATTAGCTTCTTAATCCACAAAACGATGTCAGTGTTACGATCGTCACCTGATATTAGCTGCCAACCAGACTGCTTATGATTAATTGTATCAGTTTTTGATCCGTATAATGGCCAAAAAGTAATTGAATCCTCATGAATAATACATTTATCTTTTTTTACAGATAGGAGCGTCAAATCATGTACTCGTCTACCGGAAGCCAATAAAAGCAAGATTGCACTACGCCGGGATACATCAAACAAGCTGTCTGATTTGGGCTCATTTCGCAAAAGCCAATCAACTACCACTTGCGGGTTCCATACAGACACCTTAGCCTTTTCCTTAGATGCAGATTTATTAGCTATACCCCTAAGAGCTTGCCGGACCAATATGTGAGAACTAAGCTTGACCTCTAAATCTGGCTGACAAAAGGATGACACAACGGATTTGTGCACCAATATTGTTTTGTAACTCAACTCTTCATTCGAATGTAAATAAATGAGATATTTTGATCAACCATGGCCTCCAGGATTTTTATTATCTGTACCAGACATCTTGCACCATTTCAACCAACGCGTCCACGCTTGTTTGTATGTCTTTAGTGTGCTAGGTCGCCAGCTAGACTCTATGACATTTATCTCAGAAGGTGACCAATTTTTTACGAGATCATTCCACCCCGACATCTCCATGCCTCCAATACAATGTTGTTTACTTGTGGAGGGGGTAGGTTGGTCCTCGTGTCTATCAGTACTGACTCCAAGTTCCGGATAGTGAATGGTGGACCGATAGCTTTTTTCTTTAGGTCCGTCCTCCAAAATACGTTTTTCCACCTCGGACATATCACAATGTACGCCCCTTCGGCTTGATTCAGCGATGCCAGAACCTTGTACATCAGGCATGGTGGTGGAAAAACCCACGCTAACTTGTGCTTCCAGACTCGACTGAATGCGTCGTGGTAAATTGCTTGACGATCCCTCAGGTCTAATGTCACATACCTGGGTACCACATGAGCTCGCCTGGATACCATCAGATCTACATGAGGTGTTCCCCACTTGCTGAATATCAATTGGCAAGCTTGGGGTAATAGATGCCATTCTGTTAGCGTTTTGTTCCTGGACAACCCGTCTGCTATACCGTTCAGAGGACCAGGAAGATAACTGGTAACCAAGTTCATGTTGTGTTTCTCTATCAGACTGTAAATCAACTTCGTCAGCCGTAATAGGCCTAATGACTTGGTCCCACCTTGTCTGTGTAGATATGCTAAAGCTGTTTTGTTGTCGCTTTGAACTAGGATGGTCTTGTTCCGACTTTCTTGGATCACATTCTCTTGTGACAACACTTTGTAGACAGCGAGCAATTCCTTCATGTTGGAGTGGTAATGATTTTCTTCTGGTAGCCATAAGCCCTGGTGATGCTCGCCGTTGACATATGCTCCCCAACCGACGCCTGAGGCATCCGTGACGATGTGATAGGATACTGGAGCTGTCCAAATTTCGCTCGTTGTCTGGGTGTTTTGTAGCCACCAACTTACATCTTCCTTGGCGTATATTGTCAATGGAACGGCTTTCGAGATTCTCAGAGCCTGATTGAGGCATGACTGCAGACTTCGGCTGTGTAGCATTCCCCGATATACTATGAAACTGCAAAACTGTAGGGTACCCATTAGTTTTTGCAGCTCTAGAAGTGTTAGAGACTTTGACTGACGAGCGTGGGATAAGCGGGCAGTCAGTAAGGTCACTTTCTTCTGTGGTAAAGATTTGATGTTCAAACGGGTGTTCCAAATAATGCCAAGAAACTCGATTTCTTGAGACGGTACTCTGGACGACTTCCTTTTGTTTATTACCCATCCGAGACTGGTCATTAGGTCGATGGCCTGTTCCATATGCTCTCTGAGTATTTGAGGACATTGATTCACCAGAAGGTAGTCGTCCAGGTACACAATTACTCTTATACCTCGTTCTCGCAGCTTTTGGGCGACCCAATTGGATAAAGTGGCGAATGTTCTCGGGGCGCTTGCGAGCCCGAATGGCATACAAGTCATCTGGTAGGTTATACCGTTGAAAATGAACCTGAGAAATCGCCGGTGCGATTTTAATATTGGAATATGAAAATACGCTTGGTGGAGGTCTATTTTCATCATAAAATCCCCAGTTTGCAGAAAATGAGGTACCCTTTGCATATTTATCAACCGAAACTTCTTTGGTTTGAGGTACAAGTTCAATGCTCTGAGATTCAATACCGGTCTCTGGGAGCCGTCTGCTTTTCTTACCGGGAACATATTTGACACAAAACCCGGGTCTCGAGGTGCTTGCTCGATTACTGAATCTTTCAACATTTGGCTGATCTCGGTTTCTAAACCCGGTGCTGTCAAGATTTGGGACTGGTTTTTGTACTTGAGACATAAAGGAGGTTTTTTGACAAAGGGAATTCGGTATCCCTGTATTATTTTGAGTATATGCACTGGGGCTCCCATTGATTTCCAGATCTTTAGAAAGCGACGTAATCGACCGGCTCGGAATGTCATGGCATAGTCATTGTTTACGATTGTCTCGGTCTCGGAAGTCATCTCTCGGCCTTCGGGACGATTTGTTCTTCGCAGTGGAATAGCCTCTCTTGCCGACGATAGACTTGCCCTTTCCAGAAGCGGGAACTTGCTGGAATTTGTTTCGATTATATCCACGAAACGACACCGTGGGGTCGGTGGACCGCCTAGGTGCAGCCTGGTTTCCCTCGGCAGGAAAGTAGGGCCGATTACTGTCATGCGAGACCTGATTACCCTCGGCAGGTAAATATGGTCTGCGAAAAACTCTGGATCCACCTCCTAGTTTAGCTATAGCATCGCTGAATTCCTTTGGTTGGAATAAATACTCACCACTTGGAGGTATCTTTCGTAAAATCGTCTTGTTGTATTTATCTTTAACGGCAGAGAGGGCACTGTCTCTTCGATGTTCAATCACATTGGCACGCCTGCCGCACACAGTCTGCAAAATATCTTTAGAAATACCCATGTACGGGCACGTATTTGAGAATAGTTCCCGCACTTTGTTTGACAGTGAGGCATTCGTAAGCTGTGTAGTATCACAAGCACTCCACTCTAAAAGATCTTTTAATGACTTTTGTAAGGTTTCTTTTTGAGTCATAAGCATGTTTGTTAATGCTCCAAAAGTTTGATCTAAAGACCTCAAATGATTGAACTTTGTTTCAAATGCCAGTAGTTCGTCATTCAAAGTTAAATTGGTAAAACCCGGAGAGGATAGATATTTCTTCTGGACTTCAGTATATCGGACGCTATTCCAATCATTACTATCAAGGTGCTGAACCTTGCGCAAATAATTAAGCTTAGACTCGGAAGTACGCTTGATGGTTTCTGAAGCAATCGTATCCTCATCCCATTCGAAATTATTATCAGCAGGTTTTACAAGCACTGACGATATAGAAGCATCGTCTTTTTCATGCTGAATAATGGCTTCGTCAAAGACGTCAGGTTTACCGGAGGATCCCGGAACCTCATGAAAATTTCTCGTAATAAGATATTTGAGCTCACTAACCTGCTTTTGAAGATAATCCAACCTTTGATCTGAAGCATTGTTCACTGTGCACATTCGTTTCGGCGATGCCAGCGGATATGTATCCTCGTCATCACCATCATCATCGCTGCTACTGTACAGCCGACGTGGACGCTTGTAGTTAATCCTCCTCACTCCACTCGTACCCGCTACAGGAGAGTCACCATTGTTTTGTGCGTTGTTACTCATCTCAGATATTTTAACTAAAAAATAAATGTACGATTTAATAAGAATAACCGTGCACACTTTGTAAAATTGCGGAATTAACTCTCGGTTTTGAGTTGCAAGATACTATTTAGCAAAAATATACATTTATATTATAACTTCTCTAAGGTAGAATGTTAAAGTAAAATAATTTTAACAAACTTAAACACGAACGACTTCGTCGTTATTGCACCCAACCTCTCGCAACGAAAAACAAACGCCAACTGATGTCACAGTCGAGCAGACCTTTCGACGTGTACTGCACAATGGCGCCAACCGGAAGTCATGCAACTGACAAGGTAGGAGAGTCATTTTAGCACCTAAAATCAAAACGGAAGCGCCGCCTATCTCAATTGTAGGTTTCAAATAAGTTACAGGCTACATAATAATATACTACGTACAAATAAAGGCAATTGTTTATACGGGCAGAGCAGAGTTGTAGTGGAAAACACTCGAGCTTTGATCGGAACTTGCGGATTGTGCCCCACGCCCCGTAAACGCCCTACGTTTGCGGGGCGTGCGGCTTGTACTGATGGCGATTTTTCATTGCACGCTGCACGCGACACAACGCAACTCACTATGTACTAAGGACACAAAGTAAATAAAGGGGACAGAGACCAAGCTTCATACAACCGCGCTACGGTAGATACATTAATACAAGCTTGAGGCGCGTGTGTGCATGAGCACTGGCGGCTCGTCACGTACGAGGGGAAACCGGTTTATACAGGCTCGGCCAGTGCTCAAATTCAGGGCAGTCGCGCATCGTGTTTGTTTACGTTTAGATTTTAATAATAGATCTTTCAACACACTCGCTCGTAAAGTGACAATTATTTCAAAATTGAAGTCTGTTTTTCCTCGCAATTCTATCATCACGAAAAAGCTGATAACTAAATTTAATTCTCCTGTGCTAACCCTACCAAAATAGGTATAAATTTTGAACGCTCCTTAGAAGCTTGTACTCTGTTCCCTTCAATCCTCTGTGCTCAGGACACGCAGTCGCAGGCGGGGACAACTGGCGTCCACGGGTCGTTCCACCGGCGGGTGCGGGCGGCGGCGTGGATACCGAATTCCTCCCTGACAACTTAATCTCGCCATCCTAATTTGTTGGGCGCCGCTGTGGAATCTCCGCGGTATGTCAAGAGCGCGGTCAAGAACCTCACCTGTAGGCACCCGGATGATTCCAGTCGTTGTCATCGACGCGACACGCCGGTACCATATCCGACCCACTTCCTTTATATTCTGACAGTGTTATGTTAGTTAGCTCGACTATTTGACTTACATTAACTGTATATGTATCTAGGATATTTACATACTCTAGATGTTGGAACTTGCGATTTAGTTATAGGAGGGTTCTTGATTCTTAGTTTGTTGCAACAACAAACAAATTGTTGCTTGTTTATCAGCAACTAGACACTGACTTTGTAACTGCGAGAATGTTGTTTTGTATTTAATGTTTCACCTAATTAGCAATAAGTTCAATACTAGTTTGTATACACTTAGAAAAATGAACTCAATGAACGAATAATATAGCCATATACATGTTTCGACAAAAAATATGAATTGCATCGCTTATTGTCGTAGCTGTCAACAATATACCAGCCAATTCATTCAATCAATCGAACAAGCAGATTAACATATGAAACACGCAATATTCATGACATTTATTTTCATCTTAATTTTCGAAGTCTTATTGAATTATTTGATTTTATTTGTTCATGTCATGAAGCAAATATCCAGGTTCATATGCATGAAAATATCACGCGAGGGTACAGAGCGTTCAATGTTGATTAAGGATTGTTGTGACGATGACACTTACCGAGGGTGTGCGAAGACCGCATGTGATCTAACGTAAACCTACATAACACCCGCATTGGGACAACATTATTTACTATGTGTAATCAACCACATTTCAGGAGCAGTGGAATATGAAAACCATAACTCTGTGAGTAGGGTCGACACGTGGCCGTGTCGTTAACCGCTGTACCGCCCACCAATAAGTAAACAAAGCTTTATTGCTTCTAGTGGGAGTCTTGGTCGAAATTTTCATGTGGATTAATTATATTGGTGAAATAGTATATATAGCATTGTAAATCGAAAACTGACCTTTCGTTCTTGACTGTACCTTTGGCAGTTCAAGCTTCACTAACACGTAATTTTTAGTATATCAGATAAATGATCATGTTTTTTTGTTCCGTGGATCAACTCAGTTTGATGTAATTAACTAATTTAAATCGTGTGAAAATGCTGTAAATATAATAAAAATACCTTATAACTATGAAGATATGGTCGTTCTAGAACATCGAGGAAAAATCCCTTTAGAGTATTAATACTGAACAATCAAATTCCGCAACTAGTCAGTGATTTGTCACTGATTTTGAACAGTAACGTGTTTTTCACTCAGAGTGTCAGGGCCAATCAGAGTGCATGTGTCCCCTTGGCTTAGCCAATCAGAACGCATTGTCGGCGGCGGGAAATTCGCTATTTCGCAAATTTTTTTTTTGTGTGTTTGTTATTGTCAGGAGAAGATGTTCTTACATTAAAAAACATTAAGAAATTTGCTCAGAAACTTAGAAAATTTAAGAAAACTGAACGACAATATAAACTTTTCTAATGTAACCTTAGCAGGGTAGGGTAGGTAAGGGAAACTGCGGGCGGAAAGCTAGTGTACAATAAATGTCCTGTGTAAAACATTCTATTGGATAATTCTGTATTAAGGCGAATTTATCTTTTACTTCTCTCTTCTACCTCTCATAAGCATAGACGTAGGTATAAAAACTCGTATATAGGTAAGTAGCCAATACATTTACCGTGACTTATGACACTTTACGGCACTACGTAAAATTATGAATGTTTATTCATATCGCTTTGAGCTAGTGCTGAGTGAGTATGTACATGTCGCATTTCAACATAATGCGGATATATCATTATTATATCAACAGTCGGTTTCATGACTCCATTTATATCGAATATTCTCTACAAGAAATGTTTGGAATGTTTATGCTTCACTAAAATAGATATAACATACCTTTATGTATCGGCGAAGGGCGCGGCGTTTTATAAAATGAGCAACAACAAAAGGTATTTCATATATACAATTTAAATTTTGTTGAAAATAAGAAATAAATAAAATATGGTAAATATTAAAGGTAACGATTCTGTGTCATAGAGTTCTAGGTATATAGATGTTGATCATATAATTTTTATTATTACTTGATATTATCTAACATAGGTAGATACTTTGGTCAAAGGTCTAATAATATTCTAAGTAGGGTGGGAAGTAGGTTGCCTTTTTTAAGAAATAAAAAAAAATCTTGAATTGTTTATCGGGAGTTCAGAGTAGGTTTCATAATAATTTGTTCTTGTTTAAGGCGATGATAGCTCATTGGTAGTGACGTCGATTACTAAAATAAGCTTGAGTTTTGAAAGCATTGTAAGGAAACTATAGCATGGTGATAGGGTGCTTTGTAGTACCCCCCTGGCCAGCACCCTCAATCAAATTGGAAATCAGTCGCCAAATACTTAACATTGGGCGTGTTCTGATAGCTGCACTTGAACGTGAACCTTCGGCTACCTAAATCATAAGAAGAATCAAAAGAACGGCCAAGTGCGAGTCGGACTCGCACACGGAGGGTTCGCAAAATATTAACTAACTCAACTTTGCTATGAAAAAAGAAACAAAAGAAAGAAGTTTCTTGTATGGGCCTTTTATTATTTTTTTGTTGTATAGCGGCAATAGAAATACATATTCTCTGAAAATTTCAGCTGTAATGTGAATAAAGATTAATTATTGTATAAACTAATCTCAAACCCGCGTTGTAACAGAAAACAAGTCGAAATACATTACTTTTCCGCATGTCCGATCAAAGGTAAATTGACTACAGGGTGTTGTCTACAACTAAGTACTTCACAAAAGTGTTTCTACCGACGCATGCCATTGACACTGAGGTTATTCATAAGTCACGTGAGTTTATGCTTTAAATTCACGAACAATATAGGTACCTCAGAGTATATAAATACTACGTACTAGATACTCTTCGAATAAGATATTATTCTTCATTTTATATTTACGTATTTATTGACCATTTATGAATTATTGTAATGGATGTTTTGTATAGATAACAAAAATTCAAGCAACCTATAGATTTTTATTAATTATATAGATATTGAAAATTAAAATGTACGAGTAAATTGCAAGTATTGATTTATTTCCGCTCATATAGAACAATGTTGCAACAAAACAACGCAATAGAGAAAACAAACGTGAAACAACATTAATGTTGAAAGTACATAAATATTTAGTGATACACTCAGTCTCCATCTAAATTATGAATACAGGGGGCCAAGTCTTTTGTCCTGTATTGACGCCGGATGTCAAAGAGGGACAAAAGACAAATAAGGTTATTTTAACCTTGTTTTAAGAGCTTGTGGTAGGCCCCCAGATCAATCGTAAAGAGGTAGGTATAATCCATAGTAATATCATAAATGGGAAAGTATCTCTGTTAACTTTTCACTCCTACACCACTGAATTGTTCGCGATAGTACGTACACACGGCTACACCTCAAGCTATACATTTCCAGTATAAGCTGATCTCGCATCGTATAGGATTTCAGTACAATGGAGGTCAGCTTATATTGGAAATTTATAGCTTGATCTGTAGCCGTGCGTACATAGATTAAAACCACAGAATAAATAATAGTACAATACCTACACAAGATAAACGCTTATTAGCGTCCATCGCAGAAAAAATATTATTACTCTGTGGAATGGAAATAACCGTGGGCAAAAGCAGCGTAAAATAAACAAAAGCTGATTCTGTTGTTTACAACAATCTAATTTACTCTCACTATATCTCTTTCTAACAAAGAACATAAGAAAAGGATGTAAGAAATTTAGTCCTGTCAAATTAGTCCAAGCAAAGCTCGTTATCAATAAAAAAAAATGTCGCCATCTGTCGCGGGAAGATTAATTCGACAGCTTTAAATATGTTTGTAAAGAAGAGATGTGATGTGACTTAAATTAGTGCGATTTACAACAGAATCGGCACCATTATTTGTTAGTTTTTAATCAACTAAAAGGCAAGCGATTTTAATATAATTATTTATTATCAACTTATCCCTTTTTAGAGTAAATAACATCATTCTTTCTTAAATAACATTTAAATTCTAAAATTTAACGTATTTTCGATGACCTGCTGCAGCGACAGTCTCTAGAAATTTTCTATTATATAACTGTAAAAGCCTGATTGGCGGTAGATCCTAAGTTTTACGAGTAGATCTTATGGTGCGTCTACGCTACGCGAACCCAGTACAGTAGTACCCAACTGATATGGCTTACCGATGTACATACCTGCGCAGAAGATACATTTTCAAAGCGCGGGAAATGCTATTGGTCGGCAGCTGCCGCCATGTGTGCGGAGGGGCATGACTTGCGAGTGTGACGGAACTAACAGTTATAGTAATATATACTAACTTAATATACTAACTTATAGTAGTGATCTAAGGTTGATTGTAAGTTTTAAGTATTCTTTCGTAAATCTTCGGGCCATACTTTCTTTTCTGTGCGAACAAAGATTCACGACGCGCCTTATCAGATGGGTTACTACTGTACGAGCCGAAACGCTCTTCGTTCATCGCTCTCGATGTCGCGATGTCAAGTATGGACGTACAACGAGCCTACAACATGCGCGATGCGAATCCCTGTGTTCGTCAACAAAACTGTCAATCGGCGGAACGCAGTCGAGCGTGAGCCGAACGCTTATTTGTTAGTCCACGCTACACGAATTCGTGCTCCGCGTGTTCTCGGCTCGTGCCCGGTTCGCCTAGCGTAGACGCACCTTTAGCATTTACCAACATAAGCTGATAAATGTTATGGCGAAAAATTATTAGATTCCTCTCGTCAATGTATACGTATACAAATATTGTATACAATACTCGTATGAGGCTCATATGTTAATGGAGCCTCTCCCTCCACATGTAGGTACCACATTTAATGCAATGTAACGTCAAAGGCAAATAGGGTTGTTTTATCGTTACTCTCAGGTGACCCCGAGACATGTTATTGAACCCTTCCCTTGGATAATCACAACTCCACGTGGTGTTCCAACTTGTAATCAACTTTTGAGTTACGATATTGCGACAAACAAACGCGGTCACCGACTTTCATTTAGGTACAACAATTTCAAAGATAAGTATTACCTATACAAAAATAATAAGATATAGTGAGTGATAATTAAATTAAAAAAGGTTGTAGACGGTTGAAGGAACAAAGGAAGGCTGTGGTTTTGTTTAAGATTGCATGTGAATTTTGATCATAAATATTTTGATGAAATGTAGAATCTGCATACCTATATACAACTGTTTGACATGCACAGTTGGACCGCGGTCCCCAGCTGGTTCGATGAACCAACCCGGCGGAAGATCTTCCACCTTGCACCTCCATTAGCTTTTAGATATTGGTATCCCCGAATTAAGTTATAAATTTAGGGTAAGTTTCTGGCGAAATTTTATGAATTTTATAATTTTAATGCGTTTTAATGTTGTGGGGTAGTTTTTTTGTAGTGCGTTTTAGTTTTTGTTGTTACTCTAGAAATTCGTAACATAAAATATAATCTTTTGTATATTATATATATCCTTTACAAACGGACAGTATCATCTGTGATATATATAAAAGAGAATATAAAGAATTATAAGTGCCTTAGCCCAGCCGCAGATCACCACATTTAATACGAAATTCCAGAGTTGCGTGCTCTATTTTTCAAACTAGCATCTATAAATGAATGTAGTCGTAAATTGTAGGTAATATAATATGCGTGCAATTTCAGGAGGACGGCTAGTTGGTTCGCAACGCAACGTACCACAACAATGAGTCATGCGTGAGCGCCGCGTGGCGAAATTCAGGTCAGACGCGGCCTCGGGGAAGGCCGCTTGAGACTTCACGGTACTACACCCGTGTATTTGTAAACACTAAGTAGCTGAAAGCTTCTTGAACAAGAGTACCTGTAAAGCTTGTTAGAATTTGCTACATTCTGATACCATAAACCATAATATATCTTTTTAGGTCAGTGAAATGTGTATTTCTTGAAGGTTATGTTGCTTGTTGTGAGCATTTGATTTTTCCGCAAAGAAAATAACGTTTTTATTTTACAAAGCTCATGATTTCTATCAAATATTTACTCGATTTACTATGGAACCTTAATCCAAGCACAAGGTAAGGTAACCATCGTTCGAATTTGACAAAAATATTGTTGAATAAATAAAAAGCAAAAGCTCATAATAAATATTAACTTACCGTTAGTCACACTCTTATCATTTCATGAACACAACAATATAGGAAACATCACGGAATCATACCAAGACAGCTCAGTGAACCCTGAAATGTATGACATTGTCGTAAAGTGTTCTTGGCTGTCTCATACCCAGCAGATGTCTCTTATACAGCTAATTGTCAGTAAAATAATACCAACAGATGGGTTTCACCACCTCAACGCTCGACCTTTCTGAACCATTTGGTGAAAATAAAAGTTCCTACTTGTGTGTCATTGACATGAAATTATTTCAGCATTCCCATCGTGTGGATTGTATTTTGTACAGTTTCGGTTAACTTATTATTAGTCAAAATAAACATCATACATTTGAAGTTATTCGCACGTATACATCCTTAAGCATTCTTTCCTGAACATTACAAATTGATAAAATTGTCAGTACCTACTTGTTTTCGCTACTCGGTTTCACCCGCGATCCCGTGGGATGTGTAATTCCAAGTTATTCCTACCGAAAATTATTGTACATAGTTACAGTTAAAAGCGAGAGATATATATACCTGTATGATAAACATGCGTGCAAACCTCATCACGCGAACCGCCGAGGCGTCAAGAAATAACAAACATAAAGCAAAAAAATAACGCATTTAGTAGGATTGTAATGTTTGCTCTCAAAGAACCGCAATGAACATTGTATCACATGACTATATCCATCAATCAGTAGCGTGATACGAACACTGAATATAATGCTTCTGTCCATCTGTCAATACACAAAACCTTGGCCCGCAAGGTTTGCGTGCATGCACGAGATGAAAGATATACTGCCATTATAATTTGAGCATATTCCTCTTAATAATAAAACGCTGTAGTTCCCAGGTCTACCGTAGCTGTCATTCAACAACGTTTTTTTTACTGAAAACAATATTTTCAAGCCATTTTGAATATATTCTGTAAATTACTTACATAAACGATAGATATTATTGCTAACTCATAACAGGTGGAATTTTCGAGATGGGATATATTCGAAACCTATGTTGGGTTATTCATGCTGAATAACTTTTACTATGGGAACAATAGTGAATTCTCAAAAAAAATTTTTACTTTCCTTAGTAAATGTCAACCTTGCTCGATCATAATGTATGAAAAGTAAAAAAAAGTTTTTGAGAATTCAGTGTTGGTCCCATAGTAAAAGTTGTTCAGCATGACTAACCCAACATAGGTTTCGAAAATATGCCATCTCGAAATTACCACCCAATATATTGAGTCCACTTTGGTTATAGACAAACCTTATCTTAATATGGTGTAATAAACTAAAGGAAATAAAGTCAGGTTTTTATAATATACTGTAAATTTAGTGATTGGGTATTGATAAACTTGTGCAAAAAAAGACAATTCCTTGTTTTACGGTACACACGGCTACAGATCAAGCTATACATTTCCACTATTAGCTGATCTCGCATTGTATAGGATTACCGTACAATGGGAGGTCATCTTATACTAGAAAAGTATAGCTTGATCTGTAGCCGTGTGTACATTTCTTATTAAATTACTGATTAACTTATTGTACATTTTATTGGTCCAAATTTACGGAAATGCAATATTTTTAATAGTGATTACATCTTGTTGATATATCAATGTTATATCGTATTGAAATATTTAGCTTGATTTAAAAGCTGGTCCACTTTAGAGTTTGGACTCGTATGTGCCTACTTACATTCAGACATTACTGAGAACTCCTAAAATATTATGTACGATTGATATTAATAATTTCCAAGGCAATTTGAATCGATTCGACAAAAATGAGTCAACTTTAATTAATCGAATAATATTTGGTAATTTGGTTTACAATTGGGACAAATGCCAAAGAACCGGGTACCGGAGAACCCTACAAGATTTTTATCTGTATAATTTTCGGCAGGAACCTTAAAATTACGAAGCCATGAATTTTAAAAGCGTCAATTTAATTGACGTTGTTTTTCACGGTATTTTTCAATTAAATGCTTATAATTTATACCAATGTCTAAATAACAATAATATTGTTATTTTAACTAACTACTGTAATTCATATATATTGTTCATATGAATTATAAAAAATTGCAATTAATATAATTTTATCGAACTGTGACTGTATAGGTTGCCATTCCTTTCTCTGCCATTTCTTGTAGTCTTTTTATATACAGTACACTTTGTTTTTTGTTATTACTTTTCCGCATAAGAGTCTAAAAATATCACATTCAATCCTTTGCTTCGATAAATAATTTTTTTTCAAGGATGAGAAATAACTTTTTTCACATAAAAAGTATTAGCTCAGGTTTCGCAAAAACGATATTATTATACTCGATACTGAGAAAAAAGGGGGCGAATTTTTTTTGAAGTAATATGGAATAAGAAGTAAGTACACTTTGTATGAATTGAGGCTTTTTTTATACGTAAATATTAAAGAAAGGAATTTCCAATTTACAAACCGTGAGTCGGATACTTGTTGTAAAATATTATGTTTCATAAAAGCCGATAAAGTAGACTATGATTTACCGGCTCGTGTGTTTTCTACTCTAAAGAGCTGACTAATTCCAAAATTGTAATGACATTTAAATCATTCATAATAACAACATCAATAACAGCCTATAATTCCATTGAACCTTGTTAGCTCTCGTTAGTAAACTCATTATATACACATTCAGCAGGAAACTTAACGTCTCCTGAATCAATGAATAACCCGCCCACTGCAGTTTCATTACATTTGAATTTTGGCTAAAACGTTTTATTTTGGGATTAACATAAAGAATGCTTACTTTAAAGAGAATGTACTTCCCTCACAGTATCACAACTGATAGAACTGTTTGTAAGTTTAATTAAAGAAAAATAAACAATAATATTGACTCACGATCCGGATTATTTTATTTTGAATGGATATTTTTATGGCAGTTTAATAAAGCGTTTAAGTTTCATTGAACATGAAGCCATAGAAAGTTTTATTGTGAAATCTATTGTGTAAATAATCTTAGGCATGAGACTGCGTTCCAGTAACAATGTTACAAAACGATGATGCAATATAAGTTGCGATAATCTATAATGTGACGGCGCGTCGCTTGCGGCCGGGCGGCGGCCGTAGGACGATAGGGCGGGCGGTTCGGCGCGGGCTGCGCAAGCGACGCGAGCCGCTACAAACTCAAATTCTTTAGGGCTCCGGCATCCGGCGGGAGTGCAACTGGCTAAGCGCCAACTATGCGCGTACGCTGCTAACACACTGTGGAATCCACACAGAAATTATAATTTTACTACAGTGCTGTTGCAGATATGTTGTCTTAAATTTTTACAGAAATAAAAGATACTCATGAAAATGTTTGAAAGTACACCGCCATGGTCATGAGTGTAATGATTTAATAATCACACTTAATCGTTTTCCGTTGTTTTTATCCCACGTACAAAGCATAAAACGGGGTATGTGGCGTTCTTTGTACTCGGTACTGTACACCAATTATAAGAATGTTAATGCAACTTTCATTGGTTAGTTTAGTCTAGAGTTATGGTTTTGTATTTTCAATAAGTTGAGGTTATGCGCTTATAATATTCATTTTTGTATTTGCTATTCTCCAAACTTATACATAAATAAAATAAAGCCATCTCCACAAACTTTAGCATCACTATATAGAATCACTCACACTGGCGCGGTGTCGGCGCGTGCGCTTCGGCGCCGACTATAAGATTTATATTACTATGTTGATAGATATATTTTATCAATCCGTGACACTATTTCTTTCACTTGATAAAAGTGTGAAATGTTTTAAAATATTATTTCTATATAAATAGCTGTACATTATTTAGTTCCTATCTCAATTCAACAAAAGATATTATAGACTGAACAACAGAAAATATTATTTGTGATTTTATGACTTTGTGTCATAATAATTTAAAAAAAAATGACGAAAAAAATACTCGCAATTTTACCCTTAACATAAATTTTTTATGTGCATATACCTAATTTATATAAAATGTCTATTAGTTTTATTACTCTAAAGCTTAAGATGTTGTCAAAATAACCGTCCGCGTAAATTGTAAACAGCATTAAATTTACTTATAACTGCAAAATAATTTCAGGAATAACGTAATTTTCAACGGAAAGAACCTCGAACAAACAAACAAAACCACTGACATCCGTATTTTTGTGCCTTTCCATTTATATATTTTGTAGTTTTCACTTATTATTGAGTTGTCTGACATGGATTCGTAAGAGAGGGTGGACCTCGTGGAACTTTTTATCGGGCATACTCATTTCAATTAGAAACAGATGACTTAAAAACTAAAAATAAGAAGCGGAACTGTAAACAAAGTTTCTAAAGTGGTAAATAAATTGTAATCAAAGGGTATACATTTCCTAACCATGACGTTAACCAAACCTCAACCACCTTTATGAGATAAACAGAAATGCACTGGAATGCATGCAATAACCCACTTATTTATATGTTACCTAAAGATAAATTTCCCCATATTGCACAATTAAATACCAGTGTACTGCATTGTGTTAATTTTCGATGTTACCCACAATTATAACTCAAGAAACGAAATCAATGAAGATATGTCAATGTAATATGTACAGTTATTGGGAATTTAGTTATTAAACTCATGCGTCGCGTGCGCTGTGTTTTGTTTGCCAACAAACTGAACGCGTGGAAGGCGGCCATTCATCGCTGGGGCGTTAGTAATTTTACATATTCTTAGGCTGGGCTCTATCCAATAAGTGTAAGTCAAGTATACTACTACCTAGGTTTTAAATATATCCGTCACTTTCTAATGTCATATAAACAAAAAAGGCTGAGGCTATCTTAATATCTGGGTGGTACAAGACTGACTTACACCTTACTTATTAATAAAGAGGTATACGATTAAATTGGGCCGCTAATAAGCCAATAAGGATATCTTTTCTTTCTATAAATAAAGATTACCGTTTTTATTAATGATTTTTTGTAGTAATTTAGCGAACTCAAAGCAACAGATTTGAAATCGCAGTTTAGGTTGTCAATCAATCGGTCCTACAGATTTGTTTTTAAATTAGAAAGCAAAGAACAAAGCGCAAAATGAATGGATGTCGTAACCTCCTCACTGGTTCTGTTGCACAAGACAAGAACCCATAGACACATTATACTTCGTTTCCGGGTTTATTTGGGTTGTTTCAACTAATAGTATTACTTTTAGATATTAGTGTACACATGGGAGTACTGTAACATTTACGATAATGGTGAAACGGGAAAAAAAATATTTGTTGGTAAATAATTTCAAGCAATAAAGCAACTCGGATTTGCTATTTTTCACATATAGCCAATACCAAATATGCATCTCTGGATATGTATCCAATAGTTAGTATGTATGTACTAATAATTTTACACTTTAACTAACTTATGTTCTGTTCCACGGCTTTACTCGTGGTCTTTAATAATTGGCCTGTTTTACAAAAAACTTAAACCGACTTCAAAGTACACTAAGAAGTAAGCAAATCCTGATCTGATGACAATGGGACCAAACAGGAAGTATCCTCTTCCAGTCAAAAAAAGAATTTTCCAAATCGGTTAATAAATGACGGAGGTAACAAACATAAAAAAAAAAAACAACTGAATTGAGAACCTCCTCTTTTTTTTGAAGTCGGTTAAAAATATAATGAGCAAGTATCACAATTGGCATTGTCGGCAATTTTTATGATATGGGTTTGAAGGAAGATGACAAATGAACCTCCTCCTCTTCCCCAACGGAACCCCATTACTAGACATACGTGTCGTCCGTTCGTCTATATAAATTCCTATACCAAATAAATTTTTCTACGTTTTTTGACAGGAGTCTATCTCAAAAACACCATTATGTAATTATTATTAGTCCTATTAAATAACAACTTACATGTAATAGTGAGTAAGTACATTTACCCATAGATTTTAAATCTCTTATTTATATAAATGTCCTGAATATGTATCCTATATGACGGCTAAAGTAACCTTCCGTAAAACATTCTCAGTTTATGAGTGGTAATGAGGGCGAGACTATAGACTATTTCTGGCTCTGCTGAGAACCCTTCGATCATCGGATGAACACCAATAATTATTAACTGGATGAGCTAAATTATGAATCTTATAATTACTAAGATTATGAAGTGATCAAATTGGAAGCAAAAGAGTGGGTTTAGGTGAGCGGGTTCCTGACGTCACCTAAACAAAGTCTTTACGTTTATTTACCGCGAGTTATTTACTATAACATAAAACCGCGTCTTCCTTTATTATGACGTTCTTTGTATGTATGTTTGTATGTGCAAGTAGCCATATATCAAGTTGAATAGTCATCAATCCTGCCTTATTTAGTTAGTTTGTACAAAGCTGGATTCTGCGACGTCAATATTTCGAGTCGTGTGCCAAAACAATATGAGTTTGACTGACTAATAAATAGTAATAATACACACAATTACTTATAATAAGCCATGGCACGTGGTGTGTGGGTACCGAGCACCTTTTGCAAATAACCATAAGTAAATCACTTGCGGCTATAAATGTCTCTAAATTTAGATTCTCAAAGTTACAATATACATTTATTAATATTCATTCAGTAATTTTTGAGTAATATCATATTAGATACAAAAAAAAGGTTTTTTTGTTGCCTTATATACATTGAAACATCAATAATATTGATAAAGAGTGCTTCCAGGCTCCAGCCACACGTTGTACATCGATGTGAAACAAACGTGTGAAATTTCGATGTGTCGAAATAGTTTGACCCTTTTTCTTCACTACCGGGTAGGGACAGCCAAAGAATGCCCGTCACAATCATGACAAACCGCATCTCAATAATCTCGACCCGACGCGAGTCGACCGGCGGGCGCCGGCGCCCATTCAACTTTGTTCTCCTTGACGAATAGCACGTACAAATCAACTCACGTAACACTCATCAAAATAATTTCCACGGTCAACACTGTTTTAATAGTCACCGTTACTAAAGTTCAAACGACACTTTTATTGACAATGAAGTATGAAATACCTCTCCCGATGATCTGTAGGGAAATAAACTGCTAATTAGAATAATCACCTTGGAACAAACAGTCACGTTTAAGAAAGTTAAATAATCTGAGTATCGTAGCAGACGTTGATTTACTCTTATGGTTACATAATGGTTAATATAAAATAAAGTTTGACCCTGTTTTTATATTTGTTATATTGCCAATATCATCATGAAAGACAACCCTCAGTTGTTCCAATTTAAAACTATTAAGATACGTTTGTAAAAAATAATTCAGACGGATGTAGGTTTTTAATAAAATAAAAAATATGCTCAGAAAAACAAATGTTCGCCAGATTCCATTCATAAAATTTTCACTCTCCAAGCGTTATGTAATCAAATTAGAGCAAATGAGGTTACAGACGAACGTTATGTTGTAGATTAGACAGTAGCGAAACGATCTGGAGTCTCTCTATTTCATAATCCTAACCTACTTTACTAAAGATAGACTTTAGGATGATATCGGACTATATCATATTACTAGTATTATTTCATATAGAATGCTAAGAAATGTTGATTTCTCGTAGACCCTCTACAAAATTTCATCTTTTTTTTATAGATTAACATCTTATACATATAAAAATATCAATTTCTGTTCATTAGTCTCGCTAAAACTCAAAAAGCGCTTGACCGATTTGTTTTTTTTTAAACTATGTGATGTGGTACGAAGTTCAGCTTTATTATTAAAAATAATCTTAGATTATTTTACCCACTCTTTAGTGAAAGTAAAAAGTCGTTAAAAAATATAAACATTATATTTTGAGTGGAACAGTTTTTAGTAGCTGTTTGATCTTTGAAAGTGTCTTTTAGCGGCTAAATTCATTCAAACAATCCTGTGTTGCACCACTTCACAACAAGAGAGTCATTGGATAGCCAGAATATACATGTTTACAGCCTATAAATTCTCGAGTTGGCTGCAGCGGCAGCCAGTGCGGTGAGAAACACAATATTAGCATACATTATTTAGGAAACATTATTTAGGAAACCTTAGGAATGCGCTTAGCAACCTAAATAACAGGTGGGTGCAATAAAAAACCGAATGTAGGTTTATTACATTTGCAAAATAATTATACACTTACCGTCTTACTAATAAAAATATGGAACACGGTTGTTTAACAGCTGTATAGTTATGCAGTGTGTAAGCCTTACACAGTTGCTATACACTCCCTTTACTAATAATCAGTGTGTAAGCGTTGTATAGTTATCTATTTGTTAAAACAAAAACGACTGGCAACTTTTTAGGAACGTTTTGAAACTAATACTATGTAACTTCAAAATACGGGAGAAAATATGGGGAAAAATTTGTAAACACCAAAAGATACTGAAAAATAATTATATAAAATATTAATCCTATCATAAAAATCAGGTTTCTTTTTCTTAAGACTATTTTTATTTTAATAATTAAACAATAAAATTACTTTTAAAAAGCTTCATATAGCTAATGGTGGTTTTGAACGAAACTGTCTTGTGCTTATGGCTACAGTAGCCATTTAACCAAAGAAGAAGAAGAAAGAAGAACGTCATTGTCAAATTACAAATGTTACGTCAACATACGAAGCAAATGGCTGTGCCAATGACTTCAAAACTAAGGATACGCCTACCGGAACATTTTGCATAAAGTTATCAAAATCAAATAAATTGTAAATTTTTGTTTTATTTTATCCATATCTCCGTATAAAACACAAGCCTTTCACTACGCAACTAGGCATTTTTATGGCAGTTATAAGCAAACAATGAACGAATGAACTGTTCCGTGGACCGCAGTATGACTAGTACTATTAAATATTCTGTGGTATGACCGCAGTCGACTGAGTCGCGTTGGCCCTAAAATGACTTTTTAGGGCCAGCGCGTTGGTGTCATTTTGTTGCGCGGTTGGCCTGGTCCGTAGTAAATGGACACAACACTTGATTGTCAGACACAGCTGATCTATTGAAATCCGCCATAATGTTCTTATACAAACACTAAACAAGGGTCCTGGCCCGTGTAAGCCCTGTGTAAATTTCCTAGGTAACTAAAACACGTGTATACAGGCTTTGTGTCAAAAATGTTTTTATTAGTAGCAATTATCGTATAACAGATGTGTACACCGCGTGTAACTTTTTATTAGTAAGGCTGTTAAATTTTACTTGAAATTATTTCAGGTGCTAGAATCAAGATAGAATAGATAAAATATAAAGGTTACGAAATATTTTATTTATTAGTTTGGGATTATTTTAGTTTTCCTAATTATGCTACGCGCTTAAAACTCTTCAATTTGGTTCCCATTTCAGCCAGACTTTTATTTGACACCCGTAAAACTACTATCACTTTACTGCGTAACAGTAGTGCGGTAATTTTGATTTTCATAATGAAACAATTTGTATAATTATAATAGTATGTATTTTCATTAAAATAGGCTTTCAAATGCGCTTATGAAATCGTCTGAATAGTACTCTGGTTTAGATGGTTAGTTTGATTCAAAAGTGTAACCAATAGACTCAGCAATAATTATTTCCTAACATAACTTGGATGACGTGCTATGGAAGCTAAAAGCTTCAATTTGAATATATAAATAACAACCAGGAGACTAGCCTCAAGCATAAGCAGCACAAAGTAACCAGCCCACGTTATAAAATAAAGTATATTCCCTGACATTCAAATACATTTCTAATCCATTCATGCATAGCTTGGTGAAATACGAAGGAGCGTCTGAATATGTTTACGCCAATTTGCACCAAAAAGTCCTGACTTTATTCTAACATGACCTTTGAAAAAATAATCACAGGCTAATAATACTTCAGTGAAACTTTCTACTTTATATTTTTTTGGTTACTTTGCAGTAACACTTGCCTGGCTGCCTCCACCCTCCAGTAACTTGAGTCTAGTTGAATGTATATTACCAACCGCTACCACATACCGGTGTATTCCATCAGTTGCACTTGAGAGCCGATTACTTTCTTAGCTTTGTAAAATTCGGCAATCTGGTAGTGATGGGTTTGATCGTGGGTGCATCTGTTGGATGAAATTATGTGGAGGAAACATTGCTGTTGAATTGTGTTAACATTTATTATTATAATATTAACAGATACTCGGAAGTATTTGCCATAGGAAAAGGTTAAAATAACATCAAAGAAGCGAGGTCAATAGAAAAAACAAACAAACAACACGTTTGACTATTATTTTATTTTTACTATTGACGTCTTTGATGACCATTGATCTCGCGACTTCGAGTGTCAGTTAGATTAGACATGGAGGTCACCGGTTCGATCATATGGGGTTTTAATAAAATTATGATATTGTAATATTTAAGTGTACGTATGATGCTAAAAGATAAGCTATTTTTAGAGGCAACTTACAAATGTTCACGTCTCAAACATGTCGAGAGATTTAGTTATAATCTCAACGTTATTTGGCAAGTGAGCCGGCTCCAATCGCTCACCGGCAACCGTAGCCAAAGGCCTTGTCCTCCGCATCACTACACGACTCCATTCATAATAGTGTAATCTTAAAAACAGACAGTGCGACCGGATGTTTTGTTTCGATAACACCGTATTAATTACTTGCATTGAGAACAAGACGTTTAGGATTTCAGTGCTCCTCTGAATCTGACATGCGGAATTATAACCGCAGCCTTGCTTTCAGTTCGCTGAATCATTGCATAACCTTGAGAGTGGAAAATGTGATATCAATATCACGATTTCTTGTGTTTTTCTTGTCTTAATTGAAAAGGTCGTCTTTACTTCCTCGTCGATATAGAATTCGCGTTTTATTTAAATACGCGAATTACTTAGGTAATAGGAAGTCTTATAGAGTTACAACAAATGTTAATCATGTACGAAATATACTTGTATATTGTTTGTATTATGCATTGTTTTTAACAATTACTATATTGTAATAATAAGCTATTGGCCAGTGTTTAGTATAATACATAATAGTTTTATTTAAATAATAGTTGTGGTCGCTTTGTTTTGTTACTTTACAGTAGAACTCGTAGAAAGGTTTCGTTATATGAATAATTGTGCATACACCATGCTAATTGTTGTGAAATGGCAACAATGGCCTATCAAAATATAAATTGCTTTCATAATATTCGAATATTTACCAGATAAGAATAAACTAATCCTATATATCTTCACAAATCTTTGGCATGACATCATAAATAAAAGTCTTATTTGTATATATTTCCTGGAAGGAAGCTGTTAGCACATGTGTGAAGAATGCACGGTAGGTACTTCCCTTGAGATATTTTAATTTAAACAATTACAAATCAAATTAGTGCCTGTATATTTTTTTTTAAACACTGGGTGTTAGTTCTCCGTCGTGGGTCTTTCAGCACTTCAAATAGATTACTATAATCACCTAGTCCACTCAATCTTCCCTATTATAAAATTTAAACATCCTTTATTTACACCTACGCTATAAATCCTCTATAAAAGTTTCTGAAACAATTAGCTTATTGCCAACATTAAAACAACCAGTGTCATAGTACCTAACCATTGTATCATTAAGACGAGCGTCAAAAAATAATACTTGCGCGCACATATTTGTTAACTTTCTCATTGTGCGGTTGATCAAAAAATCTACTTAAAAAAATACAAGTCTGTTTTTTTCCTCGCAAGTGTGTTGAAAAGCGTCGTAAGTCGTATTACACGCGTGTGCATTGATCATTACACACGAGGCGGTATTGAACGCATGAGCCGCAGATAAGGGAGCCACACATTTATAGTAATGTACTGTTAATACTATATTTTTATTGAACGATCCTTAAACCGGATACAAAATTTTGTTTAAATATTTATATTAACCATGTTGATGCTATTAGTTTCTAGTAACGAACATCAAGAAAGGTACTGAGAAGTGTTTTTGTATGACGCTCAAAGAGGTTTTTCATAAAGTATCAAGAAATTATTTAATTCTACAAACTGCTATTAAGTCCCGTCCAGTTTGTTTTCACTGAAATAGTTCTCAACGGGCTTTAGAATACAGATAAAGATAGTACACGTGTACCTAGGTTCTGTTTTATTATTTGCATCGGATCTGAGCTTCAAATCCCTGAAGGTAGCCCTGCACGTGATTGCTTAGTTATCATCACGTGAATACCTGATGCTGCTCTGGGTATAGCAGCATCAGGTATTCACGTGTTCTATATCTGTGTGAATATTTAACCATGTCTTGGCTATATGATCGTAGTTTATCGAGTCCTGAAAGCATATTTCTACGTCGACTATAAACATGATAGCTCTTTGTTCGTGACTTCATTTGCCGTGATGCGGGTTCGAATCCTACAATGAGATTGAGGTAAACTAAAGCATGGTGGTAGGGTACTATGCAGTACTAGCAGCCTGGCTGTTAGCACCCTCAAGATGAAAATCTGTCACCAAACAACTACCTACCGGCGTGTTTGTTGAGCAACAGGAAATTATGGGTAGGTACTTCCATTATTTCCTCCATGTAATTTACACCCGTTCATTTTACATTATATTCTATTAAGATGCCATAAATTTATTCTTAAGGCATTTTAATTATAAGTACCTACCAATTGGCAGACACAATAATTTTGTAACTAATAGAATAAAAACTTATTCGATTTGTTTTAAAAATAAGGTTGAGAAATGCGACCTGTGGAGGAGAATAGCTGGACATCTGGACATACGAAAGCATTTTTGTCCATGCTGAAACAGAGACGCTTCGCTCGCTCGGTCAATAAGAATCTAAGAAGAAAATTATAAAAATCGTAAACATGCAAATTCATTTAATTTCCACCTAAGTTATAGACCAAAGTTGCAGTTTCTGTTAATTATAAAATAAAAAATTATAAACTTCAAAAACAAAAATACCTACCAAATTATATTTATTTTCAAGAAATACGTAAAATTCCATCTATAATTATTATAGCGTTGAGTCTGCCGCTGCTACCGATTTCTTGCGAGGACAAGGTTTACAATAGGCTGGCAGCGTTTCCTCTTTGGATAGCCAAGCTGATGTGTTGGCGAAAAAGCTCCCCCCCTCCCGCTGGTTTCAGGAGGCCTCCTATTTAGGTATGTTTCAAGTTCAATGAAATTATAAATATCGTAAACATGTAAATAAATCATCTAGCTCTTACCTAAATACCAGTTTTGATAATGAATAAAATTTATTTTTTTATTATACAAACTAGCAGACCCCCCGCGGTTTCACCCGCGTACGGTTTGAATTTTCTCCTTCGAAAACCAATGCACGCCATTGATTATTAGACACAACAAACCAAACATAGATATTTTTACAATTAAAACTAAAAACCTATATTATATCTACACAAAAAAATCTAACTCAAAGAATCTTATTTAATTATTATAACAACAAATGAGAAAGAAATTAAATTAACTGCAATCAAAATATTCTAATGAAATAGAGAAAATGAACTTTTTTTTTTTTCATTGGCGTCACACGGGGCGTGTTTTTCCAATTTCTAGTTATATTATATTATAAGTTCTAGTCACAATAAATCACTTTCACATAGTCCTCATACAGTCAGTCACCGTCCAAAACTCAAATACACGAATTTATGAAAATAAAAATGAAAACGTGTGGTGATGCCATATACTTTATTATAAAACATAACTGTCATTCATACTTCAGTTTTTGCTAAATACCCAACCAGCAATACCAAGTCTTAAATTAGACACCATGACGTTTTCGTCAAAACTTAATGCATTATCGATAGCTCCTAAAATGGTCTTCAAAACCTCTACAAGTCCCGATTTGGGCACAAAATCTAAGATTACGAATCCTAAATAGATCTGTTTAAGGCAATACAAAATGCTAAACGAGCTTGATTTTATCTTGAGAACGTCATAATTTATGCTACAAAGCTTTTGCCGTGCTAATTTAAGTATCCAATAAAACCAAAAGTTAGAAACAGCTTAATTGCTGATGTAATGAAGACAATTATAATAAAAAATATAATAAATTGACAAGTCATAGCCCGAGTGTTAAATATATATTTTGTGTGTTACATTAGTTTAATAATTGCTCATACTCAAACGAAGGTAAGTTTTTCGACTATGTTTATATGAATTTGCAGCATTTTTCCAATGCCCCTTGCTTTTGTGGTATATTTAATATTTACGAAAATAATGCTTTTTACGTACTTACTAAACCAAGACCATTTCGAGACTTAAAATCTGTAACTATGCTTTATTGATACTTTAATATTTACTGTTTTTTTTATGTAGTATGGTAAATGAAACCATTTTGATAATATTTAGGGTTCATCACATTTTTGAAATAGTAGGTAAAACCTTTGGTTATAACAGGTGGAGATTTCGAGATGGCATATTTTAGAAACCTATGTTGGGTTAATCATGATGAAAAACTTTTACTATGGGACCGAAAGTGAATTCTCAATTTTTTTTATTAACTTTTGCTCGATCATAATGTATGAAAAGTAATTTTTTTTTGAGAATTATGTGTTGGTACCATAGTAAAAGTTGTTCAGCATGACTAATCCAACATAGGTTTCGAAAATAAGACATCTCCAAATCTCCACCCATCTCTCACTACTATTACAAAGTTTTTATAGTACCTACGCAATGACCTACGCGTTTTTTTAATAGGTAGGCGTATATTAATTATTAAGTGCTTTAATTGTTTCAGTTTACTGAGCTGGGCATATTACATACAAAATAATAAAAATGGTAAGCCATTTTTAACAGCCGTACCCCATCAATGGGTACAAATTGAGATATTGCTATGGCCGAAGAAAAAAAGCACAACAAAAAAATAAGAATCCGTCCTAAACGAAAACTGGATACCGATACCTAATTATACCTATTACAAAAAGAAGGGATATAATGTTTCAAGAAGCCGAAGATGAAAATAAGTGATCTTAATTTTATTGGTTCTTTTATTGATTTTCCAGATTTTGTTGTTATATCTAGGCCACTTTCTAGGTTTTTTATTTCAGACACAAAAAGGCCTTAAATAAACTTCTAAATCCAAAGGTTTTGTTTGTCCTTCATATTATATTCCCACCATCATTGGTTATTCCCCGTATTCAAAATGTACAGAACCACTGACTCTATTATAAGTATTAAGGACTTATTCTTTGGGAGTGAAGGAGTAAACTGGTATTTTTCTGATAGTCTTCATATATTTTTTTAACTTTTCTCCGAAGCCTCCACTTCATTCTTCAATCTTTTTATATCCATTTTAATTTTTAATAATTTTAACTATGATCTCCTATTTTTGTCAAATAACAAAATGGTCACAAAAAAGCAAAATATGAAATATGTTTGAGTTTTCTAGCAAAAAAAATCCTAAAGTAAAAGTAAAAATCCAGTAAAAGTCTTGCAAAGTGCGAAAATAGGTAATAAATACAGTTAGCTGAATATTTTGCACTTGTAGGGCCATGTGTCTTATGCGAATCCTAATTAAGCATTTTATAAAGCGTTATTTGGTCTCATGTAAAGCGTTATTAATACTTGAGTATTTACGATAAGTTATAACTCTCATATTCTACCAATACAAGACTAGACGTCAATGAAGTCTTGTATTGATCATATTAAAAACGCATTCAAGATTATTTTAAGTAATTTGTAGGATGATATTTTAAAAGTAATGTTCAATGCTTTCAGAAGTATTAAAGCTATATCCATAACGTTTTTATGGTTTCTTCAAGATTAATTGCATTACAAAGACCGATTTCCAAGAGCAATTTGCTAGTTGGGTAAAGTCTATTAAATTCAGGCTCATACATACAGGCTCATATCTATTATTATGAATACTACAATTTATTTAGCAAACTATCAACAGATTCACTCAACTTGATGCCTACCCACTTCCACGAATCGAAGATGTCATCGGTAAGGTATCTAAGTACAGAAAATTCAGTAAAATTGATCTGAAAAGTGCGTATCACCAGATTCCTATTAAAGAGACGGAAAAACCTTATACAGCGTTTGAAGCTGAAGGAAATCTTTATCAATTTCGCAGAATACCGTTTGGTGTTACTAATGGGGTTGCTGCATTTCAAAGAGCCATCAATAATATCATTGAAAAAGAAAACTAGAAGGAGTTTACGGATATCTTGATGACTTAACCATCTGTGGTATCCATCAATCAGATCATGATAAGAAGCTGCAGGAATTTCTTTCAGTTACAAAACGCTATAATCTCACACTAAACATAGAGAAAAGTGAATTCTCTAAAGATGAAATCAACATTCTCGGATACAATATTAGCAAAGGCGTCATCAAACCAGATCCTGAGCGTTTACGCCCTCTTCTAGATTTGCCCGCTCCTTCAGATTCAGCATCACTCCGACGCGCTTTAGGACTACTGGCGCATTATTCAAAATGGATACCGAAATTCTCTGAGAAAATTCGGCCACTAGCATCGGTGGAAACGTTTCCTTTAGACGAAAACACCAAAATGATATTCAACAGCTTGAAAAATGAAGTAGCTAACTCGGCTGTTAATGCTATTGATAACAATATTCTTTTTACTGTAGAAACAGATGCTTCAGATTATGCCATAGCTGGAACGCTATCACAAGAGGGAAGGCCAGTAGCCTTTTTCACGAGAACTCTTTCAAGCAGTGAAAGAAATCACCCTGCTATTGAAAAAGAAGCTGCAGCAATAGTCGAATGTTTAAGGAAATGGAGACAATTCCTTTTAGGCAGACAATTTCAACTGATTACAGATCAAAAATCAATTTCATTTATGTTCAATCAGACTCATTCCTCTAAAATTAAAAATGATAAAATTCAAAGATGGCGTCTAGAACTATCGAATTATTGTTTCGATATTATATATCGCCCCGGTAGAAAATGCAGTTGCCGACGCTTTATCCAGAGTGAATACAGTTGCTTCAGTGAACAATATAAACACTCTACCAGAGCTACACAAAATACTATGTCATCCGGGAATCACCAGAATGTTTCATTGGATTAAATCTAAGAATCTACCATATTCAATTGAAGACGTAAGAAGAGTAACTGCTGCTTGTGCCGTTTGTGCTGAAATTAAACCTAGATTCTATAGATATCATGGTAATCTTATCAAAGCTACAAGCCCTTTCGAAACGACCTCACTACACTGACAGTAAAGAAAAAGTTAACAGAACTATTCGCTATATTTGGTATGCCATCTTATATTCATTCAGATCGAGGTACCTCATTTATTTCGGAAGAATTAAAACATTTTCTACACAATATGGGAATTGCGACTAGCTATACAACCCCATATAATCCTCAAGGCAATGGCCAAACAGAAAGATATAATGGTATTATATGGAGAACAATACAATTGGCTTTAAGAACACAAAATTTGCCTAAAGAAAAATGGGAACAGGTATTAGCACCAGCGCTCCATTCCATTAGATCTCTTCTATGTACTGCAACTAATTGTACTCCACATGAGAGAATATTTTCGCATCCTAGAAGATCATCGAACGGACAATCATTACCTACATGGCTCACAGTTCCAGGCCCAGTATTAATGCGAAATTATGTTCGTAATTCAAAATACGACCCCATAGTTGAAGAAGTACAGATGCTTGAAGCCAATCCACAATATTCGAGGGTGAGACTGTCGAACGGTAGAGAGACGATGGTTTCGAACCGACATTTAGCCCCTGCTGGAGCACCGATCAAAAACATCGACGATTCCGACGATGAAGAAGACAATGTGCCAGTTTTACCGGATGCTTCAAGTGTCCCTGAATTAAACCTGGAACAGCATGCACCGCCTCCTGAACCAAGCCTTCGACGTTCAGAACGATCACACCGAAGGCCGGCGTATTTGGAAGACTACGTTCATGACTAAAGTGCAGGAGAATGTGGTGATGCCATATACTTTATTATAAAACATAACTGTCATTCATACTTCAGTTTTTGCTAAATAAAGTCTATTAAATTCAGGCTCATATCTATTATTATGAATACTACAAAACGCAACGTCACTCTTATTCTGTAATTTGTGAAAATCGGATTGAGATTTCAAACATGTGTCAAAATAAAAAATGTTATTTAAGTCAAAAGTACTAAGGAGTATTGATATCAAATTCGATGCAAATCACCCCTAAAATAACTTTCTACCCCTTTTTGACCGCGTTAGGCAATGACTTTCAATAAAATCCGAAACACGTCTTCCATCAATTCTGTTAAGGAATGTTTATGCAAAATTTGAAGTAGATCGGACCAAAGAATCACGTTGTCCCATACAAACTTTGCACCCGTTTTTCATCCCCTTAGGGGTCGAATTTCGGAAAATCCTTTCTTATAGGATGTTTACGTCATACAAAGAACACACCCTCCAAGTTTCAGGTCTCTACGATCAGCGGTTTAGGCTGTGCGTTGATTGTCAGTCAGTCATTCAGGACAAAGCATTTTATATGTATAGATTACTAAACAATCTATAATTCACTAGCTATAATGTAAAAATTCTTTCACTAATAACTAATGCTGCTATTAGTTTTTTTTTTATCCATCTGGGAGTGCCAGAGCCCATTTAAACAAAGAATCTCTTCTTTATTATATCAGGATAGATTTATATTTTATTATACTTTATTATTATTTAGTTGCCAACAGTACGAACTGATAACTAACAAAAAATATTGATTTATTCGAAATGTAGGTAAAACGAACAGTGGAAAAATGCGTGGGGGAATCATGGAAGGACCCACACATATAGTACATCTAAATAGATGGCGCGAGTGTATGTACTTCGCGTGTCAAAATCTGTACAAAAATGGGGCACAATGTTCTTCTTTTGAAACTTTTTCGCCGGTCAGGGAAATCGCATTAGGCTGCATGTCCACTAGAGATGTGTAGCGAGGGATATGTTTAGCTGACAAATAGGATAGCTTCTTTTCACGTTAAAAATCTACTGCTAGTCTAACTAAATCAATCTTGTGACATTATGGTAGGTACTCAAAAAGTTACACGCCTGGTTTTCATACGGATAGAGGGACTGCCGTTATCTATTTAGATGTATGTCCGTGGAAGTACCCGAAATGTTGTGGTGGAATCGTAGATAATCTATATATGCGGTGTAGTTATGGCGTCTTTTCTTTATTATTTTAATAAATAACCATAACTACACCGCATATGTTTAAATCCAACAAGCCGTTTAGGCTGCAGAGCGTTGCCAAAGAAATAGACATAAAAACATACATACTTACATACACTCGAAAAATATAACCCTCCTTCCGGGTCAGTTGGGTAAAAAGCCCGAGTGTAAAGAATTGACGTTAGTAAACGCTTACTAATGCGTTTGCGTTTACGACACTTCTCTATAGGAATAGGCACAGCGCCTCTAGCGGAATACTCATGGTACTAATTTCTCCCATACAAATTTATAGTTAACGCAAACGCATTCATCATCATCATCATCATCATCATCATCATCAGCCTATAATGTCCCACTGCTGAGCACAGGCCTCCTTTCACAAATAAGGGTGAAAGGGAATGGGCAGATACTCCACCACGCGTGCCCATTGCGGATTGGTGGAGGCAGGCTAGTGGTAAACCTACTGTTGGGAGTTTTCAAGCCGCCTAGTAGGCCTTCAACTATCTTAACGACTATCACAATTAAGTGATAACCGGGACCAACGGCTTTACGTGCCTTCCGAAGCACGGAAACGCTCGATTTGAAATACAACTAGGCGATCATCCATCCAGGTACCGACCACGACAGTGGTAGCTTATCTTTGCCGATCGATTAAGAACGGCTAATCATGCTACACCACGATAACGCAAACGCATTAGTAAGCGTTTTTTAACGTCAATTCTTTACACTCGGGGTACCGTACTAAAAAGTTTAAAGGATGGTAACAAATTATTGTATTGTCATCGGTCCTTGATAACTGTGCAAAGTTTCAATTAAATCTGACGTTTTGATGTTGATATAAATTACGTTTGATGATTCCGTTACATACAGGTGAGTGAAGCTAATAAAACCGTGATTTAGTATGAAAATAGCATTGTGTTTTGATGTATTTATAAAGCTTTAAATAAACTTAAAACTTCAACTATTTACATTTAAAACTTATGAAAACACATCTAATAAATATTATCTTAACAACTAGGTAGCGTAGTTAGTAGGGTTAACGACCTAGGCACTCATTAAAGGGGTCACTAACGAGTGCGATCACAACATGTTTTTAACTGAATAAAAATAATGATGATTTATCTAATAAGTACTAGACGATTAACCTCGTAGAAAGCCGGCCACTGAAATATCTTACAAGACTTTCCTTCCGACATCGTTAGAAAAACAAATAAAACTTGTATCCGTGTAACTGTATAGTCATAAATAAGATATGCGAGGCCTCGGCCTTCGTCGGTTATATAATATTGGCAATGTGAGAGATAATGTCGCCATTAAAAACTGGTGCGAAACACAGGTTTGTTAAATGAGATATCGCCTTCACTTTGAAAATAGTATCCGCGCTCGTAGCATTGACGGTAAGAAAATTAATGTTCAGGCAATAACGCGTATCTTCTAGGCCGAGACACTCGTATTGTTATAATTTATGTTAAGATTACAATATCAAGATTTTTTTATGAAAACATAATTCTTCAATGCTAAGAAATATAACGTGGTTAAATTACTACCACATAAGAACTATAATATAAGAAAGATAGAGCCACAAATAAAATTCCTAAACCATTAGACGGGGCTGACTGACGTTGACGAATAGCTAGCTGCCACATGCAAAGATGTTTACGTAGAAGCCGAATTCACTAGTATAGGCAGTAGATGCACGTGCAAACTTTCACGTGTTACCTATTAATCGCGGTGTACATCACGTTTTCAGCATCTTAAGTTAGGACCTAACAATCGCCTACAGCAATGAAACCACAAACACCTTTCACGTGTTACGTAGAGATAAATATTTATGGTATGTACTCTCTGTAACAATGCAGACATAATCAGCTGACGCAATGATGTTTTCTTGCTTCAAATACTGTTTATCAAATATCGCAATATCCTGAAATAAAAAAAACTTTATTTTTATTATTATTATTTTATATTGCACATAATTTTATATAATACCTTATTACATAATAGCCTGATCGAAGTCATGGATAGAAAAAAAACTGACTCACGCGGACTCTAATTCTTTTTCTAAAATTAAATAGCCCAAGTAACTCCTTATCCGGTGTCGGAGCCGTGCCGGAGATTAGCCTGAGCTACTCTCTACAATTACTCTTTTCAAAACAAACAAGTATTATTACATAAGATGTGTCCTGCAAGAGCGAATGTAGAGTACTAACACTCTACACGATACCTGTATTTAACGCACGATACAATAACACACAATGTGAATCATCACTTTCATTGTTTTGGGATTCTCGTATGCTTAATTAAACAAATTACTGTACCGACTAAAAATATACTGTATAGTGTACGATAAATTTTATCCTATGCGTTATCGTTATTGAAACCTAAAAAATACATCGATATTATTGGTATTTTAGCTGCAGTGCATAAATGAAATATGTAGGTTACGTGATTCAATTTAATAGATTGAACACCTGGTCGACAAGTTAATTAAATATTAATTATCTTTTTATTCATATAAATGAGGCAATTAATAGTAAATACAGCAACTCATGTTATTCATGCTACTAACATTATATAGTTGCCTTTTGCCTTGACATCGAGAAAAAATGCGTACGGAGAAATCCAATTCCACAAGTAGTCGTTTGGAACAGTAAGTACTAATCACTGCAGCTAAACGTTTCGTATGTCCTTGACTTAGCCAATCAGAGCGCATTGTTAGTGTTGGGGAATTGATGGAATAGATTATTAACAAAATTAACGGCTTATTTGGGTAAATTTTTAGATGCCTACTGCAGATCACACCAGCCAAATAGGTACTACACAAACTTGACCTGACGTTTCATAACATACCCTTGTATTTTAAAAGCACAGTTATTGCTAAAAAAGAAGCATTTAATATTTATCTCTTTACAATATATTATATTGTAGGTATAACTAACATGTTTAAATTGTCTAACTAAGAGATAGAAAAATCACGACAAATCATAGGGACTAAAAAGTAACAACAACTAGCATTAAGAACGGTCAAGTTAATTTTGTGATTGAATTAATGCTGGCTATATTAAGTAAAAATCAAAAAGAATAATCTTTGTAAATTCTCCGCACACGGCTAACTGATCCCATACTAAGCTTATGCTATGGCAACCAGAAAACTGATATACTACACATAACTTTTTTTTCTAAATCCAGACATGCAGACATGTTCATTGTTCAGGCAGGCATACAAATGTGGGAATCTTACCCACGACTCTCTTCTCGTCTTAACAACCACCAAGCGGCCCGTCACTCGTTTTTAGGGTTCCGTAGCCAAATGGCAAAAAACGTAACCCTTATAGATTCGTCATATTTGTCCGTCTGTCTGTCTGTCCGTCCGTATGTCACAGCCACTTTTTTCCGAAACTATAAGAACTATAATGTTGAAACTTGGTAAGGTTCACAGAATACATCTATTCTGTGAACCGCATTAAGATTTCCGCACAAAAATAGAAAAAAAAACAATAAAGTGTGGGGTGTCTATGGATAGGTCTTCAAAAATGATATTGAGGTTTCTAATATTTTTTTTTTTTTTTTTTTTTTATACCACTAAGGTGGCAAACAAGCATACGGCCCGCCTGATGGTAAGCGGTTACCGTAGCCTATGGACGCTTGCAACACCAGGGGTATCACTCGCGCGTTGCCGACCCTGAAGAAATCTCTTCACGCCCTTTTTGAAGTACCCCATGCTGTACTCCATTGGGAAAACCACGGCGGGGAGCTCATTCCACAGTCCGAGCAGAGATAATTTTTTTCTAAACTGAATAGTTTGCGCGAGAGACACTTCCAAAGTGGTAAAATGTGTGTCCCCCCCCCTGTAACTTCTAAAATAAGAGAATGATAAATCTATAAAAAATATATGATGTACATTACAATGCAAACTTCCACCGAAAATTGGTTTGAACGAGATCTAGTAAGTAGTTTTTTTTTAATACGTCATAAATTGAAATTCATATCAAATACTCAGGTCTATACTACCATTTACTTATATACCTTTACAGGTTGGTACGGAACCCTCGGTGCGCGAGTCTGACTCGCACTTGGCCGGTTTATTTGTTGATTTCGTGGACCATGACCCGTTTAAATTAGAAATACAAAAAGAAAAGGTATAATTAATACAGTCTTGTCAGTATGAGATGGACAATAAGCAGGTAAGTAGAACAATCTAACCTTGAAAAAGGTACTATTTTGTAAATACATGGAATATTTTCATCTGTTTTAGATCGACTCAATCGCGATGAAGTGGCAATAACAAACACACTACAACAGACGTAGAAACCTTCATTGAAAACTCTTTCAGTGCCTCTTTAGCTAATATATACCTAACTATCATAAAATGTATGTTTATTGTTATTAGTGGTCCATTTAGTGGTCAAAATTCTATCGTCATTGATTTTTTATCATATTTTATAACATCTGTCCCTCGCGGTTTCACCCGCTTTCCCGGGATGAAAAGTAGCCTATAACCTCATCCATACCATAGGCTATCTGCATGCTAAATTTCATGATGATCGGTTGAGTATTAAATGCGTAAAAGTGTAACAAACAAACAAATGCACATTTGCATTTATAATACACTAGCGAGACTAGACCCCCGCGGTTTCACTCGCGTTCCCGGGATAAAAAGTAGCCTATGTCCCAAAAATAAATAAGCTATATGCATGCATGCCAAATTTCATCGCGATCGGTTCAGCGGTTTAGGCGTGAAACCGTAACAAAGAAACATACAGAGAGTTACTTTCGCATTTATAATATTAGTATAGTATAGTATGGATACATATTAGGATTATAATAGATATTGAATGAAGTACTGAGACTATGACTAATATTTAGAAATAATTTTACAAAATACATTAATCGTGTGACAATTATCAAAGGGACTCTGGCTTACAAAATATTAGGTACATAAATATTTTGTCAGCTGAAAGGGAGGAAAATAATTTGATCCCAAGCCTT
This sequence comes from Achlya flavicornis, assembly GCA_947623365.1. Taxonomy (NCBI): domain Eukaryota; kingdom Metazoa; phylum Arthropoda; class Insecta; order Lepidoptera; family Drepanidae; genus Achlya; species Achlya flavicornis. The sequence goes on along the minus strand of OX392468.1, from coordinate 4,942,935 downwards.
TCAGGCGCCTTTAAGGCAAAATACAGAGTAGGTACTGGAATAATAAGCGACCGTGGTTCCGTAACAATGCTTGAAGCTTGTTGCCACTGCGCGTGAGCACAGTCTATAAAACCATACAGTCGTCCGACGCCTTTGATCTCGTGGAAAATGCCCACAAAGTCTTGACAGTATCGCGACGGCCATATAAAGTTTGCTGTGTCCCGAGCTACTAACATCGTTTTGTTCGCAGGTCGGGCTCGCCCCTCACACCCAGCACGGTTGCCCTGTCTAGACGTCTTCGTCGAACGAATGTATGGTTTTATAGACTGTGGCGTGAGTAAGGTCACCAGAGCTCATTGGGGTGGAGGGAAGCGTCGATAACGCGTGAGCGATGCCCCGTGTTGCAAGCGTCCATATGGATATGGTAACCACTTACCATCAGGCGGCCGTACGCTTGTTAACCGACTTTGTCGTATAAAAAAACTGTTCTTTCGTTTCACTGTGCATCATTAAAATAATTGTGATGTTTTCTCGACTCGCTGACTCAATAACACTTTGAATTCCAATGGTGTTCGAATTTCATGAAAATATTGTTTTTAGGTTAAAAGTTTCCACTAAAATTGCTTCAAGTAATATTCCTATTGAATTTACGAAAACAGTTCCCGGACGTGTCCAGTCTAATAAACCTACCTATACTAGCTTTGAGATTGGAATTAGAATTCAGGCTAGATATTTAACTAATAATAAGTTTTCGGTTAATTAATTATTAATCATTTTAATAACGTTTACTGTCATGGAAATGAGACAAATCGTTTTAGGTAGTCTTCACCACATCATTAATTCATAAATGATACACTCATAGGTAGAAATGCGCAGTAAATTAATTTAGTAAATACTTGATGTAGCACATTAATCTATCATTGACCTAAACGTAAGAACTGCTCGTATACGATCCCATAATCGTCCTGAGTCAGGGTTGGCGCCGGCTACATACGCTACTTGTCTTCGATCCAATTTCCTCATTGAATTCTATAATATGATACTCAATCGAATATCAATTTCAAACCCATCATAGGTATTTGACACCTCTAGGCCGATGCGGAAGGCCGATAGCGAGCACTTGCCTTGATCATTTTAAACTTTTATTTCAGTCTCGACGGATGATAAAAAGTGCATCTATTTGTTGAGTAAACATCGTAAATTTCAAACGGTCTTTGAAGTCTTTGATTGAAAGCTGTACTTCAAGCAGATTATTTTAATATAATATCTCTGGAATATTTTTGTGACAAACGTACGTAGAGCATGGAAAGCTGAGGTCGGTTGGATACTTGCATCAAGCTAGCATTTCATTAGTGTTGTTGGGAAAAGAGAGTACACACCCCGTGCAGAAACGCACGTAATAAATTCTCGGTCCCAAAGCTTTCTTTTTTTCTTTCTAATCGTTTTGCTCGCAGATATTTTTAGCCCGGAGATAGGATAAGTAGAAATTGACGACAGTTCTAAAATTAGAGCCTATCCAGTTATTCACCTTTGACATGAAAGAAGTTTTATAAGTGGGACAACGTCCCGAAAAAATCTAAGTCTCTCCTAATTTGAAAGCTTTGATGCGTGTTTTTCTTATTGAAGTCACTCGACCGTCCAACGACCGGTACACACTGGAAAATACTGGTACTTAAGTGTAAGATGAACGAACACAAAGTTCGTAGGGTCAACGGCTCGACTGATATGTTTAAAAACAATTGATCGAGTTTTAATTATGTTAATTCACCAGAATAAAATCGTATGTGCTACTTTGTTTTGTCAAATAAACAGTCTCGATATAACACTAAATACAGATCACTTGTCTTGTCTGTGTTTAATTGTTTAACTACTGTAATATATTATGTTTTGTGTTATGATTCCATTTATTCACTTCGCAATCTATTTTTAATATGATTATGATTAATGATAATTTTAATAGTGATTAATCAAAGCTATCACAATCAACTCTATTATTGCATCAAAATTATTTGGAGTGGTGCATTATTATATGGACAAAATCAAAATCAAAATTCATTTATTCAAATTTGGCCCTTATAGGGCACTTGTGAAAGTTAACAAATGACTCTACACAACTCTCGGACAATAATGTTATTAAAAGAAGGTGATTTAAACTACAAGTTATTTACCGATTAATACCTTAACAAAACAATTAGGTACTGCACTATTTTCTAGATATCTCTATTTGCATTGCACTACATGAGTTTGATCCAAACAGCTTTGATTCAACTTCGTAATGATTACTAGTGGTAGCATAATAGTCTAAATTCAACCATAATTCATTAAAATTTTAAGCACAAAATCACAAAATGTTTTCTCTTGACGTTTAAATATATATTCTGAATAGACACTTCTCTCTTTCTGTCTTCATATAATGTTTATGCGGATGTATTCTGACAGCTTTTTACGTTGATTACCCACTTGCTAAATAAACGCCTGCGCATAATGTGATTCCTGGCGCCACTTAATCGCTAAATGGTGGTTTCAAACCGACGTGATATCATTATTTTGAAACTTTAGCCACAAAATTTATTTTTATTAGCAACATCAATAATTAGTATGTTTTATTGCAGCTTTTATTACTCTTTGGTCGCCTTAAATATATTTCTTGGAAAATATCAAAGAAATATGTCGGTAAAAATAACTTCCACGGGTTTTAAATACTTTAATCGATCCTAAAATTAAATATAATTATTATTTACTACTCATTCTGAATGCCTTGAGCTAGGGGTAGGCTGAAAATCTGCGTCACGTACTTTTATATGTGCTTGACACAAGCTAAACGTGGTGCGTCCATGCTACGCGAAGCGAGCACGAGCCGAGCCTCGAACAAACAGGATTCGTTCGTTGCTCGCAATTATATAAAGCGTGTACGTACTTAACGAACCTTCAACGAGCCTACAACGAGCGCGATGCGAATCCTGTGTTGGTGAAAAAACTAACGATCGGGCGGAGCGTAGTCGAGCACGCTACGAATGCTCGTTCGAGGCTCGCAAGCCCGTCGACTCTACGCGAATCGTGCTCACAGTGTGCTCGTTAGTGGCTCGGCTCGTGCTCGGTTCGCCAAGCATGAACGCACCATAACCTTTTTACCGTCAATCTTTTTCTCTTTCATGTATTCTTATTTTCCAATACACTTTTTTCTGTTAGGCAAAAAATCAGTCTCATGTCCTTTCACCTTTTAAGGTCGGTAACACAGTTAATATATATAAAGAGGCCTTTTAATCAGAGTTATAAATAGCTTTCCCATTGCCTCCTTATACGAGATAGTATCGAAGCAAATAACATTCACAGGAATATTCATATTTACCGCAAAAAACGTATTTATTACAGTAAATTTTTGGGTACTGAATATTTTTCATGACTGATCTATCGTATTATGATGATGTTTATTGAAAAAACAATGATCCCTGCCAACAAGTGGGTAACGAGGAAGCACCGCCATAATGACATCATTATATTTCATGGAACTGATAATATTTTGAACCGGCCGATGACGCTTTATGACACCTTGCGATCGAAATAGTTTAGAACAAACAAATAAGTGATTGGAAAATTTTCAGGCCGCGGTTATAATTACTGCAAATTCTTCGAATGAGTTTATTTTTGTGCAATAAATGATATAAATATAAGCTGGCCAAGTACGTGTCTGAAATGCATTCCTTAGCACGCATTGTAGAGAAGAGTTGGTTATTTTAAAACAATATTTGTACTTTGCAAGAAATTGCGGCTTTGTTATGACAAATAAATCCCTTATAGTCCCATAAACTTATCTGGCCCGGAAGCCAAAAGAGGAACTAACGACCCCAATATGAAATATCAGTCTGCCTGCCATTCGCCATTGGTTGTTTACTCCACCAAATCTGATAACAGCGCCTCTCTCACCGGATCAGATAAGTTTGTAGAACTGTACTAAAAGGAAATTTACGGAAAAGGTTGATTGCTGCTTCCTTGTGGTGAATGTGGTGATTTCTAAAGTCCTGTGGCTCGATTCTCGTAATAAAATTTCAACGGTGTCGTATTACACAACATACAACATAAACTATTTAAATTTTGTTTCGGTAATATTCTGTACAAAAAAAAACAATAGTCTTTACGCCTCAATAATTTGTCAATAGGTTCGTTTTTCAATCGTTCATTTGACATTATAATAGTAAAAAACACAGTTTAATTGTTGAAGTCGCTACGATACCGTTGAAGTTTTGTTACGAGAATCGAGCCACTATACTTGTACTTAAAGCACAGACGTTAACTTAGGTATTTTCATCGCTTTTTAAAGTGATCAAAAGTAAGTCGCACTGGCTGTTCGTATTACCATGGACGAATAGATTTTCTCTATGGTGTTACGTACGTACATTGTCGTAGGGGAAGCCCGGGCAAGATGCATAGTGTGGGTAAGACGAATACTCGATTTTATTAAAAACCTACAATAGTTGGCACTATTGGAAGAGCTTGGATCGGTAAAACAGCAACTAATACAATAGAACCAAAACAATAGAAGCGTGCACTTGTTCTCAAAATAAAAATATAAGTTTTTTGCTGTTTTGTTACGATTTACGGCAAGGTATGTGTATTGATTTTTTGTATTATGTATTAAGTGTTAACGAATAGACACTGTTAAATCGATTGCATGTTTTTTAAGTTTAATTTGTGTAAATCTTTTTATTCGTCGGTAGACATTTTACAATAGGAGAATACAACTTTTGATTATTAGTGCTTTGGGCAAGATGGATATGGGCAAAACGGATAGCTATCCGTTTTGCGAGTTAGCAGGCCCCAGTAAAAATGCACAAAAACAAAAGTTCGCAGGTCCTGGCAAATCTACATGCAACATCACTAATATATATCCAATTTGGCCGGTTCTAGTAAATATAGAATTACAAAGAAGTCTAACAATAAAAATCGGAAGGATGAAACCAGTTGTTTATGTTTAGTGTGCTCAGAATTATATATTGAACTGCCTACCGAAGATTGGATAGAGTGCACTTCTTATTTAGGGCTAGGCAACTACTACTGTGATGATTGCGAAGATTAAAACACCCATTGATTTACGTATCCTTTTTGCCCTGAGGGTGTATCCGTTTTACCCGGGGGGGTCGGGCAAAACGGATAATAGGCACTTTTTTTTGTAATCAAAAATGTATGTATAAGTTGATAAAGTTTCAAAGTTTTTAGTAGCGTTTTCCAAAGATTATTAACTAAAGTACAAATTAGTAATAAAAAGACTGTTGTTGATATGAAATTAGAGTATTTTTTTTAGCCTTTCCCTTAACATATTCGCGTTGCCCGGGCTTCCCCTACAATGTTTACCGGGTGATAAACTTTAAGAAAGGCTTCCCTTTGCGTTTTGGAAATGTATACCGTTGTAAAGTATACGGTAATTCAGACCCATATTTGATTTAAAAATATTTCTTTAATCAAGCCGCACGTTGCCTGAAATCATCGTATACGAAAAAAAAAAAAAACTTTTTTTCTCTTATATTATTCAGCAATTAAAATGTTCACATCAATATCCGAACTTTGCAAGAAAACTTTTTTTTTTACTAAATGATATACTCCAATTATTCAGTGAGCGCCGAGGGCTCAACGATAAAGGATTATTCCATTATTATTAGGTAACTTAGTTAACAATGGTTGATATTTTAGCAAAAAAAAATTTTACCACTAAGGTTGCAAATAAGCATTCGGTCCCCCTAATAGTAAGCCGTTTCCGTATCCTATCACTGAAAAAAAGGTTCTACTAAACTAGTTATGTAAGTTGACGTTTTGTTGTCGGGAAACTAACTTTAGATACATTTAATCGTATATCTCTTTGTTTTTATCAAATAATTTAGTAATGAACAAAAACTAGTTTTGATACTGGTAAGTTTTAGTTCGCAAGTCACTCTGTTTAGGTTATTGGTACTCTTTGTGTTACTGTTAAATAAAAAATTGTTTCAGTGTAGTAACGCTTGCAACACCATGTGTATGACTCGGGCATTGTCAACCCTACAAAAATCTCTTGACACCTTTCTTGAAGACCCTTGGGAAAACCACGGAATATGGACAACCAATAAATCACTCCTCACACAATATGAGTGTCAGAATCTTCAAGCTTATTTATGGAATGTTTATATGCTTCAGCTTTAACCCCAGATTGAATTATGTAGGAGGAAAACGTACCTACTTACAAACAGTAAACAAGGATGCAGTGTAGATTCTTTATTTATTTATTTACTACGAACCACCTATCATTACAGAAATCCCAATGCAATAGAGTTGCCTTACAATAACAAACTAACAATAACAATAAAGAATATAAAATTATAAATCTATACCTAATTATAACAATACATAAAATAAATATTTATACCTAGAATAAAAAAAACCGGCCAAGTGCGAGTCAGACACGCGCACCGAGGGTTCCGTACAAACCTGTAGGTATATAAGTAAATGGTATTATAGACATGAGTATTTGATATGGATTTCAATTTATGACGTATTAAAAAAAACTACTTACTAGATCTCGTTCAAACCAATTTTCGTTGGTAGTTTGCATCGTAATGTACATCATATATTTTTTATAGATTTATCATTCTCTTATTTTAGAAGTTACAGGGGGGGGACACACATTTTACCACTTTGGAAGTGTCTCTCGCGCAAACTATTCAGTTTAGAAAAAAATGATATTAGAAACCTCAATATCATTTTTGAAGACCTATCCATAGACACCCCACACTTATGGGTTTGATGAAAAAAAAAATTTTGAGTTTCAGTTCTAAGTATGGGGAACCCCCAAAATTTATTGTTTTTTTTCTATTTTTGTATGAAAATCTTAATGCGGTTCACAGAATACATCTACATACCAAGTTTCAACATTATAGTTCTTATAGTTTCGGAAATAAATGGCTGTGACATACGGACAGACAGACAGACAGACAGACAGACAGACATGACGAATCTATAAGGGTTCCGTTTTTTGCCATTTGGCTACGGAACCCTAAAAACATGTAAAACATACGAGTACGTACTCAAACTACATAAAAATACATCAATAATGTTATTCGCTTTATTTATTATTGTAATAGCGCGAGTGAGAGGCGTATTCGTAAGCAAGCTGGTTCTAGCCGCTGGCACGGCCAACATCGGGGTCGGTGCCGCCTCCACACATAGCGAGTCTCACGTAAGTCACGAGTAACGTCTCGTCTCACTCTCATTCATTCATTGTATGCTACCATGCCTAATACAAATAGCGTAGGGTACAAGGGGTATACCCCATACAGCCTCAGGTAGAGGTGTCTCGTAAACTTATTCTGCACTCTCTCCCTGTACTTTTCATCGTGAGGAGCATGGTTCTGACTCGCATCCATTGCAATCTACGTACTGCTGTTGGCCTCACATATTACTCACAAAAATATCCAGAATGTTGTATGCAAGATATTTTTGTTTGACTTGCATAAAGCACCCATTGTTAGCCTATTATGTGAGCTACATCAGTTACAGTAGTTTTGTTGTTTATAATACTATAATACTATCACTATAACGTGAATCAAAAAGAATAATGGCCAAATACTGAAAGCGACAGCTCACACCGAGACGTGACGCGACATGACGCGGCAACAATAGAATGCATACCCTTTGAGTATTTAGTCTATTTCTTTTCTCTGTGGTCTGTGCATACCACATAATCACACTGGGAATTGAAATATCTTCGCGTAAATGTTGGTTTATTCGTACAAAGGTACAGAAACCTCTGCCAGCCTCTATGGGTATAATGGACATTAATTTATTCAGCTATCTCTAAAGCAATCGGTAGGAAAAACGTGAGGAAACTAACAAGATCGAGAAACCTAGCTCAAAGGGCCCTAGCAATGAGAATGTTAATAAAGGGCTTTCGATTATTATGCAAATGAATTTAGTTCTTACCAACACTATTATTAAGGCGATGATAGCTCAGTGGTGGTGACTTCAGATACTGAGACGAAGGTCCCGGGTTCGAATCCTACAATTTGTTACGTATTGAAATTTGTATTTTTTTCAAAATACAATTTCTTCACTTCAGGCAACAAGTTGCAGTACGATAAGGTTAAAAGGTGTTGAACCCGTGAACCCGCGACTAATTCGGCGCAGAAGGGCGACGAACTTGCCAAGCAATCAAGCTGCTTCCATTCATTACTACCTCCAGTTCCTTTTAATTAATTATGCTCAGGTAAACAATTCATTTTCTTACTTTCTAATTTAAATACCTTTTCTGTATAACAATTTAGAAAGAAAATTTACCAAAATTAAGGTTTACAGTTTACAAATTATCTACGATATTCATACTTTATAATCAGTAAATAGTATAGTACCTACGGTAATAGTGAGAGAATGAAGTAGGGATGAGATGAAAATTACAATTTTATTGACAACATGTGTGTTGTATTACAATCTATGGTATGTAGAAAATTTCCTCGAGTCTGCCGCTGCTTCCAATTGACTGTAAATTTCCCAGCGTGCAGGCAGCGTTTCCTCTTTGGACAGCCAAGCTGATGTGTTGGCGGAAAAAGCTCCCCACCCGCTGTCCGTGTCCGTGTCAATTTTGATGAAAAATTGTGCCCGCAGCTGCCCCTGCAACTTTACTTACAAGTCACCCGTCAGTGAGATGGCGCGAGTGTATCAACACATGTGGCATCCCACACCAGCGACCGTGCCGGCACTCCACGGGATCAAAGACATACCATCTCTCTTGCCGTCGCCATGCGCAATACTGACTAGTTCCAGTACGGAAAGCACGTTAGCGACAACAAGAGATTAAATTGTGTATGAGTGAAAGCTCTGTAAATCCCTTTCTTATTTAGGTGCTCCCGATACCCGTATTCAGGTCCTCGCTTGATCTCCTTGTGTTGCTTGTAAGTGGAGTCGTTGAACTATTTGCCAACATAACACAGTTTTATAAAGATTTATGACTCACGAGTCTAATGCTTTTCAGTACACTCTGTGAGTAACCCTCCCGCCACTTCATGTTTGGAATTTCAAACAGCTATCATATTTACTATCCTTGATTATCTTGATCCTTGAAAGCCCGAATAGTAACTGTGAAGTTTTTGTCTGTCAGTATAATATGATAACTTAAAAACTTTTGGACCAATTTTTTATCGGTTTTGACAGGTCAAAGTCATAGTAAAAACCATTAATTCAATTACACCCTAGAATGGTGGTGGTTGGACGTTCAGAATAAATTGCGAGCACGTGGATTAGGCAATCCACGTGCTCGCAATTTATTCTGAACGTCCAATGTCAAAGCAAGCGAAATAATTATTTTGTTGACTTCATGATGACACGTGTAATGAATTCAATAAATAATATGCCTGTGGATTCACATTACGATAAATGATTTTAGCATGGACAAGAGGCAAGTATGATTTATAGAAAATCGCTCAATTTCCTATAAATAGAATATGTAGGATACGAAAATTGATTGTTTGAAATTGAGAAGATCTATAAAAAGGGACGAGATAACTCTATCACTGTTACATAAGTGACGTATGTACGTATGATTCGCATAAAGAGATATATCGGCGAAGTTTCCACTTTCGGGTAAAATTATCGGTGTACGTCATCACACCACGAAGGTAGAGAACCAAGTATCATTGTCATGGGGTAACATATCAATCTCATTGCTGCGGAAACCGATATATTACACTGTACTCTGAGTGAATTCACAAGGATAGCAATCCAAATTTTGTGCTAAACGGAAATGTTATTATAATTTTGAAATTAGTTCTACACTACTGTATTAGGGTATCCCTGTAAAAGTAGATGTAAGTAGGTAAATAAATAAATATATAGGGTTTTTACCTTATAAATTCAATTCTAATTAATTCGTTAGCATTCTATAGAGAATTTCTCATTAAAGATTCTATACGTTATTGTAAAGTATTCTTTATCATCATCATCATCATCATCATCATCATCATCATCATCATCATCATCATCATCATCATCATCATCATCATCATCATCATCATCAGCCTATAATGTCCCACTGCTGAGCACAGGCCTCCTTTCACAAATCAGGGTGAAAGGGAATGGGCAGATACTCTACCACGCGTGCCCACTGCGGATCGGTGGAGGTAGGCTAGTGGCCAACCTACTGTTCTTATTATCGTGTATTCTTTATAATAACATCTATTTATTACATATAAAATATATTATACATTTAAAATATTTATAATAGTTTTTATAATGCACTGCGGTTTCACTTGCGCTAAATGAGGATCTGTGTCGGTCCCATAGTAAAAGTTGTTCAGCATGACTAACCCAGCATAGGTTTCGAAAATATACCATCTCCAAATCTCCACCCGGTATATGTAGATATTTATAACACGAATAACCTTCTTCTGCAGGATAAACTGTCGGCTCCACTACCCTAAGCCACAGCCTAAGCTCAGAGATATAACTATAGTAATCTAAAGTAGTACCTATATGTGGTAGTCTAAAGTAGTACCTTGTAAATAAATAAATAAAATAGTAATGTTGTCGTAAATTAATCATTAAGAAAACAAATTTTCTTCACTGAGAAAGCTGCAGTACGACCTACTTCTATTGATTAGATTACAAAAGTGTGAGCAACGTTGTAGGTCATCTAACTAAAGTGATTATTAAGAATACAGTAGTTCAATATGACCCAGTTTTTCGCTTTTTTTAACAATGTTTGTATCCAAGTGTAACACGTTTTATGGGCTGAAGTTTGTACACGCATAGGTATACAAATAAGTTGTTGATGTATACAAGAATAAAAAGGCCAAGGAAATATATCTAATCATATATCTCGAGATCTATGCCATTAAGTATACTTATGGGTATATTATATAAAATATAAAATACCTAATATGAATAATTATTACCACTGCGAGTCAAACCCTTTCATTCATCTTTTCAAAGCAAGTTGAATTTCAATGAATTTTACTGTAAACATGTTTCCACCGCAGTTGACGTTACTTTGAAACCTCAGGATTTTAACCTGAAAGGGCAATGCCCCGCTCATATTATGGAAAGGAAGATTAGCACGTTTCCTATCAAGACGTTCAATCTTCTTGACATGTCTGCGAGCAGCGAATAATTAGTATGTAAAGTCAGTGGTATATCTGGTATAATCCAAACCCAAGTTATGAGGGTTCAAAAAACGACGAAGCGCTTCGAGAAAAGGTAGGTGGTGCCCTTGCGCTTCGCTTGGCTCGTCTTGGCGGGCAGATTTTAAACTTGCTTATCTATTTTTATAATCTGGTTAGATTGGAGATAATAAGTCGAGCCATGTTTGTTGTAACTATATCATTGAACTCAATAGTAGAGTCTATATGAAACCAATCGAAGATTTTTTTTAAGCTATATGGATCTCAAATAGGGCTTTAAAGCAAAAACCAACATTGAAAGAAAAATACAGGTGAATGCAGTGGTAAAGTTCCCAACTAATTTCTGTATACGTTGATGGGCGTTAAGCTTTTAATCTCTGACTATAGGAATGCGTGGAATTTTGCAGAGGCACAAGAAAAAGTAATTAAATTAGCTTCCTTTTTTTGGAGGTGGCAAACAATCATACGGCCCGTCTGATGGTAAGCAGTTACCGTTGCCTATGGACGCTTGCAACCCCAGGGGTATCACTCGCGTGTTGCCGATCCTGAAGAAATCCCTTCACACCCTTTTTTAAGAACCCCATGCTGTACTCCATTGGGAAAACCACTGTGGTACTTTCCTACAAAATAAACACTTAAGAATATTCTAAAAGTTGCCTGGAATTTTACTGTGGCACAGAAAAGGAAAGCAAACAACCTGCAAAATAAATAAATATTAAATTTAACTAAAGCTGAAAGTTTTTTTTTTATTGTTTTTCTGGAACAATGCGTCGAAAAATTCTTTGACTAGGTAATAGCTCAGAGTATATAGGTAATAGAAAGCTACATTATTGCCGAGTATTATATCATATACTCAAAGGCTTCAAATAAAGCATACAAGTAAAATGGCTGTTACGGGTGGACGGACGGAGGTTTTCCTTGCTTGACTACGGATCTTATAATCTTGGTTATAATTTGTATAAATACGATATATCTAGATTTTCCTTTTCTATGCGTAGGTTTGTTGGAATATTGACGCTCATCACGTACCTGAATGCTCTTTGTTAAATGTTGGCCTACAAAGTTTGACACCCACTCGCAAAACTTAGGGACCATCTAGTGGGCGTTGCTAATATATCTCGCATTCACCTTTGCTTAGAAAATATACGTTAAACCTCAGAGTGTTAAACGAAACCACAGAATAGATAATAGTACTAACGTAGATAGTTGAACTTTACTCTATTTGAATTTGTACTTTTTATTTTTTAATTTTTAATTTTATTTTTTTAGCCTGATGTTATTTTGTGTGATTGCGTAAACAATGCATATTTATGCGATAGTAGCAATCGCGGCTGATTTGCTGTCATTTTTTGAAGAGTTCCGTTGTCTGTCTCCGAAACTCATCATCGATCTATATTAAATGTAATAAATAAATATTCGGGGACATTCATCACACACGGCTAACTGATCCTAAAATAAGATGAGCTTATACTATGGAAACCAGATAAATGATATAATACATATACTATTTTTTTTGTTGTAAATACATACTTAATATACATAATTACACCCAGACGCAGGACATACAGACATGTTAACAGACAGACTGTGTGCGAATCGAACCCACGACCTGCGGCGCCATAGGTAGAATCTTAACCAGAGTCTTAACCAGTCACGCCCACTGGCCCGTCTGTGTATATGGGACCATTTCGGAATAAACCCCTTTCGATCAACCTTCCGAACCTCCTCCTTTTTGAAGTCGGATAAAAATCAACTTCAAGAATTTATCACTTAGATTGGCGCGTGAAAATGTAAGGGTTTTCAGCCAATCTTGCGTAATATTACTCGAAAACATAATACTGGGTTGTGCCAATTACTTATTGAGAATTTTCACTTTCTTTCTAGCCTATATGTGCTTACCATACCGTCCACATAATCACATATTTAGTGAGGTTGTTATATATAGTATTATCTATGGTTGTGGTCAAACATTAGACGTCAAACGTAAAGAAACATATTACTACAGTATCTAATACCATGAAAAGGACGCCGAGTCAATGCATTTCTGACACCTGTTAATATTGAGCCTTTCTCGGAAACGGCTTATCCTATTGCGAGGGGACTTTCACATAAAGGTTCGGTATTTTCTTAGGCATAGCTTAGTAAAAGTCCTACCATAATTAGATAAGCCGTTTCCGTGATTTGGCCAATATTAAGAACAGGTGTCAGAACCACATTATATCGGCGGCCGTGTTTAATAGAAATAAATCATAAACATAATTAATAAAAAAATACAATAAATGTAAATAAATTATCACGTCTATGATATTAAAAAATTCACTGGTGGGTGGTTAGATGTTATTTAGAGCTAAACCTCTGAATAGTTTTTCTTCGCGAGAAGTGGAGGCGAATTCTGAAAGTCTTGATAAAAGAAATTCAACGGCATATAATACATTTTGAAATAAAATCTTTTTTGTGTTTATGTCAATTTACATCCATAAATATTTATTTTAAATTATATTTTTCGCTTCAGTGACTTCTCAATGACACAATGACCTGTCATTACAGTTGGTAAACCATTAATTTAAAATTTATATTTTCTGTACTAATGACAATACTAAAATAAGAATTGATGGTGAAACAATAGCAATGTATTCCAAGCCAATCTTGCTAAGTTATGCAACGACATAGTCCACTGAGACCGCAGAGCCCCAAAATTCAATTGCCTCCTGATGTGGACGTGGCATTAATAAAGCCTGAAGTCGAGGTACTGTCTTATACGGCCAGTGTTAATTTTCTACAAAAACGGCTTCATGAGAAGAGTCATTCGTCTAATTTCAAGTATCAAGAGACATCGCAAAGTTGTTGCAGTTTAGCCAGACCAACTCACAGACTTTCTGAATCCCTTAGCGAGGGACCCTCATTACCAATGCACCAAGTACTACCTTTCCCGAAAATAAGTAGAGACGGATTCTTCTCGCGACTGAGGAACACATTCAGAAAATATCGGCAATGTGTTGATATCTCCGAACAAAATACAACAGACTACTCAGAACCCTCTAGGTTTATATCAAATTTCAAGTTCCCACGGTGTGAACGATTGAGCAAAGGTATCTCGACGGCTTTAACAATATTTGAAGAAGATACATCTGACAACATGAAAGCATCGAATTCAAAAAGTATGACTAATTACAAATGTAGAAGTGACGTTGATGCAAGTGATATTGTTACCAAAGCTAATAGATAGTTTTAAATAATTTTATATACTTACACCTTTGATTACGTTATGTACATTCATTTGAATATTGTTTGTAAAACTTTTAAATTTAATGCGTTTAATTTCGGCTATGGATGGACCCCATCTATTTATCATTCTCAAACATGACGAATATGAACTTAACCTCCCGATAAAGTCGTTTATTGAGGTCAACCTATAAATAGGTCATTTACTCACCAGTTAAGTTACTTATTTCAATTCTAACAATAGTCTTGTCATCAAAAGTGTTTATTAATGGACCTCATGAGTACAGTAACGTGACAATATATTGGCCTAAATGATCCAAATACCTGAAGAGTAAATGACCTATATGAATAACGTAGAATTAAGCAGCTTATTAACATAGTAAGCATAAAAGAAGGGCGTGACAGGTCACAACGGTCAAAACATGGTATCTATGTTAAGAGTTTTGGACACTTGTACTTTTATCGTAATAAGAACTCCTCGGATTGTTTAAGGTTACCTGAGTTACTGGGCTCCCTAGATTAGTTGTTTTTAAACCAACCACGAAGTGTATTGCTATATTGGTGAAGGTAAAAAACGACAATTACTAAAGTCAGCACAAAACATATTGTAACATGAATAAGACCCAAAAAAAACACGTAGAACCCTCGCTATTACGTGTTTCTCCCTTTTTGATGCATTCATGGTTGGTAATGATGATTTCAGGTGCATTATTTACACTTCTATGACGGCAAACAAGCGTAATGCTCGCCTACTGCTAAGGAGTTACCGTAGCCCTATGGAAAGTTGCAATAGTAGGGGCTCCCCTGGGCATTACTCCGCGTTTTCAGCCTTCATCATCATCATATCAGCCCATAGATGCCCACTGCTGAACATAGGCCTACCCCATTGATTTACACTTCGTATGGTTCTGGGCCGCTTGCATCCAGCGGCCAGTGACTCTGAACAGGTCGTCGGTCCACCTGGTCATCCTTTCCAGTACATGGTCACCACTCGAGAACCTTTCTTCCCCATCGGTTATCAGCTCTTCGAGCGATGGGCCATTACCACTTCAGCTTACTAACCCTAAGATCTGTAAGAACTGACTCGTGGGATTAAATCGGTCAATACCGTAGAATTGCCATAGATGTCACGTCACGTCTGTTCAGGCACGTGATATGTGTGAATGCCGCGCCGTGACGGTGACTGATGTATGGGAACGTTGCGCGCGGCACATTTCAAGTTCTACTGAACTATATTTTTGACGTGACTAACGTTGGCGTCACTATGTGGACATTTACCTTTTACCTTTAAGGATATCATAACTGTGTAACGATGACTCGACTTCTTCATTCTATTGCTAGTAGATTAACAAAGGTCGATGTACCTATTTCCAGTAGGCTGATAGTGTACTTTGTAGCAACTTATCTTAGGGCTAAACTGATGTAGACCACAGTGCAAGATCCACGTTCACCTATTTATTGCTTCATACCGCTGTTTCTCGTGGTTCTTCTTGGTGGACCACCGGTCACTGTGATAGACAAAAACAATTGATCGCAAGTCATGTTCAAATAAGGGCCGGCTTTTCAACTATCTACAGTGATTTAATTAACTTAAAATAAATCAAATTTACGCCAAATTAATGTTAAACAACAATTAGAATTTACTAGGAAACTTTTGTATCCATCCTTTAACGAGAAATTTAAAGGAATTCGAGTGAAAATCGCATTTGAACTGTAGGAATTCTCAGAAAGTGTTGCAAATCCGGTAAGAACATTACCGGATATTTCAAATCCTTTCCGGAAATCATTTACCAGTATATATCTAAGCTCGATTCAACTGGCTTCATTCAATGAATTCAGTGAATAGTATTCTTTACATATTGGTAAGTACCTATCTATGGTGGATGAACCGAAGATGGAATCATTGACCTTTGCTAATAAATAGATAGTTTATTGACTCTTGGGAAATGAGGTCAATCATATGTAGAGAGTAGTTTTGCACTTTTAAAAGTGATATCTATGTATGGACTATCGCATCGTAATCCAGTTACATTAGTAACCATACAAGAGTATGTTATTAATTTCTAGGTGATAATTGAATGGGTTAGGATATCAAAGAAAACCACATCTTGGTGCTGCACTCCTAGGAAACACAAAAAGAGTGAGCCTTTCAATCGTAAGTCAAATCTCGCTGGGGGGGTAGTTCTAAATTCTCATCTCGTCTCATCTAACTAATAGTACCTGGATGACCGAGCTCTGCTCGTTTTTCATTTTTTCAATCATTTTTTTATTATTTTTTATTAAGGTATACCAATAGTTATTACATCAAAAATTAGGTTGACAAAACATACATTATAAATTAAGCTAAATGCATAACCAATAATAGGCATACACCACATGCCATTAATTACAAGAGTAATAAAGTTCTCTAACTAAACTTTTTTTTTTTTTTTTTTTTGAATGGACATGAAGGTACGGGCCCAAAATTTGGCCTTAGTACCCTTACCCGGACAAGTCGGCGAGCTAGCTCTCAACCGTAGTTATGATTAGGTAACAGGGCCTGAGGGTGCCCCAGTTGGGGCCGAACCTCGGCTCAGGGCTGTTACCGAGGGGAGGGAATGGACTGAAATCTTTGATGATTTATTTATTTATTTATATTTAGGGAAGCGGATTATTATTGGCGGCTCGGGCCGCTTGTCGAGTTGCCGTAGCAATAACAAGTGGGGGACGACGATACTGAGTTGGGAGTCGCGGCGCGTGACCTCGACGACGAGGTCGGTAACGAGGTGAACGGTCACCGCGGTTCGCATCTGTATTGTGTGTTGAATTACGACGAGCTTCCGAAGCTTCGAGCTGAGCTAAGGTGGTGGGATCATCGGGCTCGGTGAGGACGTGCCTCGGCCGGCGGACATTGGATATACGGGATGGCGTGTAGGTAGCCGCCTTAACGATTAACGGATTACTATGATTGACAGCAGTGTCAAAGAATCTGCGTGAAGCGCGTTTGAAAAATTGACGGACCGTGGGGAGGCCCAGGTCGAGGTGGAGGTTTTCGTTGCGCAAGAACCACGGGGCACCCGTGGCCCTGCGCATGAAACGGTTTTGCAAAACTTGGAGACTATGGATCCGCTTTTGCGATGCGTGTGCAAATACAGCGCATGCGTAAGAGAATATGGGGCGAATACACGCAGTATACAGTCTAACCTTGCTTTTTAAGGCAAGTTTAGACCTGCGATTTAAAAGGAAATGAAGGCGTCCCATCACGAAACTGGCGCGCGCGCGCACCTTTTTAATGTGGGGCCCGAAGGTCAATCGATCATCGAGGATGACACCTAAGTATTTGGCTTGCCTCTCCCAAGGGATCGGTTCGCCGAACATGGTGACAGACTTTACTGAGGGGGGGATTTTTCGTCTAAACGCCCTATGGAATAGGACCGCTTGACTTTTGGCGGGATTTATCTCAATCCTCCATTTCCTACACCATGCGCCTAGGGCGTCTGCTGCGGATTGGAGGTGGGACACTATGGCCTTGGTGGTACGACTAGTACAGTAGATTGCGGTATCATCCGCGAACAGAGCTAGCTGTACTGAGTCATTAAATTTGGGGATATCGCTCGTATATAATAGAAACAATAATGGGGAGAGTACCGAGCCCTGGGGGACTCCGGCACAGATGGGGTGAGGGGACGACAGGGCGCCTGTTATTCGATATCGAAAGTGGCGGTTCGACAAAAAGTCTCGTAAGATGAGTACGAGCCTATGTGGGACACCTAGGGTGAATAGTTTAAAAATTAAACCATTGTGCCACACTTTGTCGAATGCTTTTGCAACATCGAAGAACAGGACCCCAGTCATACTACTGGATTGTTGGAAATGGTGAGAGATATGTTCAACAATACGATGGACTTGTTGAACACACGAGTGTTTAGTTCGAAAACCAAACTGCTCGTTCGGAAGTAAATGGTTAGCATCGGCATATGCTTTGAGACGGTTGTAGATGAGTCTCTCATAAATCTTACCCAATACATTGAGCAGACTTATGGGACGGTAACTGGAGGGCTCGGACATGGGTTTGCCTGGTTTGTGGATCCCAATAACGTGAGCTTCCTTCCACTGAGGTGGGAAGAAGTTACACATTAGGGCCGCATTATAAATGGACGTTAATAAGAAAATGAGCTGAGCGGGGAACAGTTTGATCACTTTATTAGTGATTTTGTCCGAGCCCGGGGCTTTTCGAGGGTGGAGTTTTCTGATGATCGATTTAACTTCATCAGGGGTCACGGGAGGAAGGGGGTCTTCATCCTCCTCCTCCTCACCATCAGCGGCGACACGCCGCCTCCTCCTTGCGGAGGAGGGGGGAGCCTCTGGTGGTGGGGGGGGGGGAGACACGGGAGGTATGGGCAGGGCGAGTCTACGCGCGACCTCGGAGTTGACTTTCTCCAAGTGACTGGGGTCTACTGGAAGAGTACTGGGCGTGCATTGAAGCTCGAGACTTTCGGCGAGGCATTCGGATTTGTCCTCGTCTTCAAAGGCGGGCAAGGGGTGATTGGGTCTAATGAGAGGTGGCATGGGGGCTATCGTGTCCTTGGTAAGGGCACGGGAAAGCTTCCAAAAGGCAAGATGGGAGGGTTCTAACTCCTCAAGGGTCTTGTCCCATCGAGCATCACGCATTTGCTCGATGCGGACCTTGAAGGCGCGATGGAGAGCGCGCATGCGGGCGCGGTTACGTTCAGAGGGAAAAGAGTCAAAAGCCCGTATGGCGGCGTTCCTCTCCCTCCTCATCTCACGTACGTCATCGGGCAGTTGCCAACGGAGGTGAGTCTCCGCTGGCACTGTCCGAGAGCAATCGGTAATGACCGATTGCACGTGAGTGGTGAGTGAGTCGATCGCGCCGATAACCTCGTCCGCGGTGACGATGTTATCCGGGATACGATTCAGATGGACGGAATCGGTGGACTTGAGGCGTTCGCCTAATCTGTCCCAATTGGTGGAGATTTTAGTAGGAGGGGGTTGTCTAACTTAACTTACAGTAATCTAATATATATATCTAAAACTAAACATTACATTGCATTAACTAAAGTACATTAACTAAAGTTTACGTCATACTTAATAGTTTTTCTCACAAAAGGAACTTGAAAAAAAGGGAAAAATAATCATCTGGACTCGAACCGGGGTCTTCTGGTTTCGGGACCGCCCGATTTCCCACCTGAGTATAACCTTGTATTCTATTCGTATTCTAATGATATTGTAGCAGTTTGTCATTGCCTGAAAACACGGATAAAACGACGTTTTTTTAAAAATGAAACCTAGCTAGATCGATTTATCGCCCCCGAAACCCGCTGACCCGCATACTAAATTTCATGAAAATCGTTGGAGCCATTTCCGAGATTCAGATTATAGGTAAATATACAAGAATTGCTCGTTTAAAGGTATTAGATTAGATAGAAAGTTTAGCCCCCTTATTAAGTGATGATTTAAAGAATCCTATCAAAATCTCGATCATCTGATGAATACATGCCATCTTCTCTCAGAATCAAATCAGTCATGTGTATGAGAAATAAAACATCAGTTTAATTGATATACTCTAGTTTATTCACATAATGACTATAATTGTACTGTATCTAGATATGAGTGGCGTAGAAATGCCTCGCACTCACTTGAAAGGGACAAGTCTACAATTCAATTATTAATGCGCTTAATTAACGCATTCAATTAACAAACGCTATATTTATCACAGGTTTTTGACGAAATATACTAAGGCTAAGGCCACATTGGCTTCTTATTATCTCCTAACTTATATCTACTTAGTATGTAACTTATAAAAACAAACTTACGATTAAATTGATATGACGGAATATGTCCACATTATTACATCTTATTAAAATATTTGCTGATAATCGAGCCGGAAATCAGATTATATCTAAAAAAATACCTCCTTACCTACTCATAAAACGCTATTTTACTAATTTATTGATTAAATGGTCGCAACTTGAATTGTGCGTTAATAACGTAACCTTACCGTCTTTACATTATTTACAATTTAATCAGTATAGGTATTAGTTAAATATCGTTTTATGGCCGTTAGCTTTTACTAGCAAAGTAGGCTTATTACACGACTGCCAAAAAAAGGAGTTTAATGTTTTCAGGGCTCAATTAATGTGAGTGTATATGAGTTTGTTTTTCCAGCATAACTTTTAAATTTGGAAAAGATTTGGATATCGGTATCGTTATAATCCTTATGTGCGTCCATGCTACGCTAACCGAGCACAAGCCGAGCCACCAACGAACAGAAATCGTTCGTTACTCGCGATGTCAAGTGTGGACGTTACAACGAGCCTACAACGAGCGCGATGCGAATCCCCGTGTTCGTGAAAAAACTCAATCGGGTGGAACGCAGTCGGAGCGCGAGACATAATAATATGCTCGTTGGAGGCTCGCAAGTCCGTCCACGCTACGAGAACAACGAACAATTCCTGTTCGTTCGTGGCCCGGCTCGTGCTCGCTTCGCGTAGTAAGGACGGACCATTACATCATCCCGAGTCACACAGGCTATAATTTTTTTTTAGTTTTTTGGCAGGGCAGTCGTGTTTTTTAATTATTTGTCTTGTTGAATTTAATCCATTTTTGTATCATAATCTACTAAAATGATACAGATATTCAAGAAATAAGTATGCTGCGTATCACCAAAATAGTTCTCTATCGATTATTTTGTGCCAAAACTAAACAAAAACAATATCAAGTGCACTTTTTCAATTAGTTTTTTTTTTATAAATTAACTTTGCTCCAAATGCCTATGTATATTTGCTAGTTAATCTTATAAGTTATAATAGATATAATAATTAAGAAGAAAGTAATTTAATGCATACTACTTCTTAAATTAATAATGCATTATTTTCAACATAAAATCCTGTTGTGATTTATCGGTTCTTTGGTAGGTATATGAATATTTGCATTATTAAAATTTCTTGGTGAGAATTGTACGGATTTGTAATATTAAGTATGTAAGATTGTGGATTAGCACATAGGATATGTATAATCCCATGAAAGTGTGTATCTAACGCGAGTCTATCTGTAGTGCGAAACGTTATAAAATAGTAATAAAAATTCACGAAAATATCAAGGATTGTAAACTGCATAATTACACCGATAGCATAAAAATATTTCTTATAACATAACAAAATACCTAACCTCTGGAAACTTATTAGTGCATCCAATGGTGCGTCCATGCTTAGCGAGCACGAGCACACTGCGAGCACGAATCGCATAGCGTGGACCGCGATTTTCAATTTTTTCACGAACAAAGAGATTCGCATCGTGCTCGTTGTAGACTCGTTCGTGGCTCGGCTCGTGCTCGATTCGCGTAGCATGGACGCACCATAAGAATCTAAAACTACCCTTAAATAATAAACCAAGTTAGTAAATCATATACTTACCTATTTTAGGGATATACATATACAAGTACGGAATGTTTCAAATTACGTGGGTGTGCATTCGGCCTTTTTACGAATGAACAGGTACGCTTATTGCCTGAAATTGCTTTTATCGCTTCAAAATAAGCACTCGAAACAGGTATAAAAATATCATCTAACCGAAAGCCCAAAGTCCCACGCATATAGATTTTTTTCCCACTTTCAGTATAATTGAACACCCTCCTCTTTTAGTTGCCTGACAACTTCTGGACTGACTTCTTCTTCCCTAAACTTGTAGCCACATGCGATCATCTCCTTGGCAACGCTAACGTTTTTCCTCAGAGACTCGAACCAGATAGTGTAGGAGTAGTCGGGCCAAGTGCCACCGTAGCGTTCTGGTAGATGTTCTGGCTGTATGTGCTTATGAAGAGAGGTAACGTCATAGCCGTGGAAGTGGATCCTGGAGCGCATGGAGCTGTTGAGGAGCGGCTTGAAGATGTTGTAGATCTTGTCGAACAGCCACGAGTGGTTAATGACGTGGATTGCGTGCGTCGACGCCGGGAAACAAGACTGGAAATTTAAAACAATATATTATAGATTAATGTTTTACTAATCTCAAACCACCAAAGGATTTTCATAGGGATATTCAATGGGTATTCAAAAGAAAATTGGGCTTAGCTTGGGGTAACCTTAAGGGTTTGTTGTATCGAAATCGGTCCGCATCCGCTGAGAAAGGATTTTCGGAAATTCAACCCTGTACTCCATGTACTACAGTTTGTATGAAACTTGAATGAATATGGAAAGAAATTGGAATACGCAACATGATGTAAGTATAGTTTTTTTTTCTCAAAATTTACCTAAAGGCTGCAAATAGTATTTCGCGCGCTTTGAAAATGTATCTTCTGCGCAGGTACATCGGTAAGCCATATCAGTTGGGTACTACTGTACCGTCGTTTTAGATCGTAATTTTAGAATTTTTGAAATTTAATTTAAAGTAATACAACAGGACATCAAAAGCTAATTGGATAGATACATTCAAGATAATTATTAACTCAATAAATTAAATTAACATAAGTACATAATATAGGTATCTATCACAAGCTATTTTAACCTTATCTGCAAAGTCATTTGATTCAATTTATATTAATTTCTTATGGCGGCAATCCATAGACTATAAACTACTTGAATACAACATTTTATGAATAATAATATAAGGACCTACTTAATACAAACGATCCCTCCCAGACGGAAGCCATATTGAGTGACCACTTTCCGAGAAAAGAAAGATTATTAGGTAGGTATATCGTACACGTGGACATTCAGTTTTCTATTGAAAATGAGAATAATAATAATGTACTCGAGCTTATTTGAGGAATAGGGATGGCGAATTATTATTTTGAGGAATGGTTATTTTATTTCCATAATGATTTATCATTGCAGTGATTTAAGGAAACATGAAGTATTATTTCTAAAGAAGATCCGCCCGATCCAT
The DNA here is from genome assembly GCA_947623365.1 of Achlya flavicornis. Classification (NCBI taxonomy): domain Eukaryota; kingdom Metazoa; phylum Arthropoda; class Insecta; order Lepidoptera; family Drepanidae; genus Achlya; species Achlya flavicornis. Next base: position 4,919,722 of record OX392468.1, on the reverse strand, counting down.
TGTGGCGAGTTACAATTATAGCACACATTAGTGCACAGGCTACCAACGCAGCGATGAGACCTAGTCGCTCATAGCGATGCGCGATTGTGAATGATTTCAATAATCGAATACAGTACTACCACTAATCTTAATATTCGAATAAGGGATTAGTAATATACTAATGTCAATAATCGAATAAGCATTACTAATTAGTAAAACTAATTCACTCTGCATACAAAACTGTACTTTAGTGCACACGCGTAGAGTTGATTATCGCTTACCAGCTGTCCCTATACAAATTAGTAATACTAATTCACTCTGCATGCAAAACTGTGCTTTGGACCACATGTTTAAAGTTGATAATCGCTTATCCGCTGTCTCGGTCTTATTGGTGTTTCCACCTGATGTTGCAAAAATATTAAATATGAGTTTTATTTATTATATTCAGAATAATAATGCATTTTTTTTTTCTGTGATGACCTAGATTATCATTATTATTGATTGATAATAGGCCAATGGCTGATGCGCGTACATTGGACAATTCTTTTAATTATTATAGGTATTCATTTAATGTTATGTGTAATTTTATATTCAACAAGAAATAAAAATGTAAGATTTATTGAAGTCACACGAATATGTGTCCCACTTTTACAAAAAAAGGTGGTTTTAAAAAAAGGTGGCTCAGCAAAAATGTCGTTACCAAACTGAGGAATCTGATTGCATTAGCTACACTGAATTACGTATGATAAAATATAAGGAAACTTAACTATTTCGATCATAGAGGTATCATAAGAAAACTCCTCATTTAAAAATAATAACTTCCCGTAGAAATCCTCATTATGAAACGGCAACACTTATAATTTATTAGTTCATTCGGACTTTTTGGCAGGATCTTTAAGTATGAATTAATGATCATTCGGTTAGGTAATTCGTTAGTCGTTCCTTTTACCGCTACTAATGAGGAGTTTTCTTAGGATACCTCTAGTCTATGTTCAAACCATTTTGAATCTTCTGTTCTCGATTTGAGTACTTATAGAGGTATCTTAAAAAACTCCTCATTATAAGTAGGTAGGTACTACTAATTAGTAATACTAACTTAGAATCATTCGAATTATTCGAATAACTGTCATAATCGAATGATTCAGTTAGTATTTTTCATAATCGCGCATCGCTAGTCGCTCATAGAGGTCACGGTAGAGCATATGAAACGTGTTTCCAAAAGAAAACTGGCATCCATTGCAAGGTCACCTATACTCATCGAGGAAATATCCCTTAAAAATAAATATACCTATGTTATATCCTTGGATTAATTGTTCGGTGCCTATACTATACCTACTTCACGCCGCCGCGCCGCCCGCCGAGTTACATATCTCGCTCGGCACTATTTTTTTTTAGGGTATATTTTTAATTGAATTATCCACTAGCATCTAAACTAGACCGAGCCTGTATCTTAGATGCTAGTTCCTTCCTATGACGTATAAATTTAATTTTATTTTTGTTTTCTTTTTCAATTATACGAAGAGGTCTGGTCGTATATGGATCGCACGGCCCTTCTAGCATAGATACGTCAAATACCAGCAAATATTTCGATATTTTCAATGCCAGTGTGAATAGGCATTTTCTAAGCAAGCGTGCTACATCTTCGACCTTGGCATAATTCCAAACATAAGTCCTCGATGTACTTTGTAAGGCCGTCGTTTTTTTTTTTTATTAGATGGGCTTGCGTTTGGCCTCTGACCCGCCCTAAGGGACGATGACGAAGCCTAAGATGGGCAGGCTTACCCATAAGAAACCTATTCACTCTGGCCTTGAAAATTCCTAGATTGTTAGAGTAAGGAAACACAAATAAATCTTTATGACTAAAGATTGATGTGAAAACTTACCACTAAAAGTTTGACAATCTTGGAGGCTACAGAAGGGGTAATTTGCCACGCCTGTTGTGTACCAATGTCCTCAAGGTCGAACACAGCTATGCCGCCCAGGATCTGATTTCGAGGCTCCATCATTCCTAATTCGATGGCTAAGATTGATGCCTTAAATAAATCGTCCACGGAAAATGCTTTTGGATCCCAACGACCTGAAAACACAAATTATTTTTTATTATACTTAAATATAAATATCCTGGGACATTCCTCACACACGGTCATCTGATTCCAAACTAAGCAGAGCTTGTACTATGGAAACCAGATAACTGATATAATACATATACTACTTTTTGTTTGTAAATACATACTTAATATACATAATTACACCCAGACTCAGGACATACAGACATGTTCATGCACACAAATGCATGTCCTGTGTGGGAATCGAACCCACGACCTGCGGCGCTATAGGTTAAGACTCAACGTCTTAACCAACTGCGCCAACTGGCCCGTCCATACTTACCCGTCCCGTACTTGATTATTATACGAAGAAATGATTTGAACAAATTATTAATTTATGTTATACGTAAGAATAATAACACACCCTAGTAGTAAATGCCCAAGAATTTAAATTCGATGCTAGACTAGTGTCTCATTCCGATATAGACCCACACACATAACATGGACTATTATATCATTGATATTGATGGACGATTATAATAATTCCGACTTACCTATTCTGTAAAACAAAAGCCTACGTCCATCTTGGTCCCGGTATGGTGGCACAGCAATAACATTCGCGTCCCCTATGCCTTGCAAATCCAAAGGGTAGATATTCTCAAACAAATCCGGGTTGTCTTCCTTGAACTGGTAGTAATTTACAATCTGAAACGATAATTGGCAAAACATACTAAAGGTTTTCCTATAGTGAGTAACTATTTGTGGATCGTCTCAGCGTCGTTGCAGATATCCAATAGTAACTAACTACTGTCGTAACAATTACATGAGTGTTGCTCTATTATATAATGGATCAATGAACACTGACTACACTAATTATGTATAATAAAATAAATGAATTGACAATGCAGAACTCTAAAGTTTTATATCTTCAATCATGGAATCCATCATGCATTCCAACTAAGTATTATAAGAACCTACCTATTTTGTATAATCGATAAGCTATAATTCATAACGAGTCTATATATTCTAGTCTATTCACGTGCATTCTAGGTCTTATGGTCAAGGTCTAATCGCCTGAGCTAACTGCTTGTTTTCTAATCATTGTATCGTTCGATTTTTCAATCGCTAATATACGTTGGAACGTTGGACTAGTTATTCCGCTCATAAGTATGGACTTAACGTACTAAATGTAAGTATGGACTTACTGTACTTTATGTGTTAATGTTAGTGTATGTTGACGAGCCCGTTGGCGCAGTTGGTTAAGACGTGGAGTCTTAACCTATAGCGCCGCAGGTCGTGGGTTCGATTCCCACACAGTACATACATTTGTGTGCATGAACATGTATGTATGTCCTGAGTCTGGGTGTAATTATGTATATTAATTAATTATGTATTTACAAACAAAAAGTAGAATATGTATTATATCAGTTATCTGGTTTCCATAGTACAAGCTCTGCTTAGTTTGGGATCAGATGACCGTGTGTGAGGAATGTCCCAGGATATTTATTTATTTATTTATTTAATGTATGGACTAAAAATGTATAGCCATAGCAATAGCCAGATAAATGGTATCTATCTATTTAAAATTGCAACTTCATCAGACAAGACAAGAAACACTAGTTGAATGTAGTCATATGATTTGTTCCATGAACGTGTGACATTTAATTGTATATTTGCATTATACCAACAATCATTCTAAAGCGCAAGGGGAATGTACTGTAGACCTCTGTAGACCTTCAAGTATTATTATGTAAAGAGATCATTTTTGTTTTAATAAGCACAACTCGTCCTTTAATATTTTTACAACCTTATCGACCTGAAGTGCCTAAAAACAGCTACTGGTAAGGGTAATTAGAAATAATATTTTTGTTTTATTAATAAAGTCGTCGTGAATTACAACCATAAGTACACATGTACTTAAGTTACGTTAATATCAAAACAATGACGTGTACATCATAATAAGACGTCTCAGCCAGAGAGGCAAGATTCCAAGGAATAATAGTCAATATACCTATATAATTAGCATACCAGTCTGTGAGCTCTTTGCGGGACAAAGTTGCGCGCGCGCAAAAATCTGACCAAGAACTCGTCGTCCATACGATGCGGAGTGCATTCACCACGCTCTGTAACATTGAAATTTACATTTTTATAATGTTTTTTCTTTATAATGAAAAAAATATACATAGGTACATATGGGTTAGTATTTTAACCATTTAAACCGTACGCCATTTTAATCCAATTGCGTCAAAAACTGAACTAAAATCACTATGATGCAAGAGTAATGTTTATGTTTATAACACTTAGGCTAAGTGTTACAAACATAAACATTATTCATACATAGGTTAACTGCCAAGACAGACGAACAATTGCAGCAAATTATTAATACTTAGTTGTGATCTTTAATTATTATAATCGTCTCTTACATTGTAGTTTACAAGTTAAAACTTACATTACATAAAGCATTTACCTATTCTATTTTCAATGACTACGTTCGGTCCTGCGCTGCGAATGAAAAGTCAAGTAAGTTTTAAAGTATCCATTATTTTAATCCAAAAATGAACTATCTATGAGCTAAATCTCGTCCTAAATCGTTGAGATATTACCACGAGATTAAGTCAAAGTCAAAGCCATTTATTCAATTTAGGCCCTAGCAGATCACTTATGAAGGTCAAACCTACTCAAGTTATCACCAGTTCGTATGTCGGCCAATATGTTTTTGTTAACAATAAGTATAATATATACACACAAACATTCACTTATTTGTAGGATTAAGATAAAAAAGAAGCTACATTTGTTATGGTCATCGTAGTTTACTATAAGGAAGATCAGCGATATTTGTGTAACCAATAGTTTGCCCTTGATGCTATATGTTATTTGCTTTATGAGTATTAGTCGTTAGCGGTATGATTATATCTGTGTTTTTTTTTTCATTTTAGACTTTTTTACTATGGTAAAGTTGGAATATTAACATCATTTACACTATGATATGGGAGAAGCCACGGCTCCTGGAACACAGTTCTTAATAGTTCGTGAGCCTATGGATTCAAAAATAAGCTGTAATATGTTTTATGCCAATAAATGAATTATTATTATTTATTACATACTTATAGATATGGAATTTTCGTGATCTTTAAAAACTGTAATGCATAAAGTACTTATTATTCGTTGCCTTGATCTGAATAATTAAACGAAAATGACGTAAGAGCAGTTACTACTTGCTCGCAAATTAGTTTTATTTTTAAGGGTATTACTAACCATTTTTTTTTTCTATCTATACTTATAAAATGCTTTGTCCTGAATGACTGACTGAGAATCAACGCACAGCCTAAACCGCTGATCGTAGAGACCTGAAACTTGGAGGGTGTGTTCTTTGTATGACGTAGGCATCCGATAAGAAAAGATTTTCCGAAATTCGTATTTAATTAAGACTCATCGCCTAACGGGGTAGAAAGCACAGACATATGAACAAGGTAGAAAGTTATTTTAGGGGTGATTTGCATCGAAGTTGATATCAATACTCCTTATTAGTACTCATTAGTACCGTTGATTTCAATTACATTTTATTTTGACACATGTTTGAAAACTGAATCGGATTTTATTCATAAAACTTGGTGCAATACAATACTCTTTAAAATTGGAATCCTAACTAATATTATAAATGCGAAAGTGAGTTTGTTTGTTTATACGCCTTAGCAACAGATCACGATGAAATTTGGCATATAACCTATGGTATGGAGAAGGACATAGGCTACTTTTTATCCAGGGAACTCGGGTGAAACCGCGTGGGATAGCTAGTCATTTCTGTATTTTTGTAATTATATATAGCTAGCGACAAGGTGTTGATTTCCAAGATTCGTCAAAGGTCATCGACCGTTGATTTTTTGTTATCTTTCGAGTGAAAGGATTTTAAAATGACGTCGTGTTCAAAGTATTAAGGAAAACCGAAAACCTTGACGGAATAAATTGCATTGACTTTGACATTCATCGATTTTCAGAAATGGTAATAAAATAAATGAATTTTAGGTATGGTTTTAGTATTACCAAAGACCCACCAAGTAAAACCATAACGATGCTGAACGCTTACAGGTTAATATATATTTCAAGGCGATGCTACCATTGAGCTATCTCAATGGTCGGATACCGAGATGAAGGTCTCAGGTTCGAATCCTATAATGAACATCTTTGACCTTACTAAGTGCCCTACTAGGGCCTAAATTGAATAAATGGCTTTAACTTTGACTTTGAACTTTCGGTGATGGAAAACATCGTGAGGAAACCATAGCACGGTGGTAGGGTACTTTGTAAAACCCATCTAGCTGGCTACCACCCTCATGTTGAAAATCTGTCGCCAAGCACCTATCGGTGTGTTTCGTTCGACAGCTGCACTTAAGAGCCAGTTTCTTCTAGGTTTTGTGTGCTTACCAATATCAGCCACATCATTACCATGGTACGATTGTGGTATATAAAAAAAAACATTAAATGCGGTTGAAATCTTCAACTAACATGTTAATTTTTATACACTCAATTCTAATATGTCGCTTTATATTCAAGAAATACTGCATATTATTCGCGTTTGTAGCGGTAATCGGTGCGTGTAATCAGATTATACCCGCAGGCCCACAAAGGCTAACCCATCTAAAATGTTTAACTGCGGGATGACCTACTTTTTGAGCCCTAATGAAGTACGCATATTGTTATTGTTTATTTAGTTGTTGTTAGTACACAAAAGATAGGGAACAATTATTGTATTGCGTGCAAGGTAAAGGCCAAATTCTATCAAATTATAGCACGCGCATTTTAATGAGGATAGAGTTAAGCCGGCTTTTCACAATGGGATATAATATAATTTAAATTACATCTTGATATATAATATTTTATCGCTCGTCATACATTTTTGTATATTAGGTACATCCCAAACTATAAATATTTTTTCGACAAATTCAAAAAATTCAAAATTCAAAATCATTTATTCAAATAGACCTTCGCATGCACTTATGAAAAGTCTGACTCTAATACTCTAATACCGGTTCGGAAGGTTGCATTTGCTGAGAAGAGCCGGCAATAAACTCAGCAATTACTCTTTTCAAAACAGGCTTAGATTAATTACATAATATTTACATTCTAATCGCACTGAAAACAATTGCGTGCCCCGGCGCGGTGGCAAAATTACAAAGTAGACTGAAAAAATATTTAATAAGTAAATAAATAGCAAACTTAAGTAGACCAGCCCCCACAAGCAGCACCTGTTCACAAGTATGACGCGTGTGGCAGCCATCGCCCTCCTCGCCATATTGTAAAATGTATGACGAGCGATAAAATATTATATCTCAAGATGTAATATATATTATATTATATCCCACTTTGAAAAGCCGGCTTTAGATGTGCCTAATTCCGCTTTATTAATTTGTGCTAACATTTCAAAGTTCTTTAAATTGTATGCCTCAGAATAACGGAAGTTTCTCTTCGTTTTTTTTTACTATCGTCGTTCGACCTGCGATATGAGGACGAAATACACGAATAGTTAAATTTTGTTTTATAGCTGATGGTGGTTGGCCCCCGGGCCCTAACGAAGCAGAGCTTGTACCATGGAAACTAGATAAGATATACTACATATGCTATTATGAATTCTTAATTATAGCAGATATTTACTACCGGACCCGGAAAAACAGACGATATGTTCTGATACACAAAATGTCCTAATTTATAATCGAACCCACGACCTATGGCGTGGTAGTTAAGGTATTTAACCTCTACGACAATCGGACCCACATATACTGTTAATTTGTTGTATACGTGAAATTAACAGTCGTGAACGAATCTTTAGAGCGTATTTAAACTGTTACGTATAACTTTTACTTAACGAACCCTTTTTGAGCTTACTGTAATGTAAGCTGTAATAAGTTACGCAACATTTGGCACAGCCTGCCCCCGATTCAGACCAATTTTATACGGGCCCGAAAGACCTAGTAACCCAGTATCAATAAAAGTTTATTACGTGAGGCACTGATTTGTTTTAAAACTTTTTTATTCAACGATATAATAATATTATTATTGTATAATTTTGAAAAATAAAACGTTCGATAACTAAAAAAGTTATATATAAATTTCATTGCCAAAATATTACACGAGTCTAAAAAAAAACATTTGACGGAAAAAAAACATGGATTATAAAACTTGTATGTGGTTTCACCCACATTCCGGGATAAAAAATATCTTATAAGAATCCACTTCCATGATCTAAGCTGCCAATTTTCATGAAAATCGGTTAAGTAGTTTCGTGCAAATCGGATTATAACTTCACAATGCAAGCAAGGGCCTCCGCACCATTATCATAATACAAGACATGAGTAGACGTTTCGTAGTAACGATCAACAATTCCCTTCTTATATTTAAAGAGCAAGGTTAGATACCATTTCTTGTCCTCATATGAACATGGCCATTTTAATCGCGCCTACTATTAGTTATTGTTAAAAACTATCATTTATTGGCACTTGTGTAGGCACTTCTTGAGGAATATTTTGATATCTTTGTAGAAAAAGAGAAGGGAAATCTCTTTCGCATATTATAATGTTCAGTGTCGCGGAAAATCAATCCTGTATGTATCCTTATCGAGTATGTAAATCGACTAAAAAAGATATCGTGGTCAGCGTATCGTGGTACATTTATCCAAGGACATGCTGATCCCAAACTAAGCAGTGCTTGTGCGATTTTTATAATGTAGGCGAGCACTGAGAAGTTGATGGGATTTCGTTTGCATGAACATTTAGCCTTGAGATTATAAACTTGAAACTTAGCATATTAGCTTTTCAAAACTACCCCTCAACGGTGGTTTAGGGGATGTTAAAGTTTGAATGTAAGAAAGCTATTGCGCGATCCGATTAACTTGAAATCGGATCGCGGATTATTTTAGAATTCAGTGTTGTTCCCATAGTAAAAGTTGTTCAGCATGACTAATCCGACATAGGATTCGAAAATATGCCATCACGAAATCTCCACCTGTTATAGTTTGTCTTTGAACCATACCTACTCATTGCTCAGTCATGAGCTCTGTATAAATAAATCAATGCTACCTTAATGTGTGATATGTATTTTGTCAGGGGATTTTTTAAACTAAATAAAAAATATACTACTTACAATGCATTTATTACCGCAGTGCGAGAGAATACAAATTCAAGGTTGGGTGACAAATTATTCTAAGCCAAATATTGTTCAACTGGAAAGTCCCGAATTGAACAGGCAGAAAATTACTGGCCTTGACTAGAGCAAAGAGTAAACACAAATTCAGACAATTATTGGATTAGACCATAGCATATGGTCAAATATTGAAAGGCTACTTAAATTCGAGAGCTTCTTAGATGCTGATTAAGATGCCCCTTTCCCATATAATTCAACTGTAAAAATTGCGACATAAATATAATTTGAGCACTCATACTCAAATTATATTTTCTTTCTTTCAGTATTCCGTTCAGTTTGTCTATGTGTTTATCCTATAATATTATCGAAGTCATGTATTACGAGAAGTTTATTCATTTTTACGTAACGAACTACAAATTTTACATACCATAGATCATTTCTCTCAGTTCGTAAATAGCCTGCAACCGCGTATTGGGGTCTTCCCCGCAGTTGAGTCGGGCATACTCCTGGAGCTCTGGTGGGGGCTCCCCAAGCTCCAGGTCCACGCTGAAGTCTGGTGTCGGCATTTCTGACTGGAAGACAAATTTAATATAGAATTAGAAAATTGACACCAATTTGTGACATCAAGTGAATGTACATTTATTTTAACAAATTTATTTTATTGTACAAATATGGTGCTCGACATAGATTTAATTCAAGGTACCTACGATAGTTTATTATGATCAAATATAAGTTCTGTTCCATTAATTTATTGATGCTAGATACGTTATCTCTATGATTGGTCTAATGTACACTAGCACGTCACTTTGTGCAAATAACTCCTGAACTTGTCTATTTCCGATTCAGTTAATAATAATAATAATAAGTATTTATTAATCTCATCCCAAAAATACAGTTACAAAAAGAGACAAAAATACAACTTAATACAACTTAAATACAGAGATAGAGCAATACGAATTTTACAATAGCATTAGAAAATAAAAAGTAAGTACAATAAGTGTGTAGTGTGCTGTGTGTGGGGGGGTGTGTATGTATGTGTGTGTATGTATGTGAGAGAGATTATAAGCTTATTGAGAATCGTTATTTCTATGGCTCCTACACTAGGCTAGGCCTGTCCTGTAGTTAACCATTCCTTTGCCAAGATTCCGAAACATTGTCAAAAAAGGTGATTGAATAGAATATGTGTGTGTGTATGGGGTGTGTGTGTGTGTATGCAAGAGACTTATGAGTGCTATAGATGAATGAATTGAGAAAGCGCGAATTTTAACTGATTACTCTCAGTAATTGTTCAATTTCATTATATGAAAGGTTCTTAAGCCATTTTTCGAGGTTTTTCCTTAGTACGCCAACCGTGCAGTATTTAATGCAGAATTCAGACGCGACTTTGTTGTAAATGAAAGGGTGTAGGAAGGTTCCGAATCTACGAGCAAAAGAAGTTTTGATTGATGGCAGGGGGAGCTTAAACGTTCTCTGCTGAAGCATAATCTCATAGTTTGGGGACTTTAAAACAGTGCGATGAACGTTTAACATAACGCGTAAAATAAAAATGCCGCGGGACGGTAAGTACATCCATATCTTCGTAAAGGATTCTAGTGGGGTATCTAATAGTTTTTTTTAAAATAACTTTAAGCACAGAGCGCTGCGCCCTTTCAAGGGCTATCATATGACCTGTGGCCGCACCTCCCCATATTGTTATGCAGTATGATATTATTGACTGGCAAATAGCAGTGTACACAGTTTTGAGTAACTGCTTATTGTTCGTTGCTGTACGCAGGTTCAACTTACGGACTCTACTGGCCGTAGCAGATAGATGCTGCGCGAAATCTAATTTGTCATCTATAACGACACCAAGATATTTAATTGAGGATGTACGACTTATGGATTGACAATTACAGAGTGATTTAGCATTTGTCAGAAGTTCATTCGACGATCAATTATGGACTATGATATTGGGGAAGGTGGGTGCTGAAGCTTTGGTCTTGTGGAAACAAATTAATTTGCTTTTCTGAAGGTTGAGTGTCAGTAAATTCCTTTGGAGGCAGCCAGCAACAATACTCATCCCCTTCTCCGCTGAATCTGTAACACTGGACCAATTGTCACCATGAAAGACGATAGCGGTGTCATCTGCATAACAAATAATATCAGCACTTGGAACGTCAGCGCTTATTATGTCGTTTATGTACATAATAAAAAGGGTTGGGCCAAGTATGCTACCCTGCGGAACCCCAAAGTTGATAGATGTAGGGTTGCTATGGTTCTGATTAAGTTTTACGCATTGGGTGCGACCTGTTAAATAACTTCGAAACCATTCCAGGGTATTACCTCTGACCCCATAGAGTTCAAGCTTACGAATTAGGATAGGAATAGACACGGTATCAAAGGCCTTTGCTAGGTCTATAAAAACACCTGCACAGGCTTGTTTTTTGTCTAGATGGCCTGAGATTAGTTTAGTCAAACAAGTTACCGCATCCTCTGCCGATCTATTTTCACGGAAACCGAACTGCCTTTCAGAGAGATGCTTGTATTTTTCTAGAAAATTGATGAGACGTTTGTGCACTATTTTCTCCAAAATTTTTGAAAAGGAGCTTAGGAGTGATATTGGTCTATAGTTACCAGGATCTGTCTTATCACCCGCCTTGTGTATAGGGGTAACAGCAGCCACTTTCCATTCTGTTGGAAATTTACCTTCTGATAAACTGAGGTTACATATGAAGGTTAGAGGTGCAGTTATATGATTTTTAATTGCTCTTAGTAACTTATTCGAGATACCATCAAATCCTGGAGCACTGTCGAGTTTCAAACCCATTAAAATGGTTTCAATTTCCCATTCATCAGTCGGTTGTAAAAACATTGAGTGCGCTGGAGTACTTTTAAAGTAAAGTTTAATGCAGTTAATAGAGCATTTGGAAAAATATGTATTTTTATTGTGAACACGTGTTTTTTTATACCTCTCGATACATGTAAATAGATCAGTTACCAAAAGGAACAACAATAAAAAGGAGGAAACGTAACATTTGGATAATGAACCTTGTAAGGAAAAGGTTAAAGTGTAACTTTTGTAGTTTACTCGGCAAACTTGTTCGCGGGCGTGTCTCAAGGCAAGTAGTACGAGTATGTTAAATAATACTTTTATTTGATTCCTTCCGGTTGGTTGAGACTGTTTTGACAGTTATAGGTCACTTCGTCTTCTGGAGCAAACACACTAGCAAAGTGTTTATTAATATTTTTATGAGGTCAAACTGCAAAATGTATTTGGGAAATCTGGGAATCTATATTTTACCTATTTCTAGTAGTCGTATCGGCATACGTATTAGATACGAGAAACTAAGAAATTCATAAAATGTAAACGTATTTTAATGCTTAATAAGGTTTTTTTGGATTTAAATTATAACAAGTTACCTACTAATGAGTGGAGGCTAAGTAGAATAAATATAGAAATCTAAAAGAAAACTCAATTCCTCATATTGAACAATAAATGTTTCTTTTTTGTGTGGATGAAAGTTGATTTCACGCATTAGTTTATGTTGAAAACTGTCTTCGAACAATACCTCACATTTCAACTAAGTGTCAAGGCAATGTATGTATATCCATTTTAATGGTATTCTGCAATGTCACAGGCCTTTGACTAATGTTCCAACAATATAAGGCAAAACATGTCAAAAAATTCAAAATTCAAAAAGCATTTATTCAATTTAGGCCCTGATAAGGCACTTATGAACGTTAACAAATGACTCTACACCGGTTCCAAATACAACTTGAACTGAGAAGACTTATGTCTTTCATTGAGTAGAAGAAAAATGTTTTTTTTTTCAATACTTATAATTAAATGAGTTAATTAGTAACTGTCAAAATAAATGACATTTTAACTCGTCATAATTAGTAGGCTCAACTCAAAAATGAACTTGAGTAGGTATGTAGGTAGGTATTCGATGAAGGAAAACTATTGTCTGAAACAAAAAGAGTCGTGTCGTGACGCAATAGTTAATTCGAATTGATCATATTAAATCTTAGCTAGGTGATAAGTGGGTACTGGGAAGGTACTTTGGAATACGTGTTAGTTTATTTGTCAAACTAGGTATATTCTCTCCCTGTACTAAAATAATGTTTATTGGCACCTTAAAGGTAGATAAGTTCAGTAAAAGTAGTGACTGAAAATCCCTTCTATCGCCACGGCGAGTCTCGAACTGCCGCATCCTTGAGCGTGGAATGGTGTCTGTGGTAAATTGTCCATGGTCTAGCAATCTCTGATTTGCGGCCAGGATGGTTTCCCGAGATGGATGGAAGGATGACACTTCATTCCGTGTCGACGAAGGCGAGTAATTATATCTTATTCTATCCCCTCTGGGTAGCTAGTAAGCTTTGCCCGCTTAGATTGTAGCACCTCACCACCACCTCACTATTTCATAATAGGTACTCCCGATGGGAAAACTTTGGTATAGGTAGACTGAAAAGTTGTTTCCGAAACTAAACCCAAATTGTAATTGTAACTTAAATTATAACTCCAAGCACTTTTCCAAAGTATGTATTTTCTTTAATTTTTAGACAACTACTGTCATGATACTTTTTTTTAGTAAAAACACAAATTAAGCTCTTCGCACGAGCCGCGGATTGCGCTTGCATAGTGATACTGAGCTGATACTTAGAATAACTACAATTTTGATTATTTCCAGTAAAATATTTAATATTGAAAATTTTACGTCCTTATTTTTTTTTCAGAAATGGGATCGGTAAATGGTATCTGTAGCCTGTTTATTTTTTGCAGGTGATAAAAAGTCTAATATTCAAACCCTGTCTTCAAGCACTCCCTGGCTGTTAAAAGCGCTTCTCTTTCCTACTTACAAGTTACAACAACATAAAGTTTGTGGTCAAAAAAAGGTGTAATGAAGCGGCAAAGGACGTAATACAAACCCATAACGGAATGTAAATGAGTCACAATAACTTTAATAATAGTTTGTTGCATCAAATAATGCAGCTGCTAGCTTCCTATTACCTAAGCAACTGTGTTTACTTTACCTATAGAGATTTACAATTATTATATATGACAAGTATAAGACGACGTAGGAGTGCTTATGCGCTTGCACTTAGCTAAGCTATACGTATTTTAGTATGTTATTACATGTGCATTAAGAATATACATAAGGAAGAAAATACATTAAATTAGCAATGTATTACTCTGAGAGGTTCTATATGTTTTAACTGAAGGTAAAATTATTAATTTAAAAAAAAACTTTTAAAAAAGTATTTTTTTTAAATTCAGTTACAATATTCGACCCTTACTAACAAGGCAAGTAAAATAAAAGTGCAGTGATATAGTGAAGATTTCTTATTAAAAATGTTAATCGTTCAGTGAAACAAAATCTCGCTGACCTTTAGGTAATTGAATAGTGGGTATCTGTTGCATTCTTTTTATGCAACAATCGAACGACATACAGAGGATGACGGTGATGTAAACGTTACTGCATAAGCATCCTGTTTCATATGAGTTCCTATAACAGCGTAATACACTCACACACAGTAAGTAAGCAATTAGCTCAACTTAACATCCATTCTTGATGGAATGCTACGCGTCTTGTATCGTTTAGGTGGCCACATCGAACAATTAACCCAAAGAAGCGCAATGACGTTCATTTTGGTAGAAATATATTCCGCCAATATCCCATCGCCGACAATGCGCTCTGATTGGTTAATTCGAGGACACATGCGCTCTGATTGGCCAACTCATAAACACGCGATGCAGTGAGTGGTCCTTACTGTTCAAAATCAGTGACAAATCACTGACAAGTTTCGGAATTTGATTGTTCAGTATTACTACTCTAAAGGGATATTTCCTCGATGGGTGGCCATAAGCTGCGACACAGTTCTAAAACTAAACTATGGCCATAATAGGCCACTTTTGACAACTCATATTCAACCATGTACCAAAAAGAGACATAGGAGGAACATAGTAGACACCTATCATAAGTGACTTCTTAACTCGGCCCGAGATTAATTTGGCTGCTTAACGAACATAATTTATTTCTTATGTTCAATAAACTTTATGCTTCAGATGAAACGGTAATAGTTCCTTTTCCATTCATTAAACTTTACGATCGATAGCATCTAACCCCTAATGGAAAGTATAGTACATTTATCCGGTAAGTGTTAAAAAGAAAAGCATGGACCGAATGCTATTAGTTGCCATCAGCACGTTTAATCGCTTTAGGGTGGGTACTAGGGTAACAGTTAACAGAGAAAGTGCATAGAAATTACTTTACCACTGGCCGGCAAGGAACAGGCTCCTAGTAGCTAAACTGGTCACGATATGCCTATTTCTCTGTGAGAATATCTTTCATATATCAAACTATTGGTTGTACGCGAGGGAACAAGATTGTAAGCCATTTCGTTTGAAATTGATGGCGTTTAGAACAGGCATGCTGTTCCAGTTTGTACTTCAGGTATTCATGCTATAATTGGCTTGATTTGTAGAACTAACTATAGTGTTGAAGCATTGCTTTGTGATCCGACATATCACGTTTTAGATATTATGTAGTTTGCCTTCATAAGAATCGACTCGTTTTTGATTTCCTTTTTAATGGCATTGATCATTGAGAATATTTTTTCCATTTGGCCGCCTTCACTCGCGCAAATATTTGAATATTTGTATGAAAATTGTCTTACTTATTGTACAGTCAAGGTCATATTTATATATATATGTTTTCAACACACTAGCTCGTAAAGTGACATTTATTGCACCGTTTTTAGTATCTTAATGCAGCTTATTACGCACTATTGCTTTTTACTTTACATTACCGCACAGTTTTATGATAGGTATAATCCCGATTATGATAAGTTTGTACCTCACTGCAAGTGATATGTTTGTAGACCAAGCATGCTTAATTAAAACGGGTAAAATACCCGTTAATAAGACAGATCACGGCTGTCAAAAAAAAACTTGCGCCCCATTTTTGTTTTATTAACGTTCTCATTGTGTGGTTGATTATTATCAAAATGATGATTATGATGATTATTACACTCTGATCTGACTTTGGATTCCTCGGGAACGCGAGTAAAACGGCGAAGCAAAAGCTGGTTCCTATTTTCAGGTCCTTGTTATAATATAAGGCACTATTTTGTATGTCTTATTATTACCTACCTAATTATTATTGAGACGCTCTACTACCCCAATTAGGAAGTAATTAATATACATTTTAATTATTAGGTATAATTATTAATGTAGATATTCACACATTAAATATTTATGAGCTATAGGAAGTTAAGACACAACTATTTGCTTTAATATACAGGATGTTTTCTCAGGGTCGATAATACAAAAAATACTGGTGTAAAAAATATATATAAAAATATTAAAAATAATTTTATTTTATTAAATAATAAAAACAAAAATAAATTTCAAAATCATGTTATAAGTTATAATATAAATTTAGACGTAATACTCAACGGGAGTGCAAGGGACGACAGCGGCTTGCGCCTAGCTCTAGTCTGCGCACGTGCGTAGTGACCATACGTTGCGGTAATTTTAGTTCAAATTGAATAAGGTATATCTCAATGTATTAACAGTATTTAATGGATTTTTTGGAAACAGTATTTTTTGAACTACCGCCCCTGGGTCGCTCGTCGCCGACCAAAACAACACCCTGTATGTATTTAGTCCTCGCTTACCTGCCATAATATTCACTAAAAAAGAAAGTACAAAAAGCTTACATCATTAAGATGCTTATTGTCGAAAATTTCATTGAAATCAATGGAGATCACAACCCGATACGTCGTACGTCATTGCGTGTCAGTGCAAAGTCAGCGTTGAAAACGATTCATTTGTTTTGATTGAAACAGACTTTTAAATAAATGTTTGTGCATTTGCAGTTATCATCAGTCATCAGTTGTACTTGTGGAAAGATTCTAGTCCATAATATTGAGGTAACATTCTTTGTTTCACTGTGATACCTAAATCTTGAGAGGTATTGAGCACACATAATAAACCCAATTTTTAATAAATTAATTAGACCAAAAGTATAACCGAATCCAAAATGGATTTGCATAATACCACACTACTGCATAAAAAAGCAAAAAAATAAAATGAACGAGTTGTGTTGTAACCCGAATTGTACAGTCGAGGACATAAATATGTATACACTTTTTGAAATTCAAAACTATTTTCTCGCATGTTTAACATTTAAGTGTTAAACTATTACACAAATTATAATAGTATATGTTAGAAGATTCTGCCTTTATAATATCTCATAATTTCAATCAGTAGTTTAAGAGGAAACCGTTGTTGAATTTTACTAAGTGTATACATATTTATGTCCTCGACTGTACCTTAGCAAGTATGCTAGGGTTTTACCTGCGTGACAACGGAACAATTCAAGTGTAATAAATGAAGCACTAAACTATGCACTCAATGGGTGGTCACACTATCATTTGATTTTAGCTATCGCCTAACTTCTAAAGACATTTATAATGCTATTAGCGAATTAGCGCGATAACATCCGGCTATATCTGCGTAATATGACAAATAACGCGCTAATTAATGGCATTACACGCAGGTGAAGACCTAGCATTAGAAAAACTCAATTTCTACAAATAATCTAGATTGAAAACATATTCAACCATTCGTTTCAGCGGTTATCAAAAAACGAACTAACAGAACAGTAAATAATTATTTCTATGTATGAATGTTAAGAACCATCCATCGGTAAGTATTTGAATGTATAAGCATTAGATAATACATAAGTGGCGGTCAAGAGCAATTTGACGGCCATTAGACATATCTTCGGGTTTTATTTGCAGTTACGTTCTTGCAGTTACAGGTTTTATTGCTTTTCTCTACTTTACATATATTGTCGTTGATAAATTCAACAACCAGTAGGTATCTTTCGGAATTGAAATTGAATAAAATTTTATATTATTTTGTTGTAGTTTGAATGTTTGTTTATAATATGAATCTAATCTGCAATGCTATTCTGCGAAACATAAACTCGCCTACGCGGTTCACCCAGTGAACCGCGTTCCCTTCGACGTTCATTTCGCTAAGCGAGTTTCGGTGTGGTTTTGGTATTCTCGAACACCTCATATGTCTGAGTGAAGTGGAGTGAGTTTGAAACATCAGCGTGATGTTGGCAATAAACTAGAGATTGACGCCATGACAGTCTTTATGAAGCGATATTTATCGGTTTTTCATTATTTGCATTTCTTTTGATTTGCAACTATTGTACATTATTAAAAATATATAATATTACTGATTACTTATATATTTATGTATTTCAAAGTGAATATTTCTCTATATCGTACAAAATTAACACAACAATAAAAAATTCTACATGAGGCAGAATGGTTCAATACCTTTGCCTATGATGCGGCAAGAATTTAAAAATCATTGACTGTTTTGTTTATATTTATTAATGTGTTATTTGCTTAATTTAGAGGAAAATCTTCACAAATTCCTCAAGATGAAACAAATATTACTTTTTCTACAACCAAACCTAAATGGGAAGCATCTTTTATGAGTAAAAAGTAGCATTGCTTCGTTATGTATTTTGAAGTTCATATTCATATTGTGACTGTGTTGATATTGTGTGTATCCTGTGAGCTTGAAGGCATCCTGTCTTAGCCAAAGGCATTTCTAGGACCCTGGGTGCAAGAGAAAAAGCCCAGAGAGATTGTGAGCAAATCACTTTACGCATATTCTTGATGGCAGCACAACAAAGACTTGGAAGCATGGATGAAGGTGCAGTTTTTTATTTTTAAACATTACGAGATTAGACTTTTCATTTGTATGTTATATAAATAATCATTACATATAAATTATCTAGCTCCAAGACGCCAAAGAATAGCAGCAATGGGTTCATCAACATCTCAATGTTGAACTCAATTTGCAAGTGTTGCTGAGAGATTTTTGCATATGGAAGAGCAACATAGAACAAGCTAAAGTACAGCAAAATGGTCATTTAACCATCTGTGATAAACTTATGTGAAACAACTATTAGCTAAAATTCACCGAGTTCCAAATGTCAGCACAAGCTATGATGTCTTTGGGTGAAGGCTTGGTGAAGATTGGACAAGGGTTGCTGTTAATAAAAACAAAGATTAAACAAGTATTTTTTTGTATAGAACTGTATCCAACCTGTTTTTAGTACCTATTTGTTGTTTTCTCTTGTTATGTTAGAATAGTTAGAAATACACACTAAGGAGATTAAAATGACTATTAATAAATTAAATTAGGACCCCATAAAAGAAAGGTTTCTTCTTGCCGGAGCCTTCTCAGTTCAAGTTGTATTCTGAACCAATTTTGTTAATGTTCATAAGTACCTTATCACCTAAATTAAATAAATGCTTTTTGATTTTGATGTGTTGATTTTGATTTAGTACCTTACCCCAGTTTCTAAAAGCCTGATTAATGTTAATCTCTTATTATAATATACTAATATAATAAAGCAGAATAGTTCTTGTTTGTTTAAACGGGCTAATCTCTAGTACTACCGTTCAGATTGGAAAAATTCTTTCACTTATAGGAAGCTACATTGTTCTGGAGTATATATAGGCTTTTTATCCCGGAAACCGAGGGGACAGCTATTCTATTACTAATAATAATATCAAAAAGAGGAAAGATTTGATTGTTTGTTTGCATTGAATAGGCTCTGAAACTACTGAACTGATTTGAAAAATTCTTTCAGTGTTGGGAAGCTTCACTCTCTGGGTGACACAGGCTACCTAAAGTATTTTTTCAAAAAAATGTAGGGGTCCTTACTTATACTTCAAAAATGTAACCCAAGGTGTAAACAAAATTCAGTAGGTCAGAATAGGGCGTTAACTATTATTCATACACGTGGGGTAGGTTAGGGTAGCTCCATGCGAACGAAGTCGCGCCCGGGCAGCTAGTATTATTATAAGTAGACTTCACTGGTAAAGTATGATCAATTATTTATAGAAATACCAAGATGACCAGAATAATATGGATTGGACTTTCAGAAGGGGCCATGATTATTATTTACAAAGTTCAAAGTTAAAACAGCGTTCTTGTTTGTCTTGTGTATATTATTGTATAAATATTATTGTTGGTGTGTCCCACCATAATAAGTATAAATATTCTATATCTAGGTAATTTAATAAAATTGTAGAAACATTTTGCCGTATTATTAACCATGTAAAATGCAATTTCTAGTTTCTTCACTTTGATCTCACTTACAAAACACTAACTTTTAATTTGACACATAAAATCGTAAGTGATCGTCGAAGTGATCGCGGATTTTTAGACGAGAATGCCGATACCACAAATTTTCCTCAGAGAAATGTCAAAAATCTCGCTTGAGTGAGTTGTTCGATCTACCGGCAAGTTTCACATCGACGACACTATCACGCGAGGGGCGCCACATGTACATTTGCATGTTTGTGAATACCGATTTGAAATCTCACGCCGGTTTCAGCGTCGAGATTACTCGCAGAATAGCACTGCAGATTTGAAATTATATTTTTAACGTTAAATGGCCCGTTTATTGAGGAAGGTATATGTATGATATGATGGTGAAACCAGGGGACACGGCTAGTTGGTTATACAACCTAAATTATTTTAATTTATAAATCTAACTAGGAATTAAGAAACATTAAATGTCAATAAATTGCTCTTTCAATTAATTCTTCAAGTGCTTCTAAAAAAACAACTCAAGGTACCTACCTACTTAGCTTTACTGACTTAAAAGATATATCACTTGAAAATATGATCTAACAAAATATGTCTTCGAGTTAAAAAAGTTGAGAGCCTACACAGGTCCTGTATAGAAAGAAGAAAGAAGAAAACAGTACCATCGTGTGGTCAACCACAGCCGGGTGAAATATGAAGGCACATAATATGAGTCGAACGAAGCCCACAACGCACATCTCCCAATTTCATATTCTATGTAGTATTAGAAAGGCCTATTAGGGATTACAATGTAGCTAAGCTTTCAAGTTCAAGCGGTTGACTTTTACTTTATATACCGAAAGCTGGATATTGAGCCAATGTTCCGTTTCGGATTAATTGATGTACAGTCGCGGAATGAAAAGGTTCGTCACCTTAGAGTTCGTTTTCGCTTGCACCAGATTGCAAGAATTAATTTTATTATATGTACCAACATATTACCAGTGAGGTTCCTAACAGGAAGAAACAGTGCTGCTAACATTTACATAAATGTGACGTTTGCTATCGAATAAGGTTTTGCTTGTTTTTACATCACGTCAAACACAATTTATGGCTTTTGCGGAATAATATTATTTTTATCAATAATGAAATCGCCTTATTTTCAATTTTAATTTGACATAAATACCAATAGCAGGTTAAACTAACAAGAAGGTTTTAGTTTATCAAAACATAAAATAATAACAATCTTGTTGACAAGATAAACAGTCGAACAATCAAACAGTTGATCTGAATAATTTTGAACTTTGATAACGAACAGTTAAATCACTATTTTCTCTAATTCAGTGTATTCTGTCTATTCAGTTTCAAAAGGTAATATGTGCTCGTGATACGTTGAATGAACCAAGTTGAAAACTGACGAACCTTTTCATTCCGCGACTGTAGGTAGAATTCCGAAAGCTACAAAATACTAAGCTATTGCAATTTCAAAGGGGCAAAGTGACTAGATAAACTACACTGACGAGCAATATAAAAAAGCCACTTGCAAAGTGCCTAAAGAAAATGGCCCTATTTTTTTTTTTTTTTTTATTTGGTATTTATAATGCGTTATTAAATACATTTGAATTTAGTTTTTTATTTTAAGAAGCTATCTTGCGTGTTTTCGGAAATATTTCGTGATAAGTAAGTGACTTTTTTATTTTACTCGCGAAAATATTAAGCTTTAATTATATTTACATTAGTATAGATGGCAGATGTTTTCATACCATTTCAGATTTGGTCAAAAATGTGTGCCATTCAGTACAAAAACAAAATTAACATATCACTCGTAATTTTAGAATAGGCTCGTGCATTTACCACCTGTGAAGGTTATTCATCTAATGATAATTACTTACGCATGGGCTCGTTCAGTCTAAATTGTTATTCTTTATTTATTTGAGGAAACCCACACACAAAAATAAGGTAATTAATTAACAAAAGAATATAATTATATACAGGTGTCTAAATATAAGCATTTTATTGGAGAATAACTATGTGATTAATTTTTTGTGTGTTTTTGTTGTATTATAATAAACTAGCTTCCCTGCCGAGCGACGGTATTACCTGCGGTCCCCGATGAATTCTGAAGTACCCGGGCTACCGCAAGGATCAATTTTAGGCCCATTTTAATGGCATATACCTACCTATATGATAAATGAAATTGTCATATATAGTTTTATTTACTGACGATAGGTACCTCCTTAATTTTTTACGTATAATAGAAATGATACCTTACGCAACTCAATAACACCTTAACAAGTGTAACGTTAATTAATGCTTTATCAGGGTTAAACTGAAATAAAAAAGTAGTGCCAACGTTATAGAAGAAACCTGTGTGCAAAATGTCAAGTATGACCCTGCAGTTTGAAATGTGCGTTGATATTTTTCTATTTGTAGACTTGTTTATCACAATCTCAACATGGTTAGTAATGTGACCGACACAAAGCCGAGAAGGGATATGATACGTCAGTCATTCAGTTTCTCCTTAGGTGGTGTAGTATTTCATACCAAACCTGAGTATGTATGTAGGTACTTTTACCACACCAACGACACATTTGTGTGAAGCATTCCATCAAATTGCTTAGCAATCATTTGACACACATTTGTGCCTGTATTAATGCACACCGAATGACTCTGATAAATAGGAAAACAGACAACTTAGTGCCCTGTACACCTTTATTTAATTATTTACGTGGAGTGATAATTTTACCTATGTTAAACATACACGCATTCTAACACATATGTATATATATATAGTATCATATACAATGTAGATAGCTCATCACTCATCCCACACATACACACACCCACACTACAAACCTCAACACTACACACCTCCACATCACACACCCCCACACAATCAATAAATAAATGTAATTAATATTTAAATAAAATAAATAAAAAATCTTATGAAAATAGTAAATAAATTAAAAATGTTTCTAAAATTGAAATTCTAACGTAATTATTGTAAATGAATGAACTGTATCAATAAGGAAGGTGGTTCCCAAGATACAGGTTTTACCTAGTTTGGGAACCAACGATACATGCACACTGTAATCTGTTGTTTTATCCAATAAACGTTATTATTATTATCTGTTAATTAAATGATAATTAATCTGAGATAAGTGTCACGTCAATTCGTATTTCGTACTTCAACAATAACAAGAAAATATTTTTTTAACACCCGTTAAACCGGTTTCTAACAAGTTAAACCTTTTCGAGTAGGCTTTTATATTTCTGGTTTAAAAAAAAACTACATGTAAGTATAAGTTTAATTTGTTGGTTTCTTGTTTTGGAGGTCAAAACATTAACCATGCATAATGGCACATTTTGATCATCAATTCCTCGCGTGTCCTTTGAACAATTTCATAGTCAGAGACGCCATAATATCTTGACCATTAATAATATCCGCCTTACTAAACTTTAACTACAAGCGGAAACGAGAGTCTAATTTATAAGGAAAAAGGATCCCTTACTTATAAAATTGGAAACATAAACCTAGAAACTCTCAATACAGTAAAATAGGAACATTTACTTCCGTTCCTTACCTACCTACCTTTTACATGTCCCTAAAAAATCTTCCTACATTATTTATTTTTAGTCTTTTATGAACTGCACATAGTATTTGAATAAGGAATTGGAAAACAGAAAATAAAAATAATTTATTCAGTTTTTTTTTTTGCTTGCAATAATTTAATATGCTAAAATAGAGTTGCTAATTTGAATAAACTGATATTATTATCGTATAATATAATATTTGTTTGATTATATCATTGCCACTATCTAATCGAAATGATTGAACGGATAGATAAATACTTGAAGATCATATTTTGTACCAAAATGAATTAATTAGGTTGAGTATTTATTAATAGTTTATATTTGTTTATTTAAAAAAAAGTTAATTGCTTTTGTATTAAATATTTAGTAGGTAGCTAATTACTTTATACTTAGTTGAGGAGTTTGTATAATATATAAATCTAAATTTAATATCAGCTTATTTATGAATTTACTTAATAGGTATTTCCTTATAGTTGTTTTCAAACGACTTCTACCTATTGCAAATTAAGCCATCCAGACTAAATATGAAAAGATTTCAACGTGACATCGCAGTTAACATAATCAATACTATAATAAAATAATTATTCATCGCATATAATTACACGGTGAGCTAATTAGTGAACTATAATCATTTATCCATCACACTATCAAATTACAAACAAGTACCTAAATATTTATTAGTCGGCATGGACTGGATGTGTAAAGTTTGCTAAAGACGATAATCATTGCTAAGTGTCAAGTTTAGCATCATTGGTCACATAGAAACGAACCTATTCCAAATGTCATGCCTTATTTGTTCAAGGTACGATATAATTAATTTTGGGGAATAGTTTTAATAAAAATCAAATGCCATGCTCGCGTTTACGCTAAAACGACGCTCTATGGGAGGGTGAGGAACGCACAACCAGTTTGCAGAAAAGGAATGAAATAAAACGAATGAACCAGTCGGTGGCGTCGGATGACTCGGGCCATGGGCCGTGCTTTAATTTTATCTTACAACAAGCAAAACTTACTCGAAGATTTTATGTTCATGTTTTGTGGCAAAAAAAGTACATACCAGCAGGAACTTTTTAGATAAATTTATGTCACTCAATAGGGTATATGCGTGTGATCCAAATAGGGTTAAAATATTTTTTTTCATAAACTTTATTGCTGTAGAACTATTCCTGTATCAATATTTTTTGATATTATTTCTTTATAATTATGAAATTAATTATTAAAATGTCCAAAAAACTAGCGGGAAATTCAAAGTAGTTGAAACGCAACGTCAGAGAATTGTGACGTCAAAGTCTACAATAGGGATGTCAGAAATACAAATAAGTATCGATATATATCGGTAAAAAAAACAATATTCGCGCTTTGAATTAGTGTATATCTTTTAACAAACCATAATCATAAGTTACGAGGAAACTAAAGTAAATAATAAATACAAACATATATAGACTGTTAAAACAATAACCCTTCCTGTATGCTCTGCCGAAGTCGGGTTATAAACTAAAAATCAAACCAATATTTATCTGACACTGCGAGAAGAAAAACTCTGATTTATGTGCTATGCTGCAAGCCGACTTCTGTTATTGGTTGGGTACTGTGAGATTTACAACTGATGCCAATCTTTACGATGAAACTTTATTTGAATGAGCTATAAAAAATTAGGTAATTTTTCGGTCGTATTTTTTTTAATTTGCATACCTTTTTGATAATTGGAATTTTATATGGATACATCAATATATCAAAAATTAAATAACGCTCAAAAAGTTCTCGTTGAACAAATAATATCGATGTATCGATATTTTTTCGACAAGCCCAGGCTACACTACAATATTTTAATGTCAAATAGTGTCAATGTCAACAAAACAACAAGAAGTGCATTGTTTGTCAAGGAGTTAGTTTTATTGTGAGTTCTTCGCATATTTAGAAGTGATATTACATGTCTCGTTACAAAACCTCGAACGAAAATGACTGATAGCGGTTATGTAAAGGCGCAATCAGATAATATCCCCAAAATGTATGTTTTCATGATGACAACGTTTTTTGCGTCATGTTCGGATTTTACATCGGAAATCAAAGGAGTGCAAGCTGCAAGGTAATTACATATTAGATATAATGTTAATAAATTATTGAACACATTTTTTGGAAAATTATACAATAGGTACGCAAGAAAATGTAACATGTAACATTAGCATAACCTAAAATATCAATGAGAGAACATAGCTTAGAATATATCGAAAGTTTACATTTTATTGTAGAATTCAGTCAAGTAACTATCAATCAAAGGATATTGAGCACATTAATAAATGATGCGTTTTCATTGTATTAACATTCAGTGTTTTTTTTTATAGATCTGAATGAGAATCATATGGTGATTCAGCAGTTGGATATGTCATAGTTAAACAGGAGGGTGATATAATGTACTGTAAAGGCTTGCATAACAACTGAACATAATGCCCACCAGAAGTGTTACACTGTAACAGCTACCTGTAATGAGACCTAAGAAAATGTCTTGTCAGTGCAATGTGCAGACTGTGCAACACATAAAGGTACACACTAAAGCATATGAAGAAGCTGCCCTTTCAACTTTAGACCAATGTAACTGCTCTTTATGCAAGGATCACTGCTTCAAAAGCGTATGAGGCTGCACACTGCAAAGTATTTGATGGATCTTTAAACAAAGCCTTCATGGGAGTATCAAAACTGAGCCACAGATGCCATAAAAAGAGGGAGATTGTTAGAGAGTTAAGTGATTAAGGTTGTGAAAAAAATGAATAAAATAAAAATAAACAAATGTGGAATTTTATTAAACCCATTACATCCCGTTATGGGTGCATCACCTGATGTTGAAACTACTGATTTTAGTATTGAAATAAAATGCCCTTCATCGGAGAAAACTGTGATTCAGTTCATTAGAAACAATAACAGTTCAGTTCAATTCAGTTACAGATGCATTTTTCAAATAAAAATATAGCACTATTTTGTGTAGCTCATAGATAGATAGATAGATAACGCTTTATGGTTACACCACATGAAAAAATAATAATACAAGAGCATCATAGTGCTTTTAAAGAATAAAAAAAACATATAATAGAAGTGGAGACCATATATAAGAAGCTTTGTGAAGATCTTATAGAAAAATGTACTTTATTTTGGTTTAATGCAATATTTCCTTTATTTTTTTATACCACTAAGGTGGCAAACAAGCAAACAGCTCGCCTGTGTTATTTAAATAGGATAAACAGAAATAAAATCAAAATTTTAATAATCTTATTTCTTTATTAACACATCCTGCATATTGATTAACCCGCAAGCGACTACTATAAATTCATCTATTACAGGGATTAAGATTATGGTGAACACATGCATGTAGTATTCTTTTCGCCTGCTTTACTATTAACTTGAACACCCTTATCAATTATATAATTATTTTATTACATTAGATTAAGAAGTGCTGCAACTAGGTTCACCAATGTTTATGTTTCAAGTATCTTCTGTGTATATGTGTAACGAAGATATACTGTGACCTGCTTCTAAATAGTCGTAGCCAGTTATTTATAGGCCACCAACACTGTTTACCAGGAGAGGCAGAGGCAGAGAGAGTGCCTTTAATTATTTCTAGATGTTTTCTCTAAGAAACCTTTTCCCTCTGGTGATAGATGCAACTGAGTATCTTTTTGACAGTCTTTATGAGGAAGGATACCTTACTTTAATCATAATGTAGTTTTTTGTTTTTCTTTTAAAGTCATGATATTATACTCAATAAAATTGTCTGTATCCTCTTCTTTCTGAAAATATAAATATTATTGATTAAAACATAACAATGTGAATGTTTTAGTAGGAAAGTCTGGGCCACCGGGCTTCAAACTAGGTTATATTGACAGGTCGTTAAATGGAGCATAAAAACAAAACTCAAGTTGAAATTGTTTAAATGTTTAAGATATACTTACGTTGAAGTGATCTTCACAATAATATAAACAAGTTGATGGAGATACCATGTCTCTTCATGATTTTAGACCACTTTCTCCTTACGTCCATACATACCTCTCGGAACAAGAAAAAACATTATCGGTTGCATTTTCTTCTTATGGTATTTTTACACCTAGGTACAATACAGTACTTATACGTCGGTTTTTGTGTTGTTCCATCATATAATAGTGGTTAAATACAAGATAATACAGGCACATAATTCTACACTAAATTCATTTGATTGTCGTTGACATTGACAGTTGTTTGTTGTTATAGACTGTGACGTCACGCCAAGCGCGCGGAGATGTTTAAAAGTGCCCTTATCAGTTAATAATTTTAAATATTTTTTTGTCCTATTAATTGTAGTTTTTTAGCGCGGAATATTTTTTTACAGTTATATATCGATGTAAGCTATCGAATAAAAAAATAAAAAAAAAACATGCATATTCCCTATTATTTCGGAAAATTAGAAGATTAATCTTGAAAATATGTATGTGCTCTGAATGTACCGAGGTCCTTTTCAAAATTTACGGCTGTTTCTTGTCGTCATAACATAAAGAAAATAATTATAAACAAATTATCTATAAATTATTTATACATATAGCACACAACAACGCCATGTGTACAAAATAAAGCAGCTCACTAACTATGTAAGTAAGTAGGTATACGCGATGTTGTGATTTCTGAGTCACCGATAGACATTAGACATGCATACAATAATACGTAATACTAGGACCATAGAACGTCAATGATCAAGAGCAATGAAACATACCGGCTGTGATACCGGTTTACAAAATAATGTTTATGAAATAGTTTTTTGCCAGCAAAATAGATTGGATTTTAATTATATCAATAAATAAAATATCCGTGGATATTTTATTTATTGGATATATCTCGGGGCCACAAGATAATTATTTAAATTCCTGCATCGTACTGGCTGACAAAATACCTATTATGGAAAATCACCAAAACTCCCCCTTGGTGAAAACTACATGACTTTATAAAGATAAAATGGAGACTTATCAGCCAGCTAAAAAATTTAAGAATTATGAAGCAATTGTAATTGGTACAAAACTAAATAAAGTAATAATAGTTCGAAAATGTACCTCTTGCCATCAATCATCTGAATATGAAATTATAGATTAACCAAGGCAAAGCGCTTTATTAAATGTCATATCGTGTGCGTTACGTGTATGCATTTAGTATAGGGATGATTCCAAAGTAAAACATAAATAGTCCGTCAGTTAGAATATCTAAAAATATTGGACACATATTTTTTGCTTTACCATATCATTAAAAAATTACAAAGATAAAGCGAGTCAAAGTTCGGGAGTGGGGGCTCGTAACGTTACATAAGAGTAAAAAGTGTACTCTAACGTAACGTTTTTTGTTTTACATTCTTTTCAACACACTCGCTCGTAAAGTGACAATTATTGCAAAATTGAAGTCTGTTTTTTCCTCGCAAGTGTGTTGAAAAATTTCGTATGACACTCGTGTGCATTGATTTATTACACTCTCGGCTCCCTTATCGCGTTCGCCTGCGGCTCACTTAATAGGTACCGCATCGAGTGTTAATAATCTTTGCACACATGTATCATAATGTAAAAAAAAGAGGAAATAAGCAACAATCGTGCTTATTTCCTCTTTTTTGTGTTCTGCCTATAGTGACCAGTTTGATTTTTGAATAAACACTTTTCGTTTTCATGCGAATTTTATCGTTTCAAACTCATATCACAATAATATTCCTTGGGATTGTCATATAGGTAACCTAACTTTATATCGTCGACTCGAACAGGTGGTATGAAAATTACATAGCATTTTGTACACAGATTGCTCCTGCAGTTAAAAGATTAATAAAATTGCCAGTAAGAAACGGAGTGGATGGCGATCTAGACCACCACGTGTGCGCGCAGTAAATGAATAGCCGCCTCCAAGGTCACTCGCCGGCTCGCCGCATATGCACCGCGGATCGACGACTTGTGGCAAGGGGACTCACATTTATATTTTTTTACTTGTTTAAAGGTTTACCAATGTTAAACTTGTTTTTGACCACATTCGACGAGACCTCAAAGGTACGCTGTTAGGTATATTTTTTATCAACCAAAAGTACATACCTACCTACCTAAATTAAAAGCTACTTTCAGGAAAGTAAACGCAGTTTTTCACGACCAAAATTACAAATTACGTGTTTTCTCCGTACATTTCCGTACGCGGTACGCAAAAGTGACGTCACGTTAGAGCACAGCGTTAGAGTATCAATTTGTATGGGGCGTTTTCGACGCTCTCTGGCTTTGACCATATAAACATATAGGCATTTGATCCCAACAAAAAACATGATCGATTGACATCTTAAAAAAAAGTTATCAACTAGCCTATTCTTATGTCATCTCGGATGACAAAAAAATATACATTATATTAATACGTGAAAGATCCTTTTTTAGACTATTGCGCGCACGGAGGAGCCGTGTGAGGTTTGCTGCAATAAAAATTCAGAAGTTCAAAACGAATAGAATTTTGTTTTGTCTTTTTGCAAAGGCTGACGTTAATTTTTTATGTTATTGTTTTTTTGCGATAGTTTTCAGACCTAAAAAGATAAAAAAAAAAGTTTGTGTTTTTATAGCTACCCACAGATCGCTATAAGAAAAGAAATATTTGATAATAAATTAAACTCATTTACGTTTACTTGTTTTTCTGTAGTCTCACGTTTTATTTAATGATAGACATAAACCCAATCATAATAATAGTAACTTGATTACATCATTATATTCGGATCTTCTATGTATGATTCTATGTGTGGAAACACATGGAACGAGGTCTATCGAGCAGCTCAACAGGGTTTTAACGTAGTTTCCAGCTGGCTATCCCTGAATTATCTCTCAATGAACACAGATAAAACAAAATATATCCCCTTCTCAATTCGTAATCCTCCATATCCACCATCTCAATCTTGCATTTTAAAGGCACATAACTGTGATAACTTTTCTTCTCTGACCTGTGATTGTCCTCTGCTATCGGCTGTTCAATCCATCAAATATTTAGGTGTCGTTATTGACAACAACCTAAACTTTCGAGCTCACATCAATTACATGTCAAATAGAGTAAGGAAACTGATTTTCATATTCAAACAACTTAGGCACTCCGCTGATGCTCGTATTATGAAAATGCTGTATACTTCATTATGTCAGTCAATTCTTTCCTATTGTATTACATGCTGGGGTGGAGCTGCGAAAAACAATTTGCTTACTGCTGAAAGAGCCCAACGTGCGATATTAAAAATTAGTAACTTCAAGCCAAAATATTTTTCGACAGATACACTTTACAATGAATGCAAGGTTTTAAATGTTCGACAGCTGTTTATATTTAATGCAATTCTCAAACAACACGCCTTAATATTGCCAGATGCTTTACGGAGTGATATAAGGAGAAGATACTCAATTTTTACCACCACACGTTTTCGAACATCTTTCGCACAAAGATTTTGTCCCTTTCAGGGCCCTAGGCTATATAATATTGCAAACAAACTCTTAGACATTTCACAGATGAGTAAACGGTCTTGCAAGCAAACCGTTATGTCATGGCTTCTCACCCTGTCATATACTGAAACTGAAAACCTTATAATAGTGGTAACATAATGCGAATATTCTCTACTCGACTCCCATATTCTCTATTCTTACACAACACATACACAAACACACCCCACACACACACATCTCCCCACAAACACACACACACACCCCAACACAATTTTTCCTTGTATTGTATAATTCTATAAAAACTGTTAAATTAGCTTACTATTAATATATAAACCGAGGGTGGGCACTGGTGCCTATCATACAGGATAGCAACTATCCTAGTTTAGGTATCAGTAGTTACACTAAAACTGTACTTATTCTACCTTTAAGCTATCTGTGTGTATACAAAAATGTTTTTATTTGTATTTTTTGTATTAAGGTGCCAATAAACATTATTATATTATTATTATTATTATTCAAATACATATTATTATGACAATAATTATCGCACTTATAACACTGAAATAGTTTTAAAAACTTGTTTATCTTTTTTAGGATTCCGTACCCGAAGGGTGCCAAACAGGACCCTATTATTAGGGTTCCGAATCCGAAGGGTGCCAAACGGGACCCTATTACTAAGACCGCTGTCCGTCCGTCCGTCCGTCTGTCTGTCTGTCTGTCAGTGAGCTGTATCTCATGAACGGTAATAGGTAGACAGCTGAAATTTTCAGAGAATATGTATTTCTATTGCCGCTATAACAACAAATAAAAATTAAATTATATTAAAAATTAAAGGGTCACAAAGTCACAATACACAACAAACGTCTTTTTTTGGTATTTTGTTTTCATATAGTTAGTTAATATTCACAATGAGTTAGTTAATATTGTGCGGAACCCTCCGTTTGCGAGTCCGACTCGCACTTGTTATTATTATTTCACAATTAAACAAAGGATTTTAAATACATACCATTATGGCAACAGCTTATATCGATGTTTTATTTGAATATGTGTATCACATTTATATCAATTTGTACATTAATTTTGAAGTACTTATTAATTTTATCTATCGCTATCTGTAAACGATTAGTCGGTCAACCAATAATTTGGTCGCCTGGATCTATTTATCAACTATAAGGCGACCTAATTATGAACCACAGATTGTCACTGTTCGTGTAAATAACATATACTTAGGTAGGTATCACAGAATTCACAGATCACAAATATTGTATGCATTTTTTTTCTATTGTTTATTTTCATTTAAAAACTATACGAACTCGGAGCTTCAGTATTTAGTAGTTTTATAATTAACCTAAAAAAGGTCATTTTTTTTGTAAATAGTAAATTTTAGCTTATCTTTATGTTTTATTTTTCTTGTACATATAGGTATATCAGAAACAATCTACATATAAGTAGTTTGTTTCTTGGTTTTAATTACCTAAATTAGGTAGGTACCTAGGTTGAACACCAATTAATATTGAAAATCTTAGCTTATTGTTAATCATATAAACAAAAGAACTAAAAAACCACAGTGTAAAACATGCTGATACATAATTAACTAAACAAAGGACATCATTACGTTACAAATGACACAATTTATATGATTCACAATATTTACTTATTATAATTGAATCATACGCCCCGAGTAAATTAAAAAAAAATTTTTTTTTAAAATATTTAAGAAAAATAATGGGTAAAAATAATAGTAATTATAAAATAAATTACTCACCCTCTAAAAATTTGACCTAATATTGAATAGTATGAGAGAGCGATGCGCACGCACACTCGACCGGCGGCGTCGCGCCGTCAACTGCGCCGAGTACCTACTCACTCCGCCCCACAGTGGCTCTTGGACCTACAATACAGTCCTATATTCCAAACAAAACATTCACACTACATAATAAAGCTACCTCAAGCTTATACCAACACTTCATGATCAACATTTACCTACTAACAACTACACGCATTAACGAACGGAAGGAGTCAAAATATTCTCAATGTCACAGGCATTATTATTCCCCCCTCAGTGGATTATTCTGGAGTACCACTTAAATGCACAAATTGTGAAGTGCAACGATGCATTCTATGGTTCAAGGTCCGCTCAGTAACCTCAAAAAATTAATTAAATCGTTAACCTTTACAATTATTTTAGCAGTTAATATTAATCGATTATCAATTCTATTCCACTTACACGTGATAGTCTCATGGGAGAGATTCCTGAATTTCTTAAAAAAATTAGGTATTTACTATTTTCTTGGAACTGCTAGAGGATAGACAGGTAATAAGATCGCATCCCTTCAACCCTCTGTGGTATAGATACCTTGGTTGATACGCGCAGTGTACCTATACCTACTGCCAACCATTTCATACCGAATAATATTCCTTCTAATCTTCTACGCTTAAACTAATATTAAAAATGCGAAACTTCGTGTTTGTAACATGATGATGTTTTTTTTTCAAAATAAATGCTTTTTTATCTCAGTCAGGGCGCCTACCACAAGCTCTTAAAACAAGGTTAAAATAACCTTATTTGACTTTTGTCCCTCTTTGTCATCCAACGTCAAAACAGGACAAAGCACAAATAAGGTTATTTTAACCTTGTTTTAAGAGCTTGTGGTAGGCCCCCAGGAGTCTTCTCAGTTTAAGTGTATTCCGAACCGGTGGTAAATTCAACTGTATGTAACGTTCATAAGTGCCTTATCAGGGCCTAAACTGCATAAATTACTTTTTGATTTTGATTTTATAGTGGAATAAGAAATAGACTAATAGGTTTAACGGTTGGTTAAGATTTAACAAGCCGCAGCAGGTCATGAGTTCGATTCCCACCCAGGACATGCGTTTGTGTGCATGTCTGCATTGCTGTCACAAATTCCATGCCGGTGAGTTTAAGTATATTAAACTCACCGGCATAGAATTTGTCCGACGCTGAACATTTTATACAAATGAGATGTTTTCAGCAAAGATTTTCTCTACTTTTTGCACTATCTTTGATATAGTACAAAGCTAAAAGGCCAGTAGCCCGATTCTCGTAATACGAAACTATCCAAATGTCGCTAGCGTTAAAAATCGTCCAACTAAACACTCGTTTCAAATTCGTATTCCTGTGCTACTTCAATCAAACCATAACTCATAGGATTGAAACTCAACGACAAGCCAGCAATTACCTAACTACTCCCGTGGGAAAAAAAAATGCCATAAAAATCCTAACTGATTTACCAATTATCAACCTTTATTTTAGAAATATATATAAATTAAATCGTTATATTTTCGCCTATCGAGATCGATTTAATAACCGGAATACGGTTGCAACGATACGGATAGAAAAGCAGTTTGAAGTCGTTCACATTTTGTTATGAGAATCGGGCTGCATTAAAGTAGAAAAAATCTTTTCTGAAAACACCTATTTTGTATGAAATATTGAGCTTGGGACAAATTCTACGCCGGTGTGTGTTTACAAACAAAAATAAGTATAATAATATGTATTATATCAGTTATCTGGTTTCCATAGTACAAGCTCTGTGGGATCAGATAACCGTGTGTGAGGAATGTGCCAGGATATTTATTTATACTGTTTAGGGTATACGGGAAGGGCACAAAAGTTAAAAACCGGCTAAGTGCGAGTCAGACTCTCACACGTAGGGTTCCGTACAATACTAACTAACTCAAATTTGCTATGAAACAAAAGCACTTTTCTTGTATGGGCGCCCTTTAATTTATTATTTTATTTCATTTTTATTATTTGTTGTTGTAGCGGCTCATGAGATACAGCCCACTGACAGACAGTCGGACGGATGGACAGCGGAATCTTAGTAATAGGGTCCCCCTTCGGGTACGGAACCCTAAAAAGAAGCCTATTTACTTCCCCATACCATAGGCTATCTACGTGCCAAATTTCATCGCGATCGGTTCAGCGGATTAAACATGAAATACTAACTACAGACAGAGTTATTTTCGCATTTATAATATTAGCTCAGAGTATAATATTAGCTCAGAGTATAATATTAGTTATGGATTGGCCCCCATCCCGAACATGCGTCATGAAACCTCCTTTTTTAATCCCCTTCACCTTTTGGAGTCCTTAACATAGCTTTAAATAAAACAGCAGATAACGAGTTATCGAATTATTAGAAGCAACATGTATTGAATGTATTAATTTATATCACATAACTAAGATACAAAGCTTAATCGATATGTAAAACTTATATGAATCCAATAAACAATCAGACATATACGGAGTGGATACGACAATACGACATTAAATGAAACCACGTAAAGTACTCATGTATACGATCAACTTTTAATAAACAATCAGACATATACGGAGTGGATACGACAATACGACATTAAATGAAACCACGTAAAGTACTCATGTATACGATCAACTTTTAATAAACAATCAGACATATACGGAGTGGATACGACAATACGACATTAAATGAAACCACGTAAAGTACTCATGTATACGATCAACTTTTAATAAACAATCAGACATATACGGAGTGGATACGACAATACGACATTAAATAAAACCACGTAAAGTACTCATGTATACGATCAACTTTTAATAAACAATCAGACATATACGGAGTGGATACGACAATACGACATTAAATAAAACCACGTAAAGTACTCATGTATACGATCAACTTTTAATAAACAATCAGACATATACGGAGTGGATACGACAATACGACATTAAATGAAACCACGTAAAGTACTCATGTATACGATCAACTTTTAATAAACAATCAGACATATACGGAGTGGATACGACAATACGACATTAAATAAAACCACGTAAAGTACTCATGTATACGATCAACTTTTAATAAACAATCAGACATATACGGAGTGGATACGACAATACGACATTAAATGAAACCACGTAAAGTACTCATGTATACGATCAACTTTTAATAAACAATCAGACATATACGGAGTGGATACGACAATACGACATTAAATGAAACCACGTAAAGTACTCATGTATACGATCAACTTTTAATAAACAATCAGACATATACGGAGTGGATACGACAATACGACATTAAATAAAACCACGTAAAGTACTCATGTATACGATCAACTTTTAATAAACAATCACACATATACGGAGTGGATACGACAATACGACATTAAATGAAACCACGTAAAGTACTCATGTATACGATCAACTTTTAATAAACAATCAGACATATACGGAGTGGATACGACAATACGACATTAAATGAAACCACGTAAAGTACTCATGTATACGATCAACTTTTAATAAACAATCAGACATATACGGAGTGGATACGACAATACGACATTAAATGAAACCACGTAAAGTACTCATGTATACGATCAACTTTTACTATGGGACCAACTTTTCATACAAAAGGTACATGTCTCCTCGGCAAAAATGTATGAAAACTGTTTTTTTTTTATTGCGTTTTCGATGTTGGTCTTATAGTAAAAGTTGATCGTATACATGAGTACTTTACGTGGTTTCATTTAATGTCGTATTGTCGTATCCACCCCGTATAAATCAATCGATCAACTTTTACTATGGGACCAACTTTTCATACAAAAGGTACATGTCTCCTCGGCAAAAATGTATGAAAACTGTTTTTTTTTTATTGCGATTTCGATGTTGGTCTTATAGTAAAAGTTGATCGTAAGTACATCACATAAAAAAATAACATATTCGAAAAAAGAGGAAAATCTTCGAGACTCGATTCTCGTGATGAACGAACTATTACATACCTAAGAGTCTGTACGGAACCCTTGGTGCGCGAGTCTGACTCGCACTTGGCCGGTTTTTAAACATAACAAGCACAAGATTATCTGAGACGGAAGGATTCCTTCATCAGAGCACTGACTTGTTTGTTGGTGAAGGAGAACATGGTGATATAAACAACATACCTTTGTCTTTACAAGCAGATGGCATTGGCGGATTTGTCACTGTTGAGGAATTTTGAGACAATATTGAGCCCCAGTACAAGAACCTAGTGATAAGTTCCATGCCCTTTAATTTGTGCTATGAACCTGAAAAGTCTTTCCCGGGATAAAAGTACAAGCCTATACAGCACTCGGGTATTATGTAGCTGCCTGCCTATTAGTGAAAGAATTTTCGGAAGTAGTTCCAGATATAGGTAGGTACCTCATTATTTTATTTATATTTTATTTTATTCGGAAAACCAACAGCTGATTACTTTAGTATAACTTCAGTGTACTGTACCCCGAGTTTAAAGAATTGACGTTTGTAAACGCTTACTAATTAGTTTGCGTTTACGACACTTCTATATAGGAATTGGCACAGCGCCTCTAGCGGAATACTCATGGTACTAATTTCTCCCATACAAATTTATAGTTAACGCAAACGCATTAGTAAGCGTTTATTAACGTCAATTCTTTACACTCGGGGTACTGGTGTATGAGCCATTTAATATATAGGTAGGTATAGAAGTATATACAATGTGACATGCGACAACTTCACTTGAGACTTGAGAGCCACTTCCCTTGGAGACATTTCCTTCGGCCACATCATCACATTAATTCATTTTCATAAATTTTATTTCTATATTAAAAATATATTGGTATTTATATTAAAAATACCTAACCAAGAAAATTTATACTGGGTGGAGATTTCGAAATGGCATATTTTCGAAACCTATGTTGGATTAGTCCTTCTAAACAACTTTTACTATGGGACCAACACTGAATTCGCAATTATTTTATTTACTTTTCCTACATTATGGTCGAGCAAGGTTGACATTTTGTAAGAAAAGTTAAAATTTTATTTTGAGAATTCACTATTGGTCCCATAGTAAAAGTTGTTCAGCATGACTAACCCAACATAGGTTTCGAATATATGCCATCTCGAAATCTCCACCTGTTATATCACATCCAATCCCTAATTTAATATTTTCTCAAATTACTGCTTTAAGATTGTTATCTTTACGCAATACGTAGCGTATAGGCACAGTGTTCGTATGAGAAAGTTGGTAGAGATATATGTATTCAATTTAAAAATTATTCAATTACCTACTGACATCGCAGTTGCAGTATATATAATTGTGGCACACGTAACACGAGACACTTGTAAAGGAAAATAATATTAATAAAAAAATCATTACATTATTTATATCTTACTTACTTTATAGGTCACCTCAAAAACGTGCTAACTTTCAAATCCAGGTATCTTTATTGACTGATGCACTTCTAATGGATCATATTCATATGGATAATATTAATGCAAAGTAGAATAATAAGGCGCCGATCCCACAAAGAGAGTTCTTGAGTTCTGCGTTACGAGGCGTATGATGGTGTATAAAAAAATTGTATGACGTGTGATCGGTAGCAAATATTGCAGAACTCTAGACTAATTGCTGTGTGCACAATAGTGACAACGAAGAACTCTGAATGCAGAACTCTGAACGCAGAACTCTAGAACTCTCTCTGTGGGATCGGCGCCTAAATAGTGCCTAATGATACGTCTAAATACACTTAATTATCGTTATGTGATCTTATTCTACTACCTCTTTTCGAAATTTTGTCGTTTCGTTGATCATGATGCAAATCAATAAATTATGTGTGAAATAAACTTTTTAAACAATCAGTCGGCTTTTTTTTTATTTGTATGTTTTTTTTATTCCATTTATTTTTCATACGATCAATAACTTTACAAATAAATATTGTTTGCCTCCCATTTACAAGGGCGCAAATAATCTATGTATTCGTATTTGGTTTCAGGACATGTAGAGGAACCTACACATTATTATGAAGTCATAGGTAAATTTGAAAACTCTCTTGTCAGCCCCCCTAAACAAGATGGCTGTCGACAATCGTCATCGTTAGTAAACGATCAATCTTTGTATGGAATTGATATAAGATACTAGCTGTTTCGCGCCGTTTCACCCGCGTTCCCGTGATATGTAGTAGATAATGTAGCTTCCTATTAGTGAAAGAATTTTTCGAATCCGACTGGTAGTTCCAGTGAATAGCCCGTTTAAACAAACAAACAAAAAAACTCTTCCGCTTTATTATATTATTACTAGCTGCCTCGCGCGGTTTCACCCGCATTCCCGTGATAAAAAGTAGCCTATAATACTCGGGGATAATGTAGCTTCCTATTAGTGAAAGAATTTTTCGAATCCGACTGGTAGTTCCAGTGAATAGCCCGTTTAAACAAACAAACAAAAAAACTCTTCCGCTTTATTATATTATTACTAGCTGCCTCGCGCGGTTTCACCCGCATTCCCGTGATAAAAAGTAGCCTATAATACTCGGGGATAATGTAGCTTCCTATTAGTGAAAGAATTTTTAGAACCCGACTGGTAGATCCAGAGATTATCCCGTTTAAATAAACAAACAAAAAAACTCTTCCGCTTATTATATTAGTATAGATAGATTAGTATAGATTGTTAAAAATCACGTGATATTTCGATTTGAAATTTCAATCCCATACAAAGGTTGATCATTTACTGTCGATGACGATTGTCGATAACCATCTTGTCTACTGACCCAGATGGAGGAACAAAATTGCCTTAACGATAAGGTTTCATTCGGACTTTCTGGGCATCAAAGAAAGGTCAAGTTAAAAATAAAAAATGTATTTGATAAGAGAGTTTATGTCAAAGTATTAACATAAAGTAAAGTACTTTCCACACCGTAATCGGGGTCAAAGAGAATACTTGGTTAATAAATAAGGACAATATATTTTACATTATATACAGCACGTATAACATAGCTATGCTATACGGGGTGGATACGACAATACGACATTAAATGAAACTACGTAAAGTACTCATAAATACAATCAACTTTTACTATGGGTCCAACTTCGAAATCGCATTTTTTTTTACAGCTTTTCATACATTTTTCCTGTTTACTTATGAAAGTTTACATAAGTTTTTGAAAGGATCATGCTTAAAAGACTGAATCTTTTCCTAAATAAATTTAATATTATTAAAGCAACGCAAAATGGTTTCAGGAAAAACCATTCAACTACTTTGGCGGTTTTTAAATTGGTGAAATCGGTAACGGAATGTATTGATTCGGAAACTCCTATTGTAGCCCTATTTTTCGATATGAGCAAAGCGTTCGATTTTGTTCATCACACTAAATTGGCCAACAAATTGAACAAGTATGGTATAAGGGGTACTGCTAATGAATGGTTTATTAGCTATTTGGAAAATAGGTGCCAATGCACGGAAATTGTTACAATGCCGGATGATAATAATTGTAATAAAGTAAAATGCTACTCTGAATTTCATATAAATGAATCAGGCGTACCACAAGGTAGTATACTCGGTCCAATACTATTCTTGATGTATATTAATGATCTCCCGGATGTGACATTACATGAGTCTATTCTATTCGCTGACGATACAACTATTTTAATAAAATGTAGTGACCGGTTGCACTTTGAAGAGGAAATCAATAATACAGTGATGAAGATTATTGACTGGTTAGAGGAAAATAACCTCAAGGTTAATATATCAAAAACCAACCTGATACAATTTCAAACCCCAAGAGCTGAGCCACTTAGTCTGGATATTAAATATAATGGAATTCCAATACAGGAAGTAACAACCACCAAATTCTTGGGCATTCATGTTGATCAAAGCTGCAACTGGATGGAGCACATTGATTATGTTTGCACAAAATTGAATAAGTTTGTTTTTGCGCTACGCCGCCTGAGAGAAATAGCTTCAACTGATATTGCGTTAAATGCATACCACGGCTATGTGAGTTCAGTGCTACAGTACGGCTTAATGATATGGGGAAATGCAGTTGAAATAGACAGAGCTTTTAAAGTACAAAAGAAATGTGTCAGGGCTATCTATGGTGCGGATTTAAACGAGCCCTGTAAACCATTATTCAAAAGGTCAAATATACTCCCGCTCCCATGCATGTATCTCAAACAAATAAGTGTGTTTGTAAAAGAACATAGAGAACTATTTTCATGGAGAAAAGATAATCCAAACAGACAAATCAGAAGCAATGCGGCACATAAATTAGTGATACCTAAATGCAGACTGCATCTAGTTAAGAGAAACTGTTTTCACATGGCAATCACTATTTATAATCTGTGGTACAGGTTTTCCTAGTGCAGACACCAGTCTCTCACAAATTGTATCTTTTTCCATACCTAAAATGCTCATTATTGTTTTTATTTACATGTAATTTGTGAAGAGAGAATAAATGATTATATTATTATTAAAAAAAAAAAAAACTATTTATAATCAACTTCCTGATTCGCTAAAGGAACTATCCCTCGTACCTTTTAAGAAGGGGCTGCATCGATGGTTATTACATCATTGTTTTTATTCAGTGAGGGAGTTTTTAAACATGTCTTAGATAATTAGTATTATTCGTGGTAGGGGTATTGTGCGATTGTAGGATTTGTGCGTTTGTTTAATATAGTGTTATTAGTAGTTGCATAATTATTTAATTGACATTTTGGTTGTTTATTATTATAGATCTAGGTATATTCTGAATAATTTAATTTTGTATCGTAAATTCTGTGTAATTGACATTGTATTAATATTCATACGCTATTACTGGCAGTTTTATAAGGAACTTATTACTATTTTACATCTGATTATTACACCTAAAACTATTGAATAAATTCTTTGATTTGATTTGATTTGATAAGTTTAGCTGATTCTAGTTCCTTGCCGAAAATCTCAGTTTAAGGGTAAACATTTGGCACATTGTGGTACCTATGAATGTTTTTTGTATAATAAATATAAGCCACTAGCTGCCCGGCGCGACTTCGTTCGCGTGGTGCTACCCTACCCTATAGTGCTACCCTACCCTACCCTACCCTACCCTACCCTACCCTACCCTACGTATAACTGCCCAAAATTAAAATATTGGTTTGTAGTACATGCTATGTATCAGAGATGGCGCTGTATGTGAAAAAAGATTTTCCCGCTTTTCTGTTGAAATTTTTCCTGAATTTTCTTTGCTATAAACCTCACGGAGCCCGAGACCTTTCCAACGAATGCAAAACCGTGGAAATCGGTTCGTGCGTTCTGGAGTTATAGCGTCAGGAAGGAAAACCCGACTTATTTTTATATAGTAGAAGATATTTGAAAATTTCCCACGGTTTCTCTAAAAACGGTAAAACTTACTATTTTGGGAAATGTACAAAAATCTTAAACAAAAAGTATCAATTCTACAATATGCTAAATGAACTACTATGGTCGCGAATCACTGAAATATATATCCATATTGTTCTACGAAGGTAAAAAAAAAACTTGAAAAAATTCTAATTTCCCGCACCGTAACTGATGTTTAACCTAGTGTATTACGTACCGGTAGTAGAGTCAATTGTAAAGTTCGTAAACTTGAAATTTTCAATTTAAAATAACCCAGATTGATAAGTGAGTTCATGAAATATACACAGTTGTTGTTGTTAAATTATGGGCAGTGCTGCCCTCAAAACTAACCAAAGAATTAATAACAAATGTATAATAAATAAGTATGTAAAGCAAATTTTTGAAAACCTTTTAGGAAGGCATGTTACTTACCCAAATCCAAATACAACATTAGGTATTCTTCATAGAAATACAGTGCACATGCCCAACATTTTTACACATAAGCAGAGCATTATAGAGAGATATCATTGTAAGTCTTGTCACAAGTCTAAGGTACGTCTGGTGCCAAAAGTCCTGCAAACTGGTCTGCAGATGCACTACAAATGAGGACTTGAGTCATTATTCATTCAATCAGGGGCTGCAAGTGCACTCACGCTACGACCATTCACAACAGCACCGTGATATCGATTACCGAAGCTCATTGACATCACAGACTGGAATATTAATTGGCCATCAATAAAGTAGAAGCACGGTAAGGAATATTGGTAGTAGTTACGGTGACTATCGTAGTCTCGTAGGTAATTACTTAAAAGCTTATTGATTTTCTTGTTATGTCTAGTCTCGCATTCTTAAATTCTGTATTACACTGGAATAAAGTTATTGTCTGCCTTTTTTAAGTAGGTTAGTTACTTTTTTTCGCAATACCTGACCTTATATTTTCTTTTTTCGCATGAACTGAATTTTAAATTTCGCAGTTCAAATTACAGATAAACAAAATTGGTAATTTCAATTATTTACGGGTCGCAATAAGTTATTAAATATTTTTTTCTAACTTTATCACTCTCAAAAACATTTATTGAATATTTAATGGGAAACTCAACTGATAAGTAGGTACGATAGGCCTCGCAATTTGTTGTTTTGGATTTAAAAGAACACTTTGCTTTTATAATTACAAACACAAGGTCTGTTTACAAAAAGCTTCATTGTTGGGGACG
Organism: Achlya flavicornis; assembly: GCA_947623365.1. NCBI lineage: Eukaryota > Metazoa > Arthropoda > Insecta > Lepidoptera > Drepanidae > Achlya > Achlya flavicornis. The sequence continues at coordinate 4,876,084 of OX392468.1, read as the reverse complement.
ACATGATCCTGTCTCGATAACCTTCGTCAAGTTATCCTTGGCAGCAACTGTTGCTTCCTTCCCTTACTGAAGCTATGTATATTTTTTTTCGCGTCGAGAAAATGATTCGTTTTTGTTTCTATAAACAAAAACGAATCGTTTTGCTTACCAATTGTAGGTTTTTTTATTTCCAAACTGGGCATATAGATCTATTCGTAAGGTAATTTTATAGCTACTTCCATTTGGGAGGGTCTGCTATGTAAATCTTTGAGGTCTTTGCTTCTTTATTAGTAAAGATATAAGAGTCTTAGTTTTAACAGATAACGGTCCGTAAATTATAGGAATCGGCCATTATATCCTTACTAATATCCTTACTTATACTTATTTTACTTATTTTAATATTATAAATGCGAAAGTGAGTTTGTTTGTTTGTTTGTTACGCCTTCACGCCTCAAATACTCAACGGATCACTATGAAATTTGGCATGCAGATAGCCTACGGTATGGAGAAGGACATAGGCTTTTTATCCCGGGAACGCGGGTGAAACCGCGGGGGACAGCTAGTAGTCTATAAACAAGCATAAAGCCCGTATTTATTTGAAATACATTTTTACTACTAATCCATTGTCTCATATGGTATTCAATTTGATTAAACCCCTTCAATAATATAGACAAAAGCAAGTTTTTTTTTTTATTCTATATGCTTGCGTTTGGCCTCTGACCCGCCCATAAGGGACGATGACGAAGCCTAAGATGGAACACGCTTACCCAGAAGAAACCTATTCACTCTGGCATTGAAAGTTCCTAAATTGTAAGAGTCAGGAAACACAGACGCTGGAAGCAATTTCCACTCCCTTGCTGTCCGCCCGCATTATAAATAAGGATGCAAAACGCTGTGTCCGCACTTCGGTATGTCAACAACGTCAACAACGTACCTTCTGGTGAAAATTTTGTAAAAAAGGGGATGGTGGAATAAGGTTGAACAATTCCTGCACACTCTCTACAATACATCCTGTAGAAAACCGATATGCAAGCAACTTTTCTTCGATGGTCGAGGCTCGTGAGTTTCGCCTTAACTAAAGATCTCCGATGAGTCTCCTGGCTCGACGGTCTATTGAGTCGAGGGCGTCAAGCTGGTGCTTAACGGATCCATCCCAGAGATGGTAGCAGTACTCCATGCATGACCGAATAACAAATAAATACATATATATTTCTAAATAGTTGCCCGGCGCGACTTCATTCACGTGGTGCCCTACCCTACCTGACCCTACCCTACTCTACCACATCCACTCCACTCCAAACCAAGTTGGTACATTTTTGTAGCATCACTTTTGAATTTCAATGTGTATGATTCATTTATATATTGTGTTTGGGGTTCATGATATTTTTGTCGAAATGAAATGTACTTTAATAAAATCAGTAGACAAGAAATCCTCTGTTAAAAAATACATTAACATAATTATTTAACAAAATTATAAAGCACATATCCCCGAGTTCTTATAAAACTAAGAAAAATATTAAAATATGTACTTTTGCTACCTCCTTAGAGTTAATGTGTGTTTGCACTTTTTATTACTGAGGTAGCAAACAAGCTTATGTATGACCCGCCTAATGTTAAGCAGTCACCGTAACCTATAGACGTTTGCAACGGGGTTAAAGCAGAAGGGGTTTGAAGATGGCTTAGCACTATGCAAGTATGTATTTAATAAATAAATAATAAATAATAATAATATATATTTATTTCAGCCAAAAAAGTAAAGAACTTATTTGAAACGTAGCCTGAATGTATGTAACACAAACCTGTTGTATACAGGTTTGTGTTACATAAAATCAAATGCATGCAGTTGCAGTCCCGTCCCTTGACCCCACGAAAAAAAGTATTGACCCTGACAGACAAGTCTGATAAACTAGTAATCTTACGATACAGCAGCGCCCCTAGCGGAAAATCTCCGAACAACTGTTGGTCTTGGAATGGATATCTAAAGCGGAAAAGTGGGCTCAGTAAAAGTTTTGCTACTTGGCAAGAGATGGCGCTGGTAACAGTATGTGGAACCTGTGGAACTAAATAATATCTCAGAGTAGATAAATACTAATATCTTTATTTATAGAAATTTAAATTTATTGAATTTAAACAATATCGGTAAAAATATCTGTTTATTTCCCTGCATACCTACCGAATCACATGTTAAACCTCAATAATAAATTTAAAATCCTTTATAGTTTACCAAAATTGATTGTAAATAATTTTGACTAGAATTTGTATTTTTTTTTGCTTAATGTTTATAATTGTATCTTTTTCTGTATTGACACAATGGTATTAGATTTGAATTACTATTCTTATATAAAAAAATAGATTATAATTAAGATACAGAATTAAATTAAATATAAAATAGCATAATATTTACACACCGTATAGGTAGAATATGAGGCAAAACTTACTACTCCAAGACATGTACAATACTACCATATTCTTGTAAATAAATTTATTTCATTTCATTTCAAAAAGAAATGCTTATCTGGTAGGCATTCAGTGCGGTTAAAATAAGGTAATTGACCTAACTCTTCGTGACCTAGCTAGATATAAGTATAAGTTAGTGTTCTTGACTACTTCGGATAGTAGCTGAATGCTTTTTACCTTTCAGCGTATGATTTTCTTTCGGTTTTCATTTTCAAAGCTTCAATATTTCTACATATGCTGAAATGATAACGATAAGAATTACAGAAAAACCTTTAATCTTCAAATGACTAAATAACTTTAGCAGATGTTTAAATAAAACAAAATAGATAAATAGAATAGTACAATAATGACAGTGAAAATAGTAATAATTGTATCTATTAAAAAGTCTATTCAATAAAGAAAACTAACACAGAAGATGAATTTAGAAAAACAAAAAAATAAATGTATTGTTTTGTTATCCGTCACAGGTTCTTTAGTAATAAGTTACTCGTAGGTACCTGAACATAGATAATTACACAAAGCCTAATAATCAAACGCTAGCAAAATAAAAAGCAATATAAGGCCCGATCCTACAGAGAGAGTTCTGCGTTCAGAGTTAGAAGAATAGTCTCAATGAACTCATCAAGGAACAATCCCTTAGAGTAGTTAATAACTACTCTAAGGTTCTATATAGTAGTTACCCCTTAAGTTTTAAGAGAGGTAGAGCATAGCGTTTATTCGCTCAAAGAGCAGCTCGACTGGGGAAGTACCTCCATCTTACAGAATACCGCAGCCAAATAACTTTATGTTGTGTAAAGTTGTGTTCCTGCGCGTGAGTAAGGTCGCCAGAGCTCATTGGGGAGGGGGGAAAGGTCGGTAACGCGTGAGCGATGCTTCGTGTGTTGCAAGCGTCCATATGGCTACGGTAACCGCTTACCATCAGGCGGGACGTATGCTCGTCTGCTTGTCGTTGCTAGTATGCTTGTCTACCGACTTAGTCGTATAAAAAAAAAAAAAAAACGAGCAACCCGATTCCGAAACTAGTCAGTGATTTGTCACTGATTTTGAACAGTAAGGACCATTCACTACATCATGTGATCTTAGAAGAATAGAATAACTTTTTATTTGCCAGTATAAAATCAAGGAACAATCCCTTAGAGTAGTTAATAACTACTCTATGGTTCTATATAGTAGTTACCCCTTAAGTTTTAAGAGAGGTAGAGCATAGCGTTTATTCGCTCAAAGAGCAGCTCGACTGGGGAAGTACCTCCATCTTACAGAATACCGCAGCCAAATAACTTTATGTTGTGTAAAGTTGTGTTCCTGCGCGTGAGTAAGGTCGCCAGAGCTCATTGGGGAGGGGGGAAAGGTCGGTAACGCGTGAGCGATGCTTCGTGTGTTGCAAGCGTCCATATGGCTACGGTAACCGCTTACCATCAGGCGGGCCGTATGCTTGTCTACCGACTTAGTCGTATAAAAAAAAAAAAAAAAAAACGAGCAACCCGATTCCGAAACTAGTCAGTGATTTGTCACTGATTTTGAACAGTAAGGACCATTCACTACATCATGTGATCTTGACTTGGCCAATCAGAGCGCATTGTCGATGGTGACTTGGTGACCAATTGGCGGAATAGATTGCAAGCAAAATCGATGTCATAGCGCTTCTTTGGGTTAATTGTTTGTTCGATGCAGTATATTCAACTATACTTATACATACTTAAACTAAATTATAAATAATTAATTATACAGCTAAAGTAGAAGGGTAACCGCTCAGCAATATTGTTGTGGTATTAAGCCACAACGCTGATTTTCAGCGGCAACCTTAGTTGACGTTTGGACACACGGTACCTGCTACAGTATGAGTAGTCCGCATTCACAATTTAATTGTGCACACAGCAAGCTGTCTAGAGTTCTGCAATATTCGCTACCGATCACACGTCATACACTTTTTTACTTAAGGCTCCGCATATATTACAGTGAACGCGAAACGTAGAACTATGAACTCAGAACTCTAGAACTCTCTGTGGGATCCGCGCCTAATTCGTTAGGACTCTGATAGAAGTGATCTTTATTTTTTATGAAAGAAGAAATATTGAAACAACACGTATAGACGGAAATCCCAGGCTCGCCAGACATTACTTACTTATTTTCTAACGGACAAAATGTATATAATTGAGTAGTGTAGTGTTAGTAGGTACGTACTTCAAACGTATGAATACCAGCTAACTTGTCCCGTGGGCCAATTGTCAGGTACTAGGCATGAAAGGTATGCTATGCACATTACCTATAGAATAGAATAGAAAACATTTATTCAGCTCATAATTTAACACATAACATAAGAATCTACGTACTTTTGTTAAATTTTCGAGCTGATTTTTAAATATAATACTCAAAGATATATAGATACTCAATGAACTATTTCAATACTTTTTGCAAACAGCCAGAACAATTGTAGCAGCCACACATCCCCTAAACACAATTAAAATGTCTCTGGAGTATTTGCGCGAGGGCTTTATTATAATGCAAATAAGACGATAACTTAAATTTTTAGAAATGGGTGAACGTCAGTTGGTAAATTAATACTAAAAATAAACCACCTATTGTTTAAAATATTTTTTAGATTTTAGTGTTATTTTATTTGTATTGTCTTCTAACCCCCAGCCATTATGAAATGGATTAAAAATTATAAATATCGTCTTATTTGCATTATAATAATGGCGAGAGGTGAAATTCAATAAATCCATAAATATCCCGGGACATTCCTCACACACGGTCATCTGATCCCAAACTAACCAGAGCTTACTATGGAAACCAGACAAATATAATACATGTACTACTTTTTGTTTGTAAATACATACATACATACATAATTACACCCATACTCAGGACATACAGACATGTTCATGCACACAAATGCATGTCCTGTGAGGGAATCTAAACCACGTACTATTATTTTAATTAAATTGCTTTGCAATTTCACTAACTAATCTCCATATAATGTGTGATTTTTCTTCAATATTAAACACAATCTTCTTTTTTTGCGTCATGGTAACGCGCATGAGGTTCGGATGAGGTTAGACAAAGTGCGTAGCTAATAAATAAGATGAAACATTCCTTAATACCTTGGATATGATAATTATGACTTTTCCATACACAATAGAAATTATTAAAGATTTACTAAATAGGTCACTTAGCACTTGCACATATCCTGATATCTGGAAAGTTGCTATCGTGCGTCCGTTGCCTAAACATTCAAACCCCGTGGATCTCAAAGACCTTAGACCTATAAGTATTTTGCCATGCTTGTCTAAAATTGCTGAAAAAGCGGTATGCACACAATTAATAGATTACTTGGAAATTAATAATATCTTGCCTGATGTACAGTCGGGTTTTAGAAGGGGACGTAGTACCGTAACTGCTTTGCTTGATGTCACCGATAACATCCTGTGCTCACTGGATCAGGGAATGTGTACACTGATGGTTCTATTGGACTTCTCGAGGGCGTTTGACAGTTTAAATATTAATTTGTTGATGTCCAAATTAAGTTACTATGGATTTGACAGAGATGCTTTGCATTGGTTTAACAGTTACCTTAGTAATAGATACCAGTTTGTAAGGTTAAGTCATGTAAACGGTTCATCGTCCGTTTCTGAGAAAATGGCTGTAAAGAGGGGGGTACCTCAAGGGTCCATATTAGGGCCCGTGCTTTTTATATTGTATTCGGCTGATATTAAATCGCATATAAGGTACTGCCGGTTTCATATTTACGCAGATGACATACAGGTGTATATATCGTGTAAGCCTTCCGATATTGACCGTGCAATAATTAATCTTAATGAAGATCTTTCAGCAATAGCAAAATGGTCTACAAACAATTGCCTTTTACTTAACCCCATTAAAACTAAGTACCTTATCTTTGGTAGCAAACAACAACTAGCCAGTATAGAGCCTACAGAGAACGTCATGCTCATGGGTGAAACTATTGAGCGGGTATATGAAGCGCGCAATCTGGACTTGCACATGGACAGCGACCTGAGATTTGAGAAACATATTGCTACCTCAGTGAAGAATTGTTTTTACAGATTAAAAATTTTGTATAAAATGAGACCATACATAAAAGAAGACTTACGTATTAAGTTAGTGGAGTCTCTAATATTATCGAAACTGAATTATACAGACACAGTATTTGGGCCACGGCTATTAGCTAGGACTCAAAAAATTATTCAGCGAGTTCAGAATGCCTGTGCTCGCTTCTGCTTTGACATTCCGTTAAGAGAACATGTGACACCATACCTCAATGAACACAACATTTTAAAAATGGCACATCGTCGCAAGCTGCACCTAGCATGTCTTCTTTTTGGTGTTATAAAGTTTAAATCTCCCGCATATCTATATGAAAAAATTTCCTGGGTAAGTGGTCGAAAATCGTATGGTTCGAGGCAATGCGCGTTGCAGCTCTCGACACATCGGCACTCTTCGGCAGCTTTTAAAGGTAGCTTCCGTTACGCTGCTACCAAGTGCTGGAACAACATCCCTCCGCCGATACGGAACCTGCAAAGTATTCAAGGTTTTAGAATTAAACTTAAAAGTTATTTTTTTATGCACCAACTTCATCAGGAAATGCAACGCCACGACACAAGTGCTATATAGGAAATCATTTTCAGTTTTGTTAATACTTACATAAGTACATGCGCAGTATGAAACACATATTTTTATTGAACGTATTATAACGTTATAACGTAACGTACGTCCTTATGCCCATAACGTAATTATATATTATTTATTTTATTTTATTTTTCTCATGTACCTAGTATGATATTTATTTAATTATTTATAATACCAATATAATTTTTTTGTTTTGTTTATCTATTGTTTTGCTTTTGTTATAATATTGTTTTGGTTGTTTACTTCTTTATTTAAAGTGTTGTAGTGTATTTATTAGTGATCCTACCGTGTTTTCACTTGCCGGCCCCAACGGAAGATCAGCGTTGGTTATACGTACACCTACGTATAACTAACAACATGCTGAGTTGGAGGACCGATTTGTGGCAATATTTTTTACCTCTTTTCTTTTTATGTAACATTTCTGTTCAATTTTTATGTCACAAATAAATTCTATTCTATTCTATTCTATTCTATTCTATTCTATTCTATTCTATAATAGATTGGAATTAGTTTGAAAATTGATCGTATTGTTTTGTTTTTCTGGAACAAGTAAAATGGTTGGTCGCTAAACCCGCATCATGAAAGAATCATGGCGAGATCCATACATTGATTTGTACAAAAAATAACATTTTAGAGGGTTTGAACCACTTCCAATGATGAGATTACATTACCATATACATGAAATATTTTATAAACCCCGCAAAACAGAACAACTCAACAAATCTCGCCATGATCCTTTGGCATGCAGATAGCCATGGTATGGAGAAGGACATCGGCTAATTTTTATCCCGAGAACGCGGGTGAAACACGGGGGACAGCTAGTACTGTATAAGTATGATATTTTATCTTAAAATCGAGACATACCGTGTTTCAGCTGAAGTCTAGTTACTCTCAATATTTAGACAGTCATTTTCCTTTAAAATTTGACACCTTCATCATCATCGTTATCATCAGCCTATGATGTCCCACTGCTGAGCTGAGCACAGGCCTCCTTTCACAAATCAGGGTGAAAGGGAATGGGCAGATACTCCACCCACGCATGCCCCCTGCGGATCGGTGGAGGTAGGCTAGTGGTCAACCTACTGTTGGAGTTTTTAAACCGCCTGGGCCTTAAACCAACTAGCTTAACGACTATCACAATTAAGTGATAACCGGGACCAACGGCTTAACGTGCCGTAACGCTCGATTTAAAATATTACAAGGCGGTCCAGGAACCGACCACGACAGTGGTAGCTTAACTGAAATCGTGGAGGACAGCTAGCATAATAACAAGTTCATAAACTTTATTTACATAATGACACTGTGACAGTTAGCCGCACGGTAAATCCGTTCACGTACCTAGTAATACGTAATTACTCAACCAATTATTGTTCTGAGATGATACCTCCGCTCTGGCACAGGTACTATAACCACCTATAACATGTAGCTTGACGGTATGACTTGGCAACATTGTCAAGACATTATGTAGCACTTTTCTGCTACCGTATTACTAATCAAGCGTCATTTCTAAAATTAAGGTGAAGCGCGTGACCATTGTTTCGCGTATGTAATTTTTGTGATCATCAATAAAAACTTATTAACTACGAGTAAAAGGAAACGGAATAATAAAGAATTAAAATTCAAGGACAGATTATTCATGAAAAAAAAAATATTACAATTCATATGAAAGCCAGAACCCCGAGTATAAAGATTTGACGTTTGTAAACGCTTACTAATTAGTTTGCGTTTACGACGCTTCTCTATAGGAATTGGCACAGCGCCTCTAGCGGAATACATCATACAAATTTATAGTTAACGCAAACCAATTAGTAAGCGTTTATTAACGTCAATTCTTTACACTCGGGGTACAGTCTCCATTAATCTCTACCTGTAAATGAAATGCGGACATTTTTAGGTTGATGTAAGAACCTAGCATGATAGTTAGATAATTAGTAAATTAACAACACAAAATGGTAATTACCGTTGTGCACGGGGGGAGGGGGGACATTTATTCGTCACTGGGCTCAAGAAATTCATACATTACAATTTGTTATCAAGACTTTATCTTTCTAGGCTAAGGAGTTAGAAGCCTGAAACAGGCAACCGATGGACGGGTGGAGTTTCCACAACAATAGGGTACATATGGAGCTCGAAAAAAGGGCGTGCTTACCATGGTTAGCCCGACTATGCTAATATTATAAATTAATTTTATTATATAAGACGAGATGACCTAGCCCCCCATAGCACAGGTAATCCTAGTTTGAGTGGCTAGAACTCACTTAAAATTACATACATAAATGTTAAAAAATAAAAAGTAAATGTACTTACGTACTTATAAGTTATACCTAATGTATGTACCTACTATATTGTTTCTGAATAAATAAATTATTATTATTATTATAAACTAGCTGCTCGGCGCGACTTCGTTCGCGTGGTGCTACCCTACCCTATGGTGCTACCCTACCCTACCCTACCCTACCCTACCCTGCCCTGCCCTGCCCTGCCCTGCCCTGCCCTGCCCTGCCCTGCCCTGCCCTGCCCTGCCCTGCCCTGCCCTGCCCTGCCCTGCCCTGCCCTGCCCTGCCCTGCCCTGCCCTGCCCTGCCCTGCCCTGCCCTGCCCTACCCTACCCTACCCTACCCTACCCTACCCTACCTTTTTCTTTGCTATAAACCTCACGGAGCCCGAGACCTTTCCAACGAATGCAAAACCGTGGAAATCGGTTCGTGCGTTCTGGAGTTATAGCGTCAGGAAGGAAAACCCGACTTATTTTTATATAGTAGAAGATAGCCAAAGAGGAATGATATTTTGATTGTTTGTTTGCATTGAATAGGCTCCGAAACCGGGAAGCTACACTATCCCCGGGTGACATAGGCTATATTATATTTTCAAAAAAATTAGGGGTCCTTACTAAAACTCCAATAAGGAAACCCACCACATGAACGAAATCGCGCCAGTTGTTAATTATTTGGAAAGAAAGCCAAACATAGTTAGATTGTCCAGTAAATCTATAAAAATGTAACCTTGCTGAGTTTCTTGTCGTATTCATCTCAGTTGAAGACCGAGATCCGCACCGGTGGTAACTACAGTAAATGAACCTTCATAAGGACCCTTCTGGGGCCTAAATTGGCTTTGACTTCGACTTTAACCCACGATTTAAAATTTTGGCAAATTCACCGAGTGCCATGTTCGTCACGCTTGGATGGACCTTGTAACTACCGCAATCATATACCTACTCCAATTTTAAATCCAAACAAGTACGTTATGACGCAAACTGTATCAAACGCCAAAGCTGAACTTACACGTCCATCATACAATATTATGATAATGTATGCGAAGTGCGGACTAAGCGGATCGTACGCAGAGCTAGCGGACGGAGAAAATAGACGCGCACCGTGCGGCGTGCCCAACAACCGGCAGTCTCGCATGGACTTTACGCAGTGACACCCGTACCGTTTTTCCTCTAGTAAACAACATCTATTGTTTACCAATAACATTAGACAAACCTTATTCTAAATTCAATTTTATTACCCAAGGAATAAAGTTTTATTGAAACGGTTCGCGTTTACGTTTATGTGAACTTATTTCGCTGCAAAGCTTTGTCCGTAAAAGTTGCGTCCAGTGTCAACAATGCCTGCGGAACCGGAAACTAGAATAGTACTCCGTGATGTCACGCCGGAGAGTGAGTACACATGTTAATTGTTTACTTACATTTACTTAGTAATTTGATTACAGGTATCATTGTTACAGTTAAATAGTATATTAACTTACCTTATCAAGATTATTGGAAGACACGTAATTTTAATTGATGGTGAAATGCCGAATCTATGGCTATCAAAAGTAGTTTATTTTTTTGTTTCACAGCAATTTCTATTTTACTATTACTAAATATTTGCGACAGAATAGTCTGTGAAATACAATTTCTAAACACATGTTACTTTTATCTATTCTATTACATAAACGTACATCAGATAAACAACAATCTACGATTTCAAATTTAAATTCGCTGTTTAATGCCTGCTAGATAAGGAAATCGGTTAAGGACTCTTTTCCAGCGAATATCCGACAACGCATTGCTGTTTAAGTACGCAAAACAATTCTGAGGCCATTGGCTGTGGCTTTATTGAATCAGTAATGCAATGATTCATACACACCAGGGGGGCTAAAAAGGCCATTGGAGCAATATTGCTGAATGGAATTCGTTTCTCGAATTCACGGCTGATTTTATGCAGTGCATCAATCAAAATATGCAACGAATTTAATTTTATGAAATACCTAAATGATTATTTTACAAAGAAATTTTAAATTAATAAGGATCAGCAGGGAATTAGAGCTGCGTTCTTAAACCCCTGCTCATTGCAACAATTACTTAACAGGACTCGGTCGTAAACAATGCAGGTTTCTCAATAAGATCAATCATACAATCCGACCATATAACATTTTGCAACAAAACCTCGACCTTGAATTAAAGCGTATAAGGTTGGCTCCAGATCGACGATTTTTGCATATTTTGTGGGTGGAACGGATACTAGAAAAGATAAAACTAATGCAACACTTGTTTTTGTAACAGAATCCATCATCGATGATTTGCAATGAAACTTGCGCCATCGCCATCGACCTGGCAAAAGGCCAGGATACCAATTAACTATACAATGTTATCGCAACTTTTTTTTTTTAATAATAATTTATCTAAATATAGTACTTATATTATTTTTTATATGTATTCGTGTATTTTTTAATAGAAGCACATGTTTTGTCTACAAATAAAACATACACATATATAAAAATGCGTAAATAGTGAATAACGAACGCGTGAAAATAACCCATTTGAATAGAACATATTCAAATGGGTATTATGTTTTATATCGAGGCAACTTTTTATTCATGTTATAATGGAAATCTATTATTGGCCGTGCATCTTATTAATTTAATTTAATTAATTTTTCACAAATATATCACTGTTGGTTTCATAATGAAATAAAGTTTTGTATGTACTAGAAGTTACTAGATTTGTACTAGCTTCAGCCCAGTTTTATCTCGCTCCCCAAGGAAGAGATCATTTGACGACCACATAAGATACCTACTTTTTATTTATTATCTATATATGATCCAAATCCGTTCAGTTATTACGGCGCCATTGAGTAAAAAATTCAAGCAAATTTCCTCATCATCATCACCACATAGTATAAAATGAAGTCGCTTTCTGCGTCTGTCTACAAGTAGGTAAGCACAGATATTTTTTTGCGTTTTCTTTGCTAACTCGCTCCCCAAGGAAGAGATCATTTGACGACCACATAAGATACCTACTTTTTATTTATTATCTATATATGATCCAAATCCGTTCAGTTATTACGGCGCCATTGAGTAAAAAATTCAAGCAAATTTCCTCATCATCATCACCACATAGTATAAAATGAAGTCGCTTTCTGCGTCTGTCTACAAGTAGGTAAGCACAGATATTTTTTTGCGTTTTCTTTGCTAACTCGCTCCCCAAGGAAGAGATCATTTGACGACCACATAAGATACCTACTTTTTATTTATTATCTATATATGATCCAAATCCGTTCAGTTATTACGGCGCCATTGAGTAAAAAATTCAAGCAAATTTCCTCATCATCATCACCACATAGTATAAAATGAAGTCGCTTTCTGCGTCTGTCTACAAGTAGGTAAGCACAGATATTTTTTTGCGTTTTCTTTGCTAACTCTGGCTAAACTGTGCGACATATATCAAAATGATGTACTACGGAATGTGTACCATAAAAATATCTACAAAAAATTCCGCCATGGCCGCCGATATATGTCTATATCCTATGGATAACCCACAATAACCATTTTTATGCAATTGGGATAAAAAAAAATATGTGGGTTATATTTTCGAAGTTATTTTGAGCCATATAATATTAATCCTTGTCTAATTAAATAAGTTACTTACGATGGGCATTTAATGTAGATCAAGTTTGCACTGTACAGAAAATAATTATTATTTATATTTTAAAAGATATCACAGTACTGAAACTGTATTCACGATACCGTGAACGGGCGAAACCACATTACATTGCACCCATGCGAAGCCGGGGCGGGTCGCTAGTTTATAATATAGGTGTGTAAGATTAGTATTAAAGCAAAGCTCAATATGGCTCTGAATAATCCTCAAATGCCTACGATAACGGTTCGCTGCAAGTGAGGTCACATCGTGGAATTAATTTCCCTCCGAGGTATTCACACACGAGTAGCTTAGGGTTACTTATAAAAATGGTGAAAGGTTTTCAGTTAGTAAGCGACACACTCGCAAGTGCTAATATTTATTCAACCGTACGCTTCTTTTACACGTTAATTCCTATAAAAGTTACTCTTCCCAAAAAATTATATCTAGGTTCCCAAAAAAGTTACTCTTTAGACTACTACTAACTACCTTATCAGTCCCGAATAAAGAGTCTTTAGGTTCCCAAAAAAAATTCTCTCCAAAAATTACTCTTTAGTTTCCCAAACTCTGGAGGAAACCACTTGGACCAAAGCGTAAATTAACGGTGACCTAACTATGTACAATTATCTTTCAACTACCGGTCAGCTATGAATTGCTCTCATGACCTGTGCAATTAAGAATGGATATCAATTATTCGTTCGTTCATCATTGAATAATTACCAACGTTCGTTTGGTATTGCCACCACTTGCATCTACGAGAACTCTCACTGTCTGTTTGTTCTTAATCGTGGTGTAATTGGCAAATGAGCATATGTATATTAGGTTTATTTTTTGTCAAAAAAATATTTTTTTTTTGAATTTATTGTTTCATATATACTTAAATACTTTCGCGTATAAAGGCCCACGCAAACAATGCATATTTATGCGATAGCAGCAATCGCGGTAGATTTGCTGTAATTTTTTTAAGAGTTCCGTTGTCTGTCTCCGAATCTCATCATAAGATCTATATGAAATTTATATGGAACTATTTCGGAATAAACCCCTTTCAAACAAAAAAGAATTTTAAAAATCCGTCCATATATGACGGAGTTATGCCCGAACATACATAAAAAAAATATATATATATAAACATTCCAATTGAGAACCTCCTCCTTTTTTTGAAGTCGGTTAAAAACAAACACCTAACGACCATTAATGGTAGAACAGAGACTGCATTAAACCAGAATAGATTCTGTAACAGCTCATAAAAGTGATAACGATGTCAAAAGCAAATGTATTTCAAATTGAGGAAGAGCCCGCGGTCAATTGCACTATTTTGTAACGAGGCGACGCCACGCGGTCGATTGATAGCACATACCAAAGTGACATGTTGACAGGGTTTCTTATGATTGAGATTGCAAACAGCACTTTGCCTCAGCACAATGCCAATTTTCTTAAAAATCGATTTGATTCAAACAAACAAACAGGTCAGACTCACTTTTTTCAAATTCAAATTCAAAATTATTTATTCAAATAGACCATCGCAGGCACTTATGAAAAGTCTGACTCTAATACTCTAATACCGGTTCGGAAGGTTGCATAACTTCGTTGTATAACATGAGTAGGGATACCTTATCGTTACTATACTATAATTTTTGTCACAGCATTCCTTATTCCCGTAATACACGATTTAGCTAAAGAATACTATTACGTACGGAAATAAAAACGAGAATGATTACAATATATTCTTAATAGTTAAACAGTTATTAAAACTGCCAAAAGATCTAATAGTAATCTTGCTAAGTTTCTTTCCGGTTCTTCTCAGTTGCAGCCTGATCTCTGAACCGATGGTAACTTCACTCGCATCGATCTTCATAAGGGCCTAAACAGGCTTTTACTTTGGCTTTGGCTACAACGCCAGGTTATTTTTTAGTTTCTATATACAGTAAGTGCTGTTTATACCGACATGTTCAACATACTCCTATCCACATATTTCACTGCCAGCCTGCCAGGAATTCTTGCCCTAATTTCATTAATCTCAATATTATATCATGTTTATTGTGTACTATAACAATACACGCAATATTATCTTCTTACTATGATCACAACCGTTATTTCATTGCAGGTATTGTATCATAATTAGATAAAGATAATAAAAATTAAAATGTTTTTTTTATACGACAAAATCGTTAAACAAGCGTATACGGCCCGCCTGATGGTAAGCGGTTACCGTAGCCATGTGCACGCTAGCAACACACGGGGCGATCGTGGCGACCTGACTCACGTGCAGGAACACAACATAAAGTTATTTGGCTGCGGTATTCCATTAGGTACTTCCCCAGTCGAGCTGCTCTTTGAGCGAATAAACGATATATGCTCTACCTCTCTTAAAAAGATAAAATAATAATGAATCTAATCCAAGCAAATCATTGTTTATTTATTTCTTGGCAATTGATCATGCTTTAGTAGAATGCATTGATTTCATGCTCTGTTCCTAGCTTGTGTTTTTTTTACATAAGCTATCGGAGTATTTTTATTGCATCGCTTAGCGGCCTACCTTCGGCTCAAGGTCGATTATCTAAAGCAGACTGGTCTGCTGTTGTGTTGCATAAGATGTCATGTAAAAACTTATAACTCTCGAATTCGACGCAAGCGTCTATCTAAGCATACAAACGAAATATATTAAATACAAAACATTTAGGTAATGATGTCAGTTTTTACGAAAGATAACCTCCAAATCTCTAATGTTGTAGAGCGAAGCGTAGGTTCAAAACATGGACAAAAAAAGTCTTCACGCTATAAACAGAGAGGTAAAATCGATAGAAAAACCTTCTAACGTCAATGGCATGTCTAGTTTGATACAAAAAACATTTGGTTTTATGGTAAATGTGTCCTATGCCAAGGTTAACTTTCCGGTTTGTGTTGCTCTACTTTTCTCAGCCTTGCACTGCAATGCTCTTGCTCTGGGGTGTTCGCCTTCTCAGCAATGTGCTAATTTATACTAATTTTAACTATTGACTCTTTCATAAGTATAGGTAGTTAAAAGTTTTTAACCATGAAAAGAACTCGTTAATAAGTATTTTGCCTCAAATCCCATCATTTAAGCAAAATTCATTTATGGGCGTCGTCGTACGTGAACAATTTCAACAAAATGCATTTATAAAAAAAAAGTCCTGAACAGGAGGAGAAGGAAAAAGCCATTTTCTCGCACTGAATAGATTCAATATTACACAAATCATAATAGTATATGTTAAAAGATTCTGCCTGCATAATAAAATAACTCATAATTCAATCAATAGTTTATGATAAAATCGTTGTTGAATTTTACTATGTGTAATTATGTATACATATTTATGTCCTCGACTGTACTGTTCTTTGAATATAACAAAAGAATATAATAAAACTATTATTATTAAAACTTAACCATTAAGAGAATCGCGGCACAGGCTATCTCAATATTATTGCCGATTAAATAACTTATCTAACTGTCCTACTTCGCAATATTTTGTTAACTTAGATACCTAGTGGTATTTCTTGAATAATTTTGATAACATGTCCTAATAATGTCCGTTAATATTATGCTCATACTAAATGTACTCAATCTATTTACATTTTACACTTTTTATTCAGCAGACGCATCTAATGTGATAATATTGACAACGACCATTTATCACGTTATTACTACTACACTACGTTTTATATTCGATGGTGGAGGATACACACAATTATTTCACATTGAGTAATGATCATTTTCAAATTATATGGGATCATCGTAATAAAAACAGAATATAGACACCATAAAATCTGTGCCATACACGGCTATGATTTCCTTTTACAAAGCCTCAAATTCATCGTCTGGTAATGTGGAAATAAGTGCGTAGTCTTGTAACCATAAATCGTTTGATTTGTCTGATGGTGAAATAAAAACTGTTCTTCAAGAAAGGAGGCAAGAAGACCTCATCAACTATAGTCCCATCTCATTTCTGAGCCAGATAATAAAGCGTTCTCGAGAATGACCCTGAACAGGCGGAAGGGAAAGATTACGGACAAATGGCGAATACCTGTCATATTTCCGCCTAGCAGATGGCATTATAGTGTTGGCGGAGACGGTTGAGGACCTGCAAGCTCAACAACCTCAAACAAGGCTTTCAAGCAATTAGGCTTGCGTATGAATGAACAAAAACCAGACGAAGCTTATGCACAAACAGTGGAATTTCACAAGCAAAACACAGCTACAGTTAATCGAACGATTTTTCACAAGATAAAAGCGGAAAACAACACGGCAGCTTGCGCGAACTGTAAAGTTATCGAAAAACGTATTATGTAAATTTATCAGCCTACAGCCTCCATTGACAGAGCCATCGGACGATGCATTACAATATAGGGTCAAGGATATCGAATAAATTGTTTCGTAACCATCAACTTTAAATTCAAGCTTGTACATCTACTTTATCACTATATAATACACCTACCGAGCGGCACATCCCAATGCCAAGGTTTTATCTGCGCGACGCAGTTATTGTGTATCTTATTTATTCAGCTGTAAGTGCCACAATAGAACACATATCAGGAAGCTATTGCATAATCCACAGCTTTTTTATAATAGACTTATAGTAAAAAAACGATGACCATTTCTGCCCTCACCCTGATCAGCATGACCAGCAAATTCATGTTTTGTATTTACATTAATTGAAACTAGATTTTAATTGATAATCTAAAACTAATTAAAGCTGCAGTTAAAGATTGAGAAATAAATTGTATTTACTTTTTGCCCTCACTCTGATTAGCATGACCAGCAAATTCATATTTTGAAGTATGTTTCAATGAATGTAAGATACATTCATTGAAACTAGACTTTTAATTACAGCTGCAGTTTAAAATAGTGAAATAAAATATATTTTATTTGTAATTCCGGTGGCATATCCGGATTAGTATTTTTTTATTAGCTGTCTAATGGGCGGTTAGTTTATGGTATATGTCAAAATGATCAGTGCTGCCACTTAGGTGGATTGGAAAATACCTTAACTATAGGTAGAATTTACAGAGAGACCACCAAATTGATTAATTACCCCAAAATGAGAACAAATTCTAAATGCTGGTATTATATGCTTTATAATGCACCATACATGGCTTTTGGTCACAGCAGTTTTTGAACTAGGCTTGCCTCCATATTAAAACGGTCATCGTCCTTTAAATTCAACATTATCTTTCAAAAGTAGTAACAAAGGATGTCCGTCACGCTTTGGAACGATAACATAAAACGAAATAAATTATATCACGTCAGTCACGTCTCTCTCAATTTTATCACGCTTAGCTCTGAGATAAAAATCATTCAATGATTATTAATTGTTAATGTATTATTAACTTGATTAGGATGTACCGTACGTGCCAATTTCATTATTAGAACAAATGTGGTAATTTTTATCACTATTTGCTGTGCAGTCCTATCTTGGTGATATGTTTTTCTAATTTTTGTGATATATGATAAGACCTTTTTTTATATGTGCTTACAAACCGGAAAAAATCACGTGCAATTTGTCCCTCAAATTGACAATTCTCAGGGGGCCAGCCTTCTGTGGAATAAGACCTAGACACAGTGACCTAGTGATGCCTACCGGGGCCAGTAGCCTCAAGGCTTAACAATTGATTTAATATTGCTATGCACATGTTATGCACTATACGACTTAGCAAGAAAGCCAGGTTAAATTCCAATATAAAATTATAATTTATTAAATTTTAATTGTTAGAATAAAATTTGTTTGTATTTGTTAAACAGCGCTTTGTTTTCGCAACTCATTGTCTTATAATGCTATTAATAAATAAGCAGTGTTCAATTTAGAGGCTGTGATATCAACAATGATTTCATTAATTGTTACTCATTGGGAGAGCGGTACAGTCAGCTGCATTCCACCGCTCGGCATAGACTTTGAACTGTATAATGATGATAGAAACAAAGTAAAAATGGAAGTGTACTGAGTAATATAACGCTTTAGTATTATATACTTATACATACACGCATGCGGTTGCTTCTCTATGAGTCAATTTATCTGCCCACATTATCTGACATACTTTTTGCTGATACTGATGTTCCGTTAGAATTCATTGCGACCAAATTATTTGCATTTAGAATATGATACAATTTAAATTTACTGTTTTTTTTTACTGTAATTATTTTAATTTTGTAAGTTTTGTAGTTGATTTTGTTTACCTGTTGGCGAGGGCTTCATCTTAATAACACGATTTACGTTATTTTATTGATATCTATATTCTAGAAATAAATTTATTTACTCGTATCTGATTAATATCGTATTTCTGAGATAGAATGTAAGTCACTTCATCCTACTCTGTTAATCATTGTTATTCTTTATAAATATCATTAACATAATTAATGAACTGCTTAATTAATTAAGCAGTAAGCTACTAAGTACATACATATAATCATCAATGAAATAAAAGTTTTGTGAACGATCAGTAACACATCATTGTACGTACAAGCCATGTTCAGTTCATGCCCGGTTTCAATAAACGAAAACGAATATTTTTGCTTACCAATGGTAGGTTTTTTTATTGCCAAACTGGGCATATAGATAATTTCGTAAGCTAATTTTACCTGTGATAGCTACATCCATATGGGAGTCTGCTATGCAAAGCTTTGAGGTCTTTGCTTCATTATTAGTAAAGATATAAGAGTCTTAATTTTATTAAATCTTAACCGATAACGGTCCGTAAATTATTGAAACCGGGCATCACGCCACGCGCAGTGCCCGTCACAGAATGCGGACTTAGAATTTACTACCTTTTCAACTAACAACTTCATGTAAGTAATTTTCAATGGAATTTGTAAAAATTTTCCTTTTTACCAAGTACATTTTATAAGTTTTAGTCGACTATTACTCGTTAACTTGTAAATCCTACTAAAAGCTGTGATCGATTTTCCTTGTACCTTCGTTATAATATATACTACTGCCGTGAGTTTTGAGTCTCTGAGCTAAGCCGTGGATAGACAGATAGACAAACAGACGGACGTACATGGCGAAACTGTAGGGTTCCTTGTTGACAGCGAAACCCTAAAAAGCAAAAAAGTTGCACATATAATTGGACTGTTTTACAAAAAACTTAAACCGACTTCAAAGTACACTAAGAAGTAATCAAAATGGGACCAAACGGGAAGTATTCCCTTCCAGATAAAAAAATAATTATCCAAATATGTTAATAAATGACGGAGTTATGAGGAAACAAACATAAAAAAAAAAAAAAAAAATACAGCCGAATTGAGAACCTCCTCCTTTTTTTTGAAGTCGGTTAAATATTACAAAGATTGGGAATTTTGCTAAACAATCTGTCCATAGAATTTTCACTTTAGATCTAAAATCATTATGTCACTTACTGGTGCGTCCATGCTACGCGAATCGAGCACGAGCCGAGCCACGAACGAACCTACAACGAGCCTTCGACGAGCACTATGCGAATCCCTTTGTTCGTGAAAAAACTGACAATCGCGCTCGTTCGAGGCTCGCAAGCCCGTCCACGCTACGCGAATCGTGCTCGCAGTGTGCTCGTTCGAGGCTCGGCTCGTGCTCGGTTCGCCAAGTATGGACGCACCTGTAAGTGACATAATGATTTTAGATCTAAAGTGAAAATTCTATGACAATTGTTTAGCAAAATTCCCAATCTTTGTAATTTTATGTGCAACTTTTTTTGCTTTTTAGGGTTTCGCTGTCAACAAGGATTCGTTCGTTGCTCGCGATTTCAAGCGTGGACGTACTTAACGAGCCTAAAACGAGCGCAATGCGAATCCCTGTGTACGTGAAAAAACTGACAATTGGGCGGAGCGCAGTCGAGCACGCTACGAATGCTCGTTCGAGGCTCGCAAGCCCGTCCACGCTACGCGATTCGTGGCTCGGCTCGTTCGTGGCTCGGCTCGTGCTCGGTTCGCAAAGCATGGACGTACCATTAGGTTCCTTCCGCAATTGTAATCATTAATTTGCTTAGCATAATTAATTTTTAAACTATTTCGTACTAAACAACCATCAAATAAATACTATACTTCCCGCTTTTGAGTAGAATTCAATGTTATTTACTCAATTGTTGACGATGGCAAGGCGGCGATTTATTTACTGTTTTCATGGATTAAACGTCTGTTTATTACTAAACGTCTTGAACGACCTTAAAACAATATAAAACTGGTATTATGTATCGTTTCCTTTCAACAATTTCCATAATTAAAAAAGCCTACGATGACCATAAACGAGGTAATTAATTATGATAATAAAACCAGATATTTTAACAAAACAAAATTATGATAATAAAACCAGATATATTTGAAAAAACAAGGATCCTGGTTTAGTGTGGCCCTGAACTAACCAAAATCAGATCTCATTTGCAAGTATAGTTACAGTTGTAGCCTTACATTTTTTTGATCAGATTATTTAAAAAAATCTTGAGGTCAGTTTAGTATACCTGTCAAGGATACAATTTAATTATCTTTTTTGTGTGACTGCGATCCTATTCCGAAACTAAGGTGAATATAAAAAATAATATAGGCTGAAAGCCTGCTTAATTCTAAGCATTTTTGGTAAAATATACCCATAAAAAGAATGTGATTTATATCATTTACGCCAATTGAATCTGCAACTGAGGATATTTCATTAAGTGAACAGAATATAAAAAAACCGGCCAAGTGCGAGTCAGACTCGCGCACCGAGGGTTCCGTACAAACCTGTAGGTATTATATGTAAATGCTAGTATAGACCTGAGTATTTGATATGAAGTGTCTCTCGCGCAAACTATTCAGTTTAGAAAAAAATTATATTAGAAACCTCAATATCATTTTGGAAGACCTATCCATAGACACCCAACACTTATGGGTTTAAAAAAAAAAAAAGAGTTTCAGTTCTATGTATGGGGAATTGGGGACCCCCAAAATTTATCGTTTTTTTTTCTATTTTTGTGTGAAAATCTTAATGCGGTTCACAGAATACATCTACTCACCAAGTTTCAACATTGTATTTCTTATACTTTCGGAAAAAAGTGGCTGTGACATACGGACGGACAGACAGACAGACAGACAGACATGACGAATCCTAAAAATGCAAAACCTGTGAACCTACACAAGACAAAATTAGTAATCTAGCTACAGTGTCTAAATTAACTCGCAACGTCTCCAATGATAAGGAAAGTCTTATGTATTAATAGATTGGCACAATGAAACATTAACTCTATGGCCACGTGTAATCGTGCATTAACCCGCCACATTTGGCGCTCTCCCAAACATGTGCTCATGCGCATTCTAAATATTATGTAGCAATTGAAGAAAGCTTTGATATGCTTTAATTTGCACTTTAGGTATGTACCTATGCTTTACTGGAGTGTTTTGAGCCACCTCAGGTGCTCTCAAATTTGTGCCTATAACATGTCTGACTATTTTTCAAGTGACGACGCAGTTACATTCGGTTGACAAAATGTAACCTCAATTGAAGAAAAGACTATTCCTTAAGAAAGAAACCTGAAACATTTAGAAATCGTTTTACATAAAGTCTGTAACAGCCACATGACACACACAATGGTGTCATCGATGCATCGACGATGGCAAAATTAAAAACTCTCTTTTTCTTCTGTACCCCGAGTGTAAAGAATTGACTTTTGTAAACGCTTACTAATGCGTTTGCGTTAACTATAAATTTGTATGGGAGAAATTAGTACCATGAATATTCCGCTAGAAGCGCTGTGCCAATTCCTATAGAGAAGTGTGGTAAACGCAAACGCATTAAAACCTACGCGTTTACTAACGTCAATTCTTTACACTCGGGGTACTGAGGTGGGCCTTCGGGACTTCTTTTTTGGAACGAAACCACTAAGATTACTGCAGGAGCTTAAAAGTCTATCATCAGCTTCAGGATATGTTCAATAACTGTTTAATAAAGTGGGCATTCATATTTTAAAAGTCATTATAAGTTATAAGTTTACTTATAGTTAATGTGTTATGTTCGATTAAAACCAGTTTAAGGCTGCGTTTCGAGATGAGTTCTAAATCAAAAGTAATTTTTTATTATTTACTGACGTAGAAGAATGTATAGGGGTCACTAAAGATCAAGTTACCAATTAGTGCATGAGTGCAACTATAACCAATCAAAATTAGGAACGAATTCATTTGAGATGATGGAGTACAAACATTCACCGAAATAGTTTTAATAAAATCATTATATGGAGATTATTGGAGATCATCTTTGTTATATTCAGGTTAGTAATAAAATGAGACAGATTACGCTAAAGTTAACCTATACCTATACCAAACTAATGTAAAATACATTTGTAAACCTGTATTAAAAAACTGCGCATTTTGCATGGTCATCTTACTTTTCCCACGAAGGCTACGAATTGTCTACGATCACTCACTGAAATCCCCTACGTAAAGTGAGCTTTCTGAAATAATTTAAATAACATCATTTATTGGTCCATGGGGTTCTGGTGCTTACAAGTTATACAAAGAGCTGGCCAAAAGATTAGTGGTCACCACTGGGGACCGAAGAGCTGGCAGCTTCTTCGCACAACGTATCAGCATTGCGATACAGCGAGGAAATGCTGCCAGCATCTTCGGAACAATGCCGAGGGGGCTTAATTTTATAAATTTATTTTAAATTCTTTTGTAATTTTAACATGTTAAGTTGTACTTTACTGTTGTAATAAAGCTCTTGACAAAAAAAAATAACATCATAAAGTTATGTCATTGAGTAAATTTATCGCTTACAAAATTAAAAAACCGGCCAAGTGCGAGTCAGACTCGTGCACCGAGGGTTCCGTACAAACCTGTAGGTATATAAGTAAATGGTAGTATAGACCTGAGTATTTGATATTAATTTCAATTTATGACGTATTAAAAAAAAACTACTTACTAGATCTCGTTCAAACCAATTTTCGGTGGAAGTTTCCACCGTAATGTACATCATATATTTTTTATAGATTTATCATTCTCTTATTTTAGAAGTTACAGGGGGGGGGGGGACACACATTTTACCACTTTGGAAGTGTCTCTCGCGCAAACTATTCAGTTTAGAAAAAAATTATATTAGAAACCTCAATATCATTTTCGAAGACCTATCCATAGACACCCCACACTTATGGGTTTGATGAAAAAAAAAAATTTGAGTTTCAGTTCTAAGTATGGGGAACCCCCAAAAATTATTGTTTTTTTTCTATTTTTGTGTGAAAATCTTAATGCGGTTCACAGAATACATCTACTTACCAAGTTTCAACATTATAGTTCTTATAGTTTCGGAAATAAATGGCTGTGACATACGGACAGACAGACAGACAGACAGACAGACAGACAGACAGACAGACATGACGAATCTATAAGGGTTCCGTTTTTTGCCATTTGGCTACGGAATCCTAAAAATATACGATTTCAGATGAAAGGTATGAATGTCAGCGTGATTAAGAGATTTAAGTATAAACATGTCGATTAACTAAAGCGTTGTCTGTAGAAGCTGAGCGTTCGCATTAGTGTTGTAGGTAACACACACGCTTTTGCAATTGCTGTACGACTACGACTACTGTATCAAGGATCACCAAGAATAAGCAGTTTGCTTATTCTTTGTATGCAAATTTGAGTTACTAGATTGCGTCAAAATGACAATGTATTTTAAATAAGACATTAGATTAGTCATTTACAAAATGTTACAGGGTTCTACGTTGACTATTTATCTGCCATTGAGAGCACACTTTACAATTCAACAAACGTATCGTATTCTAATTTCTATGTATAAATGTCGTATAGTTGGGTCGTCAGTGATTGAGAATGCTGATGGAAGACACGTGCCAAATAGATATTCTCTGGCATGCTGCAACGCCATACGTTAGACTCTAACACAATAGTAATACAAAAACGTTAGAGTATAACGTAATTAAGTAAGTAAGTACGTAACAAAATTAAGTATAAGCAACGAATTTGCATTTTAAAAGTTCTGTTCAATGTACATACAAAATTGTGGTCAATTTTTTTTGTTTTTTTTTTATTACAGTTTTATTTCTGAATATCTTGCTACTCGCGATTTGAATTTTGTTAATTTTATTGTTCTGTCAATAAATATTTCCTATTCTATCAAAATCTTAATAGGTATATGTCATCTATGGTTTATTTATATTTATGTATTTATATATACATATATGTAAGCTACAAAACCATAGAGGTACCTACCCATCAAAAACCGTAGTAGAGTTAAAAATCAAACCGATGAATTGTAATTATTTTCCAAGTCACGAAGTACTATTTATTACACCTAACTGTGACCCAGTCAACATCAATATGCAATGACATTAAGGTTGGCAAGTACTTTTGGAGACCGTATTGTTAACAAAAAATATGTCTACATGCTCATAGTTCTGTTGTACTATTTTGTGTACGATTAATTACTTTGGGCATAATTAACTTAGCAATGATTAAATTCCTAAATAAAATTGTCTTCTTTAAATTAATTTCAGGAATAAATAAAGAGTATAGCTTGTGTGGAGATGGTGTGGTATATTTTTAAAAAAAGGTCGTAGAACTTTGAATAAAATATGTTGTGTTGTTGTTGAAATATGGGATATCTTCTGATACACGATATATTGTGTTGCAGAAATAACTTTGTTTTTCACAAAGTCTGATATACTATGAAATACAATCTTATTTATTTTGCATGCGATCTATTTATCTATCCCGACCACGGAACCCTTCGCTGTGCGTGGTACGACACGCATTTGGGTGTTTTCTAATAATAATTGATAATCGATCCAGTCCAATAGTCGTTCATATTTATTTAACCTATTTTTTCATACATAACCATTCCACAGTTTGAGGAGAATTGAGGTCATTCTCATTAAATAATTAAAGTAAATAGAACATTGATATTGTGTATACAGCTACCATTAACAATTATTGACATTTGAAAGAGTCTACATAAATTTAAAAGAATTCGGCCTAACTACTACTACTAACTACCTATACCGAACGTTTAAAAGTATTATCCTGATACTTACCCGATTTTCTATCCTTGTTCACTCAACCGAGACGGTAAAAAATCATCTTATCCTTATTGCCTTTTGAGGTGAAGGAAAATGTTACAGAATTTAAATTAAAAGGCATGTGAAGTTCATCAATACCCACTAGGCCGACGTTGATGGATTATTATTTAACCCCTCTCATAAGGTAGTAGTCGGTCAGAATAAAACTTTATATTATTTACTGTGACTTGAGTTCACGTGATCCATGGTTTTTTGAAAAAAAACACACAAAAAATATTACATTTAGAACGTACGTATTTACGTAACTATAGACGTAAAATAAAATTATTAACTAATAGTGGGAACATGAAAAATACATATAATTAAAAAAAAGGTAAACGAATAATTACCAAAATTTTACGGGATGGTGTTCATGAAACAAGCAAGGTATTGTCGGTCGGGCAGAGCTAGTAATTGTGCTGCCATCTTTCGTCGAATAGCAATCATTGCGGTCATTGACACGTTCAGTACCTATGCTATAAAAGCTCTACTGGACAATAGATGGCGGTAAAATATGTGATGTGCTGCAATCTATATAAAGTAGTAACAAAATATTAAAAAATACACAAAAACTACTACTACTACTTCATTTTTTTTTTATTTCTTTGGAACACCTTGACTCTATCTCACCACAGTGATGTTGTGGCCAAAGGTATCACAAAAAAAGCTTAAAAGACATTAAATTTTCAAATTATTTTAATGAAGTCCCACAAGACTTACCGTTAACTATGCTATTAAGCCTAAAGAGGTACCGTATGTTAACCATATTTTAATGTATAAATCCATTTGCTTGATTAATTATTCCATAAGTCACTTGGGCCATATTTACAATCAAATTGGGCTCAATCAACGTTCGTTGTTTTCCAGAAAGGTTATGGAAATGTCTTTATTACTTATTATACTTTCATGATTCATGCATGAGTCATCAGTAAGTTAAAGCGTAAAAAATACTGTTTTACATTTAGTAACTCAGTGACTCTAACAGTTCCTCACTTCATACCACTTGGTACTGGTAGGATTTCCTTCTTCCGCGTTGGTAATCGGCTCTTTGGGACGTAAGTGACGAAGCCTGGACATTGCCACTTTAGCTTACTGACTCTACGAGCTATGTTATGATCTATATGCTATATCTTGTGATATTTTCTAAATGTTTTCATAACGAACCCTGTCACAGTAGAAGTAAGAGGAACAGTGTGTTATATCAGCAGTGTTCTTGAGGTATACATATGCCCACCCGTAGTAGCGTAGGTATGAGGCACGTATCGGCCGTGTGTATGAAGATAACATACTGGGGCCCAAGTCTGCTATTACAATTGGGATGTTTCCTAGGTAAAAAATAATAATTCTAATTAGTCCGTCAGTTAGGTTATCAAAAAATATGACACGTATTTTTTTCTTTACCAAATCATTAACAATTGACGAAGATAAAGCGCGACTAAGTTCGGGAGTGGGGGCTCGTGACGTCACTTGTTACTAAAAAGTGTACCACACCGTGACATCACGCGGAACTTTAACAAACCATATCCTCGTATTGTTTTGTTTAATTGACAAAAGAAAAAATACGTGACTAATATTTTTTGATAATGTATATGACGGAATAATTAGATTTTTTCAGGCAACTAGCCCATTGTGTTACAATGAACTATAAGTGGTGTCAAAATTGATACATTTTACAGTTTTGGTAGTCTACTAACACAATGGCGTCATAATGGCGCCATAACAGCTTTCCGATGGTTTTCCACTGAAACAACAATCGTGCCACAATGATCTTTTAGTTGTTTTTGTACTATTCGTTCATTATGAATTAGTAGACTGCGCACATAGCTCAATTATAATGGAATTGCAATAGTATCGTTTCAGTATGACCTTTTAGCAGACTTGGCCCCCTCTCTTTCTTCTACTGTGGCCCTTTCATGTCACGTAGATATATTCTGAGTAGCTACAGTTCGTTTAAAGCCTGCTGACTAACTTTGAGCTTATTTATCCGGCAGGTCTCTGTATTTATCTGAGCTCAGATGTTTTTCGATAACAAATAGCACAACAAAGTCAATTAGTTTATTTACGGAAAGATATGTATAGTGTCACCTCTTAACTTAGACACCGAGTAAGTACAATTTATATAATTAATCAATAGATTATGTTTACTATTAATATTACCTACAAAATACTATTGTAAGATTACAAACAATTGAATATGTACTGTTTTCATTATACAACAGTTTTTGCTATCATTGTAATGCTATCGTTATGTATAGGATGTAATTGAATAATAGTAGTCCACGAATAAATTTATGAAACGGTTTTGAAAAGTTGTTTTTTCATTTGAATAGTAACTATCTCAGAAAAATTGTGACATTATGTATTTACTTAATACTCTTTAATAACTTATATATATCTGAATATTGTCGAAAAACTATAATCTGTGGGAATCAAGGTTAGGGAATTCGTATGCATGTTTATAATGAAATGTATCATGAGGAAAATACATTCAACTTTTGTGTATACAAAAAAACTCATATGTATGAGAAATAATTTTACAAACAAGGAACAATTGAGCCTTTTTAAATCCTTTCTGAGGTCGATAACCCATACGTTATAAAAAAAGAACTTTCCAATCTAAAATGTTTTTTAAACTCGTTGATGTCTTTTTCTTAGCTAAGAGCTTTCATAATAGTTTTGATCGCTTTTCAACCTTATTTTCCCTACTGATAGATTTTCTTATTGGACTTGCATCTCTGTTGCCTCATTGTTGTTGTGATTTTATACCTACTCCATATTTATTGATTTAGTTTTAGGAAGACTATCGACTTAAACAAAACATATAACAAAGAATAACAATAAAAAGCCATTAAACTTGTTTGTTACGCCTTCACGCCTCAACTACTCAACGGATCATCATGAAATTTGGCATGCAGATAGCCTATGGTATGGAAAAGGACATAGGATACATTTTTTCCCGGGCACGCAGGTGAAACCACTTGGGACAGCTAGTTTATTAATAAACGCAAACCCCTTGGGGAAATAATTCCTTGGATTAATAAAAATGTTGAATCTAATCAAAGTACCTAATGCATACGTTCTAAGGCGATGATAGCTCAATGGTAGTAACGTCGGATACCGAGACGAGGATCCTGGGTTTGAATCCTACAATGAGCTTGAGCTTTCGGCGAAGGAAAACATCGTGAGAAAACCATAGCACGGTGGTAGAATAATTTGTAGTACCGACCTGCCTGGCTACCACCCCAAGTAGAAAATCTGTCGCCAAGCACCTATCCGTGTGTTCCGACAGCTGCACTTGAGAGCCAGTTTCTTCTAGGCTTTGTGTGCTTACCACCTTCGGCCACATGATCACTTACCATGGGGAGATTGTGGTCAAACACCGTGCCCTATACACAGTACAAAAAAAAAACAAAAGTACTTCTTCAGCGTGGTCAGGCTTTCAGTGATGATCTTATTAAATTATTAACTGACCCATAAGTTCACCATCTACTTTTTAATAGTTAATTTGTTATTTTTTAAATACATTTAGAATAAATAGAACTTAACCTATATTTTGTACTATTAGAATTTGATGACCGAGATTTTTGAGGGTGAGCAGGCATTATTGTCCTGTATGATGTGATATTATCTAATTATATAACTTCCCTTTTCGTGGTTTAACCAGTATTCCTAAATGTCTAAAATTGGGTAGAATATTATCTATGTGCCATAGAAATAAATATACATAGAAAGAACGTCGCTATACTACACGAATATATAAAACAGGTCAACTTTTATAGGCTGCTGCGCGTAACAGCTGCATTTTACGCTCCCTCTGCGTCATTCTGCTTGTCATAGTGACGTTCATAATGATAGCAGTTGTTGAAATATTCCAATTAAAATCGGGAGAAAAAATATTAAACATAATTTTGCACCCTAACAGGGTCAAAGCTATTTGCCTTCAACACAACATAACATTAATACAACTCGTTTCAGCTATGCTATACTAACGCATCCTATGAATGTATCCTATTGAAGTTTGGTCACCTTAGTTATTAATCCTTATTAAAGTACTTATAATGCGGGTAGGTGTAAATTGCCGACCGCCCAGACTTTGTCCTCCGGTTGGGCAGTCTTTATTGATTTACAAATTACAATTGAAGAGCTTTATGATTTTTTGTATTTATCACCTACTTGGGTTTGGTATGGACTTGTGTTTGACCATAATCTCACCGCATTGGGTGATGATGTGGACGAAGGTGGTAAGCATAAAAATCTTAATTGAACTGAAGTAACTAACTACCGAAATACTGAATTGAAGTAACTAATAAGTAGGTTCTAAGAAGTTATGCTACACTAAGGTTTACAAAGTAATAAGCAGGCACAATTTTCCACTGAGAATAAAAAATGTGACGAACGAATTACTAATCCAGTCCAATTGACTCGCATTGGGAATCCCAGGTTAGAAAAAAGCAACAAGCCCGCGTCGATGGCTGACCATCGGAAATTTACCAAACATGTGTTAGAAATTATGGCACATGTATCTTATGAGATTAGTAGGTAGGTCCCTATATTAATAATGCTGTATTGTGTCTATAGCATATAAACGTATATAATGACTACGTACGCTAATATAAATTATGTTGTCCTAGTTAAGTCCTAAACATTTGTATCGTACTAAAATTGAAGAAGAAGAATTCGCTGTATCTTTTTCTTGCAACAACCCACTACTAATCTTTACATTAAAATATGATAATGTTTGAGTGTATCCAGTCAAATGACAAATAATAATTACACAATAACTTATTTTTATCTTTTTTTTATCTTTTATATAAAAATAAAAAAGCATGGCTTATATCTCAATACCTAAAGAACGGTTGTCTGATGTGGTCCTTTTCAGGAAAAATAGCGTGTACTATCAAAAACTGTGTGTACTAAGATATTCATTAAATCGTCATTGTTTATGTACAGCTATATTATCATGACAATGCAGTCGCAGCAAATATCAAAACAAATCAGAGCCAAGCATGACATGTTATTTGATATGATGTCAGTTTGTGAGGATGTTGCCAGTTTTACTCGGGGGAACTCCAAACTTTCTCCAAGGCCAAAATAACGTACATATTCCGACAGTTGTATAGGTCACTAAATGATTCATGTATTCCACTGAAAAAGTATCGTATAAATAAATAAAACTTTTTAAGTAAAGATTCTCTTGTAATGTCTGCACATTGATACATATTAACAAGGTCGGCGAAATTTGTTGAAAGTGATTCGTAAGCATCGAAACAGTTAGCACCTGTTTTTTTAAACGTCCAACTACTGCGATGTTTGCAGTCGATATTGTTCGAATTCTTTCCCCTTATATTTTAAACTCTTACTTGAATAAGTGAATATTAATTTTATTTACATAATTGTACATGAACCAGTATTGTTGTAACATTCAGTACTTTACCGATGATATAAAATTTATCTTTTAATAACTTCTTGATTCATAAACCAACAAAGCCAAGTTAAAACACTCTTTTAACAGTAATTTCCTATGCGCTCATTATTACCATCAACTGATTTTTTTCAATCATTATTGATGACATGGTAAATATCGACAAATGTGTGTACGTATTTGTTTATAAGTGATCGCTGGACATCACTAGTGCAGTCTCGTGTACGAGCGCGTACCGCACACGTCTTCCGGATCCGCGTCCAACCGTACATGACTGAATCGTGTTGAACCACCGCACAGTGAACACTAATATTACACTAGTTTATTATTTCCAATTTAAGTGCAAATAATCAGAATAATGGTGAAAAGTAAGTACCGTTATTGTTATACGTATAAGAATCTGAGTAAATTAATATTTGCAATTACTTAACATTTCCCAATTATGTAAGTACTCGACTTTTGTATTTACATTACTACAAAAAAAATACCGGTAATATTGACTTAAATTGTACAATTTTAGTGCCGCTTTGAACTTTAGAATGTAATCGAAAGTTATTATAATCGGATACATTCAAATCCTCGGACTGACGGTATAACAGACAGACAAAACTATCTGTCAATAGAAACCTTTCACGTGGCTTTCACGCTCTATGAACTAGGTTATATTTTCTGTAATAGTATAAATTATAACTGTTTATGTTTGTGCGTGAACATGTAACAGATTGTCTAATCACATTTCATATTTGAGTTCATGTACAAAGTTACTTGAAACTGGTCGTCTATAACATACATTCAAATTTATATTTACATTGCAATTTCAACATAGGTCCCTAAAGTATTTTGATATACCACCTACATGTTTTAAGTCATATTCGGTGATCCGAAATCTATTAATGGTCGTACCTAGTACTATTCATTCAAATATATAGTTTACAAATACCATAAATATTATGATTGCGAAGTGTCTTTTACTTAATTTTCATTACTCAACGATCAAATCGATTTTGAAAATGAAATAAGTTAGAATCATGAGGCAGGCTCATCAATATAGCTTGATACCTGTGGCTGAGATTAGTAGTAATTGTGATATGAAAATTTACCTTATTGTTACGCAATAAGTTCATTATTGCTTTGCAATAATTTTAAATTAATTGCACCGAATTATTTCTTTGAAATTAATAGGTACTTAACGACTGGTTAATGAGGTTCACGAATACTCATTTCAAATTGCATGAAGACTTGGCAAAAAAATCTCAAATAAGTTAAATAGTTTGTGATTACACCATCCAACAAAGTGATTTCATTCTCTGTATGTTTTTGTAAATAGATGCGGGTTTTTTTTGAGTTTTTATTGTAATATGAGCCATATTTGAACGTTTCTGTAAAAACCGTAAAACTGACTATTTTGGGAAACAGCACAAAAATAGTTAATCTTAAACAAAAAGTACCTATCAATTCCACAATATGATAAATGAACTACTTACTATTGTCGCTAATCACTGAAATATCTATCCATATTGTTCTAAGAAGGTAAAAAACAATAAAACTCGAAAGAAAACAGAATTTTCCGCCTTTGTACTGATGTTTAATGATATAACGAATTTAATTTTTGTATAGTTTGCAGATCGTCGATACACAACGTACCTCAGTCTTTCTCTTTCTTTATCTTTGGCGCGGCGCGGCGGATACTTTCAGATTCGATTACCAATTCCCTAAACTGATACGAAAGTTAATAGCAATGCCTACAACGTCTTGTATAAATAAAACTCGTAAATAATTCACTCACCATAATACTAACTCATTAATTTTAACAATAGGTTTATCAATAACATTAAGTTAATATAATAACAGAATTTTCATCATCAGCCTGTAATTTTCCACTGCTGAGCACAGGCCTCCTTTAGATAATGTGCTAATACTCCACCACGCGTGCCCTCTGCAGATTGGTTGAGGTAGGCTAGTGGCCAACCTACTGTTGGCATTTTAAAGCCGCCTAGGAGGCTGTATGTGCCTTCCAGAGAACTGAATCCGCTCGTGTTGTACTAAGCGGTCACCCATCCTGAAAACATTCTCATCAGTCGTAGTTTAACTTCGCCGATCAGTAT
Source organism: Achlya flavicornis (assembly GCA_947623365.1). Lineage (NCBI taxonomy): Eukaryota > Metazoa > Arthropoda > Insecta > Lepidoptera > Drepanidae > Achlya > Achlya flavicornis. Next base: position 4,842,553 of record OX392468.1, on the reverse strand, counting down.
ACTAGCAAGGGTACGCACCCTAGATAGATTGGTCCGTGATGGTCCGACAGGACAAATATTTCTTAAACAGTAATTTTTTTGGTTTCCGTACCTCCAAAAGGAATAAAACAGAACCCTTATAGGATCAATTTGTTGCCCATCCGTCCGTCTGTAAAGTAAGACCCTTTTCCTCAGACACGGGTATAGACTGTGGGTATAGAGTATCAAATATTAGGGTCTACGCCGTCTACAGTTCCTTGGAGGAAGCTTCGAAGAATCAATCAATAGATATTGCCATTTATGTAACATATTTTAATACTCTCAAACTCACATCAGCCTATGGGTTACCTAAATCATGATAAAAGAAACAGGTTTCATAACACAACAAATCCGAAATTGTAATTTATATCACATACAAGATAGTTGGCGGAACCTACTAACCCTTGGCCGGTTCTTTGGATGTTTATAGTACTTTGATTAAGTCTTTTTCACATTTCTATGACCACAAACTATGTCTTATTCTTTGAATGGTATTCCAAATGGAAAAATACTAACAAACTAAATACGTAGTTCAATTCAATTAAGTTGGTATTAGCTGGTCATTGACTCTATGCACAAACCAGTTTATATAATCTTTAAGGAAGTTTTTGATATTTATTCACACCGTATATAGGAGATACTGTATAATTAAGAATAAAAATAGCTGTGTGAAGTTATAAATAGAATAAGTTATTAATAACAGGATAATAATTTTAACAACTTCTTTTTACTGAGTCTATACACAGTGCCTGTGTTTGTAAGTGATGATTTGGCCGAAGAACCTACTCTCCTATATCGGGTAATACTCAACATTTAAAAGGGCAGGATGTACATTCGTAAATATATACGATATATACCTACCTTTTACCTTACCTATGTTACTTTCGAAAACGTTTCCGGTAACATTAACACCATATCAGATAAATGTGGTTTAAACATGACTTATAAAATCGATTCAGTGTTTATAGTAGGAACATAGGTATTAAGGCAATGTTACGATATAGGTTTATTGTATTACCAGAGGTGGAAGCACTGAAATATGAATGAAAGTTCCTTAGAAGAAAATGATTAGAACAAACTTATTTCGTGATTTCAGACTCGGTCCCACAGTAAAAGTCAATAAGTACATAATTCCCTCACCCTTATGTGGTGATGGTCGTATGACAGAAGTTAGATTAATTTAAAAATTGATTTGGAATTTCTATTACGTCAGCATAATAAGTACCTTCACAAAATTACATAGTAAATACGCGCAGTTCTATCATTATAAATTATCATTGGGAGTGAACACACGGAAAGTTTTAGATCTAAAATTACGTTTAATTACAGGTAAAATGTAGTAGACGGGCTCTCTGAATCACGCGTTTATTAACTATTAATAAAAAAACCGCTATAAAAACTATGAGTTAACTCAGTACTCAGTAGACCAGCAAAGCCTCTCCACGATATTACTGACCAAAATACCATCTTCAGGAAGACAAGTTCAGAAAATAAATTCCATTAAATAAATAATTCGAAATAGTTGATTCGATATGATAGTCCAATCATTTTAATTTTATGTACACTAAATACCTACGTAATTTTTTTTTTGCACAATACTAAGACTCCTGTTTGATTATTTTAGGGCTACATCAAATATTTCGTTTTCTAAAAGGGGTCAGTCAGTCAAAAGAAGTTTGACGACCGCAGCAGTAGACAATCAGCTTCACATATACCTTTCCTTACCCTGATAACTTATGAGAGCCAATATCCTTCAAAAGACTATCTACTACTCCTACTACACATCAAAAGTCTACAAGTGACTATCCAAGGCTTTCCATCCATAAATTGTGAAATTACACTTCATTACTCTCAAGGTATCTGTAGAGTATGACACATGATATTTTGTGAATCCTTGCTCTTTGACGATATTCCGTTGATATATCAAAATCTTAAAAAACACTGTGTGGCACAGAACTGCTATTTGATATTTATTATACCATCTTTTTTCAAAGTATCACCAAGTGCAAGCCTGTCAAATGATAAAACCATCTCCAAAATCTTCAGTTAGTCTAATTCTTGTTGTTGTTTGTTCCAGTATCACAACATATGCTGACAGAGCTAGAAAAGTTGCCAGGAGTACAGCTGGGGGACTTCCTGCTGCAGTTCGAGCTGGATGAACCTCGGGAGTCGGTGAGGGACATCGCCAGGGAGGAGCTCAGGGAAACACCCGAAGTCGTCAAAGCAGCTGTCGAAGAGCTGAAGAATTTACTTGAAGGTACCTGTTCTATTCTCAAATCTACATTTTAAAATTGTTTGTTCTCAATGTTTTTAAAGACAATTGTGGACAGTACAATCTTTTACAAGATCTGTTAATCTTATCTCGCTAAAATCACACAATGGACAATGATAAACCATGTTTAAATTATCCATTCAAATATTATCAAGCAGATAGCAGTACGTGACATAGTAATTATACAATTAAACCCGAAAATTATATCTATTGTTACTTCTAATAATGAATTACAATTATTTAATCATATTCCAACATCTCGCAACCTCTTTCCATTTCTCACATTCTGAAAAACTTTGACACGAATATTTCAAGTCACCAATAAATTTGTTCAAATATTTGGAATAATGATTAGCAGTTATTCGCTAATCATTTGGACAGAAACAAAGGTTGGTTGGTGGACGTTAGTCAGATGTTGTACGACCAATATTAGCCACCGGTTAAGGTCACGCCTAAAAGTAAAAACCCATGAATTAATTTATGTTTATTCTGATATTAGTTCTAAACCGAACAGATTCTCAATATTAGTCGTATTCGCAGCAAATAACATGACAATGACACATAAAGAATACATGACGATTACCTGAGGATGTGGTATCTGCTACCTGTCATGGACGTGGGCCTCGACTGAAAACCAGCGCGAGGGTTAGTTTTTCTTACTAACCTGAGCATATTGCTGAGTCGAGACCTATTCCTGGCATCACGCAACATTGCATTTTTGTGTAGTTTTTAATTGGTTCTGTTCGTTTTCTTTAATTCTTGTTTTTTGTAATTTCTACAGTCTAATGTAATGTTGTGTGTTGTCCAGAATAAATCTTTTTCTTTCTTTCTCTTTACCTCAATAAACAGTTTTAAAAACAAATTGGACATCTGGACTAAGATCAAAAAACTTGAAAAGTGAACTATGTATAAGTGCGGAGTGACTTTCAACACTGTGAGAAATTGACACATCAGCTTACAAGCTGCTCGTCTATAAATAAATAAATAAATACTTTTACAAGGTAACCTTACCTCACAACGGTAAAAGTAATAAATCTCACAACGGTAAATCATAGAATAGGCTAGTTTATTGTACTATATTTTCTATGATTTCAAAATCTCGTAAATGGTCTATGAAAACTTTTTTTATAATAAATGAGTTGTTTATAAATGCAAATAATTACATAGCCTCTTTCTAATTACGATTTCACAAGACAATTATAATCAAGTTAACTGTTAACTAGTGTATTCTAATCGTCTTGTCGTTACGTAATTGCACCCTAGGCCTTTTTCACATGAGACGATAACGAAACCGTAAAAATGTCATAATAAAATGTCGTAGCTAATAAAGCCCGTCAAACCGGTCACACGATCGGTAAACGATTGTAAATAAAACAAAGCAAATATAAATTGGGAACTTCCTAATTTAATACCAACTTACATACTCTTAAATACCTAAGAAAGTGCAAAATAATATGTTATAAAAAGCCTGGCAGTGAATCAATCAAATATACTACGAGCATACTTTGATGGTGACAAACGGTTACATCAGCATTTTTTACGGGCCCATAATTCCTAACAATAATAATATGAAAAAGTCTTCAATAGAACTTTTTGCTCATATATGTGCGAGTACATATACCTTCTATTATATAATACCTAATTATACTTTACAAATTGTTGTTGGAAATCCCATTTTGTCTGTATGTTTGCCGTTGTTGATCATAATTTCTTCATCATCATCATATCAGACCATGGGTGTCTACTACTGATCATAGGCCTCCCCCATTGATTTCCACTTCGAATGGTTCTGGACCGCTTGCAACCAGCGGCGCCCAGCGACTCTGACCAGGTCGTCGGACCACCTGGTGGGAGATCGTCATTCGTCATATTCTAATTTACTACTTGTCTCTCTAACAGCTATTTTTCTCTCAACAGGTCCCATGTGTTTTGAATAGATAAAGGGGAAAATATAACTTTAGCCTTGAAATTAGGTTATGTTCAGGGATATATTTTGTAATTTCTAATTTAGTTGATAATATACCTTTTTGAGGTTCTTGTTAGTTTTCTCAGCTGCGGATTCCGATCCGGTTCAGAAGATTTGGTATGTCATGAGACCTGAGCCTTACATCTTACCAATAAATGTTGTTTGTTTACAGCTGACAAAGATTTGCTCGTTCCCTTGGACAGCGAAGCGTGGCTCGTCAGATTCCTGAGACCCTGCAAGTTTTACCCGGAAAGCGCCTATGATCTGGTAACCGTTTATTACCTTGACTTTTTTTTAATTTTATTACTTTACAAGTTTCAATTCGTTACGCACATATCAACCCTCTTACCCACGTTTCTATTTCCTTATTTAACGACGTAATTGATGAAGACCTTACTTTCTGTGTAATGATATTCGTTTTACAGATTGCAATTATTCAGTAAACAGCATTATTAGCGTCAAGTAAATAATTGTGTTTAATAATTATATGTGTATAGCAATGTTTCACACCTTCAACAGTTTTTAATGATCACTCATTGCTGTATGTGCTGTGTAATTCATTAGCTTTACAACTATTTATAAGAAACAGGAAGAGTTTGTTTGAGTTACAAAGATTTTTTAAACAACTAAGGTAGATAACAAACAAACTTACGTTTCGCCAGATGGTAAGCAGTTACGGTAGCGTATAAACGCTTGCAATACACCTGTCTTAAAAAGGATTTGAAAACAAAGCGCAGTGTCATTTGGTGGTACTACTGTCTGCACTGGTCCCCCCGCACACAGCCAGCACACCTTATAGAGATGGTCACACACACAAAGTAACTAATGTTATTTGGCTGCGGTTTTCTGTAAGGTGGAGTACATGGATACATCCCCATTCGGCCTACTCTGAATTTAAAGATATCTTAGGCCTTCATTTAATTCCAAATTTGATTTCAGATTAAGCGTTACTACGGATTCAAGATCAAACATCACAAGCAGTACGATGGTCTGGTGCCAAGCAAGGAAACCAACGTGTTCATCCAGAATGTTCTCACAGTCCTTCCCACACGCGACCAGCTTGGGCGGCGAGTGCTCGTCCTGGAACTTGGCAGTAAGATATTTTATACTAAAGAATCTTTGATATCAACAAACGCACGTAACTTTAATGGCACACCTTTTAGGGTTCCGTAGCCAAATGGCAAAAAACGGAACCCTTATAGATTCGTCATGTCTGTCTGTCTGTCCGTCCGTCCGTATGTCACAGCCATTTTTTTCCGAAACTATAAGAACTATAATGTTCAAACTTGGTAAGTAGATGTATTCTGTGAACCGCATTAAGATTTTCACACAAAAATAGAAAAAAAACAATAAATTTTGGGGGTTCCCCATACTTAGAACTGAAACTCAACTAAACTTATATACCTACAGGTTTGTACGGAACCCTCGGTGCGCGAGTCTGACTCGTACTTAGCCGGTTTATTTAAATTTTAATCAAACAAATATAACCTTTTGATGCGTTTTTCGAACTTATTTGCTAATATTGACCTGGAGATAAATAATCAACTTGTAGTACCTATATCTGTATCAATTATCACATCAACTAAATGGAGTATTTATCAGATGTAGGTAACTGTATGTCCTCGCCAGAATGAACCTCTTTCATAACGATCTGAATGACCTAATCAATTATTGCACATATGTGGTTGGTATTCATACCAGCATTATCTACTGTATATTTGTTATTGTGAATCAAATAAAGATTGTTTATAGAATCAGGCACAAATGTCCCATCTTTAATGCCTTGTGCTATATTAATTACAAGAGGTAGATAAAATACTTACATAGATATTCTGAAGTATACCAATATTTATTATAATCTAGGTAGACGTATCGCTAAAACGGTCGATAGTATATCTTGTGATGAACTTAATATTTGAGATTCTAAAGTCGATGTTAGCTCAGTGGTAGTGACGTCGGATACCGAGACGAAGGTCCCGGGTTCGAATCCTACAATGTGCTTGAGCTTTCGGTGAAGGAAAACATCGTGAGGAAACCATAGCACAGTGGTAGGGTACTTTGTAGTACCCATCTGGCTGGCTACCACCCTCAAGTTGAAAATCTGTCGCCCAGCACCTATCGGTGTGTTCCGACAGCTGCACTTGAGAGCCAGTTCCTTCTAGACTTTGTGTGCTTACCACCTTAGACGACATCATCTCTTAACATGGTGAGATTGTGGTCAAACACAGGCCTATACACCGTAAAAAAAATGTTACCTTTGGTCCTCAAATCTTATCTGATTTTAAAGAAAGAGTGGAAGAAGTAAACTTCTGAGACAATGACTAGGTATATACAATAAACAAACGTAGTAAACACAATGTATGTTTGACAAATACTTTATGAACTGTCACTTGGGGCAATAAAGACATCCATGCAACCATGACACCGGTAATAATCGACAAATAATATGTTGCAAACAATGCTGGCACTGAGATAAAATTACTACTGTGCGATAATAAAACATATCTTAGTATTTCCCATTTTACGTCATTAAAGAAAATATATTGTTGCGTGAATTTAAAAACCTACCCAGTCTTTTAATTAATTTATAAAATAGCATATTCTTATCATAGACATAAAAAATCAAGACGGAGTGTCACCTTATAAGAAAGTGAAGCAAATCATTCCCTACGTGTGCGTGAGTAAAATCAGTACTGGCCCAAGCAGGCACAAATGGTACTGAACCTTATTGTCACTGTCAACGTCTCAATACGGAATGACAACCGATCGGCTCCCTATGGTCTATATGTGTGTGTGAGGCCATGTATTTACAAGAACGCCGGCTTCATATTACTTGCGTCACTTAAGAACATAGACAGTTCCGTCTTTCACATTTTTCTTGGTCTGAGATTGTTATGTCATCATTTCTCACCAAGGACCACTTTTTCAATGTTATAGAAAAATGGAAACACAACAAATGTTCCCTGGACGAGGTCTTCAAAGGCTGCGTGCTGTTCCTGGAGGCCGCTATGCTGGAGCCAGAGTCTCAGATCTGCGGCGCCGTTGTCATCTTTGACATGGATGGCCTCTCTATGCAGCAAGTCCTACAGTTCACGCCGCCTTTTGCCAAGAGAATCGTGGATTGGCTTCAGGTACTGCAGAACTACCATTTTGTGTTTCTAGCCTGTTCAATTACTTTAACATCTTCGATATCTTTGAATCAAATGATGGAAAATGTAATTAATAACTCTAATACTTCATTATTTTCAAGCTTACCAAAATATCAATACTACAATATAATGCCTGAGCAACAAAAATACTAACTATACTTATTTCTTTCAGGACTGTATCCCTCTCAGAATCAAAGGGCTGTACATAATCAATCAGCCTTACATCTTCAACATGGTGTTCCAAATCTTCAAGCCCTTCCTAAAGGAGAAGCTTCGTTCCCGCATCATCTTCATGGGCAGCGACAGAGACCAGCTGCATAAACATATCAGTCCCAAATGCTTGCCGGAGAGCTATGGAGGAACATTGTCTATTCCCAGAGTTACTGGGGCGCAATGGCTGGAACTGCTTCTCATGTGTGATCAGGAATTTACTGGTAAATATGTTTTTTTTTTTTCATTTAGAAAAAGGCTTTTTTGTAGGTTTTTTGCAGTCAGATATCTCGCGATTTACGGTGAGGCTACATGACCTCGATTGCTGATTTTATCGTTAGTACTGTTACTTTATATCTTATGACAATAAATCATTCTAATTCTGACACCTTTTACACGGTCATTTTATGTATTAACCTCAGACCAAGAAAAAATGATAGACTGAATGGTCTGTGTTCAGCCGGCGTTCTTGTAAATACATGGCCTCATACACACATATACACCATAGGAAGCCGATCGGTTGTCATTCCGTATTGAGACGTTGACGGTGACAATAAGGCTCAGTACCATTTGTGCCTGCTTGGGCCAGTACTGATTTTACTCACGCATACGTAGGATTTTTTTTACGTCACTTTCTTATAATGTGCCACTCCGTCTTGTTTTTTTTATATTTCTATGGTATTAATCATAGGTATTAATATTGTAATTTTCTTTTTCCAGCCATCAACTCATACGGATACAAAAGGAAGTGATCACATAAAGCTGTAAGATAGGTTCAATGGAATGTGATATTAATTAGACATATTGTGATTAATAGGTGATGTTATTGTTAATGTACAAATAGTATTATGGAGGTCAACTGCAAGAATTCTCCAAATACAACTTTGCTCTTTATTGTATAGGATATCAATTTTGTATACTTAAACGTAGTTATTTTAAGCAATCTTAATTATTGTTACGTCAACTAAGTGTATTTTTCAAGAGTAGGATTCTAATGTCTCAAGTCCTATATTTACAGTCAGGAATCGTAATTTTTACGCACAAAAGATATTTTGAGTGATAACTGCACACTTTATTTGCATTCCATCATTAAGTCGTTTTCATAAACCTCTCAGACTGATCATTATTTTTTTACTTTTCTTAGCTGTCTTTATTTAAGTATGATGTCTTGCCTTCTTCCGTTTTACTATATATTTTGTTTCAAACTCTATATCTAGAATACTTATAGTTCATATTTAAAGCAAACATATCTCTATCTAATTTCTAGTTCTTAGCAAAACAAAAAATATCACTTTTATATTATAAGTCCATAATCATTATAATGCTTAGGTATCACAAATATTTTAACAGCAACAATGAATCAGCCGTAGTGTAAGTTTCGATGGCAAAGTCAAGTATTGCCGATACTTTATGCCAATTTATTAATAACAACTTGCTGTCATGTTGAACATAATTTTCCACTTATTTTAATTACTCAAATCATAACCAAATCGTTTTCTATATTTGTGGCATAAAAATATGTGTAGATTTTAGTGAATTTAGTTTTAATTATTAGCACTTATTTATTCGTGATTAATTCATGACAAAACTTACCATCACCTGCCTTTGATATTGTGTAAATTAGCTCAATAATTGTAGTTTTGTTTACTTATACATAGGTAACTTGTTTGTAATTAGGATGGATATATTATTAGTAAGAATTGTTATCAAAATGATAGATCTACGAGTATGTGAAAGAATTAAAATATACTCTATGAAAAACCCATCATCAGCAATACACGACTCGTAATTCTACCACCCGCGAACTAAATAAAAGAAGTGTTCTGATGTCATAAAAGGTAAGTAGGCATTTATAGAAGCTATATGATAAACTGTAAAAGCGTGAATCCCTAACCAAGATCTGAAATACCATTTTGATAAATAAAAGCCATTTGTATAAAATTGTATTTTATTTAACCACTTCCATTTTTAATTTTCTAATTAAATTGTCATGAATAGGTACCCTTAAAATTATAAAGCTTACTCTTAATATATTATATATAAACATGGCAGTCAAACGACTGTATCCGGAGAAAATATTAATTTAAATATTCACTTCAGGGCCAGTCGTTGGACTTACCTACCCTGTATTGATTATATATAATAATATATAATTAGTTCAAAACAAAAATCAAACTCAAAAATATCATATTTTGTACTCAGACCAAGAAAAAATGAAAGCCGAAAATTTCCTACGTGTGCGTAAGTAAAATCAGTACTGGCCCAAGCAGGCGCAAATGCTAATGAGCCTTATTGCCACTGTCAACGTCTCAGTGTGGAATGACAACCGATCGTGTGAGGCCATGTATTTACAGGAACGCCGGCTTCCTATTACTTGCGTCACTTAAGAACACAGACCGTTCCGTCTTTTAAGTTTTTCTTGGTCTGAGATTTTGTATAGAAATCAAAAAATTGAAAAAGATCATCAAGAAATTTTAAAATTAAAAATTACAAATTAGAATAAACCAATCCTTATGCCCATAATTATTATCTACCTATTAAAAAAAAGTCTTACAGCTCACTATGCTCAATCATACATAATTGAGGAATAATCAAAAGGCGGCCATGTATGTAATTTGTACGTCCATGCAGGCGGCTTTATTTGTACATTATAATTACCACATCTCGTTCACTATACATTTTCTAGCATCACATCATTTATTGTTGTTCGTTGAGTAGCCATAGGAGTTCGCCACTGAAAAGAAACGAAAATTTGGATTAATCTTTTCAATTCAACCGAGTCAATGCAAAGTTTGTCACCCAAATCACCCACAAAATACCCACTCTGTATCACCCGCACCAAAGAGTACATTATATAATCTGAGAAACCCGCACCATATAGAGAATGAAAATGGACAGAGTCTATCCTTATTTTGCGATTTTGGATTGATATTTGAAGCTAATTATGCTCCTAAATTCTTAAATTCTTTAATTCTTCTCTTAAATATTATAATTTATAATCGTAAAATTACTGATAGTAACGTATAAAGAAACCGGCAGTTAATGATACTATACCACAGTTTTATAATACTATGACTAGGTGTTGCAAGCGTCCATAGGCTACGGTAACCGCTTCCCATCAGGCGGGCCGTATGCTTGTTTGCCACAAGTGGTATAAAAAAAAAGGTATACTAACATACTGAAAGAGGCGCGGAAACTGACATATGATGTGCTCTGTCTGAGTGAATTCACAAGGATAGCAATGCATTATAATGTTACACGGAAATGTAAATAGTGATCTAAATGTAAGAAATTGTAGTTTAATTAATTATGGATATATTATATACTAGCTGTCTCACGCGGTTTCATCCGCGTTCCCGTGATAAAAAGTAGCTTATGTCACCCGGGGATAGTGTAGCTTCCCAACAGTGAAAGAATTTTTCAAATCGGTTCAGTAGTTTCGGAGCCTATTCAATGCAAACAAAAAAACAATCAAATCTTTCCTCTTTATAATATTAGTATAGAGTATAGATTAGGTACATGCGGCTGCCGAAACATACATACCGGTAGGTATTAGGCGATAGATTGTTGATCAACTTTTTTTTTTAAGATAAATAGGAACTTACATTTGAAATCGTCCTCATAATGTAAAAGCATCTTCAGCAACACCTCCCCCGTAATCTCTGGGTCAGGCAACAAGCCTCCGTGTCGCTTCCGTAAAACTTTCGGGTCGATATGCGTCATCAGAGACTTGGTGTCCGTCCCGTGGAAATAGATGCGTTTGCGCAACTTCTCTCGCATGAACGGCTTGAAGATTGCGAACAGCATGTTGAAAATGTACGGCTGGTTTAGAATGTGAATGCTTTTGAGACGTATTGGGACGCAATCCTGGAAATTTTTGAGAATTTTCGTTATTACCAAAATCAACTGATATCAACTATCTTAAGCAACTGCACGGCCAAATGACTAGTTCTCTATCTGTATCCTTAGTTAAATATCTGTTTATATCAAGAATGTCTTATTTACCTGAATCCACTCCAAGACCATTTTAGCATAAGAAGGTGTGAACTGCATAATGTGACTAAAAGACAGCCCTTTCATGTCAAATATCGCTGTAACTCCGCAAATTTGAGTTTGAGGCTCTTGCATGGCTCCTTCTAAGCCCATTTGTATCCCTCGGAACACTTCTTGCAAGGGCACCTCGCGAGGATTCCATTTCTCTGCAATGAAAAGAAAACTTAACTGACTTAATTGGTTTCTGTTAATTTCTCAACTGAAGCAGTTCTATAATGGTGCGTCCACGCTTGGCGAACCGAGCACGAGCCGGGTCACGAACGAGCATACAACGAGCCTACAACGAGCACGATGCGAATCCCTTTGTACGTGAAAAAACTGCCAACGCGCTCGTTCGAGGCTCACGAGCCCGTCCACGCTACGCGAATCGTGCTCGCAGTGTGCTCGTTCGAGGCTCGGCTCGTGCTCGGTTTGCTAAGCATGGACGCACCATAAGGTATTCTTTGACATAAGTCACAAAGTTCAAGGTTTATGAATAGAAATGTTCAGCGACGTGAGATTAATTTAATTATAGTGATCATTACCTGCCACGAATGTTCACCACTATAATTTACCTATATGTATAAGCTACTTTTCATATTAATGCTTTGACTTACCACCGGATTCGATGATCATAATTCGCCGTCCGTGCTGGTCGCGGGGCGCCAAGATTGAGACAATCGAGTGGCTGAAGGTGGCTTGCGCCATGGATGGTATCAAGTCGTGACAGTAGTCTGGATGCATTTTTCTGAACTTGTAATATGCTTGTATCTGGAAGATAAGCATGGGTCATAAGAATAACAATGAATACTTAGGTACTCTTTCGTTTATCATCGAAACTTTTATCAATTGATGAATCTATGATCATGTCTAGCAAAACTGTTTCTGCAGTCCGGCTGCGTTTTACAGTACATCACAACAATGCACCTGCAATTACTCTAATAGAGAATTTTACCATATCACGACGTTATATTAATTTTAATAGTTTTAAAGGGTATATTCAACTAAATGGTCACGTAAATACAGTCCACACATTACTGACTATGTCAAACAATGTGACGTTATTTACGTGTATTATTATTATTTATTTACCTTTTTAAAAGCACTTTCAACGTAAAATTTGCAGGGTCTGAGGAACTTCATAAGGAAGTCATCATTATCTAAGGGAATGATTAGAGACGGCTCGCCTGTAAATAAAAAAAACAACGTTGAATTAAATAATGGTACTAAAGAAAAAGAAGAACGAAATAATAAACAGGCCAACACACGAAGAGTTCAGTAAAGACGTTTCATGACAGAACCTCTTTTTATTTTTAATTTTACTTAATTTTTATTATTTGTTGTTATAGCGGTATAATTGAAATACACATTCTGTGAAAATTTCACCTGTCTACCTATTACGATTCATGAGATACAGCCCACTGACATATAGACGGACGGACGGATGGAAAGCAGAGGCTTAGTAATAGGGTCCCGTGGGCACCCAAGGGGTACGGAACCCTAAAAAACATATTCAGAGGTAACACAACACAATTACACACACATAAAACAGTAAAGAGAAAAAAAACCGGCCAAGTGCGAGTCAGACTCGCGCACCGAGGGTTCCGTACAAACCTGTAGGTATATAAGTAAATGGTAGTATAGACCTGAGTATTTGATATTAATTTCAATTTATGACCTATTAAAAAAAAACTACTTACTAGATCTCGTTCAAACCAATTTTCAGTGGAAGTTTGCACCGTAATGTACATCATATATTTTTTATAGATTTATCATTCTCTTATTTTAGAAGTTACAGGGGGGGGACACACATTTTACCACTTTGGAAGTGTCTCTCGCGCAAACTATTCAGTTTAGAAAAAAATGATATTAGAAACCTCAATATCATTTTTGAAGACCTATCCATAGACACCCCACACTTAAGGGTTTGATGAAAAAAAAAAAATTAAGTTTCAGTTCTAAGTATGGGGAACCCCCAAAATTTATTGTTTTTTTTCTATTTTTGTGTAAAAATCTTAATGCGGTTCACAGAATACATCTACTTACCAAGTTTCAACATTATAGTTCTTATAGTTTCGGAAATAAATGGCTGTGACATACACGGACAGACAGACATGACGAATCTATAAGGGTTCCGTTTTTTGCCATTTGGCTACGGAACCCTAAAAACAGTAGGTGAAAGAAATATGTGTTACGGTACGGTAATAATTGTGGGTTGAGGCTGAGGCACGGTTTACGTAGTAACTATTTAGTAATCTGTGGCACGGTTTAAGACGATGTCACAGAATAATTAATAGTATGATAAAGACTCGGCGGTAGAGACGAGGAGCTCCAATCCTACAACTAGTAGGAAAACATGGTCACAAAGTCATAGGACGATGGTAGGTAGGATAGTTTATACTCGCTGACTGGCTACCAACCTCAATATGAAAATCAGCTGTACTTGAGAGCCGATTCCCTTCTAAGCTTTGCGTGCTTACCAACTATGGCTCCATCATTGCTTACTACAGTGCGGCTCCCCAGAGAATGCGTTTTTGGGCTATCCTCGGAAACGGCTTATCATCCTATTGCGCTGGGACTTCCACAGAAAGGTTCAGTATTTTCTTAGGGTCTACACAGACGGTCTACATTTCAACTGCACTCCGACCATTTTTTTTTTAGTTTGAATGCAGTTAGTACGACTGCTAGAGAACTGCAAACCAACCGTGCAGCCCGATTGCAGTCGGTGTGTAGTTGGCGTGCAGTCCATCTGTCTAGATCCATAGGCATAGCTTAGTGGAAATCCCATTATATAATCAGGGAAGCCGTGATTTGGGCATATTTGACCGTGATACAGGTGTCAGAAACGCAAACTCTTGGCGGCCAGACTGTATGGTGAGATTGTGGTCAAACTCACAAGCCAAGCCACAATAAAGAATATTTAACTATTTTATTTTCTAAATTATTTATATCACCAAAGTACCTTACTTCTTACAACTACGTATACGCCAAAGAATTTAAAAGCCCTATGTTAATCGTATGGTATAGGCACAGTATTACAATCTCTAGTAAAACTGTGGTATAGGCATGAGGAGAAAATATTATTTTGAAACATAAGTATATACAATTCATATCAATATTTCACACAGAAATGAAGCCATACAAGTTTTAAGTGCTATAAAATCAATTTAAAGAATGTGGATTTGTAGCCCCAACATTCTTTGTGTTACGATTCCGATCTTTCGATGTATATTCAGCTATAGCAACGTTTTTAGTGCCACGTTAATAAGCCAAAAGTTACTAAAAAAACTTTGCGACTTTTATGATTTGATCAAAGTTTATCATATCTTTACAACAATAAAATCCAGAAATTCTTATTTCAATATTATATTGATTGAAATAGGTTGTATCACCACTGTTTCATGAATTTAAACAAGCGTTCAAACTTTCATCATCTGTATATGAAATAAAAACACTTCAGGTTTATGTCTGTGGTAATTATGCACTATTCTGTCGAGATCTCCTTGAAAACACAATATGAAGCATTCACTACACCTTCGGTTTATATCAAAAAATATATAAATTTTAATAGATTTATATGGCGTATATATTTACTGAAATTGAAAATCTAATTTCATAATAATGGTATAAGTATCAGTATAATGGCAACAATAATGTCTCATGAACTCGCGATCGCGTTTGATGGTTTGATATTGGCAGATGTTGCAGCAGCAGCTAAATTGCCTGTTGAGTTTCACAACCAATTTATTGCAATATAAACAAAACTATGACTAGAATTTTATTCACAGGATTTAGATAATTTTAAGATGTATAGTAATGTATACCTACTAAACAATCTTTTATTTATGTATTATACGGTTACGGCAGACCCATTATAGTCCATATTAATAAACACCGCTAAGGTACCAACTGGTTCCTTTTCCCATAAATAATGCGAGTTTTTTTTTTACATTAGTAAAGTAAACTGAAATCCAAAAAAATAACCTGATATTTAGCTCTATCAATTTAATAACCGACATCTCATACTTGACACATGGTACAGATACTCTAACCGAAATCAGTTTCTCGTTTTTGTCATGCGCTTTATTTTAGTGTGCGTAATTTACAAAAAACTGACGATATGACTTACGATATGTATGCAAATGTTACCACTATAATACACTATATTTAGCTTTATATTTAAAGGAACGCAAAAATAAGATTGAATAATATTTACTGCATTCTCATCACGCACTGGCCATTTATGTCATGTCATAGCCTTTGATTAAGGATACATCCAGATAGAGTGTCGCAGCTGTGCACGCGTCGATTTCTCCCGATTTTAATTGGAATATTTTAACAACTTCTATCATTATGAACGTCATTATGACAAGCAGAATGACGCACAGGGAGCGTAAAACGTAGCTGTTACGCGCAGCAGCCTATAAAAGTTGGCCTGTTTTGTATATTAGTGTAGACGTTCTTTCTAGGTATATTTATTTCTATGGTCATAGCATATTAAAAATAATAAATAATTTTAAAAGAAGCATTAATTCATGTCTTTTATTCCCGAGATTAATCTGTTTATTTTTCGACTATGTGTTTATTTAATTAATGATTATTGTAAAATAAATTCCTATTATAGACTGTCATTATTTGCCGGCATCAATATTCCACGCCGAATTGTAGCCTTTTGGTGTCGACTACTACACATGGTTATAGGGGTGAATTAATAGGATATACTAAGTTTAACCAACTGAAATCAGCTCCGCTTAAATATAGCTGGCTAAACCTGGGTGTAACCACACTTCGGCTTTTAGTAACAAATATAGCGAGACTTTGTTAATTAAAATATATCCGTAACAGGTTCTATAAAAAACTTGTTTCAAAATATTTTATGGCGCTGTCAAATTGGCGCTGTATCTACGTAAGGTACTAAACTATGTTATAATTTTCTCAAGAAAACTTGATTTGATCACAAAAATACTTGGGTATTTATATTTTATTAAATAACTAACCCCCTTTTTTATAAATAAGTTGTAAGTCAGTCTTGTAACACCCAGGTATTAAGATAGCCCCAGCCCTTTTTGTTTATATGACATAGAAAGTGACGGATATATTTAAAACCTGGGTATTAGCTCAGAGTAGATAAATACTACGTACTACTATACTAGACTTACACATTATTAATTAATAAGGGGATAAGGTATTAACGTGTAGGTCGTTATATTATATATATAAGTTTTTATTTTGGATTATTTTCAGCCAACGTGCCTAACATTTAATACGATGACCTAATGATTAGGTTAACCTGCACATAATAATATAAGAGAGTATATTATTTATTATTATTTGCTTATATTGTAAGATCATGTTGTTTTGCAATATATTGAAGATATATTATTATGTTGCTGTAGGTTTACGTTTATTGCTACTTCTGTCTCCCCGTGAGTTATAGGCAACTTTTTATCCCGGAAACGCGGGTGACACCACGGGGGACAGCTAGCCATAGTATTATGGCGAACATTCAAATATAGCAGAAAGACATATGTACTTAGGTAGGTATATACATTATAATAGTAACATAAAACCTACCTACATCAAGCCGCTTGTGAAATATAGTTTCACAGATTCGACTCTACATAATCATAATCATCATCAGCCTATAATGTCCCACTGCTGAGCACAGGCTTCCTACGATAGATCAGGGTGAAAGGGAATGAGCAGATACTCCACCACGCGTGCCCACTGCGGATTGGTGGAGGTAGGCTAGTGGTCAACCTACTGTTGGAGTTTTCAAGCCGCCTAGGAGGCCTCCAACTAGCTTAACGACACAATTCAGTGATAACCGGGACCAACGGCTTTACGTGCCTTCCGAAGCACGGAAATGCTCGATTTGAAATACCACTAAGCGGTCACCCATCCAGGTACCGACCAATTAATTAATTAACGGCTTATCATGCTACACAACGAGCGCTTCATAATACACATCTCTACATAATACTTGATACTAATATACGATAACGATCAATTAATAATACCTAATGGTGCATCCATGCTTGGCGAACCGAGCACGAGCCGAGCCTCGAACGAGCCTACAACGAGCACGATGCGAATCCGTAAAAAAACGTAAAAAAACTGACAATCGCGTTCGTTCGAGGCTCTAGAGCCCGTCCACGCTACGCGAATCGTGCTCGCAGTTTGCTCGTGGACATGTAGCATAGCATGCGTAGCGTAGCATGGACGCACCATAAGAAGTTAATACTACTTTTATCCATAGATTTATAATAATTAGAAAGGGCTATAAAAATCTGAAAAATAAAATAAGTACCAACCATTCAATTGAGGTTGCAGTTATATTGAAAATGCTCTATTGAATGAATTATGTAATTTTATGAATGCAACCTAGATAAGATACAATATATTATTAATCGATTGCACAAGTTTTATGTTATATATATATATTAATCTCATTGTATGACATAAAATCGTATCATAAAAAGTATGAAGGTACCTTTACAAAGCTCCTTCAGTTCAGACAGTGCTTGTTCCACAACTTCAGGTGTCTCTCTCAATTCCTTCTCAGCCTTTTCAGTGTAGACTTTGTCAGTTATCCATTTCGTTTCCAACTGTATCTTGTTCTCACCCCACAACACGAAAGGTGTTCCATCATCATCGAACTGGATATCCATTGTCGCAGACGTGTTTCTGTTTGTAATTTGACTCTCACTGCTCGTTTGTATTTTATTGCGCTACTCAAGTGTTTTTGATTACTCTTAAGTAGGTTTACCACTCATGTCAATTAAAGATCCAGTGCGTCCCTAATGCTGACAGCAAATGTTGTCAGTCAAGAGCCATTCACTCAGTTTTACCTCGCACATCGACACAGATTTAAATAATAAAATATTTGTATGAAGTTTTATATTAAAATCAAATAACTAATTAATGAATTAAAGGCATAAAATAATTCAGTAATATATACAAGTTATAAATGTTAATATCGGCTTTAAGTTCAAAGAACCTGGTAAGGCAAGCGCGATAGGGTCGCGCGCAACACGCCGGTGTCTTTAGTGGACTGTCCGAAGCACGCGCATCTCAACGGTATCTTACCACTTCCATGGTGCTCGGCTTGATAGAGCCCGAGTTCAAATTTCACTTTCAAAGCCCGATATAGGACTTTCACACTGGTTGTATCGAAGCCAAGCTGCCCACTTATAAAATAGTGATCAAAAATCTGTAGACAATAGTTATTCTATATTCTATTCAAAGTTCATCGTTGCGTTGCGCTTGCAAATAAAAGTTGACATTGCTTGTTCAAAATCCATTTTTCACAGTACAAGCCTTTCACCGTTACAAGTTATTAACACTGACCCTAATACTAGGTACCTAGACTTTAATATAAAAATAAAGTCACAATAACATTTATCACAGAGCGCTTTACGATTGGAAAAATCTTCAATACTTCATTACTAATTAGATTATTGGTATCTAAATTAGTTTATGTTGAAGTAACTTATTATTGTAGTACATAGATAAGGTATTGTAGTAGATAAAGACAATAATAAGCAGTCATATAGGATCCAAGGTTTGGTATTCTATTGTATTGGTATTAGATGCACACCGTGTTTTTTTAGCTCGAAAGCTTTTGTTAGTACTAGCTGATTGTTATAGCGATGGTTCAGTCAGAATCTCCCACGTAGAGTCATAGCTAACGTGTGCAGATGTTGGACGCATAAACTTCTCCTCTCAGTTTGCCTTTCAGAAGTTCATAGATGCTGCCTCTGAATAATTAATAAATTTAGGCCACTTGAGGAACATAGTTTCTTGTGTAAATCTTTCTTGATATCTTTTGGCGACTTGCAGGAAAAATGTTAGTACCTAAAGTGTTATTTATTATATATGTGTAATGTATTACTGGCGTAAGGACCAGGCAAACAGCGCGACTAATGACACCAACGCGCTGGCCCTAAAGTCAGTTTAGGCCCAACGCGACTCAGTCTTCTGCGGTCCGTGGAACCTGTTCGTTCGTTTATATTATTTTATTTTTCTTTTGTGCATTGTACGCACATACAAGATTACATCGTAAGCCTATGCAACGCGGCACTTCGTAGTTCTATAGATTTTAAACAAATGGCGGTACTGTTTACTTGCATGAAGACGGTTTTTGTAAAAAAAAAACCGGTAGGCCTATCCTTAGTTTTGAAACCATTGTTGCCAGTGCACTGCACTGATACCGGTAAAAAACAGGTACATCTTACGTGATCTAAATCGGTCATCGGTTTACATCTTTGAAAATCATAAGATCCAGACAGTGGCGTATCGTGGGTTCAGCCGCTTGGGGCGGAGAGCCGGAGACAAATTTTTCCGCCCCTTATTTAGGTTCAAAAGACTCAAAATGACTCAAATATACAGTAATCCTAAGATAACCTAATCGGTCCAAATTGTAGGTGCGACATAAATATGAAATAAATTCAGAAGCGGATTTACTAGCAGGCTTAGTAGACTTAAGCTTAGGGCAGAAGATTTTATGGGCGGCAAATTTGGGGACCGTTTCTTTTTCATGTCTTGCAGAAAGGAGCATACATTACCCCGGCCTATTAGTCGGCACAAGATTGAACTTTGATTTACTCCGAAATATAACTAAACAAAATCTTCTGTGAACTCAACCAAATTGTAAAAATAATGTAAGATAGGAACTGACAATAAAATTAAAGAGATAAGGGCGGCAAAACATTTCCAGCCTATAAGGGGAAATGTGTAAATGCACCACTGAATGAAATGATTTAATTATTTATGAGATAATGGTGCCGATCACAGACATATCTAAGGTGCCGATTCGGTTTTAAATCACACTAAACAAATTTTAATCTCAACGCAGCTCATCTATATATTTAAAGCTGCTCAAATTAGTCTTTGCCGTTTTAATTTGCGGATAAATAGACGTAACCAACTTTGGTGGCGACTGTTGAAATTCTTTTCTGCATTGCATCTTCAGCATTGGACTTATTTGACAGGACTAAATTCCTTGTGAAATTTTGCCTTAGACCGTGGAGTATTCGCGCCTTTAATTGAATGATAATGAACGAGCAACCGACCCTAAGTAGTGTAAATATCTACATTTTTGACTAACCCCCATATTACAAAACATGGTTCAAAGTAAAGCCAGGTTTTACTGTCATTTGGTCACTTTCTAACGTCATATAATAAAAAGGGACGAGGCTATTTTAAAACCTGGTTTTCCTTTAAACCATGTTTTGTAATAAGGTGCTTAAAGTTTTGTCTAACCTGTATGTTTATAATTCACACTCATGATAAATTGCTCTATAAAGTTAATAGGCGTCTCATTCATACACAAAATAGCTGGGTACCTAGTTCATTGTATTTCAAAGCAGATGTGTATTTATTATTCCGTGCATTGTGTGTTTCAGTTTTTTAAAATGCTAAATATACCTAATATTAGTAACTCTTATGATATAAGTAGTTTCACTCCTTGCTTAGTAACGAAGATTACAAGATGATCTACTGATAGATAAATAATAATTTACGATCAAGTTCGTAGGTAGGTACCTACGTTGACATTATATTTTTATCGGTATAGATCTAGCTTCTTGTAATTATACATTTTGCAGGATGATAAATAATAAAACAAAATATTTATTTCCAATGATATTTACTTACACAATATCTTAAATAAACAAAACGTCATCCAATAACGTTCCAATACCAATATTGATAATTTGAGCAAATCAGGTATATTTCAAGTTCATTAAATACAAAAACTACTTATAAAAATATATCTAATCCTATTTTTGGAATGCGCCACTATTAACACTACTTTAAAAAGGCACACAGTCATCACAAGAGAGGCTTTTACACAAGCACGCTTAGCTCTCAAAGCAAGCCGTACTAACATATAGAAAACATATTTTTTAAACTATTTTACATAATCAACAAGTTACAAGATATAAAAAGAACTTTCCGAAAAATAATAAAATCGAATGACAAAAACAAATTTAACTCGCCGGTCAAAAATATAAAAACAAAACAATGATGTCAAAAATAGGTATGTGTGGTGAAATATGGTACAAAACTGCAGCAGGTAGTTTATCATTTTCACAGCCTCAGTGCCGACATACAGTATCGTGCATACACATGCTTTATCAACAGAACGCAATGCCCCTTTGTTGTTTTAATAAATAAATTTACATCGACATATTTCCATGTACACCAGTGCAAATATTCGTGTCTTCATGTCATGAAATTCGCTCACATTCCCACCGAGATAACCATTACACTAAACGCAACATAGTTACTAGTACAATATCTACTTATTAAATATATTAGAACTTAACTAAATATTAAATGAAATAAGGAATCTTTTCGATACAATTTGGCTTTAGAAATGGTAATGCATCACTTAGATTTAATATTCAATTTTGTTATTACAATATTTCTCCGGATCATAAAAATGTATCTGTAGCAATATTATGAATGATTAAACCTAATATTATTTGTCATAAATTATCACATATTTATATTTTGTTTCTGCGTTTTTTTTTATTCGCGCGTGAATATATGAGTCTAGATATCTATCTAATGTAGCCACCACAATCAGCTCATATAATATAATATAAATTATGGATTTACCCATAATGCATATCTTAAAAAAACTACGCCATACTTTGAAATTAATCAAACATTAAACTAACAGTAATGTTGTCTTTAAAATGATAAAATATGAACCCTGTTTAAAATGAGCTCATCAACTATTATACTACCGGTGCAGTAGGTCTCTGCATGGCAAAAGTCTATCTAATAGTATTTACTAACAGTAACAACTAACACCAGACATTCACATTCTACAAACACTGCAATCTTTCAAATTGATATTTTAATCTACAAGCTATTGAGCTACGACTTTATCGAATCGGCCAATCTTATGTCAAAGTTCGAATCGAACAGAAAAGTTTATTTAAAAGCTATCCCACATTATCGTTTCCCGCTCAAAATGAAAAAATCATTCTCAAACAAGAGAACGACACTTTCAATCGTTGCCGAGGTAAAATTCGACAAAGTCACAGCGTTAAAGTAAAAATGCTAGCGGTTTACGTATTTTTTGTAAAGCCGTACGAGTTCCAGTTCTCTATGTGAGGCAGGACGTCCGTGATGACGGGGTACCAGTCGGCGCCGGAGTAGTCGATGGCGGGCAGCTCGCCGCCGTAGTCCGCCGGCAAGTGAGACGGCTCCAGGTGCTTGTGGAGAGATGCCATCTTCGAGCCGTGGAAGAAGATCTGGAGATTTAAATTAAATACAATCAGTAAAGAATAGGACTCGGATAAAACCCTGACTTGCACAACGACAGTAACGTAGGCATTTATCCTTCATTGACAGTATCGTTTGAAATTGACAGACGCTTTGCATAATGATTGATTTGAGCCACCTTATTACCACACTGGAAGATATGTTTAGATATCCTCGAAATCTAAAAGCCATAATCAATTATATTTATCATGATTAATATTTATAAGCCATATTTATCGACCACGTTTGTGTCAACAATGTGACGTATAATTTTAACAGGCATGGCGCTTAACTGAGTTCCGTAGTTCCTGCGGTAGTGGAGCGGTGCGAGAGGGTGACATGCACGGGTGACATGTGAAGTATCAGAACTGTCTCGCTATACCATATATGTCGGTTTCGCGGACAAGTACCACACGTTCGCGCACATAGTGAAGTAGCAAGACATAGTGCTTTTAGTGTTTACTAACGTGTTTATATTAACAAAAAATGTTTTATTATAATATTTATGTAAGTTTGTAAGGTATATATCTATGGGCCCTAATAGCCTGATAATAAACGAATTATTATTATTATTATTATTATACACATGATACACGCATGATAGGTACATTTTTATTTCTCTTTTGTCTTTGATATAATGTAAAGACACCCCTCCCGCACCGCTCCACTACCGCACTACAGTCAGACTAATTTATTGGGATCCTTTACTGATATTAGGGTTACTACTTTCAGTACCTCAGTATATGTAAGTAAGTATAATTTGTATGGATCTACAAGAATCCAAATATTACCGGTGATTATCGACTAATTAGCACTCATGTCACACACAAAGACAAACTCAAAAACGTCTGTTCATTGAACTCGAAACTTCATGTGTTTGAAGGTAATGCCAAGTGAATGACGATGCAGGAAAATAAAAGAAACCGCTTCTTTTTTGTAAATAATCAAACCAAACAAACAAATCAACAATCATATTCCAATAAAAAAACTCTTATGAAAAAAGTTCCGAGTAAATCACAAGTTGCATTGCATTACTGATTCACAATCAAAAACATAGGAACCATATATCTACGAACGAATATATTTTGTTAAATATCAATATGTTGTAGATACTCACTCTGGTCTTCAGTTTTTCTCTGATGAAAGGTTTGAACATGGTCCAGACGGCGTTGAAGATCATGGGTTGTTTCACGAAGTGCACCTCCTTTAGTCTGAGAGGCATCGCGTCTTGGATGAAGGTGAGCAGCCTCTTGGAGAAAGCCGGCGTTAGTCCCATTGTCTGCCGATAATATTACATCCTTTATTATTTTGATCATTAAAAATACCTTATTTTAGACAGCACTTTAGATAATTGCATACCACTGAACATCGAGGAACAATCCCTTAAAGTAATAATACCGAGCAATCTGATTCAGAAACTAGTCAGTGATTTGTCACTGATTTTGAACAGTAAGGACCAATCACTGTGTGTTCTTGACTTAGCCAATCAGAGCGCATTGTCGATGGTGGGAAATTGGCGGAATAGATTGCAAGCAAATTCAACGTCATTGCGCTTTTTATGCTTTATGTGTCTGATTGTTCGATGCCATAGGAACACAAAAAAAAAATATGCACTCGTCCTCCAGGAGGATAAGCGCCTTCGATATCAAAATGTTAAATCTCTGAAAGAAAATGTCGTAATTAAACCTGCATCCAAGAAATAAAATTCATAGGTTTTTGAACTCTGCTAATTCGCACTGAGACCGTATACTTAGACCAGACTAGGCAGACTTTTGTAACAACCAGAATTCTCCTGGTCGTAAGGGGTACTGGTACCCAGCAGCCGGGCCCCACCAAAAAGGTTATTAACATTATAAGTGATGTTAGAAGATGATGGATGTTAATGCGCAATCTTTAAAACTATTCAAATTAGAATTTTGTGTCACCTAAGTTTCCTATTATAATAATATAATTTCATACTATATACGTTAGTACTATTATTTATTCTGTGCTATAATTTCGTTACAATAAATCGATAGTAGGCAAGTAATTAGATCAACATGTTATCACTAAATGCTTTCCTCAATGATAACGCGTGATATTTGTCTATTGGTATCCGGGTAGTGGAGGCAAAGTCTCTTTCGAACATTTTGTAATATCATGTTCAGATTATATTCAGTTGTATGATTTACATGATAAAATATGACCCAGTTGCGGCTGACCAAGGCTTGACCACGGAGTTCAAGGTAAATATCGGGTTAAGAAGCAGACGAGTGGAAACATATATTAATCAATATTTTATTTTATTTGCTCGGACGTGCTATATATCGTACTAACGTAGAGGAAAACCTATTTCCTTTGACGGCACGACTAAAAAGAACGGATGTTTAGATAAAATATTGATCTTTAGTTTTAAATACTAGGACGGTTCCTTAATTGGCGCAGTGTCTACACTATAGCGATTGGGTGTTCTCGAGTATAACGCGAGTCTGTTTTCTTGCCCAATATCCGTTTTAAATAACTGCCATTTTCTTAATGTTGGGCAAACTGGACTGGAGTTACATACGCTCACCGCCTGATAATATAATTTACTTGTAACCTGCTGAACTGGACAAGGCTATATTCTCATTTGCTAGGTAATGGCTGAGTATAAAGAAAAGAAAGAAAAATATCTATTTTAGACAAATTATTATAAATGCGAAAGAGTGAAGAAGTGTGTAGTTTGTTTAATGGCTGAACAAAAGACATCCTCTGCAATAAAATATGGATTATGTTTATCCCGGGAAAACAGATCCCTTCAGAACGCAAATAAAACTTAGATAAATGACATGAAACATATTTTCCTCATTCGATATTACAATTTCGTTGATCCAGAGACATTAAATTCAAACGAATAAAGCAAAAGCTAAAAATTATATGATTACGATAAAAAGATAGGTAAGGAAGAAAATCAGATCCGGCCCTCATATTGCGGTCAGTCTTATAGGAAGTCATCAATGAGAATACATCTACAGAATATGTAAACGATCTGAGAGCCTCGGACGTGATGCCCCTTGATCGGAGCCCCGACCGGGACCCTGAGCTCGAGACAGATTTTCCTGTGAGAGCATCAATTATTGCGAATCTTTCCGGTTTCTATACTGGGTGGAGATTTCGAGATGGCATACTTATTTTCGAAATCAATTTTGGGTTAGCATTCTGAACAACATTTACTATGGGACCAACGCTGAATTCTAAAAAAAATTTTTTTTCCATACTAACGATAATAATCTAACCCAACATAGGTTTTGTATTTAATAAAATCAAATTGGTGAAAATATTTCATGATTAAATAAAGTATTATCCTTACATTTACAAGCAATATGTATTTAGTTAATAAACTAGTAATTATATGAAAATATTACATGATTAAATAAAGTATTATCCTTACATTTACAAGCAATTATGTATATAGTTAAATAAACTAGTAATTATACAATATCAGTCGATTAGTTGCCAATTAATAACGCTAAACCTGCCTAAACAATTCGATATACATTTTCGCTTAAATAATGACCGCATTAAACAATTTATATGCTTTTAATGATATAGATTATGATCTTAAAACAAAGGCAATCGAAACGTGATCAGTGATTGAAATCGATTCATTTCTCAGAAAGAGTCACAAGTCGGAAAGTCGAATTGTTTTGACCTTTGCCAAAAGCGTGATTTGACTTTTGAAGATACATAATTATAGTTTGTTTAGTAGCGCACTCCTTGAAATGTAATGCATATTTACTGCGAATTAATTCTGCTACCACGAAATTCAATAACGTATCTAATGATTGAAGTAAATAATGTAATATATTTGTAATATACATAAAATGTACTGAATTACGAAAGAAAAGGCTGCCTTCAGAACTGAAGGTGACTTCAGTATCTTTGACCTTCGTTATAAAGTGCCCTACTAGGGGGTAAATTGAATAAATGACTTTGATATTGTCTTCGATTTAAAAGCAAATTAAGCCCTAGCTGAAAAGTTGTAGGTCCTTTATCACACAAAAAATATTCATTTCAGTAATTCCAACATTAGGAAATTTAGCCTTGTATTGATGAGTAATTCATTTAGGCAGATTAAACATAAATAATAGTTAATCTTTTTAAACCTGAAATAAACCTACGATGATAAGATATATTGACTGATATGGAAGATCCTGTTCGATCACGCACATGTTGTAATGTAACTGTTGCCTTTTTGCCCCGCGTTATTTCCCGTTTTCCTCTATTTTGCCCCCACAGGGGTGGAATTTTGAAAACCCTTAGTAGATGCCTACGTTATATAAGGAACCTTGTTGCATTCATTCAAGTATCTACTTACTCTGCAGTTTGAGCTGTGACAGCTTCTCTAAATTAGTCATTTTCTCCTACATATTAGCTCAAAGACCGAAAACGCTCATTGAGCGAAAAAGCAGCTAACAACGCATCGTATGTGGTCGCTGTAAAACATCCACATAGTGAAATATCGTGTTGTGGCTACCATACTATACGAATACAACGCGTTGTGTCAATTAATAAAAGCCTGACGCGTTCTGAGCACTAGTTTGTGCAACCATATCCCAAAGTGCAAAGTGATTCCTAATACAAGTAATGTGAGGAGCGTAACTATACATATTTATAGAATAATTATAAATAAACCCTGTGGTTTGAGCTTTGCGTGCATCTGTTAATCAATCAGTTTCTTCTGTAGATTAAGTATTTTAGGCTCCTTTAAAGCTGCTTCTTCTTCCAAAGAAGGCTGCTTACTCAATACCCCAAAATTATTGAAAAGTAATTCACAGAAAACTGCTTCGGGACTTTTGGTATCACCAAAATCTAACCGATATCAAAACATTGAGCTATTGTTACTAAGTATAGAGAACCTATCATAAACAAAGATTATGTCCCACTTCTTTAGAGTCAACTAAAGTTATCTTTAGCGCTGAAACAATAATTACTCGGCTAAGCAGACAGTAGAAACACGTAGTGCTAACGCTTTTAGGAGTATTTTTCTCGCATACACAGTGATTTTCACGGCGCTTACGCGTTTCGTTCATCGTTCTACAACAAGTGTGGCCGGATGGCCTCACTTGAACGGAACATAGTTGTGATGTGTAGCGTCTTCTCTATACTTAGTAATAATAGCTCAATGTATAAAAACGTTTCTTTCGCGTTACATATTTGTGTTAGCTAATCTCCAATAGAAAATAACCAATTTTTTTTTGTATGAACCATTAAACATAGACGTATAAACAATTCTATATACCTATGTGTGTAATTCTACATACATACAGATAAAGTACCTACCTACAAAGCGTAAAGAGCGTCGACACTAAATATTAGTTAGTGTACTTTGTTCATTTCTTTGTTATTATCACATTCATATATATATAAACACGAGTTCGCTTGTGTTATTGTACTCAGAGCGTACCTACCTACACTTTGTTTCAAGGGACGTGTGTGAATCACACGATACAAAGTGCATTTTGAATACATATTTTTAGTTATTCGTTGTTACATTATAAATATGTTACATTTTGTGAAAAAAAATATTTGTAACTAAGTATGTTTTTAATATTATGTCTGAAAACAAATGACATACGATTTTTAAATCAATATTTTTGAAAGTTAACTCCGATTGTTATATCATTATTATCATCTTTTACAAATAAAAGTCTTCTTTTTGTCATATTTTTTGTAATTAGTAGGAACTCGATCGCTTAATTTAATAAGATAAAAATTTCCGGTAATTTAGGTGTATACCTACTCAACCTTCAACTAAAGTTGGTTCTTTATTTGTTGACATATACCTAAATATATTATACAACGATAGGAAGTACAAATCAGTACAACATTACTCATTGCGTCCACATTTTATCTAAACATTGAAGTAAACTACTAAAAAACATATTTATATTGCATAAATCATATAGGAGCGTGTGACACAGGCACACTGACACAGCAATTGGTGTCACTTTGTTACGATATAGTACCTAGTACCCATTCAAAATAAACGGCAGTCGAGCCGCATGCGCAGTGAAAGTGATCACTCGCTGTTTGAACTATTTTGCTTTAGTTTACGTTTTTGTAGAAATTGTATAAAATTATCAAATTTTTTGCTTATAAGAAATGTATTATACGATATCGCTATTAATTTTTTCACATTATCTTGAGTACCGTTAAAATTTTTGCGAATTAGAATGACTGAAATTTCCCTCTTTCGGCACAAACAATACAACTACGACAACTAAGTACCTACGCTCTTGAAAAATAACAATGAATTTTATGTAAAACTGAATAACAAAGAAATAATCATTGAACACGTACATTAATGCAATGACCTAGAATTAAGTTTATATTGGCTATTTCCTGAAAAAACAATAAGGGATCGGGCTCTCATGCCAAGACACCTGTGCAAGCTGCAATGAACTTTAATACAACAGCAGTAGGGGTCAATGACGCCGTGCGGCAACGACGGCCTCTTTGTTTTGAACACATCATTATGTAACAAACTAGTTTGCATGAATAAATGCAAGATATGACAACACTACGATTTGGTTTAGCACACTACCCAGTGAATTTCGCCACGAAGGAACGACGCGGCCGTGCGTCGCGACTCTGAAACATTCACTGCATTTCGAAGTGATCTCAAAAGATGGACGATTAAACACATAGCTGATATAACTCTTTACATAATGTCATTTGAATTTGGGTTAAAAACGTGCTTGCACTATGCGAGGCGAACGATCTTTGGCAGATTTATACTTAGCAGCACGTTTCACTGTGGTTTCACTGACCTGTGTCCATCCCATGTTGTGGAAATCCATGACGACCACAGTTCCTCGCACTTGTGATTCGGGCTCCAGCATGGCCGCCTCGTGGATAAGGTAGAACAGCTTGAACAACTGATCTGCCGTCACTTTCTTTGGATCCCATGAACCTGTTGAAAATAGAGATCAGAATAAGAAAATCCTTCTGTGAAGAAAGTATTCAAAAGCGACGACAAATCTTAGTCAGGGTCAGGAATCACACATATATTTGCCTCGTTAATAAAACATTGACTTATGTGCGATATTTACCTCCAACATTGACAATAAGCACCCTCCTGCCTTTGTGGTCGCGTCCCTTCATGACGTTGACGACCTTGTGGTCGAGAAAGGCGGTCTTCTCGTGTTCGGGCAGCAACCCGTCGAGGAGCGACGCGTTGTCACGCTTGAACTCTGCTGTGCGACGCATCTGGTGGCAATATTTACTTCATGAAAACCTATTCCTTCCGGGCTATTTTATTTAAGCCTAGACTTAGATACGTTGGAATGTCGTTTTATTGATTATGATGGATATTGATTGAATTGATCCTTGTTGCCTAAGGAATAACTTGAGGCATTTAAAATATTTTTAGAAACCCGGGATAAAAATGCGAAATTTCAAAATAAAACCGTTATGTTGTTGTTATGTTTTGAGGGGTTTATAAAATAATTCATGTAATATTAATATGTCGCTGGTAATGTAATCTAACTATTAGAAGTGATTCAAAACTCTCCAAAATGTTTTATTTTTTTACACAAATCAATGTACCTAACTATGGATCTCGTCATGATTATTTGCGAACTTATCGTGAAATTCAAGTGTTACTTATATCTACTGAGTTTATGATACTACAATGTTATTAGATTAACAAAAATATTATTTGAAAATAATAACTACTTATGCCTTTGTTTAAATTTAAATACAAAACTATAGCAGAGACTTATATTAGGTAATATGTGTTCATACTTATTGCGTTGGGATAAGACTTAATGTATAAAAATGTACCCAGTTGCTTGCTAGATCATGATTAGAGAGAAAAGCTTCACGTTGAAGATTTCTCAGCACCGTAAGTAAAGTACTAAGACTAGTAATTATATGAAATTTGCATAATAGGTCCTGACAGCATAAACAACATTTCCTGAGAAAATCAGTTTGTCGCCAACTCAACATAAACGAAAGCATAATTATAATGGTGTGTAGACTAAGCTCCAAGTAGAACAGTTTATTCCTGAGTGTAATAATCTATGAAAACTAAAGGCATTTCAATTTCTGGGTAACATTTGCCTAAGCACTTAGCAGCAAAGATTTTAAATGGTCTTTAAACTTATTATGCTTTATCAATTTCGAACGAACTGACTGATAAGCAAACAACAAATGTGTTAAATGTTATCACCAGCGCACCGTGACTGATAATCCCTTGCCTACGTAACAATTCGCATAAAAAATATTGACAATATGAATACGATCTTGCAATCACAACTTGTTATCATAATAATCGAAAGGTTTACATTATCTGGTGAAAACAATGGAGCTCATTTCCTTGTTAGTTTGGATAATGTACCATATTACCAACAATATAATGAGTAAAACGATTTGTAAGTTTATTTTCAAGAGCGATGCGCAGAAGGTCAGTTTATAGATAAACTAGGTATAAAACTAGGTGATAGTTATGCTAATCACGTAACTCGGCTGATGAATGGGACAGCGGGACATGCGCGACGAGACTCCAATTCGTACGGATTCATTAGAACCAAATACTAACTAAAGACTTATTACAAATAATAGTAGACGCAAACTGTATAGCAAATTCTGCGGCCATTCCAATTTGCTGGTTTGTTTGGGCTTATAATAAAATTATGATAAACTTTGTGCCCAAACATTGACTTGAGACATCAGAATTTAGAACTGCATTTATATTGAGTGACCATCTTGAATGTCTTTGTTGAAATAAACCGCCAACTGAATTTTATAATTAGTTACATTTTATGGACGTAAGACGGTTTGTACTCCAGTTGATGTGATTACACAACTTGGCAACTGGCTAACGAGTGATTGCGAATATCACACCGCTCACGTACCAGCCGCCATACCCTCAAACAGTATGGCCAGCATGGCGCTTGCCCAATCTTAATTCTGTTATTAAATTTAATAGCGAACAGTGCTGAAACACAGGATTTAGACATCAATCTTGTACACATAAGCTATGAGGCAAGATTATCTACCTAGATATTTTTTTCGAATAGTACGAAACCGCTTGTCTCACGGCTTAGAAATTGATGTTTACAATAATTCAATAACACAACAAAATACGCAATAATCCCCAGTATTCCCCAGTCATAAGGTTAATTTTTTGCGAATATTTCTTAATTTTTAGGGTTCCGTACCTTAAAAGGTAAAAAAGGAACCCTCACTTGTCCGTCTGTCTGTCTGTCTGTCCATGTGTCACCACCGATTTTTCAGGAACGGGTGGACCTAGCAATTTGAAATTTATACCAGATACTTTTGCTTTTAACCTAAATTGACAATTCTAGGTCAACCAGAAGTAGTAGGTCGACCAAACACCTATAGGGCTATAGGTGTTTGGTCGAAAACCTACATGGTAGTTATATAGGTTTGACCTAGAATCACGAAATTTGGCAAAAAGCAAGGTCATCACAAGTTATGGGAAAATTCCGAAAAATAAAAAAGCTGAAAATTTTGGTACTTTTAAATTTTACGCCTACTATTCATTTCACGGTCAATTTGAATAAGGTAAAATTATTATGATTAGTTTACGGAACCATCCGTGTGCCAGTCCGACTCGAACTTGGCCGGTTTTTTTTAATATACTACGTCAATTTCTAGCGTCAATGAGACGTAAATTTTCTGACGTGCGCATATGTCAATAGATTGATGTATGTTGTAGGTAAGTTACAGAACAATACATTGGATCCTTACAACATTTCTGTTATAATACCATAGTAACATTTTATATCTACATCATCATCAGCCTATAATGTCCCACTGCTGAGCACAGGCCTCCTTTCACAAGTGAGGGTGAAAGGGAATGGGCAGATACTCCACCACGCGTGCCCACTGCGGATTTGTGGAGGTAGGCTAGTGGTCAACCTACTGTTGGAATTTTTCAAGCCGCCTAGAAGGCATCCAACTAGCTTAAAGACTATCACAATAAGTGATAACCGGGACGAACGGCGGTGCCTTCCGAAGCACGGAATATCCAATAATATAATATATACGTTATATCTACATATAGGTACTAATATAACAAAGCGGAAGATTTGTTTTTTTACCCGACTGCACGACGCAATAGAGGTACATATGGTTATAGTAATCTGTGATGGAGGATAATTTGTTTGTTTAACAGGGCAAATCTCCGGAACTATCACTCGGATTCGAAAAATTCTCATTATCCCAAGGCTTCTGTTTATCCCGGGACTCCGAGGCATACCGTGGGGGACAGCTAGTTTATTGATAAGGAACCTAACTAGGGTTTTAAAAGCATCATCAATAAATACATAACATCTTTAGCCACACCGTCTCAGGGACGAATCACAAACTTATTAAATTATAAAAATACCATCATTAAAATTTCAAAGTGGACCAATTTTCGTCCCCGCCTGCAATACCTTATACATTCAAGGTAGGTACTTATATTCAAAATTCTATAGATTACAGAGGTTGCTTTTCTCTTTTCAGTTATTTTTACATTTAATAATTTAATCTATTTATTCTGTAATATATGCTTATATTTATTTTACATCTGTCTTATTTTATTAAACTGATTGACACTATGACATGGCATTATGTCATAGTAGAATGTAGAATTATATCTATATGTCAATATTGTATGAGTTAACTTATCTGGTTAACTTGTACTGCGCTGTGGATATACTCAAGAAACATAATTATAGCCAAATGTTCATATTTTGTCTATAGAATTAGTGAAGTCTCATTTTTATATTATTTAAAAAACCTCAGCTGTTATCCGCTTTCTGGCTAATTCAGTACTCGTTACATCAAAGAATTTAAAACGTCCAGAAGGATAGTCGCCTCTATGGCAACATGAAATAAACAAGCCAGAATTGACAGTATTTGACAGCCGTGCGCAGTACGAACTGGGGGCCTACCACAAGCTCTTAAAACAAGGTTAAAATAACCTTATTTTGCGTTTTCGTACCATGACATCCTTAAAAATAAGCTTATTATAGGCATAAAACAATATTGTTTTGTTAGCAGGTTTGATGACGTCACCTCTAATCGTTCATTCAAATCGTACCATGATGTGTCTTTTGACAACTAGCATTCTGGTTTTTATGTCAATTGCATATATCAATCAAAATATAACATTATATACGCGACGAATTATCCAAATTTATGATAAAAATATCTATTATTATAGTGATATAAAGTCAGTAGATCGTATTTATTTAACTTATCGAATTAATTGTGTATCTCTAGCCTTCTAGCTTTTGCCATCTAGCATTTCAAGATGGCAAATGAATATGAACTATTTGTGTTTTTGGAAGCAAATACCAAAGAAGCCAATAATAGATACACGAAAGCGACGTGGTATGCATCTATGCTACGTGAGGAATCAACACTTTCGCATGCAATGGACCAAAATGCCATTTGCTATCGAAACCATACGACCGTATGGGTTTGAAGCTCACCGAGTCGCTCGCATATTGTCACCAAAATAATCGAGGCCTCGGGCGGGGAGCTTTTTCCGCCAACGCATTAGCTTGGCTAGCCTGTTGGGAACCTTGCCGATAATCTACGGCAGCCTAGAGGAAAATTTATATACGAGTGCTAGATTGTATTTCATTTATTTGTTGTAAATATTTAATATCGTATAGATTAAGCTTTACTGTGATTGTACTGTATTCATAAACGTTTATATACCTAAATACGCATAATGTTTCATTGTATGACCTGCAACTACAGTAGCATTCCTGACAAAAGGTAATAAATAAAAATATGTGTTGATTCCTGTGGTAAATTCTTTATTCATATAATTTAAAGACAATAGGTACCTGCCTAGACTATAGGTATTAAGACTGAAGTGCCATACATAAATATAAACCTACCTAGGTATATATTTATGTATGAACTTTGTCTCAGTTTTTGTAATGACCAAGAAGTGCTCCATCGCTTTGCTAGTTGAGGATTAGGTA
Organism: Achlya flavicornis; assembly: GCA_947623365.1. Taxonomy (NCBI): domain Eukaryota; kingdom Metazoa; phylum Arthropoda; class Insecta; order Lepidoptera; family Drepanidae; genus Achlya; species Achlya flavicornis. The sequence goes on along the minus strand of OX392468.1, from coordinate 4,807,651 downwards.
CCTATTTCTCTCCAGCACATTTCTTAGAGTAGTTACTTTGAATTCCGGCGAATTCTTCACTGCAAAATGAATAAAATAATACTTGTATTACTTCTGTTTGTAACCATGCCATATTAAATTTCATTCACTGAATATCACTATTGAACGGCGGCCCTTTTGCCTTGTTTTTATATTGACCTAAGTAATATTAATTCAAGTAATATAAAAGTCGATATAGTACATAAAATAAATATTTGTATTATTTCAAAATATGTAGTGCAACAGGGCACATTGAGTTTCAAAATTCGTGCGTCACAATTGACAAGTATTTTTTTTTGTCCCGTTCCATCCTATAGGGCCATCATCTTCTCTCACAAAATAACCTTATTGCCAGACTGTTTTGTTTTCACCTTATAATAATATTACTTTGATTCGTACCATGAGCTCAATCGTTCAACATTGATATAACATTGCTAAGTGCCGAGAAAGAATGAATGATTTGTAAGAATTTGTCTATGGCTTGCTACAACCTGATAAAAGATAAAAAGAAATAACGATATATTAACTGTATAGTGCCATTTCTTTCACACGTTGGACCGAAATGATTTGAGGTTCTTCATCTTTTAGCAAAGTACCGTCAAACGGGGGAACTTGGGACACTTTTGAAGTTCAACGATATATCATATGCATAGTAATAGGTATTTGTCACATATTAATCTCTCTATACTCCAGTGTCTAGTCAAAGTTTCATGTTCAGAACAGATTTTGGGTTACGGTAACCTATTTTTTTTTTTATTTTTTTTTTATTTGTTGTCTCAAGTTACCTTAAATGTGGGGGTAAATTGGAACACCCATTCTTTCACCGCTATATCTCAAGTTTGACAAGCAACAGACCAACATGGGACACGATTTCGTTTTTAAAAAAGTGGCTATGTTTACAATAATCACATTAAACACCGTTTGGGACAGTTTTTATTTAAATATACACAAAACTAAAGTAATTTGATTTCTTCTTTTAATTGATGTAAATAGAACTGAAATAAACAAAACTTCTTAATTATCTCTCAAACTGTTCAGAATAAATGTCTATAAAATTAAATTTACTACTACTTAGGTAACAAAAAGTACTTCTAAATAGAGTTTAGAACGTATTATATTTTGTATGGAATTTTAACTTCTACGTCGAAATCAAAAAGTAATTATCACTATTTTTTAAAGCTAGTTGCACTTATATTTTATATGAAATAAGTACCTTCCTCTGGAAATTGCTATTTAAGACAACACTTTTTCACACCAAGAGGTTTTTATTACTAGAGACATTGTTCCCAAGTTACCTCCATTTTTATGCAACTGAAATGTTTTGTAAAAAAGAAAAAATATATGCTAGCAGCATTATTTTAAGTTTCAAAATTAAATACATCGGGAATTGAAGTTATGAATCGAAAAAAAACCAGACCTGATTTTTGCTCATATTTAGCTGTGAGCACAAAGTTTTTCACGACATTTTGATTGGGTCGCGTAAAGGGTTGAGTTTATGATGTATTTATAAAATTTGGAAAAGGATTAACAACATTTTACTCACATTTTCTAAGAGGCCGAACGTTGATGCTGCATTAAAAATAAAAATCACCGGGCTATTGTGTGTGTGTGTTGCTAAATCTAGAATTAAAATGTGTTCTCGAAAATGTCCCAATTAAGGTATTAGTCTCAAACTACCCCATTTGACGGTATTAAATTAAACTAATTGTAAAGTATAAGTAACTAAAAGAATAAAATATTTTCGAATAATTTCTATAAAATGCATACAAATATTTTAAAATGTTATTATGAAGAGTAAGGAAATTAATTGAAAAAATATATAGACTGCCGACTCTAGATTATCAAATGAAATGAATCGGAACAAAATATTTACCTGTCATTCTTGTCATACTCAAATGTCTAATAAAGATATACAAGATATTTAGTTATTAAATACATTTGTTTATGTAATTTAATAACAAACAAAGTGCAATCAATATGGAAACATCTTAATAGTATATTCGACAGTAATATTCAGTGCATGAAATTTAAGATGTCATGGTTATAAACATTTGTAAGTTGCACAAATGTTGCAATTCATTTTGTAGAGTTGTAGCCGAAGAGTTCGCCAGAGATCCAGTCAGCAGGTAGAAAAGGTTAAATACAAACAGACCAAAAATACCGCCTTCAATCGATATCTACAAGCGAAGGAGTACTCTCAAAAAAGTGTACGTAGATATGGAGAGGCTGGTCTAAAGTGAAGTCTAAGAACCTATAAACGCTGAAATAAAGTTTGAATCTGTATCTGCAAGATTGTTTAATGCCATACTTATATTCTGTATAATTATCTTACTCTGATTAAACTTATGTGAATAAAGAATGTAGGTACATAATACTTTCGTGTTTTTATTCATTGTGTTATTGACGGGAATCCTACTGTAGTTGCAGGTCTTGGAATTAAACATATTATGTGTATGTAGGTATATAAATATATGCCGCTGTTGTCGATCGTCGACAAGGTTCCAGGTTCAAGCTCGTTATTGGCAGTGTTTCCTCTTTGGATAGCCAAGCTAATGCGTTGTCACAAAAAGCTCCCCACCAACCGGTTTGCCGAGGTTTTGATGATAATGTGTGAGCAAATCAGCGAGCTTCAGACCCCCACGGTTCTATCCACAGCCACAAAGGCTACAGAAAGTTAGGTCCAATGGATGTGTATTTTAGAATTTCCCGCACGGTTACATCTGCTCTGCAACAGTATAGCAGATTGTTGTGAGTTGAGTTTTCAATACAAGTATATATTACTTAATTAATATTTTACTACATTAGATGGTTAAAATGATTATCTTTATAGATTATTATAAGTCTGTCGTCTGTCCGTCTGTTGACAATAATATATTCCATCCAGGCTAATGTAGGTTACGACCAATTTTAGAAAATTTGCCAGAGAATCTAGGTAGTTTGGATTCCAGGAACACAGGGACTACTCTGTGTACTAACACTGCAGGAAAGTTAACTTTATGGATTAATCTGGGTTTATTCGATGTACGTTGGTTATAATGAAAACAGGATATTAATAGTGGGTAGGTGAGTGGGTAGGTACCTAAATGAAAAGTCACTAAATATATAAAAACGCTATTTAAAGCTCCGCTTCATCTAAATAAATCTAAGGCTAAGGGTCGAGGGATCGATATTACTCCGTGGATATTACTAACGTAGATGCATAGTTGTGTAGTGAACGACAAGTGCAATTAAAAACTTTATAAACAATCGGTTATATTATTTTGGGATGATAGGTACCTAATCTCGCAATCCCGATATATTCATTCTATAAGTAAATAAATTCGATATAATTACTTTATATGACACTATAATAGATTTTTATAACATAAATTTGGAAAACAATGTTATTTTCAGCTTGTAAATACAACGTATATAAGATTGCTAAATTTGACATTAAAACAATAATGTTAATTGTCAAAAGCTTATAAAAAATAGCTCATGGTACGAATTGAATGAACCATTATGGTAAATAAACAAGGTTGTTTTCATGCATAAAATAAGCTTGTTTTAGGGACATCATGGTACGAAAAGAAGAATAAGGTTGTTTGAAAGAGCGAGAGAGTATGGATGAGTGACAGAGATGAGAATTGTTAAGAGAGAGAAAGTTGCTTAGGCCCATAGCGTTATTTCTTTTCATCTTTAATGAGCCCATAGACAAATTCTCAAAAATCATTCGTTCTTAGCAGCAATATAACAATCATATAACAATAGTGTTTGGTAGAGGTCATGGTACGAATATAAATAAGGTTATTATATGCTGGAAACAAAACAGTATTGCAATAAGGTTGTTTTGTAAAAGATGGGGGTAGGCCCCCTGAGAGCGATTTGCTCAGGGAGCCCCTCAAGCGGAGTGAAATTAAATGTCATGCTTTAGTAAGGCGGATTATCCATCTGGGTAGAGGCACGATGCCCTATGAAAATCTTTGCGTTACATTTAATTGAATTTCAGTAAATGCTTATCACGGATAGTTACCGCTTTTATTAGTCGCACTACGGTCAACTGTTATCTATCATTAACAGATAAGTAATTCGTTGTTTATAGTTATTTATACTTATTATCTAATATTTAAAACACATCACTAATACCACTGACCATATAAAATATGTAGTTTTAATGTTATTATTGGCATGCAAGGTTAAGTAGGTACTAAATTACGATTTAACATTGATATTTCGAGAATGCTATGAAGATGGACACAAAATATAACCATATATACCAACCATATATATGTAGGTAAGTATGAAAAACAAACAATTGACTGTAAATTATGAATAGATAGATTTGTAAAGGTGTTTCTATGCTACGCGAATCGAGCACGAGCTGAGCCACGAACGAGCCTACAACGAGCACGATGCGAATCCCTTTGTTCGTGAATAAATTGACAATCGCGCTCGTTCGAGGCTCGCGAGCCCGTCCACGCTACGCGAATCGTGCTCGCAGTGTGCTCGTAATGTGTGCTCGTTCGTGGCTCGGCTCGTGCTCGGTTCGCCAAGCATGGACGCACCATAAGATATGTTAATAAATTGAAGAAGAAGTTAATAATTATGATACCTTACGTAATACCTTTCACCAATAGGACTATACGACTACATATACCTAATTTCCTAATCCTAGGTAAGTCAACTTCAGAGTGCTTCAGACAAGAAGACCGATTGACCTATCTTTATTCATCACTGATTACATATGTTTAAATAATTTTAGTAAATTTAGTTTAATTTCAAGATGGGTAACCAATAGATGCTGAAAAGTTTTGCTACCTGCATGTTTACAATTCTCCAACAGTCAACGTGTCTCAATTCTCCAACAAGTCAATGAAATTTTTGAAGGTCAACTCAATCGATAAATCATCTTATATTAATTAAAGTCGCGGCTCGTAGCTTTGCAGTAGCAAGTGCATCCGAGTCGTATCGATAAGCGCATAGCGACTACTCCGCGACAACGACGATACGCGGCGCATGCGTCACTCATTATACCTACCTAAGTGTATCTAGTATTTCACAAATCAGATCATGAACACGCCCTTTAGACAATACCTTTAATATCGTAATCTATAACAAGGTTTCCACTATTTTGTAACGAACGGTATTATTATTCTTAATTGGGAGGTCTTGCAACCATTTACTAAGTCTTACAGTGACCGCATTTTTCGAAGGCAACATAATCATAATAATATGTTGTTTCCTTCTATGATAAATTATTATTATGAAATACTCAGAAAAATATATTAAATATCTTCTACACAAAACGTGGCAAGTGAATCTCTTGAGAGATAGACGGTCAGCTTTACCACATTGCCTTGGATCTTCAATCCAGGGGATCTTTGGATACCCTGAAGAGAAGATGATATTTGTACCTCTTCTTTATTGTAAATTAAACCACAAGCAATTTATTCGTGTAAAACATATACGATATAAGCAAGCGAGCGCGTTAAGCGCGTTTTGCGCCAGAAACCTTGGAAGGCTGTTTTCACTAACATTAACGACGCCGCGCGCCGCCGGCGCGGGCGCCGCTACGTACGGTTGATTCTATTGCAAATCTTCCGCGTGGGACATGCAACAACTCATTTTGTTTCTACTAACATGTCCTATTGTGATTGTCTGTCGATTAGTAATTTTCGCCGCAGTTGATTAGTGATTAGATCAAATATCACGCAAAAATAGCATAAAATGTAACTAAATTAAGCCTGCAACCGATTGTTTATTTTTTTAAGGAACTTACGTGTGTCAGAATTCAGAAGACATCAGAGTTTATGTAAAAAAGTGACATTTTGACAGAACCACAATTCAATTTAGGTAAAGTTAAATCGTTTGATCCTTATGCTAGAACGTCAATCAATACTCAAGTCAAGTTTTGAATCGATATTAAAACAATAGAGTTTGGAACCAGCAACAATGATATTAAGTGTATTTTCGATTAACACGATCTATTATTGAGACTTGATTGATTGATTTTAGTTTTGAACTTTTGATCTCGTCCTGTACACTTGATTTTAGTTTGGAACTTTTGAACTCTTCCTATATACAGGCCTAAGAGTTGATGCAGGAACTCTCGCTCATACCACAAAGAATCATGGCGAGATTTGTACAAAAAAATAAAGATTTTTAGAAACTTTAGAATGACGTTATAATTGATCCTTGGTGCCTAAGAAATAACTTGAGCCATTTAAAATATTTTTAGAACCCCGGGATAAAAATGCGAATTTCTATGGCAAGCCGGATCGAATCGCGACTATTCGCGACCAAAACCTTTATGTTGTTGTTATGTTTTGCGGGGTTTATAAAATATTTTATGTATATTAACATGTTGCTGGTAATGTAATCTCAACATTGGAAGTGATTCAAAACCCTCTAAATTGTTTTATTTTTTTGTACAAATCAATGTATGGATCTCGCCATGATTATTTTCTAAACACATGCTAAACACGTTCGAGGACTCGATCTAACTAGTTGCAATCAAAGATGCGAGTGGCTTTCGTGATATCCGGCATTATAAAATATATGTAAAATATGAACAACAATGTGATTGCAAATATGTTTACAATTAATTCGTATAAGCAGTTGACATTGGGCGACTTCAATAGTGTTTATATATCCAATAGTTGTGTTTGCTCAAGTAACATAAGTGAGGATAAACAGATTTACGTAAAATTTAATATTCTTCATACTTATGTTGGAATAAGTATACTGAAAATTCGGTATCCATTATAAAATATTCCGTAAAAAACTTTATAAAAAATTTGGAGTGAAAATAATAAATAAATATGTCATAATTCAATACGAATAAATGATTTATAACGTGTATGATATCTGCTCATTACATAAAAATAATATCTTTCACTTATAATGCCTACATAATTTATTATATTGCTAAACGAGTTGGTAAGCAGAGCAAGGCCATGTCTGATTTTTTGGTAAATTTTGTCGTGATTACTTATATTCAGACAGAATATGATAATTTTCAGTTACTTTTTAATTACCTTGAAAATAATTATGAAAAAATAACTATCGTATAAATATGCATCTATAAAATTTTATAACACGCTGTTTTTAATATTATGTACCTATATCTTACTTTTAATATACTTATTATATTTACTTTTAATTGCATTGTATAAATTGTATTGTATATACTAACACACTATTATTATAAGATTTACTAACAAATAAGGAACAAGTTTTCTGAAATAAATGAATTGAATTGAATATATCATTACTTCTCGTAAACTAATAGGTAAGAGGCATTGATAGCTCAATGCATAGAAATAACATAACTACGCTCAATGCTTTTTGCTGCTTCTGGTAGTTTTTATTTGACCCCTTTCGTTCGATCAAAGCGTTCGAAAAGTATAAGCTGTTGATAAATTGTAATTTAATTATTTCTAATATACCTAGTGGTCGACGCTGCGGGCACACAGGGATAGCTGATTATACTATCGTAGTCAGATAAACAATGCACTTTGACTTTGCCCCGATGCGCTTATCTCGTGGCCCTTCCTACACGAAGAGAGGCAGATTCCGTCATAATTATACATTTATGAATAAACAGTCGAATAGAAACATACTTAGACACATTTTGTTTAAACTGCCGAAGAATTCAACTATTCTGTACCCATCTGCATTAGGTACATGAAATAATATATATGTATCTAAAGGTACCTACGACCGCTGTTTTTACAAGATCGAAACTCTTTATCATACCTGTCAATAGGTTCCAAATAATCTATACTAATAATATAATGAAGCGGAAGAGCTTTTTTGTTTGTTTGTTTAAACGGGCTAATCACTGGAATTACCAGTCGGATTCGAAAAATTCTTTCACTAATAGGAAGCTACATTATCCCCGAGTATTATAGGCTACTTTTTATCACGGGAACGCGGGTGAAACCGCACGAGACAGCTAGTCTTATATAGTTCGCAGACAAATAAGTATTCATAAGGTGCTGGTTAACGACCTTTAACTGCTGGCAATGCATTTAACAGACTGACATTATGTAACCGCGTGCTAATAGCTATCGAGTAATATCGTAGGTAGGTTATTGCTTAAGTTTGCTTAAACAACATGACATAACAAATATTTTTGTAACTACAGGGATTTATATCGTAGATTTATAAATATTTAATATACACTTGTCTATAACAGACCAATAATCTAAAAACAAATGAAACGCGTGCGTTATCCTTTTGTTATCAGTTGACGAGAAAATTATCACTGGAACAACAATGACAGATTAAGAAGGATGTCCCTTTGCTGGCCATACGCCTCACTTATCACAACAAAGAGAAATACGTGTATGTAGCTTGACAAATTTACATTTAATAAATACAATGTCCTTACGACTACACAAAGAAAAATATCCACTAAAACCGTCATATATTCGCTGTATCTATTGCAACGTAGTGTCGTAATTCCAACGCAATTTTGTTCACTTAAGTACATACTTCTGAAGATAATAATCACCCCGTGGCTCAAGTACAACTTAAAACGTGTGCCAAGTCCCTGATGTAAAACGACATAACAACCAACCGAGGTCTAGGACGGGTCCGACGAAATCAGTCGTTAACCGCTTCTAATTGGACTGTTGCCCAAACATCATATGCATTATGTATGTACCTACCCAGTTAAGGTTACGCAAATAGTAGGCTTTGGTGTTAGTACGCTCTGCGTAGCATGCTGCTAATCTATCAAACCGTTTACCTACTGGAATTGTAAAAAAGACAAGCGGAAGATATTCATGAAAAATTTTGAACTATGATTGAGGTAAAACGCAGAATACTAAGTAGTTACCTATAGATTTTAATGAGATTATAATCATTGTCTGGAGATGCCAGTTCTGTAATATACTTGGTAATTTTATGGTGACACGCGATTTTTTTGTATCTAATAATTTTGTTAACGATACTACCTATATAGCTTATAGCTTTATAAATAGCTATCGATACTCGGTTACAGAACTCTTTAGCTTCATAACAACTGCTACCTACATCTAAAAGAAATATATCCCTGCCAGCTTTTATATCTAATCATGACAATATGTAATCACTAAAACCTTCCATTATAATTGCTGTCTATTTTCATAGTATATGCACATAATGTTGGTTTTCAATTAACAGCAAATACACTAACATTGTTGCGAGAGAGAACATTGGAACATTGGTAGTCAGTGATCTCTCTCGCAACAATGTAAAGGGGTATGTAAACAATACATTCTTCAGTAGACATAACTTCTACAAGTATGAAACCTCTGCCTTATGGCGAACCTCTCGATTCCATCGTATGTAGGTACTTAACAAAAGTATCCATCACAGCAGAGAAGTATTTGTTCGACTGAGGAATCTATTAGGTACTTGATCCACAAGGCTTTAGAAGATAGCTATTATGTAAATTTTTAAAAATAAAGGTACTCACGAGTGCCAACGCGCTCTCTGGATACCACTTGCATGGTCGGAGGAAAATGGTAAGGATCTCGTCATCTTCCCCGAAGGTCAAGTCCTTGTTCTCTTTGAGTAGCTCCTTGAGCCGCTCGAGAGCCTCCCGCACCCTCTCCGGCGTCTCGCGCAACTCATTCTCAGCAATCGCTTTGGTCTCCGGCGATAACTCCAAGCTGCGCTCTAGCCTGAACTCGCTTGAACTCATTTTGATTCAAACAATCTGCAATTAAAATATTGTGTTAATCTAGCATACCTACATTAGAATACACATGTTGATAGAACTGTGTGGGATCTGATACATTATTGGAACCAAATTTAGTATACTATCTTTGGAATATATTTTACCTGGACTTAAAAATTAAGAGATGAAGACTTCACAAATGTTTTAAATAAATAAAAATATTAAATAAGAAATAACCGATAAACCGCTCACTGAACTATAGACCAAGCTGGTTGGAAGTTTTTTAACATTTGATTTGGTAAGACTTCGAAGTTCGAGAGGGGCATTGGCTATCGCATATTGTGAAGCGAGCTTGACATGACACTGGCCGCAAGGCAAGGACTGATTGTGGATGCCACGCACGGTGCGCCGGCGCACGTGTCTCTGGATCGCCGTTTAAAAACACATTATTGCGTTGAAGATTAGGTTGCACAAAATCTAGGTAGCTGACAGTTATCGCTCTTACAGCTAACAAAGTAATATACATCACACTTAGGTACATTCAGATACTCAAGTAGGTACTCCAATCGCTATATTGATATATACAAATATTTTAAATTAAAAGGACTCCATTTATTCTCGAAAATTTAGGATAAATTTACACAAGTTCGTGCGACTTGCACCACTCGAAACTTCCGTTTTTTTATCTTATAATGCAAATATGCGATAGATGGGTGAAATGGAGACGTGCAATCTAAATCTTAACACTATCTTAATATGCTTATCTTTTTATTTTTCACTTAATCCCTGCATTTTCTTATAATATTACGTTGGTACGTAGTTTGAATTTCATCAATGGAATACCTACCTTAAGGTAAGACTACGACTGAAGCATTGACACTTTATTGGATGTTTTCGATTGCTTTGAAGCAAATATGATGTACTTACCTACCTACGTTATTGTTTTATCTAGTATATCTCAGTTCAATCAACCTGCACGCGTGGCTTTTGTACCTACTGAGTGCTCCAAATAAATAGCTTAGTTGGTATTATTTTAATAAAAAGCTAACAATAATCATAGTCTAACTCTGCTAGATTAGATATGGTTTTCATTGGTCAGCAAAATGTATGTAGATTTGAAATCATTCAATAGTTTGCATAAAAGTAAGCTGAATTTAACATTTTAGGTAAGTAAGTAAAAATCTTATTTGTTTATTAAATAAATAATAAATAATGTTTCCTTCGTTTGGTACCTACTTACTTATGTTAGTTAAATTGATTTTAATATTGTCTATATTCGTTCTCAGATAGATATTCCCACAGGATAACATATAATACACATGGAAATAATTTGACATTAAATTTACGAATATGATATCGCTTATTTCATGACAACTATTATCGCAGAATATAGCCTCAAATGTTTCTTATTCAATTATTTCTTACCGCATTATCATACATTACATCATAAAAACAACTACAATAATTAATACTGTAGACTAGATAATAAAAAACAACTATACAATTATGCATCTGCACAACATTTAACATACACGTTAACAAACAAACACAACACAACGCTACCACGAAATAGTGTAGAATAGATCCGGACTTTGTTTTCACTAATACAAAAACTACACGAAATTGTATCAATATTACACTAACCTCACTCGCGTAGTGGAAACTCACGCGCCGGTGGAAATGACAAAGGGCGGAAAATCGATCGTGCGTTGGGTGAGAGGCGCAAGCGAGTGTGCGCGCGCGCACCGCCCCAGCTGTTTTATAGACACGATAACGCCGCACACTTTGTGCCCCCGAGACACAACCGAACCGTTAGTGTTCCCATCTTCATATCGTTTAAATACATTGAGGGATGAAATTGTATTTTACACATTTAATCGAGGAAATTATTGAAGAAATATATTCAAATTCAATCTAATTTATGTAAACATGACAAGGTTCTATACCATACAAATTTAAGATAAGTAAAATAAAGTGTTTTAACTATTTTAACTACTAGGGTGACTGAGACTAGGAATATAAATAATAATTGGACTGTTTTACAAAAAACTTAAACCGACTTCAAACTACACGAAGAAGTAATCAAATCTTGATCTGATGACAATGGGACCAAACAGGAAGTGTACCCTTCCAGACAAAAAAAGAATTTTCCAAATCGGTTCATAAACGACGGAGTTATGAGGTAACAAACATAAAAAAAAAACATACAAACGATTTGAGAACCTCCTCCTTTTTTTGAAGTCGGTTAAAAATATAGCGATATATACTCGTCAAAGTAGGTTAAATTAGGCTACGAATATAACTAGGTTCGTAGGCCTCGTAGCACCCTCGCCTCGTAGCCAGGAAGGATACCAGTCAATGGGAAAGTGAATGGTGACTGCAAAATTCCAAAGGTATTTATTTCATGTTAAGGTATGTTACATAACAATTATTTATGCTTTTGCTTTTTTTCTCAATTTGGTATGTTATTATTTCAATGATGAATTTTTCATTACATAAACCAATCCTGGTAAATCTAAACCCCTACAACACAAGACAAGAACAAGCTAAGAGCTTAAAACAATTAAAAAAACATATAATTAGTATTACGGCCGCGCCGCCGATAACATAATACCGAGAACTCATTCCTCAAATCTGAATGTAATGTTTTAGTTAAAAGTACCTATATTTATTAATCCATGAAATATGTTATTGATTTATTCAATGTCTACATACCTACTTAGTTATTAATAGTACATCACTAAGCTCGATTAAAACAAGTCATTATTACTAAATAGACCAAGATCTCATCTTACACGTCAACACTGAAGATCTCATCTTACACGTCAACACTGAATAAAATATGGTTATTGAATGCATCTCATATACCTCCGTATTACCTATACCTACATTACAACTAATAAGTACATCATCATCAGCCTTCTTTTAAGTCCATTGCTGGACATAGGCCTGTCCCAGAGCGCGCCACTTCTTCCGGTCGTAATAAGTACATACACTTATATTTGTAGATAGGTTTTAAAGCCTCTCCGCTACATATAGCTATCCGACTCACTATTATAGAGAATGTAATATAATATAATTATTATACCGCCGCCAGAGAGATGTGAAAACCAACCTAACGCTATAACTGGTTTATAATTTGTAATAAGAATTAAATTGGTAATAAGGAAACTTTACCACACTGTACGTCTTACTTATGACTCAAACTCGTAGCTCAAACTCATAAGAAAAAAGTACGGTCTACTCCTTTCATTAAAACTAATTTTTTATAGTTCGAAGGGTTAAATTGAAAAACGAAGGTGGTATTTATTCTTCATCATCATCATCATGCAGACTTATTTAAGAGCTTGAGCTATTTATGAGGCATGTCCAAGGCAGATTGTTTATTAAAAACAATCAGATATGATTCACCAACAGATACCTAGGTATAAGCTGCCTTTGTATCACTGGTGTACTTTGACCAGAAGTTTGTACCTATCTTGGTTAACAAATGAGTATAATATAATGTATATTAAGCCCCAGATAATAGGTCGTACACTAACCGAAGTGCATGTGATATAAGAACAGTAATACAGTTGTGAGTCATTAGTAAGAAATTTACACAAAGACGATCATTGTCCCCATCGTAACAAGAAAGTCCAAACGTATTCTTTGTCTAAATAATGTTCTCTTTAAAGACCCCAATTTTATTGAGCGTACCTATGTCCTTAGAATTTTATTTGTGTAATATTTTTTTTTTAACTTAACTAGTATCTTGTGAAAGTATATCTTTGTAGTAAGCTATATAATATAATGTTTCGCTTAGTATCGGGAGAGGCTTTGTTGGACAGCATATCACTATTAATTGTATCCTGATTTAATTCTTTTTTTTAAATTAATTAACAATTGAACGTACCTACTGTAGACGAGACGGTATACATAGTGATTATTTATTCACTTTATACAAACGATTACCTAGGTACCGTAAGTTCTCTGACGTAAGTTCTAGAGATGCTGCAGCTAGTTGTGCCATTATTGTTTTTTTTATTTTTATTTATTTATTTGAATTAAATTTAATTTTGAGATTTCAAATTATTCGCAATTTTTTCGCTACCTAATTCGTTAAATTACGAATAATAATTTCTACTATTATACGACGTTGCCAAATAATTATCTTCAATACATTTAAAATAAAATATATATTACATTTATTAAAATATAGATAATGTACGTAGTATTTATATACTCTGACTATAGTTAGATACATACATTCCTGACTAACATAAGTTGTGTTTTTTTTTTACTTTAGACTCGGAGTAGGTAAATAAATACTATACATAGATTTAGAAAGAATCATACTATAATTATATAACTAATTCAACGTATTTTTTTCGGTATGTAGGTTAACCTATACCCCGAGTGTAAAGACTTGACGTTAGTAAACGCTTACAACGCAATTACGACATTTCTCTACAGGAATTGACACAGCGCCTCTAGCGGAATACTCATGGTACTAATTTCTCAATTAAAAATTTATATACTCTGAGGTTAAATCAAACGCGATAGTTCGGGTTCGGGGTACTAATCCCCACATTACTAGAAATACCGAAAGTTAGTAATTCATCTATATTTTTTGGGGTCCGAACCAAAAAGATAAAAAAGGAACCCTTATGGTGCGTCTGACCGTCCGTCCGTCCATCTGTCCGTCTGTCACAGCGGTATATTTCAGCAACCACTAATGCTATTGATTTGAGAATAGTTATAATTATTGCCTCTAGCTCCGAAGTTCGCAATGCGAATAAATAATTACGTACAGCTCAGCTGATAGACATTGATTTTAATATAGGTACCTATTACAGGAAAAAATCGAAAACGATGTTTCGAATAAAATTTCTTACTGTACTGTTTCGATCAAAATTTCTTAACAAATAATCTTAGTCATGCGGTCCAGTTTTTAAGAACAGTGATGACCCAAACGAGTACCTAAATATACCTACGTCCAAGGAAGGTCGGAACCCTCGTTGAGCGAGTCAGAGTTAGCTGAGATAGACTCGGACGTGGTCGGTTTTTATATGATACTAGCTGCTCGGAGCGACTTCGTTCGCGTGTTGCTACCCTACCCTACCCTACTCTGTCAGCAAAATCCCCATTAACAAAATGATCAGCCATTTATTGAAGTAATTTGTTACAAAAAATTTGATAAATAAAGAACCGCTCGACCGATTTTGTGCAAACTTCACATAAGCCATCTACTAAATAGTCATAGAGAATTCCGAATATATAATATATACATTCCCCCTTACTCATAAACCGCTATTTAACTAATATACTGTTTAAAGGGTCACGTAAATAATGTCACATTATTTGACAATGACAATAGAGTGACGTTATTTACGTGACCATTTAAACAGTATATTAGTTAAATAACGTTTTATGAGTAAGGGGGTTAATCGCTAACGGACTATTATCCGTAAACACTATTCGCGGAGTCTCTACTCAATACATATCTGTCATATCTACTATATCGTATTTATAAAACACGTCCAAGAATGGACATATTATGCAATGTTTTTAGTTTTCCGAAAATACTCATTAAACTGGAAAAAGAGAGCGCATAGATAGAATGTAGGCTACCAACAGCTCTTTAGTGCTAAAGTTTATCCAGGCCAGGCATGAACTATGAACTATATTCTTCACGATGTTCAACCTCACGTAGATCTTAATAATCAATTTGTATAGGTACCATTTTTTTTAATATAAATCATTCACGATTTGATAAAGTGTTCGAATAACATAAAACAATATAAGTACTTGATTAGACGTATAATATTTGTTTGTAACACTATATTATACTAATAAGTCTCTGCTTTATGATTAAACCACCTACTCAATGATAAAAGCTGAACTCGCATAAGATAAAGTTAGTATGCCGGAACTGCCCAGTGCGAGGTCGGTTAGGAAAGCGCCTATTTGTTTTCGATAAAGAAATTTTATCGTCAGTTAGCGATTAGCCGTGGATATTAATTTTAACGACCTTGAAAGGACATTATATTTACCTAGTTTATTTTTCTGATAAGAAAATTTAAATGTTGAATGCCACGAGTTGTTTCAGTTAAAACATACCTACATACTGCCTACAGTGCTGCCGCGTAGAGAATGTGTTTCTGACACCTGTTTATATTGGCCAAATCTCGGAACGGTTCAGTATTATTTTGCGTAGCTATGCCCGCCCATAGTAGGTATAGTGAAAGAACCGTCGTAATCAGATTATCCATTTCTGTGATTTGGCCAATATTAGCAGGTGTCAGAAATGCATTCTCTCGGCGGCCGCCCTGTATGTGTTAACGCTGTTGTTTTTTAAACATAAAACAGTTTGTTGTCTGTAAGATAATTTTCAGGGATAAGAGAAAAATAAAGACGGTTCCGTCGGTTTAAAGATTTTATTTATCGCCAACTTGACTGTTGTAAAAAATTAAACTGTTCTAAAAAAAAAATATTGTTCTATGAAGATGATGCATCTAACTCAGTGACGGCTGTGCTTGTATCTGCTTCGTCGTCAGAATTTTGTTCTTCATCGCTGCTGCCCCCTTGCTGCAACAAACAAATATCGTTATCTACTAATTATGAATAAATGTTTATAACTGATGAAATATAAATGTGACAAAACATTACAAAACATGAACAAATATGTATAGGTCAAGATACAGTTAGTACAAAAGCGATAGGTATTGTTCAATATACATACAGTAATGACATAGTTATACAAACACAGATATACACAGCGGTTTTGCATTCCACATTTACTATTATTAGAGGTTCATGTATTATTTGAATAGTACACGAATAATAAAAAATAGAATTATCGTAAAAGTAGATTTCTTTTTTGATGTCTGGGAAAAAATTGGTTGGGGCGACTTTTTGGTACAAAACTGTCGTTAATTAGGTTTTTTTTTTCAATATAATATTAGCCCTCGTAAACTCCACAACTACTACATTAGCTTCTAGTTTCCAAAAAATAAAATCATGATCGTGATTTTACCAGATTACCGGGGCAGACTGGAGTACCTACGACAGAACCTTCGCGACACTTTTTGCAGATGGCGTTGCGAACGATTTACTCAATAGATTCAAAAAATACTAAATTATTTATCAAAACAGATCTTCATAGGCACTTATGACTGACTGACTAATACCGGTTCGAAAGGTTGCATTTCTTGAGAAGAGCCGGCAATAAACTCAGCAATTACTCTTTTCAAAAGAAGCTTAGATTCATTACATAATATTTAATTCTAATTTCACTGACAATAATTGCGTGCGGTGTATGTTATAACTACCTACTGCCCTCTGCGTGTTTTATAGAAGAAACTGAGACTACTCTTTAGAATCAAGCAATAGTATTACGTAGATCATTTTAGCAGCGTTTTCTAATAACACGTATCCAGCTAAACTGATATCAAATAAAAGTAATCTTACCTCAAACTTGAGATCAGATTGATAGGTGGTGAGCAGGGTCTCCTTAACGTATCGGAAGATGTGGTCCCGACAGATCTGGTCGATGTTGGGCGACAGCCAGCCGCGCTTCTGGTGGCACAAGTAGCCGGGAGGCAGTTCTGAGGCCAGGAGTTCCTGCACCTCCGGCACTTCCACGTCGCAGTACTGAAATATTATTCTTAATTAGTTTATATGCTGTTTTTTTTACTGGACTATAATGGCTCAGCTGGAAGGGAAAGAAAACACTGTAATTATATTTTCACAACTTACACAGCATAATAAAGATGTACCATAGCAAGGTGTTAGGGTAGTTAGTAGAACCTACCTGGCTGGCCACCACCCTCAAATTGAAAATCTGTCGCCAAGCACCTATCGGTGTGCTCCGACAGCTGCGCTTGAGAGCCAGTTCATTCTAGGCTTTATGTGCTTACCACCTACGGCCACATCATCACTTATCATGTTGAGATTGCGTTCCAAAATAGGCCTACACAGAGTAAAAAAAAGTATTACTCACCTAGCGACCCTTCAATTTAATCGTCTGACCCCAACACTTGCAGTCCGTTTTAGCAGCAGCACCTAAGGCCGTACCCTACTCAATCTTAGCCAAAGTAATAGGTACCTGGTAGAATATTTGTCGTTGCGCGGGCACCATCCCGGGTCGGAAGATGACGGCGCCCTCGGGCACTAGGTCGGCGGGCGCGGGCGCGGGGGGCGCCTCCTCGGGCTCCGGCGGGAGCGCCCCCGCGCCCCCCGCGGCGCCCCCGCCCGCGCCCCCCGCCGCCTCCTCGCGCCGCCGCTTCAACTGGCGCATGCGGTCCGCCTTCTTGTAGTGCACCATCGGGTCGCGCGCCGTCACCATCGAGTGGATACCCGCTGCGTTCATACAACACTTAGGGTCAGTTCACACCGAGACGCGACGCGGCAAGCTCAGAAAGCAATAGCATGTATAAAATTCAAAATCATTGATTCAAATGGACTTTCGCAGGCACTTATGAAACTACAACTTTATTTGACTCTTGCTATGACACAACAAAATGCATAAATTAATATAATTTTATTTTTGGCAACGGCTAAACTTTGGAAAGCGCGCCCTGCGGGATAATTTCGGCTGACTTTATTACGATGTTTCATACACTTGTATATTGACTGTACTTACCAGTATGTCTAACTCTAAAGTCCAAAGTCTGGTACTTGCGAGCATCTGGCTCTTTCCTCGGATCATAGCCGTACCTGACCCACATCATCCTCCAAGGACCATCCTTCATGTTTATCGCCAAACATGGTAATATGAGTTTCAATGTTAACGACCTTATCTTTACTTCATATTTGATACGATTTTGAGACCAAATCGGTCTTTCGTCAAAGAGCTAAAAAGGAAAAAAAATACATTTAGTCAGCAAGAACTAAATCTAATCATAAATCTAAATAGTAAAATACGCAATACTTACCTATATCGTAGGGAAAACGTGTGAGTCATGAGGGTATTGTTAATATTGATACCTCTTACCACTCCAATCTGTTGTCTTCAGAATTACTTATGAAGACCAGGGAAAAAGAATATCTCCTTTTTGGACGCCTCGGTCAATAGACACGGGCACGGCTAGTCTATACATCCACAAGCACATTTTGCTTCAAATTTTCAACTTGAGATTGAGATTACTTGGAAAAATCCTGCCTGCTCTACATAAAAATTAAGCCTAACCTATGTTAGAAACAGCCCAAGTACAGCTTGCCGATCACCCCTTTGATTTTTAAATGAATTGATAAATAAACTCCAAAATAAATAGATATCCTGGGACATTCCTCACACAGGTTATCTGATCCCAAACTAAGCTGAGCTCGTAATATGGAAACCAGATAACTGATATACTACATATACTACTTTTTGTTTGTAAATACATAATTATAATTACAACCAGATTTGCACACAAATGCATGTTCTGTGTGGGTAGGAAGGAGGAATAATTAAGTCATTTTTCAATACCTTCCTAACAGATTCATAATCAGTTTCCAACTCAGGGTATGTAGTAATTTTTGAATCCTTCAGCTTGATGTAGTACTCATGGGGTTCTGGAGGTAAGTCATCAATGAGATTGAATGTGAACCGAGTTATTGGTGCTCCCCTGGAGGACCTCACTTTGTGATGGATGATCTCCTCTTGTTCGTTTACACCTATTTTTTCTGGATATCTCTTATCTGTGTATGTGTAACATATAGGCTTGTCTGATCTTGTAAAGTTGAAAGGAACAATAAACAATGGCCCTGGTTGTCTGAAACAAAGATATTATTAAAAAAAAAATTGCATCATGAAATCTTTTTATTAACAAAAACCAAGCCATAGCCAACCATTAACATTTCTCTGTAATTAATATTCCGTGCTTCGGAAGGCACGTAAAGCCGTTGGTCCCGGTTATCACTTAATTGTGATAGTCGTTAAGCTAGTTGGATGCCTCCTAGGCGGCTTGAAAAATTCCAACAGTAGGTTGACCACTAGCCTACCTCCACCGATCCGCAGTGGGCACGCGTGGTGGAGTATCTGCCCATTCCCTTTCACCCTGATTTGTGTAAGGAGGCCTGTGCTCAGCAGTGGGACATTATAGGCTGATGATGATGATGATGAATTATCTGGGAATAGTCAGGGTTAAAAAGAGATGGCCCGGGACAAAAATCTCACACATAGTTGAATCTAGAGGTTAGATTCTGTATGCTTTCTCTTTAATCCTTTAAATTCAAGACCACCAATCCCCTGTAGTGACTACCAAGGTGAAGATTATACCTTCAAGTAAGTCTTTCTGAGCCTGCCATTTCCTGTTTGACTTTTGTGATGTTTGGATGAGACTGTTGATTACAAATTATGTCTCACTCTCACTGCATGGATAGGACAATCCAACCTTTCCCTTCCCTCTCAGATGAAAACTTTTGTGAACCAAATCAGTTGAAGAATGATTAAGAATAAACTATAGATATCTAGATCATATGTGTTTCTAATACCATTCCCTGATCATCAGTTAAAAGGGTACGAGTTCCTTTAACAACAAAGGAACAGTCATAATGAGGGTTAAGTTTAGATTAGTAAAAATGGTATAACTATAATATCTTAGTCTGATATTTAATAAAAAATACTTACGTAATGTAACTAAAGTTGTCAGTGCCACATGGAAGAATTTGTTCCAGAATACAATTTGGCTGACCAACCCCTTCCTTTAGTATAGGAAGGTATTGAAAATCAAACATTGCTGAAAATAAAATGAATTTAATTTATTTATTTTTATTTATCAAGTAAAAGTTTGACAACTGAAATACATTTCAGCAAAATTGCACTATTCATGAAATTAATAGACTATAGGTACAAAGTTGTAGTTCGTAACTACTTAATACTAAGATTTTAATAAGTTAGTAATGTGATAAGATGATACTAACAGTCAAATTTATACATTGTCCTGACACGTCCCACCACACTTGTGGATACCACTTCTTTTTTCACTTCATCCAAAACCCTTGTTTTCTTCACTTTCACCCGGAACAAAACACCCGCTACTTTCTTGGTATCTGCTATTATTTTCTTCACATATGGATTATCAGGTTGATAGGTTAAAGTCAGCCTTTTCTTTGTAGGTTGTGTATATACCTGAAAACATCAATATTGCACACATATTTACATACAGCGGTACTATGTGAAAAGGTATTGTGTACAAAATTAGTTAGGTATAATACTACTTAATATATTTGTTACATTATTTATGGCGGTTCGAAAATGATAAGAAGTGTTACCTACTTTACCTGTGAAATTCCTCGAATACCTCCCAAGCATTTTATTGCTTTCTCGTCATTTTTAACTATCCCAGGAAATAGAACGCATATTAATTCACGATCTAAATTAGGATTTTCCATTCTCACTTATTAAATTGTTTGGGTTTAGCCAGCACAGCATGAGCAAAGCGAAGCGAACAGAAATTATCTCCTATATACAAATGTACTCTTATATTGCAGCTAGACCGCCGATATATTACTATACTCTTTGACTAGAATTGAATCAAATACATAAATTGAAGAAAATTCTAAGAAATATTTTCAATTCAATTCTTATAAATTATGGCTTTTGAAGAAATATTTTCAAAACAGTAAACATGTGGGGCGGGTTGACTGACTGACAATAGTGACAGTTTAACCAGTGTTGCCACTGCTGACAGATAATGGACGCAGATGGATGACCATGTGAATTTCCCCCCAACTTTTTTCGAAATCCCCCCGAAAATTAGCTTGTTGAAAAAATATTCCCATTTAACAGTTTTACGTATTTTAATGGAGAAATACAAAAGCAAAAAATATCATTTTAATTTGTTATTCCTACTCTCAATACTCAAAGCTACTCCCCCATGGCGTCAACTATTATTAAACATTTATTTTCCGTTTAACTTTGACACAAAAGAAAACTAAATAAACATGATGTTAGACGACACTAACCCACAAACCAAGCTCGAAAGAAACGGACGAATTCAAAGTGAATATACCACTACGTTTAGACCACAGATTTGAGATTTGGTTCTGTGTCCGAGTTTATAGTCCCCCAAATGTATCTTCACTCTTCGCCCCCAACTTTATCTGGCCCGGTGACCAAAAGAGGAACTATCGACGCCAATTTGAAATGTAATTCTTCCTTCCATTCGCCATTGGTTGTTTGCACAACCAAATGCGATAACAGCGCCTCTCTCACCGGGTCTAATAAGTTTGTGGGACTGTAAACGAATGAGGAGTTTTCTTATGATACATCTAAGCTCAAATTCAAAATACCTGTCAAATCGTGAACTTTAGGGTACAAATTGGTTCGTATTATCATAAAAACCTCCTCATAAACGAACGAACGAGTTGAAAGAATAGAAGGAATTATTGATTATATTGTAGTGCTGGGAATTAATATAAGTAGGTAGCGATGGGAATTATTTGTGAATGTATGATTGAGGTTACTTACTCAAAAGTTAAAAATCCTCCAAAATTTCCCCCAAGTCTATTTTTACCCCCGAAAAACCCCGTAAAGAACCATTCCCCCCAAAGTTGAAAAACCCCCCGAGTTTGCAGGGAATCCCCCCTCCCCCCCCCCATATGGCGTCACTGAGTTTGACACACATTCAGTGCCACCATATGATAAGTGTGAAATCCTACCAACGAGATGAAGAACTCTAAAATAGTTCGGTACACACGGCTACACATCAAGCTATTTTTATGCCTAAGCCTAAGATATAAATGTAAGAAAATGCCACAAATGTTAATAAAGTTCTAAGTCGCATTTATAAGTTACGAAACTAAGACCGAAAGTACAAAAAGAACATGGACAAAAACGAACGAAATTCGTACTTTTAATACCCTGCTGGCAACGCTGTCATAACAAAAGTGGAAACTCTTTGTGGAAACTGGCAACCACAAACTACCATGAGAACTTTAACAGACAAAACAAACCATAAACAATAAACATAAAAATTCATTGCCGCCGAGTTCAAACCATCGATGAAACCAATAGGTCTACGCTTTTTGGATCCTACCGGAATGGATTACGTTTATTTTGAAATGTGGTTCGTTAGGAAGGACGTAGTATTTTATATCCACTTTCTACTATCTCCCAACAGCACGGTTCTAACGCCTCAATACAACCTATGTTCAAAGAAGGTTCAAAGACTACAGTTTTAGGGTCGGCAACGCGCGCGTGATACCCCTGGTGTTGCAAGCGTCCATAGGCTACGGTAACCGCTTACCATCAGGCGGGCCGTATGCTTGTTTGCCACCTAAGTGGTATAAAAAAAAAAAAGTATACCTATGATTGGGAAGAGGTAGGAAATTATATTTTTTATAAAATACCGCATTTTGAAACTAAGGGTAAATTATTCTAAAAAGCTTCCAGCCAGCCCCATTTTTTCTACAGCAAATCCTGTAATAATATACCTGTTGCAATGTAAATTCGTTATTAGGAGTCTCAAATGAGTCTCAAGCTCTAAGACTTGGTATATTGATTTTTTTATATTAAAAAGTTTATACCTATAGTTAACTTTGTGGGTGCTTAATATTAAAAAATCCTATTCAGGGATTGCCTTTAGTAATAAATACTTGTATTGATGGATTTTTAACTAATAAAAACACTTGAAAATGATCTAAATAATATAATAATAGCAACCTACTTGTATAATTATTATCAGACTAATATCATAAAAATAATTGTTTATTATCACAAACATATACCTAAACTTCATGATTGCTCTGCTCTCAATTAACATTAGAAGTATTGCAGTACACAAAATATATATTTTTTAATGCACTAGTAATTAATTTGTTATCGGTGCCCCACAGCTTCAACTGCTACCAATAGCCTGAAACAAAAACTGAATGGTTAGTAAATGAGATAACTCAATAAACATTAAAGTATTATTTAAAATTAATATAAGATACTAACTTTTCAAGCAAAACATTTCTGTGCCTTTCAATTTCCAACCTGTCCTTTTCCATTTTAAGCCTTATGTTATTACATCTTTTCTTTTCCAAGAGTTTCTGTTTTTCAATCTTTATTCTCTCTTCCTCCAAATTTAAAAGTCTGTCATGTACTAGCCCTTGAAATAAAAAATTATTCATTTCATGGGCAAAGTTGTTTCAGATCAAATCAGTAATGAAGTGAAATAAATACTAACTGATTGGTCTCCCTCTTTTCCAAAGCAGTTTCCCTGCCATTGGTGCAGAGGACACCTCATTTGGGCCCATGCCTGCATCTGGATCAGCCCCCACCTCATCTTCCAGAACTCCCATATCTATGTCAGTTTGTGTAAAATGTTGGGGATCTGAAGGCCACTTCTGAAATAATTGTACTTTTAGCGAATACTTTTTAAACTAAATAATCCATTTGATTATTTAGTTTAAAAAGTATTAACAATTGTTTTTTTACCATTGTGCTAGTTGAGGGATCTGCATTACACAGGTCATCACTAACACCATTGCTTTGTGTAGCAATCTGGAATAATATTACCAATTTACTATAAACAAAATATATATTTGACTCGGGTATGCTTATCATATTATTACTTGTATATGAAAGTATATCTAACAATTAAAAAAATACACAAAATATGTCTACGATAAGAATTACCATAGGATTTGAAACAGCAGATGTCTCTGGCACTCCTGACAATCCAAACACAGATGTGTTTGTGCATATCAGTCTCAGTATCTTCTCCTCAGCTTCAGATAGTGGTGTATTTGTGTTGCAGCCAGGTGTAAATCTGTTTTTACGTATTTTAAAGGCTTTTTTCTTCACATTGGATTTCCAATCACGCCATGTCTGGAAAGTTGGTAATGATAATCTTTTCTAAGACTTTTGATACTAATGGTCCTTTATTTTAGTAGCAAGGATTCAAATTAGGCTGTATATATACATGCCATTTCTTAAGTGTCCTATAAAAATATTGGTATAAATAATAATAAGGTTCTTCTAAATACTTTGTTTTGATTCAGTACCTGTTGCCACTTATCCGGAGTTTTGATAGCCCCTGATCCGAATCCAGAGTTTGCATTCAGTTTTTCAGTGATTTTAATCCACGCATTTGTTTGGCGAATTCTGCCTTCTAAGCCTGCAAATTTACCGATCGCTAGCTCCTTATCCTCTTCAAGAAAATGTAGGAGCATGTTCAACTGCTCCGGGCTAGCTTTACGTCGTTCCATAATTGTAATTTAGTCATTGACAAGTTGGAGTTTGGGTCGCTTATGTATAGGGTACACAGTTTTTAGCTTCTTAACTCATAATAAATTAATGTTTTAGTCAGAAATAGCGAGTTTCAGTGAAAAAACTGGTATCTAAAGAATTCTTTTTTCTCTACAAATAATGTCACTGTCAGTCCGTTCCAGTGCTGCCAACTTAGCGCATTCGGCGCCAGATCTATCGTTTTTTTTTGTGTAGAGCTCCTTTTAGCGCCTTGCGCTAAATCTAGCGCTTTTTCCACAATCCAAAATTGTGTCGAAAACTGACACAGTTCGACTATCTGCTACATTTGGAGCAAATGAAATCATATCACAGGCTAATGAAGAAGTCCCAAAAATCAGATGATGATGAAATAACAAATACGTCAACTACCTCTTGTTTTTTTTTAAATGTATGTTTACTTTGTTATTTTTTTATCTCAGTCGTGATAACTCATGCGAAATATTATAAAACAATATATGGTAGTCACTTCATTTTATTGGGTGCTAAGTTACAGTTTGAATTTGGTGCTGAATTTAGGGTTTTTCCCAACTGCGGTCTATTTTTGTCATTTATTTATCGTCTAAACAGTATTTAGTTCGATCTAGCGCTTCTTCAAGGGACTGGCAGCTCCTTTTTGGTTAGAAGAGTTGGCAGCACTGGTCCGTTCCATCATGGTTCCGTCATTCCGTGCCCAGGGTGCGTTCAGTTACTACACATCGGGTGACCGGGTGATCGGCTGAACGCACCCCTGAACGATACGTTCTTCTTCTTCTTATTTTTTATTTTGGCAACCATGCCCAAATTAGGGCTCATTTCTGCCAGTGTCGAGTTATATTATAGTTTCCAGTCACAATAAATCACTTCACATTATAGTCCTCAGTCAGTCACCGTCCATAAAAGTCATGTTTTACTACAATGGTGGTCATTGTACTAAAACTCTTCACGGACATTTTGAGACAACTTGAAAAGTCACGATACACATAATCCATTTCATTTCACTTCACTGGTGCACATGGATGATCTTTATTGGGTAAAATACCACCAAAAATACACAATAAAACTCAAAATACACAAATTTATGAAAATTAAAATTAAAATGCTACGTCACTCTGCAAGTTCCCGCCAAAAAGTCCAACGATACGTTTCTTCTTCTTCTTATTTTTAATTTTGGCAACCAAGCCCAAATTAGGGCTCATTTCTGCCAGTGTCGAGTTATATTATAATATCCAGTCACAAAATCACTTCACATTATAGTCCTCAGTCAGTCACCGTCCATAAAAGTCATGTTTTACTACAATGGTGGTCATTGTAGTAAAACTCTTCACGGACATTTTGAGACAACTTGAAAAGTAACGATACACATAATTCATTTCATTTCACTTCACTGGTGCACATGGATGATCTTTATTGGGTAAAATACCACCAATAATACACTTTAAGGCGAGGATAGCTCAGTGGTAGTGACGTCGGATACCGAGACGAAGGTCCCGGGTTCGAATCTTACAATGAGCTTGAGCTTTCGGTGAGGGCAAACATCGTGAGGAAACCATAGCACGGTGGTAGGGTACTTTATAAGTACCCGTCTGGCTGGCTACCACCCTCAAGTTGAAAATCTGTCGCCAAGCACCTATCGGTGTGTTCCGACAGCTGCACTTGAGAACCAGTTCCTTCTAGGCTTTGTGTGCTTACCACCTTCGGCCACATCATCACTTACCATGGTGAGATTGTGGTCAAACACAGGCCTATACACAATAAAAAAAAAAAAAAAAAAAACTCAAAATACACAAATTATTGAAAATAAAAATGACAATGCTACGTCACTCTGCAAGTTCCCGCCAAAAAGTCCAACGATACGTTTTCTTTCTTGGATCACCGAGTTAGATATCACGTTACGTTAATGACAGCTGATAACTGTCAACAATTCGGAACGCTCGTGAACACGCTCACAGTATTCAAAACAGAACATTTGAGATTTAATTAAAATCATAATTAACAATGCGCTAGGACTCCTTAAATCTTTTATAAGTTGACTCGCAAAAAGAAATATCCCCTTTTTTTATTATTTTTGTCTCATAAAATTATAAAAAGTATCTTTGCCAAATGGAAAACCAAGAATCTTATAAGGTTTTGAATAGGTACATACTGTGAGCGCGTTCACGAGCGTTCCGAATTGTTGACAGTTCTTAGCTGTCATTAACATGATAATCTAATCGTAGCGTTATATTCTCTTCGTCTAATTCACAAACTACCAAGAGAACTAAAGTTGTCTAATTCGGTACCTACGCAAATTATTGCTGTGAGCACTATGAGCGATATTATCCAATTCGGAATGTAGCCGTAGTATTTTGTTGTTTGTTTTGTTTGATTACGCATATTCAATTTCTTTGTTTGATTACTTATACCTTATACCACAAAATTATAAAGTAATATTGAGTAATATGTACAAGTAAGTAACTTACAAGCACAGACCACTATAGGGGATATACTTATACGGTTAGCGTTTTAATGATGATAATATTCTCCTATAACCTGATTTTATGACTGACGATGAACACGCTATTGAAAATAAAAATGCTACGAGGCAGTGCATACAAGGAGAAGATAGCTTGGAGAAATCTGAGGGATGTATCAGACTGCGTAACTCTACCAGATGCATATTTGTTGAAGAACTGCGGAGTGAATAGAATAGTATTTCATCAGATTTTAAGAATATTAGAACCTGTGGTACCTAAGACACAGCGCTCCAATGGTATACCATTCCCATTAAAGGTCAAAAAAGATTAGTTTTAATTTACAACTCTTTATAGTTTGTTTTTGTTTCAAATTAGTGCAAGAGTAAAATTATTGGATTTTGAACTTTCAGGTATTAGTAACACTATCATTTCTCACAAATGGTTCTCATCAGAAGTCAGTGGGCAAAGACTTCAATGTGAACATATCACAGAAGTCAGTTAGCAGGGTTATTAAGATAGTCATTGAAGGGCTAAATGCTGTGCTCAACAACTGGGTGGTGTTCCCTGCTACTACAATACATAGAGACCAGATTAAAGAAGGGTATGTGTTACTATTTTACATCATTTTAAAATTCTATTCTATTCTATTCTATTCTATCCATTAATGGACTGTTACATGCATATCTATGAATAAAATATTTTTCTCTTTCGCTTGTAGGATTTTTCAATTTAAATCAAATATCAATAGTGTACAAAATATTGTTTCAGGTTTTATAGAAAGTACCACTTTCCTGAAACAATTGGTTGCATAGATGGAACTTATGTAGAAATTGTCTGCCCTAGAGATGATGAGGAGGCATTTTATGATAGGAAAGGCCAGTACTCCATTCATGCACAAATTGTAAGGCTTTCTAATTATTATTAAACTAGACAAACCTATATTGACGGGCCAGTTGGCACATTTGGTCAAGATTCCACCTATTGTGCCATAGGTCGTCAGTTTGATACCTACACAGGAAATGCATTTGTTTGCATGAACATCTATATGTTCTGATTAATTTATTTATTTAAACAAAAAGTGATCAGTCATCTGGTTTCCATATTACAAGCTCTGCTTAGTTGATATGTCAGGGATGTCCCAGGATATTTATTTCTATTGAGCTTTGAGATTTAATGCCTAAAATATACCTATTTTATTTTTAGATATGTGATGCAGACACTAGAATAATAGCAGTATGCTGTAGATTTGGTGGCTCAGCCAGCAATGCCTATATTTGGAATAAAATGAATATTAGATCTTACATAGAGAGCATCAGTAGACAGAGTGAGGCTGGCTGGCTCATTGGTAAGTTAATGAGTTATTTAAAAATCAAACTGAATCTAGCCTACCATACTCAGAGTAAAGATTTTTTATCTCTAGATCTGTCCCTTTCTACAGCTATTCAATAAACTAAGATAGAGATACTTTAATCTGCTATTAAATTATAATTTACGTCTCTGAGAATGACACAACATAATTCAGGATAGGTAGGTAGCTAACTGATTTATTTGTTAAAATATATCAACTTGTTATTTTAACAGGATAAAAAGTATCCTGTTATTTGAGGGTATGATGTATCTATATGCCAAGTTTTATCCAAATCTGTTTAGCCATTGTAAAAAACTCAATATTTTAATTGTATACTTTAAATTAACAAACTAAAATAAACTTGCTTGACTCATAAAATAAACATATCTTGATATTTTCACTGAGCATTCTTTGTGACATACATATAACATTTCAGCAGACAACAAGTACCCACAGCGTGCGTGGCTCATGACGCCAATACTACACGCGCCACAAGGCACACCAGATTCTCAATACAATCACTTCCAAAGTCGCACACGGACTAGTATCGTAAGATGCATATCTAAACTGAAGGGGCGCTGGCAATGTCTCCATAAGCGACCATTACACTACACACCACAGAGAGCAGCAAAAATCATAAATGCATGTGCCGTTTTGCACAATCTTTGCATAAAAGCTGGCCTTCCCGATCCTGAGCCGTACATAGATTCAGAACCAATGCCAATGATAAATGAAGTGACAGAAATGCCTGAAGATAATGTAAATGATCTGTACATTGGAATAGAAGTGAGACGTCAGCTAGCTGAAAGAATTTACTATAATGTTTAAAATTAGTGTAAGGAAATCTCTTGATAAGTCTGATGTAAAACAGTATTAAGTAGTAATTAAAATTATTTTATTTTCTTATCAAAAAGTGAACATAATTTATTTTTTTAAACTTAACAACAGTTAATGCATCAAGATCTGCATCTGTGCTAACTGGCTGTAAGTGTCACCGGGCATCCTGTAGGCAATATTTCCAGCAAACGTGTTGAGGACTTCAGCTTGTTCTCGTAGCCACTCCACTTGCTGAAAGAATTATCACACTGAAATTATGCTATAATTATTACGTGCCAGTATATTTGGCCAACTTTCGTGGCGGGCCGCGGACTGTTTCTCAGGCTCACTTGCCTCTACTACAGACGAGATTGAGCACACACTCGAGTGCCTCCACTAACGCCTTTATAGAATTTATTTAGTATATTTAGAAATAAAGGTGCAGTCGACTTTTAAAAATTCTTTGCCAGGACTTTTAACAATGGTCCTTCGAGCCGAATAATTCTCATTATTAAAGTCATTTTGTGGGTGCAGTAGGTGCAGGTATTATTCTCTAATAGATTTCAAGCAAAATGAACGTGATTGCGCTTGTTTGTGTTAATTGTTCGATGAGTAGCAGTAACCTTATTATTAGCTTCAGTGGTGGTGTGCGAGGCGGCCTGCCTGAGGCGCTGGCGCTGCGCGAGCAGCATGTGGCAGAGCGCGCGCAGCACGGCGGGCAGGCTGCGCAGCAGCTCGCCGCGCGCCGCCCGAGCGCCGCGCACGCGCGCCTCCAGCTCGCACATGCTCAGCGGTACCACCTCGCACAAGCGGAGACTCTGCACGATAAAACATTACACATTTACAGACACTACTCAATCATTTTGATTTTGTAAAGTTATTATTTTCCGTCCCGCGTTTTCTCTATATAAATCGCGTTCATACCTTAAATAATCAACCGATCATCATGAAATTGGGCATGCAGATAGCCTATGGTATGGGGAAGGACATAGGCTTTTTACCTCGGGAACGCAAGTGAAACCGCGCGGGACAACTGGTAATATTATAGTATGATGAAAGTAGGATAACCTACTGTCGGTTGAAGTAATACCTCTCTCGCTAACCGCAAATTACAGCACTAGTATTATAATTACTATTAGTACTATTATTAGTATTATTACTAGTATTTAGCTTCAATCTCTCATGTCATGTCACACCCCATATTTTGTCTTCAAATCAATATAACTTTAGAACGTTGAGTGTCACCTCAAGTGCGCCCTCATAGTTTTCACTATGGAACTGGTCGAAGAACGTCATCAGTTTGCACAGCTTGGTATAAGCCTCGATCAAGGCGGCGGGCAGCGCGGTGAGGTCGGCGGCGCGCAGCCGCTTGGACACGTGCTCGGCGAGGAGGGACAGCCGCTGCCGCAGCCCGCCCGCGCCGCCGCCACTGTTCACCACTTGAGCTAGTAGCACGCAGAACAGTTCCAGGACTTTCTCCAGGTTCTAAAATAAATTTTGTGAGTATTATTAACGGAGATGCTAATAACAAGGTCTAGGTTCGCAAGCGCTGTAGAATTCCATAGTAAAACAAGAAACTTTTAGTTCGTCAAGTCTGTTTGACTGTCATGGTTATTTTACTTAGAGGCAAAAAAAAATTTGTGAAGTTGCGAAAAAACAAGGTAATCTTTTATCTTCTATATATATAAAAATGAATTGCTGTTCGTTAGTCTCGCTAAAACTCGAGAATGGCTGGACCGATTTGGCTAATTTTGGGTTTGAACTATTCGTGGAAGTCCGGGGAAGGTTTAAATGAAGGGTAGGGTAGGGTATTACGCGAACGAAGTCGCGCCGGGCAGCTAGTATAAGATAATAACATCACTTTCTAAAGTGAAATAAAAAAAAGATCTGGGGCTATCTTAAAAACTGGATTTTACAAGACTTGACTTAAACCTTCTTTTGTAATAAAGGGGATTAAGTTTTATTCTACTCTTTAGTAAATTTTAATTAAAAATATTGCTTTTGTTATTACAGCGACTTATCATATTCAATTTCGTGGGATTTATCTGAGATTTTTATAAATATATTTGATATGTGCTCACCCCAGCAATGTCATACATTGTGATGGCATCTTCAAAGAGGCCTTTGTTAACGAGCTGTTCAGCTACATTGAGAGCTATAACCTGAAACGTAAAAATAAAACATAAGTAAGTTGATAGCTCAGTGGGTAATGACGTCCCGACGTCGCTTGGATAATCGTGGGAATATTCTATCTAAATCATGCTTATCAGTGGCGGATTTGCGCTACGGCCACAGTAGGACCGGGCCTAGGGCGGCCAGATATTAGGGACGGCTAATCGTTACAAAAAATTCACTGATGATAACATGAAATAACTCAAAATAGCGAAATATTCTAAAGGCTCGCACATATTATGGCGGGCCGCACTGCACCGCATCAATACCTACCTAAATCACTTTCGTACGATTTATGTTTAAATAATTGATGTTATATTATGCATAATATAAAGTAATTATTTCGTGCATATATAATGTACGTATAAGTTTTTTCGTTCGTTTGTTCAATTCACGCCTAACTACTCAACCGATAACAATGAAATATAGCAAGCAGATAGCATATCTACGGTATGGATAGGCTACTTTTTATACCGAGAACGCGGGGGATAGCTAGTTAAACTTTTTTTAAATAAATGTTTACTTTGGTATCTATATGAGGGTTGTTAAACTGGTCTAATAATCCTGAGCTGCGGAGGCCGGTGAGAGCGTCCATGCGCCCGAACAGCAAGTCGTAGTCGCGACTTTCCAGCGCCAGGTCCGTGCAGCAGCACATGAATAGATTTTTGCCACTGGGATCCTTCAGATTTCTGTAAAATATTATCAATTATACACATTTATTTACATCTTCATTGACTTTTAATATGTCATATATTTGTTTACAACATTAAACCTATAGCACAAATTAACCATATCTGATACAATGAAATGATTTATTCATTCAAATAAACCTTCACAAGCACTAATGAATAGTCAAGACTAACTAAATGCATACTTAGATATAACAAGAGGACATTGGTATCTCACCTCAAATAGAAGTAATAATGTAAAGCGTCTGATGGATCGGTGAGTTCGAATTTTCTAACGTAAAGTAGAAGCAGTCGCGCCAAATTCAATCGACGAAGTGGTGCTGGGTCGTCCGTATCGACAGACACTGAATAAAAGCAACATTAATACAAATTACATGGATTAAACAAACAAAATTATCAATTTTCTAAATAATCAAATAAAAATACAAATTAAAAAATAATTCTTACATAATGGTGCTTGAACATTCCTTGGTGTACCAAGCATGTAAACATCATGCAGAGCCAAAGCCATATGGACACCATGGACTTGATACCTTGGTATCCTAGATAGGAATTCTATTGCTGGTTCAAACTGACCAGTCAAAGTGAGCATTTGGAAATATACTACAGGCTTTTCATATGCATGATAATGTGTTTCACCTGAAATCAATATTTATTTGGATATTAAAATGTTTTTTTATTCAGTGCAGGCAATAAAAATTGTGGCTTTTAAAATCTCATTCATTAGATACAGACCATATTCTTCCAAAATCATTTTCTGAAGGTCTGAATATGAAAAGGTTTCTGTCTCAGTGTTTGTGGAACGTGATTTTATGAATGACAGCTTGAGCCAGAGGTAATCATCTGCTGTCCGCGCCACCTCATAATGTTCATCACTGAGATCACAACAGCCTATCACACAGTATACCTGAAATATACAGGTCATTGACCATTGATACCAAATGAAGTATAGAAAAAAAAAACTAATAAAAAAAACTACTTACAGCTCTTTTGTAAGGATCAGTGGAATTCCGAACTTGTATTCTATATTGAAAGTTTATAGCTGTTTGAAGTTTATCACTAAGAGGCTTTTCTGGATTTCTGATAAACTCTTCAAGAGCTGCTATAAACTCTTCATGGTCTCGACTGGAAGAAAAAACATTGATCCTATAGATTCTATAATCCACAAAAATAAATTCAGTTTACCTACAACAAGAACTTTGTACATACCCAGCTTTGCGTAAACAATGTAGCGCAGCATTAGCATCACCACTCCTCAAGCAATAATACACCATTGGCCAGAGTGGTCGCTCATCAACAACACCATCTGTTAGAACCTGAACATTCTGGCCTTGAAGACGGAGGCCTACGAAGCCCCGCACTAGTGGATATGTGCCAGGCTCACCACCACGCATGGCAGCTGCAGGGTTTGCCCGAACTACGTCACTCATGTACTGTTTATATCTGAAAAAACAAAGTCCAACCCAACCTTAAAACACAGAACTAATAGGGATAGAGAATGAGTATAAGATAGAATATACAATGTTCCTGTTCCTTTGGTGATTGATTTACAACTTGCGGATAGCAAGACAGGCAGAAAATACAAAATATACCCAAACTCCATGCTTTCCTCACAATATTTTCAATCACCAAAGATCAAGCACATAGAAGAAATTTAATTCACAACATGGCATTCCAATCTGCTGGACTATCATTGCCTCAAATAATATAACAGTTCTTACCTTTTCTCTAAATACTTCTTCCCCTGGGCAACAAGACACTGCTGGATGGTTGGGTTTCCTCTGGCTTTGAGCGGATCTTCATCTCTAACTAGAGCTGGAATGTTTGCCATTGTCATAATGATATCCCACATTTCTTTTACTTTCTGAAACATAAAATATGACAAATTAATTTGAGCTTGTTCAAAATCATGCAATATTATACTCACTTCATAATTATATCATACTGACAGCATCATTAAACTCCTCAGCTACTTGTGCAAACTTGTGATGCAATGCGGTCCTTGACTTAGATCCTTGGAATACAAGCTTATTATACTGATGTACTTGTCGGGCATATGCTGCCTCAATGTTGTCCAACATGGAGTGCCCAAACTTCTTTGGAGCATCAGCAATACTTGGAGGCTCTGGAGTGCGTTTCAGATCAAGCCAATTCTGAGATGGACCGATCATGGCATTCATCAGCTTTATTTTTTCTCTGTTCCATTCAGAAAGCATGTGTTCCCATTTTTGATCTTCTGTTGTTTGTAGTGACTGGAAATTAAAACAAATGGTGAAATAATGTATGAAACTGTTTACAGTATACGGTGTGGCATAGCCTAGTGAAATTACCTTTGTTATTAGTTTAATAATAATAACAATATGATACTTACATTCTTGTTAACCTCATCAATAAGGGATAGAATTGCATTTTCTCTCTCATTCTTCAAAAAGCTTTCAATATCAGAATCAGCAATAGGCTGTAGAGGTTCAAATGTGCGTTTTGAGCTTAGTGTTTCTAGTTTTTGTGATATCTGCTGCAAATCTATACCCTTTGCCCCAAATAAGAGATGTCTGAAATTTTAAATGGGCATATTTTTCATAATGAGAATCAATTTAATTATATTGTTTATACACAAGTTGTTACATACGCTTGGATGTCATTTGCGCCGGATTGTATAACTCTTGAATGCAACTCATGTGAAGCTTCCAGAACCTGGCCTAAGGAGCGTTCGACCCTGGGCAACTCCTCATTGCCTTCAATTTCAGTCGTCAACTGCTCTGCTTGTTGCAATAATTTGCTAAAGTCGTCGTCGGCCATCGTGCACTATAGGTTATGCCTAACCGAAACAACTTATCCCAACACAAAATTAATTACAAATCAATGAAAGGTCACAAAGTTTAGATATAAGTCATTGAAACATGGAATTAAAAGTTTAAAGTGGTTGATTTACAAAAAATAGTAACATGTATAACAAACTGATGACCGCTTGATACAAAATTTGACGTTTCTTTTTTTTATTTATTTCACAACATTTTTTTTTTTTTTTTTTTTATTTGTTCATGACCATGGATTCTTAAGCCTTCAGTCGCATACATTTTATTTATCACTTTCATATAATCCGCACAGTAACTTTCGCACGGTCCGCATTATCAGTCACCGTCCAGTCATGTTTTAGTAAAATGGTGGTCATTGTACTAAATTGTTTACGTTGCGTTTTCATTTTCAATTTCATAAATTCGTGTATTTGAGCTTTATTGCATACTAGCTGTTTCGCGCGTTTTTACCCGCGTGCCCGTGATAAAAAGTAGCCCATAATACTAGGGGCAAAGAGAATATAACGCTACGCTAAGACTAAGGGATAATGTAGCTTCCTATTCTTAGCGTAGCGTTATATTCTCTTTGCTTCCTATTAGTGAAATAATTTCTAGAATAGACGAAAAGAGAATAGAGAGAATTTAGTTTAATTACCTAAAATATCTAAGAGTAAAATAAAAGAAATGCTGTACAGTAATTTTACTGAATAATTTTATTTGTTAAAGAATGCAACATTACATTTAAAAAAGACATTATTTCATAAAGCGAAAAATCTAAGAAACTATACCTATATCTACTCGGTCAGTTCCAAAGGCACAGCTTGGCAAGAAAGTATAGAAAATAATGGAGGCGCCACTGTCGTTTGATATGGCAACTCTAATGCGAGCGTTTCTGTAGTTTTGATACTTTGTTATTTTCTACTATATAAAAATAAGTCGGGTTTTCCTTCCTGACGCTATAACTCCAGAACGCACTTACCGATTTCCACGGTTTTGCATTCGTTGGAAAGGTCTCGGGCTCCGTGAGGTTTAAAGCAAAGAAAGTAGGGTAGGGTGGGGTAGGGTAGAGTAGGGTAAGGTGGGGTAGGGTAGCACCATAGAGTAGGGTAGCACCACGCGAACGAAGTCGCGCCGGGCAGCTAGTTACTGATATATAAAAATTAAGCTATAGTTTTGTATGGCCGTTTTACATTATCATCACATCTAATGTAATATTAGGTATTATATCTACGTTTGTTTTTGAAAAGCGCATTTGCATAATGTCTTGCCGGATTTTCTCAGCAATAACAACCTTCCGAACCGTGCATTAGAGTCTAACTGTTCCAAACTATTCATAAGTGCCTCTGAAGCCCTATTTAAATGAATGATTTTAAAAAAAACTTAAGAACTACTGCTACTACTTGCCACCTACCATAGGAACCGACTAAGTTAAATGGTATGTAACAAATCAGGCAAAAGTTAACTAAGCTTTTTGGAAAAACTTTGTTAATAACGTTTTATGCCATCTGCTAGTTTATAGCTTGGCATAAAAATGTAGAAACAGAACTAATTTTAGTACGCTGACAACATTGTATTATCTGTGTTATGATTGGTCCTCGTGTGTTAAAGCCGGCATAAAACAGTTTTGATACTTGCGTTATGGTGGGTAATTTTATACCTAATATTTACGAGTTTTCATTTTTTTTACCTTCGTAGAACAATATTTCAGCGATTCGCGACCATAGTAGTTCATTTAGCATATTGTAGAATTGATACTTTTTGTTTAAGATTAACTATTTTTGTACATTTCAACACAAGCTCACAAGCGGCTTAGAGCCCCTCAGTCTGAGGAGACTTTGCCTCCTTATGTGTGTTCTACCGCTTGTACGCACGGCTACAGATCAAGCTATACATTTCCAATATAAGTTGACCTCTCATTGTATGAAAATCCTATACAATGCGAGATCAGCTTACAGCCCTTTCACACGGCAGTCCAGTTTTGCAGGATCGGCTTTTTACGGTATCCTGCTAAACTGGACGCTGTGTTCACATGGCAGTTCAGTTTTGCAGGATTCAGTAAAAAGCTGGTCCCGCAAAACTGGACTGCCGTGTGAAAGGGCTATTATACTGGAAATGTATAGCTTGATGTGTAGCCGTGTGTACAACGGGGAGTGTTCTAAATAATTGTTCGACATGATGCACACGGCTACCTTTCACCATCGCAACTCTCGTCATGACGGAGAGTCCATCCTGACACATTGAAACCAGAATTGTTTCGAACTGTGCGGGCTAAAAGGAGTTTTCTTCTGCGGACACTCGGACTGTGGAATGAGCTCCCCGCCGTGGTTTTCCCAATTGAGTACTGCATGGGGTTCTTCAAAAAGAGTCTCAAGAGATTTCTTCAGGGTCGGCAACGCGCGAGTGATACCCCAGGTGTTGCTAGCGTCCATAGGCTACGCTAACTGCTTACCACTGCAGGCGTGCCGTATGCTTGTTTGCCAACATAGTATAAAATAAAAGAAAAAAAATCACAAAATATTAAGTTTTACCGTTTTTAGAGAAACCGTGAGAAATTCAAATATGGCTAATGTTATACACAAAACATTCATACCACAATGTGCCAAATTAACTTCTACTGTCGCGATGTCGCTAATCACTGAAACATCTATCCTATATATCATACGAAGGAAAAAAAAAAAACCCGCCTCTTAACTGATGTACCCTTAATCAATCCATTTTCATATGGTGTTAAAATGCTCACTCAAAATAATGTTTATATAAAATAGTTTTATTTAAATTAATAGTGTAACTTAATTTTGGCAAGTTTAATATTTAGATATGAGAATGAACTACAAAAAAATTTTAGTTCATATTCATATGTAATAGTCAGACTAATGCACCGTTCAGAAGGTTGCTTCTGCTGAGAAGACCCGGCAAAAAACTGAGCAATTAAGTTTTTCAAAATATATTAACATTTTAAGTTGTATGATGTCGTAAAAAGGACATACCAACCAATAGCTGAATTTGTATACATTAGTAGAAGATATCAGCTAAGATTTAGAAATATTTGTTTATTATTTTAAAGGAAATTAATAACAAAGTATGAAAACTACAGAAGCGCTCTCATTGGAGTTGCCATAACACACGACAGTGGCGCCTCCATTATTTTCTATACTTTCTTGCCAGACAGACTGTAATACCATTATTTATTATAAGTCCAGAACATAAAAGCTGTTATTTCCACTTTTAGCCAATCTTTTTGACTTTTAGTACTCATGTATGTAGTGCCTCTAATACCGTCCGTTGTTATTATACGGAATCTTTCACATTGAAAATCGAGACCCCAACATCTAGATGAACAAAGAATGACAACAGAGTAATAAATCAGATTTACATGATAACTATCTACAAATTATCATATTATGCTACCATACTCATTGGCATATCTAGGATTATTTTTCAGGAGGACGGGCTGGCCCCTTAAAATCGGTTGATGTGTTGATACTAATGGAAACCTAACATTCTGGGGTGGGTACCAGATAATTCTTGGTTGGGCCATGCTCGCCAGGCGCCCACTCTATAATACGCCAATGACCATAATGTTACAGTGTAATTCATACTTTGCAGTCTTTGCAGTACACAGGAAGAGTTTAAAGCGATAAATTTTTACATAACATCTATACTAGCATACAAGCTTCCGCTCCGCGTGTTTCCGACGGATAATTACATATTTCAGGGTTTGTTTTAGGTATCTATCTGCCATATTTCATTCAAAACAGTTCAGCCATCATGGTTTCATCTGGGCTTGATTAAGGAACAAACATCCTCATGAACATTCGGATTTTATCTTTATGGTAGTTTTTTAATCAGTCAGACCACCAGATGACATATGATATGATATTTATCCAACAATGCATTAATTATAATAATAAACATCATATTTCAACTCTGTTGCATTAGTACTTCTAACGTAATTATAATAAGGTGATCCTTTATATAAATCCCATCTTTTCACTCAACACCCAGTGCATAGTTTCAATGATAATTCACCGTTGTTTAGTTATCTTGCATAAATAAGCGATGCACTCAATAAAAAAACTCCTAAATGATTAGTCATGAAGGAGTTCGGCCATGTCTCATTTGAATTTCTTGGGTCCAAATATCAAGTCTGCGTCGGGTGCTCCTTTCGGGTGCTGGTACTTCTGTCGCACGTGCTGCCCTCTGTTGGGGTTACCGCTACCTCCGGACCCGCCGCCGCTCTCGGCACTGTATTCTTCTTCCTCTTGTCTCTCTGATATGTTTAGGGTCAAACTGAAACAAAAAACCACTTTCACAAAAGCTACTCGGGCGAGATACAGGGCACAGTTATATGTCATAATAGCTTTTCGGTCCGCGGTTACACCCGCACCTCCTTCTTTACCCCCCTTAGTATGTAGTTTGTATTTACATACAAACTTTTGAGTTAATCGAGACACAGTGAAATCCTAGCCTTGAATCATTAGTACCCCTTTTTGCCCCGTTAGATTTTCCAGAAACCCTAAAACACTTGTTTCTTTATTTTCTAGCCTAAGTATCAGATCACGCGGTTAGTTTTTTCGATACAAACTTTTACACCCCTTAAACTCCCATTCTGGGTTTAGTTTTCAGAATTATTTACTTAGGTAAGTAATCGTGCTAAGCCCAAGGAATAAGATTTTTCATACAAACAAAATCGCCCTTTTCACCTCCTTAAAGTTTGAATTTCCAAAAACCCCTTCTTAGTGTATGCCTACGTTATAAAAGGAACCTGTGTGTAAAATTTCTAGTTTTTAGCTCCAGCGGTTTAGGCTCTGTGTTGATGAATCAGTCAGGTAGGACAAGTATAGATTTACGACGCATTTGTCTTAGTAGAGACCTACCGTTTTACTCTCTCCATCTCTTGTTTATCAGCCAATGCTTGCTGCTGCAGGTTGCTGGCCAACTCCGGCGGTGCGTTGAATGATTTGTACTGGGGCTTCGTTCCTTTTCTCACCATCAGTACAAATTCGACGCCTTCTTTGCCTTGCTATAAAAAAAAACTTTTTTGTGGACAACAAACCAACCTGCTACAAATAAATTATACGGAGATAATATTTAACAACCTAATCGAATATTCATTTAACTGCGATACAGCGAAGACACTTAATATGCGTATTTCTGTTGTTATCTTTGGTTGTATTCTCCTGTGTCTTCATAAATAAATAAGTCAAATTACTTATCAATTTGATTCAGAATGTTTAGAAAGAGATGGAGAGACGCAATTAAACAACTAATATTATAAATGCGAAAGTGAGTTTGTTTGTTTCTTCACGCCTCAACTACTCAACGGATCATCATGAAATTTGGCATGCAGATAGCCTATGGTACGTACAAGGACATAGGCTACTTTTTATCTCGGGAACGTGGGTGAAACCACGGGGGATAGCTAGTATTGAATAACCAGCAGTGATTCGCAATATCGCCCTCGTATCCAGTATAAAGTATCCTAAATTTTCATCAAAATCATTACGGTTTATCTGTGAAACTTCACTTTCACGTAATAAGAATTCATATTTGATTGCATTGTTAGATATTATCTCTGGAGCTATAATTATCACCCTGTACCTCTAATTATATTTTATACAACATACATCACATACCAATAACTGTTCATATGTCTTCTTTGTTGTCTGTCGACAGGTCATGGGAACAGCAATATCCCTCTGTTGCGGTCTGTTCTCCCGTTGTCTATCTGCTATATTTTCCATTACCATTTTCTCAAATGCAGATTCAAATTCCATATCTTCAACCTAGAATAGACAATGTTCTTTTAGATATTCGGCTCGAAGGACCATAAAGATGTGCAGGGAACTACACCTTCAAGATAATATGCAAATTTAAATATGATTCTTTGAAAATATAATTAAAAGGCTGGAGAGTGAACCGATGAAAGAAAATTATATGATAATGATGAGTTTTAACTAATTTTAATTGATATATTTATTTGTAAATGGCGTAAAATGTTTGTATGCATGTTTCCACATACAATCCAAAACTTACAAAAAAAATCTAAAAGAAAATGTATGCATACAGGTTTTGGAGCTGGTCTCCTTGGTTCCATAGACATGTCATCAGCTGTAGTTGCTTCATTGTCATCATTCCCAGTGTTCTCAGTATTCGGCTCCTCATCGGAACTTTCCTCGGGGAGTTGAGGATTATCAGTTTCATCATCAGTCTCTATAATTGTATCCAGTCCATCATTCACACTATCCTCACCTTGGTCGTCATTGTCATAATATTCCTCTTCACCTAACTCGGGGTACAAAGTCTGTCTGAGATCCTCGATGGCATCCTTACATTGCTGCCAATCAGTAAACAAATTCAATTTTGGTCTCAAGCTCGTCAGACATTCTTGATAAATATATTTTACATAAATAGGGAATTTATTATCATCACTCCAAAACGGATCAGAATTTTTATACCAGTAGTAGTTTTGAAAGAAAATTATAAAATAATCCAGCCTCTTTTTGCTAGAACCGCTGTTGAAGTAAGCCCCACAGGTCTCCAGTAAAGCACAGACCAGTCGAATTCTAAACACATTATCTGGAGGATCGAGAGGAGATACATTGGTATGATCATTAGTCACACCAAATGTTATAAACGAATAAAGGACGGTGAATACATCACGGGAGTCTAGCAACTTATAGTTGTATAGCTCGCCCAGATATCTGACAGTGGCTATTCTCCTCTGATTATATCTCGGGTGAGGATCTTCCATTGTTACCCGTATCTCCTCTAAGATAGTATCGACAACTGCAGGGGCAACCGCTTCCTGCCAGGCCGCTAGCTCTGCCGTTAACCTAGCTAGTGCTCTTCTCGCACTTGCCCTCACTCTCCAACCACCAGCTAAATGTTGTATAGCCATAGCTGAGATGTCTGGATCCTCCCAGTTTAATTTTCGCATCAGCCTTAGTATTTTCTCCTCGTTGCTCTTTTGCAAATCCTCATGAAGTATTTTTCGTATGAATTGGTACATTGGAGGTTCTTCTTCTTGTGGCTGGGCTGGGGCTTCAGGGGGACAAACGTAATAGAATGCGTTTTCGATCTGAGTCACGTAGCGCGAGTCTAAAGCTGAGACAGTCTAAAACAAACAAGAATAACAATAGATTCATATTTCATTACTAAATAAATATCCTGGGACATTCCTCACACACGGTTAACTGATCCCAGACTAAGCAGAGCTTGTACTATGGAAACCAGATTAGTGATATACTACATAATATACTACTTTTTGTTTGTAAATACATACTGAATTTACATAATTACATCCATATTCAGGACATACAGACATTTGCATGCACACAAATGCATGTCCTGTGTGGGAATTGAACCCACGACCTGCGACGCGATAGGTGAAAATCTTAACCAACCGCGCCAACTGGCCCATCAAAATTTATATATAAATACATCCATCTCTGTACAGTACTACCCAACTGATATGGCGCGACGTGAATCTTCGTTCGCACAGAAAAGAAAGTAATGGTCCGAGGATTAACGAAAGAATGCTTAAAACTTACAATCAACCTTAGATCACTACTATAAGGTTTATAATACACTGCAGCTGTTAGTTCCGTCTCACTCGCAAGTCACGCCCCTCCACACACATGTCGGCAGCTGCCGACTAATAGCATTTCCCGCGCATTGAAAATGTATCTTCTGCGCAGGTACATCGGTAAGCCATATCAGTTGGGTACTACTGTACCTCCGTATTTTATGATCAATGAAACCTCACC
Source organism: Achlya flavicornis (assembly GCA_947623365.1). Lineage (NCBI taxonomy): Eukaryota > Metazoa > Arthropoda > Insecta > Lepidoptera > Drepanidae > Achlya > Achlya flavicornis. The sequence continues at coordinate 4,764,758 of OX392468.1, read as the reverse complement.
TTTTTTCTCATCATTTGTTGCAAATATATCATTGTTCTTTGATGCGTGTCTGGATTGCAGTATAAATATCTACCGCAAGTTTCAAGCAGATTGCACGCCATTTCAATATGATGATGCTTAAAATCATGCAGAAGTACCTTTAGGCAATATAATGCTTCCATTTTGGAATAAAGTCCAAACTTTACCAGCTCGCCAATAAACCTGACTACTTTTATCTGCAAGATACAAAGTTTATAATATCTTCAAAGGTAATAGTTAAGTTGTAAAGGAGACAAGTAAAAAGTGTTATTAACCTTTGACTCGATATTAATCTGATCTTTTTTCCTGACATGATATTTAAAGTCCTGTTTCAACATTTGACACAAATCTACGCACACATCAGGTAGAACCGGATATAATATGGCTCCGAATCTTGAATAGAATGGTAACAAATCGAGGCGTGTTCTGGCGACGCTGAATAGTACCCTGGTGAGTTTCTTACGATTGTGCTTTGTATTGAGATTCAAAACGAAATCAACTGCTGCATTGTCAATTAGTTCTCTGTTGATGCAGTTCGGTAATTCATTCAGGAAAGCGTCTAGTGCGTACCTGCAAGGTAAATTAATACTTTCATTTCTGGCATCCACATCAAAACAAAATAATACTGAATATCTAAATGTAAAATAAAGTCTTAGTACTGAGTATATAATTCATACACCTGCTTTCCGCCAAAGATATTTTGGTAGGCTGAGGTGTCAGTACAGTACTGACAGACCCATATCTAGGACAGGACACACGCCCCTCTGATCCCAAAATATGCAAAGGATATATTACTATGTAAACCAGATAAATGTATTACATGTAAATATACACAAATTTCTACAACAAAATCTGAAATTTGGCACATAAAAAATCTCAAGCTTCAGGTATTTCATAGAAAAAAAAAACATCAATCTAATCTATCGGAACATAGAATACAAACTTGTTAGATATGTTCGCTGGCTGTACTTCTTCCTGCTCTATATCAGGTACAGTTGGCAAGTCTTCATTGTCACTTAATTCATCCTCCTTCAGATCTTCATCTAGCATCTCCTCTGTTACAGTTTCAGCTTTGCTCTTTACTGTCTGTAAATAAACATTTAATTTGTCTACTGGCAGTACTCAAACAAACACTGGCAATATTATAGTTATTTTTTTAGAGTAGTCTTATAGTTTCATATGTTACCTACATTACTAAAACAAACTCTAATATCCCATTCTATTATTTTGATCAAAGTAATACACTCACACACTCACGTACGAATTCGGCCCAAGGTCTAAATTTAACACAAAATAGGTATTTTCAGTATAGGTTTTGTCTTCTTTTGTTGATTTAGGGCACAGTATTTGGTATCATTTAAAAGATAGAAAAGTCAGCATTTGTAAACTTCAATTGAATGAGTGAGTGTAGATTTAGTTTCAGTTTTGACTTTTTGAGTAATATTTATATTAGACTAGCTGACCCAACAGACCATATCAAAAAACCTCATGGCAAAAACACTTTCAGGTTTTCCCAAATTTTCCAGATAAATTTTCTTCACCAAATTCAGACAAATATAACATTTAAAATAAAATCCAAATCATTCCTGCTGTTCTCAAGTTGTGTGCTTACCAGTGAACATTTAATTGAATATAGATAGATTTGTTCACAACAACCTACCTCTTTCAATTGATAATTAGGCATGAAAACCTTCAAATCGGGTAAGCTAGTGTAGAATGTTCTTGTATCTTCATCTTGCCAAGGGTCAGTGCCAGCTTGCATGATGAACTCTTCATTGCCTCCAATAGTCACAGTACCTTGTGTCTCCGTGACTGTAAAAGACATGGTAGGTGGCTCTCCTGCTTCCCCCAACTCTTCACCAAGCACTTCTGCAAAGCTTTGTGCACCCACCAGGAGTTTATCATAAGTTGCCTGAAATTAATTAAATCCGAATCACTTTTAGATCCACTGTTATTTATGATTATTTTTTGCTAAGATAAGAGTTTTATCTTGTAGGTATTAGTTTCTTATAAACCTTAATCAGATGCATACATCTGCATTATTACCATTATTTACCATATAAACATCCAATACAATGTGCTAGCAATGGTAGTGCATACAATGGGCTAGCTAGTTATTGACTGGTAATTTAGACATAAGAAGAGGAGCATAGTTAACCTAATATTACAGAAGGGAGAACAAAATCAAATCAAAATTGGATCTAACTAGATTGACGGGCCAGTTGGCGCAGTTGGTTAAAATTCACCTTATGCGCAGCAAGTCGTGGGTTCGATTCCCACACAGAACATGCATTGAGTGTATGAACATGTCTGTACGTCCTGAGTCTGGGTGTAATTATGTATATTAAGTATGTATTTACAAACAAAAAGTAGTATATGAATTTATATCAGTTATCTGGTTTCCATAGTACAAGCTCTGCTTAGTTTGGGTTCAGAGGACCGTGTGTGAGGAATGTCCCAGGATATTTATATTTATACAATGAAAAGGTTTAGAGAGACTTTGACCAGAGATTTTTGCTATTGGGATAAAATGTATATACTCTAGCAGCTAGACCTGTAAAAGAATAAGGCCTTGTGCATATTGTTGGCAAAGGATATTTTATTGGTACTTATGACATCAAGTCACATGCGTGGTAGACTGCAACAGGTGATAGTTGAACCCTAGATAATGTGACAAACATTCTTATCGACTTGCCTGATGTTGCTCCAACTGGTCTTTCCTTTCCTGGGAGAGTTCACCTCTTGTGTGAAGAGTTCTCTGATTGGCGGCATGCAGAGCCTGCAGTTGAGCCCGTTCAGCAAGCAAGTGTTTAGAAAGTGACATGAAGTAGTCCTTAAGAAGTGTTCGCACTGCAGTCTGTTTCTCTGCTGGCAGGAAAGTGTTCCTTGGTACGGTAATGCTATGTTTCTGAAAGAATTAAAATAAATTATACCTTATTCTTATTTTAAAACAGATTTCAATTCAGAAGTGAGTTATTGTTAATACTAAAAGCAAATCCTGCCTGGTAAAGTGATTTGATGGTATGGGTCAATATAAAATAGCTATGCTAGTGTACCTCAGATATATCTCTTATCTTCTTAGGCATCAAACCAGCATAATCTTCTCCACAATGCTTACAGAAAGTCAATAATATAGGTATGTTGTTGTGATCCTCTTTATCCATATTTATGAGAACTGTGAGAACATTTCCCAACAATGGCAGACCAGTTTTATTTACAAATATCCCTACAGCTACCAGCTCCGCATAAAACCTTATATCAACACGCAATTTTGATGAATTAGTAATTTTATCTGTAGCTTTGAATGACAAAATCTTTTGCCAGTTTTCAAAGAAGTTTGAAGCAAATTCAGTATAGGTGCGATGAAGTGCTGCACACAAGTTAATTGCAGCAGGTATGTCAGACATTTTCAGTTTGGCTTCTGCGATAGCTGCTGCCACTTCTGATATATATTTTGTAAGATTTAGAGCTGCAAAATCCTTTAACAATGTATCCATTTGTGTTGCACTAAATGACTTCAATTTTTTAACGAAAGTAGTGTTTTTCTTTAGACCAGAATCAAGCTTAGAAAAATGGTTGTCCGGTGGACGCACACAATTTAGGTTTTGGTTGCGCATTTCAGTTTTGATTTTAATCCTAGCTTCTAGGTTAGATATATAATCCGCCAGGGCGGATTTTTCATTTTCTTCTGTGTTTTCAGGCGCGTCTTCGGTGGACGCATTTTCACTTTTCTCAGAATCTTTTTCTGTTGATGTCATTATTAGATCGATATTTTCATCCCAAATATTTACTAATTATTCACGTGATAATGTGTACAGAAATATTTCTCTATCGTTTATCACTGATTCAACATGTTGACATGTTGTACACCTACACCTTATAAACGTGTTATAAACGTTTCTTATGGTACACTGAAGTTGAACCATTAGTCTCTTTATTTAATTCGTAATTAAATGGTATTGCAATGTAATCAATAAAAGTTATTGTATGTATATAGATGGAGAAATTCGTAATCAATCAGTCGGTCAGCCTCTATTCCAACGAAAAGAAAAACAAGTTAAAAAAAAAACAAATTGACAAAATGACATGACATGCATAACAGACATGACAATGCTGCGTTCAGTAACAACGCCGTGTGATCGCCCGACGATCATAGTATCGATCAAACCGAACCGTTCAATAACATCGTCGGACGTCGTCCGACGATCGCACCGGTCGCACCGTGAAATAGGTGGGTGAAAGTCACACCAATGTCACTTTGACAACTAAATAAAAGAAAAATAGCGCCAATACTTTTTGAATAGTAGAAATTTATTTTTCCTGGATTGAAAACCTATTTTACTAAATAGAAAATTACTTTATTTATATTATTTAACAGCGAAAAAACTATAATAAAAATAATCGATTTATCAAATAATGTCAATGATTTGTCAATGTCACTTGTCAGTTGGGGATTTACGAAAATACATGGAAAATACGAAAGACGTTCACTAACGTCGGACGATCGAGGTGCGAAAGTCACACGGCGATTTTCACACCCGGTGTGTAAACTGAACACACCCCAGGGCTGCGTTCAGTAACAACGCCGTGTGATCGCCCGACGATCATCTTAGCGTTCAGTAACTCGGTGTGATCGCCCGAGTGATCACACCGAACCGTTCAATAACATCGTCGGACGTCGTCCGACGATCGCACCGGTCGCACCGTGAAATAGGTGGGTGAAAGTCACACCAATGTCACTTTGACAACTAAATAATAGAAAAATAGTGCCAAAACTTTTTGAATTGTAGAAATTTATTTTTCCTGGATTGAAAACCTATTTTACTACATAGAAAATTACTTTATTTATATTATTTAACAGCGAAAAAACTATAATAAAAATAATCGATTTATCAAATAATGTCAATGATTTGTCAATGTCACAATTGTTGGGAATTTACGAAAATACATGGAAAATACGAAAGTCATTCACTAACGTCGGACGATCGAGGTGCGAAAGTCACACGGCGATTTTCCAACGATTTTCACACCCGGTGTGTAGTAACACACCCCAGGGCTGCGTTCAGTAACAACGCCGTGTGATCGCCCGACGATCATGGAAGCGTTCAGTAACAGTTCAATAGTATGTGGTGCGATCGTCGGACGACGTCGGACGAACGCACCACATTTCCGTATACGGTTTCCTGATTAGGAAACCGTATACGGAAAACGAATGTATGCGTCCAGCCTTAATGCATTTGGATCTCCGAATCCGAAAAACGAATTCGGAAATCGAATACGGAAAACGAGCATGTGAGGCCAGCCGTAAGTATTATTACATCATCCTATTTTTAGGTTCCTAACTAGGTAATAGAAAGTTGTAATCGCAGTTAGATCGGTTAAGTGTCCTAAGTAGGGAGATAGGAAGGTCCCGACCGCTCTACTTCCTTAAATAGGAAAGTGTAATCGCATCGCTCCGATTCAGGACGTTTAGGGATGTAACATCGATGTTTTGAAATAATATCAAAAATAAGTCCTTATGAAAAAGATTTGGTTGCGAAAATTAAAACAACCAATTAAAATTTATCCTATTTAAGAAGGAAGCCGATTATTAAGCCCACCACAGATGTAGGTATAATGTATATAAATATAAATCATAGCAAGGCAAAATATTACGATATACAAGGTGTCTCAAGAGAAAGTTAATATTTGGTGGATTGATAAAAAAAAAAAACTAAGGCATGTATCGAAAAAGTGTTTATTTATTATTAAAATACACAATTTGGGAATTTATTTCTTAAAAATAATATCGTCCAAATGTAGACTCTCGCGCTCGCGGCACTCATTTAATCGAAGAGTAAAAAAAAAACGAATTGAATGTTTCGGGTCGTCACGAACTGACTGATTAAACTCTCCACGTTTTCTACCGTTCTTGATGACCTTGGTCGCCCGAATTTTGGTTATACCGATCTCTTTAAACTTTTTGACCCATTTTCGAATAAGACGAATGCTTGGCGCATCATTTAAGTAGCGAAAACGTCGAACACTGCAGAATCTTCTACGCGCTAGTCGCCGAATCACCATTTTTGTAAAACTCTCGGACGCACAACGCGCAACAGCCGATATAGAGCGTTTCTCGGGAGTGGTCTACTCCCATATCGACTGAATTCCCAAGAGCCAGGCTCCCGATTGTTACAACCCCCGCGCCCCTCGGATTCGTTGCGTTCACGCAGGAAGCTGAATAAATATTAACTCTCTTTTGAGACAACTTGTATTTTCAATACTAATCTTTAAGAGACCGCACACGCAGCTATAATATATACTTCTGTTACTTCACCAACTTGTACTGTAATTTAAATTATAGCTTGGCATATAAATATATATATATATATATATTTATATGTATGTTTTACTGTTTATATGTATATATATATATATATATAATAGCTACGTCTGTGATGGGTCTGTTGATGAAGATGAAAGCACGGTGAACGTGATCTTGATTTCGTCGGTCGGCAGAGCACAAACGTGAATAAACGATGTCAATGTTTGTGACTTTGGACATCGATCTTTAAAAAATAGAATACCGTTGTATTTTAAATGTGTTTTCTTTTTAAGATTGGAAGTTAATAAATGGAAGTTAGCTAAGTTATTGAGTTGAAAACTGTTCAGATTTAGTTTAATGAACATAAAGAAATTCATTTGTGTTAATTAAAATTTTAAGTCGTGTGATCGGTTTGAAAGAATAAAAAAAAATTTACATCGGAAGAACATCGACGTTAGTATTATTATATATATTTGAATGAGGTTTTTTTAAATCGATCTTTGTCGTCAGGATTCTTAAAAACATCGATGTTTGAAAACATCGATTCTGCATCCCTACGAGTCGTCCGTCTCGCTTTGGTATAGTTCCTATACTCTTTGTCGCGTCCTATTTAGAATGTAATATAGTGTAGTGTAATACTAGCTTCCTGCTCCCTAGTTAGAACCATCCTAGTTAGGATCCTAAAAATAGGAAGCTGTAATAGCTACTTTACTTACACACACTAATCTGTGGAGCGCGCGCGCCAAAGTTTAGCAGAAGCACAAACATATGAATTCATATGTCTGTCTGCAATATATTACTATACTCTTTGTCTGTCTGTGAGCAGAAGAAACCCAACCCATGTATCCATAGTCATGAACAAATAAAAAAAAAAATTACAAGCTCAACCTACTTTGTTTTTTGTTTGTTTTGTTGGAATTGGAAACAATATTATTACCAAAGAGTACATTATATAATCTGAATTACGTTATTTAAAAAAATAATCTAAAAGTATAGAATGTGTGGGATCCTCTGCAAAATTTATCATTCACCATCAGGTGGTGTTGGAATCGTTAGTAATTTTATTTTTTGGTTATTAGAATTTTGTCGAATCCACCGCGCTGCGGCAATGCTAGCACTCGAACTGAGACGAGATTATTATAAAATGGCCTTTTACTGTTGAGCATAAGATGTAGATAATATTTTAAATTGTTTTTTTTTCTTATTATTAACTTACACTACACTATTGTATTAGCTAAGCCTGTAATGATAGCTGTAAAATGTGTAAAATAAAAATAAATAAATAAAATATCCTAAGGGCATATTAAAAGCACTTTAATTATCATTTACACTAGCAGCTGATGCGAGTATTTAAATATCATTTGTCATAAGAAAATTAGCTAGCTAGAGAGGATTTTAGGTTCTTTAATTTCTCGTCCATGGTATTATTTTACAGGATGAACAAATTTTAAAAAGGATAAAGAATAGAGGTCCAAATTGCTTACAAACAGTACAACTTGACACATGTAATGGGATGAAAGTCTTATTTATTGGATCAGTTTTGTGGATGCAAGGCCCAGACATAACTGCCCAACCCATTCATAATGAAAATGGTGTTCTTCTGTACAATGGAGACATTTTTGATGAAACATGGAAAACTGATGTCAGTGATACACAATTGATTATGGATAAACTCACAAATAATATTGTAAGTAATAGTTGTTCCCAGTGGTTTAACTTGCATTCCCAAGATAAAAAGCACCCTATGTTTCTCTCTATGCTATAGGTTACCTGTATACCAAATTTCAACAAGGATTGAAGGTGTCATTGAGGTATGAAGTGGTAGCAAACAAAACAAATTCACTTTTGCATTTATTGTATTTCTTACTATGATAAATACTACCTCTAAATCCTCCCTCCACCAATTCATAGTCTCCCATCTAAACACGCATTTAAAATTAAGTTAAAACAACATCTTCTTGACAATCAGATGTAGCACATTTATCTTTATTTCATTATTATTCGTTGTTTATGAGCTTATGTAAAGGTAAATCTGTTCTGGATTATCATTCTAATCTTAAATCTCAGTACCTGAGCCAGATGATATTGTTTCTTTTTGTTACTGTATTTGCCTCTTTTTATTTTCATCTCTTTGTCTTATACCGGCTGTACTCACATTAAATTAATTTTATTATAATTAAATTGCTCACTATGTTTATCGCTGCACCCTCATTTAGCTTATCTTCACAGATTTTTGTTCATATAAGAATTTATCCATATAATGGCTAATAAGGTTTTATTATTTGTTCGATTATTTTAATTTAGAAAGAAAAAACACTCGTTGATCTCTTCCTACTGATTTTCGTGACGCACACTCACGAGGCGCCGGCAGAATATCAGCGTTGGGGGGTACCTCAACATTAGGCTGAGTCGGCCGCCTTTTCTTTCCGAACACACAGATTCGATATTTATTTATACTTTATTTTACTGTTCTATTTTTATATTTACTATTCATTTGTGTTTTTGGAAAAATAAAATAATTTTCTTTCTTTCTTTCTTTCTTTTATCGCACATCTAAACAGTAAGATATGCCTTCCTATCCAAATTGTACACTTAAAACTTCTGAAATATGTATTCAATCTCAGGTAGTTGGTGTATCCTTTCATAATTAATAATATATGACATAATGCATACAGCTTTTAATGTTGTTTTTACCCGACTGACCCGGAAGGAGGGTTATGTTTTTCGAGTGTATGTATGTATGTATGTATGTATGTATATATGTATGTATGTATGTATGTCTATTTCTTTGGCACGCTCTGCAGCCTAAACGGCTTGATGGATTTAAGCATATGAGGTGTCCTTAGATTCGTCTGAACTGTGGGAGTGTCATAGGGTATATTATTTTTATATGGCGTCTACGGATAAGAAAAGAGGGGGGGTATTAAAAACAAAAATTTCGTTATTATAACAATATGGGTATCAAATGAAAGCTTGTGAACAGCCCATTAAATATATGTATATATTGTAATACTTTTGTGCTACAATTTTCACGTAAACTGCAAAAAACCATGTTTAATGCAAGGACAGTACGTATAGGTACTATGAGCGGTTACCGTACGTAAGTTCTCTGTAGTTGCGATGGTTGTTAGCGTTACTTTACCGTACCGCTCATTTACTTACTAAAACTTACAACTCATTCTGTATAAAATTAAAAAGTCTGAAATAAATTAAATTATTAAAAGAAACAAAAAACCCGACTGCGTAAAACAAAAATTAACTGAAAAGAGAAAAACAAGCTTTTTAATCTATAGAATTTGGAATATAACTTGAATGTTATAAGGTATTGCAGTCGGGGATAAACAAATATTAAAAAAAAAACACATACTTAGGTTATTGGTTTGTCCCTGACTGCAAGACCTTATAACATTCAAGTTATATTCCAAATTCTATAGATTAAAAAGCTTGTTTTTCTCTTTTCAGTTAATTTTTGTTTTACGCAGTCGGGTTTTTTGTTTCTTTTAATAATTTAATTTTTCAGAATATTTCCTCAGAACAGCATATAATCAAGGAGCTAAAATCTCTGAAGGGTCCATTTAGCTTAATTTTTTACAATAAAATAACAAATGACCTTTATTTTACAAGAGATAGAATAGGAAGAAGTACTTTGTTATTCCACAAAAATGAAGACTCTGTTATCATAAGTAGTGTATTAGGTAAGATTGCAACAAAAGTAAAACATATTATTGTGTATCTGACAACATTTTCATAAAATATGTCTAATAAATATTTCAGGTAGAAAATATAAGTGTGCTGAAGTTCCCGCAACACATATTCACATTTTGAATTTAAGCACTAACATAATCAGACTATATGCATGGGATTATGATATAAAGCCAGTAGGTGATTATGAATTAGATGATTGGCTTGTGCCACTACAAATACAGCAACAGAAACCAGATATTGATTTTAATATAGATGTTGATGTGGAACAAGAATTAGAAGATGAAGTAAGTAAGAATGTTGAATTTCTCATCCTATCAATATAAGTGGGGGAAATTACACAAAATGAAAGAGGTAGAGCATAGTGTTTATACACTCAAAGAGCAGCTCGACTGGGGAAGTACTGGTGGTACTTCCCCAGTCGAGCTGCTTACAGAATACTGCAGCCAAATAACTTTATGTTGTGTAAAGTTGTGTTCCTGCGCGTGAGTAAGGTCGCCAGAGCTCATAGGGTTGGGGGGAAAGGCCGGTAACGCGTGAGCGATGCTTCTTGTGTTGCAAGCGTCCATATGGCTACGTTAACCGCTTACCATCAGGTGGGCCGTATGCTTGTTTACCGACTAAGTTGTATAAAAAAAAAAAGTATGCCTACCTAAAATTAATTTAAATACTTTTCAAGGATAACATTATAAAATATATTGAAAATATCAGTAATGAAGAAAATTCAAAAATAAATATTATGAAAAGATTAATGGATCACCAAATTATAAATAAACTAGTTTCAAAACTGACAGAATTACTAGAAAGAAGTGTTAAGATTCGTCTGGAGAAGCAACCACAAAAATGCAAACATTGCTTAGAAAATAAAAATGAAACCTGTGGTCATTGTTCAGTGGGGATCCTTTTTTCTGGCGGTCTTGATTGTACTATACTAGCAGTACTAGTTGATAAATATTTACCCAGAGATCAAAGTATAGATCTAATAAATGTTGCCTTCAAAAAAGATTACAATGGATCATATGATGTGCCAGATCGACAGACTGGAAGGCAATCTTTACAAGAACTTCAGGATTTGTGTAAAACAAGGTACCTAGTATTGTTTTACCATGTTATTATATTTGTTTAATTCTGTATAAATCTAGAAATCTTCTTATTTATTTTTAGGAAATGGGTATTTAAAGAAATCAATGTTCCAAAAGAAGAATTAGAAAAATGTCAAGTCAATGATATAGGAGATTTAGTTTATCCAAGACAAACTATTTTGGATGAAAGTCTTGGGTCAGCACTTTGGTTTGCTGCTCGTGGTCAAGATGACGAATCAATGTCGCCTTGCAGGGTACTTTTTATATTACTTTATATCCTTACCAGAACAATATAATACCTAATCGAAATGAGGGCGCTTTTTGGTTGACTTTTCATAGATAAAAAAAAATATTTTTTAAACAAAACATTTAAAGTTTGTATTTTCGGAGATATTGAAATTTAAAAAAAAAAAAACGATGATTTGACAGAAAAAAAACATTTTAAAAATATTTTGTTACTTGATCAAAGGTGAAGTAAAACACGTAATTAAATTAAATTATATATTTATAAGGGTAGAGCATAGCGTTTATTCGCTCAAAGAGCAGCTCGACTGGGGAAGTACCTCCACCTAGGCACCTTACAGAATACCGCAGCCAAATAACATTATGTTGTGTAAAGTTGTGTTCCTGCGCGTGAGTAAGGTTGCCAGAGCTCATAGGGGAGGGGGGATAGGTGAATAACGCGTGAGTGGTCGATAACGCGTAACTTACACCATTCCAATCAAAACAAACAGACAGGCCGACCGGTGAAAAGAAGTGTCGTGTCGTTATCGTTATCGTGCAGTGCGCCGTGTGCAAGTCCAGTATTTCGATACATTTCGAAGGTCCGCTAAATCGCCACAGTAAAAAAATCGACACTATCTAACCGATCCAATGACATAGCCGAATTATCGTTCCTGCTGTCGTGCAGTGCTGTGTCGTTATCGTTGTGTGTGAAAACGGTTCATAGAAATGTATGGTCGGCTAAATCGTCACAGTTTTTTTACTGTGTCGTTACGGTGTAGTTATCGTCTCGTGTGAAAACGGCCTTAATGTCACCATTTTTTTCTTCAATGTTAAGCCCATGAGAGCTCCCTAAGATCTGCAGTTCGAAAACTACACATATTAACTAGAAAAAAACATGTCGATTTATAATATGATAATTTTTAACTTCTTCTGAGGCAAATAAATAGCAAATTTATTAAATTACTTTTTTTACTTAATAACACAACTTTCTTTTTTAATGTTTTTTCGGAAATATTCGATCCGGTTCGAAGATTTTTTTCGGAGCCTGGCACTCTCTTCAGGCGCCATTTTGATTGTTTTTAATTTTTTTAAATAAAATAATGAGTGTCCCCAATCGCTGTAGGTATGTAGGACTAACTAAACTAAACGTGCGCCGATATATTAAAAAACACAAAATGGCGCCCCAAGTATGCCAAAATATCTGCGAACTTCTTTATCAAAATCTGTTTATTAAAAATAAAACATTGTAGATCCGCATTATCCCCGAAAATACAGACTTTTTTAAAATACATTTTAATGACTCTTTTTCATGGTACATCATGAGCTGATTTTTGAAGAAAAGATTCAAGCGATTTCTCTTAACCTGTAGTTCAGTTCGTTCGATTTAGGTGGATGTAGACATTGGTTTCATGAATTTATGCAACATCTTATGTGTTCCAAAAGATTTTCATTAATTTTGATCAAGATTTGCAGGTGTTTTAGAGCATTTAATCTCATGGAAATTCCCGGGAAATCATAAAAAGAATCCCGTCTTCGGGAACGACGTATTTCCCGGGTCCCGGGAATAAAACCTTAAAACACAGCTTTAGCTGAGATACTTAATATGGCATTAAAATGTAAGTCAAAAGAAATCCTATAAACAGCGAAACATGGAAGTAACAGCAGCTTAAAAAACACATTTTAAAAAGCTATTGTTCATTGGTATTGTCCCTCCCTGTGCAAGACTTATAAATAAGACTTTATATAAAAACACAAATTGACTGACTGACAGATTCATGCATAGACTAGAAACTTGAAAAATAGTATAATATCCTTTAGTGGTAGTTCCTTCTCATCATTGTGTATTTGTTATAGGTGTTGATATTAGGTTCCGGAGCTGATGAGTTATTTGGTGGATACGTGAGACATCGGAATGCATATAAACGTAAGGGCTGGACAGGTTTAAGACAAGAACTTCAACTTGATTGGAAGAGAATTTCCTTCAGAAATCTGGCACGTGACAACAGAGTTATATGTGATCATGGACGCCAACCTAGAATGCCATATTTAGACGAAGATTTCACAGATTTCGTGTTAAAATTGAAACCTTGGATCAGGTTAGTACTGAATCAGAATTGTCTTCAGTTTATTGGTGAAAATACCAATTTTTCAAGATAAAGTTAAACCTTATATACGCCAGCTGAAACACCAGTACGTAGATAAAACATTTGTTTATTTTTACCAGACTGCGCGACGCAACGCAAAAGAGAGTAATTAATTGCATTATGTTGGATTGTTAGGTTGATGTAATACGATTAATATCAAACATTTATTTTTATGGTTCAACAACCTGCTATTAATGCCGGCATATGCCTCTTCTTTATTAAGTAATTTTATAAAAATCTACAGGTGTTTTCCTTCTGAGAAGCTGGAAACTGGAATTGGAGATAAGTTAATGTTAAGACTAGTAGCCTTGAATCTTGGTCTTACAGAGGCCGCAACTCTACCTAAACGAGCTTTACAATTTGGATCAAGGATTGCAAATAAAAAAGAAAAGGGAAGTGATGTATCAAAAAAATTATTAGATATTATTATACAATAATAAACGAAATTAATTTAACCAATTGCGTTTGTTTTGCATTTTTATTCAATTGACAACATGTTATTAATGCTGACGCCTAATCTTTAATAAGTGATTTTATAAAAATCTAAAAGGCAGGGTTATTTTAAAACGGTCGGATTCGTCATCGGAATCGAATCGGAAACTTCCGAGATGAGTTTTCGACATGATAAAATAATAATGAAAATGTATATTTGCACATTAAAAGACAATCAAAACTATAAGAACATCAATATTTATTTAACATAGTATGATAATAGTACAATTTAGGTGTTACAAATAATACCTAAACTAAAATAAATATATTCTGCATGATAGGTTAAAGCGCCCATTGCTATTTTAATTTCCGAATTCGAATAGTTTGACGTTTCTCGACGGAATTATCAATCCGATTCATCGAAAAGTTTCCGATAGCTTTTAGCTGGCGGAATTATTTCCGAATTTTATTTAATGTTCGTTTTTGACCATTATTTAATATAAACGAATTATTTAAACTTATATAAAGGTTAGTTGGTACATACTAAACTGAGTGTGTTTGCCCCTATTTTAAGTAAATAATGAATAAGGTCTGCGGTAAAAGTAATAGCTACCTACATAATCAAACTTCGTAGGAACTAAAACATATTGGTCACTACTCAATACCGTTACTCATGTTGGATGCTAGATTCACTACCACTAAAAGATCTACGTAATCATAAAATCTATTGCAAATTATATATTTGCAAATTAAAGTTAACATATTTTATTAGACTCAAAAGAAAAAAAGAAAAACATAAAATATTTGTTTTATTATACTCTCCATGAATGTACTGAAAAAAAATACTTTGACGTAGAGTGCTTTTTGGCGGGAACTTGCAAAGTGACGTTGCGTTTTCATTTTATTTTCAAAAAATCATGTATTTTGAGTTTTATTGCGTATTATCTGTGGTGTTTTATCCTATAAAGACCAATCCATGCGCACCAATGAAGGGAAATTAAATGAATTATGTGTATCGTGACGTTCAAGTTGTCTCAAAAAGTCCGTGAGAAGTTTTAGTTTATTGACCACTATTTTACTTACACATGACTTTTATGGACTGTGACTGACAGTGCATACAATTATAATATGAAAGTGATTTATTTTGTGACTAGAACTTAGGTATAACTCACATACGATTAGGCTGTATCAAACCTTTGCCTGACTTATGCGAATATTATAAACAACAATTACTTAGACTTATCAGTCAGTTTCCGAAGTTCGATGATAAAACTAGAAAACCATTTTTTATGTTTATTAACACAACGTAAACCTAAAATATAAAAACTAACAAGTATCTGTCTTTATGCATTTGATATTAGTATTTAAATGAGGCCTTTCAACAATGAAAATCCGTAAGCATTTTGATTTTACTTTTAATTTTAGTTTAGGTATACCATTTCCAACCATTATTAAAAACAAACTTTGTAAACGCACTCCAACTTTCCGCGATCGGATCTTTTCGATGAAGGTTTCCGAATCCGCTTCCGATTCCGAATCCGACCGTTTTAAAATAACCACGGCGAACTGCCAGCGAACGGCTGAACTTGTCACCTCGCTGTTTGTTTTGAATGGTGTTTGTTTACTGGTTTTATCATGAAAAAAAACAAGTAAATTCAAGAAAAGCTAAGTTAAGTTGCCGGCGATTGAAATTTGGCCACATGATGGACGATTAGTCGCTAAAATTAATATTCATAACTGTCGTTACGGTGCGGTATCGTTCCTCGTGTGAAAACGAACGACGACACGACCGTTTGCCAATTATCGTCGGTCGTTTATCGTCACGACAAAATTGTGTCGTTATCGTCTCGTGTGAAAACGGCCTGAGTCTGTGACGCAGATCCAATATTGTACACACACAGTACACAGATCAAAAATTTCACTAAATCCACGCCTGGCAATGTTCTAATCAAAATAACCCACTGTATCGAATGACAGTGCAAAGTTCTTACTCGACGTTCTCGCCCCTCTCTTCCTTCCTTCGCCCCCGCCATGACCCATGCCGGCCATTTTATTTTCATTCCATTCCACAGAGTACTTTTTATAACTACCTAGCAATTCCATTCGTCAATATGCACCTACCTGTCATCAAACACGTGTTTGTTTTGATGAGAACTTAAGTTCTTATGTCGATTTATTTCCACCTCTTTTAATCCATAAATTCAGTGTTTTCCGTATTTGTATGACGAGATGTGTTGTATTGATAAATTTCCGCCACTTTAACAACATTTCAATACAGTGATTTCGGAATTTTTAAGTTTCGAAAATGTTGTATGCCCAAGTGCAACAGTTTACGCCAAGACGTTAAACTACATCAGTTTTCTATAAGTGAGGAAAATAAGAGACAGTGGATAAAGTGTATTAATTGTGAGACAATAACTTAACAGCGATCCACGCAAATTATATGTTTGTCACCTGAAGAGTGGCGCATATCGAAGCTTGGAGATTTCTTCAGGGAACCCGACAAATATCTTTTTTGAAGCAGGTAAACAACTATCGATCTACAAGTTGACTGTAATAATATAATATCTTATTATTATATGTATTATTCCTAGTCAACTCATAACATTTAAAAGCTATAACCCATCCTTTGTGGTTGTGAAGGCATATTAAGTCTAACCCAAAATAAATGCCTGGCAAATGCAGTTATATTGAGATATATATATAACACATTAATAACCATGGCTCCACCAGAGTTAGAAATCTATTGTTTTATCCGGTTAGTTCACCCTTATTCCTTATTTATTTTAACATAGGTTGACGGGCCAGTTGGTTAAGATTCCACCTGTTGCACCGCAGGTCGTGGGTTTGATTCCCACACAGGACATGCATTTGTGTGCATGAACATGTCTACATGTCCTGAGTCTGGGTGTAATTATGTATATTAAGATTGATTAATTATGTATTTACAAACTAAAAGTAGTATAATAATATGTAGTTTATCAGTTATCTGGTTTCCATAGTACAAGCTCTGCTTAAGTTGGGATCAGATGACTGTGTGTGAGGAATGTCACAGGATATTTATATATAGTTACAGAGATAAATTGCATTTTTTCAGATAACAAGAAAACTGTATGCGGTGATCATAGTTAGTCAAAGAAGCGCCACAATGATCATTCATATTATCAATGAAAGTCGCAAGAACAGAAGTTTTTGGTATGTATACAACATCCAGCACTTTTTGAATAAATTAAAAGAAATAATATAAAAGTAAAATTAAATTAAATTAAAAGTTTACTTTGATTATAAAATACTACTATGGGTAATGGACATGCCATTTATAGATCTTTACTCACTGGACTAGAGCATGATGAGGCTGTTTCCACTTTACACAAGAATATTTAACATTCTGTCCATATTGATGATACATGAACGTTTAGGTTTTAAAATAATAACAGCTCATACAAATTTTCAGATACCTCTGTCCAACCATCAGCTGCGAGCCATCAAAGTAATGCCACATGTGTGTCTCTGAATAACACAATGCAAATGAATTCAGGTAATTTTTTGTCATTTATTATAATCTTATCTAGTAATGTGTTCCCCTGTCCCCTTTGTATTAGATTAAGTGCTGGCTCAGTATCTCCAGCAATGTTCCATTTGTGTAGGCTATTTCTATGTAAAATTTATAGCTGACATAAAAATATAATATTTTTGATGCATAATTAATTACTACATCCAAAATCTTTACCAATAAATTATATATACAAAAAAGGCAGATGATAGGAATGCCAGTCTCCATACTAAAATCTTCAAATCCTTCGACTATCTTGTACATAAAAAATAAAACATTTCAAAGATTTTGTCATTATTTTCGGCCACCTTTTTGATATTTTTTGTGACGTTTTAGGACAAAGACACCCTAGTATTTTTTGTTTGCATGGGTATCTCCAATCGATGTATATAGGCTTCATCGTACGCCACTGTTTGAAAAAAAAAAAAAAAAAACAATATGGACCCTGAAGATTAAGCTAGGCTCCGATCGAAAATCTTCGCACTCATTTACAGTTACTTTATACTTTGTTTGCAGATATTTTAATGATGCCAACAGCTGTCCAGACCCATCTAGACCGTCACTACAGATAGACTTAAAAATGAAAATTTAAATAAATAATTTATAACTAAATAATTGTGTTTCATTTATTATTATACCATAAGAACCTTTGAAATAAAAAATAATTGTATTTACCCTAAAGCCCCGGGGCCCTACATATCATAGGCTGTATGACTATTTTTCATTGTACAATAGTATGGGAATATTAAAAAAAAAAAAAACGTCATGTTCAAACTCTGCATACGGTTTATCACCAATGTTCGTCAGATGGCGGTCTGAACTTTAGTTCTCTTGGTAGTTTGTGACTAAATCACAAAAATGGCTGCAAATCGTCGCAAGCAAGACGATAAAAATTTAGAAATTTTACGTGAACTTATTTCTGTAAATGGAAATAAGTATTGCTTGGATTGTAATCAAAGGGGACCTACGTACGTCAATACAACAATCGGTTCTTTCGTGTGTTCTAAATGCTCTGGTATGCTGTAAGTATTTTTCTGTATTGTTGCTTCTTTTGTCCACTCTCTAATGCAATCAACAAACGAAGGGTTACATTTCAGACGTGGCCTTACACCGCCTCATCGTGTGAAGTCCATCTCCATGGCGACCTTTACCCCAGAAGAAATAGAATTTATAAAAAGTAGAGGAAATGATTATTGTAGGCGCCTTTGGTTAGGACTTTACGAGGGTGAAAGTGTTAATTTTACCGAAGAGCAAAGCGTCAAAGACTTCATGTCTGACAAGTACGAGAAGAAGCGATACTACCTTGAATCTGCAGGCAGTAACCTAACCGTTAATGGAAGTTCTTCGCAAAGGAGCAAGCCCAAAGTAAAGACCGGAAGTACCGCTTCGAGTGCAACGCCTTTGATATCGATTTCGCCTCAGGGCTTGAAGACTACAGTGAACAACAATATGGTGGTTAATACGGCTAAAGTAGTGAACAATTTGCTACCAAGCAATGATGTCAGCCAAAGAATAGCCAGGCCTATCAGCAACTTGGCACAACCATTGATGAATAATGTCAATGTAGGCTCAACGCCTGCTGCTGCCCAAGCTTCTGTACCTGAGTGAGTATTTATTGTATAGTTTCATAACAGGCACATGTTATACTTTATGGGGAGTTCTGGTTTTTTATACAACAACCTCAATAAAATATGTAGTATACTGTTTGATTATTTTAAATAGAAAAGACACCTTCTCTGATCTTTTCCCACTGATTTTCGTGACACACACTCACGAGGCGCCAACAGAATATCAGCGTTGGGGGTACCTCAACATTAGGCTGAGTCAGCCTTGATATTTTATTAGATTTCCCAATGGTTAATGTTAATTTCGAAATAATAAAGGAATACTATGATAGAGCAAGGTTTCATGAAATATTGTGAGTACTATTTAAGAGTAATCAAATGAAATTTCACTAGATATTGGTAAAAGCCCATGACCTTGATGACTCATCCTATTTGAAATAGAGTATAAGTGATTAAATTAAAATAGAGACTTTCCTTTACAGTTTTCCTGTAGATTTTTCTACGGCAAATATTTATAACAGTAGTCAGTTCAACAGCAATGTGAACAATAACAATTATATGTCTCCGCCGTCCATGACAACACAAGCATTCAATGCTTTCAGCCCTCCAGCACCAGCTTCTAGTAAGTTCCCAGTTCAAAATAGTATGGAATATAATATAGAATTTTATAATATAAATGTTTTCTCTGTGTGTAAAGAACACAGAACATGGTAACTATGGATCTACCTTTAGGCAAAAAGTTAGAAGCAAACTGAGTGTTCACTATCTGGAAAGATGGAAGCTCATCATGGTCAGGGAGAATCAGAGTTATAAATGGATAACCTGGAAATTTATGGAAAAAAGGGATGTTATAAAAGAAAAATTACCTCGTTAATTATATTTATATGAATGGATTGACATTAAAAACTTCAACAATTAAAGGTCATGATAGCTCAGTGTAGTGGCATCGGATACTAAGATAAAGGTCCCGGCTTCAAATCCTACAATGAGCTTGGGCTTTCGGTGAAGGGAAACATCATAAGGAAACCATAGCATGGTCGTAGGATACTTTGTAGTACCCACCTGACTGGCTACCACCCAAGTTGAAAATCTGTCGCCAAGCACCTATCGATGTGTTCTGACAGCTGCACTGGAGAGCCAGTTCCTTCTAGGCTTTGTGTGCTTACCACCTTCGGCCACATCATCACTTACTATGGTGAGATTGTGGACAGTTTATTTAAACCAGGCTAAGCTCTAGAACTACCAGTCAGATTCACAAATTCTTTCACTAATAGGACTATCAAGGATGCTACATTATCCCCAAGTATTAAAGGCTACTTCTTATCCTGGGAATGCAGGTGAAACTATATAGAGATACACTAGCAACTTAAAACTGATGTGTCTGTATCATTTCAGTGCTATTGTCCTATGATAACTATCAAATCTTATATCTTAAACAACCATAACATGAATATTTTTCTACAGATGATCGGTATGCTGCATTAGCAGATTTAGACCTGGCATTGAGGCAGCAGAATCAGAAACATATGGGTGAGAATAATGTTAACTAACTCTCTTTACCTTGCACATGCTTTCATAAGTTTTAGCCATTGGCATATCTTTATTCTTATTGCACTGGCCCAAATTAGGTTCAAATTTTTATTTATTTCTTTTTTTTAGTATAATTATTAGTATATTTGGTTCATTGCATTCAAATACAAAAATCGTTTATTACCAATTAGGCCCTAATAAGGCACTTACGAATGTTACAATTGATTCTAGTACCAATTCGTAATACACTTTATCTGAGAAGACTTTTGGCAAGAAACTCAGCAAGGGGAATACTATCATCGTCTTATCATTTAAAGTTTACTTCTGAAGCTGAGGTACCTTCATTAGATTTGACCTTCATAAGTGCCAGTTTTAGGGCCAGAGCTGAATAAATGGCTTTGAATTACCTACAATGCAAAAGTTTTAAAATTGTATAATTCATGGCTCCATCAGCTAAGTTTGCATTCTTAATGAGAAAAACTGAATCACCAAAGTGCCTTGTGTCACTTGTGTGTGATAGAATTGAGGATGTACAACATTTGCTGATGGATTGTGTTGAGAACAAAGATGAGAGAGAATCATTGATGAAGGATTATAAATTGAACGCATTTGATATAGGTATAATTCAGTCTATTTGATCAAATACTAAAACAGAACTTTAAAAAAAATATACTCTGGTAACTCATTCACCACTGACGCTCTCATTACTCTTTTCCATAATATATTATTTAGTTTATTAAACTGTTGAGAATCTATGTGCATGATATGATGGACAATAATCCCAAATAATAAAATAGACTTAAAAAAACCGGCTAAATTGATTTATTTTTTCTTTTACAGAAGATAATAATACTGTAAATAATAAGAATCCATTCCAAAGCCCAGCCACCAATGATTTGTTTGCCAGTAAGAATCCTTTCTTTAACGGAGGATGGAGTACAACAGCATCTGTTCCAGTGAATCCATTCATGGTGAGATTTTTGGCATCCTTCATATTTTTTTATACTTATCTAGGAAACCTCATTTGACAGTTGCAGTCACTAGGTAGTGAGAAACTATTTAATTTGTATAGTCATACATGGATACTATGGGTGTTAATAAACCTTGAAATTGTTGACTATATTTATTAGCATGCACAATCAATACCAAATAAAAATAATATTTGGTATTGCTTGCTATTTCATTTGGATATGGCTTGAGTGTGTGGTTATCATATTAATTAGATACAATTTACCTAGCTACATAGACACAAGATAACTAGATATCCACTGAGTGGGCTTTGGCAAATTGTCAGATCCTACTTATTTAGACCTACTAACCTTTTGATCCTCCTCTGCTCTATATTGATCTTAGTGTAGGCACTACTTGCTATTTTAGATAAGAACAGTTGCAATAGACTTTGCGGATGACAAGTAACCGTGTTGTTCATAACATAAATTGTGAGCAGATTACCTTTATTGTTCCAATTAATCCTATTATTTAAATTAATGTTTTATAATAATTATAACAACCAAATTTTCCATCATCCTACTGCTATTATAATAAAAATGCGAATGTTTGTTTGTGTATGTTTGTTACCGCTTAGCTCCATAAAGGCTGAATGGATTTTCAACAATCTAAATAAAATGTTGTATTTCAAAAAATATGGTTCACGTAAATTAAAATATGGTAAATATATATTTTTTTTTTATACCAAACAAACATACGGCCCGCCTGATGGTAAGCGGTTACCGTAGCCTATGGACGTTTATCTAGTACGTAGATATTAATTAACTGTGTTAGTAGTTTGATACACAAAAATTAATAGAAGGGAACAAATATCTACTAACAAATTTTGAGTCCTAGCTTGTATTATCAATTCGTATTTTACAGGAAGTAATGGTTGATGCTGCTAATTTTCCTCCCTAACGGGCATTGTTTTGAGCAACAGTTCATACTCGGTTATCATCATGCTAGATTACGTGTATTTCGCAAATAACTATTTGTCATAACTAACTTAGTGACTCATCACATTAGTTTAATATTATTAGATAAATGGAGGTATCAAATTAAGATTAAAATTTCCAGCCATCAACAAACAACAGTGGGTTTGTTAATTCGAAGAATCCATTCCTCTGATAAGCATCCATCAACAGTTATAAGAACCAAGTGAGAAGTCAAAGAACAAATTATGCAACAAAAAGCACAAACCGAGCTACAAATGTTTACACTGTTTGAATATTTGTAAAATAGTTAAAGTAATTATTTATTAATATTTTGCCATAGTGGTATATATGTATATAGTTCTATGAATAACAATTTATCTGTCACCTAGTTGATAAACACTATTGTGCTTATTCTGGTTGTTTGTTAACTTACACAAGTGCCTCAATATATGCCTTATATTTCTAATATTGAAATATCTCTCAAAATCTTTATGAGATAAATAGTGAAGAACTGTAATAATAGTATTTTTACTAGTGTATTAAATGAGCATGTTATATGGGAGGAGTATTTTAAAATTTACTGGTCTTAGCTTTATTCTAAATTATTATTATAATTTTATGTTAAAATTATGTCATTGAGATGTTAATCAAATATAGAACAAAATTTTAAAACAATGTATACTCTTTACTCAATATTTATAATTTATGATAAAATTTAATTAATGCAATGATTCCGGCGGTATCCTCTATTTTACCAAGTCACGTAAGATTTTGTATGTATGTAGAATGATGGAATGTTGCAGTAAGTCAGTGGCAGAGTTGTAATTAAATGCATAAGTGGCCTTATTTTATAGTCGGCTCATCGAGATGTGGGCTTAGGTTACAAACCATTCTCTATTGCAAAACAAATTATACATTATTAATGAATTTATATATACAAGAGATTAACATAATATTAGTTATTGCGCAATACCCTGTAGTTAGTCGTAGACCAACGATTTTACTGTTAGACCCCCTTAATTTAAATTTTTATTGCCTCACTGAAGTACTAGATGTCGTACAAAAAAGCTTGATTAAATATATTATAGTATTGAATCATTACCACTGCAATACAAAGGAGGTGATGAATATCATCATGATAAAATGAAACTCAAAAAATACTTTTTGGATACAAGGTGTGCCTAAGAAATTTAATTTGAAAAAATTTGGGGTTAAAAAAATAGTATAGGAGTACTGAGCAAGTACTATCCATATCAATGTATGATATCGAAGTTCGCGCAAAATATATGAATATTAACTGCTGTTATTATAAAATCTCTAATAATCATAAAAATATACTAAACATGATATTTTTAAAAGAACCCTTGTTGTACTTTTGGTCTAACTAAATACCCCATTTGGGCACCTTAAATTATACTTTTTGCATGAGAAAACAGTTTCATAGTCCCATGTAATTCTTACCTTGTTTGTTTAATATCATTTTAAGCTAATTAAATAAAGCGCTTGTACCTAAGAGAGGCTCAGTAAAATCATGAATTGATCAAAAATCATTTACAATGTCTTTTATATACATGTTTTTTTAATTATAGTCGCAACATGAACTAATATTTAATTACTTTTAATGTTATTTAATGTTTAAATGTTTTCGCTTGACAAATCGTACTGATTTCTTCCTTATTTGTCAGGGTTTAAATGTTCATCATTAACAAACATTGATGTAGCCTATTAAATAATTGAACAAGCTCTCAAATTGTGCGCTTCATCTGTGATTGTATCAGTTTTATTTTTTCTTATTTGCAAGGAGCTAACTTGAACAATTTTTTTATCTTCTAATCAATGCACTTTATTATTTATTTAGTTCTTAATGTAATTGTTTTTACTATTCGAGCACTAAGATCTGTTAATTTGTAAAAATAAACATGTAAAAATAATCTTATTAAATTTTTTAATAATGTTCAGATTTTTTATTACCTCTTAAATAAATGGATTATAGTAAGGGAAAACTGCAACTGGGTTCGGAATATTTATATTTTACTCAGCTTAAGCTATCAGTCTATTTACATTTTACACTTGCAAGTTATTGACTGTCACATCTTGTATTTACTGCTTTTCCTTGTGAAAACTGGAGTGGAGAAATTGTCTGGTGTCACATTAGGGCTCTGTAATGGTGTTTTAGGTGTTTCATGTGGTATTGATACTGTAGACACATTCTTTATGGCTTCTGGCAGTTCCTCCGGCAAATTTGGTGTCTGAGATGAAGAGGCCGCCAATCGTTTCTCTGATATTGTTTTCAATATATTTTTACCAGCTTCTTTCGTCTGCAATAAAAACAAATTTGATTTCGCTTAAACTTTTTTATGTACAATTTTAATTGATGTCACAGGTAGCTAACCTCGCCATATAACAAGGGTCTAGGCAAATTATTGCTTATTGCTCATAGAAATCACAATTTACCTAAATGTTACGAGAATGTGATCTAATAGGATCTCTTAAATAATACAAATGTAAGTAGCAATAAACAAGCCAGGATCTAGGGGGGGCAAATCGAGGCCCATGCCCCGGGCGGCAATTATAGGAGCACCAAAATCAAGATTGCATAGAAAAAAGCGCCAGCGCACGTTGTTCAATTGTTTTTTTTATATTTTATGGCTTTTTCTTTCTTATTTCTTTTTTTTTTTTTTTTTTTAAATTAAATGGGCTTGCGTTTGGCCACTGACCCGCCCAGAAGGGGCGATGACGAAGCCTAAGATGAAACACGCTTACCCAGAAGAAACCTATTCACTCTGGCCTTGAAAGTTCCTAGATTGTAGGCGTCAGGAAACACAGACGCCGGAAGCAAGTTCCACTCCCTTGCTGTCCGCATTATAAATGAGGATGCAAAACGCTGTGTCCGTATTTTCGGTATGTCAACAACGTACGGGTGAAAATTTTCCCGGCGTCTTGTGGTTCGGTGTAAAAATGGGGATGGTGGAATTAGGTTGAACAATTCCTGCGCACACTCTCCAAAATATATCCTGTAGAAAACCGATAAGCAAGCAACCTTCCTTCGATGGTCGAGGCTCGTGAGTTTCGCCTTAATTAAAGACTCATCTCCAATGAGTCTCCTGGCTCGGCGGTCTATTGAGTCGAGGGCCTCAAGCTGGTACTTAGCTGATCCATCCCAAAGATGGCAGCAGTACTCCATGCATGACCGGACTTGTGCTTTATAAAGTTGGAGCAACTGCCCAGGCGTGAAGTACCGCTTCACCTTAGAGAGGATACCCAACTTTCTGGCAGCTGTTTCTGCCTTCGACTCAATAGAACAGCCAAAGTTTATTTTGGCTGTTAATGTTATGCCTAGGAGATCAAGCCGATCGCATATTGGCAAGGATATATTTTGGAAAGTAGGAGCCTGATGGTAAGGACTCCGTTTGGCGGTGAAAAGACATGCCTGTGTCTTGGAGGCGTTAAACGTGACCAGATTGGCTTTGCCCCAATCAGAGACTGCCTGTAAGGTCACGTTCAAACGTTCAACCATGGCCTCTCGAAACAATTGGATCTCGTCACTAGTGGCTCGTGCGCTGGAAATGTATCTCTCTGCAACAGTGCTGTCGTCTGCGTACCCAAAGATACCGGGTTTTAACAGATCGTTGATATGCAGCAGAAATAAGGTTGCAGAGAGAACTGATCCCTGAGGAACTCCGGCATTGATTGCCAAGAGGTCCGACGAGCACCCGTCTATGACCACTCGTATAGACCGTTCACTCAGGAAATCGGAAATCCAAGCGCACAGGCCATCAGGAATTCCATATGAAGGAAGCTTGCTTAGAAGGCTGGTGTGCCAGACCCTATCGAAAGCCTTAGAAATATCGAGGGAAACGGCAATTGCTTCCCCGTGTCTCTCAATGGCTTCGCTCCAAAGATGTGTGGCATACACAAGAAGATCCCCAGTAGACCGTTTTTGGCGGAAACCGTACTGTCGGTCGCTGAGGAGTTCATTATCTTCAAGGTATGCCAGGAGCCTCCGATTCAATACACGCTCCATTGTCTTGCAGAGTATGGAGGTGATCGCAATCGGTCGATAGTTTGTAGGATCGGCACGGCTGCCCTTCTTAGGCACAGGTTGCACGTTAGCAAGCTTCCAGACTTTCGGAACATGACCCATTCGAAGTGAGAGGCGAAACAGGCGTGTCAAGACAGGAGACAATTCTGTTGGAGGATTTCTGTTGGAGCTAAAAACGTTTAAAGTTTTTTTTTTCTATATTATCGCCATTAGTTGGTGCATAATATATTTAAATGATAATTTTAATGAAAAACCGATTCACTTATTTTTTTTACTGCTCGGAGTAATACAAATAAGAACGACCGCTTTTCTAAGGGAGTGGCAGCGGCCCCTCCCTCACTACTCCCATGGATCCGGGGCTGGCGATAAATATCTATGAGTTATTATAATATAACCATGGATTTAACATGTACATTGCAGTTATACTAAAAACAACTAAGACGGTAAACAAGCATACGGCCCGCCTGATTGTAAGCGGTTACCGTAGTCATATGGACGCTTGCAAGACAAGAAGCATCGCTCACGCGTTACCGACCTTTCCCCCCTCCCCTATGAGCTCTGGCGACCTTACTCACGCGCAGGAACACAACTTTACACAACAAAGTTATTTGTAACGTGGAGGTACTTCCCCAGTCGAGCTGCTCTTTGAGCGAAAAACCCTATGCCTACCTCTCTAAAAAAAATTACTAAATATTATCTTACGCTGTCATGCTCCAAGCACTTGTATGCATAGTGAGCAGCATGGTCGAGAAGCGAGAACCTCAAGTAGTACTGCGCCAAGTACCGCTGCGCCGCCGGCAGTTCCTTGCTACCAGCGTTGCCGGAGTCTTGACATGCGGCTGTGTACGCTGCTGCAGCGCTGTTAGGCATGTTGGACTTCTCGTAAAGCCTGAACATAACATATGAGAAATTTTTACAAAAATCTACTTTTGTATTGAAATTCAAGAAACATGGATTTTTTGGCGCATTGCCATTCAAATATAATGGACCAAGTTTATTGACCGGGCGAGCGATGCGTCTCCGTTTCAGCTTGGGCTGAAATGCTTTGTGTGTCTGGATGTCCAGCTCCTCTACAGGGCGCATTTCTCAACCGATTATTGAGAAATTTTGTGAGCAGGTTCGGTATTTATGAACAAAATCGTCAAGGGAATTCCATATAATAAGACTTTCGAGGTCTACAGCTCACAGAGTCAATAGTTTGTACCTACTGTTATGTCGTATCGGAGTTATGGATCATTTGATGAAAATATGCTGTATTTGGATTAATCAAATCAGAGCAATCTGTCTCTAAGTAAACAATGAATTGATTTAATTGAATGATATAATTCCATACTTTGCTAATTTAAACAGCGCCATGCCTTCAATATCGCCAGTACTATGGGCTTTGTAATAGCACTTCAGGGCATTTGGTATCTTGTCCATCTTTTCATATGCTTCACCAAGGGACACCAACATTCTCGAGTCATCTGGTTTAAGCTGTGCTGCTCTTGAGTAATAGTATATGCAGTAACCATTCAGTCCTAGTATTTCATAAACTTGTCCAAGTCCATTCCATGCACGATAATCATTTCTGTTCACATCTGAGAAAAGATAATACTAAGTATTAAGTTCAGTTTTTTTTTTTTTATACAACTTAGTCGGTAAACAAGCATACGGCCCACCTGATGGTAAGCGGTAACCTTAGCCATATGGACGCTTGCAACACACGAAGCTTCACTCACGCGTTACCGACCTTTCCCCCCTCCCCTATGACCTCTGGCGACCTTACTCACGCGCAGGAACACAACTTTACACAACATCAAGTTATTTGGCTGCGGTATTCTGTAAGGTGGAGGTACTTCCCCAGTCAAGCTGCTCTTTGAGCGAATAAACGCTATGCTCTACCTCTCTTAATTAAACAAATTATCTAAGTACTTAATTAAGTAAATTAAACAGATGATATCTATGATTAACTAGATCAGCATTTTGGACAGTAATATTGCAGAGACCCCACAGAGGGTTTGTGAACCCTAGGGTTCTTTGAGTATGGCTGTTCTAAACGGTGCTTGAATTTTTCCCATCATTCATTGTCAAGATTTCAAGCCCTCAATTAATTATATGTAATAGAGATGTGTATAACATGAAGGATGACAAAATACAAACCAATAGCTTGTCTATAGCACTGTATGGCAGCATTAGAGTTCTGCAGCTCAATAAACTCATGCCCCATAAGGATCCAAGCAGATAAGTACTGTGGGTCAAGAGAGAGTGCCCTCTGAAAGTAGATGACTGCCTTCTGACGTTCCCCTCTTAAACTGTAGTAGTTACCTGAAAATATCAAATACTTATTGTATATTTATATTATTCTGTTAAATCCCAGTGTAGCAATGAGCAAATTGATAATTCTTATGTGTTTCTGACCATTGCAAAACCTTGAATGTAAATGGCTCTGAAGTGCATCCTCTCTAAAAGATCAAGCAAATTAAATCTATTCATGTATTTACCTATAACACAGCACGTCTCAACCCTATACTTATCAATGGATACAGCTCTCTGTGCTAAGTTTGCCAGTTCCATGCGTTTCTCCTTTACGAACAACAAGTGTGAGTAGACATCCCAATTGTCCAGTCTATATGGATCACTGTGATACAGATCACGGAATAATGCCAAAGCTGAATCCACATCTGTAAGGTATTTTTTGTAAGCTGATTATAATATGTTATAATATAATTTCTGATGAATCAAATGCTCTTTTCTTTAATTTAAGATCTCCAAAGTACAAAGAATAATTATGTTATTAATATAGTTATGCTACAATATAATTATATTAATATTTATTATATGAATATTTGTATGTTTTTTACTAAAAAAACAAAGTAATGGCTAAACTTATTTGGATGAATCCAGGCCAGTAGTACCTAACTGATATGGCGCGTCGTAAATCTTTGTTCACACAGAAAAGTAAGTATGGCCCGTAGATTAACGAAAGAATGCTTACAACCTTAGATCACTACTATAAGGTTCATAATATCACTCTGCACACATGGCGGCAGCTGCCGACCAATGGCATTTCCCGTGCTTTGAAAATGTATCTTCTGCTCAGGTACATCGGTAAGCCGTTGCAGTTGCAGTAAGCAGTTGGGTACTACTGTACTTAATTTATAACTTGGATAAAAAAATATCCTTTTTATTTCAGTAAAGCATTTTTATCCCTCTGGATAGCTGGTAAAACCATAGTTCAGAAGCCAAAATGTCTATTTTGCTACCTAGTCTAAAATACCAGATTTTCCTACAGGCCTAACTGGTGCAGAATACTCATGAAGTAGTGAACTGAATATTATTTGGAAAGTAACCACCACACCTGAAGTGGGATACTAAACTAAGGTAGGTATCAGTTTTCAATGTATAAGTTGAGTAACTATTTTGTTCTATCATTTACCTCTTCTGTCATGATGAGCTATAGCCATCTGAGCCGTAACATAAGTACTCTTTTCAAATCCAGCCGATGCCAGCACCATGTATGCTTCAAGAGCCTGCTCTGAAAGTTTCAATTCTACAAAAGCATGAGCTGCAAAGAAGTACATCATCCAGTGTTTTGGCAATTGTAATGAGTCAAGTGCCTCATACTCATTGGCTAGGCCAGCAAGTTCCACCCATGCAGCCCATAGTGTAGGTGCTGCAGCAACAGAGGCTTGGAGCACTGTCACTGCTTGAGATCGTAGATCTAACTTCTTTAATACTACTCCTTCTAGATACAGTAGGTAGCCATCTAATTTGTTGTGATTAGCCTGAAATTTTATAGATAGAAGATTATTTAAAGAGGGAAATGATTAATAGAGTGAATAATAAAAATACACAAGATAATAGGCATAAATACATATTCTGTTAATTAATAAGACACCAGTGAGAAGACATGTTTCTCAGAGTTATATTATAATAAGTCAATGTTGTGCTGATAATATTGAATAAAATTGTTTACCCTGAAAAATGAAAGTAGATACAACAATACTTGATTAGATTCACTATTTTCCATCCCAGAATCAGTAGCATTATCCAATCTTTTCTTTTCACTAGACAAGTATTGGGAGTATTTGTGAATGAAAACACACTTAGGACTCGTACAATTTTCAACAAAATGCGCTGCTCTGTCGTATTCTTGGCAGTCAAAATAACTCTTTGCAAGTTGATACGCTTCTCTCTCTTCAGGTAGTATATTGTCGTCGTAACACTGCGGAGGTTCTTCTGTAGATAATTTATTGTTCTTCAGTGCAAAATTTAGCTCTGCAAGCCATTTAGTTGTTTGATTTAGACCCCGGTCGGCGCACTCACGAATACCGTGCAAAATATCTGTCCTCACTTGATTCAAATCAATTTGGATATCACCCTTCGTGTTCATTGTTAGCGGCTGCATTTTAAATTAAAGAAACAAAACAGAAAGTCTGAAATGAATTATTTACGCATCATGAATTGATTTTCACTACAAAATTGCGGAGGTTGGAATATTTATTCGATTTTGCGAGAAAAACCGAACTGATTAACAAAGAGAATATAACGCTACGCTAAGACTAACTGAAACTGATTAACTGAAACTAGTGACACTGACAGTACTGACCAGTGTTGCCTACAGTAAGCTACAGTAACCTAAAGTAGCTGAATTTCAGATATCAAGTACAGTGCGCGTCAAATAACTCATCGAGGAACAATCCCTTAGAGTAGTAATACCATGCAATCCGATTCCGCAACTGGTCAGTGATTTGTCACTGAATTATATCTGCTCATGAGCGCCCCTGAACAGTCTCGACCAAAAACTCGATCCGTGCGTACGTATGAAACATATACTTTTTGACAATATTTCACAATGTCTTGCTCTTCAATTAATTGGTGTGGGAATAACAGTCGAAAGTCTATTACATATATATACAATACAAACGGAATCACTTTTCATCGGTAAGTAATAATGTATTACATGAATTTACTTATTTTTAATCACAGGTCAAGATATAATGGACGGACGCGTTGACGTCATTTATCTCCATCTCACTTTTACCCACTATATTTCTATCTTCATCCTTTTCTTTCGATGATCGCTCCTCCCCCGCTAGTGCTGGGCTTAGATAAGAAAATCATTATCGATATTAGCGAATAATTAGCAAACTTATTTTGATCAGAGAGTAAAATATTTCAGTTTACGATATTGTATTAATACTGGAATACATAACAGCGAAGATAAAAGGATTTGCAATATTATTAACGCGGATGTAATTTAGGTAATTATAATATAAAATAAATATGTCCGTGGTACTGTGAGTACCTAGCTTTATTATTATCACTTACTAGGTACCTACCACAACATAAGGTTCCGGCCCATGACCTTATAATACTAATAGTTGAGTTGGTAGTAAGTACTGGAATAAAAGTACTTAGAGTTTCACAAACATATCATATCATGTTAATTATAAGTAATTCATATTTAAAACATATTTTTTTACACTTGACACATAGGACACAGTTCTTCTTTTTCTTCGAAATATAAGTAGTCGCATTGACAGGGACAGATAATCTAGGTAGCATGCCGACGTTTTAGATACCTACCCCGTAACGAAAAGAAAAGTATTCTTTTGAATGCTGAATTTTTATTAATACAAAAGTCTAATACTATTATATCTTATCCCATTATTATAAGACTAGCTGTCCCCTGCGGCTTCACCCGCGTTTCCGGGATAAAGCTTCCTTTTCCATACCGTTCGTTCCAAATTTAATTGTGATCGGTTGAGCCATTATCGAGAATGATTACATCATACTGCCGAATTAATACCGAAATATACCTACTATGCAAACAATTATTATATACAAACTTACTAGTTTCGATAATGTAGAAATACTTTAAAAAGCCATGACAAACGACTGCTATTAGAATACTCCTACATTTATAATAGTGCAACAAGTATCGATATCGATACAATTGTCTGCCGCATCTCTAAATCTTAGTGTGTCCTTGACTTAGCCAATCACAGCTCATTGCCGGTGGTGGGGAATTGGCGGAATGGATTTCAAGCAAAATAAACGGCATTGCGCTTCTTTGGGTTAATTGTTCGATGAAATAACTAGACCCAAGATGGCGACGACTGCGCATGTACAGTCGCGTTCATAATTTTTCGAATACAATTATATAAAATTACTAACTGCTCGGCGCGACTTCGTTCGCGTGGTGCTACCCTACTCTACTGAAAATTAGTTTACGTCCTATTCTCAGACCTACTGAATATACACACAAAATTTCATAAGAATCGGTTTGTTTTATCTCGTTTTTTTCCGGGAGTTCGAAAAACTGAAATTAACCTGTTTGGTTCCTTGATAATCCTCTTAACTGTGGAAATCGATGATTTTGTCATTTTAGCTGTTTTATTTTTAATTTGAGTTTCGTTAAGACCACTATTCTCATTTTTTATAAGCAATAGACATTGTAGAGAAGTTGTCTTGCTTGTCTCTTAAAAACTTTATTATTCTTACTTCTGCGCAAAGGCGGCATTTTTTTTATAATGAAGCACTTAAAGAACAATCACAATAAAAATTACAATAATAAAACAAAAATTCTTATAATATGCGGCTGGCCTAAACAGGCTAATCTCTGGAAATAGGTACCTACCGTTGGATATTTTTATTCCGGGAACGCGGCCGCGGGGACAGCTATGTTAAATAATCTGCGGGTCTATTTCCTAAGTTTGGTGGTAATCGTACTAATGTCATTTTGAAGTCTGATTAAGTTTTGGTGATCATCGTGGTATCACGTAACTGTCACACGACCACCAGTCAAACGATTACCACTAAAGACCACTGAATGAATGAAAACCCTATGTTTTTGACACATGATTATCATTTTTTGGTATCACGTAAGAAAAAAAAAAAAAAAAACGAAAACGATTAAGGCTGCCTTCCGAATTAGATAATATCGCTCACAGTGCTCACAGCAATAATTTGCGTACCGAGTTAGATATCACGATAATGACAGCTAAGAACTGTTAACAATTCGGAACGCCCGTTATCGCGCTCACAGTATTCAAAACAGAACATTTGAGAATTTAATTAAAATCTGATTTAACAATGCGCTAGGACTCCTTAGATCTTTTTTAATTTGACTCGCAAAAAGGAATATACCCGTTCTTTATTATTTTTCTATCATAAAATCATAAAAAGTATCTTTGCCAAATAGAAAATCAAGAATCTTATTAGAATTTCTGCCGAAAACACAATAATTAACCGTCACTTTTGACAGCGCTCACGGTGATATCAGTTTAGGGCATGGTCGGTGTGAGCGCAATATGGCGGATATCATGACGTCATCTATGACGTTTCACGGGACAACGTAATCTGTCATTACTCAATTCGGTACGGGTTTAAGCACGCTCAAATCGATTACAGCGATTATATCATTAATTCGGAAAGCAGCCTAAGTTTCGCTAATGTCAAATGAAGCCGGGGACTAATGTGCTCCCTTCTTCAGCTAAATTTATCATATTTTGTATAGTTTTTGCATTTTATTGTTATATTCTCATAGTGTTTGCGTAAATATTAAGTGCTGTTTCTTGGTTTTCGTATTTTTTTGTATATTTCATGTGTACTGAGCGTGAAATGGCGAGAGCGTATTTGCTGGGATTTGCGGAGGATAAACGCTTAAAGTCAAGAGGAAGGATAGAGTGGAGGATGCAGAGGGACTTAAGCAGGCCCATGCTGCTACCGGAGACTCCGTTCTCAGATAATTTCATCCTTTGAAACGTATAAAATCTATAGGTATAACCTTGTTCCGAAACTATTATTACCTACTTACCCTTTTAAAGCTCTAACAACAGTACCTACTCAAAGTTATTTCACTAGATATTGCCACTTATAAGGCCAATATCACAATGCTTTGCAAGAACTTGATCACGCTTATGGCATCCACAAAAAGAGTTACTGCTGTGCCTCCAGAAATCAGGAACCTTACAACACATTAAAACAAACATAGAATTTAGAATCAAGGCTTTTTAATATATAAGCCACCTTCTCAATGATGTACAAATCACATGCCTACTTCTATTAAATCAGCTGGGTGATATACTTAACTACCTAACTTAAAAGTTTCTAACAAGCACTTGTCTTACAGATACTGGCAGCATTCTATGTGAGCAGAGCGGCAGTTATCAAGGCAATATAGGGAAAACAGCTCTCTTAACCTATCACAGACCGACGGATTGTCTGATGGCAGTCACAAATTTGCTAAATCGCCTCACATCTTGAGAAAATATGTACAAAATATTTTTTCTAAGAACTCACTCAGATTGAGATAAAATTTCAAAGAGGTAAGTAAGGTTATTTTTATAACTTTCAGTTTATTCTGATAAGGTTTACACTTTCAACAAAATAAGAACATTATGAATGTAATTCACAAACTCAAACCAAAAGGTTAGGTAATAATGTTGTTTTAGATTCATAGCGAAATTTGCATTTCCTGGGGTTTTAGGGTGCATTGATGGTACATATGCTATCATTCACCCGAAGGACAATAAGGAAGTATACTTCAACTGGAAGTATAACCACTCCCTAAATGTCATGGTGGTTTGTTATTCTAAAACATTGTGAGTTATTTTATTTAATATGCTTATAAAATTTGGCTATTTGTTTTGCAGATTTGTGATCCAGATTTACGAATTTTACTTGCGAGGCATGACACACATTTGGAACTGCAGCCCTGTGAAAGAACACATGTTGCATCAAGAAATGCAGTTTTATGTATAAGTACTATTTTAATTAGTTGTATAGAGAATAGGTGTACCTATGTATAAGATGATATATTAGTTTTATATTGAATAGCTTTAAGTAGTAGTTATTGTATTGAATTAGTTTGTGAATAAGATTTAGTTTTCTGTATATCTATAATTTTTATATAGAATAGGATTATGTATAGGCATTGTATTAATTTAGTTTTATATGGAATATGTTTTGATAGATACCTTAGTTTTATATAGAATAGGGTTATGTATAGAAATAATATTCATTTAGTAGAATAAGAATTGTTCATATATATTTATTGTATTAAATTAATGATAGAATAGGTTTAATTATTCATATATTAATATTTTCACATAATCTGTAACAATTTTAGTAGATTGCCATTTTATATACATGTTTACTGTCATAATTTGTATCAGTAATTTAAGAGATTCATTTATTTGTTATTGTATGTACACTTTGTAGTATTAGAATTGTGATTTGTAGTAAATAAGTCGTCTTTATTATTTAACCTATTTAAGGTAGGTTATTTACTATTGTCACAGAATATTCAATAGTAGCTATAGTATATACACTAGATTGATTATTAGTAATTTCTGCATTTACTTAACATTATAAATGTGAAAGGAAGTTTGTTTGTCACCTCTTGAACCTTGTTAAATATGTATATGATATTGTATACCTGGAATTTATCAAGTAGTAATTTGAGTCACACCTTTTACAGTAAATAAAAAGCACAATAAACAATCATTTATTAAATTAAAACTATTTGTTACACATGAAAAATTATAAAATAATATTTGGTAGTTTCTTTCCGATAATCTTCTCAGCAAAAACAACCTTCCAAAATAGTGGTACAGTTTATTAATATGCCTGATATAACTTATTTGATTAAAAATCTATTTTAAATAAGAATTGTATTATTTTTTATTAATTGGTGCAATATAATTATATAGAGATAATAACAAATACCATTATCAGTTCCCTATGTAGGCATTCAAATTCATTTATTATGATTAAGCACTAAGAAGGCACTCCAAAATGACGAACAATGATTTGAATCGATTTTGGACTATGGCAGACATGGTGGCCATGGCTGTTGCCAAACTCTTCACTGCATCTGAAAGTCTCTTCTCTGCAGCCACCCTGCGCTCCTCAATCTGCAGTGCTCTGGCAGTGGGCCCACTGCAATGGGCGAAGGTGGCAGCTTCTTTGGAAGTGGCTGTATTGTCCTCAGTTGTAACCTGAAAGCAGTATTATATACCTTTTAACCAAAGCCTTCCTCCTCATTAATATTGAGTATATGACAGATAATATTTAATTACAAGAAATATCATCCTAGTCCTATAAAATGTCCTATAATTATATACCGTATTCCAAAAATCAAGATACATAACATTGTCACTTTTTGTAGGTAGCTTTACAAGACATGCCCTATAAATACAATAATAAGTTAGTGCGCTAAGTATAGGGCAGAGCATAATGAAAATCATAAGAGTAAACATACATTCAGAAAACAAATGACAAGATAGGTACTTAAATAACCTTATGAATTACTTACATCTTCACTTATCCGGGGTTTTGATGTCACCAATCCCAACAGCGTTAAGCTGGGATATGAAGGCGGCCGTAGCTTGTGGATCTGCCGAGCTTGTGGCCCAGAGACGACAAATTTTATTCGCCGGCATTCTAGAATTTTAATACGATATAATCATTGGACACATCGTCACGTGTCCAACTTTAGGTGGACAGAGATAATGTAGCCTTAGGGCGAGGCAAAGACTACAGTATATACTGGGGCGAGGTGCTTAGGGCCCTTATGGTGTAATATACTCTTGTATACTCTGAAAGATTTTAGTCCAGCAAGAAGGTATAGGTACTTTAAAGTAGCTAGTTTAAAGGAGTGATTATATTTTTGTGGACTACTTTCTTGTATTTTGATCACAAACTTTAACTTTTATCGTTTGTTTTGTTATTATACGACGTTTTAGGTTAGGTACGAGTGTTGCCAGACTCATCTTACTAATTTTCAGCCAAAACATTTTCTAGATATAATTTCTTTTACTTTTAATTGAGCTACTTATGCCAATTTAGATCTAATGCATACTTTTACACTTAAATAATTGAAATAATACATATCTGTTATGAAAACAATGTGTAATCCAATAAGATAAAGTAGCTACTAAAAAATATCATCGGACTTTTATAACGTTCTAGTAACACTGCTTTGCGCGTTCGGTTTTTTCATTTTATTCCTTTATTTTTATGATTCACAAAGAACGCTCTAGGAAGCAAATAACAAACGGTAAATATGTTTTAACTTGACAACAATTGGAACCCTAATTTAATATAAATTAATAATTGCATTTAAAGTAACTTTAAAAATGTATCAACGCGTGGCTAAGTTGAATAAACGAAACTCTATTATCATTCACTCACGACCACCATTAAGTGTGTACTTTTTACAAAATAGCATTTTGGTGGTAATGAAACCACCGGATGATTATCGATAATCTTCTTCAAAACGTACGCACCAATTTTAGGAAATAGACCCGCTGAATAGTTAAAACTCTTTACGGAGATAATGTCGCTTAATAATTTGTTTGTTTTTAATTAATTGTTTGCTTTTAACATAATAAAACAAAGGTTTTTAACGTTTTTAATATGTTCGATTTTTATTTAGAAGTATTCAGGGGATACGACTTGTTATTTACCAATCGTACGATCGCTCATTCATAACGTCTGGCAACCCTGAGTCAACGTCAAAGAAAAGTCAGCTGTCAGATTGTGACGGCGGGCGGACGGACCTCGAAAGACGGAACGGAAGCAAGAAATAAAGAGTTGGTAATCTGAATTGAAAAGCATTGTACGTACAAAATAGTACAGTACCTACAATAAATATCGAAGAAGGAATAACGCATGAGCGCACGACACTAAAGAAGCGATAGAACTATAGTTACGAGTCTTTTGTTTTCGAATTCGATACCAAATCCTCTGCCTGCTGTTCTATTTGGAAGTTTCCAAGTTAGTATCGAGAAGTACCATACTAAAAACAACAATAAAATGGCAGAGCAAAATTCTGAAGCCACAACAAACGAAGTCGAGAACTACACAACACCAGCAAATGATCCTAAAAATATGCAAGAGGTGACACAATATGTAAGTTTGGTTTACCTTCAATTTTAAAAACCTATCTATTTGGAAGGATTTGGAGAACTTTAAAATTATTTGTAAATGTATATGAGTATTGCACTTTATTGCGTTCATAGAATTTTAATAAATTATCATTTTTGTATCTATTATAATTTTTTACATGAGAGTGTTATGTGTTGTGTACCTATAATTCACCATTGCTACAAAATTAATCATCTTAAGTGGATTTTCTATTCAAACCACAGCATTCTTTAACATTTATGATATTGTGATTTAAAAATGACTAGAATCTGTTGCCTTAGAGAATATCTTTGCATAGTAAAAGCTGTCAAAGATTTCTGCATGTGTTAAGTAGCTGAGATATTACTGAGAGGCCATGATAGTAGCTGTATGGTGTAATTGATAAGCCTCATCTCTTCTGGATAAGATTTCAAATATGGCCATGCTTTAAATACCTACTCCTATATATATTTTATAAATAAAAGTTTTGTGAGAATGTGTTTAACTCAAATCATGTTGTTATATCTAATTGTTAATTTGGCATAATGACATATTATATCGTCTAGAATATTCCAATAAAATAGGGTAAATCAGATTCAGATTGAAACAGCATGTTAATTGGTAGAAACATAACAATTTCGAAAATGGTTCCAATTCCAATAAAGCATTGCGGTTACCAGAATTTAAAAAGTAATTAGAAAATATTATACCCAATTGATATAATATTTTCTGCTAAATTTAAACTACAGCAAAATGATATAAATTTATAGCAACAAAGTTACATAATGGAATGGAAGCAAGTTAGTTATATTAATATCATTATTATTGATTTTATTTAATATCAAAGAAATAGGCTTGTTTGTTGTGTGGTACATGAAACCTAGGACTATTACTGAAACATTCATAATTCCAAAAATAAAATGTTTCAGGTTCAATCTCTACTTCAAAACATGCAGGACAAGTTCCAGAGCATGTCTGATCAGATCATCAACAGAATAGATGAAATGGGCACCAGGGTTGACGAACTGGAGAAGAATATAACAGACCTCATGACGCAGGCAGGTGTTGAAAATGAAAAGTAGGATAGTTATATAATGTTTTAAATAATTAATCACGCCTTAGATATTAACACCTTTAATTATATTAGCTGCCCAAAGATAATTTGTGCCTGTATTGTCAAAATATTTGAAATTTTCTATAAAAATAGTTACAGATATACTTCCACTAAGGGATAAGTAATCATTTCATAAACTAAATA
The DNA here is from genome assembly GCA_947623365.1 of Achlya flavicornis. Lineage (NCBI taxonomy): Eukaryota > Metazoa > Arthropoda > Insecta > Lepidoptera > Drepanidae > Achlya > Achlya flavicornis. The sequence goes on along the minus strand of OX392468.1, from coordinate 4,725,080 downwards.
GTTAAATACTGGAGATCTATTTGGCTTGGGTGGGAGTGCATAAAATAGCTACAATACTTAGTAATAAAGAACAGAAAATAATTACATAAATGAGTAGCAAGTAATTAGATATTGCTTAAGTGAATACCAATGGTGTCTATAGCTTATTTAACAAGCTATGAAAGATAACACCAAACTACCAATAAACCAATTTAAATCCATACAAACCATAAATTGAACACAATACAACCATATGTTATGTATAAATGTTCCAAATATCCATCCATATGCTCCAGATATAAAATGCAGTCTAGTTCATAATTTATGTAAGTATATAATTAGACATATGTATATTGGGGAAAGATGTTACATTTAAAGTTGTCACCCTACAATAAGTGGGTACAATTACAAAGCAATTAGATTGTAAGTCTTTCCTAATAACAGTGATAGTGGGCTAGATCAAACAAAACACAAATTTTGTAAATTGCATTCATGTGAATTGGTGTTCAATACAAATGTTTTGTAAAAATAATTGTTTTGTTTGTAAGTAATAGGTATATATTTTTGATCCCTGGTGAGCCTTGCCAGTTGGGAGGGTGAATATTGATTAGACTGTACCTGGTACAGACTGGCACATTAGAGTACAAACCAACTGGTGCGTGTTTCTGATGTGAAATCAATATTGGGGACATTTGTGGCATGCTATTTTGTTTTTGTACAAACTAGTAACTGTTTCGGTTAGTAGAATAGTGAAATGTTTTATATTCTTGATCAATTTGTCAATCTGCAATTAAAAATAACATAAAACTCTGTTTTTTCATCATAACCAAATAGTCGTACTTTGAAGCTGGGTAAAATCATAGATAATACCCTTTGACTAATGATATATCCAGACTGAGCTACGAAGCTGTTTACGCGTCGATAAAAATAGCCCCTAACTGTTAGGGGCTAAATCAAATAAAAATAAATAAAATTGCAAAATAATGTTTAATATTTAAATTTCTCCTGATTTTAATTCGAATATTTCAACAACTGCTATCATTATGAACGTCACTATGTCAAGCAGAATAACGCAGAGGAAGCGTAAAAAGTAGCTGTTACGCGCAGCAGCCTAAAAAAGTTGGCCTGTTTTATATATTCGTGAAGTATTGCGGCGTTCTTTCTAGGTATATTTATTTCTATGATAATACCATTGAATTATTACGCTAGTAACTACTCTCTATCCCAGAACGTAGGTACGCAATTCGAAAAAAGTTGGCTAATACTTACATTGCATTACATTACAAATCTTTTATGGATAGTTAGTATCATTGAATTATTACACAGTTACTATAATCTTTGCTGCAAATGTATATTATATACGACGTTCACCACTCGCCATTAGGTGGAAGAACTTTTGTCTACTAGTCAACGTTATATTTTGATACAAATTTTTATTTCATTCGAACCTATTATACCTAGTCGTTAACTATGCGTTAACTCGTCAGTATATACTGTAGTCTTTGAACTCGTCATGAATATGGTACCTACTTGAGGACATCAAAAGGCTTATTTGCTGAATTCAAAACTGGAATTTCTTAATAAGGTAATTACACAGTAAAAATGTCTACATCGTTATTAATGTAGGTATGCTTATTTGGACCATCTTGGAGTCTCTTTATTTTTGTTTCTTGAAAGTTTTTGTGGTATGGGTATGAGGAAAAGTAAAACACATTTCTAAAATTAGCACTTTAGTCATATAACATTATAGTTACTTAAGCCGATAATATTAAAGTCATTAAAAATAGACGACAGCCCAGGGAACATTTTTTAATACACGGGCCAACAAAAACGCAGCAACGGGCGAGTGATACCCCCATAGAACAATTATACTCTCACGAGGATACCCCTCTACAAGTGTTGCATGCAAGCGTCCATAGACTACGGGAACTGTGTTTTTACTAGTATTTATATAATTAAAAAAAACGTAGGAATTGGTAAGTAGGTAGGTACAGTACGTAGTGAGTACATTGTGTGTACTTACTGTACCTACCTAAAACGACTTAAATTAGCGTGATTCAGTTTCTTCTGAACTGTCATTTTCTCCAGATTCTTCGGACTCCTGAAATAAAAATAAAATATTTACATAAGTATACAGGATGGAAATTTTAGACGGGTCAGTAAGGGCCATAGAATATATTATTATTATAGTATTTATTACTCTGGCGAGGTAAGGGCAGCTGCCTTAAGGGTCGAAGCCACGCGAATATGGTCTTAAGTGACTGTCCTTTATTTAATGAGTTATTTCAATCGGAATTTACAGATTTTATGAAAAAAGGTACAGTCAGCGAGTAAACGGTATATATGTATACTAATATCTTCAAAAAAACTTCGTGAAGGATTAGAATTATTTATGCAACTTGCATTGCAAGGGTACCTAGTTATCTTTTCTTTGGATGCATTTTGATTTGAGTAGAGATATCTTGTCTCCGCCGCCATAGGAGTAGGAGAAAATTAGATAATCGGACAGAGTCAATATGAGGAATATTGTGCGCCACAAGCATAATAAGTACTTTTTTTTACTGTGTGTAGGCCTGTGTCGTGGGCCTGTGTTGAGGGTGGTAGCCAGCCAGGTCGGTTCTACAAAGTACCTTACCACTGTGCCATGGTTTCCTCACGATGATTTTTCTTAACCGAAAGCTCAAGCTTATTGTAGGATTCGGACTTGTACTTTCATCTCGGCATCCGATATACCACTGAGCTATCATCGCCTTAACTTGAGGTACTTAACCGTCGATTAAAATCACGAGTAATTACCGATGTCTCGTCTTCATCTTTCGAAGATGAATGATTCATTAGAGTCGCCAATGAGTTTGATCTCGTCATCCCCGACTTGTCTGGAGAGCGCATTCTTCTGGAGCTCTGAAATAAAAAATACCTTTACTGAAGAAGATTCCTCCGTAGGTATCTACCATTGGCGTCGCCAGAGTGATGGGGCAAGAGGAGCAGCTTTCCCCCCCTAGAGAAATTTCTTAGTCCATTCACTTGACTTGCTTGACCTTTGTACCACTAGTTATTATTGCAATCGCCTTAAGACTACAAGCAAGTGTAAAGCTTCATATGCTCTGACAGTACCTACAAGGCACACTTTTCCATCCTCCATATATCAACTAGCCCCCCCCCCCCCCCCGGGCCATTGGCTGGCGACGCCCTTGCTTGGTATCTACTGAATAAATGTAAAGTAAACTATCAAGTTGATCGGCGGCAAAAAATACAAGTAATAGAAGGATACCTACTGTATTAGACATCTAAGATTTAATGGATGGGACTTAAAACTGCGATGAAGATGAGCCAGCAAGCTATTTACTGTTATCAATTATTTAATAGGTATTCCGTAAACAGCCGTTTCTGTAATGTTCACAAACATGAACACCAGTAGGTTACAAAGAGACATTACTTATGAGAACCCACGCAATGCCATCTGAAAGACGGGTCCGCAAAGCTATCAGCACTCACTCATTATTCAAGATAACGTTTTACGCGACTCGTATTAGTATTGTGTTTTTCTTTCCATGTCTATATGTAGTATATCGGAACATAAATTGGAACTTACGAAGGAGGGAAAATTATATAATTAAACTATATAGGTACATTTTGGTATATTTCAATCAACAACTAGGTAGGTACTCCCTCATACTCATATTTCTCTATGTTTGAATGATAAATGCTGTTATAATTTTACCGCTGAATCTTCGTTATCCTTATGAGGCGACTGTTGATTCATGAGCGAAGCTAGCGACGAAGATCTCGCTGATATACCGGTATTCACTTGTTTCTCTGGCGATCGCAATTTTCTTCTAAAGTTCTGTGTAGATTATAAGTACTTATAGCAATAATCGATTTTATAACTTACAATACTAATTTTGTCATGTGTTAATACAAATAACTTGATATTTACCACTGGCTCCTCATTATCAGTAAGACCTGCATTTAAACACTTCACAAGAGAAAAATATAAGATTAAACTGAAGATGTTCGGGTAATGTAGGTAATACCCTATTTCCTAGGAGCAGTTCGATTGAGTAGAGAACAAGAAACGAGCTTTGAATAACCCCTACTCAGTAAGTACCCCGAGTGTAAAGTTTGCGGAGAATTAACGTCACTATCGCGTTTGCGTCTTTATATGAGCACTTGTACTAAACGCAAAAGCGATAAGTAAGTACTTACCTAGGTACGGTAATTTTTTGCAAACTTTACACTCGGGGTACTGAGCTGCGCTTCCGACTCAACCGGTTTGAGTCGGAACGAGTACCTAGTCTACTGAATCGAATATCCTATTTTCGAAGTGATTATGAGCCAGCATTTGAGTTATTGTAATAAAAATATGTTCAAAAACCAACTGGACGTTTTAAAATCAAATGAATAATCGAAAGAACAAGGTGCGCTGGATGCAAGGCGCTTTATTTAACCAGTTTTTTTTTGTCAAACATTATGATTTTGGCGCCCCCTGAAACTACAGTCCTGGTAGTGGCCTCGGTTTGACCCCCATAGTTTCGGGCCCGGGAATGAGGTATATTTTACAACCACTTTTTTTAAAATGTATGTCTTTCTGATTTCCGGGAATCTTCAAGACATTTGCCTTTGCCAAAAAGCCATTGTCAATATATCACGTGGTGGTGGAATTCAAACTTGCTCTGTCATGTCATGTTCATCGTAAGTATTTAGGTGCGTTCACCGCTAAGTCACTAGGTACCTACGGCTTGTAGGTATACGTAAAGTATCAACAAAAATAAAAGTCTATAATAGTATCTGGGTAGGTAAGTGAAAGTAACCTAGTTAGGTGGTTTGTGATCTCATGTTACAAAAATATTGCGGTTTATTCATCTGTAATTTTAATAAGTTTTGGATGATTAAGTTACTTACCTCCAGATCCGCCTTATCGTTTATATCGTTAATTTGCTGATGAGCAACTGTGAGGAGCTCCACAGACTTGGCGTGGAAAGTCATTTCAATCATGACAAAGTCCGAGAGAAGCGTCTTTAGCTGCTGCAGCTTGCGTCGTTCAAAGAACTCGGTTTGCTCACTGAGGCCTTTGGCAGTCCGTGACATTTCTGCTGATGCTTTCAGTAACTCCGATTCTGCATATGTCTGAATTTATAATTTTTTTATTGATCGAGGACACGCCTCTCTCGCAAAAATAATAACTAATTCAAAACTTGATATTTCGTAAATTAATTTATATAAAAGAAGTGTTCATTACATCTACCATGAGTTTTCTACATTAAAAACCCAAAAAATGCCGAGCAGGCTGTCGTAATACTTATACCTAGGTAAAGCATCGTACCTATACTTAGTATGTAGCTCTACCTTATAGGTAGGACATTCAATAAACATAATGCGCAATAAATAAAACTTACAACTTGCTGGCGATTAAACGGTTGTCTCTCCCTAGCTTTGTCGAGTACCCTCTTCCGAGCCATTTCTTTTTCTCTGACATTCATGGTATGTTTAAGCTCTTCTCGTGCGTGCTTACAAATCGCTTCATACTGACATAGCTCTCCAATAACCTGAGGATTGTGTAAATTTGAAGACAAAAGCGTCTATACGCGGGTGACGGTAACCGCTTACCATATGCTAGTTTGCTAAGTTGCATAAAAAAGAAATAAAAAAAACGATTCAAGTTGTGATTAATCTGTAGAAAACCTTAGCTTCCAAACGTTGAACTTCACAATTTCTGTACTCCTCAATAGCTGCCAGTGTAATGGACACATTTTCAAGACCGGAACTCAATGATTTGTTAACTATTTCATTATTGGCATAGTCTTTCAATACTTTTGTTAATTCATCACCCATGTCCCGTAATCTAAAAAAAAGTAAAATACTTAGATAACTGTGGTTATGTAATTTTTTTGAAGCGCTCGTGGTGTAGCATGATTAGCCGTTCTTAATCGATCGGTAAAGTTAAGCTACGTCTGTCGTGGTCGGTACCTGGATGGGTGACCGCCTAGTGGTACTTCAAATCGAGCGTTTCCGTGCTTCGGAAGGTACATAAAGCCGTTGGTCCCGGTTAGCACTTAATTGTGATAGTCGTTAAGCTAGTTGGATGCCTCCTAGGCGGCTTGAAAAATTCCAACAGTAGGTTGACCACTAGCCTACCTCCACCAATCCGCAGTGGGCACGCGTGGTGGAGTATCGCCCAGTCCCTTTCACCCTCATTTGTGAAAGGAGGCCTGTTTTCAGCAGTGGGACATTATAGGCTGATGATGATGATGATGATGTAAGTTTATCGCGGTACTTAGGTATGTATCGTCCGTGGTCCGGTGTTTAAGGTACTAGCAAATTCATGCAATATTAGGTATAGAAGCATAGAGTTAGAATATTATAGAGTGATAGCGTTAACAACGTTACAGTATGAGGCACGAGTCGTTAGCACAGATAGGCAGTAGTGGGGGCGAGCTCGCGCATTACACTTTTAGCCAAATCACAGTATATAGCCAAATGACACGCAAGAATCCTCGACTGACGAACCAATCGTGTACAGCTCGGCGCTCCCCCCCTTCTTCATTCCGCCAAACAGACCGATAAATTAACTACTGCACAGGTATCCATTTGTGCTCACGACTCGTGCCTCATACTGTACACACAGCTACACATCAAGCTATACATTTCTAGTATAAGCTGACCTCCCATTGTAAGGAAATCCTATAAAATGTGAGATCAGCTTACACTCTTATACTGGAAATGTATACCTTGATCTGTAGCCGTGTGTACAGTCGAAGACAAAGATATGTATACACTTATCATTATAAAAAATAAGTAATCATAAAAAGCTCCATTAATTTGTACTCATCCAAATGCTCAAAAATATGTAAACAATATAGAAAACATAAATATGTACCCGAAATGATCATAAATTTGTAAACATTAGATAAAACAAAAATATGTATTCATAAAAGATGCATAAAATTGTTACCACTCAATGTGCCAAAAATATGTATACAACCATCTGAGCAATGATGACACTGTATATGACACAAACATTCATTAATATATCATGTAGTATCGCTGCACACATGATTAAATATTTACGTTCTGTGATGTCTTTAGACCAGGTCATGACGTCATTTGCTTCTTAAATTTCACTTTTAATTTGAATATACTTTTCAATCTCAGTCGGCAGATTCAATTAAGGGTCAGTTCACACCGAAACGCGGCAAGCTTAGATAGCAATAGAATATAGATCTTTAAAAAGTGTTTGCCATGTTAAACTTTTCAGATACTGTTCCGATTGCTCTCAAAATGTATATTTGAGAGACATTGGGATCACAAAACAAGAATCTTTTCTCAAAATGTCGAAAAAGTGTCCGCCATGTTGAACTTTTTAGATACTGGTCCGATTGCTCTCAAAATCGATATTTGAGAGACCTTTGGGTCACAAAACTAGAATCTTTTCTCAAAATGTCAAAAAGTGTCCGCCATGTTGAACTTTTTAGGTACGGGTCCGATTGCTCTCAAAATCGATATTTGTGAGTCCTTGGGGTCACAAAACAAGAATCTTTTCTCAAAATGTCGAAAAAGTGTCCGCCATGTTGAACTTTTTAGATACTGGTCCGATTGCTCTCAAATTCGATATTTGAGAGATCTTGGGGTCAAAAAACAAGAAACTTTTCTCAAAATGTCGAAAAAGTGTCCGGCTTATGAACCTTTTAGATACTGGTGACCCCAAGGAAGGAAATGTCTCTCAAATCTTTTCTCAAATTGTCTTTTAAGAGCAATCAGACCGGTATCTAAAAAAATCTACATGGTGGACACTTTTTCAACATTATGAGAAAAGATTCTTGTTTTGTGACCCGAAGGACTCACAAATATCGATTTTGAGAGCAATCGGATCAGTACCTAAAAAGTTCAACATGGCGGACACCTTTTCAAAATTCTGAGAAAAGTTTCTTGTTTTGTGACCCGAAGGACTCACAAATATCGATTTTGAGAGCGATCGGACCAGTATCTAAAAAGTTCAACATGACGGACACTTTTTCGACATTTTGAGAAAAGATTCTTGTTTTGTGACCCCAAGGACTCACAAATATCGATTTTGAGAGCAATCGGACCAGTATCTAAAAAGTTCAACATGGCGGACACTTTTTCGACATTTTGAGAAAAGATTCTTGTTTTGTGACCCCAAGGACTCACAAATATCGATTTTGAGAGCAATCGGACCAGTATCTAAAAAGTTCAACATGGCGGACACTTTTTCGACATTTTGAGAAAAGATTCTTGTTTTGTGACCCCAAGGACTCACAAATATCGATTTTGAGAGCAATCGGACCAGTACCTAAAAAGTTCAACATGGCGGACACTTTTTTGACATTTTGAGAAAAGATTCTTGTTTTGTGACCCAAAGGTCTCTCAAATATCGATTTTGAGAGCAATCGGACCAGTATCTAAAAAGTTCAACATGGCGGACACTTTTTCGACATTTTGAGAAAAGATTCTTGTTTTGTGACCCCAAGGACTCACAAATATCGATTTTGAGAGCAATCGGACCAGTACCTAAAAAGTTCAACATGGCGGACACTTTTTTGACATTTTGAGAAAAGATTCTTGTTTTGTGACCCAAAGGTCTCTCAAATATCGATTTTGAGAGCAATCGGACCAGTATCAAAAAAGTTCAACATGGCGGACACTTTTTCGACATTTTGAGAAAAGATTCTTGTTTTGTGACCCGAAGGACTCACAAATATCGATTTTGAGAGCGATCGGACCAGTATCTAAAAATTTTAACATGGCGGACACTTTTTTGACATTTTGAAAAAAGATTCTTGTTTTGTGACCCAAAGGTCTCTCAAATATCGATTTTGAGCGCAATCGGACAATTATGTAAAAAGTTCAACATGGCGGACACTTTTTCAACATTTTGAGAAAAGCACATAAAAAAAGTCCTGTCGTTGTAATATTTGTAACTGATGTCAATCAACATTAAATCATTTTTTTAATTTTAAGTTACTTTTGTCGTGTGAGTGCCGACAGAGCTGAGACACTGTTGTGTGCGTGTCGACGCTCAGAACAGTAAGGTACTTAAGTAAGTGGCGTGAAAAAATAATGATCATTGAGCGGTGACGTTGGTTATGATTTTAATTCAATAAACTTGGAAGCAAACATTTTGTTATGAATATTTGAGTAATTTATTTTGAGCTGAAACTTTTTATAGAGAGTCTATACCTGATGTTGTCTTCGTTCACCCCTTTTAGAAAGATATACCCATTCCGTTACACGTTGTGTAGTCAAATTTCATCTCAAGACAATTCGAAGAACACCAAAAAATGTGGGATTCCAGTGCCTACATTTCTTCTCGGACCCTAAAAACCATATATAGTCAAAGTTCATCTCACGAAAATTCCAACAACACCAAACACGGCTAGGATACGTTGCTCCGCTACGGAGTTCCAGTGTCCATCCTCCTACTCCATCATCAGACCCTAAAAACCATATATGGTCAAAGATCATCTCACGAAAACTCTAACAATCCCAAACACGGCTAGGATACACTGTCCTGCTATAGAGTTCTAGTGCCCACACTCCTACTCCATCATCAGACCCTGAAAACCATATATGGTAAAAGTTTATCTCACGACAATCCCAACAACCCCAAACACGGCTAGGATAAGTTGCTTTGTTATGAAGTTCCAGTGTCCACTCTTCTATTCCATCATCAGACCCTGAAAACCATAGATGGTCAAAGTTCATTTCACGACAATTCCAACAACCCCAAACACAGCTGAGATACGTTGCTCCGTTATGGAGTTCCAGTCTCCACCTTCCTACTCCATCATCAGACCCTGAAAACCATATATGGCCAAAGTTCATCTCACGACAATTCCAACAAACCCAAACATGGCTACGGCTACGTACCTAATTCAAAATATTTGAAATAGTAATCATGAATAAATATTTCACGACGAATCGTTGAAATTGCATAATGAATGGAGCGACAATAACATTAACTTTCTCAACGACTTGATCACTTCATGCGGTAGGCGACGTTGCCAGCCAGCTTGCGCACGAGCTGACAACATCGCGAGCGCGAAACTACCAACGGACGCACGCAAAATTATTGATTTTTTTCAAAACTTTTTTCAAGTACCTACCGTTCTTCAATAAAATTCTATGAAGGCCTTGACTGCAATGAGTTTACATATTTTTGACTGTAATGTTGAATACATATTTATGATATTTTGGTTGTTCACAAATTTATGATTTGATACATGGATATATATTATTGAACTTGTTGTTTACATACATAATTGTCCATCAGTGTATACTTATTTTTGAACTTCTGTGTGTTCCCATATCTATGATAATGTAAACGGCTACTTTTTATGTGGCTTGGTGGTGTATACTTATTTTTGTCCTCGACTGTACCTTGTGAGAAGCGTGGGCAGTTTCCATATTCACAGATATCGTACACTAGTTGATTTACAGTCAGACAAAATGTCGATTTGGATTCCTTGTCATTTGTTCTCGTTAAAAGTATCGATAAAAACGATAAATTGGCATTCGTTATACGTATTTTTGTCGTTCAAACTATGTACGCGCACTTCGTTTCAAGGCATTTGGACCGTACTGGTGCTCACGAACCGTACTCTAGTACTGTCACTCTATTAAAGGTATTCTAACTCTTATGTACACACGGCTGGCTACACATCAAGCTATACGTTTCCAGTATAAGCTGACCTCAGATTGTACGGAAATCCCATACAATGCGAGATCAGTTTATACTGGAATCGTATAGCTTGTTGTGTAGCCGTGTGTACTTATAGAAGCGTGTTTTTCTGGGTGGGAATCAAACCTGTGAACGTCAGCATATCTAGCCCTCACATCATACCAGCCTGTTTATTTATTTATTTAGTACCTGTCGTCGCGTCGTTGTAGTTTCATTTTTCATTTCATTAAAAAAAAAAACTTGCACAGTAGGCGGGTAGTAAGTACCTAGGTACATAACACTGTGCATGCATGTGTTAAGTTACGCTGTTTGCGTAGATAACTGAAATATGTAGATGGAAATAGGTACCTATTACAAAATAAAGTAAATCATGAGTAAATCAAATGTAACCAAACCTTGCAGTTTTCCTAGTATAATCACCGAATGCTACACATAGTTCTCCAAAATTCTTTTCAACCGTTGTAATACGATCTTGAATGAACTTCGCTTGCTGTTCATAGCTTAGAGAATGAGAATTTTCACCCCTAAACATAGTAAAACAGAGATGATAAATGTAAAAAATTATAATAAATCTTATTTGATTGTTTGTATCAGTTTGTATCTCTGTTGAATATGGTTACTATAGCAACGCTAGGCCCAACACAACCCGTTTTGCATCCCGTAAGTAGGTATTCATTCAACCATCAATAAGGTTTTTAAACCTTGTTGTTTTTTATTAAATCTGTGATTGGGTGTTTAAAACTAGTATTCTACATATCATAAAAAAAACAAATTATGTATCTCAAAAATCTTTGTATTGCGGATCGAAAATAAATATTGTAGATAGCAAGTGCGATAGACAAAGTTATGGTCGACTTTTTGGCGGGAACTTGCAGAGTGACGTTGCGTTTTCATTTTTATTTTCATTTTGTGTATTTTTGGTGGTATTTTACATGTATTTTACCCAATAAAGATCATCCATGTGCACCAATGAAGTGAAATGAAATGAATTATGTGTATCGTGACTTTTCAAGTTGTCTCAAAAAGTCCGTGAAGACTTTTAGTACAATGACCACCATTGTAGTAAAACATGACTTTTATGGACGGTGACTGACTGAGGACTATAATGAATTTATTGAGACTGGAAACTATAATATAACTCAACACTGGCAGAAATGAGCCCTAATTTGGGCTTGGTTGCCAAACTTAAAAATAAGAAGAAGAAGAAGACAAAGTTATGGCAAACCTAAAAGGTATATCAAAAATGACTTTTAGGATTAATAAGGAAGGACAATCTTTCCATTTCGATTGATTCGAATCAATGCTTGAATGAAAAATCGATTCACAAAAACATCGGTTCGGATCGATTATTTTGAGTGTAGAGAATTATAAGAAAACTACTCATATTGTTTGAATTAATAAAAAATACACTTCTAAAAATCTGTGCTTACTTTAATAGTAAAAAATTAAAAAAAAAATGTAGGTAATATTCTAATAAAATTCTCATATTTTTAATCGACTTCAAAAAAATGGAGATTATCAATTCGATACGTATGTATGTAATATTATTTTACGTATTATGTTCATGATGTGGAATGAGCTCCCCGCCGTGGTTTTCCCAATGGAGTACAGCATGGGGTTCTTCAAAAAGGGCGTGAAGAGATTTCTTCAGGGTCGGCAGCGCGCGAGTGATACCCCTGGTGTTGCAAGCGTCCATAGGCTACGGTAACTGCTTACCATCAGGCGGGCCGTATGCTTGTTTGCCACCTTAGTGGTATAAAAAAAAAAAAAATGATGAATACAAAAATAAACTAAATATATAAACTAATTATAATATAAAAAAATCGATTCTAGATAAATCGATCTCGGATTCCATCCCTAAACCTAAACAGCTGTTTGTTTGTTACCATCCATCATTGTCGCATTAGATTCTTTCTTGGTTTTATAAATAATATCATTGGAAATGAATGAAGAAATAGACGAATATGATATTTATCACCAAGACTTTACAACCGTTTCAGAGTGGGAAGTGTTTATTGCACGCATAGAGGAGATATTGAATGAGTGGCGTTTATCAAAATCCAATTTACATAAGCTCTCGTCGAACTACACAAAGAAATGGGTTGGCAAAACAGAAGATATACATTTCCAAGGATTAAAATTCATACTTTCATATCATACGCTCGAGCAAGTGAGAAATGTGGAGGGGACAGAAGTATCGGATGATAAATCATTGCTAAACGAACTACAGAATGGTTTATGGGAAGCAACTACCAACTTCATGGACGATACCGATGGTAGTCCTTTTCCTGTATCCAATTGGTTTGGCCTGAAACAATACCTTATGCTATGTCCCAGCAATCCATTAGTTGATGGTAGTTTAATTAAGCTTGTAATGAGTACTGTTAATATAGCCTTTGCTAATGTTGACTGCGGTGTACCCTTTTTTGTTAAAATAAGAGAGCACTGGCAACAAACTTACTTAGGATTCTATGAGGATAATGAGTACAAGATTAGTTATGATACTATCAATTTAAAGAGAATCTCAAACCAGTGTTCGCATCTCAGCGGGCTAGTCAGCCTGTTTAAAAGTAAGATTGCATCACCAGTTGCTCTAGATGCAGTTGTGGTCTCTACAAAATTTTCTTACGAATTAAAGGACTATGATGCTTTTGCTTGGAGAAAAACTACACATTCTAATGAGTTTCTGTCAATAGATGGTTTTGATGTTAAAAAGTTGATAGAACTTCCATTTGGGTCAGAAAAGAATCCCTTACATAGTGTCCTACTGAATGCCATATGGCCTAAGTTTCGAGAATGTACTATTGTTGAATCTTCAACATTCTCTGATATTGATCCTCTAATGGCTCCAACTTGGACTATAACTCTTAAGATGAGAGCTAAAATCAACTGTCAATTATCAGAAACAATTGGCAAAATTATGGATTTGTTGGATAGTAATCATTTTATAATGGACACATTGGGATTGAGTAAAAGCTTGGGTATAGTGAACCCATTAAACAAAATAACAGAAGCACCAATAACAATATCCAAGCTTGTCAAAGCAGCAATTGGTAAAAACAAAAATGCTTCAGAATTTAAAGGGCCAATAGCAGACGAACTGCTCATGCCACTCTTGTATTATGTATTTCCTGATGCAGTTGAAGATAACACATTTAATTATCCTGAACAATTAGAAGTGGAATTCAAACAGGTAATTTTATTTGAGTGCACTAACACTTTTATCAATTTACTGGCTTAATGAATATTGTATCAATTAATTGCCCTAAAATGACAAATGTGCTTTTTTATTTTCAGGTTGATGGAAATGAACCGAAATTGTGCAATTATGTGAAAACGAGTCCTGAAGGTGGGCTTGTGTGGCGACTGTCTGTGACTGCGGCTAGGCTTCATGACGCTGGTGGGTTGCCATATTTAGCACACCTTTGGTATGAGTTCACTCAAGAACTGCAGTACCGTTGGGAACATCGTGTTTTGGTGCCTGGGTAAGTCATCTCTTATATGTTTATATAACACTGAGTTGGTGATAAAACAATATATTGTTTGGAAACTTGCATGATCTGGTACCTTTCCAAAAGAGTTTTTTTTGGGCTCAAAGTTCTAAAAATGAATTTAAGCCGCATACTAAACCACTGGTGGTCATACAATAAGTGTCCTGTGACAAATTACCGAAAATCGGTTCATATGGTATGGACATGCCCAAAGATGCAGCAAAGACTAAGTGGTAAAAATTGCCTGCATGATTTTTGCTTCTATCTGCCAGAACTGAAGAACTGTAAAATATTAATCTCAAACAATTCCTGTTGCCAAGGCCAAGACTTTATAGGAAATATAAATTAATTAAGTTAATCATTTAATAAAAAGTCATCTTTATTAATTTAACTCTTATAAGACTTGTTACAATAATGTATGTACATATTTGTGTCCTTATTATTTAGTATGCATATAAATAATTTTGATATCAATTTATTAAATATCTATTATTTTTTAAAGAATCTTAAAAATCTATAATCCCAAATAAGTCACTGGCAGACAGTCAATATTTCATAAATTAATTTAATTTTAAAATAGATGTAATATAGTGATACAAAGTTACATTAAAAAACCAAACCAATAATATGACTGTCTACAGACCTACTTTATATACTCAAATATCTATATAATATAGAGAAAATATGTGTTGCAAAAGAGCACTATAATAAAATGTCTTTGAAATTAAATTACCAGTTACCTACTTAACAATAGCACCATTTGGATTGCGCTTCTGTAGCCTTTCGCTACCTTTACAAAATATGTGTCTGTCTATATCTATCTTACAAAGTATCTAATATTTACATCTTACACTTATCCATAAATACATTAAGTACATACTTAATTAATACGCTCTGTTAGGACGCACCATTGTATATTTATTTAGTAAAAGTTCTTGTAGTTTTAATTTTCGATGTTACATGGACTTTCTTCTTTTGAAAGTGGATTCAATAAGGCGAATTATTGGACGGACAATACTATATTGTGTGTGACTAGCTTTCACTAACCAGTAACGTTATTTTTATAAGCAATATGAATTTTATGCTTCGTGAGTAAATATCCGGTAATATTGGATCGTGCAATACCTAGTGATGGACACCCGTTCATCCTGATAATGAGATAAAAACATAATATGTTTTTGGAATATAATATTGCGTTTGTCTGCTGTGCTATCATCGCAACTTATAGTGGTAGGTAACGAATTTCATAATGCTAACGCTACATTCTAACGGATAGCCCATTTTTCGGAGACACTGGCCTTCGAGTGTTGTGCGAGTGTTGCGCAAGGCGCGGTACCTCGTCGATGGCCGTGTCGGCGAGAGTGGCGGTGGTCGCGCGAGTGCGGGCGCGGGCGCGGGCGCGCGTCATGCGTGCACCACGAGGTGCAGGCCTCCGCGCCGCCGGCTCTCCGCGAGGGCGAGCAGCGCCCGCGAGGCGTCACTTCTCCCCGCGGCACGCCGCTCGCACGCTATAAAGGCACCAGACCGCCGCGAGTGGTCGGATTCCGAGCCATGTATATGTCCATATCGTGATCGGTCCAATTATCGGAAGTGTCACAATATCCCATTCCGATGGAGCCGACGCTGTATCTGCTCGCCGGACGAGATCGCGACCGTGGTCGTCGACGGGAGCCCGCCGTGCCGCCGGTGGCGCCTCCCGCTGCGCCGCTTAGTGATAGCCTCGATGCACGTTCCGATGCCCCCCCGAGAGACTGACGCGATTGACGAAGATCTAGAAAAATAAATGTAGTTAAGTATCGTCGACGGATGCGAAAACATCTGTAGAAGAAGAAAACAGAAAATGTACAGAGTTAGAATTCCAAAAGCCAAAGCGTGACTCACCGGCTCTCGATCCTAGTAGGCTGCCTGGATATCCAGGCACCCCGTAACGCCCGGAATGAGAGTAGCTATGTTGAGATTGGCCATCAGCGAGGGAACGCGCTCGGCCCGGCCGGCCTGGTAAGGGATCCGGGGGAGCCGGTTCGGTATAGGTACGTGCGCGCGGGATCGAACGTGCGCTATAAGCCGACACTTGATCCCACTCACGCTGCTTTCCAAATGCGCCGAGTGTCGCTAGCGAAGACAAGGGCCCGCTGGGGCTCGGCGTTCCGGTGAGGCCCCCGCAACATGCGTTAGGTAGCTTCTCGGGGAGCTGGGTGTGTAGCCGGTGCACGGTGCGGGATCGACGACGAGATGCGGCTGCGAACACTAGTACAGCTACTACAATAGTACCGCAAATAGCGGCACTAGCTGCTATCGTGATCTTGTCCATGTTGGAGGCGGCGGCGGAGACGGTGCGAACTTCCCGGCATTGGGAGTAGGGCACAGTCTCTGGACTTACGTTGACCTCCTCCAAGGAGATCACGCAGACCACGATACATTCCTGCGAATTGTAGTTATACATATTAATCCAAGCAGTCATTATTAATATCAATTAACTTGCGAGACAAAAATATCATACATACACTCACCGGTATAAAATCTAGCCCAAGCTCGATATTTCATACAAAATAGGTGAATTCAGGAAAGATTTTCTCTTCTTTAATATTGATTTAAGTCACTGTATTTGGTAACATTTAAAAGAATAGAAAAGCTACTGAATTTGCGGTGCCATTTCTCGTATACGCCTAAAATGAAAATTAGTATGTTTTTTTTTTTATATGAAGACTAAATAAAAAAAATTACATCTAAAATGGCAAAAATGAACGTTTCTAAATTTAATATGATAACACCGTCTGCAAGCTGGCTCTTTTAGCTTTGAAACGATATCAAATGTAGTGGTGCAAAAAGCTAATATTAAAGTAGAGAAAATCTTGGGCCAAATTCAATGTCGGTGAGTGTATATGTAGGCATGTACTGGGCTATTTTTAAATTGTTATTTTTTCATTAGTGAAGTACATACTCATTAATAAAAATAATTGGACTGTTTTACAAAAAACTTAAACCGACTTCAAAGTACACTAAGAAGTAATCAAATCCTGATCTGATGACAATGGGACCAAACGGGAAGTGTACCCTTCCAGACAAAAAAAGAATTTTCCAAATCGGTTCATAAATGATGGAGTTATGAGGTAACAAACATAAAAAAAAAAAAAAAAAAAAAAAAAAAAAAAACATACAAGCGAATTGAGAACCTCCTCCTTTTTTTGAAGTCGGTTAAAAAACTACTAGAGAAACAACTCTAAAAGCGAAAAAAATATCTCGGTCGTTTGGATGAGTGGGTATTTAAAACCCTAAAAATGTTGCTAAGTCATTAAGAAATAGCCCTGTACTCAGTAAGAGACAAGTCCTATCTGGTTATTTATTTATACCCTCTGGCCACATCCTCTTGAATCAACCTCTTTTGTAAAAAAAAACCGGCCAAGTGCGAGTCAGACTCGCGCACCGAGGGTTCCGTACAAACCTGTAGGTATATAAGTAAATGGTAGTATAGACCTGAGTATTTGATATTAATTTCAATTTATGACCTATTAAAAAAAAACTACTTACTAGATCTCGTTCAAACCAATTTTCAGTGGAAGTTTGCACCGTAATGTACATCATATATTTTTTATAGATTTATCATTCTCTTATTTTAGAAGTTACAGGGGGGGGGACACACATTTTACCACTTTGGAAGTGTCTCTCGCGCAAACTATTCAGTTTAGAAAAAAATGATATTAGAAACCTCAATATCATTTTTGAAGACCTATCCATAGACACCCCACACTTATGGGTTTGATGAAAAAAAAAATTTGAGTTTCAGTTCTATGTATGGGGAACCCCCAAAATTTATTGTTTTTTTTTTATTTTTGTGTAAAAATCTTAATGCGGTTCACAGAATACATCTACTTACCAAGTTTCAACATTATAGTTCTTATAGTTTCGGAAATAAATGGCTGTGACATACACGGACAGACAGACAGACATGACGAATCTATAAGGGTTCCGTTTTTTGCCATTTGGCTACGGAACCCTAAAAATCGCTAATAAAGTCGCTAATTCGCACTGACCCTTGGTAAACTGTGGCTTTAATAATCTCGAAGGCTCGTGGCGCGCTAATTGCTGATTGCGCTAAAAGCGATTGATGATGGTGGATAACTTCGTTCGTCATAGCATTAAGTGAAAAAACCAAAATCTTATATGTAATAAATATAAATATTTGTTTATAAAACACACCTGAGAAGGAACGTTCTTTATTTTGAATTCTCGTTCGCTGGCCTCAAGAGGGGGTCCTTGCTTAAAACCTTTATCTCCGAAGAGTCTATAAACAACACGGAACCCCAATATATTAGCAACATCAGAATCCCATTGAATTATCACGGAATTATCTTGTCTATATGCATTTTTCACGATAACCTCATTGGAATCATCTACTTTTGGCTTTTGTTGTGGGAAATTCATGACGAGTGGAGGACGTTGATTAGGTGCATGTCGCCAGGTGGGCGGCGCTGGGCGCACAGATGGAACACGACTTGGCCGCGCGGTGCTTGTAGTTGTGGGCTCGTGACGGGTGGTCGTGATCGGTGTCTGTGGTTTTGTTGATATCTCAACATTACTCACAGTCTCATGACTTGTCATTGTTGTACTCGAACTACTGGTAGGGCGTTGTGTAGTCGTAGTTGACGTTGTGGTTTGACTAATTTTCCATTCATTTCTTTCAGTCTGTACAGAGGATGCCTTTTCTGTCGTTACAATTGGTTCATTTTCACAAACTAACTCGTTTGGTTCGAAACTGTAAAATCCTCGCTCACGGAAATGTGAGGGGCTGCCACAAAATTGTGGGTTTCTCTCACGTGAGGTAACTTGTAGCTCCCCATTTCGAATCCATTCTATTATCCAACGAAGTCGACAATCGCAATTTAAAAATCGGCCACCTAGACTGAGGCCTCGAAGTGTTTGATTAAGATGAGAGAATGCTTCCTCAGGTACGGTCGGTAAAGGGTTTCCATCTAACGCTAATAACGTCACTGATGGATTCTTTATGAAGGCATCGGTAGGTAATTTATTTAGTAAATTGAACCCTATATCCAGTACTCTTAAATCGGTTAATGTTCCAATTGCCGCAGTTGGGAATTCTGGTAACAGATTATTTAGAAGACTTAAAGAACTCAGTGTTGATCTAATTCCTTCAAATGCATCTTCTCTTAGATTAACTATTAAATTTCTTTCTAAGTTTAGTGCGGTCAATGTTTTCAATCCTTCGAATGTACGAATACCATCAGGTCCCGGCAGCTCTCTTATACTATTCTGTGACAAATCAAGGAATGCCAAGCTGTGCAGACCTCTAATACACACAGGAACTACTTTTTGTTTTGTGCCTTTAAGATTAAGATTTTTTAACGAATTTTCTAGTCCAGATAGAGCTTGAGGTTCTAAGGTAACGTTGTTGTCTGACACTTTTAACGTCGTTAGTTTACGAAGAGTAATGAACGAGTGATTCTGTATATGTGTGATACGATTCTTAGATATGTCCAACAGGGACAGGTTCGTTAGGATCTTTAAAGCTCTGGTTGGGATTTCATTCAATTCGTTATCTTGCAAATTAAGATTCTTGAGATAGCTTCCTTGCCCTCTGAATGTATCATCTTCGACTCTTTTAATTTTACAACCCGATATTTGTAAATTATGAATTTTCAGGTTTACGAACATATTGTTAGTAAGAGCAGGTATCGTTGAATTATTGACGTATAGAAGATCAATAGATATGCTTCGAGCGCTCGAATTCAACGCGGATAGCAGTGCTTGGAAATCAACCTGAAATTGATATAAAAATGTAAATTAAGATACCGGTAACGGTACTTATTGAATTATTTAATTTAAGTAGTATTAAATGGTGTACCTGATCGCATTGCACAGACAGATCGTTGCCCAAATTAAGTGCACATACACAAGCTGCCTGCAAGTCCGGCGCGCCTTCCCATGGACACTGACTGTGTGCCGAGTTCAGAGATGTAACAAGAAGTAGCGCACGAAGCCACAGTCGAAGACGTTTACGTGTTAGTTCACCCTGAAATATATAGATAAATAATATGGTTACAAAAATTGTATGTGGTTACAAATCATCATACGATTAACCCTATTAACTATGCCAGTTATACTCTAAATCGCCAAGACTTCTTAAGTGTTTAATAAATCATGTTTTCTTATTATAATTGCCAATTACACCTAAATAACAAACCTAGTAATTAATAATGTTTAAGAACCCGGTAAGGCACCGGTAGTGCCCAGAAGTGTGCCACCCTTGCATGCAATTATTGCTAGAAAGTTTATAGCAATTTGCATCGTTCCATTACTGGAGTGTGTATAAACAAGTTAAGTGATTAAAAGACGATCCGTCTCATGAGGTGACATACAAATAGTTGACATAAAATGACTAGAGGCTATTTCCTTGAGGAATTATTATAGCTTTCTAGTGTAATAAGTAATATAATGATGTTAGAAATGCAGAACAAATATCTAGCAAAATTGAGGTTATAAATAAATAAAGGCAGCTGCACGCACATAATGGGATGGAGCTTAGAGCTCTTACCAGAGTATCATCACGAACATTTGATACGATACATGTAGATATAGATTTGCCAAATTATCCTTAGAAACTGTCGGGAGTGCCTACCTACTTGGGAGTATGTTTTTATCCTCATTTAATCCGCCATAGCATTTTATATTCTGTTTAATATATTTTCTTGGTTTTGATACATGTATTTACGTTGCTTGGTTTATCGATTACATTGGCCAGCTTCAATGTTATGGATATAAAGTAATAGATACGTAGGTATGACAATCAATGCACAGTATGGTTGGTAATCAACCGGTGCATAGACCGTTGAAAAGAGAAGTGCAGTGTAGCGGCTACGGGCTACTAAACCGGAAAATCTGGCTTTCCCTCCACGTGCTACAACGACAGGTTTCTAACACCATCTCAATTAAACGCTGAATGAAAGAAGTATCTACGTTAAAAAGTAATAGGAGAAGTCATGTCCATAACCCGATATGTCAAACATTTGCATTGGCAGCAAACGTTTGTGGATGTCCAAAAATAATCGTTGGGTCAAATTGCTCAAACAGTATCTGGTTACGTACAGTAACATACCCTTCACATTTAGTATATATTCGTTATGTCGTTTGTATTGGGACATTCAATTTATTTTTTAGGTTTGGCTTAAAATTCCCGTCCGTTATACGTGTATTTTATTTAATCAAAGCTTACGGTAATACCCGACGTAAACGATAACAAACGTGTGAGAAAGACCGTGTTTGAAATTTTAATCGTGAATGAAATTAATGCATGCATTTGTATTTGTAGCGCAGTTAAATTTACGTAGAATAGCAAGCAATTACGATGCAATTCATTCATAATGATTGTTATAGCGCGTGTGTTTTTTTGTGGAGGCCGTATCATTATTTATAAGATTTTATAACTAACATATAGCATATATTGTAGTTACACAGTGTGATGTTCTGGTACAGTACAAGTTCGTAACACTGACCTATTTACATGAGCTTAACTACCGTCCAATTTCGCCGTTAACGGTACTTACCGTAGAGTCGGCCGACGACGACGCGATGCGCTCCAAACAATTGTTGACTGATTCACTTTCTCATGTCTTTGGCAAGCCTTAGGAGGATTTTGTTTTCACACGTTGACTACTACTCATGCTTCTTTTAATATTGCCTACATATTACCATTGGTACCTGCAAGATCTTTCCATGTGCTTTCTTTTTGCCGTTACTTTTATTAACGTTTATTTTAATTTAGTTCTGTCTGCGCCGTTCCGAAGGGTTTGATTTATGCACTTTAAGACGTTTGTAAAACTAGTAGAACAACATTGCTTTCATATAATCTGTTATTTGTGGCATTGAAAATATATTTCTGATAAGCATGGTCAGTACAACGTAACTGTTATCATGCGTTATGCGAAGGTGCGGTTGTGTATCGGTAACCCGCATTGTACTCTACCAGTTGTTCAATAAGCACGTACCATTATGCAAGGTGCTAGTGATTTAAGTGGTCTACATAATATAACTGGTTAACGGTACTTTACTGCATTTAACTTATTACTGTATTGCATTACGAATGTGTTTTCAAGATAATTTTTATAGGGGAATGATTGAGTTTAAATATTCTGTCTACTCGAATAAAATTCTCGTAATTGTACATACAGTATTAGTTTTTGAATTTTTATGCCAATCCTGTTTCTCGTATTTGAAAATGAAAGTGTTGTAATTTATTTAAATGTTTTTAAAATTGCGGTATACTAATCCATAGGTTTAACCTAGTTATGGCGGGTATCTATGTTAGTTTCAAAGTTTTATCAAATTAGCGAGACTGTGAAAGCTTTCTAAGTAAATTATTCAAAAGTTGTGAACAAGAATTTCTTCTTTGTGTAGCTTTCTACATTCTTAGGTATGATGAAATGCCAGCTGCGGAATAAATTATGCTTGTTTATGGGTTTGTATGTGGTACATGGTAATCAAGCTTCAATTAGACGTAACGAGCTTGATTAGTTTAATTAAACGGTACTTACCTACTCTAGACCCAGCTCTTAACAAAATTGTGTTCGATTCTCGTTATAAAAATAGAAACCATATCCTGCCAACGTTTCTAATAATTGAGGTGTCTGTTCGCGCGCTCTATTGTAATTTATTTACTTATTTTATTTTGTATATTTGTGTAATTTACTTATTTTATACTGTATTTTACTTCGAACTTTAGCAATGGTACCTATGCTTATGACCTATAGTTAGTAACTAACAGGTTGTAGTAACGTCTGGACATCTTAGTTCTGGAAAGCTGAGTGTAAAACTTGGTTATTACTTACAAAAGTTGTCTCCTTAAGCTGCGCTCTCGGATTTTTCTCGGAAGTTACAATTTTATGTTGCTTTTGATTTGTTCAGTTGAATTATAATCGGTGAACAGCTCCCTCATGCATGACTGCAGTTCTTATTCATGGATTCTGTATTACGGCAGTTTTGATGAATGAATTAATTAACCCAACGTAATTCAACCATTGTTGTCGAGGGCTTGAGTGACAGATCGATTAAAATTTTTGCAAATTCATCAAATCAATGTCGGCATCTGGTCGGCTGTGCTCGGTTCGGGCGGGACTCGCGGGGTGGCTTAGGGTTGATTTTAAACGACTTATTTCATTTAAGGCACTCACCTGCCACGTCGGAATATGACACCTAATTTAGATTAAATCTGTCTAGACTGGGTTCGCTGGTTGAAATGTTGGTGGATCATTTTATTTCACAGCATTTAATAGGGTGTTTGATTGAATACAATTTTATTTGGCATTGGTTTTTTTATACTGAATAATGCAATATTTGTTGATGGAGGTAAATAGGATGATGAGGACTAAATAGGATGAAAGAATGAAAGAAGTTCAACAAAAATACATTGGTGATTCTACAGTGCAATATTTAACTCGCTGTGAATAGTGTAAATTATTTCGAATAAAGTTTTATGGATATGCTGTTAAGATGATGTGGCCGAAAGGTGGTAAGCGCACAAAAGCTAGCAGGACCCATTATAATTAAGAATGACGATAATAAAGTAGGTCATATACTATTCATCATCATTTTTATATAACTGTAGTTATATGGTCTTATCAATAGATGGCTCTCCAAGTCGGTTTATATCATTCGGTAAAATTAATTTCTTTTTAATATTATAATTTTATGGCTTTCGGGAAAATTAATATGAAGGCATGATATTAGACATTAAATGCCATACCATACATACAATAGGCACTCGATAAAACATCAATGAAACCATAAGTTTTTAATGTTAAAACGTGGCGATAGATGGCGCTAGTTGTATTTTAAATCGCGCTATGGTTTCGTTCTCACAATTTACCTAGACACCTCGACTGAAGAGTTTTCGTCGATCTTTCCAAAGGTTAAACGGGGGATGATGATTCGGATAACCACACGTCTGTGTGAAGTCCGTCGCCGATTGTTACGCATCGGCGGGCTAAAATCCAACTGACCCCAACATTTCGAAAGAACGAAAGATCCTTACCTTAT
Source organism: Achlya flavicornis (assembly GCA_947623365.1). Taxonomy (NCBI): domain Eukaryota; kingdom Metazoa; phylum Arthropoda; class Insecta; order Lepidoptera; family Drepanidae; genus Achlya; species Achlya flavicornis. Next base: position 4,700,864 of record OX392468.1, on the reverse strand, counting down.
CAAATCTTATCTTAATTTATATTATGTATTAATATTAATATGTATGTATGTTTGTCCCCCGCGGTTTCACTTCCGTTCTCAGGGAATAAATCGTATGACCATTGCCCATTCCCGAAATTGGCCATTTGCTGAAACAAAATGTCTCCCCTGTGTATTCGTTTTGTTCGATTACAGAACACTATTATATTTTCCCTAGCCCTTGACCTATTAATATACGCACTGTTATATGTGTGAATAAATCGTGATGCCATTAATTTTATTACGTAGCAGGACAGGAGGAATGCAGCGCGTCACTTTAACGCCTACTGAAGTAAATGCCTCGCACGTACACAAATTAATTCAAGACACGATCCGTATTAGTCAGGTCAATAAAAGGCTTTCCTTGCATTTGATCCTCGAAAATTTGCTGTAACAGAGTATCTCCGTATTGCTTATTTAGCGGTCCTCTATAAATATTTATATTTTATAAAATATCTGGCCGCCCAATCTTGGCTTGCCCAATCTGACCCGTGTATTTTTACCGGAGTTTAATAAAAAAAATCTAAGGTTATAACATTTTCCGCCTTTGTCTTTTACTCAGAGCTCACGTGGATATACCACAGGCTTTTCTGTCTTATGAAACATTGCTTCAACCCCTAAACCTCGTTTTTAATCTGCTAGGAGTGGAATTTCGTACGGATCCGTAGTTTATTGTCTAGATTATCTTAAGTTCCCTGATTCTGAGAATGACGTGTACGGCTCAGCTTTCACAAATTTTGTGCGTAATACATCTATTATAGTATTTTGTAAAAAATGAAAAGGATCAATGGATGTATTTAAACTCAAAATTGAAACATCATTTTATTACAAAAAAATCAATCGACTCCAAAATGAGAATGCAATAAATAAGGCGAGGCCCAGATAAATTTTGAAACAAATAATGTGAATAGTTACTACTATAGGTATATGAGGTCGTAAAACAGTGATGCCATATGCGTGTGAAATAGCGAAGTTGGTTGGTACTCTGCTGAACCTAGATTATTTTCTGCTCCAGGTGTCGTTGGTATGTTAAGAAAGCGTATGTGTAACTTGCCGCGAGAGACATTAACATTTCACATAACGCCTCGCCCGCCTCTGCACTTATCCTGCGCTTAGAGACAATTTTATAACAGCGTTTACAGGAAGCTATATTTTATGGCATTAGTTTATGTGCTACGGATCATTACAAGAAAACTACTGGTGTACAAGTGTATCCAGTAAATTTTCTAGTAATAAAAGATTTCTTTATGAAAAAAGGTCTTTGAGCATAAGGGACAAAATACCAAAAACATTGCAATACTCTAGTCCAGCAGTTTTAATATTCTCGGTGAAAAATAAACTAATTTATTTTATTCTGATATTCTGAGACGTGTGGACTTCTTCATCATATATCGGGGCATTTTTCATTAAAGAAGGTCGCTGAATCGTGCTTTATTCCAAATTTATCACACGGTCTCCAGAATATACTGTCCAATTAAAAATTCAGGCACTTCCGACGTCCACGAAACTAGAATGAACAAAGTGAAACGCTTCTATTGGATTCGTATTTAGACTGGATCTAGATCTGTTAATATTACTCAATTGGTGACAGCAAGCGAGGTGTGCAACTTGATCTCATCTCTCATATTACCAAAATATGTTGATGAATATAGGCACTAATGCCGCAAGTGACTTTTTAAGCGATGATGGAACGTAACTCTATTCAGCGTGCTCGTTTGTAATTTGTCACATCACCCGGCGAAAGTAGAATGACTCAAACGCTGGCACGACTTCGATAAGTCATGGGTTTAACCGTTAAACCATGGTTAAAGTTATCTCATCCTTTCTCCAGTAAATTACTTTTTAGTTTTATTAATTTATAGTTTTAGATATCAAATGAAAATGCTGAATTTGTTTCAGAATAATTCAAAATTCAAAATCATTTAATCAAATAGACCTTCGGAGGCACTTATGAAAAGTCTGAATCTAATACCAGTTTTAGGAAGGTTGCATTTGCTGAGAAGAGCCGGCAATAACCTCAGCAATTACTCTTTTCAAAACTGTCTTGGACTCATTACATAATATTTACATTCTAATCGCACTGAAAACAATTGTGTGCCCCATGTGACCGTTTTGCCAAGTCGGCTCTAGTTTATGTCGCTTGTTGACAGTAAGGATCAGTTCACACCGAGACGCAACGCGACGCGACGCTGCGCGCAGTTTTTAAGATCGCGATACAATAAAGAACTTTATTTACAAGATACACAAAAGGTACCACATTTCTATGAGAGAATTCGAATAGGCCTCGAAGCGTTGCGCTACTAGCAAAATTTACATAGTTTCACGATGCGCCGCGAGGCGTAGAGCGAACCAATTGCATCGCGTCGCGTCGTTTTGCGAATCGGTGTGAACTGACCCTAACAAATCTTTCGCTTCACAAAACGCCAATAGTTATGAAAAAGCGCTGAGATAGTTAGGTTGTATCCGGTAAAACTGTTTTCTTTTGTTTACGTTATAGCGAAACTTTTCAACTGGTAGGTACAATACATTGATATATTAGTTGTAATAGCTGAGAATAAATAAATAAATAAAAAATATATAAATACACTAACTTTCCGTCCCGCGGTTTCACACGCGATTCCCTATTGCACACTTAGGGGTTAATTTTTGAAAAATCCTTCATTCCTAGTGTTAAAGTTTTTTGACCCCTTGGATTAAACTGTGCGTGTATCTATCAGTCAGTTAATGCGTTTTCATGCAACAAATGACACAAGGAAGTAAGATCCGAGTAAGAGCGTCTAACGACAATGTATCTTTGCGGTGATCTAACCGGCTCATTATGTTGGTCGTCTCGACAGCGCGCTCGGCGCACTCGGCCCGTGCGTGCGTTATGTTCGTCCCACATGTTACCAACTAGTTGTTCACAAACAAGCTTTTACACATTTAATAACATTTTGAGTTTAATAATGGGGCCACACGATTTAAAAGTAGGTAATTTATTAACCACAGGTTTTGGTTTGGCTTTCCAATCGTGAACGCCGATTAAGTAATTTTGAGCGTTACTAATTAAATGTAATTTTCTTGTCTGGTGTGTCAGGATACAAAATGTCTACATTAATTTATAATGCACTAGTACTATTCATATTGCCAATTTTTCTACGATAGCTTTTGTTAAAATCTTTAATGAGCTGTGTGCTTATATTATAGTTTAATATGCTTTGAAAGACGCTGATGAAGTTAAACCTGAATAAACTGATATTGTAAATAAGGACCCGAACAGCTAATACCCAAACGAACACAGTAGGAAATAACGTCACTGTTTACTTAGGATCCGATTGGTCTACCATTTGTGGCCGTTACGCTCTATGCAAACATCGGTATCACCTTCCCTAATCAAATACAGGCTATTGCATATGGATGCTTTGTTTGTATGAGTGTTTATTTTGTTCGAGCGACAGACAAATCAAAATTAAAGGGTTGATCAGGCTTGAATTAGAAGATAAGATATCTTCAAAATTATACTCTTCAATACTAAATAATTTCAATAATTAAAATTGCTCTCATTTTTAGAATTATAGAGAGGATTTCATAGTTTATAATAACATGTATCGGAAAATATTTGATTTTGTAACAATATAGGTAATTTGTATCAGTACATTTTTCAAAAGTAATTGTTTAGCCGATGGTGATTTGAACACGAGGCGTGTAGCAGTCGTGTGCAAAATTGCTACTCGATATTTAGCTTTCAACCTATTCGCCAGTTATTGTTTTCTTTCAGTTGTCCCCGCTTTGTGTACCTAACGAGAAATTTCAAGCTCCACTGTTTCCATATGTTTCGCGTTAGGTACTTTCTGTTTTCACAGTTTCAATTCAGTTTGTGTTTATCCACAAAGAAACATTTTCAATTTGAGTTTCTTTCGCTTGCAATGGCTCGTTATAGTTTGCGGTCTATTTTCTTCTCGATGATAAAGATCATTAAGTGGAAAGTAGTAAAAAGTACTGTATCAGCATAAATGGAGTCCGTTACGGTGCGCAGTAGCCAGCCAGCAGCCGGGTGACCCAGCTGCGCCACGAGTACGAGCTCGCTCAGCTCCTCATGCGACATCCGCTTCGATGATTGTTTTACTTACACGATATGTATCTCTGCTCCCACTTACACAATTTCTCTTTGAATTAAATTTATTACAGTAATATGGACACTTTTGCTTCGCATCCACCTAAATTGTTTCAATTCACTACACTAGTTTACGACGGCATGTTAACCCGCTTACCCGCCTGTAAGTAGGCTCCTTTCAAATTAAGTTATCGTTAGCTTTTACTTTTTATAGTTTAATTTTAATATGCTTTGTTTTCGTTCTTTCGTAAACACGCACTAGTATCATGAATAGGATTTGAAGTGTTAGTTAAGTGATATTTTATTATACATATTACAAACTTCGTTAATTGTTCGTGTGTTACTTTTCTAAGAATAATTTTGTCTACGCTTACTCACATTTAAGAGCACATAAAAACCTTATTTGAACAAAAACATATATTCAAATTCTAGATTTTCTAGCTTTGATTGCTTTATATTCTTACCTATTTACCGTCAGTTCTGCCCCGTCGCTTGTCATTATTTATGTAGGTTGCTTTAGTGTCGCTGATGCCAGCAATTTGACGCGAATCAATCTCAAGATGCCGTTAAGCATCTAGCGACTCATGCGCTTGCGCATTGCTTGATATTGACTTCCACGCCTACGCAACGACATTCAGAGCTTTACCGCTATAACAGATGAACGCACTCGTCTAGTAACGTGAGGAATTCTTGCGAACATTTAATCTTCTTTATGATGTAATACGAGTGTTGGTATGCGTGTTTTACATACTTTATAATAGTTGCTGCTATTTGTAATCGCATTGGCATTGACAGATACAGGTCGGTTAACTAAAGCTGGCACGTTTCAACACATTTACACCGTCTCTCTCGCGCAAAGTCAAGCTTATGAGTATGAAGGAGACAGTTATTGTTTTGCTTTTGCTACTGCTCATAAATATAGAGTGGTCTATTTTTGCATTCGTCCATTAGACTTGACTGATTGCAAATTTATGAGTACTGTGAACGTGCCAGCTTTCGTTAACCGACCTGTACCATATTGATTGAAAAAATCCATTTGTTTTATCATATCCGAAGTTCATCATGTTGATCTCATTGTGGAGACACAAATTGCTGCTACTATTTTAATGGCCTGTTGTAAGATTGCCTTTTATCGTCATGAGCTGTATTTTGAGTACTTGGTTGTTAAAAGATAGGTAATAAGTTTATTTACGACGGTACCCATTTATAACTTAAGTTCTCAGCCAATTATCGGTTCATCATCATCAGCCTATAATGTCCCACTGCTGAGCACAGGCCTCCTTTCACAAATCAGGGTGAAAGGGAATGGGCAGATACTCCACCACGCGTGCCCACTGCGGATCGGTGGAGGTAGGCTAGTGGCCAACCTACTGTTGGAGTTTTTCAAGCCGCCTAGGAGGCATCCAACCAGCTTAACGACTATCACAATTAAGTGATAACCGGGACCAACGGCTTTACGTGCCTTCCGAAGCACGGAAACGCTCGATTTGAAATACCACTAGGCGGTCACCCATCCAGGTACCGACCAAGACAGACGTAGCTTAACTTTGCCGATCGATTAAGAACGGCTAATCATGCTACACCACGAGCGCTTCTTATCGGTTACGTACTTTCAATTATTCAAGTATGACATTCGTATAACAGTGAACAGTGTTGTGTATATAACTGTAGTAGCCTGGTAGCAGCGTGTTTAGAAAGCGCGACTTCGCACCATACGATTGGGTAGATGGTTGGTCTAGTGGGTTGTGCCGTAGGATAGGACACCATCATCATAATCATTCCTGCCTGTAAAAATGCTATACGAAGTGGCTGTTCATTAAAGCTATTCGCTGGAGCATATTAAGAAAGTGAAAGACACGAGGGTAAATTATTCGATGCTTTTGATAAGTACCACTCAGTTATTTATAATTGCATGTAAGGAAGATGTAGAGGCAAGCAAGCTACTGTAATTAACACAATGACATGTACAGCAGGCGCTCTATGGAACATAATTTTTAGATAAATTGTTTCTCTATTATTGCAGTATATTCAGATATTATTTTTTGTCATAAGACCTGTTTTTTCAAAGGCCAGATAAGTATATTACGTGGCTACTTTGATATTGGAACTGATATACTTATGCATTTTTAAGACGAATAGGCTTGGATCTTATCCATCGTTTAGGTTCAATTAACACCAGGCATTTTTTTGATACTATTATGAGCTTACTCTATATATGAGCTTTTAGTGTGAGTGTGAGCCCGTAGTACATTGTAGTCAAAGTTTAGCTTGCATAATTTAAGGACTATCTAAATTCTAACACGACTAATTGGTCAGTACGTGTCTCTTGGTAATTAGTTAATCACTCGAGTGTCCATACTTATCATAAATTAGAACCGAACGTCGCGTGATTGAGATCAGTTAATATATTTTATATCTCGGCTGTAAATTCGAGTGCATTTTTGAATTAGATTGAGGCACTTATATGTTTTACCGTATTTGTGATCAGCAGACGCATTCCCTCATTATAATAAGAGAATCTTTGCACCAATATCAACAGCATTATGAGCATGATGCACCAATATCAACAGAGAAGGAAAAACTGACGCATCATTATTCCCTACGCAAGTTTTTTAAGATGTCTAATTCTTATCTTGAGGAAAAGGGAAAGAACTACGCTTTCCAGCATGCTTCTAGTTCACGAATAACTTTCCTCATCTTCTATAGCATGTGCTACATCATCATCATCATATCAGCCTATGAATGTCCACTGCTGAACATAGGCCTCCCCCATTTACTTCCAGTTCGAGCGGTTTTGGGCCGCTTGCATCCAGCGGTGCCCAGCGACTCTGACCAGGTCCTCTACATGCTATATGCGAGTCGATTTATATGCCTAGAAATTAAGTGTTTGCAACAAAAAGCAACCGGCTGTTGCAATGGCTACGATGGTAGATAGAGAGCTCCGTTCTAACTGTTTTGGCGGGAAGCGACGCTTGGGCTCCGGATTTCGTTTCGTTTTGCTGTGGATGTGTAGTAATATCCTATGATTTATTATCGTGTAATTATTCTCAACGGGTATGTTGCACTGCACCTACGTTCATATGCGCTATGTAATATCAGCAATCTAGCCTATTTATTTAAAATGCGTGTCCCTGTGACAAAATCACTGTCGAACCAGCTATCTAGGCCCTACCTACTTATGACTTTATAAGCGTGTCTTACAACTTTTTTAAATACCATTCACGCACTCTACGGGGGCAGACTTGAGGCAGCGCAACGGCAATAGTTTCTTAAAATATACTTATTTTTCAAATTCCTCGCAGGCCCGTCCCCTCTTAAACTAAGATACAGAACTACCAGACTTGTTCATGTACACAAAGTTTGTCCTGCATGGGTGGGAATGGAACCCACGAAGTGCAGTCAAGGTATCTAGCCTCCAGCAAACGGCCTATAATAGTTTATTAATAGACTCACATATTGATAATGTTTTTTGATACAGGTTTGGTTAATTAATATTTATTTGGTTAATTATTATTTTATGATGTTCTATGTTATTCTATAGTTTGTAGGCTAATTTAAAGATAATTATAATCGCAATTACATTTTAATAGAACAAACAAACATTATCAAAATAAATTAAAACGATATTAAACCATGCATTTCTTTTCAAAAATTCTTGTTATCCTAATTAATAATGCGAATGTGACTTTGTTTGTTTGTTACGTCTTCACGCCTCAACTACTCAACGGATCATCATGAAAATTGGCATGCAGATAGCCTATGGTATGGAGAAGGACATAGGCTACTTTTTATCCCGGAAACGCGGGTGATACCGCGGGGGACAGCCAGTCTAGCATATCGAAGTTGGATTTGTCCATCATATTTTGCAAATCGTCTACCTTACCATATCATACACGATTTGCCGAACATTCTTACTTGGGAATTAACATGGACTACATTTATTTGAATTCGAATGAGCATCACATGTAGGGTTGCCAGGTCGCCAAACCTAATAGCCGGACAGACCAGCCAGTTTGGCCGGACATTTGGGTAGAAAGGCCGGACACCCTACATTATGAAAAAAAAAAAAAAAAAAAAAAAGAACACTTGCTGAGTTTCTTGCCGGAGTCTTCTCAGTTCAAGTTGTATTTGGAACCGGTGTAGAGTCATTTGTTAACCTTCACAAGTGCCCTATAAGGGCCAAAATTGAATAAATGAATTTTGATTTTGATTTTATTGAGGATTTTTTCTCAGTATTAATAAGTACCTACGACAATTTTTCTTTATGTAAAATCAAGCTTTTTTGATTATTTTCATAAATCTTGTTAAATTCTAGTGAAATAATAAATAAAATCGAATGCCAAATCAGTCTTAGGTAGGTAGGTACTTTATTATTAATCAGTCAAATAGTCATCAGTCAAAATTAAATTCTAGATACTTAAACATTTATCCTGCGCTCGGCCACGCTCGGCGCTCGCTCGTGAAATGTAAAAAGCCTAACAAAAGCCGGACAAGCCAGACACCGTTTATTTTGGCCGGACACGCAATTAAAAAGCCTAACTATGTCCGGCTTTATCCGGACGCCTGGCAACGCTAATCACATGAAAGTGAGGTGTCTATAAAAATTTGTCATTTTTACTTCTCAGTTTCGATTGGATCGAACGTTATGAAATGTTTGCAGTCAAGCATTCAGAAAATATGTTATTACCGTCGGCACTGGAATAACATACCCTTTGAGGGAACGTTCGCACATCAGCAGTGAAAAACGAGATAAGTTCCGATCGGATTAACATATTTATTGAACGGATTTCCGACGCTACGCTCCGATTTGTACATTTGAATTTTATACAAGTGAAATCATTGAGTGTTTTACATGTTCCGGGTATTGAAACGTGGGTGCATGTATAAAAACGTATTGGGAAGCGGCGATGCGTTGCTTTGCTGTCTTGATGTTGTGATGCGATGTCGGACTGAGACGGTTGGTGGTTGCTGGCCGCGATGCCGAGTGGCGCGAGACTTGCATGCCATGATCCACTCCACACTTACACCTATGATAAATGGGTGCTCACTGTGAATACGTGATGCGTACTCACTTTATATTCGAGGAGAGTTAGTCATTTCTAGAAGTGTGGGATGTCATTCCTGCTGCGGTAACTTTATTACGTATCGACATTATATGCATGTTGCATGTCCGATATTGCAAATTAGAATTTCAAATATTCATTGATATTTTGCATACCTATGTTACAATTTAAATTCCATTAGTGTATATCGGTATTTTAGTATTTAATTTCTTTCCTCTTCATTTCAGATATACTACTTTATGTATATAACTTGATTTTAAAGCTGCATTTGGACTTTCCAGTTAGCTTTCTAATATTTATGGGAATAGAAGTTTATTCTAAGTAGGTAATCTAATGGCAGTAAAGTAAAGATTCAAATGACTAACATTCAAAGAAGACTAAACTTAATGAAAATAACTTTCCACCGATGGAATAATAGTGGATGTAGAGATTAAGTATGAAAGACAATTTCAATCACTACTAAAGTGTGAAAAATGTCGGATAAATCATTTGTCAGCTTCAAGAATTCCTAGTTATAGTGGTATGTGTACGAGTGCAGTCGGGCGTCGCTAATGTTCTGATGGTAGCCAATCCATCTTCACGGCTCGCGACGTCTGCCGTGACTTAGATGAATGTCAACATTGCACCTGGCTACGGCGGGTCACCGAACCCTGTTACCATGCCTGTTCAATATTTACCATGCTAAGAATAATTGAGTCTCCTACTCACGCACGACTACTACAATAACTCGTTACACTTGTAAATCCATTCTTGTTTTCAATGCTTTATTATTTATGTTGAAACTGCGATTAGACTCGAGGTTTTTTTTGAGATACATAGGTTCATCCAAAATTATTAGGATATTTGGAGATAACACTAATTGTGAGTTGTATGGGATTGAAACATTTGCAGTGAACATTTTTGTTGCAATGATGTCAGTAAGCAGGGCCCATGTTTGGTATTACAAATGTGTCCCAATGGTGTAAACATTTACAGATTTGGTAGAATTTACAGAGTTGTAATAGGATCGTGAAAGAATAACATTTGTAGTTAAAATAGTTTGAGGAGATTTAATTTAATTTTACGTACATACATGAAAAGTAAATTCATTCAATACAAGTTTAGATATACCTACTACTCGCAGTTACAGGATATTTGCGAGAACTCGAGGTAAGACACAGAGAGCTCAACAAGAACACATGTATTCAACTATAATTGCATTATTGGAAACAGACACGCAGTTTTCCAGCGATATACTACTTTGCGATTCTGAAAATATCGTGCAGAATCCACTGTCGATATCGTAAGACCAACTAAAGCTATTATTGCCTTGAGTAAACCGTGAACAATAGAGCCGTGAACTAAACAGTCAAGTAATCATAAACTCAAAATTTACTTGAGACTCTACTGAGGTAACAAAAGCACGCGGGTCGCGTAGCTTTACTCGTTATACGGTTTATTAGCTTCTCATTGGATACCTACTCTCAAGTTAAACTTTGTATTTAACCCTTGTGGTATGCTGGGTACAGTCTTATATCTGAATTTCAGTGATGCAGACATTATGCTTGCAGCAGTTGCGTGAAATATTTAGGCTAATTGGGTTTCATAATTAAGAACTGTAACTTCAATACAAAAACTGGCCGTAAGAGAAGAACTTGCCTGAGTTTTAGATTTTTAATCTTATAAAAGCCAAGTTCTTGGCTCAGTCAGTTTTAATATAAGGCCCTTGTAAAGTCTTAGCGTATATTTTGAGGGATGTAACAATCCTTAGAAATGAATTACTTAACACTGTCAATCATCTTCGTATAAATTAACGCAACAAAAAATCTTGCCATTGAATGGTATATAGAGTCTGATGTTATTTACGACTAGCGAAAACTCATTAGGAATATTCCAAACTTGAACCTTGAACTGCTTTTAAAGAGTAGAAAAAACATACACTAAAATATCCTGCCGCCATCATTAGGCTAGAAGCCCCAACAATTGAATACGTCTATTGGTAATTAAATAAATCACAAATTAAATGCTTCTACAACATATTTTGAAAGTGAAGAGTGAAAACCACCCATTTCATCATTATTTATGCTAAATTACCTGTTTCTCTACCGATAAAATTAAACTAATAACGTAGAAATTTATAGAGTTTGTTAAAATATTTCTATTTCATTTCCGAAACTGGTATCTTTGATTATGAATTTTAGAAAGCGACATGATTTGCTGTTGTTGTGGTCAGCCTACCGATCAATCAGTTATCTTTGTTTGAGAACCTCTTTGGAAGCTTCAAAGCTGTTCCCTGTCTTCTGAATGAAGTGGGGAACACGGGCTTCAAAACTGTCCCCGGGCGTATCTTTTATCATTATTACTTATTTATGATAGACACTCTTGTGTTCTGTGCGAAGGGATATGTTTATCTTTTCCGTGTGTTGCAAATATAGGTAGTGCTTTGTACTGTACTACATGTAGGTACCATACCTATGTTCGAAGCTTTTGTGGGAATGAACCAAATATATCATGGCGATGGGCTTCCGGAATAACGAATTGTCTCTTTTCTTGACTAAAGCTACAATAAAGCTACTTGATGTAGTTTATTGGTTGACTTGCTTTAATAAAATTAACTAGGAACATAAACTTCTTTATTAAAACCGCTACGTTATACCGACTGTAATTTTACGATGGTAAAGCGCATTAAACACTTTATTACTACATCATGTTCCTCAATATTAATTAAGTGCAACATTTAATTGGTTGAAACAGTCAGTGGTATAGTCGTTAGAGGAGAGGTTAAGCAAATATTTTATGTACATTGAAATCATGATAAATTTGTTGTTACTAGCCAATAAAATTGTAACTGCAAGTACATTCTTGGCTTTCTGATGCAAATTATGAAACCATATGAAAGCCGAAAATAGTAGATTTATTTCAGTAAAAAAGAGACAAGTCTGTAGTCAAGTCAAATAAGCCAATTTAAATTTTCATGGGAATATATTGTGTGTAGTGTTTTCGTTATTTGCATTTTTTTATCGCTAGAACATATCATATCTTAAAACAAAAAAGGGAAGATACGGTACCGAGTCCACAGCGCGTGGGACAACAAAACTACGTCTGGCTCAAACGCTTTGTTACCTAGTCCAAAGACGAGCCTTTTTTTTATACTACTATTGTGGCAAACAAGCATACGGCCCGCCTGATGGTAAGCAGTTACCGTAGCCTACCCTGAAGAAATCTCTTCACACCCTTTTTGAAGAACCCCATGCTGTAGTCCAATGGGAAATCCACGGCTCTCATTCCACAATCTGAGCGTCCGATCTGAGCTGTTAAATGATCAACAAGTTACTGATTATTGATGATGATCAATAAATTTTAATGTTACAGTTAAGATCGCATGTGCTCGCATGAGACAGCGGTTCGGCTTACAACTGAGTAATAGTGTGGAACCGTTTGTTCGACTTCTCGTTTATTCTTTGCTCCAAAAGCTCCATTGAATATGTAGAAATCTCTCACTCGAGATATAAAATGTTTTCGGTTTTATCATCTGTGTAGTAATAACGCAAATATATAGACGTGCCCTTAATGTCAGTCGATAAGTATGAACAGTAAACAATGCACTTGACGCACAATGGCGTCGCACGGGCGTGCGCCGGAGTCGACGTCTCGCCGGCTGTTAATCGACGGCACAGTTACCTTTGCCCATTGTCTTTCAGTTCCTCATAGAGATGGGATGAGATGCTTTTGGCGTACAACTATTATTGTTCTGTGCTTTCGGTACTATTCGATCTTGAAGGATTTATATACCTTCTTCATTTGATAGATTCCGCAATTTCGGCATTCAATTGTAGTTAATGTTTTCAACTTTATTAGTTTTAAGTAAATAAAGTGATTGAAATATATTTAAATTAATCTTCCGATGGTGTAAAGCATTTTAAAATGAGCTACTAGTAAAACTACATTAAATTAACAATCTCAATGTAAAGTGTAAGTAGATCCTCTTAAACGGACTTAAAGCCCATCACTAGTTTCTAGTCGTTGTACCTAATGTTTTTGTTCACTCTTGTACATTGATCATCGGTGAAATTTCTTAAAAAACTGAAGTGACACCCGTCAAAAAATAACTAGGAAACAGGCTGCACGAAGTTAGTTACCTCACAAACGACGCAGAGCTGGTACGATGTACCTCCAGTTGGTACGATGGTACCTTCTTCTTTTTAAAAAGCGACAGCTATTATATTTTTGTTTTTACAAAAACCTTAAACCTTTCGGTAGCATAAGGTAGGTAGAAATGTGTATAATTCGCCAATGTGACCGAAAGACGCGACGGTGGCGCATATTTTACGAGGGTGGTGGGGTAAGGAGCTCGCGGCGACCCCTCCGCTCCGTCATCGGTCTCGCGAGGGTGATGCCGTCCAGGCCAAACCCCATATAAATAGAAGCTTTCAACCCGAAAGTTATTTTAGATTTACTGCATACGCGAAATACCGTTGAAACGAAACAGTGTAATGGTCACCAGCTGATATTTATTTCGTTGCTAGACTTTACCCGTAGTTTTATTTTTCGATTATATCGAAGAGATTGACAAATCGTGTGTCAAGTTTAATTTAAATATGGATCGTTCTTCAGTTTTGGCGAAGATTGAATAGATATCTAAATATTTAGGGTACCCTGATTTATTATCAGACTACTAATACGGGAGTATTAGTACTTGTCGTTTGCCGAATTGAAAATGGTAGTTTATTAAGGTAACTATGTATGTATCTATGTTGATTTTTGTAAGCTTCTTGATTCGTAAAGGGCAATTAAAACTCGAACCGGGAGCACAGCTCGGACTAGCTGGCCCGCGAATTTCCGGGTAACACATATGGCCATGAGAACTGTGCTAACTGCCACTCGCTATGAATGTTGATTACACTCGCCCCAGTCCTTTGAAATATTTGACAGAATCTAGGTAGATGCAGAATATTTGATATCCATGTACATATATAGAGTAGGTAGAGATAGGGAAATGTTCAGTTAATTAGCAACTTTTGTGGCTAGAGAAATACCACAGAGAAATACGGTGGAGTAAGGGTACAGCTATTTAAAAGTTACAGGTTTTACAACTAGATTATATTCACAGATTAACAAAAATAAATGGTTTGAAAGGCCAAACTGCAAGCGTTTGCAAAAACCAGTTGCATGCTGATACTATACAATTTTGTCGTATCTAACGGCACGTTTGTATACATTTAGATGAAATTCACGGCTATGTTACCTTACTTCAGATGTAATTGGAATTCCCTCGTTATCCAAACTATGCCAACTATGTTTGCTTGAATTTACGTGCACTGTAGTTACCTGTAGGTACGGTTAGTTTGAGGTTATATGTTATTTTAAATGTATGTATGGATGGAATATATATAAACTCGCATATTTAATAAGCTCATTCGATTAGGTACTACCATCGAATTATGTACACTACATTTTTTAATTTATGTATGATGGTTTGTTGCAAATATATAATTACTTTTAGCCATATAATCACTAAGCATTAATGCCCGGTTTCTATAAACAAAAACGAATCGTTTGGCTTACCAATGGTAGGTTTTTTATTGCCAAACTGGGCCCATAGATCATTTCGTAAGCTAATTTTACCTGTGATATCTACTTCCATATGGGAGGGTCTGCTATGCAAAGCTTTGAGGTATTTGCTTCATTATTAGTAGTTAATTTTAATAAATCTTCGTTGGTCCGTAAATTATAGGAATCGGACATAAGAGATTGTGGTCAAACACGTATAAGTACGTAGCAAAAAAAACACAAAAGAGTTTATTTTGATGATATAGTTACATTGGTTTAAAAGGTTTTTTGGCTGAAATGTAATGTTTTGTTGCAATAAATATCAAACATGGGCTAGAAAATGGGAATGGGAAATTGGAATCTTCATGCATAAAAATTGGCTTGAAATGTCTAAAAGTACAAACTTGTTATGGGAGAGGATGTTGAATTTGGCAACTGCGTTACCAAATCCGAGCTTTTGAATCAAATTATGTTAAAAGCTTTCAAAATCTTTTGACATAGCTAGGTTTATTCTTTATGCAACTGAAATCGGAAATATTGGCACTAACAACGCAAAATAAGTAGCACCTACATAATAACCTAACAGTTTAGTGAATATAATATTTTATTCAACATACCTCTTGTTGAATCAAAATCTTACAAATATAAAAACCGGCCAAGGGCCTAAATCTGCCTCACGCACCGAGGGTTCCGTCCGACCTTCCTTAGACGTATAATTTCTTGGTTTATAATAACCATAACTGTAGAAGACATGACTAACTTTGTTTCAAAAGGAATTTTGATGATTTCGAAAAACTATTGTAGTTAGGAACATCATCCTATTTTTCCTGTAATGTTTACATCAATGTCTATCCACTGAAATTATTTATGGCTTTACGAACTTCAGAGATAATGGGAGGAAATGGAAATATTTTTGTGTAATATCTCATCATAAATCAAAAACTAAGCATAAAATAATATAAAAACCTGTTTCGGAATTTTGGACCCACATTTCGGCCCCAATGCAATGCAATTTGCAATGAAACAAAAAATAAGTTTTAAAATTTTCATTTGCAATAAGATATTTATAACTATTCCAAATTTCAAATCAATAGAAACAGTGGTTGCTGAAATATAACGCTGTGACAGAACGACAGACGGATGGAGTGGCCTTTTTAGGGTTCCGTAGCCAAATGGCAAAAAACGGAACCCTTATAGATTCGTCATGTCTGTCTGTCTGTCTGTCTGTCTGTCCGTGTATGTCACAGCCATTTATCTCCGAAACTATAAGAACTATAATGTTGAAACTTGGTAAGTAGATGTATTCTGTGAACCGCATTAAGATTTTTACACAAAAATAGAAAAAAAACAATAAATTTTGGGGGTTCCCCATACTTAGAACTGAAACTCAAATTTTTTTTTTTCATCAAACCCATAAGTGTGGGGTGTCTATGGATAGGTCTTCAAAAATGATATTGAGGTTTCTAATATCATTTTTTTCTAAACTGAATAGTTTGCGCGAGAGACACTTCCAAAGTGGTAAAATGTGTGTCCCCCTGTAACTTCTAAAATAAGAGAATGATAAATCTATAAAAAAATATATGATGTACATTACGGTGCAAACTTCCACTGAAAATTGGTTTGAACGAGATCTAGTAAGTAGTTTTTTTTTAATAGGTCATAAATTGAAATTAATATCAAATACTCAGGTCTATACTACCATTTACTTATATACCTACAGATTTGTACGGAACCCTCGGTGCGCGAGTCTGACTCGCACTTGACCGGTTTTTTACCTTTTTAGTTGGGAACCTGAAAACAATGCAATGGTAGATTTAGTAAAATTACATATCTCCAAACGAATCTATTCGTACTTATTTGTGCAAATGTGAACGTTCGTAAGAGAATAATGTATATTTTTCGTAATGTAATTCTGATATCTGTGAAAGTATCATGAGGTTATGTTACGATGTGGTTTACGACAAGCGAGGAGGACGCGGCAGGAGACTATCGCCAATATTTACACATCTCGCTATCTAACAAAAAGCATCTGAAGTACAATTTTCTCTTTCGTTTATTCTCGTATTTTCATTCAACCTTCATCACTCAAAACAACGGAATGCTAATAACAAATATTCAGGAGGAAATAAACATATCCTCAATTAATGGGTCAGGCTTAGGACTGAACTAAAACTGAAGTTTTCGCTACGTGAGGTGGAAGTCAACGCCGGATATTAGCCGGGCTTAACTATTAGTTTTGCCCTACATTCGCATTTCAAACAAAGGTGCTTGACACCTTCGAGCTGTGCTGAAATATACAGAATAATATTTTGAATTAGTTTTCATGATTTTCATGATCTTGTTCTTTACCTATCGTGAAATCGAACTGATCAACACTTATCGAAAGTTTTAAGGATATACTCTGAAAAAATGCTACTATCAAATTATTAGCTTTACGTGACGAACCCGAGAGTCCAGCTTGCCAGGAATGAGTTAGATGGAGGGCCTCTGACTCATCCCTCTTGGCAGGGTGAACACCCCACAGTCGGCGTCTTCTCCGTCGCCCGCCGCCTCTACAAATATACTGTTAAGCCGGCACGAACTTTGCCAAGTAAACAAACGACCAAAGAAAACTATTAAAGAAGGCAAACCGCTGGACTGGGCCAATTCCTTACTATCGTAATCGTGTTTACAAGAGGTAACAACTTGTCAATTTGATCCCTTGTATTTATGGTAAGAGTGACGCTGTGTTTCTTAAACATTTATTTGATGAATACAACTTATTAGAGAAAGTGTGCGATTGACAGACTAACGTATAGAACCAACACAATTGCTGTATGTCACGACGCTTTTAATTTTCTATGATACTGTGTGTGCTATACTACTATACTCATAAGGTAACAATGTCAATAAATATGTACGAACGTACGAAGTTGAGCTTTCCAGAAATTGTTGTACAGTCTATTTTAGCGCATTGTTCGCGTATTTTGACAGAAAAAGAGTATGAACACTAGTTCCAAGAAATGCTTATTGCAATAAATATGAGAAGAAGAATTTCATCTTATATATTTTATTCGAATCTAATATTGTATTCCTTAGAGATAAAAGTTGGTCGGAATTGCAGTGCCGTGCTTGCAATTCAGGCAACAACTTTGCTATGTTTTATTGATAAAAATATATTATACATGCAAAAGTTTGTGTGTTTGTTTGTTACCAAACACCTCCGTAACGGCTGACTAAATGTACATTATGTATATTCAGGTCTTCGAACAGGACATAAGATACTTTTAAACCGGAAACGCGCTAGTAAAATATAGATTTACTTGAAAGAAAATATAGTTTTTTTTATTATTCAAGTAGTTATGTTCGTGCCGGTCGCTGGAGGCGCTTCACGATGATTCGTTCTAAGTGGGTCATTGTACGCGATGAGATTTTCTTTCGTGCGCTATGGTACCGGCTAATGAGAAAAACTACTATTAAGTTACATGTATTAAACTCACCATTTCGTGCATAATCCCCACGGATTAGCCGTTAATCCTTTGAAACTGGACACTTTACTGACACTGTCACGTAAATTTCTTTTTGGATTTTCTATTTTGTATAAATCACAGATTGCATGTCATCATTGGTTCACAACAGTGGGATAGAGGTCACTTTCGATGGACTCAGGAACCGGTATTGTGCGCAGGGAGTAGGCCCATGTCTGCGCGATGGATGCGCTCGCGGCTGTCGTCGGCGACGGACTGCTCGCCGTGGCTGTGGCCCCCACCATAGTTTCCTGACCTACACCTAGTTGCTGCAGCTACACCGGCTCCGGTAAACAAACGGTTCACCGACCGATTACACGCCGAAGACGGCCATCATCAAGAAGTGGGCTCTCTGACGGTCGCCTGCTGCTCGCTTCGCAGCAACACATTTGTAATTCAATATGATAACGGTTCTGAGAGCGTTGGCGCGTTTAATTCAGTTCCCGCTGATTCTAGGTCGTGGCACAGAAATCGAGACGAAATAATTCGAATGCCGCCGGTCAGGTGCGCACCTCCAAATTTGACATGAATGATGCGATGATCCTCTTACGCCTACTTGGAGTCATTGTGCTCAATAGCGTTGGGGAACTTGGTGACTCCTAAATTTACATACACGAAAGAGAAAATGTTCCGAGTATTGTGCGAGACATTCAGCATTCACTTGATTTATTTGCTTTCTTTTTGAGGACGTATTTATCTACTTAAAATTGCTTTCAAGTGAAAGTTACAATGATGTTGGCGATACGTGACAGTTGTTATTTAATGGTTGTAGAGTTTTATTTGTTCGTAGTTGTAGACAATATTTATCTACATGTACGTTTTAATTAGCCATGAAATAGTTTCTGACCTGCTGTCTGTTACTTAGATTGTAACGTAATGCCACCGTATCATATCTTGCGTGTATTGTTGTTATTCGTGGCAGTACGTGGTAGCGACTTTTTAACAGTGGCTTAGCATGGGTTTCTGGTAATCCTACAGATAATCAATAATCAAAGTACAATAGTTTTAAGAGAGGTAGAGCATAGCGTTTATTCGCTCAAAGAGCAGCTCGACTGGGGAAGTACCTCCAACTTACAGAATACCGCAGCCAAATAACTTTATGTTGTGTAAAGTTGTGTTCCTGCGCGTGAGTAAGGTTGCCAGAGCTCATAGGGGAGGGGGGATAGGTCGATAACGCGTGAGCGATGCTTCGTGTGTTGCAAGCGTCTATATAGCTACGGTAACCGCTTACCATCAGGCGGGCCGTATGCTTGTTTATCGACTAAAATGTATAAAAAAAAAAAAAAAAATTAATTGCGATGAAATGACACCAGTTGTGGACTTACCAGCAGGCTGAGTAGGCCTGAGCTTAGGGCAACAGATTTTAGGGGCGGCAAATATGGGGTCTCTTTTTCCCATGTCTTGCATAAAAAAAGCATAATTTTCTCGGGCTAAATATAACCAAGAAAAATCTTATGCATAAAAAAATAAGAGTGGCAGCCTATACCTACTTGGGAATTGTGTAAATCCACTACTGAATGAAATTAATTAAATATTAATTAGATAATACTATTATTATATACTATACTATACCTATTATTATTATTTATTGTGAAATTTTGCCGCCCCCTGAAAGTGCCACCCGTGGTGGGCCGCCCCCCGCCCCCACTACGCTACGCCACTGTTTTTTAATCAGATATTTAATGATCAACCGAATCCTTATCATATTAAATCCCATTATACAATTGTTTTCCTTGTCGGCAGGATTGCAGAAGGAACACCTAACGCCCGCACGTGCTTGCTCCATCAGAAACTGCAGCTCCTCAACTGTTGTATCAAACGTGCGCTCGACGGTTCCGGCAGTTTGGCGGGCAACTCTTCCGACGACGAGTTCTATGACTGCTCCGAGGGCGAGGCCGAAGACCTGCCGCCGTGGGACCGGCCGGTCGGCCGCCTACATCGCCTAGGTGACGCTACACTCAAAAACGGGGTTGCTCTCTACGTACCAAGAACGCAGGTCACTTTTTAATATTCAATATTTAATTACAAAAAAAAAATGTCTTCATGCTAATGAGAAAGTTTTTTGTAAGTTTGATGGCTACGTTACGTACGTAAAGTTTTTTGCATCAATTTTAATTTTTTGTATTTATATTTGTTTCATATATTTTTATATTACTTCTAATTTCCATATAGGATCCTGCGCCGAAGACTGAAGACCAGCTAGAAGAAGATGCGGACCTGATGGTGCGGCTCGGGGATGATGCAAAAGCGTCAGAACTCAGAGCGAGGATGATGAGTGCTTCTCTTCTGTCGGACATGGAAGCGTTTAAAGCGGCAAATCCGGGTTCTGAATTGTGTGATTTCGTGCGCTGGTACTCGCCTAGGGACTGGAAGCCTGACGAAGGCGGCTCTTTAGGGGACCGGATGCTACTACCCGGAAATCCGTGGGCGGAGGCGTGGGCCGTAGCTCGACCGGTGCCCGCCGCGCGGCAGCGGAGGCTCTTTGATGAAACTCGTGAAGCAGAACAGATACTACGTTTCTTGTGCTCGCGAACTGTGAGTGCAGTCGCAGAACTCCTACTACCGGCTATTTTACGTGCCGGAGCGGTGAAAGCTCTCGAAGAAGGAGTTCCCGGTGGGAATACGACAGTGGGAGGCGTCGATATGCGGCGGACGCTCGAGATCGCCGCACGAGAGCTCTACGAAGCCGAGAAGGAAGCGTGTAGGTCTCTGTGCGTACGTACAGTTTTGGGGAAAAGCGTGGAAGGGCAGCCGTTGGATTTAACCGGCAGGACGAGAACATTAAATGCTATCGGAGGGAGTTTGCCTTTGCCGACGCGGCGCGAGTTCACGCTGCGGGTGCGGGACGCGGTCGCGCCGCAGGTGCTGCGCGCCGCGCTCGCCGGCGACATGACTATCATTGGTGCCTTCACCGAACGTATCGTCTGCCTCTAGCATTGTACTGTACGTTTATGTTACTGATCATTAATGTGTCTTCCTTTACTTTAAAACGGAACGTGCTCTAATTAGTATAGTAGGTATAAATCTGGATAGGTAGGTATGTATATTGTTAATGGTATGTAAAATGAATTGTTGAAATAGTCTGTAGGTAGATAGATACTGTAATTGATAAATCATAGATTTATGCTAGAGTAGATATTAGATATGACATTGTTTGTGTTTTATATAATGCTAATATTTCACGACGAATGTATAATTTTGTTAGAAGGTACCTGTATTTGTTGCCTTAATTTTGAATGTTATTGTGTAAATTGTGTTATTTTATAATTACGCTGCAATACTAATAGATACATTTATAATTTATACTATGTTTAACTGAAATACACGTAAACAGTTCTGTACCAGTTGAATATATCTTGTCCTTGAGTCGACCTCTCGCAACCCCTCCCGAACGGAGCAATTAACTTTATGTGGAAAAGTTTATTCATTTAGCGATTTCTTGACTTTAATCTCTGGTAAGTGCCAATTGGAAAAATAACTCTGTAGAGAAGATAATTAAGGAAATAAAAACAATGATAAAAAAAACTAAAACAGCAGAAAATATTAAATTCAATTTTTAGAAACGGCAATATTAGCTACTTGGATTAAAGCTTGGGGTTCATAAATGGCCATGAGGGTAAGATCGAGTATCTACAGATGTAGGTACTTAATATGTTAATGAGCACTTTCGTAGAGCTTTATTTTCTAACACCGTCCATCGAGACGGGCGGCGCGGTTGAAGTTTTCTCTATGAGTTCGACTAATCTCTACTCTCTCACGTGTTATTTATTTCCTATAATAATTTGCAATAATTACCATCGTGAAGATAAAGAAGAATCTTACCACGTTCTGATATAAATGATGTGGTGTATTGCGTTGCCCCATAGATTCCACCTATGTGGGAAAACAAGACGTTAATAGTTGTTAGAGCACGCTGTTGGCTATACGATTCATTTTACCGTCTAATTGTGGCTCCCAAGGATCAGTTTTATTCGTCGGTTTAATGTCCGTCTCATTGGCGTTAATTAAATAAGGCGGAAAATACGAGCGCCTCGTCTCTGCATTGTGGTACTTTTGTGCGAACGGTGACGTCATATTAGTGTGATCCTCGCGCTATCACCGGCCGCGTACCGAGGCGGGACAGCACGATGCAAGCTGGCGTTGATAACAGCGCGGGTGGTGCGTATCGCCGCGTGCGTGGAGTTGCTGCGAGCCCATACCTGCCGCGAGCGGGTAATGTACAGTGCAGCTAGTGGCGCGGAGCAGCTGGAGGAGCGAGGCGTGGGTGTCGCCGGTCGCGGTCGCGCACGCATGCGCGCCGTCGCCGCGGCCGGGAGCCTTGCGAGATGCCTCAGTGGCGCGGCGGGACGCCCGGTCGATTCCAGGGCGCGCGCAAACACACCATCTACAATTTATCAAATGAACCGTAAATTCTGTAAAAAAAAGAAGAATACCGATACTCAAGTTTTCATTGCTCCGTTACTGCTAAATTTGTCGTAATATTGTTACGTTTCTATTGAAGAAGTTGGCAATTATCCTCGGATATTTACTGGCGTCTTTTGACGAAGAAAAGACATGGGGCAAATCTGGACACCTGCTGTCATGTGATAAAGAGTATTTGTCGAGAATGCGGACTGATTGCTCTTTCGATAACTGAATAGTAGTACTGTACCTAAATCATTGCTTTTTTAGTGTGATATAATAGTTATGAAAATAAAACAATTTGTTTGGGTAATCGAGTGGTAGAGACGCTTATTACGTTTTAGTAAATTTTGTAATGTATTAATGCCAATCATTGAGGGGAGGAACAAGACTATGACTGATAAATCTGCGTCTACCGCATCACCCAAGGTAAGCTTTTATGTTTTATTCACATATCTTCACAAATGTCATACAATAACAATTTACTTTACAATAGAATAGTGTGTTTAGAGTTCCCACCTAAATTATTAATTTTTGTCGGTCCATAATGTGTAATGATTGCCTCAATACAAATTAGCGAACCTTGATCAAAATAAAAAATCTTTAATTTGTATGAATATTTGCTGTTAGCAACTAATAAGTTTTTAGTAGAGGATAGAAATTTCAGTAATCTGATATGAAACTACCAACTTATACTATTTAGGGTGGGCAGAAAACAATCCGTTTTCCATTTGCTTCACACCTTACTCCTTCGTTTTCAGTCTAACCTTCTATAAAGAAGATCGCTATTGTATAGATTCTCATTATATGCTTAATCTAAGAAATCAGGACCTACTAAAGAAATAGAAATATCGTTCTTAAAAACATGCCCTCAGGTTGCCTAGTCTAGACAAACAGGCGTTATATAGTGATACTGCTTTTCGGCTGAGGGAGGGCTGGGGGGAATCGGGAATTTATCATGATATCTTCTGGACTAACACGTGTGATACTTTTTATCCCGGGAATCATTGGATTCCTCAGGTAAGTGGAGAAAACCACGTTTCGCAAGTCAGTTGGAACATAAAATAGAGGGATCTCTTTTGAACAAAATGTTGTTTTGGCCTGCGGGGCTACTGCGTAAGTCAATGGTAATAGCTTCATTGAAATGGGCTTCCCTTTACTACAATTATATTATATTATATTTATGCAACACGTTAATATCGAACAAGTCAAGAAAGTCATCCATTGGTGGTCATCTGTTGTTTATAGCTAAACAAATTTTAGTCTCCATATGTCTCTTTCTAAAATAGAACATAAGGAAAGGATGTAAGAAATGTAGTCCTGTCAAATTGGTCCAATGCTTGTTTTCAATAATATTGAATCGTAACCGCGATAGATGGTGACTATGATATTGAATCAATATCATAGTCACCATCTATCGCGGTTACGTCTAAATCCCCGCAAATGAAGACGGCAAATACTAATTTGATGTCTTTAATATGTTCTATCCTCTTTTAATAATGTTCGTAAGAAAGAAATGGGATGTGACTAAAATTAGTTTAGTGCGATTTACAACACAATCAGCAGCATTGACTCGTTCGGCGACCGCTTGAGGTACAAATGTTACAGAACTCCAAATGATGGGAATTCAATTCAATTAACCCCAGTTTAATGAATATCAATACCATTAACTAACGCGGTAGCCCCGCTACTTAAGATTATCACCAATTTGTGCATTTTGTCAACTTTACGGCGAGTTTTTCACAATATTGTGAAAACTTACATATGTTTAGAACATAAACCGATCAAAGAATGATTTCACCCGAAATTCCATCCCTTTAATGATTATGTTTGTGTAACGATTATCGTCATTTTGATCATCGTTATTACATAACGGGAAATCTGCGTGTAAAAATGGCCGCGTACCGTAATTTATCAACACTGAAAAATTTTCAGCATCCTCGACAAAAAAATTAAAGTAATTTTTAATACCTACCATTCAACTTAGTCTTTTTCTCTCAATCTTTTTTTTCGTAGACATTTCACTGCAAATGTAGGTACAAAATATCACAAGATACCTAAAAATATCAATGAATTAGGCATGAGACTCCAAGTCGCTTACTGTTTGAAATAATTAGATCAGAGATAACAAGGTTACTCACAGACTACCTTTATATTTGACAAACAGATATTCCACATTTCTGGATACATAAATATTGACAACATTGTCAGGCGTGTGCCCATTGCCGAGCAGTATAGATGCTGTGAAATAATGACAGCCAGCCGAAAAAGCGGTACACAAACTACAAAATCAATTATCAGGTACTAGTTGCGCCCCGCGGTTTCAACCGCGTACGTACCCGAGGTATATATTGCTTTCCCGGGATGAAAAGTACCCTATGCGTTAATCCAGAACATATTCTATCAGCGTAACAAATTTCATCCAAATCCGTTCAGTTGTTGAAGCGTGATTGAGTAACAAACCAGCGTTGCCTAATATTTTTTCGGGCAAAGCGGGATTTTGAAGCCTCTTGAGAAAAAAAAGCGGGATTCTATCGCCGAAAGCGGGACATACTAAAAAAAAAGTGCGAGTTGGACTCGCGCACCGAGAGTTCTGTAGAAACTTGTAAATTTAATTTTTCACGGGAATCGAGTCTCGAAGATTTTTCCCCTTTTTTTCGATTATGTTGTAATAAAATCACAATTTTTTTTTGTATCTATAAACGATTTTCGGATTTCTTCATTTACTTGTGCTACATGGAATTGCTTCTTGGCAAATTTTATGATTCTTGGTCAACGGGAAATACCTTTTCATTCCCTTGCGAGAGTCAAAATATTATGCATACCTATACCGCCGTATCTTTTGATTGCGTTGACTTAGAAGTTTGATTTTTGAATTTCACAGTGACATTTAGCGCACTTTGGTGCGGTTCTCCTGCGGTGATTACACGCGACTCGGAAAAGCTGGTGCAATTTCTGTGCAATGTTGTCTTTATAATTTCCCACTTCTACGTCCAACGATGATTTTACCGTCGAGTAATCCTCGAACGCTTTTCGAGGATTACTCGACGGTAAAATCTAAATCGGACTAAGCCTGTCCCGCGCGGGACATTTAATTTTGGGCTAAAAATCGGGACGTCCCGCCAAAATCGGGACGTCTGGCAACGCTGTAACAAACTTTCGCATTTATAATATTATATATATACCTATAATACATATATTCTAGTGAGATATGAGTGAGATGGTGAGATAATATGTTTCTTTTAGAATATAATGTACATACCTAGTTAATGTATATACACATAGTTGATTCGCCTCAATTATAATCAAGATGTGATATGAAGCAAGCGCGTAGTCGTAGGTATGTTAAATGGAGCGATACCGGCCGCGGCGTCCTCCATGTCCACTGAATGATTCTGAGGCCATTATAAATAGCAGTCCATAATAGAGTGCCTACTCGCCTGGACTGGACAATGGACGGAGACGTTCGCTATGGCCATGGCTCTCCGCAGGTAGTTTGCACCCAACTACACGTAGGTATGTGTCTCGGGAACTTACTTTGATAGTGTTACAGACTAGTTTTTTTATTGGTTTATTCCATCTATTGATGGTTTATTTCCATAATTTAGCGGCATATTTAACCGACTTCAAAAAAAAGGAGGAGGTTCTCAATTCGGCTGTATTTTTTTTTAATGTTTGTTACCTCGTAACTCCGTCATTTATTAACCGATTTGGAAAATTCTTGATTTTTCTGGAACGGTACACTTCCCGTTTGGTCCTATTGTCATCAGATCAGGATTTTATTACTTTTTAGTGTAGTTTGAAGTCGTTTTAAGTTTTTTGTAAAACAGTCCAATTATGTTAAATTATAGTTATAATTTAACTAATAAAATATAAATGTTGAGTAGGTATATTGTTCATTTCTCTATAGAGGCTAAGTTCATAAACTTATTTTGTATCATAAACGAAGTTTTTAGATAAATAGTGTCCGTTCTTTACTATAATATGAATAACAAGACCTAATAATAACAAATAATTATTAATATTTGTTATTCTTCAAAAACAGGGAAACCATTTTTACGGGGCTGAGGCAAAAAGCTAAAAACTTACATAAAGAACCCTTAGGGTCATCGCTCACTATGTCAGCACCGCTTTCGATTATGTTTATATTATTTTAAATGCGAAAATGTGTGCGTGAGTGTGTTAGTAACACTCAGCTCTATCTGCAGATACCTATAGATACTTTCACATTCAGAGTATGTTAATAAAGATAACATTTTTTATATTTAATGGATATGTAATACTTTCTCTTTCTCAATCTTTAAATTATGTAAAATACTACTACATCTGATAAAAGGTGCAATTTTTACTAGGTCACATTAAAATTCACACGATAGTTATTTGGTATTTCATCATTATTAAGTATATGCAATAATCTCCACCGTCTTCTGTTACTAAAAACTTACTTTACTCGTTTGCACAATCCGGTCAAAACATTAACCCCCTTACTCATAAAGCGCTATTTAACTTATAGGTATACTGTTTAAAGGGTCACGTAAATAATGTCACATTATTTGACAATGACAATAGAGTCATTTTATTTACGTGACCCATTAAACAGTAGGTATATTAGTTAAATAATTTATAGGTAGGTGCTTACCTATTTTATTTATCAACGTCCTATAGGATTGGTTGTCAGTTGTCACCTCTTTGGGGTAAGGTATATGGAGTCTAATAATTGTATCGACAGGGCTTAATGCTTTAAAAGAGAAGATTCAATAAAATCGAAAGCAGCCCTATCTAAGTGTTTTTAGCCAAAAATGTTCTACCAAACCACTTACGTATATTCAATTCGACCTATTATAGGGTTTTTGCTATTGGGTACCGCCGCAATTCCTGGAAACAATTTTTTTATTGCAAAAAGGTTATTTGGGCAATTTATGCTACGGGAATACTGGTATATGACGAAATATATTGTTAACATAGGTATATCTTTATGCCATTTACTGTTTATATCTACAGGGCTTTTTTGGTTTACTGGGAAATTGGGAAAGTTGTTTGTTATCATGAGTACAATCATGTGCATAAGTATCGTTTACTAATTACCCGTCAACCTATATAACTACACCTAAGTGTCTACTATA
Organism: Achlya flavicornis; assembly: GCA_947623365.1. Classification (NCBI taxonomy): domain Eukaryota; kingdom Metazoa; phylum Arthropoda; class Insecta; order Lepidoptera; family Drepanidae; genus Achlya; species Achlya flavicornis. The sequence goes on along the minus strand of OX392468.1, from coordinate 4,673,131 downwards.
TAAGTCCATAAACGAATAACAACCTTGTTTGAATTCTGCAACCGATGACGCAAATCATGTAAGATTGATTTTATATCGTTCCCAATTGCTATCATGTGACATCAAATTAGGTTTATTAACTTGTGATTGAATGAAATCCTACACAGTATGGTACCTAATATTTAGAACCATTTTGCAAATTACAGATATTAATTTACTATTCGACATTCCTGTCTTATATGCGACTAAAGAAAATATTCTCGTATTTTCGTAGCTGTAACTTTCTATTATGCTCTTGCAAAATTGACCATAACATGAACAAAACAATGTTATATTTACATTGTTGTGAACAGAGCCCAGCAACGAGTAAGTAACTGGTACGGGAGCGCCTCCCACATAAATAAACCACAGAATCGGCACGCGTTCCTCATACAGTTCATTCATAGTGCCGACCGCAACGATACACCGTGGTCTTGGCGTTTAATTTACGATCTAATATAAAAATATCAGTTTGCGCGGTACAGCCGGGTACACAAGCGGACCAAGAAAATTATGAATTCATGATATTTCCGACGTTAGTTGCCGTGCACGCTCCTACCCTTGTAATATTTCAGTTGTAATTCCGTATGATTACACACACGTCTACAGGGACGTCGGCTTCGCTTAACTGAATCTGGAGTTAATAAAACTTATGATGTCGACGGCTGTATGTATTCCATTTCATATTTAATCAAAATTAACCAGCTTAATGGATGGCGTAGCAATTTATTATTTTTGCATTTTCTAAGTTCCAAGGGGATCCAATTAATAGTAAGCGTCTTTTTTAAATAAATATCCTGGGAAATTCTTTTATACGGCTATCTGATCGCAAACTATATAAGCTTGCTTGTGCTATGGAAACCATTTAACCATCATTTTACATATAGGTACAGACTGAGTCAAACTTATTGGCGGCTGTGATATTAGGCGCGGAACGCGCAAAGCCGTCTCGCAGCGCCCTTCCCTGCCGCCATTAAGTTTGGATTCTACTAACTATTATTTTTTGTAAATAAATACTTAACATATAGATAATTACACCTAGACTCAGTCAGGACATAGAGACATGTTCATGCACATAAATGTAAGCCCTGTGTGGGACTCGAACCCACGACCCGCATCGTGATAGGTAGTAGGGGTCTTACCAACCACGCCAACTGGCCCATAAATTAATTTGTATGTATTAAATTGTCGTTACACCCTTTCGGCATGATCCTCATGTTGGAAATAATGTATTATTTAAAAAACGGAACCCTACTCTTTATTGCAATATGTTTAGCTTGTTAATAAATTGTCTCGGTAATACTTAAAATTCGGGCGATAAATTCTCGTAAAATTTTAAAATGTGGAGCTTTTAGGCACTAGAACATCCAAATATTTCAGAAATAATATATCGATGCCCTAGAAGAAATGAAATGAAATGAAATGAAATAATTTATTCATTCAAATAGGCCTTCACAGGCACTTATGAATAGTCATACTCTAATACTCTAATGCACGGTTCGGAAGGTTGCTTTTGCTAAGAAGAGCCGGCAATAAACTCAGCAATTACTCTTTTCAAAATCAAACTTAAATTTATTACATCAGATGTTTCCTGTAGAGCGAGCGCTACACCCAAGCATTTTTATCATTTAAATATTCGGTAATATTGTAGTAAGCCTTCTGTACTAAAGCGGCCTTAATACATTCCTTAAACTTATGTGACGGTAAATTCAAAATTTTATTAGGGATCTTATTATAAAATTGTATACTCAGTCCTAAAAATGAACCTTGCACTTTTTGGAGTCTATAAGCAGAGGTCACAAGTTTATGCTTATTTCTAGTATTAAAAGAGTGCACGTCACTTTTTTTTACAAAAATATTAATATTCTGATGTACAAATAATATATTTGCATAAATATACTGCGATGCTACTGTGAGGATACCTATATGTTTAAACTTATCTCTGAGGGAAGCTCGAGAACTCATATTATAAATAGCTCGCACTGCTTTTTTTTGCAAAATAAAAATGGTTTCTATATCAGCAGCTTTACCCCACAGTAAAATGCCATAAGACATAACACTATGGAAATAACTAAAATAAACTAATCGAGCTGTGTCTACGTCTGTTAGCTGTCTAATTTTTCGAACTGCATAAGCAGCTGAACTGAGCTTTCCCGAAAGACATGATATTTGGTTGCCCCATTGAAGTTTCGAGTCTAAAGTAATCCCTAAGAATACTGATGATTCAACAAGACCTAAAGGTTCATTATTTATCATTAAATTACAGCCTACTTTTTTAACATTTGGTAGTGCAAATTTAATACATTTAGTTTTCTTTGCATTTAAAACTAGATTATTTACAGTAAACCAGTTTAATACCCGAGATAATGCACCGTTTACATCGTCAAAATTAGATTTCAGTCTATCAACACTAAAAATCAGTGAGGTATCGTCAGCAAACAGTACAATTCCACAGGTATTTTTGACATAAAAAGGAAGATCATTAATATAAATTAAAAATAGAAAAGGACCTAAAATAGAGCCCTGCGGCACCCCCATAAGCACAGGAGAACCAGATGATTTAATACGAATGACATCAACACTTTGAATTCTATCCCCGAGATACGACTTCATCAGATCAAGTGCTGCGCCCCTAACCCCATAATAATTTAGTTTACGTATGAGTGTCCGGTGATCAACACAATCAAAGGCTTTAGATAGATCACAGAATACTCCAATAACATTCTGTGATTTCTCCCAAGTGTTAAAAATATTTCTTAAAAGTGCTACCCCGGCATCAATAGTTGAACGACCCTTTGTAAACCCATACTGCTCACTATGTAATAGTTTATTCAAATTAAAGTGAGCGAGCAATTGCGTTAAAATAATCTTTTCAAATACTTTGCTCAAGGCTGGCAAAATGGAAACTGGTCTATAATTAGAAGGATCACTGGGATCTCCCACCTTGAACAAAGGTATAACTTTGCTATATTTCATTAAATCTGGAAATTGGCCGAAATCAACGCATTTATTAAATACTAAAGCTAAATGCGGAGCAATGTCATCAATGATACCCTGCAAAACAGTTACGGATACATCCCATAAGTCCCCAGTGCGTTTAACTTTCAAGGTTTTAAATGTTTTGACTATGTCGTAAGGTGTAACGTGCCTAAACTTAAATAATTCACAGCACTCAGGCACATTGGATTTTAATAACAATTCAGCATCTATCGGTGACGAATTCAAGGAGCAAGTTGTGTCTACCGGTATATTAGTAAAAAATAAATTAAAAGCATGTGCAATTTGACTATCGTCAGAAATAATGTTATTAGCAATATTTAACTCAATACGCTTATTACTGTTCTGGTATTTTCCCCTTTCAGAGTTGATAATGTTCCAAGTAGTTTTGACTTTATTGTTTGATTGACTAATTTTATTTTTTAAATATATGGACTTAGCAGAAGTACAGGCTTTCTTAAAAATTTTGGAATAATTTTTGACATACTCAAGAAAATCGATATTTTGATTGAATTTTTTCATGCCATACAGCTCATACAACTTAGCTCTACTTATGTAAATACCCGATGTTGCCCAGTCGTTAAACTTAATTTTATAATTTTCACTAAAGGTTCTGGGTATAAAAGCCTTATCAAATTCTGTTTTTATAAATTTAAAGAGATTACTGTAAAGAATATCTGGTTCGTCCTGTGCCATGTCAACAGAGGCAATATTGTTACTAACCCTATCTTTAAAACGGACCATACGATTTAATGTTATGGGCCTACAAGTTATCTTATGCGGTTTAACATTAGTTTCATTAAAAAGTACTACTTTCTGACCACAATGATCCGAAGTTAACTCAGTGACAATAGATTTTTCGAGTACATCACAGCAGCAGAATACATTGTCCAGGCACGTTGCAGAAGTTTCTGTCACTCTAGTTGGTTCATAGAATAAATTATGAAGATTAAATGATTTGAATAAATTAATAAATCTAAGTGTTGTAGGTGAATCTACTAACAAATTAATATTAAAGTCGCCACATACTATTATACTTTTATTACATGTTTGAGCTTTCTTAAGAGCATCTTCTAAAACTAATTCAAACAAATTATAGTCACCTAAAGGGGGACGGTACACACAAATTATAATATAGCGCTCAAGCTCTACGCAGGACAACTCAACAGTGCGCTCGATAGATAAATCTACAATGTCTTTGCGATTTTTACATTTAATATTATTTGAAACTAAAATTAAACTACCTCCATGTATAGCTGATTTTCTAACGAACGCACTTAACAGTTTATAATTAGGAGTATTGAGCATTAACTCATGATTCTTCAACCAATGTTCAGTTACACAAAAAATATTAACATTATTGTACTCAAGAAATAATTCAATTTCCAATTCTTTGCTAGCTAGGCCCTGAATGTTCTGATGCACAATATTTAAATTATTGACCTGAGCCTTTGTCATAATATCTAAAAACCCTCCCCAGACATTGAATTGAAGATACCCGAAAATATAGAGATTTTAAGCGGACTGACCGACACTGACTGCTAACATTATAATATGATTTTGACTGTACCTACTGGTTACGTTACGGTTTTCTGGCAATTTTATAGCATATCATAAAACTGGATTATTCTACCTACTGTGATTGAAACTGATTTTCTTAGATAAATACTTTGAAGGAAATTGAAATCACTTCAGCTTTATATTTATGAACAGTGCTTCCGTTCAATTGAAATTAAATTAGTACAGAGATAAATATATGAGTTTTATTGCAATACTCCGTCCGTATAATTATTGTAATATTATCTGCGAAACTATAATAGGCAGATATCTGTGTCAGTTATCCAACAAGCCGATTGTTTGCACGTCTTGAATACACTATCCCCTTTCAGTAGCAATTGGCAGCCGGCCAAGGATTATTTCTCGACGTAAACTATACACTGATGCTTTACTATGATCGTGTGAATTAATAAGCGTATGTAATTCGGCCTCGTAAACTGATCACATAGTAAACCATCACCTAGATCGTAAGGTGTAAAATCGTAAAATTGAAGATGTTATTAATTTCAACATAAAAGCTAAGAGTTGTTTATATTTTTATCTTGTTTACAATGGCTGAACAGCCGTGTAGCGTCGTTCATGAGGAAAATTTTTCAGTATATCATATCTGTCCATGAGATATCATTGGGATTATTTTTGTTGATCTCGGATCGGCGCAGAACACGTGTAAATACCGGTGAAAAGTATTCGAGTTCCGGTGTGACTCAGCGTTGCTCAGCATTGTTCCGAGAGCTCACTCAACACAATGTAGTCAATGGGGACACTTGAGTTTTTAAGGAATTAACAAGGCGTCCTCGAGTAGGAGTGGCTTGCGTCGCTTTCAGGAGAGGCGCATTCATTATAAAGTAGAAGGGATAATGAGTGAGTGGTGAGGAACGAGTGCCCAACTTTTTGGTGACATCGTCTAAAAAAAGGTGTAGGTACATAAATAAGGTTTTTCCACTGGTGAAAATTTACCTACTTTTATTTACATAGTCGGTAGGTACTTTATTTAATAAGAGGTTTGTAAATAACGTGTAAAAAAGAATGCTCGTTTTTATTTTTTGTGCTATGTATTAATGTTTTAATTAATATATTAACTACAATATTACCGTTTCTAAAAAAAATCGAAATAAATAAATATTTCTGAGCTCCTATTGGTGATTTTTGGTAGATGCACTTCAAAGCCTAAAGAACTTTCGACTACATTATTACTCACAATTCAACCCTTAAAAACTACACATACGCGCGGCTCTAAGTAGATAGTTTCTTCACGTAATCCATGTCCTATCTTTTTAGTATGCAAGAAACATGACTCGCATAGCTTAGTGTCATAGATCTATTCGAAGAACGTGAGGAATGCTAGCATCTAGCACCCGCGAGTGCATGCCTGCCCTGCATTTAAATTAAATTTATACTCTGTTATTATATCACCAGTTTCTGTCCGCGTTCTCCATGCAGGAGCGTAGCTACCGCCGTATCAAAGATAGGGAAAATATTTAATCTCTATTTGGCCTTCGCCGCAATCGTAAGGTAGAAGGCACCCCTAATTATTTTTAAGGCGCCTCTTTGGCAAGCTATACGCCACTAGCTCCATGCCATACTTGAGGACCGTCTGTGTTGTGCCATAGAATCTTAAATAAACAAACTTACTTTTGCAGTCATAATATTCATAGGATGAATAACCTTTTTTTTATTATCATTGGGAAATCCTCATTGCGTCATCATCCTAATCTATGAATAACCTAGCCCAGAGGGTCCAATACCTAAATACATTTAAAAAAATGCTAAGCTTCTTTCCTGTTCTTCTCATTGCGCTGACTTCCAAAGCGTTTGTAACCCTTAGTTGCTTTGATCTTTATATGGACTTTAGCCTAAACTGAATATGACTGACTTTTTTCTGAGAAGGTAGGTTAACCTATAAGTTTATCTTGTAAAAAGAAAGACTCACTCAGAAAAGCTTTTATGAAATAGTGAAACTTTAAAGTTTTATGATTGATGCCCATCATACTTTCATACAACATAAACTTATACCTAACTGCAAGAAGCAATAAGCTTCTTAACGCAAGTTTGGATGGGCCCGTAGCTTGTCAGGGTTAGCTACGTTTAGGTACTAATTATGTTGAAGTAAGCGAAGTCAGTGAAATGATATAGTGAATTTAAACCAAATCAAATAGTTATATAAACTCGCTTCAATTCAAAAAATTCAAAATTCAAAATCATTTATTCAAATAGACCTTCGCAGGCACTTGTCAAAAAAAGTCTTGTCTTGTTGAAAAGTCTGACTCTAATACTCTAATACCGGTTCGGAAGGTTGCATTTGCTGAGAAGAGCCGGCAAGCCTTCAATCATAATAATGGTGATCCAAATAAAACAAAATGCACACTGATAAATAAGTCACTTTATCGACTATGCCTTTCAATGATGAGTTATAAAGATATTAGTTTGGACATAAAGTGGATGAAAATCTAGGTTTACGACTGTAACCTATTTTTTCCAGCAAATGTTGGTTGGTACGTGGTTAGCACCAACAAATCTAGGCTAGTACCGAATTAGCTACGCTGTGGAATGGATAGACGAGGCATAGTTCCGCACTTACGGCGAACTGTGTAGACAGATAGCCTTCATACACTCTTAACAACTTCCTTTGCGGATGCAGCGTCTCTTTTAATACAAAAGTATTTAAATATGCGGGCGAAGTCAGCAGGTAGTAGACAAAGTACCTGTGCAACATCTGAATATAATTTTATAAAGTCATTTTGAAAATGTGCATTATTTGCCATAACTTTCGAATCCGAAGAAGTCAGTATAGGGGTACGTTTATAACAGTAACATCGAATACATTGATATTCCATAGTTTATTGGATCGTAAGACAGTTGTCATGTTATTCAAATTGTTCCGATCCGGCACTAGATGCAAATCAAATTGGTCTGGAACACAATCAATATGAAACATCGAATATTGCAGTCGGGTTGCACTCCTGCAATCTGGAACCTCTTTATGATCGACTACTCAGAGGATAGCAATATTCCACCCTTTAAAGTGCTCGTGCTGCATGTTGTTAAGTAGTTTGAATAGCCTTTGTTATTTAATAATGCGGTCTCCATTGCTCTACATAGATACGTAACAGTATAGGTTATTATGGTATTGCCAGTTTAAAAATAATGTAGCGCTACAAACAAGAGTTTCCGGTAATTCGGTAGCGGAAATACAACAAGCATAAATTTTAGCTTTATTTTAGTTTGACCTACAAATAACTGATCATTTACTTACGATTGAATTAACCCGCCCTAACAACTTTCGTAGCATTCGTAGGCCGTAGGCACAGATTACAGAATAATTCAGATGGAGCGCGCGGAACACGAAAGTGAAGCCAAAAAAGCAAATACAAATTGAAAATCTGATACCTGGTATTCGTTTTCCAGTTTGTATTTGCATTGTTTAACCACAGTTTCTTAATAAAGGAGTGTTTTTTGTTACATAAAGTTTGTTAGACAAAGCAAATACACATTCAAAAGCGAATACCAGGTACGTGTTTTTCAATTTGTATTTGCTTTTTTGGCCTCACTCCCGTGTTCCGCGCGCTCCATCTGAATTATTCTGTAATCTGTGGCCGTAGGTACGTAGTATTTATATACTCTGAGGCCGTAGGTACTCTTAGTTACATGACTCAGTATTTTTAGTTTAATGCTTCCTTCGTAACTACGGCCTACGAAGCTACGAATTTATTTAGATTACGTGGATTTCGCCGTTCTAAACCTTGTTCTAAACCAAGGACAACAAAAACTGTCGTGAGCGATGCTTAAATGTATATCTGTAAGCTTTTATTCTGTGGCCAAAAATTGGCTACAGATACCTATATATGTCCTGGCAGTTTGTCACACTATTCTTTTTAATTAAGATGTGTGTGAAACTAATTTATTCGACTGTATATTTAATTAGTTTTTAATTCCAAAAAGATGTATGTATAATTTTGAAATTAAAACAATGGGGTATAAAGAAACGATATATTCCTGCCCACCGATATCACGATAGGTTAAAGTTGTATATAAGGCTTGCAGGTACACACGGCTACCGATCAAGCTATACATTTCCAGTATAAGCTGACCTCCCATTGTAAGGAAATCCTATACAATGCGAGATCAGCTTATACTGGAAATGTATAGCTTGATCGGTAGCCGTGTGTACATATAAGCTCGTGCTCACCGGAGGGTCGCAGCGCGATCGTTGAGGATGATTGAAAATGCCACAGAGTCAAACGACCGCACCGCAAGAACTCTGCCAATTCATTGCGAAACCTTTTAGCCGGCCTTTCTGATCAAAGCCGGAGGCAACAATGGGATCTCGTTATTCTGGACACGATAAAGGGGTGGCTGCTTCTATTTGAATACAATGTTGACTACTAGAAACTTTTTGTCGAAGTGAATCCTAACTAATATTATAAATGCGAAAGTGAGTTTCTGTGTTTGTTACGCCTTCACGCTTCAACTACTCAACGGATCATCATGAAAGGCAGGCAGGAAATAGGCTACTTTTTATCCCGGGAACGCAGGTAAAACCGCGGGGGACAGCTGGTAGCTGTATAAAGGCGGTCTAGACTGTTACGACTTAAGATTTACGCTTTATAAAATCCATTTCCTGTCTAGAGATAAGAAACTGAATCTTTATTTTTTATACGATATGTCGGTTAACAAGCATACGGCCCACCAGATGGTAAGCGTTACCGTAGCCATATGTACGCTTGCATCGCTCACGTGTTACCGACCTTTCCCCCCTCCCCAATGAGCTCTGGCGACCTTACTCACGCGCAGGAACACAACATAAAGTTATATGGCTGCGGTATTTTGTATGGTGGAGGTACTTTCTCAGTCGAGCTGTTCTTATTATGCTTTACCTCTCTTAAAATCATGCTCGTCTTACTTTGATAGGTGCCTACGTACCTAATACTCCGCTTCCGTAAGCATTATGTTAGGTAAGGGTCACACTGGATATAACATTCCATGGCCTCCAAAGTTCGCTCATACTCGGTAAATGCGAATTCTCGGTCGCAATAAGATGATTTCCGTATTTGCCGCAATTCCATCGAGTCCCGAGGCGGGGAATAAAAGTTAATTCTTGACATGATAAAACGCTTCATGGCGACGATCTTTATTTTCACACGTTATTAGGTACTTATATTGTCTGTGGTTAAGAGAATATAGCATAAATGTATCCTCCTATATTGTGTATCGATACTAATATAATAAAACGGAAGAGTTTTTTTTGTTTAAACGGGCTAATCTGGAACTACCAGTCGGATTTGAAAAATTCTTTCACTAATAGTAGGCTTTAGTATCATCTAATTTTAAAGGCTTTTTATCCCAGGAACGCGCGTGACACCGTGAGGGACAGCTAGTATAGTTAAAAACTGTCGATATTCAACATTTAAATGGATCTAAATATAAATGACCAAATAACATGAAGGTACCTATTTTAAGGATGGCTTAGCATTATCATTTCCATAGTGCTATAGTCATAGTTAGCAAACGCTAGTTTCTTATTTTTTAATGAAATCAATAATCTAAGAGGTACGCAATCCGCTTAAGTGCTCCTGACAATAGGTCCTAATGAAGTGGAGCTCGCGTTAAATCAGCCCCAAAATTACTCCATAATGGCGTAACTACGCGCAGCGCACCCATTGTGGATTATATTTTCACTTCAAAGAAAATCCTTTTGTCGTATCCTTATCAAGTTGTCGAAGTGGTTGGGTCATAGATTGTACACTTCTTATAAGTACGTTTATAAGTTTATATGAGCAAAAACTAACTTTGTGCAAGCTTCCTTATACATATAAATTAGGCATCTAAGGAACTCACTTATATAGAGGGATTTTCTTCTAAATAGTGCATTATAACTAAATAGTACCTGTGACGAACTTTTGCTTGAAAGCTCTGGAAAATGCGTTTTCCCAGAGATGAGACCTAACAAGATCGCCCCCAAAAACCTTAATTTTGCAACATTAGAACCGTTTTCGAGATCTCTAAACATATACAGACTGGTTGAGACAATTCGACAATAAATAACATAACGTGAGTTGGTCCACAGTAATAGATGTTCGTATTTATGAGTTGAGTACTTTACGTAGTATCATTTACTGTGTTATCCATTTTCTATGCATAAATATTGCTCGTTTGTGTCTTAACTTTACCAAATAAAAAAAAAGTAGGTAAGTAATTATGAAAATGTTATGTGAGGACGGATATCTTATTTAATTCTAAACCTGCGGCTCGATTATCGTAACAAAACTTCAACGATATCGTAGCGACTTCAACGTTTAAAATGTGTTTTTTACTATAATAATGTCAAATTAACGATTGAAAAATGATCCTTTATATAAATTGTTGAGGCATATACACGTTTGAATGTTTTTTATACAATATATTACACGAAATACAATTTAAATAGTTGATGTCGCTACGACACCGCTGACGTTTTGTTACGAGAATCGACCCCCTTACCTTACTTTTTGTATATAAACAAAGTCATAGCTTCCTTATGGTACGCGGGTGCAATCAAGAGGTGAAAGCTCGTGTTCTTTATGCAGAGCCACTAAAAAACCGCGCACCTGTCTATCGACCAATATGCTGTTATCAGAAGGGCCAGCCAGCCAGTTAATTGATTTTATCTATACGTGGGAAGCTCCAACCAAAATTGGTTTCGGAGCCTTGATAACTTCATTATCTTTAAAATAATAGGCATCTAATTAATAAATGGAAATTGTTTCACCAGTAGCTGTAATTAAAATGAATATAGGTACTTAATACAGAATGGGGTAATCATTCCATACCAACATACCTATAAAAACAATGATTAATTAGTATTGTAAATGCTTTAAGATTACTAGGTTGGGTAAGTAGCTCAAAAATGTACTTGAATTTGTATTTAATTCGTACAAAAAAAAACCTAAAAATTACCGAACCTTTTTTAAAGAACCTGTATTAGAGTCAGACTTTTCATAAGTGTCTGAAAAGGTGTATTTGAATGATTTTGAATTTTAGATGAACGGTATGGCCATGGCACCGCATAAAATACGAACAAACAAACATTGAATTTTAGTATACCTACCTATAGGAATCAAGTATAGATTAAATTGACTATTACACTCGAGGATGGATTGCAGAGTAATGGAGCCGAGAGTGTAATGACCAATGCAGCTCAACCGTTTTATACGATGTTTTTCAACACACTTGCCAGGAAAACAAAATATATCTTTTTTTAAACTGATTTTTCCATTGATTTTGATGACAACAGGCTATCAATTGCATTTTGTGTCACAATTAGTATTTTTATATAAAACTAGCAGACGCCCGCGGTTTCACCCGCGTACGGTTTGAATTTTCTCCTTCGAAAACCAATGCACGCCACTGATTATTAGAAACAACAAACAAAACAAAAAAAAATATTTTTACAATTAAAACTAAAAACCTATATTATACCTTCACAAAAAAATCGAACTCACAGAATCTTATTAAATATTATAACAACAAATGAGAAATAAATTAAATTAACTACAATCAAAATATGTACTTTTTTTTTTCATTGGCGTCACATCATAAGTTCTAGTCACAATAAATCACTTTCACATAGTTAGTCCTCATGCAGTCAGTCACCGTCCATAAGTCATGTTATACTACAGTGGTGGTCATGTACTAAAACTCTTCACGGACTTTTGAAAAGACACGATACACATAATTCATTTCATTTTACTTCACTGGTGCACATGGATTGATCTTTATTGGATAAAATACCACCGATAATATGCAATAAAACTCAAAATACACGAATTTATGAAAATAAAAATGAAAACGCAACGTCACTCTGCAAGTTCCCGCCAAAAAGTCCGAGAAAATGATCTTCCAAACAAATTTCGAATTCTAATCCGATTTAAATATTCTTTTATATTTGACATTCTAATTTTAAAGAGCATTTCAGTTTCCAGAACAAAAGGCAGATAGAGCGAGCGAAACACGGGAGTGAGACCAAAAAAAGCAATTAGGTACAAATTGAAAAACACATACCTGGTATTCGCTTTTGAATTTGTATTTGCTATGTTTAAAAGCTGCGGTGTGCTAATTTATTAAAAAGAAAGTGTTTTTCGTTAAATAAAGTTTTTTAAACAAAGCAAATACAAATTCAAAAGCGAATAACAGGTATGTGTTTTTCAATTTGTATTTGGCTTTTTTGGTCTCACTCCCGTGTTCCGTTCGCTCCATCTGCCTTATTCTGTAATCTGTGAAAATCGGATTGAGATTTCAAACATGTGTCAAATTTTTGTTTTTAATTTAAATCAAAAGTACTAAGGAGTATTGATATCAACTTCGATGCAAATCACCCCTAAAATAACTTTCTACCCCTTTTTGACCCCGTTAGGCGATGAGTTTCCATAAAATACGAAACACGTCTTCCATCAATTCTGTTAAGGAATGTTTATGCAAAATTTGAAGTAGATCGGACCAAAGAATCACGTTGTCCCATACAAACTTTGCCCCCGTTTTTCACCCCCTTAGGGGTAGAATTTCGGAAAATCCTTTCTTATCGGATTCCTACGTCATACAAAGAACACACCCTCAAAATTTCAGGTCTCTACGATCAGCGGTTTAGGCTGTGCGTTGATTCGTCAGTCATTCAGGACAAAGCATTTTATATGTATAGATTATATTCTAAATTTAGTCTAAAAGAGGAATTAAGAGGCACTTTACGAACAAGTATTTTTAAAATATATAGGTACTTACACTAGCTGACCGGCGCGACTTCGTTCGCGTGGTGCCTACCCTTATCACTTAGGGGTATGAAAAATAGATAGTAGCCGATTCTCAGACCATAATATGCATATAAAATTTGGTAAAAATCAGTAAAGCCGTTTTGGAGGAGTAAGGTAACTAACATTGTGACACGAGAATTTTATATATAAGATATAAGTAAATGAGAGGATGGTGAAGGCTTTTTAAGTTTATTCATATCATAATCATATTCATTATCAGATCAAGTAGCATTGCCAAATCATTAACATTATTAGAATATAAGCGAATTTTCCTTAGGTGTATTCGTAGGTTAGTGTCCTTCATCAATAGTCATGCTCATGGTGACATCAGGTTCGTATGTCAAGTCCAACGTCCGTGTGCGCAGGAGTTCTTTGTACACGAAGGCGGACTTGCGCGGGGTGCGTGTGCGCTCCGGGCTCTCATAGTCAACTTCATACAGGCCGAAACGTTCCCTGCAAAAGAGATGTAGATAAATGTTAAACTTTTCTTAAATGTTTAAGTAATCTCGTACTTCCTTTTAAAATGCTAGCTGCTTTTTCATTTTTAGTTGCAGCAAAGTTTCATTAAAGCGCAGCGGTAATTAAAGCGTTAAGTCTCCTATAAAAAAGCGTGGTGAAAGTAGAAATAAGGTTCAGTAGGACTATTCTGAAAAGTTCATTTGCAATATCACTCCTGAATCCGCGATGAGATTTTAATTTCATGAGTACGTTCGACTCTAGTGCCACCGACTGACCACGGAAGTGGGAAGAATTACACCGAGGATGTATTTTGACATTAAAATTTATTAACCGACTTCAAAAAAAGGAGGAGGTTCTCAATTCGGTTGTATTTTTTTTATGTTTGTTACCTCATAATAACTCCGTCATTTATTAACCGATTTGGAAAATTCTTTTTTTGTTTTGAAGGGTACACATCCCGTTTGCAAACATTACAATTAAAATCCATGACCTTCCTATGAGGATCCTTTAAAATGGATCAATGATGTACGATGGAATTAATTCTACTTACGTATATCCCTGCAGCCATTCAAAGTTATCCATGATACTCCATGCGGTGTACAGCTTGACGTCACAGCCGTCATCCATGGCATCCAACATGGCCGACAAGTATTGTCTATAGTACGACACACGGTCTTCATCGGTCAAACCTTGGTATGTCGCAAAACCATTTTCAGTGATGAACACCGGTGGGTTATTATAACGTTCCTTGATTTCAGTCAGGAGATTGTAGAAGCCCCATGGTACAGTCTAAAATCAATAAATTATATATTTTTCTAAAACTAAAGTCTGCATTATAACATAAATAAGCCTACAGCCCTGCCTGGTGGTAAGTCAGACGTAACCATATCGACGCTTGCAACAGTCATAAGAAAACAGCTGGGTGTCGACATCGACTTGTCAGACCCTTTGTACGACAGAATAATCTCGATTTTAAAAATTGAGAAAATTGGCCTTAAGAATAGAAGTGAATCTTTGTAATTTATTTAATAATGATTGTTATATTTTTTGTAAATTTTACAGAGTGTCATATTCGCACTAGAGCGAATAAACTCTAAAAATAAATATTAAAAAAAAACACTCGGCGCACCCCGGGGCATAACTCACGCGTTACCATTCCTTCCTTCCCTCCCTCCCAATGGATCTCTGGCGACCTTACTCACGCGCAGTAATTTGGCTACAGTATTCTGTAAGGTGTAGGTATTTCCCCAGTTGAGCAGGCTCTTTGATCGAAAAAACGCTATGCTCTCGCATACAAACTTAGATATTCATTTCGTGGCACATGTATACTTCTAGTTTATCTACCGAATAACCTGTTATACCATGTGTTTTTCTCATAAATTATTTATTTATGCATTTATTTATTTGCATTTTTCAGTACCTTCCTATTTAGACCATTAACCTAGTTATTCGTTGACTCTGATAATAATTACAGTAACTGTTATTAAGTTTTGATTGCATATAAAGTCGAGTTAAAAATATTCATCTTACCTTAACAAACTCGGATTCTCCATCATTCCACTCATACAATTGATACTTTATGATTTCCAGATCGTCATAAAATGAAGGAGATGGATGGTAGCCTATAGCAGACTCATTTCTATATATCAAATGTGTTGAATAATGATTTAGTCCAAAGAAATCAGAGGTTCCTTTTACATAATTCATTTCGTCAGGAGTTAATTCTGGCAATCTGGATCTAGGTAGTCCCTGCAAAGCGCTTTTAGCAGCAACTCTTTCTCTTAAAACTTGAGGGAAATCTCCAGTTTCTGAGAATATTGGATTAGCGTATATTCCCACCTGAAATAAAATAGTAAATTACAAATGTTTTTCACACACGCATACGGCCTACCTGATGAAAAGCCTTAGTCAGTTAGCCTAGTGTTTTTTAATCATAGGTATTCCTTTATTTACATTACAAATGACAATCTGTATATATACACAATTTCCTCAAGTCTGCCGCTGGTTCCCAAAGATGTTTACTTACCTCAAAATCAAAAGTGTCCTTGGCGGCTTCTACGTCGTTTTCCGTATTTGGTTCATACCACTGTGCGCTCAAAGTTATACCAATAGTTCCACCTTGAGATTGTTTAAACTCGTCATTGTACATGTGGTATGCTTTGGCGTGTGCAAGAAGCAGGTTCTTAGAGCACATGTAGTCAGCCCTTCCTGTCAATTGAAGCAATGGTGCTAAAGTACCTACACCGTATCCCTGGTAGCAGATTTCTCGGGGTTCATTCATTGTAATCCAGATCTTGACTCGATCTCCGAATAATTCAAAAGCAATGCGAGCGTAGTCCGCGAACCAGTTTACGATTTCAGGGTTTGTCCATCCTCCCATATCCTGCAGTTTCTGTGGTAAGTCCCAATGGAACAAAGTGACCATAGGCTCAATGTTGTATTTCAGCATTTCGTTTATAAGATTGTTGTAGTAAACTACTCCCGCTTCATTTATTTTGTCAGGGAAGCTAGTGGGTAGGAGTCGGGTCCATGATAGAGAGAATCTATAGAAGTCTAGTCCGAGCTCCCTCATCATCTCCACATCTCTTTTGTATTGATGATATGAATCGTCAGCGATGTCCCCATTTGAACTGTCCTTAATTGGACTTGGAACAGTGTGGGTGGCGCGATCCCAAATATTTTCTGATTTTCCTGCAATAATATTTATTATATTTAGTTAAAAATAATTGTATAGTACTACTATCTCAAATATAGAAATAAAAAAATATGTACCATCTTCGTCCCAAGCGCCTTCGATTTGATACGAAGCTGTTGCCGCACCGAATTTGAAAC
Source organism: Achlya flavicornis (assembly GCA_947623365.1). NCBI lineage: Eukaryota > Metazoa > Arthropoda > Insecta > Lepidoptera > Drepanidae > Achlya > Achlya flavicornis. Next base: position 4,656,488 of record OX392468.1, on the reverse strand, counting down.
CATCCGGGAATTTCCTTATGTTTTGTCGTACATCCTTGCATGTGGCAAGTGCAGCGTGAGATGTTAGTAGAAATCTGTAAAGTTAACATGACACCAAGTCTTGTATTAACTGGATATTAATTTTATGTAGTTCTTCAGGAGGTATATAAGAAATAATAACCAGCAATAGTTTAACGAAATAAAAAATAACTTACAACAAGCCCCAATTCCGTAACATTTCAGTGTGTCCTCTCGGATTAGAGATTGAAAAAATGTTTTAGTATTTATACAAGAATTATCTTTATATCGTTATCACATTTCCCCTTAAGTTTCCATGTTTATCTGTAAACAAAATGATCTATCCACTTGCGAACAGTCCGATAAAAACTGACTTATATAACGTGCAGATCCAATGTCCATACCCCCGATTACGATCATAGATTATCAAGATTTGGTTTTTATTATTATGTTATTGCGGATGGAAAAAATACTGGTCTCTGAAGGAAATAATGAAGAGTAAAGATTTAAACATGCACATTAGGAGGAAGACTTTCAACATTTGCATCCTGCCATGCATAACATATATAGATGCGAAACTTGGTCGCTTACTGACATTCACAGAGAGTTACTACTGAGATGCCAAAGAGCAATGGAAAGAAGCATGTTGGGAGCCAAACTAAGGGACAAAAATTAAACACTCTGAGATAAGAAAGAAAACCAAAGTTACAGACGTATTGGATCGTATAGACCATCTGAAATGGGGCTGGAGGGGACACATGCTACGAATTAAAGCAAATAAATGGAACAAGTAGGTGACCCTATGGTACCCCAGAGACGGAAAAAGAAAACAGGGTCATCCTAAAACCAGATGGGATGACGATATTCGCACAACCTCGGGGGGCGTCATCACATTAAAAATCATTACATTTAAATATAATAATCAAAATATCCAATTAAAAACAAAAAAAAAAAGTACCTGACAATAATAAACAATAATTAACATAATAGTATTTATCTATGTCCCTTCGCATATAAATATAATTTAAATAACAAATAATTTAATTTAATATTACCACTTTTTTTTAAGGAATTCATCCATCGAATAAAATACACTAGCAACCAGCCACTCTCGCAATGCTTTCTTGAATTTGTGTATGGGTAAATCTTTAATATGACTCGGTAGGTTGTTATATATTCTTATGCACATATTATAACAGTTTTTTTGGAACAGAGTTGTCCTAGGCAATCTATCCAGAACCAATCTGTTACAATTTCTAGAATTTCTCACAAAATATTCTGAAGCCGTCACAAACAAATCCTTGTTTTGCTTGACAAAAATACAAGCCTCTAGAACATACATCGATGGCAAGGTTAAATGATTCATAGATGGAAATAATGGCTTACATGAGTCACAGAACTTTGCGCCACACAAAGCTCGAACACATTTTTTTTGGGCTATAAAGGCCCTGTTAGCATCAATGCTGTTTCCCCAAATTAGCAAGCCATACTGAAGGACTGAAGCCACATAACCGTGGTAGGCCTTCAGTATTGTCTGCTGTGAAGTTACTCGTCGCAATCTATGTAATACATAAGCAAAGCGGTTTTGTTTTGATCATACCTTTGTTACATGTGCCTTCCAATTACAATTATTATCAATTATAAGTCCAAGAAAAGTAGTTTGAGTTGTTGTTTTTTGTAATTGTTTATCATTAATTTTGACATTAAGGTTACCTTACCTTTTTATTACTCTTTACCATTTTATTCTTCTTTATTCTTTACCATTCCTATGAGAAAAAATTATATATTTCGTTTTAGATAAATTTACATTCAGATTATTTTGAATTAACCAATTAATTATTACATTTACAGTCCCATTTATTTCTCCTTCATATAACTAAGGTCTTGGCCACCATTTTTAACTATAACAGATATGTCATCCGCAAACAAGATACATGGATGAGAAATTGTTTCAGGGAGATCGTTAATATATAGGAGAAACAACAGTGGACCCAAAATGCTCCCTTAGAATAGAACCGGGGTACCTCGGTTCTATTTTGCAATGTAACTGACTTGTAGGACACAATCGTATTCATAATTTGCCAATTCGTTTTGCTAATTCGTAATGAGCCATTAACGATGACGGAATGTTTATCCAGATTAAGCTACGACTAAAGAAGAATATTCTTAGAAGTCAGGAACAAATATTATTTACAGAGTTGTACATCTATTATATGTAAAAATGAATCCCTATTTCCCTTGGTCACGACATCACGCGTGAACGGCTGGACCGATTTCGCTAATTCTTTTTTTGTTGTGTTTGTTATTGTCGGGAGAAGGTTCATATGAATGAAAAAATTACGAAAGTTGCGAGGGTAGGGTAAGGTAGGGTAGGGTAAGGTAGGGTAGGTTAGGGTATAGGTTAGTAGGACACCACGCAAACGAAGTCGTGCCGGGCAGCTAGTATACAATAAATACATAACCAAAACTCGATCCATCGAAATAATTGAGAAAGTGTTCTTCGTATTGTAGTGCAAGAATATATTGTTATATAGGTTATTGTTTAAGATAGCTACGCAGAACATCTTTTGAATCAGTAACCGCGATATTAAAGGTTGTCACTCATGGAGCAGATAATTTAAGATATCTTTATCTGACCGTATGTACCTACTCGTATTTTAAGATACGATCTTTAAATACGATAGAAATCGATTGCCGACCACACACGGCGCGCATAGTAGGAACTATATATTTTCAGATACTGAGCGATTTATTGCCGATTCCTATATCAGAGTATATAAATACTACGTACCTATAATTTACGGACTGTTATCAGTTAAAATTAAGACTCTTATCTCTTTACTTATAATAAAACTAAGACCTCAAAGCTTTGCATACCAGACCCTCCCATAAGGAAGTAGCTATCACAGGTAAAATTAGCTTACGAAATGATCTATATGCCCAGTTTGGCAATAAAAAAACCTACCATTGGTAAGCAGATTCGTTTTAGGCATTCGGATTCTTTCACTTGGAGCTCCTATATGAGTTATCTGGTTTCCACTAAACGTCGAAATATTTCTTCAAATATTTTGACGTTTGTTATCATCAGGGTTCCGTAGCCAAATGGCAAAAAACGGAACCCTTATGGATTCTATCTGTCCGTCCGTATGTCACAGCCACTTTTTTCCGAAACTATAAGAACTAGATTGTTGAAACTTGGTAAGTAGATGTATTCTGTGAACCGGCCAAGTGCGAGTCATACTCGCGCACCGAGGGTCCCGTACAAACCTGTAGGTATATAAGTAAATGGTAGTATAGACCTGAGTATTTGATATGATTTTGAATTTATGACGTATAAAAAAAAACATACTTACTAGATCTCATTGAAACTAATTTTCGGTGGAAGTTTGCAATGCAATGTACATAATTTTTTTTTTAGTTTTTTCATTCTCTTATTTTAGAAGTTACAGGGGGGGGACACACATTTTACCACTTTGGAAGTCTCTCTCGCGCAAACTATTCAGTTTAGAAAAAAATTATATTAGGAACCTCAATATCATTTTTGAAGACCTATCTATAGACCACACGAATGGGTTTTATTAAATTAAAATTGAGTTTCAGTTCTATGTATGGGGAAACCGCAAAATTTATTGTTTTTTTTTCTATTTTTGTGTGAAAGCCTTAATGCGGTTCACAGAATACATCTACTTACCAAGTTTCAACAGTATAGTTCTTATAGTTTCGGAAAAAAGTGGCTGTGACATACGGACGGACAGACCGACAGACACACAGACATGACGAATCCATAATTCAGTTTTTTTCCATTTGGCTACGGAACCCTAATTAGTGTCTATACAATTTATCAGATCTTGTCATAAGTTACTTATGTAAGATGATGTACGCAGGCCGGGGAAAGATTCCGTCAAGTCCGAAAAACAAGGAGACTTTGCAAAACACGCTGGGAATTAGCTAGTTTACTAGTCTATCTATCTATACCCATATTTATACGTATAATAATTACATACCATAAAGTTTTTATTTTTGTTTGTTTGTTTATTTAAACGGGCAAATTGAATAAATGGCTTTGACTTTGACTTTGAGAGTGTATAGGTTTCTTCTTGGTAAGCGTTTTCCATCTTAGGATTCGTCATCGTCCCTTATGGGCGGGTCATAGGCCAAACGCAGGCCCATTTAGTTTAAAAAAACCGGCCAAGTGCGAGTCAGACTCGCGCACCGAGAGGGTTCCGTACAAACCTGTAGGTATATAAGTAAATGGTAGTATAGACCTGAGTATTTGATATGAATTTCAATTTATGACGTATTAAAAAAAAACTACTTACTAGATCTCGTTCAAACCAATTTTCGGTGGAAGTTTGCATGGTAATGTACATCATATATTTTTTTAAGTTTTATCATTCTCTTATTTTAGATGTTACAGGGGGACACAAATTTTACCACTTTGGAAGTGTCTCGCGCGTAAACTATTCAGTTTAGAATAAATTATACTAGAAACCTCAATATTATTTTTAAAGACCTGTCCATAGACTAAACCATACGTATGGATTTATAAAAAAAAAAATGATTTTCAGTTCTTTCAGGGATTTGGGGAACCCCCAAAATTTATTGTTTTATTTCTATTTTTGTGTGAAAATCTTAATGCGGTTCACAGAATACATCTACTTACCAAGTTTCAACATTATAGTTCTTATAGTTTCGGAAAAAAGTGGCTGTGACATACGGACGGACAGACAGACAGACATGACGAATCTATAAGGGTTCCGTTTTTTGCCATTTGGCTACGGAACCCTAAAAAGGTTTTTCGTCCGCGCTACGGAGGTTCACTACAAGAGACATAGACATAAAAAAAATAGAGATTGATAAAAATCTCAAGTAAACTTACAAGTACAGTCGAGGACATAAATATGTATACACTTAGTAAAATTCAACAACGGTTTCCTCTTAATCTACTGATTGAAATTATGAGATATTATAAAGGCAGAATCTTCTAACATATACTATTATAATGTGTGTAATAGTTTAACACTTAAATGTTAAACATGCGAGAAAATTGCTTTTGAATTTCAAAAAGTGTATACATATTTATGTCCTCGACTGTACCTATACTTTTTTCAAATTTGTCTTTAGAATATCCGTGATCATAACGAGTAAGACTCATACATTGTGTGCGTATATTTTTAAAATTAATGCAATAAGGAAGATAAGGTCATATTATTCTGCTTATTTTAGCGCGCAATTGACAACTGAACCCAATTTTATGGTCTTCTAAGTGACTCGTAATATAATAGCATCACGAACTCGAGCTGAAGCGTGAACGAGATTCCAACATTTTTGTTGTTTACGTTCGGAAATCCTTATATCTTACTATTTTGGTATACCCAAGGTTCAACCTGTTAAATTAAAAATGGTGAGGTTGGTGAGTTGCCGATATGTTCATATTTCATGTATGAAAATGCATCAGAGATACCTCTGAATATAAGGAACTATTTTTAGGAATCTATGGGGCTCTTCAAAAAGGGTGTGAAAAGATTTCTGCGGGATCGGCAACGCGTGAGTGATACCCCTGGTGTTGCAAGCGTCCACAGGCTACGGTAACCGCTTACCATCAGGCGGGCCGTATGCTTGTTTGCAAACTTATTTGTATTTAAAAAAAACAGACCCACTATGTTCCTATTTACACCGCGGACACTGTGACTCCGCAAACGGTCGTAGAGACCGTTTATCTTAACAATCATCGACAGTTTTATTTCTTTTATCCAGGTAAGTCGAGTATTGATTGATATCGAAAAAAATGGAGATTCCACGAATAAATTTAATTTCCGTTGTCATTTGTTCAGGTAGTCTTGACCTTGGGAATCCTTGCTCGGCACTTTTACTGCTACCTAATTACGTAGAGCCGATATATATTTTCGTGTGCATGCAACATGTCTCATTGTTCTGAACCTGGGTATATGGAACTATACATTTATTCTGTTTAGTTTGGGATTAGATGGTGGCGTTAGAAGAATGTTCAATATTTATTTATTTTCTATACCAACTACTGTTTGGGTTGGAACATACATGATAGTTCAAAGATTTAATCATAAGAAAAATGAGCTCTGTATTTGGACATCGTATTGTATTTTGGATTTTTCCGTTATTTCAAACATTGTAGGTACAATTGTAGGTAGGTACCGTTGTTGGCACGATGCTTTCTGACAAAGTATAAACTAATTGAAAGAGGCATTGCATATCATATTTATTCTTGTTTACAAGTTATTTCAGAAGTTCAGTGTCCTTCGTCAATTGTCATGGTTAAAGAGCCGGGTTCGTAGTCGAGATCGAGCGAGCGAGAGCGCACGATTTCCTTGTAGACGAAGGCAGACTTGCGAGGGGTGCGCGTGCGCTCCGGGCTCTCATAGTCGACTTCGTAGAGGCCGAAGCGCTCACTGTAAAGAAACGGGTCGGTTTTAGGGTCGGCAACGCGCGAGTGATACCCCTGGTGTTGCAAGCGTCCATAGGCTACGGTAACTGCTTACCATCAGGCGGGCCGTATGCTTGTTTGCCACCACAGTGGTATAAAAAAAAAAAAAAAAACGGAAATTTTCATTAATGTTTGTAAGAAAGAGATGGATTATAAGAGATGGAAGCGATGTCCTTAAAATAACTTACGTGTATCCTCGCATCCATTCGAAATTGTCCATAATACTCCAAGCGGTGTAAGCCTTCACGTTACACCCTTCGTCCATTGCGTCCAACATGGCGCTCAGATATTGCCTGTAGTACGAGATTCTATTCTCGTCTTCAATTCCGCCGTATGTGGAATATCCGTTCTCAGTGATGTAAATGGTAGGGTTATCATATTCTTCTTGAATTTTCTTCAGAAGTTTGTAGAATCCCCATGGAACCACCTATAATAGTAACAACGTAACAATAAGCTTTTAAACATATCAAAGGTTTAAATATCATCACTGTATAAGTAATATCCTGGGACCTGGGACATTCCTCACACACGATCATCTAGGCCAGTAGACAAGATGGTTGTCGACAATCGTTATCGTTAGTAAACGATCAACCTTTGAAAGGGATTGACATTCCAAATCAATATATAACGTGATTTTTAACAATCTTTTAAGTCAATCCCAAACAAAGGTTGATCGTTTACTAACGATTACGATTGTCGACAACCATTTTGACTAGGGGGGCTTATCCCAAACTAAGCAGAGCTTGTACTATGGAAACCAGATAACTGATATAATACATATACTACCTTTTGTTTGTAAATACATACTTAATATACATAATTACACCCAGACTCAGGACATACAGACATGTTCATTGTTCATGCACACAAATGCATGTCCTGTGCGGGAATCGAACCCACGACCTGCGGCGCAATAGGTGGAATCTTTACTAGACTCTTAACCAACTGCGCCAACTGGCCCGTCAAACATCAAAAATATCAATCAAAAAGTATCATCAATCAAAAAGTAATGGCGACAAAGTTCCCAAAATGAAGCAGTGTCTTACTTCACGGTCCTACTTTACTTCAATAAACAAAATCGAATCGTTTTGCTTACCAATGGTAGGTTTTTTTATTGCCAAACTGGGCTTATAAATCATTTCGTAAGGTAATTTTACCTCTGATAGCTATTTCCATATGGGAGGGTCTGCTACGCAAGGCATTATTAGTAAAGATATAAGAGTCTTAATTTTAATAAATCTTAACCGATAACGGTCCGTAAATTATTGAAACCGGGCATAAGACAACCAAACAGTCTTTTGTTTTATATTCTTTACTTTTATTTTTATTTGTGTTCTACTCATTGAATTATTACACATTCAATGGTTCTACTCGTGGTGGCTGGCCAGTTCAATTTTCGGACAATTTATATTTTTTCATACCATCCTAGACAACGTTTAATTATATGTCATGCAAACCTAACTTAAAGTAAGTCATATGAGCCCTGGCGTCTATCCGGACAATAATATTGTACTGAATTTAATTATGACCCGCTGGTGCATAATGTGAATTGTTTTTTTTTTAATTTAAGTTATCCAAATGTCGCGTGTCGGTTAGGTTTGCATGACATATAATTTGACGCTTTCGAGCAGTACTCCGAGTATAAAGAATTAACGTTAATAAGCGCATACTATCGCCTCAGAGTATATAAATACTGCTATCGCTATAGCTAACTTTAAATTAGTATGGGAGAAATTAGTACCGCGAGTATTCCGCTAGAGGCGCTGAGCCAATTCCTATAGAGAAATGTCGTAAACGCAAACGCGTTAGTAAGTTTACTAACGTCAATTCTTTACACTCGGGGTACAGGTGGTGGAAGGATCTTGATAAGTAAATGCTATTATCAAAGATTTACATTGGGTATCGTGCTTTGGCTACAGAAAAATACATCATTGCATACATGCATACATGTTTATCTTTTAAAATGTCACAAACGAAATAAATATTTTTTGTTTTGATATAATTTTTAATGTATTGTTTTATATTTGATATTGTCGGGGTTCCTAAAAATCATGAGAAAATAAAACAAAAGAGCTTACCTTGAGGAAACTGGACACTGCATGATCCCACTCACTTGACTGATACATCACGACATCCATATCATCGTAATAGGAAGGTTTCACGTGAAATTCGGCAACTGTTGCATTCCTGTACACTAAGTTGGTAGAATAATGATTAATTCCAAAGAAGTCGGAGCTTCCACGAATGAATTCAATTTCCTCCGATGTGAATTCAGGTAACCGAGATCGGAAGAATCCTTGCTCAGCGCTCTTTGATGCTATGTTCTTCTTCATTGCTGGAGGGAAGTCACCAGTCTTTGAGAATATTGGATGAGCGTATTGTTCCCACTAAAAAGAAAATATGATATAATAAATGTCTAAGTTGTATGAAGATTACTCAGAAAGTATTATAATTTACCTCAAACTGGTGCGCTTCGTCAGCAGCAACAGCATCACTTTCAGAATCAGGTTCAAACCAATCAGCACTCAATGTGATGCCAATCGTCCCACCATACAAATGCTTAAACTCGTCATTGTAAATGTGGTACACTTTTGCGTGTGCTAGTAATAAATTCTTTGCACACATGTACTCAGCCACTCCCGAAATTGTCAGTAAAGGTGCCAAAGTACCTGAGCCGTATCCTTGGTAACAGATTTCACGAGGTTCATTCATCGTGATCCAGTACTTGACTCTATCACCGAATTGTTCAAAAGCAGCTCGTGCATAGTCGGCAAACCAATCAACAATGTAGGGATTAGTCCAGCCGCCCATGTCTTGCAGTTTCTGTGGCAAATCCCAGTGGTACAAGGTAATCATTGGCTCGATGTTGTATTTAAGCATTTCGTTTATAAGATTGTTGTAGTACGCTACTCCCGCTTCATTGATTTTGTCGGGGAAGCTCGTGGGCAGGATTCTAGTCCACGATATCGAGAACCTGTAAAAGTCCAGTCCCAGTTCCCTCATCATTTCCACGTCTCTCTTGTTTAAATGGTAGGAGTCATCAGCAACGTCTCCAGTGGAGCAGTCCTTTACCAAGCATGGTTCAACATGCGTTACATGATCCCAAATATTTTCTGATTTTCCTACAACATTGAATGAGTTTGACCTAAATAATATCAGAATGATAAATTACATAGTTAATTGTAAGTTAAATTCCGTACCTACCATCTTCATTCCAAGCTCCTTCGATTTGATACGAAGCAGTAGCTGTACCAAATATGAAATCGTCCGGGAACTTCCTCACATTTTGACGTACATTTTTGGTTGTTTTGCTTTCAGAAAATGCAATACATGACACGATTAATATCCTATTGAAAGTAAATAACTTGATTATTATATATACGTTTAATGATTTGCTTATCACCTTTATAACTTTGAATACTTAAGGTTATATACTCACTTAACTAGTCGTTTCATTTTGCTGATCAATAATCTTGTTCAAAATAAAAGATGTTACCTAGTTATATAAATGTTTGGATAATTCCACTTTAAGGTAGTATTATCTTCTATAGATTATCAATCTCCAGTTGACATACATATCAATTTATTTCTTCACTGATATTATATCAGTGACTTGGAAATAAAGCTTCGGTACGTAAACAGCCTGTAACAATCATTGTAACCACCAATAGTACCCAGTTGAGTTAGGGCGATGGTAAACTTCATCAGGCTTGAGTAGTCGTCCGCTGGGTCCAGCACGATTTCAAAGATGACAAAGGTGAGGATGCTGCTGTCCTTTACCGGCCGGAACATAGGCTATCGGCTGGTTGCCGCTGTGTCGCGGAAGAAGAATGATTTTACGGACCGGTCGACACAGGTCGTGGGTTTGATTCCTACCCAGGACGAACATTAGTATGCATGTTGATTTATCCTCTGACTGGGTGTAAATACGAGTATACAATAAACAAAAAATTCGGCCTGTATTCGGTTTATCAGTACCTGGGCGACCGTGTTTCGCTCAAAACCTCGGAGAAACGCGTTTTCTCAATAATACGAACCGGCTAGATACCTAACTACCTATACATAACGATAGCTTTGTACAGACATCCCACATTTCCACCCGCTATTAAAGGGGAATTATTGATCTACTGGGATGAAAATTAAATTATAATCTAGTTAGGTAGCCTAACTACCTAACTAGATTATAATTAACTAATAGTTCGACGTGCCTATCCAAATCCAATCAGCTATAACGAAGTGATTGAGTTACCAACATCCACACACGTCGCGTTAATACGATAGAGAAGGCATGGTAAGCACGGTGTCTGTTGTTGGCAGTTGTTGTGGCGAGGCAGGTGAGCGATGGGGGCGCGGTGGGCGGCGTGGGCGCTGCTGTGGTGCGCGGGCGCCGCCGCCGCGCCTGCCGAGCCGCGCGCCACCCAGCCCCAGCCCCAGCCCGCCTCCACCGCTGCCACATGTGACCCGATATTATTGAGGAGTCCACCACCTATGCCACCGGTAAGTACCTATACCAAATTCATTATATTCTATACCAAGGATCAGCTAGAAACAATTATACAAAATTAGACTTTATCATGTAAGTAATTTATATTTAATATATGTATTTGCAGAATGCGCGTGAGCACGAAGCGGCAGTAGTCCATACAGCACGTGCTCTCGCCGAGCTGGTAGAGCAGAACGTAGCAGATGAAGCTCGCGCCGCCGCTCTAGCCCGCGCCGCGGCCCGAGCCCCTCTCATGCCATCCCCCGCCGCCGTAGCCCTCGGGGCACCACAACTACACCTCGGCGTGCTGTACATAGCAGAACCTCCTCGCCTCATCGTCTTCCAACAAAACAACTCAGTGACCCTCCGACAATTTTGGCGAACATTGGCATCGGCTTGGAACGCTAGTGCGGTTGTCTGGTCTAACGCGTGGTTCTCCTGCGAACGCGACGGTGAAGGATGGTGGGGAGGCGTAGCTGCAGCGCGAGGAGTCGGCCCCGCTCGAGCGGCTGCTGCCATCTTCCGACGCTGGCCATCTCTACCTTGTGAAGACTCTATGAACGATTGGCTAGGTGGATCTCCCCTTTGCGATGCAACTACGACTGACTGTGAAGCTATCCCTGCTTTTGGATCCAGCGATCGAAGGATAGAGGTGATCTAACAAACAGCTGTTAATACGCATTGTAGCATTTAATAGGAGTTATACATGATTTTGTTATTTCTTTCAGTACCGGTGTAAGTGTCGTTCCGGGCATTGGAGCGCCGGTGGCGGAGGCTGGCTGAGCGGGGCTACTCTGGCGAACGATGATGGTGGTTCCCTGACTTGCACGCCCTGCGGCATGGGGAGCGACGCGACGGCTTGCCTAGCTGACGCCTACCGCGTCGCTCTTCTTGCGGCGAACCTGGCTGGAATGCTGCTTTGTCTCGTTATTGGACTCATAATATTTAAGAAAAGAAAGTGTAAGGTCCGTATCAAATACAATATCGAATACATCTTCTGAGACATTATGTAATTTATGATTCTCATAAACTATAATTCCAGGCGGTGGCAATGGGTATGTGGACGGTTCTGGAGGTAGTTCTACTTGGGGCATTGTTGATGTATGCGTCTGTGAGTATAAAAAAGTAAATCCTACTTTATTTGGCTCCAATTAATGGATAGCCAGAATCATTCCTGAAAAATTAATAAAGTTGTCTCAATATTTTGTTTATTATTATTTATATTATGTTATTTGTTTAAACGAGCTAATCTCTGGAAGAGTTTTATAGGCTACGGGGGACTGATAGTTATTTATAAAAACAAATTGCAAAAAAAAGCTTTTCAATTGTACGTTCAATAGCAGTTGATTCTTATTAGCAACGAAATCGGCTGGTCGCGAAATTTTTGAAAACAAAGTAGTTGGAGCTGACAAGAAAATATGCAATGTGCTCATAAATCGAGCCCGTGACAAAAGCTTTCTCTATTTCTCATAGTTTCAGATTTGGCCGTACAATTCTATATCATAAATCCACCCTGTATTAGGTATTTATTTATCGTTTTACAATATGTAATACCACTTCATAAGAAAAACAAATATTATCAACGCTGATTCCTTACGAAGGGGGTCTCCTTATCTGACGATTGTGAAGTGTTAGAGGATAATCTTATTGACATGAAAGTATACATGCAGAATATTTTGAAACGCTTATCTATTGAAGTGTTTTGTAAAAATACGTATTATTCTTGAAATCTTTATAAACCATTTTATTTAATATCTTGGAGTATTTCTTTCGATATTTTTTTTAACCATATCCAAACCTGGTATTGCGAGCGTGTATTATATTCCTAGTATAATACTCTACGCTACAGTATACGGGTTGGATAGAGCACGGAATCAAATCAATCTAGCGCCCTCCCAATCTTTTTTCTTAGCTTTGATGGGCTACGGTGCTTTGTTTGCCAATTTGGTTGCATAACAAAAAATCTTAGGTACATGTACCCGAATCTATTGACAACAAACCAATTATTTGCGTAGGTATATTAATTAATGAAAAAATCTTAAAAATACCTTCTTTTTGGTTTTATTAGGCTGCATCTCAGTATATATCGGAGGCGAAATGGCGTTGCATAGCTGGCGCGTGGCTGCGCGAGCTCGGCTTCGTCGCGTGCTACGGCTCCGTCGTGCTGCGGCTCTGGGTGCTGCTCGCAGAGTTCCGCACCAGGAAAGCGCATAGGTGGACGCCGAGGGATTCCGAGGTAGGACCTACGTCAATAATGGGAGATAAATGTAACATAGAAGTTTTTTTTGTCAGAGTACTTATTGTATAAGGTGCATTTTTTTATTCTTTATTTCTTTGTCGCTTAGCGATAACGTCGCGCCGTTTTTATTCTTCATTTAATCGCGCTTTGTCGCTTAGCGATAAGGTCGCGCCGTTTTTCCAACTATGTATTTAAAACATTATTTTCTGAGACCTATCTCAGCTAACAATATAGTTACCTAACTGTTTTTGATTGGTCCGATATTGATGAATGCAAGAAACTGTATTTATGCTGGTTCGGTCATAAATTATCACATTTAATTCGCTAATGTGATTATATTTGCACATTAAAACGATCTGGGGCTCTACCGCGTAACTTTGGTGGTAATCGTAACGAACACCATTCATTATTTCATCCAATGACGCGCACGCGGTATGACGCGACGACGACCATTCGTGGGTCCTGATTGGATGAAAATAATTAATGGTGTTCGTTACGATTACCACCAAAGTTACGCGATAGAGCCTCTGATTCTTGACGCGTGAGTCTCTCCCAGAATTAATCTCATCTCAGAATTCACCTGATGGATGGAATAACGATTTAGTTGAAGTCGCTAGGAACTGTGTGATTTGCTAAAATCTATGGGAGAAGATATATTTATACAGAATATAATGTCGATGATCGCACACATGCTTATTAAATGAGCAATTACTAAAACGACTCTATTTTAGACTTGTTCTAGTTCCATAATTCCTCCTTACCCACCTAACATACACAGGCACAGCACACTAGATACATACACATACTACATAATATTTGTATTTGCATAACTTAGGCTTAATTCAATAGGTATTTATTTTAGTCATTCAATATTAAATTATTATTTTTTGTATTTAATTGTATCTTATGAAACAACTTTTTATTGTTATTCATGGAAAATTTGATAATGCGAAAACTTCAACATGAATTGCAGGTGCTTCGCGTGGTGGGTGCCATGGTGTGTGGCGCGGCGTGCTACTTGGCGGCGTTCACCGCGACGACGGCGTGCGACGACGACGACAGCGGCGGGTGCGCGCGCGCCGCCTGGCACCACGTCACCGCCGCTGCGGAGCTGCTGCTGCTCGCTGCTGGACTACGGATCGCGTATGCTGCTAGGAATGCTAATGTGCCCTTTCAGGTGTGTATGGATTATAATCAATGTTTATGAGGGTTTATTTTTTTTACTACTTATGTAGCAAACAAGTTACGGCCCGCCTGATGGTAAGCGGTTACCGCAGCCTATGGATGCTTGCAACACCAGGGGTGTTACTTGCGCGTTGCCGACCCTGCAGAAATCTCTTCAAAGCCTTTTTGAAGAACACCATGCTGTACTCCATTGGAAAAACCACGGCGGGGAGCTCATTCCACAATCTGAGCGTCCGCGGAAGGAAGCTCCTTTGAGACCGCACAGTTCGAAACAATTCTGGTTTCAATATGTGAGAATGGACTCCCCGTCGATGGCGAGAGTTGCGATGGTAGAAGGTAGCCATAGGCATCATCTTAAACAATTCAGTACCTACTATTTCGAAACTCCTTTAAGCTTCTAAGCTTCAATATTGAAGGCTGTATTCGCTGTATTACAGAAAACGTAAAAGGTTTAGATGCTTAACCGTTAAACGGTTTGTTTAGAATCGTTTTCTGAATCGATTTATGTAATTTTTAATATAGGTACCTATTTAAAGTTACATAAATCGATTCAGTAGACGATTCTGAAAAAACCGTTCAACGATTTAGCATCCAAATTTGTTATGGTGCCTCATTCTCGCTTCGCGTAGCATGGACCCACATGCTACGCGAAGCGAGAACGAGTCGAGCCTCGAACGAACAGGATTCGTTCGTAGTTCACGTAGCGTGAACGGACTTGCGAGGCTCGAACGAGCATTCGTTTCGCACTCGACTGCGCTTCGCCCGATTGTCAGTTTTTTTATGAACACAGGGATTCGCATCGCGCTCGTTGAAGGCTCGTTGTATGCTCGTAATATACTCGTTGTAAGCTCGTTTTACGTCCACACTTGACATCGCAAGCAACGAACGAATCTTGTTCGTTCGTGGCTCGGCTCGCGCTCGGGTTGCGTAGCATGGACGCACCTGTATATGCAGATCACCGAGAAAACTTGGTACGCGCGATGCAGGATGTTGGAGTGCCATCTATCTATCGGCGTGTGAACTACATAATGGTCCATGAAGGGCTTCCATTGTTATATTGTATGTGTAGGAGCGCGGGTGGCTGGCGGCGGCGCTGTGGTGCGAGGGGTTGTGCGGCTTGGGGTGGCGCGCGGCGGCGCTGGTGGCGCGCGGCGCGGCGCCGGAGGTGTGGCCGGTGGCGGGCGCGGCGCGCGCGCACCTCTCGGCCGGCGCCGCGCTCGCGTGCGTGCTCGCGCCGAGGCTCTGGCACGGGTACCGCGCGCGCTCGCTCGCACAAGAGGTACGCACGCACGCACACTACACTAACACTTTATTTGGGGTCTCCTCACTCTTTTGCGTCAGGACATTCTGTTGTAGATTTTCGGCTCTGGCAATTGGAGTTTACTGAGGTCTCTCTTGATATAAGACCACCAGTGTCAATGGTGGGCGGCCTCTACCTTTCTTCTACTCCGCAGATTAAGAGCAATTTGTACTAAAACTTCACCTTGCTAAACTATTGCTTCTAAATAAAGAAAAAAATTCAAACCACCTTCAAAGTACCTACACTATAAATATGAAATAACGATGTAGGAACTCTACTATATTGACATTGTTTTGAAGTCAGCGAAAGAAAGTCGTGTTTCATAGATATTATCCATATTTTTTACTACGTTGTAAGCAATCGTATGGCCCTCCTGGTGTTAAGCGTTTACCGTAGCTATCGACGCTTGCAATCACCCACGCGTCACCCTTTCCCCTCCTCATGTGCTATGGCGATCTTACTCACGCGCAGGAACACAAAATTTACTTATTTGGCGGTATACTGTAAGGTCTCCAGTCAAACTGCTCTTTGAGCGTAAAAATGTATACTCTACCTTTCTTAAAATTCTACCATAATGTAGGTATGTCTTTCTTTTACCAGCGTGTTTGTGCTCTTTTCCGTTGAGGAATTCTATCATATCTTCAAAGTCATTCAATCATAAAATAAATATGGGACACGCACGAGTCATCCTTTTTTTAATTCCGTAAAAATGTATGTAGATCAGTACCTATATTTATATAAAATCAATTTTGCGGGCACTCATCAGCGACTGCCGCTGTTTGGCATTACCATCAAATAGGATAACACGATATTCCTGTTACCGCTGTATTCAGCTGCTTCTTAAATCGACAACGCCAGGATGTCAGGTCTCTATAAATCGTGCTATATATCAACGGTATAGAATCCACTTTAGTTCTGTCGATACCGCGACAAACATTACGCAAGGACCCGAAATAGAACTTAAATATGTAGTAATTTAATAGGTAATGCATAATTATCCATCAACTGTTAATTTTTCAATTCATAATTGTTCATGATTGTTCTAAAATTGTGCCATTCCTGATTAATTATGGCAGACATACCAGCTAATCGCTACCAACAACTGTTTAGGCGAATTTTGTTTTTCGGAAACGTAATTCCTCTTTTTTTTGGGAACAAAACGGTACTGCGCAACACTGAGACAATCAATATTTTATTAACATTTTTGTTTTATTAATTATATCGGCTAGACACGCCAAAATAAACTTTTCCAAGAAGATATATAGGACCCCATTCGCAAGAAGCGCCAACTGGTGTTCACAGAAACGGTAGCCTTCATTCAGCGGCTGTCTTCAATCTTAACTTTATGACAGTATAGAGAATCATATAATCTTATACTTTGTGCCATAAATTCCCATTTACAGGTATCAAGAAGAGGTCCAGCAGAAGGTTTCGGTGCAGAGGGTGAAGAAGAGCCTACTTCAGAAGAAGTGAGGGCTGAGTTGAAGAGGCTATACGTTCAGCTCGAGATCCTTCGCAACAAGACTTTGAGGAGGGACAACCCTCACATCAGTAAACGGAGGGGTGGAAGGAAGCCGCCCCATCGACGATTTTC
Source organism: Achlya flavicornis (assembly GCA_947623365.1). Classification (NCBI taxonomy): domain Eukaryota; kingdom Metazoa; phylum Arthropoda; class Insecta; order Lepidoptera; family Drepanidae; genus Achlya; species Achlya flavicornis. The sequence goes on along the minus strand of OX392468.1, from coordinate 4,639,230 downwards.
ACTGCAGGTATAAATAGGAGGATATACATGATAGGTTTCATGACCAGTCCTTGCCTCATTGTGTAGGTAGTTAAATTCATCCCTACTGCTATGTCTGCTATGTAAAAAGAGTGATTTGAACTTGCAAGGAAATTAATTTAAATATAACGCTATCAATTGTTTTTATACCTTATTTGAAAGATGGAATGGTCATAATTCCGTTGGTAACTTTCTATAAATATTTCATTAATATTATCAACTGTTTGAGAAAGACGCTTACTTATCATGTGTTCTGTTGTATTCTTGTACTCTTTCTGACTTATGAGTTATGATCCGTCTGACTGTTTCAAAATAACAGGAAGGTGGTCGATATGTACATGACCATTAAACATTATTTACGTCAAAGTGTTTATTGCGTTAGGCTTTGAATCTTTATTTATTTACCATTAGAATTACCTTTAGTTTAAATGTGTGTTTACCTGATATTTCGTTACCTTCTTTTTAGTTACTTCTAGTCGATTGCATTTATTAGTTTGATATCTCCTCCTTCTGTGTATTAACCTTAATAATAAGCTCATGGCAACCCGTTGTCGCGTGGTCCAAAACGACCCGCTCGATGTGTAACAAACAGTAGGTCATGTAATATGTAACAAAGTGTTTAGGTATATTTTCAGCCCTCCTTTATCGGTGTTCTATCTTCATTCTCATTAATTGAATGTTTCATCTTCCATACCACTCCGACTTTAGAAAAAGGGCAGTCGTGAAAAGGTAAGGAGGTGTGAAATTTATCGCATGCGCACTGACGTGGAGCACCCGCATGAACCCTGTGGATGTCGAACCCGTAGCGCGGCCGGCTGAGGCTCGCGGCGCCCCGCACCGCCCCCAACCCTACCCCGCCCATGCCCCGCCCCGCCCCCGACCTGCCCCATGCCACCCACTGCAACCATTACTGTCGCAATGTTACCGATGTCCGCTTTCTCTGTATTACGGGTGCCGGATCCAGAGCACCGAATATTTCTCGTTGGAGATCCAGTGCTCCAATTGGCAATATCATTCGGATCATATAGTTATCCGTTTTTAAATTATTTAATCGATTTGGTAACGGCACTCTCAATTTTCTATCTCTGATTGTGTTTCCATCTTCAGGCTTGATGTTCTCACGCTGAGGAATTTGTGTCAATTCTTCCGTAAACGATCCTTGTCGATCGACGGTGCACGTACTTTTCAAAATATTCGGCTTCGAACCCCGGCTAATTCTTTTGCCTGTTATACAAATGCATACCTAACTGAAACCTGCTGATGTTAACATATTCGTTATTGGTACAAATAGTCTGATACACTTCGTAAATCCTCAAAAGCGAATATGGAGAGTCAGCAAGTTTCAAGTGACACCGTTAACATGTAAGTATCAGTGGATTGACAGTTATAATAACGCAGGCGCTGCAAGCCCGTCGCGGCGGCAAGGGCAAGGCGGGTGGTAGCGCGAGCGCGGTGGAGGCGAGCGAGGCGGGCGACGCGTCCCGCACGCCCGAGGACTCCGTGTGCTCCGTCGAGGGGCCCTCGCACTACACCGACGGAGACACGCACGCGTGATGTCGTACTCGGCCCCCTGCCGCCCCCTCCGCCCCCTCCGCCCCCTCCGCCCCTCCTGCACACACCTATCATGATGTTTATCTGTAACCAGGCTCCTCTTTTCCATTGAGCACTCTGTACCCCCAGTGTAAAGAATTGACGTTTGTAAACGCTTACTAATTAGTTTGCGTTTACGACACTTCTCTATAGGAAATGGCACAGCGCCTCTAGCGGAATACTCGTGGTACTCATTTCTCCCAAACAAATTTATAGTTAACGCAAACGAATTAGTAAGCGTTTATTAACGTCAATTCTTTACACTCGGGGTACAGATCTAGATCACCAGCTGATAACCGATATTAACGTGATTGAAGATTTTGCTTATCTCAAAGCAGAATGGTGGTGGTACCTACCTCTTCAATCATCATGATTAAGTTTAAGCACTAACTTGCATATAATGCTAAAGGTGTTGTAGGTATTTCCTAAAGAAATAAAACAGTTCGTTAAATCTAGAATGTGACTTATCTACATCTTACCTATTTAAATAAAAATGTGCTCATGTCATAAGGGGCTCCATTATCCTGAAGTGCCCAGGGCCCCAAATAGGTTAAAGACGGCCCTGTCTGTAATATGTACATTGAGTGGTCTCTTTCAGCAATGTAGGGCGCATGGTTAATGTGTGGTGTTGGGATGGATGGAAAAAGGAAACAGATCATACATGTCCATGTTCTGATGCGCTAAGGAATTCTAAATTCCGCTTTTTGTCTCTTTTGTTACTCCATGTTTGTAACAGTAGCGTTATCAATCATGTCTGGGATTGACGCACCAACTGTTCATAAAGGATAGAAAAATAATAGTGTACGGACGGTGCGAGCTATTATAAAGCTCACGCGCCTTTGTCTATATGTACCTACTTAATAAATGCGGGTTTTAGTTAAGTATGATACCTACTGCAAATAGCCATGATACAATACAATTGCATGTTTATTTTATATAATTATTAATGTTTGAAGTGAAACTGTAATGGGTGAAGTTAAACTCTGTGTTGTTGTTAACACAGAGTATTTGAAGTCGTCCAAAGCGTCTAAACGTGCAGTCGTTTTTCTGGGGATCCTTAAATAAATAAAATGATATATAAAAATATAAATAAAAGGACCACAGTTTGATAACATTAAATTTGGAGGCAAGGGTTAAACATCAGCTTTAGAAAGAGATAAAATCTATCGTTATTGTTGATAGTTAAGTCCACATTGGTATAATATGTTAAAAGTGATATTTATTATTGGACGATCTTTTAAACTATAGACCTCTTTTTCGACTTTAAAATGTTGTTAAATTTTGCGATTGTTCGCATTTGCTACGAATAAAGAATGGTATTGACACTTGAACTCATATCATTACGAAAAGAACTTTCTTTAATCTTACGTTCGGTCTGTTGTTTGACGGGCCAGCTGGCGTGGTTGCTTAAGACTCTGGTTAAAATTCCACCTATCACGCCGCAGGTCGTGGGTTCGATTTCCACACAGGACATGCATTTGTGTGCGTGAACATGTCTGTATGTCCTGAGTCTGGGTGTAATTATGAATATTAAGTTTGTATTTACAAACAAAAAGTAGCATATGTATTATATCAGTTATCTGGTTTCCATAGTACAAGCTCTGCTTAGTTTGGGATCAGATGACCGTGTGTGAGGAATGTCCCAGGATATTTAATTTTTTATAAAAAAAAATTGTTCTGTAAATTATTCTGTTGCATCTTCGATATTTTAGTCATCTTATCTCAATTCAAACTGTTGCATTAAAAAAACATTCAGATGTAGTAATTACCGCGTTCAATAATATGTAATAGTCATATTAATTAATAAGGAGTTATGCTAGTCAAAGACTTCATAAACAGCACAAATCGTGTGAATAAACCGTAGTACAATAATTTCAAAATTTAGTTTTATGTACCCACCTATAGAGAATAGATGTGAAGTTTTGTACCAATATTAGCCGAGTGAATTATGTATTTATCTATGTATATCTATTAAATGTATTCCGGATTTATGTGTATTTCAAATAGTAACATAAACTTTTGTGTAATAAATACGCGTTGATAATTGTCGTGTTACCCTTAAACCCTTTGTAAAAACAACCATGTCTGTGGAATGGTCACAAAAGAAGTAGTCAAGGAAAATATGAGACGTTTATGTCAACACATTTTAATTGCTCAGCGGGGCGATTACGTAACTGAATTTCAATCATTTTCGAATTGAAATCGGTTCAATATATCGGTTTTCTGATAACTTTTTTACGTTCTGATAATTGCAAATACAAACAGTGGAAATGGAACAATTTCCTATTTTGTAATATTTCAATCTGAATTTAATTACAATAAAGTTATATAATCCACGTACTGTTGAGAAATAAATAAATCCGTAGATGTGCTACGAGACGTCGTAGCAAGGACGCGTTTCATTTACGCCTTGATTTCGGGTTCGTAGTCATTTCACGAACTGACTGTTTAACTGAGGCCCAAGTCTGTTATAAACTGTCAGTGGTGTCAAAATTGGCAGATTTGATAGTTTGGTAGACAACGCACATTGGCTCAATGCGTAATGGAATCTTGTCAGAAATACATTTTTAGTTAAATTAGCAGACTTGCATGTGGTGATTAATATTTCTTAGAACATTTTTGTGATTTTTTGATTTACAAAACTAGAAAAAATCTCGATTTTTTTTTAAGAAATTAAGCATCTCAAAATGGCTTAAATGCCTTGTATTTTTCTTACGTATTAGATCGTATTGCTACCACCCCGTATACCTACTCTTCGCATTCAATAAATCTCAATGGAACTTTTGTAACACTACAAGACAATTTGTAAATAACACAAATATTTGGTTCCATATTTACCTCATACTCATATTTATAAATTATCGGATCTATAGCTTTTTAGGAGGCATAAGTATGTTAACTTAACACTTTTTTAACATACTGGTCCAGATTACTTTCGTCCAATTCTATGTTACTTTAGGTATGTGTCCATTTTGTGAGCATTTCTTGTGACACAATTTCGACTTTGTAACTAAAACTCTATTAAAATACTTGAATGGCTATGCAAGACAATTCCAAAAAAACAATAGAAATAGCAATCTAACAATTTTGTTAGTGAAGCCAATTCTTGTAAAGCCCAGGTTTTAAGATAGCACCAGCTCTTTTTGTTATATGACGTTAGAATGTGACGGATATAAAACCTGAGTTTTGCTAGACTTGCATTAAACCATCCACGTAATAAGTTTCTCATATATTTCATTGAGGATATTTTTTTGAATGTAACATGGTTTGTATACTTAATCTAGCAGCACGGCAGTCAAGTTGAACCACGATAATTGTGTTTAAATTCGTGTTATATATTTTGTGTTATTATAGTCATCTATGTTTGTATTAATGGTTGAATAATAGAAGGAAGACTTGTATATAGTAGATATGTAATGTACTTATAAGAGGATGTGTTGTTTTAATAATTATAACATACGTTGAGCTTTGTTCGATGTTCGCGGTGCGTGCGGCGTGTGATGCCAAAAATAAATTATTATTATCAATAATAATGACATTATTTATTGAATAAATGAAAATGTTCATATCTCTTGTTGTTTTATTTGTCTTTTGTTTGAATTTTGTACTATAAACTGCTCTAGTAGACGATTGAATAGTCCCATGTATTTCCGAAATGATTCGATGAAGAAAATAATAATCATTTCGCTCGTGGCTGTGATATTTGGCTAGTACGTTTTTATGAAACATATTTATAATTCTCAGGAACCGTTAGATCTAGATGTATGTAATTACAAGTATGTATGTATATTTTAAATTAAAAATTAGACACGGATTCAAGCGTTTCTCTTTTTTTTACTGGGATAAATATTTAAAAAAAAGTCGATAACTTTGTGTGTCAAATGCTAGATACTCAAAATGCAGTGGAGGTAGCTTAGTAATATTCAAAATACATTTGGTTGGATTTACTCATATTTATTTTTTCAAGGAAGTTACTGAAAGAAATTTTGTGTTTTCAGACGTTTTTGTGTTTTATTTCTCCAATGGCTAAATGAAATAAAAGATTACTATAGAAGTATAAATGATATAATGCTACAAAATACTAGAAACTGCCCCTAGCGCTTTCCCACGTGTCTTGAGATAAAAGTTATCTTAATTCCATTTCTCGGTTACCCTTCTACCAAACATCAAAAGCGTCTAATACGAGATATGCCTACTCCACTTTACACACACCTTTAGTGACAGCGAAATGATAATATTAGTTTAGTAACTTCCTCTACGATCCCTCTAGGTAACTGAAAACTGCATCAAAATCTGTGTTCTCGATTTATTAGCACACTACCGGGCTGGCAGATAGAGGCATTGAGTTTATAACAAAAGTGACGAAAATGTAAAAATTGATTGTATACATTTTTATCATAATTCTATTCGTAGAGCTTTCGTAGCAAGCATCTACACATGTCTACGAAACCTTGATATACCTACCTCAAATAAAAAATAGCATTTTTTACTTATACTTAATAGTAAGGGAATAAGTTTGATTCCACATATTTTAGACCTGTAGGAAAAGAATGAGAACAAAACATAAAGACTTTTTTTATGTAGCTATCTTGGGATATTCACTAGTTTCTTCTAAAACTTCGATGGAGTTGTGGGATAAAAGTTATAACTAACATTTTGGTATTACTAATACTTTTATGTATACTCTAGAGCTTCGTACCGGCTTCGATAAACCGAAGAAAATGCTATAAAATAGATACTAAGCCATTTTCTCTGTTTGCAGTAGGTAAAATTTGCCAAGCCATATTCAGGTACCTACTCTGAAAAGCAGTTCAGTTTGATAAGAATTATCTGAAGTCTTTAGTGTACTTTTTATTAAGGGCAAAAATGTACTGGAACTTTGGATGATGGTAGAAACTACTGAAATAAGTGAAGATCATGAATTCATTAATATTCAGATTTTATATCTACATCTGTATAGGTGGAAAATAAATTAAAAGCTTGTAAAACTGGCCAAGTGATGCGTAAAACTAAATAAAGGCTTGCAACAAAAGTTTCCCGTAACCACTTGCCAGCTGGTTTCCTGGCAACAGTAACTAACTGCTGTTTTAATATTACGCATTGAAGCAAATATTTTTTATTTTTTGTTATTATTATATCCCGTAATGTCGCATCGTGTCGTATCGTGGCAACGATTCCTGCTGTCCATAGGAAGCGGAACAAAGGAAACCGGAAAATGTGGACATTCATATAACAAAGCCAATAAAAACATGTTTTTTTTTTAATTATATTGATGGGGCCATGAAGAAACTATTTGTAACAATCAAGGAAATAATAGAGTGTGAACAAACAAAATGTCAGGTAAGTGTTTCATGAGGTGCCTATTTGGTGTTGTTTTGGCAGTTAGGTATATTGCTGCTGATATTAATATTCACATGTTTCAGTATAACTTAGGATAATTTTACTACCTTGGTTTATTATTATTAATGCAAAGATATCTTTCTATGGTAATAGACTAATAGAGAACCTCCATGCAGGAATACGGTGAGCTATGAGTTATGACAGGTTAGCCTGAAGATGAGTATTGGATGGATTGATGAAAGTAAAGGAATTTCACCAGCAAGCGAATAAAACTTACTGAAATATGTTATGAAAGAGGCAGGATGCCCTATGAAAATCTTTGGTTATGAAAGTGTAAAATTTAAATTTATGTTAAATACAATATTTTCAGAAGTTATTGATTTAAATCTGTTATTTAAAACTACTAGGTGCATATACAAATATATTTCTTGGAACCATAATAATGGAATAAGTTCATATTATGATGTACCGTTGACAATAACAATTCCTTTCGCAAACGTAATTTCAATGCAATTTTGTTCTTTTTATTTGAAACGAAATGATTGATTACCCAAATATTAGGCAAAAATTGCTCGATAAACCTAATACTTGAATCTTATAGTAAGTAAGTAGACTCAATATTTATCTGTGTAGGCCTATCCTACATTTAAAATGATATTGATTCAGTTTAGGCCGATTACCGCACACTGATGATGCTGCATGATGATAATGGGCGGCGGCTCCCGGGAGTGATAAATAAAATAACCTCGAACCAGTGCTGTAGCGAGACCGATATAAAAACAAGCAAGCCTTTTGCGCCATGCAGGAAGATCTGCACAAATATCTACAATATGTGCCTACGACTACTCGGCGAATTAAAAAGAAAAGAAAATAACAAAACACAAAGCTAAACTAAGTATCAGTGTTGAACATATTTAAATTCCTAATGCACGATTGTTAGTAGTACTTATGAATAGTCAAACTCTAATACTCTAATGCACGGTTCGGAAGGTTGCTTTTGCAAAGAAGAGCCGGCAATAAACTCAGTATATATACTCTGAGGTAGTACACTATTTGCTATTGCTGGATGGGTCTTTAGTCATTATGGCCCACTTCCGAATGTCCCGCAGGGTAATTCGCTCAATAATTGCAAATTTTTGATATTTAAAAATTGGGATGTGGAGATAAACCCCAACAAAAAACAAATGATATGAAAGACATTCAAACAGAAAATACATTAAGTAATGGCCCGACTGCGACAAGGGTAAAAAGAGTAATGCTATTAGATACTTATATATACATTTTATATTTTTTTATACCACTAAGATGGCAAACAAGCAAACGGCCCGCCTGATGGTAAGCGGTTACCGTAGCCTATGGACGCTTGCAACTTCAGGGGTATCCCTAGCGCGTTGCCGAACATGCAGAAATCTCTTCACACCATTTTTTTTTAAGAACCCCATGCTGTACTCCGTTGGGAAAACCACGGCGGGGACGCTCATTCCATAGTCCGAGCGTCCGCGGAAGGAAGCGCCTTTGAGCTCGCACAGTTCGAAACCGTTTTGGTTACAATGTTTGAGGATGGACTCCCCATCAATAGCGAGAGTTGCTATGGTAGTTTTTGACGGGCCAGTTGGCGCGGTTGGCTAAGATTCAACCTATCGTGCTGTGCCGTTAATCGATACCAGCGGTAGACTCGATGTTTTTTATATATACCTACTATATAGGTAGATTGTATATTTTATGAAGTAGGTATTTCATTGGATTCAGCAGCTGAGAGAACCATGAATTCAGACAAGGCTAATATTAAGTTAAAGTACCAGGATTGGATTCATATTCATGGATTTTATTGCACAGTCCTCCAAAATATATGTGTAGATGCTCATGTAGAGCCCATTGAATTTATTGATGAGGGTGTGAAAATCGTCCTCAGTCTGCTGCAATATTTAGGCCACATACTGCAAGCCAGGCTCTTCAGACAAGCCATAAAGTGAGATAAGAATGCATTCATTGTTTATGGCTAGAGTACCTTAAAACTACCTTACTAAAATGTTTTTAAATAAAATACATAATAACTTGAAACTGTTTTATTGTATAGTACATAAAAATCAGGCCGAGTATGTCTATTCGGTGAATATTCGCGAGGATCTCCCGCGTGGCACGTGTCCGTGAGGTTGTGCAGCTCCTGCCAAGTACTCTCCAGCTCTGCAATCTTCCTTTCCTAAATTGAGACCGCACAACAGGTCAAATTAGCAGGAGTATGACATGACATGAGTTGTCAGTGTACTCCTTCCTCCTCCATCCTCGACGACATACGCAGTAATTTTCTTTTATCAGGGTCTGGAAATATCAATTCCAATTTCACAACGATTCACAACTTTATAGCTACTTACAAAATCCCTACTTTCCATTATTTTAATACGATAAAAGAGTGTTTGTTTGTTTGTCCGTCCTTCATTTTGTAATGGATTATGTATATTTTTTATCTTTTTTAGTAAAGTATTTTTGGTTATGACACCAAACCATTCTGTAAGTACCATTCATCAATAAATCTGATGTTGAATCCACCTTTCACCACTGCTTTGTAGATTATTTTATGGTTCCAAGACTATTTGCACCGTGGTGTCTGTCCACATATGATTGAAACGGGCTCCCATTCACACTCATAACCAGTCCTCCCTCTAGTAAGTTCTGGATGGTCCTGCTCTGCATAAGCTGCAAGAGCATCTCGATCTTTTCATGAGTCAACAGCATACATATATCCTGAAAGTAGAGTCAGTTTAATGTAAATACCGTAACGTATACCTATTACAATTAACGTTTTGAAAACGACCAGGATTCATTTATATCACAGAAATCGGAATAAAGTTTAATAGGTACTCACCAATTTAGATAAACTCGTATTTTAATAGTAAATATGTAATTGCAACGCCCACCCAAGCAGTGACATTGACATACAAGTTTTTTTTAAGTGTAGTATATGATGTGTAGTAGTGTGTGTATTTTATTTCAAATTATGTAGTATAAAAAAGAGGATTTTCGCCTTAAGGGTCAGTTCACACCGAGACGGGATACAATGACACGCGACACGATGAGACGCGGCGCGCAATTTTTAAGATAGCGATACAATGATGCGGATTCTGTTGTAAATCGCACTAAACTAATTATAATCACATCACATCTCTTTCTTACAAACATTATTGAAAAAGGATAGAACATATTTAAAGCTGTCAAATTAGTCTTTTCCGTTTGAATTTACGGTCAAATAGACGTTTCTTACATACATCCTTTCTTATGTTCTTTGTTAGAAAGAGATATAGTGAGACTAAATTAGTTTAGTTGTAAACAACAGAATCGGCACCATATAACATAATCTATATTGACTAACTGACCGTTATACGTGTCTTAAGCATATTTTTTTGGACAAACATTATTATTATATAGATTACATAAAACAATATTAATAAAATGTATTCGTCCATATTATATGACATAAGGATACTCTAGGACGTAACGTATCCTAATGTGAAATACACTTTGTCTAGGTGCGGTGCGGTCCCAGCATTAAAACTCTATCGAAGAAGGGTTTACCATTTATATCAAATAAAACAGGCTGATAATAATGGCGTTATGAAAAAAAATATTGTCACTTATTGACATCTCATATTGTCAACATAATGATATGTCCACTGATGTATTAATCTATATAGACGTACCGTCAGCGTGCCTTTAAAAGATAACAATTGTTTTATAAATTAGTTGCGTGTTTATAAATAAGATTGAGGGTAAACTTGTATGAAGCAAGTTTCCTACCCTCTCTTTTCTAGACGTTTATGTGATATGTGTCGAATCTGCTGAGAGGTCTCTCACTGAAGATCATTGGCTGAGGACGATGTCGTGCGTGCACCGACTTGTGTTTTTCAAAATTACTCCAATCCTTTGCCGTGTAACTGTAAAAGACACACAAAGACTATTCTTGTGTGTTTCGCATAAACCAGTTTAAGGTTTGCTCAAAAACGTGGATCCACGAAAGACGAGCAAGACGAGAGAGAAGCGAGAAGAGTAAGTAGGTACTATAGTCTATTTCATATAGGGTGAGTCGTGACAGTTCAAGGTTTTTACATGGTTTTTACCAATATCTAATGAAATAACATGTGATTACTCTGAAATAGTACACAAACATGAAACCTCGCTGTATCATAGTATTCTTTCATTATATCGAAATAAACATTTACATAAAAAATCGAAATAAATTAATAGTTCATTGGAATGCAATTATAATAGCAGACTTAGCCCCCTGGTGGTAAGCGGTTACCTCAGCTCTATGGATGCTTGTGATGCCATGAAAATCAATCATTAAGCGTGCTAAACTCGCCGATGATAGAATAATAATTTGCAATTCAACTCGATACTGGCAAAAATAAGTCGGAACTTGTCTTTTTTTGTGCCTATTTTTCACTGCAGTCTTACCATGGTAAGTGGTAATGTGGCCGAAGGTGGTAAGCTCACAAAGCCTAGATGGAACTTGCTCTCAAGTGCAGCTGTCGGAACACGCCGATAGGTGCTCGGCAACAGATTTTTAATTTGAGGGTGGTAGCCAGGCTGGTTACTGGATACAAAGTATCCTACCCCCGTCGTGAGGATACCATAGCGGTTTCCTCACGATGTTTTCCTTCACCGAAAGCTCAGGCTCATTATAGGATTGGAACCTGGGACCTTCGCCTCGGCATCCGACGTCACTACCAACCAATGAACTATCATCGCCTTGAATTTTGGTAATTCATCGTGCAGATAACCTTCCAAGCTCATGGATGTTCATGCAATGAGTCATTGTCATAGACACTGAGTATCAAACAGGAGTCTCCATGTCCATGAACGGAAATCTGTCTACAGAAGGCCACAAATTCAGTATGATGAGCTTACGGAAGAAGGTTCTCGTTCGTCAGGAGTCAGCAGAATTCCTCTAAAGATATCCTGGCAGACTAGTGAGGATTGCTATGAGCTGTTAGACGACGAGTTGGGAGTAGGAGATTTTTTTAGCAGTTGACATTGAATATATATATTTTATATGCGCGCGAATGATGCCCCGGCCCGGGTATCACCCCGAGTGTCCATAGTGCTAAGGTAACCGCTTACCACCAGATTAATGTAACTTGAATATATATTTTATATGCGCGCGAATGATGCCCCGGCTATCACAAGTATCCATTTTGCTAAGGTAACCGCTTACCACCAGTTGTATGAAAAAAAAAACATTTTTATTATTCATTTTCTATGGGAAATAATATTTATTATTTCTATCATAACACTTTTCCACTCATCTGTACCAAAAATAGGATTGTGTTTTGTTTGTTTTGACAGCGGGCCATAATGACTAATGCAAAATTTGAAAATAAAATAGAATAGGCGCTATGGCCCGCGGGCCATTCGCGAGTGGGACATAATGACTAAAGACCCGCTGGATGTGGCATTGTATTGTATTGTATGGTTTACGATACAATACCTCATCCAGAAAATCATAACGTACAAAGAACAAAAGCTCGGTGTTGCGTAAGTGGCGTAGGCGTAAGTTAAAACGAAGTAGGTATAGCGCAAGTTCTCTATTATCGGGTAGCGTGACCCCATTGTTCCTTGCGAAATTATTTGTAATCGCTTCGTGGAAAACGTGTTGTTGGTGGAAGGGTGGACTTGACGTGATTCCAATTTACAATTAAGAATATATTAAACTGCAAACACCTTACATGACCTAATTTAAAAAAAACTTATACCTTTGGTACTTAAGACCGTTTTTTACCCGCTTTCCTGAACCTCATCAAATTCTATACAAATAAACATTCTTACAAACTTTTGCATTTTCATGGTTACATACTGGGGGGCAAAAAAAAATTTACGAATTCTCACCGGCCCTAAATAATACCAATATTGTTTTGGTAAAATAGTCACTCAATATATAATTCAATTAGGTATATATTGCTGTGAAAGTAAGAAAAAAAATGTTGCTACTTCTCTCAACGTAGTTAAGTAAATCCTCATCCGTACTATAAGGTTCCGTACTCAAAATCTGAATACGAACCTAACTCTGTATATTTGGCCGATATACACTATTCCTAATGTGATAAACAACATTCAGAAACTGTCTAGCAAAGTCTAAACTTGGCTAAATATTTAAGATATATGAACTTTCACGAAGAAAAATTCAAAAAGTCTAAACTTGGCTAAATTTTGAAGTTTAAATGTTGAACTTTCAAGAAGAAAAACTCACGAATGGAGAGTTTTAATTTTCACACCCACGTATGATTTAGAATAGATGGCAAGGCAAATAATTTTTACATTTTTAAAATTTGTTTGAGTGATGATATAACGATAGAAGGACGGTATCATAAAAAAAAACATCTTTGTCAAGTCCTACGCCAATAATAGGTAATGTCTCATCATCATATCAGCCCATGGATGTCCACTGCTGAACATAGGCCTATCGTCTATTACATAGGTAATGTCTATCTATATATAATACGAGAAGAGAAATCTTTGGACTTTTAATGAATATTGCGTTCACAGGGGAGTAAGATTAGGCATAGTTAAACTTTATACGTAGAGTTAGCAAAAATCCTTTTATCAACTTAAAAATGCTATGAAAATCGACAACTTTTTGCACCACTGGGATAAATAAATATATAATACTTACTTAGCATTGTAGTCGAATCACACACCTAACTCTAAATCGTTTAAAGCTCTACTAGGGTAAATCGAAATCTTTAACATTTCAATTTGGCAAAATGAGTGATAAAACATTCAATAGACCGATAGCGTGTCCCAGTAAAACGGTTTTCGTTACACATTCGTGCACTTATCGCGTAGGCAATGCCGTCAATCTTGTACCAAACTATTCCTACATGTAGACGGCTAGAATTAGTTGAACTAGGCTAGGCAGGCTAGTGTCGAGAGCCCGATCAGTGCCGCCATGTCTATCTACCCTGATGAACTTGAGCACACCACCATTTACAATCGTGATATTAACGGTATATGTTTATTGAATTAGTAGAATGACGAGAACATATTATTTATTATTATTAAACATATTAAAAAATCTTATTTTTTTAATTCAAATATGTAGCAGTTTTTCACAAAGTTGACGAACAACACGCACGTTTGCGATTGTGCTACGAGTGCTACGACACGTGCGTTTATATCGTATGAATGCCGCGAAAAGCGGACGGTTAAAAAACTCGATCTCAACGCACTTTTTTTAAACAATTTTTCTTTATAATATTCGACCAATTTAATGATCAGACCGTAGAACCAGTTTTTGTCAAAACGAATTAATCCAGCCCAAACTCGATGGGGCTGCGTCGTTTTATTACAGAGATCCCATGGCCACCTTTCGGCTCCATCATCAGATCAGCTCCATGTCGTAATAATATTGCATTGTTATCTGATTTACATATGCATGCAAAATTTCAGCTCAATCGGAAACTGAGAAATGTGCCAAATGATTTAATGAAAGTCAGACACCGCGAGGGGTAAAACTAAATAAAAGCATGTAAAAAGGAGTTAAATACCATGGTGTGCGTGCTTAAAATCCTTTACTTCGATACATGAATCATCTGTTTCAATAAGGGATAACACCATGTCGATTTGGGTATGCAAATAACATCGAGTTATATACCCTAACACCACATTCAAAAATTGACTGCCTAATATAAAGCTTCACTATTACACCAGCAACAGTGTCAAGTTATTTATTTCAATGGATTATTATGCAGATAGTGAAGAAAGCGACGGAGAAGCCGGTCTTGGTAATCTAAGCCGGTTGATAGTGCGTCCACCGGGCCAAAGTGGTAAAGCAAAGCGCGGCCAGCTGTGCTTCGACGCTGCTTACGAGTGCGGCAACTTAGGCCGCGCGGACCACATCACAGACTTGGAGTACGATTTGTTCGTAAGACCAGACACATGCAGACCGCGGGCCAGATTCTGGTTCAACTTTACTGTTGAGAATGTTAAGCAAGATCAGGTATTTTTCAGTAATCCTACTATGAATCACATGAAAACAGTTCCTGGAATGCTGTTTTCAGTTGTTTTTTATTACTATGTATAGGCTAGGCCTGTGTTTAAAAATCTTACCATAGTCAGTGGTGATGTGGCCGGTGATAAGCACACAAAGCCTACAAAGAACTGGCTCTCAAGTGCAGCGGTCGGAACACACCGATAGGTGCTTGGCGACAGATTGCGGGTGATAGCCAGCCAGGCAGATATTACAACCATGCTATGGTTTCCTCATGGTTTCCTTCACAAGCTGATTGTAGGATTCGAACCCGGGACCTTCCTCACGGTCGTCACTACCAATGAGCTATCATCGCCTTAGAAAAGCACAGGACGCGCGTCCCATCCGCTAGCCAACGGGTTAATATTA
Organism: Achlya flavicornis; assembly: GCA_947623365.1. Taxonomy (NCBI): domain Eukaryota; kingdom Metazoa; phylum Arthropoda; class Insecta; order Lepidoptera; family Drepanidae; genus Achlya; species Achlya flavicornis. Next base: position 4,623,893 of record OX392468.1, on the reverse strand, counting down.
TAAATAAGAACTTGCACTTGAGAGCCAGTTACTGTGATTTGTTGAAGGCAGCATATTGGTAGCCGCTCTGTGGTTCAAAGCGCGTAACAAAACTTCAACGGTATCGAAGACTAATGTCCATTGGCGAAGATAACCACTTGCTAACAGATGGAGAGCCCGCTTGAAAGCTATCAGCCATAAAAGAAATGCGAAAGTTTCTGTCGATATTTGCTATTCAAAATCTGGCATATAGATAAATTGATATTTTTTTATTGATTAATTTCCAAATATTTTTATTTTTAGATAATTTAAAATTATCTTTTTTGCTTACTATTTATTATTTTACTATTTCTGATTGGGCATAATCACAGCTTTTGAGTGTTATCATTACAGGACAACCTGTATTTTTTACTCCGTGATATTGGAAATTATATTTTTCTGAAGAACAGGCCACGGAGCGAAAGCTAGTAATTTCACAACTTTGTCATTAGTGCTCAAATTATAAGTTTTGATCGTCGCTATTAAATCCATATTGTTTGTTTGCAGAGAGTGATATTCAATATAGTTAATTTAGGAAAAGAAATGACTTTGTACAATGGCGATATGACTCCGCTGGTCAAATCATCATCGCGACAAAAATGGTATGTAATAATTTTTCATGCATGTGTTTTTCATCTCATTCTGTGTCACAACAAATTATTGGGAAATTGCAGACGGTAATGAAAGTTTATTTCAATCCGAATAATTATTTTGCTGCTTTATATGGAAGCTTCCATAATAATTATTTCTGTAAAGAATGGTTCTACGAAAATAAGTGCTACGAAACTTGCTACGAAAACTGACAGTAGAGTCCGTATTCCTATAATTCTGAGCTAAACTAAGTTCTTATAATATCTTAATTTCAGCCTTATTTATGAGTCAAAACAGCCTTGATATACCTAATTAATCAAATCTAAGAATAAATAAGGGAAATAAAGGATTTTTTTATGGGTGAAAAATTGTTGCGCTCCTTCTGAAACACCACTACAGTATTTATATACTCTGAGCCACTACTAAGCTATAATATTTGTACCAGGTGGAACCTTACAAAACTTCTGTAATAAGGTTAAAGAGTTTTTTTAAATGTTTATTGTTAAAAAGAGATTCATGCCAAGAAAAAACATAGGTGCTCCCAATAAAAAAGTTTTTGTAGGGAGCTATGCTCAAGCACACCTGGGGCTCTACCCTCCCCCCCTGAGCCGTTAATGAGGAAGAAAATTATTAAGAATATAATTTCCAGGCAAAGGATCCCACGACGCCTAATCTTTTACCACCGATCTGTCGCGCATCGCGGTAGGAAGATCCTGAGCATTGCATTCGCATTCGATCGTGAAGAAGATGTGTACCACTTCTCCGCGGCTGCACCATACTCATACTCGAGGCTGCAGAAACATCTGGCAGCTTGGGAGAAGAGAGCCGAGGCATTTGCCACTAGGGAGTCTATTGCCCTTACTACTGTGAGACAACATTTAAATCTACTAAATCCTTTCTATTGTATTGTATAATATAATATATAATAAACGCGAAAGTTTGTATGTATGGATGTTTGTTACTCTTTCACGCAAAAACTACTGAACGGATTTGGATGAAATTTGGCACAAAGATAGAATATGTTCTGGATTAACACATGGGATACTTTTATCCCGGGAAAACATAGGATCCATCGGGAATGCGAATGGAACCGCGCGGGATAGCTATATTTTTATTTTAAACTCTCTTGTTTGTTCGGTACAAATTTTGCAATCGTTTTTAACTATCTTTCCGATGAATGAGATACTTATGAAACTTTAGACATAGTTCAGAACTCGATGACAATGCAAAATGCAATATAAAATCGCTTTCTTGTCTCAGTTGCTGTAGACAGTTTCATATCATTGTCTAATTCTATATCAATAAAGTGTATACATTTTTTCAGCAAAAACGTCGCATCGATCTTATTACTATAGGAGATTACAATTTTAATAAAGAAAAGGAGAATGAGAACATTGAGGAACACCTCACGAAGCTCAAAGCACCTGAACAAAAAAAACGAGTCATTCTAATAATTGCTAGATCACATGGTGGTGAACCACCGTCTTCTTTTATATGCCAAGGTAGCTAAGATGAACTTAATGTACCTATCACCTAATTACAACTCACATAATCAGAAGAACCTTTCTTCTGATTATGTGATGATATGATTCATCAACATTCCAGATAGATCTTAATGGTTTACCGGAAAAGAGAAAAATAATATTTTCCATCCCTGAAAGAGCTAAAAGCAAGATTACCTACTTTCGCATTTACAAAAGTAAATAGTAATGGCTTACTTATTTATTAGGTACCTACTTCCTTATTTTTGATCTAGCTATTTTATAGAATAATGACTTGCAGGATTTTTAGACTACATCGTGAGTTCTTCAGAGAAGGCGTGTGCATTGCGGAATGGTATCATTTTGCAGGTAAATATTAAGATAATGTTTCCATTTAAGCAAAAATTTAACATTATGCCATTACCTTTGATGCCTATCTATTTACAGATAATTCCGATGCTCAATCCAGATGGAGTATTCTTGGGTAACCAGCGAGCGGACCTGCTAGGTTCAGATCCCAATCGATGTTGGAACAGAGCAACCAGCTTTGCTCATCCAGCCCTCGTTGCTGTCAATGACCTACTATTAAAACTTAACGCAGAAAAGGTCGATAAACCATAGATATACTATTAAAGCAAGAAATGATATCTATCCTAATTTTATTTCCTAATGTGTCTAAGTTACTAAATTAAACGTGTTTTATTTTTTCCAGGGATTACAATTAGATTTCATCATTGACCTACACGCAGACATTAGTCATGAAGGAGTTTTTGTACGAGGAAATTCTTACGATGATGTTTACAGGTAGCTTAAAATAGTAGAGTGACCTATACAAAATCTCCACCAAAATCAACAACAAACAAATCCCACATAATCCGTTGATATTAAACCTACGTACAGCGATCTTTTTGCCTAGTGTTAAAAATGGCCTGTGCCCGCCTCGCAAAAAGCAAAGGTCATTAAGTTTATTTTATTGATTGACCTCTCCTCCCAGGTTTGAGCGCCACGCAGTGCTGCCGAAATTTTTAGCGTCTCGAGTGGAGGCGTGGCGCCCCGACGCCTGCCTCTTCAATGCCGATCCAGCCGTTCTGGGCAGCGCGCGTCGATCTCTACCCACTGGCAATATCGACGCATATTCATTCTTGGCATCGCTTGGAGGACGTAGACTTACTGCTAGGGGGCCGTACATTCATTACACTGAGGATGCCTGTATCCTTTGAACTAAGGGTCAGCTCACACCGAGACGTGATGCGACGCGACGCAGCGCACACTTTTTTAAATAACAATATTATGTAGAACTTTAGTAAACAAAAAGGTACACATTTCAGGGAGAGAATTCGGATACGCCTCGCGGCGGCGCAAGTCACTTGTCACGAATTCTCTGACTGAAATGTGCACCTTTTTGTTTAGTAAATAAAGTTCTATATTCTATTACAATCTAAGCGGAGGTCAGTTCACGTGACGCGTGACACGTGACGCGGAAGCGCCACGTGGCGTCTCGGTGTGAACTGACCCTTATTTTCTTTTTTAAAAATCTAAATCGCTATACTGGGTGGAGATTTTGAGATGGCATATTTTCGAAACCTATACATATATACCTATAACCTGTACCTAAGTCATATTGCATCTTCAATTTATAGAATATCCACCATAATAGGTACTTAACTGGCACGTACAGACACGAAAATTGGCAGGTCTCTGGTAAAAGCTCTGTGCGACTACTACAGACATATTGGAGTGATTCCACCTCGGATCGGCCTCAGTAAGAAGAAGGAAGCTCGGGGTCGGCGTCGACGGAGAAAACCGGTTATTGAACGAGAAAGGTAAATTTGAAATACAAATCCTTATCAATTTTAGAATAGGTACTTCTATTATTGCGAAAGAGATTTCTACATATTTGTTGCCTAGTGAATATCTTGGAAAAATAGGCAACGTTTTCTTCATTAGGTAAATAGTCGAGTTTATGGATGATCTCAATCACAGACAATCTCAATCTCAGCAAATGCAACCTTCCGAACCGGTATTAGAGTATTAGAGTCAGACTTTTCATAAGTGCCTGCGAAGGTCTATTTGAATAAATGATTTTGAATTGAATTTGAATTTGACAGGTTCTAACCTAAAGCGCGGTTCTTATTAGTTTGGCATTTAATTAAATGAATACCTACTAGGGACGGATCTATATACCATAATATAAATCAGAATGAATTAGGTACCTAAGTATAACGCGTATATCCTAAGGATTAGCTCACAGTAGCGACGTCGAATGCCGTGTCGAATCGAAGGTCCCAGATTCGAATCCAAAGTATAATAATCTTGAGCTTTCGGTGAAAGAAAACATCGTGAAAACACTATATCATGGTGGTAGGGTACTATGTACTACCTGCCTGGCTGTCTGTCGCCAAGCCAATTTCCAATCTAGGCCATGTGTGCTTACACTATTACAGCTACATCATTAAGTATTTACCATTGTGAGATTGTAGTCAAACATAATGTCTAAAAAACCAGCCAAGTGCGATTGGGACTCGCACACGGAGGGTTCCGTACAATAATAATATGAACTAACTCAAAGCTCAAATTGACTGTGAAATTAATAGTAGGCGCAACAAAAATAAGACATGTCTTGTATGGGGGCCCGCTTTAATTTCATTTCATTTTTATTATTTGTTGGTATAACGGCAATAGAAATACATATTCTGCGAAAATTTCAAGTGTCTACATATAACGGTTCATGAAATACAGCCCACTGGCAGTGACAGACAGACGGACGGACAGAGGAGTCTTCTGAATAGGGTCCCGTTTGGCACACTTTGGGTACGGAACCCTAAAAAGGGTATATGTATGTACCTAGGTATTTCTTTTGATATACGTTCGTATATGAATGCCCTTATTTATATTATGAGACTGGCTCCCGTTTTATTTCCAAACTATTACTTACATACACTCATAGAAATACAAACTTCGCCAAACAATAAAGTATTACTTAGCCAACGTGAATTGTTTGTATTTTTATTATTGACGAGCCAGTTGGCGTGGTCGGTAACCCATCATGCTGCAGTTTGTACCCAAGAAATACATCTATGTGCATGAACATGTTTGCATATCCCAAGTCTGGGTGTAATACATATTATGTACTATATCCATTATCTGGCTGGTACAAGAACTCTGCTTAGTTTGGGATCAGATGTGACCGTGTGTGAAGAATATCCCAGGTAATTTATATATTGAAGGTGAATGTTGCAAGTGATTTATTTGATGTCAATATACATCAGGTCGCCAAGCTCATCGCCAGAGAGGCGCGTATTAGCCGCTAGGGTCCTGACACCACCGCTGATGGTAGCGTCTCCGCCAGCTTTGCGGGCTCTGCCTCTGCGGAGCTCGCGACATTTGACACTTCGCTCCCGCCCAAAGACTGTTCCTGATGCTGAGCATATCTTACCTATCATTACAGGTACATAACACCTTCGCCTATACATTTCATCAAAGCAGTAAGCAGTCTTATCGTAGACAGAAATCTTTAAATCAAGTTCACGACTCGTTTTGTTTGACTGGTTTCCATTCGTCAAGGCTTTGTGTGCCAGTGGTTCAATACAAGCATAACTATAGAATTCTTGTTTAAAAAACCATGCGGTATATGGTGCCATTCCTTCTTCTTAATTTAATCATTGATTGTTTTGTTTAGGTAGGACAGCATTGAGGACTCCGCGGCTGGCGGTGGTGGATATGAGTGCGTATATCCGTTCGCCCTCTGGCCTCGTCAACCGCCTCGAGTGGTCCCCGCTCCGGTTGGCCCGCCCAGCGCGTCCCTCCCACGCGAGGTTCACCTCAGACGAGTATGATACACACGAGTCGGATTCATAATTCTACTTGTCTTAGGGTCAGCTCACACCGAGAAGTGATGCGACGAGACGCGGCACGCACTTTTTAAAATAACAACAACACTACACAATAACTCTAATCTGACAATGATTTGAAGTCAGCGAAAGAGCACCACGTATTCCATTGAAAATATTTCGCTGACTTCAAATAAGTGTCAGATTAGAGTTATATCATACTTTTTAGTGTATTTTGAAGTCGATTTAAAGTTTTTCTTAAATGCTATATTTTGGTCAAGGTTTTGAGATGTTTTTCCTTTGAAACCACAACCGTTCCTATGAACAAGCCAGGCCGTCACACATGTTTGTCCATATCTTGAAAACGACTGAACTGATTTCGATTAAACTTGTACTTTTCCCGAAGTTGAAGTAAATGTAAACCAATTAATGAAATAATGGTTACAATCCGATCTCGCCGACAATCCGGAGACATGCGTGGACAAACATACATACATACAAACATCCACCTATATCCAACTTGTGTATTTGTTTGGAAGCCCTAATAGATTATCATAATATGTGAATATATTGCAGTTCCAATAATATTACAAACATACGTATCGAATTGATAATCTCCTTTTTTTTTAAGTCGATTAAATAGGTGCACATTTCAGTGAGAGAATTCGTGACAAGTGACTCGCGCCGCCGCGAGGCGGATCAGAATTCTTTACCTGAAAGGTGTACCTTTTTATTTACTTAATGAAGTTCTAAATTCTATTGTTATCTAAGCTTGCCACGTCGCGTCGCGTCTCGGTGTGAACTGACGTTATACAAAGCAAACTATGATTGTTATCTTGGCACTATTTCTTGTATACCTCACCAATTTACTATTCATGTATTTAACTTTACTGCTCTTTGCCTCAACTACTACTTATTGTGTCTTTTACTACAAATAAAGCAATGAAACAATCAAGTTTTTTATTGAAACGTATAATGTCCAAGCTTTTCATATTTACAATCACTAACATCTAATCATTCAGTCATCTCTTTCTTAGAACAAACCTTATTGAACACTATTATCACTACAAAATCTTCAATCATAATTCATAACGGCAAATGAAAAACGAGACTGAGTATCGATCGTCATCGAGATTTAGATATTATCTGAACATTTTTTTGTATTTTTTTATGAAAATTTCTGTTTCGACTTTAACATTTCGACTTCATCTAGTACGCATACAATAGAGGTCAACGGGAGCATCACAAAAACGATACATTCGTAGAGACGAAGAGTAAAGAAGCGCGGGCGCTTTGCGAATAGTTCCGACGAAGTGGCGCCGACCGCCTGGCGCGACCGCGACCGCGACCGCGACCGCGCGGCGGCCGACACCGAGCGCGAGCGCGAAGCACCTCCCCTAATAAATATCTTTGGCATGAACCGAACAGCTCGCCGACAATTCACACGCGATTGCACTGACAACCGATAGTAACTGCTTCGATGCCAAACGACAGAGTTCGCTAAGTGTCGCACGGAGGGTCGTGTCGTCGACACGACGTCGAGCGGCGCGGGCGGGGGCTCGTCACTGCCACGAGCCGGCGGAGGCGACGGCGGCGTTGTCGGTGTCGGCGTCGTCGTCCGACAGCGTCACCAGGTGCATGGGGTCGTGGTGGGCGGGCGGCGGCGCGGCGGCGGCGGGCGGCGGCGCGTGCGACCGCGCCGCGCGCTTCTGCCGCAGCAACTCGTCGTCGGCCGCCGTGCGCGGCTTGCGGAACTCGTACACCAGCGGGAATATGCGCTCCACCGCCGACTGCACGTCGTTCACGCTTCGGGCTACACACACAAAACACTATGTACACACACATTCAATTTTGATTACATGTTATCAGTCTAGTTCCGACCGATTGGGATGTGAAATAGGGGGAATATATTTTAGGCAAGATGATTATGCCAACGCAACATTAACCAGCACACAGAGTTTAAAATAATATATATAATAAGATGAGTAGTATAGATAGGTAGGTACTCTTTTTTTAAACTTTATTAAAGAGCTTAATTTAAATTGTATTATGTCGCTCTGGTAAATTTTACTAAACTTAAAGGTTCAGAAAAGCTTATCGCCGATAGCGAGGCGAAACGAAAACTGTTTAATTTACTAGTATAACTTTAAAAGTTCAGTTGTCATAACAGGGGAACTGAGCTTCAAATGTTATGCATCATATTATTATAATATTATTAGCTTTCCACCTCACAGTTTCACTGCAATACTCTATAAAAACTCCTTTCAAAACATTTCCTAGTGCCTATGTTTGTCACTTGCATATTTATTTAAAGGATTGTCTGCTTTTATTTTTCATGCTAATCATTTATATCAATATCTAAGAGAGCGAAAGATACTAGCGTTAGCCAGTTACACCTTAATTATGACCTCTTAAAATATATTCACTGGATAGCAACACCAGCAAACACTTATGTAATGCACTCTCAAAACATTTAGCATGGTGTTGTGAAATATTCTAAGAATATAATGACATTGACCAAATTGTTAAAAGTGTGACCAATTTCCGCATGTCCCATTAATAAATTCAGGCTTTAAAATAATTTGTAACAAACCTGTGATAGTAACACCCCCTGTAGAGAATATCTTTAGTGTGGCTTTAGGATTATATAGCTTATATGTAACACCGGGGTGGAGTTCTGGTTCGTAACTGAAATATAAATGATACAAGTTAGTTATCTATTCTATTAACATTACTAACACACTTTGTATAAAGTTCACATAAAAACTGTTGAAAAAGGGATCATTTATTCACTGAATATGCTAGCAGCTGATCTGACAAGGCCAAGCCATACCAGATGCAACGATATGACACCCTGATGCAGAAAGATTGGGTGTAGCGAAACCAGGGTGCTTGTCTTTACTGTGGGATGCTCTCATCACTCCTTCATATTATATCTCATCTGCTTATAGTTAATGAAAACTGATTGCATATAAAATAAAAAAACACTAAAGAGCAATATTCATGAAATTTATAAATGTTCTTTGAGAGTTATTTACTTTCTATTTGATAAATAGTTGAATATCAATAAAATTATTTAGTGAGATGAGTCAGCATCTTTTTTACAGAACTTGGCTTTGAGCCAACAATACAAGCTTAATGCAAATTGCAAAGTATTGAATAGTAGACATACCTACCTACTATCAATATGATAAGAAGGCTGAGATATATTCATGAGTTGGGTATAGGAGAGTAGTAGTATAGTAAGTACATATTGAATTAAATGTAGGTTCTCTTTTCTTGAATAAAATAACATGGCTAGTATGTGAGGTAAATGAACCAGTTAATCTCCACTAATATAATATAAAGAAAATACATATAACATATGTCAGGAGGTAAATGAACTAATATTTTATCTGCCTTCCAATTATAGAAGTCAAATATCAATGTGTCATTATGAAAATCATGTAAACTGCAATTATCTATTAAATTTTAAACTCTTTAATGTATATGTAACATAAGAATAATACATATTTGGAATAATGAATCAGATCAGTGTTAATGTTAAATATATATACAAAATATTGTTAATTGATAAATAATAATCATACTCACTCTGCTTCTCTATATTTCTTGGAGAAAGATATGATCCTTATGCCGAAGGGCATTCGACAAGTCCCTAATACATTGACTACACGGAAATTCTGAAAGCGCGTTTGGAAACCGAGTTTCTGCAAAGCGCGGGCGTACCGCCGTGCCGCGATCTTGGCCTGGTCCTCGCTAGTGGCGCCCGTGCACGTCACGCGCCCCGACGACCAGATCGACGCCGTCGTGTACGGCCGCCGGAGCTTCATCGTTACCATTCCGTTCTCGCGACGGAATTCCACGTTTACACCGTTCAAAGCGATCTGTCTCAGGTTTAGGTGGCACTTAACACTAAAACTGCACACGACATTGTTTATCATGATGTCTATTTCGGGCGTGTCCTCCTCCTCCTCGGCGGGCGGGGGCGCCTCAACGGCCTCGGCGCCGCCGGTCCCGAGCCCGACGCACGGCTGCTGCTGCTGGCTCGCGGCGCCCGCCTCGCAGTACTCATGGTCGGGCACCATGTGGTTGGGGACGCTGTGACCCTTGCTCAACTCTTTGATCCCATTCTCTTGGATGAGCGTAGCCATGGCCGTCACGCCGCGCTGGAATAAAATGACAATATGGCTAAGATAATCTTTACAGTTGTGTGTTATAACTGCAAAGTTTGGGATCATGTGGTTGTGTGTGAAGAAGTCCCAGGATATTACTATTATAACTAGTTGAGTCACATTATAAACAAGTTTAGTGAGAAAAATTAAGTGCATTGGGATTTTATTAACCAATGTTAGAGCATTTATCAAGATCTACAATTGGGACATTTAAAATGACTGAATTTTCTCCTTGAAGAAAGAACTACACACCTGGTAGGTATAACTATAAAACTGGCCACTGATAATTAACTTCCGACGACATAGATAAATAGATCCGAGAATACATAACTTATATATATACTATAAACTTCCTAGCCTACACATATGTTTTTTTTTAATGTAAGTAACAATGTGTATTTATTATTTAAAATATATTATGAATTAACCATAAAAATGAAGCTGTGATCAAATAATAAAACGTATGGGATGTGATTCACAATTTTAATCAAACATTGATTAAATACATTGCAAGAGAGTGAAGTGTGATTGTAGGCTGGCTGTTATCGGCAGTCTCCAACAGTAAACCATAAAGAGGACTTTATTGAAAATTGTTGATTGCACAACAATGGCATGCGCCAAACATACGTATGAAACAATGAAAACAACTTGCATGGAGCATGGCTTTACCTATAATTATGCAAGATTTGGTGTTTGTGCAATTTCTCTACTTTGAATTTTGTTGCAAGCTAAAAAATAACATGACAGCCTAAAAACCAGTAATATTAGAAAGTTTCACATTGATAATAAGGAGCACAAGGCAGATGTCAAACAAAATGATTAAATATTGAACTGTACTATTTTACTTTTAATTTGCAAAATTAAGTATCAGCCATAGAATTTGTCACATTTAAATTGTTTTACATTGCATAATTTTATATATTCCCAGTGATTGTATTGTATGTTGAACTGTTACATGAAAACTAGTAAATAAGTAACAATTACAATATTTATAGGAAACAATGTAGATCATACATAGTTACTTTATTTTAAACTAAATTCTCATCAGCTATAGTTTGGAATATGTATATGTAAATAGTTAATGTTTTGATTTCTTGATTAATATACCTGTGAATATACATTCAACCTGAAGGATTTTCTGTACTTTGATCTCAATAAAAAATACCACAAGCAAACCACAGATTGAGCACAAAGAAAAAATAGCACACACTTTGTATCACAAACAAAAGCAGGTCATCAATACTGCAAATAAAAATTTGAGTGTAAAATTTTTAATCTAGATAAATTTATGTATCCTAGTATAGTAGTAAAATATCAAGAGGATTCAATTGATGTCATATCTCACGATACGGCGCGGCGCGACAACATGACACTCCGCACAGCTGACTGCCGGACGGGCCCCGCTACCTAGCCGTCGCGCTCCCCACCCCCCCCTCACCCTACGCCCTCTACATCCTGCGCCCTGCATCGAGGTTTGCACTGCACATGCACACGCCGATTGATACACCTTTATTATAGTGATCGCGTAATGCGCATCAGATAACTTAGAAGGGTCGTCGGGACGAACTGCAGGCTAAAATGTTCCCTACCACACTGCTCAACAATTGATGCTTGCTCTTGCAAATTTGTATGAACTTCATTACTACTGCTATTACTGCTCTTGGCTAGGTGATTAAACATAACTAAGTCAGAGTAGCAGTTGGTAGCAGTTATTGACCCCCTAACGACCTGAACCACACGTGATTTTGGAGTACAAAGAAAATATACCTAGTATCTTATCACGCAGGATTCTGGATACGACAAAAATATCGGCAGCGCCTGAGATATCTTGATTGAATAAACCTAAATAAGGGATGTCGCCGTGGTATTGAATTGGCCATCAGAATCATTTTTAGCAAATTATTAGGGAATGAACTTGAACCAAAATGGGGCACACAGACTACATTCGTACGTACAAAAAAGTCAAATTGAAGGAAGTTTTTTATAAGGTCTAAGGTTATTAGGATGTTCAAGTACAAGAATTTTATATAAAAAGACAATTTACCTGATGAAAGTGTTCTATTTTGTCACAATTATTTTTACACTACCAACGAAGTAATAATTTTCATCGCAAAACTATAAAGTCCAGACTGAAGTTTATGGTTACAAGATTATTTCTGCACTTTATCGGTTATTTGTAACCCACGAATATAACAAAATAAATTGTAGGTTTTAAGCTAACCAGTGTTTGCAATTTGATAATAAATGCAAAAAATCAAAATCTTTTACACATCCTGCCTAGCACCGCCATGTTCCATTCGAAGAACGAATGATTTTCGAAGTAATTCGAACGAATGAATTTAAGGAATGGTGAGTGGGTGGTGGGTGATTGGTGAGTGAGTGAGGTTTCCAGCTCGGTTGACCAACCATAAAACACTTATTACACTTTCCTATTTTTAGATTCCTAACTAGAAAAAGGAAGGTGTAATCGCAGTCAGAATTGAAGCTATTATAATGTTTATATTATCAAAAATACCTTGCTATGGCGATGAGAGTTGATTTTTAGACCACAGCTCAAAGCCAGTAAGAACACTTAAAATTTTCACTGAGAAATGTAAGGCGCCGATCCCCAGAGAGAGTTCTAGAGTTCTGCGTTCCGCATTCACTAGGTATTGTGCACACAATGAGTTCTACAATATTCGCTACCCATTACACGTCATACACTTTTTTTACTTTCAAAGGCGCCGGATTGATTACAGTGAACGCGAAACGCAGAACTTAGAACGCAAATCTCTAGAACCGTCTCTGAGGAATCAGTGACTAATGGCTTCATTGTTTAACTCAATTTCAACACCTATTCTATTCTAATCCTCAATTTAAATACGTATAGGTATAGTAGCAATTTTTTTTTTCTTTAAATTGACAACATGATGCCGGCCCAAGATTTGGCCTTAGCACCCTTACGTGGACAAATCGGCGAGCAAGCTCTCAACCTGGGCTATAATTAAGTAACTACGCCTGAGGGTACCCCAGTTGGGGCCGAACCTCGGCTCAGGGCCGTTACCGAGGGGAGGGGACGAATTTTTTATAAATGAAACGAGTTACGACTAATTAGGGGGGAGCATATTACTATTGGCAGCTCGGGCTGCTTGAACGATGGGACGAGACTGAGTAAGAGCGTGACCTCGACGACGAGGACGGTAATGTGGTCAACGGTCACCACGATTCGCATCTGTGTGTGTATTATAGCTAGTTTCGACAGCTGCGATCTGAGCTAAGGTAGCCGCCTTAACAATGAGGGGATTTCTATGGTTGACAGTAAAAAATCTGTGTCAAAGAATCTGCGTGAAGCGCGTTTCATAAATTAGCAAACAACTATTGATTTGATTCTATTTGAATTATTTGAACTAGGTACTTTTAATATTGGGTACAGACCACAGACTTATAGCACATAGTATATGTCTGGTACAGACAGAGTTAAATGAAAAAGATGACAGAGGTATAGCAACACAACTAGTAACAATATCTAGGATATGTAGTATGAAAAAATCAAAGATTTTCATAGGGCATCGTGCCTCTACCCAGATGGATAATCCGCCTTACTAAAGCATGACATTTAATTTCACTCCGCTTGAGGGGCTCCCTGAGCAAATCGCTCTCAGTTCGTACTGCGCACGGCTGTCAAATACTGTCAATTCTGGCTTGTTTATTTCATGTTCCCATAGAGGCGACTATCCTTCTGGACGTTTTAAATTCTTTGGAAAAAATGACAATTTTCAAATCAAATCAAAATATTTATTGCGATTCGTGGGAATATTGCCTAATTTGGATTGAAATCCAAGTAAATATATACCCACAAATGTCTATAATTAATATATGTACTTAATTAGTACTAGCTGTCCCCCGCGGTTTCACCCGCGTTCCCGGGATAAAAAGTAGCCTATGCCTCCATACCATAGGCTATCTGCAATAATCTGCATGCCAAATTTCATGATGATCCGTTGAGTAGTTAAGGCGAGAAGGCGTAACAAAAAAACAAACTCACTTTCGCATTTATAATATTAGTTAGGATTTGCCTACATACGATTGAAAAGTGACTTCGCCAATTGCCTTTCTTTATTGTGGCTTTTAAAGCCTAAAATACTATACCCTCTCATTGTAGAGCACAAAATATACACTAAGCACTTAACAAAGCCAAATTCTTTGTTTGGCTAACTTTTAAAGTTTGCCAGGCGAAAACCGGCATTTCGGATGCGATAGAAGATATGATGCTCTGTCTAAATTTTCTTACTTATTTCGTATATGAGCTTCTCTTCCTCCCCTAATCATTGCTACTTCTAGTAGTACATTTTCTAAGCTAAAAAGTATTACACCCTGGTAACACCACAGATTACTTTATGACACTGTTTTGAAGTCTGCCGATAAAAGCTTTATCTGGCAACACTTTAGTCAGCGTATTTCACTCTGTCAACAACGGCTAACTTCATATCATAATTTATAGCTACTCTAGCGCCATTCTGGAGGCACTTGGAACTGTTATTTACTGATTGCCACTGGACACTTTTTGAACTAGTTTTATTGTAGTTGTTTTGCTCCTTACCAACCACCATTATATTCAACCAACAAGCTTATCTCGCTAATATGTATGGTGAGCGCTACACACGGTACGGTTCGAAAAGAGGTAGAACATAGCGTTTATACGCTCGAAAGTGCAGCACGACTGGGGAAGAACTCCACGGTTGGTTGTCATTTTGCATTGAGACATCAACAGTGACAATAAGGCTCAGGCTCAGTATCACCTGTGCCGGCTTAGGCCAGTGCTGATTTTACTCACACATAGGTAGGAAATATGGTAGTGCGTCATTTTCTTATATAGCGGTCTTGATCATTGTTTTTCGTCCCGAACATCATTATTGCATTATGTGGATCGATTTAGTTTGTTGGTTCTGAAATAAGATGGGTCAAGAAGCGGCACTCATACACTCTTCTTAGTACCATGATTTTAATTATTCTGTAAATTTAATGAGGTCTTCAGCGGGATGGTCTACGTCTACGTATTTAACTTCCAAATCTGTTTTGGCCTGCATGGTATTGGTTTTTGCCCAGGGCAAAAACGGAGTTCTATTAGAGACACTCTGCTGTTTGTCTGTCTCTCCGTCTACTTGCTCTTAAACGGAAAAAGTAACAGACCTGAAATGTGGATATTTTCTGTTGAATGTTGGATATTCAATTAGAAATGTAGTTAGAGTAGCCATATTTCCACCGTTACTTGATATTTTTATCAAGAATATATTAAATGGTAACTATACAGTCGTAACTTTTATCCCGACGTGCTGTTAGTCAAATTCTTTATTATATTATATTTTTAGAATATAATGACTTTGTCGCGACACATATTGGTGCTGATTCTGTTGTAAATCGCACTAAACTAATTTTAGTCACATCTCATCTCTTTCTTACGAACATTATTGAAAAAGGATAGAACATATTTAAAGCTGTCAAATTAATCTTCGCCGTCTTATTTTGCGTGTATTTAGGCGTAACCGCGATAGATGGCGACTAAATTTATATTGAAAACATGCGTTGGACTAATTTGACAGGACTAAATTTCTTACATCCTTTTCTTATGTTCTTTGTTAGAAAGAGACATAGTGAGGTTAAAATTAGTTTAGTTGTAAACAACAGAATCAGGGCCATTGTGTTTATAAGTGCTGACGCTGCCTTTTACAGTCGTCACGTCGCTCCCCTCCGGGCGGACTCCCGCCAGTCGTTTCCCATAGGGCATAGCGTAGGGGCGTACTTCATTCGCCATATATATATACCTTCTTAATGTATATTTTATAAAGTGTAAAATGTGTAATGTGCAATAAACTTTGTAATGTGATCTAAATATTGGTTTTAATCAATAGCCTTCTGAACAATCATATCACCGCAAAAACTTTATGAATATAATGTGTCTGATAGTGTTCTGGCAACGTATACTGAGATTTTATTAGAATTATATCACCTGTGTTCAGGCATTGGGCGCAAACTTTTTGAGACCACTTGAAAAGACACGATACACATAATTCATTTCATTTCACTCACATGAATGATCTTTATCGGGTAAAATACCACTAATTAACAATAAAACTCAAAATACACAAATTTATGAAAATAAAAATGAAAACGCAACGTCACTCTGCAAGTTACCGCCAAAAAGTCCAAACTCGTAGTTGTTAAGTGTTTAGTTTAGATTTGTTTAATGAATGGATCGGAATACAGATGGTGGCTACAATTGATATCTTAGGAATCCCTGGTCAACTATTATACATCTCCATTTCCACCAGTGATACCCTGGTAAAGAAGTTCATGTTATTAGGTAATTTTTTTTAATGAATTAACTCATTAAATAGCCCCAGATTTTCCACTTGTATGGGAAAATAGGCAGTAGGTTCTAAAAAGAAGCGCTAGATCTAACGCCGAAAACATAGATTTGAAGGATTATTTCTTATTTCGGAAGGCATCCTAAAAATAAAACTGATGAAAATTTTATACTAGTCTCCACATCGGAGTTTTCTTTACAGAAAAATAACAACGTGAATTATCGTAGGCAAGACAATGTTCAACTACCTACTCGAACTTTGAAGACAGAGATGAAAAATAAATTTTAAAAAAACACGACTTTTTTTTTATTTATTTTTTCTTCAATGGCGTCACACGGCTTGTGTATTTTGCCAATTTCCATATATATTATAAGTTCTAGTCACAATAAATCACTTTCACATAGTCCTCAGTCAGTCACCGTCCATAAAAGTCATGTTTTAGTACAATGGTGGTCATTATACTAAAACTTTTCATGGGCTTCTTGAGACAACTTGAAAAGTCATGATACACATAATTCATTTCATTTCACTTCACTGGTGCACATGTATTCATCTTTATTGGATAAAATACAATCGATAATATGCAATAAAACTCAAAATCCACAAATTTATGAAAATAAAAATGAAAACGCTACGTCACTCAAGTTCCCGCCAAAAAGTCTCGAATATCGTATTCCTAACAAAATAACAATCAATCTTCTTTAAAAAATATTATATCAATACGGCCACTACGCATACAAAACAGGTGGCGCGCAAGTCGCCAAAGATTTAATAACTATATTCAGATCGTAAACGTCATGGTTTTAGTTTTAGTATAGACACAGAACTACAACTGAACTAATTAGTCTCACTATGTCTCTTTCTAAAAAAGAACAAACGAAAAGGATGTGAGAAATTTAGTCCTGTCAAATTAGTCCAATGCTTGTTTTCAATATAAATCTTGTCGCCATCTATCGCGATTACGTCTAAATACCCGCAAATGAAGAAGGCAAAGACAAATTTGACTGCTTTATATATGTGCTATCCTTTTTCAATAATGTTTGTAAGAAAGAGATGTGATGTGACTAAAATTAGTTTAGTGCGATTTACAACAGAATCGGCACCATAATAGTAGTTTGTGCGTTCTCTCTCTTTCTTCAAGTAGCGCCGCCATTGCGAACTTTTTGCAATATGTGACTAACTTCACATTATTGTTCGATCATCCATCGCTCATCAATGAAGCGGTTAATTATTTCGTGATTTTTCATTATTTTTCTAATGTTGTGCCAATAATTGTTACAATTTAGTTTTCGTGTACGATTGATTATCATCCGACATTTACAAATGTAATGAATCGTTACGTCTTGTTTGCAAACGTGCATATGCTTTGTTGTGAGAACCACCTTTATCTGCTGTCATTCTGAGTAGGTATAGCAACTGAATTTTCGATAATGAAACATAAGTTACCCATTGAATGGTAGGTTATCGAATTGAATATAGAAAAGGTGCAACGGAACAGCATCCAGCAGTTGATGCGTCGTGATGAAAGTGGTGTTTTTATACGGAACAGTAATCGGCAGAATGTGCAGTGGCGTTTAGTCTCAGTGGTGGACGTCAGAAATAGGGTTCAGCATGGAGACGGCGAAGGACGAAGAGCGTATGCGGCGGCTACGTGCGCTGGAGGAGCGGCTGTGCGACCCACGCTCCACCGGCAACGTGGACTGTCTGCTCGACACTGTCACCGCGCTCGTCTCCGACTGTGACCACCCGGCCATTCGACGCATGAAAAATGTCGAGGCTTACACTGGCCGATGTAAGTTTACCCCACCTTACTAAACTAATTTCTCGGGAATATTTAGGTCATATGTTGGTGCAGGTTACACCTAGTACCTATCTTTTTTTATATCAGTACACATTTTATTGTTGTATTTATGGATTTCAACCTAAAAAAAATCAGTAGGATATTGATGAATGTCAAATAATGTTGTAATTGCTTCCTTGATATTGTAATGGTAATCGTAAAGTTCAAGATGAAAATTTGAATATCTGAGTATTACCTACATGAAAAATAATCTAGTAAACAATCATACTGATAAGATAATAATTATATTTGTATGTGTATGTTATGAAAAACAAGTAAACAAACAGTGTATGTAGTTCTTAGATTGATTTAATTTTCTTTTGTTATAGATGAAGTGTTTGCTTCAGAAATAGTTGACCTGCGCATGAAAGCGGCAGACTTTGACTTAATTAAAGTAATAGGTCGTGGGGCATTTGGTGAAGTACAACTAGTCAGACATAAGTCCACACGTCATGTGTATGCCATGAAGCTGCTCAGTAAAGTTGAAATGATTAAAAGGTCGGACTCCACATTCTTTTGGGAGGAAAGGCACATAATGGCACATGCAAACTCAGAATGGATTTTAAAACTACACTTTGCATTTCAAGACCATAAATACCTGTATATGGTGATGGATTACATGCCCGGTGGAGATCTTGTCAGTCTTATGTCTAATTATGATATTCCTGAGAAGTGGGCAAAATTTTATACAATGGAAATTGTCCTTGCATTAGATGTCATTCATGGTATGGGCTTTGTGCATAGAGATGTGAAGCCAGACAACATGTTGATTGACAAGTATGGTCATCTCAAATTAGCTGATTTCGGCACATGCATGAGAATGGGACCTGGTGGGTTGGTGCGAGCTAGCAATGCTGTTGGCACTCCTGATTATATTTCACCAGAAGTTTTACAGTCACAAAATGGGGAAGGAGAATATGGCCGTGAATGTGATTGGTGGGCAGTCGGTATATTTTTATATGAAATGCTTATAGGTGATCCTCCATTTTATGCTGATAGCTTAGTAGGTACTTATGGAAAGATCATGGATCACAGGAATTCATTGCAGTTCCCTGATGATGTAGAAATTTCAAAGGAAGCCAAGTCTCTCATCCGTGGATTGCTGACAGATAGGACTAAAAGATTGGGCAAGACTAGTGTTGAAGAAATCAAACAGCATCCTTTCTTTATTAATGATCAATGGAGTTTTGACAACTTAAGGGACTCGGTGCCACCAGTTGTGCCTGAATTATCTAGTGATGATGATACTAGAAACTTTGATGATATTGAAAAATCAGATGCACTTGATGAATCTTTTCCAGTACCTAAAGCTTTTGTTGGCAATCATTTGCCATTTGTTGGCTTTACATATAATGGTGATTATCAATTATGTGGCGGGAGAAAGAAACCTGCTGATGTTGTAGACACTATTTCAAATAATCATATAAATAATGTTGGATCTGAAGCAATACTGCAGCTAGAAAAACTTTTAGAAAGGGAGAGAGATGGACGACGGAAATTAGAAGATACACAAGTTGCACTATGTGCTCAACTAGAGGATTTATCCCAAAGGGAAGCAAGGAGCAAGAAAATAATTGCAGATACTGATAAAGAATTAGCTCTCCTTAGACATGATTTGAGAGAAATACAGAGAAAAGCCGAGGTTGAAGTTGAATCTAGAAGAAAGGCTGAAATTAATCTCATGGACGCAAAACGCCGCCTTGATGAGGAGCAGAGCAAACGAGCAAAGGAAATAAGCAATTTGCAGTCCTATAATGATAAGATTAACGCATTGGAGAAGCAATTAACAGAGTTGCGTGAAAAATTAAAACAAGAATCTGAGGCTGCGGCAAAATCTAGGAAACAAGCGGCTGAGTTGACAGCAGCACAGGCTGCTGCGGCTGCTGTGAGTGATGGCACTATGGCTAGCTTGCGAGCTCAGCGTGATTGTCTGGAGCGGGAAAGAAGTACTCTCTCCGAGGAACTTGGGGCAGTGAAGGCAGCTAAACAGCGATCAGAAGCAGCAGTCGCGGAAGCCACTAACAGATTGAATGCAGCTCACGCTGAATTGGAGAGATCGTCGGTGCGAATGGCACAGGCTATGGCGGACAATCGGCAGTTGACGGAACGTGTGTCCTCTCTGGAGAAGGAGTGTGCGTCCCTGGCTCACGAGCTGCGGACCGCGCAGCATCTGTACCAGCAGGAAGTGCGTGCCCACCAGGACACGCAACGGTCACAACTACTCTCTAAACAAGAAGCCAACTTGGAGCTAGTCAAAGGTCAGTAGTAACTATTTTTTAGAATCTGTGTTGGATAGTTTGACAATTCATGCTATTCTCCTCTCGTTTTAGACAATAAATGCTAATAAATGGTTAGGTTATCAAAAAAAAATTATACACCTATTTTCAAACCTTCATTTTTGCATGCCTCAGGAACATTGGAAAAGATATTTAAAGGTATTGTCCAGTTTGCTAATATTCCTTCTTATCTATGTAATTATGTAGATATGTGCAGTGCCAGTATGCGAGATATTCTGTAACTTCACCTACCGCTACCTAGTCACTAATAGTAACGACCATAATCTATCTAGGTATATAATAGTTGTGATAATTAGTATGATGTAAGTTTCTGTTTACTTTGATTGCAGCCACAATGTTCTGTAAACTATTATTTAATATATACTTCATTATTTATTATCAGTTTCCAATAATAATACGACAGCCCTGCAAACCAAGTTGAATGAGGAGAAGACCGCCCGGCAGAGGGCCGAGTCAGTGTGCCAGGAGAAGGACCGGCAGATGTCGATGCTCAGTGTCGACTACCGACAGATGCAGCAGCGCCTGCAGAAGTTAGAGGGAGAACATCGACAGGAGAGCGAGAAGGTACCCACGACACGGCAATTGTTATAATATTTACATATGTGCACCATTTTCTTTTGTCCAATATGTCAACGTATGTGCATAGTTGAGTAATTATATCATAACTTTACATACGTGCATCGTAATAGGTAGATAACCGTAATTCATTTATGCCATTATTTCACTGTCGGGAGCTTACTTGTCATCGTTTTATAAAAAAAAGAAAAACTATATTTAAATCATTTATTTCGAATGGAGAACCAATAGTTTTTTTTACTAAATTAACTTAAAAAAAGAAATACAATTAAAATATCATAAAATAGTGATACTAATAGTTCATTCAAACCGGAAGCGGGTGGAAATGTGTGCAAAAAAGTGGTGCGATATTATTGAAGGATGTTAACCAGTTGTGATCACTTGTACTTGTAGGTGATAGGGCTGGCGGCGGCGCTGGAGCAGGAGCGTGCGGGGCGCGTGGCGGCGAGCGGCGAGGTGGCGGCGGCCGAGAGCGCGGCGCGCGCGGCGCACGCCGAGCGGGACGCGCGCGCGCGCGACCTGCACGCCGTGCGCGCCGCGCTGCACGACACCGCCGAGAAACTAGCCGCTGCCAGCGCTGAGAGGGACATGCACTATGCCAGGGTCAGTGCGACACATACTTCTACTTCACATATTCAGCCCTTAGTCATATTACATGTAGTGATCTATCAGACGAGGTACCCTCCATACAGCTGTGTACGTTTTGCTGGTAGCGGGACAGGGTTGCGCCGTCATGGTACCTCGGTAAAATAGGGCCTATACCTACTACAGGTCTCTCTTTCTTCCTTCCCCTGTTCATTGTTCCAGGACATCCAAGATTGATAATAAATATTGATTATGATACGAGTACCTACTATCCGCATTTGTCTGCATGTTTTATATTCACTGATGATATATTCATTTATTTATTTTTACCAGACTACGGCGAAACAAAAAGGAGGGTTATGATATCTTTTGATTTTTTCTAAAGTGTTCGCGTATTCAGTGGCCGTGTGGGTTCTCCACTTCATGTAGAACGCATGCGGTGACTTTCACAAATATCGGAATAGGCTTCATTCAAAAACTCAGTCTCAACTCAGTCAGTCAGTTGTGCCTGCATTAAGGCTCAATTTGGTTAAATAATACCAAGTTATTTTCTAATTTTAACCTAGGCTTTATTAACATTCGACAGAAGATCTGGTTGACTGAATTTCCACATCAAATAGTGTAAAGACAAACATGTACAAATAACGTAGGAGTCAATTCCAAATCTAAAAAAAAGTCATAGTATACAACTTCTTTTATTCTCAGAATGAGTAACAGAATAGCTTTGTTCTGCCTCAACCCCAATCTGTAAGGAAACCCAACGGTACAGATAATTTCGTGTGTTACGTTAATTGAATCATCTGCGCTTGTTATATTCATATTTGTATAAAAAAAACTGTATAATATGTAAATTAGGAACTTGGAGCGTGGCCGTTTTAACGAATTAAGCATCCTCTCTCCTAGTGAACATTTTTAAATGTGTAGGTACGTAACTTATATTGAGGTCACCCATTATATTTGTTGTTCCATTTAAATGGTTTATGGACGGCGAAATTTCCTCATATTGTAAGGACTTCACATTTCTTAGAACGATCGAAATAAAAATATCTTAAACCAGTTTTTTTTTGACATCACAGCATGTCTTTGTTATTGTATTTGTATTTCTTAATGCTAAAAATACAAAAAAGGACATTTACCTCTAAATATTTGTTTTTATTAACTATCTCATGTTAAACAACACGAAAGAATAATACCGTATGATTTCGTTATCTAATCGAAGGGGAGATGCACAGTGAATGAAAAAGACACTCAATGCAATAAGTACTAATTCGATTATTTAGATAAGATACGGTATATAAACAAAGTACATGTATTTTCGCATAGGAATAGATAAACTTAACGAACTCTTTTCTTGTGTTTCTTGTGAATTAATCATAATCTCATCGCGCCGAAATAGACTGTCCTCAAGCGTTACGACATAGTGACTCATTGTAACAGCAAACTTGTACACACACATACACAATGCTATGGCCATATACGATGTACCTGCGCGTGCGCCGCAGACGTCTCCAAATAAATAAACACACGATTACGTACACAGCGGTTTTTCTACATTTGTATGCCTTACTCATTGATTATGATGTGATTTGCTAAATTAATAGAAAATTTATTCATAATAGTTCATGGAATATAATTGCTGTTAGTTTATATTCACGTCAGTATTAATAAAAGTAGCTCATCCATAGCTTAGGGGAATTTAGCATTACGTTGTTATATGTACTTGAAAAGCAAACAAGATGTTAGGTCAGGTTCAACATTTTGAACAGTCAGCACAGTAAATACGCACGATAGGTTAGGGGTCCCTGTCCCAGTAGTGCGACATATGAGATATTGATGATGGATGACATATGAGTATAATTAATTTGTCTAACTACTGTGAACTAAAATTATTTCTTTATCTAATTGGAATAACAGTATTGCTCGTCTCAAAGTACACTATCATAATCATGTTAGTTTGTACTAACGTAGCATCGCATAGTTGTGTCGTTTTTCTAGGTAGTCCGCGATAATATTGCATTCTCATAAATCTAATCTCACGAGTAGGTAGGTACCTCACTCGAATGAAAGAGTATTCTCTGTTGACCTTGATATTTACGACACAAACTTTTGAGATTGTTTCTGCGGATTATACATTAGATATTCGTGTATTAAAATACATCTTGAGATATATTTAAGGGAACCTACAGTTTGATTTGGAGGATCTTTTAATTTAATAGATAATAATAGGTCAAGCATGAAATGTTGTATTCATAGGCATATTATAAGTGTGTTTTGATTCATTTACCGCTCAATTTCTGAATCGGGAAAATTTATAATGAATAAAATATGACAGTACTAGACAAATACTTTTCATGAAATAATATAGCTGATTGTACTATAACTTTGATAAAAGTTCTTGGAATTAACATCAATAGGTATCAATAAATGCTATTTAATAACAAACTAAATGCACCATGTATTTCATAATAAACACTTACATTTGCTCTTTAGTAATACAACAGTTTCTACATGCTTCATAAAATACTTAAATATTATTTACAAGAAAGCATCAAAATTCACGGACAAGTTACAGTCACGGAGGTGTTAGCAAGGAGCGCGATATCTCGCTTAGCTAAAAGTTTAAATCTAATAGTCTTTATTTTACTGTACTGTTCCGAATAAACATAGAAATAAAATCCTTTAATATTAATCGTACATTTAGTCCACGGTCTCTCGAACCGGCAATAGAAAAGTCAACCTTTACGAGTAAATGGGCGAGCAAACATAATTGATACAATGATTCGTTGACCGCTAATGCTGTACAAACATTGAACCTTGGCAATGAAGCAGACCTATAAAACAATTCCATTATGTTCATGACAAGCATTAATATACAGGAATTTGTTATTGCCGCTTTAATTTCCTGGTCATCTTCAGTTGTCTATGATATTGTTGCACAATTAAATTGTACTTTACATACATGTTATTATATTACTTATGATTATTGTTGCACTTTTATGTTATAGCGAGTTGGATGAGAGGTAGCGTTGTCATCATATTTTATTTTCTAAACTGTAGGTTTTCTAAAAATGTTGAAACTGTACAAATACTTATTTGATTTTACATCATCTATTATGGCATCATGTTCTTATTTCTATACTGAAAAAATTAACATGTATAAGGTACCTACTTTTTTGCCACCCTCAAGTGAAATTCCATTGCCAGCCATCTACCGGTGTGAGCCGGTATTGCGCTTGAGAGCCAGTTCCCAATCGAGGCTTTGTGTGCTTACTGAACCTTTAGTTCCGAACGAGTGGTAACTTCATTAAATGTGACCTTCTGGGGCCTAAATTGAATAAATGGCTTTGACTTTGACTTTGACTACCACCTTTGGCCATATCATCACTCACATCTCAAGATTGTGACGAAACAAGCCTATCTGAGAGTCGGTCACAGAGCTTATTAAACCACTGGTCATAGTAATTTGAAATATATTCCTCTTCTAACGTGTTAAAAAGGGATCGCGTGTGAAAAGCTAGCTATAAAATTTAATATATTATTATTATTTTAATAATATTTGATATGTCTGCAGAGTGAAGAGTTGCGGTCCCAGCTGGAGAACGAGCAGCACTACTGCCACGTATACAGGAACCAGGTGAATGAGATCCGCGCGCAAATGGATGAGAGTTCGCGGTCGGCGCGCGACCTGGAGCAAGAGCGGTCCAGTCTGCTGCATCAGCTGCAGTTGGCCATCGCTAGGGCCGACTCGGAAGCCATTGCTCGGTAACATACTACCTTTATTATATTACTTTTGTTCACCCTTATTGTTTGTAAGTTTATCATTTTTGATCAAGTCATTTCTTACTAGGATTGACTGGTAAAGGTATTCAATCTGTTATCAGAAATGAATGAATTTAATGATTATACTTACACTAAAAGCCTTTTAGGATTGAAGCTAAATAATACATAAATAAAAATTGAAACCTGTTCCGTCTTATTTTTATTTAGTTACTTAGGCCAACTAGTCAGTTGTTTTCATAAAGTTGTAGTTAGTTGCCAACTTGTCACACATTTTTCTTATATTCTGAAAATCGTAAGCAAACTCGTATAGCCGCGTCGCGACGTTGCCGCTTCGCTAACCGACCGTGTATCCTCAGATCGATAGCGGAGGAGACGGTGGGCGAGCTAGAGAAGGAGAAGACGATGAAAGACCTGGAGATGCGAGATGCTCTCGCTCAGCACCGCGGCGAGCTGGCCGCGCGCGACTCGCTCGTGCAGGGGCTGCGGGACAGGGACCACGAGAACCGCGCCACCATCGACCTGCAGCGGAAGGTACACCTACACTCTTATGTCTATTGCAATATGGTTTATATTATGTGCCATTGGTTTGACAGCAGATGTGTATGATTTATGCACTCATGCCAATATAAACTAGTGGCTCTGTGAGCTGTAGACCTTGCGAGACTCGATAATTATATGGAGACTCGGTTAATGGAAATTTTTCAAAACAGTGGAGCCGTCTACCAAACCTGCTCACAAAATTTCACGAAATTCAGTCGAGATATGCGATCTGTAGAGGAGAACAGTCGAACATCTGGACAGATATACGAAATCATTTTTGTTAAAGCTGAAACGGAGACGCTTTGCTCGCTTCGCTCGGCTGGTCAAAAAGTTTTAAATTCAATTACCTGCAGAAATAACAATAACGGCTCCACATTAAGGTTACAGTAGTGTTAAGAGATTATAACTGAATATTATATAATAACAATAACATCTTCATAGTCAAGCTAAGATATCTCTAAAATTAAAATTTTACCTCAAAACAAATATCCATAGGTGGCAGTTCCCACTTACCATAACATAGACCGTCAGCCTATTTGGCGACCTGAAAGAAAATGCCAGGCTTACCCCCATTTCCTAAACACCTGAGGAATGTTTAAAAGTATATAGTTGCCAGCATTTAATTTGGCTTGTTTGTTATTTTTTCGTCAGTTCTAAACAGACAAGTTTAAAAATAAATTATTATATACTATAGAATAATGACAAGCAATTAGAGTGAAAAGAACAAACCAGCATATAGAGCAAAAAACTTAAAATTGAAAGCCAAAACGTGGCTAAGTTACGTGCCGAAGGGTGTACCTATGTAGTGGCAAAATTATCGTTCATAAACACACATACTGGCAACCTTCTGAAACTGGCAGCATAAGCAATCATTAATATAGTTTTTCAAAGTCAAAATACAAAGTGTGTAAATGTTGTTGGTATTATTGTCAGGAGGTAGACGAGCTCCGACGCAGCGGCACGGCGCAGGCGGAGCGCGCGGCCACTCAGCTGCGACAACTGCAGGAGGACATGGACCGCCTCAACAAGAAGCTCAACTCTGAGAGCATGCTCAAACAGCAGGCCGTCAACAAGCTCGCTGAGATTATGAACAGGTACATAATCACTGGCCACAATACTGGCTGGATATTTTGGGTTAGAAACCTAAGTTTCAATTAGAATTATTATGAGTACTTTTAGTATGGTTTATATAACATTATTATTTTTATTAAATACTAAACCTGAAAATAGTTTGTTCAGAAACACTAATAGGAATTAATGACAATAGTAAAACCATGATTAGGCAAATATGGATTTTGTTCTTTATACTGTGTAGATAATGCGACAATAAATGGAACCACGTAAAGTACTCATAAATACGAACAACTTTTACCATGAGAGCAACATCGAAATCGCAAAAAAAAATGCTATTTCATAAAAAATTACTCCTCGGCTAAAATGTTTGAAACGGCTGTTTTTTTATTGCAACAATATAATAATGAATAAAATAAATGATGAACTTCACTATCACAATAAAAAAGTCTATTTTTTAGCATAGCTCATGGACTTATTTATAAATGAATTTAATAACAATACAAATTTCGCTTTTTATTATGCAGAAAAGACATGAACCCAGCAACGACAAAGAACAAGAGCAAGATGTCCGTGAGAAAGGACAAAGACTATCGGAAACTGCAACAGGAGTACACGCGAGACAAAGAGAAGCACGACCAGCAGATATCCAAGCTGCAGCGCGACCTGCAGGAGTGCCAGCAACAGCTGCTTGAGGAACAGACCAATAGGCTGCGCCTTGCTATGGAGGTACATATTTTATGTCGTTTCTGTTGGTTATTTGACATTTGGTGGATAGTGGATACTATTTCAAATACAGAGCAAAGTCCCCTTTTGCAAAAACGGTGTGTAGATCACATCCTGAAAAAACCCTTTGGAGTAGTAATTCTAGTATTTTATTATTAATTGTAGTCCTTGACTTACTAAATCAGAGCGCAACATCGGTGGTGGGAAATTGGCGGAAGAGATATCAACCAAATGAATGTCATTGCGCTTTGGATTAATTGTTCGATGGGTCGGCAACATGTGATCGGTACCCCTGGTGTTGCAAGCATATATAGGCGTTACCATAGTAAGTTATAAAGGTTCAAAATGGATTATGAATACGCCTCTGTTACTAATCAACAATTCAATTGACAGGTGGACGGCAAAGATGCAGAAATCGAGCAGCTAAAAGAAAAGCTGGCAGCCCTAACTAGTGAGACAGCATCGCAATCCTCAGCTGACGCGGAAGACGGCGAGACGGAACAAACCCTCGAGGGCTGGCTCTCTGTGCCCTTCAAACAGAACATACGGCGGCACGGCTGGAAGAAACAATACGTCGTGGTCTCATCCAAGAAGATCATATTCTATAATACCGAGAATGATAAACAGAATACCACGGATCCTGTCATGATTTTGGATTTGAGGTTTGTGCTGCATATCATTTAGATTTCTTATTGATAGGGATGTGGCCTGAGTAAATAAAATATAAATCTAATTAGTCCGTCAGATTATCAAAAAATATTAAGACACATTTTTTCCTTTATCAAATCAATAAAAATTTACGAAAATAAAGCACGTCTAAATTCGAGAGTGGGGCTCGTGACGTCACTTGTTTGTGAAATGTGTAACATGGTGTGACGTCGCGCGGAAGGTCAACACACCGTTGCGGAACGCTAGTTCTGTGTATGCACCGTACAGTTGTTGTTTGCAGTAAGGTGTTCCACGTGCGGTCGGTGACGCAGGGGGACGTGATCCGCGCGGACGCGAAGGACATCCCGCGCATCTTCCAGCTGCTGTATGCGGGCGAGGGCGAGGCGCGCCGCCCGCCCGACCAGCCCGACCTGCCCCAGGACAACCCCGACCACACCGGTACTGTTGTATTGTATGTTGTATGTAAGGACATCCCGCGCATCTTCCAGCTGCTGTATGCGGGCGAGGGCGAGGCGCGCCGCCCGCCCGACCAGCCCGACCTGCCCCAGGACAACCCCGACCACACCGGTACTGTTGTATTGTATGTTGTATGTAAGGACATCCCGCGCATCTTCCAGCTGCTGTATGCGGGCGAGGGCGAGGCGCGCCGCCCGCCCGACCAGCCCGACCTGCCCCAGGACAACCCCGACCACACCGGTACTGTTGTATTGTATGTTGTATGTAAGGACATCCCGCGCATCTTCCAGCTGCTGTATGCGGGCGAGGGCGAGGCGCGCCGCCCGCCCGACCAGCCCGACCTGCCCCAGGACAACTCCGACCACACCGGTACTGTTGTATTGTATGTTGTATGTAAGGACATCCCGCGCATCTTCCAGCTGCTGTATGCGGGCGAGGGCGAGGCGCGCCGCCCGCCCGACCAGCCCGACCTGCCCCAGGACAACCCCGACCACACCGGTACTGTTGTATTGTATGTTGTATGTAAGGACATCCCGCGCATCTTCCAGCTGCTGTATGCGGGCGAGGGCGAGGCGCGCCGCCCGCCCGACCAGCCCGACCTGCCCCAGGACAACCCCGACCACACCGGTACTGTTGTATTGTATGTTGTATGTAAGGACATCCCGCGCATCTTCCAGCTGCTGTATGCGGGCGAGGGCGAGGCGCGCCGCCCGCCCGACCAGCCCGACCTGCCCCAGGACAACCCCGACCACACCGGTACTGTTGTATTGTATGTTGTATGTAAGGACATCCCGCGCATCTTCCAGCTGCTGTATGCGGGCGAGGGCGAGGCGCGCCGCCCGCCCGACCAGCCCGACCTGCCCCAGGACAACCCCGACCACACCGGTACTGTTGTATTGTATGTTGTATGTAAGGACATCCCGCGCATCTTCCAGCTGCTGTATGCGGGCGAGGGCGAGGCGCGCCGCCCGCCCGACCAGCCCGACCTGCCCCAGGACAACCCCGACCACACCGGTACTGTTGTATTGTATGTTGTATGTAAGGACATCCCGCGCATCTTCCAGCTGCTGTATGCGGGCGAGGGCGAGGCGCGCCGCCCGCCCGACCAGCCCGACCTGCCCCAGGACAACCCCGACCACACCGGTACTGTTGTATTGTATGTTGTATGTAAGGACATCCCGCGCATCTTCCAGCTGCTGTATGCGGGCGAGGGCGAGGCGCGCCGCCCGCCCGACCAGCCCGACCTGCCCCAGGACAACCCCGACCACACCGGTACTGTTGTATTGTATGTTGTATGTAAGGACATCCCGCGCATCTTCCAGCTGCTGTATGCGGGCGAGGGCGAGGCGCGCCGCCCGCCCGACCAGCCCGACCTGCCCCAGGACAACCCCGACCACACCGGTACTGTTGTATTGTATGTTGTATGTAAGGACATCCCGCGCATCTTCCAGCTGCTGTATGCGGGCGAGGGCGAGGCGCGCCGCCCGCCCGACCAGCCCGACCTGCCCCAGGACAACCCCGACCACACCGGTACTGTTGTATTGTATGTTGTATGTAAGGACATCCCGCGCATCTTCCAGCTGCTGTATGCGGGCGAGGGCGAGGCGCGCCGCCCGCCCGACCAGCCCGACCTGCCCCAGGACAACCCCGACCACACCGGTACTGTTGTATTGTATGTTGTATGTAAGGACATCCCGCGCATCTTCCAGCTGCTGTATGCGGGCGAGGGCGAGGCGCGCCGCCCGCCCGACCAGCCCGACCTGCCCCAGGACAACCCCGACCACACCGGTACTGTTGTATTGTATGTTGTATGTAAGGACATCCCGCGCATCTTCCAGCTGCTGTATGCGGGCGAGGGCGAGGCGCGCCGCCCGCCCGACCAGCCCGACCTGCCCCAGGACAACCCCGACCACACCGGTACTGTTGTATTGTATGTTGTATGTAAGGACATCCCGCGCATCTTCCAGCTGCTGTATGCGGGCGAGGGCGAGGCGCGCCGCCCGCCCGACCAGCCCGACCTGCCCCAGGACAACCCCGACCACACCGGTACTGTTGTATTGTATGTTGTATGTAAGGACATCCCGCGCATCTTCCAGCTGCTGTATGCGGGCGAGGGCGAGGCGCGCCGCCCGCCCGACCAGCCCGACCTGCCCCAGGACAACCCCGACCACACCGGTACTGTTGTATTGTATGTTGTATGTAAGGACATCCCGCGCATCTTCCAGCTGCTGTATGCGGGCGAGGGCGAGGCGCGCCGCCCGCCCGACCAGCCCGACCTGCCCCAGGACAACCCCGACCACACCGGTACTGTTGTATTGTATGTTGTATGTAAGGACATCCCGCGCATCTTCCAGCTGCTGTATGCGGGCGAGGGCGAGGCGCGCCGCCCGCCCGACCAGCCCGACCTGCCCCAGGACAACCCCGACCACACCGGTACTGTTGTATTGTATGTTGTATGTAAGGACATCCCGCGCATCTTCCAGCTGCTGTATGCGGGCGAGGGCGAGGCGCGCCGCCCGCCCGACCAGCCCGACCTGCCCCAGGACAACCCCGACCACACCGGTACTGTTGTATTGTATGTTGTATGTAAGGACATCCCGCGCATCTTCCAGCTGCTGTATGCGGGCGAGGGCGAGGCGCGCCGCCCGCCCGACCAGCCCGACCTGCCCCAGGACAACCCCGACCACACCGGTACTGTTGTATTGTATGTTGTATGTAAGGACATCCCGCGCATCTTCCAGCTGCTGTATGCGGGCGAGGGCGAGGCGCGCCGCCCGCCCGACCAGCCCGACCTGCCCCAGGACAACCCCGACCACACCGGTACTGTTGTATTGTATGTTGTATGTAAGGACATCCCGCGCATCTTCCAGCTGCTGTACGTACATTTAGCACAGATCATAAAATCCTTGGAAGAGGATAAATAACTTTTTATCCCGGGAAACATGGGTAAATTCTCAGGGCAGGAGCTAGTCCTTCAACGCGTGAGTGATACCCGTGGTGTTGCAAGTGTAATAAGCGTATATAGCCATAGGCTATTGATTGATTGCTACCATAGTAGTATAAAAGAAGGAGTCATATCTTAAGGAGTTTTTGCATTTACAATTTAAATGAAAAATTTCTTCAGATTTCTTCTGCGTTTGTGTTTAATATTAAGTATAAATAACGTTGTAACTGACGTGTATTTAGTGAGCTTTAACAATATGTGTGTTGTGTTGTGGTGTGGTGCAGGTAACACGGTGCAGCACAAGGGGCACGACCTGGTGAGCATCACGTACCACATCCCGACCGCGTGCGAGGTGTGCACGCGCCCGCTCTGGCACATGTTCCGTCCGCCGCAGGCCTACGAGTGCCGACGTGAGTGCATTCTACCCCTATTATACACATAACATCTACATTTGCTTTGTCTCCTTACTACATAGGAAGTGCCAACCGGCCCTGCCTTATACTTTGGGCCCCCCAAAATACAGTCCACTCAACGCTATCGCACCATCCATAATATTAAAATTAATATTGGATATTTTTAGAGTAAGCACGTGTGATGCTTATTGTACAGTGAATTATGGATGTAAGGAGATATGTATAAACATTTAACCTACCAGTGTGCTTTTGATTGTTCAGTGTTTCCGAAACCTCTACTTCATAAGATTCAAACCTACTATCTTTAGAGTGGCGTTTGATGCCGGTACTGATGAGCTATTATCGGAAAATATTACGAGAGGGAACCATTGTATGTTGATTAGGAATGTCATGTTTTCCCATCTAGCTGATTACCACCCAGTGGCAAGGATCTGTCCCCAAGTACCAGTGTATTCCGACGGATCCAATTGAGAGCCAATGAGGAGCATAGTGGTTTTTAAATTTATTTTATGGACTGTTCACATCAAACTATTTGGAGACTATTTACAAGGTATCATTTACATTTATTTTAATAAGTTCTATGTCTTTTGTGTCTACTTTGAAAATAAATAAAGTATCGACAGCAGATTAGACAATATCTGAGAGACCATTTACAATGATGGTGAATCATTAATTCTGGAAACACAGGTAAAACTGGCACGTTCACAGTACTCACACATATGCAATTTCATGATACAGTTTGTTTTGTACTGGGGAGTATGGCCATTTATTCATCAGTAAGGTTATCTTTACAGCCGGACTAAAAAAAATGGCACAATTTACGTTCTTCAATCTTCATTAAGCATAGCCAAAAAGCTTTTACTTATATAGCATCATAGCCGTCGGTTATCAGTCGGTAAATTCCGCTAATCACTCGCGGCCGCTTCGCTAGGTCGTCATTCATGATTTCGCATATCATACAACTTGTTCCAGGAGTAAACTTCTTGTAAAAAACCTTACAAGTTTGTGAAAAAAAAGTTAGTTATTTAGAATCTCCAATACATTTGCAAGCCTGGTATCTAGATGTTTTCTTTACTTTTTCAATTTGTAGGTACATTAGATATGGCCAAAGTTCAGGTAAAATTTGTGCAAAAACGCTGTTTTGGAAGGCTTTTGTTTCATACTTTTTTTTATTTTTGCCAAAAGATACCAATTTGTTTAAAACATCTAACGAAACATGTTTAACAACCCCATCATCAGTACTGAGCTTTTGTATGAAAAGTATGGCGGATTGACTGCTATTAAAAGGAAAGTATCCTGGTGAGACTCATTTCCTGCTAGGTGCATCTTTACATACGTCTTTGAAGTTGACGACAAGACATTTAAATATGTTACAAATATCTAAGCCTACCCGCTCACTAGGCAGCCAGGCTGCGGCAGCCAGGCTGCGGCAGCCACTCGAACATATGACAGCGTATGGGAGCTCGCGCACTAGGCAGCCACGAATTCCTATCAATATTTCGGCTGCCACAGCCTGGCTGCCTTATGCGCTGGTAGGCTTATTGTCGCTTTGTTGACTCCAATAAAGTGTTTTTTTTAATTGATTCTATAATCGCAAGGAGCGTAGAACACACCCTGTCGACTTCACACTCTCGGGAGTGTAGCTCTTGCGCCGGCACCCAAAGTGTCGCGCGGACAAGTTATTATTTGGATAAAAAGCCAAAAATTCAGATCGTCCAAAAAATATTTAAAAAACGTAAATTTTTTGAGTTTCTTGCCAGACTCTCGTCAGCTGAAGAGGGGGTAACTTCAGTGAATGTGACCTTCATAAGTGTCTTTCTGGGGCCTAAATTGTAAAAATGGCTTCGACTTTAACCTCCACACTCACACGGCTACAGTGCCTCATACAGACGGCACACATTGAAGTGAAAAACAACTTTAAATTTTCGCTAACGAATGCCTTATTCATCAGGTTGCCGCATGAAGATCCACGCTGAGCACGTATCGGAGGGCGAGGGCGTAGCGGCGTGTAAACTACACGCGGACAGAGCGCGGGAACTTCTGCTACTAGCGCCGGTCGCACAGGAGCAGCGGCGCTGGGTGGCGCGCCTCGCTCGCCGAGTGCAGCGGTACGGGTACCGCGCCGCGCACCACACCAACCACGACCACACCAAGCTGTCGCCCCGGTATGTACCCGCACTCTACTCTACTGTACTGTAGTGTAGTTTAGAGCACTGCTACTAGCGCCGGTCGCACAGGAGCAGCGGCGCTGGGTGGCGCGCCTCGCTCGCCGAGTGCAGCGGTACGGGTACCGCGCCGCGCACCACACCAACCACGACCACACCAAGCTGTCGCCCCGGTATGTACCCGCACTCTACTCTACTGTACTGTAGTGTAGTTTAGAGCACTGCTACTAGCGCCGGTCGCACAGGAGCAGCGGCGCTGGGTGGCGCGCCTCGCTCGCCGAGTGCAGCGGTACGGGTACCGCGCCGCGCACCACACCAACCACGACCACACCAAGCTGTCGCCCCGGTATGTACCCGCACTCTACTCTACTGTACTGTAGTGTAGTTTAGAGCACTGCTACTAGCGCCGGTCGCACAGGAGCAGCGGCGCTGGGTGGCGCGCCTCGCTCGCCGAGTGCAGCGGTACGGGTACCGCGCCGCGCACCACACCAACCACGACCACACCAAGCTGTCGCCCCGGTATGTACCCGCACTCTACTCTACTGTACTGTAGTGTAGTTTAGAGCACTGCTACTAGCGCCGGTCGCACAGGAGCAGCGGCGCTGGGTGGCGCGCCTCGCTCGCCGAGTGCAGCGGTACGGGTACCGCGCCGCGCACCACACCAACCACGACCACACCAAGCTGTCGCCCCGGTATGTACCCGCACTCTACTGTACTGTACTGTAGTGTAGTGTAGAGCACTGCTACTAGCGCCGGTCGCACAGGAGCAGCGGCGCTGGGTGGCGCGCCTCGCTCGCCGAGTGCAGCGGTACGGGTACCGCGCCGCGCACCACACCAACCACGACCACACCAAGCTGTCGCCCCGGTATGTACCCGCACTCTACTCTACTGTACTGTACTGTAGTGTAGTTTAGAGCACTGCTACTAGCGCCGGTCGCACAGGAGCAGCGGCGCTGGGTGGCGCGCCTCGCTCGCCGAGTGCAGCGGTACGGGTACCGCGCCGCGCACCACACCAACCACGACCACACCAAGCTGTCGCCCCGGTATGTACCCGCACTCTACTGTACTGTAGTGTAGTGTAGAGCACTGCTACTAGCGCCGGTCGCACAGGAGCAGCGGCGCTGGGTGGCGCGCCTCGCTCGCCGAGTGCAGCAGTACGGGTACCGCGCCGCGCACCACACCAACCACGACCACACCAAGCTGTCGCCCCGGTATGTACCCGCACTCTACTGTACTGTACTGTAGTGTAGTGTAGAGCACTGCTACTAGCGCCGGTCGCACAGGAGCAGCGGCGCTGGGTGGCGCGCCTCGCTCGCCGAGTGCAGCGGTACGGGTACCGCGCCGCGCACCACACCAACCACGACCACACCAAGCTGTCGCCCCGGTATGTACCCGCACTCTACTGTACTGTACTGTAGTGTAGTGTAGAGCACTGCTACTAGCGCCGGTCGCACAGGAGCAGCGGCGCTGGGTGGCGCGCCTCGCTCGCCGAGTGCAGCGGTACGGGTACCGCGCCGCGCACCACACCAACCACGACCACACCAAGCTGTCGCCCCGGTATGTACCCGCACTCTACTGTACTGTACTGTAGTGTAGTGTAGAGCACTGCTACTAGCGCCGGTCGCACAGGAGCAGCGGCGCTGGGTGGCGCGCCTCGCTCGCCGAGTGCAGCGGTACGGGTACCGCGCCGCGCACCACACCAACCACGACCACACCAAGCTGTCGCCCCGGTATGTACCCGCACTCTACTGTACTGTACTGTAGTGTAGTGTAGAGCACTGCTACTAGCGCCGGTCGCACAGGAGCAGCGGCGCTGGGTGGCGCGCCTCGCTCGCCGAGTGCAGCGGTACGGGTACCGCGCCGCGCACCACACCAACCACGACCACACCAAGCTGTCGCCCCGGTATGTACCCGCACTCTACTGTACTGTACTGTAGTGTAGTGTAGAGCACTGCTACTAGCGCCGGTCGCACAGGAGCAGCGGCGCTGGGTGGCGCGCCTCGCTCGCCGAGTGCAGCGGTACGGGTACCGCGCCGCGCACCACACCAACCACGACCACACCAAGCTGTCGCCCCGGTATGTACCCGCACTCTACTGTACTGTACTGTACTGTACTGTAGTGTAGAGCACTGCTACTAGCGCCGGTCGCACAGGAGCAGCGGCGCTGGGTGGCGCGCCTCGCTCGCCGAGTGCAGCGGTACGGGTACCGCGCCGCGCACCACACCAACCACGACCACACCAAGCTGTCGCCCCGGTATGTACCCGCACTCTACTGTACTGTACTGTACTGTACTGTAGTGTAGAGCACTGCTACTAGCGCCGGTCGCACAGGAGCAGCGGCGCTGGGTGGCGCGCCTCGCTCGCCGAGTGCAGCGGTACGGGTACCGCGCCGCGCACCACACCAACCACGACCACACCAAGCTGTCGCCCCGGTATGTACCCGCACTCTACTGTACTGTACTGTAGTGTAGTGTAGAGCACTGCTACTAGCGCCGGTCGCACAGGAGCAGCGGCGCTGGGTGGCGCGCCTCGCTCGCCGAGTGCAGCGGTACGGGTACCGCGCCGCGCACCACACCAACCACGACCACACCAAGCTGTCGCCCCGGTATGTACCCGCACTCTACTGTACTGTACTGTAGTGTAGTGTAGAGCACTGCTACTAGCGCCGGTCGCACAGGAGCAGCGGCGCTGGGTGGCGCGCCTCGCTCGCCGAGTGCAGCGGTACGGGTACCGCGCCGCGCACCACACCAACCACGACCACACCAAGCTGTCGCCCCGGTATGTACCCGCACTCTACTGTACTGTACTGTAGTGTAGTGTAGAGCACTGCTACTAGCGCCGGTCGCACAGGAGCAGCGGCGCTGGGTGGCGCGCCTCGCTCGCCGAGTGCAGCGGTACGGGTACCGCGCCGCGCACCACACCAACCACGACCACACCAAGCTGTCGCCCCGGTATGTACCCGCACTCTACTGTACTGTACTGTAGTGTAGTGTAGAGCACTGCTACTAGCGCCGGTCGCACAGGAGCAGCGGCGCTGGGTGGCGCGCCTCGCTCGCCGAGTGCAGCGGTACGGGTACCGCGCCGCGCACCACACCAACCACGACCACACCAAGCTGTCGCCCCGGTATGTACCCGCACTCTACTGTACTGTACTGTACTGTACTGTAGTGTAGAGCACTGCTACTAGCGCCGGTCGCACAGGAGCAGCGGCGCTGGGTGGCGCGCCTCGCTCGCCGAGTGCAGCGGTACGGGTACCGCGCCGCGCACCACACCAACCACGACCACACCAAGCTGTCGCCCCGGTATGTACCCGCACTCTACTGTACTGTACTGTACTGTACTGTAGTGTAGAGCACTGCTACTAGCGCCGGTCGCACAGGAGCAGCGGCGCTGGGTGGCGCGCCTCGCTCGCCGAGTGCAGCGGTACGGGTACCGCGCCGCGCACCACACCAACCACGACCACACCAAGCTGTCGCCCCGGTATGTACCCGCACTCTACTGTACTGTACTGTAGTGTAGTGTAGAGCACTGCTACTAGCGCCGGTCGCACAGGAGCAGCGGCGCTGGGTGGCGCGCCTCGCTCGCCGAGTGCAGCGGTACGGGTACCGCGCCGCGCACCACACCAACCACGACCACACCAAGCTGTCGCCCCGGTATGTACCCGCACTCTACTGTACTGTACTGTAGTGTAGTGTAGAGCACTGCTACTAGCGCCGGTCGCACAGGAGCAGCGGCGCTGGGTGGCGCGCCTCGCTCGCCGAGTGCAGCGGTACGGGTACCGCGCCGCGCACCACACCAACCACGACCACACCAAGCTGTCGCCCCGGTATGTACCCGCACTCTACTGTACTGTACTGTAGTGTAGTGTAGAGCACTGCTACTAGCGCCGGTCGCACAGGAGCAGCGGCGCTGGGTGGCGCGCCTCGCTCGCCGAGTGCAGCGGTACGGGTACCGCGCCGCGCACCACACCAACCACGACCACACCAAGCTGTCGCCCCGGTATGTACCCGCACTCTACTGTACTGTACTGTAGTGTAGTGTAGAGCACTGCTACTAGCGCCGGTCGCACAGGAGCAGCGGCGCTGGGTGGCGCGCCTCGCTCGCCGAGTGCAGCGGTACGGGTACCGCGCCGCGCACCACACCAACCACGACCACACCAAGCTGTCGCCCCGGTATGTACCCGCACTCTACTGTACTGTACTGTAGTGTAGAGCACTGCTACTAGCGCCGGTCGCACAGGAGCAGCGGCGCTGGGTGGCGCGCCTCGCTCGCCGAGTGCAGCGGTACGGGTACCGCGCCGCGCACCACACCAACCACGACCACACCAAGCTGTCGCCCCGGTATGTACCCGCACTCTACTGTACTGTACTGTAGTGTAGTGTAGAGCACTGCTACTAGCGCCGGTCGCACAGGAGCAGCGGCGCTGGGTGGCGCGCCTCGCTCGCCGAGTGCAGCGGTACGGGTACCGCGCCGCGCACCACACCAACCACGACCACACCAAGCTGTCGCCCCGGTATGTACCCGCACTCTACTGTACTGTACTGTAGTGTAGTGTAGAGCACTGCTACTAGCGCCGGTCGCACAGGAGCAGCGGCGCTGGGTGGCGCGCCTCGCTCGCCGAGTGCAGCGGTACGGGTACCGCGCCGCGCACCACACCAACCACGACCACACCAAGCTGTCGCCCCGGTATGTACCCGCACTCTACTGTACTGTACTGTAGTGTAGTGTAGAGCACTGCTACTAGCGCCGGTCGCACAGGAGCAGCGGCGCTGGGTGGCGCGCCTCGCTCGCCGAGTGCAGCGGTACGGGTACCGCGCCGCGCACCACACCAACCACGACCACACCAAGCTGTCGCCCCGGTATGTACCCGCACTCTACTCTACTGTACTGTACTGTAGTGTAGTTTAGACCACTGCTACTAGCGCCGGTCGCACAGGAGCAGCGGCGCTGGGTGACCCAAAGTAAAGTAATCAACATTCGTCTTCTCGTTGATGTTGTTAAAGTTGACTATGTGATTCAACACCCCTTACACTGATGGGTTAAAACCTTGATGGACCAACTTTCAAACTAAAATTTTCTGCTAACATCTTCAACTTCTTTCATCAATTATTATTATTTGGTAAACCGCGTACCGTAATGATTCTTGTGTGCTTTTGTAACAGCAAAGTTTTTTTTGTCAAAGTCTTATTGTGGTCACCAAGACCCTACCCAACTTTGGTATGATTATAGTATAAAGTAAATCGTATAAAGAAGAAAATAATTTCTAACTTTTTCCAGGGACTCGATGCGGTCGAATCAAAAGTCATCGTACATGAACGCGTCACAGCGCAGTTCCACGCTGCCTGCGAACGCGTCCCTCCCGCGGCAGTGATGCGCCACTGCGGGACTCGCCACTCCTCGCCATTCGGCACTCGCCACTCGTCTACGAGGTACCTTACATTCAAAGAAATAGTCGAAACGGCCCGCAGTCTACGAACACACTTCAATGACTGACAATACAAATAAAAAAAAAACGATTTTATACCTTACTCTAACCATCTTAGGAATTGATTTTAAATAGCTTCATGCGACGCGCATTGGTTTTGTACTAACATCGATTGTAATATGTTTGTTATACTAATTGTTGACCAAACTTTTGAACGAGTTCTTTATACGACGTGTCTTTTGTGAAATCAAAATAGTATTGAGCCACGAGATGTGAGCGGCCGGTTGGCATTTGTTATTCAATTTGAATCTAATAAATTTCAATGTATAAATAAATTAGCTAGTCTTCTAAAAATATTATTAAGTAATTTGTCCAAATTTAACTAAGATGATAATTATTAATTTTTGTATTTATCGAAATTTTACCGCCTCTTTCCTGGCCTTTCTGTTTTTTTACGGAAAGATGACTACTACTTCGGCCTAAGTAGTTTGTTACTTAAAATGTATAGATATCCGACGGTCGGACGGCTCCGGCGGTGCTATTGTACGCAATGATTCGTTTTATAAAATATTATGTTTGACTTGGCTTAAAGCAATCGCAACGAACTTAAATTAAAATGCCTTTTTACGGCCTACTCTTAGCAAACTTGAATGATATATTGTTTTGAGGATTTCTTTAGGTTTGGTCGTGTTAGTAATAATTATGTTGATATTAGTAGTGGTTTTGTATTTGGCTTGTTGCATCGCGTGTTGAGTTTAGAAATTTTGTTTTGTTACATCGCCGTTCGAATGGTTAGGTTGAGATTTAGAAACGAAAAATAACAGATACGCAAGCTTATTATGTCTTTTTGCACGCGACTGGTCGGTCGACAACGCGTTTACATCATGCTTAATTAAACCATTTTCGTAGATGTTTCACAAAATGTGATTACTTGACTATTTACTTACATAAAATTAGCTGAATATATCAATAAAATATTTTTGTAAGTTCATTCTGAATCAGATGAGCACTTTATAATAAAATATATTTGTTACTTTAAATATCTATTGCGTTGACAGCAGGCAGTGCCGTTTTATAAATATGCAAATGTTTTGTTAAACATGTGTAATATTTTGGAAACTGCGAATGTTGATAAATCTGTCACATACCTTAACATTATAAGCAGGCTTTTAGTGTTACAAAAGTTGAAAGACACTAGTGATTTTAACAGTTTGTACTAAAAAACACTTTTCTGTAATAGTACATGGTATTATAATAAGCTGTGAGCTCATATTACTGTTGCTAATTAAACGATACAGTTCTGCGGCTTGATGCTGCGAATCATATAGCACTTTATTATAGTTAATGCAATGTTTTAAACTCTACTGGAATTGACGATAGCAACTAATTATTTACACAGCTGCACTGGTTACGTGACGTTAACACTCGTTTGTATCGTGATAATTATTCGTGAGTAGCTAATTTTTTTAACTAAATAAACTGATTTCAGGGACCCTCAATGTTAGATTAAGTACAGTAGACACTTCGCGAAGCATTTGCAAATTAACGAATAAACAGTGCCATAAAGTCATTTAGTAGATCGTCTCAGATAGTTGCTCAAACGATAATAGCTCTTTTTAACTAAATTCAGCGTGTTACTTAATAACGTAAGACTTTCCGATGGGCTTCCTCGAACCATGATCAATTTATACTAGAATATTGACTAGTTGAATTATTGAGCTTAATATATTGTTGTGTGTAGGATATTCATACGAACAATAGAACTCATTTTGCCTAAATTGACTGTACAAATTTTATGGTATTATATATTTAAATAAACATGTAGATTACGTTAAACGTAAGTTGTCAATGGAAATACGTGAAAATTGCACCTTTGAAAGCAATAATTGTTAACTAGGAATGCCTTATTTAAAATGCTCTTTAATTTTGTAACTCGTATGTAACAATCTTTAAAGAATAGGTGCCAAAATTATCCTAGTTCGATATACAACTGCGGCACATGTTCTGTAATCTGTGCAATTGTCAAGTTATTTTCACACATTTCCCCAATGTTTACGTGGATGTTCGCGTGCGCTATGACGACACCAATGTTTGAGATGTTATGTCTATTTGTAAATTATTGTAAAATGCCTTGTGAAACTAAACAATAAATTAAAACATGTGATTAAGTAAAAGTCCAGGCGAACTCACAACTTATCCTTTTCACATGTTCACGTTACTCGCTCCATAGAGTTTTTGTTTGGAGCGAGGTTTTTATTAATTCGGTCTAATGATTGTCGGTAATTTATGAAATCGAAAGTCGATGATACCATGTGATGAGATGGTCGAGTTGAAAGTGTAGTATACCAGTGGTTCCGCATCCGCAACGATATAATGTAATGACGTAGAGAGGGATGGGTGACCGTTGCGTTTGGTATGCGAAGGCTCTGGATAGCTGTGATATAATAGACGTGTCTATGTTAACACCCGTGGTGCTAAAGGGAAGCAGGCCTCCGACGCATAGTTGTTTGTTACTAGTGGTTCTTGTTAAAGATAAATAATTATTAAATGCTGTTTATTATTGCTCTACACACTGTTTACATTCCGCCAACGAAAGCTATGTTGAGTTTTGTTTACCTTAGTTTTATATTGACTCAAGTTCAGTTCTGTCGCTTGTCCAGTTATCGCTTTTATGTTTTTATTTTTATTAGATGATAAGTTCCAAACAATCTCTGTTCATTCATGTACTGACATACGAATTTCAAATTTAAGTACTTAAGTGTAAATTGCAATTCATAGTAGTTCTTACGCTTATTTTTGAGATGCATTTTGATAAATTATATTTTTTTATTAGGGGCAGCTATTGCATTGTTCGTGTTATTTCATTCCATTTGTGTCGTAAATAATTATGTTAACTTTTTTGTTTTTCACGCGTTCGGAAATGGTTATAAATTACCAAAGAAAATTTGAAAATTCAGATTAATAGAATGTTCGCCATTTATATATTATTCGAGGTTTAACAAATAGTCCACATTATTAATTCCGTGCTTGTCATTAATATTAATTCTGTTCAATAATAATACTGTTATTTACTTAATGCATAATTACTATAAACCTGATTTTATGATATTGTGACATTTTTAGGGAGTATTTTTCTCGACAATCGCAACTCTGTAATCTGTGGCGATTATAGAAATACTCCCAAATTGTCTTCTATATAACAATAATAAACTTTGTAAAATCATTATGTAAATTATTTATTATCGAATTACATCATTTAATGTAACGTTTTTATTATTTATCATGCTAAAATTGTAAGTTCCTAACTAGCAAGCTTCTCATTTGTAAAGAAAAATTCTCAAGTAGCTTTTCGCTGATATAGTTCATTCGGTATAACAATTATCATTTAGTGGGTATATTTTATACGATTGATATCTGTAGGTAATATTGATGAATCTATTATGTATTTGGAAAATGATTAGGATCGCTGATCGCTGATCGATGATCGCTGATCGCTGTAGTGTAGTATGGGTGTAACGTCGCCGGCGGCGGCGGCGACGCGGGCGGCTGCGTCCCGAGTCATGCAATATACTGTACTGTACCACGTGCCTTAGCTACGGCTCACTCCCATATCACTTAGGCATACTATGTTATATGTATCGATACTTATTATAATGTACATATATTTTGAATTAAACCAATATTTTATGGATTTTTAAGGAGTTTGTATATTGTAAAGATTATTAATTTTATCATAAAATTAATGCCTAGCTAATAAGTGCTAAATTTGTGAGAAATAAATAACATTTAAAAATGCATAGTATTTTTATTTAAACAATCGTAACATAACATAAACACAACCAACATAATTTCTAATGTATGCAACTAATTATTCAAAAATACTAATTTGACTACATATAAACAAGGATAAAATAAATTAAATGCTTATACATTCACGATGATGTAATAATAAATTATATTTTCAAAATAACGTAAAATTATAAATAAGTTAATTAAATAAATTAGTGCGTTACACACAGACGTGACACCAAGGTTTGAATCATTTCATGTGCTTTTAGTATCCTGACCTGGCAGGGACACCAACACAGATTTGAATTCGAGTAAAAATGTCGTCTATTTTATGCTTAAATCAGAATTTGTAGGACACTGGTTCAAAGTCATAAGGGTCCGTTGATATGACGGGCAGTAATAACCACAAATATTTTTAGTCAATTGCTTTTGTTATGAACTTTCTTTGATAGTTTTGAATATTATTATATTAAATAAATAATTAATTATTTATTTATTAAAAAAAAAAAACTGGTTGTATTGCACTCTTCTAATATCGAATTTTGTAATTTTTAGTTTTATTTCATTTCATTTATGTAGTGTTTAAGGATTTTATATTTATAAAATGGTATATGTATAATATTTTTAATAATTATATTCTAAAATCGGCGATACAAAATATTTGCACCTGCTCTGGGATCTTTCCCCTTTCAAAAAAATTTTGTCACATATTTTTGTTGCTTGAATTCATATCAGTAATGGTAGCCCTGCCTGGACGGGTCACATGTATCAATAATTACGTGAAGTTATATTATCCTTATTCATAGTATTATAAAAAATGTCTTCCTTATCATTGCTTTAAGCTAACTCTTCATTATTAGATAAGATATATCTCATGGTAAAGCTAGAGAAATAACGCAACTAAAATACACATTGAATTATTTGAAATTCACGCTCTTATGTCAAAATACATTTTATTACAATATAACAATAATACTCTTCAATGTTTATCTTTCATTAATTTCTGCATG
Source organism: Achlya flavicornis (assembly GCA_947623365.1). Classification (NCBI taxonomy): domain Eukaryota; kingdom Metazoa; phylum Arthropoda; class Insecta; order Lepidoptera; family Drepanidae; genus Achlya; species Achlya flavicornis. The sequence continues at coordinate 4,579,168 of OX392468.1, read as the reverse complement.
TTCATTTTTCGTGCTACACAACGAAATGTAGTATTACCAAATATAACCACCATTGTAGTAATAATTTTGCATTCCTTCAGAATAAGCCAACTGCTTTCTTCAACTCCTTTTGTTTCCAGCCAGGCAACGCGCGGAACTCGTTGTATGGCATGCTGAATGTCGATACGAAGTCATCGTGGGTAAGGTATAACTGAAGTAGAAAAATATTACATAGACATCAGTTTTTTCTTAACAAAATTTATTGAATAATTTCATGTACATTTGGTCAGGTTATATTAATTGGATCTGGCTCGAAGGACCAACATTCAGAAGCCTGTTCAAGAAACCGGTTCTTTTCTTTTTAAAAATAGAACGAAAGAGGAGCAGGAAAAGAAAGACAACGGCTAATTACACAGTCAGAATAATTTGGGTGGATTTATCTAATCAACTCACCTCCTTAGAAAGCGGATCGACATCAGGCGGTAAATGCTCCTTTGGGCCTCTTAGAACAGCTAAAGGATACTTCTCGTATTGGTCGAATCGATTTGCGGTGTTGCCACTCTGCAATGCGCTGTTGCCGCCCTGGACGATCGCTTTTCCTTCGAGAGCACTGATGATGGCGCTAAATGTTTTGTGACCCTAGGATAACAAAAAATATTCAAGGTATAAAAATTAAATAATAATATAAAAAAAATACAAAGAATTTAATTTATAGAACCTGTAAATCAAATGCGTAAGTTATATATAAACATAATCAATGAATTACATATGTGGCTTTATCAAAGAACCACGTGATAGGACTCTTTAATCTACCTTCCACATAGTGTGCTTCCAATGGGGGAAGAAACCGGTGAAGTGTGGCGGCTCTCGACCCTGGCTCAGCGTCAGTATGGGCGTCTCCGGGTCGCGTGCCGCCGGATCTGATTGAAAAAAAGTGAGTTTTCAAAAAGAATGTTACATGATGGATATAATTCTACTAATTTCAGGCTTCCTTGGTAACTATATGAGAAGTCACATCAAACAAGGCTTTCATCGATTGTGCAAGTGCGAATTCTTAAGATCAATAAGCAACGAAAGCTCATTGGAACGATTAGTGGTACAAGGAAGAGTAGTTCCCTCAGTGAATGTACACGCAGTGCCGCGAATAGAGAAAGATGGAGAAGTCTCGCAAAAGCCGCAACAAACTCAACAGACGATCCATAACCACGACCACTCCGCCGGGAGTGTACGACTGAGAAGTATCGCATAACACTTTAAAGCTTGTGGGTAGAGGTAGAGGTAAGATAGGTACCGTGTGCGAGGTAGGCGGCGGCGATGGGTGTTGCGTCGTCCTTGGCGCGCGGCGAGCAGTGCGCGCCGAGCCACACGAACACGGCGCCGTGCGCGTCCACCACGCCCGCCATCTCCGGCGACAGCTCGTACTGGCTGAACGATACTATCTCCTCGACTGGACAGGACATCGACAACATGCCATGGATAATAAATAATAAATAAATATCCTGGGACATTCCTCACACACGGTCATCTGATCCCAAACTAAGCAGAGCTTGTACTATGGAAACCAGATAACTGATATAATACATATACTACTTTTTGTTTGTAAATACATACTTAATATACATAATTACACCCAGACTCAAGACATACAGACATGTTCATTCACACAAATGCATGTCCTGTGTGGGAATCGAACCCACGAACTGCGGCGCGTGAGGTGAATCTTAACCAACTGCGCCAACTGGCCTGTCAGGATCCGGAATGGATCAGGGTTCATTGTACAACATTGTACATATATACTATACAGGGTCAGTAAGGGCAAACTACCTTTACGGTTGAAACCACGCGAATATGGTCTTCTGAAACTATCCCAAACTTTTTGAGTTATTGCAGAATTTGAAAAAAATATATATACTTTACACATTGATTTTCCTAACAAAATGCAAGGGAAAAGTTTTCGATTTTTGACAAATCTAGTACCCTAAACGATCCTGGCTTCATATAGCCTTTTGATCCTTTTCGGAGACAGGATTGATTAAACTATTTTTTTTTTTCGGAAATAGCCGTTTTCTCTGTCTTTCTTTTTCGTAATCTATAAATGCCGATAGCAATAAGTCAAAAAATTAAGAGTTAGTCTCGTAAGACCATATTCGCCTGGCTTCAACCCTTAAGATAACTGCCCTCACTCGTCTAAAATGTCCATCTTGTAATTAATAGTATGTTAAATTCTTAGTCATAAATCTATATAAATGTTGGCACACGTTGAATTTAATGCATAAGCACCATCACAAGGTAGATTGATCAAAGTTTAACAGGCACCAAAGTAGACATTACTATAAGATTTGGTATAGAGGATTTTATTTGTCATATTATATTTCTCACCATTATCATTGTTGAAACTCACATGTGTATTGTCCAGGTGGTCCCATCGACACGTAGAAGAGACGCGGCGGCAGCGGGCGCTCCATTTCCTTCAGCGGGGTGGCAACCAGCAGGTGACGTCGATCGCCCAGCGCAGTCCAGAAGTCTGGTTTCTCTTTACCTAAGTTATTGAAAGGCATTTTTATTAGTTTCAAAATAGAATTATGCACTAAAGGCTAAGTATTTCTGGAAAATGTGTGACAAGAAGACATGGTTAAGTAAAGGGGTTGGGGGTGCTAAGGGCCCCCCTACAAAAGTAACTAGGTCCGCCCCTGATAAATCTTCATAAAGGCAACCCTCAGTTGGATCCCAAGCCGACATCCTGCCACCCTTCAAAGAGTTACTTCATAGATTCTACTCATCAGATAGTTGCAATATTCTGTATCACCCTCTCGAAGCTCTTTAAACACGCGAGAGGTATACGAATGTCCAATATCAACAGTTGAACGCTAAACTAGCCTAGCGTAAGATCTACCCTTTTTAAAAGAAGGAGTACTTATATCACCTTGCATGACGAGCGTGTGTTCAGCGGCGGCCATGTTCTTGGCGACCTCGCGCTCGTCGCCGGTGGCGGTGGCGGCGCACCACACCCACGCGCGCGCCCCCTCGCGCAACACGTAGCAGGAGCCCCTGTCCCCGCCGCCCCTGTCCCCGCCGCCCCTGTCCCCGCCGCCCCTGTCCCCGCCGCCCCTGTCCCCGCCCCTGTCGCGGGTCTCCACGCCCCGAGCTTCGCGCGCGTACTGGCCGGACACGCGGATCAGCGCTCGGGATGGTGGTACCACGCGACGACCGGTTGCTGGTAATATTAAATAGTATGTTAGGTCCCTGGGAAATCAAGCACCGCTTCGCCACAGCAAGAACTTGCCATCCAAGTGAAGAAAGCAAGCTTAAGGCTGCTTTTCCACCAGAGATGTGCTATGTTACGTTGCTGTGGATGCGTTTGATATCCACCAATCATATTCATTGGTGCACATAGCTTAGCACTGATGGAAACAGATTCAACTAAGATATGTTTTTTATATGGAAGGATGCGTGCTATGGATGCATACTATGGATGTGTACTATGGATGCGTGCTATGGATGCGTGCTACGGATGCGTGCTATGGATGCGTGAGCGCCTCTCCCCACACCGCGCCGCCCTCGCCGCTTCCCTACTATCGATACATCGCATAGCTCGAGCTGTGCATCTTCCTCGAGCAGCTACTTTGCGGCGGCTCATCTTCATAGCACATCTTACTCGCACAGCTACATAGCTTAGTATCAGTGGAAATGGTCACATAGTTTCGCTGTTACATCCTCGCAGCATAGCTGCATAGCACATCTCTGGTGGAAAAGCAGCATTAGGCTTAAGGTGAATTAATTGATACTTGCCGCGAGCCGTCAACTATTTTATATTGTCATTATAAAATTTACTTTAACGCACATGATTTCACGCCCTTACTTAGATGACAAGTTATTGCTAAGGCGACGCCGTGATATTATAGTGAGTGATGACCAAGATGTAGTTTTTGTATCATTTTGGGATGTTAGTATTTAGGTACTTAGCACGTCAAATGCGATGAGTTATTTTCCGATCTGCATTTTGAAAATTGATGGATACTTCTTTATATTCAGAAACTGTTAGGAGAATGGTAAGCGCTTACCAGGCGTGCCTTATCTATGATATTTTTGCCGTTTACCAATATAAATTCAGATTTTTATACGAAAGTACTCACGATCGTAATCTGTAGCACTGCCTACATAAGTGATCATGCGGCCCTTGAAGATTTGCAAAAAATGCGCCGGTTCTTTGCCTTGGTACAACCATGCCTGAAAATATTCTTAAATTAATAAATATAATAGTATGAGTATGTAATTAAATAGCATAGCGAAATGCGTACCTGAACGGGAAGACGCCCCAACTTAGTGTAGAGGTCTTTGGCTTCTTTCGCGCCCAAATTCCTCAGATCATTTGGCGAAGAGCCACCCTGAGGACGAAATGACCAAAGTTATAATATGGCTAGTAAGTAGACTCTTATGGACATTTCTCAATCTGTAGCTTATGCTCCGCAGGTTCATCCGCGTTTTAGAGTATTCCATGTTCTCGGGTATCCCATCAAACACTTTCCCCTTTATTAATAAATAAGGTTTAAGTCAAGTATACCTAGGTTTAAAATAGGCTAATTATTTTCGCGGCGACTAACAAATTAAAGGGCGACTAACTACTAGTTACAAAAAAAATAATTTGGCAGCGATTAAATATTTTGGCAACTATTAAATTAGATGGGCTACAAATTGCAAGGTATCATAAAAACTAAATAGTGGCGGCTTCTTTAAGGTAGCAAATATATTAAACAGGCACATAGAAATAATAGGTAGGGTACTATAAATAATGACATGGCGACTAATATTGACCAGTGGGATAACAAACATGGTATTATTGGCAACTATAGGCTTCCATATTAAAAACACTTTCGGGCTGCGATTTGCAAGCAGCTGTAAAAATTTAAACGGGTACTATAATTAAGAATTAGGGTTTCAGTATTTTTTTGTGGAATCATAATTAGTATCTGGATGACTGAGTTGAACCTGGTTTTTACTTTTTTGGTAAATCGTGTTTTTTGGACAGTGGAACAGTGAACTTTGATCTTGTATGGGTTTCAGGGTCTGATGATGGAGTAGGAGGGATGGCACTGGAACTCCATAGCGGCGCAATGTATCCTACCCGTGTTTGAGGTTGTTGAAATTGTCATGAGATGAACTTTGACCATATTTAGTTTTCAGGGTCTGATGATGGAGTAGGATGGTAAGCACTGGAACTCCATGATGACTCCATGACTCCACTCCAAAATGAAAATGAAAATGAAAATGATTTAATAATGGAGTTTGACCCTGAAAACTTTGTGGTCAAAGTTCATCTTTCTACAATTCCAACAAGCCTAAACACGGGTGGGATACATTGCGTCGCTATGGAGTTCCAGTGCCGGACCCTCCTACTCCATCATCAGACCCTGAAAACCATACATGAACAAAGTTCATCTAACGACAAATCCAACAACCCCAAACACGGCTAGGATACATTGCGCCACTATTGAGTTCCAGTGCCAACCCTCCTACTCCATCATCAGACCCTGATAACCATAGATGTTCAAAATGCATCTCAAGACGATTCCAACAAGTCCAAACACGGCTTACATATATGTGATTCCATACATACATACAGGTGAAGCTAATAAAAGCGTGTTGAAAATAAAAGTCATCAAGAAATAAAACTATAGACCCACAATATTTTTTTTGCATGTCACTATTTGCTTTAATTAGAGCTCTTAAAATGTCGCACAAAGTATGTTTTATATGACCATGTTAATATTTTCTTCTCATCTCAGTTTACTTTATATACAACCTCATTTTATAATTTAAGAAAGCCTATTTTCTACTTTTTATCCGCCGTATAGTCTTCGCCTAACAATAAATTCAGTTACCAAAACAAAAAAATCAATGCCAGTTTAAATTAAAACAAAGCTTATTTAGCTGCCACTTTCTACTTAAAATTATCCTTCACTTTAGCTGCCAACTTATTATTTTTAGTACCTCCTTTAATTTTTTATAAATCCCAAAATCAGATTAATTTGTCGCCGCTTTAAATACATGCCTTTAAAATATATCCGTCACTTTTTAATGCCATATAAACAAAAAGGGATGAGGCTATCTTAATACCTGGGTATAACAAGACTGACTTACACCTTATTTATTAATAAGGGGGTTTGTGTATAAAATCATCATCATCATCATCAGCCCTTTTTTAAGCCCACTGATGGATATAGGCCTCTCCCAGAGCGCGCCACTTCTTCTAGTTTCTTGCCATCTTCATCCAGCCTAGTCCGGCAACTTTTTTGAGATCGTCCATCGAGCTGGGGGTCGCCCCACACTACGTTTGCCGAGACGCGGTAGTCCAAGACTCGTCTAATCCATCGACCGTCGGTTCTTCAGCAGATTTACCCGGGCCATTGCCACAGTAGCTCGCTAATTCGTTGAGCTATGTCGGTTACGTTGATTTCTTGAAATAAAATTGTTATTATTAATTCCTTTAGTTAATTTACTTCACATCACCATCACGGCGTAATTACTGATTTTGTTCTCCGAGTTCGCGAGATAACCTTTACGTTGTGATATTCACGCCAAACCTTGGATTATGAATCTCACCATCCAATAGTATAGTATGGTGTGGTCCCCGGTGGGCGCGTGGTAGGTGTAGAGTGCGATGTAGCAGTCCCTGTCGTAGAAGACGGCGGCCTGCGGGCGCTCCACCTCGAGCAGCGCGCCGCCGCCGCCGCCCCCCGCCCCGCCGCCCGCCTCGCCCTCCGCGTCCCCCGCGCCGCGCCGCCGCACGCGCCACATGCGCAGTGCGCCGGAACCGTCGTCCGGCAGTTGCGCCTGGGGTATTACTCACATGTTATGGTTTTTTTATACTACTAAACTAGCAAACAAGCATACGGTGCCTGATGATAGGCGGTTAGCGTAGCCTATTGACGTTTGCAATATCACAGGCGCGTTGCAGACCCTGCAATAATCTCTTCATACCCTTTTTGAAAAACCCCATTCTGGGGAAAATTACTCTTGGGAAAACCACGGCGAGGAGCTCATTCCGCAGCCTGAGCGACTGTGGTAGGAAGATTGTTAGTTTATGTGAATCATAGGAACTATAACTCTTGAGAGATGATTCACACTGGTAGAATAAGCTGATATTCATTATGTTGATTTATTCAATGGGTACCTAGTGTGCGACCGAAACTTCGACTAAAAACCACTTTTGGCCAAACCTTCGGCTTCGGCCAAAATGGGCCGAACAGTTACGAATGAGCGAGAAATTATATTTTTGACAAGTTGCATGTTAATTTTAAACATCTCAATAGGTAATTTATATAAAGCCTTAAGAAACTAGTAAAAATAATATTTTGTATGCAATTTAGCCAATCTTGAACTGTTTTTTAGGGCTATTACCTTCGCCTTCGGCTGAAGATGACAACCGATTGTTCGGCATCGGCTTCGGCCAGAAATCGACCTTCGGATGGACACTGGACTAAGGTTTCTAAAAACTCAAAAATATTTTTAACAGGTACCAACCTGCTTATTATATCGAAGTGAAATAATAATCAATATAAGAGTTATGTGCCACTTACCTCAGCAGCCAGCCAGGCGTTGGAGGCGAGGTTGACGGCGTCTAGCTTGGTGGTGGCGGAGCGCGCGGCGCGCAGGCGCACGTCGCGGCGCGCGTCGCTCCAGCGCCACCCGCGGAACAACGCGGCGAACTCCAGCGGCTCGCGGCCAGCTGACCGACATACATCAAGTAAGTCGTCACTATCACAACATTTTCAGACGAATTCCGTTTCGAGAGGTTGTTTTTGCAACAATAAATTAACCGTTTTTTTTTATACCACTAAGTTGGCAAACAAGCATACGGCTCGCCTGATGGTAAGCGTTTACCGTAGCCTATGGACCCTTGCAACACCAGGGGTATCAGTCGCGCGTTGTCGACCCTGCAGAAATCTCTTCAAACCCTTTTTGAAGAACCCCATGCTGAACTCCATTGGGAAAACCACGGCAGGGAGCTCATTCCACTGTCTGAGCGTCTGCGGAAGAAAGCTTCGTTGAGCCCGCACAGTTCGAAACAATTCTGGTTTCAATGTGTGAGGATGGATCCCTGTCGATGGCAGACCAGTACAACATTACTGAGCTTTCTGTGGGAAAAAGACGTTGCTAAATAGCAGACCTGTGGTGACAGACACCGGGCCAGTATGACGCCTGGCGCGGGCGAGGCCGCGGGCCGCAGCTAGTGCGCCTCGAGCCGCCGACGCGGTGGCTGATGGGCCAACCCAAGCCCATACGCCGCGATTGCCGCTGTCCACTATGTACACGCCCTGGGAGAATAATCATACTCAGGATCATAAATGAAAATTCGGAATTCAATTCCAATTTCCTAAAAACATTCATGAAAATAAGTCGAATTTTAAGCAGGAAGATTTACAAAACGACCAGTCTGTAACTGTTGTTTGTGGCTATTTTAAAGTGGACTCGGGGAGAATTTATTCGAAGAGCGGTTAAAAACCCAACTGGTTTTGGTGTTGTTATAATGTAAAAGAACAACTACTCACGTCATCAGTTAAATCCTTTCTAAAGAGTGGCGCGCGTTTGACCTCCTCAAGCCTGGCAGCCGGTCTCTGCGAGGGTATCGTGATGGGTGGCACCCTCGGCGGGTGTGTAGCCCGGTAGAGGCGCGCGGGGCGCGGCGGGTCGGGCGGCGGCGCGGCGGGCCGCACGGCGCGCGCGCGCAGCTCCAGCAGCGCGTCCAGCAGCGCGCGCTCGCTCGCCGGCAGCGTCTGCTCGTACCCGTCGTGGGCTATCGCGATGCGGCGCGCCGTCATGCCCTTGTCGCCGCCACGAGCCATGCGGTACGCGATCTGTCACATTCACTTGTTTTATATACAGCCGAGGTCATGGAGCAGGCAGCATGGAAAACCTGTTTGATGATCCTGGGTCGTGTCAGGTTTCTCTGAACATTAAATTTTGCTAAAGATATTCGTATTTAACCTTGGCTCCGAGGATCTTCTCGACTAGGTTAGCAGCCCGCCCCAGCCACAGTACGAGCAGAGATGAGGTGTCGAGGACAAAGACGCCATCAGCGGCGAGCTGCGCCCACGACACCGGTTCCAGTTGGATCAGAACTGGACGGCGCCCACGCACTCGGTACAGACGAGCACCACCGTTCAGGATACCTGAACCGCTGCGTAGGATCCTTGAAGAAGAGGTCCGTTATTAGTATTTCCAAAAAAAAAGCAGACCTTTCCCAGAATAGTTACAAATAATACTAGTATTCAGCCACTTTCTGCGTCACGTCAACCCATTTGCAGGATGTTCGGATTCAGTGAGACCTGCTACTGTTGTCTTGTATGTCACTTATCAGTCTTATATAACAATGTACCGCAAGATCATGAACTGGTTCAGTTAACTATGAGAAAATGTTGCATGTTACACGACAAACTTTTAATTGAAGCGTATCAATTATTTAAACAGCTAAAGTTTACAAATGTGACTATAATTCGAGCATTAAGAATACATTTGCAAGAAATGTTATCAGAAATACGCAATATTTACGAATTCAGTTCGTCTCATGTTTCACTAAAGTGTTTTATTAAAACTCTTAGAAACTTAATTAATATTAATTCGTTTTCATAACATGAATATGAATGTCCAAACAACAAAAAGAAATGACCAAAAATAAATAATGAACCACAAGTTTAGAGTAGATACTGCTTTTGTTCCACCTACAATGTAATGAGACATCGTCATTGAAATGTAGTGCAGTAGAATTAGATACTCAATTTACATTAATTGTGGTACTAATGATTTTTGGCATATTGATAGAGTTATGTATGGATATGATTACCTGAAATTCGCAACCAATTTGGAAGTATGGAAAATGGTGGAAATTGAGAAAAACTTTGATATTGAATAATTCCTAAACAAAAATTGTGGTACTAGTTGCGACAATACTATGTCTTTAGAGAACCATAACCTACCTTCTCAAGCAATTTGGACCGGTTGCGACATACGGAACATACCTAAACTTAAATAAAGTGTTTTTAGCCTTTATCTCCTAGGTAAAATGTGTGGTACTAGTTGCGAACTCATTGGTAGCTTGTATTAGCCTTTTACACTTTTAAGTTTGCAGCCGGTTGAGATCTACGGAACCCTAAGAAAATACTTTTTGCAAAATTCTACTTCTAGCAAAATTTGCGTAGTTATTGCTTATATCATATCATACTATCATCATCGTTTCAGATGGAAACCTAACATCCACCAGGCTCCCCCTTGTAATGACAATTTGGTGCATTGCACCTATTTTCCGGGCGGCTTGGACGGACGGCTCTCGGTATCTCACCTACTCTGTGGGCTGGACCATCCGATCTTCTGCCAGTAGAACGAAAGTCTTTACTTGAAACCAATCTAACCACCCTATGGCGATGATAGCTCAGTGGATGCCGAGACGAAGGTCCCGCGTTCGAATCCTACAATGAAAAATCAACGCTTTCGGTGAAGGAAAACATCGTGAGGAAACCATGGCACGGTGGTAGGGTTACTTTGTAGTACATAACTTGTGTTGTAAAATCTGTCGCCAAGTACCTATCGGTGTGTTCCGACAGCTGCACTTGAGCTGGTTCATTCATCATCACTTACCATGGTGAGATTGTCAAACACAGGGGTATACACAGCGGAACAAAAAAACTTGTCACGTACCTGATTCCATCTCTGAAGTATGAGAGTAGCCTCGGGGTTTCCGTGGCGGCGGCCTCCCGGTGGATGACGGCGGGCGCCGGCAGGCAGGTGGCCAGCTGCGAGCCGCGGCGCAGCGCCAGCGCGGCCAGGGTGCCGCTGCGCTCGCCTGCCCACGCGTGGATGTGCCGCTCTGCATACTCACCGCTTCCATTATCCTTGATTTCGCGACGCTGTAAGAATAACAAATTGTTTTCTAGAAACGATTGTATTTATTATTAGACCAAGTAATTAAAAATTAAATTAAATGTTCCTTTACTGCATGGATACCTACATTTAATCTACCTACATAGTTATAAAAGATTCTCCATACGTATTACTGACCTGACAAACTGGTGATTTTTTGTGTATTGTTGGATGCTAAAATTACTTAATTGGTTCCATTTTCGGAGTTCCAAAACGATAAGTAGGTACCTAAGTATTTTTAAGGGACTCAAAGTGAGTTTCACGGTAAATACAAATGAATATAATATTACTTACAATGACATCAGGACCAGCAGGCTGTCCTGGTAATGAGCAAGAATACACCAAATAGGCCTCCGCGTCGTAGAAAGTGCCGTAGTGTGTGCGAGGGAGCAACTCTGTGCAGGATTCCTGATAAATATTCAATAATAAATATAAGTAGCAAGTAAGATCACGCTATCCAAATAGGAATTGATAGGGAAAAAATCTCATGGCCATTACCACCTAGCTACAACTGGATCTTCAGGAGTTAAGTTTCGTATGTGGGATCGTTTGTTTCCAGGGGAAGAAATTGAAAAATAAATAATTATATGTTCCGGCTTATTATCGACTTTATAAGTGTCTTATATCACGAACACAGTTCCAGCAGTAACATAATTTGGCGCCATATTGAGCATCGTTTCATTGGTATTAACAACTGCTAGTATACTAAACGATTGTGATTCGACAAGGTTTCTATTTTTTCGATTGAGGATTACCTATAGCTAGTAGAAAAGACTCATAAAGTTAATCGTATTATTATGATAGTATATGAGTTAAATGCAAATAAAGTTACATGTTATCATTATGCAAATTCATTTATTTATTTATTTTAGGTCAGCCAACAATTGTTTACACAGTTCATTTACAGTTTTGGATTTTAAAATTAACATTATTAAGTGTAACAAATTACTTATAGGCTAACACCACATTCATAATTAATGATTTGAATTGTATATTAATAATTAAAAAAAAATAACAGATCAATAAATACACATTCAAATAATAATAATTTACATTCATATAAAAAGTAAAATCAGTAATCTATTCAATACAAATTAATATAATAGTAAATTAATTTACCAAATAAATTAATTAATTCAATCAATTTTATTTTATAAAAAGAATTAGTGAAAGTTATAGATTATAGAAATTATACATAAAACACTCATACAATAAATTATATTACAACATATTCATAAAACATTCAATAAACAATCAATTTTGCTTCAATTTATTTGAGAATAATGTTTGATAATTATTTTACAAAATTTTCCAAAGCTATCATGGTGTACATCCACTAGGTCACCGCAACCGTTTATAATTTTTGATAATCTCGGAATTGGGGAGTTTGCACCATGAACCGTTCTTCGTCGAGGTGGACATAATGGTGTAATGATATTACGAGGGTATCTGGAAGGGGCCCGAAAATTAATCATACTCAATATCTTAGGGCTGTCAATTTTATTTCTCAGGAGTTTATATAGAAATAGAGCATCTAGGACATCTCTGCGGGTTGATAATGGTTGCATCTTGAAATATTGCAAACGGGTATTATAGGAGGGCAGTTGTTTTGATTTTCCTCTCGAGAATGCAAGGTGCCACAGAAATCTTTTTTGCAGCCGCTCTAAGCTTAGCATATGTGTGGCGTAGTGAGGCCTCCATATAATACTGCAATACTCCAAAATGCTCCGTACGAGACTATTGTAAAGCATAATTTTCGTGCTGATTTGTTTGAAACCCTTGGTATTACGTATAACAAACCCCAACATTTTGGATGCTTTATTAGTAATATATTCAATTTGAGGCACAAAGGTGATTTTTTTATCAAACAGTACTCCCAAATCCCTAATTGAATCAACCTCTTGGATTATTTGGTTATCTATTGTGTACTGAGCGAATGGGGCGAGTCTTCCTAGAATATTTCACGTGGTAACATTTACTTAAATTCAATTCCATTTTATTACAACTACACCACTGGACAAGTCGGTTCAGGTCATCCTGTAGAAGCTCAGTATCGCTTGATGATTCAATTACTCTGGCAATCTTAAGATCATCGGCGTACAAGAAACATTCCGAGAAACGGAAGCAATGGGGAAGGTCATTAATAAATAAATTAAACAGTATGGGGGCCAAATGAGAACCTTGGGGCACACCTGAGGTTATGCAATTATTTGCAGATCGAAAACCATTCACAACCACATAAAATTCGCGTTCCATGACATAAGATTTTAGCCAAATTAGCAAGGGTCCAGTGATACCATAAGCTGAAAGCTTATGAATTAAGATGAAATGGGAAATCTTATCGAAGGCCTTGCTAAAATCGGTATATATCACATCATATTGTTTATGAGAGTCAACAGATTGTACCAGAGACTCCGTGAAAGATAATAAATTAGTGGTTGTGGATCTTGATGGAACGAAACCGTGTTGGTGGTCACTTAGATAAAGTCCAAGGTGGCGTTGGATGTACGGGCAGATCAACGACTCAAAGATCTTGGCAAAAGTGGAGAGAATTGAAATGGGCCTATAGTTGGAGATGATGTCTTTCTTTTCCGATTTATGGACAGGAACAACTTTGGCTTTTTTCCACTCTGACGGGAATGTTCCTGTGGCAAACGATACATTATAAATGTATAGCAATGGAGTAACCAAGGCTGGTGCGCATACAGAAATAAATAATGGTGGGATTCCGTCAGGACCTGCACCTTTTCTGGTGTTCACTGATTGTAGTTTTTTAAGCAGGCATTCGCTATTTATATCTGGAATTGTTAGGCACTGACTATTGGATTTTAGGGAATGCAAGAAAATTGAATCATCCTTAACTTCCATATCGTGGTGAACTGTGTAGACGGAAGAGAAATAGTCTGCAAATAGATTACAGATAGAGGGGCCATTAGATGTTATCGTCAGTCCGTCAGTCATAGTCAGAGGGTAAGCACTAGATCCCCCGCGTTTAGCCTTAACATGTGTCCAGAATAGTTTAGGGTTTTCCATAATTTTTGATTCAAGTTTTTTCATATACTTATTGTACGAACTCTGAGCCAAACTTTGACATCGTTTTGTTATTATTTTTAGTTCAATTTCATCCAATGGGTTCTTATATTTTTTAAAGCGTAACCTTAATTTATTTTTTTCATTTAGGGTTCTTATTATTGCCTTATCAAACCATGGGGGATAGCGACGTGTCAGTGGTTTACATTTTGGAACAAATTTATTTATTGCGGTATTCAAAATCTCATAAAATGTTTGAAGCATACTATTTACATCATTATCTTCCGCAAAAAGTCGATGCCAATCTTGTTCGTTTAAGTAGGTTTTAATACGTTCATAATTAGCTTTAAAAAAGTTCGGTCTTGTGTTTATGTTACTATATGGAAGATTAAATTCTTTTGTTAATGATAGCGTTATATCAAGGGGCGGGTGTAGTTTATCAATACTGGCCAAAGCGCAACTAGATTCACTCACTGAGCACGAAGGTATAGTTGATAAGACCAGGTCTAAAATACGCCCCCAACCGTTCTTTATTTTATTGTGTTGACCCAGTTTATTAATGTTAATAAATTCTAATAAGCTTTGACACGTTTTAGACAAGGAGTTATTAGCAGCTCCCTGGTCCCAATTTATTTTACTTAAGTTAATGTCCCCGACTATACAAATAGGGATATCGATGGTCTCAAAAACTTTATTACATTGCTCAATAAAATGTTCAAATGTTGAATGAAGTACAGGCGGAGGAAGGTATACTGCGCAAAGAACCATTTGACGTGAGGAATGGTCTGTGGATATATCAATGGAGACCCAAAGATCTTCACATTTACTCATACACACATATTTATGAACGCATTATACAATAAGACATTAAATAATAGTTAGGTATATCTTGAGCGAAATGTTACTACGCATATTTACGACGGAACATTATGAAGTGAAAGTTATCACTTGATCTATAACATATCCGAATTAGTTATTTTGCATGTCAATTAGCAGTTTTCTAAAGACATTTGAGTGATGCAGTTAATATTGTTGGATACAAATCAGGTCAGATATTATGTTATCAATAGTTTGAAAAATAAATACAAGTCGGAATCGAGTGATCTAGATGTGAGCTAGCTATTTGCGCGAGCGCATCCACCGTTACTAACTTACCTACGTTTAATCATTATTATCATCGTCGGACCGAAGTTCGATTTCGGCCCAAGGTGATTAATCGGCTATCGCCATAGCCTTCGGCCTAAGCCAATGTTTTAATATCCCTACGAAATTCAGTTCAAATTAGTCTAAAAGTGAAAAAATACTTAAAAGTTTATGTTAATTAGGTATTTATGTTAATTGTATTAGAAACAATTTAACGAGATGAATAATAATAATATTTAAAATTACCTTGTATCTCCCGCGCATTCGTAACAATTTCGTAAGTTCAATTTCGGCACTTGCTAGAAACCTTCAGCTTTAGTCAAAACTCAGTCTCATTTTGGCCCAAACCGAAGGTTTGGCCGAAAGCGGCCGAAGCTTCGGTCGGACACTAATTATTATGAAAGGAATTAGATAATTGTTGTCGTTAATTAATAGTACTAACTGAACTTCTATGCCTAGGCATATGTTTTTTTATTGTTTGTTACTTATTTGGAAAGGCCAAAAAAATTGCCAAAAAATTTAACCTTGCTGAGTTTCTTGCCGGATTCTTCTCAGTTGAAGGCCGAGTTCCGAACCGGTGGTAACTTCAGTAAATGTGACCTTCATAAGTGCCGGGCCTAAATTGAATAAATGGCTTTGATTTTGATTGCTTTGAATGGCCAGGAGAAAACAGATTGATATGATGTCATTAATTTGTTAAAGAATCATAATTATAATGAGCGACCGTATGTAACGAAGAAATCTACAAAATCTCTCAGCTGCTTGCTTTTGGGCCAAGCGATGTAAGTATCGCGGGAATATGATGTACCAGGCCCCCTAGACAAGATGGTTGTCGACAATCGTCATCGTTAGTAAACGATCAACCTTTGTATGGGATTGACATTTCAAATCGAAATGTCACGTGATTTTTAACAACCTCTTATGTCAATCCCATACAAAGATTGATCGTTTAGTAACGATGACGATTTTCGACAGCCATCTTGTCTAGGGGGGCTGAATACTTAAACCTTTCTAACTTCGATAAATAATATACCTAATATACTTACCATGCAATTTTTTTAAGGTGGGTCGTTTGGTTAGTGCTAAATTGTGTGCATACATTCACGAAAGGTTCCACCATTAACAGGGAAAGTTTTATAAATATGTAAGAGTAACATTAAATTGCACGTAAATAATAGGCACTTAGCTAAAGCGTAACTGAGAAATTATAAGTGTCACGCTATTTATAAGAAAATGCAATTAAATAATTGTTATTTGAAATGGTTAGGTAAAAAGTTATTGCATCTACGCATGGTGGACACGCCGGCACATACGTGTGCAACGCTACGCGACAAACAATTTGGAAGGCATGCGTTGGCGCATCTTCTTTTGGCGTTATATCACGACACACATCACTAGATAATTCTATAATTGAGGTGTTTTTAATATATTTTTTTTGTAAATAAAGCGCTTTCAACAGTTTATCTCAGCAATTACTGGAATTACATGTATGCATGTACTCGTATTATGAAAATACATATATATCCAACCAACACGGCTCATTACAAACATTGCAACACAAGAAGCATCGCTCACGCTTTACTGACCTTTCCCCCCTCCCCTATGAGCTCTGGCGACCTTACTCACACGCAGGAACACAATTTTACACAATTCTATACAAAACTTGACGCAATTCTCCATAATAGGTATTTGCTATTTTATGGGATAGCATAACTGTTAAGCTAAAGCTTACATCTGAGCTGGACTGAAGCTACCATCAACGGTGGTTAAGGTGATAGTAGCTCAGTGGTAGTAAAGTCGAATGCCGTGACTCGGTGCGTTGAAATCCTACATTGAGTTTGAGGCTTTGAGCTAAGGGAGTAGGAAAATATCGCGAGGAAACAATAGCACGGTTGCAGGGTACAGTGGCGGATTCAGGGTTTCGGTTTCGGAGGGGCTGAGAGCTTGACCCAACCCCTGAATCCGCTAATGCTTGGCTACCGCATCAAATTGAAAACATCGCTTTGTTCCAGCTAATGCACTTGAAAGTCATACCACTTTCGGCCACATCACTTGATGAGAAATGTCTTTATATTTTGAATACCAACGTGCAACGTTATCTCATTCAAAAAACTAAGGTGCATTGGACCATGTGTCGTTTGCGATATAATTGTAGAGGTATTCCACTTGCTGCCTCACAAAAACTAAACAATTGTTACCATTCAGAACATGAGTATCTATATAAATTAGGTATAGATTCTGAGATAATTAACAGTGTGTGTATATATTTAGGTAGATTAACCGTTCCGTGATGCGTTTAATATTGTTTTTTGCTGTAACACTTTTTATTGGTATTCGATTGTGTATTATTTTCGGATAGGATCAATAACACTGGTTGGTTTGCAGCACGCAATCAAATAATTTAACACTGACAATTAAACGCCTACTAGAGCGAAAGAATTAGCACACTTGTTTGTATTCGAAAGAATATAAGAAGACAATATCTGGCTATTAAGTATGCCAACACATTTCACAGCTATTCATTAATATCATTCAGAATTTACACAATATTAGAAACTCCGAGGACGATCTTAGATCGAGGTCAGAAGAACCTGGAGTAGATGTGATCTTCAACGTTGCGCGTTGGTAAGAAAAGTTTTCGACCTAATAAACGCGATATTATTGCGTTTATTATCTTTGCACCATTTTGAGGTTATGATGAGACTGGTTTCAGGTAATCGTTGGACTTAATCTGGTATCATATTCATATACCACACAAACAAGCTATTGTGCAATTGAACCGTAGGACCGTAGTTCCTTCGAGCTCGTTCCAAGCATCTGTCTGAATTAGTGTGAAGTGAGATGCGCCTTACCCAAACTCACCAATAAGGTTGTAAGCTTTTAGTTAGAAGATAACATGTCAAGCTGTGATTATAGAATCCTTTACATAACAACATACTAACATTTAGCTACCATTAAAATTCATAATTTACTTGATCCAGATCAGCCGGTTTAAGTAGGTACATGTACCTATTGTGTTGTTGTTAAAATCGCTTGGTCGCGGTCTGGTAGATTCGACAATCGTATCGCGTCTGGTTAGCGGTATCTGAGATGAAGCCGTGACTCAGTCAGTACCGGCGCGGGCGGCGGACTTCCGTTACTACGTACGTATTGGAGTGTTACGATACCTCATTATATTTGCGATACTAATTTTATCATTGAAATATAATGTCTTTGTATGAGAAGGTTTATGGAAGCTATTCGTTCACGCCCTAGATTATTTTTATTTTAAGCCTTCTGGTAGGAGAATCTAGGTTTTTGTACAGAAAATAACGAACAGCGACTGGATAAATACCACTGGAATTAAATTAATAATTTGTCTATGTGTTTTCTATATTCTTAAATAAAGGTTTATTTTATTACATTTAAGAGCTAAAAATCTTATTCACCTTATACTTTTGCGAAATGAATCCTTCACAGGTCGTCGTCCTCAGGATGTTTACCTTACCTTAATCTTACTGATCTCAGCGCAAAGCCTGATATTTACACATTGAAGATGAGACTTAATTTCTACTGCTTAGAAATTGCAGCAGAAAGTAGGTACATAGTCATAAAATAGTAATATCCTATCATTAACTTACAAATTATGGCTATATAACTATTTAGTTGCATTGCATTGCAGGTGGGCAACGAGCCGAGGTGCGCGAGCGCAGCCGTCGTATCACTTTGTTTAACATGCATCTCGCTGCAATTTATTGCTCTACGCTGAACTAACTGTACACTTTCTCTTGTCATTTTGTGTTTATGCACATGTGCACAACAATCTGCCGCTGAATATTTTGTGTGCGTTTGCATTGCGAGGCTTCGTGGTCGCGGCATTCGTGTTGTAGAAAATGCCGTAGGAATTGGTATTCGAAAATATGATAACAGACTGTAGTTTTAAATAATTGGATTGTTTTACAAAAAACTTAAACCGACTTCAAAGTACACTAAGAAGTAATCAAATCCTGATCTGATGACAATGGGACCAAACGGGAAGTGTACCCTTCCAGACAACATTTTCCAAATCGGTTAATAAATGACGGAGTTACGAGGTAACAAACATAAAAAAAAAAAATACAACCGAATTGAGAACCTCCACCTTTTTTTGAAGTCGGTTAAAAACACCGAAGAATTAATGTTAGATTTGTAATATTATATGAAAATATACTATCGATGGATGTATCCTATGTAAATATTTTATTTATTAGATTAGCTGTAGTGCCGCAACTAACGATAATGCGCTACCAAATTGACGAATGACTTGATTGGAAAATAAGTTTAATAGCGATATAAACATACCACATCGTTATTAGATTACCAGCACGCTCTTACATTCATTATATGATATCAAAAACAACATCTGTTTTCGCCTAACCACCTCAACCTCATCGACAGATAAGCTAAACAAACTATACATACAGGTACCTACTTATATTTTTTCTATGCTAGAACCAAATCTCGAAATAACAATTACTTAGTCAATTTTTCAGAAGAAATTAGCTACACTTTCTCAAAAGAAACTTTGTATTTAAGAAAAGAGAATTCAAAATACCAGAGTACTACCAGAAGAAAAAGAAAGACTTAATGTACGTACTTAGTTTGGGTACTTACCTACATACACTATTTATCACCAAATATGATCCACCACAATAAGAAGAAAGAAAATGAATAATTTCGGTCATATTTCGTTTGCTAAAACAAAAGCCCGGATATACCTACTTTAACTAAGCGGTTATGTAAAGGTGTTAATAGGACAGTGTCATTATCTTAGTGCAGTTCACATGCTGATTGTATATTGCGGCGACTGTTATTTAGGCAATCGCGATTGTTGTGTACAACACCAGGATCGTGGGAAGATTGCTATTTTGTCTGATGACCTTTCGCACTTCTCATGAAATGAAGAAAATGGAAATATTTAACAGAATTGTTTGTGGCACAATAGTTTCATTACCAAAAGTATTTACAGTTTTAAATATAAGATTAGGACGAATAAAAACTACTCATTAGCGTAGGTATAGAGCTTCTCTCTGCACTTGCATGCCCATGGCTAAGTGGCATAAGAAATGATATATGAGTATTTAGATATTCTTGTCTTCCACAAATTGAGCTGCTAGAAATACTTACCTACTATCAATACGAATGTAACTTTTTGTCTGTTATCTCAACGATCAAACCAATGACGTGGATGACAAAGTTCCAAATATAACTGCAAAGCATAAGCATATTAAGTAATAAGTTGTTATGGCCTAAGTTCAATTTATATTGGCCGTATTGTACTCGCAAATTTTACATTTGTCACGGTATCCGAATATTCATTCAATCGGAACGTCTAGACAAATCATTTTTCGAAATCCCAAGTTTATTATTATTACTGTGAATACAGGCCGTGTTTGACCACAATCTCACCATGGTAAGATGATGTGGCCGAAGGTGGTTAGCACACAGCCTAAAAAATGCGGGCTCTCAAGTGCAGCTGTCGGAACACACCGATAGGTGCTTGGCGACAGAACAGAGGGTGGCCAACCAGGTACTACAAAGTACCCTACAGCCGTGCTATAGTTTTCTAACAATGTTTTCCCTCCCCGAAAGCTCAAGGCTCAAGCTCATAATAGGATTCGAACCCGGAACCTTCATCTCGGCATTCGAGGTCATTACCACTGAGCTACCATCGCATTAAATCTCTAACCTAAAAGGTAAGTATTATTATTCAGTAGGCATCCTAGATTCTAGGTAGGTACTATACTCATGCACGAGATGAGATCAAGACACGAATCGTTATTAATCCTCCAGTGAAAGCGGCGCGGCGTTCATATCCGAATAAAAACACACGTAGATATCAACTGTAAGTAATTGAATTTGTACGTTTCGCGTGATAGGTCAATTCGGTGTTCTTGTGCTTGCTTATGGTAGATAGGTAGGTACCTATAGAGAATCGTGACGCATTCACATTCGCACGAGATGGCAACCAAGGACTATTTGATTATAATAAGTTAGGATATGTAACAAGAACTTATGTTACAGATTAGCACGTCTATATATAGGTATACCAAAGCAATAAGAGCAGCAAGAATTGTAGCATTCTACGTTACAATTCTTATTGCTAATAAAATAAAGGATTTCAAGATTTTGGCATACTTTTCAGCCACCATTTTGTTTTATAACGACGATAGACATAAAATCCCTTGGGAAAACAAAGGCCTCCGTACCTCCTTACGGGCGGAAGCAATAATATATTTAGATTTTCTCAAGTTAGTTGTATGTTAGTTTTCCATGTCAAAAACAAAATATTGTGCAATATTTACCGTGATCCTCCAAACGAGAAATGTTGTGTGGTCTCGAGGCACGGTTCGGAATGCGGCCTCCGTCACTCGCGCGCTTCCTCCCTCGTCTTCCTGCACCAGAAATACTTTGTTAATTATCGTAGGAGCTATAATAAATACAGGGCGTCCCACGGCTATGCCACATGGAGGGCCAGCCATAAGCTACCAAGTCCAATATGTCCTTAGCCCCAATTACAATAATATTTTGCTTAGCTTTTCGTAAATAATAAAATTTATATCACAAAAGGATTTTCAGTGAGTGATAAGTTAACACAAGTTTAACTGTTCAAAAATTTGTTTTTATAAATTATATTGATATCTAACATGACACACTTAGGTACTTAAATACCTACATAGTTCTATTACCTAATATTAGATGGCAAGATCCTAGGCATAATTTAGTCACGGGAAACCATTTCATGACGTCAATAAATCAGGGTTGAGTGGATTAGAAATATTCATCCAGATGGGTGCGTCTAAGGCAAGGGTGTGTGGTGTCCGTATTGATGCCAATTCAGTGACCTACCTAGATAGATATAATAGGACAAATGACTATGTTATGTTTGTGGATTCTAGGTCAACCGAACAATACACCTCATCTAAATTCAAAAGCTTTGCGCGCATTCGGGTTTCGGATCCATTGCAATGATTAAGTGTATTGTCAACGAATTAATTGTTATATTTAATTAGGTTAGTCAACAACTTTCAATACAAAATAAGGTTCATTAGCGAGAAATAGGTTTCGCGGGATAACTTGCGCGCTAAACAACTATTACTTAATTAGGTTATGTGAAGGTTTATTATAATGATACATTAATTTGGTTTGATATGGATGGTAAACATTAACCTATGGGTAAATACCTATATACATTATTATTACATAAAAATGACTAGGTACCGGCACAAAAGGAGATCGATTAATGTCGCTCTATCACAACCAGCAAAATCACGTTCTATAAAAAAGTTGTAAGCGTACTTATTTGATAAAACTAATCAGTTTCAATTAGTCCTATAAAAGATCTAAGAACATTTACTCAAAGAGGACAGGGCGCAGATATAACTCTATTCCGTGTTGTTAACTACCTACCTATAGTTGCTCTGTATTCATCAAAATATAGTGACGTAAAGGTCATAGTGAATCTTGATGAGGACTATTTTATTTTATTCTAAAGTTGATATTGCGGAACGGTTACGCCTCAATAATTCAGCATTCATTCGTTAATTTGGTTCAATTCATTCATTTGGTTCAATCAGTGCAGAAAAATTAACACCAGATAAAATATCATAAACTAATGAAAATAATAAAATAAGTAATGGCGTCTTGAGTTGAGCAAATTTATGTTCCGCGAGTTAATAAAATTTATTGTTCAGCGACCAGCGTTGTTAGTGAGAAATTTCAATTGCGCGTCAAAGTTTTTGGAAAACTAGGGTAGGGTTTTCACTTCATTTATTATGCTCCTCCCCTGAAATATCAAGTTTTATATAATATAAATTGAATACAATAATACTTTTCTTATCAGTTAACTGTTAGAGACAAAGTGCAACACATAATGCTATAACTCCAAAGAGTTATCGATGTTCGAGAGATAGAAAATTAGTCATTAGATAGGTACCTAATAAATTTTACTTACATTGTCAGTTTACTTACAGTTGTGCTGCGTAAATACAAATACATAATAATAAATGTTTTTATTTATTTGTTTTTTTTTATGGGTACCATGTCGGAAGTTACTCGGTTACTAGGTTTCTTACTCTGATATTGCAAGTAAGTGTGAATAACTTATTATTTGGTAAATTATTTCCTACCTAGGTAGGTAGGTAGGTAGGTAGGTACATTTCTAATAACCACACCTAGTATCAGTGAGTGCTTTCCTATGTAGGTAACATTAGATAGATACCTAGTTCAATAAATATATACCATCCATCCACTCCACGTGTTATCGAACACTACAGATATCACGCATTTTTCATTGATTGATTCCTGCACATTTATAAATAATGAAATCCGAGCCACAAACATGCGATCTTACAAGTAATTACAACTTCGCATTCAATTCCGAATCACACACACTTTCAATTTCTTTCACTGTTTTGAATATCAAATAAAAAAAAACACGAAATAGATTACTTGATCGGCTCCTATTTCAAGGATGTGCATTTTCGTGTCGGTGGTCAGGAGCGCACTGTCCCATCACCTGGCGAGCTCGCCGTCGCGTACTATCTGGCGCTCTCCCACCTCAAGCGCGCGTTCCGTCACAAGAAACCAAACAATACACAAGACGACCGCGGCCACCATGCACTCCTCACAGACTAACCAATGTCCGACGAGCGAAGCACAAAAAGAAAATTGTTTCACGCTTCTTGCACTTACATATTTTAATAAAACTTAGAGAGGAATAAATTATATCTCGCGAAAGTCTGGGCGGTACGGTAACGTTCCTCGATTGATGGCTAGCGTGGGGACGGCTATCGCGTTTTCATCTCACGGCTTCGGCAGCTGATTCTTGACGGCTCAATTAAAGACGCCAATTTATTGGTGCAACTAAATTATCAATGTTTGTTATCTGGAGCGTTTAACAGAGTTATGTGGATGACAGCTATGGAAGGTGACGGTACAATTATCGTGATAATGATTGCGAAGATAAATCCGCCTAGCGTTCCACATGAAATGGTACATAAACTCCTGATTCAGAATCAAACATTGTTTTAGTGGCAAAAAAGACTTCAGATTAATTAAGAGATACGCGTTTAATTATATCGCGCAACTGAATTGAACTAGATTTTCAGTTAACTATAATCAAATAAATGTAGGTACTTAGGTGTCTTAACTGATTCCAGATCAAATATCTACCTATTATAAAATAGAGCGCATAACTTCTTTAGCTCCATAGCTCTTTCAACTAAGCTTTGAATAGCTTAAAAAAATATTTCCGAAAGCTAAACCTTGTAGGCATAGAAGAAACTTTGCCCGCGTAATTAATAGTAAGTACATAAACATAAATATGCCTGAAATTGTATGCACCACCTGATATTCGTCCATTAATGATAGCTGCGGTTATCTCACTTTCTTATTTACAATTAGTTCGCTCATGGAATGCCTTCGATCACAATCAGACACTGTTGATGGTTCGGCCGCATTGGCAAACTGACTGCATGGTGCGGTTGGGTACTCGCATGGGATGAATCGCTACAATCTGCGAATGTCAGGATGTACGCTTGGACGCGCACTTTGTCCATTTCGACATTATTTCCACATTCACTTTCGTACATTTGGACGCGGTGTGTGTTTAGTGTAGTAGGTATCACACGAATAAATCAATTGACACAATATTACAAATTGCATTATTGAAAAACGGAAATCCATACAGTACTACATTCGTCGTTTGTCAGCGGGTTCTAAAGGTCACGCAAGTCTTCTCTTTCTTTTTCGTGACGAACGTCTGTACCACTCTCATCTAGAGATAGATCCTACTTACCTACTCGCGAGGCGAGATTTGGAGAGCAAACCTCCTAAACTGCCGGGCTAAGCGTATTAAAAATGTCGATGAGGTAACTAACCTTCACCATCAGGTGGAAAATATAAGAGAGAACAAAGATGTAACAAATACAAGGTTATTCTTAATATACCGAAGACACGATGCATCCCAACCCAACATGATTTTATGCTGAAAATAATACTTAGTAGAAAAACATAACATACCATTACTTACGTATTCCACCGTTCCTTATTCCTTTTGTATGAAAATCTGCACTTGAGAGCTAGTGCCCTTCTCTGAATTTGTGTTAATATCACCTTCGGCCACAAGCACGTGAGATGTAGGTACTATTCAAGTAAGTGTATTGAAAAAATCCTTTTTCACATCAAAAGTTTGAGATGACATGGCATGGCATTTACAAAACCTACGGAGATCGGTAATAAAGAAAACACCGTATCAACTGTATTCGCGACCAGGTTAAATAATATTTCGTGGAAGTTATCAATATAAGTGATCGTAAATTTTTAGTTACAATTGGGAAGAATATTTTCAAAATGACCTTTACGCATATACCAGTCGAACTCGCTGTATGTTCTAGTATATACAAATAAACGAACTCTTGATAAGAAGTGTTCGCCGCTAAATAAAAGTTAGTATCTGAAAATTTGTTTTTGCTACATAAGACTCATCTGCCCTACATAAGTGCACCGTTAGGTCTACATAATACCAATCTATAGTACTGCCCGCGCCCGCGCCGCGGTACATGACGCCATCACAAATCGGTTCGGTACGCTCGAGTACTTACGAAATGACCTCAAATACAAATGGTATTGTGCATTTTTACATTAAAATGTCCCAATTAATCTAATTGTTCAAATGAAATAAAATGTAATTATTTGCGTTTGTTGGATAAATATTGTTCGTAAGGTAACTGCGCAACTGCATTTTTCGTTGAAATTACATGATTTTTCTGCAACAAAAGAAACCTAATTATCATTATCATTGAAGATAAGTTGGCAATAATTTGATTTGCTGATGTTTAATAAATTAAAAGAAATGGTTAACATCAAATATCAAGGTTCATTTTAACAATTTTATTCCTTAAAATTCATAATAATTATAAACATAAGCTATATCTCAACATTATCAATCAGCTTGGTATTGCATACCAATGCTTTCTACACTAAAAGATTCACTGCAACGTTTGAACCGTATCTAAAGGCTGCTTCGACACACCGGGCATATTAGTTTCGACAACCTCCCCACAGGAGAACCTCACATAATCAATGACTTCAGCCTTATGCTGCTCCAATACTTCTTCAATAGTGTATGAAGGATCTAATAAATATTCCTGATAAATCAGGCATTGTTCATCATCAGAGTTTAGAGCTGGTTTATCATTGTCCTTATTGCCAATTCTTTTTGGAGCACAACCCACTATATGCTGACAGATCTGCTTGCCTATGTCTTCTGTCTCATTTGACTGCTTGTAAGCAATGAGTGCTCCATATTTGCCTGCAGAGTATTCACTGGGACTTGAAGGAGCTGGGTGGGTGTACCCAGCAATCTTCACATCAGTGTCGTTTGCTTTCCAACACTCAGCACGCCTAAGCACTGCATTTTCACCAACAGATCCAATGAAAAGTGCTAATATTTCGGACAGCTTCTTTCCACCTTCAAGTGACAGGTTTCCTAACTGCTCACTGTCTAGCTCCATCTAAAAAAATATAAAAATCAACTAAAGTTCTTATTGTTTACTAGCTGTCTCCTGCGGTTTTACCAGCGTGCAGCGTTCCCCGGATAAAAAGTAGCTTATTCACTTGGAGACAATGCAGCTTCCTATTAGGGTAAGATTTTTAATGGACTCTTAGTTTCCGAGATTAGCACATTCAAACAAAAAACCATTCAGCTTTATTATATCAGTATAGATCAGCCATACTCAAAGGTGGCTCTGCAAAGCCTCTATGGGGGCTCCGCGAAATTACTGGCCAAAATACATTCTTCAGGAAAAGTTCAGAAAAAAAATCTATTAAATAAATAATTCGAAATAGTTAATTTGATTATGGTACTATAATAGTCCAATAATTTTAATAATTTTAATGAAATGTTAACAAATATTAATAAAAATAAAGAATACCTACACATATCTAAACTAACCTTGGATTATTTTAGGGCTCCATCAAATATTTCGCTTAATAAAAGGAGAGGAGGTAAAAGATAATAATATGTCCCTTCTCATCTCACAAATATTATAAATGCGAAAGTTTGTATGTTTCAATCCTGCTTCAACAACTGAATGGATTTAGATGAAATTTGGCACGCTGATAGAATATCATCATCATCATCAGCCTTTAATGTTCCACTGCTGAGCACAGGCCTCCTGTCACAAATCAGGGTGAAAGGGAATGGGCAGATACTGCACCACGTGTGCTCACTGCGGATCGGTGGAGGTAGGCTAGTGGTCAACCTGCTGTTGGAGTTTCCAAGCTGTCTAGAAGGCCTCCAACTAGCTTAACGACTATCACAATTAAGTGATAACCGGGACCAATGGCTTTACATGTCTTCCGAAGCACGGAAACACACAACGGTGGTAGATAACTTGCAGATTGATTCAGAACGGTTTATCATGCTACACCACGAGCACTTCTATTTGATAGAATATGTTCTGGATTAACACACAGGTTTTATCCCAGGAAAGCAATATATTTCTCCGGTACACGGGTGAAACCGTGGGGCGCAACTAGTAATATTATAAATGTGTTTGTTGCTATGTCCATCTTGATTTGTAGAAATCAATTGCACCTTGACAGATCTTGTCTTATTACATGAAATGGTATAAGTCAAGTCTAGAAAAACCCACGTTTGAAGATGGTCCTGGTTCTTTTTGTTATATGACATTAGAAAGTAATTAAACAAAAACATACCTTAGTTATAGGCCCATGAGCTTTTAAACTTGTATGAGCCATTTTGAAACAGGCAATAGTGGCATCTTCAATCATTGAATGGAACTTATCATTCTTAGCAACAAAGTCTGTCTCACAGTTGAGTTCCACCAGTGCTCCATGGCTTTTGTCAAACCTAACAGCCACAAGTCCTTGGAGTGCTGTTCGGCCAGCCAGCTTGGTAGCCTTTGCCCAGCCCATCGCTTGAGCTTGTTCATTCAGCCATGCTTCAGCCTGAAATTTTTGGAATGTTTATTTAATTTTAGTACAACATAAATAGTTCATGTGCACAAATATTTGGGTGAGCCAAAATTCTGTAGGTCTACCAGTATAGGCCGTGCATTATCTGTGAGCCAGTCAGTGTTAGAGACAGAGATTTATGTAGAAGTTGACCTGGTGAACTTCGTACCACATTTTTTGTTTGTTTTTCCCTTTTTGTTTTTTTGTACAATATTATGGCAAGAGAGAATAAATTAAAAATAATAATCACCTTATCAGTGTCATTCTCATGCATTTCCAGGGCTTTCTTGCAGTTAGCAATTGTGTAGCCTGTTTTCTTTCTCAGCTTGGCTAATAATGAGGACTCTGCAGCCCTGCACACAGGCCCTGTGTGTAATCTTCTCACCAACTGGAATATCATCTGAAATATGATTAGTTTCATTCAAGTACAACAGCAAGTGGGATTTTTTTTTGAGTAAACATCACTCACACTATCAAATTTTTACTGATGAAAACAATGATTATCATTTGATTTTTATATCCAATTGATTAGTAAATAGGAGTAGAAGCTTGGCCCTTCGACAGAATCAGTCAGAGTGCGTTGTTTACAGAATGTGATGAAGGAATTAATTGTACAGACCATGACATCATCTGAGAGGGACAGAGATATCTGTTTAGTCTCAAGGCCAATCCTGTTATTGTTATGGTGTTATAATCTGATCTCAGCTATTAATTTAGTTTCGATATAGCCACTATGAGCAATGCTATGAGTTACCTGAGAGTATGTTGTTACTTTAATCTTCATTATAC
Source organism: Achlya flavicornis (assembly GCA_947623365.1). Classification (NCBI taxonomy): domain Eukaryota; kingdom Metazoa; phylum Arthropoda; class Insecta; order Lepidoptera; family Drepanidae; genus Achlya; species Achlya flavicornis. The sequence continues at coordinate 4,550,314 of OX392468.1, read as the reverse complement.
CAATTATTATCACCTATAAATAAATCTTCATGTTACTGTCAAATGAAATAGATAATGAAAAAAGAAAAACATTCACAGGTTTCAAATGAAACTGAATAACATTTTTACATATTGATTGAAAAGTTACTGGCCAGATAACTCCAGTTGTCATGGAGAAATCAATAACTTGACAGTAACAGTTTATTCAGGCGATGTATCTAGGACAAAGTGTTCTGTGATCTAGGAACTTGAACTGTGAACTTATCAGTATAATTTCTTTATTATTTAACGTTTTTTTTTATAGTAGCAAAGTATCTAAGTGTAAATAGAAGCTACATAACCACAAAGTTAGTACTGTGCTTACCTTCACTATTGAATAACTTCGGAAGAGGTAAACAATGCAAAATAAGTTTTGCTTGTTTAATTTATGGGTATATACCGTATAGGTGTAATCTTGATATTTAATTACAATTCGAAATATTTTTCCACAGAATTTTTAAGACAGAAATATTTTTGAGATTTGACGTAATGTACTCAGTGTTGCCTTTTTCATTTTATCATTTTCCCGCTGGCTGTCCCCTACGGCAAATCCTCTAAAATGTGTATTCGATCCCTAAAATAGTTTAACATAAAATTGTAATTTGACACAAAAGTCGTGTTCGCCATCCACAATCGCCAAATAAAAAATAGATCGGAATATAGAAACCGGCAGGAAGTCAAACACAAATAAGATAAGTCTGCTCAACCAAAACTTAAGCCCATGTGCGCACTGTGCAGCTAGCCGCATTGGGGACAGTCGTCCGGTTGGCCGGCACTTGGCCAACAGCCACACCACATCACAGTGTGTATAGAACGTTTTTTTCGTACAATTTTTTTTGATTGCGGTCTACCGGACGGCTGACCGCATTGTGGCTAGCCGCATATAAAAACGTATAAAAATCAGGAAGGAGAATCATCTCATATGAAAGTCGTCTCAATGTGGAATGCTAACCGATCGGCATACTATTGTGTATATCATAATTATATGAATAAAGTTTGTATTTAAAAGCCCCGGCATTGTTCATTTCGTATATGGCGGCGACGCTTCTCCCAAATTTTTTTATACGCGGCGATTGACTGCAATTCAACATAACTGCGCGTCAGATCAAGTCAAAGTAAAATATTTAATGATTAGCCTGTAATTCAATAACGTACATACATTTCGCTTATCTGGGGTGTCCCAAAATAAAAAGATTTTTTTAAACCTTTCATAAAAGTTGTTCATATTGACGAGTTATATGAACTGCTGCTAACTGCTTCAAAATCGTCGGGAAATCATCAATAATTCTTCCTCCCATCCATTTCACCATCTGAAGAATTGATAATGAGATAACAATTTCTTGAAGCATATAATTATTATTATACGTTCACCTCAGCTCACTCTCAATCAATGTTTATTTGTTTTCTGTAAAAGAAACAGCAGATAGTTTTCAAGCATCTACATGGCAAAAAATGCATTTTTCTTAACGAATAAAGCGTTTCATTTAATTAACGACGTCATCAAAATATTTTCCCCATAAAAATAAGTCCAGCATGAACCATTCCATAAATTTAGGGGAAAATTACACTAAGCTCTCACTAGCTTTACTTGTCAATATTTAGTTTTGTTATTGCATGATACCATATCTCATTGTATTGATGTTTTTTTTATTATAATATTTAATTATTTGTAACAAATAAATAAAATAAAATCCTTTTATTTATATACAATATTAGGAATCGATAAATTTCTTATACATATAATTAATCGGTGAGTAGGTATTTACTATAACTAAACTACTACAGGTATTTTGTTTCAAAATTCATACTGAATAACTGCAGGCTGTGAATTGTGATAGTATGGCGCGAACCCGCAAACATGATAAATTTGGCGGTCATTTTAATTATTTCTCAGGAAAGTTAAGAAAGATTGGGTATGAAATCACCTACCTTTTGTTAAGTTGTAGTGTTTATTATAACGTTTTATTTTTTCAGGATATAATCATGCAAAACAATAAACCAACTCGAAAGAAAGGCCAGCCTCCTCCATCTGGATCAGACGTGAAGCTACCAAAATTACCAAAAATATCGATGCCAGAAGATTTTAAGATAAGAACCCGACCGCTGTTTTCACTTCCAGAAGAGATTCTTAAGCTGCCACCACCAACTTCCAAAGCAGCAAGATTACAAGCAGCTAAAAAGGGTCCATCTAGGAAAAGATCAAGCGGTAAACTTAAAATACCTACTTACATTTTAATAGTCACGATGGTTTCTTTTTATTCCATCCATACTAATATTATAAATGTACCTAGGTAAATGTAACTTTGTCTGTTTGTTACCTTTTCACCCCTAAACCACTGAACCGATTGCGATGAAATTTGATTGCTATATGGAGAGGTATAAAAGGGACATTTATTCCGGGAACGCGGGTGAAACTGCGGGAGACGGCTGGTATCTCATACTCATAAATTGGTTTTCAAGATCCTTATGCTAACTAGAACGCCAGATGCTCCAGTCAAGTTTTGAGTCAAGATTATTAAAAACTGAATTTGAAAACTGCAAAGTGCAATTATAAAGTGCAAGTAATATTAAAATTATCATATCTTTTTGACCAAAAATAAGTATATCTCCGCTTATGAGCTTGACAGAGCTGACATTAATATTCTTAGATAAAATTTAATAATCGAGCTCATTATGCGATGATAGATATTATCTTTATCCAAGAAATTGCCCTGTTCGATAAGAAAAATGCATCGATGTTCAAACTAACAAAAAACGCGCGCCGTAAAATAATACCCGAATCTACACACAATGCACCAATAGGTAAATTAGGCAATAATAATATTTAATAAAATACCTAATTATATTAAAAATGAAGAGAAAGATTTACCCCCTTATTCATAATGAAGTTATCTATCGTTGATTAGCTAAAATTCTGAAGACTTTATCTGATATCTTTATAAGAAGTCTTCGAAAAAGATACAACTTCAATTTTATAAAAGTTGTAGCCGTATCTCAAACGCACCATTGTGGGCTACAGTACCCCTACCATGTGTTTGCTGCGGTAACTCAATCGATACTCGCTAGCGATTACGCTATATTTTGTACCTATTAATGAAAAACTAGTAACGCTGCTCGAATGTGGCATCACGGTAGGGGTACAGATCAATATAAATATAAAAAAACACCAAAAATGTTCCAGTGATGCAAAGCTTCACCGCGATGAGGAAGGCTCGCGAGGAATTCAGGGCAAAGCTGATGAATTTGATATGCCAGTCGCAGCCGGGGGAGGACGGGGACAGCGTGCCCTCGGGCGAGGAGCAGAACATGCTGCGTTATTACTACTACCTGCGCTACGGCATTGATACCATTCACGTAGCGCCTCTAGATAACAAGATCATATTACGGTGAATAACTTTTGCTCTTTAATGGACGCCATTTGGATTTTCCCGAATCTTTTTAGTTTGGTACCTATTTAGTTAGAAAAAAGTAAATCTAACTAAGTGAAAGTGCGTTTGTTTGTTACCACTTGAAATCTCAACGGCACAACCAGTTTTTTTTATATACCAAGCATACGGCCTACGTGATGGTAAGCGGTAACCGTAGCTATAAGTACGCTTGCAACCCACGAGGCATCCCCCTCCCCAATGTGGTCCTTCCTTACTCACGTGCAGGAACGCAACATAAAGTTTTTGATTTTGACTTCCCCAGTTGGGCTGCTCTTTGAGCTCTATGCTTTTTCTTTAAAAGCTGAAGGTCAGCTGTAGGGTCGTAGCTACCGCCGAATCAATAATACGGGGCCCCCGGGCTACAGGGGCCCCGAACGACCATTTGGGCTTCGCAAAAGTCAAGTAGAAGGGCCCCCGATAAATTTTGATACAGGGCCCGAATTGGGCAATCTACGCGCAGGAAGTCTATAGTATGTAAAGGGATGTAGGATTTTTATCCACGGTAACGCGGGTGAAGATTATTAATGTGAATGTGAGTTGCTTGAGCAGGTGCTTGTTTTCCTTCTTCGTAAAGAAGCAATGAAGAGAAGAAGATGACGAGGCGGAGAAGGACAAAGTCTGGATACTTTTTATCCTGAACGTGGATATTAATGAATACATTTTTATATAATACATATTTGATAGCTTGTTTTCAACCACGTTTTAGTTTTCGGAATTCTAGGGCACGATCTTCGTTTTGCTTTTTCAGTAACATTTGAGAAACATAAATTTTACAAAGGTACTTACTACAAATGTACACAGAATTATTCGTGTAGATTATAATTATTATTATATTGTCATGATAAGTTTCTTTAAGGGCTATCTTTGGCGTTTGAGTTTCCTAGGTTGGTACGAAATACAGTTAGGGTATTTGATGTTTTCTTTTACAGAGTGCACAATTTAATTTCCATCAAGCTGAAGAAGTGGAAAGAAACTTTGTTCACTTGCACCGATGAAATGCGTGAAGATTTCATGATGAGTATGAAGAAGGCCATCGTTGACTTCGTTCTTAAGGACCCAAATACGGTATTATCTCACTAATATTATAATCGTGAATATTTAGATTTTTGTGACTCCATCACGCATAAACAGCTGGAAGGATTTAGACGGGCGTAAAGATGGAATTGGTTCCGGATTAACACTTGATACATTTTTTTCCCGGTACAAACTGCGTTACTGACATTGCTTAGAATCAATTTGTGATTATTTTGTTGGTCCCTAGAACCTGATAACTTTATAAATATGACTTACGATTGGCTTTAATTAAAACCAAAATTGTTTATAGTTATAACTAATAACTACATAGTTTGAAACTAAGCACTGAGCAGTATCTAGTAGGATGTAGCCAAAGTGTAAGTTGTTATAGCGTTCTACATTTCCTAGGAATGAGCACTTTGCTTTGGTAACCATCCAAGCTTGTATTTGGTCCGCCTCTGATAACCGAGACAGCAATTAGATTTTGCTTCCACTTGTCAGTGCGCGTTAATTAAACGCTTTGGTGTACTTAATATGTAGTCACTACATCAGGATATCGTATTTGCAAGACGTAATAAACACTATGGTAGGTAGATATCTAATATAAGCCAGTCCCAAAAAAAGACAAATCTTCTAAAACACAACCCAAGTGTTTGTTCATAATTCTGGACATATCCAGCTAAAGCTAAGCAGCATGCCTGTGGTCAATCATTCTAATGGTAAGTACCTCTGACTCACTTTAGGAAGAATCATTAGAAGAAGAAGACACTCCCTTAAAGCAGGAACTGGCCAAGAAAGACGACGCCTGGAGGAACCGCTACGCAGTCGCTAAGACCTACCTTACGAAAAATCTACACGTCGTCAATCCTTGCATTGCGCAAGTTTTGCAGATTTGGTGGAAGCAGTTCAAGTAAGTGATAATACCTATGAATATTTAAAATCTTCGTAGTTTCAAAATCTGCATTATGTCACTTGATGTACAGATTGTAAAGTGTAGAAAGTTTAACAATACTGCCAATCTAGGAAATAATTGTCAAAGTCCAAAAAGATAAATAAGTATGGATCTGATATTCCAGCGATCTAAGATTAATCAGCATGAAGGACATAATGACGACCAACGAAGCATACGAACTGCAAGACTTTTGTTTTATTTGTAAGAGACACATCGACGCGGCCGGCAATGTGCTCATGCTTCAGTGGATACCCACACTACAGGCCGTTTTCCTACAGGTGAGTGCTTTTCTTATAGGTACCTATTAAGGATCTGATGACTTCCGAAGTTCGTCGCGCTTTTGAGTTAGATATAGGTATGAGAGGTTACAATAAAGATGCTAAACTTTCAGGGAAGCAAAAAGCGACAGATACCAGATTCAAAGCAAGTTTCGAAAATGAGACACTATTTTAACTGCCTTGCCTGCATTATGACCTATAATTTACAAACGTTATGTTTGAAGTCCATGAAAGAATTCACAGACTACATTTTGGATGTTGGGGTAAGATTGGAAACATCTCTCTATCAATTTCAATGTCCGTGCTCTACTACCTTATTTGAAAAGTGATTATTTGTACTTATTTTAGGGTAATAACCAAGGATTCATCATAAATCTTGCATTTCAAAACGATGCGATAGAATTTGAACCAGCGTTTAAACAGTTCAAAAATCAACTGTGTCTTTTGTATGATTTTCTGATTGATGCGTGCAGACAAGCACCTCGCTTAGAATCAATTCTGTATCAAGATTTTGTAGCTTCTAGTAGGGTAACTCTTAAGGTATACGTCATTTTATTAAGGGGTTTGATGTACCTATGACAGGTAAGTACGTGATCATGAACTTAATTCTATTGTTATTATTCTTTAGCCAATAATCGACATTGATCTTGTGGAATCGTATAAAAAACAAGTTACCGACTTAATAGGTGATCAGAGAATTGGACCAGAGCTGAGAGTGCAAGACTTTGATGACTATGTGTGTTTGCTTAATGGAGAAGTAAGTCAGTGTTTTATACTTTTTCTTTCATCTCTAACTTTTTTTCTTCTTCTCTAGCTTTTTCCAGAAGCATTTAGCATTATTTAATATAAATCGTGCCCAGATTAGAAACATTCAGGATTCAGATTATTCCTGTAAATTATTATCATTATTATTTAAATAAAATGACCTTGCATTTGGCTTCCATCTAATTCTGAGACGAGCGGAGTGATATTGTATCCAAGGATGTAACATGCTGGGACAAAGCATATTCACCATTGCTTTAAAGGAGTCCAAATTGTAGGTGTTCGGAAACGCAGAATTGTTTCGGTATTTCGGTGTACTACTACGGCTGGTTGGCTAATATCCCTCATATTGACAAAGCAAAATCGCTAATCTGAAATATCTAAAATCAGTACCTATTTAGTATCCCTATTTCTATATAGTGATCTTAAAATATGCATTTGCAATTCTCCAGTCACAGTCTATAGTGGAAAGCTTCCTAAACGCGCGGCCCGAGAAGACGTTTGAAGAATATTGCGTGGAAGCCGTGCGATATGTTGAGTTGGCGAAGGAGATCCCTTCCAAGTTAGAAGGGACGATAGTTATCGGCATGTTCATGATGCAGAGAGGGGATCTTATCAACTCGTTGCGTGGTGCCGCCACGAGACTTGCTAATACATTGTTGAGGCGGATGACTGAGGATTATCAAAATATGATTAAATCGTAAGTGTCTATCGTAGGCTATAATAAGTAAAGTCATATGTCTCAATGCGCTAGTATTTGAGTTTGGTTTGAATCTTGATATCAGTGTAAAAATAAAAACATCTGCAGTGATAGGACTGGACACCTCAATTTAAGGAGAGGAGACTTCCGATCTCATATGAAAACAAAATAATGTCTGCGTTTGAGAGTCATTTTCCTTTTAGGCTTTTATTGTTTACCATTTTCGGCTACATCTACACCATGTTGAGATATCGTAGTCAAATACCTATCCACAATAAAAAGTTGCAGCTAACCATTTATAATAGGATTTTTGAGGACTACTCCAGCATCGCAAACACTTTACTAACGCCACCAGTTGATACGGCTGCGTTGATGGACCTAATCGTATACTGTAAGAAGGTGGAGGACATAAGCGTTTACGAGATGGAAGATAGGCTGCGAGAAACTATGAAATACATTATGTTCCTGGGAGACTATACTAACTTCACGCCTTTGGAAATGAAAGCTAACAATCAATCCTTCCATTGGTTAGTATATTATCATAGCTCGTATGAATAGCTTATTATTGTGTGAATGTTAGTATTAGTGGTGCTGTTTTATTTGATCAGGTATGCTCGTATGCCGGGAATTATTGAGGAATGCAAAGTGATTTGTGATCAGAAGAAATTGGAGTACCAAGAACTGTTGAAGGTAATGATTATGAAAATCTTAACATTATTACAGTCTACGCGACTCATAACATAATTTATATTTTAGGTACGAATTTCGAAATTCATTGAAGACTTGGATATATACGAAGTGCAAGGTAACGAATTGCAATATTGGGGTGACATCAAAGAGCTGCCTAAATATGTGTCACGTGCACGCCATTTAGATGACAAGTAATTAAACATTTTCGATATAAACTTTTATTATCGGACCCCTTGCGTTCAGATTCTATTGTAATAGTTAACAAACAATTTTGGAACTTATGCACTTCGTAATAATTTCAAAATACAATTTACAGGTTGTCTAATGCCTTAGCTAAAATCGATCAATTTAACGAAGAAGAGACATCCTTTGGTTGGGAATTATCTCAATATCCTAAGAGGAAGACAGTGTATGACCGTTTGGTACCCTTCAAGAAACTTTTCGATGCTGGTTTTGATTTCCTTGAAAAACATCATTTATGGATGACATCTAAGGTATCGATTCACACAATCACCAAAACTAATAATAATTAATATAGGTATTTTTACTTAGAAAAAACATTTATTCCTTACGGCAAGTTTAAAAAAATATAAGAAATTAAAAAAAAGTTTTGAATGCAAATAAATAAGCGGTTCGTAAGGAAAGGGTCTTGGCATCAGCATTTGCTAAGTAGTTAAGCCTCGTGAGGACAAATTACTCAATACAGGTTTTCTCGTTGAAAGCCCTTGTATGTACCACGTGATATTTTACTTATAAATAAATCCTAACTAATATTATAAATGCGAAAGTGTTTGTTTATTACGCCTTCACGCCTCAACCTCTCAACGGTTCATAATGAAATTGATGATCATTGGCATGCAGATAGCCTATGGTATGGAGAAGGACATAGGCTACTTTTTATCCCGGGAACACGGGTGAAACCGCGGGGGACAGCTAGTAGTGTATGTGACAAAAAGCTCTAAATTAATATACTTAGTACATCAAGGCAAAAAGTTACATAAAACCGATCCGTACTTGTATCATAATAATAAATTAAAATAATTTTGTCAATATCAATCAATAGGTTGGCAGTTTCGATCCTGACGATATAGAGGGCGATGTCAGCTATTATTACAAAATTGTATACAAATTAGAGAAATCATTTCAAGAAGTTCCAGATAGCTTTAACCTCGCCTGTTCAATACGGTAATGTAAAATGATTTTATTGCATGCAATCACCAAATAAAGGGTCATATATTACTGATGATCTAAAATTATTTCAGTCAAAAAATGGATGAATTCAAAACAAATTTGCCAATAATACAAACTCTAGGTAACCCTGGTATGAAGCTGCGGCATTGGGAGAAGATTTCAGATATCGTCGGCTTCCCAATAGTGGTTGACGATGAATTGTCACTAGAGAAAGTGATAGATTTTAACCTTGTTGAATATATTGAGAAGTTTGAAAGCATATCCGAGGCAGCTACTAAAGAAAACAATTTGGAGAAGGTATTAGATAAGATGATGAGAGAATGGGCCGAACTCAGATTTGATATTCTTCCTTATAAGTGAGTCACTATTTTTGTAAAGATGTATTTGGTGTAAACGAGTATTCAACGTAACAGTGAATGGTTTTCGTTTTGAATTAGATATTTCCTTTCAGAGATACTGGAACGTACATTTTGTCGGGTGTTGACGAAATTCAGTTGCTTCTTGATGACCACATTGTTAAGACACAGACGATGAAAAATTCCCCTTATATCAAACCATTTGAGGAAGTAATTCAGTAAGTAGAGTTAGCTTAATTCCGATTCAAACGTATTCCCCGCAACATACCTAATGTACACGAACAAAGGCGATAGTTATAATATAAGACGATAAAGGTGGTAGTATTACCACAAGATTGCTGCCATTCTTTAGGGCCAAGCCCTTCCAGACCCTTGAATAATGACGTGTATTGAGTAGGTACTCGTACCTCAATGGTGTTTTGTTACGTATCTAGTGACTGGGAAGGCAAGTTGGTGCTGCTACAAGAGATTTTGGATGAATGGCTAAGGGTACAGGCTACCTGGATGTATTTGGAGCCTATCTTCTCGTCACCAGATATTCAGCAACAAATTCCTGAGGAAGGACGACGATTCAGTGCTGTCGATAAAGTAAGTGTTTGATATACCTACGAAATCCCCCTACTTACCATAATACTTTATTAATTAGATATATGCGTCACTTAGATGGCAAGTTTTTGCTGAGTCAGACCGGTGCTCCTATAGTGAGTGATGACCTTTTGGCACAGACTAAACACTGGAAATTTTGTCGCATGATATTTTGTATGTGAACTTGAAACGAAGAATTCCTAAACTGTCTACGGAATCTTTTTGTGATACATTTGACACTGCCACGGGCAAAAAGCCGGCAAGAACGTCTTATATAATGATTTATGTGCTTTTAGTCGATGAAACCCCCGAGTGCTGCCAACATTTTACGGAACCAAAGTTTTTTTTTAATAATGTTGGTTTTTAAATATAACAGATGTGGCGCGAAATTATGAAAGCTGCGTTTATTGAACCTCGAGTATTAGATGTGATCATGATAGAAAAGATGCTGGACCGGCTTCGCAAGTCTAATAACCTGCTAGAGATGGTACAGAGGGGACTCAACGCTTATTTGGAGAAGAAGAGACTGTATTTCCCACGGTTCTTCTTTTTGTCCAATGATGAGTTGCTCGAGATTCTATCGGAGACCAAAGATCCTACGCGGTGAGTATATTTTAAATTTTAATGTCATTTAAAAGTCACACATGCACCCCCCCCTCCCACACACACAAATTAATTTAAATTTAAGGAAATACATTATAATCACAATTTGTAGCGTACAACCTCATCTAAAGAAGTGCTTCGAAGGCATTGCCAAACTGACCTTCACGGAAGATATGGTCGTTACTCACATGAGGTCTTCTGAAGGAGAAATTGTTTTGTTGACGCTCACCATCAATACTGTTGCTGCAAGGGGCCAGGTAAGTAGTGCCCTACTACTATATCTGAACAAATTAAAACTGTTCAAGTGCCAGTCTGAGTCTGACTCGCTCACCGAGGCGCGAGGATTCCCATCCCGCCTTCCTTAGACTTACATAATATATTTCTTGGCTTAGGCCAAAAAAATCGGACCACATAACTAAGTTTGTTAATTCATTTTGATGATTTCGAAAAAACTGTGCTTCAGAAACTTAGTTTTATTTTTCCTGTAAGACTTACATCAATGTTTATTAACTGTAATTATTTCAAATTTTGCGCTATGCAAGCTTCAGAGATAAGGGGGAAACCACCGATATACATCTAAATAGATGACGCGAGTGTATGTATTTCGCGTGTCATAATCTGTGCAAATATGGGGCACAATGTTCTTCTTTTGAATCTTGAAACTGTTTCGCACGGACAATGAACTCGCATATAGCTGCATGTCCACCAGAGATGTGTAGCGATAGCGAGGGATATGTTTAGCTGACAAAAAGGATAGCTTCATTTTCACATTAAAAACCTAATGCCAGCCTAACTAAATGAATCTTGTGACATTATGGTAGGTATAAAAAAAGTTACACGCTTGGTTTTCATACGGATGGAGGGACTTGCGTTATCTATTTAGATTTTATTTCTGTGGGGGGAACGGTATTTTTTCATCATAAGTCAAAAACTACGCAATATAAAAGGTTTTTATTTTCAAACCTGTTTAAGAATGTTCAGACAAAAGCCCTTACATATGAAGCTCCATTTATACTACAGCCCTACTTTGAAATATCGGTCTCCCATTTCGTCCTCTTTTGCAAAGAAAATATAAACATTATTTAAAGTTTGAATTTAAATTGATATTAGGTGAGGTAAGCAATATTTAAAACTATTCCAAATTTCAAATGTATAGTGTTACTGGTTTCTGAAATATACCGCTGTGACAGATGGACAGACGGACGGAGTGGCACCACCATCATCATCTGCCTGCCCTAATCCCAATCATTTAGGGCGGCGCAATATGTACACTTCTTCCATTCGTCTCTTCTATCCGTCATACCAGAATTCACTCCTTTCTTACCCATCATCATCTTTCACACAATCCATCCATCTCTTTTTCGGTATTCCTCTTCCTGTACAACCATCCACTTTCATATTCATAACTCTTTTAGTGACGTGGCTTTTATTTCTCCTCATAACATGCCCATACCACGCTAAACGGTTCCCTCTCAACTTTTCAGTCACTGGTGCTAATTTCAAGCTTCCCCTTATGTACTCATTCCTTATCTTATACATTCTTGTCACTCCACACATCCATCTTAACATCGTCATCTCAGCTGCATGAAATCGTCTTTCTTTCGTCTTCTTTACTGCCGAGTGGCACCATAAGGGTCCCTTTTTTGCTTTTTGGTTCGGAACCCTAAAAGGCCTCGTATTATCAGGTAAATATTTCTTTTAAGGTGGAAAAATGGCTTCTTGAGTTGGAAGTAGCAATGAAAGCATCAGTTCATAATGCAGTGCATATGTCATATGACGATTACTTGCTGAAACGACGTGAGGATTGGGTTCTTGTTTGGCCAGGTCAATCTGTGAGTACAGTATGAGGCACGAGTGGTGAGCACAGATAGGCAGTAGTGGGGGCAATGCGCACGCGCATGTGCACTTTTGGCCAAGTCACAGTAGCCAAATGACATGCAAGAATCCATTAGACGACGAGGATCGACTGACGAACCAATCCCACACAGACACCCAAATACATACATAAAACACCCCTTCACATTCACCACACACCACTCGCACAAACAACGCATTCACACACACATCCAGTAAAAACGCAAAGAGGCTTTTGCAGTTTTTTTTTCCTCATCTTAATTTTTATTTTTTTTGAAATTATTTGTGCAGATAACATCAATCCAAACAATTGACTACACATATGGTTTAAAGTAAGAGAGAACCATGACACCCATAACACAAGTTTAATCTTAGCTTGGGTGCCAGGAATTTCAACTTATCTGTGACTTCAATTGTACAAAACCACTATTGTATAATATTTGTATGAGCCAAAAAAAATTGTAATGTTTTTGTATATTGTAAAACTGCAAATAAAGAATTTATTTATTTATTTATTTATTTTAAAATCGTGTGCAGCTTCCCCCTGCTTCATTCCGCCAAACAAACCGAACAATTTACTACTGCCCAGGTGTCAATCTGTGCTCACGACTCGTTCCCCTTACTATACATTATAAACATTTCATATGATTATTTTCACTTACCAATACTTGAATATTCCTGTCAAATTGCTATATTTGTCAATAATATATAAAGAATTTGAAATGCCTTATTTTAATTGGATATTTAAATAGATATAATTCTTATATTGTATTGGTGACAAAGTTAAAACATAATACAATTTCAAGGTGCAATGTATAGCAATGACTTTCTGGACAACGGAAGTAACTGAAGCGATACACATCAGCGTTCCGGCTATGAAGGCTTACTGGGACAAGTCTAACTACCAGATATCGAAAATTGTTGATTTGGTTCGTGGAGAACTTAGCTTACAGAACAGAATAACACTCGGTGCGTTGGTAGTATTGGACGTTCACGCAAGAGATGTGCTCATGATACTTATTGAATTTACTGTACAGCAAGACAACGATTTCAACTGGCTCTCTCAAATACGGTATTATTGGGAGGTATGCTGCAAGCATTTTAGTTCAAAAGACTTATTATTATCTACTTTTTATCTGTTTAATATGTTATAATACTAAAATTAATACAGGAGCAAGAAGACAATTCTATGCAGCTCGCGACACGTATGATCAATTCTCAGCTAATGTATGGCTACGAATACCTCGGAAACCATGGCAGACTGGTTGTCACACCATTGACTGACAGGTGTTTCAGGACCTTATTCGGCGCTTTGCATTTGAATTTGGGTAAAAAATTGATGCTTATTAAAATATCTTTGGATTTTATTTTTAGCAATAATACAACCTTATTACTATAAAAATATATTTAGGTGGTGCTCCAGAAGGTCCAGCTGGTACTGGAAAGACGGAAACAACTAAAGACTTGGCAAAGGCTGTGGCCAAACAGTGCGTTGTGTTCAACTGCTCTGACGGACTTGACTACTTAGCTCTTGGGAAATTCTTTAAAGTGAGTAGAAGTTATTACAACTCCTGCCGACCCTACAATCTTAGGTAGGGTACTTTGTAGATCCTGTTTTGCAGGTTACTACTCTCAAATTAGAAATTTGTCCCCATTAATCTTAGCTTGAGGGTTAAATCCTAGGCTAGAGTGCCACCTTCGGCCTTATCATTACTTATCTTTGTGAGATTGTTGCCTATCTCTATAAGAACAACACGAAATTAAACCTATTTTTATTCTGTGCGTTCTGGTGGATATAAACTTTTACTTTTCTTTCTTTCTTCAAATAGGTATTTGATATTTACAACATTATTTGGTTTATTGTTCAAAGGGTCTAGCTTCTTGCGGTGCTTGGTCATGTTTTGACGAGTTCAACCGTATAAATCTGGAAGTGTTATCGGTGGTCGCGCAGCAGATTCTATCAATCCAACGAGGTATCAACTCCGGCGCTACTGAGCTACTGTTCGAGGGGACATTGTTGCAGCTAGATAAGACTTGTGCTGTATTCATTACGATGAACCCTGGATATGCTGGTCGGTCTGACTTACCAGATAATTTGAAGGTATCCAATCCTTTCCTCATATAATAAACTTGTAGACTTGGCGAATCTGTACAATAGAAATATTTGAAAAAGTACTTCTTGAGGATTAAAAACGACAAAGTCAAAGCTCGCGAATTATACTGAATTTGGTATGTGGTGGTATTTGTGCTGTTTAACGACAACCACGCGGACAAAGTCGCAAAAGAAACTCGTACGCAGCAGTTATTTTAGTATGGGGTAATTTATTATTAGTTTGAAATAAATTAGTATAAAATATTAATGAGAAGAGCAGTAAACATTGAGGTGAGCCAAATAAGTAGGAACAGAGCCAGTAGATCGACATTAACTTTGAGTAGGTTGAGGGAATTAATGTTTCATATTTTGCAGGCGCTTTTCCGTTCGGTAGCTATGATGGTGCCGGATTATGTATTGATATCCGAAATCGAGCTGTACGCATTTGGATACCTGAATGCTAAGCCACTTGCGGTGAAAATCGTTGCCACTTACAGGCTCTGTTCGGAACAGTTGTCTTCACAAAGTCACTACGATTATGGTATGATGGATTTCAGATTTTGAACGCCGATGTCATAGAATTTATTGTCAATTTATGTAATATTTTAGGTATGCGTGCAGTGAAATCTGTGCTGCGTGCAGCCGGAGCTCTTAAATTGCGTTATCCAGATGAGGATGAAGATGTAATCCTACTTCGATCTATCAAGGATGTTAATCTTCCCAAATTCCTTGAACACGATGTTCCGCTATTTATGGTGTGTGCAAACTTCTCTATTGTTTACAATGCTTTGTGTTTTGTAAATGTGTGCGTGCTAATTGAGTCAAAGCATTTTCATTATTAGCGGGGGATACATATACTTTTATTACAATCTGAATCTAACTCCCAGTTTCTAGAAGACAGATCATTGTTAAAAATATACCTGTCACTGTCAATGACGTCTGAATGACAAAGACGGCAATATAGATTGACTTTGGTTTTCAGAACTGATGGTGTCTGTTATAATGTTTAAATTATTCTTTACAGGGTATCATTGGAGACTTGTTCCCAGGTCTACCGTTACCTTTAGCTGGACTTCCACATCTGGTAACATGTCTCAAAGAAGCTTGTGGACCGCTCAATTTACAAGCGAATGACTTCTTTGTCGAAAAGGTTGACGGTTATTTTTTTTCAAGAGTATTTTTTTTTTATACTTAATTCCCAAAATATACTGGTTTTATTTATTTTAGGTTCTCCAATTATACGAAATGATTCTTGTAAGGCATGGTCTTATGTTAGTTGGATTTCCATTTTCTGGGAAGACTAAAAGCTATCATGCTCTTGGTTATGCTTTAGGACTGGTCGCTGAAAAGGTATGTAGTTTAATTTTTGTTTTTGTTCATTGTTCTTAAAAAATTTACTATTTGCTTTGGTTATCTTGAAAACCCAAAAATGGCATTCTATTTCTATTCTATTTATGACCTTTTTAAATCTCTTTGTTTGATAAGCATCGAGTGACGGACATAAACTCTAGTTATCCCGAAACGCTTTGCCACATAAAATGTTTGTTTCAGGGTCTCATGGAAGAGAATGCTGTAGAATGGACAGTAATAAATCCTAAATCAATCACAATGGGTCAACTGTATGGTCAGTTCGATCCTGTATCACATGAATGGTCCGATGGAATCTTGGCTGTCAGTTACAGAGCTTTTGCGGTTTCTCCGAATGACAATAGGTATTTGCTCTAATTAATTCATAGTGATTTCACTGGGGAACTCGGAGGAGGGCTGGGGTGGTAACACTAAATGAGACAACTGGGTCTGCTTATACATATACTAATATAGTTAGAGTGTACAATAATAAAGCACAGAACGAGAAAGTAACTTTCATTTAATATTTATGTATAAAAACAACGCTTTTTTAATTCGTTGAGGGAGTCCCGCTGAGGGTGCTATCTTCATTTGGTTTGACAAGTTAGAACGTATAACGTCCAAAGACATAAGGTTTACGGAAAAAAGAAATGAATGGAAGAAGAGTACACGTTTTGCCGGCCGGTCCCAAATGATTGGGAACAGGGCATGGCATGGACTAGTCTGATATCTCTGAACCGAGTGTAACTGGTACATTGAATTCTCTGATCTATGGGATCTATTACCCTAGTTACTGAGATATTTGTCCATTATATGTTGTAGGAAATGGCTAATTTTCGACGGTCCAGTTGACGCGATCTGGATTGAAAACTTGAACACCGTATTAGATGATAATAAGAAACTATGTTTGATGAGCGGCGAGATCATTCAGCTCGCTCCGACCACCAACTTGATCTTTGAACCTATGGATCTGGAGGCTGCTTCACCTGCGACGGTATCTCTTTTATTTACTATATATGTAGGTCTATTTAAGAAGGTTAGAAACTTAAACATGTGAATAAAAAAAGTACTTTATAATTAACCATGCAAAGCATCTTTTTATGGGTAGTCGTGTGATGAATGAAAACATATTATAAACTTACTAGGTGTCACGTTGCGGCATGATCTATATGGAGCCAAAAGGCCTCGGCTGGAAGTGTTTGATGGAGTCTTGGTTGAATACGTTACCGCCGACATTACATAGTGTTAATCGAAACCTTATAAGGAATCTCTTCAACCGATTCCTGTCGCCGCTTTTGTGGCTCATCGAATATTCCGGAAAGGCTAAGGTGAAGTGATAATATTACCGTCAATCTATTTATTAATCATAAATATACATTTTTCGTGTATGTCTGCGTGTTCGATGTGTTGACGTTTGTAAGCCCAAGCTGTAGGGTCAACATCATCATGTCACATGATGTTCACACGATTTCAATAGGTTTGTGAGAACTCAGGGTGAATAAATTATAGTAGAAAAATACTACGTATAAGTAAAGCCAACAACATGACCTCTTTAAAACTAGGTGCTAGTATTTTTTTTAATCTGGATTGTAGTAATAGAAAAAAGGCTACTTAATTGCAATCATACAAACGAGATCCTTTAAATCTGATGACATTTAATTTTTTACATCCAATACGCCTGCCTGCTTTTAAAATGTTTACTGTTATTTCAGCAAATGTATATAACGTCACGTAGCAACTTAGTAGTGGCGTGCATGAATATTTTCGATACTTTTATGGACGATTTTCTTGATGAGAAATATGTTGAACAACTTTCTGATTTGGATATTAGAGCTCAGTTGGAGGTTAGTACGTCGGCCTCATCGAATGCGGTCAAACTAGCCTTTTCTACGCGTTATTAATGTTTTATGATACTTTATAGGGTGTATTCTTTTTCTCATGCATTTGGTCTATTGGAGCGACTCTGGAGGCCGACAGTCGACCGAAGTTTGACATAATGTTCCGAGGGCTTCTAGAAAAAGAGTTTCCGGAGAAGGTACCTGCCTAGTTCGTTGTTCTTAAAATGGGTTTTTAGTTATGCTTTGGATAATAATTGTTTCCTTTCCAGATTCTAGAAACTTTGGGATATCCCCGAGAAATAGTAAAACCTGATAAGCACTACATTTTCACTATACCGAAAGAGGGATTGGTTTATGATTATCGATTCATCAAAGAGGTTTGCTTTTTTCTATGATTAATAGGTTTTAACTCCTGTATTTAGAAAATCATGCTTTGCCAACGATTGGCCAACTGTTAACGCTAACCACTTATTTATTACACCAAACAGTTATAAGCGTATAAGAAAGAACTGAAATACCAGAAGAAATAACTGGAAAATACTGTGTCTGTTGCCAGTTGCTGTATCCCGTGTTATAAATAAAAATAGTATATAAGTTAGATCAAATAGTTGCTCTTGTATGTTGTTTAAAAATCTTCGTACCTATTGAAGTTTAATAATCGGATAAAACAATCCGAGAGATCACGTCACTATCGTAGAGGGAACAGATGATGATTTAAAAACAAGTTTCTCCCTTTACTCATTTTCAAAAATTATCCATTATCAGGGTAAGGGTAAATGGAAACCGTGGCAAGATGACGTAACCGCTGCTCCTTCGATAAGCCGAGACACTCCGCCTAACCAGATCTTAGTGACCACATTGGACAGTGTGCGATATTTAGCACTGTTCAAACTCCTCGTGACGCATCAGAAAGCCGTCATGATGGTTGGACCCACTGGCACTGGAAAATCTTCTTATATTATTGTAAGATTTATGAAAATATGTGTATGCAATTTAGTCCTCAATAAATAAAACTTAATGTTGAGACATCCAAGTGAAAGTGCTTGCCATGTCACATTGTGTGACCCATTTGCTTTTCAAAATTACCGAAATAGTATTTACATGTGATAGACATAATCGTCGATTCTCGTTATAATGGTCACAGATTCGAATCGTAGAATGAGCTAGGCCTATAATGAAAGTTAACATTATATTAGTGAAAAAATAAGGATAAAATTGTCATAAGTAAACACATTTCCTTCCAGGATTATCTAGTGAAGAGGGTAGATACAAAAATATACAAAGCTCTTATCATGGCGTTCTCTGCGCAGACTAATTGTAACCAAACTCAAGATATCATAATGGGCAAACTTGACAAGAGGAGGAAAGGTATTCTCGCTATGATTGCTATGCTTATGGCTCTTGCTTACAGAAGTTATTGTAATATACTTATTCCTTCAGTTATTATGTAAATCGAATACTAAAAGTAGGTAGCTGATGTCTTCTGTTGGAATAGTTCGACTAGTTATGTATTTATTATATCCCAAAATACAGGTACACGTATTATCAGTAGATAGGTATTTTGTGCTAATGATAAATCAGTTTTCATGATGATCATGGGATGCTCTGCCATTGGCCGTAATCAAATCCTAGATCAAGCATTATATCTTGATAAAAGAATTTTCAGATATAACTGTGCTCGCTTGACTTATCTAGGCGTTATGCTGAATTTATGCATTGGAGTTTGTAGTACCAGGCGTGGATAACAATCTATTGCACAGCAAACTACAGGTGTGTTCTGGCAGTTGCACATTACAGCCAGTTAAGGCTTTTTTTCCACCATGGGACATAAATATCACAGCATGTACAACAATATTGAAGCATCGTTAAAAATATGTCAGGTGTATTCGGTCCTCCCATCGGATGTTACTCCGTGGTATTTGTGGACGATGTGAGCATGCCGCAATCGGAAACCTATGGTGCTCAGCCGCCTATAGAAGTATTACGGCAAGGCATCGACCTCGGCCTCTGGTACGATAGGAAGACCAACGTGGCGATGCGTCTTAAAGATGTTCAGGTGATATATTTATCTGTTATATTTGTTGTCCAATCATAATTTTTCAACATCCTGTAACTATCTTTGTCAAGTCACAAGATAAGAATATTACAGTCATATCTCTTACGTCTACATTCATCAGAATGATTCCTCTAATATCTTTAGAGACTCTTATAAATTATTATGCAAGTCATTACTGTCATTTCACGTTATTTATATCAGCAACTTATTTAATTTGTAATTTTCTTTTTGCCATTTGTAGGTTTGGCTAAAATATCATTCAAGGCATCAATATTATTGTAGACTTTTATAGCAGAAATTCTGACTCACTCAATTTGCTTGCTTATTAGTGTTGGTTAAGTAGAATATAATAATAATCTACTGTATATGTCAAAAAGTGAAGAAGTAGAGAAAAATCGTTATTTCTTTTTTTATTATTCACGCAACAAAATTGTATAGCATATTAATTATGAAGCTATTACAATTTTGATATTATACTGAATGTTTTAGTTCATGTGCGCTATGGGGAAACCAACACCCGGTGCGAAGCTCGTGACGCCGAGGTTCTCACGGCACTTCACATTCTTCTGCATTGATGAGTTTGATGATGATACTATGAGGGTCATTTTTAACAGAATCATGTTATGGCATCTTGATACACGGTAAATTATACATATAAGTGGATATTTTTAAAACATATCACGACTATTCACGACACTCATAAGGCCATAATTTTTCAGAGGATTCTCGAAGGATTTCGATCCGTGTATAGAAGAATTAGTGTTTGGAACACTTGAAGTGTACAAGCAGTGTCGACTGAATTTGTTGCCAACGCCTTCAAAATCTCACTACACTTTCAATTTGAGAGATTTCTCCAGAGTGATTCTGGTACTTATAATATTACTCTTACACATAATTCGCCTTATATAAAAATACGAGCATAGATCATTCTTTTTTTTTTTTCATAATTATAAACATTTCCTGAAAAACTTTTTTGCCTGCAGGGAGTTCTGCTATCTGTGCCAGAAGTGACGCCCGATCTCCAATCCATCAAACGTTTATGGGTTCACGAATGTCTTCGGGTATTCTCGGACCGTTTGGTGGAGGATAGTGATCGGCAGTGGCTGGTGACTTGTCTGCGAGAAGCTACGCAGCTGCATCTTAATGATAACTTCGATAATATGCTCTCTCGTCTTTGCAAATCTAATGAGCTGGTAAGATCTGTAGGCTTTTATATTCATAATTTTATGTGGCATAGAAAACTATTTGAGTTCCCATTTCTCTGATTTCCTTTATACTGGTACTTGGATTCAGTGAAGTTTAAAGTGATTCCCAGTAATCTTTCTTGTTTGTATAGGTATATGATTTAAATACTTTCTTTTTAAATATTAAATATGATAAACGGTAAATCACGTAGGATTTAAATCTTGTCTTCCACAGATAACAGACCAGCACCTGCGTAATCTTATATACTGTGATTTCGCAAATCCTAAAGTAGACACGCGGTTTTACATGGAGACTATTAATATGGAACACCTCAATTCCACTGTGGATGCGTTCCTTGTGGAGTTCAATAATATGTCTAAAAAGCCGATGAACCTCGTATTGTTCAGGTAATAAATAGAATAGTGATTGTTGAAAATGAGATTTAGTCTTAGGATATATAGAGGTTTTTAATCCATAAATATTGATATCGTTAATAGATTTGCGATAGAGCACGTATCCCGCATATCCCGCGTGTTGACGCAGCCGCGCTCGCACGCGCTGCTGGTCGGGCTCGGCGGCTCCGGGAGACAGTCGCTCACTCGGCTAGCTGCACACATCAACGAATGTGACTTGTTCCAAGTGAGTACATATCCCGCGTGTTGACGCAGCCGCGCTCGCACGCGCTGCTGGTCGGGCTCGGCGGCTCCGGGAGACAGTCGCTCACTCGGCTAGCTACACATCAACGAATGTGACTTGTTCCAAGTGAGTACATATTGTATATGGATAAACATCACATGAATTTATGATTTCTAGAGAAAGGCTCCATTTAACTGTTGGATTTAACAATCTCCTTTTCTGATATAAAAAAGGAAGCCCATGACTCCCGAACTTCCGAAGAACTCACTAGATAGTAGATAGACTAGTTTACCGCCCAAGGATTCATCTGCGATCTTTTATTTTAATTGAAGTATTTTGTAGGTAGAAATGAGCCGAACATACGGTAAGTATGAATGGCGAGAGGACCTGAAGACACTATTGAAAAAATCAAGTACTCCAGATCTGATGATGGTGTTTCTATTTATTGAATCACAGGTAATTCGAGTAATATACATTTGATGATAATTTTATTTTGTATTATTTAAATGCAACTATTTGTTGATAGATCAAAGAAGAAGGTTTCTTAGAAGATGTAAACAATATGCTTAACTCTGGTGAAGTACCTAATATCTTTGAATCTGACGAGAAATCGGAACTATGCGAGAAGATGCGAGTGGTCAGTACCTATGTTTTTTTTACTTACCGTTTTTGTTAACATTCACTTCAACCAACGCATAAAACATTCCAGCCAGTCCTCAACAACGCCTTGCAAATATATGTATTATCTGATTTAAGACAGTGTTTTGTTTATGGTGTCTCAATAAGGATACCTGATATCAATAAAACCACCACATATCGTCAGAAACCGTTTTCGTCATCAGATCGACCGTCAGCGTGACAAGTCGCTTCAAACGGACGGTAGTCCAACAGCTCTGTACGCGTATTTTGTATCAATAGTACGAGATCAGCTGCACATAGTGCTGGCCATGTCGCCAGCCGGCACTTCGCTGCGTACGCGCATACGCAAGTTCCCTGCCTTGGTCAACTGCTGCACTATCGATTGGTTCCAGGTGATGTATTTTATGTTATTTCTAGCTACACCCGGTGATATTTGCCAAATTCCCTTGAAATTATGTAAATATGCAAATTGATGTTGCGTTTGTCAAAAAAATATTTTGATAGTAATCTGTGCGCAAATAGGCCCGGTAGATTACTATGATTACGAGACTTAGGTGTTATTTCATGCAATTTATAATCAAAGACAGTTTTGCTGCAGTTTAAGTATGTCTTCCCTTCTAAACTCTTCGCTATCTTTTCAACCCAAGGCATAATATTATACAAACTAATTACCACCCTTGCCGACATGTAAACAATAATATCTGTAGCTAAAGTCCAAAGAAGCACGTAGCGGTAAAAAGTTAAAAGCGGGCGGCAGCCACGTCTAACGACAGGCCAACCGGGATCAATACCTCCCTCGCCCACGGTGTTTCTCAGTAATGACTAATGAGATCAAGGAGCGTGGGATTTACATCCCTTGAAAATATTAATTTAACCTTCTATGGGTTAATGGGTAGGACGTATTATGATAATAAGTAAATACTACAACTAGCTAGTTTAAATTGGTATGCAACTTCACTTTCAATGCTGGTTTTACGGTGTTTTACTTAATATTAGGGTCGGCAACGCGCGCGTGATACCCCTGGTGCTGCAAGCGTCCATAGGCTACGGTAACCGCTTACCATCAGGCGGGCCGTATGCTTGTTTGCCACCTAAGTGGTATAACAAAAAAAAATTGAATAACGAAATTAACATTTACTTATAAGTAAATAGTTATTCTTCATTTTATATTCACTTCACTGACTTGGTTTTTTAAATAAAATGTACTTATTATACCAAAAAACTTACGTTAAAAGTAGTACAGGTAATTACCCCATGTTTTAAGACAAATCGATATTTCTTTACAATAGGAATGGCCTCCAGACGCTCTATTAGCCGTTGCCACCCGTTTCCTAAAAGACGTGGAACTGACAGATTTGGAGCGAGAAACAGCTATTAAACTATGTCAAGTCTTCCATACTGCCACTCAAGAGCTCTCTCGTCAGTTCCTTATCAGAGTTAAGAGATACAACTATGTTACTCCAACTGCTTACTTGGAACTCATAAATATGTTTAAGTCCTTGCTAAACAAGAAACGAACGTAAGTATGAAGATACTATCTATTACTTCAGTACACATTTCAACAGATACCAACCAAGTATTTGCAATATTTTTCATCATGAGAACACTTATTGGGGAAAACACAAACACCTTTATAAAAATTAAATATGCTCGGTATACACTCAACCAACGTTCTTCTCAGGGAACTAATAACAAGCGAAAGACGATATATAACTGGTCTTGATCAACTAGCAATTGCTGCAAAATCTGTAGCAGCTTTGCAAGAAGCTTTAGAAATACTGCAGCCGAAACTAGCAGCAGGTGCTGCAGCGGTCGCCGAGACTACGGCCAAAGTAGAGAAGGAAAAGGCAGCGGTGGCTCTGGTTGAAGCAGAAGTGTTAATTGATCAAGCGGCCGCAGAGGAGCAGGTATATCTGAAGCTTGTTTTAAATTCTCTCTGAAGCTCGATTATGAGGCTCATTTATTCATCAAGGTATTAATTTAGGCTCAAGAAGCACAAGGCATAAAGGACGAATGCGACGCTGACCTAGCTGAAGCTATGCCTATTCTAAACTCTGCCCTGGCAGCTCTCGACACCCTTACCCCTCAAGATATCACCTTCATCAAGACTATGAAGAGTCCGCCACGAGGCATCAGGCTGGTCATGGAGGCTATTTGTATCCTAAAGGTAAATGATTCACGATTGATTTAAATAAGTTGTCTTATTATATCGTCTGCATCGAATTCCCTTTTTTTCTTATATCTCACTGTGTTTTAAAATCAGTGTGGAATTTAGTTTATAATAACTGATAGAAAATCCCTGGTAAACTTGTGGAAACTCTTAAAACAGAGAAAAATGCTTGTTTTATTTATTATATTTTAGAAAGATACGGACCCAGTATAGATGCTTTGAACATGTTACTTATTTTAATTTTATTATTACTTATATTTAAATGCATTACCTAAAGGATGACCCGGTAAGTGCAAACATTTCCATATTATTCGAATTTTATGCACCTCAGTTGAATTTCGTGAATTAATTCTAATCGTAAGTACGTGCTCTTTAAGGTAAAGTTATTGTGAAACTAATAAGTTAATACCTTTTGCAACAGGATATGAAACCCGATAAAATCCCCAATCCATCGGGGGTTGGTACAATAGAAGATTACTGGGGACCTTCG
Source organism: Achlya flavicornis (assembly GCA_947623365.1). Taxonomy (NCBI): domain Eukaryota; kingdom Metazoa; phylum Arthropoda; class Insecta; order Lepidoptera; family Drepanidae; genus Achlya; species Achlya flavicornis. The sequence goes on along the minus strand of OX392468.1, from coordinate 4,525,430 downwards.
AAAAAACTGCTCAATGACATCAAATTTCTAGAGATGCTGCAAAATTATGATAAGGACAATATTCCGCCAGCTATAATGAAAAAGTTGATGGCGACTGTAATGCAAGACGATGGTTTTGTGCCAGAGAAGATCAAAACAGTATCTACGGCTGCAGAGGGTAACGATATTGGACTTTGTTTTTCTTGTATCCAATCAGCAAACTCTTGCAGAGTTGCTGGGAGCTGCTGGATGCACGCGGCGTAAAACTTCGTTGCAGAAATCTATGAGAAAGGCCTACAATCAGCAGTGGACATCTTTTATGATGATAATGACGAAAGACCCAGTAGAATTGCAGCCTGAAATTTTTATTATAGTATAATTTTCCCATTTATATATTTATTCTATTCTAACCAAAAATACTTGATAAGTAGTAGTATCAGATATGGTGGAATCACAACATTGATAATTGTGATAGATATTTACGGATCCTATAACAGGTGGAGATTTCGAGATGGCATATTTTCGAAATCTATGTTGGGTTAGTCATTCTGAACAACTTTTACTATGGGACCTATAGTGAATTCTCAAAATTTTTTTTTTACTTTTCTTACAAAATGTCAATCTTGCTCGATCATAATGTAAGAAAAGTAAAAAAAAAATTTTGAGAATTCAGTTTTGGTCCCATAGTAAAAGTTGTTCAGCATGATTAATCCAACATAGGTTTCGAAAATATGCCATCTCGAAATCTCCACCCATTATTGACATAGCTAGAACAGTAATGTTAAAGCTGAGCATTGCTATTTATAATAAACATAAATAAATATGGACAGGTATGTGTAAATGGGTGATTGCAATGACCAAGTATGACAAAGTGGCGAAGGTGGTAGCGCCCAAGAAGCAAAGGTTAGCCGCTGCACAGGCTGTCTATGACAAGGCGATGGCTGCACTTGCTGTCAAACAAGCACAACTCAGAGAAGTAAGACTAATGATTAGCAATTTTAGACTCCTGTGCTATTTTACTTATATTACACATATTATTTTATTACTCGATATACATTAATAAAAGGCATGTATTTAACGCGGCGACAAATTAATCTGAATTTGGTATTTATAAAAAATGAAAGGAGGTACTAAAAATAATAGGTTGGCAGCTAAAGTGAAATATCATTTTAAGTAGAAAGCAGCAGCTAAATAAGCTTTGTTTTAATTTAAACTGGCATCGATATTTTAGTTTTGGTAACTGAATTTATTGTTAGGCGGAGACTTGATGGCGGATAAAAAGTAGAAAATAGGCTTTCTTAAATTATATAATGAGGTTGTATATAAAGTAAACTAAGATGAGAAGAAAGTATGAACATGGTCACATAAAACATACTTTGTGCGACATTTTAAGAGCTCTAATTAAAGCAAATAGTGGCATGCAAAAAAATAGTGTGTGTCTATAGATTTATTTCTTGACTTTTATTTTCAACACGCTTTTATTAGCTTCACCTGGAAACATGGAATTGCTTCACATTCTATGGAATCACATTATGTAAGCCGTGTTCGGACTAGTTGGAATCGTCTTGAGATGCATGATGATGCATTTTAGTTTTAGTTTTAGTTTTAGTTTCAGTTTCAGTTTTAGTTTTAGTTCCAGTGCTTACCCTCCTACTCCATCATCAGACCCTGAAAACCTTACATGGTTAAAGTTCATCTCACGACAATTCCAACAAACCCAAACACGGCCAGGATACGATGATCCACTATGGAGTTCGAGTGCTTACCCACTTACCCACTCCTACTCCATCATCAGACCCTGAAATCTATATACAGTCAAAGTTCATCTCATGACAATTGTTCGAACACGGGTAGGATACGTTGCTCCACTATGGCGTTCCAGTGCCTACTCTCCTACTCCATCATCAGACCCTGAAAATCATACATGGTCAAAGTTCATGTCACGACAATTCTAACTACCCCAAACACGGCCAGGATACGATGATCCACTATGGAGTTCCAGTGCCAACCCTCCTACTCCATCATCAGACCCTGAAAACCATACAAAATCAAAGGTCACTGTTTTTGGTCCCGAAACCAGAAGACCCCGGTTCGAGTCCAGCTGTTTTTTTTAAATTCGAATCTCAATATAATTTCCAAAAAACACGATAAGCTAAAAAGTCAAAACCAGGTTCAACTCGGTCATCCAGATACTAATTATGATGCCACAAACAAAAATACTGAAACCCTAATTCTTAATTATAGTACCCGTTTAAATTTTTACAGCTGCTTGCAAATTGCAGCCCGAAAGTGTATTTTTATATGGAAGCCTATATGCCAAGTTGTTTGCCAAGTAGTTGCCAATAATACAATGTTTGTTATCCCACTGTCAATATTAGTCACCAAGTCATTATTTATAGTACCCCACCTATTATTTCTATGTGCCTGTTTAATATATTTGCTACCTTAAAGAAGCTGCCACTATTTGGTTTTTATGATACCTTGCAATTTGTAGCCCATCTAATTTAATAGTTACCAAATTATTTAATCGCTGCCAAGTTATTTTTTTAGTAACCAATAGTTAGTCGCCCTTTAATTTGTTAGTCGCCTCGAAAATAATTAGCCTTAATAAAATGTGATTAGAATATTACATGCCATCAAATTGCCTAGGTTCAACTGAAACTAGGAAAACTAGAAGATGCACTAGCCGAACAAAATCGTCAGCAAAAGGTTTTGGATGACGAAGTAATGGACTGCAGCAACAAGTTGAAGCGAGCGGAGATGCTCATCTCCGGACTGGGCGGTGAAAAGACTAGATGGACGCAAATTGCTAAGATGTTGCGGGAAACTTATAACTCGCTCACGGGTAAAATTGCAAAAAAATACCTTAATTTCCTTAAATCATTACAATATCTTTTGTATTCTGAATAATTGTTTTTTTTTCTGAAAAATATGAGGGAGAGTCTGTATTATTATTAAGTATCGATTGAATTTTAGGTGACATCTTAATAGCTGCTGGAATAGTAGCCTACCTTGGACCCTTTACAGCGGGTTTCCGAAATGATCAAGTAATGTGTTTTCATTATTTGTAAATTCGACATTAAAAAACCTTCAATAGTACCTAATTATACATTTATAATTATTTTTTAGGTTATGAGTTGGGCTCGAGCCTGTCACGACTGTGGTATAGTATGTACGCTTAACTATAGCTTGATTAAGACACTCGGCGAACCTGTTACCATACAACAATGGAATATCGATGGTCTACCATCTGATGAGTTCAGTATTGAAAGTGCTATTATAATCATGTAAGCTATCTTAATCTTTGCACTTACAGAAATATATAAAATAAAGAAAATAGTTTTGTATGTATGGTTTTTTGGTTTGGAAAATCCTCAGGACAGGAAGACGTTGGCCACTAATGATAGATCCTCAAGGACAAGCTGTCAGATGGTTAAAGAATTTGGAAAAACCTAACAATATAAGCGTGGTACGATTGTCGCAAGCTGATCTTGGTCGCGTCCTGGAAAATGCAGTTCAATTTGGACAACCGGTACTCTAAAATACCCATACTGATACAAAGAAAGAAAGAAAGAAAGAAATAATTTTATTTGCCCACCATAAAGGAATATTATATCTAAGTTACACACAATTAATTGAAAAAAATAGCAACGTTATTAACAACAAACAAGATACAAAAGAAAAATAAAAGTACACATAATTAAAACACAATATTATGCATGGGGGACAAATATGGCCTACAGCTCAGCATTATGCTGCAGCACATATCTGTACCACAGCGCTGGTCTTCTGCTAAGGCCAGACAGTGATGTTACGGACATCTTGCTAACAATACAGAGAAAGTAGACTACTTACTATGACTTTATACATATATACTTAAACAATAACACAGTTACAAAAAGCTAATATTATATTGGTAATACGCTTACAAAATCAGAGATTGAGATTACATTGGAGATTTGGAATACATTAGACAAACTTTATTAGTAATGAACTAATAAAAAATAAAAAAATGAAAATGTGCTAATAAAGGAAAAACAAGTAATAACAAAAATAAAATAAAAACTATTATAATACTAAAGCAGTACAGCAGACCCACAGCACCTAGAAAGCCACACCACTACTTATGTTGGTCGTCTAGTTGTAAATCGAGTATGTAGGCTTTAAATTTTGTGCTAAATAGCCGGACTGTATTTACAGTACGCAATGGTGGTGGCAAATTATTCCAACACTTTGTAGCAGCGTAGCTGAAGCATCCCCGGAAGGCAGCGGAGCCGTGGCGTGGGGTTGATAATAGGAATTCTGAAGCTCTAGTTTGATATTTATTCTGATCGCGGATCCATGATAGTTTACTAAATAGGTATTCTGGCTTACGACTCTTGATCACCCCAAATAGTAAAGTAGCAAAGTGTAGGTTTCTCCTCCATGACATTTTAAGCAACTTAGCATTATTTATAAATGGTGTTACATGAGATACGATAAACTAATATAATGTATATACCAAATCCTGTTAAATTTTTTTCTTTAGGTATTGATAGAAAATGTCTTAGAAGAGTTGGATCCAATGTTGGAACCATTGCTACAGCAGCAAACATTCAAACAAGGTGGTGCACTTTGCATCAAAATTGGTGACACCATTGTGGAATACAGTAAAGATTTCAAGTAGGTACCGGTCTATTTTGTGATACATTCTATAACAGACATAGCATAAATTAGACATGTAAGATATTGTTCCTTTCAGGTTATACATAAGTACAAAACTAGCAAACCCACATTACTTACCCGAAGTAGGAGTGAGAGTGACGCTGGTCAACTTTATGTTGGCCAAAGATGGTCTAGAAGCGCAACTCCTAGCGCGCGTGGTAGCTCGAGAGAGACCAGATTTACAGCAAGCCAAGTCAGATCTCACCACGCAGAATGCAGAACACAGAAGACTACTGCAGGATATTGAAAAGAAGATTCTCAATGTGCTCTCTACTTCAGAACATTTATTAGAGGATGAAGAGGCTGTACAGGTGAAGTCATGTATAAAAATTGAGATTTAAAAAATTTGCCAACTGCTAATTAGTATATGTCAACAATTACTTCTTAATTTCCGATGGTGATTTTAGATTCTAAACTCGGCGAAAGACACTTCAAACGAAATTAAAGAGAAGCAAGAAGTGGCGATGGTCACCGAAAAAGCTATCGATGTTGCTCGCAATGACTACGTGCCTATTGCTGTACACTCCACTAACTTGTTTTTCCTTATTGGTAAAGTAGAAATGTTGAAACGTTTCACTTATTCATATATACTTACATTACCTTATTAATTCAAACCCCATGGTCTTCAATAAAATTTCGATAATTTAATAAATCTTAGATTGCTACAACGAAATGTGCAAAGTTTTTTGTCCACATCCATCGATCGTTGATACCTTTCCACACAGATTATAGAATAAGGCAGATGGAGCGCGCGGAACACGAAAGTGAAGCCAAAAAAGCAAATACAAATTGAAAATCTGATACCTGGTATTCGTTTTCCAGTTTGTATTTGCATTGTTTAACTACAGTTTATTAATAAAGAAGTGTTTTTTGTTACATAAAGTTTGTTAAACAAAGCAAATACACATTCAAAAGCGAACCAGGTACGTGTATTTCAATTTGTATTTGCTTTTTTGGCCTCACTCCCGTGTTCCACGCGCTCCATCTCCCTTATTCTGTAATCTATGCCATTCCAATTCAATTTTATGGTCTAGAAACAAAATTTCATATCCGGACTAAAAGGTGAACTCCCTTTCCTATAACACTGCCCTAGTTCGAGTTCTACGCTGCAATTGCATTCTGGCGTATCAAATCTGTAATTTCCATGTTAGTTCCGTCAGATTACAACATAGAAACTACAGTTTAAATGTGAAGACCGTTTATTATTTATATAAACTATTTATTTATTATGAATCTGAAGCTTTCAAATAAGTTAAGATCACAAATCATTAGGCGCCCAGAAAATTTGAACAAAACCCTTTTTTTATTAAAATTAGATCAACAAGGAAACATTGATCAATGTTGTTTGTCTAATAATGCCCCTGGTTTTCCAAGCGTCTATAGACTACAGGAAAAGCTGGCCATCAGGATGGCCTTAAGCTTGTTTGCAACATAATAGTATAAAAAAACAATCAGGGAAATCTCTTAGAATGGCACCTTTAAATGTCGTAATAGCTCAGATTACAGAAAAATGTGTGTTTATATTTCAATAACACTTGATCTCTGTCTCAATAGCAATTTTATTTATGTGCAGCATCTTTGGCCCACATCGACCCAATGTACCAATATTCCCTCGGTTGGTTCGAGGGCCTGTTCACCGCTGCCATTGACAACACTGAGAAAGTGGATGAAATACCCGAGAGGCTAGAAATACTGCGGAAATTCTTCACATACTCGCTCTATGCCAACATTTGCAGAAGTTTGTTTGAAAAGGTGGAACAACCAAGTTATAAATTGAATGCACATTCTCTATTCTATGCACAATTTCTATATACTTCAAATAAAGTTTTTATTTAGAAATAAAGTATATTTCTAGGATAAATTAGTATTTTCCCTGCTACTGACGATAACAATATTGGTGGCTGAAGGCGAGTTAGACCAGTCACATGTTCTCTTCTTATTGGGCGGCGCACAAGCGAGAGTGGTGGTGCCCAATCCAGTTTCTTTCCTTAGTCCACAAGCATGGGCAGAATTCAATGGGTAAGATCGTTTACGAAATTCACAATTGTGTCACCTTGTTTCCAGCATGCTCAATAGCTTCCTGTTACTATTTATTGTGAATGGGTCATCCCAATTGTTTTTTTCAAACATTATTGCTTTCTTTCATGTCTATGAGTCAACTACAAACTACTACAATTTGACGAATCACATGTATTTAGGGATTGTCGCAGTTATTTAAGTGACCTGGGGGGCTAAAAAGGAAGCTAAAGCAATATTGCTACGCAATATTTTTTTTCGAATTCTCGGCAGATTCCAATATGTTTTGGTTAAATAGTTACTCATTATGTACAATTCAATTCATTAAAAGATTTGGAATTGATGAAATGCATAAGATCTGCTTTTAATTCGAAAAAATTGATTGTGTTAGCAATATTGCTTAGCTTCCTTATTAGGGGGCCTGTTATTTATGCGACCTCGTGTATTTGTATAAATGGAAAGTGAAATAAGTAAGTAAATTAATTATATTTCCTTTTAAAGGCTCAACGAAATCGACACATTCAACGGTATCTTGAACCACTTCACATCCAATATAAGCAAATGGGAGGATTTCTGCAATTCTCCCGAGCCTCACAATCAGCCGCCACCAGAGCCATGGGACAAGCTTAGTTCTTTTGACGTATGTAATACCTATAAAAGATTATATGGATTGTGTCTGACTTAAAGCTATTTTGTGTGACTCATCCTATTTAATTATCTCCTATAAAAAATGGTTTACAGAATATGTTGATATTGAGATGCATGCGTTTGGATATGATGGTGCCTGCGGTTCAAAACTTTGTAGAAGGTAAGGCATTCATCATTCGATTGGTAGCTTTTTCATCATAGATGCGTAGCGAGGTACTAATGTGTCTATATTCCCGACGGGTTTGTTTCGTGTTCCTCGCTTAGCTCTTCTAGCATCTCTAGCGGAAATCTACAGCCTGGAAAAAGGGAACAAGTTCTAAAGAATCTTTGTGTTTCTAAAGACTTTGTCCCACTTTGTTTTTATAGTTTGAATAAGCTTGCGTGTTTATCTACAATTTCACCACGGTGAGTGAAGATTTGAAAGAAGGTGGTAAGCACCCAAAGCCCAGAAGATAACTTGCTATTTGTTTTTCTTGATATTTAATAGCTATATGTATCATTGCTTTTTGATCATCTTTAACTATGACATAGGTATACAGGTTATTGGTAAACACTAACAACAGGACTATGTCTTTTTACAAAACAATACATATTCACCAAAATCAAACTTTCAAGATTTCGTTGTTCTATCTAATACATTTCAATTCTATATTCTGTTGTAACTACGCCTCACGTGCACTTGTCACTCAATGTTTTGCTACGCGTAGGGTACGTAACATTTAGAGCGTCGAATTTAAATATTTTTATTTTTGTATGAAAGTCTGATTAAATATTCAAAAACTGTCGCTTGTGATGCTAGTAATAGAGTCCCGTGAGGTTGTTAGTGTTGTACCAATAACCTTGTATATGCTTATAATTTTCCATAATGATATGTTATATTTTTAGCAAAAATGGGTCGTCAATTCGTGGAGCCTCCGCTGTTTGACCTGGCATCCTCGTACTCGGATTCGCATTGCTGCATACCGTTGTTGTTTGTACTAACACCGGGTTCTGATCCCATGGGCACTTTACTCAAGTTTGCTGATGATCAGGTTATTATTAATGATTCTAATTGCAATCTCTTGAACATGGTTTAACGATGAAAGCTGTTTGCAGACTTTTTTATAATACCCAGCTAGCATACAGTCCATTGCAAATGGAATGATTTTTTATTGGAGAATGTATCTATTTAAAACTGAGAAATATTATTCAATGAAACAAGCTACCTTTATTTCATAAAAACCATGTTATTTTCTTCATATCATTTTCAATAGAATTTCCCAAAACTTTGACTGATAGACATTTAACAGGACTTTTTATCAACAGGGTTTCGGTTCTTCCCGTCTATTTTCGCTGTCGCTAGGTCAAGGACAAGGCCCCATTGCTGTGAAGCTGATTGACGAGGGAATCCGAAGTGGTACTTGGGTTGTTCTTCAGAATTGTCACTTGGCCAAGAGTTGGATGCCTATGCTTGAAAAGGTAAAGATAAAGTAATCTAACGTACCTACAATATAAAACAGTAAATAGTGTGACTTCCTTACATTAGTTACTGTAAGAATTAAAAAAACCGGCCAAGTGCGAGTCAGACTCGCGCACCGAGGGTTCCGTACAAACCTGTAGGTATATAAGTAAATGGTAGTATAGACCTGAGTATTTGATATTAATTTCAATTTATGACCTATTAAAAAAAAACTACTTACTAGATCTCGTTCAAACCAATTTTCAGTGGAAGTTTGCACCGTAATGTACATCATATATTTTTTATAGATTTATCATTCTCTTATTTTAGAAGTTACAGGGGGGGGACACACATTTTACCACTTTGGAAGTGTCTCTCGCGCAAACTATTCAGTTTAGAAAAAAATTATATTAGAAACCTCAATATCATTTTTGAAGACCTATCCATAAACACCCCTTATGGGTTTGATGAAAAAAAATTTTTTGAGTTTCAGTTCTAAGTATGGGGAACCCCCAAAATTTATTGTTTTTTTTCTATTTTTGTGTGAAAATCTTAATGCGGTTCATAGAATACATCTACTTACCAAGTTTCAACATTATAGTTCTTATAGTTTCTGAAATAAATGGCTGTGACATACACGGACAGACAGACAGACAGACAGACAGACAGACAGACAGACAGACGAATGACGAATCTATAAGGGTTCCGTTTTTTGCCATTTGGCTACGGAACCCTAAAAACGGCCAAGTGCAATTTGGACTCGCACATTTAGGATGCTCTACAATTATCAAATTTGTGGCCCTGTAACTCCACTTTTTGGGATAATTTCGATAGATTTTATTTAGATTACATATTAATTGTTTATCTGTAAAGTAAAAATATATCTTGTTTGGTTTGGTTTTGACTTGAGACAAATTAACAGACAGACGGCTCGCTTGGTACAAGGGTTGCATGGCAACTTTTGGGTTCGGAACCCAAAAATAAATTTAAACCTTTTAGCGCCCAGTTAGTAAAATAAGAGGTTGTAACAGATTTGCGAGGGTTTGATGCCGGATTCAACTCATCCCGACTTTAGACTGTGGCTCACGTCGTACCCGGCCGATCATTTCCCTGTCTACGTGCTACAAAATGGCGTCAAAATGACTAATGAACCACCGCAAGGTAACTAACTATAGATTTCTGATTATTTAACTCATTTAATTCTATTGAATGTACTCGTAGTTGTGAATGGAAGACATGGAAGGAAACTAAAGATCGTATTCAGAATCATAATTGAGTTTAAATGCATACCTCCATATAGTTTCTCCTATAGAGTCAGAATATTAATAGAGATATAAACGTTAACTGTATTACCTTGTGCGAAGCGTGAGCAGTTTGCATATAGATGCGATCATAGATATATTGTACACTCACTAGTGATTTACTGTTAGAAAAACAATACGGTATGAGTTCCTTATCATTTGAATTTCGGTCCCCCATTCAGGACCCCTTTTGAAAAGAAAATAAAAATATTTCTTGAAAATTTTATTTGCATAGATATGTGTGGGCCGGCAATATTTATAACTATTCCAAATCTCAAATCAATAGCATCAGTGGTTGCTGAAATATAGCGCCGTGAGAGATGGACAGACAGAGTGGCACCATAAGGGTTCCTTTTTACCTTTTTGGTCCGGAACCCTAAAAACGAGAAATTGGCATTCATTATAATGTATCTAGTCGTTCAAACTATGAACTTGCAGTTCGTTTCAAGGCAGCGTTGCAAATATCCGTGCTCACGGCACGTACTCTAGTACAGTCGCTCTATTAATATTCTATCTCTATGGTTTCTCTGTATATTTTGGTCATTATTACGGTACTTATTATAGATGATGATGTGATGAAACCTTATTGTGAGGAATAAAGTAAGAAGCACTACCCTGTATAGTGTAAAAAAGGTATAAATTCGACAGACTTGCTCAAATTTTGACCCACATTAATGCATCCAGGTCTCCGAGCAAATGTGGGTCTTTCATACCAGAGCGATCCGATCAACGACCCAGAGTGGTTCGAAGGTAACAAACAAACGGAGATATTCAAGAAGCTACTGTTCGCTCTGTGTTTCTTCCACGCCGTGGTCCAAGAGCGCAGGCAGTTCGGCCCGCTCGGCTGGAACATACGATACGAGTTCAACGAGACGGATCTCAAGATCAGCGTCACACAATTGTATATGTTCCTCAATGAATATGATGTAAGTGATTTTTTACAGAAAGAGCTTCGTTTACAGTTTCACGACATCGTGTTTCTTGCTGTAATTGTTCTACAGCACTCAGTTATAATCATATTTGTGAGAGATTTTATCTGGGCCAGTAGACAAGATGGTTATCGACAATCGTCACATATCACAAACATCTCTGTTGGACATGCAGCCTTATGCGAGTTTTCTGTCAGCGCGAAACTGTTTCAAAAGAAGAACATTGTGCCCCATTTTTGCACAGATTTTGACACGCGAAGTACATACACTCGCGGCATCTACAATATTGTTCAATCTAATTCCTTCATCCCCATTTCTCCATCGAACCACAAGACGACAGGAGATTTTCCACTCATACGTTGTCGACGTCCCGCGTATCCGGACACAACGCTTCGCTTCATCGTTTCTTATACGAACAGCAAAGGAGTGGAACTCTCTTCCGGGGTCTATGTTTCCTGACACCTATATATAACCTAGATGTATTCAAGGCTTTTTCTGGGTAAGCGTGTTACATCCTCGGCCTCGTCATAACTCCTCATGGGGTCAGTGGAAGGTAAAACGCAAGCCGTCAGGCTGTCAGACAGTAATAAACAGTTACTAAATCATCAGCTATGCTCCGCGAAAAACGATCTCCATATATCTATAAAGATTGACAGTCTCCATATTTTTTCTATTCAATAACAAAATCATAGTCTGTGATTAATTTGATAAATGTTACGAATGTCAAGTCTCTTAGCTCATCATGCAAGAATGAACGTTGTTATTGTAATTCCCTAGGACGTACAGTTCGTGGCCCTCCGCTACCTCACAGGTGAGTGTAACTACGGAGGGCGCGTCACGGACGACTGGGACCGCCGCTGTCTCAACACTATACTCTACAAGTTCTACAACCCACACACCATATACGACGAGAAGTACAAACTCGATCCAACAGGTTAGTTACTCTCAAAGTCATAGCCAATTAATCAATTTAGTCTCTACTATATCTACTGAAGTTAACACCGACTCGGAAAAACCTTCGACTGAGAAAAACCGGCAAGAAACTCGGCAAGTTTACATCTCATCATATCAGCCTAGGGATGTCCACTGCTGAACATAGGCCTCCCCCATTACCTTCCACTTCGAACGGTTTACATCTATCTATACTAATATAATAAAGTGGAAGAGTTATTTGTTTGTTTAAACGGGCTAATCGCTGGAGCTACCAGTCGGATTCTAAAAAATCTATCATGAATAGGATACATTATTCCCGAGTATTATAGGCTACTTTTTATATCAGGAACGTGGGTGAAACCGCAGGGAACCGCTAGTTTATGAATATTTTGGGACAATCTGACTAGTCTTTGAGCTGACGTCGAATATAGCATGGCTTCATCTAGACCTTATAATTAATGAATCATAATATACGTCAGTTTTTTTGCCAACACCAAAACCTACTAACCAAATACCACTTTTAGCAGACATATGGCAAGGGCTCGGTCAAATTTTATCGAAAAGACTAAAATTACCGATTAGTATCTTCGTGTGCAATGTTTGGTTACTAACTATAGATAATAATCAATCAGTTGTTTTGTCAAGTTTGTTTTAGGGAGAAAATGTCTCCTTCATTTGAAAGACATCACGGTTAACTAAGATTACATCGTGCGTAAGATTCACCCATAATATAGTACACGTGTTTCATCAGGTGTATACCACATTCCTAATTTGAGAGAGCACGGTGACTTCATAGCGTTTGCTAAATCGTTACCGGTGGCAACACCACCAAGCGTGTTCGGCTTCCATCCCAATGCGGATATAACTAAACACTTCCGAGAGGCTGAGGAGTTGCTTAGCACCGCTATACTTACACAGGTATGAAAGGGACCTTCCATTACAAGAATAGTAATATATTAATTGTTCTTTAGAATTTGAAGTTCATTTTAGACTATACTAGATTGATATTTTAACATGACATCTGGGGCTTACTATCACAATGTGGTATTCTAGTCTACTAAAACAATAGCGTCATAATGGCGTCATAATGACTCTATTATGACGCCATAATGACGCTATTGTGTTAGTAGACTAGAATACCACAACTGTAAAATGTCACAATTTTGACACCACTGAAAGTTCATTGGATCACAATTGTAATAGCAGACTTGGGCCCCAATTCGAAACCATTGTTGTGATTGTCATACAAAACAACTTTTATTATTGGCCCAACTTTGAAATTGCGGAAAAAATTTCAAACTTTTTATTCAACTTGTGTATAACCGCTAATGTTTTTGAGGGATGCTCTACATTTTCTAACGTTAATTCAACCTCTTATAAACTATTATTCAATTGTATGTGCCACAGATCAAAATGTATAAAAACACATTTTCAATTAAAAGTTGTTTAAATTGATGAACATGATTCAACATAGTTTTGAAAAAGATGCCATCTCGAAAATCCAACTAGTAAATAATCAATTATATTACTAGTAATAGCTATGTAGCTGTAGTTCCTAAACTCAACAAGTAAATTATAAATCAATTGTTATTATAATAGATTTCATTATGTATTTCTTGTTTTCAATCATCCATCATCGCACCGGGCTAAAACAAGGATCGAATGGTAAGGCTAACATTTAATATTATATTATTTTCTTAAATAGTAGTACATGTGTAAAGTAAAACTTATTATATTTTCATGCATTAAGGATCTCATGAGGAAATACTTGGTAAGATCGTTAAAAACATTTTGTTTTTTTGTTACTCGCTTGCTTTATTTTCCAACGTCAGCTTATTGTTTCGCTACCACTATCTCAACTATAGCAATTTTTAACCTTTTTCTATTACCACGTTTCTTATCTTTCTTAACTTGTTTTCTGGTCTGCCTAATTGGTGTTTGTCTGTTCCTTATCAAGCTGAAAATATATCACGTTAGTAAAAATGACTAAAATGATAACAAAAAAAGTGGGGCGCAAGTTATTATTTCGTATTTTTTATCAGTGTTAAAAAAGGTGTATCAAAAAAAATATTTGAAATTAAATAATTTCCATAATAGGACACAATGTCATCCGGAGCAGCAGGCGCGACACCAGAACAGCAAGCAATGGCAATAGCCGAAGATATTCTAGCTCGACTACCGAACAAGATTCTCTCAGGTCCGTCACACGAGGGCGATTTGAAGCCAGCCGATATGACACCCATGTCAATAGTAGTTATACAAGAAGCGGCTAGATACGAGAAACTCGTCAATATAGTTAGATCTAGTGCGAGAGCTGTCATTGGTGCTGTACAAGGTGAGCTTCATGAAGATTGAGTGTTTAAAAAAGTTATCCACTAAAAGTCACGGCCTTTGTTGGTCAAAATCTGTAATTATTTATTTTGCTTGATACATTCTCAACTGTAAATGCAATGGGGTCCTTTAATGGCTTCCCAGTATTGATCAGTATGGTAAGATACATTAAACGAAAGAAAATACGAAAAAATAAATCAAAAACCGAAAAAGATTATTATTTTGAAAGGCATGTCTCAGCTTTAAACGAGTGAAAGTGATTAAAATCCATCGCTAAGCATTACCCATGTGTTTAATAGGTGTGAGTGTGTTAACGGACGTAACAGAAGAGGTTCTGGTAAGTATGGTGCGCGGACGCATCCCGGGTCTGTGGGCCGGCAAGAGTTATCCTTCGCTTAAACCACTGGCCGGATACTTCGATGATCTACTCGCCAGGCTGGAATTCCTGCAAGTAAGTGCATTTTGCTTCCACAGATCAGATGGAGCGCGCGGAACATGGGAGTGAGGCCAAAAAAGCAAATACAAATTGAAAAACACATACCTGGTATTCGCTTTTGAATTTGTATTTGCTTTGTTTAAAAAACTTTATTTAACGAAAAACACTTTATTTTTAATAAACTTTGTTTAAACATAGCAAATACAAATTCAAAAGCGAATACTAGGTATGTGTTTTTCAAATTTTATTTGCTTTTTTGGCCTCACTCCCGTGTTTCGCGCGCTCTATCTGCCTTTTCATCTTTGCATCTATAAATGTTGCTATTTGTTTGAACTATATGAACTTCCGTGGTAGTAGCTATTACTAAAGTGGTTTCTAAATCATCAATATAGGATGTCATGGAGACGCTTATATTGTTTATAGTCACATATAGTTACGGTCATCTTCTACAAGCTGCCATGCCATAAGCACAGAGTACTTTATATATACTTGAAAATTGGAGAGTACATCTCACAAATATATAGAGTACCTAGGCTAAACACCGCAAGCTCTGCGCCCAATGTGCTTGTATTAGGGTTGGGTTTCTTCCCGGGAATAAACCCAACTTCGAGTAAATTTCCAATTTAGTGGGAAAGAACCCGGGAATTTTCCCATTGGGTGGGAAAATACTCAGATGGTCATATTTAGTAGATTTTGCGTATATAGCGAGAAATACCTTTACCAAATCGTTTGAATAACATTTAACATGATTTCTATTAGGGTCATACTCATATCATACAATAAAAAAACATAAAAAAAAATATGTTGCGTTGTTTTTAAAAAAAGCGACGTTTTGGGCTGTAAGGGTTGTGGTGGACAGTCGGTGGACAGTCGGACAGACGGTCTCGTGCAGAAAGAGCACGTGCGCACATGTACGACGCTTACATAGCCCGTCCCGGGTCCCGAGGGAGGTGTTGCAAGCGTCCATAGGATACGGTAACCGCTTACCAACAGGCGGGCCGTATGCTTGTTTGCTACCTAGGTAGTATAAAAAAAATGTGTGATAACTTCCTCCAAGGTCCGCGTAGGTCCGCGCGTAGGTGATGTAGGTACATACAACAGCGAGTATGATTAAAATAACAATCAAAAGCATCACCAAATATATTTTTTGAGGAACATAAAGCCATTTGAGTATTTTCCCGCCGTTTGGGAATTTACCCGTATTTTTCCATTCTTTTCCGTATTTTCCCGTATTTTTCTTTTCTTCCCAATATTTTTCTTTCCCTGCCCATCCCTAGCCTGTATTTCTATTTTAGTTTTTTAGTTTTATTTAGTCGTGATAGGGGTTATGCCATAATCAACTGTAAGAACTCTTCAAGGTTAGTGAACCGATTATATCATTTTATCGTTGTAGATAGGAATAATCTAAATCTGTGTGCATCTCTTGTACGACCTCTCAGCTTCATTAAGTTGTTTTAAATGTTTCGACACTTGATAGAACTTCTTCGATTATATAATCAAGAATCCCGAACCACTCCAGTGGCGAATACGTTTCAATTCAGAAAAGGTAAATTCTATAAAAAAAAAAAAACATTTTAAAGACATACCTAATATTACAAGACAAATTAAATGCATGTAGCCAATTAAACATTCAGTATTCTTTTTTTTTGTATTTTTTCTATATCTTGTTTTGAGAAATATAAAAAAATATTTAAACTAGAAAAACATAATATTTATTCGTTTTCACACTAGAACTGGCATCAGTACGGGCCACCGATAGTATTCTGGTTGTCAGGCTTCTACTTCCCACAAGCGTTCCTCACGGCCGCTCAACAGAGCTATGCGAGGAAGTACAAGATACCTATAGATCAGCTTGCTTTCCATTATGAGGTAAGATCTCTTCTCAGTTTTGTCTTTCATCGCGCCATGACGGTGAGATTGTCCTTTTTTATTTTAAATGCATGTTTTGATGTCGATGAGGAGTTCAAGCAAATGTCGACTTAGTGAAGGTTAGGAGACGTGCGAAAATCTTTTGTTTATCGAAGTTTATATCATCAGTAACACGTAGGAGTTTAAATGTGTCCCCGATGATATTATTGCAGAGCATAAAATAAAAATCCTTAAATACACAGGTACAGAACACGTTTGTAATAGACACATTACCAGATGAAGGCGTCTACATATACGGCCTTTTCATGGAGGGTGCTCGATGGAACATGGAGGCCTACTACATCGACGAATCGCACCCTAAAATATTGTACGACGAATTCCCGCCGGTAAGCCCTAATCTTATTTGCATATTGTGCCAATAATATTGTATACATAGCGTTAACAATTCCTACATTTGACTGTTCCTCTCAAGAGAATGTCAGGAATCGGGATGTTTGATAAACTTCTGTTATAATAAAAAGTTACAAGTCTCTTGCCTAAGCCAGACATATCTGTCACGACACGATAATAGAAATTCTTTATTTAGTCGAATTACTTTGGCTAACTTTGGTGATAGTATGGTAATATTTTGTTTGCGTAGTTTAAATAGTAACCTTTACAAAATACATAGGAATTTATTTCAATTCTAAAATGTCTGATACCTTATCAGGTATGGCTGATTCCCCTCAAACGCGAAGACATCCCCACAGACGTGTTCTACAACTGTCCCCTGTACAAAACTGGTGACCGGCGAGGAGTACTGTCCACTACTGGACATTCTACCAATTACATCCTCTTTATGAGACTGCCTACAGCTGAAGATCCAGATCACTGGATCATGAGGGGTGTTGCCTTATTGACGCAACTACCATTCTAAATGAAAAAAATATATAAAATGTAAGAAATGACTGAGCAACCAACTAGGGCATGCATTACGGGATTCCGGAATCCCGTAACTCCGGAATCTCGGAACAAATATCCGATATTTCAGTTCCGGAATTGGGACTAGTTAATATCGTAATTCCGGTATTCATAAATTTTACAAATCGAGTGATATTTTAATTTTTCTGTACGTACCAATCTAACTACAGCTACAGCGGAACTATACAACCATACTCCCGGGTGACACATACTCCCGTCCCGTTCCCCCTGCATGCCTCGCCTCTCACTCCGCATCGTTATTATTATATTCGTGTATTCTTAAAGCTCTAATAGACTGGAAATCAACAATATCCTTTTCCGAATATGAAATTCAAAAATTGAGAGACATTCATTATAGCTTAGATGTTATAAAATTGGCTGTACTCTCATTATGCCATCGTGAATCGTGATGCGACGCTTTACACAGATGCTGAGATTACCTCAACGACTCTGCGAATTTGCGTGCTTTACACCTGCAGTGTCCTCCGACCCAGATTTTTCAGATAACGACATTGAAGTTATTGTACCAACTCTACAAGAGCAATTAAATAATGAAAGGGATAAGTGTAAAAAAGTCTGCAAGAATCTGTCTGCCAATTTTGACTTTTCAGGGTTTGTAGAATTAAAAAAGGCTATGTAAGATAACGGAGGAGATCGACGCGTGTATCTCACAGAACCTTATAATTATATTTTGTGCGTTCTGCCAACAAGAGAAGAGAGCGAGGGAGTGTTTTCGTGTGCTGGGGTACTTTTGTAACCGATTACGAAGCTCGCTGTCTGACACAATGTTAGATGTATTATTGGTCTAGAGAACAAATTATCAAGAACAACGTTTCATCTCAAAAAAGTAATTATTGTATAAGTTAGTTGTTACATGTTGATTTGATCTAAGTTTATTGCCAATTATTAATCTTCTGATGTTGTTTATTATGCTAAATGTATTATATGGAGGTCTACGTACCTAAGTTAGTTGTTGATTTAATCTCATTTTATTGCTAAATATTATTTTTCTGATTTTATTTATTATGCTAAGTTTATCTCAATTCTTTCATTATGAAAATTTTACGATTTTACGAAAAAAATACCAATATTCTATATTAACTGAGAACTAATGTAAAACTTATTTAATTTTAGATGTCACGTACTATAAATGAACACCGCTAAAAAGCTCAAATGATTAAAAGTCAAAGGTGGCTTAAATTGATTAAAAGGCTGATCAATAAAACTTTTTTGATTCGAAACTATTCCCAGAAACGAAAAACCATTAAATAGTTGTCAGTTCCGGAACCAGTTCCGGAATTCCGGAATTGAGTGCCCAATATCGGAACTTAGTTCCGGAACTGAAAACCCTCCGGTATTGCATGCCCTATGAGCAACCGCTCTCAAATTGAATTCAATTTGTTCCACAGCGGAATTTTGAATACAAAGTTAAATTGTAATTTGTAATCCAAGATTAACCTATTAAACAGAGGGATTTCGTCGGTAACAAGATAATTCAGAATTTCTATGAATAAAGTTAGTAAAATATGTTGAATTAATTTATATTTGTCAGTTATTACACGAACTATTTACTACATATCACTATGTTATTGTAACATTTTCTAGTCTTCTTTGTGATCTTCGTGTGATCATCAGTTAGTCTTATTAATTATATTAACAGAATTTATTGTAATTTATTAATTTATTACCTTTAAATGTAGTTGTCACAGTTTTACTGATCTGAGACCGTATTATTCATCTATTATATCTTATTCTTAATTATTATTAAATTAAATGTTTGTTTTTTATTATTAATTTAAATACATTTGCTATTTTTAATTAATTGTGTATCTTATTTTATCCTCATATTATTATTACACGTTCAACACTCTATACGAATGTTTAAATTGTAAAGCATCATACATACGTCCTGTAGTATGTATGTTTTGAATTCATTACCAACCTCAATTTAGATCAATACACATAGCTATAAAGTGGCATTAATATCTGTCACATAGGGTCTCGTGAACCGTTACATCATCAAACCCTGTGGCTTCGGGCGCCATTGTCCCGCGACACGCCGAGCGGCCCGCAACAATGAGGGCAACAATACGCGAGTATTAGCTCATCCCTGTGGATTGAGTCCTTCTGAGACAATGTGCTCATTTGCCATCTCTGGAATTACTTCGCTTATCATTTAAATTACGTTCATTGCAGACATACCAAACCTACCTACTAGTATTTATTTATTATAATCTACCTAGCTACTTTTACATACGCCATCATGATACGTGTACGAACGAATCTTTTCTAATAATAACATTTCACATTTTTGAGAAGTCTCTATGTAGGTACTTATGTTGAATTGAAAGGTTTGAAGAGTTTAGGTTCTCGTTGAGAAAATAATATCAAAGCAATTTAAGCTTTATTTTTATGAAGTTAGAAAGATACTCGAGTAGATTTTTATTATAATATTGTACCAGCTTTATACATTCTAAGAAAAACTTCCTGGAAAATAAAATTGAGTGAAAAAAATGTTATCTTCGTTCCAAGTCTTTTGTGGCGCGTTACAGTACTGCGTCTTTATTGTTACATTCCCTTACATGTTTTCGCTATAAATTGTAGCGAGATGAAAATGGAAGTTTTCTCGACGGAACAGGGTCAATGTCATCGTTACCGTTTCGCAATTTTATGGCTGGCCAAGCAAGGGGGCCCTGCTCACCTAAAGTTATGGCGGCGAGCGTTACGAGAGCGATGACTCCGCATTTTGGCGTATTACACTGCCCTGTCATTTAGCACGAAAAAGCTCCCAGATAGGGCATGTATTAAATAAGCGAGTAGTGGGCAAAGTGGGGAGGTGGAGGGGGCGTAGTACGGGAGGCACTCGGTCTGGCGCGGTGTCACCCCAGCAACCCGAGATATTGATCTGCGCGGCCCCGGGCCGGGCTGCCCCGCGCAGCATCCCTCCCGCGCGGCCCGCCCGCGCGCCCCGCATCCCGCCCGCGCCCCCCCGCAGCCCGGCCCGCGCTTCTCCCGCACGCACGCCCTTGATTCTGCCGCTCGACCACTGCCTCCACCGACCCACTCTCTGCCACCCTCGGCAAATACTTATTACATTTCGCACTACATACTCCACGTAATCCGATGAAGAAATTTCGCTTATGTTTGATAATCATGCAACCGCTTTCGATTGAGACACTTTACAATTGCGTAAGAACCCTCGCAATGATTTTTCTATGCTTATAATATATGTACTAGCTTTCTGCCCCGCGGTTTAACCCGCGCCCTACTTTACCCGCTTAGGGATGGAATTTCCAAAATCCTTACGTAGGTTACAAAAGGAACCAATGTACACCAACTTTTGAGTTAGTAGAGACACGCAGTAAAATCCTCTCATTAAAACATAATTAACTCTTTTTGCCCCGTTAGGGGTCGATTTTCCAGAAACCCAAAAAATCGTGGTTTATTATTTTCTGTCCCGATTTTCAAGTTAATCGGACCGCTCTTTGGTTTGGCTAAAGATTGAATTTCCAAAAACCCTTTCTTAGTGCTCGCCTACATTATAAAATGAAGCCTTGTGCAAAATGTTTCCTGCCTAGTCCTTGTAGTATTGGGCTGTGTTTGGGATGTCAGTCAGTCAGTTAGTCGATAAAATATAAACCCTTATGGTGCAACTCCGTCTCCGTCTGTCTATCCATCTGTCACAGCGATATTTCAGCAACCACTAATGCTATTTATTAAAAATTTGGTAAAGTTTTAAATATTGCTTACCCCATATACAGGGTGTAAATTTTAGACGGGTCAGTAAGGGAATATGGTCTGAGGTGATTGTCCTTTAATTTTTGAGTAAATGCAATCGGCATTTACAGATTTAAAAAGAATGTACAGTCAGCGAGAAAACGCGCGGCGATTTTGATATATATTTATATTAACTTAATCAATCCTGTCTCTTGTCCTTCAGGAACAAAAGGCTCTATGGGGCCAAGTTGTTACAAATCGAAAAAACATTTCCTATACATTTTGTTAGGAAATTAATCTAGAATACTGTAGTGACATAGTAGAATGTAAACAAAATAATTTATAAAAACTTATTATAAAATGTATTTTTTTAAAAATTTACCTACATTTAAAAAAAAAGGGTCAGTAAGGGCAAGCTACCTTAAGGGTTGAAGCCACGCGGATATGGTCTTTAAGAGACTATCCCTTACTTTTTCAGTTATTACTATCAACATTTCCAGATTGCATTTTTGAATAAAATGTAATTTGCTTAATAGATTTGTCTCGCAATGTCAGGAGTTTTATACGTAATTACTTTGCATCTTTGGTTACATTATTGGAGTTGTAGTAGGGATCCCAATTTTTTTGAAAACAACGTATCGCCTATGTTACTCAGTGACCTACCTATAGCACCCACCTACCTATACCTACATACCTATAGCATACTAATGGTGAAAGTTTTTTTTAAATCAGTCGAGTAGTTTTTGAGTTACAAACAAACAAAAAAACAACTTTCAGTTTAAAGTGACATGAACAGTATTGAAAACTTGTTTCTTTTTCTTTGATCCAATGAGGAGATTCTGGAAGCTATTGGACAGACTGATGTAAACAATTGAATTTCAATCAAGTCTGGAATTTTTACCTACAATCGCTTCTAAATATAACATAAATTTACGATAAAGCTATTGTTATTTTAGACTATACCTTATTCATAATAAAGTTATCAAACTTTGATTAGCTAAAATTCTGATGACTTTATCTGACACGTGACATTTGGTGAACGAAAGAGTGAGACGGAGGACACACTATTACACTAATGTGGTTAAAAAGCGATTATGAATAAGGGGACTTTATAAGAAAATAATTGTACTAGGTACCTACTGATAATACTGTAGTACCTACTTGCGTTGCAAATTACATTAATAATTTCATTTGAAACAAGCTGTGTAATTAGGGAGGCTGACTATGTACCGACATAATATGAAGCACTCTTGGTACATACATATTACATTATTAACATTGAAGGTTCTGTAGGTAGTTGGCATGAGCGCCACAAATTCGAATCGCAAGGCTGCATCGCTAATTA
Organism: Achlya flavicornis; assembly: GCA_947623365.1. Taxonomy (NCBI): domain Eukaryota; kingdom Metazoa; phylum Arthropoda; class Insecta; order Lepidoptera; family Drepanidae; genus Achlya; species Achlya flavicornis. Next base: position 4,502,824 of record OX392468.1, on the reverse strand, counting down.
AATCTGTCGGTGAATGCATTATACTGTGTGTTGAACGCAGGACAGGTGGGTAATATAATTTATCACGGGAGCGAATACCGCACGTCCGCGTGCCGCACACGCCTCACGCCCACCAAATAGGGATATACGTATACTAGCTTGCGCTCCGTGGTTTTACCCGCGTTCTTGTGATGAACAGTAAATGCCAATACCAAAAAATCAACCCCGATTCTTCAGTCGATCTTCGCCGTTATTGCTCCATAAGAACGCAAGACCGCGCACCGCTCGCCGTTTTAACATTACAGGACCTGCAGTTAGAAATTTGGACACGTAATTCTGCAAGGGAAAATAATTTCTAAGGAAGCGATCCTTAATGCCTTTATTCACTTTGTGGAGTTTAGATCCCCAGATTACAGGCAGTTATGAACGTTAGATAGAATTGACTCTACCACCCCGGTTCGTAACTAACATGTAACAAACTTAAATAGAGAAAACTCCGGCAGGAAACTCAGTAAGGCAATTTCATATGTGGAATGAACTTTTCCACTTTTAGACATCACTGCTGTAAACCATAGATTATACTTATAATGCATTGTTTCATAACAAAAACTAATACTTTCAATATACTTGCACATACATATTGCCCTATAGATATCGAGTGTTAACGCTTCCATGGCTCAAATTGTCTGATTCCAGGTTGCTATGACGAGAGACGATCTATTTAGGTGCGATATAGCTACTAGTTGCCAGACAGGAGGAAAGCAATCCATTTAGTACACGCTTTTTTCATAATTAATTCTCCGGTGGCCGAGAGTGTTGTTTTGTTACTCACGATTGTGGCACGGTTCAGTAATTTTATGTGAATCAACAACTGAGAGAGGGCTCAAATCGTTATTGTGCGACAACACTCGTCTATCCCGGGCACGGGCGGTACCTGGCCATGCCTGCCAGTCTCGTGTGAGTAATGAGTTGTGTCAACAACACGCCGATACGATGGTCTTTGTTACATGCCCGCTTTATTAACCGACCCCCACCTTCAGTTTAAATTTTCGCTTCGCACATTTAACATTAAAAATTTAATGGAATGAGATCAAATTTCCCACTGATTTAACTCTTGGATGCAGAGCGGAGTACCGTCGAGAGCTTGTTGTATTAAAATGCAGGCGTAGCGAGCATTATCGTTATCATGGGAGGCATGTCGGCTTGCTACGAGGTTTAAACTTTGCTTCAATTTTTAAGGGCGCAAGAAGACTCTAAAAAATAAACGAAAGTCTGTCCCACAGCGCGCTATCTCTCTGCAATGAGAATTTAATTAAAATACAGGACCTACATCTACCCGTGGGTCTCTCTGCCCACTCGCATACAGCGTCTGCTAAGTGTAGTCGACTATGTACCTACCTCCGTGCATATATTTATTAAGTGAAGCTGGCCACCCTCACCAACCCTTCTAATTAAATGATAAACACTCCGTCATGCTTTGCCGTCACTTTTGTTTGTTTTTTATTCCGATAACCATTCCTTTGAAGTTGGTTTTATAGGTTGACATATTAAAACGCAACCCTTGTACCTCTGTTAAATCGGGAACAGACGGGGTATCAGGTCGGGGGGGCGAAATTCAGACTGTCTGAGCCGATAAAAGCTAGTGGGTACCAAAATTCGTATTTAAACGAGCTATTTAAGTAGTTTGTACCTATAACGTTGGTCAGTAACAGTGCAGAGGGCGCGGAGCCAATCGCTTATTGGGATTGGAGGCAAAGCCTTTCGGTAGGTTGCGGCGGCGGCGCGGCCTCCAATTTTAATGTTATGTAACTGAACCGTATTAATTCGTACAGAGCGCTTCTGCCGCTAGTTCAAACACCCGCTCCGCCATCCAATTTCGTATAAATATTGCTTTATAAGCGTGTAATAAGAGTTGTGGTTCATCTGCCGTAATTAAAAAGCTCGTTCAGCCCGATAATAGCTTTGGTTATGGTTTTGCGTTCGAGAGACTACACAAATATGGAAATGAAAATGATCATATTACTGCTGAATTTAATTGTATTGTATACACACTTACCAAAATCTTTATGGAAAACATCAGTAATTTAAAGGAATGAGGACAAATAAAAATATCAGGAACAATAGATAAAAAATACCATTACATAAACGCTACAGAATTTTTATATGCAAAAATACATTTAGTTTTCTTGGATACAAGGTAAAAAATCATACAAGGTAAATTCTAGACGGGTCTCAATGTGACGGGTCTGTTTTCTCACCGAATGTTTTTTTTTTTCAAAAACTTTAAATTCTACTTGCAATAACTCAAAAATTAAGGGATAGTCTCCTACGGCTCTTACTGTGTGACAGTTGGTATTTTATAAATAAAAAGGAAGATTCCTCTTGGTCAACACAATAAATATATATAAATTTCACAAAGTTGTGGTCCTATGGCCCGCCTAATTTTTACTTCACGAAGTCCAGTACTCTCCTGGTTGTCTTGTACGTGGCACGAATGTGGAGACAGGATCCGTTGCAGGTGCAGGGACGTCACGGTCGGGCGGCGAATATTCTTTCCGTAGCCGGAACCTCGATGATGGTGTTGTGATCGTGAAGGTGAATATGGAACCCTGTAAATATCCTAGTTATGAACGAGGTCTTGTTTCCATCTAGGAAGTCTACGTGACCACCACAAGCAAAGCACGGAAAAGCAAAAGAAGAAGAAGGAGTTCGCTATCATTCTTGTCTTCTTGGATAAAATTATTTGCGTTAGCCGTTAACATTGATTTAAATAATCGACTTCCCCATTATGGTGCAGTCGATGAGGAAAAGTGTTACCATCATGTACGTATAAAAAAATCAGGATGGAGCGCCGTCTTATAAGAAAGTTAAGCACTATATTTCCTACGTATGTGTGAGTAAAATCAGTACTGGCCCAAGCAGGCACAAGTGATACTGACCCTTATTGTCACTCGACGTCTCAATGTGAAATGACAACCAATCGGCTTACTATGGTATACATGCGTGTGAGTATTTTCTTGGCTTGTATTTACGAGACGGCCCGGCTTATTTGGGGTCAATTGGGGTGCTTCACTTCGTATAAGGCGACACTCCGTCCTGTTTTTTTTATACGACCATGGTTCCAAGTAGTTCCAACTGACCCGTCACAACTTTCCACACTGTATAAATCTAGATTATTTACAGAAAACTAATTTCATACCGGAGCTGACTTCTGGAATGTGGTATTTAATAATTCTTTAAACATGTAAGATAATAACAAGTCCTCGTAGCAATTCCAATCTGCTACGCCGTAGCTACGAAAACTACGAACTATTTAAAAACTACGACCGCCCATATTCATTGATGTTTTTAGCCTGTTACTGCATACGCCCCGTCTATGTCTATTTATCATGCCAATTTCTCGTTTTTAGGGTTCCGTACCCAAAGGGTGCCAAATGGGACCCTATTCATAAAACTCCGCTGTCCGTCCGTCTGTCTGTCAGTGAGCTGTATCTCATGAACCGTAATAGGTAGATACTTGAAATTTTCACAGAATATGTATTTCTATTGCCGCTATAACAACAAATAATAAAAAAAACCGGCCAAGTGCGAGTAAGTCTCGCGCACCGAGGGTTCCGTACAAACCTGTAGGTATATAAGTAAATGGTAGTATAGACCTGAGTATTTGATATTAATTTCAATTTATGACCTATTAAAAAAAAACTACTTACTAGATCTCGTTCAAACCAATTTTCAGTGGAAGTTTGCACCGTAATGTACATCATATATTTTTTATAGATTTATCATTCTCTTATTTTAGAAGTTACAGGGGGGGGGACACACATTTTACCACTTTGGAAGTGTCTCTCGCGCAAACTATTCAGTTTAGAAAAAAATGATATTAGAAACCTCAATATCATTTTTGAAGACCTATCCATAGACACCCCACACTTATGGGTTTGATGAAAAAAAAAAATTTGAGTTTCAGTTCTAAGTATGGGGAACCCCCAAAATTTATTGTTTTTTTTCTATTTTTGTGTAAAAATCTTAATGCGGTTCACAGAATACATCTACTTACCAAGTTTCAACATTATAGTTCTTATAGTTTCGGAAATAAATGGCTGTGACATACACGGACAGACAGACAGACAGACAGACATGACGAATCTATAAGGGTTCCGTTTTTTGCCATTTGGCTACGGAACCCTAAAAATGATATAAATTTACGGAACCCTCGGTGTGCGTGTCTGACTCGTACTTGGCCGGTTTTTAGGGTTCCGTAGCCAAATGGCAAAAAACGGAACCCTTATAGATTCGTCATGTCTGTCTGTCTGTCTGTCTGTCTGTCCGTGTATGTCACAGCCATTTATTTCCGAAACTATAAGAACTATAATGTTGAAACTTGGTAAGTAGATGTATTCTGTGAACCGCATTAAGATTTTTACACAAAAATAGAAAAAAAACAATAAATTTTGGGGGTTCCCCATACTTAGAACTGAAACTCAAATTTTTTTTTTTCGTCAAACCCATAAGTGTGGGGTGTCTATGGATAGGTCTTCAAAAATGATATTGAGGTTTCTAATATCATTTTTTTCTAAACTGAATAGTTTGCGCGAGAGACACTTCCAAAGTGGTAAAATGTGTGTCCCCCCCCCTGTAACTTCTAAAATAAGAGAATGATAAATCTATAAAAAATATATGATGTACATTACGGTGCAAACTTTCACTGAAAATTGGTTTGAACGAGATCTAGTAAGTAGTTTTTTTTTAATAGGTCATAAATTGAAATTAATATCAAATACTCAGGTCTATACTACCATTTACTTATATACCTTGGTTTGTACGGAACCCTCGGTGCGCGAGTCTGACTCGCACTTGGCCGGTTTTTTTTATCCATACTTTTACACAGAACAAATGACAAGGAATCCGAACTTAATATTATAAATTCGAATGTGAATTTGTTTGTTTGTTACGCCTTCACGCCTCAACTACTCAATGGATCATCATGAAATTTGGCATGCAGATAGCCTATGGAAAAGGACATAGGCTACTTTTTATCCCGGGAACGCGAGTGAAACCGCGAGGACAGCTAGTAAATGATAAATCCAAGTAAAAGTAATGATAAAGACATGATAAAGATTACGTCAGCCAATTCCTGACCACCCGATGGATATGTCAGCCAAATCCCTTGTCAGTCGTATCTCAAGACTATGCAATTAGTCGACAAAAAATTCAGACTTCTCAACTGCCGAACCCCAATCAAGTACCTATCTTACTCTTGTTTTATCATGCTGAGTCAGGAGATACGTGAGTAAGGCATAATTCAAAAGTTATAAAATGATACCGTGACTGACTGACGGACAGCCTGATTACGCACAGCCTAAGCAGGTAGACCTAGAGATTAAACATGTGCTTTCTTATTTGATTAGATGGTTTAAGTCAAGTCTTTTTCTTATATGACGTTAGAAAGTGTCGAATATAATATTTAAATCCTGGTTCAGTCGGGGATAAACAAATATTACAAAAAAAAACATACTTAGGTTATTGGTCGTCCCCGATTGCAATACCTTATAAAATTCAAGTTATATTCCAAATTCTATAGATTTAAGAACTTGTTTTACCAAATCGGGTTTTTTGTTTCTTTTAATAATTTAATTACTTTACATTACCGCACAGTTTTATGATAGTTATAATCCCGATAATTTTAAGTTTGTACCTTGTGTAGATGAAGCATTCTTAATTTAAACGGGTAGAACAGCTTGTTTCCTCACAAGTGTTTTGAAAAACGTCGCATAACACGCGTCTGCATTGATCATTACACTCTCGGCTCCCTTATCGCTTAATACCACCTCGTATGTAATGATTAACTTTGGACACATGTATCATAATGTGATGTACTGTATTCTGATTTGCTTCAATTCAAAATGGGGTACGTACGTACCCTACGTATTGCGTATGTTATCTCTGTACATATTGGTTCTGATTCCGGGCATCAAATTATGCGTTTGTCATCACCAAACGTGTAAATCATTGTTTAATTGAAGAGGCAGGAGTGCGCGGGCAGGAGCGCATCGATCGTCTCGCGTTGCTATGGCAACGGACCCGCTCCCCGCCCCACCGAACCTCACTCCCCCGCCGCCTGATTCATTTGTAATCATTTGTTTCGCGGCCGTCGAATAATGCTCGTCAAACGGCGCGAATTTGATGGATTACTTGTACATAGGTTAGATACAATTGTCATTTATCACATTATGTAAAAGCGAGGGAGCTGCTGAATATTCAGAATCTTTGAGCGAATGTAGAGGTGGATCATTATTAGATGACATAGACGCATTGGCATTATATTCAATGTGTCTCATTTTATTCAATATAATATGTCAGCCTTTGTAAGTCTGAGCTAGACAAAGGCTTTTGCCATTTATTGGTATCAGTATTACAGAATACTGCTGTTCTTTATACTTGTAAGTTAAGATACAAAGTAAGAAGCCACGCTTCGTTTTTAAGCTATACATAAATTGAAACATGAAGAAATGAGACATTGGTGCTGATTCTGTTGTTTACAGCTAAATTAATTTAGTCTCACTATGTCTCTATTTATGTAAAGGATGTAAGAAATGTAGTCCTGCCAAATGAGTCCAATGCTTGTTTTCAATATAAATTTAGTCGTCATCTATACCCGCTAATGAATGTTTTCAATAATGTTTGTAAGAAAGAGATGCGAGTGAATAAAATTAGTTTAGTGCGATTTACAACAGAATGGGTACAAACCAGTAAACAACCCTTCGATCTTCCAAAATGTATTATTGCTACATACAAAAAAACCGGCCAAGTGCGAGTCAGACACGCGCACCGAGGGTTCCGTACAAACCTGTAGGTATATAAGTAAATGGTAGTATAGACCTGAGTATTTGATATGGATTTCAATTTATGACGTATTAAAAAAAAACTACTTACTAGATCTCGTTCAAACCAATTTTCGTTGGTAGTTTGCATCGTAATGTACATCATATATTTTTTATAGATTTATCTTTCTCTTATTTTAGAAGTTACAGGAGGGGGGTCACACATTTTACCACTTTGGAAGATTCTCTCGCGCAAACTATTCAGTTTAGAAAAAAATGATATTAGAAACCTCAATATCATTTTTGAAGACCAATCCATAGACACCCCACACTTATGGGTTTTATTCAAAAAAAATTTTTGTGTTTCAGTTCTAAGTATGGGGACCCCCAAAATTTATTGTTTTTTTTCTATTTTTGTGTGAAAATCTTAATGCGGTTCACAGAATACATCTACTTACCTAGTTTCAACATTATAGTTCTTATAGATTCGGAAAAAAGTGGCTGTGACATACGGACGGACAGACAGACAGACAGACAGACAGACAGACAGACAGACATGACGAATCTATAAGGGTTCCGTTTTTTGCCATTTGGCTACGGAACCCTAAAAAATGTATACTCCATTTAGCTATCAATAGCCGATGAACGTCCAAAGCTGGACAAAGGCATTTCCAATTGCAAGGACCGTTATTTTACGCACCAGTGCATTATCGGTATTTCACATACACATAATGCGTAAGCTCTGCGTAAGTAGATTTTTGAATTGGTTTTTTACGCTATGTTCATGTCTTTTGGCACGGAAATAAATCATACTTTCAAAAGTTACAACTCACTTTTGTATTTTGTATAATTAATATAAATTATGATGGTGATGATGTGTTTGATGGTGGTAGTCTAGAAGGCAGCTCTCTCAAAACCAACTGCCAGAAGATACCGCTTGGTGCTTGGCTACTTGGCTACAGATAATTATCTGTAGCCAACGTATAATCAACTTGAGGGTGCTAACCAACTCGATGGATACTACTTTTTAAGTATATTGTATAAACAAACTTAACTAAAATCGTAATGAAAATATACTGACAGATTAAAATTTGTTCATAAAATAATACACCTCAGTACGCCTCTGAATACCAACACATCCCCAATTCTAACGAAATCCATACGAAATCAATTTTAATTTAATCATGAAGTAGGTAGAAAATTAACGGTACCTATCTATGTCTACCTGAAATATTCTAACAGGTATAGATTCCACTCTCGAATTTATTTCCAGCATAGGGTTTTTTGAATGTGAGTTGAAGCGTGGGTCTACGAGTGCTACGAGCCTACGGCGTAGCAGCTATAGATATACTCTGGCTATAGTGTTATTTTAGCAACAAACAAGGTCGTGCGGTTTATTAAACTTCAATCTTTAATTTGGTTCAGTTTGTGATTTTTTACTAGGAAAGAGAATAATTATCGTATCTTGCGTAGCTAAAATCTTTATGTATTATAATTATTTAAAGGGTTTTTGATATCTAAAAATGATATAGCATATCTAATGATACATTCGAGTCGACACAAGTGTTCATGCTCCGTTAACAGAAGTTTACATTTAACATAAATCAAATTATTCGCATAATAAACATCGGTCTATAAAATCGTTTGTGAAAAAATATAATTGCGAGAAATAAGCGACATCAAAGGCACCAATTATACCGTCGATACCGAACAACAAAAGAGCTATGAAGTATAAAACATGGTATAAATTGGAAGCAGCGAACGAACGAACGATGGGAGAGTACGGCCCTGCCAAGTGTTGGGCTTTCTCAAATAATTTTAATAGATGTAAGGCCGCGGGGCCCCGAGGGGCGGACTCCTCCCCCTCCGGGAGGGTCGTGAAATGAGATTTCCTTTGAGCCAGAGAGCCGCTGACCGCGACACCAGCCCCGCTTGAATCATATCCTTCATATATCATGCAACCAACCAACGTAACATGCTACGTGTGTTGTATTTTTAGTGTTCATTTATATTTTACAAAGGTCTGTTTTAGTGCGAGTTTATCTAGCTTCACTATTCTGTTTGAGTATGCAAAAAGCTAGATAAGTATATTTACATAGATATTATGTGCCTATTACATGGCTATCCTTAAATTTTACGATACTACTAAAGAAACTAAGATAGAGCTTTTCCTTTTAAATTTTCGGCGTCTAATTATGCTATAAAAATTATATTGTTCTACAATAAAATGAAACAACAAAACTATACTGAGATTTCGAGATGGCAAATTTTTGAAACCTATGTTAGGTTAGTCATGTTGAACAACTTTCACAATGTAAAATTTTTTTTTCTAGAATTAACTATTGCTCCCTTAGTAAAAGTTGTTCAGCATGACCAACCCAACATAGGTTTGGAAAATATGCCATCTCTAAATCTCTACCTTTTATAGGTATTGCGGTGAATGTGAACTTTTGATATTATATCGTATATTATCAAAAGTATTCAAAAACGGTAAGCACAATGCACAATATTTGAAAATTTGGGGGAGGACAGCTCTCGGGTGGCGCTCTTGATTTTAATTCCATCGTGGAATAAAACGAGCGAGCTTTATTGCAGGTGCTCAAAGTGACTCCGCGCTCCGGAGAGATCGTTTGCAGACGACGAGATACTACGCCAGGCTTGCTTCAGCTATCGAGATTGGCGAAGACTCGAGATAGAGCCCTGTTTTATATACTATCTTATGCATCGTACACGAGAATTAACAAATGCAAAACGCGAGTAGAACTGCTTTCAATTTTAGATTACATTGCATAGTGAACAGTTCTCATTTCGTTTCCAAAGCATCATCATAATTGGCTCAAAAATTGAACGAGGGGAGGATTCCAGCTGGTAGTGGGGTTATAAAAATAATAGCTTCATGAAATTTTTATACCAGTTAGACCCCTCCAATATGACTGCAGCTAATAACATTTAATTTTATCATACAGCTGTATGAACCTATATACTTAAGACAGAATATATTTCTAGGGCTCCGTATCTCAAAAGGAAAAAAAGGAACCCTTATATGATCACTTCGTTGTCCGTCTGTCTGTCTGTCAAGATTTCTCAGCAACACGTGGAAGAGGATTAAGTTGAAATTAATATCAAATAGTCTAAGTCTGCAATCCCTTGAAGCTGAGAAGATAACAAACTTTTTACTCAATTATTCCCGACCCGAGTGATTATGGACTACTTTTTTTTTCCAAGAAACGCGTTTGAAACTGCGGGAAACAGCTAGTGAACTATAAACAGAAAGTTGCCAACCTGAAAAACTAGTTCTCTCAAATACACAGTAGGTGTATATTCAATATTCTATGATAATAATAATAAATCTTAATTCATTAAAATACATGTACATAAACACTTATAAGCGCTGGCTCCTAAACTAGGAGAGTCCTGTATTTTAGGAGCCAGATTCTTCCCATCAATGATACCAATTTATAATAATCTATCTGAGGTAATCATATATAAAGAAAGTCAAGAAAATAACTATATTCTAAATACCTGCTACCTAGCACAGAGAGAATATTATAGTAGAATATGTAGGTAACATACAAATAACAACTTCAACATCAGGCACTTAATACAATAAGGATTATGTTCTGTTTACATCATAATTATATTCACAAGTTTCTTTCCCCCGATCCCGTTACGTCATTATATGAATAGACTATTATTCGTCTCAACATCAGAGCTCAAGATTTCACGTGGAAAGCTCCGCGAAGGGTGCTCATGTTTCATGTAAACTAACGATCATCTACAGCGGATCTCTTTTGTTCTCAACGCCTTCAAAACAAAGTCCATTATCCGAACGTGTTTGAGGTATCGTAGAATTGAATTTCATAAAACTTGTTACGTCTTGAATATGTAATTTTATCGTGAGTTCCTTAGCATATGATAGGTAGGCACTTTTTTAGGGTTTCGTGTCCAACGAGACCTTATCCCTAAGCCTCCGCTGTCCGTCTGTCTGTACGTCTGTCTGTCGGTGCGCTGTATCTCATGAACCGTAATGGTAGACAGTTGATTTTTTCACTGAATGTGATTTCCTTTGCCGCTATATCAAGAAATAATAAAAATGAAATAAAATTAGAAAATTAAAGGGCTCTTTAATTTTACCCCATATAAGAAACGTCTTTCCGGAACCCTTCGTGTTTGAGTCGGACTTGCACTTGGCCGTTTTTTTAACTTATTCAGGCCTTAGATCATCGAAAGAATGGTGAAGTAGGTTTAACGTTCTTTGTTTAAAAGTTCTATAAAAAAGGAGACATGGTAGGTATAATGGTTGAAAATAGGAACAATACGCCCACATGTATTAGTTAGTTACGACTGTGCAATTTAAATGTATAAATCTACGCTTTCAATGTAACGTTCTATACATACCTACTATACTTATGGCTTTACTGGACAAAATAACTCAATTATCTAATAAAATTATTTGTTAAAAAAAAATGTGGCCGTAACAAACGCATTGTTTCTAATTACCTAATCCTTAGATCCTGAAAATACTTAACTCAGTGTTCGGAACAAACTATTGTTAATGACGCAATTGCGTTATCCCAAGACGCTATTTACGGAAAGGTCTGCCTTACGCAAGACCCGTTGACCCCCCCACCTGCCTCCCTCCCCCCACCCCGGTCATCGAGAGCCCCATTAGAGCTTGTATCGAGGGATCCCACTCAATCACGCCGGACGTTCGTCAACTTTTGTATGCCAGTAGCCGCTGGGCCTCGTGTCACCGTAGAGTGCAGGCCTTTGACAAATTTTTGAATAGGGATAGTGAGATAAAACGTTTCTTTGAATTGATTTAATAAATATTAAAAAATAAGAATGTTTTATTTTCTCATCATGAAAATTGCTAGGTACACAAAGAAGATTACTTACAGGTGAAGGATCAATGCAGTCTGATAACTTATGTACGCTTTGAATTATATAGGATGACTGGTAATTAGTAAATAACCGCACTGACAACAATTGCGTGCCCCGGTGCAGCGGCAAAATTACAAAGTAGACTGAATAAATATTTAATAAGTAAATAAATAGAAAACTTAAGCAGACCAGCCCCCACAAGCAGCACCTGTTCATACCTAATAAGTAAACTTTTTGTGTTGGAATACCTCTAGGGATTCACGACTACAGTTTACGAGTACCTACACAGTTCAAGATACCTACCAGCTGCGGAACTCCGTGGAACCTACTTCCTACCGGCGCTGTTTGAAAATACTGCCGCTCAGGCCAGAGTGGAAGGCTGAAGCTGCCACAAAACCACAATTCAGGCCAGTGTTCCCCACTAAATCTTTTAACTACCCCTGTGAAATCTATACGTGAGGCGTCCACCAGAATATTTGGCACAAATGTTTCATGGAAATTTGTCTATTGTTTCATTTAGTCGAACCTACTACCTATCTGTTGGCATCCCCCTAAGGGAAGTACCACAGTGGCTTAGTTTACTAATTATCAGTCACCCTATGTACTGTATTTATAATATACAGATATTTAACTATACAACTATATATATAAACACATGTATTAAATTATTGCTATCACTATTTACAAATAGGAACAATCTCATTCAACAGAGTACATCCCCATCTACCATATACTATGCTATATTAGATGAAAGTTAGTGTTGGAAAGTTATTCTCTCGCCAAGCAACGGAAGGCTTAACCAGCCGAGTTGGGAGTTACAGCCACCTAAAGCTCTGTACGGTAACTTTAGTGCACGTTTTGTATTATATACCATGTTACGTGCCACCTGACACCGCTCCGATCTTTACACAAAGAACTTCCAACGCGACGGGAAGCGAGCACGAATATATAGAATTCCTTGTGCGCTCAAGTTATCTAGCGATTCGAATGGGGCATGTTGTGAATGTAATCGACTGGAAAATGTATGCAGATATCGAAATGAATTATAGCGTGAAGTCTTATTGATGTGAAATGGGTTTTTGTGAAGCTTAGTAGGTACAAGTTTGAGGTCCGATTTATTAATGGCTATATTAACCTCAGATAATATATTCCTCTAAGGGCCGATTTTTCAATCGTCAGATATCTTTTATCTGGGGAATAAAATTGACGATTGACAGATTTTATATAGAAAAACAAAAAAATCAATCATCAAAAATTCAAATTTATTCCTCGATTAAAGTTAACACGATGGACAAATCGGCTCTATAATACAAAATCTGTTCATTGATTTAGGAAAACACTTATTATTAATTGAGCACCTCACGAACGCACAGACCTAAAAATAAGCTATGTGTATGGTACAAACATGAAAAAACGCTTAAAAATACTTTCCTGCGTCATTCAACTTTTCCGTCGAAATTTATTTTATGAAATCACACTAAAAATAGCAAGGAAATAATACGTTATTTCCTTGCTATTTTTAGTGTGATTTCATTACGCTATTACGATAGCGTAACGAAATAAGCTATATTGACTCTACCTACACACTGTTTTATCCGACTCCTCGTTTTTTTTTTTTTTAATTATATGTGTGCTATGCTACTCTAGTATGCTTTATCTGTGATTGTTGTCGCGATTTCAACCTCTGCACACAGACACTGACTGGCCGACAAGACCAACGCGAAGAAAATTAATTTGCAGACTACAAACAGTACCAGTAAGTACTAGTATCGGTAGAAGCATAGCGTTTATTCGCTCCAAGAGCAGCTCGACTGGTATAGTACCTCCACGAGTAACGTCACTAGGGCTCATTAGGGAAAGGGAAGGATTGGTAACCCGTGAGTGATGTACCATCAAGCGGGTTGTACGTTTGTTTACCGACCGAAATAAGACAATTTAGACATAAAAGGACGACGACTACTTTTTATTCAATATTACTAGCTCGCACATATTAAAAATAAAAGTCCGTCATAATGTGGCTTATTTTTATTTATATACATTTCCTTAATAACTAATTCCTTGAAGATAAATGTCACTATTTCCGGACCTCCTTAATTGAGCCATGATGAAAATTATCATGATGTAATGGTGCGTCCATGCTTGCCGAACCGAGCACGAGCCGAGCCACAAACGAACCTACGACGAGCCTACAACGAGCACGATGCGAATCCCTTTGTTCGTGAAAAAACTGACTATCGCGCTCGTTCGACGCTCGCAAGCCCGTCCACGCTACGTGAATCGTGCTCGCAGTGTGCTCGTTCCTGGCTCGGCTCGTGCTCGGTTCGCCAAGCATGGACGCACCATAACAAAACACATGGTTTTTTATTTTCAACAAAATTGCACAAATAAATGAATTTTACTATTCAAATTCGGAACCCTCCGTTCAGTTCATACTAACGCAGGCTTTATAGGTGCAAAGTACCTCGTTTGACATTGTATACGTTTGCTAGTTGGCACTGAAACAATCGTGATACAGTCAGTGACTAAAATGAAATACGCCGTAAGAATAGCATCCATTGCTTTTTATAGACCTTTAAAAAGTAACAGTGATATAATTAGGTGCAGCGTTAAAATTTAATTATGAAAACTAATGTAATTCTGCTGTTTTACATTTAAATTAAGATTGGAACAGAAGAGAAATAATCAGAACACGTATCTTGATTCTCACTACTCGGTCGGTAACATTCGGGTTGTAGTGTTTTTACTAACAAAGCTAGAACGTGGGAACTTAATTCAAAAGGCAATCTAACTTAGCAAATTTAAAGACCATGTTTTTATCTAAAACTAGCTGCCCGGCGTGACTTCGTTTGCGTGGTGTCCGTCCTACCCTATACCCATTTTCCTTTTCCGCAATAACCTGCTACAAAGTATTAAGAAACTTTAAAAAAAAGATTTGTAGTAAAAAAAAGAAAGTTCTCAGGTTATGGCGTGATCAAGGGAAATAGGTATTCATTTTTATATACATAATAGATAATCCTTTACAACATATGGAATGCGTTATAACATATTCCTTTGTTAACTCTATGCATAGCAAACGATAAAATAAATTACAATATCCCCAATACTGTCATATCTTATAATATGTTACCATCACTTTACGTAGGTACGCTACGTGCCAGTGCAATATTTTTGGATATGAATTCGTAATTTGAATTCCGGATCAACAAAATATCTGTTGAATTCAAGCATTCCGCACGAGCTCAGTATTAGCATGTCAGTGATTTTGCACGGACGTGTCTGTAACAAAATTACGAGTTCTCCGATTTGGCACAGTTATGGCTGAGTTATATATTTTTTTAAAGCAACATGTCCATTATTCGTCAGCCTGAACGCAGCCCGGCTCGATCAATGTTGCAAGCCCGCTGCATCCCTGGAACACCGTTAGCAAAACACACATTATAAATATAAAATCATATTCAAAGGTTGCATTGTGCAAGCTATTTATCCGACAAAGTTTTTCAAAGCGGTGTCGAATGATCGAATTCGAGTGCTGCCGCCGAGAGCCTTGTAGTCAGACAGTTTTTAAAAATGAGTACCTTATAATCCAACAAATCATGAAACTACCTTGTAATAAAATAGATACCACACGAATTACGATATGCAACTTGGTAAATATGTAGTAAATAACACAAGATTTACACAATGGTCATAACCGCGATTACCTATATTGTATTGTATATTGTAATATTATGCCTAAATGTAGTAATTTGGGCATACCATTTGAAAACGCGAAAAACCCCTCTTCATTTCCTATTTAAACCAAATTTTAATTTAAACTAATATTTATTCAGCGGAGTTTTATGTGTCAACTTATCTATGATTATGTCTCTCTCAGTCAACATTTGTCTTGAACTATTATTATTTATTCTGTGCACTCTTAGCGTAGCGTTATATTCTCTTTGCGTAGCGTTATATTCTCTTTGCTGTGCACCAACCCTCTACTGGTTTCAAATTAGACATTGGTGTAATTCAAACGAGTTCAATTTAATTCCACCTGATTTGTACCTGTTTATATGGAGATATAATTCATCAATTTAGTTCTGTGGATACCTACAGCGACTTTAATTGTCCAATACGAATTTAGAATTCGGAATCTGAATTATTGATATTATGAAGCTGGCACATATACATTGAAATTGTTTTTTTATTGCAATTAATAGAAATAGATTCCTTAATACAGTGTATTTTATAAGTTAGTATAAGTTATTTGTGACGTTCCTAATTTTACTTTTAACATTGCGGAGTGAGGCGTGGTGTCTCGGTGCTCGGGAGAAAGAGAGGTGAGTAGTCGCGACTGGCTTTTGGCGTATGTTTATCGGATGAGCACACGCATTTCACGCTTCACCACTCAGTGACTAGATAAGTGGACCACTATACAAGCTAGTATGATTTATTTAGCATATTTTGATGTGACTGAACAACATATGCTGCCTGGAGCTCATTGAAAATGCATCCTGAAAGTTTACGATTTCAAACCTAATAAATTTTCTATTGATAGCGTTTGTTAGTGAAAATACGCTTGTATTTATACTTTTTTATTTTCAGCGGTCAAAACAACACCTTATTGGCAGTTTTTCAACTTTATTACCACAAATAAAAGTGTACCTATCAAATATAACTACGTTCATAGAGTTAAAATACGAATAGAGTGACGTACTACAGTATGTGTCGTGAACACGGGTATGTACGACTAACTACATGTTATAGTTATATTTTCAACGCATAAATACATATAATTAGTGCCAATTGGTCTATTTTACAAGTTATTATTTAACTTACTATGTATGTATGTAACTATTCGGGTGGAATCTCGCAAGTCGAATTTCACCCACTTCAAGTGGTCGGATTGACTTGATATTTGGTATACATTAGTATACTGCATGACATCAAAAAGTAAAGTGCCGAAAAAAGCTTATATTAGAAATTAAATTTTTAAATAAATAAAAAAAAAAAAAAAGTTATTTATTGATACTTTTACCGAGAAAAATCAAAGTCAAAGTCAAAGTCAAATCCATTTATTCAATTTAGGCCCTAGAAGGGCACCTATGAAGGTCAAAGCTACTGAAGTTACCGCTAGTTCGAAAGTCGGCCTTCAACTGAGAAGAACAGGCAAGAAACTCAGCAAGGTTACATTTTTTAAATATATTCTTTTTTTTTTTTAACAATCTGACTATATATTGGCTATTTTTTCCAAAACATTAGTAGGAATACATACATACTTTTTATTTTACAAAATAAAATACACAATACAATATAATACAAACATTCTTTATTATTTACACAAAAACACACAATACAAAAATAACAAAATAAAATAGAAAGTGTAAACAATTAAGGCGGCCTTATCGCTGAAGCGATTTCTTCCAGGCAACCTAGGGCAATAGGATATATATACACAACCATCAAAAGGAAAAAACATTTAAAAAAAAATTACAAAGAACTCATAACGATTTTTTTTCTGATAGTAAATCATTAGTATACGATATACGCTCACGCTTCGCATAAGGAAATGTAAGTAATATTCATGACTACGTTCCTTATAATAAGCAGTAGGTTTAATTTAAATGCTCCTCGATCAAATTACTTCAAACGCTTTCTTTCCAATCATCATCTTCTAAGCTTTGAAGCTTCTGACTTCACTGACAGCCTACCTGAAATATGAAATGGCATTATGTGTTACCATTGAAACCACCCTCGTCCCGTTCATTTATGAAATCTCATCGCTTCATAATGACATGGCCAACGTCTGTTAATAATCGGCTTATATCCTTTCGACTTTCGAGTCATTTATTCAAAAAACCGTCGCAGACGAGTGATTTTAATTTTATTGTAGAAATTATAAGGTAGAGGTAAGTTTTTCTGGCGTTGAGGACCAGCTTTAAATTGAATAAAAGATTGTTTTTTTTTTTAATAAAACGTTAAAGGTTCTGATTGAGTAAGAGCTATTAGTACTTTCAAAATCAAAATCAAAAAGTCATTTATTCAGTTTAGGCCCTGGTAAGGCACTTAGGAACGTTCAATTGGTACATACAGTTGAATTAATATTTGAATCTTATATGTTTAAAGCCATCTAGCCATTTTCAGCCATCAATTTGTAAACTGACGTGCACTATCGACTAGTCAGTGTAGCTTTTCGAATTTTCTAAGATTGTAACGGATCTCCAAAGTTGTTTCTGGGCGCTAGCTAGGTGACACCTCTTTAAACAATAATAATATTAGAACGCTTACTTGTGTTTCGTCTTTCTTTGGCATCCAAAGTCAAAAAAAGACAGAAGCGCCCACTTGCGTTAACCTGTGTTAAAATTTAAAGTAGGTTTTTGACCCGATTATGTAACTTCGGGTCAAATACTTAAAAGTAAACCCAAAAGCTGTGTCAAAATAACGTACCATTGGGTGATTTAACTTCGGGTTAAATGGTTAAAATTTTAACCCAGGTTGACGAAAGTGGTGACATCTACCTAATATATGGTGTTGTTCGTTTGTCGTGGTTGGGAATCAGACCCTCACTCCAAGCAGCACGATAAATACTTATTAAGATTGAGGATATTATGGGTATTTTGTGTAATTTCAGCGTTTGGTTATTGATAATAGCATACCTTATAACTTATCCTATTTTTTGGTCCGTATACACTTTTAATTCTTTGAAGTCTAGAAACATCTGTTTCTAACGTGTTTTTTCTGACCAACTCTGTTTTTATTATTTACTCATCAAGTGATTCGACCGACAGTCCGAATTCAGACTTCCAAGCTGCTGGTTTTGATTTGTTCATGAACAAGTCAGACCCACTCTCATAATAAATTTACTAATTGAGCGTGGTAAGAGTCGTCACCACAGGATAGTGTCAGTGTAGTAGGTATACGATATGTTGTGTGAGTGCAGCGCGACTCCTGGGTATAATGTCGAGATATAGCACGGCCTATGTATAATCTTTAATTTATTGCACTCTACGTGACCTCTCTTTGTTTTTTTATGAGTGCCAACGTACCTCTCCGGAGTTTCTTGCTCATGTGGAATACGTGATGCAAGTTACAACATTCGTTTTTGATGCACTCAAGCTTGTCTCTTAGCGTTCAGTCGCTCGTATTGGGGTGATCGTGTTTCATAAAACATAGTGGTTTTTAAAAAGTTCCGTTCATCATGGGCAACTTTAAGTTCGCACACTTATGCTACATTATAAAGGTGTAAAATTGTAGGCAGACTACTTTTAAAGTACTGTAGGTATATCGTTTCACACTTGCTCGCTTTTAATAGGTATGCGACCTGGACATATGGATATGAATCTAAAAGCAGTTAACTGTCAAATGACTAAGAAATTGAAGTACGTAAAAGCCTTTCAGCACGTAATTACAAATACATGTCTACAAGAGCATGAATAAAAAGCCCTCCAACTACATATTTATAAATGTTCATAAAGTAAGTACCCGTACCAACGTTGAAAAGTATTTCATTTATGAGTTCTATCGCGAACATTCTGTATTATTTTTGCTTTTATTTGCTCACATTTATATTAGTTTCCAGCTGTCGCTATGGCGACGCAGTTCGCCCGGGACTCGCTCAGCGCCGCGCCGGGGCCGCCCTGGGAAGCCGGAGGACGAGCTACTAATTCACCTGTCTCTCACGCACACATTACATCTCCTGGCTGACTCGCTACCTACATAGACGACATTATTCGCCAGTATGCACACGACACAACCTCCTGCATACAAACAGGATGTGTCATATCAAACCTTATTATGATAGCTGAAAAGTTTGATATTTAACGAGGGTGGTATCGTCCGCGCAGCTTTTCATTTTGATATACAATGTAGTTGAGTGACAGCGAGCTGCGAGGTACGGCGGCGGCGGTGGCGGCGGCCCGGGCATCGGGTCGGGAAACACTCGTTAAACCCGTCCGCAGCCAACTGTAACTGCATCGGAAGCGAAGCAGTCACCTTAGGGATTGCATCGAGCTCCGCAGCCAGGGATTTCAGCCGGGTTTAGGCATTCGGTACGCCACTAGTTTCCGGCCTCGCTCAAAGCACTCGAATGTGGAAATCCGATTTGAATGAGTTCACGCGTCGTCGCGTTTCGTGTAGTGAGCAGCGGCAGAAATTTCTTGTGCAGGTTTGTGGAAACTTCCTTTATACGGTCCACTAACTATGAATGTACTTATCGGGATATGTTAAGACGATCGTTTCCAAACATTGGCACGGTTCCAATCTACCCTCACATAAGACTACCACCCGGTTAGTTACTGTAATGATAGTTTAGAATGTAAACTTTGTGGCTGAGAGGTAAAGCTCTTATTTGTTTATTCAGCATTCGAATTTGTTGATATTTACATAATTCTTGACCCATTTATGTTAGTGATAAGAGCTTTTAGCTTTTAACGTTTATTTTCAACAAAGACCTAGTATAAGAATAACTTTTATTCGAAACATTTTATTCAGATAACTATGTCTAATGGACTTTACTCAAATAGATAATGTGTCATTGTATGTAATGAATTTCATTGACAATATTATTTTCATCTACCTAATTGCTTTAGTTTAATTCAATTTTGTTTTGTCTTCGAATACCTTTTCAGCGTGGATATAGTAAGTATAGTCCTCATCTTGTATGACACCAATTTTCACTATACCTTTGGCACAAAATAACATTTGTGGAAGTTCTGAATAAAATTTCCATTTAACCAAAATCATTTATTTCTTTGTTTAAACGAAGATATAGTTTATACGCACATGCGCATAAATTAAGGAGTTGGGCGATCACCCCCAGCTAGCCTCGTGCCTGGGAATGATCTACTTTTGAGCAAAATAGACCTATTTCCCATTCCAACATTATTGATTGATGAAAGGTTTTTAATGCGCAATAAAAACATGCGTGCGTAACAAAAAATGCAGAAATAAATGTTTATTATTAATAATATCATATACCTATTATAAACTTTCATATTTGTCATTTTAAAACGGAAACCTTTGGCAAATTATTGTATGTGGATGTACCTATGAATAAAAAAAGGCAAGATAAAATATATCATATAAATAATCGCCTAAAGAACAAACAGAGACGTCTACATACAATATCAAATCATCATCATCATATCAGCCTAAGGATGTCCACTGCTGAACATAGGCCTCTCCCATTAACTTCCACGTGGAACGGTTTTGGGCCGCTTGCATCCAAATGAGCTCAGCGACTCTGACCAAGTCATCGGTCCACATGGTTCCCAACAGGTGAACCGATGACTTGGTTGTTCCACACGGCGCTTTCCAGTACGTGGTCGCCACTCGAGAACCTACCTTCCCTATCGGTTATCGGTTCGCCGAGCGATGTGGCCTGCCCATTGCCACTTCAGCTTACTAACTCTACGAGCTATATCGGTAATTTTTGTTCTCCTGCGAATGTCCTCGTTTTTGGACCCTGTCTCGTAGAGAAATAAATAAGATGAAATAAACAATATTAAATGAGATGATAAAAAAAATATGTTTTTAAATATCCACCATATATATAACCATTTTGAAATTAAAATACCTACATTCCAAGCATAATTTTGAAGCATTTGTAATATATATCTTACAAACTGTATACCAAAGAAATAAGATTAGTGAATAAGTTAGCAGTTGTGCCTTTATTGCGTAAGTTGGTCCTAATGCCCCTTTTATTGCCAGTTATGGGAGGTTGCCGACCTCACCCACTAAACAATATTACCGAGCTGAATTAATGCGGAACCCCAGATAATCACCTACTTGGAACTTATTGCATTTTCTTATTTGAATTTTACACTTTAAACCACCGCAATACGATGTTTTTTTTATTAAAACAGCTTTATTTACTGGTTCAGTTACAACAACTCGGACAACTAGAGGAATCTTGTGTTTTCTTTACAAAAATCGTAACGTAAATAAAATTCGAATACATTTTTTATTATTATTGACATATTGTAAATCCCAATCCGACCCCCATTTATGAAAAAGTAGAAGTTTTAGAATTAATAACTCTTATCTGACACTGTTTTGAAGTGAGCGAAATCGCATGACGTGTTCTGTAGAAAATATTTCGCTGACTTCAAAACAGTGTCAGATAAGAGTTATTTCTTACTTTTAAGTGTACTTTGAAGGCGGTTTTTTTTTTGTTAAAAAGTTATTTTATTTTTGATTTTTTAGTTTCATATATACTTAAATACTTTCGCGTGTAAAGGCCTTCGTAAACAATGCATATTTAAGCGATAGCAGCAATTGCGGTAGATTTGCTGTCATTTTTTAAGAGTTCCGTTGTCTGTCTCCGAAACTCATCATCAGATCTATATGAAATTTATATGGGACCATTTCGGAATGAACCCCTTTCGAACAAAAAAAAGAATTTTGAAAATCCGTCTACATATGACGGAGTTATGCCCGAACATACATAAAAAAAAAAAAAAAAAAAAAATATAAACATCCGAATTGAGAACCTCCTCCTTTTTTGAAGTCGGTTAAAAATAATCTCCAACAAGAATCTGGAACTCTTTATATTTTTTCCCTGAACGTTAGGGTGTCTCCAAAGTCAACAATGCGACATTGTTGGAAACAACGAATGAGTGTGCCTAAGCCTGATAATTAAGAACAGTGGTGCGGGAGAAGTTCACCCTAAACGGTCTGTTTACGAGCTTTTATGGGCCGTTCCTGCGCTTCGCTACTTCTGCAATTTTATTGTCATACACCTTACTTTGTTTCACTGAAATATTTGAAATTGAATTAACTCTAGAGGCAGAATCTACAGACTTACCTTTTTCAGCTGCTAAGCTTACCTGGACAAAACGAGGTAGTTTGAGTCAGTTTATTAAAAATGTATTTTTTGTAGAAAATATAATAAGTACTAGCTGCCCGGCGCGACTTCGTTCGCGTAATACCCTACCCTACATTTAAACCTTCCCCGGACTTCCACGAATATTTAAAACCCAAAATTAGCCAAATCGGTCCAGCCGTTCTCGAGTTTTAGCGAGACTAACGAACAGCAATTCATTTTTAGGGTTCCGTAGCCAAATGGCAAAAAACGGAACCCTTATAGATTCGTCATGTCTGTCTGTCTGTCTGTCTGTCCGTGTATGTCACAGCCATTTATTTCCGAAACTATAAGAACTATAATGTTGAAACTTGGTAAGTAGATGTATTCTGTGAACCGCATTAAGATTTTTACACAAAAATAGAAAAAAAACAATAAATTTTGGGGGTTCCCCATACTTGGAACTGAAACTCAAATTTTTTTTTTTCATCAAACCCATAAGTGTGGGGTGTCTATGGATAGGTCTTCAAAAATGATATTGAGGTTTCTAATATCATTTTTTTCTAAACTGAATAGTTTGCGCGAGAGACACTTCCAAAGTGGTAAAATGTGTGTCCCCCCCCCTGTAACTTCTAAAATAAGAGAATGATAAATCTATAAAAAATATATGATGTACATTACGGTGCAAACTTCCACTGAAAATTGGTTTGAACGAGATCTAGTAAGTAGTTTTTTTTTAATAGGTCATAAATTGAAATTAATATCAAATACTCAGGTCTATACTACCATTTACTTATATACCTACAGGTTTGTACGGAACCCTCGGTGCGCGAGTCTGACTCGCACTTGGCCGGTTTTTATATATATAGATTAAAAAAGTACCAGTACCTACTCGATGTTCCTCCATAATGTTTTTGAACAGTCTTTATTCGATTTAAGATTATTTTAGCTTAGGTATGGTTGCTACCTATTCTAAATTGTTCTTGAAGCATGCCACTAAGTTTTGCGCTCAAGTATGTCCCAACTTTTCCTCTGTGCCTACTCCACACACCACACTCTTTCCCATAATGTGACGTCTCAAATTCAATTTGAAGATTTCCTTCATCACACAATCCAATTACTAGAGACAATAGAATTAAACGATAATAACGCTGTTGGCAAGTCTCGGAGGAGCTTGTAACGAGTTGCTGCTGCGCCGGACCACTTCGGGGACTGGTTGCGCTAACATTGTTGCTTAATTTTCTATTCAAATAAGAGAGAACTTCAGCGTATGTACGTAGCAGTACTAAAGTAATGGTTACAGAGTTACAACACAGATGTTATAGTATAGTTAATTGCTAGTCTCCCCCCGCCCGGACATAATTACACTACCCTAGCACATGAACAAAAGCTGTAAATTATAATTGTCTGTGTGAGTGTACAGTAAAGTTGTCTTGCACTAAAATCGCCATGAAAAGTAGGCCACACGTAAAATCGAAACTCATATGTATATCTTTCCTAGTTTCCGCCGGGTCTCCGATCGGAAATTTATTGTCTGCAAAAAATTGGCTACATTTTCACCGTTGGTATGCATATTGAAATGCTTCTGTGAGCCTCGGATCGAAATTAATCTCGAAGTTCTTTGTTCGAAATATTCAAATATGTGAATTTACAGTCATAGTCGGGAGGCAGGGAAGCCGAGCCCGAGGGCCCAATAAGAATAACGGTGATAGAGAGGCCGTAATGAAGAGCACTCAAAGGCGGCATCATCGGTCCGGACGCGGAGCCCGGCCGCCCGGGCCCACATCGGCGATGCACCGAACAACCCTTAATTGAATAGCCCGGCCGGGGCTAATCAGGGCTCAGCTGAGCGGTGCGGGGAGCGGGGCGCGGGCGCGGGACGGCCGGGCCGGAGCCACGCGGGCTGGCCGCGCCCCCTGCGCGCGCCGCTCAGCCCTGGGAGCTCATTCAAGTAGCGAGCGCGCCCCGTGCCAGCCGCCACCCTCAGGTATGTCCATTTTGCTTTTGGTGTTTGCACGTAACGTTCGTGGTGCGCGCTCCCGCGAGTGTCAGTCGTGCTGTGAGTGTACCGTGTGCCGATGCAGCCGCCGCCGTCGCCGCCATCGGCTCCGTTCGCCGCCGAGGTACGTACGCATGCAAGCACCGCCGCCACGCATCGAAGCCTGTGCCACGCTACACAATTTATGGGCGATATTAAATGTGCTCTCCGCAAACGCACCCGACACTTAATGTTTTCGTGAATTTTATTCGAAGTGGACATTATGAACGTGTTAAGCGACTTAGAATTTTTTTTCGTGGAATATTTCAGTGCTCATATTATTTTTTCAACGTATTAAAAATTTATCAACGTATTTACGCTTTAAATTTTGGAACAACGAAAAAATATGGCCTAGTATGGAAAGTTTTTTTTTTAAACTAAATGATAAAAACTACAATTAAATTATTAGGTATCTCCAATTCAACCAAATTAAAATCATAAACTAACAAAATATATTAGGTGACTCATCTCTTGTAAGCTTTATGTCGCATGTTATGTTGTAATGTAATGCTTTATTTGTGCATAAATTTTACGACCACATCTACGGATTTGATATGTAATTTTATTTTACTATTAAGTCCTGAAAGTCATTAAATTCAGGGACGTACGAGTATTACGTGTATTCAAATAATGTTCATGTTTGCTAATTCTCATGAACATATTTTTAATGCCCTGTCATACAATACTTTACTTCTTTTCAAAAAGCTTTAGAAGTTGACTTCGTATCAGATAGTCAATAAAGTCATGTTTTTTTTCCTCAACACAAGAAAGATGATTCAAATCCGAAATAAAAATGCACAAAGATCACATCCCTGTTTTTCCTGAATCCCTGAATTTTATCTTATCACCGTAAAATCTAAGTAAAATGAGTATTTTTCCGTGAAAATTAGGCATTTATGTTGATTGCAATTTGCAAGATACTTCTTCCGATTTCGGTCATTTCATATTCCATGACTTATTCTTTAGACAATGTGATTTAATCTGCAGACATATAAAATAAATATATACATATACTTATATGTTAGTATAGTGCATAGAGTGAGATGTAGGTTGCAAACGAGATGGTTAGGACGGAGGGCGAAGACTTTCACTGGCGCCGTCACTTCACCTTGTCGCCTGGCTCTGTGCCAGCCTCCCCACCCCACTCACCCCCCATATTCAACTTACGATACGTACTACGTATAACGCATTTCATGTTAAGCTTTATGTTGCTGGTTCGATGTATTTTATTACACAATAGATACATGTTTAGATTTGGGTTGTACAATCGCGATTTTTTTGTGAAGAGAGAAGAGCGGCGAGAAATAAAGATTTATTCGACTGTTGATTATATTTTATTACTTAACCTTTTTCAATCTGTGTTCCTATTTATAAAAAAAATCTCTTCTATATTACACCACGTGACGTCTATATATCTACGTAGTTTTGCGTATCTCGTAGCCGTAGCAGTCGCTCCCGTAGCCGCGCCGTAGCCGCTCGCGCCGCGCTACGACCGTGTCGTAGACCTCCGACGGCCAGTCTCGTAGCACAAAGTTAACATCGAATAAAATTTACATAATTTTGGAACACATTTACATATTGAGTCATAAATTAACATACCTACGGAATACATTTAATGGTTTTTATAAAAGTATAACATTTTAAATTGTAGAGTTTATTAGCTTAATTGTAATATTATGAATGGACCTTTGCTGGCATCCGGTCTATCAACGGGTAACTTTTACGCTTATTTATATGGGATATTTCTTATTTTTATTTTATATTTAATTTGGCTTGGTTAAAAATCGACCGGTTTTTTAACATATAAAAATAACTTATTGCTTCAATATTAAGACAATGCAATACATATAAAGAATTTTCTTTATAAAACTGTTGGACTTATTTACCTACTTATTAAGACATATTATTTTATCAATTCATTGTAGCACCATACAAAAATTGTACCTAACCATAAAGTATGATAAATTATGAACTATTACTTATATTATTAGTAAACAACTCAGCAGAAATTGTAAATATATTATATGTATATAAATATTCATACACAGACTCGAAATGTGTTCAATATGATATTAATGATAAAAGCGCTGGTGGTGATCAATATTATTTTCCAAATATTGTTGTTACAACCTCGTCGTACTTCTTTGATGTACTTTTAAAGAATTATATGAATTCTACAAACTTCTACGTTTTCGAAAATGCTCTGTTATTAGTAAGGTACAAAGATCGATTTAAAAAAAAATTAATCATTTAAATATGCCTTCACAGGCACTTTTGAAAATTTTTCTAACTGCATAAGCAGCTGAACTAATCTTTCCTGCAAGACGTGATATTTGGGTGCCCTATTGAAGCTTCGAGTGTAAAGTAACCCCTATAAATACTGTTGGTCAAACAAGACCTAAAGGATCTATCATTAAATTACAGCCTACTTTTTGACATTAGGTAGTGCATATTTAATATACATTTAGTTTGATTTGCATTTAAAACAAGACTATTTACAGTTAACCAATTAAATTCCTGAACTAATGCACCGTTTACATCGTCAAAATTGGATTTCACTATATCAACACAAAAAATCAGTATGGTATCGTCAGTCAGTCAGTACAATTCTATAGGTATTTTTAACGAAAAAGAAGGTCATTATTATAAATTTTAAATAGAAAAGGACCTACAATAGAGCCCTGCGGCACACCCATATGGCCAGGAGAACCAGATGTTTTAACTCTATTGACATCGAAACTTTGAGATCATTCACCAGGATACGACTTTATCAAATCAAGTGCTGCGCCCCTAGCCCCATAATAATTTAGTTAACATGAGTGTCCGGTGATCAACACAATCGAAGGCTTTAGATAGATCACAGAAGACTCCAATACCAATCTGTGCCTTCTCCCAAGGGTTAAAAATATTTCTTAAAAGTGTTAACCGGCATCAATGGTTGAACGACCCTTTGTAAACCCATACTGTTCACTATGTAATAGTTTATTCTTGCAGCCATCCCCTGCTCTTAATGTGACCGAGCAATTGCGTTAAAATAATCTTTTCAAACACATTGCTCAAGGCTGGCAAAATGGAAACTAGTCTATAATTAGTAGGATCACTAGGATTTAGAACTTTACTGTATCGCGCTCCCGCTTTCAACAAAGGTATAAAATGCAAATTATATTTATCATATAAGCTAGATGCAGATTTTACCGGCTTCGCTTGCGATGGTGGGGTCCTTATTTTTAGACAAAGAAGCTATTATTTTTTATTACGATAATATTAATGTCAATTCTAGTTAATTATTAATCAAAATTAACTTATTGCTATTTATTAATTTTCATTCCAATAGGAATGGTGGGAACGCATACGTTACAAACAGACAATTGATTATAATAATATAGAAAGATGAAATCGTCTTTGTCACATCTTATTCAGAAAATAACGCAATGGTAATATATATAAGAGTTTACTACATAAACTATAAAACAATATTCATTGATGATAAAAAACATACTATATCGCTTGCACTAACTACAAATTGTATCGACGTTTACCCTTTAAGCAATTATACTAATTCCTTTTCCACTGGAATATTGATCAACAGACGACGGGCCGTTTAGTAATTGGAGACCCATGTCTATTGGTAACTCAACACTATACCCACTATAGTATTATGTATGTAGTGTTTACAATATCAAAATAAAGTGAAACATCATATTTAAAGTGCGTGTTTAATTGCGAGCTACGATTAATTACTAATAATTGCTTAAAAAATGTCGCAATATGTCGCGAGATAAGAAAGACTTATTTCGTTAATAATATAAGTACAACGTTTTTGAAATTTATCTTAAATTCATATAATTGGAATAACATCATCATCAGCCTATAATGTCCCACTGCTGAGCATAGGCCTCCTTTCACAAATCAGGGTGAAAGGGAATGGCAGATACTCCACCACGCGTGCCCACTGCGGATCGGTGGAGGTAGGCTAGTGGTCAACCCACTGTTGGAATTTTCATGCCGCCGACTATCACAATTAAGTGATAACCGGGATCAATGGCTATACGTGCCTTCCGAAGCACGGAAACAATTTAAAAATGTACTCTATAAGAGAATTCGCACTTCATCGATATTATTACCAAAGTAAACTTAAAATGAAATATAAGCGGAGCGTGTTATAGTAGATCCACTACAGCTGATTACGTACATATAGATAGATAATGAATTATCTGATCGACCAATGTTGATAACTGATAGTAGGTACTGTTATCAGTACACTGAGGGTGATCGTCGTAGGTACACCTAATGGACAATACGGCATTACCCACGTGGTTTTATACGGTTTTTGAGTTGACTTGATTGGATTATATAATTTTCCACTATTTACCATTTTTGTTAAAGTTTAATATTACTAATGACATATGTATATGAAAATAACTTTCCTAACAATAACGACACTCGTAGTTTGAACACTAGAAATAAGCTCAGTAAAGTTAAAACTCTTTCACGGGATACCCAAATAAATCTAAGAGCTACCTATACAAGATTTTAAAAGTTAGTAATACAAAAGATACGCAAGAAAAGGTACTATAAAGTGTCTGCATTTGTACATGACAATAATGGATTTAAATGAATTATATTAGAATGATTTTTATTGTAAGTGTAATACTTCTACACACACAGTAAACTACAAGTACACACTTATAGATTAAAATTACTTGTAATAAATTAAATTAGAACCTCATATAAAATGTCTTCGTTTTCTTGCCGGAGTCTTTCTTCTCAATTCAAGTTGTATTATGCACCGGTGTAGAGTCATTTGTTAACGTTCATAAGTGCTTTATGAGCCTTTACTTTTTGATTACATTGCCTTTACCTTTTGATTTTTGCCCGGTGTGCGTTGGAATGTTTCTTAAAATTGTGTTTTTTACTATATCATTTTTTTTACCAAAGTGTACACAAAAAGTGTACAAAATTTCAACTCATTGGATGAACGATGCGCGAAAGCATAGAGTCGAACGAACGATCATACAAATATGTTTTTTATTGTTGCCCTTGAAAGTACAAACTTAATTTTTACATTTAGGATATTTTCAGTTGCTACTCGGTTAAGCTGATAAATTTATGTTAAAGTCTAGAGTATAGAGAACTGATAAATACTCCAAATTTAAAAATACTATTTTCTATTTAACTATGTACTCCTAATATTACTATTTAGATTAAAATATTGAGGCAATAATTATTTTAAATTTTTCACTAGTTTAGTTTTATATCATAAAGCTTGCTATTTAAGTATTCGTTCTCAAACTAGTTACATTTAATTAACGATGTTAAAAGTGTGTCCGCAACATTAGTAAAGGATAATTAAGTCACCCACACCCGGCTACCCGGCTAGCGCACCCCGCGGCGGCATATTGCATGACGTCACAGCCGCACGCGCACGCGACATGTGCGCCCCGCGGACGTATCAAATTGATCCGCGCCCGCGCAGCTGCGTACAACGACCCCTTACACTATACAACCAAAAAAACATACCCCATATTTTAGGTGATTAATCCAACTCGCTTTGTCTAGTACTGAAATCTTTCCACCATTATTTGCACGCGCAACCTATCTGCATAATAAATGCATCTATTGTTGTAATGTAAATCAGGGCTTAGACATATGCACCCGTCGCCGTGTGTTGTACATGTAATCCCGCCAACCGGTTCATAAATACCAAATTTAATTAATATTTTAATACTGTACTAGTTTACTGACCGCTCCTAGTCGTATCTATTTAATAATGAAAAATGTTAATCATTACTCCCTTACAATTGATATGACATGAACCCTTCCCCTTAATTCTTAAACTCGTTTTTAATGAAATCATTTGTATAAACAATACGCGTTTGCGTAAAATATTTACGTGTAGGTACTTATTGCAATTAAATGTGTTAAAAGTGCGTAAATAACACATCTTAGAATTAAAATTATTATTAGGTATTTTCAGTATATACGCAAGGGTTCAGTCAGAGCAAAAACATTCCTCGATGGAAAAAAATCACAAAGTTACCTTTAATATTAATTTTCATTTTTATTCGTTCATGGTGTATCTAATTAAGACAAAAAATCGATTAATAATATCACTAACGTATGACCTAGGACTGATACTAACATTTTTTTAAATATTCTATACTTTACGAGGTATTTAGATTAGAAGCGAGAATGAACTAATCATTTTTGTTCCGCGAAACACGCTATCGCCGTCTCATGCCACGCGAATATTAGACATAAGTTTGTTTCATCTGCCAGTCGCTATATTTTCTGGCTTCATGCGCACTCTTAAACTTATTTTACAATTTAACAAAATAATATTCGTACCTATCCACAATCCACACGCATGATTATCATACAACTTGAAAAGTTTTCGACTTTTATTGACGTATGAAACATAATTATGACGTTTTCGATCATTAATTTAACTTTCGAATTCAATAGTCGAATTTAACATTAGGAAACATAATTGACCCCATTAACGGTTCTGTAGAAGCCAACAAAACTAATAATAGTGGATGTAGAACTCGATTCACACATCAGTCCGTGCGACAAAAAGTTTAGTATCGACGAACAATCGAATAGGAACAATAGAATGTCGTGAATCAAACAATCGATTCATCGACTGCTCCGTACATTATCGCGACAGCTGCGCGGGGTGGAGCTTATACTGGAAATTATGACAGGGTCCCATCTCCCACGGCTTTATTTGCCCCTGCTCCTTTGTCATACAGAGCTCCCGTGTCCAAATTTTGGAACTAGGAGAAATTGTATTAGAATAGGTTAGAGACCAGTTTTTTGACTTTTTTGTGATTGACCCCATAAATAAGAACCGTTAGAATTATGATAAGAAAGCTTATAGTTCTATTGACGTTTAGTAACTTTGGCGCTTTGTGATTTTAATATTTTAACGTTCTTTTACTTAAACTTATTATTAATTTATATGATGTTTTTGAAATTATTTCACATCATTTCTTTCCGCCTAACTAATTCCTAAACTAAAAAAAAAAAAAGCATCTTTAGTTAAAATTTAACTATGAATCATAGTTTAAAAGACCTTACTAATTTATCAAATAAATTAAAAATATTATATCGCGTAACTAAAACAGCATGAAATACCTAATCAACCTACAGAACTTTATCATCAAAGTCATGATCACATGCGAGTTTAAAATCGAAAGCCGAGGTTCAACGGCCTGGACGCCACGCGACCCGATACAACCCTTTTCCACCCAACCCCTATTATTATTTTAAAACGCTGTTTTAAATTGTGCTAAGGTCGTCCAGAAGAATGTCGTTGGTCGAATGGTCGTTTAGAATTTATAAAAAAAATAGGTGGGATAAATTTTATTAGGTGGCAATTCGATATGGGGTCTTATTCAGTTCTAGTGAGGGAGTCGCGGTGGACTATTCGAAATGTACTTGGTCGAATTTTTAAATAGTCTTGTGATTTTACAATGTAATTGGTGCCAGTGTTAAGAATAACTAAAGTATTTTTTAACATAATGCATTCTAGTGTTATTAGCGGAGTGTTTAATTTCGTGTGAGTTCTATTGGTTTTTTGCTCATTCATTATTTAGTCGGGCTTTATCGCTTTGTGATATCACCCCATTTAGCAACTTCATAACAAATCAGGTCCCTTTTTGCGTGCGTACTGGCTACTACTAATAGACAGTCCAACTCCGACCAGGAGCGCAGGATTTTCCTGAAATGTCCAAAGGCCTCTACCTAAAGCTAAAGTCCTAGCGTGAGTAGATTCATAATCTTGCCGAACATTCTTTTGTACTGCCGAAAAGTATGCTATCTTTTAGTTCTAGAAATGCATATTTTCTAGTAGCACTGCCATACTCGAATCAACATCTGTTTCTATAGTTTGCCAGTATAGTGTTGGTGGTATGTCCTATCTTAGCCAATTTATTGATTTGATATCATACTATCCTACTTCCTACAAAGTGATTATAAATGTGAAAGTTTGTAAGGATGTGAGGATGTTGCTTCTCCTTCACGCAAAAACTACAAAACGAATCTCGATGAAATTTGGCACATAGAATAACTTATAGGATTCCTTTTATTCCGGAAAAACTCGATCGCTCGATAGCTGGTACCTAACATCTATAAAATTAAAACTATATCGAATACAATTTTATTTCTCATTCAGACTTATATCCAAGCAGTCTTCCAAGCTATTATTGATGCTTAGTAACAACACTCTCTTTTTTTTTTTATAAAACTGAATATATTGAAGTAGCGCTCGTAGTGTAGCATGATTAGCCGTTCTTAAACGATCGGCAAAGTTAAGCTACCACCAGTGAGGACGGTACCTGGATGAGTGACCACTTAGTGGTATTTCAACATCAGCGTATTTCGTGCTTCGGAAGGCTCAATAAGCCGTTGGTCCCGGTTATCAATCAATTGTGATAGTCGTTTAGCTAGTTGGAGTTGGTTGACCACTAGCCTACCTCCGCCCACCGGCAGTGGGCATGCGTGGTAGAGTATTTGGCCATTTCTTTTCACCCTTTTGTGATAGGAAGCCTGTGCTCAGCAGTGGGACATTATAGGCTGACGATGATGATGAATAATAGACAAGGGTCAGCAAGGTATTAACCCTTATATTGCAAACCAAAGGCAGCATTGACAAAAAAAACATCTGATCAAAACATATTACAGTAATCGCATCATTAAGGCTTCCACAAATGTCTTTAAACAGTTAAGGCCAATGATCTATCAAGCGGGTAGGGGTTGTGACGTCAGCGGAAGTGAAGGGCTTCCCTCTGGACGACCCTCTGCACTTAGGTGCGTTTGTTAAGTGACACGTCTACTGTCATAATGGCCTCTTTACACCGTGGATAGCTATTTGCATATAGGTATATATTAAGCGTAGTTTAATAACATTACTGCCTGATGGTAGGTGGTACTCTGTTTTGAATTAGGGTTTCAATTAATAAATATTAGAGGTACTTCAAATTTCAACTTATTTTCATTATGATACATGTGTGCAAAGTTGTACTTTAAATAAAGAATTCTTCGTCTACACACATATCAATTGCATTAAGGTACAAACTTAACATAATCGGGATTATCCTTATCATAAAACTGTGCGGTAATGTAGAGTTAAAAGCACTAGTGCGTAATAAGCTGCATTATGATACTAAAAATGGTGCAATAAATGTCACTTTACGAGCGAGTGTTTTGATAAATATATATATTTTACGAGAGGTAGAGCAAAGCGTTTATTTGCTCCAGTACCTTACGGAATACCGTAGTCAAATAACTTTATGTTGTGTTCCTGCGCGTGAGTAAGTTCGCCAGATCTCATCAGGGCGGGGGAAAGGGTGGATAACGCGTATGTGTTGGAAACGTTCTAAGGGCTACGGTAACCGTTTACCATCAGGTTAGTGCTCCTTTCATCCTCTCTTTTTTATAAAAAGAATAAAGTATCTTAAACAGTTTAGCTAAATTATCATTTTATTTAAATAGCGTTAAAAATCGAGCAATTTATAAAAATAGTCTATTGTCCATTAAAAAATTGGTACAAGAAAGGATTTTCTTATACAGTTTATATTTTATTAGGTGTTTGAATTTAAAAACAGATGGTTCTTGAATTAGTTTGGGCACTTTGTTATAGAACCGTGTATACATTGTCCGGTGCATCTTTACTTTGCTGAGCCGATTTACAAGTACAGCAAGTTTGTCCTTATTTACGGTGTACCTATACTTCAGTTTATATAAATAAACTGAATAAAGACAGTCTCACGAATATTTGACTATGTCGTTGTTTAGTTTTGTATTGTAGTTGGCCACTGCAGTGGTATTCCCCACGTGTTTCTAGGAACTGTACGGTCGTCATGGTAACCGTTTACTAACTTAGTGAACGGCCAGCGTAAACACTTACCCCCTTATTCATAATCGCTTTATAATTAAATCGGTGTTATAGTGTACTCCGTCTCACTCTTTCGATCACCATACTTCACGTGTTAGATAAAGACTACGGAATTTTAACGTTTCATAACTTTATTATAAATATGTGTGTTAATAATTATTCCTTTAAAAGAAACATACTGTTTTCAAAGATATGTATGTAAAATGTTTATTTATTTTCATGGTTAGTTTAGAACATATTGTACCTATAAATCTTGATTAAATTAAAATAAAGAGCCCATGTAAAAATCAATAAATAACACAAAGAAGTAACACTTGGGTACTAAAAAAGCGCAGCCAACTGTTCAAAATAATATACACGGAACTTAAAACTCCGCTCTTAGACTCCACTATACTTCTTGTTGATCGAGCGAACGCGAAGCGTATCCGTTTCAGCTTGGCCAAAAATCGCATATTCCATTTCTTAGGCAAAAATGCTTTCGTATGTCTGTCCGGTGTCCGACGGATGTCTGGCCGTTCTTCTCCAGAGTTCTCATTGCCGGATCCGGGAGCGGATTCGAGAATTATATGGTTTTTTATGTAGTTTCTTTCAAAATTTCATTCAGTCTTTTGGAATCACACTATTAAACAACTAATACAGAGCAATATTAATCCTTCTATAATCGTAAACATTATATCAATGTACTAAGCATAATAGGTCAAGTCATTGTGAAACCATGAATAAGCCTTGCCGTGTCGGTCAGTAGCAACGTAGCAAGTAGCAGGTGCTCGCTAGCCGCCCCTTCGTTCGAGGGAGGGCAGGTTAATGGTTTACAATGTTGACATTCCTTCACCATGGAGAGTGCAGTACGGGGCGATCGTAAGCTACCGTCCTACACTTGGTAGCATAGCAAGGGGACTGAACGATCAATCAAACACACCTACGCCGGTGATTATATTCGTCAGAATATATTTACCCTCTTTGATTCTACAATTATTTATTGTGTTTATACGGTGTTTTGAAGGTTCTTAGTTGAATTGTGTTTTTTTTGTAAAATTTTGACATGTTTTATCTTTTTAAAACTTAGATATTGTATTTTATGTAGACAAAAATATGTTCTCGAACGTTGCTTCTGAGGTATAAAATTGACGAACTTTTAACTAAAAGATGATTTTATACAGAACTGGCGGCCCGGTACGTGCTTCGCTACGCATAAAGTGAAATAATAAAAATGTGATAAATGAAGAACCGCTCGAACGATTTTGTGCAAACTTCACATAAACCATCTACTAAATAGTCCGAAAAAAAGCCTAAACATTTGGTTTGGATAGGTGAGCTCGTTTTTGAGTTATAAAATTACAACGAAAAGTGGCATTGATTTTTATATATATAGATGAAGTTTGACGAGGTAGAGCAGATCTCGCAGGGACCTCAATATGTTTAGCCATAAAGAATTAGCTCTTAGCTTCCAGACAAACAATTAGAGGTCAATTTTGATAACTTCTAGCAACTTGGGACCAAAATAGTCATTATAATAATAATTTTTAAAAGACTAGTTCAAAAGAAGCCCTCACTGGCTGGAAAAAAACTCTATAAAAATAACTCACAGATAACAGAACAACTATAATCTGAGCTCTAGCTCTAGACTTTCACCTGGTGCTTCGAACAAATTGATATTTTTCACAACGTCGCGACGGATTGTGTAGAGTTCTAGGGCAAGTATAAAAAAACAAACGCTCCGAAAATAGAACCCCTTTTTTAAATCATTATTTCACATAGCAATAATAACACAAAAACAAAATGTCATATATGTCATACATACTAAATCATGAAATGTTTATTTGATTACCGCTCATCATCTGATTGAAGTCGACGTTGCACGCGATTGCATTGTAATATTTTACGTTTACTAACTTATTCAGATATCTACTTACAAGCAGTGCAGTCCCATGTCTTGTGAGGATTGACAACTATGTATTGGGGGTTTTATTATACTAAATCTAGACTTGAGAATTATGAAGTGACCACCAAACCTACGAATCACTATTACAGTAAGGGTATTATATATTTTTTTTGCTTTGTTAAATTTTGTAATCATTATAATCATCATCAGCCAATAATGTCCCACTGCTGAGCACAGGCCTCCTTCTCAAATGACGGTGAAGGGGAATGGGCAAATACTCGACCATGCGTGCCTACTGCGGATCGGTGGAGGTAGGCTAGTAGCAAACCTACTATTGGAGTTCAAGCCGCCTAGGAGGCCTCCAACTAGCTTAACGACTATGACAATTAAGTGATAACCGGGACCAACGGTTTTACGTGCCTTCCGAAGCATGGAAATGCTTTATTTGAAATACCATTGCACTAGGCGGTCACCCATCCAGGTACCGACCACGACGGTGGTAGCTTAACTTTGCCTATCGATTAAGAACGGCTAATCATGCCAATAACCATACACCACGAGTGCTTAAAATTTTGTAAAACATAGTTAATATTCGTGCTCGATAAATATCTATAAGTAAATGCAACCTAATGTAATTTGTCTAATTGTCATTTTTAATCCACTGAGGTAGACTTTCAATACGATTAATAGTATTTTATCAACAGTAAATAACTTAACCCTATATAAAACTCAGTTGCCTTTTCGGCCTACTTTCGAGCAACTCCATAAATATTTCAAGGACGACCAAACGCTTCTGTTTCAGTCAAAGTACGAAAGTACCACGGACACCCGCCCGACGCATATCGCCCGTGGATGGCACCACCATTCTCATATCTAATTCTGTAATAGCAAATTGATTCTTGTTTCTTTTAAAGGTTGATACAATGCTCTTGAACAGCGTTATACATAAAGGCCAAGGAAGAATACATTTACATACTATATAAGGAATACTGTGCCTCATTACAGTCAAAATCTACACGTTATTTATTCAGTTTAGGCCCTGATAAGGTACTTACGAAAGTTACAGTTAACTGTACCCGGTTCAGAATACACTTAAACTGAGAAGACGTAGATGAAAATCTACTGATAAATTGTTATAAATTCAAATATTTTGTCAATGAACAAACGTGACGAATGTAACTTAATTTAGTTTACAACAATATGAAAATAACAAAATGTGAACGATCTGCCTGCTATAGATGTTATCAGTAACGCGGATCGATACATGATTCACAACACGAATGAATACGATAAACACTGGTAAGCTTACGTGTTACCTACCTCCATATATTTTGGAATAAGACTATCTATACTATAATAAAGCGGAAGAGTTTTTTTGTTTGTTTGTTTAAACGGGCTAATCACTGGAACTACCAGTCGGATTCGAAAAATTCTTTCACTAATAGGAAGCTACATTATCCCCGAGTCTTATAGGTATTTTTATCACGGGGAGACAGCTAGTTATGTAATAAATCTAAGCTTGTTTTGAAAACAGTAATTGCTGAGTTTATTGCCGGCTCATCTCAGCAAATGCTACATAAGGAATGTTCGGAATCGGTATTAGAGTATTAGAGTCACACTATTCGTAAGTGCCTGCGAAGGTCCAATTGAAATAAATGATTTGAATTTGAATATAGTACGGAAGAAATAAGAAAAGAGTGCTGTAGAAATATTGTACTTGATATTCACTTATTGTTTCTTCTTAATTAATTAAAATTCGTTAGATTACGGTATTCTTCCTAATTCTCGTTTTTTTTCTGATTCAAATCTCTCTGTTAGGTACCAACCTATTTATATGCAATATATACTTATATAGACTTCGAAATTTTTACTCTGTCTGTATAATGTATTAGTAACGCATGAATTTTCTCATCTCCTTCAGTTTTACATTTTCCGTTCCAATTAATTTGAGAGACGTATCTATTCTCTATCATAGATATGATTATTGCACTAGTGGCACCCTCCTAACGCTAGGAGTGTTCTAACGCGTGTCTGGCAACCCCTCGGGCATGACAATAGCCACGGCATGCCAGCTGCATCCCCATCTATTGTATAAGAGACAATGCACCCCTAATCTACGCGAGTTACCAGTTGGATCTAGCTTGCATGTTCGTGTAATATTAATGTTTTGGCATTTTATATGCGTTATTTTGTTGCTTCTTTGTAAAATACATGAAACGGCCAGATTAATAAATAAAAGAAAAATGGAAAACGCGTGTCAACAAATGTTATTTCTATTATAGGTTTCGTAATTTGCCTGAGACAAAGTCGAAATTGTTAAATCGCAAATCCAAAATAATCGGTTTCCTTATTTATTTCGGCTAGAACCATAAACCTCTAGTATCAACGAAAACAACAAAATCTCAAACTCAGGTCACTTTGTGTTCGGATAAGCTAAATAAATACCTCTGTAACCACGCCATTCTTCCAAGAACGAGGTTTCTAGGCTTTATTAGGTACTTAATAGAAATGTATCCTTAATTACCGGTTGATTTATTATCACATTTCTCCACCAATAAAAGCATCTAAGAATGTTATTAACTACCGGAGTAATGAGATTACACCGCGACTCGTTAACTTAGGTCACGGTCAAGGTCTGTGGATGCAAAACAATACGTGGTTAGCGAATAATATACAATGCCTTTTTTATTTTCCTTTAACGGGTTATAAAATAAAAAAATGTACTGTAAATTTAATTTGTGATAATGTAAACCACAATAATACTAAGTACCTATAAAACCGAATAGTCATATTTATTACAATAAAAATTCTAAGATATTATATTTCTGAGGATACAAGTTATCTCAAAATGAAGATCTGGCAAAATATGGAGGTATAAATCGCCTGCAATGTTAGGAATAGCAAAATTTTCCACGAGTAAATTATTGCTATCGACTTCCAACTGAAATTGATGTGGAAATGCAGAATTTCAAGATATTTTACTACCTGTGCAATTAGCACCTTGATCTTTTATGAATGAACTTTGGTAATGAATATTAGAGTTTATGTCACGACCAAGCTTATATAGATTAGTTTTTAGATCATAGATTATAGACTTGTAGAATAAATCTTACTGATGTACCCATTGTCTTAACTGACAACGGGTACATCAGTTATTTTTACATTTCATGAAGAAAGAAAACCAAGAAAAGCATATTTGAAAAAAGAAAAGAAGATAAGAAGCAGTCCACCTCCTCGCGTTCACTGCCTGTGCCGTTATGTGTAATAAATTAATCATAAGGCACGCGGTGAATGCCAAGAGCGGACTCAACCTTCATTGTCACTATATTCTTTAAAAAAGAAGATGCAAGATTAAAGAAGAGTGAAAAGGGGTGGGTAGTAATAATTAAAATTATACTCATATATCTATACCATTACTTATTAAGGTTTCAGTCATAGAAATAAATACACCTAGAAATAAAGTCGCCATACTACACGAATATATAAAACGGGCCAACTTTTATGGCTGCTGCGCGTAACAGCTATGTTTTACGCTCCCTCTGCGTCATTCTGCTTGTCATAGTGACGTTCATAATGATAGCAGTTGTTAAAATATTCCAATTAAAATCGGGAGAAATTTTAATATTAAACATTATTTTGCAATTTTATTTACTTTTATTTGATTTAGCCCCTAACAGTTAGGGGCTATTTTTTTCGACGCGTGCACATATCTACTCTCCATCTGGATGTATCCTTAATCAAAGGTTCCAATTTATGATTAATTGGACCAAATCCGTTATACTTAGGCCAATCGAAGTTTTTGTTCTTTTTCAGTTTCTTTGCTTGTAGCTCGGTACGTCCAACGGAAAATGTCATTCCATTCAATATTAAAAACTGTTAAATTCTGCGTCGGATGAGCATCTAAAACTTCAAATTCGGTTATAAACCGGGATATTTTGCTAGCTGCCCGGCGCGTTACCTGGCTCCCAAAACTCCCGCAAACTCGGATTACACGCATTCAAATGATGGTATTAAAACGATTTCCAGCTTACTGGAAATTAATACCTCAAAACGTTTTTTATGGATCTAAATAGGCATGCTATATCTAAGAAAATAGTATAACTAGTAGAGGATATCTTAATCTCAAGTGCAGCTTTTGAAAACATTATGTGAGTAGGAACGTGCTGGTGAAGTACGAGTATCACGAGAATAACAAATGGATTTGTATTTTGTAAGTCATGGTATTTTTAGCATGAAATTGTATCTTTAGTTTTCCTACAACATTAATTCTACAAAATACACTTCTGTATATCCAATTACCTATGTAATTATTGTGCAAAATGTCTTGTAAGCTATTTATCGCTACTTGTAATGTAGGTCAGTATGTTGTAGGCATGATTATGCTGCTAAATGTAAATCGCTTAGTCAGCTCATTCAAAAATGTAATTAATTGAGTTATGGTAAGTATATGGTTGCGCCCTGGCATTTATTACAATTAAAATTAACGCAGTATTCCTATTTGAGCACCGATTTTTTGAGCAATAATGCTTTGAGCACCTATGTATTAATTGAATTAGCGACCCGCCCCGGTTTCGCACGGGTGCAATGTCGTAATGTGGTGTCGGTGGAGCGATTTGCGCGCCCGCGCCCGCCAGGTCACGGTATCGCGATCGCGAATACTATTTCTTGCTATTTTTAAATCTGTGTTATATTTTTATAATATTAATGATAATGATTTACAGTAAAGAGAACATTTTATCTACATTAAATGCACGTCTTAACCAACTTATTTCATTAGATAAGGATTAATATTATATTGGTCAAAACAACTTCGAAAGTATAACCTACAAAAATAACTCTATCGCATAAAAATGGTTACTGTGGTTTATCCGTAGGATATAGATATATAGTAGTAGGACTTTTTGTACGTATTTTTAAGTTACACAATTCCGTAGTACATTTTGATATATCTCGTAAAGTTTAGTCAGCGTTAGCAATGAAAGAGCAAAAATTCTGTGTTTACGAAACATTGACTTTTTTATATGTTCTGTACACAGATTACAAAATAATTCAGATGGAGCACGCGGAACATGAAAGTGAAGCCAAAAAAGCAAATACAAATTGAAAATCTGATACCTGGTATTCGTTTTCCAGTCTGTATTTGCATTGTTTAACCACAGTTTATTAATAAAGAAGTGTTTTTTGTTACATAAAGTTTGTTAAACAAAGCAAATACACATTCAAAAGCGAATACCAGGTACGTGTTTTTCAATTTGTATTTGCTTGTTTGGCCTCACTCCCGTGTTCCGCGCGCGCCATCTGCATGCATATATAACATGCATATATTATATAAACCATCCGGAAGAAATTATCTAACTGATGCTAAAAACCGCTTCAAAATCCGATGCGTGGTTTAGGAGCAGTTAGCGGAAATGGAAATACAGACAGACTTATGATGATTTATGATTACTTTACGTGGTTTCATTTATCGTCGTATTGTCGTATCCACCCCGTATAAGTAATTTGAAAACTTACCTCTTCTTTTCATCAGAAAATCGAAAAAAAAATATGAAGAGTTTTTTTGTCCGATTGTTGTTAAATAAATAAATATCCTGGGACATTCCTCACACACGGCTAACTGATCCCAAAATAAGCAGAGCTTGTACACCCGGCTACAGATCAAGATATACAGGACGCATTGTATAGGATTTCCGTACAATGGGAGGTCAGCTTATACTAGAAAAGTATAGCTTAATCTGATATGCTATTCTGTAAAATGTAAATCATCTGGAAAGTCATCTCGCAACTCACGCTCACTTCGATTGTCATCTCGCTTGTCACTGTATTGGTATTCTCAATATAAAATCAAGGCCAAGTGGAGTGAAGTGAGTTTCGAGAACTCAAAAGTATATTCGTAACGTCAAAATACTCACCTGTCGTGGTTCATCTCACTTCCGTCATCACTCAGAGGCGCTAGTGTCGAACTCACTCATTTTAAGAACATGAAACTTTAAATCTCATCGCGGATTCAGAAGTGATATTTCAAATTAACGTTACAGAATAGCACTGCTGTAGCCGTGTGTACTATGGAAACCAGATAACTGATATACTATTATTTTTTTATACCGCTAAGGTGGCAAACAAGCATACGGCCCGTCTGATGGTAAGCGGTTACCGTAGCCTATGGACACTTGCTACACCAGGGGTATCACTCGCGCGTTGCCGACCCTGCAGAAATCTCTTCACACCCTTTTTGAAGAACCCCATGCTGTACTCCATTGGGAAAACCACGGCAGGGAGCTCATTCCACAGTCTGAGCGTCCGCGGAAGGAAGCTCCGTTGAGCCCGCACAGTTCGAAACAATTTGGTTTCAAAGTGTGAGGATGGATCCCTGTCGATGGCGAGAGTTGCGATGGTGGAAGGTAGCCGTGGGCTTCAAGTACTTACAAACTACATGTACTAACTTTTTGTTTGTAAATAAATACATAATTACACCCAGACTCAGGACATACAGACATGTTCATGAACACAAATCCTGTGTGGGAATCGAACCCACGACCTGTGGCGCGATAGGTGGAATCAACCGCGCCAACTGGCCCGTCAGATGCACTTTGTTTTTAATGTTCCGTGGATGCACTAATCTCTCAGTGTGTTAATGCGAGTGTTTATAACACAGACTTCAGTGTTTTCTACTAACAAAAATGGTTTTATTAACCGACTTCAAAAAAAGGAGGAGGTCAATTAGGTTGTATGCTTTTTTTTTTTTTTTATGTTTGTTACCTCATAACTCCGTCATTTATCAACCGATTTGGAAAATATTTTTTTTGTCTGGAAGGGTACACTTCCCGTTTGGTCCCATTGTCATCAGATCAGGATTTGATTACTTCTTAGTGTACTTTGAAGTCGGTTTAAGTTTTTTGTAAAACAGTCAAAAGTAAAAAAAAACAAAATCTACCACTATCCCCCGCGGTTTCACCCGCGTTCCCGGGATAAAATATTGTCACTTATGTGAAAGAATATTTCGAATAGGCCTGCAATATGGTTGTTCCCGAGACAAACTCGAATCTCTTTAATATATTAGTTTAGTATAGATACCATGACATTTAAAAAAGCACCCGAGTCTCATGTTCTTCCTCTATCTCTCATATCAACAAGTAAGCATGTACATATTCGATTTAATAAATTGATTCCAACGACAGGCGAAAGTCACGTATTGTACGTGCCCGAATCCCGGCGTGCTTTATCTCGTTTCGTTTAATTGGAATCGCGTGTGATACCGAATGTCCACGGTTTTGTATCTCAATAAGAGATTTAAATTTTTGGCAAGAGTTTTTTTTGACACACGAGTTATACCTACGAGTACTTAATGTCTCATAATGATTGTAGTTTTACAGGTCCCTGTAAGAAAATGGTATTTTCAAAAATCTGGTGTCTTGTACTTCCGGATAGTCCGTAGCAAAGGCGGCGTCGGATTATTTTTGCTTTCATGTACCCACCAACTGTCCCAGGATATTTATATTATTTATTGTCCGCGTCGAATCGTCCGAATCTGGAACGGACACAGTGTGCGAGCTTTTATAAGATTTTATATGAATTCTAAAATTCGTTTCGTTTGATGCGTTCGACGCGTTCGGCTCGGATAAGTGTGCGTTCATCTTTATCGTTACATATATTTTGTTGGAGGTTTTATCCAGGGTACGTTAATTAAAGTCAATTCATCTTCATTTCTTTTAATAAAAAAGGGAAACGGGAAAGAAAAATATTTGATAAAATACTATCTGGGTGTTCTATACATTTGTGTTTCAGACGAAGGGGTTGGATACTAAAATCATCAAAACAATTTCAAAATTAAGGTAGAATTTTTCAAATTACGAGACATTTATAAGAACGACTTTTCAATAGTAGGTATATTTTTTTTTTAATACATACTTGGTTACCAATTGTTGTCAAGTCAGAACTTATGTATACATATCAGTAAATCATTCTGCATGACTATTCACATTAAACGACATGCATTTTCAAATCAAATGGATCTTATCGAAGTATATATACAATGTGACGTTCCAGCTACCAGACAACAACAAGACCATAAAGAAAACGCTGTAGGTATAGGTATTATCTGCACAACGAACTCGCTAAAATACTCAGATAGACTGAGTGCCTACTTGTGAAGATGTCTAGTCATGTCTAGTCTGCATTTTCATTGCAGTATGTTTATAATTTCATGTCAATTTTAAGTCAATCGAATAAAGATTTAAATTGCTAAAATTATGAGAATCGGAATAATTAATATTTTGTTTTATGGTTATTTTCTTTCAGAATTGTAATAATTATTATGACTTTGTCAGACACAATTACCAAAGTGTAAACAACTAAACTACTAAGTAAGAATGATGCGCGAACGCATAGAAAACAAACTGTAGAGTTTTTATTTTATATTTAACTACATACTAATTTAAGTGAGTCTTTTTTATGGATATATAAATTTTATTTACAACAAATATATACAAATTACAATCTATATAGGTATATAGACAATTTCTTCAAGCCTGCCGCTGCTTCCCATTAACGACAAGGTTC
The DNA here is from genome assembly GCA_947623365.1 of Achlya flavicornis. Taxonomy (NCBI): domain Eukaryota; kingdom Metazoa; phylum Arthropoda; class Insecta; order Lepidoptera; family Drepanidae; genus Achlya; species Achlya flavicornis. The sequence continues at coordinate 4,457,977 of OX392468.1, read as the reverse complement.
CCGAAAAGCTGGCAGCGTTTCCTCTTTGGATAGCCATGCTGATGCGCTGGCGGAAAAAGGACCCTGCCCCGCCTGCTGGTCTCTGGAGGCCTCGATGACAAAGTGGGAGCAAAACGGCGACCTTCGGACCCCCGCAGTCCTATGTTCTCGACCGCAAAAGGCATAAAAAGATAATTTATCAATCAATGCGTATTTTTTGAGGTTTGAATGTTCCGCACCGGCCGCAGCTTCCCCTGCAACTTTACAAGCCGCCCGGTAAGTGAGTAGCGCGAGTGTATCAACACATGTGGCATCCCACACCAGTAACTTATATTATATTTTGTTCCTGCATAATTTACAAGTTTTTCAACCACTCCATTAAATTTCTTTTAATATCATTCATATTAGTGGTCTCATCATCATTTTTGCATAATGGTTATCAGTTTGTCTAGTTTTAGAGGTCATATACATTGCGATCTAGCCAACGTCATTGGACACTAACTCTTAAACTATGATCCTAAATGATATGGTGATAAATAAATTGGGTATTTTACACCGAAACAATACACGTTCGTTAACCGAAATATAGTTTGTCTTTTGAGTGGTAGGTAAGTACCTTTAAATTAAACAAATGAGAAGTAGTTAATTATTTTTATTGTTCCAGAGGACAGGTCCAGTAGACAAGATCGACAATCGACAATCGTCATTGTCCGTTACTTTATATAGGTGCAATGTCGGATAATCGGATTATTGGTCCGACATGGTTGGCTCATGCTATCATGGTAAAAAGTTTTGGGTGTTAAAAACGTATTGATTATATTCTCTTTGCAGCAAGTATAGATATCACCACAGACATATAAGAAAAAGAGGTATCACAAGCTCTCGAGCTGCGCGCATCTCAATGCAGTTGAAGCCTATAATTATTAAGACCGTGTAAGTAAAGTGATCATATAATTGTGAAATTACAACAATAAACCTATCGGATCTATGAAAAGTTTCTGGCGAAGCGATAATTAAGTTTTTTTTATCCTGCATTACGCCCATCGAATCCTGATACTATTGAACCCTAATTATGGTGTTTATATTGTTATAATAAAGACATTTTTGTTTTTAATACCCCCCCCTCTTTTTTTATTCGTACACGCCAAATAAAAATAATATAACCCGTTAAGACGAATCTAACGACACTTCATATGTCTTTTAGGCTGCAGAGCGTGCCAAAGAAATAGACATACATACATACACTAGAAAAACATAACCCTCCTTCCGGGTCTGTCGGGTAAAAATATAATGAATCTTATGACCCTAGAATGAGTTGCAGACAATGAATTATTACGCTGTTGCAGATGATTTTCTAACATTCGTCATAGGATTCCTAGGTCCATCCTTGAATACGTCCTGTACCCCAAGTGTAAAGAATCTTACGAAATAAATTTGTATGCACAAATTAGTACCATGAGTATTCCGAGAAGTGTCGTAAACGCAAACACTTTAGTTAGCGTTTACTAACGTCAATTCTTTACACTCGGGGTACTGAGCAAATTGAGATAAGTACCTACCTACCTATTCTACCCGGTTCTGAAATGCTAGCGAAAGTATGTACTTCCATAAAATTTGAAAAATATAGCACGAACTGAACATCTGATCTCCTTTTAAGAAGATAAATACCAAGATGATAAAGTACCCTCTCTATAAGTGTGGGTTATTCCCCTATTCAGTTAGTCCAGTATGTATTCACGCAATGGAATAATGGAGTTATTTGATTAAATGATTTATATTAATTGACTGGCCTTCACTTGTCCATTTTCCTTCCCTGTATCCTTTATATTTTACAAAAAATAACGAGTACGTTACACCATTAAAGCTTTTGAGCTTAGATAATTCCTTTTTTTACTGTTTTATTTAAATATCAATGCAAAATTGACTTGGAATTTATTGACATCCAAGATCCTTTCGCTTTCGGTGCGTCCATACTACGCGAATCGAGCACGAGCCGAGCCACGAACGAACCTACAACGAGCACGATGCGAATCCCTTTGTTCGTGAAAAAAACTGACAATCGCGCTCGTTCGAGGCTCGCTAGCCCGTCCACGCTACGCGAATCGTGCTCGTTCGTGGCTCGGCTCGTGCTTGGTTCGCCAAGCATGGACGCACCATATATTGAGCGGTGACACGTTGTTTATGATTTTAATTCACTAAACTTGGAAGCAAAAATTTATAGAGAGTCTGTCCTGCCTCAATATAAAATTTTATATAATAAAAAAAAATCTAATTTCTCTTCCGCGATCTTTGGCGCCTAGTACCAAAAAACCGGCCAAGTGCGAGTCAGACTCGCGCAGCGAGGTTCCGTACAAACCTGTAGGTATATAAGTAAATGGTAGTATAGACCTGAGTATTAGATATTAATTTCAATTTATGACATATTAAAAAAAAACTACTTACTAGATCTCGTTCAAACCAATTTTCGGTGGAAGTTTGCACCGTAATGTACATCATATATTTTTTATAGATTTATCATTCTCTTATTTTAGAAGTTACAGGGGGGGGGACACACATTTTACCACTTTGGAAGTGTCTCTCGCGCAAACTATTCAGTTTAGAAAAAAATTATATTAGAAACCTCAATATCATTTTTGAAGACCTATCCATAGACACCCCACACTTATGGGTTTGATGAAAAAAAAAATTTTGAGTTTCAGTTCTAAGTATGGGGAACCCCCAAAATTTATTGTTTTTTTTCTATTTTTGTGTGAAAATCTTAATGCGGTTCACAGAATACATCTACTTACCAAGTTTCAACATTATAGATCTTATAGTTTCGGAAATAAATGGCTGTGACATACGGACGGACAGACAGACAGACAGACAGACAGACATGACGAATCTATAAGGGTTCCGTTTTTTGCCATTTGGCTACGGAACCCTAAAAATTGGATAACTGCAATACCTACCCTATACGTTACACGCTGTATAACTTGTTTTTGTAACATATCTATACAGGTTAGTAAATTAGGTATAGATTAGTTAATTTATTTATCAACTCGCTTCTTAAAAACTATTCTAAATTGGATCTCAGCATATTTGAATGCTTCTTATGAATAATGCATCATCTCACAATTTATGAGGAAGTTTATGATCCAATCCCAATGTACCATTTTGTAAACGTAATAATGCTATCGAGTAAACGATATGTTTTCCTCGAATAATGGGATAAGTACCATTATCTAATGTAGGTAGGTAAAAACCCTCTCATATATGTATGTTACTATCTGTTTTATGTAGGGGCTTAGGTATCCACAGGCATCCACCATAATGATTCTACTATAAAAATAAGGAAAGCTACTAAACAATCGCTGTTTCCTCGCACAGAACCATTAAAATGTGGAGGATATTCTCCTTCCGTTACGGAAGGTTAAACAGGATGGTAAAGTTTGTACGAATAGTTAATAGTTAAAGAAGGGAGTAATAGGGTTGTATTAATATTGGATGGAAAAATCGATTTGCTAGGCAGTATCATTTTGAAACATGGTACGAAACCTTTTGTAACAGACGAGTAAATGCAGGCTTATGAGAAAGTTTTAAGAAGCATAACAAACAATACTGAAATAGGGTGTTATAGGATGCCTCCCTTTTTTTCCTTTTATAGATATATTATATAGATACACTTAGAAGATGGACCCGGCCATAGAGGACAATGACAAAGCCTTAGATAGAGCACGCTTGTCCAGATGAAACCTATTCAATCCGGAAACACACGCTGGTATTTCCACTCCGCATTATGAATGAGAATTTATTGAGAATGCAGAACTTTGTGTTCGTATGTTAAGTCAAAAACGTACGGCTGATAAAATGAGTGGGACGTTAGACAACATAACTCGACTTTCCAGCTTCCTCATGCAGAGACACTTCCCTATAATTTTTAAGCAAAATCGTAAGGCACAGGTATTAAAAGACGAATAGATTGGGATGAAGGCACTTTCACAGAGGTGAGCTTGAAGCAATCAATAGGTATAACGCTCCAAGATATAAGGAGTATCGTCCGCTTGATGAGATGTCACCTTATTATTTGAAGGTGACTCGGACAAAGTCTAGGTACAAATATTACCGTTTGTTCTCAAGCAACTCCTGAGTGCATCACCTTTCTCAGGGCCGTAGCTAGGCCTGGGAACCGGGGCAGCCGTCAGGGGCCCAGCTACTTCATATCTCGTTAGTTTGGTTGCAATTCTATTTGTAAATATGTATAAAGAAATTATTTTTATTCTTTCGAATACATATACCTATTACAGTTTTCTTTTAATTTGCCACTAATGTTAGAGAGGTGCATTAGTGGCCATTTTCCTTCCGCGTAATGATGCAATGTAAGGTAGCAACTGAACAATCTAGAAAAGTAAATCCTTCTATTATCATAAATGTGAAAATAACCTTAACACTGAATGGGTTTCGATGAAATTAGACACACAAATAGAACATGTTCTGGATTAACACATATACCTAGGTACATATACTTTATATCCTAGGAAAACAATATATCCCTTGGGTACGCGGGTGAAACCGCGGGACGGAAGCTAGTAGATAATATAAATCATACACACAAAACATTTCTCAAGTCAGACCCTAATTCGAATTTAACAACTATATTCGACCTTTAAAGGACGCAATATCGGAATGTCGCCAGCGCCAATGAACCTAGGCGCTATCTCTAGAATTTCACGTCAGTCACGTGCTAAGCTTAAAATGTGTCTTCTTCACTTCCACATAAAGTACATAATGTATTCACCGTGGGAAGACAATTACTATTGACTTTCTTCTGCAGTCCACGCGATCGGAGTTGCAAAAAGTCATGCGGAGTAGAAATATTGGCAAGATTGGAACAGAAGTTTAGCAATTGAAACACAGAGCCGAGCGTAAGCGGGTTGGTAGATAGGTAAATGTTTTAATATTCAACATAATTGCCTGGGTTTATAAAACCTTTATCTTCTATAACCACCTCTAGGAGTCATTATGGATTATTGTTACTGATACGGGTAGGTACCTACGTCACGGACAAACCAGCGTGACGCATTATATGTTGGCCACAGTACCTATTATCTCCGGGGAATTTCTCCTTTGTAACACAGCTAGCGTTTTGGCTTGCATTCAACTATCCGAACGAAAAATACTACATTATTGGTCACAGATTTTCTTAAAGTCTGATGGAAAAATCTAAGTAGAATATTGGGTTGTTAGCTGGTATAGTGATTAGACAACCTATGTGATATGACTTATTACACTTCTTCAGTGAGAATGAACAGCGCTGGAGTAGTGCCATCATCATGTTATCCTAAACAAGTAAAACAGCTTCATATCTGAAAGATAAAGGTGGGTATTAGTACCTATATGTTTTCAAGAAACTAAAATATTATTGTTTATTCTATTATGTTTTATAAAATCTAACGACATAAATAATGACATACTTGTTGATAGATAAGCATTCTCGGCAATTCTAATGTCTCTTCACATACTTGAACACATGTAGGTAGGTATTACTAACAAGCGTTGTTGATATGCAAACCAATTTCCAAAAATAGTGGCCAGAATAAGTGGCCTAGAAGCCAAGAAGGTAGGTAGGTACCTAATCGTAACCGAGTACGTTCAATGTACTAGTTAATTTGTCAACTATTAGCGTTGCATCAAGTCGCTTATTTAATTAAACACAGCGACAATGAGTCACAGCTGTAGCTACGTCGACATGACGACAAATAAATAAATCGACGATTATTTGTATGAATGCCGTGCGTACGCTATAATCATAATAATAAGACTGCGTGCATTGTTGTAAAATGTAGACTATATTTTGATAAAAGCCAAGTTTCCTTTTGAGTCGAAAGCGTTCTGACAAAGGCAGGATCTAGATAATTAGTTGTGGACGAAAATAGTCGTCGCAGTCGGGCCCTGGGCCAGGTGACGTCAGCGCGCCAGGGCCGCCGGCGGGGCAAGACGGGCCCCGCGCCAGTGTCGCGCGCGCCGTCAGCCCGGTCGCACGCTACCTACCGAGCCTGTACTCAACTGCCACCAGCGCCGCCTCCACCGTCTGCCGCCTGCGCCTGGTCGCCTCCACGCCCCCTTCGCCCTCTGCCTACGCGATCCTCGACTACACGTCCACCTGTGAGTACTCACTATCTCTAAACCATATTATAACGTTACATATGTGTTGAAATCTATTGTCTAACTTCACCGATGCACCGCGATAGCAACCGATGCAGATTTCACTTCTGCATTCGTAGTTTACACATCAGGGCTATTATAATGCGTGCAATTATGTAGTTGTCGTTGACATTTTGGAATCAATTTGCTAATTAATAGATCCTAGGTTATATCGGTACCGCTACAGAGAAGCGAGCCAACCTTGGCGCATCGTGCAATGCAGCGAGGACCTTGCAAGTCACGCGTCAGAGTAACCTCGACTCACGCCGTATTCGCTTAGCTACCACGATTTCCTCCGATTCAACTGTTATTCAAGGTTTATCTACACGGCACTTTCCATTGCTTCTCGTGTTTTGCTGAAACGATTTGATGCCGCAGTGAGCAAGCAGTGGTTATCTCACCAGATCGTTAGTATCGCATAGTACCACATCTCATAGTACGAAGCCATGTTGATAGACGCGTTATGGAACTAACACAAACAGCTGACCGTCGACGACGTATTTTTCGTTTTTTGACGAATAAAAAATATGACGCGGTCACTCAAGGACGGTCGAACACTGTCGAGAGGTATTTCCCGTTTTTTTGGCCGCTGCACTGACATACAAAATGACTATCGAATGAGAAAAGACATTACCATTGTTGATATAAAAGTAAACTGGATCATTTGTGAACTGGTACGGCGATGTTGCGATGTAAACAAGGGGCCTCGGTATTTCGTGAGTTATCACTTTGGAAAAAACACGCCATAATTTTATCGCATGTTGTGCTCTCGCTATCAGCTGTACTTGCCAATGTTATGACTTGTGGTGTACCGAATAACAGCGTCAAGGGGCTCGCCAATAAACTCGTTGTAATTCGCACATAAAACAATATTATTATGCGATGCTTGACAATTACGCTTGGGGCAATGTTTTGAATACTGTGACGTCATTTTGTACCTTGATCACCTAATGACACGAGTTAGACAACCACGTGTAGATCTCAAAATAACACCGAGCTATAATTAGGCAATCAAAACAAAAACCTAGAATCCATTAATTAAATGATAAGATCGCTTCGAAAGGCAAAGGTGACCCAAAATTGAAAGTGATTTCGTTGAGTGAACCACTTTTATTTTTTCGAAACATGTCTTTACGGTAACCGACTTTATTTTAAAAATGCATTCAAGTATTGAAATTAACTTTATAAACAAACAAAAGGTTTTTATTTTAAAAAGAATTATAGTTAGTGTGAACTTAAGCATCTTGTTCGTAATTATGCAAGCTATGCCTTCCTTAGTTATTCACGCTTAAATGATACCTTCTAGAACGTCTTTAGACATATTTTTTTCACCTCGAATTGGCATTGATCGTGGTCCACAGAACCGGTAAGGCTGTGGTTACCCTTCGCCGAACATTCAAACATGTCGGAATACTCACTACCTTATTCAAATAAGCCTCGTTTACTCAACAGTTAACACAATTACTTTTTTCTATACATACTTAAATAGGCAATAATTAGGAATAACAATTGGAAACTATTCTTCAATTTACATTAGAATGACTAATATAATTTAAAGTGTCTATTTACGATTATTTAGCTCATCGACGTATTGAGGGGCTCTTGCAAATGATTCAATCTGTTTTATCTGCAAGATAATGTCACAATATTTACTGGGATCTTACCTATATTAATTATCGCAGTCTTGATGCTTGGATTCCAGGTATATAATTTTGTAATTAATCTTTCCAGAGTGCAATGGTCAGAAGATACGAAAGAATGAGTGGACGCCAGGCCTGGAGTGAAGAAGATATGGCCAGGGCAGTAGCTGCCGTGGTGTCAGGTAAGATGGGCTACAAACTGGCGGCTAGAACCTTCCACATCCCGAGGTCGACGCTGCAGCGACGTGCTAGCAAAATCCGCTACCAACAACCAGACGATCCAAAACCACTCATGGGCCACTACAGAAGAGTCTTCACCGATAGTCAAGAGAAAGATTTAGTTGGCTACATCAAAAGTATGGAAAAATATTTCATGGGAGTATCTAGGAGGGATATCAGAGAACTGGCTTTCCAATATGCAGAGGACAATAATTTGAACCATCCTTTCGACTGCAACAGCAGGATGGCTGGTGAAGACTGGGTGAGGAATTTCCTAAAGAGAAATCCCGAACTGTTGGACAGATCAGACACCGATATAGGCTTGGAACCGGTAAATTTTGATCAGTTCTACCACTTTATGTGTCAACTGTCATGATAATTCGTTGTTTAGTTGTAAGTTGACGCTAGCTATAAGCTAAAAGGTCAAGATCGTGGAACGCACCCGTGAGAGCCTCATGGTTAATGTATGTGTGAGTACAACTTGTGTATAGCACATATTAGCCTTTTGTATTCAAAATTTTTACTCGATTTTATCCAAGGTCAAAGAGAGATAAAATGCTCAAAAGATGCTCCTGTAATAAATTCATATATATAGAACATAGTGCAATAATTAAGAAAATTTTATATAGTGTTGGAACATACAATTATTATTAAAGTTTTTCAAACTAAACTCAAAATATTCAAGTTTATGTGTATAGTAATATATCGGGCACTCCCACTCAACGGCTTAATCGTTGAAGATGACGTTTCGATCTAATGGCATTGATCGTGGGTGGACTGGAACAGCGGGTATCAGCATTAGCGGTAGACTTGTCTCTAGCTTTCCGCACTTGGTCTTCTACCAGTATCAATGCAACTTGATCGAAACGTGGAGGTCAGTCTATAATAATCTGTGCGCGAATAGACCCGATATACTTTAAACACACAATACCTACTTAACGATATTTTTGAGGTTTAATTTTATCAGATTATATACAAAATATTTTTTCGTTTATCGAGCTGAGCTCAAACAAAAGTGATGTTATTTTGATATCTTCAGAGTTGATTGGTCGTTGGTAATCCTACTAGATGTAGTTACGTTGGGGCAACTAGGGGTGATCTCTGCCTTTTGCCCCGAAACGTCACTACGCTCATTTATATAAAAAAAACTTAGTACTTACGAAGTCTATTTAGTGTAGTTATTTCTTATTTATAGTTTAAATTCTGTTATTTAATGGTACTAAAAATATATCTTGCTAAAATTAAGGGCTGTGATAACAGAGAATGGTGTATTTTGTGGTAAGTACATATCATAATGTTGAGGTGATTTTGTAAAGAAAGGGGTTTATAAATATATTTATATTCAGAGTAAGTACATTGTTTATAATATACGTGTTACGATTATACTTAATACATAGTAAATGTTTATTTTGCGCGGCAACATATAAAATACGTCATTTTGGTACTGTACCCTGTGTATATAGGAATTGGCACAGCAGCGCCTCCCGCGGAATACTCATGAAACTAATTTCTCCCACACAATATTTTAGTATCGTTTCCTTACATCAATTCTTTACTCAGGGTACAGATTATTATCGTCATTATTGTATGGTAGCTTACTTAGGCAACAAAAAATGTACGCTACTCTACATGTACTTCTTGATTTCATAGACAAAGTAAAAATATTTTTAATCTGGTTGTTTATATTATGAACCTTTGATGTGTTGTCTAACTACATTTTAAACAGATTAATTTATTTATTCGTTTTAAAATTAACAAAAACCTAAGTATTGTGATAAAGGTGATCGGTGATATTAGTGGGAAGGGTTTGAACCATATTATTTTTGTGAGGTTACCTTTTAGCTCATTTAGAATTAATGATGTTTTCAAAACTAAAAAATACTATTTTTCTATATCTACAAATAATTTATTGTACACGAATATGTATGTCACTTACTTATTTGTCGTTACCTGAATAATGTTTTGATCTCTTTAATTTAGAAATAGCAAAGTGTTTTATTTATTTAGGTCTCGAAATATTAGATGTTGTTGGATTTGAGAAATTAGCCTTTTGAAACAAATGAATATACCTATGCCAAACTATGTTTTTATTTTGAGATTTATTTTAAATTATAGATAATATATTCCTAAGTACTTAGATAATTTTTAAGGCACCTTTGATTAATTTCAATAAACCAAATCCAAAAATTGTAGCTCTTGTTTTTTTTAACAATGAAACGTACCTATTGAGAAAGTGCCAGCAGCAATTACCACGGAAAGATACATAATAATGGTCCAAAAATAATTTAAAATGTAAACTTTAGCCGAGTTTATTGCAGGTTCTTCTCAGTTGAAGGCTTCGTCCGAACCGGTGGTAACTACAATAAATTTGTCCTTCATAAGTGCCCTTCTGGGCCTCAATTGAATAAATGACTGTTTGAAACTGGTCAGGGCCTTACCGTCTCATAGCGATTCAACTTTATGTACCTAAACGGGTGTAATATATTTGTTTACAAAAAAAGCTCCCCGCCCGCTGGTCTCCGGAGACCTCCATCGTCTCGGGCGAGCTTCGGACCCATGGTCTCAACCGGAAAATGCATAAAAGATAATTTGGTCCAATCGATGCGTATATTTTAAATTTTCCGCACCGGCCGCAGCTGTCCCGCAGGTTTAGGTGCAGTTGTGGAGTAGGTATATAAGCTATACAATGGTGCGTCTACGCTTCGCGAGCCCAGCACGAGCTGGGCCAAGCTGCTTTTTGTTCGTAGCTCACGATGTCAAGTGTGGACGAACAGCGGGCCTACAACACGAGCACAATGCGAATCTCTGTGTTCGTCAAAAACTGACAATTGGCGGAGAGTAGACGAGCGCGAGCCGTACGTTAGTTCAAGGCTCCCATATCCGTCTATGCTACGCGAATTCGTGCTCCGCGTGTGCTCGGCTTTATATCTTGCAAAGTCTAGATTCATACATAATGATTTCACATATTCAAGATAGACTATCACTTAATGAATCCTCATGACTTTGACCTACTAATAATATATGATGCCCCAAATAACAAACTGGGTTTTTTCCATTGCCGTTTGAGACCGATGCAATTATTATCCTAAATAGCTAGGTTTTATTTATTTATTTAAAAATCTAAGCTCATTTATGTTTCTTAAAACCAATAAGGACACTTCAATTATTTCAAAAGATTATTAAAAGAATGCAAATGCTGTAACAATTTTTGTCATGCTGCTCATTTGGACGGGCCAGTTGGCGCAGTTGGTTAAGAGTCTGATAAAGATTCCACCTATCCCGCACAGGACATGCATTTGTGTGCATGAACATGTCTGTATGTCCTGAGTCTGGGTGTAATTATGTATATTAAGTATGTATTTACAAACAAAAAGTAGTATTATGTATTATATCAGTTATCTGGTTTCCATAGTACAAGCTCTGCTTAGTTTGGGATCAGATGACCGTGTGTGAGGAATGTCTCAGGATAACAACTTTTACTATAAAGAGATCGCAAAATTGATAAAACTTATAAACGTCTAAATAGCCAGAATGGCTGATTTTTCATGTCATATGGAGCATTATATACTCGGGAAATAAATGAGTATTATTCGTAGAAATTATAGCAGGAAAATATCAAAATAAAAACAGTTAGGTCTGGAAAATACAGTTTTGATATATCAACTGTATATTATTTTCCTGGGACTCGCATACGGCTATCTGATAATAGTCAGAAACAATCCCAAACAGGAAGTAGGCAGTGAGCACAGAAGCTCAGCACACATCCGGCCAACACTTTACCATCGGAACGGACATAGGTACCTACATACTTATATAACATAGATATTCTCTAAGTAGGTAAATATGGTACAAGCTTGATAAGTGCTTTTTAGGATTCCGTGTCTTTAGATTAATGGTTCTAAAAAATAAGAGAGGTTCCAAAAGACGGGCCAGTTGGTGTGGTTGGTAAGATCGCTACCTATCATGCAGGTCCTCGGTTTGATTCCCAACCAGGACAAGCATTGCATTGTCTGCACTGCATGTCCTAAGTCTGGGCGTAATTATCTATATCATCATTTGCCTGCCCTGTTCCCAATCAATTGATCTTTGCTTGATTGCTCTCAAGTGCAGGGGCTCTACCGCGTAACTTTGGTGGTAATCGTAACGAACACCCTTAATTATTTCAACCAATGACGCGCACGCGTTACGACCTTACGACGCGACGATGACCATTCGTGGGCCCTGATTGGATGAAATTCATTAATGGTGTTCGTTACGATTACCACCAAAGTTACGCGGTAGAGCCCCAGGTTCCGAAACTGTGTTAGGCATCAGATTTTCAACTTGAGACTTGTGGCCTGTAGAATGGAGTGCATTTCTTTAAAAATCTTTAGTACGAATTAACATTGCTTAATGTAACGTATATCCATTTTTTATAGGCGTAAGATTCAGCATCGAATTTATAATAATCTACAGCTAGTTATAAACGGAACGATAACTGTACAACTAAATTTGTTTCGCCTTGATATTGTAGTAACTAGGCTGATTCGAGTAGCATTTATATAGGACCTTTCAGTGTAAAATCAAATAAAAATTCGTTTGTTTAAACTAACACTTTCGTGTTGAACTCACTGAAGTAAACTAAACTGCATAACTACCATAATAACTACCATGTAACTATACCATAGAGTTATTAAAATTTCGTTCATAGATACCTACGCCACATTAGTGCAATACTTATTACCGAACGAAACCAAAAAGGCTAGACAAAATACAAAAACATTTATTAATTTCACAGCAATCAGAATACAGTCCACACTAAATTCCTTAACTGCATTTCCCTAGTGTCGCTTTTCAATATTGCAAGTGACCGCGCGCAACTCAGGACCACTCAGTCATTGCAAAGAGCCTTCGCAGCGCAACATTTAGCTCTAAGATTTCCTTCAGTGTAGTATTTTATATTATTTGGTTTGTAGTTTGAAAGCCAATTTACGAGGCGGAGGCGGCGACGCGAGGAAAGCAAAAACAACGTTTCAAAGAAAATATCCCTTTCAAGACACCCTTAGGAGGGATGGGAGTGCTTAGCGAGGAAAATATTTAAGATCCCGTAGCTATTGTTATACGAACACGCTGTTACCTCTTATTTTTAACCGTTTTTGATTAATAGGTAGGGTTTTAAAGAGACTGAAATTAATAAATGTAAAAAAAAATATTTTTCAGAGTAATAAGCACGATTTACAAGGAAAATAACAATTGCTAGTTTCACTTAAGTTTTATTAGATTTTTTTTATGTATCTTCTAAATAAAATAATGTTTGGTATAATTTAGTGAAGGTAAAACCCTTGATAACGATGTGACTAAGAAAAACAATTGAAAGTATTAATAAAAGAAGGCAATTGTTTAAATCAAATCTATCTCCGAGTAGACAAAAGTATTTGAAAATGTTAAATTAATTGATTCAAAAGTTATAATTGGTAAAAGTAAAATAATTTCAAATTAATAAATCAAAAGTTGGAAGATGTTGGAAGACAATATTTTAAAGTAAAATGTTAGTAAAATGGTTATGTGAGTGATTAATTTAGAGATGGAATGTTATTTATAATGTTTATATACATATAGTTAGTTTCGCCATTCATAAAGATTCAAAATTCGTCATTCATACATCATATCACTTTGCAGTCTTAATTCCATATTTGTGGAGTTAAGACGCTGCACAAAAAGAGACGCTTTATATTCATTAGAAAGCTGCTCAAGAAATCTAACTATAAATTGGTATAAGCTTATTTAGGCAGTTACCATCTGCTGCATTAAGGGTATATGATGGATGATAGTGATAATTTATACACAAGTGCACACTGCACAAAATAATGTACTGGTAAAGTACTAGGTAATTGTGTTTAGCACAATAAAAGGTAGGTATTAGTAATTACTATTAGGTAATTACTAAGTAATAATTAATTATAGCATTTTAATGCTAATTAAAATAACCATAGGCTTATTTAAAGTGTTGGTACCGCACTACCCAGAGATTTGAAGTTATGTGTGTAAAATACAAGATATGGAATGGGGCTTATTTAAAGAGTAATCCTACCGCTCTATACTGAAAGATAATTGCATGTAAGTAGAAGTTAATAACCTCTCTAAGAGGTAAATAATAATGAATATACAATAAAATTACGTAAAACGTTATGATGGAGTTCTAAAATAAGATGTGGTGAAAAGAATAATAATAATAGTTATATAATAAATAATAAATATATATTGTATATGAAGTGTAATATTTATATTGGTCGCTATTGCTATAATTCATATAGTCGGTCTCGAAGACCTATGAAAATATATGCAATAGCCTAACTAAGTGTTGTAGTGGCCTTTGCTGTACTGATAATTACAAGGATAACATTTGTTACCAACCAGGCACAGCACCGACCGTGTTAATGTCTGTAAGTGTGAGTAATATATACATAAATAAATTGGTTAATTGATTTTAACTATTCAAAAAAAAATTATTCAAAAAAAATTGCATTCAGGTAGGTATTTACGTAGTCTATTTACATACTACATCTATGTCTATGTCAGAGCAGAGATAGATTTGTCACAGAAATTAGATTGTCATAGCAACTGTTGTTTGTTATGACAACCATAAATAAATAAAAATGTCAAACCTAAAACTGTGGAATAAATGATTAGACAGGTAAAATTATTAATAATTATGTACAGAATTTTATAAAAAAGTGAAAAATTATTTCTTTCTGGATCTTGACGTTGGTGTGTCTTCTTTTACGATAGAACAGGATTCAAAAAGGTAGTTCGGGCGCCAGATGTCACGCACGTAGGCTTTGGCTATCAGCTGACTATCAGCCTACGACCGGAGCATTCAAAATAGTAGATGTTGAAGAAAAATGAAACTTATAGACTGTCTTCCATATAGTTTATTGAGTAAAATAAAGAACTGTAACAATGAAAATACGATATAAAACACTTGTAAGAAAGAATATAATAGATATGAATACTGAGACAACAATTTGGGATACAAGGAAGTGGAGATATGAAACGAAGGAACTTACCCCAGCTGGGTTCTAGTAGTATGTTAATTATTTATACTATAAGTGCAGTGGATATTGTCACATTGTACACACGGCTATATATCAAGTATTGTACACATTGGTAACTTATTTCACTTTATGCAATAAATATATTCTGATTTGTTTTATTTCACTTGTAAAGACATGACCGCACAATTTAAGTTTTGTCTCAGAACTGATCGAATAGACTGAATGTCTGATGGACATTCTTCATATGAGATTTCAAAAATTTGAAAATTAGAATTCGAAAATTGATCATATGAAAATTTAAAAATTAGAATAAAGATTTGTGACCAGAAGCAATAATAGAAATAGGAGAGGTCGCATCGTTACAACTTCACGCATAGATTGCTTATTTGAAGTGAAAAACAACATTCAAAGTGCTTTTTTTTATTTAGGATAAAAACTGCTTAATTATGATAAAATAACATGGTTTTTTAATATGAAAAATTCAAAATTCAAAATCATTTATTCAAATAGACCTTCGCAGGCACTTATGAAAAGTCTGACTCTAATACTCTAATACCGGTTCGGAAGGTTGCATTTGCTGAGAAGAGCCGGCAATAAAATCATCAATTACTCTTTTCAAAACAAGCTTAGATTCATTACATAATATTTACATTCTAATCGCACTGACAACAATTGCGTGCCCCGGCGCGGCGGCAAAATTACAAAGCAGACTTTTTTTTTATGCAACTTAGTCGGTAAACAAGCATACGGCCCACCTGATGGTAAGCGGTTACCGTAGCCATATGGACGCTTGCAACACACGAAGCATCGCTCACGCGTTACCGACCTTTCCCCCCTCCCCTATGAGCTCTGGCGACCTTACTCACGCGCAGGAACACAACTTTACACAACAAAAAGTTATTTGGCTGCGGTATTCTGTAAGGTACTACTACTATATACTTACGTATACTTCCCCAGTCGAGCTGCTCTTTCAGCGAATAAACGCTATGCTCTACCTCTCTTAACAAAAATATGAATGAATAAAAATATTTAATAAGTAAATAAATAAATAGCAAACTTAAGCAGACCAGCCCCCACAAGCAGCACCTGTTCACAAGTATGACGCGTGGCAGCCATCGCCCTTCCCGCCGTAGTGACTCTTTTATATTGCTCGTCAGTGTATATAGAATTTCCAAGAGAAGTGGCGCCCCAAACATCCCTCTCTGAACGTGTTTCCGAGCTTTGAACGTTAGGACGTCACATAACTTCTCATACCTACCGTGCGAATGTTGATAAATAGGGAATTCTACGTGAGAAGGGAGCAGTTTGTGGCGTTCGTTTTCCAAACACTGTAAACACAACACATATTATATGTTATAGATGAAATAAGAGTTTGCAATTTTTACAAAACTTATGAATGAATATCAGTTTCAACAATACTACGAAAATAATGTTTATTTTGTATGTGTATTTTTCTATAAATATCCTAGTGCTTAAATTCTACGAATGCATTTTTGGTTTAATTTAATTTGGTGCAAATATCATTTATTTATTCAAAAGATTTTTTATTACATCCATATCGCATCGCATCTTGCTGCGTCCATGCTACGCAAATCGAGCACGAGCCGAACCACGAACGATCCTACAACGAGCACGATGACAATCCCTTTGTTCGTGAAAAAACTGACTATCGCGCTCGTTCGAGGCTCGCAAGCCCGTCCACGCTACGCGAATCGTGCTCGCAGTGTGCTCGTTCGAGGCTCGGCTCGTGCTCGGTTCGCCAAGCGGACGCACAATGACGACAGGCACCTACATCAAAAATAAAATGACTTTTGATTCTGCTTCCAAAGGTATTGTATTCCCTCTCGTGTGAACTGATAATATTCGAGAGTCGATTGGATTTCATCGTGGATCTGGTGCCAAAGGGGCTCTTGCATTACCACTTCGCTTTTCCACTACACCAATAACAATGACTTTGGCAAGTTCCATGCTTCACTGTAAAGTTTACCGTGTATGGATTTCAATTATGGAGTTAAGGTACATACTTTATGAAATATTTTATGGAGTACTTAGTTAGCCTTACCCAGTCTAGTTCGCATTGTTTAGAAAGTAATAAATCCCACCAAAAACATTTTCATGTAAAATTTTGCCAAGACATTGACCAAAAGCGCTGTCCAAAAGCGATCAGTTCTCAGGTAGAGCCAATATTATAACTTTACACACCCCAACTTCACAAACTCTACTACTTAGTCAAAATATGTGGCTTGTCAGATTAGTGGAATTTATGCCCGTTTTCAATAAATTAAAACGAATCCTTTTTCTTACCAATGGTAGGTTTTTTTATTGCCAAACTGGGGCCCTACCGCGTAACTTTGGTGGTAACGAACACCATTAATGAATATCATCCAATCAGGGTCCAAGAATGGTTATTGTCGCGTCGTACTGCGTGCGCGTCATTGGATGAAATATTTAATGGTGTTCGTTACGATTACCACCAAAGATACGCGGTGGGGCCCCTGGGCATATAGATCATTTCATAAGCAAATTTTACCTGTGATAGCTACTTCCATATGGGAGGGTCTGCTATGCAAAGCTCTGAGGTCTTTTCTTCATTATTAGTAAAGATATAAGAGTTAATTTTAATAAATCTTAACCTATAACGGTCCGTAAATTATTGAAACCGGGCATTAGCAAATCACCGTATACCTACCGCTTCCTCAATATTAATTTCAACTTACTTACTTAATTGAAAACAGCTAGATTAGGTAAAGCAAGTTCAATGAATGTAATTTCAAATGATGTAAACTCTTCGAGTCCAAAACAATATATCTAATACGATTTTCATTGAAACACACATCAAAATTTAAAAAAAGACGTATTGATTGGACCAAATTACCTTTTTATGCCTTTTGCAGTCGAGACCACGGGACCGTAGAAGTCCGAAGCTCGCCGTTTTGCTTATACTTTGTTAATTGATCGATGCCTCCTAAGACCAACGGGCGGGGAGCTTTTTCCGCTAACGCATCAGCTTGGCTATCCAAAGAAGAAACGCTGCCGCGCTGCCAGCCCGCTGGGAGTCTTGCGGCAGACTCGAGGTCTATAGATTGTAATTTGTCGAAAATGAATTGAATTTACAAACATTAAATGAAATTATAAATTAACCAACTGCACCTTACGTTGCGTAATTAGATACCGTTCTCTGTTCACTTAAGAATTCTGACGCAATCCAATTATATCGATGTTTGCGTTCTCAAAGGAGTTGAAAGCACAACGGTAAGTCCGCTTCCGCTCCGATGCACCCCTAAGAGTTAGAGAGCACTACCAAGAACGTACTAACAAGAACCGCCTCTTTTATTTATGTTACACTCTATTACGACGCGACTCCGGTCTCCAGATGAATGGAACGCCAGACTTTTTCACTTCTCAAAGGCAATGAAATGGATTCGCAAATATAGGTAACTTGTACCGCCGCCGCGAAAAATGTTGCCGCTTGCAATATTTATGTTTGCGAACGGATCGCGAATGTTGAATGAGCTGAGTGGCGTGTTATGAATACAGAATTAAGTGGATTGGGGAAATTATGGCACCTTTGTCACTGAAACGTAGCATTTTAAATGAAGGCACAATATTCGAATTGGAATTAAGTTCACTTGTTACTGAAATTAAATTAGGTTCGCAAATTGCATTTATCTCAGATAAATAATTATAAAAAGTTTTCATAACAAATGTAACGAAGTTGAATGTTTTTGGTACCATATGGCTTGTGAAAGTTCTCATAGTTTTTCGAAGGTTATTTTTTGAGACACACTAAATGGTAAGAATATAATCATTTATCTGGGGCTATTGTGTTCTTGAATAAATATCTGAGAAATATATAGAAAAAATAACAATGAAGTTTCCATCACAATCTAAAAAGGATTGTATAATTCTTAGATAGCTATGTATCAGGATCAGAAATCACTTGAGATTTCTTGTAGATGTTACATTGTCTATATTAAATAAATAGAGGTAAAGCTTTGTTTTTTACTTTGGATGTAGAATCTGATTCTGAAAATTCTTTCATTGATATATGAAGCTACATTGTCCCCGACTGCTGTACTACTTTTATCCCGGGAACGTGATTGAACGGCGAACAGCTTGTATAAAATAAAATACGAAAGTAAAAACACATGTTGGCAGACACCATCAATTTATTTTCCCAGTAACAACATGACGTTACACTTCGTAAAGCCGAACCCAATTTGTCGAGTCACTGGAAATTATTTTCATGAAATAAACAAAAAGTACAGGAGAACAGCAATAAAGCGAGGTGTCAGATGAGCAAACGCGAGGCGCGACGTGAGGCGCGAGGTGTGGGGCGAGGCGTCGACTGTTATAAAACTGCATCCGACGTGCTCCCACAGACTTTAAAGGCTTTTTTTCACTCCGATTAAAGAAGGTTCATGTTCAAAGATGATGCTTCAGCGCTTAAAATTCGGTCTGGTAAGTAACGCCTCACATTGTGCATAGTTAGGTCTCTTGACGGGCCTTTTTTATGACCAGCAAACAGACGATCTACCTAATGGTAAGTGATGATGGCTTCTCGCCACAGTTCGTAGGTTCGATTCACACCCAGACCTAACATTTTATGCGCATGAACATGTCTGTTTGTTTCAAGTCTGGGTACATAGGTGTGTTTCTATAGTGCGAGATCTCCTTAGTTTGGCATCAGACTGGCCGATGGTGAGATTTTATGATGGGACGTCCCTCACGAGAACCAACAGGATTAAAGATGCTGGTAAAGCCAACCTAGCTTTAAAGCATTTTTGAAGATTTATTTTTCATCCCATATTTTCTTGGACAATGTTTCAAGTTTTTGAAATTATTTCCAAATGCATTGTTCAGTCAGCTTTACAAAATGCTCGTCTTTTCTTTTGAACTGAGTGCAGAGCACAAATACCATACCACACTTACGTATACTTGTGAAGTTTACAAGTAGTTACGTAATTTAAAGAATAAATAACTATGGCGTCGTTCTGTAATTTTTTTTTATACGACTATGTCGGTAATTACCGTAGCCATATGGACGCTTGCAACACACGAAGCATCGCTCACGCGTTACCTCCCCTCTACTTTTCCCCCTCCCCTATGAGCTCTGGCGACCTTACTCACGCGCAGGAACACAACTTTACACAACATAAAGTTATTTTGCTGCGGTATTCTGTAAGATGGAGGTACTTCCCCAGTCGATCTGCTCTTTGAGCGAATAAACGATACGCTCTACCTCTCTTAAAAACGAATACACATAATAATATAATTGTAATACACATTTTATTTATAATATATTAACATATTTACAACAAATACAATCTATATTATAGTCAATTCTCTCGAGACTGCCGCTTCAGCCGATAAACGGCATGGATCCCAGCAATTAGTAATTTGGCATAAAAACATGGCCGTTTTCTAAAATATCCGCCATATTTATTATTCGGCAATATCGAAACCCACAACTGAGTTTGGAATACAGCTCGGTAATGCTAATTAGCATGACCGAGCTGCACGTTATTATTCAGTAATGACAAAACTAATTCTATACCAATTCTAAATCCAGCTGTTGACCGCAATGGACTAAAACTAGAATCTAAAATAGCGCTCGCCAGTGTTTCTAATAAAATATTCAGAATGAGTGAAGGCAAAAGCTATCATCTCACATTATTATGGTTAACCAGTTGTAGATATGACAAAATAGATTTGACACTTGGGTTTCATGTCTGCTAAAATGTCATACTGACACGATACTATTGCAGTTCCATTATCATTGAGCCGATGAGTGCAGAACACTAATTCAAAATGGTCTCATAATTAATGAAAAGAATGTTAGTACAAAAACTGTAGTTTCAGTGTACAGCAAGAATCTTATATATATATAATATAAGATTCTTGGTAGAATATAAAATAATCGGAAAGCTATTATGGCGCCATTATGGCGCCATTGTGAGGCTACTGTGTCAGTAGACTACCAAAACTATAAAATGTGTCAATTTTGACACAACTGATAGTTCATTGGAACACAATTTTAATAGCAGACTTGGGCCCCTGTAGCCTTGTCTGAGACTAGAAGTTAGTTACTGGGTTCAATTGCCAGGTCAGGTAAGGTGTAATTGATATTTCTAATCATAAATGTTCACCTAGTCCGAGGTTGATAATGTACTTAGGAATCTAATCGTGTAGGTATTTAAGTATGTAGTTAGCTAGAAGATGGCCTGACTGCCTGCCTGGCAACATTAACGGTGGCAATTTAAATTAAAAATAAACGTATGACAACTCCTTGATAGCCTTATTATAATTATCAATACTTACACGTGCAAAATATACCAATATAATGTGTGTTCTGCAACTAAAGACTTTCCACCATCTTCCTATACCATGCACGAACACCAAGAGATCGTTGGATCAAGTTGGAGCGGGACAACAATTTAAATTATTATAAAGGGATTCCTTTTTACATCTGAGAGTTTTCAGTATCTAATAGTATATAGTATTTTTTACTTCAGAAAATATTTAAGTACAAGATTAATTGCCCTGGAAGATGGGGCGGCCTTTAGTGTGGGACGCAACTTGCGTCGATACTCTCGCGCCTTATCACCTTCCAGAGACTATCCAAAAGGCGGTTGGTGCGTCTGTCTGTGCCGAAAACCTCAAGCGGCGCAAATATGCTAACTTAGATGTTGCCTAAATTTTTGAGCCGTTTGGGGTAGAGACTTTGGGCCCGTGGGGGCCAGGAGCCCATCGAATTTTTCGCGAAATTTCAAAACGACTGATCGACGCTTCCCGTGACCAGAGGGCTGGCGAGTAACTCGGTCAGAGGATTAGCATTGCCATACAGCGTGGCAATGCCGCCAGCGTTCTGGGCACTTTACCCACTGGCAGCGACTTGGAACAGCTTTCTTTTTTATAAAGGGCTGTCTCCACTGTTTTTATTTTATTTGTTTTCTCTTTTTCTGTTCTCCTATGTATATATATATATATGAATATTCTTTATATTTCTATCTCATCTGTAATTTTTTTCATCTTATTTAGATTTAAGGTTTTATTGATTTGGTTGCGGTATACTGTAAGGTGGAGTTCCCCTGTCAGCTCGACTGGGGAAGTACCACTTTGAGCGAAAAAACGCTACGCTCTACACCTCTTTATAAAGACTACCCTCTACCTCCCTTAAAAACCCGTAACTGTCCCTAGGAAAGCTTTATTTTATTCAACTATTAACCATCCCTTATTTACTGAAAAGAAGTTGGCTTAAACAAGCTAAATCTGTATTTACACCGTTGGTAAACTTGGTTATTACCACAAAATGAATTAAAAACACTTTCTCCAATGGCCGCCATTATTACAATATCCTATATCCTTTTTCTGGTGTTGCCATTCCTCGATATTCAAATACACAATATCAAAATAAACCGTTTTACACTTTCATAATAAATAATGCTGACAATTAATTATAATTAATCAATATTCAAAGGTATGAAATTAAATAATATTAAAATAATATAATGTTAATGGTAACAACACTATGCTGTAAATTATCCAAATCATTTCAAATTCACCTAATATACCATATAATTACTAATTAAAATATGGTTTTAAATAAAAGATTTTTATATTCTTGACTTTCGCAACTCGCAGTTACAGCTTTTTGTTGAAATTACAAAGGATTCAAAGTAATAATGCTATATCAAAATACATACCATTCAATACATAATCGTTCTCATTGTTGTGAAGTAATTGTGGATTATATAACGTAACTATCTGAATACACGTTCTTCCTGTGACTTCCGGGCACTATTGTGGAACTCTGATAAAAGCATTACGTCATTAACTTGTTCAACAATCGAATATAAATTAGCACTTTATGACGTAAATCTAAAGTTTTATCAGTCTGTTATTATGGATTATATAAAACATATTTCATCAAGATAAATACAAATACATATATTGTAAACTAAGTTTCATCCAAATCTGTTCGGAAATTTCGACGTGATACAAAAACTCTTACACGTATTGTATTAGTAATTAATGTAATTAGTAGGATTTCAATAATTCACGGTCTAGTCTCGTCACTTTATTAATAAATTCGAAGACTACGCAAAATAAAGACACTATCGGGGTTCAATCCGTTTGTGACTAATCGAATAGGGAGTAAGTAGAACTAAAAACTAGTAAGAAGTATGGGGTAATAGATTTAGTATGACACTAATTTTCTAAGCAACCCTATTTTATTACCTATAAAACAAAAATATTATCGCGTCCTATTTCCTCGCCGTGATAATCTTTACACAAGTACGGAGGTCATGGAAATTGAATGAGAAAAGCGGGTGAACTTTGTTCCGAAGCCTCCCAGATGCGGGCTGATATCATATTCCAATATATCAAAGTGCCGCCGCATCATGTGCGCATACGTTATTTTGTACTATACTCTGGGGAATACGCACCTGCTTCAAGCCTTCACACGACTTTTAGTCTTATATTAAGGACATAGAGATGAATTCTTAAAAGCTCGGATTATTTGGCGATACTTTTAGTAGGTGCGTTATTATAAAAGACTAATTTTACCATTATTAAAACACCAGTTTATTATGTTATTTACAACAAATATGTACATATTACAATCTATATGTCCGACTGATGGCAAGGTTCCCAGCAGGCTGGCAGCGTTTCCTCTTTGGATAGCTAAGCTGATGCGTTGACGGAAAAATACGGCGGTTTACCATTTATCTTTTTATGCACAAAGGCATGAATATTTGTACCTTACCTCGCGGTTTAAAAAAACAATGACATCAATTGTTATTATAGGACGCACGTCCCTCGCGAGAATCAACGGGTTAACAAGCATACATGAGGGTGGGAATGGAGATTTTATGAAATTAATTATAAAGAAACGTGAAGATTCATGTAATTTATGTTATAATCGCTTTAATATCATTAAAAAAAACAATACATTTCAGTAACAACAAATAATTTTAATGCAAATATTTCATAATAAGTGCTGCAAAATAAACGCCCAGTCAAAGAGAATAAACGAAAAATTTCAAAATAAACATTCACACAAAGCGAAAAATATTTTGAATTTGTATTCTATCATCCGATATTTAAATCCAAACTCGGTGCGGTTGGGCGGGCGGCGCGAGAAGTTTCCTCGAGCGAGGGGCGGGCGCGGGGGAAAGCCGTGCAGGGGGTGGCGAAGGGGGGTAATTAGGCGGCCCGGCGGAGGCTGTATTGATCGCCGCGTCTCCTAGCAACGCGCGAGATGGCAGCACAGCCAGCCCTCGCACCGGGAACAAGTTTTTTGTTCGAGCTCGCTCTAGGTGAGACCATTTTGATGTAATCTCCACAGAGATGATTCAATTCCATTCGTCCTGTACCTATCTTTTAAGCTTATTACGCGATTAGTTTTATTTTGGGGAGTTTCCGATAGTAAACATAAACTTATTGGTTTCTTTTGTTTCTATGTCTTTTTAAAGACAAAGAAGGGAATTTAATAACTGTTGCCAAATGCGACGGGATGGAGGCAGTAGCTGTGTACACATAATTACTGGTATACTTCAGTGTACATATCTGAGCTCATCCGGGACGGGTGCTCCGGGGCACGACTCGCATTCACTTGCTTTCTTCCCGAGTTATTATTACGAATAAATCTGGTGACTTAAATAATGTTCGAATTTATTTGATAGTAAACATGTATCTATTCTTATTTATGCTGAAATATTCAGTACTTCTGTTATTGAAGGTAGGTAAGTAGACTAGCAGAAAATATTTTATGCATATTACAGGTGTCCTGTAAAATATGATCCAAATGATAACCCTCGAGAGCTGAGATTACGCCCTATTAGAAAAATTAAAATATTTGCTAAAAATAAATCGTAAAATTATCTTATATCATAATAACTAAATCATACAAAAAACTAAATTACAAATATATCTAAAAGCGTGATACAGTTTTTTTTTTGATATGATAAAATCTTAGCTTTTGAGGTTTATTATTTGGTAGGACCATTATTTACAGGACACTGTATATAAAGATATATTATTTGCTACAAAGAAAAGTTAAGAAACAAAAGAAACAATAAAAATAATATAGTTCAATATGTTTTTCTAATCATCATACTTATAAGGGGCAAAAGCCCTTCTGCTGAGACAGTAGGGTCCGCTTACAACAATGGGCTAGGAAGGGGCACAGTCCATCATGCAATCCGGATTATTGGACTACTTACTCATGCCTTCCAAATTACTTTCGATAAATTGTTAATACTTTCCTTTCTTTGGAACTCTATCCATAGTCAGGGCCCATTTCCAACTAAAGACGAGCAATGGAAATAAACCACAACTTTATCATGAAATATTTCCGAAACCAAGCAAGATAGCTTCTTGAAGTGACAAGCAACATTCAATGTATTTAATAACGCATTATATATATAACATCAAACTGAAACAAAAAAAAAAAAAAAGAATAAAGAACTGACTTAGGGACTTTGCAAGTAATTTATATTGCTCGTCAGTGTAGAAATAACACAACCACGCCACAAGACCTGGGTTCGATTCAAAATGCAAACATTTGTGAATGTGTTTGAGTGAAAATTTACATTGTAAAGATCTAGACTGGACCTCTCAATATGCCCCACAGCTGGAGTACAGTAGAGCCCTGATAAGGAGGGTAGACGCCTAACACGCTGACACAGTCACTACCAAAACAATACAAAATATGACCATGTTTCTCCTGTACGTGGATTACGTAACTTTATTGCAATGAAATTCAGATTGAAATTACCTCTGAATCGGTGGAAATATTACAAAATCGGAAATGGTTCCATTTCTAATGAACCACTGTTTGTATTTGCAATTATCAGAACGTAAAAAACTTATCAGAAAACCGATATATTGTACCGATTTCAATTCGAAAATGATTGAAATTTAGTTACGTAATCGCCCCGCTGAACTATGTGCTATGAAATACCATAGTCTACCTGACACTTCATACAAATCTCAATTGTGAAATATCAAGAATAGATGCGACATGGAGGCATTCCACATATTTCTAAAATACCATCGTCCAAGAGAAAATGTAATAATGTGAAATTGTTGAACGCGACGCTTGGAAGCTACGTATGTGCACTAGTTCCTACAAGTTGCAGTAAACAAGGTACATAAGGTCCGTTTGAATGAGAATCCAAATGAAGTAAAGAATAAATTATGTTCATTGAAAATAAACCGTATGTCATAGGGCCACGTTCCAAACTCGCCGTTAGTGTGTTTTAAAATAAATCACCCTAAATCAACCTTTACCTCGAAGTTAAATCTGTTAAACCGACACTCCACAATTACAAAGAATTTGGTGACTGAGCATGAAGCTCCATTATGTAATCTCTACTAATATTATAAATGCGAAAGTTCTTAGTTTTTACTTCCTACAAGCGACAAGGAGCAACGGATCGACTTGATTTTGCATAGTTCTACATGATCTTAATGGTATTTATCTGATCATTGGTAGTTTATGGGCAGGAGACTGACATAAGTCTGGGTGTAATTATGTATATTAAGTATGTATTTACAAACAAAAAGTAGTATATGTATTATATCAGTTATCTGGTTTCCATAGTACAAGCTCTGCTTAGTTTGGGATCAGATGACCGTGTGTGAGAAATGTCCCAGGATATTTTTATTTATTTATAGGCAACTTTTTACTAAATACAGAGGTAGAGCATAGCGTTTATGAGCTCAAAGAGCAGCTCGACTGGGGAAGTACCTCCACCTTACAGAATACCGCAGCCAAATAAAGCAAAATAAAGACAAATAAAAGTGCTCATTACGAGGGGGGAAGCGTCCATATGGCTACGGTAACCGCTTACCATCCGGGCGGCGAGCCGTGCGCTTGTTTTCGATCCGCCTTAGTAGTATAAAAAAAGCTAGATTTAAAATTAATACACATTATTTAGGTCGCTTACATAGGTATCTTAATCTGTATTTATTTATTTTACTTTCTAACCTGTGAGCTATTATTACTATAGAGAAGACGCCACACATCACAAATATGTACCTTTGCTTATGATAGCTTCTCTATACGCAGTAATAATAGCTCAATGTTTCTAACATACATTGTTCTAGTATATTGAATGTTCTATGTTTACTGTATAACATTTATACTTGCACTACCAGAATGCCCCTCCAAACAGCACCGCGCGTTCGTGAAGAATATTGCACTGTAAATGCGTCCCACATTTCTGTGACACTATAAAAAGTAAATGGAAACTCGCACGAACCACTTCAGATGCGAAAATGTACGAAAGATTCTGTGTAACACGTCAAATATAAGTTTATTTGTAGGAAGTACTTGGCTGTAGAAAAATGAAGCCTTTTACGTCTTAGTTTTCTGTACTTTAATGGAGAGTACTGTCTGTGTGTTTATATAACAGCTCACTATTATGACTGTTCCATAAAGTTCTTCACTCACTATAACAGCACGGCTACGCCTCGGCAAAGACTTGCCATCCAAGTGAAGCTTTTAAATGATGAGATGAAACAGTTAATGCTTGCCGCGAGCCGTCAACTGTTTTATCTTGTCATTATAAAATTTACTTTAACGCACATGATTTAACGGCGTCACTTGGATGGCAATTCTTTGCCGAGGCGTAGCGAGGCGTAGCCGTGTTGTTATACTGAGTGGTGACCTTTTGAGTATTATTTTAGTAATATTTTTTACTATGCTTTTCTGTGACCACAATCTCACCATACTATGGTGTCTTTACGATGTCCTCATTGATTCGAATACACAATATTTGCCATGACATTTGAAGTAACTAACACTGTTATCATCGCTTAAAATTGTCAGTAGATAGGTTCGATTCAACTATAATCAATAAGCAACAAAACTAATTAAATCTCTTTTCAAAGTGTATCTTCATTCCTTGAACGAATCTCAAGTATAAATTACGAGACATAATATAAAATAAAAATAGATATAATGGTTCATTATACACGAACCCAGAACATTGTCAGTGAAAAGTTAACAAGTGCTACGGGCGTAGCGAGCTCTACGCCGTAGTGCTTCGTAGCAACTCACAAAGGATTTGTTTAAGAATGTAGCGCAACTTGCAATTTCATCAAAAAGCTTATTTCAATATGGCGGCGTCCCTGCTACGAATGTTCTCGTTCGCTGAGTTAGATTTTGGTGCCGATTCTGTTGTAAATCGCACTAAACTAATTTTAGTCACATCTCATCTCTTTCTTACGAACATTATTGAAAAAGGATAGAACATGTTTCAAGCTGTCAAATTAATCTTTGCCGTCTTATTTTGCGTGTATTTAGGCGTAACCGCGATAGATGGCGACTAAATTTAAATTGAAAACGAGCATTGGACTAATTTGACAGGACTAAATTTCTTACATCCTTTTCTTATGTTCTGTGTTAGAAAGAGACATAGCGAGATTAAAATTAGTTTAGTTGTAAACAACAGAATCAGGGCCATGTATTATATATTATGCAATTGTGTTTCAGAGCATTAGTAAAGAGGTTCAAGTGTACAAAACTTCAATGTATGTATGTATAATATGATATGATATACTTAATATATTGTAAGGAACATAGTATTTACGGAATTTCCGTAGTATGTACATCTTAACACCCTTCCCTTTTTCTTTTTCTTTTCTTCTCGTTAAGTCCCTTCATTTATTTATGAGTAGAGTTTAAAAACAGAGCGTGGGAGATAGCAATTGTTTTCTCGGCTTTTGGCCAAAAATATGAAATATCAACGTGTCCCGACTCATTTACATGAACAATCCATATAACACACTTTGTGGCGTTCCGACAACGTTTACTACATTCAATTTGTACTTAAAATTGCTTATATTTTATTCAAATACTTATCCAATTCAGAAATTAGATGACATTTTGAACTAATATTAATTTTAAACATGATCTTCTTTCCATAAATAAAATGTAGCCATATCCTTCTCCATGCCATAGGCTCCCTGATAAACACACATTCAGATTTATATAATTAGTTAAGATTTCATATTATTTAACTAGTTGCATCCCGCGGTTTCACCTGCGTACCCGAGGGATATCCTACACTACCCTAACCTACCCTTAAGTTTTCTAAGCAACTTTCGTATTTTTTTTTCTGTAATATCCTTCTCCAGTGTATTACAAAACATATAAAAAAAGATGGTTGTATTCAAAGTCGTTCTCAAGTTACGGCATGACTAAGGCAAGGGAAATAGGGAATAATTTTTATATATAGAGATAACAACTTATGAAGATCTTATGACCTTAGGTGTATTATATTAGGTCAAAATATCATGGAATATAATTAAGATTAATTGGAAATTATTTCGTCTTTGATTATTGAGTGTATTATCAGTCTTGGTAACACACCTTTAAAGGCTTTCTTCAAACCTGTGGTAGGTACATGCTTGGTAGATTTGACCTTCATAAGTGCCCTCCCAGTGCCTTACCACTATCCTGCTAATATTATAAATGTGAAAATTTGTATACCAAAGACATTTAACATAAGATATATTTTCATTTCGGCAGTAGCAATTTAATTTTGTAAGACTACTTATACTCAGCCTCGAATAGCACTCGGAGCGTAGCACTTAAAAATAATCCCCCTCAAAACACTAACGCAGCGCTTCGTAGCGCTATAATCATCCTAAATGCACACTAAAATTATGATAACGTTATGGTGCGTCCATGCTTGGCGAACCGAGCACGAGCCGAGCCACGAACGAGCACACTGCGAGCACGATTCGCGTAGCGTGGACGGGCTTGCGAGTCTCGAACGAGCGCGATTGTCAGTTTTTTCACGAACAAAGGGATTCGCATCGTGCTCGTTGTAGGCTCGTTCGTGGCCCAGCTCGTGCTCGATTAGCGTAGCATGGTCGCACCATTATACATGTTTCATGTCAATGCGTTAGTGCACATATTAATAATGATAATAGTCATCCGTTTCGAGCTGTGTCATATCGTGTAATATATTGGAGCTCGTAAAACACCGGGACGCCTCCGAGCTGCGATTTCATGTTCATATAAATTCACTGATGTTGTTAAAGTAGCTTTTCATTTTGGATTTCTATAAAAATAAGCATACATTTGTTGTCACGGAAAAATTTGCGATGCTAACAGTACCAACGTATGAAATAGAGGCGGGATCTCAATTAAATATTGGGTATTGAAGCCTGACAAACCATTGCATACAGTTACAAAGCGATGAATGCTTTAATATCCGTCTATACCAAGACTGAGCCTTTCATTCCCCCGACCGTAGAGAAAACGAAACCATTCCCAAAATCCCTTAATTAGTGCTCGTCCCCTACGTCCGTCACTGTCCGTCTGTCGAATGCGAAACGCCTATCACAAAGGTAGTATTAATTAACAACTCCGATATTGAATCTCTTTGATACAAATGTATCTACGCACACCTATGTGTACGATTCGATGTAATTACGGCGTGTCAACGCTGTCGTGTGCACACCAGCATACTCGAATGTACTTATTGAGCTAGTTCAAAGTGGCGGCCGGCAGCCAGCCGGGGCTGCCTCCCGGGAATCGGGAGCGAGAGTCAGGTGGCGGCACCTAGGTGATGCAATTCACCTACACCTACCTATCGACCGATATTCGACTCTATTTTCATGGAGGTTGCAATTAAAATGGTTCGCGTGACCGCCGAGCGCCCCGGGCAGTTGTATGCAGTTGCGAACGGCCGGGCTCCAGCTCACGGTTGCCCATGGTAACTGCCCGGACCGCGAGGCTCGCATCACATGCGTTATATTGAGTTAATATTTGAGTAGGGATGTTCGCAGAATATTTATATTGCACACGCTTCCGAGAATCTCCGGGATGGAAAATCAATAAACCTAGCTGCAAGGGAACATTATTACTATACGTAGATGCGCCCGTTTACGATTTAAAGTACGAGAACAAAGGAAAGGTGTATTATTTTATGAAAAGAAGCTTTGTATGCACCTGCTTGTAGTATCAATTAATAACTTAGCAGATAACTATTATATATTCTAGATTAGTGAAATAAACAAAGTACAAAGGAAAAGTATAAGCAATAAAAGAAAATCTGATCATTGGTATGCTTTAATAATTAATACCAGACAGAAGAGGGCATTTTATACAAAAACTAAATCGTAGCCATCGTCACATTTGCCACTTTAGAAAACACAAAGGGTTTATTTATTTGGGGAAAAGTATAGCGATGACATAATAAGAGAATTACAAAGTCAAAGCGAAGATTATCAATCCACCCTGGACAATTCACTTCTTTCTTCAATCTTTGTATTCAGAGAAGAAAACTAAAAATTTACGAAAGTTAAACAATGATTGTTACTTAATTTTCGTCAAAGAAAGTTTCGTGATTGTTTGCCTGAGAACTTGACTATACAAATTATGATGAAATAGGCAACAAGTTACCCCAACTATGTGCGGCATTCAGTGTCACTGCGGTCCCTTTGTGCCGGCAGGTTAATTTTGTAACTTACCATTTGTCACTCCCCTTTGTTGTAGCTTCAAATGTACTTGAGGCAATTTTGTCTCATGAACGAGGATTGGTGAACTATAAATTGCTAATTTACATAATTGCTTATACTTATTATTTTTGAAGATAAAGCTTCTTAACGCACGAAAAACGTGTACAGATCGCGGCGATGCAACGCTGACATGCACCACAGTTGTTGGCTGCTGATCAAAGTCAAAGTCGATTTTACCTACACATCTGTGCCTACTCGTTTCGCTTGTCTGGTGTCATGGCAATACAATTTTTTGATTTATCGAACAAACTCGTTTATGCCCCGAATACTGTAAAAAATATCTAGTCTGCGAGTTGCATACATTCCAAAGTAACTTGAATTAATCACAATCTAGTTAAGTACTGAAATATATCCCCCTTACTCATAATGAAGTTATCAAACGTTGATTATCTAAAATTTTGAAGTCTTTATCCGACACATGACATTTGGTGATCGAAAGAGTGAGACGGAGGACACTATTACACTGATTTAGTTAAAAAGCGATTATGAATAAGGGGGTAATAGATAAAATTTTGTAACCCCTTTTTAAGCGGATAGAGAGACTCGAAGAGAAGTTTATCTGGAGCAGTCCAAACAGCAAAAATGTATTTATTTATTCATACTTACATTTATTAGAGATTTAGAGCGTAGCGTTTATTCGATCAAAGAGCAGCTCGACTGGGGAAGTACCTCCACCTTACAGAATACCGCAGCCAAATAACTTTATGTTGTGTAAAGTTGTGTACCTGCGTGAGTAAGGTCGCCAGAGCTCATTGGGGAGGGGGGAAAGGTCGGTAACGCGTGAGCGATGCTTCGTGTGTTGCAAGTTACGGTAACCGCTTACCATCAGGCGGGCCGTAAGCTTGTTTACCGACTTAGTATACAAAAAAACTGAGAGTCAAGATGACTTGTTCTATGGCTTATAATAATTTCTTCGTTTTAATGATATCGGCACAGCGTCTCCTCAAAACCTCTATTCGAACCGCTTTGCATGTGAAGAGGTGCAATATCGGCAACGTGCGAGTAACCCCTGGTGTTGTAAGCGTCTAGGTAACCGCTTACTACCAGGCAGGCAGTATCCTTGTTTACTAATAAAAGAAAAGATACGATATTGATTAGTGACTTTTTTGTTTCGAAGTTAATAATTTTTGAAACATTTCTTAGTCAAGCAACTAAAATTCCTACGCTAACCGTTTCTCAAAATGTCCTACAGTTTGCGTCAAAACCTCAATTAATTTCCTTGTGGTGGTGTTATATTCATCGTCACAGTTCCCGGCTACACTGAGGGCGGAAATTACATTTTTGTTGCAAGCTTAACCCAAGATGATGGGCGAAGTCCCGCCGTTGGTTACCAAACGTGGTAGCAACCGTAATGGCTCTCTGTACTGAAAACATAATACACAGAAAGTTCTGGAAATATTACACGTAAACATACGTCTATAGAAGATATCAAATAGTATCACTAACACTTTATTTTTGAGAGATTTCTTATCATCATCATCAGTGGAATTCAGCAAGAGTAAAAACCTTGGCGTAGTATTCCTACGTGAATGCTGATTATGTAGTAAATTGATGTTTCGTTAATTGCTTTCTCTTTCCTGCGTGCTTTAGCTGAAAATAAAACATTCCAATGGCTTTGACTGCAAACTGAAAGTAAAACACAGTCAATCTGCAGGTTAATTTTGCAACTCTGAATTCCAGAATTGAATTTGTCTTGTTTGCTTTGACTGGACATATCAATTATTAAAGTCACTGTTTTACAACTTTTTAGCTCAATGCAGTTATGAGCAGCTGCGAATGGATCCTGGCTTGCTGCATGGTCATATGTTACGGTATTCTGTGTTATGTGTGCATGTATTTGTACACCGTAGCTCTTCTGTACTCATCTATTTTGTGGTGTTACTGAGCGGCAAATGAGCCTTGAAGCCGTTGGTCGAGATAAAACGCCCGCCCCGTCCCAACCCCGGGAAGAATTGACGCTATAAACTTGATTGAATATTTTCTTGTGCGCATTACGTCTGCTTCTTTCGAGACCTGGGGATTTATTGAGGTGGGTGTTATGTAGCACGGATTGTGCGGAACAAAGGAAACGAATTATTACAAAGCGTATTTCTGTGATTGAAACATTTAGTCGAATTTCAATATAAACCCAATATTCTACATATTTGGTTCAAGATGCTTAAAAATCTAATAGGAAAGTAATTAATAATTATGATAATAAAATATAAAATAATATAATGATATAAAATAAAAATAAGGGAATGTAGAAAATTTTACCCGGTTAATTAACGGGTTATACCCTGGATTTTCTTAGGTGGTTAAGAGAAGAGATGTCTATGAATGTGCGAATATATTAGCATGATTGTAGACTGAAAAACATAATAATGTGCAATAAATAATGTTACTTTTAAGGTTGTCGTGAGGCGAGCGAGTTCCCCATCGTTCATGGTCCTGTCTTACCGTTATCTTGCGCGCCATCCCGGGAGGGGCAATAAATCTTACGGGACGCAGTCGCCATTGTAGCGCATCATGACGGGCGATTCCTCTTAAAATTCCCTTTATTTTATTATGCACACTTTTGATAAATACCCAACTAACGTCACGGTGATACGGCAAAAAAATATATTGTAGTCTGGCATGAAATATTAAATGGGGATATGCGGAGCAGTTCGAGTGAATCTAATGACGAAATGGGTTTTATTTTCTAATTTTAGACTTTCATTCAGAATTAGGCAGTCGATCGGTACACGATTGCCGTAAATGAAGGCATCAAACATAGCATCAGCAATGAAATAAAATCGTTCTAAGGATTGGAATGGCAAACGAGTATAACTTTATAAGGATCGGGGTGGAACCACCTGACTGTTAAAATGATTAACTCGAAAAAAGTCGTCTATTTCAAATAGAAATTACCTCACCACATGAGAAGTATTTCAAGTCACCATTAATTTGCGATTTCCAATGTTGAACGAATTTTAACTATATAAATATATAGATATCTAGGTAACTAGATACTAAGCATCAATGTACTTTATCCTCAGAACGCAAAACTTAATTGTTCGTCAGATACATAAGAGTAGAGGTCAAATTCGCCATCCGGGGTAATCCGGGCGGAAGCTGCGTCGGTCGGTCGGTACTGAGAACGTATCTCGGGGAACAGGTCACCCCGCGGGGTCGAGCCCGCCCCCCGGACTCGATAAATCACCAATACGATTCATGGGTCGTTGTTGCGTCAAACCACAGACCATGGTTTACGACTTTTTTACGCATCACCACTAAACATGATGTTTTATGATATATATTTGTTTATTAAAATCTTTATTAGGTACAGACAGACATTTTATGGCAATATGGAATATTATGCTAAGTACCTTACGATCGATTAAATTAAGAATTCTTGGAGAAGCTTCTATCTAAGGGAGTATTAAAATAGATTACCGATGTAGGATAGATTTTAGAGCCAAGGGAAACTCGAATTTTACAGAACTGCCCATCAAAATACTGAATGGAAAATGCTTGAGTGAGCATATTTCCATACTTTACCATGCTAAAACAACAAAGCCCCCTATGTCACGCCGCTGAAAGTGGCATTAAAGGAAATAATTAAAAACCTTGTTAGTCTTAGCTCAGAGCAATAAGAGTGGCTGGCAAAGGAGCGTCGAGCGAACAAAATAAAGCACAAGCGCTACGCTAGGCGGCAGCGGCGTCTAAAACCTGTATAAATGCAGCACATTTCCAGGCGTCTACCTCTTTATTGCCTGTTCGCCGGCAAGACAAAAGAACTAAAACTGCGCCTCGGGAATATTAATAAGAATTTATCTCACACCGACATCAGATCGAACGTCTACCCTCGCTTTAAAATTCATATAACTAGGCATGTCTCCAAAATATGCGAAATGTTCGCATTCTATTCCTTTAAAATGCAATTTACTTATTCATCGTAAAGTTCTCCCGACCCGAAAAGAAATGTTTAAGCTCGCACTGGGTAAACAGAGTTTTTAGGGTAAGAGAAAGTTTGCGCGCCTTTGCCCCCTGGTTTGATGTGTGCCGGCTACCGGTGTGTGGCGCCCACCGTGGGGCCCGCTCCGCTGGGGAGAAAGAGATGCCATGCGCCCCACAATGATACTACATCGCTGGCTAAGGCTACTTATAATGCAGGATCGTGCCACCAACTTATTTGGGTAATCATCACTTCGCTATGGTCCCAACTATTCGCATTTGTTATAAATTAAAATAAAACTTTTTCTGAGCTAGAATCTAGAATATTTATTTCAATGATCCTATTACGTAGGCGGAGACTGGAGCGAACCTACAGATGAAAATAGTAAAAGCACTCAATTTGAAATGGCGTCACGCGGTCTGGCAAGATGGCGGCGCGTTTGCGGCGGGACCGCTCGCACCGCGCAAATGTTCACCCATTATTTGCAGCCGCTTTAATTTTCCAAAGATCTCTTACATTATTATAATAACTGCTTTATGTAAACTTTTCAAAGTATATTTAAGTGGGTACTATAAATCTGATAAGAAAAGGTGCTTAAAATAAATTTGATCAGTTTTTTATGGGAGCTTCCGTTCTATAGGCAAGGCCAAAGTAACATAAAACCATTAATAAGCCTCTTACCCTATCCGTCTAAGTCAACATCGGTGTTCTCTGAGATGTGGGGGGTGAGGCAGCCGGAGGGGACTCGGGGCGCGTTACCGTGGCAACACACGGGGGCGCGGACCCGAATTTTATCGATTCGGATACAGACAGCAGCCCGGCGAGCATTCGCCTACACTAACACGATTCAACGCCCGTGTTTGCAGATCTCAGAGGTTTATAAGGGCTTTGACATTTGGAAACACGTACGATGTTTAAATAGCAATCTACACAGACCGTCGCTCCACTCACATCCATCCACAAATTGCTTCTGTACGTGCTTTGTGGGATAGAAAATATTAATGCTACTATTCGATATATTCGTGAAGCTGTTACGTAAAGTCTATTTCATCTTAATAATTGTAATTTAATCCGTTGGTTCTCGCGAGGGACGCGCGCCCTATAATAACAATTGATGTCATTGTTATTTTTTTTACCGCGAGCCAAAGTAAAGAGTTTTATTATAATCGTGAAAATTAAAAAGTTTGGTACTATCCGTTATCTAAATATCTAACAAGGTCAGCTTCACAAAATTATCTTATTTAAGAAACGAAACCCCAGAAGTCTTTTTTACGAAAAAATAATCACACAATCCGTTTCACCCTCAAACAGCAATTTGCCAAAAATGGGAGCAGTAGTTACTGCACAACGAAAACAGAGCTCTCGAAGCGATTTTTGAGTAGGGATAAAAAGGAAAGTAGGGTTGGAAAGGGTTCCCTACGCGAGTTATGAACCATTGCACCCTTCGCACCATTCGCCCCTATCAATTGTTACCAGTTGCGCATATTTTTGCCGCAAACAACCCGCTGGGTGCCGTGGGACCGTCCCCGCGTGGCTTAAATCACATCGAGAGAGCACATCTCAGGAGTTGTGCCTAATTTTCATTCAGAAACTAGCGTTATGAACATTTTGATGGTTTTAGGAAGTTACAGTAGCGAATTTTTAATGGTAACCTAAAGGTATATTTACACATTTATGGACGCTGTAGGTACCTATAGGTGATTTGATTAAGGTCGCGGGCGTATTCAAAATTTTGCCCGTTTATAGTATACCCCCACAAACATAACTGGCCCGGTGGCCAAAAGAGGAACTTACGACGCCAGTTTGAAACGTCAATCTGCCTGCCATTCGCCATTGGTCGTTTGCTCCACCAAATGCCATAACAGCGGCTCTCTCACCGGGTGAGATAAGTTTGTGGAACTGTAAACTGTTGATAAAATAGGTAAAAAATAATAATTTCGCGTAGGCCATCTGACCGTTTGTGATTGAAGTTAACGTTTAAAACTAGACTACCTATGCTGCCTACCCACACCTAAAGGGAAACAGTACAGCACAAATAAGGGAAAATTCCGAAAAATAATAAAAGTTGAAAATTAAGGCATTGATTGTAAACGGACTAGGTGTTTTACAAGTAGGCCGTGCTAATCGTCCGGGCGATATAAAAATAGTGTTAAAAGGACAAAAACACAATAACTAAGAAATGATCTCATTTATAATAAAATCAACCCACATAGATATTGTAATTACTTAGTTCACTTTGTAAACGCAAAAACAACAATGATATAGGTATACTATACATAGAAATAACATCAAAAAGAATATTAAAAAAATGAAATTATGTGAATCAATCCTTGGAAAAACAAACAACAATCAAAAGCAAACGAGGGCGACAGATTACAAGAGCAAAAAAATCAGTTTTTCCAGTCGAGTTCCGTAGGCGGAATTCACAAAAAGTTACGCAGGGTCCGATTAACACAGTATCCTTGAAGATGTCTCTCGCAAAAAGGGGCATAAGGGGACAAAAGGCCCTGAAACATTTCTCATTGAAGCGAAGGGCGGCGAGCGGTCGTGGGGTGGCCCCCCTCGCCGCGGCCGGAGCAGAGCGACACCCTGCTACGTGGCAGTCTCCAGCAACGGTGTCCATAATTTATGCTCTCGAGCGGACCACGAAAAATAAATGAGCGCCAGTAACAAGAGGAAATGGAAAAGTAACGACACAGAGAAAGTGTTGCCTACAAGCATATCTATATATTATATCCATACGCATATACCTATACCTACTTAATGCGATGACACGTTGCGTTTTTAACTATTGCATTGGATCAAATTATATCAAATTAAATGACATAATAATTTGTTATTTTATCCGCTCAGATTATAACTGTTCGGCTTACAAATCGAATGAATTTTCAAGAGATACTGGATCAAAAGTTATTAAAATGGAATTTTCCCATGCTAAACCTTCCCATACACATACAGTTGTAAAACAATTGTACCTATTGATATGTTTTTGAGGATATTTTCTTATTTATTTTATTTTATAAAATAACTTCCAATACTATAGCCACCCTATAGGACGGCAGGAGGATCGGCAGATCACCATTACCTACGTAGGTACCTACAATATAAGTAGGTATCCACACAGATATTAATTTGTACGTTATGTAGGTTATTAGGTACCTACTTCTGCTGAATTGCAAACAAATAAATATTTGTACCTCGAAAGTGAAATTGTTTATTACGAGAATGAGAATTGAGCAAGTCTTCATGGGCGTACCCACTGAATAGATGCAAAATTTAAGGTTTATTAAGTAACAAAATTAATTAACTTTTTAAATTACCGCGCGAATCAATGCAATATCTATGAATCGAAGGTTATTATTGAATTAAGGTCATTAAATACCAAAAAGACATTTTTAAATTCCAACTACTCAAGTCTACTTCCTTCTGCACGGAAAAGAGAATACACTTCTTTTCTCTGTGTGCCCTACCCTATCCCTTAAAAATGCTAAGTGCGCCCATGAGAGTCTTTAGGTATCAAAAGTTTTAAATTATACTCCAATAGCGGATACCAGAAAAAAGTTAAAAAGTTATCAGAATCTCATGAAGAGTCGAGCCCCTAACTGTAGAAACCATAGGTACATAACTATTGGTCAAAAAATATAGCTTTGCTGTTTCGCGGCCACCGTACAGACACTCCCAAGGAGTTATGGCAATAGGTACGTAATTTTGCCTATCTCCCTGACTTACGTGATTTTACAGTTAAAACACTGCATTACTATAAGTTGTACGTAGTATTTATCTACTCTGAGCTCTGAGCTATAAGTTTTAATGCACACGTGACAGATCATTTCAATTATGATCTAATGAAGGAGCTACTTTTTTTACCTACCTATTTGATAATAAGAATAAATAATTTAAAGTTTTGCTGTAAGAGGGTTAGAATATACCTGCAGGATGTTTTTTTAAGCTTGATTTGATTGACCTGTATTTCAGAAATTGCCCTAACTGACTGGTAAAAATAACCTGTATAATTTCGAAACGTCTTGGCGTCTAAAATTTATAAAAAATAAAAAAACCGGCCAAGTGCGAGTCAGACACGCGCACCGAGGGTTCCGTACAAACCTATAGGTATATAAGTAAATGGTAGTATAGACCTGAGTATTTGATATGAATTTCAAATTATGACGTATTAAAAAAAAACTACTTACTAGATCTCGTTCAAACCAATTTTCGTTGGTAGTTTGCATCGTAATGTACATCATATATTTTTTATAGATTTATCATTCTCTTATTTTAGAAGTTACAGGGGGGGGGACACACATTTTACCACTTTGGAAGTGTCTCTCGCTCAAACTATTCAGTTTAGAAAAAAATGATATTAGAAACCTCAATATCATTTTTGAAGACCTATCCATATACAACCCAAACTTATGGGTTTGATGAAAAAAAAAATTGAGTTTCAGTTCTAAGTATGGGGAACCCCCAAAATTTAATGTTTTTTTTCTATTTTTTTGTGAAAATCTTAATTGCATTCACAGAATACATCTACTTACCAAGTTTCAACATTATAGTTCTTATAGTTTCGGAAATAAATGGCTGTGACATACGGACGGACAGACAGACAGACAGACAGACAGACATGACGAATCTATAAGGGTTCCGTTTTTTGCCAGTTGGCTACGGAACCCTAATTACAATGTATTGTGAATGTCGTCTATACAAAGTAAGAATCCCTTTTTACCACTTTAGTATGAGATATTTGAGTAAACAAATATTTAACTTTGTCAAATAATTTTATTGAAAATGGACAAAAATTGCTTTTGATGTCAGCTAGGTACTTTGCTTACTTACTACAGAATTCTAGTTCATAAAATTAAAACAACATAGGTAAATAAACTTCAGTTCACTTCATAATCAATCAAGTTCCAAATTCAAATTCAAAATATAGGTAAGAAACTAAATCTCGCATTTAAAAAATAAATAATTAGAGCAGCTCATTCATTAGACATTTTGTGTTGTGCATCAAAACTTATAGAAATACAGTATTTTACCTTCCCTGGCTTTTGCATCATTGAAGGCCTGTCGTGTCTCCTGACGTACCTATTTTAGATAGTTCAGGAGTCCACCATGGTACCTTTTTGCAAAAGGCCTTTAACTGCCCCGTCTATAAAATCACGTAAATTATCGATTTCGGCAAAATTTCGTATACAGCCTCTTAATGTCATGTCATGCAATATAGTTTTATGAAACAGCTATACTTTTTGACCTGTTTGTAGAGTTAGGGGCTTGGCTCTTCATGAGATCTGGTAACTGTTTAGCAGTGAAAACGTCCGCATCGTGATAATGAACACAACAAGTAACAATTTGAGCAAGACATGTACCTATTGATTAATTACCAAGGGTCGCTAATGTTTCTCTTAAGAAATTAACGGAAATTATTATTTTTGCTATTACAGTGTCACAAAAAAGTTCCTATACATTTACGGCGCCACTCGTCAAAAGCGATCATCATCAAATATTTTATTTACTATATACAATAAACGAGACAGGTTTCAACGTCTAAAATAATATTGACTTTCAAAATTGAAAGTGGCCACAACCGGGGTACTATTTTGCTATTTTCTTAGGAATTAAGCAACAAAGGTTAAAGCTATTCTGCGAAAAAGTCAATCGAATCCATTAAAAAAATATTGAATGCCATTTGGGAGACCGTAGATACTCGAACTCAATTTCTAAAATTAATTAATGGGGGCCGCCGCTACTCTTATTTCGAGGGACCAAGGGAATGGACCATTTGTATTGAGCGCGATGAACTGATAGGTCGGGGATAATTTAATCAATTTGACGGGCCAGTTGGCGCAGTTGGTTAAGACTCTGGTAAAGATTCCATCTATTGCGCCGCAGGTCGTGGGTTCGATTCCCGCACAAGATATGCATTTGTGTGCATGAACATGTCTGTACGTCCTGAGTCTGGGTGTAATTATGTATATTAAGTATTTATTTACAAACAAAAAGTAGTATATGTATTACATCAGTTATCTGGTTTCCATAGTACAAGCTCTGCTTAGTTTGGGATCAGATGACCATGTGTGAGGAATGTCCCAGGATATTTATTTTATTTTTATTTTAATTTTCTAATAGTACTAGAGTTATTCGAGACTTCAGTTCAAAAACATCAATATATTTAATAGGATAAATACTTAATTGGTAAATAAAGAGCAAGGAAGATACGCGATGCTTGCTATTACGTAGGTAGGTAGTAATTATTAACTGTGTACTATTATCTATGTAGTTTTACCAAAGATTTTGTATGTTAAAGATAAACAGAGAAAGATCGAAACACGACACAAATAAGTGTTATCCACAGGCATTTATCTAGTTAGTAATTTTTATTTGCTAAATAAATAATTAGACTGTTTTACAAAAAACTTAAACCGACTTCAAAATACACTAAGAAGTAATCAAATCCTGATCTGATGACAATGGGACCAAACGGGAAGTGTACCCTTCCAGACAAAAAAAGAATTTTCCAAATCGGTTAATAAACGACGAAGTTATGAGGTAACAAACATAAAAAAAAAAAAAAAAAAAAAAAAAAAAAAAAAAAAAAAAAACATACAACCGAATTGAGAACCTCCACCTTTTTTTGAAGTCGGTTAAAAATAAGCGTAATAAATAATTCAATGGTTGCGTTTAAAGGTGAACGCACACTTATCCGAGCCGAACGCGTCGAAAGCATCGAACGAAACAAATTTTAGAATTCTGTTTACCTATGAAATCTTCTCGCCCACTCGTCCGCGTCGAATCGTCCGAATCTGGATAAGATTTCATATTATAAAAATTCTAAAATTCGTTTCGTTCGATCCGTTCGGCTCGGATAGGTGTGCGTTCGCCTTTATTCTCACATATTTTTGACTTAGATAAAAAAAATGATATCCTGTTGTAAACATAACGAAAACAGCGTTTTGCAAACTCATTTATAACACAAGGGAACAAATTTTTTTGTTGCATGAAATTTTATGGCTGTTGTTTACCAATTCGAGGTCGCCGATTTCAAATCTACTCTCATTTTTTTAACTAACAGCTCTAGTTTTGAGATACAGCGATTGGCCATATTTTTGTACTAGTTACACTTAGTTACACTTAATATTCATAAAATCGAGCTGTTTTGTAGAAAATTCTTTCTCTTTTACAATAGTATTATATTAATTAATTACATTACGTCGTGAAATATCTGTAAAA
Source organism: Achlya flavicornis (assembly GCA_947623365.1). NCBI lineage: Eukaryota > Metazoa > Arthropoda > Insecta > Lepidoptera > Drepanidae > Achlya > Achlya flavicornis. Next base: position 4,415,234 of record OX392468.1, on the reverse strand, counting down.
AAGATCCCAACTATTTTTGTAACATCAGTGGTGAATATACATATAAAATAACCCTCCTTCCGGGTCAGTCGGGTAATTAGAATAAGTGCGTCGGAGTCGTAATACGGGTGGATTTTGATTACTTTGAATTTCTTTTGCCACCCGTGACAAGTAGGGTGCCTTATATAGTATGTAAAACATGCGTGGAGCCTTTGAGATTATGGGTGAATAAGAAAAGACCACGTTTCAAGTATCAAACAGCAATGATCTGTAGGTACCTCTACCATGAGTTTTCTACGCTAACGTAATCTACACTCGCTAGCGTCTACGGTGAATATTTTGTATGACGAGCACCGCCTCTAGCGGACACTTTTAGCATTTCATACAAAATGTGTCACCGTAGTCGCTAGCGACTGTAGATTACGTTGGTGTAGGAAACTCATGGTAGGCGTACTGGCGGGAACTTTCAAATTCCCGATGATTGTTATTTTGGCGTGGTTGATATAAACGGGATTAACAAAAGAATCCGGTCCAAATGATTTAACCCTAATTTGTTATTTATTATTCGACCAGTAGTAGTAGTATATTTATATTATTATATACATACAATATTTTAATAATTAATATATTTTTTCTTAAAAATCACATTTTATTTATAACTCAAAAACTAAAGCTGATCCAAAAAATCTGACTTCAGATCTAAAATCAGCACGACAAAACTGGCCAAGTGCGAGTCGGACTCGCTCTTGGTACCCTACCGTGCAATAATAATATAGAATCAATTGCTATGAAATTAGTATAAGGCGCAACAAAAAATAACGCCAAAAAAGACATTTGTGGTTATAACGGCAATATAAATACATATTCTGTGAAATTTAATTATTAAATAATTATCAATTGTCTAACCATAACGGTTCATGAGATACAGCTCATTGATAGACGGACGGACGGACAGCAGAGGTTTATAAATAGGGTCTCGTTTGGCACCCTTGGGGTAGGGAACCCTAAAAACATGTTTGTGGTTTTAATTATGTCGTAAAACCAAGGTTTCATTGGTGCGGTAGGTTCCCTATTTTAGTAAAAAAAAACGAGATATTGAACACAAACCATACGTTACATTTAAATAAAAATATTCTTTTTTTTTATACCACGAAGTCGGTAAACAAGCATACGGCCCACCTGATGGTAAGCGGTCACCGTAGCCATATGGACGCTTGCAACACAAGAAGCATACCTCACACGTTACCGACCTTTCCCCCCTCCCCTATGAGCTCTGGCGACCATACTCACGCGCAGGAACACAACTTTACACAACATAAAGTTATTTGGCTGCGGTATTCTGTAAGGTGGAGGTACTTCCCCAGTCTAGCTGCTCTTTGAGCGAATAAACGCTTTGCTCTACCTCTCTCAAACATAATCATATATAGTCTTATATAAGGATGCCGTTATAGCCTATAAATAAAAGTTAAATATATGTCACAAGTATTTATTAAAAATATATTTGTTACAGGAAATACTTTCACTTATAAGTAGGTGCCAAATATTTCAATTTCTTAGGTGAGGCTCTTGTACCGAATATGGGACTTCGTGCCAAATATTAAAGTTCCGTTTTTTCATTTAGAGGTACGGTAACAGACATAAAACCTTAATTATTATAATCATGATTTAACCCTCATAATTATCATTTGATAGACATCATTATTATCTTAAATATTATGTATAATTAAGACCGCAATTCAGGTACGGCTTTCATAAAGAATCTATACAAATTAGGTAACTCCTGTTCTATGATTGCATTTATAAATAGTTTATTGTCCTGTATGTATGTCATGTATGGAGCAAACGCCAGGTGATTTCGTATACTCAGTATCGCGTCAATGTTTGGAATTATTGAGGTCAATTCCTTGACCAATTTAGGATGTAGATCTTTTAAGACTAATCCATCTTTTCTACACGAGAATGCTTCCTCGAGGTATAGGCAGCCGATCATGTCAGTAGCGTATTCTTTGACGTTCTCAATTCCTTTCATGTATTTTTTGTTGTACCTGCATAAAAACAGTATAATTAATGTTGTGTTTAGTAAGCTTGCTTCACCACAATATCTACCACAGTGGTAAGTGAAAATGTGGCCGTGTGGTCTAGAATGGACCTGACTCTCGATGCTGCCTTAGCTGTCGGCAGATATTCAATTCGAGGGTGGTAGCCATGTTTTACTTTACCGAAAACCCAAGCATATTATTCGAACACACGAACGCTGAGGCATTTAAATCATCCCATCTTTTGACATTTAATAGCCAATGACAGTATATGTATATAGGTATCTCGTACAGACTAATATTAGATGGACATAGATATACAGGCTAATTGGTAAAACACCAACAACCTGTCCGGATTATATTACCAACATCATAAACAAAAACATTTGTACTATGACAACTTTAAAATAGTAAAAAAAAAACAGCTTCAGTCACCACCACTGAGCTATCATCGCCTTAAAAAGGCCAATGTCTCCTAGGCTAAAATGTATGAAAAGCTTTATTTTTTTGCGATTCCTAAATTGGTCCGATAGTAAAAGTTTCATTTGTCGTGTCGCACACTGTAAATATATAAAATAAAGAGTTATACCCCCTTATTAATAAATAAGGTGTAAGTCAGTCTTGTATCATCCAGGTATTAAGATAGCCTCATCCCTTTTTGTTAATATGACATTAGGAAGTGACGGATATATTTTAATCCTAGGTATTATTATACTTGACTTAAACCTTATTTATTAATAAGGGGGTTAATGTGTATAATAGGTGTGTATTGTGTACTAACAGGCCGAGTATGGCGGCGGTGGTGTCGATGAGCGCGGCGGACACGGAGAGCAGCGGCAGCGCGAGCGCGAGCGCGGCCGGCGACAGTGGCGACGGTGGCGACAGTGGCGACTGCGGCGACAGCGGCGACGGTGAAGTGACGGCCGCGCCCCACCGCGCGCGCACCACCGCCTCCACGCCTCGCACGCAGCTCTGCAGCGTGCGCATATCCTCTGCAATATTTATATTTACTCAATATAATCATAAAAAAGTGTATGTTATAATAATTACTAATTTTAAGTAGAATATCCGGCCAAGTGGTAGTCGGATTCGCACACCGAGGGTTCTATACAGACTTGTAGGTATGTAACAGTAGAATCGAGTCTCGAGATTTTTCCCCTTTTTTCCGATTAAGTTATTTTTTATGTGATGTAACTAAAAATTTACGGTTTTCGGATTTCTTCCTTTAATTATGACACATGGCTTTGTTTCTTGCTAAATTTCATGATTCCAGGACGGGAAGTACCATCGTCAAAATATTCGGCATAAACGGCCGTACTTTTCATAGCGTTGGCTTAAAAGTTTGATTTTTTCATTTCTCCAAGGGATTGCAGACCTGAGTCATTGTGCATTTTAATTTCAATTTGTTACCTCTGCCTGTTCCTGAAAAAAAGGGTCTTAACAGACGGACAGACTGACGGCGAATCGAGAACCTCCTATTTTTTATTTTCGAAATCTTTTTATTTTTCAATTAACCCCTAACTGTTCAATGGTGCCGATTCTGTTGGCACAAACTAAACTATTCTTAACTAAAATTTAGTTAAGTCCTGTGAAATCGACGTTTCCTATTCAGTTGGCGTACGATTAAACTAAATTTTAGTTTGACAGCACTAATATCGTTTTAGTTACTCAATTTAGTTAAGTGTGCAATTTTTCTATTCTGTTAGTCACGTTTTACGTCAAATTATGTCTAAAATTAGAAATGTCAAACTAAAATTAGTCGTCACCTAATTAGATGTGGATTAAAATTAGTGTTAGAGAAATAGTGTTGTAAAGTGGATATTTTGATCTGGATTATTCATAATTCTAAATATTTGCATAGAATAAGGACAAAGCAAGATAGGGATATGTTACATACGTACACTGGACTACAAAATTATGTGAAAATCGTAGTTTTATTTTAATTGTTTTCACTTCCAATGATATACCAATATAGTTCCACAAGCTTATTTCGCCTGGTGAGAGAGTCGCTGTTATCAAATTTGGTGGAGCAAACAACCAATGAACGTAGAGTTCATATTCTCTTTGATCAATGGCGATTGACATTTCGAAATGACTGATGAATTCCTCTTTTGACCACCGGGTCAGATAAGTTTGTAGGACTATAAGTAGATTGTAAAATGGGTTTAAATGAAATCACAAATTCACAAAGCATGGACAAAAAAAATGGACTGAGAACTTACTTTATAATATAACTCGACACTGGCAGAAATAAGTCCTAATTGGATTTGATTGCCAAACTTAAAACTAAGAATAAGAAACAACGAAAACTCGACCACCATACAGTCGAAATCGACAAGACCGAATATTCAAAGATATAACATCATATGAAAAGGCTGTATGGTTGAATAACCCTTGCCTATCATTTTAAGGATTTAAAAACTACATGCTAGGTACTAAACTCGCCAGGTTAAAAATATATTTATTATGCCTGTATACCACAGGTAATCAAGATATTCAACTGACTTTATTACGCGTTATTGGAAAAGAACACAAATATATACTCATTTCTGGACATAATTACATATTTTTTAATGATATTTATGAACTAAATGTTTATTTTTAATTACTTTCCCATTAATATCTATATCTTTCGTTCATTATTTTTATTTGATGGTAACACCCATCAATTCAATTTAGGAGCTGTCAAAATCAAAATTAATCCTGTCATTTCTAAATTTAAATTTAGTCCGATGTGACAACAGAATAGCGTTTAGAAAATCCTTAACTAAAATAAGTTTTAAGAGAGGTAGGGCATAACGGGCTGTCCCGTTCGAGGAGTAGCCCGACTGGGGAAGTACCTCCACCTTACAGAAGATCGCAGCCAAATAACGCTGCTTTAATGTGGTGTTGTGTTCCTGCGGTGAGTAAGGTCGCCAGAGCTCCATGAGGAGGCGCTGTGCTGGCAGTGTGGGGACCAGCGGTGTCGCACCACCGTTGTGTTGTGCAGGCGCGGCATGTTGTTGCGGCGGTCAGGGAGACCCGGTGAAACAGCTGCCCGCTGGCTGCCCGCAGGTTGTAGGGGTCCTGAGCCCAGGGATTACTTAATCTCCGCCCTGGGAGGCTGACCCGCCGCCTCGCGCATAATCCATGGTATAGTTGGTCGTGCCGGAGGAGGAGACCGGAGTGGACCCGGCCGACTGTATCATGGGGGGTCCGGGGGCCCTTCCGGCTGCCGCACCAACAAACCGCATCACCTGTCCACCACTCTCGGCGAATAACACTGCACTTTGTCTCTTTCGCTGCTGGCACAGCGATTCCTCTTAATCTCTCATCATTCTCTTTTTAATGCCACGGAAAAAGAAAAAAAGAAATAGTTCTTCAGCGGCCTCCCCGTCCACAATTTCTGTGGACTTTTGCAACATCAGGGGTCTTCACGCTAATATCAATGCAGTCCACCAACATCTTGAGACTGCACAGCCGACCCTGCTATTTCTAACGGAGACGCAAATATCCTGCCCTGATGATACATCGTATTTACACTACCCCGGGTACAAGCTGGAGCACAATTTTGTGCGCCGTGCCGGGGTATGTATGTACGTCAGGGAGGATATTTGCTGTCGCCGTCTCCGTGGCCTAGAAGACCGGGACCTGTCGATTTTGTGGGCGCGCGTAGATCACGGTGGCCACACCAAAGTTTACGCGTGCCTTTACAGGTCCCACAGCGGTGACGCGGACACAATCCGGTTATTTGAGCACCTGCAATTGACGACTGACAAAGTACTAGAGCAGTACCCCTCCGCGGAGTTAGTGATTTTAGGAGATTTCAACGCTCACCACGTTGAGTGGCTTGGTTCTCGGTCCACTGACTTCGCGGGGAGGACTGCTCACGACTTTGCCCTGGCCTATGGCTTCTCACAACTGGTTGTTTCTCCTACGAGAATCCCAGATATTGAGAGCCATACTAGTTCCTTACTGGACCTTCTGCTGACTACGCGACCGGAAAACTATGCAGTGACAGTGGATGCGCCACTTGGGTCATCGGACCACTGTCTCGTCCGGACGCAAGTGCCATGCGTCCGACATGATCCGCCCCGGCCTCCCGGAAGGCGACGTGTATGGCACTACAAGTCAGCAGATTGGGATGGATTGCGAGATTTCTACGCATCGTACCCGTGGAGACAGCTTTGCTTCGCATCAGATGATCCTGACACCTGTGCAGCTGCCGTCGCTGAGGCGATACTGGCGGGAATGGAATGTTATATCCCAAACCCGCTAGTGGCTGCAGGGGTGAAGAAGAGACCGTGGTTTAATCGGCCCTGCAAAGATGCTAGACATAATAAGCAAACTTTGTATGAGGCTTGGACCACGGCCCGAACTGATCAGGACCCTAACATCTCTGATGCGAAACGCAAATTTAACGCTGCCTCGAGGTTCAGTAAGCGAATGATCGCCAAGGCGAAGTTTGATTTCGTCGGCAGGTTTGGTGAGAGGCTGACTAGCCTTCCCTCTGGAAGTCGCGCTTTCTGGTCTCTTGCCAAAGCTGCTGAAGGAAACTTTTGCCAGTCGTCCTTGCCACCCCTCCGTAAGCCGGACGGAAACTTGGCCCATAGTGCAAAGGAGAAAGCTGATCTTTTGGGCTATCTCTTTGCCTCGAACTCGACTTTGGATGACGGGGGCGCCACACCGCCTACCATCCCGCAGTGTGTTAGCTCCATGCCGGAGATAAGCATTACCCAACGGGAGGTCCGGCGGGAACTGCTTTCTCTGGATATCCATAAGTCGAGTGGGCCAGACGGCATACCGGCAGTGGTGCTGAAGCGGTGTGCTCCTGAATTGTGTCCAGTATTGACGCGTCTTTTTGCACTTTCCTACACCAAAAAGGAAGTCCCGTCTTCGTGGAAGACTGCCCACGTGCACCCAGTGCCCAAAAAGGGCGACAGATCAGACCCGACGAATTACAGGCCTATCGCCATCACCTCCCTTCTCTCCAAAGTCATGGAGCGTGTGATCAACACGCAGCTTTTGAGATACCTGGAGGATCACGAGTTGTTGAGCGACCGACAATATGGCTTCCGCCACAGTCGCTCAGCTGGTGACCTCCTTGTGTATCTCACGCACCGTTGGTCACTCGACATCGAGAGTCAAGGTGAGGCATTGGCAGTGAGCCTAGATGTGGCGAAGGCGTTCGATCGGGTCTGGCACAGGGGTCTTCTAACGAAGTTACCATCATACGGGCTTCCCGAGGGATTATGCAAATGGATTGCCAGCTTTCTGTCCAGCAGATGCATAAGAGCCGTCGTCGACGGTAGCTGCTCCGATAGCATGGACATAAATGCTGGCGTTCCGCAAGGCTCTGTGCTGTCCCCAACACTGTTCCTACTGCATATCAATGATATGCTGTCTATTGACGGCATTCATTGCTATGCAGACGACAGTACAGGGGACACCCATTACACGGGCCGTGCAAATACCCCTCGTTCCGAGGTTGAGGAAAGCCGCGAACGGCTGGTGTCTGAAATCGAGAGTACACTGACTAGTGTCTCCGATTGGGGTCGACTAAACCTAGTCCATTTTAACCCCACTAAGACCCAAGCCTGCGCGTTCACCGCTAAGAAAACCCCATAGTCTGTGGCTCCACAATTCCAGAACACTTCCTTGAACTTCAGTCAAAGCATCGGGATCCTTGGCGTCGACATTTCCAGCGACGTGCTGTTCCGAAGTCACTTGGAAGACAAGGTGAAGCTGGCATCCAAAAAGCTTGGAGTGCTCAACAGAGCGAGGCAGTACTTCACATCAGGGCAAAGACTGCAACTTTACAAGTCGCAGGTCCGGCCGCATATGGAGTACTGTTGTCATCTATGGGCGGGAGCACCTGGATACCAGCTTGGGCCTTTAGACTCGGTTCAGCGACGTGCCATCAGAATTGTTGACGATCCCGAGCTCACAAGCGGTTTAGAGCCCCTCAGTCTGAGGAGAGACTTTGCCTCCTTATGTGTGTTCTACCGCTTGTACAACGGAGAGTGTTCTAAGGAATTGTTCGAGTTGTTGCCCACGGCTACCTTCCACCATCGCAACTCACGCCATCGACGGGGAATCCATCCTCACACATTGAAACCAGAATTGTTTCGAACTGTGCGGGCTCAAAGGAGCTTTCTTCCGCGGACGCTCAGGTTGTGGAATGAGCTCCCCGCCGTGGTTTTCCCAATGGAGTACAGCATGGGGTTCTTCAAAAAGGGCGTGAAGAGATTTCTTCAGGGTCGGCAGCGCGCGAGTGATACCCCTGGTGTGGCAAGCGTCCATAGGCTACGGTAACTGCTTACCATCAGGCGGGCCGTATGCTTGTTTGCCGCCTTAGTGGTATAAAAAAAAAAAAAAAAAAAAAAAAAGTAAAATTTTAATTTAGTTTAGTTTAGTTTGATGCACAACAGAATCGGCACCAATATTCTGTTTTAAGGGGAAAATTTTACTCCGTGTATCGATTAATTCAAAATGATGTATACATTACTTCCTTTTATAGCCTGTAAGAAAGGATTTTTGAAAATATCATTCTTGAGAGGGTAAAGAAACTGGGTGAAACCGTCGAGCGGAAAGGTAGTATTTAATATAAGTGCAGCCATCGGGTCAGATCGGTAGGAGCTTGGCAACAGGAAGTAGCTGTACTGCTCTCTTCAACTTACAGAAAACAGTAATAGGTGGATCCTTCAAATTTGTATGGTATGTTGCTAGATTCAAAGTATTTTTCAAATATTATTATAGTACTTTTGTAATTAATAATATCTGAACCAAACTGGTTATTTTATTACCTGGATTCACTTGCAGCCCTTTGTTGCATGTATCATTTATGATCGCTGCTACTATGAACAACGCTTCTTGAAAATTCTCCTGTGGAATCTTCGCACCCATGAATACTAGACGACTATCTTTTTTACTTGCATGCATCTGGAAAAATCATTTAGGTTAGCATGGAATTTTAAAAGTACATAATTATGGTATCTTTTTATTAATAAACAAGCTGTGCCCCGCGGATTCACCTGCATTCCCGAGCTAAAAAGTAGCCTAGATTACTCTCTTAAAAGTTCTCTAGCTGCTTATAAAAGTAAGAGTTAGAGCATAGCGTATTTTCGCTCATAGAGCAGCTCGACTGGGGAAGGGGTGTTGGAAGCTTCCATAGGCAGCTTAGTGGTTAAGCTTGTGTTGCAGCTGTACTAAACTGTTCGCTTTTAAAGCTGCAATTCGACCGACTGGACAGTCGGCTACAAAGACATGTATTCATGTTAATGTTATGTATCCACTTGAATGCAATACATTATGTGAAAAATATGGTAAGCATGGAAAATAACATTCACATGTCGGCTAAATATATAAAAATTAAGAGGTATATATAATTATTTCACATAAAAACATCAAGTTATTATACGATAAATGGCACATACGACGGCTATATAATTATTGCATCAAAGTGGACATATAATTTAGTAATAATGAAACGGATACATCTATGTATCCATCCATGGATATATCATGTATTCGACTGTACTAAATAAGGCGGCGAATAAAATAGACAATATAAATAAATGTGTAGGTACCAGATTGGAGTACATGTTGGCGAGTGCGCACAGGATGGCGCACTGCTCCAGGCGGCGCGCACGGTGGTAAACTCGCGCCAAGCCGCCCGCTATGCACTTCACGTGTTCCACGCACTCCACACTCACCCATTCTGCCAGATCCAGGATCTGACAAATATACAAACTCTTTACCTTTTGTACACTACAAACAAAACAATGGGCAGTTTAATTGCTAAAAAGCGACCTCTTCCGCCAATTTCCCACCACCTAGGCTCTCTGATTGGCTAAGTCGTTGCAGTGCGTGACCTACGCCAAGAAGGCGGCATGAAAATCATTAACTAACGATGTAATTGAGCCTACGCTACATACATACATATAGGCCTAGGTAAATTTTGGACATAAATCATTACAAAAAAAATACAATTAAATACCTCTGAGAAGAAATCCTTTTCGTTCCAAAACGGTATGTAGAGCGCAAGAAACCTGGTGACCACTGGTATACCTTGAAGTAACGTGCGCTGGAGGAGCACTATGCGCCAGAGTAAGTTCTGCTTCTGCGTATAGCTGTATAATGATATTTCTAGGAAACCTGTGTAATGCATAACAGACAATTATATAAAATTAAACAACATACAATTATATTACAATCTTACATGTTATTTTTTTGGTGACTGTACTTTTTGTTGACTGTACTTGCATTGTCTTTCAATATACTAATGTTCACCAAATATCAAGTCAATCCAAATACGGTTGAAATTCATTACAAGTTAAATAAAAGCTTGTGAAAAATTAAATTAATGAAAACTTATGTTGAAATTTTTATGAATGCTCGTGTATAGATCCCGGCAAATTTCTTCTCACAATTTGGGCGTAATGGGGAATGGATTGCGCAGGTACACTGGCGTGCAACATAAATTTACTCGTAGATTATTTTAATTTATTATCTCGCGCTCGCCCCCGCCGCGGTCCCCGCACCTCACCTCTAAAGAGACCTAAAATTTGGCTTCTGTGCCAAGTAGTTTGCCGGACTGTATTAAGCATGCACTGCCTAGATGCAGCCGTTAGTATACACTGGTAGGTGCCTTGATCACCTGGATGTAAGTTTCAAAGTTGAAGGTTAGCCATTCAGGCAGGTACAGACTGATTCAAACTTATTGGCGGCTGTGGCGTATGGTGTGAAATTACTATTCTTACTATTCTTATTTTCTTTTTCTTTTCTTATTTACGTACTATTCTTATTTTCACACGCTTGTTGGTAGGGTACATTCATCGAACAATTAACCAAAAGAACTATGACGTTCATTTAATTTGAAATCTATTCCACCAATTCGACAAAGCAATTCTGTTGGCTAAGTCAGGGACACACTAAACATTTGGATGCAGTGATTGGATTTGCTGTGCAGTTGCGGAATTGGATTGGTCGGTATTACCTAGTACTCTAAAGGGATTTTACCTCGATCTCGGGCCGCTTGAACGGGACGAGGCTGGATGGGACGTCGCGACCCGCGTCCTCGCCGGGCGGGCCGGATACACGCACTATATAGACTAACTTTGCTCTTTAGGGCCTGTTTAGACTTGCGGTTTAGCAGGAAGTGCAAGAGACCTGACAAAAAGGAGGCGCGAGAAAAAGGACAAGCAACACTTACAGCTGGTGAGTACATGATGCAAGTCGTTTGAGAAGAATTCCTGATCGGGTTTGGAAGCCACTGTAAGCAGCATAAGTCCCGTCTCGTTGCAGAGCAGCGAACGGAGCCGCGCCGGCCGACACATCGGATGGTGCAGGCTATACCCTACCAACGACACTGGCCTGGAAAGGACACATCATTATCATTATATTAATACGTGAATAGAAACCTTTCGATTTCTTCTTTAGCCAATTAAGCGCACGGAGGAGTGTTAAATTTGGAGGTCCACTAGTTATATACTTTAACATTATCCTTCCTGGACATTCACACATAGCCTTCTCATCCCACATTCGGTGCCACTCTTGTTGACCCTCAACTCCTCGATATGATCTTTAGTGATATTTCTCTTATTTTGTCGGATTTTTCATTTCTCCTTAATACTCTTAGCCTGTATTGTAGAACGAAAATCAAAACTCAGATCAAGAATAGATTGTGTTAACCGAAAATAAACCTAATGTCATTGGTGCAGGTTCCAAATTAAATTATTTTAATCGCGAATGTAACTTGAGCCTTGATTGATGTTTTAGAATAGAGACCTTATGAAACATAATGTTATTACTGAAATGATGTTTACTTACTCTGAAAAATCTAGATAAGTTTTCTGTGGTACCGTCTCAGTGTACTGCTTTGATCCAATGTGTACAAACTCCATATTTGGTAATAGAGATTCTGCTTTTAAGTTTCTCTTGTCCTGTAAGAAAAAGATAAATTAGAGGAGCTACAGAAGTCTGAATAAAGCTGCCTGAGATTACTAAGAGAGAACTTTCATTGTTTATCAGAGGTGGAGATGTATATAGGTATACATGTATACTTACTGAGTTAAAACTGTTGATCCATCTCAAATGTTCTCTCTCTTTCCTTAGAGTATTTTGACGTGCCTAAAATCAAAATTACCACAAATTATTATTTGTTGACATTATTTTACATACTTTTTATAAAAAAAATACTGATAGATATAAATTTATACCAAAATAACAAAAAATACCTGAATCCTCTTGAATCTTTCAACAAGGTTGACATTCAACTTCCTAAATGCTGTGTCTTTTGATATGGCAGGTACACCCTCTGGGACACACTCAGGTTTATACGACTTGAACAACCCTAGCAGGATTTGCAGTTGACGGTTGATACTCTGAGAGGAAATACATTTCTTTATATTATTATTTATAGCATGGTTGATACCTAACTAACTTCTAATCGTGTAGGTGAGTACAGACAGCGGAGTGCAAACTACTTGAGTAATGACCTTGACTGATCGGTCGGTTTTTAGGTCCCTTTGGCGGGCGGGACGCGGCAGAGGATGTCATGCTTTCTACGGTCATGTCCGGCCAAATATTTACGCATCCGGCCTGTCCAGCTTTTTGCCTGGCTACGCGCGAGTCGAAACTCGAGCTCAAAGCCACAGGCAAAGCGCAAGTATCGCCCCGTCCGAGCACTGTTCTTCGCAAGCCGGTGCGGACCGTGAACGACGGCACTCGCGGTCGCGGGTGGCACCCCTCGTTCCCCGCTTTCGCTCTGCTCACGCGATTGGGATACGTACGTTATGAGTACATGATTAATTGAGTTTTCTTTATTATAAAATATTGTTCGGCTTTTCGAACATATTCCCGGCTTTTAAAAAAAGGTATGTCAGGCTTTTAGGCCAAATGTCCGGCTATTCAGAGTCCAGCTTTTGTGTTTTAGGGCCTGGCAACCCTATTTTCCGGCCACTTTACCCACACATCTTTGCATATGATCATAACAGCGTCGTCAGATTGTTACTTTTGTAACATTTTACGTTACTTTTGAACCACTGATGTTACAAGACTCAAAATGTAACTTTTACGCTACTTTTATGACAAAGCTAACAAAAAATAGCCGTGAAACGCAACGGAATGGAGCAGAATGCACAAAATCCAAGGAAATTTTCGTTCGTCGCATTGGTGCACTTGGTTTCTAACCATCCATCATCCATATTCTTTCTCTTTATCACACTTTAAGAATGAAGAATATGATAATGCAAAAGCATGATTGGATGTTTATATTTCTTCTTACTTAGGGAATTCATAAAATAGTTACAATTCTTTCGAAGATGATTTTCTTGTGTAAAATAAAGTTCCATATTACAGTATAGTGTGTTTTCTACTTAATATGAGATAATGTTACTTTTCTCATAAAAATGTTACTTTTTGAGCTGTCTCATGTTGCTTTTGACTATAGGCCTCTGGCAACCCTGGTTCTTAATCCTAATATTATAACTTAACCACATAACAGATACAGACGAGGTTAATTAAAATACATTATTGTGGTTATTATAATTCTACATGACAGAAAAGCTTTTTTACACAAAATAATTCGTTAAGTGAAATAGATTTATTTGAAATGATTTATGAAATAAATAAGTACCCTATTTGCTTCTGTAGACTTAGCATAATCCAATAATTCCAATACTCTCAGTCTAGTCACATCCATGGGTTTTGTCAATGTGTACACCAATTTCATTAGATGAGGTGTCTGAAAAAAGAAGTTAGCTTTTTTAACTATTTGTATTTGTTTAGGATGATAGCTCAGTTGTAGAAACTAGTTTTTTTTTTATTACATCTACTTACCATAGATTCAATACTCAACATTTTGAAAAATACTTCATATCCTATGTCTAATATTTTCATATCAATACATTCGGTGTCCATGGCGGCTGAAATGATTAAAAACAATAATATTGTTATTTTTTACTGGTAAGAGGTGAACATATTTTGTTCATTTCACACACAACGGAATCAACAAAATTTTAATTAGTACTTAACAATTACATGTTCACTGCACATGTAAATGTTAAGTACACAAGGCACATACTTATCCAACATAACAAGAAAGATCTGGTCTGCCATAACCAGCTATTAAAGATAAATGATAAACAAAGATAATAAATGATAATCAATATTATACCTTGTGTATTATACGCAACAGTAACATATTACAGAACCTTACAGACCCTTTCGCCTCCCCAATGAGCTCTGGCAACCTTACACGCAGAAACACATTATAAATTTATTTAGCTGCAGTATTTTGAAAGGTGGATGTATTTCCCTAGTCAAGTTGCTCTTTGAGCAAATAAATGCCATGCTCTACCATTCTTATCCCCTATGCCCTATAATAACAATAAGCTTTCACTTATACATATAAATGCATTCTAGGTATATAAATGTACAACTTACCAGTTAACCAGTCAAATAAGAAATTAATTCTGGAATAATTTAATTGGTCTCTATTATTGGCCAACAACCAACATAATGCATACTTCACAGTACGCTCCTCCACCCTATTTGGGGGGACCACACAAACTCCTAGGCTCACCCATTTAGTTATAGCTGAAAAAAGTAAAAGGTGGTGAAATTTTTATATTATTGTGTGTACTGTATATAATATTTATAATCAAGTATTTTTTGAGAATAATTTTGTTATTTGAGAACCAAAATTAATCTCCTCTCGAATAGTATCCCCATCCTAATTCAGGAATATTTATTACTTTTAAACACTGTTGATCACCCATCAAAAACAGGAATCAATTTCCTTCTCTCTATATTAAAGTGAAGAACTTCTGTAGCCCAGGGCCCCATATCTATACTAATATAATAAAGCGGAAGAGTTTTTTGTTTGTTTAAACAGGCGACATTAGAAAAAAAAAATTCACTAATAGGAAGCTACATTATCCCCGAGTATTATAGGCTACTTTTTATCGGGAACGCGGGTGAAACCGCATGAGACAGCTAGTATTTGATATATATATATTGTTGATATAACAATTGGAATATAAATATTATGTAATGAATCTAAGCTTGTTTTGAAAAGAGTAATTGCTGGCTTTTCTCAGCAAATGCAACCTTGCTAACCAGTATTAGAGTATTTAGAGTCAGACTATTCATAAGTACCTGCAAAGGTCTATCTGAAAAAAATGATTTGATTTTGATACGGCGGTAGGTACGCCCCTGATGCCGAGCTATGTTAGCTGAGATGCTAGTGTATGTTGGTAAAGTCACAGAAATATATATTACTAACTCTACCTAGCTAGTCTCCCGGGGTTTCAACCGCGATCCCGTGATAAAAACCAAACCATAGGCTATCTGCATGCCTTAATTCATGATGATCGGTTGAGTAGTTAGAGGCGTGAAAGCGTAACAAACATACAAACAACAAAACAAACAAAACCACATTTGCATTTATATTAAAACTAGGAAGATTATTAATACTAAGAAAACAAGGAAAAACGCTCACGTATCGATAAATTAAGCCAAATTTCAAACAACATGTGGAAGTCATCGTAATGTAGGCCAGTTGTATCAACTGCGTAACCCAATTCATCAATCTTGATTTGGAACAAATCTTTGTCGAAGCCTCTCTTCAATGACTTTATATAATGAATTATCTCGTCCACATCTGCCATCATTAAATATAGTCACAATGCTTTGCTTTACCAAAATACTTTAACTTTTTGTTTTTTGTTTACAATCACTCACTTTTCACAAACAAGAGGCTTTTCAAAATAAAGCGACCGTTAGCACCATAGACACCATAGATTTTCCAATGTATTACCCACAGACCACTATAGGGGATACTACGTAGTATTACCACGGTAGAAAATATCTATCCAGTAGTTCGACTCGCCCTTTAGGCTGCATTCCGAATTAATGCTATAATCGCTGTAATCAATGGGGAGGGACAGGCAAAGCTAATCTCAGATGGCGCCACCCTCACTGGTAACTGTCATTGATATTGAATTGATGGATTTTCATGAATTTCAATTAATTAAACCAACCAGTAACCGGCTTTTATAATAAAATCGTTAGGTTTGAAGTGATAACTGCATAATCTTCCTATGAGCTTGGTGTCCATTTTTTTTTAATAATCCACGGTTTTTTTCTTTTCAATTGGTGTAAATCTTTATTATTGCATTAAAATTCACTACAGAAAGGCATTATAATTATTGAATAACTTATTTGATAACGAATACGTAAAAAATGTATGGTGTTTGACAGATAGACAGCACCAGCGACTATACGACACCTAGCGGGATAAATTGTCAGTGTGCCTCCTCATTTGAGCGTGCTTAAACCCGTACCGAATTGAATAATGACCGATTACGATGTCCCGTGAAACGTCATAGATGACGTCATGATATCCGCCATATTGCGCTCACACCGACTATGCCCTAAACTGATATCACCGTGAGCGCTGTCAAAAGTGACGGTTAATTATTGTGTTTTCGGCAAAAAGTCTAATAAGTCTAATAAGATTCTTAGTTTTCTATTTGGTAAAGATACATTTTAAAATTTTATGAGAGAAAAATAATAAAAGACGCGAATATTCCTTTTTGCGAGTTAAATTATTAAAGATATAAGGAGTCCTAGCGCATTGTTAATTCTGATTTTAATTAAATTCTCAAATGTTCGGTTTTGGATACTGTGAGCGCGATAACGGATATTATTTAATTCGGAATGTAGCCATAGTTATCACGATAATGACAGCTGAGAACTGTCAACAATTCGGAACGCCCGTTATCGCGCTCACCGTTTTCAAAACAGAACATTTGGGAATTTAATTAAAATCTGAATTAACAATGCGCTAGAACTCCTAATATCTTTTATAAGTTGAGTCGCAGAAAGGAATATCCGCATTTTTTATTATTTTTCACTCAAAAAATCATAAAAAGTATCTTTGTCATATGGAAAACCAAAAATCTTATTAGATTTTTGCCGAAAACCCAATAACTAACCGTCACTTTATGACAGCGCTCACGGTGATATCAGTTTAGGGCATGGTCGGTGTGAGCGCAAGATGGCGCATGTCATGACGTCATCTATGACGTTTCACGGGACATCGTGATCGCGCTCACACTAATATGGAACGGGTTTAAGCACGCTCAAATCGATTACAGCGATTATATCATTAATTCGGAATGCAGCCTAACTCGGTATGCAAATTATTGCTGTGAGCGATATTAATAGTGTAGTGTAGACACAGACATATGAGTGTAGAGTAATTTGTTAACGTTCACAAGTGCCTTATCAGGGCCTAAATTGAAAAAATATTAATTGAATTTTTAATAATCAATTCGGAATGTAGCCTTATTTGAAATAATTTACCTACAGCTTCACGGTTCGTGAACACGCGATAGGGCTGCCCACTTACAGTATTTTAATTTCATCTACCTTGTCTAGTTTCGTGATTGTATATAATTATATTTTTTATTAGATAAAATGAAATTTCTTGTGAATCAAATAGGAAGTGTTCAATAAAATGCAAGAAACAGACGAGTAATATTTATTATTATTATTCATGACCCCCATTACCTACAGCACGGAGATACTCGAATACTCGATACTCTAGATCGAAATAACAATTTTTTTGCTCACCTATCCGATGTCGAACCATTGCAAACGTTACTTAATATCAACCATCTCATCACGTGTGCGGTACCTACAGCAATCAACATCTCTTACTTACTACAAAATCTTACTTAAAAAGTAAATTATAATGTAAATCTTACTAGGTAAAGGTACCTACCATTTATTACTCTCACAATCATTTCATAATAATATTTCGTCTCATTCAATAACATGAAAGTAGCTAAGTACATACATAAGTAGTAAGTAGATAGCCTAGCCTAGGAACCTACTACTATTTTTAACCTGACCGTAGGTAGTCACTTTTTTCACCCAAGCCAGCCATCCACTTATTTATTTATTAATCAAGGTCAAGCAACCAAAAACAGTACAATACAGTCTACTATAAATTTTCTTTGTCATATTAAGTAAGTAGTTATTACTTACTTAATATGACAAAGTACTTACTAAGTACTTACTTGTACTTATTTTAATTATTTCAATGAATATTTGTCATAAATCGCACGCTTACTGCTTACAAACCCATCACACCGTTCGTTCGTCACTGCAGCGCATTCGCGACTGTTTGCGTACCGAGTGCGTACCGAAATCGTTATAATAGATATAATCTTTACTGTGTATTACTATGGTATTATATTACTCTGTGCCATAGATAGACGGTTGCCAGACGTTTTGAATGAGCGATGGTACGATGGGGAAATAAAAAGTCGTATTCCCTAAGAAGGCTACTAAATAATTGTACATTTTCAAAACCTTTGTTTAATTATTTGAAAAGCAAACAATAAAAAAAATAAAAACAAACAAAATTATTGAGAAACTTAAACTCCGTAAACTGTTTTGCTATTTATATTATTTAACATAGCTGTCCCCCGCGGTTTCACTCGCGTTCCCGGGATAAAAAAGTAGCCTATAATACTCGGGGATAATGTAACTTCTTATTACTTAGTTTAAGATTTTTTCGAATCCAACTGGTAGTTCCAGAGACTAGCCCGTTTAAACAAAAAAAAAACTTCCCCCTTTTTATATTATTATATGTAGATAGATAGATTATAGTATTTTATTAATATAGATTTCTCGTGCTGGAATTAATCCACGCGAATCGTTTAATAGGTATGTGTTTTTGCCAAAAGTGTGCCGTTCAAAGTCTCGTTACATTACTGAGCCTATTTCAAATCATTGATTTAATAAGATTGTCTTACGATTTACGTACGATTTCTGTCTATTGATCGTATGTACATGCAAAATTAGTCAAAAAATCGTGTGATTTAAGTTCGATTTCTGTCTTTTGTATCGTACATGCAAAATAAGTCAAAAAATCGTATGAATACCACTAGGGCTTCATTCCGAATTGGATAATATCGGTGACAGTACTCACAGCAATAATTTGCGTACCGAGTTAGATATCAATATTATAAATAAGTTACATGTTCAGATCCGAACATGGCTTCTGTTCAATAATTTTTATTCCATTTCTGAAAACTTTGCACATTGCAAGAAAAATTGGAAGTAGACATTACATTTTAGATTCATACATTGACATATTATTTTTTAATCCAATTAAGATGTTATAATTTCTTATTATTATCTTCTTTTTATTATTTTTCTCTCATAAAATCATAAAAAGTATCTTTGCCAAATGGAAAACCAAGAATCTTATTTAATTTTTGCCGAAAACAATAATTAACCGTCACTTTTGACAGCGCTCACGGTGATATCAGTTTAGGGCATGGTTGGTGTGAGCGCAAGATGGCGCATGTCATGACGTCATCTATGACGTCTCACAGGACATCGTTAGCTGTCATGTACCAATTCAGTACGGGTATAAGCACGCTCAAATTTATTACAGCGATTATAGCTTCAATTCGGAATGCAGCCTATATTAAATATTCTGTGGCCTAAATCGTACATCTGGCATCCCTAACCATAGATGATTAACTTATAAATCTTATAATACGTAAACGTGATTAGGTACCCAGGTACCTACGTAAAGTATTTTTTATACTACGTTACGTACAGTAGATTGAGGATTAGGTAGATTTGCCACTAAAATAATAATAATTACGAAAGCGAGATACGTATATGTCAAAACGTGTATGTGTGAGCAGGACTAAGCATATTTTGTTGTCCCTATCTCGCGTATAGGCTTCTATTCTTGACATCAGTGTCAAAATCAGTGTTGTTGAACTCGTTGATGGCAAGCAATTTTCTAACCGACCAAAGTGTGAGGCTTATTATTAATTATTGTGGCTATTAATTATTGTGGATGGTTAACTATGGTACTACCTGTCATTCGTAAATAGTCGGATTATAAGTTGTTGGGGATACCAGCATTTTATTATTTTTACCACTTTAAATAGCGTGTTTTATTTTTTGTAGTTTTAATCCACGTAAGTTACATTAGTAATTTGTTTTATATATTTATACGTAAGTTTGATACAAACATGCATATATATTAATAATATGCATACATATTTTCTATTTCAGATAAAATAAATAGAAAACATATATATAGGTAAATAAACATTTTTTCTCTTTCAGATCCAACAGGCTCAACCGAGTAACTTCGGGAGTTTAAATGGAAGCAAAGGATAGTGTGGTATAATTGTCTCACCTATCAGTTGTCTAATCAGTCTTCACCACATATTATAAAATGAAGTTGCTTTCCGTCTGTTTGTCAACTAACTCCTTCTAAACTACGATTTTCTATAATATGTAACAGGCCTCAGAGCGGTTCCGCCTAACGTCCGATACGAATCCGCAAAAATACAGATCTAGAAAACTTGGACCGAATTCGAATATTGCTTTTCGCACTACCTTCAACCCAAATCCGTAATTCAGACGTAATTTTACGCAAAACCACAGTAGAGCGTTAACATCGTTGATTATTGAGTCCTTTCAATAGGCGTCAACTTTCGGCAATGCTATTGTACGTAAAAATAAAAGCTATTGTACGTACGAAGACATTATTAACATTAACATATAAAGTATTAAATTAACTATTTATTAACCACGCCCCGGCCGAATATTTAATCTTATACAATCAATACCTGAGCAGGTTGCGGTCAAAACGTGATAAGTCACAACGTCACAACAACTCATAAAAAAAGTCTTCTAGTCCTTATGTCTCTTAAGGTCTTAATTAAAGTATATATTCATCAATCCCATGTTTTATTTTGACATCTATGAAGTTATAACAGTATCATCTGCCCCCCTAGACAAGATGGTTGTCGACAATCGTCATCGTTAGTAAACGATCAACCTATGTATGGGATTGACACCTGCCACACCCATTGTATAGTAAAACCAAAATACCCAATACCAGTTTAACCACATAATGGGGTAAAAGTGTAAATATGGCAGTATTAATTGTATGTAGCTTTCTTCTTCGCCAATCGCTGACAGCATATCTACCTAATCCTCAATCTACGATCTACGTTACGTACACAGTACGTAGTATATAAAATTCTTGCTATACGTACTCGTGAGTAAATTGTATTCTATGTATACGTAGCTATAGATAAGCAAAAGTAATGGATACAAAGTTCTTAAAGCGCATACATTTTATTTATAATATCACTTTCATATAGTCCGCAAATTAACTTTCATATAGTCCGCATTATCAGTCACCGCCAGATATGTTTTAGTAAAATGGTGGTCATTGCACTAAAACTTTTCACGGACTTTTTGAGATAACTTGTAAAGTCACGATACACATAATTCATTTCATTTCACTTCACTGGTGCACAGGGATCTTTATTGGATGAAATACCACCGATAATATGCAATAAAACTCAAAATTAACAAATTTATGAAAATAAAAACGGAAACGCAACGCTACTCTGCAAGTTCCCGCCAAAAAGTCCTCTTAGGTACTTATTTTACGGACTTTACAATTTTTTACGAGTTGCTTATCTATAGCTATCAAGGAATTTTTATACTTAGCTTTCTCTGTCTACGCTAAGTAGAGATACTACGCATATACTACCTAGGTACGTAACGTAGGTACTTACGTACGTTACGCACAGATTACCTACTATATTAGTAGCTAATCTATATATATAAAAATCAATGCCACTATTAGTTGTAATTTTATAACTCAAGAACGGGCTCACCTATCCAAACCAAGGCTGCATTCCGAATTAATGATATAATCGCTGTAATCGATTTGAGCGTGCTTAAACCCGTACCGAATTGAGTAATGACAGATTACGTTGTCCCGTGAAACGTCATAGATGACGTCATGATATCCGCCATATTGCGCTCACACCGACCATGCCCTAAACTGATATCACCGTGAGCGCTGTCAAAAGTGACGGTTAACTATTGTGTTTTCGGCAGAAATTCTAATAAGATTCTTGGTTTTCTATTTGGCAAAGATACTTTTTATGATTTTATGAGAGAAAAATAATAAAGAACGCGATTATTCCTTTTTGCGAGTCAAATTAAAAAAGATCTAAGGAGTCCTAGCGCATTGTTAAATCAGATTTTAATTAAATTCTCAAATGTTCTGTTTTGAATACTGTGAGCGCGATAACGGGCGTTCCGAATTGTTAACAGTTCTTAGCTGTCAATATCGTGATATCTAACTCGGTACGCAAATTATTGCTGTGAGCACTGTGAGCGATATTATTTAATTCGGAATATAGCCCAAATGTTTAGGCTTTGTTCGGACTATTTAGTAGATGGTTTATGTGAAGTTTGCACAAAATCGGTCGAGCGGTTCTTCGTTTATCATATTTTTATTATTTCACTTTATACGTAGGTAGCGAAGCACGTACCGGGCCGCTAGTATAGTATATAACGTGCGTTCGAATTGGGGTATGGTAGCAAAAATAACAGTCAAAAATGCCAAAAACTATCACATCTGGCGTTCGATTTGGAAAGTTGTGGGCGAAATTGGCGTTTTGAACTGTTTTCGTTCACCGTTCGTTTTACTGGAAACAGTTAAAAACGACATAGTGAACTGCAAATTTTGACCCACCTCCGAGGCAGGGTTGTTTGTGACCATATTTTGACATCTTTGAATCTGACAGATAAGTTTTGGAAAATTCAAACGGGAAGCGAAAATTTTAATTTTTATTGTAAAATTTGATAGAAATACTAACAGGCAAGAGATAATTTGTCAGATTAACTTTGTTTAAAGATTAACTGAAGGAAAAAGGTAGGTTGAGACAAGTGACAAGCATTCCATGAGCATGGAAATGTCATTTTTGTATCTAATCTTGATCTAATCGTTCGATTTGGGAAATATAGTTTGTGGCAAAAGTTGCAAAATTGTTGAAATTTTCCAATTCGAACGCATGAACAAAAATGCCCATTTTGAAACTGTTAAAAACGACATCACTCCAATTCGAACGCACCTATAGTATATAATATCCTAGATAGCTATGTCTAATTAATCATCTATGGTTAGGGATGCCAGATGTACAATACACATACGATATAGGTAATATTTATCGGAAAGTCGTAAATATAAGTCATCTTTAGTTGTTGTTTATAATAATATTCATCAAAAGGCAGGCAAAGATCTGAACCATACCGCCTTGTCTGATTTGAGTTTTCTTGAGATTAATAATATAATCACATCACAAGGTCATCACGGACAAAATCACTTACTAAAGACCGCGCTGTCAGTCACCGTTTATAAGAGTCACGGCCTTTTTGAGATAACTTGAAAAGTGCATATGGATTGATCTTTATTGCATAAAATACTACCTATAATAAAATTCAAAACATACGAATTTATGAAAATAAAAAGAAAACGCAACGTTATTATAAAGTTCCCGCCAAAAGTCCCTATGTGCGGAAAATGAATGAGTTGCTGAGTTTATTGCCGGCTCTTATCAGCGTCCTCTAGTAGCAGAGATAAGATTGCTTCACGAAGACTAAAACTTAACCATTTTGTAACTATGTAGGTAATAATACATAAATTATGGAATGAATAACTGTAATTTAAATGAACAGGTATTTAAAAAGGTCTAACTATGAACTGATTATGGGATTTCTTAAAAATGCGAGGTCATCGTCAAGTTCCTTGTCTAAGAAGCAATTAGAAGGCGGTGTATTAGGAGGAGAAAGGCAGCGATGTTGACGCAAAAGCAGGAACAACATCAGATTATACTCGGATGTTGCGTTTTGAATCATTTTTAGTGTAGCTTCTAATTCTTCCTGTTGCACATCCCACGTACGTAGACGCGCAATACTCGTACCTAGATATTGGTTTAACTGCAAAATGCGTTCAAAATAAATTTTAATGAATAAGTGACATTATATTATAGGTACCTATTTTATATATATTTACTATAATGCCACATTCACGGCATAAGGCATCAAGAGTAGTATATTAAGTCGTACATACCTATCAGTTATCTGGTTTCCAAAGCACAAGCTTGCTTGGTTAGGGATTAGATAACCGTGTGTGAAGAATACGCTCTGCAGGATATTTATTTATTTACTTTACTATAGTACATTAGATGTAAGGTGATTAAAAATACCTTTAACATTCTCCTTTCCAATAATTTTCTTTGTAACCACTCGCATAGATAAATGACTAATACTGCCACTAATAATAACACGCTTACAAAAAGATCTATCGGTGATAAAAGGATGAATGCGATGTCAAACCAAGCTGGTTTATGGAGTGGAGATACTGGCTGTGTTACTGGCACCGAGTTATCTTCTACTCCCGAATACAAGTCTGGTACAAAATATTGCGCGGGTACTAATAGCAGCGCTACTGCAGCGGTGAGCATAAACCTACTAAAACACCCATTTATTGCCATCACGAGTTCAGTCACCCGCTATATTTGGAAATAACTATTCTAGGAAAATATCAATAATTTGTAAAAATTACATTTGTTCTTGTCGTGTTGACCTTGATGACGCATTTTTTATTTATTCTTCTTGACATCTTGATAGAGTCAAATCGACGGATTAGCCAGTGCCTTGTCATGTCACGCTTCAATGTGGAGTGAAGTAAAATAGGTAATAAATTGTCTATGGATTGACTTTTGCGGGCCCGATGCGGGGCCTCTAGGCCCTCATCATATCAGCTTATGGATGTCCACTGCTGAACATAGGCCTCCCCCATTGACTTCCACCTCGTACGGTTTTGGGCCGCTTGCATCAAGCGGTGCCCAGCGACTCTGACCAGGTCGGCAGTCCACCTGGTGGGAGGGCGTCCCGCTCCGCGTTTTCCAGTACGTGGTCGCCACTCGAGAAACTTTCTTTCCCAGCGGTTATCGGTTCTTCGAGCGATGTGGCCCGCCCATTGCCACTTCAGTTTTCTAACTCTACGAGCTATGCCCGTCGTTTTCGTTCTCCTACAGATGTCTTCATTTTGGACCCTGTCTCGTAGAGCAGTTCCGAGCATAGCTCGTTCCATAGCTCGCTGAGTGAGCTTATTTATGCGGCCAGCAACTGCAGCCCAGCCAGCCCTTCTGCAACTGGATCGGTCTCGTACTCTCATCCTGGACACGAATTGACATGGTGGCATTGCTGTACAAGCACCTTAACACTTCGATATAGCGAGAGTCAATTTCGTATCGCTGTAGACTCTGTAACAACGCCCATGTCTCGACTGAATCCAAGGCTTTTTCATAGTCCACATACACCAGGCATCATGGCCGATCATACTCCCCAGTCTTCTGTATAATCTGGCGGAGTGTATGTATGTGATCTATGGTACTAACTAAAGCCTTTACGGAAACCGGCTTGTTCGGGAGGCTAGAAGTCGTCAAACCTAGGTGCGAGACGATTCGTAATGACAAAAAAAAAGCTCGTGGTGCTCTTTAAAAAGAGCACCACCAAGCTTCCAAGCCATACTTCCGGCTTTGTACCTTCGTGTATGACGGAATTAAAAAGATTCTGAAGGACTACAAGTACCGGTTTTCCACCCGCTTTCAGGAGCGCTGTTGTAATTCCGTCTTCACCCGCCACCTTGTTGTTTTTAAGCTGTTTCAGAGCCATTCTAATCGTGTACAGGCTGACGTCCGGGATATGTTCGGTGTAGTGTCGGGTCAACTTAACTTAGCTCTTGCGTCACTAACCGGAATTGGTTCTGGTTTCTGTGACGAGGAATACAGCTGTCTTTAGAACTTCTCGATCTCTCTCAAGATCTCCAGCTTTGACGTGATGATGTTGCCGGTGTCAGTCTTCAGCTTGGTCAGTTGACTTTGACCAATAGTCAAGTCTCTTGCGAGCACTTTGGAACCTTTGTTCCGCTTTATTGCCTCTTCGATACATGTTGTATTAAAGAGGCGCAAATCGTGTCGGCCCTAACCCTTCAAAAATATACAAATACATGAAACCAACAATCTTATTTGATTTATTTTTTTATAAGGACAGCCAACAAAACATACACCAAAAAAAATACAATGGTTGATTTAAAATAACTTCGAAAGTATACCCAAAAAACTTTTTAACAAAAAAATTAGACCGCCGAAAAAATTGAAAAGCAAAAAATAATAAACCTTTTAAATAACTGAAAAGAGAAAAACAGAAAATCTTCCGCCAGGCTGGATCATCGTGCCTGGGGACTATGGCCCATCCAACTCTACATGTTGGACAGTTGTTTAATATGGAGATCGTGTAATAAACTCCGTCAGTGCGATGTAGGATCTTATAGCGCCATCTTTTTATCTGCGTGTGAACTACTTTATGTAGGTGATCGCTACAATTTTATCAAACATCAGCTTGAGCCCGGTTGTCCTCTATTGCTCAAATGTCCATAGGCGGCGGTGATCACTTTAGGATTCTACTAGGGTAATCCTATTATTTGGGTTACTGTTCGGGCAGTTTCAACGAAAATACAACTTGCGAATATCAATTTGTTACGATAACTGTAGTAGTGCACAACAATTTCTGACAAATATGTTGATCGAGAAGCGACGGGTGACACTGGGATCTCTGGGACTGGGAGCGGTGCCTATGGCGATCGCTTTATATTGCCGAGATAACGCTTCGTGTCGCTGCAGTCACTTTTAGTCAAAGTTACCATGATTGCAGCGACCCGTCTGCGACCAATATAAAAGCTTCTTTATATTCCCACTCATTCTACAGACAGAGTCCACAGTATCTATGACAGGAGTGGGTGCTTGTCGAAA
Organism: Achlya flavicornis; assembly: GCA_947623365.1. Lineage (NCBI taxonomy): Eukaryota > Metazoa > Arthropoda > Insecta > Lepidoptera > Drepanidae > Achlya > Achlya flavicornis. The sequence continues at coordinate 4,388,503 of OX392468.1, read as the reverse complement.
ATATTTTCCCTTTGGTTGGGTAAATTATAACAAAATTTTGATATTAAAATAAAGAAAAAGGGTCTTGAAATTTAAGAAGTTTAGTATAGTTGGCAATAAATTGACCTCTTTGCTTGTTTACTATTTTCTGTAAAATATTGACAACTATAGTCTCCTCACGGTTTTACACACATTCCCGCGCTAAGAAGTAGTCTATAATGCTAGGGGATAGTGTAGCTTTCTATTTAGTGAAATAATTTTCGAATCCGGAAATGGTAGTTCCAGATATTAGCCGGTTTAAAAAAGCAAACAAACAAAAACTCTTCCGCTTTATTATATTAGTATAGATAAGTATATATCAGTATAGATCACAATGTTAATTACAGAAAGCTGAAGGTAAAATTACAAAAACTTTACAAAATCATCAAAGGTGTTCCTTTCAATCAATAGTTTGGGTTACGACTACAACTATTTTTGTTTGTTATAAAATAAGGGTTCACCACAGCCATATAAGAACAAGCAGACCAACCATATTTGACGTATTATACCAGTATTAAAAAGATAAATTGAAGTCATTTTCCGTCGTCTGATCCGTCATGATAATCCATGTGAAGGGTCAACAACAGTTTGTTTTTATTTGGTTTTATTGCGAAATATTCATTGTTTATGTAGAAATGGGGCGAAAATCTAAGATTAAATATGGTTAAGTGTAGTACCTATAAGTGTGATAGTTCAAGTCATAAGGAATCACCAGGAATAACGTTTCATCGGTTAGTTTTGATTTCATTACATTTATTATGGTGTTGTTATAAAGAAATAATTACCATTCGTAGGCGATAATTTGAAAATGTGATAAATAATTATGTTAAAATTACGTTTCATACGTTTTATATAAAGGAAACTGCACATAATTTAAGAAATCTAAAGATTTATATATTGTTTACATTATAATGTATCGAGGGTACGGATTCGGTAAATAAAATTTATTTTGGGTAAAACTTTCGGAGACGGCACACAGGGCCAGGGGAAGAGGGGTGTGCGAGGGGGTGCGGGAGGGACTTCCCTTCCCCCCGATACCCTCTAAACATGAAGCAAGCTCACGGTTTCTGAGATATTCATGGTTGAAGTTTGAGGTTATATATGAGGTTTTTTGACATAAATTTACTTCGGCATCGACTCAGGTGGGACGCGGGGTAAGGGGGGTGTAGAGGGGTAATGCCCTTCCCCTCAGTATGCCCAAACTTGAAACAAGCTCATGGTTTCCGTGATATTCATAGTTGAAGTTTGAGGATGAGGTTTTTTGCCATAAATTCACTTCTGCATCGGCTCTGGCACTGCAGGCAGTGCAGCCCCTTCGCCCTTGCGTAACGAAGAGCAGGCGCCCATGCTTCCTCCTGCCCTCTTTGTTATTTTCAACTTTCTCAATTTTTTTAATCTAACGACTCAGGTGGACCTCTACGAAGCATTTAAAAAGAAAACGGTAAAGCCGTTCTCAGGTTATCGCGTGACCAGAAGAAATAGGGGTTAATTTTTATATAAATAGATCAATAAATAGATAGATGCATCGATGTATTGTGTCTGTCAAATTTTTATATTATCTATATAAATGATATTTAGTCTAAACTTGTCAATAGTCACAGTACTCATAGTGATAACAAATTGTGTGTTTAGTAGTTTCTCTTTAGTTTATTTTTTTATTTCTAATGCAGATCTAAGTATGTCATTCTCACTTTAAGGCCATTGCTTGCGGCGGCGTCGTATGACGGTTCACGCTCACTTCCCTCCAATATAGCGAGGAGGGCTATGGCTGCCATACGCGTCCTACTTGTGAACTGCTGGTGTTTGTGGGGGCTAGTCTGCTTAATTTTACTATTTATTTACTTATTAAATATAAATTCAGTCTACTTTTTAGTTTTGCCGCCGCAATTGTTGTCAGTGCGATTAGAATGTAAATATTATGAATCTAAGCTTATTTTAAATGAGTTATTGCTGAGCTTATTGTCGGCTCTTCTCAGCAAATGTAACCTTCCGAACCGGTATTAGAGAATTAAAGTCAGACTTTTCATAAGTGCCTGCGAAGGTCTATTTGAATAAATAATTTTGAATTGTTTTTTTTTATTGAATTGTTTTTTTTCAATAAAACCTTTACTAAATTATACTTTTCTTTAATTTTCGTGAAAATATGTGCAAAACTACTAGATGTCCCCCGCGGGTTGACCCGCATTCCCGGGATAAAAAGTAGCCTATGTCCTTCTCTATACCAGGCTATCTGTATACCAAATTTCATGATGATCGGTTGAGTAGTTGAGGCGTGATGGAAACCGTAACAAACAAACAAACAGATTTACTTTAGCATTTATAATATTAGTATGGATTATCTCCGCCCGCCGCCGCCGCCCCTCATTCATATACGTAAAAATCTTTACCAGCCTTAGTTCGGCTCTGTAACAGCTACACTTTCTTTGTAGGTGTAATTGGCTTCAACATTTTTATTGAATGCTTAGTCTGCTTTTTCTTATATGCCTGTGGGGTTCACTTAAATTTACGGACTTTTAGTTTTAATCGCGAGCCATCAAACAAGTATTTTGGACTCTCAAAATTAATGGTTAAAAACTGGATAACAACATGATTATGCGAATCTTTGCTCATGTTTCTCGAAAACAGTTCAAGCCCAATTACTTCAAACTCTTATTTTTGCGATTTTCAAAAGTTTAACATTTATATTCCATTTATTAAGTCTTATGAAGGTCGAAGTTGTTCAGTGTGTTCCAAATACTTCACATCGAAGTAGACCGTGCAGTTACACAAAAAAGTTCAGGATATTGTCATGAAAATTGGAAAAAAAGGTAAGCTCTCCGCATATTGAAGTATTGAAATTACACATTAACCACAGTTTTTGGTAAATTTTAAACAGCATCTGGTATCCCTAATAACCATAGACACGACGCCGTTTATTTCTTTTCTTGCCTTGCTTGCTTCTACTTATTCTATTTGAAGTGTCAAAAATGAACGAATTGTCGTTTGAAGTAAACAGTATGGATATTTGCCAATTGGGTATTTTATAAAATATGGTTTATATCATATAATCAAACAGTCAGCTTTTGGGTTGAATATAAACTCTTCAAAATGTGGCCCATGCTCCTAAACTTGACGCGCGACGAATGTCGCCTTACGCTCCGTAGACTCGGTATTTATTTTGTCTTATAAATGGCTTTCATTTTCCCTCCTTTGGTTTTCTTTTAATAAATCCAAGACTTTCAGAGCTAATTTATAGTTAATTATGTTCTATATTTTATGCCTGTTCAACGTTTATTCATTTGTTTGTAGAATTGGAAGCCTACTCGAATATGATGAGTGTGTTTAGAGCACAAGGGGCATTGGAAGACAACAGAAAAAAGCTACTGGAGGAACTACGCGCCGTTTTGCATATAAGCAACGATCGGCACAGTGCCGAGGCGCGCCGCGTGTCGAATGATGAATTATTAGCTACAATTGCTGATCAGTAAGTTGATAATATTCATTATTTTTGAGAAGGGTTGTTGATTTATTTTTAAACACTGTTGCACTGAGTCAAAGATGGCTGAGAGTGACTGAAAGTCACAAGCATCACTTCACTCAACCAGTTTACTAGCATTTCTAATTGATTGCATTCATTTCTTTCTTATTGGATTAAAATAAAACTTGATAATTTATAACTTCTTTCTATAATTACTTTTGTTACTTAGTATGTCTTAGCCTTGTAGATATCCATATGTTTTGAAAATGTAGGTTTAGTCACACAATATTGAGAGTAATTTTATTGCTTTTAGTGATGTTTTATGTGAAAATAATTAATTTTATATTATCAATTTTGACAGATAACCTACAATTCTTTGAAATGTCAAGTTACTTTTTTCATAATTTTTGACTGAAAAGTTTTGAACAAAATTCAATTTATTCTGAATCTTTTTGTTAAAAAATAAAATGATCTTAATATTAGAAAGATATGTTCACATTATGGGATATCTATATTTTCAGATTTATATATATTTTTCAACTTATGTAACAATAATGTGAACTGATTTATAATAAAAACTTAATAAAATTTGAAATAGTTGACATTTGATGTATTTTTAAATAATAAAATCATTCATCAATCAAAATTTTAAAATTACATCTCTTAATTAACTCGTAACTAATTCTTACTTAAATAATAAATTACCACTTCATTAAAAACAATTGTAGCTGGATTTCATAATTTTTTTTAGATGTTTGAAATAAGGAATAACTTTAGGCATTTAATGCTGCTTATAGTATATTTCATGTTACACAACGTAGCATATAATGAAAGAATTTTCCATAGTAGTGCAATGTATCATGCAATATAACACACATTGTAACAAATTCTCAAAGTCTGGATGCCTTGCGCGTGTAAACTGATTTGTCGGCTTTCAAACAAACACAGAGGGGAACACCCTTTTTGACGAATAATGTTGAGATGCATGCGAGCATGAACTGAACCAGGTATTGACAGCTACAGACAAATCATGCAGTGACGGAAAAGCCATACGATTAATAGGCCTTTTTTAAGACCTGATGTATTATTAATAACGAAACACTGACACTCGTCAGAGCCAGCAATGAGCACATTCCATTCTCTTCGCATGTCAGCAGACTGAGCTGCGTTTGCGCACATGCTGGAAACAGATGGGAGTAGGTATATGTTTGTTTGTCCACACTGATGATATGCTGATTTCATGTTACATTGCATGTTACCTTTCATCAGTCGGTATGCAGCATAAGATATTTTTAGAAAACTAAAATAATAATATGGTATTAAAATTATATTCTAAATCAATAATTTTATAAGATAGAAACCTGTTTATTGTAATTGGTGCTGATTCAGTTGTTTACAGCTAAACAAATTTAAGTCTCACTATGTCTCTTTCTAACAAAGAACATAATTCTCTTATGTAAAAAAATGTCCAATGCTTGTTTTCAATATAAATTCAGTTGCTATCTATCGCAGTTATGTCTAAATACCCGCAAATTAAGACAGCAAAGACTTATATCACAGCTTTAAAAATGTCCAATTCTTTTTCAATAATGTTCATAAGAAAGAGATGTGATGTGACTCAAATTAGTTTAGTGCGATTTACAACAGTATCGGCACCATTATATGACGATTATAAATTATATAAATTACTTGCTGTCCGTAGCGGTTTCACCCTCATTCCCGGGATTAAAAGTTGCCTATGTCCTTCTCCATACCATATAGCCCAAATTTCATTGTGTTTGGTTTAGCAGTTAGGTGTGCAAGCGTAACAAAGTCACTTTTCGCATTTATAATATTAGTAATGATTAACATGTTGCTGGTAATTTAATGCAACATTCAAATTCATTCCTATTCCATATAAATCAATGTATAAATTAAAATGTGCTAACCAGGATATCAGGCCCTCATACCGGTTTGGGATGGATCAAGGAGGGTCGCAGGCGAGTGCCTCTCTTACCCCGCGGAGTCGCTCAAACAATGTACACAGAGATTGCGGATAAAGCAGCCGAGGCAGCTGCTGCAGAAAATAAAGAAATACAGAAAAGGTTGGAGGCAGAGAAACTTGTAGCTCCCAAGTCGAACGAGGAAGAAATACCTGATGCGGAGGGTGAAACTGCAGAGGGTGATCTCACATCCAATGATGATGAGATGCTGTACCCTCCCGTTGCTATGGAAGATCTCTCTACTAAAGTCAGTACTTGAATATTTAATTAATAATTATATCAGTCTATCTTGTGTTTTTACAAAAATGCAAAAAAACTTGCTATACACACTCACTCGTAGATTCTTGACCACAGATTTAAAATTTCACGGTGGTAGCAAGTCTACCCTCTAATTAGTCCTAAGTATTCCTCTCATTAGAGATTCTCTTATTTAAAGCAAGTCTAGCAAAAACCAAGTTTTAAATATATCTGTCACATTCTAACATCATAAAATATAAAGAGCCAGAGATAGTCTATCTTAGAACAGACATAGTTTTCCGAAATCATTAGGTAAATATATGGACTGAAACAATATTTATAAATTTTGTAGATCTGGGAAACAGAACTGATAAGCCGCAAAAGGAAAGTTCCGGAAAGTGGTTCAATACCCGACGATGGGACCACACCGGTTAAGAACATGAGGAACATTCCCGTCAACACCAATCAGAAACATCTCAATCTCTCACAAATATATTCAAAGTTCTCACAGCCTGCCACAAGTAAGTAATAACATGAAAATATTTGTCTAAGAAATTATGGGAGTTTATTTTTTGCAACGCGGTTTTACTAGCGTAGCCGAGGGATCTTAGGTTTTCCAACATAAAAAGTATCTGGATTAGCTCCAGAATAGAACATCTAAACATGCACATTAATGATAGTGAGATATCAATTAAATATTAAAGCCAGCCGAGTGCCAGCCTGAATCACTCACCGATGGTTCCGACCTACCTTGGACTTTTATTTACCGAACCACAAGACGCTGGGAAATGTTTCACCCGTACTTTGTTAACATACCGAAAATACGGACAGCGTTTTGCATCCTCATTTATAATGCGGAGCAAGGGAGTGGAACTTGCTTCCGGCGTCTGTTTCGTGACTCATACAACCTAGGGACTTTCAAGGCCAGAGTGAATAGGTTCCTTCTGGCTAAGCGTGTCCCATCTTAGGCTTCGTCTTCGTCCCTTATGGACGGGTCAGGGGCCAAACGCAAGACAATTTAATTTAAAAAAAAAACTGTTATAAAAACCGGAGCGCATAGCTATGTTTGTTTGTAAACGAATTTTGATGATTTTGAAAATTCATTCTATTTTACCTGTAATATCAATCAACAACTGTAATTAATTCAAACGTTTCGCTTTTTTATACTATGGAAGTCGGCAAACAATAGTTTAGCTTTGCAAACTTCGGTGATAAGGCGGGAATGGTATTTTTAAATATTGTCCCAGGATATTTAATATTTTGTTCTTACAGGTAAACCATCAGGTCAATCAAAACACTCGTACAATCAAGTAAGCAAAGTATCAACTAGTAAATCAAGTCAGTGTCACACAGCGCGCGCCACGCCACACAAACACAGGTCACACAAAGGCAAGAACGCCGCTCAGAACGTTTCTAAATCTCAATCGAAAAAACAGCAAGACATACCAATGTCACCGAGCAAACAGTACAATCCAACGCAAGTCGAGTACTCGGGCCCCCCCAACACTTTCCAGGCTAGCTACGCTCAATCTTTACTTGGCGCCAAGACAAAACCTGAGTACTTAGACGAAATAAAACCTAACGTGATGTCGTCCCCCGGCATGATGACCGAGCAAGAGTCCCCCCCCACGTGCAGCACCAGCTCCACCTGCACGTCCGCGGCCTCCTGCGGCCTGCAGTTCCTGGCGCAGCCCGCCACCGTGCCCCACGACCTGCCCGTCTCCCACAACGCGCATCCCGACGACCAAACATTATTACAAGCCCAAAGCACACCCGCCAAAAAACATACGGTTTCGGGGAAACCTTGTCATCTCATCATCAAAAATCGGGGCGAATTAAGTTCAGATAAAAAAGTACAAATGAGCGAAATGAAAATATTACATAAACCTTCGGAAGGTATAAAGCTCATGTCGAACAGGCAGGTGGTAGTGGCGCCGAGTTCCACACAAAAAGCCTTGAATACGCCCGGGAAACTCGTTACGACTAAAGTTATCGGTTCATTACCTAAAGTTCGTTCGACAAACACACCCGTAATGACCGAGAAAATGATTGTCGTCTCGAAACCAGCATCGGAAAATAAAAACTTGTCCAACTGTAAAGTGATGATGGCATCGGGCAGCGCGGCGCACAGTGCGCACGCGCGAGACTCCGTCCCGACCAGTACGAACAGCATCGCTCACAGAACTATAGAAACACTCACGCCTAAAGGTATTCCTGCGACCGACTTGAAAGTGTCCGCTAAAGCGGTCGTGCTCAATCCAAAATCAGGACAAAAGATGGTCGTACTACCAGCGAAAGGTCGAACGAAACCTAGTAGTGACGGCCAAAATATCCCTCTCATACATTTCAAAGGTATGCCGACTGCAATGAAGTTGGTGCCTGTTAGCTCACAGTCGATAGCCCATAAATCTGCCGCCTTGACTGTCGTATCTAAACCTACCGTAGTCAGTACTATTTCATCGAATAAAATCGTCGGCATGGAGCCGATTAAAACGGCAAACCTAGCCGACATCGTGCCTGTAAAGGGTCTAGCACCCACTACTCCTAAAATCACTAACCCTATCGTGAGACCGTCCAGTACCAAAGGCAGCCTTATAGTGGTGCAAAAAGGTACAACGATAGGTAAAGCGTTGAAATTCTCCAAGAATACGGGTGATATGTCTAAAATAATAATGGGCAAAAATGTTAATCAGCTTTTACAAGCTTCGAAGCCTGAACAAGGCGATGCAGCTAAATGCGCTGGTAACGTGATAGTATTAGAGCTAAACAACGAGCAGTCTGGACGAACCACGACCATGTCAGAGATACTGGACAGTCGGGGGACAGTATCAAGAGTCCCGGAAGAAGGTAAAAAGTTAACTCAGATCACACCAGACACACCTGTTCTGTTCGACACTCAAATAACAGATGACACTTGCAACGCGACTAGCTTAGATTCGACGACTGAAAGTATCGGCGACATAGCGCCTTTGGATGAATCCGTTTTATCAGTCACAGAAAAGGAGAAAACTAGCTTTATTAGTAAAGATTCAGAGGGAGCCAAAGACTCCTCGAGTGTCACAGACTGGGAGATGGAATTAGATACTGTGTCGAGGAAAGACAAGGACGATGACGACAAACTGAATTCTTTACATCTAGATCTGGGCATGTCGAGTGACAGCGACAGCGAATATATTTCCGCAAGTCACAAATCAAAAAGCAAGCACTCATCACAGGAAAGCTTGCAACGGGCGACACCTAGCGGTAAGATATGCAATACTACTCATGATTCATGAAACATTGATGTTTCTATTTATTTCGTACCTTTGAAGTATTTAAAGTGTTAACCTTTTTTTGCTTGTGCAGTGATATGTTATTTTATTTGCTGCAAATACATTACGCTTATTATGTATCGTATATGCATTTTAATGAATTTATTATACATGTATGTATATCGATTAGTTAAATAACCAGAAACATTTGCAGTTTAAAAAATGTCTAAATACAATTTTAGGGGAAAACAGCGAAATGTATAGCAGCTCGAGTATAATGTCCCACGCGACGAGAACGTTGCTCAGTCAGCTGCAGGACGACGGGTCATCGAGCAACGACTCCTCGTTCGCGCTCAAATCTAAGATCGCCGAGAAGCTGAGAGATGGCGACTCTAAAATCGACAAAAACGATTTGGACGCTCTCACTAAGGCGAAGGAGAAGCTTTCGGAGAAAGTGGCGGAGGCGAAATCGCAACAGAAACGTATAGACATTTACAGTACGGCGATCACGACGTCCGATATCAATTTGGAGTCGTTCTCGTATTTAGACGAAGGTATGATGGCGGGCGACGACGTTTTCGTGACGGAGGAGGGAAAAGCGAGGGAGGCGCGCCGCGGGGATTCCCTCGACGACCAACTGACTCGGCTGCTCGGCGAGGACTCTCCCTCTCCACGCTCTCACTCCACTCACTCACACGCTCTAACCGAAACATTGCCTTTAAATAAATGAGCAATAATAGTTTAAACCAGACATTTGTAATGTTTCTAATGAAATAAGTGTAAGCGAGGACATATAATGTGAAGTGTTGAGTGACGTTGTCGGTCGTGAATCTTGTTTGTTCTGTTAATAAATATACAGTTTTTGAAAGGTTGTTGTATACTATCTGTGCCCGTATTTGAGCCACATCACTTGAAAATAAAGAGGCTAAAGGATTTCAATATTGTATACTTTGTTCCGTTTCAATCATCAAATTAAAAAAATGGAGCAGAAACTTAATTTACTTTACCAGTAATAACGCCAGTGCTGTTACAGTTTTATACTCAAGAAAGAGATTTTAATTAAATATGTATGAGATATTACATAGCATATTCATGGATACACACCTATGTTACAAATATCGGCATTGTTATTAGTGAAACCAAGTGTATAACTTGTTATGATTACTGGAACACAATGATCTTGCCTAAGTGTAATGTTTGGGAAAATAAGGGATCAATCTGCATGTTTATTTTGCTGTAAAAGCTTAAAATGTCATCTCTTATTTTTTTATATACAAATTGAAATACATGTACCAATAGTTGATTTATTAAATCAATGGTACCAAAATAACATCAAAATGTTGAATAGGTAATCAAAGTTTAATGTATAGTTAACGCTATATGAGCTCATAATATTGTTATATTATACGCACAAATTAATTTGTAGACATTATAGTATGATTTATATTATAAATGTATTTATTAGTTCACATAATAATTGCGGACGCCAATATAGATTGCGTCCGATTCCTTCGCTTCTAAGAAGACGCCTGAAATGTTATATATTATTATGTACCTATACTACTTAATATTTTGTTATGTTTATTTAATTGCTATGTTCTAATTTTATAGTGAATATTTTCTTTACCTATGATAATTCACGCCGCCACAATGTCACTTGTGCATCCTGAAAATAATAAAGGCGCATTTCTTCAATATCTGAAACAATTTTGTATATAACATTCTTTCCTGGGCGTCTGATACAATCGGGTGGTTATTTTTATACATATTTGATATAATTCTCATTGCAAATGTTAACTTTGTTGAAAACTCTCTCAGTACCTTAATAATTTAAGGGTTTTTTTGAGCATAATATGATCGAGTTATAATCAAAATATGCGGGATACGACAATAAACTTGAAATACTTATAAATACGAAAAACTTTTACTAAGGGACAAACATCGAAATCGCAAAAAAAAATACATCTTTTCATACAAAAGGTCAATGTCTCCTCGGCTAAAATGTATGAAAATCTGTATTTGCGATTTCGAAGTTGGCCCATAGTTAAAGTTGTTCGTATTTATGAGTACTTTACGTGGTTTCATTTATTGTCGTATCCACCAGATGTATACAGTACGAGATCACTTAATTTCGGAGGATCCATTGTAAAATTTGTGCAGCATGATATCCATCCCTGTATAAACTTATTTTAAGTTTGAAAAAGATAGTTCATGAGTGGAATGTCCCATATATGCTGTGGAATGAGTAGATTTGACGTCTTCCGGATTGCCTTTTGCAATATTTAGGCTGCTATTTATTAACAAGCGGATATTTTTAATGTAATGTACCTACACTTAAATTCGGGGGTTTCTTTGAGAATATTATAAATTTTAGTGTATGTCAAATACATTTCTGGTTATATTGGAGGTTGTGTGCAAAACGTGGGGACTCGTTTAATCATAATGGTTTTGGATGTGTGTGAAATTGTGATATATTCATGAGGCCAAGCCAGGAAGCTTGGGCCAACCCTAGTGGCACTAAGTGGGAAAAAAAGAAATAATATGGTGAAATTATATCTCTTGAGATAATACCCTTATTTTGGTTCTAACGTTTTTTCATAAGGTGGCATTCAAGACCTTAATTTCTATTTTCGGTAGACTTGTGAACCGAAACAAACCGGCAGGTAATAGTGGCTTCCGACTGCGCGGCTTCATAGACGCACGCGCCGATTTCACAAGCGATACACCGTATACAATCAAAATCAAAGGTCCGTAGACGTCTTTTGTTTTAAGACCTCTGCTGTTTTAAACTTTGTGATTATAGCAATACGGTGTCTATTTACATGTGAAATGGAAGTCACCATACGATGGGAATGGCTCAGGGTGTGAAATAATGGTACATATTTCTTGCTTTAAACTGAATGGAGAAATAGTGCCATTGATAGAATAGTTTTGTTCTATGACAAATTTGTACATAATAATATTAATTATTTTTATTGAAATATCATTGACTACTGTCGACTTAGTAATGTATTAGTATATATTGTATCATAATAAAATATTGTATTGAACACGGATATTGAAATGTACGTATGTTCTACAATAAACTGATTTAGTTTAGTGAATTGTTAATAGTTTTAATTTGATTTTGAATGTGGATGCAGGTGAATATGATTAAGATTGTTACCACGATGCAATCAAATTGTGGATTAATGTGTTCTCATAATGTTTAAGCGATATCCTAAGGATGCAATTGTATAGTATATTTTAAAAGAATGTTTAACTTTTTTATCGCAATGTTAACGATTGACCTGCATCGGTTGTTTGTTTTTAAATAGGTTAAGGACGTTCGTTTGTTTTGTCAGCTGTAAATACCTTGCATAGAATTAGTACAGGCGTAGAATCACCATAAACATGTTAATACAATTACTTTGTGTTTTTGGTATCAAGTTTATTTTATCAACTTATTTTAAACAAATAAAACTTTAATCATAAACGTTGTTTTTCGACCCACTACACTACTATACAAGAGCTGTAAATTAAAAGTCAATATAAAAATATATTTATATTATTATTAACTTAAAGAAACGATACACGTTTAACAATTAACATAAATATTTCAGCTCTTTGTCGAGTTACAAACTTAAAATTAAAACTGTAAAAGAAAGCAAGAAAAAATAAGAATGATTTGTATTAAATACTGTATCTTACGGTACACTTCACTAGGTAAATTGTATTTTATGCTCATGGCACTAAGGCTTATATTAGTATGACATTTATTTGGTGACGTTATGGATAGCTTCGGCTACATATTTAACGTTCTTGGAGGAAACGCCGGCGACGGAGATACGACCGTCCTTTGTCAAGTAGATGTGGTAGTCCTTAGTGAGTTTCTCAACCTAGAAAAATTAAAAAACATTTGGATTAGATGAAATTTGACTATCTATGATGTTGGTCGCACGTTTAAATGACTAACAATAAGCTAAGAAGAATAGATTCGATATTTCTTTGTTTCACAGATTGTGAAACGTTGAAAATTTGAATATCAACCTTATCCCAAAGTAATAAAAGCTAAACTAATTGACGTATAATCTGCATATAAAGGTGGCATGATTTGACTAACACGGGTTGAGCAGGAAATAAACATTGATGTCTGAAGATTCAGTCTCTTATAAAAAAAATGGTTTTCAAGTAAATAACATCAGGGCCAGTAGACAAGATGGTTATCAACAATTGTCATCGACAGTAAATCTAACGATCTACCTTTGTATATTTATATTCATTTCAAATCGACAATAAATGTGATTTTTAACAATTTCTTATGTCAATCCCATACAAAGGTAGATCGTTTGTTAACGATGACGATTGTCGACAGCCATCTTGTCTAGGGGGGCAGGCCCCTAGTGCTACCGATACCGATCGATACGTCTAACTTTGAAAGGTCATGGGCATTTTTTTAATATGAACAATATGAGGAAGTAATAAAGTTTAATTTGTAATGGCATATTACCTGGTCCTTGTTGAGTCCAGTGAAGCAGAACATGCCGATCTGGTCGGTGATGTGTTTCCAGGAGCGCGAGCTGCCCGCGCCCTCCACTCCGGCGCGGAGAGCCGTGCGCATTGAAATTATACGGTCGGCCATTGTCTTCACGTCCCCTAGCCTACAATAACAAATAATTCATAACTGCAGTTATAGTATCAGCAGGCCTGTCCCACTCCCATGTTTAGGTACGACCGCGCGCACGCGGACTACCGGAACAACGCTAGTAGGTTGCAACGCGCACGCAGCGCAAGACGCGTGTGGGTATAAATACCTACGTACTACCTATATAAAGTGTTTACTGTTCTTTTTTTAACACTATCTTGTGTAGATATCGTTGTTTTTATAGTACTAGATATTTTGTTTGTTGTTTCATTGTATTTTCCTAAAGTCCTTATTATAATAATAGGCCCGTTTTGATAACATACCAGTGTGTTAAAAAGAGACAAAGATAGAGCGACCAGAAGAGACCCTCTTGTATAAACGGGCCTCTTAGACCTCGAAAACTCATGTGAATGATTTTTAACCCACTAGGAGGTTTCTCAATTCGACCGTATATTTTTTAACCGACTTCAAAAAAAGGAGGAGGTTCTCAATTCGGTTGTATGTTTTTTTTTTTTTTATGTTTGTTACCTCATAACTCCGTCGTTTATTAACCGATTTGGAAAATTCTTTTTTGTCTGGAAGGGTACACTTCCCGCTTGGTCCCATTGTCATCAGATCAGGATTTGATTACTTCTTAGTGTACCTACTTTGAAGTCGGTTTAAGTTTTTTGTAAAACAGTCCAAGTATTTTTGTGTGTTCGCGGATAACTTCGTCGTTTATGAACAGATTTTGACGATTCTTTTTTTAGAAACTGTTAGTAGTTCCAGAATAGAGAGAGTTCCCTCTTTAAATATACAGTAATTCTACCTTCATCATCAGCCTATAATGTCCCACTGCTGAGAACAGGCTTCCTTTCACAAATGAGGGTGAAAGGGACTGGGCGATACTCCACCACGCGTGCCCACTGCGGATTGGTGGAGGTAGGCTAGTGGTCAACCTACTGTTGGAATTTTTCAAGCCGCCTAGGAGGCATCCAACTAGCTTAACGACTATCACAATTAAGTGATAACCGGGACCAACGACTTTACGTGCCTTCCGAAGCACGGAAACGCTCGATTTGAAATACCACTAGGCGGTCACCCATCCAGGTACCGACCACGACAGACGTAGCTTAACTTTGCCGATCGATTAAGAACGGCTAATCATGCTACGCCACGAGCGCTTCAAAATTCTACCTTACAACTCTTAGAATAACCTCAGAGTAGATAAATACTACGTACAACAGAGGGTCAGCGCCCATACTTCAAAAGTTACCACCGTAACTCGCGCAAGTACAGCGCCGGTGGTGAGTCAAAGGTACTATTTGCTAGTCTTGCCACGTATGTCACTACATCAATGTTAGTTTTGTCAGTAAATGACAACAGATGTCACTTTTTATAGAACAGTATTTTAAAGGACGATGGGCACTTTTTATGTTTTCCTAATATTTCCAATTCTATGGTATAAACATTTTTTTATTGTTTGAAGTTTTTAATTTAAAAGGCGTGAAAGTTAAAAAGTTTAAATAATGCTTACCTAATTATATCCTTTAAAATTTTACCTATTTTTGCCTGGTTGGCTAAATCCTAAAGAATAGGGCATAGCGACAAATGCTGAAAGGAGCCCCAAGGCCGATTTTAATAAAAAATAAAACTGTATACTTGGTACTCGTTGATTTGAAAGAAAAAACTGTATTATTACTCCATCTCATAGTGTCGCTTATAAAGATCTATTTCTGGGAAACAAATAATTTCTGTAGAAAATTAATGGAAACATCTATTTATTAAGAAACCACTACATACATCTAGTCTGGTCGCAGTACTACAAGCTCTGGAAAGACTTGAAACAGTCACCTAAGAAACCACTATTTTATTTTTGTTATATTTATTAAACTTTCATCAAATGTTTGAATTGACGCCCATTGTTTTTAATACATAGAACGGCTCAAGGATATATATAAGGATAGGTTTCAATGTGTGAGGATGGACTCCCCGTCGATGGCGAAAGTTGCGATGGTGGAAGGTTGCCGTGGTCATCAAGTCGAACAATTCCTTGGAACACTCCCCGTTGTACAAGCGGTAGAACACACATAAGGCAAAGTCTCTCCTCAAACTGAGAGGCTCGTAACCGTTCGTGACCTCGGGATCGTCGACAATTCTAGCGGCACGTCGCTGAACCGAGTCTAAAGGCCCAAGCTGGTATCCAGGTGCCCCCGCCCACATATGGCAACAATACTCCATATGAGGCCGGACTTGCGACTTATAAAGATGCAGCCTTTGCCCCGATGTGAAGTACTGCCTCGCTCTGTTGAGCACTCCAAGCTTTTTGGATGCCAGCTTAATCTTGTCTTCCAAGTGACTTCGGAACAAAACGTCGCTAGAAATGTCGACGCCAAGAATCCCAATGCTTTGACTGATGTTCAAGGAAGTGTTCTGGAATTGTGGAACCACAGACCATGGGATTTTCTTAGCGGTGAACGCGCAGGCTTGAGTCTTGGTGGGGTTGAAATGGACTAGGTTTAGTCGAACCCAATCGGAGACACAAGCTAGTGTACTCTCGATTTCAGACACCAGCCGTTCGCGGCTTTCCTCCACCTCGGAACGATTTGCACGGCCCGTATAATGAGCGTCCCCTGTACTGTCGTCCGACAGTGTGGAATGTTGACGGCATTCATTGCTATGCAGAAGGAACAGTGTTGGGGACAGCACAGAGCCTTGCCGGCATTCATGTCCATGCTATTAGAGTAGCTACCGACGACGGCTCTTATGCTTCTGCTGGACAGAAAGCTGGCAACCCATTTGCATAATCCCTCGAGAAGCCCGTATGATGGTAACTTCCTTAGAAGACCCCTGAGCCAGACCCGATCGAACGCCTTCGCTACATCTAGGCTCACTGCCAATGCCTCACCTTGACTCTCGATGCAGTGGCGTGCCTAGGGTTTCAGAATAGGGCATGCCGAGAGATATGTTACTGTAGTTTTTAACAGTGAATGTAGATAAATCCGTCAGTAGTGTATAGTATAGTATCAGTCGTAGTTTTAAACCGAATGGTGTGTATATAAGGCGCCTCGGGCAGTGGCGGTACGTCCATACAAGCCCAAAAGCCGGGCTTGCCCTACTAAAATAATTCTCGAACAAGAATATAAACTTCCGAACTATTTAAAAGTTCGCTCTCTTCGCTATTATTGCTTTTCGATGTCATCAACCCCCGAGGCGCCTTTCTCCATAAATTTTGTGAGCAGGGTCGGTGATTTACGAATGGCTTTAATCCTTTTGACCACAAAAGACTTAATAATTGTTCTTATTTGATATTTTGTTGAATAAATGAAACCACTATACGTTTTCCTGCACTAGCTAGATACAGACTTAAGCCCATAAAAACAAATGAAATACAATTGGTACGAAACTGCCCATTGTACTTTTAAAAATAATCGTTGTAGATTTCAAAATATTTAGACTATATTTATTTACCGTTGAAGTCTCTGCTTATTAGAAACAGGTTAATATTAGATTTATTTTATTATTATTTGATTGTTTCGGTCCTAGACGATAAAAAGAAATAAAATAATCGACGGTAAGGCCATCTATGTAAGGTCGAAAGATTTAAATAAAATTAAATAAATTGCAAATATTGAAAATACGAGTTTAAAAAAATAATTAAATTAAATTATTATTATCAAATTGTATTCCTTTGCAATAAATCTCAATAAAAAGTGATTTAATAGCGTTTTGACTAAGAATTAATTTTCAATCCGTCCATACGATGTCTGTAGCGACATCTTTACGTGTGAATTCTACACTAATTATAAAATGTATGTGATTGACCAGACATGGAATAACTAAGATTTAACGTACTACTATTTCAAAAATCAGTAGAACAATATTCAGATTTAACAATTCTTATTGTTATGTAGGTAAGTAACTCAATATATCCTTTTTTTGGTTAATTCTTTATTAATTTTTATATAACAAACTTCTTTAATCAACATGAAGATTATTAAGAACAAATATTGTGAATTTCGGCTGACGGCTACTGGACTAGGTAATCGTGCCGTTTCTTGTCGCGTCGTCAGTCATTCCAGATTTGATAAGCATGTATGTTACTAAAACCCTTCCCCAAAATAGTTGTATACAGTTTCGTAGACAGAATACACATTCAGTAGGTATACAAAGTACTTATAGGTCTAACAACTTAGATTAAAGTATGTAGACATTTTAAAATAACTTTCTGATCTAATACTAGTTAGCTAGGATATTTTAAATATCATTGTTCACGAAAGGAGAATAGCATATAAATAAAATAAACACAGAGAATAGTAATAGGACATACATAGGCGATAAGGAAATATTGAAGATTCATAATACGTCATTAGACAACCCTACCGTAACACGTGCCGCGTCATACAGGATAGAGTTATACGATAGAAAGAGAGGGAAGTTGTAGGTGAATAAAATTTTAGGCGCGCAGCGCTGCGCGAACTGGATTGCGCTTTATTCTGTCGTTCGAAGAGTCGATTTTTGTTTAAATGTCGTTTTCGAAGTGGGTTTTCTGTACGTAGTACTATTAAATATTCTGTGGTATCAGGCACGAGTCGTGGGCACAGATAGGCTGTAGTGGGGACAAGCTCGCGCATCTACACTTTTGGCCAAATTACAGTAGCCAAATGCCACGCAAGAATCTAATAGACGACGAGCATTGACGAACCAATCGTGTGCAGGTCGGCGCTCCCCCCTTCTTCATTCCGCCAAACAGACCGGAAAATTAACTAATGCGCAGGTGTCAGTTTGTGCTGACGACTCATGCCGGTTACTTATCAATAGCTCAGTCGGTTTGAATCTAACAATTAGTTAGTCCAAGTCAAGAACACACGATGCAGTGATTGGTCCTTTAAGTTCAAACTCACTGACTTATTGCAAAATTGAATTGCTCAGTACTATTGCTCGAAATAGATTTTTCCTCGACAGTTAGAGCATTCGATGAAGGAAAACATCCGTCAAAGTCTGAATTCTAGTGCACAATCTATAGTAAAAAGAAGTATGCTGTGTTGGTCATTACACACGAGGCGGTATTATACGATAAGGGAACCGAGAGTGTAATGATCAATGCACACGCCTTTCATACGACACAGTTGCGAGGAAAAAACACTTTATTTTAAGTCGACATGATGAATATTTCGATGCGCTTACTTTTCATTATTGAGTTGGTTATTACTATTGTTGTATTACTGTACGTGCGCGAATCCGACTCAAACTTTTCTGGTTTTAAACATTGAATAAAACAAGATATATAAAATTTGTAAACTAAATTACCGTCCAATAATTTCCACAAACCCAGACCACCACTTATCAATTGACGGGCCAGTTGGCGCAGTTGGTTAAGATTCCATCTATCGTAGCGCAGGTCGTGGGTTTGATTCCCACACAGGACTTTTGCATTTGTGTGAATAAACATATCTGAATGTGTCAAATCAATCGTTTCCGTGCTTCGGAAGGCACGTAAAGCCGTTGGTCCCGGTTATCCCTTAATTGTCATAGTCGTTAAGCTACTTGGAGGCCTACTAGGCGGCTTGAAAACTCCAACAGTAGGTTGACCACTAGCCTACCTCCACCTCGCCGCAGTGGGCGCGTGGTGGAGTATCTGCCCATTCCCTTTCACCCTCATTTGTGTGCAGGAGGCCTGTGCTCAGCAGTGGGAAATTATAGGCTGACGATGAATTAATTGAAGATGAGATAGTGTCAGGTTACCATTCCCGCTTGAGGTCGGGCGTGGTGAGTATTTCCTTGACGATGCGCCCCCCGTGCAGCGGCGGGTTGGAGTACATCACTCGGATCATGATCTTGACTTGCGACATGACGCGCGCCGCCGACTCCGCGTCGCCGCACAGCAACGTCAGCGCGCCGGCTCGCTCGCCGTACAAACCTGCAATTATATTAACGGTTTATTGTTTTTTTTTTATTATAACTAGCTTTTTATTTTAAGAGTCGAGTTGCCTAAGTTATTTAAGTGGTATACAATAATAAATATCCTGGGACATTTCTCACACACGGTCATCTGATCCCAAACTAAGCAGAGCTTGTACTATGGAAACCAGATAACTGATATAATACATATACTACTTTTTGTTTGTAAATACATACTTAATATGCATAATTACACCCAGACTCAGGACATACAGACAGGTTCATGCACACAAATGCATGTCCTGTGTGTGTTGGAATCGAACCCTCGACCTGCGGCGCGATAGGTGGAATCTTAACCAGTCTTAATCAACCGCGCCAGCTGGCCCGTCAAACCTATATAGGTCATTACGTCAGTAATATTTATTTCTGCAATATTGGCTATGTGTAAAAATCTGAATCTATAAAATTGGTCTTGTCTATGTTCCAAAGCGAAAAGAATGTTCTAGGATTCCCCAGAAAAATGCTTACTCACTCTCACAAGGAGGATTTATCCATGCTCTCACGCAATTTTTCATGGATAAGTGGGACAGGGGATTCAAAAATCATACTAAAATTCTGCTTACGTAATACTTGAATAGCTCCAAGTACTGATCATCGAACAATTAACCCAAAGAAGCGCAATGACGTTCAATTTATTTGAAACCTCAACACCTGGCTGAGTCAAGGACAAACATTAAGGCCTCTATTATAGAAAGATATCGAAACTCCGATCACAAGAATAGATCTTGTTAATCGAAAATAAACCTAATAAAATCGCAGGTTCCAAATTCAACTTATAACTCTTATCTGACATTGTTTTGAAGTCAGCGAAATATTTTGTATGGAACACGTCATGCTCTTTCGCTGACTTCAAAACAGTGTCAGATTAGTTATTTCACACTTTTTTGTGTACCCTTCGGGGTTTAATATTTTTGTTAAAATGTAAATCTTCTTTTTAACTAGCGACCCGCCCCGGCTGCGCACGGGTAGCAGAGTAGTTTTATCCGCGCGGCATGATTTTTCATATCAACAATCATCGACATATTTCAGCCAATTTACAGAAAACTTTAATGAATTATACACCTAAACCTTCCTCATGAATCACTCAGTCCATTGGTGAAAACTGTATGAAAATGCGTTCAGTAATTTTTGAGTTTATCGCTTTCATACAGATAGACAAACGCGGCGGAGGGACTTTGTTTTATAATATGTAGTTATTTTATGTCAAACTACATTTGTTTAAAAACTGTTTGGGAATAAGACCTTTATGATAAGTAAGACAGAACTTTGAAAGACTAGCTGCTCGTCCAGGCGTCTCCTGTGTGAAATTTCCGTCTTTATTAAAAGTTATTGTCGCTAATGTGAACGCGGGTAAAATCGCGAGGGACAACTAGTCATTAAATAATAGTCGGAATAAAAACTTTATTCTTGAGATAAGAGGTAAGCAACAGAGTAAACAATACTAACCCAATTGACGTAATATATATATAGCTGATAAGATAAAAAAAGGTCACAGTTATAATAACAGTTTCAATGGTTTCATTATAACATACAAATATGAACTTATGATTTGATTATGTTTTTATGGCATACTTAGATACAAGATTTTTTTAAAGTTTAACCTCCTTACTCATAAAACGTTATTTAACTAATATGCTGTTTAAATGGTCACGTAAATAATGTCACATTATTTGACAATGACAATAGAGTGACGTTATTTACGTGACCCTTTAAACAGTATATTAGTTAAATAGCGCCTTATGAGTAAGGGGGTAAGTATTTAACATCTGAGCGAGTGTTTTGCTTTTATTTCAGGAGCCATCTAATTTCCACTCACATCTCGGGTAGTCCTTATTCTTAAAAATCTGGGGGTTGCGGTTTCACAGCGATATTATTTTGATGATAGAGTTTCTAAACGGCTCATGCGATTTGGATGTTTTAAACTGTATTATATCAAGGTAGATCCCGAGGTGGTCCCATATAAGTTTTATTATGATCTGACCATGGAAATTGAAGATTAGGCCCCTAAAAAGGAAGTAATATTGCTACGGAATTCAATTTTTCGAATTTATAGCATGTCTTATGCAATTCATCAATTCCGAATCCTTTATTGAATTGAATTGTATATAATGAGTAATTATTTTACCAAAAAGTATTGGAATTACGTAGGATCTGCCGAGAAATCGAAAAAAATGAATTCCATAGCAATACAGCTTTAGCTTCCTTTTTAGCCCCCATGATGGAATTCCTCAACAGCAAAGAGCACAAACATCGCGATTGAAGCATTTCATTATTCAATATTGTCGACAATTTATCAATCATAATATGCACGTCCAACGTCAGTGATCGTCAGCGTCCATATGGCTACGGTAACCGCTTATCATCAGGCGGGCCGCATGCTTGTATACCGACTAAGTTGTATAAAAACATAATAAAAAATTGAAAAATCTTGAAAGGTATTGAAAACGAATATGAAACTCAAAATTTAAAAATAATTTTGTTTGGCTTATTTCAAACAAACATTCATATACTTTTACAATCAATGATATTGTTATCAGAGTCAATGTGGCGGCATCACTATGTGACGATATGAAAGAATTGATTACTCAACTTGATCTACAAAGATGAGAGTATTTTTGAGCTAGTATCATTAATCACCGTCTAGGCAATATAGATATTTGGTATGTCATAAATGCACTTATAGCATGATAAACTCTCTTCAAGGGTGAATATTTTTTTTTTAACTAGCGACCCGCCCCGGCTTCGCACGGGTAGCAGAGTAGTTTTATCCGCGCGGCATGTTTTTTCATTTCAACAATCTGGGCCCCTAGACAAGATGGTTGTCGATCATCGTCATCGTTAGCAAACGATCAATCTTTGTATCGGAGTGACATAAGAGATTGTTAAAAATCACGTGATTTTTCGATTTGAAATGTCAATCCCATACAAAGGTTGATCGTTTATTAACGATGACGATTGTCGACAACCATCTTGTCTAGGGGGGCAGGCTGCTTTTCCACCAGAGATGTGCTATGCAGCTATTTTGCGAGGATGTAATAGCTAAGCTGTGAAATTGTGTGATCGTTTCCACTGATACTATGTGGCTGTGCGAGTAAGATGTACTATGAAGATGCGCCGCCGCAAAGTAGCTGCGCGAGGAACATGCACAGCTCGAGCTATGCGATGTATAACTTTTTACTTCCATGATGGCATGTCTACTTTCAGCGACAAACGCAGGCCTGCTGTAGGTACTCTGCTCTGCACATAGCTACACCACTCGCGACCATCCATAGCACGCATCCATAGCACGCATCCACAGCACGCATTCATAGCACGCAATAAAAAACATATCTTAGTTGAATCCGTTTCCACCAATGCTAAGCTATGTACACCCATAAATATGATTGGTGGATATCAAACGCATCCATAGCAACGTAGCATAGCACATCTCTGGTGGAAAAGCAGCCTCATCGTCATATTTCAACCAATTTACAGAAAACATTGATGAATTATACACCTAAACCTTCCTCATGAATCACTATTGGTGAAAACTGTATAAAAATGCGTTGAGTAATTTTTGAGTTTATCGCTTTCAGACAGATAGACAGACTCGGCATAGGGACTTTGTAATATGTAGTTATTTTATGTCAAACTACGTTTGTTTAAATACAGTTAGTAATAACCTTAAAGGTTTGTAGACCTTTATGATAAGTAAGATAGTTCTTTGAAACTTTGAAAGACTAGCTGCTCGTCCAGACGTCACCCGTGTGAAATTTCCGACATTTTCCGGTGGATTTTCCTAAAATGGAAAACCTAAAACCAAACTAACCCATGTTCTTAGCGAAGCTCTGGGCTAAGGTGACCTGGTGGCCATCTTTGACGAACATCCGTACTGCTAACGCGTCGTTATCGACATTCCCCGAAGCGAACCCTTGGTACGCCATGTCGAAGAATGGGAACAGCTTCCTTTGTTTGATTGCCTGTTGGACGTGACATGCTTAGTCAATGAAAATGGGGAAAAACTCGTGCAATGGAAAAAGGACAAAAATTAAGTGCGGTGCGACGGGTTCATTGCAAATTTATGCATTTCATCGGATGTTATTCTATAATGGTCTGCTAAGGGACAAATGTTTCTTTATTTTAGGAAAATCAATGTACTTGATGATTAAAATGTACATAAAAACTTTTTGATAACGGTAGTTAGCCAAAAAACCGGAAAACACATTTCTATGTTCTTATAGAATTTGAGCAGAATACGAGTATAGGATAGGTATTATTTCAAGTAAAATGTGCTTACAGCTGAGAGTTGTTCCCATTCGGCGGGGCTCGGGTCGACCCCGGTGGGGTTGTGTGCGCATGCGTGCAGCAAAATGATGGCACCTTCCGGGATTTTCTGCCAAAAAAATAACAACCTTATCATACCTTAACATAACACGGTATTTTTTCATCAAGATGGAAATTTTCCGAACCACAATGCTGTTATCATATTGGGATGTGATTTCATCGTGACATCGTCATAAAATATATTAAACTAGCTGTCGCGCGCGGTTTCACCCGCGTTTCCGTGATAAAAAGTATAAGACTCGGGGATATTGTAGCTTCCTAGTAGTGAAAGAATTTTTCGAATCCGATTGGTAGTTCCAGAGATTAACCCGTTTAAACAAACAAACAAAAAAACTCTTCCGCTTTATTATATTATTATAGTATAGATAATAAAGAGATTTCTGCAGGGTCGCAACGCGCGAATGATACCCCTGATGCAAGCGTCCATAGGCTACGATAACAGCTTACCATCAGGCGGGCCGTAAGTTTGTTTCCCACCTATATATTTTTTAACATCAATTCAATTTAAACAAATGTACAGTTGAGGACATAAATATGTCTTGTATATTAGAATTTTATTTTATTATCGATCCGTTATTTTAGAATCAATCTCGCGAGATTGTAAACTATCGATAAAATGAACTGTACCACACTGCTAACAATATAATTTATAATCTATCCACGTCAAACCGTCAAATCTTTGTCTATCCATATTTTCAGCAAACAAAGGAATATGAAATAAGTTTGACAAATAAAATCCAACTTATAATTAAAGTTGAACATGGGACGCAATTTAACTTCACTTGTGGGTCAACCCTAATTTAATTTTGTAAACCCTACAATATTGTTTTTTCATTTAGATAGATATTGTATATGATATCTTTACTTAATCAGTTGATCTTCATAAACTTTATCTAACATTCAATGACCACGAATATGTGCCGTGCTGTTAGTCATGTTGGTATTGTTGGTAGACCATAATGCGATTATCTAATTTATCAAAACTAGAAGGGGGATAATTATATGTTTGTTTATAATAAGATCGACCAATATCAAAGTTATCTTTGTTTATCGAGTTTTGTCTGTTTTCTACTACTTATTTTCTCTGATGAGTAACTCATATTCGCGTTTTAACTAAAAAATATACCGGTATCTGTCTCATTCCTCCGTACACGCAACATCATGTGCTAGAAAGAGACTTCGCGAAGCGAATATCGAGTGGAGTTATTCTATTTATAGACAGAAGCATAACCATTGGAGTCATGGGACACAAAGTATTAATTGTATTATAAATGCATAAAATAAAATAAATGTGTATATTTATGTGTCTCCAATAAATAATAAATAAATAAATAATAAATATCCTGGGACATTCCTCACACACGGTCATCTGATCCCAAACTAAGCAGAGCTTGTACTATGGAAACCAGATAACTGATATAATACATATACATACTTTTTTGTTTGTAAATACATACTTAATATACATAATTACACCCAGACTCAGGACATACAGACATGTTCAATTGTTCATGCACACAAATGCATGTCCTGTGTGGGAATCGAACCCACGACCTGCGGCGCGTAAGGTGAACCTTAACCAACTGCGCCAACTGGCCCGTCGATAAAATATAATCAATAAAATGGTTCAACCTTTAAACATTCAGTTTGGCCCCTTTACTTGCATAGTAGATATCCTTACATCACTTGTTTCTCTTGCCAATACTTACAGCATAGTAACAAAAGTGCATAGGTATAGAAATTTCTCGTCAACACTCTATTTTGAGAGCAAAACAAAGTATCAGTAGATTTTTTTTTACAATTTACGTGCCAATTTTCAGTGATATACAAACACAACTGTGTATATACTTAAGTATTATGTGATCTCGTGACCTGGCATTCCCTAGATAATACACAACTGCAGAAATAACAGGAAATTCTTTAGACTGTAAACTTTTTAATTCTCTTCTTGCTCGCTTAATAATAATCAAGCCTAAATATGTACGTTTTTTTAATGATTGATACAAAACCGAGTTTGAACATCTGGCAAAAGATGGTAATCACATACAGCCTAGAAGTTTACTAGCTTTGCAGTGCAGTTTCCTGAACGAACAAAAAGGTTCTTGATAAAAGGTTTTATGTTGAAAGTGGTAAACAGTCAGCCGGGTACTAAGTCCCCATACAACCCTGCTAGGTTTATTCACTATAGCCATCGAACAACTAACCCAAAGAAGCGCAATGACGTTCATTTTGCTTGCAATCTATTCCGCCAATTTCCCACCATCGACAATGCGTTCTGATTGGCTAATTCAAGGACACATGTGCTCTGATTGGCCTAGTCAAGAACACAAAAGATGCAGTAATTAGTCTTTCTTTACTGTTCAAAATCAGTGACAAATCACTGACTAGTTTCGGAATCGGAGTGCTCGGTATTACTACTCTAAGGGATTGTTCCTTGATGACTATAGCAAAGACTTAAGAGTAACATAAGAACATTTACCTACCAAATTCCAATTTCCAGAATTCTTTTCATAACAATCCCACCAGTTGTCTGGACGAAACAGGGATAATCAATTATTCAAAGTTGAAAATAAGTGTATTAAAATCTTCATCATCATTAAATAGATAGTTTGGATTAACAAATGAGGTATGTACCAACAAAAAGTACTCAGGTATCCTAGAAAAAATACTCATATTAAATGCAGAAACCACAGGGGTACTAGAATACTTACGCAAATATCTTCAAGAGCTCCATTGATGTCAAAGCCATGAGTCTTGGGGTCATAGAATCGGTACTGCTTGTGTGTCAAGTTAAGCGTGTTGCAGATTTGAGGGTGGTTTCCCCAAGTGGGAGATGGCAGCCACACCTCCTTGGTCAAGCCGTAGTGTTTAGTGATGAACTCCAGGCCAAGGCGAAGGGCGCCAGTTCCGGACAGTGTCTGTGGATTATGAACTTTTTACACAATAGTGTAAGGTTGCAAGTGTTTTGATTCATAAGTATCAGTTGGTATTTTATTCAATTTTTACTCAGGAATAACTCTAGAATACAGATGATTTAGCGTACAAGTTCGATACTGAAAATTTAAACTGACAGAATTTACCACACTTTTGCTAAAGCCATTTGCAGGGCTATAGTAATAGAGAACCTATATGGGATGTGTTTTTACCGGTCAATAGAATCGCTTCATTTGAGCGTGAAATTTGCATCTCTGTTGGATGGAAAGCCAACCACCCTTTGGTCTAAATTGGTTGCATCACCTCATGCCTCTTATTTTAGCGTCGTCATAGAGCACATCAGAGCATTGAACTAGTAAAAAAGTGATGCTACTACCTTGCCCAATGGATAACTTCAGTGAGGAACTGCAGATGAGATGGTAGACGCTTTATGCTTACCTGAACAGTGCAGTTGCTTTTTTCCTGAAAGATGGGGCTGTCGTCACCGAACGCGAGCTTGGCAACAGCATCGGTGTAGGCAGCTTCGCCGCCGATGGGGGCATACTCGTGGTTTAGGCACTTGCCGTGGAGGAGTTCCTCTGCCTGTTTGAAGAATTATGAGTCCTGTTTACTGCATGTCTGTATGCATTCAAAATACAACATTCTTTGTTACTACCCATCCTATTAGTTTTAATTGATACTAAATAGATAGTAACAAGATACTATTAGAAAGTACTCTGCTTTTTACCCGACTGACCCGGAAGGAGGGTTATGTTTTTCGAGTGTATGTATGTATGTAAGTATGTATGTATGTATGTATGTCTATTTCTTTGGCACGCTCTGCAGCCTAAACGGCTTGACTGATTTAAGCATATGAGGTGTCGTTAGATTCGTCTGAACTGTGGGAGTGTCATAGGGTATATTATTTTTATATGGCGTCTACGGATAAGAAAAGAGGGGGGGTATTAAAACCAAAAACTTCGTTATTATAACAATATGGGTATCAAATGAAAGCTTGTGAACAGCCCATTCCATATATGTATATATTGTAATACTTTTGTGCTACCATTTTGACGTAAACTGCAAAAAAACATGTTTAATGCAAGGACAGTAGGTATAGGACTCTGCGCGGTTACAGTACGTAACTCACAGAGTTGCGATGGTTGTTAGCGTTACTTTACCTCACCGCTCATTTACTTACTAATACATACAAATCATTATGTATAAAACTAAAAAGTCTGAAATAAATTAAATTATTAAAAGAAACAAAAAACCCGACTGCGTAAAACAAATATTAACTGAAAAGAGAAAAACAAGCTTTTTAATCTATAGAATTTGGAATATAACTTGAATGTTATAAGGTATTGCAGTCGGGGATAAACAAATATTACAAAAAACACATACTTAGGTTATTGGTTTGTCCCCGACTGCAAGACCTTATAACATTCAAGTTATATTCCAAATTCTATAGATTAAAAAGCTTGTTTTTCTCTTTTCAGTTAATATTTGTTTTACGCAGTCGGGTTTTTTGTTTCTTTTAATAATTTAATTTATTTTTATTAGAGTGTAATTGACATTCATCACTTATTGTACTCCAGTATACAGCATGTTTTTTTTTCTAGCCCATATGGCCTAATTCTGAACTACAATTCTGAGAGAAAAACGCGGAACCATGAGCTGAATTTTGAAGAAAATAAAATATTTTTAATATTGCTTTATTCAGTTTCATATTTAAGAATTTGATAATTCTTTACTTGATCTAGAGTGAGATGAAAGATGAATGAAGATGATGAATATTGGTAGTAAAAAAAATGCGAGTTGGATGTTCAGCTGATTTCAGACTATCTAGATCCATAGATGAAAAATAATAATAATGTATATGTAACTATTATAAAACATTTATTGTACAAAAAATACAGTTGCTGGAAAACCAGTCTCGCATTGGTTAGTTGTCACAAATGGAAGTAGAACTATGATAGCTTTTTTACAAGACGGCATGGCACAGTTATGAATAGTTTCTATAAATTTTATGTTTATATCTCAGATGACACTGACCACCTTTCGGGAACCGCTGTTCCTGATTATCATCCCATACTTTTATATTATCAGTTCATCATTTGCCAGTATTTCTTCATACAGGCATAGTGTACATACAATTTTTTCATGATATTCTATCCTGTACTCAGTCAATATTGTCATAAGCTACTTCACTAGTTAGTACTTCACCTAGTTAACCTTCTTACCTTTCTAACAGATGGCAGTACATATGGCTTGCCCTCATCATCTCTGTATGCACCAACACCAAGGTTAACCTTATTGGGGTGTTTGTCCTTTTTGTATGCTTCAGAGATGCCTAAAATTACATCAGGTGGCCCCATCTTGACATTGCCCCAAAATTGGCTGGAACAACGGGTTCACAATTACAATTCATTCTGGCTTCTTAAAAGATATAAATAATCACAATATGAGTATGCAAGGGCCTAGCTACCACCTTATCAAAGATACGGGGCCTCCGGGCTACAGGGGCGACAGCAAAAAAATTCATTATCTTTACCCTCCATTTGGGCTTTGCTGGAGTCAGTTAGAGGGGCCCCCTATCAATTTTGATACTGGCCCGTCCAGGGCAAGCTATTTCACCGGAGGGCTCACTCCACCTCCTCAAAAAGTTTAAGTCTGATTGCAAGCAAGTCTAAAAAATAGGTTCTTTCAATTTTTTATATTTGACATATTTTTTGATTCACAGATATCCTATTTTTCATCTGAGTTTTTTTTTCACCTCTTAATAATGTCATGTAAACACCTATTGGAATGATGTCATAGAGAATATACAAGAATATACACACGCACGACACGCACCCACATAGATTGCATGAAAATTTAAATTAAGAAATACGTGGCGCTAAAACACGTGCCGCTTCAAAGTAGAAATACATTCGGCTCTTTAACGATTTATTATTTACAATAACTAGTGTTACATAATTTATAAATTAACCAAAAATTGCCGGTTCCTTACCTACTTGCGCGGACGGCATTGTTACTTATTGCGTCCACAGTATTAATTTTCAGCACTTGAGCGGACAACTTTTTTAATGTCTGAGCCATTATTATAGTTTCTACTAACTATCCGACACGCAGTTTCTTCGGAATAAATTTCGATTTCCTCAGCAAGCTCTTTACATAGCAAACCGAAATTGCGAATTCTAGGGCTACAAGCTCTACTATAAAAATACCTCAGAATATCATACTTTTCTCAAAATAAATAAGTACAAAAAGATATTTAGAAATCGAACTTTTCTTTAAAAACATCTTTTTGAATTTAATCGTGATTTTAATTTTATAGTATGTCACTTAGCGTGACGCAAATGATTAGCGTAAAACTAATCTATTGCTTAAAAAGATTATATTTTTGTAACTTAAATTCTGGGAAACTTATTTTTCATGGCAACTTTTTCCTTATACGTCATAGTTGCGTCAAGATTTGTTTTATGTCAATGTCGAGAAAGGTCATAGCCTTTCTAGACTAGCAGCCAGCCAGTATTTTTAACCGTCTTCAAAAAAAGAAGGAGGTTCTCAATTCGGTTGTATGTTTTTTTTTTTTTTTTTTTTTATGTTTGTTACCTCATAACTCCGTCACTTATGAACCGATTTGGAAAATTCTTTTTTTGTATGGAAGGGTACACTTCCCGTTTGGTCCCATTGATCAGCGGGTCTATTTCCTAAGTTTGGTGGTAATCGTACTAATGTCATTTTGAAGTCTGATTAAGTTTTGGTGATCATCGTGGTATCACGTAACTGTCACACGACCACCAGTCAAACGATTACCACTAAAGACCACTGAATGAATGAAAACCCTACGTTTTTGACACATGATTATCATTTTTTGGTATCACGTAAGAAAAAAAAAAAAAAAAACAAAAACGATTAAGTTTCGCTAATGTCAAATGAAGCCGGGGACTAATGTGCTCCCTTCTTCAGCTAAATTTATCATATTTTGTATAGTTTTTGCATTTTATTGTTATATTCTCATAGTATTTGCGTAAATATTAAGTGCTGTTTCTTGGTTTTCGTATTTTTTTGTATATTTCATGTGTACTGAGCGTGAAATGGCGAGAGCGTATTTGCTGGGATTTGCGGAGGATAAACGCTTAAAGTCAAGAGGAAGGATAGAGTGGAGGATGCAGAGGGACTTAAGCAGGCCCATGCTGCTACCGGAGACTCCGTTCTCAGATAATTTCATCCTTTGAAACGTATAAAACCTATAGGTTATAACCTTGTTCCGAAACTATTATTACCTACTTACCCTTTTAAAGCTCTAACAACAGTACCTACTCAAAGTTATTTCACTAGATATTGCCACTTATAAGGCCAATATCACAATGCTTTGCAAGAACTTGATCCCGCTTATGGCATCCACAAAAAGAGTTACTGCTGTGCCTCCAGAAATCAGGAACCTTACAACACATTAAAACAAACATAGAATATAGAATCAAGGCTTTTTAATATATAAGCCACCTTCTCAATGATGTACAAATGACATGCCTACTTCTATTATATGAGCTGGGTGATATACTTAACTACCTAACTTAAAAGTTTCTAACAAGCACTTGTCTTACAGATACTGGCAGCATTCTATGTGAGCGGAGCGGCAGTTATCAAGGCAATATAGGGAAAACAGCTCTCTTAACCTATCACAGAACGACGGATTGTCTGATGGCAGTCACAAATTTGCTAAATCGCCTCACATCTTGAGAAAATATGTACAAAATATTTTTTCTAAGAACTCACTCAGATTGAGATAAAATTTCAAAGAGGTAAGTAAGGTTATTTTTATAACTTTCAGTTTATTCTGATAAATAACCAAAAGGTTAGGTAATAATGTTGTTTTAGATTCATAGAGAAATTTGCATTTCCTGGGGTTTTAGGGTGCATTGATGGTACATATGCTATCATTCACCCGAAGGACAATAAGGAAGTATACTTCAACTGGAAGTATAACCACTCCCTAAATGTCATGGTGGTTTGTTATTCTAAAACATTGTGAGTTATTTTATTTAATATGCTTATAAAATTTGGCTATTTGTTTTGCAGATTTGTGATCCAGATTTACGAATTTTACTTGCGAGGCATGACACACATTTGGAACTGCAGCCCTGTGAAAGAACACATGTTGCATCAAGAAATGCAGTTTTATGTATAAGTACTATTTTGATTAGTTGTATAGAGAATAGGTGTACCTATGTATAAGATGATATATTAGTTTTATATTGAATAGCTTTAAGTAGTAGTTATTGTATTGAATTAGTTTGTGAATAAGATTTAGTTTTCTGTATATCTATAATTTTTATATAGAATAGGATTATGTATAGGCATTGTATTAATTTAGTTTTATATGGAATATGTTTTGATAGATACCTTAGTTTTATATAGAATAGGGTTATGTATAGAAATAATATTCATTTAGTAGAATAAGAATTGTTCATATATATTTATTGTATTAATGATAGAATAGGTTTAATTATTCATATATTAATATTTTCACATAATCTGTAACAATTTTAGTAGATTGCCATTTTTTATACATGTTTACTGTCATAATTTGTATCAGTAATTTAAGAGATTCATTTATTTGTTATTGTATGTACACTTTATAGTATTAGAATTGTGATTTGTAGTTAATAAGTCGTCTTTATTATTTAACCTATTTAAGGTAGGTTATTTACTATTGTCACAGAATATTCAATAGTAGCTATAGTATATACACTAGATTGATTATTAGTAATTTCTGCATTTACTTAACATTATAAATGTGAAAGGAAGTTTGTTTGTCACCTCTTGAACCTTGTTATATATGTGATATATGATATTGTATACCTGGAATTTATCAAGTAGTAATTTGAGTCACACCTTTTACAGTAAATAAAAAGCACAATAAACAATCATTTATTAAATTAAAACTATTTGTTACACATGAAAAATTATAAAATAATATTTGCTTAGTTTCTTTCCGACAATCTTCTTAGAAAAAACAACCTTCCGAAATAGTGGTACAGTTTATTAATATGCCTGATATAACTTATTTGATTAAAAATCTATTTTAAATTAGAATTGTATTATTTTTTATTAATTGGTGCAATATAATTATATAGAGATAATAACAAATACCATTATCAGTTCCCTATGTAGGCATTCAAATTCATTTATTATGATTAAGCACTAAGAAGGCACTCCAAAATGACGAACTATGATTTGAATCGAACAACTGGGACACAATTCGAACCATTGTCTGTATTTTGGACTATGGCAGACATGGTGGCCATGGCTGCTGCTAAACTCTTCACTGCATCTGAAAGTCTCTTTTCTGCAGCCACCCTGCGCTCCTCAATCTGCAGTGCTCTGGCAGTGGGCCCACTGCAATGGGCGAAGGTGGCAGCTTCTTTGGAAGTGGCTGTATTGTCCTCAGTTGTAACCTGAAAGCAGTATTATATACCTTTTAACCAAAGCCTTCCTCCTCATTAATATTGAGTATATGACAGATAATATTTAATTACAAGAAATATCATCCTAGTCCTATAAAATGTGAATATAATTATATACACTATTCCAAAAATCAAGATACATAACATTGTCACTTTTTGTAGGTAGCTTTACAAGACATGCCCTATAAATACAATAATAAGTTAGTGCGCTAAGTATAGGGCAGAGCATAATGAAAATCATAAGAGTAAACATACATTCAGTAAACAAATGACATGATAGGTACTTAAATAACCTAATGAATTACTTACATCTTCACTTATCCGGGGTTTTGATGTCACCAATCCCAACAGCGTTAAGCTGGGATATGAAGGCGGCCCGCCGCGGCCGTAGCTTGTGGATCTGCCGAGCTTGTGGCCCAGAGACGACAAATTTTATTCGCCGGCATTCTAGAATTTTAATACGATATAATCATTGGACACATCGTCACGTATCCAACTTTAGGTGGACAGAGATAATGTAGCCTTAGGGCGAGGTGCTTAGGGCCCTTATGGTGTAATATACTCTTGTATACTCTGAAAGATTTTAGTCCAGCAAGAAGGTATAGGTACTTTAAAGTAGCTAGTTTAAAGGAGTGATTATATTTTTGTGGTCTACTTTCTTGTATTTTATCACAAACTTTAACTTTTATCGTTTGTTTTGTTATTATACGACGTTTTAGGTTAGGTACGAGTGCTGCCAGACTCATCTTACTAATTTTCAGCCAAAACATTTTCTAGATATAATTTCTTTTACTTTTAATTGAGCTACTTATGCCAATTTAGATCTAATGCATACTTTTAAACTTAAATAATTGAAATAATACATATCTGTTATGAAAACAATGTGTAATCCAATAAGATAAAGTAGCTACTAAAAAATATCATCGGACTTTTATAACGTTCTAGTAACACTGCTTTGCACGTTCGGTTTTTTCATTTTATTCCTTTATTTTTATGATTCACAAAGAACGCTCTAGGAAGCAAATAACAAACGGTAAATATGTTTTAACTTGACAACAATTGGAACCCTAATTTAATATAAATTAATAATTGCATTTAAAGTAACTTTAAAAATGTATGAACGCGTGGCTAAGTTGAATAAACGAAACTCTATTATCATTCACTCACGACCACCATTAAGTGTGTACTTTTTACAAAATATAACTGTTTTGCACTACAACAAAACAGGTATTATGTGTTGAATAAAACACACAGCGTTGTGGTGAAGAAAGCTGATGTGAATTCGCCTTTAAATCTAGATATCATTGATTTAACTTACCGATTAGTCTTTGATTTAGTTGTATATCCTTGTTACTCACCAGCGAGCGCCCTCTTCTAGGTGAGAGGGAAGCTTTGTGACAGTTGTTCATAGAGTCTTCAGCCCACCAGCAAGAACATTGCTGCAACGCTGTGTGTTTTATTCAACACATAATACCTGTTTTGTTGTAGTGCAAAACAGTTATATTATGTGCCTTCCTAAAACACACAGCGTTGTGGTGAAGACCTGTTTGGTATCTGCTGGTGATAATCACAAATCGCTATGTTGAAATAAATGTCTTACTTAATATTATTATATTGAAAATTTAAATTATAAACTTCTCAGTAGGAAAACC
This sequence comes from Achlya flavicornis, assembly GCA_947623365.1. Lineage (NCBI taxonomy): Eukaryota > Metazoa > Arthropoda > Insecta > Lepidoptera > Drepanidae > Achlya > Achlya flavicornis. The sequence continues at coordinate 4,353,630 of OX392468.1, read as the reverse complement.
TGTAACATATAACATTTGTAATAATTATTATTGTTTACATCAAATATTTGAAAAATGTATATTTTCTGTAATAATTCTTTATTTAACAAATCAACATTAATGCTCGGCATTAATGTTGGTATTATCAAAATTTCTACTGGACGGCTGTAGAAAAAATCGATATCGATATAAGAAATCATCGTTAATGCTCAGCAACAATAGATGCGCTTCGCTTGGACGTCTTGGCGGGGTGCACTCCCGTGCCCCCAGATTACAACAACAAATTAAAATATTGGTACCTATTGTCAAAATTTCTGCTAGACGGCAGTAGAATTTTCTAAAGGTTTCATTACCTTTCCAATTGCTTCTGCTGAGTATCTCCTCCACAGGTATAATCTCCATCCAACTTCTGGATGCTACAGCCAATATAATAGGTAGGTACTGCCTGGTGAAGCATCTTTATTAGCTTCTACAAAGATACTTTGTATCCAGCTTGCTATCATGGTGATAATGAAATAAATAAACTTGTAACCACAGACTACCTTGTAACAGACAAGTAACAGACTTGTTTGTGCTGCGTCTATTCTCCGAAATTCTAATAAAGCTACAAAAGCTAGTCATGTGCCTGACAGGAAATATATGGTTTGGATGTTTCCGCAACAACCACCCTAACTGTCTTTGTATGTTTCTGTCTCAGAAACTCTTCAGTCTGTCTTTGAGGCAAACTTAGGCCACAATATGATCTCACCCTCTTTACGAATGAGTATTTAGAATGATTGACTAGTAATGTGAGCTAATAGACTGGACCTAAGGTTAGCAAGAGTATTAAAGTGGTTTGTCTGTAATTTTAACTAATGAAGCAGAACTTGTTGATGATTCTAGCCAGTCAAATAAAACTTTTGTATCCCATATGGGTTTTTATCTACTTTTGTTGTACAAACCTAGGTAAAACAAACTTTTGTAGGTAGGTACCTACAGTATGTTGAAATGGCTAATTTATGTAAGAAAATGATTCTGTAAGCTAGTTTATCTTTTAAATACAATTTTGTTAAAAACTCTAGTAACATCCTGACCTTGAGGCATTTTAACCAGGTTATAATCGAAACAAACTAACCATCTTTTAATTTGAGCACTGTATGTGAATAACGTAGATGTCCGCCAACTACACTTTAATAAGTTTTGTTCACACCAAGCTTACAATCTTTTAATACTCTGCCAGAGTCCAGTGCTTTGCCCACCCCCAATTTTCCAGACAAGAAGAGTGAACCCTGCCTGTCGTTCGATCTTCTAGAACCTTCCGCAGGTTCCTTATTGGTAGTGGCTCTGATATAGCTCTCGCTTGTAGGTCGAGTAGCCAGAAGCACTTTGTGCACTCTGGCGCTATCAGAATGTACACTCCTATTGCAATGTTTAAGTGGCTCAGGATTCGTGGTATTAAGTTGAGTGGTACCCACCTCATCTGATAGTCCCACTCTTGGCGTTTAGCGTCGCTAAACATTGAGTAATCATCTCGGGAATCTAGTGTTTCGTACCTTGGTACAACAGCTGTATCCCTTGACCCAATCAGGTCCATGTCTGGTCCTATACTATAAAAAGTAACAATTACCTCCATGGCCAGGGGCAGAGGATGCCAATCTGGGGTTTGTCGAACCCTTGATAGGAGGTCTTCAATTCCGTTTAGCCTCCCCGAGAGGTATATATGACTGCATAATAATTATGTGCATAAGTCATCCGCTGACTCTTTTTTTTTTTTTTTTTTTTGCTGCATGCACTGCATGTGTTCATTTTTAAGTCATCTGCTGACCGACCATTTGTTGTTGCCAATACTGCATGTGTGCATTTTTTAAGTCATGAGCTGACCATTTATTGCTGCAAGTACTGAAGTCATTCGCTGACCGTTTTTGCTGCAATTACTGCATGTGTGCATTTTTTAAGTCATCCGCTGACCATTTATTGCTGCAAATACTGCATGTGTGCTTTTTTAAGTCATCCGCTGACCATTTATTGCTGCAAATACTGCATGTGTGCTTTTTTAAGTCATCCGCTGACCATATATTGCTGCAAATACTGCATGTGTGCATTTTATAAGACATCCGCTGAACATTTATTGCTGCAAGTATTGCATGTGTTTTAAAAACGTCCATTGACCATTTATTACTTCAAATACAGCATATGTGCAACTTTTAAAGTCATCCGCTGACTGTTTATTACTGCAAGTACTGCATGTATCTACTTCACGTTGAATGCAATTGTTCTACATGGGGTGACCATTTCCCTGATAAGTAGGTATAGTTTAGTTAAGCAACCCTGACTGCATCCGCTGCATACAGATGCAGAACCACAGGGTTAAGAGGTGAGTCTACTCTACTTTGTGGTGTTGAGCTGTTATTACTTTCTCTAACACCATTTAAAGTCAAAGCTATTTATTCAATTTAGGTCCCAGCAGGGCACCAATGAAGGTCAAGGCCACTGAAGTTACCACCAGTGTGGAAGTTGGCCTTTAATTGAGAAGAACAGGCAAACAACTCAGCAAAGTTAGGTTAGGTAATTTTAGGTCTTATTTTACAAGAGGAATTAGTAATTCATTTGGTGGCAATGTAGTCGACCTTTGAGAATTGCATAGTTTGCAATGTTTAGCATCCTAAATAATCATAAAAATGCAAATGTGAATTTCTTTATTTGTTTACACTTTCACACCTAAGTTGCTGAACCTTTCGCGATGAACTTAGTCATTCAGATAGTCTTTGGTACAGAGAGGGATATAGGCTTCTCTTTAGTCCAGGAATGCAGGTGAAACTTCGGGCACAGTTAGTATGTAACAAACTCTGAGCTTCTTAAAGAGAACTGTTTCCTATACTCCACAGTCCACATCATGGAATGATTAATTTTATTAATGCTATTTCTTCAGAGTTCCGTTCTCAATGTTTCCGCAACCTGAGAAACAAAAATGGCTCGGTTCTGATTTACTAGAAAGTAATCTTCCAGATCTACTATTGTACAGAAACCTTTTGCATGTAGGATTTCCGCAACCCAATTGGAAACTGTGGTAATCATCTTTGGAGCCGATGAGAGACAAAATAGACAGCTGTCAATTGTAGCACTTCATTGTTGTAAACTCCCCATGAGAACCTCCACACACAACTGTGTGTCCACAGTTGAAAAATGAATAGGTATATCGGTCTGATAATTATATTTTAACTAACAAATCAACGAAATGTAAAAATTCTGGCACCTCTGCTTGCAAGATTAGCTGTTTTTTGTTTTACACATATATGACATTTCGACCTCTGAGGTCGAAGTCCCTCATCTGATCTTTTGATAAGTGTTAGTATTTAAGAGGGTACTTTGGTACCGATATAACGGCGGTGGCCGTGATTATCAAAGATTAGTCGGAATACAGCTCTTGTGTCAACTTGCGGTGTTTTATTGAAAAGTCCCAAATCATCGGAGTAACAGTTGGCGACGATCGAACTACGCGTTGAATAAATTACCTCTTAAGATGGCGAAAATCTCCGTTGGATTGCTGAGTGTTTTTAATCACGAAAACCAAGAATGGGCGCTGTATAAAGGGCGTGTCGAGCAGTGGTTCCTAGCGAACGAGATCAACGATGACGTAGACAAGTCGGGCACAAAGCGACGAGCTATATTACTGAGTAGTTTAGCTGAAACTACTTACCGACTCATACGGGACTTGGCGTTGCCTCAAGACGTTGGTACCTTGTCTTACATAGAAGTGACCAGTTTATTAGACGGACATTTTAAAACAAAAAAATGCAGTTTTGCGGAGCGACATAAATTTCACAGTGCTGTTCAACTATCCAGTGAAACATTGGCAGAGTGGGCAGCTCGAGTACGTGGATTGGCGATGCATTGTGGATTTGCAGCAGACACCTTAAATGAATCATTACGTGACCGATTCGTCTTAGGTATGGCTGTCGGGCCAGAGCGTGACAAATTGTTTAGCCAACCTCTGGAGCAACTCACGCTTGAAAAAGCCTTACAATTAGCAGAAAATATTCGTTGCGCTAAAGAGGGTGCCAGGCAAGTTTCGCCAGCGGCTGCCTTAGCGACAACCAGCAGCGCGGCAGGGGTCACGTCAGAGTCATCGGTTTTCGACGTGCACAAAATGGCAGCGCGTGCTTCTACTTCGCGATCTTCACTTCAGCATCGAAGACATGATTCCGGGGCGGTTAATTCCCCACAGTCTTCGAGTGCTTCTGTTCAATGTGAAGTGTGTGGATATTATGGACACTATAGTAAAGTGTGTAGATATAAAAAAAGTTTTTGTAAAAAGTGCGGATTAAAAGGTCATTTGCAACGTGTATGTAATTCTAATAAAATGACCTATAATCAAAATTTCCTACAGTGCAGTTCGGATAATGAAAATATAGGTGATGATGGTAAGCGACTATTATTATTTAATATCCGTAGTTATCGCGGTGAACCAATGCAAGAATCAATAATTGTGGATGATGTTTCTTTGAGTTTTGAGGTGGATACCGGCTCTGCAGTAACTGCCATTAATGACTTTTTATATAAGAAATATTTTAGTAATCACCCCCTTCAAAAATGTCAAAATTCCTTGCATAGCTATGATGGTAGTATTATAAAAACTATAGGTACAATATCTTTGCCAGTTTCATATAGGGGAAAGACTGAAAATATTAATATTTTTATAGTGAAAGGAGGCGGGCCACCCTTGCTAGGACGTGATTTTATAGCTAAATTCAACTTACAAATCAGTCAAGTGAACTCAATAGAATTTAATTTTAATTCAAATCAATTTATCAATCAGTATCCACGATTATTTTCAGATAATTTAGGTAGTTGTAACGGGGTAGAAGTCAAGTTATTATTAAAGCCCGAGGCGACTCCCGTTTATTTAAAGGCACGACCAGTACCGCTTGCTCTGCGAGAAAAAATTGAGTGTGAACTAAATAGGTTACAGCAGTTAGGTATTATAGAACCCGTGTCGTTTTCTGAATTTGCAAGCCCCATAGTACCAGTGTTAAAACATGACGGAACTATTCGTCTCTGTGCTGATTATTCAGCCACATTGAATAAAAACTTATTGGTAGAAAAATATCCGCTTCCTAGAATTGAAGACTTATTTTCAAAACTCCACGGCGCAAAGTTTTTTACAAAATTAGATTTATCTAACGCTTACAATCAACTTATTTTACAAAAAGAATCTCAGCAGTTAACATGCATCAATACGCACAAAGGATTGTATAAATATACGCGCCTAGTGTTTGGGTTGTCTAGCGCACCAGCAATTTTCCAAAGAACATTAGAAAATATACTTTCAGGGGTTGATGGAGTCTTGCAATTCCAGGACGATATTTTGCTAATCTCGGAATCCAGGGAAAGTCATATTTTGAAAATACATGAAGTTTTTAGTAAATTGGAAAAGGCAGGATTGGTTCTAAAGAGAGAAAAATGCAGTTTTTTTCAAAGTTCTGTATGCTATTTGGGGTATATTATAGATAAAAATGGGTTGCATAAGTCTCCTGATAAAATTAAGGCTATCTTAGAAGCAAAACAACCTAAAAATATTTCTCAGGTAAAATCATTTTTAGGAATGGCTAATTACTATAGAAGCTTTATTAAAAATGCTTCTAGCATTCTATATCCTTTACACCAGTTATTACAAAAAAATGTTAAATGGACTTGGGACAAAGTTCACGACGATTCATTTAACTTGATAAAAAAAGAACTCGCTTCGGAAAAAACATTAGCACACTTTAACCATGAAGCTAAAATTATATTAACTGTGGATGCGTCTCCGTACGGATTAGGGGCAGTGTTGTCACAAGTCGACAACGACAATTTAGAACGGCCTGTGTCTTATGCCTCGCGATCCTTGAATGCTGCTGAAAAAAATTACAGTCAAATCCAAAAGGAGGCTACGGCCATTATCTTTGGAGTACGAAAATTTCATCATTATCTTTATGGAAGATCGGAACCTTTTGTTCTAAGAACTGATCATAAGCCCCTAATATCGATATTTAATCCAAACAAGGGCATACCAGAAGTATCAGCTAATAGGCTTCAAAGATATTCGTTATTCTTATCAGCATACAATTATGTTATCGAGTATGTAACTAGTGCGCACAACTGTGCTGATTATCTTAGTAGATCCATGTCGTGCGAGCCATCGGTTAATAGTAATCAACGGGACAGAGCGAGCGATGTGTGTGCCGATGCACACTCTGACAAGGCTGTGTATGTTCATTTCGTATGGGGCGCTGACTCACCGCCTGCAGTAATATCACAAGTCCAGAGCGCTACACAGTCGGACATTATTTTAGCACAGATAATGCAATTTGTACTGAATGGTTGGCCTCGTAACTTATCAAATAAAATCATGAGATTATATTATAATATTCGATTCGAGTTAGCAGTCGAGAATGGGTGTCTAATGAGGGGTTCAAAGTTAATAGTTCCTGATGAGTTAAGACAGCATGTCATTAAGGAGTTACACAGCGGACATATGGGCATTACTAAAATGAAGGCAGAAGCGCGCACTCGGTTTTGGTGGCCAGGTATGTCATGTAGTTTGGAAAACGCGATTGCATCGTGTGAGGTTTGTATTCAGTTACGGCCCGCGCCGCCCCGCGCACCTCTTACTCCCTGGCCATACCCTCCCGAGCCTTGGCACAGAGTTCATTTAGATTTTTTAGGACCATTTAATAGTAAAGTTTATTTAGTAGCAGTCGATGCCTATTCAAAGTGGGTCGAAGTGTTTGACGTCAGTAGTGGTTATGGATCAAGAGTAGTTATCGATAAATTATGCGAATTGATGTCGAGATTTGGGTTAGTACGTACGATATGTAGCGATAACGGCACATCCTTTATATCCTCAGAATTTAAAAAGTTTTGTACTGATAATGGTATTGATCACTTGACTTCGCCGGCTTATCATCCGGCCAGTAATGGGCAGGCAGAAAGCTACGTAAAGATTATTAAAAAAGCACTAAATTCTATAATTTTATCAGGTACTCACAGTCGGGACATAGGAATAAAGTTGAATGAGTTTTTATTTAATTATAGGAACTCGAAGCATTCATCCACAAATCGATCCCCGGCTGAAATTTTATTCGGTAAAAACTTACGATGTAGATTAGATTTATTGACTAAATCATCGTCATTACCCGATCATGCACTGTTAGAAAATGTTAATGAGAATCAGTCTTTGCAGATTAAATTTTATAAAGGAAAAAGAATTGTAGACTTTAAAGTCGGTGAATTAGTGTTAGTGAAAGTGCACAAAAATCAAAAACAAACATGGGAAAAGGGAACCATAATTAAAAAGTCTGGTAAATCAACATATATTGTCGAACTTTTGAGCAACAAGCGAGTGTTAAAAAAACATAAGAACCAAATTCACAAACTAAAAGGGGAGGAAGTAAATATGTCACCATCACCATCAGAGATTAAAAAAGCGACTCAACAAGAAGATCCAGATGTCATTGACGATATTATGCCACAACTCATTATGGAAGAGGCTAAAACTACTGGGCCAGAGCTGTCTCCTTCGGAGACTACAGATACCTTGCGTGTGCCTGTAGCTGGGGCAGAGCGGTGCACCGCCGACGAGGTCGGAGAGGCACAAGGCACAACAGTTCAAGTCACACCGGTTGGTGATGTTACGTGTTCAGTGGCTGGAAATTCTGGTACTAATCCTATGAGTACCATACAGGCTGATAAAAACAAAATTCCTCGCTCAGTTAGGCCTCGCAATAAAATAGATTATAAGCAATATTTTTGAGAATACTTTGTACTATTGGTGGAGGGATGTTAGTATTTAAGAGGGTACTTTGGTACCGATATAACGGCGGTGGCCGTGATTATCAAAGATTAGTCGGAATACAGCTCTTGTGTCAACTTGCGGTGTTTTATTGAAAAGTCCCAAATCATCGGAGTAACAATAAGGAACAAAAAAGAATGCTCGGAACTAAGGCAAGTGGTGTCTCTTATATGTTTTGTTTATTTCAATTGGGAGATCATGTCCGTCATCTTGGTTTTCAATTCTATTTATATTATTATTATTTTTTACATAGAGTCATGTGTGTTTCCAATTCCAATTTGTTGTTTATGGCTCCATTGTATTAACGTGATTCTGCCAATCTCATGGTTAGAAAACATGGTAAACAACTAGGACTCTATGAAAATTTATAAATGAATATTATTAGTACTAAGAAACTTTGTTAGTATTTTGACAAAAGGGGAATACACTCAACCTAAACTGAGGGATGCAATGACAGGTTGCAATGCCTCTCTATTAAATAGAAATTCTTGACTATGTGGAATATTTTGAAGTCTTACTTAACTTATGGGAAGTTAACTAAATTTTGTCAGGTCTGACCTTGATGTAATCTGATCTTTGTCACATATAATTTTGCATAGTATATTCTAATTTCTTATAAGATAGTGAACCAGGTCCAATCATGAAAGTAATTTTCTCACTAATATATTCTAATATAAATTGTTTTGATTTGCAGACGAGTGAAGCAGTAAAACTGTTGTTGTTCCACAATGCTAACAGCATGCTTATAACACCTCTGTAGACAAGCTTGCTTATAATATCTCTGTAGATGCTACATAATCTTTATATTTATGAAAATTGTATTAGTTATTGGATGATTTAAAAAAAAAAAAAAATCACAGAGTTTGACAAGTAGATGTACTTGGGTCACTATTATCATAATGTAAAGACTGATTTCTAGTACAATTGAGGTAATTGTGAAGTATATTGTGATTATGAATAAGTTTTTGCATTAGTAAGACAGTCTAAACGAGGGTCTGAACATGTTTGATTGTACTTACAAGTTAGCTCGCTTACGAGTCCATTGATAGGCGGAGGTGATGCGAAGCCTTCGTCATCCGCCGAGGATGACGAAGATGAGTTCTTATAACAACTCTTGTGTTTCGTTCGAGTACTGGTCTCAATCCAAAGCACCAGTTTTCGAACTCTGTCCACCTCTATCGTTTTCTCTTAAAACTCCTTTAAAATTGAATTTTATAGAGAAAAAACATAATCCATTTAAAACCGACGCTGTGCGATAGTTTAGGACTGAAACGCTATTGTTTTATTCACTTTTTAAACTAAAAATAACTTAATGAAAAATTTTGCTGTTTAACCGGCAAAATTCACAGTCGCTATGAACAACTGTCACAAAGCTTCCCTCTCACCTAGAAGAGGGCGCTCGCTGGTGAGTAACAAGGATATACAACTAAATCAAAGACTAATCGGTAAGTTAAATCAATGATATCTAGATTTAAAGGCGAATTCACATCAGCTTTCTTCACCACAACGCTGTGTGTTTTAGGAAGGCACATAATAGCATTTTGGTGGTAATGAAACCACCGGATGATTATCGATAATCTTCTTCAAAACGTACGCACCAATTTTAGGAAATAGACCCGCAGATCAGGATTTGATTACTTCTTAGTGTACTTTGAAGTCGGTTTAAGTTTTTTTGTAAAACAGTCCAATTATTAAAAAGATAAACGTTATTTCTAGACTAGCAGCCAGCCAGTATTTTCTTCTTCTTTTTCTTATTTTTAATTTTGGCAACCAAGCCCAAATTGGGGCTCATTTCTGCCAGTATCGAGTTATATGATAGTTTCCAGTCTCAATAAATCACTTCACATTATAGTCCTAGATAATCATCGAACAATTAACCCAAAGAAGCGCAATGACGTTCATTTTGCTTGAAATCTATTCCGCCAATTCCCCACCACCGGCAACGCGCTGTGATTGGCTAAGTCAAGGACACACCAAGATTTAGAGATGCGGGTGAAAATTGTATCGATATTGATACTTGTTGCACTATTATAAATGTAGGAGTATTCTAATAGCAGTTGTTTGTCATGGTTTTTTACAAGTATTTCTACATTATCGAAACTAGTAAGTTTGTATATAAAAATTGTTTGCATAGTAGGTATATTTCGGTATTAATTCGGCAGCATGATGTAATCATTCTCGATAATGGCTCAACCGATCACAATGAAATTTGGAACGCAAATAGCCTATGGTATGGAAAAGGAAGCTACTTTTATCCCGGAACGCGGGTGAAGCCGCAGGGGACAGCTAGTCTCATAATAATGGGATAAGATATAATAGTATTAGACTTTTGTATTAATAAAAATTCAGCATTCAAAACAATACTTTTCTTTTCGCTACGGGGCGGCATCTAAAATGTCGGCATACTTTCTAGATTGTCTGTCCCTGTCTATGCGACTACTTATATTTAGAAGAAAAAGAACTGTGTCCTGTGTGTCAAGTGTAATACAATATGTTTTAAATATGAATTACTTAGAATTAATATGAAATAAATATGTTTGTTAAACTCTAAGTAGCTTTATTCCAGTAATTACTACCGACCCAACTATCTATATATCTATATATATAAAAATCAATGCCACTTTTCGTTGTAATTTTATAACTCAAGAACGGGCTCACCTATCCAAACCAAATGTTTAGGCTTTGTTCGGACTATTCAGTAGATGGTTTATGTGAAGTTTGCACAAAATCGGTCGAGCGGTTCTTCATTTATCACATTTTTTGTAACAAATGAATTCAATAAATGGCAGATCATTTTGTTAATGGGGATTTTGCTGTCAGGGTAGGCTAGGGTAGGGTAGGGTAGGGTAGGGTAGCACCATAGGGTAGAGTAGCACCACGCGAACGAAGTCGCGCCGGGCAGCTTGTTATTATTATAAGGTCATGGGCCCAGGAACCTTATGTTGTAGTAGGTACCTAGTAAGTGATAATAATAAAGCTAGGTACTCACAGTACCACGGACATATTTATTTTATATTATAATTACCTAAATTAAATCCGCGTTAAAAATATCGCAAATCTTTTTATCTTCGCTGTTATGTATTCCAGTATTAATACAATATTGTAAACTGAAACATTTTACTCTCTGAACAAAATAAGTTTGCTAATTATTTGCTAATATCGATAATGATTTTCTTATCTAAGCCCAGCACTAGCGGGGGAGGCGCGATCATCAAAAGAAAAGGATGAAGATAGAAATATAATGGGTGAAAGTAAGATGGAGATAAATGACGTCAACGCATGCGTCCAGTATATCTTGACCTGTGATGAAAAATAAGTAAATTCATGTAATACATTATTACTTACCGATGAAAAGTGATTCCGTTTGTATTATAAATAGAATTTCGACATTTATTCCCATACCACTTAATTAAACAGCAAGACATTGTGAAATATTGACAAAAAGTATATGTTTCATACGTACGCACGGATCGAGTTTTTGGTCGATACTGTACAGGGGCGCTCATGAGCAGATATAATTCAGTGACAAATCACTGACCAGTTGCGGAATCGGATTGCACGGTATTACTACTCTAAGGGATTGTTCCTCGATGTAGATAATACACTATAGCTTTAGTCCAATTTCTTTGACTATACTAGAGAATTATAGTCCTCAGTCAGTCACTGTCCATAAAAGTCATGTTTTACTACAATGGTGTTCATTGTACTAAAAGTCTTCACGGGCATTTTGAGACAACTTGAAAAGTCACGATACACACAATTCATTTCATTCCACTTCACAACACAATAAGAATCAAAATACACAAAGAATCATGGCGAGATCCATACATTGATTTGTACAAAAAAATAAAACAATTTAGAGGGTTTTGAATCACTTCCAATGTTGAGATTACATTACCAGCAACATTTTAATATACATTAAATATTTTATAAACCCCGCAAAACATAACAACAACATAATGGTTTTGGTCGCGATTTCGCGAATAGTCGCGATTCGCCGGGTTGCCATAGAAATTCGCATTTTTATCCCGGGGTTCTAAAAATATTTAAAATGGCTCAAGTTATTCCTTAGGCACCAAGGATCAATTATAACGTCATTCTAACGTCTCTAAAAATCTTTATTTTTTTTGTACAATTCTCGCCATGATCCTTTATGAAAATAAAAACTTTTTGGCGGGAACTTGCACTGTGGATGTAGCTGAGGATAGTAGGTAATTTGTTTCATTTCACGCATAGATAACATCATGAATAAAAAAAAAGTATATCTTTTACTTTATCTGTGTCAAACGAAACTGTGTGTGTGGAAATGGTGTGGAACTATTCTTAAACCTACCTAAAATTATTTTAGTAAAATATAATACAATATTAAAATTTGTCTTTCTCTCTCGTATAATAATTAGAGCGAAGTGAAAGGGATGCATGACCGCCGAAAATTCCCGTGTTCAAACTTCAACCATGGCCTTATTATACTAAAACCAGCTAAAACTATTATGGCTTAAGGAAATAAAATTATCATTTGAAAATTCCTGTTTCGATTTTTTTATTTTGATTGAATAGAGTTTGTAAAGCATGACAAGCACCTTTTGAAAAATTTAATAATTTTTTATCATAGTCTTTTATTTATTTTTGAATGTCAGAATGTTTTATTGAGAATAGGACCCCATAAGGCAGCCAAGTGTCAAAAGTATTATGACGTTTTTCTTTTCGCTGAAATAGTGTACGTTTATCGTGTTTATTTGCTAATACTGCCATATTAAACGTAAAAAATGGCTGCTGAAATAAAACCTGCGCCTAGAACACCTAACGATAGATTTTCTACAACGAAAAAACCGGCACTTTTGAACAAATTGGAGGGCTGTACCGACGACGTAAATGCGGCGGTCGTTATACCTGGAGAGGATGGAGTAATTAGCGTTTGTGATGATAAGTAAGCGTTCTGACTCATATTTAGCGCATTGTTTGCGTTTAGACTACAAACAACATGTTTTTGTCGTGAATTTTTCGATATTTATGTACCGTCATCGATATGTCAGGTAGAGAAATTCTTACCCGATAGTATCATTTCACATCACACCTTATGTTTGGTGCCGGGTTTATCAGTTGCATCTCATTAGCTTCATTGTGTTTCTTATCAACAGAGTTAAGGTCATTTTCAGAACAGTCAAACAATAAGGTCAGTAGAGGTGCGTTCGAATTGAGGTATGGTAGCAAAAATAACAGTCAAAAATGCCAAAAACCATCACATCTGGCGTTCGATTTGGAAAGTTGTGGGCGAAATTGGCGTTTTGAACTGTTTTCGTTCACCGTTCGTTTTACTCGGAAACAGTTAAAACCGTCATCGTTAACTGCAAATTTTGACCCACCTCCGAGGCAGGGGTCGTTTGTGATCATATTTTGACATCTTTGAATCTGACAGATAAGTTTTGGAAAATTCAAACGGGAAGTGAAAATTCTAATTTTTATTGTAAAATTTGATAGAAATACTAACAGGCAAGAGAATAATTTGTCAGATTAACTTTGTTTAAAGATTAACTGAAGGAAAATGGTAGGTTGAGACAAGTGACAAGCAGGAGATGAGCATGGAAATGTCATTTTTGTATCTAATCGATCAATTTGGGAAATATCGTTTGTGGCAAAAGTTGCAAAATTGTTGAAATTTTCCAATTCGAATGCATATACAAAAATGCCCATTTTGAAACTGTTAAAAACGACAACACTCCAATTCGAAAGCACCTTAGGTAGGTACTAACAATACCTGCAAGCTGGATATATCATTTCAGTATCATAAGGTTACCTTTACTGCACAGCTTGGCAATGTGAAATTAAAATAGTTTACTAATTGTCATTACTCCCAGTTTGAAGCATTGTGTCTCCATGTCCTAGTCAGTAGGTGAATTGTCCGAGGCAGTGAATAAATATAAATATACTTGGACATTCTTAACCAGATTGCTGTGTAGTCTGATTCTAAACTAAGCAGAGCATGCTCTATGGAAACCAAATAACTGATATAGTGAAATTCTTAATATACAAAATTACACCCTATTCTGATTTCAATGTGTGAGGATGGACTCTCCGTCGATGGCGAGAGTTGTAATGGTGGAAGGTAGCCATGGGTATCTCCTTTAACTTTGATTGTACAGAACACTGTCCATTGTACAAGCGGTAGAACACACATAAGGAGGCAAAGTATCCCCTCACACTGAGGGGCTATAAACCTTTTGTGAGCTCGGGCTGTTGACAATCCCAAGCTGGTATCCAGGTGCCCCCACCCACAGATGACACCAGTACTCCACATGAGGCCAGACTTGCAACTTATAAAGTAGCAGCCTTTGCTCAATTGTGAAGTACTGCTTCGCATTGTTGCGCACTCCAAGCTTTTTGGATGCCAGCTTAACCTTGTTTTCTAATTGACTATGGGACAAAACATCGCTAGAAATGTCGAAACCAAGGATCCCAATGCTTTTACTGATGTTCAAGGACGTGTTCTGGAATTGTTGAGTCACAGCGAATGGGATAATTTGTGACTGCGATTGATAGCATAGTTATTTAGAATTACGTTAATGGGTCATTATAAGTTAAGAGGTAATATGTTGTATGAAGTGACGGCATGGCATTTTTTTTAATATTTTAACTTAAGTATACATCTGTATTATTGAAACTTTTTAGTTGAAAACGTTTACAAAGTGGCCAGTCAATTTATTGGTTTTATCTCGTTTTATAAGTGACCAGGGTAAATACTCAGTACAGGGTAGAGACAAAATGCACAGGGGAGGATACTTTACGGACAGGGAAGAGAGATAGACATATTAAAAACAGGGTTATTTTTAAGAATCAACTTTATTTATTTATTTTTATTTTAGTTATGAATTATTTATAATCAGACATCATTTCTTAGCAGTCTTTGCTTATAAAATTAAATGTTTCTTAAGCGCTAGGTACAAAACATAAAAAGGTTATTACTTTTCCTTTCCATCAACACAAAAACAAAAATATCTATAACTATATAATAGTCAATAATGAAATAAAAAGAAACAAAAACTTCTTTGAGTAACAGTATTAAAGTTTTCTTGTACTTAAACTCTAAAAATTTTTTGATTAAAACGTAACTAAAATTTTTTTTTTCTAAAACCCGCGTTCATAGATATCAATAGCTTCATTAAATGCATAAAAAATACGCTGCCCTCTCTTTTTTAAGTAAGGGGAGGGTAGTTTTGTTAAAACCTGATCCCAGGTGATGAAATAAATATCGTCATCATTAATTCTGAACTTTTTTCCAGTTTCATCACAGATTCTACAAAATATAACTTGAAGTTCATAATTTTCTTCAACACCTGTGCACATAGCAACATAGCGATATTCTGTTTTTGTATCTTGCTTGAAGTTTAACCAGCACAAAGTCCCCATTGCAGAGTGTTTCCCTTCCAGATGTTCCAGGCTTTGAATCATCTTTGTGCAGTTTGGTTTTAATACTGGTAGGTACAGAATGCTGTAGTGTTTGAGGCTTCTTCCTGTGTTCTTGAGATTTGAAATGGATTAGTGGTTCATCTTCTGAATCACTAGCTCCGTATATATATACCATCAACACGTAGATTAAATTTACGATGTGTTTGTGGATAATCCAAAGTACCCTATTGAAAACTGAGGCACAGAAGCAGCTCAAAGTTTTCAATGTCAGGCAATTAGGTATAAATACGCAGCAGGTAACTTGTGAACCTTTAGTGTGCCTGAAAAAGTCTTTATACCTTCAGTAGAACCTAATGTTGCTCCTTTTTTTTCGAGCCGTTCTTCGCGCGTATTTTTTTATCTAGGTGCAATTTTTTCTGTAAAAAAGTCATATTAAATTGTAAAGCTAAGATATACATAATGCCAAGTAAAGGTTCAGAGAAAAATGTAGAAGTATTCATGAAAACGCATACAAATGTATATCCCCTGTACATTAAGTATCTCCCCTGCCATCAAAAGAGCCAGGGGAAATACGCCAGGGGAGATACATTTTCGATTGATATCTAAAATAGCCGTAAAAGTGTTTCTCGTACGCAATTCACAATCAAACGTAACAATGTATGCACTATTCATAGTGAATATTTAAGTATATATTAATATTTTAACAAATAATTGCTAAATAAAACTTACCAGAGGAAAGACTGCATTCACTCAACACTTCTACACCCAGCGAGCGGCGTGACTGATATGGCCGTTAAAATGGCTGCGCAGTCGGCTTATTCTCCGCTTGCTGCTAGCTTCTCGTTACATCCTATGCACTCTAGGTCACAACTTCCACAAACTAGCAAAACAAAACGAATTTTTAAACGAAAACAAAAAGCCAGGGGACGAGACACGAAACACGGAGGACAAATTTCGGCGTTGATATTATTTATGAAAAATTGGAATATAAGTAATTTTACTTATAAGACACTGTGGCTAAGTTATTGTTCTGTATAAAATTAACGATGATAAAGTAATTATTGAATTTTAATACATTCATAATAACTGGTTTACAAATAAAGTCGGTTTGGGGACAGACCAGGGGAGAGACTTTTTTCTTATATTAGAACTTATTGTGACTAAACTACGTACATTTCTGTAATAAATTTAAGTGAGCATAAAGAAAACATTTAGATTTAAGTAATAAATAGGTTAATTAGGAGGTTAGTATAAAAAAAAAGTATTTTTTTGTCTTGGCCATGGAAATTACCTCTTAACTTATAATGACCCTAATATGTTTACAATCACCAATCCCAAAGATATTGTCAAGGTGTTGTATTTCAACACTTTCAAAAATATAGTCTTTATCACTTAACTGTGAACATTTTTTTTTCTTTTGCTTACCCCTAGACAAAGTACTTTCTCGTTGCGTTTGCGCTAATAGAAATGCTACAAAATGTATGAGATTGACATAAGGATACGCTAGATCCTAGCGTAACCAAATGACCATAAGGCGTCGTCCTAATTGGAGACGAATTGACTTGCGAGCTTCAATTAGGACACTCTAAACTTCAGAGTGTCCTAATTGAAGCGAGATTAAATACACAAAACACTTTAGACTCTAAATGCGACGGAATGGCATGGCATCGTTTGCGCTCGTACGATCATCGCCATTTAGTACGACGCCTAACTCCCTCTGAAAACTTTGTTTTCCTATAGATATGTAGATCTAATATTGATATTTTTTCAATGAATACGGAATGAGCCAGTGGTTAGATCAAATAAAAAAAAAATTTTTTTCATAGGACTGTACGAGTATGGCTGAAACGTGATTCAGGCCAGTACTGGCCGAGCATCTGCCAGTACATGCCCTCGGGTTGTACGTCAATGTTCTACACACCTGAAACTAGACAACTGTTTATTGGTCAAGAGAATGGAACCGTGTCGGAGTTCACACTTGCCGCAGACTGTAATAGAATAAACCCTGTGAGTACCTACCTTTAAAATTATACCGGTTGGATACGACAATAAATGAAACCACGTAAAGTATTCGTCAATATATACAACTTTACTACCAACCAACTTCTACATGATTCTTCGGCTAAAATGTATGAAAAGTTGTAATTATTTTTTGCGATTTCGAAGCTGGGCCCATGGTAAAAGTTGATCGTATTTATGAGTACTTTCCATGGTTTTAGTTATTGTCGTATCCACCTCGCATATTACTATCATTTTCATAGCACAAAACCTATTTTATTTAGAGTTTCAAACTCGGCTTCTGAAATGTTAACTCATTTAAAAAAAGAAATTAAAAACCTTCTATAAATTACCTTACAATTGTATGTATGACACATGCCTAGGGCTGCATACTACATTATATATATCTATATAAAGCAATAAACTAAGTTTGAGTTTTTCCTCATAAATAACCATATTGTGCTTCAGTAGTAGCTGAGGTAACAGACACCGAATTGTTTCTAAATCTTTTAAAAAAGGTACTCTTAAGACCCTATTATGAGCGCTCAGATAATTAAGCTTTTAATATTAGCCGCTTTTAGATATTTTATGAGTTAATTCTACTTGAATACTTGATTGCATTATTAAACAATGGCTGCCACTCGCGTTATACTTCTGTACAGGTCGGTTAACTAAAGCTGGCACGTTTCAACACATTTACACCGTCTCTCTCGCGCAAAGTCAAGCTTATGAGTATGAAGGAGACAGTTATTGTTTTGCTTTTGCTACTGCTCATAAATATAGAGTGGTCTATTTTTGCATTCGTCCATTAGACTTGACTGATTGCAAATTTATGAGTACTGTGAACGTGCCAGCTTTCGTTAACCGACCTGTATAGGTGCTGCTTGTTTTGGCTAGTAAGTTTGCTATTTATTTTTTAAATATTGATCGAGTCTACTTTTTTCCTGCTGGGACACACAATTGTTGTCAGTGAGATCTAAATGTTATACAACCTTTCAATCGGTATTAAGGTTTTAGAGTCAGAATATTCATGCCTTCAGAGGTCTTTTTGAATAAAAAAAATTTGATTTATTTAATTTAAAGAGAAATTATTTAATTTAATGCTACACAGGAGAAACAAGAGGTGATTGTAAATGCCCTCAGAATCATAGTTGACTTAATTTTGCTAATGGTTGATGGTACACTCTCTCACACACGCTAGGAAAGAGCTGTGTCGTGGCGCTGTCAATGTATTTACTAATTGGATACAACTTTGAAATAATTTGAATGACTACAATTTTCGGCGTCAGTATAATGGAGGCATAGTTGGCATAGGCATTATTATTCTGATTATAGAGAATTAAAATTGTATGAATTATTTATAAAACATTATTCACTGTGTCATTATCAAGTTATTTTTATACGCTTTCGGCATCGCGGTTTGATCCACGATATCCTATTTTGCCTCCTTAGGGGTGTAATTTTGAAAAATAATAGCATTCCTTAATGAACTTGAGTACAAAATTTAAATTACGTGTGGTTGGAGGTGTGTATTGATTATGTCAGTTTCTCCTTTTCTACAAGTTGAACTTATGTATATATAGTGATATTTATGTATGTTTACCTATATCCCTAGACTCGGGAATACCTAGCTCACACCGCGCGAGTATCAGCAGTGGTATTCTCCCTGAGCTGCGAGTGGGTGCTGTCGGTAAGTCGAGACAAGCTGTTCGCGTACCATTGCAGCGAGACCGGCCGCAGGATCGGCGGGTACTCCTTCGAGGCTTGGTGCACCGCTTTGCAGTATCCTTTTGACATAGTTTATACTTCTCTGAGAAATTAACAGGGTTACGAAAACCGATGCCAGGAATAGTGCGCCATTTTGTATAACCAGGTCTGAATATGGATGGGTCTGTTAACTTATCAAATTATGAATAGTGTTTGTTAGTACTGGGTGCTTTTGTTTTCATGTTTCAGGGCTCCTATATGATATTATATTTATAAATTCGAAAGTCTGTTTGTCCCTTTCTATTTATTTGACTGGCAGATAGCCTATGATATGAAGATGGACAATATGGACATAGACTCTGATTAGTTTTGTCCATTCTAGAGGATCTGTTGTTTTCTCTGGATAAAAAGTATCCAAAATGTTACTGCGTACAGTAATTACTTTCGCATTCATAATAATTCAGTAGAATTCTATGGAAAAACTAAGAGTAACATAATGTATTCAGTGTAACTTTTCACAAAGCATTTGCGAAGGTCAATATACGGTATAATCTATACAAGAAGAAACTCATTATTTCATTTATAAATAGCCAATATTAAACAATAGGTACAAATAAATATTATTGTAATTTTAAAATCACGTTATAAAAGCTGATAGCGATGAGATGAGATGCTGAAATTGTTACGTAAAATGTATTTCCTGAACGAAGCATGTATCAGATTCGACTCCCAATCAAAATACGCGTTTGTGGGCGACTACAGCGGGCAGATAACCATGCTGAAGTTAGATAATAATAATGCCACGCTAGTCACTACATTAAAAGGGCACACTGGGCAAGTATCCATATTTTTAACCGACTTCAAAAGGAGGAGGTTCTCAATTCGGTCGAATGTTTTTTTTTTTTTTTTTTTTTTTTTTTATGTTTGTCACCTCATAACTCCGTCATTTATGAACCGATTTGGAAAATTCTTTTTTGTCTGGAAGGGCACATTTCCCGTTTGGTCCCATTGTCATCAGATCAGGATTTGATTACTTCTTCGTGTACTTTGAAGTCGGTTTAAGTTTTTTGTAAAACAGTCCAATTATTAATTTTTAAACCATGTTCAGATGAATGTTGAAGTTGATATATCTTTCGATTTTTGAATAAACTTAGGTTCTTGTTTTGCGATGCCTTGAATTACTTTCGACTATCAGTCAGCATTTTGAATTAATATCGACTGATATTATGACACTCGGAATTTTGACGGTAAAAATATGTTTATTTGGTTCAATTAATGTAATGAAGTAATTAGTAGGTAAACTGTTTCATTGATTAGCCAAGTCGAAAGTAATTACGCCGATAAGCGCAGTTATAAAAGTCAAATGAAAAATATATTGAAGAAAATGGTAATTTATTTATTTATATAATTAAGGGAAACTAACAGCTTTGTTAATACAGGTTCTTTTTAAATAATTAATTAAAAATATGTTTAGCTACTAATAAGTTTCCGCAACTGGAATAAGATACCTAAAACAGCATATTTATAATTACAGTTCTGTGAGAGTATTGAATTGGGCCGCGCAACCTCAGCTACTATTCAGTGGGTCGTTCGACCAAACTATAATAGTATGGGACATAGGTGGACAAAAAGGGACGGCGTACGAATTGCAAGGACACAGGTTAGTTTCTTATTCTTTCTTCAAAATATTTTGAACAACAAAAATTTCAATCCTGTGTTAGGATGTTAGGGACACTTTCTACAAAAAGTAGTGCTGCCTGCGGTCGGCTACGAATCGGCTTCTTTACGTGTGCAGTGACCTTAAGAGCGCACACTGAGACGTCATGGCGAATTCGCCAGCTACGCGTCACCGACCTTCCCCCCCCCCCCCCCCCCCCCCCTATGAGCTCTGGCGACCTTACTCACGCGCAGGAACACAACATTACAGAACATAAAGTTATTTAGCTGCGGTATTCTGTAAGGAGGTACTTCCCCAGTCGAGCTGCTCTTTGAGCGAATAAACGCTATGCTCTACCTCTCTGGGATGAACAAAGGGGATTCAAAGTACGGTACATCGTTTCGTACACCTACGTATAACTAACAACATGCTGAGTTGGAGGACCGATTTGTGGCAATATTTTTACCTCTTTTTTTTATGTCAACATTTCTGTGTAATTTTTATGTCACAAATAAGTTTGATTATATTATATTGTATTGTATATCCCAGTAACAAAGTGACCGGTCTGTGGTACGTGGGTGGTTGCGAGCGGCTGATGTCGGCGGGCGAGGACGGCGCGCTCGGCGTGTGGGAGATGGGCGTGCGGCGGCGCGAGACGCCCGCCTGGAAGGAGGCCGACCTGTGCCAGCTGTGCCGCGCGCCCTTCATATGGAACGTCAGGGCCATGATGGAGAAGAAACAACTCGGTCAGCTATACACACATGTTCAGTGCACTTATTCACCCTTATGGAGGGCTCGTGGTGTATCAAAGTCAAAGCCATTTATTCAATTTAGGCCCCAGAAGGGCACTTATGAAGGTCACATCTACTGAAGTTACCACCCGGTTCGGAACTCAGCCTTCAACTGGGAAGAATCCGGCAAGAAACTCAGCAAGGTTACATTTTTTTAATATTTTTTGGACAAACTGACTATATTTGGCTTTTTTTTTCCAAATAATTAAGTAACAATAAAAAGAAAGCATACAACTAAGCATAAAAAAGAAAGAAGAGAGAAGAAAATCTATCGATAAGATCTATATATATATATAGATATCATGATAAGCCTTTCTTAATCGATTGGCTAAGTTTAGCTACCAACGTCGTGGTCGGTACCTGGATGGGTGGGTGGTTGACCGACTAATGGTATTTCTAAAATCGAGCGTTACCGTGTTCGGAAGGCACGTAAAGCCGTTCGTCCCGGTTATCACTTAATTGTGATAGTCGTTAAGCTAGGTTGGAGGCCTTCTAGGTTGTCCACTAGCCTATTTCCACCGATCCGCAGTGGGCACGCGTGGTGGAGTATCTGCTCATTCCCTTCCACCCAAATATTTTAATTTTTTTCTAATTTTGTGAAAGGAGGCCTGTGCTCAGCAGTGGGACGTTATAGGCTGATGTTGGTGATGATGATGGATGACACCTCAAGGGAAGATTTTCCGCCAGGCTGGATCACCGTGCCTGGGGATCTCTGACCAACTGTACATGACAGTTGTACACAAGGTGGATTTCGAGATGGTATAATTTCGAAACTTATGTTGGGTTAGTCATGCTGAACAACTTTTACTATGGGACCAACACTGAATTCTCAAAATACCCAGTATATGCAGAACGCCGAGAAAAATTCGTTAATGTTGAAGCGCAATCAATCTATCGGCGTGTGAACAGCCCGATTGACGTTTTTTATTACAGCTTGTTTTATGATATTAGTGAGTTCAAAAGCGTGTTAGGTTGTTATAATGAGTGGTACAAATAGGTTGATATGGTAGGTCTCCGGCAGCACCACTGCCGGTGGTGCGGCGCGGCGGCGTGCGCGGCGTGCTCGCCGCACCGCCTGCCGCTGCCCGTCATGGGCTTCGAGTTCCCGCAGAGAGTCTGCGCCGCCTGCTACGAGACGCTCAGGCACGAACCGTTAGTACCGCCTTTGACACTTTATAGCTTAGCTTAGCTCAGCTCATCAATTCTAAAAGCATTAAAAAATATTTGAGGCAATACAAATTTTGTGATATAAGTATTTTACCGTAAGGACCTCTCACGGGGCCCCCGAAAGGCCGATATATTCATGTACACTATATAAGGTATTTTTCTATTTTCGATATACAGTAAGAATCACCGTAAACATTTCTAAATTAAAATGTTAATCGAACACCAGATTCTCTCCCCAAAGCGAAAAAGAGCTAAAACTTTAAATATAGTCAAAATTATCAATTATTAAAGCCAAGAAATGTTGTCCGGTTAAACTAGCTTTCAATTAAAATAAACTTAAATTACACTCACTCACTCCACATTAATCACAAAATTCATGTAATTGGGTATTTATTATTTTTTTATAAATAAAGTATATTTAGTGGTATTATAAAAAAAAAAAAAATTCACTCGTGACCACGATCAATGCAACTTGGTCGAAACGTCGAGGTTAATCAAAATTAAATTTTGATAATAATCTGTGCGCGAGTAGACTCGATATATTTATATTACAATGAACTTAAATTAAATTTACAATGATAAATATAACATTATAGCAGCAAAAAATATGGAATTAATGTTTGCGTATTTTTAAATGGGGCCCCAAATTCTCGTGTACCCAAGGGCCCCGACGCCTAAGACGGCCCTTGGTAACCTTATGATAAGGTTGGTGAGAGTAGAATCTAAAAATGTAATCTGGATGGCGCCTTACACTAACACAATAATGCCCTTTCAGCCGCGAATCCCTAGCATCATTCCACGACATGAAACACGCGGTAGCTTCTCTATACGTCGACGAAGCGACGGGTCGTATGTGCACCGCCGGCAAAGATCGAGTCATCAAAGTGTGGGATATATCTATGCTGCTAGCGCCCGCCCCCAAACCCGGCACCAGCGACCAGTAGCCGTGAGTCAACTCTATTACCATACGTATAAGGTCGAGATTCGCTAAAGTTTATCCTCAAAGAAACCTTATTGATTAAACCTTAAACATTGATTAATGTATGTAAAATAGATTGTGTTTTAACGAATATATAAATTCATCCTGCCGAGCATGGATCGTCGATAAGTTTAAAACATCGATTAACTAGTTTTTTTTATCAATATCAAATGTCATTTTCGTAGAGCTATGTCAGATTTGTCGACAAAAATTGAAACGATTTATTTATCGATATATTGATGCTAGCAGCGCATATACGTTTGTATGTCACGGTCATAAGACCAGTATTTATTTACCGTTTTTCCGTAACTTCGGAAGAGTTTCGCTGCTTATGAGGGTTACCGTTTCTGTGACCACCAGTTGGCGCCACTAGCGCGAAAATGTATTTTTTTATCGCGGCAGGCCCAATAATTAATTATAACCAAATAAATAAAATATTAATTATGCTTCAGTGTTGCGCAGTCCCTTTTTGTTTCGAAAAAGAAGGTGGACATATGTTCCCGAAAAACAAAACTGTGGTTTGTAGCGATTCGCAAGTGTGTCTGCCATAATTTATCAGCCCCCCTTGACAAGATGGCTGTCGACAATCTTCGTTAGTAAACGATCTACCTTTGTATGAGAGTGACATAAGAGATTGTTAAAAATCACGTGACATTTCGATGACGATTGTCGACAACCATCTTGTCTAGAGGCTCAGCAATGGCATAATCTTTACAACAATCATGAAGTATTAGTGAAAATCCGTAATGAAAAGCTACCAAACAGTAAACGTTCAGTAAGTACATAACAGTTCTAGAGACCTTACTCTACACTAGCGCCTCTCGCGGCGAATTGAAGCGCAATATATATATTGAAGCCATCATTATATATTGACTACTACACATGCAAAGAATCCTCGATATAATTAAAATGTATCTTTATTCGATTACAAAACGTAATGGTATACTCATTTTGGGCTTACCAAGGCGAACATAATAAAATAAGATGCCGTTTATGTCTTGTTAGTAAATCCACGGTCGTTGCAGTAAAGTGAACAAGTTATTCCTCCGGATTCTGATCGTTATCTCCGTTAATGAGTCATTATGGGAACAATTGAAGCTGTTCGGTGCTTTATATTGTTCATTTTAATGTTTATCGAGTGTAAAACCTTTTTTGGATGAAAAAAGATATTAATTTGAGCGGATCTATTGGTTGTGTTTGGCAACAGAGATTTTATGGTTTTTCAATTTAAAATACAGCTTTCATATTATACTTTAGCGAATCTTCGTATTTTGGCGATGTACCAGAAGGCATATTATTGTAGTGCCCTACAGTGTAGAAAAAAAATCATATTTTTAATCATTTTAATTTTTAGTAATTAATTTATATTTCATATTATCTTGTTAATGATGGTCCAACGAATGTTTAACGTTTAATCAACTTTCGTGAACTAAGACTGAACCTTCCCTTTCAAAATTATAAATAGGTAACCTAGGAGTAGGTTTATGCCGAGCACATTGTAAATTCCACTTTATCTTTTGGTGCTAACGGTTGATTATCAAGCAACTCTATCAAGAACTGAGCGTGCGCATAAAATTAAACTATCAATCCATGTGTCTAAGGTTCAATGTGTTTTGCCGTACGTGCCATACACTGTGCTCGGTGCGAACTGATCCTACGGGATGTGTCACTTAGTTATAACAAATTATTTGTATTCACAACATACATAAACATACAAATTATGGTTTTCCATAAAATCCTTGTGTTAAATACTTTTATAGCTATTGGTCTATTAATTTACATTGCACAGGCAGACTTTATGTCTACATAATTACTAAAGTTTCCTTATTTTGCCCATAGATCAGTTAATAATATTCTGTCCATCAGGACCCGAGATGTAAAGGTATTGTTACACGAGATTATATTGAAATTACTATGAAGTTTGGCAAAGTTAAAGGATTGTATTGCGTGCGACTGAGACGAATATAGACTAGGCATGTGTTCATGATATTGCTAAATGTAAAAGTTACGTTTAGATCAATATATGTTAGTATTTGGAAATTTCATTAGGATTTTATTATTTTCATCAAGTCTTACGAGTCGCTTTACATATATCGATCGTCTTTCGCATTGCGTTGACATAAAGCTGTTTCCAATCCGATTCCGCGTAGATATATGTAGGGAGACCTTATAACTACTTGAATATTACAGAAATCATGCTACACATATGTTTTTCGAAAATAAAATAAACATGTGCTATTGTGGAGGCGTCAGTTGTGAAAAGACTACGCTCAAGTAACGCCAAGGGATGTTAAAGAAATGATCTGGTAACTTGAATGTGGAATGCTTTACTTATAATGATGAATTGTAGTTACTTTGACTCGGTAACTATGGCTCTAATGGTGCGTCCATGCTTGGCGAACCGAGCACGAGTCGAGCCACGAACGAGCACGATTCGCGTAGCGTGGACGGGCTTGTGAGCCTCGATCGATTGTCAGTTTTGTCACGAACACAGGGATTCGCATCGCGCTCGCTTGTAGGCTACTTGAAGGCTCGTTAAGTACGTCCACGCTTGAAATCGCGAACAACGAACGAATCCTGTTGGTTCGAGGCTCGGCTCGTGCTCGCTTCGCGTAGCATGGACGCACCATAAGGCGCGCTACACAACATCGAATTTGTGTGTAGCTATTATTATTATTCTTGCACATACAACATTTGTGGTATTGGTGTGTGGTACGCCTTATAATTCTTGTGTATTTCTATAAATTGCCTTTGGTGGAAGCTCAATATTATATTCGAGCCATTTGAGTCATTTATTTTATTTGTATTATAGATATAATAAATATTGTGTGTTACTTAAAGTAACCACTTAAACTTATAAAATTTAAAGTATTTAATTATTTGATATTTTGTATTCTTCAGCTAATTACTAGCAACACTGGCGATTATATTTTTATGAAACATTTTTTGTTTAAATAAGTGTTAAAAGGTACTATTAAAAATGTATGTGTGAATTTAACTAACTTATGTGTGAATATATAATATCTAAAGATTTGGTAATATATGTCATACTGAATAGTTATAAAATATCTATTTATCTAATTCTAAGTTCATAATTTGGGACAATAAATAATATAATGAATAAAATTACGCTCCTCTGTTAGAGTGTAACGTCCCCTTTTATTTTTATTCGCTATAATGAATTGGTTTAACAATGAAAAGGGTGCTGCTGTAATCGAAATAGATCCTCACGCCTTAGGAATTTGAGTTCAAAATATTATTGTCCATGAACAAACAAACGCTATTTATAATTTGGAGTATTTATTGAACTCTATAACATAAGAGCTGCGATTTGGGTGACATCTATTGGCCGCGCCATTTATATTTTATGGAATCAATATTGCTATGAATTTGTATAAAATATATACTAATATTATAAACGTTTGTTTGATCTTTACTATTATAAACATAAGACATACTTTGGACTACTTAAGTTTCTATCTAAGTATTCGGTTGTCCAGAATTGAGTACAGTGACTTCGAAATTTCATCGTGTCTTTTCAGCGCCATCTATTTTTAATTGATGTAAACAGCGTTTATAATGTGTTCACTTGTAAAAATGTCACTCGTTTTCGGCGTGGACCAATATGTAATGTTATTGTAATTAAAATGTATAAAAAATATAGTAGATAACGTTTCTAGTGTTCGTTAAATGTATATGTGTAGCCAAACGATTGGATCATCTCTAGTGATTCTAAAATGTATAAAATATTGTATAATACCTACTGTTTATTATAAACGAAATTAGGATACAGTTTTTTCAATTATTATTTAAATATGTACCTTTTATTTTCCTGTTATTGTGAAATATACAGTTTGGATAGTTTATGTTTACTTATATTTTTTAATATTTTTATTCTATACTATGCACAGAGCTCAGAATGTGCTAATGTTTTAAATATAAACAAAGTTATTAACAACGATGATAAAATTAAAAAAGTGAAAATTACTACTAAAAAAATCCACAAAAAAAAAAACAAAGTGATTTATGTATGAATCGTAACTGTTATAAATAATTCTGTCTGTTTACATTTTAATGTAGATAAATCATTGAATCTATATAATTTATTACCTATAATTTAATTTGTAAGGTTGGGATGATATATGATACCTATATAAATAAATAAATAACTATTCTTTTATGTCATTAAAAGAGATTTTATTTTTCTATTCGTCAAGCTTATTATTTTGTTTGTAAAGTAATACTGTAAGATAATAGTCACTGTTTAATTAGAGGATATATAGGTCGCTTAAAGTTTCTATGCCAATAAAAAAAATAAGAAAGAAATGTGTATTATTGTAAATGGAGGTAGATTATAATAAGCTAGCTTTTGAAATACAACCAATTAAAATGCGTCGGATATTCACAGCCTATTAAAATTAAGAATAAATAGTCAGGTACATCGTGTTTTCTCCAAGACGTCTTCTTTGCGTTCTTGCGTGCCCATAGGGCCAAATTTGAAGTCCGCTCGTGTGAATAACGTTCTCAGCCGGGGCAAGTGTATTGGGCCCTGGGAACGCACACTTGGCCATTAAACACTTGGTCAGAAGGGCATGTCAGATACGTCCGTATTCCAGTAACGCAGAAATAATAACGCTTGCATTCTGTGCCTTGTTGGACGTAAAAGCCGTCCCTTTCGCAATTTTTGCCGCCGTTTTCAGTGGAGTGTTTTGGCGGGGTCCCGCATTCGTAGTGAGAGGGTGATACGCAGGCGTGCCCGTCGAATATCTTGTCACCGAGACACAATAGTGTTGTCAGCCGGTCGCCACCTTCACAGTAAAAGTATCTAAAAGAAAAAAAAATATAATAAATAATATAGAAAATATTAGGATGCATAAAAGTGCGCATAACTAGACATATCGAAATTAAATATGTACCAAAAAAAAAAATAGATTTGAATATTAATAAATTCCGAGATTTATATAAATTATGTTGTTTACAAAAATGCTACTGACAGTGATAAAATATTTTTAATAATTAATTAAATCTAATGTGTTTATGTTACGGATATCCTCCTAAGATATGTAATATGGCACTTATTTTATATTGAAACGTGTTACTCGGTTTCATTAATCAATTATTATAACGACATCGTCGTGCTTATTACATCACCAAGCTTGATATTAATAAAAAAATATTACCTGTGGCATCCGGATTCGATTTCAGCGTGGTAACCGTCTGTGAGCCCTTCGCAGGAGTAGTCCACTTTGACGCAAAGTCCTGGACGTGCGGGCACGCAGGTGTCGCCGTCGAAAACTCGTCCCACGCTACACGCATAGATCGCTTTCTCGCCGCTCACGCACGCGTAGTACCCGCGACACCCGGTCTCGGCAGCGCGATATTTCCCATCCGGGCGACCGTAGCATGACTCCTGTGCTAAACTCGGGCAAAGATACCGACTAGCCGGCGAACATTTCGCGCCGTCGTACACTCGCCCCGGCGGACACGCCAGCATCGTACGGAGTGCTCCTTCGCAGTGGAAGTATCGAGTGCAGTTCGACTCGAAGTCCTGGTACGTGCCGCTCGGCAGCCCTTCACACTCCCCGGATAGTTCTGGGCCTTCGCAGATGAACCGGGTCGAAGGCACACACGCGGATCCATCGAACACCAGGCCGGGATCACAGGAGCCGCGAGCGATTACGCGCTCCCGACGGCAGTCAAACCACGACGAACAGTTCCGCCAATCCCGATGTGGACCATCCGCACGGTTGAAGCAGGGACTTCGCGCCGGTGGGGAGCAGGTAGCTCGGGCCGCCGGCTCGCATCCACCGTTGGAAAACAGCAGGCCCGGCTCGCATACGCCGCGTCTGATCACCCGTCGCGCCTCGCAAACGAAATACTCGCGACAGCCTGCGGCTCGGTCTGCGTATGCCCCGTCGGATGCATGCTGGCACAGGGAGGAGCACGCCTCGTCGGAGCAGAAGTCTGCATCGCCGGCCGGGAGTGGGATGGCGGCCGAGCGCGGTGGCGGGCACGATACGGCACAGGTGCCACCGCGACAGGAGGCGACGGAGGTCAGCTCGCCGCCGCGGCATTTGAGCGTCCGACGGCACTCGTGCGATGGATCTGGATAGTCGCCATTCGGAAGCCCGGTACACACTGGCTCGTAGCACGTTCCGGCGCCTCGAGCGCATCCCTGCAGGTCGAGGTCGAACCACGATCCCGAGGGGCAGGCGTGATCGACGGCGGTTCCGTTATCGCAGCGGTAGTAGTGGCGGCAGGCGGTCCCGGGGGTCGCGTACGCTAGTGTGTCCTCGAGCGCACATTCCCGGCGGATGCAGGGTTGTCGACCATGGGCGACACAAGCACCCGCCACTTCGCTGAACACGCGTCCGGGGGCGCAGGTGTACCTCCTGGTCACTGCGCCCGCTGCACACCGGACATACTCACGACAATCTCGCTCATAATCTGCGTAGAGGCCGTCTCTTCTGCACTGAGTAAGATCTTTAGCATCTGA
The DNA here is from genome assembly GCA_947623365.1 of Achlya flavicornis. NCBI lineage: Eukaryota > Metazoa > Arthropoda > Insecta > Lepidoptera > Drepanidae > Achlya > Achlya flavicornis. The sequence continues at coordinate 4,323,642 of OX392468.1, read as the reverse complement.
AACAAATCATGAGTCCCCATAAATACAAATATATTTTATCTCAGGGTTAATTAGAATCGATAGATAAGTAATTAAAATTACTTATGATCCTCTATGATACAAAAACAATTCGTTATTTTATTATACAACTTCACCGCCGTAAATTCTTGTATCACATCAGATTTACAAACGATAGCTCTAATTATTACTCACATACGAGTTCCGCGGTGATAGCGAGCGTAATAATAGCGGAGGCTGCGCAGATAAAGGCAGGCGCGCGCGCAGACATGTCGGCTGCGACTGACGGCCACTAGTGTGACGCGACTCGGCAGTCGCCTCGGCTGAGTAGAGGCTAGGGTTCCTTGACATTCGCACGCCCCCACTGTAACTTGATCCCTGCGGTGGCCCGGATGCAGCCTCCGCGTTAGGAATCTAGACACGCCTTGTTTGACGAGCGCCCGCTGCTCTGCTCGAGTGAAAATGACCGACGATCGAGCTGGTCGGCCGTGAACTTTGTCTTCTTATATAACAACAATGACTTGTATTCACTGAATGAAAATAATGTAATAATTAAGGTTTTGACCACAAACCTTCATTATTAACAATATTTTCATTCAGGTTAAATCTCTTCTGAAATATTTAAAAGGCTGAAGTCACATTTTCAGTTTCCCAGCTCCCAGAAAATTATTCTTGCTATTTCTTTTCAGTAAGTTAAGTTTTCAGTCTGTTAAGTACTTACCACCTATGTAAGTTTTGCCGTTATGTGCATTGTTGTTTAATACCTAACCGTATAATTTATACGTAAGGTGAATATTTAAATAAATTATATGCAGGATCTCGCCTCGCGACTTGGGAGCAAAACGAAAAGATAAACGGCTTCTTCCAGCATTCTTGGCTTGGCATCCAACAATAAATGTCTGGTACACAATGTTGACTGGCATATCAACTAATTTTTATCTGCTGAATCGCTCAATTACTATTCCGCTGCCGTACCCGTGGGAAACTATTATAAAAAATAAATAAAAACACGAGAGATCGTGTCGAAACGTAATACTTTAATACTCGGTACTGAGCCGGAATCTCTGAGAATCCGCATAGGCATACGAATGAGCATCTATCGACATGCATTGGATAACAACATGTTTACGTAAGGTAGGTAATCGTTGGATCATGGCTAATCGCACACTATGGTATTTGACATTGTCTCCGTGTCATTATATTCGTTGTAACTTCATATAAAAATGGATTGCAGCGAGAAGGATCAATGACGACGTCTTGACCTCTGTCTGCAGATATCCGTGTTTGATTAAATAAATGAGTGTTTAACGAACGGAAGATGTTGACAGTTTATGTGGTTAACACTCAAAGGCAATGAAATACTAGCAGATATTTGTGGAATGTGAGCATAGCTATGAGCGTGACGGTGTAACCGCGGGTCGTCCGCAGCGGGGGGCGATAAATCAGCATTCCTCATCTTATAATAAACGCGATAGTTTGTGAAAACGGATGTATGGATGTTTTTAACTCTATCACAAAAAAAAGAACGGATTTGGATGAAATTTGGCAAACAGATAGAATATATTCTGGATTAGCACATCCATAACACATGGAAAGCAACAGGACCCTCGGGAACGCGGGTGAAACGGCGGGCGTAAACTATAGTATTTAATACAAATGACTTCTTGAAGCATTAGGTAGCTGGTACCAACACTATTAATTTTAATGTCCGCGAACGGACATCCTGTACCAGCAAAAACTGCGCTGCACCTGGCCGAAGATCAACTGGGTGACATTGTAAATAAAACTAAATATTGTATTGCTGATTGTACTCGATTAGAATAAAATATGCATGGAATAATTAATATTACAAAGTCGTGAGGTGTTAGATAGTTTAGCAACATGGTCATTTTGCTCAATCAACAAAAATAAATCTGGATATGTTTAACTCCTTTTTTACTATTAATTTGACCACAACCTGGCACTCAAGTGCACTGTCGGAACACACAGAGGTGCTTGAAAACAGATTTTCAACTTGAGGGTGGTAGCCAGCTAGGCTAGTAGTTACTAAAGAGTATCACACCACCGTATTATCACAGTCTAATAACCATACAGTCGTCCGACGCCTTTGATCTTGTGAAAAATGCCGACAACGTCTAGACAGTATCGCGACGGCCAGGGTTGTCACAAGTAAACAATATTTACAAAATTATTTATTTATTGCAGATAACAATAAAACATTGTTAGCATTATTATATTTTAAACAATATTATAATAACTACTCCATCATCAGACCCTGAAAACCATACATGGTCAAAGTTCATCTCACGACAATTCCAACAACCCCAAACATGGCCAGAACACGATGTTCGACTATGGAGTTCTAGTGCTTACCCTCCTACTCCATCATCAGACCCTAAAAACCATACATGGTCAAAGTTCATCTCACGACAATTCCAACAACCCTAAACATGGCTAGAATACGATGTTCGACTATAGAGTTCTAGTGCTTACCCTCCTACTCCATCATCAGACCCTGAAAACCATACATGGTCAAAGTTCATCTCACGACAATTCCAACAACCCCAAACACGGCTAGGATGCGAAGTTCCACTATGGAGTTCCAGTGCTTACCCTCCTACATCATCATCAGACCCTGAAACCATACATGGTCAAAGTTCATCTCACAAAAATTCCAAAAAACCTAAACACGGCTAGGATATGATGTTCCACTATGGAGTTCCAGTGCTTACCCTCCTACTCCATCATCAGACCCTGAAAACCATACATGGTCAAAGTTCATCTCACGACAATTCCAACAAACCCAAACACGGCTAGGATACGAAGTTCCGCTATGGAGTTCCAGTGCTTACCCTCCTACTCCATCATCAGACCCTGAAAACCATACATGGTCAAAGTTCATCTCACGACAATTCCAACAAAACCCAAACACGGCTAGGATACGATGTTCCACTATGGAGTTCCAGTGCTTACCCTCCTACTCCATCATCAGACCCTGAAAACCATACATGGTTAAAGTTCATCTCACGACAATTCCAACAAACCCAAACACGGCTAGGATACGATGTTCCACTATGGAGTTCCAGTGCTTACCCTCCTACTCCATCATCAGACCTATTGAAAAAAAAAAAAAAAACAAACACTCATGCCCTGTGCCTGTTACCTATACCTGTGTACCTATTACATATTTTTTACCGTCCGCCATTCGGCCATTTTGTTGGCGTTATTAACGTGACACGACATGACAAATATAAAATTGTTATTGTATGCACTCTACGATAACAAACCATGATTTATTTACCTTTCGTCTGTGTGTGGAAGCTGATGAAACCGCAGATCTTTATTTAAATAGGATGAAGACTTGCAGTCTCTCACAGCACACGTCGTTTGCACCATTTAAAATAAAATAATTACAGACACAAACACGCGTTAGCCCTGAATTCTGTTTACCGAGCTACTAACATAATTTTGTTCGCAGGTCGGTAACGGCTTTCCCGCGTCTCGTCCCTCACACCCCGCACGATTGCCCTGTCTAGACGGCTTCGTCGACCGACTGTATGGTTATTAGACTGTGGTATTATGGTATTCTCTTTCCTTCACAGAAAGATCAAACTCATTATAGGATTCGAACCTCTACCACTCGACGTCACTACCACTGACCAATCATCGCCATAAGCACAGTAGCCATAAGTATTAGTATACATTCCCATACCACAGAGTAAATAATATCCTACTACGTAATACAACCTACATCATTCGTCCAATTGCGATGAAATTTTGGTGAGTTTTGCGCAGGTTTCTGACAAAGAGGCGGTGCAAAGCACGCTGGTATCATAAAAATTCTTTCGCATACATACCTTACAAGAATCTAGAGACTGTACCTTTGGTTCATATTCCTACCTATTAGTAGGTAATAGATTACTATTCGATTATAATCTCGCATCGCCACGATTACAATAAACATAGCCTCGAGCTTAGTTCCGCATCCACGATTAACGTCGTTCGACTAAGTTCGTGAGAATACCTTTATATGCGTTAGAAGATATTTATTGAGTAGAAGAGCTGAATTTGATTAAGAAAGTGAGTCTTGTCGTAGTTTAGTGTAGTCTCCATAACCGCTATGTCACCAACAAAGCTACAAAAAAACTGTAATTAACTTCGTCACGTTGCTACTCCAAAGATCTGATTACTAATCACATGCTAATCACGGTAATTTTCATCATTTATCGATAAAATTTTATCCAAAACCAAACGAAGCTTAAAATGGAACACGCTTAAACAGAAAAACCTATTCACTCTGGCCTTGAAAGTCCCAAGATTGTAAGAGTCGGGAAACATGTTCAGATATGGTAGAACCTGCTGTGCTAAATGATGGAAATATGTGTTGTATATTTAGGGGAAGGAGAAAGACATACCTTATCTGTCTTCTCACAATGTCATCGAAAACACCGAAAGCTGCTCATGTTGGATTCGAAATTACGACCTTCGTCACGTTATTCGCTGCCAATACCACTAAGGCTTAGTGACTGAGCTATCATCGCCTCAATCCTACATATCAGACATCACTCAAATGTGCTGTTATAATGAGGCACGTGACGTTGCACCTTCTCGTAGACTCGGTGTTGCGCGTTGTTGACTTTTGTCTCCTAAAGAATCTAAGGCTTCAAAAAAAACCTTTATTGTATATATCTCCTTAATCTACTAGGTAAATATATTTTCTCTACTCTTGTTTGTGTCTTGGTTTGAATGATGTTACCCACCTACTGTATAACTTCAAGTTTTATGTCAACAGAAATAAGGATGAATTTTGGTGCCTTGTTGTAGAGTTAGGAAAATTATAAGTAAACATGTTATTTCAGCAAAAAACACGATCTATTTATATCTCATGATTTTCTTAGCTACAATAAAGAAAACAACAAAAAAAAAACTACATAAAGAGTTTCGATAAAAATGTAACGCGAAAAAATGCTATTAGGTACAATTACTATTTCTAGATAAATACGTACGTCAGAATGCGTTGGGCAAGTCCAACCGCACGAAACCATGTGATTATAATTTATTATGTACCAATTGCTACGTTTTTAGGGTTCCGTAGTCTAACAAACAGGAACCCTTCTTTCGTTTTGCCCGTCAAATTGACAGCGCTAGATTATATGGACTGAAGTTACATGGTATTTTTTTTTTTTTTTTTTTTTAAATTAAATGGGCTTGCGTTTGGCCACTGACCCGCCCATAAGGGGCGATGACGAAGCCTAAGATGAAACACGCTTACCCAGAAGAAACCTATTCACTCTGGCCTTGAAAGTTCCTAGAATGTAGGCGTCAGGAAACACAGACGCCGGAAGCAAGTTCCACTCCCTTGCTGTCCGCATTATAAATGAGGATGCAAAACGCTGTGTCCGTATTTTCGGTATGTCAACAACGTACCGGTGAAAATTTTCCCGGCGTCTTGTGGTTCGGTGTAAAAATGGGGATGGTGGAATTAGGTTGAACAATTCCTGCGCACACTCTCCAAAATATATCCTGTAGAAAACCGATAAGCAAGCAACTTTTCTTCGATGGTCGAGGCTCGTGAGTTTCGCCTTAATTAAAGACTCATCTCCGATGAGTCTCCTGGCTCGGCGGTCTATTGAGTCGAGGGCCTCAAGCTGGTACTTAGCTGATCCATCCCAAAGATGGCAGCAGTACTCCATGCATGACCGGACTTGTGCTTTATAAAGTTGGAGCAACTGCCCAGGCGTGAAGTACCGCTTAACCTTAGAGAGGATACCCAGCTTTCTGGCAGCTGTTTCTGCCTTCGACTCAATAGAACAGCCAAAGTTTATTTTGGCTGTTAATGTTATGCGTAGGAGATCAAGCCGATCGCATATTGGCAAGGATATATTTTGGAAAGTAGGAGCCTGATGGTAAGGACTCCGTTTGGCGGTGAAAAGACATGCCTGTGTCTTGGTGGCGTTAAACGTGACCAGATTGGCTTTGCCCCAATCAGAGACTGCCTGTAAGGTCGTGTTCAAACGCTCAACCATGGCCTCTCGAAACAATTGGATCTCGTCACTAGTGGCTCGTGCGTTGGAAATGTATCTCTCTGCAACAGTGCTGTCGTCTGCGTACCCAAAGATACCGGGTTTTAACAGATCGTTGATATGCAGCAGAAATAAGGTTGCAGAGAGAACTGATCCCTGAGGAACACCGGCATTGATTGCCAAGAGGTCCGACGAGCACCCATCTATGACTCCCACTCGCATAGACCGTTCACTCAGGAAATCGGAAATCCAAGCGCACAGGCCATCAGGAATTCCATATGAAGAAGCTTAGAAGGCTGGTGTGCCAGACCCTGTCGAAAGCCTTAGAAATATCAAGGAAAACGGCAATTGCTTCCCCGTGTCTCTCAATGGCTTCGGGGAAGCAAATTATCACGCCCAATGATAGCCTTTTAGTTCAGGAGCTAATACAAATAAATTTGTAATCCTTACTTATTCTAATCAATATTATAAATGCGAAAGTGAGTTTGTTTGTTACGCCTTCACGCCTCAACTACTCAACGGAACATCATGAAATTTGGCACGCAGATAGCCTTAGTGTGGCCTTAGTATGGAGAAGGACATAGGCTACTCTTTGTATCCCGGGAATGCGGGTGAAACCGTGGGAGCAGCTAGTTTTAAATATTTTTTCAGACTCACGTAAAGATGTAATTTAAGTACATACCTACTAACTGAAAACTTTTTTTCAGTTATCATCGTCGGATATAAGCATGATTTAAAAAGTATAAATATGGAAATAATCATTAAAACACGTGTATGATATAAAGATACATATATCCCTGTAAACAATAAAATAAATCTAATCATCTTATTCTTACTACTTAGATACCCAAGTCTTTTCAAACAGATTGTAATTACAGTTTGAATACAATAAACATAATATTTTTCTATAAAAAAAATCTTATTAAAAGTAGGTATTACGGAACCCTATGGCATGATCATACATGCACTTGGCTGGTTTTTTCGCATACCTACGTTTCTGCAGGCCATTAACATTAGGACGGCTATATTTAGCAACAAGGATCTCAAGGAAATTGATGCGTTGATTGATACATTTGCTTAGTCGTGAAAAACTTAGTAAGAAGATACTTGGGGAAAATGTTGGCATCATCAGCAGGAACTGTTTTTAATTAGCACTTAGTGAATGGATAACCAACGTCTCTCAAATGACATTGTCTAAGCGAAATTAAAAAGTATTCTGTATTTACAAAACGATTTTTTTAAATGATGGTTTGTCGATAACGTGATCGATTTTATTTGTTGCAATCCAATTTGTATTTTTTTATGAGGAAATAGTAATGGTTCGTGTCAAAAATTCTTTAAAAAGCGACCAAAATGTTCTTCATTTCAAGTAGATTCTATACATGACTTATGTTATCTAGTTTTTTTTTTTTTATAGTTACATACTACATTCTTCCCAAAAATATCCTTACTTCGTCTTTCATAGTCACAAAGGAAAGTGGAAAGGAAAGCATGTAGTACCAAAGCAAGATTAAATTATACATTGGCCACCAAAACTCAAGGCTGAGGGATGAGTCTAATAAGAAGTTTATGTTAAAAATACATTAAATTCTCGTTGGAATTCCCAAGCTTGGAAAAACCGTAATTTACATTTATTTGATGAAGCAAAACCAAGTTCGATCACCGACTAAACAACTGAAGTGGTAGAAAATGGTAGCTCTAGATTCTATTTTATATGAATTATAGGGAAATAAAATTATTAAAAAAAACATGTGGCTCAATAAACATTGGGCATCTAAGTTCCAGGATGTTTTCCCCACAGCTATTGTCCTAAGTTGTATCGAAATGTCTACATACTTAATTAAAGATTGTAGGTACCTACGCAAGGTGTTAAGCATTATGTATTTATTAAAGATCCTTATTGTTAAAATATACTTAACCCTTTCACCGCTTCGCTTTTCTAGCAGAGTCTATATGTCTGTGGTCGTGCCCGTTATAGCGCCTGGCTCATTTTAAATAATAATATATAATAGTTCCAATAAATTAAATAATGCTATACAAATTCAATAGATACAAATGAAATACAATTAAAATTAATAATATAATTAGAATTTTAAATAAATACCTACTACTACTATATAGCTACGAAATAATTGGCTTGTGCAATAAACAAGACAAACAACAACAATATATCAGTCAGTGTTATAGCCAGTAAATTGTTCTTTAGTGTAACCTTCTTCTTATGTTCACTATAAAAAAAGCTAAATTTACTGACCAAGATATTTGTCGAAATGGGCTCGAAATACCTTTGTTTGAAAAATCCGTCTCAAGCGGTTAAAAGGTTAAAAGGCCTACATGAATAGGTAAGCAATGAAAACAACTGCTATATTGTATTGAAGTAGGTACATTACATACGTATACATATAATAGTTAGATTATAATTAACTCTATAATATAATGATATGAGTCACAGAACTTAAAACAATAAGTTTTCCTACTTACATCATAGGTACTTACTACCAATTAAGGTTAGGTATCTATCTATTTTAGAGTTTCAAATTCTCGCCCTTCCGTTTGCGGATTCTGGAGTGATTTAGCAAATGAACTTTTCGGAATAGCTCTACTGCGGAGTTAGTTCGTGAGCTCTGTCTCCTAAATCTTGTCGCTAACAGATTCCGCTGCCCAAGTAGTGTTTCGAGCTTCTCAGTTGTTGTAGTAACAATAATGTGGAATCGAGTTGGCTAATAGCTTCGGAGTTCGGACCCTCCATTATGCATGGTTTTGTACCTAGTTACTGGTTAAGGATCAGAAAATAATGCCTAATGCCAATACTTGTGCAATTCGAATCAAACTTACGTAAGATTATAAGTTCTTTTCCCACTACAACGAGGTGACAGCAATCGACACTTTGGTACTCTTCTTCTCATTAATCGGATGAATCGTATAGAGAGGGGTAGAAACGAAATCCCTGTGTAGGAAAATGTTATTAAGTCAAAGTTAGTTAATGTAAGTCTTCACCATGCAATTCTAACCTCTGACAAAACACCAATTGGTCATAAAAGTAAGGTAAAGTCCTTATTTTAAAATTGCACCAGGTTCACTTGGAACTATGGAGCTGCTACCACATTTGTGATGAGTCAGGCTGACATTCCATTCAAGTACGACATGCCTTATAACCGCCAGCAATGTACAGTTCCTTTCCAGAGACATTTCAAAGAATTACAAGTCATCTGTCATCACATCACTTTGCTATCGAGGTAGCCATATTAAAACGTTTTTTCTGCATTAAGGTCTTATTATATGTTATGATACGATAATCATATTGTATGATACGATAATCATATTTTATGATAATTGATAATATGATTTATTCTCTTTTTTGACACGATAATAAAATGACAAAAAAATACCATTCGCCACCCTTATCTCCGAAATTTGCAAAGCGAAAAATCTGAAATAATTACAGTTGATAATCATTGAGTACCTAGCTAGGTACTTAAATAGGTATTACGGGAAAAATGCAACGATGATTACTAGGTAGCACTAGTTTCTATATCATCAAAATTCCTTCACAAACTAACTTAATTACTTATCCGGTTCAGTTTTTAAAACTGTTTACAACAGTTTTAAAGAAATGCGTATATGTCTAAAGAAATTTGGAACCCTTGGTGAGCGAGTGAGACTCGTACTTGGTTTAATTTTTTCATTTCATATAGGTAAATACCAGTTTACCACCACCACAACGTTTACCCACCAAATCCGGACATACCGATAACGCTGCTATATCAGCATAATTATAGTATAGTTACGTCAAGATGTTCGAAATTACGGACCTTTTTTGTGCGCATTCCTAACGCATAATTAATACCATTAGATGCTCAGTCAGTTCCGTGCCGTGTCTAACTGTTTGTTACCAACAAAACTAATCCGGGTTAAATTCGCAAAGTAAAAGCGTTCAAGGTCTATGAAATACCGCGGCATTTGTCTGCTAATACATTTCAAAAAGGATGTTTACAAAAGCTGTGTCACGTACATAGAACCGAGTATAGTTTGTGTAAATCTTTGCAGTAGCACGGTATCTAATCGATTATCCGTGCATTCGTATAGGTTAATGTCGACATGTGGTCGACATCAAAGTCGTGAATGCTCATCTATTTTGTATATATATATATATAAATAAGCGAGTACTATAACAATCTGAAAGAGATTGTATAACCAAAAACACCTAGGTACAAATGTTATACAAAAATTTTAAGACTATAATTTTATGTAAAGAACATAAAAGTCTAACACATCTTAATCCTAATATTATAAATGCGTATGGTATGTTTGTTTGTTACCCCTTCACGCCTCAACTACTCAACGGATCATCATGAAATTTGGCATGCAGATAGCCTATGGTATGGAGAAGTACATAGGCTATCTGCATTTTTATCCCGGGAACGCGGGTGAAACCGCGGGGGACAGCTAGTGATAAGTATAAATAAGTCTTCGTTCTACTAACTACTTAATCTAATCTAACCATCGAGGGAAAAATCCTTTAGTTAATAATTGAACAATAAAATTCCGAAACTAGTCAGTGATTTGTTACTGAACAGTAAGGACCAATCACTAAATCGTGTGTTTTTGACTTGGCCAATCAGAGTGCATGTGTCCTTGACTTAGCCAATTATCAGAGTTTTTCGCAATAGCATACATTCGAACCAACGTTTTTCGAACTCACGAACATTCTCAGTACAGTCGATCGATGTTTCAAATTTCGAAGTGCTGAAATACAGTCATTAGAGAGCATTGTCGGCGGTGGGGAATTGGTGGAAAATATCTCAAACAAAATGAACGTTATTGGGCTCCTTTGGTTTAATTGTTCGAAAAGCTAAATTAATGACAAATTCAGTACAACAAGCACATAATTAAGATCCAATAAACAGTTTCTATGATATCTGAGTCACAGTTGTCTCGCTTCCGAAGTGCACAGCCGGATGCAACAACGTCACTACTCCAATAAAAGGTAAATAAAAATGGCTGCCGGCTTTTGGCGGGAACGCGTGATCACTACGTACTATTATGTGGATAACATTAAATATTTTGCTCGTTTTATCATAATTAGGAGCTCACTGCTAGCCGGAACTTGAACTTGGATGCCAAATCGTTAAGGAATTGAATACACTGTTGATTCGATAATTTTTAAGTTTTTTTTAATAATTGTGTTTTTCGTTTGTGTCGTTAGTTTGGTATTAGGTAGGTACTTTGGAATTTGTTAATAATTGTGTTAAAAAGGAACTTATAATTAAACACAATAACACCTTTAAAAATAAATTAGACATGTCGATATGTTAAGTATATTACCTATATTGGTACGAACGTTAATGGTAAGCTGAAGTGAATGTTAAAATTTTAGAAAGTATAGATTTTTTTTTTATTTTTTTATACAACTTAGTTGATAAACAAGCATACGGCCCGCCTGTTGGTAAGCGGTTACCGTAGCCATATAGACGCTTGCAACACACTCACGCGTTTTCGACCTGTCCCTCCTCCCCTATGAGCTCTGGCAACCTTACTCACGCGCAGGAACACAACTTTACACAACATAAAGTTATTTGGCTGCGGTATTCTGTAAGGTGGAGGTACTCCCCAGTCGAGCTGCTCTTTGAGCGAATAAACTCTATGCTCTACCTCTCTTAAGATTGCTCTATAATCTCTCGATTGCTTTATACTTAAGTACGTATATACCTGAGTTTTGAACTTCAGATTATATCAGATTAGAAAGTCTAATGTTTTTATGTCAGACTAATACTTTAGGCAGCCAAATTAAATTGCACCGCACATTCTTAACAGTTCATCCACACCTCGCATATTTTCAACATAGTCGCAAAGTTGTAGGCGATCACATAACGGGAAAATGTATGAAAAAATAAAACAAATTGATCGGGTGAAGTTCATCTTGACGATTTCAATAAAAAACATACTTAGACAGGTCAATTAACATGAGGTACCTACCACAGGTAGGTGCCTACGTATAAAATATGATGTAAGTTTGGTAACAAAAGTAGACATTATTCAAAGTGTTAGGTTGTGACGAAATCTTGTTGGGTTACTGAACTTTTTCTGACTGTTTGCTGTTGTGATAAGAATCTAAAATTTCTTTTCACATTGTATAATAAAACTTACGTTCCTACCTATTACAACAATACGTATTGTGTACGTAGTATTTATATACTCTGAGGTATTGGTTATAGACGGTGATCGAGATGGTAAATTTCAATAGTTTTTTGTAATCTTTTTATCGTTGAATAAATTACTTAGTCCCATCGGCCCCGGTGTCTCTGCCCTGTTAAACGGGGCAGGATGGGAAAAAGAGCGCCATCGGCCCCGGTAGCTCGGCGTAACGGTGCCGATGGCATATGCATACATCATACATCCGCCTCGGTGGCCTTGACCCGGTCAACGAAGCAGATACAAAACATAGCTTCATTGGCCCCGGTAGTCAAAGCACGGGCGCGCGCCGGGGTCGATGTTTAACGGGGAGGATGGGATCAAGTTTAATTTGCCTGTTTGATTATATAAAACAACCTAAATTGGTAGCTGCGATCTGGTTACCAGGATATCAGAAGTTCTTAAGAGATTAGAATGACAAAATCAAATAAATTGAGTATAGAACCCACACACACTGGCTTGATACTACGGCCCCGGCCGGGCAGACACCAGCAGTGCTATTCTGTAACGTTCATTTGCAAAATCACTTCTGAATCCGCGATGAGATTAGAATTTCATATTCTTAAACTGAGTGAGTTCGACACTTGCGCCACCGAGTGATGACGGAAGTGAGAAGAACTACGACAGGTGAGTATTTTGACGTTTTTCAATAGGATTTGGTATTCTGAAACGTAATTCACCCGCCAATTCAGTTGCGAGGTGAGTTGCGAGATGACTTTCGAGATGATTTACCTTTTACAGAATAGCATAGCAGATCAGCTACCGGGGCCTATGGCACTTTTTATCTCAACTGCCCCGTTAATGTAGCAGAGGCACCGGGGCCGATGGGACTAAGTCAAGCAAATTGCAGTGTTAAAATAGCTTATTGTATTGTAATGAAAAGCGAAGGCCTTATTTAATACAGTTGGTTTATGCCTATTGCATAGTGATAAAAATTAAGACTAGATTTAATGAATGACATGACTGTTTGAGCTAGAGCTCTTGGCCTTACTTTGTGCCACATAATATGCTTTTCGTTATAGTTAGGGAGCTGGCGAGCATTTCGGTATATGATTTGCACACGTTTCACGTCGAGGTGGATTGCAGTTTAAATCATTACGAATTGATTTGGTCCAATCTATTAAGGTCCTATGTCGCTGCGTTTTCGCGTTACAGCGGATTGAAGTTGTATTAAATCTTTTGCACATGTATGCCTCTGGAGTTCATCGTCACAATCATATTGGAAATGAAGAAAATCGAAGAGGCAGACATTCAGGACTCTGCATTATCATGGGAAGGCATTATAAAAATGTTTAAAAAAAAGCTCTACTAAGTAATTTGCACGCGGTTCTCATTGCGCCCATTCGATTCACTCTGTGGATTCGAAAAAACATGTGGCAGACACTTTGCTCACTGATTTTCAGCTGTATAACTGTTTGAAATTCACGGAATCAAGGGACAGCGGGTATTGCATGGGATTATTGTTATTCTTTATAGTTTTATTCTTATAATTTTGTTTAATATTATCCTCTAAACTCACGGTAACGATTAAACTTCTGGAGCTGAAAACTATGCAATCATATTTTTTCTCAAAGCTAACCTGAAACGAAATGCGCTTGGGACTTAAATTAGAAAGTATTTTTTTTAAATTGCATGTTTGAATGTAATCTGAATAGGATTAGGATCTGTAAAATACGTAGATTTTGAACCAAGACTCCATTTATTTCTTGTTTTTTTGCAATGAAAAATATAAAAAAAACTATAATTTTTAGCAAGCGTCGTCATCGCTGGTAACCGAGAAACATCAAATGGTCTGCCTTTGGAATATCAGAGGCCTGAACGTCTGCCTCATCGATTTTCTTGGTTTTCATAAGGAATTCAAACATCAGTCCTAGAGGCAGACGTGTGCGCATAATATAGCACACCCTTTTTTAGGGTTCCGTAGCCAAATGGCAAAAAACTGAACCCTTATAGATTCGTCATGTCTGTCTGTCTGTCTGTCTGTCTGTCTGTCTGTCTGTCTGTCTGTCTGTCCGTATGTCACAGCCATTTATTTCCGAAACTATAAGAACTACAATGTTGAAACTTGGTAAGTAGATGTATTCTGTGAACCGCATTAAGATTTTCACACAAAAATAGAAAAAAAACAATAAATTTTGGGGGTTCCCCATACTTAGAACTGAAACACAATCTATATACCTACAAGTTTGTACGGAACCCTCGGTGCGCGAGTCTGACTCGCACTTGGCCGGTTTTTTTACATTTTTGGAGCACTGTCAATAGACAACGCAGAGGCAACGTGTTGGCAGACTATTTTTCCGTGGTTCTTCCCATTGTTTTTAATCGAACAATTCAAATCTGCCAAGTGTGCACTTCATATACAGTTTTCTTAATCATAAAAATAAATAAAAAAATTGAATATTACAAAAGTCAGAGCTGGATGTCTGCCTTTTCGATTCTTTGCGTTTCCAGGATGACTGTGATCATCAGCCCCAGAGGCAGACGTGTGCGCATAATATAGCACACCTTTTTTTTTAACATTTTTGTAACGCTGTAAATTTACAACGCAGCGCCACCATGGTGGCAGCCAAGTTCTTTGAAGTTTCTTAGGGTATAATTATCACTATTAATAACGTCTGCCTTGTGTGCTGATCATATCGAAATATTGCTCGCCAGCTCCCTAACTATTGGGTTCAATACGTACTCAAAGTTATCGAACACACAGGTTTAGTCTTATGTTCTTGACACAATATATCTCCGTATCGCCTAGTATATCCCCCGCACAATAAAACTTTATCGTTCGATTATTATTGCATAAAATGGCATACTTAATGCTTTTTTTAGTTTTCGTGACTAATCTCCACACTGCGCACACCTGTGACTCCAACATGTTTTTTTACGTTTTTTTTTTTTACAAAATCAGATGAAATTTATTGTCTATGGTGACTAATGCAGTATTCGAAAAGGTAAAAAACTCATTATCAACGTTATAAACATCTAAAAGAGGCGGAATTGGTCTAACAGAGCAACTTGTTTATGATTTGCACCTGAAATCAATTAGCAATTATGTATTACGGTAGTTTGTGTGTATTACGTACAATATACATTTCCAATAGAAAATCTAATTTGGATGACCTTTATGCACCTTATTTGTAATTAGGCGGATGGTTTGTCCTATTTGAGTCATTATTTTAATCATTAGGAAACGGATATACCTACCAATTTTTTCGTCGCCATGCGACAGTATATAATATGACACAGTGGCGTGCATTGGTTTTCGGACTAGGTAGGCAGAAGAAATCATGGCCATACACGCCTAAATATGCCTCCTAGATAGATTATGTTTTTTGACCCGATTCGTAAAATTGTTTATGTCAGCGTATCATTCCACACACATTTGGTATGATTCATTAGCAAACAAAATACATAATAACAGAATAATAGATTCGAATAACAGCACCCAGGTAGCCAGGTGTTTAATATACATAATATTCTGTGTTAAAATGTCTAAGATTTTTACCTTTGTTTTAAATCCATGAATGTTTTGGAGTTGGTCTACAGCAAGTACAAGCAACAAACGAAAACTGACTAAAGGAATAATTTATCGACACAGCATCTTCACCACAAAATTTCTTCATTTCACACACAATACACTTCATAGATACACTTCGCAAAATCACAATAAGTAAATAACAACAACATTGCATACAATGCCAGCCAAACCATAAACAAACCAACACAAATAAATTGCGAAGTTATATTTGAGTTGCTCTAATGTTGGTAAAGTAGTTGTAACTGTAGTCTTTTTAATTTGGATGGGTTACTTTACTTACAACAGAGAAGGTAAGGTTACTTTTGGTCCATAAATCGCGAATGTCAAATGTCAGTATGCTACGCATAGCAAAAGCGTGATTTATGCTTTCGTCGTATTATCTTAAAGAAGTGTGTGTGTGTGTATGAATATGCCGAAATCGTTTTAGTGTGCGTGAATTGCCGTGAATTTGAGAGGCGAACTCGCGAGTGCCTGCGCGGCAAAGTTTGAAATTTCGTATTGAATGTTAGGTTATAATTTTTATTTAAAGTGATTATGTAGTTTAATTGAATCAAAATATTATTGAATTGAATCTTATGAGGTAGGCATTGCTTATTTGCCTATATGGAATGCACGCCACTGATATGACAGTAGGTAGGCCTGGCCCCTCAAAAACGATAGCCGATGTGTCGATACTGGTGGAAACCTAATATCCTTGGGCGGGCACCAGACCCACCCGGCTCTCCTCCCCCTATATACGTCAATGAATGGTCCCACTTCCGAGATATGCTCTACAAACGCTCAGAAATTCAGAATGCAATAAGATCGTAAGATCAAAATTCGGGTTGGCAAGACAGTGCACAACGCGTTGTCAATAGCTCTAATTAATAATTGGCTGTCCGCCAAATTTTGTATAAGTACTAATTTCCAGTTGCGGAAACTTATTAGTAGCTTTGAACATATTTTTAATTTCATAAAAATAATAACTATATTTAACAAAGCTCCCATAATCTTCTCCCCATAATTATATAAATAAATAATGCTAGGGCTTCACCTGCGCTTAATGCCATTAATGAGCGCGTTATTTGACATAGTACGCAGATATGAACGGATGTTAGCGCGCTAATATGCTAATGGATTATTTATGTCGTTAGACATTAGGCGATAGCTCAAATCATATAATAGTGTAGTCACCCATTTAGTGCATAGTTTATTGCACGTTAATTGTTCCGATAATTGGACAAAGTGTCACGCAGCCTAGGTGAAAATTTACACTAAGTAGGTATACAACGATTATGTACGATTGACGTCATCCTCCTATTCCCAATTTATAAGTCAGGCTGTTAGCTGCCACTCCTCAATTTTAAGATCCATCGAATCTAGAGACTTCGTGATGGGACAAATATAAATATTCAAATTAAAATCTCAAAGTTCCGTTTAAAATAATTCTCATGACCTCTCAACAACGTGAATTTTTCACTATGTACAATATATTATTAGTTTACAAGGCATTAGGATACTGGTTTCGTAATAAATTATGTTATGTATAAACAATAATAGTTATAATTTATGATTACAGCCAATGTTTACATTTTATGATGATGTTTATTTAATTTATTTTTATTGATTGTCTGCCAAGTTGGGCCGTATCCTGTTCGGTAGCTTTCCATTTTCCGTTAAAGTATCAATTATTCGTTTTATAGGTAGGTTTACTAGGTAGGTAGCTTCATACATACATTAATATTTTGTGATGGATTTCGGGGTTCTTCAGAGTTCGGTTGCGGGCGGGCTGATTAGAAAGTGACCGAATAAAATGATATTTTCCAATTTCGGACTTCCATTCGGAATGAGACTGTCGGTTATCATACGATCGGGGAGAAACATTATGTTAGAATATAAATAGAGTGATAGCGTTAATAACAACAATACCTTATTCGAAGCGTGCAGTTTGCATATATGGTAGAAAATACCCACCCAGAGCACGAGTCGAGTAGACTGCGCTCGTAAAAGGGTGTTTAAACCTACGTCATGCGTTATAATGAATAATATTTGTTTTTTTTTTAATTACACAAATGTTAAAAAAAAAAGTTTTGTATGATTAGTACCTATTCTTTGGGTATATTGTTTGGGCTCCGTTTCTAAGACGAATAAAAAGTCACGGAGTATATATATGCATTTATACTTAGATATATCTCTATGGAGGTAAATGAGGTTACATTTAGGTAATGCAGCATTAGCATAACTGAAATATAAATCAAGGTTACAGGATGCCTTCTGCACTGTACGAGTGGGCAAGACATGAATCGGAGCCAATGGGTTACGCAAGTATCCATCTTACGCTCGCTTTGTTGTTCCACAAGGGCAAAAATTAGGTGGAGAAATCGGGGGGGGGGGGGGGGTGGCAGTCAGGCTATATCAGACTGCCACAGAATACTATAGGTAGGTACTGACTAAAACCCTACAGTTTCTATCTGATACTGCGCCGCGGGGGCAACGAAGAATTCGCACTTACACTGATGGATTAGATAGGATTAGACATATGATCATATGATAATTAAAAAGATACCACAACATACTCAAATTAAATAACTGCATACTTCACATTTTGCGACTTAGTTTACTTTGTCATTGATGGCGGTCACAATTACGATAGCCATGAATATTTATTGGGACAATTTAATTTAATACAAGTCAACAGTAGCTCGTGAACTAGTTTAGATGAATGAGACCGAGTGATTAGATTTATTGGTGTAATACTATATTCCACGCGCGAACTTGAACTTTGTTTGTCATTATAAATGTCGTAGTTAATTGTGCATATCCTTATTGTTTACTTAGTAATATGAAAAGTCTACATTTATTATGTTTTTCTGAAATCCTAAGTTCCTGTATATATTTTTTGTATGGGGAGCATTATTTTTTACAAAATATCACTATATCAAAAATATAATATAAAGGACGATAAAAACCCTTCACGATTGTACAAATAGACGTTTGAAAAATTTCTTGTAGCAGCGCATATCAGAATAATCTGCCCTGTGTTATTATGCTTATTTACGTCAGTATTTTTAATGTCAATTTATACATAGGTAAATGATTCTACGTACAATCCATCTGACTGAACACAAACAAATGGAAAATTTATTTTAATAAATAGATAATATTGACTGTCGACAGAATCTTTAACTACAAACAATTTTAAATGTCAAGTAATTAATTATATCGGAAGAATGATGTTTTTGCAGATCGACAAACATCTATCGAGTTCCGATCGATCCTTGATGAACCAGCGTTAAAAAACCTTCAAAATTGATTGTTTATAGTTCCCCGGGCCTTATGAGGCTTCATGTCCACCTTACAGGTTGTAGTTATGTATGTATTTACGAACCAAAAAGTAGTATATGTATGTAGTATATCAGTTATCTGGTTTTCATAATACAAGCTCTTTGGGATCATATAACCGTGTGTGAGAGTGTTTCAGGATATTTATTTATTTTATTAATGACTAGCTGTCCCCCGCGGTTTCACCCGCGTTCCCGGAATAAAAAGTAGCCTATGTCCTTATCTATACCATAGGCTAACTGCATGCCAAATTTCATCGCGATCGGTTCAGCAGCTTAGGCGTGAAAGCGTTACAAACAAACATACAAACAGAGTTACTTTCGCATTTATAATATTAGTATGGATTACCTAAGTATATGAGATTTATACACCGCCTACCTGAGAGGGAAAAGTGAAGATTTGGAAAATATAAAGGTCTATTTTTAGCAGTGGAAATCTGTACTGATCATGGTGCATATATCTTCGCTGCTAAAGCTGCAACCTTTCTTTCAAATTCCGAAGACATTCAGACTGATTCATGGCATTCGTGAGATAATTTGTAATGAAGGTACAATTGTTTCTGGGTTCTTGAAATAACTTGGAACATTTATTGGTCAAATATTATACAATAAAAAAAACAGACCAAACACTGTTTTTTAAGTGTGGAAATTTTTTAATCCTCACAGTGTCCATCTATTATTTCATGGATTTTAATACCAAGTCAGTAGCCAAGGTTTAATAATATGTCAGTCACAATTTTCATTTACTATGGTAGCAAAAAAACTTATGTCCCGCCTGATAGTAAACTGATACCGTAGCCTATAGGTACTTGCAACACCAGGGTGCGGCTTGCTGCACCGGTTAATGGTAGCTGGGATACTATCGGAATAATTTTTGTTTATTTTCTCTCTAAGTATCTACTTTACTTTACATATATGTTGCAAGAGCCGGCCCTAGTCTGCTCGGGCCCCTATATTCCCTATCGCCTGCCTCCGGCAAGTCCCGCAGGCCCGTGTGGGCCTTTCTACAGGTTAGAGCCCGGCTGGCAAACGCCACCTCGACTATACGGCCAGTCGAACCCAGGCCAGGGATATGACACGCGCGTTGCCGAACCTGGAAAAATCTCTTCACTTGCTTTCGCTACCCCATTCTCTTATATCGCCACGATACTTTTATATGTACAGCTAGTGACATGCAACAATTGTCGGAAGTGTTACGGAAATGAAACATTTACGAAGTCATTGTCAGATAAAATCGTGGTAAGGATGGTAATTATCACATAATCATCTTTTCCGTCTAGCATTGAATCGCTAATGTATTGTGAGGTACTAAGGGGTAATAGAGTATCGCTATCTATACTAATGTAATAAAGTAAAAGTGTTTTTTTTTAGTTTTAATCTTTGGAACCACCAGTGCTACCAGTCGGATCTTTGGAGTCGGAAATTCTTTCACTAATAGGAAGCTACATAAGCCCCGAATATTTATAGGCTTTTTATCCAGGGAACGCAGGTGAAACTGCGGGGGACAGGACAACTAAAATATTATAAATACATAAGTGAGTTTGTGGATTTGTTCATTCTTTCAACGCAGCAACGGAGAAACGGATTGAAGTGATTTATTGCACAGAGAAAATTTATGGGCTTTAGAGTGACAAAGGATGGAAACGAAACCGAAAATCTTCGAACATTAAATTCACAGTAGTAACTACTAAGGTTACCTTGTTTTTTTTATACAACTTAGTCGGTAAACAAGCATACTGCCCACCTGATGGTAAGCGGTTACCGTAGCCATATGGATGCTTGCAACGAGCATCGCTCACGCGTTACCGAACTTTCCCCCCACCCCTATGAGCTCTGGCGACCTTACTCAAACGCAGGAACACAACTTTACACAAGATAAAGTTATTTGGCTGCGGTATTCTGGCTTATTAGGCTGTAAGGTGGAGGTACTTCCCCAGTCGAGCTGCTCTTTGAGCGAATAAACGCTTTGCTCTACCTCTCTCAAATATATCAAAATATTCTGTAAATAACTGTTAAAAAAGCTACCAGTGTTAGTCCGGTAGCAGCACTTGAGAGCCAGTTCCATATAGGCTTTGAGTACTTACCTACATACTTCGCCCATACCACGGTGAGATTATGGTCCAAAACAAGCAAAAATATGGTAAAAAAAAGTTATTAAACCATAGTGCAAATCTTTGAACTCCGATGAAAGTGGAAAACAGATTACATCATATATCCGTATCTTATTGCAATTTGAAGGCTCTATTTAGGTACGTAGCTCCATCTGTCTATCTTTAAACGCACTACTTTGATCTCAAATGAATTACTTTTTTATTGCTTCAGTTAATACTGAGTCATAATACTCATAATGGATCGGTTGCAATATACATTGCACAGAAGATATCATTATAAGATACGTTTAAGTTAACATAAAACTAGTAAAGTGTAGTTTTACAGTTAGAATAATGATAAATAAAAGGTCTTTAAAGTAAACCTCATTAATTAACTTTGCGTTAAGTCTCATGATTAAGTTAACAATCACCGTGGTTCGTGTAATTAACGACAGATGGCGGTAATGTACATCGATAAAGCAGATTAAGGCTTTTACGCTTATCTTTACATTTAACAACTCATTTGGCTTCTTTAAAGCTATATAATCTCAATGTAATGACATCGATGTAAGAATTTATTGCGAAATAACGTGAATTATTTATAGAAAATGTTTCAATAGGTTTTGAAAGGAGGTTGTATTAAAAAATGGCGGCGGTCGCGTCGGTAAAGCAGCACGCCCGGCTCGGTGGGCGACACGCAAGCGCAACAGGTAGGTTAACATTCACGGTCCGTCGCATTTGCTGGTCCTGTGCGCACTCGACGTGCCCCCAACGTACCCATACGAACCGCGACCGACGAAATGTACTCGCTTCATCGGTGATCGTGTGCAGTGAACAGATAATACAGTGATAGTTAAACAAGTGCATGTGCCTGTGATATGACGAGGACGAGCACACGCCTCTGACCCAGCACTATCAACTGCGGATCATAACGGTAAATTTCGACAAACGTGACAATATTACCTGGGAATGTTTACCGAACGGTCAGGTGATACCGAACACGCAACTTTAAACTGTGTTACTGTTACATTTAATTGATATTGTTTGATTAAGTGCATTTTTACTCGCTGTTCTACATAACGAACGCGAGAACTAATCGGTTTTCTTCCACGTAGCCCGTAGCGGTGTTTACACGTGAATTATGACACCTGTATGTATCCGATGCGTTAGACTACAACAGCCTCTCGCATATTGTTAGTTAGTGTTCAAAGAAAGTAGTGTTAGCTAAAACGCTATCGAATTGGCAAAGTTTACCGTTGTAGAAGAAAGTGTAGAGATCGGTTAATATGTAGGTAAAATTCTTTTCGTTTAATTGGTTGGTCGTTTCGAAATCTTATTGGATTATAATTGATGGTAATAATGTTCATAATAATGGTGTCTTGTTTGTTTATTGGACGTTGTAGGCTCGTTAATTGCCGATTAATGTCATAGTGATTGAAATTGATCATAATCAAGCAGCTCATCATCCGTCCAAGCAAAAAAAACTGAATAAATTATCTCGTCTTTGTGTTGCCACTAGTCGTTGCCGGGTGCAATGTTTTATCAAAAACAGGTTCTATACATTATTTTTCTTGTTAAATTGATCACTACTAAATTCCAATAACTTATCAGGGGATTAAAAATCAATTGCCGTACACTGTATTCATTGAAATTTCACTAGAAGCTCCTTCTATTCTCATTGCATATGAAATATGCGTGAAATATGAATCGTGTCGTTTGTAAACGCATACCCGGCGAACAATAGCTTATAAAGTTCCCATAGAAAGTTGTAAACAGCGATGTGTGCCGAACCCAGATGCCTATTTCCATTGATGACATGGACACGGTACCTACAGCTACGTGGGTAACTAGGTACAGTGTTATAGGCTAAGTCGTTAAACAATAAATTTATGTCTGCTGCTGTTAGAAATATATTTACGCCATGTTTAAGATTTCGTTAACGTCCTCGGTAAACAAGCGTACGGCCCGCCTGATGGTAAGCGGTTACCGTAGCCATAAGGACGCTTGCAATACACGGGGCATCACTCACGCTTACCGACTTTTGCCCCCCTACCCAATGAGCTCTGGCGATAGGAACACAACATAAAGTTTGTGTTTGTGCTGTGGTATTTAAGGTGGAGGTACTTCCCCAGTCGAGTTGCTCCTTGAGCGAATAAACGCTATGCTCTACCTCTCTTTAATGATAAAATAATATCTAAAATCAGACTCGGGCATGTTTTTGAAAATAAGCAGAATAAATTACACTTATTACTATTTATTACGCAATATTTCACTGTCATGAAATCAGAATGTATTGCAGATCGGTGATGAAATATCGCACGCAGGAAGATAAAAACCTAGATAGAGGATACTTTTGCCGTTTACGTGAATGGTAGCCAGCCAAGCAGGTACTATAAAGAAACGGCAACCCTGCAACCTTGCTCAGGTTGTGGAATGAGCTCCCCGTCGTAGTTCTTCTAAAGGTTTTTCTGAAGCTTGGATTGGTGTGATGGCATTTCTGCACGGTCGGCAAAGCGCTTATTAACTGTGTACAGTGCGGCCGCCTTTCTTGGAAACGGCTAATCCTATTGCAATGATACTTTCGCTGAAAGGGTCAGTATTTTCTTAGGCATAGCTTATTGAAAGTCCCATCATAATCAGATCAGCCGCTTCCGTCATTTGGCCAATATTTACAGGTGTCAGAAATGCATTTTCTTGGCGCGACGACTGCACTGTAGGTTGAGAAATTAGCATGTTTAATGTTTAATCATCAAAGATAAATTGATTGTAGTTTTCTTGGAACGACATTTTCGTCACAAAAATATTGAAAACAAATCACGTGCGGCGAATGATTTCAAAAAACGATCGGCGTAATTATTGTTAAAATTAGGAAACGTTTAAAACGATTTGATTTTACGTGCTGTGTTAATTGGAAATGATCACGCCTTTCAACGGACAACAATGTTGCTATTTTTTACGTAAATAATAATTGAAAACTGATTTACAATAAACTTAAACCAACTTCAAAGTACACTAAAAAGTAATTAAATGCTGACCTGATGACAATGGAAGTGTACCCTTCCAAACAAAAAAAAGATTTTCCAAATCGGTTAATAAATGACGGAGTTATGATGTAACAAACATTAAAAAAACTCCTCCTGTTTTTGAAGTCGGTTAAAAACAAAAGAAATCATATGTTCCTTGTAAAAGATAATTATAGCAATATAACATCAAAGTCACTTTTAATTCACATATTTATGACTAGAAAAAGACTTAGATATATCTCGAAAAGGAAGATACGTTTTGGATTTTCGAACGCTAACCTTTAAAAAAATTGCAATGGAAATCTGATCCTAAACTAAGCATAGCTTGTATTATAGACACCAGATAACTGATATACAACATTTTAAATATATTTAGTCAATTACACCCAGGCTCAGGACAAACCATGGTTCATGCACACAAATATCTGTCCTGGATGCGAATCGAACCCATGACCTGTGGATTTTCTTTGTGTTATCTACCAACCACGCTAACCAGCCCATCAGGAATTTAACTTACCGTATCTTCATAGTTTTAATCTAAGAATAAAGTCATTCAATCGTTAAATATAACTTATTATTTTATGACGTAATCTTCTTCGAGTTGGTCGTAAATCGGTGATTATACAGCTTCAAGTAACGTTAAACGCTATAAAATAATTGATAAGAAGTAACAAAAAAGCTCATAAACGTCGGTGTAAAGGTCGAAGATGAGTTTGAAACATCAAGTGCAATGACGTTCATTTTGTATGAAGTATATTCCGCCAACCAATTCCGCATCACCGACAAAGCGCTCTGATTGGCTAAGTCAAGGACACACTAAACATTGACCCCCTTATTAATAAATAAGGTGTAAGTCAGTCTTGTAACACCCAGGTATTAAGATAGCCCCAGCCCTTTTTAGGGTTCCGTAGCCAAATAGCAAAAAACGGAACCCTTAAAGATTCATCATGTATGTCTGTCTGTAAGTCCGACCGTATGTCACAGCCACTTTTTTCCGAAACTATAAGAACTACTGAAGATAGTGTTGTAGTGATTTTCACACAAAAATAGAAAAAAAAACAATACATTTTGGGGGTTCCCCATACATAGAACTGAACGGTTGGAACATGGCCGGTTTTTTTTGTTTATATGACATTAGAAAGTGACGGATACATTTAAAACCTAGGTATTACTATACTTGACTTACACCTCATTTATCAAGGGTGTTAGATGCAGTGATCGGTACTGTTATTAATCTGTGCAAAATCACTGACTAGTTGTGGATTTTGATTGCTCGATATTGCTTCTCGAACGATTACTACTTTAGGGTCTCTTGCTACGAGCGATGTCGTTGAAGTCTTTTGTATGTACAGCGCGGTACATATGAAAGACTTCAACGACTTGTTTTTGGTTATCAAAGATACTCATTTGATTTTTATTTAATGTAGGTATTTTTTCTTATCTTAATGGAAATGTGTTTGTGAAATAAACTTATTATACTCCATATCTCTAAAGATTGTGTAGGTTTGATTATTCAGTGTGTTGGGAATTCATCTTTAGTCTTGCCAGTTAGAACTTGTTAAGATTCCGCAGGTCATGGGTTCGATTCCCACCCAGGACATGCATTTGTGTGCATTAACATGTCAGCATGTCCTAAGTCTTACGTAATACTAGCTATCCTCGCGGTTTTACATACACACAATTTAACACGCTTGCCCAAAAAAATCCTAAACTAAACTTGAAGATATTTAGATCTTCTAGAACAATGACATGACATTACGACATAGAGCATAGCGTTTATTCGCTCAAAGAGCAGCTCGACTGGGGAAGTACCTTACAGAATACCGCAGCCAAATAACTTTATGTTGTGTAAAGTTATGTTCCTGCGCGTGAGTAAGGTCGCCAGAGCTCATAGGGGAGGGGGGTAAGGTCAATAAAGCGTGAGCGATGCTTCGTGTGTTGCAAGCGTCCATAAGACTACGGTAACCGCTTACCATCAGGCGGGCCGTATGCTTGTTTACCGACTTAGTCGTATAAAAAAAATGACGTCAGCGATTACTACGGCGATTATGACGTCATGACTGAAATCATAATGTTCACAAAAACATAACACAGTAGTATAGTAAACTCAGTAGTTACAGACAACTATCTCCAATCTGAGATTCGCAACCCGGATAAGTTCCGGTTTAAAGAGAGCGTGGGACTTATATAAAAAAGCACTTGGTAATAAAACTATCCAGTTTCATATAAACCCTGTGCGCATGCGCAGCCATGAGGTGTACATATTACCTAATCTTCATGTTTCATTCAGTGTCAGTTGCTCTTGGGAATAAACAAACATCAAATATATTAGATTTTGTATACTTCTAAGGTAGTAAATACGCATACGGCCCGCCTGATGGTAAGCGGTCACTGTAGCCTATGGATGCTTGCACAAATCGGGGTGAAAGGGCAAAAGAGATATATAGATTATAGAGGGTATAGATTTTGGCAGATACTCCACCACGCGTGCCCACTGCGGATCGGTGGAGGTAGAGTAGTGGTCAACCTACTGTTGGAGTTTTCAAGCCGCCTAGGAGGCCTCCAACTAGCTTAACGACTATCACAATTAAGTGATAACCGGGACCAACGGCTTTACGTGCCTTCCGAAGCACGGAAACGCTCGATTTGAAATACCACTAGGCGGTCACCCATCCAGGTACCGACCACGAAGGTGGTAGCTTAACTTGCCGATCGATTAAGAACGGCTTATCATTCTACACCACGAGTGCTTCATTAATATAAACCTATATATAAGAAAATGGACAGATAATTTAAAAAATGGCTTAAAAACTTAAATCATTCCACCTGTCCAATGATTAAAATCAAACTTTTCTTTTTCCAGATATGATACTCAACTATTAAAACGTAAGCTAATATATCCTTTAACTCGTTATATTAAAGTTCAGGTTAGGATGACATTCCAGCGATATTTCAAGGACTATGGCAATTAAAAATTGTAAAATAAAACAGAAATAAATTTTTGTTCCCACCTATCACGAACGGTGTAATACATACTTTGAGTAATAATTATTTTCTTTTGCCGTACGTATGAATCGGAAAGGTTAATTCTTTGATAATCAACTCTGAATACTTCAGAATAAGGTTTAAAATTGTAAACTGCAAGATCTCTAGTAAGGCTTTGTTGAAGACCATGACCGGTAGTGAACTTTTAATAACTATATTATTATGGATCAGCTACAAATTACGATGACGAGAACGTTCATGTTAATAATTCTGAAAGGAAAATTATGTACATAGTCGTGACTTTATTTTATAGGCAACTAGCTTCTGTCATGCGGTTTCACCCGCGTTCTCGAAGTATATATTATTTTCCCGCGTGAAATAGTTTTTTTTTATTTTGAACTAATTTGGATGAAATCTTGCGTAAAGATAGATTGTACTCTGGAATACCATAGGAGACTTTTTATTCCTGGAAAATATGATTCAACGGTAAACGCGGGGGACACTAAAGTAGCTTTTAATGATAAAATACTTTTTCATCATATTTAGTAACAAAGACACGAAATTCAACCAACAAAAATGGTTAAACACTAATTATATTGAAGCGCTCGTGGTGTAGCATGATAAGCCGTTCTTAATCGATCGGCAAGTTAAGCTACAACCGTCGTGGTCGGCACCTGGATGGGTGACCGCCTAGTGATATTTCAAATCGAGCGTTTCCGTGCTTCGGAAGGCACGTAAAGCCGTTGGTCCCGGTTATCACTTAATTGTGATAGTCATTAAGCTAGTTGGAGGCCTTCCATGTGGCTTGAAAACTATAGGTAGGTTGACCACTAGCCAACCTCCACCGATCCGCAGTGGGCACGCGTGGTATCTGTCCATTCCCTTTCACCCTGATTTGTGAAAGGAGGCCTGTGCTCAGCAGTGGGACATTACTGGCTGATGATGATGAATTATATTGATACCCAATAAATACGTAAGTATTCACTGCAATTTAAACGCACGAACGATCGATAAAGTAAAGTGAACGCGAAGTCGCGAACGAAGCATTTAAAAAACGAAAACCTCACAGGAAATGGCGCGCTCGCAGGAATGCCGCACGAAAATGTCCTAATTTACAATACGACATGATACGCGGGTGGAATTGTTTATTAGTTTATTTACAAACGTGTACTTTCACTCGCGACGCGCCGCATGCGAGCTCAGGATATCGTCTGGACTGCTCAGTTAACGTGCATTGAATTACTAATTGCCCTTTTTAAGAGACCCAGACTCGGTAAAGACAGACATTTAAGTAATAAAATGTTATCTAATGTAAAATGGCGTAAATGTTACACAAAGATAGAAAGTTTTAAGTTTTATTATTCTGACATAGTAAATTAATGTGCTATTAGCTCCAGAACGACTGCAGGGTTCTAGATACGGTTTCAGTTAAATATTGAGAGTTTCCTTGAAAAAGTTGTAAAGAGAGACTATTGTCTGACTGGTAACACCAATGAGTTGCATTGGTTTTACCAGTCAGACAATATAATCATGCTGATAACTGCGAGACTAATAATAATAGCCTTTTATTCAGACATCTTTATATTGTTACATGTTTTTCTAATTTTAAGGTTAAATTTTTTATATAAATAAAATATTTAAATTTAATTCTCGACATCTCTATCCGTTTGCATTTTTCTGTCAAAGGCCTCCTTCCATTCTTCTACATTCGCTCGTCGAAATTAAATAAATACCTAACCTGTAGTTAATTATTATACGAAGACAAATACATTAAAAACTGTAATTATTGTTTTCATATCTGTACATACATACCTCAATCATCTATTGTCAAGTTTATTAATTGCTTTGAAGTTTTTATTTGGATTCTCTCTTGCTTAGCTTCCCTTTAATTAACAAGCTCAGTCAACAGAGTACTTAAGCATTGTAAGCATATTACAAAGTCGACAAGAAGCAATACAAATGTTACATAATGCCTAATCGATAGTTACGTGTTGTAGATTACCAATGTAAATAAAGAAACGTGTTAAAGTGTCCACTGGATAGGTGTATTCAAAGGTTTATTAAAGAAATGCAGATAAGATATGACTTTTTTCTGTGATTGATTAATACTGTTTTTTTTCGTTTTGGATTTGACACTCCACGGGTTTGAAGAAAACATTGTCCTTGCAAAATTTATTATTACTTTATACATATGGTTGATTTATTAATGTCCGGATAAATGGGAGAGAGGTAGAGCATAGCGTTTATTCGCTCAAAGAGCAGCTCGACTGGGGAAGTACCTCCACCTTACAGAATACCGCAGCCAAATAACTTTATGTTGTGTAAAGTTGTGTTCCTGCGCGTGAGTAAGGTTGCCAGAGCTCATAGGGGAGGGGGGATAGGTCGATAACGCGTGAGCGATGCTTCGTGTGTTGCAAGCGTCTATATGGCTACGGTAACCGCTTACCATCAGGCGGGTCGTATGCTTGTTTATCGACTAAGTTGTATAAAAAAAAATGGTATATCTGGCTGTTAATTCGAAATTAGAACAGTTTTTGTTTAGATTTATACTTTATACGTGGTTTATCTAGCGATAAATGAATAGGGCCTTATTCATCAAAAACATTGGAAATATTTAATTAAAAAAAAATCTAAAAATACTTAGTTGTTTATTGCATTCGTTGAACCTATGAATATTCTGATTGTATACAAGGTTACGAACAAAATTCATGAATATATCTCATAACACCTATTTTTACTTGAATTTACGTTGATATTTATTTAGATCATTTTAAATATTTACAACGTTATTTATAAGATTTAAAGTTGAAAAGTTAATTATAAAATATTTTACATTTACGAAGATGACGACAGTCATTTTAAAATAGGTACTAATTTAATTACATCACTTAAAAATAGCAATGAATTACTCCGGGTTGACGTGTAGTCAATTCTAGAAGATAAGCAACTAGTTTTACCGCAATTTTTTGAAGAAATTTAATGGTAAAATTGATTTCTTATTAGATACATGCAACATATACTTAATGCTTCTACAAGTGAATGAACTGAATAAAAAAAAAAATGGAAGTCCTTTCTAAAAAAACACTGAACCACCGATGTATTCTAACTTCTTTTGACCAAAAAATAAATAAATCTAAATTGAATAAGTATTTTTGACAAATATAGCTTCGTTCTATGGCATTACTAATGTCACCCATTTTGATACTGTGTAGGTACATAGAGGAAAGCCTATATTAATCATTATAGCTAAAGCTTAATTCCTAAAAATGACAAATCGATTGAACATAACAGAGTCTGAATAGAGAAAAACCGGCCAAGTGCGAGTCAGACTCACGCACCGAGGGTTCCGTACAAACCTGTAGGTATATAAGTAAATGGTAGTATAGACCTGAGTATTTGATATTAAAACTTGACCGTTATTTGAAACCTTATATATTGAGAGCGGCCTTCCTTGTTTTCTGCTCTATACTTCCTTCTTTGTCTACCCTAATATTGCCGTCTCGCTCGCACATCTCCCCACCATCCACCCAGGCAGAGCGCGAGCTTGAGCCACGCGCGCTATCTCGTCATTGGCGTCCTGTTTTCTGCAACGGACGGTTGTGCCTAGCCTAGCCTAGGCACTCGTAAGTTATTTGTATATTTTATATACCTTTGTACCTTCTTAATTTATTAAAATAATGATATATGATTTTAACGGTTTTACCGTTCGATATTTCAATTTAATTTTGATATTTTATGTTCATGTCTTTGAACAACTAATTCTTAAATTATTTAATCTACCCACTTTTTATTGATAATTTTGCTTCTATTAATTTTTTATCCTTGGTTTTTCCTAGGTTAGTTGCTGTTTTGTTCACAGTTGAACATTAATATTTAAATTACATCAAGTGCTAACTGTATAAATCACAACGTGCGAATAGTGATAACGGATATTGCCCTGAGCAAAAATGATCTAAAAGGCAGCGTAACAATGGGTCGAGTAGTACTCTATAAGCTCCTCAAGTAAATCTAATGATATCTGATTCTCGCATCTAAAATAAAATTAATAATGACCGCAGGCAGTTAAAGTGTCGGAAAGGTTAGTTGTGCCGTGAAGTGCCGTCTAAATAACATGTGTAAATTTATTATATAGTTAAATATTTATGAAATTTGCCGCGGTAACAACTTTTGTTCTAGCATGTGTGTTACTAGTTACTTAAATAAACCTCTGTTGAGGTTCCTGCAATGAAGAGGTGATTCTAATTTAATAAAGAATTGAAAGTGTTATGTAGTGAATCAGAATTATTACAACTTATTTGTACTGAAATTATTTAAATGAGGAATCGTGATCCGCTAACCAGAAGATTTCGCCTGCCATTTATGCTAGCCTA
Source organism: Achlya flavicornis (assembly GCA_947623365.1). Lineage (NCBI taxonomy): Eukaryota > Metazoa > Arthropoda > Insecta > Lepidoptera > Drepanidae > Achlya > Achlya flavicornis. Next base: position 4,292,110 of record OX392468.1, on the reverse strand, counting down.
GTTACAATGCTTAAAAAAGGTTAAACATTTTAGCTTCTAATAAAAAGGATCAAATGCTCCTGCTTAGCAAGCTTGACTGAGCTGATCTATACACCAACCCGCGCAGGGCCAGGTGACTCAAAACATACCCGCGCAGGGTATTTTCGTGGATGTTGTACCCGTACGCACATTCCCTATTATTATTAGCCCCGCGCAGGGGCAGGTGACTCAAATCATACCCGCGCAGGGTATTATCTTAGATCTTGTGCCCGTACGCACATTCCCCATTATTTTTAACCCCGCGCAGGGGCAGGTGACTCAGAACGTACTCGCGCAGGGTATTTTCTTGGATGTTGGGCCGGTACGCACATTCCCCATTATTATTAACTCAACGCAGGGGCAGTGACTGAAAAATGATAAATGTGCGGGGTATTTATTCTCTTGGATGTTGTGCCCTTACCCCGTATGCACATTCCCCATAATAATCAAGTACACCAATAATAGTTAACCCCTTGAAGGGGCAGATGAGTTGAAATGTAGCCTCGTGAGGTATTTTCCTGTATGTTATGTCTGTACAAACATTCCCCATATTAATCAACCGCTTACAGGGGCAGAAATGTACACTCGCTGGGTATTCTTTTGGATTTTCTGCCCATACGCACATTTTCCATCATAATTCACCTCTTACAGGGGTAGATGACTTGAAATGGACCCTTCAAGTGAATGTGGTTTCAAATACATCACAATGGACCCTCGCAGGGTCATTTGAATGTCGCGCCTCACGCATATAAATCTTGGCGTGACCTTAGAATACACTCTCGCAGGGTACTATGTTGGGATGGTGTGTCTCTCTACGCACAGTAATGAAGAAAGGATTAAAAAGGCAGCGTGGTGTTCGAAAACCTATTTTGCTTTTCAATTAATAAAAATTAAAGGATCCTGCTTTGAAAACAGGTCAAAGCAGATTTTTAATCTAGCCCCGCCTCGTAGGGATAAGGGACTCGAAATATATACCCTCAACGCAGGGTACTTTACCTAGATATTGTACCTCTTTTCACAATCGCCATCTAAATCAACCGATGCAAGGGCAGGAGATGAAATGTTCTGTCGCACAGTCTCTAATATAACCACCCACATGGGAATAGTTGGTTTTAAATGTACATTTGACAAGTCCTATGCTGAGATGCCTCTACGCATATTTCCCATCATTATCAAATCTCACAGGGGCAAGCAACTGTAACATGTTACCCTTACAGTTACTCTTAAGTACCTGACTTGGATGTGGTGCCCTTACGGACTTGTTCTTATATATTTAATCCTCGCAGGGGTCTTGCCATACCCGCAAGGTACTTAAAGATTGACACTTAATAATTTCAAAGCGGGACAATAAATTCTATTCCACCAGCAGGGTGACATCTAAGCACCCCCGGTTTTTATACTGAAAATAATATAAAACACAGTCGATGCGTATTGTTTTACCAAAAACCGTTGGTAATGTCAAGTCATTTGGTTCAGTACTGTGGTATCAGATATCAAGTTAAACCCGCACCATTGAACATAGTCTGCTGATGCTAAAAAGTGGTGGCTAAAAAAATGCAAAGAATATAATAAAAATCTCACTGACTGACCTATCATAACGTGTGATTAAGGATTAAATCTTTACCGTATCGCTGATTTATTTCAACCCTGACTGGTTGTGCAAGATTCAGATCTCAGGCATGTTTTCATTAGTAAATGTGTGCGACACACATACGAATCTATGACCAATAATGGCAACAATATTATACATAGATAACTTGCCTACCTTTCTGTCTCAGCCAAAAGTTGTTTGTTTAATTTAACCAATTGGGTAACAAACATATAGGGAATAAGGAATACCTATTATCGATTATTTGAATGACTTTCTCCTACCAAAGGCGTTATGTTTTAATTCTAAAACAAGAATGAATAAAATTGTACTACTCTGTAGTAGCTACTCTGTGTAGCTTACACTATGTTGACAAATTTACCCACCCTCGCAGTGTTTTTGGGGGTTCAATGGAATACTAGAAATATTATTGATTTTCTTTCAAAATCACCTTAGAGCCTAATCGGTCTAATTAACTTATCGAGCTTTGTAATATCCTAAAAGAGTCTGCACTACCGTGATTCAGCATACTTTTTGATTCAACTGCAACCGCCATCTCATTTCCTATTGATATATATAATCAGATGAAGCCTGTAAACGCAATAAACAGTCGAGCAGTTTTAAGGAAAGTGTTTGTTGGTTGTCTAGCCAAGAAAATTTTGCATTGCAATAACAAAGGACTCCTATCTCGATCGCTATCTCGAAAGCATGACAAAATCTAAATTAAACGTCACCTATGTTCGGAATGAGGTGACAATCATCTGATGAACCGTATCATCGTCATATGTATGTAACATTCCAATTTCTTTCATATATTAGATCCTCATCTATTGTTACTGATTACCAACTACTGTTAGAGGAGCACTTACACAGCGGATACGCCTGCACAATAATATGTAATGTACTTAGTTGAAAGTTTTGTCTTTAGACTAAAGCATGAATAAATGTTTTAAGAAGAAAAAAGCACCTTTGTTTTCTTACTCGTGGAATTACCATCTAGTATAAAATTACCCTCTATTTTGTTTAATCTCTAAACTGCTAGGCTACCTCAGCTAAATTGGCTCGAAACAAACTTTTAGTAAGTAATTCATAGTATTTTTGAGGGCAGACCTCAAGTTCAGAATTTTGGCAGCCCCATTCACAATACAGCGCTATACATGGGCGGTTTTTCTACCTCCAAGTAGGTACCATAAGATGGTCTGGAATTATAGAAATATGAGTATTGGATCGCTTGTTGTAATCATGGCATCTTTGTTAACCGTAGCTTGTTTGAAATAAAATGAACAAACATATGTAGTCCATTTGTCACAACGACTGCTGTACTAATAAACTTATTAACTACCTGCTTCTTATACTACTTAGATGAATGTTCATTATGCTGAATAAGTCAGTGGTATCAAATTTATGCAGTTTTGAGTTCTCATGTGTGGGTTGGACATATTTTGGATATATTGATACGATAGATAGTCGATTGACTCGTGTCATTTTTAGAAACATATCTAAAATTTAAGTAACGAATTATGTATATCCAGACTGACACAGCGTTGTCTTAATTTTGTAATGTGTTAAGGTTGCCTTCAACCTTGTACTTTGTTTAAATAGCCTTGTACCTACATGACGTCACTGTCCAGTTTTAGAACAGGTAAAAGTAATGATGTTACTTTTGATCGGACTTTAGAATTTATATTTCTGGTTAATGTTTATGCAGTAATATTGCTGGTGATTATAACAAAATACCACATGAAAGTAAAAATGTACTGTATGTAATTAACGTTTTGATTATAATATATGATGTACCTACACGTGTCGGAGAATAATAATGTCGGTACATAGACTGTAGCAAAACATTTAGCTATCCGTTACTGTGTGTACAGATTGTATTCACCTTTTATACGATAGACGTAACACAGCAAAATGCACCAACTATTGAGAAGACCTGCTACATTTTTAACAGGGTGCGAAATAGAATATTTCATCGCTGGTGCTGGCATAATCAGTTCAGATCCACTAAATCTGGTCACATGCCCATTAGAGATCTGCAATCCTTTCAGACAGTTAAATAGCTGATAATAAGCCACTAATCGCGGGATTATATTATCTTCGCATGATTAATTAAATACTTGAATGTTGCTTTTCAATCATATACGATACATGTTTTTATACTCATCAATGATCTTTGCTTCTAGCATGTTTACATACCATAATATTTGCACACCTACATATTTTCGTTTGTACTTCATAAATAAAATTACAGTACCTCGCACATCTTAGTATTTTTCGATACCTATTCTCTCTCACGATACCTTCGGACTCACACAGAAGTCTGTACGCGTATGACCTATACTGGAGAAATCACAGGTACTCACCTGTGTCACAAATAACTTTATGCTACAAGCATAAAATCACATTGGCATCCACTTTCACCAGGCGATAACAAACACGTCTCAATATGGTTTCAAATAACGGTCAAGTTTTAATAGAAGCGTTTTACCTGAAAATAAAACGCATATTAAATACTTACCTTATTTGAAACCTTAATTTTTAGTTCTGCCTGGTATTTCGACTCAATGACGAGATAGCGCGCGTGGCTCAAGCTCGCGCTCTGCCTGGGTGGATGGTGGGGAGATGTGCGAGCGAGACGGCAATATTAGGGTAGACAAAGAAGGAAGTATAGAGCAGAAAACAAGGAAGGCCGCTCTCAATATATAAGGTTTCAAATAAGGTAAGTATTTAATATGCGTTTTATTTTCAGGTAAAACGCTTCTATTAATTTCAATTTATGACGTATTAAAAAAAAACTACTTACTAGATCTCGTTCAAACCAATTTTCGGTGGAAGTTTGCACCGTAATGTACATCATATATTTTTTATAGATTTATCATTCTCTTATTTTAGAAGTTACAGGGGGGGGGACACACATTTTACCACTTTGGAAGTATCTCTCGCGCAAACTATTCAGTTTAGAAAAAAATGATATTAGAAACCTCAATATCATTTTTGAAGACCTATCCATAGACACCCCATACTTTGGGTTTCAGTTCTAAGTATGGGGAACCCCCAAAATTTTTTGTTTTTTTTCTATTTTTGTGTGAAAATCTTAATGCGGTTCACAGAATACATCTACTTACCAAGTTTCAACATTATAGTTCTTATAGTTTCGGAAATAAATGGTTGTTACATACGGACAGACAGACAGACAGACAGACAGACAGACAGACAGACATGACGAATCTATAAGGGTTCCGTTTTTTGCCATTTGGCTACGGAACCCTAAAAACAAAAACTTTATTTAACGAAAAACACTTTCTTTTTAATAAACTTTGTTTAAACAAAGCAAATACAAATTCAAAAGCGAATACTAGTACATGGATTACGTAACTTTATTGCAATGAAATTCTGATTGAAATAACCTCTGAATCGGTAGAAATACTAGAAATATTACGAAAACGGAAATGGTTCCATTTCTAATGAACCACTGTTTGTATTTAGTTATCAGAACGTAAAAAAGTTCAGTCAGAAATCCGCTATATTGAACAGATTTCAATTGAAAAATGATTGAAATGTAGGTACGTAATCGTCCCACAGGTATGTGTTTAGTATTTACTTTTTTGGCCTCACTCCCGTGTTCCGCGCGCTCTATCTGCATTTTGTTCTGTAATCTGTGGTCTGAACCATCCAGTGGCGTGCATTCCATATAGGCAAATAAGCAATGCCTACCTCATAAGATTCAATACAATAATAGTTTGATTCAATTAAACTACATAACCACTTTAAATAAAAATTCTAACTTAACATTCAATACGAAATTTCAAACTTTGCCGCGCAGGCACTCGCGAGTTCGCCTCTCAAATTTACGCACACTAAAACGATTTCGGCATATTCATACACATACACACACTTCTTTAAGATAATACGACGAAAGCATAAATCACGCTTTTGCTATGCGTAGCATACTGACATTTGACATTCGCGATTTATGGACCAAAAGTAACCTTACCTACTCTGTTGTAAGTAAAGTAACCCATCCAAATTAAATAGACTACAGTTTACCAACATTAGAGCAACTCAAATATAACTTCGCAATTTATTTGTGTTGGTTTGTTTATGGTTTGGCTGGCGTTTGCAATGTTGTTGTTATTTACTTATTGTGATTTTGCGAAGTAATGCGAAGTGTATCTGTGTGAAATGAAGAAATTTTGTGGTTGAAGATGCAAAATGTGTTGATAAATTAGTCCTTTAGTCAGTTTTCGTTTGTTGAAAATAGTAGGTAACTTGCTGTAGACCAACTCCAAAACATTCATGGATTCAAAACAAAGGTAAAAATCTTAGACATTTTAAAACAGAATATTATGTTTATTATACACCTGGCTAACTGGGTGCTATTATTCGAATGTATTATTCTGTTATTACGTATTTTGTTTGCTAATGAATCATACCAAATGTGTGTGGAATGATACGCTGACCTAAACAATTTTACGAATCTGGTCAAATAACATGATCTATTTAAGAGGCATATTTAGGCGTGTATGGCCATGATTTATTCTGCCTACCTAGTCTGAAAACCAATGCACGCCACTGGAACCATCAGTTATCTATCACTCTTTCCAGGAAAATACCTGTCAATATAGCTGCAATCTTTACTTGCTAAATTTATTTAATTAATTGAAGAAATATCGATAAGAATTGTATCTCGAGTACCTACCTATGTAGCAATATCTTATTAGGTTTTTCCCGCGACTTTTTTTTTTATACCACTTAGTTGGCAAACAAGCATAGGTACGATACGAAAAAATATTGAATAGTGTGAATATAATATAATATTTTCTTGTTTCATACTTTTCAGAGCGTGATTTTTAGTTTTGAACTTACTTTTTAAGCTTTTAAACATTAAATTTACATGAAAATCGATCCAGTAGTTCTTGCGCGATGCTCAAATAAACATACATACGGATAAATTGGTGATTTGTAGTCGGAGATAACTATACACCATCCATATCGTAACCTTTTTTGTAAATATCTACGTACAGACACACCCGTGTTACAATGTTATATATTATCTTAACTTATGATGACAACATCACGATCTCTGACAACGTTGCACGGTGACATTCTCAGCGCTAATTAACTCCTCTCGTCCGCCATTATATAAATACCTGCAGCCTTCCTACAGGTTTTAGAACATACCTTTGTTTCCTTATCTAACTCGCTAACTGCGAGGTGCTAAATAGCTGGTCGGATGACAGAGAACACACAAAATCACGTTGAAGAACTGTTGACATTACACATTCAGTATATTTAACACGCAGATAAGAAATGCTTTGAGCTCGTAGAATTCTATATTTTTAGTGCAAATGTTACATAAAAGTTGTCATTGGTTGTCATAGACCGTGAAAGAAGTCAAGTTTATGTCAGCAAATATGTATTCAATAAAATACAATATTTAAATAGACTGTCACGCTAAATTAGAATCATTTTTTTTTGTATCGCTATTCTTGCTTCTCAGAATTCGCAATTAGTTACTGAATGCATCATCGATATACAGGAAAGCGATTGGTTAGGTAACATTATAGGTAATTTGTAAGCAAGACGCGTAAGTTCTGTCAGAACTCAGACGCATACTATACTCATGGCATTTCCGTGTTACTTGCTCCTTGAGACAAATCTTATCTATGGCATATTTTTAATGCTATCACGTAAGTATGTAGGTCACATATGTAACACATAACACGCCGCATTGAATATTAAACACTTTCTTCGGACCAAAGTGATCGTTAATATCGGATCCGCTTGTTTGATGAAACTCGTTCTGAATTCAGAGCTTTTCATTTTAGAACTCGTTATTCCAGTATAGTCGTGAATCGGTTAGGGAATGATATATGTAGATATGATGAGACGAAATTTGTATCTGTAATACAGATTTTATAATTTTACTAATAATGGAAAAAATGGTTATTAGTTGATAGACTAGAGTAAGGTTAAACAAATATTATGCAATATTGATTTAAAAAAAACTCAAGATTAATTTAAATCATAATATTTATTTATTTTCAAAACAAGTTTACAGTACGGCCATGATAAGGTTACACAAATTACTAATTTTATCATACACTACCAGACCCCGCGGTTACACCCGCGTAAGGTTTTTTTTGCACGGAACACTAATTATTTTTCAATAATAAAAGTAGCTAATTAGCTATGAACCGGAACAGACAGAGAAAATGTTAAAAACTCAATCCGATTTTATTCAAAGAAAGTTGAACTTACATAAAGGCTTGGTGCAGCTTGGTGCAATGCAATACTCTGTAAAATTGGAATGTCAAATATAAAAGAATATTTAAATCAAAAGCACTAAGGAATATTGATATCAACTTCGATGCAAATCACCCCTTGGACCAAGGAATCACGTTGTCCCATACAAACTTTGCCCCCGTTTTTCACCTTCTGAGGGGTAGAATTTAGGAAAATCCTTTCATATCGGATGCCTACGTCATACAAAGAACACACCCTCCAAGTTTCAGTACGTGAATTACGTAACTTTATTGCAATGAAATTCAGATTGAAATAACCTCTGAATCAGTAGAAATATTACAAAATCGGAAATGGTTCCATTTCTAATGAACCACTGTTTGTATTTGCAGTTATCAGAAAACCGCTATATTGAACCGATTTCAATTCGAAAATGATTGAAATTTAGTTACGTAATCGCCCCGCTGGTATCTACGATCAGCGGTTTAGGCTGTGCGTTGATCCATCAGTCAGTCATTCAGGACAAAGCATTTTATATGCATAGATAAAATAAGCTCTGGAATTTAGTAGGTATATAATTTAAACGCTACTTATATATAAAACAAAAAAAACAACGAATATGAAGGGTGTGTAATGTATGTGTGTTGTGTTGTAATGTGTGGGTGTGTTATATGGAATGAAATATTTGAATGTTTTCAAAAACTCCTGAATTACGTTAATTCTATATTTTTGATTTTGCTTTTTCGAAAAAGGTCGGTGGTAGTGACGTCGGATGCCGAGACGAAGGTCCCGGGTTCGAATCCTACAATTAGCTTGAGCTTTCGGTGAATACCACCTTCAATTTGAAAATCAATCCCATACAAAGGTTGATCGTTGACTAACGATGACGATTGTTGATAACCATCTTGTCTACTGGCCCAGTTCCTTATAGGCGTTGTGTGCTTACCACGTTCGGCCACATCATCAATTACCTACTACGGTGCACGGTGTCATTGTGGTCAAAAACAGGCCTATAGTAAAAAAAAGGATAAGATGAAAACCGAAGATGCGCAAACCTATATAAATGTAAATAAACCTTAATCATCATCATCATCAGCCTATAATGTCCCACTGCTGAGCACAGGCCTGCTTTCACAACTGAGCGTGAAAGGGACTGGGCGATACTCCACCACGCGTGCCCACTGCGGATTGGTGGAGGTAGGCTAGTGGTCAACCTACTGTTGGAATTTTTCAAGCCGCCTAGGAGGCCTCCAACTAGCGTAACGACTATCACAATTAAGTGATAACCGGGCTTCGGAAGCACGGAAACGCTCGTTTTGAAATACCACTAGGCGGTCACCCATCCGGGTACCACACACGACAGACGTAGCTTAACTTTGCCGATCGATTAAGAATGGCTAATCATGCTACGACGACGAGCGCTTCACCTAAACCTTAATATTATCAACAAATAAGCATAAACAAGTTATCATTGACACATATTCATGAACAATGTATGTTAGGAATAATTTCTGTTATACATACTTGTATAATTAAACTATGTTGATTAACGCCAATGTGAAATTTATGTAAATTAACGCATATAGAAGAAGATCACGCGACCACTGCGTTACAATCTGAATTGTAATGTAAACTAGGTAGGTGTTATTTTGCAGTGTAATGTACTAATTGCTATCTCTACATCTGAAGGCAGTGTAAATAGTGTTGATGAACTCGAGTGGATTGTTTAATTAGATGCTATTATCAAGTAGAGTGAGAGAACATGTTGGTTAGGCATGGAGGTTACTAGTATATTTTTCAGCCTTTTTTATATTATCAGAGTTTTGTCGCGACGTATGTAACCTGTTACAGCAAAATACAAAATAGTAGTTCTAGTAATCTTTATATTGTATTTTATTGGTCAAAATAAAGATCTGTAACAAATGATAAAAAAGATATAACACACTTGTAAGAACTCATATTTAATACAAGCTTTTTATGGTGACTGTACTGTTTGTTGTCTGTACTTGTAAAAAAATGTTTTTTCTGATACAGTAAAGGATTCGTTTACTACCAATCCACCAACATAAATGGTACAACAGAATTATGTTTTTTTTTAAATTAAGTTTTAGGACATACGTGTAGATTATGAAACAGTTCTCTCAATAATGAAATCAGTGTCAAGAGCAAAGAGAATATAACGCTACGCTAAGAGTCAAGAGTGTGATTGAATATTTGAAGACGTTCCGTACTTGTTTTTTTTAAATAGTGTATATGACCAAGAACAATAATTAAATGAGAAAGAGGTCGCATTGTTACAGTTTTATTTACATTTGAGCCAGTGCATTAGAAAAGAGTTTCTGGTCTATAAAGGGTTTTGTGAAGTAACTGCCCTCAGCTCTTTCATATCATCTCTCACTCCTAAGGTAATTTTGAATATCTCAGTGGTATATCGAGTGCGACCATGCTTGGCCACGAACGAGCACACATCGAGCACGATTCGCGTAGCGTGGACGGGCTAGTACGGGACGGTAGTTGCGCCCCGCGGTGTCACCCGCGTAATCGAGGATATTGCTTTCCCGAGATAAAAAGTACCCTATGTGTTAATCCAGAACATGTTCTATCAGCGTGCCAAATTTCATTAAAATCCATTCAGTAGTTTTTGCGTGAAAGAGTAACAAACATGCATACAAACAATCTTTCGCGTTTATAATATTAGTAAGGATAAGGATTTAACTGTCAGATTTACCCCAATATCTAACAAGTGCCTTAAATTAAGATGGGTTCAAATTGGCAGTGAGCTTATGTTTTCACTGAAGGAAAACATCGTAAGGACATAATACCTATTACGACGGGAAGTAGGTACTTTGTAGTACACAACCCCCCATGCGAGTCGTCCTCTTCTGGGCTTTGCAAGCTTGGAGCCCAAGACTCCTGGCAAGACAAGCAAATTCTATAAGTCTTTGTTAAAAATTTCATTTTCACTACAACCTTTTTTTTGATGACTACTTTTTGTTGACTGTCTGCATTGTCTTCCAATACACTTATGTGTAGCAAATATCAAGTCAATCCGACCACTGGAAGTGGGTGAAATTCGACTTGCAAGATTCCACCCGAACGAACAAACATACATACTTAGCAAGATTTTTTTATTTATTTTTTATTTTTTTTTTATTTTTTTTTAATTTTCTAAATTCACACGTTTCACATTAAATTTCTGCCAAACTGTAAAACAGTTTGTCGGCAGTTGTTCCTATTTTACAATTTCAGGTGTGTGTATACTGTGCTATACTATCTCAATCCCTTGACTTGCGGTAAAAAAATAACAATTGATTTCTATTGTTTACCTCGTCCGCGCGGATCACCAAACAGTCAAGATAAATAAATGCTTGTAAAAAGTGCTTATATCTCGAAATGTTTCCAAGTGATATACGTCACCTATTTCCCCCATATCGTAGGGCAGAGTCTTCACACATTGAAACGTTCATTAATACTTCATCAAATAAACGTAAACTCTGTCAATTGCATCACCTATACATTACCAATACGCGTGGATGTAAATACTAAACTTTGCTATTGCTAATAACACGATATTACCACATATCGAGTCTGCAATAAACGTTGAAATCACACGCACGAATGCCCGCACTTCCCAGCCGGTGGACAGTACAGGAAGCGACCACGTCTGGGGTAACCTCCGTGACCAAACACACCTTTCCGACAATTGGTGCCAACGTAGTTAGGTGTTACATGATACTGATATGTTATTAGCGAGTTATAGGTGTTATAAAAGTGTTTTGTTTATATCTTTCTCTTACAGTTAGCCTTGACGGGCCAGATGGCGCAGTTGGTTATGATTCCACCTATCGCGCCGCAGGTCATGGATTCGATTCCCACACAGGATATGCATTTGTGTGCATGAACATGTCTGTATGTCCTGAGTCTAGGTTTAATTATGTATAGTAAATATGTATTTACAAACAATAAGTAGTATATTTAGTATATCAGTTATCTGCTTTCCATAGTACAAGCTCTGGGGCTCTACCGCGTAACTTTGGTGGTAATCGTAACGAACACCATTAATTATTTCATACGATGACCATTCGTGGGCCCTGATTGGATGAAATTCATTAATGGTGTTCGTTACGATTAACACCAAAGTTACGCGGTAGAGCCCCGCTTAGTTTGGACCGTATGTGAGGAATGTCCCAGGATATTTATTTATTATATGCCTGCCTGTTTCAAAGTATTTGGGGTTGGAGCAATGTACTTACACGCTTCTCCATTCTCCTATCCATCATATCAGCATTCACACCATTTTTACTCGTATCTCGTATTGGTATCAAACAACTTTACGGTCTTTCAATGTTATAATTTTTTACATTCAAAGATTTGTGCAACAATACAGAAGGTATCAATACCTTATTTCATCTTACCATCTCGATAAGCTAAATTGTTACTTATCTATTGTTCCAAGCCCTATTGTTTTTAATTGGCCATGAAGGTAGCCCTTCTCTTGCAATTAATTCAACGTTTTATGCATTAGCATTGTCATCGATAGCATTTTGTAAGAACTTAAACATTTTTGTATACTACTAAGGTAGCAAACAAGCATACGGCCCATCTGATGGTATGCGGTCACCGTAATCTATTGACGGTTGCATCACCAGGGGTATCACTCGCGCGTTGCCGACCCTGCTAACATCTCATCACACACTTTTTGAAGAGCATACTCTAGACTCCCTTGGGAAAAAAGTTTTCTTCTACAATGACTGTGCAGATACCATGGATAAATATTGGCCGAAAAGCTTTTTGTTATACGACGAAGTCGGTAAACAACCATACGGCTCGTTTGATGGTTAGCGGTCACCGCAGCCACATTGACGGGAGCAACACACGGGACATCACTCGAGTTACTACCCTTCCACTCTGAGCACTGGCAACTATACTCACGCGCAGGAACAACATAAAGTTATTTGGCTGCGGTATTCTGTAAGGTACTTCTTCAGTCGAAATACTCTTTGAGCGAATAAACGCTACGCTCTGCCTCTCTTCTTTAGACTGCCATGATAGCTATTGAAAAATTACAATAATTATAAATCTCGTAACTTTGTATATTTCTACTAATTATTTGCTGCGAAGGGCTAACAATGGAGATAATACTGTTTCTTGACCCCGGTTTTTGACAGCCTTACTCAATCGTGCGTGCTCATACAAACGCAAACTAATGTAGGTACTAATAATAAATAATACCACACACTGTGTGCTTAGTGTGAGTTTTCTTAACGAGTCGATAGTCACTATAGTTAACTCAAATTTGTATGGCGTCGGAACAGCGCCGCCTAGCGGCTAAATTGTGAAACATAATTTGCGAGTGCGAGATGGTTTATGTTAGCCTTTTCGATAGCAAGCATCGAATAACAAGTAAAGTAAACAAAGAAACGAGCGTGAGCGTTGTTTTGCGAGTGCGAGTGGTAATTTGGACACCTTTGACAGATGTTATCGACAACGTCTCACAAGGGAGCATGTTAATGTTGTCACGGACATTTTTGCAGTGAGAGCATATTTTACAAACTTATTTTCATCAAGTGGTATTGTAATGAGTGGAGAAAATAATGATTTTACGTTTTTTTTCGCTTGGAGGATGTTTTCGACGGGTAGGGTGACGAAAACATACAAAATAAAAATAAAATAACCCGGTCCCTCAACCAATAATAATAGATACCTAATACTGTAGTACTAGTACGTATAAAATTATGTATTTGCAAACCTTTTCCTCTTTGTGAATTTTGTATCACTATCACCACTCTCATCACTGTTCAACACAGAGGAACTGATATCACCAGCTCCTCCCAAAGCTTAATTTGCACCATCCTACGCCTTGCATTGATTGTTGATTCACTAAGATCTCCATGTCTAGCGATAAGTACTCAGTCATACAAAATATACCACAACTTTACTTCAGCAAGGAACTCAAACCAAGAATCTTACATATATACCTATTATTTAACTCAAACATAATATTTTGTAAATATCTTTACTTAGCTTCCATAAACGATACTAACGCTGGCATGTTATAATTTTTCGTTTTAAGTTTAAGTTTGTTTCACGGATGACTACTATATTAGATGCGATAACCATATGATACGATACGACATACTAACTAATATTTCTTTGGCAATACGAGTACCTACCATTCGGTTTGTATATTTATTCGTCCATGGTTTGTATAAACAAAGTGACGCGATGACGCTACGCGTTACCCGAGTAGTTTTGATATACAACGTCTACATTCAAATAGCATAAGCAAAATATTGTATTTAATTTAGCCGGCTTATTGCGAAGACGAAACGTGCTGCCAATATAAGAAAAAAAACAAACGCAGTTCACAGTGAGGAAACACCACTTGAATCAAATACCTAGCTTGTCACTCGCACTCGCACTTATGCACTAAACGACGTGACGAAGGAATTCTCGAAAACGCTGGTGCGAAGTCATTCGGTTTGTTTTATGTAACTCACACTAAGCCTACTGATCACTCACTCAACCGTGACCGGCAGGTGGCGGGTCACAGACCACACGCTCCGAGTATAAACTGTACTTTAAACTTTGTATCTCTTTTCTACATATTTTGTACTGAAAAAGTAGGTAATTGAATAAAAAATTGGAAATAATTGCAGCGCAGCGATATAGCTACCGTCTTTATAATCAGTTTAGGTAAGAATTTATTACAGAGAGAAACCATTTTCATTTTAAATACAGTAAAAATCTGTTATAACGACATCGAAGGGATTACTCATATTTTTGAGGTACAATACAAAGTAGGTTTTTTTTTATTAAGTATTACATTGTCAGTAAATTTTATGAAAAATCACCATTACTATCGATACATACATACTCTTAACATAACTCTTTGTTAAAACAAATAAAGACAATATGTGAATGTCAATATTGGAAAATGAAAGCGATTTCTTAATAAGAAAGTGTATTATAAAACAATAGTATTCGCAGAAGCGACGGCGACGATCGCGGCTTACTCTGCATGCGCAAGCGCTGCTCTACGGGGCGCGGCGCTGCGCGGTGACCCGCTGTGAACCGAAACATTGATTCACTTTTCACTGATAGTTGATCATTATCTAGTTAATTTTAGATTGCACGAAAGTAGCCACACTTTATTCGCAAATTATAGGAGATTAGACTATACTACTATACAAATTATACGAGTACTACTCCTCATCATGAAAAACTTGTATTAACTGACAACAATAAACTACCCCTTGCTGTGTTTCTTGCTGGAAGTCTTCTCAGTTCAAGTGTATTACGAACCGCCCCGCGCCTTAGTGAATAAACGATTTTTTAATTTTGAATCTGAAAAAGGCTGAACTTTCTTTTCAAAACTGTACATACTAACAATATTCAATTAGAATTTAGAGTTGTACTTAATTAAAAATCATTCGTATTGTTAGCTGTTTTAGAATAGAATATGGTTTATTCAATTTTTATTTCCAACTCAAAACCATGAAGTCATCTTTCATGATTCGAATTACACTTCACAATTTCGAGTTTCATACATCATATAAGTATGATCTTAATATCTCAAAATGCCTCAAATACCACGTTCATTACCTTATTAAGCGTAAGCGCAACTCATCTTACCGGTTATTTACTCACTGCACCATGCATCTGTCTTGAAGCAATCAAGTGTACTTAGAGATGGAGTCGAGGCTTGTTGGGAGCCACCCGTTATATAGCGGCTCTCTAAACCCGCTGATGTGGCTAATATGGCGTGGACAAGTCACGCACGTTTTTGCTACAGGTGGCTAAGGAGTGGAATTACTGGATTCTATAATACATAGGTATTAATAGATCTTTTCCGCTCTGTATTTTAAGAATGCTTGTACGGATTCACCGTCAGGTTTTTATATGGCAAATATCGAGAGTTTGCATGTCAGTGAAGGCAAATTCAATGGTTCTACGAATTGTAGAATACAGTCCACTCCCCGCCATTATACTAGGGGTAGTACAGGGGGCAGGGACGAAGTATTCGAGTTGTTGATGTTGGTGGTTTCAGCGGTGGAAATACCTTGAATGAAATACCGTGAATTTAATATGACAGTATTGAAATGCCACTCAGAAATGTACTCCGTATTATTTAAACTTCTTGTGAAATATCACAAAGACAGAGTGGGAAAATTTCGACAGTGAAAATGAGGACATTCCATATTTTATCAAGTTAACATTTAATTTATCTTCTTCCCAGCCAGTTTCTACATAGATACATACATGATAGCAAAGGCATGTCTTAATAATATGTTTCGTAGCGTAGGTTTATAACGGGTTAGAGCCGAGAGAATTCCCTTTCAGTGCTTGATGATTTGCTTTACCACACTATTTGGCGACTTCGTGGATCGGCTTCAGCAGCTCTCGCATTTTTTTAATTACGAATACTCTTTTTGACTACAATCTGACCACGGTAAGTAATGATGTAGCCGAAGGTGTAAGCATGCAAAGTCTAGAAGGAACTGGCTGAAGGAAGTGCAGCTGTCGGATCAAACCGTTAGGTATTTTATGTGTTTGCTAATGTCCGTTATTATATTTTCAATGAAGTACTTACTTAAATGCTGAGTTTATTGCCAACTCTTCCCAGCAAACGCAACTATCCGAACAAGTATTGAGTGAGACAATTACACGGCCTATTGGAAAAAACATATCATTATAATCGGTCGGAGTTCCCTAACCAACAATTTTAAAACTGCCGTTAGTTTTTTGAATTATCTATGGATAGCTACGTCATCGCCCAGCCAGCCCAGCCCAGCAGATGAGTAGCTTGCTTGCAGATAAAGGACTTCCGTCGCGATTAGTTCCGCTGCTCACTTACGCGTGCGCTATTACGCTGGGAGGCGCGCGCACGCATGCTCCGCGTTTAATCTGCCGCTGACCCGTCTCGATCACGATATACGTATTATAATGTCATCTTGTACTGTTTAGTATTGTATAAAGTCAGCTTAGTGTTTATTACCGGTTTATATCTCTATATATATAAAAATCAATGCCACTTTTCGTTGTAATTTTATAACTTAAGAACGGGCTCACCTATCCAAACCAAATGCTTAGGCTTTGTTCGGACTATTTAGTAGATGGTTTATGTAAAGTTTGCACAAAATCGGTCGAGCGGTTCTTCATTTATCACATTTTTTGTAACATTCAATTCAATAAATGGCAGATCATTTTGTTAATGGTAATTTTGCTGTCAGGGTAGGGTAGGGTAGTGTAGGGTGAGGTCGGGTAGGGTAGGGTGGGGTTGTGGGGTAGTGTAGGGTAGGGTGGGGTAGGGTAGGGTAGGGTAGCACCATAGGGTAGGGTACCCAAGCAGCACGCAAGCATATTCTACATCAATAAACCAGCCCATTTAGAACTTAGAGTTCTTTTAGAGACTTACAAGAGTGTAAAGAACAGTTTTAATACTTATAAGAGTGATTTATGAGATATTATACAGCTCTAGCTGTATAAAATTCTTAGTAAGGGATCCGCGTCTGCTTAGGGTTCTTAAACAGAATATCAAAACTCTACTATACAGCGTTAAGAATTTTATAACACTCCAAGCTGGTTTTATCGTTAAAGCTGTATACAGGCTGTATAAAGGGATCCGCGTCAGCTTAGGGTTCTGAAACAGATATTATAACTCTCTATAATACAGCGTTAAGTGTTTTCTGACACTTCAAACTGGTTTTATCGTTAAAGCTGTATACAGGCTGTATAAAGGGATCCGCGTCAGCTTAGGGTTCTTAAACAGATATTATAACTCTACCATACAGCGTTAAGTATTTTCTGACACTTCAAGCTGGTTTTTTTCGTTCAAGCTGTATACAGGCTGTATTAAGCATGTGTTCACTTACTTAATACAGCAATAAACGTTCATCACTTACTTAGTACAGCTACTAAGACTTATAACACACTCCAAATATAGTCTAGGCTGTATAGCAAATTGTCGACATTTTTACATTTACAATAACAACATTAAAATTACAATTAAAGGAATATTTGATAATAACTATAGCCGTATCATGGTTATCAGCTTGAATAATGATCTTGTATACTCATATCTATTATTTATAAATATATTTTTATTCTAACCTTAAAATCAAACACTTATTTACTGTATTTTGTATAATTTCTTTATTTTGGCTTCATTATTTTGTTGGCGCGTGAATATTTTGACGGAAAACATACACAGGTTCACAATAAATTAAAATTTGCACTTTGAATTCGTCAATAAACAGCATTAGATATCCATGTCCAAGATTTTATCCTTTCCATTTATTAAATATTATGTCGCCATTCAATATGGCATCGTAAATAGTTTTATATATTTATTTTATTCTCACATAATTCTCTTCGACAACCTATTTAGAACTCTTATTCTTACAAGATACTTATAAGAGGATATCCGTAGAGTATAGGCTGCTCTATACACCTAATAACAGCTCTAATACAGCTTTTATACTTGTCTTTTGTTTATACAGCCTCTATACAGCCCCAATAACGAAATAAGCTGTGTAATGTGGGCCCTTTTTACACTTATAAGGCCTGTATAAGCGCTTATACAGCCTTTTTACAGCCTGAATATTCAGCTTTTAGTATAAGAAAGAACTTTAATACAGCCTTTAAACAGCTTGTTATGCTACTTGGGTAGTGTATAAATATAAAGGTATGCATTAATGGTTTACTCAATAGGGATGTTTCCTGGGTAAAAAATATATAATTCTAATAAGTCCGTCAGTTAGATTAGCAAAAAATATTTGACACGTTGCTTTACCAAATCATCAAAAATTGACAGAGATAAAGCGATTCAAAGTTCCTCCACTCCCGGTGGAGGCTCGTGACGTCACTTTAGAGTAAAAAGTGTAATCTAACGTCACGCGGAACTTCAACACACGATATCTTCGTATTTTTTTTGTTTAATTGACAAAAGAAGAAATACGGGTCTAATATTTTTTGATAATGTTAAAGACAGACTAGACTTTTTTGTCATCTAGTCCATTGAAGCTGGAAAAGTTTGAAAAATATCTAATTATTCATCGGCAATTACAAACAAATAAATAATAACATTCCTTCTAATTATATCACAAATAACCAACCCTATTTTGTTATCACTACGCAATAAACTGTATAACAAACTTTCTCAGAAATATTAACTGCAGTTTGATGTAGTAATAAAATACCAATAAAGTTAATCATGATTATTGTGGCATTAAAGGTGTATTACTTGTAATTACATAATTATTTGAATGTATTAACTATAACCCCCTTACTCATAAAGCGCTATTTAACAAATATACTGATTAAATGGTCACGTGGATAATGTCACATTATTTGACAATGACAATAGAGTGACTTTATTTACGTGACCATTTAAGCAGTATATTAGTTAAATAACATTTTATGAGTAGGGCGGTAAGTGTTCTAATAAATATTGGCGGGGCGGGGCCGACGACAAACGCTAGTAAGTACCAACCAACCAACGACCAATGTTATTATTTCGTATGGAAATAGCTCCATGTTTACAAATCAATCGTTTTGATAACTAAACAATGGATCGCATAACTTTACACCTGCTACTTCGGTTCAAATTGTTTTTACTTAACCCTTTCAAAGCCCCTTTGTTTCACTCAAGTAAAGCTTTTACTTCAGTAAACATTGTAATGTCCTCAAATAATGGTTTACATAAAGAACTGTGGTACAAAGGACCGGAATAGCAGAGGTTCTATTGCTTTGTACGCCTTTCTTGACGTTTGGTTTCTCCTCCTGTTAAGATGCACTCTGGTCATGTTCTGTAGTTTTAGTTTGCTTTACGGAGTCGCGTGTCGTCGCCATTCATTTTCCTACCGGCCTCCTTACTATGATTCTGAATAATTGTCGTAAACAAATGCTTATACCGTTGTGTTTACTATAATGTTGCATTGCATGGGAGAAAATGGTTCATTGTATATTCTACGAGAGGCGCTAAGCTAATTCCTATAAAGAAATGTATTAAACAATATAGTAGGTAAGCGTTTACTAACGTCAGTTTTTTTTTTTTGAGGGCACTGATGCAGTCATCGATAGGGCTTATTGGCAGTCCATCTAATACTTATTCAAGAGAGGTAGAGCATAGCGTTTATTCGCTCAAAGAGCAGCTCGACTGGGGAAGTACCTCCACCTTACAGAATACCGCAGCCAAATAACTTTATGTTGTGTAAAGTTGTGTTCCTGCGCGTAAGTAAGGTCGCCAGAGCTCATAGGGGAGGGGGGAAAGGTCGGTAACGCGTGAGCGATGCTTCGTGTGTTGCAAGCGTCCATATGGCTACGGTAACTGCTTACCATCAGTTGGGCCGTATGCTTGTTTAGCGACTAAGTTGTATAAAAAAATAAATAAAAAAAAACTTACATAGCCTACTCACTGTCCAATATAACAACCAGCATTTCATTGTGAAGATTATCTCGTATCTCATTTTAAGTTTTATGAAAATGCGTATACAGACGCATTTTTACATCTTCGACTTCCAGTAGCTGAAATTTATCCAAAATTGTGATAATACTTTTTAACAAAAAACTGAATAAAAAAATCGATGGTTCCGCGAACACGACCTTAATCTCAATGCGCTAGCTAGTGCTTCACGCAAAACAATGCTCTCAATAAGAGCATCATACAACGCTCCGAACAATGGGACGCATTGCGAAACATCGGCTCGCTCGCCGTGACCGGGCCACACGCATTGCGGGGTTGAATATTTACCTGTCATTATGTACTATTGACAGTTGTAAAGTACGCTATTTTTAATAACACCTATTTGTAATGCTTATAATCTGTGATTAAGAGGGCGCATAAAGCCAGAAAAATATGGCAATGTCAGATGAAACAAACTTATGTCTAATATTCGCGTGGCATGAGACGAAGATGCGCTTCTAATCTAAATAACTCGTAAAGTATAGAATATATTAAAAAAATCGTTAGTATCAGGGCCTAGGTCATACGTTAGTGATATCATTTATCGATTTTTTGTCTTAATTAGATACACCATGAACGAATGAAATCGAAAATTCATTATTATTAGAGGTAGCTTTGTGATTTTTTTCTATCGAGGAATTTTCATTCCATTATGTTTTTGCTCTGACAGAACCCTCGCCTATATAATGAAAATACCCATGTAAAAATATTTTATCATTTAAATATTATTTACTTGGGTAAATTTCAATTCTAAGATATGTTATTTTGCTTTATACGCACTCTTTGATGATTTTCAAAATTGTAGAGCAGGTCATATTCCAGCGATGCGATGTTTTAATACTAAATTAAGCTGACGATAGATAGCTTTTTACTAAATACATATTGAAGTGCTAAAAAGTATCATACATAGTATCCAAATTTCGACGGTCGAACGTGTTTTAAAATTATCCTAAGTAAATATTATGCATGTGTTATTTATGTTATTCACACTCACGGTCTAGAATAACACGAATATAGTGTTTGTTCGCTTTGTAAAGTGGTCTGGTCCACCCACAGTCAGTTGAGTAATATAAAGTGCTTCATGATTTAGTCGGAATAGTGATTCAAATATTGACAGGTAATTAACCATAATCGAAATTTAATCTATCTATATAAATAAAAATTAAAACGCTGTTCGTTGGCAAGCGTACCAATTTTCAAATGTTTTTAAGAAAAATTAGAAAAGTTGCTCGGAATGTTGAATTTTTTTGGAATAACCGAAAGTGTTTTTTTTTATAGGACAGCCAGTCTATTGAGTCAGCTAGTAGGTTCCATAATTAATTTAACTTAATAAATTAATTCAATTCAATTAATTACTCAACGTACAATTAATTTAAACAAATGCTGGATACACTATGTAAATAGAAATCATTATTTTGACATAAGTATATCATTTTAGATGACTAAAAAAATAAACATCAAAGCGGACCTACCTACCGTTAAAATTCAAAATTCTGACTGCCGTACGTACCGTTATCTCTAGACGTCCCTTTCTATCTATTCAATAAACAAACTTTCGATAATTTTAAGCTGTCATTAAAAATCTAATTGACTTCTCTCTGAGTACGGCAGTGAATCTTCAATATTATAAACTAATCTCCTCATGGCTCGATACTATATCATATATAAAAATACGAATAAGGTAATTATTTGAAGACGTCGATATTAGCCAGGGACATGTTGACGCATTGAGTGAGTCTGATATGACATACTGCATAATGTAATGCAACATTACTTACAACCTCGTAAATACGGATTATTTTTATACGAATAATGTTTTTTTTTGCTTGGTAGTTTTTATTATATTTATATTTTATATTTTTTTTTGCTTGGTGTAAGATTATTTTTGATTAGATAAGTAACCGAAAAATTCGTAGGCTGAGAGTCTTCCTGGGATTAGTACGGCACAAAAGTTGGCGAGATCTAATAGGCCCGTTTGACAGCACATGTACATCAATGTGTCATAAAGAGACAAACATATTGCGACAAGAAGAGACACCTCTTGTCAAAACGGGCCTCTTAGATCTCGACAACCCTAGTGAACCCAACATTTCGTAGGAATTTGTAGGCTGGGAGTATTCCTGGCATTAGTACATGGCACTAGTGACACCAAGAATTCGTAGGAGCTCGGAAGCTGGGAGTCTTCGTGACTTCGAAACCTTCATCGAGTTTGAGCTATCCGTGAAAGAAAACATAGTGAGTAGACCACAGCGCGGTGCTCCCTCGAGTTTGAAGTTTATCGCCAAGCACCTCCGGTGTTCTTTTGTGATTTTTTTTTATATACGAAAATGTCGCTAAACAGTCTCACCTGATGGTAAACGGTTACCGCAGGCAAATACATGCATGCAATACACGGGGCATCACTCACATGTTACCGAACCTTCCCCCCTCCCCAATGAGCACTGGCGACCTTACTCACGCGCAGGAACACAACTTGGCTGCGGTATTCTGTAATGTACTTCCCCAATCCAGCTGCTCTTTGTTCTTGCAGCTGCACTTTAGAGCCAGTCCCCTTCTAGCTTTGTGTGGTCACCACCTTCGGTCACTTCATCACTTATCGTGGTGAGATTGTGGTCACATACAAGAATACTCACCGTTAAAAAAAATTATAACGAAATATATTAAGATGGATGAAGGTATTACAGACATTTGATATGATAAATTAGTAAGACACTAATGAACCTTGTGATAACTTACCATAATTTTTATTGGTATTTTTCATTACAGATCGGGCCGGAGACCACATGCCGCCATCATGGTGATCGTTACCAGGGTAAGTTAATACTTATTCATTATAATGTAACATCGATATTCTCGGGTGGCTACATTGTTTGTTATGTTTGCGCTATGGAGTGATTTTCAATAGATAGTGATAGAAAAATAGTATTCCAATTTTTTATTTCACATTATCCGTTTTTTTTAAGTTGAAGGTATTCTGTATAGGCCAAATAGCATTTCAATATTTAGTCGTGGTAGCTTAATCTTTCTAGGTTATCTATTAATTACAAAAAACATTTACATACAGTTTAAGACCGCATATAACTCACAGAACGAAATATAAAAGTACACCTATAAATACAAGTTATCCCCGAGTATTATAGGCTATTTTTTATCCTGGGAACGCGGGTGAAACCGCGGGGACAGCTTTTTTTTGTTTGTTTAAACGGGATAATCTCTGGAACTACCAGATGGATTCTAAAAAAACTTTCATAAATACGGAGCTACATTATCTCCTAGTGTTATAGGCTACTTTATATCCCGGGAACGTGGCCGAAACGGCTTATTCCTAAAAACCCCCCTGAAAGTCCCCCCTAAGGGGGAAAAGTGGAATCTTTAAAAAACGTCTATAATTCCCCCCTGATAATCCCCCTAAGGGGGGAAAACTGTACTCCAAAAAATACTTTTTCCACAATTCCCTCCTGAAAGTCCCTCGTAAGGGGGAAAAGTGGAATTAAAAAAAAATTAGTTTAGAATTCCCCCCTAATAACCCCAATTAGGGGGGAAAACAAGAATCGGAAAAAAAATACCATGTCCAGAAATCCCCCTTGAGGTAATTAAAGCTGAGGTAGTGCTTCTGCTACCAGCGCCTATTTGGTTGCTGGTGCTGGTTGCCAAAATATTTACCGTGGGCTCCGGCAGATATTACCTAAGGCCAGCTAGTTTATCATATAACCATATCATTAAAACGTAATTCTGATTAAGTAGCTGTAATCCTGTAAGCGTTGGTAGAGAATATCCAAGCTTTTACAATGCTGCTTGAACTTGCGAAATAAAGGTTACAACATTTTTGTTGATATACCTTTTTAGCTTTCTGAATACAAGTTTCTTCGTCTTCGTGTTTCGAAAACTTTCGATGCATGTCGATTTGCTGTCAGTTTGTCTACACATAATTGTATACGTTTAAAAGGTGCATACTTATATACACGATGACTTTTTAATGGTTTTTACAACAAAATAAAGTTTAAAAAGTCGGGATTATCGTTACTCCTTACAACCCAGACACCGCGCTTGCACTTCAAAGTAGTTGTGGCACGGCGGCATGCCAGTTTTGTAGCAGGTATCCGCGGCTTCCAGAATTTTTGTTTTTTTTCTGATTTGTGGTTTTTTTTAAACCAATGACGTTTCTTTTTATTTGATGTTATAGAATGTTAGTAGACCATGGTTTGAACAACGTTTGTTCTAGCGTAAAAACCATTAAAAAGTCACCGTGTATAATCAAACCGGATACCGCTAAGCGATGTAAAGGTTGCATAAATTTTACGTCAACATACAAGTTCAAGGCTTGTGCTTTACGTCAGTAACATCAATAAAGATTATTAAGATAGCCACCAACTTAATAATTAAAGATCGACGAAAGTTGTGTTTTCTATCCCTATTTCGCTTGGTCTCACCATGACTTGTGAACGACTTTACCGATATCCTAACTTCCTAACTAATATAATAAATGCGAAAGTGAGTTTGTTTGTTTGTTTGTTACGCCTTCATGTCTCAACTACTCAACAGATCATCATGAATTTGGCATGCAGATAGCCTATGGTATGGAGAAGGACATAAACCACTTTTTATCCCGGGCACGCGGGCGAAACCGCGGGGGACAGCTAGTTTGAAATAAATAAGTTATCTTTTCTTGGGTAACTATGGTACTACCACGTTCAACTAGTATTATAAATGCGTGTATGACTCAATCATACCGCAATGGTTAATGGGATTTGTATAAATAACAGCACAAACATGAGCATAGGTTAGGTACTATTGCTATTCTAGATAGTATACAGGGTGGAACTTGAGACTGGTTAGGGTTAGTGCTCTTAAGGGTTGAAGCCACACGAATATGGTCTTCTGTCTCCTACAAGGATCAATGGGCTCTATCTAAGCACTATGGGGCCAAATTATATACAAATCGAAAAACCTTCAAGAGAGGTAGAGCATAGCGTTTATTCGCTCAAAGAGCAGCTCGACTGGGGAAGTACCTCCACCTTACAGAATACCGCAGCCAAATAACTTTATGTTGTGTAAAGTTGTGTTCCTGCGCGTGAGTAAGGTTGCCAGAGGGCTTAGTGCGAGTTTTTAACGCGCTCGATAAGGTTAACGTTAACTCTAATTTGTATGGCATTGTACTAGCGCCGCCTAGCGGCAATTGGCGGCGCCTGGTCTTGCGCCATACAAATTAGAGTTAACGTAAACCTTATCGAGCGCGTTAAAAAACTCACACTAAGCCCACAGAGGGCTTAGTGCGAGTTTTTAACGCGCTCGATAAGGTTAACGTTAACTCTAATTTGTATGGCAGTGTACTAGCGCCGCCTAGAGGCAATTGGCGGCGCCTGGTCCTGCGCCATACAAATTAGAGTTAACGTAAACCGTATCGAGCGCGTTAAAAAACTCGCACTAAGCCCACAGAGCTCATAGGGGAGGGGGGATAGGTCGATAACGCGTGAGCGATGCTTCGTGTGTTGCAAGCGTCTATATGGCTACGGTAACCGCTTACCATCAGGCGGGCCGTATGCTTGTTTATCGACTAAGTTGTATAAAAAAAAAAAAAAAAAACCTTTTCCTATACATTTTTTGTTCAAAATCTGTCAATGCTGGTAGCAAACACTCAAAATATTAGGGGTAGTCGTTTAAGAAGGCGTGGCTTCAACCCGTAGCTTGCCTCAAATTTCCACCCCCACCCTGTATTCTATATTTACTGGTATCGGTTTGTTGGTTTTATTTGCATTGGTACTGGAATTGTCTAATTTGTACTAAAAACGTAAACGCGTTAGTTACGTTAGTTCTTTGCAAGTTTTACACTCGGGGTACTGATTTTAGGGCGTACTTCCGTATAGACCAAAAACGCGAATTTATCCGGCGTATAAGTATATATGTATATGTATAGTAGGTAAGTAAGTATGTATGTACTTAATGACGTAGCGCGAACCTACTTATCTCCAAAGCGGTACGTTTTCTCGGCGAGTTCCGATCAGTGCGTTTGGCAAGAGCACATTCCGTCAGCCTCAGAATCCAGCACTCAACGTGAGGGCATTCACCTCCCTGACCAATACATACGTGTATATTATACATATACGGCACACCTGTTGGGTGCGAAACATTTCATTAAAATTAAATCATTATGTAAACTAACGAAGGTTTAACTTTCTGTGGTAAAAGTTTTGCTGGCCGGAATTTCTCTGCTGTCATCTGTGATTATATGTACATACTTGATTTATGAAAATATCAAATAAATAAGCAGCATTAATAAATTATAGCTTCTGGTTTATTCAAGTAAACACATGTCCGGAAAAGAAAAGACGCACCGGACGGCAGTGTGTATTATGAGTAGGTACTTACCATTTTGACTAAACTAGACCTACATATTTCCAACTTCGCATAAATATATTTTCGCCCTGGATTACTTAGAACCCCAAATTTCATGATTAAAACTATCATAGTTCTTGAGTAAAAAATCAAAGGACGTAACAAACTTTTAAATCAGTTGAAATTTCTGGTATGGCCCTTTTAGACCTCAACTCGTTTATCGGCGATGTCGAACCCCGAACGTCGTTTGTGTCAAGCTTGGCTCCCTTTTTATCTGATTTGGTTTTGGGGGGATTGACAATATATCTAATGAGTGAAGTTAATACGGCTATGAAAATTTATTGAGGCCTCTGGAGACCACGGGCGGGGAGATTCTTCCGCTAACACATTAGCTTGGCTATCCAAAGAGGAACGCTGCCAGCCTGCTGGGAACCTTGTCACATATTTGTTGTATGTCTAATAACAATAAATAGATCGAAAAAAATACGCTCTACTTCCATGCACTCATACAATTTTTATTAAGTTTTTTATGTGACACTGATCAGAGAGATTGACTAAGTATGTGTTGTTGAACCTGGAGAGCTCTTCTCTCGCATTTGTTGTCAGGTATTTGAGTTACCGTCGCGCTAATCTGCTTAGCGTTTTTTAGCCTAAATTCAAAACCAAGGTAAAATCAATAAAGTAGGCTGCGAGACAAAATAGTCCACTACCATAACGAGAGGGAGAGTGGCTGCGCGCGCGCACAATGAGTCGTAAACTGTAGCTGCTGTAGCTTTGAGCACCTTTAGGCATGAGTGGGTGGACATCTAGGAGTGAGCGAGTATCATAAAATAGATATATCTAAAATGGACTGTATGTTTCTTTTTAAATCCAAATATTCAAATTTTGTATGGGATTATAAAAAAAGCAGTATTGTAATATTTCCAAGGTTAACATCGTAGACCATGCGAATACAACAATCTACATCCTACAAAAGCACGAATATCGAAATGAATATCTGAGATTGGCATTATTAAAACCAAATACTAACCCCCTTATTCATAATCGCTTTTTAACTAAATCAGTGTAATAGTGTCCTCCGTCTCACTCTTTTGATCACCAAATGTCACGTGTCAGATAAAGACTTCAGAATTTTAGCTAATCAACGTTTGATAACTTCATTATGAATAAGGGGGTTAGTGTGATAAAACAATATTTCCACACATGTTTCGCCTCACTTTTACAGAAAATAATGGAAACATTAGGTTGTATAGAGTTCATTGATTCTTCTGTTTGACAAAAAAAAAACTTAACATAAATATACTTAAGTGTTGTTTGTGGATAAACTTGCATGATTATATTGATTATTGAGCATGTACACACGGCTACAGATCAAGCTATACATTTCTAGTATAAGCTGCCTCCCAATGTACGGAAATCCTATACAGTGCGAGATCAGCTTATACTGGAAATGTATAGCTTGATCTGTAGCCGTGTGTACCTAATCACATCACGCAAATGAAATATTGACATATCCTATAGAAATATTATAAAATAATGAATGAAAAATACCGCCTTTTTTACGTTTGGCCATCGCCTCGCCCTGGGTGGAGTTAAGAAGAGGCATAATATATCTTTAGCAGGCTTTCCCAGAGAATACCAATGAAAATCTTATAAATAGATTACCTATGAGTAAGTAATGATTACTTGGTAAATGTGCCACAAGACTATGGGAATAGGTTTCAAATTGCCTTCTTTTAGCTCTGTCTCCATTTAAAAATCACCAGGTACCTACATAATATAATGTGATTTTAGAAAGCTATTTTAAGCTACCAAATAACCGGTACTGAAAGTATTTCAAACATACAAAACTATCAAGCATTTCAATTTATACGCGACACGGTGTCTTTGAAATGTAAATTACCGGCATACATGTCAAAACTATAAGTACGTGTCAAGCATATTTAGAATACATCGACATTTATCTAGTTATTAGGTAGTTATCACTTTGAAAACCATACAAAATATGTAGTAGTTTAAAATATGATAGCTCAGTGGTAGCACCGTCACATTGACGAAGGTCCCGGGTTCAAATCCTATAGTGAGCTTGAGCTTTCGGTGAAGAAAAACACCGTGAGGAAACCATAGGAAGGTGGTAGGGTACTTTGTAGTAGGTGCCTGGCTGGCTACCACCCTCAAGTTGTCCAGTTGCCCAGAAATCTGTCGCCAAGCACATATCTGTGTTCCGACAGCTGCACTTGAGAGCCAGTTCCTTTTAGGCTTTGTGTGCTTACCACCGGCTACATCATTACATACTTACCATAGTGCGATTGTAGTAAAACGTCTATTCATAATAATAGAAGAAAAAAAACACACAAGTGAATTGGAGGCTCATAAGAAGAGCTCATAAGACTACGGTGATATATTTTGTACGAAATGTGATTCCAAAACTGTCCATTAGAGGCGCTGCTGTTTTGTTTCATGACGTTGACTTTGAAGTCGTTTACATGGTTTGCATACATTGTGTACGCCGCAGACAAAATACGGTCGTTATAGGGTTGACCGTCTTCAACTCTTCAGTAATATACATATTTTCGATTCCTACTTCTATTTGCGTTGTAGATACTATACACATGAATGGATTGCTCGTGATAAAATTAACAAACTTACGCATCCATAAATTCGATTGGACGTTTGTGCGACCTCAGCGGTGAACTGCGGTCAGTTGGTGATAAGCTTATCGATTCTTGACTTCTGCAAACATTTCTAGTGATTTTCTAGCCAATGGACGTAGTTAAGTTACAGTTTTAGTTAAAATTATATTGTGAAATGGATTCTACTCTATTTTTTGAGGTAGATCGGAATATCATTGGTAAATATTTGTAGAACTTCTCATCCATTATTCACCAGACAGCATTAACTTTCGTGGTACCTTGTAATTTAGTTATTTATTCGGTTATCAAAAATACATAACAGTGACTTAATTCTAATATAATTATTTTTGGGAACAGGAT
This sequence comes from Achlya flavicornis, assembly GCA_947623365.1. Classification (NCBI taxonomy): domain Eukaryota; kingdom Metazoa; phylum Arthropoda; class Insecta; order Lepidoptera; family Drepanidae; genus Achlya; species Achlya flavicornis. The sequence goes on along the minus strand of OX392468.1, from coordinate 4,262,466 downwards.
TTAATTAGATTACTATTTATTAATAAATAGGGATTAGGTACTTACTTTTATCTTGGAGATTAGAATTAATTGGTTTACATTCTAACGATTTAAAATTTAGGAAAAACATACGGATAAAGCTTTCGTTAGTGGCGGTAGTGTATTTTGATAAATCTCGATTGTATTTTTATGTCTTGTTGTACCTTACAAATATATGTAGTATACTATTTATATATAACTTTATGTAGTAAATAAGTAATATCATGTTTCCATAGTTTATAGAAATTCTGCTTAGTTCGTGATCCGTGAGCCGTGTGAAAAAAAAACACGATATTTAGCTTTACACATAAAACAATTGCTATAATGTTATATTGATTCACGCCGCACGCGTCTAATAAACAAACAAACCCAAAAATGGTGTGCCTAAATTATAGAGGTTTACTTTCTCAAATAATAAGATTATAATCGGCCGACTATTGACTGATGCAGACAAGAGGAAGCGCTTTCTAAAATACGACTTAAACTATTGTGTACGATTTGATTTCGTTAATGCGACGTGCATTGAATTACATTTGATTCGGTACGTATTTGGTTACTTGCCGTGCTTGATAGCGATACCATAAATAAAACCCGGTGATACGAATGATACGTCAATGTCAGATTATCAGTTATTTAATTAACAGTGATTTGTATTGCGACGAAATCACCTATTATTTCACATTTTGAAGTTTGTAGCATGATTTCCGACTGGATTGATGTTTGTTAATTAGACTTTGCGCTATCATTAATTTAACATGATGGGTTATCGGAACTGTTTGGTTTGTTCAGCACGTAATTTGGCGTCCCAAACATTTTTTTAACGTTCGGTTGACTTTTTTATTTATAGGCATAATTTACAGTAAAATTTAATATGTAGTATAACAGGTGGAGACTTCGAGAAGGCATATATTCGAAACCTATGTTGGGTTAGTCATGCAGGAAGAACTTTTAATATGGGACCAATAGAGAATTCACAAAAAAAAAAACCTTTTCTTAGAAAATGTCAACCTTGCTCGATCATAATGTATGAAAAGTATTTTTTTTTTGAGAATTCGGTGTTGGTCCCATAGTAAAAGTTGTTCAGCAGGACTAATCCAACATAGGTTTCGAAAATATGCCATCTCGAAATCTCCACCCAGTATACTATCATAAAACAATAAATTACCTTAAAAAATGCCTTATTACAAACTAAAATAAATATAAGTAATATTAATAAATAATAATATTAATTATAACGAAAAGGTATATAAGGAATGGCGACCTTAATAGTCTGTGGACCAAACGAGATATGAAAAAGAATTTCTTTCTTCATTCATCTGTAATATGTAACCGTTTATATAATTTTTCTAATATAAATTAATCGCCAAGTCATCAGTTATTATTGTTTATTAGAAAGGTCAACTAATCTAATCTAATCGAACTAATCAATCGATTTACCGATATCCCTTTAATCGACGCCGCAAGCAGCTTCATGATGGATACAATAATAATAATATATTAAGTATTGTATGTGATCCAAGTTTAATTATTATATCTTCTTTATACCTAATAATTAAACCTGGATATCAGTACATTAATGTTCATATCAAGCTGTATAGTTTTAAAATAAAAATTATAAAAAAAAAAATACCCTTGTTATTACAGATGTCTGCGAAGTGAAAATGGTACCTACATGAAGTACCAACCTATATTTATAATACACTAGCCGTATACTTGTTTAGTACCAGTATAGACAAAAAACCGGCCAAGTGCGAGTCAGACTCGCGCACCGAGGGTTCCGTACAAACATGTAGGTATATAAGTAAATGGTAGTATAGACCTGAGTATTTGATATTAATTTCAATTTATGACGTATTAAAAAAAAACTACTTACTAGATCTCGTTCAAACCAATTTTCGGTGGAAGTTTGCACCGTAATGTACATCATATATTTTTTATAGATTTATCATTCTCTTATTTTAGAAGTTACAGGGGGGGGGGGACACACATTTTACCACTTTGGAAGTGTCTCTCGCGCAAACTATTCAGTTTAGAAAAAAATGATATTAGAAACTTCAATATCATTTTTGAAGACCTATCCATTGATACCCCACACTTATGGGTTTGATGAAAAAAAAAATGTTGAGTTTCAGTTCTAAGTATGGGGAACCCCCAAAATTTATTGTTTTTCTATTTTTGTGTGAAAATCTTAATGCGGTTCACAGAATACATCTACTTACCAAGTTTCAACATTATAGTTCTTATAGTTTCGGAAATAAATGGCTGTGACATACGGACGGACAGACAGACAGACAGACAGACAGACAGACAGACATGACGAATCTATAAGTGTTCCGTTTTTTGCCATTTGGCTACGGAACCCTAAAAACCGGCCTTTACGATCCCGTTGGCACATTTTTTGGTATGGAAACCTATAAAGTAACATCCACTAGTCCACTACGCGGCTATAACAAGAAGCCTCTAATGTTTACCCGGGATAAAAATCAACTTGTATTATTTCAATGTAGGTGTATGACCTTAACCTCTGATTATTTTGGATAAATACATATTATATTATTCTTTCACGAGACATCATATTGGGGTCCTATATACGAATGCACTAGTCAGAAAACACAGACCCCCTTATTAATAAATAAGGTGTTAGTCAGTCTTCAATACCCAGGTATTAAGATAGCCTCATCCCTTTTTGTTTATATGACATTAGAAAGTGACGGATATATTTTAATCCTAGGTAAGACTATACTTGACTTAAACCTTATTTATTAATAAGGGGGAGAATGTTTAGTGTAATTTTATTTTTCTTCTTAGCCCTAACGAAGCGGACAGTTAATATCAATACTAGGATAATAAAGTAACCTGAGTGTAAAGAATTAACGTTAGTGTCGTTAGTAAACGGTTACTTATGGTTATGCTACTTATTCGTTACGACACTTTTCTTTAAGAATTGGCACAGCGCCTCTCGCGGAATACTCACGAAACTAATTTCCCCCATACAAGATTGTAGTAAACTCAAATGCGATAGTATACGTTTAGGTCCATTATTCAACGATTTATATTCACAGAAAATGAATGTTCTACCTAGCCATAATAGGTACCGTCTTGCTCTTACATACTAAAATATCTAATGAAGTAACATTCTCGTTCCAGGGCGATTACATATGGATCGAGCCAGTATCGGGACGGGAGTTCGATGTGGCGATAGGTGCTCGGGTCCTCGCGGCCGAGGGTCGTCGGATCCGCGTCCGGGACGACGACGGACAGGAGCAATGGCTGCCTCCGGAGCGCCGCATCAAGGCTATGCACGCCACCTCCGTGCATGGCGTCGAGGATATGATCTCCCTCGGAGACCTGCACGAGGCTGGGATACTGAGGAATCTGCTCATCAGATATAATGACAATCTCATTTATGTAAGTATCTTAAGGTGCAGCACAAAAGACTTTTTGTGCGAACGAGACCGCGGCAAACAAAAAAGTCCGTCACGGATTTCTCACAGCTTCAAATTACACTATTTTTGGTACAGTAACCGGCATGAGTCGTGATCACAAACTGACACCTGCGCAGTAGTTAATTTATCGTTCTGTTTGGCGTGTCATTTGGCTAATGTAATTTGGCCAAAAGTTTACATGCGCGAGCTTGCCCCCACTACCTACTGCTTATCTGTGCTCACGACTCGTGCCTTATACCTACTGTACGACGTACATCTTCGATCATTCTGTCATCGGTCCTCTAGCGACGAACTTACACGCTATGGAAATGCAGAGAGAGAGAGAGCGATACAGAAAAAAATTGAAATACAGAAAAAGATGAAGAAATAGACAATTTTGGGTACATCCTATTCTTTCGCAGACTTTTTGCGCGTCGTGTGTGTTACTGCTTAGAATTGTATAGGTTATTTTTTCAAAACTTAAAAGTGCGGCAAGGATAGTTTGTCGTCTGCGCTGCATCTAATAGTAGCTATTAGTTATTGGTACAAAGAAGGTGATAGGTAGAATGAGGGACATACTTGCAGGGTGAAAGTACCTACTCATAAATATGACCAAACATGATGGGATAGAAAATGATTCACCCACGTTTAGTTTTGGAAGGTCACGCTCCACATTTCACCATTTGAAAGAAGATAGTGAAAATGTTGGTTGCTTTACCAAGAAACTAGTAAATCTTGTTGCCTAGTATAAGGAGATGTAGATGTATAAATTGTTAAGTCATTAGGTGAAACAAACAAGGTCATTCATTGTTCTAACCGCATTAAACGTATTATTCAATTGTCTAATATAATGTATTTTCATTCCAGACTTACACTGGTTCAATATTAGTGGCAGTGAATCCATATCAGATCCTACCAATATACACAGCAGATCAGATCAAATTATACAAGGAACGTAAAATAGGCGAGCTGCCTCCGCATATATTTGCTATAGGTGATAACGCATACGCACATATGCGCCGGTATGGGCAGGACCAATGTATAGTCATCAGTGGTGAGTCCGGTGCAGGGAAGACGGAATCCACGAAGCTGATACTGCAATATTTAGCTGCCATTAGTGGGAAACACTCCTGGATAGAACAACAGGTAATATAAAGACGTCAGAAAGCTGATTTAAAGAATCAAAATAATTATATGAATGAAATCGAAGTAGTTTATGAATAAGGCAATTTCATAAATAATGTTTTCTATTTAGATTTTAGAGGCAAACCCCATTCTTGAGGCGTTCGGAAACGCAAAGACAGTGAGGAACGATAATTCCTCGCGTTTCGGTAAATACATCGACATCCACTTCAACGCCGGTGGAGTGATTGAGGGTGCTAAAATAGAACAATATCTCCTTGAGAAGTCCAGGATCGTATCTCAAGGGTCGGATGAGAGGAATTACCATGTGTTCTATTGCGTACTTGCTGGACTGTCCAAAGAAGATAAGAAGAAATTGGAATTGGGAGAACCGTCTGATTACAGATATTTATCTGGAGTAAGTATAAAAATCTTTAATGGTCACATAACTCACATACTTACTTAAATAATCTTAGTAGTTATCGAAACTAATATTTGCCACCGTCATCAAATGTAAAGGTACGTCTACGCTATCGACGCGATCGACTACGCGCAGGGCGGCTCAACTCGTGCTCGGCTCGTCTAGCGTAGACCCACCTTTAAGCTATGAGTGTTCTGTTTCAGGGTGGAAGCTTCACATGTGAAGGTAGAGATGACGCCGCAGAATTTCAAGACATCAGATCAGCAATGAAAGTCCTGTTATTCACGGAATCAGAAATATGGGACATATTGAAATTGCTAGCAGCAGTGCTCCACTGTGGGAATATTAAGTATGAAGCAACAGTGGTGGACAATTTAGATGCCACCGAAATTGTAGAACAAGCCAACGTGAGACGAGTTGCAACTTTACTAGGTGTGCCAATGCAGTCACTTATAGACGCACTTACGAGAAAAACGCTATTCGCTCATGGTGAAACCGTAATATCAACACTGAGTAAAACCCAATCTGTTGACATAAGAGATGCCTTCGTCAAAGGAATTTACGGACGGCTTTTCGTAACGATCGTGAGAAAAATTAATGCTGCAATTTACAGACCCAAGTCGACCATGCGTACTGCTATTGGCGTTCTTGATATTTTCGGCTTTGAAAACTTCGATCATAACAGTTTCGAACAGTTCTGCATAAACTTTGCAAACGAAAATCTACAACAGTTTTTCGTTAGACACATTTTCAAATTAGAACAAGAGGAATACAATCACGAAGGTATAAATTGGCAGCATATTGAGTTCGTTGATAATCAAGATGCGTTGGACTTGATTGCATTAAAACAGTTAAATATTATGGCTTTAATCGACGAAGAGTCGAAGTTTCCAAAGGGCACAGACCAAACTATGTTAGCTAAGCTTCACAAGACTCACGGTCTTCACAGAAACTACCTCAAGCCAAAGTCAGATATCAATACCAGTTTCGGTTTGAACCATTTTGCTGGTATTGTATTTTATGATACTCGAGGATTCCTCGAGAAAAATCGAGACACATTTAGTGCTGATTTGCTTCAACTGATTCATATTTCAACCAATAAGTTCCTACAGCACATATTCCAAGATGACATCGCAATGGGTTCAGAAACACGAAAGCGAACGCCAACATTATCCACACAATTTAAAAAGTCATTAGATTTGCTAATGAGGACTTTAGGGACATGCCAACCTTTCTTCATAAGGTGTATAAAACCCAATGAATTTAAGAAGCCGATGTTGTTCGATCGCGGTCTTTGCTGTAGACAACTCAGGTACTCTGGAATGATGGAGACAATAAGAATCAGAAGAGCTGGATATCCAATCAGACACAGTTTCAAGGAGTTTGTGGAGAGGTATAGATTCTTGATTTCGGGAATACCTCCGGCTCACAAAACCGACTGTCGAGCGGCAACTTCAAAAATTTGCGCAACTGTTTTGGGGAAGTCTGACTATCAATTAGGTCATACAAAGGTGTTCCTGAAGGATGCTCATGATTTGTTCTTAGAACAAGAGAGGGACAGAGTTCTAACAAGGAAGATATTGATTCTCCAAAGGTCTATACGGGGCTGGGTATATCGCAGGAGGTTTTTGAAGATGAGAGCTGCCGCCGTCCTTATACAGCGTCATTGGCGAGGGAAGTTGCAGAGAATCAGATACAACAAGATGAAAGTGGGATACGCTAGGTTGCAGGCTTTGATTCGTGCAAGAGTGTTGGCGCATCGGTTCAGACATCTGCGTGGGCATATTGTAGCATTACAGGTTAGTGTTTTCGTAGCGCCATTTTTTGTAATCTAAAGCCAATCAGTGTTATTTTGTCGTAGTTATACGTCTCGAACAATCTTATATCTCCTTCTCAAGCTATTTGATTGTTGTTTTATTTTATTTTTATTATTTTGTGACCTATTAAAGCCCTCATGATTATGATGTGAAAATATTTGGCAACGACCTCATTACACAACAACTCATTACATAAAATAAAACTAAACTTTCTTTAGTCATTTCCTAATTTCCATTTAAAGAGCAATTCGGTTGATCCTCCTGAAATTTTAAAGCATGAATTATTTAAAACAGGCTGCAGCCCGCGGGTACCTGGTGAGGCGGTCGTACGGGCACAAGATGTGGGCGATAGTGAAGATCCAGAGCCACGTGCGGCGGCTGATCGCGATGCGTCGCTACCGGCGCATGCGGCAGGACGCGCTGGCGCACACGGAGGCGCTGCGCCTGCGCCGCCAGGACGAGCAGCGGCTGCAGCACCAGGGCAACACGCGCGCCAAGGAGATTGCTGAGCAGAACTATAGGGTGAGACTTTTAATATTCAAAACATGGAGGAGTTGCTAGTTTCAATGTTATGTAGAGCCGGTTTTCGTCTTTTTGTTGTTTTTTCCAATCACATTGGAATGTTTCATTATATTTTTTAGTATTTATAAGGTAGAGTTATCATTTTTGTCTGTTTGTAGTACAGTCCGTAGATATTAGGCACAAGGACGTTACAAAAAAAACGGACATATTCTCGCCAACAAACAATTGTGTCGCTGAGAGTCGGCCACCTCGCTGTACGTACGAGCCGGCACAAATGAAAAAATATTAAAACACAGCATGTCTTGTGTACCTAAGTAGTGAATTGGTGTAAAAACCACAGTAACAGCAAAAAAACACCAGGCATCACGTTTCATAAGTTAATTAATAATTCAATCACTTTACGCCATTACGTTGCCTCAGTTTAGTCTAGCGAGAGTACCTACTGTCCGCCTAGTCTGTGATTAGGTGTCTTAATACTGTAGAATAAATTAGGGATTGCTGATGATTAAGATTATAAATAATGGTGCATATAATACACAACTTTTATGCAAAATATTATATCAATATAAGTTTATTATAGTCGCTTATTATAGGTACTCAATAGAAATGATAGCAATGATAATTGGATTAAATATTAGCGATATTTTGTTATATTTAGATGATGAGATCTTATATATAAGTAGATTACTACCAGTATTACGGTCGGCTTTCCTTTCAGGTGTAGGTAGATTATAATACTATCAATCACACTAATTATAATAATTATAAATTCGAAAGTGAATTTGTTTATTTGTTACCTTTTTACAAGATATATACCAAATTATATGACGGGCCAGCTGGCGCGGTTGGTTAAGACCCTATTATCGCGCCGCAGGTCGTGGGTTCGATTCCCACACAGGACATGCATTTGTGTGCATGAACATGTCTGTATGTCCTAAGTCTGGGTGAAATTATGTATTTACAAACGAAAAGTAGTATTATGTATTATATCAGTTATCTGGTTTCCATAGTACAAGCTCTGCTTAGTTGGGGATCAGATGACCGTGTGTGAGGAATGTTCCAGGATATTTATTTATTTCATTGATACCTCCTAGTGAAGGGTGACCGCCTAGTGGTATTTCAAATCGATCGTTTCCTTGCTTCGGAAGTCACGTAAAGCTGTTGGTCCCGGTTATCACTTAATTGTGATAGTCGTTAAGCTAGTTGGAGGCCTCCTAGGCGGCTTGAAAACTCCAACAGTAGGTTGACCACTAGTCTACCTCCACCGATCCGCAGTAGACACGCGTGGTGGAGTATCTGCCCATTCCCTTTCACCCTCATTTGTGAAAGGAGACCTGTGCTCAGCAGTGGGACATTATAGGCTGATGATGATGATGATGAAGTGAAGAGAAATTAGGTATTGTTAATCTAGTTACAATATATTTAAATTACTTAGGTAACATAGATATGTTTGGTTAGATTTACCTAAATCTACATCACACTTCTTTGAAACAAACTTGTTCATATCAGTTAATAGATCATTGAAATCTTTTAAAGTAGATAAAGAGTTATGTAATATTAATGATTTGTCAAAGTAAGGAAGTAGTCTAGGTCTAGCAGCGGAGTATTACTAAGACTCCGCTGTCCGTCCGTCCGTTTTTCTGTCAGTGGACTGTATCTCATGAACGGTAGTACGTAGACACCTGAAATTTTCAGAAAAAATGTATTTCTATTGCCTCTATAACAACAAATAAAATTAAATTAAGTGTGATTTCATCAACGTTAGTAATATTTGAAGACCCTAGATGCTGATGACGTCTTCAGCTGGACATAAGGTTAGTTTCCACATCTTACGGTCTTCCACTTCACAGGTGCGGCCGCTTAACAAAAATACAGATTATTTGTACGGTCAGCAAAGTAGGTAGCTGACTAGATCCAAATTTATAAGATATCCGTAGACAAATCCCATTGATTATGTAGAAACTATAGAGTTAAGATGTTTTGTGAATCTAAATATTTTCAGCTTATGTTACTGACCGTACCTACCTAGCGATTAAATCTAAGTGTCCCATCATCCCATGTGATTAGAACTATGGAAGGCAGAATTGTAATGTACTTCTAAAATGCATCAGAAATAATTATAATTAATTTAACTCCTGTAATTACTGACAGTAACATGTTAAATAATATTAATCAACATTCGATCATATCGTATTGTTCTTTGCTGCAATTTTAATCTGTTAATTTTATTTATTGGTAATTGGTGTGTCGTCTTTACACTTAAGTACGTCACAATAAAAATAAAAAAAATGTGCGATTGGATAGTAGGTTTGTAACATGCAGTTCATCTACAGGCTGTTGTGAAGAAATTCTTGATAATCTACGCCCGGGTTGGATCTATTGATGTATGGTATGGCGTTGTAAGTTTGTTGTAACTTGAGATTTGTTGCATTTGTTTATGTTGCGTAGCTAGTCAAACATAAAATTGATTTCATATTGTTAAAATGTTACTCTTTATATTAATTATTCCATAACATGAACGGCCCTATAAAAATTAGCTCTGCCTAAGAAGTCAATATTATTATAAAATAAAACATAGTTATACAGGCTGTCCCAGGAATTACGGGAGATTCATTTGTGGCTCTGCTGTGAATCTATGAAAAAAAAAGGTGCACAGGTTCAAAAACAGTTCAAAAGTTAGGATCAAAGGTTTGTTTATGCCGTTCAAGATTTTGGTAATCAAGCGATTGACCCTAAAAATAATGCAGGTAGCTTAATACTATGGAAAGTCGATGAAGAATTTTTTTGTAATGACCAATGACGAGCATCTTTTAAATTTTATCCATATTTCTAGTGACAACATGTATATTTATAATATGTTATCGTTTCATCAAAAGCGATCAACAGAGATTTGTCTGATATCCAATTAATTAATAACAAAACCTCACGTATTATCAGACGAAAATGCCGCAAACATTATCGTGAAAGATAATCTGGTGCCTAATTTAATTTTCGCGCTCAGTAGCTTATGCAAAATTCAAATAAACGGTAGGGTTGTGCTGTAATTTTCAGCAGTGTGTTGAAAGTGAATAAAATGACTTGTGTTTTTGGAAAGTTACATAGATTTCGTTTGGTGGAATATATTCATCGAAGTGATTTTAAATAGTTCGCAGGCCGATTTGTTTAGTTATCACATCAAGTGAGTTATTAAATAAAGTGATACTTAATTACAAAATAAGTTTTATATGACAATAAAAATTGGAATAATTTATTTTTCACTTACTTTTTCACTTTTTGTAATATTTAATGGACACAGTGCCCTATTGATTGAAATACTACAGAAATAAAATTGAAAGGGCATTAAAAAAGATTTATATTAATTTTAAAATCGAAAAACTTATAGGGCGATTCAGTTTCACAGTAAGTTAGTATAAATTAATACCAATATTGTAATTTATTTTTTATTTTAATCGACGATTTTAATAGTTATTTATTTGTACATAAAAATCCGGCTAAAATTTGTTTTTTTTTTTAATGCGTAACATATGAGTTACAATATCTTCGTGTAAGCTTATTCTTTTACGCATCTCATGAAATAAAAGAATACACTGTTTAGTTTATTAGGTTGTTGTACATAAGCGTTAGGCAATTATAATGTAATTAATAGCTTATTTCATAAAGTAAATGATGCGTACAATGAATTGTGTAATGAAATATAGCAATGTGTCGTGGTTGGTTAACGCACAACGTGTTCGACGAGCACGTAACCCGTCGACGCCGGCAACCGACATTCGGCAACCATTCGATTATTTCGATGTAATGTAGCACTACATCATGTATACAGTGGTTGTGTTCCAATAGCTTCGCGCTGTTGTAAGTGATGATGAATATGTGGTTCAAGTTTGTTTGTAATAACGTGATCATTGATTTGCGATACGTTAGTATTAATGTTAGTATGATTTAAAAAAAAACCATAAAATTTATAATTTGGTAGAGCAAAGTGTTAAAAAAGCTTGTGCACATAATCTTACGAAGGTAAGTGATAAGGAGGCCGAAGGTGGTAAGCACTTGAATTCTAGAAGAGGTCAGTACGTAGATTACGTAACTTTATTGCAATGAAATTCAGATTGAAATGACCTCTCGTCTGAGATGAATGAATAGGTAGAAATATTACAAAGTCGGAAATGGTTCCATTTCTAATGAACAACTGTTTGTATTTACAGTTACCAGAACGTAATAAAGGTTATCAGAAAACCGATATATTGAACCGATTTAAATTCGAAAATGATTGAAATTTAGTTACGTAATCGCCCCGCAGTACCTAACTTACCCTTACCACGAGTTTCCTACGGTTAACGCATTCGACACGCTAGCGACTACGGTGAACATTTTTTATGACAAGCAAGATAGTTTTGGAAGTATTTCATACAAAATGTTACATACAACCTCATTTTCGCAGGAGCGCATGTACGAACTAGAGAGGCGCGACGCAGAGCTTGCCCTGGAAGAGAAACGCCAGCTTGAAGCCAAGAGGACCCTACTGCAGGAGGCAGCACGCAAGCAGGACGAACCAGTAGACGATAGCAAGCTGGTCGAAGCTATGTTTGACTTCCTACCAGACTCGAGCAGCGAGGCTCCGGCGCCTAAAGACACGTCGGTGTTCAGTGATCTGCCGCAGCAGAGGGCTGATCAGCAGGAGGTAAGTGCATCACTTATGAAGAAACTTGATAGTATTTCTTTGCAACCTGGAAATCTGCAATAGGACACGCATAGTGTGTCACTAACTAGATAAAGGAAATACCTTATTTCAAAATGAAAACAGAATCCTCAGTTCTCCTTAAACAAGTCGAATTCAATAGAGAGACAATCAACATAATAAACCTACTGGTCCAGAAAACAATAAGTGTAAATCCCCAAAGATAAGCTAGTTATCTTATACCTTTATTTTTATGTCAGCTTCTGCATAGGCACTGCAGCGCGTAATTACACTGTGAACTGACACATTTTTGCAATAAAGATATCATAATTTTTGATAGTAGTAGATAACATTTTTTTAATATTCTTTTGTTCTGTAATGTGGTTATATATTATAAAAAGATCATGTTTTGTACACGATAAGAGTTGTTGTTCCTACATTTTGTACAGTGGCGGAATGAATAGGTTCAGCAGTTTTCAACTTGATTCATTCAACGTATCACGAGCACATATTACCTTTTGAATCTGAATAGACAGAATACACTGAATTAGAGAAAATAATGATTTGATTATTCGTTATCAAAGTTCAAAGTTGTTCGACTGATTGATAGATTGTTTATATTTTATGATTTGATATACTAAAACCTTCTTGTTGGTTTAACCTGCTAATAATATTAAAAGGTGACGAACCTTTTCATTCCGCGACTGTACAAAGGAGCTATCGAGAAGTATCTAAAAACAAAAGGCAGTTTCCTTTCTCGTGAAATTGATTTCAATTGTTTTTCATTCAACGCGGATGTTCCTTAATCTTCGATCTTTGAACACTTTAGGGGGCGTCCATAAATTACGTGAGATGTTTAAGGGGGGGAGGGGGTCGAGTTAAATCTCATCTAATCTTACGTATGGGAGGGGGGGGGGGTCTCGGCAAATATCACGCAATTTTTTTCTCTCTCTCCATGGACTGAATTAGAGTAGATATTCTTTTTTTAATCTCAGTAGTTTCGATTTAAGTATTCTATTGTAAAATTTTTATTACACTTATAATTAAACTCTCAGCAATATTGATTACTAGTCTTAACTAGTCTTCAATAAAAGCACGAAGCAAATTATTTTTTTCTTTTTACAATAACAATCCAACGCGTTTACGTAAGAAATCCACATTTTGAAAAATCTCACGTGAGATTGGGGGATGGGGGAGGGGGTTGAATAAAATCTCACGACATCTCACCAGGGGGGGAAGGAGGGACAGAAAATTTAAAAAAACACCTCACGTAATTTATGGACGCCCCCTTATCAAATAAAGATTTTTATCAACCTATAAAGTACAGGCATGCACAAGCTAAAGAAGAACACCTAATCAATATGCACATAGCAATAATTAATATCCTTGCGCATCATTTTTACGTCAATACCAATCCAAAATTAACTTTAAAAACTGTCCCAATTGAGACATCGAGATAAGAGTTTCATAAACACGTTCTAAACATTCACAGATGGTGACCCCAATGCAAACAACATCGGAAGATGAAGAAGATCTATCAGAGTTTAAGTTCCAGAAGTTTGCAGCCACTTATTTCCAAGGAAATGTTACACATCAGTACTCCCGGAAACCACTCAAACATCCTCTGTTACCTTTGCACACGCAAGGAGACCAGTTGGTTAGTAACTTAGCTGAAAAAATCTCATATCATTAAAAAATATCAAAATGGCGCCAAGCTTGTACACTTTATCAAAATCAATTTTAATCGATCTAAAATTATCTAACATCAATCTAGAAGATGCGATTCAGATAATGATAATACTAATTGACACTTTCCAGGCTGCGCAAGCGCTGTGGATAACCATACTACGTTTCACCGGAGACTTGCCTGAGCCCCGCTACCACACCATGGATAGAGACAACACGTCAGTCATGTCTAAGGTCACAGCCACTCTTGGGAGGAACTTCATCAGATCCAAAGAGTTTCAAGAAGCTCAGATGATGGGTGTCGATCCAGATGCCTATCTGAATAAACAGAAACCAAGATCGATCAGACACAAACTGGTTTCGTTGACTTTGAAGAGAAAGAACAAACTTGGCGAAGACGTCAGAAGAAAATTGCAGGTGAGTTATATAATAAATAGATTTGGAAGATAATGTACCTAATGAAAACATGATTTGTTTATAAATCATAATTTTGTTTTACAGGATGAAGAGTATACAGCAGACAGTTATCAGTCGTGGCTAGAGTCACGACCTACATCGAATTTGGAAAAACTTCACTTCATCATAGGACATGGAATACTCCGCGCTGAACTGAGAGATGAAATATACTGTCAGATATGTAAACAGCTTTCCAACAATCCATCAAAGTCTTCCCATGCTAGAGGATGGATACTGCTTTCATTATGTGTCGGTTGCTTCGCTCCCAGTGAAAAGTTTGTGAACTACCTGAGAGCCTTCATAAGAGAAGGCCCACCTGGTTATGCGCCGTACTGCGAAGATCGTTTGAAGAGAACCTTTAACAATGGCACCAGGAACCAACCTCCGTCCTGGCTAGAGCTTCAAGCGACCAAATCCAAAAAGCCTATAATGTTGCCAATTACATTCATGGATGGTAACACAAAAACTTTATTGGCAGATTCGGCAACAACAGCTAGAGAACTGTGTAATCAGTTATCTGATAAAATTGGTTTACGTGACCAATTTGGTTTCTCATTATACATCGCTTTGTTTGATAAAGTCAGTTCACTCGGAAGCGGTGGTGACCATGTAATGGATGCTATTTCTCAATGTGAACAATACGCGAAAGAGCAAGGTGCACAAGAAAGGAATGCTCCTTGGAGATTGTTCTTCAGAAAAGAAATATTCGCCCCATGGCATGACCCTACTGAAGATCAAGTAGCTACGAACCTTATATACCAACAAGTAGTTAGAGGAGTAAAGTTCGGTGAATACAGATGTGACAAGGAAGAAGACCTGGCAATGATAGCAGCTCAACAGTACTACATTGAATATGGACAAGATATGAATACTGAAAGATTGTATACGTTGCTACCAAATTACATACCAGACTATTGTCTAACTGGCGTCGAAAAAGCAGTCGATCGTTGGGGTGCTCTGGTAGTTCAAGCCTATAAAAAAAGTTATTATGTAAAAGAGAAAGTTCCCGCGTATAGAGTGAAGGAAGACGTTGTAAGTTACGCGAAATTCAAGTGGCCTCTATTATTCTCTAGATTTTATGAAGCGTACAGAAACTCTGGTCCAAACTTACCTAAAAATGATGTAATTATCGCTGTGAACTGGACTGGTGTTTACGTTGTAGATGATCAAGAACAAGTGTTGTTGGAATTGTCTTTTCCAGAAATTACTACAGTTTCAAGCCAAAAGACAAATAAAGTCTTCACACAAACTTTTAGCTTATCAACCGTTCGAGGAGAAGAATTCACATTCCAAAGTCCAAATGCTGAAGACATTCGAGATCTCGTCGTTTACTTTTTGGAAGGTTTGAAGAAAAGATCGAAGTTTGTGATAGCCTTACAAGATTACAAAGCTCCAGGTGAAGGTTCCAGTTTCTTAACATTCCAAAAAGGTGATCTGATAATTCTAGAGGAAGATAGCACTGGTGAATCCGTTTTGAATAATGGTTGGTGCATAGGTCGTTGTGAGAGGACTGTGGAGCGAGGTGATTTTCCTGCAGAGACCGTTTACGTGTTACCTGCTTTGACAAAACCACCACCGGATATTTTAGCTTTATTCTGTCAAGAAGGAGCACAACATGGCCGTCGTGCTCCGACTGCCACGTTGAATGGTACCGAGACTAGAGACAAACCTCACACATTATTAGAATATGCTCTAGACCACTTCAGATTACCACCAAAACGCACTGTGTCCAAAGCTCTAACTTTATCTACCGCCAAGAGAGGAGGAGCTGATGAATTATGGCGTCACTCCAGAGAACCGATTAAGCAGCCATTGTTAAAGAAACTTCAGGCTAAAGAAGAACTGGCAGAAGAAGCATGTTTTGCATTCACAGCTTTGTTAAAATACATGGGCGATCTTCCCTCGAAGCGACCTCGACTTGGCAATGAATATACAGACCACATTTTCGACGGACCACTAAAGCATGAAATATTACGGGACGAAATTTACTGTCAAGTAATGAAACAATTGACTGATAATAGGAACAGAATGTCTGAAGAGAGAGGGTGGGAGTTGATGTGGTTAGCTACAGGTCTGTTTGCATGTAGCCAAGGACTGCTTAGAGAATTAACATTGTTCCTTAGGACTAGAAGATACGCAATTGCTCAAGATTCACTCCAAAGACTGCAGAAGACATTAAGAAATGGTCAGAGGAAGTACCCTCCGCACCAGGTCGAGGTAGAAGCTATTCAACACAAGACCACTCAAATATTCCACAAAGTATATTTCCCTGATGATACAGATGAGGCTTTCGAAGTGGACTCTTCAACAAGAGCGAAGGACTTTTGCCAGAACATCGCTCAGAGGTTGAATCTCAGGTCTAGTGAAGGGTTCAGTTTGTTTGTTAAGATAGCTGATAAGGTGATATCGGTGCCAGAGGGAGATTTCTTCTTCGACTTCGTGAGACATCTCACTGATTGGATTAAAAAAGCGCGCCCCACACGTGATGGCATTACTCCACAGTTTACTTATCAGGTAACTCTTACCTTTATGTTTTACATGTGTCGAGAGGTTTTTCTGAAACAAAATGTTTAATGAAATTATTGAATATCCCAGGTGTTCTTCATGAAGAAACTTTGGACCAATACCGTTCCTGGCAAGGATAGAGCGGCGGACGTGATCTTCCACTTCCACCAAGAACTTCCGAAGCTTCTCCGCGGGTACCACCGCTGTGCCCGTGAAGAGGCTGCTCGACTTGCAGCGCTCGCCTATCGAGCTAGATTTGGAGACAACAAGCAAGAACTGCAAGCGATACCGTAAGACTCTTCAATACTCCAATATCTTCTGTACAAGCAAGAGTATGTTTACAAGATTTTTGGCAAATAATCTATGTCGATGTTTTTTTTAATTAGATCTTTTTAGGTAATTCTTCAATATAAAAGCATCTTTTGTGCAGGCCCTTGAAAATGGACATCATTTTTCTTTATTCCAGACAAATGCTTCGCGAGCTGGTCCCGGCTGATTTGATAAAACTGCAGAGTTCAGCGGACTGGAAACGAGCCATCGTCGCTTCATACAACACAGATGCTGGCATGACACCGGAGGACGCCAAAATTACCTTCCTCAAAGTGATATACAGATGGCCAACTTTTGGATCTGCTTTCTTTGAGGTTAAACAGACGACTGAACCAAATTACCCGGAATTATTATTGATTGCTATCAATAAACATGGTGTTAGCTTAATTCATCCTCAGACCAAGGTAAATACAAGATAATTTTATATTTTTTAACTATGAATTTGACGTATTTTAAAGTGGGCGAGACCTTGAAGGTGGAGAGCACACAAAGCTTCGATGTGGGCTCAAGTGGCTCTCAATGAAGCTCTACCGCAACACAATACGTTTGGCGTTTGTTGCGTATGTGTAATCGAAGTTGAATCACATTCCAATTTAAGGTTGGGTGATTGCTACCTCTTTCCAGATATATAACCGAAATGTTGTCTCTACCTAAACAGAAAGATCTTAAACAATGGTAAATCAGTAAGTATTCTCAAGGACAGACACAACTGGCGTAACGTAATACGAAATAAGATCAGTTCACGGGAATCACGAAACTAAGACATGAGGACACAAGACGCGAGGAGGAGGATTCTCATTGTTAAAAATTGAATTTGTCTATTTTCAGGATATATTAGTCACACATCCGTTTACCAGGATATCAAATTGGTCGTCAGGAAACACATATTTCCACATGACGATCGGCAACCTCGTCCGCGGCTCCAAGCTCCTCTGTGAGACGTCGCTTGGCTACAAGATGGACGACCTCCTCACATCATACATCTCTCTAATGCTCACTAACATGAATAAACAACGCTCAGTGCGAGTGAAATGAAAAGTTTAGTTTGTCTATGTCCAACAATATCTATTGCTTTGGCGAAAACTTTCGTGTCGATGAAATATCTTGACAGATATTTTTTATCAGTGTATCGTTTCGATCGGTAAGTTCGCGCGCTTTTTACGTAATATATAACATAACCTAATTAGAATAGTGCGTGCTATTTATGTGGAGATGTGAAAGGAGATTCTAAGCTTGAGGGTTTGTGTGGTAATTATTATAATGCTCATTACAAACTCGCTGTTTTGTACAGAATAGAAGCACAAGATGAGTATCTGCGTGAAATACTTTATAAGATCAAATTTCCTCCATAAATGTATCCGTCCATAAAAATATATTTACATGCGCAGAGCACAGAATATTATATAAAATAATATTCTGTAATCTGTGTTTACATGTTACACATAAATAAGCAGTGTAGGTATTTGAACTTATGTAATAATTTCTTACGGAAACCTTATATAGATTAGTTTTAAGTACAATTTTCTATTCCCTAAGAAGTTTCATAGACAAAGAAATATTTTTTAATTGAACATTTTCGCGCATTTTTAGGGTCATATGAGTCATAGCGAAAAATTATCTGAGCATAAGAAGAATCCAAATTTAGGGTTTATGGACATACATTGCGTGAATGTAGATACATGCTACGTTAACGCAGTGTGTATTCATAACTGTATTTCTGTACTATCTAGATATTAAAAAGATCTGTTATTATGTATTTATAATTTTAGGTGATCGGTTAAAATTATAAATTATGTATAAAATGTGTACTTGATACGTACGTGCTAATCAATGCCTTATTAAGTGCCTATTGCTTGTATTGCCGCAAATTAATGCGGATTTATTTACAAAAAGAAATGTCATTATCCCTAAAAAGGATGACAGACGAAGTAATATAACTTATTTGTTTTCATATTAATACATTATGATTTGAAATAATCTGCAAAATCAATAACACATCATAACACTATCTATTTACTTATATGAATACCAGAGATGAAAATTCAGTGCTTCACAAATACTAAGCACCATAGACAAATTAGTCGAAGAGAGTTATTTTATAACGATATTAACCTTTATAAATAACTTATATTATAATGTATACCTATACAAATACGTAGATGTAACCGGTGTATTTATTAAATATAGGTAATGGAAATATGATGTAAGTTTTGTGTAAAATTTATTGTCCATGTTATGCCATGAGTTCGGTGAAAATGATGAGTGTTCTATAGTTCCAAAAAGTATCACTAGTATGGACGTTGTGGCGCTAGTGTCCATGGAGACATGTGTTCTTAAATTATATAGAAATCAGATATATTACTGCTTCGTCTCCAACAATACTAACGCCACCTAGCGGTATATAGCGGCGCTATAACTCCTTACATAATTATGTTTGTTTTATTAATTTTGCTTTAAAGTCAAAAAGTGCATTTGTGAGTGGTTGTAAACATGAGTCACAATGAATGTATGTGTTTTATTTAACTCAAATTCCCTTTACTAAAACTACTTATGACAAACTCTAGTTTTCTTACGCAATGAGTGTCGAGTACAGTATGAGGCACGAATGGTGAGCACAGATAGGCAGTAGTGGGGGCAAGCTCGCGCATGTACGCTTTTGGCCAAATCACAGTAGCTAAATGACACGCAGGAATCCAATAGACGACGAGCATCGACTGACGAACCAATCGCGTGCAGCTCGGCGCTCCCTCCTCTTCATTCCGCCAAACAGACCGAAGAATACTGCGCAGGTGTCAATCTGTGCTCACCACTCGAGCCCCTTACTATATTAGATGTTGAGTGTCATCTTCAAATAAGTGATAAGTATAGTCCTACAAACTTATCTGGCCCGGTGAGAGAGTAGCTGTTACCGCCGTTGGTTTAGCAAACAACCAATGAACGTAGTGTATATTCTCTTTGACCAATGGCGATTGACATTTCAAAATGGCGTCGTTTCTTCCTCTTTCTCTCGTTCCTCTTTTGACCACTGGGCCAGATAAGTTTGTGGTACTTAATATCAACAACTCTACATTTCAATAATATGATTGGAATAGGAATGCCTACGCGCTGACAAACAAAATATTGAAGCTGAAGTTAAAATACAAATAATAAGAGAATGAAGCCCGTGATCTCGCATATCAGTTATGCGGGAAACGACCCTAATCAACTCAAGAATAAATTGTTTTTAGAAATGATACCCTACATCATTGATTCAGGATTTTTATTCAATTGTTTCGAGTTTCGATAGGTAAACACTCAAGACATAAGCCAGGTAAAATAAACGTAGGGTACCTAACTAAGGTGCTTCGTCTAAGAAACGTCTGTTAGGTAATAAAGGTACCTATATATATATAATCTTTGTAGTAAGAATCGTGTCCAACTACCACACAAAAAGGACACAAATTAAAAAAAACTCAAATATAGCCTACCAAAGTTCCTGAGGGCTTTCTAAAAATTATTCTTATCTTATGGTGCTATAATAGTCGTTTGTCATTCATAACATTCAGATTAAAACATTGCCTACGCTTAGGCCTAGCCCTCTCAAGGACTATTCGATCTGGATCGATGTCTTCAGATTATCAGAAGTACCTACCTAGGGAAGGAGGAGGAAAATCCCTACCTAACGGTTTATTACCTATTTACTAAACTTAAAATGTAACTCGATCTATATAAATACACACATTTTGAATCTTCAAAAAAAGACAATCACGTAAGTTTCCCTGCTCACCTTCTCTGTCAGGTAATTTTGTTTAAACGGCGTAATTTTCTCGAAAAATACTCAAAAATAATTTAGTGCACTTTTGAATACACACTAACAATTAAAGTAAAAGCGGGCTATTAGAAAAACTGTTAATTAGAACAAACAAAAAATATATATCCGTAATAAAGTCGTGGGAGACTCCCACGGCAGCGCGGCCCATTCACCCAGCCTGAGGAATAATGATGCCTCTATTGTAGCAAGCAGCAGGAAGTCATTTATCTAACATCAAGAATATGAGTGTTTAGAGCAATTTCGTGTCTGATTTCTCATACTAAAGTGTGCAATTTTGGGTGACGCTGTTGTACCATCGACTTGAAATGTCAAGTAACTCAGTGACTAAGCGCGATTTGATTGTTTGCCTGCGAGCGTTTCTAGAATTTTCTTAATGTCTACCTTTAAATGTTCGTCAGAACAACAGTTTTTTTAACCGTTGGACGTAATTATCACGAATATTCCAGTTTCCGTTATATAGGTGTACCTAACATATATTAATATCCTGATCTCATGACCATCAATTTTTAATGGTGGTCAGTAATCATATAAAATGATTCAGCCTCAGCCTGTATTCGTCTGTTTGGCCTTATAAATGTTTTTCAGTAACCAGCTCCAAAGCTTGCCTTTGGCCACTGACCGTAAAGGATAGTGACGAAGCCTAGTTCGTGGCTATATTTTCAGTGACCAGCCCCATGGACTTGCGTTGGGTCATCAATAAGATGAACGCTTGCCTATAAGAATTTATAACGCGAGCGAGCAGAGTAAAGGAGTGGAATAGACTTCGGTTTTCTGACACCTATCATTGGGTCAACTTCAGAGCTACAGTGAATAGGCAGTAGGTATGTTTTGAGCAAGCGTGTAACATAATTCCTAAGTTTTGTTTCGACATCACTCGTAAAAAAGTGAGTCTGAAGACGCGATACACTTTAAAAAAAAAGTTTGTGGGGAGGTAGCTTAGAACAAGGAGACGGACATACCCCCATTATTCTACTGAGATTTTCTATAGTGGCGACCTATCGGTCATAAAAGACGGCACACTATACAGGTCGGTTAACGAAAGCTGGCACGTTCACAGTACTCATAAATTTGCAATCAGTCAAGTCTAATGGACGAATGCAAAAATAGACCACTCTATATTTATGAGCAGTAGCAAAAGCAAAACAATAACTGTCTCCTTCATACTCATAAGCTTGACTTTGCGCGAGAGAGACGGTGTAAATGTGTTGAAACGTGCCAGCTTTAGTTAACCGACCTATACCTGGTAACCCGTTACGAAGCGTCAGAGACCATCTGCGGTAGGTAACGCCGCCAGAGTACTCGCCCCTGGTACTCTTGAGAAAATGTGAGTCGCACCGTGATCGCTTACTACCATTTGTCCAGAATGGTACCGCAGCTGTTAAAAGTCGCTAACCACGCGCACCACACTAGCTGCGTCTAAAGAAGGGGTCCAAGGAGACGGACATAGGATACGTTTTATCCTGTTCCCGTGGGACGTGACATAAAACAGGGTAGGGTAGGGTAAGCGAAAACCGCGCGAAAGAAGTCGCGCTGGGCCAGCTAGTTAAAATATAAAGACACAAGAATTTTCAACATCTAGTAGGTATAGATTTTCTTATTCCAATCTCTTAACTGTA
Organism: Achlya flavicornis; assembly: GCA_947623365.1. Classification (NCBI taxonomy): domain Eukaryota; kingdom Metazoa; phylum Arthropoda; class Insecta; order Lepidoptera; family Drepanidae; genus Achlya; species Achlya flavicornis. Next base: position 4,240,062 of record OX392468.1, on the reverse strand, counting down.
CCTATTTCTATCTGTCTGAACAATGGACGTATACCTTATAACAATCAATGCGTTATTAAAGAAATTGTCTTTTACAATTAAAATTGTAGCTTATAATTAAATAGCATAAGTATGTAAAGAACAAATTGCAACATTGTATTAGTCTGAAGAACGGTTCCCTGTTGAGAATAATTTTAAATCAGCAATTTTTTCTAAAATGCGTTTTTTTTAAATCCGCAATCCATCAAGATGAATTCCATATTATATCTATTATAATTTTCCTCCAAAAGTCAAATCTTAACAACATCCTTTTAGACTTCTTAGTTAAATTTCCAGGCTGCCGATGAGTTGTTGACATTGGAATCATTGATTTGGTCTAACATCACACCATAACCTTTCATATCAATAAAATCCGAGTCATTTCAGTTAAAATTGTTTATGATAGCTCAATGGTCCGAAGTGGGGGCTGGCTTATGGTAAAAGAGAAAAATCTTCAATCTATACTTAATAATATATTAGTTAATATAATAAAGCGGAAGAGCTTTTTTGTTTGTTTGTTTAAACGGGCTAATCTCAGGAACTATCAGTCTTCGAAAAATTCTTTCACTAATAGGAAGCTATATTATCTCAAGAGTATTTTAGGCTATTTTTATCCCGGGAACGCGGGTGAAACCGCGGGGAACAGCTAGTCAACCATAGCACGATGGTAGAGTATCTTGTAGTACCACACCAGCACCTATCAGCTGCACTTGAGATACTGTTCCCTTGTAAAGTTTATGTGTTCACTAACTTTGGTCACAATCCCTTACCCTCGGAGAAATTAAGGGTACCCTATCCAAAGTAAATCATTTAACAAATATATTCATCTTATTTCAATCACCACATCACTATATAGGGTTAGGTTACTTCCGTATAGTTACGAGTATGTACTATGTTTGCGTCATACAAATATAATTACTCATACAACAATGATCTCTCATTCAAGCCAGAAGGAAATAAGCTAATCTCGTCTCAGGATGTTAATCTGTTGACAGTAAAATCACTTCCATTGCATTATATTTGATTGATGGATAATTATTATATTCAAATTGAATACTTTATATGTTAGTACTGTCTGATGTCTTAGTTACTTAACGAGGTCCAGGACAAAATTTCATATAGTTTCTTGCCGGAGTCTTCTCAGTTTAAGTTTATTCCGAACCGGTGGTAAATACCAATTTAACATTCATACGTGCCTTACCAGGGCCTAAATTGAATAAATGACTTTTTGATTTTGATATAAATCAGGCGTAAGTTTTTTGGGGCGTTTGTTTGAGCAGGTGCACTGACGATCTAAATTTAAAGAAAATCTATATACCAGGTATATACTTAATAGTGATTATATATATAACAGGTGGAAATTTCGAGATGGCATATATTCGAAACCTATGTTGGGTTAGTCATGCTGAACAACTTTTACTATGGGACCTAAAGAAAATTCTCAAAACAAAATTTTTACTTCCCTTGCTCGATCATAATGTATGAAAAGTAAGAATTTTTTTTTGAGTATTCAGTGTTGTTCCCATAGTAAAAGTTGTTCAGCATGACTAATCCAACATAGGTTTCGAAAATATGCCATCTCGAAATCTCCACCCAGTATATATTAAGTGAACAAGAAAAAGCAACTGTTTTTTCATATTGGCTTAAACTAGCATTCTTACATGTTACTTTGCGAGGTAGACTATTGCGTAGACTACCAACCTTATTGCCATGCTAAGTACTACCTACAGCTTTAGTGAACTCAGAACAGGCGGCTATCTGTTTTCTCCCGAGGTTTACAAAAAAGCTGCCTACCATTTGGAAGCTGGCATTGTCCCAAAAGATGAAGACATATAAATATTATTTGAACAAAGAAACGGGAAACTCCATAAAAAAGTCTGAATCCTGGCACTTTTGAAACATCTATTTTTCAAGCATACAATCATTAACCGCCATCAGAATAAAACGTAAAGTAGCCAAAAACCACAATTATAATACCCCCTCATTACTGTCAAAAATTATGAGCAATTTAAATACAATTGGACATAAAATACATTTTAATTGCTAATGCGAAAATTGGGTGTTTTCGCGTCCGTTCCCACGGCTAGAGATGACATGTTGAAAACCACGAGCACCGTTGAACATTCCCACACTCTGCATATCTTGGCTCCATATATCAACCTGGCAAGTGTAAAAAAGCAGACAATGATTCAATTGTATGCACATAGATTTCTCACAGTCTCAGTACAGATATAATAGTTACACGGTTAATTGGTACAGGTAAATGACCAACATATGTTCCGGGTAACTATTTTCCAAAAGTAATCAATGAATGGAAGGAAAATCTCTTACCAATCAGTAGTTCCCCCAATTAAACAACAGGATCTTCGTATATCCTGAACATTTTTACAAGACAATGCCTTCTTTTTTATTTCTGCATGAATGAATGGTTACGTGTAAGTCATAGCGTCATAATTTCTTGTGCACGTCACCGATTGAGAAATAATGGTAGAAGTCACGCGATAGGTTGTTACAGGGCGATGAAATCGTGCTATGTTACATAGAGTACGACTAAATAATATTCCTACAAATTTTTAGGGATGCATTTTTAAATAAATAAAATAATTATTTCACGCTCACAAAACAGTAATTAATTATTCCTAAAGTTAACCTTATCAATAATTATCTTATCGAAACGAATTAACATGACAATTTAATATAAATGGATTATAGAACACGACTTTTCTATGCGATTTTTATATCAATCCAAAGTAATCAACGAAATCTCAAACTTCACTGATTGCATGAATGCAAATTATAAGCAAGTAATACACTGGGAACTGTTTAATCTTCTCTCACCATATCAGCAGTTGATATAGTCTATTAATGTGTGTGCATGAGAAATATCAACTGTATAATGTCGTTGTCGTCAACAGCTTTTATCTAGTAACTTAGCCTACCAATAAGTTAATTTTATCCTAGTTTTCGAAAAGTCGTCTAGTCGTCTAGGCGTCGAAAAATTCAGACTCGAATTTCTCATAAATTTTCTCTTTCTTTTCTTTCATTAATTTCTCTTTATTTTTTTTCATGAATACACTTTTGTTTATTTTATGCATAGCCTAACTATATTTGTATGGACAATCTAGAGACTCGATAAGCCTCTTAGATCAATTAGGTATCGGTGTCCGTACCTATAATGATATTGAATCGTCCTTTTTCTCTGTGGATTCGTCATATCATACTATGATGTCCCGACGTAAATAGGGTATATTTAGACGTAAGACAGTTCGAAGATCAATTGGTACAATTATGTATCAATTTAAATTTTAAATCGAAAATCATGTAATACGATTACATGTCATAAATATTAAACAGTTTATTATTGTGAATCTCAGCCAACAATGGTGGTCGGGGTATAAACTTGCGATAATTATCTGAGGTCATGCCCAGTGTTGCGGAACGGTATGTTGAGGGAGACACTTGTTATCATGTGAAGACTTTTTGAAGACGTTCCCACACGAGTCGAGCCGAGCACTGATTCCTTGATTAACTCTGATTCATAAGTAGTTAATTACACTTGACCCCCCTCGGTTTTTATTTGAAACAATAAGAATTGAGGCATTCAGATCCGGTTTACACAAATCCGTGGGATTGTGAGATTTTTAGCGGTAGTTGACTACCGTGACAGAGCGTTATTCTACGTGAAAGTTAGCACGCCGAATTTATATCATGTTTTGGGTAACTAATGAAAAACTTTGTTATTTAAATTCAGTTTTATTAAAAATATTCATATTCAAATTTCACTGCTCCCAATATAATTTACAGGTATTCATAGTATAACAGTGTGTTCACATTTGTGTCGAGCAGTTACTAAATGTGTCCAAATATAGAAAATACCAAATGTAAAACGATAAAAAATGTAAGAGTAAACAGTTATTAAAATGACAAACACACTTATCATTTCCATTATACAAATTGACGACATTATTACTGTATAATATATTTCGAGTCTAATACTAATTTCCTTGTAATACTGTAACTTTACCAATTCCATAAGATTATATTGTAATTCAATGTTTCGCTACAAAAATATTGATATTTTTTGTACTTCTCATTACGCTTCCCATGTGGAATGTACGAAATCACACTTTTCTTTTATTAAAATACACATCAAAACCATATTTTTTTTCTTTTAAATTATAAATTTCCTAAAAATTAGTTTTCCCATTAAAATAAATAGAATTTCAATTGATCTTTTAAAACAATAATTATTACAGTGTACTGTAGACTAAAGCTAATTACTTATCTATGTTGTTCATTAGAATCTCGGTAAATATACATGTATACGTAGATACAGCGGCAGCGCCTGCGCAGTGCACAACGCACAGCGCACCACCATTCGTTTATTATTTTATCGTCCACAACAAGTTGTGTTAAAACATATTGTGCAAACACATTGAGACCGTGTCTCAACAGATTACCCAATTATTTAGTAAACATTTAAACATAAAATTAGAGAAGGATAACTTCTGATAAATAAAAACCTAACAGGATTTAGGTATTTGGCTTTCCTCCTATCGTTGCAGAGTTATGTGTACAACTAAATTTCTATAGTCCTAGATATAAACCAATTATGTATTAAATACCCTAAAACGATATCGTTACAGTTGATTTTCCTTTACCCAAACTTTAAACTTACAAGATATTAATTATTATAAGTAATAAAGATGACTTGTCATGGATATTATAGCTATTTGGCCCCCAAGAAACAAATCTAAGAGCAGAGAGATCTCTTTCCTTGATATTATGAACGACTCCATTATAATGATCATTTAAAGCCAGAGTAGGAACGACCTTCTCGTGCGTTAAGAATTAATTTAAAAGATCCCAAAAACAACTCTCTTTGCAGTTAATAAAATGCTAAAAATAAGGGTTAAAATCGCAGTAAAATTCGATTCCTCTGAACTAGGTCAGTATTCTTCATAGATCGTCAACATTAATAAAATTCTCAGATTGACTCAGATTGTAAATAAGTTATTCATTTTACATTTCATATTAATAAAGGATCTTACTAATTAATCAACTAACAGAGAAACTGTTGTTGATGTCTGGATGTAAAAACACAGGGTAGTGAACGCCTGATTATGGCCCGTTCCCACGAGAGCGCTTTATCGCCGCGTTCGCCGTTCCGATTACGTCCAATTTGACGGATTAGATTAGCAATACGAATACCTATATGCGTCGCCCGCCGAGTGAATCGCTTCACGAAAAGAGAGTACCCAGCAAGTATACTCGCGCATTCAAACGCCTAATTCTGCGTTTTAAGACCCTTGTTTAAAAATGTGTGCAAGTAGTTACCATAACGTTTTGACTAGGTGTCATTGCTACAAAGAAATATTAGAATAAGTTTTCAGTACTTATAGTAACATAATTGTGGAAAATTCAATGTTAAACAGAGTTTCAACCATACAGAAATGAATAATAATTCCATAAGATATTAGTTATTATTTTCACAACATGATTATTGCGGGCGTTTCCTTAATTATAGCATTTTGGTGTCATAATCTCGAAGATAAACATAATGTATAATTAATTGTATATTATAGGCACACAGATGTTGTGTCGTTTTAACAATATCGGCTTCGTTGCGCCATACATATGTCCTAAGATTTTACAAGCGACGCGAGAGTGACACGTTTAAATATAAAGCTTTAGTCTAAGTAATCTAGCATGATCTATGTTAAGTTCCAACAGCTCTTAAAACATTTTAAAAAAGAGCGCATCTAATTAAAGAAATGAAATAATTTCTTCTTTCTTTCAACTCAGTATATTATTATGTGACATTTTACTCTCATCGCGTCCAGAGAAATTTAACTTCAACGAGAAAATGTTACCAACCGCACAAAAATCACGCTATAACCTAGACATTAGGCACTATTGAATCTAATTTCAAAAATGTCATCAAATCACTCACCCACACCGTATACACTGCAGCTATCACGTCTGTCAACTATTTCTTTAAGTCTTTGGATAAATCGTTGTTTTAACACAGATTAAATGATTACTGCAGACTGTCGTCTTCCAGCCTGCAGTCCATTGGCTATTGTAGCGTGTTGTCGGGTAGTCTGTGTGTGTGCGCGTCATGCGGCCAGGCGGGTGGTTCTGGTCGCATGACGTCATCGACGGGCGGGCACACGGGCCGCGGCCCCGGCTCCGGGGTGTACGTGAACGTAAGACCTGTCGCGTATATAATGCCGTCGTTTCTTACCAGCGATACGGGTACCTGAAGAGATACAGACGTTTGGTTACTGCATGATACTTACATTCACAGACAAATCTAAACAGATAACGCAAGACCCTCCATCCGTATAAAAACCAAGTGTGTCACTTTTTTTTATACCCACCATAATGTCACAACGTGTTAACGTGAAAATTAAAAAATCCTATTTCCCAGTTAAACTCATTCCTCGCTACACATCTCTGGAAGAAGAGCGTTGCTCTCCCTTTTTTGACAACTTTTGACACACCAAGTGCATACTCGCGTCATCTATTTAAATTTATATCTGTGCTTACGTTATATAATACACAAGACAAGGTTATTTTGCAGTTTATAGTAGATACGTACTGTAAGCGATACTACATATAATTAAAGTAGTATTAGCGTCTACATTTTCAAATTATAATATACAGATCATATTGCATGCTAAGTGAGTCAACTACACGATGGTTTTGTTGCAAATATTGCAAAATTTCTAAATTATATTTATAAATTACATTACATTTGCATGAGAATCAAAATCAACGTTAAAAATGAAAAATAAAAACGCCTGGTGATAAGCGGGTTACCGCAGCTCTACTACTCTAACATTTCCGGGATGAAAACATGCCTCAACATACTCTCTGAAAAGGCCTCTTTCTTCCAAACAAAGCTTCGTTAAAAGCAGTTCAACCGTTTCAGATACCGGACAAACAAAAAAAACTTTATAGTTGAGAGGGAACCAATTTTTGTCGTGATATGGACATGTTAATAGGAGGGATGAAAACCACATGTTACTAACAGAGTTACGAATACGATAGTGAATAGACCAAATAAGAGATGGATAGATGTGTGGAAAAGTAAGGGAATGCTGATAAGACGGATAGAAGGGCAGAATGTAAGAGCGTACATATTGCCCCGACCTCAAATAATAATAATTCTATCGGTTGATATTTGACATCGAAATAGGACTACACTACAGTGCAGCCGCCGTGCGTTTCTAAGATAGGACTTTAAAGGTGAACGTACACTTATCCGAGCCGAAAGCGTCGAACGCATCGAACGAAACGAATTTTAGAATTCTGTATATGAAATCTAATGAAAGCTCGCACACTTGCCCGCGTCGAATCGTCCGAATCTGGACAAGATTTTATATACAGAATTCTAAAATTCGTTTCGTTCTATGCGTTCGGCTCGGATAAGTGTGCGTTCACCTTTATTAAACTATGCATAAGAAAATGCTGAACCATCCTGTGTCCCATCACAATAGATCCAGCCGTTAGCGACATAAGCCAAATAGAAACGCGTTCTGTCGGCGGCTGCACTGTATCATGTACCGTGTCCTCGGGGCAGGAAGATGTACCTGCGTCGGTTGTCGGACCCACAGCCACTGGCCCCTGAACTGCGATATATCGGGCACCACGCACAGCATGGACTCGGCACATCGGTACATGGTCTCCGCCTCCACGTCTCCGAACCACACTTGCAACGACGGAGTGAAGTTGTCTCCGGCCAGCTCTAACATGGCTACGTCACCACCGCCGTTCAGGTTTAGAGAGTGGACCAGGGGTACTGGGGTTACTGGCGATCTGTGGAATTGTACCGTTAGGTTTTTGTTGCTATTTTATTATTACTCCTATTGTATTTACAAATAAAAACGTTGCTGACTTCTATCTGAGTAGACTACTTTCCAAATATACAATAGAGATAGAATATTTGTAAGTACCTTTTTTTTTTTTATACAACTAAGTCGGTAAACAAGCATGCGGCCCGCCTGATGGTAAGCGGTTACCGTAGCCATATGGACGCTTGCAACACAAGAAGCATCGCTCACGCGTTACCGACCTTTCCCCCCTCCCCTATGAGCTCTGGCAACCTTACTCACGCGCAGGAACACAACCTTACACAACATAAAGTTCTGTGGCTGCGGTATTCTGTAAGGTGGAGGTACTTCCCCAGTCGAGCTGCTCTTTGAGCGAATAAACGCTACGCTCTACCTCTCTCAAAACAACCTATAATGACACTACCTACAATGAAACTACCTACAATGAGCTTGAACTCAAAACATCGTGAGGAAACCATAGCGAGGTGGTAGGGTACTTTGTAGTAACCGTTTGGCTGGCTACCACCCCCCTCAAGTTGAAAATCTGTCGCTAAGCACCTATCGGTGTGTTCCGACAGCTGCACTTGAGAGCCAGGCTTTCCTTCTAGGCATTGTGTGCTTACCACCTTCGACCACATCATCACTTACCATAGTGAGATGTGGTCAAACACAGGCCTATACACAGTAAAAAAAACCTATGTCCCGTAAACACTAGTACAGTTAAGGCAGCCACGGCACGACCTCTTTCGACTTTAACAAAATATGAACCTACTTCACTAACTTGGACTGCGCAGTTGCGGATCCAGAATTGTTGTGGGGTTGGGGGGGCTGAGGGTAGCCTTTATCGCTGGATCCGCTACTGCTACAAAGTCACTATTGTATCTAATCTATTAGTAGTCTAGTCCATCTCTATGATGGTTTTTTCTTTTAGTTCTACAGGAGCGTGAGGCTAACTTCGTTTCGAACATGCAATGATAATAGTGTCATGCGATTTGTCCATCTATCTCTATACACGCATGTGTTTGTAGATCTGTGAGCGCGATAGTGCGTATTTATAAGCGCTTACGAACAAGCGAGTTCTTGGGCTGTGCGAGTAAAAATTGTCTAACTATTGGCGATTATGTGTAGGTAGTTGTGCTATTAAGTGGGGAGTTTCGTGGGACATCAGGTTGAAGCTAAATCCAACCGTCGTGACCCATCCCTCAAGATCTATGGCTCAAACCCTAGTTTACGCGAAAAATCTTTACTCTCAATCTAACTTCTTCAATTATTTGTATTTAAAAACACAAGCGCATATCACATCTATGCTGTTTATTAGGATATACTACGAGTAAGGTTTAAACTAAGAGAGAACCCCGATACCCATCACACAAGTTTAATCTTAGCTGGGTGCCAGGAGTTTCAACTGATCTGCAACTTTAATTGTACAACACATGTTTTTATATGTAACTATACTATATATTTATTATTTTATTGTGTGTATAAGCCACATTTTTGTAATGCTTAGTTTTTGTAAATTGTAATACCTACTGCTAATCGAGATAATGAATGGAAATAAAAACATTATTTTTTGCATTTCTTTTCTATCTGACATTAATAATTGCAGGGTATTGTTATGAAGCAAAAAGCTATATCGTTTTGAATCTATTCATGAGAAGACTAACGTTTTTTAATAATTAGCATTATTTAATTTTATAAAGTTATGACAATACTATCAATTTTCATCATTAAGAGATGTTTTACAAAGAAAGATATACCTGACAGGTCCCATTCCCTCATAAAACTGATATTCAGCTTTATCTGTCGAAATGATGGTCCAACACGCTCCATCATTGATCATTTCCTTATTTGGTTCTTTAGGGCAAGGCGTCGCTTGGAACTGGATGATCCGCTCCTGAGACAGGCAGAGGTACATGCGTTCTGTGTCCTTCATGTAGAAAGCACATTTGTGCAGCTGGGAGACAGGGTCATCAGCTTCTAGGAGTGCCATCTGTTTATCTACCTGTAGGATATAATGGTGTTAGAACACGTTTTTTGCAAGGGTTGATTAATACCAAACTATAGTCCTACAAACTTATCTGACCCTGTGGCCATAAGAGGAACTAACGACGCAAGTATGAAATCAATCTGTCTGCCATTCGCCATTGGTTGTTGGCTCTACCATATGCGATAACAGCGCATCTATCACCGTCCAGATAATTAAACTTTGTTGGATTGTACAATATATTTTTGTTTATAAAAATAGATTAAACGCAAGTGGTTCACCAGCCTGTTTCTTATCTTATACATGCTATTTGCAACTCTATTTAAATAACATAATGTCGATTATTATTTGCGTCAAAAATGCGCCTAGGCGATATTTGACAGATATATGAAACTTGGTGAAGGAAAATATTGTGAGGAAGCATGATGGTAGTTCTTACTAATAAAATTCTCAATTAACTAGTGCTATTTATTGTAAACTAGCTGTCCCCCACCGTTTCACCTGCATACCTTAGGGTTATATTTCTTTCCAGGGATAAAAAGTTACAGAGCATATTCTATCAACATGTAAATTTCAACCAAATCCATTCAGCTGTTGAAGCGTGATTGAGTAACCATCAAAGTAAAGAGTTTTTAGTTAAGTTTGCATGGGTGGTAGTTATCAATCATATTTTTATATCTGAATCATAAATATATTTTGAAAATAGCTGTGTCCTGCAGTTTTGCTTGAATATATTATGGAACAAAAATCTAATCATGTACAAATTTAACTTTATTATATTACTATAAATCCTTACAAAAACTTTCTTAAACAATATTTCAGCATAAATGGTTAAAATATTGTATACAGAACAAGTGAGATAATAAATTATCACTTGAAGAATCAAAGTAACTCAATGAACCATGAGCCTGCATGTATGTTTTATTAATTACTTATATATTTATCTATATAGAAGGAGAAATTTACTGACATGTCAATGTATAGCTCAATCTGCAGAGGCTAACAACTAAACTATTTTTATATGAGGTTCCTTATAATGATCCATTAAAATTATTGCCTATTGTGAAAATCCCTCTTCCTTGGTGGACACCAAGGGTTTTTCAAAGAGAATGAGTGAATGGTGGAAAACATTTAATGAGCAAAAAAATATTTTGTAATTAAGAAAATGTAAATGTGTTAGTTATCCCTATTATAAATACCTACTTTATGGCAAGTAATATCAAAATATTATCTTTTTATATAAAAGTAATTTTAATTTTACAAACATCTAGATAATTTGAACAGCCCACAAAGGAAATGAGTAACTTAGGCTATCAGAAAAGGATATTTTTTTATTTACTTTTTACTTACTGATTAGAATTTAATTAAATACTTTCAATAGTTTTGTTTGCAAATGCTGCAAAAATGTATATAGTGTTGTCATATTTACCTTTCTTATAATAAGTCTAGGGAGAGCCATGCCCGTGACAGAGCAGACCAGTTTCACGGTGGACCCATAGTGGACATAGCCATCTCTCACTGCAAATTCCTCCGATTCACTCTCATTGTCATCTAACAAGTGAATCGTAAAAGCTCCCCACTGTGTCGATGATGCATGAAAATTACCATTCTCTACATGAAGGTACCTCGTTGACACTGTCTGGGACCTTAGGCGGTTAAACAAGGCCACTTTTGTTCCACTCGCAATACATAAGTCAGCGTTTTTTAACGACTGCTTCTTTTTAGATGGCTTAGATATAACTTTTATTCTTTTACTGTTAAATATACCAATGTCATGGCCATTGCCATAGAACATTTTGACCGAAAGCATGAAATGCTTCCTTTTATCAGAATCTGATATGTACAGAGTTTTGGCAGCACAATACTGCTTGCCATTGTTTAGGTCCAGCTGCTGCATATCTTGGTCGGAGTTGCCAATCCCAATGAAGGCACAGAGCTGTGCAGCCTGTTCAGTTTCTCCCTCTCGAAGCATACGCTCGCGACGCAGCCGCCACCCATCTCCAAACAGATATATACATGGGGGCGGGCAGAAGAACCTTTTCTCGTTGCCGTATGACTTCTGAGCAACTTTAGCATGCAAAATAACGACGACCATATCAGAACGGTCGCGCAAATATCTCTCCATAGCCTCGCGCGTAAGGCGGCGCTCCTCGGGGCGGTAGGCGCCGGCGCCGGGCCCAGCGGCGCTCGCGTAGCGCGGGTACAGCGCGCCGTGCTGCGGCGGAGGCGACGCGCCGCCCTGCGCCATGCCGCCGCCGCCCGCGCCGTACTGGTGCGGCATGCTCGCCACGGCTCCTCACCTCCGAGACCACTTCATAACGAAATGATCGATCGAGGTGCACCTGACTCCGTTCCCATGCCCCTAGCTCAAGCAGACGGTCATTCTCTGGAGCATTGGGTCGACCCTTCACTATATGCGAGTGTCCCCTCGAGTACGGCTCCCCTACGGCACTCGGTGGCAACTCGACGATTGGCCTCCGTAAACGATTATCTTCACGATCGATACACTTATGTATTATTCACGCCACTATTCATTAATTGCGCTGGGAACTGGCACACATTTCATTCAAAAACACCTGTTCGACGGCTGAATTTTCGGACGGTACGACCGGAGTTCCACGTCTAGCAGTTTAGCAAATCATCCTCGAATACCGATCCATTTTCTAAAGATCTCTCTGTTGATGTTATAAGTGATTTATTTTGATAAAAGTTGACGAAACTTATGTTTATTCGAGTTTATACGATACGATACGACAACGCCAGAAATGCGAACTGTCAAAGATAACCATAGACACGGACCGGAATGCAAGCGTGTTGTCGACTACACGCGCGCGAATCAACAAAATCGTATTCGTGTCGAATGATGGTGATGCGGGGTCGGTGGGCCCGCGGCGCGCCGACTGAGCCCGACTGACAGACAGCCGGTCATAGGATGTGGGGTTACGCATGGGGCGTGAGAAAATAAAGTGTGGGAAAGAGTGGGCGTTCGCGGCGTGTAGTAAAACATTTGATAATGTTGTAGTGAACCGAACACATATTTACGAACGCAGTGCGCCGCGCCAGTAGCAGCATTGGATATTGTGATTGTGTGTGTCGCATCGGGTACAATAAACACATCGAGACGAGTTCACGAAACGAAAAGGTTGCGATGTGTGAGGAAGAGGCCGACGATTGACCGGAGATCTCGTGGGAAACGACCTTTGTTATGTACTCTGATATATACATTAGTATAAACAAAAAAATCTGTTCTGGAATTTAATCGCACGCGATGGGAGTCACTGGTCTGTGGCGGCTGATTGAACCAGCAGGCAAGCCAGTGCCGGTAGAGACTTTAGAGAATAAGGTGTTAGCTGTTGGTAAGCTCACATGCTATGTCAAATATTATTTCCAGCAAGGGTGTTTTCCAAATGATGGTGTAATTATAACCCATAATCTTATCTTTGCCAGATATATCAATATGGTTGCACCAGATGGTGAAAGGTTACCAAGATGCCAAAGGAGCTCCACTGGCCAATGCTCACCTGATGGGTCTGTTCCAACGGCTCTGCAAATTGTTGTATTTCAGAATAAAACCTATCTTTGTATTTGATGGTGCTTACCCAGACTTGAAAAAAGAAACAATTGTATGTTTAATTTAAGTAACTGATTTTACAATAGTAATTTATATTTAACTAGCTGCCCGGCGCAACTTCGTTCCCATGGTGCTACCCTACCCTATGTAGCTACCCCACCCTACCCTACCCTACCCTGAAAGCAAAATCTCCATTAACAAAATGATCCGCCATTTATTGAATTAATTTATTACAAAAAATGTGATAAATGAAAACCGCTCGACCGATTTTGTGCTTCAAACTTCGCATAAACCATCTACTAAATAGTCCAAACAAAGCCTAAACATTTGGTTTTGATAGGTGAGCCCGTTCTTGAGTTATAAAATTACAACGAAAAGTGGCATTGATTTTTAATACCTAGATGACTTAATTTTTGTATTAATTTGCTATCCATGACATTGCACTGATACTTGATAATATGATTATTTAGGCCAAAAGACAAGATAATAAATCCAAGTACAACTCTGAATCCGAACGGCTAAAGAGAGAATTGGCCCTTTTACTAAGAAAAAAAACAGCAGTAAGCACCTTGCTTGGCAAACAAATATCCCCAAGGAAGGCGAGTAGTACAACCAGCCCAGGTGAAAATGATGATCTTTTTAAATTGCCGGCTTTACCACAAAGAGAAGATGAAAGTGAATCAGAGTAAGTATTGTTCATACGTCACATATTTCTGATAAATGATAATAAGCATTACCAAAATGCTCCTGAACCTTATCATAAAGAAATAAGGACTATTTTCCTTTGTATTTATAAATGTCAAGGTATTTCTTAGATTTGAAACACTGTAATTTAAAATTGTTTTTTTTTAAGATCTGATGTTGAACAAAACTCAAGCGGCTCCATAATCGATTTACATTCTATTGATATTGAATCTGATAAGTTCAAAAATTTACCCACTAAAGAGAAATATGATATGCTTATAGAGCTAAAAGAGACAAGAAAAATGAATTCATGGGGAAAGATTCATGAGCTACCAAAGAAAAGTGATAATTTTTCAGATTTCCAGGTATGTACATGTTTTTCTAAAATATTATCTGGAATCTGCATACTCATTTTTGTAAATGTTTTAGCTGAAACGGTTGTTAAAAAGAAGAAAAGTACAAGAATGCTTACAAGAGACTGAAAAGGAAATGGGTGGTGCTGGCATGTCTTTAAATGATCTGGAGTCCTTGTTAAATGAAGAAGGTATAGATACAAAAATAGAAGCATTACCGAGTCGCCGGATTGCTTCGAATAACACCACTCGATTTTTACTCATTAATAATGTGAAACAGGCTTTAGCTGATGCCAAAAAGAGAAATGAAGCTGAAAACCAACCTAGTACTAGTAAGAATAAGGAAGGGACACCAATAGTAGATGAAAAAGATCCACCTAAATCAGATGAATTGGAAGATGATTTACAAAAAGCAATAAAAATGTCATTAGAATGTGTTACTGAAGCAGATAACAGTGGATGCACTTCTAAAACTGATGATTCTTGGACATCATGCATGACAGACACAGACTACTCCAATGACTCTGAAGAAGAAGATGGCTTTGAACAACCAGATAATATTTCAACAGCAAAAGCCTACATAATGCAATACAGCGATTACACAGATAGAGAAATAAATAAAATTGTTAGAAGTAAAAATAGTAATAATAAAAATAAAAGCAAAGTGCCTAAAGTCAATGAAATACTAGACGAAATTAATCAAGAAAAATCAATAATTGTTGATAATGTAGAACTATCTAGTGATGAAGATTGTATCCAAGACAAACCAACAAATAAAGTCAGTGAAACTGAAAACGTACATTCCAATACTGAAGAATTAATAGTTGAGAATGTAGACTTAACATCTAGTACTGAAGATGTAATCAAAGAAAAACCGGATAATAAAGTCTGTGAAATCGAAAACGTAGATTTCAACGCTGACAAATTAATCAAAGCTTCAGTTGATGTAATGGATATAACTCAATCATCAGTAGTTTGTGTTGGAACTCCTGTACAAGACATCATCACTCTTGATTCAAGTACAGAAGAAACTATTAATGAAAATGAGAATAATAAATCTACTATCGACAATATTGAGGAATCAAGTTCAAGCAATGATGAATTTGAAGATGTTCCTGATTTAGAAACTAAAACAAACAAACCTATTGTAGAGTTGATCCTAAATATGGGTGAAGTTCCTAGTGATGATATATTTGCAGATATATTCGATGATAAAAAGGTCAGTAGTAAAATTAACGAAGACAAGAATGTTAAAATTGAAACATTAACTTTAATACAATCTAAGAATATTGTTACAAAAGATAAACAAATAGATATCCCTAAAATTAAAGATAGTGAGTCATTTAATGATGATGTTCACGAAAACGAAGAGTCTCAAAATAATGAAAAAATAGATAAAGGAATAGAAGAAATAACGACAATCAATGGAAATTCTATAAATGTTGAATCCATTGCTGAACCATCTAAAAATAATAAACAAAATGATAAATTTTCTACAAATATACAAGAAAAAATAATTGACAAAGACGCTAACAAGCCACCCAGAGTAGTAATGACAACTGAAAAATTAAATACTCTTGTGAAGGAGATGGAAAGTGAAGAGCAAGTCTTGCTTCAAGAGAAGGGTCGAATGGATCGCGTTGGTCGAAATATTACTGAACAAATGACTAAAGAAGCCCAAGAACTACTTCAAATATTTGGTATACCCTACATCGTTGCGCCAATGGAGGCAGAAGCTCAATGCGCTTTTCTTGAAAGTGTTAATTTAACAGATGGTACCATTACTGATGATAGCGATATATGGCTATTTGGTGGCAGAACAGTGTATAAGAATTTCTTTAACCAGAAAAAGCATGTCTTGCAGTTTTTGGCTGACAGAATTGAGAAGTCTTTTAGTAAGTAATTATGTGTACGTTGTAGTAGTCTCATCAACGCTTAAACTTTGTGCATGAAGTTATAATAAAAAATGATTATATTTCAGATTTAAACAGAGAACAATTGGTTTTGCTGGCTTTACTTGTAGGTAGCGATTACACAACCGGCTTAACTGGTGTGGGTCCCGTCACTGCATTGGAAATCCTTGCGTCATTCCCAGTCAATAAGAAACAGTTGGTAAATGAAACCACAAGACATACACAATACACACAAATTTTAACTGGATTACACGAATTCAAGCGATGGGTACGATCTGGGAAAAGAACTGACAATACAACTCTTAAGAAGAAATTGAGGAATGTCGATTTGACGGACGACTTTCCGAGTATACGGGTAAGCTATTAAATGATATTATATCTTATCCTTGAATATGTATTAATGCAAGATGCAGTACTTAATACTTCGTTATAAAACCATATTTTTACAGGTTGTTCAAGCATATCTAGAACCGAATGTAGAAAAGAGTGAGGATAAATTTACATGGGGCGAATTAGATATCACAATATTGCGAGATTATGCTAAAGAAAAGTTTGGTTGGTCTCAAAATAAACTTGACGAGATTATTAAACCAGTTATGAAGAGAATGAGCGAGAGAAAGAACCAAAAGACTGTACAAGATTACTTCCAAAAGAAGGTTGAGTTCCAATCATTGGAACATCAACTGAGTAAAAGAGTGAAAGCTGCTGTGCAGAGAATGGATCCAGAAAAAGCTCTTGACGAACAAAATATACTAGGGGAAGAAAAAACTAAAGTCAGTAGAAAAAGGAAAGTTATCAAAAGTAAGACTGATGAAAAAGCAATAGATGATAGTATAAAGACTCCTGCCAAAGCTGGACCATCTAGAATGAAACAGAAGAAAAACAATGAACAAAGTGTCCTGAGTGATCACTGTGTTAAAGTAGTATCACAAATAGATGCCAGAGATGGCAAATCTATTGTAGATATAAAAATTCCGAAAACTGATAGATATCAGGAATTTATTCCACAAAGAGAGAAACAGAAGCAACAGATGTTGCAAAATAAGTTGAGAGCAATTGAAATATTCAGAAAAACAAAAATTGATCCCAAAAAGAAAATCTCCAAACGGAAGGCACTTCAGCCCAAAAAGAAAGCTGAACTTTCAGAAAGTGATAGTGATTAAGTAAATTAATAATTTATTCTTAAATATAAGCATGGAAGTAAAAAGCAATTATAAAAAGTAACTATATTGTTTACATTTTACTGTGAACTGATAAGCATAATACTTTTTTTTATGCAAAATTGTATACTGAATATTTACAGAAAATAGTTTACTAGTCGTCCTAGTAACAAAAAATAGCATAAAAATCTCAAGCGGTATAAACTTTCACGGCTAGCGCATCTCAATTGTTTTTCGCCAACAGCAGCGGTAGTAAGAAGATACCGTCTGATACAATTAACCCAAATAAGTAAATAGCAGAAAAAACACGTCACTGAGGTACGGGGTAGTTCAGTGTTTGTAAAAAAATTCCCCCGAAACGGCTTGACCGCTTGAAATTTTGTGTATATTACACAAAATTTCATAAGATTTGTAGTAGGTTTGAGAATAGGACGTAAACTATTTTTCATACCCGTAGGGTATGGTAGGGTAGGGTAGGGCAGGGCAGGGCAGGGTAGGGTAGGGTAGGGTAGCACCACGTGAACGAAGTCGCGTCGGGCAGCTAGTTTATTAATAAAGGGGTAAGGGATTTTTCCTCGATGAGAATATGCAATTTTCCGAATAGACAGGTTCCAACCACATGTAATGGCCAAACTGTTAACATTACCCGAGCCCGAAATGGGATTTTAATGTAAAGCGCTTACAAATGGTTTCATCAAATTAGTAGGCTATAATTCGCATTCATAGCCCCGCAGTATACTGACATATTACGATATTATGACCCGCTCGGCTTTCGCGCCAGCCGAGAGAGAGTTGCGTGATTTGATTGTTATAAAGAAGACTCACGCATTAACTAGGGGTTTTATATTTTGTTATGGTGTATTTTTTGCAAAAT
The DNA here is from genome assembly GCA_947623365.1 of Achlya flavicornis. Taxonomy (NCBI): domain Eukaryota; kingdom Metazoa; phylum Arthropoda; class Insecta; order Lepidoptera; family Drepanidae; genus Achlya; species Achlya flavicornis. Next base: position 4,221,667 of record OX392468.1, on the reverse strand, counting down.
GACTGGCGACATAAAACAAACACTGACTACCAGTTCTCGAAAAGTCAAAGTTATAATATACCTACAAGATACAACGCTTGATGCAAGGAGCTGCGAAAATAATTAACTATCTGCGCGAGAAGGTGCGCGCGGCTCTGGCAGTTCGGCGTTAAAATTGTCGCTGTTCGTAAAAAAAATCAAATTAACTTATTTTCTTTCTTTCTTTCTAAAAATAAAAATCAATTATAAAATAAGTCACTTTATTGTTTACATTCAACTGTGAACTAAGCATAGTTTTAAAACATTGTAATAATTAAATATGTTTTAATAGAAATTAAAATTGCATAAATATGCACACAGTTATGCATTAGTAAATTAACAGTAAATATTCACTAAAATAATATGATTTTGATGAAGATATAAAATACCTAATTCATTACTTAAAACTTTTCAATATGTATGAAAATTGACATCAAGGGTGAATGGATGAGAGTTACAGTTTTTTTATGGTATTAAAATACCATGGTTTTAATAATTATTATCGCCTACAAAACAATTGGTTGGTTCCTCTAGTCATCCGGATGCATGCATTCTGGATGTTGTCCCTGTCATATTTTTTTTTTCAATGTTCGCAAACGTAGGTAAATCAATGTTCTCATACAGTGGCACTACAAACTTGGATCTGACCATTGTGGCTTCTACGGGCAACAAATACTCTTACCTTATAAATAACTCAAAAGTTTGGAATTCGCAAATTCTTGTAATTCGATACAATTTTATCTTCAATCAGTTAGGTATGAGATCCGCTAAATTATTATCTTCCAAAAACCAAAGTTTATGTTAAATATTTCTTCTATAACCTGCATATAAATCTCGATAAACGACAAGACATTTAAGTACTATTTTTGCTAGCCAAATATTCTAATTAGACATTTTACTCCATTCTAATTTTCACTTATTGTGCAGGATATTTTATTTTTATATTGATTCGAATAAAAAAAACCTTAAGCTTTTCAAAAAGAACGTATATACAACTACTAACAAGTAAATTATGAGCTAATAAAACACAAAATATGATATTGTTAGAGACTAACGTTTTATTTCGCGATATAAACTTTTATACAATAATCACACTGTGTACAGGCTCACATGTCATATCGCTATACAAATCTGTAGGACTGACGACGAAGCCATAGCGTCGCATGTAGCTTTCAAATTTAATGGCGTGTCCGGAGGGACGTAGCACAAATCTAGACACAAAAAATCCGCCCCATCGCGACTAGTATCCATATAGATTTTTGTATTGCAATTTGATGAGGCGGAACACAGTATGTGAAGGATTAAACGTGGTACAAAGTGGCTGTTCGTAGACATCAATGCCAATAGCAGAATATTTATATATGGCATTTCGATTAAAAAAAAAAATGTTTAAAAAAGTGCAGCATACTACAAATTTTACTTGAAATCATTTGTTCACCGAAAAACCACTAATCATATTTTTTTTAAATATTTTATTACTGGGAGTAGTTTTCCATAAGAGAAAAAGAGAGGAGAATATTCTGTCTTCTCAAAACTTTATCCAAAAAAATCTTACATAGTGTAAATAAATCACAATCCGACATCCCACCAGACACGCCGCTACTGTACCAATCCAATACTTAAATTAACACACTATAAATATAATTAATCAACTTTCACCACGCTGTAAATTTTCCTGACGAACCAGAAACACGCCATGAAACCTATAGTGCCCGTTAGTAGGAAAAATAGGAACACCATGATAATAGTGTAGCCAAAGTATAGGAAAGTCGAGGCCGCGTCCTCTATGTTCAGTTTAGTAACGAAGTAATGGCAGCAGTAGATGAATAAGTAGCCAGCCGTGGAGCCCGAGCTGAGGAAGGCTCGCCACCACCAGTGGTAGTCCTCGGCGCACAGGTGGAAGTAGCACAGCAGGATCGTGGTCTCGGAGCACGTGATCACCAGGATCACGAACACGAGGAACAGGAAACCGAACATGTAGTACATCTGAAACCAAAAACATTATTTAAATAAATAAATAGATATCCTGGTTTCCTCACACACGGCTACCTGATCTCAAACTAAGCAGAGCTTCTACCATGGAAACCAGATAACTGTTATACTACATATACTACTTTTTATTGGTATTGTAAATACATACTTGTGTTCATACACACAAATCTATGTCCAATGGGGGAATCGAACCCACGAACTGCTTGATAGGTGGAACGTTAACCAACCACGCCAACTAGCCCGTCAAATGAATAGAATAGAATAGAATATTTATTTGTCGAACACAGGTTATTATAAAACAAAGATGTTACAAAATGTCAGAGTTGGTACTTTCTATGTTCTGCCGTTAGGCGTACAAATGCTTAATACAATCAAATTAAAATGGCAATAAAGTTAAATTTTATATGAATAATTAATGTCTTATACACAATACAAATAAAATAATTAATCGACAATGATAACACAAAACAAGTTACAGCATTAATAATTTACATGGACATAAAAACAAAACATGTTGGGCTAGTTAAATGTCATATCTAATAGCAATAATAATAATAAAATAATAATGGTTTGTGACATTTCAAATTGTATCATTCATGAATTCATCAATAGTGTAGTAAGCTTTGAATGTCAATAATTGTAATAACAGCTTTTTAAATAAATTTATGTTTGCACATTCCTTTATATTTTGAGGAAGATGGTTGTACACATTTATCGAAAAAACAAAAACACTTTTCTGATCAAGAGCTGATTTTGAGGGTACAAGGCACAGATTGTCTTGTCGTCGTTTACTACTGACTTGAGTAAATTTATCTAAATTATTTCGAATAAATATTGCGGTTTCAAAAATAAACAATGATGGAACAGTTAATATTTTAAGATCCATGAAGTAGTTTTTGCAGCTGTCTGTACGTTTCAGATTACACATAGATCTTATGCACCTTTTTTGTGCTTTAAAAACCATTTCCTTGCCTGTAGCATTTCCCCAAAATATTATACCGTACCTTAGTACTGAAGCTGCTAGGCCATGGTAAGCTGTGAGTAGGGCAGCTTGATTGACTACTTTATTTAACATGTGAAGGGCATAGGCAATTTGGCTTAGTTTGTCGCACAACGATTGAATTTGTGTTGACCATTTCATGTTGTTATCAATATACAACCCTAAGAATTTTGTAACACTTGTTTCAGAAACATGTTTACCGTTGTAGCTGATGTTTAGTCCTAATAATTGGTTTTGCCTTTGTTTAAAGTTCATAATATTGGTTTTTTCTAAGTTTATAAGTAAATTATTTGATTGCATCCAATTAATAACAGATTTAAGATTAGCGTTAATTTCATTTTCATAGCTACAAATGTTTTCTTTACAGAATAGGACGTTGCTATCATCCGCAAATAATACCATAGGATGATCAATCGCCCTAGGCAAATCATTTATATAAATGATAAATAATAAACGTCCCAAGACGCTCCCTTGTGGAACCCCATATCGAACCGTTCTGGAGTCAGATGTGTAATCGGTTTCGGTTTTAGTGTTCACGCAGATTCTTTTGATGATAGTCTTTTGCTGTCTATTACTCAAGTAAGATTCGAGTAATTGTAGTGCATTCCCTCTTACCCCATACATATATAGCTTTTTTAGTAGTATAGTGTGGTCAACAAAGTCTGACATATCCATATATAAAGCTACTACGGGTAAGTTCTTATCCATACGAAGCATGATTTTATGAAGGAATTCATAGATGAATAAGAATTCATGATTAGTACATACTCCTATATTCTACTGAGATTTTCTACAGTGGCCACCTCTACCAACCTCTCCGTCATAAAAGACGGCACACTATACCTGGCAACCCCTTACGAAGCGTTAGAGACCATCTGCGGTAGGTCACGCCGTCAGGGTACTTATTTGGTGGTTTTAATGATTAGTACAGTAGTACCCAACTAATATGGCTTACCGATGTACCTGCGCAGAAGATACATTTTCAAAGCGCGGCAAAAGCTATTGGTCGGCAGTTGCCGCCATTTGTGCGGAGGGGCGTGACTTGCGAGTGAGACGGAACTACAAGCTGCACTGTTTTATGAACCTTATAGTAGTGTTCTAAGGTTGATTGTAAGTTTTAATCATTCTTTCGTTAATCTTCGGGCCATATTTTATTTTCTGTGCCAACGAAGATTCACGACGCGCCTTATCAGTTGGGTACTTCGGTATTCATTTTATTAATATAAAGAGATTTTGTTTGTATTTGCGTTTTTATAAAATTGAGTTGGCAATAGAATACGCATTGTACTGACAATCATTGCAGGCTCAAAAAAAAATAGAGAGGAGGGAAATTCATACAATGATATTGTGAGTATCGAGGACAATAATTATAATTTTATACACACAAAAAAGGCAATAAATATCCTGGGCCATACTTCATACACTGCCATCTCGAAATCTCCACTTGTTATAAACCATGTAACTTACGATGGACGACAAACCGACATGTTCATTGTTCATGCACACAAATCTTGTGGCATGTGGCATCTTTGTGCAATCATCACGACCAGTGCCATGGCAGTGCGGTTATTTTAATATCCACGCCAGCCGGCCCAAATAATTTCACTCACACAAGAACAATTTAAATAGCTTTTTTTACATACCTGACTGGACCATAGCGAGTTGAGGATGAAAAACAGCTGAATGAAGATGCATCCGAAAGGCAACACTCCGCCCATTATGATACCGGGGATCGGTTGCGTGTACAGAGATTGTTCGGGGATCTGCCGCGGGATTTGATTCGTTCGCACGGGGTGGTCCAGGATCTATGAAAAAAGTGTATTATGTGAATCCGGCTCGAAGGACTAGAAGATTTTTTGATTAGAGACAGTTTTTTATATATTAAAGGTTGTTTAGGGCCGAATAAGATATTGTTATCCGGCTCGAAGGACCATAATTTATATAACCTCTGGTAACTAATTTGCTGGTAATTATGTAGATTAAAATCACATGCGACGTAGTATATAATAGATAGTACCAAATTGTTGCGTTACATTTTCTATAAGAAACGTAACGTGAACTGTGCTAATTAATGTAATCAATTGTTTTTGTATGTGACCTAACTTGTATTACAACATTCGATGCTGCTGTCGATTACTCTACAATGAGTCCAGATTAATTTAGTTTGGAACTTACACCAATGACATGAGGTTTACTTTCGATCAGCACACTATTCTCCACTTAAATTTTGGTTTTCGTTCTACAATACAGGCCTAAAACATGACACTATAATAAAATATCAAACTCACCCTCTTTCTAAATCCAAAGTAGGCGCCGATGAAAGTGAGCGGCACAGACACTCCGAACCAAAGTGCCAGCAGAGCGACTAAAGTTGAGAACGGCACAGCAGCGGACGAGCCCTTTCCCCACAGCACGAGGTTCATTATGAAGAACAGAGAGAATACCACTCTGAAATACAAGATATAAATTATTAATCTATCAGACTTGCATATTGAATTTGATGATCTGATATTTTGTTGTTAAAAACATTTTTTTTTTTATAATAGTCCACCAACTTTATCATCAGACCTTAGAACCAGTCCATGTCAAGACGAATCGAACGAGCCCAAACTCGATGGCGTTGCGACGTTTTATTACAGGTTCCTATGCCCACGTTTGAGCTTCATCATCAGAGTATATGTCATAATAATATTGCATTGTCATCCGATTTACGTATTCATGCAAAATTTCAGGTCAATCGGAACATGCAAGATCTAAATAAAACATCGTAAAAATGATAACGACAAAATAAAGTCAAATGATGATTTGACCGAAGGTGGTAAGCACAGAAAGCCTAGTAGGGAACTGTCCTTCAAGTGCAGCTACATATTTTTAATATAAGTGGACAGTTAGGTGGGTACTACAAAAAAAGTTCCTTACCACCGTGCTATGGTTTACTCATGATGTTTTTCTTTGCTAAAGGATTAAACTCCACACGTTACTACCTAAATAAATAAATAAATTCTTGGTCCAGAGAGGCTCCGTGAGTTTTGCAAGACATCCCAGTAAAGGCCTGTGGTTCTGGAAGGAGCTAAGCAGGCTAAAGATAATTCACCCTTTACGCAAAAGGAACTCAAGCAGTCTATTCATAGAAAATAAGAGCCTACAAAAAGTTACAAGTTTTGGACACTGTGCTTCGGAAGGCACGTTAAACCGTTTGTCTCGGTTATCACTTAATTGTGATGTTCGTCAAGTTAGTAGAAGGCCTCATAGGAGGCTTGAAAACTCCAACAGTAGATTTAACACTAGCCTACCTCCACCGATACGCAGTGGACGCGCGTGGTGGAGTATCCGCTCATTCCCTTTCACCCTCATCTGTGAAAGGAGGCCTGTGGGACATTATAGGCCTGACGATGACGTTCATTTTGCTTGAAGTGTATTCCGTCAATTCCCTACCACCGACAATGCGCTCTGATTAGCTCAGACAAAGATACATGCACTCTGATTGGCCAAGTCAAAGACACGATTCATTAACTGGTCCTTACTGTTCAAAATCAGTGCAAAATCACTGACTAACGGAATTTGATTGCTCATTATTACTAATCAGCGGCTCTACCGCGTAATTTTGGTGGTAATCGTAACGAACACCATTAATGAATTGCATCCAATCAGGGCCCTCGAATGGTCATCGTCGCGTCATACCGCGAGCGTGTCATTGGATGATATAATTAATGGTGTTCGTTACGATTACCACCAAAGATACGCAATAGCCCGGCTGAAGGGATTTTCCCTCGATGTTGGAGACTTACCCAGGGCATACCATCGAGGTGAGCAGTATGTTGCTCTTCCACCTCCTGCCTCCGAAGCTCTTGTAGATCCTGGCGCTGACGTAGCCGGCGGCGGCGCCGAGCAGCACCCACGCGACCAGCGCGCACGTCATCAGCGCGCCGCGGTTCGCCGGCGATAGGAAACCGAGACACGCGAACGCTAACGTTACTAGGGTCATGCCGAATACCTACCAAACAATTTATTACATTAGTCAACGCTAAGGGTTGTTTTTTTGCATACGGCCCGCCTGATGGTAAGCGTTTAGCGTAGCCATATGGACGCTTGCAACACACGAGGCATCACGTTACCGACCCGCGCCAATGAGCGTAGCGGCGTAAAGACGCTTGGATCAAAATATTACTACTTATATCAAACTTAAAGGGCCAATAAATATATATTTTTTAGAAGTTCTTTTTTGTGTCATAGTTTTTTTAATTTATCTCCTTCGTTTTTCTTTATGTCATCGTGTTATAAAGTAAATGAATAGACGATGGCGCTGATTCTGTTGTTTACAACTTAACTAATTTTAGTCTCACTATGTCTCTTTCTAACAAAGAACATAAGAAAAGGATCTAAGAAATTTAGTCCTGTCAAATTAGTCCAATGCTTGTTTTCAATATAAATTTTGTCGCCATCTATCGCGGTTTCGTCTAAATACTCGCAAATGAAGATGGCTAAGACTAATTTGATAGCTTTAAATTATGTCCTATCCTTTTCCAATAATTTTTGTAAGAAAGAGATGTGATGTGAGTAAAATTAGTTTCGTGCGATTTACAACAGAATCGGCACCATTTTATACCGCAGGTTTGTAACAATTTTAGGAAAATATGGAACGACTACCATCATTCTTGGAAAAAAGAAACGCCCGCTCACAAAGAAGGGACACCCGGGCGTCTCATCGCCCGCAGCGTTATGGTATGATAGTACCTACTTCTGGCATTAACCATTATTAACAAAATTAGTTCGCTTGGATGAAGTGCCTAGGGTGGGTGGTTTTGATGGTTGAAGTGAATGAAAGTTAAATCGGTCAAGTGCAAGTAAGAAGAATATTTAAAAATATAATTAGAAAAAAGGCTCTTTTATTTAGTCATTTACATGTCCGTCAATCGTGATGTTTGAAAACATAAAAAATGCATTTTAACGATTTAAAAAATCATGTCTTTTGGTAAATATGAATAATTTTATATAGTAAACATGAATAATTATAGTAGAAAAAGATAAATTCATTTTCGTGGCATAATAGTCTGACAAAACTACGAAGTTAATATTACGAAGGGGGACTAGATCATTTCACAACAACTAATAGATTAGATTAACTGCCATTAACTATTATCATATTTGATAACGATAGCATCTCGAGAGATTTAATCGGTTTCTATACGGCTATGAATTTTTAAGCAGTATCGACAAATTTGAATCGCTCGTGGTGCAGCATGATTAGCCGTTCTTAATCGATCGGCAAGTTAAGCTACCACCGTCGTGGTCGGAACCTGGATGGGTGACCGCCTAGTGGTATTTCAAATCGAGCGTTTCCGTGCTTCGGAAGGCACGTAAAGCCGTTGGTCCCGGTTATCACTTAATTGTGATAGTCGTTAAGCTAGTTGGAGGCCTTCTAGGTGGCTTGAAAACTCCAACAGTAGGTTGACCACTAGCCTACCTCCACCGATCTGCAGTGGGTACGCGTGGTGGAGTATCTGCCCATTCCCTTTCACCCTGATTTGTGAAAGGAGGCCTGACATTATAGGCTGATGATTTTGCTGCTGACAAATTTTATGAATCCAATGTTTTTAAATAAAATGTTTGTAAAAAAAATTACAAACAGCTGCCAGTCTCGGTCTTAGTCTTAAAATAAATTTCATCCTACAAGTAAATCATATTTGTAATAATGTATGGGTCTAACTAGTCATGGGTCTTTACCCAATAATCGATTCAATTCGCCACACTCATAATCAAGAGTGTATATACGGTCTACTTTTAGGGTAAATTCACACCGACACGCGACGACGTTTGAAGAGACTAATTGTTTCACTCAGCGCAGCTTACTCAAATTCTCACACTGAAATGTGTACCTTTTAGTGTAGTGAATAAAGTTCTATATTGATATAAGATAGCGTATCTTAAAAACTGCGCGCCGCATCTCGGCGTGAGTTGACCCTTTATTTATCTATCTATACAACGTTATTTATAGAATACCAGGGCCAGTAGACAAGATGGTTATCGACAATCGTCATCGACAGTAAACGATCAACCTTTGTATGGGATTGACATTTCAAACCGAAATGTCACGTGATTTTTAACAATCTCTAATGTCAATCACATACAAAGGTTGATCGTTTACTAACGATGACGATTGTCGACAGCCATCTTGTCTAGGGGGGTCCCTGATACACTACAACAATTTTTTTAAGTGGAAGTGCAGTAGCTTTAATTTAATTATTAATAGCTTTTACGAAGACATGGTAGTGTTAATATTACTTTTGTTCATACAAAAAGTGTTACTGTTTTTTATCATTGTCACAAAATAACATGGCATAACAAATTGCAAACTGATTTCTGGAATATGGTAACCAAAAACACTGTATGAAAAGACTTGTACTGACTGAGCAACTACCCCTAGCAGTTATGCGTTGATATCTATCGACGCAGTTAAAGCCTTGAAAGAATCATGGCGAGATTTGTAAAAACAAATAAAGATTTTTAGGGAATGACGTTATAATTGATCCTTGGTGCCTAAGGAATAACTTGAGACATTTAAAATATTTTTAGAACCCCGGGATAAAAATGCGACATTCTATGCCATACTAGTGAATCTCAAAGCAAGTTCCACTCCCTTGCTGTCCGCATTATAAATGAGGATGCAAAACGCTTTGTCCGTATTTTCGGTATGTCAACAACGTACGGGTGAAAATTTTCCCGGCGTCTTGTGGTTCGGTGTAAAAATGGGGATGGTGGAATTAAGTTGAACAATTCCTGCGCACACTCTCCAAAATATATCCTGTAGAAAACCGATAAGCAAGCAACCTTCTTCGCAATGTTACTCATATAGGGGTAAAATATGGTATCGCAGTTGAAACAGGCCGGCAAAAAGCTAGTTAGTAATATAATTGACTGACCTGTGAACCAGAGCCCAAGTATACAGCGAGCAGCATGCCACGGCGAGGTGGTCGGAACACGTCTCCGTGCACCAGCTTCCATCCAAATTCCTCCTGATGCGACAAAACAAGGAATTATTTATCTAATTTTAAGCCTAGAGAAAAGGACTCCCTGACCACATTTTAGACGGTGATAGAAGAGTTTTCGGTGAAGAAAAACATCGTAAGGAAACAACAGCATGGTGTAAGGGTACTTTGAAGTACCCGGTTAGCTGTCCACAACCCTCAAGTTGCAAATCTGTCACCAAACAGCTGCACTTGATATCCGACTAAGGATCTTGTTAATTATTTGGAGAAAAAAGCCAAACATAGTCAGGTTGTCCAATTGAGTGTCGAGTTTCTTGCCGGATTCTTCTCAATTGAAGGCCGAGTTCCGAACCCGTGGTAACTTCAGTAAATGTGACCTTCATAAGTGTCCTTCGTGATCTTGATGTTAGACCACATACTAAAACATGGTCATTTTAGGATCAACAACGTACGAGTGATACCGCAAGTATTGCAAACGTCCATAGGCTACGGTAACTGCTTACCATCAGGCGGGCCGTATGCCTGTTTGCTACCTTAGTAGAATAAAAAATAATGTTTATTACCTGTGCATCTTCACCACATTCCATCTGGTTGTACCTTGCGATATCTTTATGCAGTGTCCTAAGCAATATCATTGCCACCATACCACTGAGGAACAGCACAATCACCAGTGAGTTCAGAATAGAGAACCATTGTATATTAGTCTGTGGCATTGACTCCAAAATGTAGTCCCATCGCGATGACCATTTGATGGTATTGTTCTTGATGAAAGTGACTTTGTATGAGTAAGTCACGCTGAAGCTCTTGTCAGAGTCCAATGTTGTCGGTATTTCTAATGGGATGCGAGCGCTGCAGTCCAAGCTGTCTTGACTTGGATGCTTTATGCTGGCTGGTTTAATCTGTGGAAATACCAATTTTTAAAAACAATGTTATAGTCCCACAAAGTTACCTGGTCCGGTTGCCAAAAGAGGCATAAACGACGCCATTATTCGCCATTGGTCAAAGGGAAAATAACCACCACGTTCATTGGTTGTTTGCTCCACCAAATGCGATAACAGCGACACTATCAACGGGCCATATAAGTTTGTTGGACTGTACATAAGACCGATATAATTCACGCAACGAATAAGGGGAAAGATTCTTCATACAAAGAAAAGACTAGCTAACCACCGCGGTATTAATGTTCTTTGCGCGGAACCGTAATTCTTAAAAATTCTTTTTTTTCTTTAAATAAAAGTAGCCAAGTTACTCCTTATAACATCAGCTATCCCAGTGGAAGGTCCGTGTAAATAGGTCCAACCGTTTCAGAGATTAGCAGGAACAAACACCGAGACAAAAAAAAGGGTCTGAGTATCATATATACTTTCAAATCTCATTTTATCTGTTATTTTGACATATAAACAAACAGATAATTCATTCATCGATTCGTATGGATTATGAACTAATCGAACTCAATGAAACGTAAACATCATGCAATAACTAATAAGTATTTCGACTTTCGGAAAGTCGATTCCCACTAAGCTATGAGCCAACAAGATATGTACGGCTCCGAACAAAAATCTTCGAATCCTTCCAAAATTACAAGATCTTAATATAGATGCCAGGTTTAGGTGTAGTTATGGATATCCCACATAAAAAGGATAATATCTGTCAAGTTGCAGTAGTAATAAAATAAATAAATAAATATCCTGGGACATTCCTCACACACGGTCATCTGATCCCAAACTAAGCAGAGCTTGTACTATGGAAACCAGATAACTGATATACTACTTTTTGTTTGTAAATACATACTTAATATACATAATTACCCCCAGACTCAGGACATATAGACATGTTCATGCACACAAATGCATGTCCTGTGCGGGAATCGAACCCACGACCTGCGGCGCAATAGGCGGAATCTTTACCAGACTCTTAACCAACTGCGCCAACTGGCCCGTAGTTAAAATAAACATAGAATAAGAAACTTAAAATATATACAACCTATTGCCATCACACTCAGGCGCCCGCACTCTTCTCGCGACAGATTGAGATAGCAAAACAACAACAACAACAATAAAAACCAAACGTGCGCCGAAGACCTGGCGGTAATATCCACTTAAAATAGGAAATCATCAATCATCATGTTCATGAACAGAAAGAACCTTTGTCGTCGTTAAAATATATTCCATTTTTTTTTGTATTTTGTCAGTAATAAATTCTTCTTGTGAGTGTTAGGAACTGCTAATTTTGGAGTAGAGTTAAATCTCCCCTAATAATAAAGAGATTTGGATTTTTGGGTTTTTGTTTGTAATGAATAAACTCAATAACTACTGGCCCAATTTTAAAAATTCTTTCACCAGGATAAAGCTAAATTATCACTCAGTAACATAGGCTAAATATTATTTAATAAAAAATAGGGATCCCTAGGAAAACTCCAATAATGTAACCGAAAATTCACCCGGGCGACTGCGGCCACGAACAGCTAGTATATTATAAATAAATTTTAAGAGAACTAGAGCATAGCGATTCTTTGCGCAATGTGCAGTTAGATGGTAGTATATAAAAATACTGATTTTTTTTTAATAGTTTAAACATTATGCCTACAGATATGTATGGAATTTTCTACATTCCATTATAATATTTCTGGTTACCCAAAAATATGCTAGTATGATAATCAAATCAGTACTTAATTAGCACATTAGTTGTTTTAGTAAAGTTATCCACTCATAATAGGGCACCCTATACATGGCAAAATTATTAATACTCAGCTACCAGTATCAAATCATCTTCATCATCATTTTGTGCCTGGCTCTATTTTTTTATGCAACAACTATACTCAAAAACACTTTTATAGTATTTTTGAGTAAAATTGTTGTATTAAATGTTCGCAAATAAGTAAGGGTAAGAAATAACTCGAACTAAAACTACTTAATTCACATATATTTAAAAAAGAAAAACATACCTTAGCAGATATAATCCGCCCACCATTATCACCAAAACCGACGGCCCAATCTTCCTCACCACCGCTGTGATATGTGATCTCGATGTCGACGTGGTTAAAGAGGTAATAGGCACCAACGTGGCTCGGTTGGATGTTCACAATTGGTGTGCATGTGTCCTAAATATAATATATAGATTATTATTAATAGATTTCACATACATTATTATTATTATATGTATAATAACTAGAATTTTCCCATGATAAAAGATTATGCAAATTTCAACAATGAAATTATAATTATTATAACATAAATCTCAGTACAGTGGTATTCATGGGGATTTCGGATATCCATAATTAAAAAAAATATATATTAATTTATATCTAAACTCTAAATCAACGTTTATTTGTAATATTATTTACAAATGATATAATTGTACAGTTTAATAATAGGTATATGTAGATAAAACTTAACTTATATGATCAACTAAGTGAACAAGCATAATAGTATAGTAGGTTTGTTAGATAACAGAATAACCTTTATTTGTATTGATTGTGTTTCATTTGGTGAATACTGATCCGAAGTAAACTTACAGTAAGTGTAACTTGTACCACAACTGTTCTGAAACATCTGCTCCATTATCATTAAGTACTAATTAACATTTATATAGAACAAGGCAACACATAATGTTTTTTTACATTTAGATATTATTATTCATACTAGCTGTCCCCTGCGGTTTCCCGGGATAAACAGTAGCTTATAACTTGGTAGTTTCAAAGATTAGCTTTATTATATTAGTACAGATTATTATCATAAGAACCCTGATACATAATTTATTACTAAAACACAGACTAAATTAATAAAATATAGATTCCCTCAGAATATTAATAAGAGTGATCATTCAGTGTAAAATCTTTTATTAGAATAACATTCAGATGCATTACTTGCATGGATGCATGAGTGTTTATTTGTGAGTTTATTTTTTTGTGATAGACAATTGAAACAAATACAGCTGCATTAACAATTGGAAGGTTACAAGCCTTTATTGCATTAACACCACATAAACATAAAAACAAATAGGTATCATTAAAAGTTTAAATGCTTGTGTGGAAAAATTAGTTTTTTATTTATATTTGTTGGTAAATGGGTTTTGTTTCCCACTAGAACCAATGAGAGATGATGAAACATAGATAAATAAAGAGTGACCCTCTGTCTATAATGGCCATATATATTTTCAAAAATAATGACAACAATCTTGTATAAAAAATTCAAGTAATCATAGTGTCAAGTTTAATTTATGCTTATCTATCATGCTTTACACAAAAATTTAGATCAGCAGTTCCCAAAGTATGACAAATATTGGGTGGGTGCTCTCGAATTTGCAACTTTTTGTTAGGTGCACCACGGTCCAATCAACTTTGGGAACCACTGATTTAGATCCTTACACACATTAATATTAGCTGCAAGCATATATTGATTAATAATAATTAATGTAAAATTACTTTAAACTAGTTATTTTAAGGAATAATAAGAAATTATCACATTATCCTATAAATATACAAAAGTAACTCCTCCATCTGTTTGTTACTTATTCACAAACCTTTTAACTGATTGCAATGAAATTGGCACACAGATAGTCTATGGTATGGAGTGGGACATAAGCTACTGTAAATCCCCATTAATTATATAATATACAAGAAATTCTAACTTAGAATATGACTTACCATATCTCTGCGCACTTGACAACCCATAGGGAATCCAGTGCTGCAGTAGGTCTTTCCACCCTCATTGACCAAGTAGCACCATGTAACCGGCATGTTGTCCAGTATCCAGTGGTGTTGGTAGTACAGAGCCATACCCATCTTCAAGAGATTTAACTTTTTAATCGAATCCGTGTCTGCTCCCCTGTATGTCTTCGTACAAACAGCCTTACAGTCCACATTTTCAAGGAAATTGAGTTTGTAGGGACTTGGTCGTATTCTTTCACCAAAGACAACTTGACCCAAATTCTCCACAGGAGACTGGCTCTCATCAATAGTACAAAAATCAAAATGGTGATACTCAAATGGGATTACGGACTCTTCTGTATTAAGTCTGTTCACATAAAGCGGGATTTCATTCTGTAAATAAATATCAAAATTAATATTGTGTGAGTCTATTAAATTTAAAGTACCTACTGATAGTAGGCATGGCAATTTCCTGCACCTTATCGCATTTATACGCTTTTTACCAGTAAAGTCAATTAGTTAGTGTAGAAGATATAGGTATGATAAAATAGTGGCTATTTCAGGCTTACTTCAACATAACATCGGCTGTATAATATGGATAGTATATAATAATTATGATAACTGTAAAAAAAATAGCGTTGTTGCACCACGCGTATGTATTGATGTCAATCTTTTTAAGATTGCCGACAATAACAATAAAAATAAGTAAGTACTCACTTTGCACGATTTCCCATTGTCTTCACCGGCTTTACAATAGTTTACTGGCGCTAAGCCTGGCAGATAAAACGCTCTAATAGGCGTTAAAATCAGCAATGCGCAAACCACTAAGTACGGTAACGACACGATCGACATGACGTGATATTTTAATAAAGCTCCTCTTCAGTTTAACGTTGTACCCGAAACTATCATAAATAACGGACGTAAGGAGATACAATCCACATAATCGGAGCAGGAATCCGAAAACAATGCCCAATAAGTTTATTTAGATTTTTCGTTAACTTCGACAAATAATTTCTTCTTTTTGCACAAGGAAACGTCACCACAACTAGTCTTGCCAGTTACAAAATTAATGGGTGAAATGTGAAACGTCAAAACAATTTTTTATCGACCATAAACAAATGAATGAACCTTCCTACATACCTACCTTAGAACCTACCTTATAATAAACCTGTGATATAAATGCGAATGTTTGTGAGAATGCCATTAATATAGTACCTATGGATGTTGCATATAAACGGCTGAACGAATTTTGGAGAAACTTATGGCACATAGATCCTTTCTCTGTCTACGGTTAGATCCATAGTTAGAATATTTATAGAACTTTACTGTACTTCGGTCCGTTAGCACCGGTACGATCCAAATGCCTTGAAACTAAAGTGGTTATACATGGTTTGAACGACTAAAATTTACTAAAATTGTAGACTGAGTATGTATATATATATAGGCTGTCAGCCTATAGCAAAGAAGGTAGCGATAATTTCATATATATTTAGATTTTTATCGTATTTAGACGAAATTATCTCTCAAAAATTTGCATGATATTGACAGAATATACATTTTAGTATAGTAAACCTTTAATTAACCTTTAAACATGAGACTTTTTGGCGGGAACTTGCAGAGTGACGTAGCATTTTCATTTTTATTTTCATAAATTTGTGTATTTTGAGTTTTATTGTGTATTTTTGGTGGTATTTTACCCAATAAAGATCATCCATGTGCACCAGTGAAGTGAAATGAAATGAATTATGTGTATCGTGACTTTTCAAGTTGTCTCAAAATTTCCGTGTAGAGTTTTACTACAATGACCACCATTGTAGTAAAACATGACTTTTATGGACGGTGACTGAGGACTATAATGTGAAGTGATTTATTGTGACTGGAAACTATAATATAACTCGACACTGGCAGAAATGAGCCCTAATTTGGGCTTGGTTGCCAAAATTAAAAATAAGAAGAAGAAGAACCTTTAAACATCTAGGTACTGACCTATGATAGGTTATGTTTGGTTCATTTTATTCGCTACGTCTTTTACATCACTACACACTGTCATTGAGAATATAATACAAAGTCACAAATAACCACAGACGTATGAGTGTACGTACTACTCATACGTCTGTGCAAATAACATACATATAGGGTTTCACAGCCCTCATCAACAAATATCTTTTGCCACCACAAACTTGTTTGCCACTAACGACACTGATGGCAAACAATAAAAACCTATATGCTAGACCGGAACAAAACATATATGCTTAGTCCTGCTCACACATACACGTTTTGACATATGTGTATCTCGCTTTCGTAATTATTATTATATTAGTAGCCTGTCTATACCTACATCTAAATATATGACTACAATACATAATAATAGACGTGTAATAGACAATATTAATGAATGCCAAGAACGTACGTAACCTATACGCATCTGTCACAGACATATAAGAGTATATGTAAAAATATACTATAAAAGTAATGTGAAAGTGAATTATTGTGACTGGAAAGTATAATGTTACTCGACACTGGCAGAAATAAGTCCTAATTTGGATTTGGTTTCCAACGTGTTTCCAACCACTTTCCAACAGTGATTTGTATATCACTGGTTTCCAAACTTAAAATTATGAAGTAGAAGAACATATTGTTGACATCAAACTCCTTCCTTTATGGCCAAATACGAGAAGGTGCTCCACGCCCGTTGTCTTTAGCCGACGAAAATTATACAGCACAGCTTTCCAGCTTGATTTTTTGGGCCGCGCCCACCAATCCCTCGTCCTTGTCATGCTAAAATAATAAAATGAAATAAAATTATCAAGTATCATTATCAGTAAACTTTTTTTTAAGAATAAATACACTGGCGGTTTGCTGTCGTGTTCTTTCTTAGTGACACGGCTGAACGGCCGCACGACAACATTTATGAAATAAATATAATCAAAGAGTATAATTATAATCCAAGTTTTACGTTTACCTATCGCCCAGAATCTAACGTCGCGCGTCGCGCGTTCACCAATTAAGATATTAAAATGAAGTAGTTCAGACGTACTAAATAAATAACGAATTTAATTAAATATCGATTTTTTCTTGATTATTGGTAGGTTAAAATAATAAAACTAGCAACTGTTCAGAATTTCCTGGAACAACGAAAACTTAGTTATATAGCAAAAGAGCTATTCTTACTTAATGGCCTAAAGACTTCATAGGCGGAAACTTGCAGAGTGATTGATTTTCGTTATTTTCATAAATTCGTGTACCTATTTTGAGATTTATTGCATACATAATATTATCCAATGGTGGTATTTTATCCAATAAAGATGAATTCATCTGCACCAGTGAAGTGAAATGAAACGAAATAAGTACCTATGTGGATCGTGCTTTTCAAGTTGTCTCAAAATGTCCGTGAAAAGTTTGTTGTACAATGACCACCATAGTGCCACAGAGTAAATACATAGTTATAGCACGGTACACATACCTACTATAACCACGGTACATATTTGATATATTATGTACCTACCGTGGTTATAGTAATCTGTGATGTGATAGTACCAAGTCGATAAGTACTAAAACATGACATGTCTTATAGTAGGAGACCCCAGTGCCGCCAGACCGAGTACCTACAGTAGTACCCAACTGATAAGGCGCGTCGTACAGAAAAACACAGTCGGCACAGAAAAGAAAGTATGGCCCGAAGATTTACGAAAGAATGCTTTAAACTTACAATCAACCTTAGATCACTAATATAAGGTTCATAATACACTGCAGCTTGTTAGTTCCGTCTCACTCGCAAGTCACGCCCGCGCGCTAACATGGCGGCAGCTGCCGAGCAATAGCATTTTCCGCGCTTTGAAAATGTATCTTCTGCTTGTTGGGTACTATTGTACCGTTCTCAAAATACTACCTAAAAATAATACCTGCTAACATGTCCCTTCGGCTAATTTACAGGTAGGTACCAGGCATGAAAGGTATGTTCATTACGTAATTTTCCACCACTACTCAATTCTATACATTTTGTCTGTCAGAAAATAAGGAAGGTCTGGAAGTGAATATACTTATAGGTACCTACAGTGCGAAAATTGCTTTTTATATACTTTGTTTCACCTGCGTTCCCGGGATAAAAAGTAGCCTATGCCCTTCTCCATAGCATAGGCTAGCTCCATGTCAAATTTCATGATGATCCGTTGAGTAGTTGAGGCGTGAAGGCGTAACAAACAAACAAACAAACTCACTTTCGCATTTATAATATTATAAATAAATTACGATTAGGAAGTTAGGATTAGGATTAGTTAAGATTGTCCTGTATTTATATATGTTTTCGACTGTACTTACCTATATTCCACCAAAAACAAATATACTGACTTTTTGGCGGAAACTTGCAGTGACGTTGCGTTTTCATTATATTTCATAAATTCGTGTATTATGAGTTTTATTGCATAATTATCGGTGGTATTTTATCCAATAAAGATCAATACATGTGCACCACTGAATTGAAATGAATTATGTGTATCGTGACTTTTCAAGTTGTCTTATGAAGTCCGTGAAAAGTTTTAGTAAAATGACCACCATTGTACTAAAACATGACTTTTATGGCCGGTGACTGACTGAGGACTATGTGAAAGTGATTTATTGTGACTAGAACTTATAATATAACTGGAAATTGGCCAAATACACAAGCCGTGTGACGCCACTGAAGAATAAAATAATAATATAGTTCTGTGTGAATGTTTCGGTCGCATTTGCATTGCAACTCAAGTCACCATCGAAATGGAAGCAAAAGAACAAACTTCATTCTATAATTGAAATAGTTATGTAGGTAGGTAAATATTTGAAATAATTAGGTATTATTAATATTAGGTAATACTAGCTGTCCCCCGCGATTTCACCCGCGTTCCCGGGATAAAAAGCCTATGTCCTTCTCCATACCATAAGCTATCGGCATGCCTTCATGATGATCCGTTGAGTAGTTGAGGCGTGAAGGCGTAACAAACAAACAAACAAACTCACTTTCGCCTTTATAATATTAGTTAGGATATCTTAAATGTAACATGTGTGTGTCTACCATGATGTTGGATGGTGGCTGGTATAAAAAAAAACAATTAAACAATCAAACTAGGTAAACCTATAATTTTATTATGGTAGGTACAAAAACGACGATTATTACGATCGCAACACTGTAAGCGTAATCCATTTTAGTTACTCGAGCGGTAGTTGTCGCCGCCGCGAAGAGTTTTTTTCTACATTTACTAGGCGTTGGGTATCTTCGTCGAGTGTGAGGCCGCGGGCGAAGGCTGAGATGAGACCCAGTGCTGCAGCCGGCTTGTCCGCGGGAATCATGTGACCTGCACCGCGGACCATTACTTCTGTTAGCTTGCCTGCTGTTTTGTAGTACCTGGAGAAACAGAAATATGTTTTTCAAATATATTTGGTATATACTTACGTTGTTAGAAGGAAAAGGTACTTAGAATAAAAATATGGTGAAATAGTGAAAGCACCAGTGCGCTAACGCTTGCCAAAGCCAAAAGTAGGCTCGTCAAATTCCACAGTAACTTACCCTGATAATTTTCCATCATGGTACCATGGTTCCCGTTTAGCGTTCTTGTATTCTGAGGTTCCCGAGAATGACAACGCGTTATAGGTGTTGACTGATGGATGGTATGCCACTATGATGTCCAAATGACCACTGGAAAAAAAAACAATATTTTTTTCTAGTACCTACAAGAAGTAGTCTAAATGATAAAGGCCGAGAAGGTTGATGTGGTGTAAATTAGGGTTTCACAAGTGTTCGTAAAAAGGGAGAAAAGAGTAACAAGACGTATGAGGCCGAATCTAAGAAACAAAGCAAGGAAGGTGATGCTACTTACTTGAGAAGCAAAACTCTGTAGTTTTCCAACAGCTCTTCAAGAAGCATTTTCGAGCTTCTCATGAAATCTGGCACCAGTTTCTTGTAAACCACACCAATTGATGTGAAGTTTGTATTACCAACGTGCAACGCTTTCCTGACCTCTGTTCTTTGTATGTAGTCCGAGAAAGCGCCGTCTATGTCAATATCGTCGTCTAGGTAGTTGTACAAGTTTGACAGATGTGATTTCGTTATGAACAGTTGGAGAAGATAGTTGTAGTACTGGAAAGGCAAAAAGAAGTGAAACTGTATTATGGTACTTTAATGACATGCTTTTGGCGTCACAGAAATCATACGCTTGCACCCATGTATCATTCTACTATTCAGTCGGCTCTACGCCATCTGACGAGTAACGTAAAGGTGTCTCGTCGTGTCACTTTATAATCGTAATCCGGATATCGCTATGGCTCTTCTATGTGCCCAATCTCCAGTGGCGGCGATAGGCGTAAGCGACGTCTTCGGCGACAACCGACGACCTCGCGCCTCAAAAGGCCTCGCAATAAGATTTACTATAGAAGTATCTAATTTGAAAAGCACGATGAGCCAAGACAGACAAAGCAGCTGGTGTTAGGCTGTTAGCTATGGCATAGGTACAACACTTCTTAAAAAAATCAGTAAGGCTAAAAACCAAAAAGTTCGTTTATTTTTAAATTCAACTTTGTTTGTGTAATTTTCCATCATCATTTAATGAGCAATTAATAGGTACTGTATAAAATTCAGCTCATAAAATTTAATTAAACGTTTTCTTTCTGACTGGGAAATGAAAGTCACAAAGTTGATGTCACCTCGCCAACGTCCACATTCGTTCTAGCCCCGCCATTGCCAATTTTCGCACTCCCTCGTAGAGGCTGTCTATTACAAAGTGCTAAGTAGTGCTCTGACAAATTTTAATATCGACCATATCATTCATCAACTTACGGCATACGCTTTCAACATCTCCCCGTTATTGATGAACTGTGTTACAGCAGTCTCCAGATGGTTCATGATATCCGCAACGCTGTCATCCACCAAGCCAACCTCTCGAACGAAGTGGCTATATCTTTGGAGACTTAGAGGGTCGATGAAGCCGTTACCGATTGCCAGACCCTGAAAATTACATGATAATATAGACATAGGATAAATGAACGAAGATAATATGGTACGATTATTATTTTTACATGTTTCTTTTATACTTACTTGAAGATTTATTGGCTCGTCTTCTTCCTTATGCCAATGGATCTGAACTCCAAGCGAGGGTATGTGTTTCCCAGCGTAAGACTCTCCAGCTATGGTCAGAGGCGCTTTACGAAGTTCGGGGAATATTGTAAGGAACTGCTGAAGGAATGTGTACAGATTCTCTCCAATCTGGGAATCAAATTGTTAATATTGAATAGCAAAATAGCAGTGTAAACTTGGCTGGAAATGTGTCTTATCGAGATCTGCAACTTTCTCAGCTTTAATTATTTTCTCGTCACTTTCTTTGATTTATAATTAAATGACGTGTGAATTTAGAATAGACATGCTCAAATCCTTTCTTTTTAGTCACAATTAGATGGAATAAAGAAGATCTTATAAATGTTCTTCGTTATAAGATTAATGTTTTAGGCTGTTGCAATTTATTGAGAGTTTCTTCATACCGTAGTCTGATTCGTAGCATATCCGCGGTCATCGTCCGTGTAACTGAATCCAGTGCCAACGGGATTGTCAATGAACAGCAGAGAATGGTTCTTGCCCCACGAGTGCTTCATTTCTGAAAGTCAAAAACAATTGAATCTTCTGCAAACTGGATAAAAAACCGGCCAAGTGCGAGTCAGACTCGCGCACCGAGGGTTTTGTACAAACTTGTAGGTATATATAAGTAAATGATAGTATAGACCTGAGAATTTGATATGAATTTCAATTTATGACGTATAAAAAAAAACTACTTGCTTCTCGTTCAACGCTCGGTGGAAGTTTGTATCGTAATGTACATCATATATTTTTTATAGATTTATCATTCTCTTATTTTAGAAGTTACAGGGGGGGGGACACACATTTTAGCACTTTGGAAGTGTCTCTCGCGCAAACTATTCAGTTTAGAATTTTTTTTTATTAGAAATCTCAATATCATTTTTGAAGACCTATTCATAGACACCCCACACTTATATATAATTTTTTTGTTTCAGTTCTAAGTATGGGGAACCCCCAAAGTTTTTCGTATTTTTTTTATTTTTGTGTGAAAATCTTAATGCGGTTCACAGAATACATCTACTTACCAAGTTTCAACATTATAGTTATTATAGCTTCGGAAAAAAGTGGCTGTGACATACGGACGGACAGAGAGACAGACTGACAGACATGACGAATCTATAAGGGTTCCGTTTTTTGCCATTTGGCTACGGAACCCTAAAATGCAAAACGTAACATGTTCTCTATTCCCTTCTGCGAAAGCGTGAGAGCCACTTTTTATTGAAGATATTTGAGGCGGTGACACCGTCTCTCAGGCATATAGAGCGAATTCCCGAAGTGAATTTATAGCAAAATCAAAATATGTTGTATGAAATCTGCGTGTGCGTCCCACACTCTTGAACAAAGTGTATTGTATCATGCACTATAAGGATTCGATCGCGTCTCAAGTAAAGCTTACCTTCTAGGTTATTATCTTCAGTAACAAAGAACGGTCCAATTTCTGAGAAGAGACCATATAGAGAAGAAGCTCCCGGGCCACCTTGAAGCCAAATGATCCAAGGAGTATCTTCTACTGATTTGCCTGAGACTGGGAAGTACCAGAACCACAAGTTGGCATTGTATTCTTTGTTAACCTGAAAAATTAGTTATAATTGGGAATTACAGCTATTACTTTTTTAACTAAATTAAAAATATTTTGCTGCTGCTCAATATTAGTATGGAGTATTTCGTTCCGAAAGAATGCCGCCGATAATGTCATTAAAAGTTGTTGCTACTGTTAAACTTGTTTACTGAAGATATTAGGCAATATATTGGCTATGTGATAATCTGGCGCTCTCAGATGCAGATTTACCGTTTTAGCCGATATTTTTATTAGCAACGTTAAAATAGAATCTCTTGAAACTTACAGTTAAGTAACCGGCATAGCTTTCAATGTCTGCCAGGAATTGTTCGGAGTCTACGCGTGCGGCTTCCCTCGCTTCTGGTAACTTGTTTTCATCTATAAATGGCGTGAGGAGTAGGGGTGAACCAGCGTCATAGCTCGCTCGAGCGCGGCCTATCTTGTAGGTCTTCTCCATGAATGTGAGGATTGGTTCAGGAGCCTCTCCTGGGGGCAGCTCCGGTAACGGTGAGCTGCTCAATGATTGTTGTGCACATCTGGATTTAGAAAACATTTTTTTTTAAAGATTTTAGCAAAGCAACTTGCTCTCATAGTCTGAATCCAATGGGATCATCCGATCTTATTGGATAATAGTGACTGTTTACTTTTTGTTTCACTAATCTATCTTAAAAGGTAAGGCAGTAATACAGGGCCAAATGGCAGTAGTGAAAGCGCCATAAATCATGTAAAAAATAAAAGCGACATACCTAGGTGTGCGAAAAAGAAAATGGTGGGAAAGCGAGATTAGTGCAAAATTTTATGTTACCTATTATATTTTTTTGCATATTTTACATTTTTTTACTTATCACATACTCGAAATGAAAGGCAGAGTACCATTCTCACACTCGAACTATTATTGGCCAATGGGATTTGTGCCTTTCACTCAACCCTTGGTTAACAATCTCCTATTACTGACGTACGTAGTACCGTTCTATTGTTTAAGCTATTTTGGAAACACCTTTAGTATAATTATTTGTCAATTATTTAATGGCGATATTAGTAATAGTGTGAACGTGATATTAGTAGGTATTAATTAGTAAACTAACTATATTATAGTTACGGGTTATTTAGTTATTTCTTAGATTTTCATTAGCCACAGCAGCCTAAAGTAATAAGTATACATTAAAAAAATTGTACCATAAATTCGCAAGTGCTCTATTTTTATCTAATTGGCACTTACATTAGTAGCACTAGCACAGATATCACCGCCATATCCACAGCTCGTCAGGGTGTCCTCTTCAGATGATCCTCCACAGTGGAATGGAACCGGTGTCCTAGCGCCGGGAACCTTGTATAGTGAGCCAGTTCTGCTCTTGCGCCTTGAACTTGGATTTATCTCGATCTTTTATACAGGGTGCGCGGGCGATGTTGTTTATGTACAATACTTTTTTATACTTAATTATAAAATAATAATTTTATCATAGCTCTAAAGATTAAATTAGGCAAATCACCTTTAGTAAATTTTTTGTGTTTACTTAATTATTTATATTTAAAAAAAAAATGTTTATTTCTACTTCCTATTCTACTATTCGACCTTATTTAAGGTCCTAATAAATTAGGGAATTTCCTCTTGAGGGATGAATGTATAGGTCTTAGTAATCAAAAAATAATATTAAAAAAAATATCCGTGGAAAAAAAACAAAATTCCGAAATTGAACTTAATATCAGTACAAAGTATTAATTTAAACATTTATATATATAAAAAAAAAAAAACAAAAAAATTGAAAATTAGCATTTCGCACCGCGGGTTCAACCGCTATCGCTATTTAACCCCTTTAGGGGTTGAATTACGGGTTATTCTTCCTTTTCCCTTGGGTATCAACAACGATTTATTAAACAGAAATGGGGATTAAGCACATTTTTTTATTTACAATTATTTCCATGTAGTTATATATTCTTTTTATAATTTCAATGTACCTAGTTTAAGCCTAATTTTATTTTGTAAGTAAAGTTTGCTTAAAAATATAAATTAGAAATAATAAATCGGTATCAAGGAATGTTTCCGCCAAATTTAAAATCTCTAGGTCCACTTACTTAGAGCTATTTTTCCATTTGTAGGGTACTTGGTACGGAAAATACATGTTTGAGTGTATTTTTAATATTTTATCGGTATTTTCCAAATCAATACAGCCCGTATACCGCGGGTGAACAGGTATGGAGTACCAATGACCTGTTTAGCATAAAATCGCTCCCACGCTCCGGCATCCACGATAGATTCTTGCACGCTCACTAATGTGATTTGCTCTATATTTAGGATGTTTGTAGTAAAACAAACATCGATACGTTACAGTTGATACGTGAATGTAATACGCGATGGCGTATTACGTTGATCATGATACAACTGAGCCGATAACTGATTTTCCCACGCTCCGCTCATAAAATCGGTCGGGGATTACCTATGTGATACGTTTTAATTTTGTACAATGTTCATTTTGGTTTAGAGTTCCGTATAATTAAATTGAATTTTTCTTTAGGTTTGATGGAAAGCTACACTGAAGTTTGAAACAGAATTCCTCTTGGCCACCTATTAAAAAGTTGATTCGCATTAAAATATTATCGACTCTATTCGAAAAGGTCAAGCGCCTTATTGACGCAACCTCGAGGAATGTTGAAATTATTGTTATTTTGGGCCCGATTAAACTTTCCACACTCTATTCCTACGTCCAAAGTCAAATGGTTTTTGTTTTCTTATTTTTGCCGAACATAATTCGACATTCATTGAAAAATATGGCGGTACGGTAAAATACACGGTAACTTGATATAGGTAGGTACCTATATCAAGTTTTTCGGCAAATGGCGAATGGAACATGGAGTTGTCGATGACGTGGGATCGGGATTCTGTTGAAATATGATTGATATCTAACCCTTGGTTTGGGTTTCAATTTATAAACCTGGGTACGGCTATACTTCCCTTCAACGTGGCGACCTAGATTTCAAATCAAAAGCAACATTCATTAACATTCTAAGAAAAAATATTTTCTTCGAAAATCTATTAAATGAACTCTTCTAATCGAATCCATCTTCACACTTGATTATAAATTTAATGCTGTTATGTAAATATGTCTTATATTTCCGATTCGGTTAGTCAAAGTATGTCCGCTGGCCAGACGCGATGGTTATTACGATACAGTTGGTCGCAGTCGCTACATTACTTTAGTAAGTACCTATATACCTTACCTTAAATTTGTTGTAAAGAAAGACATTCGTTGTATTATTCCTTCGAATACTTATAATATCTATTATCATATCTCTACATTAAGATAGTAATTCGATTAGGAATACACAAAAAGAAGGAATAACAAATACAAGAAGAAGTGATACAAAACAGGTGGTCAGGTGGAAGCTCAGCATGAGGCGGGAGATTTGTTTTTTTCTTGTTTTTATTTATTTTTACCATCGTAGAACAATAATTTCAGTGATTAGAGATCGTAGTAGTTCATTTGGCAAATTCGAAAAAGAAGACTAAGTAATCGTGTAAAGCAATTGTGAAACAGCCCCCCCTAGACAAGGTGGCTGTTGACAATCGTCATCGTTAGTAAAATGATCAACCTTGTATGATATTGTTAAAAATCACGCAGGACTAATCAGTAAGATCCGAGCACAATTTATTGTGTTTAAATTAGTTCCAATAGATGTAACATGTGTTGGCAGGTAGGTAAGTGCAGTTGCACTAACATAAAAATCAAATAATACAAGCTCTAATAGCTGAGACTAATAGATTATGAAAATACAATATATGAACTGGTGCTAGAGTCAAATCACAATGAATATTTTTTGATTTTGAACTATAAAAATAACTACGTCAATGCAATTTCAAAGGAGCTGGAATTGAACTTATCTTCAATAGCTCATGTCCCCCTTGGACATGAGCTATTTCTTAAACAAATTAACACCGTATTTTTGAATGCTGAAGTGGGTGTCTCTTGTTTTGTGGTCCGAATCCTGCTATTTCACTCTTTATGCATTCAACAAAACGGTAATTTGCTTGTGAAATTGGTTATGCGTCCGCGTCTTCTACGAGGGGAAGTTATACTCCGAACATAGAAATGCCACTACATATATATAAATAGCTTCTCTTTATATCTTGGTTGGTTTTTTCGTTAAATTGTTCTGTTGAAATTGTTTCTGGACTGAAACTTGAGACTACATCGCAAATTTGATGATCAATCAGGTCCAGTACGTACTCCGTAAAACCCTGTCTTCTACTTCTGCTAATTGAATAAGTTTTAAATTTACAGTCTCGCACAATGTCAGACATTCTTGAACGGTGTAAGCAATAGTGATGGGTGCTTAATCCTAACACCTTACATCAAAAATGATAGCGCCGCTAAAGCCAGAAGACTGTCAGAAGTTAACCCTGATGAATTCCTTCAAATCAAAAGCCATTCAGGTTTCATGACAGTGAAAGAGGTATACAATTCGAACCTGTTCTTCTGGTTCTTTCCCGCTGAGAGATTAGCTGACACACCTTGGATCATTTGGTTGCAAGGGGGGCCAGGTCTCACTTCATTAAAAGGACTCTTCGATTTGATTGGACCCTTGAAAATTGAGAATGGAAAAGGTATTTACTAGACCCTAGTAACTAGGGTGTAAAAAACTTTCTAATATGGAATGCCACTTCTTTTATGGCTTTCAACAATGTACTACGTCAATATTGTTTCATGATATATTTTTTCTTCAGTAAAATTAAGGAATGTCACGTGGGCTAGTGATTACTCTGTGCTATTTCTGGACAACCCTGTTGGCGCTGGTTTTAGCTTCACTGAAGATGATAGAGGTTACACTAACAATGAAGATGACGTAAGTGAGTTAGTATTATACATACATAAACATTCAAATCAGCATTTCTTCCACTCAGTAAGCCTAACAACCTGTTCACATGGAGGAGGTCCATTTTTGACTAAAGTATATACTGATAGTATAGCTGAGGTCAGTGATAGTCGTTAAGCTAGTTGGTGGCTCCTATATAGGCGGTTTGAAAACTCCAGTAGTAGGTTGACCACTAGCCTGCCTCCGTTGTGGAGGCCTCTCCGTCTCCTCCTCCTGCGACCTGCCCATGTCCTTTTATCCTCATTGTGTCCGTGCTCAGCAGTGGGACAATATTGGCTGATTGATGATGATGATGAGCCCGATATGCCGTAAAGTCTATACTCTATTACTAGCTGCCCGGCGCGACTTCGTTTGCGTGGTGTCCTACCCTATACCCTACCCTACCCTACCGCGCTAAGGTTCCATAAGTTTTCTATTTTCTGCGCAACCAATAGAAAACTTAAAAAGTAAATGGATGAAATCGGTAAAGTCGTTCTCAAGTTATGGTGTGACCAAGGGAAATAGGGATTCATTTTTAAATACAAGGTTAAAATAACCTTATTTGTCTTTTGTCCCTCTTTGACATCCGGCGTCAAAACATGACAAAACACAAATAAGGTTATTTTAACCTTGTTTTAAGAGCTTGTGGTAGGCCCCCTGGTGTTCTTTTTTTAAAATGTGAATCAGGCTTAACAAGAGTGAACCAAGTGGGTAGGTAGAAGTAGCTAGTTTTTTTCTATCTATTCTGATTGCAATAACGATGAAGATTTATTTTACTATCATTGTTGAAAACTTGCACTGTAAAATCTTTATGTTTAGGATTTTGAATCCCCCATGCTTATAATATAATATTTTTCATTAGGGACACTTTATAAGCAAATAGCTACGTCAACATACACGTTAGACTCTCTATGCACTTTCAATACAGGTTTACCAGCATCTTTAGTATCCTGTAAAACCGGTTTTATGAACTTTGATTATTCTTCGGACGTCACGGACTTAGCTTTTATGACAATAGGAAGCAATTGAGTAGGTAGAAAATAGATAAGTACCTAGCACAAAATCATTTTACACTTTCCATAAACAGAAACATAATTAACAGCTATTCAAACCTATATGAATATAATTATTATTAGTTGGCAAACACGCATACTTACGGCCTACCTGATAATAAGCGTTTACCGTAGCCTATGGACGTTAGGGGTTTCACTCTCGCGTTGCCAACTTCGCAAAAATCCCTTAACCCTCTTCTTGAAGAACCCCATGCTGCACTCCCTTGCGAATCCCATGCTCATTCCACAACCTGAGCGTCTGTGGCAGGAAGCTCCTTTGAAACCGAACAGTGCCAGATCACGATTAGCTTCCTGTCGATGGCGAGAAATACGACAGGCGAAGGTAGCCGTAGACTCAAACAATTCCATAGAACACTGTCTGTTGTAAGTACAAGCGGTAGATAGAACACATAAGGATAAGGAGGGAAACTCTCAGGTTATTATCAAGTAGTTATTTCTCAAGAAAAACTGGTTCTAGGTTGGAGCGCAAATGTTCGAATTTCTCCAGCAGTTTCTCGAGATGTTTCCAGAACTGCAGCACGCACCATTGTTTATATCTGGTGAATCGTACGCTGGGAAGTATGTACCAGCTTTGGGTATACAAATACATAGGAATAGGGATAGCGTGCCGATTAATTTAAGGGTGAGTGTACACCTACTGTGCAGCTATTATTGTGTCTTACTGTCATTGAGCTATTATTATATTACTACGTAAGGAGAAGGCGCCACACATCACAACTATGCCATGTTCCGTTCAAGTGAGGCCATCCGGCCACGCTTGTTGTCGTAGAACGATGAACGAAACGCGTAAGCGCCGTGACAATCACGGTGTTTGCGAGAAAAATACTCCTAAAAGCGTTCTGATAGCGCTACGTGTGTCTACTGTTTGCTTAGACGACTAATAATTATTGTTACAGCGCTAAAGAGAAATTTAGTGACTCTATAAAAATGGGACATAACCTTTGCTTATTATAGATTCTATAATTCTCTATACGTAGTAATTATATCTCAATGATTACTATTAATTTTGTAGAATGTGTGAACTAAAAACTTTTTGTTGTTTAAATATGATGCTTTCAATCTGGTGCAAGCGAAAACCGTCTCTAAGGTGACGAACCTTTTCATTCCGTGACTGTACATATTTGTTGTGAATAAAAGACGCTCTAAATTGAATAGTAGCAAGCATTGGTAGCAAGCCATATAATTGCCTAAATCATGTGTCAAATATAAGCTGGCTTACAGGCACGTGTATTATTACAATATGTAGTTGTCTCTTATTCGGGATTTACCGTAGAGAGACTTGGTCTATTAATGTCATTGTATAAGTTTGACATTTATAGAGCAGTTAAACTTAAAACGTGTTCGAATTAACTAAGTACAAATTTCAAATAGTTATTCGGAATGTGTATTAGCGTAATTTAGTTTCAGATCACAATACTTAAAATAATGCTAAATGCCAAATACTGATACGCCATTCTAATTCGACATTTGACTAACCTGATTAAGGTTGTTTTAATTACTTTTCTTTTTCAGGGTCTAACGATAGGTAACGGTTTGATAGATCCAAAAACTATGATGCACTACAGTGATCTGTGTCGAGCGATAGGACTGCTTGCTATCGAAGAGATAAATGTGGTAAAGGAGCTTGAAGACGCCATTGTTAATCTTATTGATCAGCAAAACATTGTAAATGCTTCTAATGTAAGTATACTGGTCAATTTCCGTGTAGGTACCTAGCGAAGTTTTTCTATAAGTAGGAAAGATAAGGCGTATTTCACCCATAGTAGAACAGGTTACCGGATTTAAGGATTATCGTGTCCTCCCCCTCTCTTCGGACTTCTGATAATCCCATAATATCCCAGCGCAAACTGTCCACTTCTTCCTCCAGCTCAATGAGCTTCTCGTCGGTCCTCAGAGTCCGTGCATTATATGTTACCAGGTCCAGTCGTCGGTGTTGGTAGCCGGATCTCTGCCGGAGACACTTAGCACCCCCTGCCCCGCCGTTACCGTGACCGCTATCGTAGCCCGTACCGTAGCTGAATCCTAAAGAGCATCAAATCCTGAAAAATATTATATGACAGACCTATTGGCGTGGTTGATTAAGATTCCATCTTCGACACCGCAGGTCGTGGGTGTGATTCCCACCCAGGACATGCATTTGTGTGCATGACCATGTCTGCATAATCTGCATATCCTGAGTCTGGGCGTTTTTGTGTATATTTATCTAGTATATTCCGTGACTTTTTATTCGTCTTAGAAACGCAGCCCACATAATGTACCCATTGAATAGGTACTAATCTTGCAAAAATTATTTAATCATTGGTTTAATAAAAAAAAAAAAGAACTTTATGACGCATGACGTAAGTACCTAGTTTTAAACACTGTTACGAGCACAGTTTAAACTAATGATCAAAAAAAAATTTTTTTATGAATCATTAGTACTTTTTCATTGGGTACATTAAGTGGCCTGCGTTTCTAAGACGAATAAAAAGTCACGGTGTATATTGACAAACAAAAAGTAGTATAGTAGGTATATGTAGTAAGTAATTAAGTATATCAGTTATCTGTTTTCCATAAGCTCTGCTTAGTTTGGGATCAGGTAGCCGTGTGTGAAGAATGTCGCAGCATATATTTTATTAGGTAAGAATTTCTTGGATCCTCAGTTGAGGGTTAAAATTTACCTTTGGTCCACTCTTGATTATAGAAATTCAACGAAACCATAGAATATATAAAGAAACATAGTGGTGTCAATATATACAACTTTAACGAGGACCCGAGCTCTAAGGCCTCTGAGTTTGAGGTATTTGTCACACGGCCTGAGGTGCGGCATCTAATACACGTGGGCAATGCTAGTTTTGACTACGACAATCAATACGTTTATGAGAAAATGTTAACAGATATAATGAATACTACGAAGCCGTTTTTAGAAGAGCTATTGGATCATTATGGAGTTATGAGCTACAGGTAATGTAATTTAAAGATCATTATAATATAATAATTTAGTTTCCGCTCTCGGTTTCACCCGTGTTCCCGAGGGAACTATTGTTTTCTCGGGAATTAAAGTATCCTATGTTAATCCAAAACATATTCTATCTGAGCCAAATTTCAATCAAATCCGTTCACCCGTTTATGGGCGAGACTCGTAAACATCTAACATAAAAACATCCAAATTATTCGTGAGTCGAGTTTTTTTTCTGATTCCCAATGTGTTGCCGGATATAAAGCCTGAGGGCTCTGAAGTGCAACTGCGGGAATACACGGCTAGGTGCTTGGCAACAAATTTTCAACTAGAGGCTAGTCTGGTAGATCTGGAGTGGTGGTACAAAGTACCCTACCACTCTACGTTTAAAGCCCGGGAATTCATTTGGAATATGAGTAGGGGGCAAATCCGCTACCTGCTTGGGGCCTTTACTGGGCACTTTGGAACCAACGACATGCTCATGAAGATGGGTCTAACCGCGACACCCATGTGCAGGTTGTGTGGGAAGCATACGGAACGCATGGAGCACCTTCTGTGCACATGCGATGCACTGGCTGGTAAGCGAATGAGTCTCCTAGGGATCGGATATCCAAAACCAGAAGACTACATGCTCATATCTCCTAGCCTCGTTGTAAAACTCATGAAAAGAGCTTTTAACGAGACTGGGGAGGAGTAAGTTATCTAGGGGACCACAATAGATCCCAACGGGTCGAAGTGTCCGAGTCATTTCTCGGCCCCTGCACAAGATATAAGATAAGATAAGACCCTACCACTGAGGCGCACCGAGCTATGGTTTCCTCACGATGTTTTCCCTTAACGAAAGGTTAAGTTCTTTATAATAGGTACCTACGTGAAGCAAAAACTTTATCTCCTTAGCCTATTGCGCGGAGGAGTGTGATATTGGGCATAAGTAGGTAGTTCATAAGAGTCCGCCGATATAACCATCTTCTTATGTAACAGTGGACAGCTGGACGTAATCCTAGCGTACAGCCTTTCCAAGCACACTTACGCGGAGCTGCATTGGTCGGGTCGCGACGAGTACACTGCTGCACAGAGGAAGCGTCTGCGCAGATTCGCTAACGGTGATGTTGTTGCGTAAGTACACGATTTTTATTAGGATTTTCGTTTGAAGTTTCCTTGTGTGCTTCTTAGTGCAATAATGAAGTTTAATGTGCTTATGTTCAATAGGAATTTTAATAAGGTATTGTGTTTGGAAATCTCACTTTGGTAAGCGTTGATATGACTGATCGTAGTATGCGCATAACACCTAGAAATCTAGAAGGAACTCATTTATAGACCCTAAATTTCATGAGATTACAAAAATTTTATAACTATGAGTCCTATTCTTTACCGCAGGTACAAAAAGAGCGGTGGTAACTTCGTGGAGGTACTGGTACGCAAGGCTGGTCACATGGTGCCATCCGACCAGCCAGAGGTAGCAAAATTTCTCATGGACACTTTCATCAATGAATTTAAATAAAAACATTCAAAATGTATAAAAAAGTTACGTTTTATTTTTTTAAAACGTTATGTAAACAAAGTACTTAGAGTACTTTTTGCCTGTATAATGTTGGGCTGTACCCCGAGACGTTAGTAAACGCTTACTATTGCGTTTGCGTTGACGACACTTCTCTATAG
This sequence comes from Achlya flavicornis, assembly GCA_947623365.1. Classification (NCBI taxonomy): domain Eukaryota; kingdom Metazoa; phylum Arthropoda; class Insecta; order Lepidoptera; family Drepanidae; genus Achlya; species Achlya flavicornis. The sequence continues at coordinate 4,187,851 of OX392468.1, read as the reverse complement.
GAATTGGCACAGCGCCTCTAGCGGAATGCTCATGTACAAATTTCTTCCATCCTCACATGCTCAAGAATAGGTATCACACAAAAGACACGACATCAGCCAAGTAATGACACAAATACTCCTCATGTCAAGGTCTACTTGTACTTAGTATTTATTTACTCTGTGGTTCTACATAGCTTTAAAGGAGAATGTAAACTTTAGAAAAAGGGCATAAGTATTTTCAAGCACCTTCGTAGTACAAAACAAACGTTTCAAATTCGCTCTCAAATTGTAAAGTCTTTTGCATCGAAACTACGATTCTACAGCATGGGAACCACACCATCACGAACTGAGTTATAGTTGTCAACATTTTTGTACTTAGCGACAGTTCTTCTCTTCCACCAGACGACGTACACTACTCCTGCGACGATCAAAAACACTAGAAGCACGTTAATCACAACACTAGCTAGCATTACTCCATGACAATTATTTTCCAATTGTGTATTACTTTGTTGTTGTGAATTACTATAATTTTCATTTATAATATAAGCTGGTGTGTCGTCAGGCGAAGGGTCGTAGAAAGGCGGCATGGGAAAGGATATGCCGTTGATAAAGTGGGTTATCAGTTGTAGGGTAACTTCTGGGTTGTTCATGGCGACCCTGTGGCCTGCCTTCGTTACGAGTACTTCAGTGAAACCGCCTCCTTGTTTGACGTATCTGAAAAAGTAAAATAGTTTTTTTTTTACTTTGTAGTGCCTGTGTTTGACCGCAATCTTACCGTGGTAAGTGATGATGTGGCCGAAGATGGTCAGCACACCAAGCCTAGGAAGAACTGGCTCTCAAGTGCAGCTGTTGGAACACACCAGTAGGCGAGGGTGGTAGCCAGCCAGGTGGGTACTACAAAGTACCCTACCACCGTGCAATGATTTCCTCACGATGTTTTCCGTCACCGAAAGCTCAAGCTCATTATAGATTTCGACGGGCCCTTCGTTTCGGGATCCGTCGTATACCACTGCGCTATCTTCGCCTTAAAACCAAGAAAATTGTGAGTTTGATAAGTTAAACGTATCCAACTTAGATACTGACTACCAGTCTATGACTGGTATAGGTATACGGGGTAAATTCGAAGGGATACCATCTCAAAGTATCCACCCTATACAGGATGTCTCTGGAAATATGGATCAAATCGAACATTGGCATGAGAGAGGTCAGTTTTTTGATGTTCATTAATTAATACCAAAATTTAGTTTTTCGGTTGATTTTATCTATTTTGGTAATTAAGTGAATCGCCTTTATATGGAAAATTAATGTAGATGGGAAAAATGACTGGTAATGACCTCCCCCATGCAAACTGTTCGATTTGATCCATGTTTTCAGGAATGTGTATAACAGATTAGTTAATAAAGAATGAGCGATAACCGCAGAAACGCAAAGAAAAGTGAAATAAACGAAGACCAAATTCCTCACCCAGCAACTGATTGATCATACCACCAGGGCGTACGAGGCGCCTTCATGAAGTTGTTGCGTTGACTCCAGAACCATTTGTTACGACGTACCTCGGCGTTTGGCACGCAAGCTGCTGTTATGTCGAACTGCCCACTAATAGATGATACAATTAAATTTGGTCTATTAAAAAGTAAGACAAATTATATAATTAAGTCAGTAAGTTCAGCTGATAGTGAATTCCATATTTTGCTTTATAATTAAAATCCAGCATGTTGAGATTAGGCACGGTCAGCGTCAAAAATAGATGATCATTTTATTATCCTTTCATAATAAACTATTGATTCTTGACAATTTCTTGACGTTCGTCAAAAATTGTGAATTGCGTAATGTGACACGGTACAAGTTGTACGTAGTATTTATATACTCTAAGGTACAAGTGTGCTAATTTTGACGCCGACTGAACATTTTAAGTCAGCGACAACTAGTATGTTTTAATATCTTACCAGTAAATAAGTATTCGATAGTGATCCAAAAAGGCCGTCACTTGCGGATTAGTATCACTCAACATGTCGTTCATTATATTTAAGTAAACCTTAGGATTTAAATCCCTAAACCGTAAATGACCAACGTGAATGGCTTCCTTAATTTGTTCCTTTTTAAGCAAGTTTATAAAGTCAACCCGTATATAGTCCGATATCATTGCAATGTTCTGAAGCCTGACTAGCAAGTCTGTCCGTAGCTGTAAAAATAATTCCTAGTCTTTATAACATTTTCATTATTTAGTACTCTTGCACGAGTTATCACTGAGATAAGAATGTGAATATTAGGTTGTTTTGAAAAGAGTAATTGCTGTGTTTATTGCCGGCTCTTCTCAGCAAATGCAGCCTTCCGAGCCAGTAATCAGAGTCAGACTATTCATGTGCCTGCGAAGGTCTATTTGAATAAATAATTTTGAATATTGAAATTCGAGACATTTAGCCAAGTTCCCTAACTTGCGTATTTAGAACACATTGACATATCTCCTCAAGATATTACCGTCACCTTGCTCAAGCTCATTGGCTTCACCGACTACGTCACTAGCTCTGAGTTAACATAACCCACAACCTTACTATGAGCCGAACAGATTAAGCACACCGATTATCATACTTACATAATCAATGTTAGCAGAGTCGTTTCTGAGCACAGCCTGACTGTACTCATCGTGCATCTGTTTTACGGCGAGTTTACCTTGTGGGTCGATCAGGCCCCACTGGTAGTACAATGAAGAATAATCTATATTTATTTTGGTTCTAACCGGCGGATTACCCATAATTAAACCCTGGAAAATAGTATAAGCCAATTAATAAAACAACAAAATTTCGGCTCGATTTTTTTCATGTATAACGTGACTATGACTATAACGCAAATGGCGACCACCGTGAGGTGATTTGAATCCAGGATAAGATGGCGACTCCCCCGAGGCAGTCGGTCTAATCACGGAAAAGAGAATACACTGGAAGGGCGATGCGTTAGAATTTGTATCGGAACCAGCGTCGCCAAACTCACACAAATAAATGGTAAATCATATATTGTACTACAAATAAACAATCCTTTTGATTGGTCGTTTCTATTTTACTCAAAAATAGCTTTAATCACACAGGTCATACATATGAAAATATACCTTTTTACGTTAACATAAAATTTATTTTTCAATAGCGTACAAAATATTTACGTCGTTTTGTAATCTACAAACTAACTAGATTCAATCGACGAAAAAGTTCTGCCACTCGGCACTAGATGGCGTTATTTTCATGGAACGCAATTTTGAACTCAAACGGATTAGACATAATGTTGATAATTGCGTAATAGCTGCGTCGACTGGCGTCGAGCAGCAACACTTATTGCTATTCGCTTAATGCAGCGAAAGTTATCGATAAAATATCAATAAAATTATCGATATTTTAATTTCGTCGATATTAAATTTAATTATTTTTAGAAATTCCGTAAGAAAATTCACGTTCGATAAGAATAATTGTGCTAAGAATACTGAACTGTAAAAAAAACCGTTTAACATGATGAAGTAAATTAAAAAAAAGTTATTTTTACACGGTTTATTGCCCTTGAAATAAAATTTATTTGTTTCGAAATTCTCGTTTTGAAAGCTTAACTATAAACGGATGAATGCGGATATTGATATAACTTTCAACTATTGCCTTAATTAAATCAGTGATAAAAAAATGAATTTTATCGATATGGATCGAACAAAACTATCGATGCACGTGTTTTGGGGTCACGACAGGTCACGACTCACGACAAATGTGAAAGAACGCAATACATTACGTGCGGAGTTGCGCTCGCTACCTTGCGTACAAATAAAGTGAGTACATTGCCTTCAATGTATAATTTTGCAGTAGTATCCGAGTTTATCGTTTACACCTAAAATTATCATAATCTCGAATACATTTTTATAAATATCACAATTAAATAAAGGTTTGTAGACTCATCGATGAAAGGAAATCCCTCCTTGAGTTACACTCCGACTCCTCACTTCGTTTACTATAGGAAATAATAGCGCATCACGACATAATTAATATTTTTCGCGGAGCTACGCACCTCTGCTAAGTATGGCGGATACTACGAAGCGTTGACGCGTGTTTTGGTTGATATATGCCCATTTGATGTCATGTGTGGCGCGCGGGCTCCGCTAGCATAGCGTCTCTATTTATATTTCTTTTCTCTGTGGGTCTAATAATACTGAGCGAGCACTGATCCAAAATATGCATCGGTTCTGAAAAGGGAATAGGATCGGTGCTCAAAAAATCGGTGCGCTAATGGGAATACTTCTCCTAATAGGAATTCAGCGAGGTAAATATTTATACTTATTTATTTATAAATCGAAATTGCCGATCAAATAGCTTGAAACACTAAAACGTCACACTTATTTGCCGTCTATTTTGTTTGGTTGGTGAATGGTTGAAAGCCACGAAGCTTCTTAAGTTCTTCTTAAGTATTTTGTGGTAATAAAATATAAACTCTACCTGTAAATTAATACTCTTGCTTCCCATAGCCTTATTCTCTTCAAAAATCTTCATGCCTAATACCGGAATGAACGCACCAGCGTTGGACTCGCCAGCGATGTAAAGAGGTGCCTTGTCTAACTCCGGGAATAATTGGTAAAATTGTGTGAGAGTATTGTAGAGAAGATTAACGCACTGAAAATGAGCAAACATTTTTAGATCTTGACTTGGATTAATGTGTTCTGGCAGTTGCATTCTGCGCTATGTAAAAGATCAGCAAGTTAGTGGGTAAGAAGTATATCATTAACTCTGTGGCAACACTTTCGCATCCCCCTGATAACAGTTGTTTTTTCTACAACGTGTAACGGATAGGTTGCGTGACGTAATCAAGGTATTTCGTCTTCACATATTATAAGCCAGTGCTGCTCCATATAAGATTCTTGGGTATATCCAAGAAAGTACACGACTTCTTTGTAACTAGGCGCACAGAGAGGCGCACAGTGAGGCGCACAGATGGCGAAAGAGCAATTGCCGTGAAAAAATAATTACATTCATTGAGTGGCAGCAGCGAGAAACTTGGAAGCAAAAATTTGCTATGAATTTTTGAAGTAACATTTGGAGCCAACGGGTAACGGAATCCAAGACTATATGATGATTATTATTATGACTTTTTTTTCTATATTTATTTATCTAGGCGAGCACTCGGAACCGAACACAGGGGTAGGCTAAAAAAATCGTAGCTTGCATAATGTAAACGTGTACGTGTATTCGCTGAGCTTACCCTATTGCCATATTTTATACATTTATTATAATAGGTATATTGGTAGACGGGTATGTGGCGTGTAAATAGCCAACACCCGAAAGTACATTCGTACAGTTATTAAATATAATTATAACGCGGTAATTTGGTCAATACCTATTTATAAGTAATATGGCTGACCTAATGCAACCTCGATTGATACACCCTTCAGCACCAAATATCCTCACAATGCAGAGAATGAAATAAGGCCCTCGTACCTTTGAATCCTCCAAGAACACCTGCAACCCTTCAAGAGGCATAACAGTAGATCAGAATCTCTCAGCATCGAAGTCCAGGTGGTTTCTTCCCGCAATATTACTGTTCCCGAACAACAATCTCCCTTATTGGAGCACTTGTGAGGGAATATTTATGCAGTTGTGATTCGAATTGAGGTTTTGAGTATTAGTTTTATAGGAGCGACATAAAGGTCGACCAAACCATTTAACGCGGTTTTGACAAGAGAGCGATTTTGGAGGGGGCATCGCCATCAACCAATAGGAAGCCCAACGTCCTAGACGAGCCCATTCTTTCTTCCAATTCGTTACTATTAGCGCCATCTATCAGCGGCCTTAGGCAAATTGAATTCATCAGTAGTACGTGTGCCTCTTCCGCATAATATTAAGAACAGAGAGGGCGCATCAATCGATTCAATTCAATCTGCGTAATTTTTGGCATTAGATAATAAAATAAGGCATTGATGCTTCACCATATATCTTGTGGCAATAAATTAATTTTCTTTCATTCATGATAAATCATCAGATACTGTACCTATTGCCTACGTAACTATTAGTTTAGAATAATATCAGTACATCTACCATGAGTTTTCTACACTAACGTAATCTACAGTCGCTAGCGACTACGGTGACACATTTTGTATGAAATGCTTCCAAAAGTATCCACTAGAGGCGGTGCTCGTTATACAAAATATTCACCGTAGTCGCTAGCGTGCGCAGATTACGTTAGTGTAGAAAACTCTTGGTAGAGGTACTGTATCTCAAAATATTAATATGTAAAGTTGTCGAGATCTAAGAGGCCCGTTTTGACAAGAGGGTGTCTCTTGTAGTCGCAATATGTTTGTCTCTTTTTGACACATTGATGTACATGTGCTGTCAAAACGGGCCTATTAGATCTCGCCAACTTTAGTAGTAGGTACCATTTCCATACTGGTAACATATCCTTTGGAGTCGTTGGTGTAGCTGTACCCAATTCCGGGCGGATTGTCTATGAACAACACTGAATATTCCTTCGTCCATGACCATTCGCGCACTGAAACATACAGGTATTCAATCAATCTCTCTCTAGTTCTTAGTGCGTTTAAATTGTTCAATTCGCTCTATCTATATAAATGACAACACTGCTCAAAATGGACAATCTCCACACCAGTACGCCTACCATGAGTTTTCTACGCTAACGTAATCTACACTCGCTAGCGACTACGGTGAAACATTTTGTATGAAATGCTTCCAAAAGTGTCCACTAGACTAGCGCTGCTCGTCATGCAAAATATCCAACGTAGTCGCTAGCGAGTGTAGATAACGTTAGCGTAGAAAACTCATGGTAGAGGCTCAGGGGCCATGTCTGCTAAAATGTCATACTGACAAGATACTTTTGAGATTCCATTATCATTGAGACGTAGACAGAGAAAGGTATCTTCACTCTACGAATTGAGCATATGTGCGCAGTCTACTATTCATGACAGTCATAATATAATGAATGAAAAGAATTTTAGTACAGAAACTGTCAAAACTGTGACAACTATAAAAGATCATTGTGGCACGATTGTATAGTTTCAATAGAAAATCATCGGAAGGCTATTATGGCGCCATTATGACGCTATTGTGTTAGTATAGACTGTGGTATAGACTACTAAAACTGTAAAATATGAACATTTTGTCACCACAGATAGTTCATTGGAACACAATTGTAATAGTAGACTTGGGACATTCTTTATTCTATGCTTGGGACCCAGAAATCAAATGTGACAGAATATCACAGCATCACAGCAGAATATGTACTGTCGTGTGCTATCATTGACCATTTATCGCTAGACAGGTCATATGTATCCATCGGGATCCATTATACTTACGTTTCAACTCCTTGTTTACATATTCGAATGGTCCAATCTCAACAAATATGCCTTCGAAACTGGAACTCACACCGCCTTGCAGCCACACGATCAACGGAGTCTCATTAACTGGCTTCCCAGCCACAGGGAAGTACCAGAAGAAAGTATTAGTATTGTATTTCTCATCAACAGTGATGAAGCCAGTATAACTTGACACATTGAGGAATAATTTAGGATCTACTGAGGACAAGTTCCTAGCTTCTTGTATCTTGTTACTGGCTATCAGTGGTGACAGTAACAACAATGGTGGCAATTCAGTCGATGCAGATGATATACTGTAAATAAAGGATGTGAAAATAAAAGTGGGACTGAGATCGATGCGGGAAGTATGAAAGAGAACGGCAACTGAATTGCGAACAAACCTTGTGAATGAATATCTATTTCCTTACAATAATTGTTATAGGTACTTATACAGTGACTATTAGCTTGCTACCCCCCTACCTCCGATTCCCTCTTTTGACTACTAAATGTCTTAGTTATAATGGTTATAATTTCTAAAACGAACTTCTAAGATTGGTGTGGAAGAATAAATATAACCCCTTTGACCTGCATCTAAACCATCTATCTATATATAAATAAATATATAAAATTTCAAAGTCCTGACTGACTGACTGATTGACTGACATATATCAACGCACAGCCTAACCGCTGGTTCTAGAGACATGAAATTTGTAGAGTGTATTCTTTGTGAACAGTCGGTATCCACCAAGAAAAAGGTTTTCGAAATGCCACCCCTAAGGGGGTAAAATAGGGGATAAAAGTTTGCATGAAAGTCCGTCAGTTTTGAAGTTAGGATCTTCAAATTGTGTTTAAGCTGATGACTGAAAATTAATTCATACGTGTCTTAGCGTTTTTTGATAATCCACCCTCGAAGGGATGAAAAGCAGAATGAAGTTGTGTATGGGAAGTCACTGATATATCGATGCACACTAAACCGCTGTTCTTAGAGACATGAAATTTGGAGGGTGTGTTCTTTGTGAAGTGTACGTATCAAATATGAAAGGGTTTTTCGAAATCCCAACCCCCGTTTCAACCTCTTAACCCCTAAGAGGTTGAAACGGGGGTTGAATTTTCTGTAAAACATATTATTACACACGTAATTTAAGTTCTTGGTATTTTCATGCGTTTTTATGATTGTGTATTATTATTAATACTTTATTTTGTAAATAAATAAATAAAAAATGGAAAAAATTAAATTATTAAAAGAAACAAAAAACCCGACTGCGTAAAACAAAAATTAACTGAAAAGAGAAAAACAAGCTCTTTAATCTATAGAATTTTGAATATAACTTGAATTTTATAAGGTATTGCAGTCGGGGATAAACAAATATTACAAAAAAAATAGGTACTTACTTAGGGAGTGAGAGCACTTATTATGTTTGTTTTTGAAGAAAAATATCTTATTTGTTTCCTGTAGGCCACGCGGGCGAAGCCGCGGGCAGAAGCTAGTTTAATATAATTTAAGATAGGTAAGTAATCGACGCGACGGCGAGGAATTGCGAAGGACAGCGGAAGGCGATGGAAGTGGTAAGAGTCGTATGTGACCTTACGGACCTAAGATAAATCGAACTCAAAACACTCGAGAAATAAAGTTGCAATTTATTTGTTTTGTTGTCGCGTCGCATTTTCAAGTTGTTTACGTTAAAGTTTTATTTATAGAATGTATAAGTACAACAGGACTTTCAAAGGCCAGAGTGAATAATAGGTTTCTTCTGGGTAAGCGTGCTCTAAGTATGGCTATATACCTAAGTTAGGCTTCGTCATTGCCCTTTATGGATCGGTCAGTGGCTAAACGCAAACCGATTATTTAAAAAAACTGAGTCTTACTCGCTCACCGAAGTTTCCGACCTGCCTTGGACGTATATTTGTTGGTTTGGGCAATATATTTTGTAAAAATATTAACATCAATGTTTATCAACTGTTATTACTTACCTACTTAGGTAAAGATTTTTCGCAATGCAAACATCGGAGATAAGGAATGTACAAACGTACAAATAAAGCCCTTTATAGGTACCTACCACATTTAAACTTGTAATTCTACTTTGAAATTTACGGTCCTCCATTTCGGCCCCTTTTGCAAATATATTATATTTTTAGATTTATTTTATTTACAATAAGGTTGGGTCAGCAATATTTGAAACTATTCTAAATTTCAAATCAATATCATTAGTGGTTGCTGAAATATAGCACTGTGGCAGATGGACAGGAAGACAGACAGACGGACGGAGTGGCACCATATAAGGGTTCCTTTTTAGGGTTCCGTAGCCAAATGGCAAAAAACGGAACCCTTATAGATTCGTCATGTCTGTCTGTCTGTCCATCCGTATGTCACAGCCACTTTTTTCCGATACTATTATAAGAACTATAATGTTAAAGCTTGGTAAGTAGATGTATTCTGTGAACTGAAATAAGATTTTCACAGAAAAATAGAAAAAATACAATAAATTTTAGGGGGTTCCCCATACTTAGAACTGAAACTCATTTTTTTTTTAATAAAACTTGTAAGTGTCTATGGATAGGTCTTCAAAAATGATATTGAGGTTTCTCATATTTTTTTTTTCTAAACTGAATAGTTTGCGCGAGAGAAACTTCCAAAGTGGTAAAATGTGTGTGTGTGTGTGTGTGTGTGTCCCAGTAACTTGTAAAATAAGAGAATGATAAAACTAAAAAAAATATATGATGTACATTACGAATGCAAACTTCCACCGAAAATTGGTTTGAACGAGATCTAGTGAGTAGTTTTTTTTAATACGTCTTAAATTGAAATTCATATCAAATACTCAGGTCTATACTACCATTTAATTATATACCTACAGGTTTGTACGGAACCCTCGGCACAGAATATTTAATAGTGCTACGTACCCTCGGTGCGCGAGTCTGACTCGCACTTGGCCGGTTTTTTTACATGTTTAGTTCGGAACGCTAAAAAGGACTTACCTTATAACAAGTTCTAATACAAGGATATTGATATTCATATTGCACTTATAATAGCCACATAACAACCAGGTAATTAAAAAAAAATGTGTTAAGTAAACATAAATTAACAGCTATTTATTACTTGACCGCGTACCGTACGTACGCACAGAATGGCACGAGGTAGGCGTCAAACTGCCTATAAACACAGACCGAATATCCTGTTAATACCCTATATAACATACAATACACGCAAACTGCATTATACCAGCCGGCTGAGCTCTGCCTGCACATTGCGTGGCACTTCCTGGGAGGACCACAGTCACGATTACTCACGAATTTGAATTCGCTATTTTGTTACTACTTAACTCAAAGTAAAATTTTATCACGCTCATGTGTTCATATTTCTAGGACATTATATCGTTAAAACTTGAAAATATTTCTCATTTGGTTGGCTTCTGTGCAGATAGCTCTTGGAAATAAAGAATCATAGCGAGATCCATACATTGATTTGTACAAAAAAATAAAACATTTTAGAGGGTTTTGAATCACTTCGAATGTTGAGATTACATTACCAGCAACATATTAATATACTTGAAATATTTTATAAACCCCGCAAAACATAACAACAACATGACGGTTTTGGTCGCGAATCGCCGGCATGGCATATTATATAGAATGTCGCATTTTTATCCCGGGGATCTCAAAATATTTTAAATGCCTCAAGTTATTCCTTACGCACCAAGGATAAATTATAACGTCATGTCAACGTCTCTGTATCTCGCCATGGTTTTTATATTTTTGTTTAAACGGGTTAATCTCTGGATCTACCAATCGGATTTGAAACATTCTTTTACCATTAGGAAGCTACCTTACTCCCGAGTATTATAGGCTACTTAGGCTTTTTTCGGGAACGTCGGTGAAATCGCGGGGAACAGCTAATGTGTGATATTTTCTAAACCAAGGACTTATAATTAGTACCTAGGTATTTGTTGCAATTTTGCGACACATTCTGGGACACATTTTGAACCAGGGACAAAATTTGATATTTGATGATAAACTCAGAATTCAAATTCTTGATGGTGGTCCTGCCAGTATAGTACCACCTCCACATACTCGTAAATACCCAACACATCATATGCCCGAAATAGCTTTGATATATTGCAATAAATTATGCGTGGCAATGAAATAAGTACCTAATACGAGTAAAAGATAAGATAAAACAAATTACAAGAGCGTTTTGAAATTCCCATCAGTAAACTTTTTTGGACAATCCATTATCTGTCTTAGATTCTTCTTGGGGTTCAAATAATGCTAGGACTTCACCTGCGTGTAATGGCATTCATTGGAAGAGGTATGGCCGGATTTCGGCGCGCTTATTTGCTAATAGCATTATTAATGTCGTTAGACATTAGGCGATAGCTCAAATCAAATGATAGTGGCCACCCATTTAGTGCATATCTTAGTGCATCATTTATTGCACCTTAATTGTTCCGATAACTGTCACGCAGGTGAAGCAATAGATTCATAGATTAGTCCTTATTCTAGGACGTCAATCAATGCTCAAGTCAAGTAAAGAGTTGAGATTAAAGCAATTGAATTTAGTCAAGTAAAGAGTTGAGATTAAAGCAATTGAATTTAGTCAAGTAAAGAGTTGAGATTAAAGCAATTGAATATAGTCAAGTAAAGAGTTGAGATTAAAGCAATTGAATTTGGAACCTCCACCAATGATATTAGGTTAATTTTCGAGTAACACGATCGACGGTCTGAGTTTTGATCTCGTTAGAGGCCTAACGAAAGGGATATGCCAGTGATCAGACATTGAGGTTTCATCACTAACATGTCGATTAGAAATGTGAGAGGCCGATTTGTTTGTAGCAAAAAAAGTATTGTGATCGACAGATTCACAACACAACAGGGAAAAGTTGATGAAAGGAGAGGCTAAATAAATAAAAAAATAGATACACATTAGGTATTTTATTTTTCACATAAAATAAGATATAAAAATATTTTTGCTTATCCTTACCATACCATACCATACCATACTTACATAGAGAGTTGGAGTTCTGCCAGTAATTGACTACTTTCCTAAAAAATGATATTTAGTCCTTCAGATAGATTAACAAAAAATATCTGACCTGTATTTTTTTAATCGTCAATCAAACAAAAAATTATGAAGATATAGCCCGTTAAAGTTCTGCGTGATTTCTATAATTTTTTTACGTGAAATGTTTAAATAGAATTATATATTTTTGACCCAGGAAAGTACTTACCCACTTAGGTATATTTTATTTCTTATTTTCGGTTTGAATTTGGGACCGATAAATTCGTTGCAAATGTTGCAATCAAGAAAGATGAAGCCGTCAAACCCCGGAAAGGGATTGGTACTGGTATAGGTACGTGAAATTACGTTGTTTATGAAAATATTAAATGCAAAAAAGATAATTGTTTGTAACATTAAAACTAGGTTAGCGGCTGCAAACATAGTTTTTAAATAACTCATACACTTTGTGATTAAGTCCTTCATCATAAATTCGCACTCCCACAAATAACTCCTTTGACTCTGTGCTTTTCGTCAAGATCAGGCGGATAGATCAAACCTATATGGTAACACTTTCCTAATCCTAAAACGTTCAATCCTTACTAAAGTTAAACACAGCCATACACTTGATAAGAGTCAACGTTACGTCATCGTAAGCACAGCATCAGACAGTGATGCGTCATCGACAGCACTGTAGAACATAGCAGAAGTTCTTCTCTTCCATTTCATAATGTACACTGCGCCTGCGACTATCAGTAACACTAGGAGTACATTTATCACAATGCTAGCAACCATTACTTTATTATTATTGTTTTCATGATTTGCACTATTATTTTCTGGCTTCGTACTATTATTGTCTGGCTTCGTACTATTATTGTCTGGCTTCGTACTATTATTTTCTGGCTTCGTACTATTGTTATCATCAGTTATGTTATAAATTGGTGTGTTGTTCGGCGATGGATAATATTCTGGCGGAACGGGATAGCGCTTGTTCTCGATGAATAACGATATTAGTTTTAGAGTTGCTTCTGGTTTGTCCATGGGGACCATGTGACCGGCATCATTCACGAGCACTTCAGTAAACCCGCCTCCTTGTTTCACGTATCTGAGAATTGGTATAGTTATTAACTTTAGTATGCCTTGAGTGTATACATAGAATTTGGCAATAACAGCAATAAATTGTCCTTCACACCTACCATCTAGCAGAGCTGCTTTAAAAAAAATACCATTTCATACTCAATTCGTACCAAGTGACAATCCTGTAAAAATTTCAGGAGAAAAAGTCTAACTTCTAGGGACAGGTGATGTTATTTTTTTACTGTGAATAAGCTTGTGTTTCATCACCCTTGTATGTGACGATGCGGCTGTAAGTGGTGAGCACATCAATCGTAGAACGGAACTGGCTCTCAAGTAAAACTGCCAGAATACCCCGGTAAATGCTTGCGACAGATCTTAAAAATGTTTGTTAATGACTTTGGTTAACCGTGCAACAATTTCCTGGGAAATATAGACATGTACCACAGACATAAATCTTAATAGATAACGCAAGTCCCTCCATCCGCATGTCACAAGATTGCTGGCATTAGATTTTTAACGTGAAAATGAAGCTAGGTACCTATCCTATTTATCAGCTAAACATATCCCTCGCTCGCTACACATGTCTGGTGGACATGCAGCCTTATGCGAGTTCCGTGTCCGCGCGAAACAGTTTCAAAAGAAGAACATTGTGCCCCATTTTTGCACAGATTTTGACACGCGAAGTACATAGACTCGCGTCATCTGTTTAGATGGACATGTACCAATAGATGGCTGTACACAAAACTACAAGTAACAAATGATAAGTTAGATATGAAAAAATGACCTCACCCGGCCACAGAGTTGTTGAACCACCACGGCATACGAGTCCCGTTCATGAAGCTGTCGCGATGTTCCCAGGACCACTTGTCGCGACGCTGCTCGGAGTTGGGCACGCAAGCCGCCATCATGTCTAACTGCCCACTATAAATAACATTTAAGTTTAGTATTTTAATAAACTTTATATTTTGAGAGAGCTAGAGCATAGCGTTTATTCGTTCAAAGAGCAGCTCGACTGGGGAAGTACCTCACCTTATAGAATAGTCAAATACCTTTATGTGTTCCTGCGCGTGAGTAAGGTTTCCAGAATTAATTGGGGAGGGGGGATGGTTCGATAACGCGTGAGTGATGCCTCGTCTATTGCAAGCGTCCATATGGCTACGGTAACCGCTTACTATCAGGCGGGCCGTATTATTATTTACAGAGATTGCGGTTAAAAAATTTTTTTTTTTAACCAAACTTTGCCGAACAACATTTTTGGCAAACGAACTTACGTGTATTTCGAACCGGTGGTAAATTCAACTATATGTAAAACAAAAAGGCCAGCCAAGTGCGAGTCAGACTCGCGCACCGAGGGTTCCGTACAAACCTGTAGGTATATAAGTGAATGGTAGTATAGACCTGAGTATTTGATATGAATTTCAATTTATGACGTATTAAAAAAAAACTTCTTACTAGATCTCGTTCAAACCAACATCATATATTTATTATAGATTTATCATTCTCTTATTTTAGAAGTTACAGGATACACATTTTACCACTTTGGAAGTGTCTCTCGCGCAAACTATTCAGTTTAGAAAAAAATGATATTAGAAACCTCAATATCATTTTTGAAGACCTATCCATAGACACACCACAGTTATGGGTTTTATTAAAAAAAAAAAAAAGAGTTTCAGTTCTAAGTTTGGGGAACCCCCAAAATCTATTGTTTTTTTTTCTATTTTTGTGTGAAAGTCTTAATGCGGTTCACAGAATACATCTACTTACCAAGTTTCAACATTATAGTTCTTATAGATTCGGAAAAAGTGGCTGTGACATACGGACGGATAGACAGACAGACAGAAAGACGGACAGACATGACGAATCTATAAGGGTTCCGTTTTTTGCCATTTGGCTACGGAACCCTAAAAAAACAGGAACTTCTATTCAAATGATTACAGTGGCTTACCCCGCAGTAGGTATTATTTTTTGCTAGCACCATAATTTTTGGAAAAGGGACGCTACGAATATCGTTCCTGAAACTGATTATTATTTATTTTTAAAGTTTTACAGGGTTAACGGGCACCGTTTTCGTGCACTAGATTTTTACCTACCTATAATAATTATTTTATCTAACAGTTCTAATGTTTTCATCAAATGAATACATAAAACCATATTTGTGACTGTCGATAACCATGTCAATGTCGAAACTGAATTTCTCCCCTTGACCCAAACGTTCCCTACATGTATAGTTCCTTCCATTCAGGAAATGAAACACATTTCCCACTAGCTCAAGTGAAGGCGAGCGGAAAAACTCAAAGTTTTCCGGTCACTTACACGGGAAAACTTCTAGCGTGATTCTTTTGCGGTAAATAACAGTTGCAGGGTTTAATCAGTGAATATTTTATGAAATTTGATTGTATTTCTATTATCTTTCATCGGATTACAATTATACCAATATTAAAGTTTATTTCAAGTTTAGATATTATTTGTAAGGTTTTCCTATTTCTGATTGTAATGTATAAATAATAAATAAATATCCTGGGACATTCCTCACACACGGTCATCTGATCCCAAACTAAGCAGAGCGTGTACTATGGAAACCAGATAACTGATATAATATATACTACTTTTTTTTTTTTTGGTTTAACATTACATTTTATTAACAACAAATATGTACAAAATACAATCTATATTTACAAAATATAATCTATATATAGAAAATTTCCTCAAGCCTGCCGCTGCTTCCGATTAACGGCAAGGTTCCCAGAAGGCTGGCAGCGTTTCCTCTTTGGATAGCCAAGCTGACGCGTTGGCGGAAAAAGCTCCCCGCCCGCTGGTCTCCGGAGGTCTCGATCAATTTTGAAGACAAGGTGCGAGCATAACGGCGAGCTTCTGACACCCATGGTCCCAAGGTCTCGACCGCAAAAGGCATAAAAATATAATTGGGTCCAATCGATGCATATTATATATCCACGACCAGCGGCGCGATAGGTGGAATCTTGACCAGAGTCTTAACCAACCGCGCCAGCTGGCCCATCTAGTGTAATGGTGCGTCCATGCTTGGCGAACCGAGCACGAGCCGAGCCTAATGAATGTTTTTTACAAAATGTTTGAAAAAAAGATGTTTGCATTGGATTGCTTGTATATTGGAGGGTTAGGCTTTTATGTATGCCAAATTCATGGGTCATCTTATAATAGGTTTGAGCTTTCTGTGCAGATTACATAGTGAAGATTTTTTTTACCAAGCACCGTGGAAGAGCTTTTTTTACCACTATAGATCACATAAACACTTACCATGGTGAGATTGCGGCTAAACACCAATACCGTGGTGTGCGGATTCGGAGTGTGTGTGTTAAAAAAAAGAAGCATTCTATTTTTAAATCGTTTGTTTTTTTTGTAGAGTCATACCTTCGTTGCTAAAATAGTGTTATAGCATTTATGGGACAAAACTCATAAAGCAAAGGTGCAGTCATAAAGTGGCCAAGCAGAGTGGTGCCAAACCCTGCGGCCGCGACAGGCGACAGTACGGTTTATAGGCCTGGACCGATTCCAGTGGCTTACCTACGAGTACGATACTATACTATAGTGTACGCATACGGTACAACTAGGTATTCGCCATTACTTATTAATGCTAACTGTGAATTTTATAGTATGCTAAACTTGAATAAAGGTTGGTTAAACTACTGCCATAATTTATACCTTATTGCGTAGAGAAAACAAGGTAGATACTTTCAGAGTTCACGTTAAACAATTAAATATAAAAAAACCGGCCAAGTGCGAGTCAGACTCGCGCACCGAGGGTTCCGTACAAACCTGTAGGTATATAAGTAAATGGTAGTATAGACCTGAGTATTTGATATTAATTTCAATTTATGACCTATTAAAAAAAAACTACTTACTAGATCTCGTTCAAACCAATTTTCAGTGGAAGTTTGCACCGTAATGTACATCATATATTTTTTATAGATTTATCATTCTCTTATTTTAGAAGTTACAGGGGGGGGGACACACATTTTACCACTTTGGAAGTGTCTCTCGCGCAAACTATTCAGTTTAGAAAAAAATGATATTAGAAACCTCAATATCATTTTTGAAGACCTATCCATAGACACCCCACACTTATGGGTTTGATGAAAAAAAAAATATTGAGTTTCAGTTCTAAGTATGGGGAACCCCCAAAATTTATTGTTTTTTTTCTATTTTTGTGTAAAAATCTTAATGCGGTTCACAGAATACATCTACTTACCAAGTTTCAACATTATAGTTCTTATAGTTTCGGAAATAAATGGCTGTGACATACACGGACAGACAGACATGACGAATCTATAAGGGTTCCGTTTTTTGCCATTTGGCTACGGAACCCTAAAAAACGTCCATAAATGCCTTATCAGGGCCTAAACTGAATAAAGGACTTTTTGATTTGATTTTGATTAAATACATATTGTTGATTATAAATAATAAAGTAAGTATCTCACCAATAAATAAGTATGTTGTAATGATTCAATAGGGTTGTCACTTGCGTACTACTATCTTTCAGAAAGTCATTCACCAATTTGGAATGCACCGTTCCATTCGAGAAAGTAAACTTTATATCTCCGACGTGAATGGCTTCTTTAATTTCATCTTTAGCAAGGAAATCTTGGAATCCTGTTAACTGAGAAATATCTGCGTCTTTTAATACGTTGTATATCTCGTTTCGCTTCGATACACCCTGTAGCCAATCTAGTAATGTATCACGAGCCTGAAAGACAATAAAAATATTTATTACAAGTACATATTGATTACTAAAATAACTGCACGAATATGACGCGACGCCGGCGTGAATTTTAAACAGTTTTATTTGTAAATTGTTCTTAGCTTCGCACTTCGATGGACAGAGCTATGTTTCCATGTAAACTTAAGAAATTACAAATGGGATAAAGGCATTATAAATGTTTATCCTAGGTCCTCCTATTGTGAAAGTGTGTATAGATGTGACGATGTTGCGACGCAAAAACGACTGAACGGATTTGGATGAAATTTGGAACACAGATAGAATATATTCTGGATCCTATAGGATACTATTTATCCCGGAAAAACGTAAAGCGGAAACTAGTAAATTATACGTCTTAAGAAATGTATTCCCGTGCGAGTACCTAAGTGTGCGAAAATTACAATAAAAAGAGCATACCTAATCTGTCTAAGCATGGAGCAAGCTCTTAGTTCTTAAAAAGTAAATATTGATACTAACTTCAATAGCTTTCTCGTTGTCGTTACCGTGCACAGCCTGCGTGTACGCATCTTGCAACGGTTTCGCGCCGAGCTTGCCTTGAGCGTCGATCAGGCCCCACTGGTAGAACAGGGCAGTGTAGTCGCTTTTTTCTCTGTCTGTTACTGGATTTCCCATTATTATTCCCTGGAAATAAGCAGTGTTTTCTTTAGTAAAGAGTGGGGCACATAATAGTCATGCTCACTTTAAGGCCTTTGCTTGCGGCGGCGTCGTGTGACGGGTCGCTCACTTCCCTCCAATATGGCGAGGAGGGCGGTGGCTGCGACACGCGTCATACTTGTGAACAGGTGCAGCTTGTGGGGGCTGGTCTGCTTAAGTTTGCCATTTATTTACTTATTAAATATAGATTCAGTCTACTTTGTAGTATTGCCGCCATTTGTTGTCAGTGCGATTAGAATATAAATATAATGTAATGAAACTAAGCTTTTTTTTGAAAAGAGTAATTGCTGACTTTATTGCCGGCTCCGGAACTTGCGGAACCGGTATTACAGTATTAGACATAGACTTTTCATAAGTGCCTGCGAAGGTCTTTTACGACCCTCTGATGTGAAGCGGCTACCGGATCCTCTCTTTTCACCCCTGTTGAGAGATTCGCTGTGATGGCAGTGGAGTTGATTTCCATTAGAACATTGGAACGGACAAGATTCCTTCGCCATGTTATTCGATTCGATACTACTATTTTGATACTAATATGATTATACAGTGCTAAGAACCTACCGTTAAATTAACTCCTCCGTTACCGCGAACTGTCTCGTTAAATATCTTCATGCCAAGTGCCGGCAGGTACCGACCAGCGTACGACTCCCCAGCGATGTACAGAGGTACTTTAGTTAACTCCGGGAATAATTGGAGAAATTGTGTCATGGCACTGAAGAGATGATTTGCACACTGAAATTTTACAAAATAATGTTATTACCAAAGAGGCAGAGGTTGGGTAAAAAAATTAAGTCAATAATGGTGCATTATTGTCAGTATACCTGGGAATTTGGAATTTTCTTATGTTATGTAGCAGTACTTGGGTAACCAAGCTTTACTCGAAAACTCGGAAAAACGCGTTTTCCCAGACATGAACCTTCCCACCTAGCTAATTTCATCGATCGTTAGAGCCGTTTTCCTGATCTCAAAACATATATCCTACTTATAATTATTTACAAATATCCCTCGTTTAAAAGTATAGATACCTACTATTTGTTTGTATATGATAGGATATATAGTATTTAACAGCAGTATTTAAACAAAAAATACTCAAACAGATTCAAATGTAGTTAATAAGCTGAGAGTTGACCAAAACAAAGAAACATTTGGTCATATGTACGATACTCTAATGCCCGGTTTCTATAATAAAAACTAATCAATTTGCTTACCAATGGTATGCAAATGGTAAGGTAATGGTTTTTTTATTGACAAACTGGGCGTAGATCATTTCGTAAGCTAATTTTACCTGTGTTAGCTACTTCCATATGGTCTGCTATGCAAAGCATTTATTATTAGCTCAGAATATATATTATTAGTAACGATATAAGATTCTTAATTTTCGTAAATTATAGGAATCGGCCATAAAATATCATAGCACAACTCGTACTTGAACAGTTTTTTCCAAAGAGGTTGCACCGAACATTAAACTCGGAGGGTAACTCAAGGACGTTTTTCCATAAATTATAGCAATTATAGCCATCATTCACGACAGGAAAGACTCCCTAATAATGTGATGTAGGTTCTTATCGTACGTGAATTGTGTGTGACGCACATGCTCTGAGCAAAACTAATGAATTTATAAACGGTCAGCTCTTACCACGAACGTGGCGTGATTATATCTTTTATCGTTATTTGTAACTCACGGCAAACCAATTTGAAAAAATCTTTCACTGTTGGGAAGCTACATTATCCCCGGGTGACATAGGCTACTTTTTATCACGGGAACGCGGGTGAAACCGCGTGAGACAGCTAGTAGTAAATAAATGGATTTGGAATATGGAGGTCACTATATTTGGGGGACAAATTAGAAAATAAAAAAAATAATATTTCCGATCTGTACCTACCGTGCAGCCATGTGACATATCAAATTAAAGGGCTTATTGTGAGGATCTATTTTTATTAATGTTATTTAAAAAACTAGATGAAAATTGACCATCAACCTCCACCTATCTCCAAAACTACTGTACCTACAAATAATTTTGAAAAAAAAAATACAGAAAATAGTTCTTTAGGTACTTATAGATAGGAAGAGGAAGACTATGGTCTTCAAATAACATGCTAAATCTGTAAATAATGTGCGTACAAACTTACATTTGCAGTTGGAATGTATGGGAGAATATGTTTTTCAACTACAATGATAAGTTTGTACGGAGCCCTCTCCACTCGAGTTCATCTCGCACTTGTCCGGAGTATTATTTCTTTGTTTCTTTTGTTCTCAAGCATCATGACCAATGAGCTACCACGGCACCACATACCTACCATTTCCATATCGGTGACAAATCCCTTGGAGTCGTTGGTGAAGCTGTATCCGGCTCCAACTGGATTGTCTATGAACACCACTGAATATTCCTTCGTCCATGACCATTCGCGTACTGTAACAACAAAATTTCATCAAGTTATGTTATCTCATATCACTTCTATTATAAAATAGAAAGAAAGAAAACACATTTATTTGACGAACACATTAACAGCAACATAACAATATTTAATTTAAAAATAAACCAGTAGGTCTGTGCCGTCAAAAAGGACACAGCTCAGCATAGTGCTACTGACTACTGTCAGCAGCGCTGATTTTCAGATGACGCCTTTAGTGATGTCACGGTCGTAAGTACACGAATAAAAAACTTAAAATGATAAACAATAAAAAAAAAAAAATAGGTATCCTATATTAGAGTGTGCGTGTAGTTTTAAATGAATACTTAAAAGTAAATAATGAATACAAAAAAAAAATTTTAGGATGTTTGTGAATCATTCCCGCGTAAACACACATTTAGATCGTATTTCTTTGGCGTATTCTGTGTTTTTTGGCCTCGCCTTTGGTCGACTTTCCCAATCATGCAACGCCATTTATTTCGGTCTTGTTAGTCATCTTCCGTAAGTCCCATCTTGCTCATTTCCTTTTGGACATCATGTTCTTCGTTATCCATGTGATTTGAGGTCTTCCTCTTCCCCTCTGTAGCCATGGAAAGGCACATTTTCAAGACATCGTCATCTGTTCGTCAAAGAACATGAGTACCATCTCAGTCTGGACTCTTTTACTTCATCCGCTATTTCTGCAACCATGAAGCACCCTCTAATATGTTCTTCAGTGTAACTCCTCCTGCCCATCGTAGCACGCATCTGACTTGTGGAGTTTTTGTTTGTGGGTCTTTTTCATCGCCGCCGTACAGATGCGCATGTGTAACAGCAGTTTTATAGACTTTGCCTTCTTATGGGCATTTTTACATCACACAGGACTCCAGTCAACACACGCCTCTTGTTCCAGATGTTATTCTGTGAGTTATACCTATCCGCTTCAATCGATCCTTCTTCCGAAAGTTCTGAGCATAGATATTTAATGATTTTTACTCTAGCCAGGGTTGTATTGTCAAGCTTTATATCTGCACTGGAATTGGCATTAGGGTTATAGTTACAGAACATTGTATTCAGTCCTGGGGCTCTACCGCGTTACTTTGGTGGTAATCGTAACGAACAACATTAATGAATTTCATCCAATCAGGGCTCACGAATGGTCATCGTCGCGTCATACCGCGTGCGCAAAGATATGCAATAGCCCGGCCGTTTCTACGAATGCGCAAACTATTTTGCGCAAATGGATTTGATTAAAAATAGGATATGTACCTACCTACTTTTCATCCCGGAAACATTTAGGTATCTATTTTTATCTCTATATTTTTGTGTTATTTTCAATCCTTCCTTCCTATCCTTTAGTGACGCAGGTATACAACAGCGGAATGGAATCTCATCAGAGATTATGAGTCTCTATCTGGAACTCTTATTTGTCCATTGTGTAATAATAGAGAGTAATTTATGCGAAACTTTGTTTGCGTCGATGTTTGTTTCTCAATCACGCGATAACTCACGATTTATCGGATTTTGGTGGTTTTGACATGGGATCATATTTAGGAATGATAACTAAAAATACCTACCTTTTAATCGGAAAAGATTCTTTGGCTACAGTGGGGCGGAAGCCAGTTATAACATAGTACATATATAGTGTTTGAACATTAAAATAAAAACATTAGTATAATCGTCCCCATCGGTTCAAGGGCATACTAAATTCAGTGCGAATTATAATCATAATAATGCAGTTACATAATATAGGCCAATCAACAAGTTAAAAAACGTGTTAATTCCTGATAAAGTTCTTAAAAATATGAGAGATAGCTCATTCGATGCAGAATGACGTCTAAAAAATTTATCTCGAGGATTTTAAAATGATAAACGAGATGATATTTAGTTTTTCATTAATAACTCAAAAACTATTATTATTAATATTTAAGAAAGTTACATAAAGTTAGTATTATTTTAATAAGTAGTAATTTAATAAAGTTTCTGAAAGAGGAGGAAATTCCCTATCAAAAAGTTCCAGCTACCGAAACTCTACCTCCATTATTTTTAGTTGTAATCTTATCTTGAAAATACCTAAAACCTTAAAAACAGTACCTATTTCTGAAATATATCAAAGAAATTAAAACGCAAAATCAATCAATTTAATCTAATCTTATACGAAAATATATCTAATAGGTACCTATAATAAAAGATTATAATTATTTATTCTAGGTACTCAAACGCTTAAGCGACAACGTACTGGAAAGCGCCGACCGGGACGACCTCCCCACCAAGTGGACCGACGACCTAGTTAGAGTCGCTGGGCGCCGCTGGATGGATGCAAGCGGCCCACAACCGTTCGAAGTGGAAATCAATGGGGGAGGCCTATGTTCAGCAGTGGACATCCATGGGCTGATATGATGATGATGACTCAAACGCTTAGGATCATTATAAATCTGTGAAAGATATCATACTTACATTTCAATTCCTCGTTTATATATTCAAATGGTCCAATCTCATCGAAGAGGCCCACCAGGCTGGAACCCCCAGGGCCGCCTTGCAGCCACACGATCAACGGAGTCTCATTAACTGGCTTCCCGGCCACAGGGAAGTACCAGAAGAACGTATTAGTATTGTATTTCTCTTCTACCGTGAGGAATCCAGTATGACTTGACACATTGAAGAATAACTTAGGATCTACTGAGGACAAGTTCCTGGCTTCTTGTATCTTGTTATTGGCTATCAGCGGTGACAGTAATAATGCTGGTGACAATTCAGTCGATGATGTACTGTAAAGAAATAAGTAGGTTGAGTTTTGTGAGTTCATAATCACTTTGTGGTTGATTAGGTACTCCAGTATTTTAATCGACTTCAAAAAAGGAGGAGGCTCGTTCGACGCGTATGTTTTTTTTAAATGTATTTTCACCGATTACTCGGAAACGATTTAAACTGTGTCATATCACGGTAGATCCCGACTCCCGAGGTCCCAAATAAATTTTGTCATTATCTGACCATGGAGATTGAAGGTATGATGGAATTCCTCAACGGAAAAGAGCACGTACATCGCGATTGAAGCATTTTATACAATATTGTCGACAATTTATCAATTATATGCACATCCTCGGTCAGCGACAAACCATATAGTCCCACAAACTTATCTGGCCCGGTGAGAGTCGCTGTTATCGCATTTGGTGGAGCAAACAACCAATGAACGTAGTGTTTATATTCTCTTTGACCAGTGGGTCTACTACGAAAAACGATATACGATAGTCCGATCATAGTTGTCAAACAATAGAATTGCTGCAAAACTGACGAGATGTAAATTTTGTGCAATTCTATTGGCTAATTGATTGACAACGATGATCGGACTATCGTGTATCGTTTTTCGTAGTATAGGCCCTGTGACGACTGACATTTTCAAATGGCGTCATTAGTTCATCTTTTGACCACCGGGCCAGATAAGTTTGTGGGACTATAAGAGGTATTGAAAACGAATAGAACGAGATCCCAGGACCCCAGACATAACTTATTTTCTGAAGGAAAAAAAGGAATAGAATTGAGTATACCCAGTGTTAGACCCCGTTTGAGGGCTTGCTCGCCGATTTGTCCGCGTAAGTGTGCTAAGGGCCGAAAAGTTTCAGGGTCGGCAACACGCGAGTGATACCCTTGGTGTTGCAATAGGCTACGGTAACTGCTGATTGACCATCAGGCAGGCCGTATGCTTGTTGGCCACATTAGTGGTATAAAAAAAAAACTTTGTCCGTCAGAAAATAGGGAAAGTCTGGCGGCGCTGTGAGCCTGTGATCTCCTACATAAATGAATTTGAAACTCAAAAAAATAAATTAACTTTTTAACAAAAAAAAACGCCGTACACGAAAAAGTATGAAATGACTCTGACACTATTTTGAAGACAACGAAAGAGCACGACATGTACCATGGAAAATAATTATATGCATATCACATGAATGTACAAAATTATTAAATCCATGGCCATTGGCATATCATTGATAAATTGTCGACAATATTGAATAAAATGATATTTTGCTCTTTTCCGTTGAGGAATTCTATCATAGGTACTTATATCATACCTGTCTGCGGTTTTTATTCCTCTAGCAATAACAATATGTAAGTAGGTATTGCGCTTCACAGCTTCCTGCTCGTTCGTAGATGCCTAGCATACGTTAATTAAGGAACCTGTGTGTACATATCAAGTACACATTTCTAGTATAAGCTGACCTCCCATTGTAAGGAAATCCTATACAATGCGAGATCAGCTTATACTGGAAATGTATAGCTTGATCTGTAGCCGTGTATACCACTACCACATCAATCTATTTGCGTCGCTCGGCAGCTACCTATATTTCGGGCCTTGGTTTGATACCTAACTACCTATACTCAGCACCTAAATAATCTTATATAGAATCTGCTCTTTCTTATATTCTAACACGATTCTGCAGGCTGCCCTTTGTTTGTAGCCATAGGTAGTTACCTATGGGTTCCTAATTCCTGCAACTAAATTGCAACTTCTTATACTCTCAAATAAGCGAGTCAAAACAAAATATTATTAGGTAGGTACAGTCGAGAACATAAATATGTTATGTTGACACTTAGTGAAATTCAACAATTAACATCTTCAAAACCCACAGTAACCACTTTTATGCGATTGAGATATTTTTTATAGGTAGGTATGTATGCCTTCGATGTTAAATTGACCAATTTAATATTAATTAATCCTTATCTAATTGAATAAGTTAGTTACGACGGGTAGGTACCTACCTATTTAATGTAGATGCTCTATACTACGCTACTATCACCTAAGTTGTGAAAGTAGTACCTATATCCACAGATTACAGAATAGTAAGCTTATATCAATATTTCCCTAGATGGCACATCCTTCTTGGCTATCAAAGTACCTATCTAATACTTAATACGCTAAATACCTATTCGCCCATATAGGTAACTGATTACCAACCAACCTAACAGACTTCATAAGGGCTGCCAACAGTTATTCGCGAAATAGTGCCTAGATTGTTTACTTTACCATAAGCGGCCGCACTCAGAGACACATAATGGTGCGTCCATGCTAGGCGAACCGAGCACGAGCCGAGCCACGAACGAGCACACTGTGAGCACGATTCGCTTAGCGTGGACGGGCTTGCGAGCCTCGAACGAGCATTCGTCTCGTGCTCGACTGCGCCTGCGCTCCGCCCGATTGACAGTTTTTTTACGAACACAGGGATTCAAATTGCGCTCGATGTAGGCTCGTAAAGTAGGTACCTACGTCCACACTTGACATCGCGAGGAACGAACGAATTCTGTTCGTTCTTGGCTCGGCATGGACGCACCATAATATATTTTGTACTGTTTAATGAATGATTGATTGTCCCTAGACCTGTCCCTTTCTATCGCTATTCAATAAACAAAGATGGAGATAGGTACTTTAATCTGTCATAGAATTTTAATTAACGTCTCTGAGTACGACAGTAAGGATGAAAGGCACCTTTTTCACACGAGCTCGAGCGCCAATAGCTCGAGTGTTTGTTAGTTTCAATGTAGGAAGTAATCTCCAGAACTACTGATCCGATCTTGAACATTCTTTTCACTCATAGCAATCTACATTGTCCCCGAGTGCTAACGGCTACTTTTCATCCCGATAACGCGGGTAAAACTGCGGGAGGCAGCTAGTTCATAAGCATAGAAGTTGAAAGAAGAAACTGTAATATTTAGTACACACCGGGCCCGGGATACTTACCTACTAATACTGCTATACGGCTACTACGTATTCTTATGGTGCGTCCATGCTTGGCGAACCGAGCACGAGCCGAGCCACGAACTAGCACACTGAGAGCTCGATTCGCGTAGCGTGGACGGGCTTGCGAGCCTCGAACGAGCGCACTTGTCGGTTTTTTCACGAACAAAGGGATTCGCATCGTGCTCGTTGAATGTTCGTTAGGGGCTCGGCTCGTGCTCGATTCGCGTAGCATGGATGCACCATAACATCGCATGTTTTCTCTACAACAAGAGGTTTGTTCTGAGATAGCAAATTGTCTAAGGTTCAAACACTCACACTCAATCGTATCAGGTGAAGATGACACAGGATGCGCCATTTATGATTGTAGTTTTTTGACAGCGTGGCAACCCTGGCTTTAATCGTTTTTTGAAAGCTGAGCTTTATCCCACCACCGATCAGGAATTTAAACTCGATAATGTCATTCCAAAGACACTACAAACAGCATCTTCTTGGCATGCAGATGGTCTAATTCCCTTCTCATACACAAACTATTTCTTTTTTATTTTTCTTCCTTACTTGTGTGTTACATTGACCATGTTATCTGTTATATTTGTCTATTTAGTATATTTATTTTATTTATATATACTTATATGTAGTAATATTATGTATTATGTTATAAGTATTGTATTTTATTGATAGTATGTAATATTGTTAATATTCTGGTTCCCACTGAAAACCAGCGTCGTAGCATTGTGCTGCGACATTATGCTGAGTGGGAGACCGTTTCAGCTCCATAGATTTAGACTTTTAGGTTAAGCGATTGATGTATATTTTATTTTTTGTTTTCTTATGTTATGTGTTAAATTATGAGCTGAATAAATGATATCTATTCTATTCTATTCTATTCTATCAGCTGTTATCTAATGTGCACATAGATTTAGAATTTCGAGTGTGTAGTGTATACAATACAGATGTTTGTCAATAAGTAAGTAAGTAAGGAATAAGGATTTACCTAACTACCTACCTACCTACTAACTTTTTAACAAAATATGAAAAGTTAGGTACCAGTAACCGTAACCCATGTAGGTACCTAAATAAGTAGGTAGGTATTTTGATTTAACTTAACTTTATATTATTATGATCCTACTTTATTATGTGGATGTGGCACAAATGGCACAATATTGCATCATATTGTTATAGGAATTGCTTAAATGTTTAACATTTAAAAACCCAAGTAGGAAGGTAACTTTCATTTTAAACTGCCCATTACTACCTATTTTGTAAACAACACACAAGGTAAATGTAAAATAATATTAAGTACCTACTACAATCGTCGTACTACAAACCTATAAGTATAATAAAATAAACATCTCAAAACATACCTTATAATTAAAAATAGTCCAAGGATAATTAAATGCATTTTGCACTGATAATTTTCACATAGTTTATTTATAATATCAACACACGTGTAAACTACGTAAAGGCATGCGCCAACTGCGTGGGACGACGCGCGCGACTGCGAAAAACTATGCGAATGTGTTTCCTGGAGTCAGTGTTGCATAGCAGCTAGCACGAAACCGAATTATAAAATCTCTTCCTCTTCTCTTTTCCTGTTCATTAGTCACAAAATCTGCTAAGCCTGTTGGGAGTTACATACCTTCCTATAGGTATTATACTTACTTTTCTTATTGGACTTATCTGGGGGCACCGTAGACAAAATATGTGGCTTGGCCGTTTCACTACTACAAGAACTATTGTATAACAAAAAAGTTATGAACAGTGAATCAATTTTTCACCTTACTCCCTTACCTTACCTTACTACTTTGACAAAGGTGTAGAGTTTGTGAAGTTAGGGCTTGTAGAGTTATAAGCTTGGCTCTACATGAGATCTGATAACTTTTCAGAGTGCGAGCCATATGTCTTGGCAACACTTTAGTTATAAATGTTTTTGGGGGGATTATAGAATTGCCTCTCCAAGTTAAAATTTCCATTGGCAGTAGGTAT
The DNA here is from genome assembly GCA_947623365.1 of Achlya flavicornis. Taxonomy (NCBI): domain Eukaryota; kingdom Metazoa; phylum Arthropoda; class Insecta; order Lepidoptera; family Drepanidae; genus Achlya; species Achlya flavicornis. The sequence goes on along the minus strand of OX392468.1, from coordinate 4,158,969 downwards.
TTGCGGTTTTGGCACTGGGTCGATAGTCAGTCACGGAGATTACAATATACAGTAAGTAGTTGCGTATTCGGCAAATAGGTTCTACCGAACAAGTTGCGAATCTGACATCACATCACTATAAGAACAGCGTGCGTGATTCGTGCCAGCCGGCTAGCCGGTGACGTCACCAAACACACAAAATACGACTCCACTGCATAAATGAGCGATTGTGTTGTGTACACATTTTTTTTCTGGACAAGGTCTTTCTTTATTTAGACTCCTACCTACTGCTTACCTGCCTTTATAGTAGGTAAACACTTTTTGTCTGACTGATCTACATTTAGTTACCCCACCTTAGGTGATAGCGTAGCACTGATTATTCAGGCCATTTTTATTTATATCTTAATTCATTTTGATGATGTGGAATGAGCTCCCCATTACGGTTTTCCCTCAGCGTTACGATATGGGGTTCTTCAAAAAAGGCGTGAAAATCAACACATCGGCAATCGCCTTGGTATTGCAAATGTCCATAGGCGGCGGTGACCACTTACCATCAGATGGACCGTCTGCATGTTTGTCAACCTATTGACATAAAAAAAAACTTATTCCATCATCACCATCCTACCCATAGAATACCTTCAGTCCACATAATATATAATAATGCCGCCCGCGAGTCAGTAAACAAATGGGTCCTAAGGAAAGTATGCAATAAAGGAAAAATAAATAATCATTTATTTATAGTTCAACAAGGCATTCCAACGATGTTGCATAATGCATCAAATTGTTTTGTAAAAAATCTTGAAATTCCAACATCATTTTGAGGAGACTCTTGCTTGATAGGTCTTCGTAGATTTTTTCCAAGGGAAGTGGTTTCTTCGACCTTTGTTTGCATGCTTTCTGTCACTGCAGAACCGGTTACAGTCTCTTTTTCTGCTACATTTATCTCGCTAACACCTGTGTAATTACAAAAGAAGATTGTCATGGCTGCCTTATTCTAAGTTACTAAGTTGGAAGATTGAATGAATTCGGCCTGCCACTGTAACTACCACCCTCTAATAAAAAAAAACACCATCTACCGGTACTTATGCACCGACCACTGCACTTAACAGGCATTCTTCAAGGCTTTATGTCCTTACCACCTTCGGCCACATGATCACGAACCATGTTGAGATTGCGGTCAAACATAGAACAATAGCCTTACCATCTGATATATCTGTTCCACTGTCTATAACCTCTACGTTATCCTGAAGGCTTCCTGATTCTTTAGCAGGTTCATTTGCAGATACTGTGTCATTTTCAGCTGATAATGAATAGCTACTGAAAAATAATAATAAAGACAAGGAGATGAATCGTGGTGGCCTGAGCCTTATTGGTGGACTTCTTGGAGTTAAAGTGAAATTACTTTGCACGGTGGTGACTATAACAATCATTCTCATGTTGAATTTATGTCGACGTGTACTGGCAGCTGCATTTGAGAGCTAGTTCCTAGTGGAGGTAAAAAAAACCACTAGTTTCCTAACGATTCTGATGCTTTGCTTAATCGAAAGACTAATCTCTAAAAGTTGCATGAGCCCAAGATCGAAACATACCATCATGATTATACACAAGTTTTTAAACCTAACGCCACCGATCCCGTTTTAGTTCTTAGTTTTGATTGTCAGTCACAGAGCAATTTCTGATATTTAGAGTATTGTTAAACTTACCTCAATAGAAGGACCAATCCAAAAACTTTAATATTAACAAAATGTTCCGTCATTTGTATTTGTTGTTAGAGCAGCAAAGGAAACTGAAGTCATTGTGTTGATTGCTCGCTAGTCGCTATTAATCATCGCAATCACCGTATATAAACATAATTTCGCGCATTTTACAATGGACCTACCTACATAAACATGTAGATCTAATTTATTACTCACTAGCTTTCCGCCCGCGGTTTTACCCGCGCTAAGGCACAGTTTTACCATTACATATTAGAAAAGTTTATATTGTCGTTAAATTTTCTTAAGTTCTGCGCAATTTTCTATTTTTTTAAATGTAAGAACCTTCTAGGAATATTGTTTTTTTTTATCTTTATTAAAGAGCTTTATCAAACTATGATAATGTCGCTCTGGTAAATTATACACAAAGTAGAACACAATAAACCTACTAACTACACTTACCCCTTCACTCATAAAGCGCTATTTAACTAATATACTGTTTAAATGGTCACGTAAATAATGTCACATTATTTGACAATGACAATAGAGTGACGTTATTTACGTGACCTTTTAAACAGTATATTAGTTAAATAACGTTTTATGAGTAAGGGGGTTATATTGTAATTTTGAAATATATTCCAATACGAGGCCGATCAAGACAAAATACATATTGGGATATACATCAAAACAAATCATTTCACCATCATTTGGAATGTTATTTAATTAATTACCTATAGACTGATCCGAGGAAGAAAAATATGGTATAATTTCAACAGTAATTTTGTCTCATCTGAATGAGGGTTTGCCATCTAGGAATATTAGAAAACAAGATATAGGGGTTTATTTTTATATATTACACAGATAAAAATAAAGGCTCTCTCAATTGCGTCAGCCTGATTTTGATTAAACTGACGCGATGACGGGTTAAATTATAACAAAAAATACTCCGGTTGATGGAAGTGGTCCAATTATAGAATTTGTATTCTTATACGACGAAGTCGGTGAACAAGCATACGGCCCGCCTGATGGTAAGCGGTTACCGTAGCCATATGGACGCTTGCAACACATGAGGCATCACTCACGCGTTACCGACCCTTTCCCTCTCCCCAATAAGCTCCGGCGGCCTTACTCACGTGAGTTATTTTCTTAATTAGTAGTATACCGGGTGGAGATTACGAGGTGGCATATTTTCGCAACCTGTTGTTGGGGTAATCATTCTGAACAACTTTTACTGTGGGAAAACACAGAATTATCAACAAAAAAAAACTTTTCATACATTATTATCGAGTAAGGTTGACCTTTTGTATGAAAAGTAAAAAAATAGCAGCTTTCCATTAACTGCAAGGTTAAGCCAGCAGGCTGGCAGAGTTTCCTTTTTCCTATACTTTTAAAAACTTGATTCAGTTTTAATTAAAAAAGTTGTTTTTTTGTTTGTGACTATTGTTTTGTTATTGTTAAAACTTCCAATTGCAGTTACAATTATAAAAAATACATTCGAGTTTCTTTCATTCTTCTCATAAGACGGTGACTTCCAAGCCGGTGGTAACTTCAGAAGCTTTGCCTATTTAGTAATCTGTGGCTTTGCCCTCCATGGGGCTGTTCTTTTACCACAATATCACTGTGACAAGTGATCATGAATGTAATTTCTATTCTATACATTGAGGATAGATTATCATGAGCAAGGGTATACATTAAAACGGGTTATAATTAAATTATATTTATTTATTCTTAAACACACGTAAATATCACAAGATTTAATTAGCGTATTTTTGTACCGTCCAATTTACAAGAAATGGATCAAAGAGTTATTCCTAACGTATTCTTGTATGAAAGATGTTGATAGGATACTGAATTGGTTGCTAAGCAGCTGTTGGTGGGTCCACCGCGCCACCAAAGCCTGTGTCGGTTCCGGCGCGTCCAACGGGACCATGTGGCCGGCGCCACGGATCACTACCTCCGTCAGGTGACCACCGCTTTTGTGGTAACTGGAAACAATTGGTTTTTGTTAAAATACAAGCTTTTTTTGGTGACTGTACTTGCATCTTCTCCATCGTCTCCCAATATACTAGTGTCAAATAATATAAAAATATCAAGTCAATCCGACCTCTGGAAGTGGGTGAAATTCGACTTGCAAGATTTGACCCAAACATAATAGGTTGCAAGTTAATAAAAAAGCTAATATAAAATATAATTTAACCGAGTCGTTATTTTCCAAGGGAGTAGATTTCCAAGCACGGAGTTTTTCTAGACTATTTTTTAAGGCGACCGAAGATCATCGGTAGTGTTGAAGTGTCGAAACACGATGATATGGTACTTTGAAGACTGGTTATCACCCTCAAATTAAAAATCTGTCGCAAAGCACCTATCGGTGTGTTCCGAAAGCTACACTTGATAGGCAGTTCCTTCTAGGCTTTGTGTGCTTACCATCGGCTACACATCACTTACCATGGTGAGATTGCGTTCAAACAAGCCTACACATACACAGTAAAAAAAAAACTTTTTTTTTTTGAAAATTCAATAATTCCGTTTTTGTTTTCATCAAATTCGGCCTTAAGTCTATTGAGAATTTTTGGGCTATCTGTGCACATTTAAAAAATTCATCCTGTAAACTTAAGTATTTTTGTCCGTCAACCCTTAACTCTGCCAAAACAGTATTTTAATAAAATATCCCAACTTACCCAGACAGTCTATTTTTATAGATGTAAGGTAATCTGGTAGCTTCGAGGAACTCACTGGACGCATTCCATTTCCACGTGCGATAGTTTTCAGATGTAAACACACATGGCAACATCTGGTCCAGTTGTCCGCTGCAAATTCAACTTTAATTATTTAAACTATAAATGCGAGTTTCCATCATATGCGGCGAAACGCAAAAACAAATTAATTTGCATCAAACGATATCAAACCTAACATATTTGTAATAATAAGTATACAATGTTGCTTTTATCGGTACGAAACAACAATTTTAGAGACACGTGACGTCTGTGATTATTTCAAAGAAATCACGTTTGTTTACTTTTTGTTATCGGGAATGTGCAAACGTTGTAGAAGAACCACGCGTAGTCCCGTTATCTACCTAAAATTGTTTTGTATCGACTGAGATATCTGATAGTTGAAATATGTCCGCATTACCCGCATTTGTTGAAAGGGGTACGAAAGATGTATACTGCCATCACGAGATCAACATTTTGATTTTTATAAAGGCGTTCGAAGATTGTTGTCCTGGGCCTGGCATATTCATCAGGCACCATTTTGTTTTTTTGCGGCGCACAATTACCCATGTATACATCGACTCATACACATATCGAAACCAATCCAGGTAGGAGACATAGCAAAGCACGACATAAAGGGCAAATATAAGCTAGTTTTAAATAGTAGTCAGGTATCCCGCATAATTAAGATCAACATCATCAGCGTATAATGTAATGTCCCACTGCTGAGCACAGGTCTCCTTTGGGACAAAGGAAAGGGACTGGGCCATACTCCACCAGGCGTGCCCACTGCGGATCGGTGGAGGTAGGCTAGTGGTCAACCTACTGTTGGAATTTTTCAAGCCGCCTAGGAGGCATCCAACTAGCTTAACGACCATCACAGTTAAGTGATAACCGGGACCAACGGCTTTACGTGCCTTCCGAAGCTCGGAAACGTTCGATTTGAAATACCACTAGGCGGTGACCCATCCAGGTACCGACCACGACAGACGTAGCTTAACTTTGCCGATCGATTAAGAACGGCTAATAATGCTACACCACGACCGCTTCAATAATTAAGGTAGGCCACAATATAAATAGCAATTTTTATTCCCAGCGATAATGCTCCCACATGGCATGATGGGACAAAAAATATCTCCGGTGAATTGTAGGTGTACTAAAAACTGAGATATCTGCCTACCTCTTCGAAACTGAAAATATAAACAGGTACAGTCGACTACAAAGGGATGAAGGTATCCATGTTAATGTTACCAAATTATGTATCTACTTGAATGCAATAATTATATTATATAGCCATTGTATATGAAAAATATGGCATGTATACATGGAACCTGACAATCCTGACATAGACCTATTTTCGTACAAAATGCAATAATTACCTATGTATACCTCCATATTTCCCATGAAATATATAAAAAATTGCAGGTATACATACATAATTACTGCACACAGTACGAAAACTAAAACGTCAGGTTGCCTGATTACGATATTTGTGACATAAGACGGCAAACATTAACATGGATCTATAAATAAAATGAAATATAAACCTTACCAGTAAGTAAGTACTCTATAATGGTCCAGTAATGTTTCAAACAACGGTTTCGCACTGCTGAGGAAGTCTGGCGCTAGTATTGAGTTCACTGTGAAATTCACGAAGCTAAACTTGATGTCACCGACGTGCAATGCTCTTTTCACTTCAGATTTCTTGAGGAAAGGTACGTACTTCCCAACGGCGAGGTCGTCTCTTAGGAAATTGTATGCGTGCTTCTGATGAGTCAGGAACAGCAGCACTGTGATAAGGCTGTTCCATTTCTGGAGGAGACAAATACAATTTGTGCATACAAAAGTCTAGAGATTACCCTGAGCTGGACCTCAGCATTGCGTTTTTTGTTTGTTTTGTTGTACGCCCACGCGATTGGGCCGCCGGTACCAGCGCTATGACCATCATTTTCCTTTTCATCATTACGTAATTAGACCCCTGAAGGGTCGCCATACTGGTACAAATGACCAGGAAATTTGTGCCAGTATCTCCCGGTCTATAAAGAATTCGGTACAAGTTCCATATTTCGCCGCAATATGGCCGCGCCTATATTTTTAACCGACTTCAAAAAAAGGAGGAGGTTCTCAATTAGCTTGTATGTTTTTTTACGTTTGTTACCTCATAACTCCGTCATTTATTAACCGATTTGGATAATTATTTGGACTGGAAGGGTACACTTCCCGTTTGGTCCCATTGTCACCAGATCAGGATTTGATTAATTCTTAGTGTACTTTCAAGTCGGTTTAAGTTTTTTCTAAAACAGTCCAATTATAGATCAACAAAAAACATAGGTTTTTATACTTACATTCTTAGCACCAACGCTATTATTATCCGCTATATCCTGGTGAAATGAATCTACCAGCGGCTGCAAGATATCCAGTTGTTTCTTCTCGAGCAGGCCGAAGTAGTAGAAAGGACGTACCAGCTGCGATATCATTGCGGGATCTACGTAGGCGTTGCCGATTATCATCCCCTATATCAGGGATCACCAATTAGTTTCATTTGCGGTCCGTACCCAAGGGGTGCCAATAGGAACTATTAAACCCGCGCTGTCCGTCCGTTCGTCCCTGTCTGTCAATGAGCTGTATCTCATGAAACAATAGGTACACAGTGTAATTATCACAGAATGTGTATTTGTAATGTCGCCATAAGTACAAATAATAAAAAATAAATAAAAATAATTATAGGGTTCCGTAAAGACGTTTCGTGTATGGGCTCCCATATAAGAAACGTCTTTACGTCCGAGTCCGACTCGCTCTTGGCCAACATGAACTATTAAGCCTGCGCTGTCCGTCCGTTCGTCCCTGTCTGTCAATGAGCTGTATCTCATGAAACAATAGGTAGACAGTGTAATTATCACAGAATGTGTATTTGTAATGTCGCCATAAGTACAAATAATAAAAAATAAATAAAAATAATTATAGGGGTCCGAGTCCGACTCATTCTTGGCCGGTTATTATTTCTGCATTAATTTACTTATAATACGCTCCCAATACTTACTATAGTACTCCTACAATAAAATTCACTGAGCAATCTCACAAACCTGCAAATTAATATCAACTCCAGGCACATTCCTACGGTTGAAGATCTCCATGCCCAAAGCAGGGACGTACTTGCCCGCGTACGATTCCCCTGCTATGTATAGAGGGGCTACTCTCAGTTCCGGGAATATCTGGACCAGTTGCTTCACCGCCGTGTACATGTGCAGGCCGTACTGTAATTTAAGATTTTTTTATTGTGTTATGATCTTTCAAGCTCAAGGTTGCCCAAATTTTTCAGGATAATTATCACTATACCGCATCTAACAATTAACCCAAAGAAGCGCAATGAAGTTAATTAGTTATTAACCAAAAACAAATCGTTTTTCTTACCAATGGAAGGTTTTTTAATTGTTAAACTGGGCAAATAAATAATTTCGAAAGCTAATTTTACCTGTGATAGTTACTTCCATATGGGAGGGGCTACTATGCAAAACATTGAGGTCTTTACTTCATTATTAGTAAAGATACAAGAGTCTTAATTTCAACCGATAACGTTCTGTATATTAAAGGAATCGGCCATAAGTCAAGGACACACTAAACACTGACTAGTTTCGGAATTGGATTGCTTCGTGTTACTAAAGAGATTTTTCATCGATGCTATACCGAGAGGAGTTTTCAGTGCATTGGTTAACAATTTACCCCCTTACTCATAAAACTTTATTTAACAAATATACTGTTTAAAGGGTCAAGCAAATAAAGTCACTCTATTGTCATTGTCAAATAATGTGACATTATTTACGTGACCCTATCATCGCGCGCGGATTAATCCTTTGACTGTTTGATGATCCGCGCGGGCGAGGAAAACAATAGAAATCATTGTTATTTTTTTACCGCAAGTCAGTATATTAGTTAAATAGCGGTTTAGTCGTCGTTTAACGAGTAAGGGGTTTAGTCTATGATTGCACTATACGGTGCAGTTGAACCACTTTGTGGTCTACGGGCCTTAAATTGGGCACTCTTCTATTATTTTGTAGATGAAATTACGTAGGTACTGTGTCCTGGGTAATTTGCTTACATAATATGTGACACATAAATAGACTCAAAATACATGGCATTAGAGTTCAGATTGCAAAGACACATATCATTAAACACATAATAAAGTGTTACCGTATTCATATCCTTGACGAAGCCGTCGGCATGTTCTGTGAAGCTATACCCAGAGCCAACAGGGTTGTCGATGAATACCAGCGAGTGATTCCGAAGCCACGTGTATTGGTTTACTGTAAGAATGGGCTAATAGTAGGTAATTAAAAAAAAAACAACGGCGTCATCATATGTTATACCGATAAGAGAGTATTAACAATTACTTACATAACAAGGAACCGTTTTGGTGAACCTTGAAAGGACCGATTTCGTCGAACAGCCCCGTCATGCTGGAGGCGCCAGGTCCACCTTGCAGCCATATAATCCAAGGAGTTTCATTCACAGGCTTATTCAAAACAGGAAAGTACCAAAAGAAAAGGTTCGAATTGTATGTTTCATTCACAGTTAGAAATCCTGAATAACTTTCGATTCCTAAAAAAAGACTAGAGTCAACCCTACTGGCATTTCTCGCCTCTGCGATCCGACCATCTTCGATATACGGTGTTAAGATTAATGCCGTGCCATTATCAACCTTAATTTCAGGTTTACAAGGTTCATCTGTATCTAAAATGTGATTCGATAGTTCTTCAGATTCTGTATGGGCGCTGGATGGCTTAGTTTTGTTTGTATGCTTTGTCTCATTGATTTCTTTAAGACCTTCCTGTAGTTTGTTGATGTCTATGACAATTTGTACTGTTCTTTGTTTATCGATTTTTGGTATTAAATTAGATAATACATCGGGCAGTTTCTCTTCATTTGCTACTCTTGCAGTTACACTGAAAAACGTTTATTAAAAAAGTAAGTTTATGTATATATTTAATCAAACAATTACGTTCGACAAGCACTTTTTACCCGACTGACCCGGAAGGAGGGTTATGGCTTAGGTCCAATAGTTTATATCAAATTCCCTTTAAAGAACTCACCTTACAACCAAAACTAAGAAGAATATCACATACGTCATATTATTCACTAACATTTTTTTAAATTTAACAAGTTCTGTTCATATTACACTGATCACTAATCATGTACTGGTAACCATTTGGTACAATATCTGTAATTTATTATCGGTTTGAACTACTTGATCCCATTCGTTATAATAATATGATACAATACGATACATTCATTGAAATCGACTCGTACAATGAAGGACGCCATCTAAACCAGATCTCGATTTACAGTTATAGCTGAAAAATTGTGCTGAAAATATAACTAGGTCAAATTAAGTTAGATAGCTTTAATAGAAAGAAAAAATTATAACCGGCCAAGTGTGAGTCGGACTCGCACACGAAGGGTTCCGTAAAGACGTTTCTAATAAGAGGGCCCCTTTAATTTTAAATTTTATTATTTGATGTTATTGCGGCAATAGAAATACATATTTTGTGAAAATGTCAACTGTCCACCTATTATAGTTCATGAGATACAGCCCAGTGATAGAAAGACGAACGGGCGGACGGACGGACGGACAGACGAACAGCGGAGGCTTAGTAATAGGGTCCCGTTGACACCCTTTGGGTACGGAACCCTAAAAAGCAAGTTGCATAATTATGTAGGTAGGTAAATATTAATTAGAGACCTTTGTATTTATATTTCTACGTTTTTTCAAACATTTATTACAGTATTTTCATATGAAATGCTAGGAAGACGTAATATACCAGTGGTTATTACTTAAATATAAAAATCTTTATAATATAACTAGATATTTATTCTATTATTAATTAAAACGTCTCTGATATGAGTCATGACGTCAGCCAGTCTTGTTATCTCTGAAGCGATTGATTGTAGGGATGCTAATACTCTCTTGGAGTTATCTAACTTCTCTCTCTCCAGCCGTAGGAACTCTGATGCGTCGTCGTCATCTGAAAACCAAAAAGGAATGTAAGTACTTACCTTGGTATTGCTCAGTGATCTTGGGATGTGATAAGTTCAAAAACTCCAAAACATTGTTTGAGACATCAGACAGTTACATAGTAACCTATTATTTACATGTATTAATAATGTAAGTAAAGGTTATCAGTCACTATAATAGCACCGCGGCGCCTCAGCAAAAACTGCCGTCCAAGTGAGGAATACATTTTATTTTCATTCACAAGATGAAATGGTTAATGCTTGCCGCGAGCCGCCAACAATTTTATCTTGTCATTATAAAATTTACGCACATGATTTATGGCCGATTCCTACGATTTACGGACCGTTATCGGTTAAAATTAAGACCTCAAAGCTTTGCATAGCAGACCCTGCCATATGGATGTAGCTATCACATCACAGGTAAAATTAGCTTACGATATGATCTATATGCCTAGTTTGGCAATAAAAAAACCTATTGGTAATCAAAACGAATCGTTGAATAGAAACCGGGCATTAAAGGCGCCTCTTGGATGGCAAGTTCTTCCTGACTCAACGCTGTGCTGTTATAGTGAGTGATGACCTTTAGTCGATATATTTGTTGTTTTCACAATTTTTATTAATAGCTTGGCTCGTGGGTAAAAAATTAACAATGACATCAAATGTCATAATAGGTCCTGCGTCCCTCGTGAGAACCAACGGGTCAAAATTGGTAGTGACAATTTTTAATAAAAAATGATGAATCCAAGCTGAGGTGGATAGCTTGGATTACAAAGAGGATACTTTTTATCTTATGAACGAGCTTGCGAGCGAGTATTTTTAAACTATATGTCACGAACGATGTCCAAATTCAACTGCACTGTAAAATCAAAATATTTTCATTTCAATTGGTATTGAAAAAATAATATGAGTGTTCTGGGTACACCCCAAATAAGATATTACACAAACTTCATACATACGTAAAGAATCTTTACGATGGCTTTAGATGTTTCCATGTTTATATTTGTCATAAAGAAAAATACAATCATCGGTACAGTGGTACTCCTGTACCGATGATTGTATTTTTCTTCAAGGGCAAGTGTGAAAGTACCCCGCTTATCTTCAATATTTAACAGTAAGCTCCTTTCACTTTTTATTTGTATATTTTGATACAATGAAAACCATTATGAGTTCTTATCTGTAGGTTATTATTGCAGATACGTTTTCGAGATAGTACCTACCTACCACTAAACCCAGTTACACTGAGAGCTATTCAGAGTTGGCGTTACCGCAGCGGATCATCATAGACTTGCGAAATTAATATAACTGCACTCACTGCAATATACCACCAAGGGTAGTTTTATTATGATTATTAATTTTTGAGAGGTGGAATTTTGTGTTTTACGCACGAGGCATATTGTCAACGCCTTGGCGTATCTAGGATATTTTTCCAAGGGGGGCCTGGCCCTTAAAAGCCGATGCAATGTACGCGAAAGTTATTCCAATCAGGTTCAACAATATTTCGGAAATAGATTTTTGGAATGTACAATTTTGGGTTGGCACCAGACCGTTCTGTTGTGAGCACGGCCCACCAACATAAGCCAAAGGGCCGCGCCACTCAGCTTCTTAAACAGATTTTTTTGAAACTGATTAGGTCATAGGAAAGCATATTGGGTACTTTTCATCCCGGGGAAGAGGGTGGAACCACGGAAGCTAGTAATAAATATATGCAATATTTGTCGATTTTTACGCTAGTTCGTACCTGTGTCATCCAAGCCACCGTTTTCATCATTATTAACCCTCGGCTTACGCTCCGGCGGACTACTGGGTCCCCCGTGCTCATCCAGGTCTAAGAGGTCTTTGGCAGAGTGCCGCCTCTTCCGTCCACTCCTTAGTCTTGAACCAGTACCTGAAAAACAATGTTTCATTTACACCACATACGCTTGTACTATAGAACCAGACAAGTATCAAGAATAGATCGTGTTAATCGAAAATAAACCTTATAACATTGGTACAGGTTCCAAATTCAATTGTTTCAATCTCGTCTCAAAACTTGACTGAGCATTGATTGAATAGTAGAATAAGGACCTTTGTGGGGACAGAAGGCAAGGAAGTCTTATTTTTTAAATAAAGTTCCCAGGATATTCCTTTGCATACAGCCCAGGCATTTTTATTATGGAAACCAGATGACTGATATACATACAAAAAATAATAATAAATAATAAATACCTACTTAAATAGATATTGACTCCTAGACCCACAACAAATATGAAATGTAAAAAAAAAAGTTAAGCTACAAACTGATGGTCCGTACATTTATGAGATAACATTTTATTTATTGTATTATATTTCAATTTCACAATTTAGACATCTTGGTCTGCCCAATAAAATAAAGCATTCTAATACATTTATATTCCTTGTATTTATACATATTCTCAATATAACCATACTGGGGCTCTACCGCGTAACTTTGGTGGTAATCGTAATGAATTTAATCCAATCAAGGCCCACGAATGGTCATCGTCGCGTCATACCGCGTGCGCGTCATTGGATGAAATAATTAATGGTGTTCGTTTCGTTACGATTACCACCAAAGTTACTAGGTAGAGTCCCTGTTTGTTAAACAAATTATAACTTACCATAAAACTGGTTAGCTGATACATCATTATGACCATTGTGGTCAGGTTCCTCCCCTTCTGTGTCCTGAAAATTTACTCAAAAACTCAACTAAATAATTATACTAGTCCTAAATTCAATATTATGCGAGGGGCAGGGGAAGAGGGAAATTTCGGTAACACGTCAGTGATGTAAGTATTACGCAACTGATAAGGCGCGTCGTGAATCTTCGTTCGCACAGAAAAGAAAGTATGGCCCCGAAGATTAACGAAAGAATGCTTAAATTTATAATCAACCTTAGATCACTAGTATAAGGTTCATAATACACTGCAGCTGTTAGTTCCGTCTTACTCGCAAGTCACGCTCCACCACCGCACACATGATGGCAGCTGCAGACAAATAGCATTTCCCGCTGTTTAAAAATGACGATTTCTTCAGGGTCGGCAACGCGCGGCGCGAGTGATACCCCTGGTGTTGCAAGCGTCCATAGGCTACGGTATCTGCTTACCATCAGTCGGGCCGTATGCTTGTTTGCCACCTTAGTGGTATAAAAAAAAATTTCAGTATGCCATATCAGTTGGGTACTACTGTACCATGACTTACATGCAACTTGATGCACTTATTGTGTAAAACAGGTAGTAAATAACTCCGGTCTTACTCTGAACATGTGACGGGCAACAACTACAAAACACGAAAATGCATGTGGCACTGGCAATTAGCCAGTTTTTCTATCAAACATCACTTCTAACTCATTACCTATTGATTAAGTTTTAATTACATACCCCTTCTCCTAATGGATCACTTTTAATGATAACTCCATCAACCGCATTCTCTCCAATAATGCCCAGTATGGTCTCCTCCATTTGAGACAAGGGTGTGACGCCATCTGGTGGTGGTCTGTTGCTCTCTTTAGCTGCCTTCAGTTCCAAAGCGCGTCGCCGAACGCGGTATTTCCAATCGCACCAATACTGAAAATTATTAGGTATTTTAAGTGTGTGTAAGTTAATGAGGTTATTAAATAAGATAATGGCCCTGATTCTGTTGTTTACAGCTAAACTAATTTTAATCTCACTATGTCTCTTTCTTACAAAGAACATAAGAAAAGGATGTAAGAAATTGAGTCCTGTCAAATTAGTCCAATGCTTGTTTTCAATATAAATTGAGTCGCCATCTATCGCGGTTACGCCTAAATACACGCAAAATAAGACGAAAGAGATTAATTTGGCAGCTTTAAATATGTTCTATCCTTTTTCAATAATGTTCGTAAGAAAGAGATGAGATGTGACTAAAATTAGTTTAGTGCGATTTACAACAGAATCGGCACCAGTAGTACATCATAGGGTTCAGCATGGGGTTCTTCAAGATGATACCCCTGGTAACCTGCTAAAATGTCATACTGACGCTATACTATTGCCATTCCTCTATCATTGAGCCAATGTGCGCAGTCTACTAATTCATAATGGTCTCTTAATAAATGAAGAGTTTCAGTACTAAAACCTAAAACCAAAAGATCATTGTGGCACGATTGTAATTTCAGTGGATTTTGTTGTTGGCGCCATTGTGTTAGTAGTACCAAAACAGTAAAATGTGCAGATTTTGACACCACTGATAGTTCATTGGAACACAGTTGTAATAGCAGACATGGGCCCCTGGTATTACAAACGTCCATCCATAGGCTAGTGACTGCTTACCATCAAGTAGGCCATATGCTTGCTTGCGCTACCTTAGTAGTATAAAAAGGTATATTCCATGTGGGCAATGTTTATTTTTACCTTAAAATTGCAATAATAATTATATAAGTCAAAACCCACATCAACCAATCAAATACCGTTTCTATGCAAATCTGACTCAGTATGATAAATAGTTTTATATTTTACATGTACATATAAGTACAATGGTTTTTATGCCACAAATTCAATTCTTTTGGCACTAAACCCTCATGGAGAATGTTGATTACAATAATATTTACCTTAGACCAGCCTTTCCCATCCTTGCTGGCACCATCTTTAATAACATTAAGCTTTTTAGCGCACTGGTTCCAGAGTTTCAATGTATGCAGCTTGCCTCTCCGGCCTCTTGTCAGTCCCTTTGCCAGCTCTTGATGCTCTTTGAGGAATTCCAGCAGAGCATTCAGCTGATCAAAGCTCACTTGTCTTCTTTTTAATTCTTAGGAATTATTTAAAAATAAAAAAAAAACAAAATATTATTCTCTAATATGATCAGCAAGATTTATGGCCGAATCCATTTTTTTTTTTATGTCAATAGTTTGACAAGGCAGACAGGTCACCTGATGGTTAGTGGTCATCGCCGCCTATGGAGATTTGCAATACCAGGGGGATTGCCAATGTGTTGCCGACCAATTTACGGACCAGTTAAGACTTGTATCTTTACTAATAATGAAGTAAAGACCTCAAAGTCTTGCATAGTAGTCCCTCCCATATGGAACTAAGTATCACAGGTAAAATTAGGTTACGAAATTATTTATATGCCAAGTTTGGCAATTAAAAAACCTACCATTGGTAAGCAAAACCAATCGTTTTTGTTTATAGGAACCGTGCATTAAACTACAAAACTATGTAAAAAAAAGTAGTGTCATAACTTTTGCAGCCTCTGTTTAGGTCTAGGCTCAACCAAGGTTGGTAAAGAAGAGATTTCAGTAATCAGCAAAAGCAAGTTCAGTGACTAGAAAAAAATTGTAGGTGTTAAAAACTATTCTTCTACAATAAAAATAAACATACCCAAAGTTTCTATGTCGAGTAACGAGATGAAAAGAAAATTAAATTGACAATCTGGTAAGATATTTCGTATGGTAAGATTTACCTGAATCCATTTTGACCTGCAATCAATGAATTCGTCTTGCATAAGGTATGCTTTTGTATTTTTGACAATCAAGGCGTGAATACCTTAGCTGGAACTAAAAAGAAACATTTATAATATCGTAACGTAACGTAATCGTCTCGGAAATCAAATCAAGTTAGAAGACACACACACAGACACTCGCTCTTACAAAAACAAAAACAAACAGAACGATGTGCGCGCGCAATATGCGATCAATCTTATTTTTCACATCCACCATCAAGCGCTTCCATCATTGCATCAAGCTCCTATATTGGTCTATTTTATTACTTCTTGGCTGGCATCAAGTTTGGAGATAATAGTTAAATATAATTTATAATTCTTAATCCGTTTCACTCTACTTTCTAATCATTCATTAGTAAACAAACAAAAAACAACAAACATCAATGTCACTTTTTGTTGACAAAATGTTATTAATTGCCAGTTTACAAATTTATTGCCAGCAAGAAAATAATAATATAGGCACACATACATTACATTCAAACTATTTTTAAAAAGGAGGAGGTTTCAATTTTAATAAAAAAAAGGAACCATAGAAAGCTAAATAAATACGTTAATTACTGTAGTACTACCCATGTGATTATTTTCATAAATGTGAAAAAGAAAAGCGAACATTGAAGCCACAAACATTTTCGAATTAAATAACAGCATAGTCATGCTTGAAGTCTATGCTTGAAGCGCTGTAAATGTATCGTTTTCACGCAACGATTTCTGTGTCATCTTAGCAAATATTTACTTCGCGCTTATTTGACAATGCGGATAAAATGAAAAGCTCAGTGCGAGCTTTTCATCACATGGAAAAAAGCATTTTATACATTGTCTGCATAATAATCTTTCCGACTAATAAAATTGACATGTGAAGGTTTCCGATTTCGATTTTCCATTGCAATGAAAAGTGAAAACTCAGTTACCTGTATAGAAAACGATAACAATGTAGAAAATATATCAATCAAGTGAAATTACATTTAATCATGGTGCTGGAAACGCTACATTTTTTTAAAAGGGTGAGTAAATTTTACAAGTTGAGTACCTATTTATTATTTTTAAACTTATCTAAAGTCCGGGCCATCATTGGTCTAGCTAGTCAGGCACAATAACTTGTGTAGGTAAGTACTCATATAGTAATTTTAGAATAAAGAACATTATTATTATCTACTATTGTTGGCATTAAAGAAACAATATACCTAGAGCCCAGCAATTAATTCATCGTGTTCTAAAGAAACGTGATTTTATGTAAGCAGCCTGTGGCCATGAAATATACCTGTGCCTAGGTAGGTTTTGGAATAGGTACTCCTAGTCCTAGGAGAGACAATCTGGCTGGACACCTGCTGAACTAGTTGCTGTATAGGTAGTTATGCAAATACTTTTATTGGTTCCATTGAGCCTCACAAAGCCCGATCGGGTTTTTATAACAATATAGAAATAAATAGGGACCGGATGATTCCTGGGTAAAAGATAACAATCCTAAATAGTCCGTCAGTTAGATTATCAAAAAATATTGCTATTTTACCAAATCATAAAAAAATTACAAAGATAAAGCGCGTCAAAGTTCGGGAGTGGGGGCTCGTGACGTCATTTAAAAGTAAAAACGTTTGGGTACACCAAACGTGACGTCACGCAGAACCACAATATCTTCGTAATATTTTGCTTATATTGACAAAAGAAAAAAAGTATATTTACTATTATATTTTTTATTTATATTTTTCGATAGGTACCTAATGTAAATGACGGACTAGGTAAATAGATTTTTTCAGACATCTAGCCTTTTGTTATTTTTTAACTGCTCAAGGCTAGTATGGCATCTGGCAATTCTGGCATCTAGCTGGGCCACGTACCTAGGTAGGTACTATAGTACTATCTAGTAGGTATTATAGCTTAATTAGAAAGCAATATTAAATTTTTATTATCCTACGCGATAAGTACCGGGATTACTGCGATACCGCGATACGCATCGCGAATCGCGTAATATTTATGAAAAATAATGCAAATTACGTTGATGAGGAAAATGGATTTGAAAATATTTACCGGATTTAGATAATTTATTTTTAAATATTTATTTGGAAATTAACACTATCGCAAGCTATAATTTCAAAATCAAATTCAAAGAAGCGCTGGTTTTTTGATATTTCCTTACTCGTTGAAGACTGATAGAGATGCGCGAAATCTGGCAGCTGCTGGTTGCGTTTGCTTCACCGCATCCTATTCGTAACGAAAATGTAGGATTTTGAAACATTTTTTTTTATCATTTTCTAGCCACTTCCTTTTAGCCACCTAAAATTAAATTGCAAGATGCATTAGGTACCTGATTTTGTCGTGGCCAGGCCAGGAATGAGTCAAGCTAGACTATTTTAACTGCAAATCTTTATGTTTGACCAAAATCTCACCACGGTAGGTTAGTGATAATGTGACCAAAGGTGGTAAGCACGAAAGTCCGTGGAAGGGAACAGGCTTTCAAGTGGAATTTCACATGGCAACATTTTCAACTTGAAGGTGGTAGCCAGCCAGGTGGGTACTACAAAGTACCATACCATCGTGCTAAGGATTTTACATAAAGCTCAAGTTCATTGTAGAATTCGAACCCATGACCTTCGGCACGGCAAGCGACGTCCGTCAGTGCCACTGAGCTACCATCGCATTTAGATAAAATCCGACTGACTATTATATGCGATTCATTTAAACGAAGGGTTATTAGACTGTCTGTACCAGGTGGTCCAATTACCGCAGCAGTATACTTAGTTAATTAAGCGTTTAAAGTGGACCTGGTGCTAGACTAGACACAGCTGAAAACGTCAGGATTTGTTTAATAGAAGGTACTATTATGGATGAACGAAACACGATAAGTACTAATCAATCTAAAAAGGTGACAGATACTTTGTGATGTTACACGCGTTTTTTTATGTATGTTCACCGGTTACTCGAGGGCGGCTTATGCGATTTGGATGGTTTAAACTAATGTCAAGGTAGATCCCGAGGTGATCTCATATTAATTGTATCATGATCTGACCATGGACATTGAAGATATGATGGAATTCCTCAACGGAGAAGAGAACTTCGCGTTTGATTTAGGATACCTAATTTATTGATGATATAATTAGGGATTAAAAGAACTTACCTGAAGTGAAGTTCTATCCAAATTATACGAGTTGCTTCGTCCGAAGAGATTAGATACATAAATTTGTAGTATACGTCCAGTAATCGCCAATCTACCACTAAGTTGAAAGCAGAGTCAAACTGCATTTATATAAAATAAAAAATGTGGGTACTTTGATGTCTTCCTCCTGCCCCCGCACTGACCGACACTCATTTAGTTGAAAGCCTGGAATCTTAATATTTCACTTTATATGGGGGTTAAAGGGCTGGGAGGGAGCTAATCTCTTCGGACGAAGCAACTCGTATAATTTGGATAGAACTTCACTTCAGGTAAGTTCTTTTAATCCCTAATTATACTTCATTGCTTCGTCCTCGAGATTAGATACATAAATTTGTAGATTTTGAAAGATAGTGAAATATTAAAACACTAATTTTATTTTATTTTTGATATTGTAATAATCAAAAAATTAATGAACTTATGTAATTATTATTAAAGGTACTTATTTAATGTTTGTGATGTAATAACAATGTTTTTACACAAATTTAACTAATTAGGTACGGTACTTCATAACAAATTATGGTTTTATTAACCATAGTAAATTACACTATTTATATAGTTGAAATTAAAAACACAATGATTTTATATTTTAGTCAGGTTCTGCGTTTAAGATTGTGAAAGCAAACTGATCTGATTGATTATACTGAAAATGTCTTCGATAAAATTTTGCGAAGACTGTAGAATTGCCACTCCATCCAACAGTATTTCTGATTATATGCATGTTTAAGTTTAAGATACCTATTTTGATTTGATTGAAATTTTATTAATTGTAATAGTAGGTACAACATATAGAAATAACATTTTTACAGAAAAGGTAATCTAAAAAATACATACTTAAGTATGAATATATGAGTGAGCTGAGAATATAGCTAACTAGTTGATAGCGTGTATTTTATCAAACGTTTAAACATTTCCTTTTATAAAAGGCCGCGTCAAATCAAAATATTTTTTTTTTTTTTTTTTTTTTTTTTTTTTTTTTTTTTTTTTTTTTTTTTTTTTTTTTTTTTGTATGCTAATAACACTCTTGCCGTACATATTTCCGGTCGGTCTTTGTAAAATGGAATATACACACAAGGTTGATTTTGAACCTAGTCGGGATTTTATAATTAATTCATGTATTTTGATAGATATAATATGCTGATTATTAACAACTATAATATTTTCTAAATTTATTTTGTACTATTTGAGCCGCTACCAGCATGAGTACAGTGACAATCTTTTAAGTTAAATACTCTCTCTACTCTAATTGTTATTTGGATACCAAATCGATAAGAAATCTAAACTACTGATGGATCCCAGTGACGTTATACTAGGGAGCTGGAGGGCGAAGTCTATAGAAACCCTTGAAAAAACCTAATAACTCGGTCATTAGACCCTACTCTCGATCCTAAGACCAATGACAGAGCGAAGCGATGACTTTCTAATGATCTGTATTGTAATCTGGACTGAAATACTGTAAGAAAGATGTACTTTTTCAAAAAATCACTCAAAAAACCCGCGCGTCGTATTGCGACGTTGTATTGTTGTTTCGAACTTTCTGATAGGGAGCTTCCCTAATATTAAAGCAAGTTAAGACGGTAGTACGCTCCTCTACAGTGGTGCCGTCCTGATAACTTCCCTGCAATCAACGTGATCTTTGGGTTACTGTTAAATAGATAATAATACATAATCAGATGGTCTAAATTGAATTACTTCGAAACAGAGAACATCCTGAAATAGGAGAAAAAACCAGGGTTACGTGGGTCAAAATACGACGTTTGATCTATTATAATTTTTCTTAAAACTTTTAACGTAACCGCAAAGGGTGGAAGAGCATAAAAAGAAAGATCTTTTCGATTTAATGTAAATGTATTTATAGCAAATGCTCCGGGGTCTCTATTCCATGCGACATATTTTCGCATTTTTCATTCATACCGGATGCAAAAAAAAGGTCAATATGGATGTCTATTGACAAATAACAATCATTTCAAAAAACAGATCTTTTTACACCCATTCAGTTTCTGGATGTGATCTTCGTGACTGCTATTCCGTTATTTTGAACTTATGTATGAAACGAACACAGACATTTTGCAAGCTTCATTCACACCACTGCCATAAAGATTTGGTTATTTCAGTGAGATGTGGAAATCTAACCATACGATTGATTTACCAAATAGTGATGTCGATACAAAATGTCAACTTTGGAAGTCCTTTCCTAATATGTGTAATCCTAAGAAAACTGCCAGGAGTTCTAAGTAATTAATAAGTAGGTATTGGTTTTTTAAATATCGCTTTTCTTCAGTTAAGCTAACGTGCTTAGGTATTTATCAGAAAGCCAAGAAACTTGCACAAGGTATTTTGAAACTATATAGCTCTTTTCGATATTGATTATAAACCGTAAAGACTCAAAAATGTTTTTGTATGTATGATATTATTTTTGCAATTTTGTTAATTTCTAGAAATGATACATTAAGTCAATAGATGACAAATAACCTAATGACCGTGTAATGATTTCAGTAAACAAATTACTGATTTTTTATAATTTTTGAAACGAAAAGACATTGAGCAAATTTGTACAATTTTATCCTCAAACTTCAATCGTAAGACAAAGGTGCTTTTTATCCGCTAGCGTGGAAATAATGTTTATATAATTAATCTGTTTATACCATTTGGTTTTTTGATAAGAAAATAACTAGAGAGAAACTGTCTTTCACATGGTTTACATTGTGATATAGCTTCAATACTTAATTAAAAAGATCAGTGACCACTCTGTCTTGAAGGGTTTTGGATAAGACAGGTGGACACAGTTCATATGATTGAGAAACCGGTTTGGAAAAAAGGTATCTCATAGTTTTGAATTTTGTATTCCAAATATGGCTTTTTTTGGCAGATAAAGATATTATAATTATTATAACTTTTGACCCCGAGAATTAGTATGATGGGGTCCATTAGTTATCAATCGCCATTGATCATAATAATAAGATAATTGCCCTGTGGAACCTACCGGATCAACCGAAGCGGGGCTGGGTAGGGCCGCGAGCGCGGCGCGGCGGCGGCGGCTGTCGTGGCGGTTGCGGCTGCCGTCGATTCTAATCTCCTCACTGCTCCCGCCTGCCTGGCTGCTGGGAGCGGAGGCTTATGGTTTGATGCTTTGGTAGGAGCCAGCTTTTGTTTCTGCGCTGGATTAACCTTCCTAATTGGTGCATTCATTTTTATCTCAGCACCAGATTTCGATATTTATTTTTGGATGCCTTTTTGTCATAGATTCGTTGTGTTGCGAGTCACACATTAGGCGTCCAGCTTCGTTCAATAATTTTATTATTTTTTGATCTAAGGAAAACAATTGAGTGAAAGCTTCACTGATGCAAATATACCTACTGCGAACCGTATTTGCTTTTTCTCTTAAGCCTTGTCTTTTTAACGAGTATCTCCGATAAGGCCGTTATAATTTTCGGATTAAGCTTGTATACGTCGATATTTGTGCATCCTTCGGAACAAGATGTTTTATAAGCGATGTCCCATCGCACAGCTAACTCACCTCGAATATCCGGTGTATATCGTTTATCTTTGGAAGGCATTTCTCCCAATAGGTTAAAAAATCTCCTTATCTAGTTCCGGATCAAGTCCTGTTTCGACGGATAGTTCTGCCTTCGGCTACAGTGACTCCGTCACAGCGACTTGTGTCATTGAGATGGATGTACCTGGCTGGAATTCTTCGACAGTAATAGTTCTGATCAAAGATAAGGAGCAAATGAAAGGTGTTGGAGGAGGCCTATACCCATCAGGGGTCTTTAACATAACTACAATTACATAATAAGATTTTTTCTTTATGTGTTAGAAATAAGCTTAATCCTTTGACTGTTTGATAAACCCGCGCAGGCGAGGAAAAACAATAGAAATCAATTGTTATTTTTTAACCGCAAGTCAAGGGATTAAATGTGTTATAGAATTATTAATAAAAAGGCTTTATTATTAATATTTATTACTAATATTATTAATTCTGAATGAATTTTAATTTAGTTTAATTAGTTAAAAGATATTATTATTTAGATGATGTTATTATATAGTATATTCTTATTTTTCATAATTGAATAATAAATAATTAATATTTCAGATTGATACTGATCGATCAGTGATATGATAATCATTGCAGTATATATATATTTTTTCGATATATGTATGTACTCCTCGGGCCGTTGGCAGTCTCCTCAGCATACACTACGCCCCCCCCTTTTTTCTGGTGTCAGAAATCATTTCTAAGCTGTCCAGTCTTATGGGATTAAGTAATTGTGATAACAATCGATTTTATTTATTTATTTAAAAATAACCAACAAGTATAATCATCCTGTAAATACTGTGATAATTACACAAAACTATCCTAGCTTCTAGTATTTTAGACATGAGCGCCAAAGTATAGTCAGTCGGCGGACGGCGCGTCGACTTAATAGGGTCGGCGGCGGCGGGGCGTGTCGGCGGCGTGACCTTAACTTAATCATAAATATCATGAATTTTATGTTTTTCAAATGTTTAATAAAATAATGTAGCACGCAAATCTCGACACCATCGGAAAGGAGGATTATTGCTACTACTGATACTAATCGGCGCGCCGATCCATGCAGACGGCGGCGGCGCGGCGCGGATAAATGCGCGGCGGCGGCGGCGCGCCAGCGTGCTCATGTATTACACAAAGCAAGATATTTGCATCTTTCCATTTGCTTGGTATTACGCTT
The DNA here is from genome assembly GCA_947623365.1 of Achlya flavicornis. NCBI lineage: Eukaryota > Metazoa > Arthropoda > Insecta > Lepidoptera > Drepanidae > Achlya > Achlya flavicornis. The sequence goes on along the minus strand of OX392468.1, from coordinate 4,135,271 downwards.
GGTATACGCAAGAGTATTCAACATCAATACACAAGCCCATTTAGAACTTATACATCCAACCATACTGAATTGCAGGGCAAGATGAAATGAAAAGGCCTACCAAACGCGGAAAATGTCTGATTTTGCAATGAGTTTTCAATTGAAATTATACTGTAACTCACCTGTAAGTCTCGTTCGACTTGGCTGACTGGGCACTGCCGTGGCCGCAGATGGTAACGCGGCGATAGTTCACAAAATAGGCACGTGGCTATTACCCTCTTTTTCAATGTGATGTATAAAGTGAAGGTAACATTCCTTTTAAATGCACACAATCACTATAAGTAGCCCATTATTTGGGATTCCAAAAGATATGAAGGTAACATCCCCATTAGATGTACACAACACAATTTGGAATTTTGACGGTATGTCAAAGTTAGATACGTACGGATATAGTCCTTGTAAACTATTCACAATATCTTTAAATAACGTGAAGGTAACATTCCTTTTAAATGTACACAATCACTATCAGTAGCCCATTATTTGGGATTCCAAAAGATACGAAGGTAACATCCCCATAAGATGTACACAACACAATTTTGGAATTTTGACGATATGTCAAAGTTAGATACGGATATAGTCCTTGTAAACTATTCACAATATCTTTATCACTATATAACATTAACCCATTATTTGGGATTTAATTTGACGATATGTCAAAGTGTGCTCGTATCCTGCGTAAATAATCACTATTGTCGTTTCTGTGACTTCGTTTCGGCACCGTTTTATACTTTTTGTTGAAAAGAAATAATAACGTGGTGATCGGCGAGGCACTAAAACGCGAATGAGTGTCGGTCAGTGCGGGGGCAGGAGGAAGACATCAAAGTACCCACATTTTTTATTTTATATGAATGCAGTTTGACTCTGCTTTCAACTTAGTGGTAGATTGGCGATTACTGGACGTATACTACAAATTTATGTATCTAATCTCGAGGACGAAGCAATGAAGTATAATAGTAGTTAAAGTTTATAACTAACAATTAAGAGTGTATATTTTTTTGGTTTTTAATTCTGCGTCGAATGGCGCGCAAGAATAAAATGATTTTCTTTCTTTTTTCTTTCTAATCCTCGGTCAGTGACAAATCTGGAGAATTATATGAATTAAAATTGAAAATATATTAACTTTTTAACGTTACGTTATTTAAACAGGTAGGTAAGTAGTTTAACTCTGGCCGAAAATTATCAAAATATAAACCGTACAAAATTCTTTTTACGTTGTAAAATAGTGGTGTCTTTTATTGTTCTAAGCACGGAACATTAAAAACAATGGAACTGCGAAATGCCAAAATATGTATCAGAACCGCTGTCGCCATAATTCACACAAATAAATAGATATTCATATATTGCACACCAATAAACAAGTCATTTGATTAGTCGTTTCTAGTTTAGACAATATTAGCTCAAGACACACATATCGTCCATTCAAAAATATATCTTCACCCTCTAAATATAACATTTATTTTGCAATAGTGTAGCAAGAATATACAACGTTTTGTAATCTACAAACAAACTATATTCAATTGAACGATCAAGTTCTGCCACTCGACACTAGATGGCGCTATTCTCAGTGGACGCCATTATCACCTTAATAGTCATTAAAATAAGGTTGATAATTGCGTCATACTTCGATATATACTGGCTACTCAGCCAGTGCAGTGACACATTGAATAACATTATCGATACTGATCGATACCTTGGGCCCAATTCACTTAAATATTTTACCAAAAATGAAACTTGTTGAAATGTAAATTGACAAAAACAAATTGGTACACTCATAATAAATTGCAATCTAACCCATGTATGATTTCAGTCCAGTCAACTTACAAACCCAAATTTTTGATGTTTTTTTTCGCAACGCGCGAGAGGCGCGAGTGATACCCCTGGTGTTGCAAGCGTCCATAGGCTACGGTTACCGCTTACCATCAGTCGGGCCGTATGCTTGTTTGCCACATAGTGGTATAAAAAAAAATTGAATAGGGATGTTCCTAGGTCAAAAAATAATAATTCTAATTTGTCCTTCAGTTAGATTATTAAAAAATATTGGACACGTATTTTTTGCTTTAGGGGGCGTCCACAAATTACGTGAGATGTTTAAGGGGGGGAGGGGGTCGAGTTAAATCTCATCTAATCTTACGTTGGAGAGAGGGGGGGGTCTCGGCAAATATCACGCAATTTTTTTTTCTCTCCATGGACTTAATTAGAGTAGATATTCTTTTTTTAATCTCAGTAGTTTCGATTTAAGTATTCTATTGTTAAATTTTACTAACTTCTTAAACAGCAGCAGCAAATATTGCTGAGCAAACTCTCAGCAATATTGATTACTAGTCTTAACTAGTCTTCAATAAAAGCACGAAGCAAATTATTTTTTTCTTTTTACAATAACAATCCAACGCGTTTACGTAAGAAATCCACATTTTGAAAAATCTCACGTGAGATTGGGGGTTGGGGGAGGGGGTTGAATAAAATCTCACGACATCTCACCAGGGGGGGAGGGAGGGACAGAACATTTTAAAAAACACCTCACGTAATTTATGGACGCCCCCTTACCAAATCTTAAAAAAATTACAAAGATAAAGCGAGCCAAGTTCGGGAGTGGGGGGTGGGTCACTTTAGACTAAAAAGAGTATTGTAACGTGACGTCACGCGAAACTTCAACACACGATATCTTCGTAATTTTTTGTTTAATTAATAACCGAAAAATACGTGTCTTATATTTTTTGATGATGTAAAAGACGGACTAAATAGTTTTTTTTTTTCATCTAGCCTGTTGGGCGCCTCATCACGCATATTGCTTGGTAACATTTTGAGGATGTGAGAGGAGGTTATATTATGAAGTGGGGAAAAAAGGCAAAATAAACGAATAAGTTTAAAGAATAGAAATTTATTAATTTAATAAAACTCACGTTAGATATAGTATATATAATCATATAGGAACAAATTTAAAATGAGAAGACTCCATCAATAAACTCAGCAAGCAAGGGCTTTTTTAATGTGGAAGATCTTTTAATGTTACAGCTTTTGTTCGAGATACTTATACAATTCAAATTCCAGGCACGCAAGGTGCACCTTCGCAGGCACTTATGAAGAGTCAGACTCTAATACTCTAACTCTCTAATTCTAATACTCTAATACCGGTTCGGAAGGTTGAATTTGCTGAGAAGAGTTGGTTCCGTCTTTGCGTCTCGGAATCACGGAGCTTGAGCTTTCGGTGAAGGAAAACATCGTGAGGAAACCATAGCATGATTGTAGGATACTTTGTAGTACCTACACACCTGGCTGGTACCCTCAAGGTAAAAATCGTTGTGTTCCGATTCTGACAGCTGCACTTGAGAGCCAGTACCTTTCTAGACTTTGCTTACCACCTTCGGCTACATCATTACTGACCATGGTAAAACACAGCGCTAAGCATATTTTAAATGCCGAAAAAAAAACTAGTCACAAATATCACAATATGCAGCCTATTAATGTTCACTCATATTTTGTTCCAAATATGCATGTCGATACAACCAGCATCCAACCAACCTGACTACATCACTAATTGAGTAGCGAAGAACTTTCGAGAATAAAATAGATGATGCCATTAAACCAAAATAAAGTTTATTTCAAAGTGATAAGGTTGATTTTAGCTTGAATTTCTATTAAATTAATAGTGAATTGAAATAATTAGATTTTAATTGAATAAGTCTTAAATTGTACTTACAGATGGTATGAAACACCTCCATTATTAAGATTTTTCCTTCTACTATCATTCTTGCACTCCAAAATGGAGCAATACGGCATATTTACGGAAAACAAGGAAAGTGACGAGACTTCCGACTAGACGTAGTGTTAAGATACGAATAGGATCAAATATGCGTTGATTAAGCGTAACAACGCTTAATAGTGGCGACACGAGTCACGCCTACTTCGCATTTCTACTTGTTTTTATTGTTCTGTGGTTCTAAGAGTTAAAAAAACGATTTTATTGGGCATCCCAAAAATCGGAGTTGCTCTTAGTATGTTTTGAGTGGTAAGTAGGTACTTACCTATATACTCGTATATCGATTGTTGCCTCAAGATCTATAGATATTACGCCCATATATAAAACCTGTATGCTTCTTTGATACCTTTGTAGTATAAAAAAAAGAGTTAAGTACTTAGGTACTCAGAGTACCAACTCTGCAAGCAAACTGAAAGCGCGCATTTTGGTGGGCGACATAATCGAAACATGTGTAAGAAATTTTAATGATAAATAAATCTACTATTTTTATCATTTCTTTTCTCACTGTCGGATCGGTACTCGCGACCTTCGCCATGGCATAATGACATCACAACCATTTCGCTGTAAAAATTTGTTCCCGACATAGAAATTGTTTATTTTACAGCTATACTTAAACTATTTAACCGCACCTTAACCAAATGTAAAAGCAGTCGTATATTTCCCGCTAAAATGACCCTTCACGCAGTTTAGTAGAGTGTATATATTTCCAATCGACAAACATCTGTGGACTGCGCCTTATTTATTGTTTCGTCCAAACCATACTCAAACAACTAAACTAGTGAGACGGCCGTCTCAAAATCCTTGTTCAGTCACAGTGAAGTACACACCGTACAAGTCAGACGGACCGCGCGTGTTCAAATTTCGATCTCGGAAAATTCCTCGCAACTTCGTTATTTCCCGCCAAAAGAAAAAAGTGCGCCATGGTTATCAAAAAGTTTAAATGAATATAAAGTAACTTTTTAAAGTTTATTTTGAAAATGGAAATAAAAGTTGATGTGGTAAGTCGTATTGACTTCTAATTTTTTTTAAATTTAAAATGCTCGTATTAGACCGTTTGCTGTGGAAATTTGTATTTTAATTGTAAGTATGGCATATTTAGCAATGGAAATCGCTTGGCTGAATAATTGAATAAGATACTTACTATGAAACAAATGTTTCTTCGTGAAAGCAAATGATAGTATAATAAGTATAAATTGGTATTAGAACTCTAATCTGACTTTTCACGCACAATTTTATTAATTAAATCCATCATAAAGTCGGTCTTATTTTTTCGTAAAAGACAATTAGAATACAGTTTCATTATTTTTTCCTAAATGTATTTTTAATACCTTTCACTGACCGATATGCATTATCATCGAACAATTAACCAATTATTAACAAATGCCAACAATAATGACTAAACACAACAATCGGGATATACCTATAGCTCTTACCTTATCGTTTAGTTAGAAGTTCCGTCATATCTTCAGGGCAAGATCATCGCTCTATGGTCAGATCATAACAAAATTCATATGGACCGTCTTGGATATTTACCTTGTATATGAGGAATAAAGTCAAACCACCTGACATGGGTCAGTATGGGCAGCCAACTTAACTCTTGAAGTTATAGGAAAGCGTTTTTAGGAAACAATTCTTTTTTTGTATTAAATTACATTGTTATTATTGTGCAAATCCTCCATGCGCGGGTCCGACTTGACTAGTTTTATTTAAGTTGGTTAAAAATACTTAAGTAAATACTTTTTTGCGTGCATCAACCGTTTAACAATTCTTGCCGCTATAGTTAGGTTACTTCTCTAACAATTAAACATTATCTTGATTGTCCTATTGGGACTATTGATGGCATGCAAAAATACCATTTAAGAGAGGTAGTAGCACGGAAAAGAGAATATTATATTTCTTTTCTCTGTGGTTAGTAGAGTATAGCCTTTATAAGAGAGGTGGAGCGTAGTGTTTATTCGCTCAAAGGGCAGGTCGACTGGGGAAGTCTTACCTCCACCTTACAGAATACTGTAGCAAAATAACTTTATGTTGTTTTTCTGCACGTGAGTAAGATCACCAGTAATCATTGGGTAGAGTTGGTAACGCGTGTTGTTGCCAACGTCAATATAGCTACGGCAACCGCTTGCCATCTTTTGGAAGCTTTCATCAATTTAGATTCGTAGTCTAATAACAATTTCGGCATTTTTTGAATCGATAATTTCCGGCATCACATAGGTAATTACTAGACAGTAACCATAGGCGATATCTATAATGAAAGAGGTATAATTACCACAATTACAATTTCTTTGGTAGAAGGGAACAATTACATGGTAGGATAGGGAAGAAGGTAGGCACATAATTATTTGAAAGATTCTGGGAGATTTGTAAGATTGGGTGATATTCCGTTCGGCTTTTCTTCACTTTTTATCCCTCCATCCCGATCAGTCTTGACCTTCTTGATTTCACTAGAGTGAATCCTGTTCCATTTGAAACGCTTGATTTGTCGGTCAATCAGGGAATTGGCTTGTCCGGTTGGTATGAACATGTATGTGTGTGTCATATAATATTATTTGCCCATTCCTGACCGTAATTATTTTCATATTTTCTTCATCATCATCATCAGCCTTTCTTAAGTCCACTGCTGCACATATGCCATTCCTTCCGGTTTCTTGCCACCCGCATCCAGCCCAGTCCGGCCACTTTTTTGAGGTCGTCAGTCCATCGGTCTGGGGGGCGCCCCACACTACGTTTGCCAAGACGCGGTCTCCACTCTAAGACTCGTCTGCTCCATCGACCGTCGGTTCTGCGGCAGATGTGACCGCCCATTGCCACTTCAGCTTGCTAATTTGTTGAGCTATGTCAGTCACTTTGGTTTTTGTCGGATGACTTCGTTGCGAATTCTATCCTTCAAAGAAACTCCGACCATTCTCTTTCCACAGCTCGCTGACTGACTTTAAATTTTTGGACCAGTCTATGCGTCAGTGTCCACGTCTCGGCTCCGTAGGTCATGACAGGCAGGACGCACTGGTTTTGAGACTCTGCGGTATAGGCGACTTAAATCAGCATATTTTCTTATCTAAATTAAGTATATCCCCCTTTAGGTACGTCTAAAAAGTAGCATTCCATCATGGACAATTAATAAAGTGTAAGCTTTGTACCTGTTGTTTTTGTTTAACTTAGTGACAAGTACAACAACTACTTTTGCTTCATGTTTAGGGCTGCCATGTGTTTTTTCGTTAGGACATTGCCATTGAAAAAGCCGGACATTTGGATATTAGAGCCGGACTTTATGGCTATCTAAATCTCCTTTTCCAAACATAAGGTCAGCCTTTGCTAAACGTTGAAAAATACTTCGGGATACTAGGTATAGTGTCGTTTTCCGCGACTGTGGGAGGGCATTTCCATCCTTGTTGAGTAGGCTCGTCAAAAGGCGATATTTTGGCCGGACAAACAGATGAAAAGTCTAACATGCCTGGCTAAGCCCGGACGCCTGACAACCCTAATCATGTGGTCAACAGATGACTTAGCTAATTTGCCACACCCATCTTTAATCTACAACACTTTAGATGATTATAAGTAACCTCATAGTTTACTAATTAAGTTACCCATGCCCATAGTGTGTAACATATCTGTACCTATCAATTGGTAACTCATCTGGGAAGTAGGAAACCTAAAGAAAATACTCTTCGCGCGTCGTGGAGGCGTTATCGCCGTAGCGTAATCTAGTTCAGTCTAAGTCTTCACTAATTTATAGAAGCCTTATATAGTTCTATTGAATTCAGTAGGTATACTTTTAGTTACTGAGGATCGTTTACTTTATGTCCTCGGTTTGGATTGCGTATTAGAAGATATAGGGTCGTATCTTCTTCTATTGCGGTATCACGCTGCACGCTGGGATGAAACCAGGAACCCTACTTACCATTCGGAAGAGCATCACTGCATATGAGCCTTCTGGAAAATAGAAATCAGTATTGCAAACCAAATGAGAGTGATACAGGTACCGCAAGGTCGCCGCCATGGCATCGCATCGCCATTAGCCTCCGCCCCGTCCGCAACCAACTCTGTGATTTGAATACGAAAGCACCACTAAGTGCTTTCGTATTGCGCTCGTAAACAATGAATTGTTATGAGCATCGACCGGACTCGGTGACTAAGTGATAACATTTTAATTCTTGCCTTATAGTTTAGGTACATCAAACGCCGTGAAGGTTTTTTTTAAATCTCGGCTGACCATTTTGACGAACACAGGGAGATAGACAAAAGCAAACGAAAAAGTTTATACAAGTTTTGTTTGGGACTTTTTCAGAACGATAATACTTTATTGCCAAACCACATTGACATGATTAGAATAGTTATCACAAATTACAAAACTAAAAGTGATCGTACCAATGTTTCATTATAGAAAAGTCCTACTATAGGAACGGAGAGCGGATAGAAACTAAACACCCAATAGCAGTTTAGGTGTAGATGCTATGAACAAAATAGATTTATTGCCTATTCCCTTTAGATACCCTAGCTAGTAACAACTATACCAGGAATCATAAGGAGTGGACATCGTTTATGAGTTATGAGTTTTATGGCTATAGTAAAATGGGACGTTAAATTTCGACGCAACGGTCGCGTCGTTGAAATCTCGTTGAGAAAATTAGGGTAAATTAATGGTCTTCTTTACAACTTGGTACAATAATAATGGATCAGCTTTACCTACATGTTGAAGGTCTTACGTTTCAGATTCAACTTAATATCTATTAATAGTTTCAGGAGTTCTAATCACAGCTTTTTCGGTATATATTTAACAGCTATCCTGTATGTTATTTCGGGTACCTATGCTACGTACATTTAGGTATATTAGCAGAATTTTGATAAAAGTCAGATGATCTCATGAAGATGTAAAGTTATCAAATATACCTTACTCTAATATTTACTTAATTACAACTAACAACTAAATAGGATGATTCCTAGTGTTATTAACAGTAGCTACTGTGAATCATTAAAGTAAAACACTATGGCCACCATTTTCCTCATTAAAGATCACTAACTTACCTCGGAACCAGCAGTTTCTTTTGCGTCTACCTACTACCCTTTATGTCAGAATTAACATCATAGCATCCATCCATATACAGGACTATTATGTGCAATGTAAAAAGTTACGTAAGTTTTGCCTTACGACATTTTTCTCTAGTAGGCAATTGGCACAGCACCTACCGCGGAATATTAACAGAAACATTCTCGCATACAGAATAATTGTAGTTTACATCGTACGACCAATTAAACTTGTTGTTTACATAGTTAACGTCATGTAATCACTACCTAATGCGCTCATTTGACACATTATCATCATCATCATCATCAGCCTATAATGTCCGACTGCTGAGCACAAGCCTCCTTTTCCAAATCGAGGAATTTGGCCCATATTATACCGAAATTGCAAAGTTGGTTTGACGCTGACAGCTTGTTGAGTATAAGGGCTTGTATTGAGACCCTGGTTTGGAGCTCTCATTGAAAGAATTGACAGTAACTCAAAATTTGAGAGTGAACGATTTGTCATATATAACATATGGACATGTTATGGGGAGGTAGGAAAACCTGTAACTAAAAGAGGATGCCCGAAAAAGCATGAATGATTGTGTAAATGAGTAAGAAAGGAGTGATGCTAATAGACAGATTGAAAGTCCAAATGGAAGGAGCGAGAAATAAAATAACAGGGCAGGCAGATGATGATGAATAAGGCATTATTATGGTAACATGCCTTTTAAATTCGCAGCACACGGTACACCCCTCATCATCTGGATTAAAGCACGTAGAGAAGACTCCTTTAGGACCCTATGGTTCATGGTGTACCCCTGAAGCGTCGCCTGCGCATACTCTGTAAGTTTAATGTTACTATTCTCAAATGAAAACAATATAAGCGGTTAGTCAAACAGTGTGTTCGTTGTATTTCAGGTTAACCCAAACAAATTCAAATTTAGAAACAAAATCGCAGATACAAAATGAAGGACGCCGAGAGAAAAGGTTAGTGTCAAACATCCATCTTTGGTAATGGGTCTTAGCAGTGAGGGATTATTTAATGCTTTTACTTAGCTTCAAAATGGCTGTATTTAACAACTAAATACCGTATCATTCATCAATTTCCAGTGCAATATTCCACCTGCAAAAAGTCAGACTGTTTTCATCTGGTTCAAAACCTACTTCCGATTTTATAAGAGACATTCAAGAGATTGAAACGGAATTAAAAGATTTTGAGAAACCAAAGTCAAGAAGGAACTCTGCTGAAAAGTAAGTTTTTATTTATTTATTGTACCATTATATACATCACAAGAAAACTGCGGTAGGTATTGCAGTTTGTAGGTACGCGTAACGCTCTAGATGCAGTTTATTATTTGACTAGCTGTTCCACGCGGTTACGCCCACGTTCCCGAGATAAAAAGTAGCCTATAATACTCGGGGATAATGTAGCTTCTTATTAGTCAAAGAATTTTTCGATTTCGACTGGTAGTTTCAGAGATTGGCCCACTTGGAAAACTCTTCCGCTTTATTACATTAGTATAGATTGAATGTAGGTACATATTGTTATTGTAATCTATACTGATAAAATAATATATACCTCAGTGTAAAAAAATATGTGTCTGATAGTCCGTCTGCTTGTCCAGTTTTTGACAGAAGTATATAAAGCTAATTTTACATAGTTGCTATAATTTATTAGATCCATTAGACTAGCCTACCTATGTTGATGAAATTATTGAACCTACTTTTTTCATAAAAGGTAAAAAGCTTTTGACGAAATGAATGACCGTAAAATTTTTCATAATTACCCATTTCTGATGGAACTTGTCATCGTATTTTAGTAGCAAATGTCTACATTCACTGTCACATGATCATTAATAGGTTTTCGATGAACTTGTTATTGAAAAGAAAACATAGCTATTAGTCAATAAAACTATTATGGAATCTTTTTAAAATTAAAATAAGTTCGATCATACATAATTATATTGAACTAATTCAATTACAGAACACCTCCCGAAAAGGAAGATGTACCTGTAGTGGAGACGCCACAAAGCCCAGTGCCAACGTCCCCTACGAAATACAAAAAATGCGAGGGTTTTCTGAAACTTTCCACCATCTGCTACCCATTTGTTCCCATCGATCCTCAGGGTAAGTTAATCCACCAAAAGAAAATTAAAAGATAGATTTATGAATTTTGGAATATATTTTTCTAAACATAAGAAAAGTATTAAATCTCTGTAATTAGTGCGTTTTAAAATGGGGACACCTAAACTTCCAATCTTTTAAACGTATCGCTTCTAAGTGCTCATAATATCAGACATAATATCAACACGATTGATACTTGCTATTGTGATATGATTCATATGATGATGGGGGCCCCATGTTGGGCGCCAATTGAGTGATATTAAATATCAATATTATTGTTCCACAATAACTTTTTATGTTCGCCGGGGTTTTTTATACACGTGATCGTTAAATAGAGTAATTAAATGGATTATGTCACAATTTCTTTCTAATGCTTTTTCTTCACTAATGTCATCACCGACAATGATAAATACACAAGGTGTCACCATCATCACCTTCTATCATCGTACTGCTCGCCAGCGATGTGGAGGTTAGTCTCACATCCTCGAGCCTCATCCTCTGAATGGCTAAGTTAAGGAAACATGTGCTCTGATTGGTCAATTCACGATGCAGTGATTGGTCCTTACGGTTCTAAATCAGTGCAAGAGCACTGACTAATTGTGAATTTGGATTGCTCGGTATTACTACTCTAAAGTGATTTTTCCTCTATGTTTTACATACAGTCCTTAGTACTTTTTAAGCTTTCGCGAACTAAATTCATTGTAATATTAATGTATCGGGTCTATTCGCGCACAGATTATTATCAAACTTTAATTTGACTAACCTCGACGTGTCACGAGTGAACTCAGTCCTTGTTTGTTGAAGAAAACTCCTTCCAAAACAATAAAGTCATGGTCCACAGGCCGTGGCTACATCAGCTGGCTGCTCCTAGTTACGTTCTGCTACAGCTACAACGCTTGGTGCATCGCTCTTCGCGCCACTTTCCCATACCAGACCCCTAAAAACACGCCAATATGGATGACAGCCGACTATCTGTGCGATTTAGTGTACTTGCTCGATGTGGCGTTAGTGAAGCCGCGGCTGATGTACTTACATGATGGGTTCTGGGTTGACGATCCGGGGGAAACTAGGAAGAATTATCGGAAGAAGCTGCAGTATAAGGTGAGAATAAAATATTTACTGATATAAAGAAACCTATGACCTTGCAGATGTTTGAACAAAAAATGAATTTCTAATTGGGTTATTGAAAAAAAAAAAAAAACATTTTTTTATTATGTATTTTAAAACTTTATTAGAACAATTTTGAAAGTCAATTCAAAAAAACCAAAATATATTTATTATCAATTTATTATAAATTATTTAAAATGGACCAAATTTGAAAAATAGTCACGTGACTCAAAACGGGTCGGCTGGCCGGGCGCCCTGCTTGAAACGTCACAATGTTAAAGTAACTCTACGTGAGTACACGGTCGAACGGTTTCTACTATACAGTTGGTTAAGATTCCATCTATCGCACCGCAGCTCGCAGGTCGTGGGTTCGATTCCCACACAGGACGTACATTTGTGTGCATGTACATGTCTGTATGTCCCAAGTCTGGGTGTAATTATGTATGTTAAGTATGTATTTACAAACAAAAAGTTGTAGGTATTTGTATTATATCAGTTATCTGTTTCCACATTACAAGCTCTGCTTAATTTGGGATTGACATGACAAATGACATGATTTTGGTGATGATGTGGCGGTTGGTAAGCACACAAAGCCTACAAGGAACTGGCTCTCAAGTGCAGCTGTCGAAACACACCGACAGGTGCTTGGTGGTAGCCAGCCAGATGGGTATTGGGTATTACAAATTACTCTACCACCGTGCTATGATTTCCTCACGTTGTTTTCCTTCACCGAAAGCTCAAGCACATTGTAGAATTCGAACCCGGGACCTTCGTCTCGTTGTCCGACGTCATTACCACTGAGCTATCATCGACTTAAGATCATAAAAGTTTCCCATAAATTGGGAAAATTGATGCGGTTAGCAATTTTTATTATTGATCACATACAATATTAAAAGTGAAATGTTATGAGTCACTATTTTTTTTTATACGACTAAGTCGGTAAACAAGCGTACGGCCCGCCTGATGGTAAGCGGTTACCGCAGCCATATGGTCGCATAGCTCACGCGTTACCGACTTTTCCCCCTGATGCCCCATGAGCTCTGGTGACCTTACTCACACGCAGGAACGCAACTTTACACAACATAAAGTTATTTGGCTGCAGTGTTCTGTAAGGTGGAGGTACTTCCCCAGTCGATCTGCTCTTTGAGCGAATAAACGCTACGCTCTACCCCGTGGCTCTCTCTCCTCTCTTAAACAAGAATCAAAAATTGCGCCATTTTGAACTATTCAGTTATTGGTCCGAGTACTCTCAAAATTTATATTTGAGAGGTCCTTGGACCTCATAACATGAATCTTTGCTCAAAATTAAAAATAATGTCCGCCATTTTGAATTATTTAGTTATTGGTCCGATTGCTCTCAGAATGGATATTTGAGAGAACCTTGGACCACATAACATAGATCAAAGCTCAAAATTAAATTAAATGACAGCCATATTAAACTTCTTACTTGAATGATATCTCTCAAAATCGATATCCGGGTTCCGCGTCGTGACTGAATACGAATATTTTGTTAGAATTAATAAAAAGTTGCCGCCGTTTTGAAGTTTTTAATTGACCCAAATATCAGTTTTGAGAGCGATCGGACCAATACCTACATAAATCAATATGGCGGCTAGGGATTGCAATCCGGATACTTCGAAATCCGAAAATGACTGAAAAATCCGGATTTTAGGGTCCTATTATAAATCCGAATATTGAGAATAAAATCCGGTTTTATCGAATTTTAATCTTAATTGATAATAATTGATGTTTAAATAAAAAAATTCATTAAATATCCAGTACATTTAGGTCAGTATTACTCTGAAATCTATGCACCGCTCGGCACACACGCGGCTAGCTGCTACCGCTCATCCATCTAGCTAATAGTTAAGTCGGCCAGTGAGTCTTAGATGGAGGCGATGCGCGCGCGGCGCGAGTAACAACTCTTTGCACAACGTAATATCAAGAATGATAGTTCTATATAGTCGGGTTACCGCTGAAAGCATTTTGTACATCGGCTGATCTCAGTTTTTTTTTACTTTTGAAAGGGTCTGACACACCCGCTTTCTAAGCAAGCTTCCTTCATATGAAATCTCTGGTGGTTTGTGCGCTTGGATTTCCAATTTCCTGAGCGAACGGTCTATTCATGTAGTCATAGACGGTTGTTCGTCGGACCTTTTCGCAATCAATTCCACAGAGATCAGATTCAGTTCTCTCTGCAACCTTATTTCTGCTGCATATTAACGATCTGGTGAAGCCCGGTATCTTTGGGTACGTAGACGATAGCACCGTTGTCATAGATCCAATTGTTGCGAGAGGCCATGGTAGAGCGTTTGAACGTAACATTACAGGCAGTCTCCGATTGGAGCAATGCCAATCTGGTCACTTTTAATGCCACCATGACGCAGGTGTGTCTTTTCACCACCAAACGGAGCCCTTTCCACCAGGCTCTCGCCCTCGACTCAATAAACCGCCGAGCCAGAAGACTCATCGAATATGAGACTAATTATGACGAAACTCACGAGGCTCGACCATCGAAGAAAGGTTGTTTGCCTTATCGGTTTTGTACAGGATATATTTTTGAGAGTGTGTGCAGGAATTGCTCAACCTTATTCCAACCACCATCCCTATTTTTACTCCGAACCACAAGACACGGGGAAATTTTTTCTTTTGTATCCTCAATTATAATGCGGACAGCAAGGGAGTGGAACTTTCTTCCGGCGACTGTAGTTCCTGACTCTTAGAATCTAGGGACTTTCACGGTCAGAATGAATAGGTTCCATTTGGGTTAGCGTGCTCCACCTTAGGCTTCGTCATTATCCTTTATGGACGGCTCAGGAGCCAAATACAAGCCCATTTTTTTTTAATATTACTTGCAGTTTAATTGAATTTTTATTCAAAAGCAAGCAATGTAAATACAATAAAATAGAACATCTCTCTTCAAACTACTAATAATTAAGCATAAGCTACGCGTACAGTTTCAAATTACAAATTACTGCAAAAAAATACAAAAATCCGAAAAATCCGGATAATCCGGATTTATATGTGATGATAAACTTTGAATCCGGATTTGAAAAAAATCCGGATTTTGCAATCCCTAATGGCGGCCACTTTTTTTTAATGTTGAGGAAAGTATCGTTTTATGTTGCCCAAGGGTCTCTCGAATATCCATTTTGAGAGCAATCGGACCAGTAACTAAATAATTCAAAATGGCGACCACTTTTTTTTAATTTTGAGCATAGATTCATGTTATGTCGCCCAAGGGTCTCTCAAATATCCATTTTGAGAGTAATCGGACCAGTAACTAAATAATTCAAAATGGCGGACACTTTTTTAAATTTTGAGCAAATATTCATGTTATGTCGCCCAAGGGTCTCTCAAATATCCATTTTGAGAGCAATCGGACCAGTAACTAAATAATTCAAAATGGCGGACACTTTTTTAAATTTTGAGCAAATATTCATGTTATGTCGCCCAAGGGTCTCTCAAATATCCATTTTGAGAGCAATCGGACCAGTAACTAAATAATTCAAAATGACGGACATATTTTAAATTTTGAGCAAAGATTCATGTTATGTCGCCCAAGGGTCTCTCAAATATCCATTTTGAGAGCAATCGGACCAGTAACTAAATAATTCAAAATGACGGACATATTTTAAATTTTGAGCAAAGATTCATGTTATGTTGCCCAAGGGTCTCTCAAATATCCATTTTGAGAGCAATCGGAACAATAACTAGATAGTTCAATATGGCGGCTACTTTTTGAATTTTGTGAAGAGATAAATGTTATGAGGTTCCAAGGGCCTCTCAAATATCCATTTTGAGAGAAATTGGAAAAACAACTAAATAGATGAAAATGGTGGCAATAAAAAAAAAATGATGAAGGGAAATTAAATTTTAATAAAACATGGCGTCTTCCCGGCCAGCAAAGATTACGTGATTATTTGCTCAGTAGTCCCTAAAGTGGTGGCATTAAAATTTCATGCTTTGGTGAATTGGACTATCCTACTATCCATCTGAAGCGCTCGTGGCTTAGCATGATTAGCCGTTCTTAATCGATCGGCAAAGTTAAGCTACGTTTGTCGTGGTCGGTACCTGGATG
This sequence comes from Achlya flavicornis, assembly GCA_947623365.1. Classification (NCBI taxonomy): domain Eukaryota; kingdom Metazoa; phylum Arthropoda; class Insecta; order Lepidoptera; family Drepanidae; genus Achlya; species Achlya flavicornis. The sequence goes on along the minus strand of OX392468.1, from coordinate 4,119,159 downwards.
GGTGACCGCCTAGTGGTATTTAAAATCGAGCGTTTCCGTGCTTCGGAAGGCAAGTAAAGTCGTTGGTCCCGGTTATCACTTAATTGTGATAGTCATTAAGCTAGTTGGATGCCTCCTAGGCGGCTTGAAAAATTCCAACAGTAGGTTGCCCACTAGCCTATCTCCACCAATCCGCAGTGGGCACGCGTGGTGGAGTATTGTCCAGTCCCTTTCACCCTCATTTGTGAAAGGAGGCCTGTTCTCAGCAGTGGGACATTATATATGATGATGATGATGCCTATCCATCTGATTAGAGGCACGTTGCCCTATGTTTCTAAGGTTTCAACCTTTAGACATTTTGTAGCAAATTTAAAAAAATTTTTTTGGGAGTTATTTGTGAATTATTTGTACACGATGGTACGAAATAAAGACGGTAATCTTTAAAATTTACTTTCTGTGATAAATTTATAAATATATTGACGATAATAACAAGATTTAATTGATGAAAACGTAAAAAACTGTTTCAATTGTATGTAATGGTGAGTAACAATTAACATTGTGACGTCACGCGCCCTCATCGGGGTAGTTCGGTATATGTCGGTTCGTTTTCGGTACACAGTTCAAAAAAATATTTTCAATTGGTTATAACTTTTTAATAACAACGAAAAAAATAAAACTAAAAATAGTTTTGTATAATAACTTATATATGATCTTTCGATTTATGACAAAAAAAAAATCACTTCAAATTCCCAATTCCTAAATGAATTCTAAATGAAGTTGATCCACAGATGCTGTCAGTTAGACTCCACTCTTTGTGGTGGTACTTTTTTTGATAGAACTTTGTTTTTATTTACAGTTTGACGTTGTATCCCTATTACCGTTGGACCTGTTATACATATTTTTGGGCACCCAGAAGGTCATCCTTAGATTTCCAAGACTGCTAAAACTGCAGTCTTTCTGGGAATTCCACCAAGCCATGGATCGTGTGCTATCGTCACCGTATGTGGTAAGAATATAGATTACCTATATTGTGACTACTAACAATCATTATGATAAAAAAGGGCGTAATAATAGAGTCAACATATTCTCAATCCACTTGGTAATCACTGACTGAAATACCCGAATTCTTGACTATGAGTAAATTTGTGATTTATTGAACCATCATTAGAATTTTTATTTATATATTTCATAGAATCTTACTTTGTCTATGTCTACTAAAAACGTAACAAATCCTAAGTTTGATCAAATTCCAGGTTCGTATCGGCAAGACCCTGTTCTACATCTTCTACTTGATCCACCTGAATGCTTGCGCTTACTACGCAATGAGCGACTACATAGGGTTGGGCAAAAACGGCTGGGTCTACGACAACGTGGGCAATGCCTACATCCGATGCTTTTACTTCGCGACTAAAACAGCTACCTCTATAGGCAAGAATCCCAAGCCGGAGAACACCATAGAGTACCTTTTTATGACTGCCGCTTGGTTGATGGGAGTGTTTGTGTTCGCGTTGCTGATTGGTCAGATCAGAGATATCATTGCGACGGCTACCAGAGCTAAGGTGAGCTATCAAGCTGTTTTTTAACCGACTTCAAAAAAAGGAGGAGGTTCTCAATTCGGTTGTATGTTTTACCTCATAACTCCGTCATTTATGAACCGATTTGGAAAATTATTTTTTTGTCTGGAAGGGTACACTTCCCGTTTGGTCCCATTGTCATCAGATCAGGATTTGATTACTTCTTAGTGCACTTTGAAGTCGGTTTAAGTTTTTTGTAAAACAGTCCAATTATTAAAACACTAAATAGATCTTTGGTATTCTCGGTTAATACGCTCAAAGACTGAAAACGCAAATTGAGCGAAAAAATAACTCACAACGTATCGTGGTCAGTGTAAAACATCCACATCGTTTTCAAATTCGGGATGTGGCAAGCATAGAAAGACCACATAGCGAAATTCGTGTCGTAGATACAATAGCATGCATGCTATACAACCACAAGGGTTTTTCTTCAGTCTTTGAGCTTAAGACATACACAAAAACGTTTTTTTTTAGTCTTTATCTGGTAGATATGGTGTATAGATGGTTATTTCTAAGGCAGACTTAAGTAAGTCATGCTCACTTTAAGGCCTTTGCTTGCGGCGGCGTCGTGTGACGGGTCGCTCACTTCCCTCCAATATGGCGAGGAGGGCGATGGCTGCCACACGCGTCATACTTGTGAACAGGTGCTGCTTGTGGGGGCTGGTCTGCTTAAGTTTGCTATTTATTTACTTATTAAATATTTTTTCAGTCTACTTTGTAATTTTGCCGCCGCGCCGGGGCACGCAATTGTTTTCAGTGCGATTAGAATGTAAATATTATGTAATTAATCTAAGCCTGTTTTGAAAAGAGTAATTGCTGAGTTTATTGCCGGCTCTTCTCAGCAAATGCAACCTTCCGAACCGGTATTAGAGTATTAGAGTCAGACTTTTCATAAGTGCCTGCGAAGGTCTATTTGAATAAATGATTTTGAATTTTGAATTTTGAATTTTGATACTTTTTATGGATTTATTCGTAAAATCTTTATAACAAACGGGTTTTCTATTTCGAAAATCACTTGACTTTTTGTTCGTGTTACAGACGGAGTACCGTAAAACAGTAGACGGTTGCACTCGGTACCTTCGTCGGTTGAATATGCCCTTGAATCTGCAGCGACGGGTCACGTCGTGGTTCAGGTATACCTGGACTCAGCAACGGTGCTTCGGTTAGTCACTAATTATGCAGTTTTTTCTATTGTTAGGGGTTCCTGAAACCCCCTTATTACAAAAGAAAGTTCAAGTCAAGTCTAGTAAAACCAAAGTTTTAGCATTGTCCAGGCTCTTTTTGTTATAATTATGCCATTAGAATGTGACAGATATATTTAAAACCAGGGTTTTGCTAGTCATCTCCAGAGGGTTTAAGTCCGGCTTTTCAACATTAGATTCTAGTAAACCAGTCGGGTACTATAGAGTACCCATCCTCCGCGGCTTTGTCATGGTATTTGACGTCATGACTGCTATCTTCACCGTAAAATATATGTCAGCAATTTTTTTCCCGAAATTACCGATATTTGTAAATTATTCGCCCCACGTTGGGCGCCAAATTTCGTTTGTTTTTGATGCCTTTCTTTTCCCAGATGAATCGAAAATATTGAATTCGCTACCTTTCAACATGAAACGTGACGTCGCACTCGCTGTTCACATGAGCACTCTGAGTAAGGTAGGTACCAGTAATTAGCCTTTTGTGTTATCATAAACAAGATTTCTATAGGCGAAATGGGTGATATTATGGTGTGTCCATACTTGGCGAACCGAGCACGAGCCGAGCACACTGAGCATGATTCGCGTAGCGTGGACGGGCTTGCGAGCCTGGAACGAGCATTCGTAGCGTGCTCGACTGCGCTCCACCCGATTGACAGTTTTTTCACGAACACAGGGATTCGCATCGCGCTCGTTGTAGGCTCGTTGAAGGAACATTAAGTAAGTCCACGCTTGACATCGCGAGCAACGAATGAATCCTGTTCGTTCGAGGCTCGGCTCGTGCTCACTTCGCGTAGCATGGACGCACCATTATATATTTATTTTATATTTATAGTTATTCTGGTGCCGATTCTGTTGTAAATTGAACTTAAACTTTTATTTTTTATTTGTGATAAGTTATTCGCGCGGCGCGGCGGCGGCGCGAGTAACTTGCACCTTTTTGTGTAGTAAATAAAGTTCTTTATCCTATTGCTATCTCAACTTGCCGCGTCGCGTCTCGATGTGAAATGGGTAATTTCATAGAAAGAAATACCGGTGACGTTTAAGAATGTCAAAACAAAATTATCTTTATGGCGTTACAATAAGGTTTATCTGTCGATGGATCTTATTGTAAAGTTATAAGATGTAGTTGTGGAGTGTATGCGTCAGGTGCAGTTATTCCGCGACTGCTCCGCTTCCCTGCTGCGCGACCTGGTGCTGCAGCTGCGGCCCGTGTCGTGCCTGCCGGGGGACCTGGTGGTGCGCAGCGCCGACGTGGGACATCACATGTATATCATCAAATCTGGGGAGTGCTGTGTGAGTTACGATTCACGAGTGATGCATTTACAGGGGGCCGAGTCTGCTATAATATCATACTGACACGATACTATTGCAATTCCATTAACATTAAGCCGATGTGCGGAGTCTACTAATTCATAATGGTCTCATAATGAATTTAAAAAAAAATGACCAAAAGCTGTAAAAACTGACATCAAAATATCATTGTGGCACGATTGTAGTTCTAGTGGAAAATCATCGGAAAACTATTATGGAGCCATTATGGCGCTATTGCGTTAGTAGACTACCAAAACTGTAAAATGTGACAATTTTGACACAACTGATAGTTCATTGGGCCCTTGGTCGGTTAACTAATGCTATAAAAAAGCAGAATAAATAATAGTACTACCACAGGTACTACGTTTTTTTTTTATACCACTAGGGTGGCAAACAAGCATACGGCCCGCCTGATGGTAAGCAGTTACCGTAGCCTATGGACGCTTGCAACACCAGGGGTATCACTCGCGCGTTGCCGACCCTGAAGAAATCTCTTCACGCCCTTTTTGAAGAACCCCATGCTGTACTCCATTGGGAAAACCACGGCGGGGAGCTCATTCCACAACCTGAGCGTTAACGCGTTAGCGCACTGCATGCGTATCATGAAAAGTCTGTCCGTCTCTCTCACGCGCGGTCAAGCTTATGAGTATGAAGGAGTCAGTTATTGTTTTGCTTTTGGTACTCCTCATAAATATAGTGTTTTTTTTTTGCATTCGTCAATCAGAATTGACTGACTAATTAGAAGCAATACGATTCTAAACTTAAATCCCGAGCGAAGCGTTTGATTTATGTAGAGTCCTGAGTGAAGCGAAGGGTTCAAGCCGTCCAAGACGAAGACAGGGTTTATCCTCGAGGTGAATACTCTAATTTTCATACCCTCTGCGAGACAAAGAAACCGTCTTTTATTTCACATTCTTTACAATCGCACCTTTTTTTATTCGTGTTCTACTCGTGGTGGCCAGTTCGATTTTAGAGCAATTTGTATTTTTTGTTCTACAACGGCATATGAACTGAGAACTCTTTGGTCGAGGTGAACTTTAATAGATAAAAAAATATGGTCATATAATAAAATCATACAAATTATTAATGCCCAGTTTCTATAAACAAAAACGAATCGTTTTGCTTACCAATGGTAGGTTTTTTTATGGCCAAACTGAGCATATAGATCATTGCGTAAGCTAGTTTTATCCTGTGATAGCTTCCATATGGGAGAGTCTGTTATGTAAGCTTTGAGGTCTTTGCTTCATTATTAGTAAAGATATAAGAGTCTTAATTTTAACCGATAACGGTCCGTAAATTATAGGAATCGGCCATTAGTTGACGTTCCATATTCAATTCACATTATGCTCCAGCGTATATAAATACGTCTAATGGTTTGCATGATATATAATTTGACGTTTGAGCTGGTGGCGTGAAAAATAGTTTTAATTCATATTGTTGAATTTATAATAACATTTGCAGGTAATGTCACAGGATGAGAGCGAAGTGCTAGCGACTCTACGGGAAGGGTCGGTGTTCGGTGAAATTAGTTTGTTGGGCATCGATGGACTTCGCCGTCGAACGGCCACTGTCAGGTCATTATAAAAACTAGAATTTAAAACGGTAACATGTAACGGTTAATAGATTGAAGATTTTTTTAAAGATAACTGTGACTTACCTGACTGTATCTATCTTACATAAAATGTTGGTAATAACGGAACTAACTTTAAAAAATACTTAAACTGACTTCAAAGTACACCAAAAAGTAATCAAATCTTGACCTGATGACAATGGGACCAAACGGGAAGTGTACCCTTCCAAACAAATAAAGAATTTAACAAATCGGTTAATAAATGAAGGAGTTATGAGGTAACAAACATAAAAAAAACACCTCCTTTTTTTGAAGTCGGTTAAAATAAGTCTTCACTATCCTGGTAACGTTTTGAACACATCGACACAACGCAAACAATGCGTCAAATTTGAGCCCCACGTTGGGCGCCACAACGAAAACATATCGATATTTTGTTTGTATTGAACAGATCTCGAGGCTACTCCAACCTGTTTGCCCTGTCCCGTAACGACCTTGACTCAGCACTAACTCACCATAAAGAAGCCGCTCAAGTGCTGCGGCTTAGAGCTGATCAGATCATTCGGGAAAACGCCGCGAGACAAACTAAACAACGCATTGTTGAACACGAAGCTAAGAAACTTAGCTACCATGATGACGTCAGCACTGTGCGAAAGAGACGCCTATCTAATGCTTCGAGTAATGACAGTAGTTTGGCAGTCGACAGGAAGTTGAGGTCTGCTAGTGCTATGTCGAAGAGGAGGTTGTCTGCTGTCTCCGAGAATAAGGTATGAGAATCTTGGATTATATAGCTCTCGTGGTGTATCATGATTAGCCGTTCTTAATCGATCGGCAAAGTTAAGCTACCACCGGTGAGGACGGTAACTGGATGGGTGACCGCCTAGTGGTATTTCAAATCGAGCGTTTCCGTGCTTCGGAAGACACGTAAAGCAGTTGTTCCCGGTTATCACTTAATTGTGATAGTCGTTAAGCTAGTTGGAGGCTTCATAGGCGGCTTGAGTATTTGCCCAGTCCCTTTCACCCTGATTTGTGTGCAGGAGGCCTGTGCTGAGCAGTGAGACATTTATAGGCTGATGATGATGATGATGATGACTCACTCTAGCCTAATATATTCCTGTCTGTAAATACCGTCGAACCACAAGACGCCGGGAGAATTTCCACCCATAAGTATAAACTTCCCGCTTATACGCGCGGAGACAACGTTTCGCTCCTTATTACATTATGCGAACAGCAAAGGAGTGGAACTCTATTCCGGGGTTTGATTCCCGACACCTTTATCCTAGATGGATTCAAGGCCAGAGTGAATAGGAATTATGTGGGCAAGCGTGCTACATTACATCCTCGGCCTCGTCATAACTCCTCCTGGGTTTAGTCGTAGGCCAATTTAGTAATTTCAGCACTAGTAATTTTGAAACCTATAATAGTTCGCATGAGAAAAAGAAAGAGTTTTTTTTATTGTCACCTCTTTATTAAGAAAAAATAACAATTATTATTTCAGTCGCAGGGTTGCCACACATCTTTAGTATCAGCGTGCAGTGCTGCCCGAACACCTTTACCCACCATTTTACTCAACGGCGATTGATGAGATCCCACATTAGGGTTACCAAAAACATTATCAGTAATAATACCATTATGTACCTATTAGCAATTTATACAATTGGAATTTAATTGTCGTTTTATATGTAGGTACAAATACTTATAGAGCTCAATATCCGAAGGATAAGGCAATATTACATTTAAAATATTAGCTACGTATTTTATTCCACGTCGAAATTATGTGTTATTTATGAGCAGATGGCAGCACTCGCAAAAGTCATGAAAATTACATGTACATCCATTTTTGTTGTAATCAGTTAGTAATCATGTCATAAAACAACGTGTTTCGTTTGGTTGTCATGTCATCATGCGACGAAGTTTGAGGAAATGATTTTTCAACACATCTCGTAAAGTGACAGTTATTGCACCGTTTTTAGTATCATAAAGCAGCTTATACGCACTAGTGCTGTTTACTTTACATTACCTCACAGTTTTATGATAGGTATTATCCCGATTATGTTAAGTTTGTACCTCACTGCAAGTGATAATGTGTGCAGACGAAGCATTCTTACCTGGTAAAACAGTTTGACAGCACATAACTGTAAAAAAAAACTGCGCGCCATTTTCCTTTAAATATTTGTTGTTCTCATTGTGTGGTTATATTATCATAAAATAAACTCCAAAAACTGTTTTTTCATCGCAAGTGTGTTGAAAAACGTCGCATGACACACGTGTGCATTGATCATTACACACTCTGCTCTTAATACCGCTTCGTGTGAAATTACCAACTTTGCACACTTGTATCATAATGCACTACTATTAATGCTGGTGTATTTTTCTGATGTCAAAAATGTTTATGAGACAATATCTGAATGTATATTTTTAGGTGTCCTGTAGAGTTGGTTTAACTGTTTCTTGATTTATTAAATTTGGTTTCTTGCAATTAATATACATAAGAAAGTTTATACTTTGAATTTTAAATGTACCTACCTACTAATATTACTGATGCAATCTTCATGTCTTGTAATTAGAGATAAACTTTTTATCCCAGAAAAGCGACTGGAACCGCGGGAGGATCTTGAGTTATGTAAGCAACTTTGCAAGTAGGTGACGATTTTATGAAATACTAGCTGCCGGGCGCGACTTCGTTCGCGTGGTGCTACCCTACCCTGTGGTGATTTTTTACACCTTGGGTTACATTATTGGAGTTTTAGTAAGGATCCCTAATTTTTTTGAAAATATATTATAGCCTATGTCACCCGGGGATAGTGTAGCATCCCAACAGTGAAAGAATTTTTCAAATCGGTTCAGTACTTTCGGAGCCTATTCAATGCAAACACACAATCAATCACAAACAAACAATCAAATCTTTCCTGTTTATAATATTAGTATAGATTTAAAACATTGTTCCAATTCGTTAACTGTAGGTAGTCAGCAGTTATTTGAAGTCACGTAATGTTAATTCATTTAAGTACTTAGTATACGTATAAAATAAAACGAAAAATATTTACTTACATGTCTGTAATAAAGAAATACATGATAATCTGTGTAGTTTTTTTTAAACACATCTCTAGATATGGGCGTAGCGAGGTACGGGCAGGGAGGAGTAGCTGCCCGTCCTTAGAGGAGCGGTCGTTCGTTAATAATCTGTAATTCTGACGAGCTTCGTAGCTTGCGACGCTTCCGCGAATCCAACAATACGGCCTGTGATCTCTAATATAGATATAATATATAATATTTGGAGAGAGGTAGAGCATAGCGTTTATTCCACGGAAAAGAGAATACACTGGAAGGGCGATGCGTTAGAATTTGTATCGGAACCAGCGTCGCCAAACTCACACAAATAAATGTTAAATCATATATTGTACTACAAATAAACAATCCTTTTGATTGGTCGTTTCTATTTTACTCAAAAATAGCTTTAATCACACAGGTCATACATATGAAAATATACCTTTTTACGTTAACATAAAATTTATTTTCAATAGCGTACAAAGTATTTACGTCGTTTTGTAATCTACAAACTAACTAGATTCAATCGACGAAAAAGTTCTGCCACTCGGCACTAGATGGCGTTATTTTCATGGAACGCAATTTTGAACTTACGCATTAGACATAATGTTGATAATTGCGTAATAGCTACGTCGACTGGCGTCGAGTAGCAACACTTATTGCTATTCGCTTAATGCAGCGAAAGTTATCGATAAAATATCAATAAAATTATCGATATTTTAATTTCGTCGATATTAAATTTAATTATTTTTAGAAATTCCGTAAGAAAATTCACGTTCGATAAGAATAATTGTGCTAAGAATACTGAACTGTAAAAAAAAAGTTTAACATGATGAAGTAAACAAAAAAAAGTAATTTGTACACGGTTTATTGCAATTGAAATAAAATTTATTTGTTTCGAAATTCTCGTTTTGAAAGCTTAATTTTAACAGATTAATGCGGATATTGATATAACTTTCAACTATTGCCTTAATCAAATCAGTGATAAAAAGATGAATTTTATCGATATTGATCGAACAAAACTATCGATGCACGTGTTTTGGGGTCACGACAGGTCACGACTCACGACGAATGTGAAAAGAACGCAATACATTACGTGCGGAGTTGCGCTCGCTACCTTGCGTACAAATAAAGTGAGTACATTGCCTTCAATGTATAATTTTGCAGTAGTATCAGAGTTTATCGTTTACACCTAAAATTATCATAATCTCGAATACATTTTTATAAATATCACAATTAAATAAAGGTTTGTAGACTCATCGATGAAAGGAAATCCCTCCTTGAGTTACACTCCAACTCCTCACTTCGTTTCCTACAGGAAATAATAGCGCATCACGACATAATTAATATTTTTCGCGGAGCTACGCACCTCTGCTAAGTATGGCGGATACTACGAAGCGTTGGCGCGTGTTTTGGTTGATATATGCCCATTTGATGTCATGTGTGGCGCGCGGGCTCCGCTAGCATAGCGTCTCTATTTATATTTCTTTTCTCTGTGGTTTATTCGCTCAAAGAGCAGCTTGACTGGGGAAGTAGGTTTCAAGGCGATGATAGCTCAGTGGTAGTGACGTCGGATACCGAGACGAAGGTCCCGGGTTCGAATCCTACAATGAGCTTGAGCTTTCGGTGAAGGAAAACATCGTGAGGAAACCATAGCACGGTGGTAGGGTACTTTGTAGTACCCGTCTGGCTGGCTACCACCCTCAAGTTGAAAATCTGTCGCCAAGCACCTATCGGTGTGTTCCGTCAGCTGCACTTGAGAGCCAGTTCCTTCTAGGCTTTGTGTGCTTACCACCTTCGACCACATCATCACTTACCATAGTGAGATTGTGGTCAAACACAGGCCTATACACAGTAAAAAAAAAAAAAAAAAAAAAGGTACCTTACAACAGAATACCGCAGCCAAATAACGTATGTTGTGTAAAGTTGAGCACCAGAGCTCATAGGGGAGGGGGAAAAGGTCGGTAACGCGTGAGTGATGCTTCTTGTGTTACATGTGTCCATATGGCTACGGTAACCGCTTACCATCAGGCGGGCCGTATGCTTGTTTACCGACTTAGTTGTATAAAAAAAAAGGATAATAATCTAGGATTTTCTTTGTCTGCGTCATAAGTGTCATAACAGGGACTGATGAACTGAATCTGATTTTGAAGATTAAATTAATAAATAAAGAATAAGGCTGTTGACAATAAATAAATAAATATCCTGGGACATTCCTCACACACGGTCATCTGATCCTAAACTAAGCAGAGCTTGTACTATGGAAACCAGATAACTGATATAATACATATACTACTTTTTGTGTGTAAATTCATACTTAATATACATAATTACACCCAGACTCAGGACATACAGACATGTTCATGCACACAAATGCATGTCCTGTGCGGGAATCGAACCCACGACCTGCGGCGCAATAGGTGGAATCTTTACTAGGGGGCCTACCACAAGCTCTTAAAACAAGGTTAAAATAACCTTATTTGTGTTTTGTCTTGTTTTGACGCCGGATGTCAATGAGGGACAAAAGACAAATAAGGTTATTTTAACCTTGTTTTAAGAGCTTGTGGTAGGCCCCCAGACTCTTAACCAACTGCGCCAACTGGCCCGTCAATCTGGATCTACGAATAAAAAACTCATCTGGATATTATTTTTGAGTAGGCTCAACTAAATAACCTTGTTTTGAATCCATTTTTTTTTAAATACGGTTTTAGGTATGATGCAACAGATAAAGTAGGAGATACCTATTTCAAACGCATGTATTAGGTTTTGCTACGAGGTACCGAAAAGATCTCGTGCACGAGTTTTTTCCGCAAAGGCATGATCTTCCCTCGAGAGGGCAGAAATGTATAGATAAGAAGGGGAAATTCAATTGAAGAAATAGATTTCAATACTATTTTAATGTTTCATTATAAAACGGCAATATCTTACTATAACCCTATAAATGTATTCCTAAAGAACGAACTAAGTTTCTTTTAGTAACTTTTCTAATAGAAAATCATGTTTAGTTGAAGCTACATCCTGCAGCCTTTACCATAATTATAGGAACTATTCCCCTCTAATAACTTCATTAATTATTGTTACACTGCCGTTGCGTGCATATTAGTATTGGTGACAAACTTTTGCAAACCGTTTTCATCAAAACACAAAGGAAAATAAACTTTCGAGTCACATGCATAAAGCCTTTATGATAGAAAGAAAATCTTTGCTAGATGACTACAAAGTTTTCTAAAGGTACACTACCGATTATCCGATCAAACTTTCCACTCGACAAATTAGTTTACGTTCTTAGAAAACTATCCACTTTTTTTTATAAATGACTTCTGCAGTTAGTTTTTTAAAACCATCAGCGTGTTTTCTTCCTTCCTTTAAATTCCTTTAGGTTAAAAGACTCAATGAGTCGGACTATGCTTTTATAACAAAAATATCAGAAATTGAACAGAAACACAGTGTTGGACAAAGTCATTTGGTAAGACTATAGATCGATCTCTATATAGGTAAGACAGCTGGTCCCCGACCTACGCACCGAAGGAGCACAACACCACAATTATCTGCGAACGTCTGTTAGGTGGAGGTATACCTTATTCTCCCCCAGTCGGGATGAATTTTGAATGGAGTACCCCTCAATACTGTTAACCTTTTAATCTTACTCTGTTTGCAAATAGTCATGTTCGATAAGACCCTGGTATGGTAGGTTAAACACTACGAGGATATTGGCAATTGGGCTTCAATATTTGTTTGATGTTATCGTTCGAAACGCTAGGATAATAAATGTCTAGAAAAGTAAACAAGTGCTAAACCTAATTTTAAATTTCAATTATTTTGCTATAACTGAAATTTAATGCACACTTATAAAAAAAGCTAGGTACCTATCAGAAAACAAACGTAAGCAAATGGCTTCATTCCAAAAGGAAAATTGTTTTACGAACAAAAAAAGAAACAGATTACGAGCTTCATTATTTTAGCGTTGCGTGTCATAGTTCATTTGTTTATTGAAATAAACACCGATCGATAAGACGTAATGTAGCAAAAAAGTAAATAAAAGCATAATTCACCAACCAATTTTCAGGAAAATTGTTTCACTGTGTTTTGTTTTCGTCAAGGTATACACGTACACTGCTTCCGAATGTACAAAAGTTGGGCGATTTTTATGTTGACTATTTTCACAACACCCTACATTCAACCTCCATGGGAACATCATGGTACATGGGAAATACGGACAATGGCCGTAAGGTATAGAAAAAAAAAATATCCTTCCTTCCCAAGAAGTAAACGTCACGAAACGGTCAGAAAAGACAATGCCACAAGGCCAGATGTCGAATAATTTATCAATCAATGCAGAACAATTAAACGTAGTTACTTATAGGTATTATTTTGGTGCATATTAAATGCATAAGAAAAGATTTTAAAAACTGCTATCACCTGAATAAAACGTAGCAGTGTAACCAACCCTTTCATTAAGGGATAGGTATAAATTTAAAACTGTATCAAACAGTTGCTCAGTCCATCTATGGCTCAGTCTGCGAGTTACCTTACCGAAGGCACATCATGTTTTGCCAGCTTCTGCTTGTTAGTTTGTGAAAGTTTAATTTTTAATTAAGTTACAAGTTTAAATGTGGAAAATTGAATGAGAAGGTTATTTTAAATCGTGTGTTATAGATTTTATGGACTTAACGATGGAGTTAGTAGTTAAATAAGATGACTAAAAGAGAACCTAATAGATTAGTTCGATGTAGTGTAGCTCTGTAGATTTGTGTCTATATTTAGTGTAGAACTAGTAATTATTATTATAAAACATCCAGACTCCAAGAGGAATTGTAGTATATGTGAGGACGTGCGTCCCATCTACGAAACAACGGGTCAAAAGTATTTTATTCTTTTAATTAAGTATCACATCCACAATAATCTGCGTAATACCGCACGCTATAAAAATCACGCAAAAGTACTCTTTGCATAAACAGTAGTGCCAAAGCTAGTTCGTATGTATCTAGCTATACTTAGGTATTTATTATGTTCAAACAAATCTATCTATACTAATCTATACTCATACATATAATAAAGCGGAAGAGTTCTTTGCTTGTTTAAATCTCCGGAACTAACAGTCGGATTCTAAAAAATCTTTCACTAACAGGAAGCTACATTATCCCATTTATCCCCGAGTATTTTAGGGTTTTTATCCCGGGAACGCGGGTGAAAGCAGCTAGTCTTAGAATATACACTGATTACTTTCTGGTAGCAGCTGAAGGGGACGGCGATGTTAGATATTTCTAGTAATATTTTACGTTCATAATATTACATTTCGCCTATCTATGAAATTCAATCTAGTCCACAAACTTTATGAGCCAACGTCGTAACGGGTTTAACAAGGAATATAATCACTAATTTCATTATTTTTATGGTCGTAAAAACCACGATACCATGGGTTCGCGTGTTCTCGTAGCTATTGTATGTAGATACATACTGAAATTATATCTTATATCAATTACCCATCTACCTACTAGGAATGATTATTTGTTTCCATACTGGTATGCATTTGTGTCTTTGGAATTCGGAAAAATTACCGTAAAAATATTAAAGTTGAAGAAAATTTATTTTATTAGGTATAATTCAAGTGTGATTAAACTAGAAAAAAAAGGCAAAATATTTGATTATACCAAAGTTAAGTTTTGTACAAAATCACTAAAAATAATCCTCATTTTCTGTGCGACTCTGTATGTATCACATGCTTCATTCTCGCCTTGCCTTTCCATAAAAATGTTCTGCAGTCTTTCTTCCAAAACATTGCAATGTCATTGGGCTCGAAACAATGCCCGTGATGAGTCAGAACTTCAGGGGAGACCACGTGAAGAGCGAGGGTGTTTCGCTCCCTCGTTCTGAATGGGCCTGTTGTAACAGGACTCAGGAGACACCCACATGGACACACTGTCGTTATCTTCGGACTTGTCACATTCATCCTGTTATTCAGGTTTATCCTCTGGAGGTTCCCACAAAGCCTCAGCTCTTCTACTGCTCCTGTGAAAGATTGTGTTGCCCGCAAAGCCAGCGGCCTGGCATTTTGATTTTCAGGGTTGTTCCTGAACCCAACTGTTGATAGGGATTTCTTCGTCACACTTGGACTATCGTGTGGACTTCTCTCGTCGTACTCGCTTTCTTTATCTGAATTGTCGTCTGTGTACATGATTATAATAGTTTTACTTTTGATAATAATTTTATTGTTCTCAAAAATACGGATGGGATTTTAATGACAGCTTCTGACATTCCTTCTTTTTGCTCTTTATTTTTTATTAACTGCCAGTTCTATTTTATTCTTCTTTTGAGTTCCAATTCAAAATACGGTTTGTGTGATTGTAGTTGACCTCTTTTTATATTTATCGTAATCCGATCGATGATGCACCAACCGTTCACCTGCATTATGATGAAAAGTAAAATATCGTGATCCCTCACAATGGCGGTCGGTCGGCTTGCATGAATAATTTCCAACGATAATGAGCCTCGTAACCGATGCCAAAGTTATGACAGTCCCCACCCTGTCCCGGGGCCTTGGCTTTGTGACTGTTACAAATTGTTTACTATCAGCTCTGATATACCTGCCAACCTTATCTGTCATTTATTTGTCTTTTATTAGAACGATTACCTACATTATTTTGAAATTGTTAAACATTGAAAATTAATTCATTGCCAATATATTAAGATTTTTTTAATGTAACCTTGAGTTGTTTGCCAAGTTGTTTCTCAGATGAAGGCCGACTTGCGAACCGTTGGTATTTTCAGTAGCTTAGACCTTCCGAAAAGTGCCCTTCTGCGATTAAACTGAATAAAAAACGGCATTGACATTGACTTTGAAGATGTACCTACAAAAGCTCTTTACAAAAATAATTTTCAGTCGGTTTTGCACGAATTCACTACCTACCCAAAAATACACCGAAAACTAGTTTTACTAAGATAGAAATAATCATAACAAAAATGTAGAGCATTGTGTAACAAGAGTATTTACGGGACATCGATTTCCGAAAGCAAATTAATGCACCCTAGTTCGAATAGCAATGAACAAACGGGCAATGATGACATAGAAGTAGAGATCTCGCGATAAATAGAGAATAATAGAGCTTCATCACGAAAGCGTTCCAATGAAAACAACGGATTATCAGATCATAAGGCATAAATACTGACTAGATATACCGGGATTTATTGACTGAGGAATAGGGTTGGCAAATCTGAATGATTAAATTGTAGAGTTATTCAATAGTTTTTGTTTTTGTCTATATAACCCGTTTTCACGAAGGTTAGGTACTCTTGATCATAAACTTCACTGACGGGGGTCAAAAAACGTGCTATTCCAAATTAGTAAAATATTTGTGTTCATAACTAGAAAAGACAATATAGAGTCCATCCTTACACATTGAAACCAGAATTGTTTCGAACTATGCGGGCTAAAAGGAGTTTTCTTCCGCGGAAGCTCGGACTGTAGAATGAGCTCCCCGCCGTGGATTTCCCTATGGAGAACAGCATGGTTCTTGAAAAAGGAGGTGAATAGATTCCTTCAGGGTCGGCAACGTGCGAGTAACACCCTTGGTATTGCAAGCGTCCATAGGCTACGGTAACTGCTTACCATCAGGCGGGCCGTATACTTACTTGTTTGCAACCTTAGTGGTACAAAAAAAAAACAAAAGCTAAAAGAGATAATATTATAACTTTTAGTTTGTAGGTACCTAGTAGTAATTATTTACTGGAAGAAATAGCAATAATTTTCATTAATTTGCCGACCCTAGTCCCACCACCGCGGTTACAGGCTCGTTCGTCAAAGTCGTTTGGTTTTAGGTTTGGCCGTAAACGTTTACCTAATCCATTAATGTACGTAATGCTACCCGAGCCTGCTGCTCCAAGAAAATATTTGCAGTCCATGTTTAGGGGCAGTTCAATCAAGTCTTGGTAAGCTGTAGTAGTTCATATAGGCTTTAATATATTATGCAAATATTTTGATTTCAGTGCGGCCGCCGAGATAATGTGTTTCTGTGACCAAATCACGGAGCCCTGATGAGACTCACTAACCTATGCCTATGCCTAGAAAATACTGAAAATTCCCATCACAATAGGATTAGCCATTTCTGAGAATGCCAATTAGGTGTCAGAAACGTATTCTCTCGGCTGCCGCTGTACCGTGCTCAAAGCGTCTACAGACGTCATGATTATGCACTCGATATGTAGGGCCGATTGGGAGAGGCCCTACATATTGGTGTTAAATTGGCATGTCAGCAGGCAAGTTGACGCAAAGTTTGTGTCGTACAATCAAATTAGTTAAAACTGTTCTAAAAAAACATAAACACGACAATCAGCCAGTGATTTAGAATTAATTAATTACAATAAATTGGAACACGCTCACGATCGTGCAATGGAGCAACTAACGCGGAAATCGGTGCCGTATTATACCGTAATTGGATGCGACGAGTTGTTTTTCAGCAGGGCCATTTTAAAACGCGGATTCTATATCGGAAACGGATTCAAAAAATACCGAGGCGATATTCCGCAATTGCTTTTTTAATTTCAGAACTAGAATATTTTTGATGTTTCTTTACGGAAATATCAATTCGATTCACGGAAAAGTTTTCGGATAATAAAATAGCTTTTTTTATTTTTTTTATGTCAATAGGTTGACAAGCAGGCAGACGTGCCACCTGATGGTAAGTGGTCACCGCCGCCTATGGACATTTGCAATACCAGGGGGATCGCCAATGTGTTGCCGACCTTGTAGAGCTCAAATGCTGAAATTCGCCTCGGAATTTTTTAAATCCGTTTCTGATTACGAATCCAACGTTTTAAAATAGCCCTGCTGAACTTTGATCAACTCACTGTATAATATAAACTCTCAGGATACAGGATAATAGCTTCATCAAACTTCATCCCAATTTATTTCCATTTTTCCACCTAATGACTAGCTATCCGCTGCACGTTTTCACCCACGATCCCATCTTTTATATCCTCCTGGGGGTTGTATTTTGAAAAACCCTTCGTTAGTGCTTGCTTACTTTATATAGTAAGGTTTGCGCTGTGCGTGCATCTTTCAGTCAGTCAATTTCTCCGTTTACCGAGCTTTATTGAAAACTTGGAAGAACGCGTTTTCCCAGAGATGGACCCCCATATAGCAAATTTCATCGAAATCGTAAGAGCCGTTTTCGAGATCTCAAAACATTTAACAGGTGGAGATTTCGAGATGGCATATTTTTGAAACCTATGTTGGGTTAGTCATGCTAAACAACTTTTACTATGTGACCAATACAGAAATCTCAATTTTATTTCTAAGTTTTCTTACAAATGTCAACCTTGCTCGATCATAATAATGTAAGAAAAGTATTATTTTTTTGAGGATTCAGTGTTGGTCCCAACTCCGATACTAATTAAGTTGTTCAGCATAACTAATCCAACATAGGTTTCGAAATCTCAACCCAGTATATACAAATATTGCTCGTTTAATAGTATATGATATAAGTAGTTGGATAGTAGGATATGATGCAGTCTGTCGGGCCCTTGCCTCAGCCACTATTCCAGCTTCACTGGAACCGAGTGGTCTCTCAAGGGATGATGGGAAGAGACCAGACGGCGTGACGCTGGTGCCTTGGAGCATGGGCCGTGCCCTGGTGTGGGACGTTACCTGTGTGGACACATTGGCAGCGTCCCACATCTCTGGTACGCGCGTCAGGGCAGGAGCGGCAGCGGAAAGTGCGCAGACCCTCAAGCGCCGCAAATACTCTCGTCTAACTGACGAATATGTATTTGCGGCGCTTGCGGTGGAAACACTGGGCCCTTGGTCATCTGACACGAAATTATTTGTGCAAGACGTGGGCAAACGGTTGGTCTTGGCCTCTGGGGAACTGAGAGCTAGTGACTTTTTTGCCCAGAGGTTAAGCCTAACCATTCAGCGTGGAAACGCCGCCAGTGTCATGGGGACCATGGAGTATTTGGATGACCTTTTATTTTAGGAAATAGTATTGCATTTGATATAAAAAAAAATATAGTTTAATTAGATCGCCAAGAGACTTTGTAGTAGGATAGTTTCATATAAATAAATGTTGGATAGTGCTTTATTTTTAATTGTTTCCTATTAAAAACCATAAAAATATATTATTTCAATTTCAGCATGAATTAGTAATACTCAAAGCTAATAAATATATAATAAAATTACGTAGAAATTATTTCAGATAAAGAATGAAACGCGGCAAAGAGCCGGAGCTGCCGATCAGCAACCCAGTGGAAGCGAAGAAGTACAGAGACGAGTCTATAGGACACTTCAAGAACGGATACTACGAACGGTCACTTAACGCACTCAACAAGGTGAGAAAAGTAGGCATAACCTACACGTATACGAGTATGATGTCGTTTTTTTTTACCTAGGATTGACAGCTAAGTAGTCTAGCCTATCTTGCTCGGAGAAAGATCATAAAGGCATGTTACTTACATGCTTTTTTTCTTTTTTGTGTGTACCTATAACAGGTAGAGACTTTGACATGGCATATTTTCGAAACCTATGTTGGGTTAATCATGCTGAACAACTTTTACTATGGAACCAATAGCGAAATCTCGTTTTGTTTTTAATTTCCATAGTTAATGTCAACCTTGCTCGATAATAATGTATGAAAAGTAAAAAAAATTTTTGAGTATTCAGTGTTGGTCCCATAGTAAAAGTAGTTCAGCATGACTAACCAAACATGGGTTTCGAATTTTCGAACTTAACTGAACATTGAACATTGTGGTATATTTAGGTATGCCATCTCGAAATCTCCACTCAGTATATAGGCCTGTGTTTGACTGCAATCTCACCATGGTAAGCTATTGAGCCAAACGTGTTAAGCCCACAAAGCCTAGAAGGAAGTGGCTCTCAAGTGCAGCTGTCGGAACACACCGATAGGTGGTTGGCGACAGATTTTCAACTAATGGGTGGTAGCCAGCCAAGTGGGGACTACGAAGTACCCTACCACCACGCTTTGGTTTCCGCACGATGTTTTCCTTCACCAAAAAATCAAGCTCGTTGTAGGATTCGAACCCGCGAATCGTCTCGGCTTCCGACGTCACTACCACTGAGCTATCATCGCTTCAAATTATTTAAAATTTTTGGGTCGATAAAACTTAAGGCTGATTTCTTCCCCATTAAATTTCTTCAGTATGGCGAGTCCTAAGTTTTTCAAATAGGTCAACTGAAGGTTTATTATGGAACTGAACCTACTACCTACATCAAGACATACAATTTATCAGTTTGTCAAATCGACAACTGGACAATAAGTTAATGGTAATTAATACAGCAGGCATCAGCAATGTTAGAATCTGTTAATCATTAAGAAATCCGTATCAAAAAGACACATGCGCCTCTTCAAAAGATCTAACCACAACTAGTGTGAAAGCAAGTGGCTAGCGAGTGCGAAAACACATTCAGTAACCATGACGACCACAGCTAAGGCGTCGATACTGACGCCTATTCACACACCTCATTACATAACACACTCGACCACAACAAACTCTGAAAGAAATCGCGATGGAAAGTGTTGACCATGCTAAAGCCCAAGCTCGCAGCATTCTTGGGCCGACGAAGGATGCTGAATTCCTGCAAAGTTTCGTTCGAGTGGGCGTCGGTGATGAGGAGGAGGAATCGCCAGCACCAAAAGCATCCATCAGCAAGAGAGCTCCAGCGTCAGCTGATAAAGGACAAGACGCCGATCACGATGAAGAAAAACACTCCGCAAAAGACCGTAAGGAATCTATCAAACCGCGTAAGCGGAGAGCGCGTAAGCATAAACGTGAAAAGAGAAGACGCGAGGAGGAACTCTACACTGACAAAGATCGTGCGGCGGCTGTCGTCATGGGCTCCAAGGACATCAAACAGTCCTTGAACTTGAAGGATAAGGCAGAAAGAAGCAGTGCTCTTCAGTTACCAGATGAAGCTGATGCCGGGACGCTATTGGCGCTGGCGCGAGCGGAGATGATGAGAGAGCGGTATAGATCTGCTGTGATATTTGTCAATAAGGTATTCATTGAGAATCACTCAAACATTTCGGTGTAAGGGTACTTTGTACCCACCTGCCTGGCTACCCTCAATTTGATAATCTGTCGCCAAGCACAGCAGCAGTTGTCGCAGAGTTCCGACAACTGCACTTGAGAGCCAGTTCTTTGTAAGCTTTATGTGCTTATCACCTTCGGCCACATTATCAATTACCATGGAGAAATTTCGGTTAAGCACAGGCAAAAAAATACACCAGTCCGTACTTCACCACAGAATCATTCTTAAAAATAGATAAGTAGGTACATAGGTTTTAATAAGTTATAATATTTCCAGGCAATCGAACTAGCTCCAGAAGAGAAAGCGGCGTATGTAGCTCGAAGCAAATGTTACCTGCTACTCGGGGAACCTCGATCAGCACTCACGGACGCTGAAGCTGCTCTGAAACTTGACCCAAAGGATGCAAAGGCGCTACTAAGGAAAGCAGAAGCATTGTACTATTGCGGCGAGTTTGAGATGAGTTTGGTTCACTACCATAGAGGGCTGCGCGCGCGACCCGACTTGAATGAATTCAGACTCGGCGTTCAGAAAGCACAGGTGAGCTGGAAGCCGTAACACTAAGATTATTGGTTCTGTTGTCAAAAGAATGCATCTTTTTTCATCAAAGATGGATCCGAGTAATATAAAATAAATTAAATCGACTTTATAATACACTTAATTATAAAAAAGTCAACTTAACTCTAATCTGACACTGTTTTGAAGTCAGCGAAATATCAGGACGTAGGTGTTCTATTGAAAATATTTCGCTGACTCAAACAATGTCAGATTAGAGTTGTTTCAAACTTACTTTTTTTCTTTATTTTTAGTTTTTCTTACAAGCACTAGAATTTGACCAAGGTTTTGAGATGCTTTCCCTTTGACACCACACCCGTAGCTCGTATCAATAAGCCAGTTACACACGTATTAGTCCATATCATGAAAACTACTGAACCTAAGCTATTTTGATGAAACTTACACTGTTCCCTAAGTTGAAGTAAATGTAAGCCAATAAAACAAGAATGATCACAATCTGACGACGACAATCCCGACGGGTATCTTTGGGTATATCGAGCACGATTTACTTCTTATGTATAAGGTAGGTAAATAGGTACGGTCAGCAGCGTAATTAGCTAAAAAAGTCCTTTACAAAACACTTATAGACCCTTAGTCATAATAAAGTTATGAAACGTTGTTAAAATTCCGAAGTCTTTATCAGACACGTGACTACGAAATAAGTGGTAATTACGAAAGAGTGACGTGAGGGACGGCGATTATGAATAAGGTCCCCCTTATTCATAATCGCTTTTTAACTAAATATATCTTTATAATATATATTCTAATATATCTTTGCATTTTATAGATGTATTTTTAATGTGTACAGATTTTTCATTATTGGCTCTGTTTAGTTAGTTACTTACTAATATTGCTGACCGTACTAAAAGACGTAACTTGGTCCTGTCATAATTTGATCACACTGTCAACATTTCAGGAAGCAATAGAAAACACAATAGGCACTGTCAAAGTGGTAAAGAAAGTGACAAAACGCGCGTCATCGAAGTCTTCCCGGCCTGTCCTGGGGCAACTGATGTCAGATAAACTATACCTGGAGAATCTGCTGAAAAACCCAGACCTAGCCATAGCGAATAAGAAGAATGACGTTGTATTAAAGCAGGCTGAAGAAGCTATTAGATTCTTGGAGAACCGAGAGGAGTTTTGGAGGCAGCAACAGACTTCAGTCTGAAATATAACTTGAGATTTTGCTTATTGGCAAAGTTAATATGAAAAAAAAAACTACACCGTTTTATCAGTACGAAGACGTTACGTCAACTTTGTTGCAATCAGTTTCAATTTGAAACAACTTCTTAATCGATAGAAATGTTACAATATGCGTCCATTTGCAATCAACTGTTTGGCCATTTGCAATCAACATCTTTTGCAGATTTTATCAGTAAGTACCCCGAGTGCAAGGAATTAATGTTAAAAAAACGCATAGTACATACTAATGCGTTTGCGGTTACGACACCTACTCATGGTACTAATTTCTCCCATACATTGTAAATGTATAGTTAACACAAGTTTATAGTTAGTAAGCGTTTATTAACGTCATTTCTTTACACTCGGGGTACTGAACGTAAAAAGTTTTCAGAAAACTGTAATATTGAACCGGTTTCAATATCTAATAGGCTAGATGCATGAAGCAATGCTTCATGGCTAGATGACTTAAAAAATTATATTTAGTCAGTTTTTACATTATTCAAAAATATTAGACACGTATTTTTTCTTTTCTAAATCAAAATAAAAATAAGAAGATATCGTGCGTTGAAAGTGCCGCGTGACGACACGTTAGAGAGTTAGAGTACACTTTTCACTCTAAAGTAAATAAATAAAATATCCTGGGACATTCCTCACACACGGTCATCTGATCCCAAACTAAGCAGAGCTTGTACTATGGAAACCAGATAACTGATATAATACATATACTACTTTTTGTTTGTAAATACATACTTAATATACATAATTACACCCAGACTCAGGACATACAGACATGTTCATGCACACAAATGTATGTCCTGTGCGGGAATCGAACCCACGACCTGCGGCGCAATAGATGGAATCTTTACCAGAGTCTTAACCAACTGGCCCGTCAAAGTGACGACACGAGCCCCCACTCCCGAACTTTGACTCGCTTTATCTTTGTCAATTTAATGATTTGGTGAAGCAAAAATACGTCCCAATATTTTTTGATTATCTAACCGACGGACTAATTAGAATTATATTTTTTTACCTAGGAATTATCTCTATTGAATCTGATTGCAACAAATTTGCGTAATAGCCCCCCAATTGTTTTGTGTAGATATTGAAGATCTGTAAAAGTTATTAAAAAACTGATGTTGATTAAAATAATCAATCAAGGCTGTTGTTTTTATTGCAGTTAATAAAACAGTTATTTGGCATGCGGCACAAGTGACCAGCCCAGTCCCACTTTAACCGCCTTAAAAAACACATCAGCGATTTGTGTTTTGGATCGTAGTTATAGTGTTTTTTATGCGGTCTGTAAGTTTGACTCCCAATATACTACGCTCCATGGCACGCTGGCAAACTCCGAGGGCGGACCTCTGCTGTTCTGTCAAGGACCAAGTTTGAGCGCCGTAGGTAACAATAGGCAAAATGCAAATGTCCATGAGTTTCCGTTTGAGCGCTACTTATTGGCGTTTTACCAGTCATTCGCTCCTTCATAGACCAATAGCTCTTCCAGGCATTTTCTGTGCGTCGTGTGATTTCTTTATCTTGCCTACCCTGGAATGAGACTATTTGACCTGAGTAAATGAACTCATGCACATATCCAATCACAACACCCCCATTTCAATCCTACGTTTCGCGCTATTTGTCATAAGCTTGGTCTTTGACATGTTCATGCTAAGCAAACAGACAAAACAGCATAAATGCTACAAAACTACAGACGAATTCAATAAAGGTACCTAGTAATAAAAACAAATTGGAGTTGATTTGTTATTTGACCAGGCAATCATAAAATATTTTGCTTTGACCGTTAGTACCCTTCAATCCTCTGTGGTTCTGCGATACGTTTGCAAATAGTTACCTGTGTTGATGATAACATAACAATTTTGCCCGCACATAATAATTAGAGTACACTGGGACGCAAAAATAATGGGTCCCTCGAAAAACCGCGATTACTCATTCGAGTAATCGCGGTTTAATAAAGAGAAAAATATACCCAAAAGTTGTAGAGATATTATATCATTAGAACATATCAATATTAGGCAATATTAATTGAAACCGGTCAGTGTATAAATGAAAAGAGTTTTCATTAGTATCTTTACAAGTTTCTTTTTTAACAGATATAAAATATTTGAAGTTTTAACAATAACAAAATGGAAAGTGAAAAAAAACTTTCTTTTGTCTTTATTATTGTAAAAAGGAGTTAAGTACCATTAAAAACAATAATTGGTTAAGGGCCCAGCGTCAGTTAACTTTATTCGAGGAATAATTTTGAATTTTTGATAGCATTTTTTGTATAAAACATTTTCAAACGCCAATTTTATTCCTCGAATAAAATATATCAGACGGTGGAAAAATAGGCCCTTACACATACTACTCAGTCTATCAATCTAACCGTCATATAAAAAAGCACACATCATTATAATGGTAAGTAACTACTCATTAAGAAAGAAGTCAACGAAGTAGGCTACTGCTGGAACAGCAGGAGTATAGTTGTCTACGGTCCAAAAAGTACCGCAACAATTTCAATAAAGGGAAAAAGATATAGGCTACGTATATTTTGTTTCCATATGCAAGAAATGTTTTTGTACTTTTGTGTTATAGACATCTACAAAATACTACAATTTCACGAATCCATATATTTATGAAACTATCTCTGTCAATTTTTAAGTGACTGGTGTTTTTGCGTCCCAGTTTATATGAATGGTCATTTTATTTTAAATCGCAGCTAATGTGGTACCAACATTTTCAATAACACAAGGTCGTGGAGCAATTTCATTAAATGCTGTGGCACTTTATGGCAGGGCCTCCACTGCGACTGGAATTTGGAGTGGACAAGAATATAAAAAATATACCAAATAAGTATCAGATTTTTTGATCCCTTGTTCGTTATGAGGGAGTTTAGGCTCGTCATGGCATTGCCACCTCTGTATCTCAAGATCTCTATCTCTCTCTCTCTGTAACTCAAGTACCTAGAGAGGATTTGTTTCTTCGATAAATTGACATTAATTAGTATCAGAATATCCAAATACATAATATTACATACATACATAATATATCAGTTCGTAGCCTAGCCTAAAAGTTATAAAGGTGTTTTTACTTTTTACCAAATTCTGATATCTGTTCACGCAAATTCAAATCTGCGATGATGGCCCTGCCAGGTAGGCTTACACCACTTAATGAAAATAATATATAATAATAATCAGAGACTGCTAATTGAGCACGTTGGTTTTTTATAAATATGCAGTTTGTGAAAAATACCATTGCTGGTACAGTAACCATCAAAAACAACCTCAGTAAGTATCTAATTTTAAAACAAGAGTTTATAAAGCTACTTTACAGCTAAAATAATTAGAAAGAGAAAGAAAGAAATACATTTATTTGACGAAACACATTAAAGAATTTACATACAAAAATATTTAAAACAAACCAGTCAGTCTGTGCCGTCAAAAAGGATCGTCAGCTCAGCATGGTGCTACTGACAATGTCAGCAGCGCTGATTTTCAGCTGACGCCTTTAGTGATGTCACGGTCGTAAGTACACGAAAAAAATAAATAACGAAAGTGTATTTCAGAGTTGAAAATAAACGTAAATAAAATAAATAACAGTGTGTGTGTGCGTGTAATTAGAAATCAACGCCAATCAAGTTTTAATAAAAAATAAAATAACAATAAAAACATTACGATACAATACAACTTACTTTTTTGATAATTTTATTCAAATTCAAATTTTATTTGGCACATGACTACATAATGTAATTAGGTAGTAAAAATAAAAATTCTATGGCAGGTATTCTACTAAACTTACTAGGCGAATAATACCAGAATATCTATAATTATACTTGGTGTTTAAACACTACGACTATTCAGTTTCGACGGCAGTTTGCAGCACTTATATAACTTTTGTACTTGACAGTACAGTCAGGAATTGAATTCAATATAAATACGCGGTAAAAGATCTAAACATCAGAAGTTCACTATACGAGTTCAGCGATAAAAAGTATAAAATAATAAAATGATCACTTACATTTACGTTACTGCAGTGCTGTTTACGGCGAGTCATGTAAGTAATATATTTGAACATTTTTATTTGCACATGTAAGTATCGTTCTTATTTCTCCATACTATAGACTAGTCTTTTTTCATTTCAGGTATTCGCCGCTAACCCCAAAGAACAATCGAAGGCCGCTTCGGCGTGTGATGTTTTTTTTAATCCAAAGGTAAATAGGTAGGTTACATTACATCGAGTAGGTACCTACTACTCCATAAGTTGTTATCGTTTATTACAAAACAATAGGAACTATATGGGAACTATATTTGTTTAGATTTAGCCCGGCCGCATACTATTAGACATTTTCTGAGAAAATTCCTAACGCCCGCCGGAAGGCCCTTTATGCTCGTACATTTTGTTCTAGACCCCGCATACTATTAGAAAATTCTGACGTGTCTGACGTCTTAAAATATATGAGAAAGTGGGCGTCAGAAATTTTCTTATAGTATGCGGCCGTACCTACTTACTTTATATTTTATGAATTTTACAACATCTTGATATCTATAAAATAAATAACATTATCCACAGAACATTGAAAAAATGTGCTGCACCAGCGTAGACCAATATTTAGGCGACACAGAAGACTGCGGAAGCGTTTCATCACAAGAATATACGGTATGAACTCTTTATTTCGCAATTTTCTTTCCGGGTAACTTTATCTTCAGGATTGCACGTGCACGCAAAGCGGTACGACCTTGTCATCACGACACGCTAACCACATTGTAATTGTGCGTGTATGCTACGCGAACCGAGCACGAGCGGAGCCTCTATTCATTCGTTGCTCGCGATGTCAAGTGTGGACCATTGCACATACGAGCTTACAACGTCGACAACACGAGGGCGATGTGAATCACTGTGTTCGTCACAATATGGTCAAAATCTACAATCGGCGGAGCGCAATCCGTGCTACACGTATGCTCGGTGCGCGTAGTGTGGATGCACCATTAGAGTTGATTAGAGTATAAATAAACCCTGATTACATGCAACAGGCTGGCTTGTGAAATCCAACAATGACGACAGCATTGTTGCAGATAGATACATTTCCAGCGCACGAGCCACTAGTGACGAGATCCAATTGTTTCGAGAGGCCATGGTTGAACGTTTGAACGTGACCTTACAGGCAGTCTCTGATTGGGGCAAAGCCAATCTGGTCACGTTTAACGCCACCAAGACACAGGCGTGTCTTTTCACCGCCAAACGGAGTCCTTACCATCAGGCTCCTACTTTCCAAAATATATCCTTGCCAATATGCGATCGGCTTGATCTCCTAGGCATAACATTAACAGCCAAAATAAACTTTGGCTGTTCTATTGAGTCGAAGGCAGAAACAGCTGCCAGAAAGCTGGGTATCCTCTCTAAGGTTAAGCGGTACTTCACGCCTGGGCAGATGATCCAACTTTATAACGCACAAGTCCGGTCATGCATGGAATACTGCTGCCATCTTTGGGATGGATCAGCTAGTACCAGCTTGAGGCCCTCGACTCAATAGACCGCCGAGCCAGGAGACTCTTTAATTAAGGAGATGAGACTTTAATTAAGGCGAAACTCACGAGCCTCGACCATCGAAGAAAGGTTGCTTGCTTATCGGTTTTCTACAGGATATATTTTGGAGAGTGTGCGCAGGAATTGTTCAACCTAATTTCACCATCCCCATTTTTACACCGAACCACAAGACGCCGGGAAAATTTTTCACCCGTGCGTTGTTGACATACCGAAAATACGGACACAGCGTTTTGCATTCTCATTTATAATGCGGACAGTAAGAGAGTGGTTCTTTATCTGCCCCCCCCCCCCCCTCCCATATACAATTCTGGCTACGCCCTTGCCCAGGGCTCTAATGACTTAGGACTTTCCCCCTTATTACAAAATATGGTTTAAAGCAAAGCCAGGTTTTACTGTCATTTGGTCACTTTCTAACGTCATATAATAAAAAGGGACGAGGCTATTTTTTAACCTGGTTTTCCTTTAAACCATGTTTTGTAATAAGGTGCTTTAGGTTTGCATGCATGGACGTATAAAAATTATTTTCATGACAATTTGAAGTAGTGGATGTGCTGTCAAAACAATCTTATTCTATTCCAGTGCGATAAAGCAATATGTTCGTTGAGCAAAATCGACGTCTTGGACGCTAATAATGAAATTGACGAAAAGAAATACGAAGAATACCTAGATAACATCGTGAGCGAGAATCCGAAAGAGAAGTCCGCCGTAGACAACATAAAGGAACGTTGTTTGGGTGGCAAGTTTCATAAATACCTGTTTCCTGACGATAACTGCACACCTATGAAGTTACTCATGTGCACATTTTTACATAGCACTATGGTAAGTTTAGGTCTCCTACTTTTTTTCATATACTTACTTGGTAGTAGGTACTTATTGTACCCCGCGATCCCGAGGTATCTTTTGTTTTATGCCTATGTCCTTCTCCGTAAAATAATAGACTATCTGCGTATCAAACTTCGCGGTCGGTTGTACTGTACCCTTTAAATAAGTTGTTCAGTATAAAAACTGCATATTTTAATGTTAATGCGTCGAATACCATTTCATGGTTTTACCATACACAAGAGCTTGAAAATCTATCAGTCTCTTCTAGTTCTTTATTAAGTCTATATCCACAGGAATGTACAACTTGGAAAACGGATGACGGCTGCGGTGAGCTAGCTACTTCTGCGGCGGAGTGCAAACCTTACCTGACCGAGATGCTAGACAAAATGTTGCAATAGGAATTATCACTTCTTAAACTAAACAGTCATGAATGCTCCTCAAAAATTGATACGATTAGCAATAATTTATTATAATTTGTGTGAAGTTGTGAAATCTGCAATAAATAGTTTTGTATATTGATAACTGTCCGTTTTTTTTTATACTAATAATGCAGCAAACAAGCATGCGGGTCGCCTGATGGTAAGCGGTTACCGTAACCTAACGACGCTTGAAACCAGGGATATCACTCACGCATTGCCAATCGTGTAAAAATCTCTTCATATCCTTCTTAAAGAACCTCGTGCTGGGAAATTGGGAAACCATCCAGATAAATGAAAACAATGTGGTTTTAAAAGAAATAACATTTTTATTTGTTCCAACGGCTACGAATTCATACGAACCTAAACCAAATCAGAGCTTACACTTGTCCTAATTCACCACATCATAGCTTACACAGATAAAAATAAAAATATTCACTCTATCAACTTGAACATACGATAATAACTATTTTCACACAATTATTTACAGTATTTACAGATCGTCCCTATATTCAATATCGGAGATGTTCATATCGTTATATAATTTCATAATGTCACACTTGCTGCGCGCGCGTTTGGTTTAGTTCCATTTATTGCCACATCGCGGCGCCACTTGTTTCATCTATGCCTAAACCTATATCAGAATACGACATAAATTGCAATAGTTGAGGTTTTAAGTTTACATTTTGTCACGCATTGGCGTAAACCTTAGTTCTCATTAGCGTCAGCTACATTAAATTAACTAAAATATCTAATTCTCATAAAGAACTCCAATTTAAATTACACCAATGCAACAAACGCACTTTAATGCACCCTCTTAGCGTAACACATAATCGTACTACCCGTCGCCGCGACGTCGGAAATATTTGCAAGTGATGTCGTAATATCATACCGAAAATGTATGAAGATTAGCATAAAGCCTGGGATGAACACCGTTTAAGACAAATCAGACGGGTAGTACCTATTAGAAGTAGAAGAAAGAAGAAATCGTCCATATTTCAAGGACACAAATATTGTCACAAAAGCGATAATCTTACAGCAAATACAAAATGTTGAATCGCTACACGTAAATTGTCCTAATATGATAAATTATGCATGATAAGAGAAAGTAAACTCTATTGTCAACTAACGGTCCATCTCTGATGTGGTAAAAATCTAATGTAAACGCAAGAGGCTTTTTCATTATAGGCGTGTTTGACCACACTCTCGCCACGGTAAGTGGCCGAAGGTGGCACATAAAACCTACAAAAGTATTACATTGCCTCGCAAACCACTGCCTGATAATTTGGAACGCCATACTCAAATTCATATCAAGCCCAACATACAAAAAAAAATCGAATGGTGCTCCCACTTAGCAGAATGGATATTTCGTTAATATTATCACCCCCTTATTCATAATAAAGTCATGAAACGTTTTAAGTTAAAATTCCGAAATCTTTATCTTACAAGTCACGATGATCAAAACAGTGAGATGGAGGTCACTTCAACACTGATTTAGTTATAAAGCGATTATGAAAAAAGGGGTCAATCTATACGGGCTGAAAATTTCAGGATGGCATATTTTGGAAACCTATGTTGGGTTACATAATAGTGATACTGACTGATGTATTGCAGCAAAAGCAGGGCCTAATACTTGAAATTGAGACACACGGATTTTTCATATATCGTAGGCATCCAAAGGACGGGCTTTTCAAAACCATCTAAAGTTTTAAATAGGGAATCGTGGTAATACTGGGCGGAAAGGTATCTACGAAATTTGATATAAGAATAATAGCGAGATACAACCATTAACTCGTACTGAAAAAATGGCGGCTACGCACGGCTACATATCAAACTTTAAATTTCCAGTATAAGCTGATCTCGCATTTCCGTACAATGAGAGGTCAGCTACTGGAAACCACAACCGTCAAAAAGTTATGCTGTGCAGGAGCAACATTACGGATAAAAAAAGGAAATTTCATAATTGAATATAATAAGATGTCAGTCGAGAGTAAAACAGTTCTTAATAATTACTCATAAACATATTCATAATACTGTGTACTTTATAAATCGCTCGGATAAAATCCATATTCGAGTCATCGATCCTCAAATCGATCATACACACAATGCAGCTCCAGATAATCCACAGATTATACTAATAAATAACTTGGTTTGCATTCCATAAAAAAAATACCACCATAATTTAAAAAATCATCTTGTCTAAGAAAATACTCTATGAACGTGAAGTTTATATTACAAAGTTAATTCTTAATGAGGAGTCACTTAATTTTAAATTAAACTAAATACAAATATACTTAATTAGCTATTATTTACAACAGTTAAATGTCAGCATTGGGTAAGATCAACACTTTATTGACTTGTAGGCTAAAAGCTAGGCAGATTCCAACGTAATTATTACCTATTCTAGCAGAGCAACCTGCGAGAATAAAGACCGAGGGACCCATTTGAATAAACAGTGCATTATAAACCTTATACCATAGATTTTAACTCTATTTCAGCTCACATCGCTAGACGTGTGTAATACAGACAATGTGAACAAAATGAAAATTAACTTTTATGTCATTGACAGAAGGCTTATAACCCACTGATCAATAGAAGCGATCTCGATATATTCCAATGAGGCAATAATGCTCCAATTCAACAATTCATAATATCTCATTCGTCCTTTAGTTTAAGATAACTTTTCAACCAGACACGAGCAGCGAGTGATGTGTGACCTGCTAATAGTTTCTCTTAATTTTCCTAGGGTTCATCTTAAATATAATTAAGCGATCTAATTGGCAAGTTTAAACACGTCTCTCGCTAAGCATGTCTCGTGGAAAACCACCCAAAAGTTTTCAAACAATAACTTCAGCGGTGACTGTCCTTATGTTAGGAAACTTTTTAGTTTGATCTACAAACTAAACGGTAATAGTATCTGTTTGAATTCATTAATTACGCAAATAACTAGTAATTCCTGAAGAATGCATATAAACACCTGCTGTCAATAATAAAATTTAATTACTTATTTACTCATATAAATAAAAAAATAACATATATAACCTCACAGTTTCAGAACGGATGTTGTCAATGAAATAAATTTGCTAATATGTATATAAATGGGGCCTACTATATTTCTCGGTGTTAGGAAGAAAGTAATAAAGAAAGTAATCACCCAAACATTAATCAATTAGCTACCTTCGCAACTTCCATTCCGGATCTGTATCCTGAACAGATACAGATCCACCCAACTACAGGCCTGTAGCGATGTAGCGGGTTATCAACACTCAGGTATCTAGAGAAGCACCGACCGGCAGTACAGCTTCCGTCATGATCGTACAGCTTCGATGGGCTGAAGCCATAGAGAAACAAGACAAGGCATTGGTCGCTAATCTAGATATCGCTAAGGCCTTCGACCAGGCCTTGCACAGAGCACTTTTATTGAAACTCACTTCGATGTCCAGCTTTCTTCCCGATCAGAAAATTAAAGCCGTCGTTGACAGACGCTGCTCCGATATCAAGAAAATTAATGCTGGCGTGCCACAAGGCTGCATGCTATCACCCACACTGTTCATTCTTCATATCAATGATATATTCGAAATCTAATTCAGCTATGTGCTAACGTCCCTCGGTCTGAAGGAAAGACGAATACAAATTGTGTCTGATGTACTTAAGCCGGGCCTCAGAATGAGCGAGAAGTCCAATTTACACCCTGACAAGACACATGTCTGCGCGATTTCCGAAATTCCCCTTTTATAGTAGCACGAAGACACTCCCCACACATCTTTAAAAGTATCAGGATACTTGAAGTCGACATTGCAAATGAAGTCAGGTTTCCAAGTAATTTGGAGAACTGGCCTTCAGAAGCGAAACTTACGTAAAATAATTGAATTTCGACTTTAGAATTAAATACCTGGACATAGGGTTCATATTCACTCAACAGAATCTATGCTTATTGAATATTTTTTAAACAATATGTAATTGATTGTCTTTCATAGGGCTAACCCATTAAATTCTAACCACAAAGTTCACACTGACGAGATAACACTGACTTACAATCCATAGTAACAATTACAAGTACTAAGTAGGAAAATACATCATCAAGCGTCTTTGTACGAGAAATAATTTTAATGTACTAAATATTACTCACTGTGTTGATGGAGAAACGTGACGTCATCACAATTTCGCAGTATTAGGATGATGTTAAAAATTAAATAAATTACATAGAACAGTTGGTTTGTATGAACGCTCTAATCTCAGGAACTACCAGACCGATTAGAACATATTTTTGTGTTAGATAGTCCGTTTATTTAGGAATGTTACATCACTCTAACGCGAGTAAAACCACCAGGCACAGCTATAAATGCGTACAGTAGTACCCAACTAATATGGCTTACCGATGTACCTGCGCAGAAGACACATTTTCAAAGCGCGGGAAATGCTATTGGTCGGCAGCTGCCGCCATGTGTGCGGAGGGGCGTCACTTGCGAGTGAGACGGAACTAACAGCTGCACTGTATTATGAACCTTATAACCTTTCTTTTCCGTGCGAACGAAGATTCACGACGCGCCTTATCAGTTGGGTACTACTGTACTTCAATCATTTACATATTATGACGTCACAATTCGCCAAGCTCCAAATTCAAACAGGGTACACAGTTCGTCATCTTATCAGTAAACGAAGTTTACGTACTAAGGATCACATAGTCGAGGAGCGGGCCCCCGAGGCCTTCCGCTAGTCGGCCTCCTCCGGGGGCCTCTTGTACACGGGCCCGAACTTGGCCATGTACTTCTTGACGAACATCTTGGCCTTGGAGCGGACGGAGTCGGTCACTATCAGCTCGTCGACCGAGCGACAGTGTTTCAACTCTTTCAACATCACGAAGTGGGTTAACTGTGAAAGAAATATAAGTAAATGAATAAAAAAAAAATATATAAATACTAAGCACCTTAACTATAACACATTTTAAGGCGATGATAGCTCAGTGATACCGAGATTTATTTATTTATTTTTTACTTTTTAGAAACGGCCGCAGGCCACTTGCAACTAATCAAAGACACAACTTTCATACATTCTTCTCACAGTACACCAAACAAGAGATGAAAGTCCCGGGTTCGAATTTTTGAGAAAGAGGAAAAGAACCTTTCGGTGAAGGAAAACATCTTGAGTATAGCACGGTGGTAGGGTACTTTGTACCCATCTGGTTGGCAACTTCCTCAAGTTGAAAATCTGTCGCCAAGCACCTATCGGTGTGTTCCGACAGTTGCACTTGAGACCCATTTGCTTTTAGACTTAAAAATCAATTAGACGCTAGGAGGACACGTACGAAGGTCGAAGCTTATGCGGTTACCACCAGTTCGGATGTCACCCTTCAACAGAGAAAAACTGATAGTAAGAAATCTATGTCGCAAAAAGTGATAAGATGCTTATTTATTACATTACATGTGTGCAAATTTGATGATTAACACTCGAGGCGGTATTAAGCGCGTGAGCCGAGAATGTAATAAATCAATGCACACGAGTGTCATACGTCATTTTTCAACACACTTGCGAGGAAAAAACAGACTTAAATTTTTCAATAATTGTCACTTTACGAGCGAGTGTGTTGAAAATTAATTATTTTTCCAGTTTTGGTGCTTTCAATTCCCTTTTTGACTTACCACTATCGGCCATTCTTCACTGACCAAGCATATTTAAGGTTATAATTTGTCACAATTTCTCACTTTTTATACTAGCAAGGCAGAAAGAAAGCATACTGACTCCCTGATGGTTTGCGATTACCGTAGCCTATAGACCCTCAGGGCTCTATTACAGAACGAGATCTAAACTCGCAAGTTTCAAGAATAGATCGTATTAATCCAAAATAAACCTAATATCATTGGTGCAGATTCCGAATTCAATGATCAGACTATTCATGACCAGTTAAAAGAGAGGTCGGTTTAAAATCTCTAAATATAATAACTTAATGGCAGATAATATTAAAGCTTGCAAAGGAATCCAATAAAATAGGAAAAAAAAGGATAAAAAAGATGGCGGTTTCTTATACGCCACAGTAAACTTTTCTAGCCCAAAAACTTTTCTAGCTAATTGAGAGAGTTTCTGTTATTGCATTTGATGGAGCAAATAACCAATTGATGTAGTGGTTATATACTCTTTTACCAATGGCGAATAATGGTGTCGTAGTACCTCTTTTGCCAATCGGACCAGATAAGATTGTGGGACTATTTGTAGGACGTATCACGGGGTACGGAAATTAGGTATCCAACGCGCGTTGCCGACCCTGGAAAAATATTACAAACAAATATTCAACAAATAACTTACCTTTCTCGCCAAATGCTTGAAATCAGAAGTACAAGTGATCCTGCCAGCCGGCGCATCAGAATGTCTGTACGGATTCAAATGATGCACCATCACCCGCGCCATACTACTCCTGAACTGCTCCTTTATCCTCCTCGCTGCGTCTTCCGCGTCCACTTCCACTTCGGCTTCCACTTCCACTTCGGCTACGACCGGCGCTACTGTCGCGACTGGCGCTACTGTGGCAACTGGCGCTACTGTGGCAGCTGGTGCGGGTGAGAGCGGCGTTGTAATTGGTGAACTAACTGGTGGTGATTCTACTGGTTTTTCGGTGATCATATCTTCGGCTTCATCTTCCGTGTCGCTCTCTGAGTCTATCAGGTCTACTGTGTTTTGTACCTGAGAGGGAATATGTTTAAAAATCAAATGCTTAAAAAAGTATTATGTTTTCGGAAGTCATGTTTGTCAGTTCTTTATTCCATCATAACTTCTAAATGCTTCAACAGAAAAGATTTTGCCATCTTTACTAATAACTGCCGATTTCTCTTACTGTATTTATTTTTCCAAATCTGTAAATACCGATATCAATAACTCAAAAATTAAGATATATTTTCATAAGACCGTATTCGCATGGTTTCAACCTCACTTTAGCCGTAGCTGCCCTCACTGACTCGTCTAAAATTACCACCAGTGTGTGCCAATTTTCAACGTAGCCATTTAAAGTGCTGTTTTGTATAGCTTAAGCAGAATCTATAGTACATAAATAAACGTGGATATAATCTCACCGGAGGAGGCACAGGCACAGGCACCTTGGGCTTGCGATGCTTGGTGGTGGCGAGCTGCCGAACCCTGTGCAGCAACTTCTCGCGGCGCCGCCGCAGCTTCTCCTTCGTCTGCCTGTACCGCTTCACTTCTAGCCTGCCCGCCAGTTTGTCCTCCTCTGTACGCGGCTGGAAATAAGTACAATATGTTCTATACTTATACTGGGTGTAGAGGAAAGTGTATAGTGATTCACTTTTTTGGTACTAGGCGCCACAGATCGCGGAGGAGAAAAAATTATATTAATATTAGCAAGGGACGAAAATGATAATGACCCTCGTTGACCGGGGACACGTTGATTATGATTTAAAATCTTTTTTAATTGGATGCAAAAAATTGCGGATATTTGAGTAATTTATTTTGAGCTGAAACTTTTTATAGAGCGTCTATAACTGATGTAGTCTTCACCTCTTTCGGATCTATATACCTTTTTCGTTACACTCAGTATAACAGGTGGAGATTTCGAGATGGCAATTATTTGAAACCTATGTTGGGTCAGTCATGCTGAACAAACTTTTACTATGGGACCAATAGCGAATTCTCAAAATAAAAATTTACTTTCCATTGTAAATGTCAATCTTGCTCGAACATAATGTAGGAAAAGTAAAAAAAAAATTGAGTTTTCAGTGTTGTTTCCAAAGTAAAAGTTGTTCAGCATGACTAACCAAACATAGGTTTCGAAAATATGCCATTTCCAAATCTCCACCCAGTATAGCACATTGTCAGGACTCTAAAGGGTTTCTTTTTATTTATCCATCTTTATGCACTGATTGGGTAGTAGACTACCTCTTGAAACCCAGCTGATGCTAGTTCAAGAATCTGGGCTATTTAAAGTTGTACACATTGTTATACTTCAATAAATATTATTATATTATCACAAAACTATTCGAATATAACTATTGAAATAGAAGTAAACAAAGCTGACTTAGAGATACATATTAAATTTATGTCAAATCCTTGTTTTGCTAATAAACTATACCTACTATTATTATAGGTTAAGATGGAAATATTTATGATCGAAAAAACATAAATATATACGCGACAGAAAGTAACGAACAAATGAAATTTAAGTTACAATAACAAATGTCAATTTGAAGAAATTGCACCCGGTTTTACTACTAAAATATGTAAGGGAAATAAACTTACGCTAATCGGCCTCTCAGACACAAGTCCGGGTCTCCGTTTCCTTGGCTTCACGTTCACCAACGCGTGGTCTGGTATCAACCCATTCTTATGCGCATTCGATTTTATCACTGAAACAATAATCTTTGGTTGTAATCCATCCTAACACAGTTACAAAGTTTTTATTTATTTATTATGGGATAAAAAAACAGCTACAACATAAATATAAGAAAAAGATTATACATACAAAAAATGTGTGTACAGTCGAGGACAGAAAATGTTTATCACATTTCAAAGCCGATTCCATCGCATACCGCGCGCAATAAGGTTTAATATGTCATAACAATCCACGTCTATCAATAGTATTTTTATTTCCGGTCAACCTTATGAAACAGAAATTTGCAAGCGATTATAGAACATTTTTAGTCCGAGACTGTACATATTTAATATCATAGTAGTTTGTACTAAATTGTGACATCGATTTAAATGTACTTATAGTTATGTTTATAACAGATTTATTTTGATAAATTCAATTATTATTATTAAAATTGATACAATAATGGTTACCTTCGTAAATTCCATCGACGCCTTCAACCAACTTGCCCTTGAGATGTCTTCTAACTACGGGACTATCCAAAGCGCTCGTTTGTTCTTCCTCTTCTTCTGACGAACTCTCATCTGTGGACAAGTTTTCGTTATTGAATCAACCGTATTCCCGGGATGAAAGTAGCCTATGGACAGTGCTGGGCAGTATATGAAATACAAATACGTATTTTGTATTCTTATTTCAATTACTACCTAAAAATATATTTTGTAATAAGTATTTGAAATACTTATTGATACTTTGAAGCGTGTAAGTTAAAGTCGTTCTTCACTGCACTCATCGAGGAAATATCCCTTTAGAGTAGTAATACTGAACAGTCAAATTCCGAAACTAGTCAGTGATTTGTCACTGATTTTGAACAGTAAGGACCACTCGCTGCATCGTGTGTTTATGACTTGGCCAATCAGAGCGCATGTGTCCTCGATTTAACCAATCAGAGCGCATTCTCGGCGGTGGGATATTTGCGGAATATATTTCAACCAAAATTAACGTCATTGCGCTTCTTTGGGTTAATTGTTCGATGACTGCACTGGACGGCACTACGGGCACTGAAGACAATTTATTGGGATTAAAGGAATGTCTTTTTGTATTTTAAATATAAATGGTTAAAATACTGTATTTTGTATTTCAAATACAAGACATGAAAGTATTTAGTATTCCGTATTTTAAATACATGCGAGAAAGTATTATGTATTCCGTTTTTTAAATACATGCGAGAAAGTATATTGTAATTAGTATTTTAATTAAAGCAATTTATGTATTTTGCCCAGCCCTACCTATGGATCTCTCCAGACCATAGAAAGGCGTTTGTAGGTAGAATCGTAAGAAAATATATGTATACCTGGTGAGTTGGTAAGGTCAGGCGCGGGCGGTGGCAGCCACTGCGGGCGGCGCTGCTTCACGTGGTAATAGTAGGTGCGGCCACGGGGGTCTAATGCGCTGCGCCACATCGAAGGCAACACCACTTCTTTCCTATCTAACGGTACTTGTGGTGGGGCCTGGGACAGTTAAAAACATTTTTTTTTAAATAAATTATTCTGTCACTGAAACGCGCGCTGCGTCGTATTTCAATTTCAACTGACCTTAACTCTTAGTAAGTTTACATTGCCATAAAACCTTTTAAAAAAATATGTTACCTGCAGTTGCATGTCTAGTTGATGCGGCAGTTGCGGCTGCGGCTGTTGCGGGTGCGGTTGTTGCGGGTGCGGATGTGGCGGGTGCGGATGCGGGAATGGCGGCGCGCCTGCCATCTGCTGGCCGAACATGAACCCGCCCATGTTGAACCCACCCATACCCATCATACTGAAACATACATACATTACATTTACGAGACATTTTATTTTTCGGTTGAGTAGGCGTTCTTAGCTGATTTCGTGCTTTGGGTTTCAAAACAGCAAGATGTTTTAATAAAAATCTGAAGCCTGACTGTACTTGCTAAGGCCTCAAAATATGGCCAAATAAGGGCTGATTAAAAAAAAAGTGCTTTTAGACATTAAACCATGTTAGAACTTTGCAATAGCCCTCTGGCTGAACTTGAGATTCAAATAAGATAACTATGTAACAATAACGTGTCCATGTTATTGTATTGTCCAAAACTTTACTGACATTTCAATAAGAAGATTGCAATAATGCATCGCCTATCTATAAGACCAGTAGAATATACAAACGAAAAAATGTATTCTAAAATTATCAGTATACTTACTTAGGTTGAGGCATACAGAACGGCTGTGGCCCTCCAAAAGGTGGGCAAAACGCGGTGGCTTGAAATTCGGGCGTAGCTGTCAACCAGTCGGGAGGGGCTTCGGGCATCATGCCCATCATGGCCGGGGGCATGCCCGCCGGCATGGGCATCATGTTGCCCGCGCCGCCCAGCATGCCCGGGGGGAACATCTGATACATTATATTACACATAAATGCCAAAGAAACGAACCAATGTCCAGTTAGTAAGATGGTCCAATCAATGGAACTATCTAACAATGTGTTTTTTTTTATTAATTTTGTGGGTTTTTCTAAACACTACTTATACTATTATTTGATAAGTTTTGATACTTAGTATCATAAGATTCAAGTAATATTTATTGCTAATATACCTTTCATCACTTGGAAGGAAATAATCGGAAAATAATCTAGCATACTGTAATGATGTAGTAAGTAAACAAAATAAAGTATCAACACTATTTTAAAAACGTATTTTTAATAAGAAAGACATACAACAAACAAATACATTCAAAGAAACAATAACATATAATCAGCCCACCAAAGTTTCCTCGAAATGAAGAAGTTTGTATTACAATTCATTTTCCTAACAAAATATATGGGAAAAGTTATTTTCGATTTGTGACGTTGAGGCTTGTCGGAGACAGAATCGATCAAGCTAATAACAATATTTTTCAAAAATCGCCGTTTTCTCACTGACTGTAATTTTTTTTCAATATTTGTAACTGCCAGACAGGCCTCCTAAGACCTAATTTCCACGCTGTATACAGTAACCGCTTACCATTAGGTGGGTCGTAAGCTAAACCGTCTTCATCGTATAAAAAAAACTAGTTAACCTGTTGGAATGGATGCGCATCATGCGGCCAGTAGTGCGGCCAGTGCGCGTTAATATCGGCGGGGCCCTGGTCCCTGGAGTCCCGCGGGTCTCGGGGGTCCCGGGGGTCCCGCGGATCTCGCGCGTCCCGCTGGCGGCGCGTCTCATCCGCTACGGCCGCGGCTTCAGCGAACGCGCGCCGCCGTTCCTCCTTACTCATAGGCGGTACCGCTGCTAGTACGCGCTCACTCAACCTGGTATAATTTTGGCGATGATAGCTCAGTAGTTTGGCAATTATAGCTCATTGGTTTGGCAATTATAGCTCAG
This sequence comes from Achlya flavicornis, assembly GCA_947623365.1. Taxonomy (NCBI): domain Eukaryota; kingdom Metazoa; phylum Arthropoda; class Insecta; order Lepidoptera; family Drepanidae; genus Achlya; species Achlya flavicornis. The sequence goes on along the minus strand of OX392468.1, from coordinate 4,078,253 downwards.
TGGTTTGGCAATTATAGCTCAAGTGATTTGGCAATTATAGCTCAGTGATAAATATCCTGGGACATTCCTCACACACGGTCATCTGATCCCAAACAAAGCAGAGCTTGTACTACGGAAACCAGATAACTGATATAATACATATACTACTTTTTTGTTTGTAAATACATACTTAAGATACATAATTACACCCAGACTCAGGACATACAGACATGTTCATGCACACAAATGCATGTCCTGTGCGGGAATCGAACCCACGACCTGCGGCGCAATAGGTGGAATCTTTACCAGTCTTAACCAACTGCGCCAACTGGCCCGTCAAAAGTGATAGTGACTTCCAATAACGAGACGAAGGTCCCGGGTTCGAATCTTACACTGAGCTTGAGTTTTCGGTGAAGGAAAAGCTTGTGAGGAAACCATAGCACGGTGGTAGGGTTATTTGTAGTAACCTGGCTGGCTGGCTATCACCCTCAAGTTGTGAGTCGGTCACCTAGCCCCTATCGGTATCTTATGACAGCTGCATTTGAGCATGTTCCTTCTAGGCTTTGTGTGCTTACCACCTTCGGCAACAACATCACTTACCATGGTGTGATTGCAGTAAAACCAGGCCTATACACAGTAGAAAAAAAATAAGCTAAGTTGTACGGTCATCTGGTAGGTATGTGAACCCGGTCTAAAGTGAACCCACTGCATTTTATTTCAAGGCATAAATGGGTTATCATATGAAAGGACTTAAGTTGTACATTACGAAACAAGAGTCAATTTCTTTCATGTTGCAATTTTTTTACTTATGATGAACTATTTTAAAAAAGAATACCATTCCGAAGTTCGCTAAGCTCAAAATCTTAATAATTATAGTGTATATATTACAGGAAACTTAGAAAAATGTTTGTTTCTAGTGGTTTTAGCGAAATCTTTTAAATTTCTTCACAAAAATAGTTATGCAGTACAGTTTTTTACAACCGCTTTGGCCAAAATAACAAATAAATGTCCAAGGAAGGTCAGACCCGAGTCAGACTCTAATAATTAGCCAAAAATGGCTTAACAAATGTGATACATTAATAGACGAACGACATCAGTGTTTGGAGGTCAGTAGTTTTCGTGTGATGCCCAATCAAACAAACAAGATTATTAGTCATAAAGAGAATAAAACTACTTGCCTAATACTCCTTCTCCCTTCTGGACTGCTCCTTCTTTTTCGTCTATCCCTATCATCTCTATCACGATCTCTGTCACGGTCTCTATCCCGTTCCCTATGACGATCTCTATCTCTGTCTCTGTCACTCCTCTCTCGTTCCCGCTCGCGTTCGCGCTCGCGCTCCCGCTCTCTCTCCCTGTCCCGCTCTCGTTCCTTGTCCCTCTCTCGTTCTCTATCTCTGTCGCGATCTTCTCTTCTATCTCGATCCCTGTCTCTGGTACCGCTAGAGTCGGCAGCGCGTCTCTCGACGTTTGCTTGACGTTCGTGCTCTTTCATTTGCTGTATACGCTCTTTCTTTGGGATTTTGAATACCTCCTGTGGATAATAACATGAAAATTGAGACAAGAAACAAGAAATTCATACATCTTATTTATACTAATCTATGGCCATGCTAAGAAGTCATATGTGACAAGAGAGTGTCTCTCCTTGCCGCACTATGTTTGTCTCTTTTTGACACATGGATGTATATGGGCTGTCAAAAGTGACCTAGTAGGAAGGCCTTATAATATTGGAATACCTTTCCGTCCCACGATTCTAAGGATGATTTTTAGCACCCTTAGAATCCTATCTTCATGTTTATGGAATGTTTCCTCCTTTTAAATCCCAGAATCCACTATCTCAGGCAGAGTACTGTCCATCAGTCAGATAGCCTTTTATTTAGTAGACAATCTAATAGACACGCATATAAAATAAGATTCATAATAGCTCAACACAATATTTATTTTCTCTTACCTTCAAACTGGACCATCTCTCCAACAGCTGATTAGAAAGATCTTTGACCTTTTCTATTATAGCCGCATTGTCTTTGATCTTTTCCGGACTAGAAAGGTTTTCTTGAATATCTCTGTTTGGTAGATCTATTGGTAAACCTGTGGAAGACACAATGACCAATTATCAACAAGCATCTTAGACTTCAAGGAAATTTGTAGGAACTTTCCTTTGAAGAGACAGTTTTTTAAGAGGATGTAAGGACACAAATCTTAAACATATATACATTAACAAGCTATCCCCCGTGGTTTCACCTGTGTTTCCTAGATAAAAAGTAGCCTATGCTATGTTCCCCATGCCATAGGCTATCTGCGTGCCGAATTTCATTGAGATAAAACGGTTACAAACAGACAGATTCAATATCATTTATTACAAATATGCACACACAGGCACATATGAATAGACTGACTCTAATACCGTTCGGTACGGAATGTCACATTTGCTTGCTGAGAAGACCCTGCAATATCGTTTTATGGCAATTTTATTTATTTTCTTTCAATAAACTCAGCAATTACTCTTTTCAAAACAAGCTTAGATTCGTTACATAATATTTACAGAAATTAGACTGAATCGATATTTAACAAGTAAATAGCAAACATAAGCATACAAGCCCCCACAAGTATGACGCGTGTGGCAGCCACCGCCCTCCTCGCCATATTGGATAATTTAATAATAAAAATTGTGTGATAAGGGCCAGTTTCACAGGTTGCCATTATTGCTTCAAAATAAAAGTATTTCTTGTCTCATCAATATAATTTACAAATACAAACTGACCAGTATTCTCGTCAATGAAGACAGTATCAGCGATGGTATCGGCTGCAGAGAGCCAGCGCTCGACGATGGTGAAGAACCGACTCTCCTGCACCATCGTCTTGTTCGGGATCGGCAGTCGGTCCACAGTCTGCAGCATTTCTAGCCTGTAAATACATACATTTTAATAAACTTTAAAGTATAAGACTAGATTATCATTCACCCTGTCACAATCAACATTGATTGATACTGGTAATTCAGTCTGCTGTCATGACTATAAGTCTAGTCATGACTATTAGTGGTATGACATGAGAGTGCCTGTGCCTACGCACTCTCATGTCATACCACGTATTTCAAATCGAGCATTTCCGTGCTTCGGAAGGCTCGTTAAGCCGTTGGTCCCGGTTACCACTTAATTGTGATAGTTGTTAAGCTAGTTGGATGCCTCCAAGGCGGCTTGAAAAATTCCAATAGGTTGACTAGCCTACCTCCACCAATCCGCAGTGGGCACACGTGGTGGAGTATCGCCCAGTCCCTTTCACCCTCATTTGTAATAGGAGGACAGTGCGCAACAGTGGGACATTATATGCTGATGATGATGATGATGAAGTTACCTAAAGTCAAGCGGTGCATCAGTACACCAAGGTGCCAAGAGCCTGAGTCCCCGGTAGTCCAGGAACAGTCTGCGGCAAGGCAGGTCCGAGTCACGCAGTAGCCGCAGTAGCGCGGTCTGAGCGCGCCGGGTCTTCGCTCGCACCACTGTTCGTGATAGACGCAGTGTGTGCGATTGATTCTTCACACCCGTACGGCTTAGCGCCTCTAGATCTTCTTCGATCTATAAATAATAATTGTTGTTTGAATCTGCCGATTATTTGGATTGGGCAATATGTAAAAATAGGGATCATAAACCATTTTCTTCGGTTAAAATATGTACTAGGTTACCTAAGTCAAATATATGGAATGTTTGCTAGCATAGCTTTGATTAAACACATATAACAATTATTTTGACCTCAACATTTTATTTACAAAAGGAGTATAAGCATTTCATACGAAAATATATTTCAATTGAAAAATATAGCAAATAAAGTGAAAAAATACCTTTATATGCAAGATTCATATCTAATCGATTCATATATAATTTTCATAAAAAAATTTTTTACAACTTCTGCCTGTTTACGTTTTATCTAATTCACCTTGCTTTACTTGCTTTGTATGTATTAATTGTAACTTACATCAGCATCCTGCACTAGATCGGGTGCCTTCGGCTTGTACTTGCGCTCTCTCTTCGGTCGGCGAGGCCGCGGGCGAGGACTTTCAGTGGGTGTCACTGGACACTCCTCAGACGACTCCGTTGTACCCGACTTGGTTGTAGACACGTCTTCTTCCTCCTGGTTATTATATAAAACATTCAATTTGGTCCAGTTTTGACTGCTTCTACTAATGCTACTATTCAATTCTCAATAATTATGGCTTAAGTGTTCATTTTATGACAATAATATAACTTTTAATCCAAAGAAATTGAAAGTATGTGTGCAAAATTGATTACTACCCAAAAAATCTCAAAATATACAACCGTAGTGGAAAATTGGTATGTAATTTTCATATAGAGAAATTATTTTCATTGTAGTAAATATTTGTGACAAAATTCAATCAACTTTTTAAGCAATAAATGTTACCTCCTCATCATCCTCATCGTCAGAATCTGGCTCGGCACCAATCCAGCCGCGGCAGTTATCCGCACCGCAGTAGCACCGCTGCGCCACCTTACTGCAAGTATTTTAAGAATAGCTTAGCGTGCCATTACCCTTCTAGCCACATCATTTTAAGAGAGGTAGAGCATAGCGTTTATTCGCTCAAAGAGCAGCTCGACTGGGGAAGTACCTCCACCTTACAGAATACCGCAGCCAAATAACTTTATGTTGTGTAAAGTTGTGTTCCTGCGCGTGTGTAAGGTCGCCAGAGCTCATAGGGGAGGGGGGAAAGGTCGGTAACGCGTGAGCGATGCTTTTTGTGTTGCAAGCGTCCATATGGCTACGGTAACCGCTTACCATCAGGTGGGCCATATGCTTGTTTACCGAATAAGTTGTGAAAAAAAAAAAAAAACATCACTTCCTATAGATAGTAAGATTGTGGTCAACCACATTAGCCTATCCATGGTAAAATAAATAACATATGGATTAAAATATATGAAATAGCCATACTTTGTGAACAAACCTGATATTCTGATGTCATTCAATATTATGGAGATTAAATTTAACAACACATTAAACTTAAACAAATCTTAGCCACAGGCTATGTCTAGTTTGCACAGGGACAGGCTAATTTATCTTGGGAATGCATATGATACCACATTGGCCAGCTAGTTTCTAATAAAATGAAGTCCACTTACCCAAACCGCTGAAACTGGTAATCAAACGTAATCTCTTCGCCAGACACTATATCCCTTTTGCTAAAGAACCCTATTCTGAGTTCGCCATTGACCGTCCACTTTTGTGTCTCCGCGTTTGGATCGCAAGAATGGTTTATAAACCGAGATATGTTGCCTTTTAGGGTCGCGTCGATGACTGTGTCGCCCTTTAACGACATGAAGTAGTGATGCATGTTGTTCTCATCAGAATACGTCTGCGCCCGCTTGTAGAATTGTTCATAGTCTAGGACTTCACCTACATATTCCATTAAGAATTCGCCACTGTAATAAAAATAATACATATCACTTTTGACTTAAAGACGGTGCGTTATATTTTTAATCGCCACAGACAATGCTTTATTTTCAATAACCTGTTGCATGGTTTGAATGCTTATACATATTGTTAGCAATACAACATTATATGGCATAGATTGTATCAATTCGCTTTGCAATTAAATTTTATTTGCAATATCTATAAGTATATAAATCAATAACTACACACTATAATTGCTTACTGAAATATCACAACGTGCATACTACATTTTAACCATTATTAATAAACATAAATATCCTGGGACATTCCTCACACACGGTCATCTGATCCCAAACTAAGCAGAGCTTGTACTATGGAAACCAGATAACTGATATAATACATATACTACTTTTTGTTTGTAACTACATACTTAATATACATAATTACACCCAGACTCAGGACATACAGACATGTTCATGCACACAAATGCATGTCCTGTGCGGGAATCGAACCCACGACCTGCGGAGCAATGCTGGAATCTTTACCAGACTCTTAACCAACTGCAACAACTAGCCCGTCAAAAAATTATTGTATTATTTAAATAATGGTTTACTTACGTAGGTATATCCCCTGCAGCCTCAACACCACAACCTTTCTTATCAGCGTAAAATACTTTAAGAGATGCAATTTCTGTTTTCTGGAACCTTCTATTTGTACATCGGTCACCAACAGGACATCTGGAGTTACTGAAATATAGAAAAAAACATCAAGAACATAAGTAGAACCCTTTCTTAACATAGGTAGAATTATACTTTACCATTCAATCATGAGTAATCTATTCAAGCAGTCTTCCCCACAAGCAAGTTCACCACGTTCCAACTCCTCTTTGGTCATAAAGCAGTCACAGATCATCTTCTTTGTCTCTTTACTGATCATTCTCTCACATAAATACTCATTTTCGTCCAAATGTTGATACTGATTCATCCTTTCTTCTATTATACGGTCATATGCTTCTTTACTCATTGGTATAGCTGTACTGTCTTCGTCTGGATGTGAATTCATCTCAGATATTGGCATTAATCTTTGCGGTAGACTAGGACTAGCCAAAGGCGAGTTTGCTGGTGAATTTGCACCCATTTCAAGTTCACTAGATCTCCGCCACCTTGATTTTACCTTAACAGGCATATCTGATGGTACAGGAAATGATGGTGAATTAGGAGCATTACCCTGTATCATATCAGTTGATTTTTCTTGACTGTCAGATCCCAGTTCTTCTAGTTTCAATTTTGTTTGCGTTATCAAAGCTTTCTTTAAAGGGGTTTTCACTAGGCCATAGCCTTTCGTCTTTTGCTTCATATTGCTTATTGTCTTTATTCGATTTGACCGCCTCACACCAGTAGGAGATGATTCGGCAGAGTCATTCGAGTTGTTTTGATTCTGTTCAGTGACTCTTGAAGAGTTACTATCATCAGATAATGTAGAGCTTGGGGTCAGACTTGGGTCTGGTCTCATTAGAGTATCATTATAGTTTTCTTTTGGGAATGGAATGTCAGGTGTGCTGCATGGTGGTGTTCTAATGTCTATAATATCTGAACATTCCATAGAAGAGTCAGATATAACCACTGGAGCTATATTCAGCTGCTCAAAATGTTTCTGAAAATCTATATCTGTTGATTTATTACCCAAATCTTCATTTACAGTAATCTGATGTTCTTCTAATAATTCATCTTTTGGACTATCTATCTTTATGGTGTAGTAATCATCCTCAACAATTTGAACAATAGTGATGACTTCATCATCATCATCATCACCAAACTCTATCTGTTCCTCATATGGAATATCTTGATTGTCAGTTATCTCCTCTTTCTCATTTGATACATCTTCGAGAACTATCACATCTTTACATTCTGATTGTGGTTCATTTTCTAACTTCTGCATGATTGTTTCCTGAGGCTCAATTGGTTCTACAATTTCGGGCACAACAATTTCGGGCTCTTTAGGTATTAGGTCTACATCTATACTGTCACCTAGTAAAGGAATTTCACATATCTGAGGCATCTCATGTAACATTGGTACAGGAGATATTTCTCTAGAATTATTCTGTAATGGTGTTATTAAACTATTCATTGGACTGAGACAAGCTCCACTATTGGTATCAGACTGTGTGTCTAGAGCTGCGTTAGAATCAGATTCCGAACTAGCACAAGGGTCAACAACCCTTATTTCCACACTACTATTTGTTTCACTGTCACTACCAACTTCATATTTCCTTGAAAAACCTTCCTCATTGTTGAACAAGCAGCGGTATTTGCCAAATTTCTTATGAAGTGCTACAATTGGTACTTGACATGGTTTCATGGCTTGCAAATTGGACATTCCAGATGTTTGTGGTGTTGGTACCGATTTTTCTTCAGTAGTAGTGCTGCTATCATTCTGAGTGGGGGATTTTTTACTAGTGGTGGTTTGGCTTGTAGAAGGTTCAACAGCAGTGGACGACTCGCCTTCCGTGGCCGCGGCATCGCTGGCAGCCTGCTTCCCGCGTCGCGTCGTGCGACGAGTAGCCACGGGCTTCGTTGCTGCCTTCTTGCGCTTGGCCATTGTCGTGCTGTATCAACACAGCGACAAACAACCTAAAACAAAACACTAAGGGCTATAATGACCTCCTTCGTAAATTATTGTTTCTCATTACTGTCAATGCCACATGGTTATGATGAGTGCTTTGGTTTATCATATTCAAAGCAGCTGTAAATTTAATTTTCGGTAAGCAAAACGTATACTCACACAAGGTTCAATTAGCAAGTGCACCTACGACAAGATAGATAAGTTTGTAAGCGTAGGCACCGGTGGAAGCCATAAAAGATTCACGATAAATAAAGCATGAGTACATACCATTACTTTACCAATTTACCAGTGCATATTATATTTACTGGAACACGATAAACTATAGGGAAATCAAGAATTCTCCTTCAAAATAAATGAAACAGACATTACAAGACATTGCATTTTTCTTTCATTTCAGTTCATTGCTTTTAGGGATGCAACATATGACCATACAAATACATCGATGTATCGATTCATTTGTTAGAGAGTGAATATTTTTCTCTATGGTTTTTTGTTGTCAAATAAAAAGCATGTCAAATAACTAAAAAAGAAATAAAAATAAATGGTTTCAATTTTCACGGATAAAATTCCTCACATATAGGTAGCGATAATAATTATTTATTTATATAAATTAATTATTAATAGGCATAGCTAATCTTTTTGCGACTCACTTTTCATCCGTATATTCTCGAAATTCTTCAATACCTCCATATTTAATTTCTTCACACCATGATAATTTATCTAAACTGTATATTACAGAGCATGATGTTCTTACTAAACTTAAACAACTTGATGTGACAAAGGGAGCTGGACCTGATGGCATACCTCCAGCTTTTTTAAGACGCACAGCAACAGCTTTGGCGGCTCCATTGACGGTGATATTTAATCGCTCTCTAGCAGATGGCTACTTTCCGAACGAATGGAAAAAAGCTAATATCATACCAATATACAAAAAAGGAGAAATAAATGATGTTAAGAATTACAGACCAATAGCCATTTTATCATGCTTATCAAAATTATTCGAATCCGTTGTATATCCTGCAATATATCGCTTCATTGATAGGTTTATTTCCCCACATCAACATGGTTTCAGAAAAGGCCGATCTGTTCAAACTAACCTTGTTAGCTTTGTATCCGACCTTTCTGTAGATGTTGACTGTGGCAGCCAAGTAGACACCGTCTACACTGATTTTAGCAGTGCATTCGACAAAGTAAGTCATACGTTATTGATAAACAAACTTGAGGCTTATGGGATTCATGGAGCTCTCTTATCCTGGTTCAAAACATATTTAATAGCAAGACCTCAAGCTGTTGTAGTAAAGGGCTATGAGTCTCAAATTTTCTATGCTGATTCTGGAGTACCTCAGGGATCTCACTTGGGACCTCTACTTTTCATTGCATATATAAATGATATTACATCCCAAATACAGCATTGTCAATTTGAATTCTTCGCAGATGATCTAAAAATATACAAAAAGATTAAATCCCATTTAGATGTTACCCTTATTCAATCAGATATAAATAGAATAAAACAATGGTGTGATGAAAATAGTATGGTATTAAACGCAAATAAATGTTCCTTTATTCAATATACTAAAAAAAAACTCCCTATATCGTCAAACTACACAATAAATGGTCACACTTTGCAAAAAGTCTCAGAAATACGGGACTTAGGAGTAATTATTGACGATAAACTAAAGTTTACATCCCACGTCGACAAAATAGTAACTAAAGCATCGCAAATGATGAGTTTTTTACTTAGGAACTCCAAACAATTCAACACCAAGACTAAAATCATAATTTACAACGCATTAGTCCGAAGCCATCTCGAGTACTGTAGTGTTGTATGGAATCCTTGGTATACAGCCCATTCGCAGCGCATCGAAAATATTCAAAGAATTTTTACCAGGCGTTTAGCTTTCATTTCCCAAGGAATCTCTCACAGGTCACCATATAGCCAGAGAACACCCTTTTTCAAAATTCAGTCACTGCGTGATCGCCGCAAATTGCTTGACTTAACATTTTTGCATAAGGCTGTAAATAGTTCTTCAAACTGCGAACATGTTCTAGGACTTATCTCTCTCACAGTCCCGTTTCATCTACCAAGGCAGCCTATAATAAGAACATTCCACCAACCACCATGTAGAACCAATCTCGGTAAAAATGCCCCAATCGCCAGAATATGTACAGAACATAATAGTTTACTGTCAACTCTACCTAATCTCGATGTGTTCTTTGACTCCCTCAACACATACAGAAATAAAATTATCCACCATCTGCTCGGACATCCACCCCAGGAGCAGACTTGAACTTTCATGTTTATTGTTAATTGTAAATTTTTTGGTTAATTGTTTAATTTTTGATTTTATATAATTTAACTCATGTTTTTTTTTGTTTGTACCTTTAAAGTAGCTTATTGCATCTATATTGTATTAATATGCTGTGCATTTTTTTTACCAATAAGTTTTTGTTATTTCTAGCGTTTCGAAATTTATGAATGTTGTGTATACCTTTAATAGGCATAAGTATAAGAACATTACCTACTATGTATACTGTTTCTTACATAATGTATGATACTTGATGCTGTTGGTGTACCTTTTAAAATAAAATAAAAATAAAATAGGTATAGGTAACTTTAATTCAGTAACGATTTTTGACATCGATGTTTTTGGCCAGTGTTGTGCGGCTACATAATCATCTCTGATCATAATCATCAACCAATCAACCATCCCATCTGCAATACCGAGGCTGATTCCGAATTGAAACTATAATCGTTGTAATCGATTTGAGCGTGCTTAAACCCGTACCGAATTGGTACACGACAGCTAACGATGTCCCGTAAAATGCACTCACACCGACCATGCCCTAAACTGATATCACCGTGAGCGCTGTCAAAAGTGACGGTCAATTATTGTGTTTTCGGCAAAAAGTCTAATAAGATTCTTGGTTTTCTATTTGGCAAAGATACTTTTTATGATTTTATGAGAGAATAATAAAAGACGCGAGTCCTTTTTGCGAGTTAAATTACAAAAGATATAAGGAGTCCAAGCGCATTGTTAATTCAGATTTTAATTAAATTCTGAAATGTTTTGTTTTGAATACTGTGAGCGCGATAACGGGCGTTCTGAATTGTTGAAAGTTCTCAACTGTCATTAACGTGATATCTAAAAGTACCTACGCAAATTATTGGGCTGCGCTCAGTGCCTACGCTCCGGTTGCAACCATTCGCTCTGTCCCTTTCAGAGGCTCGGTTAGAGCATTCGGTTAACGTACGTTAAATCGCAAAAACGCGTTCAGTGTCTCAGAATAATCACAACCGAACAACCATCTAGAACGATGGTTGTAAAACGCTCTGACGTTTTTCAACGTCAAATTTCGTGTCAAAATTTAAAACAAGATTTCGCGCTCAAGAAATATTGTGTTTCAACCAAACCAATGGGTTTCATTTCATTCAAAGTGTCAAAATTAACAATGATATTGACATTTCCTTCATACCCGTTCGGTGCCTAGGAGTATGGGTAAAACAACTTGAAAGCTGACTTTTTCGCGGGAACTTGCAGAGTGACGTAGCATTTTCATTTTTATTTTCATAAATTTGTGTATTTTGAGTTTTATTGTGTATTGTTGGTGGTATTTTACCCAATAAAGATCATCCATGTGCACCAGTGAAGTGAAATGAAATGAATTATGTGTATCGTGACTTTTCAAGTTGTCTCAAAATGTCCGTCAAGAGTTTTAGTACAATGACCACCATTGTAGTAATACATGACTTTTATGGACGGTGACTGACTGAGGACTATAATGTGAAGTGATTTATTGTGACTGGAAACTATAATATAACTGGACACTGGCAGAAATGAGCCCTAATTTGGGCTTGGTTGCCAAAATTAAAAATAAGAAGAAGAAGAAGAACTTGAAAGCTATAGTTATAGTTGCAGGCACTGAACGCAGCCTTGCTGTGAGCACTGTGAGCGATATTATTCAATTCGGAATGTAGCCATTGTCAAATCCACAAATCCACACCTGGCAATGTTCTAATCAAAATAACCCACTGTATCGAATGACAGTGCAAAGTTCTTACTCGACGTTCTCGCCCCTCTCTTCCTTCCTTCGCCCCCGCCATGACCCATGCCGGCCATTTTATTTTCATTCCATTCCACAGAGTACTTTTTATAACTACCTAGCAATTCCATTCGTCAATAATGTCGTAACTAGTCACTAATCTGTGGTCATTTAGTAAGTTCAGTTATGTCAATGTGTATTTGTATGACGAGATGTGTTGTATTGATAAATTTCCGCCACTTTAACAACATTTCAATACAGTGATTTCGGCATTTTTAAGTTTCGAAAATGTTGTATGCCCAAGTGCAACAGTTTACGCCAAGACGTTAAATTAAAAGTTTACTTTGATTATAAAATACTACTATGGGTAATGGACATGCCATTTATAGATCTTTACTCACTGGACTAGAGCATGATGAGGCTGTTTCCACTTTACACAAGAATATTTAACATTCTGTCCATATTGATGATACATGAACGTTTAGGTTTTAAAATAATAACAGCTCATATAAATTTTCAGATACCTCTGTCCAACCATCAGCTGCGAGCCATCAAAGTAATGCCACATGTGTGTCTCTGAATAACACAATGCAAATGTACTCAGGTAATTTTTTGCCATTTAATTGCAGTGCGCCTAGTTGAGGCGACACATTCCCAGAATGCTGGCTTATACCTCGGTCAGCAGATTACCACAGCCATTCAACGTGGCAATGCTGCCAGTGTTCTGGGAACGTTACCCACTGGCACGGATTTAGAATAGTGCTATTTTTTAAATATTAGGTTTAGTTTAGAGTATCTCTTTTTTCGTAATCTTATTTAATAATGTATCCCCCTGTCCCCTTTAGATTAAGTGCTGGCTCAGTATCTCCAGCAGTGTGTTCCATTTGTGTAGGCTATTTCTATGTAAAATTTATAGCTGACATAAAAATATAATATTTTTAATGCATAATTAATTACTACACCCAAAATCTTTACCAATAAATTATATATACAAAAAGGCAGATGATAGGAATGCCAGGCTCCATACTAAAATCTTCAAATCCATTGACTATCTTGTACATAAAAAATAAAACATTTCAAAGATTTTGTCATTATTTTCGGCCACCTTTTTGATATTCTTTGTGACGTTTTAGGACAAAGACACCCTATTATTTTTTGTTTGCATGGGTATCCCCAATCGATGTATATAGGCTTCATCGTACGCCACTATTTGAAAAAATAAAAAAAAACAATATGGAGCCTGAAGATTAAGCTAGGCTCCGATCGAAAATCTTCGCACTCATTTACAGTTACATTATACTTTGTTTGCAGATATTTTAATGATGCCGATGAACAGCAGTCCAGACCCATCTAGACCGTCACTACAGATAGACTTAAAAATGAAAATTTAAATAAATAATTTATAACTAAATAATTGTGTTTCATTTATTATTATACCATAAGAACCTTTGAAATAAAAAATAATTGTATTTACCCTAAAGCCCCGGGGCCCTACATATCATAGGCTGTATGACTATTTTTCATTGTACAATAGTATGGGAATATTAAAAAAAAAAAAACGTCATGTTCAAACTCTGCATACGGTTTATCACCAATGTTCGTCAGATGGCGGTCTGAACTTTAGTTCTCGTAGTTTGTGCACAAATCCATGTCAAATCAAATTAGCTGCTTCTGCTAGAAAATAACGAAAGTTTTGGTATTTTTACAACTAGCTATTGTATAAAGTGATACATCTATTAAACACAACATGACTGAAACGCCAGAGGTAATTAAAATTCAATTCCTTGTGGGAATCCAACTTTTCAATCAGAAAACATACTTTGATATTGGGGGACACGTCACTCACATTTTGCATGTTGTTCGGTTCTTGTTACTTGTAAAGAATTCTTTTATTTTCTTATATAACTATGTGTGACTTCCAAATTAATTAATATGGAGTGATCCCTTACTATATAGATATCACTATTATTACAATATATTTCAGAATGTAAAGATTAACAAATGGGACGGTGCCGCCGCAAAAAATGCCATCGACGATGCTATTAGAGAGGTAACTATGAATGTTTTGTATCAAAATACATGTTTAAGTTATATTTCAAGCTTATAAAAGCCTAGCGGTAAATAAATTTAAGGCCAAATTGTTTAAGTGGCTTGCTGAGAGATGTTTTTACAAACTAGAAGAATATTTTAAATATGACAAAACTTAGTAGAAATTTAAATAATTTGGACATCTCATTTAATTATTATTTTATTGTATTGCTATATTAAGTATATTATGTTCCATTAATTATTAGATTCAATTTAAATTTATAATCAAATTTGGCATGCTATTCTGTAGCGAAATGTGTAGAACCTATTTTATGATAACACCAAATTTTAACGACATTTCTGGCGAAATAAACAATTTCATTTCATTTCAATGGTAAAGAAAGTACAGGCAATGTTCAATAATATAGTGAGTAATATAGATACAAAAAGTGCTATACATCCTGGGACATTCCTCACACACATCACATACATAGAAATAATATCCAACTTCCTCATACCTAAACGACTTACCAGATACATACCGATAATATTTATGCGAAATTAACTGATTGTCTGTTAGGATTTCATGCCTAAACAGCAAAACTGCTCATTATGAAATTTGTCATGCCAAAATTCTTTTTATCCCACTAACAGGTTAAATTACAGTGAACAGTTAGTAAGTTAATAAATACTTGATAATCCTCATCAGGTGCTGACTGGTGACCTAAAGTGCAAAGAGAGCTTTGCCCTTATTGATGGACGGTTGTTCCTATGTGCTTTGGCAGTGGGAGTAGCACTCTACGCCCTTCTCTGGGATTATCTGTACCCATTCCCTCAATCAAGGTAATCTATGAATACTAAATCCTCAGATTTGAATCAGTTATTATTCTAGAAAATCTTGCCACCTGGCTATGCAGGAATACAATAAAGTTATTTGGATGTGGTATTCTGTAAAGTGGAGTTATGCACCCAGTGGAGCTGCTCTTTGAGCGAATAAATGTTTGCTCTAGTTCTCTTAAATATTTATATTATGTTGACCACTACTGGATGTAGCAGCCTAAACACTTGGAATTACCATGACTATAATAATGTAGCATGTTTTAACAGTAACAAATGGTTGATAGTGAAGCAGGGGCAAGGCTGGTAATATCACTAAACAGCTCGCACTCAAATTCACAACACATATCTTATATGAGTTTTGGATGGAACTCCTAATTATTATAGATCAGGTCTATAAAACCTTTACTAGGTTTAGGTGTTTCCTTTAATGTTTCTTTTCATGGCAGGCTATAGCCAGCCCATTTGGATGTTAACATTCTTATCCACATGCCAAAAAGAGACAAACATATCAGGACAAAGACAAATGATGTACTTACTTAAACACACTCAGCATTTTAAGAGAGGTAGAGCATAGCGTTTATTCGCTCAAAGAGCAGCTCGACTGGGGAAGTACCTCCACCTTACAGAATACCACAGCCAAATAACTTTATGTTGTGTAAAGTTGTGTTCCTGCGCGTGAGTAAGGTCGCCAGAGCTCTTTGGGGAGGGGGGGAAAGGTTGGTAACGCGTGAGCGATACTTCGTGTGTTGCAAGCGTCCATATGGCTACGGGAACCGCTTACCATCAGGCGGGCCGTATGCTTGTTTACCGACTTAGTCGTATAAAAAAAAAAAAAAACAACCATGTTGTTATTTTGCTAGAATGATGCCTGTAAATTTTAACGTAATTTGTTTCCTTCCAGACTGGTCCTCATAATTTGTGTTTCATCATACTTCGTACTTATGGGTGTCTTAACCCTTTACACTACATTTAAGGAAAAAGGAATATTTGTAGTTGCTAAGGAGAAAAATGGAAATAATGCAAGAGTGTGGGAAGCAAGTTCTTATGTCAAGAAGTAAGTATAGACTTATTTAATTAGTATTAAATGCATTCAATGATTATTATGTCTAAACTCATTACTTTTTTATTATTTTGTGGCAAATATTAAAATAAATCTGCCCATTACTGGTTACATGTAAATATGAAGAATATAATATCCCTATCTGCTTATTTAGATTATATCTTATCCCCATTATTAATTAACATGGTTTAAAAAAATATATAAGACAGAGTGACTGGTTTTACCAAATTTGCTTTAAACTATCTTTTGTAATAAGGGGGCGTCCATTAATAACTTTAGTGATTTTTCTAACCCCCCATTGGTGAGATGCCGTGAGGTTTTGTCGACCCCCTCTCGTAATATCATGTGAGATTTATAAAAATGCGTATTTTTTGTTTCATTAGTTTAATGTGTGTGACTACTAAGAAAGTAGTCTAAAATCACAGTGAGAAATAAAAACAACTTAATAGGGAGCTATTAAAATTCAAAAAATAAACCCAGGTTTTTCGCATTTTTACAATGTTTTTTGGAAAAAATAAAGTTATATTTGACGAGACGCCCCCTCTCCCCCACGTGAGATTGAGTGAGATTTGGCTCGACCCACTTCCCTCCCCCTAAACGCCTAACGTATTTAATGGACCGGTATTAGTCTATCCATAGATTTAATGTCAACTAATTTCTTGAGATGTTACATCATGTTCCAAAATGAAGCTATATACCAGCCAACTAACAGTACAACAGGAAACTGTTTAATTGATCAATCGACTTTACCATAACATGTCTATTTGCCGCCAGACACGACGACAAATATCACCTCATCATGGTAATGCGTGACTCAAGCGGCAAATGCCGTGAAGCCACCTTCACCAAGTCCTTTGCCAACTTCATCGACAACAACGGCACCATCGTCCAGAACCTAGTAATGAACGAGGTCAACAAACTCTATAACTCCCTCTCCTCTGAGAAGAAAGAAAAGTGATTAATTTGTCTCTCTCTCGCACAATTTTGTTCCAAGGTCTGACATTATTGTAATATTGTTCTAATAAAACATTGTCTCAATATGAATTTGTTTTGTAATGCCAATATGGTGGTCTATATAAGAAACAGCATTTTCTTTTTAACTGTTGCAACTAATTTTAAAACTTACTCTTGAAATGTAGGGTTTAATTAAATTAGTATTTGTGTTATTAATTAAATACTTTCTTTTGAACCTTATTCTAGTTTAAATGTTCTCATGGAAGTATCAACCATTCCGTGTAAGTTATGCCCAATGGTGGTGTAAAAACTTCAGGTTCCTCAGATAATTGGAATCCCAGAGAACTTTTATATATAATTGGAACTGGAACTGCTTACTTCTAAAACTGTGGGATTTCAAAACTGTAAGTAAGTCCTTGTCAATAGATGGCGGTGTTTTAGTCACTAGTAGATTAGTAGAGGCATAGAGGTAGTAATTTGTTCCTCATTATACGTAGCAGTTGATACTTAGTAAACTAGATGCTTGATAAATGGTATATATGTTGTCTATTATAAATATTCTTAAAATAACGGTAGTATTGAAAAGTTACCTATTTTTATGAGTTATGTAGTTCTACCACTTCATACTAGATGGCTCTATCATCATTAAACGCGACTAAAAATGTATGATATCATCAAAATATATAAATGTATTTAGTGAACTTTAGCATACTACATTTAAATATGAAAATCAATTGACAACTGCCAAAATTGCTTGAAAAATCCTGCCTTAATTTTGGTAGGATTATATCCATACAAGTATGAAGTTAGTGATGTCCTTATGTCAAAAGAACAATGACTCGCGATCTAGTCGCGACGAACAAGATCGAACATACAAAGGCAGGGTCAGACAGTAGGTCGGTCGGTTAAACCGCGAGCGTCGCGTACAGAGTTACGTAAATGTCATTACGATTAATGTGTTAGGGGCTTTAGTCTTTAGTTAACCCGTCTATTTTATACCAAAAGTTAAATTAATAAACTTAACAAAACAGTGATGTGAAACAATTATTTAAAGTGTCACTTACTAATTAAATAATTTATTATAATACCAAGCATTTGAGTAAAAATATTGCATTCTATCGCTGCCCTTGCTTTCTAAACTAAAATTAGTTTTTTTTGTAAAACAAATTAGATGAATTCTTCATAGTTTTTCTTGGATTTATTATAAATTGTGGTGAGTACATTTTATATTAACAATTTATATTTCTACTGATACAGAGTAATTTATAAATAACGTGACGAGGAAAATATTGATTAATTAATGATAGAATTGATAACAGTATAATGCTATATTTTTCCTGATGAGATGACTTCGTAAACTTTTAATTCATGTGATTAACCTAATGATTAATTAAGCACCCATTCATCGATCAATGAATTCGGCAATACTGCAGTCTCTTCTC
The DNA here is from genome assembly GCA_947623365.1 of Achlya flavicornis. Taxonomy (NCBI): domain Eukaryota; kingdom Metazoa; phylum Arthropoda; class Insecta; order Lepidoptera; family Drepanidae; genus Achlya; species Achlya flavicornis. Next base: position 4,059,893 of record OX392468.1, on the reverse strand, counting down.
TAAAAATACGTTACTCTTCTGTCATTAAAATGTACTATTATGTTAACATAAAGCGAGCAACTACCTGCGTACCAAGACTAACATGCTATGACATCATCGCAGCCTGAACCAAGGTCTTTGCCAGTTTAACGAATACGTTTTTATATTGACTGTATATATATATTTTTATATCGTATTTTGATACTTAGTCCATGCATCAATCAACACGAATTCTTCGAAAGTAATTTAAAAAGCCTAACTATATTAGTTTAGTAGATACTTTGAGATTGTCTGCGAGTGTTACGGTCACCTGACTCTATTAAACCGTACGACAAGTATTTCACAAGCTGAGGCTATTTTGGTCCTGGCTAATGTACCAATGCGTGGCATACATGATCTTATACAATAGTGAGTGAGGCATGTTGCGTTGCGTACGGCGTGAAACTCATGCCCAGCACGGGTTGAGATTGTCTCAAATAAAATTGGAACTCAATTCGACGATTGCAGAACGCGTGCCAACTTTCTACCTAGACAATCCATGTGACATAACTGTGACCTTAGGTTTTAGGTAAATTTCTTAAATCGCTTTACTGACCTGTGTCATGGGATCAGACTAGGTACCTAAACTATAATTCAATTTGTTACTTAAAGAGTTTTAATTATGCGGTTTTTTTTTTTCCGCCATTACCTACCTAGTGTATAATATATAGTGTTCCGTTTAGAATTGCAAATGCAAGTGTCAAAAGCGTTAATTGTATTACAATTATACGGTATGAAATGGCAGCGCGGCACGAGTAAAAATGTTACATATATACGTCTGCCGCGGGACCTTGTGTTTTATCGCTCCGATAATGTAGGCAGACAACTCGGAAGTGATAATCGGTTTAATTAACAGCCGCTTATAATATAGTAACGAGATAGCGGGGCTATCAATCAGCTAATATCAATATCAGGGACGTAGTTACTGGTCGCGTATGAAATTGAATAGCTACTGTAGGTATTTTACTCTTATCAAAAAGATAACAGTGATAACTTGACAATGAAATGTCTGGTAATTTTATGCCAGACGAAACCTAGATTAATATTTTACCCACGAGAGACTGGATTCGCCGAAATGCGTGCTATGCTACCTAAAATCTGTCGATAATGGGAGTGGTGCCATTTTGACGTTTGAAGACTATTGATGGGCTTCGTCGTATCGCGTCATTTTTGTTATTAATGATAATCACCAAAGATACGCGGTTACCCCGCTGAATTATGAGCCATTTGGAATAACGAATTCCGCGCAATAAACCATGTACCTATATATAGGTACCCGCACTTATCTGTTGCAGATTTACCGGTTTTAAAGTTTTTTCTCTCAATGAAACCAGTTTTGCCCTTGCTTTTACCTCGGTCACTATGTCGACATTCGCTGAGACCTCATAGAACCATCGACGATGGAATCTGTAATGCTCATTCGATAGCAGTTCTAAAATAAATGTCCACGAATATTAATAACGCAAGAGTGCAATTTATGCATCCAAATTACCGACACGACATTTCTGGTCTTCGAATTACAACTTTAATAAAACATGCTATGTCATCGAACCGATAACAGAGAAACTTTGCATTCTAAGAAATCTTCCATCAGAAAAGCTTAGTAAGTTTTATATCGAACATCGCTTGTCTCAGATTCTCAAATAAAAACTCAGGGAATCTCATAGAGTAGGTAATCTGCTTCGATAGCACAATGCATGCTATATAAAAAAAAGCAATAATCTTTTATGCCCATCGTTATTATTAGCACGTTTCTAATAAGTGATTTTCACGTTACTGAAGAATCGTCATGCCATGATAATGATACCTACCTACGTTGTATCACTGTTAGTGAGTTATAGTAGGTGCTTTGCGTGAATAGAAAGAGTAGGTTCTGTTAATCAACTGGTTACTGAACTGCATGAAATAATGCAGTTATTATGAAAAATTCAAGACTTCGTCTGACCCTCTGGCCTTGGCCTTGCAAATGTCTGTTCACTCCTCTATTTTCGTTTGAAGAGTGGCTATTAATAATTTGAAGCTGTATAATCAGCGGCCGTGATTCATGGCGCCATCGCGCCAGTCAGGGCGGCATAATCAGTTCATGTCGGCTAACATGCAATGCAATTTAAATTCCTGATAAGATTTCAAATATCAAACTTAACAACAAGTTACATTGCACACGGAAGAAAGTTGATGATAAAGAACTTCTGTTAGTTATAAAGTTATTAAGATCTAGAGAACCACTTTTCAAAACTTATGAAACATATTCAAACTGTGAGCGAACACTCAAATAAAGCCATAGGATGGTGGAAGGCCACTTACGTTGTATTGTAACAAACTGGTTAAGCTTAATGTTAAAATGTGTGTTTAGCTTTTCTATGAAATGTTTGCACAGCGACTCTCCAGCCCGAAGCATTTCCTGATTTCATATTAGGCGTCACCTTGCACTGTTATACAATTATATTTACTTAGTGTATCCATAATATTTGGATACAAATTCACCTCTCATACCATAGACTACAATACCATATACCTTTCACGTTTAGTTTGCAGAAAAATACAAATTCTAAAACATTCTTTACAAAAGATCTAGATTGCTAGTCAACTTGATGAGATAATAGAGTGCAATACTAGCTGTGAATGCCACATAATGCAGTCAGCTGCAAATACCTGTTAACTGGCCGACAAAGGCAGGACGTATCAGCTTGCTGCACCGTTTACCTTTTATAAAACTCGTAACATCTGCTGCGTCGACGCAGGCAGAAAAAATGCTATTTAAAAAAAGTTCGTTATAAATGTATTCGCGCATAGATCATCCGATTGAGTTAAACTTTTGTTGGCACTAAAAATATTAAAGAGACATTGCAATGCAACCCATGCCAGGCAAAAGCCTAGTCTATATATATATAAAAATGAACCCCTATTTCTCGTCACGCTATAACTTGAGAACGGCTTTACTGATTTCATAAAAATTTTTAATTGTTTCTATTACCTCGTATATTTATATTTAAAAAAAAATACCCCCTTACTCATTAAACGTTATTTAACTAATATACTGTTTTAAGGGTCACGTAAATAACGTCACTCTATTGTCATTGTCAAATAATGTGACATTATTTATGTGACCATTTAATCAGTTAATTTATTTAAATAGCGCTTTATGAGTAAGAGGGTAAGAAAATTGCGCAGCAACTTTGAAAATTTAAGTAAACTTAGCGCGGTAGGGTAGGTAAGGGGGTAAAGATGAGGGCGAGGGTGAAACCGCGGGCGGAAAGCTAGTTTATAATAAAAAAGCGCGTAACACAAAAGAAAATTGCCTTTTATGTGTGCTTTATCTTTATTTCTTCATAAAATGTCATTATATACTACTATCTACTAGCTATACAATGCATTAGGTCTGTACAAACTAATAGAAAGTCCTCTACTATCGTAGACTTGGCTCTATGTACACTTTAACGAATTTACTAATAGATACATATTATAATCACCGTAACCGTGATAAGGATTCTATACTGCATTCCATTTGCCTTAGCCACATTGTTTTTATTTTCATGCACCTCTGAGAAGAGTTTAAAAACTGTACAGTATACGTAAAAATTGTAAAATCTACCGTAAGAGTATCTAAAAGAGATTAGCTAGAGGTTTAAATTAAGTGTACAGTGCCAAAAATGTTATATTTTCAGAAAATGTCTCGGCGGAGACTGTTAGTTGGCGGCGCGGCCGGTACCGCGGGCGCGTTGCTGGCAGCATGGGCACTATCAGCTGATGACTCAGTAACCGTGAGTACCGTAATGTATTGACACAGTAAAATAAGAATAGCAAGACATCTTGATACCACGTGCACTGATATTGCACCACCACAACGAACACTGCTTAGGATAAATTCTCACAGATTCTCTCATTGTATCTGCCTTATTCTTAAATTGTAGTGAGATGGTGTGAAATGGATTTTAAAATAGATTGTCTAAGACATTATAAACCATGACGCAAAAAGTAGTATAAAATATGTAGTATATCAGTATGTCTGGTTTCCTTAGTACAAGCTCTGCTTAGTTTGGGATATGGCCTATTGTGAGGAATGTCCCAGGATATTTTATATGAGTGAGCGAAATAGAAAACATAATTCACGCTTTTTAGATTAAATTGTTATGTTACTTCAGGATGTTGGACAATACTTGGATGGTTTGTTAACTCAAACTATCGACTTAGTTAATTCAAAACGAGAATAGCTAGAAATTACAGCTTTGTTATGTTAAATAATTGCGTGAAGTTTTCTTTAAATGTTAAAATCGATGCATAATAAGGTGTTAGTACTAAATAAATCAACTAGCTACTAAGCCCACTCATCGATTTGCATTATCGTAACGAATGTCTCATAGCAGAGGCTTGAGTTGATATACTAATCTTTTTTTTACTATGGCAGTGAGGAAAGATTTTGATTTTATCTATCAGGGGATTGAAGGAGGAGGGGGATTTATCAGGCAATTCTAATCAGCTAATTTGTAGTATTTCGTGCCTATAGATATATAATATCTTTTAGATAGGTAATTTTAGTATTTATCAATTCAATGTGTGAGTCAAAATTCGTGTTCATTATTAGAAATATTATATTATAATACCTACTGGTGTTCGTTCATTGACTCTTATCAAGATTAATTTAAATATATGACGACATATTAACCGTTGCTTAGTCACGGACTCAATTTTGAACACCAGCCTACAAAATGTTCAAGAAAACAAACTCGTTTAATAACAAATTTTTAACAACATATTTTTAGTTATTTACCTTAACTGCTTATTATTTTACAAATCTACTTCCTCATTTGCTTTATTAATTACCAAGTATATAGGTACCATAAAAGCGATATAAAAATCCGACGGGCATTATAACATTTATCTTACAGCAGTCGCTTATCAGAGATTTCAAATGCTTTTAGGACTGGTACAAACCGTCGACTGTAGCCGCCAAGACTGAGCGTAAGAAGCGCCCCCTACCGTCTAGGAAGGAGCAAGTGGCCAATCTTCAGGCTGGCCACATTTATGACGTCCTCATCATCGGTGGCGGCGCCACTGGCGCTGGATGCGCGCTTGATGCTACTACCAGAGGTGTGTATTTGTATATTGGGAACATCCTTTCGTCCAATGCGAAACAGCCTGCCTGGAATATTAAAAATATCACTTAGGCCATGGAATAGATTTTTTCTCGAATTTACAGCAAATCCTATACGATACTTATATTTTGTGGTAGAGTAGTTACTCCTTTATATGCAAATCAATGTTATCACTTAATTGTGATAGTCGTTAAGCTAGATGGATGCCTCCTGGGCGGCTTGAAAAATTCCAACAGTAGGTTGACCACTAGCCTACCTCCACCAATCCGCAGTGGGCACGCGTGGGAGTATCGCCCAGTCCCTTTCAGCCTCATTTGTGAAAGGAGGCCTGTGCTCAGCAGTGGGACATTATAGGCTGACGATGATGATGATGATGAACATCCTTTCGTCCAATGTTGGAAATATCTCTTTAGCTCTCTTCAACGCCACTAAATCATCAAAACGTTAGGTCTGGAATATTAAAAAGACCACTTGGGCCATGGATTAGATTTGTCCTCGAATTTACAGCAAATCCTATGCGATGCTTATATTTTGTGGTAGAATAGTTACTCCTTTATATGCAAATCAAAACATTATCAGATCTGGATTTTATTAATTGCAGAGCCATCTGCTGGTTAATATAGAATGGCCTTTCAGATCCCACTGGTCTTCAGTCATTTATTCTCAAATTGATTTTCGACTAATGAGATTTTACTTGTTGCCAAAAGTACATTACACGCGGTGTCCTATTTGTTTATGATATCTCGTGCGTTTTTGGCTTGATATTGGACATTGAAAGTTCCTATCTCTTATATTAAATAAACTGTCTACTCCATTCTATTATTCTTGGCATAAACGCCTCGTTAGTAACTAATGTTATTAAATGTCGCTTGTCTTATACTTAAATACAATATTTGGGACCCAGGAGTTAATGATACCGTATAACTCCCTTTTCCTGAAGAGTCAACCATTAAAGATATAATGAATTTTGTTTTATTTGTACTTACCGACCAGTCCAAGAGAGATAAATCCATGACTATACGGTATACGTGGTGGGCTAAGACCCCAATATGATTAATATGAGCTATTGACAATATTATAACATTTCTGTCGCCAAGCATACACCGACAGGTGCATTTGAGAGCGAGTTCCTTCTAGGCATTGTGTGCTACCAGCTTCGGTCACATCATCACTACCACAGTCTATAAAACCATACAGTCTTTCGACGAAGCCGTCTAGACAAGGCAACGTGGCCCGACCTGCGAACAAAACGATGTTAGTAGCTCGGGAAACAGCATACTTTACATGGGCGTCGCGATACTGTCTAGACGTTGTCGGCATTTCCCACGAGATCAAAGGCGTCGGATGACTGTATGGTTTTATAGACTTAATGTGCCATATAAACAGTAAAACAAAAAAAAAATTGATCCAGGTCTACGAACCGCCTTAGTGGAAGCTGATGACTTCGCGAGCGGCACGTCAAGTCGCAGCACAAAACTGATCCACGGAGGCGTGAGATACCTACAGAAAGCGATCATGCAACTCGACTACGAACAGTACAAGATGGTGAAGGAGGCTTTACACGAGCGCGCTAACATGCTGGAGGTGGCGCCGCACCTGACCAGGCCGCTGCCCATCTTGTTGCCGGTTTATAAGTAATTCACTTTGTTATCACGCGTTTGGATGTTTGGCACACATAGAAAATGGTCTAATTGTACATATAATATATTATTGATCCCGGGAAATTATCCTCTGATGGGGAGAGGGTCGTTTCTATACTAGAAAGTGCAGATATGACCTCTAACCTGGGGCTCTACGTATCGTAGCGAACACCATTAATTATTTCATCCAATGACGCGCACGCGGTATGATGCGACGATGAACATTCGTGGGCCCTGATTGGATGAAATTCATTAATGGTGTTCGTTACGATTACCACCAAAGTTACACGGTAGAGCCCCAGGGGGGCTAAAAAGGAAGCTCGTGATTCATTTTGCGAATTTACACGGCTGATCGTATGCAATTCATCGATTCCGAATCTTATAAAGAATTAAATTACATGTGTCTATTTTACCAAAAAATATTAGAATTACGTAGGATCTGTAGAGCAATATTGCTTGAGCGGCTTTTTAGCCCCCCTGGTGGTCTGACGGTTAGAAATCTATGGAGAAGACCTATGTTGAGCAGTTTCCCTAGCCCGAAAACCTATGCTGAAATCATAAACCCGTTATAAGCATTTAATCTCCTTATTTCGTTCGCATTTCAATATATTTTTTCAATAAGGAAAACTGCTAGTATACTGATAATATGCTGCTATATTTAGCTGTTTATTAATAAACCTGGGATCAATAAACTGACATACAATCGCCCCTGACATGCGAACTGACAGACTTTCAACTGTATTTGTTTGATCTTAGGTTCTAACTTAATTAACGTTTCTTTTTAACTTTTTCCAGATGGTGGCAAGTCCCATACTACTGGTTTGGTATAAAGATGTACGATTTAGTGGCGGGTGATAGAAACGTGAAGAGTTCATACTATTTATCAAAGAAGAATACTCTCGAACTGTTCCCTATGTTGAAGTCGGACAACCTTTGCGGAGGCATCGTGTATTACGATGGTAAGGAGTTTTTGAAGCAAATTTTTAGTTTTACTTCTCGCACCCTTGAGATTTTCGTGCCGGTTCTCCTTACTTGAAGGCTGTTTTCCGAACCGATGGTAAATTTAGTAATTTTGACCTTCCTAAAGTAAAGAAACGACTCAGACTTTGATATTTTGTTTTAACGATGGATAAAAATCGCCAATCATAATATGTATTAGGAAATAATCGATAAATAAAAATAAATCAAAAGTGTAATGATGTGCACACACGAGTGTGTTGAAAATGTCGTATGACTCGTGTTGCTAGGAAAAAACAGACTTTTTCTTTTTTTTTTTTTTATACTACTTAGTCGGTAAACAAGCATACGGCCCAGCTGATGGTAAGCGGTTACCGTAGCCATATGGACGCTTGCAACACAAGAAGCATCGCTCACGCTTTACCGACCTTTCCCCCCTCCCCTATGAGCTCTGGCGACCTTACTCACGCGCAGGAACACAACATTACACAACATAAAGTTATTTGGCTGCGGTATTCTGTAAGGTGGAGGTACTTCCCCAGTCGAGCTGCTCTTTGAGCGAATAAACACTATGCTCTACCTCTCTCAAGACTTGTATTCTTGAAGTCGATTTTTTGATAATTATCAACCATACAATGAGAACGTTAACAAATATGGCGCGCAAGTTTTTTTTTTGACAGCCCTGATCTGTCAATCTATTTTACCCGTTTAAATTAAGAATGCTTGATCAACACACATATCACTTGCAGTGAGGTGCAAACTTATCATAATCGGGATTATACCTATCATAAATCTGTGCGGTAATGTAAAGTAAAAAGCACTAGTGCGTAATAAGCTGCATTAAGATACTAAAAACGGTGCAATAAATGTCACTTTACGAGCGAGTGTGTTGAAAAAAGCATTTTCAACACACTCGCATTTTCAACAATGTTTGTATGTTGTGTCAGGTCAACAAGACGACGCGCGCATGAACCTAGCTATAGCACTAACGGCGGCCAGACACGGCGCCACCATCGTCAACCATGTCAGCGTCACCAAGCTGCACAAGACTGACGGCAAACTGTCCGGAGCCAGGGTTAAGGTGGGTTCGCATCATTATAATAGGACTATAAGATATAGAATAGAATAGAATAGAAGACATTTATTCAGCTCATAATTAACACATAACATAAGAAAACTAAAAAAATAATTATACATCAACCGCTTAACCTATGGAGCTGAAACGGTCTCCCACTCAGCATAATGTCGCAGCACAAGGCTACGACGCTGGTTTTCAGTGGGAACCAGAATATTAACAATATAACATACTACCAATAAAATACAATACTTAGAACATAATACATAATACATAATAATATAGATAGTTTAGAGTCCACTGCTACATCTGCGTTGTGTTGTATTTATAAGTTATGACCGTTTACTATCACATACATACATAAATTGTGTTATTATTGTACTGAAAATTCACGTAGGTTGTTGTATATAATCGTTTCATTCTTCATTTTATTTTAAAATCACAATCAGATTGTATAGTTGAGGATATAAATATGTAGGTATACACTTTGACAACGATTTTTAGGGTTCCGTAGCCAAATGGCAAAAAACGGAACCCTTATAGATTCGTCATGTCTGTCTGTCTGTCTGTCTGTCTGTCTGTCTGTCTGTCTGTCTGTCTGTCCGTCCGTATGTCACAGCCATTTATTTCCGAAACTATAAGAACTATAATGTTGAAACTTGGTAAGTAGATATATATTCTGTGAACCGCATTAAGATTTTCACACAAAAATAGAAAAAAAAACAATAAATTTTGGGGGTTCCCCATACATAGAACTGAAACTCATTTTTTTTTTAACAAAACCCATAAGTGTGGGGTGTCTATGGATAGGTCTTCAAAAATGATATCGAGGTTTCTAATATCATTTTTTTCTAAACTGAATAGTTTGCGCGAGACACACTTCCAAAGTGGTAAAATGTATAGCTATGTGAGCTAACCAATTTAAGCATAGTTTAAAACAACTTTCTGTTAATTTAACTTTGTACACAGTATCTAATAATCGTCTAATAGTAATCTATTGTCTATAAACTTGAACAGGATGAATTATCAGGCAAAGAATGGGACGTGAAAGCGAAGAGTATCATCAACGCGACAGGACCGTTTACAGACAGCATTAGGAAGATGGACGACCAAACCATCAAGGAGATCTGCTGCCCCTCTTCTGGAGTACATATTGTCTTACCTGGATATTACAGGTATGTATTATGTCGCTATAGATAAAGCGGACGAAGGCATAAAGAGCGAAAGAGAACGAACTAATTTGACCATGAGTGTGAACAGTGCGACCGAGCACTTCGTCCGCTTTATGCCCAATCTATATATAAGATTTCGACTTCGACTTTCTAAAATATGTGCTGATTTCACTTTCTTCCATACTATCCGCATTTCGGGGCGGGTACGCTATGTCGCGGGTCAATGTTTCGTATGATGACGTCCTTCGGAAATCGTCGCGGATATAGTTTTTACAATGCTTTTCAAACAATTCACGTGGAAGTTTGTAGTGCCTTTGTACTGTACAATGATTAAAGCTATCCGCCTCGGTATCTATTGCAGAGGCGCGTAACTTTAATAGTAATAGGCCTACTGCGTAAACTCCTTGTCAAGTCAAATGGATAGGTATTCTCTTATAAGTATACTTTTTTCCTGGAAGGTCGAAGCTATCGCATGACACCATGTTTTTTAATTTCCTTTTTATTATTTTTCTAAGACTTCCCTAATCTTAGAAGAAATCTTCTATTCAATAATAAAGTATTAAATAAGATTTTGTTAAAAAATCATTTTTATTACAAGCTTTTTTTTGGTAACTGTACTTTTTGTTGACTGTACTTGCATTGTCTTCCAATATGTACACCAAGTATCAAGTCAATCCGACCACTAGTGGATGATATTCAACTTGCAAGATTCCACCCGAACAAACATAGTTACATACATACATAAAGCTTATAAAATAGGACAGTATCGTGTTCATACGGCACTTACTTTTTACACGACTATTCCAAATAATAAATTGTACAGTGGAATGTTTTCAGGTCAATGTATGTCTGTCTGTTTACCGACCGATCAAAAAGCGTGTTTTTCTTTTAAACTCTTTGAACAACGTGTTTACTTACACGTGTCGTCATGTTCTTTTTTTAATCTTTTCTCTTTGAACCCAATTTAAACGGAACTTTCCCCCTACAGCCCAGAACAGATGGGTCTCCTGGACCCGGCGACATCGGACGGGCGCGTGATCTTCTTCCTGCCGTGGCTGAAGGGTACCATCGCGGGCACCACCGACCTGCCGTGCCAGGTCACACACAACCCCAAGCCTACTGAGGACGAGATCCTCTTCATATTGACTGAAGTCAAGAACTATCTCAATCCTGACGTTGAAGGTGAGTGGAACAAAAAGCATCCTGATAATGTTTTTAATGCGAAAGTGGTTTTGTTACTTCTCTTCACTCAAGGACGCTCGATAAGTGTCCGCTTGGTGCACTGCCTGCAGTGCAAGTAACAGATGGCCGCCGTAAGCCAATGCGAGAACTTTGTACGCAATTACTTTTACGTTTCGTTGGTCATAAAAATAGCATATTATTGAAATTTTTCACGCGAATTAATTATTTTCAATAATAATTTTATCTTAACAGTGATTTTAGAGTAGGGAAAAGAAATATCCATCATAACATAAGCTAAAATACTTCTTATTCCTAATAGGAATAAACAAATAATTGTAATCATACAAAAATATTGAAATTTAGTCTTTGTATTTATTTTTATAATCTTCGTTCGACCATGACAGCGTATTCTTCGGAGACAACGCGTCTTGAAAGACTCGCGGTAGGCTAAGATATTGGTAGATTGTTAGATGTAGGCAGGTATCCCGTTAAGAACATCAGAATCTATACAACCCTATCGCTACACGTGCCGCGTTTGATCTAGCCGACTCGCCGGTACAGAGCGAAGCAATATGAATTTTAGCGTCACTGTAATTGACCTCAACATAGCGTACTTCGGTGAAGAAAGAGAGGTATCTGTTACAACTTTAATCTGTGTCCATAGGCCTTATGACATGGACAGGAATATAGGCTACTTTTTATCCCAAATATAAAACCCTGGCGGCGGCGTCGTGTGACGGGTCGCTCACTTCCCTCCAATATGGCGAGGAGGGCGATGGCTGCCACACGCGTCATACTTGTGAACAGGTGCTGCTTGTGGGGGCTGGTCTGCTTAAGTTTGCTATTTATTTACTTATTAAATATTTATTCAGTCTACTTTGTAATTTTGCCGCTGCGCCGGGGCACGCAATTGTTTTCAGTGCGATTAGAATGTAAAAATTATGTAATGAATCTAAGCTTGTTTTGAAAAGAGTAATTGCTGAGTTTATTGCCGGCTCTTCTCAGCAAATGCAACCTTCCGAACCGGTATTAGAGTATTAGAGTCAGACTTTTCATAAGTGCCTGCGAAGGTCTATTTGAATAAATGATTTTGAATTTGAATTTGGAAAATAGTAACGTATATGTATCGTTCCAGTGAGGCGCGGCGACGTACTGTCAGCATGGTCGGGTATCCGGCCGCTGGTGTCGGACCCGAACAAACCCGACACGCAGTCGCTCGCGCGCAACCACATCGTGCACGTGTCGCCCTCCGGCCTCGTCACCATCGCCGGCGGCAAGTGGACCACCTACCGCTCCATGGCCGCCGAGACCATCGATGCTGCTATTGAAAGTAAGTACACGGCTCCCACTCCGGCCTCGTCACCATCGCCGGCGGCAAGTGGACCACCTACCGCTCCATGGCCGCCGAGACCATCGATGCTGCTATTGAAAGTAAGTACACGGCTCCCACTCCGGCCTCGTCACCATCGCCGGCGGCAAGTGGACCACCTACCGCTCCATGGCCGCCGAGACCATCGATGCTGCTATTGAAAGTAAGTACACGGCTCCCACTCCGGCCTCGTCACCATCGCCGGCGGCAAGTGGACCACCTACCGCTCCATGGCCGCCGAGACCATCGATGCTGCTATTGAAAGTAAGTACACGGCTCCCACTCCGGCCTCGTCACCATCGCCGGCGGCAAGTGGACCACCTACCGCTCCATGGCCGCCGAGACCATCGATGCTGCTATTGAAAGTAAGTACACGGCTCCCACTCCGGCCTCGTCACCATCGCCGGCGGCAAGTGGACCACCTACCGCTCCATGGCCGCCGAGACCATCGATGCTGCTATTGAAAGTAAGTACACGGCTCCCACTCCGGCCTCGTCACCATCGCCGGCGGCAAGTGGACCACCTACCGCTCCATGGCCGCCGAGACCATCGATGCTGCTATTGAAAGTAAGTACACGGCTCCCACTCCGGCCTCGTCACCATCGCCGGCGGCAAGTGGACCACCTACCGCTCCATGGCCGCCGAGACCATCGATGCTGCTATTGAAAGTAAGTACACGTCTCCCACTCCGGCCTCGTCACCATCGCCGGCGGCAAGTGGACCACCTACCGCTCCATGGCCGCCGAGACCATCGATGCTGCTATCGAAAGTAAGTACACGGCTCCCACTCCGGCCTCGTCACCATCGCAGGCGGCAAGTGGACCACCTACCGCTCCATGGCCGCCGAGACCATCGATGCTGCTATTGAAAGTAAGTACACGTCTCCCACTCCGGCCTTCTTGGTCTCGTCAGATAATAGCGTAAATAGGCATTTTCTGGATAAGTATTCTATCTTCGTTCTCGTCATAACTCTTTTTTTTTTATACCACTAAGGTGGCAAACAAGCATACGGCCCGCCTGATGGTAAGCAGTTACCGTAGCCTATGGACGCTTGCAACACCAGGGGTATCACTCGCGCGTTGCCGACACTGAAGAAATCTCTTCACGCCCTTTTTGAAAGTTATAATCAAATGATCTCGCAGATATCTTGAGATGCATTGAAACAATGTTACTAGCGAACATCGAGGAGCAATCCCTTGGTGTAGTAACACCAAGCAATCCGATTCCGAAACTAGTCAGTGATTTATCACTGATTTTGAACAGTAGGAACCAATCACTGCATCGTATGTTCTTGACTTGGCCAATCAGAGCGCATTGTGGATGGTGGCAAATTGGCGGAATAGATTGCAAGCAAAATCAACGTCATTACGCATCTTTGGGTTAATTGTTCGGTGCTAGCGAAGAACTTTACTATTCCAAGTTGTGAGAAACTTGTCCAAAAACCGGTAGAGATTTTCATTAATAGGTTTTTTTTCTTTTTCCTGCACTGCAAAATTTCTTCTTATTGCAAAGACATAATAACCTTAGGAGTACGCAACTAACACATCTTAAAGTGCTAGGCACACATTTAATTTTACGATCCGGCTCGAAGGACCGTTGAACAAAACATTTTGTAGGCTTATGCACAGATTACTTAATAGTTACTTATGTTTCAGGTGCGAATCTCAAACCGTTGTTCAAGGAATGCCAGACCGACGGGTTCTTAATAGAGGGCGCGCACGGCTGGACGCCCACCATGTATATTAGATTAGTGCAAGATTTCGGACTCGAAATGGAAGTAAGTATTATTATATCTTGTATGTATGTTTGACCACAATCTCACCATGGTAAGTGATGATGTGGGCGAAGGTGGTAAGCACACAAAGCCTAGAAGGAACTGGCTCTCAAGTGCAGCTGTCGGAACACACGGATAGGCGATATAATATCTATTATAAATGAATACAATATCAATTATATCTTGTCAGATTAAGAGAACAATCCGGCTCGAAGGACCAACATCCTTTATGGGCCTTTCAGAACTATTGACACAGAGAAAGAGATCACAGGATGATAAATCAAATGTCCCATGTGGAGTGCTGATAAAAATTAACTAATTACATTGATGAATTTAATTTTTATTATGCTTATTCTGGGGCTGGAATGGCACGATGTGTTTAAGACAGCATCAAATTATAATTAGGAATACTCTTATATTTTCCTGGTGATGTTTTCCAGGTAGCCCAACACTTAGCTAAGTCATACGGCGACAGAGCTTTCGCGGTCGCTAAGATGGCGGCGATGACCGGCAAGAGATGGCCCATCATCGGCAAGAAGGTCCACCCCGAGTTCCCTTACATTGACGCTGAAATTAGGTTAGTAATCTATACTTAATCCTACAGATAATACTTATAAAATAACAAAATGGGAAGTACTATAAAAGCCAGATGCCAAACTAAAGTGGACCTTAGGTTCTTAAAAATAAGCAATGGCTTAAAATACAAGATATAAGATAAAATATAAGATGACGATGAAGTCTGTAAAAACACAAATGAATCTAATATCAATAGGATTTCTTCGTAGTTTGTAATCAGATACGCCGTGTTTGAAGAATATTAATTATTATAAATTGTAATACAGTATACAAAATTAATGCATATTGAATGAAATTACATGTATCATGAATTGTGATATGGTTGAACGTTTTTTTGATTCAACAATTCACAGCACAACTAAATTATTATTCAAAGACATCATTACATTATAAAAGGGTGTATAGTTGATGAACCTTGCCTATCTTTCTAAGGATGAAATAACTATTTGGCGCTACTACCAATACACAATTCGCAGCGTTCTTAATTCAAAACACTTTTCCACGGGGAGGAGTAATAATGGCCCGTGTGTAGCAAGCGTCCATGGGGCTATCGGCTGTTACCACCAGGCGGACCGTACGCTTGTTTGCCGACATGATAAAATGTAGTGCCGGTTGAGTGGTAAAGGTTGAGTATGTGATTGTTAGGTACGGTGTCCGCGAGTACGCGTGCACGGCGGTGGACATGATCGCGCGGCGGCTGCGGCTCGCCTTCCTCAACGTGCAGGCCGCCGCCGAGGCGCTGCCCACCATCGTCGACATCATGGCCGAGGAACTCAACTGGGACGAGACCGAGAAACAGGTACCTACACCGACTGCACCCACATACACATCTACATAATGTCCAACAAGGTGCTGCAACAGAAGGTTCGAATGGGGTATGGTAGCAAAAATAACATTCAAAAATGCCAAAAACGATCACAACTGGCGTTCGATTTGGAAAGTTGTGGGCGAAATTGGCGTTTTGAACTGTTTTCGTTCACCGTTCGTTTTGCTTGGAAACAGTTAAAAACGACATCGTGAACTGCAAATTTTGACCCACCTCCGAGGCAGGGTCGTTTGTGATCATATTTTGACATCTTTGAATCTGACAGATAAGTTTCGGAAAATTCATACGGGAAGCGAAAATTCTAATTTTTATTGTAAAATTTTATAGAAATACTAACAGGTAAGAGAATAATTTGTTAGATTAACTTTGTTTAATGATTAATTGAAGGAAAAAGGTAGGTTGAGACAAGTGACAAGCAGGCGATCAGCATGGAAATGTCATTTTTGTATCTAATCGTTCGACGATTAGATACAAAAATGATTTGGGAAATATCGTTTGTGGCAAAAGTTGCAAAATTGTTGAAATTTTCCAATTCGAACGCATAAACAAAAATGCCCATTTTGAAACTGTTAAAAATGACATCACTCCAATTCGAACGCACTAAGAGAGAATTGAAACAACAAAACACTGCAAAATGAGGAGTTTTCTTATGATACCTCTATGGTCAAAATACCTGTGAAATCGTGTACAAATTGGTTTGAATTATCAACAAGATAAAAATAAGAAAACTCCTCATTTTTCTTTTTATATTTTGTTAATATAAGTGTACTGTAAGGTAGTAAATATTTTTTCTTTCTTTCTTTTCATTCTTTCATTATTTGGTACCCACATACCGAATTGTCGCATATATGTCATTGATACCTAAACAAAAGATTTTTTATTTTAAGTATTCAGGTGTAGCGCAATTTGTAGTCCAACGTTAAGGGGTCGATACTTTATATGGTATGTGATAACTGATATCACATACCACAATTTGGTCCGCTTTTTACCACTGGTCTCGTAATTATTATTATTGGTTGGAATGCCATTTGTTGAAATTACAGCCGAATAAGTAAATCAATACATCGATATTTTTAAATACTAAAAATAAAATAATAATTCTGAAACAGGTGGTAAAAACTGTAAGTGTAAAGTATCGACCCTTAACATTGAACCACTAATTACGCTACACCCTGTATTAACATTTTCCTGCTATTGTACTAAATATTGGAAGACATTAAAAATCCTCCAGTTTTTGTACCAATCATGGATAAGCTGCTCAGCATTTTACATTCCAATTTATATTCAATTGACGGGCCAGTTGGCGCAGTTGGTTAAGACGTGGAGTCTTAACCTATAGCGCCGCAGGTCGTGGGTTCGATTCCCACACAGGACATGCATTTGTGTGCATGAACATGTCTGTATGTCCTGAGTCTGGGTGTAATTATGTATATTAAGTATGTATTTACAAACAAAAAGTAGTATATGTATTATATCAGTTATCTGGTTTCCATAGTACAAGCTCTGCTTAGTTTGGGATCAGATGACCGTGTGTGAGGAATGTCCCGGGATATTTATTTATTTATTTATTCATAAAATATTCCAGAGACAAATCAAAATGGCGAGTGAATTCTTAGCCAACGAAATGGGTCAGATGGTGAACCGACAGAGTCGGGACAAGATCCCGATCAACTTGGGCAAGGACGAGATCCAAACCTACATCAAGCGGTTCCAGATTATTGACAAGGATAGGAAAGGATACGTCTCTATCAACGACATTAGGAGGAGTCTTAAGGTAAGTGATCTGAAGGTCAAAGTAATGATTGAGGAGTTGATTCCTACAGGATAGAGTAGGCAGACTCTTCTCTCAACCCTTATTCAAGCCCCTTCTGTGTATTAAGGGATTTTTGCAGGGTCCGCAACGTGCGAGTGATAACCCTGGTGTCATCGCGGGCCGTATTCTTGATTGGTACCTACCTTAATAGCATTAGGAAAAGATATAAGAGGCGGACTGTGATCAAATGAATCTGATTGTGTAATATGGCACACCTATATGGAGATGTATGAAAAAACGCCCCATCAATAGCTCACATACCTCCTCACCATTAAAGTGCCATCTCTTAATAATCTGGAGAATTAGCCATGTGAAAGACATGTTATTTTTATCAACTATAATTCCTCAAAACTTACTGAATCGATGGGTTTAATTCACATTAAATGTTTTCTATCACCTGATGGCCAATCTTACACAGTAAAAATTTGCTCATCAATGTATAATCAGGGCATCAAATTATATTTTTTTCCGATAGGCGTGTGCTTGACCGCAAATCCTATAAAGAACTAGGTGAAAGATTTGCAACAGGCAGATGGTAGCCAACCGGCCAAATGCCGTGTACAAAGTACCGTGACATGGTTTCCTTACGTTTTCCTTCACCGAAAGTTGCACACTCTACCACTGAGCTGTCATCGCCTTAAAATGCCTCTATTCTAAACATTCCGCCGATTCTAGACTATGGGGGTGAAACCGTCCAACGAGGAAATTAGCGCAATTCTCTCAGAAATTGACGTCACATACAATGGACAACTGGAAATTTGGGACTACCTGCAGGTAGTACTATAGAGGGGGACGCAAGGGCTCTGGGCTATGTCTTCATGTGTCGTTGTTTCGTTGGGATATTGGGATTGTTTTGGAATTATGCATAAATTATGTTCTGTAAAAAAGAACTGAAAAGGGAAAGAGACAAGGTCGATTTTCCAAATTCAATTTTATAAAGTGATATTACTATCAAGTCATGAAGGTTCAAAGAACATAATTTTGTCCATTATTTCAAAACATGTGCGGAATCATTTTTACATTAAAATTCACGGAAAATTGTGTTAGATGGATTCCCTGCACACTAATCACGCTACTTACCCAAGTCATTGTTACAAGGAGCTTGTGTCCACAGAACTATGGCGAGGACGTCACCGGTGAACAGTTGCACGATATACTGAAAGAAATCGACACTAACATGAACGGACAAGTCGAACTCGACGAGTACTTACAGGTCTATATCGCCTGAGTCATGATTTTATTTAAAAAAAAACTATGGCTGGTCTCTGGAATGATGGTTTTGAATTTAGAATTGCATGTTATAAAGATGGACGTTATATGCACACTTATGATGTTTGATGTCCTGCCGGCTATCCTACTTATTACTATTAACATATTTTAATTAATTTTACTGAATATTCTAAATACAAAAAAAACTTGTTGATTTGTCCGTGATTCACGCAGCAACGGAACCTTGGTTCAGCTTGGTCAGGGAATCGTTCGTAACTAGCAAAACAATTATAAGTGTCTATTTTAATAAATAGTAACAATTTATAGGCATAATACAATTAAAAACACATTTTTCATAATTATCATTGTTCCAGAGCAAAACTATAACCTATTAAAAAAAAAGCTATTAAAAACACAGCCTTCGACACCCACTGTTTCAAAACCTCTTTATCTTGCTTTTGTTTTGCTTTGCATGAAATTATTAGTTGCATCTATTTAATTATTGTTTTTCTAACTTTCCTTATTATGTTTAGTAGAATTTAATATTATTATTACATAACATTCGAAGCTGTACATATTAACAAAATAACCTAAATTCGTATCTAATTTATTTTTATTGTAATTACTAATCAATCCTGAAAATAAAAATAGTACCATGAACTTTTTACTAAACATGATTTTTTTGTTTGTTATTTTGTTAATATTGTTTTTTTTTTCAAGTAAAGTCAATAAAGACCACCCCACTACTTGTCCATTATAAGAAATTATTTTCAACGTTTAAGAATGCCAAAGCAAAATTAGCTTTCTTACTTCACAATAAGGTTTATCTGTAAAATTAATGGTTAATTGTATGATTTGATGATACAAATCAACTTAATTATAAAGCAATACGCCTTAATTTCATGTCATTCTGAGGTGGCAAACAATTTATATAATGGACAAGGTTTGCATGTTGCATTGATATGAAGCATCCTTTCAAAGCAAATTCAACTTTAGGCACGTGTCTACAAGTATAAATTTTCCGTGTAGATGATGTCGGCCATCAAGTCCGGTCACGTGGCGTATTCTCGTTTCGCTCGCATGGCGGAGATGGAGGAGGAGCATCATGAGAAGGAAGTCCTCAAGAAGCAAATCTCTGTGGAGAGGAGTGGCGGTGGCTTGTAAAGGAAATAATACTGACACGGTAAATATTAGATCATCAACACAATTAATACCTCTCAAGTTAAAAATATGGTATTTTTATTATTCTTCCAATAACCAATAAAAGTTACTTTAACAATGGTAATTTCTCCTTTTTTTGTAAGGTACTTCTAGTTATTGTTTCATTTCATTCATAAAATACTTGGTTCTGTAAAAACATTTGGGATTAACCAGGAGTTTGCCTACCTTTTGTTGATTCATAGAAAAAGTGTTGCAGGTAGTAAGCTCCCACCAATTCAAATACAAAATGGATGTCGACTTGCTTGGGCTACCCCTTATTTGTACAGCCGTGTTTTGATTTAGTAAATTGAAAATGAACATTTATTGTTATGTTATGTTATGTAGTAGAAATGAAACCACTATTGTATCTATTATTGTTAATTATAAAAATTGTGCTACAGGCTTCCGATTAAAATAAAATAATCTGCAACCGGTTTTTTCAAAGAACAGACGGACAACAGACTGAGTGCGACAAAGAACTATGTCCGTCTTACTCGCGCTCTATCCCGCTTGCACACTAGCGAAAATTTAAGAAATTGGTTAGTTACCAGTGTCATCAAATTATCATGATCTGAGATGAAAAATAGGGTTCAATTTAATTTTTTTTTTCTACAATTCAATTAATTTACATATCTTTGTTTCAGATAATATCGAATTCATCGCAACAATGTAGTCACTAAGCAAAACACTCACTCATAAGTATTATCTCTCAAATTTAGAGTACAGTCATTTATAACTATTTACATGAAATTAATGTCAAATTGAATTACGTTACGTCCAATTATATTTTATAGTTTAAGAGAAGAATTGTTTTAAACGATTATTGCTAACGTTCATCAGCAATTTCACGAGGAATCGTTAATATCATATAATTTGCTTGAAGTTCGTTAACGGTTATCGCATAAAACCTTATCCTAAATATGGAGATTATACGAATATTTTTGAAAATCGTTTTAATGTTGTGACGGAAAGTATTAAAATACCCCGGTTTGTTATCTATGTTCAAATGGATTTGATACAATGAATATGTGATTGTTTTTACTTTTAATGTGTAATTTATTTAAATTATTAATCAGAATGTACAGTAGTACCCAACTGATAAGGCGCGTCGTGAATCTTAGTTCGCACAGAAAAGAAAGTATGGCCCGAAGATTAACGAAAGAATGCTTTAAAACTTACAATCTACCTTAGATCACTACTATAAGGTTCATAATACAGTGCAGCTGTTAGTTCCGTCTCACTCGCAAGTGACTCCCAATGACGACCAATAGCATTTCCCGCGCTTTGAAAATGTGTCTTCTGCGCAGGTACATCGGTAAGCCATATAAGTTGGGTACTACTGTACAATAGGTATATTTTACATTATATAAAAGACTATATTTATAGTACAGCACACACATCGTTCAGTGCATAAATCTAAATGCACTTGCAATTTCCAAAACATAGAAAGTAACATGAAAATAATTATTTATCCAACCATTTATAGATTCCTTACGATTATAATACGACGACTTATTGAAGCTGTTCTTAGTCTATGAGCGAATAAATATCTCAATTATCAGTAACAATGGGTGAAATAATAATATATGGGATGAGATTACTTTATGGCATGCAAGAATTAGCTAGAACATTTTCACTTAGTATCGTTTGGTCCTGTGATGCTCATATTACAAAGTAGAAATCGACATTTTAAATATTTATATTTAAGTTATATGAAGTTCATAAATGTGTTTATTGTGCAATAAATAATTTTGAATCTTTATATGTGTTTTCTTTTATAAACTTTATCTTTTTCAAAATATTTGTAGGTATTCATGTAACAAAGATTACCTGCTGCATATCACACTCTTTAAACCTAAAACATCCAAACTTGCAAGGGAGAATCGTCTAGTACATATTTGCATGTGGGGAGAAAGTAGGAATGTTGGTGAATTGAAAAAAGTACAATGTCCGCCTACAAACTACTTCAGAAAGAAAACATCTGTGTTTCGCATACGTAGGAGACTAAAAAAGAATATACTTCTATGTGCCTAGTTCTCGGTGCTTCAAAAGTATATACTGTAGCTCAGAGTATATAAATACTACGTACAAACTGTAGTCTTTGACTTCAACAAAGGCTATTTAAAAATCCCACCTAAATAAAGTGGGCAGCGAACCATGTACTAGTTGATTTTGCTTCCGTAAGACGTCGCTAGATGGCAGTAAATGTTGCCAATTTGATACGAAATGGCAAAATACGAGACCTTCAAAAATTTTCCGACGCAAATAACCGTAACGAACGGCAACTTCGATCGAGCCGAAACGGTAGGCGGTAGTTGATCATCCCACGCATTACTTACTGAATCCATTGACTTTATTTGAACTTGATTGTTCTGCGTGCTGACCCCAATTCAATAGAAAAAGAAAACTGCAGTAACTTTACTACATGTGTTAAGGGCAAGGAGTCAATAAAGTAATAACATTCAAATATTTTATTTGCCCACCTAAATTTCTTCTCATCTCTCCCGGCAAATTCAAATTTTCATGTGTTTATTCCAAATTGTATATAAATTACCAATGTTTATGAGAAAAGTTTTTGCACAAACACACAAAAACAAAAGTTTAAGTAGGTATAAGTATTTTTCCGTTGCAAATAATTTTATTTATTTAGGTAGTTAGTATAGACCAGCAGCTTGGTAGCTGATAGGTGTGCTGATATAATAGTTTATCCAATATCATTCAGTGGTGAAAGACACTTCACCATAGAATACTATTACTCTGGCGAGCACTTCACACTTCATGTTCACTTATGATGTTCTATAAACTATTGCAACATTTAAAAAAACCGGCCAATTGCGAGTCTGACTAGCACACGAAGGGTTCCGTAAAGACGTTTCTTGTAAGGTTCCTGTAATTTTATATCATTATTATTTGTTGTCATAGCGGCAATGAAAATACACATTCTGTTAAAATTTTGGAGACAGTAATAAGATCCCATTGGCACCCTTTGGTTAAGGAACCCCAAATAGAGCGGCATAGGTACTCCCTGCGTCGACTCTACTTTACGGTATGCGTTAGCATCTCTAATAAGTCTGTGAATACGATTTTTAAGCTCGAACATGCGTGATATTCTTGGGCAGGGGACCTACCGCGTATATTTGGTGTGGTGGTAATCGTAACGAACACCATTAATGAATTTCATGCAATCAGAGCCCACGAATGGTTATCCTTGTACCGCGTCATTGGATGAAATCATTAATGATGTTTGTTACGATTACATCAAAGATACGCAATAGCCCGGCAGATTCCCCGTTTGTCGTGAACTGACCCGCAAGGTTTTTCCGTTTACTTATTAGTTGTTTTTTGAGTTGTAATGTGATAAAAGATGATAGTATAATCGTTCCCGCAAAAACCGTAGGACATGACTGTACGAATGATGCGCCGTGGTATATTCACAGACTAGGTAGAGATGGTATAGGTACCTATTAGTTACGAAAAAAAAAATGGTGGGCCATATTTATCTATTTACCAAAGCATCTATAAAGACTCCAACACAACTAGGTAATATAAAAAAAACCTTCCTACCTTTTACCTAGTTATAAATCTTATAATAACTACCTAATTTATATTTAGTAATAAATCTAAGGAAGTAAATAAATTATAAAGAAAGATCTAATAACTATAAAGGTGTAGTGACGCGGTCGCGGAAAAGGTCGCGGTGACGATGACGTTACAGTTGCATGCTTGTATATTACACATAATGAAGAATGACTCCCATATTGTACGTGTTGCGGGAATATTGCTTCATGCAATATAATACGGGCGCTATCAGAGAAGTATTTTTTTTAATTAAATGGGCTTGCGTTTTGCCTCTGACCCGCCCATAAAGGACGAAGACGAAGCCTAAGATGGGAACCGCTTAGGAACCTATTCACTCTAGCCTTGAATGTCCCTATATAGGTTTTATTAAGTGCAGGGGAAGCAGAGCAGGCGACGGAGTCGCATATCACTCGGGTCTCAACTTATCACGCACGGGTTGTACTTTTATAATGCATATTTCATTCATAAAATGTAAACCGGAAATAGCAATTTAAATTTTCCGAAACCATAGAGGTATAGAAGAATGAATGAATGATATACATAATATGAAACTAAAAACGTATCGACAAGAATTTGGAGGTTCATAAGTTGGTATGTTTTGTATTTTTTAATCTTTTCAACATAATGCACCCACAATTATATGTCAACTTGAGAGCTAGTATGTGTACAACCTACGGCGACATTATTAATTACCATGGCGAGATTGTGTTCAAAGTTCAAACACAGGCCTAAACATAGTTCCCATGACGCCATGACTCTAGTATCAGAGTCAGACTCCATCGGTCTAATAAAACAAAACAAGTGTCGTGGGAGCCGAGTTGGACAGCAGACAGAATGTAGAATTTTTGGTACGAATCATTCCCGCAACTGAATATTTCAACAACTGCTATCTTTATGAACGTCACTATGACAAGCAGAATGACGCAGAGGGAGCGTAAAACGTAGCTGTTACGCGCGGCAGCCTATAAAAGTTGGCCTGTTTTATATATTCGGGTAGTATGGCGACGTTCTTTCTAGGTATATATTATTTCTATGAATAAAATATATGTTTCTTTTAATTAAAAAAAAAGTTTATAAATGGAATAGTAATAAAAAAAAATACACTCACTGAGTACCTGTATTATAATATTAAGTAATTATTATTTAAGTCTTGTTTTTAGTTTAAACTAGTTGGCGGGAAATAGTTGCAATTTTACGTTGTCCCGGGCGAGGCGTAGGGCGGCGGTTACGCCCCCGCGGGCCGTAGTCGCGGGCGGGCGGTGGGTGGGCGCTTCTCTTCCGCATTCTTATGAATTTTTAAGTATAAAATTTAGGGTAAGTTTACAAAAGGATAATTTCAGAAGCACATGTAGCGCTTTAGCAGAAACTGTCATTGTGTGTATCCAAAGTCATATTGTGCAATTATAACGGATATTTATGTTTGTAATCCAGAAAACAAAGCATTGAAAAATGTTTAGCCCTTAATTTTATCAAAATATAAACAATTTAAAAAGGTAAGTATTTTCCTTTTCCACATCGTCACTTTAAGGATTCGGTTACTCTTCAACATGTGAAACGTCTCTGTTTCATAACCACTATGTTTCCTTAGCAACAAAATGACCACAATGAGCAAAATTCAGGCTTAACGCGACGCCCGCCCGATCCATCCCGCCTGATAGTCTATCGACCAAGAGTAACTTTGCCTATAAGAGGGCTAGCTCAGACAGGACCGTTAAAATAGGTGAAGGTTCAATGAGGAAGTAAGTATTATTTTAATATTAGATGATTTTGTAATTACAAATATTCGTAATTTTAAATTGAAGTCAATTAAGATGAAAATCGAGCGTCAGTGACCTTATGAAATCTCCAAGCTTTTTGTGAGGAGTAAGTATACGCACGAAAACATGGCTTAAAATGGCTCAAAATTAACATGAAGAACAGGGAGTTCATAGTTTTTAAATCTGGTAACAAATGTCCAGCAGTTGTACCTGGGTGCAAAAAATCAAGTATTTAGGGCATATTGTAACCAACCAACCGAGGACAACCTCGATTACGTGCAGAGTGCGGGGCAGCCGGAACAGCTTTCTGGATCTAGTTGCTAATCGTGTGGACGGCTCACTTCTGAGACCTGGATGTCGCTACATGTACACACGGCTACAGATCAAGCTATACATTTCCAGTATAAGCTGATCTCGCACTGTATAGGATTTCCCTACAATGGGAGGTCAGCTTAAACTAGAAATGTATAGCTTGATCTGTAGCCGTGTGTACCAATGTCTCAGGAGCGAGTTCGGTTATTTTAATACATTTTATTTATTTTTCCACATTATTTTAATATTCTTTCTTACTAAAATAACTCAGACAGATTGTTAATAACAAAATGATATGGATTTTGTTATATGAAATAAATGTTTTTTTTTAATGGTGGTGTAGAAGATGTGTGAGTTGCATGCAAGAACTTTGCCACTTTATTAATATTTATTAGTTATCCGTTTATTGTTGATTTTGTCAAATAATTTATCTTGGGTCCATGGAAATACTTCACTGAAAAAAAGGTTCTACAAAACTAGTTAAGTATGTTGAAGTTTTGTTGTCTGGAAACTAACTTTAGTTACATTTAATCTTTTATCTCTTAGATTTAATCAAACAATTTAGTAATGAACCAAAACTAGTTTTGTTACTGGTAATTTTTAGTTCGCAAGTCACTCTGTTTAGGTTATTGGTAGTAAAATTTTGTGTTACTGTCAAATAATTTTTTTTTTCAGTGTTAGTAAATATCAGTTGATGCTTTGTAATGCGGACGTGGTAACGTGAGCGTTCGATGACCCTTTGGCAAATACTACGAAGAGGGCTTCGCAGTGTACGATAATATTGCACTGAAAAAAATAATTATTTAACAGTAACACAAAATTTTACTACCAATAACCTAAACAGAGTGACTTGCGAACTGAAAATTACCAGTAACAAAACTAGTTTTGGTTTATTACTAAATGGTTTGATTAAATCTAAGAGATATAAGATTACATGTAACTAAAGTTAGTTTCCAGACAACAAAACTTCAACATACATAATTGTTTTGTAGAACCTTTTTTTCAGTGTGCACGTTTCTCTTTTTGATTCATGTCTCCTTATAGTCCAGGAACTGGGAGACAATTGATTAAAGAAGGTATGGTGCTGCTGGAAGAGATGATATCTTTTGTCTTGTTATATATTTAGGTAATACGGTAATTTTGTATTCTCTGCCCAAGGCTTACAGCCTTAATAAGCGTCGGCAGACTCTTGAGCTTTTAAATCGACTCTATCTTGTGTAACGCTTACTGAAAGTATAACACATCCAGTGGCGGATCCAGGATTTCGGCTTGAGGCTGATCCAACTGAGGGTAGACTATCAAGTTTTATCAGGGATGGACTCAGTTGCTTAATGGGTGGGGAGGCTTGAGCCCTTTAGACCCCCCTGAATCCGCTAGTAATTACATCGATATACTATGCAGGAAAGTAATTGAGTATAAATATTAGTTCATTACATTACTTGCTCGAGCATTTTAAGCGAATAATCCATCTTTGCCATCTTTGCTCAAAAATACTGAGGCAAAATGATTAATAGCACCGAGCGCGAGCGTTGAAAGAGTCACACGTGGGTGTGGTACTGATCGCCTACTTGCTTTTAACCGCAACTCACAATCCATTGGGTCATTGTTTTATTTTCCGGAAGTGACGCAATATGTTTTCGTTGATGTGTTAATTAGTGTGAGATGCAGCATGACTTGTGAGAGCTAGGGCGTGTCTGGGCCAGGGGCGGGTGGCGCGGGCGGTCCGGCCCGCCCACCGTTACTTCCGCTTCCGTCAGGCCCTGGAATCGTCAGCATGTTGATGGCTTATCAGTTGACCCGTGACTATCACCCCACTCTCCCTAATACCCAATAGTGGGATGATCTTCTAGATTCCCTCTGAATCATGCTCTGAAATTCTTGACACCGAAGCTGTTCAACATAACATAACAAGTGGTTTGTTATTTGAGAATTCAAAAATTTCAAAGTATTGAACTGTTTGATTAGTTCATGCATGTCGCTGTAAAAAAGATTTTTTACAGCGACTTTCCAATAACTAAAACGAAAAGACCGTAGTATTTTTTTGCAACACTATTTTCAAATTTGCTTCATGCTATACGTACAGTCGAGGACATAAATATGTATACAATTAGTAAAATTCAACAACGGTTTCCTCTTAAACTACTGATTGAAATTATGAGATATTATAAAGGCAGTATCTTCTAACATATACTATTATGATTTGTGTAATAGTTTAAAACTTAAATGTTAAACATGCGAGAAAATCGCTTTTGAATTTCAAAAAGTGTATACATATTTATGTCCTCGACTGTACATGTAGGTATGTACGTTTCTGACCTATCCTTGGTGTAGAAATAGACTTCACATGAGCACATGATGAATATGTTATGTATGCATTGCATAAGTATGTGATGCAAAAGAATACATGCATGTTAAAGTGCGCAATAAGTATTCTCTTGACAATCTTGGCACCAGAGAGGAAGTGATTAATCTTGATTATATTCTTTGGGGTAAAGTAACGCGCAAATAAACTTGTTCTGTGAGTGAACTTTTTAAGTCTTGTTCATTAGTTACAGTTATAGTATAGTTGAGACTTCCTTGTAGACCTTGTTATTTAAAATCGCCAACCAGTGAAGAATAATCACTTCATTTAAACTTTTTTTTTTATTATTTTCATTTAGGTAGGTACACTATTTAATATGAGATCAAAAGCCAAACGTAATTAAAAACATAAAGAATGCTTAAATTTTCTTTTAAATGAAGATGGACATACTGACTACATAGCCATTATGGTAGTTGATGGAGTAAAGTAACGTAGATATGGCAGGAAAAAATTTAACATGATCATCATAATGCTAATGCAATTAGAAGAGAGGGAGTATTGAGGAGCCGCCGCATAAATTAGCGGTTGGAAAGTATCTGAAAATAATGATGAATTTACAGCAATACTGTATCTTCATCAATTTTGTACGTTTTATTTCTTTTAGAATGAAAAAGGTTAAACTGTGACTTAAAATGGATCTAATGGAACAATCGCGCGCTAACAATGAGCACTGATGATTTCATCAGGCACTGTTCATTGACTAATTAAAATACACAAACAGCATCACGTCACTCGGCTACCGCATACCGCGCCATGCCGCCACCACCAAGGTACACCCATAATAGAATAACTTGTAAATAAAATGGTGTATATCGACGAAACTATAAAATTGCATTGTAAGTTCTATTCAGTTGACCTAAGGTATAAAATCATGTAACAAACAGAGAAGAAACTATAAATTCGAGAATACACGATACTCTAATACTTGTATAGAAGTCTACACTTTAAATTTAAAAGGATTAGGTTGAAAATTAAATAATAAACGTACGCGATAATTAAGCCGGGGACACACGCTCTCTCGGGGCGGGTGCTCATTCGTGCATAATGGACTCGGGGCAAAGCGAACGACGCGGCTGACGCTTGACAAAACGTGGCTCGACTTTCACTCTCATACCGAACCAGTCTAAGCCTATAAATAATGGGGTCGGCTGACATATTTATGTATATACATATATTACTTTCAAAAATCAATCGGTACTTAGTGATTCACTGTGCTCGTTATCATTATCGATGATATACAAATAACATTTCTTAATGTCAACTATGTAGGATCATGTTGTAATGTTAAAAATTATAGTTAATGCAATAATCGTCATATAAAAATAATGTCCTTTATTAAAGTTACTCCAAAATTATAGTTCAGAATAATATAAATTAATCGTCTGTAATTTATGAACTTGAGTCGATAAAGATAAGGAACAAGAAATGCGCAAAACCATACAATAGGTGAACACGATCCTAAATTGATAACAGTTTCTCAGACATGCATGAGCATATCGTAATCCACGCACTGGTAGCATACGATACTATGGAGTCATGTGGACAAAGGCTTGCAAGTGTAGACGCTTATCGTTTGTTTACAGGCCACGTCTCGTTAGACGATGCGGCTGGCGTGCCGACCGACACGGCATGTGTGCATTTTTTGCCCGCCCAAGGAGGCCGCGGGCGCGAGGTTATACACCCATTATTACGTCCTTCCTACTTTCAATTATTATTATCGGGCGGCGGCGCCGCACCCGCGAAGGGGAGGAGGAGAGAGGCGCAGCTGCTGCCTACCAATAATCAAGACCTGTCTCGAATAGAGAGAGACGGAGATAGCCCAACTAAACTTTAAGATCAAGTTTATAATAACACCATAATGATTAGGTTAATTTACAAGAAATAATAAAGATACTTCAATAATTAACACTTATCCTGAGCAACTTCAAACACGTCTGCAGCCTATGGTATTACGTAAAATAGTATAATAACGAAATAAATCCGACCGCGATAGGAGGCGGATCTCCGAATATTGCCGAACACATTCGGCGTGACTCGTCAGTTCGCTCGCCGCAGTTTGGCGGCCGGTCGTGAGGATGGTGCGTTCCGTACGTGAACAAAGAAAAATATTTATTTGCAAGTGTAAAGTAGATAATGTCGTCTGAGCCCACAAAAGTGCAGGTGGAATACATAAACGAGGACAAAACTAGCAAGGTAATGAGTGCAAAGTGAAAGGATGCAGTGTTATTGTGTAACAGATCGGACGCCAGCGGGCAGCGGTCTCATGTCGGTCGGCGCAGGGGGAGGGCGGGGCGAGCGCGGCCCCGGCCGTGTGGGGCCCGCCAGGCCACACGCAGGAGGTTGTGACCGTGTCACAAGCAACTCCCTTGCCGAAATAGCATCAGAATCCTCCTTTAATATTCATTTCCGTACTGGATAGATTTTTACAATATGCACGAAACAATCACAACTAGACTCTACTTTCGATAAGCCATTCATAAAAAAAGCAAATAGATAACTTCTCAAGTTCATTCATAGAGGGTAGCCATTAACTTAATAACAGAACCTATTCAGTTATTATTTTTGGAACGATAATTATTATTTTGCATTAGGATTTAGAATACATGCTTACTTACTTGCAATTACCATGGTTGATACATAAGTATAGGTAATACTAGTTACCACTAGAACTAGTTAGCAACTGCATAAAAATCATAGTCACGCGATTTGAGGTGGGTGGATCAAAGGGCGGCGGCGGCGGCAGCGGCCTTGCGTGCGACGACTCCCGGCACTTGTTAGGAAAAGGCGTGTCGATTCTCAACTATTACGATGTACAAACCGAACAAACTGTTGCAACTTGAAAATTTTTATGTTTACCCAAATTATATAATGTGCTTAGCAAGTACAAATTCTGAAACAAAAGAAACCGGAAACGACCGAATGGTCTTGTCTATGATGATTTTTGAGAACTATTTATCATTCAATTCTATTGTCAAATCGAAATGTCAAATTTGAAATTTAATTTGTTCGAACTCTGTTTGAACTATAAAATCGATTTGCATAAAAGTTCTAAAAACAGCTGTGTGACAAACGAAATTAAACAAACATTTTCCTTTCCTTCAGTACCTTTACTAATTATCGAATGAAATGGTTGCTGCTGCTAATTTTTCTGAGGAGGTAAGCGAAATGGAATAATATCAAAGTTACAGACATTGAATTATTACGAGACTTCGTTGTAATAAATCGTTGATTTTGAATTTGATCACAGATAAAAAGGGTTCGGCTCACATAACACTATTACTCCTAGCGGGTTCGGCTTCCCTTTGATGCGCGGTATAGGGCTTAGGACTGCGAGCGACGTGTTTCCCCTTTTATTCGCGCCTTTTTTCAGCTATTGTGTTGTTGCGATGGCTGGCACGTCCCCTAGTATTTTAGCACAATCAATTCATATCTATAGCTACCTGAATTTGTATCGATCCCAGCATTCCCAGTAAACGTAAACCTATTTTAGCAATCGAGCAAAACTGGACACAAAATTGTGGCCTTAATGAGTGGCTGTCATCTAAAGAGTTAAAATATAATATTTTAAAGTTGTCAAGGTGTATAATTTAATTCAAGTACAATAATTAAATAAAGGTTTCTTTCAAGGATATTCCCACATATTCTTAAAAGAACTTAAATTTAATAGTGTTATTAAAGTAACAAATTCATTCATTGTTTTTTCTGCAATTTAAAGGTAACCTACATAAAAAAAAGTAGTTTTACCTGCTTTACTTATTAAATATTCATCTATGAGGTTTAATCTACACTTCTGGCAATTTTCATCAAAAATTGCTTTGGTAGTTTAACTGTAAATCCATAGAAAACAGGCTTACTAGCATACAAAGCAGACAGTTACGGTTGACATGATTTTATTATTTATTTAAATTTTACAATGATGTATTTTTTTTTTATTATAGAGAAAAGATTTTGTCGTCATTGAAACTCGTTAAACAAAATCCATATTATTTTTCAGAATCCCTAAATTATTGGTACCTATACCTATGTTAAAAAACGATTATAATTGACGATACAATAAATTATTGTCTTAAATTGTACATAAAGTATCTACACAATTTCAAATTATTAATTAAAATTGACTTCACGGGCAATTATGAAGTAATACTATAATTCCAGTTCAGAAGGTTGCATTTGCTGAGAAGAGCCAGCTATAAACTCAGCAATAACTCTTCAAAAGAAACAATTATTTACATGACATTTACATTCTAATCTCACTGACTGAGTCTTCTCAGTTTCAGTGTATTCCGAATCGGTGGTAAATTCAACTGTATGTACCAATTTAACGTTCATAAGTGCCTTACCAGGGCCTAAAATAAATAAATGACTTTTTGATTTGATTTGACAACAATTGGTGCCCCTAAAAAGTTGTCTATAATACTCGGGGAAAATTTAGTTTCCAATGAGTGAAAGAATTTTTCAATCCAACTGGTAGATTAGGGCATTTAAACAGACAAACAAAAAACTCTTCAGCTTTATTATTCTTTTAAATGGGAACTGTTTGTTAACTTATACTGAATGAGCCAGTCATTCAGTTTTAATTAATATAATCAACACAACTTGATATGAATAGACTTAAAGAAATCACAATCTTTACTAGCATGCACTTATTCAGCTTTCTTCTGAGTGAAAGTAACATTCAATCAAAACCAGTATTTTAAAAGAATTAATAGCCTAATATGCAGCATGATTGTATGTATCTGACATTTTGAATGTAGTATTTTAAAAAGTTGAAATAAAGTCCAGTAATTTACCAATGTGGTATTTTTTTAAATACAACCTTTCTAGTTATTGAAAATACAACACACTTTACTTTTTTATTTTGAAATAATAGGGAAGAAGGGAACATTACAACAAGGGAAGGGAACAGGGAAGGGAATATTAGAAGGAATCTCATAAATTAAAGCAAAATGTGCTGATGTAGGACCAATATTAATGACCTACTGCGACTGCCTGGGGCATTCTTCACATGGCTATGTTTTTCCAACTGATATACTACATAAATTTTGTTTGTAAATGCATACTCAATATATAACCAGACCTAATATGCAGACATGTTTATGCACGTAAATGCATGTACTGGGTGGGAATCGAACCGACGACCTGCGGCGTGATAGGAGGTATCTTAACCAACCACGCCAACTGCCTAGTCTAGAAAATAAATACAAATTTTTCCTAATATTTGATGTACATTTTGGTAAATAAAATTGGTTAAAAAAGCTGTTCACCTTTACAAACTTGTATAAATTGGGTCTTTAATGTATGTAAAAAAAACATATTCATAATGGAGTTTCGTCAAGTATTGATCAGTGCTTGATTAATTTGGTAATTCTTAAGCATAGGAATAAATAGGAATCCCAAAAATGCTTTAAGAATGAATAAATACTTCATTAAATATACTCTCTAACTCTTCTAAAAATAAAGTTCAAAATCGATAAATCAGTATAACTTTTTAATAGCTCTTAAAGAACAAATCTTAAAGTTCAAAATTGAATGTAGAGTTGCAACCTTCAGTCTTATGGACCATGTTTAATTATGTAACAGTAGCTTTAGTCAACCTCTGTGCTGCTATATTTTTATGCTAATTCCTTCATAAGTGGCGTTGCAATGTACTATGCAAAATAACTTCATGGTTAAAATTATGAATTTTAAGTACTTGTTAAATTTATTAAGTTCTATTATGAAAAAATATCATTAACAATGTCAATTTAACATACATGTAGTATTGGCTATATAGTGTATATGTATATTTTGAAGTTTTAAGGCATAAAGTCACCTTTCACATGACATAATAGTAAATCATTACTAGTTTATCATCGTTGAAGCGCCCACGCTGTATTATGATTTGCCATTCTTAATCGATAGGAATAGTTAGCAACCACCGTTGAGGTCGGTACCTGGATGGGTGAACGCCTAGTGGTATTTGCAGTGGGCATGCATGGTGGAGTAAGATCCCTTTCACCCTCATTTGTGAATGGAGACCTGTGTACTATAAAATCACGTGTAGGCTTTTTAAAGGTCGGCAACAAATATCCAAAGGTAGCTCTTAGTGTTTGGAATCTCCTCTTCTTTATCCCTTCACTGGCTCGACAATCCTTACATATTTCTTGATAGTTTAACCGTGCACAGTCGCCCGTGACACAAGACAGTGTATGTATGCTTTAGCGCATGCACTACAGTAACCACTGTCCATCAGGTGGCCGCGAGGATGCTGTCAGTAGACTGACGTAAATAAAATGTTTTTTCGAACTGTTATACTTACACGATAAAAAAAATCCATTTCTCTTGTAAATTCATCCATGTAAGTTTATAAAGGCGTGGGTTTTTCGGGGAAATCATCAGGAAACCTGTACGCCCTAAAGGTTACGCGGGTTCAAGGGTGATGGAAGTCGACTAATCACTTCGTTATTATTTTGCCTATTTATATTATATTCAAAGTAATATTCATATATATTATTAATTTGGCTGTCCAAACTTTGTTTGGTCTAATTCTGTGTCGCGATGACTCCTTCAGTGTGTCATGTGCGTATAATTGTTGTTACAATACACTTTGTATTGTAACATTTGCTTCATGGCTGCTACTATAGTATAGTTTGCGGAAGTTGTTGTTATGTTCAGCAGCTTTCTATCCCAAGAAAATTTCGTAGGGCTTACATAAACATTCACACGCACACAATTCACACACACACACACCCCCCCCCATACTTACACATACACCAAACACACACTTTGCGCGCGTTTCGTATTTTTGTATCTTAGTTTCTTTATTGTTCCTAAATAAAACCTTTCAACTTATCACGAAATATTTTGGAAGAGCGGGATCTCCTAACACAAGAAAATCTTTGCTTAAAAGGAGTTTCCAAAAAATGATTGTAACCTAAGATAAGTTATTGGAAATAAATTTATTATTGTAATTGTTAAGGAGGGCAGCGGCACCCAGTCGCCCCTAGCGCTACTGGCTGCCACGTGCTCGCGTCTCGGCGCGGCCACCATGGGGCCCGAACACCAGCAGCAGGAGAAAGACCAACAACATTTCAGTGAGTACTACAGAACCGCAAACTGCTTGGCCTAAAACGTAAACTCCACAGAAGCCAAAGAATCATGGCGAGATCCATACATTGATTTGTACAAGAAAATAAAACATTTTAGAGAGTTCTGAATCACTTCCAATGTTGAGATTACATTACCGGCAACATTCCGCAATGAATCGGTTATTATACTTGAAATATTTTATAACCCCTGCAAAACATAACAACAACATAATGGTTTTGGTCGCGATTCGCCGGCATGGCATAGAATGTCGCATTTTTATCTAGGGGTTCTAAAAATACTTTAATTGCCTCAAGTTATTCCTCAGGCACCAAGGATCAATTATAACGTCATTCCAACGTATCTAAAAATCCAATTTTTTTTGTACAAATCTCGCCATGATTCTTTTAGGTCTCTTTGGTGGTGGGGTGCTTAGAAAGGAGCGGGGGCGGGCGTGAGATACAATTATAATAATATGCGAGTTCATTTATGTTGCTTGCCAGTGTGCCTGCACAAACCATTCCCCACTACGCTAAAATTGGGCCAAGAAATTTGCCGGGATCTATACATGTTTTGAATTAAACACAGTATGCTGCTGTTACCTCAACGTTTCATCCGCGTATGCAGATGTAGAATCTCGCACATTTCTGCATTATAGCTGAACTAGCAACCTCCTAAATGCTGTTTTTTCTCAATACTAAACAGATCCAATTAATTATTTTTCTGAAACGTGTTTGTCATACAATTGCCACCATTCGACAGGTCCACAACAAGCTGCGCAACAGCAACAAGCACAGCAACAGGCGCAGCAGCAGCAGCAGCAACAGGCGCAACAACAACAACAAGCGCAGCAACAAGCAGCGCAACAGCAAGCGCAACAACAGGCGCAACAGCAACAGGCACAGTTGATACAGCAACAAGTGCAAGGCGATGCGGCGACGATAGCCGCGATACAGCAGCAGTATTTGCAACAGCAGCAGCAACCGCAGCTGAGGGTCATAAGTTCTGCGGTCGTGCAGCAATTGAGAGCACAGGGATTATCGGTGAGGCATCCTCTGCTTAATGTGTTATGTCTTGTTTAAACTAAACCACAACAAGAAACAATCCATCTGTTAGAGATATAAACAAACAGCGATGAAAACATGATGATGTACCATCAGATTTAGTAAGACTAGTAGTTCCACTATTATCGACGGGTATATGGCAACTAATTGCTGTTAAATTCGCCCGTGTATGAGCATCAAGTTTAAATATAACATAAGTTAAGTCATGATGATTGTTACAGTAACAATTCTTATAACTGGTAGCTTGTTTTATCTATGGTCATAAAAAAAACAAATATTTCATCTAGTCCTAGTTTCACCATTACTGATTTAGTTTGTAAGTTTCATTTTGTGGCAATAGCCTTGATTATTGATGCTAATGCATATCGAAGTATGACTTGAATTAATAATTGATGTCTGCAATTTCAGGGCAATGAATTATCAGCAGCTATTGTCAACGCGGCTAATGCGGTGCCGAATGGCATTCAAGTACAACAACCACAGGTAATATAATTAATACAGTACTATTAAAGCAGTCGGAGATAGAATTTAATGACTTATTAAAATATTTCCATCTTTGTTCATACAATAACCATAAAGATAGACCTAGTTTTGTTATATTATTTATTTTATATTAAATCTACATGCCCAGATGTGATGATGATTTTCCAACTCCAATAGATATTTACAGAGAATAATAAAAATAATCTAAAGTATAAATTTCGAATAATTGCTTTATTCCCTCGCTACCTTCTAAATATCTGCAGAATGATACAGATTTATATGGTTCCCTTCCCATGGCTCTGCCATATTTGGGATCAGATGGCAAATAAAGTAATATATGTATATCGTATGTGCAGGTGATATCGATGCAGCAGCTGCAGTCGCTGCTGGGCGGCGGCGTGGTGTCCAGCGAGGGCGCCAGTTACCAGAACGCGCCGCAGCAACTGTTGCAGATACACCCGCAGCTGTTGCAGGTGTGTATATGTGCAGGTGATATCGATGCAGCAGCTGCGGTCGCTGCTGGGCGGCGGCGTGGTGTCCAGCGAGGGCGCCAGTTACCAGAACGCGCCGCAGCAACTGTTGCAGATACACCCGCAGCTGTTGCAGGTGTGTATATGTGCAGGTGATATCGATGCAGCAGCTGCGGTCGCTGCTGGGCGGCGGCGTGGTGTCCAGCGAGGGCGCCAGTTACCAGAACGCGCCGCAGCAACTGTTGCAGATACACCCGCAGCTGTTGCAGGTGTGTATATGTGCAGGTGATATCGATGCAGCAGCTGCGGTCGCTGCTGGGCGGCGGCGTGGTGTCCAGCGAGGGCGCCAGTTACCAGAACGCGCCGCAGCAACTGTTGCAGATACACCCGCAGCTGTTGCAGGTGTGTATATGTGCAGGTGATATCGATGCAGCAGCTGCGGTCGCTGCTGGGCGGCGGCGTGGTGTCCAGCGAGGGCGCCAGTTACCAGAACGCGCCGCAGCAACTGTTGCAGATACACCCGCAGCTGTTGCAGGTGTGTATATGTGCAGGTGATATCGATGCAGCAGCTGCGGTCGCTGCTGGGCGGCGGCGTGGTGTCCAGCGAGGGCGCCAGTTACCAGAACGCGCCGCAGCAACTGTTGCAGATACACCCGCAGCTGTTGCAGGTGTGTATATGTGCAGGTGATATCGATGCAGCAGCTGCGGTCGCTGCTGGGCGGCGGCGTGGTGTCCAGCGAGGGCGCCAGTTACCAGAACGCGCCGCAGCAACTGTTGCAGATCCACCCGCAGCTGTTGCAGGTGTGTATATGTGCAGGTGATATCGATGCAGCAGCTGCGGTCGCTGCTGGGCGGCGGCGTGGTGTCCAGCGAGGGCGCCAGTTACCAGAACGCGCCGCAGCAACTGTTGCAGATACACCCGCAGCTGTTGCAGGGGTGTATATGTGCAGGTGATATCGATGCAGCAGCTGCAGTCGCTGCTGGGCGGCGGCGTGGTGTCCAGCGAGGGCGCCAGTTACCAGAACGCGCCGCAGCAACTGTTGCAGATCCACCCGCAGCTGTTGCAGGTGTGTATATGTGCAGGTGATATCGATGCAGCAGCTGCGGTCGCTGCTGGGACTATGCGTTAATAGAACACTCAGTTTGTCACAAGGAGTTATATGTATAAATAAATAGATAAGAAATCAGCACGAACAATAATTCTAAATAATAATAGGTTACTACTTAATGGTTTAGTATGATGGGAGTTGGTCTGATTAATAATTATCTAAATATCGTACGTAGTCCTTGAAGTAGTTTTGCTGTAGTCGAATCGATATTTGCATTAATGATGTACATGTACGAGTAATTAGAATCGTTAAAGCAATTATCATCGAAATACCGAGCTATTTATGCGTCACGGTCACGATATATACAGTTGGCTTTCAAAGACGTGAGTTCAGTGGAAACCTGCAGGGCCAGTCTCTTAATGAACTTCATTAAAATGGTCGCCCTATTTCTACATTTCTGTTATATTCGCGCTTACGAAGTGCAGACAACAATCTGCTTATATACTTCACAACTTTCTAGTATCTGCAGTTGTATCCCCAGGAACAATACCTATCCAAGCCTGTCAAATATATTTTCTGAGTTCATCCAACCTTGCTCCTCCTTATAACTTTATTATTTTTGTCAAAGGTAACCAAATAATGGTATAATCAACATTGTAATCATATAAATAGATATACATAGAAAGAGCGTCGCCATACTACACGAATATATAAAACAGGTCAACTTTTTCATGCTGGTGTAGGTGACAGCTACGTTTTACCCTCGTTTTGCATCATTTTGCTTGCAATAGTGACGTTCATGATGATAGCAGTTGTTGGACTCATCATATCAGCCCATGGATGTCCACTGCTGAACATAGGCCTCCCCCATTGATTTCCACTTCGAACGGTTCTGGGCCGCTTGCATCCAGCGGCGCCCAGCGACTCTGACCAGGTCGTCGGTCCACCTGGTGGGAGGTCGTTGGACTATTCCAATTAAAATCGGGAGAAAATCGAATATTTTTGTTTGACGCCTGGCTCATACTCACCAGACGGCATTTTTTTTTTTAATGGCGCATGATTAAACCTATATACATCGACTGGGGACACTCATACGAACAAAAAAACAAACAAAATAGGGTGTTTATTTTTTTTTATTTGTGAATAACTCTTTTACGTGACGTTTTAATCTGTGTATTTAGATTACATCGTGTGCCGCCATTTTCATAAAAATCAAAATGGCGTCCGAAAAGTATGACAAAATCTTCAAAATCTTTTAAATATTATTATCATTATTTTGCATTTTTATTTGATTTAGCTCCTAATACTGGTTTTTTTCGACGCGTGAATAGCATCGACGCTCAATGTGGATGAAAGATTGTGATGTTATGTTGTAGCAACAAGCGGGCAGCGTGTACGGCGGGTGCCTGGTGGGCGGCGTGGGGGGCGTGGGCGGCGTGGGCGGCATGCAGGCCGTCACTGTGGACGGCCAAGACGCACTCTTCATACCCGCACATCAAGCACAGGTACCTCATTTACAATACTATTTTACAAGCGTTTTTTAGTTCCACCTGTCTGGTGTCTAAACGAATCTTGCACTTCCCAGTGTCCGATTTAGCAAAAATTTGGTATACATTCGCATATTGATGCAAGTACAGACAACAAAAAGTACAGTCACCATAAAAAGCTTGTATTAAAAATGAATTTCTTGACAAAAACGTGTTACTTAACATTACGGCGAATAAAAAACAATATTTTTAAATGAATCGGTTTTCATAATACAAATGCTTCAATTTCGTTTGCAGGAGACATTCATCTTGCAATTTAAAGTCGCTGGATGCAATGTTGCTTGCAGAGACTATAAATGTATCGTTTTTTGATACCATTTCTTATTCATGTATTCCAATAGACACTTATGAAAGGTCTGACTCTAATACTCTGAGCGTCCGTTCGCACAGTTCTCAAAACAAGAGCACAAATATGCTCTTCTCTCGGAGCCGGTCTGTGTGAACCATCGAACAATTAACCCAAAGAAGCGTAATGAAGTCGATTTTGCTTGCAATGTATTCCGCCAATTTGCCACCATCGATAATGCGCTCTGATTGGCCAAGTCAAGAACACACGATGCAGTGATTGGTCCTTACTGTTCAAAATCACTGACAAATCACTGACTAGTTTCGGAATCGGATTGCTCGGTATTACTACTCTAAGGGATTGTTCCTCGATGGTGTGAACTGACCTTAATACCAGTTCGGAAGGTTGAATTTGCTTAGCTTGCTTTATAAGCTTCGATTACTCTAAAGATTATTGACACTATATCACACAAAACTCAGCAGGTTGAGGTTTCTATCACAGCTCCAAGAGCCAAGTTCTTGTGCGATCTTCATTTTGAGGGTGGCAGTCAGTAAGTCGTCATCAAGCTATGGTTGACATACCTTCATCGCACTAAAAAGTACACCATTGAATGAGTCATATGATTATAACGCACCACTACCGCTGCTGTTTCTGATGTCAGTTCCGCAGATTAAAAATCCGAGGTCGAACTAGTTTTCTTCAAGAATGTATAAATTATCACTGTAACTAGTTATAAATTATCACTATAACTTGTTATAAATTGCCACAGTAACTTGTTATAAATGATCACTGTAACTTGTTATAAATTACCACTGTAACATGTTATAAATTACCACTGTAACTTGTTATAAATTGTCACTGTAACTTGTTATAAATGATCACTGTAACTTGCTATAAATTATCACTGTAACTTGTTAAAAATTATCACTGTAACTCACGTATATAATCTCTTGTTATAGAATTTCTCTGGAATGGGCCAAGTGAGTCTGGTCAATGGCCAGCTAGTCAGGACGCCCGTCCTGCCCGCAGGCTTCTTACAAAATGTCATGCATTTACCCACAGGTTAGTCACTTTACATCAATATTATTGTTAGGTATTTGCCTGATTCACTCACAGTTGGCATTTACTCAGTAAAGAAATCGAAAAGTTCCGAAATCGTTTGTTTTATTGTTTTTATTATTTTAATTTTAACTATAGTTTTATGTTATGTGCGTCGATTTTTGATGAATAAATTTATTTTCTTTCTTTCTTAAAAGTGTCGAACTTTCGCAATTTTCTAAAACTAACAATAGAGTAATTGATATTTTTTATTGAAGTACTTAAAATAGGTTTTTCAATATTTTCCAAAAACACTAGAACGGAAAAGGTAGCTAACCTTTTGCTCCATCCAAACAAAGTTTTGCGCGATCCTGTATACTATTCAATGTATGCGTATGAGCATTTATAATTAAATAATACCTATGTACTTAATATTGTTTAAATTAAACCCAATAACATGATGTAGGCAGTGCGTTCCACTTCTTTGTTGTTAGTATTAAAAACGGTGATGCAAAGCGTCATTATTACCAGTCCATAATCGTAACTGAGTCTTACGGAGTATTCGATTGTTACTCTTACAAACTTTTTTTCCACATTTTTTTTTTCTGATAAAAAAGCACTTGTGTGAATCAGGCAAAAGAAACAATTTTTTCACATCTACCACACACACATTTGACACATCTACATGTTCTTAAGCCTCATTAGATTGGGACACACTTTTTGAACCAGATCAGCTTTGGGATTGCTTTTGGAATTAATTTTCAATTCATCAGCTTCGCTTCACAGACTAAAAATCTTAAAAACAGTAAATATATAATTTTAATTTTGTTTTAGTTCATTGTTGCATGTTTCGATGGAGTATGTTTGTCATCACAGACTGTTACTTTCACACGATTTAATTAGAATAATAATGGAGTACAAGTGAAAGTGGTATAGTCGAGCACACAGCGTTGTAGTCGAAGTTTTTATTCATGTATTGTCTACGAGTAATTGAGTTGGTAATAAATAGTGTCTTATCAAATTAAAGTAACTACACTATATTGACCTAGACTGCTTTACAGTGAACATTTGTGAAGTCAACGCTTTGTAGTCGAAAGTAGTACATCAATACACGAACCATCTAAACCCATCGCATGTCTTACTTTCGCTTCTAACTCGTACTATTCTCATACTAATCTATGTTTTTCCGCTCCCCCCACCCCCTACCCGCTAACAGAGCAACAGGCGACTATCACAATACCCGGTACTAATATATCCATACCCCTATCCGCTTTGGCCGGGAACCAGTCCATGTTCACGATCCCAGGGTCTAATATAACGATCCCGACTGGCATACAAATTCCTACGAGCCAGGCGATATCGATCCCGTGTAGTACCGGAGTTCAGCTGTCGGCGAGCGTCTCCAACATGGCCAACGGGGCCAACACTGGGGACCAACACAAGAATGGGGGGCAGAACAAGGACCCCAAGTCACCAGACTCGCCCTCCGAACAAGGTTGGTAGCAGGACTAACACGTTTATCGTGCGAGGAGGGAACTTTGTATTGAAAATTGGTTGATAAACTTTATGATAAATTTGTCTGTATTTACTTTATTTTTTTTG
This sequence comes from Achlya flavicornis, assembly GCA_947623365.1. Lineage (NCBI taxonomy): Eukaryota > Metazoa > Arthropoda > Insecta > Lepidoptera > Drepanidae > Achlya > Achlya flavicornis. Next base: position 4,017,375 of record OX392468.1, on the reverse strand, counting down.
TACATAAAACAACATAAATATACATTGAAAATAATTTAAAATCAAAGTAACTTAATTATAAATAAATATTAATAATAATAATAATTATTATTGTTTCATCCATCACTTATGTTTATGGCAATTATTTAGTGTATTAGAAGGGGCCGAATCTTGGCATTCTAATACCGAAAGTATGCGCAAATTCAGGATAGAATCCATTCCGTTAGATATTTACTTTTCTATAATTATTTTAGTATGCATAGTCAGTACCTAATTATGAAACTTTAAAGATGCGTTTTCATACAAAGTTCCCGTCCTACAAGTCCACACAATTGTTCCTAATTTACCACATCCCAAGCTTAACGATTATATTGCAGTTACATTTACTTTGCTTGGTGTTTTTATTTTCGTGCACTACTACCATCATCATTACTTATACAATAACTTCTAAACACTATTTCACATACAATCATGGTGTCTGTCTTTCCACACATGTTAGAAATCACAAAACAAGTGAAGATTTCTTGGTATCACTGCTAATTATCATCAATATTTAACAACTCCATTAAATATCATTTACTAATACAGTTATTAGGTAATACAGTTTTATTGTAGTCATCGGATTTAAAAATATCATCTGTTATTGCAAAGAGTTGATTTTATTTCTTTTGCATTTTTGCATTTATGAGAATCACAAACTGCAGAAGTACTTTTACCTTAGGCATTTTATTTATTAAAGATACTTTGGGACTGAAGAAATGGAGTAGAAATAAAAAATTGTGACCATAAATTAACAATAATTGTTTATAAAAAAAAAATGAAATTAATCATTTTTATTCCGAAAAACGAATTTATTTCTCGAATGTTACAAAGTACTATTAAATGATTCAGGTGAAAAATACAGAACCGAACGTGTTCCAACATTAAACAGGGTAGTTAGAAATGTGTTCCAACAAGTATTAACCCCCCCAGTATCTCCAGGCGGCGGGGTTGCCGTGCGCGGTGGAGTGGGCGGCATGGGCATGGTGCCGGTACAAGTGCCAGTCAGTGTTGCCAACGGGCACACTGTTTACCAGACCGTACACTTACCGGTTCACGCGCCACAGCACCTGCAGATTATACCACAGTTACAACAGGTGAGTTCATAATCTAAGTATTCAGAATAGACGTTGATAAATTAGTTGTATGATTATTCCACGAGAGGCACTGTCATAATTCCAATAGAAAAATGTAAGCGCAAACGCAGTAGTAAGCGTTTACTAACGTTAACTCTGGTTTAGTATTAGTGCCCCGTGCATCGTTTTTCTCAAATGGTTCTACAGTTTTATTATATGTATAGATTAAAAAAAAAACTAATTACACCTCAAACAATTTTCTCTTCTTTGGGATTTTATTTCCCAAAGTATGTAACTATGACGTGACTTCAAATAATCTTCAAGTTCTTGAATGTATCAAATTCAAGCATACATTTGGTTGCAAAAATAATCCAAAGATTTATTATATATGCTAAGCTCCATTAGTATTATCCCACGAATGCAGAAAGTATCAACGAAAACTATACGTTTTCGCTTTGCAGAGTACTTATGCAAAGAAGTGCAAAGGATGTAGTAGTAGAAGTCGCATGAATACATATAAATTTATCGATAATCAATATCAATACTTAAAAAAAAAAAACATAAATCTGTCGATTTATCCGTTTCCCTAAAATAGTGGAACTCGCGACTACGCTGCCTTTGCGCTGGTGTCAGTTGTCTTGTCAACTGTCAAGTTGACAGTGTCAGTCAACGTCAAATGAAATTTTGTTTGAGGTTATTTTTGGTGATTTTGCTCTTACCGAAAACTAACATTTTCTGTGTTTTATTCATAAATTCTACTACTAGCTGGTGGTTTTTATGACATAGGAGTATAGTTCTGTAAGTTTTGTAATGTATTTCAATCGGAAAGTTGACTTTGCTTACTAATTGTTGGTTTGAAATGAGTTGAAAAAGAACAGACTACTTTACCATTTAATTAGGGTTTTGGTTAGCACATATCTATCTAAAAATGCTAGTCCCTGCAACATATTGAAAACATTATTTTAATATATTTTTAGATGCAAACGCAACCCCAAGTGGCCAATGTCTTGACTCCATCTGGACAAATCCAACAAATCCAGATTGCTTCACTGGCTAATGTTCAGGTAATTATTAATAACAATATTTATTCTTCGTGTTTCCCAATAATAGTTATAAACTACTTTATACTGCAAGAATATAGGTTAAAATTACATTGATCATAGAGATTTGTATGGTTTGTATAATCAAATGTTTTGTTTCACGTTGTTACTTTCCTGTTTTGATAGTTTGATTTAAATTTGTCTGTCTTATTATAGTTTTGTTTGCTACTTATTAACATATTTATTAAACGTTTGTAAAGCTAGCAAATAATTAACATTTGTCATGAAATTTTTGTGCACTGAATTCTGCCGTTTAAGCTTGCAGTTTTTGGTTTTTGTTCCACCTAAGTTAAGAAAATTGAGAGATTGAGTTCTGTTTATTCTATTAAATAAGTATATGAAAACCTACGCTATCATAACAATTGTCAACATAGACATTCAAAGTTAGTATGCTATGCGAAAATATACCTAAATGCTGTATATACAATGCTGGGTTTGGTTTGGTGCAGCAAGGTGCAAATGGGCAGACGGCTACAAGTGGAGGGCAAACGCCTGGCACAATAACTTTACAGGTAAACTATTCAGTGGTTTCCTCTGAGCTTTATTATAACCAGTTTGGGTTGATTTTGTATTTGTTTTGTTTGAGGTTTTTGTGTCTGTTATATTTTAGTTTATTATGTTTATATGGCATTATAAAATAATAATAACAATGAATTAACAAAGAGTATAGTCTAACCATTGGTAGAACTCACTAATAATAATAATGCATAGGCTAACTGAACTAAAACCTGTGATTACATGCTAAGATATTGTCACCATTATCATACATCCATCCAGTGGCGTGCATTGGTTTTCGGACTAGGTAGGCAGAAGAAATCATGGCCATACACACCTAAATTAGCCTCTTACATAGATCATGTTTTTTGACCAGATTCGTAAAATTGTTTAGGTCAGCGTATCATTTCACACACATTCATTAGCAAACAAATTACATAATAACAGAATAAGGCTGCCTTCCGAATTAGATAATATCGCTCACAGTGCTCACAGCAATAATTTGCGTACCGAGTTAGATATCACGATAATGACAGCTGAGAACTGTAAACAATTCGGAACGCCCGTTATCGCGCTCACAGTATTCAAAACAGAACATTTGAGAATTTAATTAAAATCTGAATTAAAAATGCGCTACAACTCCTTATATCTTTTATTAGTTGACTCGCAAAAAGGAATATCCGCATTTTTTATTATTTTTCTCTCATAAAATCATAAAAAGTATCTTTGCCATATGGAAAACCAAAAGTCTTATTAGATTTTTGCCGAAAACACAATAACTAACCGTCACTTTTTGACAGCGCTCACGGTGATATCAGTATAGGGCATGGTCGGTGTGAGCGCAAGATGGCGCATGTCATGACGTCATCTATGACGTTTCACGGGACATCGTGATGGCGCTCAAGGTAATATGGAACGGGTTTAAGCACGCTCAAATCGATTACAGCGATTATATCATTAATTCGGAATGCAGCCTAATAGATTCGAATAACAGCACCTAGATAGCCAGGTGTTTAAATAAACATAATAGGTATTAAAAAAGTCTAAGATTTTTACCTCCGTTTTGAATCCATGAATGTTTTGGAGTTGGTCTACAGCTAGTTACTTTCTACAAACGAAAACTGAATAAAGGACTAATTTATCGTTACATTTCACCACAACATTTCTTCATTTCCCACAGATACACTTCACTTCATGCAAAATCACAATAAGTAAATAATAACAACAACATTGCATACAATGCCTGCCAAACCATAAACAAACCAACACAAATAAATTGCGAAGTGATATTTGAGTTGCTCTAATGTTGGTAAACTGTAGTTTTTTTAATTTGGATTGGTTACTTTACTTACAACAGAGTAGGTAAGGTTACTTTTGGTCCATAAATCGCGAATGTCAAATGTCAGTATGCTACGCATAGCAAAAGCGTGATTTATGCTTTCGTCGTATTATCTTAAAGAAGTGTGTGTGTGTGTATGAATATGCCGAAATCGTTTCAGTGTGCGTGAATTTGAGAGGCGAACTCGCGAGTGCCTGCGCGGCAAAGTTTGAAATTTCGTTTTGAATGTTAGATTAGAATTTTTATTTAAAATGATTATGTAGTTTAATTGAATCAAAATATTATTTTATTGAATCTTATGAGGTAGGCATTGCTTATTTGCCTATATGGAATGCACGCCACTGCATCCATCCACTTCTGGACAAAATAGTATAACTATCTACTCAATTGATTCATACTCTTCACTCACATATTGGAGTTAGCTTTGTATACTCAGCAATTTTCCTCTTATCTGCCTGCTTAATAATAAGTAACAAATTTTTAACTGCTGCTTGGAACGGTAAAGGCTGTATCAAATCAAATGCAAGGGGACTCAAGTGGAATACAGCAACAGCCTTCCCAAACAATTATAACAAGTACACCGACAGGACAGCAAGTGACCGTCATACCTGCCTCGTCAAATGTACGAGCTGCGAATGTCGTCCAGGTATTGCGTTCGGCTATCTTCGGCGACGCCCGAATATTGCCGAATCGTATACTGTAGTTGTGTGGGTGTTGTGTTTGTGCTTGTGTTTTGTTTATTGCTAATTAGACGAGGCTTGCAAAATAGCAATAAGGTAAATAAACATAACAAATTGTTTAGGCTCAATTAAGCTTTTGATTTTGTTTCGTCTATGTCAGTATAGATCCTCTTATTAATAAAATTAAATTGCTTGGTCTTAGTTTTGGAATATTTATGAGATTTCTGATATATGTTCCGTACTCCCATAATACCAAGAGGTTTATTGTGATTCTCTTTTTTATACCACAAAGTTAGCAAACAAACATACGGCTCGTCTGTTTTATCTGAGGGGTATTATTTGTGCGTTGACTACCCTGCAAAAGTCTCTGTGAAGAGATTTCTGCAGGGTTGGCAACGCGCGCGTTATACCCCTGGTGTTGCAAGCGTCCATAGGCTATGGTAACCGCTTACCATCAGGCGGGCCGTATGATTGTTTGCCACATAAGTGGTATAAAAAAAAAAAAATGTCTCACCGCAGTATCAGGTTTTTCAAAAAGTGTGTGAACCCTTTTTGAAGAAACCGATGTTTTCAAAAAGTGCGTGAACCCCTTTTGAACCCGGTGCTACTTTCCTTAAAAATGATATTTTGTCCGTCAGTTAGTTTATCAGAAAATATTGGACACGTATTTTTTTTTCAACAAGCAAACCAAAAATGATGAAGATACAGCCCGTTAAAATTTTGCATGACGTCACACTACACAAAAAAATGTAAAGATATGTGACGTCACGTGGAACTTTAACGGGCTATGTCATCATCATTTTTTGACAGAATTATATATTTTTTACCCAGGAAATTACCCAATTCCGAATTACTTTAACATTGTTTGTCAATATAAAAGTTCCACCTGGGAATTATTGGAAATTATCCATCAAATCCATAGTTATCAAGTGCTGAACTCAACTGATATATACATATGGTATTTTTGAGTTCTTTAAAATGCAAAGTTTGAAATTATTTTCTATATTTCTTAAATCTTAAATGGTGTTAATTGTGACATAGGATAAGGGTAATATGGGCTCAGTATGTAACGTGTAATGCGTTTGTGTGCAGGTCCCTACGCTGGGTATGGGCGGTCTGGGCGGCGCCGTGCAGCTGGTTCCCGCACTTGGACTCCCCGGTGTGCAAATCGCTCAACTTCAACAACCGCAGCAACAGCAGCAACCGCAACCTGTTATAGGTAACATATCTCTTTGGTTTTATGCTTATATTGTTGGAAGTAAGGCGATGATGGCTCAGTGGTACTGACCTCGGATACTGAGACGAAGGTCCCGGGTTCGAATCCTACAATGAGCTTGAGCTTTCGGTGAAGGAAAACATCGTGAGGAAACCATAGCACGGTGGTAGGGTACTTTGTAGTACCCATCTGGCTGGCTACCTACTCCCAACAATTACCCTCAAGTTGAAAATCTGTCGCCAAGCACCTATGGTGTGTTGCGACAGCTGCACTTGAGAGCCAGGGGCTCTACCGCGTAACTTTGGTGGTGATCGTAACGAACACCATTAAATATTTCATCCAATGACGCGATGATGACCATTCTTGGGCCCTGATTGGATGAAATTCATGTATGTATGTATGTATGGGTTTACTCATACTCTATGAATATGAAAGAGTTTTCATAAATACTACACAATTATTTTATGTGATTCAAATAAATTAATAAAGTGACTCCAACAGTAAATTAACAAGTCAATAATCAACACATCATCCAATTCCCAGGTCAACAGATCCAGCAAGACCCCAACGAGCCAGGCAAGTGGCAAGTAGTGACGGTGAGCGGCGGCAGCGTCTCGTCGGGCAACATGTCGGGCAACGCGTCGGGCAACGCGTCTGGGGGCGAGTGCGAGGCGAACAAGCAGCGCGCCTCCAGCCCCTCTCAAGGGAAAAGGCTCATGAAGAGGGTCGCTTGTACCTGTCCAAACTGTGATCAAGGAGAAAAGTAAGTAATTATCATGGACAAAACTAAATAGATAACGCAAGTCACTCCATCCGTATACCATAATATCACACGAGCGCTTTAGTTAGGTTGGCATTAGAGCTATAACATGATAATTGGACTGTTTTACAAAAAAACTTAAACCGACTTCAAAGTACACTAAGAAGTAATCAAATCCTGATCTGATGACAATGGGACCAAACGAGAAGTGTACTCTTCCAGACAAAAAAAGAATTTTCCAAATCAGTTAATAAATGACGGAGTTATGAGGTATCAAACACAAAAAAAAAAACATACAACCGAATTGAGAACCTCCTAAGAAATGAAGCGATCCTATTTGTCAGCTAAACATATCCTTCGCTACACATCTCTGGTGGACATGCAGCCTTATATGAGGTACCTGTCGACGAGATCAGTTTCAAAAGAAGAGCATTTCTCTTCCTTTTGGGACGCGAAGTACATACACTCGCCTCATCTATTTAGATCTATATCTGTGGATCATATTCTTCAGAACAATCCTGTGGAAAGTAATGTATGGCTGAAGGTGGTAAGCACTAAACTAGACACATTTTTTTATTATGAATGGACCTGTGCTTGACTTGACTCACCATGCTAAGTAATTATGAAGCCGGTGGTAAGCACACAAAGCTTAGAAAGGAACTGGCTCTCAAGTGCAGCTGTCGGAACACACCGCTACATGCTTAGCGATAAATTTTCAACCTCCGAGGTGGAAGCTAGCCAGGCGGGTACTGTAGTACCCTACCACCGTACTAAAGTTTCCTCACGATGTATTCCTTCCCCGAAAACTGAAGCTTATTGTATGATTTAAATGTTCGACTTTTAACTTCACTATCACATGTATTTTTATAACACTGAGGTGGCATACAAGCATCTTCATACCAATTTTGTCAGATGATATAAGAAATGTGGTGGAGGTAATTTATATTGTTTGTCTTATTAACTCCTCTTAATTACAAATTGACTGCAGAGCCAAAATACTCAAAAAGTCAGCAGTGCACCTACTAGGCGAGTAGTTGTACTCGACTGGAACTACTCGTCGGGCTAGTAGCTGTCCACTCGCCTTTGCTGTAGCTACTAGCTAGGCGAGTAGTCGAACCTCCGATCAAAGATGTACAAGATAGATGGTCACGTCAGGATGCATATTTTCACATGGCATTGTTTCAATAACTAAGTTGTGCTATGCATGTTCAACAACTTTTACTATGATCCCAATTTTAAAATGGCAGTCCTGCTCCTGCTGAACATGTTTTTGTTGCATTTTAAAGTGGATCCCATACTAAAAGTTTTTTAGCATGACTAATTTCGGTTTTGATGGATGAATAAAATACAATTTCTATTGATCAAATAAGACTTCACGTGAACACCTGAAGTGTTATTTTTACAGATCGTATTATAAGCAATCTAGATACATCTTTGATCGGAGAGTCAAACATCAATCAATTATAAACATTAAATCAAACATAATTAATAATAAATCGTTTTGTTTCAGTCGTCTAGTGGATCGCAAGAAACAGCACGTGTGTCATATAGCTGGGTGCAACAAGGTGTACGGGAAGACGTCGCATTTACGAGCGCATTTGCGCTGGCATAGCGGCGAGAGACCCTTCCTTTGTAACTGGCTGTTTTGTGGCAAGAGGTAAATATTTATTACTTTTTAATTTCTGCTTCAGTTTTATGCCAAATAACTTTTATGTTATGTTCTTGCGCGTGAGTAAGGTTGTCAGAGCTCATCGGTCAGGAAAGGTCGGTAACGCATGAGTGATGCGTCGTGTGGCAAGCGTCCAAATGGCTGCGGTAACTTATCAGGCGGGTCAAAAAAGTGATATGTCACTAGTTTTTTTTTATGTATAAGGAACCTGTGAACATATGGAGTACTGCGCGCACCCGCTTATCAGCTTGATCCTCTTGCCTCGGTGCAAAGGCGGGCCACTCGTATCGTTGTCAATCCCATACTCACTGGCGGTTTAGAACCTCTTAGCTTTCGGAGAGATACAGGCTCAATCTGTGTGTTCTACCTTCTGAATAATGGGGAGTGTTCGCAAGAACTTTTTGACCTGGTGCCATAATCACCTTTCTACCATCGCACTGCTCGCTGGCGATGTGGAGCTCATCCTCACAACCTCGAGCCGCCTCGATCGTCCACACAACGTTTTAGTCGGACGTTCTTACTACAGACCATTAGGATGTGGAATGAGCTCCCCATTACGGTTTTCCCTCAGCGCTACGATATGGGGTTCCTTAAAAAAGGCGTAAAAAGAACTACAAGGTCGGCAACACATTGGCAATCCCCCTGGTATTGCAAATGTCCATAGGCGGCGATGACCACTTACCATCAGGTGGCCTGTCTGCTTGCTTATCGACTTGTTGACATTAAAAAAAAACTAGATAGTACTGTACCACCATGCAAAATCTTTAGCTTCCCCTTTACAGTAAGAGGCACGAATGGCACTTTTGGGCACCAAAATCACAGTAACCAAATGACACGCGAGAATCCAATAGACGACGAGCATCGACTGACGAACCAATCGTGTGCAGCTCGGCGCTCCCCCCTTCTTCATTCCGCCAAACGGGACCGAAAAATTAACTACTGCGCAGCTGTCAATCTGTGCTCAACACACGTGCCCCTTACTATACCATCCGGGTAATTTGCATGTGTGGGTTCAGTTGGCCATTCCATAGTGTATTATAAGCCGAGCTAAAGCAAGTATAGATGGTTGTATTGTATCGTGTCGTGTCGTGTTGTGTTAGGTTCACGCGGTCGGACGAGCTGCAGCGGCACCGGCGCACGCACACGGGCGAGAAGCGCTTCGAGTGCCCCGAGTGCAGCAAGCGGTTCATGCGCTCCGACCACCTCGCCAAGCACGTGCGGATACACACCAAGAACAGGATCACTGTACGTCACTACTACTATATTATACTTATACTATACTATACTATACTATACTATACTATACTATACTATACTATACTATACTATACTATACTATACTATACTATACTATACTATACTATACTATACTATACTATACTATACTATACTATACTATACTATACTATACTATACTATACTATACTATACTATACTATACTATACTATACTATACTATACTATACTATACTATACTATACTATACTATACTATACTATACTATACTATACTTTTTTTTATAAATTGTTACTGTTTATGTAGTGATATTTAAGTGATGATGTAGACTTTTTAGCGGAAACTTGCAGAGTAACGTTGCGTTTTCGTTTTCATTTTCATAAATTCGTGTATTTTGAGTTTTATTGCATATTATTGGTGGTATTTTATCCAGTAAAGATCCATCATGTGCACAAGTGAAGTGAAATGAAATGAATTATGTGTATCGTGACTTTTCAAGTTGTCTCAAAAAGTCCGTGAAGAGTTTTAGTACAATGACCACCATTGTAGTAAAACATGACTTTATGGACGGTGACTGACTGAGGACTGTGAAAGTGATAATTATTGTGACTGGAAATTATAATATAACTCGACACTGGCAGAAATAAGTCCTAATTAAGATTTGGTTGCCAAACTTAAAATTAAGAAGAAGTAGTGATGTGGCCGAAGGTAGTAAGCACACAAAGCCTAGAAATAACTGGCTCTCAAGTGCAACTGTCGAAACACACCGATAGGTCCTTGGCGACAGATTTTTCAACCTGAGGTAGCCAGCCAGATGGGTACTATAAAGTACCCTACAACCCTGCTTTGGTTTCCTCACGATGTTTTCCTTCACCGAAAGCTCAAACTCATTGCAGGATTCGAACCCGGGACCTTCGACTTGGTATCCAACGTCAACGTCACTGCCACTGAGAACAATTAACAAAAAGAAGTAATAAACGCAAAAACTTATTTATTAATAAGGGGCAAAATGTTTATCACATTTCAAACTCGATTCCATCTCGTACCGCGCGCAATATGGTCTAATAAGTCATAACTAGATACATTACATTTTAAGACTGCTAAATGTTTTGAAGGGCTGAATTTCCTTACATGTATGTACCTGTACACCAGGAAATAGGGCTAGTATAAGCTCCCATTGTACGGAAATCCTATACAATGCGAGATCAGCTTTTACTGGAAATGTATAGCTTGATCTGTAGCCGGGTGTACATGGATTTCAGAGTTAGTTATACCACGGAACGTGCGTTATTGCTCTTAAAATTTAATTCTGCATTCTTTACAATATTGTGATACTATTCACTAATATACCACTAGAATTTAATTCCATAATACCATTTGTTATAGGAGGTGGCAACATCAACGCAATCAATGTACTCTGACTCCGGTGATGACAGCTGCGAGGAAAAAATGATGTTGACCATTGAGACCATCCACACAGAAGCAGACAGTGAAGATAAACTTGTGATGATCAGGCCCGGCAAGATGGAGCCCGAACAAGTAGACAGCTAGGACGACGACAGCGACGAGTAGTTCTACGTCGCTATACAACTTTGAGTTATATCCATATATATTTAAGCTCGATTTTATAATGAGTGTTTGTGACGGTAATATGGACTAAATTGTGAGTGAGACTTAGAGATATTGGTGAAGTGTTTGTTAAGTTATTTGATTGGAAGGCAGTGTTGTGGTAAGATATAGTTTGTACAGCCGTCACAAAATGATTTTGCTTTTCTGAGAGATAGAATTTATTGCAGGATGTACCTCTTATTTAACACTTTCAGCCTTACATCGGAGAAGCAAACTTAAATTGTGACAGTAGTTTACATATAAATAAATATTTTAATGTACTGTTGGGTACAGAAAAAGCGAAAGAGAGTGAATTAGTGTGTACCCTATTACGATGTCTGATTTCACATATTTAGTTAATTTATAAAAAATCTTAGTGCAATTATGAAAAATAGAAGTAATTTCGCACAATGGTTGTTTATAAGCATTATTCTAGCATTACCAAATAGTCTTAGATAAAAACTAATTAATTCTGCTAATTGGTAATAGTATTTTGCATAATCATGCGGATAATTTTGGGGTAAGTTTGGTTTCTGAGAGGTGCCCGATGCTTCAATACAACCCGGGCACCGCTGCTGTCAAAAATGAGGAGTGAAAATAACTATACTTTATGTATAATCATGAGATTGAAATGATGGTCAAATAAATGTTATTAAATGGAATTTATTGCGTTGATTGAATTATATAATTATATTTAATCGTGGTTGTTGGTTTGAAATTGTTGTGTTTAGTCCTGTATATTTAAAACATAAATTTATTTGAAACCGCCTGTATGTAAACAATTAAGTTACTTTATATATTTAGCGTAGAGTCTGCTACATTATCCCTGCAATCTTTTATATTCTCCTAAAATATTGCTTGGTTAGCATTTACTTTAAACTACATAGACTTTACCCGGGATATACTGGGTGGAGATTTCGAGATGGCATATTTTCGAAACCTATGTTGGATTAGTCCTTCTGAACAACTCTTACTATGGGACCAACACTGAAATCTCAATTTTTTTTTTACTTTTCCTACATTTTGATCGAGCAAGGATGACCTTTTGTAAGAAAAGTTAAAAAAAATAATTGAGAATTTACTATTGGTCCCATAGAAAAAGTTGTTCAGCATGACTAACCCAATATAGGTTTCGAATATATGCCATCTCGAAATCTCCACCTGTTATAAATGTTTGTATGTATACTTTAGGAGTAATTTATATAGAATAGATAAATTATGGTAGGAAATTATGTATCTAAGTGAATGAAAGATTTCTTTCAACAGCCAGTAATAAGTTCTTATTTATGTTAACGTTTTTTTAATAATGTCATATCTGCTATTTCCCCTTATTCTTTGAGGCTTCAATCAACATTAACACGTCCCAAAATGGCAATTGTTTGAATTTTTAAATAGGAAGTATTGAAAACCCAAAATCTCTAGATTCGAAATTAACTTTGTGTAATATAAATTGTAAATATTTTAAACTAAAATAATAATATTGTTTTTATTATAATGATAGGATAAGAGGTAGTTTGAATTATTTATGTTTTATTCTTTCCAGTTTTATTTACTTCTGAAATCTTTTTTTGCAAAATAAATAGAAAAGTTATAAATGTCCACTTTGTAACCGGGAAGAATAAATATATATTTTTCAATTACACTTATGTACTTTTTAGTTATTTGTATCCCAAATAAGGTTCTTGTTAATATTTTCGATTCAAATTCAATTGAAAAAATACAAGTGTTTTCATCTTACACAATCATTGTTTGAAATTCTACTATGTGATCTGTGATCAAAATTATTTGTGTAAATTATTGTTGCAAAGTCGAAAATGTGAAGACGTATAATAATTATGTACTTACTTGTAAATTGTATGTTAAATTATGTATCTTATATTGTTCTTAATACATAGTCCCGCGGTAATAATTCCGGACCTCTGATTGGTCGTTACTCTGCGGTCGCGACAAATGAGCCAATCAGAGGCGCTTAACCGTGTCGCGGCCTCAGCGCTCGGCATCGCGTATACTGATCACCTTAATAGTGAAGTAGACTCGGCTATTTCTAAATGGACCTATTAAATAAACATGCGGACACCGTGAATGTGCCATTAAGACGTTTTTGCACATTATCCATAATCAACAAACGAGCTAAGAGTGGTTGAAAAAAAATGAGTTGGTTTTAATGGTGTAGAACTGAATAATCGACAAGCTAGGGCCTTTTGATAAGGTATTAAATGCACCATAGCGTAGAAATATGCAGATATTTGAAATGTCACATTTTGTTCGGACAAGAAGTGTGCCTTAGCTACGGTTTCGAGAGAGGGAATTTATCATAATGTAGCGGCCTTCACATTACAAACTGACTGTGAAGGTTTGCCTCTTGTGTCTATAAAATCGTAGAAGTTGACAGCATCGTTTTCCAGTCCTAAGAATATTCGTTTACTGATATTGAAAAAGACAAGATGTAAGAAATAAGCATCGTTTCATAATGACATTTACACACAATTTTTACATTGTAAGTTTTCGAATAGTCGGTAATCAATATGAGAAGAAGCTGTAATACATCGAAGCAGATGCTGGGTCCAAAAACACTGATTTTATCATTGTAAGTAGTAATTTTTAGTTTTGTACAGTGTAAAATGTATGTAAATAATTTTATTGTTGAACTGGTTAAATAAAATATTTTTTATATTATATATCTTTGTTATTTATCAAAATTATACCTAATGTCCCTTTTCACCACCTTAAATACTATTGCAAGAATTTTTTTGTCGATTCATAGAAACAAGGTACGTTACAATAACCTTGCCGGCGAAGAGGCGCTATCAAACGCCTACAATAATTTCTCGCTCTAACTATTGTGACATTAAACATTGATCGTAAATCCGTAATCAATTTCAAAGACTAAATTGCCATAGTCGCATCCAAAGAGGCTTCAATTAGCCGGTCTTATGGGTCCGTAACAAGTACCCGACATAATTACGAGTGCGAGGGCAATTCAAAGTTAACAATCTGCCGCGCGCTCTACGCGCTCCGTTGGCGCACTTTATCGTGATGTTTTCCAACTGCGTTTGTACCGTTCGTTTATCTTTCCCGTTGCCGTAGCAAAGCCGATGCTGTTCCATTCTTGTGATTTAGAAAATTGTTTATGTACAATGAGATAAGACTTAGTACATTATTATGTAAAACAAATCTGTTTAGTATTAAAAAAGTCGAGCAATTTATGTACGCAGCAGAAACGTTTTTTACGGCTGCCGCAATGAAGTCGTCTTAAGTTTTTTTTTTCTGGTCATCGAAAAATTAGCCCAAAGAAACGCAATGACGTGAAATCTATTCCGCCAATTTCCCACCGCCGACAATGCGGTCTGATTGGCTAAGTCAAGGACACGATGCTGTGATTGGTCGTTATCTGTGGTCCTTATACTGTTCAGAATCAGTGCAATATCACTGACTAGTTGCGGAATCAGATTGCTCGGTATACTCTAAAGGGATTATTCCTCGATGTTTCTGGTAGAATGCGTACCTAGGCCGTTTCCAGAAAAAAATGGTAGTGAGGATTGCGGATAAATAAGAAGAGTATTTTCACTTGAAACATTAATTGATTTACACACACTTCAAAAACCTCTGCCTTGCCTATCGGCAGAGGAACTTGCATCGTATTTTAGAGTCGAAGTGAAGAAAAAAAAACCGGCCAAGTGCCAGTCGGACTCGAGCACCGAGGGTTGATATTATTTTCAGATTGATCGCGTTCCTGAGAAAAATGGTCTTGACAGACGAACAGACAGACAGACTGACAACAAAATGATATGAACTATAAGGGTTCAGTTTTTTCTTTTGAGGTACAGAACCCTAATGATGAACACTGCAACTTGTTTGTACACTATCAGTAAGGAAAGGACACTAGACGCAGTTTGCATGTCATTTAAGTGATTCAACGTCTGCAAGTTCTATGGGCATCTTATTTGTAATTGCCGTATAGTTACACGATGGCAACATGCATATCACGTCGTTACATCGAAATGCTCCGTGTTATCGCTTTATCTTACCTCAAATCTAAATCTGCAGCTATCTAGACGAGTTTAAACTAGATTCCTTCCATGTGAGTTAAGTTTTTGCTGAACAAATTACTGGATCTTGCTAATGTCTCGAGTCTTGTAGCTCTATTTCAAATTCTAGTTATGTTATCGTTCTCCTATCTCGATATGATTGTCTTAATGCAGTAAGCAAAGGCTGTGAGCTACTTTTAATTAATTTGTTTATATTATTTGATTTAGAAACTTCATGTGTTTTTTATCTAGGTACGTGGTGAAATATGGCGCGTAACCTAGCGTTTTCATAGAAGGCAGCTACTGACTAAATCCATTGTTCAATCTTTCACTTATATCAGTTGAGTAATTGCGTTTGGATCAAAGCATCTTGGTTGCGATAAATCGCTTCACAGTCGAGTCGGGTCGTCGGCCGCCATTTTCCGTGTCGCTACGCGTCTAATGGCGGCCATTACCGCGCCCGTGAAATCGTGATGCCGACCGCTGCCCACAAAACGTAATGCTCCATTTTTCTATTTTTCCTAACGCTCCGGTGATTTGTAACTTATGAATCGATTTATAAGTACCGGACGCAAAGTATTGCAGGTCTTTAGAAATTGCTCTTACCCAATAGATTCCATCATAATGTTTGAGTAAGTACCTTAGGTACTCGATATGTAGTCTATCGAAGGGTCTCTACTATCGTGCTAAATACTTACCTTTTTCTTTTTTGGAGATTGATACAGGCTTATGCTAAGGGTATCAAGGCTAATACTGACTTTCAAGCGAAAAAAATCCCATGATAGAAACTGATAAGTATTAGTAGGTAAGTGACTTTCCTATCTATCCTAAATTAAACATTCCAGATAAACTTACTAGTAATAAGTACTTCTTCTTCTAACTATGCGAGCAATGATCATTAAGAAACCTGATACCGATTAAAGATCAAAACTAACCTAACTTAGCAACAATCAATAGGTACCAAAGTGGTTGATACCAAATCCATTTGTTGATAAAGCAATACATTACATCTCCAATAAATATACAATTTTACTTTTAACTGCTTATACACAATGTAAAATGATATTTATTCGATATTAAGCAGCATAGCGCTGAGATTTACCGTTGATAGTGAATGTAGGCTTGAAGTAAGAAAGCAAGACAAAGCTACGCGCTCCGCTGCGCCCGCCACGGCTTCTGGCCAGGCTATGCGATAAATTTTAATTATATCTTGCTGACTAATTGCCGCGGCTGGTTATAATGCACATCTACATAGACTTAAAGCCCATCACATACGTAGCTATAATATATATTAATATAAATAAATAAATATCCCAGGAAATTCCTCACGCACGGTCAACTGATCCCAAACTAAGCAGAGCTTGTACTATGGAAACCAGATAACTGAATATACTACTTTTTGTTTGTAAATATATACTTAATATACATAATAACACCCAGACTCAGGACATACAGACACGTTCATGCACACAAATGCATGTCCTGTGTGGGAATCGAACCCACGACCTGCGGCGCAATAGGTGGAATCTTTACCAGACCCTTAACCAACTGCGCCAACTGGCCCGTCAAATATGAATCATAGCAAAGCATATTACGATATATTTTCAATACTAGTCTTTGAGTGACCGCACACTCTTCTATATAATATATTTCTGATACTTCACCAACTTGTACTGGCATTTATATTATAGCTCTATATATTATAGCTACGTGTGTGATGGGCTTAAGTCATTGGATAGTTATGCACAATTTCATCGGATGCTATATAGCAATGGCCGTTTCATAGTTTCATGACGAGTGGAGGCTAGGGTTGCTTGCACTGAAAAGTAAACAAAAAACGCCTAGTTGGAGCTTTTGTTGATGTAATTTTAACTATATTGGTCTTACGGTGGGTTCCCCAAAAATGTTTAGTCTTATGATTTTTAGAGTTCCGTATGCAAAGGGTGCCAAAGGGATCCTATTACTGAGCCTCCGCTGTCCGTCGTTATGTCTATCAGTGGGCTAGCTGTATCTCTAGAACCGTATATAGGTAGACAGTTGAAATTTTTCATAGAATGTGTATTGCTGCCGCTATAACAACAAATAATAAAAATGAAATAAGATAAGAAATTAAAGGGGCGCCATGAAACGTCTTAACGGAGCCCTTTGCGTGCGATTCCGACTCGCACTTGGCCGGTTTTTGTACCTACTGGTATTTTACGTATTAGGTAGGTACTATTTATAATCTTGTCCGTCCATAATTGTTTTTTCATTTAATGTATTAAAATAAATTTTAATGCCACAAGTCCTTTAGGTACCTACCTAAAGCAATATTTGGTTTCCAAAAGACTTTGATCAACGCAATTACATTTTTTATAGCAGATCATTCAATTTGGCAATTTTATTATGGTTTTATCCATTGTCATGGGCCACCGGGCATCGTAATGTTCTCTGTGAGAAAATTATCTATACGAAATGTTATTTCATTCTTAAAGTAGTTCGTGACGGCGCAGCATCAAAATTCTTTGCTCGGACCGGTAAGCCTGCTAGATAATTGAGAAAGTCTTAATAAACCCATAAACTTATTAAAATATCCTTACTTTAGGCGTTTGGAGAGTCATCAAAGATAACATTCATAGTCTACTTCAAATAAAATTGGTACCCTGAGTGTTATGAATTTTAGTATTTGCGTTTACAAAGAAATATATGTAAGAAATTTGTTCCATGACTATGCCGCTGGGGGCGCGCTGTTCTAAGTAATTTCTATAGAGATACGATGTGTATAAGCCTCTGTTTGACCACAATCGCGATGGCAAGTGATCATGTGGCCGAAGGTGTTAAGCACACAAAGCCTAGAGGGAACTGGCTCTCAAGTGCAGCTGTCGGAACACACCGATAGGTGCTTGGCGACAGATTTTCAACTTGAGGGTGGTAGCCAGCCAGATGGGTACTACAATGTACCCTAGCACCGTGCTATGGTTTCCTCACGATGTTTTCCTTCACCGAAAGCTCTAGCTTATTGTAGGATTCGAACCCGGGACCTTCCGGTATCCGACGTGTAACATCTACCGAACTAAAATCTATCTCACTCCTTTGAAACCGTACCGTTCAATTTACTGATTCTTCTAATGCTTTTCTTACAAGAGCGATCATCCGTCATCAGCCTCTTTCATTTAACCACACCAATTTTTTACTTATTAAGAAATTCTACTACTGGAAAGTTAAAGTGACATATTTTACACAATTTGCTTGTGTTACCATAAGACCTAACTTAACCTTTGATAACAGCCGTTCATGTTGAACAATGAGGCGAAAGGAGTGCCGTGTCGTTAGAGATATCGACGGTCTAACAACTTTGATTTACTTGGATTTAGGTAAACTTGATATTGTGGTTTACATTATTTTGTAACAACGTCGAAGTTTATTACTTACCCGCTTAAATAGGGTGTGTAAACTAATAGTAGATTATGCAGTTATGCACTAATGAAATAAAGCAGTGTCTTACGTCACGGGCGGCATTAAAAGCGGGCGGAGCCGGACTCTAGACTCTACCCCCCTTATTAATAAATAAGGTGTAAGTCATGTATAGTAATACCTAGGTTTTAAATATATCCAACACGTTCTAATGTCATATAAACAAAAAGCGCTGAGTTTATCTTAATACCTGGCTGTTACAAGACTGAGTTACACCTTATTTATTAATAAGGGCGTAGAGTTTTAACTCCCGAGCTAAGCCACCCAAGACGAAGACAGACCCTATCCTAGAAGAATTCTTTTCATACCTTCTGCGACACAATAAAATCCCAGGGCTACCTAAATACAGAATTATTATTGGGTTTATTAAATGAGACCCCTAAAGCGTCTGATTTAATCATTTAATAAACTCCGGAGTCAAATCACTATCACTCGACATTTTTGTGTCAACGTGAAAATGAAAAATACGGAACTGAAACACACAGATATAAATCTAATTGTGTAGTACTACAATATATATCTTCTATATATATAAAAATCAATGCCACTTTTCGTTGTAATTTTATAACTCAAGAACGGGCTCACCTATCCAAACCAAATGTTTAGGCTTTGTTCGGACTATTAGGTAGATGGTTTATGTGAAGTTTGTACAAAATCGGTCGAGCGGTTCTTCATTTATCACATTTTTATTATTTCACTTTATACGTAGCGAAGCACGTACCGGGCCGCTAGTAGATTATATAAAACTATAACTATCTCTCTGTCGGGTGGCTAACATTTTTTTTTTTTGCTGAAGAAGTTTTGAATGCGTCTATTCTCTAAAATCTGAGATACAAGACATTTGCGTCGGGTATGTGTATTCTTTGTATGGGATTTGGGCCGTCTCCTTCATATCACATTATATCCCTTGGGACTTTCATATAACATTATATCCCTTGCTTTACGTTGCGATTTCGTGATAAATTTAATTGGACATGTGGAGCAGGTGGTATGAAAATACTGTTACCCTTACTGTAGCTGTGCGTATTTGGTTATTTTCTATTGAAGACTGTCTTCCGAACCGGTTGGTGGTAATTTCATTAGATTTGACACGCATAACTTCCCTTCCCTATTAAGAGCTGTTTATTAAGAATTGTTGACGATCCCGAGCTCACAAACGGCTTACAGCCCCTCAGTCTGAATAGAGACTGCCTCCTCATGTGTGTTCTACCGCTTGTACAACGGAGAGTGTTCTAAGGAATTCTTCGACTTGATGTCTACGGCTACCTTCCACTATCGCGACACTCGCCATCGACGGGGAGTTCATCCTCAGTAATCCTCACACATTGAAACCAGAATTGTTTCAAACTGTGCGGGCTAAAAGGTGTTTTCTTCCGCGGACGCTCGGACTGTGGAATGAGCTTCCCGCCGTGGTTTTCCCAATGGAGTACAGCATGGGGTTCATCAAAAAGGGAGTGAAGAGATTTCTGCAGGGTCGGCAACGCGCGAGTTACCTCTGGTGTTGCAAGCGTCCATAGGCTACGGTAACCGCTTACCATCAGGTGGGCCGTTTGCCACTTAGTGGTATAAACAAAAATGACACATACTTAGAATTTGACTATCATTTACCTAGGTAGGTATTAAGATTGTCGCATTTCAGCTTGACTAAAACATTATCCCAGAATATTATGTAGAGACTGAAGTTAGCATAATAGCATAGTTATCATACATTTACTTCCCCTATTTCATTTAAGCGCCCACTAAACGTACACATATTGTTGTCATTGAAACGTCATACCTAAAGGTCAACTGCAAACAGTTTAAGTTATTGATAATTCCTTGGCAGGTGATGGCGCACGCGGCACCTGCGATGTCATGCACCTTCTTCGCCTAACTTGGCTTGACTTGGCCTGGCTAGGCACGGTGGCTGAGTACTCGGCAGCGCGTGGCCGGTCGCCTGCGGATACACATGTATCCTTACATCTTGTTTACGGTTTTGTAATAATTATTAATATTTTACAGGTCCTTCACCGTTGTTCTTAAGTTCATTGTCTTGCTCGTTTTAAGGGTTCCGTACCAAAAGGGTGCCAACGGGACCCTATTACGAAGCCTCCGCTGTCCGTCCGTCCGTCAGTGTGTCAGTAGACTGTATCTCATGAACCGAAATAGGTAGACAGTTGAAATTTTCACAGAATGTGTATTTCTATTGACGCTATAACAAAACAATGCTTACATGCAAGAAACGCCTTTACGGAACTCTTCGTGTGCGAGTCCGACTCGCACTTGGCCGGTTTTTATTATTAGCATTACCTTGAAGTTAGAATTTGCTTCAAGCTCGGAAGGCTCGAATGGGTCCAAAATTATATATTTATGTCGTTGTAGAGTTTTCTACTACCTCTATATAATCTTATTATACTACTAGCTTCTGCTCGCGGCTTCGCCCGCGTGGCCTACAGGAAACAAAGAATAGAAGAATAGAATAGAATATTATTTATTTGCTTTAAACGTGGTTTACATTAAGGTCTTATATTTATACAATAGATTCAGTACATTTAGCTTTTCATAAGCATGCAAATGACATACTACAACAATAAAACAAAACAAAACAACTTCATCCCGCTTCGAGGGTGCAATTATTAAAAATGCTGATACACGTATAAATTAATTGTCAATCTTCAGCCTTAACACAAAAATTGAAGATCCTAACTTCGAAACTGACGAACTTTCATACAAACTTTCATCACCAATTTTACTCCCTTAGGGATGGAATTTCAAAAAACCCTTTCTTAATGGATATCTACTCTTCACAAAGAATATACCCTCAAAATATCATTTCTCTAGAACCAGTGGTGTAGGCTGCGCGTTGGTATATCAGTCAGTCAGTCAGCACTTTGTTTTTTTTTAATATATAGATTAGATTTTTGTTTGAAGTCTCCTGTACCCTGAGTGTAAAGAATTGACCTTACTAATGCGTTGCGTTTACAAAACTTCACCATAGGAATTGGCACAGCGCCTCTAGCGGAATACTCATGGTACTAATTTCTCCCATACAAATTTATAGTTAACGCAAACGCATTAGTAAAAGTTTATTAACGTCAATTCTTTACACTCGGGGTACTGTCTTGTTTAATGTACACTGACCAGCAATATAAAAAAGCCACTAACATCATAAAATCTCGTCAGTATATTTACAGGCATATTTTTTGAATATAAACGAACTAAACTTAGCTTCTTAAACGATCTTCTGTGCGTAAACAACCTCTTCCCCCTTTACTAAGAACGAGTTTTCACCAGTTTTATTTTAATAACAAACCCATAAAGGTTATTGGTAATTAGAGCAACAAGTAGGGTGCATAATGTGTCCACGCGGCGTGTCCAATGATCGGAGATAGTCCAGTCAGCGCCACCCTGCCAGGTTGTTGGCATTTCAACATAAATGGCATTGTCATACTTTTTGTGTTGCCAGTTAATCGCTAGGGGTGAGGGGGAAAGGTGTTTTGCCACTTCACAATGGTTGTGCATTTTTAGGCATTTATTGTTGACATTTCTAGGGTTTATCGGTTCAGAACAAAGAGCAATAGCAATCAATGCTTCGGTGACTGCGCATCAAAACTTGCTAGATTTACTTGCTGAAATACACTGCATTGTCGTCGAGGAGAATTGAGATTATTTTTTTACCGACTTCAAAAAAAGGAGGTTCTCAATTCGATTATTTTTTTCTTTTTTATATTTTTTACCTCTTATCTCCGTAATTTATTAACCGATTTGGATTTTTTTTTCTGGAAGGGTACACTTCCCGTTTTTGGTCCCATTGTCATCAGATCAGGATTTGAATACTTCTTAGTGTACTTTGAAGTCGGTTTAAGTTTTTTGTAAAACAGTCCAATTATTTGCCTTTGGAAAGAATTTTAGGTTGGTTAAAAAAAATACGTTCTTCAAAATTGTGTCCTGGATTTTGATTCGTCGGGTTTCCAACAATCAACTTTGTTAATTACAAGAAAGGATAATACATCAGATATAAAATACATGTCAGTAAAATAAAACCCAAAAATCCTTCCAAAAGTCAAAAGAACAAAGTAATTTTTAAGAACAACACCGATTGTTCAATTATGGCGTAATTAAAACGAATACCTCATTATATTCCTTATCCTTAATCCTCAACATTAATAATAAGTGTACATAAATGTGGCTCGAAGCATCGACCATCGCAGGAATGGTGGCCACCAGTCCATGACGAAAAAGCGGTTGATGACCGCTTCGCAGACGCTCGCCGGACGAAATTTTTATACAGAATAACTTCTCTTGCTATGCTATTGGACTATACTTGCTGTATAAAAAAACATAAAAGGATTCCATTGAACTGTGGTTAAGCCACGGTTTAGCTGTTAATAAAATTCCTATAGCAAAAAATATTGATGATGTATTATGGGGTGAGTATTTGTGCGAATAACCAGGATGCAAGAAACAGAAATTTAATCAAACCGTAAAACTTTGAAAAGCGATAGAAACCAAAGATTTGTTCAAATATTTGTAGTTTTCAGGCAATTCTTTATAAAGCGCGTTTATTGCCCCATGCAAGTTGAATAGACTACACAACATATCAAGCATAACTGTCTCATTATTTTGACATTTCAAAAACATTATAAAATGTATATAGAAAATATTAACAGCTATTTAAATATATCCGTAGGCTGTGTATGCGCAAATGGAATGCCAGCTAATGACAAAATGAAAGTGTCCAAAAGAAATTTCTTCAAATGTACCAATGGTGACAAACTTCACCGTCGCAATTACTGTCTAAATTGCGCTAGAAGCATCAAAACCCTTTATGAAAAGAAGGCTACCGCTACCGACCGACCATTGAAATCCGAACAAATCTCTATGCGTTTAGCCGACTTGATGAAGGCAATTTATGCGCACGACAAAATAGCAATTTCATATCAAAAATCAATCTTTTACCATAACTCTTGGTCATAAAGCTGAATATTGAAGAGAATGAGTTCTTGACTAGCAAATGTGCTATTGTAAGTTATTCTGCCGACACGAGTTTACGTGATTCCGTAAGCGTTGCTTTTTGTACATTTTGACTTTTTCTTCCGTAGTCGAAAAAAGTGTCGCCGAGGTCTTCGCCCGATCTGTAGAGCGTGACGAGTGGCTATCACGAGCTTCATAGATGATACACTCATATCACAATTCACAATAGATAGATGTTATTATATAAAATATATAGTTATCTAAACGAATGATGTATTTGATTCTTTGAATTGAAGAGTTTTTTATAATGATTAAAGAATCATGGCGAGATCCATACTTTGATTTGTACAAAAAAATAAAACATTTTAGAGAGTTTTGAATCACTTCCAATGTTGAGATTACATTACCAGCAACATATTAATATACTTGAAATAGCAAAACATAACAACAACGTAACGCTTTTGGTGGCGAATAGTTGCGATTCACCGGTATGCCATAGAAATTATCATTTTTATCCCGGGGTTCTAAAAATATTTTAAATGGCTCGAGTTATTCCTTAGGCACCAAGGATCAATTATAACGTCATTCTATTGTCTCTAAAAATCTTATTTTTAACCGACTTCAAAAAAAGGAGGAGGTTCTCAATTCGGTTGTGTTTTTTTTTTTTATGTTTGTTACCTCATAAATCCGTCATTTATGAACCGATTTGGAAAATTCTTTTTTTGTCTGGAAGTGTACACTTCCCGTTTGGTCCCATTGTCATCAGATCAGGATTTGATTACTTCTTAGTGTACTTTGAAGTCAGTTTAAGTTTTTTGTAAAACAGTCCAATTATTTTCGTACAAATCTCGCCATGATCCTTTGAGTGTGGAGTTATTAATGTACCCTTTCGTGGCGCTGAAACGTGTTACCAGATTCAATTTCAGGTAGGTAGAGTTTAATACATTTTAATTTGGTCACAGCTTTGTCCTGATTTTACCAATAAAAGTTTGTTCATTGACACCAGACCATAATGTTTTATCGCGTCGATGATTGAATAGGCATACAGCATAAAAAGCGGAAAGCTGCGGTTTTAGACATGCACCAATGATGACGGTTTCTATTCCTTTGATTGTTTATTACGAATCTAAAAAGCGTTGATGAAAGCAGTTTACGCTCTTTTAATTCATAGTTACTTTCTACTTTAATCTATTGTAGATAAATAATAAAATTGTGTACCAATAAAGATATGAAGGTCCAGAAGATACGGCATATTATGTAGAATTTTCTTCGGTTCCATCTCATACCTATAAAAGTGATTTAAGCTAAGATCTATACGTTTTTTCAGGACATAATCTATTGAATATCATTTAACTATAATAGTCTGTGATCGGAATTCGTTTTTTCTTGTGTTAATCTCTTGCAGATATCCTCCAAATCCCGTTATATTCTAAAACCAGGCACGTGCGAGTTGGACTTTCGAATCGCGCGTTCCGTACAATGAAAATTAAATCTACTCAATTTTGTTGCTCTATATCTATAACACATGAACTGAACGATTTTGCTATGAAATGACTAGTCATTGTACAGTCGAGGACATAAATATGTATACACTTAGTAAAATTCAACAACGGTTTCCTCTTAAACTACTGATTGAAATTATGAGATATTATAAAGGCAGAATCTTCTAACATATACTATTATGATTTGTGTAATAGTTTAACACTTAAATGTTAAACATGCGAGAAAATTGCTTTTGAATTTCAGAAAGTGTATACATATTTATGTCCTCGACTGTACATTGTTAGCCTTTTATATTGCAACATTATTAGTTACTAGCTGTCCCGCGCGGTTTCGCCCACTTTCCTGAGGGATCGTATGTGTTCCCGGGATAAAAAGTAACCTATGTGTTAATTCAGAACATATTCTATCTGTGTGCCAAATTTCATCCAAATCCGTTCAGTAGTTTTTGTGTGATAGTTGGTAAGGAAGTAAGGATTAATATGTTAGCTGTTTTTAGGGTTCCGTAGCCAAATGGCAAAAAACGGAACCCTTATAGATTCGTCATGTCTGTCTGTCTGTCTGTCTATCCGTCCGTATGTCACAGGCATTTATTTCCGAAACTATAAGAACTATAGTGTTGAAACTTGGTAAGTAGATGTATTCTGTGAACCGCATTAAGATTTTCACACAAAAATAGAAAAAAAACAATAAATTTTGGGGGTTCCCCATACTAAGAACTGAAACTCAAAATTTTTTTTTTCTTCAAACCCATAATTGTGGGGTGTCTTCAAAAATGATATTGAGGTTTCTAATATCATTTTTTTCTAAACTGAATAGTTTGCGCGAGAGACACTTCCAAAGTGGTAAAATGTGTGTCCCCCCCCTGTAACTTCTAAAATAAGAGAAGGATAAATCTATAAAAAATATATGATGTACATTACGGTGCAAACTTCCACCGAAAATTGGTTTGAACGAGATCTAGTAAGTAGTTTTTTTTTAATACGTCATAAATTGAAATTAATATCAAATACTCAGGTCTATACTACCATTTACTTATATACCTACAGGTTTGTACGGAACCCTCGGTGCGCGAGTCTGACTCGCACTTGGCCGGTTTTTTTATTATTAGTTAGTACATACATACCTATGAATAAACTATAATATACAAATTATAGCTTCTTACTTAGTCATTTTTGGAATAGCTCCCGAGTAAAAAACTTTGAAAATGCAATTTTCTTCGCGATATCTTGTATTATTATTATTTTTGCGTCATGATACTGGACATAGTAATACATACATATAACCAGTTAACTATTGCGGTTATAAAGAGAGGTACAGTCCTGTGACAGACGACACGTAGGCTTAAGAAACTGGTAGCCCAAAAAAGGACCATGAAGTTAGCAAAATCATAAATTAAGACTACAAAAGGTGCAAGCAAATACTGGGTGTCTACCGTTAAGCAGATATAATTGAGTAAGTTTATTTGGCCTTTACCGACAGCTAGGAGTAACACAGGTCGGAAGGCCGATTATCCACGCAGGTGCATCGATGATTGTGGCCAGCCAGCGGCGTGAGACGGTATCCCCTAACTAATCGCTGACGGTCCCTTTTCACGGAACATTGGACGTTCCAAATCTGAGTTTCTTTTTTTTTTTCATTGGCTTTTCACTCGGCATTGTTTTGCGGTAAACAACTATGGAGGTTAATGATAGGTATACTTCTCATACATGTTAACAATATCTGTGCCATTGATATGTGCTCTGTTTTTGATGGTACGAAAACATTATGAAGGAGGCGGAAAGGATATCTGCGAATCTGGATGGTGGCATGCATGGTGGAGTATGTGCCCATTCCCTTTCACCATAATTTGTGAAAAGGAGGCCTGTGCTCATCAGTGGGACATCAATGTAAGCCCATAGGCTGATGAGGGGTAATGATGATGTTCTGTCTTATATTTTGTACTGTGTCATTACTGTAATATTTTGACATGAATTCTTTATTTAATTCATAGTCATGCCATGCCTTTGCAGTGGAAGGTATATGAATTGTTTATATTGGAAAGAAACAAAATCCCGCAAATTCAGACAAACCGAATTCTCTATGTGCCATGCGAACAGCAATCGAGTGGAAGACCACTCTTCCGGCGTCTGCGTTTCCTGTCACTTATGATTTGGACATCGTTAAGGCTAGAGTGAAAAGGCATCTTCCGAGCAAGGAGGTAACTATTAAACGTATATAAAGTTGAACAAAGTAGCTATGTATTTAGATAAGTAGACACTCAAGACTTTTTACAACGGCTTAGTATTCTTAAGGTACTCACACAAAAAAGGATAACGATATACCATGAAATGAAATCATGTTTAGGTTTTTCCACCTCATTGAGAGCAATAGTTTTATGTAGATGACAATACTTGTCCCATTTCCCATCCCATTAATAGGGACTCTTTATTGTTAAAGTTTTTGGTCTGGTGCAGTACAAAATCAGTTGGCATTAAAACAAGTCTATATATGTTTGGGATAGAAATCATAGTTACCGCGTAAGTCAATGGTAATGAACTTCGTTAAACTGAGCTTCATTGAAATCTCGTTATCTAGAGTTCTCTAACATTTAGACCTCAAGCGGTTCCCCGGTATTTGTAAAAGGATGGCTTTTTGGACTCGATTGCCATAAATATAATTGTAGAAAAGGGAAGCCAATATCAATGGTGTTTATTACCATTGACTTATGCGGTAACCGCACCGCCGCGCCGCTCAAATACATCTTCTGTAAATACTTATTGTAGCAAATTCAATCAGGTACTCGCCATTATTCGATTTTCGAGCTTAATTACCGAAGTTCTATACAACAATGTTGCTAGCTATGTAAATATAGCACTATTGTAATTTAGATTACGATCTCTGTATTATCTCGGTAGATGCTCGCCCGCCAACCGTCACGCTCGGCTCCGCTCGGCCCCGCTCGGCTCCATTCGTCTTCGTATGCTCACGCGCATTTAGACGGTGCCGTAGCGTGGAACGCGTGCCGCCCATTTGTGAAACAACTTCTATTGATAAGCTCTTGATGTTATTTGCCTTGAAGAAAACGGTAGTCATCACATTTATTGATCCCAATAAACTCTATAGAGTCCATAGATAATCTTTTTATGAAGATTGGGAGATGAGATTATTATTTGATAAGCATCTGTCCATTGAATGCGTTGGTTATTTTTTTTTCTTTTTATAAGACTAAGTCGGTAAACAAGCATACGGCCCGCCTGATGGTAAGCGGTTACCGTAGCCATATCGACGTTTGCAACACACGAGGCATCGCTCACGCGTTACCGACCTTTCCCCTCTCCCCTATCCTCTTGCAAACTTACTCGTAGGAACACAACTTTACACAACTTAAAGTTATTTTGCTGCGGTGTTCTGTAAGGTGCGGTATTTCCCCAGTCGATCTGCTCTTTGAACGAATAAACGCTACCACAGAATATTCAATAGTAGTAGCTACGCTCTACCTCTCTCAAAGAAATACTATGTAGTAACTTAGGTAATTTCCTTTAGCTTTTTACACGACTAAACTTTGACTTTTTCAAAAAAGGAATGTTATGTTTTCAGAGATCATGTATGTATGTGAGTTTTTTTAAATTCATTATAACTTTTAAATGCCTGAACAGATTTGGTTGTATGGGGTATCGTTAAAATCCTAACATCATCCCGAGTGACACTGGGTATAATCTTTTAACATTTTAGTTAGTTTTATGGCCGGGTAGACATGTTTTTTTTTTTAAACTATTAACTAAAATTGTTGTTGTAATTTAATAATTGTTGTCAGCCTCGATTATTTGACTCTACATCTCAGCAATGTAATGATCTCCCGCCGTGGTTTAGCCAAGGGATTACTGCATGGGATCAGTGGCGAGGTAACCGAAGACCCTGGGGCAAAATATAAACTAGGGTCCATGTAGGGACCCAACTAAACTATTTAACATTTTCATATCAGCCATCTCGTTTTTACACCTGGAGCAAGACTACACTCACACATTAAAAAATGACATATCGTAGCCTGTTCCGCCATCTTGTCCGTCATGATAATCCGTATGAAGGGTCAACAATAAGGTGTTTTTTTGCGAAATATAAGGCGTCGATCCCACAAAGAGAGTTCTAGAGT
Source organism: Achlya flavicornis (assembly GCA_947623365.1). NCBI lineage: Eukaryota > Metazoa > Arthropoda > Insecta > Lepidoptera > Drepanidae > Achlya > Achlya flavicornis. The sequence continues at coordinate 3,988,112 of OX392468.1, read as the reverse complement.
TCCGCGTTCAGAGTACTGCGTTTCTTTTTTTTTCAATAACTCTATTTATAGTTTGTAAATCAGAGTCCGAGGGGCTCCCTGAGCTTGGGGGCCCTGGGGCACTGCCCCGTCTAGCCCCTAGGTAGATACGCCACTGCATGGGGTTCTTCAAGGTTGTGATGAGATATTTACAGGGTCGGCAACGCGCGAGTGCTACCCCTAGTGTTGCAAGCTACAGCTACAGTAACCGCCGATGTACCTTTTAATGTGTAATTATACGGATTTTAAGCAAATTAGATCGATTAATTACAACAGGCAGGTGTAATTTTTACTCCAGTTGAACGTGTGATGAGATAAAATCATCCGTTAGAGAAATCACTCATAATGAAGATTCACGCTCTGAATGTCGGACTTGTTACAAGAGCAGGCAATTATTGTATTTATTCATACATTGTGTTCAAGTATTTGGTAATTTGTGCGAAAATAAAAATAAAATGGAAATTAATGTCTCATTATTATGCATACATATACACATATACATGCTCAAAGAGGTAGGTAAACAAACCGTCAAACTTCTTGGCACGAGACGTAAAACTGCACAGAAGCCTAATAGGTCTCTGGTGGTGCGGGGACCGGAGCAGGGGCCGGCGTGAGATAATAAATTATAATAATCTAAGAGTTGTTCGCCAGTGTACTTGCGCAAACCATTCCCCACCTACGCCCAATGTATGCCAAGAAGTTTGCTGGGATCTATACACATATGAAGGGAAGCCTGGTAGATCGTTTTGTCCTGTATATTTCAAACTTACACTGGTTCTTTATGGTAAAAAGGTCTCCAGGCTGTATGAATGGGCTATTTCTGGGTAAATGTTTTATATTCTCCAACGTAAACAGCAGCGTGGCAGAGTTGCGCTACCTAGAAATCAAAAAATAAACCGAAATCAAAGTGGTTTAACTGTTAAAAGTATTAAATAAAGAAGTAGGAAATCTTATCTGACACTGTTTAGAGTTAACGTGAACGATATCTACAGCGTTTGTATACACTGGTGTTCAAATAATCACTCTTAGTAGTTACTTAGATCAGTTATATATAGTTTAGACGTAGAGACATGCCTAGCAGTAGCTAGACTGGTTGATTGGCCTAATAGTCAATTAAATTAACTTAGAATTTTTATAATTAATTTCCATCATGCTGAAAATCGTTTAATACCTACATTTTTTTGGTCTTAGGCGTCGTCCTGATTGGCGACGATCGTACGATCAAACGATGCGATTTCGTCGCACGATCGCGCTGATGTTCCTGTGCTCGCTCGATAACTTGCGAGCTTCAATTAGGACACACTAAAGCGTTTTGTGTATTTAATCTCGTCGTGCGACGAAATCGCATCGTTTGCTCGTACGATCATCGCCAATTAGGATGACGCCTTAAATGCGTGTAATCCGAGTTTGCGCAATCCCAGGAGGGTTGCATAGTTTTTGTTTTTGGAGATGTGCATAGTTTTCCGTCGGACGTATCATCGGAAATTAATTCCTCAAAACGCTTTTTATGGGTCTAATTTGATTGGCCTATATATATACTACTGTGCTATTCATATTTACTTATTTTGACATTGTATTGTACTTAATTAGGGATATTAACCGTTACTTACATTCGAGTCGATTTTAATGCTGTGTAGGGCCCATTAATCAAAACTTGTTTCGCATAAAATTTACAACTACCTCAAATGCAACTTAAAGTTATTGCGGTTGAAGATAAACAAAGGTATCCCTATCTTATATGACTTTTATTAGCTATAAAGATTCAGTTTAATTCTTTGTAAACTTTCCCAAAGGTCATATTGATTACTTTTACCTCTGTTAACGATGTTTAAAGATTAATTTCTAGTCTAAAGCAAAGCTTAAAAATTTATTTATATCTTGCCTAGAATTTTGATAATTCTGCATGTTTAGCTAGTAAACTACTTACCTATCTCAGTTACTTATAAAAATGTTCTGCCATGAGAACATGCAGGTGTGATCACACTACAAAAAAAAAAGAAAACATAGGCCAGTGCCACGAGCCATTGGACTAATACTTATAGGTAATATTATTTTTTTTATATTTATAAAACACATCTTCACTATGATTATGATTACCTACTTCCATTGACCTCGTAATATGAAGATACACATCTTTTAAAAACATTTACTCAATCGAATACCTACTCGTGTAGCCGCTGTGTGGTAAAAAACCTAGGTGTTAGGTATTAGGGTTCAATGCACTCAGGTTGAGCGCGTCGACTCCTCGACGAATCGATTGGAGAATCGAATAGAAAATGATGTTCACAGATCGATTCGGAGCGAATCGAGATGATACGATGATCATTTAGAAATATGTAGTTCAAATGTATATTTCAAATAAAGCTTTTTTCGTGTAATTTGGCCGAAGTTTTATAATACGAATTTATTGCTCGTGGTGTAGCATGATTAACCGTTCTTAATCGATCGGCAAAGTTAAGCTACCACCGTCGTGGTCGATACGATGGGTGACCGCCTAATAGTGTTGCCGTGCTTCGGAAGGCACGTAAAGCCGTTGGTTATCTCTTAATTGTGATAGTCGTTAAGCTAGTTGGATGCCTTCTAGGCGGCTTGAAAAATTGCAACAGTAGCCTGCCTACCTCCACCACTGCGCAGTGGGCATGCGTGGTGGAGTTTGCCCAGTCCATTTCACCCTGATTTGTGAAAGGAGGCCTGTGCTCAGCTGTAGGACATTATAGGCTGATAATGATGATGATTATAATAATTGAGTGAGGGATGAGAACCTCAAAAATATCCTTTGCTTATATAGGTCTCTAAAGTAAAGACATAAACGGGTGTTCTATATTAACTCTCTCTTCGAAGGAAGGCGAATGCAACAACCATTGCAGAATACTTTTTATTAAGTTGTCGTTTAGAGTGCATAATTACACGCATTTCAAACTATAGGTATCTACTGTTGGTAAAAAGAAGGCTCTGAGTGAATGCACAACTAGTACAAACTCCGCAACCGCCACTTTATCTCGAAATTCTAATCACAAAACTTACTGTGTAATTGTTGTAAGTTATTTTATTGAGAACATGAAGTAGCCTACTTTAGCCATCACGATTTTGATCAGAACTTTTTGTCTGTAACGGGGGAAAAAACGTCGTTTAGTCACCACGAAACATTCCGAGCGACATAGGAAATAAGACATCACTACATAATTTAGTTTCACTTATGTATCACTACAATGCAGTGGTGATCGATCTATATTGATGACAGATTGACCGCTTCCCGTGGTAATGGCGTTGCAGGGAATGTGCCGTGTGGTCGTAGGGCTGCGCTATAAGAAAAACATTCCGGGGTTTTGAAAATATCTAAATATTAATTATATATAATTAATCCTATTCAGCTGTTAGTTGCTAAAAGCTTAAAGTTTATATTTATTTTTATGAATCATGCGGCAAGATGTCAAAGTATGTACCTACATCGGGAAAACGAGGATAAGTTAACATTTATTTTCCACATCATTTCATATTAATTAGAAAATTAATTTATATACACTAACCCATTTTTTTCTTCATGAAAACCCGGGATATTTATGAAAATCCCGTCCACCTGACAACCATGGGTGATGCGCGGGCGGAGGCTGTGAGGTATGATGGCCGTCCACATCGCGTCGGCCATTACTTATGGTATGTTGCGGGAAATACTCCAGGGAATGTGTTGAAAGCTTCAAAATGATGATAGATCTTAGATGAATGCTCTCATTATAATCTTTCTTTCTGTGTCATCAAAATGTCTGATGTGGTTATTAAGTAACCGAAATATAAAATCATCCTTTGAGGTAATTGATCAGTGGAAATCATGTCAAATGCCCCAGTGAAGGTCATACGTTCAAGTCATTCAATGAGTTTGAGCTTAGACCGTAAAATAAAATAGTCATGGGGTACTTCGAAGTAACCAACCTGTTTTGTTAAACTTTTGAGTGGAAAATCTACGCCCAATACCTACGGATATGTGCCGTCAGCAGCTCTCAAAAATAGTACCCTAGTAAGTAGTAGTATTAATAGGCTCTTCATCTTCCACCAAATCAGCAGTTGTGGTAAAATAAGCCAAGTACGGTAAGTAATAAGTGGTAAATTAAATAACGTTTTATGAGTAAGGGCGTTAGTTTTTAAGTTTAACTGGCCTCCAGTTAAAGTTAAAAAGCATGGTCTGTATTTCACAAAACTCATAAACTCCGTTAATTACACAGTGTGAGCACTTTCTCACGTCACTAATGAGTTACTTTTCTTAACGCGATCGTGTGAAAATTCCGCGTGTTGCTAACTCAGCGGAACGGTTAAATATCGTGATATTATCGTCGCAATATCGTTCCTATATCGATGACCAACAAAATGAGTTTGAAATTGACTTACGTGCACGCCACCGTGGGACTGTCAGTCGATGTAATTTACTTTCTAAGTTGTTTATGAGAAAATATTTACAAATGGCCGTCAGAATATGTGATAGATAGTATAAAAATGTAGTTTATCTAACTAGAAGACGTTTTTAGAACTGATTTGGGGAATGTGAATATGGGGAATCAACTGGACGAATGGACTGGTGGAGGTTCATTGGCTGATGCTATAACATACGGAATGACAACCTTGTCCGAAAGGGTCACCGCTCACTATAACAGCTCGGCTACGCCTCGGCATTTACCTTGCCATACAAGTGAGGCTACAATTACTAGATAAAATAGTTGACGCCTCGCGGCAAGCGCGCTTGCCGCTAGAAGCCATTAGTCCTGCTGACCACACGCTTCCAGCGAGCGGTCCGCTCCCTTGCTGCGTGGTACCAGCAAGCGGTATCTTGCCGAAGCCGCGCCACCAATTTCACCGGCGCCGCGCCGCCCGAGACCTGCCACCTCGCAGGCGGCGCACTGGTGTGTTGGCTTCAGTTGAAGCGGTGCCGGGCCGTTGCTGCGATGGAGCGGTGCTGACATAGTGAGCGATGATCCTAATAGGCAGCTTATAACTTTTAGCGTAGGTAAGTAAAAAATATGATAAAATAGTTTAATAGTAATATTTTAATAAAAGTTGTCTTCTCGTTTGTTATTTGTCTAGTTTACGCAAAGCAAGTGAACAAAAACATAATGTGAATTGAACCTGTTACTAAAGAGACTGTCCTTTAAGCCCGAGCAGTCCATCGTTTATTCATACTTGTACAGTTAAATGAGCATTACAATAACAATAGTTATAAGACAAATCAGACAGCCAGATGACAAGTAAAGCAATCTTAACAGCTCTATAAACGAAACCTGTATTAAAAGGCATTATAAAGCTTAATCTAGCTGTCAACAACAATATGGTAGGTTAGAACAACGGCATTCCTTCTGCTATTGGCTTAGGGACTATTGTCTAGGGCTGACCCATCTACGGAAAAAATAAGCGTAGCGTAATTTATAAAAGTTATTATACATTTCCATATCTGTTTGGGAAATTTTGGAAAGTTAGGAGTGCACAGTGCGTAGTTCTTTTTGGCTTAGGTAGATATGGGCTCGAAGATATAAAATCGATATATTTAGATTAGGTAGATATGGAGTCGAGCGCTTCCGTGTTTCGGAAGGCACGTAAAGCGTTGGTCCCGGCTATCACTTCGTTGTGATAGTCGTTAAGCTATAGTTGGAGGTCTCCTAGGCGGCTTGAAAACTCCAACAGTTGGTTGACTACTAGCCTATCTCCTCCAATCCGCAGTGGGCATGCGTGGTGGAGTGATGCCCATTCCCTTTCACCCTCATTTGTGGAAAGGAAGCCTGTGTTCAGCTGTGGGACATTATAGGCTGATGTTGATGATGAGATACTTATGGGCTGTCAAAACGGCTACCATAGCATGCCACTAGTTTAGTTTTCATTTATAAAATAATTGCCAACCATTTGTTATATGACGGTTCATGAAAGTTATGTGTCAGCCCTAGAGTATAAACGATTGCCCATCCCTGGTAGCAGAGCATTGCGTAAATGACATTCTTGTAGGTGTTTTTTGGTGAGAGATTGTGAGCGGAACGGATCTGTGGTATTTCCATCTGGAGCACCGCACTACGGCGGCGACGGCGACGCTGCAAAGAAACTAATGAACTGTGCTACGAAGGAATCTGTATGGTCGCTTCGTGTCCGTGTTCTTCCGGTGTAGGCGTCGAGGAATTTTGATTCAACTCCATTGATATCAACCTGCGAAGTTCCATGCGCCTTGATATTAATTAGACGTTGAAAAGAATTTTAAGAAAAATGTGATTAGGTTCTTTCAAATATGTTTTGCATACTGTAAATTTCACGTGTGTAGTAAACATTTTTAAGCCATTCCTGTAGTGGGGTCGTACAGGTAATTAATATAGGTGATGGTGTTGGTTCACGCACAAGCAACGGTTTGTTTCAACTCTGAAGATGGACCAGTATGCAACCACCTATGTAAGTTTTAATCGTGTTTTCTTTATGTGATTTTTACTAGATAAACTCAAGCCGGTCATAATTTTAGTGTAACTACATTGTACGCTCATAAAAATCAACAAACAAGATTATTTCTAGTACTTCCACTCAAATTCCAGATTGACAGGGGACAAAATGTCGCTTCGTCTTCCCAAAAATGTTTTTGGACATTACCGTGGGAACAGTGAATCGTCGCGACCGCCTCTTCAGGGCAATTAATCCGCGGCAAACTCGACCAGCTTAGTTTTGTACGGTTTTATTTTATTGTTGACACGGACCCAGGATAAATTACCCAGCCTGACCCGTTTTAAACACCTCCGAGGCGTTATGATGTGCGAGTCATTGCTCATTACTTGGAAAAAATATAATTATTGTGCAATAGCATATTTGTCGCAATGCTTCGGTGGAAACGCTCTGGCGGTAACGGTGTGGTTTGCCCGCGCGTTGGTGTGACACACGCATATAAAGGTTGTATTGCCTTCTTAATTAATTAGGTAATTAGTTTAATTTGAAGATCCTAAGTTGTTTGTCTGGGTTGGGAAATTACAAGTTCACGACTTGCCGTGCGGCGAAAATTGACTATGTAGTTGTAGAAAAATGCTGAACATGGAGTTTGGATGCAAAAGACATGCAAGAGAATTGAGACAGCCAAAATTATGTTTTTTTTTTTTTTTAAAACTATGATTATTATAAAACTCTTTCCAGACCTCTAATATTGTTACAGTCTGAAAACAAAATTAAATGTTCGTTGCACACAATTTCCCAGCCACAAAATGTTAATTTTGATTTAACAATCAACACTTCAGTTATTATTTCCTGGCGGAGGGAGTAGGAGCTGCGGGTGCAACGACCGCACGAATTTTATCTCTTTTTACGGCACATTTGACGGTTTCACAGTTTCGGCACGGATTGAAATTTTAATCAGTTTCCGAACGACTCGTGACGCCATAATTTCGGCCCTCGTTACGAATCGGGTCCATTTCGTGAACCTTTATTTTGTACTAATTGAAATCACCTTTTTAAACAATTCGGGTCAGCCGATCAGTAATTTTTAAAAGCATTTTGATTGCGTTAAAATTAATTTAACTGTATTATTGTCCTTAGGCAGTACTGCCAATAATCCCTTATTTCGTGATTATTGGTGCTCTTTTTTGTGAAGATTGGGACTCAAACTTTAAGGACACGAAATTTACAAATATGAACTATCTAAATTGAAATATCATTATGTAGGTTTTAAAAACGTTCCATCTCCTAATTTTGAATACCTAATATTTAAGCAGATCTCGTGAGCTCTTCATTATTATTAAGGCGATGACACTACACGCCACGGGCGGGTCGAGGGGTCAAAGGCCTTATTTGCACTATTCTGTATGATATGAGGATGTCATGGGAGTTCGTATCGTCGGCATCGTATCTAAAACACTTCGTTTTTCTTAGCGGTTTGTAACACTTAGACATGGTACCGAATCGTAACATTTAAATGCAAGCGAAGCGAAGCAAAAGCCGGTCAAGTTCTCGAAAAACAGCGGCCGCGCAGTGTTGAACAATTGCACTAACAATTTCGAAACCTTTTCGACTTTCCTATTCTTTCAGGGATTATCAAATATAAAGAAAAGGAATCCAAGGAAGATACTGTGAACTCGACAGTCTAAGTTTCGTTCTTCTTCACTATTAGGTACCTACTAGAAATTGGCTAATTGCGCTTACGTAAAGAAGAGGAGCTAAATATGTTAGGCCTCTATGACACTATGTTTCAAAATTGCAAAAAAACATTTATTTTAATTTCAATTGGATGTTTTTTTTTATAAAAGCCTTCTGTCTGACTGAAATTGCCCACTTGCAGCCAAATTAATTAATTTAGTAACTTTTCATAGGATTTCTTTGTATCTCCAAACCGTAATTTCAGGGGCATTGTTACCCAAGCGTGCTACTACATCATATCTGATTGCATCACTGAAGGAGTTCATTCACACAAGTACTCGATCGTTGGAAACTGGCCAATTGCTGACGACTCGACACTTTCAGTGACGGAATGCTTTGAGAAAAGCGATGTGTCATGAAACTTGAAAAAATATGATTAGCGATATTTTTGATGATGAATTGGTAAGTCATCAAGCATAAAACTAAAGAATAACTACATTAAAAGTCGTCATGGCAAATACTTAGCTTTAAAATCTAAAGAATCATGGCGAGATCCATATATTGATTTGTACAAAAAAATAAAACATTTTAGAGGGTTTTGAATCACTTCCAATGTTGAGATTACATTACCAGCAACATATTAATATACATGATATATTTTATAAACCCCGCAAAATAACGGTTTTGGTCGCGAATAGTCGCGATTCGCCGGCATGCCATAGAAATTCGCATCTTTATCCCGGGGTTGTAAAAATATTTTAAATAGCCAATAAGTTATTTCTTAGGCACCAAGGATCAATTATAACTTCATTGTAACGTCTCTAAAAATATTTATTTTTTTGTACAAATCTCGCAAATATAGTCGGATCAATAGAGTAAAGACGGTAAAGACAGAGTTTTTTCATACACTACATGTGTACATTTATTGGAACAGTCACGCCCTGTAAGGCCGGATCATAGTTTTCGTTTTTACATTCGTATAGTTGTTTGTACTCGTATTTGAGTCCAAAGCATAATGTATGTACTTCATGGAAGCGATTAATGCAATGGAAATTTTGCGAATAATGTACCTACTACTAGCTGTCCCGCGCGGTTTCACCCGCATTCCCGTGAGATTGTATGTTTTCCCGGGATAAAAGGTATTCTATTTTAGGGTCGGTAACGCGCGAGTGATACCCCTGGTGTTGCTAGCGTCCATAGGCTACGGTAACTGCTTACCATCAGGCGGGCCGTATGCTTGTTTTTTTTAGTTATGTTTTAATTCAGAACATTTTTTATCTCTGTGGCAAATTTCATCCAAATCAGTTCAGTAGTTTTTGCGTGAAAGAGTAACACACATCCATACATACATATATAAGAATATAAAACACAATCTTCGTATCATCTTACACAGCTACAATATACATTAATTTCAATTACTCCCAAATTAAATCGGCTTACATTTAATAATTATGAAGCGAGTGCTGCTCAAAAGCAACGAATTCCTTAATTAAACCAAACAATACGCGTTGATTCTTGACTTTAATTACAAAAAGCAAATAATATTAATTACTGCATCCATCACGCGGCGAGGTGGGAGAGCTGACTGAACTTTATTATATTAATTACATCTGTCGTATGGTGATCGTGCGTTATTGGAAGCTGTTTTTGTATCCACATTTGTATTAAAATGGTAAGTGACATAGAAACCATGACGAAGAGTAGTGTTATGGTGGTCGATAGGAAATAAAAACATTTATTTACTTTTAAGAATATACTTTTTAGGGTTTCGTAGTCAAACTACGGACTCATATAATGTAGTCATGTCCGCCCATCCGTCTGTATATCGCGGCACAACATTATTTTTTGGAATTGGTTATTGACTATGCTACGTTGAGTCACTTGAACGATTCAAATTGCATTACTTCAGATAGAGTCCTACGGACAGAATTTCGATTTACAGAGGCCGCCAAGTTTATATAACTATTGCTTCGTCGAAATATTATAGAGTGATAGAGATAGATGCTAGATTTGAAGTTCGAGTTACAGAGCGTGATATTTATGAATAGTACCTACATGCCAGGAAATCATATTCAGTTCGTGTAAATAAATCGAGTTACAGGGTTTTTGTACTTCAACGGAAGGAAATGATTAATTTCTTCGTCTTAGAGAGGATTTCGAGTTAAAGAGGTTCCACTATAGGTATTTGTAAACTGAAATTAAACCAATGAAAGCTAGATAGATTTTTTTTAACCGACTTCAAAAAAGGAGGAGGTTCTGAACTCGGTTGGAGGTTTTTTTTTTTTATGTTTGTTATTACTTGTTTACTCCGTCATTTATTAACCGATTTGGAAAATTCTTTTTTGTCTGGAAGGGAACACTTCCCGTTTGTTCCCATTGTCATCAGATCAGAAAATCTAAGTGTACTTTGAAGTCGGTTTAAGTTTTTTGTAAAACAGTCCAATTATCTTAAAAACTTACTACAAGCCATTCCGCTCGCACGCCTTTTGTGAACACGTGCCGTCAAACTACGCAGGAATATCGTCTTTTCCGAGTTAGAAGGCGTCACTTATTTTTAATACGAGATTTGTGGGCTTTTTATAGGTAGTTAAGGACGAATCTAACTTATTTATATCCAAAATTCATATCAATTTTTTCTACAACTTCACGAATTTCATCAACATTTACCCAGCGTTTTATTATATCGAAGAACACTATTTTAACCAGCTCAATCATTCAAAGAAAGGAAAAGAAGTATTTAAATGTTTCTAAGCGAACAAGCTTAAAGTTTTCTAGATTTTTTCCATTTAAATTAATGTAAAAATCATGTTTAGTTAATTCACCCGTATTCAATGGCGACCATAGGCCATAGCGCACTGGCTACAATTTATTTTATGCAATTAAGTGCGCAGACACCGTGAACGAGCGAGATCGTTCACCGCACTTTAAGAAATCGTTGTTTCAACTTTGTACGCTTTAAGTTTTTGTTTAGCTTTTATTTCATGTTTTTAGATTGCAGTGAGTTGAATTTTAATTTTGTTTTGACAGCTTTTGAGTCTAAGTCTCGTTCTAAGTGGATTTAATTTCACGCAGTTTTTCATTTGCAGTAGGAATGCAAAGAACACGAATACTTGCATGGCTTTGTACGATTATTCGTAGATATTGTATTTTCATTTCATTAATATTTTGAGTGTAAGGGAACGGAACGCAACGCTTCGACGCGTCATCCTTGCTATATAAGTATAATCTCAGAGTATATAAATACTAAGTACAAGTATAATCCGGCTAATTGCCTCTATTTTCAAGGGCAAGTTACAAACAGAGGACAGGAACAAATTGACGCCGAAAAACTTGCAAATGCTTGCTCTTCTTGAACCTTGCCTGTTGATTTTAATTATTTAGCTAAAATAAAGATATTTTAAATCAAAAATTGTTTATTATTCGTATTCGACGAATATTAATTTCATTGTCCGAAAGATGCTGGCTTTCTCAATAATATTTGGATAAAGATACACCTGGAAATAATCCTGCCGGTGTCCATGCTGGGAGTAGCTTAAATATGCCTGAATCAAAGCCACTTGGAAGCTATTTAGTGAAGACTTTGTTTTTCAGTTAATTACCTGAAAATGACTAGCTTCTTATAAGCAACATCAGAAATTTGAAGATCTGTATTTTCAAACATGTCAAACCAAACATTATTGAAAGATAATCATAATTATCCGACCTTCTTTTGTAATGGTGTTGGCGTCATTTTTATAATTTTAGTATTAAAATATTTGCCGGTATTGGAGCATGGGAACGCATTGGTTGAATCATTATTACACTTTATGTATCCATTTGTCGATGAGAGCGCCAAGAGTCGCATACGTCTTAATAGCGTCTGCATTTAGTAGCAGATGGAAACGTCTCTTTTACTGTCACTCAGTATCTATATTTATTTAACTGTTTTAATATCATATGTGTCGGTAATAAAAAGTAGCTTATAATACTCGGGGATAATGTAGCTTTCTATTAGTGAAAGGATTTTCGAATCCAGAGTAGTTCTAGAGATTATCCCGTTTAAAAACAAAAAACTTTTCCGTTTTACTATATTAGTATAGATAGATGGCAATAAATCTGTACATTTAATTTGTAAAACTCCCGTTGGCTCGCTGATGGACGCTGATGGGTTCATAAATAAATAAAAAAAATCTGGAATTGCGCTGAGAGTTAACTGAATATGGCCATGTGTGAAGATTATCCCAGGATTTTAGTATAATCTAGTTTTTTCCCCGCGGTTCCGTGGGAATTAATGTTTTTCGATAAAAAGTAACCTAATATTATTGCAGGCTATGATTTACCGAAGCGGTCGTGGTCGATCAGCAAAGCTTCCACTGGTGAGGCCGGTACCTGGATGGGTGACCGCCTAGTGGTATTTCAACTGGAGCAGTAAAGCTATTGGTCCCGGTTATCACTAAATTGTGATAGTCGTAGGAGGCCTACTAGGTGGCTTGAAAAATTCCAACAGTAGGTTGACCACTAGCCTACCTCCACCAATCTGCAGTGGGCACGCGTGGTGAAGTATTTGTCCTTTCACCGTCATTTGTGAAAGGACGCTCGTGCTCAGCAGTGGGACATTATAGGCTGATGATGATGATTTACATGCCTGCCTTTCATCACAATGTTTCTACGTTCTTTATCTCTTGACGGCGTCAAACAAACTTTACACGAACAAGCTCTAATTCGCATCTATTATATTAGTAGAATAACATTTTTATAACAGCAGTAACGCTCTTACACAGCGATTCCTTGTATAAAGGGTTCATTCGTAACCATAATAACGTTAATAAGGCAATTAGTACATCCAGCGGATAGTAGAAATATTGTTCCGTAACTTGAATATACAACATGTAATTACATTTTACTGTCCATGCCCGTAACTTAATGCTAGCTTTGAGCACTCAGTGGCTATATACACGTGTACATTAAGCCTCATGTGTTATAATGACGTTTAAAAGGGATGTGTTGATATGACAGTTCCGTTAATATTGTAACCAAAGATTTTCATAGGGCATCGTGCCTCTACCCAGATGGATAATCCGCCTTACTAAAGCATGACATTTAATTTCACTCCGCTTGAGGGGCTCCCTGAGCAAATCGCTCTCACTTCGTACTGCGCACGGCTGTCAAATACTGTCAATTCTGGCTTGTTTATTTCATGTTGCCATAGAGGCGACTATCCTTCTGGACGTTTTAAATTCTTTGATTGTAACCTTAGAAAATATATACGTCATTGTAACAATATAAAAATCACTGCCACTTTTCGTTGTAATTTTATAACTCAAGAGCGGGCTCACCTATCCAAAGTAAGTGTTTAGGCTTTGTTCGGATTATTTAGTAGATGGTTTATGTGAAGTTTGCACAAAATCGGTCGAGCGGTTCTTCATTTATCACATTTTTTGTAATAAATGAATTCAATAAATGGCGGATCATTTTGTTAAGGGGGCCCTTCATGGCCAACGCAACTTCAACGCAAGCGTAGCCTAAAAGCTTGTACTTTCATCCAACGTAATGTTTGACTGCGAAAAAAGAGAGACACCATCAGAGCCATTGGTTATGAGTTGGTAAATTCCGCTGATCACTCGCGGCCGCTTTGCTAGGTCGTCATTCATGATTTCACATATCATAAAACTTGTTCCAGGCCCATACTTCCTGTGATGTAATCTTACAAGTTTTAAATAAAAAAGTTAGTTATTTAGAATCTCCAATACATTTGCAAGCATTGTTTAGAGCTGTTTTCTTTACTTTTACAATTTATAGGTACATAAGATATGGCCAAAGTTCAGGTAATTTTTTTTCAAAACCGCTGTTTTTTGGAGGCTTTTACTGAATTTGTTTCACACTTTTTTTTATTTTCGCCTAGTTATACTGCTAGATATAGTTCACAAGATACCAATTTTTGTTAAAACATCTAACGAAAAGTGTTTAAAAACGCCATCATAAGTACAGAGCTTTTGTATGAAAAGTATGGTGAGCTGAGTGCTCTTAATGGGGATTTTGCTGTCAAATTTAAACTTTTTTCAGATGGGGATTGTGCTGTCAAATTGAAACTTTTTTCAGTGTTGTCAGCACAAGCATGTTGTTATTTCATTAATTTCTGTCATTTCATTTTGGACGTGCTTCGATTAAAGCTTGCAGTCGATAATATAACCTAGATACACACTGCAGCGCCATCTGCCGGGCTGATTTGTGAATCTAATGTGATGGTTGAGATAGGGTATGTAGGGTAGGAGAGGCATCTAGTATTTTTGTTCGACTACGGACTTCTTTGATGGGCCACCCGGCCGGTTGGCGTGCTCAAGATTCCACTTATCAAGCAGGACATTGTGTGGATGAACATGTCTACATTTCCTGAGTCAGGGTGTAATTGTATTTACTAATTCTCCTTGGTATTTACCATAACATTATAAATATTACAAACAAAAAGTGGTATATATATCAGTTATCTGGTTTCCATAGTATAAGCTCTGCTTAGTTTGGGATCAGATGACCGTGTGTGAGGAATGTCCCAGGATATTTATTCTAAAACCAGTCATAGAAAAATAATTTTGTTTGCACTGAAAAGATGTTAGGGGCAAGACTAGATTAAATCTATACTATACTATATTCATCATCATCATCAGCCTATAATGTCCCACTGCTGAGCACAGGCCTCCTTTCACAAATAAGGTTGAAAGGGACTGGGCGATATTCCACCACGCGTGCCCACTGCGGATTGGTGGAGGTAGGCTAGTGGTCAACCTAGGTACTGTTGGAATTTTTTAAGTCGCCTAGGAGGCATGCAAATAGCTTAGCGACTATCACAATTAAGTGATAACCGGGACCAACGGCTTTACGTGCCTTCCGAAGCACGGAAACACTCGATTTGAAATACCTCTATGCGGTCTCCCATCCAGGTACCGACCACGACAGACGTAGCTTAACTTTGCCGATCGATTAAGAACGGCTAATCATGCTACACCACGAGCGTTTCAACTATACTATATTCGCTATACTATATTATGTAGGTATTATTATACTAATATAATAAAGCAGAAGAGATTTTTTCTAATCTCTGGAATTACCTGTCAGATTCGAAGAATTCTTTCACTAATACCAGTATTATTTATTCTGTGCTAATACGAAGCTAAATTTATACCCGAGTATTATAGGTTTTTATGCGCGAACGCGGGTGAAACCACGGGTAATATAAAGTTTTTAATGAAGGCTAGTGAAACAGACAGATGTCACGCTGTCTGTGCGATTGTTACATTTATAGTGAAATAAATTATATCTGTAATTAAAAACGTGATAGTATTCCATGACACCATTTTAAAATGCTAGTGAGGATCATTCGTCTTTGACTACATGTCTCTATATGATATATTTAAATAAAAACTTGCCTTAAATTATTCTTTAAAGGGTTGTTATGGGCGATAAACCCAAAGAATTTAAAACGTCCAGAAGGATAGTCGCCTCTATGGGAACATGAAATAAACAAGCCAGAATTGACAGTATTTGACAGCCGTGCGCAGAACGAACTGAGAGCGATTTGCTCAGGGAGCCCCTCAAGCGGAGTGAAATTAAATGTCATGCTTTAGTAATGCGGATTTATCCATCTGGGTAGAGGCACGATGCCCTATGAAAATCTTTGGATAAACCATAGTTTAATTTCAATTTATATTTTCAGGCCCATTTATGGAACAATCTAACTCAAGTACCCATCAGATAACGTGTTTTTTTTTTAAATATTTTCATGACCATGGATACAAAGTCCTTCAGTAGCATACATTTTATTTATTTACATTTACTTTCACATAGTCCGCATTATAAGTCACCGTCCAGTTATGTTTTAGTAAAATGGTGGTCTAAAAGTATGTATGTTATAATGTTGCCAGCAAAGTATGCCACTAGTTTTGTATAGGTACATTCACTTATTTTTTAGATGCCAAAAGATTTAGTTTATAATAAACTTTACAAATATATTTGTCATGAAAATCATTATGACCCCACTTTAGAAAGTACCTCCCCTTACAAATAAGGATCAAGGACCCAGTTCATTCAGCTAAATGCCAGTGTTGAAAATAAGCCAAATAAGAAAATATTATATAACAACATTATTTTGCTTACAGATACAATTTAAATTTATTTTACGATGATGCAAAAATCCAATTTGTATCTTAAATTCTATACTATAAGGCATATTCGAATGCTAATACCGGCCAGTATATTAAATTATCTTATTTATCAATATTGAAGAATGCAACGTGTTGCATGTCGTTAAATTCCATAAAGAATATAGTTTTTTGTATGGTTGTATGGCGGGCGTTGCGTCTGGCAAGCAGCGCGTGCGCACGACAGCTGTACGCGCAGATGTTTGCGCAACAGCCTGTCCTGCAGCCTGCTCGGGATGAGGGATGGGGATACCTTCACAAAGGCTATGTGCGTTCAACTATTAAGGGGTACGTTGGTTAAGAAACGATGGGTACACGAAAGAATGGATTCTTTTAAAATTGAACGAATACCGTTCACAAATAAATTAGGCTAATTATTTTACTTCCTAATCGAAAACGAAAAATCATACAACAGCAAAAAGCTATAATTTATTACAAACATCTTGTCAAAGAATATTGATACCACCCGAAACCCTGTTAGGCGTAAAATATTTATTAAAATGTCATCAAGCAGAACAGTCCGATGGTTTAAACCAGCTGATATTATTATAGAGGGGTTCGCTAACCCCTATATCCTAATATATAATAAATATTTACGTCTAACCCCCTAGTAGTCTCGCATTTTCACCTGCAATTTGGTTAGGTTAGGTCAGCTAATGAATGACAAAATCATGTATAAGGTGTACAGTACAGTCCTTCATGATGATTAGATGGCTAATTTGTGCTTAGTAGATTATTGTAACATTATAATGTTTTCGAAAAAAAAATCGTTAGGTTTTATCTAACATTAGTTGAGTGAATTGTTTGATAACAAAATTAAATCTGTCTCATATATTAGGAAAATTAATAAGAAATATACAGGGCTATGGTGGCCGTTTTACATGAGTTATGTTTCACCGCAATAATGGTGTAAATCCCATGTTAAATTATACTACTGGTGAAACTATCTGGAATATGGTATACTCGTTACGTTACCTGGTTTCACATTGATATTTACGATTACGATATAGATGTATGTCAATTAACAGATTATCTTTACATATATCATGAAATCAAGATGAACTTTAACGAACTTATTAGCCTATTTAAGGTAGGTAACGGTTCTCATTGAGCTCCTTTAAAGGTTAGTATGGTATTAAGTTTTACCTTTGTAGTACCGATACTGGTAAAGTAGCTACTACTACTACTAGTAGAGCTTGAGCTTTCGGTGAAGGAAAGCATCGTGAGGAAACCATAAGCACGGTGGTTTGCTGGCTTCAACCCTCATGTTGAAAATCTGTCGCCAAGCAGCTATCGGTGTGTTCCGACACTGCACTTGAGAGCCAGTTCCTTCTAGGCTTTGTGTGCTTACCACCTTCGACCACATCATCACTGACCACGGTGAGATTGTGGTAATGTATTTTTGAATGTATGATGAAAACAATTTATTAATTTTAAATAAACTTATACCAATTTCAAAATATAAAGTCCTTTTAAAAACTACATAGATGAAATGAAATTAACTAAAGTCGCTGTCAGAGGGGACTTTCAAGGCCAGAGTGAATAGGTTCTTTCTGGGTAAGCGTGTTCCATCTTAGGCTTCGTCTTCGTCCGTTATGGGCGGGTCAGTGGCCGAACGCAAGCGCATTTAATTTAAAAAAAAAACTTTGGATGGCAATGCTGATTCTCTGACCGACGTATACGCCATTCTGGTCACGAGAGGATTCGACGAGGCGTTTAGAGATTTCGCAATAAAGATGGTGCACGCTTGGGCCCCACGGACCCCTAAACTCTATAGTTTCAACCCGCTCAAATATGTAGCTCGTACCTATTATAAATTAAAGAAAATAAGGTACTCGTACTCCTTTTTAAAAAAGCAAATAAATACGTTTTTGAAATGGATGATGAGAATTTCAAACATATCTTCATAACCACTCAAAAGAAAAACGAGACATTATTTTCAAAAAACATTAATTACCTAGCTAATAATTCAAAGAACCGTTGCGGCACGCGACCGGTGGAGTCCAACTCAACCGTACGTGCCGCGAAGCCGAACACTCCGGTGTACATCTCCCGCCTTCACTACACCACTACGGCGGAGGACATTATGGAGTACGTCCGCCAAAAGATCAAGTACACGCCGAGGGACAATGAATGATGCAGCTGCTGGAATCAAGCCGCAACGTCAACTTCAAGGCGTTCGTGGTGGGAGTTCCAACATGTTTTCTGCACCTCGTCATGGAAGAGGACTTTTGGCCGCTGGATGTGGTGTTCCGTCGCTTTCGCGGACAAGTGCCACACGATCGCACAAAGACATAGTGTTTTAGTTTAGTGTTTACTAACATAGGCTTAAGTGTTTATATTAACAAAAAATGTTTTACTATAATATTTATGTTAGTTTGTAAGGTATATATCTATGGGCCACTAGTAGCCTGAAATAAATGAATTATTATTATTATATTATTATTATAGTTTCAACCCGCTCAAATATGTAGCTCGTACCTATTATAAATTAAAGAAAATAAGGTACTCGTACTCCTTTGTAAAAAAGCAAATAAATACGTTTTTGAAATGGATGATGAGAATTTCAAACATATCTTCATAACCACTCAAAAGAAAAACGAGACATTATTTTCAAAAAACATTAATTACCTAGCTAATAATTCAAATGGCGCTAAAAAGTCTTTCAATCGAGCAATTCCCAATGAAGTGAAGTGTCGAGCGGAGGCTGCGATGCGTTTTTGTGGCGACTCCCTCCGGATGCGTCTGTCCATCCGGTCGCGACGCAAGTTCAATGATATGAGGGAACTAGCTGAGATGAGTGTTACTACTATTGAATATATGTAATATGATATTATACAAATATATAATGGGAAATTGGTAATTTTGGTTTAGATATTCTATTTTGTATGTGCAATGTGCATAAACAGTAAAAAAAAAAACAAAAAAAAACATTACAAATTATTAATTTATTAAATACTAGCTGCCCGGCACGATTTCGTTCGCGTGTTGTCCTACTAACCTATACCCTACCACTAACCCTACCCTACCCTACCCTACCCTACCACTAACCCTACCCTACCCTACCCTACCCTACCCTACCCTACTACCCTACCCTACCCTACCCTACCCTACCCTACCCTACCCTACCCTACCCTACCCTACCCTACCCTACCCTACCCTACCCTACCCTACCCTACCCTACCCTACCCTACCCACGCTTACTACCACTTCTTAATTTTTTCTTTCATAAGAACCTTCTCCTGACAATAACAAACACAACAAAAAAATAATTAGCGTAATCGGTCCAGCCGTTCACGCGTGATGGCGTGACCAAGGGAAATAGGGATTCATTTTTATATATATAGATTGATATTTAATATGAGAAAGGGTTGTATCAATTATATATCTACTCTATATATGCTGCCCAAGTCACTATCTATATGGGAAAATAGCAAACTGTTGGAAATTAAAGTTGAAACCAAAACAAAAATAAGTACTTTTTTAATAAAGGAAAACCGTAAGGGAAACATTTGTTCTATGAAGGTTAACATTTAACAACTCCCATGTGAAGAAAATCCCACCTAAATTCATTTTTCAGCCGACTACTGCGCTCTTTATCAGTTGTAGCGATGACGTGTACCGCTATCGGTTGCGCCAGCGCACCTCATGTGGCGTTTATCGCGATTCGCGACAAAAAGTACGGGAACTATGTGAATTCGTGTTTATTGTACACATATATTTCGATCTGTGTATTGATCCTGCAGTGATGTGATTGTATTGATTTGTGCTATACTGTTTGTTTTCGTCTGAAATTATAATAATGGAATGTTTTTAACCGACTTCAAAAAAAGGAGGAGGTTCTCAATTCGATTGTATGTTTTTTTTTTTTTTTTTTTTTTTTTTAATGTTTGTTACCTCATAACTCCGTCATTTATTAACCGATTTGGAAAATTTTTTTTTTGGCTGGAAGGGTACACTTCCCGTTTGGTCCCATTGTCATCAGATCAGGATTTGATAACTTCTTGGTGTACTTTGAAGTCGGTTTAAGTTTTTTGTAAAACAGTCCAATTATTAGAAATACAAGTTTGGGTGCATCGTATGAAATACAGGAATTTATAAGTATTTTTGACAACACTGTCTATGAATTGAACTCTGTTGAATTTGAAAATGTTGACTATAATTCATAAATATTTCTAACAATAAATGAACATTAATAGGAGAGATGTTGATAAATTAAATGGAGAAATATAATTAGATTACCTCAGATTTGCTACTATTTGGGATCATAACAGATATTACTCAGCATTAGCAGACAGTGAGGCTTGGACTTTACTTTGAAGAAAAACCGACAGAGAGTAAGTAAAACAGAAACACAAATAATCTTGTGAAATGAAATGAACATGCAAATACCATTTGCCTTGCTAGAAACTGTTTAGCTTTGACAAAATAATGAATGACAATATTTAAATACGAATGGCGAAGGATTAAGGAGTAGATAGAATCACATTCGGGTTTAATTACGGTGCTATTGGCCGTCATGTTATCATATCGACGAGTGATACTATTGATAAGAATGAAGCGGCGACATCGACCGCGTCCGTCCGTTTACAAATAACATTGGAATTGATTCTGTAAATAAATTAAAACGAAACCAAATCACTGCAATGGATAAACAAAACCGGCCTCGGATGTCCACTCGATGTTATACCATTGTTTGTATTTACAAGTACTTCGACGACAATTAGTTGAGCAATCACTCTTTCCGATTGAGCACATTCAGCAGGTGACTGAGCATCACTTTTTGTGTCAACAAATTCTTTGTGTTTCACATTATCGTTTGCTCCATTTGCATATTCGATGTCAACTTTAAATTCTGTTAAATTGAACGCTACTTCAGTCAATTATGAAAAAAACTAGCTGTGCAAAGTCCATTGTGTCATCGGGTGATCGTAAATCATCGGCATCGATGGGGGCTGGGTTTTGGGCGCATGAGTCAGGTGTCCTACGTAAGTAAACAGATACAGCGGGCTCCCCGGCCGACGAGCCCCCGGCCCCAGCGACCCTCGTAGATATATGGACCGGACCAGTGGCGCGAACATTCGCGGCACGTCCTTTGTTGGCCGTTTTGTTTTGGAGTACCATCCGGTTCCTGGTGGTGGGGAGGAGGGGACAGGTGGGCGCAGGTAGCGCGCGCGGCGGCACTCCAGTACACCTCGGTGCGTCGAGCTGCGCGAGCGCTTCGACTGTTCATAAATACTATCTAATATGGAAATGGCCAGTCATTCCGCGACAGGTGCGCGCCCGCGGCGTTCGTGCACGTGTGCTGTTTGTGAGTGCGCCGGCGCAGCCTTCCCTGCGGTCCACTGAACACCGGTAAGTTTTCCACACTGCCTATGTGAAAAATCCGTTTGATCTTTGAAAC
This sequence comes from Achlya flavicornis, assembly GCA_947623365.1. Classification (NCBI taxonomy): domain Eukaryota; kingdom Metazoa; phylum Arthropoda; class Insecta; order Lepidoptera; family Drepanidae; genus Achlya; species Achlya flavicornis. The sequence goes on along the minus strand of OX392468.1, from coordinate 3,966,449 downwards.
TGGACGCGGCGTTTTTGTCGTTTCTGTAATAACAGCGTCAGTTGCTCACACGCATCTGCCGTTCCGTTTCGGTGCAGCTGCCGACGGTTGAATAGGTAGGTATAATCTTTTTATTTCTTCGACGTGTCGTAACGTTTCTTTGAATGGATTCGCCCTTCCAGCGGCGTCTAAGGGCTCTAACACAATTATTGTAGGTTAGGCCCGGACGCGTTCACACGGTCGCGGCCGCAACGTTTTGCGTGTTGCTGTTACCTGGGTAAATATTGGTTCGATAACGTCCGCGAGTGCGTGCGTGTACACTACTGTTATCGATTCCACACATGCGTCACTTCGATAGTTATCTTTGGCGGATCTGGGTCATTGTTCTTTTGTATTTCGTGTGCAATTTCGTAATATTTCCCTGTGCGAGTTTTCTTTCATGTATAATGTTCTCGAACTAAAGTTTCGTTGCCCCTTATTACAAATTCATGCGTCTATAATTTACATTTTCTCTCGTTCCTCATATAAAGTACCTACACTTAAAATTAGTGACGTTAACGTGGGCATGAAACATGAAGCAAAAACTAACAAAAACTCGGAGACCGGAAAATGTTAGCTAGCACATATACCTAAAGTGTCACAAAATCATGCGCCGAATAATGTGAGTAACAAACAAGTAACCTAAAATATTTTCCAAGAGAATTAGTAGTTCCCATCCGCATGTTGGCAGATAATATTTCAGACACATGTGAGAATTAAGTAAAATAGATTTTGGGCCGGTTCTGATCTGAATCGTAGCTAATCGATTACAGGAACGAATCTTCAAAATAACCTGCGTCTAATGTGAACTTAACATGGCAACGACTATGTCTAAACATTAGGTGTTCGAGATTTTTTATAAAATCAGCAAAAACTAAAATATAAATTGCCGAAAAGAATAAAATTAATTGTGAATCGAGCATGATGAGAATCATCCGAGTTTTTTCTTCACAACTTTATTACTTGATGCCTTATCAATGAGCAGTGTGATCACTAATGTTAGTACATGCAATACAGACTATTATTTGGTAGTGAATATAATAGGTTGGTTTTTTCCTGTCATGTCGCTTCGGTCTGTCGCACACAGACCGGTCCCTTGCTCCGTGACTACACGAAATTTGGAAAATCTAAATTAGCCGAGCTCTTTTAGCAATGCTCGTATTCCAAAGTCATGAACATTAACTACTTCGTGACTTTAAATAATTCATTACAATTTTATGTATTTAAATTGTACTGACGAAGAATTTAGTTTCTAATCGTCGGTGAAATAATTTAGAATACTGAAGTAATATGCTTCAATACTAACCTAAGCATATTGCTGAGTCGAGACCTATTCCTGGCATCACGCAACATTGCATTTTTGTCTAGTTTTTTAATTGGTTGTTCTGTTTTTTTTTATTCTTGTTTTTTTGTAATTTCTACAGTCTTTAATGTAATATTGTGTGTTGTCCTGAATAAATCTTTTTTCTTTCTTTCTTTCAATGAAGTTCTTCATGCACTCTTCGATGAGCTGTCGGATAGATCGATACACAGATGGATTGATTACCTTGCTAAGAATATTTGTTACTAGCTTTTTGCCCTTACGGGTGCAGTAACACTAGGCTCAAGGAACATCTTCTCCAATATTTATTTCCATCTAAGTCTGTCGATGTCTGTCATTCAGTCACGGCATTGTTTTGAAGGTATCGATATATCTTAAAAAATCATGAAATATTGGCAATGAAGAATAACTCAATGAAGCTTATCCATCATAATCAGATGTAGCAAATGATATCCTGATAACTTTTGATATAGAATCAATGTACTAATGCCATCTTCTCGATCCATCTCAGAATATACGTAGCACTTACTACAATCAAATCCTTTAGTTAAGCATCAATATTTTGAGAATAGCTATCAATGCTACGAAAAATATTGTTAGTTATAAAAACACACTAAAGTTTAATGAAATTAACTCATACACACAATTACAATCTAACTATCGCTACAAACGCTAGTCTTGAATTTTCCATTGACCTTGGCAAAGATTTATGTCCTCACTGGATTTTGAACTTGCCATGCCACAATGCCAAGGCTAACTCTGATTCCACTGAACATTTTCACTTGGCATACTAATTGAATCACTTAATGAATTAATGTATGTTTCGGGCGTATATTATGAACATGAAAATCAGGTATATGAAAAAGATAAAAGAAATAAAGATAATTCTATTGTAGTATATAGTAAAGTAGGCATACTATCCATTCTGCTTAAACACTGTAGTGCAAACAGGTGACGCGAGAGAGAGAGACAGGTAAATAATTACCTAATAAGGATTGATACAGTGCATAATGGAATGCTTTTGCGTCAATTCCATTGAATTCCTTTGATATCGTTACATCGAGAGATTTAAACTGCTTAGGCAACATGTTTATAGGAAAGCGGCGATTTTGATCACTTTGAATCCACAATTTAAGTGAGATACTGTGTCCAAATTCTTGGTATGGTGACTTAGGAAAGCTGAAGAGGCGAATCGATAACTATAATAAGGTAAATCATGTTTCATTTGCTTTTGCAAGCACAAGTAAGCGACGCAAATAATAAAAGATGACGAAGTAGAAATGAAAAGATTGCAGTCAATAAAGAAATAACACTTCAGATTTTAAAAATAGAACAAATAGCTTTAAACATCCAACGATCGCGTTTTAATAGAGACCGGCAATCGACAGCACGTCGGATTGCGGCATCCGAGACGAGATTTCTAATCGACGGCCGCGTCACGCGCCGCGTCCTCCGTCCGGAACGAATTGTCGACAGATAAGCATCGACATCGAGCCGCGGACAACACTAGTTTGTTGTTAGGGCTGCCGAATTGTATGTTATAATAGATTTCAGTTGTGTCATAGTATGAGTAACTACTACTAGGTACTACTGCTGTGTGCGTTATTTTAATAATTGATAATGGGTACTTATCTTAGAAATTCGACACAGAGTATACAATGATAAAAATTTGCCTCAAAATGGTATACTATACTAATTAAAATATGCTTCTAATTTCTGGTGAATAAATATAAAGAAAATATTAGTATATTTCTAATCAACAGTGCATAAAGAGGTAGTAGAGGTAAGAAGAATAAGAGAGGTAGGGCAAACGGGCATAATTCCCTTATACCTAATGCCTAATGTTACTCATACCTAATGAAAGATGACGGTAAATATACAAATATCTGATGACAACCCTACCGAATGAGAGACTAATCGAGGCCCGCGACAAATCGAACAGAGCAATGTGATGACTTGACGATCTTTGCTATATTGTTCGCATTTGGCCAGGAGCAATAACTATTTTAGCTCCATAAAGGCGTTACAATATAGATAAGGAAATAACTGATACTTATCTGTCAAAATATATTTGATATTTTGTTGCGATTTGTGTTTAGAAATTGGAAATGAATTTCAGTATGAGAAAATAAAGATTCGAGAATATATACTCGTTAGCCTTTATGAAAGCTTTTAGTAAATTCGGTCTTCCAGCACGGGAAAATAAGGGGTAGCGACGTGCCCACGAAATATAAAGAGATGTGAGCTAATATAATCATTTACTTTAAAAGACAATATTGGTGACTGGCACCAATTCGTATCCTAGAAAGCTTCATAGTAAGTCAGCAAGTAAAGATAGCCATTGTGGATGTTGAAACAAGATTGGGGCGGGGCTCCAGACCAAAGCGGATCACTGCTCCGTTCTCATAACCTTTCGAGCAGACTAATGTGCCGCCAAGATCAATGTCAGTGCCATAAAGCGTTCCCACTTCCAATGATAAATGTCGACAAAAAAAACACCAATTAGAACAATACAATTGAATAAGAATTTATAATTGAACCACGCTACGATGATACCAACTTTTTTCTATCCGTGGCACATTAGTGAAGTTTCATTTTGTGCGTCGCATTAATTTGAAAATTATGACTAATCTAGACTGTTCTCTTAGAAGTCCGAGCATGAAATTGTGTGCACGAGGCGTATCGACAATTTGCGTCAGTTTTTTTTATCACAGTCACGACAGCCCGGATTCCTCGGCCAATCGCCGGCTAGAGGCGATGTAATTGGGAGAAACTACGCGGCCACCACAAATGCTTGAGATCTATTCTCGACCAACCGAATAAGACCTCCGAAGAATCATCTTTCGTCCCCCGCTGTCTCTAAACGAGTATAATTTGGAGAGGAATGGAAGATCACGCTTAATTCGTTGGTACATAATGACACGGTTCTTTGGTCTGTGGCAATACAATGTGTAACTGTATCGGCCCTTTTGTCCAAGTGATGATTGTTTGACTGATGGCTTATAATTCCTCGGCGGATATTGCGTAGACCACTTTTGCAGGTAACAATTATTTTTTTGTCAGTAGAGTGCATTGTTAAATCTAATTGAACATGTTTGGAATTCGGTTATTACATTGCATTAGCTTTATACATTATTATGAAATATGTGGTACTGGCTGCAGGTTTCCCTATTTTAAACTCAAGTGCAAATTTAAAGCTTCTAGATCGTCTGGACTGCGGCTCCAAAACTATTCGTGGCAATAGATTTTGAAAATTATAAATGTGCGTGCATTGCATATACAATAATGCGATGCGACGAATATAATAAAACAAAGGAAAACCGACAGACATATTCGATCCAGTTTTGGAGGAGTAAACTGGGGATTACGAAATAGAGATTTCGTCTAATTTAAATAGGTATAATCGGTCCAAGCTGTAGTTGTCTCTATCGCCCTCGGGCGGGCCGGGCACAGCGCGACAGTAATAGATTTGTTAAAAACCTATTCTTCAAATTTCTTGCAGCCATCCTTTCCTCTTTAAAGTGTGAATGTGTGTGACTTAATCACGCATAAAAGGCAGCCCAGATTGAGATGAAACTTAGACGGGGATAATCGTATCCTGGAAAAATAAGACACTTCTTTATCTCAAAGAAAAAAAAAAGAAAAAATTGACAACAAGGGTTACATGTAATATAATGTACATTATCATAACAAGTACGACTTCTGTAATATCCTCTATGAACATAACAATTAGTTAATTAATATCGCTGAACGGCCCGCTGTGTGTGTGGCTTACGGCTTTCTAATCACGAGAACAATAAAATGGCCGCTATGCTCGCTATATTTTATTTTACAAGCACGAATGTTTCAAAGTGGGACGCCAAAAGTCGTTAAAGTAATACTTTGCACTGAAATTAATTATTAAACCTCAAATTTACAGTTGTTTCTGAATTAGTGCAGCTAGAATACAGTATGAATGCCAACGGCAAGTTACAACTGAAGTCTCCTAAGTAAAAACTGCTTCGACATTAATGTGGCACTTATTAGTAATGTAAACAATTTTATATCGCGTCCCGGTGAAACTTAAGTTATATTGCCGTCATTAAATGTAGATTTAATGACCATTATAGTTGTTAATGCTAACTAATTTGTATTTTATTCGGATCTGTGTTAACACTGTTTCCATGCGAAAAGAAAGAGAATTAATATAGGTATCATATGTTTCATTTCGTACGTATCGTCACGAAACGTTAACTACTGAAACGTTAATATTTGTGTTTTGCGCATGACGCATGACGTATGGCAATGAATTATTGTATTTTTTTTTTTTTTTTTTTTTTTTTTTTTATTTGATTCACAAAACTGGATACAATAATTATTTATGGTAAAATACACAGTAAATATCTTAAACAAAAAACTACTGTATCCTACTAGATGTGAATACAGCATGCAAAAATGAGGAGGTACTCACATAAGTATTATGGATTTACTTAAAAATTTAAATAATAAAAAGGGAAACACAGATTAAAAACAAAATGATACTATACAAAAATACATAAAATTAGCAAAAATAGGTTTACATAATTATTTGATTTAATAAACGTTTAGCTGAGGCTAAAGAACCAAAAAATATATCGAAATCACGTCTGATGGCATTGTAAGAAGAGCACAAGCGATACAAAGGAGAATGCTGCCCAAGAACGGTACTACAGGCAGGGAGACTAAAAGTATTTCGATTTTGCAAACGACTTCCAATACGCGGCACAAGGATGTTAATATTTTCGAGCATCTGCGGACAATCAATCTGGCCATTTAACAATTTAAAAAGAAACATTATATCTAGATATTTTGTATTGTATGTAATATTCTATGTAACGATTTGAAACCAAATAATGGACCCATATCAATAAATAACATAGGAACCAATGTAGCGTTTTGAAAGCAAAATGAATTCATAAATATTTTGCTATACGATAATTACGCGTCATGCGCAAGTCACAAAATTACGTCACATGGACTTTGAATAATTTAAAACGCAAGAAATATTCGTTGGGAATATAAAATGGGGACCAGTTGAAAAATACCAATCAATTGTCACAGTCCGTAATGTAGTCTTAAAATTAACCGTGGTGCTGATCATCCTTAGTAAATACTCTTTCACGTGAAACTTTCGATGAGACGTCACAATATAAGAACCATTACCACATAATAAATAATAGTACAACCATTGCTCATAACAATTTAATTTTAAACGCAGTTTGTTATTTATAATTCTTTCCATGTACATATAATTTTAATTTCTATGTAGTTTAGTAAATAACATCTTTATGAAATTTGAAAATAAAACATATTACAATAAAAAAAAAAAAACGTTTCAGTAAAAAATAAAATTTATAACTCCAACAGTTATATGCATTTACAGGGAGACATATCTATGAAATATCTTTTGACGTTTATGAATGAATCAAGCCAAAAATAACCTTATTGCCACAATGTATATCTTGGATTTGATGGACTGTAGGACGCTACTTTTCCTCCGCATGTCATTACTCTTTACGGGGTGAGCACTGACTCAAACGCATGTCCATAAAATAAAAACTGCGTGCCAAATTATGTGTTTATTCATTTATTGAATATGACACATCAACAGCATACGTATTAAACGTTAATGTTTATTAACTTACCATTACCATACGTAATATTCACGAAATTTTCAATCGTAATGCCTAACTAAATCTACAAGTGAAAATGGTTCGTCGTTCCTTAGTAGTGCCGTATCTCCAAGCGTAGGTCGGACCTACCGCACTAGACTAGAAGCACAGCTAGAAGTCCTAATAACACGCGGTAGCTATCTGATAGCATTTACTACCCGGTAGGATGTCTGTTTGTTTTAATTACATTAGACACAAGTGAAATGGGTAGTAGCTAGAGTATAATTCTACTTTATATTATGGACATCCTGTTTTATCTATGATTCAATTGAATTGAATTTTATAAACGTTGGTGAATGTGTTTTGAATTATGTTTATATGTTTGGTTTTATAAAATGCAACGGAATTTAATATACTAGTATATTAATATTATTCTATTTTGTGTACGGTATGTGGTACTTGCCTTGCGGTAGCCAGCAAGGTTTCAACCCTCAAGTTGAAGATCTTTGCTTAGCTTTGTAAAAATCAACCGTCTACTACGTCATCTCATAATCATCATGGACGTCGTCGTTATTTTTTGGGATTCCACATTCCTGACCTGCAAGAAATAAACGTTTCCTCCAAAAGTACAGCAAAAATGTTAAAGGATTGACATGCCACAGAAAGTCCCTCAACTAGACTCATGTCAATCTCATTCATTCATTCATTCATTCGTTTGCGTTTCTCTTGGCATTGATGTACAATGATCATGTCATTGTCCCTATAGGTATTTATCTTCCGAATCTGTGGATAAGCTAATGAACTTAGGAACTAGTGGCCCTCATAAAACGCTGTTTAACTTATATACTGATTAAATGGTCAAACAAATAACGTCACCCTACTATCATTGTCAAACAATGTGACGTTATTTACGTGAACATAGATAAATAGCGTTTTTGGGAGTAAGTATTTAGCATTTGGCTACAGCAGAATGGTGCGTCCTATGGGTGCGTCTTTGGAAAGTTTTCACTCATATATCCCGTGAAAATCGACAAATATTACCGAAATTACGATGCTTTCTATAAATCCAGTTAGAAATCAAATTTGTAACAATATTTCACCCGCACCTTCTAGTATGAAACGAACTATAAGTATAGTAGTATTACAGTTAGGACACGTGAGGAAATGCGATGCGTTTATGTAAAATATGTGACACAGCTATCAGACTGTTGCATTAAAATTTTAACCATCAAGTTGAGTTTATATTGACTTATAGTACACACGTCGGGTTTTATCGATCTTTATCCAGTTCATGTAACTAACTGTTAATACGAGCTGTTTTACAATTCAAATGTACAATAGTACAGTGACGAGGCAATTTGTTCGTGATGTGACCGACCCTACGGAATGTAGGCGTAGAAATACGTAATTAGGTATTTTATGATATCAAGAGATACAATATGATTTCTTAATTAGGAGTTTTTGTGTAAAAGGTTGGCACTTATACAGTCCACTTGATACCAAAGGGATTTTCAATGTTGTGCCGACCTTTGCTAACCCTAAAAGGCAATTGTAATATTGTTCAACGTTACATTTTTCAAAAAACCATTCACCTGGTGGTGGCGCGGCCACCGTTGTAGGACGCTAGTGATGCCACAGGTATTGCATTAGTATGACACTTACAACACCTTTGCCCACGAACGACCCAAGTTGTAACTTTACTCACATACAGGAACACACCATTATTATTTGGCTGCGGTATTCAGTAAGGTGGAGGTACTTCCCCAGTCGAGCCGGTCAATTGAGCAAAAAAAACGTTTTGCCCTACCTCTCTTGCTAATTTAAATTCAAAAAAGGATTAGATCCTTTTTATCCTGGAACTGTTGTCTGTTGTCACATATTGAAACCAGAACTGTTTCGAACTGTGCGGTCTCAAAGGACCTTCCTTCCGCGGACGCTCAGATTGTGGAATGAACTCCCCGCCGTGGTTTTCCCAATGGAGTACCTACAGCATGGGGTTTTTCAAAAAGGGTTTGAAGAGATTCCTGCAGGGTCGGCAACGCGCGAGTGACACCCCTGTTGTTGCAAGCGTCCATAGGCTGCAGTAACCGCTTACCATTAGGCGGGCAGAATGCTTGTTTTCTACCTAAGTAGTATAAAAAAAAATGTATTTCCAATATTGTACTCCTGAAATTGAATTTTTTCATACAAAACTAATTATTTATTTATTTAAAGACACAGTAATAAGATACAAATTACAAACTACATCTTACATTACATCTTTTGAGCGTAGCGAGCGAACTTTGAGCGACTTTGACAGCTCCGGTACCGACAAATGGTATTGAGTGAGCGATCACGGTGCGATTCACATTTTCTCATGAGTACCAGGGGCGAGTACTCTGGCGGCGTGACCTAACCGCAGATGGTCCCAAACGCCTCGTAAGGGGTTGCCTGGTATAGTGTTATATGACCGAGAGGTTGGTAGAGGTGGCCACTATAGAAAATCTCAGTAGATATCAAGGGGGTATGTACAGTCGAGGACATAAATATGTATACAATTAGTAAAATTCAACAACGGTTTCCTCTTAAACTACTGATTGAAATTATGAGATATTATAAAGGCAGAATCTTCTAACATATACTATTATGATTTGTGTAATAGTTTAACACTTAAATGTTAAAACTGCGAGAAAATCGCTTTTGAATTTCAAAAAGTGTATACATATTCATGTCCTCGACTGTACCTACCACGTTTAGAACCATAATTCTCATAAATATCGGCAGATTAGTCGAGAATGGCACCGTATCGTGTTTTAAAACGGTTATATTAGAGTTATTATTATATAACGGATCACGTAACTGCATGCGCTGGTTAACGTATGAGGAACGGTGATATGGAGCGCAGTAACAATTAAAAATATATTATTATTCACCGTTATATAGCTAAATTACTTTGCACACAAAATTATTTCAGTGCTCTTGTTTCATGAATAATGTTACCCGTTTAAATGAGGTTTATTTTATTGCGGTAAAGTTTTTTTTTTTATGAATGATGATAATTTTAATCTAATATTTACAAGAAATAAACCAAAAAGTTGTAGAACACTGCCTCGATGCAGACCATACCATATACCAATATTATTATTTTTTAAATATTGGTCTATGGTATTTCTGTTTAGATTTGAATTTGGAACGAAGTATTTATAAGTGATATATCTTGAGTATGTCAAGTAATGAAACCATAGGGCTATTTATATTTTTTTGTGTAAGACCGTTTGTTTCTAAAAAATAAATAAATAAATAAAAACCTATTAATTTACGAAAAATGAATATTTTATAAAATACTTTCATGAAGAAACCTTTTGACGAATAACAAGCTTTACTTAATATGATTAAAATAACGGGGTATCAAATTCAATGCTTCCCATTGCATTAAAACGCTTGTATTTGGTTCCCACGGTGCCGGTGCAATATTCATATAATTCTCAGTATGATCATAAATGTTGTTCTCATTAAATTAAAACAAGGCTTTTTGATTACTTACTTATTTAACTTTTGGTTTATTTTGTGGAATTGGCTGCTATATTAATATTCTGCTAAATAGCTAAGCTTAAGCTGTACGCAAAATAAAAAATAAAAGATATTTCGGAAAAAAAAATGGCGTGAAAGAGAAATACGTTACAAGAGGCAGCACTATCAGGCTGCCTAAATCACACACATATATTCATATGTTTGTGGCCTAAATCTACTTTGCGTTGTCTATGACTTTTCCCCGTGTCACCAAATCTATGGTCAACGCCATCTATAACAGGTGGAGATTTCGAGATGGCATATATTCGAAACCTATGTTGGGTTAGTCATGCTGAACAACTTTTACTATGGGACCAAAACAAAATTCTTGTTGATCCGATAGTAAAAGTTGTTCAGCATGATAACCCAACATAGGTTTCGAAAATATGCCATCTCGAAATCTCTACCTGTTATAGTATTCAGGGTTTCGTACCCAAAGGGTGCCAAACGGGACCCTATTACTAAGCCTCCGCCGTCCATCCGTCCGTCTGTCTGTCAGTAGGCTGTATCTCATGAATCGTAATAGGTAGACAGCTGAAATTTTCACAGACCATTGCCGCTGTAGCAACAAATAATAAACCATTCAAGAAACGTCTTCGGGAACCCTTCGTGTGCGAGTCCGATTCGCACTTGGCCGCTTTTTTTCTGAGATGACAGAATATTCTCATTAAAAAAAAATACACAGGAGGATTAAAACAGTTACAAACGGCTACGTTGCAAATATTTATGGTCAATAAATCGTTTCGAAAAAAGAATAATATTGAAAGAAAGAAATAAAATAAAAAGAAATAAAAAAAATTATATTATTTTTTCGAAACGATTTAGCATGATATAATACCAGTACCTATATGTCTATTAAACTATAGCCCTATTTAAGTGTATTTGTATTGGTCGGTTTGTAGTCAGCCTTGACTTGACTATGACCGGACGGAAACGGCTTAGCTCTCACCATGTTAAACAATACAACACTTCAGCAGGTTGCGAACAGGTTTCTTTAGACTCTGGTTAGATTAAATAAGCTTTGATGAAGATTATATGGACTTTTTGGCGGGAACTTGCAGACTGACGTTGCCTTTTTGTTTTATTTTCATAAATTCGTGTATTTTGAGTTTCATTGCGTATTATCGGTGGTAAAGATCAATTCATGTGTACCAGTTAATGGAAATAGTGTTCGGATACATTTAGAGTCGATCTCAATTATGCTGGAATCATGCAGAGTCATACGATCCATTCGTTTTACCGTTAACTCAATGACAGATTGACGCACGGCGCGCGGCGTTGTGGCATCTCTATGTTTATAATGATAACTAAATTATATTCTCTCAGCAATTGTTTATTAATTAATGCTTGGCTTGTACCTATACTATGACTTTCCAATAGCTTTGATTTAAGCCAGTGAATACATATACTATATGAGAAATCACTATTTTCATGATATATCTAACTAAACTCTTACTTACATATTTTCAAATAATTTCGAGTGTAATGTAAGATGCATTTAAAATATCCGAAGATTAGTCTCAAGTTTCGTAATCACCTCAAATTTAGTGAACAAAGCTGGACGGACCACTTTTGTGTCGTGGTCCCGAAATATTTCCATACAATTAAATATTCATTACTGGCAGTGCCCGCGGTGGCGGACATTTTCTATCATTAAGACTTGAAATCGGCATTTTGAGTACGAAGTCGACACGAAGGCTTTAGGCTACGAAGTTATTTATTCAAATCAGATGAACAAAGCATTCCTATAAGGAACTCATTGCCTGGTTTTCGAGACGCGGCTAATCTATATTATGTGACGACGAAGCGCTCGTGGTGTAGCATGATTAGCCGTTCTTAATCGATCGGCAAAGTTAAGCTACGTCTGTCTTGGTCGGTACCTGGATGGGTGACCGCCTAGTGGTATTTCAAATCGAGCGTTTCCGTGCTTCGGAAGGCACGTAAAGCCGTTGGTCCCGGTTATCACTTAATTGTGATAGTCGTTAAGCTGGTTGGATGCCTCCTAGGCGGCTTGAAAAACTCCAACAGTAGGTTGGCCACTAGCCTACCTCCACCGATCCGCAGTGGGCACGCGTGGTGGAGTATCTGCCCATTTCCTTTCACCCTGATTTGTGAAAGGAGGCCTGTGCTCAGCAGTGGGACATTATAGGCTGATGATGAAGGGGTGACTGAGACGCCACTGATCGTGGGTTCAATTCCCATTTTTACTAAACATTTGTGTGCATGACAGATGACATGACTGATTGTTCTTTCCCTGGGTGTAAGTACCTACAAATAAAAATTCTTGTGTTGTTGGCGCAGTTGATTAAGATTCCACCTATCGCGCCGCAGGTCGTTCGATTTCCACCCAGGACATACATTTGTGTACATGAGTAGTATACCTATGTATTGTATCAGTTATCTGGTTTTCATAGTACAAGCTCTGCTTAGTTTGGGATCAGATGACCGTGTGTGAGGAATGTCCCAGGATATTTATTTATAGTAGGTACACACGGCTACAGATCAAGCTATATATTTCCAGTATAAGCTGATCTCGCATTGTATAGGATTTCCGTACAATGTGTGTCCGTACCGTGTGTACAAGCTCTGCTTAGCTTGGGATCAGAAAATCGTACGTGAAGAATGTTTCAGGATATTAATTTATTAATTATACCAAGTTCTGATGAACCGTACGCTTTAAATTTGGTTCAAATTTAATTTTTTTATACCACAAAGGTGGCAAACAAGCATACGGCCTGCCTGATGGTAAGCAGTTACCGTAGCCTATGGACGCTTGCAACACCAGGGGTGTAACTCGCGCGTTGCCGACCCTGAAGAAATCCCTTCACACCCTTTTTGAAGAACCCCATGCTGTACTCCATTGGGAAAACCACATCGGGGAGCTCATTCCACAGTCTGAGCGTCCGCGGAAGAAAACTCCTTTAAGCCCGCACAGTTCGAAACAAATCTGGTTTCAATGTGTGTGTCAAAATTGCACAAATGACTTTCCCACGCTAGCGTTCGATATTCGAATTGTGCTACAGCTATGACGCAAGCACTATGCTAATTGACGCACACAATAGGATACGTCTTCGGTCATAATTGCCTTAATAAGCGCCGTATAATCATAATCTAACAGAATTACAAGATTGAAACCAGACTTTTTATTGTACCATTGTATACGGGAGCGGTCCAACGATGATTGCCAATCAACTTTTGTGTACGGCCCGATGCTATTCGTATTGACATGGATGTAATACAGATGCGTAATTGTTTTAAAAGTGCGTCGTGTGAAATTAGTTTCGTGAGAGATAGTACGTGATGGGATACATAGTAAGTCTTATCTGTAGCATTCAATATCGATGTCAGATTATTCGGAACCTGTGGTTAGATTTATTTTATTATTAGGAAAATCTTAATAGTTTAGATAGATTCCTTGGAATTTTTGGCAGGAACTGGCAGAGTGACGTTGCGTTTACATTTTTATGTTCATAAATTCGTGTGTTTTGAATTTTATTGCATATTATCGGTGGTATTTTATCCAATGAAGATCAATTAATGTGCACCAGTGAAGTTAAATGAAATGAAATACAAATAATAAAAAAACACGAATTTATAAAAAAAAAAGAAAACGCAACGTCACTCATCACGTTCCCGCCATAAAGTCTATTGTGAATTTGTGACTGTTAATTATGGTTGCCAACCTTAAAATGACGAAGATTAGATTCTTTATTTTAAAAAAATACAACACGTAGAACTAGATACAACTCAGAAACTGATTTTTTAATAAAATTTCTTATAGGTTTCTAAAAGACAAATCTAATGAAAATAAGTACTTGTTTTATTTATAAAACAAAAAATAATAAAACAGCAAGGAGATAAAAGCCACCATCCTGTAGGGCTAGCTAGGAGTAAAAAAGCTTCGAGTTGCTTGCAGTGTCGACATCCTAGTGATGGACGGGTAGACATACGGAGGCTTCGCGGAAGAGAGGTGAATGACCCCGTCCCCACTTCCCCTAATTATCCCTCCCCGTCCCGCCGACTAACTTTGCGGTTTCAGTTTGTTTTATTACAAAAAGTCGATATAAGCTGTTACGCTAATAGTGCATGCGTAAGCGCTTCTTTTTTTATACAGGTAAACAGCTTTAGCTTCCAATCGGTAATGGAAACAGATATAGTTTCCTTTTGGAACAAAAGCGAGTGCTTCGTTGTTTCGTAAGTACGGTAGGTAAATAATAGTCCAGCCAATACGCTATGAATTATATAAATTTAATTATCAAATTGTGTCCTACGCAATCGCAGTAGCGGCTTCTCACATTCTTGAGCACTTTGCATTCGCCATTCACATTGTTTTGAGGGAAATAACAAACATTCTTATCTGTAGCCGCCGCCGAGACAAGGTGACACTTGCGAATTGTATTTCTTTGTTACTTTTTATTTTTTTCAGCACAGGTCGAAATATGCGCGTTATAAGTATGCGCTTAGAATACAGACGGAGACATGGAACGCGTCTGTTCGCTTCACTTCCCATGGCATCTGCCGTGAGAAAGATTTCTATCCACGGCCGCCATTCATTTTTGTGCAAAAACTCGAGCGCGTTCGGAAGCCGCGGAAAGGTCACACGAGAAACTGGCAGCTTTTTAAAAATGGCAAAATAAAAAGAAATCACGGGCTCAATTCGTCGCTGTTTCCCCGCTTAATTTCCTTGTTTTATTTAAAGGTTTCGTTGGCTTTTTGCATATTTTCTGCCAGTATTACATTATTATTCAAAAACAGTGGCAGAGAACTCAATAGCTGAATACTTTTCACAATTTAAAATAGAGATTTTAAAATCCTCTGAAATTGTCTAAAGTTCCGATGAAGATTTACTATGTAGATCAATATTTGGATGAACTAGATCAGCACGTGCAAACCCGCGAGCTGGTTCTCTAGTAACTTTATACAATGCATTATCAGTTGAGGGCATCTGCCCAAGCCCCGGGACAATGCTTTCATAGCAAAGGATTTACTGCAAACAATCGACGGCCGCGTTGTAGCTCGCTCCTAGACTATCTTATTAAATTCAGCTCTGGATTTGTTAAGCAAAATTTTGCATAACTTATATCTGCGTATTGTTTTGTTACATTGTATCTGTGATCTTTAGATATGATTAAAGGAGTAGCTTTACCTTAGCGTAGCGAAAATATCCTAAGTCTATGAGCTTGACAATATTTTACAATATATTCTTTGAGACGTAGGCTAAATTTAGATGTATAAGGTTATTTTTTTGAAATCCAAGTTGGTACTTATACAGTTAATCCTTTGAGCATTTTTTTCGCTATTCCTTAAACTTTAGGATTTGGTCTTACATGAAAAAAAATCTCCCTGATATAACATTACTAACTTATTGACATATTTATAAGAACACCTAAGTATTGTTGGATGACCTTTATTTAGTATTTATTCATGCATGGAAAATAGAACAAAGAACGTGTAATTAAAACGTCAATTAGCATTCAACGTTATCTTTATGTATTAAACCTTTTTTACAGTTCCTAAAATTCTAAATAAAGAATATTCCATATTGAAATAAATTGTATGTCATCATATTCTATTTTTAAAATAGTACCAAAAACAACGAGAGACTCTTTCAAAGACAATACAGCATTCTCCAACACCTCTTTATCAGATCTCCACAATAGCTCGGAATGAGGTGGCGAGCGTTTTACAATAGCACTAACTGTATAAACTGGCGGCAACGACTGTGATACTATCATGATAATCCACAGATTATATATCAATTTAATATTCTAGACGGTAAGCGATCTGTAGCTCCGCGCGTATAGATAGTAAGGCTGTGTGAGTGCGTTATAGTTACTCAATTGAGGAGTATTCTAAACTTGAGAACGTATATTATACTAGGTTTCCCACGCAATCACGAAGAATTCAATCTTTTCCCGGTATAAGAAGTACCCTATATGTTATTTTATGTCTACTCCTGACAAATTTCACCAAGATGGGTCCACTTCTACATTTCTAATATAAGTAGGATATGATAGGATATTACTTATGTAATCAACTACAATGTACCCTACCGTTAATGTTTCCTCACGATGTATTCCTTTACCGAAAGCTCAAGCTCAATGTAGGATTCGAAGCCGGGACCTGCATCTCGGTATCCGAAGTCACTGAACATAAATTTTCATATTATTAAATTAACAAGGGAAAGCAAGCGTTAATTTGTTCAAATAAATAACAGGTCCTCTTAATAATAGTAAAATGTTTTATCATAAATCTGTAATATTTACATAACTTGAGTTAAGTTGATAAAATACGAAGCGTTTAAATTAAATATTGACTTATAGGCGCGTGGCAATACTACTTTATTGTGTCATGATAATTTATTTAGATTTTCTTTTTTTTTCAGGATATGGTTCCACATCATTCGGATGCAGTTTAATTGGTGAGTTTACTTAAAATAGCAATATTGATATTACCAATATTAAAATATATGATATGATATCAGTTGAGTAAATAAAGGATAAATACCAATTTATTTACATCAATAAATATAATTTTATTACGGATGCAAGTAGACATTTTGTTGTACAGTTCGTCGGCAGTTTAAGTTCTTTTTACCAAAAACCGCTTCTATATTCCTTACAATATTCATTAAAGTAACTAGTACCTACTGAAATAAAAGATATGTTTCGGTAATATACCTACCTAAGCGTCGCCGGTGAACACGTCATGTGACATTATGACTCATTATGTTGTATGCGGGCCTCGATTCCATTTTGTTTTTTGTCACCTGGCCACTAACAATAAAAATAAAACTATTGTCATACAGTTTTAAAAAGAGAACACAAAAGTGCTGGCTGTTTAGATTAAAAAAATGTCGTCAGCTGTTTTTAGAACGTGATTCGAATTTTGAAGTGTAAACCAAAATGTTCGGGGCAAAGTTCAAAATAATATAGAATGCTTGTTGTCGTTTTTTTTACTTAGTATTAAAGAAATATAGCGATGGAATTAGCTTGAGTAATTTACTTAACTTATGAGTAAATAATAAGTTAGTTAAGCGTGGGATGTTTGCGGTCTCAGTACTGTTAGCTGAGAAGAGTGACAGGAGGTGGGTGGTGTCCATACTACCTATCTATCTATAGAACAGAAATTCTTCTATAAGTACCTACAGTGCCGTGTTGTAAGGTATGATTTGCTTATACTTTATCGAAATCGTCAACAAACACTGATATTTTCTTGGCATAACCATTCCTCATAATGAATATACTCGATAGAATTTATTCAATTCAAAAATGCTTGCTAGACAAATGTAACTTCATATAATGCTTCACCAAGAATGATAATCGAGGTACATGGTAATTGCCGTGACGTGGTCTGAACATAGGTACCTACCTACATAATCGTCACGCAACGCTGGCTGCCCCTACCACGGCGCTTTCAAACCGCATTTCAATGCGTATCCATTCCCAAATGTTACCTTACACTGTGCGGTCGGCTCGTTTAAGTTATTCCTCCGTGTTCTCAATCGCAGCAATGGATAGTGTATTAGACAATTTAGTTTTGTGTGTGAATAGTTTCAAGTTGTTAGCAGTCTAATCGAAGTCCAAGGTCTACGTTTGTCATTTCAGTTTGTGTAAGTAATTTAGGAAAAGGCAAAATGTTTTGTGTTTTAGGGCCGGTTTATACGTACTTGCTTCAGCAGGGTTATTCTGAATCAATAAGTACACGTTTTTCTTGACATGCATTGTTTCGTTAAAAAAATGCTCGGATTTTGGAGCCAATATTTTGTGCACATTCTATAATTAAAATTAAAATTAATGACCCTATCTTCGTAATTATAAGGTATTGAATAGACTGCATTTTTTGAGTATCATTTCTCCATTATACAATTTGTATAATAGATATAAATATAAAGAGTATTGTCAGAGGTACAAACGGAAACCTAGCAGTTCCATAGCTACATAAAGAGTAGAATATTAACCGCTTTTATCTGAAAATCCTATAGAAATCATGAATGAGTTTGTGAAGCTTAACGTATAATATCTACTGTTTTCTCGATCTTTACGAGCAATTGTAAGATTTTCAATTAATATTTTCCAGATATATCTTTAACAAGGACTTTAGGCTCCAAAAAGGACTTTGATGTTTTGTTATTAAATCTTGAATCATAGAAAATAACCTTGATAATTGAATCAATAGTTATCAACTCTTAGCCAATGAATGTCTTTCATCGATAGATTTTCCTCATATATGGAACTTAAGTTTTCCGCTATTATATCTGAGAATACTGTATTATTTATTAATAGGAAATAGGAATGTGGTGATTATGTGGTGGTTTTCCTCACTATGACATTCCAAGGGTGCAACCACAGAGCATGGAGTCCCGCGCATATAGACACGGAAACAGTGACAATACATAGACGTATAAAAAAATCAAGACGGAGTGTCAAGCGAAAATTGAGTGAAGCCGAAAATTTCCTACGTATGCGTGACTAAAATAAGTACTGGCCCGAGCAGGCACAAATTATACTGAGTCTTATTGTCACTGTCAAAGTCTCAATGTGGAATGGCAACCGATCGGCTTCCTATGGTGTATATGTGTGTGTGCATTTACAAGAACGCCGGCTTCCTTTTGGTGCTTCACTCGTTTATAGGGCGACATTACGCCCTGATTTTTTTATAAGTCCGTGTGACAATATTCGTGCCCCTTGAATTGTGAAAATCGCATATCCGAGAGCGAGCGGCCTTCAGTGTAATATCAACTCTATACCACAGCACTATGTGTCAACTCCACAGTACAATAAGACGATAAGATAACACCTATAATGTCATCTGTTGGTGAAACGGTGCCGCCCACTGACACGCATGAATAGTATGGAATCTGTTGAGCAAGGCGTCTCTAGATGGGGGCGAGTTTTTTTTTCTATGCTCTGTGGATGCAACGTTGCAGTTTAAGGTTATTTGTATTAGCCCCCTGGCTGGGTACTTACAATTTTTATGTTGCAAAACTATTTCCAGTTATGAAAGCTGTATCTATGCACTTATCATAACGTGATTTTCGTCTAAAAAACCTATCCATATTTTAAAAAAAACTCGATAATGTTGCATGCAGTATGCAGTGGAGATTAGTAATAATTGTAAACAATGATAAAGGAGTAAGAAATAAAGAGATAATTTGTTACTTACATACCTACATAAGTTCCCAGTTCCTATGCAAAATTTTATTAAATGGTTCATTCAAATAGACCTTCTCAGGCACTTGAACAGTCTGACTCTAATACTACCAATCAATTACCTACTACAATTATTATGGGCTACTGCCTAAGTTAATGTGTAATTAAATTTACACGTCCATCAATTTATTTTGATCTAATCGTGGCATTACAATCATTTATTCTTTTAATATTTATTCTTTCATTATTTTTTCAATTCAGTGTAACAAATTTTTAAGTAAGCTGTTACATAACTTATATTCTTAAATAAATTTAAAAATATTTAATAACCAATCTGGAAAATGAAAAGACATTACTGTCTTATTTGCATGTTTAAAGTTAATATTGTTTTAAACTGCATGTTATATAATACGTACTGGCAAAAAAGTTAATAAGGAAAGCTTAAAAGTAAATTAATATCGGCGCTTGCGCTCGCCTGACATTCGATATTTGAATACCGTTTTCACGTTGACCCGTGCGAGTTCGATTTCTCATCATAAAGTATTGAAAATTAAACCTTTATTTTATGGCTTACTAGGTTTCTCCCGCGTTCCCGGGATAAACATACAAAAAAATCAAGACTGAGTGTCACCTTATAGGAAAGTGAAGCCGAAAATTTCCTACGTGTGCCTTATTGTCACTGTCAACGTCTCAATGCGGAATGACAATCGATCGGCTTCCTATGGTCGATATGTATGTGTGAGGCCATGTATTAACAAGAACGCCGGCTTCCTTTTGTTGCTTCACTCGTTTATTAGGCTTTATCTCTCGTCTTATTTTTTTTATAAGTCTATGCCAAATTTCATCTCGGTCGGTTCGGCGCTGTAGGCGTGAAAGCGTAACAAACAAACAGAGTTACTTTTGCATTTATAATATTAAGTATTCATGGCTTAGAAGCAATTTAAGTCGATTCTACTCGTGATATTGTCCAAAGAATTATGATACATGGATATAGACGTATTTCATTTAAATATTATGTATTTCGAATGAACACCATGCTGTGTCATCGCGACGAAGTGTAGAATTGATCTTCAAAAATAAATAAAAAAAGTATCGATTACAATCTCACCATGTATAATTTCGCTAATTTTACCACTTCGGAAACAAGTTGCCATGAACGGGTTATTAAGTTTTTTTATTAAAGTGTGAAAGGTTTCTGAACGAATAGCACCTTGTTATGGTCCTTTAATATGTTGTTAAGTGAATAAAATCGTGGATTTCTGGTTGCGCTTTCAATTTACAACCATTTTAAAATCTTATTATAACAACCGTGTTTTTTTAATAAATGCTCTTGACAGTTGACACTGTACAGGCTGATTTGGAAGTATTTATGTAACGAAAAGAAAGAAAAACATATATTATAAATAGCAGACATAGATAGATAGATAGATATAAAACAGAATGAAAGAACATGTTCATAACTGAAACTGTACAATGGGCATTGTGGTATAAAAAAAAAAATGGGCGGTATAAAACAAAAATTATAAGAAACAACAGATTCCGTAATAACGAGTAGTTTTACTCGTGGTAAGAGGTACCACATGGTGCGTCCATGCTTGGCGAACCGAGCACGAGCCGAGCCTCGAACGAGCACACTGCGAGCACGATTCGCGTAGCGTGGACGGGCCCGCGAGCCTCGAACGAGCGCGATTCACATCGTGCTCGTTGTAGGCTCGTTCGTGGCTCGGCTCGTGCTCGATTCGCGTAGCATGGACGCACCATCACACATACACACACACATAACTGATTTTCAGTCGAACCTTTTGTCTGTCACAGTCAGTCTCAGTAGCATTAAAACAATAAAAAAATAACTGGATATCTAAATAAAGTCATATCTAGCCACAAATTATTGCGAAAAATTGCAAATTTCATATAAAACCGTGAGTAAAATCTAGTTTAAATGTATATGACATAACAGGATCTGTTTCCAACATGCATATAAACTAACTGAAAACATCAATCACCCGCAACTTAATGAATTAAGCAGTAAATCAACACTGGTGGCGATTCTGTTGGCACAAACTAAACTATTCTTAACTAAAATTTAGTTAAGTCCTGTCAAATCGACGTTTCCTATTCAGTTGGCGTACGATTAAACTAAATTTTAGTTTGACAGCACTAATATCGTTTTAGTTACTCAATTTAGTTTAGTGTGCAATTTTTCTATTCTGTTGGTCACGTTTAACGTCAAATTAAGTCTAAAATTAGAAATGTCAAACTAAAATTAGTCGTCACCTAATTAGATGTGGATTAAATTTATTCCTATAGAAATAGTGTTGGAAAGTGGATATTTTGATCTGGATTATTCATAATTCTAAATATTTGCATATAATAAGGACAAAGCAAGATAGGGATATGTTACATACGTACACTGGACTACAAAATTATATGAAAACCGTAGTTTTATTTTATTTGTTTTCACTTCCAATGATATACCAATATAGTGCCACAAGCTTATTTGGCCCGGTGAGAGAGTCGCTGTTATCGAATTTGGTGGAGCAAACAACTAATGAACGTAGAGTTCATATTCTCTTTGATCAATGGCGATTGACATTTCGAAATGACTGATAAATTCCTCTTTTGACCACCGGGTTAGATAAGTTTGTGGGACTATAAGTAGATTGTAAAATGGGTTTCAATGACATCACAAATTCACAAAGCATGGGCAAAAAAAAATGCGACTTATAACTTACTTTATAATATATATATTTCTTCCGGGATCTGTGTTTCCGGACACCTACAACCTAGATGTATTCAAGGCCAGAGTGAATAGGCTTTTTCTGGGTAAGCGTGCTACATCCTCGGCCTCGTCTTAACTCCTCATGGGGTCAGTCGAAGGTCAAACGCAAGCCCATTTAACTTAAAAAAAAAAAAAAAAAAAATAATTAACTCGACACTGGCAGAAATAAGTCCTAATTTGGATTTGGTTGCCAAACTTAAAACTAAGAAGAAGAAACAACTAAAACTCGACCACCATACGGTCGAAATCGACAAGACCGAATATTCAAAGAAATAACATCATATGAAAAGGCTGTATGGTTGAATAACCCTTGCCTATCATTTTAAGGATTTAAAAACTACTATGCTAGGTACTAAACTCGCCAGGGAAAAAATATATTTATTATGCCTGTATACCACAGGTAATCAAGATATTCAACTGACTTTATTACGCGTTATTGGAAAAGAACACAAATATATACTCATTTCTGGCCATAATTATATATTTTTTAATGATATTTATGAACTAAATGTTTATTTTTAATTATTTTTCTATTAAAATGTAAATCATTCGTTCATTATTTTTATTTGATGGTAACACCCATCAATTCAATTTAGAAGCTGTCAAAATCAAAATTAATCCTGTCATTTCTAAATTTAAATTTAGTTCGATGTGACAACAGAATAGCGTTTAGAAAATCCTTAATTAAAATAAGTAAAATTTTAATTTAGTTTAGTTTAGTTTGATGCACATCAGAATCGGCACCAATGTCAGGTAAGCAAGGCGCGGTAGTTGCCACTTGCCATGTTTTTGCCACTTTTCCTTGTTTTTACCACCATTTTACGTACGCGTAACACTTACTATGTATGTCAATGCGGCTAGCGATAGCACTGAACAAGTTACAGTTGCTACTTGCATCGTATTTTCCAAGTTATCAGTAAGTTAATTATTGAGTATGTAACGTTTTTAAGTTAGTTAAGTTTTTGTGAAAACTAAAATTAAATTCAGACAAATCTCGCAGTAGTGAAATTAATAATAATTGTGAAGCCTTGATTACAATTCGTACTAAAGGAGGAGTACCTAGTAGTAGATAATTTACTTAAATGCCCTTATACAAAGTATTCAAGAATCAGCTGTAGTATTTAAAATGATCAAGATTCACAAAATCCGTTATTACAAATACATTGAAAACATGTACTTATAATGTTAAAAGGCACGTGTTCAAATAGCCCCCTTGTCGCGACATGTGCCGGAGCAGGTGCGCACGCGCACACCCGCCTTCCAACTGCCCGCCATTCATGCCCTTTTCATCTAAAGGTCGTAATCGACGTAAGAAATTAATGTACATTAAGATACTTGCATAATCGAATCGATTTTATACGTGACTGGTCGATTGCGAGCTTAATCCATGAATCGATATCGTATGCGCAACTATCTTATACGAGTAGCAATAATTTCGACGATTCCACAATAATTGGAGATTCAAGATAGTAAAATTCGATTAATGATTCTATTAATGTTTTTGAAATGTGTTTTAGTTAATTGGTATTTAATAAATTTGCAAACAACCTTGTTCCTTCTATCACTTGTAGTATATCATTTTTGTATTTCAATTGTTTCAGACAAATATATGGATCACGAAAAACTGTGGACGGACATCAAATAAATGTAAGTACCAGACCTACGTATTCTATTTACCGAGTATAGAATGAACCACAACGTGACCACGCCGCTCCGCGCGTCGCACGCAACCCACACGCGTTTTCGTTGAAGAGTCTTTTATGTTATTATTGTCGTAACGAGACGAGATTAATGACGTCACATGCTGATGATATTTGAACGAGATTACATGTTGGGCCAGTCTGCGATTACTTGAAGACTATTCTTTGCAATAAAATATACGATCAGATAGTGCTAATCAGAGTAATAACCAAAGAATTGCAGTGGGCTATTTTCTAAATAAATTAATCAATAAAGCATGCCAATTAATGAATCAATAAGAAAAACATATGTCTAATAATGTGTAAGTAGTATAATCCTAATAATAATCATCGGAACCAACCCTAAAAATACAAAGCACAAAACATTAGGGCACTATTCATTCCAGCGAATAAACTAACATGTATAAGAAACACGAAAGATTGTAGGTATGTTTCCAACTTAATCAAGTAATTTAGAAAAAAAAAAAATGAATGCCCTCGCAGGGAATTCGAACCAAATTCCAAGCGTGTTTGTAGGTGTAGTCATTGTACTGCAAGAGTACACACTATCGAATGTGTGTCTTTTCGTACAGCGTCTATACCAGATTTGTACCAATACAAATTGTACAAACCTCTTGCCGCTAACAAATTGAAATACCATATCGAAGCATACTCTATTTCGTTGTTTAGAATGCTTTGTTAGATTTGTGTACTCTTTACAGTGTAGTTAACACGTTTATTGGTTTGAGATTTTTGAATGCGCGATGTTTGATCAGAGTATTTTCGATTGTTATATGTTTGCAATATACATACACCTTGTGTGTGTCGTTAGCCATTGAATATTTTTATTTGAAAACTTTGACAAATCCTACTATATGTTGGCTCACTAGGTGGAAGACAAGAATGTATGGTTGTAGTAGCTTCTTTCTACACTTGCATCCCCCATGGCTATGTGAAAATTGTATGAATAAGCATAATAATGTATATTCTATAAGTATTTGGAACAAAAGCTGTAATTTTAAAAGATCTGCCACAAACAAAATAAAAGTCTTGCTGAGTTTCTTGCCGGAGTCTTCTCAGTTTATGTGTATTTCGAACGCGGTGGTAAATTCAACTGTATGGAACAACTTAACGTTCATGAGTTCCTTACCAGGCCCTAAACTGAATAAATGAATTTTTGATTTTGATTTATTTAATGATAAAATAATAATTAAAACTGGCACGTTCAATACATTTACACGTTGCGCTTGTGTACGCAACGTGTATGCAACGCAATGCATTCGCATTATGAAAAGTATGTCCGTCTTTCCCGCGCGCGGTCAAGCTTATGAGTATGCAGGAGAATTGTATTTTTTTTGTCCTAGGATATGTTAGTTATAGTTTTTCTTTTGCTACTGCTCATATATATAGAGCGGCCTTTTTGCGTTCATCAGTTAGAATTGACTGAATAGAAGCAATAATTTAATAAAACATCCTGCATTGTGAATTTGCATAAGTGTGAGTACTGTGAACGTGCCAGCTTTCGTTAAGCGACCGGTACCTACTCTGCATTGGATAAATTATTTCTAAAATAAGTACATAACACACAAAATCGGTACCAATTTCAAATTCACCGTCAGAAATATTTCTTATTTGGCCTTCGTAAAATTGGATATGTTTTTTTATAAAAAGGGCTTGGTATCTGTTGTGTTTTCAAGGTTTCATATTGAAACACGCAGTCTGAGTCAAAACAAACTTAAAAAAAGCAGCGTTGGTATGTCATCTCCTTGAAATTCACATCGGTACTTATTGGGTTTGAGATTTTTCTATGTTTACCTTATACCTTAACTCGATAAAATCAATAAATGTATATCGATTTCCGACCCATTACATCGATTAATCGATATTTGATCTTGACAAACGAGGAAATGATAGACAAAAGCGTGACTAATACAGGTGCAGTTTATTTTTAGATTGTATCGATTACTTCCTATGTGTTGCGATTCGATTATCAACGTAACAAAATTACCAGCTGGGTCTTTTGAAGTTACTAATACTGCTTTGTTTTAAAATTCATGTTGTTTCCACTGAAAATACAAAATACGAAACCTATAAATATGTATAGCCAAGAGTTGTAATAGTATTCCTTTTTGTAGCTAAATCCCCCAATAAATCAAATCGTTGATCGCTGTGCTATGTAATTTATACGATATTGTAAAGTTATTACCAATTTATTTTGTTGATTACTGGAAATACCTACACGGTATTTTTTTTTAGTAAATACGTAAATTCATTATTTTTTTATAATTTGTATGTTTTATAAATAAATTAGGTATGAGGGTATGTCTACATATCCAATTAGGTATTTTTACATAAATGTATGTGTCCTAAGAAAAGGAACAATAAAAATCTATCAATTTAATAAACGCTGGTTTCTCGGCTGAGGTATGCGCCGTGGGAATAATAGTGAGGTGAGACAATAGGGAGAGATCGCTCCGCTGCGCTGCCACCCTGGTACCGGGAGAAACCGTGGGATTCATTAGTAGGGTTGCTTGTTTCAAAAATATGAATAACAAGTCAATTAACAAAGAAAACAATATCACTTTCCTTTTATGAGTACAAAAGTCAAGTTTAAATAATTATATTTATTTGAAAAAAAAATAAGTAGTCTATAAAAAAATTGCAAACCATATAACATTTTGTGGATCAAATAAGAGTAAAAGAGAATCAGATTCAATATTCTCCTAATAGTTGAGTTGTACAGCTTGTTAAAACACGTGCGCTCGTTATAAATGTCTCTCACGTTTGTTGTGCCTGACGTAAATGTAAATTGCATGATGAATTCGCTAAAATAACTCACGAATTGGGCACCTATTAACCCAGCACACTCAATAGTAACCCTTATGTCTATTAGATTTAGAACTAGAGGATTGGACAACATTATATATGGGACAGTACCGGATCCTCGGTTTAAATAAGAGCAATTGATTCTTACTGCGTGACTCTATTCGAAATGTTTGTATTATGTAATTAGGTATCCAGTGGAATTCCAATATATACCTGAACTATCGGTTTTGGTGTACTATTTTCACGCAATCTTATTCTATAGTCCATAAAAATAGGCATACATATCTATATACAAAAAAAAAATTGCATGTATGAAAAATCGTTACTTGAGAACGGCTCGACAGATTAGTTTTTTAGGGTTCCGTAGCCAAATGGCAAAAAACGGAACCCTTATAGATTCGTCATGTCTGTCTGTCTGTCTGTCTGTCTGTCCGTATGTCACAGCCATTTATTTCCGAAACTATAAGAACTATAATGTTGAAACTTGGTAAGTAGATGTATTCTGTGAACCGCATTAAGATTTTCACACAAAAATAGAAAAAAAACAATAAATTTTGGGGGTTCCCCATACTTAGAACTGAAACTCAAATTATTTTTTTTCATCAAACCCATAAGTTTGGGGTGTCTATGGATAGGTCTTCAAAAATGATATTGAGGTTTCTAATATATTTTTTTTCTAAACTGAATAGTTTGCGCGAGAGACACTTCCAAAGTGGTAAAATGTGTGTCCCCCCCCTGTAACTTCTAAAATAAGAGAATGATAAATCTATAAAAAATATATGATGTACATTACGGTGCAAACTTCCACGGAAAATTGGTTTGAACGAGATCTAGTAAGTAGTTTTTTTTTAATACGTCATAAATTGAAATTAATATCAAATACTCAGGTCTATACTACCATTTACTTATATACCTACAGGTTTGTACGGAACCCTCGGTGCGTGAGTCTGACTCGCACTTGGCCGGTTTTTTTTAGTTGTGTTCTTAATTGCCAGAACAAAGTTGTCATATAAAAACAAAAAATTGAAACTAATTCTTTAAATTTCGTTCGTAGACGTCACCGTAGCCGTGCTACGAGATGCTTTATGAGATAATTTGTAGCCAGTAAGCTATTATGATAGGTTAATTATATTCATTAGGTACATAGTTATAAACTTTTATGATTGTAAGAGCAAGGATTAAAACAGGATTATAAAGAGAAAAGCAATATATCATTTAAAGTACTAAAGTATATCCTACTTATATTATAAATGCGAAAGTTTGTGAGTATGGATGTATGTTTGTTACTCTTTCACGCAAAAACTACTCAACGGATTTGGATGAAATTTGGCACACAGATAGAATATATTCTGAATTAACACATAGGGTACTTTTTATCTCGGGAAAATTTACGATGTCTCGGGAATGCGGGTGAAACCGCGCGGACGGCTGTTTGACGTTCATGGGTCAAATTTGTTTATTTTACTGTAAGTATAAAATTGATAAGTGTGCACGTAGTTACATCGTGTGGCTTATAGAGACGCTCACGTAATTATATCGCTGAGCAAAGAAGGAAAACTCAGTAATAAACCGGTGCTTAACTTCACGTGATTAAACCCGCAGGAAAAATGTTACTTATTTCATATACATAGACTTGTGTACATCTTACATACATATATTAGCATCCTAAACAGTCAGACTTAGTCCGACCGTGAACTTCATATCGTGTGAACGAACTCATTTAGGAGTCAAAATGCTCTCTCAATCGCGTTTGCCCGCTCGTTCGTCTATGGACGTGACTGCCAGAGCCGTATCTAGGATTGCGGGAAGTGCAACAATTCAGTGTGCAATATTTAAAGTGTTTTAAAGACGCTGCTGTAGTTTGTTCGTGCGGCTACTCATTAATTTAGAGGTTTCGTGCTTTTGTAAGCAGTTGGAACATAGTAACAGTGAAACGGATCCGGTTGTTGTTATTTTAATGTAAGCCACATTTTGTAGTTTAAACTTAAGCAAATAAGATGACTTAACATTTTTAGGGCCATGTAAGTTTTAATATGATATTTTATTAGGATATGAAGAACTTAAACGTAATTGAAATACAAGTATTTTAACTGTGTAAGGTTTATGTATGAACAGTTCACTAACGCATATCTATTATTTATTACGTTGGTTATTTATTAACTTAAATGAAGTCTATCGCAATTTTATTGCGTTAAATGTAATGAAAACGTCTTTGCTTTTCATGCCCCAGCCAATGCGCCCAACTCCGTCCCTGCGCGTGCAGTTCTCGCGTGCTGCCCATAGTATTTTCTCGCCTCGCGCCTCGTATATCCGCGTGTCGGACAGTTCTCGTACATCAGTGACCCAGGGCCGGCGCGGCGGTCACGATGCCCCTACGAGACTTGGCACGCACCGGCCCTTGCTGGGAACTCGCACATAAATGATGTCACTGTCAAATAAACCATTAGAAGCGACGCTATGCTTGTTTACTTTTTTTGGAGGAATGTTAGAAAATAAATAATTTGATTGTTTCTGACTTTAAGCGAGTGCATGAGTTAATAGAACAAGTAAATGGCTGTTACTGATACGCAAAA
This sequence comes from Achlya flavicornis, assembly GCA_947623365.1. Classification (NCBI taxonomy): domain Eukaryota; kingdom Metazoa; phylum Arthropoda; class Insecta; order Lepidoptera; family Drepanidae; genus Achlya; species Achlya flavicornis. Next base: position 3,936,922 of record OX392468.1, on the reverse strand, counting down.
TATAATAATCTTTTTTATTTGGTAGCTGTACAAAAATTAACATTAATTAAAACAAATTATTTGTACTTTTAACCACCTATTATTTGCCAGGACCAAACAGAGGTATTTCCTTCTTAATTTCTTACAGAACAGCCTTAAGCACTGCCTTGGGAGCGATATTTGTCGTTCATTTCAACGAGGCGCAGTAAAATAGAAATTACCCAGGTAACGCACGACCGGCTGTAATCATTCATCTTTTCGTACATTTCCCATAGAGTTACAATACTAAACGTTCATAAAATATAGATCATTCGCCTCAAAGATACGTTCGTGACCGCATTCACACGGTCTCGCGAAGATTATCGCCAAGTGGTTTCAAGTGGTGTGATTGATTGTACAAATGCGCACGGAACTTGAAATGAACGGATTACACTTTTGTCTATTCTGCATGTTTTATCTTTGGCGGTTAGGGTTGCCAATGTTTCTCGTAACTGTCTGGTTTTATAACGGCCCTGTACTATCTTGTATTGGTGAAGGCAGTTAAGTTGGAGTTGCCAGTAGTTTTCCTAGGACTCAGTCTTATATTAGTGTAATTTTAATAGCACAAAATGTGAGAGCATTTTTTTGAATTATCCTCTTATTTTTTTTTTCTATTTGTCAAATTGACATCAACCCTAATCACAACGCAGAATAGACGAACGTTCACAAATACATGTACCAAAGATTAAGAGCAGATTTATGTCTACATCAGCCCCAATTTGGTGTTGTCCGTTCTAAACGTTAAATAAAGATTTTAAGATTTATAATCTGTAGTGAACAACTTAGTAATAATCGGGACTGTATTTGCCGCCCACATATCTATTTAAGACAAGGTTTTTTGTGTGATGATTCTTATATGATAAAAATGAGCCATCATTAAGGCGCCGATCCCGCAGCGAGTGGTTTAAAGTTCTACGTTCGCTGTGCTTTAGACTATGCGGCGGTTTTGACCATTACACACAGTGACCGCGGCGATCAAGGAGAACGCTCAGCAAGCGGTCAGAACTAGACCGCTTGTTATGGGATAGGCCTCATAACATATGTACATTAAGTGAAGCCTTCAAATCTCAAAGTATTACAAAAACGTCAAATAATTTAATGCACAGTTAAAAGTTGCCGTTGCCATACTAACTGTAAGTAAAATATCACTTGCAGTAATTTTAATACTACATGCCCTGCTACATGCCTACTATAAGTGCAATAAAATACTGTTCAATAAATCTGTGTTACACTTCCTCACACAAGATAAAGTCAATTGAGTTGCAGTCCAACTGTTATCGCAATTAACACGTGCTTAATTAGGACAATTAATTGCTTCACATTAAATACCGTAAGCTTGAGTGTGGAATCAAACTTGTAACTCAGATTGAGTAATTAATGAGTGACAAGATGGACATATGACAGTGTTGATTTTATGTTGAGTGGATTGCAATATAAGCTTCGGTCTCATGCTATCACGTGGTATGATGACCCGCGATATGTAAGACAACTGGCTTTCCATCCCGCGCCCCCTTCTTTAGCCCCTTAGTAAAAGAATTTCCGGAAATTATTTCTTATAGGCTGTAAAAGGAACTAACGTGACAACGTTTCCCTTCTTTGGATTCAATTAAAGAAACACAGTAAAATACTCCCCTTAAAGCATAATTATGCCCCATTAGGTTTCTTCCATATAAAATTTAACATCCCCTGAACCCCCTATTAGGGTTTGTTTCGAAGAAATAATAATGATAATCTTTATTTATTTATGGTGCTAAGTTTCAAGTCTATAAACCCAAGGAATAAGATTATTCCTCCAAACAAAATCCCCCCTTTTCACCTCTTAAAGCTTGGATTTTCCGGAAACCCTTTCTTATGGCCTATATTATAAAACGAACGTGTGTGTATTTAAAGTTTGTAGACGCAGCGTTTTATTCTCTGCGTTGATGAATCAGTCATTCAGGACAAGAAAATATGTACTAGATATATGTATAGATTTCGAAAGAAGCAGCTACATCATAAAAAAAAACATATTAGACGGGTTCATGACATCAACTTGCATCACATTATACACCATCAATGTTACTTAACACAATACTTTTTTTATAATAAAACTGTTAATTTTTATCGATACTTTTTATTAAACACCACAACACTAGAAGCTACAAAACCATCGGTGCTCAAAAGGGAACGATTTCGAATTTAATTTTTGTTCGGATTTGAGCAACGATCCAAAATATGCATCGGTGCTGAAAAGGGAATAGGATCGGTGCTCAAAATATCGGTGCGCAAATTGTAATATTTTTAATTTTTGCACTCAGGGTGCTTATATGGTTTTTCAAAGTTCGGCCCCTAAGCGAGTATAATAGGGGTGAAAACGAGGGGCAGCAAGTTAGTTTATTAAAAGTTTCACCGGTTTAGTTTACCTGTAGGATAAATGTATATTTTCTTTAAGACAACGCGATCCCAAGAACATATTAAATAACAAAACATCATCTAGATTTTAAATCTTTACGCCACCAAAATTAACTTTGGCAGTAAAACAAATTACAGGTTTTCAAGAAACTGCATTTCTTAAAAATACTTGAAGGTATCTCCGACCAAAACCAGCCACTCAAGTTTCCAATGCTTATAGCGTACTTCTATTACCCTAACGGTGCAGTTAAAACAAGCGGCAGAGTTCACGACCCGCGTCATTTTTATGCGGCCTCGCACCCAACACGCTGTCCAAACACGTGGGAATGAGTTGCTACATTAACGCGCTTGTTTTCTTGGAATTTGTGCTACTGTATGTGTGTTGTACTATGATACCTTACGACTCTCTTAGTTTACATTGATGTGTAAATAATGGCTCTATATTGTAAGTACCGGAACTTAAACGCGGGGCATATCGCCTGACGTGCAGTTTGAACGTTGAAATCGAATCATTTGCAGAATTTGGAAATGTTATGGCTTTCCTATATTCTAGGTATAAACACGTCATTTTTATCTATTGAAAGGGTTGATACGATCTAGCGATTGTATCGATCTATAATAACTGTATCCACTTCTACCACATCGCCCTATCGTAGATGTGTTACTCATAGATTGCCAATTATCTAGATCAGTTTCCGACTAAGGTTTTTATACATTCAATCCCACTGTATAATTCAATGAATATTATCATAGATAGACTTCAAGCGTACCTTTTACCGTTGATCCGATTAAAATGATTGAATTTAGTTAACTATTGTATCGCATTTTAGCTCAGATTTCTATCATATCTTAAAAGGAGATTCGTGTATGCAAAGTCGTTATTAGGTCAAATGGTATCAAATTAGAATGGCCTAGCAGTATATATTGATAATGCAATATCAATGCATTCTATTGACTTATTATTTTATTACCCGATACATTGCTTTATTTCGCTTCTGGTATTTATTTTGTTCGATATTATAGTCATAAATTGTATTTGTAACTTGATAAGGAAATATTGATTTATGATTCACCATTGGCACAATTGCCACTGTTGCAAGTGAAAAAAATGAAAAATGGGCAAAGCAACGCATTTCATTGCATAATGTGCGTAGTTGATCAACGCGTAGTTCGTTTTTTACATACGCTTCGCTTTGGTCGGGTGTTCGACGACACCTCACAAGTTTTGTCAACATCAGCGTGACCAGCATGCAAACGTTGCACTTACCTAGTGTTGTCGATTAAACAAGTTGACAGTATTTTTTATGTACCTACTATATGATTAAAGTGCTCGATAGACTATTAAAATTTAGTTATTAATCTTCAATGAGCCATGAAGATTTATTTCAACCGACTTCAAAAAAAGGAGGAGGTTCTCAATTCGGTTGTATTTTTTTTTTTTTAATTTTTTTTTATGTTTGTTACCTCGTAACTCCGTCATTTATGAACCTATTTTGAAAATTATTTTTTTGTCTGGAAGGGTACACTTCCCGTTTGGTCCCATTGTCATCAGATCAGGATTTGATTGCTTCTTCGTGTACTTTGAAGTCGGTTTAAGTTTTTTGTAAAACAGTCCAATTATTTATAATCATTATTTTCCGTTATGTTTTAACGCTTACCTATTAACTGAGATAAAAAAAAACAGTTGCCAGAATCGATCGTTGATACAAAATTGGCAATCTGTACGGAACTTAAGCATATTGGTTTTCATAACCATATAACTTGATTAAAATCAATCCGTCTGCGCTTACGCATCGTGCGTAGGCAGCGTAATTGCGGTAAACCCACGTTTTTTTCTCATTTGATTGACCTGACCTTTGTCATGAGCTCTAAAGAAAGATCGTGGTTGAAATTGAGTTTTTTATAATGCTTATTTAATTGTGATTGACTTTCATTTCGTTGTCAAATGTAAAATTTAAATAAACAAAAATTTCGTCACAAATACTTCAATAATGTTTTTACAAGTTTGTTTGTTTCACATTTAGAACTGGGGCCTTACACGTACTCAATATAACTCTAAATTAAGCAGAGGTTTTACTATGGAGTCCAATTTTGTATCCATAACAATAAAGCTAGAGTGTTTGAATGCCTAATTACAGGAACAACCCGTACCAATGAAGTTTAACACTGATGTAACTGACCGCCATACTAATAGGTCCGTCAAACTGATGATCTTCTATTCTAACAAATCCAGCCTATGGATTACCAACTAATGCCTCCATTAAGCTTCCCACAATCCAGCGTCTACAGATACTAGTATCTTATAAATCTATCAAGATGCACGTCCAATAGACACTCCATCATTAAACCCTTAAATGAATTAACATCATGATAGCTATTAATAGGAAACGACACCTAAATCAAAGCTCCACTTGCCTTCAATTTCTACCAACCGGCTATCGATAGCAAAACAAGATTATTGATGTTCAAAATTGGTTATTCCGTTTGGAACGAGTCGTCCTGTACCGGTCGCGGTCCGGTCCTGTCCGGACGCCGTCACACCGGTTTAGTAGACGCAAGTTCATGGTTTCCGGACGGATGGACGGACTAGCTTTCGATTATAATATGTCGGTAACGCCTATTCGGGATGCTTATTTGGGATCAGAAGGATTTATTGGAAAAAGCTGAGGATTTTTAACTCATCAAATTGTATTTAAAGCGTTTAAAATATCTTACTAATTTAATTATTAAATCGGTATTTAAGACTAATTTTATGTCTTGATCTTATCTAAAAACTGTTAATTAATTTACATAATTTCATTCAATTTAATTTATTCCAATCCACAATTCGAAGTCGTTGAACTCTTTTATATGGAGTTGGTATCTATGAAAGTTCTCAGCCAAAAGGATGTGAGAGAAACAATTCAAAAACTAAAAATAAATATATTTAGGTAGAATTTAGGTAATAATAAAGAACATGAAAGAGGTACATAACAAATTAATGCGCTGTGGATAATTGTTAATGTGTGTGTTGGCGGTTATTCTCACGCCTGGCCGGCTGTGGCCGTTACGTGCATTTTGTTGATGTGTTCTCCAAAATAGTCATGTCTTTATGTTCCTTTTTGAGTTTTAATAATAATACAGTAAAACCGGTAAACATTTGAAGCTTTTATTAATTATCAATGTCAATAAATTTCTCTCGTGTTTGTCGCAATTAAATTTAAATTTTACAAAAATTGCGTCATTATTACTTTGTTTTCAAAAATATCGTTCAGTGGTGATGTTTCTCTGAGGTAAATCAATGTAAATAGTTCTCATTTATAACAGGTGGAGATTTCGAGATGGCATATATTCGAAACCTATGTTGGGTTAGTCATGCTGAACAACTTCTACTATGGAACCGACAGTAAATTAAAAAAAAAAATTTTTTACTCTCCATAGTAAATGTCAACCTTGCTCGATCATAATGTATGAAAAGTAAAAAAAAATTGAGAATTCAGTGTTGATCCCATAGTAAAAGTTGTTCAGCATGACTAACCCAACATAGGTTTCGAAAATATGCCATCACGAAATCTCCACCCAGTATTACAGGTGTATTTGCAAATATTAAATCAAGTAAGGAAGTCGTAAAAATCAAAATTGTTTTCAATATAAAGCTTCAAATATTACCTCATTACACAAAAAAGGTTAATAACCTGTACAGCATTAATGAAAGATACACATTATAATCAAAGATTGTATTTAAGAATACATATGACTTGAGCGTAGGAAGCGACATATGCCCACGCCCACGCTTGATCCGTTCCGGCTGTCACACAATCTACTAACAATTAACTGGTTGCGTGAGATATATCGACGTAGTGATGGCCCCTGACCCGCGTCTAGTCTATGACGTAGGGATGTGCGTGCATATCGATAAAACGTGACGTCTTAAAAAACTGTGTAACTGCTTCTCTTTGAATGACAGGAGATTACGAAATCAAATAAAAAATCAATAGTTAATCAACATACAAAATACAATTTGACTAACACGATTGATTAATTTAATTCGGCAGATTTTTTAACAAAGTTTTTCTATCTTTACAGGTCAAAGGAATGGAATAAGGCGCTGATTATGTTTTCGGATTTAAAACTATAACGAACCTGGTAAGGGCATTACAAACCTCATTAATATATGAACTATTTTTCATAATCTTGATAATAAAGCTAACAAGGATTAGTAGACGGATCACGGATATTCGAATGTCAGTAGTAACTACTCCGTGACAAAATCCTTGTGAGAATATTTATTTAAAAATTAGTCATACACAAAATCTAGCTGACAGACAAACCCTAAAGATGGGTTTACGCTACGCGAACCAAGCACGAACCGAGCACACGCGGAGCACGAATTCGCAGACGGACTTGGAAGCCTCGATTGAGCGTTTGGCTAGCACTCGACTAATAATCTATGCACTCGACTGCGCTCCGCCAGTTTTTAGACGAACACAGGGATTCGCATTGCACTCGTGTTGTAGGCTCGTTGTACGCCCAAACTTTACATCGTGTGCGACGAACGAAGAGCAGCTCGGCTCGTGCTCGGTTCGCATAGCACGCACCTTTACGCTTGTGTAATAAATAGGTAAACACAACTCACTTCAATTATACTTTTTTACTTGTAAATATTTAGATTTGGTATTTAATAAGTAGGATTTATTTTATTTTTAATTATTATGTAAGTGTTGTAAATATTTAATACGTTTAACAATAATTATATTACAAAATTTGGAATAATATTTACTCATAATAAATAAATATCCTGGGAAATTCAACACACGTTACCTGACTTCAAATTATGTAGAGCTTACCAGTTAATTGATATGATGATACATACTACTTTTTGTTACACCCAGAATCAGGACATGGAGATATGTTAATGCACACAAATGCTTGTCTTGTGTGGACATCGAACCTGCGACCAGCGTCGTAATTGGTCCGTAGAAGCACAGTATTACTATCTACGTAGAAGTCTTACCAACCAGGGCCAGTCAATAGTGATGGACCATAACGTAGTTGACGAATGAGACTACGTACGTACATAATATTATGTACCGTGCCTGAACTGTTATCCGCTCAATTATGTTTATTGCTAATTACCGAATGCCGGTTCCGGGCAATTTATGAAAACCATGTGACATTTTTACGAGTGAGTATGTGACGGTAAATGACATGCGATTAAAGATGAGACGGTGGTCCCGTACAAAATAAAATTACTTAACGTGGTGTAGCTTGTTTAGCCGTTCTTAATCGATCGGCATTGTTTAGCTATCACCGGTGAGGCCAGTACCTGGATAGGTGACCGTCTAGTGGTATTTAAACTCGAGCGTTTTCCGTGCTTCGGAAAGCAAAATCTTGAAAACTCCAACAGTATGTTGACCACTATCCTACCTCAACCAATCCACAGTGTGGACGTCTGTGATGGAGTATTTGTTCCTCTCACCCTTATTTGTGAAAGGAGCCCCGTGCTCAGCAGTGGGACATTACGGGCTGATGATGATGATGCTATGAATAATGATACAGCTCAAATAACCTTTCAAAGAAGGTTTTGAATAGGTCTTTAATTAATTTATATAGCTTTGAGATCAGATAGCGTAGAATAATGTCCCAGGATATTATTATTATTGTATACCGAAAAACAAGCTGAAAGTGGAAATAAAATAAATATTATATAAGGGTGTTATTACGTTTTTGATTATATGATATTAAAATGAGTATGCTAATATTGAGATCGTAAATTGTGATAAATGTATTGGCGCCTTTTCTTTGACGACAATATTTTGAGGTTTGTGAGACATAAACTAGTATTGGGTAGTAAAAATGACCATAATGGTATTTATAACATATTGTTTATTGATCAACCTCTGCATAAGTATGTCCAATCAAAAATAAAATAGAATTTTTATACATAACGGACCTTAGTTAACATATATTTGTATAGAAAAGATATATTTATGAAAATAAAAGAGCTATTTATTGTTTATTCATAATTTTATATATTTAAAAAGACTATTATTTAACATTTTTAAACATTATCAAATTAAATCAAACCTCCTATACAAATCCGTTTTTCATCCTCTCTATTCACAAAGCGGAACCCTAAATATACTCGTTTTGCGTCCGGGAGGGAAACGAACTCGAATAACCCGTCACGACAGCTCAGTGAGTTATATCTTGGTCATCGGGAGCTGACAACATGATCATTTGTATGCGTTTCGGAGTCATTTACAGACCTTTTTTTAAAGTAGATTATATTATGCTGTGTAATGTGGGAACAGATGATGTGCTAATTCAAGTTATGCGTTCGTTTTGAAGTGTTTGCTACTATATTACAGATCACGCTAGAAGTGAAGCAGGGTGGTCGCCAGCACTAGCCATATGCATGTGTCATGGTTTGTTGAAAATTGAGACTTGGACACTTTAATGGTGCGTCCATGCTACGCGAACCGAGCACGAGTCGAGCCACGAACGAACAGAATTCGTTCGTTGTTCGCGTAGCGTGGACGGACTTGCGAGCCTCGAACGAGCATTCGTCTCGCGCTTGACTGCGCTCCGCCCGATTGTCAGTTTTTTCACGAACATATCACGAATTCTGTTCGTTCGTGGCTCGGCTCGTGCTCGGTTCGCGTAGCCTTGTACGTAGTATTTATATACTCTGGGCCTGGACGCACTATAAGGTTTTCTCGGGCTCTTTAAGTTACAGCCTATTTATCACTAACTAGAAGTAGTAAAAATCTTTTAATGCATCGATGCAAAGTATCTGTTTTTAGATAAGTTTAAATTACTATAGAAAAAAAACCTTGCTTTTATTGGCTAGGTTCATGCGGTCTTATAGAGTCAGGACTGCTCAGTTCGAAAAATACTTCTTAGTTCATTCGCTCTAAAATCAAACCGTTGCAGATGTTCGTGCGTATTTCAATCATGAGTGGGATTCAATGTTGACGGATTACCTGCCACGTGTGCGCAAAAATATCACGGTTGCTCAGCCCGCACATAACTTATTATTACTCAACCCTTTTTGGAACAGCATCATGTCATACAATATTGTTCTGAATCGTGCACAACAGATTATTACAAAAGGTTTTTATGTTGTGTTAATTTGAAGTGAAAACTTTAGTGGCAACTTTAGAAGCCCACAGCGTTCACGTTTGATTTATATGAAATTTAAATATCTATTAGCAATGTCGAAGGCTGTATAGCTACTTCATCATCTAGCAACAAAAAAAAGTTAATTTGCTGTCCAAAATTCGTTCGTTCATAGTCCCGGCCCATGTGCGCGTGAGTCATGCGCTGGCGCAGCGTCTCTCGTGTATTTTCGCATAACCGGTCGCGTTCGTCCTCGAATTAAAGAACGAGCTTGCTCGATCGATGCGGCATTTTATTCCCATGATTAATTACATGGACTAACATAAATTGTACGTTTGTTTGGGTACCACGTTTATTTTTGGCTTTTACACGCAAGTTTACGGTCAACATAAATTGTAACACCTTTATGGTGGTTGATAAGATAAGCAGTGATACAGACAGACTATCCAAATTGTATTTATATGATCGCAATTTTTAAAGTGTCATCAATTGGTCACGTAATGTCTCTACATGTCGCGTAAAATTTATGTTAAAAAGATAAGCTCGCACATATCGGACGTTGAGGCGGGAAACCAAAAGATTTAAGAGTATTAAAATTAACTAAGAAACTGGTACTGAAAAGGCCAAGTGGGACGACCTCCCACCAGGTGTACCGACGACCAGGTCAGAGTCACTGGGCGTCGCTGGATGCAAGCGGCCCAAAACCGTTCCAGGTGGAAGTTAATGGGGGAGGCCGATGATGATGATTATGAAGAAACTGGTGGTTTAAGGGAGGACGGAAGATCAATTTGCCTCGTACATTTTGGAAAACATCTCTATTGGAAACATTGCTTTGCGGCAGGCTGATAAATGGTGAGAATCATCCATCACTTCATCTAATCAATCCGATAACCTGACATCACAATATATAAATCGACAGTCCATTAAATTTATAGCTCCATGTCCCGAGGACGTTCAGTCGTCAAGATGTTTTATACACTTGACGACTAAAGACGATGACACATGTTTTGTGGGTTTAAATGTACATACCTACACGGTGCACAATTATGAACATTAAGTCTATGTAATGGAGGATGATGACAGCTCGCTTATTTTGACTGCTTGTTTTTTTATATCTGGGATGGTTTATTTTATTGTAGGTATATTATTCTACTTTACATTACGTGGTACTATGAATATTTAATAATTGGACTATTTTACAAAAAACTTAAACCGACTTCAAAGTACACTAAGACGTAATCAAATCCTGATCTGATGAAAATGGGACCAAACGGTAGGTATACCCTTCCAGACAAAAAAAGAATTTTCCAAATTGGTTAATAAATAATAATTAACAAACATAAAAAAATAAAAAAAAAACAACCGAATTGATAACCTTCTCCTTTTTTTGAAGTCAGTTAAAAACGAGCTTCTGATTCTAAAATAAAATTGCACTTATAAAGGTGACGAAGAGATTGATCAACGCGCAAAAGTTTATGATATATATATTAGTAAGCTGGAGAAAAAAAAAAACGTAAAATGATAAATTTCTTTAGTAAAATATTTATGATCATACATTAGGAAAGTGAGGACAATAAAATCAATATCAAATAGATCCAATAAATCTATTCGGATCCATTATGTCATCGGCATAGTGTTGCGGGCGTTGCCACTCGTTGAGCCACAGTATAATTGAATACAGTGGCGTGACGGTGATCGCTTGACATAGTGAATACAGTGACTGCCCACTTCAGTGTGAGCGTTGATCAACGTAGGCACTGTTGCATTATCTAAATGTGAAGAAGAGGTTTGTATAGGTATTAGTAGTTGCGAAGTCAGATTGAAACTCGTATCAAATACGATGTAGAATCAAATCAAAATAAATAAACAATACCTACGTTACTTTTATGCATGTAGCTGCTTCAAATAATTTTATTGATATGCATTTAGGACTTTATGTCATGTACTTTTTAATTTTACCATAACTGTTGATCTATTACTCTGTGGTCGTACTCTATGAATATTCAAACCAGTTTTCATACAACCTGTGGAACTCGTCTGGTCGACTGCGCGCGCGCCTGTTGCCTACAATTTTTAAGCTCCTCTTCAAAATAGACAACGTTTTGTTTTGTTGAGTTACATGCTTTTGTGTGCTAAGTGGTATGTTCCGTGGAATTTGTTATTGACGACTAAGGATTTTAGGAATTTGAGACAACACTTATTTTTTAAATTAATTATCCTCTTAAAATTATCAGTAGGTTAAAGTTGTCATGGGAAATTTTAACTCTTATATCATTATTACAAATAAACTAAAATATAAACTCCTGAATTGTCTATAATCATTGTTTAGATTCACTCTATTTAAGCAGAATTCTAGAGCAATTGGGAAACGCAAGCCGACTATCCCACGCTGCACAGCGTCTGAAGTCACGCTCCAAGCTAAGACTGCCTTACAGTTAACACACGACGCTCAATGCTGGGAAACACTGTGTGTATAACAATCCATTTATGGCAAATAGAATACATTATAATCTCTATTAGAATTTACTCGTTTACCATAAAATATTTTCGCTAAGGGAATGCTGTTAGCGAGCACGCAAGCTAGATAAATTAAGCTCTCGATTGTGCTTACTTTATTGTTTATTTAGAAGTTATCTAAACTTTCTGTTTCTGATAAAATGTTGCTGTTTCAAAAATGCATGGTGTATTGTTTTGTATCATATATCGTTGTCAGAAAAGCTTAAAATAGCGCAAGTAAGCAGCGGTATTGACTGAGGATTAGTCCAGAAAAGGTATCACACAGACAAAATTATACTCGCATTAATATTACTGTGATACGCCATTATTGAAACTAAAACCAAATGACACTCAATCAACACTGCACGCTATAAGTTAGAGTAGCCATTACAAAACGGGACATGAGCTATTAAACCCTACGACATTATGACTTATTGAATAATCTATCCGACATGCAGATTCGCTCTACATTCATGTTACAAACCGTACCAAAGTAATATATTTCAATCAACACTCATAACTATTCTGTGCGATGGCAAACAAACATAAAAATGAATTATGAATCAATGCATCCTCCTTGACTGGTATAGTGAGGCAGTTATGTCACGGCTACCGTTAAAACGTTGTCATGGCTTTCGAAGCTTACAAATGGAAAGATGATATAGGTAGGTCGGAGTGATTTGGCATACTTAGCCAAATGCATACATGATATTCGTATAAAGAATGTGGTACGATAAGTATACTAATAGCAATAAAATTGTCAAAAGACGATTCAATTTCAAAGGCAGATTTATTAAAAAAAAGTAGCGAGTAGGTTCAATGATATTTTCTAATCTATCTGATCTGTATAATCCACAATCTAACGATACATTAAGTGAAATCATTTCCAAACAAAGAAAACACTCCTACATCCTCAGATCTTTCGAAACGATGCAAATCTTCATTAATATCCGTTAATTCATTGAAGGAAGGCTTATAGGCGTTTTATTTTCATACATTAGTATGTATTTGTGTCGGCGAAGCGTAGGCCGGTAGCGGAGCCCCACGGGGTTTCGCTTTGCATGCTGGTATTAATTAGAACTCCTGTCGCAAATGGCTTCAGGCCGCCCACCCATCCTGTCGCAGTATAACTCCTGTTTGATACACTTGGTCACTTAATTTCACTATTGGTCTTCCTATTTTGTGTCATTATAAATACATTTTATGTTATTGATGGTGTGATGATGTTTGTAGATTTATCTCACTTAACTCACTTACTCAATATGTAAATAAATAAATATCCTGGGACATTCCTCACACACGGTCTTCTGATCCCAAACTAAGCAGAGCTTGTACTAGGGAACCAGCTAACTGATATAATAAATATACTACTTTTTGTTCGTAAATACATACTTAATATACATATTAATTACACCCAGACTCAGGACATACAGACATGTCCTATGTGGGAATCGAACCTATGGCGCGATAGGTGGAGTCTTAACCAACTGACTGCGCCAACCGGCCCGTCATGCATCAAAATAAAATCATTACACTTGCACGAGATCAACATCGCTCACAATAACGCAAAACTTATTGTTACAAAAGGATAATTTCCAGAGTGTAGACAGCAGAACATTAGTTCAATACCGGTAGCGGAGTGTGGTGCAGAACTCTCATGGACAGCCCATCAAACACGTCGTCCGGTCCACATTACTCACAGGAGCTGTCACTTCACAGGCTAGCACAGCTTTGTAGATTATTAATTAAATATTCGCCAATTCATGCTTAATTCAATTGAGAACTAAATTAGAGTTTTGTTATTTGTAATTAGGTCCCAAGTTTTCATGTTGTGGCTTCCGAATTAGGTGATTAGTTTTTCTGTTGCCAGTTGATTTTTTGTATCTTTGTAAATTTAAAATCTGTAATTTAAAATACTTTTTTATCATAATGCTTTTAGATATAAACTAAAATGCTCAAATAAAACGCGGTGCTCTTAAATAATGCGCATGAAGAATTACTGCGAATGCTTTATTTTTTTACTCCCTAATATTGTTTTTATGATTAACATCTGAAGTAAACACGTTTTGAGTGCAAAAGTTCAAGGTAAGTTAGTGAGATATCAAAAAATATTCACATAAATTTCAATACATTTTTGTGTTTACAATAAAGCGACAGATTTAGGTCATTGTTATTTTTCATAACGTCACTATACTTTTAACCCAAAAGAATATCTTGATGATTTAATATTAATGAACTAGCTGTCTCGCGCGGTTTCTCCCGCGTTCCCGTGATAAAAAGTAGCCTATAATACTCGGGGATAATGTAGCTTCCTATTAGTGAAAGAATTTTGATTTTGAATCCGACTGGTAGTTCCAGAGATTAGCCCATTTAAACAAACAAATAAACAAAAAAAAACTCTTCCGCTTTATTATAGAAGTATAGTTAAGAATAAGTTTAGGTTTACTTTTTGTACATGGAACCTTGCAAGAGTAAATTCAAATAATATCAGAAAGCTTTAAAAAACATGATTATCTTTACATGAAAGAGGCTGCAAACTAAGCTGTGGCAGGCTACCTCACCCACAGATTCAGAAGCGAATCGGCGACTATCCCATTTGCGTTTTGCTACGGAATTAAATCCCACATATTATTTCTCTGTCGCGCTTTATTTACGCTTCAAAACCTATGAAGCAGTAGAAACATTGATGAATGAATTGATTCGTGTATTTTGTTACTTTGTATTCTTCGCCGTTTCATAGTAAAATACAGCCATTTCATTTAGTAATTTCTTATAGAGGTCTATCGAGGAATCTATTAGATAGTCTTAAATAAGAGTTATTTTAGAGTGATAACTTATTCTCTTTTGTTTATTTACAAATATTATTTTTGTTATAATTAAGTGGCTGTATTTAACGGCTTTGAATTAGGCCAATTATATACTTAAAACAGGTAAGACTTCAACCTAGATCTTTGTAGCTATTGTGTGTAAGTAATTAATGAGTTACCATGAAAAAGAAGGATGTAACTGTGAGGGAAAAGTTTATAATTTATATTTTAGTATATTCTTTAGTGTGTGCATAATTTGTAAGTGACTTTCATATACGTTTCTCCTATTCTGTAGTTAGTATTATATTATATTATTTACAATGTATTGCAAAGTTAAACCGTACACGCTGTATCTGATTACGATAGCGTTTAACATGATATCATTGCATAAGCATTGTTTTTCACCCTTTCATAAGAGGAAAGGATGGCTGCAGAAATTTTAAAAATAGGTTTTTGATTTCTAGGTTTCTATTGCTGTCGCGCTGTGCCGGAGCTATCCCGCCCGAGTGCAATAGAGACAACTGCAGCTTGGACCGATTATATCTATTTAAATTAGATGAAATCGCTATTTCGTAATCCCTCCAAAACTGGATCGTTTTTTTTTCAAGAATCATAATAAGAAGGGCTTTGGCTATGTCTGTATTTTTTCCTATATTTTTTTTTTATATTCGGCAAATTTGTTTGCTGGTTGTCTGATAAGGGCGTTAATTTTTTTTTATAATTATAAAAACACGTAACTTTTGAAAGCGAAGAAGTGACCAGTTTATACATTTATGTTTTTTATAATTTACGTAATTATAATTTCGAACGAACTTTCGAAGAACGAATAAAGAAACATAAATATTTAATTAGTCACTACGGAAAATCACGATATTATTCACAGCATAGTCAACAAGAGCTATCGAAGTGATAATAGAACATTGAAATTTTAGATAACGGTGTCTTTATATATTCATATATTCAGTAATAAACTACACTATATATTTATAAAGGACTATAGACACTGTGTCACGCCGTCTGTGCTAAACGTTGCCTTATACAAGCGGAATTCCCTCGCATGAATGTCGGATACTAGATAAAACTATGCAACTTGCGACTAGAGGTCGTATGCACGTGTGCACCCACCCGCAGCGCACGAGCACAATTCCCCTCAACTTTATTGGTGACCACTGAGTATAATTTACTGGAAGTATCATGAAACGGGGCTGTTTACAATACACATATTTCACAGTCGTGACAACGGCTGTCGCCAACAGTTAAATTCGTAATGAGATAAATATATCCCTGTGGACAATATTTGCGTTAGCTTTCATTGCTACAACTTAAACTGAGGTAAACTTTTGATTTCTACCGGATACGGACACTATCATAAGATTCTTGGTTTCCTTACTAGATTTCGCCGTTGAAGCAGTTAATTAATTAAAAGACAGTTATCTGTTTAATTGGAAGTGAAAGACAAATAAAAACTTCGCGTATTCGTTTGTTTTATGAATGATTCATAACAAATGATAGACGTGACGTACATTGCTGATACATAAGCTTCTTTATCAGATACCCCCGAGATTTATCAGCGTTCGTTTTAACGATAAGCTATGTGCAACATTTATTTATTACTATCCATGGATCTATTTATAACGATCAAAGACAACTAGCATCGGACAATGCAAATTCGCACTTTAGTTATTGCTATTCAATCGACTCACAGTTTCTTTTCCCATCGCATGTTAGTCTCAAAGCATTCAACGTCCTCATAGTTTACGTTTAAGTTCAAGTTTGTTATCGTACTCACTTTTAGGTTCAACGTAAACCTGAACCCCGTCCTTACCGACTCACCGTTAGGTTCGTGAGTCTATCTCACTGAGCAAAACATTAAATCTCAGCATGACTGGTGCTTGCAAAATCTATCGGGTCTGGTTGGGGAGCGAGGAACTAATCTGTACGGAATTGCGACGAGGATTCCCATGGAATCGATTTAAATTGCTTTAATCGATGTTGTCTGTTTTAATTGGATATGTTGTAATTGTTAAAGATTTATACATTGCGAAACTACTATATTTTAATTGTTGGAAGGGTCTGTTCTACTGATGTCCCTTATATCTATCATGTATCTGATTGTACTCCCGATGCATAGTATAACATCACGTTTAACTAATACGAAAACCATAACAGCATTGTTCTATTCTAACACTATCAATGAACCGTGTTTACTAATGTTTACATTTATTGAATCATCGATTGCGTGTATTGGTGCGCCGTAAAAATCATTTGCCAACTCTCTTTAGTACATTTGTTTATATATTTTCCATGTCATAGCAATAGTTTATTTGCATTTATTCGTCAGATCGATCTTATTCGATGTTGTCAGCGGAAATAGAGGCGTATTCTTAAATAAATATAGTGAGAAGCAAAGCCCAATTACAGGTTGGTGAGATGGCTCGTCAGATTGGCCGGGGTACCGCCGGCTACTACTTTATTTAATTCTAAAACGATTCTCTGATAGGAGCTACTTTCGAGGCCAGGATATTGGCAGCCGCTTAATATTTGCTCCGAGATGTTGTATAGGCGATAATAAATGAGATTTGTTATTATTGTGGTCTCACCGCGATTACAGGGATGCTCGGTCCTACATATAAGTTAAGGGTAAACACTAATTAGAGTTCTTGGTAGGATTTAATAATAAATGCTTGGAGCAATGATTTTTACCTGGTTTAAAAATTTTGAGTTGATTTTTGTTCAATGTTTTGTATAATTCTCAAATCCACGATTTATCTTCTTAGAATTGGACATTGGACAGGACATGTGTCAATAAAATCTAATTTATTTACCACATCGCAAATTTCCCAGATACTTTATTGATTAATATACATCCGCTGCAGTTCCGCAGATATCGGGATTCAATTTATATTTGACATGACTCTGTCGATACAGTTTTAGTTCGCGTGACGGCGTTTAGGTAGCACTATCTCTGTTTTCATCGCCGATCGTAGATTTGTGTTGATTTATAGTTTATTTGAACTAATTATCTTGTTTATCAATTCTTTATATATCCTGTCCTGTTAGATATTCTAAGCTCTTATTTTGTTTTTTTTTCATTCGGCAATTATATACCACTATTAAATAGAATTTTTATTTAAGCATTAATTAATACTCCATTGTAAAAAACGAATTCTTGGGTAATATATTTTGTCTTTTATATTTTTAAATGATTTGTAAACATGTTAGCTAAAACTACATGAGAGTAATAAAACGTATCCAACGGCAATACTCGCCATTCATTAATTTTAATTGCGTACGCGGCTTTGCCTGATAGCCATCTGCTAAAGGATGCGCGGGCGCAGGTGACTACCGCACATATTGTGCGTGCATCACCACCACACATAAATATTATTGTTAATGCGATCTTTAAAAGACGATATTTCATTTTGCAGAAATTCTATTGTATGTTTCTTTATTTATTTTTAATGTGGCTTTTGTACTAACAAACTTAGGGTTTTTATTCATCATCGTCTAATTAATAGTTACAATTTTGAGGTTGTTTTTAACGCGTGTCAATTGTAAGTCAACCGTTGATGTTTGATTCTAGTCTATAAGAAATAGCGATTGACTAATAATTTATTATTCTTAAATAATAAATGAATTCCACAAGTTAAACTAATTTTGATCATGTTTTTATGCGGGAAGGATAGCATGCACAAAGCAACAAAAAATAACGTTAAGAAGTAAGAAGAAGACTCAATGATCAAGAGGAAACTGAGAATAATGAAGAATGAAAAGCTCGCACCAAGCACAGGCAATGGCACTGGAAGAATTCACGGGTTCAATTTAATAGTCCCGTGGTCTCTTAGTGGCATCACTGGTGCTGGGCGATTCTGCTATTAGTTATTTAGAAGAAGAAAGAAATAAATCAGCAAGAAGAAAGATCAACACGATCGGATTTAAAAATACCGGCCACTATTACTATATCTTGAATCTCTTGCACGGGGATGAATAATTCCCAATTAATCAAAAAGTAGCAGATAATATTTTTTTCAATACTTTATTTATACATATTTATTGATACTAGAGGTAGATAATGAGTCGAATATAATTGTTTATCACAAATTAACTAATTATATAACTTGACGCTGGCAAAGATAAATCCGAAAAAGAATTTGGTTTTCATACTACAAAATGAAGAAGAAGAAGATTAACAATAGATTACCTATATGTTATGTAATGTTTCGCATTGCAGTGTGTATAACGAATTTTAAATTATAATAATTTATTTAAAATGCATTATTATATCAAAATATTAGCTGTGTGCACTTCTTCCCCATATAAACATTAACTATGCCAAATTTCACACTCCTACGTGCGCGCAATAGGCTAAAAAACCGGCCAAGTGCGAATCAGACTCGCGCACCGAGGGTTCCGTACAAACCTGTAGGTATATAAGTAAATGGTAGTATAGACCTGAGTATTTGATATGAATTTCAATTTATGACGTATTAAATAAAATCTACTTACTAGATCTCGTTCAAACCAATTTTCGGTGGAAGTTTGCATCGTAATGTACATCATATATTTTTTTTTAGTTTTATCATTTTCTTATTTTAGAAGTTACAGGGGGGGGCACACATTTTACCACTTTGGAAGTGTTTCTCGCGCAAACTATTCAGTTTAGAAATAAATTATATTAGAAAACTCAATATAATTTTTGGAGGCCTATCCATAGACACACATCACACTTATGGGTTTAATTAAAAAAAAAATTGAGTTTCAGTTCTAAGTATGGGGAACCACCAAAATTTATTGTTTTTTTTCTATTTTTGTGTAAAAATCTTAATGCGGTTCACAGAATACATCTACTTACCAAGTTTCAAAATACAGTTCTTATATGTATGTGTTCTTTTCGGAAAAAAGTGGCTGTGACATACGGACGGACAGACAGACAGACAGACATGACGAATCTATGAGGGTTCCGTTTTTTGCCATTTGGCTACGGATTCGGAACCCTAAAAACGAGCAAAAGTTTTTGCTTCACGTATTAATTTATTTATATTTATTTCCAAAAAAATTACAAAGATTCTCTATCTTTGTAATTTTTTATGTGAAGTTTTGTCAATGCAGTTTTCAATTTCATGTTATCATTCCTTGCTTGTGTGCAACCATTTATAATAATTTTAGGAAAAAAATTACGATGAAAATGAGTAAGTACGTGCAGACTGAAAGTAGCTGTAATATCAGCACATTTCAACGCTTCTTGGGAAAGTTTATATTACAGTGTGCATTCAGCGGTGTTAAGATATGGTTCAAGTTATAAGATACAGGTGCAGTTGTGACTTTACTGATTGCCATATTATTTGCCTATAATTTGTATATTTATTAGTTTAATTTCAAATTCACATTACGGATAAGTATTTTACACCGTACAAATTTTACTATCGCACCTCACAACATCGACGGGGAGTTCATCCCAACAAATTGTTACTGAAATGGTTTCAAAGTAGCTTCCTACCGCGAACGTTTAGGTTATGGAATATGTTCCCCGTTATGGTTTTCCTAAGGGTAGCATAGAATTCTTCAAGAATTGTGGTGAAGAGGTTGCAGGGCCGGCAAAGCGCGACCATCCTAACTTCCTAACTAATATTATAAATGCAAAACTGAGTTTGTCTGTTTGTTACGCCTTCACGCCTCAACTCTTCAACGGATCATCATGAAGTTTGCATGCTGATAGCCGATGGTATGGAGAAGGACATAGGCTACTTTTTATTATTCCGGGAACGCGGGTAAAATCACGGGGGACAGCTAGTTATTAATATAACACAAATAATCTTATTTCGCGTGATTATTCATTTGATCCTAAATAAGGAATTGCATAATTTTTTTTTTGTATTCCGTTCTCACAATTCGCTATCGCTCTTCTTTTATAACTTAGACCAACCATAATTATTGCGGTCTACAGAGATTTCTTCAATTATATGCTTACAACCGAGTTCTGTCCCAGATATGACTCGGCTCACGTCTTAGCCGTAGAAAGCCGGCTGCGAAGCGTGTCCGTTCGTTTGATATCGCCTATTTATTGTACCGTTTTCGTGGGGACTAAAAACGGTTTTTAGTTTTTTTGTCAAAAATGTTTATTGTATATTTGATCGATATCTTGTCGTATTTTTATTACTTTTACTATAGAATACTGATTCAATGTTTTTTAGATTGTAGTAAATATACATTACATTTACTATTACACTTATTTCGTAAAGGAATCCCTTTTTTACAATCCTCCTATTTGGTTGCTATATTGATTGGTCTTTCAATAGTTTGACAAACGAGTGTGACATTTTTTCCAACCTGCGTTAATATGTAACTCGACTCTGTACTGACTGACTGTAGTGTTGACTCGACTAGAATCGACTCACTTTTGATCAGTTTTTACAGTTGTTAATGACACAATTTATTTTATATTTTCAAAAACATTACTTGGAATAGGCCCAACTAAGGAAGTTTTAAGCATAGTTACCTAGTAAGTAAATCGATTTAATGAATGAATAATAAAAACTAAAAACTAAATTTACACAAACCGATACTTTTGCCTTATTTAAATATAATAAATGTGGTTGCTCCATGCCTTTTTTGATTACTCTGGGAACAGTAATAATTTCAACAGAACTGTAGATCGAATTAGGCAGCGATGTGGGTGTTCGGGTGCTTGATGTCATTTACTAAATTTTGGTAAAATAATCAGTGTTATTAGCGTTCAATATGCATAAGGCAATAAGGTGATGCATAAGGGTGGTCGGGACCAACTCACAATTAACTAAACGGAACTAATTGATATTTCAATCGTGTTAGATGTATTGAGCATACTGAACACCACAGTCCACAAAATTACTGGTATATATTATGTTAATAGTACTTGTTAAGATAATAGAAATATGAATAAGATTAAAGGTTACACGAGAAAAGCACGAGCCGAGATGCGCTTCGCTCGTCGCTCGCGGCGTGGAAAATAAGTCAAGTGTGGATTTAAACAACGAGCCTACAAGACGAGCGCGATAAAAATCCCTGTGTTCGTCAAAATACCCGACAATGAGGATAATTCACGTTTTTCGTTGAGTATGCAGATTTGTAGCGGTATGAAATCCAATTAATTATGTGAAAAAAATATTTAAATCGGATCAAAAATGACGAAGTTACAGCAATTTTAGTGCAAGAATCTCAAAAACGGTACTTAGCTCCCGTTTGTACAATGACGATGACGTCACGATGCAGGACCGCGCAACTCTGGATATTTGTCAGTCTATTTGTAACCTTTTCACCACTGGACGGATTTAAATGAACTTTGGCAGGAAGATAGATCAATTAGTGGAGAAGGATATGGATACTTTTTTCCGGATTCATCATCATGAAGCCGTAGTGAACAGCTAATTTTACTGATATTATAAACTAGTTGTTATGCTATCTGCATGCCAAATTTCATCAAATTTATTGCAATAAAGCTCTTTAGTGTGTCACAAAAATCAATTAGACCAGTGAATATGTGACTCACTATTTACCGTAACATTTCACTTTTTTTACTTTTACCCAATGATCGTTGCGTTTTTCGGTACAGTTTGCTTTTTATAAATCGATTACTTTTTGTATCAGAGAAATCGAAATAAAAGATCATTCATGAGAATCGTTTCGATGACACGACAAAATTTTAGAACCCACCGTTACAATTTCTGTTGCAGTTTCGTAACATTTTCATTGGGATATGGTGTTTTATTGATTTATGTTAATTCTGAGAGAAATCGATAAAATTAATACAATATGTTTTAATTTAGATGTAACTTAGGACCTCTTTAATCTGTGCTTACGATAAGCCTTTTTTAACCGACGAAAAAACGGAGGAGGTTTACAAGTATGCGTATATATATATTTTTTTTTATGTATGATCACGCATAACTTTTTACAGAGTAGTTCGATTTTGATAATTCTTTTTATTGGATAGGGTATACTTCGAAGTTGGTCCCATATAAATAAGGATAAAAAATACTTACCCTAAGGGTGAGAAAATTGGGATGATTTATTGTTCACTCACAGATTTTAATGCTGAGTTGTGTAAACATCAAAAGAAATCATCAAAAATTAAGCATGTAGTAATTAGTAGAATATAGCCACAAAAAATTATAAAAAAACTTTTTAACAAAAAAAAAACCACCGAAAAAACTGAAAAGCAAAAAATAATTTTGAATATAACTTGAATTTTATAAGGTTTTGCAGTCGGGGACAAACCAATAACCTACGTAGATATGTTTTTTCGGTGGTTTATTTTCTTGTTAAAAAGTTTTTATAATTAAAACTTACGTAAATGTTGCGCCAAATCATTAAAAATATTTTGAAAATCAAGTTTAATAAGGGCTGGTTCTTATAACTTGTAACCTTCATCGATGCAAAATTTTATAGAGCAAGCGGATTTTTCAAGCGCACTAGAAGGTTTAATATCAAACTACCTATTTATGGATAGAACATCCAAGTTAGAGCAAGCTATGACACAAACGGCGACACTTTCATTGTGAACTATATTAGGAGGGCTCCCGGGACGTCTTCTACCGGGAATACTTTGACGTATTTAGGATAGAAAGGAAGTCGTTCTTTTTTGGAGAGAGAATTTGCACTGGTTGACATAAACGGTAATGGTACTGAATTGTGCGCTGGAATGGACAGTGATCGTTATATGATGGATGAGTGATATATGGAGTTGAAATTGGCCTGCAGATAGATTTTACCCTATGTTCGGTTCGTCATGCTACAACTTCTAATACAAAATGATGACATATTTAAGGATCCATCTGCAACAGCTGAACTGTTTTAAGAAAGAGAATCCTTAGATAGTAAATACTTAATCATAGTCAGAAGCCAAGTACGACGAATGCTCTGCCCATTTAAGTAACCAAATGATTACTCCTCATTAGGAGCACGTGGACCTTCAATCTTTGACATCAACCCGAACTCCAAAGACCTACAGCTATCTGGCCAATAAATAACTCCCAAGTTTTAGAAGCAACAGATAATAAATAACGCCTTATCGAACCTCCCCAGTGCAGACCTACTTGTTAACATGTGTCGCGAACGATCGATAAGTGCTGATCGATAGCGAACGAGTTGAAAGTCGAAAGACACCAGCCTAGGCCTGGGCGCAAGTACTTTCTAGTTTCATACCGTCGTCGATATGTCAAACGATTGTCTTTTATGTACGGGTGTCAGAGATAATGTACTTAATAAGGCTCCAACTAACCGTTTTCCATATAAACGATTAATTTATCTTATTTATTGTAACACAAGTTGGTTTCTATTTATACATTTGGTGTTTATGTATTTAAAATAGGTGTTCAAGTTTTGTTACGGCCTTTAGAGTCGGGTTTTAGATGTGTCGTTACTATTTGCTCTTGAGATACGATTTTCAATGCTACAACTTTTTATTGCTGTAACAAATTTATGTTAAAGCCCGCGTTTGGCTCAAGTACTTTAGGTATAGACTCGCATACACTCTGAGATAGAGAGATCACCATACCTCTCTCCATTTTCTTTAAAGTATCACCACCTCCACATAGTATCCATCTGTCTACCTTATCTAAGTACATAAACTATTAATTACCTGCGTGATACTACTCGCCCACGTTATAACCAACCTCAAGAATACATCACTATCTATTCTCAACTCCTAACCCATTTTCTAATTACAGTGCTGACGATAAAACATGCAGGTTGCAATAAACACCTGCGAATGACGTCATTCTCCGGAAGCTACCCCGCGGGTGCCTTATCGCCTCATTAGCATAAGGTAAGCGAGGCGAAGCGAGGCAGCCGGCTTTACTACACGCCTTTGAATTATATTACCCGCTGCCCTGATTCTTGTAAGCAGTATGTTACGTATCTGACTATTCGTATGCGCGATAATTTTGGGATCGTGCTTGTTTTACACCCCTATTGGTGCTATTCTGAAACTGTTATGTAATAAAGAACTTCTCAAATGTTACTTATGATTAGTGACGCCACTATCTGCCAGGCAACTTTGATTAGGAACCTATACGTACACACTTCCCACCTTCTTTACAAGTGAGGTGACCCATTTATAAAAATATTGATCATATTCTGAAATTACCTATTTATTCATCTGCATCAGCAATGCAGCCATAAAAAGGTAGCAGGTGCGAGGAATCAGGGGGCATCGGGGGAATGGAAAAGAAGCGGTGATTCAGTGTCGCTGCTGTGGCACTCCAAAGAGTTAGTTACTTTAGTTTGCGGTCGAGACCATGGGACCGTGGGGGTCTGAAGCTCGCCGTTTGGCTCGCACTTTGTCATCAAAATTGATCGAGGCCTCCGGAGACCAGCGGGCGGTGAGCTTTTTCCGCCAACGCATCAGCTTGGCTATCCCAAGAGGAAACGCTGTCAGCCTTCTGGGAACCTTGCCGTTAATCGGAAGCAGCGGAAGATTTGAGGAAATTTTCTATATATAGATTGTAATTTGTACATATTTGTTGTAAAGTTAACCATTTATGTTTAGTTTATTTTAGTATAAGTCTATATAATATTCATAAAAAGCGGCCGACTTTAGTATAACCCAAATTATTTATGATCCTTTGTCACAAAACAAACGCTTCGCGTTGTCCCGGATCCATTCATAGTAGTATCCCACATCGGTGTAGACGATCAGGCTCTGAGACACGGCGGGTATTTTGTAGGAGACGATGCCTATTTGGATGAAGTCACGAACCATTAGGGCACTGCCGGAGTCACCCCTGGAAATGAAAGAGATACAATTTTGATTATTGGAATTTTCGTTTGTATCTATAATATCAACAACATTCGGTATTCCCCAAGGTGGTGTTCAGGGGCCACTATTGTTGCTGGTCTATATTTTTACGAGACACGAACCTCGGCTCAGTGAATTTGTGGGGGGGGGGGGGATATTTTATGTAACGAGTTATGACTAACTAGGGGTGAGACGTCGCGACACGTGTCCTCGTCGGCGAGGACGGTAACCTGGTGAACGTTCATGTGTGTATTTCGAGCTTCGTCAGCTACGATCTGAGCTAATGCTCGTCTATTTAAATGGCATGAAAGCCACAAAACAATATTAACGAATATTGAAACATTAGTTTAAATATTCCCTTTAGATAAATAAACCTTTACAACCATGCCTTTCAATAGCTACATGAAAATTATTATCTATCTTCTTTGGTTTGTGCATTTGATATAGGTAGTACTCACTCTGCCACGTAGTCATTCTTTTTTCCGCTACTGGCGCATATTGTCCCAGGAGGTAGTGAGCCCAAATATCTTTGGCATTCTCTGTTATTCCAAACTTTTTGTTCAATATGTTTCAAAACATCTGTTGATAATCTTTTCTTCTCCTGAAAAATATTATAAATTATTATCAAGGTCCTATATGAGCCACCGGAAATAGCAGCGGATAAAACTGGTATTTTTACTTTTCATGATTTACTCATTTATATTATTTATGGCTTTCAATTATTCTGTGGATTTTCCAAAAAAATCTTTCTTACAAACCTTGTCCCGACAATTACGAACACAACAAAAAAAAACAGCCAAAACGGTCGAGAGAGTTTCCAAAACAACTTTGGTCTACTCACGGTGCCAAAAATCTTATAAAGGATTAGGTTAAAACAGGATCATAAAATATAAATCAAACTATCTTACATCGGTAAGACCCCATCCAGCAATATTTGCTAATTCACCGTATGGAGGTTTTTTCATCAGCGCCACCCGTCGCACCTTCGCACCGAATATCAAACGGGTCTTTAACTTAACCAAGCCTATATCGTAACTAGTATCATCTGGATCATATTTACGATGCATCACATAACTAGCACCAGTAGATGAAGCACCTTTAGCCTTATGCACGTTTCCAACCACAGCGATAATATGACTCGAACTCTCGCAGTTTTCGAGGCAATGGGCTGCTGTAAGTATCAACATCTGGTTTACTATTGATCCTCCACAAATCCAACTCAATCGAGTTTCTTTGTATTTACAATCGACACTAATGAATGCAGAATGTGGGTAGCGGTATATAGAGGCGAAATCTCCTCCGACTATGAATGTCTCCATTTTACTTTGAACAACTACGATTAAACTTAATATTATAACAATATTTAATAAAGTTTGTCTTCCAACACATAATAATACAGGCTTTGATAGAGAAATTATTCCAGGTGGTTTCATATTTGATAAATCAATAAATCTTTCGAGTATACAGCAAATTACATTCGTCGGCTAATCAGGATTTGTTATGGTAATTTTAACTTAATTATCGAATAAAATTTGTGAAATCATGCTTTTTATGTTTTTATAACCTCAAGACTTAATATCTGATAATAGAATTAGATTTCATATGTGAAGACATAAGATTTAAAATTTTATGATTGAATAACAGTGAAAATGTAAAATAAAAGTACGATTGAAACATGATTTAGGTACTGACAAGTATAATAATAACTCACTCGTATGAAAAAAGCTACATGTATACAAAAATTATTTGTATCTATCAGGCCTTGTAGACTGATCACAGTTTAGCATCTGGCCCCTAGGTTATATTTAACCCCCTAAGGGTTCCAAAAATCCTTCCTTAAAAAAAATGTTTTGGTAAGGCTGCTTATCAATTAAATTCTCAGAACCATTGCAAATAATTCACATGCTATAACAATATAGAGGAAAAAATATGTTGAGATACAGCTTCAAATAGAAAAAAAAAAACTAGCCTGTTTAAGCCCCCCGTAAGTTTAATAAAGTAAAATATTTCTAGACAATGCAAAATTTTGATAAGACTGCCCCCTTATTAATGAATTAGGTGTAAGTCAAGTATAGTAATGCTTGTACGTAGTATTTATGTACTCTGAGGTAATGCCATGGTGTAATACCTAGGTTTTAAATATATCCGTCACTCTCTAATGTCATATAAACAAAAAGGGCTGGGGTGTTACAAGACTGACTTACACCTTATTTATTAATAAGGGGACGGAGTTTTCGTATGTATGGATTGTGGATGTCTTTTGTCATATCGCTCTGACTTATTTCTTTTGTACTTTGAAAGTGAGATCTCTATACTTTGAGTTTACCTAGCAGCTGATTGAGACATTATGCTGATATATCGATGGCTTATTCAAGGGATAAAAACTTGTTTAGCGTGTTACATATTGAAACTTTGCACCTTTCATCACTCACTTTTATCTTTTTCTAAATTATCAGTTTCAATAACAGGTTTGCCTACATCATTAATCTCCAAGTCTATAATAGTTTTAAGTGTATTTATTGTTAAATTCAGTGGCAAAAGGGTTTCTTCAATTAAATATTATACTACTATCTTCAACACATATTTTTTTTATGTTTTGTGGCTTTAGGCATGCTATTAATATAGACGAGCATTAGCTCAGATTGTACCTGACGAAGCTCGAAATACACACACAATCTCATGACCGTTCACCACGTTACCACAGTAGTAAAACTGTGACGTTACCATCCTTGCCGACGAGGACACGTGCCGCGACGTCTCACCCAGTGTCCCGTTCAAGCAGCCTGAGCTGCCAACAGTAGGTAATCTGACCGCACCCCTAGTTAGTCATAACTCGTTATATAAAATGTCCCCATCCCGCTAATTCACTGAGCCGAGGTTCGTGTCTCGTAAAAATATAGACCAGCAACAATAGAGGCCCCTGAACACCACCTTGGGGAATAACGAATGTTGTTGATGTTATAGATACAAACGAAGATTCAACTTTTGTCTTCTATACTGGTAATTTGTCTCTTTCACTATGTAATATAATATTTTAGTAAGCTTATAGTGTTTTCTTGAACTCCATATTTATCTATGTACTTTTGTTTAATATTATGGTGTTTAGTAGTCCAAAGCTTTGAGGTTTTACTATATTCTCACAAATTCAACTGTATGTACCAATTACTTAACGTTCATAAGTGCCTTACCAGGGCCTAAACTGAATAAATTTTAAACTTTTTGTCGATATTACCCACATATTACCCATCACCGTATTATTCTTTTCGAATAAATTAGAAATAGGTAGGTAAATATAAAAAGAAAAGTACACAACATATTTTTATTTCTTTTAAATATATTACAGTTTCTGAACATGTCCAGCTAAACATTGATTAAGAAGAAGAGTAGGTTTACTTATACCACTAAGTGAGTAAATATTTTTTAGGTTCTGAGACAATCGCAGATCTTTTTGCAGCGCCCCGTCGTAGCGCGTAGATTCAAAGTAGGATAGAGGCGCTGCTGCAGTGCAGTATTCATAAGTGAGGGCGAAGGTCTATTTGAAATAAATAATCTGAATTTGAATTGATTTCGTTAACAGCGGGACCTATTTGAAACTGCAGCTTAGCAAACAGTTGCAGTGAGCGCAAGGATTAGCAAATTCTAGAATAAAACTATAACGATTACAAAAGCTTAAGTTCTTCTGGGGTTTTTGTTACACATTACACATTTGCACATTATCACTTACCATGGTGAGATAGTAGAGAAACAAAAGCTTATATATAATACATACAATCTAATGGTGCGTCCATGTTTGGCGAACCGAGCACGAGCCGAGCCACGAACGAGCACACTGCGAGCACGATTCGCGTAGCGTGGACGGGCTTGCGAGCATCGAACGAGCATTCGTAGCGTGCTCGACTGCGCTCCGCCCGATTGACAATTTTTTCACGAACACAGGGATTCACATCGCTCTCGTTGTAGGCTCGTTGAAGGCTCGTTTAGTACGTCTACGCTTGAAATCGTGAGGAACGAACGAATCCTGTTCGTTCGAGGCTCGGCTCGTGGTCGCTTCGCGTAGCATGGACGCACCATGATGAACGCACACATATATGTGTGCGTTGCATGGCCAAGTTCATTACATATTTTTTTCACATTAATCTCCATCCCGAAAGAACTTCAAGAAGTTTCACTTAAAGATAAACAAAAATCTGTAAATTTTATTATAACCAAAATTATTTATGGCCTTAAATCACAAAACATTCGCTTCGTGTTGTCCCGGATCCAGTCGTAGAAGAATCCCACATCGGTGTAGACAATCAGGTTTAGAGATACGGATGGTATTTTGTAGGAGACGATGCCTATTTGGATGAAGTCACGAATCACCAGGGCGCTGCCGGAGTCACCCCTGGTAAAGAAATAGCTAATTTTGAAATATCCTATAAAATATATACAGATGTAAGTGACATCGCAACGAAAACTGATAATATTGATTCAGTGTACCTATAATTAGTAGATAGTCATATGCTATCGTTGACTTTTTACTCCATTCTTTTGCATGGACACCCAACCCATAGCATACCTAAATTCAGTGTATTATTTGTTATCTTTTATCTGAAAATATTAGTACAGTTTTCCTTGTAAAATTACTCGCGCGTTGTCGACCCATCTTCACACAATTCTTGAATAAGAGAATTTAAATAGGGACTTAGAGAAGTTTCTGTGTCGGCAGAGAAAGTGGCAAAGTGCAAAATCATTTGTCTGATATACTAACTCCGAGACGTAGTGACCGTTTGTTTCGCTACTTGCGCATAGGGTCCCTGGAGGTAGAGAGCCCAAGTAGTTTTTGCATTCTTTGTTATTCCAAACTTTTTGTTGAATGTGTTTCAATAAATCTGTGGATAATCTTTTCTTCTCCTGAAAAATATTTAAATTTTGTATACTAAATAAATAAATATCCTGGGACATTCCTCACACACGGTCATCTGATCCCAAACTAAGCAGAGCTTGTACTATGGAAACCAGATAACTGATATAATACATATACTACTTTTTGTTTGTAAATACATACTTAATATACATAATTACACCCAGACTCAGGACATACATACATGTTCATGCACACAAAATGCATGTCCTGTGCGGGAATCGAACCCACGACCTGTGGCGCAATAGACTAAATAGAATAAAGCTTTTTTTTTTTTTTTTTTATACCACTTAGGTGGCAAACAAGTTTACGGCCCGCCTGATGGTAAGCGGTTACCGTAGCTTATGGACGCTTGCAACACCAGGGGTATCACGCGCGCGTTGCCGACCCTGCAGAAATCTCTTCACACCCCTTTTGAAGAACCCGTAGAAGCTGTAGAGATTTTTGTTTGTTTAATCTCTGGGACTACCAGTAGGATCCGAAAAGGGGAATAGGAGTCTTTCGCTAATAGGAAGCTACAATATCCCTGAGTGTAAAAGGCAACTTTTTATTCCAGGAACGCGGGTGAAACCGCGGGGTACAGCTAGTATTGTATAAAATTTTAGAGACCTTAAATGTACGTAACACTTCTTTTTTAAGAATGGAGAAAGAAAGGTTTCACCGCTACATCCAGTCATGATGAATATTGGTCTGCAATTAGCCTATGGTATGGCGAGACATAGGTCATTTTTATCCTGGGAAATATGTAAAATATAAATCAAACTAGCATACATCAACAAGGCCCCATCCAGCAATATTTGCTGATTCGTCGTATGGAGGGATTTTCATCAGCGCCACCCGTCGCACCCTCTCACCAAATTCCAAAGAGGTAGTTAACTTAACCAAGCCTATATCGTTAGTACTGTGATTTGGGTCATATTTATGGTGGATCACATAACTGGCACCAGTAGATGAAGCTCCTTTAGCCTTATGTACATTTCCAACAACAACGATAATATAACTAGAACTCGTGCAGTCTTCGAGGCAATGGGCTGCTGTAAGTATCAACACCTGATTTACAATTGATCCTCCACAAATCCAACTAAATCGATGGTCTTTGGTTACACAGTCGACACTAATGAATGCAGAATGTGGGTAGCGGTATATGGAGGCGAAGTCTCCTCCGACTATGAACGCCTGCATTTCACTTTGAACAACTACGTTTGAACTTAATATTATAACAATAATGAATAATGTTTGTCCAGGTAATATTAACATAGGGTTTGCTAAAGTATGTAGTCCTGGCGGTTTCATAGCTAATAAATCAATATACCCTCCAGGTAGCGATTTTACAGTAAGTTCATCAGTTGATCAGGTTTTGTTATGATCGCTTCAACTTTATCGTCGAATAAAATCATGCTAATTATGTTTTTTATAACCTCAAGATTTAATGTCTAATAGTAGAAGTAAGTATAAATGTGTACATTCACATAATAAACAAGTTGATGAAAACACACAATAAAGACAGACTGACAGCTAGAGATTTCTAGGTATACTTAAAAGTTATTGAAGCAATCACTTATTT
This sequence comes from Achlya flavicornis, assembly GCA_947623365.1. Classification (NCBI taxonomy): domain Eukaryota; kingdom Metazoa; phylum Arthropoda; class Insecta; order Lepidoptera; family Drepanidae; genus Achlya; species Achlya flavicornis. The sequence goes on along the minus strand of OX392468.1, from coordinate 3,904,868 downwards.
CTGGTCGGGCTTATTTGGTCTTATGTGTTTTTTATATTCGTACAAGTACTACATAATATTATTTTCTGATATTTGTTTAAGACGTGCCTTTTATTTTTTGATTGGGCTATCTATCCCACTATCGCTATCTAACCCATCTGATGGGTTCAGATGGGTTGCTATGATAACAACTGCTGAATTCAAGCTAGAGGTTTAACAAAATATTTCAAGAAGGGCGATTTCTGAGAAGGGTCATATATTAATTTCTCAGTCTATCGAAAAGCGTGATAAAAATAAAATACTATGTGTAACAAAAATGTGTGTGTTTTCTAAATCTTATACAGTAATAATAATATATATTTTATACATATCTAAATTTCTTTACTCATATTATTAACGCTGTGTGCAGCGACCACCCACACATATGAGCCCTCAAGGCTTCCGTGCAGGTTCCTTAAACTATACGTGCAAAATATTATTGGGTAAAGAAATATATGTCGGAGAATAAGATAGTTGATCGGACTCAGTTGAATTATGATATTATCGTGGTACAAGGGTTGGGTGAAATAGTAGCAACACTGATTTGACTGTAACTAAAATAACGGACTTAATGAGGGTATTTGTAAAAAAAGTAAGAATACTGATTTGAATATAACGTGAATAACAAAGTTAATAAGGGGATGCATATTGCTTTTGGGACAATTAGTTTATCACAAGCTCTCGAGCTGTACACATCTCAGTGCAATCGTTGTTACACCCGGTTCTTAAGCCTATACTTATTTAAGAATGTACAATTGTGTGAAGTGAAGTGGAGTGATTATTTAATTGTAATATTACGACAATAAACACATTGGGCCCATGAGGAGTTTGTTGCGTCGCTTCTTCTCCTCATACGGGACTTTTACGAAGCGATGGTATAAGGTTGTTTTATTGCCTGCACTGCGCCCACTGAATCCTGATACCACTGAACTCTAATTGTGGTCTTTGTATCGCTTGGCTGTCGCTGACTCCGACATCAGGCGTGGGATAAAGACAGGCAATTAAAACCATACTTGAATTGTTTCTACATACTTTGAGGACTGCCACGTGCTTGAGAACCCCAAACACGTGTCAAATAGAGGCTTTTGCCAAGCGAGGGATGACGTCAAGAATGAAGACTGAATAAAGTTTGGTGGCATCGTTTCTATAACCAGAAACAGTTAAATAATCGTGTAACTAAATGAATCATGAGATGCGCGTGCTTATAGGCGACATGATCATAGCTAGATGGTGGTGATTCCATGCTGCGCGGTTGTCTGCGGTGCTTCGAGTGTGGGAAAAACAGGTCATGTGATCGTTCCTTTACTTCTAACATTATTTCATTGTCTAAGCTGGAACCAAATGCTGTGTTGTGTTAAATGTTACAGATATGGTGATGCTGGCTACTTTGCGAATAACTGCCCTCGTGTCTGCAACGTCACTGCAGTCAAAAGCAGTCGTGGCAACGGCAGCGCGGTTGGTAGCAACACCGGTGCAGTGAGCAACAGCAACAACCAGCGTCGGGTTGACCTGTGCTGCATTCGGCAACCCTACTGGATAGATGGCTATTTTCTGTGAGTCGATTTCATGTTGTTTGCTAATTGATTACGAAGGTACCTGAGGTACAAGTACCCCTTGTTGTTGAGAATATAGTTAGTTAGCGTTTTAATTGGATTTAAAAGTGTATCGCCTTGAGTCTTAAATTATTATTTTGCGTTTTGGTCACGGGGATAATCACGGGTATAACTATTATTATGGAACTGGTAGTGTTTAGCAGTCATAGAGATTATGGCCTATAGGGATAGTCAAATAAAATAGGCACCAAATTATCCTAGTTTGTGTTGAAACGTTAACGAGATGTGTTGTTAGTGTAACGTGACGGTATGCTTTTATAATTACCCTTTTTTTACGTTGGTACGCAAATGAGACTAGGAGTTAATGCGGTGCTAATCAATATTGTTTTAACGATAGAAAACTCTCAACAACCATTGAGCTATTATTACTACGTATGGATAGGCTATCATAAGCAAAATATAGTAAGGGAAGCCACGTCTTCATCTTGAGGCTTAAATTTATCGTACCAGAGGTAATGAGGATTGTGGGAAAAGACTTGAGTTCATATTCTCAGCTGTCTATCAATAGCGAAATTCTTAGAGTAATTCAGGCGTTCTACTTGAGTTGGTGATAAGTAGAGTTTTTAGAACCCTAAATTTATTAACGTTAGCCGATCGTGAAGTTAAGTTAATGTAGAAGTAATTGGAGAAAGGGCTGATAGATAGTGCAAAGTGCTGACGAAAACTCGATAAAGCAAGATTTGAAAGCAAAAGAAGGCTAATGTGACTTAAATCTCAATGTTGTGTTCACTGTTATGGTTTTATGTTAGGTGTCTGAACGGTGAGGTGGCCATTTACACGGTGTTGTCTAAATGAGGCGAGGTGGCCATTTAGACGGTGTTATCTGAAAGGCGAGGTGAAGAGATTTCCGCAGAGTCGGCAGACGCGAGTGATACCCCTGGTGTTGCAAGTGTCCAAGGGCTGCGGTAACCGGCTAGCATCCGGGACGCCGTATGCTTTTTGCCAGAATTTGTGGTGATCTAGAAGAGATTTCTGCAGAGTCGGTACGCACGCGTGTGATACCCCTGGTGTTACACGCGTCCAAGGGCTGCGGTAACCGGCTACCATCCGGGAGGTCGTATGCTCTTTGCCAGATTTAATAGTAATCTAGAAGGCGAGAAGGCCTGTCTTAATGAGGCGAGGTGGTCATTTAGACGGAGTTGTCCAGAAGGCGTGGTGGTTATCTGGAAGGCGTGGTGGCCATTGGAGGCCACTTAGACTATTAACGGCGCGGTGGCTGTTTCCATAACACGATACAGTGCGGAGATCATAGATTTTCGTTAGTAGTCCGTGAATATTCTGTAAGCAATGGCTTTGGGTGATGTAGTACAGTCTATTCTTGCCTAGAAGACTATAAAGTTAAAACTGTCTCCCTTAGGTAAGTGCGTAGGTAACAAACGTGCTTGGTGGAGCAGTAGGGCTGTTGATCTTTTTCTGACCTGTGTTGAATTTAGTGTGTCTTGAATTGATGAGATAAGTTAAGAGATTGGAACTGTATCATCGGTTAGTATGAGTAAGCGTTAGTGTAATAATTAAACTGAAGCGATTAATAGCAAAAATGGCTATCATGTTTAGGCAGGAATGGCCGAGCGAAATTATCAGTTACTGTGCTGGACTTCTTTGGTTTCAGGTACATCTGGTAGAGCTTTTCACACGAGGACGTGTGATTCGCAGGATGGCCGTGTCGGAGAATAAGATAGTTGATCGGACTCAGTTGAATTATGATATTATCGTGGTACAAGGGTTGGGTGAAATAGTAGCAACACTGATTTGACTGTAACTAAAATAACGGACTTAATGAGGGTATTTGTAAAAAAAGTAAGAATACTGATTTGAATATAACGTGAATAACAAAGTTAATAAGGGGATGCATATTGCTTTTGGGACAATTAGTTTATCACAAGCTCTCGAGCTGTACACATCTCAGTGCAATCGTTGTTACACCCGGTTCTTAAGCCTATACTTATTTAAGAATGTACAATTGTGTGAAGTGAAGTGGAGTGATTATTTAATTGTAATATTACGACAATAAACACATTGGGCCCATGAGGAGTTTGTTGCGTCGCTTCTTCTCCTCATACGGGACTTTTACGAAGCGATGGTATAAGGTTGTTTTATTGCCTGCACTGCGCCCACTGAATCCTGATACCACTGAACTCTGATTGTGGTCTTTGTATCGCTTGGCTGTCGCTGACTCCGACATATATTTAAAAAAAAAACAGACGGACACGTTAATTTGGATAGCCCAATTTATTGTATGGAACTGATGACTAAGGAATGGCACTGAACCGTAATGATGACGTAAGACATACTAGGTGTAATGTATCTATAATGGAAAACAAACGAAGGGACCAGCATGAATGTTTGATAAAACCTAAATATAGGAGTTTTTAAACGAGCAGCTTCAGCAGTGAAGGATTTATCATAAAAAGTGCTACTGTGTGCAGACATTCTAAAAGCTAAGTTTACTTTAGTCTACTGTAATAGACTCAAAGCGTTCCTTGAGATATCGCGGGGAATAGTTTATCGTATCTTGATAACTTTTAGGGACAGTATCAGGATCTGCATGAATTTTTCGGAAAAGGTAATTAATTAGCTGGCATTTATTGAGGATGTAAGTCCTTATGTTCATCTGAATTTTAGTGTCATCAGCATACACCAGAAACTGTGGTGTATGCTGATATTATAGAACAATGGACCAAAATGGGACCCTTGGGGTACACCAGACTTTAATAAAATAAATAATAAGATGAACCACCGTCGATAACGACTGTTTGAGAGAAGATTGGGCTGAACTTTTAGTGAACGCCGAGGTGGTAAATTGATATGATCTTGCTTCACGATTGAAAGCCTTTTAAAAATAGAGGAAATCTATGAATATGGTACTATAGTGAAAATCAATTAATAATGAAATACCATATTTAACTGCTTTAGTCTATACCATTAATAAAGATGTAACGTTTATTTTGAGTTCGGTTCGGTTCGGCATTCGGTAAATAAATGAAGAACAGAACTAAAGCACTATAAACTTCTTACTGAATATGTTAAATATTGATATTAAAATGTTTTGCGTTGACTTTAGTACGTTTTTGTTTTTGTATTTAAAAATCTGAAAAAATAGATATAATGACGTAAATACAAAAATTGATGACATAAATACAAATACAAAAAGAGATATAATTTTGACACTCCTCACACGCGAAATACTCCCTGTAAATGAGATCGATTAAAGATAATAGACCAGTGTAATTTAGAACATTTTATTTATAACACAACAGTTTCCGTACATTTTCTTGAATCCAATCGAAGTAGTATCCGACATCCGTGTAGACGACTAAACTCTTTGATATTTCTGGGATCTTGTAGGAGACGAGACCGATCTGAATAAAGCCACGGACAACCAAGGCACTGCCGGAGTCTCCTCTGTTATAAAATATAAATTATATATATAGGGTGACTGGTAATTAGTAAACGATACTTAGACACATAATTATACTCATGATAACAAACAACTTTCCCAAAGAAACAAATAGGGATAAATAACTAAATTAAATACAAGCTGATGGTGTAGTCTTGTTAGGTATTGAATATTATGGACTCATGTGCAGAGTAAATAAAAAGTGCAATGATCATACACTCGAAACGTACACGGTAGAAGATAAGTTTCTTCTATGGATCCCCATAATGGCCCAGGCCCGTGCCTGGGCGACCGCATCTAAGGGCTATCAGTAACTCTGAACTAAGTCAATGATCCACCTGGTGTAAGCTCAACCTTCTTGGCGTTTCTAGTCCATAGTCACCACTCTACAGCCTTTCTTTTCGTCGGTTATCGGTTATGTACTTACTCTGCAACATATTTATTACTCTCCAATTGACCTGCACACAACGCTCCGATGGGTACATCTCCCAAATATTTTTTACATTCTGACAGCTTCACATATTTTTGTCGGACTTGCTGCAGCCAGGCGGTACCTATTTTATTTTCTTCCTGAAAATAATCATAAATAGAAAACCTAAAACCTTTAATTACTTTTTTACTTTTTATAGGCTTGTATTCGACCGCAATCTCACTACGGTAAGTGATGATGTGGCTATAGTGCTAGGCTTTGTGTGCTTAACACACACAAAGCCTAGGAACTGGCTCTCAAGTGCAGCTGAACACACCGATAAGTTCTTGGCGACAGATTTTCAACTTGAGGGTGGTGGCCAGCCAGGTGGGTACTTCAAAGTATCCTACTACCGTGCACGATGTATTACTTTTACTAAAGCTTCTCAGCTCTGATATCCTCCACTCTATCAGATTCTTTGAAGTTCGAATCGGAACGTTCGGAACCAATGCTTGTTATTTTCTGAGCAAACTCTAATAGTGATAAAACTGCTCTAATGAAAACCGTCTAAGAAATGACCAGCAGTCAATACGAATTCACCTGTTATGCTTGTATAAATCTAATAGGTATATAGAAATAACTAAGAAAACAAAAATAAAGTCCTAATCATCAACTTACATCAATCAGACCCCATCCTGCAATAGATGATTCTTCATTATAAGGCGGTTTTCTCATCAGAGCCACTCTCATTATAGTTTTCGTAAATTTTAATGGTGCTTTCAGTTTTCCTATAGCTATATCGCCAATTGTTGTATCTGTATAATAATATTCATGCTGTCGTATATTCACAACTGTGGTTTTAAATCCTTTGTGTTTGTTTTCTTTTCCAAAACTGGCTATGATGTAACTGCCTTGTCCACAACCATCTACACAATGTGCAGCGGTCAGGATTATCTGTTGATTGATTATCGATGAGCCGCAGGACCAGTTCATCACATCGATATCGGTCTTACACGATATTGATATATAACCGGAGTGTGGAAAATTTTCGATGCTTGCAGATTTACCTCCATATACAAGAGGCTTAAATTTTCCATGCACATAATAACCAAATTGATGAAAACACAAAACAATGCCGACAAATCCGATTGACAGCATATTTCTCTGTGTTCTAAGAGCCTTAAGACATTTCAGTAGGTACTTAAAAGTTATTGAAGCAATCACATATTTCTGGTCATGCTTATTTGGTGTAATGTGTTTTTTATATTCCTATAAGTACTAAACAAATATCAGAACATTTCTGATATATGTTTTAGATGTGGCTTTTATTTCTTAATTGGGCTAGAAGGAAGCTTGAATTCTGATGGGCTGCTATGATCGCAACATACGAAAACGTAAGTAAACTAGAGGTTTAACAAAATATTTCAAGTACGGCGATTTCCGAGAGTGGTCATATAAAATATCAGTAAATCGAAAAGCATGATAAAGTTGTTCTAAATTAATCTATTGTGCTTTTATGCATAGGTATACTGGACTGATGATGTTGATGATGGAAACGTGGAAAAGAAATTAATACCTTAAAACTGTCTATTATATAAAGGTAAACTAATAAATATGTATAAAATCTAAAAAAAAAAAATATGTAAGTACTTACCTTGTTTGCTTATGCTATATCAGTGTATGTATCTACCTACCTACTTACATTGAAATAAATGGGTCATAAATGGGTGGACGTTAGCCCGTGTTGTGTTCTTTATCAATTTGACATGTTTTGAGTCTATTAAATTCTCTCTTTATTAAATTTTAATGGTATTTAGGAATTCTCGATTAACGAAAAACTCAACTTTTTATGTTGGGCAAAAAAGTTTGATTCGAATCAAAGTATTAAAATCTAAAAATGTACTTGAAATTAAGATAAAAATAAAATAAAACATTTTCGGTTTTCAAAATATTTTCATATCGTATATCCTATCCTTACATAAATGCGAAAGTTTTACCCGTTTAAATTAAAAATGCTTAGTCAACACACATATCACTTGCAGTGAGTTACAAACTTATCATAATCGGGATTATACCTATCATAAAACTGTGCGGTAATGTAAAGTAAAAAGCACTAGTGCGTAATAAGCTGCATTAAGGCGCGTGGTGTCTTGAAATGGTCATCTTTGAAGGCCTAAGGCTCTGAAATTAGTAAACTGAGAGATTCAAAAAAAAATATATCTTAAACACTGGTATATAATCTTCAATCTGTTCGCTTAAAAAGTTTCTAGGACATCAAATACTATGTGATAAAAATTGTTGAAATGATGCTGTTTTCAACTTTTAATTTACTACTGCTCCAAAACTACTAGAGATATTTTCATGGTTCTTACGAGAAAAAATCGGTAGCTTATTTGTCTTAAAACTGTTCGTTTGAATTGTTGAAATAACACGTAGTTTTGACATAAGGTATTATATACTATATGCACTACAAACGGCCGAGAGAGGGACCGTGCGCGGGCGACGGGACGCAGTGTGCCGCTGACTCTCACACGAGGAGGCTGTGCGCGACGCTGTCGCTATCCGTTCGCTTACGAAGTTACGTCTGCTACTATTATTATAGACAGAAATATATTTGAGTGATAAGTACGCCTGATTTTGCTGTGTTGCGGCAAAAATGCCACATAGTAATAATAAATTTTTTCTCTTAGGAGATGGTTTCCCTTTTCTATACCTAGTTGCCTGTTTACTATAACTTACTATGAATAATTAAAAGGGGAAATAGGTATAGGTTTAAAACCTACATCTTCTAATAGATCGTGGAACTAGGGTCATTGCACCGGTTTCGCGACCAGTTCTGGTTGGCGACCACTTGCCTGCCTAGGTTTCTTTAATTGAAGATAATAACTTTTCTTTAGGAGATAAACATGAAAAGAATACCTTTAATATTATTATAATAGTTATGTAATTAAAAAAAACTTTATTTGATATCAACCGCTGAACCCAAAACAACAAAAAAAAGACGTTACATTCACGTGTTGATTCAGTGTGTCTGGAGTGAAAGAGCAAAAAACTTTTTAACAAAAAAAATAAACGACCGAAAAAACTGAAAAGCAAAAAATAATTTTGAATATAACTTGAATTTTATAAGGTTTTGCAGTCGGGGGTAAACAAATATTACAAAAAAATACATATCTATGTAGGTTATTGGTTTGTCCCCTTGTTGTTTGTTTAAAAATGTTTTATTTAAAGTGTTTACTACCCGAATTGGTGGACCCGAGGCATTCAAGGAATATGAAAATAAGAGATCCGGAATATATAGAAAATGCTATGAAAGAAAAACGAACAAAAAACGAAGCAAAGCAAAGTAAAGTTGTATATTTTTTTTTATACAACTTAGTCGGTAAACAAGCATACGGCCCACCTGATGGTAAGCGGTTACCGTAGCCATATGGACGCTTGCAACACAAGAAGCATCGCTCACGAGTTACCGACCTTTCCCCCCTTCCCTATGAGCTCTGGCGACCTTACTCACGCGCAGGCAACTTTACACAACATAAAGTTATTTGGCTGCGATATTCTGTAAGGTGGAGGTACTTCCCCAGTCGAGCTGCTCTTTCAGCGAATAAACGCTATGCTCTACCTCTCTCAAAAAAAGAGAGAATCTAAGAGAAAGATCAATGAAGACAAAACACAACTTGAAGCATATGTAGACATTATTAAAAAAAACAAAGGACAGATGACAAAGAAAATAAAAACATCAAAAACAGCCCGGAAATAAAGATTAATTCCGTTTACGTCGCGCGTAGCTCTACGCGAACATATTGAGTAGAATTAAAAAAATGGGTAATAACGAAAAACTTAATCAAACAGAAGAACGAGGGGACGAAATTATGTTAGCTGATAAAAGAAGGGACATAAGTAACACTAACAAGTACCTAAGTGACAGAAAAATGTGATGTAGATGAAGAATATGCTTACCCTAATTATGAATTTGTCAAGAGATCACTAGATTTTACTGAATTATAACTATTGACTTTTTATACATAAAGCAATTTTATAACAACATTTCAGAATTTTTATTTCAGTTAATTTTGCCCGTGCGATTTATTTAGAGTAGTTTTCAGTTCAGTAAAAAAAACCTTATCTATTGTGCGGCGCACAATAACTTACTAAAGTTATGCTATATACCAAACCCAATCCCATTAAACTCAACCCAACACAATGAAAAAAGCTATATATACAGGACTATATATACAAGCTATAGATACACTACAATATACGACAATAAATGAAACCAAGTAAAGTACTAATAAATACGATCACCTTTTACAATGGGACTAACATCGAAATCGCATAAAAAAGCTGCTGTTTCACAAATTTTTGTCGAGGAGACGGCAACTTTTTTATGAAGCATTTTGTGTTTTCATTTATTGTCGTATCTAGCCTTTATGATAGTACTATCTGTCCCCCGTGGTTTCACCCGCGTTCCTGTGATAGAAAGTAGCCTATGTCCTTCTCCATACCATAGGCTATCTGCATGCCAAATTTCATGATGCCCCGTTGAGTAGTTAAGGTGTGAAGGCGTAACAAACAAATAAACAAACAAAGTCACTTTCGCATTTATAATATTAGTTAGGATATAGTTAGGATAGAAGACGTATAATTTTTTTTGTTATACTAGTCGCTTCGAGAGCGAAGTAATATTTGAATTGATATTAGTAAATTTAAAAGTAGATAACTAAGTAATTACTAGTTTTAGATATTAGATTTTTTTATTCCATTCTTATAATATCATAAAATATTATGATAATAGGTATGAGAATGGAAGTGCCGATAATTATCTAGTTTACCCTACTTACATAATCGCGCCGTAACAACCACAGCAACGGAAACGCGTGCGATGTTTTGGTGAGGGGCTAGCTTGGGTGGCGGAGCGGGAAGCATAGATAGGCCCCGCCTGGAATCATAGGCCACACCTCAATGCTCAAGGTCGTTGGCGACTCCACGCGCCTTAAGATACTAAAAACGGTGCAATAAATGTAATTTTACGAGTGAGTGTGTTGAAAATAATATAAAGAAAATGTGTGTTTGGACATTTGCCCCTCGGAAATTACATAACTAATAAAGGTTGGTTTGTTTGTTTGTTACGCCTTCACGCCTCAACTACACAACGTATTGTAGCGACCACCTACATACAGAAGTTCACACGCCGATAGATAGATGGCGTGGCGCCACAATATCCTGCATCGCGCTTACGAAGGTTTCTCGGCGATATCTATATATATAAAAATCAATGCCACTTTTAGTTGTAATTTTATAACTCAAGAAAGGGCTCACCTATCCAAACCAAATGTTTAGGCTTTGTTCGGACTATTTAGTAGATGGTTTATGTGAAGTTTGCACAAAATCGGTCGAGCGGTTCTTCATTTATCACATTTTTTGTAACAAACGAATCAATAAATGGCGGATCATTTAGTTAATGGGGATTTTGCTGTCAGGGTAGGGTAGGGTAGGGTAGGGTATCCATTATATCACTCCATCGGATCACGATCATCATGAAATTTGGCATACAGATCTGATATAGTATGGTATCCCTTATCTTGTGCAGGGGCCGAGAAATAACTCGGACACTTCGACGCATTGGGATCTATTGTGGTCCCCTAGATAACTTACTCCTCCCCCGTCTCGTTGAAAACTCTTTTGATGAATTGGTATGGTATGGTATGGTATGGTACGTTCTTACTGCGGACCATCAGGTGGCCCGTCTGCCTGCTTATCAACTTGATGACATAAAAAAAAACGTGTAAAATGTTATATGGTCGTAAGTTGACGGGCCAGCTGGCGCGGTTGGTTAAGACTCTGGTCAAGATTCCACCTATGGCGCCGCTGGTCGTGGGTTCGATTCCCACACAGGACATGCATTTATGTGCATTACATGTCTGTATGTCCTGAGTCTGGGTGTAATTATGTATATTAAGTATGTATTTACAAACAAAAAGTAGTATATGTATTATATCAGTTATCTGGTTTCCATAGTACAAGCTCTGCTTAATTTGGGATCAGATGACCGTGTGTGAGGAATGTCCCAGGATATTTATTTATTTATTTATTATATATTTCTAAAAAAAATATACCTACTCGTTGGGTTCAAATGCCATATTTTACTGCGTTAGTCTCTACTAATTTATAAAGAGGCAACGTTTATTTTAGGTTTGGTTGTAGCAGGTAATCTCCGGAACTAGTGTTCCGATACTGAATATTCTTTCACTCATAGGAAGGTATGTATATCAAGGATGCGAACATAATCGACATACAGCCTATATTAAAAATATAATATAGCGAATATGTTTGTATTTATAACATATTTTTTTATGAATCGTGAATAATTTGATATTTAATTTTCATTTATTATATCAAAGCAGATATAATTTGTTTGTTCAAGAAAATGTTTACCCTATTTTATTGACTTTAGTACTTATATACATTAGGTTTTGTGAACACTTATATTGCAAAATCTTGAAAAAATTACACATTTTACGTATTGGAATAATAATAATATTTTTATTGTTCACATAAAACTACATTACATAATACATGAAGCACTGTCGTCTGTGCTAGTTATATAATAACTGTGTTACAGGTGACAGTGTCTTCCCCCTTAAAACTAATAATATTAATATGTATGAACAATTGATTGAAAAAATTATAAAACAAAAAGAATAGTAATTACAAGACGATTAAATAAAAGGATAATTAGTTACTAATGTGTGTTTGTATGTATTTTTCAGTTTTTGGGGAAATATTCCCTTCAAAAGAGATCGATTAACGCTGAGAATTTTATTTATTTGTATTACACAACAGTTTCCGAACATTATCTTGAATCCAGTAGTAGTAGTATCCGACATCCGTGTAGACGGCTAAACTCTTTGATATACTTGGGATCTTGTAAGAGACGATACCGATCTGGATAAAGCCACGGACAACCAAGGCACTGCCGGAGTCTCCTCTGTAATAAAATATCAATATATATTATTTTAACGCTTTATTTGCATCATTTTCTAATGCTTACTTAATGAAAAACCAAATCTTAAATCGAAAAAATAATAGTACATTATGATACATGTGTGCAAAGTTGGTAATTACAGACGAGGCGGTATTAAACGATTAGAGAGCCGAGAGTGTAATGATCAAAGCACACGCGTGTCATACGACGTTTTTCAACACACTTGCGAGGAAAAAACAGACTTGTATTTCTTGGACTAGATTTTTTGATAATAATTAATATCATCAAAAAAAAAATGGTTTTTTTTTGGACTGCGATGCGCTTTCAAACTGTTATGCCCGTTTAAATTAAGAATGCTTCGTCTACAGACGTATCAATTTGCATTGAGGTACAAACATAACATAATCGGGATTATACTTATCATAAAACTGAGCGGTAATGAAAAGAAAATAGCCCTAGTGCGCTGCATTAAGATACTGAAAACGGTGCAATAAATGTCACTTTATGAGCCAGTGTGTTGAAAAATATGTTACGAAAGTACACTCCAATGAAGTTTGAATTAAAATTATGAAAGGAATTATATTGATTATCGATATGACGCTGTAAGTGAAAACCTACGAACTGCTTCATAAGTTTTCCCAACTATATTCAGATCACAATGCAACACGAGGAGTCAAATCATAGCTTATGAGGCCGTTCTTGTGTGCTGGCCTGAGCAATTGCATCTAACGGCTAACAGCAATTCTCAACTAAGTCAATGATCCACCTGGTGTAAGCTCAACCTTCTCGGCGTTTCTGGTCCATAGTCACCACTCTACAGTCTTTTTTTTCGTCGTTTATCGATGTCTACTTACTGTGCAACATATTTATTACTCTTCAATTGACCCGCACACAAGGCTCCAAAAGGTACATTTCTTAAATGTTTTTTACATTCTGAAATCTTCACATATTTTTGTTGGACTTGCTGCAGCCAGGAGGAGCCAATTTTCTTGTCTTCCTGAAAATTGTTTTATTGCATCCAATATAATAACGGGTTTAGGATGCCGCTGGGGTTGCCTCGTTACTGCAGCGCATTGAAATCAATATTAAGAAAGAGAGTGGCCTCCCTGATTCGTCGAGTGCGGGACAGTACTAGCGGTCTCCTAAACAACGTACTATACAGATGCGACTGTCCAGTTAAGCGACACTGGAACACCTTGCACACCTTGGTCCAGGGTCGCACTTATTAGTCTGACTGAAATAATAGTGTAAACTTTATAGTTTTTTTTTCATATCCTACTAACTTAGTTTTTAAGTACGTACTAAGAATATATGGATGAATATTATCTGTACAAAAAAATAAATTTAAAAAAAATGGGAACCTCAGAACTTTTTGAATTTAAATAATCTATTACCTACCAAATAGAGAAATAACTTTATGCTTGAAATCTTGTATATTGTATGGTTTATGACTGATCAACAATAGAGAAGAATATTGACGTAAGCCATAGGTGTAGGTATCCCAGAAACTTATCTGCGGGGCTAAAAACGAACAGTTGCGCAATACCTATTGCTGAAAGGAATTCATTTCCCGAATTCCCAGCAGATCTGTCGCAATTCCTCTAAATTTTGGTAAAATAGACACCCATTTCATGCAATTCAATTCATTAGCAGATTCTAATTTGATAATAATGTTACAACACCAAAAATAAAAAACCGTAATTTACCGGTTAGTTTTTCTATTGAAATTTTTATGTCATAAGAATGATCTAATTAAGAATTCACGTATTAAAATTATTAATTGTACATTTGTAACTATAAAACGTTTAAACAACTGCAATTACGTATCTAAAATGGGAATTTATAAATGATTGAGAAAATATTTTCATCATCGACTGGTATTAATAAGTTTGCTAATCTGTGATTGGTCGTCCGTCTTTATGTCACTAAGTTTTATATTTAATTTACATACGTTTATTAGGTACTAAATAAATAGTAGATTTCATTTGAATTTTATCAAAAGTACTTTAAATAAGATAAATTCCGTCATTATTTAGTTTTATGAACAAACAATCACGTGAATATGAAGGGAAGAAAATGCCTGTGTTGGACAAATAACAAGAAGAAACATTTCTTTCGTTCGTTATGAAGACTTCTTAACGAAATAAAAGAAGCCGAGTATTTGGAAGCCAAAGGAGTAATTGCATAAATATCCTCCTATATATGATACATCATTATGAGGACATTTCACCAGAGTTACATAGGTATTGAAGTTTTTAGCTTTATGAGAGTGAGTTCGTAAATATCATCAATAAAAGCTAAATAAAAAATATACCATTGTTTCTATTTATACCATAAATTATTGAATTATAAGCCCCAAATAATATGTTGAACAGAAACTAGGATTGTTTTATATGAAACATGCAATGCGTATAAAGTACATATCTAAGGCCATTATTAACTTCCCCTTGTTAGATAGGTGATGGTAGGTTAGGTAAATGATGCCTACTATTGATGATGTGCATACAATAATATAATCAACAAATAATATTACTTTCAGGTTATAAATTACCCGAAGATAAAGATAATTGTACATGTTTACGAAAGGATATTTATATCATTACTAGCTGCCCGGCACGACTTCGTTCGCGTGGTGTCCTACTAACCTATACCCTAACCTACCCTACCCCACTTTACCCTACCCTACCCTACCCTACCCTACCCCACCCCACCCCACCCCGCCCCGGATAAATTGTTGTCGTGCAGATGGGTAAAAAATAACACCAATCAGTTAGCTTGCTGTTTGGCATACATAAGAGCCTTCGTTGACAGTAGTTGCTCCGATAGCATGACATTAATGCTGGCGTCCCGCAAGGCTCTGGATTATCCCCAACACTGTTCCTCCAGCATATTAATGATATACTCTTTATTGCTAGCATTCATTGCTATGCAGATGAAATTACAGGGGACGCTCATTACACGTGGCGTGCTAATATCCCTCGTTCTATATTGGAGGAAAGGCGCGAAGGACTTGTCTTAAATCGAGAGTACACAAACTAGTGACTCCGATTGGGGTCGACTAAACTACACTAAGTCACACGCAAGCCCGCGCATTCACCGTTGCGCAAAGTTTCTAGAACACGTCCCTCAAAATCACGAAAAGCATTGGGATCCTTTGCGTTAATATTTGTAGCGACGTTCTGTTCCAAAATCATCTACAAGGTATCCAAAAAACTCGGTGTGATTAATAGAGCGAAGTAGTACTTCTTATCGAGACAAAGACTGCAACTATATAAGTCGCAAGTCCGGCCCAAATGAAGTGTTGCTGTCTTCTGTGGGTACCTGGATACCAGCTTTGGTATTAAGACTCATTTCAGCGACGTGCTGTTATAATTGTCGACGATCCCGAGCTTACAAGTGTTTTAAAGCCCCTTAGTCTGAGGAGAGACTGTCTTCTTATGTGTGTTCTACCGCTTTTCCAACTGACAGTTTTCTGAAGAATTATTTGACCTGATGCCCAGTCACCTTCTACCATCGTAGTCACCGATGGAGAGTCCATCCTCACGCATTGGAACCAAAATGGTCTCGTACAGTGTGGTTTCAAAGAAGCTTCCTATCGCGAACGCTCGGCTGTGGAATGAGCTCCCCGCTTCAAAAAGTTTGAGGGTTGGCAACGTGCGAGTGATAACCGTTATGTTGCAAGCGTCCATAGGCTACGGTAACTGTTTATCATTAGGCGGGCCGTACGCCTGTTTGATGCCTAAGTATTGTAAAAAAAAATACATATTTTATATCTATCATAAAAACAATCATTATTATAAGTTATGTTCTTACCAGCTCAACACAATACACATCAACACACTTCAGTTCATCAAAAAAATACTCCCTGCATCGCACTCAGTTTATAAAACGGCGGCAAATCTTCCTTTATTAGTTTTTCCAAACATTGAAAGAAAAACCGAAAATAAACTATAGTGTTGATAATAAAAGTTACACTGATTTATTTACATTTGTCTTTTATTTATCCTAAACAAACAAGCAACCCCTATGTGTATCTCTTTGTCTCACTGTGACTAGTCTTCGGCAATATATACCAACACAGATATACATTATATATTCTAGTAATACCTTTGATAGAAAGTAACCATCTGCAGATATTGCCTCAAAAACCTAAAGCTTATTGTATCAAAATTGAAGCTGCAGATCTTAAAGCTGTTTGTTATTATTAGTTCATTTCAAATAGATTACAAGTAGGTACGTAATCTTTATAAGAAATCAAATATTTATAAGAAACTGACTGCTCGAGCACAGCTCAAACCTCAGGGTACAGAGTTACTAGAACTTTTGCACATAGGTTCCTTATAACTTATAACATAGGCAACTACTAAGGTCTTTACAAAATTCAACCCCTATGGTGATAAAGAGGGGTTTCTGGGTGAAAAAATAGTATAATATTAATCATGTAAAAATTATGATGGTATGTTAGGTTATCACTGTAGCGACATCTATCAGCCATCTATCAGTAACACTGAGATAGTTCACACACGGAAAGATAGATGGCGTGGCGCCACATTATCCTGCATCGCGCCTACATCCTGCATCGCGCTGGCGAAGTTTACTTGAGAATCTGCATATATACAACTGTCCGACATGTACAGTTGGACCGCGGACCCCAGACAAGATGACCAGCCTGGCGGAAGATCTTCCCTTTTAAATGGAGGTGTCATCCACCTTGCACCTCCATAGTATGTTAGGTTATCACAAAATTGATGATAAAAGAACTTTATTCGTCGCCAATAGCTTTTAACATTCCATAAAATGGTTTATGGGTGTTAAAAAAACCTCGAAATTCCCCCATTATTCATGGGGTTTCAACAAAATCTCTAAATTGAATTGTAATAAGTTTTGCTCCTCGGTATCCTCTTAGGATTGTACTGTTTGACACAAAAGCAATTATTTTCCTATTTAGTGAGCCATTTTACGAATCTCCATAGAAAACTGTCAAAATAATGTACTGCAGAATTAGAATCGTATTGAGATCATATACTGAATTGCCTGCTATGTGACCATTTTGCGATTTGAAATTCAATTCATAATTGGAACTCAATCCGATTCGGCGAAACCTTCCTTTTTAGCCCCCCAGAAGTCAGTAAGAATGTTGTTTGCTTGTATAAATCTAATACCTACCTAAATCTAATCTAATACCTAATAAAGAAATGATTAAGAAAACAGAAATAAAGTCCTAATCATAAACTTACATCAATCAGACCCCATCCTGCAATTACTGCATCTTCATAATAAGGCGGGTTTCTCATCAGAGCCACTCTCTTTATAGTTTTTGTAAATTTTAATGGTGCTTTCAATTTTCCTAGAGCTATATCGCCAATTGTTGTTTGTGAATAATAAGATTCATGCTGTCGTATATTCACAACTGTGGATTTAAGTCCGTTGTGTTTATTTTCCGTTCCAAAACTGGCTATTGTGTAACTGCCCCGTCCACAACCATCTACACAATGTGCAGCGGTCAGGATGATCTGTTGATTGATTATCGATGAGCCACACGACCAGCTACTTACACTAATGTCGGTCTTACACATTGTTGATAAATAACCGCAGTGTGGAAAATTTACGATACTTGCAGATTGACCACCATATACAAGAGGCAAAAAATTTCCATGAACATAATAACCAAATTGAAGAAAACACAAAATAAAGCCGACAAATCCGATTGACAGCATATTCTTTTATTTTCTAAGATCTTTAATCATTTTCAGTAAGTACTTAAAAGTTATTGAAGCAATCACTTATTTCTGGTCATGCTTATTTGGTTTAATGTGTTTTTTATATTCCTTTAAGTACTAAATGATGGAATTACCTGATATTTGTTTAAGACGTGCCTTTTATTTTTTGATTGGGCTAGACGGTGTCTGCTTCAGAGGGTGTGCTACGATAGCAACTAAAGTGACTAAAGTAAGCTTGGGGTTTTCAAGTAGGGCGATATCTGAGGGCGGTCATATACATTTTTCAGTATTTCGAAACGTGATATAACCACAGATAACTAGATTCATATATGTAGGTATATATTTTTTAGTTTTACGTTAATTATTTTTGTAAATTAATTGTCATCATCATCATCATCAGCCTATAATGTCCCACTGCTGAGCACAGGCCTCCTTTCACAAATGAGAGTGAAAGGGACTGGGCGATACTCCACCACGCTTGCCCACTGCGGATTGGTGGAGGTAGGCTAGTGGTCAACCTACTGTTGGAATTTTTCAAGCCGCCTAGGAGGCATCCAACCAGCTTAACGACTATCACAATTAAGTGATAACCGGGACCAACGGCTTTACGTGCCTTCCGAAGCACGGAAACGCTCGATTTGAAATACCACTAGGCGGTCACCCATCCAGGTACCGACCAAGACAGACGTAGCTTAACTTTGCCGATCGATTAAGAACGGCTAATCATGCTACACCACGAGCGCTTCTTAAAGCGAAATTAATTGTGTTTATTTTTATTCTTCATATAGGTAAATATAGGTAGGTCTACATGCCCTTGAAATATGATGTTAGCAAAGCAAAAAGTTAAAAGTTTTAAAGTATATATTTTGTGAAATAAACTACGCTTACCTCGTCTAACGGTCAGCGGCCGGTAGTTGCTGTGCTTATTGAAGATTTTATGATACACCTGATTTATAACAGGGGGTATCGGATCGCCCCCAGCATTGTTTAAGCACCATACTTAAGGTAAACACTGGACTGATGACTTAATACTACACTGTACTATATGCGGTTTATTATGTTAAGAATTTGTTGAATCAACGGTTTGTTTGGTTATATAATTTAAGACATACATTATTATGCATGTTCTTTATCAATTTCACACGTTTTGAGTCTTGTAAATTCTCTCTTATTCATTAAATTTTATTGCTATTTAGGAATTCTCGACGTTGGGTTTAAAATATGGATTCGAATCAAAGTATTATAAACTATAATGATTGAAATAATGATAAAATAAAATAATACATTCTTGGTAAGTATTAAAAATAATTTCATAGGTAGAATCTTAATTCTTTGCATTTTTTTTTACTAATAACCTGGAAAATCACAGTTTTTTTAATAAAAATATAATTATTTGATTTGTAATGGTATTCAAAATGGAGCCATGAAATTATAACCAAAGTAGAACTATCCAAAAATAGTGATTTATGTTCAAAATAAGCCAAAAAGCGTCAGCCTCGGTCCACCAATGACTGAACATGGTTAATGCACCCGCCCGTATAATAGTCGTCCTGTGGTACCATAGTAAACATCTCATTAAAATTTCGCCACATAAATCACATGTAAACGTGACTTGGGACCACTATTTATGTGTCGGTATTGAGGCAGTATATTATATGGCGGTGATTAAATATCAATTTAGAATATCTGTGCCCTGCAGTGTGATATTAATAATAAAGTTGTATTACTAATAATTTATTAGAAGGGAGGGAGGCCTTTGCTCTACTAATGCTTCAAGTAAAACCATTGGCATTTTTAAACATGCAATTTTTATTTTAAATGTGATGTCATTGCATAAACTCGTATGGGACTTCTTTTAACATTACTAGCTTTCGTTCCTCAGTTTTAACCGTGTCCCCGATACAATCTTTTTCCGTGATAAAAAATATCCTGTATTTAATTTCAGTGTGTTACCTATACCTGCCATCCATATCCATTCTGGAGTTACGGCGTGATAGAGTTACATACACACTTTCGCATTCATATATGTACGAGTACGATTGTATTTAATTCGAGTAACAAGTGAGTATTCAGTGAGAACAAACTGAAAAAGCTATTCATAGTAGTTGTTTAAGTAGTCGAGCACAAAGAAAAAGTACTGCAAATGGCGGGACCGTTATTTAGAGAGAAGAGCGGAATAACTGTCGTGTTCCGGTTCCGAGAGCGTGGTTATATTCTAGGCTTAGATTATGTTGGCTTAGATAGTTTTTGAACCCTGGTATTGTTATTGTTCTCCTCATTTAAGTCTATTGCTCTGGAAAGTCGCGCATCTTGTACGATCATTAAAATTTTGAGAAATTATTTCATGACAATTAGTTTTAACCGAAATAATATCTTTAAGTGCATTGTCATCATTTCTTAATTCTGCTATAGCTATATAAAAATTGTTTTAAAACTTCGACATTCAAGTTCCCACAATAAATCTATAGTTCAACAAACGTGTTGACGTCGCGCTCAGTTTGAGATAAACCTGAGTTGGCGCGAGCACCGAGTGTCTGTACTTAGTTGTTACTTCATACCGCTTGTTATTTGAAGATTCCTCGACCTCCTTGAGAACTTAGTTTTATGTGTTTAAAGGATATATGAACACGTGGATGTGGCATTTTAGCATCGAATAAAGAACTTTATTGCAACTAATATACGGAGCAAATCAGACCTACAAATTATTTTTTAAAGGGCGCGACTCATTCCAGTTCCTTTCCAATTCCATCCAGTTTAATCTGTCCATATTTGAGGTCTTTACACTACACTACACATACCATTACACTTACAATGTTTTTTTTTTTTATGTAACAGTAACACAACATTTTACTACCAATAACCTAAACAGAGTGACTTGCGAACTAAAAATCACCAGTAACAAAACTAGTTTTGGTTCATTACTAAATTATTTGATTAAATCTAAGAGATATAAGATTAAATGTAACTAAAGTTAGTTTCCCGAAAACAAAACGTCAAGTTTTGTAGAATCTTTTTATTCAGTGTACCTGGACGCGCATCTCTTCACTATCCGTGAAATCTTCCAAGATTTCCAAATCGAAAAGTAAGTTAGCTAGCTTACATTGTACATCACATCTTCAGGCTCTCATTCCAGCTTCAGTAATTACTTTTGAAGCACTGATGAGTCTGTCAATCAATCAGGACTAACACAAACGTTTGGAAACTATTTACAGTTCATCACCCTCGTCTAACTAATTTACAGGAAAAATAAAATCGCAAGAGTTATTTGGAGGCTTGTTAGTTTTAAATTAGTCCATGCTACGAATGAGTGTACCTGATTATTTCTAAATGAAACCAAGTGATTTTCATTGACATACAATTGATTAGGGTTTACAATGAGACCCGATGATGTAGGTAGTTAGTTGAAAAACATTAAGTATATTCTAGTTACAGTTTCTAATTTGACAGGACAATACACAGTTCATGTTCTAAAAATGTTTCTCAATAGCCAGTACTAAGAATAGTCGGATAATGAAAAAAATACTAATGATTGTTTGATAAGCAAATATAACATTTGATTACGACTCAAAATAGTAGTACAGTCGAGGACATAAATATGTATACACTTAGTGAAATTCAACAACGGTTTCCTCTTAAACTACTGATTGAAATTATGAGATATTATAAGGGCAGAATCTTCTAACATATACTATTATGATTTGTGTAATAGTTTAACAATTAAATGTTAAACATGCGAGAAAATCGCTATTGAATTTCAAAAAGTGTATACATATTTATGTCCTCGACTGTACATTATGATACATGTGTGTAAAGTTGGTAATTAGAGACAGGAGCTTGCTTCGGCGGACGCTCAGACTGTGGAATGAGCTCCCCGCCGTGGTTTTCCCAATGGAGTACAGCATGGGGTTCTTCAAATGGGGTGTGAAGAGATTTCTGCAGGGTCGGCAACGCGCGCGTGATACTCCTGGTGTTGCAAGCGTCCATAGGCTACGGTAACCACCATCAGGCGGGCCGTACGCGTGTTTGCCATATAAGTGGTATAAAAAAAAAAAAAAAATGGTGCCGCAGGCGACCGCGATAAGTGAGCCGAGAGTGTAATGATCAATGCACACGCTTGTCATACGTTACGAAGTTTATCAACACACTTGCGAAGAAAAAAATAGAATTATTGAAGTAGATTTTTTGATAATAATCAAACACACAATGAGAACGTTAACAAATATGGTGCGCAAGTTTGTTTTTTGACAGCGATGCTTTACCCGTTTAAATTAAGAATGCTTCGTCTACTCACATATAAATTACATTGTGGTACAATCTTAACATAATCAGGATTCTACCTATCATAAAACTGTGCGGTAATGTAAAGTAAAAAAAAATAGTGCGTAATAAGCTGCATTTCGATACTAAAAATGGTGCAGTAAATGTGATTTTACGAGCAAGTGTGTCTATCAATACATAATTAGTAGAAGAAAGTAAACCACTTTTAACAAATTAACTTTTATAAATTTACCATAGAGATAGAATATTAATAGAGCGATGTGCCGTGGGCACGGGTATGATCAACGCCACTTTGATAAAAGGTCGCAAGAAAAGGGAATCTGGTATAAAACTATCCAGCCTGATATTTTGATTGTTCCATGGATCGATCAGAATTTGTTAAATAGAGAAAATTTAGTTTTATCTCTGCGCCTTCGCTCCGGACACATTCCGACAAATAAGTTTTTGTACCTTATGAACAGAGCTTCATCCCCTAATTGCGATGATTGTGGTGTCATTGAAGATGTTACACATATACTGATGGAATGTGTACGGAATGAACGTGCTAGAGTATCTTTGTTTGGCTTCCAAAAGGGGTGCGACATTGGTGCGTGCAACAGTTTGTTGCTTGCACCAATGTCGGACCAATCAAAAAAGTTATATTTGTTAGCTAAGATAGGTTTAAGAAAGTGATTTGCAAATTGCTGTCAAAACGGGGCGACATTATCGCTATGCGACAAAGCCCGACTAAATAAAGAATAAAAAAAAAAAAAAAAATGATCAACGCTGCCTTGAAACGGGTTGCCCGTTCATAGTTTGAATGACTAAATACGTATGTAAGTATAATTAATGCCAATTACCGTTTTTTATCTATTACCGATACTTTTACCGATAACAAGGAACCGAATCTTTATTTTTCTGCAGTAAATCACTAGTGTGATATATCTTATGAATGCATCTAACTGCTCACGCTTTGCGCAAGGTAATAAATAAATAAATAAATATCCTGGGACATTCCTCACACACGGTCATCTGATCCCAAACTAAGCAAAGCTTGTACTATGGAAACCAGATAACTGATATAATACATATACTACTTTTTGTTTGTAAATACATACTTAATATACATAATTACACCCAGACTCAGGACATACAGACATGTTCATGCACACAAATGCATGTCCTGTGTGGGAATCGAACCCACGACCTGCGGCGCTATAGGTTAAGACTCCACGTCTTAAACAACTGCGCCAACTGGCCCGTCCGTCTAATGTATGTATTATATATCTATGTAAAATTTCTTTTAACTAACTTTGTAAACAACATAACTATAGCTAATATTTTTGGGTATGTATAATATGGAATGGAATGTTAATAGAATTAGGTAATCTTCATTACAAAATTGGACTGTTTAAAAAAGAAATAATGGACTTCAAAGTACACTAAGAAGTAATCAAACCCTGATCTGGTGACAATGGGACCAAACGGGAAGTGTACCCAGACAAAAAAAGAATTTTCCAAATCGGTTAATAAATTACGGAGTTATGAGGTAACAAACAAAAAAAAACAACCGAATTGAGAACCTCCTCCTTTTTTTGAAGTAGGTTAAAAACTCCGATCAAGTATTGTTAGCTACTGCTGAATTCATGAACCTCACTGTTAAAAAAGTTTTCAACGACTGACAAAAAAAAAAGCCTTGCTGAGTTTCTTGCCGGAGTCTTCTCAGTTTAAGTGTATTTCGAACCGGTGGTAAATTCAACTGTATGTACCAATTTAATGTTCATAAGCGCCTTGCCAGGGCCTAAATTGAATAAAAAACTTTTTGATTTTTGATTCGTGAAGTTTTATAATAATTCTATGATGTAGTTTAGTACCGTAGCACTCTGTTCGTAGATTCGGTTATTGTGTAACATCGTCGAGGGCGTTACACCGCCATGATTTGTGTTCCTTGCGCCTTCGGCCGTTGCTTTCTCAGCCCTACATATTGTTTCGTCTATAGATGCTACTTGTACATAACTTGAGGCTTGCTACGGAATTGGGTCATCTTTGAATGTTGCTGGTTTTGGAAACTGTTTTTCTAACTTAGGTATAGTGAATGAATTATTGAGCAACGTAATATTATTAGTATGTAATGCATGAAATATATATGCAGAGTTAAAATTTAAGAAAAAATATTTTTAACAAATTTATATATTCAGCTTTATTTACAACAAATATGTACAAAATACAATCTATACATAAAAAATATAATTGGGTCTAATCGATGCATATTTTTTGAATAAATTTTAAGTAATTTTAATAATTGCGTTTTTTACAAACACTAGTCGTGGTCTAAAACTGACTGCTTGAGCTGAGCAAATGACTTTTCCAACTTATCTGAGTAATTAATAATTGGACTGTTTTACAAAAAACTTAAACCGACTTCAAAGTACACTAAGAAGTAATCAAATCCTGATCTGATGACAATGGGACCAAACGGGAAGTGTACCCTTCCAGATAAAAAAAGAATTTTCCAAATCGGTTCATAAATGACGGAGTTATGAGGTAAAAAACATAAAAAAAAAAAAAACATACAACCGAATTGAGAACCTCCTCCTTTTTTGAAGTCGGTTAAAAAGGGACC
Organism: Achlya flavicornis; assembly: GCA_947623365.1. Taxonomy (NCBI): domain Eukaryota; kingdom Metazoa; phylum Arthropoda; class Insecta; order Lepidoptera; family Drepanidae; genus Achlya; species Achlya flavicornis. Next base: position 3,879,846 of record OX392468.1, on the reverse strand, counting down.
TTTATTTGCCTACTCCCTTTTCAGTCATACCACTGAGCCTTCAATCAGAATATCAAAATAAATATCTTCAGCGAAGCAAAGCGCAAGGGAACTACCTACCTTTTCTGGAAGCGCTTCGTCGTTTTTTTGAACCCTCATAACTTGGGTTGGATTATACCAGATACACAAAATTCTCAGGATATGATGTCAATAGTGAACTTATTAAACATATTAAGTTTCAATAACATAGCTCCTTTAGATTCTATTGATATCTAAAAAACCCCGATTTCGTCACAGACTCACTGATGATCATCAAAACTCTTAGGGTACTTCCTGAAGTCCTAGAAAGCTGAAATTTGGTAGACAAGCTTATATTACTACACAAACAACAACAAAATTTAAAAAAATGGAACTTTAACAAACAAGAAAATGTCATAAGCAACTTACAAAAAAACTGAAATCCCACCAAAAACATTTTCATGTAAAATGTTGCCAAGACAAGACCACATTGCTCGCACTGCCTGTTTTTGGTGGGATCTATTTAATGTTATCGCTTGTGTTATAAAGGTCAAATTATACTTTAAAACAAATATAAAGCGATTCCCAGTTGTCTATACATTTCCTGATCAAGTAACAACATAGTCATAAATCTATCAGATCACCTTACCCACCGCATAATTTCACCGACATTCACACGGTGTACGCATTCGGAGCGGCGTTTCGTGTTCTTATGTAAACAAGACGAATTTCCTCGATATCGCTAGTGGCAACCATGGAATAGAGCGTCGATAAGGCGTCGTGTGACGGGTCGCTCACTTCCCTCCAATATGGCGAGGAGGGCGATGGCTGCCACACGCGTCATACTTGTGAACAGGTGCTGCTTGTGGGGGCTGGTCTGCTTAAGTTTGCTATTTATTTACTTATTAAATATTTTTTCAGTCTACTTTGTAATTTTGCCGCCGCGCCGGGGCACGCAATTGTTTTCAGTGCGATTAGAATGTAAATATTATGTAATTAATCTAAGCCTGTTTTGAAAAGAGTAATTGCTGAGTTTATTGCCGGCTCTTCTCAGCAAATGCAACCTTCCGAACCGGTATTAGAGTATTAGAGTCAGACTTTTCATAAGTGCCTGCGAAGGTCTATTTGAATAAATGATTTTGAATTTTGAATTTTGAATTTTGAATAGAACAAACATTTGGAATGACATAAGACTGACTTACCGAAGGAGGACCAAAAAATAAACATATATTCCAGCTGTGAGTGAATCAAAAGTCTTTTCAAAATTCAAAATCATTTATTCAAATAGACCTTCGCAGGCACTTATGAAAAGTCTGAGTCTTATACTCTAATACCGGTTCGGAAGGTTGCATTTGCTGAGAAGAGCCGGCAATAAACTCAGCAATTACTCTTTTCAAAACAAGCTTAGATTCGTTACATAATGTTTACATTCTAATCGCACTGAAAACAATTGCGTGCCCCGGCGCGGCGGCAAAATTACAAAGTAGACTGAATAAATATTTAATAAGTAAATAAATAGCAAACCCAGCCCCCACAAGCAGCACCTGTTCACAAGTTCACACTTTAGTATATTTATGCCCATTTTCATCAACTCCGCCGTGCAATGGTTTTCCCGGTTGGGAGTACAGCATGGGTTTCTTCAAAGGTGTGAAGAGATTTTTGTAGAGTCGGCAACGCGCGAGTGATACCCCTGGTGTTGCAAGCGTTCATAGGCTACGGTAACCGCTTACCATCAGGCGGGCTGTATGCTTGATTGCTACCTTAGTAGTATAAAAAAAAACTCATTAGGAAACTCCTAAGTAAAATCAAAGTTGCCGCTTTGACAGCCCATATCTGATCAAAAATCTGAGCTGAGTCAAGAAGAGACAAAGAGACGACTTTATGCCTACTACAGCCATCATAGCGCGCCGATATAATATTACATAGCAAAACAGTGCTAGACGTGTTATTATATCAAGCGATGTATACTCGTTACAGCATTCTAGGCCTTACATAAGTCAGATTGCAAATAAAAAACTGGTCACTAGTTCCCTTCAGATCACTTCACAGTTCTATGTTGACAAGTATATACCACGTGACGTGTCCGGCGACACGGTGGGCGACATTAACATAGGCGTGCTCACGCGCAGCGCAAGACCGCCGGGCGCCTGGCCGTGTCGTGTACGCAGTCAGATTTATAGTCGCCGCCTTAACTTTGCTCTCAATAAGACTATAACCCATGTTTTATATTACGAAGTGTCTGTATAATTTGGATAAATTAGTAAAGTATATACAAAAACGTTTACATGTTTTCATGTAAAGACATTTTTGTATATTGATATTTTGTTTTTGTATTTTGTATATATTGACATTTTTATGAATGAAAGTATGAATTATTATGTTAATCATTCTAAATTATTCTAACGTAGTCGCGGCGGTTTCTATAATATGAATAACCTATGTACCTGAAGTAAATTTTATTCAATGAAATTGATCTAATAAACGAAACAGATGTTTTGCTCATAAAATTATGGTTTTACAAACAAAATGAACAGTAGTAGAAATGCCCGACATTTTTAAATCGTTTACAGTTCTTTGCTTGCCGCAATTTTTTTATTTAACACTATATGAATTCCAATGATTTTCCAAATGACGGACGTAACAGAGGAAGAGGGCGCCCTAGGGAACGCTGGGCTGACGACGAGGTGAAAGATGAGGCAAGCATCAAAAGGATGGAGATAGCACTGGATAGGAACGAGTGGAAAGGAATGGAGGAGGCCTTTACCCAAAGACGGCCCTATCTGAGAAATTAGGTTAAATTTTTAAGTATGTAACTATTATAACATTGTATTATTTATTAGATATGGCAATAAAGGCTTTTTTATTTTATTTTGACTGCGCTCCGCCCGATTGTTAGTTTTTTCACGAACATAGCGATTCGTATCGAATCGCGAGCAACGAACGAATCCTGTTCGTTCGAGGCTCGGCTCGTGCTCGTTTCGCGTAGCATGGACGCACCGTTAGAATCACAGTTGTAGGTAAGTATTTAAGGCAAAGTTCTTTGATATTTTTTTACGACTGTAGTATTCTTTTTTTCGATGTATAATTTCTTTAACGTGTATTTTTCATTATCATCTTTATCTATTTAGGGGAGGAGGGCCTAAAGCGGGCACCTTAAGTTAAAACTGAAAATAAAATAGGTTAAAAACAATATTTTCTGTTAAAATTATATCACAGCGTGGACTGCATTTTATACACTTTAATCTTGCATGGTCAAATTAATCATAGCTCTTGAAATGACAAGGCGTGTTGAGTAAAAACAAAACTCTTACTGATGACCGCTTTGCCCAAGGAGTGAGCCTAAAGCGGGCATGTGCTTTGGGCAAAGCGGGCATGTAATTAGTGACGCATAAAAGCATGAAAAATTTCTAAAATATTACTAATGATTATCTATTACGAAGCTAAAAATGAAACAGTGATTCTTCATAAGTTATCGTTTATTTATAAACGTGAACTTCTTATTCTATTCTATTTTATATTAGTTCCATTTCTTGCTCAGGTGTAAAGACTGTAGTGTGCCGTCCTAGCTTCTTTTTGGCAGATCCCGATTTAAGGTGTCTTTGGAGGGTAGACCTTGGAATACTATATTTTTGGGCAGTAGGTACTTTTTACGGAATTATGTAGTTCATTAAATTCAAATTCAAAAAGTATTTATTCAATTTAGGCCCTAATAAGGCACTTATGAACGTTAACAATTGAAGCGCTCGTGGTGTAGCATGATTAGCCGTTCTTAATCGATCGGCAAAGTTAAGCTACGTCTGTCGTGGTCGGTACCTGGATGGGTGACCGCCTAGTGGTATTTCAAATCGAGCGTTTCCGTGCTTCGGAAGGCACGTAAAGCCGTTGGTCCCGGTTATCACTTAATTGTGATAGTCGTTAAGCTAGTTGGATACCTCCTAGGTGGCTTGAAAAATTCCAACAATAGGTTGGCCACTAGCCTACCTCCACCGATTCGCAGTGGGCACGCGCGGTGGAGTATCAGCCCATTCCCTTTCACCCTGATTTGTGAAAGGAGGCCTGTGCTCAGCAGTGGGACATTATAGGCTGATGATGATGATGATGAACGTTAACAAATGACTCTACATCTTATTAACTTCCTTAAGGGCTTTTTTCATAGCTGTTTCATCCCAAGCAGCTTGTATGTTTTTTCTCTTGTACTTGTTTACCATCTAAAACAAAAAAGTTATGTCAGATAAAACTTTCTAATTCGGGCAAAGCGGTCACTGCCCACTATGCCCGGCCCGCTTTGCCCTTTGGTTCGGTTATTTTTTATCACCAAATTTAACCTCTAACTGATGGATTAGAGTCAAGCAAAAACAACCAAAATACTACCAGATAGATACAAAACAGTTTGTAAATTTTGAAATTAAGACAACTGACGTAAAAAACATGAAAACACAATCAACATACCTTGTATTTTTTTTCAAAAAGCACCGATTTTTTTTTTCGCGACCCAACACGGTTGCCTTCGGTCGCAGACGGATCGGGTGACTGCCGCGGGAAGCGCACGGGCGGGGAACATGTTCACATGCAGTCGTGACGCATTTGTAATAGAAATGTCGACTTTAATGATGGGTGCCCGCTTTAGGCCCAGTGCCCGCTTTAGGCTCCTCTCCCCTACTCAAATAAGTTGGCTCTGGTAGAGCCATGATGAGATGAGTCGCACAAGCCGCTCTGCGACACATCAACTCCTCATGGGTGTGATGATATTTTTGCAGGGTAGATAATTTACGCGCGTGATGTTTTGTACCCGTGCTGTTGCTAGCGTTTATAACTTACGGGAATCCTTTACTACCAGTCGGAGCGTATGTTTGTTTGCTTCTTTAGTAGCATCTAGTAAAAATAACTATCAAGTAAGTGTAAGTCCGAAGCGCTCGTGGTGTAGAATGATTATCCGTTCTTAATCGATCGGCAAAGTTAAGCTACGTCTGTCTTGGTCGGTACCTGGATGGGTGACCGCCTAGTGGTATTTCAAATCGAGCGTTTCCGAGCTTCGGAAGGCACGTAAAGCCGTTGGTCCCGGTTATCACTTAATTGTGATAGTCGTTAAGCTAGTTGGATGCCACCTAGGCGGCTTGAAAAATTCCAACAGTAGGTTGGCCACTAGCCTACCTCCACCGATCCGCAGTGGGCACGCGTGGTGGAGTGTCTGCCCATTCCCTTTCACCCTGATTTGTGAAAGGAGGCCTGTGCTCAGCAGTGGGACATTATAGGCTGATGATGATGATGAAGTGTAGTCCCATAGAGTAGAATATTCATAAAGCGACTGATTTTATCGATAGTTTTACCGAGAACAAACGACAAGGAATCCATATCGGCATATTGTCTGACTGTAAATCAATTAGTGTACGATATATCTGTGAATGCATCTATATGGAAACTGCTCACGGTTCGCACAAGTGAACTTTGTTAGCGCTATCACTCTATAATATTTTATCTCTATGTTAAGTTCTCAGTATTTTGTCACAACATCATCGCCCAGGCTACGATTTTGAATATTAATTAATAATTTTAGCTTAAGCCTAGAAAATGCGAGTATCGACCTCCGCGAAGGCTTATTTTATTTACTCATTGTCGTATTTCAGCGCTTAATAACTACACATGAGAACATTATGCTTTAATAGATACAGCTTAGATATGCGGTGGGCGGTACAAAATACAGTGTTATGGTATCAAAATCTCATCATAGATAGGTAATGATTCGGCCGATATATGATTATGGTGCTAGCTTATGGGTTTTGCGATACCGTGTACATTTTGATCTGCATAACTTTGGAACACGTGGGAACTAGGAAACAAATTGATAAAGGTATTACTTGTGACTGTTTCTGAAAAAGTGAGCTTAGACACAGAATAAATAATAGTACAAGTAGCTTAGGTGATGCAACAAACTATGAAGAAAAGTTTGTCCAGGTACTTACTTATGTAAATGCACCATTCTTTCTTCGTAATTATATTAAAACCAGCTGTCTCACGCGATGTCACCCGCGTTCCCGGGATAAAAAGTAGCTTATGTCCTTCTCCATACTATAGGCTATCTGCATGCCAAATTTCATGATGATCAGTTGTGGCGTGAAGGCGTAACAAACAAACTCACTTGCGCATTTATAATATTAGTTAGGAAGGCTTAGGACTAGAACTAAGATAAAAAGCCGACCAAGTGCGAGGCCTAAAGGAAATATTTTCCAAAAAATTTAAATATTGGTAAGCAATATTTAAAACTGTTCCAAATTTCAAATCGGACGGTCGGAGCGGCACCATAAGCGTTCCCTTTACCTTCTGGGTTCAGAACCCTAAAAACGGAAGATACGGTACCACAACAGCGCATGGTAAAACTAAACTACGACCAGCTGACCGGTCGTTTCTACAGTCTACAGACTTGTGGTGAAGACACAGACTTGTGGTGAAGAACCGAAAAAAAAATACACGATGGCACTAGCTTACGAGACCACAGCCACAGTTTACAACTGATAAAAAGTGTATCACCGAGACGTAGTCTTGTCATCCCACCCGCGGGTCTATTTCCTAAAATTGGTGCGTACGTTTTGAAGAAGATTATCGATAATCATCCGGTGGTTTCATTACCACCAAAATGCTATTTTGTAAAAAGTACACACTTAATGGTGGTCGTGAGTGAATGATAATAGAGTTTCGTTTATTCAACTTAGCCACGCGTTGATACATTTTTAAAGTTACTTTAAATGCAATTATTAATTTATATTAAATTAGGGTTCCAATTATTGTCAAGTTAAAACATATTTACCGTTTGTTATTTGCTTCCTAGAGCGTTCTTTGTGAATCATAAAAATAAAGGAATAAAATGAAAAAACCGAACGCGCAAAGCAGTGTTACTAGAACGTTATAAAAGTCCGATGATATTTTTTAGTAGCTACTTTATCTTATTGGATTACACATTGTTTTCATAACAGATATGTATTATTTCAATTATTTAAGTGTAAAAGTATGCATTAGATCTAAATTGGCATAAGTAGCTCAATTAAAAGTAAAAGAAATTATATCTAGAAAATGTTTTGGCTGAAAATTAGTAAGATGAGTCTGGCAACACTCGTACCTAACCTAAAACGTCGTATAATAACAAAACAAACGATAAAAGTTAAAGTTTGTGATCAAAATACAAGAAAGTAGACCACAAAAATATAATCACTCCTTTAAACTAGCTACTTTAAAGTACCTATACCTTCTTGCTGGACTAAAATCTTTCAGAGTATACAAGAGTATATTACACCATAAGGGCCCTAAGCACCTCGCCCCAGTATATACTGTAGTCTTTGCCTCGCCCTAAGGCTACATTATCTCTGTCCACCTAAAGTTGGACACGTGACGATGTGTCCAATGATTATATCGTATTAAAATTCTAGAATGCCGGCGAATAAAATTTGTCGTCTCTGGGCCACAAGCTCGGCAGATCCACAAGCTACGGCCGCCTTCATATCCCAGCTTAACGCTGTTGGGATTGGTGACATCAAAACCCCGGATAAGTGAAGATGTAAGTAATTCATAAGGTTATTTAAGTACCTATCTTGTCATTTGTTTTCTGAATGTATGTTTACTCTTATGATTTACATTATGCTCTGCCCTATACTTAGCGCACTAACTTATTATTGTATTTATAGGGCATGTCTTGTAAAGCTACCTACAAAAAGTGACAATGTTATGTATCTTGATTTTTGGAATAGTGTATATAATTATATTCACATTTTATAGGACTAGGATGATTTTTCTTGTAATTAAATATTATCTGTCATATACTCAATATTAATGAGGAGGAAGGCTTTGGTTAAAAGGTATATAATACTGCTTTCAGGTTACAACTGAGGACAATACAGCCACTTCCAAAGAAGCTGCCACCTTCGCCCATTGCAGTGGGCCCACTGCCAGAGCACTGCAGATTGAGGAGCGCAGGGTGGCTGCAGAGAAGAGACTCAGATGCAGTGAAGAGTTTGGCAACAGCCATGGCCACCATGTCTGCCATAGTCCAAAATCGATTCAAATCATTGTTCGTCATTTTGGAGTGCCTTCTTAGTGCTTAATCATAATAAATGAATTTGACTGCCTACATAGGGAACTGATAATGGTATTTGTTATTATCTCTATATAATTATATTGCACCAATTAATAAAAAATAATACAATTCTTATTTAAAATAGATTTTTAATCAAATAAGTTATATCAGGCATATTAATAAACTGTACCACTATTTCGGAAGGTTGTTTTTGCTGAGAAGATTATCGGAAAGAAACTACCAAATATTATTTTATAATTTTTCATGTGTAACAAATAGTTTTAATTTAATAAATGATTGTTTATTGTGCTTTTTATTTACTGTAAAAGGTGTGACTCAAATTACTACTTGATAAATTCCAGGTATACAATATCATATACATATTTAACAAGGTTCAAGAGGTGACAAACAAACTTCCTTTCACATTTATAATGTTAAGTAAATGCAGAAATTACTAATAATCAATCTAGTGTATATACTATAGCTACTATTGAATATTCTGTGACAATAGTAAATAACCTACCTTAAATAGGTTAAATAATAAAGACGACTTATTTACTACAAATCACAATTCTAATACTATAAAGTGTACATACAATAACAAATAAATGAATCTCTTAAATTACTGATACAAATTATGACAGTAAACATGTATATAAAATGGCAATCTACTAAAATTGTTACAGATTATGTGAAAATATTAATATATGAATAATTAAACCTATTCTATCATTAATTTAATACAATAAATATATATGAACAATTCTTATTCTACTAAATGAATATTATTTCTATACATAACCCTATTCTATATAAAACTAAGGTATCTATCAAAACATATTCCATATAAAACTAAATTAATACAATGCCTATACATAATCCTATTCTATATAAAAATTATAGATATACAGAAAACTAAATCTTATTCACAAACTAATTCAATACAATAACTACTACTTAAAGCTATTCAATATAAAACTAATATATCATCTTATACATAGGTACACCTATTCTCTATACAACTAATTAAAATAGTACTTATACATAAAACTGCATTTCTTGATGCAACATGTGTTCTTTCACAGGGCTGCAGTTCCAAATGTGTGTCATGCCTCGCAAGTAAAATTCGTAAATCTGGATCACAAATCTGCAAAACAAATAGCCAAATTTTATAAGCATATTAAATAAAATAACTCACAATGTTTTAGAATAACAAACCACCATGACATTTAGGGAGTGGTTTTACTTCCAGTTGAAGTATACTTCCTTATTGTCCTTCGGGTGAATGATAGCATATTATGTACCATCAATGCACCCTAAAACCCCAGGAAATGCAAATTTCTCTATGAAACTAAAACAACATTATTACCTAACCTTTTGGTTTGAGTTTGTGAATTACATTCATAATGTTCTTATTTTGTTGAAAGTGTAAACCTTATCAGAATAAACTGAAAGTTATAAAAATAACCTTACTTACCTCTTTGAAATTTTATCTCAATCTGAGTGAGTTCTTAGAAAAAATATTTTGTACATATTTTCTCAAGATGTGAGGCGATTTAGCAAATTTGTGACTGCCATCAGACAATCCGTCGGTCTGTGATAGGTTAAGAGAGCTGTTTTCCCTATATTGCCTTGATAACTGCCGCTCCGCTCACATAGAATGCTGCCAGTATCTGTAAGACAAGTGCTTGTTAGAAACTTTTAAGTTAGGTAGTTAAGTATATCACCCAGCTCATTTAATAGAAGTAGGCATGTGATTTGTACATCATTGAGAAGGTGGCTTATATATTAAAAAGCCTTGATTCTAAATTCTATGTTTGTTTTAATGTGTTGTAAGGTTCCTGATTTCTGGAGGCACAGCAGTAACTCTTTTTGTGGATGCCATAAGCGTGATCAAGTTCTTGCAAAGCATTGTGATATTGGCCTTATAAGTGGCAATATCTAGTGAAATAACTTTGAGTAGGTACTGTTGTTAGAGCTTTAAAAGGTAATAATAGTTTCGGAACAAGGTAATACCTATAGGTTTTATACGTTTCAAAGGATGAAATTATCTGAGAACGGAGTCTCCGGTAGCAGCATGGGCCTGCTTAAGTCCCTCTGCATCCTCCACTCTATCCTTCCTCTTGACTTTTAAGCGTTTATCCTCCGCAAATCCCAGCAAATACGCTCTCGCCATTTCACGCTCAGTACACATGAAATATACAAAAAAATACGAAAACCAAGAAACAGCACTTAATATTTACGCAAACACTATGAGAATATAACAATAAAATGCAAAAACTATACAAAATATGATAAATTTAGCTGAAGAAGGGAGCACATTAGTCCCCGGCTTCATTTGACATTAGCGAAACTTAATCGTTTTCGTTTTTTTTTTTTTTTTTTCTTACGTGATACCAAAAAATGATAATCATGTGTCAAAAACATAGGGTTTTCATTCATTCAGTGGTCTTTAGTGGTAATCGTTTGACTGGTGGTCGTGTGACAGTTACGTGATACCACGATGATCACCAAAACTTAATCAGACTTCAAAATGACATTAGTACGATTACCACCAAACTTAGGAAATAGACCCGCCGTTATTGACTGATTGCAATAGGTCGTATATCTTCCCCTTTATGATTTAATCTAAGATCAAAACTTGATTCCATAATAAAGTGCTATGGCATATACACAAGAAATTGCCGTAGGTGCAAAATTCTATATCGGAACCTACGATTATGAGAATAGAAGATTCCCAACCTTTAATCAACCGCTGTAGTACAATCAAGCGGTCTATAACAGGGTATTACATACTTAAAACAGCTTGTGTAAATTACTGGTTAAATAAAACGGCTCGGATTGGTTCGAGCATTAGGTGGCCTCGTAAATATGGCCGGCTCATTACGCAGGCCCTAACGAGCGGCCCGGACGGCGCGGGCGCACGTGCCGCGATATATTAAAGGGGATGCTATTTACACCGATGCGTAATATAATCATATGACATTCTCTGAAATGATTCAACATTATTGATAGTCTTTATTTTGTTCATCATCACCAAAAAATAACCTGCCAAAAAGTACATTTATTCCAAACGCAGTTATATTCATTTATAAAAAGAGAAATCGACAATATTGTTAGAGTAGTACGGTGTGATAGGCGGACAGCTTAAACGCACCCTGTGGTGAGCAGATACAGGCACACATGCAATTGTGGCTTCCAGAGGTAATTATTGATTTTCCTATGAGAAATATACCTGTTGTTATGGAGAAAATGCAGAATACTCTATTTATATATGCATTATAATTGTTAGTGTTACAAACAACTTACCTTCGTAACACTTCTCTTTGAATGTAGAATTATTATTGCTACGTTTTATCCTTTTGGCTCATGCTATTTCATATTCTTTATTTTTTTTCATACCACTAAGGTGGCAAACAAGCCCGGCCCGCCTGATGGTAAGCAGTTACCGTAGCCTATGGACACTTACAACACCAGGGGTGTTATTCGCGCGTTGCCGACCCTGCAGAAATCTCTTCAGACCCTTTTTGAAGAAGCTCCTTTGAGACCGCACAGTTCGAAACAATTCTGGTTTCAATATGTGAGGATGGACTCCGAATGAATATCGATGGCGACATTTGCGATGGTAGAAGGTGGCCGTGGGCATCATCTTAAACAATTCTTCAGAACACTGTCCGTTGTACAAGCGGTAGAACACACATAAGGAGGCAAAGTCTCTCCTCAGACTGAGGGGCTTTAAACCGCTTGTGAGCTCGGGATCGTCGACAATTCTAGCGGCACGTCGCTGAACCGAGTCTAAAGGCCAAAGCTGGTATCCAGGTGCCTCCGCCCACAGATGACAGCAGTACTCCATATGAGGCCGGACTTTCGACTTATAAAGTTGCATAATGTTAAAGTTGCTTATAAAGCTGACTGCTGTAAAAGATTTGAGCTTCCTTATAAATTGAATCCATTGATTTACTAATCTGCACTGCTCTCTAGCAATCTTTGCAATCTAGCAATTTTTGTTTTATCGATGCTAAAACACTTGTCAAAATGTTTACGGTGCCTATCGATTGTCTATCAACTCGTTGATGGACTCAGTTGACTCAGCGTCATCCTAGTTGATCACTGATGTTATATAGTAAGGGGCACGAGTGGTGCTGGTGAGCACAGATTGACACCTGCGCAGTAGTTAATTTTTCGGTCTGTTTGGCGGAATAAAGAAAGGGGGAGCGCCGAGTTGCACACGATTGGTTCGTCAGTCAATGCTCGTCGTCTATTCCTGCATGTTTTCTCACATCACCCGTCTGGGCGATGGGTATACGTCAGCCGGGGACCGGTTGGCCCCTTTGACATGGCTTCGATTCACCGCGTATTAAGATACGCGTGTCCTTATATTCGATTATTATTGTATAATCTCGTGGGGGTGCTCGTCGGTTGCCCGCCGAGCTGTGTGTCTTCTTAATCTTCTTTCCACCGCGTGATCAAATCGGCCGGGTGAGACCCGTTGGGGAGGCCCAGCCGACGATCTACAGCGGTGGCTGAAGATTGTTGCGTTAAACAGCTGATGTTGTTGCTTGGGGTGAACGACCGGGGGGCCCGTCGCGAGTCCTTAGGACTAGCGAGGCTATCCCCCTCATGATCGGCGGAACGGGGTCGGCGCCCGAGCGGAGGGCCACTAGGACCTCTCCGAGGACTACCAACGCGGCCTCAATGACCGCATTGATGTCGCTGGGGGCCACACCCGTTCTTGGTTGCGAAGTAGTCGGCCTGGCCTCCTTCTCCCTCACTCCCGCATGGGCGGGGGCGGGGAGGGCGGCGGGGGCCTTAGGGGCCCTCTGGGGGGCCGGTGTCTCGGGGGCCACAGTCGGCGCTTGCGCGGCCTCGACCGGGGCCCTCTTGGGCCGGCGCCTGCCACGGCGCCGCCTCTTTTTCCCGGCTAAGTGCGGGGTGCGGGCATCTTCTGTTGAGGGGGCGGCGGCGCCCGGGGGCGCCGCTCGCGGCTGCACTTTTGGAGCCCTTGTAAGGGCAACTGTGCCCGCCTTTTGGTTGCGCGCCTCTCGTCTCTTGACGGGGCACGCAGCCTTGTTGGCGGGATGGGGCCCCCTGCAGTTAGCGCAGGTTGCGGGTTCTTGTAGGGGGCGGGGGCACGCACTCGCGGGGTGCTCCTCGCCGCAACGGACGCAGGCTTGTGTTCTGTGGCATTGATGGGAGCTGTGGCGGAACTGTTGGCAGCGGTGGCACTGTGCCGGACCGCTCTTGCCCCGCCACGCTACGACCTGTATGCCCGGCATGCACGACAACTCGGACAAATCATAGATGTCGCGAAAGTTGCCGACTCGACGCAGTTGTACAAAGTAAATACAACCGGGACGTCCTCTGCGGCCCCGAATCTCCTTGACATATTCGGGGTGGTAGCCAAGGTCTGTGAGTTCCTTGGCGATATCATCGAGGGGCGTGTCAATCGGGAGGCCTCTGATGGCCACCTTTAACATGACATCGCCCGGGAGCGAGTATGAAAACCAAGCTATGCGCTCGGTTTTTCCTAACTGGTCGAGGTACCTGTACACCGTGTGGTATTCTAGGTCCCCGAGTGGCATGAACCTCACCCCCCTCCCATAGGGGCGTACGTTCGGTGTATGGCCAAGCTGCGCCTTCAACGCTCGCATGTGGCGCGCCCAATCTGGTAGGCGCTCAACAACAAGCGGCGGAAAGCGTGGGCCCGGCGGTCTCGTATCGTTGGGTGCGTTGGCGCCTCTAGCGGCGCTCGCTCCTGCAGCGGTCGGAGTACGTACTGGCATCGTTGGTGACGGCGACCGACTAACAATCTCGGCGAAGGAGGTGCTGTCGGTCGCAAGCGAGAACGAGGGGACGGGATCGTGCCGTCCCTCTCTGTTTGAACGGGTGTCCGCGGGGGAGAGGTGCGGTTGGGGGGAAATCTCCCTTACGCTCGCTCTCGGCGTCGGTGGTCCACTACTTGCCTCGGGTGGGGACCCGGGCGATGATGGTGGAGTGGAGAACGTGGGCGACTGACCTTCGGGGGTGTCCTCGAGGCAGGCCCGCTTCTCTTCATGCTCCTCTGAGAAGCTAGTAGTCGCAGAGGGCGGTCTCTTTGTTCTTGGCGCAGACGTGGCCGGGACACGCTCCTCTGAGAGGGGGTCCAGCGGCTTGTGGCGCGGTGGCGACTTGATGTCTGGGTAGCGTAGGGGCATGTTGCGGTCGAAATCGTCCTCCATTTTCTGTATGACTTCCTCCGGTACAGATTTCCTTTGGCGGAGTCTCTCAAACAATTTGACAGACTCAGCAAAGTACTGCTCCGGAGGAAGCCAGTCAGGTTGGCGGCTCGGATCGTCCGCTTCTTGCGCTTGGCCGCCTTCGACGCTTCTAGAAGCGGAGGCGACCGGGCGGCTGGGTGGGCTCGCTGGTGGTTCTAGGAACACACGGCGAGGAGACTGTGGCGGCGGATCTGACACGCTGGGCGTGGATCCTTCCGCTTTGTTGCCGCGGCGTTTCGGCATCACGGCAGAAGAGTAGTTGAGGGCTGTGTCAGCGTTGTTGAAAGGTCGGGGCGTGTTATCGCTCAACGACCGGTTTCACAAATAAGGGTGATCCCCGCCTCACCGTGTGAGGGACCGGATTCCGCCTGCGTTTACCATGAAACGCTGTGGGATCCGGCGCGGGTATAATCGAACTAATAGTCCGACTTTAGTTCAACACGAACACTAAATATGAAGCACACACGAAACACACGCGTGACTCAGACACTCGAGCCATCGGGCGAGTTTGCCTGGAGCGATGAGTCATGTGGCGACGACAGCCAGCGATCCTCGTCGTCTATTGGATTCTCGCATGTCATTTGGCTACTGTGATTTGGCCAAAAGTGTACATGCGCGAGCTTGCCCCCACTACTGCCTATCTGTGCTCACCACTCGTGCCTCAAACTGTAGCCAATACGAAAATGGCTGTTTGACAGTTCTCTCGTTGAGCACTTTGCATAGTGATTTTCACTAAGAGCTATCTGTTGAGATACGCAAGTCATGCTGGCCGCGAATAGGTGGACATTGGGTAAGGAAAGGTATATATGGCAGCAGTGCGATCTATTTGCGACTGCATCATTTCTGCGGCTCTGCAAAAGGTCGCTAGGAAAGGCTAGTACATGCCATGTACACTTGTACAGTTGACATGACGAGTCAATTTACTCGATGATAGTAGGTACTTTTGCATTAGCTTGACTTATCCAGAGTGTCGCCTACTAAGGTTTTAATGGTATTCTGCACAATTTGTGCCAATCTGTCTCTGCGTCATCATTATAAGTGCTCTAGTTACATCACTTTATTAACTGACTCCGTTCACTTTAAGTTTTTTGATATTTTTTTGCTTTTTCAGTCAATTTTTTTACAATTACTAGCCGACAACTGCGTTCGGTTTCAATTTATTTGCGCGGACTGTTACTTATTATAAAATCAGCTAGCTACCCGTGAAATTCCCGTCAAAATCGGTCGTGCCGTTTAGCTGAAACAAAATAGACGGCGGAAAAAAAATAAAAAAAAATGTTTTTGGTATAAGTATGTACCGTACTTTCATATTATTTAGTAAAAAGCTGTTTTGGTATTATAGAAACATCTATTTTATTTATTTGTAAGTACAGATTCCCTCCATGCGCAGTCGTGTGACGCGCGATGATATTTATACTGTGTAAAAAATAGAATAGCCCGGCAGATGGCGCTGCAATCGATAATATAACCTAGATACCGACTTCAGCGCCATCTGCCGGGCTGATTTATGAATCAGAACCATCCAGGGCGCCACCCAAACGCATACAAAAAAATTCATTCAAATCGATCCAGCCGTTACGCCATCGACGGGGAATCCATCCTCACACATTGAAACCAGAATTGTTTCGAACTGTGCGGGCTCAAAGGAGCTTTCTTTCGCGGACGCTCAGGTTGTGGAATGAGCTCCCCGCCGTGGTTTTCCCAATGGAGTACAGCATGGGGTTCTTCAAAAAGGGCGTGAAGAGATTTCTTCAGGGTCGGCAGCGCGCGAGTGATGCCCCTGGTGTTGCAAACGTCCATAGGCTACGGTAACTGCCTACCATCAGGCGGGCCGTATGCTTGTTTGCCACCTTAGTGGTATAAAAAAAAACAAAAAAATCCTTTTCTTATGTTCTTTGTTAGAAGGAGACATAGTGAGATTAAAATTAGTTTAGTTGTAAACAACAGAATTAGCACCATCATCATTGATTGAATACAATAGAAAAATTAGTTCGAATGAGAGTTTGAACACTTGAAGACCGCAACTACGGACTCTCGGTGACTAAACGCTAGAAAAAAAAAAAATGAAACAGACGTTACACATCCTTTAGAGTTTTATTAAAGATGCGACCTTAACGAACTTGGTCATTGGTGTAACAAGTACCTGATGACCTAAGGTCTAATTACGCTATTTCTGTGCTGCAGTCATCTGTTACACTAATCATAGACAAATAGAAGCAACGAGCTCATCCGCGGCAATTATCTTCATATGTAGAGATGTTAAACCGAGTACTTAAGATGGTCTCATTACTTGGAGCATTAAATGCATGAAAGTGCTTTTTTAATTTAGCAATTAAACCTTACAACTCATAAAATAAAGCGAATCTGTTCTGTCTAACACCACTCAAATGCTAAGGCAATTCATGCAAATTAGAAAATGATTTGATTAATCACCAGCCATTATATTAGATTGATTTAGAAGCAATTATTTCTGAATTAGTTAATGTTAATGCTATATCTTCAAAACAATTTCGATCAATGCTTCATGATTAATTACTTCATTAGCATCAGAATGTTTAATCTCTGTACGATAAAAGACGCCCCAAGAAATGAATCAACTCGCAAACAACTCTTTCAACCCAATATAAATCTCGTAAAACAATTGTACCCACACCTGCCCACAAAATTGAGATCGGCTTAAGGGCACACTTCCGTCGTAAACGTCAAATAAATAATTCTAACCAATTATGAAGGAGCATCGCATAAGTATTGCACCTGTTCTGTTTCTATGAGAGCGACACGCTTGGCCGAGCGCGACGCGTGCGCATCGAGCCATGCCCGCCGCAGGATCCGTTAAAAATTAAATAGATTTGAAATTGGATTGTTTTCGTTTCATAACTATATTTGAAATAATTGTTCAGCTACTGTAATTAATGGAAAAACTAGCGTAGTTCATACCCAATTATTTAGTTTCTCCTATTTTACAGTCTACATCCTTGTTTTATGACGTCGTTTATTTCTCTGTGGCCTGGTATTTCGTTTGAAGGTACCCAGGAAGGAACTTAAGTTCTGAACTATGTCGAACTTGTTCGTGGTTAACGATAGTTACTTTATTATCACAATTCTGTTGAGTTACTGGCTGATTTAGCATTCTAACTTTACTGTTAGTCCTTTATACCTAATTTATGTCTTCAAATAATCTGTCTAACATTTGAAGATACAAGATAATAATAATTTGGAGCTGGTGTGATGACTATACCATATTTCACATAGGATGAGTCGTCAAGGTCAAGGGATTACTCTGAAATATTACTCACAATATTTCATGAAACCTCGCTCTATCATAGTATTCCTTTATTATATCGAAATGAACATCAACCATTGAGAAATCTAATAGAATACCATGTGTCACCGAACTCATGCTATTTGAAATCTATTATAGTAGATGTATAGGTATCCTGGGACACCCGATAAAAACCGCACCTCGTTAGCTGGCGCAGTCAATAAAGTGCGTTGAATCACCGCGTTCGTTACACAATTTAAGAATTGATATCCATTCCTAACGTGCATGAATCTCTAGATCCTTCCACCATCGCAACTCTCACCATCGACGGGGAGTCCGTCCTCACACATTGAAACCAGAATTGTTTCGAACTGTGCGGGCTAAAAGGAATTTTCGTCCGCGGACGCTCGGACTGTGGAATGAACTCCCCGCCGCCGCGCCGTGGTTTTCCCAATGGAGTACAGCATGGGGTTCTTCAAAAAGGGTGTGAAGAGATTTCTTCAGGGTTGGCAACGCGCGAGTTATACCCCTGGTGTTGCAAGCGTCCATAGGCTACGGTAACTGGTTACCATCAGGCGGGCCGTATGCTTGTATGCCACAAAAAAAATGAGTCCCAGGAAATTTATTTGCAAGAGTTACTTATATATTATCTTTTTATTCAGGGTCATCCAAAAAGTTATGTTCACATCCATCACGTATAATTGCAACAGCATGCGCTGTGCGGTCATTTGCCTTATCATTATTATTTCCTGACTACATAATGTTAATTATTACATAGTTTTTCAACTTTGCTTATTAATTTATTATACGTACTTCTGCCTGTAGAGTTGGTAGAGAGATTCAATCAATATTAATTTAATGTCTCAAAAGTACACAGTATTAAAATTTGGTAAAGGTGAAGTTTCGAATCCATAGATCATCGTCATCATCATTTTTACCCTGGTCATGTCTACTGTAGACCATACGTATCTACTAGTTTTAGTTATGGTTCTAAAATAAAAGATGGAATCGGATAAAGTCGAATAATCTAACCCGGCAAAAAAAATATCATTAAAAGTTGCCAAGACGAGACCAAATGACTCGCACTGTCAAAAATTTATCATATTTCATGTAGAGTCAAGCTTATAACTCTACAAGCCTTAACTTCACAAACCTACACCTTAGTCAAAATATTGATTGGCCGTTTCGCTACTACAAGAACTATAACAGAAAAGTAATGAACAGTGAACAGCTTTCTAGGACTTCAGGAAGTGCCCTAAGAATTTTGATGATCATCAGTGAGTCACTGACGAAATCGGGGTTTTTTACATATCAATAAAATCTAAAGTATAAGAGCTATGCAATTGAAACTTTATAGTTTTAATAAGTCTACTATTGACATCATATGCCGAGAATTTTGTATTTGGTATAATCCAAGCCCACATTAAAAAAAAACGTCACGAAAAGGTAGATAGTGCCCTTGCGCTTCGCTTGGCTGTCTTGGCGATTGGCTTGGCTTGGCAGATTAAAACTGATCTACCATCAGCATGTCTAGAAACATTTTGTTCAAACATTGGCGGCCAACATCCAAGACAGATCATTGATGTTGATGGTTGGCGCGAAGTGGAAGGTGGCTGACCGTGCAGCAAGCGGACCGCAGCGGAGGGCGGCATGCTTCGGTGGCCACACTACGGGGATAATGACATTGGCTTCTTGAACCAATCATATCTCACTTGTTGAGCAATTAGTCGGATACCTGTTATGGTACATGGTACGTAGCTTACATAAGTATACTTGTGGAAGTTATGAGTGAATTTATTAGTGGTTGTAAGCAATTTTTTTTCATGGTCAATAATCAAAGGAACGATACACGTGATTGTTTTCACTGACTTGGGAATAGTTAGCCCGGTAAACTTATTAGGTGCAACGGTTAGAGAGTAAATTTAATAATTTTAGAGCTTATTTACATAAAACAAGCCCTAAAGTAATATTAAAGACACATAATGAAACTTTTCCACACACGCGGAAAAGCATCTTGTTTTGATCTGTTAAAACTCTTAATAGTCCTTTAGTGACTGGACATCCTGATGCGAGAGTCGAGCTAGTGTTGTGACAAACTCGACAATGATTATTTTATGTTGTTTGTGAAACCTGCTATTACTTTTAAATATTTCTTGAATATACATTGATAGAGAGAGAGAGAAGCAGAGAATAGACGATAAGGTCACCAATATAATATTATATTATACCTTCCTTTATTTATATTGTTGTTATTATATATATTATACAATACCTAAAGAATACTTAATTAATTAGTGCAAATCTATAATTTACTTTATTTTTTTCACATTCGCTTTAAAATTCACAGCCGTGCAAGAAACAGTCTAATAAAATGTGAAATTCAATAATCTATTTGACATGAACGCCATATGGCTCAACCAAGGGCTCAACTTTACACCTTGCTCAACACAGGTAGCTGTGGCACAAACCATCCAAATTGGACGGTGTCTAAAAGTGTTGGTAACGTCACTGGAAGTAACAGAGCGGAACTAGAGGGCACATGGTCTGATGCGTTTTAATACCCAGTCTGATTTAAAAAACAATTTATAATCTGTCGTTGGTCCGAGTACATTGTTAAACATAGATTTTTGTTAATGTCCAGTCATATGCAATAGTTGCAAAACTGAAAGGTACATGGCAGCCATAGATGTATAAAGAATCTGGACGAAGCTCCGCCTGTTATGAATGTGAAGCCACCAAATTATGCCCGGGCCGTCTTGTAAATAAGCCTCATGCACGATACACGCAAATCGGTTGTCATTCCGCATTGAGACATCGACAGTGACAATAGGGTGTCACTTGTGCCTGCTTGTAATTTTACTCACACATAAACATGTAGGGAATATTGTGCTTCACTTTTCGTATAATAATTGACACAGCCATTAAATAGAATTGCCATGGGTTTTGTTCCAGTTTGAAAATACAATGTTGAACATAAGGATGAGCTGAAACGAAACCACACCTTCTTTCAATGTACAAAATGCCTTGATGTGTTGACTGCATTCATAAAAATTCACGTGGTAGAGAAGACAAGAATACATGGTTGTAGTAGCTTCTCTCTGCACTTGCTGCCTGCTGGGTAAGTGACGGTTGTATAAATAAGCATTTAGAACAAAAACTGTTATATTAGAAAAAAGCTCCATGAATCCTTGCTTAGTTTCTTGCCGGAGTCTTCTCTCCGAACCGGTGGTAGATTCAACCGTAACGTTTTTATGTGCCTTATCAGGGTTTAAACATTTCATTAAATTTGCATAAAGTCATTTCATATAGCGCTCGTGGTGTAGCATGATTACCTAGCCGTTCTTAATCGATCGGCAAAGTTAAGCTACCACCGTCGTAGTTGGTACCTGGATGGGTGACCGCCTAGTGGTATTTCAAATCGAGCGTTTCCGTGCTTCGGAAGATACGTTAAGCCGTTGGTCCCGGTTATCGCTTAATTGTGATAGTCGTTAAGCTAGTTGGAGGCCTACTAGGTGGCTTGAAAACTCCAAAAGTAGTTTGACCACTAGCCTACCTCCACCGATCCGTAGTGGGTACGCGTGGTGGAGTATCTGCCCATTTCCTTTCATCCTCATTTATAAATGAGGGTCTGTGCTCAGCAATGGGACACTATAGGCTGATGATGATGAAGGCGTCATTGCAAAACATAATCTATTATCATGTGAATAGTACGTTTGATAGCTAATTAAATCTACGGCCATTGACCCCAGGTTCTAATTAATTTACGTGATCTTAATACTGGTATTGTCCTGTCTTAGCATCCTTAACAAGGACCGTGACGAGGAAGCTACAATTGAATTAATGGTGTTAGTTAACTAGCCTAGCTTTAGGGCTGGCAAAAGACTTTTGATAAAATAATTTTACAAAATATTTTTTTTAATTTTGAGAGAGGTAGAGCATTGCGTTTATTCGCTTAAAGAGCAGCTCGACTGGGAAAGTATGTACCTCCACCTTACAGAATACCGCAGCCAAATAACTTTATGTTGTGTAAAGTTGTGTTCCTGCGCGTGAGTAAGGTCGCCAGAGCTCATAGGGGAGGGGGGAAAGGTCGATAACGTGTGAGCGATGCTTCTAGTGTTGCAAGCGTCCATATGGCTACGGTAACCGCTTACCATCAGGCGGGCCGTATGCTTGTTTACCGACTTAGTTCTATAAATAAATAAAAAAAAACATTAACTTTAGCCTTGGTGTGTTAAACCTTCGACCAAATTATAAGTTACCATGGTGAGTCAAAATAAACATTATCCTGTCCAACTCCACAGTTAAAAACAGCTTTTGACGTTCAGAGAAAGTCTCAATCTCCCTTTATTACGTGTGGATCTCTCACGATTTAGCGGGGTTATCTTAACCCCTGGGGTTTACAGACCTTGCTTTAAACCTACTCATGTGATAGGGGGTAATAGACGTGCGAAATAATACGTCGTTCTCATAACTATTATGTGAATGTTTAACAATTCTTTCATATAGGTAATTGGATATTGTTTTACAAACAGATTTTCCAAACAAAGAGATGAGTAGATGACCCTGTACGGTTATTATCATCTTTGTTAATAAAACATAATGTGTGTCATACCGATCGCAGGTCGGTCGCCTAATCTGTACGGGACTCTGTGCACGACGCACGAGCGCGAGTTCTCTTTTTAAATAAAGTTATTTTTTTTTATTGATTCATCGTTTTTAATCAAGGAGGTTTGTGAAAAACGTTTGCGTGGATGTGGCATTTTTTGGCGCGTAATATGCAGGTGACTGCAATGCTGGGATTGTTGGCCCTGGCCGCTTTAGTGGTCATCGGCCTGGCCACTAGGGGGGCCAGTAGTTCTGTGGACGAACGTGATTACGAAGAGACTGACGATGTCAGTAGTGATGCTCATGTGTTTTCTACTCACAGGTGATTCTTTTTCTACTAATATTATCAAGAAACATGAATCGTGGATAGATAGGGAGTAGGAGAAACCCGGAGAATATTTGTTGATCAGCTGTAAGAAGAGGAAATAACCCGAATGCGGAATGTTCCATAAGTTACCTTCGTAATCGTAGTATGCATCGCATATTCTTAGACTTATTCCACAGACCAAGAAATTATAGTTTACTCCTTTTTTGGCAAAATGTAAACAAAGTTACTAGGTATATTTTTAAATTAAATTAGATATAGAACGAAAAGACCTAGAGTTACATTATTTTCTATAATTTTCTACTAAAATCTAGATTTCGTATGGAATGCTAACTTATGCTAGTCAATGATTTATAAGTAAAAAACGTCCTATTAATTTTTATGAATTTTTCTAATATTTTCTAGTAAACATTTCACGTCTAATTTAGCTTAATAAATAAGATGACCTAGTTGTTTATAATTATCTCTTTGAGGAAAAAGGTTACAATAACCTACTGCTTCTTTGTTTACTTACGTTTAGTCTATATGAAATAAATATTTTTATAAAAAAAAAAACTTTGAGTTTCATATGTGTTTTCAATGTCACTGACCGAGGTCAATGTTGAATAAATACTTCAATCGCGATGCTTCTGCTCTTTGCCGTTGAGGAATTCCATAATATCTTCAATGGTCATGGTCAGATCATGATAAAATTTATATGGGACCACCTCGGGATCTACCTTGATATAATACAGTTTAATGAAATTATTTAAATCACATTAGCTTTAAAAGAAAAGCATGACATTAAAAAAAAACATTAATAAAAAAAAACACATAATGGAATATAGAACCTCCTCCTTTTGATGAAGTAGTTTAAACATGGAATAGAAGAGCTTGGTACTTTGGAAATTAGAATAAACCCCTCAATTAGAATAAAACTCTCAAAACAACCTGAGGCGTGGCAGTCAGGGGCGAATGTTCAAATCATAGCCAAGCAGAGAGGGTATAAGTTTTTTTTTTTTATTTATTCTTGGAACGTAGGGACTTATACTTTGATATTCCTGCTAAGCCTCTCTGCAGGAGCATTATCCCTACTAATATCATAAATGCGAATGTGAACTCAACCGATAACGATGAAATTTGGCACGCAGATAGCCATCCTTCTCCATACCATAGGCTACATTTTAACCTGGGCACGCAGGTGTAACCGCGGGGTACAGTTAGTTATTTTAATATGAAGGCTGCTTTTTTTTTTATACAACTTAGTCGGTAAACAAGCATACGGCCCACCTGATGGTAAGCGGTTACCGCAGCCATATGGACGCTTGCATCACAAGAAGCATCGCACACGCGTTACCGACCTTTCCCCCCTCCCCAATGAGCTCTGGCGACCTTACTCACGCGCAGGAACACAACTTTACACAACATAAAGTTATTTGGCTGCGGTATTCTGTAAGGTGGAGGTACTTCCCTAGTCGAGCTGCTCTTTAAGCGAATAAACGCTATGCTCTACCTCTCTCTCTCTGCTTTTCAAGAAGATGATCGTAGGTAATTTTAGTATAGCAAGCGGAAGCGCCTACTGTGACCATCACAGCAAAGCAACAACTTGGAGAAAAATACAGCAATATACACAAACTAATTATGTTATACGTGCTTTTAATAGGCAAAATGGTAATGATGAGATGGGATAAAGCGATATTATTAAGGATCCCATGAATAAAATAAGTTTATTTAGCAAACAGTAAGTTGATGTACCTAAACAAATTAAGAAAAGAGAAAGGCAGCAATTTTTTTTCCAGCCAAAATAACCATAACTTTATTTGCAGGCTCCCATCAAACGAGAAGCTAATGGCATCAATTGGAAACGGCCACGTAGCTACCAATGTATTCAGCGACACAGTTTACATGAATGGACTCTACAACGGGCGGAAAGGCGAGAGCCACCGTGCCAGGATCCCTGGCTGGGCCAACATACGCCTGAACTCAACACTCACACATCACCCTTATAGCCCAGTCTATAGCCTGGATACGAAGGAGGGAGTGTTCAAAGTGCGCGTGGATAGAGACCGCTCTATTGTGACGCAGAGGATCTATGCGCATAGGTTTTATACGAGGGCTATCGTCAATCAAATTCA
Organism: Achlya flavicornis; assembly: GCA_947623365.1. NCBI lineage: Eukaryota > Metazoa > Arthropoda > Insecta > Lepidoptera > Drepanidae > Achlya > Achlya flavicornis. The sequence continues at coordinate 3,855,224 of OX392468.1, read as the reverse complement.
AGTAGTTGCGAAACCACATGCAGGTGAGTGATTGTTTGTTTGGTGGTTTACCGAAGTGTAGAGAGAGGTTTAAAATTGTTTGAAGTTATTTTTTGTGTATGAAGAACTGAGACTGCACTTCAGGAGTAAGGAAAGGATCTCAAAATATTATTTATCTGGTGTTTAAAGGACTTCGTATTATTTTATTTTATTTTGGGGAATATAAGGTGGTTATAACATTTTAATAAAATATGAGCAATCAGTTCAATGAATCTTTGCTATTGAAATTAAATAGGCGTTTCTATAAAACGATTTGGTTGATTTACTAATAAAAGTGCTATCTTAGTAGAATGCTCATCAGTGAAAACAAACGACAAGTTAGTCATCATTGAATTGTAAATGGTTAAAACATAAGGTCAAAGGTTACCTACATCGATTATTTACCGACATACAAACCTAATTTGAGATCGAAGTAAACAAAAACATATGTATAATAATATAAGAAATCAGTGACAATTTCCCTTCATAAAAATTTCAGACCCAAATTTCATCCATCAAGAAATTTGGATAGCCGTGAACCTTATGCCGGGTCCAAAAAGCAAAGATATATCGTTCCACGACCCTGTCCCTGAGGTTATCGATGGCAGGATGATTTGGAGCTCCTGTGGCCATACTAAGGAGTCTGAAGACCCTGTGTACCAGCCAGAGTTAGTCGAAGTCTGTGCTTATTGGACTTCTGTCCCGGATTACGTGGTTGTACCCCAGCATGGATCCAGGGTCTTCACGTTTGCTATGACTGCGGATAAAAATAAGACTGTTGCTAGAGCAGAGTTGGTTAAAGGTTAGTATTCAAAATCGGTTGCAATTTGATGATAGGACTTTAGCAATAAGGCCGTACTTACACGTATCTACTCAAAATAAACTATAATCCTCGTAAAAGAAAATAAACAATGGAATGCTGTTTTAATTCCAATCCAAGCCAATTTCACGAGCAATGCTATTATAATTAGTCAGAATAGTTTGAAAAAACTACTTAACTATTCAACTAGCTGTTGTGCTGCGGCTCCATCCTTGTTGAAGTTACCTTTAAAGTCACGTAAATCATAAAACCCCCAGCTTATGTGGCTAGGTCTTTTCGTTTAGGCTATGCATTGAAATAAGTCTTTCAGCAGTCAGTCAGTCATTCAGTCAGCGAGGCGCTTCGTCGTCCCACTGTTGTCCACAGTCCTCATCACGGATTGATGGAGGTCTAGTGGTTAAACTACTGTTAAAGTTTACAAGCCATCTTGAAGTCCTTAAACTAGCTTATAACTACCATGCCTTCCGAAGCGCGAAGAACGCTCGAGTTGACATAGCGCTAGGTGGTCATACATCCAGGTAACCTCACCATTATTTATTTAAGGCCTTACCATTGGTAACTTTACTCTGCTGATCGATTAAGCCTATATGCCTAAGCTGCTAAGCTATGCTATTATGACAACTAAAATTCGATCTCAGCACTGATTAGGCACTTATGACTCTACCACCGGTTCATAATACAATAGAGGTTATAATATACTACACAATACACTTAAATTGACTCAAGGCTAGATTGTGTTTTTATTAAACCAAAAAGTTAAAAAGGAACCCTTATGAGGCGACTCTATCCCTACGTCTGTTTAACCAGGATTTCATTTCAATTGTAGAGATTTTGAATCAAGATATATTCTATAAGAGCTTATGAGCTACACAAATACATCAAAGTATAAATTAAGAAGAAGCTATCAATGATAAGATGGTAAAATTACATGTGTGCATAGTGTTGCAGGAAGACGGCGAGGAGCTGTTTGACAAGCACGTGGAGCAGTGGCTGAAGCTACACCTGCAGGCTGGGATGGAGATTGAGGGGAACCTGCAACTGGTGAGTGAGTTTAAAGTACCTCATCATTTGGTGAGCTAGGGTTGAAAGATAGACCCTCAAAGGTCTGGCACCTGCACTTGAGAACCAGTTCCCTACTAGGCTTTGTGTGCTCACCACTTGAAATTATGGTCAAATAAACCAATACAAAGAAAAAACATGTTACCCACAGTGATGGAAGCTGATTTCAATACTATTTTTAGGCTAAAATCGTGAACGGAATTTGGTACTACTTCCTGAGCTCATTGCCTTCTGAGCACAACCATCAGCCTGCTGAAAGATTCTTCGGTCTCAGTCCTGTTGGACTAGCCAGAGGAGGCACTTTGGAAGATTATGAAGGTAAGATTATGAATACTGGTGGTAAATTCAACTGTATGTACCAATTTAACTTTCACCAGGGCCTGAATAAATGACTTTTTGTTATTTTTTTGATTTTGCTATTTGGAATTAAGCTGAGGTCGTAAAACTGCTCTTCCAACTACATATCCATATCCAAAGATAGTATCAGCTTAACAGTATTCTGGTGAAATTATAGGTACACAACTTGCTTTTCAGTGAGTATTTAAATTCCCAAAATAGATAAGAACCTATACTTCTAATTCTTTTTTTTAAATAATGCTCTTTTTTCTTCCAGAGTAGCTTACCAAGAAAATGATTGAGTAAAGCCTGGGAGTATTTTGTTTAACTACTTGTCATATTTTTTAATATTCATACCAGGTCACAACTTCTGGGACACAGAGATGTGGATGTTCCCATCCATCTTGCTCCTGTACCCTCGGTACGCGCAGCAGCTGCTGCAGTACAGACTTGACACGGCGTATGTGGCTGCTGAACTTGCAAAGGTTACTGGCCATAAGGGATATAGGTAAGGGGTCTACAAGTAGACATACAAATACAGAAATGTCCTGGGTGGCAAGCGAACCAATAAACTGTACTATGTCAGGGGTAACTCGCACAACAACAGATCACTCAACAAAGCCATGTATTTATTTTTAACGGGACCCTATTACTAAGCCTCCGCTGTCCGTCCATCCGTCCGGCCGTCCGTCCATCCTTCTGTCTTTCAGTGGGCTGTACGTATCTCATGAACCGTAATAGTTGTACGTAGTATTTATCTACTCTGAAGTAATAGGTAGACAGCTGAATATAGCTATAAAAAACTGTTTTACGAAAAACCTACACTGACTTCAAAGTATACTAAAAAGTAATCAAATCCTGAACTGATGACAACCAATGGGACCAAACGAGAAGTGTACCCTTCCAAACAAAAAAAGAATTTTCTAAATCGGTTAATAAATGACGGAGTCATGAGGTAACAAACATTAAAGAAAAACATACAACCTGCTCCTTTTTTTGAAGTCGATTAAAAATCAAAAAGTTTTTCAGTTTTTATTTCATAGCAAAGTTGAGTTAGTTAATATTGTACGGACCTCACCGCGTGCGATTCTGACTCGCACTTGGCCGGTTTTGAAATTTTCTTCTTTCTTAATTCATTTAGACATTCGTCTACCTATTTTGCAACTAAACAAAAATAACTCATCTTTACCCATCAGGTACCCATGGGAGAGTGCATATACAGGAGTAGAGGTGACGCAGCCGTGTTGTCCCGACATCGCTGAGTTTGAGCAACACGTCACCGGCTGCATATCCTTCGCAGCAAGACAGTACTTGGCTACCACCAGGGACGAGGAGTGGTTAAAGGTATGTTATGTTCCACGTTGCTATTGGAGTGTGGGATACGGATTTTCTTAATTATTATTTTTGCCGACGCTCCAAGGTTGAACGTTGTACTGACTTTTTAAATCGGATTCATTATTGACAAGCCAGTTGGCGTGGTTGGATTTCTAACCACCGATCACGCCGCAGGTCGTGGGTTCGATTCCCACCCAGGACATGCATTTTGAATGTCCTGATTATGGGTGTAATTATATATTTAATGTATTGAAGTGGAAATCAATGGGGGAGGCCTATGTTCAGCAGTGGACATCCATGATATGATGATGATGATGATGAAATATGTATTTACAAACAAAAAGTAGTAAGTAAGTTCTGGTTCCCATAGCAAAAGCTCAGCTTAGTTTGGGATCAGATGACCAGGATATTTATTTATTTACTATTATCAACGATTGGCATCGATCTGTCAATATCATCGATCTATCAATCAGTCAGCCGAGAATCATTTATCAACCAATCTTATGACTACTTAAAATTATATTTTTACAGCATGGTGGATGTTCCATTGTAACGAACATAGCCAACTTTTGGGCTTCCAGAGCTGTGATTAACTACAATACTGGACTCTATGATATAGATAGTAAGTATTGATATCACTTAACTTAGTATCTTAAAATTAAGCGATTTCAATATATGTTGTCCTTTTTAGACGTGATGGGTCCTGATGAGGACCACAGTAACATCAACAACTCAGCGTTCACCAATGTTGTAGCTGGCTATTCGCTTTACTTAGCTGAGTAAGTTGGGATCTATTTATTAGCATTTAAATATCCGTGTTCACATCTTCACACGCGGCCCTCTGATTCAAGTTAGGCCGAGATTGTATTATGGAAACCAGATAACCTTAAAAAATACTTATTAATACTAGTTGTAAATATACAGGGTTATTGGTAAACACTAATAACCTTTTTTTTTATACCACTAAGGTGGCAAACAAGCATACGGCCCGCCTGATGGTAAGCAGTTACCGTAGCCTATGGACACTTGCAACACCAGGGGTTTCACTCGCGCGTTGTCGACCCTGCAGAAATCTCCTCACACCCTTTTTGAAGAACCCCATGCTGTACTCCATTGGGAAAACCACGGCGGGGAGCTCACTCCACAATCTGAGCGTACGCGGAAGGAAGCTCCTTTGAGACACAGTTCGAAACAATTCTGGTTTCAATATGTGAGGATGGACTCCCTGTTCGCCGTCGATGGCGAGAGTTGCGATGACTAGATCATGAACAACAACTCTTGTTATATGACTTTAAAAATTCATCATATTTTAATAGACGTAGATACAAAAATAAGATTATTTAAATTCAATGCTCTACTAAATGTTACGAACTCTACGCACGGAGGCCGTAGCGTAGGTACAACAAAATACAGAATTTAAATGTGTTAGAACAACGACACCTTTTCTCGACGACATCAACGACATCTTCTCAACGAAGTTTGTTTTTGGTAAATGTATTTTTTTTTAAAAGGTCATACAATAAAAGTTGTTGTTTATAATGTTAGTAATATAGTCTTGCAAGGTACGATTGTTAGTGTACATAACTAAGTATAACCCTGTATACTTTTACCCAGATTTTAGTAAACTGCATAGTGCTACTGTATACATTGCTGATTGTCATGGGAATCAAACCCATGACCTGAGACGTGAGAATACCTATCTAACCTGTCGTTACATATTGCAGTTAAACATGCTAATTTTTATTTATAACCAACTGACCCGAAACATAGTTCTACCAAAAAATCCATAGAAAAAGCTCTTTTTATTTCTCCCCAATGTTTTAATTATTCGGGTGTTTATTCCAATTGGATTTATACTTATTTACAAAAGAAACTAATTAGTCTCGAATACTTATATTATTCATATCTAATTTCTAGTATAGGTACTGCAATACCCTTTACTAATTGCAGTTATGTGGCCTGTCTGTGCAAGTCATACTTCATGGCCAAAGATCCTGAGCACTGGGCGGACATCGCGTGGAGTCTGGCGCTCCCTTACGACGAGGGGCTCAACTATCACCCGCAGTTCGCAGGTTACGCGAGGGGAGACAACATCAAGCAGGCTGATGCTGTTCTACTTGGATTTCCATTACAATATCCTATGAATGTGTAGGTATTTTATATGTACTAATACTCCAAGTCGTAAAGAAATTACCATAATGAGCGTGAAAAAAAATTGCAATCAACCCGAAAAAAAAAAAACATAACTTCTGGCACGTGATGGATTATAAACGGTAAAACTTAGTAAAAATACGAGCGTCATTTGTAGTTGCAGTTCTCATATTTGCAGCAGATTGTACAAACATCTAGACAGCGTCAAAAGAAGCACATAACTCTGGTACCGTATCATATTTTCATACAAACTGTCAAAATAATGTCAAAACATTATTATTAAAGGGTACTAAAATGCCAATCTACTTTTGATGCTGACCTTATTTATCACCTGCAAACCGTGTTAAAGGAGCTTTGATCGCGGCTTTCTTGAGGTTTTATCGAGGAACTTCAATCTATAGTTTTCTTATACTTTCTTCTATACCTTGCAGGTCGACAAGAGCGAACGACCTGACGTACTACGAGTCCGTGACGCGCAGCAGCGGGCCGGCCATGACGTGGAGCATGCACACCGTCGGACACCTCGACCTGGGCGACGACATTAAAGCGGCCAAGCTATTCAACAAGAGCTACCAGAATTATGTCAGAGAGCCTTTCAAGGTAACTGCTGCTTTCGATCTTGTTAGTTTTATTTTATTTTGGTTTACGCTTATAACACACGGGGCATCACTCACGCGTTACCGACCTTTTCTTCCTCCCCCAATGAACTTTGGTTACCTTACTCACTTGCAGGAACACAACAAAGTTATTTGGATGCGGTATTCTGTAAGGTTACTACTACTTCCTCAATCGAAATGCTCTTTGGGCCAATAAACGCTTCGCTGTACCTCTCTGATATTATATTATTATTATCTAAACCCATGCTATAAATACTCTATAACAGTTCCTGAAACAGTTAGCTTATTGCCAACATTAAAACACGGCTTGTCATAGTAACCATTATATCATCCAAAACAGTGTTATAATACGGTTATAATGTTGTAGTGAAATTCATTATACAACTCCTTTTTTTTCTTTTTTTTGCTTTTTTGCACCATTCCTTACTCATCAAACAGCCACATTCTCCGTGGTATCCTTATGAATTTCAAAAATAGAACATTTTCATGCAGGCGCGTTACACTATCACAGCGCCGTAATAAAAAAAAACCTTCAGAGATTATTCGAATTCACGTCGTATGCCGCCATTTTGGTTCGATATTAGAATTGCAGAAATTTATTACTTTGTTGTTTACAAAAATGATCATGGGTGTAGATAAAGTCTTGTATGCAACTGTATATAATTAGGAATTAAAACCCTCATGTGATACTATTATCACACTCGCTTCGCTTCGTGTTAAACCCACTTTCATGTTTTAATACCCCTTATTATACGACAGTTGCATAAATAACTATTATTTAACTAAATACCGAATTCACATCGATTTGATTCGGTAGATAGATTTCGGTGAAGTAGCTGTTTCTGAATATCGAAGAACATCAAAGGTTGCCATTTGGGAAACATTGCTATTCGCTTTATCCAGGTGTGGAGTGAACTTCGTCGGCCGAACATTGGTGCAACGAATTTCTTCACGGGCATGGGAGGATTCCTCCAAACTCTTATCTTCGGGTACGCTGGTGTGAGGATACACCTCGACAGGCTGGAGATCACCAAGCCACAGCTGCCTCCACAGTCTACCAGTTTTAAGATCAGAGGTTGGTGAATTGTGATTGATAATGAATGGTTGCTTTGGGATTCAATACCCACACCATAGAAATAAATATACCTAGAAAGAACGTCGCCATACTACACGAATATATAAAACAGGCCAACTTTTACAGGCTGCTGCGCGTAACAGCTACGTTTTACGCTCCCTCTGCGTCATTCTGCTTGTGTGCATAGTGACGTTCATAATGATAGCAGTTGTTGAAATATTCCCATTAAAATCGGGAGAAATTTAAATATTAAACATTATTTTTATTTGATTTAGCCTCTAACAGTTAGGGCCTATTTTTATCGACGCGTGCACAGCTTCAACACTCAATCTGGATGTATCCTTAATCAAAGGTAACATATACGGCGCCGATTTTGTTGTAAATCGCACTAAACTAATTTTAGTCACATCACATCTCTTTCTTGCAAACATTATTAAAAAAGGATAGAACATATTTAAAGCTATGAAATTAGTCTTTGCCGTCTTCATTTGCGGGTATTTAGACGTGACCGCGATAGTTGGCGACTAAATTTATATTATAAACAAGCATTGGACTAATTTGATAGGACTAAATTTCTTACATCCTTTTCTTATGTTCTTTGTTAGAAAGAGACATAGTAGTGAGACTAAATTAAACAGCAGACTCAGCACTATTGACGTATTTAAATATATATTAGCGTGGAATAATTATCAACTCACACTTACTTATACCTATTACGAACAAACAATAAAAAAAGTACCTAATTGCTTTTATGATTCGGATGTTGCGGTCGTAAGTTCCATGGAAATAGTTATTAACTGTAATAATAATAACATTATTATAATAATTGTTAATCCGCCGTTATCGAACAATGTATCTACTACTCCACCACATACTGCGAAAATTAAAAGATAAATTTAATGAGTAATGTAACCCTCATTAATTTTACCCACATAATGTTAAACTCGTTATGTTTAACGATCATTATTACATGTTTATAAATTAGCGTCTATCGAAACAAGATTAAAAGTAAATTAATAGAATAGAATTTCTAATTATTATTTTCCATGATATAGCTATCCCCCGCGGTTTCACACGCGTTTCCGGGATAAAAAGTAGCATATGTCCTTGTCCATACCATAGGCTATCTGAATGCCAAATTTCATGATGATCCGTTGAGTAGATGAGGCGTGAAGGCGTAAAAAAACCACTTTTGCATTTATAATATAAGGATTGATATATACTGCGTGAGTGCATATTGTCAAAGAATGAAAAATGTATTCTGACTGCACGAATACAAAGAGATATAAGACACAATAGAGCAAGAAAAGAAAGAATATGTAGGGTATTATCATCCAATACAACTTCTACTTGACACCATCTCTACAATTTCGAGAGGTTATATATAAGGTACTCTCACTCACTCCGACAGTATCTCTTTATTAGAGTAATAAAGCCCCCACCCACAGCGAGCGGTCAGATTTCTCTCTTTGACCGCCGCGATCGCTGTGTGTAATTATCAAAAGCGCCACATAGATTACAGTGAACGCAGAACTCTAGAACACTCGCTGTGGGATCGGCGGGCTTCTTCCCAATCTCATCGGCAAAATTATTGCCAACGGTGGTGAGCTCTCGGCTCTCGTAAGCAAGGGAGTTCTCTAGACTAAATAACTCTAGAACGAACAACTATAACTGCGCTATTAAAAGAAAATTCTTATTGATCTCAATTTCAGAAGATTTTTCTCAGGGTCGTTGAAGTAAATATCAATTGTAATACATTCTATCATTTGACTATTTGAAATTGTTCGGAAACAAATGAACACTATTGCTATGCTACATTCTACTAGCTGTCTTCTGCAGTTTCAACTGCTTTTCCGGGCTAAATAGTAGCTTATATCCTTCATACCATAGGCTATCCGCATGCCACATTACATCGTGGGTCCAAAAAATTTAAGCAGCTGTTTTGGGGTGTTTATATATATAACACCCAGTATATGTTTAAAAAATATTTAATAAATATCCTGGGACAAAATATGCTTTTGTTTTTCAGGTATAAAGTATCTGGGTTCAAGTATGACCCTCAATATAGAGTCGACGGCGACGTTGACGGTGTCATCTGTTGATGACAACTGGCCGTTGACAATGTACAACGGGAAGAACAACGTCACATTACTACCGGGTATGACTGGTAAGACTTCCCTTTAATATTGTACACTTTTTGGGGTCCTAAGGTCTGAATTAGAACGTGATGTTTATCGAAAACAAACCTTATGTCATAGCACCAGTATTCAAATTTAATTGTTTTAACTTCAACACACTGACACGGGGTTTTTTCAGCTCTGTCGCTCTGTGTATAATATTGGGTGCGGAAGAATATCTCTCGGACTTACGAGTATAGAGTAGAATAGCTTATCGGTTAAGGGTATGTTTTCATCCTATCAGAGAGTATCTGAGAATCCTTCATCTAAAACTAGACTTTATAAAAAATAAATCGAAATTAAAATCATTCAATTAACCTGAATGAGATGTCTTTTGCTGTGTAGGTAATAGTTTAGTTTAGGGTACAATAAGGCTGATATATCCTTGTAAGGCAAAAGCCTCTAAAACAATGAGATACTACACTAAATTCTTAAACTAAATTTCTTTATTCTCAGTCTGAAAATCCGAGTATCAAAACAGACGTATATTAAACTTTTTGAACCTTTTGTAAATGACATAATCTGATTTGTTCCACAGTGACACTATCAGGAAATGGGCCATTTGCAATAAGAGCTGCTGATTGGAAGGAATGCAAGCTGCCGGCTGACGTCATCGGTCAAAACTATCTCCGACCTATAGGATTATAACAATACAGTTAAAAATATGTGATTAGCTTCTACAATACTTATAACTCGAAAAAAAAAAAAACAAAAATATCTTAATTTTGAAATTAGCTCTCTTATCTGATCTGATATAATTTATGGCAGTGCTACAGCTTCGCCAAGACAAAAAATGGATTTTTTTACAGTACATATTTTCTATTTTAGAAGAAATTGTTTTGGCGGGCGGTTGGTGCCTACGCGGGCAGAGCTATTTTGCTCCACCCCATGTGGTCAATGAACGCCAATGCGTGATCCTAAGGAGATGATGCCCTAGTTTTATCTTTGCGATTTTTGTACTCGCGTCTTCAGGGTTTATCTTTCTCCGTCCTTGTACTCTGTTCCCCCGCAATTAATCGATCAATCCTGATGATGACGACATTTGGATAAGATTTATCATAATTTATAAAAGGCCAAAGATATATTCGTAAAAAGTTTATTCATGTAAATATTATTTATATTGTAATTAAATATTGAATTTAGTAGTAGTAAGTAATTATTATGAATTACAAAAATTAAATGCAGTTATTCGTGTAAAATTATTTTTGGAGTAACCCAAAGCAACAACGTTATCATATAACTGGTCATAGTGTATGCCTACCAAAAAGTTTTATTACATAGGTGCGTTTACCACGAGGCGGGCCGAATGTTTGCTTGCCATGATTTTTTTAACGTCCTTGCTCGACTTTGCTTGCCATAGCAATGCTAAGCTATGAGTTAGTTCCCAATCTACCTTGATTAGGTAATTCAAATATCAGGAATGAAACACAGCATTTAAATGGTTTGCTTGGAAAGATGAAGTTCCGCATTTATATAGCATACCTATTTATTCGTGCACTATGATTGGCAAGCAAGCTTTTCATACTTTATCAATTTGTTTGTTGGATATTTCCTAAAGTTAAGCTACTGTCTGTGCTACTGGTCAAAGAGCAAGCATCATACGTAGCGTGGCCGTGTGTCACAGTGGAACCGCAGCGTTCCGTCGGAACAAGGCAGTTAATTCATAATCAATGATTTTTTGTTAGCATTTCCAACGCATTAAATATTTGATTACAAACAAGAAACCATGTCTCGAATAATTTATATTCCAATAGAATTAAAATTATAGTTCTTAAAGTTCGTTTTGTTTTATTTCAATTATGATCGAGCTAAGTCAAGTGACGCTGTGTGCGAGTAAGTTCTTTTTATAAGAAAAACGTAATTAAATAATAATCATAATCTTCTTACCTTACTTTTAATAATATAATTACCATCAGTTATCTATTATATTAAAATAAATGTTTATATTATGTCTATGTAGTATCTATAGCTAAACAGATCGTATATTTCAAGTTTTTCCGCATTCCGCCTCGTAGTTTCACTCGCATTCCCGGGATATAAAATCCTATGGTACACATATTATGACCTATCTCTGTGCAAAAATTAACGTCATCTGTTTAGTTGCTTCGTGAAAAAAGGACGAACCAACAAACACATTATCACATTTATAATATAATATGTATTAGTAGGCCTATACTAACAGAGTTCTGCGGTTTCAAACGCTTTAAATGTGGATTGTACATTCGTGCTCATTAACTGGATAACATTTTTTCAAAACGTACTGGTACCTACTTAGTTACCGAGATAAGCCCGTTGAAATATACAAACTCAATTTTATAATCTTCCCCGCGTACTTTAAATAAGCAACCGTGTTTGGATCTCTCTAGTCTCTACCCGTTGATATTGAGCGCGGCCTAAATAGGTTGAATAGCTCGTTGGGACCTGATAATTTACCTACTTTTGTCCGTAAGTAACTGTTACAAAGTAACGCCATCTATTGGGAAAACAATAAAGTCTCATACCTAATTGATCGAACATAGCGAGCACACGCATTTTACTTTTCCCCGTTCCAATATACAGTAACCTTAACTTCTCGCTCCGAGACGGTGTATTTTCCTAAAACAGTGGAAGTTAAAGTGACACCTATCCCAAAAAGTTATTATAGGACAGTTCAAGATGAATATAGCTCTATAGCCATTCTATGCACGCCTACTAAAGTGTTTAAGTATATTACCCATAAACACACACAACAAATTCATTAATTTTAGTATTATGTGTGTACACACGGCTACAGATCAAGCTATACATTTCCAGTATAAGCGGAACTCGCATTGTATAGGATTTCCGTACAATGGGAGGTCAGCTTATACTAGAAATGTATAGCTTGATCTGTTGCCGTGTGTACACAGATTATGTATGTTATTGTATGTCATATTAGTTATTGAGTAAGTGTAACTATTCCTTGTGGTTCAATAAATATTCTTTTCTTTCTTTCTTTCTTTCTATAAAGAAATTTACTGCCAAAATAAACAACACATGGGTGATGAGCTGCATCGTTTTAGACGTGGTGTTCGTTACGATTATCGCCATAGATAGGCGGTAGAGACCCTGAAAGGGCGGACAGTGACTACGAACCTTAATGTTAGTAGTAGCAGTTTCGTATTTATAATACGCGCGAGAACTTCATTTATTCCGTTACGCGCAAGAGTTGTTGCTAATATGTAATATTCACGGGTAATATTACATTATTATACGTGAAAACAACGCCAAAAACAAAATTATAGTTGATAATTTTGTTGCACCAGCAAAATCTTTTCAAAAATCAATATTTGAATTTATATCTTAATAGTATATACTATTTTAAATTTTAATAATTTATATAATAAATCAGCTATGTAGATAAATGGAACGGTGCGAACGAATGATGTCAGATTCAATTAATGTTTTCTATAGATAATCTGTGGATATTATTTAATCATGGACTAGCTTGTGGTACTAACACATCCTCCGTTAGTCTGCGATTTGTAATAAGATCGAATTTTAGTCATAGGACCAACGTTAGTACCGTAACAATCCAAGACTTGTAAGTTATGGTTTAAACCAGGATAAAGATCGTTTTTTGTAATAAGACCGTATAAGTTTAGATGAATACATTTCCGGCGGTTATTTGGACCGTTGAAGTTGATGTAGTATACTTTGATTTCAATAAGGTTTTTGACAAAATTGATAACGAGATTCTTTTAGGTAAGTTATCGGTCATTGATTGTACCTACTCCCAGCCTACTATACTTGTTTGCGGATTATTTAAAAGATCGTCGCCATCGCCAGTCCGTGATGGTGCGTCCATGCTTGTCGAACCGAGCACGAGCCGAGCTACGAACGAGCACACTGCGAGCAGCGTTCAGATTCGCGTAGCGTGGACGGGCTTGCGAGCCTCGAACGAGCATTCGTAGCGTGCTGGACTGCGCTCCGCCCGATTGTCAGTTTTTTCACGAACACAGGGATTCGCATCACGCTCGTTGTAGGCTCGTTGAAGGCTCGTTAAGTACGTCCACGCTTGAAATCGCGAGCAACGAACGAATCCTGTTCGCTCGAGGCTCGGCTCGTGTTCGCTTCGCGTAGCATGGACGCACCATTAGTCAAGGCCAAAGAATTTAAAACGTCCAGAAGGATAGTCGCCTCTATGGGAACATGAAATAAACAAGCCAGAATTGACAGTATTTGACAGCCGTGCGCAGTACGAACTGAGAGCGATTTGCTCAGAAGGATCTGCCCCTCAAGCGGAGTGATATTAAATGTCATGCTTTAGTAAGGCGGATTATCCATCTGGGTAGAGGCACGATGCCCTATGGAAATCTTTGGTCAAGGCATTTTATATCAGACCTGTATCATACTCGATCTGGTGTTCGATACTCGGCCCACTCCTATTCTTGATTCTGATCAACGATTTAGCTAAAATGGTAAATGCTGCCAAATATCGCCTAAGTACCTATATGCCGATGAATTGAAACCCGTTTTTGAAATCAAATCACAAGAGAATTGCGTCAGTTAACAAGAAGACCAAAGTTTTAAAGACCAAACAAGTTTCAAAAAGAATGATATGTAATCCAAAAATATGTATTGACATTTGGCCGCAAGCGATATCCACTTACTGTTAGGTTAGTTACAAATACGTAATCAGTGATACCGTATTTAAAAAAAATTTGGTCCTGTTTTTTTATGATTCGTCATTTCTTTTAACATTTAATGCCTTTGTTATTGCCATTTGATACCCAATTTGTAACCTTTTTAGACATATTGCGCGTACGGAGGATAGTGAGATTTTGCGTAGAGGTGTACATTTCTTCTTCTTATTTTTAATTTTGGCAACCAAGCCCAAATTAGGGCTCATTTCTGCCAGTGTCGAGTTATATTATAATATCCAGACACAAAATCACTTCACATTATAGTAGCGATGGGTAACTAGCCGAAATTTCAATAGCTTAGCTAGCCAGCTATATGTGGTCTAAAAGCCAGCTAGCTAGTCAGCTATTTTGGATATTTGGCTATTAGGCTTGAGCGGCGGCGCAGCTTGATGAATAACGTTCAACTGCGATCTGAGTTCGATCCTCGCCGCTGCAACAAGTCTAGTCTAGATGATGATGTAATAAATTAATGTAATGATTTTGTTTTTCATTTACTTTTTATTTTGTTGTATACTTTTTGAAAATAAATGACTTTCCCTCATAGGTCGTACGTATTACTAAAAAAAACATCGAAAATCAACAATAACGTCATCTCTATTTATGGATATGAACTAAAAGCTTTCACAGTACATCAACTCAGTCGTTAGTTGTAGGCAAGTAAACCATAGATGTCGCGCTACTTCAGATGATTTTAACGATTTATTTAATCAATAATAATATTACAGAATAATTTAATTTAATTAAAAAACAATAGGTTTAAATTCGTATAATTAGTACCTTTCAAATTCGAATTAATAATAACGACATGCACTCGAATTTCACTCTTTCGGAACTTACACAACTCAGTTTCGCAGTGAACGCACGCACACACAGCTATCGGCTACGCGGCTACGCGGCTACGCGGCTACGTGGCTACGCGGCTACGCGGCTACTCGGCTAGAATGGCTTTGGCTAGCCGGCCAGCTACCGGCTAGTGACGGCTACAGTGGCTATTAACCTTTGGCGGCTAGGCGGCTACCCGCTGTGTGTGACGTTAACTTCTCGTAATGAGGAGGATTGTTTATGTTACAAAAGGTCAAAATACCTGAAAATCGTGCACTTAAGGTTCAAATTGGTTCGAATTATCAATAGTTACACAGGTGTTTTCAGCATAGAGGTATCTTAAGAAAACTCCTCATTTTAGCTAGCCATAGCCAGTAGCCATCCAGTAGCCAGTAGCCATCCAGTAGCCAGTAGCCATCCAGTAGCCAGTAGCTAATTATCGTGTTGACAGATAACGTAGCCGTGGCTATTTTGTGTATAGCCGTTTTTTGGCTAGTTATATGAATAGCTACCCCTCTCTACATTATAGTCCTCAGTCAGTCACCGTCCATAAAAGTCATGTTTTACTACAATGGTGGTCATTGTACCAAAACTCTTCACGGACATTTTGAGACAACTTGAAAAGTAACGATACACATAATTCATTTCATTTCACTTCACTGGTGCACATGGATGATCTTTATTGGGTAAAATACCACCAAAAAAATGAAAATGCTACGTCACTCTGCAAGTTCCCGCCAAAAAGTCAGGTGTACATTTATTTATTTATTCAAACTGAAAAAAATATTGTCGAATTTTAACTAATGGGCCTCCGAGTATATTATAGTATTTATAAATAAGCTAACCAATGGATACTAAGCTTTAATGCAATTTTATTTTATTTTATTTTATTTATTTGGAAAACAAACAGCTTACAATAACTATTGTTTTAGTTATTGTAAGCTGTTTGTTTTCCAAACTTGTTGTAGAAGAAATAGATACTAAAAGCAATATTTTTCATATTTGGTTTTCAGTTGCACTCATTGTAATAATAGTACCACTATCTGGCGAAGAGGTGCTACCTAAAGTCTGTCCATTCGCGAAAGGCCCTGTGTGCGGTTCGGACGGGCAGTTGTATGAAACAGTATGCGATGTGTGGAATGCAAGGGAAGCCAATGGAAAGCTGATACCGAAGAGCTACGGCAAGTGCGAAAACAAACAGCCAATGAAAATTATGACGAAGAATGGTCTAACTGAACTAAACAAGATAGCTAAGCTTCGTAGATGGAAGCCTGGTAAGATTAAGCCTGGTAAGCCTACTAAGCCTAGTAGACCTACAAAGACTGTTGTTAGGTTTACTAGGACTTATACGATGGCGAGTTCAGAGAGATCAGAAAGCAAAGAAGAATAAAAATAGGGAAATAATAATTTTGAATTTAATGAAATAAAATTAATTAAGAGTGGGGCTCATATGTTAATTTTCAATTAAAAATATGTTTTGTAGATGGTTTCTATATATTTTACTAACTAAACTAAAAAGCGAATGACAATCCGTCCGTAGGTCACATCCCAACAATACCAACAATTTTATAAATGTATTCGATTAAATTAATTAGCTGAAGTCTAATTATTATTTAATTATTTAGTAATGATTTTAATAGATTTTATTAATTATTTAATCGTTGCTAATTTGGCGCGAACGGTAGTGACACCATTCTATGTTTATTTCAACGAGATTATTTTCATTATTTGAAAATTGCTTTTTACAATAATCATCTAATTATGTTGTAATAATACGTTAACGTATTGATTTCATAATTATTTGCTTATAAAATAATATTCCGGAAGTTATTTAGTATTCCTTCATTTTGTTAACCGGAAATAACATTCTCGAGTTTGTGATTTATTTTTATGGTCTTTTAAAATTTGTAAATGTTTCTTAGCGATATAAAAGCAACAGTAAAGTTCTAGGAAGGGACACTATCAATAAAATAATTGTTATAGCGTAATAGGGATGGGTAAAAAATATCGATATATCAAAATATCGATATTTTTTCAGAAAAATATCGATATTAATTAGCGATATTTTTTCTCGCGATATATCAATTTTCGATATTTATTTTCAGATATCAAAATCGATATATTTTTAAAGCTCTGCTGTCTGCTCATGCGTCACATCATGATTTTGACCATTCCGATTTCTTAAATTTAGAAAATATGCAGTAGGCTGTATGGGTTTAGTTTCTTTGCTTCAAACACAAACAAAAATTAGTCTCTAATAGAGAGTAATTTTTGTGTCAAGCAATTCGAAATTCTTTTTTTAAATAATAAAACTTATGTTGAAACAGCCAGATGTGTATTTGCTTTAAAATTTCGATAATTTAGGCAATTTTTATAAATAATTGCAAATTGGGCAAAAAATATCGATATATCGAAATATCGATATTTCTTGGGTGATATATATTGATATATTTGAAAAATATCGATACTATCAATATCGATATTTTTTTCCCATTTGCCCATCCCTATAGCGTAAGCTCTACTCGAATTACACTTGAAATACCAAATCTGCATTTCATTTCTAAAGCTATCTCCAAATACCTACCATTACACACTTGCTTGATAGTAGAATAAGAAATCTATAGATATTGTCAAGAAGTAGGTACCTTTAAGGGCCACTTGCGCTAATCTGAGTTATCTTAATAACTCAGAGTTAGTTGGTTACCTTGGTTTGATATTGACATTATTATGATGTCTTATTTTATCGCAGGTTAGCAACTAACTCTGAGTTATTAAGAAAACTCAGGTTGACGCAACTGGGTCTATTGAATCAACGTGCATATAGGGGTCTAATGAATCAACGTGCATATAGGGGAGTAGCCCATATTGATCCAGCTCTTAAATTAAATAAAAGCCGTGCGTCCCGTGAAAGATGTTTGCGGGACGCCAATAATTGTCCCACTTTATGATACTAAGTTTTTGGACAGAAACACAGAGTAGAGAGGACAGAAATAAGTAGTCATTTCAAAATTGGGATAAATATAATGACCACCAAAAAGAACGTTGTTGCTGTCATTTTAGTCATGACTGCTCTTTAATTTGTACTATGAAACCAAA
This sequence comes from Achlya flavicornis, assembly GCA_947623365.1. Taxonomy (NCBI): domain Eukaryota; kingdom Metazoa; phylum Arthropoda; class Insecta; order Lepidoptera; family Drepanidae; genus Achlya; species Achlya flavicornis. Next base: position 3,837,054 of record OX392468.1, on the reverse strand, counting down.
TTTAGTAAATGATCATCAAATTTTAGTGAGCAAATTATAGCGCTATTTCTACCTAAATACACAGTTTAATTGCATAAAAAGTTGCTATACTACCAAATATGGTACATATGTGGCAACTAGTATAATTAGCCGTTCAATTAACAGCCAAATTTTAGTGTTTTTTGTTTCGATTTCGAATGCGATTCGATTTGAGGTATTCTCATTTTGTGCCTATGAACAGAATCTACAAATAGGCTATCTAAGCATGGAGCATCCTAATATTTGATATTTGTTACAAGTAGGCTACTAGTCAAAGAACAAGCAGAATGTTCTGAAGAATTGTTTAAGATGATGCCCACGGCTACTTTCTACCATCGCAACTCTCGCCATCGACGGGGAGTCCATCCTTACATATTGAAACCTGAATTGTTTCGTACTGTGCGGGCTCAAAGGAGCTTCCTTCCGCGGACGCTCAGACTGTGGAATGAGCTCCCCGCCGTGGTTCTCCCAATGGAGTACAGCATGGGGTTCTTCAAAAAGGGTGTGAAGAGATTTCTGTAGGGTCGGCAACGCGCGCGTGATACCCCTGGTGTTGCAAGCGTCCATAGGCTACGGTAACAGCTTACCATCAGGCGGGCCGTATGCTTGTTTGACACCTAAGTGGTATAAAAAAAAAAGCATCCATACATACGGGGGGTAACCGTGCCGCGTGCCGTCACAGTGGAACCACAGCCTAACAAGGCAGTTAATTCATAATCAATGATTTTTGTTAACATTTCCAACGCATTAAATATTTGATAACACAAACAAGAAACCTCGTGTCGAATTATTGATATTCTAATAGAAATAAAATTATGGTTCTTAAAGTACCTACGTTTAGTTACATTTCAATTATGATCGAGCTTAGTCAAGTGACGCTGTGTGCAAGTAAGTTCTTTTTATAAGAAAACTGTAATTAAATAATAAGCGTATCTTCTTACCTTACTTTTTACATGAAACTACAAAATTATGAGTAGGTATTTTAACATACCTATACTTTAACTTGTTGGGGTGTATCAGTTCTCTATTATACTAAAATAAATGTTTACCTACACATAGTAATAAGGTGCACGTTTGCTTGCAGGTCAATAAAAACCGGCCAAGTGCGAGTCAGACTCGCGCACCGAGGGTTCCGTACAAACCTGTAGGTATATAAGTAAATGGTAGTATAGACCTGAGTATTTGATATTAATTTCAATTTATGACCTATTAAAAAAAAACGACTTACTAGATCTCGTTCAAACCAATTTTCAGTGGAAGTTTGCACCGTAATGTACATCATATATTTTTTATAGATTTATCTTTCTCTTATTTTAGAAGTTACAGGGGGGGGGACACACATTTTACCACTTTGGAAGTGTCTCTCGCGCAAACTATTCAGTTTAGAAAAAAATGATATTAGAAACCTCAATATCATTTTTGAAGACCTATCCATAGACACCCCACACTTATGGGTTTGATGAAAAAAAAAAAAATGAGTTTCAGTTCTAAGTATGGGGAACCCCCAAAATTTATTGTTTTTTTTGTATTTTTGTGTAAAAATCTTAATGCGGTTCACAGAATACATCTACTTACCAAGTTTCAACATTATAGTTCTTATAGTTTCGGAAATAAATGGCTGTGACATACACGGACAGACAGACAGACAGACAGACAGACAGACAGACAGACAGACAGACAGACAGACAGACATGACGAATCTATAAGGGTTCCGTTTTTTGCCATTTGGCTACGGAACCCTAAAAACGAAACTTTGTCTTCTCTCAATGATCATTTTACTGTAACTGACTAATCATTTGGACGTCTTCCGCTCAAATTACAAAACAAATTCTGTGGTTTTCTGATACATGAAATGAAATGAAATGAAATAATGAAATGAAATAATTTATTCATTCAAATAGGCCTTCACAGGCACTTATGAATAGTCAAACTCTAATACTCTAATGCACGGTTCGGAAGGTTGCTTTTGCTAAGAAGAGCCGGCAATAAACTCAGCAATTACTCTTTTCAAAATCAAACTTAAATTTATTACATCAGATGTTTCCTGTAGAGCGAGCGCTACACCCAAGCATTTTTATCATTTAAATATTCGGTAATATTGTAGTAAGCCTTCTGTACTAAAGCGGCCTTAATACATTCCTTAAACTTATGTGACGGTAAATTCAAAATTTTATTAGGGATTTTATTATAAAATTGTATACTCAGTCCTAAAAATGAACCTTGCACTTTTTGGAGTCTATAAGCAGAGGTCACAAGTTTATGCTTATTTCTAGTATTAAAAGAGTGCACGTCACTTTTTTTTACAAAAATATTAATATTCTGATGTACAAATAATAAATTTGCATAAATATACTGCGATGCTACTGTGAGGATACCTATATGTTTAAACTTATCTCTGAGAGAAGCTCGAGAACTCATATTATAAATAGCTCGCACTGCTTTTTTTTGCAAAATAAAAATGGTTTCTATATCAGCAGCTTTACCCCAAAGTAAAATGCCATAAGACATAACACTATGGAAATAACTAAAATAAACTAATCGAGCTGTGTCTACGTCTGTTAGCTGTCTAATTTTTCGAACTGCATAAGCAGCTGAACTGAGCTTTCCCGAAAGACATGATATTTGGTTGCCCCATTGAAGTTTCGAGTCTAAAGTAATCCCTAAGAATACTGATGATTCAACAAGACCTAAAGGTTCATTATTTATCATTAAATTACAGCCTACTTTTTTAACATTAGGTAGTGCAAATTTAATACATTTAGTTTTCTTTGCATTTAAAACTAGATTATTTACAGTAAACCAGTTTAATACCCGAGATAATGCACCGTTTACATCGTCAAAATTAGATTTCAGTCTATCAACACTAAAAATCAGTGAGGTATCGTCAGCAAACAGTACAATTCCACAGGTATTTTTGACATAAAAAGGAAGATCATTAATATAAATTAAAAATAGAAAAGGACCTAAAATAGAGCCCTGCGGCACCCCCATAAGCACAGGAGAACCAGATGATTTAATACGATTGACATCAACACTTTGAATTCTATCCCCGAGATACGACTTCATCAGATCAAGTGCTGCGCCCCTAACCCCATCATAATTTAGTTTACGTATGAGTGTCCGGTGATCAACACAATCAAAGGCTTTAGATAGATCACAGAATACTCCAATAACATTCTGTGATTTCTCCCAAGCGTTAAAAATATTTCTTAAAAGTGCTACCCCGGCATCAATAGTTGAACGACCCTTTGTAAACCCATACTGCTCACTATGTAATAGTTTATTCAAATTAAAGTGAGCGAGCAATTGCGTTAAAATAATCTTTTCAAATACTTTGCTCAAGGCTGGCAAAATGGAAACTGGTCTATAATTAGAAGGATCACTGGGATCTCCCGCCTTGAACAAAGGTATAACTTTGCTATATTTCATTAAATCTGGAAATTGGCCGAAATCAACGCATTTGTTAAATACTAAAGCTAAATGCGGAGCAATGTCATCAATGATACCCTGCAAAACAGTTACGGATACATCCCATAAGTCCCCAGTGCGTTTAACTTTCAAGGTTTTAAATGTTTTGACTATGTCGTAAGATGTAACGTGCCTAAACTTAAATAATTCACAGCACTCAGGCACATTGGATTTTAATAACAATTCAGCATCTATCGGTGACGAATTCAAGGAGCAAGTTGTGTCTACCGGTATATTAGTAAAAAATAAATTAAAAGCATGTGCAATTTGACTATCGTCAGAAATAATGTTATTATCAATATTTAACTCAATACGCTTATTACTGTTCTGGTATTTTCCCCTTTCAGAGTTGATAATGTTCCAAGTAGTTTTGACTTTATTGTTTGATTGACTAATTTTATTTTTTAAATATATGGACTTAGCAGAAGTACAGGCTTTCTTAAAAATTTTGGAATAATTTTTGACATACTCAAGAAAATCGATATTTTGATTGAATTTTTTCATGCCATACAGCTCATACAACTTAGCTCTACTTATGTAAATACCCGATGTTGCCCAGTCGTTAAACTTAATTTTATAATTTTCACTAAAGGTTCTGGGTTTAAAAGCCTTATCAAATTCTGTTTTTATAAATTTAAAGAGATTACTGTAAAGACTATCTGGTTCGTCCTGTGCCATGTCAACAGAGGCAATATTGTTACTAACCCTATCTTTAAAACGGACCATACGATTTAATGTTATGGGCCTACAAGTTATCTTATGCGGTTTAACATTAGTTTCATTAAAAAGTACTACTTTCTGACCACAATGATCCGAAGTCAACTCAGTGACAATAGATTTTTCGAGTACAGTCGAGGACATAAATATGTATACACTTAGTGAAATTCAACAACGGTTTCCTCTTAAACTACTGATTGAAATTATGAGATATTATAAGGGCAGAATCTTCTAACATATACTATTATGATTTGTGTAATAGTTTAACAATTAAATGTTAAACATGCGAGAAAATCGCTATTGAATTTCAAAAAGTGTATACATATTTATGTCCTCGACTGTACATCACAGCAGCAGAATACATTGTCCAGGCACGTTGCAGAAGTTTCTGTCACTCTAGTTGGTTCATAGAATAAATTATTAAGATTAAATGATTTGAATAAATTAATAAATCTAAGTGTTGTAGGTGAATCTACTAACAAATTAACATTAAAGTCGCCACATACTATTATACTTTTATTACATGTTTGAGCTTTCTTAAGAGCATCTTCTAAAACTAATTCAAACAAATTATAGTCACCTAAAGGGGGACGGTACACACAAATTATAATATAGCGCTCAAGCTCTACGCAGGACAACTCAACAGTGCGCTCGATAGATAAATCTACAATGTCTTTGCGATTTTTACATTTAATATTATTTGAAACTAAAATTAAACTACCTCCATGTATAGCTGATTTTCTAACGAACGCACTTAACAGTTTATAATTAGGAGTATTGAGCATTAACTCATGATTCTTCAACCAATGTTCAGTTACACAAAAAATATTAACATTATTGTACTCAAGAAATAATTCAATTTCCAATTCTTTTTAAAAAATTTAATTACAAAAATAGATACCTATAGCTAATAGCTAGGTAGATAGCTATTAGCTATCCTTTCATAGAAGCTGACATTAATTAGGCAAATAATTAACTAACAAAATGTTTATATTATATATTGTTTGTTTTAGGGTCGGCAACGCGCGTGTGATACCCCTGGTGTTGCAAGCGTCCATAGGCTACGGTAACCGCTTACCATCAGGCGGGCCGTATGCTTGTTTGCCACCTAAGTGGTATAAAAAAAAAAAAAAAAAAAATATTATATCTATGTAGTATCTATAGCTAAATATATTTTATATTTCAAGTTTTTTTTATTCATTTTATACCTTCTTCCGTCCCGTGGTTTCACTCGCTTTCCCTGGATATACCGGCTTATTACCTATCTCTGTGTAAAAAATCACGTCGATCTGTTTAGTTGCTTCGTGAAAAATGGACAAACGAACAAACATATTTTCACATTTATAATATTAGTAGGACTATTCTAGTGCGTGCTTTAAATTTGGATTGTATGTACATTCGTACATACTCACATACCGCCTCTCGACTACTCTCGAGTCTCTCGACCCATTGATATTAAGAGCGGCCTAAATAGGTTGAAGTCGGGTAGCTCTTCGGGACCTGATAATTTACTTACCTACTTTTGTCCGTATGACCAATAAACCCACATGATTCTTCCACTTCAACACATCTTTAACTTCTCGCTCCAAGACGGAATATTCCCTAGCCAGTGGAAGTGATCTAGAGTGACACCTATCCCAAAAAGTAATAATAGGTCGATTGTAGATGAATGCATGCTAAAGTTATTGAGTATATTCACAATAAAGAAATTTACAGACAAATTAAACAATACATGGCTGATGAGCAGCTAGCCTTATTGCGTATCTTTGGTGGTAATCGTAACGAACACCATTCATGATTTCATCTAATGACGGATGGATACTTAGTATAATGCGAGAAATTTGTTTTTTGTTCAAGTTTTTTTGTTTTTTACCTTCGTAGAACAATATGGCTACATTATTTCAGTGATTAGTGATCGTATTAGTTAATTTGGCATATTGTGGAATTGATACATTTGGTTTATAATGAACTATTTTTGTACAATCAGTAAGATAGTAATTTTTATGGTTTTTAGAGGACCTTTCAAATATGCCTCATCTATACTATCTATACTAATATTATAAAGAGGAAAGATTTGATTGTTTGTTTGTTTGTTTGTTTGTTTGCATTGAATAGGCTCCGAAAGTACTGAACCGATTTGAAAAATTCTTTCACTGTTGGGAAGCTACACTATCCCCGGGTGACATAGGCTATATTATATTTTCAAAAACATTAGGGATCCTTACTAAAACTCCAATAATGTAACCCAAGGTGTAAAAAAATTACCTAAAATATTCATTACATCGCGTGCGCTGCGAAAACTATTGATGATAGAATAAAATAATGTACTACGACTTTGCAGAACACATTATTATTTACAAAAAGTGTCGCGATACCATATGTCTAACTATTATAGTTATGCCACAATAAGTGATTTTCTATTTTAAAAATTTAATTGAAATGCCGCCGCTAGAAATGGCTCTCTATTTGTATCTTGGTATTATTCCTTATCAAAATAAATTACTTCATATTCAAGACTGCTTCAATACCTTTATATAACTTTTTGAATTATTCAATTCGGACATACCATTCAAAAGATATCACGAGTTTAAAAATATAAGTAAGTATTAGCAGAAAAATCACGTCACGGGTACGGGCCGTACGGGAGGGAGTCAATCTCTGCGTGTGGCTCAGTGTTTGTAAAAAAAAGGTTGACGGTAGGGTAGGGTAGGGTAGGATAGGGCAGGGCAGGGCATGGCAGGGTAGGGCAGGGCAGGGCAGGGTAAGGTAGGGTAGGGTAGGGTAGCACCACAGGGTAGGGTAACACCACAGGGTAGGGTAGCACCACGCGAACGAAGTCGCGCCGGGCAGCTAGTATTATATAAAAAACATTCATAACACAATGTGACAATGTACCAACACGGTCGCGAATTACTGAAATATTTAGTCATATTGTTCTACAAAGGTAAAAATCAATAAAATCTTGAAAAAAATCTAATTTGTCCTTACTGGTGTTCGTTACAATTACTACTTAATTAATTAATTCGTTACTAATTAATACGCGGTAGAGCCCCTGAGCGGTCTGTGACTACGTATCTCATAAGTTTAGTTGACTACATTTCCAGCGCATTGGACCGTGGATTGCAAGTGTCTTTGATTTCCAGAAGGCTATTGACAAAATTGGTAATTAAATTATATCGGCCACCTATTTTGATTCTTGCAGGTTATTTAAAAGTTCGTCGCCAGAACGTTAGAAATGGCATCTATGTATTAGAGCTGTTTCATTCTCGATCAGGTGTGAGTCAGGGTTCGGTGCTCGGCCTACTCCTATTCTTGATCCTGATCATCGACCTACCTAAAGTGGTAAATGCTGCCAAAAATGCTGCCAAATGTCTCCTATATGCTGATGACTTGAAAACCGAACTTTTAAAGCGAAGATCGCTCAGTGGTAGTGACGTCGGATACCGAGACGAAGGTCCCGGGTTCGAATCCTATAATGAGCTTGAGCTTTCGGTGAAGGAAAACATTGTGAGGAGGAGGTACATTATAGTAACCATCTGGCTGGCTACCACCCTCAAGTTGAAAATCTGTCGCCAAGCACCTATCGGTGTGTTCTGACAGCTGCACTTGAGAGTCTTTGTGTGCCTTCTAGGCTTCGTGTGCTTATCACCTTCGACCACACCATCACTCACCATGGTGAGATAGTGGTCAAAGACCAGTAAAAAAAAGTTTTGAAATCAAATCATAAGTGGATTACGTCAGTTTACAAGAAGACTTAATACTTATACGTATATTGGAGCATTTCAAAAATAATGATATTTAATCCCAAAAAATGTTATATAATGACATTAAATTTTGGCCGCAAGCGAATTCCACTTACTGTTAATTACAAATGGATTATTATTATTTGATCATCGAATGGTGCGTCCATGCTTCGCGAATCGAGCACGAGCCGAGCCACGAACGAACCTACAACGAGAACGATGCGAATCCCTTTGTACGTGAAAAAACTGACAATCGCGCTCGTTCGAGGCTCGCAAGCCCGTCCACGCTATGCGAATCGTGCTCGCAGTGTGCTCGTTCGAGGCTCGGCTCGTGCTCGGTTCGCCAAGCATGGACGCACCATTAGATCTGATTAGGTATTATGTCTATATCAGTGATATGTCAGTAATAATACATGTCTATGATATTAGTTGATCTACGAATTATTAATAAATGATCAGTATGCAAGGTGTCGCGATTATCATGCCAATTTAGCCAATAATCGTTTTGTTTATTTGTTTGACTGTTACGCCTTTACGCCTACGGATCATAATGAAATTTAGTAAGCAGATAGCCTGTGATATGGAGAAGGACATAAGCCTTTTTATCCCGGGAATGCGGGGGGACAGTATTATATATTTTATAAGTAAAATAATTATTGGACCTATCCTGCGAGCATGGATAGATCGATAAATTTTATCGATTTTTGGCGAAAAATCTGACATAACTCTATGAGAATTACATTTCATATTGATAAAAAAAACCTAAGTAGTTTATCGATGTATTAAAATTATCAACGATCCCTGTTTTTTTAATGATTGGTCATTTCTTTTAACTTTTGATGCCTTTTTAGGGTTCCGTAGCCAAATGGCAAAAAACGGAACCCTTATAGATTCGTCATGTCTGTCTGTCTGTCTGTCTGTCTGTCTGTCCATGTATGTCACAGCCATTTATTTCCGAAACTATAAGAACTATAATGTTGAAACTTGGTAAGTAGATGTATTCTGTGAACCGCATTAAGATTTTTACACAAAAATAGAAAAAAAACAATAAATTTTGGGGGTTCCCCATACTTAGAACTGAAACTCAATTTTTTTTTTTTCATCAAACTCATAAGTGTGGGGTGTCTATGGATAGGTCTTCAAAAATGATATTGAGGTTTCTAATATCATTTTTTTCTAAACTGAATAGTTTGCGCGAGAGACACTTCCAAAGTGGTAAAATGTGTGTCCCCCCCCCTGTAACTTCTAAAATAAGAGAATGATAAATCTATAAAAAATATATGATGTACATTACGGTGCAAACTTCCACTGAAAATTGGTTTGAACGAGATCTAGTAAGTAGTTTTTTTTTAATAGGTCATAAATTGAAATTAATATCAAATACTCAGGTCTATACTACCATTTACTTATATACCTACAGGTTTGTACGGAACCCTCGGTGCGCGAGTCTGACTCGCACTTGGCCGGTTTTATTATACCCAATAAACTGTAACCTTTTTAGGCATATATATATTAGGATTTCGCATAGCCAACATTTATTTATTTATTCAAACTTGATTCGAATTGAAATAAAAAATATAGTCGAATTTCGACTCATGGGAGACCTCCTCTATTTATAAATTAGCTAACCAATGGAAATTAAGCTTTAATGCAATTTTATTTTGGATTTCAGTTGCACTCATTGTAATAATAGTACCACTATCTGGCGAAGAGGTGCTACCTAAAGTCTGTCCATTCGCGAAAGGCCCTGTGTGCGGGTCGGACGGGCAATTGTATGAAACAGTATGCGATGTGTGGAATGCAAGGGAAGCCAATGGAAAGCTGATACCCAAGAGCTACGGCAAGTGCGAAAACAAAGAGCCAATGAAAATTATGACGAAGAATGGTCCAACTGAACTAAAAACGATATTCTTAGAAGATATTGATAAGATTGGAGGGCATAAAGGAGTAAGGCCTCCTCGAGGGAGGCCTCTTAAATGGAGGCCTAAGCCTCGTAAACTTCCTGAGCGTCCTATGCCTGAACTGCCTCCTTTAAGTAGCGATTATGACGAATAATTATGATTGAAATAATAATTTTAATTGAATAAAATAAAATTAATACAGAGCCACCACGACTTTTTGTTCATGTTCGATTAAACAGATAATTATGTTCGACGGGCCAGTTGGCGCGGTTGTCGTGGGTTCGATTCCCACACAGGACATGCATTTGTCTGCATGAAAATACCTGTTTGTCCTGAGTGTGGTCAAATTCACGAAATCTAATAAATTTTTAGTTATCTCATAGCTTAAAAAGTCATTACCTGTTAAAGAGAGAGAAACAAAAGGCAGACTTAAAAAATTCCTGCACTTACTTGCATTTATATAAAACGCTCATCAGATCTCAACTTGAATATGCAGTAGGTATTTGGAATCCGTACTATGATAAATATATTAATAAAATTTAGTCCATCCAAAATAAGTTTTTACGTGGTATTAAATACAGGTGTAGAACAAGATTGTCATATAGTCAATTACTTACTGAATTTAAAGAAAGAAAGAAAGAAACTCATTTATTTGACGAACACATTAACGTAACAAAATTTAAATTAAAAATAAAAAAAAAACCAGTAGGTCTGTGCCGTCAAATAGGACACAGCTCAGCATAGTGCTACTGACTACTGTCAGCAGCGCTGATTTTCAGCTGACGCCCTTAGTGATGTCACGGTCGTAAGTACACGAATGAGAAAAGCTAAAAATTGTAAACAATAAAATAAAATAAATATATATTAGTGTGTGCCTGTTAAAATTAATACTTAAAAGTAAATATTATTCAGAAGAGAAAAAGGTTACAAATAATTATAAAACTGGTACGTCACATCCGCTGTCATTCAGTGACACAAGCAAACGACAACGACTGGACACGCCCGCCGCCGCCGCGGGCGCCGCCCGGCTTCCGAAACATTTCACTCACTGTTCGTCGGTATACACGCGTGCACCACCATAAAAAATAACAATAATAATTCAAATACCTTATAATAAATAACAAGTGATTAAGTGATGATGACATTCTCAAATTAAAACAAATAAAAATAATAATATTGGAGGTGAGTGTAAAATCTATTTTCTTTTTTTATTGCGGGTTAGATTTTTGTAACTCCAATAAAATTACCTTCATTTTGTCCCTAAAATTCCTAACACCTTGCAGACTGCGTAATGGTGGCGGGATGTTGTTCCAGCATTTGGTGGCACAATATCTGAAACTACCATGAAATGCGGCTGAGCCGTGGCGCACCATACGCAGCGGAAACATGGATGTTCTCATCGCGTTTCTATGATGCTCTTGAGACCAGCTAAGTTTAGCATACAGGTATTCCGGCGTCCCCTTACTAATAATACCAAATAGAAGATTTGCTAGATGTAAATCTCTTCTGTAATTCATTTTCAAAATATTATTTCCATTAATAAAGGGTGTGACGTGACCTCGAGGTGGAATGTCAAAACAAAAACGTGCGCACGCATTTTGCACCCTTTGTATAAGTCGCGATGTCTTTTTCAATAACCGAGGACCATATACCGTGTCAACATAATTAAATTTAGACAGCACAAGTGAATCCACAAGTCTTATACGTAATTCAGTGCTGAGGTAGCTTCTTATCTTGTATAGAACTTTAAGACGGTAAAAGCAGTTATTGACAGTTTCAGAAATGTATTGTTCGAAGCGTAATTGTTCATCCATTATAATTCCTAAGTTTCGAGCACACTTAACCCGCTCAATGCATTCTCCGTGAATGATAACTTGTGGATTTGCTTGACTTATTTTTCTTATTTGAGTTTTAGTACCTAGTATCATATATTTTGTTTTCTTAGCATTAAGTAGTAAAGAGTTTCGATCAGCCCAACTGTGTACCAGACTCAAATCTTCATTTAGCTGACAAATCGCTTCTTGCATATATTCTGGCTTAAAAGATATATACATTTGTATATCATCAGCATATATATGAAACTTACAGTGGTGTATACTATTTACGATGTCAGAGCAATATACAATAAATAAAAGGGGGCCCAAAATGGAACCCTGTGGTACTCCTCTGACTACAGATTCTGAACCAGATCTTAGAGAAGATCCATCATCCCTCAGAAGTTCAACCACTTGTGCTCGATTTTTCAAGTAGGAATCAAACCAGTCCACTGTTTCTGTTCGAACTCCATAATAGCTAAGTTTGGACAATAGTAGCGAAATATTTATCGAATCGAACGCGCGGGAAAAGTCTAATAATACCAAAATAGTACCCATGCCCACGTCCTGAGCAGATAAAATATTATCTGTCACGTCTAGAAGAGCTGTAGAGGTACTCCGTCCCTTTCTAAATCCAGATTGAACATCGGGTAAAATTTTATTACTTTCTAAGTACTCAGTGAGCTGATGACATGCTACTTTCTCCAGTACCTTAGATAGACAGGGCAGAATACTTATAGGACGAAGGTCCTTTATTTCTGTCGGATTCGTTATTTTTGGTATCGGACGTACTATAGCGGTTTTCCACAATGATGGGAATTGAGACGTCAATAAAGAATTATTAATTAAATTCGTAAGTGCATCTAAGCTATGCGGGAGAGTCATAGTAATCATATCCAATGAAATTCTATCAATACCGATTGCATTGGATTTGAGTTCCTTGAGACACTTTAAAATTGTATTAGACGTTATGGTTGAAAATGAAAAATGTATTGAGTCATCATATCTATTAAATTCAAAGAATGTCAAGTCAGAAATACTTAAATTAATATTACCTGGAACCGCTAAAAAATGTTTATTAATTTCATATGGATTAGAAAAGTGGGGTGGTAAATCAACCGATTTAGACGGAATTACTTTTGATTTGATATTTTTCCACAATGACTTAGGGTCACTTGCATAACAATTGATGTTTTGCTTAAAGTAAGCCTCTTTCTCACTCTGCAGTGCGAAATATACTTGGTGTTTCAAATCCTTGTAGTACATTTTGTGACTTTCAGATTTAGTACTGCGAAATCTTTTAAGAGCTGCATCACGCAGTTGCATCATACATTTTATATTATATGTAATCCAGGGGCTAGGTAATTCCCTAATAATTGTAGTCTTTTTTGGAGCATGGAGGTCGAACAAAAATATAACTACACCATTGAAGGCTTCCAACATAGCGTCTAAACTTTCCAAGGATTCAATTATGTTCCAATCAATTTGCTCAATGTCACCATTAAAAAGATCTGTCTGAATTTAATATTCTTCCTCTTGAATCAAAACGTCAACAACTTCAGGCAATGTAATTGGAAACCTGGAGGAGCTCAGCTTAGGCTAGAGAATTACGTATCATCATCACGACAGCGGGAGATGACCTAGTCGCTGCCAGCTTTGGTCAAACAAATGCTCAGAGGCTCGATTCTCGTAACAAAACATCAACGATATCGTAGCGACTTGAACGTTTAAACTGTGTTTTTTAATATTATAATGTCAAATTAACGATTGAAAAATGATCCTATATACAAATTGTTGAGGCATATACACGTTTGAATGTTTTTTATACAAAATGTTTCACGAAACACAATTTAAATAGTTGATGTCGCTACGACACCGCTGACGTTTTGTTACGAGAACCCCTGAAGTGAGTGGTGCGTGGACTAAGGCAATATCTTTCTGCGAGCGGGTTATGTCACAGTGTGAGAGCAGCAAATTTCTTCTCTTCTTCTCCGATCTGCAAGAACCCCATAAATGGGCCTAGGCAGTGGTTTCGGGGATGTTCGCAGTGAGGCTAGGATAGGCCCAGAGGCATGAAGAAGGCGTGAGAAGTGCTCTACTAGGTTTAAATTTAATAGCTGTCACTTTGCCTTGGAGGATCGACGGGTGCTCGTCGGATCTAATGGCAATAAATGCCGGAGTACCTCAGGGATCAGTTCTGTCCGCGACATTATTATTGCTGCATATCAACGATCTGCTAAAACCCGGTATCTTTGGGTAGCCAGACGACAGCCTGTTGTGGAGAGCTATTTTCCTAGCGCACAGGCTACCAGTGAAGAAACCTTGACGCTTAGAGAGGCCACTGCAAGCAGTCTCCAATTGGGGTAAAGCTAATCAGGTCAAGTTTAATCCCTCCAAGACACAGGCGTGTCTATTCATCGCTAAAAGGAGTCCTTTCACACATGGTACCTACCTACCTAGCTGTATTCAAGGCCAGAGTGAATAGGCTTTTTCTAGGTAAGCGTGCTATATTCTCATCATCATCATCAGCCTATAATGTCCCACTACTGAGCCCAGGCCTCCTTTCACAAATGAGGGTGAAAGGGAATTGGCAGATACTCCACCACGCGTGCCCACTGCGGATTGGTGGAGGTAGGCTAGTGGTCAACCTACTGTTGGAATTTTTCAAGCCGCCTAGGAGGCATCCAACTAGCTTAACGACTATCATAATTAAGTGATAACCGGGACCAACGGCTTTAAATGCCTTCCAAAGCACGGAAACGCTCGATATGAAATACCACTAGACGGTCACCCATCCAGGTACCGACCACGACAGACGTAGCTTAACTTTTCCGATCGATTAAGAACGGCTAATCATGCTAAGCTCGGCTAAGCATCCTCGGCCTCGTCATAACTTCTCATGGGGCCTGTCGAAGGTCAAACGCAAGCCCATTTAACATTAAAAAACCGTGGCCGTGGGTCACAGTGGAACCGCAGCGTCGGAACTCGGCACAAGGCAGTTAATTCATAATCAAATATGTTTTGTTAGCATTTGCAACGCATTAAATATTTGATTACAAACAAGAAACCATGTTTCGAATAATTGATATTCTAAAAGAATAAAAATTATAGTTCGTTTAGTTTTATTTCAATTATGATCGAGCTAAGTCAAGTGACGCTGTGTGCAAGTAAGTTCTATTTATAAGAAAAACGTACCTTATTAAATAATAATCATATATTATCTTCTTACCTTACCTGAAACTACAAAATTTTAAGTAGGTATTTTAATAAACCTATACTATTTTAACTTGTTGGGGTGTATCAGTTCTCTATTATCTATCTATCTACACATATAATAAAACTGTAGAAACATCGTGTCTGTTCATTGAATATATGTACAAAAAACTAATTGGGGGTGATGTAGAATGACTAGCAGAACATATTAACACCATTAAAAAAAAAACCGTCTATCTGTCTGTCGGTTTCACGCTAATCTCCGAAGTTACTAAACAATGTGGAAAGTACTTAAATTTTTTCGTTGATTATGTGTTCCGCGTAAGGACGATCACACAATTTTTTTTACGTGATGGGCCATTAAAAAAAAAATGTTGATTTTGGTTTCAACTTCAATGCAATATGTAACCTTTTTAGGCATATTGCGCATAGCTAACATTTAAAAATTTTGCTGAATTTATTTATTTATAAATTGTCTAACCAATGGAAATTAAGCTTTAATGTAATTTCATTTTGGTTTTCAGTTGCACTCATTGTAATAATAGTACCGCTATCTGGCGAAGAGGTGCTACCTAAAGTGTGTCCATTCGCGAAAGGCCCTGTGTGCGGGTCGGACGGGCAGCTGTATGAAACAATATGCGATGTGTGGAATGCAAGGGAAGCCAATGGAAAGCTGATACCGAAGAGCTACGGCAAGTGCGAAAACAAACAGCCAATGAAAATTATGACGAAGAATGGTCTAACTGAACTAAAAAAGTTAAGGATAAGAACACTGATAGATCCTGAAATGGGCCCGAGGATTGGATTCATATCCTCGGCCTCCTATTAAGATTACTACTTAGGACTACTATGCTTGAAATCACAATTTAAATTGAATAAAATAAAATTCATATCAATTCATTTTCAATTAAGAAGATATTTTCGACGGGCCATTTGGCAATGTGTTTTTTTTTATTTTACATTTTTCATTGCCACGGAACGGAAGCGAAGCGACTGTAGCGACATCTATCAGCCATCTATCAGTAACACTGAGATAGTTCACACACGGAAAGATAGATGGCGTGGCGCCACATTAACCTGCATCGCGCTTCAGAAGTTTTCTCGAGAATCTGCATATATACAACTGTCCGACATGTACAGTTGGACCGCGGTCCCCAGGCACGATGACCCAGCCTGGCGGAAGATCTTCCCTTTTAAATGGAGGTGTCATCCACCTTGCACCTCCATACGACTTTTTGTAAAGAAATTGTACATGAACTTTATGTCAATTGTGCGTCCCATTCCGTTCCGCTGCAATGTAAGTTGAGCCTAAGATTCCACCTAGGAGAGTTTTCTAAGGAATTGTTTGACTTGATGCCCACGGCTACCTTCCACCATCGCAACTCTCGCCATCGACGGGGAGTCCATCCTCACATATTGAAACCTGAATTGTTTCGAACTGTGCGGGCTAAAAGGAGTTTTCTTCCGTGGACGCTCGGACTGTGGAATGAGCTCCCCGCCGTGGTTTTCCCAATGGAGTACAGCATGGGGTTCTTCAAAAAGGGCGTGAAAGGTTTCGTTAGGGTCGGCAACGCGCGAGTGATACCCCCGGTGTTGCAAGCGTCCATAGGCTACGGTAACTGCTTACCATCAGGCGGGCCGTATGCTTGCTTGCCACCTCAAAGCTATAAAAATAAAAAAAATAAAAAAACTAATTACACCCAGGTCCCAGACTCAGGCAGGACTTACAGTCATATTCATGTACACAAATGTATGTCCTGTATGGGAATCGAACTCACGACTTGCTGCGCGACGTATGTTGACGTTTGATGCACTCGATGGTGACCCAGTTACCGTTACTGTGTTACGCAACTCAATAAGTTCGTTGCGCATATCAGCGACGGTGTTTTGGGATGCATCTAACCTCTTCTGCACATCCATCAGGCTTGCCTTAAGAAACACTATATCCTTCAGCAGGCTCGTTACATCGACGTGGTCGAAAGTGACGGGAGGGAGCTTGTGCAGGTCCTTCGCCACAAACGTAGGCACGTCGTCAGGATCGGTCTCCTTCAGCAGCGTGATAATATCTTGCACACTTTTCTTAGTCCCGTCACTCCGACGGGACACCATCTTGTCTAACTTGTTCAGCAAGTTGAACAAGAGCAACATAGAAGCAGCGATGTCTTCTTCACTGAAGTTCGTTGAGCAGATCTGGACTGCGGATACCTCGTCCATCACGTCCAACTTCTGCTGCAGGAACGCCAGTAATTCGTTCACCATAAGTTGATGACTCATGGTGATCAATAGTTCAAGCGACGGCTTACGCCGCGCTACACGACTTATAAAATTATAATTATTTAAGTGTCAGCAATACGTCTGAATCAAAACGCGGCCACAGTAAGACTGAGGTTACAAAGGTTGATCGTTTACTAACGATGACGATTGTCGATAACCATCTTGTCTACTGTACCTGATGACCGTGTGTGAAGAACATATAGCTTAGGTTTTGTGTTGCGTAACTCGACCTTACTGTCAGTTAATGCTGCTCGGGTTTTATATGCAGCGTTGGTAAGAAGTATTCTGGAGACCAATACAGTGGTCTGGAGTCCACATGAAAATAAATATATTCTTACAGGTCGGTTAACTAAAGCTGGCACGTTTCAACACATTTACACCGTCTCTCTCGCGCAAAGTCAAGCTTATGAGTATGAAGGAGACAGTTATTGTTTTGCTTTTGCTACTGCTCATAAATATAGAGTGGTCTATTTTTGCATTCGTCCATTAGACTTGACTGATTGCAAATTTATGAGTACTGTGAACGTGCCAGCTTTCGTTAACCGACCTGTATGTTGGAACAGGTTCAAACGAAATTTCTCCGAAACCTTAATTTCCATCCATATTAAGTAATACCACAGTCTATTAAATAATAGACTGTGGTAATACCCTACATTTTTTCTCCAAGGTCAGTTAGGATGATTCACTTGAATTAAGGAGAAGCGTCCACCTTGTGAGATTCTTCGTAGGCTTAATAAGGAATAGTGTAGATTGCATGGATCTGTTAGTTAAAACACTGATGTTATTTGTGCCGGACAAGTACGTGCGGGCTCGCAGACACCGGCTGCTGAAAGAAAGAAAGAAAAAACATTTATTTTGACATACACACAACATTACAGAATTATATATCACATATACTATAGTAAATACATTAAATATATATATATATATACATATTCAGTAAGCTGGATATGTATGCAGGCGGTGAGCGCGCTGCGCACGCTCCACCGCCGCGGCCGGCACTCGCCCGTGCAGAGTGCAATACTTCTTATCAACTCTCTGCTCGAGGACGCACCTCACTGTGACTTGTTTGTGACAGGGATGGTACGATTGATGAATGAATGGAAAAGAATTTTAGAACTAATGTAAATTTGAATTTAGAAATGAATGTAATATTTTAATGAATTTAATATGTAATTTTTGAGGAAGCACTTGGCAACTCTGACTACTTGGTTGTCAAAATTTCCTCTAATATTTAATAAATTAATTTATAATAAATAAATCAAAATTATAATTATAATATATGTACATAAATCAATAAATATTGTGAAGTGTTGATTTTTAAATCGGAGCTGTTTAACGCCAGTAACATATCGACGAAAAGGACCTCTGTCAAAAAAACGGATAAAATTCGAACCGATATCGCCAAAATCCTGGGGAGTAGTTTTGTTTTAATCGATAAGTATAACTATTTTTCTCAATTTATCGCTAAAAACTACGAGTACACTAAACATCGCTCACATACGTAACGTGAGCTACTTCCTACACACACCCATTGGCGCCGTGAGTCTCCCTTTGTTTGACAATAAGTGGAAATAAAGTTGTAGACAATTACACCTGTCACAGACAATATACATACACTGAATACTAAACAGCATAGGTTCCAGACAATTAGTAGCCCATAGGTACTCAATAAAAACCTCATATCCTTAGTCGCTATTCAGCTTCTCTGTGTTTGTGTTGCAGGGTCTGTGGTATTATGTCTAACATGATGACACGCAAGGCCACTGCTCGTGACATGGAAGAAAAGCTCAGGAAGGCCCTACTAGAACTAAAGGCCTCCCAAAACCTCTGTGACAAATTGCAACATGAGCGTGAGGATAGCGAAGAAGAATTTAAAAATATCCCTCTAAATTAAAGAGTGAGTTGGCAGAACTACACAGTAGCTACGCGGATATCCTGGACCAGCGTAATCATCTTCAGGAGACAGTTACATCTTTCAGTGCATGCTGTGACACGTATGACCGTGCGTATGACCAAGCGCTTAACCGCATCTCTGAGCTTGAGAGTAGCTTAAGTCAAACTCATCATGATATAAATAAGGAAAATTTTGATAATAGTAATCATCAGGTCAACGACACCTTAAGCCTGTTTGATGAAATGATAGGGGGTGATTCGTGTCAGCAGTCTGTCCAACTTACCTCTGAATCAAATTCAATTTCAACTACAATTGTGTTCCAATTGCACTTTCAGTGTTGTCAAAATTGTGACATTTTACACTTTTGGTAGTCTACTAACACAATTGCTTCATAATGGCGTCATAATGGCGGCATAATGGTCCCATAATTGCTTTGCGATGATTTTCCACTGAAACAAGGGTAAACACATCAATAACTGGCCGCTTAAGCACATTGCCCAATTCATATCATTGTTATGACAAAATTCGTCAAGAAATTTATATTCTTATATTTTCTTTGGTAAAAGCGTATATCCGTTTATTGATTTTGATGTGTAAAAAATCAAATAAAACAGAATTATGTAGAGATATTTAAATCGAACGAAAAAGTAGTTATTTTTATAGTAACTGGCCATAATAATTTAGAAATTAGCCACCATAACACAAGTTTAAATAAATTATCTACATCATCATAATCATCACCAGATGTAGTCTCTAAAAATTATGGTACAAAAATGAATTTCATCATGAGAAACATTCATCCTCAGGAATATGAATTCTGTGGGGTGATGGAATACAACTCTGATGAAATTATTTTTTACAGAGACTGCACGTAAAATAACCCTTTACCAAATCTTGAATTAGATTAAGGCAATAGTCGCAACAAGCTTCTCATTGTTTTTTCTTATTTATTTGCAGATTTTTAGACTCCTCTTGACTGAATAGTCAAGAGGAGTCGTTTTGCTTCTATAACTAACTCTAGCTAACTCCCTATGATGACCGAGTCGAGATAGTGGGATGACGTTTCAAGAATGCCTTGAACCATACATCTCCAGGTTTATCATTCCGGAAAGGATGAGGTTTACAGATCTTCCTTCAATTTTTTTTTGGCACAATCCTGTATTTCCTGAAGGACTGACCTAGGTATCTAAGAAATCCTCGTTTAGCTTGTGGTATAATAATAATAATAATAATAATTCGTTTATTATCAGGCTACTAGGGCCCATAGATATATACCTTACAAACTAACATAAATATTATAATAAAACATTTTTTGTTAATATAAACACTTAAGCCTATGTTAGTAAACACTAAAAGCACTACGTCTTAGCGCGAACGTGTGGTACTTGTCCGCGAAACCGACGGAATACCACGTCCTGCGGCCAAAAGTCCTCTTCCATGACGAGGTGCAGAATACATGTTGGAACTCGCACCACGAACGCCTTGAAGTTGACGTTGCGGCTCGATTCCAGCAGCTGCACCCTCGGCGTGTACTTGATTTTTTGGCATACGTACTCCACAATGTCCTCCGCCTTAGTGGTGTAGTGAAGGCGGGAGATGTACACCGGAGTGTTCGGCTTCGCGGCACGTATGGTTGAGTTGGACTCCACCGGTAGCGTGCCGCAACGGTTCTTGTTGGCTGTCCGGCGCTTTCTTTGCACCTTCACGAAACCGTCATCATCAGCCGTTTTAGGCGTGGGCTTCATAGAAGGCGCTAACGCTGTAGATACAGGCGGCGCCGGCGGGTCAGCGGATCGAGTAAGTGGTGCGGCGCGGGCACGGGCGGTGCGCAGAGGAGCCGTAGGAGCGGGCGCGGGGCAGCGGGGCGCGCTCGGTATAATGAAGTTACACAACAAATTTTGTCAGTTACGGTAAGCACTAGATCAGTTCCTGACTTAAACTTTGTGCTAGGATCATATTTTAAACTGTAGGTATATAAGTAAATGATAGTATAGACCTGAGTATTTGATATGCATTTCAATTTACAACGTATTAAAAAGAAACTACTTACCAGATCTCGTTCAAAGTTCAAACCAATTTTCGGTGGAAGTTTGCATCGTAACGTAATGTACATCATATATTTTTATAGATTTATTATTCTCTTATTTTAGAAGTTACAGGAGGGGGGGCACACATTTTACCACTTTGGAAGTGTCTCTCGCGCAAACTATTCAGTTTAGAAAAAAATGATATTAGAAACCTCAATATCATTTTTGAAGACACAAGAGCCTTATCAGGTCCTAAATTGAATAAATAATTTTTGATTTTGATTTTGAAGACCTATCCATAGACACACCTTATGGGTTCTATTAAAAAAAAAAAGGTTTCAGTTCTTAGTATGGGGAACCCCCAAAATTTATTGTTTTTTTTTTTCTATATTTGTGTGAAAATCTAAATGCGGTTCACAGAATACATCTTCTTACAAAGTTTCTATAGTTCTTATAGTTTCGGAAAAAATGGCTGTGACATACGGACGGACAGACAGACAGACAGACAGACAGACATGACGAATCTATAAGGGTTCCGTTTTTTGCCATTTGAACCCTAAAAAGGATCACCATCTGTAAAACTTATCAAACACATTCGATTTACGACAAACACGCTACCAATCAATTTTTTTTTTTTTACGTTTTTATAAAGATTCACTTTTCTCATTTACATCAACTACTTACCCTATCTTGTAGAAAAAAAATAAGAGATAGTATTGTTTGCTGATGACACTTCACTTCTTTACAAAGTGAATAGACATGATTTTAATTCTGACGATGTGAACCAAAATGTGAACAATGCTCTTTCTGTAGTCGTTGATTGGTTTACTAAAAATAATTTATTGCTAAATGAGAAAAAACCGTTCAATTTCACTTTTTCTCATTTAATCTTGAATTAGATTAAGGCTATAGTCGCAACAGGCTTCACATTGTTTTTTCTTATTTATTTGCAGATTTTTAGACTCCTCTTGACTGAATAGTCAAGAGGAGTCGTTTTGCTTCTATAACTAACTCTAGCTAACTCCCTATGATGACCGAGTCGAGATAGTGGGATGACGTTTCAAGAATGCCTTGAACCATACATCTCCAGGTTTATCATTCCGGAAAGGATGAGGTTTACAGATCTTCCTTCAATTTTTTTTTGGCACAATCCTGTATTTCCTGAAGGACTGACCTAGGTATCTAAGAAATCCTCGTTTAGCTTGTGGTATAATAATAATAATAATAATAATAATAAAAAAAAAAAAAAAAAAAAAAAAAAAAAAAAAAACCGTGTCACTGTCATACACGAAAAATCATTTTTTATCAATATTTATATCGTTTTTGTGCTTTTTCTTCGACAACATTTAATTCTGAGACCTTTACAACACTTCTAGAAAACACAAAATTATTTAAAATACTTTATGCATTTTCGCTTTATCCATAAAAATTGCAATAGTCTGTCTACTAGTATGAAGTGACAGTTGTCAAACTGAATTGAACTGAAATCACCACAAGAAAAAATATTGACAAAATGATTACAAAGACATGCTGACAAGGAGCAGAGCACACCTTAGACCCCCAGACCCGCCGCCTCGCTCCGCATCGCAACAGTCGGTGTCATACGCAGTCGCGACACCGACAAACACAGCAGCGTCGAACGAGAGTGACGAGTATTTTTCGCCGCCGACGTCGCCACCACCTGTACGTCGGCGGCGAGGCCGGCCACCTCGCAACTTGGGGCCATCGGACCAACCGGTTCCGAACAGGGTCCCCGTTCCCGGTGGTGTAGTGCGGCGCATGAGATGGACGTCATCAATGAATGAGAACGTCATGCGCGCCTACTACGAGGCTACAGAGGGGGGAACTAACCTCACTGCGTATCGTAGCCGAATGCTGTCTCTGTTTCAGGTCCATGAGCCAGCTGCCAACGTATCGGCGCAACGACTATCGGATCAGGTACGGGTCATTCAACGTGGACACATGTTGGCTGATACCGTGCTTGATCGGCTACGCTCGGAGGCACTGAGTAGTCGTGTCGTCCCTACTACGTTATCGCATCCTGTGGCCCAGCCTGTGGCAAATGCCACGGCCGCTTCTCGGCCTGCCACCGATGTTGATGATGGTATGGATGACACGGCTACTGAGGTAAGTACCCAGTATATTGGTATTTTGAGGAGTACTTTGGAGGATGTGGTTCGGGAGTATCGATCCATACCGCATCGCCTTAAACCCCGTATACCTCGTTTGCCCATGAATAGATGTAATAGAGCGCTGATGTGTACTTTAGATTCACTACTGGCAAGTTACTTTGACAGTAGTGAAGACCTTGCTGATACGCACTCTCTTCTGTATTGCGCGGCGATAACGGCATGTCGTGTAGCACGCGTCAAGTTCCCCAACACTGATGCGGCTACGCGACCGAAACCCGCCGTACCCGCCTGGCAGTGCAGAATAGAGGATCGTATTAGCGAGGCTAGGGTACTCATCGGCAAGCTCAGCTGCTTCAGGGAGGGCAATATACGCCCTAGAGTGATGCGCTTTGTGAGACGGGCATTCAACGGGACTGATGTCAACCCCCGCGAATATATGTCCCGTGTCACAGAGCGCATTGACTTCCTGAAGCAGAAGATTTATGCATGGTCAAACCGTATACGCAGGTATAAGGCGCGCGTGGATAGATACTCTCAGAACTCCATATTCCAAAGGGATCAAAGGTGGGTTTACAGGTCATGGGAGCGGCCTAGCCAACCAGATAGTGATGTGCATCGGCCGGATATTAACGCCATGACTTCATTCTGGCGCAATATCTGGTCGGTGCCCGTCACTCATTCTGAGGGCAACTGGACTAGGGACGTCGAGCAAGTGTGCGAGCCTAT
This sequence comes from Achlya flavicornis, assembly GCA_947623365.1. Taxonomy (NCBI): domain Eukaryota; kingdom Metazoa; phylum Arthropoda; class Insecta; order Lepidoptera; family Drepanidae; genus Achlya; species Achlya flavicornis. The sequence continues at coordinate 3,813,124 of OX392468.1, read as the reverse complement.
TCAAGAAATGGGGGCTATTAACATCGAGCCCCAAGACGTAGCCAGTGCAGTCCGTTCGGTGCCTAATTGGAAGGCACCGGGACCGGATGGACTGCACAACTTTTGGCTTAAATGGCTACGCAGTTCGCATGCTTGCTTGGCGTCCCAGTTCCAATTAGCCTTAGAATCTGGGTCACTCCCAGAATTTCTAACGACTGGTGAAACCCACCTTCTCCATAAATCCGGTAGTACCACGGACCCAAAAAACTATAGGCCGATTACATGTTTGCCTACAGTTTACAAAACTCTTACATCGATTCTGAGAGCGAAAATCGCCAGGCATGTTGAAGAACATTCAATAATGTCTGCCTCTCAGAATGGATGTAGGAGTGGGGCCCGTGGTACTAAGGAGCTACTCCTCATAGATATGACTATCTGTCAGCAGGTTCGCCGTAATCGAAGGGATCTGTCGACATGCTGGATAGATTATAAGAAGGCCTACGACTCTGTGCCGCATTCATGGCTCATGAGGGTGCTGGAGTTGTATAAAGTCAATGCAACTCTACGCACTCTCCTGATGTCATGTATGAGGCAATGGAGAACGGTCCTTCTCTATCCAGGATCTCGACAGATCCTTGGTGATGGCGATCCAATAAAGATAGAGCGGGGCATTTTCCAGGGTGACAGTCTGAGCCCGTTGTGGTTTTGCCTGGCCTTGAACCCTCTAAGTACACTCTTGGAGGGCTCTGGGTTTGGCTATAGGTTGCGAAGAGGTGATCAGGTTATATCCCACCTGTTCTACATGGATGACCTTAAGTTGTTTGCTCACACTGAATTCCAATTGACAGGATTACTGAAGGTCACTGACACCTTCAGTAACTCTATCAGGATGGAGTTTGGTGTGGAAAAATGTGCGGTCATGCATGTAAAGCGGGGGAGGATGGTGGAATCTGGGGGCATCCAGCTTTCAGATTCCACCCAACTGAGATCACTCTCCGAAACCGAAACCTACAAATACTTGGGTATGTCACAGGCCCTTGGCATCAATGAGACTGACATGAAACAATCGTTGCGGGACCGCTTCTTGGGGCGCCTGAAAAAAGTACTCAATAGTCTTTTGTCAGGCGGAAACAAGGTGCGGGCCTACAACGGTTGGGTCATGCCGGTCTTGATGTACTCCTTTGGCATACTCAAGTGGACTCAGACCGAATTGGACACCCTGGATAGAAAAGTCCGTACATTGCTGACTGCACACCGTATGCATCACCCTCGATCATCAGTGATGAGGTTATATATCCCGCGGAAATGTGGTGGTCGAGGTTTTTTAAATGCCAAAACCCTACATAATCGCGAGGTATATAATCTCAGAGAATATTTTCTCCACACTGACAGGGGGATGCATACGGATGTTGTCGCAGTGGACAATGGATTGACCCCTCTATCTTTAGCTAGAGAGAACTGGCGCAAGCCTGTGGTGCTCACAGTGGACGATCGCAGGAAGGTATGGCAGGGCAAGGAGCTACACGGAAGGTACTATCGGGCCCTTCATGGACCCGATGTGGACCTTGCAGCCTCCGTGGCCTGGCTACAATTCGGTGACCTCTTTGGGGAAACCGAAGGTTTTGTCTGTGCAATTATGGACGAGGTTGTGATGACGAACAACTACCGGAGATTTATCCTGAGGGATGGAACCATCGACATATGTCGGGCATGTCATCGCCCAGGTGAATCCCTCAGGCATATAATCTCCGGATGTTCGCGTCTCGCAAACGGTGAATACTTGCACAGGCACAACCAAGTAGCCAGGATAATCCACCAGCAACTTGCCCTGAAATACCACCTGGTGTCGTCTGAAGTGCCTTACTACAGGTATGTGCCAGAATCGGTTCTCGAAGATGGTCATATCACACTATACTGGGATCGATCTATCATTACTGACAGGACTATTGTCGCCAATAAGCCTGATATAGTATTGATAGATCGCCAAGAGCGCCGTGCAATGATTGTTGATGTTACTGTCCCCCATGACGAGAACCTCGTGAAAGCAGAGAAGGATAAAGAAAGCAAGTATCTTGATCTTGCACACGAGGTTGTCGACATGTGGGCCATTGATACAGCAACCATTGTACCGATAGTCGTTTCCGCCCATGGCCTAATTGCCAAGAGCCTCGACAAACACCTTAAGAGGCTCGCGTTGGGTGGCTGGATCAAGGGCCAGATTCAGAAGGCAGTGCTCCTGGAAACGGCACGCATAGTGAGGAAGTTCCTGTCTCTGGAGCCTTGACCACCGGTACCTAGGACCCTGTTCCCGATGCCGGTGGGGAGCTGTTTTTATACTTTTAAATATATGTATTGTTTTTTTTTATATATATATATCTATATTTAAAAATGTTAAAATAAGTGTAAAGATTAATAAATGGAATAATAATAATAATTCGTTTATTATCAGGCTACTAGGGCCCATAGATATATACCTTACAAACTAACATAAATATTATAATAAAACATTTTTTGTTAATATAAACACTTAAGCCTATGTTAGTAAACACTAAAAGCACTACGTCTTAGCGCGAACGTGTGGTACTTGTCCGCGAAACCGACGGAATACCACGTCCTGCGGCCAAAAGTCCTCTTCCATGACGAGGTGCAGAATACATGTTGGAACTCGCACCACGAACGCCTTGAAGTTGACGTTGCGGCTCGATTCCAGCAGCTGCACCCTCGGCGTGTACTTGATTTTTTGGCGTACGTACTCCACAATGTCCTCCGCCTTAGTGGTGTAGTGAAGGCGGGAGATGTACACCGGAGTGTTCGGCTTCGCGGCACGTATGGTTGAGTTGGACTCCACCGGTAGCGTGCCGCAACGGTTCTTGTTGGCTGTCCGGCGCTTTCTTTGCACCTTCACGAAACCGTCATCATCAGCCGTTTTAGGCGTGGGCTTCATAGAAGGCGCTAACGCTGTAGATACAGGCGGCGCCGGCGGGTCAGCGGATCGAGTAAGTGGTGCGGCGCGGGCACGGGCGGTGCGCAGAGGAGCCGTAGGAGCGGGCGCGGGGCAGCGGGGCGCGCTCGGTATAATGAAGTTACACAACAAATTTTGTCAGTTACGGTAAGCACTAGATCAGTTCCTGACTTAAACTTTGTGCTAGGATCATATTTTAAACTGTAGGTATATAAGTAAATGATAGTATAGACCTGAGTATTTGATATGCATTTCAATTTACAACGTATTAAAAAGAAACTACTTACCAGATCTCGTTCAAAGTTCAAACCAATTTTCGGTGGAAGTTTGCATCGTAACGTAATGTACATCATATATTTTTATAGATTTATTATTCTCTTATTTTAGAAGTTACAGGAGGGGGGGCACACATTTTACCACTTTGGAAGTGTCTCTCGCGCAAACTATTCAGTTTAGAAAAAAATGATATTAGAAACCTCAATATCATTTTTGAAGACACAAGAGCCTTATCAGGTCCTAAATTGAATAAATAATTTTTGATTTTGATTTTGAAGACCTATCCATAGACACACCTTATGGGTTCTATTAAAAAAAAAAAGGTTTCAGTTCTTAGTATGGGGAACCCCCAAAATTTATTGTTTTTTTTTTTCTATATTTGTGTGAAAATCTAAATGCGGTTCACAGAATACATCTTCTTACAAAGTTTCTATAGTTCTTATAGTTTCGGAAAAAATGGCTGTGACATACGGACGGACAGACAGACAGACAGACAGACAGACATGACGAATCTATAAGGGTTCCGTTTTTTGCCATTTGAACCCTAAAAAGGATCACCATCTGTAAAACTTATCAAACACATTCGATTTACGACAAACACGCTACCAATCAATTTTTTTTTTTTTACGTTTTTATAAAGATTCACTTTTCTCATTTACATCAACTACTTACCCTATCTTGTAGAAAAAAAATAAGAGATAGTATTGTTTGCTGATGACACTTCACTTCTTTACAAAGTGAATAGACATGATTTTAATTCTGACGATGTGAACCAAAATGTGAACAATGCTCTTTCTGTAGTCGTTGATTGGTTTACTAAAAATAATTTATTGCTAAATGAAAAAAAACCGTTCAATTTCACTTTTTCTCATTTACATCAACTACTTACCATATCTTGTAGAAAAAAAATAAGAGATAGTATTGTTTGCTGATGACACTTCACTTCTTAACAAAGTGAATAGACATGATTTTAATTCTGACGATGTGAACCAAAATGTGAACAATGCTCTTTCTGTAGTCGTTGATTGGTTTACTAAAAATAATTTATTGCTAAATGAGAAAAAAACAAAATGTATCAGTTTCAGTCTACCCAATGAGACATTCGGACACAAATATTGTAATTATAGGCGAAAAACTGGATCTTGTTGAAACAACTGTATTTTTAGGTATCACTTTAGATAATAAGTTACAATGGAGCCCTCACATTTGTAAATTGGTGAATAGACTTAGTTCTGCAGCTTATGTAGTGAGAAAAATTCGCGCTCTCACTGACGAATCTACGGCAAAATTAGTTTATTTAAGTTACTTTCACAGTTTGATGTCTTACGGTATCCTCCTCTGGGGTAGTGGTGCCGAAATCAACAGAATTTTTATACTGCAGAAGAAGGCTGTCCGCGCAATATATAAAATAAGGCCTAGAGATTATTTGAGAGACAAGTTTAAATCTATTAATATAATGACAGTGTCGTCACAGAACATATATGAAATTCTTATTCATGTGAGGAAAAACATAAATAACTCACCTAAGAATAGCGACACTCATAGTTTGAACACTAGAAATAAGCACATACTTGCTGTACCTTTAACTCGACTCAGCAAAGTCCTTAACTCTTTCAAGGTGCAATGTATACGTTTCTATAATAAAGTACCCAAAGAAATCCAAGAGCTACCTATACATAGATTCAAAAAGATAGTAAAACAGAAGTTACGCAAGAAAAGGTACTATAAAGTTTCTGATTTTGTAGATGACAAGAATGTATTTGAATGAATTGTTCGCTTCGCAGGCTATTGTTATAAATATATAAATTGTAATATGTAAATTGTAATTGTAAAAAAAAAAAGCCTTGCTGAGTTTCTTGCCGGAGTCTTCTCAGTTCAAGTTGTATATGGAACCGGTGTAGAGTCATTTGTTAACGTTCATAAGTGCCTTATCAGGGCCTAAATTGAATAAATGCTTTTTGAATTTGAGTTTTCTCTAGCGACTAAAAGTCGGCCAACAATTGTACTAACTAGATTTACATGAAATCATATTTTCGCATTTGTATCAGTTCGACTTCCAGCTGAGACAAGAGAAGTTTCAACAGTGCCGGGAAGAGCGACCGGGGCTGTCACTCCAGCCAGTGGTGGCGCCAGATGGCCAGGGTGCGCCAGATGGCAAGGGGCGCCAGGTGGCAAGGGGCGCCAAAATGCTAAATAAAAAAAAATATGTTTATGATAGCGCCTTTTGCGAAGCGCGTGGCTGCGTGATCGACGAGCCGCTTGCGGCGTCGACCAGGGGTGCCAAAAGACAATCTCGCTCTACCCTGATCAAGGGCTAGGGGGCGCTGCGGTACCAATCAAAGTAGTTTTAAAATATAACATACTGTTTCCTTGAACTCAAAGGAAACCCCTTTGAGTTCAATTTGCAGTCATTATTCAGAGAACTATTCTGCTAGCACCCGTTCGTTCTGTCCACCTACCTACATTATACTTACAGTCCCGTGCAGTTTCAGCCGCATTCCGATAAAAAGTATCCTATGTGTTAATCCAGAACATATTCTATGTGTGTGCCTTTCATCCAAATCCGTTCAGTAGTTTTTGCGTGAAAGAGTAACAAACATCCATACGTACAAACTTTCGTTTCGTTTGTAATATTACTAGCTGTCCCCAGCGGCTTCACCCGTATTTTCCGTAGATAAAAAGTAGCCTATGTCCTTCTCCATACCATAGGTTATCTGCATGCCAAATTTCATGATGATGGTTGAGGCGTGAAGGCGTAACAAACAAACAAAAAAACTCACTTTCGCATTTATAATATTATATACTAGCTGTCCTCCGCGGTTTCACCCACGTTCCCGGGATAAAAGTAGTCTATGTCCTCCATATCATCGAGCGAGATCCATACATTGATTTGTACAAAAAAAAACAAATATTTTAGACAGTTTTGAATCACTTCCATCCAATGTTGAGATTACATTACCAGCAACATTATTATTAACAGTTATTTATGCAACTGTTGTATAATAAGGGGTATTAAAACACGAATGTGGGTTTATCACACGAAGCGAAGCGAGTGTGATAATAGTATCACATAAGGGTTTAATCCTAATTATGTACATAAAGTGGGCTAGTTGCCTGAAAAAATCTAATTAGTCCGTCATATACATTATCAAAAAATATTAGACACGTATTTTTTCTTTTGTCAATTAAACAAAAATATACGAGGATATGGTTTGTTAAAGTTCCGCGTGACGTCACGGTGTGGTACACTTTTTAGTAACAAGTGACGTCACGAGCTCCCACTCCCGAAGTTAGTCGCGCTTTATCTTCGTCTATTGTTAATGATTTGGTAAATCAAAAAATACGTGTCCAATACTTTTTGATAATGTAACTGACAGACTAAAATTAGAATTATTATTTTTTTACCCAGGAAACATCCCTGTTGCATACAAGACTTTATCTACACCCATGATCATTTTTGTAAACAACAAAGTAATAAATTTCTGCAATTCTAATATCGAACAAAAATGCCGGGATACGACGTGAATTCGAATAACCTCTAAGTTTTTTTTTATTACGGTGCTGTGATAGTAAAACTCGCCTGCATGCAAATGTTCTTTTTTTGAAATTCATAAGGATACCACGGAGAATGTGGCTGTTTGATGAGTAAGGAATGGACCGAAAAACAAAAATAAAAAGGATTTGCACATTGAATTATGGATTTGCATAATGAAATTCAGTGCAACATTATAACACTGTTTGGGATGATATAATGGTTACTATGACAACCAGTTTTTTAATGTTGGCAATAAGCTAACTGTTTCAGGAACTTTTATAGAGGACTAGCTGCCCGGTAGACTTCGTTCACGTGGTGCTACCCTACCCTACCCTACCCTACTCTACCCTACTCTACCCTACCCTACCCTGACAGCAAAATCCCCATTAACAAAATGATCCGCCATTTAATGAATTCCATTCCGCCATTTGTTACAAAAAATGTGATAAATGAAGAACCGCTCGACGGATTTTGTGCAAACTTCACATAAACCATCTACTAAATAGTCCGAACAAAGCCTAAACATTTGGTTTGGATAGGTGAGCCCGTTCTTGAGTTATAAAATTACAACGAAAAGTGGCATTGATTTTTATATACAGTTGTGGTCATATAATTAAGAACGATTTGAAGTTCTAGAAGTTTTTTATTTAAATCGTATCATACACAGAGATGTGTACCTTCTGAGAAGCAACTAGTTATGTTATATAATAGTCACATTAATAGAGCAACCTGACTTAAGAATAAAGTATGAAATCGATAACTATTTTTTGCACATTTTATTGATTTTATCAAAGTAACACATTCAAATAGTACTGAAACTGGACAAATAATTAAGAACGATTTATTTAACTGCTCGGGAATTGTTTTGTATGACACTTAGATTTAAAAAATCACAATATTATTTAGCACAGGAAACATAAAAAGAAATTTAATAAATATTTAACTAAAATTAATAGTTAATAGCATATCCACGGCTTTTAATTACAGCTTTACACCGGCGAGGCATTGACTCTATTAATTTTTGACATTTCGCAAGAGAAATAGAGTTCCATTCTTCTAAAAAAACGTCATACAGCTCTCTTAAATTTCCACACTTTGTATTTGAAACCTTTTTCTTTACTTCAAACCACAGATTCTCTATTGGGTTTAGATCTGGACTGTTAGCAGGCCAGTCTAAGACAGAAACTAATTGCGCTGTAAGAAATTCCTTTACGGTGCGTGCAGTGTGCTTTGGATCATTGTCATGCTGGAATGTCCAAATGACCGGTAGAACGTCTTCAGCGTATGGTTTTTTATCGTTTCTTCCAGTATATTTTTGTATTGGAACTGATCCATGTTACCTTCTATCAACTTTACAGGTCCTACACCATGTCCAGAAAAGCAACCCCAAATTTTCACATTTCCACCACCGTGCTTTAATGTAACTTTCGTGTACTTTGGGTCGAATGCTGTATTCGGGGGACGTCGTACATATCGTTTTCCATCAGAACATACTCTGTTTATTTTACATTTTTCCACTGTTGCACAGTCCAGTTTTCATACTTTCTCGCAAATGCAAGCCGGGCTTGCCTGTGGCAAAGTTTTAACATGGGTACCTTTCTTGCTATCCTACCGTGCAATTTTTCTTCTACCAAACGTCTTCGAATAGTGCGTGCTGAGATTGCTGAAGGGTTGTTTTCAACAAAATATTCTTTTCTAAGCTCATTGGACCCTTTAAAAGGATTTTGTTTTGCCATACGAACGATGTTTCGGTCATCTCGAGGAGTTGTTTTTCTCTGTTTAGGTACACGTGGAACATTCGAAGTAGTTTGATACGTAGCAAAATGCTTTACAGCGTGGAAAACCATCGTTTTTGAACATTGCAGATGGTCGGCTATCTTTTTATAAGACCAATTCTTCCGGCGAAGTTTTATTATTACTTCCCTAGTAGATTTATCACAACTTTTATTTTTTCCCATTGTTTTTTCTAAAGAAGCAATCACCTTTAATCTTTTACAGCACGTAATGGCGCCAAAATTATACAAACAGTAACAAATCGACTGAGTGTTCTCTATTTAAATTTGAATAAAGGTATAAACTACTTAGCGTTCTTAATTACGTGACCAGCCAGTAATAAGGAATACTTTGTTTAAAAGTAGTGTAAAAAGTTTGCCTATTGATTTTTAGCCAATCATGTGTATCAATGAATACAGTGGTAATATGGAAATGTTTTACGATACCGAGAGAAATAAAAACAAATGCATACAATTAGTTTTGCATCTTAGTTGGAAAAAATCTTCCCTTATCAGCGTTCTTAATTATATGACCACCACTGTATATAGATTTATAGCATGGGTGTAGATAAATATACTTGAAATATTTTATAAACCCCACAAAACATAACAACAACATAATGGTTTTGGCCGCGTTTCGTCGGCATGGTATAGAATGTCGCATTTTTATCCCGAGGATCTAAAAATATTTAAAATGCCTCAAGTTTTTCCTTACGCACCAAGGATCAATAATAACAACTCTAAAAATCTTTTTTTTTTTTTTATTAATCTCGCCATGATTCTTTCATGATGATCCGTTGAGTAGTTGAGGCGTGAAGGCGTAACAAACAAACGAACAAACTCACTTTCGTACTTATAATAGTTAGGATTCAAATAATAAGTATAATAGATTATACAATTTATTCACGGCTACCGGTACCACAAGGAATAGGTAGGTCAGCGTTATAAAAAAATACCGACAGTTTTAAATGGATTCAATTTATTTGATATCAATGTTGTCGACCCTATATCCTTATTAGTAACAATGTACATGACCGGGTCATAGCCAGCCAGGTGGGTACTAATAGTATTTAACACCGAGCTATGATTTACTTCACGGAACATTTAATTATTGTATGTATATGTATATACTGGTACAGTTATATGTTATAATACGAAAAACAAAAAAATAAAACTGTACCAGTAAATACATCAAGTTAATGATAGCTTATTACGTGGGATCCCGCATCTTAGGTCGCGGGTTCGAATACTGAGCTTAAAAACTACTATGAATAAACAATTTATAGGTAGGTATGTACTGTATACCATCATCATCAGCCTATAATGTCCCACTACTGAGCACAGGCCTCCTTTCACAAATTAGGGTGAAAGGGTACATACATACACAAAGGCTGTATACAATAATATAATATTGAATATTTTTAATTAACTACATAATAACACATAATCATTAAAATTATATCGTACACAAATAATGAGATAGAGTTTATTACCGAATTATCGATAAGATAGAATGTATCCTTATTGCTGGTTTTTAGAAAATATAATCAATATATTTATCAAATAATATCTATATCATTCAAGAAAATACACTTATTAAAAATAAAAATAATGTATAACATAATTCATGCTATGAACTATTTTAGTTAAAGTAAAAAAAAAAAACATAACAAGGTACAAACATTGATAAGATTGTACTTTAACCTCGTGCAACAAAAAAAAACGATCGATAAATACAGAGAAGCGCAGTATAATAAAAACTTAAAAATACCTATAGCAAACACTATATAATATAACTAGCGTACCTACTATATCTACAGAATATAGATTTACTAAACTGTGGCTTTTGTACACATTTTTTATTATTTTTACATCGCCTAATTTTTTTAAACACAACGAAATATTCTAAGGCAATTCGCACACAACCTTATTCACTGAGTTAAAATGTCTATTAAGACCATAGAGATAGTATGTTAATAGAGCACAATGTGAGTATGAACCTTGGACTTTTTGGCGGGAACTTGCAGAGTGACGTAGCATTTTCATTTTTATTTTCAATAATTTGTGTATTTTGAGTTTTATTGTATTATTGGTGGTATTTTACCCAATAAAGATCATCCATGTGCACCAGTGAAGTGAAATGAAATGAATTATGTGTATCGTTACTTTTCAAGTTGTCTCAAAATGTCCGTGAAGAGTTTTAGTACAATGACCACCATTGTAGTAAAACATGACTTTTATGGACGGTGACTGACTGATGACTATAATTTGAAGTGATTTTGTGATTGGATATTATAATATAACTCGACACTGGCAGAAATGAGCCCTAATTTGGGCTTGGTTGCCAAAATTAAAAAAAAAAAAAAAAAATAAGAGTATGAACCGTCACATCGGGAATGATCAGCGCTGCTTGAAACGAGCTGCGCGTTTGAACGAATAAATACATAATAGTTAATGAAAATTTCTCGTTTTTTAACCGACTTCAAAAAAAGGAGGAGGTTCTCAATTCGGTTGTATTTTTTTTTTTTTTATGTTTGTTACCTCATAACTCCGTTATTTATCAACCGATTTGGAAAATTCTTTTTTTGTCTGGAAGGGTACACTTCCCGTTTGGTCCCATTGTCATCAGATCAGGATTTTATTACTTCTTAGTGTACTTTGAAGTCGGTTTAAGTTTTTTGTAAAACAGTCCAATTATCATCGATACTTTTACCTATGCTTTTACCGAGAACAAATGACGAAGGAATTCATATCGACAATTTATATATAACTATGAATGCATCTATATGCAAAATACTCTATGATTAGAACCGAAGAATATTAAATGCCCAGATAACCTATTCAGCCTATTCTACTAAATTAGAGTACTATGTATTTATATATTTGATTCCATTATAATTACAAAAAATGATTAAAAAATAGCACCGTTTGTCACAATTGTACTTAAAAAAATCTTAAAAATACACACTGCAATGCTGCAACAATTTTGAGCATATTCAACTTTTAAAGTACTGACGCGACACATCTCACAAAATTGTATTCAAAATGTATTATTCCACAAATTTATCCCAAATCGAAACCAACTATATTATCTAAGTCGTAATTAAATACTCTATGGTCGTTCTTGTATAGTTTGTAGAGTTTCCTGATAAGGGGCAAGTCTAGTTGTGAGAAGTACCTATGTAGCTTGTCTGAAGTGCCAGAAGTGTGAGCGAGACGCGGGAAATCAATATGTGATGCGTTGATCGTGTGTAAGGCCAGCATCGAGTCGTCTAGAAGTGTCTCGTATTTACCTGGAAACAATGAGTAATATTTGAGAAAACACTATACTAGCCAATTGAAGGCGATGATAGGCAGTGAAGTTCGGTTGTCGAGACGAAGGTCTCAAGTTCGAATCCTACAATGAGCTACAGCTTTCTGTGAAGGAATACATCGTGAGGAAACTATAGCACAGGTGGTCGGGTACTTTGTAGTAGGTACCTGGCTGGCTACCACCCTCAAGTTGAAAATCTGTCGCCAAACAGCTGCACCACCTTCTGCCACATCATCACATAAGTACCAGGGTGAGATGTGGTCAAACACAGACCTAAACATACAATTGACACAAAAAACATTCACCTATACTCAACAACGTGCCTGGATATTTAAGCTACTAGCTGTTCCCCGCGGTTTCACTCGCGTTTTGGGTAACTTGAATCGTTTACGCAGCGCAAGCAACGGAAGCCTTCAAATATGAATAATTTTCCCCGTTTTTGCAACATTTTTCACTGATGCTCCGCTCCTATTAGTCGCAGCGTGATGTTATATAGCCTAAAGCCTTCCTCGATAAATGGACTATCCAACACAAAAATAATTTTTCAATTCGAACCAGTAGTTCCTGAGATTAGCGCGTTCAAACAAACAAATTCTTCAGCTTTATAATGTAAGTATAGATTTGGGATGAGTAGTTATTTTAGTATGAATTATTACAAAGACAATCTTTTTACCCTGTAATAAGAAGCGTTTTTGAGAGCTCTTAAGTATGCTCAATGCATACTGTAGCCCAAATGGATTGCAATGAATGCACGTTGACACCGGTTAGAGGATTCTATCCCCGAGGATTTTTCAAGGGAGTATAGCATGGGCAGTATGCAGCAGGTTCAGCCACGCGCGATTTATAACTCCGGTGTTGCAAGCGTCTACAGGCTACGGTAACCGCTTACCATCAGGCGGGTTTGTTTGCTATTTTTGTAGTATATAATAAAACTAGCTGTCTCGCGCTGTTTCACCCGCGTTCCCGTGATTAAAAGTAGCCTATAATACTTAAGGATAATGTAGCTTCCTATTAGTGACAGAATTTTTAGAATCCGACGGGTAGTACCAGAGATTAGTTCGTTTAAACAAACAAACAAAAAGACTCTTCCGCTTTAATAAATTATAGTAAGTATGTATAAGATAAGAATAAAAAACTTGACATTTCAAAAATATTTGCATACCTACTTTAATTATCAATAATATTATTCAAAGCAATACGGATATTAATCAACAATACCTATTTGCCTATTTGTGCGCTTTTTTTAAACTCCGCATTACATTTTATACGGTTTTCATTATCATTGGAGACTTTCTTGCGTAAGGTCTTACTTTCTTGGTAAGGTTTCTTTTTTCTTGGTAAGGTTTACTATAAAATTACTCGAGTGAAGCCGGGGCTGTTTATTCATAAACTGAGTTTTTTATTCGTAGAAACTACATCTCAGTTAGCATACTGGAAATAAAGTTCCAAATCCAATGAACAGATACACAAAAGTATGCGAAATATTCACAAAAAAATAATTCTAAGAACGCAAAATATAAACATTTTTCTTCTCTTTCAAGCTCAACGGAAATACCACTATCTCCCTCTAGCAAGGGGCTCGCTTGTATAATTTATTCCGGCCCGCACGTTGTTGACTAAAAACGTTCCTAGAATTTAGCCTGCTCAGTAACTGGATGGCTTAATATGGGTTTGGTAAATTATAAACAATTCTTATTTTAGGTCTGGGGAGTTTTCAAAGATTTACTATAAGAATAACTAATGGTGCGTCCATGCTTGGCGAACCGAGCACGAGCCGAGCCATGAACGAGCACACTGCGAGCACGATTCGCGTAGCGTGGATGGGCTTGCGAGCCTCGAACGAGCATTCATAGCGTTCTCGACTGCGCTCCGCCCGATTGTAAGATTTTTCACGAACACGGGATTCGCATCGCGCTCGTTGTAGGCTCGTTAAGTACGTCCACGCTTGAAATAGCGAGCAACGAACGAATCCTGTTCATTCGAGGCTCGGCTCGTGATCGCTTCGCGTAGCATGGATGCACCATTAAAGAAAATGTTTATTGAGAGCAAAATAGAAACGTATTCTTTTAGGGCTCCTACACACAGGAGTTTCGTGCGGAAAGTATGACAGTTTGTACTGGTTTGTACACACAACACGTATAGTAGAACTACTTTGGTAACAGTATTGCCTATAGGCTGTAGTAGTAAGTACCTTATGAAATTAGTTTGCTTGTATGAAGTGTAGGGGGTCTGGTGTAGCGGGGCATTGTGATCGAGTACTATTTTATGGTAAGAAGGAAAAGCAAAAAATAATAAACCTTTTAAATATATAGAATTTTGAATATAACTTGAATTTTATAAGGTTTTGCAGTCAGGGATAAACAAATATTATAAAATACATACCTACGTAGGTTATTGGTTTGTCCCCGACTGGAAAACCTTATAAATTCAAGTTATACCTATTCAAAATTCTATATGTTTAAAAAGTTTAAATTTTTTTGCTTTTCAGCTTTTTCGGTGTTTTTTTTTTGTTAAAAAGTTTTCATTTAGAGTCTCACAGATTATCTGTGTTCGTTCAACAGTCCACAAACAAACAGCATTTTACTAACTGGCATGAAACTAATCTCCACGACAGCAATGAAGATCATATTTAAAGATACCAACCTACATTCCTCTGTCTTCTAAGATCTTTCTTAGAAGACAGAGGAAATGAACAATCTCTTGATTGTTCATTATTTTTAACTATCATTGTGACCAGTAATTACTTTAATATATTTAATAACTTAAGTAACCAAGAGTGGAACGAAACGTTTAGAAATTAACTCTGTTACTATCTAGCTAGAAGTTAAAGTGTAGGAATTAAGTTATTCCTAAAATGTATGTCCATAAGTCCATCCATATAAGAATATGATAATAATAAAAAACGTGCAAATAACTAAAAGGGACACCACCTATACTTATGATATTGTACCTAACTTAATAGGTAGGTACTTACCGTACCTAATTACTTATTTTTGTATCAATTCACAAGGAATACAGTGAAAAATTTTACGAAAAAATAAGTGATATTATATAGACTCTTTTTTTTATACTACTTAGGTAGCAAACAAGCATACGACCCGCCTGATGGTAAGAGGTTACCCTAGCCAAAATATACAACGACGAGACTTACTATTTGTCAAGGTTAATTTATAATAACATAATGTTGACAAAATATTAATTAACCACCTGAATGTATACGCCTTTCACTTCCACAAGAATACTGGAGAATACATATAAAGGTATGGTATAAAGTGGACTATGGTAGATAAACTGCCAAATCGTTGGTTTACGGTATTTGATCCGTGGAGCCATTATCATTAAGTCGAGAATAGGTATGAGGTATCACTAGCGTTCGAATAACACTGTTATATCAGCTGTGTTACTTGGCAAATGGTTGGAACGAGATGGAGTTACACGTCGACTGAATTTATTTGAGGCTCTAAGATCGACTCTAGATCGTTGCAAATTATAACTGCATCAATATGGACAAATACAAAGTAGTAAGCGTAGCCCGCCTGATGGTAAGCGGTTACTGTAGCCTGTAGAGACGCTTGCACACTCGCGCAATGGTAACCCGGCAAAAATCTTACGGGGTTTGAAGAGCAGAAGGGACAAAGTATTTGGTTTGGTTGGTTATTTGTTCCTACAGAGAATGTAATGTAATGTACGTGGATTTCCCATTGCAATGGAGTACAGCATGGGGTTTTTCAAAAAGGGTGTGAAGAGGTTTCTTCAGTGTCGGCAACGCGCGAGTGCTACCCCTGGTGTTGCAAGCGTCCACAGGCTACGGTAACTGCTTAGCATCAGGCGGGCCGTATGCTTGTTTGTCAGTGGAATAAAAAAGGTTTGTGGAAAGTGGAATTTTCGGGTCTACTTCGAAAAACTAAACACGACTCTCCGAAATTAACCAACAAAATTGTACTATACGTCTCGTAAGTTTAGCTGCAATTCTATTAGTTAATATTTCAAAACTTCATCACAATATCCCTGTATCTTTATTCGAGTAGACCATCAGAACCTTGCATTAGGGTGGACAGAAATAGTAGAGTCCATCTCAGACCTTCAAAAACAATATTGACGCATAAAATATGTAATGACGTCCACAGAGGTAAAACCTGAAGGTTGCTAACGCATTATGTGTCGTAATAACATTAACCGGTTCTACAAACTCCTACACAAAAATGTGACTGTGAGAAATTCTAAACGCGCAATCACTTGCAAGACTTGATCTGAGATATATCCCAATATACAGGTATACAGATATACACAGGTTTATTAGTATACCATATTCCCGAAATAAGGTATAGCTCCATAGGTTTTAAACCATATTTGTGCGAAAAAGTGGTCAAGGAAGCTAAAGCAATACTGCTAATGGAATTCATGTTTTCAAATGTACAGCAGATCTTATGCAATTCGTGACTATTCTAACAAAAACGTAAGATCTGCCGAGATTTGGAAAAATGGTTTCCGTTAGCTTCATTTTTAGCCCCCAAATCACTTTCTCTATAGAGAGAAAAGAAATTTTAAAATGTGTAATATACGTTGTACCTTACTTATAAAGCACTTATTTAATTATTCACCTTAAAATCTTATTGGGATTTCTTCGGATGTATCGGTTCTTTGATATCTTAACAATCGATGTTAATTAAAATGTAGGGTTAAAATTAAGAATACAAAAAGCCTTTGCGTTTCATTAACCTTCATACTTTGGAGATTATATTAAGCCTAGGGTTTACAGACAGCGAACGTCTTTGGCAGCTTGCTTCCAATAAAATAAATATTGAAATAAGTACATATAAACATGATCAAAATTTTATTGGGGTCTATGCCATGTCATCGACCGGCGGAACCTTAAAAGGAACTATAGCTTGTAGAATGATTTATGTTATGTATGAATGACGCAAGTCGCGGAGCTGGTTTGAATCGACAAAAAACAAAGATATCGTACGATAGAAAACGTTTTAGTTATACGTGTTGCTGCACATACTTTAGTCCTTATTGTCTCAAAATATATTTTTTTTTTTTTTTTTAATTAAATGGGCTTGCGTTTGCCCACTGACCCGCCCATAAGGGGCGATGACGAAGGCTAAGATGAAACACGCTTACCCAGAAGAAACCTATTCACTCTGGCCTTGAAAGTTCCTAGATTGTACAACTTACAACTTGTTATTCTAAACTTTTTAATTTTTGTAATATGGCAAAAAATCAGTGTCAGCTATAATTACAGACACTTTACCTATTGCGTTCTATTATTTTATTTTGATTCGCTTTATATCTTTCAATAAAAAAACCGAGCGTCTAGAAATTTGGAATCTTGGAACTAAGTGTGTGAATTCAAGGTAGGTTCGTGGTTGGTTCACAACATTTCATTGTTTCATTAGATTTGCATCAAATCTTTTAGAGCGGCAAACAATGCTTGGAGGTAGGACGTCAATCGTATTATGAGAAGGCATGCATAGAAAACCCACTAGCCACAGCCTACCGATACACAAATGTACTCAATCTAGCGTCCTAGCGTTGGCTAAGCAATGTCCCTCATTTGTAACGTGGTAGTTGCAAGATAGTGACACGGATTTTGCTTAGCCAACGATAGACAGTTTCGTATATCTGCAAAAAAAATGCTAATAATTTAAACGACTGTACTAAAAATCATTTTTGTGTAAAGTAAAATGCGTCAGCATTAACGAGTAGATACATATTTAGATTTTAGTCTATGTAACCTCCATGCGTCAGATAACTGGTTATACATATTTGTTCGTAGGTCACCAATATCGCAAATTATAAAACTATAAATCTAAAACCGCTGCTGTGTAATAGCAAGAGATACGAATGGCCATCTCAGAAACAACGACTGTTTCTGAGATGACCATTCTATCTCTTCAGCGGCATACAATGAGGAGACATTACTCGTCACGTGTGCAATTAGACACTCCTCTCTAAGGTCGCTGACATTCGACATGTGGAGGAAACGATATTTTTATCACCAGATAATTTGACTTGTACGAGTCACCTACACATACAAAGCTTTTTACACGAGTGCCGGAAAACAGTATGATTACATTTCTTTTCCTTTACTATGTTATAGGGTCATAGGCCTGAGTTTGACCACAATCTCACCATGATAAGTAAGTGATAATGTGACCGAAGGTGGTAAGTTTGTACACAAAGCCTAGGAGCTGGCTCTCAGGTGCAGCTGTCGGAACACACCGATAGGTACTAAGCGACAGGTTCTCAACTTGAGGGTGGTAGCCAGCCAGACGGGTACTGCAAAGCTACCCTACCACCGTGCTATGGTTACCTCACGATTGTAGAATTCGAACCCGGGATAGCTATCATCGCCTCGTTCACTATGTTGCTCAGCTAATTTATTCCAACATAACTTTTAAATACTTGGAACTAATTAGAGGTGTGTCATGTTAGAACCTTTGTATCATTCCGGGGATTAGGTATAGGGTACAGAAAATGTAAAAAGAATACAATATGTCATGATTTTTTGTAATATATCATCGAAAGGCACGCAGAGTAGTACCTCAGAGTAGATAAATACTAGGTAGTACTTATAAGAATATTGTTGTGTCCAAGTGTATCGACTATTTTGTTATCACCGGATGTGGCTTGCAACCACTTGTTCAGCTGCTATGAACATTGACCAGTCAGATGTTGTATTAGGTAACCTCAATTGCGAAGCAGGCAATTCTATAATTGATCATGTTTTCGAAATCATAATGATTCAGCAAATGTTGGGAAAGGCGGATAAAAATACATATTAAATACTAAGTAATAAGTACTTTTCTATTAATGTTACCTAATCCATTAATTATTGCATTCAGTTGAATCTGTTTGCTTGTATAATTCATAGCGGATTCTTTAAAGATGGGTCGATCAACTTTTCTTGTAACTCGTTGCCATGGTTATTTTCCCCGTTGTCCCTTGGACAACTCTTTGAAACCATGATTTTCTATAGTTACAATTCACCAAACGTACATTTTTCTCGTAGTGAAAAGCCTGGACTATCTCCTGAGCACATTAGTAGCATATAATAATACCAGTTTTATAAGAAACTTGGTCAGGTACTATGGTCACTTGGACAACGGGACCGAATAACAAACTAGAAAAAGTTGATTGACCTAGATATAGTTATATATTTTGTTCTATAGACAATACAAATAATACGTGTAGGGAAGCAATTTATCCATAGGTTTCATAGGCAGTCTAGATCGCAGTTCTCTCTTTCCCATCATCATATTCTCACTATTCACAGAATACAAAACAGTCCCAAACCGATTCCCGTCTACAATGTTAGCGTTGAGTGTATGAGAATAGCGTAACTTTTTTTTTTAGTTTGCATGACCTAAATACTTACACGTTGCAACAAATGAATGAATTTAAAAAGTTATTTACTCTATCAACAATTTAAATTAACGTTTTTATCAATTATTAAGCTCTGTAAATTGTTTCGGATAAAGCTACTATCTACGGTATAAAACGATAAAATATGACGTCATTTGAATAATGCATTGATGTTACGAATTTAAAAAGTTATTTCCTCATATCAACAATATTAATTAGTAACGTTTTAATCAAATAATAAGCTCAGTAAATTGTATATTTCGGATAAAGCTACTATCTACGGTATAAAACGATAAACATGACGTCATTTGAATAATGCGTTGATGTAAAATACAGCGGAACTTGCGGAACGAAACGCACTATTATTTTGAACTTTGTTGCTAACTGTGTTTAGTGTTTACCTTAATTTGTTTTATTGTACCAATTGGGTATGACGCAATGCGAGGCCCAATTATGTATGCAATTGACTCGTTGCAAATTGCAATAATGCCTTATTTAAGATATAGGAGGATGGGCAAATATAAGCTAGCACGGACGACCAATATAATTATTAAAATTACAACTACGAATAAATAAGTCAGAACCGTAAATTAGAAGATGCATAAGTAGTTTTTCAACACACTCGCTCGTAAAGTGACAATTAGTGCAAAAAAAAAACCTCGCAAGTGTGTTGAAAAATGTCGCACGATACTCGTGTGCATTTATTTATTACACTCTCGGCTCCCTTATCGTATACTACCGCCTCGAGTGTTAATAATCAAATTTGCACACATGTATCATAATGTACTATTATTTCTAACTTACCACTAATGATATCTTTAGTATAGGTCCTGGAATAGGACGTATAGACTTGTATATAACATAATCGTATCTTAAACATAATATCTTAATTGTACCTTGGTACATTTTAATATCATAACTTTACCCGCGTTCCCGAGTTATCAATAAATATACAGGGATATTACCCCGCACTCCCGAGTTACCTAACTAATTTATCCCGAAATAAAAAAGTACCTATTCTATGTTTTATTCGACGATGCGATCTAATCATAAAGTTTTGAAATTCTCTGCAGGCATTGCCGCGTGCTAGATTGAGTAACATTCTGCAAAAATATACACAAAATTTCGCCTATTAGAAAGAAGTAGGTAAATTATTACTTGGTAGGATTTAAAAAAGAAACACGAATCACGATGCAGTACTGCATGTGCCGTTCAACAATAAATTAAGGTCAATATAGGTACACGTGCTTCAGAATGCCAATAATATTATAAATGGTTGGACTTTAGACAATTTTATTTTCTGAGGTACCAGCATAATTATTTTATTTACTACGTACGTAACGTACCTACGTATAAATTTGGTAGCGTAATAAAAATGTCTTCTACAAAAGGCAAAACGCACAAATTTATTTTTAAATGTTTCCTGTTTGTTAATGCAAAATGTACCAAGGTAACTGTTTAACTACCTACTAAACGCATTTTAACGAGATCTTACCTAGCTATAGTTTTTTTTATACTACTCAGGTAGCAAACAAGCGTACGGCTCGCCTGATGGTAAGCGGTTTCCGTAACCTATGGACGCTTGCAATACCAGGGGTATCACTCGCGCGTTGCCGACCCTGGAGAAATCTCTTAACACCTTTTTTGAAGAACCTCATGCTGTACTCCATTGGGAGAACCACGGCGGCAGGGAGCTCATTCCACAACCTGAGCGTCCGCGGAAGGAAGCTCCTTTGAGACTGCACAGTTCCAAACCATTCTAGTTTCAATGTGTGAGGATGGACTTGAGTTGCGATGCTGGAAGGTAGCCGTGGGCATCATCTTAAACAATTCTGCGGAACACTGTCCGTTGTACAAGCGGTAGAACACACATAAGGAGGCAAAGTCTCTCTTCAGACTGAGGGGCTCTAAGCCGTTTGTGAGCTCGGGATCGTTGACAATTCTAGTGGCACGTCGCTGAACCAAGTTTAAAGGCCCAAGCTGGTATCCAGCTTTAATTTACCACTATAATTTAGCCCTAGGATACCTAAGTAGTAACTTTTCCGTTTTTAAATAAGTCACTGGCTCTCCAAATTATCTAGGTATCATTTGTAGGTATAAAAGGTACTTGTTAAACAACAAAAAACCGGTTGACCCGATAAAACACCGTTCGCGCATCACTCAGAAAGTACTAATACTAAGGGAGCGGGAAGCGCTTTTGTGAGTGGATGTAACGGGTGTACGTGAATGATCTTTTAGCCCCACGTCACCACCAAAAAGGTCCAGTCGAGCTTTTTACAAAACTCGATCGAATCTCAGCCAATACCTTGGAATAATAAAAGTAGTAGAAAAGCTATGGGGGAGGAATCCACGCGGCCGCAACTGTACACGGACGCTCATAATTCAGACAAGAACACATGTAGAGTGTAAAACTGTAGACTCACTCACGATGGTTCTGTGTGCCAGCCAATGGTAGAGCCGCGTTTTATGTGTGCTTAGTGAATTAGTATATCTTGTAGTATAGTCATTATAGCTAATTATTGTATGTTGTAAAAGGGCACGTAGAGAAAAATGTGGCGACAGGTCTCGAAGGAAAGGTGGGCCATAGCATTTCTAACCATTATTATTATTCTAAGATCAAAACGATCGCACAGATAGCGGATCTCTCATCTGATTGCGTAATCCAGCGTACACGTGAACTCGGCGTCGAGTATGAGTATTGAAGGAATAGCTTAGCTGTCCTGCGCTTGCGGTGACGTAAGATTTTGCTGTGCGTACATGCGTGAAGCAATCAATAATGATGCTGTGAGCGTCTGTGAATGTAATCATTGAGTGGCCAGACGGCCAGAATGAACCTTTCTTCGATTAGGATAATAACTGGCTTTGTAATTACCCCACAAGCCGATACAAATAAGTCAACGGCGTGAGCAAAACAATGACAAGATAGGTCATTTACAACGTATTATTAGGAAGCCATTATTGTTACTATAGAATATCATCATATTTTTGTGTCTTATTATCATTTTTCTTCAGTTGCCTCTTCAACTAGTGAACGTTAGTTAACAGCTCCAATTAATTACTTTCAAATGTAAGCAAGAATCATAATTCAATGCATTTGGCATTCCAATCCTGATAGCTGTTCATGTTTAAAGTTGTTATTAGACATAAATAGTTGACAATTATTTTTACCCGTATATGCATATTACGTTGAATGCAATCACGCGGATTTTGATGCAGGGTAGAGACTAAGATTGTCGGCACTCACCAACTAAAGTGTACTTGATGAGACATGGATGGCACAGGTTGGTGATCGGATGCCAGTGCTCGTTGTTCACCACATCGGCCAATTCTTCAGAAGTGTCGGTGAGGAAGAGCGCGAACTCTTTGAACGTCACATCGTGGCCATGCTCCAGAGATTCGTTCGATGGATTCGTGCGGAATGCTTTTATGATCCGTCGACCCACACGATCCTGGAACCAAAGTGCTGTAGTAGATTTTGATTTATTGAACAGTCGAAAGGTTTATAAAGGTCTAATTTTCAATTAAGCACGAATGCCTTTTGAATTTCCTTTCGTGAATTTTGGCAACCAGTGCTCACACGCAAGAACACAACATTATTATTTGGCAGCGGTATTCTGCAAGGCTCTTTGAGCAAAAAATATGCTATGCTATTCTCGTAGGTATTCTAGACATATCAAGTTATCAAATATACCATCAAATCAAATCAAATCAAATCAAATAATTTATTTTAAAAAGTAAAAAATTACACAGATAATTAAACAATGGTCCCCGCACTAGGATAATCCTGTATCGCGGGCAACGTCTATAGTTTACAAAATATGATTTCCAAAACAGGGGGAAGTTATAAATTAAAAAAAAAGTTATAAAAGAAAATTATAAGGTAACTAACTACTAGAAACATTTTTATATAAGATTTTTATCAATCAATTAAGTGTTATCTTAGTATACATACACAATGTGTATGTTGGTATGTATTCTGTGTATGTGTGAGTGTGGGGTGTGTTTGTTTTAAGTACCATCCGAGGACGTGCGTATGAATACACAAGGCACGACCGAGGACCTTTTCAAAGCGAGGACCTTTTCGAGGGTCCTCGGTTTGACCTGACCAAAGATTCGTAATCTGCAAGCGATTTTGAGCCTTTCTATATACTTAATATGAAAAAGTGGTCCGAACCTCGGTTTGATCAAGAAAATCCATAATCTTACACAGGCAGTGTGTATCCCACCAGATGGCGCCACTTCGTCTCTCACACACCCTCATTACACATAATTTCATGTTGATTGTATTATCCGAGGACATATGTGTTACCTTTCACACAAAAGACCTCGGTTGGCTAGTTTTTCGGAACAATGTGTATGTAGGACCTCGGTTTGCTAGATTTTCCGAACAGTGTGTATGTAGGACCTCGGTTTTTTTTTTTTTTTTTTTTTTTTTTATACCACTTAGGTGGCAAACAAGCATACGGCCCGCCTGATGGTAAGCGGTTACCGTAGCCTATGGACGCTTGCAACACCAGGGGTATCACGCGCGCGTTGCCGACCCTGCAGAAATCTCTTCACACCCTTTTTGAAGAACCCCATGCTGTACTCCATTGGGAAAACCACGGCGGGGAGCTCATTCCACAGTCTGAGCGACACAGGTTTGCTAGATTTTCCGAACAGTGTGTATTATAGTCCTCGTTTTGACTGTTTTCATCTTGTGTAAAGACGAGTGTTGTACTATCATTTCCTAGGCGTTCATCAGTTGAATTAAATCTTTAAAAACGTCTTAAGTAGCTACTAAGTGCACGAGGATTATGATGCTTCTTCTGCAATATGTGCTAAATACCTAATAAACGACATTATGTTTAAGAAGAATCTATATCTAAAGTAGAAATACCGTCTAAGTGAAATGTCAGTAGTAAGATTTGAAGCAAACCAAAGGTACAAAGAAACAAATAACGTGGACGTACATAAAACTTTATCGAAGGTGTATTTTAATTTTTTTATGATGAATATGTATTTAATACATTAAAATATATTACGTGTAAGTTGTTTATTTAATAAATGATACATATTGAATAGATTTTACATAACAATTCCAGATGAGAATTATTGCTTGTTTCTTACTTTTTACCTGGCTACCATTCGAAAGTGGAAAATCTGTCTCCGAGCATTTACCGATGTGTTCCAGTAGCGTTAAATTCTAGGCTTTGTGTGCTTATCACCTTCGACATCATTCGACCCTTACCATGGTGAGATTAGGTCAAACATAAGAACTATTTAAACCTAATATGTATGCCAAACCGATGCTATCAACTGTTGTAAACTTTCCTCATGAAGAGAAAACCCTGTCTGCAGCATTACCACAAACAGGTCATTATAATAGTTTATCTCTCTAAACCTAATGTGTATGCCAAATTTGAAGACGATGCTATCAACCGTTGAGGACTTGCCTCATGAAGACACGACCCTGGCTGCAGCATCACCAAAAACTGGTAGTTTACTAGTTTAACTCTCTAAACCTTACGCGTATGCCAAATTTGAAGACGATGCTATCAACCCTTGAGGACTTTCCTCATGAAGACACGACCCTGGCTGCAGCATCACCAAAAACTGGTAGTTTACTAGTTTAACTCTCTAAACCTTACGCGTATGCCAAATTTGAAGACGATGCTATCAACCGTTGAGGACTTGACTCATGAAGACATGACCCTAGCTGCAGCATCATCAAAAACTGGTAATACACTTGTTTAATTCTCTAAACCTTACGCGTATGCAAAATTTTAAATCGATGCTATCAACCGTTGAGGACTTACCTCATGAAGACACGACCCTTGCTGCAGCACCACCAAAAACTGGTAATTTACTAGTTTAACTCTCTAAACCTTACGCGTATGCCAAATTTGGAGACGATGCTATCAACCGTTTAGGACTTTCCTCATGAAGAGACGACCCTGGCTGCAGCATCACCAAAAACTGGTAATATACTAGTTTAACTCTCTAAACCTTACGGGTATGCCAAGTTTGAAGACGATGCTATTAACCGTTGAGGACTTGTCTCATGAAGACACGACCCTGGCTGCAGCATCACCACAAACTGGCCATTATAATAGTTTAATATCTAAACCTAAGGCGTATGCCAAATTTTAGGACGATGCTATCAACCGTTTAGGACTTTCCTCATGAAGAGACAACCCTGGCTGCAGCATCACCAAAAACTGGTAGTTTACTAGTTTAACTCTCTAAACCTTACGCGTATGCCAAATTTGAAACGATGCTATCAACCCTTTAGGACTTTCCTCATGAAGAGACGACCCTGGCTGCAGCATCACCAAAAACTGGTAATATACTAGTTTAACTCTCTAAACCTTACGGGTATGCCAAGTTTGAAGACGATGCTATTAACCGTTGAGGACTTGTCTCATGAAGACACGACCCTGGCTGCAGCATCACCACAAACTGGCCATTATAATAGTTTAATATCTAAACTAAAGGCGTATGCCAATTTTAAAGACGATACTGTCAACTGTTGAGGACTTGACTCATGAAGTGCTATGACGACCCTGGCTGTAGCATCACATCACCACAAATGGTTAATATTTTCGTTAAACTTTGTAACGTAACTAAAGTAAAAACTCATTGGGGAGGGTCGGTAACGCGTGAGTGATGCCTCGTATGTTGCAAGCGTCCATATGGCTACGGGAACCGCTTACCATCAGGCGGGCCGTATATGCTTGTTTACTAAATAAAGCTGTTGCTTTCGACACTCTGACAAAAATCTTTTGAAAAGCGCCAACAAACTTAAAGTCACTGACATGTCCTCGCTTGGTAGCTCAGATTAGAAAATGTGTGTACGAAATAAAGATAACATTAATAAATTATCTTAAACGCAAATTGATTAGGTAGATTTTCCAAGTCCTCGCTTTGATCAAGTTCTGCGCGGGAAACTGCCCTCGGTTTGGTAATGTAAAGTCAAACACAGCGTCCGCACTTTGTACAAGATATAAGTAATAATGTGTAAAAAAGGTCCTCGGAAGTATATGGCAGGGCTTACGTAAGAGGTCCTCGGTTGGCTCACACAAAGCCCTCGTATGTGCATCGCTGGTCACGTTTAGGTGTGTATTTTAGGTCCTCGGTATGATAGCCACAATTCATACGACAAAAAACTGAGATAGCGCTATACCAATAAGGTCATCACTCTAGATTTTTTTTCCTGTCTCTTTCTATCTTGTTCATAAAACCCTGTGAGGTCATTAAACCTGTTTTTCGGAGGGTACTCGGTTTGTACAAGAAAAGATAAGGTCCTCGTAAGGGTGTCTGTACAAACAGGGGTGTGTGGTGAGTGTATGTGTCAATTCTCAATTCGGAACGATCATGACCTTTTCGGTTTGATCATAATCAAGACTTAGTAGCCAATTTTTGATTATGATTTTGGCTTCCCTGAAAGTGCAGTACTTGATCGCGCAGCATTTCATGGCTTGACTATATATAAAAGAAGAGTTAAAGAGACTGAAACGTTTCGCGAAAGCAGTCTTGCAAGGAAGGCTAACAATAAAAGGACGACGCTTTGAAGTCATCGAACCCACATACTCCGGAGAATTTAATAATACCCTGTGGTAAGAGGTAATTACTTTTTGGAGATAAAGTTGATCCAAGTTGACCATGACGGATGACTTCTCATATTATCACGATCAAATATCTACCTACCTATTAATAGTCTTTAATAGATAGGTGTGTATCGTTATTCCTTTAATAACATACAAGGCCGAATATATCTTCATTTTTAATATCGAAGCCGTCGCGTGTGACATCCAAAGAATCGAATAATTGTTATCAATTAGTTGGTTTAACGAATATCAAAAGGTCAATGGAATATTTTGGTAAATAAAAACTTGATCGTAGGGGTGTACAATATAGAGTGTAAAAATATCTACGACAAAGTCAATTAGCCGCACTGAAGAGCACACAAAGTTTTTCGCAATAAGTAGGTAATAGGTAATTTATTATTTTGAAAGGGACACCGTATAAAAGTATTATTAACACTGATATAAGTTTTTTTCTTATCAGCCCCCCTAGGCAAGGTACATTTCGTTGCGTTTGCGCGAATAGAAACGTTACAAAATGTATGAGATTGTCATTTGGTTACGCTAGGATCTAGCCAAAGAATTTAAAACGTCCAGAAGGATAGTCGCCTCTATGGGAACATGAAATAAACAAGCCAGAATTGACAGTATTTGACAGCCGTGCGCAGTACGAACTGAGAGCGATTTGCTCAGGGAGCCCCTCAAGCGGAGTGAAATTAAATGTCATGCTTTAGTAAGGCGGTTTATCCATCTGGGTAGAGGCACGATGCCCTATGAAAATCTTTGGATCTAGCATATCCTTACGTCAATCTCATACATTTAGTAACGTTTCTATAAATGTACTTTGTCTAGGCCTACTGATATTTATCATAGCATCTATAAATCCCAAAGTAGACCCTGCAGTTTTAGCTGTGCTTGCATTTGCATCTCCATCGTATATTTTATATTTCGGTTTCCAGATATGATTGGCCTTCGGGTCTTTATGATTGGTATTCATAATTCAATAATGAAAGAACAATAATACTTATCAATAACAATGGACATTGTATGAAGTAACGTGTGTCGCAGAAAGTCAATTCCGAGATAACGATAGGTCAAATATAGCAAACGAGCTGTACAACGCGGTTAAACCCGCGGTAGTCCCTCTACTTTCGAAATGTGCGGATATTAGAAAAAAAAAGCGCCTTGGTTTTTGAGATGCAGTTTTCCAACCATAGGACCGATATTTGATTGAGTGCGTATAAAGTAAATAAAATAACTTATCTTAGAAATGAAATTTACTCAAGTAAATAATATTTAAATGAAAAAATATTTTTGTATGGGTATTTTAATTATATACGCGAGGGTTCTATCAGAGCAAAAACATAATGGAATGAAAATTCCTCGATAGAAAAAAATCACAAAGCTACCTCTAATAATAATGAATTTTCGATTTCATTCGTTCATGGTGTATCTAATTAAGACAAAAATTCGATAAATAATATCGTAACGTATGACCTAGGGCTGGTACTAGCGATTTTTTTTTAAATTCTATACTTTACGAGTTATTTAGATTAGAAGCGCATAGTTAATTTTTATTCCGCAAAACACGCTATGTCCGTCTCATGCCACGCGAATATTAGACATAAGTTTGTTTCATCTGACATTGCCATATTTTTCTGGCTTTCCACGACCTCTTATATTATAGTCTTTATTTTCTACTAGCTGTCTCGCGCGGTTTCACCCGCATTCCCGGAATAAAAAGTAGCCATTAATACTCTGGGATAATGTAGCTTCCTAAAACCCAGGAATTAAACCTGGGATTTACTAAAGTTGACTTAATCCTTCATTGTAATAACGGGGCTAGTATTTATCAAAACAACAATATGTAGATACCTGAAAATATTTCGCACTCTGCGTTTCACCCTCCAACTTATTTCTGTATGCTGACAGCAGTCTCTCAAATGGATCCCTCACAATTATCATTTTCTGATAGTTCTCCAGCATATAGTCCCGATCTGCCTTTGCAACCATACTCAAGTTCCGGAACATTCCCGGAGTGTGAGCCAGACTGGCCGGGATGGATAATACATCTGTGTTGTTCCATTTGCCAGACAGTATCATCAATATTCTCTTCCAATTAGTACAGGCCACCTGGAAAGTGATTAAAAAGCTTTAAAATTTTAGTTTATAATAAAAAATAATGAATGCATTAAAAAATAAAAGAGACTGTTTACTTTTTAAAAATACAAAGCAAAGCTCTAAATTAAAGTTAAAATGCTGCTGCTTTATCTGATTTTACATGATGAGATTTTCAAAATAGGTGTGACATAAATTGGTAGGTAAGTGTGATATAGGTACTTATGTGTACTTATGTAATCAGTTTAAATGGATAATTACATGAGTTAAGACTTAGGTTTTCAATGAGTGCAAAAATAACATGTTTCTTATTAACAATTGTATGTAGGTTGTGTGAATGTCATCATCATCTTGAACCTTATACTTTATAAGTTAGGTACCTATATTTTATGTTATTACTGTTTACCTACTTACATTAATAAGTAGTTAAACAAACAACTACCTCGAAATCCTAAGAACTAATTTCGGAAGTATTACAAGCCAATGTCAGATTGATAAGGTAGGTATATACAATTTTGCCAATTAAAAAATTCTGTGTCATGGAAATGGCCAAATTGTATCTAAGTAACAGATCAAAAAAATATTACGTGAATAAATTCGGAAGCTACTTTTTAAAAAATACAGACGGAAATCCCGTTTGCCTTGAAAATCTCACCTTCGGCACGTAGCAATACAGCAGTTTGTGCTCATCGTTAACTAAAATGTGTTCGAGCTCGCTCTGTGGTAAACTATCCAGGCTCAAATTACTAGGAAAACGTCTGCACGTCTCTTGAATCAGCTCTTGTCGAGCCAAGTTCAAGGACTGGGTCAACTCCAACGAATGTAACGAGTGATCGTCAATCTTATTATCAACCACATTCCCGCGCACAAATATCAAAATATTCACTAACAATAATAATTCCGTTATCACAACACTCATTTTTCCGCTTATAATATAACACAAGAATTAAAATAAACTTTCTTTCGAAAACTGTAACCTAAGTTTTTAATGTAGGGCACGAGTTTTTTAGCATGTTGCGTTGAAATAAGACACTCAACTAAAATTTATTCGATGTATTCAATTAAGTTTTTGTAATAATGCCATGCACTGTTTAGTCATAACTGTATTTTGAAAATAATTGTCGCGATATTTATTTCGAAATGTAGCACATAACGCATGCATACAACCACTCCGAACAACTTTGACAGATTCACTGACCGACTGACTGAATGAATTTCCTTCCACCCACAGACTCCATCCACAGCCACAGTACAATTTGTTGTTTGTAATATTCGCCATAAAGTAGGCAAAGGAGAGAGTCATACAGCCTTGTCTTATTTAAATGTATTCATTTCATTTCACTTCACTGGTGGAAATTTAAGTGAAATTTTTATCACCATAATATGCAATAAAACTGAGAAACACAAATTTATGAAAATTAAAATGTAAAGGCAACTTCAATAAGCAAGTTCCGCCAAAAGGTCTTGAATTCCACAGACCGACCGCAGGACCGACTGACTGACTGGGTGGACTGAGTTGAAGAATTACTGAATGAATTATTATTTCTTCTTCTTCTTATTTTTAATTTTGGCAACCAAGCCCAAATTAGGGCTCATTTCTGCCAGTGTCGAGTTATATTATAGTTTTCAGTCACAATAAATCACTTCACATTATAGTCCTCAGTCAGTCACCGTCCATAAAAGTCATGTTTTACTACAATGGTGGTCATTGTACTAAAACTCTACACGGACATTTTGAGACAACTTGAAAAGTTACGATACACATGATTCATTTAATTTCACTTCACTGGTGCACATGGATGATCTTTATTGGGTCAAATACCACCAAAAATACACAATAAAACTCAAAATACATTAATTTATGAAAATAAAAATGAAAATGCTACGTCATTCTGCAAGTTCCCGCCAAAAAGTCGAATGATTATTTATTTGCTTCTATAACACAAGAGGTATAGGAAGAGATTTAAGATAGAAAATAAAGCGAATCTGTTGAACTATTTGGCAGGAACTTGCAGTGAGACGTTGCGTTTTCATTTTTATTATCGTAAATTCGTGTTTTTGAGTTTTATTGAATTCGGTGTTATTTTATTTAATAAAGATAAATCCATGTCAACCAGTGAAGTGAAATGAAATGAAAAAACTGAAATGTAGTGTATCGCGACTTTTCGGCAGGAACTTGCAGTAGGACGTTGCGTTTTCATTTTTATTATCGTAAATTCGTGTTTTTGAGTTTTATTGAATTCGGTGTTATTTTATTTAATAAAGATAAATCCATGTCAACCAGTGAAGTGAAATGAAAAATCTGAAATGAAGTGTATCGCGACTTTTCAAGTTGTCTCAAAAAGTCCATGGAGAGTTTTAGTACAATGACCACCAGTTGATTAATATAATCTAAATACTCAAAGTAGTAGTACCCACCAGGTGGACCGACGACCTGGTCAGAGTCGCTGGGCGCCGCTGGATGGATGCAAGCGGCCCAGAACCGTTCGAAGTGGAAATCAATGGGGGAGGCCTATGTTCAGCAGTAGACATCCATGGGCTGATATGATGACTCAAAGTATATATGAATATATATGAAGACTTTAATGGAGGGTGACTGACTGAGGACTATCTGTAAAAGTAATTTATTGTGACTGGAAATTCCACAAACATACGAAGGATAGGGAAATTCTAATATAACTCGAAACTGGCATAAATAAGTCCTAATTTGGATTTGGTTGCCAAATTTAAAATGTGGATTCATTCACAGGCATATAAGAAGAAGGGATTCATCACATTTTAAGTTCACTATTTTTATTAGTACAATAAATATGATATTGATTACATTTATCCGCGGGTCCACTTACAAAGAATAACTAAAAAGGTAAGAGATTTTATTAAATTTTTGGCATAACGCCATTTTAGAATTTTGTGTTTTCTATAAAATATTTAAGAAACGAAATACTTCGTCACTTCGTTTTTTGTTTGTATTTGGTAAGGTTTCAGGAAATTTTAAAATGGGGCGGTATGGATTCCCTCGTGTTAGACAACCTCTTTAATTTACTGATAGCCTCTCTGGAATATTAGTCTGAAAGAAAAACAAAATGGCTTTATTTCTTTGCTTACCGTTAAAGTAACTAAAATAAATTTATTTACTTATGTTAAAGCTTACTCTTAAATGTTGTATGTAGCAAACTTGATGATATTGGTGTATGAGAGCAAATGCTTCTTCAGCTACTGCCAGCTGATGGTGTTGCCACGCCAGGACCGCGAGGCATGCCCACAACGTTTCATCTTCTACAGTTCGGCAAAGCTGCTTGTGTTTTGGGAAAGTAAAGGACTCATTATTTAAAATTAATCAATAATTAAAAAAGAAAAATATAAAGTATAATTTTAAAATGTTTTTTCTCCTAGATTTTAGAGGAGATACATCGACAATCGAAAACTGCATATTTAACCAAGGTATCATAGACGGCTTAGCAGTAAGAGAAGTGATAGTTTACCTGTAATGCAGCTTGCCACATATTGGCAGCAACATGCTTCAATAGTTTCTCAGGAAAGGAAGCGAGGGATAAATGCAGTATTGATCCGTTTCCACGGCAAAC
Source organism: Achlya flavicornis (assembly GCA_947623365.1). Taxonomy (NCBI): domain Eukaryota; kingdom Metazoa; phylum Arthropoda; class Insecta; order Lepidoptera; family Drepanidae; genus Achlya; species Achlya flavicornis. Next base: position 3,780,649 of record OX392468.1, on the reverse strand, counting down.
TTTTACCACGCCATCTTCCACACCTAACACTGTTGGATTTCGGCCTAGATCTCTGTAAATACACATCTTGCAGTCAGTAATATATATAATTAATTTAACATAAGACAAAAGGCATAACCATAAAGATACATACGCAACCTCCTTGCTAACTGTGGTAAGAGCCAACCAATCGGGCTGCATAGCGGCTCTTGGACAGCACCAAGCTACCACAGAGTTGGCACGCAAGCCTACTAATAGTTCAGTTTCGGAACTCCATGTTATGCTGAGAATTTGTGATCCTAATAAACAGTAGTATGAAACACGGTATTTACACGTTTTAGAAATAGAAACTAGCAGTAAGCAAGACGACGGGAATCTCACCATGTAAGTAAAGATATTGCCGAAAGTGATTAGTGCAACTCATTATTGCATCATGCAATAAAGGAGGATTGATTTGTAAATATTCGTATATAACTCACCTAGTTTGACAAACTTGGGCTTACTGTCTTTAACAGTAACAACATACAAGTCTCTGTTATAGTCCAACAATGCTAATTGCCTCTCGTTAATAGGACCAGTCTGACTTATTGCAATGTTAGATACAGTCATCTTGTGAGTTAGCTTTGTCACTGTGTTGTCTGCTGAACTCCGAACTATCATGCCCGTTGGCAAATCGAAAACGTGGATCACTGCAAAAAGATATAGATTTGTTGCGACTATTTTACCATGGTGCTTGTGCACTTATTTAGGATGAAGGTGCTTAGAAATGTGGCATACAACAAACTAAGTTTCCTCACGTTTTCGATCAGCCTGATCAATAGCTGCCAAAGCATCAGGACCTAAAGACACGCCTGCTCTACCAAGGGTTTCAGGTCTTGCGCCCCAACGTGGACTGGCAAGCAGACGACCCATGTAGCTGTATACTGAAAGACCAGCTCTTTCTACTACACATAAACATCTGGAAATAATGTTTACATTAGAAAAATAGCAATGTTTCTGATCCGCTAAGTATAAGTATAAAATGATAATCTTACCTTTCGGCCAACAAAATCATGCTAATAGTTCCCTCTTTTAAATCGAACGTGACTGGCGTGTTCCATGAGCTAAGCTTATGAATAAAACATTGCTTGACTGTTGCTATCACCAGATGGTTGAATCCTAAAGCAATTTGTATCACTCTGTCTGGATAATCGAGTTGATCGCTCTGATCTGTGATTATATCTTTGATTGATATCACTTTGCGACCAGTTTGAGTGCATGCGAAATTCCGCCAAGTATATTCTCTAGAAATTGAGATAATTTGTTACGATAAAAGCTATTCCAATCCACTGAACTCTACGAAAATGTAATTACCTGTCAATTATATGAGCAAACATAACGTGTCCATTAGCACACGCCGCAGCTAATTGCGTACCATCCGATGACCAAGCGATGTTGTAGATACTACCAGTTGCTGGACGATCGAGGCAGTGGGACCACTTGCAACATAACAGGGAATTCAATTTAAATATATTTGAATATACTTAATTTCTCGCGCGAAGCGCTCGTGATGTAGCATGATTACCCGTTCTTAATCGATCGGCAAAGTTAAGCTACGTTTGTCGTGGTCGGTACCTAGATGGATGACCGCCTAGTGGTATTTCAAATCGAGCGTTTCCGTGCTTCGGAAGGCAAGTAAAGCCGTTGGTCCCGGTTATCACTTAATTGTGATAGTCGTTAAGCTAGTTGGATGCCTCCTAGGCGGATTGAACAATACCAACAGTAGGTTGACCACTAGCCTACCTCCACCAATCCGCAGTGGGCACGCGTAGTGGAGTATCGCCCAGTCCACCCTCATTTGTGAAAAGAAGCCTGTGCTCAGCAGTGGGACATTATAGGCTGATGATGATGATGATGATGATGATACTTAATTTCTATTACTTTTGTCTCAACTTACCCCATTTGCATTACATAGACGTACAAGATTGAAGCTACCAATAACGAACATATCTCCAGCAGGAGACCAACTTACGCTTGTAATTGGCTGATCATGTTTCACACTTACAGATATCTGCTGACCGAAAGTGTCCCATATCTGTAAATTGTTCCCATAATTTTTCGAATAAACAAACTTTTGAACGGATTTAACAATTTAGCATTATTTTATTCAAACCTTTGAGTAACCATCTTCAGAGCCAGATATAATCAAGTTATTGTTAGCATTCCACGCAATACATAAAATTAGTCCATCATGCGCTTTCCACTGCAAATACAATAAAGATGAACTAAAATAATTAAAGAATGTGAGTTAAATAATATTTAACCAACTAAGTGGTGGAAGAGGCTGGTTCTCCGGCTAGCTTGTATACCAGTTTCTCCTACAAACTTTAAAATGTCATGTTTATTGTATAAATTGTTATTCTAGTTTGTAAGGAGAAAGATAATAAATTTATTATTATTATTAACTGAGAATACTTTAATCAAATATTATAGAAATGAAGTATGGATAATAGTTGGAACTACATACTTTGGTAATTTTGGAACTCGAATTCAATTGTTTTAATACAAGGCAAGTCCCTTTTGTATGTAAGATGGCACTGCTATCAGGGCTCCACACAGCATTGAAACAGGGCATATCGGACTGTACTAAAGTCGAACGAAGCAGACCATTTCGAGACCAGACTTTAACGAAACCGTCTTCACCAGCTGTAAATTAAAAAAAAAGAACACTAAATCTCTGCATCTAATTAATGTTTACTTAAATAAGGCACGTGTGTCTAAATGCAGTTGTTTTATTTAAAATAACAGCTCCAAAAATATGAATAATATATTATACCTACCTGTGAGAAGGCCAGCTCCATCGGGACTCCATTGCGCTGTAAGGCAAGCCCCTTGATGTGCATTAACAGTTTTTTCAATACGTCCATTGTGATTCACAATGTGAAATCTGAATGAAAATAAATTACTAATATTTAAATATTCCATACATATTTTTGAAATGCGATAATCAGGTTCGTTTAGGATTACTTTTATTTTGTATTGTCTTAGGAATTAAAATCACTAACTTGCCATCTGCAGATGAAATCAATATAACATCATGTTGGTGTTTATTGCTCCCAACGTTTAGTTTTGGAAATAAATGCATTCCTGTTGGATAAAAATCATCGGAGAACGTCGTCACCACCATACACTCATTATTTACGAGGTTCCATTTCAAAAGTTTGTGATCATCTCTAAAATTATTAAAAATGTTAAGACAGTAACTTCTTAAGATATGAAAAATCATACATTCACTCGGTCTTTGAAAATAAAGAACGAGCAACTCCATTTAAAGTATGTAATAATATCCTGGGACCTTACACACACCTACGTTTAATTATGTACCTAGTATATCATTTAATTGCAGTTGCGTACTTAGCTATCGGAGGGCTAAGCGGTGCCGTGCACCGGGCCTCTCAAGTTCAAAGGGCCCTCGAACCCTGACCAGCGAATCTAAATCAAACAGAACATGCGAAAATTTCTCCCACCTTCAGAATATAAATGTAACAGGTTGCAATCATGGCAACTCAGTTGAAAGAAATTAGAAACTTGTAGGGAATTCCCCTAAAATCTTTCTGTTGTTTGTGCAGTGCTTCCAACTTGACGGAATTCGCCGTTAGATTTGGAAAGAAGGAAACGGAAGAAACATATTCTCATATCTTATACACATACCTATATGTAGTACGTAGCTTTGCTTTGCTGTGCCCTGATGCAGTGCACGAATAAAACTTTATCGGTACAATAATAATAAGTATTTTTGCACGATGGCCCTGATTCTGTTGTTTACAACTAAACTAATCTCACAATGGTAGGTACCGATTCTGTTGTAAAACGTAATAAGCTAATTTTAGTCACATCTGATCTCTTTCTTACGAAAATTATTGAAAATAAAAATAAATAAATTATTGACCGCGATAGATGGCGACTAAATTTTATTGAAAACAAGCATTGAACTAATTTGAAAGGACTACATTTGAGTCGTATAGAATCAAAAGCGGATATCTGATTTTTTACAAAATATTGGCAATGAAAGAAAAACGTTTGTACTTCATTATATGGCATTTTTTTAATAATAATTGTTTGTTTATGTATCTTTAATTATTTTTAATAATAGAAAAAACACAAAACACGATGTGGAGTCAACATCAAAGAGAGAAATGACGAATCTTTTTTACAGAATGCCGGTTTTGATTCTAAACATTGAAGATGGCCATATTTGGTTTTAAGTCTATCGCAGATATCCATATTTGATCCCAACTAAACGTCAGATCGCAGTATTTGATTCTAAACAAACTAGAGGTAAAACAAGGGATGTCAAAAACAAAAAAAAATATAATTATTATGTTTTATTAAAATTAGTAACGAAAATCGGGGTTTAAGGCCATCCCAAACATAAAAGTATTTACCCGACTGACCCGGAAGGAGGGTTTTGTTTTTCGAGTGTATGTATGTATGTCTATTTCTTTGGCACGCTCTGTAGCCTAAATGGCTTCATGGATATGAACATATGAGGTGTCGTTAGATTCGTCTAAACTGTGGGAGTGGTAATAATCATAATCTCCCTACAATGAAGAGTCGGTATTGTTTAAATAAATATGTTTATCTTCAAAATTATATCTTAGCAGTTCAATACTGAAACGAAACAAAAATAATATTAACTAAACAAATGCATAAATACAAATAAATAAAAGCGAGATAAACAAAAATAAAATAAATAGAATAAAGTGCGAACCCTAGACAAGGTACACACCTCATTCGTTTAGCTATATTTATTTTCCATTTATCCGGATTCTTTTGGCTTTTTCGGCCAAAACAATTATTCACAGGTGTTGGGTAACAATTCAGGATTATAATTTTACATAATCTGTTTAACTTCAGCAGCAGAAACTTTAATAAATCAATAAAATCAAACAGTAAAAAATACTTAAAACACGTTCACACGCAAACATAATGGACGCCTGTGATTGGTCGAGCGAGCAGTTTGCCATATTTGATTTTGAATCTTTACAGAAGGCCGGATTTGTTACTAATCTGTTACTTTTGAGTTGATTTTATATGGAAGATAGCCATCTCTGATATGGAAATTATAATTCGTTAGAAAGTATTTAAAATTTTGAGTGTTGCCTTATTCACAGTTCATTTTTACCAAAAACGTCAGTTAGCCGGCTTTGATTCTATAGGACTCATTTCTTACATCCTTTTCGTATGTTCTTTGTTAGAAAGAGACATTGTAAGATTAAAATTAGTTTAGTTGTAAATAACAGAATCAGTGCCTATTTAAAAAAAATCCCCGTTGGCATCGGGAACAGAGTCCTAGTTAAGCGCTTTGACAATATCACCGGAATTTCCGACCTACCGGGGGCTCCACCGCCTAACTTTGGTGGTAATAGTAAAGAACACCATTTATACATTGCATCCAATCAGGGCCCACGAATGGTCATCGTCTTGGCACGTCATTAGATGAAATCAATAAATTGTGTTCGTTATGATTACCACCAAAGATACACAATAGCCCGGCGGAATATTTCGGACGGTGCTAATTCGTTTGGAGTTATATATGCGCCAAAGATTTTCATAGGGCATCGTGCCTCTACCCAGATGGATAATCCGCCTTACTAAAGCATGACATTTAATTTCACTCCGCTTGACGGGCTCCCTGAGCAAATCGCTCTCAGTTCGTACTGCGCACGGCTGTCAAATACTGTCAATTCTGGCTTGTTTATTTCATGTTCCCATAGAGGCGACTATCCTTCTGGACGTTTTAAATTCTTTGATATGCGCGTTGTGACACGCAAAGCGATTCCGGTCCGTCCGACACTAGACAAACGAATTAGCACCATCTGAAATATTCCGGGCATAAATTCCGATGCGTGAGTCGTCGCGCTAACAGTGGTCAAGGCTCCAGAGACTTCCTCACAATGCGAGCCATCTCCAGGAACACTGTTTCTGATTCTGGCCCTTCATCCAGCCGCCTAACGCGAGCCTCTTGAGGCAGTTGCGCAGTTGGCTGTATTAAGGCGATGGGCGAATGGGAAACAACTATTGGTACTTTGGTAGTACAATGGTTGCCTGGCAATGGTCCACATATAGACATCCTCGTGTTCCAGATCAAGATATCTACTTGCGTTTTTATTATAAAAGTTATTAATTAAATGTTTGACGACATAAAAAAAAAAAAGCACAAACCCACAGGAGAAAACGTCTTCAGTATTATTCCAACTAACACAAACAACGACTCCAACATGTTTAGGATCTTTAAAAGATGATATTTTCAATTTCATTTTTACTCGTAGTGTTCAGTATTTGTTTGTTTACACATTTATGGTTACCATGGTATTTAAAATTAATCAATTTTTTCCGCCAAGTTTGGGCTGTGCTGCCATGATAAAAAAAAAGTGCCAAGTTGGTAATAATAACAAAAAAATATACTGGCACCCAAATGTCAAAAACTAATTGAATAGCCATTTTTTTTTATTAAAAGAATGTTAATTTTCTTTTTTTTGCAAATGGCTTACAAGCATTTTTTTTAAATAAACCAGTAAAAGTAACAAATCTAGCAATACAAAGAGTGTTTTTTTTATGTAAAACTTTCCAAAGAAGCTGTCTCGTATTATTTAGTCAGTAATAAATGTTAGATATCATTTTTATTTACAAAAAATATGTACAAAATACAATTTTTAATAATTTAAATTGCTTGCAGCTTGTATTAGCGAAATGGAACATCAGCTCAGCAGTTTCATTTCATTACTGACTGAGCAGTGGAGACTTTTTGTCGAGAACTTGCAGAGTGATGTTGCGTTTTCATTTTTATTTTCATAAATTCGTGTATTTTGAGTTTTATTTTTGTCTGTCACCTTATTCTCTTTTGGCGTTGCATGCTGGTATATTGCAGTTCCATTATGTATGGAATCATGATGAAGTGAAAATAATGAAAGCAGATTTTTTGCCAGTGTCGACCAGGGGGCCTCGACAAATTGGATGTCGATCAACGACTTCGATAGTAGAAAAGTCCAGTTTTGTATGTATTTGACGTTTCGCTATTTTTGAGATGGCTACCCTGCGTCTGACAGCTGTCATAATGACGTTACATTCTTGAAATCATCTCACATGTTCGTAGTTTCGCAAATTGCGAATATTGAAATAAATTAAACAAATTTGCATAGTTTTTACCCAAATTCATTATAAAAAACAGATAATGTCAGAGGTGCCAGACCTAAGTAGTGACGAAGACCATTTCGAAGATGAAGAATGGCAAGAAATGGAGTCGAGTAACACGATGGTAACATGCTTGTTTTGTTCCAACGTTTTGTCGTCGATAGAGGAGGCTTTTAACCACTGCGAGGCGGTCCACCACTTCGTATTGAGTACTCTAAAGCTGAAGTTCAATATGGACTGCTATTCATATATAAAACTCATCAATTACATAAAGTTCCACAAAGCGTCTGCAGAAGTGATAATGAGTGTAAATGATGCTGTATGGGATGACGACAGGTATTTAAAGCCCGTTGAACACGATGAATGGTTGATGTTTGACTTCGAATCGCTCACAGACAAGCCTAGCTCTCCCAAAACATATCACGCGAATGTTGAAAATGGCTTAGTAACATTATCTCAAGCCCATTTCATTGAACTTCAAAGGACAATACAAACTTTAACACAACAACTTAGTGAGAGCCAAACACATCTACAAATGGCTAAGGAAGATATCCAAAAAATGCAGAATTCAATGAAAACTATTGTTGAAGGCGGTAACACCAGTCAAAATACGGAGGAAACAAAAGTCATTGTGAATTGTGTTTCAAAAGTACCTTTAGAATTTGATGAAGGATACTTCAGCACATATGCACACTTTGGAATCCATTACGACATGCTCTCTGACAAAGTACGCACTGAAACTTACCGTGATGCTATTATAAAGAACAAAGAAACCTTGCAAAATAAAGTTGTACTTGATCTAGGATGTGGTACGGGCATATTATCTATGTTCTGTGCTACAGCTGGTGCAAAGAAAATTTATGCCTTAGACCAGTCAGACGTTATATATCATGCAATGGATATTATAAGAGAAAATAATTTACATGATGCGATAAAAATTGTCAAAGGCAGGCTTGAAGATACAAAGTTAGATGAGAAAGTTGACATTATTGTTTCCGAATGGATGGGATACTTTTTGTTATTTGAAGGAATGTTAGACAGTGTCATTTATGCTAGAGATAATTATCTTAACCCCGGAGGGTTGTTACTACCAAACAGATGCAATATAAGTCTAATTGCAAATGGTGATGTTGACACACATAAAAAGCTTATTGAATTCTGGTCAGATGTTTACGGATACAAAATGAATTGTATGAAGTCTGAGGTTGTCCGGGAAGCCAGTATAGACATAGTAGGGTCTAAGCACATACTATCAGATGCATGTGTTGTGAAAGAAATAGACATTAATACATGTACAACAGATGTAATGGATTTTACATCAGAATTTAAACTACCAATTTTGCGGGATGGAACACTTACCTCATTAGTTGGTTATTTTGATACATTCTTTGATTTACCAGAAAAAATTTCATTCACAACTGGACCTCATGATACACCTACACATTGGAAGCAAACTGTATTCTATTTCAGAGATTTTAAGGAAGTGAAAAAAGGCGATATTATTGAAGGTACAATTATTTGCAGTAGACAAAAAACGGATGTCAGGGCATTGTCCGTTCAGTTAAATATATTTGGTAAAAGTCATAAGTATATTCTAAGTTAATTAAGTTAAGGATAGTTTAAGCAAATTCTTTACAACAAATTATTTCATTTATTTAATGTTTATGGAGGTTTCATTTTGCTTATAAAGTTGTTTTGAAATAGCCTCACATTTTTGGATTGTTAATCTGCATTCAAATTGTGCTGCATTTATTTTACAACAGGAAATATTTTGTAATTTTAATGTTTGGATTATTTTTATTTCATTGTGTAAAACAGTTTTGAACTGCACTTATTGCATATTTTTTATGACTTTTATGGTTAAAGTGTAAAACACATCCTGAAATTGTATTTCTGTTAATTGTACAGCTTGAGCAAGCTTGCAGCTTATTTGTTAAAGCTTGCTTTAAGCATGAATCTGAATATTTGTTGGCATCTGATACTAATCTCGGGTGTATAAAGATGGATTGTAAGTAAAGGCATTTTTCTACGAAAATCTTTATTTTATTTTACATATAATTTACACATTAACTAAAAGGTGTTTTAAAATCTATTTACACATGTAGAAAAAGAATTTTATATGTTGATTAAAAATAATCACCATATTATTTGAGATTTCGGATATATTACTCAGTTTTCATACATAAAGACATTTAGGATTTTATACTAAGATTCTTTATTATATTTAGGTATTTGTATGTTTATTACGTTTCAAATATAATAATTTATAACATTGGAAAGGTGAATTGGCTGACAAAAAAGTCTTAAGGCAGGTTAAAAAGGTAAAAATATTATGTGTAATCTTAAGGAATCAAAGCTCAATAATTTTACGTCTGATCTACACTCTGTGAAGTTAATAAATATATATAATATTGTAGATAGATAGGTTCTATTTCTTACATATAACTGCATGTTTTCTTAATGTTAAAGATTAGCATTGCTCAATTATAGCTAACAGTGAATCGTCAAAAATTAAATACACGGAATGTTTCAAGATACTGTACAAAAGTGGTTTCTACATCACGCAATATAATATGACATTCAGTTGATTCGCTGAAAACATTCAAAGTTAATATTTATGTACGATTGCAAGCCGTTTTTATATAAACAACAATCAATATTCATGTACATAAGGCTCAGAATGCTAAATACTACATCATTATAAAGCTATATCCCATATCAGAATTGCATCACTAATCTACAATTTCAAAAGTATATTAATTAATTGTACATAAATTGATTATTCTTAATAATATTCAATATAAACTATTAGGTACACTAAATGCATAATATACAGAATTAATTAATAAATCTCTAATTTAAATAGATGATAAATATATAAAAAGATCTATTGTTAATTTGTCTAGAGTAAGCGTCACAGTTTTGATTTTTTTTAATTATTCCTTACCTTACATTCCCTGAAATTAAATAGGGACCTATAATTACCATGATTATGGATTCTTTTGATTTGATATTCAATGTGAATGGTCCCACGTACCTACCGAGAAAACTAGGCCTCTGATAAACGATCGAAATTTTTCTGTATTTCACTTATGGATTCTATTTTTATCTTATTCAGTTCAAAATTTTGGCATCTGTGAGTAAACACTTGGCCTAATATCTTTCACAATAATAAATTCAATTTGATTACTCCCAACATCAATGGAAACCCTATTTGAAGGACGGTACATTTACTTGGGTCCTCCACAAAATTTCGCTTTTCTCATTCCTTAGACTATCTAGGTATTTTCTGTTATTTATAGGCATATGTATTGTATAATCCCCATTTAGTCTAAGAGTTCTAATAGGTATTCGTTTTATTCACAGAAATTCTTTTTTTTTCTGTTTGAGCACGACCATTAGTTAGTATAATGTTGTGAGGTTATTAAAACTCATTTTTAGATTTGTTGAAAATGAACAAAACGGCAATCGTATTATTATTATATCATGAAGATTTTTTTACTAACTTATTGATAATATAATGTACTATCTAGGTACCTATGCTAGAATTTGAGATGGCGTTTATTATTTAGAAAATAATTTCATATTAAATAACATTTGGTCAGGAATATCAAGACTCTCCAATTTAATCGGAAACATTAAAATTAATAAGCGTATTTTTCATATTATGGGTTAAATTTAATACTAATTTATGCTACCATACATACCAGGTAATTTATATTCTAGTATTTTACTAGGTTTACAATAAGGTGTATGTTTGATCAAAGAGAAGTGCACATGTGTTTATGATATTACATTATGTTGATTGCTCCATAACCAGCGTTTGATAGATTTATCTATAGATACAGCTCTTAATTCCTATATTATGAAATGAGTTCAGTACAATTTTATCATATAAACTAGATTAATTTATTTCAGTTATGAGTAAAACAAAGTTATTAAAGTCCTAATATTCATTATGAGTATGAGGATTAAGTGGGAATGCCACAAGGCAGAACCATGTGGCCACAATGTATTTCTATTGATAAATACGATGTTTTAGATTTTATCTGGTAATGGCTTAGTAGCCTCATTAGGAAACTTGAAGCTTAATAAGGACTTAAGCTATGCTAAATAATCTTAGCGGCGAATTATAATGAATAATTTACACTACTGGCCTATTACCGCTCGGCGGTACATCGCCTGTTTTCAATTTGCTCACTATGTTGTCTTCCACATAGAGAAAATTTATACAATCAGGCTTTCCGCATTGTGCTTTTATGTCGTATATTTGTGCGTTACACACAATTTAATTTGCAACGTAAATGAAGCGTTCTCGCACACTTATTATATTTTTAGTTTTTTTTCATCAGTGAATAGAACACGTTGTAACAACTAGATTTAACGCTATTTACAAATGTGGCTAAATATTATTCTTCTGTTGTTGGCGGGACGCTGGCGCTCTCCTCCTCTTGCTCGGCTCTGGCTCGGGCTTCAGCGTCTGGAAATAAATAGGATGCTTCTGTAGTGGACAATTCGTGATTAGGAAATATTCTTAAATTCATATTGCCTTTAAAATAATAAAGTAAACCTTTTGCCGCTTGTTCTTTCCAAATCTTTTTATTGTCACTGAGACATGCAATCCAGGGCTTCCTTATCTTGAATTTATTGTTCGTCTCGGTGGCTGGAATTGATAAAAGACAACAATTAATTATTATGTATGATATCCCTTATAAGTATTTTAATAGTTTCAGCATGCTTATTTGGTGCATCTTATTTTATTGCCCGGTACCTCAACAGATATAGCCTGTATACCTACTTAAATATGTATGCAGTATTTAATAAATTTCTGTAAACAGAAATCATAACAATCTGCATGTGGTACAAAACTACATACCTACATATTTTTTACTTCATCATCCTCTTCCTTACCTGTATTCTCCTCATTTATAGGCTCATGACCAGCTGTACTCGTGGAATTCTTAGAACTGGAATGCAGCGGTCCTAACACGCATTCCAGCATATCAGCACAGACACCCATGCTCGGTTCCACGATGAATTCAATAAAACCGATCTGAGATTCAGCGACAAGAGTGTTGTTTCTATCGCACAGAGGGCTGAAGGGCAGGCCTAGGTCTCGTTCCTTGTCGCCTTGCAAGAAGAACTCGTCAAGAAGGCTCATTGTCCATCGGTGGTGGAGATCCCATCTCTGCAAATGGCAAAGAAAACACTATTGAACTTGCAGAGGGATAATGGTTTCAAAATAAAAAGGCAGAAGTCCAAACCCAATTCTTTGGCTGTAAGTTTCATCACATAATTATTATCCTCCTTATTTACAAAGTACCATCATACATTTATTATTATCTACTATATTTTTTTTACTCCAGCCTAGCCTCATGTCACTTCCTTAGTTTTTATCGACGGAGTTTTTGTGGTATCATGTACCCATGACGTCATCAATCCTCGCCGCTTCAGTCGTGCATCCAAATTTCCAAGTAGGTGTATAGGTAGTACCTAGTTACCTACTTATCTAAGTATTAGTATGTTAAAAATAATGGATATATTCTCGCTAACAAAAAAAAGCTATAACTAATATGAAAAGATCTTCCACAAAAAAAAAGAGCCTTGCTGAGTTTCTTGCCGGAGTCTTCTCAGTTTAAGCTGAGGTTTAAGTGTAATCCGAACCGGTGGTAAATTCAACTGTATGTACCTATTTAACGTTCATAAGTGCCTTACCCAGGGCTTAAACTGAATAAATGACTTTGATTTTGAACAAAAAACTGTGTCGCTCAAGTCGGCCACCACGCTGTACATACAAGCCGGCACGCACACATTCACACACTTACATATTATTCGAGTGCGAGCGACAGAGTCTCGTTTCCCGCGGAATAGCCAACAAATTTGTGCGTGAGAGGTGGCCGACTCTCATAGACAGTTTTTTACCATATAATCTATCCTCACCTTAGCAGGATGCGAAATATCACAGCAATGGAGTACTAGCGAAGCCGCTTTAGACTTGTCCACTGTAGGCTCCGCCAGCGTCAGCAAGGACCTCATGTTCTTCAGCTGTTGGAAGTGGAACGACATGTCTGTAGCCAGTACCATGTCGATGACCAGCGTGCGGAACTCCCGGAACTCATCCCGGGACAAGTTCTGGAGTATGTTGCACTCTTCGTCGCGCATTAGTCTGGAAAGAGGAGACTTGGGTATTTTAATATAAATTATGATTCTACCAAATGTCAGAGCAGCAGAGGTGTAAAAACATAAGCCAGAGGTAAGTATCCCGACGACTAAGTATTCCTAATGGAATAGCTGTCCGTCAAGTTTTACCCGCGTTCCCGGGATACAAGTAGCCTATGTTCTTCTCCATGCCATATGCTATCTGCGTGCCAGATTTTACCGCGATCGGTTCAGCGGTTTAGGTGTGAAAGTGTTACAATTAAACTAACTTAAATTCGCATTTATAATATTAGTTAGGATGCACGTGGCACGTACTAATGGTATTTTTAGGGTTCCGTAGCCAAATGGCAAAAAACGGAACCCTTATAGATTCGTCATGTCTGTCTGTCTGTCTGTCTGTCTGTCTGTCTGTCTGTCTGTCCGTCCGTATGTCACAGCCATTTATTTCCGAAACTATAAGAACTATAATGTTGAAACTTGGTAAGTAGATGTATTCTGTGAACCGCATTAAGATTTTCACACAAAAATAGAAAAAAAACAATAAATTTTGGGGGTCCCCATACTTAGAACTGAAACTCAACATTTTTTTTTTCATCAAACCCATAAGTTTTTTCTGTTTCTGTTTCATCTTAGGCTTCGTCATCGCCCCTTATGGGCGGGTCAGAGGCCAAACGCAAGCCCATTTAAAAAAAAAAAAAAAAAAAACTGTTCCCTAAGTTGAAGTAAATGTAAAGCAATACAGAAAGAATGGTTACAATCCGATTAATATCTTCGGACATATGCGTGGACAAAAATACTTACATACACCTATGCAATTTTGTATATTTGTTTGGAAGCTCTAATAGAACATCATAAGTGAATATATTGCAGTTCCAATAATATTAATTAAATAAATGCCTTGGGTCATTCCTCACACACGGTCATCTGATCCCAGAGCTTGCACTATGGAAACCAGATAACTGATATAATACATATACTACTTTTTGTTTGTAAATACATACAGACTCAGGACATACAGACATTTTCATGCACACAAATGCATGTCCTGTGTGGGAATCGAGCCCACGACCTGCGGCGCGATATGTAGAATCTTAACCAGAGTCTTAACCAACCACGTCAGCTGGCCTGTCGAAATATTACATACATTACGTGTCAAATTGATAATCTCCTTTTTTAGGGTTCCGTAGCCAAATGGCAAAAAACGGAACCCTTATAGATTCGTCATGTCTGTCTGTCTGTCTGTCTGTCCGTCCGTATGTCACAGCCATTTATTTCCGAAACTATAAGAACTATAATGTTGAAACTTGGTAAGTAGATGTATTCTGTGAACCGCATTAAGATTTTCACACAAAAATAGAAAAAAAACAATAAATTTTGGGGGTTCCCCATACTTAGAACAGAAACTCAAAATTTTTTTTTTCATCAAATAATTTCATCCCATAAGTGTGGGGTGTCTATGGATAGGTCTTCAAAAATGATATTGAGGTTTCTAATATCATTTTTTTCTAAACTGAATAGTTTGCGCGAGAGACACTTCCAAAGTGGTAAAATGTGTGTCCCCCCCCCTGTAACTTCTAAAATAAGAGAATGATAAATCTATAAAAAATATATGATGTACATTACGGTGGAAACTTCCACCGAAAATTGGTTTGAACGAGATCTAGTGAGTAGTTTTTTTTTAATACGTCATACATTAAAATTAATATCAAATACTCAGGTCTATACTACCATTTACTTATATACCTACAGCTTTGTACGGAACCCTCGGTGCGCGAGTCTGACTCGCACTTGGCCGGTTTTATTATATTTAGAGATGACTTCGTAACGTCTTTCGTTAGGTATACCATAGATATCGTCGCGGCAGAATCTCTGGGCTGTTGAATAATTATTCAACGGTAAAAAAGCCTCAAGACAGTAATTTATTTATATTTATATAATGCAAAAGTTACCCAAGTGTCTACCTTAGTTACTTATGTTATTGTAATATAAAACCATCATGATTAAATTACTATTATGGATATAGGTCAAAGTTATGCCTTAGGTCCCAGTTTACTGCCTCCTTAAGTACCTATCTGAGTTGAGTAATGGTTAACACTTAATAATACATTGCTATAGAATTAAACGACATGACGAGGTTAGGAGAAGTGTCAATTATCTCAATTTTGCATAATAAAATGCTAATTTAATATTGTGCCCTAATTATACAAAATTAATACCTTTAAGTAGGACAGTGTTGTATATTAATTAATTACGAGTTAATACGTAGGTAGGTTATACCCTCCAAACCAAACCGAAGCTCTTGAAGATTCTACTGAAATTCGAAGGGAAGTCTTTTAATCAAGTCGCTCATCATCAGAGACACTGCGATTAGCATCATGGCAAGGCTGGCTTCTACACTTAATTTATACTGAATGAGCTAAAACATCAATGTCGCGGGGTAGGAGCCTGGTGATCTGTGGAACAGGTTTTTCTAGTTTCTTTCCTTTTTTACAGACACTAGTCTCTCACAAATTGTATTTTTTGTCATCATAAAATGTTTTTGTTTTGTATATATAATTTGTGAAGAGAGCATGAATAAATAATTATTTTTTTATTTTAATCCGTACTTAGCCTGTATGGTCTCAGCAGAAGTGATTGTATTTATGAGTTTAAACTTGGCCTTAATTCGCTTTGTTGTTATGCAAAGTTCATCCCCCGCTTTGGGGCACATTGCTAAACCACTGTATAGGTACCTACCTATAATATATAGGCAGGTGCATATCTACCTACTTTTCTATATCTAGTTCATAGATGTATTTGAAATTAGTAGAAATGTAGTTAAAGTAGGCTAAGTTATCATCTCAAGACTACAATTGAATTAATTTCCGTAACCACCTATTATTCTCCCCAATTTCGATACTCCAAAGTCGATACCTAATTCTTAAAGGGACCCTAGAAACAGCCAACTAAGTGGGTACTGGCAATTTATTTAATAATGCCTGTACTAACGTTATTTAACGTCAGGTCTTGACAGCTATTGATGGATCTTGCGGGAGGCGGGACATTACCTGCCGTAGGCTGCAGATATTTCGTTTTCGCAATCTTTCTTATGTATAATGTTCAAGCATTCAAGAATTATAATAAAGCGACGAGTAACGTAAGCTTGCTGTATGAATTATCTTTATTTTATGTTGTGAAGTTTAAAGCGGTAGATTTTTCGATAATAAAATTCTTTATAGAGTATATAAATACTACGTACAAGTTATAGTGTATATTTTTTACTGTGACCTGTGTTATTTTCTGTCAGACTATGTGTTCCGCCTGATGGAAAGTGGCTACCGTAGGTTATGGGCATTACTGATTGACTGTCTTGCCTCTCAAATTGGGTCAAACACCCTTGAACTATCTGCTAGAGGCTCTAGACCTGACCGCGTGACCTGCCACGCGGGCAGGTCACCCATGCGCTGGTCTGACCAAGTAAAATCTGCAGTGGGAAACCGCGTATCTGAGTGCACTAGACAGTCTGCCAACAGAGAGAGATGGCGGGATCGTGCGGAGAGCCGTGTCCACCACTATCACCTATGTGGACGCCTCAACGTGACCACGACAGCTCTGCCAAGAGCGAAACGGCAGTTACATCACATCACATCAGAAAAGTGGAAGGAACCAGAGTTCCTTCCACTTTTACCTGTATGACCAGCCGTTCAATGGAGTCGTTATCCCGCCTAGAAACATGTCCAAAGTACTACTACTGTGACTACTGCAGTATGCGCGACTGTACTGAACGTGTGTTTACCCTCTCTTTACTAAACTTGCTTTAATTAAATCATGTTTTGTGATAAGAAAAGTTCGCAAGCAGTAATCCTGTTTGTGAACTTTATTTGAATTTTAAAATATTTTTTTAACAAAAAAAATATAATTCATGTCAATGCCAACGAAAAGTGGCATTGATTTTTATATATATTAAGTACCTAGATAGAATAGATAATGCACTATTACACTGATCTCACAAATATACTTTACGTAAACGATGAGTCCTTTTAGCGGGTACAGAAATTGTATCACGTTTTCCATGCAAAGTTAGGTTAGTGTCATCATTTATCAATCCTAGCGACGCGAGATGGAGTAGGTACGTCTCGCTTCCTACCGCAAAATGTGCGTTATATATACGTTCCTAACTTGTGTTTTTCTGTGATGTCATATTAGAATAGCATTTCTAGGCTTCGTGTGCTTGCTTTTATCATGGTAAGATAAGCTTGGCCATGTTATGCTTGGCCTAACTAGAATAAAACAAAAATATACCAAGGCAAGGATGAAGCACACGAACGAGCACTCTCGGCGGGGTACGTGAAGTACCCGGTCGGCGGGGCGCTTGGTTGCCCAGTACTGTTGCTGGTACTCGTTGGGGCTCTTGCCTGCCCGTTGATTCGCTGCAGCAGATCTTCAATCCTCACAATGAAAACACCAGTTTACTTTCACAATTATTCCTTTATTCCTTATTTCACAATTATTCCTTTTATTCCTTTTCTTTTTCCTTCTTGGTTGTTCTCTCGGAGGTTGCTGCCGTAGGAATACCATTTCAAGAAAACCGCGTCTATATTTATACCTTTTGGCAATGTACCCTGACCAATCAAATCGCTAGTTTTAATTATTATTGACCAATGAGAGTCGATGGCGTGATCCGAATCACCCTTGACCTTTTCTAGCGGTTTGTTTTCTAGCTATCTCTGTCTATCGGTACTCTAAGCTCTTCTAATGCGTAGTTTGCCTATTTACTGGGTTTTTCTTGGAAATGGCTGTCCTATTACAATGAGAACTTGTTTATCGACTAGGTATTGACATTATATACTTTATACAATAATAATTACCTAGATATTCCTATTACTTTAGGAGTAATAATACAAAATACTGAAACGGCTCACGTCTCGGTAATGCCGCGTTTCAGTGTCTTATTTTTCTAAATAATTTTACACAACATCGATAAATCTTTATTTCCTACACATTATTTACCTTAGGACAATTCAATATAATGACAATTAATACTTAAATATGGCAAAATACAATTCATTTAATTTTAAAAAATTCAAACAATGAAAATATGGGACGACATTTAGATCGCGTCGCTAACATTGTGTATATATATTAACCGTCTTACTAATAAAAATATGGAACACGGTTGTTTAACAGCTGTATAGTTATGCAGTGTGTAAGCCTTACACAGTTGCTATACACTCCCTTTACTAATAATCAGTGTGTAAGCGTTGTATAGTTATCTATTTGTTAAAACAAAAACGACTGGCAACTTTATAGGAACGTTTTGAAACTAAAACTATCTAACTTTAAAATACGGGAGAAAATATGGGGAAAAATGTGAAAACACCAAAAGATACTGAAAAATAATTATATAAAATATTAATCATATCATAAAAATCAGGTTTCTTTTTCTTAAGACTATTTTTATTTTAATAATTAAACAATAAAATTACTTTTAAAAAGCTTCAAATAGCTAATGGTGGTTTTGAACGAAACTGTCTTGTGCTTATGGCTACAGTAGCCATTTAACCAAAGAAGAAGAAGAAAGAAGAACGTCATTGTCAAATTACAAATGTGACGTCAACAAACGAAGCAAATGGCTGTGCCAATGACTTCAAATCTAAGGATACACCTACCGGAACATTTTGCATAAAGTTATCAAAATCAAATAAATTGTAAATTTTTGTTTTATTTTATCCATAACTCCAGTATAAAACACAAGCCTTTCACTACGCAGCTAGGCATTTTTATGGCAATTATAAGCAAACAATGAACGAATGAACTGTTCCGTGGGCCGCAGTATGACCGCAGTAGACTGAGTCGCGTTGGCCTTAAAATGACTTTTTAGGGCCAGCGCGTTGGTGTCATTTTGTTGCGCGGTTGGCCTGGTCCGTAGTAAATGGACACAACACTTGATTGTCAGACACAGCTGATCTATTGAAATCCGCCATAATGTTCTTATACAAACACTAAACAAGGGTCCTGGCCCGTGTAAGCCCTGCGTAAATTTCCTAGGTAACTAAAACACGTGTATACAGGCTTTGTGTCAAAAATGTTTTTATTAGTAGCAATTATCCTATAACAGATGTGTACACCGCGTGTAACTTTTTATTAGTAAGGCTGTAAGTATATATAAATCTCTGGAAGACTTTCCATTGATCCCATTTTTAGGGTTCCGTAGCCAAATGGCAAAAAACGGAACCCTTATAGATTCGTCATGTCTGTCTGTCTGTCTGTCCGTATGTCACAGCCATTTATTTCCGAAACTATAAGAGCTATAATGTTGAAACTTGATAAGTAGATGTATTCTGTGAACTGCATTAAGATTTTCACACAAAAATAGAAAAAAAAACAAAATATTTGGGGGTTCCCCATAATTAGAACTGAAACTCAAAAAAAATTTTTTCATCAAACCCATAAGTGTGGGGTGTCTATGGATAGGTCTTCAAAAATGATATTGAGGTTTCTAATATCATTTTTTTCTAAACTGAATAGTTTGCGCGAGAGACACTTCCAAAGTGGTAAAATGTGTGGGGGGGACACACATTTTACCACTTTGGAAGTGTCTCCTGTAACTTCTAAAATAAGAGAATGATAAATCTATAAAAAATATATGATGTACATTACGTTACGTAAGTAGTTAATACGTCATATATTGAAATTAATATCAAATACTCAGGTCTGTACTACTATTTACTTATATACCTACAGGTTTGTACGGAACCCTCGGTGCGCGAGTCTGACTCGCACTTGGCCGGTTTTATTTTTTATACAAATTATTCCAAAACGTTACAAAATTGCAAAAAGCTAATGGGCAAAACGAAACGTAGGAGAACGAAAACGACTGAAATAGTTCGTAGAGTTAGTACGCTGAAGTGGCAATGGGCAGGCCACATCGCTTGAAGAGCCGATAACCGCTGGGGAAAAAAGGTTCTCGAGTGGCGACCACGCACTGGAAAGCACCGAGCGGGACGCCCTCCTACCAGGTGGACCGACGACGTGGTCAGAGTCGCTGGGCACCGCTGGATGCAAGCGGCCCAAAACCGTTCGAAGTGGAAGTCAATGGGGGAGGCCTATGTTCAGCAGTGGACGTTGATGTGTGAGTGACGTGTGATGATGATGATGATGATGATGAATGGCTAAAAGCTAAAAGATTGCCTGGTAGAGATCACTTTTAGTGATAAGGCCGCTCATTGTAACGCTTTCTTTATTATTTTAAGTTCTTGTATTATTTTTTCATGTGGTGTAACATTAAAATGTTATCTATCTATCTGTATCTTGATGCCCAGTTCCTACCTACTCTCAGAGGTAGGTAGACATTTTGCACTAAGTAGGTAGTTAAATATTCATATTCTTTTAGGTAGACTATGAATAGAATATTTATTTATTTATCATTATTGCACAATGTACACAACATATCACAATATAGTATATATGTATACATAGACCCTTTTATACATTATATTTATAGCAGGTCCATATCTATTTAATTTTATTATAATTTTATAATAAATTCTGCTCAGGATTTCTCTTATTATGTCGTAAGGTAATAATAAGCAGCCAATAACGTATCGAATTTTCGATTTGGCACATTCCCGTAGTGCGAAAAGGAGCTAAATTTGCCTCCCGAGGGAAATTATATCGCATTATAACGAGCAACCCCACGCCGCGCCGCTCCTTTTGTTCGCAAAAATTCAGTCAGAATTTTCATAAAGATTCGAATCTTTTATTATCATATTGTATTGTGTATTTTTGTTTTCGTTATAAATTGACAATCACGATTTGGCGAGTTTTAAAATTAGGGTTGATTATTTCTTTCTTAATAATAATTATTTTTTTATTTCACCAACTTCCGCTTGGGTCCCGCTTAGGTCGGATTTTGAAATCAATGGCTGAACTTCAGTAGTACTATTTCATTGATTAAATTCGTCTATACAGAAACTGCTCTAATTTTAAATGAACATTGTATCTGGCAATGAACAATACATCCCTAAAAGTTACCTATAGATATTAATGAAATCAAAGTGTCAATATCGTGAATCATACCTATCACGTATCTATAGATTTATTTAGGCCTCGTCTCACAACCCAATAACCACAGCATCGGTACCTGTTAAACTATCAAAGCAAATTCAGCCTACAATTCAAATCATACCTATCAAGAAAGCACAAAGTTAACGAACTAATCTGCAGTCCGGACGCGTCGCCTGTCAGGTGATGCTCCACCGTCGTATTTTTAACCGACTTCAAAAAAAGGAGGAGGTTCTCAATTCGGTTGTGTTTTTTTTTGTTTTTTTTTTTTTTTTTTTTTATGTTTGTTACCTCATAACTCCGTCATTTATGAACCGATTTGGAAAATTCTTTTTTTGTCTGGAAGGGTACACTTCCCGTCTGGTCCCATTGTAATCAGATCATCGTATTTGATTACTTCTTCGTGTACTTTGAAGTCGGTTTAAGTTTTTTGTAAAACAGTCCAATTTTTTAACCGACTTCAAAAAAAGGAGGAGGTTCTCAATTCGGTTGTATGTTTTTTTTTTTTTTTTTTTTTTTTTTTTTTTTATGTTTGTTACCTCATAACTCCGTCATTTATGAACCGATTTGGAAAATTCTTTTTTTGTCTGGAAGGGTACACTTCCCGTTTGGTCCCATTGTCATCAGATCAGGATTTGATTACTTCTTAGTGTACTTTGAAGTCGGTTTAAGTTTTTTGTAAAACAGTTCAATTATTAGTCACTCTGCTATAGTATGTAATTGAACGTGCTTTGCCTTATTAAATTGATTAAAATTTTCTGATTTTGGAACAAGCTAGTAAACGTTATCTAGAAACCGATTTTCCCTTGAAATAAACGTCCCGTACAATATCCGACACCAGACCGGTTATATTTGATTAAAATGTAAATCGTTTGCGGGACCATGATGCACAATATCGTCCAGGACTTGGATAATAATAGGGTTGACAGCATGTCATTTAAATGGAGTTTATAAGTTTTAAAATGCTGAATTTTCGAAGAACAGATAATTTCAGATAGCAGTTGGATGTGGAGAGCGGCAAACGAAATAGTACCCTCGGTATTATTATTACTAGACAGGCTTAATAATATTAATACTGTGTTTGCACTGTAGTTATATTGAGAAAGGCCTATTGCCACCAGCGAATGTCTATTTTGTTAGTTGGTCATTGATGATGGCTGATTTAATCTTGGTTTGGACGTAAAATATATCCTTTATTATTATTTTAAATTAAAATTAGACGCTTATTTTAATTAAAAGTTAGATGGCAGCCCTAGATTCAAGGAATATACCTACTTGGCTGTACCGTTTTTATTATTTTTAATATCCGACAATATCTCGTTTGAGTTCCCTCTTAAATGCAAGCGGTTGCACACAGAATTGATATTATAACATTATCATATCATTTGAAATAAGAACGTATTTTTATTTTTCGGTTGGTATAAAAGTAGATTATAAAAATCGTTTGAATTTAGAACAAATTACGACTATTTATCTCGGTTTCGATACAATTTATTTTCATGCTGCGTGTGATAAAGTTGTTCATATTTTTATTACCCGACTGACCCGGAAGGAGGGTTATGTTTTTCGAGTGTATGTATGTATGTATGTATGTATGTATGTATGTCTATTTCTTTGGCACGCTCTGCAGCCTAAACGGCTTGACGGATTTAAGCATATGAGGTGTCGTTAGATTCGTCTGAACTGTGGGAGTGTCATAGGGTATATTATTTTTATATGGCGTCTACGGATAAGAAAAGAGGGGGGGTATTAAAAACAAAAATTTCGTTATTATAACAATATGGGTATCAAATGAAAGCTTGTGAAGAGCCCATTCCATATATGTATATATTGTAATACTTTTATGCTACCATTTTGACGTAAACTGCAAAAAAACATGTTTAATGCAAGGACAGTAGGTATAGTAGGTACCAACTATGAGCGGTTACCGTACGTAATTCACAGAGTTGCGATGGTTGTTAGCGTACCGCTCATTTACTTACTAATACTTACAACTCATTCTGTATAAAACTAAAAAGTCTGAAATAAATTTAATTATTAAAAGAAACAAAAAACCCGACTGCGTAAAACAAAAATTAACTGAAAAGAGTAAAACAAGCTCGTTAATCTATAGATTTTTGAATATAACTTGAATGCTATAAGGTATTGCAGTCGGGGATAAACAAATAGTACAAAAAAATATACTTACATACTTAGGTTATTGGTTTGTCCCGACTACAATACCTTATAGCATTCAAGTTATATTCAAAAATCTATAGATTAAAGAGCTTGTTTTACTCTTTTCAGTTAATTTTTGTTTTACGCAGTCGGGTTTTTTGTTTCTTTTAATAATTAAATTTATTCATACACGTATTCATGATGTGTCATTAGTCTATAAGATGCCTTATATTGAGGTTTATATCACAGGGTTATACTCAGGCACCTTTGCTATTCAAACATTCATTAATCTTTAAGCCTTCTGCGTGAGGACAGATTCGCCATATCCAAAAAGATTTTTTTAATGGTGTATGGACGGTGTATGGTGTATAAGATTTTTGCTTTCTAGATATCATGACGACCACAGATTTCATAAAATGAATGTCTTTTAGAACACTCAGGATTTTATTATCTGTGATATCCATTATATTAATGGTATGTAGGTTAGTGCTAAAGGTAGTGATATACCTAGGTTTTATTGCCTCATTTTAGTTACGACTCTGAGGCAAAAATTGCGTGTCGTAAACGAGTAAATTCCTTTTAGCGGACCTAACCTTTTCTAGTAGAAGTTTACGGATTAGAAAAGTTTTTGAACTAAGTAGTTACTTCTTACTCTAACGGCCCGATTTACAAAGAGTCATAGTGAAAAATAAGTAAATTGGACGACCTATAAAAAGTTGTAGAAAATGGCTTCGTCCTGAATTTATCCTGCCGTGTTAACGAAATAGTACAATAGTATTCTAATTCTATGTTTGATATACAAGAAAATATTTTCGATTCTTCATGGGCGTACAATCTCGACGTGAACGTTACCTGAAAGCAGCACTTATGTGATGGTTCTCCAGCACAGCTCTGTCGTTGTACAGCAGCGCTGTGTCAGTTCCTGACATGACGTGGAAGTTGTTCGTGGTGCCGGTGTGCTCGAAGTCGTGGACCACCGCCGCCACCAGTGTCGCGAAGATCTCCAAGTCTGATAACCAGTTCTGGGACAAAATAAACATTTATTATAGCAAGTGTTCGACTTCAAAATGTAGGGGGTTCTATGCTTGCGTTAATTTCACCATTTTTCGGAAACGGCTTCTAATGATTTAAACTATATTTGTAGGTATTAAGGTACTAAATCCAGAGGTGGTTCCATAAAATATTTCTTAGGACCATGGAAATTGAAGATACGATGGGTAAGATATGAAATTTCTTTTTTTTTACTTTACATACTAAAGGTCAACCATGCTCAACAATAATGAGTGAAAAGAAAAAAAAATGAGAATTCTGTGGTGGTCCCATAGTAAAAGTTGTTGTTGTTTTTAGAGAGGTAGAGCATAGCGTTTATTCGCTCAAAGAGCAGCTCGTCTGGGGATGTACCTCCACCTTATAGAATACCGCAGCCAAATAACTTTATGTTGTGTAAAGTTGTGTTCCTGCGCGTGAGTAAGGTTGCCAGAGCTCATAGGGGAGGGGGGATAGGTCGATAACGCGTGAGCGATGCTTCGTGTGTTGCAAGCGTCTATATGGCTACGGTAACCGCTTATCATCAGGCGGGCCGTATGCTTGTTTATCAACTAAGTTGTATAAAAAAATAAATTTAAAAAAAGCATGACTAATCCAACATAAGTTTCGAAAATGTGCTATCTCGAAATCTCCACCCAGTATATTTCTCAACCGAAAAGAGCCCGAATATGATATTCATATTCTCGGTCAGTGAAAATTTTTGAGTGGTAATGAATACGTATAAAAATCCAAAATCGATTGTGTAGGAAATCTAAAAAAGTATTATTTTTTCATAGATACAATGTCCGAGATGTTCCATTTTTAAAAGTTAGTTATCATGAATGTTAAAATGTCTTAAACGACCAGAGTCATCCACTTACCATAAGTCCCGTCTGACACAGCATGTAGTGAACAGTCTGCGCGACGTCCGCCGCGTGCAAGTTGTTGTGGTAGGGATTGTGGAACTTGCAGTACCCCTCCTCTATCCGACTGAGGAAGTTCTCCAGGATTGTTGGAGGTACCTGAAGACAGTTTTTGTTTTTTACTTTGTATAGGCATGTGACCACAATCTCACCATGGTAAGTGATGATGTGGCCGAAGGTGGTAAGCACTAAGCCTAGAAGGAACTGGCTCTCAAGTGCAGCTGTCGGAACATACCAATAGGTGCTTAACTTAACTTGACTTGAGGGTGGTAGCCAGCCAGATGGATACCACGTGGGTGCTAAGGTTTCCTCGTAGTTTGATGGTATTAGTCCGTTGGCTCGCGGCTAAGATGCGCATTCTTCAACTACGTTTATGAAAAAGGTATTGTTATTCAAGTGATTACCGATTAAAATTTATTTATTATCAAAATAGCTCTCCAATATTGTAATTATCGTCAATCCTGGCACAGATTCTGGCAACAGCATTTTAAATTGCGTAGAAATGGCGTAGAATCTACTAAACTAATAACTATTTAATTATATGAAAATCTCTGGACGGATCAAGTGTTAGAATATTTACCAGAATAATAGGAAGAGGTATTCGAAAAAAATGATTTTAAAATATAATATCTTACGAGGCTAGGGTTATTTTCATCAAAAGTCCAGACCACGAAAAAGTACGCACTCCTCAGGAATTTTTGATAAGATGTAAACTGAAACTTTTCAAGGTTCTTTAGTTCGTAAGGAAAACCCGCAGACACAAAATGTAATTACACAGATGACGGCATGAAAATAATTTGATTACACTCGCGTTCGACTCTAACCGAGAGTGATTGATTAACTTTCGGTAAAAACAATCGTAAGAAATTTAATTAAACATATTTGCTTTGGAAATCATTCGGCTCAATGTTGAAGCTTTCACCAAGAAATAATATTTAAACTTTTGTTGTTATGTATTTTCTTAAACTAATTGAATTAGGTACTTTGGTACATAATTACTTTATTTTACGGCACGTTACGTAAACAAATACGATAATGTACCTTACTTTGTAGTTGGTATTTGTTCTGAGTGCCAGTGAAGCCAAGGTCCTATCAATTTGTGGAAAGAACCAGTTCTAGGCTTGGTCTCCAAACCACCTTCGACCACGTAACATCCTGGGACCGTTTTTCTCACACGGCTATCTAATAACTAAGCTGAGCTTGCAATTAACAAACCAGATTATTGATATAATACACATAAACTACCATTTTACGTTTTACCCCGACATTCCACACAAACTTTCATATGTATAATATTAGTAGGGTTAAATATTATAGAACACATTATACGGAACCACCAATACACATATTGTAGCACACGCTTATCACTCTTTCCTAAGTTATCCGGTGAGTCTATTAAAACTTTCTTTTCAACTTTTTCCGACGATGAATTTTCCTTGCCAGAATCACGACTTGTAAAAAATTTACGAATGAAATTTCTGGATTTTTTTAATAGGTAGGTAATACTCTCCGCAGAAGCCAAATTATATACAAGTCTATTTGCATTAGGCAACGAAAAACCGCACAAACGCGAAATAATAAAACGCTTCACCAACAATGCGAAGGTCAAGGACTTGACTTTTATTTCAGGCATCGAGGAAGAATCCCTTAGAGTAGTAATACCAAGCAATCAGATTCCGAAACTAGTCAGTGATTTGTCACTGATTTTGAACAGTAAGGACCAATCACTGCAGCGTGTGTTCTTGGCTTGGCCAATCAGAGTGCATGCGTGCTTGGCTTAGCCAATCAGAGCGCGTTGTCGGCGGTGGGAAATTGGCGGAATATATTTCACCCAAAATGAACGTCATTGCGCTTCTTTGGGTTAATTGTTCGATGATTTCAGGTAACGTACGCGAATGAATAAGTACCTCTCTTTCTACTACCTGCCTGTAATTTCCCTTCGGTCATAATGGAAAGGGTTGTAAAAAGGACCCATTAACGTTATTAAACAGACATCTACATGAGGTCATCATCAGAGGTCACGAATGTAAAATTATTTACCTTGCTTAAGTACGAATTTTATATAAAAGTTCAACAATTATATTTGTCGAGTAGCACTATTTATCAAAGGGATATAGTCAAATTCCGCGCGACTTTGTTTGTTTGACTTTGTTTCGGTAAGTTAATTAAACTATACAAATTTTATTCTGTTTGTTGATTGTTGCAAACATTTTAAATCAGAATGTCTTTGAGTAAATGTTGATGACATCACAAAAACATTGCATTTTTGTGTAGTTTTTAATTGGTTCTGTTTGTTTTCTTTAATTCTCGTTTTTTGTAATTTCTACAGTATTTAATGTAATGTTGTGTGTTGTCCAGAATAAATCTTTTTCTTTCTTTCTTTCTTTCTTTTATGAATTTGATGAACGTATGATGATCATCTTTCGTTCTACAGACCTTGTACAATATTTTATTTTGATGCGGCCGCGCAACGGTGCTGCGGATGTCTGACTTCTCACGTGATTTCATAGTTAACGAGAGAGACAATAGTCACATCTTGAATTCGTCGTCAAGCTTGTGATAATTATCTCACAGAATCACCCCCCAGCAGATTGGGATCTTACCTTAAACTTGTGTATCATTCCGTATCTATTGAGCAGCTCGTAGCCTAGATATTTTACAGGAGCGCCCCCTGCCGCCTCGTGCAGAGCGAACACGTCGAATGACCACTCGTCTAGAGTCTGCAACAAATAAATATATCGAAACAGCTGCCAATATTATTCAGGAATACGAAAAAAAGGAAAAGGATTGTAGCCGAGTTTATAGCAAATAAGAATAAAAACCGGCCAAGTGCGAGTCCGACTCGCGCACCGAGGGTTCCGTACAAACCTGTATATAAGTAAATGGTAGTATAGACCTGAGTACATGGAAATAAAATAAGTATTTGCAATGAATTTCAATGACGTATTAAAAAAAAAACTACTTACTAGATCTCGTTCAAACCCATTTTCGGTGGAAGTTTGCATCATATATTTTTTATAGATTTATCTATCTCTTATTTCAGAAGTTACAGGGACACACATTTTACCACTTTGGAAGTGTCTCTCGCGCAAAATTCAGTTAAGAATAAAATTATATTAGAAACCTCAAGATCATTTTTGAAGACCTATCCATAGACACCCCAAATTTATGGGTTTAATTTAAAAAAAAAATGAGTTTCAGTTCTAAGTATGGGGAACCCCCAATTTTTTTTGTTTTTTTTCTATTTTTGTGTGAAAATCTTAATGCGGTTCACAGAATACATATACTTACCAAGTTTCCACATTATAGTTCTTATAGTTTCGGAAAAAAGTGACATACGGACGGACAGACATGACGAATCTATAAGGGTTCCGTTTTTTGCCATTTGCCAACGGAACTCTAAAAACGAAGTAAAACACTACAAGAAAAAAAAAATACATTCATGGTAGCAAACGTCTAACCTGGTCCAAATTTAAACAAAATAACATTGCCAGTTCCACTCAACAATTATGATTATTTCATTAACCGCCTTAAGCTATTTCAACGAAACATGGAATGTTTTAGCAGTAGCAAAAGGCAAACAATCGGCAGGCTTAAGACCGGGCCATGGAGTCAGACAAACAATAGACTAAATAAATAACGACCCAAAATGAGAACAAGCTACGTAACTTCTGCATAAAACGTCGCATTTTAAATTATTTCGAGAGAACGTGTACATACGGTACTACCGTACTGTATAATACATACGCGTACATATGACTGTATTATCATACAGTAAGTATGTACAGTCGAGGACATAAATATGTATACACTTTTTGAAATTCAAAAGCGATTTTCTCGCATGTTTAACATTTAAGTGTTAAACTATTACACAAATCATAATAGTATATGTTAGAAGATTCTGCCTTTATAATATCTCATAATTTCAATCAGTAGTTTAAGAGGAAACCGTTGTTGAATTTTACTAATTGTATACATATTTATGTCCTCGACTGTACCCTGTATGACTGTATTATATGCGTTCCTCTTGATACAAGACATTTGAAACAGGTTATTACTTGGAGCCTCATTAGGTTTAGTTGGCTTGCCATCTTCTGCCTCATCATCACTGTCTATGGTAAGATCATGGTCAGACAAAATTTAATTTTCGAGTATTAATTACTCCAGTTGAAAAACGCTATGATAAAATTCAAGGAACGTAGCACAAATAAGTAACAGGTGTAATATTATTCCGTATATCTCCACTGGCTCTGCGGTTAACACAAGTGCTTTTATGTAATTTAGGAACGGACGTTAGATTGAGATGAATGTGCTACGCTGAAGAACTTAATTACATACTTCTTTTGTTTAATTTCGTTATAACGTCATTATGTGACTTACAAGTGCCAAGGTATCTAGTGAATTCTTTATGGCGCTTAGGTAAGATTTACGGCTTGTAATCATACTCTACTGTCATCCCGAATTAAGAATTAACATATTAACAAAAAATAAACCGCCTTCAAAGTACACTAAAAAGTAGGAAATAACTCTTATCTGATCTGACTGTTTTGAAGTGAACGAAATCGCATGATAGTATTAGAAAATATTTCGCTGACTTCAAAACGGTGCCAGATAAGAGTTATTTCTTACTTTTTAGTGTACTTTGAAGGCGGTTTTTTTTTTGTTAAAAAGTTAATTTATTTTGAATTTTTAGTTTCATATATACTTAAGGCCCAGATTCCTCTCCAGCAGATTTCAGTTTTCACCCTTGCGCCACATTTTCACATAATATTAGCGGAAATTACCGGAACTAAGCAAACAAAAAATACTAGCTCCCTCTATTTAGAAGTGCGTCATTGCAAGCAAACAATTCAACGTGACAAACCGCCATCTATACATTTCCGCGAGAACGAAGCTGTTTGAATTGGACACAGTAAAAATGTTAACAGTAGACAAACTGCAGACTAACATTTCAAAATATAAATTTTGAAATACCTTAAAAAAAACTTTTGGCGGGCTAGTTGGTGTAGTTTGTTAAGATTCCACAACGCCGCCGATTGTATGTTCGATTCCCACCAAGGATATGCATCTGTGTGCATGAACATGTTTGCATGTCCCGAGTCAGGGTGTAATTATGTATATTAAATACTAGCGACCCGTCCCGGCTTCGCACGGGTACAATGTCATAATGTGGTGAGAATGGAGCGATTTGCGCGGCAGCCCACGCCACCCGGTCCCGGTATCGCGTATAAAAAGTGTGGCCGAATTGCCTCACTTGAACGGAACTTGAACGGAACATAGTTGTGACGTATGGCGTCTTTTTTATACGTAGTAATAATTTTCTATCTGATGGTTAAAACTGCATCGAAATCCGTTGCGTGGTTTAGAGTTAGCGGATAAACAGAGACACAAGCTGACGCGGAAAACGACTTCTTTTCATACTATTTAGTGATGTATTTACAAGCTCTGCTTAGTTTGGGATAAGATAAGATATTTATTTTTAAAACTGGATACTTATACAAATACGCAATACTAAATACAATTTGGGTTCTATAAATTCGGAGAATACAGGCTGTGACAAATGGACAGACAGGAGAGGACCTCAATCGAGATATTAGATGTTATTTGACAAATAAACAGGTTTTCTTCCATCACTTTTTACAATAATTGTAGAATTTCTCCATAAAATGCCCTCTTTACTTTACCTAACATTTTTATTCATCATTATCATATCAGCCTAATGATATCCACTGCTGAACATAGGCCTCCCCCATTAACTTCCACTTCAAGCGGTTTCGGGCCGCTTGAATCCAGCAGCGCCCAGTAACTCTGACCAGGTCGACGGTCCACCTGGTGGGACATCCACGTACGGTGTCCCCCCCTTCCAGTACGTGGCCGCCACTCGAGAACCTTCCATCCCCATCGGTTATCGGTTCTTCGAGCGATGTGGCCTGCCCATTGCCACATCAACATACGAACTCTACGAGCTATATTAGCGATGGGCGATTGTTCAAAAAAAAGTAATCGAAAGAATCGACAATTGTAAAACTGTACATTCGATTGTCGATTCATTCGTTCTAACAAATAAACAATCGAATAACAATCGACCTTTCGAATGAAAATTGACGCACGCCACGCAGGTTGCAATATCGACGGGTGAGCGCGGGGGCGAATAGATTCATTCATTCGGCGGGCGGACAGCCAGCGCACGGCACAGGCCACGTGCGGTGCCGCACGAAGCGTATTATGAACAATCGAAAGAAGTCAATTGTTATTCGAATGATTCGAATAAATTGGACAATCGAATAATTCGATTGTTTTTAGTAACAATCGCCCATCGCTAAGCTTTATCGAGAATTTTTGTTCTCCTACATATGTCCTCGTTTCGGATCCTGATTCATAGTGAAATTCCGAGCATAGCTCATTCCATAGCTTGCTGAGTGACTCTGAGCGTATTTATGAGTATATGTATGTGATCTATGGTACTAAAGCCTTTACGGAAACCAGCTTGTTCGGGAGGCTGGAAGTATTCAAACCTACGTGCAAGACCATTCGTAATGATTCCCGAAAACAACTTATAAACGTGGCTTAAGAAGGATATCGGGCGGTATTTCTTCAATAGGGCCTAATCGTCTTTTTTGAAGAAGAGCACCACCATATTTCCTCTCCATACTTCTGGTGTTATACCTACAGGGCATGAATCTCGGAATATCGGATCATCGCTATATCGGAATTCTGATATTACAATTTACAATCCGATACTGAGTAGTAGAACATCGAACAATTAACCCAAAGAAGCGTAATAACGTTGATTTTGCTTGGAATCTATTCCGCCAATTTGCCACCATTGACAATGCGCTCTGATTGGCCAAGTCAAGAACACACGATGAAGTGATTGGTCCTTACAGT
The DNA here is from genome assembly GCA_947623365.1 of Achlya flavicornis. Lineage (NCBI taxonomy): Eukaryota > Metazoa > Arthropoda > Insecta > Lepidoptera > Drepanidae > Achlya > Achlya flavicornis. The sequence continues at coordinate 3,748,301 of OX392468.1, read as the reverse complement.
TCAAAATCAGTGACAAATCACTGACTAGTTTCGGAATCAGATTGCTCGGTATACATACTCTAAGGGTTGTTCCTCGATGTAGTAGAAACTTAGTCAACGTAAGATGTGTAATATTTTCCTTACTGGTACTAATTTTACTGTGCCATTGACACTTCACGACTACGCGACTGGACCACAATAATACAATGAATATAAAGGTATATCGGCTCGACTCGATGACTACAGATGACTCGATGACCGCAGTAGTGACTGGCACGCCCGCCCCAACTTCGGGGCACCTACTGTTACCAGTATCAGTCAACCTACCTTCAATAACTTTTCTTTGATCTCAAAATAAACAACATTGAATGAAGTGTTATTTAATCAGGTAAGTAACTAAATAGATAATTGCTCATTAAAAATAATATATATTGCTAATTTTCATTTTGTATGATTTGAAATAAAAAAAAACACTTTCCGGGATTTGAATCATCACCTCCTTCAGTCGGAGCCTACATTAATAACGCGCACTTTAGCCCCCTAGACTACCCAAGCCATACCCTTCATAGACGAAAATAAGTATTAGTCTCTGTCAGTACCACGACATGGCTCGATGACAATTTTCAAAAGTATCAATCATAACAGATTTTATTTTATATATTTTTATTCATAACAAGCCAATAAAAGGCTCAATTGCCTTAATTTGACTAGCATGCATTTCCAGTGCCTTCTGAAGATAATTTGATATGATTTTTTACTCATTTGAGAGGGTTTTATTTTTGTGAAAATTCTGAAAGAAAATGACACAGGTCCATCTAGCAACGCGGATCGCCGCGGAATGCGAGTGAGCGCGAAGTAAAATACGCGAGTTGCAGGACAATAGAGTGCGGTATGATGTTGATGGTGCTCGGTTGAATTTGACGTAAGCGACTTTTTTTAAAATCATTATTATGAAAAACTGAATAGCTAATTCAAAAAACTAAATCGGGCGTTTATTTTCTTATGATATGTACTATATCGATGTAAAAATTCGTATCAAAATACCTTCAGGCGTTGGATATATTTGGGAATTTCTTGATTTTTAGAGGTATGTTTGATTTTTTTTTTATCGATGCTTTTAATTGAAATCGTGTTTTCGGCTCGGGCGATGTGTTTGTTATATCCTTAAGTATCATATATTTCAATTTCAACACCGTAGAGTTAGCAGGTTTCATATAATTTGGGCAGCAATGTAGTGTATTTTGCCCAAACTTTCGCGTGTAAAGGCCGAGATAGCAGCAATCGCGGTTGATTTGCTGTCATTTTTAGGGTTCCGTAGCCAAATGGCAAAAAACGGAACCCTTATAGATTCGTCATGTCTGTCTGTCTGTCTGTCTGTCTGTCCGTCCGTCCGTATGTCACAGCCATTTATTTCCGAAACTATAAGAACTATAATGTTGAAACTTGGTAAGTAGATGTATTCTGTGAACCGCATTAAGATTTTCACACAAAAATAGAAAAAAAACAATAAATTTTGAATACTTAGAACTGAAACTCAAAATTTTTTTTTTCATCAAACCCATAAGTGTGGGGGGTATAGACACCCCACACTTATGGGTTTGATGAAAAAAAAAATTAACCTCAATATCATTTTTGAAGACCTATACATAGGTATAGGTCTTCAAAAATGATATTGAGGTTTCTAATATCATTTTTTTATAAACTGAATAGTTTGCGCGAGAGACACTTCCAAAGTGGTAAAATGTGTGTCCCCCCCCCTGTAACTTCTAAAATAAGAGAATGATAAATCTATAAAAAATATATGATGTACATTACGGTGGAAACTTCCACCGAAAATTGGTTTGAACGAGATCTAGTAAGTAGTTATAAATTGAAATTAATATCAAATACTCAGGTCTATACTACCATTTACTTATATACCTACAGGTTTGTACGGAACCCTCGGTGCGCGAGTCTGACTCGCACTTGGCCGGTTTTTTAAGAGTTCCGTTGTCTGTCTCCGAAACATATCATCAGATCTATATGAAATTTATATGGGACCATTTCGGAATAAACACCTTGCGAAACAAAAAATAATTTTGAAAATCCGTCTACATTTGACTGAGTTATGCCCGAACAAACATTCGAATTGAAATAATCAGCGTGGGCACTTGTAGATAGGGAAAGACTGGACTGGAGGCGTTTGAAATATTGTGTGGGAGACGTATGGAGAAGATCAACTGAACTGAGAGGGTGAACGAACGAGGAAGTGTAAGAAGAGTCGAGGGGAAGAGAAATATAAAACGTAGAAAATAGGTGAGGAAAGATGTTTGGATTCTTTACGTTTCGTACGACAAACTTATTAAAATATAATAAAAGGAGAGCGAAAGTGAGTCATCGTGTCATATAACGAGGCGCAGGAAGTTGCAAACCATAGTATGTAGAGTGTAGGCTATACCATCAATAGCCCGTAGAAGAAGGAGATTGGGACTATTGTCCCATTTGTCACATTCAAATGGCTTGGCTTCAAGTGACACAATAGGAAACCGAAATCGCATTCACATTTAAAATTAATTATTCAGTAAGTAACACGTAAGTAAGAAGTAAAACAAAAGTTACAGACGTCACATATACAGTGAAAAAACTTAAATGGAATTGGGCAGGCCACATGATAAGAAACAGGAGAAACAAGTGGACAAAATATGTCACCATGTGGTACCCTCGTGATGGGAAAAGAAAGAAAGGTCGTCAAAAAATGAGATGGGAGGATGAAATTTAAAAACATGCTGGCACAACATGGCAAAGAAAAACAGGAAGTTATGGCAAACCCTAGGGGAGGCCATTGCCACAGGGCAAACTGATACTGACGCTACCGATATCGAAGATTAAAAATAAAGAGTACACAAAATATAATTAATTAACGCTATCAAAAAAAAAAAGTTGTCGTAATTTAATTGTTATTCAATTCTATAGTTTAATGTAATTATTTAATAATCGTTTGAATGAAATATATGTAATAATAATTATATCAGAAATAAAGGCTAATTGAAATTGAAATTGAAGTAACACATAATATCGAACGAAGTAGCTAGAATCTGTATTGTATCTGTTCTATGTTGTACTAATTGGAGTGGATGTTTGATGTATACCTGTGTGGCCTTTGCGGGGCTCCAATTGTACATTCCGGTAGGCCACTATTCAAATTGTGATTCCAGTAGAATGCATGCCTAAATATCGAGCGCGCCTTGTCTACAGTGTTAATGGAAGCTTTAGTGACTCTGACGACTGAATTTAAGGTTTATTTTACAATGGATACGTTTGTATTCGACCACTACTTCAAAGAAAGATGTGGCTGATGCTAGTAAGTACACACAGCCTGGCTTTCCAGTATAGACAGATGCCAGATATTTACTAGTAGGTGCTTGGTGACCGATTTTCAAATAATCTTATAATATTTTGTACACTATTTTTCCTTCACCGAAAGCTCATTCATTCCTACATTCAGCTTATAATAGCAATTATATAATAGTTAGTTCAATTTTAATTCAATGACAAACTAACCTTGAGCACTCTCACAACATCCTGAGGGAATTGCATAAGCGCAGTACTCGTGACCCTCCTGTAGATCCGATCGACGAAGATTCCTGCCCTGATAGCGTGCGCCACTGATCGAAACTTCGGCTTCTCATCTGACTTCCGCTTCGCCGTCGCCAGCTGCCGGGTGAAGGTAGACGCCAGCCATTCCCTAACTTCAGGAGGGACAGCATCAGGCTGCACCTCTGATAACTCGTCATCTTCGTCTGCTAGTCGCCTGCGCACATCCCAATTTTATGTTAGATCCGGTTAGTATAAAAAAAGTTTGAAGCAAATACTCGCGACGTAAGCTTCGAAGACGATGTTATTATAGCATTAGACGCTCCGATTAAATAAAATTGAGCATAAATCTGTTGTATAAGTCCTTGAACAAAGATATGCCATTTAAAGCAGCAAAGCTGTTAACAGATACTTTTGATTTAGTATATCACCGCAGCGTATGAAGTGGTCTAATCATGTTAGAATATTAGATTCGGTGATTTTGTTTGTTATTATTGTAATACTAAACTTTTTATGTTATAACAGAACTTGTAGTCTACTTATCTAAAGTGTATTTTATTTCCTATCAAAATTGCGTAAATGTAACATTAATTAATGATCCAGTGAATTGTTAGTGTTTACAGTACAACTATTATCTAATGCATAGTTTAGTTCTAAGAAAATAATGCTTGCTAAATAACCTAAAATTGTACATTGTTAGTCTATTTAAATTACGCTACCTCTATTTGTATGTAAAACAAATTAAACTAGATGTTAGTTGTCAAAAGTGTGGATAATTTCGGAATTAAGCTGCTAGAAGGTATTGATACAAAAGATGTATAAGTGAGGTACATTGGTGTATCTTTGACGAATACAATTCCTGGTAAAAGTGGCATTGCGACAAAGTTCCACCTACTAGATTGATAAGGAGATTTTATTATTTAATTGGAATAGTGAGATACAAAATGGCTAATCAGTTAGATGGAACTTTGTTCAGTTCATTGACGTATGTCGCAAAACTGTTTGCTTCCGATATTAATGAAATTAAAACAAATGATACAAGTCTTTCTGAAATCAGAAGAAGATTTTCCATATATCATGTTTATTTATTTGATAAAACATGTGAGACCAAGTATTAGAGTATGGTAGTTGTCTGAGCATGCTGTTCAGGTGATGTAGCTAGGTTTAGGTTTCTTTAGTACATGCTGCGTGCTCAAGAACTCCTTACGCTGTTACATTGCTTTCCATATGATCACTCGCTTAAAAGCTTTTATTTCAATGGAATATACTTTGGAGTAAAATTTCTATTTTCGATATCCATTTTGTAGAAATAGAAAGAACAACAGTATGGTTCTGCAATAGAATTCAATATGCCGGAAAATTTCAATTTCATATTACAAAAGAGTAGCGTCGATCCAACGAAAAAATCACTTTCCTTCCATCGCCAAAGCATCGATCGAGACTATTGTTTTTGCCGTTGATAAAAAAACAAAATAGAATTACATTTTGCATATTTCTGACTAAAATTTCATCGGTATGCACCGGTGAAATTTTTGTTGAATATCAGCTTCTAAATTTAACACAAATTTGCTTTGAGGAATGCACGTTGGAAAGCAATATAGCACACAAAACAATTTACACGACAAAATAAGCAGGTCATGTCGGGACGCATGGGGTTATTGGGTGGATTCATTCTTCCATTGCTACTTGAATAAAACAATAAATTGTTTGGTAAAGATATTGATGCGCAATTAGTTTTGTTCAAGAAGCAATAGAAGCTAAAAAAATGTGCATGTGCAAAGTGGTAACATCGACACACCTAAACACCAGGGTTGGGGCCGACTGCTGACGCGCCACTGCCGGTCTAAAATAAAACACGATGTCATTGGGGCAAATCAAACGACAAATTTTGAGGGTAGAATAGGGGAGCACGATCAGCATTCATATTTCGCGACCGGTTGCTCATCATAATGATGGTTAAAATCTTTTACCAAATCAGTTTCAAGAAAGTAACGAAAACAAATAAAAATATCTATGATTATGAAGCGATGAGAACAACCAGTTGGATACAATTAATATTTACAGTTTTAGACTTATTTTACAATTATAATATAAGATGGCTATGATCTGCATTTTTATATTCTAAAATGTCAAAGCGAGGTTGCAGCTATAAAAATAAAACTGTGTAGTGAATACAAAATAATATTAGGATATGATAAATACAAAACCGCAAGTGTAATATTTAAATAAAAGTAAAATGGTTGACATATAAAGGGAAAAGCTGATGGAAATAGCTACACAGGGGTCCCCCAGACATAAGAACAAAATAACATGCCGAGGAAAGACAGAGATGGTACAGAAGAAACAGGGACAATCACAAAAACGATTCACAAGGGTATCTGAAGACGGCACATATGAGTAAATGCCTGGTCTAATCTAACGTTGAGAAAACACTATTACTACACTGGAACAAGTTAAGCAGTTGTCAAACCTTGCTCAATTACACACAAGAAGTTTCCAAAGATGTAAAGTAAACTTTGCTTAACTTATTCTCTGGAAACTTTAATTACACAGAACAAATAAACCTATGTAATGTAACCCAAAAATGTATAACAAGTTTGGATAGTATCCACACTGATATAGCACGCAAAGTAATTTGGAAAGACGTTCTAAACTACCAAGAGGATAGGAAACTGAGAGAGTTCGATATAACGGAAGCTTCAACATAACAGAAAGACCTAATCGCACAGAGTGGACAGAAGGGAGGCGCGACTACTTGGCCATTGTCGGCGTTGTTGTAACGGTATTAACTTTGCTTCGTTCGGTTTCTCTACTGAGCACCTCGCCCAGCAAGGAGTGCGCAGGCGTCGCATGTGGAGTGTCGTCTGCTGCGCGCGCGGCTGCTCGCCACCACTCCTATCCCTGCATTAGACATTATCACTGGCGACGCGACGTACACCCGCTGTCGTTCAACTATTCATTAGAAACACCCTAGAAACTGTTGTCAATATGGAGTTGCTATTAATAGTATGATTGCGGTGATATTTGATCCATTTTGATAAATGAATAATGCTGAGAAACAATAACGTAACGCTCTGAGAAAGTAAATAATAAAATAACAAACGATCCTCTGAAAAAATATGAAATCTAGATGTCGGAGCATTTTTTCAATAAGGAATGAAGTAAGCGCAACATGTTATGTTCGAATGAAAACAACATTCCCTCGGTTTCAAAGTTAATTTATTTGAATTAGATATTTATAAGGATTCCTTTCCAACGAGAAATTAAAATCTATTGAAACCATATTGCAAGGATTCTGGATTTTATTAAACTTTGTATTTAATTAATATTGAAACGTGTCACGGAAAGGGTATTCGCCGTAAGTTACTAATAGCCGTGATATAATCATATCCCTAGTGATATAATTATGAACCGGCAGATAGCTTTTTGAAAGCAGTTCATAACTATCTCATTGATCTACATTGATCAACCTAATTTGATAAAAAAAAATATTTATTTTAACATATTTTTTTTATCTAATTATGTTGAAAATTTTTTAATATGCTTTTTAGGGTTCCGAAAGATGCGAATCGGGACCCTATTACTAAAACTCTGCTGTCCGTCCGTCCATATGTCTGTCAGTGGGCTGTATCTCATGAAGGGTAATAGGTAGAGAGCTGAAATTTTCAGAGAATGTATTTCTATTGTTGCTATAACAAAAAATTATAAAAATTAAATATAATCAAAAATTAAATGGGGCGCCCATACAAGAAACGTCTTCTTTAGTGTATTTTTTTCATAGCAATGTTGAGTTATTTAATATTGTACGGAACCTTCCGTGTGCAAGTGTGACGCGCACTTGGCCGGTTTTTATTTTAGTTTCACGTTACTAATTTTGCTAATATATGTAGTTAGTTCGGAAGACTATACAATACGAATTTTAGCCGCATTTAATCGTATTGAGTCGTTGCTCTGCTATGGAGTTCCAGTGCCTATCCTCCTACTCCATCATCAGACCCTGAAAGCCATATATGATCAAAGATCATCTCACGACAATTCCAACTACACAATTTCCCAGGATATTTTACTGCGACATATACATATAAACTACTTACTTTGGTACTAGGCCCACAGATCGCGAAAGAGAAAATACTATAATAAATATTAGCAAGTGACGTGAAAAGATAATCACCGTCATAGAGCGGTTACACGTTGGTTATGATTTTAATTTAATTCAATTCAACTGGGAATAAAAAAATTGGAGTGTATTTTTGAGTAGGTATTTTGAGCTGATGTATTCTTTAACGCTTTCGGATAGATAGGCCCTTTCCTTTACGGTGCAATACATTACTCGCTACTTTCCAAACTTCAAATAGTTCACCAAACGTCAGACCAAAAAATATTAACACAGCGATATAAATAGCGTAGGTATACATATATCAAATCAATATTCAATTTGAAAGTAAATCCGAGTATAATTCTGAGTGTAGGTACATACATAGTAAGATACATTCATATGCTAATGCTTTTGCATGGCTTTCATTAATGAGTCTACGGTGCAAAACGTGTAGACTATGAAATTTAATAGCGACTATATTTAAATCCTGACTTTACATTTGAAAAGTTCAGTGAGCTTAATTTTCACTCTATATTTTACATAATCTTACACCTACGCTTCGTGTGAATTTACGCTTTTTAGGGTTCCGTACCCGAAGGGTGCCAAACGGGACCCTATTACTAAGACTCCGCCGTCCGTCCGTCCGTTCGTCCGTCTGTCTGTCAGTGGGCTGTATCTCATGAACGGTAATAGCTAGACAGCTGAAATTTTCAGAGAATATGTATTTCTATTGCCGCTTTAACCGCTTAATGTGACCGGAATACTTGTGCCTTTTACTTTATTATATAATTTAATTATATTTTCTTAATTTTTTGCTTACTTATATACAATTTGATTTGATATAACTTGCTCATAATTAACGTGGGGTGGGACCTGGTGACCTGTAATTCAGGTTTGTAAAAACCTATCTCAGGCATCAGTCTCTCACTTAAATTATTTTTTTGTAATATTACTTGTTTACAAATTTGTGTCAAATGTTAATTTAAGTGTTGAGAAATAAAATTCTTATTATTATTATTATTAATGTGAAACGAGCAAATGAACGCGACGATGAAACACACCTTATTGTGTGAGTGAACGACACAGTAAGAGTAGCTTTGATAAATTCGATTTTACATACACTTCGCTTCTGTCATGAGTTCATGACACCTCATAGTATGTTTTTATGAGTTTTATTCATGAGTAAAAAAAATACGGTACCGAAATGAATATCACATAATCTGTACTGTACGTTATTGTTCGGGAAGGTAAACCTAGACCATTAGACTGTTAGCAAATAATAACTATTTCATACGAATAAAGGTGTAAAATCTGTACATTTCCTATACTTGAAACGAAGCGCATCGCATTTACATTTCCGGCAAAAAGGAAATAGTGAATTGAAAATACATGTCTGGCTCGAGGGAGTCTGCACAAGACGTGCACAAACAAAATCAACTTGGCACCACTTGTTACCAACTGTTTTCAACGTTACCCTATTGTTTTACATTACATTACATGCATAGCAGTGATGCGGAACAATTGAATGTAAATGAACACAATATTTTTGTACGTATTCTTGAGAAATTGATCAATTGATAAGACACGTGTATCTAGCATAAATCATTCTTTGATATCTAAATTGGGTGGAGGTAAGAATATTTTCTTGAAATATTATGCAAATCAGGGAGCAGGGTGCATATGTAATGCTCCTTGAATTATTCCGAATAATAAATAAAATAACTACAAATCTCAGTTTTATTTATATACATATTTTATATATTTAGCATCATTTCTTTTTCTTAGATAATCTTTAAGGTACATAGCTTTATTTATAACAAATTTGTATAGTCTGCCGCTGCTTCCGATTAACTGCAAAGTTCCCATAAGGCTGGCAGCGTTTCCTCTTGGGATAGCCGAAACAAGACGCAATTATATACAAAGGTAAATTTGAAATAAGATATTTCCGATTAACATTCGACGAACACAAATGTGGAATTGATACCAATTTGTACCCTATTGTTTGTTACGACAGATTGCAATTTCCCCCAAACAAGCTATCATGAAACAGACTGGAGGTAAACGAAACCTTTGTTCAGAACAATATACCTTGTTCTCAAGGATAATAGAATTCACCAGGTAAACAAAGGATGGGTAATTTCTTTATGAAAATATTGCTATATTATGCATATTGGTACATGAATATATACTCATTTTGTTATAATCATCGTCTAAGGGAACATCCGATTTTATACCTTGTGGATCTCGTATTACATTTCAGTACTTTAGAAACTGATTTTTACCCGACTGACCCGGAAGGAGGGTTATGTTTTTCGAGTGTATGTATGTATGTAGGTATGTATGTATGTATGTCTATTTCTTTGGCACGCTCTGCAGCCTATACGGCTTAGATTCGTCTTAACTGTGGGAGTGTCATAGGGTATATTATTTTTATATGGCGTCTACGAATATGAGCGGTTACCGTACGTAACTCACAGAGTTGCGATGGTGGTAGCCTTACATTACCTTTGCGCTCATTTACTTACTAATACATACATACAACTCATTCTGTATAAAACTAAAAAGTCTGAAATCAATTTAATAATTAGACTTTAACCCCGACTTTAAAAAAAAACAAAAAAAACCCGACTTATTTAAAGACAGGCCATATTTTCTTGGAGCGATCCAGATGAAAATATGGAGGAAATAAGAATTATGCTAATGAATATTTCACATGAGGATATTTATTTATTTTATTTATAATAAATAAATACAGGAACAGAACATGACCAACAAAGTAAGCACTAGTAATTAATTACCAGTATACCTACTCTGATAATAACTATCGATACTGAAAAATCCAAACTTCTTGTAAATCTATAGATTAAAGAGCTTGTTTTTCTCTTTTCAGTTAATTTTTGTTTTACGCAGTCGGGTTTTTTGTTTCTTTTAATTATTATTCCCATTTGGCCCCTATTCTGTTTTATATCTTTATTAATGATATCTCTGCCTGTTTCCATTACTCTACCCCCTTTTTATATGCGGATGACCTAAAAATTTCCAGAAGAATAGTTTCAGACCTAGATGTCATTCTCTTACAAAGTGTCATAGACAGGCTCAACTATTGGTGCAGGCCGAATATGATGACCCTTAATACCAGTAAATGTTTTCACATAAAATTTACTCGTAAGATTAATATCCAGAATTCTCAGTATCATATTAACAATAATAACATCAGCAAAGTGAGTACTATTAGAGACCTCGGTATAGTTTTGGACAGAAAGTTAACCTACGTAAGGTATAACCTTACGTTACAAACAAGCAAACAAACTCACTTTCGCATTTATAATATTAGTTAGGATAGGATACTAAACAAAATGTAACGAGACAAATCTAACCACGGAGCTTTAAGGGAGAACAAATTAGAGTTTCCGTAATCAGAGCTCGAAATAAGTGCTCCAGGTTAATTAGCAAAGCAAAATGTCTTTGTACCATGATAGGTGGCCTTGAAAAAGTCAGGGACAAAAACGGTAATTGGAGCTGTGAGCTTGTTACACGTTTTTTGAGAATTATGTACAGTTGCTATTTGCAACAGATTTCAGTCCATCTGAGTATCAAATTTTTTGAGATTCCCAAAAAAAGGTGTAAAGAATCAAGCGCAGTTTATAATTGTGTACATATTGTTGGCTAGATATAAATAAATACAGGAACAGAACATGACAAACAAAGTAAGCACTAGTAATTAATTACCAGTATACCTACCCTGAAAATAATTATCGATACTGAAAAATCCAAACTTCTTGTAAATCTATAGATTAAAGAGCTTGTTTTTCTCTTTTCAGTTAATTTTTGTTTTACGCAGTCGGGTTTTTTGTTTCTTTTAATTATTAATTATTGGCATATTTACAAGAAGTTTGGAATGCCTGTGGTAAACTCTTGGTAAATACACAGTATGGTTGCTCCTATCCAGCTTACCATCAGGGTTATTTATCTATTGTTCTTCAAGAATTTAGCTTACATAATAATATTATGGTAAATATTTGTCATACGAATCATTGATATCTCTTCTAATATTTAAAGAAGATACGAGGAATGCAAAATTTATATTCGTATTTCTCCAACAGATACCTTATACATATTTGACTGAACCTAACTTAGACTGAACCATGGCATTACGTTCTGTAATTGCAATGATATAACTGCTTCTGATTTAATGAGCGTCTTATTACAGACGACGACATCGTCCTGAGACATCGCTCAGGATATTTGAGTAACATAGCATTAAATATGTAATTTCTCGCTCATTTAGAATGCCGCTTAATTCAATAGTATTTTAATTTGTAATACGAGCAGCGCTTATAATGAAAAGGTAACCATTTTAATCTAACTATTCTTTGATAAAACTGTTATAAAGGGGGAATATCGTCACCTATTACTTAAAAGCCCGTAGGTAGGTATTTAGACGGGCCGGCAAGTTAGTCTGGAAGTAACGTTTTAACTGTGGATGGGCACACTGACTTGCACATCACAGGTCGTAAGTTCAAGTCCCGCTCGGGATAAACATTTATGTGAATGCACAATGCACATGTCTGGTTGTAAATATTTACAAGTTGTGTATCGGGATTCGGGTTATCTTTCCAAGGGTACAAGCTGTGTTTAGTTTGGGATGGACGTGTACAAAGATTGTATTAGTATTATTATTACCAAAAACATTATAATTAGGAATAAATGTGAAGCTACTCATATATTTTTACATATATAAGATTTGTAGAGTAACAACAAAAGTATTAAAGGTTGAAGGGTATTAACTATCTTGTTAGCACTGCCCCAGTCATTCTATACTATAATAATAAATAGAGAGCGAAACTCGATATCGCCTCCTACGTCGATACTAATAATAGCCTTGTAAACAATGAGGTGCGGGGCGAAATGGACAGTGGGTATTTCCGGGTATTTCACCCACATCGTTCGGGGTAAATAGTGTGGGAGACATTGTGCGTACAATGTTTAACTGTTGATGGTCACCATTGACAAACTAGCGAGGGTCTAATAAAATTATATTAATTGAATGTACTATCTTTATGTTGTCAAATTATTCTTGCGATCATTTAATACGTGAATAACAACTAAAAACCATTTTCTAAGCTGTGTATATTACAAGAATAGTTAGCGTATTCATTTAATATACAATTTTCTTTTACAAACTGCAAGAAAAGTTTGCAAATGGTCAGAAATTAAATCATGTAAAATCTTTGAGTTATTTTACAATCAGTTGGATATTGTTACTACAAAGCGTTCCCGCCGCTTACTTCGTTTATATAAATAACAATTTATTTTGTCAAAATTACAAAATGCTCCGACATCACTAAAGAAAACGAAACAAAGGAAAATAAACATTAGTTTAGAAGCAATCTAAATGCTTTTAAAGAGATCTAGGGAGAAATTGATGGTATTTAGTGATTTTATGTATTCAATTCATTACGATGTAGACAGTATATAAATGGCACGTATCTGAAACACAAAAATTATGAAAGAATTTTCTCGGTTTAACAAAATGAAAGTATATGACTACGCTTTTCAAAATATAGGAAAATGTTGTGGCAGACTCAAGTAACTTGCTACCGATACCAGTTGAATTAAATAGGGTATTAAAATCAAGCTATGGTGGAAGTCCTCGTCAATATGAACACTTGAACATCCATAATGTATGCTGTATAACTATCTATATGCATCGTGAGAGAGCCTTCTACATCAAAATGTTAAAGATTTTCGCATTTTTTAACCGACTTCAAAAAAAAGAGGAGGTTCTCAATTCGGTTGTATTTCTTTTTTTTATGTTTGTTACCTCATAACTCCATTATTTATTAACCGATTTGGAAAATTCTTTTTCTGTCTGGAAGGATACACTTCCCGTTTGGTCCCATTGTCATCAGATCAGGATTTGATTACTTCTTAGTGTACTTTGAAGTCGGTTTAAGTTTTTTGTAAAACAGTCCAATTATTATTTTAGCATTCATATTGACATGCATTGACTGCCCCAGCATGATCAATACCATGTAATAAACTGTGTAGTAGTCGAGTTACTTCACAGATATTTAAATAAGCAGCTAATTAAAAAGCATTCGAGTACCGCGCCCGTACAAAACCATTTTCATCCATATGTTTGCAAAGCGTAGTCGATCTGTCAAAGACTATGTATTAAACGTACTTATGAATAATATACATACTTGGTTTCATCTATGTAGACTGCCTCGAGCACTTTCGCTGCATATTGCAGGTTCTTTTGCAAAGTTTCTGCTGATATTTCACCTCTATTTAATTGTCTTAGGAGATAGCGTAATCTGTGAACAAAGATAAGAGCTCAGTTAAATTTTATTCATGAATACAATAAAGTAATTGCCAGGCCAGTTGGCGCAGTTGGTTAAGATCTGGTCTGGTAAAGATTCCACCTATTGCGCCGCAGGTCGTGGGTTCGATTCCCGCACAGGACATGCATTTGTGTGCATGAACATGTCTGTATGTCCTGAGTCTGGGTATAATTATGTATAATAAGTATGTATTTACAAACAAAAAACATAGTATATGTATTATATCAGTTATCTGGTTTCCATAGTATAAGCTCTGCTTAGTTTGGGATCAGATAACCGTGCGTGAGGAATGTCCCAGGATATTTATTAATTTAATTTAAAGTTTTGAGTGTTTCTTGAAATGCGCAGCATAATGAAAATGGTTTGGCTGATTGCAAGGTTTCTTATTTTTGTAAGTAGCTATCATCCGCGGTTTCACCCACGTTCCCACGTGATCGTAGCTATTTCCGGGATAAAAAGTATCCATTATATTATTTCAGAGTGTAATCGATCTATGTGCCAAATTTCATTCAAATCAGTTCAGTCGTTTTTGCGTGAAAATATAACAAACATCTTCACATCCAAACTTTCACATTTAGTAGGATTGGTAGGATACTAGTAAGTAGGATGGTAGCTCAGTATTAGAGACGTTGAATGCGACGAAGGTCCAGGATCGACTAAACGACGAATCTTACAATAAGCTTCAGCATTCACTCCATGAAATCATCGTGAAGAAACCACACGATGTTAGGGTATTTTGTAATACCTACTCGCGCCTAGTAGGCAAATAACTGTGGCTATCACCCTCATGCTAAAAATCTCTCGCCAAACACTAGATGGGGCCTTTTGACCCCACACAACTTATTAGGTAATTATAAGCAGTTATTTATGTGTGTACCCATAGAATAAGTTTCTGTTTTTTTTTCTCTTTTTCTTTATAAAATTTTGTTAATATAAGTGTTTACTGTGGGGCAATAAATTTTTTCTTTCGTTCTTTCTAGATGTGTTTATACAGCATTTGAGAACTAATCCCCTTCAATGCTATGAGTGCTACAGAAACAGAAGCCTAATCACTAAGAAGAAGTAAATAGAGTAACATTTCATAACTTTATACTATCACAGTCTAGATATTGCACTTGAAAATAACAAATGTTAGTTTTCACTCAGAAGAATCAAAGTACTCGTCTACAGAGATTGATTCCCTCGGAGCCTCTCCCTCTCGGACCGAAATTAGATTGAGAAATACTTTACACGCACTTATTGGAGAAATGTGAGCACTTTTATGTAGTTGAGTGCTTCGGAGTGATACAATATATTATTAAGGTAGTACGAACTGATATTCATAGAAAATATAAAAAGAATTTTAGAGACAAAATATTTTCCCTACTTTTACCTACGCTCACGAGGGATCAAATATTTTCCGTGATAAAAAGTACACTTATGTCATTTATGCCAAATTTATAGCAAATCCGTTCAACAATTTATTTTTATCAAATGACTAATGACAAATGCCTATGATAACTGCCACAGAGTTTCTCAACAGGTAGGCCTCAAAATGAATATGGACAACAGCTATTTCTAATGTTCATATTCCGCTAATGCCGATATAGCCGATGACATACGGGACAGAGACGTGGTCTTTTACTGCTGCTATAAATAAGCTCAGAGTCACTCAGCGAGCTATGGAAAGAGCTATGCTCTACGGAATTTCTCTACGTGACCGGATCCGAAATGAGGACATTCGTATGAGAACGAAAACGACGGCCATAGATCGTAGAGTTAGTAAGCTGAAGTGGCAATGGGCAGGCCACATCGCTCGAAAAGCCGATAACCGATGGGGAAGAAAGGTTCTCAAGTGGCGTCAGAATTGGAAAGCGCCGAGCGGGAAGACCTCCCTCGATGTGGACCAATGACCTGGTAAGAGTCGCTGGGCGCCGCTGGATGCAAGCAGCCCAAAACCGTTGGAAGTGGATCGAGATGACCGAGTCAATAGGGGAGGCCTATGTTCAGCAGTGAATATCCATAGGCTGATATGATGATGATGATGGTGATGACTTATTGAAATGGAATAAGAAGGAATTGGCCTATCTATTCATATACCTACATAATACTTTGTTGGAACTACTTCTATCTATAAGGTACACAGTTTTTTTAATGGCGAATGGACTTTCGCCGTCGACTCACTTTGCAAGGAGTTAGGATGACAACGCCAAAATTATTTTATTTTTATGTATTCGCGATAAGAAAACAGTCATTCAAGCTTAATTATCCACGAGAAACATGTACACGGTATTACAGTAATCTCAATTATCAACTGAAGGTCAACGCAAGTCGTGCAATATTGCGACATGACATTCATTTCTTGAATTTATAGCAGATCCTAATCAGTTAATGAATTGATTTGAATAATGTTACTTTTTTTAATAATATGGTATTTACAAAGGATCTGTTAAGAATTCTGAAACTGAATTGTATTGAGCAATGTTAGTCGAGTAGCCTTATTAGACCCCCAGACTAAGAAAATAGGTATTGACCTTTTTTCTGGTTTCTGTGATATTGACACTGTTTCATTTATCATTTCATAAACATTAAAAGCTTTTATATCTACGAATAGTTCAAAGCTTGTAACAAAATAAGAAAGATCGCTAGCCGTACACAGAGTGATAAAAAAAAGAATAAAAAAAACAAATCTCGGCAATGGCAATTCAAACTCGATAGCTCTCGATAGTCCTTCAAATCGTTCCGTGCACTGGGGCGTCAAACAATGGACAGATTAAATAAAAGAAACGCTTCGTGATTAATTGAACCTCATCTACTCTACCGAAAAAACTGTGACTGTCTGACACTGACTGACAGATAACGCATTGGCTTTTTTAACGTCGATGTCGGTAAACAAGCGTACGGCTCGCCAAATGGTAAGCGGTTACCGTAGTCATATGGTCGCTAACAACACACGACGCATCACTCACGCGATATCGACCCTTCCCCTTCCCACTGAGCTCTGGCGACCTTACTCACGCGCAGGAACAATTATAACAAAGTTATCTGGCTTATTTCGTAAGCTAAGTTTACCTGTGATATATCCATATCGGAGGGTCTAATCAAAGCTTTGAGGACTTTGCTTCATTATTGGAAAAGCGAGTGAAACCGAGGGAAACTGAACGGCACAACCAATAGAAATGAAATTTGGGAAGCAGGTAGTCTATGGAATAGAGAAGAACATAGATCTACTTCTTATCGTAGGAACACGGCGGAAACTACTTCTGTCATAAATAAAAGAACTTGATAAACTATCGTTAAAGTAATTCCATACCATAATGGCGATAAGAAACGAAAAGAAAATAAGACTATCTCAGAACAGCTAATCCTCTAAACGAAACCCGAACAACGGGTTTTCTTTGAAGAAACCTTACACTTAGGTTCCGCAATTTGTCTCGTAACATGTACTCGTAAGATATCCTTGTCTAGACGCGGTCGGTACGTGATTGATGATCGTACAATCTGTATTATTTATATCTAAAGATTTATCAGAGCCTTTGATGGAGGCAGAATGGGGTTATCGTTTTCAGTTACCTCTGAAATTCAATTTATATA
This sequence comes from Achlya flavicornis, assembly GCA_947623365.1. NCBI lineage: Eukaryota > Metazoa > Arthropoda > Insecta > Lepidoptera > Drepanidae > Achlya > Achlya flavicornis. The sequence goes on along the minus strand of OX392468.1, from coordinate 3,730,733 downwards.
TTCTTTTATATGTTTTGTGATAAATAGTTAAATATTACAAATGTGTATGTTTCATAATAGCGCCGTAATGGATGAATGGAATAAAACTATCGCTACTTTTATTCTTGAAAAAAAAACTATCTAATACCTAAGAAACGCGGTTAAAAAGGAGGCAAAACTTACCTCAAGGCGAAAGCTAGTACCTAAGATGTAAGTTTAAGATTAACTGCGACCGACAGAAGATAATATATCGATGCTGTGCTGTGACCCAACGGAGCTTTAGGTTTGAAAAACATAATTTAAGATTATAAATAAAAGTTTGGGAATGTCACAAATCTAAAAACAATGACTAAGATTCACCGTTACGAAAGAAAATCCATTTTATAAAAAATATAATTCTGGTAAAAATTTCAAAATAACTTTTAAAAGCGCTTCCTAAGAGGCTTATATTTCATTGAAGCGAGATCCATTACTTAGCGGACACACGATCGATCTAGAACAGCTCTCACAAACCGGTAACGAGTTCCTTCATTGTCTTCCATTCTTTACCAATTTATGGGTACATTTATTGGCCCATTTAAATTTATTATTATTGCTGCTCACTTGGAGTGAATACTTATTAATGGTAGACATTTCTTCCGCTGTTACTGAATATCTAAAGAGGAAACAAAACCTATTCTATGCAATCGTATAGGCCATCATTTCATTGCGATTGGTTAAATAAGGGGTAAAGTTGGCGACGCGCCGTTTGTAGAAGATGATATGATTTTCAGGAAAATATTATATATTTAATGAGATTCTTCTTATAATGCGGATAGCAAAGGGGTGGAAATTGCTTCGGCAACATCTTCGTTTTATTCTGACTCCTAAAACCTAGATACTTGCAAGGCCGAAGTGAGCTTCTATTGGGTGAATGTGCCTAATCTTTGGCTTAATCAACGTCCTTTATCAATCAGTTAATAACAGGAGAAAATATAATACCTACAGCCGTGAATTGGGAAATTCGCCGTTTGGTTTGAGATTTAATAATCCGACTGACTACTGAGTGGCATAATAATTTTCAAAGTTCATGCTCGGGTAGATTGGGATCAGATGGCTAAAAAATAAATGCGACCTGTAGATGACAACAGCCTGACATCCGCCGGACAGAAATAAGAAACGTAGCCGAAGAACGAAGTAGAACGAAGCTGAAACGTAGACGCTTCGCTCGCGCTTCACGTTCGCTCAGAAAACCACATCTTTTTCAAAATGTTAAAAGTAGTGTGTTTCAAAATGTTAAAAAGTGATGGAGTCTTTAGCATTATAAATTCGTTTTATTAAAATATTTCTTTGAAGTACTCGTTTTAAAATATTCTAGCGGTGGAATTTGGCTGCGGTCGATATTTTATTAAATTCGTCGCGAATAAAATATCAAAGATCAGTCGATACCAACCGTTATAGGTTTTAATTAACTCTGCTATATTGACATTTTTATAAAAACATGTCAACATCCCGAGGTTTTTTTGCTTTTATCAGCGAGTAGAGAGAGCTATGAACACGTATCTGCTTTTAAAATTTTATATTTATTTTTATTATGTTTGCATCGTTTCACAAAATCATGCATCGGTCCCGTAGTAAAAGTTGTTCCGAAAGATTAACCCAATATAGATAGGATTAAAAAATATGCCATCTCGAAATCTTCACCGTCAATATGTAACTTATAATTAGGAACCTAACTTGTATGTTTTTGAAATATAGAAAAAAATTACGATGGTAGCTTCTGCACAGAATACGACAATTATAGCTTTAAGCTTTTTTAGCTATAATTAGAAGATCCTCTAAAACAATACGCATAATTTTATTGAAAATTACATAGAGCGACCCTACAATACCCATACAGCAGCTATTACTATAATACAACCATTGTAACAGCAAGTGCAATGAGTAGCGTTCAAGCGAGACACGTTTCAGCGCGTTTGATCATTGATGGGCATTGTTTTCAGTTCGCCGGTCGGCGTGTTGTGGATGGGATGCTGCATTGCAGTTATATAATAGTGGTATTGTATTACAGTTGTTAATGGATCGATTATAATGCTTGTAGCTTCAAATGAGACATATTGTTGTAACGAGCAAGAAAAGATTTGTTCAAATGTGTTTGAGGTGTACAGCTAGATCAATTAATTTTATTTGAAAGTAACTGTTTCCAGTAATTTCACCCGCGTTCTTGAGACTAATAGTAGCATATAGCACTCACAGGAATAATTTAGCTTCCATTTAGTGAAAGAATTATCAAAATCAGTCATTCCGGGCTTCACCCGTCACATAATACTCTAACCCCCTTACTCATAAAGCGCTATTTAACTAATATACTGTTTAAAGGGTCACGTAAATAATGTCACATCATTTGACAATGACAATAGAGTGACGTTATTTACTTGACCCTTTAAACAGTATATTAGTTAAATAGCTTTTTATGAGTAAGGGGGTAACTCTCAAAATTGGCAGTCTTATATAATGTCTTTCTAGCTGTCATACAACGTTTATCATAAATTAATTAATATATATCAATTATTTTTGTACACAGTAATTTAAGATAGTGGCTTTATCATATATGCTGTTAAATATACGAGTAGCTATCACCGAATTGCACTATATTGGAGCCTCTCTTACACGCTCTTTAGGACTGACCCACTCCAACTCATCAAACGAGCTGAAGGCTTATTAAGCGCTCATCTCGAAAACTCGTTCACCCTATAAATTATCAGAAGTCTAAAATTTCATTCAGAAGCTTTCTCTAAGATGCCACGTTATTTATATCTGTGGATTTCGTTTTGGTAATTTTCAATAGAAATACTGAAACAATAAATTGGCTCAGCCTCTTGGACTCGTTTAAAAACCATTTAACTGATTGGATACAATTCCTTCCCTAACAGTTTCCAATACCGACTTCTCCAGACAAATCAACTGGAATAATTTACCTCATTGTAATGAAAATATACTGAACGTTGGGAAATTGTAATAATGTCAGTCTGTTTTATAAGCGACTAGCTTTTCGCCCCCGGTTTTACCTACGCCCCCTTCTTTAACCCCTTACCTATAGGTAAGGGGTATATCCTAAGCCCCTTACCTATACCCTGCTTAAATTTCTTCAATTTTCTTAAATTTTCTAAGTTTCTGAGCAATTTTCTTAATGTTTTTTAATGTAAGAACCTTCTCCTGACAATAACAAACACAGCAAAAAAGAAATAACGAAATCGGTCCAGCCGTTCACGTGTGATGGCGTGACCAAGAGAAATAGGGATTCATATTTATATATATAGATATAGATAGTATAATATTTAGCGTAACCATAATTTTTGGGACTTTAACAATAGCATATTTGAAAATAATTTTGTTCTGCATTTAGCATAATCACATCGTAACGTAATTTGATATTTTTTTGCTGACAGGTTTTTCGAATTCCTGTATTTCCTGAAATTCCTGAATTCCTCGCCCTTCAACTAAGAAGAATCCGGCCAGAAACTCAGCAAGGTAACATTTTTTAAATATTTTGTTTTATATATTACTGTTTTACGTATGTACATTATATTTTTATAGATATAAAGTGAACGTCAGGTCATAACGTTTGTTTCCTTTAATAATTCCTGTAATGATTCACGAGCACCCAGAACAATCCCAAGTAAATATCTCATTCACGGTCAAAACCCATCGATGGTATAAATGTGATGAATAAACTTTATTCTTGTGAAAAGCAAAATAGTCCCTAGAGTATTTTTTTTACGTTTCCTTTTCCACCATTCTTTTATTGGACTATAAATTCTAGTAAGACCACCTGTCTCTCGTGGGAACCGTGCCTTCGGCATGTTTCTTCAAGGTTAAAGGTTGTTTATTTTGTTACTAGTTTACGTTCCCGGGGCATTATTGGGATATATAATTTTATTTGTTTTCTTTTATGATTACATATTAGTTCATAATTTAGCCAATAACGAATTTGTATACCGAACATATATATCAGTTTAAAAATAAAGATTTAAAATACTATGAAAATAGTACAGATTATCTAGTTACTATTGGAAGATACCTGCATACATTTCATCGATAATATCAAATCTATACCAATTCAAAACGAAACCTACAGCCCAATATTTTTAGAAGCCATTAAATCTGCTCTCCATCAATTTGAAACAGCTATTTAATAAAAAATAATCCATGATAATATAACAAACATCCTCAAAAGGTAAACCGAACGAGAAGAATGCGTGTTCCACCACAATTTTCTCCTATCCGCCATTTTTATTAAACTTTATTAAGCAACAAGAATGTTGGCAGATGTGTAATTATTAAACAACTTTTTGTCCTAAACAAGTTGGTATCTGGTATTAAATTACTAAGACGGTATGCTTATTTAAAGAATAAAAGGCTTAGGCGGACTTAAACCATCCTAAACTAACAATCGCTGGGCGCCGCCCTTCCCTGCACGTAAACAGAGCGTAATTTTACCAAATGTAGTGATTTAGATGTGAACAATTATTAGGTATTTTTATTTTAATTATAGGTATTGAATTTCTATCGCTAATGTTATTTCTGTGTTCTATTTTTCGAATTATTTCAACATGGTTTTATTTCAAGGAGTAAAAAATTACACGGTGATAGAATTTAAGGTTTTAGTACTAGTTTGGCTGACTACCACTATCAAGTCAGATAGTGTTAGTCAGCCTAGTTTAGAGTCTTTTCTTTCTAGGTTTTGTGGGCTTTTCACTACTTAAATGAAAAGAAAATAAATCTGGGGCTACTATATTTATTTACTTCTCAGCTCTATAACGGCTGGGCGGATTGTCATGAAAGGCATCTTTAGGATAGAGACAGAATTAGATATAGGATACTTTTTATCTCTGGAACCTAGGGTTAATAAATGTTATTACCTATATTGGAAATCAGCCATGGAAACTGACGAAATTCATAACGTCACATTGAAGCATCATCTTTGGTGAAATGTGCATTGTGACTTCTACTTGCCTCTTCGGGGATAACGTGTTTATCTATTGCAATAATTGCACTGAATAGGAATATCCATTATTCTGTTCTTATTAGATCTTTAAATTCTGCGTTAATTTTGAAGATTTTTGAAACATGTTTAAATGAACATAATATCAAAAATATTACAGAATAAACATAAAATAATTGTCGTGTGCATCGAAGGGTTTATTCCGTTAGTGACGATATTTTTACAACGTGTATTTTTATTGTATTATGTCCGATTTATTTTAAAAGTACTCAATGCCGCTTTTTCATGTGGAAAAGTAAATTGAAATGTACACAATATAGTGTGAATTATAAGTACCCACACCGTCCATTTGGGGAAGCTTTATTGAAAAAGGCTTTTTGTCTAGTAGTTTATGGTGTAGGTAGATATGACATGGCAGAGCATAATGTACTTTGGAGCATATAATTTTTATGTTAAATCCTATGATGACTTTGAGCTTTCGGTGAAGGAAAACATCGTGAAGAAAACATAGCAAGGTGGTAGGGTAGCACCATTGTAGTACCCACCTGGCTGGTTGAAAATCTGTCGCCCTCAAGTTGAAAATCTGTCGCCAAGCACTTTTCGGTGTTTTCCGACAGCTGCACTTGAGAGCCAGTTCTTTCCAGGCTTTGTGTGCTACCACCTTCGTCCACATCTTCACTTACCATGGTGAGATTAAGGCTTAGACACATTTAAAAAAGTGTATGCCAACAAAGCTATGGCTTAACCGTAGCATGTAGATAAAAAACATACCTGTGCTATTATAAGTTTTAGCTCCAGATAATATTTAATTAGTTACTATCGAAAAACTTTCCTCAGCTCAAGCTCTCTAGTTATTAAATGGTTATTAAACTCATTTTCGTTTAATTTCAGGATAGGTACCTTAAAAACTTTGTGGTTGGAAATTGAATTTGATATTGAATTTTGCAGTTGTTTTATAGTTTATGTTTTACCTTTGATGCGATTTATTTTTTATTCTCACTTAAGATGGTCAAGCGTAGCGAGGTAAGATGCATTGCTAGGCTTCTCGGTGCAGTTTCAGTCTGTGAGTCTTATTGCAAGCTTTCGACGGCAGGTATGGTTTATGTGGTAGCTCTAATCTTTGCTAACATCAGAGTGCCCTTCTATTAATCTTTGTAATAAAACTCTTACACCGACTTATATTGATTATAGAAACCGGTAAATATAAACGCATTACATTTTGCAAAGGAGTTCAACCATCCGAATGCTAGCTGTGCTAGCAGCTGGACTAACAGCCACGTTATTTTTCAACTACGTCTTAAAAGAGAACACGTTTATATTCGTAGATCAAGTTTAGTGTAGTGACAATCAAAAAATGCTTCTCATGCCATCACACATAATTATCATTTGCTTGTTTTTCATGTAAACTTTTTAAAGATAAAACACAGTGTTCTTTTAATTATTTTAATTCCATCCTAAATATATGGGATGAAATTTTATTTGGAAGTTCGTAATTTGTCACTAGTCTTACTATAATAATAAATATTGCCTTACCTAAGTGCGGCCTTATCGCAAGCATCGGGCGTATCAACAGCGGGCAAGTGTTCGGTATCTAGGTCGAGCTGGTCGAGTTGCTCGTCGGTGGGCGTCGGGCAACTCTCCGCCTTGCTACGGCTGGACGAGCGCCTCACTATCGTCAGAGCGCCTTGTTCTGTGGACAATACATGTTACTGAATGTAGATGTTAGTAAGATATTTTGTTTTTCTGTGTAAGTTATTGTATAACATTAGAGTTCAAATTATATTGACTTCTGTTTTTTTTATTTACACGGCTATCTTATTCCAAACTAAGAAGAGCTTGTACTATGGAAACCAGATAACTTATGCTACATATACAAACTTTTTAATACATAACTACTTATTAAGTAAGATACACCCAGACTCAGGACAAGCAGACTTGCTCATGCATACACATAAATCGAATCGACGACTGTCGGCGTGATGGGTAGGTAGTGTCATACCAATAACGCTAGGTCTCCAGTCAATTATATTCAATTATTATGGTGTAAAGCTATAAAAAAAATATATATCCTGAGACATTTTTCACAACGGTCATCTGATCCCAAACTAAGCAGATCTTGTACTATGGAAACCAGATAACTGATATAATACATATACTACTTTTTGTTTGTAAATACATACTTAATATACATAATTACACCCAGACTCAGGACATACAGACATGTTCATGCACAAAAATGCATGTCCTGTGTGGGAATCGAACCCACGACCTGCGGCGCAATAGGTGGAATCTTGACCAGAGTCTTAACCAACTGCGCCAACGGGCCCGTCAAAAAAGCTGCCGATAATTTATGAATATTACAATGCTTTGTCTGTCACATTTCATGATTTGATTGATTATAATATTTACAACATACGAGCATCATGATACAATATTAATGTATTAATTTACATAAAGGTTGATATTCACACAGGCAAAGCGTTTGCATAATCAACTGTATTGTTAGCGGTTCCGTAGTTCAAATATTTGCATCGATATTAACACTGACAAAGAGATTTTTGGTTGACATGCATTACCACATTTAATATTTGGTTAACATGTAAATAACGATTTAATTAATAATACACAAACATGACACATATTACAAACATATAAATAAACCATGGATATATGTATAAAACACGTTGTCTGAATCCTAATTAAAATTGTTACCTACGATGTTTGTTATACTTTTGTTAAAAACTACTGAACGGATTTGGATGATATTTGGCTATCAAATAGAATTTGTTAGAGATAAACACAGTACTTTTTATCCCGGCAAAACATACGATCCCTGTGCCAGTGATAAAAAATAAATAAAGTAGGATTAACTTATGCTAACAAAATTGCAAGAGACGTAACGAATCCAGACGATTTCCATAGAAGCCTTACACTCGATGCACTCAATAGTGTTCAATTAGTCCTTAGTTCATTTTACTGAAACTTTTCCGCGGCTCGATTCATTCCTGAATGAACAGTCCTGGTTCTATTCACACTTTGAAATCAGAGTGGATAATATTTGCACTAGCCTTTTCTGTTTTTTAGATTACTATTTGCTTGCGCATTTTTGTCGGCGTTTGAACAAGTTCGTTTATCTTTGAGTATAAGTAGAATTTACGGTTTCGTACAACTCGTGTAATCGATATTTTGTTTTAAATACGTTTTTGTTCTTACAAAGCATTGAATTTGATGAATAATATTTTATCGTTTCAATTGTACCTATATTTCATATATATTTTTTTATAAAAGCATTCAATGTTATAAGATTGACAAAAAAAAACAAAAATATACGTTTTTTTTGTTTCTTTATCGCGTTAGTTATTGTTTGTCATATAAAGTTTTACCAAGATTTTGAATACGAGTATATCCGTCCTTTTGAATCTATTTTCGCTACATACCTATATAACTAATATTAAAGTCAAATGTCAAAAGGGCATAGTATACCCTCGTTATTTGTTGGTTTCCCGCTTTAGAGATACGAATAGACTACGGTTTTATTGCTTTTGCTATAGGTCTTCGTATTTATATCTGCGTATATTAATAACGTAAAACGTAAAACCATAGGCTTAGGATGGCTTAGGATTTAGCTACGCTAAGGCCCTTTGCACATTATAAGAAAATGTCTTGTGTCTGATCAGACAAAAGACATAAAATGTATGGGCGAAACATTTTATGTCTTTTGAATAAAATCTGGTTAGACATTTCTTGTAATATGAACGGTCTCCAATGCGACAAAATTTCTTATAAGACATTCATTTTTCTTATAATGTGCAAAGGCAGGCAAAGGTCTGAACCATACAGCCTTGTCTTATTTGAGTTGTCTCGAATTTATTAGAATTATTATAGTCATAAAATAAATCACTTTCATAATAGTCCGCACTATCAGTCACAGTCCTTAAAATTAATGTTTTAGTACAATGGTGGTAATTGTAACTTTTCATGGACACGGAGACAACTTCAAAAGTCACCATACACATAATTCATTTCATTTCACTTCACTGGTACACATGGATTGATCTTTATTGTATAAAAAACCACCGATAATATGCAATAAACCTCAAAATAAACGAAAATGCAACGTCACACTGCAATTTCCCGCCAAAAAGTCGGTAATTTTTCATATTTTTAGATACGCACACAAAATAGCTTAAATTTTAGTGATTTTAGAGTGCCTTGTTTGGCGTTATGTTGACCATTTGAATGTTTGTAAATTTTTGATCTAAAAATTTAAAAAGTTGTTCAAAATGAGTAACAATAAAAAATAAAAAAATTCATTTATCTTTATTCTAATCTTTCCTAAGTCCACACCACATCAAATTATTAGTGAAGAAAACAAACCAAAATATTTCCTTATTTTGCCAGTAAACATTCTCGAGAGCCTTGATATGTATCTCTTGAGCCGTTTTACGCTGTAAGGAATAATTATATTTTTACCTTTTTCATTTTGAGGAAATTGAGCTTTCAATATTAATTGCTCTAAAAGATTAACTTCCTGAATATTATTTGTTTTATAAATCCTTTAATTTCTTGAAATATAAATTATTTTTCGAAGAACGTTTTCTGACATAATATGATTAGCATTGAAATAAATATACCTAGAAAGAGCGTCGCCATACTACACGAATATATAAAACAGGCCAACTGTTATAGGCTGCTGCGCGTAACGGCTACGTTTTACGCTCCCTCTGCATCATTCTGCTTGTCATAGTGACGTTCATAATGATAGCAGTTATTGAAAGATTCCAATTAAATCAGGAGACTATTAAACATTAATTATTAAACATTATTTTTTTTTTTTTTTTTTTTTTTTTTTTCTGAGCGTCCGCGGAAGGAAGCTCCTTTGAGCCCGCACAGTACGAAACAATTCAGGTTTCAGTATGTGAGGATGGACTCCCCGTCGATGGCGAGAGTTGCGATGGTAGAAAGTAGCCGTGGGTATCATCTTAAACAATTCTTCAGAACACCGTCCGTTGTACAAGCGGTAGAACACACATAAGGAGGCAAAGTCTCTCCTCAGACTGAGGGGCTCTAAACCGCTTGTGAGCACGGGATCGTCGACAATTCTTATGGCACGTCGTTGAACCGAATCTAAAGGATCAAGCTGGTATCCAGGTGCGCCCGCCCATAGATGACAGCAGTACTCCATATGAGGCCGGACTTGCGACTTGTAAAGTTGCAGCCTTTGCCCCGATGTGAAGTACTGCCTCGCTCTGTTGAGCACTCCGAGCTTTTTGGATGCCAGCTTTACCTTGCCTTCTAAGTGACTTCGGAACAAAACGTCGTTAGAAATGTCGACGCCAAGGATCCCGATGCTTTTGCTGATGTTCAGGGACGTGTTCTGGAACTGTGGAGCCACAGCAAATGGGGTTTTCTTAGCGGTGAACGCGCAGGCTTGGGTCTTGGTGGGGTTGAAATGGACTAGGTTTAGTCGACCCAAATCGGAGACACTAGTTAGTGTACTCTCGATTTCAGACACCAGCCGTTCGCGGCTTTCCTCAACCTCGGAACGAGGGATATTTGCACGGCCCGTGTAATGGGTGTCCCCTGTACTGTCGTCTGCATAGCAATGAATGCCGTCAATAGACAGCATATCATTGATATGCAGTAGGAACAGTGTTGGGGACAGCACAGAGCCTTGCGGAACGCCAGAATTTATGTCCATGCTATCGGAGCAGCTACCGTCGACGACGGCTCTTATGCATCTGCTGGACAGAAAGCTGGCAATCCATTTGCACAATCCCTCGGGAAGCCCGTATGATGGTAACTTCGTTAGAAGACCCCTGTGCCAGACCCGATCGAACGCCTTCGCCACATCTAGGCTCACTGCCAATGCCTCACCTTGACTCTCGATGGCGAGTGACCAGCGGTGCGTGAGATACACAAGGAGGTCACCAGCTGAGCGACTGTGGCGAAAGCCATACTGTCGGTCGCTCAACAAATCGTGATCCTCCAGGTATCTCAAAAGCTGCGTGTTGATCACTCGCTCCATGACTTTGGAGAGAAGGGAGGTGATGGCGATAGGCCTGTAATTCGTCGGGTCTGATCTGTCACCCTTTTTGGGCACTGGGTGCACATGGGCAGTCTTCCACGAAGACGGGACTTCCTTTTTGGTGTAGGAAAGCGCGAAAAGACGCGTCAGTACTGGACACAACTCAGGAGCACACCGCTTCAGCACCACTGCCGGTATGCCGTCTGGCCCACTCGACTTATGGATGTCCAGAGAAAGCAATTCCCGCCGGACCTCCCGTTGGGTAATGCTTATCTCCGGCATGGAGCTGTCACACCGCGGAATGGTAGGCGGTGTGGCGCCCCCATCATCCAAAGTCGAGTTCGAGGCAAAGATAGAGCCTAAAAGGTCAGCCTTCTCTTTAGCACCATGGGCCAAGTTCCCGTCCAGCTTACGTAGTGGTGGCAAGGACGACTGGCAAAAGTTTCCCTCAGCAGCTTTGGCAAGAGACCAGAAAGCGCGACTCCCAGAGGGAAGGCTAGTCAGCCTCTCACCAAACCTGCCGACGAAATCGAACTTAGCCCTGGCAATCATACGCTTACTGAACCTCGAGGCAGCGTTAAATTTGCGTTTCGCATCAGAGATTTTAGGGTCCTGATTAGTTTGGGCCGTGGTCCAAGCCTCATACAAGGCTATATTTTCTGTTTTTATCCTCTTTGAGTATTTCCGGGACTCCCTTGTTCCCTTGTGTTGACTTTAGTATGTTGCTATGACATAAGAGTGGACGGGCCAGCTGCGAAAAGGAAATACAATAGAGGAGCTAAGTAGTTATAAAATTAAAAGTTAGCAAAGGTCCCATTTTATTTTTATTTTACTATAGACAACTGACGTTTTTCTCTCTGAGTTGAATTTTGAGTAATATCTTGATTCAATTTAAATGTAAAAAAACAACTAAAAACGCGTCCATAATTTTTGCCTATTCTAAGTTATGAACAAAGATTTTCATAGGGCATCGTGCCTCTACCCAGATGGATAATCCGCCTTACTAAAGCATGACATTTAATTTCACTCCGCTTGAGGGGCTCCCTGAGCAAATCGCTCTCAGTTCGTACTGCGCACGGCTGTCAAATACTGTCAATTCTGGCTTGTTTATTTCATGTTCCCATAGAGGCGACTATCCTTCTGGACGTTTTAAATTCTTTGGTTATGAATTACTTGGCTTTCTAATTAAAAAATCTATTTTATTTAACCGATGAGAAGTTCCAACAAAATGAATACATCTACTTTTCCATTTTAACAATAGTGACCCACACACTTCATCTTCAATAAATAAAAGACGAAAAGTGATTTTGTTTCGTCCCAGCAAATTGGAGCCTTTTTTCATTCGGTCAGTCTCAAAGGGCCCGAGTACAGGGGGCCTACCCCCATCTTTTACAAAACAACCTTATTGCAATACTGTTTTGTTTCCAGCATATAATAACCTTATTTATATTCGTACCATGACCTCTACCAAACACTATTGTTATATGATTGTTATATTCCTGCTAAGAACGAATGATTTTTGAGAATTTATCTATGGGCTCATTAAAGATGAAAAGAAATAACGCTATGGGCCTAAGCAACTTTCTCTCTCTTAACAATTCTCATCTCTGTCACTCATCCATACTCTCTCGCTCTTTCAAACAACCTTATTCTTCTTTTCGTACCATGATGTCCCTAAAACAAGCTTATTTTATGCATGAAAACAACCTTGTTTATTTACCATAATGGTTCATTCAATTCGTACCATGAGCTATTTTTTATAAGCTTTTGACAATTAACATTATTGTTTTAATGTCAAATTTAGCAATCTTATATACGTTGTATTTACAAGCTGAAAATAACATTGTTAACCAAATTTATGTTATAAAAATCTATTATAGTGTCATATAAAGTAATTATATCGAATTTATTTACTTATAGAATGAATATATCGGGATTGCGAGATTAGGTATCATCCCAAAATAATATAACCGATTGTTTATAAAGTTTTTAATTGCACTTGTCGTTCACTACACAAATATGCATCTACGTTAGTAATATCGATCCCTCGACCCTTAGCCTTAGATTTATATAGATGAAGCGGAGCTTTAAATAGCGTGTTTATATATTTAGTGACTTTTCATTTAGGTACCTACCCACTATTAATATCCTGTTTTCATTATAACCAACGTACATCGAATAACCCCAGATTAATCCATAAAGTTAACTTTCCTGCAGTGTTAGTACACAGAGTAGTCCCTGTGTTCCTGGAATCCAAACTACCTAGATTCTCTGGCAAATTTTCTAAAATTGGTCGTAACCTACATTAGCCTGGATGGAATATATTATTGTCAACAGACGGACAGACGACAGACTTATAATAATCTATAAAGATAATCATTTTAACCATCTAATGTAGTAAAATATTAATTAAGTATTATATATTTGTATTGAAAACTCAACTCACAACAATCTGCTATACTGTTGCAGAGCAGATGTAACCGTGCGGGAAATTCTAAAATACACATATTACACATCCATTGGACCTAACTTTCTGTAGCCTTTGTGGCTGTGGATAGAACCGTGGGGGTCTGAAGCTCGCTGATTTGCTCACACATTATCATCAAAACCTCGGCAAACCGGTTGGTGGGGAGCTTTTTGTGACAACGCATTAGCTTGGCTATCCAAAGAGGAAACACTGCCAATAACGAGCTTGAACCTGGAACCTTGTCGATGATCGACAACAGCGGCAAATATTTATATACCTACATACACATAATATGTTTAATTCCAAGACCTGCAACTACAGTAGGATTCCCGTCAATAACACAATGAATAAAAACACGAAAGTATTATGTACCTACATTCTTTATTCACATAAGTTTAATGAGAGTAAGATAATTATACACAATATAAGTATGGCATCAAACAATCTTGCAGATACAGATTCAAACTTTATTTCAGCGTTTATAGGTTCTTAGACTTCACTTTAGACCAGCCTCTCCATATCTACGTACACTTTTTTGAGAGTACTCCTTCGCTTGTAGATATCGATTGAAGGCGGTATTTTTGGTCTGTTTGTATTTAACCATTTCTACCTGCTGACTGGATCTCTGGCGAACTCTTCGGCTACAACTCTACAAAATGAATTGCAACATTTGTGCAACTTACAAATGTTTATAACCATGACATCTTAAATTTCATGCACTGAATATTACTGTCGAATATACTATTACCAGCGGGCGGGGAGCTTTTTCCGCCAACGCGTCAGCTTGGCTATCCAAAGAGGAAACGCTGCCAGCCTTCTGGGAACCTTGCCGTTAATCGGAAGCAGCGGCAGGCTTGAGGAAATTTTCTATATATAGATTATATTTTGTAAATATAGATTGTATTTTGTACATATTTGTTGTAAATAAAAGTAGTTCTATTAAGATGTTTCCATATTGATTGCACTTTGTTTGTTATTAAATTACATAAACAAATGTATTTAATAACTAAATATCTTGGATATCTTTATTAGACATTTGAGTATGACAAGAATGACAGGTAAATATTTTGTTCCGATTCATTTCATTTGATAATCTAGAGTCGGCAGTCTATATATTTTTTCAATTAATTTCCTTACTCTTCATAATAACATTTTAAAATATTTGTATGCATTTTATAGAAATTACTCGAAAATATTTTATTCTTTTAGTTACTTATACTTTACAATTAGTTTAATTTAATACTTTGCTAAAAGATGAAGAACCTCAAATCATTTCGGTCCAACGTGTGAAAGAAATGGCACTATACAGTAATATATCGTTATTTCTTTTTATCTTTTATCAGGTTGTAGCAAGCCATAGACAAATTCTTACAAATCATTCATTCTTTCTCGGCACTTAGCAATGTTATATCAATGTTGAACGATTGAGCTCATGGTACGAATCAAAGTAATATTATTATAAGGTGAAAACAAAACAGTCTGGCAATAAGGTTATTTTGTGAGAGAAGATGATGGCCCTATAGGATGGAACGGGACAAAAAAAAAAGACTTGTCAATTGTGACGCACGAATTTTGAAACTCAATGTGCCCTGTTGCACTACATACATATATTTATTACATACATAATACAAATATTTATTTTATGTATATCGACTTTTATATTACTTGAATTAATATTACTTAGGTCAATATGAAAACAAGGCAAGGGGCCGCCGTTCAATAGTGATATTCAGTGAATGAAATTTAATATGGCATGGTTACAAACAGAAGTAATTCAAGTATTATTTTATTCATTTTGCAGTGAAGAATTCGCCGGAATTCAAAGTAACTACTCTAAGAAATATGCTGGAGAGAAATATGTACCTAATCCTCAACTAGCAAAGCAATGGAGCACTTCTTGGTCATTACAAAAACTGAGACACAGTTCATACATAAATATATACCTAGGTAGGTTTATATTTATGTATGGCACTTCAGTCTTAATACCTATAGTCTAGGCAGGTACCTATTGTCTTTAAATTATATGAATAAAGAATTTACCACAGGAATCAACACATATTTTTATTTATTACCTTTTGTCAGGAATGCTACTGTAGTTGCAGGTCATACAATGAAACATTATGTGTATTTAGGTATATAAACGTTTATGAATACAGTACAATCACAGTAAAGCTTAATCTATACGATATTTAATATTTACAACAAATAAATGAAATACAATCTAGCACTCGTATATAAATTTTCCTCTAGGCTGCCGTAGATTATCGGCAAGGTTCCCAACAGGCTAGCCAAGCTAATGCGTTGGCGGAAAAAGCTCCCCGCCCGAGGCCTCGATTATTTTGGTGACAATATGCGAGCGACTCGGTGAGCTTCAAACCCATACGGTCGTATGGTTTCGATAGCAAATGGCATTTTGGTCCATTGCATGCGAAAGTGTTGATTCCTCACGTAGCATAGATGCATACCACGTCGCTTTCGTGTATCTATTATTGGCTTCTTTGGTATTTGCTTCCAAAAACACAAATAGTTCATATTCATTTGCCATCTTGAAATGCTAGATGGCAAAAGCTAGAAGGCTAGAGAGACACAATTAATTCGATAAGTTAAATAAATACGATCTACTGACTTTATATCACTATAATAATAGATATTTTTATCATAAATTTGGATAATTCGTCGCGTATATAATGTTATATTTTGATTGATATATGCAATTGACATAAAAACCATAATGCTAGTTGTCAAAAGACACATCATGGTACGATTTGAATGAACGATTAGAAGTGACGTCATCAAACCTGCTAACAAAACAATATTGTTTTATGCCTATAATAAGCTTATTTTTAAGGATGTCATGGTACGAAAACGCAAAATAAGGTTATTTTAACCTTGTTTTAAGAGCTTGTGGTAGGCCCCCAGAAGAAAATAGGCAATCTTAGAAACAAACGAATTTCTCTGCCGTGCCAAATACCTAATAAGAAATGTAAGTACCACTATAATGAATGTACTTTGTTACGACTACTTATAGCCTTATTTATATGGGTAAGTAATAGAAAAGTACTAGAATATTAATATGATAAGTTGTGTCTTCTAAAAAATGACAAAGTCAGGGTATCGGGATGACTTCAAACTTAGTATTTTTTGGGGCAATACGAGCCCTTAGAGCTCCCTCTATTATTTAAAAATATCTGGGATAGGTATTCGCGTCCTTCTTAGTGGCAAATCCTTGGTTAAGGATTTCTTTAAAACTGCGATATTGCATTCAAAAGAAACCCGATTGAATTCCCAAAGTGTCAACCAATTACTGCACTTATCGTTACATATATGCGCAAAACATATTACTATGTACTATGCAGTAGTATTACTAGGTACATTGTAACAAGACTTAATAGTATGAACTTAAATAACTTTATGACTTAAGTTATAAACTAGTAAGTAGAGCAATAAATGAAACTATTTGATGCCTATTACAACTGAAAACTGTCGGTGTCTTGAGACGTCCATTAATTTTATTTAAGTATCATTTATATTTTATAAGTTCAACTCAAGTTTAGGTGTTTAAACACTCCGAATAAAAATATTTTTTCTTAATTGATTTGAAATTTAATCTTAATCTTCATTTTCTCGTATACTGTTTGTAGTCTATGCGTCAAAGGCTACACCGAGATCATAAGTAGGCAATCTGTATCTACGGTAGGTACCTACGTAACCATAGCAACCGTACATAACTTATTGCGCGTTTCCTACACTTTCCCTGTTTAAACGAGCGCGGGCGATATGGTTACAGAAATATAATCAAAATAACATTATATCAGATTGAGTGTCGAAGCTGTGCAGGCGTCGAAAAAAAAATAGCCCCTAACTGTTAGGGGCTAAATCTAATAAAAATAAATAAAATTGCAAAATAATATTTAATATTTAAATTTCTTCCGATTTTAATTGGAATATTTCAACAACTGCTATCATTATGAACGTCACTATGACAAGCAGAATGACGCAGAGGGAGCGTAAAACGTAGCTGTTAGGCGCAGCAGCCTATAAAAGTTGGCCTGTTTTATATATTCGTGTAGTATGGCGTTCTTTCTAGGTATATTTCTTTCTATGATTATAATATTGTTACTTACTTTTCATTTATTTCCTTATAATATATTTGTAAGGAAAATAGATAAAAAATTATTATGATAGCGCTGTCGAGCTGTTTTTTTTTAAACATAGGTATTATCTGGCAAGCAAAAAAAAACAATTTCAATTCAAGAATTAATCGTTTTGCCAAGATATTTGGAATTGGATGCAGTTAAATCGTACCTATTTAATGGTTAACGGATATCTGTAAACAAATAAAAACATGCTACACCTAATTCAAACTTTATAAACAATCGCAAACACAATATTACACAATTTCATTTACACTTAAACACACAGTAAAATGTTAAAATACAATTATTTAAAATGCAAACACATACATGCAATACGTAGGTATGAAGACGTGTATTCGACCCTCATATAGTTTTGATGGGATGATTTTTATTGAACTCCCTGTATTTATTGTTAACAGTAAAATTTTATAGCATTTGAATAAAACAGTAATTTACAGCGGTGACTGAAACGAGCAATTGGCAACAACCCTTTTTTGAGGCGAGCTTTATGGGATTCGATATATTGACTGACATTATCATCTTTAATTTCCTTAAAATATTTCCAATTTTATGATTGTAGCTGATTATGTTGAAGTTAAATTGGAGATTTCTTTTGTAAGTGTCGTAAAAGTCCTTCTGATCTAGGCGTTGTGTGCTTGCCACACATTGAAAATGTGATTAAACACAGGCCAATACATAAAAATAAAAAATAAACAATTTTATTTTGAAATGCTATAAAAGATCTTATTATCTACAATTCTATGGAATTATATTCTTTAGTAGTGTTTGGACTAAACTTATTTAAGACTAGCTGTCCCCCGCGGTTTCACCCGCGTTCCCGGGATAAAAAGTAGCCTATAACCTTCTCCATACCATAGGCTATCTGCAGATCTACGCATTTATAATATTATATGTATATAGTTAGGATTATATAATTGTACTAAAAATAAATCAAAACTTATACAGCATATCCCATCAAAACTACTCTAAATCAAAACAATTAAAAAGTTAAAACAAAAACAAGTGGATTCATATTGCGTGAGAGATGCAGTGATGCGCAGGAGTTGAATAACAGTACAATGAAATTAATTTAAACGTGCACGTATTGACATGGCGGTTACTAGGATTTGATTTATTATACAAAAACCTACAGGCGTTATTAAATACAAATCAAAGTTAAGGATTTTTTTTCTCATTTAGTTTAATTCTCAGCATTTCGTAGCGTACTTGCTACGAAGTGCTACGATCATCTACGAAGGTAGCTACGAAAACAAGGCGATAAAACATTTGAGTTTTATTTTTCGAATTAAAATGTTAAACCTTTTCACATGGTGGTTACTATTATTGTTTTTCTTAGTATCGAAAATCGTAGACAAATTTTTTCATTAATCCTCTTTGAGTACAGTCGAGGACATAAACTTGTATTACAATTTGTGAAATTCAAAAGCAATTTTATCGCACTATAGATTCAAATGTTGAAATATGACACAAATCACAATAGTATATGCTAAAAGAGTCTGTACAATATCTCATAAATTCAATCAACAGTATAAGAGAAAATTGTTGTCCTCGACTGTAGCTGTCTTTCTCATGTAATGTATGGATGATAAAAATGTAAAGTTTTTAAAATCGCAGTAACCGCCACTGGTCCTACATCCGTGCTTACTGGGTGGGGTGCCGTTGCGGGGCGTGGGGGGTGGCGGCGGGCGGGGGGCCTCCTCCCGCGGTGCGCCCGCGCCGCCCGGAGGACTCGCCACTGCAACATCAACCGACAACTTAATATTTAAATTATAACACAGTTGATTTGTATCATATGCACCCTTTAAAGGACTTTTCGTGGTAATTTTGATGATGTGTCAATTCGTGTTCTATTGTGTAATTTTTATTTCATGAAACCATTTTTTCCGTATAATTAAACATGGTAAAACTGCTAAAACTAGTAAAATTGGTCGTATTCATGAAAAGAATTACTGGTTTCTATTAAAAAAAAAATATAGCCTACCTCAACTAAATAACGATACATTTTGCAATGAAATACCTAAATATGATTATATTATATAATTATTTTAAAGCTGACACTAAAGTAAATATGCTAATGGTTAGATTCAAATTAAAAAGCAAAACGAATGTTATGATAATTTAAACCATAAACCTGTGATAGTTACTTCCATATGGAGGAACTACAATGCAAAACTTTGAGGTCTTTACTTTATTATTAGAAAAGATACAAGAGTCTTAATTTTAACCGATAACGGTCCATAAATTATAGGAATCAGCCATAAATATAGTGAGTGAGAGAGAAACCTACAGTGTCACTATGGTGTGACTATAATTTCTCCCATGCTTTAGAATTGCACTCTCTTTTGTTTGTCCAAACGGAAAAAAGATTTTAATTTGTATTTTTATTGTACCTAATTATAAATAAATTAAAGCTCCAATATCTGTTATCAAACATCTTATTAGAGAAAATCAAAAGATTACAGACAATGTTAAACCACAGTTAGTGTTAAGTGAACGTTCTCATGTGCATAATTTAGTGCAAGTTGGAAGGAACTTCAGCGATAAGATACCAGATATTACGCTTGCGAACAAAGATAATTAATTTGTGCAATGTGATTTATAAGTTATGCACACACCGTTGTTAATATAACTTATTTGCTCAAAGCACTACTTCGATACTAATAAGTTTGATATTACGTTTCTCTAATGAACTCTCAGCTTTATAACTAACAACGTGTGCTACCTTTGTAGTTTATTCATTACTGGATACTGTGCTGGGTTTAACATTTTTTTTTTATCTTGCATTGCTCTTGGCTTTCATTCATGTTATTTTAAAGGAAAAACTGAGGTATTTCTAATACAAACTAATAAAGATCTTAAAAAATATGTATGTTTTCTGTATAAAAGACGTAGTTAATATTATTCTAAACTCTGACAAGATTTCTAACGATAATGTCAGTACTTATTTTCATATGGCTTCTAGCTTAACTCCTGTAAATCCACAAAGACAAGCACAAGATGACTCTGTGCGATGAAGTAAGGAGAATCTGAGACAAGGTAACTTGCAACAGAATTTACTCACAGGATAATTAGGACACGTTGACTAACATTAGCTACGTACGACATAAATTCGAATAAGCTCCACCTAATCCTCTGCCTTGTCATGACTCCTTATAGAATGGAGAGCTAAACATTTTAAGACAGGTAGAGCATAGCGTTTATTCGCTCAAAGAGCAGCGCGACTCGGGAAGCACCTTACAGAATACCGTAGCCAAATAACTTTATGTTGTGATGCTCCGTGTGTTGCAAGCGGACATATGGCTATGGTAACCGCTTACCATCAGGTGAGCCGAACGCTTGCTTACCGATTTTCTAGTATATAAAAAAAGCATAAGCCCACAAAAAGTCTTTGCCTGCTATATGCACTTTTGGTGATAAGTGAGCCTTGTAACTTTATTTTTATTCTATTATTTAATTTTAGCTACCCAATGGGTTAAATCACTGCCACCAGACTAGGTATATTGTGATCGCCATTTAATTAAATTTCACTGCCAAGATCTGCGGCTATAATACACAACCCCATATTCTTGTAGATTTACTTTATCTGGGTATAATTTTTTTTTCCAATAAAGTATAGTCCAATCTATCTATATCTATCTGTATTAGCGCTAATCAATGATGAAGATTTTCATAAAATTGGACTTTTAAATCTGCTAAATAATCACCACAGTTTTGTACCTTTCAAGCACACATGACCTAGTTAAACGAGCGTGAAATTACTTTAACAACCGACCGAATCGCGCAGGTTTTCATGAATGGAAAATAAGCAAGATGTTGCTGGGAAAATTGCACGACTAAAAATAAATGTTGCAGCCGTGATGAAATCGTGTTATTACAAGATTTTATTTAACTTGCAATGTATGTATGTTTGTTAGTTCGGGTGGAATCTTGAAGTCGAATTTTACCCACTTCCAGTGGACTTGATATTTTGGTATACATTAGTATATTGGAACAAAAAGTACAGTCACCAAAAAAAGTTTGTATTAAAAATGAAATGTTCATAAAAGGTATTGTATTTACTCTCTAAGTAACTAATTTATTTCTTTCTTATTATTTCACATTTATTACAATTATTTATTATTATTTAACATTTTTATTATTTCCATTGGCCGCTTTCCACGAAAGAACACGATGTTACGGGGTACGTTCAATCCTGTTCAAGCATTTGAATGTGTATATACGAGCTGGCTAACAAGTAAGCTATGATTGAAGACTGATTATAATTTTGATGTTATTATCTTGAATTGAGAAATCTCTTATCAATTTTTTTCAATCTAATTTCGGTTTCCATTAATTCCTATAAAACTGTTTCTGCACTTTTTTATGCCTTTTCAGAGTCAAAGCCCTCATTGATATTATTAGGCCCTTGAGATTACACGTGATCATTGGATAAACTAATTGTAAACGCCTCAAATAAGTAAGGCTCTATTCACACGTACCAACCAAAACTTTGTATGAAAATTTATAGTTGAATTCACACGGATCACATTTTGCCGTCACTATCGACCACGTGTGTGATACCGACTACACCGCAGCCTCATCGCAACCACAATGTGGTTACATTGTGGTTCCGATGTGGCTGCGGTATGGTCGGTAGGCCGGTACCGCTAGTTCACTGGTGGTTACCAGTGACACCGTGAACTACCGGTACAGTAGTACCCAACTGATAAGACGCATCGCGAATCTTCGTTCGCATAGAAAAGAAAGTATGGCCCGAAGATTATCGAAAGAATGCTTAAAATTTAAAATCAACCTTAGTTCACTATAAGGTTCATAATAAACTGCAGCTGCAACTGTTAGTTCCGTCTCACTCGCAAGTCACGCCCCTCCGCACACATGGCGGCAGCTGCTGACCAATAGCATTTCCCGCGCTTTGAAAATGTGTCTATTGCGCAGGTACATCGGTAAGCCATATTAGTTGGGTACTACTGTACCGCTAGTTCACGGTGTCACTGGTAACCACCAGTGAACTAGCGGTACCGGTACGGACCATACTGCAGCCACATCGCAACCGTTTGACCACATTTTCGCGCGATGCTATGGTGTGATTGCGATACGTGTAGATTCTCGTCGAGCCACTCAATGCATACCATAATTGAAACGCAATCAAACATCAAGCAACCTACGGAATTCCATACAAATCTATCTCCATTACCACAGTTTCTAAGGCAAATTGCTGTTTGTAATAATTAATACACACATACAAACTTCAGGTCGATTGGAATTAGACGATACGTAGAGTTGGGACGCTTTAGATTCCTGTAGTGAAGCAAACGAATAGATAATCTTGTCCGGTTTTCAAGTTTTGTAAATACAAGCTTTCGAAATTTATGATTGGATCTCGGCTTTTGCTCGTTCTACAGGAATCTGGGAATTAATTTCTCGTGTATTCAGCTCACGTGAGTTTCTTAATCCAACTGAATTAATTAGTGTTGAAGCTGTGATGGTTGATACTTGTTCAAATATTCCGCAGTAACGGCTGAGTATTTTAAGATAAAGTTTGGTAAACGTTCCTTTAAGGCTTTGTGTGCTTACCACCTTCGGCCGCAGCATCACTTACCATGGTGAGATTGCAAGCAAAAACAGTATCAAAATAATTGAACTGTCTTACAAAAAACTTAAACCGACTTTAAAGTACATTAAGGAGTAATCAAATCCTGATCAATGGAACCAAACGGGAAGTCTACCCTTCCAAACAAAAGAAGAATTTTCAAATCGGTTCATAAATGACGGAGTTATGAGTTAACAAACAATAAAAAAAAAACAGATTTTAGAACCTTATCTTTTTTTTGAAGTCGGTTATAAAACGGATAAGACTTTACTTACCTATCTTTTTATGACGAGAAAATGCCTTTATTCATTAAAATTGAAGACATCTAGGTTAAAGGAGCAAGGAAACACAGATCCCAGAAGTGATTTATATTGTAAAGACAAAGCAAAAAAAATATCCTGGCAAATTATTCACAAACGGTTATGTGATCCCAAACTAAGCAAATCTTTTACTATGGAAACCAGATAACTGAATATCTACATTATACCTATACTTTTTTGTTTCACACAGTCTCAGGACATGCAGGCATGCTCATGCACACAAATGCATGGTCTGAGTGGGAATCGAACCCACGACCTGTGGCGGAATTGGTGGAATTTTTACCAACTGTCTCGTCAAAAAAGCTAATCGACTGATTTTAATTTGGCCCTCATCGTGAAGGTATCGTGTGACTTCTGAAAATAAGTGGGTAACTTTTAAATATTACTATAAAAAAATCATAAACATTTGCTGCTACCAAACGTAAGTCAAAACTTTCATAGAATATTAAGTATTTTCCGAGAGAACTCGTGACTGGGCACCATTAAATGTAATAACACTTCGTTCACAACATCGAGGGGAACGACTAGTGTTATTGACAGGCTTGCGTTTCATGTAAAATTGACGTTAGAAAATTCAATTTCAACACAGCCCAAACGTTTTGTTTCAATGCGTGTTCTCTGATGAATCAAGTTAACATTAATTTTAAATTGATTTTAGGTACAACGAATTATAATTTACCATTTAATAAATCTTTTTTTGTATAGATCGATTCGATGTCTTGCCGGAGTCTTCTCAGTTCAAGTTGTATTTGGAACCGATGTAGAGTCATTTGTTAACGTTCATAAGTGCCTTATCAGGGCTTAATTGAAAAAATGCTTTTTGAGTTGAAAAAAGTTTATATTATACTCCAATAAATGACTACAGGTTTTTCATATACGCTGCAATAAAAATAAAACATTAACCGGCTTTTGGCAAATGGGCTTTTAAAGTAACAATTCTTAAGATTACGAGGGAGAAACCGATCATAAACCTTGTTAAACTCATTCTACGGTCATACGACCGCCATTCATACCGTACTCGGTTCAATGTTGCGGGTAATGTTGTACGAATAACTTTGTTGTTGAGTCGTTATACCTGTTATAGTTTTCTTGTAGTATATTAAATAAATACATAGTGAAATAATAGTTATTTATGCAACTGTTGTATAATAAGGGGTATTAAAACACGAATGTGGGTATGAGAAATCGCTATTTTTTTTTTTTTTTTTTTTATAATAAATAATTATAATAAAAATTCATTTATTTATCTTTCACAAAAGGCTTCTTATATACTACTCTTATTAATAACATAAAATACAGAAAACCCATAATAATATCGTGGGACATTCCTCACACACGCTCATGGGCTCTACCGCGTAACTTTGGTGGTAATCGTAACGAACACCATTAACTACCGAGGGTCATTATCCTTTCACTTAATTTGCTAATGTCATAGGTATAAAATCTATAAGAAATATGAGTGTAGTTTTTTTTTGTCATTCTCGTACTTATAAAACTTGATTTTCAGCCTTCCGTGACTCATTATTATCCTCTTTCAAAACGCGGGGCCAGCTAGTTAAAGATAATTTTCAATTATCAAATGACGAACTAGTTTTAATACTGAATTAGTTTGTTCTAGCGGCTGCTTTCTGTGCTTACGAACGTTGGCTACATCATCACTAATCATGCAAAAAATTGCATAATTATTCAATAAAACCCAACCAATCCACAGGACGGGCCAGCTGGCGCGGTTGGTTAAGACTCGGGTCAAGATTCCACTTATCACGCCGCTGGTCGTGGGTTCGATTCCCGCACAGGACATGCATTTGTGTACATGAACATGTCTGTATGTCCTGAGTCTGGGTGTAATTATATATGTTAAGTATGTATTTACAAATAAAAAGTAGTATATGTATTATATCAGTTATCTGCTTTGCATAGTACAAGCTCTGCTTAGTTTGTGATCAGATGACCGTGTGTGAGGAATGTCCCAGGATATTTATTATTATTATTTATTAACCCAAGTAAACTTCTAATATATCATAATACTAAATAATACAAAAACTCCACCGTTTTGCTTTTTTCACTTTACTAACAAAATATTCAATATAAGCCGGCAAAATGTAATCCTCATTCACGACTGCTCTCTGGCATCGTATGAACACCCATTAATATCTTGTCACGTGCCATATATAACTTTCATCACAGACTCGGTGATACCATGTTACGTGTAAAAACGTGTTTAATAACGTGTTACTTATATCTTTATTTATATACTAATTTACTTGTTAGAAATTGCTGCTTGAATATAGATGTCTATGGTAAGAAGCTTACGTGTTTATGCTGTTATAGAATTACATATATCAGTATAATAATATAAAAATCAATGCCTCTTTTCGTTGTAATTTTATAACTCAAGACCGGCTCACCTATCCAAACCAAATGTTTAGGCTTTGTTCGGACTATTTAGTAGATGGTTTATGTGAAGTTTGCACAAAATCGGTCGAGTGGTTCTTCATTTATCACATTTTTATTATTTCACTTTATACGTAGCGAAGCATGTACCGGGCCACTAGTCTAATACTCATTTACAGCATGTTGATCTAAGCCAGTGGTTCCCAAATTGGTAGAAATGTAGCAGCCGATACCAGACAATTTTGAAAGTAGTCTACGAGAAAGAAATCCGGCCAAGTCGGCAATCACGGGAATCGAGTCTCGAAGATTTTACCCCTTTGTTCCGATTATGTTAATTTTTTTTGTGATTCAACTACAAATGTATGGTTTTCGCATTTCTTCCTTTCCTTGGGCTACATGGCCGTGCTTCTTGCCAAATTTCATAATTCTAGGTCAAGGGGAAGTAAACGATGCGGTATAAACGACCGTAACTTTTTTCTCTTGGGTCTTGAACTCTTGACAGATTGACAGACAGACAGACAGATTTTTGGAATTTCCATCCCTTTAAAAGTAGATAAAATATCGGTTGGGGCGGATAGCTAGTGACTAATTTCTCGACCACTTTCGATTCTTCAGTCGCCGAAAAAAATCTACGTGCGTGCAATATAGACTCAATATATTATACTGTAGAGTATCAAAATTGGTTTTCTTTTTGTGTGGTGAAAGATGTATGTCACGAGTCGATAAGCTTTTGTTGGTTGTGATTAAAAACATATTTCAATAAATGTAATCACAATATAAACAGTTTGTTTAAAATATCTTTCAACTCTTGTCTGATGTATGAGACACAAACGCAAGTTGTTCAAACGTAGATAATTGACTTACAAAACTCGAATAATTGTTTCAAATAGGTGTTTACCTGGAACAGAAGGAATAATACAATTAATATACGCCCTTTATTGAGTTTGAAACCTCGTGGGTCATGTATTGAGATGAAATATTTTACAAACAAAAATTAAACCTTTTATATAATTGAAAAGAGAAAGACAAGCTCTTTAATCTATGGAATTTTGAATATAACTTGAATTTTATAAGGTATTGCAGTCGGGGATAAACCAATAACCTACGTATGTATTTTTTTTTGTCCGTTAATGATGTTTTAAAGGTCGCTCGACTGAAGATTGTACCTCACCTTGGAGAGGGGGGAAGGGTCGGTAACGTGTGAGTGATGCCCCGGATGTTGCAAACGTCCCTTGCGATGCAACACTCCATGTAACTGCGATGGTAACCGCATACCTTCAGGCGGGCCGTATGCTTGTTTGTCGAGTTAGTCGTATAACAAACATTGTATTGCTAAAATGATGCATTTATGCTCATTTATCAAAGTGAAAACCATTTTTAGGGTCATTTTTAGGGTTCCGTAGCCAAATGGCAAAAAACGTAACCCTTATGGATTCGTCATGTCTGTCTGTCTGTCTGTCCGTCCGTATGCCACAGCCACTTTTTCCGAAACCATAAGAACTATACTGTTGAAACTTGGTCAGTAGATGTATTCTGTGAACCGCATTAAGATTTTCACACAAAAATAGAAAAAAAAAAAACAATATATTTTGTGGGTTCCCCTACTTAGAATAGAACTGAAACTCAATTTTTTTTTAACAAACCCATACTTGTGGGGTATCTTTGGATAGGTCTTCAAAAATGATATTGAGGTTTCTATTTTCATTTTTTTCTAAACTGAATAGTTTGCGCGAGAGATACTTCCAAAGTGGTAAAACGTGTGTCTCCCCCCTAATAAAAATAAAATAAGAGAATGATAAAACTAAAATAATATATGTTGTACATTACCATGCAAACTTCCACCGAAAATTGGTTTTAACGAGATCTAGTAAGTAGTTTTTTTAACACGTCATAAATTGAAATTCATATCAAATACTCAGGTCTATACTGCCATTTACTTATATACCTACAGGTTTGTACGGAATTCTCAGTGCGCGAGTCTGACTCGCACTTGGCCGGTTTTTATTAACTATAATTTTAATAATCAAACCTGAAGCATCAATCTAAAGTCAAATAAAACTTATCTCATAACGGCTGCTTACATACTAAAACATTACCGGGAGGAACATGAGGGTGAAAATTATCGCTTGGCAATTAGGAGGATAAGATATATGTAGGCACGTCTCAGGAGCATAATTTACACACCGGTTAGAGGGTAAAGGGCGTAGGCTAGTATACCTCACGATGTATTTATAGGTATTATGTTTAATGGATAAGAGGACGGTAGGGTTACATCTCAGATTACTGAACAAAGCAGATGGAGCAGCTCTATCTCGATTTGATGTAGCTTTTTTAAGGTTACTAATGTCCATGTATATAACAGGATGATTTTGTTCAAGTGGGCATGGATGGCCAAATCTTAAAGTAAGGGAATTTATATTTGAATTTTCAAATAATAAATTATCCTAGTCGGGAATCGAATGCGTCGAATTTGAAATTTGCACCATGCCATATAGTCGCTTATAAGGATCAAATTCTAGGAATAAATGTTATGGTGCGTCCATGCTTGGCGAACCGAGCACGAGCCGAGCCTCGAACGAGAACACTGCGAGCACGATTCGTGTAGCGTGGACGGGCTTGCGAGCCTCGAACGAGCGCGATTGTCAGTTTTTTCACGAACAAAGGGACTCGCATCGTGCTCGTTGTAGGTTCGTTGGTGGCTCGGCTTGTGCTCAATTCGCGTAGCATGGACGCATTAGATGAAAAACGAATGAAAATGATTTTAAGAAAACAATATTTTATTATACATACATTGTTAGTTTTGATTTTATGAAATCCAAGTATGAAGTTTAAATATTTAACAAAATCGGCCTCTATACTCCTTCAAACATGTTTCGCTATACCCTATACTTTAGGATTTAGCCATCCATGCCTACTTGAAAAATTCACCCAGTTTATATAAGACTGTTACAAGATAAATAGAAGCTGATATCAAATTCTTGAATTAGTACCTAACTATGAGTTACGCAGCTAGGATGACATCAAACGAATTTTGTGAGTCACGAAATTTACGTTGCAATCGGTCTCATGGGACACTGCGACGTAAAATACTCGTATGTCCTCTAACGACGAAGTACTCGAATTACGTGACTGATTTTGCGCAGCGTACGCTTGTCTGGCCTACGTGGTGGTATCAAAAGGGCCAAAGATCTAAATTAACTCTTAGGTTTGTATTATATTATTACGGTAAAAGGTAAAGTTATGTTTTGAGTCGAATTTGGATCCTGGCTGTATCATAAAGTTTATTTTCGATCTATTCTTGTCACTTAATTTAAGTTTTGATTAAATAACCCATAGAGCAAATACAGCTATCTGGAAATTGTGGACTGTAAAATAAGAAAATTCTCCGACAATAAAACGTAAAGAGATTTCATTCCGCACATAAGCTGCGGCCATTATGAGCCCGTAAATCTCAGGTCGCGAAACATCGCCGCTATGAGACTGTTAAAATAAAAACCTACATAAATGGTACCTATACGTTAGTTTAGAGAACTCCAGATGGAAAACTAAATCCTAGTTTATGTGGTGTGCTGAGGCGCGATTGTTCTCAAACATAAAAATGCCAATAAAATCTATTTGGATCGACTCAGTTCATAAGTGGTGGCGATAAACCACTGTCTGTAAAAACAAGTGAAAAGTCAGGAAATATAAACTGGCTTCAAAGATAAAAAAAAAAAATTGCTATCAGTATAAGCTGTGTTATGTATGAAGTTTTATTTTAAACTACTATTTACTAAGCAAATACTCCGAGATATCAACGTGCATGATAAAAATGTGAGTTTTGTTATTCCCGAATCGGTAGGCAGATGACTGTACGACGATTTTTTCTGAGAACTTTTTTTTAAATTAACTGTGCATGCCTTTGGTCTCTGTCTAGCCCATAAAGGATGATGACGAAGCCTAAGATGGAGCACGCTTACCCAGAAGAAACCTATTCACTTTGGTTTTGAAAGTCCCTAGATTGTAAGAGTCAGGAAACATCCGCCGTCGACAACCTCATTTATAATGCGGACAGTATGCAAAACGCTGTCTCCGTATTTTCTGTAGGTATAATAATAACATACCTGGTGAAAATTTTCCCGGAGTCTCGTGATTCGGGTTAAAAGTGGGTCTTAAAAATGTAATTCATACGTGGTATGCGAAGAGCCAATCTCCATTTTATGGATAGCGTTTTTTTTAGTGTAATCTTTTTTCTAAATCTCTTTGTTAAATGCACACACATATTTCATGTATTATTCTGGTAATTCATAACCCTTAACTCGTTTATAACTTATCCCACAATCTTCAACTCGACTGTTCGATGTTTGAAGCATTCTCCTGGGCATCGAGAGGCTTTACGAGCATGATCTGAACGAGCCATGGTTATTGCGATAGGATTTATGTTATCACATATATATGGGGTGGGATTTCATTTGAGGCTTTTAAGTTATAATAGCTGACATTATTCCCTGCATTATATTAAAGTGTAAAGTGGAAATGAAATGAACATATTTTATTCGAATAAATCTTCACAGGTTCCCATGAATTATCAGACTCAAACGCACGGTTCGAAAGGTTGCTTTTCTACAGCTTTTGCAGAGTAAACTCAGCAATTTTTCAAAACAAAACTAATAAGCAGTAGCGGCGATAGGATAGGATAGGTAGGACGCGATTTGGCGACCGCCCAAGGCGGAAGACCTGAAAGGGTGCCGAAGGTCTAAAATCTGATATTTAGTGAGAAATACTGACAGTAAGAGTGATCTTCGCGAGGTGCTGTGCAAAGCTTACAATTACATTTGGTTACAGTTCTTGTATATTGCGATCTTAAAATAGGTATAGACAGGATAACGACATCGCCTTGAGTATGGCACTTTGGCCTGGCTGGGCCGCTATAATGAACAAGAATTCTGATTCTGTTTAAGTAGAAGATTCCCAAGGTAATTGAAAGGAAATAGAATGTGGTACCTACATGAAAAATTCACAAAAAGCACCATTACTTGCATGAATGCATACTTGCATGGTATTTTTGGACATAATTATATAATTTTTTTGCGTAACCACAGACGGCTTAATTCAGATTGAGATTTTGTTGGCCTACACTGTATTTTTATACATTTTTTTAACCTGAGCTTAAACTATAGAGGCTATTAATGACCTAAACATATTTGATATTAATAAAACTTGTAAATATATATCTATACAGACACTTACACAGAATATACTCTGACATGACTGACAAACAATTATTTGTTCTGGCGCGAAACAAGACGGTCTGCCGCGTGGCAGATAGGGTATGAGAAACCTCCACGCCAACCGCCACGCCACGTCAAAACTCAAAGGTAAAACAATGATATCCGTCCCTCCAGACAGCACACAATCAATCATTCTCCCAAGTAGGACATTGCTCCCACTGGGTTATTAATACCTAGCAAAACTATTAGCCCAGCCTATCCTGTCCACAACACATCCACTAGTTGGGTAAATGTAGCCCTAAATTAATCTTGCTCCAAGGCAGTTATCGAACGTTTTCATGACAGCCAACAAAGGGTTGATTTGAATAGCACCCTGTAAGTATTTCAGATTTAAGGGGATTTGTTTCTTAAAGTCAGGGAAATATGCTTGCATTTTGATTACCACGTCTTGCGTGTGAACTGTAATTTATTATTAAGTTGTAATGACACAGTTATTTATTAGCTATAGGAATCTATTGTGTGTATAGATTTCCAATTTTATTTGCGAAATTCGTAATGGTGCGTCCATGCTTGGCGAACCGAGCACGAGCCGAACCACGGACGAGCAGACTGCGAGCATGATTCGCGTAGCGTGGACGGGCTAGCGAGCCTCGAACGAGCATTCGTAGCGTGCTCGACTGCGCTCCGCACGATTGTCCAGATTTTCACGAACACAGGGATTCGCATCGCGCTCGTTGTAGGCTCGTTGAAGGCTCGTTAAATACGTCCACGCTTGAAATCGCGAACAACGAACGAATCCTGTTCATTCGAGGCTCGGCTCGTGCTAGCTTCGAGTAGCATGGACGCACCATAAAATAATTTGAATTTGGCGAGAAAATAAATTACCAAGAGAACAATATTATTTCAGAAACTAGAGATTCCAATCTATTTTGTAACATTGGTTATCGGTTAATTATATGTAAGTTATCAAGTTTATTAAGTTATTAAGTTACTTAATTACCATAAAATTATTCTAAATGTACTTTGAACTCTACTTTTATTATTTCTCTCTACATTCAAAATCAAACAATCAACATCAAAATGTTAATTATTCAGTTTAAACTCTGGTAAGGCCCTTATGAATGTTAAGTAATTACATACAATTGAATCTACCACCGGTTCGGAATATACTTAAACTTGAGAAGACACCGGCAAGAAACTAAATTTAAAAAAAAATGCCATCGGCAAGGTTCCAAGCAGCTGCCGTTTTTCCTTTGGTTGGCCAAGCTAATGCATTGGTGGAAAACCAAATTTAACTTAAAAGAGAAAGGCAAATTAAATGTAAAATATCTTTTTTCGCCAACCAACGCTTTAAATAGCTGTTTGCATAACAAAAATGAAATATATTTCCCTTTGTTAGTATTCAGTTCCCACATAGCAATGTTTCTCTCATTTACATTTCGGGATGTGAAATATAAAGATACCAGTCCATTGCGACCTTAGAGTATACATAAGTATCTAAATGCGACAAACATATTTTGTCTCATCCGACGAAATACGATTCTCAGTTTGACGTAGGCCAATGTTTGACCGTAATCTCACCATTTGATTTTGATTTTGAGTGGTAAGCACACAAAGCCTTGAAGAAACTGGCTCTCAAGTACAGCTGTAGCAGCTGGTGCTTGGTGACAGATTTTCAACTTGGGGGTGGTGTGGTAGCCAGTAGGTGGGCACTACAATTAGCTATATTTAATAGTAAAGGGCCGGTGAAAATGCATATAAAAATGTTGTTTAACCATAAAATATATATGATGATGGATATGATTCGGAAATTAATAAAGTTTTTATGAGTAGTGGAATGGAAGCTTTATTTCCCTCAAATAAAAATATTGGACCTTTATCTATTTGAATTCCATAAATATGTCACGTTTTTTTTTATTGTTTATCAATATATGTATTTATTCCCAATGTGCGAGGTCCTTTAACTTTGTCGTTGGGCAGTAAATAATATCGCTATTGAATTCTTCATTTTGTTAGTATTGAATTATATTTAAAAATATTGAATAATTATTCTGTATGTTTAGTTAAAAGTCGGTAAATTCCTAGAGTAAGATAGAGGTATTGTTTTAGTAATGAATAGTATCCAAAAATGTTATAAAATAGTAACATTAAATTACGTGTCTAATATCATATATATAGGTATTATAGCAAACTAGGTATGAAATCACACACTCAAGTAGGTATCTCGTAAGAATCTACTACCTAACTAAATAATAGTAAGATTAGGACGTTGTCATGGGAACGGGGCACTTGGGTACCTACCCGGGCACCCAGCTTTCATCGGCAGCACCCAGTTTCTATTGTAATATTTAATGGTGGATTATTTAATATGATGAAGGCTGCAAAACGTTGAGATAAACTTTCTTTCATATATGCCTACTTTATATAAAGAGTCATGGAATCCTAGTGTAGCATAATTAGCCGTTTTTAATCGTTCGGCAAAGTTAAGCGACCACCGGTGAGACTGGGACCCGGATGGCTGACCGCCTAGTGGTATTTCAACTCTAGCGTTTTTCGTGCTTCGGAAGGCACGTAAAGCTGTTAGTTCCAGTTATCACGTCTTGTATTTTTACTTTCACCTGTCCCGTTGTCTGTAATGGAATTTTGCAAGTTAAATTTGACCCACTTTCCGGTTTCCGATTGAGCTGAAATTTTGCACGACTATGCAAATCGCGTGAAAATGCAATATTATGATGACGTGGAGCTGGTCTGATGCCGGAGCTGGAAGGTGGACATAGGAACTCCGTAATAAAACCACATAACCCCATGGAGTTTGGGCTCGTTTGATTCGTCTTGATGAGTACATTGTCGCAAGTACAGTCACTCAAAAAGAAAGCTTGTATTAAACCAAGAACATGTTTATAATCGTTTAGCTAGTTTAGCGGCTTGAAAACTCCAACAGTTAGGTTGACTACTAGCCTACCTCCACTGAGCCATAGCGGTGGAGGCCATTCCCTTTCAGCCACATTTGTGATAGGAGGTCTGTGCTCAGCAGTGGGACATTATAGGCTGATGATGATGATGATGAAGGTATCTCCTTTAGTCACCTTATACTCGTCAGTCAGTTTATCCTATTACATTGATTGTAATGGGATCATCCACCTGCCCCATTCTCAATCATTAGGGGTCGGCGCAATATATACGCGACTTCCATTCGGCTCTTCTATTCGCCATACCAACATTCACTCCTTTCTTTCCCTAGTTTATACTTATATATTTATATTGAAAATATTCAAGTCAAATCCATTTGGATCCTAGGAGAAGACTTAATGATTGTCAAGACTACTAATGATACCACTGGGCCAGAAGTCAGTTTTCAACTGTTAAGTATTTGCATAAGTTATTATCAAGAAGCAAACAATCTTAGCAGGAAAAGAAAAAGGTACACCTTTGGGACAAATCCCCGCTGTGATTTCATTATCAAACTGTCAGCCAATTTACTACAAAAACATTTTAGATATACTAGTAATACATAGTAGACTAGCTGCCCGGCGCGACTTCGTTCGCGTGGTGCTACCCTACCCTATGGTGCTACCCTACCTAACCTAATCTACCCTACCCTACCCTACCCTACGTTTAAATTTGACAGCAAAATAATCCGCCATTTATTCAATTCATTTGTTACAAAAAATGTGATAAATGAAGAACCGCTCGACCGATTTTGTGCAAACTTCACATAAACCATCTACTAAATAGTCCGAACAAAGCCTAAACATTTGGTTTGGATAGGTGAGCCCGTTCTTGAGTTATAAAATTACAATGAAAAGTGGCATTAATTTTTTATATATATAGATAGATATACTTTTCAATGGTAGTGAATTTTGACACTTTCGTAGATTCATAACCGATTTGAATTCGACATGAATTGGCACGTTCAGACTTCAGACTTTGTTGTATTTTGCGGAATTGACCCTCAAGCCCTCCTCCCATATATTGGCAATGCTATATCGATAATCTATTCATAATATTGTTCTAAAACAGTATTCCAGGGTTCAATACCCTCCAAAAGGGAAAACAAAAGCGTTCACGTGTACTTATCTCTATGTATAAAAAACGATTTCATATTTTATTCACAAAAATCATTTGGAGCGTTTTTCGTACTTTGGCTTGGAAATAAAGAATAATGGCGCTGCCATACGCACGAGTTGTGATACAATTGTGTGTTAAGTTATATATCAACATTTACGAGATTACCTCAATAAAGAGTAATGGGAAAATACGGGTACTATATCAGTAGACCTAATATGACTGAGTGAGTATGAAACATCCAATACTTTTCATAGAAACATAATAAAGGTGACCTGTGAAAATATTATTGTTACGAATCTTATTGAATGTATCTTTTTAAACAATTTTAAAAGAAAAATTCTAATTACTCAAGGAGTATTTTTTTGCAAGATTAGAATTCGGAATGTTGGGCAATAAAGAAAGACTATTACTTAAGAATCTTGCGGCGGCGTCGTGTCACGGGTCGCTCACTTCCCTCCAATATGGCGAGGAGGGTGATGGCTGCCACACGCGTCATACTTGTGAACAGGTGCTGCTTGTGGGGGCTGGTCTGCTTAAGTTCGCTATTTATTTACTGTTTAAATATTTATTCAGTCTATTATGTAATTTTGCCGCCGCGCCCTTGTAGTCAGTGCGATTAGAATGTAAATATTATGTAATGAATGTAAGCTTGTTTTGAAAAGAGTAATTTCTGAGTTTATTGCCGGCTCTTTTCAGCAAATGCAATCTTCCGAACCGGTATTAGAGTATTAGTGTCAGACTTTTCATAAGTGCCTGCGAAGGTCTATTTGAATAAAACATTTTTAATTTTTTGAATTTTTGAATTGCATACAGGTGAGATGAGGATGTTGGGATGGATATGTGGAGTGACAAGATTGGATAAGAAAAGGAAAAAGTTAACAAGAAGAAGAAGTTGAGAAGCCTGAAAGTAGCGCCAGTGACTAAAAAGTTCAGAGGTAACCATTTATCGTTGTATGGACATCTTATGTGGAGGAATGAAAGCCATGTGTCGAAAAGAGTTATGAATATTAAAGTCAAGAGGAAGACCGAAACAAGATGGATGAATTGTGTGAAAGATGATATGGGTTAGAAAGATGTGAATGCTGGTATGACTGATAGAAGAGCCGAATCTAAGAAGCGTATATATTGCGCCGACCCCAAATGATTGCGAACAGGGCAAATAATGAGATAGATTATATTTTTATGTGCCTTCTTATAAAGATATTTACACCGACACTGTGAACAAATACATACGTACATACATTTTTGTCCTGGGGAAATTTTACACAATATAACAGGTGGAGATTTCGAGATGGCATATATTCGAAACCTATGTTGGGTTAGTCATACTGAACAACTTTTACTATGGGACCAATAGTGAATTCTCAAAAAAAAAACTTTTCTTACAAAATGTCAACCTTGCTCGATCATGTATGAAAAGTTTTTTTTTTAATTCAGTGTTGGTCCCTTAGTAAAAGTTGTTTAGCAGGACTAATCCAACATAGGTTTCGAAAATATGCCATCTCGAAATCTCCACCCAGTATACCTTTGAAGAGGCAGTCAGAGAGCATTGAATATATTTACCAAAACGTATCGAGGTTATGTTAAAAGAGAAAAAAAAGTTACATAAATTTGATGAAATCTTTTGAATGAAGAATCGTGGAAACTGCTAGTACATACATATACGCGCACAATTCATTTTTCGTTCAACCCTTGAAAGTCCATCAAATACTACATCAGGGTCCGACCTACATCCTGATCCTGATTTGATACGCTTCCTGACCCCTATTACGAGCATTACATAAGATAAAGCGGTCAATAGTACTCGTGGCGTCCAAAAGAAACTTTTATAGAGCAAATGCCTGTTTCATAATGTAACTGGAGGATAACTTTAGAGTTCCCAGCAAGTTCTTAAGAAATTAATTAGGAAGTTTACTTTTTGATAAATAAGCCCCGCAGCTCCTCGTGGATCAGTGTATTACATAATAAATACTTAAGGTTACTTACTTACTACAAACTTTTTCCTACCTACTAATTAATAGGAAAAATAAGATAAGCAACAGGTAGCTTCAAGGAATATTTTTTCTCACAAATGAGATATCTTAAAATCTAATAAAGAAATCTTCGCAAATGTGGGCAATAAATACTTGTATCTACCCACGCAACAATAGTGTTTGATAGATAAAAAGTGCGGACAGAATACGAAATTGTGCAAAAAAAGGAAAATTGAGAGTTATTTTCGTTTATTTGTCAATCAGGCTGCTTAGATTTGCTTCATGGAAATGTGGAATATGGCGACTATTTTCAAGTATGAATAAAGAGCTCAAAAATGACGCAATTTTGAACTCGAAAAATACAAAAAATCGCTAAACGAACATACATGGGGGTGATTCGGGTAGCTCTTACCTCTGGACTTCTAATTTGACGCTAATTCCTGTATAGAATACAAGTACATAAAACCTAATGGTGCGTCCATGCTTGGCGAACCGAGCACGAGCCGAGCCACGAACGAGCACACTGGGAGCATGATTCGCGTAGCGTGGACGGGCTTGCGAGCCTCGAACGAGCGCAATTGTCAGTTTTTTCACGAATAAAGGGATTCGAATCGTGCTCGTTGTAGGTTCGTTCGTGGCTCTGCTCGTGCTCCATTCTCCGCTCGTGCTTGGCGAATCAACATAGCAGCATAGCGAAGCCATAGCAACCAACACGTTGAACAATTAAACCAATTACAAATAGTACCGACTTAATCAGCAACAACTAATGAAATGTCGCTGCAAGGATTAGGTTTCCTTTTATTTGCACTAACTACCACTGCATAATTATATTGCATTACATACGAATACATTTCAACGGAATATTTCCAGGAAACCTTATTTTCATAGAACAGCTTTTCTAAAGTTTAATTTATATTTATATAACAATCACACTGCGGTTCACTCGTGTGGGTGTTGAATTAGGTACGCGATTTCTTTACTGTTACGTAAGTACATTGTTATAACTAGTTGTTTTTGCTAAAGTCTGTCTCCTGGCAAGATGCACACTTATTGCGGACTAATAAGTATTTTTTATTGGTACAGTGAAATACGCCAAACAAATACAGATATAAAGCCCTAATTTCAATGATAAATTGTTTGCTGCGCCAAATTTCAGATGATCTTTAGTCCATTTTTTTTTGTATTCTCCATGGTACCCCCATGTCATATTTATAACTCTACATCGGGAAATTGACTATCGATAGTAATTTTATTGTAATGTATAGTATCTATATACTTTATCTTGCCTTCAGGGATCAATTATAATGGGTTTCTCCGTGTTTCCTTTAATTATTTACAGACCCCGGCATTCCTAAGGTTTATCGAAGGAACAACCAATTAAATAAATAGAAAAAGGACTGGGAAAGGCCAAGGTTGGCAGTTTGTTTAGGCTTTCGTAATTTCCGTAACATAAAGGTTTTTTGTGTAGGTACTTGTCTAGCTACCAAAGAGATCATGGCATTGTAGGTAGTCGGAGATTTAGTTCACTTTAATTATTGCGTAGACAACATAATAATCGAGGTATATGCAAACTTCAATAATTTAAGAAACTTAATTTAAGAGTATATAATTTCTATAAAAAATGCACCGATTGTTTTGTGTTTCATCATCATCATCATCAGCCCATAATGTCCCACTGCTGAGCACGGGTCTCCTTTCAAAAATGAGGGTAGGTAATGGATAGATACTCCACTACGCATGCCCACTGCGGATTGGTGGAGATAGGCTCGACCTACTGTTGGAGTTTTCAAGCCGCCTAGCTAGGAGGCCTAAAACTAGCTTAAGGACTATCAGAATCAAATGATTACCGGGACCAACGGTTTAAGTTCCGAAGTACGAGATTGTGTTTCACTGCAATCTCAAAATCCAAATGCAGTTTCCGGAACACACTGGTATATAGGTGCTTTGTGAAAGATTTCCAACATGAGGGTAGCATGGCTGGAGGGTACTTCAGAGTACCCTACCACCGTGCTATGGTTTCCTCGTGATGGTTTCCTATACCGAAAGCTTAAGATCATTGTAGGACCTACTACCTTTGTCACGACATTCCACGTAACTACACCTGAGCTATGCGCATATTACGGATAAAGTTGCAGCGCAGATTATCCATACCGCATTTTTTAGTCTGTGATAATAGAATGTATACAATTCTAAGCAGTAACGCCCACGACGCGCAAAAAGCCCAGCGCGCTTTTTGCCACACAGACTTTTTGTGTGCTTGTGACTTTCTGTGTCCTTCGTACAAAAAGTCTGTCGTCTGCGCTATGCACCTAATACCTCTATTTATCCTATCCTCCTAATATGTACTTTCTCTTGTGAAAGTTTGTAAGGATATGAGTATGTGAAGATGTTTGTTACACTTTCACGCATAAACTTCTGAACGGATTTGAGCACAGTTTTTTTTTCCTGGGAAAAAAATATAATCCTTCGGGAACGTGGATTAAACCGTAAGACTCTTATCCTAAAGTAGTTCTTACGATGGACACCCGGAAGCAAGAAAGAAAAATAAATAAGATTCCTTTTTCTCAACGTAACCCGCCACAACAAATTAGGAACAGCTTCTACAAATCTTACAAAAAATGACCACAAACTTCCAAGTTACGACAAAGTAATAATAATAATAAAGCTTTATTTAATTACATGCATGCATTCCAACTACAATAAAATAAATGATGTCCTACAATTAATTTAGCAATAATTTGAGATTTTCTGTTAATTAATAATAAGAATCTATATAAATTATAATTATAATCCTCATTTATAATGCGGACAGCAAGGGAGTGGAACTTGCTTCCGGCGTCTGTGTTTCCTGACGCCTACAATCTAGGAACTTTCAAGGCCAGAGTGAATAGGTTTCTTCTGGGTAAGCGTGTTTCATCTTAGGCTTCGTCATCGCCCCTTATGGGCGGGTCAGTGGCCAAACGCAAGCCAATTTAATTTAAAAAAAATAAAAAATAAAAAAAAATAAAAAATGTATTGCTATGTATCTTTAAGGTTGTATGGACCCACCCCTTTCGGGTAAAAGCTTCCTCCAAGGATTTCCACTTTTCTCTGTTCTCTGCAGTCTCCAGCCATCTTCGACTCGCGACCGCCGTTATTTCATCTGGGCCGGTCACGTGGCCAGGTTACGACAACGAGACTCCGTTATTTCTAAGTTTTCATTTCACATTACATTCACATAAATTTCGTGCACGTGCCAAATAAAACGGACTTTATTTGTGCAGACATTCCTATGGGAATAAGTTCGGTGCGTCAACCCTATATTAGCTGTCACCAGACCTTGTGGTATATAGCAAATTGACATGTAACAACACAAATCAATTATGCTAGTTAGATTGGTGATTGACGTTTATTATGGTATGTGGTTAGGGTAAGACCATAAATAGTTTTACTTATGAGGTCTATATCGATAGTTGACGTCGCGCGCGTGTCCAGTCCGTCCGACACTGTCAACACTGCTCCAAAAAACTTAATCCATTGCCATATCGCGGGCTAGTCTCAAGAATAGATCACGTTATAATCGAAAATAAACCTGATATCATTTGTACAGGTTCCATATTCAGTTGTTTCTCAACTCAAAATTTGATTCGAGCATTGATTAATGTTGTTGATTTCGGACTTAAGAACCAACTACTACTAGGTAAACTATCTATAGGTTTTTTTTTTTTTTTTTTTATACCACTGTGGTGGCAAACAAGCATACGGCCCGCCTGATGGTAAGCAGTTACCGTAGCCTATGGATGGTTGCAACACCAGGGGTATCACTCGCGCGTTGCCGACCCTGAAGAAACCTTTTCACACCCTTTTTGAAGAACCCCATGCTGTACTCCATTGGGAAAACCACGGCGGGGAGCTCATTCCACAGTCCGAGCGTTCGCGGAAGAAAACTCCTTTTAGCCCGCACAGTTCGAAACAGTTCTGGTTTCAATGTGTGTGGATGGATTCCCCTTCGATGGCGAGAGTTGCGATGGTGGAAGGTAGCCGTGGGCATCAAATCAAACAATTCCTTAGAACACTCTCCGTTGTACAAGCGGTAGAACACACATAAGGAGGCAAAGTCTCTCCTCAGACTGAGGGGCTCTAAACCGCTTGTGAGCTCGGGATCTATATGATATATATCTATAGGTTCTTAAAAAAGCTAACATTACAGCGGAGAAAAAATACGTTTGGATTTTAAATCTATCTTCAACAAAGTCTAAAAGCGCATTTTTTTAGATAAATGGCATCCGCGCTATGTCTTGTGCGCAAATCAAAAAACAACGTCTGGTAAGCGCTTGAATGTGACGAACTAAATAAATTAAAAAAACATATTCATTTAAAATTCTAAATCCACCTAACTAAATATTTTATTTCCTTTTACGAGCTATCATCTAAACCCTATAAACAAAATCAATTTTGCGTAACGCAAGGATCTTTTTTCATTATCTTGAGCCAGCCTACTATACCGAATATGGATCGTCGATAAGTTTAAAATATCGATAGATATTTCTCTACTCTCTACTCATTCTGTACTCTATTTCTCTACTCATAGAGTTACTTACGTCATATTTGTCGACAAAAATTGACATCATTTCTCGATACATCCATGCACGCAGCGCAGATTTGGTATAACTAAATAGCTCGTTGCCTTCATACGACTAAGACGAATGTCACATGAGTATTATTAATGTGCCAAGCTCACAGTATCTAATCAATGACAGCGGTATAACATCAAAGGGGGTGATTAGGTTGGTAATAGCTTCTAAGCGCGCTGTTAAACGAGTAAGTCCTATAGATACAGTTAACGGTGTTTGTGATGGCTCGTTAGTGCTAGGGATGTGACCATTTCATATGCATATCATATTGAGTTCACAATAATTAGTTGATAGCCTGCTTAGGTTTAGTATCATGAAAAGTTAAGAGAGTTCACTAAAAGGCCAATGAAAATATACTGTGACGTGTAAAATATATAGTTACCGTCTATAGGTAACGTACTTACCTAATAATCTGTCTGACCAATTTGTCGCCGCAGCTTTTATTTTATTTTTTTTCTTTGTACAAGTTTTTTAGTAATAGTATTTTTTTTATTTAAATTGTTTATTGTATACCATCGGTACTGTGTCACTGTATGTTCGTGATGTCATGGACGTGGGCCTCGACTGAAAACCAGCACGAGGGTTAGTTTTTCTTACTAACCAAGCATATTGCTGAGTCGAGAGCTATTCCTGGCATCACGCAACATTGCATTTTTGTGTAGTTTTTAATTGGTAGTTCTGTTTTTTTTTATTCTTATTTATTTTGTAATTTCTACAGTCTTTATTTGTAGTGTTGCGTGTTGTCCTGAATAAATCTTTCATCTTTCTTTCTTCTTTCTAACAGTGAATATAATTATGTCTGGTGAGTGACCATAAAAAATATTATAGGTAGCCCGTAATTAGTGAAGAAGACATTATAATGAAGAACGGTCAAGCCAAACATTTTGACTACGGTGTGTAGAGTTTGTGAACTTAGGGTTTGTAGAGTTAGGGCGTATAGAGTTATAAGCTTAGCTCTACATGAGATCTGATAAATTTTTGACAGTGCGAGCCATATGGTCCCGCCTTGGTAACATTTTACATGAAAATGTTTTTGGCGGGATATTATTTTAACATTTAGTTTCACAAGGTTACTAAATAAAGACTAAAAGCTACTTTAGCTAATACAGTATTGTCGGTACTTAATGGATTCACATAACTTATTCCAAACGTACGCCAATCAATCTTAGTTAATATTATAAATTTCTAAAGATATGCGTATGTAGGGTTGCCATCTCTTAAAATCTGGCAACCAGAACAAGAAGCGAGAAAACACCGGATTTAGGAACATGCAACCCAGACATGTTAACAGTAAAATTACTTAGTAAAATAATAAAATAGTTTAGATTTTTGTGAATTAAAATCTTTTAAGCCCGGACAAAAATGAAACCCCGCCCGGACGCTCTCCGGACGCCCTCTAAACTAGGAAAAATCTGGGCAAACCCGGACGGATGGCAACCCTAGGCGTATGAGAAGATCCCCACAGGAATAAAATATGTAGGCACATCCTGTATTTGCGACGTTGAATATTGTTCAATGAACCAAATAGTCAGGTAAAACTCCGCCTGAATTTCAGTCTGTTGGAAAATCTTATAAGTAAAATAAACTAGGATAAATATTTCTATATAAAGGGATAGTTTTACTTACACATTGCGTGTTTACAATAACGTATTTTGTATTATTATATAGGATAATGGTGGGATATACACATGATGTAAAACAAAACCACCCACTAGAGTCTCATACCCCACAGTTAAAAATGCATTGCTTTATGATTTATTGTATGCTGCGCTTACGCAGACATCTTCGAGGAACAAAATATAAACACTGCCATAAACAGGGTAGTAATACAACTATAAGGGTAAATATACATTTTGTATGTTTTCTTATTACCCCCCGTACTCATAAAATGTTATTTAACTAATATACTGTTTAAAGGGTTACGTAAATAACGACACTCTATTGTCGTTGTCAAATAATGTGACATTATTTACATGACCATTTAATCAGTATATTAGTGAAAACAGTAAAATGCTCAAAAGTTGGAAAGCAAAAGCGTTACTTTAAAAATATTATTCATTTTAAGCTTCCGTCATTTTACCATATCGGTCTCCTTACTTATGACGTCTACGGACAACCTGTTACAAACTTAATTCATCTTGAAGCTTCCAATACAAAATTCTCATGACAGTACTCACAAGTACTCACTAAATTCCATCGTTGAATGCTCGAGTAAAGCGTACACCTAATACAGGAATATGGAACAATACACAAAAGCGTCCTCTCATGCATCCGCCTGCACGTTCAATTTCCATATTTGCCTTGCATTTGGTTCGAAGCTCCGCATGTGAACTACAGTTTTTTTTTATACGACTAAATTGGTAAACAAGCATACA
This sequence comes from Achlya flavicornis, assembly GCA_947623365.1. Taxonomy (NCBI): domain Eukaryota; kingdom Metazoa; phylum Arthropoda; class Insecta; order Lepidoptera; family Drepanidae; genus Achlya; species Achlya flavicornis. Next base: position 3,686,575 of record OX392468.1, on the reverse strand, counting down.
GCCCGCCTGATGATAAGCGGTTACCGTTGCCATATGGACGCATGTAACACACGAAGCATCGCTCACGCGTTACCGACCTTTACCCCTCCCCTATGAGCTCTGGCGACCTTACTCACGCGCAGGAACACAACATAAAGTTATTTGGCTGCGGTATTATAAGGTGGAGGTACTTCCCCAGTCCAGTTGCTCCTTGAGCGAATAAGCGCTATACATATATAGGAATATACTCTGCAACTCTGATGCACGGACGAGTTTTATTATGCTAAAGGGTTTTTGAGGTAATTATCGCTTAATCCAATATACCTACTCTATCATTTAAATTTACCTGCTGTCATCGTCTTGTTGCATGGCAAAATAAATGATTATCCTGGAATATTCTTCATACACGCATGAACAGAGCCTGTGACTAGAGAGGTAGAGCATAGCATTTTTTGCTCAAAGAGCAGCTCGACTTAGTAGAGACTTTATAGAATACCGCAGCCAAATAGCAATGTTTCCTGTGAGTGAGTAGGGACGGGTCGGTCCTTACTCACGCTCGCAAGAAAGCGATTGCAACACTTGTGGTCAAACACCCGTGGCCTTACACGCGCCAATAGGGATGCGGTGATTTCTTGCTAATGGGCGGGCCGTATGCTTGTTTGCTATATAGTTGTAAATGTCAACCTCCATGCCTGTGACATGACTGGTTAACTAGACAAGACATAACTTTTGAATATTTAAAACACGTAGAAGTTGAAGAAAAAATAATATATTACTGACCAGTTGGCAGACCACACCCAGGGTCTCTACCGCGTAACTTTGGTGGTAATCGTAACATTAATGAATTTCATCCAATCAGGGCCCACGAATGTCATCGTCGCGTCGTAACGCGTGCACGTCATTGGTTAAACTAATTAATGGTGTTTCTTTACGATTACAACCAAAGTTACGCGGTAGAGCCCCTGGAAAGAAGTATTACGAAAACAGACCAACAGGCACATACTGTTCAAGACCGTTCATGTTACTTACCCAAAAACGGAACAAACAATGCACTATTATTTGCAGACAATGCAATTTTATTTATACACAATGCAGATTGTGAAATAAATACATGAATCCATGAAAAGTCATTAGACCCCAACTATAGGTAGACTATCCTAAAATCTGTCTTAGAAAGCTTTATCATAGCATCGTTTTCTCTCATTTCTAAAAGGATCGTTAGGCATACCATACCTAATAGTCAGAACATTGCATACAAGCCAGAAATCCAAGGCCTCTATCACTTTGTGAGGATAATATGCTTGAGAGTTATGAATAATAGCCCATAGTTACGTTAGAACTATTTGTTGGTTTTGAACGTAACTATCATTATAAACTTGTAAACTGCGCTGGGCGCGCGAGTCGCCCACGATTTGCCCACGATTTGGTGGCATTTTGAAGAACGTCGCTGAAAGAGATTCATCAAGTAAGTGCATGTGTCCATTATTCTGCAGCCTGTGGAACCTTTCGTGCTACTAACTTCTAAAAACTCCAGTACGGCTGCATTTCCTAGCCCCCTAATAGTCTTTACAAGTAAAGCCTTATTTCAAATTTAATACCTATTTATGATACAGTCCATTGAACCGCCAATCAAAGTGAAGAAGTCTTAAGCTTCTCCACTATTATTTATTTTGTGCCATAATGTATCGTTACTTAAAGTTATGCCTCAAACAATACATGACCTACATGACTTAATTACAAGCCTTAATGCCGCGGTATCTGTGTGCCTGTAATAAAATCTTGCAACCACTTCCCGATTTTCGATTTTGCATCCATATGTAAATCGGTTAAAAATATATTATGACATGGAGCTGATCTGATTATGGAGTCCGAAGGTGGCCATGGGAGCTCTGTAATAAATAACGCAATCCAATCGAGTTTGGGCTCCTTTGATTCGTCTTGGTGAGGACTCTGGTAGTTATAGGGTCTGATGATTAAGTTGGTCGACGAGATAAAATTGTTTGTTTAAAAAAGAACTTGTTTTAAAACAGTTGTGTTTCAAACGTAAGATTTGTTGCTACTGGAAACCTCAACTAGAAAAAAAAGCCTGAGTCTCTTTGATAAACCTGTAATTTGAATCAACTGTAGAAAATATTCAAAGGTTCTTAAATCGGCACCCATTTTGCTAAAAAAACTACTGTTGACGCTTATTGGAAAACTTGCGTTGTGATAAATATTTTCGAATGAAATAGGGTTGCTAGTTGTTTTTGCAAGAAATTATTATAAATTTACTTCGCAAGTAAGTTATTTTTTCTCAAGGAAACAATCCTTGAATCGTTCAGTTCATGCCTCATAGCAAAATTATAACAAACATAATATCAACGGTTGGTACATACATAAATTTGGCGTGATTTCATATTAGTTACAAACAAAGGGCATTGAATTTACACATGAACTTACATAATTACAGGTGTACATTTCGAGATTGCATATATTCGAAACCTATGTTGGGTTAGTCATGCTGAACAACTTTTTCTATGGGACCAATAGTGAATTCTCAAACTCTAGCCCTCAACTCAATTGATTGTCGCAGTTTATTGTCGCCCGAAACTTTCTTAACCCTGATAGGGTTGCCCAGCGGCCATAAAGCGGTTATTAAGGTTAATGATAAACCTCATCCGGGCGACCCCTTTAGCAATGTATCTAATCAGTGTGATGCTAGTAGTATATTATGTTACTAAAATAGTTTTATTAAAGTATATAGTGCTTAAAAGCTCATTATAATATGCAGTTTATCAGGATGTAGAGGCAAATATTATTGAAATTTTCATTAAGATAGTCATTAATTCTGAGGAAATAACACCAAAATAATTTTAATAATATTTCAAACTACTATCATATTAATTAGAGACGTAATTTTTCCCTTATGAGCATCTATTATTTTTTATTGACAACAAACAACAGCACTCAACGCGTTGATATCACGCGTTGATATACTCAAGTGTACACTCGTGTGCAAAAAGGCATTTTTATCAAGATAGTGGAATGTAGGAATGGCGCTAAAGACGGTGAAGAGCTACCATCATCAAAAGTGAAGTACTGTCGAGTGAAAAGTTATTTATGTGAAATTCATATTGTTATAGTATAAAATGTTGTTTAGCCTTTTTATCTTTTTCATTTATTCTGTCAGACATTATGGAAAAGGTGATTATTTTTTTAGTTAGCTAGGTGTTTGAAAAATAAAACCATGGACCAGTAGAATTACCTACAAGTTGAAATGAATTTAAATTTGTGTCATTCTGTTTACAAATAACAAACAAATTATTTTATTTAAAGAGTCGAGTTATTTTAATAAATAACACGAAGCGAACAATATAAACAAACACCTAAGACTGCGGCTATCAAGTCACACACAGTTCACAACACAAACATTCCACTTTTCCACACGAGCACGTGATGCGTGCGTGCCGCGCCCTAAACGTATCCGATGTCCGTCGCCGATAAGACGGGGAGTGTCTGCCACGTTATTACAAACTGTTATATTGCTTGTCTGCGCCATTGTACTTGATGAGTTGTCGCCGCGGCTATTGTAATCACTTTATTTGTTTAAAAGGTACAATTAAAAACAACAATGTTTTTCAATATGTTGGGGTAATACAACTAGTATAATATACACAGATACTTCCTTATCCACTTGTTCATGTCTTTCTTTATTTTGCAGTAAATACATATCTATTATTTATTTTATATTTTTGTTAATACATAATTACCTATATAAAAAAATCCTATTATTATTTTCATACCTAGAATTTACTAACTCAGTAGGATTACTTTCTTCAGAAATTACTATTTACATATTTTCCTTATTTGTTTCCTTTTCAGAAAATCACAATTATTTCCATTTTATTACAAATTCCACGACTTCGTAATCTAAATTGAACTGCTATAACTTTATTGTATAAATTGAACCTGTCGACCCACTTTGCCAGTTCTAATTGCTTCGTGTAAACTCATTACCTTACTCTTACCCATTTGTAGGAATGGTATATGTATAGAAGGCCTACGATGTTATCGATCTAGTTTTCATCATGTTCTACGGTTTCAACTGCATTAACTGCATTTTCCGTGGAAATCAAGAAACCACGGGTTGTTTAACAAGGTGTGAAGATATTTTTGTAGGATCGTCAACGCTCGAGTAATACCCGGTCACAGAGTATCCATAAGGCGGTTAACACACTGCCACGCACCACGCAGCGTAGCGCGTGAATGCATGTTTTAACGTTGCTTGTAAGTATCTCCGTTTGTATAGAAAACACGCACAGTCCAACACACAGAAAATGCATCCACGTGCGTCCATTCAGATCACGCGCCTACAAGCGGAGACCCTTGCGCAAACGCGCGTGGTTGCTGGGCGAGACGCAAGGTATGGCACACCGAGTCTCGCACGCAGAGCAGTGCGTGATTTTGGATGGGCTTTGCACTGCACTATCACCACAGCGAACGGCTTTGAATGAAATGAGTCAGAGTCGCCGTGAATCCACAAAACGCAACTACGCGCGTGATTGCGTAAAAAGCCCGCATGATGATTCAGATCTGTACTGCCGCAAGTTCGCGCATTGGTGCGTTGACACGCAACATGCAGCGTGATGTGTGGCAGTGTGATAACCGCCTTATACTTTGTGATCGCCTTCTGTATCTGAGCCGGTGTTGTAAGCGGCTAGTTTTCATGATATAAATCAAACTTCCACTTCTACATCTACTTCTACGTCTGTGTCCACATTTAAAATATCAATACCAAGGTCTCTTTCTGATACGCGATGTATATATATGTAAGCATATACAGTAAAATGGTACCGCTTAGACTCAAATTTTATACAAGTAAATCCAAATATAGCCTTATCCAAAGTATATCAACATACTGAGTATTCTACAGGCGCTACACAACCACAACAACAGCTCAAGTGGAAATAAATATAATTTAAATTTGGATAGGCTATTAGTAAATTCGACCCGGCAACAAATTACGCCTGGTACTGACAGCTGAAGATACCGACTCTAGGTACAACTCTGTTAAGCAAATGAAAAAAAAACCATGTCACGAAGTTACGTGATAAAAGCTAGGTATATTTTGAACATATTTTTTATCGATTGAAAATACACTGAACATAATTATGTACTTCAGTGATACCTTCTCGTATAATGATGAATTTTAATAATAGAGTCATTAAGAGGAAATGCTGGTGGCGTTTGTTCCATACAAACTTAATCCTCAGTTTCCTCTCCGGGTAATGACACTAGAGCAATGATTATTCTACCATGCAATCCGTAGGTACCAACTGTATGACCCTCGGTTTTGTTTTTCTCCATAAATTAATTATTATAAGAATTAGGGGCCTTCTAAAATCAAATACTATTATCATTTTAACGCCTTTATCAGACGTCCAGCGAACAAACAAAGGAAAACCGACACACATAGCCAAAGCCCTTCTTATTATGATTCTTGATTTTTTTTTTAATCTATCCAATTTTGGAGGAGAAAACTGGGGATTACGTCTAATTTAAATAGGTATAATCGGTCCAAGCTGTAGTTGTCTCTGTCACCCAAGGACGGGATAGCTCTATTTTCTAAATTTCTTGCAGCCATCGTTTCCTCTTAAGTAACTCATCATCTCGACGATATGGCTTGATATATCCTCCATTTATATGGGTCAACGGCTTTATTACGATGCTTATGCGTCCGGGAAAGTGCCTATTGCTGAAATATTGTTAGTCGTACATTTCTTGAAGATCACGTTACTTAGAATTTTTTTCTCTTAAGAAAATTATTTGTTTTATATTATTTCATTTCTTCTGAATATTGTTTTAAAATGTGAGTAAACGAGTAGCGAAGGACTTTCCTATTTAATGTATTTTTTTCATACTACTCAGTTAACAAACAAGCATACATCCATATCTCCGAGAATACATACACATTTTTTATGAAAAAATGTTAACGGTACTTTTATTTTCTTCAAAATTAGCTCAACCCGAGCTGCTACCTTTAAGCATTCTCCTCTAAAACCTGTATTTCAGAAGTTGCCCTCACTGGTTGGAACAAAAAAAAACAGTCTGTATATGTATGTTTGTCTGGTTGTGTGTGTTAATTAAATACGACCGCAAAATAATGAGAGGGCACGAGCATTTGGCCCTTCTCGTAATTTAGTAACTCATATAATTATGCCTAAAATTAATAAATGTGAGATGTGATGAATTATTAATAATTATAATGAAACATAAACCCAGAGTAAATAAAAGTTCATCTTTATTTTTATATATTAATTTCAATGTTGTAAAGAAATAAAAATAAATACAGGCATATAGCTATATAGGTTAATGTTAAACATAAAAATAAATACAGGCCTATATAGGTTAATTTTTCAATTTTTTTTGGTCACAGCCTAGTGAAAACTTACCTAGAAAACTTACCTAGTTTAGATCAGTTTGAGGATTATCATGAAATTGAAACTTTGCTGTACTACTAAGCGACTATCGTGAACATTTTATTTTATAATACTTTTTCTATAAGTTGTTTTCAATTCGTTTATATGAAAGACTTTGACAACCAAAGCCATAAGTTTTTTTTTTTAAATTTTATTTTATGTCCAAAAAAACCTTACATTTTTTCTTGATTTTAAGTCGCCAAACTACTATTGCAGTTTGTAGGCGTGCACTATTTCACAGTTTTGTTGGTTTTGTACGTACATACATATACCTTTATTTACATTATTCTTTAACAATCACATGCACTATACATATATTCTAAGTACTAGTCCAGTAACTTATGAAAGAAACATTAGGTATATCATTTCTTTCTTAAGCAACTAGACTGCTTCTCTAATAAAATTTCTTTTAATTTTCTTTTTAAAGTTATTTTACATTTAATTTTATTTTCATTCAGTAGTATATTAGGATACATATTACATAATTTTGGGATTACATATTTGCGAGTTCTAGTAGAAGTAAAATCTACTTCAGAAAAGCCCCTGAATATTATAAATGCAAATGTGCGTTGGTTGGTTTGTCCTTATTTCACGCAGGTATGGATCGACCTGACAGACTGCATTTATACCTGAACGCAGGTGGAACTAAAGCTAGTAAAATATACCTAGACATTAGAAGGGACTGATGTATCACTGCTGGAAAATAGCTGAAAACCTGGTTAAACAAGTCTTTTCTGCAAATTATTATAGAAAACAAACCTCCAGTAAAGTAGGTACTTGTCAAAATACCAGAAGTGATATATCGTAGTATAATATTCTACCGCAGGAATAATCCATCGCAGACGTCAGAACCGACTGTGACAATACTATCAGATTCCCGGATTGCCTTTGTCTGAGCTCTCGCTTTGAGAATGAGACGCTTAGTTTGTGGATATCAATGTTGTCTGTAAACTGAATGTGCTAAATTCAGTTTGTTGTTTAGCTGATAATTTAACTTGCGAATTTAAGCTAAGCGAATGTGATAAAATTTCAAGCGGTGAAACCGACTTTCAGTCTTGAAGAATGTTGTTTTTTCAATATTCGACTATGGAGCAGGAAATAAACTAATTAGACATCTTTGAGAAAAAGTGTTATAGAAAATTGTTAAAGGTTTCTTTAACTGCCTTTCGTCTGCCTCTTTTTCTAAAGAAATGAAATGAAATTGTTTATTTCGCTACAATATCGTACAATTTAGGTGGTATTTTAAAATAGGGTCTATACATTTCACTACAGAATAGCATGCGAGAGATGTTAGATTATATTCTGTCCATTGGAGAATAGAATACTTGAGTTCTTTGGCCATATTTCTAGGAAAAATAATAACCTCGAACAGCTAGTCTTACTAGTGATCTGACGATCACTAGTAAAATCGACGGCATAAGGTCGAAGTTCTGCTAGATCGATAGATAGATTGACCGGATTTTCTTATCTTTGAACACTTAACTCCACGAGCCACTCCATTTCATTAAAGATATGCATCGAAGGCGCAAAATTGTCAAGATAATTTTGTGGAGCAAATTATGACAATACGACGATAGGAGAACGACTGATTTTTTGACCTCAAAATATCCCGCCCAGATTAATGCTACTTCCAAAGAACATGTCAATGTAATTAAGTCTACCAATCTACCTGTACAATACTTCGGCACGTGACAATAGTAGTACGCAGACTCATATCATTGTGAGGAGAGGCTCGTGTTTCATAGATGATGATATTGTAAGGCTGCTGTTAAGGCCCAGACGATATTGATGGTGCTCAGATTAATTTGACGTAAGCGACTTTTTAAAATCATTATTATGAGAAACTGAATCGCTAATTCAAAAAACTAAATCGGGCGTTTATTTTCTTATGATATGTACTATATCGATGAAAAAAATCGTATCAAAATACCTTCAGGCGTTGGATATATTTGGGAATTTCTTGATTTTCAGAGGTATGTTTGACATTTTTTTTTATCGAGGCTTTTAATTGAATTCGTGTTTTCGGCTCGGGCGATGTGTTTGTTATATCCTTAAGTATCATATATTTCAATTTCAACACCGTAGAGTCAGGTTTCATATAATTTGGGCAGCAATGTAGTGTATTTTGCCCAAGTCTGCCCCTTAATAAGCAGGCGAAGAATTAATAAGCGAAGCAAGCGAATGAATGAATGGCACAACAATAGAAAAGTTACGACGTTGGAAAAAGTATTATCCTTCTGAATACACTGTAGCTAAAGCTAGTTGGATACGGCATATTGCGTTTTGGAGATGTAAATCGAAAGCATAAATTGGTATGTCTTTGTTAACGCAGTCAAGCAAATTAACATAGCCGTTTGGTGTTAATCATGCGTGTGCGTGTTTGCGTCATTTTTAAGAGGCCAAACTTTTCCAATTGTTATCGCATTTACTTCAGCTTTGAAATATTTTACTAGTTACTTTTATTAGTATTATTCTGGGCCCGTAGACAAGATGGTTATCGACAATCATCATCGTTAGTAAACATCTTTGTATGGGATTGACTTTTCAAATCGAAATATCACGTGATTTTTGAAAATCTCTTATGTCAATCCCATACAAAGTTTGATCGTTTACTAACGATGACGATTGTCGACAACCATCTTGTTTAGGGGGGGCTGCTTTGCTTTGCCTGCATTGTCGAGGGACGAATTGCATTCCCGGGATAAAAACATATATCCTATATTATGATAGCTATCTAGCCTACGTATAGAAGTTTCACACGTTATCTATACATATAAAATTCAAAGTCCTGACTCACTGTTTGACTAACTGTCTGACTGATATATCAACGCACAGCCTAAACCGCTGGTCCTAGAGATATACAATTTAGAGGGTATATTCTTTGTGAAGAGTAGGTATCCACTAAGAAAGGGTTTTTCGAAATTCCACCCCTAAGGAAGTAAAATAGGGGATGAAAGTTTGTATGAAAGTCCGTCAGTTTCGAAGATAGGGTCTTAAAATTTTGTGTTTAGGCTGAAAATTGTAAATTAATTTACTTGTATATAATGTAATATATACAAAATATAATCTATATATAGAAAATTTCCTCAAGCCTGCCGCTGCTTCCGATTAACGGCAAGGTTCCCAGAAGGCTGGCAGCGTTTCCTCTTTGGATAGCCAAGGTGACGCGTTGGCGGAAAAAGCTCCCCGCCCGCTGGTCTCCGGAGGTCTCGATCAATTTTGAAGACAAGGTGCGAGCAAAACGGCGAGCTTCTGACCCCCATGGTCCCAAGGTCTCGACCGCAAAAGGCATAAAAATATAATTGGGTCCAATCGATGCATATTTTTTGAATTTTGAATTTTCCGCACTGGCCGCCGCTGCCCCTGCAGCTTTACAAGTCGCCGGTAAGTGAGATGGCGCGAGTGTATCGACATATGTGGCATCCCACACCAGCGACTTGCCGACACTCCAAGGGATCAAAGACATACCATCCGGTCTCTTGCCATCGCCCCGCGCAATACCGACTGGTTCCAGTACGGAAGGCACGTTAGCGACAACAAGAGTCCTGCGGATAATGTCATTAATAGCCGAGTGCCGTGATATTCGACCAGCACTTAGGGAGCACGAAAGCCCATGGTGGCCGAGCTCATTGACGACATGTAATATATGTATCTCAATGTTTTTAATAATTCCACCCTCGAAGCGGGATGAAGTTGTTTTGTTTTGTTTTCTATTATTATTATTGTTGTAGGTAAATTTGTCATTTGTTTCCTGTAGGCCACGCGGGCGATGCCGCGAGCAGAAGCTAGTCAGTGAATAAAGATGGTAATTGAGAAAAATCCTTGGCTTTACCCACATATTAAATACTATATAATATAAATCTATGAGAACATAATATTATACTCAAGTACCTATTGTTATTACTCAAACATTCCAATAATATTTTATTTAATTTATAATACTCGTGGATAGTTTATTTACTATCATTATAGTCAAAGTCATTCACAGCATAAGTTATCACTTTGTATTCACTGATAATTAATTTCCAAGTATCTTTTCAATCACATAAACTGTGCATATATAAGTAATTTTTGTATTGTAAAGGACGACTAGTTACTTATCATTATTGGTAATCTGTACGGTAACTGATGGCAGTTATTTTACATACCTCATACCATAATTACACGGTAATATACAATAGTTCGTATGTAAGTATTGATATTTATGTACAGTTATTTACGGTCAAAGTCTTCAACGTAATAACAAGTTTCAAGGAATTGACGTAAACATATTTTGACACGCTAATAAATTTTACGGATTCTTCATATTGTTATTTCAAATGAAATTCTGCGTCATACGGTGATTATTAACTATGTTATTGCTGCTGTAACTCCCTTACTGATTTTCAGAAATAATGGTTTTCCGCCGCTTGCATCCAGCGGAGAGTCACGCAGCAGGCTCTTGTTGGAATTCATTGCGTGACAGGGTACAAATAAAGAATATTCATAGACGAATAAAAACGATACTGGGAAGGTTAGGTCACTAAGTTGAATAGCTTTGGAAATCTGGATCAAGTCAGAAAATTATAACGGATCTTTTTCCAAAAAATTACATCATTGGGCTAAATTCAGATAAGAACATAACTAAGACCATAAGAGACCGGATGGTATGTCTTTGATCCCGTGGAGTGTCGGTAGGTCGCTGTTGTGGGATGCCACATGTGTTGATATAGTACTCGCGCCATCTCACTTACGGGCGACTTTTAAAACTGCAGGGGCAGCTGCGGCCAGTGCGGAAAATTTAAAATTTAAAAAATATACATCTATCTGCCCAAATTATATTTTTATGCCTTTTGCGGTCGAGACCATGAGACCGTGGTGGTCCGAAGCTCGCCGTTTTGCTCGCACTTTGTCATCAAAATTGATCGAGACCTCCGGAGACCAGCGGGCGGAGAGCTTTTTCCGCCAACGCTTCAGCTTGGCTATCTGAGAGGAAACGCTGCCAGCCTTCTGGGAACCTTAGCGGCTGATTTGAGGAAATTTTATATATATAAACCATAACTTAATTCATACATAATAGATATCACCATTTGGTAATTTCTAGCAGGTCTACAGGTTAATCCAATAACTTTCATCTTTCATATTAACTAATTCCCTTAAATACCTATGTTACCTATTAAATGACTATGTGTTGAAAATAAATTGAAAAAACACAAAATATCTCCATCAGCCTCTATTATTAGAACTTGGACCACACAAAACGTTAATAGATGACACGGCTTTGCTGCTTGTAACATCGCATCATAATAAGCTTTGCGACGTGTTAATACCACGATATTTTATAGCTACGAGCAGTGGCATCATTATCTTCTAGTACCAATATAGCTACACGTTTATCTATAACAGTCTGTTGTATTTGATTTTGTACAAAAATAACGAAAAAGAAAATTGTTCTGTTGTATGGTTTGATATCGTCTACTTTTAATATGTAAAGGTTTTTCTTAAAGTCTACATTTTGATCGGTAACTTTATTTTTTAGGTACCTAGAAGGGATAAGAATATTTAATTTTGAATTCTTACATTAATTATCTGGCTGAGATTTTTGGAGCCCAAACTAACAGAAAAGAAAAGGAAAGCGATCCTTCTATTTTTGTATATTTTTTTTTTTTTATACCACACCACTTAGGTGGCAAACAAGCATTCGGCCCGCCTGATGGTAAGCGGTTACCGTAGCCTATGGACGCTTGCAACACCAGGGGTATCACGCGCGCGTTGCCGACCCTGCAGAAATGTCTTCAGAAGTGTCTTTTGAAGAACCCCATGCTGTACTCCATTGGGAATACCACGGCGGAGAGCTCATTCCACAGTCTGAGTGTCCGCGGAAGGAAGCTCCTTTGAGCCCACACAGTACGAAACAATTCAGGTTTCAATATGTGAGGATGGACTCCCCGTCGATGGCGAGAGTTGCGATGGTAGAAAGTAGCCGTGGGCATCATCTTAAACAATTCTTCAGAACACCGTCCGTTGTACAAGCGGTAGAACACACATAAGGAGGCAAAGTCTCTCCTCAGACTGAGGGGCTCTAAACCGCTTGTGAGCTCGGGATCGTCGACAATTCTGATGGCACGTCGTTGAACCGAATCTAAAGGATCAAGCTGGTATCTAGGTGCCCCATAGGTGCCGCCCATAGATGACAGCAGTACTCCATATGAGGCCGGACTTGCGACTTGTAAAGTTGCAGCCTTTGCCCCGATGTGAAGTACTGCCTCGCTCTGTTGAGCACTCCGAGCTTTTTGGATGCCAGCTTAACCTTGTCTTTTAAGTGACTTCGGAACAAAACGTCACTAGAAATGTCGACGCCAAGGATCCCGATGCTTTTGCTGATGTTCAGGGACGTATTCTGGAACTGTGGAGCCACAGCAAATGGGGTTTTCTTAGAAACTTTCTTGTAATAGATCCCTATTTATGTAATCAGTCCAAAAACCTTATTTTCCACAAAGTTCCTCTGCGTTGCCTATTTATTATTCTTGCCCGGTTTTATGGACGTGGACAACTGAAGCCTGTCCGAGGGATTTCAAAGCGCGTTAACACTGAATTATAATACGAAAACAACAACAAATTAAGTCTAAATAGTGGGAAAAATTCAAGTCCTCATGAAATAAAAGGCCCAAGTTAGAATGAATAAATCTGGGAAAATATATGGGGCAGAAATTCTGGGAGAATAGCTTCCATTACATTGTATTTTAGGTCTTACGAGGAGTAAACGAAAATATTGTAAAATTATAAAAATGTTTCAGTTTCGCCTTCTGGGAATGGTAAAAAAAACTGCTAATTTTAACCAAAAACTACACTTTTATGTGTGGTAAAAACTGGAAGTGGCAATAAAAGGCGGTTAACATCAACAAAAACAAAACGCTATTATTGTCTGTTTTCAGCCATGTGCTTATCACACACTTCCATAATTACCTACACAAAAACACAGCTAAGCGAACACGACAGGTACATAATTGAGCCTTGCTGAGCACGTTTTGCTCATAAAGTGCTCTTTTGGGGATTCCGCAGGTTAATAGACGGTCGTGTGGGGAATTAAGGGGTGCTAAACGTCTTACAAGAAGAGGCGAGTTGATAAAAATGTTACGTTTATTAGGTTCTTGTAATTTTACGGGAGATGGATGGTAAATATTTGAATATACTGTACGGGTCATTTTTACGGAAACTATATTGTTAGGAACGAAAAAAACACTCATAACACAACTTCTTATTATCATGTTGTTAGGTAGGTATATAACAAGAGAAGTAAAAAACAAATGATGACTACAAAGTGAACTAAAAGTACAAAAATGTTTAAATTACATATTGTAATTATTTTTTCTACCATTTTGACAGTTTATGTATACCGTGTTACCCGGGAAGATAAGAGATTTCTTTCTAACAATACCAGTAGGTAGGTACTACACACTTCTAATTTAATGCGAATTTTTTCATAAAAAAGCGGACACACAGTACTCTTTTCTTCGGCAGACAAAATACAATGCAAGTCAGAAATGTGTGGTTTTCTTTTTTACAATGTAAGAATCTTAAAAATCGAATGACTCATGAATGGTAGGTATTTATTAGTATATTTAATAGATCATTATTTTTTTCATGCCAGCTGTAAATGTGAGATAATAAATTATTGCAAAATTGGTATATAATCACACTTAAAAATATCTCAAATATTGATGAAACAAATCTGCAATTTTATTATAACGACTATTGAGTGTCGATATGAAATTCTACATTTGTTTGCAACAAGTACGAGTCTGATCCATTCTAGAATTATTTCAAAACATAAATTGGCGGGCAACTTTCCACGAGGCAATTCGAACTTCTATAAAATTGATGTCCGTCAATATCTGTACGATAGGATAGAAGACTGTTATTACAGATATGATATTGGTTATTGTTTTGCTACTTCTCTATTTCATTTCAAATATTAACGACTAGTTTTTGACCCACGGTTTCATCCACGTTCCCGAGGTATGTATTTTTTATACTACTCAGGTAGCAACAAGCATACGGCCCGCCTGATGGTAAGCGGTTACTGTAGCCTATAGACGCTTACAACACAGAGGTATTACTCGCGCGTTGCCGACCCTGCACATCTTTTTTGAAGAACCCCATACTGTATTCCAATGGGCAAACCACGGCGGGAGCTCATGCCACAATCTGAGCGTCAGCGGAAGGACGTCAATGTGTGAGGATGGACTCCCCGTCGATGGCGAGAGTTGCGATAATGGAAGGTAGCCGTGGGCATCATCTTAAACAATTTTACAGAATACTGTCCGTTGTACAAGCGATAGAACACACATAAGGAGGCAAGGTCTCTCTTCAGACTGAGGGGCTCTAAGCCGTTTGTGAGATCGGGATCGACGACGATTCTAGCGGCACGTCTATGAACTAAGTTTAAAGCCCAAGCTGACAACAGAACTCTATATGAGGCCGGATTTGGGACTTATAAAGTTCAAAGTCAAAGCCATTTATTCAATTTAGACCCTAGTAGGGCACTTATGAAGGTCAAAGCTACTGAATCAAAGTTACCACCAGGTCGTAAGTCGGCCTTCAACTGAGAAGAACAGGCAAGAAACTCAGCAACGTAACATTTTTCAAATATTTTTTAGGACTTTGCCCCGATGTGAAGTCCCGACCCCGCTTCGCTCGTTGAGCACTCCGAGCTTTTTGGATGCCAGCTTAACCTTGTCTTCTAATAGTGACTAGAAATGTCGACGCCAAGGATCCCGATGCTTTTACTGATATTCAAGAGTCTTAGTCAAGATTCTTGAGTCTTAGTGGGGTTGAAATGGACTGATGGATGATTCGTGTAGCGTGGATGCACCATAAGAAACTCACTTTCGCATTTATTATATTATAATAAAGTTTGAAATGATGCACAGACTTTCTAGGTTTCGTTTTTGGTCATAAAGCTTTATGAGTATATACATATTCCTACATATATACCGAAAGCACTTTCGTTCAGTCAACAACAAAGAGGCATCTATTATGTGGAGTGCAAAGACCTTGCACTCGATTTAGCCCCTTACTTCATATTTCTTGCAATTAGCAATCGATTGTGCTGATTACATGAAATGTCAGTGTGGTATTATATTTTCTGAGTATCACAATAATTCTTGGTAGAACTGGACGTTTTAATTTATAATTCAATATACTAGGTTCTTGTGAAATTATTAACTTTGAAAGTTTTATTATAAAATAAAAATATCACCAGTTAGCTTCGTAATAGCGTACCGGTAAGCAATTAGATCCTAGAGTAACCTGGAATAACCAATAAAGTAGTTTATTTCCTAGGTAGGAATGTCCAGATTTAAACTGCAAAGTAAAATTAGCGTAGTCTGGTTTTTCTATAACAGATTAAGCTAATTTTATTGCGAAAATTCAAATACACAGATCAAATGAGCATTTGTTTTGTATTTCACAGGTAAGTAAATATTATAACTATCTTCCTTCCTTCCTATTATGTACGTAAATTTATGTATATTTTAAATATTTTTTCAGTTAGAAGTTAATTTTAGAAATTTAATGTAAAAGCAGAACCGAGTAACCGACCATCTAAACCTACTGCACAAGTTCTCTTTCACAATTCTCCTCAATGTCCGAAGTACATGTATGTAAATACAACAATCGCAAGCAATAAACTGTATAATCAAGCTGCCTGTCGGAAGGCGGGCCAGCGCCGCAATCTCCACGAGTGGTAGGCGTGAATAGCTCGCGCTGACGTGACGTGCGCTCTAATGTGTTTTTAATTCAGTTTCTGTACCAATTGCAATATGTTTTATTGCTTGCATAGTAAGTGCTATTTGTTTGGTTTGTAATCAAGCAGTTCAATTAAATTACATTAAATAAAGAACTAAACACTTGTTTTTATTGATTCTTTTTGATGTACGCAGTTAAGTGATGCTATCTACCAAAGAATCATGGCGAAGTTTGTACAAAAAAAAATAGAGACGTTGAAATCACGTATTATTTGTACAAATTAATGTATGGAGTTACTAATCTTAGACCATTAAAAATGTATGCTTAGAAGTCAGATTCGCGGCCCAAAGGATCTTTAATCCGCCCCAGTACTAATGGCCAGATTTTTATGTTAGCCCGGTGAGAAGAAAGATTTTAAATTTTTCCACTGCCGACCAAGTTATTACTTGCCACTTAAACAAGCGGTTAAGGAATGAAAAAGTCTTTTGCTGTCATTGGGTAGCCTTTTTTCTCCCCCATAGCGATGTTGGACCGGAGACACGACAGGCTGGCGTTCTTCATAAATAATGTGAAATGAAACATGAAAAGAAGAGGCTTGTACGTTATAACCATTTTTAGGGTTCCGTAGCCAAATGGCAAAAAACGGAACCCTTATAGATTTGTCATGTCTGTCTGTCCGTGTATGTCACAGCCATTTATTTCCGAAACTATAAGAACTATAATGTTGAAACTTGGTAAGTAGATGTATTCTGTGAACCGCATTAAGATTTTTACACAAAAATAGAAAAAAAAACAATTAATTTTGGGGGTTCCCCATACTTAGAACTGAAACTCAAATTTTTTTTTTTCATCAAACCCATAAGTGTGGGGTGTCTATGGATAGGTCTTCAAAAATGATATTGAGGTTTCTAATATCATTTTTTTCTAAACTGAATAGTTTGCGCGAGAGACACTTCCAAAGTGGTAAAATGTGTGTCCCCCCCCCTGTAACTTCTAAAATAAGAGAATGATAAATCTATAAAAAATATATGATGTACATTACGGTGCAAACTTCCACTGAAAATTGGTTTGAACGAGATCTAGTAAGTAGTTTTTTTTTAATAGGTCATAAATTGAAATTAATATCAAATACTCAGGTCTATACTACCATTTACTTATATACCTACAGGTTTGTACGGAACCCTCGGTGCGCGAGTCTGACTCGCACTTGGCCGGTTTTTTTATATGTCTATGGTTATAAACTATAAATAAATGTGTGAAGATTAAATTATTGTTTCATTAAAGTTTGGACGTTTTTCATAATATACTGATTCTTTCCCAGTGACATTGGAGATCTCTTTAATTTGGTAGAAGAATAATTTCTTCTCACATTGTTACAAAATTTTTATATATTTGACTCATAGAATACATATTTTATTATTTACATTATGTTACTGTAACATTGTTTCTTGAAGAAAATTTTTTTCGTAATTTTTCTAGGGCTTTGCTTGAGTTTGCAGGAGGCAACTGATACAAACAATATCCCAAATAACGCTTCCTGGTAACATTAAAGTATTGCCCTGTCGACATGGAACTTTCGACGCACGAACTTATCCGGAATCATGTTATATAATTTCCACCTTCATCAACATGTTCTAAATACGTCACGGGCCATGTCAGCTATCAGTGAAACATGCAATACAACGTGAATACCAAGTTCATTCAATTTCGAAAAGCCATATCGTTTTTAATTGCATGAAATTATTCTGCAGTGATAAATATCATTGTCTAATTATAAATGTACACTATGTATAATTGATTTCTTGATCGTAACTCGTATAGGTGTACCGGTCGCAAGTAATTTTAAGATGATTTCCTTGAAGAATGTTTGTTGTTTCGTAAGTAGATTTTTTTATTACTTTTAGCGCAATAGACGGTACTTTGTAGTAGGTTTGATCTTATCTTATCTTGTGCAGGGACCGAGAAATAACTCGGACACTTCGACCTATTGGGATCTATTGTGGTCCCCTATATAACTTACTCTTCCCCAGCCTCGTTGAAAACTGTTTTCATGAGTTTTACAACGAGGCTAGGAGATATGAGCCTTCTTATAACTCTTCTGGTTTTGGATATGCGATCCCTAGGAGACTCATTCCCTTACCAGCCAGTGCATCATATGTGCTCCGTTCCGTATGCTCCCCACACAACCTGCACATGGGTGTCGCGGTCAGACCCATCTTCATGAGCATGTTGTAGGAGGCTAGCTGTCAAGTTTAAAATCTGACAAGGAATACCTACCCATTCCGAAAGTTTGCATTTAAGAGCCAAAGGGGCCGGCAATCCTCTGCAGGGTTAATTATATATGGTGGATAGACCGTTCTCCTAAATTTTGATTTTGAACATGAAAAAATCTATAAATATTTACTCAATTTAGCTTTTGATTGGTGCTATTCCTGTTAAGTACTATTTCCAGTCAATTAACAAAAAGAACAATAATAAGTCCCATACGTAAAAAACAAAAGAACATTATTTATTAACAAGTGGGTTGGTACATTTAATAGTGGGTTACAGGAGCCCAAACTAAGTTACCCTGTGCTATGAGTCTCCTGGGTCTAGGTATGATCTAGTTGCACTAAAGTTCAAAAAATATTTATTTGTGAGGAACCGACTTTCCATATAACGTTAATGGATCATAATTATTAAACGTTTCTAGCGTAATTTGTTTAATTAAAACTTTCACATAATACTTGATATTCTAGTACGCTTTCTTAATATCTAAGCTTTCGTTAAATAAGTACAGAATGTAACATTTTATTTTACAGATTTTAATAATCGTGACCCAAATTATATCTTCGGAATCTAAGAATCTTGATGTCTTTGGTATGCAATTTAATAAACTTCTAAGTTTTATAAAGGTTGGCAGCACATTGGCAAATCCTCTGGTATTGGAGATGATGGCCACCATAGAGCATCGAAAGGTAATGGGCAGATGCTTCACCACGCATGCTCACTATGTATTGGTGGAGATAGGCTAGTGGTCAACCTACTGTTGGAGTTTTCAAGCCACCTAGGAGGCCTCAACTAGCTTAACGATTATCACGCTTAAGTGATAACCGGACCAACAACTTCACGTGCTGTCTGAAGCACGGAAAACGCTCGAGTTGAAATACCACTAGGCGGTCACCCATCCAGGTACCAGCCTCACCGGTGTTAGATAAACTTTTCCGATCGTTTAAGATAAGGCTAATCATGCTACACCTCGAGGGTTATTGAACATAGTGCTGTGTGTGGTACATAAGGCGGTTATCACACTGCCACGCACCACGCAGCGTAGCGCGTGAATGCCTGTTTTAACGTTGCTTATAAGTATCTTCATTTGTATAGAAAACACGCACAGTCCAACACACAGAAAATGCATCCACGCGCGTTCCTGCAGATCACGCGCCTACAAGCGGAGAAACATGCGCACACGCGCGTGGGTGCGGGGCGAGACGCAATGTATGGCACACTGAGGCTCAGTGCCGTGCGTGATTTTCGATGAGCTTGACGTGTGATTGTGACGGCTTTGAATGAAATGAGTCAGAGTCGGCAACGTGCAAGTGATACCCCTGGTGTTGCAAGCGTCCATAGGCTACGGTAACTGCTTACCATCAGGCGGGCCGTATGCTTGTTTACCACCTTAGTGGAATAAAAAAAAAGCCGCTGTGAATCCACAAAACGCAAGTACGCGCGTAGGTGCGTTGACATGCAACATGCAGCGTGATGCGTGGCAGTGTGATAACCGCCTAAGTGGTAGAGTCAATATTAGACGGACGGCCGCTCATACTCGGCTATGCGCTATGCCAGAGTAAGAGTGTTCGTCTGTATATAGGCGCGTGGGACTCCTTACTCTGTGATTCACACTATTAGTCAGATTGCCTGGCTGCTGATCAGCTTTGAGATAAACCATACCAATATAGCTCATACAAGGTACTATTATACATTTTTTTTTTATTATAGCTGATCTGTTACTTGATCAACTAGCTAATGACTCTGATGATTCTGAAGATTATACGGAAGAAGAAGTCGGTGAGCTCAAAGCTATTTCAGATAAATTATTATTTTGCGGCGATAATTTGATTGTATTATTAATCTTTGGTCAATATTCCAGAACTCAAAAAGTATCAGAAATATTTAGGTAAGTACGATGTCACCGGGATATTGCTTTCTCAGTGAAAATGCAATTGTCATGCATTTATTTGCCAGATTTTCCTTCTATTTAACTTGATATATAGCGAAATATAATAATAACTGCCAAAATGTACGGTTTTTACCGTAACTAGTTATTATATAGTATATATATTCCACTTAATTATCTAGGTTTTGGAAAATCGAGCCTCAGTTGCGTAATTTACAATCTATTTTCCTTTGTTTATTGCAGCCAAAGAAGAAATGAGCTTTTTGAAACATGAATTTCGTGAGTTATTTAAATAAAGTATTTATTTGTTTTTTAACGTCATTTATTATTATGTTATACCATTTATTATATTATTTTTTCCTTCCAGAGAATGATCGGAGCAAAGAAGGTAACATGAACTCATGTTAACAAATAACTTATAATTGGGATAAGGGAGGGATAAGTAGGGATACATCAGTAGATTATAGAGACCAGTTTACTCATTATATTTTTTGATTTTCAGAAAAGGATCAAGTAAAATATTATGATGACTTGTTGAGGTCAATAAAGACATTAGCCAGTAAGTGTTTTTTAGGAAATACTTTGCATAAGTTCACCCCACTATTAATAAGGAACATAATTATAAATCCACTGTTTGGCTACGGTAACCGCTTATCACCAGGACCCGCCTGGTTATATGCTTGTTTTCCGACTTAGTGTCACCGCTCACTGCAACAGCACGGCTACGCTTCGGCATTTACCTTGCCATGCAAGTGAGAACTTTAAGTCGTATACGTTAAAGTAAATTTTACAACGACTAAAATAGTTGACGCCTCGCGGCCGCTACAAGCCACTAGTCCTGCTGACCACACGCTTCCAGCGAGCGATCCGCTCCCCTGCCGCGTGACGCCAGCAAACGGTATCTTGCCATAGCCGCACCACAAGTTTCACCGGCAGCTCGCGGGCGGCGCGCTGGCAGCTAGTGGTCGGATTGACTTGAGGCGGTGCCGGGCCGTTGCTGCGATTGAGTGGTGCTGATATAGTGGGCCATGACCCTTAGACGTATAAAAAAAGCCACACAAACAGCCGCTAAAGCAAATATCGTATTAATAATATTACTAAGAGGCTTTAGTTTGTAACAAGATCTACAAGCACTTGAAATATGAAAAGTAATTCTTGCCGTAATCCCATATAATTAATTTAAGTAATTTTATTTAAAAATATGTACTTGTTTTGAGACTAATCAATACACTTTTTTTCAGACAAAATCTAATTGGTTTAAGACTTGGATAAATAAGTATCTCAAAACTGTTTTGTTTTAATAAAGAAACATAGAAAAATACCGTATTTAATTTCAAGACAAGATCCGAGGTATCAGCTTGTGGGCTTCCCCAGAGTTTTTTTTCTCATATACCACTTTGAACATTTTTGTTCTTTACTATCGAAACCAGATAAATTTTCGTGGACCCACACATTTTTTTCACCCTTTTGTGGACCCTTAGGGGATCACGTTGACCACTTTTGTAATCACTGGTGTAGAAAGTTGTTTGTACTATGAAATTATCCAAGTGTCGATTTGTAAATTATCACTTATGTTATAAATATCTGTATTAGAATACATGAGGTATGAATAATTTATTATATATTTTTGGGTCTCAAAAAACCTTGTCTCTATGAATAAAATATCTCCAGATCCGCTTAATTTAATATTAACGGTCTTATATCAAAAAAAGTTTCATAAAAAGGATTTAGATTGTTTGCTTTGTTATCTGAGGCTCAGAAAGATACCTACATCTGTTTGTTAAAGGGAGAGAAAGGTAAGATTTATGTTGAAAGGTAACTTCAAAAGATTTTGATCATTATATTATATTCTAGTAAAATATAAAGAAAAACCGGCCAAGTGCGAGTCAGTCTCGCGCACCGAGGGTTCCGTACAAACCTGTAGGTATATAAGTAAATGGTAGTATGGACCTGAGTATTTGATATGAATTTTAAATTATGACGTATTAAAAAAAAACTGCTTACTAGATCTCGTTCAGACAATTTTCGGTGGAAGTTTGCATGGTAATGTACATCATATTTATTTTTTTAGTTTTATCATTCTCTTATTTTAGAAATTACAGGGGGGACACACATTTTACCACTTTGGAAGTGTCTCTCGCGCAAACTATTCAGTTTAGAAAAAAATGATATTAGAAACCTCAATATCATTTTTGAAGACCTATCCATAGACACCCCAAATGAATGGGTTTGTTTTATTGTTTTTTTTTCTATTTTTGTGTGAAAATCTTAATGCGGTTCACATAATACATCTACTTACCAAGTTTCAACAGTATAGTTCCTATAGTTTCGGAAAAAGTGGCTGTGACATACGGACGGACAGACAGACAGACAGACAGACAATCTATAAGGGTTCCTTTATTTGCCATTTGGCTACGGAACGAAAAATTTACATAGTTAAAAGTGATGCGCGTCGGTAATCTTCGTATTTTGAAACTAAAAGCGAGAGCGAGCGTGATAAAATATGGCGAAGCTAATTAATTTAATCATTGCTACTATATTTAGCATTAGGATTATCCTTACTAATATTATAAACCCGAAAGTTTGTACGTATGGATGTTTGTTACTCTTTCACGCAAAAACGACTGAATGGATTTGGATGAAATTGGGCACACAGATAGAATATGTTCTGGATTAACACATAGGATACTTTTTTCCCGTGAAAACATACGGTCAGTCGGGATTGCGGGTGAAACCGCGCGGGACGGCATTTAAATTAAAACGATGTATTGTATAGTCATGTTTGCAATAAGGTACTGGAAAGTTATAAACATCTTGTTTAAAATATTGTTATAATAGCTGTCATCCGTTAAAAGAGTCTATGTCCTTCTCCATATACTTGGCTATCTGCATGCCAAATTTCATGATGATCCGTTGAGTAGTTGAGGCGTGAAGGCATAACAAACAAACTCACTTTCGCATTTATAATAATAATGTTTATCTGTTTATACTAGCTGTCCCCCGCGGTTTCACCCGCGTTCCCGGGATAAAAAGCCTATGTTCTTCTCCATACTATAGGCTATCTGCATGCCAAATCTCATGTTGATCTGTCGAGTAGTTGACGCGTGAAGGCGTAACAAACAAACAAACAAACTCACTTTCGCATTTATAATATTAGTTAGGATTAGGATTTCTAAATAAATTTGATACTTAAAATTCTACCTCGCTAATTATATTAAAAATATTTCAATAGAAAATCAATAAATCAGTCTGATAAGTTTCCAGATTTGACGTCTTAATTAGGTTTTACTAAGTTAAGCACAAAGTTTCGGATTATGTTCTCAAAAACATTACAAAATAAAAATATACACTAGAGTAGCAAATAATATTTTGTGATAATTGATACTGCATCATTATTGGCTTAATTGGAGTGTGGGATTTCATATTGTGCCAATTATTTTTGGTAAACGATATTGATTAAGCTATTATGAATTGCTACCTTTTATGTGATAATGAGTGTATTATTTTATCATTTTATAGTTTTTACTAGCTGTCCCCCGCGGTTTCACCTGCGTTCCCGGGATAAAAAGTAGCTTATGTCCTTCTCCATACCATAGGCTATCTGCATGCCAAATTTCATGATGATCCGTTGAGTAGTTGAAGCGTGAAGCCGTAACAAACAAACAAACGCACTTTCGCATTTATAATATTAGTTAGGATTTCAGGTAAATTACAACAAATATAGAAAATAATTCATATCTTTGGACCCACCTTTCCTGCCTCATCAATGAGCACTGGTGATACTCACGCGCAGGAACACAACATAAAGTTATATGTCTGGTATTCTGTAAGGTGGAGGTAATTCCCCAGTCGAGCTGGTCTTTGATCGAAAAACATACGCTCTACCTCTGTTAGATGATATGAAAAGTTAAATGAAATGTATTTTTCCCATTCCGGACAGTTGAGCATTATTGTAATTAGTTCCTGAACTTAATTAGCATTGGCGCTCACAAAGGAACCCCTGCAAAAAGTGATATTAACCTGAAGTTGAGGTTCACTGTGTGATAGTCTGAGTCATACTATGGATTCAGCACCTAAATTATTCAAGAATCATTATAGGTACTTATTCAAGAATCATTATACTGATTCAAGAATCATTATACTGATTCAAGAAACATTATACTGATTCAAGAATCATTATACTGCTTCATGGTATCAGTATCAGTTATGTAAACGTTTTTCCGTGTGTTTTTTTATTTAAATCTCAGTAAGCATGCAATCAGCCGCTGAGTTCACTGTCAACGGTGGCACGGTCACTGCAATCAGCGTTGTAATTGTCGTGTTACTAAAAGATGTAATGGACAAATACGTTTCTGTAATATGTTCCTACCACTAGACCACTACATAATATGTTTCTTACGTGAAAACCTCTTGCACTAGTAAGAATAATGTTCATAATAAAATCTTTAATGTACAGCAAATTTCCTAGAGACTGCCGCTGCCGCTGTTTAATATGGTTTAAGACATTTATATCTCAAAACATAATATATAATTCACTTACATGAGAAACACAAGGTAATATAATATAGTTGATGCATGGATCGAATGGAACGGCAAAAGTTATATAATGTTAGGTACCTAATGAATGTACATTTATTTTTTTATAATGTAATGTGGGTAAGCAGCAATTTTGTTTTTTAATAGTTTATCACCTAGCGAACAAAAGTTTGACACAATTATCGATAACGCTTCCAGTTTTCTGGAAACCTTATCGATAATTGTCCTCTTTGGATGGTGAAGCTAGTTCAATGTATAAAATAAGGACTAAAGAACATACCAAAAAAGCATTTATGTTTTTTTTAATATGCAAAAATATATCCCATTTAACAAGTCTAATTACTTTTGGCTACAACACCAATATATCTTCAAACTTCTGTGAGCTAGATATAATTCCGATGGGAAATTACAAATATACAGGTCCGAAACTGAATACTCAAGAGAATCGATAGCAGCCTGTCAAGACGTGTAGGTACGTATCGGATGCGGTTTCATACTTCAGCACATTCAAAAGATTCGATTTCTCAACGTCGTTTCTTGAAAACTGAGAGTTTATTTGTGACACGTAGGTACATGGATTTTGTGTGGCAGAGATTTTATTCTTGAATCAAAGTTGGGCTGTAGATAAAAACTTTTCAGCGGAAGTTTTCGTTAGGGTTTGGTTTCTTTATTAACAATTTGCTTATTAGAATTGAAAAACTCAATAAAATGTTAACAATTGTAACTAACTTTATTTGATTTCCAATCATTGCTGATGTTGAATGAATAGAATCAAGCAAATATTTTGTATCCTACGGCCTAAGTGACACGGTTATGGCAACTGATGCTATAATCAGTAAATGATTCTGTAGGTACTCATCTGAGCTAGAACTTTCATTTTAGGCGTTTTTGAATTGCTTTTCGGGTGTCAAACTTTTCATGTGTTTATTTTGCATTTTATCACCGATTTTATTATAAATTATCATTTACAAAAAATTGGTAGAAGGCACAAACATTCGAAAGAAAAATCAAATAAAGAGAACCAATAAACAGTCTATTAAACGTATGGCGCTAATAATTTCAACCAATAGCGACTTATCCATCCTTGACTACGACCAATTCGAAAGCAATTGACTTTAAAACGATACGTTCCGCTTCATTTACCACGCGGTAACGTTCGTACTGCTGATGTCCCTTGAATAAAACATCGTTATAGTTGGCGCCACTTTGCACAACAATTTTCTTCTCATTGAGAGGAATACGGAATATACTATGTGGTGCACGATGCTCGTTATTTTGTTTCACGTTACAATCATAGTCACAAGTTGACCTAGATCTTATATTATCATGTTTCATGGGTGGATTCGAAGTAAGTAGCAGGAACAAGTCCATGTCGCGAAATGGAATAAGCATGTTAGAAAACGTAAAATTTGTAAATTATCGAAGTTGTAAAATGAGCAAGCATAATCATTAAATAAGAAAGGATTCATCAAAATCGATTCATATTTGCTGGAGTCAACTTCGCTTGTATTAATCAACGTACATTTAAAACACGTCCTGATAAACGCAAGTAGTTGTTTGAAATTTTTAATTAAAGAAAACTTAAAGCAAGCTACACACCCACGTGACATATGGGCTTTTGTGAGTTCAAAGCGAGGCCACTCCAAGATTACTGTGAACTTGACTCGGCATTCTGACAACAAAGCGGAACTGAAATTAGGCGCCTCTATGATTACCTGCATTTAGATTCTTAAAACAATTTCTGCTAAATAGTTGTTTCACTAAACAAACACTTTAGTACAGATGTATGGATTTATTCTGCAACATCACTTTGGTAAGACAAATATTATTGTGCACTTTGGCATTGGCTTAGTAAGTGTGTTTACAATAATTATAAGGGTGAGTCCAGATACAGCGAATGCCACGCGCGGCGTGCCGCGCTATGTTTGGACGACTGCCGCGAATGTTCGTCGCGAACATTTCAAACATTTCTGTGTATGTCCAAACTAGACAGACCCTAATGTTTAATAAATATTAATGTTTTTTTGTCTGTTTTGTGATGTATATGTTCCTAAAGCATTCATGTAAAATTGCTAAAGCCTGGGAAGGTTTCTGACAGAAAAAAAAGACGTTGCATCCTGGGAATTAGCTAGTACCTATAAGATGAAATAGATTGTGTAAATGTAGAATTAGTTGAGTTATTTTCTCATTAACTTTAAAGTAGAGTTAAGATAGGCAGAGCACGGCGTTTATTCGCTTAAAAAGCAGCTCGACTGGGGAAGTACATCCACCTTACAGCAGCAGCCAAATAACTTTATGTATTGTTACTGCGCGTGAGTAAGGTCGCCAGAGCTCATTGGGGAGAGGGAAAGGTCGTTTTACACGTGTGTGATACCTCGTGTGTTGTAAGCGTCCACATGGCAATGGTAATCGCCTACCATCAGGCGAGCCGTGTGCTCGTTTATAAAGAGAAGTCATTTATTTCTGAAGAAGTGCAGAGAGCCCGAGAGACGGGGTCAATTTTCACTACTCTTAATCTTGTTTAGAAACAATCCGGAGATCTAAAAATATTTAATATGCCTTGATTTATTTCTCAGGCATCAAGAATCCAATGTAATGTCATTCCATCTTATTTTTTTACATAAAGCATACCACAATTACAAATACGAACATGCAACGCAGTATATGATGTATTGCAAGTGTTCTGAAACCCGCACCGTTTAGCTGAAAGCTTACCTTATAATTACTGTAGTGTTGTATTAATTAAACTAGCGCGATACGCGAAGCCTTTGAAAGTTCCGGTTAATTAAGGCATCAAAGAAAAATAATTTAATCGCAGACCAATTATGATGGTTCATATGTTCCTGTGGGGTTTTATGAGTCGTGACGTCACACTGCGTCAACGCCATCTGGTGCGTGTTAGTGTTACTAATCGGATGCATCGCACTAACGAAGCTTCGCATCAATGAATTTTAGATCAGGTTGGAGTTCAGTCACATGACTTTTCTTCACATGGTTCTTTGAAAGGAGAAAGCATAGAATTATTTTAATTTATGCCAGAAAGCTGATAAACAGATAGGCAGTCGTGGCTGCCGTCGTGCTTATTCAGCGAAATTAGGGAAATTTATTGCCGACTACAC
Source organism: Achlya flavicornis (assembly GCA_947623365.1). Taxonomy (NCBI): domain Eukaryota; kingdom Metazoa; phylum Arthropoda; class Insecta; order Lepidoptera; family Drepanidae; genus Achlya; species Achlya flavicornis. Next base: position 3,658,598 of record OX392468.1, on the reverse strand, counting down.
AGCATAGAAGGCATAGATAGAAGGCAACTGGCTGTCAAATGCAATTACTGAAACACACCACTAGGTGCTAGCGACAGATCTTCAAAAACTCTTTGGAAAAACAAATGCACTAATTGGCATATTATGTAATCAAATTGCGTATCACATGTTGAATGAAGATAAAGACTGAATATTAATGTAGACTCTATCACTAGTTAAAACAATCATCATGATAATAATAGAATTAGAATATATAAAGGTTACATTATGCTAAGTATATAATAGTAAGGGACGTGTTTAAGAACACGCCATACCGCAACCTACTTCTTATAAAAAAAAAACTCATCATCAGCCTAAAATGTCCGACTGCTAGGCACAGGCCTCCTTTCACTAACAAAGGTGAAAGGGAATGCGTAATACTCCACCACGCGTGCCCACTGCGGGTCGATGGAGGTAGCCTAGTCGTCAACCTACTGTAGGAATATTTCAAGCCGCCTAGGAGGCATCCAACTGCGATCACCGCGACCAACGGCTTTACGTGCCTTCCGAAGCACGGAAACGCTCGATTTAAAATACCACTAGGTGGTCACCCATTCAGGTACCAGCCATGCTTTTCCGATCGATTACGAACGGCTAATGATACCACCACGAGCGCTTCGAAAAAATTTCTACTATGTGTAAAAAATATAAAATTGGTAAACTACAAGCTTAGACAAATAGGAACGATATTAGTTGTTACCAAACGGGCTCCTCATAATTCTTAGCATAAGGGGAGGATGCACAAATTTACCTCTCTAAAGTAACTTAAACTGAAAACTTTTCGCTGCCTAAAGTGCATAACCTAAGACTCTGGTGAAAATGCTCCTTCACGAGTTCTGTAAGCTGGCACTTTCGAAGTTTAAAAGTTCTACGAGCGCTTAGTTATTTATTCTCCTTTGTGAAGTTACAAAGTTGATGGTTTTGCCTATTTAATTATATAATCTTATTTTGTTTTAGAATTGATTTACGCAAATCACCTAACAACGTACCAAACTAAAACAAGAAAAGGGTAACATTAGGATTACACTGAAAAAAAGGTTCTACAAAACTAGTTATGTATGTTGACGTTTTGTTGTCGGGAAACTAACTTTAGTTACATTTAATCGTATATCTCTTTGATTTAATCAAATAATTTAGTAATGAACCAAAACTAGTTTTGTTACTGGTAAGTTTTAGTTCGCATGTCACTCTGTTAAGGTTATTGGTAGTCAAATTTTGTGTTGCCGTTAATATTTTTTTTTTCCGTGTAACATTTTCGATTGGACATCATTAAATTATAGCAGAGAGTATGATGTTAAGAGAAAACAAAGCAAGTAAAGTACCTAAGTCTAGTACGTACCATATATCAATCTTGGTAAGGTTGCGTAGGCTTCAGGTAGGCCCTTTAATGTCTATCGAAACAATTAATATCAATGCAAATTTTGATCAGCTCCTAATCTACTTGTATATACCTAATTCCTGTAATATAATAGCATTAAGAAGATTAGTATCAAACTGGTATTAACACCCTTGTTGTTTTGAATTACAACGACATTATTGTCTTTAGAATTAAATTGTGTAACGTAGTTTGTAAAATCTTTTTTGTTTTGTTAGGCTACCGATCCTAAGGCGAGCGGTTTGGAGGTATGCGGTCAGAGTTCTGCGTTCAGCGTTCACTGTAATCTATGCTGCTATTTAGATCATTGCCATTGCACGCAGCGACCGCGGCGGTCAAGGAAAACGCACGTAGAACTCTAGACCGCTATCTGTGGGATCGGCGCCTTCCATGTCACAGAGTTTTTTTTAAGTTATGGAATTTTTTTTTTAGTTTAGGAACATTTTGTAAATCACTTTATTATGAAAGTTGTCGCTGTTTGTGTTGCAATAATAATTTCATATTATTTAATAGCAATAAGATAATCATGACTTGAGTTTAATTCGACGTCATGAAATTCAACTAGATTAGGATTTAGAATTTCTAAATAGTTTAAGCACAGGAAATATAGTATGCTGTACTAAAACAATGCTTAGTAGCTACAGCTTAAATAAACAAAATACGCAAAGCTAGTTGTTTGTGTTTTAAACTCAAATTACCATGAGAACGTAACAAATTATCCTTTCGTGATAATAGTCCGTTCAAAGCCACTGTTGCACTGCGTTTAAAATCCAAACCGCAATGCGTCCTATTCCAATGGGTATTTTCCAACATGCAAAATATTTCTCTGAATGCAATGAGGAAACTAAACTACCTTAAGCTATGACGTACTGCTACTGTATTTTATGTTTCTTTAACTTTAATGTTGACTGCATATTGCGCTTTAATGTCTGATCAGTATAGTCTAGTTAGATGCAAAATTATGTATGTGACTTTCCATCCCTCAGTTCACCGATGATCCCCCTCTTTTACAGAACATTGTCTGAAGTAAACAGAATTTTTCAATGATAAGTACTTAATTTAACACATTTCCAAACAATTTAACAAGGTTTCCAAATATAGAACGAAGCGATACAGAAGAAGCCAGTCAATAGCCTGCCACAACAACATTTGATGAGCCTATCAGAATTCAATAAAAGTTACCGAGGGAATCGTGTTTTCAATCGGTCGTTGAACACAATCGGATTATGGTCCGAATTCAATTTCAACAATACAGACATTTGGCACAAAATAGCCTAATAATTTCAAATGTTATTCGCACCTCAATTTCATGCTCTGCATGCTGTATTGAATCTATGTCATATTATCTCTATCGTTTGCAGTATATTATCTAATAATCATATTAATATTGGTAATTATTTTAAAGATGAAGATTAACTATGGACATAAAATGTGTGAGCGCTCGTGGTGTAGCATGATTAGCCGTTCTTAATCGATCGGCAAAGTTAAGCTACGTCTGTCGTGGTCGGTACCTGGATGGGTGACCGCCTAGTGGTATTTCAAATCGAGCGTTTCCGTGCTTCGGAAGGCACGTAAAGCCGTTGGTCCCGGTTATCACTAAATTGTGATAGTCGTTAAGCTAGTTGGAGGCCTCCTAGGCGGCTTGAAAAATTCCAATAGTAGGTTGACCACAAGCGTAGGCTTGTGGTCAACCTACTATTATTACATATCCACCAATCCGCAGTGGGCACGCATGGTGGAGTATCGCCCAGTCCCTTTCACCCTCATTTGTGAAAGGAGGCCTGTGCTCAGCAGTGGGATATTATAAGCTGATGATGATGATGATGATAAAATGTGTAAACAAAACCTGAAACATTTTTATAATAATGTAACCCGTAGTCTCCCTGAAGGGACGGGCATCTATATGAAAAAAAAACATAATACAAAGAAATACTAGCTACAATCAAACTAAAACCTAAGCTACATATAAACAGAAAATACTGCCAAGCAGAAGCAGAAGAAGAAGCGTGCCAAAAAGACTGGCAACGCTGAATGGCAATACGAAACTGGCTGCACTGGTTTAAATTAGATAATTATAATAATACGTATTTTGGTCATAACATACTTAAATCAAAACTGCAATATTGAAGACATCATAAAATGGTGCAAAAAAATGAGAACATTTTTGGGTGAACTTTTGAGTCAAATATCGATGAAGTATCGTATAGAATCGTAAACGCAATTTCTGAAGTAGCAACTTCTATTATAATGGGATTATCTGGCGCTATAAGTTTAAATGTTCTCTAGATAAGTTTACCCATAGCCTTGGTAGTTGTTTTAGTGTAATATAATTTGAAGTTCAGTGGTTTACAACGATAAAGTGCACTTAGAGTAGCGGATCTTGTTGCTGATAATGGCTGGAGTGCTTGATGAGCGATGCAGCGCTGTATTTCTAATTACGTCTCGGTGACATCGCTTCATTACTAATAATGCGATGAATGAAGTTGCGTCCCTGATTTGGAATACTCTTTAAGAGGGGTTCCTAGCGGCGAGGAATTTGAAAAATAGGTATTTGAAGAAACTATTGCCGTCGCGCTATGCCGCTATGCTATGTGCTATGTGCGATAGGGACATGTGCAGCTCAGACCGATTTATTCACAAAAAAAATTACGAAATCGATGTTTCGTTTTCCCCATTTTCCTCCTCGAAAACTGAGCAGATTCAATTATTTTTTACATTAAAATTTTAAGTAAGTGGTTATCTAGTTCCCTATTACTTTCTTTAAAATCTTTTCGAATTTGTCTGGTAGTCCTTTTAATCACGGCGGAAAAATAGGGCATTTATTGCAATTTTTGGAGGGCCATCATTTTTTTGATAATTAGTTTTTGAAAAAAAGGAAGTAACAGGGGCGTGTCCAAACCAGAACTTGATTATATGAAAAAAAAATGATGACTCTAGACTTCTAGAGGCATTATTTAGGAAGAAAGAGGGGAATACATTTGTATGGAATAATCGCAGCCCAACTCCCGTCTTAAAACAAAAAAGAGTTATATCAAACAAATTTTCAGAACCTTACGGAATAACGAAACGAACCCGCCAACTCAACTCCCTAGATTTATTTGAAAACACTCGTTCTTCATAGACAATACGTGTTTATTTTAGAGCGACTCTATAAACACCCATTCTTGGTGTAATGGTGCAGGGCTGAAACAAAGGCAAGGAAATGCTCCCAGTAATGAGGATTCGCGAACTCCGCAAACATCTCCTGTGATTCGAGGACGTTGACGGAGAGCTCTTCACTCAGCCTTTGGTGCATTTTTTTCTTAGATTTCTGCTTCCGGTTTTTGTAATAAAACCACTGCTTAAATTGTCATTTTTAAGCAGTTTCAATCGTTATGACGTTTTATGACATTTTAGTGAACAAATCCTATTGAACTTCATCAAAAAATCTAAAAGCCTTATTTTTTTTCAAAAGGCAATATAAAGGCAAGACATAGAAACTAACGATGAATAGATTTTCTAGGAAAACGTCGGCCAAATACAAGTCTCTTGCCATATAGAAGGTATACTTATGAACGCAAATATTTTGTCATGTGGTACACGGTATTTTAAGTTTCGGTTTTTCTATTTTATATACAGCAAAGGTTGGTATTAAACTGTGTGACTTTAAGAATAAAAGAAGTGGGACTTTGTTTATTGGTTACATTAGTAGACATGTTAGCCGTTTATGAGAAAGGAGCCATAACACATGAACAAAGTGAAACTGAGTTCTGTATTAACATAATGAGGTACGGAACTCCATAAACATGTATCAGGACAGGATTTCAAGCCTACTTGTTGCCATGATATTATTGAATGGAATAGCAATTTTCCGATACCTTATAGTTGTCGCTATTGATGATAAGGAGCTCCCGTTCAAGGGAGATTACGGCCAATGAAAAGATTTGTTTGTGCTCCACCATTTTGTATTTTACCTTCATTTATTCACTTAAGTGCTATAATTCTTTAAAATAGTCTTGGAAATCCTACTCTACATAAAAATAACCCTTCAGACAATTCAATTTTTCATCATTTTATAGAACTAAAAAACAACATGGACCTAAAATTGAATAAAAATCATTCATCGTTCGAAAAAAGGTATCTCAACTGAAGAATTCTCGAAGACAGATAATAAAATGAATTATCTCTAAATCGATTTGCTCATAGTTCTGTGAAGATCGTGAAACTGTCGCAGTCATGCAAAGGGTGGAAAACGGGAAATATTATATTTAGGGTACCTCAGACTTCTGCTACCCTACTAACATCATACGTTTAGATAAAGATATCTAACGTATAAGACATGTTTTTTGGTATACGTCGAAGATGCGAGAATCGGGGCCCTGTTCGTTCGTGGCTCGGCTCGTACTCCGTTCGCGTAGCATGGTTAGAGAATCACTGCTCTGAATCAAATGCAGTTTCCACAGACACCTAGAAGATTTTCTGAGGAAGATTAAAAGCCTGTAATCATTACCTCGTTTTGAGGTAACAAGATAGAGATAAAAATAACCTTGCTCGTGGAGCCACTGGCATAAACTCGTGTTAAAATATTAAGAGGAAATGCTGGTGGCGTTTGTTCCAGACAAACGTAATCCTCAGTTTCATCTTTAGATAGTGACACGTTACTAGAGCAATGACTATTATACCATGCAATCTGTAGGTACCACTGTATGTCCTTCGGTTGTGTTTTTCTTCATAAATTAAGTATTATGAATTAGGAGCCTTTTGAAATCATAAAAACTTACCATATTTAACGTCCAGCGAAAAAATTTGACGAATATAAAACAACAAAGGAAACACGATAGACATAGCCAAAGCCCTTCTTATTAAAATTCTTGTTTTTTTTTTAATCGCTCCAGTTTTAGAGGAGAAAACCGGGGATTACGAAATAGCGATTTCGTCTTATTTAAATAGGTATAATCGGTCCAAGTTGTCGTTGTTTCTATCGCCCTCGGGCGGGATAGCCCGGGCACAACGCGACAGCAATAGATATGTTAAAAACCTATTTTCCAAATTTCTTGCAGCCATCCTTTCCTCTTAACATTTGTCATGTAATTAGTTTCCCGACACAGTTGTACTTAGTGTGTGGCTGGCCTTAGTCGTAATCACAACACATTTGAAGCAGGTGCGGTCCCGAGGCAATTGTCAGAAACAGATTCAGAACTCTGAAACCATTTGAAATAAAAATAGCTACATTTAACAGCATTTACTGAGTTCAAGATTCACCATTTTCTAAGTAACATTTCAAAGTAGTACCTCTTATATCAAAATCACTCAAATAAAAAAAAAACACAGGAGTAGAGAAATGGATAATTATCGAATAATGGATCAATACATTTTTGTATAAAGCTAATTAAAAAATGCTATACTTAACCAAAAACAAAGATAATCACCAAGAGAGTACCAAAAGACACAAACATATCATCATCATCAGCCTATAGTGTCTCACTGATGAGCACAGGCCTCCTTTCACAAATAAGGGTAAAAAGGAATGGGCAGATACTCTACCACGCGTGCCCACTGCAGATCGGTGGAGGTAGGCTTCAACCTACTGTTGGAGTTTTCAAACCACCTATAGTAGAGCTAACCAACGGCTTTACGTGCTTTCCGAAGCACGGAAGCGCTCGATTTGAAATACCACTAGGCGGTCACTCATCCAGGTATTGACTAATCATGTCACATATACAAACATATGCCATGGGATAAACAAACTGAAGTGTTTGCGGGTAGAAGTGATTGCGACCCAAAGTAATTGGAAATACAACAATGACCCGATCTTATTAAGGCCAACGTTGTTTTCCAAATTTCGTTTCCACTTTATTTCCATTACAATAAAACAATTATTTGTACTTTAGTCCTAAATAAACGTTATCATTCGTATTTCCATTGTTTCAAAGTATTTAGACATTGTTTTCCATCGCTCCTCGTGAACAGAAAAAATTACCTCTGAACGATGAATTAAGTTATTTAATTTTTTAAACTAATATTATTGAGATAAGAAAATATGAACCGCTCGTGGTGTAGCATGATTAGCTGTTCTTAATCGATCGGCAATGTTAAGCTATGTCTGTCGTGGTCGGTACCTGGATGGGTGACCGCCTAGTGGTATTTCTAATCGTGCGTCGGAAGGCACGTAAAGCCGTTGGTCCCGGTTATCACTTAATTGTGGTAGTCGTTAAGCTAGTTGGATGCCTCCTAGGCGGCTTGAAAAATTCCAACAGTAGGTTGACCACTAGCCTACCTCCACCAATCCGCAGTAGGCACGCGTGGTGGAGTATCTGCCCAGTCCCTTTCACCCTCATTTGTGAAAGGAGGCCTGTGCTCAGCTGTGGGACATTATAGGTTGATGATGATGATGATGAAATAAAATATCATTACATGATTTGCAGTCAAGTTGAGAGTTAAATTAATCAGGCAATAGTAAGTAACAAATAAATTACTAACTCTGGTCAATACCCATACGTCTACGGTAATTTCAAAAAGTATTGTAAGTACATAATTCAATATTGTCTTTAAATTTATTAAATTGGTAAGGAACCCTTTTAATATCATACGAGCTTAACTTGAACTCATATTACTGATGCGAAGAAACGGTAAAAAGTTGCCGAATGGATGGTTTCTTTGTAAAATGTTATCTTTTGTAAATACGCCCCAAGAGAGTAGGGAATATACATGAAGATAAAAGCGTGCAATAAATTAAATTTTACTGTCGTAAATTTAAAAATATTATAGTACAGTCAAATATGTTGAGAATAGCAGGATTCTTTTTGGGTTTAAATTTTCTAATAGGTAGGTTTGTATAAGTAATTCATCTGAAAAGTCAAAACCAAAAACATTTTTTTTAAATTATGAATTGACCTGTTTTTGACTACAATCTCACCATCTCGCATGGGGTAAGTAATGATGAAGCCGATATTGGTGAACAAACAAAGCCTAGAAAGAGTTGGCTCTCAAGTGCAGGTATCGGAACAGATCGCTAGGTGCTTGGCGACAAATTTTGAACATGAGGGTGGTAGCCAGCCATGTTGGTAGGTACTATACAGTGCCCCACCACAGTGCTATGGTTTCTCCACGATGTTTTCCTTCACCGAACCTGGGAAATTCGTCACGGCACTCAACGTTCGCTACCACTGAGCTATCATCGCTTAGAATTATTTAACTTCGATTTTATGAGGGCACTTGTGCAGGTCAAATTTACTGAAGTTACCACCACCCGGTTCGGAAGTCATACTTGAACTGAGACAACCGGTAAGAAACTATACCAGATTTATTTTTTGTATATTTATTATGGCCTATTTTGAAACTTACAAACACATAAACGGTCTATCGCGGTATATCTATATATGATGCTCTTCTTTAATAAAAGCTGTATTAACTATAATGTATATTTTAACAATAGCCTATAACCACAAAAATCTTAAAGAGTCAAGTGATGATCCAAGCTAACAAAATCAACGTCACATCCTATATTTTATCACCAGGTTTATGTTATACGTTGCCAGGACCTAGTCTTCCCGGGCGGGTCATTAAGTTCACTCGCGTAAGTGTTAATTGTCAAAATGCCATGTTACATAATATCATAAAGTCAGTCACGCTTACAAGCAGTTAATTAACTGTGAACCGGTTCAGGCTTCATTCAGTTATCCCGTACATGTATGTCTTTGCATAGTGTGAGTTTAGTTTGGATATGATATACTTAGGTTAATATGTGTAATAATTATAATTTTGATCCTATCCTCTGAAACTCTGTCTCTATGTAATTACCATAACACGTAGTAGTAGTAGTAAGTTGTAAAAATGTACGTAACTAATTCATTATTTCATGGTTCTGACAAACAATTATTGAAACAAAATATTCTTAAATATATAAATAGGTAACATCAAAATATTTCTACAGTCGACAACTGACAATATTTTGTTATGAAAATTCAGCGTATCTTTATAAGAAATCTACAGAATTTACATGAAATCTTTTTTTTTTTTTTTTTTATACCACTTAGGTGGCAAACAAGCATACGGCCCGCCTGATGGTAAGCGGTTACCGTAGCCTATGATATGAACTTGATACGAAATCCTGCATATATGTAAATTTTATAAAGTAAGACACATTTTTGGCAAGAATTTTCATGTAGCAAGCGTGCCAAAAAAACCAAAGCAATCAGTATTTACTTACAACAAATATGTACACAAGATTTAACTTTTCATACATTATGATCGAGCAAGGTTGACCTTTTGTATGAAAAGTAAAAAATATATTTGAGTATTTTTTTACACCACATTTTTATTTTATACCACCAATGTGGCAAACAAACATACGGCCCGCCAGATAGTAAGCAGTTACCCAAGCCTATGGACGCTTGCAACACCAGGGGTATCACTCGCGCGTTGCCGACCCTAAATCTTTGTTAGTCCCATAGTAAAAGTTGTTCAGCATGACCAACCTAACAGGTTTCGAAAATATGCCACCTCAAAATCTCCACGCGGTAGAGATAAAATCCTTGAATGTGCCGCTGCTAATGGCAAGGTTCCTAGCATGCTGACAGCGTTTCCTCTTAGGATAGCCAAGCAACCAAGGTATATTTTTTAATCTGTGCCAAGGAATATGTTTGACCACAATCTCACCAAGGTAACTGATATGGCCGAAGGTGGTTATCACTCATAGCCTAGAAGTAAACTGGCCGTGAAGTACAGCATCCAGAATACATTGGTAGGAGCATGGCAGCAGATTTTTAACTACAATGGTAGCGGTGGTAGCCAGCCGCAGACGCATACTATAAATAGTTCCTCACACGCAAATATGATAAAGGTTTCTTATGAGTAATGGTGGTAATAAAATTATGTAAAGTAAGTATTATTAGGCAAACTATACAAACTCGTAAGTTATCATAACACAGAAGATAAATTTGTCCTATGGGATCAAACAGCATCTGCCGTACTGCAGATAAGTTGGACATAAATAATGACTAGTTTGACCAAGTTATATTAAATATTTAAGTTATACGTATCTATTTATCTCTACAAATATTTCAGCGCTGAATAGAGTCGAGGACTGAATAAAATTTGAATTTATTATTCTCGTCGGAGGACATTTCTATGCAGTGGATACACCTAACTAGGCTTATTAGATATATTCAAATAAATATTAGAAAGTATAAACTCTACTGCACTTGTATTAACTCTTTGTATAATAATGAGAGGATTTTTTCAAATTTTTTTTTTTTTTTTTTTTTTATACCACTATGTTGGCAAACAAGCATACGGCCCGCCTGATGGTAAGCAGTTACCGTAGCCTATGGACGCTTGCAACACCAGGGGTATCACTCGCGCGTTGCCGACCCTGAAGAAACCTTTTCACACCCTTTTTGAAGAACCCCATGCTGTACTCCATTGGGAAAACCACGGCGGGGAGCTCATTCCACAGCCCGAGCGTTCGCGGAAGAAAACTCCTTTTAGCCCGCACAGTTCGAAACAGTTCTGGTTTCAATGTGTGTGGATGGATTCCCCGTCGATGGCGAGAGTTGCGATGGTGGAAGGTAGCCGTGGGCATCAAATCAAACAATTCCTTAGAACACTCTCCGTTGTACAAGCGGTAGAACACACATAAGGAGGCAAAGTCTCTCCTCAGACTGAGGGGCTCTAAACCGCTTGTGAGCTCGGGATCGTCAACAATTCTGGCGGCACGTCGCTGGACCGAGTCTAACGGCCCAAGCTGGTATCCCGGTGCTCCAGCCCATAGATGACAGCAGTACTCCATATGAGGCCGGACCTGCGACTTATAAAGTTGCAGCCTTTGCCCCGATGTGAAGTACTGCCTCGCTCTGTTGAGCACTCCAAGCTTTTTGGATGCCAGCTTAACCTTGTCTTCCAAATAACTTCGGAACAACACGTCGCCAGAAATGTCGACGCCAAGGATCCCAATGCTTTGACTGATGTTCAAGGAAGTGTTCTGGAATTGTGGAGCCACAGACCATGGGGTTTTCTTAGCGGTGAACGCGCAGGCTTGAGTCTTAGTGGGGTTGAAATGGACTAGGTTTAGTCGACCCCAATCGGAGACACTACTTAGTGTACTCTCGATTTCAGACACCAGCCGTTCGCGGCTTTCCTCTACCTCGGAACGAGGGATATTTGCACGGCCCGTATAATGGGTGTCCCCTGTACTGTCGTCCGCATAGCAATGAATGCCGTCAATAGACAGCATTGGGGACAGCACAGAGCCTTGCGGGACGCCGGCATTTATGTCCATGCTATCGGAGCAGCTACCGTCGACGACGGCTCTTATGCATCTGCTGGACAGAAAGCTGGCGATCCATTTGCATAATCCCTCGGGAAGCCCGTATGCTGGTAACTTCGTGAGAAGACCCCTGTGCCAGACCCGATCGAACTAGATAATAGAGATTTGAAGGGATTTTTGCAATGTCGGCCTACAAGTGATACCCCTGATAGTAGGTTCTTTCTTATGTGCCAAGCATACAAAATGCTTGTTCTAAGCGTAAACTACAGTAACCGTGAAGTGATTACTGTATAAGGCGGTCGTATACTTGTTTGCGTTTCTAAACTAAAATCCTAAGAGTAGATATACCTATATATACCTAAAGTATGTGAACTGAATTAAAGTGTTACTTACGAAACAATTTTTTTCTACAATAATGGTTGCTTACCTGAAAAACGAAATAACATAATTAATTTATGAATAATTCACGAAATCTTTACCCTTATAGTATATCAATCACATCTCAATTTCTGTCCCCAACAAATTTTAATATTATCACTGACTATGAAGCGCATAGTTTCAAAAACCAGTGACTATAGTCTCAGATTTTGTGTACTGTCACTAGGCTAAGTACAATGATGTAGTAATGAGTTACATCATTTGTTTTAAAAACAGTCATCAAATCACAATGGGTCTATTTATCTTACACTTATTATAAGCAATGTTTTTGATCTCACAAATTGACATCAAGGGCTATAAAATCATTTGCATTGCTAACCTCTCCCTAAGTGTCAGGAGTTGCCACCGACAGGTACGTATGTCTTCTACTTAGTATATTCTTCAGGTTGTTTTACTGTTTTTACCTTTCTACTAGAAATGTGTATCTCTGGATGTTGAACAATCCTACGTTTGGTCATCCAGTGTATATGTGCAAAGAATAGGTATTAACAAAATAATAATTATATTAGGTAACCTACGACTGGTATGCGTCTACAATGTATTAAAAATAGCAAATGTAAAATTGGATTATATAGTTATTTCAACCTTGGGGATATTAGAATATTTATTATTATTATTACTCCAAGCCCTGTAGAGTTTATTGCATGTTCAAAACGTTCGACAGTTTGATAAATTGAATTTATAATATACTTCAGCTACAATATGTAGTTTTAAAATGTAGTGTAGCGTAGTTTGAAAATAAACGTGTTCATGAGACACGCGAAAACCCCATCAAAGCTAAACAGGAAGAGATAACGCTACGAATATTACAAACGAACGAAAATTTTAAACTAGAAAAAATCACTCCTATCGTTATATTCGTTCCAGAAATGAGACACATCACTAATCTTTTTTAATCCTCTTCTTTACTTTGTTTTGATGGTCCTTTTTACTTTGTAATGAATTACGGAAAATTCATTTTTAGATTACCTGTTGCATGTTTTTGAAGTACTTTTGGGCTTAAGTTGATTTAGTTCTGTTAGAAATTCAGGTTCTGTCTTCTTTCAACTAGGGTTTCATAATTATCACCGTGAACTTTAATTAACCGACTTCAAAAAAAGGAGGAGGTTCTCAATTCGGTTGTTTTTTTTTTTTTTTTTTTTTTTTATGTTTGTTACCTCATATCTACGTCATTTATGAACCGATTTGGAAAATTCTTTTTTTGTCTGGAAGGGTACACTTCCCGTTTGGTCCCATTGTCATCAGATCAGGATTTGATTACTTCTTAGTGTACTTTGAAGTCGGTTTAAGTTTTTTGTAAAACGGTTCAATTATTTTTCAAATACGTTTGTATTTGGTATTTATGCAGGTATTGCAATCTAATTTTATCCCTTTTAAAACTGTCCCAAAACCATAATAATAAGTATCATAACAGTCTACACAAGTACCTATTTGGAAAATGAATGGACATCAAAAGAGTACATAGTATATACAATCAAAATGTTAAGTCTTTATAAGACTACCGAAAGCCTAAATATTATGATACATGTCTCAAACATCAAAAATGTTTATTAAACAAAATTGATCGCAGTTAAGTCAGTTTTTTTTTCATTTCTGAGCGATGAGCCTTGTGGTTTGTTACTGCCTAATCTAATCGCTTTTGATGAACTAGTGATTTTTAGATCTTCCGTTTGCTATTCGTATATTATATCGTATAAATGTATTGTTTAAACTTATTCAAGTTGGTTTACCTGGTTTGTGTCTTGTTTCCAAGAGAAAATACAATATCTATTCAACTTAGGAGCCTGTATATTTCCTCACCAACATTTATTTGTAAATTCAGTGTTATCTGATTGTTGTTTGAGGTTATTAATTTTTTTTTTCTTTTGTGGTTTTTTATTTGCTTAGTTTATTTCTCGTTTTGTTGAATCTTGTGCAGTTTGTATTTGAGAAGTGACATTTAAATCTGTATTGAATTTGTGTGAAAGCCGTTCAATTAGGATTTCGCTACGCTAAGCAGACCTCCGAAGCGTCAAATGGAGTTATCACAACCCTTATGAAGACCTTGTGAGAGAGAAAGAGATGCATACATAATTTTGACGTGAGCCGAATTTTTTTCCGCGAACTTTGGTGTCATTTCATGATTTAATTAAAATAATTACGATCGTGCAAATAAAACTAGAAAAGTGTATGTTATAGATATTATGATTTGTCCCTTGAGCATTGTGATGTGCATAGAAATAAATAACCCATAAAATTATACGTACGGGTAAATACCTACATATTTTTGTTGGTTTGTTTTAAACTATATGTTATCACAATATTATCATTAAACGGCTCCAAAATCAGTATTTACAACAGGATATATATGTTGTATGTAACACAAGACTAGTTTTTGTTTTTCCCATATAAATCCCTAATATGCTGTTTCGTCACGTTTCGATCTTTATCTGTTTTTCTTGTACATAAAAGTTCTTTGGTGAAAGCAGAATTACAGTTGGCTAGATGAAGGAACTCTGTTTCACTAAGTATATTTTCTAATTTCTTAAATCTAATATTATCTTCCAGCAATGTGGTATATAGTGGTGATTGGATTATGGGAAATTGGCGTTCAAGCAAGATATGAAAACGTCAATGTGAAACAAGACTGGTGGGAGACAGCCGTATTCTATCAGATTTATCCGAGATCCTTCATGGACAGTGACGGTGATGGCGTTGGTGATATAAATGGTGAGCCTACTAATTTAGTTGATCATGGTAATAAAAATTATTCTTTTAAACAAAATATACAAGCTATTCCTAAAAGCTATTGGATTGATACACTATGTACTGAAGTAGTAGATTTAAAAACAAAGTAGGTACAAAATATGTATAAATATATTTCAGGTATAACATCTCGACTCGAATATCTAAAGGAACTAGGTGTGGATGCTACATGGCTATCACCAATTTTTAAGTCACCAATGCATGATTTCGGGTACGATGTCTCTGATTACTACTCAATCGAGCCCGAATACGGAACCATGGAGGATTTCGAGCTACTGCTCGAGAAAGCTAACGATCTGAGTAAATCCTTCATTATTATTCATTGCTTAATCCATTCCGTAAATTTATGCATTAAGCTCAAAGAATGATCAAAAATTTCTTCCTCTACTATTTGTTTACATTGTAAATCATAGTTAATAAACGTTAGAAATAAGAATATTATTTAATTTTATGGTTTAGATCTTGTTTATATGATATTTTGGGTAAAACATAAATATTATGCACAATACTTTCAATTTACTTGTAAAAAAAAATGCCTATAAGTTTTTTAGAAAGTAAAAAAATTATAATGATCAATTTTATTGCGGAGTACCGATGAACGCCGGTCTTGAAATATGTAAATGTAAAATGTTCTGGAAATGTCTGAACACATTAAATAGATATTTCAATAAAAACGTCATTCCTACTTATAAGTATTGACACTAAAACTTTTTCCATTTTCCAGACATTAAAGTAGTCCTTGAATACGTTCCAAACCATTCAAGCAATGAGAGCGAATGGTTCATAAAATCTTCCAACAGAGACGAATATTACAGTGATTGGTACATTTGGGAAAATGGACATTTAAATAACGACGGACAGAAGAGCCCACCAAATAATTGGGTAAATATATGAATAGCTATCAAAGCGTTCGAAGTAAAGCAGTGGACTTTTGGTTTGTAGCTATCTTATTCATCTAATTCTTATTATTATATCAAATGTAATATTATTTTAGTTACTGTTATGTACCTTTTCGCTCAAATGAGCCTGGACATTGCTAAAGCAAGGCTGAAGATTTACTGCACGGTTACACAGAAAATTCACTTTATCTGATTCAATCGTTCGCATAACTTTGAAGACTTAACATCAAAAAGCACCCAAAATTACCTTTTGCATATTATGATGTCTGGTGACGACAGTTAAGGATCTGGAATATCTAGAGGAGAATGATAACAAGAATTTAGAATATCTGATATTTTTTGCAGATCAGCGTGTTCAGAAAAAGTGCTTGGACTTACATGCCGAGTAGGGACCAGTTTTATCTTCACCAGTTCAGTAAAACTCAGCCTGATTTTAATTATAGAAATCCCGTCGTTATTGAGGAGATGAAAGTAAGTAGGTGTAATATAACTTTTATATTAATTTATATTTTATCTCAAAAAATTCAGAAGCATGCAGACGATTCACCTGATGGAAAGTGGTCGCCACCACTTATAGATATTTGCAATACCAAAGAGATTGCCAGTGTGACGAAGACATTGCATTTATTATTATTGTTTTTGCTTCTAGAAATATCATTTTTTATGTATCATTTCAGAATGTTATCAAATTCTGGTTAGAGAAAGGTGTAGCTGGAATGAGATTTAATGCTATGAATTACCTGTTCGAAGTTGACAAAGATGGTTACGGAGGTCATTATCCAAATGAACCTATGACTGGTAAGCCAGGACTTGAACCAGAAGATTATGGATTTCTGGACCATATTTATACTAAAGATCAGGAGGACACATATGACATGGTATCACAGTTCAGAGACGTGTTCAAAGCTATTACTCTGAGGGACAATTTGACTAGGTAAACAATTCTACATAGATCTACCACAATTATATAAATTTTCTGATACATTATCATTACTTAACCCACTACTGGATAGTTCATAAAATCAATTTACATTGCCTACACACTATAAAGGAATGGAAAATTTTATGTAAGAGCAAAAACTGCAGTCACTGAGTGAGAGGGCCTTGGAATAGAACTGTAGCAATTTCCCTTTCAAAAATCCTTATGAGAATAAAATATGCATTTCTGAATCCAATATCCGTAACGTGAATAAAGTATAAACTCGATTTGTTAATACCCCAGGGTAATGATGACGGAGGCGTATACGGGCATCAAAAATGCAGTGCGGTATTACGGAGGGGGCAACCACCCTGGCGCTCACATACCATTTAATTTTGCCCTTATAGAGGGGCTGGATAAGGACTCCGATGCCAGGGATATCAAATATACTATAGACCGCTGGCTGACTTATAAGCCTTTGAAAAAACATGCCAACTGGGTGGTGAGTTCATTTCAGAAACATTCTATTCACATTTTTAATTTATTTGAAGCTTTGAATAAAGCAAGTATCGAAAATGAGATTTTTTTAAATTGTACCTTGATTAATTTGAAAGATAGCTTGCTCTTAAAAGGTAGAAGATAATTATGAGATTATTCTTTTCATGGAAAAATAATTATTGATCAATGCTGAGTTAGGTTATCTTTATTTTCATTATTGAACGAATCTCATCTCTGGATAGCAGCTGTATTTTATTTTGGTAGTAAATTTCTTTTTAAATTAAGACTTCTAAATTTGATTTACAAGCTCGATGTCGAAAGCCGATATCTTTAGGCTTACAGAGAAGGTAATTTAAGGTCGTAGCTTGAAGACTCTTATTCAAAAATGAACTGTCAATCAGCTAACTAATCAGATAAATCTTGTTTTCAAAGTTACTAGATACAAATATAGTGAATCTGATTATGTAACATCAAACTATGTTTAAATTGTTGTTTTTTTTTCAGATTGGCAGTCACGACAAGAGCAGGGTTGCATCTCGTTTCAGAACAGAGTTAGTGGATGCTTTCAATATGCTTATTTTACTCCTTCCCGGAATCGCTGTAACTTATATGGTAATGACGAAACTGAATAATAATTATATTTTTATTGCCGTGAAATCCTAACTAATATTATAAATGCGAAAGTGAGTTTGTTTGTTACGCCTTCACGCCTACTACTCAACGGATCATCATGAAATTTGGCATGCATATACTTATGCACCTTATACCTATAGCATGGAGAACATATATATTTTAACCCGGGAACGCGGGTGAAAACGCGGGGTATAGCTAATTCATAATTAAGCAAACTTGGTTGATGAAATGAATTGAAGTTGTTTGGTTTATTTACTTTTTAATTGGACATTCTTCATTTGTTTATCTATTTTTTCATTCGATGTTGCACCAAATCGTTGGCTGACATAAAAACACACCTTCATAATATCCTAACTAACCCTAATCCTAACTATCTATAATGTATATATCCTAATCGCTGTCCATTTTTGATGTCACACAACACAATTTATTATTATTTTTATTTTCTTTTTTACTGTCTTTTGTGTATGTTATATGTAACAGTTGTCAGTAGGTTTAACAGCAATTGTGTCGTGTTACTGTCAAATTAAATGTTTTTTCTTTCTTTCTTTTTTTTCTTTAATCCTAACTAATATTATAAATGCGAAAGTGAGTTTGTCTCACACTCAAACGTCTCAACTACTCAACGTATCATCATGAAATTTGGCATGCAGATAGTCTATGGTATAGAGAAGGGCAAAGGCTACTTTTTAATCCCGGGAAATGCGGGTGAAACCGCAGGGGAAAGCTATTATATAATAGAATAGCATATAACACATCAACAACACACAAAAAGGATGATAATGCTTTACATCTAAAGGGTGAAGAAATAGGAATGGTAAATGGATTCGTGCCTTGGACCGAAACGAAGGACCCTCTCGCTTGCAATACGGACGACCCTGTCAATTTCGTCGAAGTGTCCCGGGACCCAGTCCGCACCCCATTCCAGTGGAGCAGTGGAAAAAACGCAGGTAGGCTTTCTATAAGGTGCTTACTAGTAACTAAATGCTGCCGAATTTTTTTTGGAGTTTGCTGAATAAAGATACCTATGACAAAAGTTGTAAGATGCCTAAATTTCTTATGTTATGTGACATTTGGTATGTTCTTGTTCAATGTAAACAAAATAAGTTTCTTGTTCAGGGATACAATTAAAGCAGCGGTAGAATTGAGGAAATTTTCTATTATAGATTGTAATTTGTACATATTTGTTGTAAATAAAATCTATATAAATATATTAAAGGGAGAGACCTAATGGTGCGTACATGCTTGGCGAACCGGGCACAAGCCGAGCCACGAACGAGCACACTGCGAGCACGATTCGCGTAGCGTGGACGGGCTCGCGAGCCTCGAACGAGCGCGATTGTCAGTTTTTTCACGAACAAAGGGATTCGCATCGTGCTCGTTGTAGGCTCGTTCGTGGCTCGGCTCGTGCTCGATTCGTGTAGCATGGACGCACCATTATATTTGTAATGCTTTATGACGAATATAATATACGTCCTCATAACACCAACGTACCTTTTAGAAAATATTTTGTGAAAGATGTTCAAGAGATATTTAGTTTGGTGACACCTTTACATCTTAACTCGGCGACCCATTTGTACCCTTTTGAATATTTCGGGTACCCGCGTGAATAAAATACTTTATTCGGATGTGACGTCAGGTTAACTGGGGTCAGCTGGCAATGGGAATGTCGTAGCAATTATGGGTATTCGTGCGTTATACTCAATGTGGATAAATGAAACATTAGGCGTTATCGTGACGTCGGTCTATGTTGACAAATGAGTAGTCCTTTTTGTTGGAAGTATTCGGAGGAGATAAGGACTATTACTCATCTGTGACATAGGTTGCTTCCATATATTTTGGTGAAAGTGAAAACATATTTTATAGGTTTCACAACAGCAGCTCACTCTTGGCTCCCAGTAGCCGATGGTTACGAGAACTTGAATGTAGCTAACCAGCGTTCAGCGGTCCGCTCTCACTACCAAGCATATCGCACGTTCACAACCCTGCGGAGACGCCCTGCCTTTCGTCTCGGTCGCTACGAGTCCCTGGCTCTTAATGATGAAGTGTTTGCTTTTAAAAGGTCAGTTATTTGTTATGGTGCGTCCATGCTTGGCGAACCGAGCACGAGCCGAGCCACGAACGAGCACACTGCGAGCACGATTCGCGTAGCGTCGACGGGCTTGCGAGCCTCGAACGAGCATTCGTAGCGTGCTCGACTGCGCTCCGCCCGATTGTCAGTTTTTTCATGAACACAGGGATTTGCATCGCGCTCGTTGTAGGCTCGTTGAAGGCTCGTTAAGTACGTCCACAATTGAAATTGGTGCTCGCTTCGCATATCATGGACGCACCATTAGACAATTAAATAATTCAGTCAGTTTTGAAGTGGTTAATTGAACTGTTAATGTAAATGTAGTGATTTTTTTATCTTATAGTTAGTAGTATACAGACATTCCAAACAAACGAGAGATTCATTTGGAACATTAAATAGTTTTAATCTATTTAAAAAGAAACATATTATACCTCAATTGCCTATATATTATATCAATTGACATAAAGTTTGTAAACTATATAATCAAATATCATAATTACATTATTTTGTTAAATTTAATTCAATACTAAAATTAAATATAACCGAACGAATTTCCAACCTATATTCGTATACCTATAATTCAAGATAACTCATGATTAAAATTTCATAGAAACAAAGTGCTACGTCAAAGTAACTTTAGTGAATCGCTAATGTTTCCCTTTTTACCTTTCACGTGCTAACCCAAATCTTGGTTTACGCTAGGTGGTTATTTATACATCCAGTGTGGGTTTTTCTCTATTAGAAAAAGTTCAAATTAAATTAACAAAATGTATGTTTTATTATTTAATAAAATGCCTAGACGATATCATGAACTTACCTGAAATGTTCCACATAATGAATATCTTTCTTGCAATAAAAAAAAGATAAGGGTATGTGTGTACATTCAATAGTGAATCAATTTTAGCTTGAACGTGACAATTACAAATAAGAAAACATGAAAAACTAAAGCGTTTAGACAATTATAAAAAAATCAAAAAAAAGAAATAAAAAGTTGCCCCAGGCCGCTACAAATGGCAATGCTGTTATGAGTTTTCAATAGCACCACGAGAGACGATTAAACTTTTCTCACTAGAGGTGGCAGCTGAACATCAGCGCTGTTGATATCAGCAATACTAACTGAACAACCTGAAGCTTCGTGGACTGTGAGAGAAATATATCATCAGTCATCACTGTGCAATATTTTGAGCTATTACTTCTATGTCTCTTAGTTTGAATGTTTATAATTGTACCGTAGACATCCGAACGTACTGACGACCGATGTACATCTATAAAATCTTTCTAAACTTGCTCCTTTGTTTTCTTTTAATTAGTACCTACTGCTAAACTTTTTCTCTTTTTATAACCATACTAGATCCCACAGAATGTCTTATTTTCTCTTATCTTAATCTTAGGTTAAGCTGTGGTAAGTTTAAATGGTTTAAACGGAATGAAACAAAATATTCCGTTCTTTCAGATGGTTCAACGATGACACATACATTGTAGTAATGAATGTTGGGAAGACCTACCATGTCGTTAATTTGACTGCATTTGACCTGATCTTTGGGCAGTTGGAGGTAGAAGTCAGCAGCATCTTGTCTTCGAGGACTTATGGGTAATAACTCTATTCGCAATTTCCACTTATCGATTAGCTACTTTTTATTGAGATTTTGTTTTCTGTTTTAACTTTTATGAACTCAACTCTTTTCAAATAATTTGTTCTATGGAAATAGGTGATACGATTTGGGCTATTTTAGTTTTCCCTTAGTCATTATAGGCATTGAGTGAAAAAAAGATGATAATTTAAAAAACTGACAAGCTTGTTATTCTTTTGAGACATTGGTGCCGATTCTGTTGTAAATTGCAGTTAAATAATTTTAGCAGCCCGTCATCTCAATTTTGATGGCGACTAAATTTATGTTGAAAACAAGCAATTGGACTAAGACAGGAGTAAAGGACAATTAATTACCGATTTTTCCCTCATCCTGATTAGCATTTATTTATTTATTTATTTATTTATTTTACTTTGTTAGAAACGGCCGCAGGCCACTTACAACTAATCAAAGACACAACTTTCATACATTCTTCTCACAGTACACCAAACACGCCGACAAAATCTTCTTCCATTCATCCGCAAACAAGTCACAATCTGGACTGGCATCTAAGAGAGCGTTAAGCGCGGAGAGCGTACGCGGGATAGGCGAGTTTGCCCGCGCGACTGTGCGAAAACATGGCACACTAAAAAAATTATGTTTCCTGCTACGTCTATAGTTGTCGGGTACAAAAAGTCGACACAGCTGATCATGCAGTTCCGGGGCGTCAATTCTACCGTGCAATATTTTACATGCCGTTATAATTTGATCATTCATCCTCCTGACTTCGAGTGAGTTGTACCCCAAGACGCCAAGAAGGAAATTGGTCGGATACATAAATGGATAACATCCGTAAAGGCGTTTATACAGGTACCTAAGGAAAGCTTTTTGTACCTTCTCGAGTAGGAGTGCATACTTGCTTTCATGCGGGTTCCAAACACATGCACTTGACTCAAGTTTACTTCGGACCAGCGCACTGAAAATTATCCTAATTACGTAATCGCTACTAAAGTCATGGGTATTTCTGAGGATAAAACCCAGCCGTTTGTATGATTCCTTGGCAACGGTGGCTATGTGATCGTGGAATGTAAGTTTTCGATCAAATGTAACTCCCAGATCTTTCATGAATTGCGATCTAGCGATCGTGATGTTATTAATTTTATAATCAAAGGCAACTGGGTGCTGCATACGTCCAAAACTCAAAACGAAGCATTTTGAAGGGTTAAACTCCATTTTGTTTACCACACTCCAGTTAAACACCGCATCAATATCCTGCTGCAGAGCTCGGCAATCAGCTTCAGAGTTGATATCAAAGTACAGCTTTAGGTCTTCCGCGTACAAGAGACATTTAGCATGACTCAGAACTTAAAAAGAGCATAAAAAGTAAATTCATATTTTGAAGTATATTGAAACTAGATTTTTATGACAATCTAAAACTAACTAAAGCTGCAGTTAAAGATTGCGAAATAAAATATATTTTATTTGTAATCCCGGTTGCATATCCGGATTACTATTTTTTAAACTGTTTTTTTTTTTCAGTGAAAATGTTCAAGCCAACTATTTGGATTTAGCTGCAGACGAAGCTTTAGTTCTCAGAATGCAGGTTTGAAAACACAATTCCAGCATTTTTTATGTTTATAATAAACCAAATGTTTAATATAAAAAAAACTTTTTATTTACTTGGCACTTGGCATAAAATCCAAATAAAAGTCTTTATTAGCAGAAATTAGCGAAGTATGTACAAAATGTTACAATGATCGAATAAATATATTCAACAAAATACTTTATACATTTAGGTATGTACAGATGAAGTACTGTTTTTCTATAAGTACAAATTCATCAGTTTCATTCCCTTAGATACGAAAATAGGAGGATATTTTGTAAGTACCCTAATCGTAGTTAGAATGAAAAATATTGTTCAAAGGGATAAACTAAAATAATATCTTGATATGGTTGAACTCTCTTTTCAAGGATTCTATGAAAATAGTTGAAACGATTTGGTCTATTTAAGTGCTCCTTTTATTTTATTTTTTATTTCAAAGGAAAACTTACAGCTAGCTAGGTATACATACAAACACATTAATAGATAGAAATGGAAGGCTAATTAAAAGTTTTCACAGATATTAAAAGAATAGTTAAGAAATACAGTAGAGAAGCGGACTAGCACAGTTATTATGAGTAAGTACATACATAGGTAATATATTATATATTTATACAATTAGTAACAAGAAAAACAGAAGAATCAACAGAATACCTATATGAGAGATTGAGAATTTTATTTATTTTACTATACTTATATAAATGAGAAGATATACAACAAAAATAGTAGGTAGGTAGGACCTACTTAGCTACGGAAATACTTGACATTCATAATTTGTTTTAGCTTTAACGCTGGGGTATTAAAAAGGTCTATGTCAATATCCTTACATAACATGTTGTAGGATCTGCTAGCCTTATTAGGTAGGCATTTTTCCTATAGTTGCAACGCGCAAACGGCTCATGAAGAAGATTTAGATTTCTAAGAGACGCGCTGGGGGTTTTATTCATTATATAGAGCAAAAAAGATGATAAAGATAAAGATATGATAAAGAAAGATGAAAAGTCTTGTTGTTCTTTTGCGACATTAGGTGGGGTCTTAATTATGTATGGTTAAGTTTCGTATTCTTATTATCTTTGACTCTATATTGTGCACTTTAAGAGAGGTAGGGCATAACCTGCTCTCTCATTCAACATTCGGAAGTCAAGGAGGACACACTAAACATTTTATACTGTTATTTATTAGTGCTAAAGGACTTATAAGTTACGTAGTTGGATTGCCCGGTATTACTCCTCTAAAGGATTTTTTCCTCTACGGCCGTGTAATACTAAATGACACTGCGCTTTGTCCCTTCCGCTGCCGGCACAGTGTCTCCTCTCATCCGCTCTTCAAGCCCCTTCTGGGTACGAAGAGATTTTTGAAGGGTCTGCATCGCGCGATTTAAATCCCTCATTTTACAAGCGACTTGCTACACTGCTTACCATCAGGCGGGCCGTGTCATTATTTGCCACCTTAGTAGTATACAAATACATGACTATCTTCATACAATTCTTTCATTATACGACATACGGTTTTGGCACACTGGAGCATCGTGTGGACAAACAATTAATCACGTGTTCTCCATTTAATATGTTACTTTATGTTGTGTAAAGTTGTGTTCCTGCGCGTGAGTAAGGTCGCCAGAGCTCATAGGGGAGGGGGGAAAGGTCGGTAACGCGTGAGCGATGCTTCTTGTGTTGCAAGCGTCCATATGGCTACGGTAACCGCTTACCATCAGATGGACCGTATGCTTGTTTACCGACTAAGTTGTATAAAAAAAAAAAAAAAAAAACTTTGTTTTATGTTTTTACAAATAATATGTTTAATTTCAAAGCAATTCTCTTGCTTTGCTATGTTATGTAATTTGCCTAATGAACAGTAAAAAAAATTTAATTTCTTTTATTTATTTATCAGTTTTAAATTGCAATTACCGTCGGGGTACCGTTCTGTAGAATCATTTCTACCAACTAAGGGCACTCTTGTTTTTTTTATTTAAACTTAAATCATGATCCAACTTTATGTGTTGGAAAACAGGACTAGTCAGAAGTTAATTAAAATCAGATGTGACAAACAAATAAATCTTATTAACTTATAATGATGGACACATGTAGTTCAAATTCTATTATATTAATTGGTTTTACCCACTTATCAGATTTTGCATAATAATTTGTTTACATTAGCTAGTAAGTTTATCGATGCATTTGGTCAGTATAATTTATCTATGAGTTGCGATTGTACTATTTAAATTATCGCACGTTAGTATTGGAATTTCTTACGTTTGAAATTTTGATTTCTATAACTATGAAGGCAGTTTATTTGCTGCCTCTATTTTTGGTGTTGTGCAGTAGCTGCAGCAGAATTGATGAAGAACAGGACTGGTGGGAAAAAACCATTTTCTACCAGATCTACCCGCGATCCTTCGCTGATAGCGATGATGACGGTATTGGTGATCTAAACGGTTTGTACTTCATTGATTTGAACTTCGTCTTCTTAGCCAATTTGTTCTTAGTTTTTATTCTTTTAACAGTTATAATACCTATAATACCTTACAGAATACCGCAGCCAAATAACTTTATGTTGCGTAAAGTTATGTTCCTGCGCGTGAGTAAGGGCGCCAGAGCTCATAGGGGTGGGGGGAAAGGTCGGTAACGCGTGAGCGATGCTTCATGTGTTGCAAGCGTCCATATGGCTGCGGTAACCGCTTACCATCAGGCGGGCCGTAAGCTTGTTTACTGACTTAGTCGTATAAAAAAAAAAAGTTATTAAGAAAATAACATTTTCATGAAAATCTATCTTCTTTCTTAACATCTATTCTTAATTAAGAATAAATATTAATCAGTATCAAAAATTTTGAACCTACTATTTGTAACTTTATATCTGGAGAAATCTTACAGGAAATCTAGTGATTTTAAACGTTAGTACTATTATTTATTTTGTGCTTTTACTGCGTTTTTTCTGTTAGTATATACGAATATTTAGGTTACGTATAACAAAATTTGGAAGACATGTTCACTATAGATATTGTTTTATATTTCCGTCTAGGTATCACATCAAAGTTGTCGTACATAAAAGAACTGGGTACCGAAGCAATATGGCTGTCACCTATATTTCAATCACCAATGTACGACTTTGGTTATGATATCTCTGACTTCTACGCTGTCCATGATGAATACGGAACTATGGAAGACTTCGAAATTCTAATGGATGCAGCCAAAAACCTGGGTAAGCATAAAACTTAAATTTGGATCAGAGAAAATACCCAAACGTTTGGCCAGTATATAACAAAAAGAAAAAGTAAAAAGTCATGTAATTATCGTCTTTTTACTAATCCTTTTTTATCCTAAAACCTCTTTTCATCTGAACCAGACAGATCATTATTCTTTCATAAAAAGTACATTAATGGAAGCCCATTACTTTTACAGGCATAAAAGTAGTTTTAGATCTTGTACCAAATCACACATCAAACGAAAGTATGTGGTTCCAAGAAGCTCTTAAAGGCCACGAGAAATATTTCAATTATTTCATATGGGAAGATGGGGTCATAGACAAACATGGAAATAGGCAGCCACCAAATAACTGGGTATGAATAAATCATATTTTTCTATAATATTCTCTAAATGTTAATCATTTTTGAAATATTTATATTATTCTCTTAGTGTTACAACATGGGGATCTTCATGGTCAGTAATCCCCATGATATAACAAATATCTACAATGTTGTCAACTTATTGACATTTTACTTGCAAATATTTCAGCGTATATTCTTTGATTCATTTCCAATACTAATTTTGTTAAAGAACTTACAAAGATAGAGACGATGGGCATACATTGAGACCGATAGAGTTTACACTTTTCAAAAAATAACCATTATTTGTAGATAATTAATAACATTACAAGTTTATTAATTATATCAACTATAAAGTTAATTGTTTATAGCGAAGTCATTTTCGTGGCAGTGCATGGGAATTCAGAGAAGAAGTAGGAAAATATTACTTACATCAATTTGTTATTGGCCAGCCTGACTTGAACTACCGCAACCCTGATGTCGTTGAGGAAATTAAGGTATGAACTCTTACATACAATGGATAAGATCCCATAGAATTAAAAATTGTTGAACACTGGAATGTTTAAATACATGCATATTTTCAGAACGTTATCCGTTTCTGGCTCAACAAAGGTGTTGATGGCTTCAGAGTAGATGCAGTTAACTGTTTGTATGAAGTAGATAAGGAAATATACGGTGGGGTATACCCTGCTGAACCTCCATCAGGCAGAACTGATATAGACCCAGAAGCATTCGACTATCTTGATCACATTTATACGAAAAACCAAAACGAAACATACTACATGGTATACGAATGGAGAGATGTTTTAGATGAATTCAAAGCCAAAGATGGTGAAACAAGAGTTATGATGACTGAAGTATACGCACCAATTGAAGATGTAGTCAGATATTTTGGTGAAGGTGATATCAAAGGTGCTCATATGCCATTTAATTTTGATTTGATCACTAATGTCAATAAGGCTTCATCAGCTGCAGACATTAAGAGAGCAGTTGAACAGTATTTGACTTATAAACCGCTGGATAAAAATGCAAACTGGGTCGTAAGTATGTGTATCTATTTTTATTTAGATTTAAATATTGTTAGAATATAGAAATTATGAATGGATTGCATGAAAGGTAACTTGAGAATAAGTGGAGATGAATACTGACACGTATAATCGGAAAAAAAGATATTTGAAACCTAACAACAACGATTCCATTGATAATTAATTTGTATCATACTATAGGTCGGTAACCATGACAACAGCAGAATGGCGACAAGATATGGCTCCTCCTTGGTTGATGGAATTAACATGATGGTACTTTTGTTACCTGGAGTTGGCGTCACTTATATGGTAATAATTTTATTGAGGAGTCATCTGTACTAGGAGATTAATATATAATAAAATTGCTTTTATTCAGGGTGAAGAACTGGGGCTCGAAGATGGATTTGTTAGTTGGGAAGATACGGTTGATCCTCGAGGGTGCAACGTTAATGATCCAATCAAATACGCCAATGAGTCCAGAGATCCGGAGAGGACACCATTCCAATGGAATGCTGAGAAAAATGCTGGTACGTTAATTGAAAGTACAAAAATTTTAAAGTTTCGTGTGTTATTGTGGTATCGTGGTGTCTGAATAAATACAGATTGATGCACTAGATATTTTGATGGAAAGAGTAAAATAAAATGAGATGGTGGGAAACTGTTGAATGCACAAAGTGGAAGAAAATATAGAAAGTCTTTATTTGAAGAAGGTGATTTTTTCTAGGTTTCTCTACTGCAAACAAGACATGGCTACCAGTTGCTCAGGGATACGAAAGTATTAATGTAGAAGTACAGAAAGCGGCCAACAGGTCACATCTGAAGGTTTACGAAGCATTGGCTCGTCTTCGACAAGATAAAGTTTTTAGATATGGCCGCTACGAGTCTTTAGCAATTAATGAAGGTGTTTTTGTTTTCCGAAGGTGAAATATTACCTTGTCTTATTTTGTTGAGTGATTATTTAATTTTCACATTGGTTCCGATTCTGTTGTTAATCGCACTAAACTAATTTTAGTCACATGTCATCTCTTTCATAAGAACATTATTGAAAAAGGATAGAACAAATTGAAAGCTGTCAAATTAATCTTTGCCGTCTTATTTTGCGTATATTTAGGCGTAACCGCGATATATGGCGACTAAATTTATATTGAAAACAAGTATAGGACTAATTTGACAGGACTAAATTTCTTACATCCTTTTCTTATGTTCTTTGTTAGAAAGAGACATAGTGAGATTAAAATTAGTTTAGTTGTAAACAACAGAATCAGGGCCAATGCCACTTTAAAAAAAAACTGATTCCACAAAACCTTGTTTGGATTCTGTGGCGGCCTAAAATATGCATACGCTTACGCTTTTTTGAATAAAATACAATATTACGGATATCTGCCAAAACGCAAACATTTGATTGCAACTAATTGTCCCAATATCTATTTAAAATATTTACCAAGTAAAAAATCATGGGTGGAAATGCATTTATTTCAAAACAGAAACTAAATCTAAATCTGAATAATTTCAATATCAACAAACTACGTCATGATTGAATGACATAATTAAATAATTAAAGATAACCTATGATCAGAGGAATATTATAATTGACTTGAGATAATACTTGATGTACTTGTGTCACGTTTCATCATTAGTTTCATTATCAAGTAGTTTGATCTGTTTACTTCCAGATGGTATCAAGGTGAGATCTACCTGGTTGCTGTGAACATGCGAAGTACTGATTACTTGGTGGACCTTAGTTACTTTGAGAACGTTTATGGAGAAGTCTCTGTTGTATTGAGTAGCATTCATTCTCCTAAAAACGAAGGGTATGTGCTATTTTTAAGCTATTGCATAGCTTCTATCGCGGGCCTTGAGCGTGGAGACCGAATCCAGAAATTCCGTAACGAAATAACCTAACACCCCCCACTCCGACCGGCACAGCGGTGATACTGTTTGCATTGAATAGGCTCCGAAAGTACTGAACCGATTTGAAAAATTCTTTCACTGTTGGGAAGTTATACTATCCCCGGTTGACATAGGCTATATTATATTTTCAAAAAAATTAGGGATCCTTACTAAAACTCCAATAATGTAACCCAAGGTGTAAAAAAATTACCTAAAATATTCATTACATCGCGTGCGCTGCGAAAACTATTGATGATAGAATAAAATAATGTACTACGACTTTGTAGAACACATTATTATTTACAAAAAGTGTCGCGATACTATATGTCTGACGGGGAGTCCATCCTCACATATTGAAACCTGAATTGTTTCGTACTGTGCGGGCTCAAAGGAGCTTCCTTCCGCGGACGCTCAGACTGTGGAATGAGCTCCCCGCCGTGGTTTTCCCAATGGAGTACAGCATGGGGTTCTTCAAAAGGGGTGTGAAGAGATTTCTGCAGGGTCGGCAACGCGCGCGTGATACCCCTGGTGTTGCAAGCGTCCATAGTCTACGGTAACCGCTTACCATCAGGCGGGCCGTATGCTTGTTTGCCACCTAAGTGGTATAAAAAAAAAAAAAAAAAAATGTCTAACTATTATAGTTATGCCACAATAAGTGTTTTTCTATTTTAAAAATTTAATTGAATTGCCGCTGCTAGAAAAGGCTCTGTATTTATATTTTGGTATTAATTCTTATCAAAATAAATTACTTCATATTCAAGACTGCTTCAATACCTTGACATAACATTTTGAATTATTCAATTCGGACATTCCATTCAAAAGATATCACGAGTTTAAAAATATAAGTATTAACAGAAAAATCACGTCACTGGGGTACGGGCCGTGATCTCTTTGCGTGTGGCTCAGTGTTTGTAAAAAACGGCTTGACCGATTCTTATGAATTTTTATTTTTTTTTCTTATGTAGGGTAGGATAGGGTAGGGTAGGGTAGGGTAGCACCACACGGTATATAAAAATATACACAATTACACAAGTAATATATACACACACACACGTATAGTTTAAATTCTCAAATGCAATAGCTTTACCGCGGCAGTCTCCGAGTGCCACATTTTTCTATCATAGACTATTGAAGAACACTGTTTTAAGTTTCCGTTAATTCGTAAATCTACTTTTAGAGTGCTGCACTTATATACATTTTATCTTTTTGTTCGTTATAAAGTACCAGAGTACGTGAATAAACGATTGCCGAGAGATCTTATATTTTCTCGGAAAAAAAAATACTCATTATTTTATTCTGACATGTATAGATATGTATGATCTATGTACCAAGATTCAAAGCGTTGCCACGTAACTTTCAAATTCATAAATTAGCATTTTTGGGTAATTTTAGGAGAGAGATAGAGCGTTTCATTTATTCGCTCAAAGAGCAGCTCGACTGGGGAAATACCTTACATAATTCCGCAGCCAAATAGCTTTATGTTGTGTTCCTGCGCGTGAGTACAGTCGCCAGTGCTCATTGGGAAGGGGGAAGAGTCGGTAACGTGTTCGTTGTTCGTTAACGATTGTTTACCGAATTCGTCGTACAAAAGAAAACACTATGGTAGTTGCTTCTATGCAGTTTCGTCAGAACTTTTTTTGCTCCCATGATGTTTGTATCTGACTGATGTATTTTTATTCCATTTGTTTCAGAGACACTCTCACTGTCACAGCCCTACCAGTATTGGCTTATGAAGGACTTGTGCTCAAGCTGCATTAAATTACATCAGTTTTATTTAAATAGAAAATGTAGACCATTTAACTGAAAAAAAAAACTTTTTTCAATTAGATAAATAATTGACAAATTTTTACATAGGGTTCACAGTTGAAGATATGAGTAGATTACTTACTACGAGAAAGTGTTTGCAAATAAGTGGGGTAGATCACGAGGTTGATAGAACGATGATAATCCCCATTCTTGGTTTTAACTTCATAATCAGCAGCTGAATATAGACCTCTCTGTAGAATGTAGAATTACACAATGTATTGTGTCATGTCAAATTGTCTGATAATACCAAAGCTGATATGTCAACCCCACGTCGCATCGGTTTTGATAAGTCAAGCATCGTAGAAAGAACATGAGCAGAAAAGATGCCCTCCTTGATTGTTTATTTGATTTGGTGTTATTTATAGTACAATAACTGCTCCTGGCGAAATTGTCTAGTATTATACATTAATAATAATTACTTAAAATCCCTGATGACTTATATGAATAATATTGATGTGTTATGTTCTTAATAAAGCGTTATCTTGTCATTTGTCACAGTTCTATAGATTGACATGATAATGTAATCCACACGCTTGACTTCCACAAGCTTGAGATGGTTTATCTATTGGAAATTACATGTACTGCAAAATTTCCTTTTACACATCCACTTTTATTGGAAATGCCTTTGCAGATCACGCTTACATAAAGACAATATATGGCTACAAATATTTGTAATCTTCTTTCATTTACTGCACCTATAACCCTGAGTAGAAACGAAGAAGATAATGTCATTGTTCATTGTTTTAAGAGTAAATGTTCTCGGAAATTATTTCTCAATAATATATTAATTATTGAAGAGTAACCAACAAGTCAACAATAGGTCATCTTTTTTACATGGACACATTTATTAGATTTTGTTGTTAGTGCTATTATCTTTGGAGTGTTTACATCTCTCTGTATATTTATCAGTCCACTTGGTAATTTTATCTTATCAATAAGCTGAAATCTTCCACAATTTAATCATATAAATCATTGTTATTTCGTCTCATATCTCAGTAGGGGATTTTTAAACGAGTGAATACATTAATTCTTTAAATCATGAAGGCGGTTTACTTGCTGCCTTTGTTCATAGTTCTTTGCAGCAGTAGTCTCATCAAGAGTCATAAAAAGGACCTAGATTGGTGGGAAACCACTATATTCTATCAGATCTACCCACGGTCTTTCGCTGATAGTGATGGTGATGGCATTGGTGATCTAAATGGTTCGTAATAAATGTATATCTTCATAAAGTTAATTTGTTCAAAGTTGCTCACTATGTAATGTTCAAAATTTCTTAACGTGACAGTTTCCATTATAATGAAAAAGCATACGATATACCTCGTGGCGATATGTAGACCACATTGTTCGAAATACTGACAAAGGTGAACAAGAATAGCTGCTTTTGAGCGGCAATCACATATAGGAAAGCGAACTAGTTATCTCTCCTATCACATGAATGCAAGTGGTTTAATACCGCTCCTGTTCCTTATAGAAGAGGCTTAATTAGTTTAGTAGACATAGGTATCTATCCTGCTAATACTATTATTGAGAATGTTTGGGTATATGTTTGTAAATATTGTGGATGTCTCTTACTAAATCATGCAGAGAGGTAGAGCGTAGCGTTAATTCGCTCAAAGAGCAGCTCGACTGGGGAAGTACCTCCACCTTACAGAATACCGCAGCCAAATAACATTATGTTGTGTAAAGTTGTGTTCCTGCGCGTTAGTAAGGTCGCCAAAGCTCATTGGGGAGGGGGGAAAGGTCGGCAACGCGTGAGCGATGCTTCGTGTGTTGCAAGCGTCCATATGGCTACGGTAACCGCTTACCATCAGGTGGGCCATAAGCTTGTTTGCCGACTTAGTCGTATAAAAAAAAAAAAAAAAAAGATGCCGTAACGGTGGACATTAAATCCCCCAAGATATTGCCTTGATTTGATTGTATCCTATAACGAATTGTTTTAATCTTTATCTTTTTATAGGTATCACTTCAAAATTAAAATACATCAAAGAACTGGGTGTCGAAGCAATATGGCTTTCACCAATGTTCCAATCACCAATGTATGACTTTGGTTACGATATCTCTGACTTCTACGCTGTCCACGATGAGTATGGAACTATGGAAGACTTTGAAGCTCTTATAAACTCAGCTGAAAAACTAGGTACTAACAGTGTAAAGTATATATTGGTGTTTTTTGTAACTGAATCACACTATAATAGTTAAACGGAAAAGATTAAATGGTACATTAGAATTAGGTACCATATTTTGTCCAACTGAAACTGGGCTAATTAAAAGGAAAAAAAACTTTGTGTATAGAATCTTAAAAAAAGAATGCTTACTATATTACTTACTTACTTATTTATTTATTCTTCATTGAGAATACACATTACTGAAAGCCCATTACTTTTACAGGCATTAAAGTAGTTTTAGATCTTGTACCAAATCACACATCAAACGAAAGCATGTGGTTCCAAGAAGCACTTAACGGCAATGAGAAATATTACAATTATTTTGTCTGGGAGGATGGAATCATCGACGAAGATGGAAATAGGCAGCCACCAAATAACTGGGTAAGATTAATAAAATACCTTTGTGGTACTTATTACCTTCCCCAAAAAAAAATGAATTTTCCAAATCAACCAGGTTAATAAATGACAGAGTTGAGTTGAAACATTGAAACCAGAACTGTTTCGAACTGTGCGGGCTAAAAGGAGTTTTCTTCCGCGGACGCTCGGACTGTGGAATGAGCTCCTCGCCGTGATGTTCCCAATGGAGTACAGCATGGGGTTCTTCAAAAAGGGTGTGAAGAGGTTTCTTCAGGGTCGGCAACGCGCGAGTGATACCCCTGGTGTAGCAAGCGTCCATAGGCTACGGTAACTGCTTACCATCAGGCGGGCCGTATGCTTGTTTGCCACCTCAGTGGTATAAAAAAAAAAAAATAGAAACACTACCGGATTGAGAAACTCCTCCTTTTTTTGAAGTCGGTTAAAACACCATAAATACAGCAGATTCAAAATTTTCAAGGTTTTAACATTCAACTAGATGGTGGACTTCCGTGGTTTATTGTACTCTCAATCAATCAACTTCTTTTAGCTTAGTCACTTCCGTGGAAGCGCATGGGAATACAGAGATGAAGTTGGAAAATACTACTTGCATCAATTTGTTGTTGGCCAACCAGATTTAAACTACCGCAACCCTGAGGTTGTTGAAGAAATGAAGGTATAAAGGAGAAAACCATTTAATACAGATTCTAAATTGAGACCAAATTTTTTGAATAGGTACAAATCTGTTCCTTTTTTTCAGAATATTATCAGATTTTGGCTAAATAAAGGCGTTGCTGGATTCAGAGTTGATGCAGTCAACTGTTTATATGAAGTTGACAAGGAACTTTATGGTGGAGTATATCCTGATGAACCATTATCAGGCAGAACCGATGTAGACCCAGAATCACACGACTACCTCAACCACATTTACACTAAAGACCGAAATGAAACATACTACATGGTTTATCAATGGAGAGATGTACTAGACGAATTTAAAGCTAAAGATGGCAAAACAAGAGTCATGATGACAGAAGTATACGCAGCAATTAAAGATGTTGTTAGGTATTTTGGTGAAGGTGATATTAAAGGAGCCCAAATGCCATTTAATTTTGATTTGATAACCGATGTTGATGCTTCATCGACAGCAGCAGATATTAAGAGAGCTGTTGATAAATTGATGACCTATAAACCTGTTGATAAGAATGCTAACTGGGTTGTAAGTATAAAAATGATACAAAATAAAACAATTATTATATCACAACTCTAAAACTTGTATAATTCAACAGGTTGGTAACCATGATAACAGCAGAATGGCGACAAGATATGGCTCCTCCTTGGTTGATGGAATTAACATGATGGTACTTTTATTACCTGGCGTTGGTGTCACTTATATGGTATGCATTTTTTTCTGTAGCCAGTATTTATCTGAAACTTATAATATTGAAGATTCTTAAACTTGTATTTCTTTTCAGGGTGAGGAACTTGGGCTAGTAGATGGCTACGTTAGCTGGGAAGATACAGTCGATCCCTCGGGATGTAACACTCATGATCCTATCAATTATTATAAAGAATCCAGGGATCCAGAGAGAACGCCTTTCCAATGGAACGCTAAGAAAAATGCTGGTATGTTCAATTTACCTACAGACAGAAGAATAACAGTCGAAATTAACAATAGTACATATATTATATTATACGATTGCATAACTTTCGTAATAAAAAAAAGTTTTATTATAACTATTGGATTTTGCAGAAACATGCAAAAAAGAAATTAACTACATGGGAATACAAAAATAACGACATGCACTTCAAAATACGGTAAATTCTGGTGTTTGTCTGCCGAGGATAATATGTACATGTATTTCTCAGGGTTTTCCACTGCGGATAGGACATGGTTGCCAGTAGCCGAAGGTTACGAAACTTTGAATGTGGAAGTTCAAAAAGCCGCTAAAAGATCTCATATGAAAGTTTACCAAGAATTGGCTCATCTTCGACAAGATAAGGTGTTCAGATACGGTCGCTACGAGTCCTTGGCAATGAATGAAGGTGTTTTCGTTTTCCGGAGGTAAATTAAATTTCATAGGTTAGGTTACATACGTACATAATATCAGTTTGAAAAAGTGTATTTAATAATGATGAAGTTGGACAGCCTAGGATCTTTGTAATACCACCAATAAATTGTGCGACTAAATTAGGTGATGTCGAAGATAAGGAAGAAGGTATCAACATAGAAAAGGATGGTCAACATCAACCAGGAGCATAATTTAAATACTAGTTTCTACGAAATGCTAGGGGTTCTCAGTTCGATTGTATGAACCAATGTTGGAGAAAATTTTAACGACAACAATGCCATAAAAAGGCCTAATCTGAATAAATAAGTTTTGGGTTTGATTCACAATTCTTGCTACTGCATCTCTGACAAAATCATCGTACGCTCGTAGATAAACATATCCGAGCTGATACAGCAACTTCTTGTAAGATTTGAACATAATAATAGGCTTTGCGCCATCTAATATAAATAATACAGCGATCCTATTTCTTCTTACTTCCAGATGGTATCATGACAAAATATACATAGTTGCTGTGAATATGCGCAATACTGACTACGTGGTAGACCTTAGTCACTTCGAGAATGTATCCGGAAAGGTCTCCGTTGTGTTGAGAAGCATTCAATCTCCGAAGAATGAAGGGTACTTATTTATTTTAAGAGAAATCTTATGAATTCCCGGAAAAAAATCCTTTGTTTTATCCCAAAGATTGAAGTAACTGCGGTCGAATAAGAGACATTCACACAAATTTTCGCATTTATAACACACTAGCTGTCCCGCGCGGTTTCACCCGCCTTCCCAGGATAAAAGGTAGCCTATGTCCTTCTCCATACCATAGGCTATCTGCATGCCAAATTTCATGATGATCCGTTGAGTAGTTAAGGCGTGAAGGCGTAACAAACAAACAAACTCACTTTCGCACTTTAGTTAGGATTTAGTTCGATTTGCTATAGAAAGATACATCATCATTCTTTATTGTATAAAAACGGGAAAAACAAAAAAAATAGTGGACGGTGTCGTAATGTGCTGCATTTATTATTTACTAGTTGCGCCCTGCGGTTTCACCCGCGTACCCGAGGGATACCCTACCCTACCCTACCGTTTTCTAATTTTCTACTCAACTTTGCTAATATTATTTTCGTAAAAACCATCTCCGTAGTATTGGAAAACGTAAGTATAAAAAAAAGTATGATGAAATCGGGAAAGTCTTTCTCAAGTTATGACGTGACCAAGGGAAAAATGAATTCATTTTTATATATATAGAAAGTGATCACTGCCAGGAAACCTTTGGATTGAGTAGAATGTTGTAACTAATGTTGTTTTTTTCAGGGACATTTTTGATGTTAAATCGCTGCCAATTAAGGGATATGAAGGTCTGGTACTCAAGCTGAAGTAAACCTATCATAAACCTAAAACTAAGGATAAAATTAAAAAAAAAAATATTTAAAAATTGAAAATATGTTAGAAATAAATATTTATTAAATTATAAAACTAGTTGTAACTTTATTCTCCCTACGTATAATTTTTTTCATTACTTATTGTACACACGGCTACCGATCAAGCTATACATTTCTGGTGTAAGCTGACCTCCCAGTGTATGGAAAGCCTATACAATGCGAGATCAGCTTATACTGGAAATGTATAGCTTGATCTGTAGCCGTGTGTACACTATTAGTTGTACGTAGTATTTATATACTCTGAGCTATTAGGTACCTGTGTATATTCTTGACATCAAAGTACAGCGTGTACACGTACATCTTTATAATGATAGTTAATTAAAACGTGATTAAAACATAATTGGACTGTTTTACAAAAAACTTAAACCGACTTTAAAGTACACTAAGAAGTAATCAAATCCTTATCTGATGACAATGGGACCAAACGGGAAGTGTACCCTTCCAGACAAAAAAAGAATTTTCCAAATCGGTTAAGAAATGACTGAGTTAGGGGGCGTCCATAAATTACGTGAGATGTTTAAGGGGGGGAGGGGTCGAGTCAAATCTCATCCAATCTTACGTTGGAGAGAGGGGGGTCTCGGCAAATATCACGCAATTTTTTTTCTGATTGAAACAAAAAAAAATAACTATTTTGTTCCATTTAATCCAGATTGTACATGCTTAAGATTCAATCTTAAGCGTAATCGTAATACGATTAAGATCATTCAGTAATTTGTTGGAAAGAAAATAATTTCATTCATACTTCGACGTTATACATCTACTGACTTGTCAAACCACCATATTTGTTTTATACCAAAACGCTCAATTTAATCTATATTTGAAAAATGAAAAATCTCACGTGAGTTTGGGGGATGGGGTAGGGGGTTGAATAAAATCTCACGACATCTCACCAGGGGGGGAGAGAGGGACAGAAAATTAAAAAAAAACACCTCACGTAATTTATGGACGCCCCCTTATGAGGTAACAAACATAAAAAAAAAACAAACAAAAAACAACCGAATTGAGAACCTCCTCCTTTTTTTGAAGTCGGTTAAAATATAATAATAAAAATTACATAACGTATATATTAAGAGTTCAGCAACTACACATCATCATAATTTCAGCCCATAGATGTCCATTGCTGTACAAAGGCCTCCCTCATTGATTTCCACTTCGAACGGTTCTGGGCCGCTTGCATCCAGCGGCACCCAGTGACTCTAACTAGGTCGTCGGTCTACCTGGTGGGAGGTCGTCACGCTCGGCGCTTCCCAGTACGTGGTCGCCACCTTTCTTGCCCATCGGTTATCGGTTCTTCGGGCGATGTGGCCTGCCCATTACCATTTGAGCTTACTAATTCTACGAGCTATGTCCGTCGTTTTCGTTCTCCTACAAATGTCCTCATTTCGGATCCTGTCACGTAGAGAAATTCCGAGCATAGCTCGTTCCGTACACAATTAGATTAAACATAATTGGACTGTTTTACAAAAAACTTAAACCGACTTCGAAGTACACTAAGAAGTTATCAAATCCTGATCTGATGACAATAGGACCAAAGGGGAAGTGTACCCTTCCAGTCAAAAAAAGAATTTTCCAAATCGGTTAATAAATGACGGAGTTATGTAAGGACGGAGGAGGTAACAAAAAAAAAAAAAACACAATCGAATTGAGAACCTCCTCCTTTTTTTGAAGTCGGTTAAAAATGTTATGCACATAGGACTAATGATCATGAGTGAAAAATATTGTCGTTGGCAAACGCTTCTATCGGACTTTATTGTATGAGAAAAATAAGGTCCATGAGAATACTTTATGCTTATTCACGTAGAGTTGTTCCTATTGAAATATATTTTTTGATGACGTGTAAGTATTCAGACCCCGATGGTAATGTAGGAAGGTTGCGTCACCATAATTCCCAAAAATATAATGCTGAAGATGCAGCGTTGC
This sequence comes from Achlya flavicornis, assembly GCA_947623365.1. NCBI lineage: Eukaryota > Metazoa > Arthropoda > Insecta > Lepidoptera > Drepanidae > Achlya > Achlya flavicornis. The sequence goes on along the minus strand of OX392468.1, from coordinate 3,619,385 downwards.
TAATAAATATCCTGGGACATTCCTCACACACGGTCATCTGATCCCAAACTAAGCAGATGTACTATGGAAACCAGATAACTGATATAATACAAATACTTTTTTTTTTTTTTATTAAATGGGCTTGCTTTTGGCTACTGACCCGCCCATAAGGGGCGATGACGAAGCTTAAGATGAAACACGCTTACCCAGAAGAAACCTATTCACTCTGGCCTTGAAAGTTCCTAGATTGTAAGCGTCAGGAAACACAGACGCCGGAAGCAAGTTCCACTCCCTTGCTGTGCAAATATGAATGTATAAATGAGGATGCAAAACACTGTGTCCGTATTTTCGGTATGTCAACAACGTACGGGTGAAAATTTTCCCGGCGTCTTGTGGTTCGGTGTAAAAATGGGGATGGTGGAATTAAGTTGAACAATTCCTGCGCACACTCTCCAAAATATATCCTGTAGAAAACCGATAAGCAAGCAACCTTTCTTCGATGGTCGAGGCTCGTGAGTTTCGCCTTAATTAAAGACTCATCTCCGATGAGTCTCCTGGCTCGGTTGTCTATTGAGTCGAGGGCCTCAAGCTGGTACTTAGCTGATCCATCCCAAAGATGGCAGCAGTACTCCATGCATGACCGGACTTGTGCTTTATAAAGTTGGAGCAACTGCGCAGGCGTGAATAAGGATACCCAGCTTTCTGGCAGATGTTTCTGTCTTCGACTCAATAGAACAGCCAAAGTTTATTTTGGCTGTTAATGTTATACCTAGGAGATCAAGCCGATCGCATATTGGCAAGGATATATTTTGGAAAGTAGGAGCCTGATGGTATGGACTCCTGATGGTATTTTTTTGTAAGTGCATTGCATACCTAATATATATACATAATTTATTATTAGTTTTATTATTTTGGAATATAGATTTTATACGACTAAAATATGGGTACTATTATAGTGGTGGCATAAAACGTCATTCCCGAACCTTCATCATGTCAAGTAAGAAGTAGTATAAATTGGAAGTCCAGAAGTAGGAGCACTCTTAGGGCTATCCGAATGACCCCCATGATGTATTTTTTTTAGTTTTCGATCTTTGGACTTGACTTCCGATACACACTACTTCTTGGGACACCATGTATACTAAAAAAATATGCCCATCCTCGGCCGCTGCCATATAAATTTATTGATATGTAAATAAATATTTCCAATTCAAAATAAAATGGCAGAAAGGTAACTAACCTTCTGTAATGATTTAGATTTTTATAAAAAACAAAAATATTAACCTACACTGAGGCGAGCATTGCCCTATCGCAAATAATATATGACTTATACTAACTGTCCCCCGCGGTTTCACCCGCGTTCCCGGACTAAAAATAGCAAATAATAATACTAAGGGATATTTTAGCTTCCGGTTTGTGAAAGAATTTTTCGTATCCGACTGGTAGTTTCAGTGATTTGCCAGTTTAAACAAACAAAAAAACTCTCCCGCTTTATTATATTAGTACTAGCTTCTGCTCGCGGCTTCGCCCGCGTGGCCTACAGGAAACAAATGACATATTTTTCTACAACAATAAAACAAAACAAAACAACTTCATCCCGCTTCGAGGGTGGAATTATTAAAAACGCTGAGACACGTATAAATTAATTTTCAATCTTCAGCCTAAACACAAAATTTGAAGACCCTATCTTCGAAACTGACGGACTTTCATACAAACTTTCACCCCCTATTTTACCCCCTTAGGGGTGGAATTTCGAAAATCCCTTTCTTAGTGGATACCCTTTACAAAGAATATACACTCTAAATTTTATGTCTCTAGGACCAGCGGTTTCGGCTGTGCGTTGATATATCAGTCAGTCAGTCAGTCAATCAGTCAGTCAGGACTTATATATAGATAGATATATATAGATAGATACCAAATTATTTATGTTATCAACAGATATGATCTTGTTTGGTATAAAATAAAGGTGATCGAGATAAATAACAGTCGTCTTGTATAACTCATCACGAGGTAAGTGACTCTTGAGTGTTGTAAACAATTTTGTAAATTGGTTGAAAAATCATTTTTGTTAAAGGACTTTTTTTACGCGTAAATAGTTTTAAATAACATCGGAGAATAGAGTATACATTTGCATTGACTCGAGTTATTTTCTAAGTAAAAAGTATACTTAAGTACAATCGTAATTTTTTTCAAGGACGTATCCTTGATTACGTCAGTATTTATCTACTCTGAGATTACGTCCTTTACTTCGGTTGCAATTTGATATCTTTTAAAGTATAAACCATTATGATAAATAACTATTAATTTGTAGCCCTGTTAAGTGAATAAAACATTATAATTTAAAAAAATAATTTATAATATTACTTACGAAACCTTATTATGAAACAAAAGACTGCTTACCTGAAAAAAAAGAAAAGGAGGTCATTAGAATTTTAAAAATATATACCATTAGATGTCCCCTTTCATTCTCAGGATAAAAAAGTAGCCTATGTCCTTTTCCATACCATATCTATCTATCTCGGCTATCAGCATGCCAAATTTCATCGCGATCGGTTCAGCAGTTTAGGCGTGAAAGCGTAACAAACTCAGATTCGCATTTATAATATTACAGTTATACTATAGGATAGTATGACGACAAAACATGAAAACATTTTTAACCGACTTCAAAAAAAAGAGGAGGTTCTCAAAAATGTTTTTTTTTTTTTTTTTATGTTTGTTACCTCACAACTCCGTCATTTATAAACCGATTTGGAAAATTCTTTTTTTGTCTGAAAGGGTATACTTCCCGTTTGGTCCCATTGTCATCAGATCAGGATTTGATTACTTCTTAGTGTACTTTGAAGTCGGTTTAAGTTTTTTGTAAAACAGTCCAATTATTTTAGGAAAATGTTATCGTTCGCTGAAGTAAATTAGTTTAGTTTTTTGATCGAAAATTACCCTTTCTAAATTTAAAACTGTTTAATTTGACGGAAATCTGACTTGTCTCGGACACATTGAATAGTGATGATAAAATTAATTGATATATTAATGTATAGGGTGTATTCGCGCTAGGGTTTCGTTCCCGGGTCCCGGGAATCGGGAATTCCCGGGAAATACGTCGTTCCCGAAGTCGGGTTTTTTTTTGCGATTTCCCGGGAATTTCTTTATGAGATTGAATGCTCTAAAACACTGCAAATATTGGTCAAAATTAACGAAAAACTTTTGAAACACAAAGATGTTGCATACGATATTAAAATAAAATGTCGATATCCACCGAAATTGAACGGACTGAACTACAAGCTTATGAGAAATCGCTGAATGGAACTGTAGGAAGTGTGTATTTATGGAGATAACGTTTTTTTCTTAGAAAAATTTCAAGTTCTCCAAAAATACCCATAAAAACATGTTTGTTTGTAACATGTTTGTAACCTATCAAAAGTCAAGTAAAATACGTAATTTAATTTAATTACCTATTTGTGTCTCACACACAAACATAAGTAGAAAATTATAAATAATCATATCAAACTATAGGTCATACATAGTTAGGTACTATGGGTAGTTTCTAAACTGACGATTTTAGAGAAAATCTCTGAATGCGCGTAATTTTGAAGGAAATGATAGTTACATAAATATATTTTTTTAATATATATTTTTGGAGATAAAGCTTATCAGCGTTTTTGTATTGAAAAAATTAAATATTGCCGAAAATGCATATTTTTTTAAATAATAAGTATTATTATTTTTACCGACCAAAAGTCAAGTAAAACACATGATCATCAACATATCAGCCCAAGGATGTCCGCTGCTGAACAAAGACCTCCCCCATTAACTTCCACTTCGAACGATTTTGGGCCGCTTTCATCCAGCGGCGCCCAGCGACTCTGCAGGTCGTCGATCCGTCTGGTGGGAGGTCGTCCCTAACGGCGCTTTCCTGTACGTGGTCGCCACTCGCGTCGTCTTCGAGCGATGTGACCTGCCCATTGCTATCACATCAGCTTACTATCACTAAGAGCTATATCAGTAATTTTTGTTCTCCTACGAATGTCGTCGTTTCCCTGTCTCGTAGAGAATGAATGAATGAATGAATGAAATATTCTTTAGAGAAATTCCGAGCATAGTTCGTTCCTTGTGAATTAGTAAATTTTGTTTTCAACATATTCTCGTAATTTGACATTTATTGCACCGTTTTTAGTATCATAATGTAGCTTATGACGCACTAGTGCTTTTTAATTTACATTACCGCACAGTTTTATGATAGGTATAATCCCGATTATGTTAAGTTTGTAACTCAATGCTATTGATATGTGCGTAGACGAAGCATTCTTAATTTAAACGGTTAAAACAGTTTTGCTGTCAAAAACAGAACTTGCGCGCCATATTTGTTGACGTTCTCATTGACTATTATCAAAAAATCTAGTGAAAAAAATACAAGTTTGTTTTTTCCTCACAAGTGTGTTAAAAAACGTCGTATGACACGCGTATGCATTGATCATTACACTCTCGGGTTGTACAGTCTCGTGTGATTACCAACTTTGCACACGTCTCATAATGTACTATTATTTACTTCTGAGACAAATAAATTGATAATTTAATTGAATTACGTGGTTAACTTGACCTCATATACGTTAAAATAACAAAACTAACAACTTTTAAAATTTCCCGGAAATCGGGAATTCCCGGGAAGTCATTTTTTTCATTCCCGGGTCCCGGGAATGGAAAAAGGTCGGGAAAAACGAAACCCTAATTCGCGCACAGATTATTATCAAAATATGATTTTGAATAACCTCGACGTTTAAGGTTATCTATATATTATGTGCATTGATAGATATGTTTTGCATGTTCAAAAGCGGGTCTCTCCCGTTCATCGAAACGCTGATACCCGCTTTTCCAGTTCACTCGTGACCCCGATCAATGCAACTTGGTCGAAATGTCGAGGTTAGTATCATATTTTGATAATCTGTGCGCGAATCGACTCGATACATTAAATAACAAGTTCTCAAATTCATCGAGTTAGTTGATATGCAAAATTGAAACATACTTAATTTTGTAGTGCTAATATATTTTTAGGTGAATGATGAAAATGAAAAGTATACTTATACTACCCCTACTGTTTCTTCTGGCTGCAGCCAATGGAGAACAGGATCTTGATTGGTGGGAGACGACAGTATTCTATCAAATCTATCCTAGATCCTTTAAGGACAGCGATGGTGATGGTATTGGAGACCTAAATGGTATTTGTTTTAAATAATTTATTGTTATCATCCCTTCATGTGGTGCAACGGAATGTGTCAATTTTTGCCTAATACCCTTACCACTATAACTAAAAATCAATTAGTTGTTTCACTAAAGAGGTTGTTTTAGTGAAACCACAAATTTTGTGTGAAATAAGAGGGCACCAGACCACGTGGGAGATCACCCATGCGATGGACCGACCAAATTAAGGCCGCAATAGGCGGTCTCACAAGGACTGCACCAGAAGGACAACAGTTAGGGACGAATGGCGGCGTGTTGTGAAGCGCGCCACTAATCGCACGTCATGACAACCACGACCACTGCCAAGGGTGACACGCATGAGAAGAAGATTTTGTGGGGATTTTCATGTGTTTTGATTAAAAAGCTTGAAATAAAGTTCGATCTCCAATGTATCTGCTGAAACACGTTCGTGGTTGGGCAGGTTTTCAACTTTAGGTTTGTAATCACATCTTATTCTACAGGAATTACTTCAAGTTTGGAGTACTTGAAGGATCTTGGTGTTGGAGCAACATGGCTCTCTCCTATATTTAAGTCACCAATGTACGACTTTGGATACGATATCTCTGATTTCTACGCCATTCAACCTGAATATGGAACCATGGAGGACTTTGAAAAGTTGGTGACGAAAGCTAATGAATTAGGTAATCTACCATTGATTGATTAAAATTATAAGTTTTTATGATAAAGAAGCGGTTGGATGGATGATGGTGTGATACTTCAAATCGTGCATTTCCGTGCTTCGGAAGGCACGAAAAGCCGTTGGTCTCGGTTATCACTTAATTGTGATAGTCGTTAAACTAGTTGGAGGCCTCCTAGGCGGCTTGAAAAATAAGTTGACCACTAGCCTACCTCCACTAATCCACAGTGGGCATGGCTGGTGGAGTATTGCCCATTACCTTTCACCCTCATTTGTGAAAAGAGGCCTGTGCTTAGCAGTGTGACTTTATAGGCCGATGATGATGCCAATAATATCGTTTCTTCGATCCAAAAATCAACACTTACGAACACTCATTCTATTGTATCGCACATATTGGGTAAACAAGTCCTAAAATAAGCATAGGACCAAATAATAATAAAATATTGGCAGATAGATGTCAATAAACTCAACCTTATTTAGCTTGGGTTATTAATATCCTGATCTATTTTTATTATTTGTAGGTATTAAAATAATTCTGGATTTCGTACCAAATCATGGAAGCAATGAGAGTGTGTGGTTTGAAGAAGCCCTGAGAGGGCACGAGAAATACTATAACTATTTTGTATGGGAGGATGGAGTAGTGGACGAACACGGCAATATGCACCCTCCAAATAATTGGGTGAGTTTCCTTGTACAAAAATTATACCAAATTATAACAAACGAACAAGAATTATTCGTACTTCAGTTTTCTGCGGAGGGATGATGGAGCAGGCGATTTTTGCCCACGTCTCAGTAAGCGTAGGCCAAAACGGCCACTACTTACATGAAAGCCAGCTGAATTAGGCTAGAAAAATACCTATGGATGTATCTATTAATCATAAATTGTCCTGTTTCATAGGTCAGTGTGTTCCGTAACAGTGCTTGGACATACAGAGAAGAAGTTGGCAAATACTACCTTCACCAATTCGTTATCGGCCAACCAGACTTAAACTACAACAACCCTGAAGTGGTTGAAGAAATGAAGAACGTTATTCGATTCTGGTTAGATAAAGGGATTGCAGGTTTTAGAGTAGATGCTATATCACATTTATTCGAAGTTGACAAGAATCTTTTTGGTGGCAAATATCCTGATGAACCAAAAGCAAACAATGTGGTAGATGACCCTGACAGTTACGATTACTTAAGCCATATTTACACCACAGATCAAGAAGGGACATTTGACATGGTATACCAGTGGAGAGACCTTTTGGATGAATATAAAAATAAAGATGGATTCACCAGAGTTATGATGACTGAGGCTTACGCTAGTCCTAAAGTGACAATGAAATATTTCGGTGATGGTAATCGAAATGGTGCTCATATGCCTTTTAACTTTGTACTTATATCTGATGTCGGTAGCTCATCTTCTGCTGGTGACATTAAGTATGCTCTGGACAAGTTTTTGACTTACAAACCAGTTGATAAGAAAGCTAATTGGGTGGTAAGTGTTACAAATATTGATCTCTGTAGTCCCTGAACTTATATGGTTTTAAAAATAATGTTTGTTTTTAGGCCGGTAACCATGATAATAATAGAGTTGCATCAAGATTCAGTCCAGAACTAGTAGATGGAATAAATATGATTGTTCTTTTGATGCCAGGCATTGCTGTTTCTTATATGGTTAGTATTTTAAAATAAGATACAGTAGTTGATGGAGACTTGGGTGAGCGAAAATGTATAATGAATATTTTCAGGGCGAGGAATTAGGTATGGTCGATGGTTACGTAAGCTGGGAAGACACTGTGGACCCAAGTGGCTGTAATACCAATGATCCTATTAACTACGTATCTGCTTCACGAGATCCTGAGAGGACACCATTTCAATGGAGTGCGGATAAAAACGCAGGTATTTCTTTTTTTAATTTAAACCAACTTCAAAATTTGCTACAACCGTATTGCGATGTTTGTTTATTTGGCATCTTCTTCAAAAAGAGCATGTTTCTTCCAGGATTCTCAACAGCAAACAAGACCTGGCTTCCTGTAGCTGATGGTTACGAGAATATCAACGTGGATGTGCAGAAATCTACAGATAGATCCCACCTCAAAGTTTATCAATCACTTGTCAGGTTACGAGCAGAACCGATATTTAAATATGGCCGATACGAATCCCTAGCTTTCAATGATGGTGTTTTTGGATTCAGAAGGTAAAATTATTTGATTTATTTATTATTTAAAATATAGGCTAAAGGTGTAAGATGTAATCTAGAAAAGTAGTACGTAAATTTTTATTTTTTGTCAAAAAAATTGACGGATTTCTAAATGATGAAGGTTACTCGACTATTTAGTAAAGCTATATTTACAAAATTGTGAAATTATCTACTTTAACGTTTTCAAGATTATTCGATATAACAACTTATAGATACAAAATGACATGACATATCAAAATACCATAATCTCTATATAGTAGGTACTCATAGTAACAATAAATATTTCGTATCGGTTTCAAAATTATCATGCCTTACAGACTTGAGCTAACCACTTATAATTCTTAAGTGGCTTGAGTTATACAAGTGTTAACTTCGATCTATACGGCTGTCAGTCACTCAATTATTAGGTTTGCACGGGATACCTAATTAGGTTTAAATAGTCTTTGCTAAAGAATTTTAATAAATTATCAAATTTTGTTTGTTTCTGTTTGGTTCATTATCACAATAAATTGTCATTGAAATACTTACAGTGGGTATTTAATAACATAACACAATTTGAAATACAGAAATGAAACAATGAAGACAGACATACATCAATTATTATTTATTGTGGAAATTATAATAAAATAATAAAATTGTAGAAAGAAGGTCCTCAAATCTGTCTGGACACTGATTGCCTCTATCATCAACTGCTCAGAAATGAATTCTCGAAGCAATTAAACGCAAATTCATCCACCCTAGACAAGGTGGTTGTCGGCAACCGTTATCCTTAGTAAACGATCAACCTTTGTATGGGATTGACAAAAGAGATTGTTTGATTGTCCCATACAAAGGTTCATCGTTTACTAACGACAACGATTGTCGATAACCATCTTGTCTATGGCCCCAGGACACTGCATCACATGCTTTCTTACGTAATATCCTTCCTTGAATTTATTTGATCAATTCCTTGTTTTCCAGGTGGTATGATTCTAAAATGTACGTGGTTTTAGTGAACTTCAGGGATGTGGAATATACTATAGACTTGACTTACTTCGAGAATGTTACTGGAACACTAGAAATCGTTGAGAGAAACATTCAGTCATCAAAGACTTCTGGGTAAAATTATTAGAGACACTTTAAGTACTAAGGAAAGAACATAGAATATAGATTTTGTATTTATTACTTCTGCATCTCAACCTATTATTTTTATTTCCAGTGAACTGGTTGAATCAAGCAGCATCAACGTAGCCGGCTATGAATCCCTGGTCCTGAAACTAGTTCACTAACAACCCCAAAGTGTGCTTGAATAAACAATGCCAATAAAATTATATTCAACGATATTTTTTACGTTATTTCTGAAAGTTGAATAAAAGATTCAAGTATATCGAAGTTTTCCTACCGGCAAAACTGGGTTACGTAGCATGATATTTTTATTATCGTTATTGTACTTATTCCGAAAGTTCTAGAGATTTAAATAATTGTGTACTTTTAACTTGGTAAGAGCCAGATTAGATCTTTTCGTTGAAGAAATCTTTAATAAAGTTAACTAAGTTAGGTTCAAGTTGATAATATGATGTGTACTTATAAACTTCATTAACATCTTACTTACAAAGCCTAAGAAGTTAGCTATTTAATAGGTATTTACTAAGTATCACGAAAAAATGGGTTACAACTCAGCCTAATGGTACGGTACTTCAAAGCTGATGTTATAGTCAAACGAAATCGATGTTCAAAAGTAGGTAGATAAGTGTGAGAATTAAAAAAAAAAACGTGCCAAGTACTAGTTGGACTCGCACACGGAGAATTCTATACAATAAATGATGTAACCTTACTGAAATTTACTGAAATTAATAGTAGGCGCAAAATTTTAAAGTACCAAAATTTACCTTAATTTTCAACTTTTTTTATGTTTAGGAATTATCCCTTTACTTGTGCTGTAAGGCTTTGCTTTTTGCTAAATTTCATGATTCTAGGTAAACGGGAACTACCAAATTCAAATTCAAAAAGCATTCATTCAATTTAGGCCCTGATAAGGCACTTATGAACGTTAATAAATGACTCTACACCGGTTCCAAATACAACTTGAACTGAGAAGACTCCGGCAAGAAACTCAGCAAGTCTTTTTTTTTTAAATGTATATATAGGTTTTCGACCCAAAACCTATTGGTTAAAAGCAAGGTCTAACAGCACAAGTAAAGGGAAAATTCTGAGGTACAGAACCCTAAAAAGAACTGAACTGAACAGAAGCCCTAGGTTCACAGTAATATCGCTCGAGCTGTTATTTTTACAAGTTCTCTGAGACAAACCGCGATAGCATAGCTTATTTCACATGCTCGCACCTATATAACATATACACATAAAGATTCTCCGAAAAAGCTCTATCTATTGGTGAAAGAATGATGACAGGCATGAAAAAAATAAGACTTACTTAAAGAAATTGGAATGACGCGTGATGTTACAATTGATCCTTGGTGCCGAAGGCATTAAAACCATAGAAAAGAAAGAGGAGATTGCATGCAAATATTAAACTACTATCGTCACGAGACCGAGAACGATTAAATTGTTTCGTGGAATATTTTAAATATGCTGGGTTTATGAAATACTTCATTCATAGTTTAGTCTCAACATTGGAAGACATTCAAGACCCTCAATTGTTTGTAGGTTAGTAATTTCAAGATAAGCACTTTCAAAGAGATGGCTATACTTTATTAATATACTTTGAATATTGCTATCAATTATTAAATAGTAGAAATTAATTGCCACTAAAGATTATGATCCCATCTAACTTTGATGTAAATATCAACGAACACTTTGCCTTCCAATTAATAATATTATAGATGCTCCCTATATTTAATCTAATGATGATTTGCATTTATAAATTATGCATAAGATGTGTCTATAGGAATATTGAAAATTATGCCTGATAGGATGTAGGTCAATGGGGATTATAACGAGAATCACATATTTCCTATCTTATCACAATCTTACTTAGAATCACATAACGTACTTGTAGCCGTACAGTCAACTTCACAAAATATTAATTAAAGTTTTGAGTTTTCACGTGTAGTTTAACGGTATAAAGGTAATTAGTAAGTTAAGGAACATACTAACAAGGTAATATTTTAATATACAAATTAAATTAAAGAAGAATGGGTAATAACGTCCCCAGACTGTAGCACGATGAGCTATAGTGGTAATTGTAGGTCTCGTCGAGCACATTATTTTATTCTATGACAGCAAGTCTGAATTCCATGGGAGAAAAAAGATATTCACATTTGAAGTTACAAAAATGTTCCTTTGGTAATGATTGTTTTTTGTTATTATTAGCTCTGCCCTGCGGCACAGAATACTCAGTACCAGCGATACCAACCGCGTTTTCAAGACAAAAATAACTGTATGTCAATTTCCAGGTTCCATGCTATCTGTCTGCTAATATTTATCGATATCGGTCCAGTATCATAGCTGTGAAACCATAACAAACGGACAGATCTACTCTCGCATTACAATTGTCGACGATCCCGAGCTCACAAGCGGTTTAGAGCCCGTTAGTCTGAGAAGAGACTCTGCCTCCTTATGTGTGTTGTACCGCTTGTACAACGGACAGTGTTCTAAAGAATGTTTTGACCTGATGCCCACGGCTACCTTCTACCATCGCAACTCTCGTCATCAACGGGGAGTCCAACGTCACACATTGGAACCGAAATAGTTTCGTACTGTGCGGTTTCGATGGAGCTCACTACCGCGGACGCTCAGGCTGTAGAATGAGCGCCCCACCGAGGTTTTCCAAAGGTGTGAAGAGATTTTTGTAGGGTCAGCAACGTGCGTGCTACCCTAGGTGTTACAAGTGTCTATATAGGGTACTGTAACCGCTTACCATCAGGCGGGGCGTATGTTTGTTTGCTGCCTTAGTGATATAAAAAAAACTATCTTTCGCATTAATAACGTTAAAGTATACTATTAATTTGTACCTCGGGATTTTACATGTGTTTCCGGGATACAAAGTAGGTACCTACTTTGTATACGTGTCTTCGGTTATCATTAACGATATGGAACATAAAAAAAATGTGACTTTCACTAACCAAATTCATATTTTAAACCATATTCAGTTTTTAGTCATCTTCAAGTTCTCTTTTTTATTATGTTTTGCTATTTACCATAATCCAGTCATTGCCCATGGGACTGATTGTACTTAAAGAACGGCAATTAAACAAAATGTCATATAGTAGGTAGGTAATATGTGAGTTCCAAATAAAAAAAGAAATAATAATATTTAGATCTTTACCTTATCCTAGTAATGTAAGTAAAAATGCTTATGTTTTTATCGATGTTTGTTATTAAATTACGCCGAAATGGCTTATCAGATGTGGGTGAAACTTAGCACAAAGATAGATTAAACTCTGCATTAGCATATATAATACTTTTAAACCAGAAAAGTTATATAAATACTGCGGGACGGTAACAAAGTTACACATTATTTTGTCTGCTTTAACCGTCAATATCTTTTTTTTCCCATGGAATCCAGACTTGGTGTCATACAATGAAATGATGCCCTCGATGTGGCCAACAATCTCCACCATAGCTCATAGTGCTACACTCTGGGGACGCGTTTCATATAAAATGACCCATCGTTCTTTAGAAAGTGAGTTTGCTAGTTGCTAAAAAGTTGAGAGGGAACTTTTGTCATAGAATAAATATGCTATGGTGACAATAGTGATCGATATGAAAGTAAACGGATATATTGAAAGAGAAATTATTATAAGATCAATTCAAAGAATTGTATAAAGGATGATTTGAGTAAGAAAGGAGTGAATGCCAAATTGATGAAAAGAAGAGATGGAAGGAAGAAAATTGCGTAGCTACCTATTGTGCGGATTCCAAATAATTGGGCTAATGGCATTGGAATTGGAATGGAAAATTGAAATGGCATATTGTACACATATGTTTAGTAATGCAAATTATCAAAGTAATAATAATAATAACTGTCAGAAGAAAACCCTTTTACTCAAGAGTCATTCAAATGAAAGGATCCTATTCTAACTTTGAGACGATATTTTGAAATTAAATATTTTATATGTAAATTAAGTTACAAAGGTTCATTGGGGTCAGGATAGGACCTTTTTGATCCCTGATTTAATAATGAAACAATTGCGAGCGCATGAAGCCATAGCCATTTTACACGAGAGACCTATATGTGTATCCTATAAATTTATCTCGATGATCACTACGTAAGTTTTAATAATTATGAAGAAATGTTATGACTTCATAATAATATTTTATACAATAAATAATTTCGATTTCAAATTGGAATTGCTATGATCAAGATTTAATTATACATGCGTATTCATGAATTTCAGGTTAATAGAGACAGGAGAGTTAGAGCGAAGCGTTAGTTCGTTCCCAGAGCGAGCTAGGGAAGTACCTCCACCTTACAGAATACCGCAGCCAAATATATTGTGTTCCTGGCCGTGGGTAAGGTCGCCAGAGCTCATTGGGGAGAGGCGAAGAGTCGGTAACGTGTGAGTGATGCCTCGCGTGTTGAAGCGTCCATATGGCTATGGTAACCGCTTACCATTTGGCGGGCCGTATGCTTGTTTACCGACTTCGCAGTATAACAAAGAAATATATAAAAAAAACTAGAAATGAATTGAATAAACTATATACATAGGTTTCCATTTTTAAAAGGATTTTAGAAACACATTAGACACACACAAACAAGTTACTCATCGTATTCTTTTTCTTAACAAAAACCATTATACTTACATATTTATACACACAACCTCAGTTATGATAGGTATCTAAAGTTATAATGATACCTAATCACAAGGGTGTGTTACTTTCTTCATGAATTTATTCATCTACTAACAGTATAATGTTTGCTTTACATTTAATAACTATTGACATACAACTTATCGTAATTTACAGCTTGTTGTATGAAAGTGAAGTGCATGATAGGTATTACTTAGATCGCCACAACTTTGTACAATTCGCCGAAAAGATAAGATTAGGGTCTTTCAGACCCAAAACTTTCAACTGCACATGTTGCGAATCAACAAAGACATAAAGTTATTTTCATTAATAAACAAAGAATGCGTGTTCTGTAATTCAAAAGGAAGTAATTAAATGGTTCGTATAAAAATTTATCAAAGGTGCCATTTACAAATTTGGTTTCCACAGCTGCTGAAAAAGATTATTAAAAGCTATAAATTTTACGCAAAATATTAATAAGGGAAACAAAAAAGGGAAGAAATACAGAGTTTCGATTATTGAAATTATAAATCTGTCGCATCCAGCTTAAATGGTGAAATCGTCCTCCTTCGTATTTCTCATGATGATCGTGATTCCACTACAGAATCATCTTCAAGTGGTAAAATAATGATGGATCAACTTTTTTTTTTTTTTTATTCAACTAAGTCGTTAAACAAGCAAACGGCCCGCCTTATGGTAAGCGGATACCGTAGCCATATGGACGTTTGCAACACAAGAAGCATCGCTCACGCGTTACCGACCTTTCCCCCCTCTTCTATGAGCTCTGGCGACCTTACTCACGCGCAGGAACACAACTTTACACAACATAAAGTTATTTGGCTGCGGTATTCTGTAAGGTGGAGGTATTTCCCCAGTCGAGCTACTCTTTGAGCGAATAAACGCTATGCTTGCTTGCTATAATTCTTCAAAATTGCATTGGCATACCAACAAGTGCTCTTTGTTTTGGACTCAAAGAAACTGAAAACAGTTTTTGCGTTTTTGGTCGAGAAAATAACTTTCCTCTAAATAACGCATAATAACCAAGAAACATCGGGCGCAATATACTTACCCAATGACCTATGAGTAAGGTTTAATAAGTTTTACCGCTGACTGACGATGAAACTCTAATACAAGCCAAGGGCTTTTGTTGTCCACTAAGTTATGAGGTATTGTGAGGTTGATTATATCTTGCTCAAGTCACAAGCAGAGATAGTCGCCTTTGACGCCTATCTAAAGAGTGATCTTCTTTGTCCGCGTTACTTCCGTACGTAAAGCTTTCATGATTTTGAGGCGCCGCAATACTCTTGTATTCTGTCAGCATCAGAGAAGCCGAAAAAAAGCCTCAACACTGGCAAAGAATAATCAATATAACAAGCATAGCTCAGTGTATACTCATGCAAAAGTTAATTTATTTTTGTATTTTTAGTTTCATATATACTTAACCTGTTAGCTCGCGAATTTATCAGTTGACAACTCCCTTGGCTCGCCGGGGTTCGCGAAATTACGTCAAATTAGCAAATTTGCGAAATGGCGCGCCGCCCCCGCGGTCATATAATCATAAATATCTACGTATTTACAGTATTAATCAAGAAACAGTAACTTATAGCGTCATTCTGAATACATTTTCTTATTGGAATCTTATTGGAATTAGAATGAAGTATTACAAGATTCCAATAAGAAACCTGGAAAAAATGACAACTGTAAAAAAACGGCACTTCATAAACATTTCGAGTTTGCACTTCAAGACGAATAACTCTGTCCACATATTACACACCTTTATATCAACACGAATACACGTTCTATCTAATTAATACATTTGTTTTACTTGTCTCAAATAAGCATCAAAGAGAAATACGATGCTAATGTAAACAATCGCGAGCATAACGTAAACAAACCAATTTTTTTTTGTGTGCGTCTATTGTTCTCTTATTTTATGACTTTAGTGTCGGTGTTGCTGTTTTGTTCGTAAGATAATGTGTCAAACTCGACGAATGTTACAAGATTTAAATAATAATCGATGATAAAAATAAAAAACGAGGTAGATTAGTGTGTCGATATCTAAAAATAGACCTCCATTTTCAGGTCATCGTACACACACTTCGTAAATGAATTTCAAACCATTTTTGATTGTAACACCTTTTATGAGTCCCTAACTTTTATCTCTTAATGTTATAGGCATAAGGTTCAAAAAAATATTTGTTGATAAAAGCCGTTGCATTACGTGAATTTGAATCTCGCGCCGCGACTCAAAACAAAATGAAGTGTGATTAGTGATATTTAACGGATTGCCTGTAAAAGGTGGGTGATATGTGTAGCTTATTAGTTTATCTAACCATTTTAATAATGATTTATATAAATCCTGATGTGTGAAATAAAATTTTCTTGATTATAAACACGTGAGTACTTGCGTGTTTAGATTCAAGGAATTCTAATAACACACATCAGTAATTATATAAATTATTACTAAAACGGTTAGATAAGCTAATATTCTATACAAATCACTCAACTTTTATAGGAAATACGTTAGTTTATCACACTTACACTTTAATTTTAGGCTAGCCTCGGAGCGAGAAAACGCATTCAGCCGTTTTCCACAAAAAATTGACGAAATTCCATTTTTTTTGTACTGGTAGTAACATAATGCGCCCTACAAACGGTTGCGCAATTTAATCCTCTTTATTCACATACCAAACACGTGAGCACTTGAGTACAATACCCAACGCTACGATGTTTACAAAAAAAAGCAATTAAGTGAAATTCGAGCCGCCATTAGCGAGGTCCGTACGGACCTTGGGCGAGCTAACTGCGGTCGAACTGTCAAGGTCCGTACCACGGAAAAGAGAATACACTGGAAGGGCGATGCGTTAGAATTTGTATCGGAACCAGCGTCGCCAAACTCACACAAATAAATGTTAAATCATATATTGTACTACAAATAAACAATCCTTTTGATTGGTCGTTTCTATTTTACTCAAAAATAGCTTTAATCACACAGGTCATACATAAGAAAATATACCTTTTTTCGTTAACATAAAATTTATTTTTCTATAGCGTACAAAGTATTTACGTCGTTTTGTAATCTACAAACTAACTAGATTCAATCGACGAAAAAGTTCTGCCACTCGGCACTAGATGGCGTTATTTTCATGGAACGCAATTTTGAACTCAAACGCATTAGACATAATGTTGATAATTGCGTAATAGCTGCGTCGACTGGCGTCGAGTAGCAACACTTATTGCTATTCACTTAATGCAGCGAAAGTAATCGATAAAATATCAATAAAATTATCGATATTTTAATTTCGTCGATATTAAATTGAATTATTTTTTGAAATTCCGTAAGAAAATTCACGTTCGATAAGAATAATTGTGCTAAGAATACTGAATTGTAAAAAAAAACGTTTAACATGATGAAGTAACTAAAAAAAAAGTTATTTTTACACGGTTTATTGCCCTTGAAATAAAATTTATTTGTTTCGAAATTCTCGTTTTGAAAGCTTAATTTTAACAGATGAATGCGGATATTGATTGTGAACTTTCAACTATTGCCTTAATCAAATCAGTGATAAAAAGATGAATTTTATCGATATTGATCGAACAAAACTATCGATGCACGTGTTTTGGGGTCACGACAGGTCACGACTCACGACGAATGTGAAAAGAACGCAATACATTACGTGCGGAGTTGCGCTCGCTACCTTGCGTACAAATAAAGTGAGTACATTGCCTTCAATGTATAATCTTGCAGTAGTATCAGAGTTTATCGTTTACACCTAAAATTATCATAATCTCGAATACATTTTTATAAATATCACAATGAAATAAAGGTTTGTAGACTCATCGATGAAAGGAAATGCCTCCTTGAATTACACTCCGACTCCTTACTTCGATTCCTACAGGAAATAATAGCGCATCACGACATAATTAATATTTTTCGCGGAGCTACGCACCTCTGCTAAGTATGGCAGATACTACGAAGCGTTGACGCGTGTTTTGGTTGATATATGCCCATTTGATGTCATGTGTGGCGCGCGGGCTCCGCTAGCATAGCGTCTCTATTATATTTCTTTTCTCTGTGGTCCGTACGGACCTTGCGCGACATGACAGGTTAAATACTTTCGCGTATAAAGGCCTACGTAAACAATGCATATTTATGCGATAGCAGCAATAGCGGTTGATTTGCTGTCATTTTTTAAGAGTTCCGTTGTCTTTCTCCGAAACTCATCATCAGATCTTTATGAAATTTATATGGGCCCATTTCGGAATAAACGCTTTAAAAAGAAAAGAATTTTGAATATCCGTCCATATGTGACGGTGTTATGCCCGAACATACATAAAAAAAATATATAAACGTTCGAAATGAGAACCTTTTCCTTTTTTTGAAGTCGGTTAAAAATTTACATGAGTCAATCATAAAACAAGTCAAATTCTATTCGACACACCACAAGCAGTTTCCAATACCATCACAAAAACTAGTTGAAAGTAATTCAGTCATAATGTTGTAGAAAAGTCGATACAAATAAAAACTTATGTTCAAACTCTATGTCGCATCGAATGTGAGTTTGAGAGTTTAAAGTTCTGTATTTCTTATATGAGTTCTTTGGAAGCTTTCCTCGCTGATTCTTAAACTTATTTCAATTGCGAAACTTGTGCAATGACATATATATTTTAAACTATATGTGTGCCTGTATTTCAGTCTAAACCTTGAACTTAAATGTATTGCATGTAATGCAAAGTAAAATGTGACTTTAATGGTAACACTAATTCTGGAAGGGAACTGAAAGAGAGAGAGTACCAATTAGTTTTATTTCATTTTTAACTTTCTGCACCGCGATATTCTCTATTTTAACTCCTTAAGCCAAGATCAAACCAACGCGTTCAGCCTGCGTCCGCGATGGCGTGCACGAAGTCGATCAGATGTTGTATACAAACATGTAGCAACGTGTTCACATCGACGCTTTGCCAGAAGCTGCGGGCGGCTGCGGCCAATCAGAGGACGTGGCTCCGTGCACGCCACCGCGGACGTAGGCTGAACGCGTTGGTATGATCTGGGTTAAATTTTGAAAAATGTTTTTTTATTAAATGTCTACGTTATTTAAGGACTTTGTGGGCAAGATTCAAATTTCTTGCCCGTACAGTTAGTTTCTCTTTAGATATACTAGATAGATGGGGTTGCGTTTGGCCATAGAATGACGAGCCTAGCTATGGAACACCCTTGAAGGTTGCCAGAGAAACAGACGATGGAAAAAGTTACACACCTTCGCAAAAATATAGACTCAAAACGTACGTATGTTCGGTATGTCGACAAAGAGTGGGTGGATTTTTTTTCCTTTATTTTGTAGTTTTGTGTAGAGATAGATCGATGGAATTAGATTATACAGTGACTAAACAGATAGCAAACTATATGATGAAGGAACTTGATAAAAGTTGAAATGTTAGTCTTCTAGATTTTGTTTATATATCAGCGGTCGTATAATAAACAAATTTATGCGTCAAGACACCACAAGTAAAATAATATCGATATCACTTCCCTACACTACACAACTGCAATAGTTATTTCTCTAACGATGCTTATGTTCGTCTCGATGCATTACTATAGGCCTTATAAGGATGTCACAGACAGTTGCAAATCACATGCTCGGACCAAAAATTTTAACGAGCTGCAAATCTCCACGCGGTGTGTAGTGGCGCCATTTATGGGGAGTGCTTTGATCAAGTGGTGGCTCTCCTAATTGTTTTTGTAGAGTGACTTAGTGCTAGTGCTTAGTGTTCTTTAAAGTCTTGTGTTTCTATAAACATTGTATTGGTCTTTGGGATTGGTTATAAAGAGCGTAGTTATGATTAAGTTTTCGAGAAAAGGGATTGTTTATTTTTTGTTTAATTGGATTATGTTGCCCTAGGCGAACTTCACCAAAAATATAAATATTTAATGCAGTAAGAAAAATTTTATGCCTTTAATTGCTTTAGGAGCAAACAAGAGCATGTCAAACAATTATTGCTTATACAAACCCATTTTAATATTATAAAGCTGTAGAGTCTATGTTACAACTTGTTAATCTCATAAACTACATGTGCGAGATGTTTTTTTTTCAGTTAATAGTGTACTCAGTGTGTGGTATGTCTGATTGGATGGAAATAATTATATATGGTTTAATAAATTTTTTTTTTGTAAATAAAGAAAGTTTTATTTTTTAATAATGTTTTATTCATATGGATAACATTTTCCTCATCTCAAAATATAAATTTCAAATATTGGAATTTTTAGATCCACAAATGTTTTTCCCTACAGTTCAGTTACGTGTACTGTTTCAAATTAGTCCTTGCGGTCTCAATAAAAAAGCTTTCTTATTTAAGGTACATAATCTCAAACAATTTCTCTCATCATGCTGAGATTGAGTTCATGAAATCAAAACATTCTTTATTTGGAGATCTCGTATATCTATAAAATAATTTTATTTGATTCTTTTATTAAAAATAAATTTACGTCTCCTCCGGATATTCCGGTACGTAAAACAGATGATGCTTGGTGAATAAACGCCTTCATAAAAACATTCACAGCGTTGTAAAAACCCTCTTTAAGATTTCAAGTTAAGAGATAAGGCGGTTTATGCTAGACAATTCCAATTTTATTTCCTTCACTTCAAAATAAAACATTACTTCTGTCTCCTACCAATATTATAACGGTTAATTTATTTTTTGCATCCATAGTCAACTAGGAGGTCAAATACCATCTACATAGCATTTTTTCTCTCATATGTACGCTTTTTAACCGACTTCAAAAAAAAGGAGGAGGTTCTATGTTCGACGCGTATATGTTTTTTAGAATCGCGTGCGTCTATGCTACGCGAATCGAGCACGAGCTGAGCCACGAACGAACCTACAACGAGCACGATGCGAATCCCTTTGTTCGTGAAAAAACTGACAATCGCGCTCGTTTGAGGCTCGCAAGCCTGTCCACGCTACACGAATCGTGCTCGCAGTGTGCTAGTTCGTGGCTCGGCTCGTGCTCGGTTCGCCAAGCATGGACGCACCATAATATGTCAAGGTAGATCCCGAGGTGGTCCCATATACATTTTATAGTGATCTGACCATAGGGATTGAAGATATGATGGAATTCCTCAACGGAAAAGAGTAAAAACATCGCGGTTGAAGCATTTTATATTCAATATTGTCGACTTCAAAACTGTGTCAAATAAGAGTTATTTCATACTTTTTAGTGTATAAATATACGAATACAATTAAAGCAAAACATCGCAATACGTTGTTTTTTCCGCTACGATTCAGCATAGTGCTACATGACTTCTGTCGCCAGTGCTAATTTTCAACTGATGTCTTTAGTTACTGATAACGTAATCCCAACTTCATGCCTTTGATTAAGGATACGTCCAGATTGAATGTCGAAGCTGTGCACGTATCGAAAAAAATAGCCCCCAACTCAAAATCAACCTAATCAAATAAAAATAAATAAACTTGCAAAATAATATTTAAATTTCTCCCGATTTTAATTGGAATATTTCAACAACTGCTATAATTATGAACGTCACTATGACAAGCAGAATGACGCAAAAGGAGCGTAAAACGTAGCTGTTAAGCGCAGCAGCCTATAAAAGTTGGCCTGTTTTATATATTCGTGTAGTATTGCGACGTTCTTTCTAGGTATATTTATTTCTATGCTTCATGCATCTAAATTCTACAAGAAAGCCCGTGTAAGAAATATACACTCCAGTATATCTCAAACATAATATTCAGTTACTTACATATATTTAAATAAGCATGCAACAAATCATTATATTCCATAGCACCTGTCTTTTCCAAAGCTCTTATAAAGCTAGAATAAAACATTTTCCTTATTCAAAAAGTAATATTCTTTGGAATCAAGAAAAGCAAAATGGCGGCCAGTCGGCATTCGCTTTGACGTCGTCAGTCGTAAAGTCGACATAAATTATAATATTTTAGCGTTCGTCACGATTGACGCGGGCCTTAAACGGGATCTCGATATTATTAGAGCGCTAAAATAATAATGTGGTACGAGTCAAATACATAGCTAATAAGTGTGAGAGTGCAAGCAAAACACATGTTTTTGCAGATATATAAGGGAATATATTAATAAAGGCTTTGACTTAGGACGCGGTGAACTTATGAGCGAGAACTTATCGTATATTTATATTTTGTTTGTTATAAATTTGTAACTGAACCTAATAATCATACCTTTTAAGGCAGTTTTTAATCAACTTCAAAAAAGGAGGAGGTTTTCAATTCGATTGAATTTTCGAAATAGTAAGATCAAGAAGTGGCCCAGATAAAGTTGTAAGAGCCACTTCACACATCCATTAGTAGGAATCGTTTTCTTATGGTGATGAACTTATCCGATTAAGGTCCGATTTTTCAATTGATAAACCTCGGATAAGTCATTCCTTTGATAAGTGTAAAACTGTTCTAATTTCAAATTAACAGTCAGATACTATTGTTACGAGCTGGGGTTCAGGATAAATAATGGTACACGAATTTACCAAAACACTGGTCACACTTTTATTAAAACTCTAATTAAAACACTCAGAAATTAAATAGTTCACTAGCACTTAACTGTATTTCACTTCGATGTTTACTCACTGTTATACAAAACCAAACTCAAACTCCTCTGTGCATTGTCCCGTATTTATACTTCATAAACGGCATCTGGAACATTCCACAATTTACTCGCGTATTCTACATGCCTACAGTGCTATCGGGAATATTCCAGAAGCCGGTAGCTATTCGGCGATAGATGGCGTTGCTTGATAGATGTTTACTCCTATACAATAACAGCGTTACTGATAGTACCGCTATTCAATAACAGATGGCGTTACTGGTAGCAATTTATTCCTGATGTCGCGATGTCGTAACACTACCCCCTCCTTAGACATGCTCGTCCCGAGCAATGTGAGTTCCATGGTATTGCGCCAAACGGTCTATATGGACAATCTTCGGTTTACCTCGAGCCCCCTTCTGGATACGGTAGGTGACATCATTGATTTTCGTAACAACACGATATGGTCCATCCCATTTTGCTTGCAGTTTCGGGGACTTTCCTTTCCTGCGCACTGGGTTATGTAGCCATACTAGGGACCCCATCTCGAATACTCTATTGTTCGCTTTCCGATCGTAACGGGTCTTCATTCGTTCAGACATTTGTTGGCCATACTGCCTGACGTGCTCATATACGTCATTCATTTTGTTTCGTAAGTCGTTCGCATAATCTGTAACACTACGTGGATCGTCAGGCGGAATACCGGTGAGCAAATCTGCAGGCAATCGCAATTCTCTACCGAAGTTTGCAAAAGCAGGCGTCACCGTCGTACTTTCATGAGTTGCACTTCGATATGACAGGAGAAAGGGTTGTATGTGTTTGTCCCAATCCTTCTGCCGGCTGTCCACAACTTTTGCCAGATATCTCTCCAACGTTTGGTTGAACCGTTCAACCATTCCGTCCGATTGCGGGTGATAAGATGTGGTCCTGGTTTTGTGTATACCCATTACTCGACATGCCTCCTGAAATATTTGAGACTCGAAATTTCTTCCTTGATCGCTGTGAATTTCTAGTGGTACACCAAACCGACAGAAGACTTCATGGACTAATTTATCTGCCACAGTAGAAGCTTCCTGATTCGGTATCGCGAAGACCTCTGGCCACTTTGTGAAGTAGTCCATGACGACCAGGAAGTACTTGTTTCCACTATCACTTTCAGGAAACGGCCCCGCGACATCCAACGCTATCCGTTCCCAGGGAGCTCCAACATTGTACAGCTTCAGCGCACCTCTACTGCGTGTTTGTGGTCCTTTTACAGCTGCGCAACTGACGCACTTTCGTATCCAGTCTTCCACATCGTCCCTGCAGTGGATCCAGTAAAATCGCTCACGAATCTTTAATAGGGTTCGTTTTACTCCCATGTGACCTCCTGAACATCCATTGTGATAGAATTTCAAGATATCTGGTATCCTTGCCTTCGGAACAACCATTTGTAGGTGAGAGCTGTCCCCTCGGGCATTTTCCCATTTACGGCATAAAATTCCATCCTGTATAGCTAAGCTCTCCCACTGTGCCCAATAACTTTTTGTGACTGAACTCGTCGTTGCCACGTCACACCACTTAGGTTTAGTGGCACTAGCCTGAATCCAGTCGCGAATCGGCTTGATGTCCGTGTCATCTTGCTGAGCCTGCTTTAGGGTTTCTATCCACTCTTCACTTAGGTCAGTCCTTAGCATCTTTACGGTTATTACTTCCTTATCTTCTTGCCTAACACAGTGCTTACAATTTTCAGGACAAGGTCTTCTTGATAAGGCATCTGCGTTGCCATGCAACCTCCCACTGCGATGTTCAGTTACAAAGTCAAACTCTTGTAACAGTTCAATCCATCTAGCGACTTGTCCTTCTGGATTTTTGAATTGCAATAGCCACTTCAATGCGGCATGGTCAGTGCGGAGATGAAATTTCCTCCCTATCAAATACTTGCTAAAATGCTGCAACGTTTTCACAACAGCAAGTAATTCTTTTCTTGTAACACAGTAATTTCTCTCCGGTTTCGACAAGGACTTGCTAAAATAAGCTATCACAACCTCTTGATCTCCTTTTCTTTGCGATAACACGCCACCAATTCCATTATTACTCGCATCAGTATCTACTATGAATTCTTTTTCAGTATCAGGATAACCCAAAATAGGTGAGCTACACAGCCGTTTCTTTAATTCTTGGAATGCCACATCACATGCTTTGTCCCAAAAGAATTGTGATTTTTCCTCTGTCAACTTATGTAGAGGTCTAGCAAGGTCAGCAAAATTTTTCACAAAACGTCGATAATAGGAGCACAAGCCCAAGAATGCCCTGACCTGCGTTTTATCTCTTGGAACTGGCCAATCGTTGACAGCAGCTATTTTCTCAGGATCTGTCTGAACTCCTTCTTCTGAGACTATGTGTCCTAAAAAGTTTGCTTGTCGTCTAAAAAATGAGCACTTCTTTGGGCTCAATTTAAGGTTGGCTGCACGTATTTTCGCGAGTACTTGTTCCAAGTTTTGGAGATGATTTTCGAATGTTCGTCCCACGATAATGATGTCATCCAAATAAACAAGGCAGGCGTCTCCAATTAAACCACTTAGTACTAGCTCCATTAGCCGTTCAAAAGTAGCAGGCGCATTGCATAGTCCAAATGGCATGACGTTAAATTGCCATAGTCCTTTTCCTGTAGAGAATGCAGTCTTTTCCTTGTCCTTTGGGTCTATTTCAACTTGCCAGTAGCCACTTTTCAGGTCCAGCGTGGTAAACCACTTCGTTCTTGTCAGCGTATCTAGCGTGTCGTCAATCCTTGGTAGTGGGTAACTGTCCTTCTTCGTAATGTCATTCAACCGACGATAGTCAACACAAAAGCGCATGCTACCATCCTTCTTTTTCACCAATACCACGGGAGAACACCATGGACTAGATGAGGGCTCTATAACACCACCTTTTACCATTCCCTGAATCATGGCATCTACTTCCTGTTCCCGTGCTATGGGTAACCTTCTTGGTCGTTGGCGGATTGGTAACTCATCACCCGTATTTATTTTGTGCTGAACTAATCCAGTCTTCCCTATGTCAGTATCACCAACTGAGAAAATATCAGCGTAACGGAGCAACATCTTCTTAGCCTTATCCATCTCTTCCTTCGACAGATTATCACTACAGTCTTCCAATAGCGTTGTCACGTTGAACTGAACATTTCCCCCAACAGACCCCGTAGGCTGGTCTTGACATCTACGCATCCAAGCAACTTCTTCACAAGTGCCCATCAATGTCCCCTTCTTGAGTACTTGTTCATGCTCACTTAAATTTAGTACACGTACTGCCGAGACGTTGTTAGCTTTAACTAAAGTTCGTGCCATCTTCCATGGAAGATCACTGTCCAGTTTATCTATAAGGATGCAACGATTTCTATGACCTGAATTTTCTGGTAAGATAACCGGCACGATTGTTTCAGACATGGGAGAGAGAACACTCTTCTTCAAGCAATACACTTGGCCCGACGATGCGCCTTCTATGAAGACTTCTTCCGAAGCACATTTTAATACTCCGTGATTGACGTCGATCTCACAGTGATGTTTCCTCATGAAGTCTAATCCCAGGATACAGTCATCCATAATGTCGGCCACGATTACTTTGTGGCGGTAGCTTTGGTTGCCCAATTTTAATTCTACCTCCTTCTCGCCTTTGACGGTTATCTGCTGGCCGGTAGCTGTTACCAATTCAATTTGCTTGGATGCGTAGATGTCAAGACCAGCCTACGGGGTCTGTTGGGGGAAATGTTCAGTTCAACGTGACAACGCTATTGGAAGACTGTAGTGATAATCTGTCGAAGGAAGAGATGGATAAGGCTAAGAAGATGTTGCTCCGTTACGCTGATATTTTCTCAGTTGGTGATACTGACATAGGGAAGACTGGATTAGTTCAGCACAAAATAAATACGGGTGATGAGTTACCAATCCGCCAACGACCAAGAAGGTTACCCATAGCACGGGAACAGGAAGTAGATGCCATGATTCAGGGAATGGTAAAAGGTGGTGTTATAGAGCCCTCATCTAGTCCATGGTGTTCTCCCGTGGTATTGGTGAAAAAGAAGGATGGTAGCATGCGCTTTTGTGTTGACTATCGTCGGTTGAATGACATTACGAAGAAGGACAGTTACCCACTACCAAGGATTGACGACACGCTAGATACGCTGACAAGAACGAAGTGGTTTACCACGCTGGACCTGAAAAGTGGCTACTGGCAAGTTGAAATAGACCCAAAGGACAAGGAAAAGACTGCATTCTCTACAGGAAAAGGACTATGGCAATTTAACGTCATGCCATTTGGACTATGCAATGCGCCTGCTACTTTTGAACGGCTAATGGAGCTAGTACTAAGTGGTTTAATTGGAGACGCCTGCCTTGTTTATTTGGATGACATCATTATCGTGGGACGAACATTCGAAAATCATCTCCAAAACTTGGAACAAGTACTCGCGAAAATACGTGCAGCCAACCTTAAATTGAGCCCAAAGAAGTGCTCATTTTTTAGACGACAAGCAAACTTTTTAGGACACATAGTCTCAGAAGAAGGAGTTCAGACAGATCCTGAGAAAATAGCTGCTGTCAACGATTGGCCAGTTCCAAGAGATAAAACGCAGGTCAGGGCATTCTTGGGCTTGTGCTCCTATTATCGACGTTTTGTGAAAAATTTTGCTGACCTTGCTAGACCTCTACATAAGTTGACAGAGGAAAAATCACAATTCTTTTGGGACAAAGCATGTGATGTGGCATTCCAAGAATTAAAGAAACGGCTGTGTAGCTCACCTATTTTGGGTTATCCTGATACTGAAAAAGAATTCATAGTAGATACTGATGCGAGTAATAATGGAATTGGTGGCGTGTTATCGCAAAGAAAAGGAGATCAAGAGGTTGTGATAGCTTATTTTAGCAAGTCCTTGTCGAAACCGGAGAGAAATTACTGTGTTACAAGAAAAGAATTACTTGCTGTTGTGAAAACGTTGCAGCATTTTAGCAAGTATTTGATAGGGAGGAAATTTCATCTCCGCACTGACCATGCCGCATTGAAGTGGCTATTGCAATTCAAAAATCCAGAAGGACAAGTCGCTAGATGGATTGAACTGTTACAAGAGTTTGACTTTGTAACTGAACATCGCAGTGGGAGGTTGCATGGCAACGCAGATGCCTTATCAAGAAGACCTTGTCCTGAAAATTGTAAGCACTGTGTTAGGCAAGAAGATAAGGAAGTAATAACCGTAAAGATGCTAAGGACTGACCTAAGTGAAGAGTGGATAGAAACCCTAAAGCAGGCTCAGCAAGATGACACGGACATCAAGCCGATTCGCGACTGGATTCAGGCTAGTGCCACTAAACCTAAGTGGTGTGACGTGGCAACGACGAGTTCAGTCACAAAAAGTTATTGGGCACAGTGGGAGAGCTTAGCTATACAGGATGGAATTTTATGCCGTAAATGGGAAAATGCCCGAGGGGACAGCTCTCACCTACAAATGGTTGTTCCGAAGGCAAGGATACCAGATATCTTGAAATTCTATCACAATGGATGTTCAGGAGGTCACATGGGAGTAAAACGAACCCTATTAAAGATTCGTGAGCGATTTTACTGGATCCACTGCAGGGACGATGTGGAAGACTGGATACGAAAGTGCGTCAGTTGCGCAGCTGTAAAAGGACCACAAACACGCAGTAGAGGTGCGCTGAAGCTGTACAATGTTGGAGCTCCCTGGGAACGGATAGCGTTGGATGTCGCGGGGCCGTTTCCTGAAAGTGATAGTGGAAACAAGTACTTCCTGGTCGTCATGGACTACTTCACAAAGTGGCCAGAGGTCTTCGCGATACCGAATCAGGAAGCTTCTACTGTGGCAGATAAATTAGTCCATGAAGTCTTCTGTCGGTTTGGTGTACCACTAGAAATTCACAGCGATCAAGGAAGAAATTTCGAGTCTCAAATATTTCAGGAGGCATGTCGAGTAATGGGTATACACAAAACCAGGACCACATCTTATCACCCGCAATCGGACGGAATGGTTGAACGGTTCAACCAAACGTTGGAGAGATATCTGGCAAAAGTTGTGGACAGCCGGCAGAAGGATTGGGACAAACACATACAACCCTTTCTCCTGTCATATCGAAGTGCAACTCATGAAAGTACGACGGTGACGCCTGCTTTTGCAAACTTCGGTAGAGAATTGCGATTGCCTGCAGATTTGCTCACCGGTATTCCGCCTGACGATCCACGTAGTGTTACAGATTATGCGAACGACTTACGAAACAAAATGAATGACGTATATGAGCACGTCAGGCAGTATGGCCAACAAATGTCTGAACGAATGAAGACCCGTTACGATCGGAAAGCGAACAATAGAGTATTCGAGATGGGGTCCCTAGTATGGCTACATAACCCAGTGCGCAGGAAAGAAAAGTCCCCGAAACTGCAAGCAAAATGGGATGGACCATATCGTGTTGTTACGAAAATCAATGATGTCACCTACCGTATCCAGAAGGGGGCTCGAGGTAAACCGAAGATTGTCCATATAGACCGTTTGGCGCAATACCATGGAACTCACATTGCTCGGGACGAGCATGTCTAAGGAGGGGGTAGTGTTACGACATCGCGACATCAGGAATAAATTGCTACCAGTAACGCCATCTGTTATTGAATAGCGGTACTATCAGTAACGCTGTTATTGTATAGGAGTAAACATCTATCAAGCAACGCCATCTATCGCCGAATAGCTACCGGCTTCTGGAATATTCCCGATAGCACTGTATTACGTATACGATTACTTTGTGGCGGTAGCTTTGGTTGCCCAATTTTAATTCTACCTCCTTCTCGCCTTTGACGGTTATCTGCTGGCCGGTAGCTGTTACCAATTCAATTTGCTTGTAGTCTTTGAAGTAGTCCCCAAGAAACCGACTTGCTAGTTGGGAACTGACGATCGTGCGAGATGCTCCAGTATCCAACGTTACCTTACATGGCTTGCCATTAATTTCACCTATAATGATCAGACTGTTCCCGTTATGGGCTTGTGAGATCGAGATCCTTGGGGCTCTTCGAACACCAGCCAGCACCCGCCCCGCGGTCCTGGCGTTTACTCGTTTCCCTGTTGCTGAGCAGTGCCACCAGTCACCGCTGCATTTTCTTCCCGGGGTCGATTTTCTTCTTTTCTATAGTTTCTCCACTTCGGGCAACTCATCCGAAGGTGGCCCTTTTCTCCACAGTTGTAGCAACGGGGCGAGGCCACTTCCCTGATGCGGTGAGGTCGGTCATCGCGTCGCACAGCCTCCACTTCTAAGGCATGGGCTAAAGCGTCTTTCAGCGACTCGTGGTGCCCTAATCTCACGGCAGCTCTAACTTCCAAGTCGCGTATACCATCCACGAACGCTTGCACTAGATTACCGTTGATCATCGCTGGTGCAGACTGGTATGCTTTACGGACCAGCTTTTCTATCTCTAGAGCCCACTGTTGTATAGTTTCAGCGCTCCGTTGCACACGGTCCTTGAGTTGGCACGGAATACGTGTTCCAGGTGTGCGTCCCCGTATCTAGATTCTAGAGCTTCCAACAGTTGCTCATACGTCACGTCCTTCCCGAGGGCCTCCAGTATAGTGAGGGCCTGGTCGCGAAGACCCAAAGTGAATGCTGTCATCGCCTGTGCACTAGTCCAACCATTCGCCTTCATGACAGCTTCGAACTGGATTCTATAGGCTGACCATGACGAGGTGCCATCAAATGGCGGTACCTTGAAACCACGTGAAGAAGCCACAGGTAAAGAAGTAGCAGTTCCAACCTTGAGTCCAACGAGGGCCTTCTTCACGTCTTCTATCTGTACTTCGGCCTTGGACATACGATTTTCGGATTCCGAGATACGGGACTCATGATGCTGAAGCTGTTCCTTCACCACCTTGAGATCCTTGCCAAGAGTTACTTGTAAATTTTCTAATAAAACCATCTGTTCCTCTTGGCGGCGAGCCTGCTCCTCCTTATCCCGCTGTAGCTGTTCCTCCAGTCGGCGAGCCTGCTCTTCCTGACGGCGAGCCTGCTCCTCCTTATCCCGCTGTAGCTGTTCCTCCAGTCGGCGAGCCTGCTCCTCCTGACGGTGAGCCTGCTCCTCCTGACGGCGAGCCTGCTCCTCCTTTCGGCGAGCCTGCTCCTCCTGACGGCGAGCCTGCTCCTCCTGACGGCGAGCCTGCTCCTCCTTATTCCGCTGTAGCTGTTCCTCCAGTCGACGAGCCTGCTCCTCTTGTCGGCGAGCCTGCTCCTGTAGCATTACCATCAAAGCGCCAAGATCTGGGGTTGCAGGTACTGCTCTGACTTCAGGTGGGTCGGCAACTGGCAAAGAGCCAGTTGGCTGCTGGCCACCCGAAGTCTGCGACGGAGAACCTCCAAACCTCCTTTCATACATCTCCTGCTGCCGCTGGCCCCTTGTACGGACACCCTCAGTGACTTCCTTTGGCATAACCGGCATTATTTATCCTACTACTTCTGACACCAATTGTTACGAGCTGGGGTTCAGGATAAATAATGGTACACGAATTTACCAAAACACTGGTCACACTTTTATTAAAACTCTAATTAAAACACTCAGAAATTAAATAGTTCACTAGCACTTAACTGTATTTCACTTCGATGTTTACTCACTGTTATATGTACAAAACCAAACTCAAACTCCTCTGTGCATTGTCCCGTATTTATACTTCATAAACGGCATCTGGAACATTCCACAATTTACTCGCGTATTCTACATGCCTACAGTGCTATCGGGAATATTCCAGAAGCCGGTAGCTATTCGGCGATAGATGGCGTTGCTTGATAGATGTTTACTCCTATACAATAACAGCGTTACTGATAGTACCGCTATTCAATAACAGATGGCGTTACTGGTAGCAATTTATTCCTGATGTCGCGATGTCGTAACACTATAGTAAGGGGCACGAGTCGTGAGCACAGATTGACAGCTGCGCAATCGTTCATTTTTCGGTCTGTTTGGCGGAATAAAGAAGGGGGGAGCGCCGAGCTGCACACGATTGGTTCGTCAGTCGATGCTCGTCGTCAATTGGATTCTTGTGTAATTTGGCTACTGTGATTTGGCCAAAAGTGTACATGCGCGAACTTGCCCCCACTACTAGACAGTAGTGGGGATAGTGGGGATTCGTGCCTCGTACTGTACTTATCGAACGAAGCGCTCGTGGTGTAGCATGATTAGCCGTTCTTAATCGATCGGCAAAGTTAAGCTACGTCTGTCTTGGTCGGTACCTGGATGGGTGACCGCCTAGTGGTATTTCAAATCGAGCGTTTCCGTGCTTCGGAAGGCACGTAAAGCCGTTGGTCCCGGTTATCACTTAATTGTGATAGTCGTTAAGCTAGTTAGATGCCTCCTAGGCGGCTTGAAAAATTCCAACAGTAGGTTGGCCACTAGCCTACCTCCACCGATCCGCAGTGGGCACGCGTGGTGGAGTATCTGCCCATTCCCTTTCACCCTTATTTGTGAAAGGAGGCCTGTGCTCAGCAGTGGGACATTATAGGCTGATGATGATGATGATGACTGTACTTATCTGGTCATTGAAAAATCAGCCCTAACTTACAGCTACTTAATAACGTGTAAATTGGGCCTTATGCATATAATTAGTAAATGAAATGATAACATGGTACATGGCTAATACCTCCCTCAAGTTCTATAAATAATGCTGTATGCACTCTAATCTACTGATTATTGTCCTGTAGCTGACCTTCTAAGACATAAAAAGGAATATAAATTACCCATATATATTAGTGAATGCGTAATAATGATTGCCCTACATTATTGATGTGGGATTCAAAAATAATGATACTTCACTGTCCCAAGGAAGTGGTACCTTTTCTTCAACTGATTTTAAGAACATTTAATTATAGAAGGGTTAAAAGTAGTTAGACGATCCACTTATCTTGATCGTTTTAACCCTCTAAAACTGCAGCAATAAGTCAAAATAGGGGGAAATAATTTCGTCCAAATAGTAAAGAGGTAACCGCAATTTCAAAAGATATTTACAGCAATTACATACTTTAGATACTATTATTAATACGTAATAATAAAGTTGAAGAGCTTTTTTTTTTTAAAACATATTTTTACTTTAGATAGCCCGTTTATTGAAAGTTATATCCCAAATAACACCATGTATTTATAACCCGGAGGTGAAATGGTGGGGAACAGTACTTACTAGTACCTACTGAATGCTCCAAATTTCTTACTAAAATTAAATGACTCCATCGATTTGTTTTATTTTTTCACGTTAAGGGAAAAACAGGAAAAATGCTTTGAGGGCTTTCGAACATAAATTAACTTACACTTAAAGCATTTTGGGCCTCGGAACCTCGGAATGGATTGGGAATTTCTTTGATACTGTACCTATAAGTAACATAATTATGGTGTAAAAGTACCTAAAGAATATTAGGTAGGTATATCATAACAAAAAACATTGATTTTTCTGACTTGCTTTATTACTTGATGATTTTGACATTGGTATATTTTGTGATATGTTCAACAGTGTGAACAGAGTGGGGAAAAAAATAAGCAGACAATGAACAGCAATGTTTCTTGGCGTTTTGCTTAGTCGATAGCTTGCGACGATAAATTGGCGAGTGAGGCGTGTCGCTTTCTGTGACAGTAATAGTTAGTATATTCTTCGCCATAAGGTACGGCATATAGCCAAGTAAAACGGGCCTGCAGAATTATACAAAATGATGATTAAAATTTAATATTGTTTTTTTTAAATTCAGTTTTTCACAACCTCATTCTATCTCAACTTATCCATCAAAATCACTGCATAATATAATTTTCCGTGAGAATAGGACAATTGCAGAACATAATCATAGTAGATACGATAATACGTCTCCAATGCACGTAACTATTGAAAGTAGATACCAACTAAATACACAAACTAACGAACAACAAGATTTACGTCCAAAACACTAAGATATAATTGCAAACACTGAACATACGTCTCTCTAAAACACCTACAAGGTCTTTGAATGAGACTGAAACGTAAATTAAACTCGACAGAGAACGTCGACTCCGGCGCAGTGCAAAATACCTGCTTATCCAACACATGATACATAAATAGTCATTGATTAATGAATATGAAAAGCTTCGATTGATGCCTAACAATTTTAATCCTCATTGAGGCAACGTTTCAAACATTAATGACATTTCGTTCTATATTTGGATAACATGGTACTAGAAACTAGCAACTTATGTTATGTTAGCACAATTTTAAGTAATTTTAATTGGTTTAAAATAGTAAAATAAATGGTATAAAAACAATAATAAAAAAAATACGTAAAACACATCATTTTATGAGTGATGATTATGATCACAAGAGCTAAGACAAGACAACTTTATTAAGCTGTTGATTTTATCGTAAAAATATAAATCAAATATTAGTTGTAAGCTTTATTAACATAACGTATAAATAGCAATTAGTAGAACAAACTTGAACAAAGCCTCCCATTAGGTGGGCGGCAATTATAATCCAAGCACCGAGTGATTACGCAAATGTTGGCACGTAACGCGCACGAATCTTATGTAGTGAGATCATAATATATTTACCTATTTGATTGTCTGGATTTATTTATTCACTACATTATTTAATAATAAAACAAAATTATATATCTAACAATTTAATATACGCGACATTGAAATATAATAATTCAATGAAATGCAACTTAATCAAAACGTTGAGGTTAAGGCGCAGACTTGGGCAAAATACACTACATTGCTGCCCAAATTATATGAAACCTGCTAACTCTACGGTGTTGAAATTTAAATATATGATACTTAAGGATATAACAAACACATCGCCCGAGCCGAAAACACGATTTCAATTAAAAGCCTCGATAAAAAAAAATGTCAAACATACCTCTGAAAATCAAGAAATTCCCAAATATATCCAACACCTGAAGGTATTTTGATACGATTTTTTTCATCGATATAGTACATATCATAAGAAAATAAACGCCCGATTTAGTTTTTTGAATTAGCTATTCAGTTTTTCATAATAATGATTTTTAAAAAAGTCGCTTGCGTCAAATTCAATCCGAGCACCATCAACCTCATACCGCACTCTATTGTCCTGCAACTCGCGTATTTTGCTTCGCGCTCACTCGCATTCCGCGGCGATCCGCGTTGCTAGATGGACCTGTGTCATTTTCTTTCAGAATTTTCACAAAAATAAAACCCTCTCAAATGAGTAAAAAATCATATCAAATATCTTCAGAAGGCACTGGAAATGCATGCTAGTCAAATGAAGGCAATTGAGCCTTTTATTTGCTTGTTATGAATAAAAATATATAAAATAAAATCTGTTATGATTGATACTTTTGAAAATTGTCATCGAGCCATGTCGTGGTACTGACAGAGACTAATACTTATTTTCGTCTATGAAGGGTATGGCTTGGGTAGTCTAGGGGGCTAAAGTGCGGGTTATTAATGTAGGCTCCGACTGAAGGAAGTGATGATTCAAATCCCGGAAAGTTTTTTTTTTATTTCAAATCATACAAAATGAAAAATCAGCAATATATATTATTTTTAATGAGCAATTATCTATTTAGTTACTTACCTGATTAAATAACACCTCATTCAATGTTGTTTACTTTGAGATCAAAGAAAAGGTATTGAAGGTAGGTTGACTGATACTGGTAACAGTAGGTGCCCCGAAGTCGGGGCGGGCGTGCCAGTCACTACTGCGGTCATCGAGTCATCTGTAGTCATCGAGTCGAGCCGATATACCTTTATATTCATTGTATTATTGTGGTCCAGTTGCTTAGTCGTGAAGTGTCAATGGCACAGTAAAATTAGTACCAGTAAGGAAAATATTACACATCTTACGTTGACTAAGTTTCTACTACATCGAGGAACAACCCTTACAGAATTTATACCGAGCAATCTGATTCCGAAACTAGTCGTGATTTGTCACTGATTTTGAACTGTAAGGATCAATCACTTCATCGTGTGTTCTTGACTTGGCCAATCAGAGCGCATTGTCAATGGTGGCAAATTGGCGGAATATATTGCAAGCAAAATCAACGTCATTACGCTTCTTTGGGTTAATTGTTCGATGTTCTACTACTTACTGAATCGGTTAGTTGGAATGTGAACCCATCGTAAATTTACAATTACTATTAGTGAGCTCGGCTATCATTGTGCCGATTGTCGTATCGGCCAATGGCCTGATGGCCGAAAGCCTCGAGCCTCTCGGCAGTAATCCTCGATACGGCTCGCATTGGGAGGAGGTTCCTATTTCTGCAGCCCTAACCACCGGTAGCTTAGCTTTTTCAGCCAATCAGCGGCCAGGCACAGTTTTGTAGTAATAAAATTAGAATAACTTTTGTTGTCATTCTTTAACAGTTGATAGGAAATGTTCAGATTTAGTTATAAACGCCATATTTTTACTATTTGAAAGATAATACGATGTAGAATAACGAAGTAGTAAAATCGGAAATGCAACAGATTTTCTGAAAGCGGATGGAAACCCGTGACTTGTAGTCCTCCAGAAGCTATTTAATTCCGTTATACAGGAAGGTACAACTAGGGTATGTGTATGTAATATCGGTAGGTTTTTAATTCCGATATTGATTTTCAATATTGGATCTCAATAGCAGAATTAGAAATGTTCATTATAAATTGCACATATTCCTTATAAACTGCACATAATTATAATTAATAAATAGCTCAATAGCTTTATTTTAAAACCCAAATAGATTTTTTTTTACTGATTCCGATATTACGATATAATTGGATCACTCAGTATCGGATTGTAAATTGTAATATCAGAATTCCGATATAGCGATGATCCGATATACCGAGATTCATGCCCTGTAGTTATAACACCAGAAGTATGGAGAGGAAATATGGTGGTGCTCTTCTTCAAAAAAGGCGATAAGGCCCTATTGAAGAACTACCGCCCGATATCCTTCCTAAGCCACGTTTATAAGTTGTTTTCGGGAGTCATTACGAATGGTCTTGCACGTAGGTTTGAATACTTCCAGCCTCCCGAACAAGCTGGTTTCCGTGAAGGCTTTAGTACCATAGATCACCTACATATACTTCGCCAAATTATACAGAAGACTGAGGAGTATAATCGGCCGTTATGCCTGGTGTATGTGGACTATGAAAAAGCCTTCGATTTAGTTGAGACATTGGCGATATTACAGAGTCTACAGCGGTGCTAAATCGACTATCGCTATAATCGAATTGTTGAAGGTCTTTGTACAGCAAAGCCACTATGTCAATCGGAGTACAGGACGAGAGTACGAGACCAATCCAGTTGCAGAATGATGAAAGACAGGGTGACGTAATTTCCCCGAAACTCTTTACCACTGCAATGGAGGATGTGTTCAATCTCTTGAACTGGAAGGGTTATGATGGTTAAGGTTAAGGGCCTGATCGGAGGCCGCCTCTTCGTCGACGGCAGAGACCGGAGCTCTTGTCTCCTCCTGAGTAGCTCCACTACTCGGGCGCGATGTTGATGGGCGGCAGACTCCCCCGATTCCGCCACCCTTGGGCCCAGGGTTGGGGGAAGGTGGCTTAAAAAAGCCGCCCTCCGACGCCCGGTCCTCCTGCGGCGGATAGCCAGGGTGGTAGTGTCCTCCCTGTCACGTTCCGCCGCCTCCTTAGCGAGCATAACTCGCTCGCAAAAGGAGTGGAGTGCGTCCCACGATCTCTCGCTTTCAACCACAGCGCTAACCATGCTCGGCAGCGAGAGATCAGTCCCCACTTCGGCGCAGAGCTCGCTGCTAGGCCCCCTCTTCGAGGCACAATTATGCTTGTTTACCGACTAAGTTGTATAAAATAAAAAAAACAGCGTTCGGGAAGCTACGCCATATCTTCAAGTCCAGAATACCTCAGAGGTTTACAATCAGTGCGTGTTACCAGTGATGAAATACGGAACACGGACGTGGTCTTTCACTGCTGGTCTAATAAATACGCTCAGAGTCACTCAGCAAGCTATGGAATGAGCTATGCTCGGAATTTCACTACGAAACAGGATCCGAAACGAGGACTTAAGTATGTAGGAGAACAAAAATTCTCGATAAAGCTTAGCGATGGGCGATTGTTACTAAAAACAATCGAATTATTCGATTGTCCAATTAATTCGAATCATTCGAATAACAATTGACTTCTTTCGATTGTTCATAATACGCTTCGTGCGGCACCGCGCGTGGCCTGTGCCGTGCGCTGGCTGTCCACCCGCCGAATGAATGAATCTATTCGCCCCCGCGCTCACCCGTCGATTGTGCATACTATTGCAACCTGCGTGGCGTGCGTCAATTTTCATTCGAAAGGTCGATTGTTATTCGATTGTTTATTCGTTAGAACGAATGAATCGACAATCGAATGTAAAGTTTTACAATTGTCGATTCTTTCGATAACTTTTTTTTAACAGTCGCCCATCGCTAATATAGCTCGTAGAGTTAGTATGTTGATGTGGCAATGGGTAGGCCACATCGCTCGAAGAACCGATAACCGATGGGGATGGAAGGTTCTCGAGAGCGGCCACGTACTGGAAGGGGACACCGTACGTGGATGTCCCACCAGGTGGACCGTCGACCTGGTCAGAGTTACTGGGCGCTGCTGGATTCAAGCGGCCCGAAACCGCTTGAAGTGGAAGTTAATAGGGGAGGCCTATGTTCAGCAGTGGATATCCTTAGGCTGATATGATAATGATGAATAAAAATGGTAGGTAAAGTAGAGGGCATTTTATGGAGAAATTCTACAATTATTGTAAAAAGTGGTGGAAGAAAACCTGTTTATTTGTCAAATAACATCTAATATCTCGATTGAGGTCCTCTCCTGTCTGTCCATTTGTCACAGCCTGTATTCTCCGAATTCGTTTTCCGCGTCATCTTGTGTCTCTGTTTATCCGCTAACTCTAAACCACGCAATGTATTTCGATGCAGTTTTAACCATCAGATAGAAAATTATTACTACGCATAGAAAAGACGCCATACGTCACAACTATGTTCCGTTAAAGTGAGGCCATTCGGCCACACTTTTTATACGCGATACCGTGACCGGGTGGGCTGCCGCGCAAATCGCTCCACTGTCACCACATTATGACATTGTACCCGTGCGAAGCCGGGGCGGGTCGCTAGTACTTAATATACATAATTCCACCCTGACTCGGGGCATGCAAACGTGTTCATGCACACAGATGCATATCCTTGGTGGGAATTGAACATACAATCGGCGGCGTCGTGGAATCTTAACAAACTACACCAACTGGCCCGTCAAAAGTTTTTTTTAAGGTATTTCAGAATTTATATTTTTAAATGTTTGTCTACAGTTTGTCTACTGTTAACATTTTAACTGTGTCCAATTCAAACAGCTTCGTTCTCGCGGAAATGTATAGATGGCGGTTTGTCACGTTTTATTGTTTGCTTGCAATGACGCACTTCTAAATAGAGGGAGCTAGTATTTTTTGTTTGCTTAGTTCCGGTAATTTCCGCTAATATTATGTGAAAATGTGGCGCAAGGGTGAAAACTGAAATCTGCTGGAGAGGAGTCTGCGCCTGGGTTTTTAGGGTTCCGTAGCCAAGTGGCAAAAAACGGAACCCTTATAGATTCGTCATGTCTGTCTGTCTGTCTGTCTGTCTGTCTGTCTGTCTGTCTGTCTGTCTGTCTGTCTGTCTGTCCGTGTATGTCACAGCCATTTATTTCCGAAACTATAAGAACTATAATGTTGAAACTTGGTAAGTAGATGTATTCTGTAAACCGCATTAAGATTTTTACACAAAAATAGAAAAAAAACAATAAATTTTGGGGGTTCCCCATACTTAGAACTGAAACTAAAATTTTTTTTTTTCATCAAACCCATAAGTGTGCGGTGTCTATGGATAGGTCTTCAAAAATGATATTGAGGTTTCTAATATCATTTTTTTCTAAACTGAATAGTTTGCGCGAGAGACACTTCCAAAGTGGTAAAATGTGTGTCCCCCCCCTGTAACTTCTAAAATAAGAGAATGATAAATCTATAAAAAATATATGATGTACATTACGGTGCAAACTTCCACTGAAAATTGGTTTGAACGAGATCTAGTAAGTAGTTTTTTTTTAATAGGTCATAAATTGAAATTAATATCAAATACTCAGGTCTATACTACCATTTACTTATATACCTACAGGTTTGTACGGAACCCTCGGTGCGCGAGTCTGACTCGCACTTGGCCGGTTTTTTTTACTATGTATAAGCCTGCGTTTAACTAAAATCTCAACATGGTCAGTGATGACGTGGCCGATGTTTATTTAATTTTCAGTCTAATACACACAATTATTATGTTATTTTTATCATATATATTCTTTTTTTTTTTGCTCGCTGTACTGTTTTATGTTCGATTATTGTGTTGTGTGCTATGCTATTGCAGAATAAATGTATTTTCTTTTTCTTTAATTTTAGTTTATTTATTTTTATCTAAGTAAAAGGCATCAAATTTAAAAATACTACGAAGAGGTATACGAATTAATACAGGAAAAACAACGAAATTATTTATGATTTCGTATTTTCACCAAGAGTTGACAGCTATGCCGACAGCCCACAAACGAAAGCTTAATTTGCTTTTCGAGGCACGAGGGAAGTCGACTTAACGAAAGCGAAATAAAACGACAGCTAAAAATATGACCAACAACAACCCGACTAAAAGCTAATGATTTTCTGTAAGAAAAATATGTTGTTGATGAAAATTTCCTGTGGGAAAAATGTAGAATGGTGTCTAATTAGTTTTTGAGTGGGTGGTGTTTACGATTTTTCTAGTTAAGTACTTCTTGTACAATGCACGGTGGAAACTTTTTTAGTGCTTCCCTGACCCTGCTCGGCTGAAAATCAGTCATCAGTACCAGTTTCCAGACAGGTGTCTTCTAGGATTATTAACAGTCTGCAAAATATTAGCAAATGTTTTTGCACACAACAATGTGTTCAGGATAGGGATCCAAACCCATAACGTGTGGCGTCGCAGTCGCAACCAATTATATAAATAGGTATATTATCCCCACACCAAGCAGCCTGTCATTTGGCATGATTTAAATCTCGTTCTTGAAAATATACCCCCTTACTCATAAAGCGCTATGTGCTAATGGTCACGTAAATAATTACGTGACCCTTTAAACAGTATATTAGTTAAACGTTTAACGGGAGTATGTATATTTCACGGGGGTCCTAAGTACTCCCAATACCCCCATGTTTACACAGTAGGATACAATTTTATCATGGATTGAGAATAAATTTTATCAGCGATTATAGTTGGTTAACCCAACAATAATAAAAGTAGCAACATATTTTATCTCTACACTATCTGAACGTTAAAGAAATTAGTATTCACCCCTCGTTCCTCTCGGATAAACGTCGAAATTCACAACGTATTTGATGTAATAGATATTTATTGACGAAAATATTGTAGTTTGTCGCTTATAAATAAATATCCTGTGACATTCCTCACACACGGTCATCTGATCCCAAACTAAGCAGAGCTTGTACTATGGAAACTAGATAACTGATATAATACATATTCTACTTTTTTTTTGTAAATACATACTTAATATACATAATTACACCCAGACTCAGGACATACAGACATGTTCATGCACGCAAATGCATGTCCAGTGCGGGAATCGAACCCACGACCTGCGGCGCAATTGGTGGATTCTTTACCAGACTCTTAACCAACTGCGCCAACTGGCTCTTCGATTATGTAGACTTTATTACATATTTGCTGTCACTTCTAATACCATATGAGAATGATTGAAGCAGCCCTTTCGATAGGACACTGTGCTAATAGGTATGTAATAAATAAAAACGAAAACATAAAAAAAAAATTCACTCTCAAGCTCACCCATAAACCATTCTCTATGTTGTACTCATAAATGACAAACAACTTCATAAATGTCACCTATTACTGATGAAGATAATTTGACAAACCATTAATTTCATAATTGCAAAACACAAATGTTTATCTTTCACGCATTTCATATCCGCTGGATAATAATCTTTGACGCAATGCTATTAAACGCCAAACCAACTATTTAAAGTGGCCATATTACCCTGTACTGACGTCGAATCTAATAAGAGTCGCAATTTTACAGCGTAATAGCTCTAACTCGCGTTGACCGCACCTAGGTTGCGTTGCAAAATGCTTTTGAATACAGAGTACTATGATTAATAGCGTTACACGATAACATGTTATTGATACCTGTGTACCGATTCCTCAACGACAGAAGCAATTAGCAGGAAATTGGGTCAAAAAACCGGCTGAAAATACGTGGAGCATTAATATGATAGAATTACATAGTGGTTACAAACACGTTTACATAGGTAGTTGGGTAGTAGCTTTAAAATCCTATTCAGTTTTAATATGAATATAACGATAATATGAATAGGTATCGTACTAACTCGTGATAGACCAAGAGGTAACATATAGTCAATGCGTACGTCGATCATCTTTACCACTTTTGCAAATTTTTGCAAAATTGTAATCCTTGTAATCTTTTCATTCATAAATCTTAACTATGATCGTCAAACTATTCATTGACGGAGGTTTTTCCTTGGAACATTGCAGAATGACAGACAATCAATGGAGCACCCGTGTCTAAGAATAGAGA
The DNA here is from genome assembly GCA_947623365.1 of Achlya flavicornis. Lineage (NCBI taxonomy): Eukaryota > Metazoa > Arthropoda > Insecta > Lepidoptera > Drepanidae > Achlya > Achlya flavicornis. Next base: position 3,577,451 of record OX392468.1, on the reverse strand, counting down.
CCGCGTCTCGGCAAGCTTTGTGATGGACGCCCGACTAACCTTATCCGTTGCGTTGGACGAACGACCTTAAAAAGTAAACCAGACTGGTCTGGGTATAGAGAGCAAAGAACTGGAAGCTGTGGCGTGTACAATATTTTGTTATTGAACATGCAAGAACTTTGAAGTGAACTATTAGTCGATTGATACTGACATCTTCACATCGAAGTCTGACATGTCAACTCTAAATATTGAGTGCAATAAATACGCATAGAGCGTGATGATCGAGTGCTTACGTAATGGCGACTATATTTAGAAGTTGATAGAGATTTGATTCATGTGGAGCATTTTAACACCAATGCAGCCGACCGGTTTAACGGGTTGCGGCTACCACCTAGAGTTGAGACTGTGCCATGTTGATGACTAGTAAAATTGAGGATGTTCACACCTTGATATGTAGAAATGCCACTTAATTGGAAATGAAATAAAAAAAAGAGATTGAATATAATTGCAATAAACCAGGTAATTCAATCAGATAATTTAAACAGTATAATAACAGTGCGGCCACTCTCTATTTTTAAAATATCACGATAATTTAGTTAAGTTACTTTTAACCTATTTTGTTAAACGTCTATCAAACTAAATAATAGCTAACATTATTAAATACGAACAGCTTCATATCATGCACTTTTCATTTATTTCCATAAAATTCACGCATTTTTTCCGAAGCACGTAATTATACCGCAGTTCTAATGTTTTTATTGGCATCGTTCTCATTTGACTTTCGGTAAAATAATTCGGATTGCAATTACAAACGTGCTTTGAACTTTGCGTCGATTGCAGGTGGGTCAGCCAATTTTTCACGTCGTCTGACTCTGTATATTCACCACGTGAAACGTGGGTTGAAAGAACATTACTGTTCGCCTGCTCCATACCAAACGAAGTATATTTTTATCTTGGATATCAACAAATAAAACTTCATGAAACTTTGTAAACAACATCCAATAAACAATATTGTCGAAGGTCAGATTCTCATTAAGCTATAGGTAATATACTTACCCCCTTACTCATAAAGCGCTATTTAACTAATATACTGTTAAAGGGTCACGTAAATAACGTCACTCTACTGTCATTGTCCAATAATGTGACATTATTTACGTGACCCTTTAAAACAGTATATTAGTTAAGTAACGTTTTATTTTAATAACGTAAGGGGGAAAGTAAGTTTTGTAATTTTGATTTATTTGATGTTAATAAGAATAATTGATAAAAAAAAATGAATTCTTTATATTAAAATGTTATATTTACATGTCAAAATTAATTAAACATACACGGCAAAAGAAAATTATGCTTAAAAACTATTGCCACACTAGGGCACAATAAAATAGCAATAATAACAATAAAAAAAACTAAACACACAAGGGCAGCCTGCCTGGCGGTAATGTATTAAATAAATATTATGGTTGAATTATTACCAGACATAAATTTAAATTGAATCAAAATATAAACATGACTGTATGATATATGTACATGTATTTGCATAATTATGTAAAAATATACGTGCTATATTTTCATGTGTCTTCTTAGAGTATTTTTTTTATGTTTGACAACCCTACCTAAACATGGTATCGTGCAACCACAGCCGGTCTCATAAATGGAAATGTATACTGTCAAAATCATTTACGTCAATCGATTCCTTTTAAAATTACCTTGCAACCGAATGCGAGCTGAATAGAAATATGTTAATTAATAAAAATAATCATGTTTTTTTTTATATACCACTGATGTGGTAAACAAGCATACGGGCCGCCTGATGGTAAGCAGTTACCGTAGCCTATGGACGGTTGCAACACCAGGGGTATCAATCGCGCGTTAATTAAGTTAATTAAGTTATAAGTATTCTTAGGAAATTGTTAATTTTATTTGAAGAACAGAGTAATGTTTTTTATTGAAGAGCCTTTCCTTTCTGGAATAATATACCAGCTAAATTCTATTTCTTTAACATAAATTGTTATAAGTATAGACTTCATAGACGAAGTATCAGTCGAATCATATTTCTTTTTTACCAGCTTACGTATGTATGTATGTATGACACGACCGTATTGATTGATAGTATGTATAGATTGAGTAATAGTGATTATAACATTAGATAAAGTAGGCATCAATATATCAATACGCATTACGACATAATGTAGGCAAGTGTATGCCATCGGAATTACTTGGTAGGATTAAGAACAAGCCTTTTATGGCATCGGGTCTGCCTTCACTTATATGCAATGTACAATACAATTCAACTAGTTTTGGTGCTTCAATGCAAAAGTATAGATTTGCATCCATTACAAATAAAAAGGTGTCAAAAAAAAAAAAAAAAAGGTCGGGAAAATCAAAAAGTCGTTTATTCAGTTTAGGAAACTCGGCAAGGCTTCTGTGGATCTTTTTTTATACATAGAATTTTGTTCATCAAGTGATGATGGTGATGAGCCCAAAAACGTCTAATTCACGGCACATAATATGTCCGGACTAATCTTCAAATTCTTGATTTTCAAATCATGATAAATTAATCAACGCAAGGTCATCTCAAACACGTCCATTATTAAACTCTAGTGTTGTTATATTTTATTAAAATGAGAATGAATAAATTAAAATTACCCTCATCAATCAAGCTTGAAATGAAACGTCGTTTATCCGGCTAATTGCTATCCTCAGTACGGATAGCCGTAAATCAGATATTTTTAACCCGAACATTTTCCTGGTAAATGCGATCTGAGAGAAAATGGCACGTGTAAACATTACACGTGCCAGTATTTAACCCCACCCTTCTTTTTACAAAAGAAATTACAGCAAAATGTGTTTTTTTCATGATTCAGAAATTATGATTGCGATAAAACTCATTTTATTTTATCTTTATTAAGAACAGTAGATACTTTAAATAAAAGTGAGATACATGATTAAACTACAGAAACGAAATTTAAGGAAAAGAATAATTAACGCCCTTTGAATAAGGATACATCCAGATTGAGTGTTGAAGCTGTGCACGCGTCGATAAAAATACGCCCTAACTGGAGGCTAAATCAAATAAAAATAAATAAAATTGCTAAATAATGTTTAAAATTTAAATTTCTCCCGATTTTAATGGGAATATTTCAACAACTGCTATCATTATGAACGTCACTATGACAAGCAGAATGACGCAGAGGGAGCGTAAAACGTACTGTTACGCGCAGCAGCCTGTAAAAGTTGGCCTGTTTTATTATATTCGTGTAGTATGGCGACGTTCTTTCTAGGTATATTTATTTCTATGTTAACGCCATTCAAAATTCAATAACATTACACTTGTCTGAAGCAAGCAGCGTTTACATGTAGTTTAAAATCCTTTAAATATATTACAATTTTTTATATGCTTGTATTTATCATCTGAGTGTAAAAATCTATAAATGTAATAGAAATGAAGTTTCCATTACATTTATGTAATTTTCATCGATTTCAAAATGTCGCCTGTTTTTTTATGAAAAGCAGATAAGAAGACAAAACCCATAGGATACTGGAATACGAGTAAAACCGTAGGACTGAAACAGTCGTAATAATAACGTCTATACAGATGGATGTCTACACAGGACAAGCCAGTTCTCAGTGAATACGGATTTAGCATTATTATGCTACGCGTATGTCACTTGTAATGTAACAATAGTGGTACACTGCTAATTATGTCAAACGTCTCACATTGTATGCAAAAACAAGTTTCTTTGATATGCTTATAAGTTGTTCTGCTCTATGTCGTATTAAGTGTTTGCTATGCTAATTTCGTGCCTATTTGAGGCTTCTAGTGTTCAAATTGTATGTGTAATTTTAATTCAACTTTGGTTTTTAAATTTTTAAATAACAGGTTTTTATATTCTTCATATTATGTTTACCGATAGTAAAGTAATAAATTTTTATTTACAATAAATATGTACTAAATACAATCTATATATAGAAAATTTCCTCAAGCCTGCCGCTGCTTCCGATTATCGGCAAGGTTCCCAGAAGGCTGGCAGCGTTTCCTCTTTGGATAGCCAAGCTGACGCGTTGGCGGAAAAAGATCCCCGCCCGCTGGTCTCCGGAGGTCTCGATCAATTTTGAAGACTAGGTGCGAGCAAAGCGGCGATCTTCGGACCCCTACGGTCCCGCGGTATCGACCGCAAAAGGCATAAAAATATAATAACACTCGCTCGTAAATTGACATTTATTGCACCGTTTTTAGTATCTTAATGCAGCTTATTACGCACTTGTTCTTTTTACTTTACATTACCGCACAGTTTTATGATAGGTATAATCCCGATTATGATAAGTTTGTTCCTCACTGCAAGTGATATGTGTGTAGAGTAGACCAAGCATTCTTAATTTAAACGGGTAAAATAGTTCGCCAGCTCACCGCTGTCAAAAAAAAAAACTTGCGCGCCATATTTGTTGACGTTCTCATTGGGTTGATTTGATTATTATCAAAAAATCTACTTAAAAAATAAAAGTCAAAAAATTTTTTCCTCGCAAGGGCGTTGAAAAACGTCGTATGACACGCGTGTGCATTGATTATTCTCGGCTCACTTATCGCTTAATACCGCCTCGAGTGTTAATAACCAACTTTTCACACAATGTACTATTCTTATATTGAAAAATAAATATTAAGTATTTTTTTAAATATAAACATACACACTAACGGTTAATAGAATAAAAACAACGTTAGATTATTTACTTATAACACATACCTTTTATTATAATAATCTCATGAATGATGTATGAATATGCGTCATGGAAATAAAACAGATCGTCTAGGTATTCTATAGAATACCTAATTGATATTATAAACTAGAACTAGTGCTATGAATTAATTCCATTAACAAGGTTTAATTAAATGAATTAGTGCATTGAAAGAAATAAGTTTATGAAAGACCGGTTCCTTTGATGAATGTAAAGTCATTTTTGGTTCAAATCACACGAAAGGTAATGAAAGAGTTAATAATTATAATAAATTCTGTGAATGAACAAAAAACGTTTGTGTATAGAAACTAAGAAGCAAAATAATATTTTCAAGTTACAATAATTTCAATTAAATTGCTGAATAAAAATATCAAATATCACTTACATAATATTATGACTTTTTTATGGGATAGATGTTTTTCAAGTACTAGCTTAAAAAACCTTTCAAAATTTTGTTATTAGTTATCTCATTTGTTTTATTTGACCGTTTTGTAAGTAAGATGTCACCAGTTTAATTGCACATTTATAAAAAAGTTGCGATAAATTAAATCTGAATCTTGTAAACTAAATACTATACAACGAGTATCGGAAAGGGATATCCATAAAATTACACGACTTACTTTTGGTACACACGGCTTCACATCAAGCTATTCATTTCCAGTATAAGCTGTGGCTCGATTCTCGTAATAAAACTTACGTAGCGACATCAACTATTTAAATTGTGTTTCGTGAAATATTCTGTATAAAAAATATTCAATAGTATTATACGCCTCAATAATTAGTCCATAGGACCTTTTTTAACCGACTTAAAAAAAGGGGGAAGTTCTCTATTCGGTTGTATTTTTTTTTAAGTTTGTTACCTCATAACTCCGTCATTTATTAACCGATTTGGAAAATTATTTTTTTATCTGGAAGGGTCACTTCCCGTTTGGTCCCATTGTCATCAGATCAGGATTTGATTACTTCTTAGTGTACTTTGAAGTCGGTTTAAGTTTTTTGTAAAACATTCCAATTATTCAATCGTTCATTTGACATTATAATAGTAATAAAAAACACAGTTTAATTGTTGAAGTCGCTACGATACCGTTGGCGGTCTCGTAGCAACTATTTTCGAATATTTTCGCATTATATACGATTTCCGTACAATTAGAGTCCATCTTATACTGGAAATGTATAGCTTGATGTGTAGCCGTGCGTACTAGGTGCACAGATCGCAAAATAGTTTTGTTTTTTAAATAATACTAGTATATATTTATTTTGAGATAATACTAAAGTAGTCGGTAGTCTTCACCCCTTTATCAAGTGTTGTGAAATGATAAAGACCCTTATTGAGCGGTGACACGTTGGTTCAATAAACTTGGAAGCAAAGTTTGGTATGAATTTTTGAGTAATTTATTTTGAGTTGAAACTTTTTACATAGACTCTTTAACTGATGAGTCTTCACGCATTTCTGACAGAATACTCTTTCCATTTTACGAAAACATCAAAATGTCACCGAGATACAATCGAAACAGGGATATCGATAAAACATTTACGATTAACACAATTTGTTTTATGTACTTGTCCAATTACACGGTGACACAAACTTGTACCTACTGTTTGGGACACACAGTGACCTTTCGCTGACATTTTCCGCTTGATTTTAGGTCACAGCAACCGTACTCGACCGCGGTAGATTGACAATATCTAGCGGTTCCAGCGCTGTTTGTTTTCCCTGCTGGATGTGTATACACAGAAGATAGGGAAACAATTGTAGCGACTTAAGCGTATTTTATTGGTCCATCGCTTGTTTAAATAAAGCGCTGGAAATTATATGTGGTATAAATAAATTTGCTGAATTTTCCGCCCGCGTATGAAGTCAAATATTAATTTCAGTTGTACATTTTTAAGGGTTGAATGAAATTTTGTTTTAGTTCTTTTATGTTAGGTAGTTATAAAATTATATGTTATTGACTGTTTAAAGATTTTAGTAAACAGAATAGTGGATTACTAACATTTATAAGTAAAACTATTATTTTGTTTTGGAAAATCTCTCTCAAATTATAAAGCAGTACCTAATCCAATCTCAGTGGGCGCACAATAAAATAATTTAATTAAATTAAATACTGCAGTTATCAGTTGAATCTTATATTGGTACACATAATCATTTCTAGTATTACATAGAAAAGATTGAAGCATGTACTAATTTCAAAATATTCATTATGATACATGTGTGCAAAGTTGGTATAAGGGAGCCGAGAGTGTAATGATCAGTAGTGAGAAGATTTTTTGATAGTCATCTACTACACAATGATAACGTTAACAAATATGGCACGCAGGTCTTTTTTGACAGTGATGCACTGTCAACCTGTTTTACTCGTTTAAATTAAGAATGCTTTGTGACACATCACTTGCAGTGAGGTACAAACTTAATCTATTTGGGATTTTACCTAGGTATCATAAAACTGTGCGGTAATGTAAAGTAAAAAGCACTAGTGCGTATAAGCTTTATTATAAAAATAAAATCGGCACAATAAAAGTCACTTTACTTTTTTTTGAGAAAGTGTGTTGAAATAGTACATGTGTGCAAAATTGGTCATTACAGACGAGGCGGTATTAAGCAATAAGGAAGCCGAGATTGTAATGATCAATGCATGCGCGTATCATACGACGTTTTTCAACACACATTTTTTGATAATAGTCAACCATACCAATAATGAGAACATTAAGAAATATCTAATTAAAAATATAAATCTAATTTATCTTATGTTCAATGTTATTATTGTGCCATCTTAAAAGCTCTGACCATTACGATCGAAAATATAGGATTATTTTAGGTTAAAAATAAGGTCCAACAAAAACACTGCTTAATGTGACAGTGACAGCGACTAGTGTCGATGCGATCTTCAGTATTGTACGAGACGACAACATTCGCAACCTCACACACACAGACGCGCGACGGCCGGAGCTCCTACCGCCACTCGACTATAGACTTTTGTGTTGGACACATCATCATTTTTGTCACCTATTGCTATTTTCTATTAAACACGTTAAATCTATCGAGGCACCTCATTTAATCACCATCACCGACTTCCACTCCGCTACAACTAGCTTAAAAAAATAAAAAGTTACAGAAACCGAACATTTATAAACAAATAAACACGATTTCGTGACGTTGGGTATCGATAACAACAGCAACAAATATTTAACCTCATTACGAAAAAGTAACAGGGCGTTATTATCTAAAACAAACTGGTAAAACAAAACTACAAACCGATTCGATTAATGCTACATCACAGTTATCTGATAACGCTATCGCCTGTAATCACCATGACGTCATTACTGTAACATCACATCGATGGCCGACAGACAGAATGTCAGATTTTGTTAATCTCTATTGATATGTACTGTAGGCAACGGTAGAGTAAGCCAATGTGAAACAACAGGGACATTGTCAAGGATTTATGAACGGTAAACACACTGCCACGCACCACACAGCATAGCGCGTGAATGCGTGTTTTAACGTTGATTGTAAGTATCTTCGTTTGTATAGAAAACACGCACAGTCCAACATACAGAAAATGTATCCATGCGCGTTCATACAGATCCCACGCCTACAAGCGGAGAAACATGCGCACACGGGCGTGGTTGCGGGGCGAGACGCAAGGTATGGCACACTAAGTCGCAGCGCCATGCGTGATTTTGGATGGGCTCTGCACTGCACTATCACCACAGCGAACGGCTTTGAATGAAATGATTCAGAGCCGACGTGAATCCACAAAACGCAACTACTCGCGTGAGTGCGTAAAAAACCCGCACGATGATGCAGATCTGCACTCCCGCGAGTACGCGCGTAGGTGCGTTGACACGCAACATGCAGCGTCTTGCGTGGCAGTGTGATAACCGCCTTGTTGCTGAAAAATATCTCGATGCGTATTTCTTGGTTATTAGTAGATTGCTTTGTAGTACCCATCGAAATAGTATTACCCTAGAATAAGGGTGACAACTGTAAAAACGGCCGAAGAAATAAGACCACGGTGTTGCTATTTCAGTTTCAGTAGGTCCACGTTTGAACATAGAACATTCATTCATGAGTGACATAATTTTGTTTTATTGAGTTTCCAAGCGGCCACTTTCACGATGTTGTCTTGTACGTAACTCTTAATCTAGACAGAAGATAATATATCGATGTTAGTATCCATTTAACCGTTAGATTGAAAATCTATCTGTAACTAATTAGCGGTGTACCTTCTAGGCTTTGTATGGTTTCCACATTTTGTCTCAAAATGATTTTTGAAATCAAACAGGTCTCAAGTTAACTCCATATAATAGTTAAATGACTTAATGTTGTTTTCCTGCGCGTGAGTATGTTCGCCAGTGCTCATTGAGGAGGGGGGTATGGTCGTTAACGCGTGAGTGATGCTTCGTCTGTTGCAAGCGTCCATGTGGCTACGGTAACCGCTTCCTATCAGGCGGGTCCTAAGCTAGTTTACCGACTTAAAAAAAACACGTCATATGTTTTCTTGTTTTATCAGAGATCCTTATTTTGCAAAAAAAATACCTAAGGCGTAACACTCATGGTTTAAACTATGTAGTCCATTATATGTTACTTAAACAACCGTAATTGATGTCAATATGCTTATTATTAAGTTGGTAAAGTTTCAAGCAAATTGTGATACAAGTAAAGAAAGCTAAGTAAGTTTTGTAAAATTAAAATTATAGTTATTACGTCCGGAGTATCAGAAAATTTACAATATAGAATGAGTTTTGAGCTTTCCGTTTATAAAAACTTTTTATTATCACCTATGCAATATTGTGTGGAAGTTATAGTTACAAAGTTTGTCCGCAGTGCAAGTTCGAGCAGAAAACTGATGCATTATCTGAAAATCCACACAAATAACATAGGTACTACTATTTTATTGGTACGTGAATTACACGTATAATGCTTTCTAGCACTGACCTACCTGCAAATATACTTGCTTTCTAGCCCCAATTATTTAAAATTGATGAAAGTAATTTAGTAAAAATGATCCCACTAAAATCATTTTCATGTAAAATGTTGCCAAGACGAGACCATATGGCTCGAACTGTCAAAAAGTTATCAGATCTCATGTAGAGCCAAGCATATAACTCTGCACGCCTTAACTTCACAAACTCTACACCTTAGTCAAAATATGAGGCTTGACCGTTTCATTTATGTATAAAATTTCATTTGTCTAATTTAGATTTATCACCATTAAAACAGAAACGTGTTTATCCAATCGTCATCATCAACAGCTTACCTACTTGTAGGAAAGGTTATGTTACTAACTTTGCAATTTTATCACATTTTACATTAAAAGTCACAAGAAAAATATACAGCAAGTAAACATTTGTTTAAAAACAAATTAGAGATAAAACAATTTGCCTGTTAAAAATTTCTTAAAAAGTTGTGGAGCTAATTAATTTCATAATAAAGCTACAAGAAAAAGATGGAAAGTTATTATTATCTTATAACAGCATCGTGATACAAAAATGCCGTCGTCCTTAAATTGCTTAAATACATCGAGAATTTGATTTAAAAGGGTCACTTCGAATCATTATTTTAATATATTTGTTTTCCTTATTTCTTATGATTAAAGTCACCAAAACGTCCGCACATTTGATATTTGCAATATTGGTTTTAATCTCAATTTATTTTTTGTCAATCTAATGGTGCGTCCATGCTTGGCGAACCGAGCATGAGCCGAGCCACGAACGAGCACACTGCGAGCACGATTGGCGTGGCGTGGCCGCGTGGACGGGCTTGCGAGCTTCGAACGAGCATTCGTAGCGTGCTCGACTGCGCTCCGCCCGATTGTCAGTTTTTTCACGAACACAGGGATTCGCATCGCGCTAGTTGTAGGCTCGTTGAAGGCTCGTTAAGTACGTCCACGCTTGAAATCGCGAGCAACGAACGCATACTGTTCGTTCGAGGCTCGGCTCGTGCTCGCTTCGCGTAGCATGGACGCACCATTATATGTTTCTCTCTGCAACTGGTCGATTAATCCTAACTTCAGAAATCATGATGCAAAGAATTATATCCATCAAATGCACTAGGTCATCCTACCAATGCTATGGACTAGCAATACAACCAGCACGACCACAAGTTGAGTTTACGAAGACTAGTTTGGCTACAAATAACTTGGAAATTCTCAAGCGAGTAACTCCTGTACACCAACCGCAGCGGTGACCACAGCTTGATCCCGAGCAATCAAACTTTAACCTTGTTTTGGAAACCACAGAGTTATTAATTGAAAAACGAAATATTATAAGTTGGGATCAATTTTCAATGTCACTTTGAAGCTGATAAAGTTAATAAGTATTTTTTACAATCAACTACGCTGAAGCATAGAACCAAGTTCAATCAATGAACTTGATAATGAAATAAAGAAGAAGAGAACTTATTTTTGTTGATCAAAGGAATGTAATATTTATTTTATAATTATTTGGTGCTCGTTCAAGGAAAATAATTTAATTGGCGTTACGAAAACAGGAGAATGATAACTGATAAAACAGAGTTTTATTATGCTTTTTTTTTCTTATTGGCATTACAGTCTTATTTTTAAAAATTATTCTGAAGATTTGGAACTTGGAATAAAGCTATGGAATTTCAATGTAGAAGCTTAAATGTAGTTCTCGGAGATTAAGCACAAAACGCGAGAAGCAAACAAAGGAATTTTAAGGAGATTTGTGCATCTTCTTTATTTATATTTCCATATTTTGTACTTATTACTATAGTGTCTAGAGCCCCTGAGAACATACATTTATGAACATAAAAGAGATATCGTTTTCCACCATTAGCCGGTTAATTTTGCAAACCTGCACAATAGAAGTGGGTGTAGATATTTTGCCCAGATATATCAACTAGAACTAGGTATTATCCGCTAAAGCCTCAAACTTTCCTTTGTGGCATATTAAAAAATACCCTCCTATGAGTCTACTTACCGATAACATACGAGTATCCATCTAGAGTCAGGACACATTTCCGCGGTGCCCCTGATGCGGATCGATGCCTATGCGTTCTTGGCAAGGCACCTAATGCCCTTCCACCTCCTGGATCACTATGACATTTGTGTACCAGCTCTTTATCACTAGCAACGTTGCTGTTGCCATCGACCGAGCCCTGTCTGCTGCCCTCCAGCAGCGCTTTACCACGGCGCATCATCACGACATTCTTATACGCTATCTCCTCTAACCATGTTCACTTGTTCAGAAAAAAATCCACTTGGGTCACTCAAAAAATTATGAACCACTTCACTCGCGTGCTCACAACTCACTGTTTAATCACTCGAAAAATTCTTAGATATGTTTATAATTTCAACACTCTTGTTTTGATATGCTACAGCCCGGAGTCGTAAATTAGGCGCACGCTTCAGGCATTTTCATTGCCTCTGGTCTAAAAACCAATAAATTGAGAATTATTACTCTGACGGCGGTATTTTTTATATTTTTGACGTTGGTGTTATCGGGGATTGTTTAGAGACGGTTTTAATTTCACCTTAAATCCTTATTTCACAGTCTACAAGGGTACTATTAATACGATAATTTGGTGAATATCTAATGCTGATTAAACAAATAATTCCTATTCGATTTCCGCCCATCGATAAGATTTATTGTCGAGATAAATATTGGTTAAGCGCGTATGATATAATTCTTATTATAATATTGGAATCCAATTTCGTATCAGGATAAATATTATTGTAAAATAATCTATAATCGTATTTATTACTGGCTTATTTCTATGAATGTTTTTATCATTTTATAGTTTAAAGACGAATTTTGTTCCTAACATCGATTGTAACATCATTACATAAACATGATGTTCTACACAAACAGTTCTTTGTTCGTCTTTCCAAAACCGAATACAAATGAACGAATCTTTGTTTATCTTTAATTTAGCGTGAATCTAACCAACTTAGCGTTAACGCAATTTCAAATGAACTCGAGTTTATTGTTACAAAACAACGTCTACTGCCTACGGTTAAATCATCCCGTGGAAATCGTACGAGAGGGGCTGCTTTCGTCTTTTTTAAATACCTTGCTCAAAATTTATCCGACTATGGCGAAACCGTGAAATTAATGTTTAGAAAAACACAGGCGGCAACACGGAAATCTATTTTCAAGCGACGAGTGTTGTTTTTCCGCCATAGTAACGCTTCACAGGGCGCCCATAAAATGTTGCGTCACGCCTCACGGTCGGGGGTGGTGGTACCCCCCCACATGTAAACAGATTGTGACGTTGTCCACTGGACTATGCCAAATTGCGACCAACAGGTGGTCCCATTCCCGAATTCCCCGAGTTGAGACTCCAACACTGAACTCACACAGCGACGATTGCGATTTGTTTTTTTTTTTGGATTATATTTTTTTTCGGTCTGATTGTTGACCATTGATATGATCGGACATGTACGGACGGAGCGTTCGGAAAGCGGTTCAGGGCGTCATGACGCGACCACGCTACCGTACCGCGTGGAAGCCTGCGCGCGACTGTCGTCTCGTCCGAGCCACATGCTTCACCCGCCACAGGTAGCTGCTGATTAGTACTGAGCACTTGAAGATCCAAATTCGAAATCCCCGGGACATTGAGCAATTCTTTTACTAAATACGGTATGAACCAGCTATTTACACTAGACCTCTTGTCTTTAAATTCCATCAAGGCACACTTTTCATTGTCATTGTTATAGCTCCATAGAGACTTGAAAACTTTAAGTTATTAGACTTTGCGGCCTTCATTACAAAAATAACCTAATTTGTTCGTGAAATATTATTATCAGGGGAGGTTTATAGATGAGTATAGATAACAATTGGCATTAATAACTGTATTTGTTATATGTTTATTAACCCCTGGTGTCGCAAGCATACATAGGCTGTGCTAACCACCATCATCAAGTGGGCCGAATGCTTGCCTTGCCACCCTACTGGCTTATGAAAAAAACCTGTTCATACCTTGAAGGTGAAGGGAAACACAGACACTGAAAAAAGTTCCAACGAGGCTGTATGGTGATAGTGAATATGAAATAGATGGAAACTTTCCCGACGACTTTTGATAATAGAAATACGAACGATGTTATTTATTCTGTTTACAAATTATCATCAGCATCCTCTCAAGTAAGCAGCTTTATTCAAGTATTCACTCGAGAGGTAGGGAGGGGTATAGATCCCACTTAGATTGAGAAATAAATATTTTTAAAATCATAATGAGTAAAACCTTATCTAACCAAATTATTTATACTTCGCTAATTTTAAATCCATTTGAATAACCCTTGAGATAATAATGGTTTGTGATCTTTGCAAAGGGCATAGAGCTTTTAATGTTTAGTCTAATGATTTTGTTAAAAGAGTGAGCATTAAAGAAACGGTATTTCATTATTACATTAAATTTTACTACAGAAATAATGAAGGTAAAATTTAATTTGAATGGAATTACAGTTATTTATTGATGTAGATATTTCTTTGGTCATTTTTCCAAATGCCATGTTTAGTATCTCATACTGAACAACCGCACGTGTACACTTTTTTTTATTCTGTCCAAGAACTCAAACTCTGCAATGAGGCGTGCATCTATTTTTTCAGGTACTATCTTTATATATAAAATTCTACACTATGTACGTGTGTTTCTGTTGTATCTAGGTTAAATTATCGACTGCAGCGCCATCTGCCGGGTTGATTTGTGAATCTAAACCATCCAGGGCGCTACCGAAACGCATACAAAAAAACATTCAAATCGGTCCAGCCGTTTAGCAGGAGTTCAGTGACAAACACACGTAATTAACTCCCTGGATAGTTTAGATAGGGTAGGGTAGGGTAGAGTAACACCACGCGAACGCAGTCGCACCGGGCAGCTAGTATATTATAATAATATGTCGGGAAATCGGATTATTGTTACGACGTTGGATCATGACATTATCATGGTATTAGGATTGTGAAATACTGGGAACACTATTATATTACGTTTTTATAAAAAAAAATAAGGGCATGCATTGCATTTTGTATCACACGTGTTATAGCCGCTTTCTCTCGTCGGCCGCTCTGTAGAGTCTTTGTAGTAAGTCTATTATCATCTCTCGAGCTGTGTGGCACCTCAGTGCAGTTGCTATTTCACCCATATTTTTTTTTTTTTTTTTTTTTTAATCTTATTTAATGGGCTTTGTCGCTTATGCGATTATGTCGCCCGGGTAATTTCAATACATAGAATCGTCTCAATCAACCACACTAATTTCTTATAATTAACTTATACAGTGCCTTGGCGGGATCCGAAAATGGGTCAGCCAGAGCGCTGTTACATGCTCCAATATTATTAAATCGAACTGTTCTGAGAGATTCATAAAGTGTTATTTGTTGAAATTACAACAAATAAAAATCAAAATCAAAAAGTTTTTTATTCAATTTAGGCCTTGGTAAGGCACTTATGAACGTTAAATTGGTACATACAGTTGAATTTACCACCGGTTCGATACACTTAAACTGAGAAGACTCCGGCAAGAAACTCAGCAAGGCTTTTTTTTTTATAATATTAAATAATAAACCTATGGGGCCCATGAGAAGTTTGTTGCGTCGCTTCTTCTCCTCATACGTGACTTTTACGAAGCGATAGTATAACGTTGTTTTATTGTTTGCACTACGCCCGTCGAATCCTGATACCACTGAACTCTAATCGTGATGTTCGTATCGCTTGGCCGTCGCTGACGCCGACATATATAATATTTTTAAACTGAAAAGAAAATTTGTAATGTGTTATATACTTATGTACAGGAATTTAAAACATTCTTTTGGGAGTTATCACTATCACTCACTATATACAAAAGTTTGGATGAATGGATGAACAACTGAACGGATTGGTATGAATTTTGGCACGCTGATTAACACATATGGTACTTTTTATACGGGGAAAGCAATATGTCCCTCGGGTACGCGGGTAAAACTGCGGGGTGCAACTAGTTAGATACTTTTTATGCAAGGCAGTGACATAATTATATTATATACGGATCAAAACCTTTCAAAATAATTTAAAATTATTGCATAAACAAAAAGTAATTACTGGAATTGAAAATAAATTAATGTTTTAACCTAAATTATTCCATTAAAATGCCGTTAAATTTAAATGAAACTTTGGAAAACTGCTCACTAACATTATGACAAAATTCATCAAAGTCTACCAAAAATGTATAATAATTCATAGAGTAGAAACATTGTACTTGCTAAAATAGATACTTAATTAAAAGTATCAAAAATTTAAAAGTTCGAAGTATTTCAAGCCGATAAATACTTTCTAACTTACATTATCTTATTTATTAAATTATTTAACATGATAATTTTTAATCATTTTAGGGTTCGGAACCCAAAAGGAACCCGTATGGTACTACTTCGTATATCTTTCCGTCTGTCCGTCTGTCACAGTGATCTTTATCTTTCAGTCATCCAGCAACCACTAATGCTATTGATTGGAAATTTGGAATAGTTTTAATATTGCTTACATAATATTATTGCAACTGAAAATTTTGAATAAATATTTTTATTCCAAACTAATACTAAAAACTACTATCAAACTGATATGGCACTTCTGTACACAATTAAATTAAAAAATAAGTATATGATTAGACAAATCCTAGCTTTGATAAATTTAAAAGCAATAGGAAGAAGATCCCGAAAATATTGATTTTTACGAGAATCAAATATAATGGCAATCACTATGAGAAAGTAGAAAAATATAAGTTAATTAAAAGAAGTCCCCAAGAAGAATGAAGTCACCCAACGATAAAAAATAATTAACACGTAAAAAACTACTATACTAATACCTTTTGATCTTATAACGAGGGTAAGAAAAACTTCTACGTCCCTTAGTTGGAAGTTCGTTATAGTTGGTGAAGTCTTTACAGTTCCTTTTGTTTAGGGACAAGTCTGCCCTTTCCGATTATCGTGACAGTGGACTGGCACAAGATTAGGATGGATTGTGACTTTGCTTCTATTTTTTTTATTGTAACTTAGGTTAATGTTTCTTTTTACCCGACTGACCCGGAAGGAGGGTTATATTTTTCGAGTGTATGTATAGGTGTGTGTGTAGGGGGGAATTAAAATTTAATTATTAGGACAATATGGGTATCAAAGCAAACTTTGTAAATATCCCATTCTAGATATGTAAAATATTATAATACATTTATGTTATAATCCCAAAAAGCACGTTTAATGCAAAGACAGTAGGTGTTTTTTTTTTTTTTTATTAAATTAAATGGGCTTGCGTTTGGCCACTGACCCGCCCATAAGGGGCGATGACGAAGCCTAAGATGAAACACGCTTACCCAGAAGAAACCTATTCACTCTGGCCTTGAAAGTTCCTAGATTGTAGGCGTCAGGAAACACAGACGCCGGAAGCAAGTTCCACTCCCTTGCTGTCCGCATTATAAATGAGGATGCAAAACGCTGTGTCCGTATTTTCGGTATGTCAACAACGTACGGGTGAAAATTTTCCCGGCGTCTTGTGGTTCGGTGTAAAAATGGGGATGGTGGAATTAGGTTGAACAATTCCTGCGCACTCTCTCCAAAATATATCCTGTAGAAAACCGATAAGCAAGCAACCTTTCTTCGATTAGATGGTCGAGGCTCGTGAGTTTCGCCTTAATTAAAGACTCATCTCCGAAGAGTCTCCTGGCTCGGCGGTCTATTGAGTCGAGGGCCTCAAGCTGGTACTTAGCTGATCCATCCCAAAGATGGCAGCAGTACTCCATGCATGACCGGACTTGTGCTTTATAAAGTTGGAGCAACTGCCCAGGCGTGAAGTACCGGTTAACCTGTAAACCAAACTACTAACTAAGCGTTAACCATACGTAACTCACAGGGTTGTGAAGGTTATTAGCCTTACTTTACCATACCGCTCATTTACTTACTAATTTAACTGAACAACTCATTCATTAATAAAACAGAAAACTCTGAAATAAAATAAATTTTTAAAAATAACAAATTGTACATATAGATTAGATTTTGAGAGAGGTAGAGCGTAGCGTTTATTCGCTCGCAGAGCAGCTCGACTGGGGAAGTACCTCCCTCCTTACAGAATACCGCAGGAAAGGTCGGTAACGCGTGAGCGATGCTTTGTGTGTTGCAAGCTTCCATATGGCTACGTTAACCGCTTACCATCAGGCGGGCCGTATGCCTGTTTAACGAGAAAAACTATCTCTTTAATCTATAGAATTTTTAATAACTGCAATACCTTATAAAGTTCAAGTTATATAATGTTTTACGCATTCGGGTTCTTTGTTTCTATTAATTAATTTACATACCTGAGCATATTTACCAAATACCTACAATCTATAATAATAAGAAATTGCCTCAAAGCTATATTATTTTTTCACCGTAAACTCACCATGGTAAGTAGTGATGTGGTCGAAGGTGATATATACTCAAAGCGTAGAACGGAAATGGCAGTAGATTTGGAAGAAATGCCTGAAAGTGGTGGAGTAAATAATGAAAAAGTACATAAGCTTTTTTCAGCGAGTAAAAAAAAAACTATATACTACGTTACTACTAACTAAGGTTAATCAATTACGACTGGCCTAAAACTATCCTCGAGGCAGCCTTTAAACAAGAAGCAATACTTCCAACATAATTACAAACAAACAGACATTGTAAACCTTCGGTGAGGCAACATGTTCGTGATAATTGGATCAACGGAGGGAGGTAAGCCAAAGTTCGCGTGACGACGGTTCATTTCAGCGCCGGCTACTTACAATTTGTTTTATCGCTGCACTAGATACTGGCTGTGTGGAATTTTATTTAGGCCTTTTTTATTCCGTCGGCTGTGAGGCTATATCGATAAGGTTTACAAAGCGGCCGTACGCTTTTTTCAAGCGTTTTATTTATGTTTTAGTCTGTTCGCTTCAGTATAGAAGCGTTTGAGATATTCAGGTTTTATTCAGTGGCAATGCTGCCCACATTATTTTAGCAGGCCTTATGAAAATACTAAAGACAAATATCGATTTATTTCAGTTTCGTATAAAATACAGTAATAACATACGGCTAATAAATCAATTATAATAAGAATAATAATTTACCTAATAATTTGAATAAAATTTCAGTTTCAATAAAAATCTTTCTTCCACATAAACTGTAAATATATAATAATTTAAAATTTTGCTCTTGGGAAATCAAAATATTATTGGTATACTCTCTGGTAAAATTTAATGTATCGTTTATTTTAATGAGTTGGTGATAGAGTCATTTATATGTGCGCTATAATAATATGATTGTTCGATCGGGTCTGGCACCGGGGTCTTCTAACGAAGTTACCAGCATACGGGCTTCCCGAGGGATTATGCAAATGGGTAGCCAGCTTTCTGTCCAGCAGATGCATAAGAGCCGTCGTAGACGGTAGCTGCTCCGACAGCATGGACATAAATGCCGGCGTCCCGCAAGGCTCTGTGCTGTCCCCAACACTGTTCCTACTGCATATCAATGATATGCTGTCTATTGACGGCGTTCATTGTTATGCGGACGACAGTACAGGGGACGCTTATTACACGGGCCGTGCTAATATCCCTCGTTCCGAGGTGGAGGAAAGCCGCGAACGGCTGTTGTCTGAAATCGAGAGTACACTAACTAGTGTCTCCGATTGGGGCAGACTAAACCTAGTCCATTTCAACCCCACTAAGACTCAAGCCTGCGCGTTCTCCGCTAAGAAAACCCCATTTGCTGTGGCTTCACAGTTCCAGAACACGTCCCTGAACATCAGCAAAAGCATCGGGATCCTTGGCGTCGACATTTCTAGCGACGTTTTGTTCCGAAGTCACTTAGAAGACAAGGTTAAGCTGGCATCCAAAAAGCTCGGAGTGCTCAACAGAGCGAGGCAGTACTTCACATCGGGGCAAAGGCTGCAACTTTATAAGTCGCAAGTCCGGCCTCATATGGAGTACTGCTGTCATCTATGGGCAGGGGCACCTGGATACCAGCTTGATCCTTTAGACTCGGTTCAACGACGTGCCATCAGAATTGTTGACGATCCCGAGGTCACAAGCGGTTTAGAGCCCCTCAGTCTGAGGAGAGACTTTGCCTCCTTATGTGTGTTCTACCGCTTGTACAACGGACGGTGTTCTGAAGAATTGTTTAAGATGATGCCCACGGCTACTTTCTACCATCGCAACTCTCGCCATCGACGGGTAGTCCATCCTCACATATTGAAACCTGAATTGTTTCGTACTGTGCGGGCTCAAAGGAGCTTCCTTCCGCGGACGCTCAGATTGTGGAATGAGCTCCCCGCCGTGGTTTTCCCAATGGAGTACAGCATGGGGTTCTTCAAAAGGGATGTGAACAGATTTCTGCAGGGTCGGCAACGCGCGCGTGATACCCCTGGTGTTGCAAGCGTCCATAGGCTACGGTAACCGCTTACCATCAGGCGGGCCGTATGCTTGTTTGCCACCTAAGTGGTATAAAAAAAAAAAAGTGTGATAAAAATGTATGCAAGGCGTTCACAAGTAATTAAGACTAATTTGGTAGGAATTTCAACATTTCTTATGGTTTTTGTTAGTAAGAGATATAGCGACAAACGCAGAATCGGCACCATAATGATGATAACTATATTTTTTAAGCAGTTCGTTTCGTTCAAACAGCATACATTGTGACATCCCGCTTATATTAGGCTGTCTGTCCACCAGAGCGGAAATATGAAAATTTAGTGCAAGATAATTGCCAAAATTCACGTCGCGTCAATTCTTTAGGTTAAATCCTAGCTCTGCTCCGGTAGAGAGCTCACGTTGTGTGATTTCAAGGACATGTCAAGAATATGTCATTTTAGCTGACTTCGCCCCCAGATGTACTCTATACATATATGGCTTTTTTATCTCTTTAAATGCCATCTCAAGAACCCATAACCTATTATTCTTATTTTCCTAAAGCCAACGTATTACGTTGGCTTTATTTCAGGGCGGGCCGCATATTAAAAGATATTTTCTGTCAGAAATGTTCTGTCGCCCGCAGGAATCACTCCGCAAACCTATCAGAAATTTCGCTCCGGCGAGTTTGAGCTTAGTTCGCGGCTGGCCGTCAGGATAGTTTTTATAATAATGGAATAAATAATTTAAATATAATAAAATTATTTGTTTATTTTTTCCATTTCTTTCGAATGTCTGTTAGATCGTTCTTAAAAGACAAGCGAAAAAAAAAGAATCATCATCCTGTGTCACCATACAAAGTGAACGTGCGCATTCCACACGGCGTGCACTAGACAACTGACTGATGCGAATTTCTGATAGATGTGCGGGGTATAGTACAAAATGTATGAAGAGAGCGCCCTCCGACGTTCTGATCAGAAAAAAATCTGACGTCCGATCGTTTGCATCCGGGACTCATCAGAAGCGGACGTCAGACACGTCAGAATTCTGATAGTATGCGGTCTAGGACAAAATGTATGAGCAACGTACCTTCCGGCGGGCGTCAGAAATTTTCTTATAGTATGCGGCCGTTTATTAATAAACGTAACTAATTTTATCTATGAAAATAAATCGAAGCCAATATAAATAAAAGTGGCTATGAGTGAATGAACGAGGAGATTTTCGAACGCAACTAAGCGGAAATGACCTTATACTCTGTATCATCAGATACTGAAACAAATACGTTTATTGCTAATAATGAGTAATGGCTGAAGAGAATCGGATGAAAAATAACGGGAACATACACCATACCCCGGAACAACACATTCAAATATAGAAGGAATCTTCCTTAGTATATCAATATTTAAGGTCAGAGTGAATAGGTATTTTCTGGGTAACCGTGTTAGTCCTCGGTCTCGATGAAGGACAAACGCAAGCGTAAGCATAAAAAAAATTAACCTGACTAGACCAAATATTATAAATACATGCGAAGTAAAAAAAAACACTACAAGTTAATTTAAAAGTTAAGTTAATTTTGAAACACTACATATTGTGCATTAGATCCGTCAACAGTAAGAAACAACCAGAAAAACTTACCGAAAGAAAAGGAAGAGGCTTTAATTGTCACAACTTTTAACTCATGGAAATTTAAAAATAACAAAAACCTTGTAGGTAGTATTACAGTTGAAACTAAAGAAACTAGTTATATGGCTATGTAAACGTAATGGTGCGTCCATGCTACGGGAATCGAGCACGAGCCGAGCCACGAACGAACCTACAACGAGCACGATGAGAATCCCTTTGTTCGTGAAAAAACTGACAATCGCGTTCGTTCGAGGCTCGAAAGCACTTCGCACTTCCTACAATATACAAATCTATAATGCCACTAACTGACGTAAAATATTCCTCCTGCAAAATAAAGGGACAGCAACAACCTGCATACAAAATTAAATTTATTCCCAACACATCGATAACGTGGGGAGTGTGACCAAAAACGAATGCAGGTTTTATTTTTTATACGATAACGTGTCGGTATAGTCCCGCACAAACTTATCTGACCCTAACACTAAGTACATTTTATTTTCTTTTATTATCAAAATTGTGAAATAATTTTGTTATAAATTTTTTCTTACTTTCGAGATCTTTATTATTAGCCAATAGAATATAAGCTCAATTGTGCTTTGGATAATGCTAGTTTGATCCCTTTAAATAACTAAATAATAATAATATCCATTATAATTCTAATTTATTGAGCATCCAATTCGAAACCCGTAACGCCATCATCGTAACCGAACGGCAGCAAACGGAACTAAAATCGTCGACATACGCGCTCACAACCTCGCGGCATTTTACCGCATGATGTACTCACCAATAGTATAAGTGGCGCCATCTATTTGAAACGTAGCGCTCTTGCACTTCTTGAAGACTTTTCCACTGACGACCTGCCTCGTAGCGCTACCGTGTGTCGCTGGGTTCGACGCAATTTCCCGCCTCACCACTTGATGTGTGGTGCAGCTGTCAAACTTATTCCTCAACTCCTCGAACGATAAATCGGACGGCAAGTCCGGCGATTTATCGCGATAGTGACGCACTTGCCCGCACAATTGACCGCCCTGTGCCGAATCGACCACTTTCTTGTCCATTTTGTCTCACTTTTGCACTCTCACTTTTTACCATTTGATACAAACATTGTCACTGTACAATGTCACTAGAAAAGAAAAAAAAATATGTTAGAATATTTTGTGTATAGATCCTGACTCCTGAATTACGTAAAAAGGTTTATGTATAAATTGACGCTGATAAGAATACGATCCAGAAGTGGTGTCAGATTTTTTACTTATTCGGCTTTGCAATTTTTCTTATACTAACTAGCGTTTATAAACAACGAGTATGTATATAGTTCTTATTAACGTACTTATTTTTTTTTCACCAGTCAGATGACTCAACATATTGACTGAATCAACCTAATGGACCTTGGCAAAGTTTTTGTTAGCCACTACCCCACTAACCCGGATGCCGAAAATTAATCAAGTTAATTTGTTGACGAACAAACTTGCTTGATAGAGCTTTGAAGCGTGCACGTCATTCTATAAAATTATGTATTCTAATATTTATTCGTGATTATCTATTAATGCTATTAAAACGACTATGAGTATTCATTATCGATGAAAGTAAAAATAATGTAATTTTAAGCCTATACCGGTTATTTTAAGCAATTATTTACTATTATAGATTTAATCGTGAAACTTTAATTGACTTAATTTAAAGGATAATTAATTGTTTTTGCACATAATTGTTACTGAGCTTTACTGTTTAATGTTTAATATAGATAATATAAAAATGCGTTCCTATACATGATGATAATTCATCCGATTGCGATTATACTTTGAAATAAAAGGCATTGCAAACTAAAGCATAGTTATTTCCTAGGATAAAATAAACAAATGAGATGTCATTGTTAAAATAAATGTATTCATAAAATTGTCAGTAAGCCTTACTCTAAAACCCTCTGAAATTCTGTTGATCTAGTTATAATTAGGTACAAATCCAGAACAAAGTAGATTAATCCGATAAAAACAGCGGTAGAACAAATAACAAAATGTTATGTAAATATTTACAGCTGGAATGATACCTGTTGAAAGTTTTGCTCTATTTTAGGAATGATTTACTGTTGGTATAATAAGAATAATCTTTTTACAATCTTCACGTGTACCACGTTTGTTTTAGTTGTTTCATTTGACTTCATTTTTGAGTTCATCATTTACTGAGGACCCTAATTCTTTCTTCCCGTCTAGTTCTTATGAACAGTATGAGGCACGAATGGTGAGCACAGATAGGCAGTAGTGGGGGCATAAGCTCGCGTATGTATACTTTTGGCCAAATCACAGTAGCTAAATGACACGCAAGAATCCAATAGACGACGAGCATTGGCTGACGAACCAATCGTGTGCAGCTCGGCGCTCTCCCCTTCTTCATTCCGCCAAACAGACCGAAAAAATAACAACTGCGCAGGTGTCAATCTGTGCTTACCACTCGTGCCCCTTACTATACCATTTACGTGACGGCCACATACAGAGTTTCGGGGAAATTTTGGTCACATAACAGACCAAATCAAAACAACACCAACAACTCTTTTTTTTTATTATACTTGGTACAATACCTTAAAATTTTAAAAACAATAGTATATACATTCATTAAAGTAATCCTAATCCTAACAAATATTATAAATGCGAAAGTGAATTTGTTTGTTTGTTTGTTTCTTACGCCTTCACGCCCTAACTACTCAACGGATCATTTGGTATGCAGATAGCCTATGGTATGGAAAAGGACATAGGCTACTTTTTGTCCTGGGAACGCGGGTGAAACCGAGGGGGACAGCTATAAAACTGATATTTTAATATGTCGTTTCGATACTTGGATTGGTAAGAAATATAATACTTGTACAAATTATTTTTTGTAGATTCTTTTACCAACGTTTAGGAGTAAAAAAGCCGATAAATATTTTCCAAATAAAATTCGGCATTTGGAAAAAGTATCTCTATTCTGTACCTTTTTCTGTCTGTATTACTTCGAAATCTAATTCAGATCGTGCCTGTGATTGTCATACTACAAGTTTTATGTCAGTGACTACCAGTCGACGTTCTTTATCTATAATAAAAAGGAAATTGAAATGGCCTTTAACAAATTAAGTTTAAAATAAATAAGATTCTGAAATAGAAAAGTTTATAACCTTTCTAAATATATTTTATAAAAAAATATATACTTATCAGAGTATAAAATGCCTCATATTCAATATAAGTTTAAAATATTGATTGTTTTATAATCAAAACCTGATATTTCACATTATCTTTATTTTTTATTTATCGTAATATTTTTACTTTTAGGAATATTAATAAAAATGCAAATGGCAATAGTTTTGTCAAAGATAATTTTTTATTATGCTTTGACGAATTTTTTGTTCGTATAATTACAACTAGGTAGAGTAGAGCTAGAGTTTTTTTTTATATCACTTAGGTGGCAAACAAGCATACGGCCCACCTCATGGTAAGCGGTTACCGTAGCCTATGGACGCTTGCAACACCAGGGGTATCACGCGCGCGTTGCCGAGAATGAAAACAAATGCCAAGAAAATACTAAATATGTTGTCTTTCCCATTCGCCGTTTTATCAATTACAGTGCGGACTGGAGGCGGGCGGAGAGAATGCATATCAGACACCTAGTAAGGTTGACCAAATCACGGAAATCCTCCGAAAAAGTCTATGTTTAACCATCTGTTTATGATAGGACTTTTACTAAGCTATCCCTAAGAAAATACTGAACATACCTGTGAAAGTTACATCGCAATAGGATTAGCCGTTTCTGAGAATAGCCCAATATTAACATGTGTCAGAAATTCATTCGCTCGGTGGTCGCACTGTTATCTTAAAATAGACAATAACTAGTTTTTATAGGAGTATAAAGCAAGCTAAGCGTAATAGCTATAACCACGACACAGTAGCATCTGTTCTTGTCATGTTTATATTGTGCTCCACGATTGTATATTAGGAAAGCCTTTCTTTATTAATTTTAAATATTTTGTTGGATGGAAATGTTAATTATATTATTTTTTGGGGTTGTTCCATCTACCTGAGTTACAATTTTAACCATTTAACCATCACCCGATAGTACGTCATATTGACATAGCTTTTGGGTTTAATGGTCCAAATTCTCATAAGTCTATCTTAAAGCGTCTTTTCATGGATCGACAAAGATAGTGAAAAATTACACTTGTATTGCTAAGTAAGTTTCTTTGTACTTTACGTGCTTAGCTATAGGCTAATAAATTGGCCATAATTTCTACATACGAAACTAGCTTTCATAGCTATCATTTGCTAGCAGCCTAGAACATCCGGTATTTTCTAGGCGTTGAACTTACTGCTTGGCTATAGATTTCATTTGACATCCTATTGAAATAAATATTAATAAAATAGATTGACATTTGGTACAGTTGGGTTAGATGTGTTTTACATTATCAAAATATATAAGACACGTATTTTACCTTTTCTCAATTAAACAAAAAAATACGAAGATAGGTACGTGTGTTCATGTTCCGCGTGACGTCAAGTCACGTTAGAGTACACTTTTTAATCTAAAGTTACGTCACGAGCCTCCACTCCCGAACTTTGACTCGCTTTATCTTTGTCAATTTTTTATGATTTGGTAAAGCAAAATATACGTGTCTAATATTTTTTGATAATCTAACTGAGACGGGCCGATTCGTTTTTTTTTTTACCCAAGAATCATCCCTATTGTAGACGATAGGACGAATGTACCCCGCAAGACATATTAAATTGTTACCCAAATGCAAAGAAGGAATAGTAAATGAGTAAACGTAAATAAATTGAAACTCAAGCGCCGTGAAGAATCCCGTCGCGTTATTCGTGGAAACGACACGAAAACTCTTAACTTAACTTTATTTGACATCGAGAACAGGTTGATGGTAATTTATTGTGTTTATTTTGAGATATAAAAAGTGAATTCACACACGGTTTATTTTTGTTTATGTTCGGTATTTACACACGAAAGTGAACCTTAATGGAGTTACGAACTTTGAAGTGGGAAGGGATTTAAACTTTTTATGTAGGTAAATGGAAATAAAGGAATTTTTCAGAGGTCGTTACTATGCACATTAAGCCTGCATAAAGCTTACGTACATTACGTAGATGTGCGGAGGAAAAATTAGTGAATAAGCCTTCCCTAAGCATGTGCATGGGATGGAAATCGAACCAATGACCTGTGGCGTACAATATATTTAACATCCACGCCAAATAGCCCGTCGAAATTAAAGAATATAAATTTTATTCAAACTATATCGAAAGTAGAAGAGTAATTTTATTAAATTATATTACAACCAAACTAAAGACAAACCCCCATATTCATAATCGCTTTTTAACTAAATCAGTGTAATAGTATCCTCCATCTCACTCTTTCGATCACAAAATGTCACGTGTCAGATAAAGACTTCAGAATTTTAGCTAATCAATGTTTGATAACTTTATTATGAATAAGGGGGTAAAAATGCAACGGTTATCTTTTGCATGACAGCAAATAAAACGTTTCAAGTTCTTAACATTACCGGCACTAATTTATTTAAAAAACAAGACAATTAAATTTTTTCGAAAGAATCAATAAATGTTATTTTGATTAAAGGTACTGGCACATTTTGATAGGCAACCCGGCAAAAATACATTCCCCCATTCACAATTATATAATACTAGTTCCACCCCGTGGTTGCTCCCGCGTACCCGGGATAAAAAGTACCCTATCCATTACATATTCTATCATCGTGCCAAATTTCAATAAAATCCATTCAGTAGTTTATGCGTGAAAGAGTAACAAACATTCATACATACAAACATTCGCGTTTATAATATTATCAAGGATAGTAAGGATTATTTAAAAAAAACTCTATTCCCCTTATTAATAAATAAGGTGTAAGTCAAGTCTAGAAATATCTAGGTTTTAAATATATCCGTCACTTTCTAATGTCATATAACAAAAAGGGCTGGGGCTATCTTAATACCTGGGTTTTACAAGACTGACTTAAACGGTATGAGCGTAGTAATATTGCAGCTAGATCTTAGGCAATCTATATCTGTATGTTTGTATATGTTTAAAAACTCTTAAGTATAATATTTTTTTCCTACGTACCCTGTACGTGAAGTACTGTAAGTGACATTATATACAAATATACTGTGCAAAAAACCACAAAACAATTCTGTTTACTACTTTAAGTTCTACATAATACCTTGTCTCTATAAACTGGTCCCGAACGCGACTGAGGTAGACGTAAAGGATTTCATTACAGGTTGGATTAGAGATATGAATATAGCTACCCAGAGTCAGCTGTAGTTAGGTAATATACCAGGCTAAACCTTATTTAAGGCTTTGGAGCAAGGGTATGTATGGGTACTAATAAATTATTTTAGTGCCATTATTTTCATATTATTTTATTGGTAAACAGCCATCTTACATCTCTTTCAACTCTTCTTCATCAAAATGTCACCTGATAGAGATTACATCCTGATAAAATCGCTCCTAAAGTCGTGTATGACTATTCCAATCATTTGGTAAATAATAATTTGTATATTCATTATGTTTATTATAATTTGTATATCAAAAGTTTGTTAGACAGGCGAGTCAGCTTATGGGATGCCGAGTTTGGTAATTCCATTGAAGAGGATTGTCTAAACAGCTTTTTAATTGTAAAAATGTTTACGGAGATAAATATAGCTACAGTATGAGGCACGAATGGCGAGCACAGGCAGTAGTGGGGGCAAGCTCGTGCATATGTAAACTTTTGACAAATGACACGTAAGAATCCAATAGACGACGAACATCGACTGACGAACCAATCGTGTGCAGCTCGGTGCTCCCCCCTGCTTCATTCCGCCAAACAGACCGAAAATTAACTACTGGGCAGGTGTCAATCTGTGCTCACGACTCGTGCCCCTTACTATATACTGGCATAAATATAGCTGAAGATTGCCGATAGGTACTAGAAATCAGGGTTAAACAGTGAATATACATTTTTTTTACAAAATTTTCAAGAATTTTAGTTTATCTGGTAACCCTACTTGGGTAGCCCTCGGTTGGGAGATTATAACGCAATATAATTCTGCAGATGGCTCTCTCAGATGAATGAAATTAAAAATATAAATGAGCTTCCCGGAATAATCCGGTTTGTGACGGGAATGGATTCAAGTGGTTTTTAGCCCAGTTGATATTTAGGACTAAAATAGGATTCTTTTAGGTATTAAATGTGCTTCCTAACGAATGAGAAACAGCAAAAATTTCACCAATATTATAAATGTGTTTGGATGTTTATGATTAAATCACGCATAAACTGGTGAACAGATTTGGAGAAAAAATTACACTGATAAAATATGTTCTGGATTGACATATCGTAAATGTTATTCCAGGAAAACTTAATATACCTCTGAAATGCGGCAAAAACGGGGCAGATGCTAATAGCTGGATAAAATATATGAATTGCAGCATCTATTCAACTGAAAATTACGTCACAGTTACGGATTTTGGTCTGAATTCAATTCAATCGAAAATGACTGGAAACTTGCCAAGATTGCTCTTTAAATAGTTTGTAAAAAAACTTAATCAGAAAAATGTGCCGAGGTGAAGATTTAACTTTAAGTCATGTTTTAAACTTACGCTTTCCAACTTTTATATTTCCCGAGAGATTTTTCCGTTGGACCATTTATTATTTCATTAGTAACGTTTACTCAACTTTTATCAGACTATTTGTCTTCCTTCTTGCAGACAGTCGTTTTTAGGGTTCCGTAGCCAAATGGCAAAAAACGGAACCCTTATAGATTCGTCATGTCTGTCTGTCTGTCTGTCTGTCCGTCCGTATGTCACAGCCACTTTTTTCCGAAACTATAAGAACTATAATGTTGAAACTTGGTAAGTAGATGTATTCTGTGAACCGCATTAAGATTTTCACATGAAAATAGAAAAAAAACAATAAATTTTGGGTGTTTCCCATACTTAGAACTGAAACATTTTTTTTTTTTTTTATAGAACCCATACGTGTGTGGTGTCTATGGATAGGTCTCTATCTATTCTAATCTGAATAGTTTGCGCGAGAGAGACTTCCAAAGTGGTAAAATGTGTGTCCCCCCCCCCTGTAACTTCTAAAATAAGAAAATGATAAAACTAAAAAAAAATATGATGTACATTACGTACGATGCAAACTTCCAACGAAAATTGGTTTGAACGAGATCTAGTAAGTAGTTTTTTTTAATACGTCATAAATTGAAATTCATCTCAAATACATACTCAGGTCTATACTTTTTTCCATTTACTTATATACCTACAGGTTACGGAACCCTCGGTGCGCGAGTCTGACTAGCACTTGGCCGGTTTTTTCTATTTGTAGCTCTACAACTGAAGGGCTTTTTACTTATCTTACTAAGGGTGGATTTGACCAAACGTGGAAAATATTATAACAACAATTCTAACTTATTCCTCTTTTAACTTCGTCAGCGTTTTTCGTTACTCAAGGTTAACCGAATGAATGAATATTTTAATAAGAAACCAGGCTAAATCAAAACACTCATGATTCTCAAGTACAAAGTATAATCTTACGTTAACTTTATTTAGGTGAATAACTGGTAAGTTAAGGGTGGTAGCCAGCCAGGGGGGTATCATACCACCGTAAAATGGGTATGAGTAACAGCCGATTTAAAGGTTCCAAACCAAAAAGGAAAAAAGTAGAAAGCATAAGTGTTCTTCCTTATGGTACCACTTCATCCGTCTGTCCATCTGCCACAGCTTCGTAAGTGGTTGTCACTTGTCAGGTATAGTGTGCCGTCTTTTATGACCGAGAGGTTGGTAGAAAATCTCAGTAGAATCAAGGGGGTATGTCCATCTGTCACAGCGGTATATTTCAGCAACTGATGAAATATTTTATACCTAATTCTTGTCATGTATAACAAATGAAAAAAAAAATGTTATGTAGAAGGGCTCAAATGGGGGACCGTTTCCAAGTATAAAAATACAAGTTTGAATTTCCTTGTATCAATATGTATAATCAATGCCACATTTCGTTGTAATTTTATAACTCAAGAACGGGCTCACCTATTCAAATCAAATGTTTAGGCTTTGTTCGGACTATTTAGTAGATGGTTTATGTGAAGTTTGCACAAAATCGGTCGAGCGGTTCTTCATTAATCACATTTTTATTATTTCACTTTATACGTAACGAAGCACGTACCGGGCCGCTAGTAGTTGTGTAATTTTTGACTTATGACAAAAAATACCATGTTAAATAAATTATAGTAGATAGATATTGATGTAAATATTACAGGAACAATTTAATTACTAATTGGCATAGTTTTTTGGGATACATCAAAAACCTTCACAAATAAATTTAGTTATGCGGTCCGGTTTTTTTCAATACTCATCGCCCAAATCAAGATATCATGTGTAAGGAAGGTCTCGGTGCGTGAATCAGACACAAACTCACACTTGGCCAGTTTTTATTTATTTATTAATTTATGGAAAATTCGAACGCTGAGGGTTTCAGAATCATGTCATCAATCCATGGTAGCAGTCTTCGTTTTCGCAGTCCTTGAGTATTTTCTTTCAGACGATGTAATAATTCTAAATAAATTATTGAACACTCTTGAATACTCATAGAACAATACCAATCTAATACTATTGTTATCAGTCCAAGGATAAACTGTTTGTTTCAAATAAACAACCAGAACAGTTTGCTGCTTAGTGATTTAAATTTAAATGAATCGGCGTCTCGCTCTTGTTCCTTTTTTTGATGAATAACTTTTGTACGAAGACAAAATGTAATATGTAAAATAAAAATAAAATAGGGGGCCAACCACAAGCTCTTAAAACAATATTATTATAAACTTACTTGACTTTTGTCTTATTTCGACGCCGGATGTCAAAGAGGGACAAAAGAAAATAAATAAGGTTATTTTAACCTTGTTAAGAGCTTGTGGTAGGCCCCCTGGATTCCATAAATTAAAGATAGAATTACGAAATTGTTTATTTTTCATTCAGGATCGAAATGAAATCTTTTTGAGCGACATAAAAAATTAAAATAAATATTTTTTTTGTCGGAAAAACGTGTTCTATTTTACGAAAATTCATTTCCATTTTGACATAAATTAGCAGCTAATGAACTTAAAAAAACAGTTTATATATTTAACTGCATTCGTTACATACTGTCTTTGCTATAAATAAAATAAATAAATATTCTGGGACATCCTTCACACTATATTGCACCTCAGATTGCACTATTCACTATGTATAATAATGTATATCCATTATAAAACAACAGTATACGCAACCACGAATATTAAAGCATCATAAAACGAAATCAAAACAGACCGATATCCGGCTTGCGTCGACGAAAATAAACGACTATTTCCCTAATCCTAAATCCATACTAATATTATAAATGTAAAAGTTATTCTGTATGTTTGTCTGTTTAGTTTTCACGCCCAAGCGATGGCGTTGAAATTTGACTCGCAGTTAGGCTATATGTAGATGGACATAGGCTCCTTTTTAGCCCAAAACGTGAGTGAAACCGCGGGGACAGCTTTAATATGTATGAGTGATGATGTGGCCGAAGGTGGTCAGCACACAAAGCCAAGAAGGAACTGGCTCTCAAGTGTTCATGTTTGATACGTTAATTGAGTTTCCATCTTTTCCCACGAATGTTTTCATGAGTCTAGTCTTATATAGCTTCAACGTGCCATTGGGTATATATTCACAGAAATGTAATGCAGTTGTAGTCAAACCATTAATTTTGCAACTCAGTCGCTATTTTATTTTTCCGTAAAACTGTACAATAATGGTTATACCGTAGGAACATAATAAGCTTTCTATTTTTCTTATTCTAGATTTTTAGGTTTCGACAATATGCAATCTCGAAATCTATAGACCAATAGACATAGCTTTATTTGACATCACAATAATAAAAAAAAAAAAACAAATTTTTTTTTTTTTTTTATAGACATAGTAATTTTAAATTTTCTATTGTTTACATATAGCGTTCCTACTCTTTTTAAATTAGTTTTATGTGTTTGGCTTATATAATGAGATTCGTTTTGGCTATGCATGCTGTGAATCTATGAAATAAATAAAAAAAAAGAAAAAGCATACATATTTGTGGTGTGATGCCAAAAAGGACTCAACTCAACCGTACCAACTCAGCATATTGCTGTGGCACATAGGTACCATCAGCACTAAATCTCCACCTGTTATTAAGGGTAAGAATCGAGTATATACAAAAAGACTGTTATAATGCAATCTAGAAATTTCTTAGACAAATTACAATATGGAATTAACTTCACAGTACACGCAGTTTCCCTTACAACGCTACCAGCACGACATTTGTTTAATTCATCTTAAGTGCATAGAACAGCACACATATATTTTGAGAAATAAAAAAGCTTTTGTTTTAAAAGCACTTATAAAACTTCAGTCACGCAAGTCACGCACAAACATTTAACGCAACGCACGCAAAACATAACTAAACACAAAGTATTTACTTGACATGTTTATTTAACCATTAACCCAAAAATAATCGAAGCTTTGTTTATCTAACAGTTGTCTAGTTTTATTGATTGGTATAAACAAACCAACAGAGTTTGTGTAAGAACGATCGGGTTTCAAGAGATCGATTATATAATTATCTAAGTTAGCTTATAAGTTTTTGTTTGGAGTTTACTCTAAGTATACAACAAATTACTGTCTGGAGCTTAGTTTAGTCATTTATTATATTTATTGGTAAATAATAAGTAAGTAAATTTTACCCGAGATCCACTAATTAACTCATTTACAGAATACAGAGAATTTATTTCTGACGCCTTTATATTGCGCTATTCTCGGAAACGGCTAATCCTATTGCATTAAAAATTACACGAGAAGATTCCGTATTTTCTTAGGCATAGCTTAGTGAAAGTCGCATCATAATCAGATTAGCCGTTTCCGTGAGAAACGTATTCACTCGGCGGCCGAAATGTAGGGGTATTTTGAACATGACTGTACAAAGTTCCTATACGCTGCAGTTTCTGAAGTGCGTGTATCTCAAAAATTCCGTTGGATGACCAAATTCTAAAGTATAGGAAACTAGCTGCCCGGGACGACTTCGTTCGCGTGGTCCTACCCTACCCTATGATGCTACCCTACCCTACCCTACCCTACCCTACCCCCCCCTACCCTACCCTACCCTACACTGACAGCAAAATCCCTATTAACAAAATGATCCGCCATTTATTGAATTCATTTGTTACAAAAAATTTGAACCGACCGATTTTGTGCATACTTCACATAAACCATCTACTAAATAGTCCGATGGTCCGAACAAACATTTGGTTTGGATAGGTGAGCCCGTTCTTCAGTTATAAAATTACAACGAAAAGTGGCATTGATTTTTATATATATAGATACCTAGCAAAAAATCTCAAATAAGACTCGAGCCTGATTTTAATAAAAACTAAAAAAAATATAGAAAGTTTAATAAAATGTTTTTTTTTTAAGTTTACCATTTCAATAGCGCTAACATTACTTCCTAGAACTTGCTTATAAGTGACACCACGGGATGGTGCAGTCATACAGGATGCTGATGAGTATGAATGAGATGAATACGGCCCGGATAATGAATTTTATGAAAATTGAGCATTTTTAGCTATGCCCAGGATATGGCAATCCATGCCCACTTAAAAAATTAGTAGAATCTATATATATATAGAAGATAGTTTGAAGGTTTTAATTGGGTAAATTTGGATATATCTTGTGGACTGTTACTACTTTTGAGTAGACAATAAAATTTGAAACGTCAACATCTGACATGAGGCGTATTTTTGATTAACTCAATCTTAGGACTTAAATACCTAGTGGGTTTTTTGGTCATGGTACAGAAGAATTTATTTAATAATCTAACTTATACCTATATTTACCAACACAATACGCATTGCCATGTTTAATGCGGCTTCAGCACTATTATCGAAAGGACTGCTACTTATACTTAGCTAAGTATATAAAATGGTTTGACAAGACAACGGAATGAAAGCTGGACCCACATCGCTCCCCAAGCTTTAATGGGCCCTAACCAATATCGGTTATCGGTCGAGATAAATCTTTTTCCCGCGTTCCAATTCCCAACTACAATTTATTTCTGCTCAGTCTATTGCCTGCCAGTAACAATATATATATTTAAATAACGAACTCAAATTTGACATTTAAAATATTTTCGTCCCTAACGCATTTTGGACCAATTCCTTATAGTAGAAATGAATTATTGTAAAAATACCGGTAAAACGATGGAAAGGAATGTTTAGTAGTAAAACCAGCAATCAGGTACTAATTAACGGTTTTATGGGCAGTATATTTTACTTTTAACTTGGTCTGTAACTACCCAAAGTATTTCGGCTAAGGCTAGTATACTTAACCTGAAAATGCCGGTTCACTTAAAATTTAAAATGATAACATAAGCATATACAAGAATAAAAAGGTACCTAATGTTTGAAAATAATTATAAATATACGAGTACCTATATCAATAGTGCATCAAGGGAGGGAATGTATATGTATATTTTATGAAGGAGGCTCTCAATTCTCATTGTATCCAAAGAATGGCCTCGATAAAAATATACATTTCTCCATCTTACCGGTATATTTATTTCTATGATCTTACCTATATAAATATGTCCACATTATTGATACTCAATATGTCACGTTTTTGATCAGAATAATTTAACAATATAACTTATTCAAATCTTATTCAAATACATAGGTTTCTTGATCAAATTACCTATCAATAACAGCTGAACAAAGCGAATAATTAATACTCTTTCTTACATAACATTTATTTTTTGTACATCTAAATCTAATCATGATTTATATAGAGCTATAATGTTTTCTAAACCAGAACTTTTTTTTTTTTCATAGCAGCCATCTTTGATATACCTACGCGTATTTCAAACATTTCAAAACAAAACATCTTTCAATTATTTATCACCCAACAAAATTAAATGAATGTCACGAAACTCAATTATTAAAACGGTACGGACTAAAGGTTGCCCGGACTGTGGTCGGGGACAAATAGAATATTTGCAAGTAAATGAAACCACGCGTGGAGCACACTCCAAGCTGGAAAAAAAAAGCTTTACCTACCACACTTTTTTAATAAAATACGAACACAGCTGTTTTTTTCGTAAGTCTCCATTTATTTTTACTAATTAAGAGTAACACGCATCCGCCGAGGCGACAACAAGTGCGTGTACAATTTCATCTCCTTTGGTCAAAGGCAATAAGCGTCACTTTCGCATTTTATACAAGTAGGAGGATTCGTGAGGAGAGTTAGAGAGGGCGCATTACAAATAAAACATAAATAGATAATTAATTAGTAATTCCAATATCAAATAGATTTAATTTAAATACCATATTTATACAATTATTTATGTCACACTATCGGCGTGAATATTTTATGTCTACTATAATTTAAATAAATAAATATCCTGGAACAATCCTCACACACGGTCATCTGATCCCAAACTAAGCAGAGCTTGTACTATGGAAACCAGATAACTGATATAATACATATACTACTTTTTGTTTGTAAATACATACTTAACTTGATATTACATAATTACACCCAGACTCAGGGCATACAGACATATTCAATATGTTCATGCACACAAATGCATGTCCTGTGTGAGAATCGAATCCACGACTTGCGGCGCGATAGGTGGAATCTTAACCAACTGGCCCGTCAAATATAATTGAAGTATTATCTTATAAAACGCAAAGGACAATACATTTATTTTAATAAAGAAGTCGACTAAGTTAAAATTCAGTCAAAGCTGTTTAAAATTCAGTGGAAGCACCCACAATCGATTATTCAATGCTTCACGTAGCTTCCAAGTTACGTCAGACAGCTTGGCTACCAAATAACCCAATCACTGCCAAACTCCTAAAGCTCTCAATTATAATGCAATAGAGTCTGTTATACATTGTGAATCTCGATTTGTTAGTATTCTTAGACTTGCTACTGGATCATATTGTATCTTGTATTTTAACTGATGCAAAAACCAAAAATTTTTATTGTGGGTCTTTAAAAACTTACTAAGAACCTTTGTAAGAATAGTGGAAAAACCAATGTTTCATAAACGCATTAACTATCACATTAGTTATAACAAATATGTACAAAATACAATCTATGTATAGAAAATTTCCTCAAGTCTGCCGCTGCTTCCGATTAACGGCAAGGTTCCCAGAAGGCCGGCAGCGTTTCCTCTTTGGATAGCCAAGCTGATACGTTGACGGAAAAAGCTCCCCGCCCACTGGTCTCCGGAGGTCTCGATCGATTTTGATGACAAAGTGCGAGCAAACGGCGAGCTTCGGTTCCCCACGGTCTCGACCACAAAAGGCATAAAAATATAATTGGGTCCAATCGATGCGTATTTTTATAATTTTGAATTTTCCGCACTGGCCGCAGCTGCCCCTGCAGCTTTAAAAGTCGGCGGTAAGTGAGATGGCGCGAGTGTATCGACACATGTGGCATCCTACACCAGCGACCAGCCGACACTCCAAGGGATCAAAGACAACCATCTCTTCAGTCTCTTGCCATCGCCCCGCGCAATACCGACTGGTTCCAGTACATAAGGCGCGTTGGCGACATGGATGTCATTAATAGCTGAGTGCCGTGATATTCGACCTTAGCGAGCACTTAGGGAGCACGAAAGCTCATGGTGGCCGAGCTCGTTGACGAGATCAATTACATATTATTAATTAAAATTGTATCATAAAAATCCTACTTTACGATACAGATTTTGGGTAAATTTCTCCGTAAAAGTTATCATAAGAAATATAGACCTAAATCATTTATGTCCACTATTTTCGAGTTACAATGTATAAAAAGGTAGCGATGATTTGATTCACAGATAAAAAAGGAGATCGTATCGTACTTCACTGATTGCGGAAGGAACCGTGCATGTGTGTCACGGTTCGCATCCGCCTGAATCGATTGCGTAGATAAAATGGACCGACAAGTGACAGACTTATCTACCATATACTGTTTAAATATACTTATAAAAAAACTGTAAATTAAAACTTTACAGTAAGGTAAGATAAGAATTATTGACGGGAATCTTGAGAATGTCAAATTACCTAGCACGAGTTTTCTTATTTCCGCGAGCTCCAAATGAACTTGTTTGGTATCTGTAAAGTTAAGAAATTAATATTGGTACTCAAAGAAAGCCATACGTGTTTATTTATTTCAACATGCTATAGCTAAAATGGAGCTCTTCAATATCAGCAATGAAGTTAAAATATCCATCTACTGATGGGCCAGCTGGTGCAGTTGGTTAAAGACTCTGGTTAAGATTCCACCTATCGCGCCGCAGGTTCGATTCCCACACAGGACATGCATTTGTGTGCATGAACATGTATCTGAGTCTGGGTGTCATTATGTATATTAAGTATGTATTTACAAACAAAAAGTAGTATATGTATTATATCAGTTATCTGGTTTCCATAGTACAAGCTCTGCTTATTTTAGGATCAGATGACCGTGTGTGAGGTATGTTGCAGAATATTTTACTGCTACAACTCAATAGAAGATTGATCATAATCTACTAGTATCTTGCGGATCCCCAGTACCCGTAGTGTAAAGAATTGACACTTCTATAGAGAAGACATTCCTATAGAGGAATTGGCAGAGTGCCTCTAGCGGAATACTCATGGTACTAATTTCTCCCATGCAAACGCATTAGTAAGCATTTATTAACGTACATTCTTTACACTCGGGGTACACAGCAGGTTTCAGCAATCCGTATTACCAAAATATATATATAAAATTCGGTCCACCTAGGTATCTATATGTCACGATATTTAAACAAGTTTTTAAACTAATTAATACATATTAAGGGTTCCGGACCTTAAAAGGAAAAACGGAACACTTATAAAGTCAGTCTGGTGTCCGTCCGTCCGTCGTCTGTACCAGAGGTGTTACTGGAAGACCAAGCAATGTAGAAGATTTAAATTTGGCATAGTGCTAGATCTCGATAATGCGCACATATTACCTACCACTCATAAAAAATGAATAAAAACTAATTTTAAAATTTCTCTCGGTGGTAAAGTTTAATTTTCGTGTGGATATTTTGAAAGAGCTTAAAGTAAGAATCCTAAATGCAAATAGGTACCTATTATACATTAAATCTAAGTAGGTAAACTATGTCAATACATCTAACGAAGCTGTCAATATCTAGATATGGCCTTTGTCGTTCCCCATTGGAAATTCTATGCGGCGGTCTGCATTGTGCGCCGTGCGGTACGTTATCACGGAGAATGGAAATTAGGCGCTGAATTATCAGCCGCATTGTGGTTATATGTGTTTTAGGACAGGTTATATAGGCTATATGTATGTATGTTGTGTGGAAATGATATAAACATTATGGTATATTTTTTGGTTTAAATTGGGCAAGTTTTTTTAATGATGGTAGTTTTGGTGTCGTGTATAGGAAAATTTCTTTAATATTATAAAACCTTCTTAACTAGCTGTTCTACCCGGTTTCGCCCGTTTCCCGTTGATGATCAAAATTTGCCTACGTCACTTTCTGCCCCATAAACTATCTATTTATCAATATGCATAAACACAATGGTTATACCGTAATACCTATTAATATGGTAACAGTAACTTAAAATATATGTTACAGTATGCATCCATAATCTATGAATTGAGAAACTATCATCTTAAACCATGATGTATGTCATGTAACCATGTAGTATGATACTTTTTTGTACTATAAATGATATAGTACAAAAGTAGTAGTATAGGGGCTAAAATAAAATCAATAAATAATTGTAGTTCAAGATTTATTACACAAATGTTTAAGTAAAACGTTTCAAGACAATGAAATGTGTGTTTCAAGACAATAGAATGTGCTCTTCTTGGCATCGATACAAAAGAGCACTCTGTGTAAATTATTATGTACAGAGTGTATGTAAAACAGGATGATTTGAAGCAATTTTCAAGTTAACTCGATTTTGAATGAAAAATGCATTCCATCGCACCGTTTGAACGTGCATTACATAATTATTTTTAAATGACATCGTTTACTTGGCTGAAAGCTCGTTCACACGATTTACTTAAAAATATCAAATGTAATAAAATCTCATATATTTTATTCAGTCCATTTATTGACTGTATGAAATGTAAAGCAATTCAAATTTTATAATGATGCCGTTAAGGTATTTTATGGCTTGTTTTATATGTTGTTTTTTTTTATTTCATACTACAGTTAATTTAAAAAAAATGTCATATGCCTGTTTCACGACTATCTCACTATGTGATAATGTGGTTGAAAGTGGCGCACACAAATCCAAGAAAGAAGTCATTACCAAGTGCTGTTAAGGATACAACGGTAGGCTCTTGGTGATAGATTTTCGACATGAGGGAGAAAACCAGTAAAGGGGAATTAGTTTGGGTTCAAAGTATTAAATAGTATTACTACTGTATGCCTTATATGTTAAGTCTTACGTGCGCCTTATGCCTTACGCCTCATTGGTTAAGTGCACTTCGAGTAAACTCAGTTACTTCGGGAAGCAGTTTTGAAATTTTCATATTCTCTATAAATAGCTGTTTTAAACAGTTTGCAGTTAATAGCAAAGTGTTTGAAGAAGATTTACATCTTTATCTCATTTGTATCTAACTTGGGATAACTCTAATATTACGTTCATGATAACAACTTTGTTAACGACAATCTGAAACCCTATTATGGTATTATTGTTTTAACCCCTCCTTGCGTAAAATTGTCCGTAGCACACATCCTTATTCAAATAGAACAATGAGTAGCACTGTTTACGTAACGTATAGAGGAGGAATATAAACCTTATTTAAAAGTGTATAGAGTATATTATTAACCGCATTGCTGGTGTTCCTTGGTGCGTATGCTCGTAGCTTTGCTACGACAATTGCGACTCGTCGCGTCGCTACGAACGTTTGCTAACAAGCTACGTGGCTACGAACTAACAGAATTTCAAATACATGTACGATTTTAAAGCCGTTTCCGATTTGTATATTTATTAGATTTCACTTGTTTTTATCAAAAGTTTACAACATAGTATTACGTCAATAGTATGTTTTTAAGTGCGTGTTTTTTTGCAGCAACTACACTACCAATTTTTGAGATTATTTTACAAGTTATTCAATATTGTTAACAACTGTTAATGATATGGCTATCCTTGGTCAGTAATAAATGATAAATTTATATTTGAAGGCAGCAAAAGAGAGGCATGTGTTTACTACGTAACTGTACTGTACGTACTGTGTGTGAAATACGTAATTACGGAAATGTTACAAGTATGAACTAATTACAGTAAAATTAGTTTCTAAATCGTAAGTTTATGCGTTAAAATGCATTAAAAACATGATTCCTTAAAAAAATACATACAATAAACCAGAATATATAATGTTGAAAATGTATATATCCTGGGACATTTCTGACAAATGAATTGACATTGTATAAAATAATAACATAAGGCACGACGACGGCATCGTCATCTTTTTGTCTAAACATGAAAAGCCTTCAAAAGCGATGGCTCCTCACAGCTCATCAAGCGACATAGCATATTCCACGAATACGCGTTATACATCAGAACATTGACAAGGTCCGTATACTCAAAGAGCTATGAATATATCGTGAGTAACTCTGGCAGTACGTGAAAAGAGATTTTGGCTTTGAGATAAGTTATGTTGTCATCGCATGTGTGATTTCTGCTTTTCGCTAAAAATACATTTATGGCCTTCTCGTGGAGTACCGAAATGGAAGTTTATGTAATGACCTCTTTGTCTAGTACGTGCCATGTTCCATTCAATTTTTTATTGCCAGTAGTCATAATACAATTTTTTCTATCACCAAAGTAAAGGCTATGAGACGAGATAAAGAATGTAAACAAGCTTTCAAGGGTTCGTAACATTTTAATGTAAAGAATTTTTATACAAATTTAAACATCCTATTCTAATCGTTATCGTCTGTATTAGAAGAAACAACAAGAATAGCAACCAGCCTAGAATCTAATTCTGACTAGTGCACCGAAGCTTCCGACTTTCCTTAGACGTATAATTTCTTGGTATGGGCCATAATTGTAGAAAAAAACTGAACCGCATAACTAAATATTGAATAGTTACTGTTTGTGAAGAAATTTTGATGTATTCGAAAAATTGTGCTCGGAGATAAGGGACTGGTATTTTTTTGAAACTTTTTATGTTAATTCGATAAGACTGACGGACGAAGTGGTACCATAAGGGTTATTTTTTACCTATTTGGTTCGGAATCCTAAAAACTAAAAATAACGGATTTATTAATCAAAAAACTAAATTCGTATAACTTCGAATGCAATTCAACTTGTTCACAAAAATGTCGGACCAAATTTTGATAGCTGCTGTACCGACCGCTTTCCTGTACCACGAATCACACAACGACAGCTGTCGTCAACCAAATGACGTCATTATTGTTTGCGAGAGGTAATATTCGCTCGCTATCGTAATGTGACCTACGTTTATTATAAATTTTTAACAAAAAAAATACTTTAGCTAACTTCTAAACAGAGTCAGATAAGAGTTATTTCATACTTTTAAGTGTACTTTGAAGGCGGTATATTTTTTGTTATAATAGTACATTATCATACATGTGTGCAAAGTTGGTTATTATGGTGTAATAATCAATGCACACGCGTGTCATATGACGTTTTTCATCACACTTGCGAGGAAAAAAACAAACTTGGTTTTTTTAAGTAGATTTTTTGATAACAATCAACCAAACAATGAGAACGTTAACAAATATGGCGCGCAATTTTTTTTTTTTGACTGTATTGAGCTGTCAAACTATTTTACCCGTTTAAATTAAGAATGCTTGGTCTCCACACATATCACTTGCAGTGACGTACAAACTTATCATAATCGGGATTATATCCATCATAAACTCTGCGGCAATGTAAAGTAAAAAGCACTAGGGCGTAATAAGCTGCATTAAGATTCTAAAACCGGTGCAATAAATCTCACTTTACGAGCGAGTGTGTTGAAAGTTAATTTATATTTAATGAATTTTTGGTATTGCGATCGATTTCTCAATACAGTACATATCTAAAAATGTATCAAGATACATTGTCAATTTTCCTGTCAGTAAAGAGTCAAGGCTCTGATAAAGAGACAATGTAGAACTCATTTCGTTAGGAGAAACTTTTTCTTTGGAAACAAATCTGCTTCAAGTTTCAAGGAACTGACTTTGAGACCTCCTTGATTACGGAACTTTAGTGAAACCTGTGAGTGAAACGAGAGAATTTGAACGTTTTCTTATGTCATAGATATCTTAACTAATTTGTTAAGTGCAAAATTGTGTTTGTTTATAATTTTATTAATAACTTTTTGTTTCACGAGTTTTATCATGTTGTAACTGATATAAGAACAATATTATTATTGGATCAAAGTTTTTTATTTATTTTTAGTGATTCTACAAGCATTGTTTCGAACTGTGCGGGCTAAAATAAATATTCTTCCGCGAACGCTCCGACTGTGGAATGAGCTCCCCGCCGTGGTTTTCCCAATGGAGTGCATGGGGTTCTTCAAAAAGAGTGTGAAACGGTTTCTTCAGGGTCGGCAACGCGCGAGTGATACCCCTGGTGTTGCAAGCGTCACTACGTTAACTGCTTACCATCAGGCGGGCCGTATGCTTGTTGGCCACCTAAGTGGTAAAAAAAAAGAAACCTAAAACCAATAACTACACTGAGATTAAATATATCTTACCATTGTATCTTGAATAAATAAAATGAACATGTTCTCGTTCTAAACTCAAACATCCAAAATGATTACTACAATTTTAGCTCATGTAGTAATCTAGCAAATTTTTTTTTTTAAATATAATGCTTTCCATTTTTTTTTGTTCTTAATTAGTTTTAGTTGTAATTATGTTTCATTAAGGTGCTATTATGCATATTATGTTATAATATTAAACTTAGAAGAATTTGTAATTACATAGCAGACAAAATATTAAGATGAAATAAGTGAAATGTAGTTGTAAAATAAATATAACAATACAATGAGGTTTAATTTTACTATCCAATTATAGAGGTGGGTGGGCAATCTAGCCCAGACAATTTCCATATGCCGCTTGTGAAAATACGATGTCCATAATTGGTTTTTAGCACCACATTCTATTAAATAATTGGACTGTTTTACAAAAAACTTAAACCAACTTCAAAGTACACTAAGGAGTAATTAAATCCTGATCTGATGACAATGGGACCAAACGGGAAGTGTACCCTTCCAGACAAAAAAATAATTTTCCAAATCGGTTCATAAATGACGGAGTTATGAGGTAACAAACATAAAAAAAAAAAAAAACATACAACCGAATTGAGAACCTCCTCCTTTTTAGAAGTCGGTTAAAAAAAACATTGTGGTACAAGAATGAAAATTCTATTAGAAAGTTGCGGCAAAAGAAATGTTTGGAAAGCAAAATTGCTACAAGTTTGGTCGCCACGGGAGAGTACAAATATATTTTAATATGCATAATAATTTCACGTAAGGTACGCAGTTATTTTATATGAGAATTCGTAATAACAAAGTTGTGGCAAAACTCATATGAAGGTATTTTCATAGGATTCGAGGTGGGGGAAGCGAAGAAATGTGCGTATATTATAGTCTTTAATATACTTTCATTGTAATGAAAGACTAGTAC
This sequence comes from Achlya flavicornis, assembly GCA_947623365.1. NCBI lineage: Eukaryota > Metazoa > Arthropoda > Insecta > Lepidoptera > Drepanidae > Achlya > Achlya flavicornis. The sequence continues at coordinate 3,533,123 of OX392468.1, read as the reverse complement.
TGAACTTTAAATAATTTATTTAGTCGATCAACATTCGTTATTATTTTACTTTAAATAAATAAAAAAAATACTTTTTGGACTTCTTCTCAATTCTCCGTGAACTCATTAAAGTTTTCTCATCACGTATAGAATCAATGGCTTAATTATTCACGTCATATCGTTTGACAATACAAGGTTGTTGATATTTTTGTGAATGATCATTTTAACATCACCTAAACAAAACTGTTAATCATAAAAAAAATTGGCCATACTACTCTTTATAAATAGTTACGTTTACGAACCCACAACCTACGTGGCATTTGGGTATCTAATCTCCAGCCAGCCTGCTTTATAACCCCATAAGGTATTAAATCCATTTCTAGTTATCATCATTAAAACGAAACTGCTATAACAATAGGACTGCGATGGCGGCCTTTGTCCTATACTCCATTCAATTTAGCTAGATCAAACTGTAAATATGTAGGTACCTATAACTAACAATAGTTCGCTTAGAATATGGCGCAGTGTTCCAGGAGGGGTGGTTTACTGGACAATATCAATTTTATATCTTTAACCTTGCCTCATGATATGCCTATGTCTTGTCTATGAGGATATAAACTGCAAGTAAGGTAAAAGTTCAGATCTAGGCTCGGATATGGATATTGTATGAAAACTCTTTCATATTTTGCTTAGAGTAAATCCAGAACATTTAAATGACAATTGTATGTGAATCTGTCTCTTTGCGTTTTGTCACCACAAGACACAACATACAGACGTATATATTGTCTAATACTAATGTTAAACTAAACCTATACCATGGACGTATAAAAAATCAAGACGGAGTATCGTCTTATAAGAAAGTGAAGCACTATATTTCCTACGTATGTGTGAGTAAAATCAGTACTGGCCTAAGCAGGCGCCAATAATGCTGAGTCTTATTGTCACTGTCGACGTCTCAATGCGAAATGACAACCAATCGACTGACTGTATTCATGTGTGTGTGAGGCTTGTATTTACGAGACGGCCGGCTTACGTGGGGTGCTTCACTTCGTCGGCGATACTCCGGCCTGATTTTTTAATACGTCCATGACCTATAAAACAAATATCACCAGAATTATAAAAGTTCAGTCTAATTTTGATCTTGAGTGTACGTACATTTATACAGCGTACAGCTATATTATGTTCTTGTGTCTATAAAAGTTATAATAAATGTGACACATAAACAAAATAAAGTTTAAAAAAAACAATGTAACTGGAAATACCTTGTTAGTAACTGTCCAACTAAAAAACATTTAATCTCACACACACACAACATTACAGAATTATATATTACATATTACGTTACAAAATAAACAGATAAATAAATTAAATAATAACAATATATACCATATATACACATTCAGGAATATTTTGTATCTAGGGCCTAATTTTATAATGGCCTATGTTTTTCATAACCGCAATCACAAACTGCGCACGTATTTATGAAAACACTTAATTTGCTTTTAATTATATAATTTAAAACACCAACGATACATTCAGGGGCCCCTAATGTTTTTTTAAATGAAAAAGTACTTTACTATTTTTAACTTAGGCAAGGTAACTTTGGCACTTTGACCGACGCCTCCAGGGCATCTTAAATACCTTTAAAATACTTGTTTTGCCTCCCACTCCCTGACTTTGTAACCTAAGGCGGAGGAAAAAAATAATTCCAGCCGTAATAACCTTTTACATTTCAGAGAAAAAATAAGATGGATGTTGCCACAGAAAGCTTTGAAATCGTGGGAATCATCACATGTTGAAATTTCGTCTGATGCTTTAATACACCCTCCGTATTGCGTACATAATGTCTCTAAGAGCATTCTGACACGTGTTGAAACATGTGTTGGATAATAAGTATGCATAAGTCGATGTTTTGTAGAAAGAACAAATAAGTTGAAGCCGAGGAAGTTTTCTGTTTCAGTCATATAGAATTTTGAAGAATATTAACGTTTCAATTTGTGAATCAAATATAGACGAAACAACAATCATGATTAATTGTCACCATATAATACTGAACAAAGCTAAAATTAATACTTATTAAGGTGTATACCGTAATTTGCATTATGTATAAAGTGATTATGCTGAACAGAACCAGTCAATTTGTTGGTACAATATTATATCGATCATAACTTACATTTGACTTCATAAACCATTCACTTTTAACGAATACTTTTCTAACTGCATAATATCGAATACCTAACGACCTGCATAAATGATTTACCATTTACAAACAGCACAGTATAAGCCTTCCAAAAGCATTAATTTCAAAGCACCTCGTATAAGCTACGAACCGCTCATAACAACGTACCCTCCTTAAACTATGCAACGGTTTTAAAATATTTTAAACTCTTTTCTAGCCCTACTTTCAATATTTCGACTAAGTTAAACACTGACCCAAACGCTATTTAACTACTTACTGATAAAACGCATATACTTACTGACACTACGTCACATTTATTGACGTGACCATTTAATCAGTTTTTTATTGGTAACTAGTTTATTAGTTAAATAGCGTTTTATGATTGATCGGCACTATTCGTGTTATTGCACTTACTAGTTGCGGATTTCTCGGAATTACTACTCTTATGTTTCGAGTTAAGCCCCAATACGAGTATGACGGTTCACACGGTTTACACAGATCACAACGCGTTATTGCGCTATTTTTACGCGTTAATTTATTAATTATCATTATTATGATGTAATTAGATATTTTGTTTGGAAATGCCTACCCACAAATTTCCCCTGACTGTCGTAGTAGATAGAAATACCCGCAACGATATTCTCGTAGCTCTGTCGTAGCCGTAGCGTGGCTGTGGTTTTAGCATTGTCATTCGTAGCCAATTTGTAGCACTATAACTAAATCATCCTAGTATAATATAATAAATGCGAAACTGTTTTTGTTTGTTATCTTCGCGTCTCAGCGGTATAACCAATTGTGATGAAATTTGGCGCACGGGTAGATCATAACCAGGAATAACATATATGATACTTTTATCCCGGGAAAATATATGATCCCTCGGGAATGTGGGTGAATCCGCTACATAAACACTAGTTATCAATATACGTCGTAGCTACGTCTGTCGTGGTCGGTACCTGGATGGGTGACCGTCTAGTAGTATTTCAAATCGAGCGTTTCCGTGCTTCGGAAGGCACGTAAAGCCGTTGGTCCCAGTCATCAGTTAATTGTGATAGTCGTTAAGCTAGTTGGATGCCTTCTAGGCGGCTTGAAAAATTCCAACAGCAGGTTGACCACTAGCCTACCTCCACAAATACGCGTGGTGGAGTATCTGCCCATTTCCTTTCGCCCTTATTTGTGAAAGGAGGCCTGTGCTCAGCAGTGGGACATTATAGGCTGATGATGATAAATATAATAAGCGACCGATAAAACGCATTTTTTTATACCACAAAGTCGGTAAACAGACGTACGGCCCGCCTGATGGTAAGCGGTCACCACAGCCATATGGACGCTTGCAACACACGGGGCATCACTCACGCGCTACCTACCCTTCCTTCTCCCCAATGAGCTCTGGCGACCTTACTCACGCGCAGGAACACAACATAAAGCTGCCAAAGGTGACGCCACGAACACCGTAATTAAAATAAAATAGAAACGAAACAAAATAATAATAATACATAATTGAACATTTAAACTAATTTACAAACTAAAGTGTACGGCCCAATACCGAATATTACGTGGGAACCGTAATAATAATAATATATATATTACAGTTGGCAACATAATGCACCATAAACAAAGAAAAGGTAAGAAGTGTAAGAACATGGTAAGAACAAAGGAATAAAAATTATAATGTTATCTATGACACGTGGCAAATATAAATTTTATTATTTCAAAAAAAAAAAAAAATATATATATAAATATAAATATATATATATATAGCCTAATCATATAAACATTTGTACTTAAATGAGATTTGATTTATGGATGCACCCTTATCCCTCACGGTGAAGCTAAATACACAGTAGAAATTAGAACCAACACTACAACTAGCATGACGCGGTTAACATGTTTACCTATCTAATGGAAACATTGGGTATTAGGTTATACAATGTTGCCAGTAACAATGCCTATTTCACGTTGAGTAAATATGATAATACTATGTAGGCAAGTAAGAGGATTAGTTTAGGAAAGTAATGTCAATGCGGCTTCTATTAGTTAGGTAAAGAAAGGTGCTACATCAGTGTATGGTGTGTTGAGTACTGACATGAAGAGACTGAAGAATGAAACATCTGACTGTTGATGAAAATACCCTAAAGTTCTTTAATATATTACCTAAGAAACTCCTCGAGACATTAGTACCTAATAAAAATTCAATGTAAAACCTTTTGCCATCCAATTATGATAGAAATTTTCCCATTTACGAAAAATTTTATATGAAAATTGAGGCATTTAGTTTGTTCAAGCAATAAATTGTCGTAATGACATAATTCAAGGTATGGTGAGTATTTTTTTGGGGACTCAGCACGCTTCATACAATCGGTGGCTGAGTTTTTGAAGGAGATAACAGAATACTTGTATTGTTTCAACTAACGCCCATGTTTCTTAAAAAGAAGGCTATATCATTGAAAATGGAAAGTCTGTCGTGATTATGAAAGCTCTTTATTTCCATTCATCCATAACTTGTAAAGAAGATTAGGAGACGTCATTCTTTTCGTCGACTTAAGACTATACTAACTAATATACTGTTTAAAGAGTATTACTTTTAGAGTTTAAAGACAATAGAGTGACTTAATTTACGTGACCTTTTAAACAGTATAATTATTAGTTAAATGGCGCTTTATGAGTAAGGGGGATAGTCTTAAGTCGACTTACCAATTCAACATGTTTTCAATTTTTTTCAACATTCTCTATATATACCCCCATACTCATAAAATTTTATAGAACTAATATACTCGTCAAACGTCAAAAGTCACTCTATTGTCATTGTCAAACAATGTGACATTATTTACGTGACCATTTAATCAGTATATTAGCTTTATGAGTAAGGGGGTTAATAAATAATATAGGAACTCGAAAGACTTTTGATAATCCGACAATATAATGTTAACAATGGTAACCTTTCCCTACTACGAAAAATATATTATCACTTTATATAGTTATTTTAAAAGCAAGTCAAAATCAGGACTTCACACAGATTTGCGAAGCTAATATAAAATATCACAAACACTATTCACTTGGTTGCTTCAACCATTAATTTTGTCTACTCTTAAACCTCAAACGTATGAATAAAACATTAAACATTTTAAGGTTTCTTTTGGCAAGTCCCGCGGGCATAATATTTGATTTATAACCGAGTACATACGCCCTATCTCTGATAACCTTTGTTCCAACCCGTCGCCGCGTCGTTCGTGGACAAAACTTTGATTAAATTTTAATCTTGTCCTTATAATCTAACATGCGCATTTAACTCTACTAATGTAAAATACCATAAAGTTATGAACATGTTCCCATCATTAGAATAATCTTTAAGGAAAGGAAATAAGCATATTTAGATTTTACATAAGATGCCGTGTTGTGCTAGATAGGCTTCGTTTGAAATTTAAAAATCTCTTCAGTTTCTGGTCAAGTTTTGTTTACAATATACTTCATATGAAATAGCTCCTGAATTACGTAATTACTTATGTATTCAGGGTACCATGTGAGAGAGGTACTATCTTCATTAATATAGGACTAGCTGTCCGCTCTACAGATTCACGTGCGATTCCTTTCCTCTTTCCATTTTCACGCTATTATTGGGTTTAATTCTGAAATAGCCTTCCAGTGTTCAAAAGTTTCTACGGTTATAGCTGTGTATGCATCTGTCATTTGATGTCTCATTTTAAACATAGATTTGCCAACAAAAATACTGAACCCAGTGCGTAACATTTCAATATTGCATCTCCCGATATTGACGTTATTTTACATTCACTAAAATAGTACAAACGAGTGGATAAAGTTGATAGATATCATTCAACGTAACTGTTTGCTCGATGAGCCACTGCGCACCTGTGAACTATCAATAAAAAGCGTTTGTAGACATTCTTAGTAGGTGTAAGTATGTAAGGATTATTTTACATTGTGTTCTGTAGCTTTGTCAGAGCTTTAGTTGTGTGAACGCTCCAACAACTAAGTGTAAAGAAATTAAGCCTACTTATGAACTCTGTTTATATAATCATGTGGTCGATAAATTCCTTGGAGGAAATATCCCTTTAGAGTAGTATAAACTGAGCAATAAAATTCCAAACTAGTCAGTGATTTGTTACTGATTTTGAATAGTAAGGATCAATCACTGCATCGTGTTGTTTTGACTTGGCCAATCAGAGTGCATGTGTCCTTGACCTAGCCAATCAGAGCGCATTGTCGGCAGTGGGAAATTGGCGGAATAATGTATTTCAACCAAAATGAACGACATTACGTCTGTTTGGGTCAATTGTTCGATGAAAAATTCGATCGTAACAATAGCTATTTTAATTTAGGTTTAGCAGTTTCTTTTTAAATTCTTAAATAAAGCCTTAATTAATAAAAAACTTAGTAATGGAAATGTATGAGATTAAAATATATTTTTAACAAACGACTAACTATAGCAGATATCGGAACAAGACTGAGACCGTAGTACGCTTGCGCAAAAATATGCCTATTCACTCTGATAAATACATTATAAAAATATTCTCTGAATATTTTCTGTATACTACTACGTCATGACGTGCTTCGTGCGCCGCCGCGCCGCTACCCTGCGTAGTATCAAATTTTATGTGCCACGTTGCGTAGTTACTATACCTAATTCATTGAACTAATAAATTACGTGTAAATACGTTGAATGTTCCAGTGTAACGATTACGCTTGCGTTGTTATTAAGTGTGCCATTAAAACGGCATTACGTCACGAAACATGCGTGGAATTCTTCAGAGCTATTGCTCTTCACATTTACATCATAATATTTAATTAAATTCAAACGTGTTGATATTAAATATGAGAAATACTGTTTAAAAATAGAATAAGATTAAAAGCTTTAAAAAATTTGTTCGTTTGGAAAAGGTATCATTTTTTTTTAAGTTGAAACAGCTTTCATTTATTTCTCTTAGACACAGTCCATATATTTTATGTTAAGACCTCGATACTTGGCTACCCTCCACAAAACCTAGAAGTTATCTTGTGTATACTGCCAAAATAGTGACGACATAGTGTCGCTTTATAAACCTACGCTCAATGGCTGTATTTAGTGCAATCTGTTTCGGTCGGATAGTCAAACTAATAACGATCAAATCACGTATTAAATTGTTATGGGTTATTACAAGGTCACTGGCCTGATGGGCATTGTTATACATACGTGGGTGCGTTTGATATTAATTTATTAAATCACTTTATTTTGAAGCCTAAGAATCCATGAGGAGAAATTATTGAGCTCCAGCCTGACTGTCATTCTAGCATTTCTAGTTATGAGCTGAACTGAAACTCTTAGTTCATTAAAAAAGGCAATAAGAATAGGAAAAGTCTATTGTCTTTGAAATAAGTTTTTACAATCCCACCATATATTTTTTTATACCACTAAGGTGGCAAACAAGCATACGGCCCGCCTGATGGTAAGCAGTTATCGTAGTCTATAGACGCTTGCAACACCAGGGGTATCACTCGCGCGTTGCCGACCCTAAAAATGGTGTTTATGTAACCAATAATATTTTGTACAATATAAACCACCTAGGAAACTATCTACATATGCCTCCTGAATATTTTAGTAGGTCAATTCTGCATAATTTTAATTCCAGCACTATCTTATTTGACTTAGATTGATGAAGAGCATTCACGGGCCGTACCTGTTTGCTACCTTAGTGGTACAGAAAACCTTTCCATTATAGGTAAAGTACAAGTACTTACTTATTACTTTAATACTTCCGCAGCTTTTTATAATTTACCTAATAGATAAGTTGAAAAAGTTATTTGACAAATGTGTGATACATGCAAAATATAACTGAACATACAAAAAGCTGTATTTTTTAACACTTTACAATGCATTCCCAGATATAGGTCATCTTGTAATTCAACCTCTCAGCCTGACTCAACATTCTCCTGCTATTTCCGCCATCCACGGTAAAAGCTATTGCCAAATCTTATGTTACATAATACCATTGTTTTAAAAACCTATTATAGTACATACGAAATGCATACTTTAAGAAAAAATAAAACTCAAAGCACACAAAGGTATTTTTTACTTAATTTAGTTAAGTTCCGAGCTACGAGTATAATCGCTCAGTCTTTTAGATAAACAATAAAAATACGAATTTACGAAAAACGATACAAAACAAGATGCATCTCAAGCGCAATATTTAAGCTAAGAGACGAATAGATAATAGTAGTGCACTGGAGTTAGCGTCGAGAACATAAATGGTGTACTCTGAAATTAACATGAAGTATACAGGCAACGAAGAGTACACCGAGAGAGAAAGTGAAGTTCAGTTGAGTTTGTATATCAGTGTCCTGAATATTTAAAAGTAAAGGAATATTTTTTTGTGTTTCCGATTTTTGATAAAAAGATCGGTCGCATGAATCATTCGAATTTTGATCATGGAGATCAGAGATTCAGAAAAAAATCGATAGCTATAGATCGATTTTCGCGACGATTTAGATAAAATCTAAATTGAGTAAAATATAGTTAAAAAGACGATTCTCGATCTGTTAATTTCGCGGCGATCGGAAATCGCAGATCGAACCCTTAATAATCGATCTTCGATTAAATCGGATCGAGAACAGAAACCCTAATGTTTTCATTGACTAAAATTTGCTAACTCCAACTAACTTTTGGGAACTTTCCCTCCAGGTCCCGAGCGTGTTGTTCACCACTGGAAATATTGCTTGTAACCAACTTCTATAATGTGAATGCTCGCTGAACTATCTTACTATCAGTTCTAGGTCAGAATGGATATGGCCAACCGTAACCGCTTTACTTATCTTCATTGAGGGACACGACAGACCAAGGATTATCGGACATTGTTCTAGAATGTTCAATTCTTGTCTTTGCAATTTATTATTTTATTAAAAATTGCCAATGGTTTTATTATTTTTCTTTTATTATTGTATGTCTCGGACTGACTGTATATGTACTGAGTTTATTTTCCTAATGATTTAGAGACTTACGAAATAGCTTTGCTGCAAGAAAAATAAAACCAGTCAAGAGTTTGAGTCTGAATCGCGCACCGAGGGTTCAGACCTTCCTTAGACGTATATTTTCTTGTTTTGGGCCATAACTGTTGAAAAAAACTGGACAGCATCACTAAATTTGTTTGTAAAGGAATTTTGATGATTTCGAAAAATCTGTGCTAATTAGAAACATCGCTATTTTTCGTATATATACATCAATATCTGTGCGCGAATAGACCCGATAATACATTAATTAATTTAGTTCGCGAAAGCTTAAAAGTACTACATCATGTCTGTCTACTGTAATTATTTCAGATTTTTGGATTTGCGAATTTCAAAAATAATTGGGAAAGGATTGGTTTTTTGTAATTTTTCTTCACACAATTACAATTATTCCACAAATCAATACCATCAGTTGTTGCTGTAATATACACATAAATATACCACTGTGACGGAAGGAGTGACACCATAGGTTCGATTTAACTTTTTTTGTTGGGAACCATAATGACTGAAATAGAACCCAATAAAATATTTTTTAATAAAAATCTAATTATGCTTTTTTCATAATTGGGCCAAGAGTTTATTATAGCAATGTCGGCCTGGAAAATAGCACTCCGAAAATGGTTTTTACACGGTTGGAAATTTAATTATTTTTATAATTGCGTTCACGTTTTGCACTTTTCGTATTCAGCCATCACGTTCCCTTCTCGAGCTTTTTTTAAATGTTTGACATAATTTTTTGTGTCATTATGATAAGGTATTCTGTTAACTATAAATTTATTTTGTCCTCCTAATATCATTATTTATGGATTAACTATTTCAATTAAGAAGTCACAAGTTTGTGTCAATTTAAAGCAAACAGTTAATTTATATTTATGTCAATTTATGGGTTAAAATTCAAAGAACAATGGGTCATGTTATATGAAATGCGTCCCCATAATGTAGCACTATGAGCTATGGTGGAGATTGTTGGCCACATCGAGGGTATCATTTCATTGTATGACACCAAGACTGGATTCCATGGGAAAAAAAAGATATTCACGGTTAAAGCGACCAAAATAATGACTTTGTTACCGTCCCGCAGTATTTGTATAACTTTTCTGGTTTAAAAGTATTATATATGCTAATCCAGAGGTTAATCTATCTTTGTGCTAAGTTTCACCCACATCTGATAAGCCATTTCGGTGTAATTTAATAACAAACATCGATAAAAACATAAGCATTTTTACTTACATTACTAGGATAAGGTAAAGATCTAAATATTATTATTTCTTTTTTTATTTGGCACAGCAAACAATGACACTCACATATTACCCACCTACTATATGACATTTTGTTGAATTGCCGTCAGGCCCATGGGCCATGACTGACTGGATTGGGTCTTTAGTCATTATGGCCCACTCGCGAATGGCCCGCGGGCCATAGCGCCTATTCTATTTTATTTTCAAATTTTGCATTAGTCATTATGGCCCGCTGTCAAAACAAACAAAACACAATCCTATTTTTGGTACAGATGAGTGGAAAAGTGTTATGATAGAAATAATAAATATTATTTCCCATAGAAAATGAATAATAAAAATGTTTTTTTTTTCATACAACTGGTGGTAAGCGGTTACCTTAGCAAAATGGATACTTGTGATAGCCGGGGCATCATTCGCGCGCATATAAAATATATATTCAAGTTACATTAATCTGGTGGTAAGCGGTTACCTTAGCACTATGGACACTCGGGGTGATACCCGGGCCGGGGCATCATTCGCGCGCATATAAAATATATATATATTCAATGTCAACTGCTAAAAAAATCTCCTACTCCCAACTCGTCATCTAACAGCTCATAGCAATCCTCACTAGTCTGCCAGGATATCTTTAGAGGAATTCTGCTGACTCCTGACGAACGAGAACCTTCTTCCGTAAGCTCATCATACTGAATTTGTGGCCTTCTGTAGACAGATTTCCGTTCATGGACATGGAGACTCCTGTGTGATACTCAGTGTCTATGACAATGACTCATTGCATGAACATCCATGAGCTTGGAAGGTTATCTGCACGATGAATTACCAAAATTCAAGGCGATGATAGTTCATTGGTTGGTAGTGACGTCGGATGCCGAGGCGAAGGTCCCAGGTTCGAATCCTATAATGAGCCTGAGCTTTCGGTGAAGGAAAACATCGTGAGGAAACCGCTATGGTATCCTCACGACGGGGGTAGGATACTTTGTAACCAGTAACCAGCCTGGCTACCACCCTCAAATTGAAAATCTGTCGCCGAGCACCTATCGGCGTGTTCCGACAGCTGCACTTGAGAGCAAGTTCCATCTAGGCTTTGTGAGCTTACCACCTTCGGCCACATTACCACTTACCATGGTAAGACTGCAGTGAAAAATAGGCACAAAAAAAGACAAGTTCCGACTTATTTTTGCCAGTGTCGAGTTGAATTGCAAATTATTATTCTATCATCGGCGAGTTTAGCACGCTTAATGATTGATTTTCATGGCATCACAAGCATCCATAGAGCTGAGGTAACCGCTTACCACCAGGGGGCTAAGTCTGCTATTATAATTGCATTCCAATGAACTATTAATTTATTTAGATTTTTTATGTAAATGTTTACTTCGATATAATAAAAGAATACTATGATACAGCGAGGTTTCATGTTTGTGTACTATTTCAGAGTAATCACATGTTATTTCATTAGATATTGGTAAAAACCATGTAAAAACCTTGAACTGTCACGACTCACCCTATATGAAATAGACTATATAACTACTAATAGACTACTTACTCTTCTCGCTTCTCTCTCGTCTTGCTCGTCTTTCGTGGATCCACGTTTTTGAGCAAACCTTAAACTGGTTTATGCGAAACACACAAGAATAGTCTTTGTTTACAGTTACACGGCAAAGGATTGGAGTAATTTTGAAAAACACAAGTCGGTGCACGCACGACATCGTCCTCAGCCAATGATCTTCAGTGAGAGACCTCTCAGCAGATTCGACACATATCACATAAACGTCTAGAAAAGAGAGGGTAGGAAACATGCTTCATACAAGTTTACCCTCAATCTTATTTATAAACACGCAACTAATTTATAAAACAATTGTTATCTTTTAAAGGCACGCTGACGGTACGTCTATATAGATTAATACATCAGTGGACATATCATTATGTTGACAATATGAGATGTCAATAAGTGACAATATTTTTTTTCATAACGCCATTATTATCAGCCTGTTTTATTTGATATAAATGGTAAACCCTTCTTCGATAGAGTTTTAATGCTGGGACCGCACCGCACCTAGACAAAGTGTATTTCACATTAGGATACGTTACGTCCTAGAGTATCCTTATGTCATATAATATGGACGAATACATTTTATTAATAATGTTTTATGTAATCTATATAATAATAATGTTTGTCCAAAAAAATATGCTTAAGACACGTATAACGGTCAGTTAGTCAATATAGATTATGTTATATGGTGCCGATTCTGTTGTTTACAACTAAACTAATTTAGTCTCACTATATCTCTTTCTAACAAAGAACATAAGAAAGGATGTATGTAAGAAACGTCTATTTGACCGTAAATTCAAACGGAAAAGACTAATTTGACAGCTTTAAATATGTTCTATCCTTTTTCAATAATGTTTGTAAGAAAGAGATGTGATGTGATTATAATTAGTTTAGTGCGATTTACAACAGAATCCGCATCATTGTATCGCTATCTTAAAAATTGCGCGCCGCGTCTCATCGTGTCGCGTGTCATTGTATCCCGTCTCGGTGTGAACTGACCCTTAAGGCGAAAATCCTCTTTTTTATACTACATAATTTGAAATAAAATACACACACTACTACACATCATATACTACACTTAAAAAAAACTTGTATGTCAATGTCACTGCTTGGGTGGGCGTTGCAATTACATATTTACTATTAAAATACAAGTTTATCTAAATTGGTGAGTACCTATTAAACTTTATTCCGATTTCTGTGATATAAATGAATCCTGGTCGTTTTCAAAACGTTAATTGTAATAGGTATACGTTACGGTATTTACATTAAACTGACTCTACTTTCAGGATATATGTATGCTGTTGACTCATGAAAAGATCGAGATGCTCTTGCAGCTTATGCAGAGCAGGACCATCCAGAACTTACTAGAGGACTGGTTATGAGTGTGAATGGGAGCCCGTTTCAATCATATGTGGACAGACACCACGGTCCAAATAGTCTTGGAACCATAAAATAATCTACAAAGCAGTGGTGAAAGGTGGATTCAACATCAGATTTATTGATGAATGGTACTTACAGAATGGTTTGGTGTCATAACCAAAAATACTTTACTAAAAAAGATAAAACATACAACAGACAAAAAGATAATTACATAATCCATTACAAAATGAAGGACGGACAAACAAACAAACACTCTTTTATCGTATTAAAATAATGGAAAGTAGGGATTTTGTAAGTAGCTATAAAGTTGTGAATCGTTGTGAAATTGGAATTGATATTTCCAGACCCTGATAAAAGAAAATTACTGCGTATGTCGTCGAGGATGGAGGAGGAAGGAGTACACTGACAACTCATGTCATGTCATACTCCTGCTAATTTGACCTGTTGTGCGGTCTCAATTGAGGAAAGGAAGATTGCAGAGCTGGAGAGTACTTGGCAGGAGCTGCACAACCTCACGGACACGTGCCACGCGGGAGATCCTCGCGAATATTCACCGAATAGACATACTCGGCCTGATTTTTATGTACTATACAATAAAACAGTTTCAAGTTATTATGTATTTTATTTAAAAACATTTTAGTAAGGTAGTTTTAAGGTACTCTAGCCATAAACAATGAATGCATTCTTATCTCACTTTATGGCTTGTCTGAAGAGCCTGGCTTGCAGTATGTGGCCTAAATATTGCAGCAGACTGAGGACGATTTTCACACCCTCATCAATAAATTCAATGGGCTCTACATGAGCATCTACACATATATTGTGGAGGACTGTGCAATAAAATCCATGAATATGAATCCAATCCTGGTACTTTAACTTAATATTAGCCTTGTCTCTCAGCTGCTGAATCCAATGAAATACCTACTTCATAAAATATACAATCTACCTATATAGTAGGTATATATAAAAAACATCGAGTCTACCGCTGGTATCGATTAACGGCACAGCACGATAGGTTGAATCTTAGCCAACCGCGCCAACTGGCCCGTCAAAATCTACCATAGCAACTCTCGCTATTGATGGGGAGTCCATCCTCAAACATTGTAACCAAAACGGTTTCGAACTGTGCGAGCTCAAAGGCGCTTCCTTCCGCGGACGCTCGGACTATGGAATGAGCGTCCCCGCCGTGGTTTTCCCAATGGAGTACAGCATGGGGTTCTTAAAAAAAAATGGTGTGAAGAGATTTCTGCATGTTCGGCAACGCGCTAGGGATACCCCTGAAGTTGCAAGCGTCCATAGGCTACGGTAACCGCTTACCATCAGGCGGGCCGTATGCTTGTTTGCCATCTTAGTGGTATAAAAAAATATAAAATGTATATATAAGTATCTAATAGCATTACTCTTTTTACCCTTGTCGCAGTCGGGCCATTACTTAATGTATTTTCTGTTTGAATGTCTTTCATAGCATTTGTTTTTTGTTGGGGTTTATCTCCACATCCCAATTTTTAAATATCAAAAATTTGCAATTATTGAGCGAATTACCCTGCGGGACATTCGGAAGTGGGCCATAATGACTAAAGACCCCTGGATTATGGTAAATAGCAAAACACAATAAAAAAGAAAACTTGAAGATGACTATACAAACTGAATATGGTTCAAAATATGAATTTTGTTAGTTACCTTATCGTTAATGATAACCGAAGATGTATGTACATAGTGTAGGTACCTACTTTGTATCCCGGGAATACATGTAAAATCCCGAGGTACAAATAGTACTTTAACGTTATTAATGCGAAAGATAGTTTTTTTTATACCACTAAGGCAGCAAACAAGCAAACGCCCCGCGTGATGGTAAGCGGTTACCGTACCCTATATAGACGCTTGTAAAACCTAGGGTACCACTCGCGCGTTGCTGACCCTGCAAAAATCTCTTCACCACCTTTGGAAAACCTCGGTGGGGCGCTCATTCTACAGCCTGAGCGTCCGCGGTATTGAGCTGGATTGATATCGCACAGTACGAAACTATTTCGGTTCCAATAAGTGAGGTTAGACTCCCCGTCAATGGCGAGAGGTGCGATGGTAGAAGGTAGACGTGGGCATCAGGTCGAACCCTGTCCGTTGTACAAGTTATAGAACACACATAAGGAGGCAGAGTCTCTCCTCAGACTAACGGGCTCTAAGCCGCTTGTGAGCTCGGGATCGTCGACAAAATTGTAATGGGTCGTCGCTGAACCGAGTCCAAAGGCCCAAGCTGGTATCCGACATATAGATGACAGTATTACTCCATATGAGGCCGGACTTGCGACTTATAAAGTTGCAGTATTTGCCCCAATTTGAAGTACTGCCTCGCTCTATTGAGCACTTTTGGATGCCATCTTATCCTTGTTTTCTAAATGACTATATACGGAACAGCATGTGTCGCTAGAAATATCGACAGCAAGAATCCCGATGCTTTGACTGATGTTTAAGGGAGTGTTCTGGAATTGTAGATCCACACTATAGGGGTTTTCTTCGGGTTAGTATGCCTTATGTTACTTTTTCTAGCTAAGTTAGGTTGATATCAATTAAAATGAGCACACGTGGCAGCTTAGAGCCTACACAAGGACATGCAATACTATTTTCTCAGGAACACAGGCGAAGCCACGAGGCACAGCTAGTACTTTAATATGATAAATGCGAGAGTAGATCTGTCCGTTTGTTATGTTTTCACAGCTATGTAACTGGACCGATATCGATAAATATTAGCAGACAGATAGCACGAAACCTGGAAATCGACATACAGCTCTTTTTGTCTTGAAAACGCGGTTGGTATCGCTTGTATTCAGTATTCTGTGCCGCAGGGCAAAGCTAATAATAACAAAAAACCATCATTACCAATGGAAAAATTTTGTTACTTCAAATGTGAATATCTTTTTTCTCCCATGGAATTCGGACTTGCTGTCATAGAATAAAATAATGTGCTCGATGAGACCTACAATTACCACTATAGCTCATCGTGCTACAGTCTGGGGACGTTTTTACCCATTCTTCTTTTCAAAAATAACTAACCTAATTCGACTAATATTTTGAAGTAGCATTCTCAATACGTTTTTATTTCAAAACACAATGCACTTTAAACAATTCATATTGATTAATTAGTGTTATAATATAAGCCACGAATAGAAGTGTTGTTGTTATTACCAAATGAAACGTGGGTGGAACATCCATGGGTGTAACCAGATAATGATCACAGGTTATTAAAAGCTTTTCTAATTTCATGTTTTGAGGATGTATGTGTAAATGGAACTTAATTAAATTAGAGCATTCTCATGGAAAATCATATTATTTATTAATAGAAGATCATTAGTTATTAAATTTACATTAAAAATAATTCAATGATACCGAAGATTTTTCCTAAAAAATGTTTAGGTTAAATCTGCAAAACTTATTGACAAAAAATCTTAGTTATCAGAACTATTTAATTCCGGTAGATTTTTGAAAGCAAACTATAATTTTGGGTTTAATGTATCCAAACCAAACGCCTTTTACTATCACAGGTAACATTATATTTGAGTAACGTGTACAATATTCGAGCATGTGTACATGACATGTCCTATCGTATTCAATCATTGTGATCTATTTCATGCTCCTACTATTTTTGGCAACCGGAAGGGTCCACGCGTCATATCGACGAAGCGAAATCTATCCTTCAAACTGAGTGCCCTTGCTTCAAATACGATGTCATGTTTACAACATTTCCAATTTCCTTCGATCTTGAAGGCTTGGAGATATTTTTAGTACAAAAAAGAGAACACTTTTAAAAAAAAACGGAACCTTTATGGATTCTTCATGTCTGTCTGTCTGTCCGTCCGTATATGTCACAGCCACTTTTTTCCGAAACTGTAAGAACTAGACTGTTGAAACTTGGTAAGTAGATGTGTTCTGTGAACCGCATTAAGATTTTCACACAAAAATAAAAAAAAAACAAAAATTTTTGGGGGTGCGCCCCATACTTAGCATACATAGAACTGGCACTCAGAAAAAAAAATTCATCAATCCCATACATGTGGGATATCTATGGATAGGTCTTTAAAAATGATATTGAGGTTTCTAATAAATTTTTTTTCTAAACTGAATAGTTTGCGCGAGAGACACTTCCAAAGTGGTAAAATGTGTGAGGGGGCCTGTAACTTCTAAAATAAGAGATAAATATATGATGTACATTACCATACGAACTTCCTCCGAAAATTGGTTTGAACGAGATCTAGTAAGTAGTTTTTTATTAATTCGTCATAAACCGCAATTTACCTTTCATTCAATCAACTCAAATTACACTAGGTATTACGAATTACGAATGTCCCAGGATATTTATATTTATATATTATATTATTATTAAAACATCGATCAAAGTTACAACGAACTTCAAGAACTTTTATGTTACATGCTGCTACGGAAACCTTCATGGGCGAGTCCGACTCGCACTTGGCCGCTTTTTTAAGATTAATGAGAGCTTCAATCGAAGTACCATTAAATACTTTCTGGATCATTTCTTCGCTTTCTATATTTCTTCTAGTACAGTCTTACCCATAGAATAAGACCTTATGCGAAGCGTGAGCAGTTTGCATGTATATGCAAGAGATTTCTGCAGGGTCGGCAACGCGCGCGTGATACCCCTGGTGTTGCAGGCGTCCATAGGCTACGGTAACCGCTTACCATCAGGCGGGCCGTATGCTTGTTTGCTACCTAAGTGGTATAAAAAAAAAATAAAAAAATGCAAACTGCTCACGCTTCCCCGCACCCCGTATGGGGTGGATACGACAATACGACATTAAATGAAACCACGTAAAGTACTCATGTATACGATCAACTTTTACTATGGGACCAACTTCGAAATCGTACTTTACGTGGTTTCATTTAATGTCGTTTTGTCGTATCCAGCCTGTAGATACATTCATAGACATATCGTATACTATCAGAAATCTATTTAATGTCAGATCAAATATGATTTACTATCAGAAAAAAAATGGATATGAGTTCCATGTCGCCGAAAAAAACGAAAAATTAGCATTCATTGTGTATTTAGTCGTTTAAACTATAAACCCGCAGTTAATTTCAAGATAGCGATGCACATACGTAATATTTAAAAATAGATATATATCAATCATTCACCCACTATCCGGTAGTAGCAAAACACTTCAATCAAGAACACGAAACTTTCATTCAAACGCCTAGAAACAAACAATCCCACTTGAATTACAGAAGAAGCTTTTGCGCACTGTTTTTCATTCACACATCACGGAGACGTGAGCTTCCTTAGGTTCTATATTAAGAACATCATTAAGTACAGTGTATTTGAGACACAGATAAATAACAACTATCTCGAATAAACAGATACAGATAGTCCGAGTGTTAAAAGATGTACTAGTTGTATAAACGTAAATGTTTACAGCCTATTCTCGCCGCATGCGAAGAACTAGTGAAGGGCAATAACGATGTTTCTTGTCGAATGATTTTTCGAGTGATAGAAACTTGTTCGATTATCAAGTGATTAAGACATCGAGGAAAGATCCCTTTAGAGTAGTAATAATGAACTATCAAATTCCGAAACTCGTCTGTGATTTGTCACTGAATTTGAAGAGTAAGCACCAATCACTGCATCGTGTGTTTTTGACTTGGCCAATCAGAGTGCATGCGTGCTTGACTAAACCAGTCAGAGCGCGTTGTCGGCGTTAGGAAATTGGCGGAATATATTTCAACCAAAATGAACGTCATTGCGCTTCTTTGGGTTAATTGTTCGATGGATTAAGATAAGGACTGCGTGGAAGTTTCAGGGTAAAATACGCGTTGTTACGAGCGTTAGGTACTTATGCTACAAAATGGTTTGCCAAATCCTTATCAATGTCGTTAACATCATTTTAAATTATACTAGTTTGAAGTATAAAGTACTGGTTGGAGCGATTCAAATCGTTTATTTCAAATAGACCTTCGCAGGCACTTATGAAGAGTCTGACTCTAATACCAATACAATACAATGGTGCTGATTCTGTTGTTTAAAACTAAACTAATTTAGTCTCACTATGTCTCTTTCTAACAAAGAACTTAAGAAAAAGATGTAAGTAAGTAAGTATTTATTTGTAAAAATTTGGGTTACAAAAACATGTTAAATTATTTAGATCCATTCCAATTTCTGCCCTTAGAAGCACAACATTAAATTAATAAGTAAGTAAGAAATTTAGTCCTGTCAAATTAGTCCAATGCTTGTTTTCAATATAAAAGTCGCCATCTATCGGCGTCTAAATACCCGCAAAAGGCAAAGACTAATTTGACAGCTTTAAATATATTCTATCCTTTTTCAATAATGTTTTAAGAGATGTGCGATTTACAAGAGAATCAGCACCAATATGTAATAATTCGTCCATTCGGCTCATCTCTCCGTCATATCAGCATTAACTCCTTTCTTACCCGTATCATCTTTCACACAATTCATCCATCTCTATTTCGGTCTTCCTCTTCCCGTTGCCTTCATTCCTCCACGATAAACGGTACCCTCTCATCTTTTCAGTCCTTGGCGCTACTTTCGAGCTCCCCCTTAGGTACTAATTCCTTATCTTATTCATTTTTGTCACCCCATACCTCCTCCATACTCATACTCCATTTCATTATTTCTTAGGTGAGTAACTACATATGCGTATTCTGAAGAAATAATTACCTGCAATATCAAGTTGCAAAGGGTGGATCCTTTATTATTATTATCAATTCAGGTTATTAACAATTAAAGGTAATTTCAATTATTTTTTATCTTCTTCCTTTGACTGTTTGATGACCCGCGCGGGCGAGGAAAACTATAGAAATCAATTGTCATTTTTTAATCGCAAGTCAAAGGATGTATGATAATGTTAAAAAACAATAATAATTGATTTCTAATCTTCAAATCATCCTATATTCGCAATATTTTTGGGCGATGGAGTTAATTACTACATCACTATTAGAGACCAGAGTTTACCCGCCTGTTCTTAATAGCTATACCAATTACAATTTGTATATCAGCCTGGTTTAATGTAAGCAAGTATCTGGTAAGAAGCTATCGATTATAACCATTTTCTTAAATACTATAATTGTAAATAAAAGTCTTCAATCAGCGTGCCTGTGGAGTATTAAATAAAGACTTATTTTTTTTACTACTAACCGTATATACTTGTATATGTGTGTGATTCTAATTTATAGATGTTTGAGTGAGTCCGGAATAGGGTAAGTACAAAATTCAATAAAAATATATAGTGGTATAAGACTCTCCAGTGGGGTGGTTTTGTTTATAAAATTATGTATATAAACCACCCTTAAAGTTGTATTACTATATGCGGGAACATTCTAATAAGATTAAATAATAATTTTGAGGACTAAAAGTTATAGACATAGTTCGTAGAATTACAAAGCCAAAATGGAAAAAAGGTACCCTTGTATACGCACCTAACTGAAAGTTTGATTCACAAAAACATAATTTCCCTACTAGTTTCTTATTCTATTCGCATTTTTAAAAGGTGTTTAATCATAATGCCACGCCTTTTAGCCATAAAATAATTGAAAACTGTTATACAAAAAGCTTAAACCGACTTCAAACTAAACTAAAAAGTATTCAAATCATGACATGATGACAATGGGACCAAACGGGAAGTGTACCTTTTCAAACAAAAAATGTTAGTTATAAGGTAACAAATATAAAAAAAAAACATACAAACGAAATGAGAACCTCCTCCTTTTTTGAAGTCGGTTAAAAATAAGATCGTCCACGAAATGAAATCTTAAATCAAAAGTGGTATAAAAAAGTTCAAAGGTGTTGTTAAATATAAGAAATATTTTAATCTGAAAAGATATGAAAATATTTTTTCAATGGATAAGAGCTTGCCTGAAGTTGATAGGTGAGGTGGCTATGAAAACCAAAATGAATTTCGATACTACATTAAACCTTCTTATCTAGTCTAGAATTTTTCTCGGCAATATCTCAGTAACATTAATAGCACAAAAAATTTACCAAATAACCCGGGAGGTTTTTTCAAAGAGTTTCCATGAAAAACGTGAATAATCCGTCTTCCCCTTTTGCCCAATTAGTGGAGAGTTCATTAGAGTTTGAATTAACTGGCGGTTGACAGACGCAAGGGGTGCTACTGTCTAATCGCGCTGTTAAGCTGCCATTTTGAATATTTGTGTTATTTTACTTGACTAGAAGTTATTTTATGCCATAATTACGCCACGATAAATTATTTGATCGAAGTCCTATATACACATGGATGCTTAGATTTCAGGAAAACAAAGAAAGTTCCACTAAAAGCTGAAACAAGCGCAATGACATTAATTTTGTTTGAAATCCTTTTTGTCAATTCCCGAACACCGACAATGTGCTCTGATTGGTTAAGTTAAGGACACATTATACATTTAGATGCAGCGATTGGTCGTCGATTGGCTTTTATTAACCAGTGCAAAACCAGTTACCAATTCCGCAACTAGAATATGGATTGCTAGGTATTACGGCCAAAAAAGCCATTATAGTCGCTAGATAAGTAGGTTTTCTCCTTCGCATGATTTGTTAATTTACATAAATAACAGATAAAAATAAAACCATGCGCTGAAGATGAAATGGTTAAAAATAAAGTTCACAATATGAATTTTATGAGCACAACATCTGGGAGATCTAAAATGATAAAACAATATAAATAATGTAACGGGATCAAGAATCCATGACCGTAAAAACGTCGAAGCACATCTTTGCCCGAATCATATTTTATTTATGACTTGGGCAAAAAAGCAAAGTTCCGTGACCTCTACCCGAAAGGTAAGTCAGTCGAGAAGATGGGATGGGATGAGATCAGCTGCATGTAGTGATAAGTGTGTAACTAAAAGCCTGTGAAAAGGCTGACTTTAAGGCACTTGTTTGACATAACGAATAGCGAGCGAACAATTTGTAAAGATTGATAGATTGTACCAGCGAAAAATATGTCTAGGTAAATGAAACAATTTAATGTCAGGTGTAACAAATAATCATATTAATAATAATGAAACCACATTAATAATCTTGTATATACAATGAACCCTAGGAGATAAAACATTTATTTTGCCCATGGAATTTTTGCCCATAGTTAATACATCCGACATAATGAAACCTTAAAGCGCTCGCCATTGTCGAAACTGAATCTCATTTCATATTAAAGCAATCCGCAGGAAATACGTAGATAAAAGTTAAACATCCAAACAAACTCAAAAAACTCATGAAATACGCACTTAATAGATTTATGGGCCGATCATCATTAAGAAAGTGCTGATCATCTCATTTAGAAAGATTATAAATATCGACTAAAAATAAATAAATTAATATATCATCTGAATATATCGATTTGCTAAATTTTAATACTGAGTTGCCAAGTTGTCTAAACTGTTTCTAGTTATGTAATTACTATTTACTTAAAGTTCCACATTATAGAATGAAGAAACATCTGAATTAAAGTAGGGTAGGTATTAATAAATAAATCACAAGACCACAATTTTTAACTGATTTTACTCCCTTTAAATTCTAGTATAATTGTCAATAAATTAATCAATTCAGATAATGGACAATAAGTATCAGATTACGTGATTCAAACGTTAGGATGGTTATTCTAATAGAATTATATAGCATATTTCAAAATCAGGTATACTTAACTATATCAGAGTACTTTATATTAGGTCGGAATAATAAATAATCATTTAGGCCAGACTTTAGAAAGTATTTATTCAAACATATCCATGGCCACAACTATGAATTTACTCTCAAATCTACTTCCGGTTCGGATGGCCGACCATATTGAGAAGATACCGGTAAGAAACTCAATATTAAGGTCTTATGTATGGCCACTACACATAAAGAGTTATTCTCAGTATATAACAGAAATACACAGAACACATTATAAAATTATCAATTGTTACAGTTGACAATATCAAATATACTTATCTTTATATCGACGGGCAGTATCACGATTATAATAAGCAACCACTTCCAAAATACACAAGACTGAACTGAGCCCAGACCTTCCCGCTTATTTTATATTTTACAAGTACACTTCAAGAATACAGACGGAAGAATCAACCAATCACAGAGACGGAAGTCTCAATACACCATAACCGGATACATTTTATCAGGAAGTGTCACTAATCTCATAATAACAAATTTAGTAAACCATTATCACAAAATTACAACATTCGTTGTTAATTATTGGAATAATTACTATCGAATTTAGGTATGATTAATAATATGATTTATCAAAGCCATTACATTGTTCAATTAAAATATCAATCGGAAGTCTATTGAAATCTCCTTACATTACAATAAAATGTTTATCAACAATTAAATTATCGCAGTAGTGATTTGATGACTTTGTAATTATTCCAATCCAATTATCATCAACATTAAAATTTAAAATAACATTAAGTTACACCGGAAGTTTAAATTAATTATTGCACCGGAAGCTTAAATAATAATCAAACCTTCAGTTCAACAGTGTTGCCATTGCAAATAATAAATTTATCAAAACTTATTTCAATAGTGTTGCCACTGCAAATAATACATCTTTGAAGTACTTATTTAACTCAGATATTTGACTCAGATTTAACCAAATATCTAACACACTCATATTACGCACGTACAAAAGCCTTACTATAAAATTATTCTAGGCGTTTGAATACCAATGCCTTGTGGTACCGTTCACACATTTTGCATATAGCCAAATGGTTGTGAGAGCAATAAAACGAGCTCTTTGAGATCACAATCTGGTTTTCATCGCTCACGCAACGTTCGAGCCGACATCGACTTAAACATTTTGTATTAGTTAGATAACATGTGATCTGCTGAAATGTACATAGGTATACGAGTGTATGTAAAGTACTTATAAGGCTATTTTTAGAGAAATTGGTTGTAGATTTTGTATCTATAATATAATCTTTTGTATCTAGAATTAAATCTATAATATAATCTTAAACCTTAAACTGGAGCATTGCTTGGAAATTGCTTGTGTCCAAGATGAAAACCGTTGATATCAAAATTATATAATAATGACAGGAGATAACAATAGTCTCATCTCTTTGAGTGTATTATAGGAACCTATTTCATAGATTTAAATATAAGGTAGTTTATGATAACATTAAGTCTGTGTCTTCGCCTTGGCTTCACGACCAATCAGCCCCATCGCTGCCGCTGCGGCGATCTCGACAACGAGTTTGGCCACCATGGCCTTTGGTGCTCCCTAAGTGCTGGCCGAATATTACGACACTCAGCTATTAATGACATTAACCGCAGGGATCTTGTTGTCGCTAACGTGCCTTCCGTGTCCATGCGTTTCGGAAGCAGCGGCAGACTTGAGGATCTTTTTATATACTGCAATTTGTACATATTTATTGTAAATTTGAATCGTATTGTATCCTATTGTATTCCTGACATGGGTATACACTGTACTCATTTGCTCTGTATATTGACAATAAAGTTGTGGTGCTATTTAAATTAATTGGGTTCTAGGTTTCAAAATACATTACTCAGATTTTAATAAGATTAATGCTGTAAGACTTTGTCTTTAAGCCTTAAATAAACTCAGGCTTCAGTGAATGAACGAGGTATGAAACAAGAAAAACTTACTCAACAAGTATTCAATTACAACCTCTCTTGTCCTGTTAATTAGGTGTCTAATATTGTGGATATAGTGCCATTATATAAGTCTTTGTTACTTTATTACATACATAAAGATAGTTTAATGCAAGTATTGTGGATGGCAATTTGTTTTATAAATAAGAGATAGGTATTCATTTATTATAAATAAATAGCCAGGACATTCCCCACATGTTGTTTAAATGGATAAAAAATCTGATCCTAAATTAAGCAGAGCTTCTACTATGGAAGCCAGAAAACTGATATACCACTTATACAATTTTTTTATTGTAATTTATGCATGACTACAGACAAACAGAATTTAAATATAAATAGTATTATATTTTTGGAACTAAATTGGGTAGACAATATTTTTTACTATTTGACCTACCCAGTAGGTATGTTAGAATATGTGTTATAGAATCATGCTTAAACCAGATATTTTTGATTTACTTTGTAGTACCCATCTGGCTGGCTACCACCCTCAAGTTGAAAATCTGTCGCCAAGCACCTATCGGTGTGTTCCGGCAGCTGCACTTGAGAGCCAGTTCCTCCTAGGCTTTGTGTGCTTACCACCTTCGGCCACATCATCACTTACCATCGTGAGATTGTGGTCAAACACAGGCCTATACATAATAAAAAAAATATGATACCGGAATATTCAAAAGTGATTGATTAGATGTTAAAAGAAAACAAAGACCGGCACTTATAACAATGTTACACGAATCCAATCAAACTATTCGCAATTGTAGAAGTAAACCTCTTACCTATAATTCGCTTTGGGAATTTAAGTACCTACTTAGTTAACAATACTTGTAAAGGAGTCTTATTCTGAAACTCATAAATTATCGAATAAGCTTTCACGATTGTATTTCAGTGAAAGTTTTTATTTAAAACATTTTGAAAATATCAAAAGTATAAGAGACGTCCAGCGAACAAACTTGACTAATATAAAAAAAACAAAGGAAAACCGACAGACATAGCCAAAGCCCTTCTTATTATGATTCCTGTTTTTTTTTATAATCGATCCAGTTTTGGAGGAGAAAACCGGGGATTACGAAATAGCGATTTCGTTTAATTTAAATAGATATAATCGGTCCAAGCTGTAGTTGTCTCTATTGCACTCGGGCGGGATAGCTCGGGCAAAGCGCGACTGCAATAGATATGTTAAAAACCTATTTTAATTATTTTTATAAAGAAAAGATGTGATCCATAAGTTTAGTAGCGCTAAATAGTTTTTATGATTTTATAGTTTCCGAACAACACACAATAATAAACATAAAAATCTTAGTTAAGAAATTTAAATCCTTTCAGCTCCAGACCAGTTAATCAGATTATATGTCATTAACAGAAAAACATAAAAGTGAAAATGAAAATTTAAACTACTAAGTTTTCTTTCCATAAATCTGAAAACTAAATAAATATGCACGTAAAAGAACGTTTAAAAATGTTCTTCGAAATATGTCTAACCTTAATAGTTTGTTTGGAAATGTATAAATTATCCATAATTCTTGAAAGAACTCGATGGAACCATTAATCACAGCGCGTTATGGCGGAATGAAACTGAAAGACGCCTCCTCAGAACATATTTCCATGAATGTATATTGGAATATTAAAGTTTCACGGATTATGTAATATCACAATACTTATGTACCTTGGATTCAGTCGCGTAGCATTTTTTACCTTAATATATGAAAAATAAGTTGCTTTTTTGCGTGATAAATATAATCCTATATGTTATTACGGGTATCCTATCTATGTGCAAAGTTTCATCCAAATCCATTAAGTTATAGACAAAAAGAACCTAATTCTATGCATATGATTATTCGGCGCTTCGGTTAAGTGGCTGGCCGAATATTGGATATTCGGTCAAATCACTATTCGAGCCATTTCTAATAGTTACATACGACTCAACATTGAGCAAACTCTATTATGTCATTTTATTCATAAACACTGTGACGCCTGACGTCACAGTGTCTTCTGAATTCTTTACTATTCTTATAATTACATTCCTCGTCACAAGCAAACCACGTCGATGGAATATTTTATCCATTACATTTTATATCAAATAAGGAGGAGGAGTCATAAAGAATTCGCGTCCAGAGTATTTCAGTCAAATGAGTTTGAACTTTAGATGATGGAAAACTTAGTGAGAAATCCGGGTACTGGATACTTTTTAGGACCCAGCTGGCTGAATACCACCATCATGTTAAAACACCAATTGTCATGGTAACATTGCAGAAATCCCGCACCTATATAGAGATGAAAACAATGACAATACTTGTGCCCCATGAATTGTGAAATTCGCATAACGGAGTGCAAAAGGCAGTCAGTCTAATGTCGACTCTACCACAGAACTATGTGTCAACCGTACTAAATGATAAGACAATACATACATGTCGTCCGTTGGTAAAACGGTGCCGCATACTGACACGCTTGAATATTTTGGAATCTGTTGAGGAAAGCATCTCTAGGTTCTATTATTTTCGTTGCTCTACGCACTGAAAAAAAGGTTCTACAAAACTAGTTATGTATGTTGAAGTTTTGTTGTCTGGAAACTAACTTTAGTTACATTTAATCTTATATCTCTTAGATTTAATCAAACAATTTAGTAATGAACCAAAACTAGTTTTGTTACTGGTAATTTTTAGTTTGCAAGTCACTCTGTTTAGGTTATTATATGCTTGGTCGGATGGTTGGAACTACAACGCGCCTTTTGGTGTGGTGTCTCGGTTGCGTGTGTGATCCGCTTTATCTGTGGCTACGTTTGCGAACCCCGACGTACCATTCATCACTTTTGCTCGGGCGGTCGACGCATGCGGACGTTAGATATAGCTTTTGTTAATAGTGCCTCAATAATTCATTATTAAATGTCTAATTTAGAGTAATAATTATAACTTTGTGTTTGATATTGTTTTATTTTATTAAAATTCGCTTCTGGTCGATAAAATCAGAAGTGGGATGGTGCTACATCGCCTGCCTGCTTTTGGTGTTCCTGACCTAAATTAGTTTGATAGATTTTAGATTCGATTTTTAAAAAAAAATTGTACTTAGTGCTTTTATTGCAAAATGTCGGAAGAACGTGTGCGTTGTCGAAAGCGCAAGCGAGATTCAGATAGGGAGGTATTAGATGCTATCCTTGCTAGACTTAATACGCTTGAAGGTCGTATAACTGTGCCGCCACCGTCCGAGTCCTCGACATCTTTGACTGCATCGATGGTCCAGACCGTCCATACGCCGCAGCCTGCGTTTCCTGCGCTTACGGCTGGCGTCGTAAATCATCATGGCGCCGCCGCCACCACATCGCCGCCGGGTCAGGTACCCGCATCTGCGTCGCGAGAACATGGGGACTCTGCACTTGGGGTCTCTGCATGCGGAATTGTAGAAGCCATCACTTCGTTAGTCAAAGTAAGATCTAACCATTATTTTGTGTCTAATTTTGATCCAAATATTCACAGTATCGATGTTTGGTGCAAAGAGGTCGATAGGGCGAAGGAAGTCAACGGTTGGGATGATAATGAGTGTCTGTCGCGAATAGGGAATTGTTTGAAGGGTGATGCGCGTATATGGTTAAACGAATGGTCCACCAACGATCGCACGTGGACAAATTTTAAACGGGAATTTTCTACGCTTTGTCCACGGAACATCGATATTGCAAATATACTATTCGAAGTGATGTGCACAGATTCTAGAAGTTTTTCTACGTATGCGGAGTATGCTAGGCGTTCATTATTGAGGTTAGGCATAGTGAAGGGCTTATCGGATGATTTGATTGTCGCTATTGTCGTAAGAGGCATCGCAGATCCACACATTAAAGCTGTCGCAATGAATGCCAAATTAAAACCTACAGATTTAGTTCAATTTCTGTCCGTATATATAAAACCCAAGAATGATTCTCGAACTACCCGCGAATGTTTTCGTTCACCTCGACCAGGTAATTTTGATAATGTTGGGCGTGATAATATTAGAATTCCCAGACATTGAAACCAAATACGCTTTCGGTTAAGACGTGTACATTTTGTAAAAAGAATGGACACGAGGCTGATGTTTGTTTTGCAAAGCAACGATCAGAATCTTCAACAAGTAATTTGACTAACTAAACGTTTGCAATAAATTAGATGATTTGAATATTAAATCAACAAATGATGTTACAAGTGCGGTTATTCAAAGCATACATGTACATATTTTGATTTCTTGTACATCTCTAATTTCAAGGTCTTTACTAAAATATTTTACTTTTAATCAAAATTCAGCGTATTGTCGTGCTGTACTTATGTGATATAGAAAGTCAGCTGGTTGAAAGTACTTCACTTGTTATATTTATTTTTTATTGAACTACCTTATATTTCTATTGAAACTGATTTATACATTGCAAGCGTTCAGAGGTACCTACCTGCTATTGTGAATAATGTTCGATATGAACCGGTGGTAGATTCAACTGTATGTACTTGACGTTCATAGGTGCCCTGACGGGGCCTGAACTGAATAAATGACTTTTTGATTTTGATATTAATCATTTGAATTCACTGTTCGTTGGTGACGAACGGCAACAACTTTAGTTGGTCATATATCTTTCGTCTTTGCTGACTCATTTATAACTGGTGCTATCTAGTAATGAACCGGTGGGATATAGACCTTATAAGTTATCGTGCGGTGATAAATATTTGAGGGTCTTGAACTACTAAGACTCGTTTTAAAAAAGTAACTTCTTGGTTTTGCATAAATTTAAGGAAATGCACATTTGTCTGTGAGATCGAGTACCTTGGGCGATTTATAATATAAGTAAGGGTCAGGTTAGGCCGAGCTACCGTAAAGTACTTACGCATTAGTAAATTCTCCAAAACCGTGCAATGAAAAGCAAATTCGGCAATTTATTGACCTCGCTTGGGGCGTTGATCAAGATGAATATGTCAATCAAGGACGCACACCGTCACACTCTCGTCTCAATATAAACGACACTGCATTCGTCATTAAAGCGTCAGTTACCGGGTTTTGAGATAACCCTACACACTTGTTATCAATCGGAATTATTACCCAGCTCGTATGGAAACCGTACTGAGGCTGCTGCTGAGAACATGGTACCATGGGTAGGAGAGTGGTCTCCTGTTACTTGACGCTTCGTATTTTGAGAGTAAGTTGCTCTTATTGTTAACATAAAAGTACATATGGGTAATATATTAATGGAGGGACATCATGATGGGGTTACACGTGGCACGCAGACTCCACGCCTCTGCCCCTAGGGCACGCAGACTCCACGCCTCTGCCACGGAAAACGGTTAACAAGGAAAATGGAAGGAAATCACGAGGGGGTTACACGTGGCACGCAGACTCCACGCCTCTGCCCCTAGGGCACGCAGACTCCACGCCTCTGCCACGGATAACGGTTAGCTCTGAAAGGGCGCTGTTATGGGTATGCTAGCCACTGCCGAGTTAAATTATGTATCGCAATATATGTGTAAAACACTGGCCAGTGGACATGTATGTTGATGAATGATTAAGGGCCCATGAATGAGAAGAATGAGTTTTATTGTAATGAAAGCAAATGATAACGTGAATATTATTATGTGTGTGAAGGATGAAATGTGTGAATAAGATGAAACAGATAAAATTTTGAAAGGGACTCTGTAAGTAAAATTTCTTGTGATATAGGTACTTAAGTCTAATGTGTCCAATTTCTGCTCATTAGATCACTCTGATGATGATTGGTGTGTGACGTTGCCTGACGACGATGCTGGACCAAGTCATGAGCAGCCAATAGTTGCGGACGAGGACGTGCCGCTGTCAGGAGAGGCCGTGTAACGACAAAAACATGTGGAGGTCTATGCTTGGTCGGATGGTTGGAACTACAACGCGCCTTTTGGTGTGGTGTCTCGGTTGCGTGTGTGATCCGCTTTATCTGTGGCTACGTTTGCGAACCCCGACGTACCATTCATCACTTTTGCTCGGGCGGTCGACGCGTGCGGACGTTAGATATAGCTTTTGTTAATAGTGCCTCAATAATTCATTATTAAATGTCTAATTTAGAGTAATAATTATAACTTTGTGTTTGATATTGTTTTATTTTATTAAAATTCGCTTCTGGTCGATAAAACAAGTTATTATTAATAACAAAATTATTTGTAACTCAATGTCACTTGCATTTGCATTTTAGGAGAGCTAGTTATTAGTAAAGATAATTAGTATTCCTGCTACCGCCTTTTCATCCGCAACGAAACCCTTCATGTTTCTGGTGTGTCTACGCTAGGCGAACCGAGCACGAGCCGAGCACAAGCAGAGCATGAGTGTAGACGGACTTGGGAGCCTTGAACGAGCATTCGACTGCGCTCCGCAAATTATCGGTTTTTTGATAAACACGTTTTTCGTTGTATGTCCACACTTGACATCGCAAGCGACGACTGAAGATGGCTCGGTTTGTGGTCGGTTCGCGTAGCGTAGACCCACCGTTTACTATGTAACATAGCATAGTCAAATGATAACAACTAACATTTTTTTAATTGGGACATCTGGAAATCCTTTTTTGTGCATAATGGCATATCCATTGTTTCAATATTTTCAAAATTTTGTTTTTTCAAATTCCATGCTTTAGCTGACAACAAAGCAATATTTTTTACAGGTTGGCGGCAACATTACCAATTATAAGCATGGTATAAGTTTATTTGTATAATTTTCCTTTCCCGTATCAACTCCAGTCCTAAGTTTAACCACTCAATTATATTTGATAAGTCGTTAGAGAAGTTATTAAGTCGTAGGATTTAAATAATTACCCATACTTTCATCAGTGTTTCAAATTGGACCTTATCACATTGAGTTACAAATCATTTTGTTATTAATAAAAACGCTGAAATTAGCTTACGCGGAATTTTAGTTTTAGGGTCTGTAGTAAAATAATTAATTAAAATAGCAATAAACAAACAATCAATGGAATATTAAAACCGAAATAAAACACTTGAATGAAATTTATAAAGAAAATTCGTAGCGAAATTTCATTAATTTCAGAATTTTCGCAGAAGGGTATGTAGAAAAATGCGTAAATAATTATCTATTATCTTCACAAGACATTTTGGAAGATAGAATGGAGTCGATCAATCCATCTATACGTCGATAGACGTCACCCATCTGTGATCGATGTAGAGAGAACGAACCCAATTCTCGGTCTGAATTTGAGTACTAATTTTCTAATAATCACAGCTGACGTCAGGATGTTGTCAAGTAATTTATTGGATTCGAAAATCAAATTATGAAAGGGTTCGACTGATTTTCACGTTCGATTTCGGTGATAATGGCTTTCGGGCTTCAAGTAAGATTGAATTCGACGCAAAACTTCATATAAGTTTACATCATAAATAAAATTTAGTGGCTGTTTCTTTTATGTAACCCCCTTACTCATAAATCATTATTTAACTAATATACTGTTTAAAGGGTCACATAAATAACGTCACTCTATTTTCATTGCCAAATAATGTGACATTATTTACGTGACCATTTAATCAGTAATAGCACTTTATGAGTTAGCGGGTAGATGTTTTGTATTACTCTTTAAAATGGAGTTTCAGCTCTTATTTATTTTTCTTGAAAAATCAAACAGAATAATAATGATCAAAATCTTATGTATAAAAGATATACATTGAGCTCTGAATTGTGGTAGAATGAACCTCCTACGATATCTGCCGAAGTGGTAAGAAGAAATCCCGACTAAAAACCGCTTCCACAGTTTCGTAATTTGAAATTATCTTAAAACCGGCCAAGTGCGAGTCAGACTCGCACACGGAGGGTTCCGTTCAATATTAACTAACTCAACTTGCTATGAAAACAAAAAATGCCAAAGAAAAATTTCTTTAATCTTTTCCCATTTAATTTTTAATTTTATTTAATTTTCTTTTATGTTATAGCGGCAAGTCTGTTATCTATCTGTCATTATTGTTCATGAGATACAGCCCACTGACAGAAAGACGGACGGACGGATGGGCAGACAGCGGAGTCTTAGTAATAGGGTCCCATTTGGCATCCTTCGCGTACGGAACCCTAAAAAAGCATGGTCCACAATAGTATTGTGTGTTTTTATAGGTATTCATATAAATTTTTGTTTGCACTAACTACGTGACGTCTAACGCTTATGGTTGTGATAAATAAATAACTAAATGTACCAAATTTAATACTAAATAATACAATATCTCACTTTTAACATTTTAAGACGTCTTAATGAAGCGTTTTACGCTCGAAGGTGAATTTTTTTTTTCATAATTAAATGAGTAATTTACTTCTCCTCGTATAGTTCGTATAAAGAGTACGTTTACCTTTAGTATAAGTTATGTCGTTCTTACTTTATTAATAAAGCCTTATAGCTATCACCATTAAATCCTCTTATCTGACCACTAAATTAACACAAAATCCTAAAGATTAAAAGGCACGATTTGCATACAAAAGCCGAATAAGTCCTAGCGTATAAACAGTAGTATTAACATAATTTATTCCATTATTTTCTGACACCACAAGGAATTTTCTTATCATCCTACATTATTATTTAATGCAGTCATTGGCAGTCATAATCATAATATAAAAAATGCCTGAGCATCATTTTACAAACTTTGAATTAATTGGAATACGGTTCGAAATACGAATTATAAAACATTCCATACTCGAAATAATAAATTGCACAAACAAACCTTCACATATCAGTTCACACGCACAAACAATTTAAATTTGGAATTCACTTTACAATCGTTTAAAAAAGGAACGGTTCACTGACGGTGCATTCAACTTGAAAACTCGCGTACGAAAGCGACGTGACACCGCCGCACCGCGCCGGTGCGTTTACGTAACTATGAAAGCCGGCGTTTCCGCGACGAACCGTGCTTTCGCTGAAACGTTAACCGAGCGTCTGATGAAAACAGCTTGAGCCGACCGCCTTACTACTCTTATAACTGCATTGCGCCCGTACGAAACCAAAGTCTCGTAGCAATTCGAAATTAATATCTCTGTCTCTACAACCATTCGTGTGATAAGCGAAGTTCATCTTTGGACATTCAGACGTATTTCGGCTGGTACCTTAACTTTATTCAAGTTACGTGAACTATTTGAATGCTACCAGTTAATGCACGGTTTCAATAATTTACGAACCGTTATCGGTTAAGATTTATTAAAATTAAGACTATTATATCTTTACTAATAATGAAGCAAAGACCTCAAAGCTTTGCATAGTAGACCCTCCATAGTAGATATGGAAGAAGCTATCACGGGTAAAATTAGCTTACGAAATGATCTATATGCCCAGTTTGGAAATAAACAACCGGGCATAAATCAGTAAACTATTGAGTTGAAATAAGGTTTAACGTAAAATTCACTTGAAACATGTTAATGTTGCTGACTGTAGTATTAATTCCAAGCTTATGTCGTAACTACGAGTAACGTCAGCAAATCCCAGTAACTTTTTAATTGGCTTAACAATTTGGAACTGCGCTGCGTCCAGAATTTTTACCAACTAAACGGTTTTGTCTCTCTGTTATAATTTACACAGTAAAATGGTTTTTTAGATAGAATGTGATTTGTAGACTAGTTCAAATTCATTGTATTTTATTATAACAATTATATATTACCTAATAGAAGAATTTTGGGCCTAAAATAAATACCTAAATAAATAAATGTCTGTGGAGTCTACCATACTCTACGGACCTATTGACATTCCTGAGACTCTACGAATAGAAAGATATTAATTTCTCATCTTGATCAAATATGCTATCACCAATTGCACCAGTTCTTTCAATGACAGCATTACGATTAAATACAAATTGTTCATTACATTCAATATTGAACTTTATGGGTTATGGAATTAGTGTGATCGAGCTCTATTGGTCGGGTGACAAAATAACAAATTTCCACACGTTTGACAAGTAAACGGTTGCCCCAATAGTAGGCGGTCAACGTCTCTATAATCATTCGCAATAACAGTGTGATCGCTGCGAAAAAACCATAATAGGGTGTTTATTTCACATTCTAATGGTTCCCTATTATGATAGACATTAATGACTAGCTGTGCCCCGCGGTTTCAACAGCTTTCCCGGGATATAAAGTAGCCACACTCGGGGATAATATAGCTTCATTGGTGAAAGATTTTTTTAGTTCTGGAGATTTTATTTGTTTAAACTTTAAAAAAACAACAAAATTTCTGTTCAGCTTTAACAAATTATGCTAACCCTAACTAATATTATAAATGCGAAAGTGAGTTTGTTTTTTTGTTAAGCCTTCACTCCTAGCTACTCAACGGATCATCATGAAATTTGGAGTGCAGATACCTATGGTATGGAGAAGGACATAGGCTACTTTATATCCCGGGAACGCAGGTGAAACCGCGGGTGATAGCTAGTATTGCATATAATAGAGTAGAGAGAGATGCAGAGAGGTAGAGCATAGCGTTTATTCACTCAAAGAGCAGCTCGACTGGAGAAGTACCTTACAGAATACCGCAGCCAAATAACTTTATGTTGTGTAAAGTTGTGTTCCTGCGCGTGAGTAAGGTCGCCAGAGCTCATTGGGCAGGAGGGAAACCTCAATGTCGGTCAAAGGTCGGTAACTCGTGAGCGATGCTTCGTGTGTTGCAAGCGTCCATATGGCTACGGTAACCACTTACCATCAGGCGGGCCGAATGCTGGTTTACCGACATAGTCGAATAAAAAAAAAAAGTATAGATTTTGTATTTGTTCAGAGCTTTAAACTTATGCGTTAGAAAATTGGTACAAAAAATATCGCTAGCCCCTTTCCTTTTGAAATTATTGTCCTGAAAGAAAATTAATTCAGTATCTAATTGTGTTGAAGTGAACTATCCATTGGATAAAAAGCGTAAACAAGCGATAATTGTAGTTAAGATACAAATTAATCCAACGACTCATTTCCCTTAATGGACGAGATTTGAGTGTTGGGAGTCATAACACAATAACATTTTATAACCGCCATTCGCCATTCCCCGCCTTTTGTGGTAATTTAATCGTTTCCTGGATTCCCGGAATTAATTCCCTGTTTTTTTTCGTCAAGTTGTTTCCCCTCTAATGAGGAATTAGTGTTGTAACTTTATCACTGTCATATTTTTTGTTAATAAAGCAAGTTTTGGGGTTATTGTGTGGTTTTCCGCCCGCGATGGATGTCTCAACAATGGAGCATAGTATCTCGGTCTAGATACTACTGCTCTAACAGAAAATAGGAATTCGGCAGCTATTAAACGTTTGGTCGTCTACACTACGAGACAGATTCCGGCTTGATCTGGTAGAGGCATGTATGTCGACCAGATGCTGGGCACGTCTGTCGGAGGGGGGCGCGCGATCATGTTCTTAAGGGCGGAGCACTAAAAATCCATAAACAGATAATAGTTTTATATAGTTGGGTTTCAAACTGCCAAACATCTACTTGAAGTTACAAGTAGGTATTCAATCAATCATCAATTTTATTACGTATATTTCATTTATGTGAAGATATTTTGGCACCAGTGTACACCCGTATTGTGATAATATATTGCTTGGTTTACTTCTCTGAAAAGTTCAAAGGTTGGTTTAAACTATTTTCAAAACTTTTGCTCTTTATCTTGTGGTTGACTTTTTATTAAAAAATACTTTGCCAAAATGTAGTAGCTTGATCGCAAATTCCTTTGGCACTATACCAAGGTTTCTCCAATGTCCACACTGTATGTATTTATGTCTAGCTTAACATAATGCTCGTAAGAGTAAATTATTATTTGAATCCGACTTTACTTGTATAGTTGATCTTTTTGGATTGGATATGGGCTGAAGCGCTCGTGGTGTAGCATGATTAGCCGTTCTTAATCGATCGGCAAAGTTAAGCTACGTCTGTCGTGGTCGATACCTGGATGGGTGACCGCCTAGTGGTATTTCAAATCGAGCGTTTCCGTGCTTTGGAAGGCACGTAAAGCCATTGGTTCCGGTTATCACTTAATTGTGATAGTCGTTAAGCTAGTTGATTGCCTCCTAGGCGGCTTGAAAAATTCCAACAGTAGGTTGACCACTAACCTACCTCCACCAATCCGCAGTGGGCACGCGTGGTGGAGTATCGCCCAGTCCCTGTCTCATTTTTTAAAGGAGGCCTGCTCTCAGCAGTGTGACATTATAGGCTGATGATGATGATGATGATGGGCTGACGGCATATGCATTCCAGTACATCCATGTGCAAAAAAGGTGATCATGTTACGGCAACCAGACACTATCTCAAAATATGGCTTGCTTTAATGCCTCCACAGAGATATAGTAAAATTTAATGAAAAATTTCACCACGAAATTATGCAACGTGCCGCTGTGGTCCTTACCACAAACATGCCTCAGATGTATCCCGTATCCCAGCAGATATAGGCTAAAATTCCCAAGTGTCCTTTATAGCACATTATCCCCAATACATGCCATAATTGGGTTGGATCCCCATACGACTGACGTCAAATAAATAATACTTGCGTGTTGCCTTTGATAAGGTAGATTATTCGACGAGAATTTCGACTCATTATGAAATTCAATCGAAGATTACTCTGAGATTACGGAGAGATATATTCAAAGGCGTCTCATTAGGATAATTATGTAAATACAACTAGTTTTGACCCTGCGGTTTCACCCAATTTCCCGAGGGTTCTAATGTTTCCAGGGATACTAAGTATCTTATATGTTCCAAGTTATGAATGTCGTTGAGACGTCAATAGGTAAGCAACAAACAAACAACGTATGTACATTTTGTACATACCTTGGAGTATAACTAAGTCGTAATTCTTTTTTGACATAACACAATATAACTAAATGAGTTCATTTTTTTGCTTTATTTTATCTGTTTCTTTTGTTACGTATGTCTGTCATGTTGTGTTTACATCGAAGAATATCTTTTAACCTTAACTTCACAAACTCTACACCTTAGTCAAAATACTCGCTACTACAAGAACATTGTATAACAGGAAAGTAATGAACAGTGAAGAAATTTTTCGCCTTACGCCCATGTGACGGTAGCGAAACGGCCAAGCTACATAAAATATGTTGACTAAGGTGTAGATTTTGTGGAGTTAGGGCGTGTAGAGTTTTAAGCTTGACTCTACATGAGATCTGATAAGTTTTTGACAATGCGAGCCATATGGTTTCGTCTTGCCAACATTTTACATGAATTTGTTTTTGGTGGGATAATATATATCTGTGTACCAAGATGTTCAAATCAAAAAGTTTTTGTTTAGAACACGTGTCTGTTCTGAGATATGACAGCTCGTTATGAACAACAGTTCAAACGCGTAGTTTACGTAGCATTTAATACACACAACAGGTATTTTGATAATCCATCATAACTATTTGACATTCGAACCTGCGGGAGTAATGTACGTAGAAAACGAGGTAGCCAAGATTAAAGGCCGACGTTAAACTGAATGCTCATAAAATTGGTTTGTTTTATCCTAGTAAATCAATTTTCTGATCGTAGACGATCATATGAATTCAAATTATGACTATGAGTAAATTTGGCCCTGATGCCAATTCGAATGATTGCATTTGCTAAGATGATCCGGGAGTAAATTCAGCAATTACTCTTTTCAAAATAAGATTATATTGACATTCTTTCTCCTTCTAAGTAGTATCGCAAAGAACGACACGACAATTACAACTATTTTTACTGAAAAAAATGATAAATTCAATTACCAAAAGAAAATAAGATACTGAAAATGAAGTGGAATGAACAATATAAAATGATAATGTGAAATACAGTGAAAAGAGTTCATATTTGAAACGAGGAGGACAAATAAACTGACGCGAATTGGATTGAAAAATGTAG
The DNA here is from genome assembly GCA_947623365.1 of Achlya flavicornis. NCBI lineage: Eukaryota > Metazoa > Arthropoda > Insecta > Lepidoptera > Drepanidae > Achlya > Achlya flavicornis. Next base: position 3,494,379 of record OX392468.1, on the reverse strand, counting down.
CGGCATTTCACGGGCTCTGTATATGGCTTTTTACGTACTGATCATTAGTTATTCATATAAATACGTTGAGAAGTAGGTGTGTACATTAGGTACTATAATAAGGTAATTATGGTTTGACTATGGAAAATGTTTTTTTTATTTTTTTTTTGATTTATTATTTTTATTTTGATTTATTTAAGTACCTATTGAAACTATCCTACTACAAAGTCTCTTGGCGATCTAATTAAACTCTAAATTTTTTATATCAAATGCAATACTATTTCCTAAAATAAAAGGTCATCCAAATACTCCATGGTCCCCATGACACTGGCGGCGTTTCCACGCTGAATGGTAAGGCTTAACCTCTGGGAAAAAAAAGTCACTAGCTCTCAGTTCCCCAGAGGCCAAGACCAACCGTTTGCCCACGTCTTGCACAAATAATTTCGTGTCAGATGACCAATGGCCCAGTGTTTCCACCGCAAGCGCCGCAAATACATATTCGTCAGTTAGACGAGAGTATTTGCGGCGCTTGAGGGTCTGTGCACTTTCCGCTGCCGCTCCTGCCCTAAAAAAAATACAAAAAACTCATAGTTGTCATTTGACGGGCCAGCTGGCGCGGTTGGTTAAGACTCTGGTAAAGATTGCACCTATCGCGCCGCTGGTCGTGGGTTCGATTCCCACACAAGACATGCATTTGTGCGCATGAACATATCTGTATGTCCTGAGTCTGGGTGTAATTATTAGTATGTATTTACAAACAAAAAGTAGTATATGTATTATATCAGTTATCTGGTTTCCATAGTACAAGCTCTGCTTAGTTTGGGATCAAATGACCGTGTGTGAGGAATGTCCCAGGATATTTATTTATTAATAGTAAAATTAAAACGAAGACTGCATTTGAAGCTCTAGCAGCTTTCATCGCTCTTGATTTACATACAATGACACAATTTAGGTTTTATTTAAATTTTCGGCGATGAAATGTGATAAGATTGTGACGAAGATGATGAAGACGCGCTAATCTCTGAAACTACCAGTAGGATTTGAAAAACTTGATTTGGCTGTTTATGGTTTTGCTGTGTCGTAATTGTTAGGACAAGGCTTGTATCAAAGTTTTTTTTTTTAAAATCCACCGAAAAGTCGGAAATTTCACTCGGGCGACCGAGCATGAACATGACATTCTAAGATTTATTTTTAATAGGTACACCCTCGAAATTCCTCAAAAGAACTTTACGCAGGAGCATCCATAATCTTATCTATTTGATCATTTGGATGAAAGTGATAAGTCCACGGAACTGAGAATGGAGCATTTGAAGTGCTTCAATCTATTAACAGCTGCTGTAGGTACCTAGATAAGTAATTCTAGTTTCTTTTGTTTGTGGAAGATCGACTTGAATACTTGTCACCTCAAAAATTAAACGTGCCTAATCCATTTTTCCCGTCGAACTTTTTACATAAATCTAAAAATTTTGACGAAGAAGAAAAAGTTGATAAATAAATATTTCGATAAAAGAGAAAACACATGGCCTGCTCGTGAATCGAAATGAATGGCTTAAAGTTTTCCTTTTGTTAGGTTCAATAAAACGAAAAGTACTAAATGGATTTAGATCGCAATTCTCTTTGTACGAGAAAAGCCTCTATTCCAGAAGCGAAGTATACAGGATAAAATTTATTTCTGGTAATGGTAGATAAAAAACGAAGGAACTGTCATAGGTATTTTACTAGTTTCTATCTCACGGTTTTACCTACAACTTTGAAAGATACATTTATTTATATTAGTTATCCATCTTCGTGCCAAAATTCATCCAAATACATTCAGCATACGAGAACAAAAAATATCAATATAGCACGTAGAATTAGTAAGTTGAAGTGGCAATGGTTAGGCTACATCGCTCGTAGAACCGATAACCGATGGAGAAGGTAGATTCTCGAAGGATGACCACCTATTGTGGAAGTTATGGGGAAGGTTATGTTCAGCAGTCCTCCTCCTCATCCTTAGGCTGATATGATAATGATGATGCTTTTAAAAGTTGCTTGAAATTATAATATTTTTTTATTTACTGTCTATAGGTCTGTGTTTGACCACAATCTCACTATGGTAAGTGATGATGTGGTCGAAGGTGGTAAGCACACAAAGCCTAGAAGGAACTGGCTCTCAAGTGCAGCTGACGGAACACACCGATAGGTGCTTGGCGACAGATTTTCAACTTGAGGGTGGTTGCCAGCCAGACGGGTACTACAAAGTACCCTACCACCGTGCTATGGTTTCCTCACGATGTTTTCCTTCACCGAAAGCTCAAGCTCATTGTAGGATTCGAGGATATTTATATTTAAAAAAGAAATATCCTGGACGAGGTCAGTGGGAGAGAACGTATTTTGTGTTTAGGAATTTGGTGATGTATTTGCAATAAATTTTTCAGCTTTTCATGTATTTATTTATTATAAATACTGTGCTAAAGAAAAGATTCAATTTTATTAATTTCATAGCAAATATTCCTAAAGTAATTCGTAAGTGGTACCTCCCACTAAACTGATTTTTAAATAAATAAATAATATAATAGTGCTCTTCAAATTCTTAAATAACAGTGTAGTATCTTCAACCGCGAGTTTTTTAATTTTATTTCCTTTCTTTATCCAGCACTAAAATGTGGTGAATGGAATGAAATTGAATGAATACCTAGTTGATTGCCTCGAGACATTTTTATTAGCAATTGGTTTGGATATAGACACTCAAATTTGATGGTTTTCTGCTCAATTTCCTTTGAAAAACGTTTAAGAAGTGTCTTTTGGAGAAAACAATTTTATTATACCATTGAAAAAAGTTACATTTCTTATAAAATTGCTTTTTATTAAGTAAATCTATGGCATGAATCTATGAACATACAAATTGATTCTAGATTTCTATCAAATAAAACAGACTTTCTTGAGAGATAACACTTTCTTGACATCTCATCTAATCTAATGTAAAAAAATATAAATCCTCATGATTTTTATAACACCTACCTGCCTCTATTATTTAACAAGACGATACAATTTCAATTATCATTCACTATGAATGGACCATTTCGAGACAGAAGCTGGACGTTGTAAGTTAAAGCTTAATCTCTTAATCTCGTTATTTGTTCCTAATTGGAAACTGTAATCAGAGCCCTTAGTGAGCAATATTGCTCGTGTATCTCTTAATGGAAGCAACACTTACGGCCCTTTCACACATGGGAGTCCGTTTTACTGGTACGTTTTTAACGGATACGTCATTTTATGCGCTGTACACACATAGGCACCGTATAACGTTCAACGAATCCGTCATTACTGGATGCGATGTGTGAACAGAAAAATGTGAGTCAAACAAAACCTGTCGCATCACTCCCCCTCCTACACCCCGCACACACCGCCCGCCACGCACACAGTATCTATCCGTTAAAATTCTACGTATCCGTATATTTTTACTGTTCCGTCGTCCAGTATTCGATGACAAAACGGAATGTAATTTTTTTACGGAACGATATTTTTTACTGTATACAGAATACTGTGCCATGTGTGAAGTCGCTCATACAACTACATACGCCATCGACGAAAAAAAAACGTACACGATAAAACGGAACAGTAAAACGGAGACATGTGTGAACCGGCCGTTAGTTGCTTAATCATCATTAAATTTTAATCTTACATAACCGTTTTATAATAAGTAACATATTTATTACGTAGACATTAAGAGTCTTGAATATGAAATGGTGTAAACAATCAGAAAAGTTTGAAAGTCCTCGAGTATTTTTCAAATTTTTGCGAAAAGCACCCCTCGTTTATTTATAACTTTATTTAAATATGGTAAAGACATTAATTACTCTAAATGGAAAAAGTTCGAGCAGCTTTCTGAAAATATCTTTACTAGGTTACAATAATTTATTACATAGAATAACCTGTGGAAAATTTGCACAAGGTTAGCACCACAGAATTAGACAAACACAGTAGAACATTTAATTGTAACTTGACATACTTTTCGATTTTATTTCTACAAGCAGACAGTCGTCTCAATTGCTATATATTGATATATCATAGATAGTCCATATTTGCCATGAAAGCGTTGCCAAATATCTTCTTGTTTGCACCAACGTTACCAAGCATGCCAAATCTTTGACGTCACGTGATAGTTATTAAATGGAATTTGTACAATGTTTTGGCACATACTCCGATCAAGTTTAATATACTTTTCGGAGTTGAATGTTTCAAGAAATTTGATCTTTTTGAAACATAGCACATTTAATTCAAAGGAGATTTTTTTTTCATATTCTGCAATTAATTTACACTTTTTGCATGCTAATTTATGGAAGCGTAGTTTTTGACAATTGAAAAAACTACATTATTAGCAAATGTTTAGGCTGTAGTACAGTAGTGATCTGACTGTTGAAGATTATGTAAAATTAAGCCAAGAAAACACTGGGATATTATTAAAATTAACTTTATTCAATAAAATTTGGTATTTTAGTACAGACAAGCCTTCTAAACATTTGCAATTTATTTGATACGTTTCGTACCCACTAGGAGCTCGTTTCGCTCGCTATCTTTTTAAATTGTTAGCGCGCCACGCTTTAAATCATAATTATTATTATTGTCGACTGATGAATTTTTTTCAGGAATATACCAAAAACCAAACCCGAGGTTTATATTCCCCCGTATTACAAAACATGGTTTAAAGCAAATCCAGGTTTCGTTTCTTTTTGTTATATGACGCTAGAATGTGACTGAGTGACTGTTTTAATCAACTTTTTGTCAGGGGGATTTTGTTGGTTCGGTCAAATATATTATAACAGGTGGAGATTTCGAGATGGCATATTTTCGGAACCTATGTTGGATTAGTCACACTGAACAACTTTTACTATGGGACGAACACTGCATTCTCAAAAAATAATTTTACTTTTCATTCATTATGATCGAGCAAGGTGGAGATTTTGAAAAAAAAAGTAAAAAAAAAATTGAGAATTCACTATTGGTCCCATTGTAAAAGTTGTTCAGAATGACTAACCCAACATAGGTTTCGAAAATATGCCATCTCGAAGTCTCCACCCAGTATACATACCCCCGGTTGTAGGAGTATTTTTAACTGGCATGAGGAAATATTAAGATGAAGGGTATAGAATAACCTACCTATACAGAAACAAACTTGGATTTTAAATTATGACACTATAAGTATTGTCATTACCTACATAGTGCATTTTTTTATGCAACAATAAAATGGAAATAACAGGAATATAATAATAAACATGTCAGGTAATTTGGCCGCTATGGGAATACCATAACCAGCTATTTAATTTAAAAAGAATTTAAACAAAACCAATGCCTAAATTCGCATACATTGCTTCAACAAACTTTCTCTCGGTTCATACATTCTATAGCTCCGAAGTTCAGGACTCGGTACACAGTGTAAAACCGTCATGATCCAACTGAATGAGTTGTACCAACTATTTTACTATAATAACTAGGTTTGCTCGCGTCTCGATAAACTGAATGGGGATGCAGTGGAGTTTAAAGGATTTACTAGCTACGAAACGTTCTCCCGTAAATTTGCTGATCAAATGGATTTTCTGTTTGATATTTTGTACGTATTGATGGCTTAATACCTGTTGTGTATATTGAACGAAAACTTAGCTGATGAGTGAGTTAAATTCCGTTTTTTTTAATAATAATTTTAAATATTTTTTTATATAATCCATAATTTCGTCCAATTATAAATATCCTGGGACATTCCTCACACACGGTCATCTGATCCCAAACTAAGCAGAGCTTGTACTATGGAAACCAGAAAACTGATATAATACATATACTACTTTTTGTTTGTAAATACATACTTAATATACATAATTACACCCAGACTGTTGCATGTTCATGCACACAAATGCATGTCCTGTGTGGGAATCGAACCCACGACTTTCGGCACGATAAGTGGAATCTTAATAAGAGTCTTAACCAACCACGCTAGCTGGCCCGAAATAATTAATCTCAGAAAACTCAATACCTAAATACATTGAGGCAATCAAACGGAGGTCATTGGAGCGTGACTGCCCACTTTCCGCATTGTTGGGTCCAATGAGGCAAGGATCTAAATTTATGAACCCTAAGACCACCCGTCGAGAGAGTATAACAGATATCTCGTACAACTTAAATGATTATGTACTAAAATGTTTGCTAGAAATGTGTAGTGAAAGCTTATAGAAACCCAATATCACGTTCATTTCAACATAATAATATATGTGACATGCAAAGTTTAAAAAAACAACATTTTTCTTCAAGTTATTTAAGAAAACTAATAAAAAGTTTTTTATTTATTTTTTTAAGTTATTTTTAAGTATTTCACCAAAATTATGTACTACAGTGTTCGAGATTTAAAAAACCGGCCAAGTGTGAGTGAGACTCGCGCACCGAGGGTTCCGTACAAACCTGTAGGTATATAAGTAAATGGTAATATATACCTGAGTATTTGATATAAATTTCAATTTATGACGTATTAAAAAAAAAAAAAACTAGATCTCGTTCAAACCAATTTTCGGTGGAAGTTTGCATCGTAATGTACATCATATATTTTTTTTTGATTTATCATTCTCTTATTTTAGAAGTTACAGGGGGGGGGACACACATTTTACCACTTTGGAAGTGTCTCTCGCGCAAATTCGCCATTTGGCTACGGAACCCTAATAAAAACCTACTTGATGGTGAATTTATTCATAAAAAAACCGGCCAAGTGTGAGTCAGACTCGCGCACCGAGGGTTCCGTACAAACCTGTAGGTATATAAGTAAATGGTAGTATAGACCTGAGTATTTGATATTAATTTCAATTAATGACGTATTAAAAAAAACTACTTACTAGATCTCGTTCAAACCAACTTTCGGTGGAAGTTTGCACCGTAATGTACATCATATATTTTTTATAGATATATCATTCTCTTATTTTAGAAGTTACAGGGGGGGGGGGGACACACATTTTACCACTTTGGAAGTGTCTCTCTCAGTTTAGAAAAAAATGATATTAGAAACCTCAATATCATTTTTGAAGACCTATCCATAGACACCCCACACTTATGGGTTTGATGAAAAAAAATATTTTGAGTTTCAGTTCTAAGTATGGGGAACCCCCAAAATTTATTGTTTTTTTTCTATTTTTGTGTGAAAATCTTAATGCGGTTCACAGAATACATCTACTTACCAAGTTTCAACATTATAGTTCTTATAGTTTCGGAAATAAATGGCTGTGACATACGGACGGACAGACAGACAGACAGACAGACAGACATGACGAATCTATAAGGGTTCCGTTTTTTGCCATTTGGCTACGGAACCCTAAAAACATAGTGAGGAGATAGATATCCTCCTACCAAAAGGGCCTTCTTTTAAATCTGGAGGAAATTGTTAATGATAAAATAAAATTGTAGAATACCCTACCTCACGTTTTAATACTGCGAGATTAATGACAAATCCACTAAATAACTATTAAATACCACGAGACTGATTTTGATTATGATATAGTATTCAAATCCTTTTTATTAATAAAACTACAAACTTTTTTAACTCTTATAAACTAAAAAATACACAGAATAGTGAGTGAAGTTGAAAAGTCCGATAACTTTTCCGACGCGATCGTGCTGGTTAATTGGTGGTCGGACCAGCTCGGGCCAGGATATTGTGTGGTTGGTTGTTACATACAACTTGAAATTGGAATGTTCAAAATAAATGTGTAGACTATTTTATTTAGATCCTTCTGTATCAATTTAAATTCACTGGGTTACCATTTTTTCATTATAGTATTTTGGATTTGAATTTTGTATGAAATTAAACCTGTAGTTAAATTTAGCTTCGCAGTAGTTTTTTTAATGGTTTCAAAATGTGTCATCATTTCCAATCGAGTAAGAAACATGAATATGTAGGAAAATTCACATTTGCTCAAAGCTCCTTTTAGCGCAAATGTTCTCTTAGAACCATCTAAGTAAGTTTTCAAGGTCCACTCAAAATCAATCATTATATTAATAAGAATAATTTATTTATTCAGATTTCACAGTTCCATGGGTTAGTAAAATGCCTTATTTATAGGGTTAGTACTATATTAATTACATTTACGTTTAATTGAGCTTATTATTAAATTATTCAATTCGACAACTATTCTTACTTGAGACACTCTCCCTCCCTCACACAAGATTCAATTATGATATTGAAGAATAAAGAATAAAAATAAAATAGATACAGCTACTTACACTGCCTGCAAGCTTTACGGTGTCGTGATTTGAGCTCGTAAATTGTTTATTTCGATACTCATACCTTTGACGCATCTATGACCACTCTTCCTCAATTCATAGGAATGAAATTGTATGCTGTCAGCTCTCAAGTAAAAATTTCACCTGAATTTAAATGTATTTTTACACGACTGCATATACATGAAAATACATACGTACGTGAGTTTATTTAACTAATGAGTTTAAATAAGTTTTAAATGCCTTAACAAATCCATTATTGATTCCACAAAGCAAACGTAGTAAACGAACATAACGCATACTTTCCTGAAACGTCACGATTAGCTATGCTATGGTACACACGGCTACATACGAAGCTATAAATTTCCATTATAAGCTGAACTCTCATTATACGGAAATCCTTAACAATGCGAGATCAGCTTATACTGGAAATGTATAGCTTGATATGTAGCCGTGTGTACATTGACATTTGCAACAGCGTCATGTGTCATGGACATAATAATGGCATATTTTATGGCAGTTTTATGGTTGGAAGTAATAATCATCGTATCACGTCTCCTTATCGTATGAAAATCCGAAGAGCGATAAATTTTCGGCGGACGTCGTCGTTTATTAAATAACGCTGTAATAAAATTATATAGTTAATAAAAATGCTCTGACATAAGTCTGAGGTTATACTTGTTGAAAGCGGTTTGCGGATTCACTTAGAAGAAAATCTTGCAACTGTCTTGGATGACAAATTCCTGTCATTTCTCACGGATTCCTTTTTAGGGTTCCTTACCCAAAGGGTGCCAAACGGGACCCTATTACCACAGTCTATAAAACCATTACAGTCGTCCGACGCCTTTAATCTCGTGGAAAATGCCGACAACGTCTAGACAGTATCGCGACGGCTATATAAAGTATACTGTTTCCCGAGCTACTAACATCGTTTTGTTCGCAGGTCGGGCCACGTCTCGACCCTCACACCCCGCACGATTGTCTAGACGGCTTCGTCGAACGACTGTATGGTTTTAAAGACTGTGCTATTACTAAGCTTCCATCCCTCTGTCTGTCCATCCGCCTATCTGTCAGCGAGCTGTTTCATGAACCATAATAGGTAACAATCTTTAATAGAAATAAAATAAACAATTAAAAATACAAGAAACGATTGACCTATTTGATTGTTACCAACTTTGACAATATAACACGCCTTGCAGTATTTTCTGTCTGGTTTTCAACCTCACTCATTTCCGCTATCGCCCTAAATCGTCGCATTAAACAATAATACACTGTTTACTAAATAATAAACGAACAATACAATCCCACCAAAATCATTTTCATGTAAAATGTTGCTACGACGCTCGCACTGTCTAAAAGTTATCAGATCTCATGTAGAGCCAAGCTTATAACTCTACACGCCCTAACCCTACAAGCTCTAACTTCACAAACTTTACACACCGTAGTCAAAATATGTGGCATGGCCGTTTCGCGCACTTATCGCCTGAACCTTAAATATAAACTGGCGGAACAACGACTCAATCATATTCCGAGACCAAATCTCCTTTTATTAGGACTTGTTTTTTACCAGTGTCGAGTTATATTATAAATTCTAGTCACGTTATGTAACTTTCAACCAGCTAAGTAAGTCAACGCCCATACAAATCAGGTTTTAGTAAAATAGTGGTTGTTGTTTGAGACAACATGAAAGATTACTGTATTCGCATTCATACTCGTATCGTTTCACATCACTCTGATTGATATCTTTGGATAAAACGCAATCAATATTATTACTAAATACATTGACAGTTTTTTAAAAGGTCTTGGTAATAGATATAATTTTTATTTTAAATTCATGAATATACAAATTCATATACAAACTAACAATAACCTTTCAATTTTTTTATCAATACGAAAGTTGAGTAAAATCTTCTGCAGTTATATAACAGGGTCGCCAAGTTGCGCAAATATAAAAAAGTGCATAATTGAGAAGTGAATAGGCATACACATCGACAGATCTAGTGCTTGAAAACCCTACAGTCTACTTACAGTCTACAATCTACAGTCACTTTATATAGAAAGCCTGACGTATATTGTCTGGCTCCAGCCTCCATTATCTATTGACTACCGTAAATGGGCAGGCAACTATTTTCAAAGTTTCTCAAACTCATTAATCTTTTGTTCAATTCACTTAAATATCTGTAGTCAATTTTATGTTCGCAATTTGCTAAGCTATTGAAAGTCTAAGGCATAAAATAAAAGCCTAGTTTAATCATTGTCGTTGGTTCCAGATATTTAAGCAGCATTTTGTGAAGAATTTTAATCAACTAAAATAATTGAGATTTTTAGTAAAATCATAGACATAACTGCAACGCTAATTAATTTGCATTGAGAATCAATTTTACTATCATCTGCCCTGTGGTTTTACTCACTTTTTTAGGGATCTAATGTTTTCTCGGGTAGACTCTCATTATATGCCAAGTTTCATCCAATTATGTTTAGCTATGTATTTTGATTAAGTTACAAACATCCACTCACTTTCCTGCATATGACTATATCTCAATAGAGTAAATGATGATGTAACCAAGGATAGCAATCAGCTCCCAAGTAACGGAACACAACGGTTCGTGCTAGGCGGTAGATTTTCAATTTGAATATGGCAGCATGTTGCCGCAACTAAAGTGCGGCCTCCGAGAGAATCCGTTTCTTACACCTGGGATAATTGGGCTAATCTCAGAAACAGCTAAACCTGTGCCATGGAACTTTAAAAGAGTAGTTTCTGGGGGCACGGGAGTGCCCCCCGCCAAGACAGCCAAGCGAAGCGCAAGGGTACTAAGCTTATAACTCTACATGCCCTTACTCTACACGCCCTAACTTCACAAACTCTACACACCTACCTGTACCTTTTTGTTTACTTAATCAAGTTCTATATAATATTGTTATTTAAAAAAATGCACGCCGCGTCGCGTCTTTTCTTGGTGTGAGCTGACCCTTAGGATCAATCTCTTTCAGATTTTTTGCTAAATCTTATGATAAATGTAACACCTTCGAGATTAAATTAAAGCAAGCGGTAAAACATGATGAAAACTGACAACTGATAGCATTAGCTCCCACTTATATTCAATGTGGGAGAATAAATTGTAACTAACCGTACGAACAAAATAAATATATCCAAAGTTAAAGATAGGTACGTAGAAGTCTATGTACTGAGTATAGTGCAAGTGCAATCTCTGTATCTTACTGTTACCTAATATGTACATATTACTGGCTTAAATGTTTTTTTTATACGACAAAGTCGATTTACAAGCATAAGGCCAACCTGATGTTAAGCGGTTACCGTAGCCATATGGACGCTTACAATACCCCAATACACAGGAACCGACCATACTCACACACAAGAATACAACATAAAGATTTTTGGCTGCGGTATTCTGTAAGGTGCGGCTCATTGCGCGAATAAACGCTATCTATACCTCTCATGAAGCGCTCGTGGTGTAGCATGATTAGCCGTTCTTAATCGATCGGCAAAGTTAAGCTACCACCGTCGTGGTCGGTACCTGGATGAGTGACCGCCTAGTGGTATTTCAAATCGAGCGTTTCCGTGCTTCGGAAGGCACGTAAAGCCGTTTGTCCCGGTTAATTGTGATAGTCGTTAAGCTAGTTGGAGGCCTTCTAGGCGGCTTGATAAATTCCAACAGTAGGTTGACCACTAGCCTACTTCTACCAAATATAAAATATAAATATAATATCTACCCATCCCCTTTCACCCTGATTTGTGAAAGGAGGTTATAAGCTGATATGATGATACCTCTCTTGCTTTATGTCTCTTATTTTGAAAGTTGTATTGTTTTGTGCTAAAATAAAACTACAATTTAATTGATCCAATACATTTCCTCATACTTCCCTAAAATAAGGGACTGAATAGAACAATATACATTTAGAAAAGAATTTGACGTTCCCGCAAAACATAAAAGACACAAAAGTTAAACGAAGCGGGAACCCTTTACGCACAGAGAAATTCATTTGCTAAGATGAAAGCGCTCGTGTAAGACCTGTGGCAAATGAACGCAAAAACTAAGGCCTATACATGGATAGGACAAGACGGTTATAGTATGGGTATAAAAATCGACTAAAAATCCCTTTAGAATAGTATCCAATTCGGCAACTAGTAAGATAATTAATAACAGTGCCGACCAATAACTGCATCTAAATGTTTAGCGTGTCCTTGACTTAGCCAATCAGAGCGCATTGTCCGTGGTGGGGAATTGGCGGAATAAATTTCAAATAGAATGATCGTCATTGCGCTTCCTTGAGGCAAAAAAAAAGGCACGCCCGTACCGACCATTTTTCGAAGCAATTTGGGCCGTTTTCGAGCGCCCTGTAACTTCGTTGTGGACAAAACTAGAAGCCTAAATTTTTAGTGACCAAAGAGGGCATTATATAGCTAGATATATTTCCAAATTATATTAAATTTGATCCCTTAATTTATTAATTATTGCAAGTCAAAATTCCTTAATTTTGTCACTAACTGACACACTCACTGACTACGATCATCAAAATCTAAGGTACTTTCTGAAATCCTAGAAAGCTGAAACTTGATATGTAAGCTATTATTAGTAATCTAGTACCGTACATGGGCGTAAGGTGAAAAATGTGTTCACTGTTTATTACTTTTCTGTTATACAATAGTTATCGTAGTAGCGAAACGGCCAAACCACATATTTTGAATAAGGTGTAGAGTTTGTGAAGATAGGGCTTGTAGAGTTAAGGCGTGTAGAAGTATAAACATGGCTCTACATGAGACTGTGGAATGAGCTCCCCGCCGTAGTTTTCCCAATGGAGTACAGCATGGGGTTCTTCAAAAGGGTTGTGAAGAGATTTCTGCAGGGTCGGCAACGCGCGCGTGATACCCCTGGTGTTGCAAGCGTCCATAGGCTACGGTAACCGCTTACCATCAGGCGGGCCGTATGCTTGTTTGCCACCTAAGTGGTATAAAAAAAAAAAAAAGATCTAATTACTTTTGACAGTGCAAGCCATGGCCATATTTTACATGAACATATTTTTGGTGGGATTACTTTTTGCATACATTTTCTTTACATATTTTTTGGGTAATAAGTTGTTAATGAAATACAAAATTGTGAGCCTTTAGATATCATATTCAATTAAGTGGTGTCCATTCTTTGCTAAAATTAGGTTATCCAACAGAAGAATTATCATAGCTTACCTTTTGGAACCATCTATGAAGGCATCTTTGCCAAAATTTGGTACCTTTCTTACGTGACATAATTCTATAAAAAATCTTCTACATGTTGGAAATAACCTTCCAAGTATTGTAGAAATTCTCCCCACAATATGCCAAGCAAACGTTATCTTACTGGAAAATATTTCACAAACGACAGAGATTTACCGGTGACATAGTATTACTCGCAGTAACCACTGGCCGACTGCATTGTTCAGATAAGAGCTTATTCTAAGCCTTTTATTCGAACATGGTAGCAGAATAAGTTACTTAAGAAGATTAAATGTTTAAAATATATTTGGATGGGATTTTACCAACGTGACACGAGGAGTGAAAAAAATACAGAGAATCTAAAAGATTACTATCAAGATTTTTTCCGAAATACAAGCTTTTGATATCCGAATCTTTAGAAGTCCTACGTATTTAGTCGATCATTAAAAGTTATTCTAAGACGGATCTGTCGACGACTTTGTCGGCTTTGATCAGGTCAATTTTGTTTCTGTAATTACCAATTTTAGGGTCCGTATCTCAAAAGGGAAAAAAACTTATAGCACCTGTTCGTCTCTTTTGTCACGAACGGGTAAAGGTATCAAGTTGAAATTAATATTAAAAACTATGCTCATTTAGAGGAATATATAAATACCTAATTTTATTAAATTATTATTATTTTGCGATTTATTGCATTTTATATTCAATTTTTTTTTGCGATTATAAAATTACATTTGCTTTTGTAATATTACGTTTGTTTGGAAGCTTAGTACGAACGACAAGACTCGCAATCATCCGGTTTTTTAAAGTGACATTTCGTTTATACTTGTTTTGAAACATCTAATGGTGCGTCCATGCTACGCGAAGCGAGCACGAGCCGAGCCTCGAACGAACAGGATTCTTTCGCTGTTTGCGGTTTCAACAAGCATGGACGCACCATAATGTTTATAACTACATCAATAATAAAACCATTATAAGGATGCCCAAGTAGCATAACAAGCTGTTTAAAGGCTGTATTAAAGTTCATTCTTATACTAAAAGCTGAATATTCAGGCTGTAAAAAGGCTGTATAAGCGCTTATACAGGCCTTATAAGTGTAAAAAGGGCCCACATTACACAGCTTATTTCGTTATTGGAGCTGTATAGAGGCTGTATAAACAAAAGACAAGTATAAAAGCTGTATTAGAGCTGTTATTAGGTGTATAGAGCAGCCTATACTCTACGGATATCCTCTTATAAGTATCTTGTAAGAATAAGAGTTCTAAATAGGTTGTCGAAGAGAATTATGTGAGAATAAAATAAATTTACGATGCCATATTGAATGGCGACATAATATTTAATAAATGGAAAGGATAAAATCTTGGACTTGGATATCTAATGCTGTTTATTGATGAATTCAATGTGCAAATTTTAATTTATTGTGAACCTGTGTATGTTTTCCGTCAAAATATTCACGCGCCAACAAAATAATCAAGCCAAAATGAAGAAATTATACTAAATACAGTAAATAAGTGTTTGTTTTTAAGGTTAGAATAAAAATATATTTATAAATAATAGATATGAGTATACAAGATCATTATTCAAGCTGATAACCATGATACGGCTATAGTTATTATCAAATATTCCTTTAATTGTTATTTAAATGTTGTTATTGTAAATGTTAAAATGTCGACAATTTGCTATACAGCCTAGACGATACTTGGAGTGTGTTATAAGTCTTAGTAGCTGTATTAAGTAAGTTATGAACGTTTATTGCTGTATTAAGTAAGTGAACACATGCTTAATACAGCCTGTATACAGCTTTAACGATAAAACCAGTTTGAAGTGTCAGAAAACACTTAACGCTGTATTATAGAGTTATAATATCTGTTTCAGAACCCTAAGCTGACGCGGATCCCTTTATACAGCCAGTATACAGCCTTAACGATAAAACCAGTTTGAAGTGTCAGAAAACACTTAACGCTGTATTATAGAGTTATAATCTCTGTTTCAGAACCCTAAGCTGACGCGGATCCCTTTATACAGCCTATATACAGCTTTAACGATAAAACCAGCTTGGAGTGTTATAAAATTCTTAACGCTGTATAGTAGAGTTTTGATATTCTGTTTAAGAACCCTAAGCGGACGCGGATCCCTTACTAAGAATTTTATACAGCTGGAGCTGTATAATATCTCATAAATCACTCTTATAAGTATTAAAACTGTTCTTTACACTCTTGTAAGTCTCTAAAAGAACTCTAAGTTCTAAATGGGCTGGTTTATTGATGTAGAATATGCTTGCGTGCTGCTTGGGTGGTTCACGTGGCATCCAATTTAATATATTACCTGCGTGGAATGGCGGTATTGTGGAGTATTCTCGTCCTTATGTTCTCCCTTTATATCATTGCGGCTAAGACTTTTCACACAGATGTACCAATCATTTATCTAAAGGCACTAAACAATTCGATAAGCATTTAAAGATGGGCCAGTAAGGGCGGAGCTTTGATACAATAACCACGCCACAGATCGTGGGTTCGATTTCTACTCTACAAGCATTTGTTTCCTTTTCTATTTATTTTGTCTAGTCTAGGTTTATATAAGTGGTGGTTTTGACCTCATCGTTTCACCCGTGTTCCTGAGGGACTTATAGTTTTCACGAGTCAAACAGTATATCTGAAACGCTTGTGGTGTAGTATGATTAGGCTACCACCGGTATTTCAACTCGAGCGCTTTCCGTCCTTCGGAAGGCACGTAAAGTCCCGTTAATCACTTAATTGTGATAGTCATTAAGCTATTTGGGTCCTACTAGGTAACTTGAAAACTACAATAGTAGGTTAACCTACTAAGCTACCTCCACTGATCCACTGGCTTGGGTGGTGGAGTATCTGCCGATTCCATTTCACTCTCAATTATGAAAGGAGGCCCGTGCTCAGCGGTGGGAAATTATAGGTTGACTAGCTTTAGCCCGCGACTTCGTCCGCGTAGATTATTTCTTTTTTCTGGATATGAATTATTGTAACAATATAGAGCTTTGTTCATGGCTACTGCCCGCCACTACGTGTGACATTTGACAAAAGTTCAGGTAGATTGAGCTTACATGCGAGCATGCCACATAAAACTGAAACAGTCCTGCCGCAAATAAACTCTAGCAAATTTCAGAGAGTATTTCCCTATGATTTATTAATAGCCATCGCGAAACAAACCTCGATAAGGAACTCTAATCTTTTAAATTAAACGGAAGGTGATTTGGGATCAATGTTATACGCGGCACGAAGACAGTTTCTCCTCTGGCAGAACCAGTTAATATTTTGGCCTCAATAACATTGCGGCGGAGAGCTGTTACTTCAGGGGTGGAATTATCATAAACGCTGAGATAACTTTACATTAATTTTCAATCATCAGCCTATGTACAAAATTTGAAGATCCTAACTACAAAACTGACGGACTCTCATACAAACTTTCATCCCCAATTTTACCCTCTTAGGGGTGGAATTTCCAAAAATCCTTCCTTAGTGGATGCCTCCACTGTATAAGGTATCTGTTTGCAACATTTCAAATCTCTAGGTCCAGCGGTTTGGGCAGTGCGTTGATATATCAACAATCAGTTTATCATCTTAACTTGATCCCCCTCTTTCCCCCTTCGGGGGTTGAATTATCATAAACGCTGAGATAACTTTACATTAATTTTCAATCGTCAGCCTAAACACAAAATTTGAAGATCCTAACTTGAAAACTAACGGACTTGCATACAAACTTTCATCCCCTATTTTACCCGCTTAGGGGTGGAATTTCCAAAAATCCTTCCTTACTGGATATGTTCAGGGCAGACTTAGCAAAAATCAATTTACCAAATCTGTGCTGAACATACCACGGAGCATTGCTCCACAACTCACTAATTCAATATTTGTTGTCAATTACTTTACCTACTATATACTTACCGTTAACTATGAACTGAGAGTACTGGGTTTTGGGTTAATGAAATTAGGTGCATGAGGTAAAATCGGTGGCCAGCAGGGGAACAGGACTTCGCGTTATTACTAAGATCGCGTAACGAGACTGATGAATAGCGGAGACTGAACTGCTCACGGCGGCAACAGGCGTATTTATAATCCCCCGCGAGCGCTAACATAAACATTCGTCCCGCGAGATCCCCTTCCCCGCAAAACAGGCCTTTATTTAACAAAATAGCTTATATTAACTTATTTTCACTAACTATTACTAAATACCAATAATCTTTATTACCTAATACAATATAATCTAATAAGATTAAATGTAAATAATAAAAACGTAAAATAAAGTCTTAACTAAAACGACAAATAACAAGCAACATTTATGTATATTAAAATAACGCTAATAATACACATATTAAAAAGACTTTATTTAGAAAATAACAAAAAGGGGGCAATAATACAAAATTAAACAATGATGTCACATATTCACAATGCCCTCTGTTTTATCTCAATCTTATACTTAACGTAGCGGATACGGTTAAGTTTAATCAATTCTCACCTCTTTGTGCTTTGTATTCAACAAAGGACAAAGAAAAGAAGTGGATTTAAATCACAGTTTACACTTCACAATTTTAACTAATCAAATAACACATCATAACTTTTATTAATCAAGAAGTCCATTGTTCATTATAACTTTGTATACATAGCGAATTCTGTCGCTCACAGGATACCTACACTATATAATAATAAAATTAGTGAAGTTTATCGTGGAATTGAAGGCCTTGCATATCCAACATAATCTCCCTTTTTCTCTCTTCGGGGCTGGAATTATCACAAACGTTGAGACAACTTTACATTCATTTTCATTCGTCAGCCTATACACACAATAAATTTAGTGAAGTTATTGTGGAATTGAAGGACTTGCATACCCAACGTCATCCCCCTTTTTCCCTCTTAGGGTTGGATTTATCACAAACGCTGAGACAACTTTACATTCATTTTCATTCGTCAGCCTATACACAAAATTTGAAGATCCTAACTTCAAAACTGACGGACTTGCATACAAACTTTCATCCCCTATTTTACCCTCTTAGGGGTGGAATTTCCAAAAATCCTTCTTTAATGGATGCCTCCACTGTATAATCATAAAATTAGTGAAGTTTATCGTGGAATTGAAGGCCTTGCATATCCAACTTAATCTCCCTTTTTCTCTCTTCGGGGCTGGAATTATCACAAACGCTGAGACAACTTTACATTAATTTTCAATCGTCAGCCTATACACACAATTTGAAGATCCTAACTTCAAAACTGACGGACTTGCATACAAACTTTCATCCCCTATTTTACCCTCTTAGGGGTGGAATATCCAAAAATCCTTCCTTAGTGGATGCCTCCACTGTATAAGGTATCTGTTTGCAACAGTTCAAATCTCTAGGTCCAGCGGTTTGGGCAGTGCGTTGATATATCAACAATCAGTTTATCATCTTAACTTCATCCCCCTCTTTCCTCCTTCGGGGGTTGAATTATCATAAACGCTGAGATAACTTTACATTAATTTTCAATCGTCAGCCTAAACACAAAATTTGAAGATCCTAACTGCAAAACTGACGGACTTGCATACAAACTTTCATCCCCTATTTTACCCTCTTAGGGGTGGAATTTCCAAAAATCCTTCCTTAATGGATGCCTCCACTGTATAATCATAAAATTAGTGAAGTTTATCGTGGAATTGAAGGCCTTGCATAACCAACTTCATCTCCCTTTTTCTCTCTTCGGGGCTAGAATTATCACAATCGCTGAGACAACTTTACATTCATTTTCATTCGTCAGCCTATACACAAAATTTGAAGATCCTAACTTCAAAACTGACGGACTTGCATACAAACTTTCATCCCCTATTTTACCCTCTTAGGGGTGGAATTTCCAAAAATCCTTCCTTAGTGGATGCCTCCACTGTATAAGGTACCTGTTTGCAAAATATCAAATCTCTAGGTCCAGCGGTTTGGGCTGTGCGCTGATATATCAACAATCAGTTTATCATTTTATACAGGGTGGGCCAGAAAGGCGTACGATTTTAAAAACACTCTTGCGTTTGAAGCTTTAGAGAGGGGACTGCGCGGGTGGTGGGGTTAAGTAGCTCGGTTCCCGGAAATTTAGTCTAGCCTATAATCGTGCGACATGGTTTCAACAAGATGGCGCGACATGCCATACAGCTAATGCCTCTTTGGCGGTCGTAAACGAGATGTTTGCTGGGAAACTGATATCGCGCCGAGGTGACATTGCATGGCCTCCTAGAAGTCCGGATCTAACGCCACTGGACTTTTTTTTGTGGGGATACCTAAAAAGTAGAGTCTACTCCAATAACCCAGCCACGATTAACCAGTTGAAGACCAATATCCAGGAAGAAATGGCAGCTATTCCCCGTGCAATGTGCCAGCGAGTTTTTACCAATTTGAGGTTCAGATTCGAAGAATGTTTGCAGCGGGATGGTGCACACCTGGATGACGTTATTTTTAAGAAATGAATTTCCCAGATGTAAATTTTTATAAAAATAAAAATTTATATGTGAATTGTACTAAGTTTTTTTTTAATCATTTTTTCAAATTCGCAATTCTTTCTGGCCCACCCTGTATATTAAGATGATATCTATCTATCATTCGATGCGTGATTGACTCACAACGATTACAAAAATCGGATCTTTAGCAAGGTTCTAATAATACAGAGCTTTATCTACAGAAATATAATATTTAGTAACGTATCCATACGTGTCTCTATATCTATGTAGTTGACAATAACTTGTGAAGTAGCCGGCAGTCGGGATGTAAGCCTATTTTATTTAAGAGCAACCATTATGTGGCGGTCAAGGATACTTGACGATTTGCCTGTACAGACGTTTGAGGTTTAATCTAAAGGAAAAAGTCAAGTGTTCTTAGAAAACTATGTATTACTGGAAACAAAAAATGACATTCTTATCTTATTTGGTTAATTAGTAGATGAAAAATCTGACTACCTTTATAGATTCACCCGTCCATTCGTCGGTATATCACAGCTATGTTAGTCATAAACTTCTAATTCTATGTTGCTCAAAGTCTTTGATCCATAAAACAACAAAAGTTATTAAAAAAAAAAACGAAAAATGAGTACAACACCGGAATATTAAAGAAAAAAAACACGGAAATCTAATACGTCTATAAAAAAATCTCGAAACCAACCAGAATACTTCAAGAACTAATAAATTAAGTACTTAGTCAATTTATTTTCACAGGCCCTTTATTTTGTTAATCCCTCTTATTGTATCCTTTTTGACGGTGAAACAACGAGTCATTACATGAATTAATAAGTTACTGCCGTAAGCTTACTGGAAATAAATTGATTCTGAGCTTATTTCACGAAATCCATAATTAATTAACTCGTTAATCTTCTTTGCGAGTTTCGTAATCACTGGACTCGGTACATGGAAAATAAAGGAGATTGAGTTTAAAATTATTATGTAGAAGTTTTATTTTTAAAAGGATTTTTTATGCTCTTCTAGTTTTTACACGATTGCATAAGCATGACAACATTTAAAGATAGTCTATACAGGTTGGTTAACTAAAGTTGGCACGTTCACAGTATTCACACTCATGCAATTTTTTAGAGAGGTAGAGCATAGCGTGTTTTCGTTCAAAGAGCAGATCGACTGGGGAAGTACCTTACAGAATACCGCAGCCAAATAACTTTATGTTGTGTAAAGTTGTGTTTCTGCGCATGAGTAGGGTCGCCAGAGCTCATAGGGGAGGGGGGAAAGGTCGGATACAGTATGGTTTATTGCTTCTAATCAGCCAGTCAATTCTAACGGACAAATGCAAGAAGAACACTCTCTTTTTATGACCAAACCAATAACTGTCTCCTTTATACTCATAAACTCACGTGCGAGTGAGATAGACATACTTTTTATGATGCGCATGAAGTACGCCGTCACGCCGAGCCCTTATGCACATACACTACACAATGCAACGTCTTAATGTGTTGAACGTGCCAGTTTTAGTTAATCGACCGCGTAAAACATTCAGCTGGGAAGGCAAACCTATTTGAAACTGTAATCAAGAAATATATAGTATGTACCTACTTTAGAAGTGTCTTCTGCCTACACCACAAATTCCCATCTCAACGGAATGAATTATTCATTGAGTGTAGAACTGCATTTATTGCATTGCACCCGCCATTGTTCCCTGGAAATCTTTTCTAGGTATATTTACTTTCAAACTATTTTAGTTTTTCCAGGCACAGGTAAATAAGGGATTTTGGAATTTCGTTTATGTGACCGAACATATAATAGTTTAATCTTGTATTACTAATAATGAGAGCTTTAGTAGAATTTTATCTGAAAAATGGGGACACCACCTGTACCCATATTTTCCTATCAACTTTGCACGTCCCATCAATCAATTCACTTAAAACAGTTTCCACTCCATCATGCCGTTTCGAAGTATTAGTATTGTTTCCGTGAAAAGGCTTCATTTTCTTTTTAAATTAAAGCCTTTGCATTGTTTGCGACAGCCGTTAAACCCGTTTTACTGCTGTTTGCGGCAATAAAAAACTATTTTACTCTAATTAGATGACGCAAGTTATGACCAACTTAAATTTAATACGAAACTTGAGTGTTTTAGTACATCCATAAATTAGCTTATACTACACCTTAAGTTGAATTATTTCATTAAATTAATGATATTCCTGGATTCGCTTTACTATTGAAATGCGAATAAAAGTCATTTCAAACCCGCCACGAGGGCGGCGAGTTCGCCGAAATTTAGAATATAATTAATGACTTTTGTAATAGTTTTATGGTCTTAATTCCATCTTTATATTACAAAGAAACAAAATTAAAGCACAATAATGAATTAATCATTATAAAACATATAGTAATTCAACGACTCCTAAAAGTGTCTAACTCCTAAAGTGTTAAAATCACTCAAACATGCCTGAGTGGAAGTAGATAGGTAGGTACAGTAGTACCCAACTGATAAGGCGCGTCGTGAATCTTCGTTCACACAGAAAAGAAAGTACGGCCCGAACATTAATGAAAGAATGCTTAAAACTTCCAATCAACCTTAGAACACTACTATAAGGTTCATAATACACTGCAGCTGTTAGTTCCGTCTCACTTGCAAGTCACGCCCTCCGCACGGCGCGCGCTAACATGGCAGCAGTTGCCGACCAATAGCATTTCCCGCGCTTTGAAAATGTATTTTCTGCGCAGGTACATTCGGTAAGCCATATTATTTGGGTACTACTGTACCACTTTTAAATATGGATCAAATTGTAGAAGATAGATAATTAATTTATTTCGATTCGATATACTGATTAAATTACTTTAAACTGTTGTAAATATTAGGTATATTACAAAATCTGTTCACTCACCTAAGGGCGCCTGCAGATCCGACAGTTTGAATTCATTTGGTATTACTGTCGGTTTGAGTGAATTGCATTATTGAAATTGGAATCAGGCTTTGCAGATAGGGACGTGTATGTCTACTTTTGATCTATTAGGATTACTACAGCTACCTATGGAATAATGAGTTTGAAGTTATGGAGAGGTGGTACCCTATAATAGCGTATTCTATAATAAGCCAAAATATGATTTTCTCACGTTAACTGCAATAAAACAATGTGTAAGACTTAAAAAACGAATGCAATTTTAGTAAAAATATATTGGATTTGAACTGAGAATAATACTCGTATATTCCAATGGAAAACGTATGTTAAAAATGTATTTAATGTAAAATACAATTGAGAGACTGTAAGTTAAATAAAGTATGTAGACTAACTTCTAAAGTGCTGCATTGAATCTGTACAAAGTACTTTAAAACTAGAAATGCTATCACGTTTTCTTCAGCTTTCAGTTGTACAATCCACTTGCCTTTGTATCCGAGTGTTAATTTAGTTTAGAAGGAAAATACAACTTTTAGTGCTGTTACGGTTTGTTTAATTTGTATTATTTTACTCAGATTTATTATTTACTCGTTTCTGACACTAGGTTTTACCTGTATACTCAAAGAACCTAATATTTAAAAAATACTTAACTTTTTATTCCAAAGCATGATCTAGAAATAAATAAATATCCATGGTAATTTTTCACACACGGCTAATCCCAAACCAAGCAGAGCTTGTACTATGGAAACCAGATAACTGCTATATATAAACTACTTTTTGTTTGTAAATACATACTTAATAAACATAATTACACCCAAATTCATGATATGTGGACATGCACACAAATGCATATCCTGGGTGGGAATCGACCCACGACCTCGTCGAACGACGAATAGTTATACAAAATCTGTTCAACTATTGTAGCTTCATTAAGATAGATCCACCAAGAATTTTATAGGTATTTTTTATACCTTGGGTTAAATTATTGGAGTTTTCGTAGGGAACCCAATTTTTTTGAAAATAAAATATATCTTTGTTACTCAGTGATAATGTAACCGCTTACCATCAGGCGGGCCGTATGCTTGTTTACCACCAAATTGGTCTAAAAAAAAAAATTTTGTATGGTGTTTTTTTTTAATCGGGGTCGGTTTGAGTAATGTTTGAACAAACAAACCAACAACGACAAACAGAAAAAAAAATTAAAGCAGCTGTTTTAGGGTCTCTATCAAGTGTATAAAACAAACCACAAACTTTAAAAAAAAAATATTTAACTTACAGTAGTACCCAACTGATAAAGCGTGTCGTGAATCTTCGTTCGCACAGAAAAGAATGTATGGCCCGAAGATTAACGAAAGAATGCTTAAAACTTACAATCAACCTTAGGTCACCAATATGAGGTTCATAATACAGTGTAGCTGTTAGTTCCGTCTCACTCGCAAGTCACGCCCCTCCGCACGGCGCGCGCTAACATGGCGGCAGCTGCCGACCAATAGCATTTCCCGCGTTTTGAAAATGTTTCTTCAGCGCAGGTACATCGTTAAGCCATATTAGTTGGGTATGACAGTACATATTTAGCTCCCTTACGATTTTATTACTAAATAATAAATTAGTAGGCTATTTAATTTTAAGCATTTTATATAAAGTTTGGAATTTATATTTATAGTTGCGTTTCGTTGTAATTGCTTAACTTGTTTCGTGAGAAACTGAGGATATTTCCAACGAGTATTTATTTGTCATATTCTTATTAAGAAATTGAATAAATTATTTATAAAGGATTGGCTCGTATTTTAATGACTTGAAAATATTTTTAACTTGTCTAATCCCGAGCTCAGGATGTTACTCATTTACATAAAGTTTATGTGGAACTTGACTCGTTGACTCATATAAAATGTAAATCGTAGGTATATGAGAACTAATTAATTTTGTCTTTGGAAGCTATATTAAACTTTAATATAGTTTACGTAGACTTTAAAGTAGGCCTTCGATGGAAAATATTATGGGGATATCATTTTATGATGGTAGAGTATTTCGTAATATCCTCCTTAGAATATATAAGGAAGTACCTACTCTGCCAGATATCTCCTATAACCAGATACCATTCATCAGCCAATAAGGAGCTGAGTGGTAGCAAATATATTATATTTTTGCATAACACACATAAGTGCATAAAAACTCGCATTTATAATATTAGGGCTGACTTTCCATCGTCAGATATATTACTGATCGGAGGAATAATATTGTATGTAGAGAAAGGGTTAAAAGTTCAAAATGATTCTCGAATAAAGTTAATTGACTGACTGACTGAAAAACCAAAAATCAAGTATTGTTCGAGTCCGGCTGAAGGTCAATTTCTAGCCGAAGCCCGAGAATTCAGTTCAAGATTAGCTAAAAGTGAATAAAATAATGCTTTTTTAAAAGTTTATGATGACTTTTCAAAAATAATAATAATCTTTCGAGAATTCGCAGTTCGTTCAATTACTGCTGAAAACTCGATTAGCTGAAGTTGTTTTTTTTTTACTGAAGTTAGCTGAAACCGAAGCCGAAGCTTCGGTCAGACACAAAAAGTTAGTACCTAATAAGATTCTATCATCACTTCACATCACAATATATTGAAACCAACACATTTTCTCTGTAAAGTAATAGCCACAAAATAAATCCACTTATTTTTCTTTTTTTTTCTTTTTAAAACATAATACCAAACAACATTACACCATATGGATAAACTTGCTAATAACTAAACTTTTAATCCACATCTACCGCTGTGGAGTATTACAGCTATAGAAACTTATTTGCGGACGAAGTTCACTCAAGTTGAATTTACCTGCTTGATCTCTGCTCCATTTTGGAACTAAGTTAATTGACTTCGTCATGGAACTTAGTTTTCAAGCTTTGAAGTTTTGTCAGATACATTTTTACTTATAAACGAATGGAGCTAATTATATTTTTTTATTTATAGAACTAAAAGAACAAATTTAATATTTTGTTTCTGTTTATTTTCATAGATACAAGACTCAATTAAGTTAATTAAGTTTTTTCAAGTTTATCGAACTTACCTAATTACTTTAAAAAATCCAAGCTTCAACTTGATGAAGCACCTTATACATATTCCAAGACTTTCATTGTACAAAAGCTGAAAGGAAAATCTACGAAACGATGTAATAAAATACCCACTATCACTAACAATGACAGAAACAAATGAACAGTAGACCGTAGCTATATTTCGTAGAGCTTCGTAGACGTTGTGTGTGTCGTAGCAGGTCGTAGCAGTAAATCCTGTCGACAAACTATATTGACTGACGGCTACCATTCACGAGAAAATGTATCACTACGTTTCTGCATAAATCTTTGAGATGTGTCGACAGCTTGTATTATAAAACTTTGGAATTTGGCTAAAGTAAGTACTGAAACGCTGTCACGTTTATTTCGTAATTTCTTAGTTTAATTATATAGGACAGGCACCTCAAGGTGTATCAGTATTTGGTCGTAAGTCAATTCTTTTGGCACTCATATTATTTGCAAATATAATAACTCTCGTCGTAAATCTTCACAGCTCTAGAAATATTGTTACTCTACATAATATTTTATCCGCAAACTACGAGTACTATAACGAGCAAACCCGCCCTATATTTTCCAAACTAGCAAATAATAATATTTTAAGTCGTTAATACAAATAAATCCCGCACTAAGTCCACCATTAACCCTGAGCTTGTAGTGAGAGAAAGCAACGGCCACGTAATACAAAAATCCCGCAGGATTCGATCCAGGGATGAAGTGTCGGGAATTCAGTTGTTTATATTTATCTTTGTTGCTCACATATCGATGTACGTAGATGTTATTCAATTTTCTTATAAAAGCTGCTGTGATGCAATTGGCGATTTTTGCTTTTTATCCTATTTGGTTTACTGTATTATTTGTTATCAGTCATATTAATCTACTCTTTTGATAGGGCTTAAAATTCAAACCTTACACCTTATTAATAAATAAGGAATTGAAGTCGGTTTAAGTATTTTAAACCGAAAATAAAACAGTCCAATTATTTTACTTTTACTGTTATATAAGTTAAGTTAAATAAATATAAGTTAAGCCTTGATAATGTGACTTATTCTTTATTAATAAGTTTGGTTAAAATTAAACCTACTAATATAATTAATGTGAAAGCTCATGTGTATGTGTTGCTACCACTTAGCTCCGTAACGACTGAATGAAAATTGACACAGACCCTGTAATAACATTATAGCACACATTTATCCCGGTAAAGTAGGTGAAACCGCGGGAGACAGCTAGTATGTAACATCAGAAAAAGTATTTAAAATAATCGCCATCCGCTTATGAAATAACTACAGCTCAGGTCAAACACGTCGTTGTTGGTAAAACAATTTTGTCGACTTTTTACTGCTCACTCTTTCGCCCAATGAGCTATTCACCCTAGTAATTTAAAGATTACAATGGAAAGATAAAATTTTATGAAATTAAGGTTATGATCTACGTAGTTTAATATGAAGTATAGTAACATTTTTTATGTAGTTATTCTACTTGTCTACCCTACTAATATTGCAGATGCGAAAATTTTAGGGATGAAATCACGACATTTATTAAATTGAGGAATATACAAAGTGTAAAGGAAAGACAATAACTATCCGAAAGGAGTGAAGATAACATCAGAGCAAACTTCATAAAAAGTTTCTGTCACTAGCTAATATTATTTTAAAAAAATCTCTTTTGCGATCTGTGCCCCTAGTACCAAAGAAATCGTGTAGGTACTTTTATGGATATCCACTTTACGTACATGTTAATATCAAATTAGACAAGATACTGTTTATCAAAGGAAACCATTAGTTTGCTCAAGAATACAGGCGCCAATTAATTTTAATTTGATAAATTGTAATAGCTTGAGATCCAGCTGCAAGATTACTACGTTCGTCGAGTTTTTAATCAAAATCGTTTTTTTACATAAATAATGATTAATGGCGGAATATATTTTTGCCAAGGTGCCTATCAAAATGTGTCCGTATTTCAAATTACATTAATTGATTTTTTCGCAAAAATTTCATTGTTTCGTTTTTCAAATAAATTATGATCCATATCACAGCAAGGTAAAGAACTTGAAAAGTTTTGGTTGCTGTTCCGCACTTAGCCGCAATCTCTTCGCAGTCAGATTTAAACAGGTATTACTTTGTTACAGTTATACGTTTATTATATATTCATTATTTATAAATCAAATTAAAGCTCATTTTTTTCAGGTCTTGAATAATCCCATAGGTATTGTATGTGTCTGAAATTACGTTCTCTGGGAGATAATTCCACATCTTGGCCATATTGAAAGAGAAGACGAAACGCTTGGTACGGCAGGAAGGAAGATGACCCTCCCTACACCTAGATTTGCAACGATTAGAGGGACAAGATTATGGAGTTCTTAATCGCATTCTCAGTGGAACAATTTGTAGAAAACCGACAAACTTGGAACCTGGACGATCCAGGTTTTGCAGTTTCTTGCTCGTTAGGTAGCTATCGTTAATTATTCTTCGAGCGCGTCTATCTAACCGTTAGATTCTAACGAGTCCAAAGTGGCAAGTTGATTTTTGGCTGAACCATGCCCTAAATTAGTACAGTACTTACTCTATATACTTATGGTTCGACTTGAGCTTCACATTGTTTGACAGCGACACTAAGGGGTGTATTATAGACCCCTTACTGGGGTACTAATAGGTAGGTATATAAGATTCTTGAGGTTCAATAGATATGAGACAACTTAAAAAGTGTTTAAGTAATATAGCGTTTTATAATTAAGTCCAATAAATGATGTATTTTTAGGGTACTTCAAAAGTCTGTCTGTCTGTCCGTCAGTCACAGCCGATTTGCTTCGAGTCTACTGGACCAATTGAGTTAAAATTTGGTACATATTATGAATTTCTGTGACTCAAATGCGGACGTGTAGCGTAAATAAATGAATTTGGAATAATTGGGGTGACTTTTGGGGTCTAATTAAGTTAGAAAGTTAAAAAAAAATACCGTATGATATATCAAAATATGAAAGAGCTTATTGTGAGGTGCTTAAATATATATTTATAGTTATTTAAGAAACTAGATGAAAATTGACCATTCCCCATCTTATCTCCGAAAAGGATCCTTATCTACTGGGCCTAATATTTTCGGAAAAATACAGAAAATAGTTCATTATTTAAGATTACAGGAAAACCTTTAAGACTTTTAATGGCTTTATTTAAAAAATCTGAATATCAAAAGATAAGTTTTGTACTTTTTAATAGAATATTTTTTGCCTAATGACAATAATTATACTTTAGATATGTCTGAGTTATGAAATTAATGTCATTTTAATGCTTAAAAAGAGTAAATTACAAAAAATAATGTTTAGAAATATTTCAAAAAGCCATTAACCAATTTAAGTGATTTTAAACTTAGCTAAAGAACAATTTATTTAATTCATGAGAATAAAAATATTTTAAAAAGAGCAAATGGCAATTACTTTATACATTGTCAGTGATTGAAATAATTACCAAATTAAGTTCAATTTAGCTAGACCATTTTAATGAGAGAATAAAATTGGTAATTTGATAAACTATTT
Source organism: Achlya flavicornis (assembly GCA_947623365.1). Classification (NCBI taxonomy): domain Eukaryota; kingdom Metazoa; phylum Arthropoda; class Insecta; order Lepidoptera; family Drepanidae; genus Achlya; species Achlya flavicornis. Next base: position 3,465,038 of record OX392468.1, on the reverse strand, counting down.
CTCATTCAGCTGCTGGCAATTTCTTCTCAACACTCGATCCTATATTTTTCAGAGAACAAGCATACGTCCGCCTTGTGGTAAGCAGTTACCATAGCCATATGAAAGATTGCAAACCCTTCCCTCCTCCGCAATGAGCTTACGCGCAAGAACACAACATAAAGTTATTTTAGCCTTACCTGTCTTGCATCTACATAATTTAGACTCTAAAATTAAACTAAAATCTCATTAATTTAATATCTAATTTTAATCTCGATACCCATAAATCATATAGGCTTCTCTTGTAATATAACTATGATAAAAATATTTTAAAATGAATAAAACATACGATTTGGAATTTCTAAAATACGATAAAAAGTCATATAAATCAAACGAAGAATAGCCGTAAAAACTTACATAAAAGTTATTCAAGAACGTGACTGATACGTACAAATCCCACCACATTTAGAATTATATATTATGATTTTCATATCATTTTTTCTATACAGATTTGAAATCTCTATATTATATGAATCTCTAGTTTCTTTGGTCACGCCCTAACTTGAAAACTTTTTTTTAATGTCATATGGAAAAGAATTAAAAAAGTTGCGTAGAAAATTAGAAAATATAAGGGTAGGATAGGATATCCCGCGGCATAGGTGAAGCCGTGGGCTGGAACTAGTAAATATAAAAAGAAACCTTTGTTCAGAGTACCAATTTAACAATCGTAAAAATTAATGTGACATTTGCATTAATGGTTACATATATATAACAGGTGGAGATTTCGAGATGACATATATTAGAAACCTATGTTGGGTTAGTCATGCTGAACAACGTTTACTATGGGACCAATAGGGAATCTGAAAAAAACAAGAAAAACTTTTCTTACACAATGTCAACCTTACTCTATCATAATGTATGAAAAGAAAAAAAAATGAGAATTCATTCACTGATGGTCCATAGTAAAAGTTGTTCAGCAGGACTAATCCAACATAGGTTTTGAAAACCCTCCACCCAGTATATATAACTCTATTGTATCTATTTATATTGAAGATAGAATTAGCCAGCATTGTATCCACTGACAGAAATATCACTCAGCGTACATCGGGGAATACAAAATTGACCTATCGCTAAACTAACTTTTGGATGAAATACACTTCAGCCTATGTGACCCATGGGAGTACTATTGCGTCGACAGAATGTCCCCAAAAATTGTTTTTGCCGCTAACCACTCACAGTTATTGCTTATGTTTTATGTGAACATGTCAAAAATTACGTACTACGGTGAAAGGAGTGTCTGCACATTTTCAGTAAATTAATTGAAAAAGCGTTGGAAAACTGGCTGGTCTACTTAAGTTTGTTGTTACAGTCTACTTTGTTGTTTTGCCGCCGCGCTGGGGCACGCAATTGTTGTCAGTGATTAGAATGTAAATATTATGTAATGAGTCTAAGATTGTTTTGAAAAGAGTAATTGCTGAGTTTATTATTATGTATTTTATGTATTCATTGGGAAGTACTTAGTATCTGTAACACAGGATTAACCTAGTACGGATGCTAAGGTGCTACTCCTTTTACTGTGTTTTACTTTAATTCTACTGTTTACCTTGCTTTGTGTTGTTACAAGTTTTTGTTACAAAAAAAAGTATTTATTAGTTATCTTATTTTAAGTTTGTTCCTTGTGCTACTGCAGACGAGCTGTCGCTTGTGGCAGCCCCTTCCCTAAGGTCAGGCACCTTAGGGAAGGGGTTTGCCACAGTCGTGACGTTGCAGTAGCCTAAACATTATATTTTGCTTTTTGTATTTTATTTTAGCGTAAGGAGTTTATTTGTACAACTTTAGAAATAAATTTCATTTCATTTCATTTCATTTCATTGCCGGCTCTTCACAAATGCAACCTTCCGAACCGGTATTAGAGTATTAGAGTTAGACTTTTCATGCCTGCGAAGGTCTATTTGAATAAATGATTTAGAATGAATTTTGAATTTTGAAAAGCAACTGTTTTCCAAAAGTTTCATTAAAATATTGTTTTGAGCAGTATTTCTTTTTAAAATGAATGAAGGAGTAAAAATAACGATGCATTGAAATTTTCATCTCATCATTTAGTGAAGTCACGTGATACGATAATTTTATTTCTCAGTTTCACTAGGTTTTAAAGGATATTATTGGATCAGGCTGCATTACAATTCGATTTATGACGTTTAAAATTCTCTTTGCGTCTTTTTGCGTCGTTGCTAGAGTCTATATGTTAAAATATAATGGATGTATTGGCTTATTGACACAATAATTATAAATAGTATTTGCCAAAGATATCGATTTAGCGTAGTGAAAAAACATGCACAAAGGTAACGTCAAATTATGGATAAAACACGTCTTTGTTAAAAAATATTTTTAATACAAGCTTTTTATGGTGACTGTACTTTTTGTTATCTGTACTTGCATTGTTATCCAATATACTAATGTATTCCAAATTTCAGCTCAATCGGACAATGGGAAGTGGGTCAAATTTAACTTGCAAGATTCGATTACAGACACTGGACAAGTGAAACTAAATAAAAGCTTGTCATAATGGCAGTTGGTTCTATTACAGTTGCTTGATTGAAAATATTATAATAATATTATAGAGTGAGACCCCTGGTGTTGCAAGCGTCCATAGGCTACGGTAACTGCTTACCATCAGGCGGGCCGTATGCTTGTTTGCCAACTCAGTGGTATAAAAAAAAAAAAAAAAAGATTTACTTCAAAAAAGGTCATCTGATTTCAAATAAAGCAAAGAAAAATTCAATAGAAACTAGATAACTGATACGCACAAATATATTTCATATGTGGCATTCGAAGACCTATTGGCAGGTCGGGTATAGGTATCTTAAAAACACACCAACTGACCTGAAAATTCAACAATAATGAAAAATACTGGCCTGCCTATTACTAAATTTATGATATAAGCATTAGGCCTCTCCACCAGGTCAGTCAATTATATGTTTGTGATTTTGTTTATCATCATCTTTCAATATTTAAAGTAATTACTTACAACTAGTACAAGCTTTTCAAACGGAAAAAAAAATATTATTTATATCACAAAAATCTCCAATGGAATAACTTTACTAAGCTTCGGAGAGCTAAATAAATGAAGACAGATAGCTTATTTAAAGTTCAGATAGCAGGGCCGCATTATACAGCTTATGAATAAATTATAAGTTGAATATGAGTATCGAACGTGTCTTTATAACCCTGTGAAAGTTTACGACAATTTTATTACATAAATAAATATATTTTTTAGCTCAAATTACTTTCTTAATGTACTAACATAAATATTATACCAGAAGACCCACCTTTTTAGGGTTCCATAGCCAAATGGCAAAATTAGGGTTCCGTAGCCAAATGGCAAAAACGGAACCCTTATAGATTCGTCATGTCTGTCTGTCTGTCTGTCTGTCTGTCTGTCTGTCTGTCCGTGTATGTCACAGCCATTTATTTCCGAAACTATAAGAACTATAATGTTGAAACTTGGTAAGTAGATGTATTCTGTGAACCGCATTAAGATTTTTACACAAAAATAGAAAAAAAACAATAAATTTTGGGGGTTCCCCATACTTAGAACTGAAACTCAATTTTTTTTTTTTCATCAAACCCATAAGTGTGGGGTGTCTATGGATAGGTCTTCAAAAATGATATTGAGGTTTCTAATATCATTTTTTTCTAAACTGATTAGTTTGCGCGAGAGACACTTCCAAAGTGGTAAAATGTGTGTCCCCCCCCCTGTAACTTCTAAAATAAGAGAATGATAAATCTATAAAAAATATATGATGTACATTACGGTGCAAACTTCCACTGAAAATTGGTTTGAACGAGATCTAGTAAGTAGTTTTTTTTTAATAGGTCATAAATTGAAATTAATATCAAATACTCAGGTCTATACTACCATTTACTTATATACCTACAGGTTTGTACGGAACCCTCGGTGCGCGAGTCTGACTCGCACTTGGCCGGTTTTTTTTGTTTTTTAGAGTACTTCAAGCCCAATTGACAATAGTTTTATCTCATACCACTAGATGACGCCCTCCTCCAAGTATAGTAAATTTTATTTTATAAACCTACACTTATTTTTTCTGTTTTTTGATTTACCGATTTACAGATATTTTTTTTTTTTTTTTTTTAATTAGCACCCCAATAATAATATTTACTTGAGTAACTATGGTTTTAATAAGTATCAAAGGACATTTAGCGCCCCAATATTTGACTCTCGACGGCGACATTTCAGCACTCCTGAAACAAGTACTAGGGAAGCATTAAATGAAAGATATCAAGTCATAATTGCTATAAGTCTAGATAATAATTTATGGTATTTATACGTGAATCATAGACTTAAGATTCTCTAAAAGACGTTTGATATTGCTTATCACTCGATAGATTGTGGTCTAATATGAATGTGTTTAATTACTACAACATAATACATTACTAAAGTTAATAGTACACAGATTTTAAATGAAACAATAAAGTAATGTTGCACAATACCTATCAGGAAAAGGTGTCGAATCTGCATAATGCTAAAACTGATAAAAAATAACCCTCGCTTAGTTTTTCAGTCAGAGCCCACGTCTAATGACATAATGAATATACAGGAATTCACTAATAAAATAAATAAATAATATAAGAAAAAACACTTAATAAGCTTTGCAAACTTTTTTACGTGTATATTTGCCTCCCGAATATGTATCACTTTATTTGCAGATATTGTGGTGCCATTGTACGTGAGATATGATCATTGATCAATGACTGATAAATGATTGTGTCAGTGGTGGTAAAACCAATAATTAATGGATAACGGGTTTTTTTATCGGGAAGAAGCGATATACAGTAAACGTTTAGTTAAATTTGATTTAGTATATAATTAACTACTAATTTGCAAATATATAATTTAGAGCTGCTGAAAAATGTTTAGTTCTGAAAGTTTCCTTGTAAATTCTAAACTGTTTTTATTACGTAATTCGATTTTTATAATAAGAGAAACTAAGATTGCCCTCAAACAAGTTGTGTGAGAAACACCATCCGATGGAAATCTGTGGTATCTATGAGTTTCCTTTATAAAGCATAAGTTAGATCTGTTTCCACTAGATGACGCTGAATTAATATCGAACTGTGGTCAATTAAAATTATAAATAGGCTTTCTTTACATACTTTAACAATAAATTACATAAATAAATAACATGAAATCTCCACCCGGACCTTAGATGTTAAAATAATAAAAAATAAAATGCTATGTAGTGCACATTATTGACCCTGTGCTACGAGTTTGCTACACGTATGTAGCGCTCCAATGCTCCGCCCTAGACAACGACGTGAAACAAGTTTCAGTGCTCCTGAAACAAGTACTAGGATAGCAGTAAGCGAAGGATATCAAGCATAATGACGTCATATCAGTTGACACATGTAGATTAGTAGGTACAAACGTGTGAAACACATGAGATTATAATTGAATGAAAATATTATTAACAGATAAACAGTTTTTGGTAAACATTATATAAGATGCCTCATAGAAGATATAAGTAGTTACGTTATGTACATAACATACTTCATGATTGGTACCTGTACATTGGCCGACAACGGGACAAATTACACAGGTATTCATACGTTTGAAGTACGAACTAACACTACTCAATTCTATACATTTCGTCGGAAAATAAGGCAGTTCTAGCGGCACTGGGATTTCCAACTATTATCGATGTTATGAAGGCAATCTACAAACGGTTCAGGCCCTTAAGCACAGAATATTTAATAGTACTCCTTAAGTTCAATATTGGCTCAACTTTTCATCAGATTATAGTCCGAAACTATCAAGTCTTGCAAAGTTGGTTTGACAGAATGCGCTTCTGCCTGGCGAGGCAGCTACATCAATTAAATCGTATTTCATTAAAATTTTGAACGATTTCTCTACAAAATAAAGCCATAACTTGGATAAAAAAGGATTTTTTTAACTTTATGATTAGCCGTTCTTAATCGATCGGCAAAGTTAAGCTACGTCTGTCGTGGTCGATACCTGGATGGGTGACCGCCTAGTGGTATTTCAAATCAAGCGTTTCCGTGCTTCGGAAGGCACGTAAAGCCGTTGGTCCCGGTTATCACTTAATTGTGATAGTCGTTAAGCTAGTTGGATGCCTCCTAGGCGGCTTGAAAAATTCCAACAGTAGGTTGACCACTAGCCTTCCTCCACCAATCCGCAGTGGGCACGCGTGGTGGAGTATCGCCCAGTCCCTTTCACCCTCATCTGTGAAAGGAGGCCTGTGCTCAACAGTGGGACAATATAGGCTGATGATGATGATGATGATGATAATGATAATTAGATGGTGATTGTTTGATAACTTTTGGGAGCTATAATTTTCATAGTACGAACACATTGCTTGCTACGACTCGTAGCGCTCCAATGTGCGCTCTCTACGACGACATGAAACAAGTTTCAGCGCTACTGAAACAAATACTAGGCTAGCATAGAGTTGAGGATATGACGCTATGACGTCACAATTGTGATAAATAATATGTTACCTATGCATACTACATATCATAGAGATACGATAATGATACGTACAGTTTTCTCTCATTTCACATATAACATTTATCCTTATAACCTTAATGGTAATTATATTATTGACTAGCTGTCCCTCATGGTTTCACCCGCTTACCCGGGATAAAAATTAGCCTATGTCCTTCTCCATACCATGGGCTATCTGCATGCCAAGTTTCATCGAGATCGGTTCAGCGGCTTAGGCGTGAAAGCGTAACAAACAAACAAAAAGAGTTACTTTCGCATTTATAATATTGGTATGTGTAGCGACATCTATCAGCCATCTATCAGTAACACTGAGATAGTTCACACACGGAAAGATAGATGGCGCGGCGCCACATTATCCTGCATCGCGCGCCTACATCCTGCATCGCACTTGCGAAGTTTTCCCGAGAATCTGCATATATACCTGTCCGACATGTACAGTTGGACCGCGGTCCCCAGGCACGATGACCCAGCCTGGCGGAAGATCTTCGCTTTTCAATGAGGTTTCATCCACCTTGCACCTCCATAGTATGTATAAGGATAATTAGTATGGATTCAGTAACGTACGTATGTTCCTTATATGATTTGTCTATAATTATTCATAGAAAATCTAAAAATAAATAAACAAAACTTTTTGTATTTCATCATTATGACACGCAATAATCAACAAAACCAGAGATTTTTATCGTTAGTAACTATTGAATATGAAAAATATAAAATAAATATCTAAAACTTAGAATATAAGTTTTGATTTTGATTCCAATAATTTTTTTTTTCTTTTTTTTTTTTCTTTTTTTTTTAAGGGACTTTTATCCTATAAGGATATGTCAGTCCCACCATAACCTAAACTAAACAAAAACAATGTTGACTCAAAAATAAGCTTCTGGTCTAAACAAAACTACATTATACATATTAAACACGCACTAATATAAAACAAACGAATACACATTCGTTTGACAAGAAGCCACTTTAACTGGCTAGGTCAAAAATATGATAATCCATAATCAAAACGTATTTTCCTAATAAATTACACTACAGTGCCCAAAACAAAAGCACTTGATTACCAAATATAAAAATCCCAGTATACCTAGTCAATATAGAGGGCGCCATGTATATTTAAAAAGCACGCCACGTAGTGGGAGGTTTTAGCGCTGCTGAAAAAAGTACTAGTGTAGCATAAGCTTGAATAGGTTTGTCGTTTCTATATAGACGACTGAAATGTCCCAAGCTAGGATCAATAATGTAGCAAGCACTCCGCCCGGTCCGTCAATGCGCGCCACATAGTGGGAGGCTTCAATGCTGCTGAAAAATGTACTAGGCTGCTATGAAATGTAGATGATACCAAATGTTCTGGTAATGATTGCGCAATCGTAAACACTGAAACACTGAAACGAAAAATCATACTTCTAAAAAAAATTATCATGCATTGCATACCCAAAAAAATATTATAAATGAATAATATTGAAGATACGCAAAAGAATAATATTAAGTTCCAATAACTGCTTTTCCATTAGACATTCATAATCTCGGAGGATTCAATGATGGAGGTGTAAATGCCTGGTAGAGATCACTTCTTATAGTGATAAGGCCGCCCATTGTGACGCTTTCTTTATTATTTTAAATACATACAAGAAGTATGTATTTTTTATGTGGTGTTACAATAAAGTGTTATCTATCTATCTAAATGCTTTCGCCGTTCCAGCATGGCCAATATCAACGTGATTACGTGACGAGTCTATTCGATGTCGTCACTTTTTCAGTGCACCTATTTGTTAATGTTGTTTGTTCCTAACTTTGTGAGATCGGTTTTCTTGATCTTAAACGGTGTATTTCTTTATAAACGTGCTTTTTACAGTTCCGTACCCAAAGGCACCCTATGGGACGGGGCCTTATTACATAGTCTTTACTGTCCGTCCATCCATACGTCCGTCTGTATGTCAGTGGGCTGTATCTCATGTAATATTAAAAAAATAGCAGAAACCTTATTCGCACTATTACAAACATTGCCAAAAAAATACCCAAATCTGTTCATATGTTCTCAATCGATGCACATACCAGTGAACATCATTTAAGTTTTACGTAGATGTATTGTCCGTAGAGTAGATTTCACTTTTGTAATGTACGCTAACTGCTGTGTGAGAGGGAAGCACCTCTCACTTACTCGCGCTACGTGGCCTTTTTTACCCGAAAGGCTTCAGCGCTAGGCCAAATTGTACTAGGGCTACATAAGCTATGCGATACTTTTCATGAAATATTGAAGTGCCCTCTAGTAGCGATATAATAAATAGTTCTTGCATGCGCCGCGCGTTTCTCGTAGCAACGTTCAGTAGCGAAGTTTTCAGAGAGAGGGCAAATAGTACTAGGCGTGTATAACCCGCGAGATATCATTCAGTGAGTACCTACCTAAATTAACTTTCTTCTAATCGAAAATGTTTTTACTTGGCATGACTTCTTTTAATATTACGATAAATTTTTATTCTTGATTTATTCCATGAATCTCAAATAGGAATTTTTGGCGGGAACTTGCAGAGTGACGTGGCGTTTTCGTTTATATTTTCATAAATATTGCATATTATCGAAGGTATTTTATCCGATAAAGATCAATGTATGTACACCAGTGAAGTGAAATGAAATTAATTATGTGTCATGACTTTTCAAGTTGTCTCAAAAAGTCCGTGAAGAGTTTTAGTACAATGACTACCATTATAGTAATTTTATGGACGGTGACTTACTGAGGCCTATAATGTGAAAGTGATTTATTGTGACTGGAAATTATAATATAACTCGACAGTCGAATAAGTCCTAATTTGGATTTGGTTTCCAAACTTAAAACTAAGAAGACGAAGAATCTCAAATGCGCTCAAAAGGTAACAAATCCAGCCAGTATAAAAAAATGGCTTAACAATATCTATCCATCAAAAATAACCTAAACAATAGACAGTATTGTAATAAAACATGCGATATTTAATATTCTACGTCAATATAATACCGAGAAGATGGCGCTACGAAACATGCAATGGGCACACATTTCTCGTAGCAACGGTCCGTAGAAGGCTTCAGTGCTAGGGCAAAGTATACTAAGCGTGCATAAATTGCTGGATACAAGTTCAAATCATTGATTGATTTGTGTAAAATAAAGATAGTACCACACAGTACTAAACATTGTTACGTAGTATTAACGATGCAAAATAGTAATAAGTTAATTACAAGTTGAAAGTTTAAACATCTTATTGAAAAACTAAAATAAATAGTTTTTTTTAGTAAGGAGTTCGTAATCGGAAGTTAATATTATTATGCTATATATTATAATTGGTAGCAGCCGACCGAGAAGTATGGAAAAAGAAAAGGGAGGCCTTTGCCCAGCAGTGGGACAATATAAGCTAATAATAATAATAATAAATATTGACTTGGCTCACGAGGTGACTGCCATGTGGGATGTTGATTCGACGATCATTGTCCCAATAGTTGTTTCGGCGAACGGTCTCATAGCGAAGAGTCTTGACCAACATCTTGAGGGGCTCTCGCTGGATGGCTGGATCAAGGGTCAGATACAGAAGGCGGTACTCCTGGACACGGCGCGCATCGTCAGGAGATTCCTCTCTCTGCAGCCCTAACCACCGGTAGCTTGGGCCCTACCCCGCTGCCGGCGGCACACTAGGATTAGGTTTTTTTTATAAAAAATTTAGGTTTTATAAAAGTAATGTAAAAAAATTAATCATATTTATACATAGGATTAGGTTTTTTATAATATTTTTGATTTGATTTTATATATTGATGTAAAAAAAGTTAATTTTAAGAAACTAAATAAATAAACAGATAATAATAAAATATTATAATTATTAACTTAAGAAAATATCATAAAAACTAAGCAGCGATAGTTATTTGGAAATGACAAGCTGATACTTAATAAAAAAATGTGTATACAATGTTGATACCAATGCATATTTTTGTATATTACTTGGTTTGTTTTTCATTGTTATGTTTGTTTAAACTTAACATGCCATAACTTAAATGTATATTTTATGATTAAAAACGTACTACTTATTGAAAATAGTTTTGATATTAGGCGCAATCCTATACATATCTTGCACATGCCGACCGTAAAGTACCGTTGACCCGACGCGAAAGGCTTCAGCGCTAGGGCAAATTGTACTAGGCTCGCATACATATAAGAATGTTCATCGCTCTGTTACAATATTATTTATTTTAATTATGAAACATTTAAAAATAAAGGTAAGCTAATTAAGCACTGCTAGCCTAAGGATTTTTTGAAATTATAACTTGACGCAGATTTTCAACTTGTGGAAACTTGTTGAAACGGAATTGCGTTTGAATCAGAGGCAATAAATAACTAGTTTATATAAAAACCAAGAGAGTAAAGCGTGAAACCACATCACCTTTAATTCATCATTCATTAAATACAATTTGAATAAAACAAAGAGTAGAGGAGATAGATGGCGTTTATAAATTTTGCACACCGCCTCTCGTAGCGATGACCCGAGACGGAAAACTCAGTGCTAGGGCAAATTGTACTAGGCTTGCATAAACACTAGGATATTCGAAATCCTTACATATAAGTTAAGGTCAAGGATTGCTCTCCTTGACTTTGATAAATATGGATCACTTTGATATCTATTCAAGAAAACAATGACATTCACTGTAGCAATCATAAAAACTAGTTTTATTCAGTAATTTAATATCGATTTTTAGTAAAACCTTCATTCTATTCGTAATTAAGCTAGCTGTCATGTTCTTAGTTTTTCTATATGTTAATATTACCATAGATCGATATTATTAGAACAGCGAAGATACCTATTAAGAAAAAATAATTTATAGAGTGTAGGGTGAGTTAATAATTAACCTTTAAATAAATAATGTACATGTGATAATTTAACAACATTGCAGAAATATTTAAAAATTGCATAACGGTGCTTCCAAATATTTTATATTGGTTCAATCAGTTTTCGTAGACTATGCTACAAGTCTGTACTACGAAAATCGTAGCAGCGTCCGATCGGAAAACTTCAGCGCTGGGTCAAAGAGTACTAGGGCATCATAAAGCTCAAGGTAATAAACCTGATGGGGATTCTTTGAAATATGAATCTTATTCCTATTACTTTACAAATTTTAATCGATTATACGAGGATACCTTAAATGTAAAAATACTCATGGGATATTTCTTTGCAAACAGTCAACGTATTTTTTTTAAACAAGATTTTTATTGATATAATATAGGACCAACTTAATCATCAGACCATAAGAATCAGTGACCTTGTCAAGACGAATCAACCGAGTCCAAACTCGATGGGATTGCGTTATTTATTATAGAGATCCCATGGCAATCTTTGGGCTCCATCATCAGATCAGCTCCATGTCATAATAATATTGTATTCGATTTACATATGCATGCAAAATTTTTGTTCAATCGGAAACCGGGAAGTGGATCAAATTTTACTTGCAAGATTTGATTACAGACAGACAGACACCAGGACAGGTGAAACTAAATAAAAGTTTATAAAAGCAGATGCCGTAAATCTCTTTTAAATCTTCGGATTTAATGTCTACATTATTTTGATTATGAAGCACGAAAACGTTAAAATTGGAGTTTTAATTATATGATTCACAGATGGCACTAGAATTTTATACGAAACTCGTTGCTGCGCTCGTAACGACGACCATAGGAGTTTCAGTTCCACTGAAAATCATACTAGGGGTGCATAAAACTAAACATATTAACATAAATGCATAGAATCCAAACAAGGTCGATAAATAACGACGTCATAAAGTTTATGAAGGTTCCGAAAATATTCGTTGATTACATCTAATTTTATTTTTTGTTTTCAGTGTAGGGTAGATATTACAATTTAATATTCTAGAATATTTATTATTTGTATTTTATTTTTGATTTATACATTATTATTTAGAGTATTTATCTAACCTGACAATAGTTGGTCAATAAAAACGATAAAAAAAAAAAACAATTTACATATGCCATCATAAGCTATCTGTCACTCACATATTTGGTTGACTTGTTGTATAAAATTACAGGATACTTAGACTTAAAGGCGCGGCGGCTTCAAAGCAACGATTCGAAACGAAGGTTTCAGCGCTGTAAACGATTGTACCAGGGTAGCAAATGATCGAGGCGCTAAAAATAGATCCTATATGAATTTACCTTCAAATTGAGAATCTATAGCCTAGCACCTGAGCTAGCACCTACCGGTGAGTTCCGATAACTACACTACACAGGACCTGTCCTGTACTATTTGGTGAGGTTGCACTCAAAAAATTAAACACATTGTGGAAAAAATATGTGTTCATAGTTTACCATCTACATACACTTTCAACATTTGTTATACAGCATTTTTAATCTTGTGGGATTTAATACTATTGAACGGTCTGTGAAGGTCTGTCCTCGTCGTAACACTTCCCAGGGTCCGGTCCGTCACGTCCAGTCAGTTTCAATGTCGGGCTTATTCAAGTCTCGGAATTTTTCGTATAATCAACCTGATACGGCCACGGACAACAGCCCCAACAGCTATAATTAAGATTTAAATGCATCATATATCCAGTAAATACTTTTTTTAAGTATAGTTAATGTCAGTTAATTTTACTTTTAAACCAAAAGAAGCCTGTACTAAGCCTGTACTGTGTGTAAAAATATAGAATAGCCTATTAGAGCTATTAGGATCAGGGCAGGCAGATGATATATTTAAAAAATATATCAGCTCTACAGAGGGCGCTGTAAATTTTAATAGCGCTCAAGTGACGCGTCTTTTAGTAGGAGGCTTCAACGCTGCTGAAAAATGTACTAGGCAAGCATGAAATTCAGTGAATGAAATTTATGTGTGACTGGAGTACTGAGAGCAAAGAAATTGGACTTATTCTATAACTGAGAGTGAAAGTTCAGCTGCTCTCTTCTTCTTCTTATTTTTAATTTTGGCAACCGAGCCCAAAGTAGGACTCATTTCTGCCAGTGTCGAGTTATATTATAGTTTCCAGTCACAATAAATCACTTCACATTATAGTCCTCAGTCAGTCACCGTCCATAAAAGTCAGGTAGAGGCACGATGCCCTATGAAAATCTTTGGTTTTACTACAATGGTGATCATTGTACTAAAACTCTTCACGGACAGTCGAGGACATAAATATGTATACACTTTTTGAAATTCAAATGCGATTTTCTCGCATGTTTAACATTTAAGTGTTAAACTATTACACAAATCATAATAGTATATGTTAGAAGATTCTGCCTTTATAATATCTCATAATTTCAGTCAGTAGTTTAAGAGGAAACCGTTGTTGAATTTTACTAATTGTATACATATTTATGTCCTCGACTGGACATTTTGAGACAGCTTGAAAAGTCACGATACACATAATTAATTTCATTTCACTTCACTGGTGCACATGGATTGATCTTTATTGGATAAAATACCACCGATAATATGCAATAAAACTCAAAATATACGAATTTATGAAAATAAAAATGAAAACGCTACGTCACTCTGCAAGTTCCCGCCAAAAAGTCTTTAGGCTGGTTACTTCTAATATTGTCTTCAAAACAAATCTTTAACAATAATTAATTATTATTCCGAGGCGAGGGCGCTAAAGATTTTAGTATGGTGGAAGTAACGTAGCGGGAGGCTTTGGTGCTCCTGAAAATGTACTAAGCGTGCATAAAATGAAGTGCATATTATTGAAGCTTTATAGGTGTGTCTGAAGTATTGAAAGTGAAAGCCGCAACTCACACAAGCTCACTGTGTTTCGTAGTAACGATGTCCAGTGAAATGTTTGTGAGAGAGGTAGAGCAAAGCGTTTATTCGCTCAAAGAGCAGCTCGACTGGGGTAGTACCTCCACCTTACAGAATACCGCAGCCAAATAACTTTATTTTGTGTAAAGTTGTGTTCCTGCGAGTGAGTAAGGTGGCCAGAGCTCATAGGGGAGGGGGGAAAGGTCGGTAACGCGTGAGCGATGCTTTTTGTGTTGCAAGCGTCCATATGGCTACGGTGACCGCTTACCATCAGGCGGGCCATATGCTTGGTTACCGACTTAGTGGTATAAAAAAAAATTTAAAAAAATTGGGAGTTTTCAGTGAAAACATATTTTTCAACACATTCGCTCGTAAAGTAGCTCTTATTGCACCGCTTTTAGGTTCATAATGCAGCTTATTACATACAAAGTGCTTTACATTACTGCACTCGTGTTGATTTGATAGTGCTATCAACAAAACTTGCGCGCCATTTTCCATAAAAAAATATTAAAGGTTTCGTTTATTATATAAAAAAAACTTCAAAAAATACAAGTCTTCTTTTTCCTCGCAAGTGTAAAGAAAAACGTCATATGAAACGCGTGTGCATTCATCATTATACTTTTGGTTGTGTAATGGCCAACATTGCACACTTATGTCATAATGTAATATTATTGAGGTTTTAAATCAATATTATATTTATAAAAAATAACTTTTTATTGGGATGATGTTGTTGTTTTATCATATACACATTTTTTATAATTACAGAATGATTCTCTACTTTTTTTTATTTAATATATTTTTTTAAAGTTATTAACGTACACGTCCTTTTTTTGATATTTTAGATATAAATGCAGAACAAAAATACTTCTACGTAGTATATAAATACTACGTACAACTTCAAGTAATAAATAATTTAATTGTAGAGCCTACGCATTGGGTAACGTGTTTCGTATCAACGGTGGAATGCGGAAGTATTCAGAGATACGAAAATGTATACTAGGATGCCATAAAGAAAAAATGGTAAAGTAAAATAGTCTATTTCGTTTTGCAAAAGAATTCAGTGTATTGTCGTCAGACCCTTCTCACACGAAGCTTATTTTTATTCATATTGTCAAAATTATGATTCATAATTCATATTTCTTCATATTTAACAATATTGTTTTTGGGAGTTATCAAATGAATTGTCATTAATGGGTATTTTCTATTTTTTATTGAAATTATTTAATTAATTTTAGGTAGGTAAATTATTATCCCATTTAACTAAAGAGTTTCTAGCTTCTATATCTTAAATTAGTAAGTAAATTGGGATGATAAATTCGTAACTGAGGTGGGCTATTAGTAGATGGCGCTGTAAATTATAATAACGTTGAAGTGACGTGTCAGATAATGGGAGGCTTCGTAGGGAGCTCGTAGGGAGGCTTCGACGGTCTGCTGAAAAATATACCTTATTTATTAATCTCTCTTGAGAGGGCGCTGTAATTTAATTGCAATAGCGTTGAAGTGACGTGTCAGGTAGTGGGAGGCTTCGACGCTGCTGAAAAATGTACTAGGCGAGCATCAAATGTAGTGGATATGAATAAAGCTATCTGGTCCTGAAATACTGAAAGTGAAAGTTCAACAACAACTCACACAAACTCGTGTTTCTTAGCAACGTTGTCCGGTGGCATGCAGGAGTTTTCAGCGATAATGACCAGTAGTATTATATAGTCTATATATGCTTGCTGCACCAGCCTAATGAGATACCCATATAATATAAAAATAAAAATATAATAATGAAAATAATAATATAAATAATATAAAAATATACCCAAATAAAAAGCATATTTCATAAATATTTAAATCTAAAAAAATACGTATGTCTATTTTGTGTATGTGCCTATTTGTCTGATTACAACCTATGCGTTCCTATAAGAACGAAAGGTAGTCAACGACAAATCAGGAAGGCTTCGATACGGCTGAAAAATGTACTAGGGTAGCATGACATGTAGTAGATACGAATAAAGTACTATAGTCTCACAGATATATATATATATATCCAAAAGTCTACTGAAATATTGAGAGAATACAAGTAAAGCGGCAACTCATACAACTTGCTGTAACTTTATTATATCAATAGAAAAATAGATTCCCTACTATGGTTTGAGTTTAAATGTAATATTGTTAAATCCATAACAGTCTATTTAACAGATTTTCCCCCTTACTCATAAAACATTATTTAACTAATATACTGTTTAAAGGGTCACGTAAATAACGTCAATCTATTGTCATTGTCAAATAATATGGCATTATTTACGTGACCATTTCATCAGTATATTAGTTACATAGCGCTTTATGAGGTTTTTTTTAATAATATTATTAAAAATTACGTAAAGGTAACCAGTAAAATGGCTCGTTTTGTTAGTTCACAAGCCATTGAAAAAGTGGTAATTCTCAGTTAGCTAAGACAGTGCATAGAGGGCACCACCGCACCACTTTCTAACATGACGTGGCAGTAGTGACGTTTGTTCCATACAGGAAGCTTTTACGCTGCTTAAAATTTACTAGGCAACCATATAATGAAGCGGGTAGCACGCCGGCCGGCTACTATTTTACACATACGTAAAAAACCGTAGAGAAAATAAATTCTATGGCTTGAGTGAAAACGATTTTATTTCTGTTGTTGAAAGTTTTTTTCATAATTTTTTTATAATTATTAATACGAACATACTAGATAATGTAATGGATGTATCTCAAATTTAGTGTTATGATTTTATGAATAATGTATTATATATTATACATAATTATACAGTCATTTAACATTATGATACGTTCAGTGGAATAAATAATTAACTTAAAAACCACTAATATACAACAGTGACTTATTATTAGGAAACTTGTAGAGGGCGTGCTACGGTGTTGTAGAATGGCTACGGAGCGCGGAGCAGACCATCTCGTAGGAACGAGCTGAAAATGAAACTTCAACGCTACGGGGTTATTACCAAGTAAGCATAGGTTATAGGTGAGTGATTTTATCGATATTCATAAATGTGAAAACTTTGATATATTTACCGATTCAACGACTGCAGAATGAAGTACTGATACTCAAAATTTCCCTGATTCAATTATTATAAATAACGATTACGGTGAAAAGCTAAATCGTCATTAAAAGTAAAGTGGTACAGAAATTAAACGGGTTTAATCCTTTTTTATGGACTGTAGAAGTATTAAAATTTTTTTTTCCACTTTGCAAATACATAAGTTAATGATAAATTATTAAGTTTAGTTACATGAAAATGACAACTGACATTCTAGAAGTTTGATATAGCGTTAGTGCGCGTGCCACGTAGTGGGAGGCTCGACATTGCGGGAAATGTACCAGGCTCGCATGAAACGCAAAAGCTATCCTTCAAGTCTTTGTAAATGCGCATGCGGGAAACGTAACCTACATAATGTCGTAGGGCGCTCTACGAGTTCGTAGCAACGAAAAGTAGCGGAGGCTTCAGCGCTACGAATTTGGTTCCCAAGGTAGCATGAACTGTAAGAAGTCCCCATTGTAAATGTATGACATAATAATAATGAAACTCAATTAGTACAAATCAGTACATTGAACCTTTTTTTATAACGAACTAGCTGTCCCCCGCGGTTTCAGCCCCGTTTCGGAAATAAAAAGCCTATGTCCTTCTCCATACTATAGGCTATCTGTACGCCCAAATTTCATGATGATCCGTTGAGTAGTTGAGGCGTGAAGACGTAACAAACAAACTCACTTTCGCATTTTTTATTAGTTAGGATAAGTTGAGATTTATCAATAAAGTGCATTACTATGTATTTTTTAAATACTTGTGGAATTGAAGATAATTTAATACGTAGATACATAAAAACTGTTCTTATGTCCAAAATTATCATCTGGCATTATCCGCGAGAGGCGCTAGTGTAGCCTAGGTCTCTAGCCATATCAATTGTACCGAATATTTACTGTTTGCGAGCTTCTCATCGCGAATTCTCATTAATTATTTTTAAAAAATGCCATTTCTCATTAATTATGGTAGACATACCTGCGAATCGATACCGATCACTGTATAAGTTTTGTCTTTTAGAACTTTTTTCGGAACAAAACGGTACTGCAAAATAATAAGGCATAATCAATTTTATCAATTAAATTGGCCCTGCTGCGCTAAATAGTACTTTTTTAGTGACAGCCATCGGACTACTTTTTCACCTTACTCCCATGTGACGGTAGCGAAACGGCCAAGCCACATATTTTGACAAAGGTGTAGAGTTTGTGAAGTTAGGATTTGTAGCATTAGGTCGTGTAGAGTTATAAGCTTGGCTCTACATGAGATCTGATAACTTTTTGACAGTACGAGCCATATGTCTTGGCAACATTTTACATAAAAATGTTTTTGGTGGGATAAATATTTCTATTAGTTTAAATATGCTGTATTTGTGGAGGTTGTCACTGCCAAGTTATAGCGGTAATGACGTTTACCGCGATTGAGACTTGAACGGCGCTTAAAATGTACTAGGCTACCGTTAAATATAGAGGATATCAAATAAACCCAGCCATAGCGCATGCGTGAATCTCTGGAACTTTAAAAACACTATTATTCTAGCGCTTGCTATTCTTCACTACAACTTCATCAATCAATTAGAGAGCAAAATATGCTGACATTAAAGTATCAAGACCAAGCCAATAAATTTTTTTTCAACACACTCGCTCGTAAAGTGTCAATTATTGTAAAATTGAAGTATGTTTTTTTCCTCGCATGTGTGTTGAAAAATGTATGACACTCCTGTGCATAGATTTATTACACTCTCGGCTCCCTTATCGCGTTCGCCTGCGTCTCACGCGCTTATCGCCTCGAGTGTTAATAATCAAATTTGCACACATTTATAATAATGTACTATTATTTTAATTGCTAATGAAATAAGCTAACATAGTACGAGTTGTACGTAGTATTTATATACTCTGAGGTACGAGCAATTGATCTCTTACAGCAGAGGTTTCAGTATTACGAAAAGTTGTAATGCATTAGGTTATGAGTGTTGGTTTGAGGGAAATACGTAGGTAGATGGAACCCTTATGATATGGCATCGCTGCTTATAAAAAATCGTAGTATCAGAAAAATGGAGATCAATCAATCCATACAAGAAAAAAAAAATTGACACTCACCATGGTGTTTATCTACATTCTTTCAACTTTATTGTCTAAAATAATATAATTTGTTACTTATAAATATTATAAGTAACAAATTATATTACGTAGTATATTTTTTAATCTATGGTAATACATTCTATCAAAAAAACTCACATAACCTACATTTCCCTTTTGTACAAGCAGAGAGCGCCACGAGCTACCAGATCTTCGTAGAGACTACGGTCGTAGCGACGCCCATCTCGTAGCAACTTCGTAGCGGAAGGTTTCAGCGCTAAGGGAAAAGGTACCAGGGTAGCACAGAGAACAAGATATGAAAAATCTTTATAGTCGTGGGAAAACTTGTGGAATGTAAGGGGGTAGTGGGGGTCAGGTGGGATAAGCGTTCTAATTCGCACCTGCCGGCTAAAATAGATTTCTGGAAATCCCGATTAGAGCGGAAAATGTGTACTTGGTACCAGGCAAACATGAATATAAAGGGATTGTTTGAGAATCCATGGGGTGAGAAATAAAGAAAGCTATAGGTGACAGAGAGAAATGGACTATTTTGGAGGCGGAGCAAAAGTAAGCATGCGCAGTTCTGACTTTTCTTCTCAGGTATTCAAAAACCTTTGTCAAAAACTTATCCAGTTACGGACAATTTTACGAAAAAAGTAATTAAGTCTTGGCATTATAATAAATTAATATTTTTTTTGTAAACAATAAAAAAACATGTATTTCAATAAATAATAAAGAAATTTAGTCGGTACTTATGCCATCTAGCTGCTTTGCTTTGAACTATTATATCAGTCAGAATTAGTTGTCAGTATCAGATATTTGTAGTTCCATATTTTATGAACAGATGTCGCTTTTTTACCTTTTTTATAACATTTAAGGCTTTAGTTATATTTGTACGTAGTATTTATATACTCTGAGGTTATATGGTGGAATTACCTTAGAAATGTACCAAAATGAGAATGCAATAAATTATAATTGAAGCAACCTTTTCTCTACACGGCACCAACTCTTTCTCTGGAAATTTTATTCCAACATAACTTAATTCGAGGGAATATTCAGTGAATAAAATGAAATCTCAAAGACTAAAGACTCTCTTTCAAAAGCAAAATTAAAATGAACCAGCAAAAGTTACTAGGTATTGTTAAATGTTTTCCTTTCCAATTTGCGTCATAGATTTGGTATTCCATTATTCTTTATTTAGATAAGTTTATCTTATGAACAGTTATCATCAAAGGCAAGAATTCAATTAAACGTTCGGATAAAACAAATAAAAGTGAAATGGAACGAAATTATAAATGTTTGCCCTCGGGCCATCTGAGATCGGAAAGCAATAGAGCTTTGTTCGATATGAATTTATTTTGTGACGGCTGTTTTTGTTGGCATTAGACTAACCTTGGATCTCAATTTTTGATCCCTCAGGGTTTTCTAGTCTATGAAGTATAATGTTATTAACTCTCTTCCTCCTGTTTACCTACAATCCTTTGCATGGCATGCGTGCTCAGACAAAAGTTTTCTTTCGCATTTTCAGGACTATGAGGAGGTTTATGGTATTATACAGAAACAATGTTGTTTAGTGTTCTTCTGTCTTTATTCATTTTCTTTCTTCTATATATAAACTTATAATGATTTTATACTTGGATAATGAAATAAAGAAGTAATTTCGTTTCTGTGAAAATAAAAGATTTATTAACAAAACGTGGCTATTTACATTTTACCAATTACATATGTGTTCTAACAAAAATTCAATCACCTGTGAAAATAAAAGAAACTAAATTTAATGCCTTTATTCCAGGTATTTTTATATCTTCATGGACAATTATATTTCACAATAAACTCGAAAACATCAGATGAAATGTCACACCAGTTAGTTGTGACATTTCGGTTTTTTAAATTAAGTCGCAAAGGCAATCTAAAAAAAAGAGCTCGTATACCTATGTAGAGTTTTCTTTACAAACTTCTTGATTTAAATAAATGAGATACTGCTTAGTAAGTCACATAATCATTTATAACGGTTTTTTTTAAACGCTGCCGGGAATCGTCACTTACGGTAAGATACTTGGAGCTGATTTCATTATATACGCCATATTTCATATATATGCCCCATATTTTATAGCCCCATAGTCTTGATGCGTGCCCTAAATTTATGCGAGGGCAAACCCAGTATATTTCGAGGGATAATGTTATAATAATGGCGCAGATATACGACCTTCTTCTACGACTTTAGTTATGTTAAGGGCGAAATTGAGAGTCCCTCAATATCACCTCAAAATGTAGTTTCGTGACAGACACTAACTAACAAACTTCAGATTTTGCAAGCAGCTGTTAAATTGAGATTTAAAAAAAAAGCAAACAAAATAGGTAAATAAATAATAATAGGAAATGACACATAACATACGTATGTAAAGTATGTAATAATAACGTTATTGTTACATAATTTTTACAAGCTTTTATTTAACTTGAAATGTATGTAACTAAGTTCGGGTGGAATCTTGCAAGTCGAATTTCACTCACTTCCAGTGGTCAGATTTACTTGATATTTTGGTATACAGTAGTGACAGTGCAAGTACAGTCACCAAAAAAAGCTTGTATTAAATATGTTTTATTTATAAAAAAACTTAAGTAAACACGGAAATATCTATATTTTTTTCAAATAAAGTAAAGCAGTTAACTTTATAACGAAAAAAAGTTGCCTCCTTTAGTTACTCTAATTATTTTTCAATATCTGCTAAAAATAATTGTCCTTATTATTTGTTCTGATAGAGAAAAGCTTTTTCGTTAATAATACCTACCTACAGGAGCGCGAGCATCACCGGGGGCGTTCGGACCCTATTACAAAACATCCCTTACTTTTACCTACCCTTTCATAATTTAAGAATCTGACTGTATTTGTACATTTAGAAACAATCCTATTTTACGCGTATAAGCTAATATTTTATAAATATAATTATATGATAATTTCTAAACATGGTTAGAGCACAATTTTAAAATTTTAATAAAACAATTCAATTTTATAAAACGCTGCAGAAAATTTTTTGAATTATTTGACAATATATCAAACAGATAATCTATAAATACATGACTAATGAAACAACATTATACATGAGCAAGGATGTTCAAGTTCATCCAATTGTCTATAAAATTT
Source organism: Achlya flavicornis (assembly GCA_947623365.1). Classification (NCBI taxonomy): domain Eukaryota; kingdom Metazoa; phylum Arthropoda; class Insecta; order Lepidoptera; family Drepanidae; genus Achlya; species Achlya flavicornis. The sequence goes on along the minus strand of OX392468.1, from coordinate 3,442,494 downwards.
GGAAACATGAAAATAATATGATTTTGTAGAGTTTAAAATACGTTTTTTTTTCAGCAGATACGAAATTGCTGCAATATATCAGCTTGTAATATTTGAATAATAAAATAGGCTTTAAATATACTTTTCCCAAAGGAACCGGAACCAACATACAATTACAATACAATATTGTAAATCAAATAAATACGCGTAAAGTACTTGAGGATGTTTCAAAGTACACAAAGCGTCCCCTAGATAACAATATCAAGTCAAAATAAACATTGAGGTAAGTCTCGCAATCAAGTTTGTGTTTTGTTATGAGTGCCTTGTAAATTCTCTAATTAGCTTTGGAGTAAACGGCTGTGACGAAGTTAATTTGTAAAATACATCAAACGGATGATAGGTTTTTCTTCCAAAAATACAGTAGGTACGTTAAAAGATTCAATACGTTCCGTAGCTAAAAACAATACACACTAAATTGTCATATTAAAGCATAACAGTCACTAAAAAATGCGTATTTACCCAGCCAATATTATTGTTACGACACGTTAGATAATAAATTAAGTATAGGTTAGTATATAGTTCTTCTAAAATCAGGAATCATAAGTTTTTTAAAGTTCACACTTTGTGCGAAGCTTATTGAAGGTACAGAGTTACAAATCCACAAAATGGCTGATAAACTTTGAAAAGAAAAGGTGGACCCTTCGTTCCTTTTAATTTCAAAACACAGGTTTTCTGTGATTCAGAAGCATAAACTGTTTATTTTGTAATTTAATGTACCTAACAGAAACACACAAACAAATTGTATTTCATGACAGCGAGCTAATTGATAGGGCTGCCCCTTTTAATTTTATTTACATTACCACTCACGTTGTGCCGAAAAAGCGGGCATAATTGAATCACCAACAAGACTTACCTGAAAAGAGGAAATTTTTAATTGAATAACATTTTACACGATTTTTATCCTAATTGATAGATATAATTTCTAATTGAAGAATATTAACATTATTTTCTAAAAATAGGAAAAATTACAGTATTTTTAACAGACTTCAAAAAAAGAGGAGGTTCTCAATTTGGTTGTATTCAGATCAGGATTTGATTACTTCTCAGTGCACTTTGAAGTCGGTTTAAGTTTTTTGTAAAACAGTCCAATTATTTTAAATTCCGATCCGCAGTGGGCACGCGTGGTACTGCCCATTCCTTTTCTCCCTAATTTGTGAAAGGAGGACTGTGCTCAGCAGTAGGAAATTATAGACTGATGATGATTATGTTTTTTTTTATGTTGCTTAAGTTAGTTCTATAATTTAACTTCCGGATGCGTTCTTATCCTTGACATATTTTTAAACTTTAATGTGGGTATTGACCATTGCCATTTATGATAGTTGCCAAAATTTTCACTTTAGAGTTGGCTCCTACCAACAAGGTCTATGAGAATATTAAGTTTATGTCTTTCACATTAGAAATCTTTTTTTTTTTATGTTAAATGGGCTTGCGTTTGACCTTCGACTGACCCCATGAGGAGTGATGACGAGGCCGAGTATGTAGCACGCTTACCCAGAAAAAGCCTATTCACTCTGGCCTTGAATACATCTAGGTTGTAGGTGTCGGGAAACACAGATCCCGGAAGAGAGTTCCACTCCTTTGCTGTTCGTATAAGAAACGATGAAGTGAAGCGTTGTGTCCGGGTATCGTCAATAAAGTAGTTGTAGATAAAATAACTTTGCAAAAATCCCTTTTAATCGCAAGGTTACAGGGTTTATAAAGGTCAGAAGATGACGATACTGGCTTTTATTAAACTACGTTAATTAAACCGCTTTGAAAAATTCAGGTGACTTGAGAAATTTTCCGAAACTTTGTACATATGAAATAATTTGGTATCAAGCTATCATTATAAGAAGGAAAATATCAAACAATAATCCAACATAGAAGTGCGAGAGATTTATTGAAGCGAGAGTATAGCTTAGCTTTGATGGAAAAACTTACTTTGTTTCACAGCTCACTTGCGCTCTTTCGCACCGTTTAGAACCTATCGTTAACACCTGTGATTTGTAGAATAAAAAACCTATAGGGGCTTACGTTAAGGGCCACAACAACAACTATGGGATTTTTACTATGGGACCAACACTGAATTCTCATTTTTTTTTTACTTTTCATACATTATGTTCGAGCTTACTATGGAAAGTTAAAAAAAAATGAGAATTCACTATTGTTCCCATAGTAAAAGTTATTCAGCATGACTAACCCAACATAGGTTTCGAAAATATGCCATCTCAAAATCTCCACCTGTTATATATATTTTGTTTTTGTATGTTCACCGATTACTCGGAAACGACTTATGCGAATTTGGATGTTTTCAACAGTTATATATCGCGTTAGATCCCGACGTGGTCCCATATAAATTTTAGCATGATCTGACCAAAGACATCAAAGATATGATGGTATACCTCAACGGAAAAGAGGACAAACATCGCATTTTATTCCATATTGTCGACAATTTATCTATATATATAAAATGCTTTGTCCTGAATGACTGACTGACAATCAACGCACAGCCTAAACCGCTGATCGTAGAGACCTGAAACTTGGAGGGTCTGTTCTTTGTATGACGTAGGCATCAGATAAGAAAGGATTTTCCGAAATTCTACCCCTAAGGGGGTGAAAAACGGGGGTAAAGTTTGTATGGGACAACGTGATTCCTTGGTCCGATCTACTTCAAATTTTGCAAAAACCTTCCTTAACAGAATTGATGCAAGATGTGTTTCGTATTTTATTGAAAATCATCGCCTAACGGGGTCAAAAAGGGGAAGAAAGTTATTTTAGGGGTGATTTTCATCAAGTTGATATCAATACTCCTTAGTACTTTTGATTTAAATAACATTTTTTATTTTGACACATGTTTGAAATCCCAATCCGATTTTCACAGATTACAGAATAAGGCAGATGGAGCGAACGGAACACGGGAGCGAGGCCAAAAAAAGCAAATACAAATTGAAAAACACATAACTGGTATTCTTTATTGAATTTGTATTTGCTTTGTTTAAAAAACTTTTTTTAACGAAAACCACTTTCTTTTAAATAAATTAGCATACAGCAGATTTTAAACATAGCAAATACAAATTCAAAAGCGAATACCAGGTATGTGTTTTTCAATTTGTACCTAATTGCTTTTTTTGGCCCGTGTTTCGCGCGCTCAATCTGCCTTTTGTTCTGGAAACTGAAATGCTCTTTAAAATTGGAATGTCAAATATAAAAGAATATTTAAATCGGATTAGAATTCGAAATTTGTTTGGAAGTTCATTTTCTCGGAGTTTTTGGCGGGAACTAGCAGCGTGACGTTGCGTTTAAATTTTTATATACATAAATTCGTGTATTTTGAGTTTTATTGCATATTATCGGTGGTATTTTATCCAATAAAGATCAATCCATTTGCACCAGTGAAGTGAAATGAAATGAATTATGTGTATCGTGTCTTTTCAAAAGTCCGTGAAGAGTTTTAGTACATGACCACCACTGTAGGTATAACATGACTTTTATGGACAGTGACTGACTGCATTTGTTGAGGACTATGTGAAAGTGATTTATTGTGACTAGAACTTATATAATATAACTGGAAATTGGCAAAATACACACCCGTGTGACGCCAAAAAAAAAGTACATTTTCTCTATTTCATTAGAATATTTTGATTGTAGTTAATTTAATTTCTTTCTCATTTGTTGTTATAATAATTAAATAAGATTTGAGTTCATTTTTTTGTGTAGGTATAATATAGGTTTTAGTTGTTGATTAAGGATACATCCAGATAGAGAGTCGCAGCTGTGCACGCGTCGATCAAAATACGCTCTAACAGTTAGGGGCTAAATCAAATAAAAATGCAAAATAATGATCAATATTTAAATTTCTCACGATTTTAATTAGAATATTTTAACAACTACTATCATTATGAACGTCATTATGACAAGCAGAATGCCGCAGAGGGAGCGTAAAACGTAGCTGTTACGCGCAGCAGCCTATAAAAGTTGGCCTGTTTTTTATATTAGTGTAGTATGGCGACGTTCTTTCTAGGTATATTTATTTCTATGGTTTTAGTTTTAATTTGTAAAAATATCTGTGTTCGATTTGTTGTGTCTAATAATCAGTGGCGTGCATTGGTTTTCGAAGCGGAAAATTTAAACCGTACGCGGGTGACACCGCGGGGGTCTGCTAGTCAATGATAAAATGTCTCGGTCTGTGACAAAACTCAAATCCGGGATCTACGGAAAACGCAAATGAAACTCAAAATTTAAAAATAAATCAGCAAATATTGTAAATGAACACGTCGTGCTCTTTCGCTGACTTCAAAACAGTGTCAGATTAGAGTTATTTTATACTTTTTAGTGTACTTTGAAAGCGGTTGTTTTTTTTGTTAAAAAGCTATTTTTTCTTTATTAAACGAAATATTTTAATGGCTTTTTAGGGTTCCGTAGCCAAATGGCAAAAAACGGAACCCTTATAGATTCGTCATGTCTGTCTGTCCGTGTATGTCACAGCCATTTATTTCCGAAACTATAAGAACTATAATGTTGAAACTTGGTAAGTAGATGTATTCTGTGAACCGCATTAAGATTTTTACACAAAAATAGAAAAAAAACAATTAATTTTGGGGGTTCCCCATACTTAGAACTGAAACTCAAATTTTTTTTTTTCATCAAACCCATAAGTGTGGGGTGTCTATGGATAGGTCTTCAAAAATGATATTGAGGTTTCTAATATCATTTTTTTCTAAACTGAATAGTTTGCGCGAGAGACACTTCCAAAGTGGTAAAATGTGTGTCCCCCCCCCTGTAACTTCTAAAATAAGAGAATGATAAATCTATAAAAAATATATGATGTACATTACGGTGCAAACTTCCACTGAAAATTGGTTTGAACGAGATCTAGTAAGTAGTTTTTTTTTAATAGGTCATAAATTGAAATTAATATCAAATACTCAGGTCTATACTACCATTTACTTATATACCTACAGGTTTGTACGGAACCCTCGGTGCGCGAGTCTGACTCGCACTTGGCCGGTTTTTATAGTTGCAGGAATAATACAGACCGATTCATAGAGGGAATTCACAATATAAGGTAGGTACTTAGGTATTATGGAAATTATATACCTCAGTATCCAATTCCTTACCATGTCATTACACAGCTTTTTAATATAGATTGCGGTTTTGGGTCTTAATTATTTTTATTTTTTAACTGGTTGCTTTACATTCCTAAAAAATATTATTTCTCACAACATAATATTACATTCCCATAATACTTAGGTAATATCGTTATACAACACAAAGGTCTTAGAGAACAAAGGTACGTTATCTAAGGGTCAGATGATTACATCAACACAATAGACGAAATGAGCTACATACAGAGATTTGAACATTTCGTTGGCAAAGCAGTTAAAGAAGTTCATGCAATTACAATGCTTATAGGTGATTTAATTTGTAGTGACTATTTTAGCTAACATACATAACACATAAATAATAATAAATTGAATAAATGGCTTTGACTTTGACATAGAGCTTAAGCCATTACTCATTGAAATATGAATAACAGCTTCTTTTTACAGGGTCTTTTGTCAGGGTGAACGAAAAATGGTTTTTCATATCAGGTAGGTCAATAGAATGATGCATATAAATAAATATCATAAGTCTTGCCGTATTTTGCAAAATCATTTGAAACTAGCAATTTTTTTTTTTTTATACCACTGAAGTGGCAAACAAGCATACGGCCCGCCTGATGGTAAGCAGTTACCGTAGACTATGGACGCTTGCAACACCTATCACTCGCGCGTTGCCGACCCTGTAAAAACCTCTTCACACCCTTTTTGAAGAACCCCATGCTTTACTCCATTCGGAAAACCACGGCGGCGGGGAGCTCATTCCACAGTCCGAGCGTCCGCGGAAGAAAACTACTTTTAGCCCGCGCAGTTCGAAACAGTAAATATTATTACGAAGACTATTGATTTAACTGTATCACCTTTTAATTTATTATGTATGATTATGCTATTAACGACTCAGCATAATATTATCGCTAGTTAAAATTATGATGAATAAGGAATATCTAAATTCAAAAAAAGTTTATTCTATTTAGGCCCAAATAAGGCACTAACGAACGTTACAAAATTGATTCTACCACCGCACCGGTTCGTAATAATAGGAATACTAAGCAGTATTTTTATTAGTTTGAATTAATTTAATTACTTCTTACAAAGTTAGGTAGGCTCTTGACAAAGTACAAAAGAACAAAATCATTGTTCAAAACCAAGAACAATCTAAAGTCTTCACGAAAATAAGTCGCTCCAACAAATACTAGTGCTTTACTTGATATCGCCCTAAATACCTACGCTTAGACGATTCGGGCTTCGTCAGCTTTTTTCACAAATTTTAGCAACTTTCACGAATATCGTTACAGTGACAAAGGGTGCCATTAGGCACCTTCCCATTCCATTTGTCCCGTCTTATTTCAAGTCCTAGGGTGGCATCCTCAACATTTGTTATCCAAATGCATGAGGATTTTATTTGACAAGCATTTTGTTTGGACTGAATGAAGCTTAAGTGATTCAGAATATGAATTTTCTTGTGAACCGAATTACGTGTAATGTTTTATCTCTAGACCTGCCCATTTATATAACAATTCAATAAAAAATAGATATATTTTAATCTTTCATTATTCTAAATTCTAATTGAAGTCTCTGAGTTCGACAGTAAATGTATAGTAAGGGGCACGAGTCGTGAGCATTCGGTCTGTTTGGCGGAATGAAGCACGGGGGAGCGCCCGAGCTGCACACGATTGGTTCGTCAGTCGATGCTCGTCGTCTATTGGATTCTCGCGTGTCATTTGGCTACGGTGATTTGGCCAAAAGTGTACATGCGCGAGCTTGCCCCTATTACTGCCTATCTGTGCTCACCATTCGTGCCTCATACTGTACCTGTTTGGAGCCATGGATGACAGACAGTCATGGATAGCATTATAACGCAATTTTTTAAATGAATTAACATCTTTTACGCTAGTTTATTTATTGTGGTTTCGGCCATAATTATGGGATTTTTTAGGGTTGCTATTGCTATTTGAAGGATCCAAATTTTAGGACAACTCATTCTATTTGTGTGCTAGAGACCTGTGACATACGAACGAACGTACTGATAGACGAGAAGAAGAGTGATAGCAATGGGTCTCCGTTTTACCCTTTGGGTTCAAAACCCTAAAAAGATGTCTAAAAGTAAGTTTTCTAAGTATAAAATACAAACCATATTTAAATTAAATAAAAGTGAAAACAAAAGGATTTCAAGTGCAGACATTGTTTTTATAAATTAATTAAACCGTTCAAGGTTCACTGTCCACTATTACTTTAATTGTCAACCGCATCACAAACTACTTGGATGCAAACTCATTGTTTATTCTCGCTTTAATAATGTACCGTATTTCTTATTCATATTTTATTCATTTCGTTTTTAAAACTACCAGATTTCTCTCATCGTCATTAAGCTTTCCAGTCGTCAACTTTTCGAAACATGCATTTGTTATTCTGAACAACTTTTAATAATGGGACCACTCTTAAATTGCAGTATGAAAGTGCGTAAATTTGTAAAATATAATTATGTCGGTGGGTGCGAAACCTATAATAAAACAAAAAAAATTAACAAAAAATATTTAAGATCATACATTATTATTTAACAATTATTAGAACAAACAAAAGTCTTAATCTAAACTTAGGAGTGTTGAATATAGCTTATTATTTTTATTGTACACGAGAGTATAGCATGGGGTTCTTCAAAAAGGATGTGAAGAGATATATGCAGAGTCGGCAACGCGCGAGTGATACCCCTGGTGTTGCAAGCGTCCATAGGCTACGGTAACTGCTTACCATCAGGCAGGCCGTACGCTTGTTTGATACCTACCACGGTTTTCTTAGCGGTGAATGTGCAGGCTTGAGTCTTGGTTGTTATAATTAATAAAAAAGATGCAGCGCGTTTGAGGTTTGTTGCGTGAATGACGTATAAATATAAGCGCCTGATGCAAGCTGAAGCAAAAATTTGCCTCCTCTCAACTAGAAGGCGTTTAAGGCTGCGCCTGAACAAATACAAATAACAGTATACAATTTTGAAAATCCTTTAATTACAGAAGGTACAAACTTCCAATAAATCCATATAATATTTTAAACCCTTAATAAATTTACGTGTAGGTACACATAGCCCTTAGCTTTAAGGTACACGAATTCAATTAAGCGACAAAACAATGTAGACGTAATTATTTTCTTACAGGCACAGGTACAATAACAATATTTTAGACGAGCTCCTTCAAACTCCCGCCCACTTACACCTTGTTAGGGTGAATGCATACTAAAAGGTGACATGATTTTATTAAATAGTATATACTCCGTGACTTTTGATTTTTCTTAGAAACGTGTACCCAATGAATAGGTACACACGGCTACACAATTCACACACACTACACAATTCGACGAGATCCAATTGTTTCGAGAGGCCATGGTTGAACGTTTGAACGTGACCTTACAGGCAGTCTCTGATTGGGGCAAAGCCAATCTGGTCACGTTTAACGCCTCCAAGACACAGGCATGTCTTTTCACCGCCAAACGGAGTCCTTACCATCAGGCTCCTACTTTCCAAAATGTATCCTTGCCAATATGCGATCGGCTTGATCTCCTAGGCATAACATTGACAGCCAAAATAAACTTTGGCTGTTCTATTGAGTCGAAGGCAGAAACAGCTGCCAGAATGCTGGGTATCCTCTCTAAGGTTAAGCGGTACTTCACGCCTGGGCAGTTGCTCCAACTTTATAAAGCACAAGTCCGGTCATGCATGGAGTACTGCTGCCATCTTTGGGATGGATCAGCTAAGTACCAGCTTGAGGCCCTCGACTCAATAGACCGCCGAGCCAGGAGACTCATTGGAGATGAGTCTTTAATTAAGGCGAAACTCACGAGCCTCGACCATCGAAGAAAGGTTGCTTGCTTATCGGTTTTCTACGGGATATATTTTGGAGAGTGTGCGCAGGAATTGTTCAACCTAATTCCACCATCCCCATTTTTACACCGAACCACAAGACGCCGGGAAAATTTTCACCCGTACGTTGTTGACATACCGAAAATACGGACACAGCGTTTTGCATCCTCATTTATAATGCGGACAGCAAGGGAGTGGAACTTGCTTCCGGCGTCTGTGTTTCCTGACGCCTACAATCTAGGAACTTTCAAGGCCAGAGTGAATAGGTTTCTTCTGGGTAAGCGTGTTTCATCTTAGGCTTCGTCATCGCCCCTTCTGGGCGGGTCAGTGGCCAAACGCAAGCCCATTTAATTAAAAAAAAAAAAAAAAAAAAACACATCAAGCTATACATTTCCAGTATAAGCTGATCTCCCATTGTATAGGATAGCTTGATCTGTAGCCGTGCGAACTTTTTTTTTTTTTACTGTTGTATAATTATAAAAAATCAAATATTATTCACTATGACGCATGACGTACTTAATTTTAAACACCCTGTTACGAGCGCAGTCTACTCGACTCGTGCTCTGTGTTGGTATTTTCTACCATTTTATACGTAAACTTTAATTATTAACTCGATTTTTCATAATTTTAATGTTTTTTTTTACCAATGAAGATTTTTTTTTTTTGTTTTGAGAATTTTGAGAATTCAGTGTTGGTCCCATAGTAAAAGTTGTTCAGCATGACTAACCCAACATAGTTTTCGAAAATATGCCATCTCGAAATCTCCACCCAGTATACAATTTATAATAAAAAAGTATATGACAATTAGATTACTGATGTGATAGAACAAGAATGAACAATGGTTGTAGGTCTTTTAAACTAAACTTAGATGATTCAATATCTATTTTACTTTTATCTAATAAAACGCAATTATGCGACCAAAATAAGCTTAATATTTCTAAAGAACTGGACGACATGGTTTATTTTAATCTTCGTTTTCATTGAAAGTAGAAGTACCTAGTTACAGCAATAGACTGAAAGTTTTGAATAATTTACATTATGAAACGTACCATAAAGTGAGATATTGTCACGCACCAAGCACAAAAAGGAGTCGTGACAAGAATAAATAGATCCTCATTTGGTACTATACGGGCCAACTAAACGGGATAGTGAGAGCTCAGAGTATATAAATACTAGGTGCAAGTGAGAGTGAAGAATATTATGTAGACTAGGAGCCAAAAGTATGTCGGAATTAGATAAAATCCATACATTATTACATGAGAGGTGATGAATTGTCGTAATTATTAATGGCAGGTCAAACCAATAAAAAGGTAACACACATAACCACGACCACGATTAAATAATCTTCTTAGACAAGATAAAAAAACAGTCAACTCTCGTCTGATATTTAAACTTTGTTGTTGAACAACATAATTGCCTATACAATAGTCTGTTCTGTGACATATTTGAAAAGGTAACATGTGCTCGCTATATGCCACAATATTATATAAATTAAATAAAAATAGTAACAAAAAAACTATGTCAAGGGCTTTATCTAAGTGTATTTTGATGGTTATTATGGGTTTCAATACCTTTAGGTTATATTTACTCTAAGGGTTTCAATAATAAAATAATAATAATAATATGTATTTATTTCTCCACAATAAGTTACAACATACATGACAATAAAATACTTAAATTTCGGGAGACTGGTGCCTAAACTAGGCAGGGCCTGTTATTCAGGACACGCCACTCCACGGTTTTTTTTTAAACCGCTAAGGTGGCAAACATGCTTATCACGGCCTGCCTGATGGTAAGCAGTTACCATAGCCTATGGACGCATGCAACACCAGGGGTATCACTCACGCGTTGCCGACCCTGAAGAAATCTCTTCACACCCTTTTTGAAGAACCCAATGCTGTACTCCATTGGGAACACGGTTGATGTAAACAATCAAATCAATGAAAAGAGTAATTTTTTTTCTTTATGGGCAACTCCTAAGCTATCGATAGCGTGAGGACCACTCATAAACATGTGTCAATTCACAAATTCTCCATAAGCTGGGAAGAACATGAAACTTTATTTACTGTTCCTTATTTACACATGTCACGCAATGAAGGATACGAAGATGAATATTGACATTTTTGAGATAGGTAAATATGCTGTCAATTTGTGATGCCAGTTGATTTTTCTGATATTCTTGGAACTGACAATATATCATCAAAGTCGGCGCAATATGTTCGCTTCCTTCATTCTTCTCTTCTATCTGTCACACCAGCATTCACTTTTCTTACCCATGACATCTTTCACACAATCCATTTATCTCTTTTTCGGCTTTTCTTCCCGTATCGTTGTATATTATAGTATAATTCATATTCCTACACCGAATACCTATCCTGTAGACTAAATCAAATGCAAATGTACTATATTTATTCATAGGAAATCGATGAATACTTCTCACTCCTATTTCTTCTGAGTTTTGTTGCTAGTCTTAGAGAATTACTGAATTCTCTATGGCAACATAGAGTCGTCAAATTAGCAGTATTTTTTGCTTACTAATATTTTAATTATAATTATAAGATCCAACATTGCCTTTATTAATATTCCACCAATTTTTAGGGTTCCGTAGCCAAATGGCAAACAACGGAACCCTTATAGATTCGTCATGTCTGTCTGTCTGTCCGTGTATGTCACAGCCATTTATTTCCGAAACTATAAGAACTATAATGTTGAAACTTGGTAAGTAGATGTATTCTGTGAACCGCATTAAGATTTTTACAAAAATAGAAAAAAAACAATAAATTTTGGGGGTTCCCCATACTTAGAACTGAAACTCAAATTTTTTTTTTTCATCAAACCCATAAGTGTGGGGTGTCTATGGATAGGTCTTCAAAAATGATATTGAGGTTTCTAATATCATTTTTTTCTAAACTGAATAGTTTGCGCGAGAGACACTTCCAAAGTGGTAAAATGTGTGTCCCCCCCCCTGTAACTTCTAAAATAAGAGAATGATAAATCTATACAAAATATATGATGTACATTACGGTGCAAACTTCCACTGAAAATTGGTTTGAACGAGATCTAGTAAGTAGTTTTTTTTTAATAGGTCATAAATTGAAATTAATATCAAATACTCAGGTCTATACTACCATTTACTTATATACCTACAGGTTTGTACAGAACCCTCGGTGCGCGAGTGACTCGCACTTGGCCGGTTTTTATTGTATGTTCTTTTGAGGGATCAGATATAATTTCTTATTCTGAGGCGTTAATAATAAATGGCGTTATCATGATCTTAATGAAATCCAATTTCTCAATCCGTATGAAAGCATCTTTATCGCATGAAATACGTATTGCGAACCGAACAGTAAATTTTATCAGGAAATCCAAGTAATTTCCGTACAAAAAAAAAATATTTTTTGGTATCAATTTATTTCATGTTTAATATGATTGTAAATATTATGTTTTTGTATCTTCCTGTGTTTGAAATTCTTTTTAATAAAATCCTAACGAATACATTTGTATTTTTTTAGATGTTAGTTAATTTTTGTAGATTTAATTATGCCATTATTAAAAAAGCGCCCATTACCTACGTATTAAAGAAACATTTCTGTTGTGTTCAAAGTACAATAAATTATAAACAATAGACTTGGGGCATTTCGTTGTGATCGGGAACACCTTTATCAGAATCCTCATTGTTTCCCTCAGCTTATTGTTCGAGGGCTATATCACCAATATCTGTTATACTTACGGTTATATATGTTTTCAATTACGTTTTATTAATCAAAACAGTTTCTTAAATGTTTGCTATTGCGTTTATGTGCTTTAGAATAACTTAAAATAGATTTCATATCGTATTTTTTCGGTCATTTTTGAAACCGGCGTTTTCGATATCGAATCCGACGTTTTAAAATAGCCCACTGGTGGTTTCAAAATCCTAATTTAGATTAAAATTTTATACTCTTGAATAAATGAAAACTAGATAAACGTTACTCATAGATGTTATTCAACCATAGGTATAAATCTGAAAAGATGACGCGAGTATTTCTTCACGTAGGTACTAAAGCGCTCTTGTGACATTATGGTAGGTAGAAAAAAAGAGGCACGCTTGATTTTCATACGGATGGAGGGACTTGCGTTATCTATTTACATTTATATCTGTGTATTTAACTAATACTAATTAAATGGTCACGTGAATAACGTTATATCATAACTTCTCACGATGACATTGATTTTTATCTATACTAATAATAATATAATAAAGCGGAAGAGTTTTTTTGTTTGTTTGTTTAAACGGACTAATCTCTGGATCTACCAGTCGGATTCAAAAAATTCTTTCACTGATAGGAAGCTAAATTATCCCCGAGTATTATAATACTTTTTACCAAGGGAACGCGGGTGAGACCGCGCGAGGCAGCTATTATATTATAAGCAAGAAAATTACTGTGAAAGATCATATAAAGGAAATCATAAAAACTGAAAAAACAAAATTAATATCTAAAAAAAACATGGTTCCTATATATTTTTGAAGTAAAGCTATTCCTGCAATCTCAGCTAACCATGTAGATTCGTCAATAAAAACCCGCTCTGAGAAATATGGTGTAATATTATAGAGTGCCAGTCTGGGTTCAAGCTTCAGTCTAGATCTCACGTTTATGTAGTTCACAGTTACAAATGTTAAGTGAGTGTTATTACTGAGGGATGTACGATACGAGGGATATATGATTACGTAAAGTTTTATTAGATGAAGGCTCTTTTGGTATTAGGGAAATGTGGCAATTTATATTTAAAGAGAAAATAAATTAGATTCAGAATCATTTTTCTTTTCTCATTTTCTTTTCGTGTAAAATTTTAAGGGCGATAATTTCACTGCAGCTTAAATAGTCCAGTAAACTGAACGTTAGAATTCCGTCTCTTAGTGGTGGGTTCGATCCCCGAACCATTCAAATCTTTTTCAACCTTTTTTTATTTTGTTTTTGTATACTGATCAAAGCTCGGTCAACCAGATAGCTGTTAGCTTAGAGTTAATAATATACGTACTGTAGCGACATCTATCAACCATCTATCAGTATAACTGAGATAGTTCACCCACTGAATGATAGATGGCGTGGCGCCTCGCGCCTACAAAGTCACTACATCCTGCATCGCGCTTACGAAGTTCTCTCGAGAATCTGCATATGCCGGGGACCGCGGTCCCCATGCGGGCACGATGACCCAGCCTAGTGGAAGAACTTCCCTTTTGAATAGAGGTGTCATCCACCTTGCCCCTCCATAGTACTAACTGTAATTCTCTGCTTTGCTGTCACATAGAACCCGACGCGTGCGAGTCGACCTCTCACACGGCCGGTTTAAAAAAATCTGAACATAAATAAATATTCAACTCATTATTCTACTTTCATTAAGGTAAAAAAAAGTTGTCTAGAAAGATTCAATATTCAATATTGGAAATATTCATACAAATTGCGAGAAAAAATGTAACGAAAGAGTTACAAAGTAAAGTCGCAATATGTTCGTACCGTACGATTGCAGATGATTTATTCTTGTATGTGCCATATTCCATCAAACTGAAAAAACTCTCTCTTCATAGCAAATATAAGCAAAAGAAAGAAACCTATAAATATTTATACGTACTATTTACAACTGTTGCCAAACATTTATGGGATTGTAATAGTTATGGATGGTTATCTAAAAGGTTTTAATAACATGTTTATTAAGAAATTGTAACAGGTATTAAATCTCGCTATTTTAAAACATATAATGATGCGTACATGCTACGCGAATCGAGCACGAGCCGAGCCAAACGAACCTACAACGAGCACCCCTACGCGAATCCCTTTGTTTGTGAAAAAACTGACAATCGCGCTCGTTCGAGGCTCGCAAGCCCGTCCACGCTACGCGAATCGTGCTCGCAGTGTGCTCATTCGTGGCTCGGCTCGTGCTCGGTTCGCCAAGCATGGACGCACCATTAGAAATTGAGCTTGAACTCATAGTGCCGATAAAAAGGAATCGCATAATGGAATAAACTTATAAAGGAGCCCATTTTATTAATTACTAGCTGTCTCGCGCGGTTTCACCCGCGTTCCCGTGGTAAAAAGTAGCCTATGTCACCCGAGGATAGTGTAGCTTCCCAACAGTGAAAGAATTTTTCAAATCGGTTCTGTCGTTTCGGATCCTATTCAATGCAAACAAACAATCAAATCTTTCCTCTTTATAAAATTATTAGTATTAGTATTAGTATAGAAAAACTGTACTAAAACTGTAGACCAACACTATTCCAGACCACGACTAAGATTGTTTCCATCGAAATTAAAGTTTAACTGAAGACAAGATTGACAAAAGTGTGTGCAATTTTAATGTATTTAGTGCAAATATAAATCCACGAATCAAACAAAAAATTCCGACTTTATTAAGCCGACAATAATTACATTCAACAGGCACCAGAGACCAACGTCACGACAGACAAAGTTTCCCTTATTATATTAGAAGCAGCAAACTCGCTAATAAAACGTACCCAAGGAAGTTGCCTCGAAGGTACGAGTCCCTAATGTAATACAGCCTTGTTATGACCCACCTGTTTATCTTGACACACGACAGTGCGTAAGCCAAGTCAAAGAAGATGGTCAGTGTCATATTAACTTTATTTACTTTGTAACCTTATTACAACAGAAGGTTTAAGTAGACTTGTAAAATCTAAGTTTTAATATAGCCGCCAGCTCTTATTCTTATGTCATTAGAAAGTGACGGATCCTGAGTTTGACTAGACTTGACTTAAACCTTCTTTTATAATAATGGGGTATGAGCTCTGCTTAGTCATGTTTTTTAATGTTATCAAAATTATTTTATCTCGAGACATTTTTTGTAGGTTCTATTTGCATTGAATCTTCTTTGATTAACCATTTAGACACCCAGAATTACTTGATATTTAGTTATAACCATATTTTTGAAGGATCGATGGATCGATTTTTTCCACAAAAAGGGTGTGAAGAGATTTCTTCAGGGTTGGCAACGCGCGAGTGATAACCCTGCTGTTGCAAGCGTCCATAGGCAACGGTAACAGGTTCAGGCAGGCCGTTTGCCACATTAGTGGTATAAAAAAAAACAATATTTTTCACGAAATTATTTAATACCTATTTTATAACAAGATATCACAACGACGGGCCAGCTGGCGCGGGAAGTTAAGACTCTGTTTAAGATTCCACCTATCGCGCCGCAGGTCGTGGGCTCGATTCCCACACAGGACATGCATGTATGTGCATGAACATGTCTGTATGTCCTGAGTCTGGGTGTAATTATGTATATTAAGTATGGATTTATAAACAAAAAGTAGTATATGTATTATATCAGTTATCTGGTTTCCATAGTACACACGGCTACAGGTCAAGCTATACATTTCTAGTATAAGCTGACCTCCCATTGTACGGAAATCGTATACAATGCGAGTTCAGCTTATACTGGAAATGTATAGCTTGATCGGTAGCCGTGTGTACAAGCTCTGCTTAGTTTGGGATCAGATAACCGTGTGTAAAAAAATGTTCCAGGATATTAAGGTATTATTTATCTATGAAACGGAATTGAGATATTACCCTATCAGCCATTTACTGCGTGACTGAACAACAAACACACGGACAAATACATTTGTAAAATACAAATAACCGAGCTTGGCTCTTTTTTCACAACTATGTTTTAGCGGGATACTTGTATTCAAAATTCAAAATTCAAAAAACATTTATTTTCAGCAGTTCACATAATAAAACTAACAAAACTATGTTGCTCTTAACGACATGCAAAGCGCTGGGAGTATCTTAAAAAAAAAAAAATATCGTTATATCTATGGCCTTCACACTAGGCATCATGCCTGTATCGTGAAGACCTATTTACGATTAACTATTTGTAGACTGACATTTTAGTCTATTAAACTATGATTCTAGTTACAAAATATTATTCTTTAAAATTATACAAGATTATGGAGTAAATTTTCTTAATAATTATAGATTGGGAGTACCTATGCATAAATAACGTACATATATGTATATTTTTATATATATTATATATATGTATATTATAGTCATTTAGAAATATATATAGTTATGAGTATATATATTTCTAATATAACAATGACAAGCTTGTTCTTAAAGAATTATTCACGAAATTATGACCCAAGGGGAACTTTCATTGTTCTCGTATGTTATCGCTCTTATGAAGTTATTTTGGGCTTTATTGCGGTTGAACACGACTCAATATGATACCGGGTAATTGAATTCCTTTTACATGTGTGGGTTGAAATTTGAAGGTCTTGTGTGATATTTTACTTAAGTACAGAGTTCTGGGGACTAGGACAAAGTTATTCGTCTTTTACTTATTTTATTTACTTTCTTCTTATTATTTTTAAGTTTGGCAACTAAGCCCAAATTAGGGATCATTTCTGCCAGTGTCGAGTTATATTATAGTTTCCAGTCACAATAAATCACTTTCACATTATAGTCCTCAGTCAGTCACCGACCATAAAATACATGTTTTACTACAATGGTGGTCAATGTACTAAAACTCTTCACGGACTTTTTGGGACATCTTGAAAAGTCACGATACACATAATTCATTTCATTTCACTTCACTGGTACTCATGGATGATCTTTATTGGGTAAAATACCACAAAAAATACACAATAAAACTCAAAATACACAAATTTATGAAAATAAAAATGAAAACGCAACGTCACTCTGCAAGTTCCCGCCAACAAGTCCATTTATTTACTTTATTAGAAAGAATAAATGTACACATGAAAAAAAAAGAGCATACGTTTGAAAACAGGCTTGTCATGTAATTATGTACAAAAATATAGTCGACATTAATTTTTATATTGATTAGACGTAATCAACAACAGTGGGCTTAGTGTGAGTTTTTAACTCTAATATTGATTGATATATGATTGATATTCTATCTGTATGGCGCAGGACCAAGCGCCGCCAATTGCCGCTAGGCGGCGCTAGTACAATGCCATACAAATTAGAGTTAACGTTAACCTTATCGAGCGCGATAAAAACTCGCACTAAGAGCTTTGAACATTTAATTGGAGCACATTTTACATTCAGTTAACAACGGATTCATCGTTTTAATCAAAATTTCACTTTGCTAATTAAAATTCCGGGTATCTATCAAAGCCGCGATCGCCACTCGCATTTGGTCGGATTCCACAGATAATCTTTGGCAACAAACACAATGGCTACACAGTTATGAATACGAAACGACCGGAATACATTTCCTAGGAACTGAATAATGTCAAGAGGATGCGGGCTGATGGATGAACTAAATATTCAGGAGTGTTTAAATATATTAACCACTTGCCGCAGTACTCGACTGAAAAATGTTTATGTTTGAAATGCACTTTTGAAATTGTGATTTATCATTTTTTAAACGTTGCATCCTTTTCAATTGTAATGTTGAAAGCCAAGTAGTGGAATGCTTCTGAATGTAGCTAAAGATAAGTTGGCAACATCATTATGATCGTGTTATTTACTTTTTTTTTTATTGTACTGTGTAATTTTTCTCTGTGTAATTCTCCCACTGGTGTCGTGACGGCATCTTTATACATGTGTTGTGTACGTACACACGCAAGCTTCCATGTAGGCGTGCGAGTTGACGCGCCGCCCGCGCACCCGCGGCTTTCATTATTACCGTGTCGGGTCGTGTCATGTCGTGTCGGGTCGTGTCGGGTCGTGTCGGGTCGTGTCGGGTCGTGTCGGGTCGTGTCAGGTCGTGTCGGGTCGTGTCGGTCGTATCGTGTAGTGTCGTGTCGTTCCAATGAAGAACGTAGCTGCCGGAGTCGCCCGACGACATGTCGCCGCCAGCAACGACATGTCGTGTCGTTTCGCCCCAATGAAGAAGCGCCCAATCCTTAATATGTTACTATTGCCGGAAGTATGGATAACTATATTATGTAGTATCAGTTACTTACTAGGCTAGTTAGACAGTAGTCTGAAAAAATCAACTACTGTAGACCGTGGGAAGTAGTTGCAATATCACAAACAAACGACAGTAGTATCAACAACAATGAAAGAGTTGTATATAGTCTATGAAACGGACCCAAGCACAACAATGTGTGAACAATGTTTGTTATCCCACACCATTTCTTTAGTGATCCAAGCTTATCTTGTGACATAACTTGTTACTTATTTTAGATTTTAAAGTAGATACAACCTATAACGACAAAAGAAAAAAATTAATTGGAACAGGAACTAAATGAGTATAGCTTGAGTGTTTTAGGGTCGGCAACGCGCGCGTGATACCCCTGGTGTTGCAAGCGTCCATAGGCTACGGTAACCGCTTACCATCAGGCGGGCCGTATGCTTGTTTGCCACCTAAGTGGTATAAAAAAAAAAAAAAATGCTTTTCGATATACCTATGATTGATTCTAGTTTTAATCTCGATTGGAAGTAGCAATATTATTAGTGTTCAAAATCTAGTTTTAACTTTCACAAATGGTTGACAAAATTGTACAGGTGAACGGGAGGTATTTTTTAGTTTAGATAACACATCTGCGATTGGTCAAATTAAAATAGTACTGTGAGCGAACATTACAAAATACCTACGTATTATCAAAGCAAAGGAATTTAAAGACGATTCTAGGTACATCGTTAGTAAAGCACTACTAAATGCTTCACTGGGAATTATTTCCATTCAGAGAACTTAATTCTACGTGAGGTCGCGGTAAATGTTATAATGAGCGCAATTTGGAACAGAAAAGTACTGAGATACAGCTTCTACTTATATTTAGTTTCATTCAAAATGTTTTGGAAAAAATAGCCAATATATAGTCAGATTGTAAAAAAAAAAAAAAAAAAATTAAAAAATGTAACCTTGCTGAGTTTCTTGCCTGTTCTTCTCAGTTGAAGGCCGACTTACGAACTGGCGGTAACTTCAGTAGCTTTGACCTTCATATGTGCCCTTCTAGGGCCTAAATTGAATAAATGGCTTTGACTTTGACTTTGACATTATCCTATCTGTAGGTAAAATTAAAGAAGGCTCTATTCACACGTACCATAACCACACTACAACCGCAACTACATCACAACCGCACCAAGAGGGCGGGCGCTAATTTAGAGCAGCTCGACTGGGGAAGTACCTCAACCCTTACAGAATACCGCAGCCAAATAACTTTATGTTGTGTAAAGTTGTGTTCCTGCGCGTGAGTAAGGCCGCCAGAGCTCATTGGGAAAGGTCGGTAACGCGTGAGCGATGCTTCGTGTGTTGCAAGCGTCCATATGGCTACGGTAACCGCTTACCATCAGGCGGGCCGTATGCTTGTTTACCGACTTAGTCGTATAAAAAAAAAAAAAAAAAAAACACACGGACCACATTTTGCCGTCACTATCGACCGCGTGTTTGATAGGTACCGACCACACCGCAGCCATGTCGCAACCACAACGCAACACCAGCGACACCAGCGGTTTAAACATTTTGTTGGTACAAAAACACAGTTTTTACAACCGTAAAAACCCGCAGCGTGACTATTCACACGTAGCCACAGCTTGACTTCATTTTGTCGTGACGCTGTGCTGTGGTTGCGGTACGTGTGAATAGACGCTAAAAGCAGCACGTTTATGAAACTGGCTAAGAATACTGTTGAATAGCATATCCTGTTGTTTTAATACGTAGTTTGTGGACCATTATAGAACAGTCAATGTATGGGCATAAATATTTATACAAACATTTACTTTTTATAAGAAATCTGGTTTAGAGTTTACGCGCCGACTTGTTATTTTAAGGGTGACAAGGCAAATCTTTTGGAGCCGTCATCTTCTATTCTGCTCAAAAAATACAGGAAATACTAGATAAAAGTGTCTTATGTTTTCGGAAATTAGGACATTCGTAGGAGAACAAAAATGATGGACATAGCTCGTAGAGTTAGTAAGCTGAAGTGGCAATGGGCAGGCCACATCGCTCGAAGAGCCGTTAACCGATGGGGAAGGAAGGTTCTCGAGTGGCGCCCACGTACTCGAAAGGGCCGAGCGGGACGACCTCCCACCACGTGGACCGACGACCTGGTCAGAGTCGCTGGGCGCCGCTGGATGCAAGCGGCCCAGAACCGTTCGAAGTGGAAATCAATGGGGGAGGCATATGTTCAGCAGTGGACATCCATGGGCTGATATGATGATGATGATGTTTTCGGAATAAATATTTTAAACGTTTTATTAACTTTAGAAAATTATCGGCGTATCTTAAAAAAAAGAACCTTTGTTTCGAAAAAAACAAATAGATGCTTAACAGAGGCAATACATTCTTATGTTTTTTCTTCTCTATAAAACTGATAATTAAATATGTTCACTATTATTTCAGAAGGATACAACCTCGCATGCCAGCTAATACCTACATCAGAGAAAATTCCATAATCATCCATAAAGGAAACTCTTTTTTTTTATTTTTTCACTGTGTATAGGCTTTTGTTTGACCACAATCTCACCATGGTAAGTGATGATGTGGTCGAAGGTGGTAAGCACACAAAGCCTAGAAGGAACTGGCTCTCAAGTGCAGCTGTCGGAACACACCGATAGGTGCTTGGCGACAGATTTTCAACTTGAGGGTGGTAGCCAGCCAGACGGGTACTACAAAGTACCCTACCACCGTGCTATGGTTTCCTCACGATGTTTTCCTTCACCGAAAGCTCAAGCACATTGTAGGATTCGAACCCGGGACCTTCGTCTCGGTATCCGACGCCACTACCACTGAGCTATCATCGCCTTGAAACTCATTCATTAATGACACCAATTATGGGAGCAACTTGCACGACTAACTAATGGATGAGTAACCTTCTTGGCGAATTTAGACGAGAACGTCCCGTCTTATGTTACGGATGGTAATCCAATTAGGTGAACTATATCTTAATAAAAGGTATCTAGGAAACATATTGCTTTGATTTGTATTTTTCTGATACACATCAGTGTTTGACCATAAACAAAACATAAACATGATGTGGCCGATGGTAATAGGACACAAAGCTTAGAAAAAAACAGCATCTCAAGTGCAGCTGCTGTCTGAAAACACAATTAGGGCATTGGCGAGTTATTTTCTTGCGGGTGATCATCGCTCTATGAATTTCTTGTGATATTTTGTCTCTCAGCAAATAATTCATGTTCATTGTCGGGTGAACACCCATTAACTTTGCTATTATCATCGATGTCTCTACAACTGCTATCAACGTCTTATTTTGTTATTTTTTGCCCAAAAATTCGCAACCAAATTTAAAAAGAAATACATTTGATCAATACAACTGAATACAACCTACAATACATTAAATTTAAGAAAGTACACACAATTAAAAAAGGAAACAATAATGTAGAAGGAGTCTTCAAAACAAAACCTTCTAACTGGAGTTTTTCGCAAAGCATAAAACGTTTTTAAAATTCCGAATTACAGTCACCTCGCGCTAGGTTTCAGTAGGGCGGGGCCCACACCTATGACAAATATAATGATGAAAATGAGTTTGCTCTTGCTATTAAAATTAAATCATTGATTCTATTGAAGCTCTGAAATATAATTTGAATATGAATATCCGTTATAATTTTAATGGGATATATATTTATTTTCTTCTTATTCAATCTTATTATTACAAATTTAAAAGATTCTGTGGATATGTGTTTCTCATTCAAAATACAATACATAATATGTAAACAATAATGTCATGATGTGGCCGTAGGGGGTAAGCATGCAAAACCATGCAAACAGCTGGTATATTTAAATATACGAGTATACTTGTATAGCTTCTTTTATTTGTCTTAGGGTCACCGCTCAATACAACAGCTCGGCTACGCCTCGGCATTTAGTTTCAATACCATTCAATAATCACAAAGAATACACACAAAGAAGGTAAAGTCAGGTCGTCTTCATTATTTCAATTGTAAACCACAGTGTTTTGTTTCCTAATGATTGTGTTTTCACAAAAAATAAGATAGCATATTTATACACGTAGTATTTATCTACTCTGAGTTTATACCTAAGTTTGATGTTATTTTTATTTCATGAAATCTGGGGTCTCATTTTAAATAGAATGTTTGGTTTTTTCAACAATACAGACCAATTTTTTGTTCTTTGTGAAAGAAAGTTTACAGATAAGACTGTTTAATCTTTGTCATTTTATATTTCTTTTTATAAAGAGTCATAAGTACTCATTGTATATTATTCTGTTATAGTAATTTCATGAATTTTAGAGTAAATAAAAAAATACAAATAAGTCATCACAGTCACAAATAGAATAGTGTGACTCTAATACTGGTTCAGAAAGTTGCTTTTGGTGAGAAATTTTGGGAGACAACTTGGCAATTACTAATTTCAAAACAGACTACAATGTTTTGTTCTAGTCTCAATGACAAAATTTGCGTATTTAACAAATCTATTTCATATCTACATTGTTGTAGGAATCTAAAGATTGGATGCTAGTTGCCGCCGATTCCATCAGATCAGCCAATTTCAACGCAGTACCTTTAGCTCAATTCAATCAATTAACATTAAGTTCATTATAACCACAGTGGATGTCACCACATCAGCTGGCGGCTTCATTAGTCTATAACATAGAAATCATATATGCTTAAAGAATAGAAGTAGCATAGTACCAACTAGTAAGTTTAAGTTCAGTTGAACTTGGGCTTTAATTACAAAGGGACGCGTAGATTTTGTACGTATAAATCTCTTATCCCCTTATAAATAAAATAAGGTTTAAGTCAGTCTTGTAACACCACTAACACCCAGGTATTAAGATAGCCCCAGCCCTTTTTGTTTATATGACATTAGAAAGTGACGGATATATTTCAAACCTAGGTATATATATACTATACTTGACTTACACCTTATTTAGGTTAATTTATAATTAAAAAATCTAAGCCGTCGGGCCAGCTGGCGCAGTTGGTTAAGATTCCACCTTTCGCGCCGCAGGTCGTGGGTTCGATTCCCACACAGGACATGCAAGTAATACAGACCTTGTAAAGATTGAAAATATATTGGCAGCCCTTTCAGACCATCAAGTGGACCGCCTGCTTATCAACTTTCAATCATCAAAACAGTTTAAGACGACTTTTTCTTTAAATATAGGGTTCGTATTGCCATGATATGCAACTAACGTCATCCTAGGTATGTAATTTATACACAGTAAATCGATTTGTTTGAAAGTATTATAATCATCTGATATTTATTAACATATCTATGCTTCACAATATTCCATCTACGGTTTACTCACGGCTTATCAACGCGTTCAAATTATGTGTGATTCCCAATTATGTCACGACTGGCTTTATTCAATTAATGCGGTTAATTATTTAATCAGTTCAGCAAAGAACAAATAATATTTAATTTTATAATAATAATTCTGTTTCGATATTGATATACGATGCATATCGCCGGCTTGAAAGGTACAAATCCCACACGAGATAGGTATAATAAATATTTTATTTTAATTGAATAGTTTGAATGTGACATGCACTATGCTTTCCATTTCAAGTATGAGGAAGGTACCAAAAACATTAATTACTTTCGAAATATTCGCAGTAACTCGCTTACCAGTTTTTTTCGCACAACTTGTTATTCATTAATTTGGATCATAATAATTATAGAATATTTATAATTAATAGAAGCGTTTTACCTGAAAATAAAACGCATATTAAATACTTACCTTATTTGAAACCTTATATATTGAGAGCGGCCTTCCTTGTTTTCTGCTCTATACTTCCTTCTTTGTCTACCCTAATATTGCCGTCTCGCTCGCACATCTCCCCACCATCCACCCAGGCAGAGCGCGAGCTTGAGCCACGCGCGCTATCTCGTCATTGAGTCGAAATACCAGGCAGAACTAAAAATTAAGGTTTCAAATAAGGTAAGTATTTAATATGCGTTTTATTTTCAGGTAAAACGCTTCTATTAAAACTTGACCGTTATTTGAAACCTTATATATTGAGACGTGTTTGTTATCGCCTGGTGAAAGTGGATGCCAATGTGATTTTATGCTTGTAGCATAAAGTTATTTGTGACACAGGTAAGTACCTGTGATTTCTCCAGTATAGGTCATACGCGTACAGACTTCTGTGTGAGTCTGACTGAAGGTATCGTGAGAGAGAATAGGTATCAAAAAATACTAAGATGTGCGAGGTACTGTAATTTTATTTATGAAGTACAAACGAAAATATGTAGGTGTGCAAATATTATGGTATGTAATGCTAGAAGCAAAGATCTTAATCAAATCATTGATGAGTATAAAAACATGTATCGTATATGATTGAAAAGCAACATTCAAGTATTTAATTAATCATGCGAAGATAATATAATCCCGCGATTAGTGGTTTATTATCAGCTATTTAACTGTCTGAAAGGATTGCAGATCTCTTATGGGCATGTGACCAGATTTAGTGGATCTGAACTGATTATGCCAGCACCAGCGATGAAATATTCTATTTCGCACCCTGTTAAAGATGTAGCAGGTCTTCTCAATAGTTGGTGCATTTTGCTGTGTTACGTCTATCGTATAAAAGGTGAATACAATCTGTACACACAGTAACGGATAGCTAAATGTTTTGCTACAGTCTATGTACCGACATTATTATTCTCCGACACGTGTAGGTACATCATATATTATAATAAAAACGTTAATTACATACAGTACATTTTTACTTTCATGTGGTATTTTGTTATAATCACCAGCAATATTACTGCATAAACATTAACCAGAAATATAAGTTCTAAAGTCCGATCAAAAGTAACATCATTACTTTTACCTGTTCTAAAACTGGACAGTGACGTCATGTAGGTAAAAGGCTATTTAAACAAAGTACAAGGTTGAAGGCAACCTTAACACATTACAAAATTAAGACAACGCTGTGTCAGTCTGGATATACATAATTCGTTACTTAAATTTTAGATATGTTTCTAAAAATGACACGAGTCAATCGACTATCTATCGTATCAATATATCCAAAATATGTCCAACCCACACATGAGAACTCAAAACTGCATAAATTTGATACCACTGACTTATTCAGCATAATGAACATTCATCTAAGTAGTATAAGAAGCAGGTAGTTAATAACTTTATTAGTACAGGAGTCATTGTGACAAATGGACTACATATGTTTGTTCATTTTATTTCAAACAAGCTACGGTTAGAAGCGATTTTTCAACAAAGATGCCATGATTACAACAAGCGATCCAATACTCATATTTATATAATTCCGGACCATCTTATGGTACCTACTTGGAGGTAGAAAAACCGTCCATGTATCTATCGATAGCGCTGTATTGTGAATGGGGCTGCCAAAATACTGAACTTGAGGTCTGCCCTCAAAAATACTATGAATTACTTACTAAAAGTTTGTTTCGAGCCAATTTAGCTGAGGTAGCCTAGCTTAGAGATTAAACAAAATAGAGGGTAATTTTATACTAGGTGGTAATTCCACGAGTAAGAAAACAAAGGTGCTTTTTTCTTCTTAACACATTTATTCATGCTTTAGTCTAAAGACAAAACTTTCAACTAAGTACATTACATATTATTGTGCAGGCGTATACGCTGTGTAAGTGCTCCTCTAACAGTAGTTGGTAATCAGTAACAATAGATGAGGATCTAATATATGAAAGAAATTGGAATGTTACATACATATGACGATGATACGGTTCATCAGATGATTGTCACCTCATTCCGAACATAGGTGACGTTTAATTTAGATTTTGTCATGCTTTCGAGATAGCGAGGAGTCCTTTGTTATTGCAATGCAAAATTTTCTTGGCTAGACAACTAGCAAACACTTTCCTTAAAACTGCTCGACTGTTTATTGCGTTTACAGGCTTCATCTGATTATATATATCAATAGGAAATGAGATTACGGTTGCAGTTGAATCAAAAAGTATGCTGAATCACGGTAGTGCAGATTCTTTTAGGATATTACAAAGCTCGATAAGTTAATTAGACCGATTAGGCTCTAAGGTGATTTTGAAAGAAAATCAATAATATTTCTAGTATTCCATTGAACCCCCAAAAACACTGCGAAGGTGGGTAAATTTGTCAACATAGTGTAAGCCTCTGTAGTACAATTTTATTCATTCTTGTTTTAGAATTAAAACATAACGCCTTTGCTAGGCAGGAGAAAGTCATTCAAATAATCGATAATAGGTATTCCTTATTCCCTATATGTTTGTTACCCAATTGGTTAATTAAGCAAAAAACTTTGGCTGAGACAGAAAGGTAGGCAAGTTATCTATGTATAATATTGTTGCCATTATTGGTCATAGATTCGTATGTGTGTCGCACACATTTACTAATGAAAACACGCCTGAGATCTGAATCTTGCACAACCAGTCGGGGTTGAAATAAATCAGCGATACGGTAAATATTTCATCCTTAATCACACGTTATGATAGGTCAGTCAGTGAGATTTTTATTATATTCTTTGCATTTTTTAGACACCACTTTTTAGCATCAGCAGACTATGTTCAATGGTGCGGGTATAACTTGATATCTGATACCACAGTACTGAACCAAATGTACAACGGTTACCAACATTACCAACGGTTTTTGGTAAAACAATACGCATCGACCGTGTTTTATATTATTTTCAGTATATAAACCGGGGGTGCTTAGATGTCACCCTGCTGGTGGAATAGAATTTATTGTCCCGCTTTGAAATTATTAAGTGTCAATCTTTAAGCACCTTGCGGGTATGGCAAGACCCCTGCGAGGGTTAAATATATAAGAACAAGTCCGTAAGGGCACCACATCCAAGTCAGGTACTTAAGAGTAACTGTAAGGGTAACATGTTACAGTTGCTTGCCCCTGTGAGATTTGATAATGATGGGAAATATGCGTAGAGGCATCTCAGCATAGGACTTTGCAAATGTACATTTAAAACCAACTATTCCCATGTGGGTATATTATTAGCCATATTAGAGACTGTGCGACAGAACATTTCATCTCCTGCCCTTGCATCGGTTGATTTAGATGGCGATTGTGAAAAGAGGTACAATATCTAGGTAAAGTACCCTGCGTTGAGGGTATATATTTCGAGTCCCTTATCCCTACGAGACGGGGCTAGATTAAAAATCTGCTTTGACCTGTTTTCAAAGCAGGATCCTTTAATTTTTATTAATTGCTGTGCGTACCACGCTGCCTTTTTAATCCTTTTATCATTACTGTGCGTAGAGATACACCATTCAAACATACTACCCTGCGAGAGTGTATTCTAAGGTCACGCCAAGATTTATATGCGTGAGGCGCGACATTCAAATGACCCTGCGAGGGTCCATTGTGATGTATTTGAAACCACATTCACTTGAAGGGTCCATTTCAAGTCATCTACCCCTGTAAGAGGTGAATTATGATGGGAAATGTGCGTACGGGCAGAAAATCCAAAAGAATACCCAGCGCGTGTATATTTCTGCCCCTGCAAGCGGTTGATTAATATGGGGAATGTTTGTACAGGCATAACATACAGGAAAATACCTCACGAGGCTACATTTCAACTCATCTGCCCCTTCAAGGGGTTAACTATTATTGGTGTACGGGCACAACATCCAAAAGAATACACGCGAGGGTATATTTCAACTCACCTACCCCTGCAAAGGGTTGATTATTATGGGGAATGTGCATACGGAGTAAGGGCACAACATCCAAGAGAATAAATACCCAGCACATTTTTCATTTTTTAGTCACTGCCCCTGCGTGGAGTTAATAATAATGGGGAATGTGCGTACCAGCCCAACATCCAAGAAAATACCCTGCGCGAGTACGTTCTGAGTCACCTGCCCCTGCGCGGGGTTAAGTAATGGGTAATGTGCGTACGGGCACAAGATCTAAGATAATACCCTGCGCGGGTATGATTTGAGTCACCTGCCCCTGCGCGGGGCTAATAATAATGGGGAATGTGCGTACGGGCACAACATCCACGAAAATACCCTGCGCGGGTATGTTTTGAGTCACCTGGCCCTGCGCGGGTTGGTGTATGGATCAGTTCAGACAAGCTTGCTAAGCAGGAGCATTTGATCCTTTTTATTAGAGGCTAAAATGTTTAACCTTTTTTAAGCATTGTAACTAGGCTAGCATAAATGACAGGCGAAATCTTCTGGTTAGCGGATCACGATTCCTCATTTGAATAATTTCAGTACAAATAAGTTGTAATAATTCTGATTCACTACATAACACTTTCAATTCTTTTTTATTAAATTAGAATCACCGCTTCATTGCAGGAACCTCAACAGAGGTTTATTTAAGTAACTAGTAACACACATGCTAGAACAAAAGTTGTCGCCACGGCAAATTTCATAAATATTTAACTATATAATAAATTGTTACACATGTTATTTAGACGGCACTTCACGGCACAACTAACCTTTCCGACACTTTAACTGCCTGCGGTCATTATTAATTTTATTTTAGATCCGAGAATCAGATATCATTGGATTTACTTGAGGAGCTTATAGAGGTACTACTCGACCCATTGTTACGCTGCCTTTTAGATCATTTTTGCTCAGGGCAATATCCGTTATCACTATTCGCACGTTGTGATTTATACAGCTAGCACTTGATGTAATTTAAATATTAATGTTCAACTGTGAACAAAACAGCAACTAACCTAGGAAAAACCAAGGATAAAAAATTAATAGAAGCAAAATTATCAATAAAAAGTGGGTAGATTAAATAATTTAAGAAATAGTTGTTCAAAGACATGAACATAAAATATCAAAATTAAATTGAAATATCGAACGGTAAAACCGTTAAAATCATATATCATTATTTTAATAAATTAAGAAGGTACAAAGGTATATAAAATATACAAATAACTTACGAGTGCCTAGGCTAGGCTAGGCACAACCGTCCGTTGCAGAAAACAGGACGCCAATGACGAGATAGCGCGCGTGGCTCAAGCTCGCGCTCTGCCTGGGTGGATGGTGGGGAGATGTGCGAGCGAGACGGCAATATTAGGGTAGACAAAGAAGGAAGTATAGAGCAGAAAACAAGGAAGGCCGCTCTCAATATATAAGGTTTCAAATAACGGTCAAGTTTTAATACAATATTATCGAAGTGTGACTGTGTTACTTTCAGAGTACATACGTCAGATGAGAATTTCTTTAAATCTCAGTCATTACTTTCGAAATCGCTAGAAAAATTTAATATTAGCAAAAGTGTGTGTGACGTAGTAAAATTATACCTACTGGTATAAAATGTTTCGTTTCAAACATAATGTTCAAATCCAAGCAATTTTGTTTAAATAAATCCGATTATAAATATTTCTGAAAATACTATTATTTCAATTCATATTGAGTATGTATGTAATTAATATATTTTAATTATTAAAAATCATGATATTAATAAAATTCGAGCCGACCATAAAATGAATAAATTATTAAAAGAAAAAAAAACCGACTGCGTAAAAAAAAAATTTACTGAAAAGAGAAAAACAAGCTTTTTAATCTATAGAATTTGGAATATAACTTGAATGTTATAAGGTATTGCAGTCTTCGGTTTGTCGGGTTTTTTTTTCTTTTAATAATTTAATTTATTTCAGAGTTTTAAGTTTTATACAGAATGAGTGGTAAGTTTTAGTAAATGAGCGGTACGGTAAAGTAACGCTAACAACCATCGCAACTCTGTGAGTTACGTACGGTAACCGTTCATAGTACCTATACCTACTGTCCTTACATTAAACATGGTTTTTTGCAGTTTACGTCAAAAGGGTAGCACAAAAGTATTACAATATATACATATATGGAATGGGCTGATCACAAGCTTTCATTTGATACCCATATTGTTATAATAACGACATTTTTGTTTTTAATACCCCCCCTCTTTTCTTATCCGTAGACGCCATATAAAAATAATATACCCTATGACACTCCCACAGTTCAGACGAATCTAACGACACCTCATATGCTTAAATTCGTCAAGTCGTTTATGCTGCAGAGCGTGCCAAAGAAATAGACATGTACATTCATACATACATACTTACATACATACATACATACACTCGAAAAACATAACCCTCCTTCCGGGTCAGTCGGGTAAAAAATAACATTCAAACCCATTATTGGTCCACAAAGCTACCACAAAATACAAAGTTACTACAAATAAAAATATTTCAATCATAAGTGTTAAAAGGTGCATTAATTATTATTTGGTCTAAGTTTCACAATTATAAATAATGAAAACTATTATAAAAAAAATACAAATAACGGAATTTAGTATGTATCATAAAAGCAGATATTGAAATATTTAATTTTTTTTCCAATATACCTACTATTTAACTAAAAAAGCAACTGCCTGTGCAACGAAGTTCAGTAAGACATACTCGCACACCAAGGGTTTCTTGTATGGCCCGATTAATTTTTAATTTTATTCCATTTTTATTGTTATATCGGCAATAGGAATAACACATTCTGTGAAATGTGCCCTTTGGGTACGGAACTCTAAAAAAGAACAGATAAAATCAACATTTTATGCATTCCAATGATTCAAACTATTCAATATTTGAACTTTTCGCTTGAACGCTCATAAGTTTAAATCCTCGTCGTTTTTCCACGAGCATAAATTCTTTCCAGAAAATCGTGGAAGCCAATTGCTACGGAGAGCTGTGTAACTATTGTTCCTTTTCAATCCAAATGGAATTGAATCTAGCGTTATAAAAATTTGAATTGAAAATCCATTGGTATCGGATCAATTAAATGCTATCGATGCTTTGGATTTGTCTGTATCTTTATAGAGCAAAGCTCTTTTCAGGAGATTTTAAAATATCTGTAACTAATGAAATAAATATAACATAGCTCCATAGAGAATGCCATGAGTCTCCATAGGGTATATCCTGCAATTATGCGATTGATGAATCAGTCTCGGTAGATCCTACGTAATTCCAATATTCTTTGGTATAAAGTCACTCATTATGTACAATTTAATTCAAATATTCGGAATTGATGAATTGCATAAGATCTGCGGTAAATTCGAAATGAATTGCATTAGCAATATTGTTCGAGCTTTCTTTTTAGCCCATCCGTATTTGCTGTTCATTTTCCAATTAACAGAGGTTTAACACAAAATCTGTCCTCAATTTCTGCTCTGTATTTTAACCACTTTATTTGACTATCATACAAACAATCTAGAAGTGACCCAAAATAATGGACACAGGTAGTCTTTAGAAAATGTAGGTAACTTTTCACACAATATCTTTTAAGGAAACTTAACACTGACAATAAACCCTTTTACCGTTTCCAGGGCTGTAAGGTTTTGACAGGGGCCCCTACTGCCAATTTGTCCCTTAATTTATTTGAGTGTATTTAAGTTGAGCGCAGTACCTACCGTGTGATATTCACGGACACTGAACGTGGAAATTGGATTACCTCCGTATATTTGGACCGACCCATTTGAATTTGCAGCTTGATTATGATTCAGGTAAGATAAGGTACGGTGAAAATTGCAGCGAATTTTCGAAATATTTCTCGCAGGATTTCGGTCCTCCGGAGGGTATCAAACGAGTAAGTAACGTGCAATAAAACTAACAACTACTACTAACTGCTAAAACGTCACTCACAATTAAAATGTGAGTGACGTTTTAGTAGTAGCCATTCTACTACTAAAACGTCACTCACATTTTAATTGTGAGTGACGTTTTAGCAGTTAGTAGTAGTTGTTAGTTTTATTGCATGAGATTGCTCCTCCGAGTATTTACCAAAGACGCCAAAGACGCTCTTTAGTTTTAAGTGACGTAGAATTTGGTCATATTTTATTGAAACAGATTCCCGTCCTTCTTTGGATGTATGTATTTAAGGTACCAAAACTTTGAAATCGAATAAGTATTGAACCTTGTGAGGATATCAGTAGCTATATATTACAAGCACATTTTATTAAACGATGAAAAAGGCCAATTCAATTGAGTTTTTTTTTCACTTTAGATAAATCCACGAAAATTGTTTTTTGTCATTTTCCTTAGCTTAATTGCGATGATCGACTTCTTTGTTAACTGCCCACTGCGGGGCGAATACTAGTATTCATATATAGGTAATACATAGCAAAATGTACTTAAAATATATATTAAATTAAGTTACATAACCATTCAGCACTCAGTCCCGCCTATGTTACTCAGTTCCGCTACCGTTTTGGTTCCATTTGTCGCGCCGAGTCAATATATTATGTAGTCGTTGTCTACAAATCGATGAACTTTGTTAGATTGTCGTGTTCTATATAACACTATTTAACTTGCAGTTATATCTTGTACAATAGTTATCTACGAAGATTTTAACTATACCTACGTATGTACCACTTGAAAATAGAAACAGTCAAATCATCTACGTACCTGTTCAATCTAAATTACTTCATAAAATAACATTATTGCTGTCACTATACCGCCAGTCCTTCCGTGTGTCATAGTTGTGTAGCTTGTAAACGGAATAAGTAACAGACCTGAAACTGGACATTATAGAGAGAGTTCGTAATCGTAAACAGAACATTCATTAGGTTAGAAAAACTATTTATTTCCCAGGAGCGGTCCTATACACGAGAAAGGGGCCTGGAAGGCGGAAGAAGGAATTTGGAATGTTTGTACCATCATCAATCAATATATATAAAAATCAATGCCACTTTTCGTTGTAATTTTATAACTCAAGAACGGGCTCACCTATCCAAACTAAATGTTTAGGCTTTGTTCGGACGATTTAGTAGATGGTTTATGTGAAGTTTGCACAAAATCGGTAGAGCGGTTCTTCATTTATCACATTTTCATTATTACACTTTATACTTACGTAGCGAAGCACGTACCGGGCCGCTAGTACTGTAAAATGTAAAGCTACGTGCGCACTATGCGGCTAGCACACAATGTTTCTAAAATATATTTAAAACATTAAAATACATTTATATAAAAAGGATTACAACTGCATTAGTAAGTTCAACGTGTGCAGACATCTATATCGCAGCTACTAACTTCTACCCCAGAAATTACTGTCTGTCTGTCGATACGACAATACGACATTTACTATGGGACCAACTTCGAAATCGCAAAAAAAAACTGCTCATACAAAAGGTACACGTCTCCTCGGCAAAAATGTATGAAAAGCTGTAATTTTTTCTGCAATTTCAAAGTTAGTCCCATAGTAAAAGTTGATCGTATACATGAGTACTTTACGTGGTTTTATTTAATGTCGTATTGTCGTATCCACCCCGTATAATAAAGCAGCTTAAAATTTTCAAAATTTCAGATTCAATTCCAAGTATTATGAATTTTATGGACAAATAATGTAAAGATAACGAATTTATGAGCAACCCGTCCTTACCACCACCTTTCTCCTATTCCTTCCGAGATCTTTCATTACCATACTTTTCACAGCGCAAGAGTGCATATTTATGTGTATATCAAAGCCCGGAGTCTTGCATATGGCACTTTCATCGTACAAAAAAGGACTATGCAAATGAAGCGAAACCCCGTACCCCGTAAAGGCGAGGTTTTTTTCTATTTGCATCGTTGCTTGAAACATGTGAAATGAAAGGAAAATAGTTGTATTATTTTTGTGAAACTTATCTTTATTTATTAAGCATACTATTCTAGAAATATTTCAATGAAATACTATAAAACAAGTACCTAATAAATAATAATGAAGTAGTTGTCAACTTAATAAAAGTCTCATAAAAATACTTCTTTTTATACGAATGAGTTGGTGAACAAGCCCCCTTGATGTTAAGCAGTTACCGTAAGAATATGGACGCTTGCAAAACACGGGCATAACTCACGCGTTCACCCTTCACGTGATCAACCCTTCCCCCCCCCCCTCCGCCCCTCCCCCCCCTCCCAAATGAGCTCAGGCGACATTACTCACGCGCAGGAACACAACATAAAGTTATTTGGCTGCGATATTCTGTAAGGTAGAAGTATTTCCCCAGACGAGCTGCTCTTTGAGCGAATAAATGCTATGCTCTACCTCTCTTAACGTCACTTCTGTAATAACATTTTGAATTCGATTTGATTTGATCGATAGGCCGAGCGTTGTTATGATGATAATGACAAAAGATGAAGATCAGATTGGAATGAATGAAGGAAACCTGACTCGAACCAATCATGTGTGAATACCTTATGTTTAATACTTCACATTTAGTTTACCAATAAAGTTTATGAACACATCATTAGTTCATGTCCACGCTGTGTCATACTTGTCCACACATCGTCCATTTGACAAAGGGTTTTTTCCTAATAGGTAAGCACGCTTACTCTTGACAAAATTGAAAGATAAAACAATTTTATCATAGAGCAAACATACTCACTAAAGGAAGAAAATAAAAACGAAAAGGTTACACAGGAAAATATCGAATAAATTGAAGGAGAAAAAAAAAGTATACGAATATTGAAGTGCCTACATCAAGACTCCGATTCAAAACATACAAGAGGATCGTAAAAGTATTCATTTTTTTTTTCGAGGACTAAAAGACATTATCACTAAAGATGATGATATAATTGATAGGTGACGTGAACAATACTGGTATACCACTGTATATCCTTCATTTATGTTTTTGTCCATAAATTAATTATTAAGAGCCTTCTAAAATCAAAAAAACTTACCATTTTTAACGTCCTTATCAGACGTCCAGTGAACAAATTTGACGAATATAATACAACAAAGAAAAACAAACAGACATAGCCAAAGCCCTTCTTATTATGATTCTTTTTTTTTTTCATTCGATCCAGTTTTTCAGGAGAAAACCGAGGATTACGAAATAGCGATTTGGTCTAATTCAAATAGGTATAATCGGTCCAAACTGTATCGCCCTCGGGCGGGATAGCTAGGGCACAGTGCGACAGCAATAGATATGTTAAAAACCTATTTTTCAAATTTCTTGCAGCCATCCCTTCCTTTCATTCATATAGAAGAAAGTTTTCGCGAATTAATATCTAACTTTGTGGGGAAGAGAAAGTGTGAATAAAATGTTCATGCCCTAAAAATATATACTACAAAAGGCAAGGTGCTGTCAAACTGAAATTGGACCTGGGTGGTGAGCCATACTAGCTGCCCTCGTGGTTTCACTTATGTTACTCTTTGGCCCATCAAATATCTCTGTGCAATATACCACGTCGATCTGCTGTTCGTTTGTTGCATGAAAGATGGAGAAACCAAAAAACACACTTTTATATTAATTATACAATTATTAGCGATTGATTTAGAGATGCCACGAATATTTAGCCACTACTCGGCCTAATATCTGATACCACAAAATAAAAAAAAAACATATTAGGTGCCTAAAATTCATATATTTCAATCGTAATATATTGCTTAAATACTTTAAGTCTATCAGTAGTAGCTTGTTTGGAATGAAAACTGCGCTTTTCTGCCTCTCATTATGTTTATAGTTCGACGGGCCAGTTGGCGCAGTTGGTTAAGACGTGGAGTCTTAACCTATAGCGCTGCAGGTCGTGGGTTCGATTCCCACACAGGACATGCATTTGTGTGCATGAACATGTCTGTATGTCCTGAGTCTGGGTGTAATTATGTATATTAAGTATGTATTTACAAACAAAAAGTAGTATATGTATTATATCAGTTATCTGGTTTCCATAGTACAAGCTCTGCCTAGTTTGGGATCAGATGACCGTGTGTGAGGAATGTCCCAGGATATTTATTTATTTATTTATTTATAGTGAGAGGATATTTTCAGAAGCGAGTGTTTACACTCTTTGCAGCAAGGAGTCGTCCATCTCAGAATTTTATCAGGCTTGGATACTGCTTTGCATTTGCGTCACCTCAGCGTGAAATGCACACTTCCTACGTCGAACATTTGGCTGCCAAATACTTGGCGCTACGGCTGAAAGCCTGGCCGAAAATTCATTATTCGGTATTTAGCCAAAACACTATTTGTGGCATCCCCCATATCATCGCAATATGTATAAAAGTTATAGTTTGTTTTTGTCTTCAAAAAGTCAGCTTTGAATAAAAACACGTTTCGATTTTACTATATTTGTCAATGTATACCTTCGTATTTCATTCGTTTACTGCTATAATGGGATACGTCAATTGAATTTGACGTGCCATCATATCTTTGGCGAGCTTACCGCGGCCTCAGTTTCCCGGGATGAAATATACTTTACCCGTCGCGGCGTCGTGCGACGCGTAATCCGTGAGAATATATAAAGATAAAATGTTTGACAAATCGTTTTTGTTTGGATGCAACGGTTTGGGAATAAAAAGTATATAAACCATTATCTGTCCCCATCGGTATCATTCGCGTTTACGAGATAAAAGGTTCTTCCTATGAGAGAAAAAAAACTAATAGGTAAAATAATTTAAACTGGTTGTTCCAGAGATTACCGCGTTTCAACAAACAAGCAAAAAAAGAAACAACGGGTTGCACTCCGGGAGTGCCGGCAGAAGTGAAAACTTGAATATCAACGTTGTGCATTTTTGAAACTAGAAATGTTTACATAGTGTTTTCATACAAGGGAAAGCTAGTTCAAGATACATGTACATATAATACTTTTGAATAAGATATTTTTATTAACTTAAAATGGGAATAAAAATGGTACCTACCTTCCGGCATTGTATTATAAGAATTTGAACATAACCCAGTATAAATACAGTCTGATTTGCAACTACTCTCCCTCTGTCTTACGAATTTTCGACCAGGTCACGTGACACCTGACGCGAGTTTAACATTTTTAATTTAATTCCTCCTGCTTTTTTTAAAATTTTTAACCGACTTCAAAAAAAGGAGGAGGTTCTCAATTCGGTTGTATGTTTTTTTTTTTTTTATGGTTGTTACCTCATAACTCCGTCATTTATGAACCGATTTGGAAAATTCTTTTTTTGTCTGGAAGGGTACACTTCCCGTTTGGTCCCATTGTCATCAGATCAGGATTTGATTACTTCTTCGTGTACTTTGAAGTCGGTTTAAGTTTTTTGTAAAACAGTCCAATTATTTACAGGTAGCTTTCTCTGTCTACGTTTTTTACCCATCCCAAAAAAAGTGCACAACGCCTCTAAAGAAGTGTGAAGAAAAGCGCAGTTTTCATTCCAAACAAGCTACTACTGATAGACTTAAAGTATTTAAGCAATATATTACGATTGAAATATATGAATTTTAGGTACCTAATATGTTTTTTTTTTATTTTGTGGTATCAGATATTAGGCCGAGTAGTGGCTAAATATTCGTGGCATCTCTAAATCAATCGCTAATAATTGTATAATTAATATAAAAGTGTGTTTTTTGGTTTCTCCATCTTTCATGCAACAAACGAACAGCAGATCGACGTGGTATTTTGCACAGAGATATTTGATGGGCCAAAGAGTAACATAAGTGAAACCACGAGGGCAGCTAGTATGGCTCACCACCCAGGTCCAATTTCAGTTTGACAGCACCTTGCCTTTTGTAGTATATATTTTTAGGGCATGAACATTTTATTCACACTTTCTCTTCCCCACAAAGTTAAATATTAATTCGCGAAAACTTTCTTCTATATGAATGAAAGGAAGGGATGGCTGCAAGAAATTTGAAAAATAGGTTTTTAACATATCTATTGCTGTCGCACTGTGCCCTAGCTATCCCGCCCGAGGGCGATACAGTTTGGACCGATTATACCTATTTGAATTAGACCAAATCGCTATTTCGAAATCCTCGGTTTTCTCCTGAAAAACTGGATCGAATGAAAAAAAAAAGAATCATAATAAGAAGGGATTTGGCTATGTCTGTTGGTTTTTCTTTGTTGTTTTATATTCGTCAAATTTGTTCGCTGGACGTCTGATAAGGACGTTAAATTTTTTTGTGATTTTAGAAGGCTCTTAATAATTAATTTATGGACAAAAACATAACTGAAGGATATACAGTGGTATCTACAGATTGCATAGTAGAATAATCAATGCTCTAGTGTAATTATCCAGAGAGGAAACTGAGGATTACGTTTGTATGGAACAAACGCCACCAGCCTTTCCTCGTTACAAAATTACATGGTAAATTCAGGTGAATATCAGGATGTTCAAATTTTGTTAAAGCAATTGCTACTTGATAGCGTACATACAAATGGAACGGTTTGCGCATTGTTAGCGCAACCAACAAAGGATTCGGCTAATTACAGTTAAGCAACTATTACAAACAAAATTCAGGTATCGTTTGCAGACGAGGTATCATTATTAGGACTATTTTAAAGTTTATATTTGTGTTTTTATATGTATACATATAAAAAATTGTGTTTATCTGGTAACTAATTTCCTGAAGAGTATTTAAGGTGTATTTTGATCGAATATTTTACTGAAAATTCTATTGCTAATATTTTTTATTATTTGATCAGAAATTCTAATATTTGAAATTTGATTCAAATACAAAATAATAAAATATCTCAAGATAACCTTACTCTTTATCCCAAAAGGGACACGGTTTCTTGCCCCAAGAACATAGTTTTGCCATCATCAGTTAGGGCCTTTGTTACCCGTTTAAATATAGTTCTAGCAACAATATCACGTTTTTGTTATTAAAATTATCTGCAGTACTGAAATATTTTAAACAGCTGTCGTTTATTATCATGCGAGGCATGTCTTACCCCTAATATCCGCTCCAAAGACTTCGACTTTTCACTAATGGAAAATTTATTGTGAGCGTTATATTGGAAAATTCCAAGGATTCCAGGCGAATTGTCTCGATTGGGTGCCCTTAAATTCGGGTGGCGTATTCACTAATAAAATAGCTGAGAGCTCTGCCTGAGAGGTTTGTTTCAGCCGCTCCGATCGGGATTGTTGGGAAAAATAAAATGTATAAAAATTTCATGGGCATTGTTTGTATAATATCGCTCTCCACCCTGTGGTTGCATTCGCGTTCCTCAAACTTTCCAGTTTATGTCTAATATAACCCATATAGCGTGAAATCGAGTGGAGTTTGATTGAGTTTTAAGTATGCAGTTGAATATATTTGCATAAATACGGTAGGTACATGGTACCTAATGATATATTAACTATTTACGTAGAATACTATTTTCATGATTGAAGGAGTTAGGAACTTTATATATATAATAAAGATAAATACCTACCTAGCTTGGAAGAGATATTTGAAAACTGTTACTCGGTTCGTGCATAGTGCACTTTTCATTTCCACAGCATCTATTCTCAAAACCAATCCTGAAACGAAATCTCTTCAATGCACAGTAATCAAGTAAATGACCAACGAACTGGATGCAGCTTCGTTTTCTCTCCACATTCCATTTCAGTCCTCGACTTTTTCACATGTTTGAACTCAACTTCCGTCACCCTTGTTTGCATTTTCAGCTCTAGAGCCATTTAATTAAAGCTGGTTTTCGTTTTCCCTTTGCTTCGCATAAACTTTTTATGTGAACTCAAATAGAGCAACTTGTTTGTGCTAGGGAGCAATGGAAATGGTCTGCCCAATGTGTGCTAGTGGTGTTCAGTTACGTGATTATATTATCTATCATTGATACATTCCAAGGTAAGCTAAGAGGAAACGCTGCCAGCCTCTGGGAACCTTGCCGGTGTGCAGACTTGAGATTTTCTATATATAGATTGTAATTTGTACATATTTGTTGTACATGCATAGTATAAACTGTATAGTAAGAACATTATTTAGATCAAGCTTACTCAATTTTAAACCCACTCATAAAACCCTATTTAACTATATTAAACTGATTAAAAAATAAAATAAATAGATCCCTAGGGAACGTGATTAAAACAGGTCAGAAACAAACGACGACTTAATATTTTCATCCGGAAAACCCATCTAAAACCCGTGTACCAACTTGGCAGCTTTGTTACGTGGCCAGTGGGCTTTTGCCGGTAATATCGTGTTGTCATAATTAGTAGAAATGGTCATAAATATTTACTGGCGAAAAAGTTATTTGACTTTGACATCCAATAGAGATTTTGATCAATAGTTTTCTTTGTAGAATGTTATTTTTAAAATTCATATAAAAATCCAAAGTTCTTCTAGATAATGACCAGTCAAATAGTGTAACTACATAAACAGAAGAACCTGAAATCTAGAAGGTGTTGCTGATTGTGAGAAAACTGTCAGAGATGTTAAATTCCTCAATTTTCAAAAGCAGTTTTAGCTCGCTCTAGTCTGCACTGGGCTTGCGTGGTGCACTATGGCCACATACCCGTTAGTTGATAGAGGAGGCCCCTGCAGTGACCATATAGTAGATGATGATGATGAATCGATAAGACTAATATACCTATAGGACTAATAGTTATCTACCAGTACTGGTTTAACGGGTTGAAGTGAAGAAGTGTTAAAAAATGCTGAAGAGTTTGTGCGTTTGAATGCGTAAATCGCGGGAACGATTTGATGCCCTGTTTATTACCTACATTAGGAATTATACGCTATAAATCCGTAATATTACCCATAACTCCAAATTGAACGCAGGAGAACACGCGGGGAACAGATTGTCTTTTATAAAGTGCTCCGCCAATTACCAAAAGGGCATTCTTCATCAAATATTAATCCACTCATCCGGATCCAAACTAGATTGGTATCTCAGTAATATAAAGTGAATATAAGTGAATTAAATTACGCAAAAGTAACGTTAGCATCAGCGGGAATATCCGTTCAATAAACCGTTTAACGTTCAAATAAATTATTAGGCTTATCTTCGACGGGTATCTTTAAAAAAAAGATATTAATGTTCGAAAGTATAATTTATTGTGCCGAGTTTAATTTGGACTTGGAAGATTTTAATCTGATAAATTAACTGGATCACTATTTGATAAATGTACCGTGTTTTTATTGTTCTTTTTTTCTTAATTTGAATATTAAATTGCGTGTAATGTGTAGAAAGTCCAAAGATAGAGCACCCTTAGATTTACTCGAATCAGCCCCATGTATGTCCCGGGGGTGATTCAGTTACCGCTAAGGTTGTTCTACCTTTCGGCTTCCGCTTGACTCTTCGTCTATTTCTGACAAGATCATAATATTCCAGATGAAAAATATAGTGGAGTTTGTATTCATCGGACTTGCTATAAATATATGAATATATTTGTCCTTCTTTCACGCAGTGATTTATTACATAGAGATTGGATTATGGACTGGAGAGTGGAGAGACAAAGTCTCTTTTTACACGGTTTTTATTATCTTGCAATGTATGTATGTTTTTTTTTATACTACTTAGTCGATAAACAAGCATACGGCCCGCCTGATGGTAAGCGGTTACCGTAGCCATATAGACGCTTGCAACACACGAAGCATCGCTCACGCGTTATCGACCTATCCCCCTTCCCCTATGAGCTCTGGCGACCTTACTCACGTGCAGGAACAACTTTACACAACATAAAGTTATTTGGCTGCAGTATTCTGTAAGGTGGAGGTACTTCCCCAGTCGAGCTGCTCTTTGAGCGAATAAACGCTATGCTCTACCTCTCTTGAAATGTTTGGGTCAAATCTTGCAAGTCATATTTGGTGTACATTAGTATATTGGAAGACAGTGCAAGTACAGCCAACAGAAAGTACAGTCGCCAAAGAAAGTTTATCTGCATGTCCTGAGTCTTGGTTTAATTATTATGTTGTTATATTAAGTATGTATTTACAAACAAAAAGTAGTATATGTATTATATCAGTTATCTGGTTTCCATAGTACAAGCTCTGCTTAGTTTGGGATCAGATGACCGGGTGTGAGGAATGTCCCAGGATATTTATTTTATTATTTATTAAGATTAATTAGCATATAGAAAATATATTTTACTGTTATATCTTAACTAAATACAAACTAGTTTCACATGAGTAAAAATATCAAAAATCGATTCTCAATGTACAACCCTAAAAATATTTTTGTTTAAGATAATAGATATGATTATTTCATTCATCTTCACTTCACCTTTTATTTCTATTTATAGAACCGATACAATGCTTTGAGAATCATCCGAAACCGTATAGATAAGGCTACATTTCATTGTATTTCATATCAAGGATACATAAAGTTATGCTTAACCGCTATGTTGTTATTGAAATTTTCCGCCGTGGTTTTCCCAATGGAGTACAGCATGGGGTTCTTCAAAAAGGGTTTTTTTTTATACAACTAAGTCGGTAAACAAGCATACGGCAAACTGATGGTAAGCGGTTACCGTAGCCATATGGACGCTTGCAACACGAGAAGCATCGCTCACGCGTTACCGACCTTTCCCCCCTCCCCTATGAGCTCTGGCTACCTTACTCACGCGCAGGAACACAACTTTACACAACATAAAGTTATTTGGCTGCGGTAATCTGTAAGGTGGAGGTACTTCCCCAGTCGAGCTGCTCTTCGAGCGAATAAACGCTATGCTCTACCTCTCTAAGGGTAAGTGTAGGGTGTGAAGAGATTTCTTCAGAGTCGGCAACGCGCGAGTGATACCCCTGGTGATGCAAGCGTCCATAGGCTACGGTAACTGTTTATCATCAGGCGGGCCGCAAAAATTACGCATGTGTCAAGTTTGACCCGAAACAGAAAAAAATCCTGAGTAT
The DNA here is from genome assembly GCA_947623365.1 of Achlya flavicornis. Lineage (NCBI taxonomy): Eukaryota > Metazoa > Arthropoda > Insecta > Lepidoptera > Drepanidae > Achlya > Achlya flavicornis. Next base: position 3,399,137 of record OX392468.1, on the reverse strand, counting down.
TTTATTGGTTTTGTTTATGATGCCAAATTTACACTCTTAAACCAACATTTGGTCTGTAGCACAAGTATGGTACATATTTACTTCAATATTATTACGTACATAACGAGTTGATTATTTGGATTACATAAATATGCTGCCATTAAAATGATCTCAAATTTACAGAATGGAATACGAAGAAACATGAATAATAATGTTATTAAATTGTACAAATAGGGAGATTATAAATACCAAAACACATTGAATTATTCATACTGAATACAGTCTGCTAAGCTCCGAGGCAAATGCCATTAAAAATATTCTCTAGAATGCATACCGCTGACTCAAAAGGAACAATGCCTAGCGCTGAAGCGCAAAAGAGTATTCTCTAATAAGAATAATTAAGCGACCCGTAAAAATAGGGTTGCTTCTCTTGAATTAAATATAAATGACGATTCTTCTGTAACATACATTGTTTTCCTATAAATTAATAGGTACTTTTACTAATTATACTATTTAAATTTAAGGAGTTTAAGGATTACATGAAAAATATCTAGTCGTCGTTTTTAATAAAGTAAATTATTTCTCACAATAAATTACTATAACCTATTTAGCACAATTTGGTAGACAACCAGTTGGGCTATAATATCATTAATTAATTTTATAAAAATATAACTATACTATATATACTATATATACTCAAATCAATAACCGAAAATGAATGAAAAGTGAATCAAATAAATCGTTTTCAGCTACGCTCTGCCACCAGCGCAGTAGTATTTTCCACAGATTTTATAACGGCGCCGCGGCATGGACCGATTAGGTTTCCCCGGTTTCCCAATGAAAAATAATAAACCACCTGCCCATCTGCCCATATCGTACGGTAAAAAGACTCTTAACTGGAATGAAATAGAATCGAGTATTATCTCAACAAACCAGTTTTCAACGTCACCTTTGTCACGCGTGACCCGTGAGGTTTTATCTCATTTTGCCGGGCCTTAAATTTTTAACGCTCTAATAACTCCATTGAAACTTGTTTAAACACGTTATAACATTTATGGTTTGAAAATTACAACTTACAACCCTTACACAAATGTGAGTTAGATGGTTATATTGTTTATAGTTACAATTTTTAATTAAACTTCGCGTTTTACTGTTTAATTAAGTAAGCGATCACTTACCTATTTTTGGTTTGACCTATTAGATGAAATCACTTCTTACTTTTTGAAGCTGCTTTATAGGTAGCTTGTATGTTTTTTTCTGTAAGTGGGCAACTCGTTGGCAAAACCCATGATATTGGTAAAATCCTCAGGCGATCGTAGTCACTTCCCATCAGTTCTGAGCCTTCTGAGAGAAATGTGTCCAATGCTAGAGCTGGACTTAGTCAAGATTAAAACAATTGAATTTGGAACCTGCACCAATGGTATTTGGTTTATTTCCGATGAACACGATCGATTCTTGATACTTTATGTCTTTATAGGTCTAAGACTTTTGCTATGTGAGCCCAGTATCAACAGGAAGATGACACATGTCTTCAAGAGCAAGAGGTAAGGAGGATCCCTAATTGTGTTTTCCTTTAACAACAATTTTGGTAAATTCGTAATGCAGACCACATAAAAACATGCTATTTTACATTCTAAGCTTGTTTTGAAAAGAGTAATTGCAATGGTGTCGTAGCGACATCATATTATTTAAATTGTTTAGTGAAATATTTTATATTAAAAACTTTCATAAGTGTATACTCCTCAACAAATTTGTTTATAAGATCGTTTTTCAAATGTTCATATGCCATTATAATAATGCAAAAAAAAAATAACAATCGATAATGTCGGTACAACACCGTTGAAATTTTGTTACGTCAATCGAGCCACAGGTTTGTTTACATTACTTATTTCCATCGTCTAATGTCATACAGGCTTCTAGTGTAGGGCGCAACTGCTGATTCAAAACTATATTTATTTTACAGAAAAGTGTAATTCTAAAAATGTATGAAAATAATTATTATTTGAAATTAATTGTAACCGCCAACCGCCACAACATAAATACAAAGCAAAGTTATACCTAGATGCAGGCTAACTGAATTTAATTAGTCCTTTCTCGAAAACCGTGTTTAATTATTTTTTTTCAAAATTTATTTGATGTAATTACAATGTCTCCTTTTTTTTATTCTCTTTTATTTAGGGACTTTTGTCAGTTTTGACCATGCCAGTCCCATCATACCCTAATCTTAAATATATACCTACTACATTCACAATCTCACAAATTCAACTTATTTATATTCATGGGCAAATTTGTACAACCTCTTAGCCGCGCCACTTGTGGGCTTGGCCAAGATGTCATTCAGAGTACCAATATTAGTTATATTTAAATTAAGCTCAGTAAAAAGCCTTTCTCTTTCAACTTTGTTGCGGACACATTCCATCAACAAGTGCTGCACATCTTCGATAATACCACAAACCTCGCATAGCGGTGAATTACTTTTTTTCATGAGAAAAGCAAACTTATTGATCGGAATGTGTCCGAAACAATGTCTCATTAATAAGTAAAACCTGTAATAAAGCAGCCCATTACCATGGTAAACCATGAGAAAATATGGAAGTAGTACCCTTCTTTCTGCTCTTGCAACCCCCTGGCGAAGTCTTGTTAAAGTTTTATGCGAACCGAAAAAGGGGTAGGTAACAAAAGTTATGAAGATTTGATTTTAGAGATCGAGTCCGCAATATATTTATATTTCATGTAAATTTGTCGAACAAGAAAAATGATTAAAAACTTGAACCGAGGTAAATATTTCCGATTCAAAAACGTTCAAAAATTTGCCAAACGGCTTGAATACATTGGTCGGTGTCCAAAGGCACCGCACAAAATAACATGCGGTCCATTAACAGATTGGAACCGTCGATCGATACCTACCTTTGTATAGCAAGAGAATAGGGTTGCCACACTTTCAAACTAATAATATTGCTAGGAGCAATAAAATAATTTCTCAGAAACTAGGATAGCTTACTTAGAGTTGAGCCAAACTTACGTTATTATTATCGGTATTAAATTAGGTTTTTCGAATACTATTCAAAAAGGAATAAAAACATAAATATTTTCTGATAAATTTAATAATATATATAAATATATTGTTACTGACAGCCCTATTGTAACATTTTAACTAACCACATAGGCGGGTATTCATCAAAAGTTTTGAACAATTTTGTATGAAAACCACTTTTCAGAATATTCAATTTAGTGCTTGGAACTATTTACGTAATTATATTAAATATGATGCTGTATTAAATTATATAAAGAGCTAAAGCTGAAATTAGTTTAGTTGAAGAATATATATTTCGAATTACCATACTAATATAATAAATGCCAAAATGAGTGTTTGTTACAGTATGAGGCACGAATGGTGAGCACAGATAGGCAGTAGTGGGGGCAAGCTCGCTCATGTAAACTTTTGGCTAAATCACAGTAGCCAAATGACTCGCGAGAATCCAATAGACGACGAGCATTGACTGACGAACCAATCGTGTGGCAGCTCGGCGCTCCCCCTGCTTCATTCCGCAAAACAGACCGAAAAATTAACTACTGCGCAAGTGTCAATCTATGCTTACCACTCGTGCCCCTTACTCTTCACGCCCCAACGGCTCAACCAAACCAGGTGGAATCTGGCACGCAGGTAGATTATAAGCTGGAACACAGAACTTTTTCCCCGGGAAAATCCCTCGTTAATGCGTGTAAAAACTAGTAATTCTATCATTCTGATAACCTTTGTTTATTGTATCTGCTACAAGCTGTCCCCCGCGGTTACACCCGCGTTCTCGAGGTATGTTTTTCCGAGATGAAGAGTATACTATGTATTTATCTAGAACATAGTCTATCCGTTTGCCAAATTTCATCTAAAACCGTTTAGTAGTTTTTGCGCGAAAGAGTAACAAACATCTTCACAAATCAATCCATACAAACTTTCACATTATATTGACGGGCCCGCTGGCGCGATTGGTTAAGACTCTGGTCAAGAATCCACCAATCACGCCGCTGGTCGTGGGTTCGATTCCCACACAGGACATGCATTTGTGTGCATGAACATGTCTGTATGTCCTGAGCCTGGGTGTAATTATGTATATTAAGAATGTATTTACAAAAAAAAAGTAGTAATTATGTATTATATCAGTTATCTGGTTTCCATAGTACAAGCTCTGCTTAGTTTGGGATCAGATGACTGTGTGTGAGGAATGTCCCAGGATATTTATTTATTTATTTTATTTATATAACATGAAGTAGTATTACATAAAATCTTCCATATATTTGACTTATCTAACTCTTTCGAGGACGCTATTGTCTCTGTACTCTGTGAATTATTTCTGGAAATCTAAATACTCAAGGAGCCAGGAGTCTATCTTGGGACTAAAGTGCTACATGCAAAATGCAAACGATGATGTTTTGTGAACTTAGATTGAGCCTTAGGGCAGGTTCAGTTGGAACAGAAATACGTTGCGTATGAACAGATATTATTATTATATGTCTTAGTAATTATAGTTAGAGTACGCCGTTTTTGTTTCTCATCATTTTCAATTTTTATATACACTTATTATATTTAGGTAAACGTAAAAAAATACTCGAGGAAGCCTGTTTTTTTCTAATTGGTTGGATCTAATCGTTGACCGAAAGATTTTCAAGGTAAGCATTTGACATTAAACAAACAAAAAAAAATTACGTACCGAATTCTCAATCTGTCAACACAATAAAACGATCAACTTCAAAATAAAATATGTATTCAAATATGATACAATCATACATAATATATATTTTTTTTAAATTTTTAAAAATAGTAATTATATTTTGCAAATAATTATCTAACAATTCAACTTTAATCAAAGGACCAAAAAGTAAAGTGTCCGCACCATATCTCCTAGACTATGCATCACTGTGAACGCCGCCGGCGCCTCAGCGTAATTACTCCGGCTTCGTTACGGTTAATGACCCTCTTAATTAAAACAGTAAAATGATCTTTAAAAATATTTACTGGACTGAGATTGAGGGTTGCCATTTTTTTCGGTCAGATGGGTTAATTTAGCTCGCTACTCTTTTTAACCGAGGATGTGTTTAATATATAATAACAGAACATTAAAAATATTCAAACAATTATAAAACAAGGAAGATAGTATCCAAATCGATGATATTATAATAGAGATAAGCATACTAAGCAGCGTTCAGTTATTGTTGAATTAGTTGACTGCGATAGATAATACGGAACGTATGGCACAGAAAGAGATAGTTATATGTAGCCGCTAAGCAAAATTACGACAATTGTCTGAATTTGTCTGCAACAATTAGCGTGCTTTAGTGCGGTATCTACCTCTTTTTATTATAATATCATTGATCCAAATAGAATTTTTATCTTCTGCGTTTTACTTTTGACGGAGTGGTCCTGTTCGCGATATGGGGCTCGCTTCACAACACGCATCGTCTATCATCGACTATCTAATGGTCACTCTACTCTTTTACCTGCTTAATTTTTTTAGCAGTAATTTACCCTTTCTTATTGTTTCATGTGTAGGTAACAGGTAACATTTCCAAAACATTTCTAATATGAAATTTAATAATATTAATATGCATCTATTTTAACTTCAAATAAACAAATCAAATTAAATAGAAACTTAATAAATTAAGTTATAATTAACTTGAAGAACAGATGAGACCCCATCAAAGTTAAGATGTTCCAAATTTGTTGAAGCATACGTTATCGATTGAGCACGGTTCATGCGGCACAGTGCAGATATTTGTTCATATTATTGAATATGGTGCCTCTGAGACCAGAACGGTAGTACTGAGTATTTTGCCAACTGATTTGTTACATGGGCTGTTTTCTGAATTTGAATAATTAACTGCGTGAGTGGATCGCGAAACTTGGACTATTTACTATTCTAGAATGCTCTAAAATGTCCATATTTAAGCACTATTGCTATCTCTATGATGCCTCATACTACTGAATGAGAAACGAATATGTATGTTGATCTACTGTTGGAAAGACTAAAAGGACTTGAATTATATTCATGGCGTCTCTATAGGTAAAACTGCGGCTGATTGAAAAATAAACTGCCACTAAGCTGAGCTGGTTAAATATTGAATGAATTGAGCCCACAGGTGTAGGAATAAGATTCATTTTCCAGTCAGTGACACATATTTGTGCATGATCATACTAGAGGAAGTAGGTGAATATGTTTCTATGTTTCTATGGGACAAAATTAAAAACCAGAAATAATGTCACAAGAAATTAATATTTTTTTACTAAGACAAATATCCTGAAATTTATAAATCTTCTGCTCTCATGTAAAATAATGAAATAAGTGGGTGACTGGTGGCTGAAAACATTGTTAAACTACCACTGGTTCTCCAGTAAAAATACTCATCATATTTTTACTGAACAGTACACAATACCAGAAATCCTACATGAAAATAACTTCAGAGGAAAAACAAATAAAGTTGCAAGAGTTTTACTAAGCGAGTTTCAAATATGACAAATGCCTGAAGATACAGGACTTTTTATAAAAGAGTATATTTTAATGTTGACAAATGCGATGATGCGAGAACAATATTACAATATAATAAGTCATTATAATAATAATATTGGAATGTTATGAATACCCTTTCAGGCTACGTTTCATACAATTTCCACATCATACCTACCTTGTAAATACAATAAAGATTCTAGCTAAGATAATTTCAGTGAAGGATATAGAACCAAACTCTTCGATCACTCTCAGCCTACTCTGGCTCCCGTATAATTTTGCTTGTATTGTTTTATTCAGTAGATAGATATATTGGGTGGCTGGGGGACGTGAGTCTAGGCTTAATACTACTTTGGGCGTGACCTCTAAGCGATGGCTGGTCTTTAGTATTTGGACATGTCGAAGTTGGAAAGTAGACTTGACCATACATTTGGACGCATCGATTGGACCAAAAATTATCTTTTATGGCTTTTACGGTCGAGACCATGGGACCCTTGGGGGACCGAAGATCGCCGTTTTGCTCGCACTTTGTCATCAAAATTGATCGAGGCCTTTGGAGACCCAGAAGCGGGGAGGTTTTTCCGCCAACGCATCTCCTTGGCTATCCAAAGAGGAAACGCTGCCAGCCTTTGGAGTATGGAGTACAGCATGGGGTTCTTCAAAAAGGGCGTGAAGAGATTTCTTCAGGGTCGGCAGCGCGCGAGTGATACCCCTGATGTTGCAAGCGTCTATAGGCTACGGTAACTGCTTACCATCAGGCGGGCCGTATGCTTGTTTCTCTTTTTATAGACATACTTATTAACAGAAAACTATATAAAGATAATATTAATTATTTTTGTTAAAACTGAAAAAATACATTGCTCTTCACCTGCCCACGATTTAATGCAAGGGTTGTCCTACTTTTCCAACGCTTCCAACGTCTCAACGTAGATTGGACCTTTTAGCTCGATTGCCAATTGGTATGAAACTCAAGAGCGCCGCGCCGGTGGACGGTGCACATTTCTCATTATCCTGAATAATATAGTGTCTGATGAATTAATTAAACGAATATATACCTACTACGAAGCGCTCGTGGTGTAGCATGAATAGCCGTTCTTAATCGATCGGCAAAGTTAAGCTACGTCTGTCTTGGTCGGTACCTGGATGGGTGACCGCGTAGTGGTATTTCAGATCGAGCGTTTCCGTGCTTCGGAAGGCACGTAAAGCCGTTGGTCCCGGTTATCACTTAATTGTGATAGTCGTTAAGCTAGTTGGATGCCTCCTAGGCGGCTTGAAAAATTCCAACAGTAGGTTGACCACTAGCCTACCTCCACCGATCCGCAGTGGGCACGCGTGGTGGAGTATCTGCCCATTCCCTTTCACCCTGATTTGTGAAAGGAGGCCTGTGCTCAGCAGTGGGACATTATAGGCTGATGATGATGATGATACCTACTACTCTTACGGTTTGGGTTTAATAATAAACTTAAAAAAAGGAGATTATCAATTTGACACGTAATGTATGTAATATTTCGACAGGCCAGCTGACGTGGAAGGTTAAGACTCTGGTTAAGATTCTACATATCGCGCCGCAGGTCGTGGGCTCGATTCCCACACAGGACATGCATTTGTGTGCATGAAAATGTCTGTATGTCCTGAGTCTGTATGTATTTACAAACAAAAAGTAGTATATGTATTATATCAGTTATCTGGTTTCCATAGTGCAAGCTCTGGGATCAGATGACCGTGTGTGAGGAATGACCCAAGGCATTTATTTATTTAATATTATTGGAACTGCAATATATTCACATTAAGATGCTCTATTAGGGCTTCCAAACAAATATACAAAATTTCATAGGTATGTATGTTTGTCCACGCATATTATCTCCGAAGATATTAATCGGATTGTAACCATTCTTTCTGTATTGCTTTACATTTACTTCAACTTAGGGAACAGTGCAAGTTTTATAGAAATTGTTTTCAAGATATGGACAAATATGTGTGACGGCCTGGTTTTTTTATACGAGCTACGGGTGTGGTGTCAAAGGAAAATCTCATCTCAAAACTTTGGTCGAATTCTGGTGCATTTAAGAAAAATTAAAAACTAACGAAATAAAAAAGTAATATAAAAAAAAAAAATTTCTTCAAAATAAACTAAAAAGCACAGATTATAGAATAAGTATTCTTAATCTGTGCTAAAAAGTATGAAATAACTAATCTGACACTGAAAATATATATATTCGCTGACTTCAAATCAGTGTCAGATTAGTTATTTCATACTTTTTAGTTTATTTTGAAGTCGTTTTTTATTGTTATAGTTCATATTTTAATATAAGGCTTCGATATGGCTTGCAAAACTTGAAAGCTAAAAGTGCAACTGGCGTATACTCCAATAGCGTAGATGCTTAGCCACAGATTTTCCACTTGAGGAACCCTTGCCAGGCAAGTGCAGGCGATTGGCATTGTTGAAATTATTTCCAATCTAATATATACCTAATATTGTTTATTTTTCGAAACAGAATCTTGAACAATTTGTAAGTAATCCTAATTTTATTTAAGAATTGTGAATCATGTTTGATTTAGTATTTTTTGGGTTTCAATACGATTTAATTCCAAACCAGTTTATTCTTAAGCCAAACAAACAACAGAAACCAAAATCATACAATGATAGGCCGAAAGGTCAGCTGACATATAACTAAAACAAAGGGTAGTACAGACACAGACAAGACTGGATGCTGGCATTTTGGCGGGAGCAGTTACTCAGAATATTACATACAGTCAGTTGTACAGTACATGAAATAGTGATTTATCCGTACCAAGGGTAGTTACACTACCTCAGCCTTACTAATAAAAAGTTACACGCGGTGTATACATCTGTTATAGGATAATTGCTACTAATAAAAACATTTTTGACACAAAGCCTGTATACACGTGTTTTAGTTACCTAGGAAATTTACACAGGGCTTACACGGGCCAGGACCCTTGTTTAGTGTTTGTATAAGAACATTATGGCGGATTTCAATAGATCAGCTGTGTCTGACAATCAAGTGTTGTGTCCATTTACTACGGACCAGGCCAACCGCGCAACAAAATGACACCAACGCGCTGGCCCTAAAAAATCATTTTAGGGCCAAGGCGACTCGGTCGACTGCGGTCATACTGCGGTCCACGGAACAGTTCATTCGTTCATTGTTTGCTTATAATTGCCATAAAAATGCCTAGTTGCGTAGTGAAAGGCATGTGTTTTATACTGGAGTTATGGATAAAATAAAACAAAAATTTACAATTTATTTGATTTTGATAACTTTATGCAAAATGTTCCGGTAGGTGTATCCTTAGTTTTGAAGTCATTGGCACAGCCATTTGCTTCGTATGTTGACGTAACATTTGTAATTTGACAATGACGTTCTTCTTTCTTCTTCTTCTTTGGTTATATGGCTACTGTAGCCATAAGCACAAGACAGTTTCGTTCAAAACCACCATTAGCTATTTGAATCTTTTTAAAAGTAATTTTACTGTTTAATTATTAAAATAAAGAAAAAGAAACCTGATTTTTATGATATGATTAATATTTTATATTATTATTTTTCAGTATCTTTTGGTGTTTTCACATTTTTCCCCATATTTTCTCCCGTATTTTGAAGTTAGATAGTTTTAGTTTCAAAACGTTCCTAAAAAGTTGCCAGTCGTTTTTGTTTTAACAAATAGATAACTATACAACGCTTACACACTGATTATTAGTAAAGGGAGTGTATAGCAACTGTGTAAGGCTTACACACTGCATAACTATACAGCTGTTAAACAACCGTGTTCCATATTTTTATTAGTAAGACGGCCTATATCAAACTCAGCGTGTGAATTTATAGTTTTGATATGAATATTATTTATAGGAACATGAATCTAAATACCTATCATAAAATTAAGATTTAAAAAAATAGGATACAATATTATGACAAAATTATTTAATTAATAAGATAATATGAATATCTTTCGATATCTTCTACTTAACAAGAATATTTTTATCTTTCCTCCTTAATAGAATTTATTATATCTCACGAGATAGACACCGCAATACGAAAAAAGCAGATGCATAGTTTAAATAAGCAGATTCAAGCCCCCTAGCGAGTACCTGCAAGTGAAATGATGTCTTAACTAAAGTATCCAAAGAACATTTCACAACAACCAGTGAAATCCCATTTAGTAATTTTGCAAGAACGCTGAAAACGTTGTTACTGCAAGATCGCGTTTATGACGTCACTGAGCGTAAAATGGGGGAAAAATACACTTGCCCAGTTTTACGTCGTCAGCTCAACTGTTAACGATAGCTTTACCAAAACCCTGCTGGGTGTTTTGCTATAAAATTGGGATTTACACCCATGAACACATATTTAGCACCAAACATACTCGACTCTTGCTTCATAGGCGTAACTGCCATAACTTGCAATCTGCTGGCAAATGGCTATACTTATTTTCGGGGATGGTGTTTTATATTGACTATTTAAGAGGCCGCACTCAATATCGAAACGGGCCGAATTAGGTATTTGACTCGTTCACGCACACGCGGGAGCGCTCGGTCGGCGTGTGTGCGTGAGGGCGGAGTCAGTGATGGTCAGTACGGCTATTAAATGGTTTTGATCCATTGATATATTTTACGTGTCTTACTCTCGTGGTTTTTTCTTTTGAAATAAAAAGTCATGGTAGTAAATCAAATCAAATCAATTATTTCAAATAGACCTTCGCAGGTACTTATGAATAGTCTGACTCTAATCCCGATTTGGAAGGTTGCATTTGCTGAGAAATGCCAGTAATAAACTGAGCATGACTCTTTTCAAAACAAACTTAGATTTATGACATAATACTTACATTTTAATCGCACTGACAACAATTGAGAATTTGAAGAGATTTTTTTTGTCATAAATCGAAAGATGATACATAAGTTTTGCTACAAAACTATTTTTTGTTTTATTTTTTTCGTTGTTATCAAATATTTATAATCAATTGAATTTTTTTTTTGAACTCGGTACCGAAAACATGTCGAAAGTTCCCGAAATACCCCGACGAATGCGGTGACGTCACAATCTTAATTTCCCATCATGTGAAGTTTGTAGGTATGTGAAAAATATGTTAGATGTTATTGGGTCAAAAAATAAGAAACTGGGTTTACAAAATAATAATCTGTGCAATTTTATTTTAAAATTGTCGCCATTTTAAATTATTTAGTTATGATCCGATTGCTCTAAAAATATATATTTGAGAGGCCCTTGGAACACATAACATGAATCTTTATTGAACATTAAAAAAAGTGGCCGCCATATTGAACTACTTAGTTATTGGTGCGATTGCTCTCAAAATATATATACTGATATTTGAGAGACCTTGGACCACATAACATGAATCTTTTCACAAAATTTAAAAAAAGTGGCCGCCATTTTTAATTATTTAGTTACTGGTCCGATTGTTCTCAAAATGGATATTTGAGAAACCCTTGGACCACATAACATGAATCTTTTTTTTTTTTTTTTTACCACTTAGGTGGCAAAGCAAAGCATACGGCCCGCCTGTTACCGTAGCCTATGGACGCCTGCAACACCAGGGGTATCACGCGCGCGTTGCCGACCCTGCAGAAATCTCTTCACACCCTTTTTGAAGAACCCCATGCTGTACTCCATTGGGAAAACCACGGCGGGGAGCTCATTCCACAGTCTGAGCGTCCGCGGAAGGAAGCTCCTTTGAGCCCGCACAGTACGAAACAATTCAGGTTTCAATATGTGAGGATGGACTCCCCGTCGATGGCGAGAGTTGCGATGGTAGAAAGGAGTCGTGTACAAGCGGTAGAACACACATAAGGAGGCAAAGTCTCTCCTCAGACTGAGGGGCTCTAAACCGCTTGTGAGCTCGCGATCGTCAACAATTCTGATGGCACGTCGTTGAACCGAGTCTAAAGGATCAAGCTGGTATCCAGGTGCCCCCGCCCATAGATGACAGCAGTACTCCATATGAGGCCGGACTTGCGACTTATAAAGTTGCAGCCTTTGCCCCGATGTGAAGTACTGCCTCGCTCTGTTGAGCACTCCGAGCTTTTTGGATGCCAGCTTAACCTTGTCTTCTAAGTGACTTCGGAACAAAACATCGCTAGAAATGTCGACGCCAAGGATCCCGATGCTTTTGCTGATGTTCAGGGACGTGTTCTGGAACTGTGGAGCCACAGTAAATGGGGTTTTCTTAGCGGTGAACGCGCAGGCTTGAGTCTTAGTGGGGTTGAAATGGACTAGATTTAGTCTGCCCCAATCGGAGACACTAGTTAGTGTACTCTCGATTTCAGACAACAGCCGTTCGCGGCTTTCCTCCACCTCGGAACGAGGGATATTAGCACGGCCCGTGTAATAAGCGTCCCCTGTACTGTCGTACGCATAACAATGAACGCCGTCAATAGACAGCATATCATTGATATGCAGTAGGAACAGTGTTGGGGACAGCACAGAGCCTTGCGGGACGCCGGCATTTATATCCATGCTGTCGGAGCAGCTACCGTCTACGACGGCTCTTATGCATGTGCTGGACAGAAAGCTGGCAACCCATTTGCATAATCCCTCGGGAAGCCCGTATGATGGTAACTTCGTTAGAAGACCCCTGTGCCAGACCCGATCGAACGCCTTTGCCACATCTAGGCTCACTGCCAATGCCTCACATTGACTCTCGATGGCGAGTGACCAACGGTGCGTGAGATACACAAGGAGGTCACCAGCTGAGCGACTGTGGCGAAAGCCATACTGTCGGTCGCTCAACAAATCGTGATCCTCCAGGTATCTCAAAAGCTGCGTGTTGATCACTCGCTCCATGACTTTGGAGAGAAGGGAGGTGATGGCGATAGCCTGATGGGAGGTGATGGCCTGTAATTCGCCGGGTCTGATCTGTCACCCTTTTTGGGCACTGGGTGCACATGGGCAGTCTTCCACGAAGACGGGACTTCCTTTTTGGTGTAGGAAAGCGCGAAAAGACGCGTCAGTACTGGACACAATTCAGGAGCACACCGCTTCAGCACCACTGCCGGTATGCCGTCTGGCCCACTCGACTTATGGATGTCCAGAGAAAGCAATTCCCGTCGGACCTCCCGTTGGGTAATGCTTATCTCCGGCATGGAGCTCTCACACCGCGGAATGGTAGGCGGTGTGGCGCCACCATCATCCAAAGTTGAGTTCGAGGCAAAGAGAGAGCCTAAAAGGTCAGCCTTCTCTTTAGCACTATGGGCCAAGTTCCCGTCCGGCTTACGTAGTGGTAGCAAGGACGACTGGCAAAAGTTTCCTTCGGCAGCCTTGGCAAGAGACCAGAAAGCACGACTCCCAGAGGGAAGGCTAGTTAGCCTCTCACCAATTCGACGAAATCGAACTTTGCCCTGGCAATCAATCGCTTACTGGATCTCGAGGCAGCGTTAAATTTGCGTTTCGCAACAGAGATGTTAGGGTCCTGATTATTTCGGGCCGTGGTCCAAGCCTCGTACAAAGTCTGCTTATTTCGTCTAGCTTCTTTGGGGGGCCGATTAAACAACGGTCGTTTCTTCACCCCTGCAGCCACTAACGGGTTTGGGATATAGCATTCCATACCCGCCAGAATCGCCTCAGCGACGGCAACTGCACAGGTGTCAGGATCATCTGATGCGAAGCAAAGCTGCCTCCACGGGTACGATGCGTAGAATTCACGCAATCCATCCCAGTCTGCTGACTTATAGTGCCACAGGCGACGACGCCCGGGTGACAGGGGCAAAACGGGCCGCGTACAAGACACCTGCGTCCGGACAAGACAGTGGTCCGATGAGCCAAGTGGCGCATCCACTGTCACTGCATAGTTGTCCGGTCGCGTAGTCAGCAGAAGGTCCAGTAAGGAACTAGTATGGCTCTCAATATCTTGGATTCTCGTAGGAGAAAGAACCAGTGAGAAGCCATAGGCCAGGGCAAAGTCATGAGCAGTCCTCCCCGCGAGGTCAGTGGACCGAGAACTAAGCCACTCAACGTGGTGAGCGTTGAAGTCTCCTAGTATCACTAACTCCGCGGAGGGGTACTGCTCCAGTACTTTGTCAGTCGTCAATTGTAGGTGCTCAAATAACCGGATTGTGTCCGCGTCACCGCTGTGGGACCTGTAAAGGCACGCGTAAACTTTGGTGTGGCCACCGTAATCTACGCGCGCCCACATAATCGACAGGTCCCGGTCTTCCAAGCCACGGAGACGGCGACAACAAATATCCTCCCTGACGTACATACAAACCCCGGCACCAGTTTGTACCCGGGGTAGTGCAGATACGATGTATCATCAGGGCAGGATATTTGTGTCTCCGTGAGAAAAAGCAGAGTCGGCTGTGCAGTCTCCAGATGTTGGTGGACTGCATTGATGTTCGCATGAATTCCCCTGAAGTTGCAAAAGTCCATTTTAAATGTGGACGGGGAGGCCGCTGAAAATCTCTTTTTTGTTTTTCTTTTTGGCATATTTTGAAAAAGGGTTTTAGAGATTGAGAGCAGTCGCTGTGCCGGCAGCGAGAAGGACAAAGTGCAGTGTTATTCTGCTAGAGTGCTGGACAGGTGATGCGGTTTGTTGGTGCGGCAGTCGGAAGGGCCCCCGGTCCCCCCCTGCTACAATCGGACGAGTCCACTCCGGTCTCCTTCTCCGGCACGACCGATTATACCAGCGATTATGCGCGAGGCGGCGGGTCAGCCTCCCAGGGCGGAGATTAAGTGATCCCTGGGTTCGGGACCCCTACAACCTGCGGGCAGCCAGCGGGCAGCTGTTTCACCGGGTCTCCCTGACCGCCGCAAAAACATGCCACGCCTGCACAACCGTACAGCAGTATTACACCGCTGGTCCTCCCACTGCCAGCACAGCCCTTCCTCATGGAGCTCTGGCGACCTTACTCACGCGCAGGAACACAACTTTACACAACATAAAGTTATTTGGCTGCGGTATTCTGTAAGGTGGAGGTACTTCCCCAGTCGAACTGCTCTTTGAGCGAATAAACGCTTATCCATAGGTACTAAGTGTTCAGTGAATTTTATAGGTATTGTTCAGTGCTCAAAATCTAAATGGCGCAGCACACAAACTGTTCTGTATACGGCTGCAAATCAACGCCGAAATATAATAGGTATTTAAAATTTCATAGATTTCCCCGTGACGCGAGGTAAGTTGTTCCTATATATGTCCCAGGATTTATATACCGTTGTAGTTAAACCTATATAATTTATTCTGCGTGTACAGTCGACGAACGCAGAAGTAATTTAACATTTTAGTAGGTACGTAACCTACCTTGTATTAGTAAATAGTTAAGTGAGAGAGGTTTGAATTTGTCAAATAATGCGTTTATTATGATTAAATTGACAACTTTAATATAATTGAAAGTATTCTGATGATTTTTCTGATTATTAGGGTTCCGTACCTCAAAAAGAACCCTTATCACATTGTTGTCCAACTGTCCTACAAATACCATACCTATCTATATGTCAAGACTAAGGGAATCAAAATCTATTGAGTACCTACCTACAGCTCGTTGACCGAGAATCATGCAATTCGGCATGAAGTAAGGTCTTATAGCACAAATGAAGGAAACTATCCGAAATCCGTAAATTTTTACTAAAACCGGTAAGTTTCTACTTCCCTCGGTGCGCGAGTCCGACTCGCACTTGGCTGGTTATTTTAATCAAAATCAAGAAAGTAATTAGATTAAATAACTTGCACAAGCCTTGGAAGCCTTTTTAAGATGTTTGTGAAGTATAAAGTAGTATTCCTTACGGGTGTGTAGTTAGTCACTTACCTGCATTGGACCCTTGTGATCACTATGGATTTCCCATTTGGCCTTGTATAGAAGGTAGGCCTGTGCCCCGGCGGCAGTGACGAAGTCTATAGTCTATGCTGATTGAAGTGCGAGTAGAACTAGCGCACTGAACTTTACTACGACATTTTTCGTTTAAGTAGTGCACGGTGTGCGTGCGGCGTTGTTGTAGGAACTTGGCCTGCGCACTGCCGTGCGCTTAGATAAGTCCAGTGCTACACATGTAAATGTTTATTACTATTACTCATGATGATGATGACATTATCATAACAATATAATTATTTAACTAACTGTACTGTAAAAACCGTCGACAGTGTACTCACGTGGTACTTTAACATTGTGACGTCACAAGCAAGACGACCAGCCAGCCAACGCGTTTGGAGTCACGTGCTTCTTTTTCAAATTTAGTCAATTTTAAATAATTTATAATCAATTGATAATAAAAATGTTTCAAAATGGCGGACACTTTTTCAAAATTCTGAGAATAGATTCTTGTTTTGTGACCCCGAGGACTATCAAATATCGATTTTGAGAGCAATCGGATCAGTATCTAAAAAGTTCAACGTGGCGGACACATTTTCAAAATTCTGAGAATAGATTCTTGTTTTGTGACCCCAAGGACTCTCAAATATCGATTTTGGGAGCAATCTGACCAGCATCTAAAAAGTTCAAAATGGCGGACACTTTTTCAAAATTCTGAGAATAGATTCTTGTTTTGTGACCCCGAGGACTATCAAATATCGATTTTGAGAGCAATCGGATCAGTATCTAAAAAGTTCAACGTGGCGGACACATTTTCAAAATTCTGAGAATAGATTCTTGTTTTGTGACCCCAAGGACTCTCAAATATCGATTTTGGGAGCAATCTGACCAGCATCTAAAAAGTTCAAAATGGCGGACACTTTTTCAAAATTCTGAGAATAGATTCTTGTTTTGTGACACCGAGGACTATCAAATATCGATTTTGAGAGCAATCGGATCAGTATCTAAAAAGTTCAACGTGGCGGACACATTTTCAAAATTCTGAGAATAGATTCTTGTTTTGTGACCCCAAGGACTCTCAAATATCGATTTTGGGAGCAATCTGACCAGCATCTAAAAAGTTCAAAATGGCGGACACTTTTTCAAAATTCTGAGAATAGATTCTTGTTTTGTGACCCCGAGGACTATCAAATATCGATTTTGAGAGCAATCGGATCAGTATCTAAAAAGTTCAACGTGGCGGACACATTTTCAAAATTCTGAGAATAGATTCTTGTTTTGTGACCCCAAGGACTCTCAAATATCGATTTTGGGAGCAATCTGACCAGCATCTAAAAAGTTCAAAATGGCGGACACTTTTTCAAAATTCTGAGAATAGATTCTTGTTTTGTGACCCCGAGGACTATCAAATATCGATTTTGAGAGCAATCGGATCAGTATCTAAAAAGTTCAACGTGGCGGACACATTTTCAAAATTCTGAGAATAGATTCTTGTTTTGTGACCCCAAGGACTCTCAAATATCGATTTTGGGAGCAATCTGACCAGCATCTAAAAAGTTCAAAATGGCGGACACTTTTTCAAAATTCTGAGAATAGATTCTTGTTTTGTGACACCGAGGACTATCAAATATCGATTTTGAGAGCAATCGGATCAGTATCTAAAAAGTTCAACGTGGTGGACACATTTTCAAAATTCTGAGAATAGATTCTTGTTTTGTGACCCCAAGGACTCTCAAATATCGATTTTGGGAGCAATCTGACCAGCATCTAAAAAGTTCAAAATGGCGGACACTTTTTCAAAATTCTGAGAATAGATTCTTGTTTTGTGACCCCGAGGACTATCAAATATCGATTTTGAGAGCAATCGGATCAGTATCTAAAAAGTTCAACGTGGCGGACACATTTTCAAAATTCTGAGAATAGATTCTTGTTTTGTGACCCCAAAGACTCTCAAATATCGATTTTGGGAGCAATCTGACCAGCATCTAAAAAGTTCAAAATGGCGGACACTTTTTCAAAATTCTGAGAATAGATTCTTGTTTTGTGACCCCGAGGACTATCAAATATCGATTTTGAGAGCAATCGGACCAGCATCTAAAAAGTTCAAAATGGCGGACAATTTTTTAAAATTTTGAGAATAGATTCTTGTTTTGTGACCCCGAGGACTCTCAAATATCAATTTTGAGAGCAATCGGACCAGTATCTAAAAAGTTCAACATGGCGGACACTTTTTCAAAATTCTGAGAATAGATTCTTGTTTTGTGACCCCAAGGACTCTCAAATATCGATTTTGGGAGCAATCTGACCAGCATCTAAAAAGTTCAAAATGGCGGACACTTTTTCAAAATTCTGAGAATAGATTCTTGTTTTGTGACCCCGAGGACTATCAAATATCGATTTTGAGAGCAATCGGACCAGCATCTAAAAAGTTCAAAATGGCGGACACTTTTTCAAAATTCTGAGAATAGATTCTTGTTTTGTGACCCCGAGGACTATCAAATATCGATTTTGAGAGCAATCGGATCAGTATCTAAAAAGTTCAACGTGGCGGACACATTTTCAAAATTCTGAGAATAGATTCTTGTTTTGTGACCCCAAGGACTCTCAAATATCGATTTTGGGAGCAATCTGACCAGCATCTAAAAAGTTCAAAATGGCGGACACTTTTTCAAAATTCTGAGAATAGATTCTTGTTTTGTGACCCCGAGGACTATCAAATATCGATTTTGAGAGCAATCGGATCAGTATCTAAAAAGTTCAACGTGGCGGACACATTTTCAAAATTCTGAGAATAGATTCTTGTTTTGTGACCCCAAAGACTCTCAAATATCGATTTTGGGAGCAATCTGACCAGCATCTAAAAAGTTCAAAATGGCGGACACTTTTTCAAAATTCTGAGAATAGATTCTTGTTTTGTGACCCCGAGGACTATCAAATATCGATTTTGAGAGCAATCGGACCAGCATCTAAAAAGTTCAAAATGGCGGACACTTTTTTAAAATTTTGAGAATAGATTCTTGTTTTGTGACCCCGAGGACTCTCAAATATCAATTTTGAGAGCAATCGGACCAGTATCTAAAAAGTTCAACATGGCGGACACTTTTTCAAAATTCTGAGAATAGATTCTTGTTTTGTGACCCCAAGGACTCTCAAATATCGATTTTGGGAGCAATCTGACCAGCATCTAAAAAGTTCAAAATGGCGGACACTTTTTCAAAATTCTGAGAATAGATTCTTGTTTTGTGACCCCGAGGACTCTCAAATATCAATTTTGAGAGCAATCGGACCAGTATCTAAAAAGTTCAACATGGCGGACACTTTTTCAAAATTCTGAGAATAGATTCTTGTTTTGTGACCCCAAGGACTCTCAAATATCGATTTTGGGAGCAATCTGACCAGTACCTAAAAAGTTCAAAATGGCGGACACTTTTTCAAAATTTTGAGAATAGATTCTTGTTTTGTGACCCCGAGGACTCTCAAATATCGATTTTGGGAGCAATCTGACCAGTATCTAAAAAGTTCAAAATGGCGGACACTTTTTCAAAATTTTGAGAATAGATTCTTGATTTGTGACCCCGAGGACTATCAAATATCGATTTTGAGAGCAATCGGACCAGCATCTAAAAAGTTCAAAATGGCGGACACTTTTTCAAAATTCTGAGAATAGATTCTTGTTTTGTGACCCCAAGGACTCTCAAATATCGATTTTGGGAGCAATCTGACCAGTATCTAAAAAGTTCAAAATGGCGGACACTTTTTCAAAATTTTGAGAATAGATTCTTGTTTTGTGACCCCGAGGACTCTCAAATATCGATTTTGGGAGCAATCTGACCAGCATCTAAAAAGTTCAAAATGGCGGACACTTTTTCAAAATTCTGAGAATAGATTCTTGTTTTATGACCCCTAGGACTCTCAAATATCGATTTTGAGAGCAATCGGACCAGTATCTAAAAAGTTCAACTCCACTATGGGGTTCCAGTGCTTTCCCTTCTTCTCCATCATCAGACCCTGAAAACCATATAAGGTCAAAGCTCATCTAAAG
Source organism: Achlya flavicornis (assembly GCA_947623365.1). Classification (NCBI taxonomy): domain Eukaryota; kingdom Metazoa; phylum Arthropoda; class Insecta; order Lepidoptera; family Drepanidae; genus Achlya; species Achlya flavicornis. Next base: position 3,378,850 of record OX392468.1, on the reverse strand, counting down.
ACAATTCCATCAAGCCCAAACACGGCTAGGAAACGTTGCTCCGTTATGGAGCTAGAATATTTGAACTAATAATAAATAATATAAATTACCAAAGAATCAAGAACTCACGGTCGCACTATTTTCGTCTGTAACTGAGTGTGTCGGCACGTCATACGTAGGAGTGGCAACTCGGTGCGCAGAGCGATACGTCCACCCTCTGGAAGCGCTCGGCGCGGTCTGCTGACTCGAGGCTTGCGTCGAGTATTATATTGCGCGATTTAGGTAGTTTTCAAAGATTTTTTAAAAATAGATTTTTTTAGATTTTTGAACTTTTTTTTCAGGAATTGGTTTGATTTTGAGCTGAACTTTATTTATGTTATTTTAGTTTGAAAAAACGAGAGTTCGAAGTAGCCAAAATCAAAAGCAATACTTAACCCAAATTCTCTACAATTTGACTAAGTTGAATATTTTTTTACTCAGCATTTTTATATGAAAGTGTTAAAAAGTTATTGGTGTATTTTATAGAAGACTTTCATAATAATATATTGTAATTTTTTCGTACCGTTTAGACGTCAAGACGATTCTTAAATATGTGATATTCTACACCTCTTACAGCAAAAATTCAGAAACAGCCATCCGTTTAAACGTCGATTAATCAAAATTAAATAATAAAAATAAGAAAGTTGCTGGTGTATTAGATCATAATTGAAATTATCTTTCATGTTGTGTATTAAAAATTATAGAAATACAGTATTTGAACCGTAAAATCACATCTGTAAAATCACGAAATCGGCAAAATTTTGGGTACGGAGTCTTAATACAAAATTGTAAGAGCTTTGGTTGTTATTTCTTTACACAATTTCATTATTTTGTATTTCACAAAAAAATCTACGATATTTAACTGGCCTGCTTGGAGCCCTAACAGCCATATCATCAGATCGTGGCTTCGAACACAAATAGGTGGCTAAACCGGATACTGACTAGTTTCACGGGTGAATCCGTGAGCCGAAAAGCATTTTTTTTGCGGTGTATTGGTTTCGATTCTTTACCACATATCACAAGTTTAAGAAAATAGTTGTAAGGATTGTATGTATGTAATGGATTGCACTTTAGTAGTAGGACCATATACAGTCGCGGACTGAAAATGGTTATCACTTTTTAAACTCGATTCCATCTCATACCGCGCGCAATAAGGTCTAATATGTCGTATCAACAAAAATTATGACATTTTAAAATTGTGAAATGTTTCTAAGTATCGAACATTGCAAAAAGGCTGTCAATTACTTTCTGATTATGTAAACTCATTTAATAAAATGTTTTTTTTTTCTTTATATTTTGTGATATTTATCAAGCGTTTGTAAGCACATAAAAACCTCAATAAAAATACAAAGGTAACAAAATGATGGCAAGTTTAATCCTGCAGCCAAGGGCAGTTTTTATTTTGCAAACTCAGTTCAGAGTTCAGAGTCAAGAGAACTCGATTCTTAGTAGGTAAGTATCGCACCTCTTAAATTATTTTTCATGTCAAATAGGATCGACACCTATCAATAGTCATTTTATTTCCGGTCAACCTTATGAAACAGTAATGTGCAAGCAATTAAAGACCGTATGGTAGTAAATATTTTTAGTCTTGGACTGTACGTATAGCTAGAACTAACGTCATTGTTTTCCGTTTATGCTGTGCTAAATCTTTTTGAGAGTGGATTAAACAATAAATCAAAGTCATTAAAAATAATCACAATCTGGAAGTGCTCAATTAGTGAGGTGGAATGGCTTACGTAGTAGAAAAAACGGCAAGGAACATTTTTTCAACGTCCTCACTCATGAGATCATAAATTACGTTAATCGAAATCCAGAAGGAAGAAAACCGTCGTAGGATTTGCTCATCATTATTGATCGCTACGTCTAGTGACATTATATTTTACCGTATTTGTGAAGTAAAAATATTATTTCTAATTTTTTTTTGTAGACAACTAACCATGCTTAGTAAATCGGCTTTGAGAGATAGATGGACATGACAAAAATATGAGAATTCCGTCTTATTATAAAGTTTTCATTGAAAATAAAACTGAAATTATACCTTCCATTAAAGAAAAAAACGTTAAAATTAGCTTTCAAGGTAAAACTTACCAATGAATACATAAAAACAGGGTCAGCATTGCACAAAATACAACTATCTTATCCAACTGAGAATCCAAGAAAGCTTCTCATACCAATTATAATAAAACTAAATACCCAGAAAATTGTTACACGTCACTGTTACAAAGGGATTGTAAGAAAACCAACTTATTTCTGCGGCTAGCTTCGACTCGAAGTCGTTAGAAATAAATGTGTTTTCTAGTTTGTAAGCTGTTGTGGTAGTTTTGTAGTTGTGCGACGGTAATAGGGCGTCGTTACTCATCGTTAGATAGGGAGTGCTCACGTCGTGAACTATGGAAGATTTACAACCTTTTATCTTGAGAAATGCATTGGGCGATCAACTAGGAGGATGCGTTTTGTTTGCGATTTTTTGTTTTTCATCATGAAAAATCACTGAAATGCTGACAAGTGACAAACGGTCCTTAGTCCGGTGTAGGGTTTCGTTTTTCCCGACCTTTTTCCTTTCCCGGGACCCGGGAATGACCCGGGAATTTGCAGTGTTTTAGAGCATTCAATCTCATAAAGAAATTCCCGGGAATTCCCGGGAAAGCGCAAAAAAAATCCCGACTTCGGGAACGACGTATTTCCCGGGAATTCCCGATTCCCGGGACCCGGGAACGAAACCCTAGTCCGGTGTAGAGTCATTTGTTAACGTTCATAAGTGCCTTATCAGGGCCATTGAATAAATGCTTTTCGAATTTGAATTCATTTATCGGATCACTTTTGTGAGAAACAAACTATATCCGTGAAATAAAGTACGACATTAGGAAATACAATTACTACTATCGAAAGCCTTTGTTTTACCATGGTAAATATCTAAATAACTAATCTACCCCTTGCATACTGCAAAGCTCTTGCAAATTCATACGTTTAATAACTCAAATAATCCTTAAGTAAAGTTGGTTTATCTTTAAATTACACAAACATGTGCTTACGTATTTTGCGCAAACGATGTTCACATTAAAGATGACTTTGGAGAGAGCAAGTTGAGAATATTATATTCTGAAACGTACCCTACCATTTTGTTGACATAAAGGTTCATTCACATGCAGCACGTTGCGTAAATGAAACGGCACAGGCTTGTTTTTATATCTAGTGACATGACGCAAAGTCGACAGATAGTAGTCAACAGATGTCGTCATACAAATAATAGTGCGCACGCACAAAGGGGCTTTATAATGACAAAAACTACATGTGCGTGTATGTTGAAACGTTCATTCTAAGGGTCACCGCTCACTATAACAGCACGGCTACGCCTCAGCATTTACCTTGCCATGCAAGTGAGTTCTTTAAATCGTATGCGTGAAAGTAAATTTTACAATGACTAGATAAAATAGTTGACGCCTCGCGGCAAGCGCGCTTGACGCTACAAGCCACTAGTCCTACTGACCACACGCTTCCAGCGAGCGGTCCACTCCCTTGCTGCTTGACGCCAGCAAGCGGTATCTTGCCAAAGCCGCGCCACCAATTTCATCGGCGCCGCGCCGCCCGCGAGCTGCCACCTAGCGGGCGGCGCGCTGGCAGCTAGTGGTTGGATTAAGTTGAGGCGGTGCCGCCGGGCCATTGCTGCGATGGACTGGTGCTGACATAGTGAGCGAGACCCTAATAATGCGTTCCACCAGGCCATGCCAAGAATGAAAAACTATCATCACGCCGCAAAATTTCGTGCCAACGCGTCGAATTGCGTTTACTCTTCTAGTGTTATTATCATCATCATATTCGTTATCGTTGAAATAACAGACACGCACTAGCAAAAACATTCTTGCCGAGAATGTTGACCAATACTGACCAGTATATAAACGATCCACCTTTAGCGCACGTGCGTTTGTTGGGAATATGACAATAGATTATGTATGTATTGTCTGTGGTATTGTTTTTGTCTTTCAATGCTATCTGACACGTGCGGTGCCCGTTTATTTGATCGAACCTTTATTCTGCAAACGATATGACATGGTCACCAAACCAAAACTATGAGTGAATCAGTCTTCATCGTTTATAGAGACTAGGGGTTCCAACTTTTAAATTAAGTACAAAACTGTGGAGATTTAAACAGAGATAATAATGAAATATGTGTATGCTTAAGTGCTTTACGGCACACCTGCCAATTTCAGCATCGGATGAATAAAATATATCCCGCAATTAAGCATTCTCTTAGCAATTGAGTGACAGGAATATTGCATTAAATTGATCCCACTAATGTATTATACGATCGGATTTAAGTGATTTTATGTTCAATGAGATATACATATTATATATACCTTATTGTCATAGAAATCAATACAACTAAGTTCTAAGAAAACCTCAGAAAAAGAATAAGGAATCTTCAATAATAATAATAATCTTTATTTGATAAAGCTTAACCTATTACAGATGAGAAAAATAAACAAATAGATGTTGATTGAGTACATTATAAAAGTATCAGCTGAGTCTACACTAGATAGGCCTGTGTTGTAGACATCAGCTCGTTCCTCCGTGGTACAAGTAAGCTCATACAATACACATTATTAAGAAAATAATACAAATAATAAGTTAATATAGGTGAATACCTTGAATCATTAGCAATATAAGGGTTCGGTATCATCGGGTATCAATGTTCTATATACGTCTACAAAACTTCAAGACAGTAGAACTACAGGGAAAGTTAGAAGTCAATTTGAATTATTTTTATTAAATAATCCTTAAAACTATTTAAAAGAGGGATTGATTGAATGACTGAAAGCGAAAACATACATGCAAACTTCAAAAGTTGAAGACGCATTTTTATACCGCCTGATGGTAAGCAGCTACTGTAGCCATATGGATCTTGCAAAACACGAGGCATCACTCACGCGTTACCGACCCTTCCCCATGCTCTGGCGACCTTACTCACGCGCATGAACACAATATAAAATTATTTGCCTGTGGTATTCTGTAAAGTGGAGGTACTTCCCCAGTCGAGTGCTCTTTGAGCGAATTAACGCCATGCTCTACCTCTCTTCAAAACACACAAATACACAAAAATATGCTAATGAACAGAATTTCCATGCAATATTTACTCTAAAGCTTAATAGAAAGTTTATACGTGAAACAGTTTTCAAGCTAATAGATCCTTCATTGCCTTTAACCTATGCGCCAATACATCCTACGTTGTCTAATACAGGCCTTTACCCGAAAACTGTGGGAGCATAATAGGTTATTAAAACCCTCATATATTCTTGATAATATTTTCAGCAAAGAAGATAGATTATTTTATCTAATAGTCTATCATTTTCGACATATAAAAGTTCTTGATTCTTTTCATAATGTTTTTCTGATGCAATCGATTAGAAAAAGGGGAAAGTAGATAATAAATGGTCCTACATCTTTGCGGTTTTTGAATGTCATCCTGCGCAAAGCTACGCTTAAGGAAATCCCGATGAAAAAATTTTGGAGAATGAAGGATTAATGTACCACGATCCACTTTGAAATATCCGTCAAAATTTTTATACTGAAGAAATAATTGGACTGTTTTACAAAAATCTTAAACCGACTTCAAAGTACACTAAGAAGTAATGAAATCCTGATCTGATGAATGGGACCAAACGGGAAGTGTACCCCACCAGACAAAAAATAATTTTCCAAATCGGTTAATAAATGACTGAGTTATGAGGTAACAAACATAAAAAAAAAGAAATGAGAATCTCCTCCTTTTTTTGAAGTCGGTTAAAAATAACAATAAAAAGTCTTTTTAACTTTTACCAAAAGCCGTACCCGCCGTGGTTTTCCCAATGGAGTACAGCATGGGGTTCTTCAAAAAGGGTGTGAAAAGGTTTCTTCAGGGTCGGCAACGCGCGAGTGATACCCCTGGTGTTGCAAGCGTCCATAGGCTACGGTAACTGCTTACCATCAGGCGGGCCGTATGCTTGTTTGCCACCACAGTGGTATAAAAAAAAAAAAAAAAAAAAAGCAACTGTTATACATTTTGCAGCTTAAGTAACATTATCGTAACGTTTTACCTCCGTAAAAAATGAATTTATTCCTACAAAGTGGGTCAAATTGCCAAATTACCATGATTATTATGATGCTCTGTTTTACGTGGGGATAAAGTGTTTAGTTACAAATAAGATGTTGCTTTGATGTTGCGAATGTTCTATAAATTATTAAAATATCTCAGAAAAGACATGAATAAACACGAACATAATAGTATCTTAAAATGTGGACCTATTTTCACTAATGAGTATTTAAAAGACAAATATTTGGAGTACATAGACTGTACGACAATTTATCCCTGGAGGCTTAGACCTTGTACAGTAGTATATTATTTACTCTAAGCTAGAGCCTATTTAGATAGTAGGTCTTACACTAAAATATATTCATGAAATGAAACGTTGTCATTTAGTCGGTATCACTGCACGTTCGCACCTTTTGAACCTTGTCAGGGTTTGGACCCAATTTTGCATTTTAGATATTCACCGGATCACACGGTCTAACGAATATTCCTTTATATTTATTGATACGTATGGACGAAGGTTATCAAAATAACCGGAAAAATCTATCCTTAAGATGCGTAACAGTTCTTTCAGAGATTTATGTAATTTGGTAATATTTTTTGAAGTAGTTATTTTAGCATTATGGAAATTTCGAAAGACGTATATTGACACTTTCGTAGCACATTCGCAGCAATTTTCGTAGCAGGTAAAGATAACGAAACAAAATTGGTATTAAATTATTAATCGTAGTAAAGCTTGATATTGATTGAAGTACATAAGGTTAAAAACACTTTTAATTGAATCTATCATTTTATTTGTAGACCAAAGAGAACATTCTCTATCGAAACATTTTGAAAAAACAAACATTAAAATGAAACCCGGATACGTTTCACTCAATTCCAGCTTTCCCAACGGCTACAGATAGGGATTACTCTTTTTTCCATCACCCTGTATATAATTCCGCTTCGTTAGGCGATTGTGTTCGGTGGAATTGAGTGAGAGAGTTTAACTACAATTGAACAGATTGAGTTTACAATTTACAGATGCGACTATTTTTCTTTTTTTGCTAAAATATAAAACAAAAGGATCGCCATCATGATTGTTCTGATAAAGTAATTAGTTCTAGCGATATGAATTGTTATTAATTTCAACTAGATTTTAGCTACGTTACAAGAGCCCATTTCATTTCGTTACGAAGAGACCCTTCGTCACGAAATTCAAAAATCTATTAAAATGGAATAGATTTTGCGTGGTGATGTAATAAAACAAGTTACGAAAATTCGATCCGCCTCCGTGATGCGGTAGAAGATACAGGGATCTTATGAGAGTCCAACTCACGAGCCATTGAGGACATAATATGTATCCCGAGATAAGTAATATGTGAGATGGCTACTAAGAATTTGCAAATTACATATATTTTCAGTGAAAATTGGGTACAATTGCCAAAATAATATCATAAGTTAAGACAACAACACTGCTCGAGGTTCTCGGAAAGAATATTTTTAAATATAAAACATGTTAATGCAAATACGATACTTAAAATAAAAGTTTAAAGTTTAATTTGATTCGCATTTAAATGAATTGCAATATTATAATATAAACAAAGATTGGATACCGCTATCTGCGGTCGTAAAGTAAAATTGGTTGTCAATCCGCTTTGCCAAGTGTCCATAAAACTGTATCTTAAATATACGAGTGGATAATCTTATTTGAAATTATATTGGAGCAAAGCTGAATGAAAATTCAAATTGAGACTTCTATCGTTGTATCAAAGCTCAAAATTGTTAACTTAAGTTTATGGATAAAAAACTTTAATTAATCCTGTCATAAAAGCAAACATAAGGAATGTTGTACGAAAGTTTTAATCTAATTAAGTAACAATGCAAGCAGAATATGCTTAAGGCTCGGCTTAATTCTTCAAATTATACATCGTACCAACTACTGTAGTACCTAGACAGTAAAAAAAACAATATTATAAGCTTACAAAATTTGCTCTTGCTTTGAAATTTTATATACACTTCATGTTTGTCCAAAGTGAAACATAACAAATGTATTAATTAGTTGTGATTTTAATCCTATTAAAACAAGATACAAGGGCCGCCAGACCTTTCTTATTTTTGATCGCCAAAATGTATAGAATTGGTCAGTGTTTGTACATACTTAAAACGTACACATACTTGCTAGCTTGCCTCAACGCGACGGCCAATTTACAGGTACCAGATATGAAAATCATGATGTACTTTACTTATTCGGAAAGCTGTTGTAAAAAAAAACTTTATTTACAAAAAATATGTACAAATTACAATCTATACTAAGTATAAAAAATTTCCTCAAGTCTGCTGCTCTCTGATTTTTATGTATGTTTTACAATATATAGTTAAAAATAAATCAATAGGTACTCCTAGACACCTCCGGTCGGAAAATATTAATCTTACTTATAGTCTAATCACGCCGGGCACAGGATTCACCCTGTTGCCGTTGAATTGCGCTTATCTCGCGGGAATCGAAGATAGATTGAGAACTTATAACTATTACTTACCTACGATGCAGATATACGTCTTAAATTGCACTTACACCGGTGTAAATATATAGTGTAATGTTGTAAATAGTGCTATTATATGTCTATTTGTGTGTAGCTGCTGTTTGGCGATATATTTGTAATAAATTCCAATATAATTAGATTAGGCTCAAAAATGAAGCGAGCGAAGAAAAAAAATATAAAGCAAACATCATAAAGAAATGTTTGAATTATAAATTCGTTCCAATTAAAAATAAAATTATACAACCAGCGCCATCTATTAAACTGCATGAATGGCGCGACTAGTCTGAATATTTTTGTATAGGATACTTAGAGAACTATTTCAATACCTACATTTTGCAAGCAACCAGGCCACTCGTAGAGGCCAACCATTCCCTAAACACAATTAAAATGTCGCTGTGAGTATAAGCGTGACATTATTCGTGCAAAAGTGAGCTTCCTCAACAATTTCGGGAATGTTTGGCCTCTACGATTGGGCTGGCTGTTTGGCCCTGGAATCTTGGAGTATAAAGGCCTTGGATGAAAAACCCTACGAGATTACTCTACCATACAATTCTGCAGCTTATTTGTACCAACAATAAACAAGCTCTCAAATTCCTAGCCGATTCGGCGTAATTAAGTAACACATCCAAACATACATCTTTCGCATTATCATATAAACTACAAATTGGATTATTATAATATTAGGTATAACGTAGATAGTAATTATGTATAGCAACAATTTACTTGACTTAATGCTGAGCTTATATAATCGATTATAATATCTGCTGTATTGGAAATTAAGAATCCAAGCTTCGAGTAGCTTTCGGACAGCTTATCTCAGCTTACGTGGATTTATTATTCGCCGCCTACGGTATTTACCTCTTTTCAAATACAGGAAGAAAAAAGGTAAGAATGTTATAAAAAAAAATTAAATCAATGTTATTCTTTCGAAATTTTTTGCGCAATCAAAATCTTACTATTGAAGAGTTTTTTGTTTTCCTACTAATCATACACGCTATTGTATGTTACACTCAACCACCACTGGATCGGATTTTCATGTAATTACATTAAAATAGGTAACAATTTTGCGAAGCGCTCGTGGTGTAGCATGATTAGCCGTTCTTAATCGATCGGCAAAGATAAGCTACGTCTGTCGTAGTCGGTACCTGGATGGGTGACCACCTAGTGGTATTTCAAATCGAGCGTTTCAGTGCTTCGGAAGACACGTAAAGCCGTTGGTCCCGGTTATCACTTAATTGTGATGGTTGTCAAACTGCGCAAAAAAAATCAAACCATAAACGGGTGAAACCGCGGGGGTATGCTAGTCAATTTATAAGAGAGGTAGATTATCATCTACCTCTCTATTCGCTTCTATTCTCTATTATAATTATATACCTTTATTCGCTCAAAAACCGAATTACCTCCAGAATACCGCAGCCAAATAACTTTGTGTTGTATTCCTGCGCGTGAGTAAGGTCGCCAGAGCTCATTGGAGAGGGGGAGTAAGGGTTTGTAACGCGTAAGTGATGCTCCGACAATATGACTACGGTAACCGCTTACCATCAGTCGGGCCGTATGCTTGTGTACCGACTACGTCGTTAAAAAAAGTATGATCACTGCTTTTTCTACGGGTTGTCAACAACTGCGTGAATATTTCACTATACAAGTGATAGTAAAACCTAAAATCTCAGCTCCGTTTAATGGATAATTTAACCCCAAGTTTAAATCTTACAAGTTACGACCTAAGAAATAGCAATGGTTACTTAATCTCTCAGCAAGAAAACAATCTACTTTGTAATGTAGGAGGTTTAATTTATGCCGGCGGAGCGGAGTTGCGGTGCCACACTGAGTTAAATTCATTTAAGTAGGTGTCTGAGTGAATGTTTTATTGCATCGCTAGTTTTTGTTCGTGTAGCATTAACTGCCTCCTATTAATTAAAAAATAAAGAAAGAATATATCGTACTAGCCATTTTCTTGTTGCGCGATAATTTTGAAAAGTGGCTCGTGGTGCAGCATGATAAGCCGTTCTTAATCGATCGAAAAGTTAAGCTACCACCGTCGTGGTCGGTACTTGGATGGGTGACCGCCTATAGGTAATTCAAATCGAGTTTTCCGTGCTTCGGAAGGCCCGTAAAATTATTTTAAATGTAATTTTATATAAACTTTTTCGCAGCCAATAAAGTGCACTTTTCCCGTTAGCGTAATTATGAAGGAAAGTTTTCATTTTTCCGAGAAAAGTTGAACAACAAAATTTAATAGCGCTGAACTTCAACTCCATAAACGCTTATTTATTTAAACAGTTTTAAATATTAACGCTTTGCGTCTATTTTCATTCACTTTTTGTATAACATAAGTAATTTATTATGTGAACATTTTAGCAGCTTTGCAAAATGGAAACAAGTTACTGAAAATGCTTCAATAAAAATATATTTCAATCTAGAAACTTTGATTACAACCCGAATACACCTGCTACGGCTTAACCTGAAAAATTAGCGACAACCCATTTTCACCGAGAAAAAAATACCGAAGAGAAAAACGATTCAACGTTCAGTTTCACAACTCAATGGGCCGAATAATAAAACTACGGTACGTATAATAGTTAGTGTAGCATCGATTTATCATGAAAAAATATAATAGGAATGCGTCAAAAATAGAGAATAGATTTATATGAAATTGATGAATGTTTGGGCATAAATAATCGACTATTGAATGACATGTTCCATTGTATTTTATAGTCGATTTTGTTTATCTAGCCGTGATGAATTGCTATCGTAAATAACGGTCGACCGCAGTTTGAGTGTATCGGCTATTAAAGTTCTAGGTTGAAATTCGGCGATGTTTTGTTTTTTTGACGGGCCAGTGGGCGTAGTTGGTCAAGAGTCTGGTAGATTCCACCTATTGCGCCGTAGGTCGTGGGTTGGATTCCCACACAGGACATGCATTTGTGTTCATGAACATATCTGTATGTCCTGAGTGTGGGTGTAATTATGTATATTAAGTATACATGCAAGAAAAAAAGTAGTATATGTATTATATGAGTTATCTGGTTTCCATAGTACAAGCTCTGCTTAGTTTGGGATCAGATGACCGTGTGTGAGGTATGTCCCACGATATTTATTTATTTATATTCTTGGCTAGTTTGACCTTCATAATATTTTGTACGTATAAAAATAAACTTCTCAACAATTTGCACAAAATTGCTTTCCATTTTATAAAAAAACAAAACACGGAATCATATTCACTACGATCTTCAAATCTTGTTTTTTTTTTACATGTTATTTAACAAATTAACAGGAGAATTTTACTTTTACCCTTTCATTTAAAGCTTCAACAATGCTTCGTAATTCCAGGTGTGTGAAGTGCTCTGCATCGGGTTCGACCATCGGATATATCAGTGATATTCACAAATTGATTTACTGGCCGTGGCCGCCCCCCGGGGCACCCCTCGATTTTACGCCCCACTTCGCCGCTACTTAATGAACTTTGCAACCTGATAAAAACAGATGCTTCTATTAATTAATGTATGTGTTTACTCTGTGCCTATGTTTTAGAGTAAATAATTTGAATAATAATGATAAATATGAATCGCTTTAATTAACCATGGAGACGTTATTCTACTAATACTGTTTTCTTTCCCGTTCATTACTATAATTAAATAATAAAGAAATTAATTCTATTGGCTGTCGCTGTGGCCATAAAATATTTGCTGCCATTTTTAATACACGACCATTTTTTTTTAATTTGACATATTTTAATTTTCATTCGTGGGGCCCAAATCTGCTATTACAATTATTGAGTATAGCCATTCAACGTGGCAATGCTGCCAGTGTTCTGGGAACGTTACCCACTGGCACGGATTTAGAATAGTTTTATTTTTTAAATATTAGGTTTAGTTTAGAATATAATTTATTATTTAATATTTAACGTATAAATAATGTACAAAAATACATTATTGAGTTCCAATGAACTATCATTGAACAAAATTTTCGGTTTTGGTAGCCTAATCATACAATATCATCAGATACCATTATTAAATTAGTAGACACGATCAATACAACATGTAATGTGATATGTCAGAATGTACTTTTAGTAAAAAAAGCAGACTTGACAAAATAAAAAAAGTGACATCGCTGCCTTTGTGGAGACAGTGTTGGACATCTTGGTCATCATGGCCTCTCGTGTTTTAGGAGCGCTGGGCGGCTCCGCCGATCTCTTGTCACCGCTGGCATACCAGCCGTTTTAGAACCGAGTGGTTTGGTGCGGGACGATGGGAGGAGACCGGATGGAATGACTTTAGTGCCCTGGAAGTTGGGACGACCATTGGTTTCGGATGCGTCGACACCTTGGCTCCGTCGCACCTTCCAGACACTTCAGTAATGGCTGGTGCCGCTGCCGCCCAGCAAGAATGCCTGAAGCGCCGCAAATATGCATCTATAGGCAATGGATGCATTTTTGATTATGAAAACGCTCATAGCGAAAATATAGCTCGCAACGCGTCGTGATCACTGTAAAACATCCACAAAATTCGTGTTATGGCTCTCAAAAAAACGCCCATGACGCGTTGTGGCAATCACAGAAAGACCGCATAGCGAAATTCGTGTCGTGGCTACCATGCTATTCGATCACAACGCGTTGTGGCAATGAAAAAAAAGCCATGACGCGCATGGAACGGAACCTTATTAGAATACGACGCTTTTTAGGGTTCCGTAGCCAAATGGCAAAAAACGGAACCCTTATAGATTCGTCATGTCTGTCTGTCTGTCTGTCCGTATGTCACAGCCATTTATTTCCGAAACTATAAGAACTATAATGTTGAAACTTGGTAAGTAGATGTATTCTGTGAACCGCATTAAGATTTTCACACAAAAACAGAAAAAAAAACAATAAATTTTGGGGGTTCCCCATACTTAGAACTGAAACTCAAATTTTTTTTTTTCATCAAACCCATAAGTGTGGGGTGTTTATGGATAGGTCTTCAAAAATGATATTGAGGTTTCTAATATCATTTTTTTCTAAACTGAATAGTTTGCGCGAGAGACACTACCAAAGTGGTAAAATGTGTGTCCCCCCCCCTGTAACTTCTAAAATAAGAGAATGATAAATCTATAAAAAATATATAATGTACATTACGGTGCAAACTTCCACCGAAAATTGGTTTGAACGAGATCTAGAAAGTAGTTTTTTTTTAATACGTCATAATTTGAAATTAATATCAAATACTCAGGTCTATACTACCATTTACTTATATACCTACAGGTTTGTACGGAACCCTCGGTGCGTGAGTCTGACTCGCACTTGGCCGGCTTTTTTTATACTACTAAGTTGGCAAACAAGCATACGGCCCGCCTGATGGTAAGCAGTTCCCGCAGCCTATGGACGCTTGCAACACCAGGGGTGTCATTCGCGCGTTGCCGACACCCTGCATAAATGTCTTCACACCCTTTTTGAAGAACCCCATGCTTTACTATATTTGCAAAACCACGGCAGGGAGCCCTTCCACAATCACAACACAAAAGTGTTTTGCGATCCTACAGTCCTATTAGCCTCGAAACATTTTGGTCCTTTATCCTTGGGATTTTTTGTGTCCTGTAATAAGTTCCAGACAGACAATGTCCCATGATGCTTAAAAATAAGCCTTTCGCTTAATGAGCGTTTTCATGCTTGCCGAGTTACTTGCCTGTTCTTCTCAGTTGAAGGCCGACTTAAGAACTGGTAGTAACTTCAGTAGTGTTAAGTGTTAACCTTCGTCAGTGCTCTATATTAGGTTCTGAATTGAATAAATGGCTTTGACTTTCGGTTTTTGAGCATAACATATACGTTATATAAACCCCAAAACATCTGCTTTTAATTTTTTTGTCTGATTGTTTGTCTGTATTCTTGTCTGTTTGTTTTTTCCAGCATCACTCAAAAACTATGGATTGCGATAAAATTTAGCATGCAGATAGCCTATAAATATAATAATAAATAAATAATAAATATCCTGTATATGCCTGTATGGAGAAGGGCATAGGCTACTTTATATCCCGAGAACGCGGGTACAACTAGTGAATAAATAAATTTACTAAAAAGAAAAAGCAATAGCATTAACATCACACCATTTAAAATCCTGTAGGAAAAGACACCTGATAGCGTAATTTATAGAGCTATTTGCAAAGGGTGAAGCGCAGGTAAAAACTGTAAAAAGGGTGTAGATATTGAACGCTCCTTGTAAAAAGGTCAGCACCTCCAGACACTCATAAAAGAGAGCTCTTGCGTATATTCCAAGTTGATTTGAAGGGCTATATTACATCCGATCAGACAGGAATTGGGAAAATTTATATAGTCGTATTGCAAGCGATTTGGACATGGATGAGCATGTAAGGGTTCGAACGACAATGCGGCGAACTATGTTTGCTTCTTTTTTATTTACATAGGTATATTTTACCGGAAATGTATGAAACCTAGGAGTTCTGTAAAATTCCTAGGAAACGTACGGTGCCGCGGTAGCGGCTGGCGAGCGCTAGATCCATAAATGTTTGTGCACAATAAAAAGGATCATTGAATTTTATACATTTCCAAACACCAATTAGGAGTTGCATATATAAATAAACTAGCTTTAGCCCGCGACTTCGTCCGCGTAGATTATTTCTTTTTTCTGGATATGAATTATCTCATCTCACTATATAATATTATAAATGCGAAAGTTTGGATGTTTGTGAGTTTGGATGTTTGTACCACAATCACGTTTCAACATCTGAACGGATTTGGATGAAATTTGGCATACAGATAGAATATGGTCTGGATTAACACATAGAATACTTTTTATCCCAGTAATGTGTTCCTGTGGGATGATTTTCAATATTTATTTACTTGAAGAACTATAACTATATAGGTATATAAGTATATCCTACTGTGAAATTTGGATGGATGGATTTTTGTTACTCAATCATGCCAAAAAGGCTCTTGATGAAATTAGGCACAGAGATAGATTATAGTCTGGAATAGCACATTGGTTGCTTTTTATCCCAGAAAGTGTACGTTTCTGATTTTCACAGAGCAAGGGATCGATATGATTTTTGCATAGTGGTAGTTTAGGGGTCAGAGAATGACATAGGCAAATTTTTATACCGAAAAAAATGCACTTTTTATCTCACTAATATCTCATCTCATCTCATCTCACTTCTCACTATCCTAACTAATCCTAACTAATATTATAAATGCGAAAGTGAGTTTGTTTGTTTGTTACGCCTTCACGCCTCAACTATTCAATGGATCATCATGAAATTTGGCATGCATATAGCCTATGGTATGGAAAAGGACATAGGATACTTTTTATCCCAGTAATGTGTTCCCGTGGGATGATTTTCAATGTTAATTTATTTGAATGACTATAACTATACATACCTAAATGTATATATCCTACTGCGAAAGTTTGGATGGATTTATGTTTGTTACTCAATCACGGCAGAACGGCTGAACGGCTCTGCATGAAATATATTATAGTCTGGAGTAGCACATAGTTGCTTTACAATAAAAAGTTACTCCTTAGTTCTTACACTTTTCACGTTACTCATTCCGAAGTCAGATAGTAAGAAGCTGTCGCCGTAGCTTCCTCCGGTATAGCCGCTACACTACTGAACGGCAGGCGGACTGCACATTAAGTTTTAAAACTGCCATTAAATCATGCATACGAAGAGTCACCCATTTGCGATTTCAGCAAAAATTGCTCTCAGGGTATGATGGTACGACAATGTACACTTTTAGAGTGGGATGAAAGTACGATGTCCCATTAACAAAGCTGTAGAGGCGTTAAACCGAACTCTTCAGGACTTACGAGAGATAAGAATCTTTTTTTTTATTAAATGGGTTTGCGTTTGGCCACTGACCCGCCTATAAGGGACGATGACGAAGCCTAAGATGGAACACGCTTACCCAGAAGAAACCTATTCGCTCTGGCCTTGAAAGTTCCTAGATTGTAAGAGTCAGGAAACACAGACGCCGGAAGCAAGCCGGATTTTATGGGATCATCAATCTTATTTTAAGCAAAAGTTTAAAAAAATAGTTTTAACAACAATATGAGAGTGCACCTTTATAATTACGTAAATTCGGGACAATACGTATTGAAAACTGGCGATTGACGTTTGGGCACGGATGCTAAAGATTGTATTTTACTTAAAAGGTATTCTGTAATTTTGTGTGGCAAAAGGAGAAAGTTTATCATACCTCGAATCCCAATAATCCCCACTGATCTACTATTTCAATTCAAAAGACTCCAGTTTCCAATCAAACTTAGTTTCGCTATTACTATTAACAAAGCGCAAGGACAAAAATTGCAGGTAGCAGGGGTGCATTTGGAAAAGCCATGCTTTTCTCATGGCCAGCTATATGTAGCATATTCGCGTTTTGATTGATAAAATCTATAAAAACGCGGGCAAAGCCGCGGGTAAAAGCTAGTTATTAATAAAACACAAACCAAACATTTCGAAATCTATAAAAAAACTAACCTAAACACAGTAAATAAAATCCAAATTATAAAGCAAATCGAAGTCCGCGAGAACAACCAAGTCGTATTATAATCAAAATAAATGTAACCAAACAACTATATCAAATCAAAAAGAAAAAAATCTGAATCCGTAAAAGTAAGCCAAAAGTAGTTTTCGATTTCGATCCCTTGCTCTGTGAAAATCAGAATCGTACACTTTCTGGGATAAAAGCAACCTATGTGCTATTCCAGACTGTAATCTATCTCTGTGCCTAATTTCATCCAGAGCCTTTTTGGCGTGATTGAGTAACAAAAATCCATCCATCCAAATTTCACAGTAGGATACACTTATATTCCTATATAGTTATAGTTCTTCAAGTAGATAAACATTGAAAATCATCCCACTGGAACACATTACTGGGATAAAAAGTATCCTATGTGTTAATCCAGACCCTATTCTATCTGTATGCCAAATTTCATCCAAATCCCTTCAGATGTTGAAGCGTGATTGTGGTACAAACATCCAAACTTTCGCATTTATAATATTAGTGAGATGAGATATTAGTGAGATAAAAAGTGCATTTTTTTCGGTATAAAAATTTGTCTATGTCATTCTCTGACCCCTAAACTACCACTATGCAAAAATCATATCGATCCCTTGCTCTGTGAAAATCAGAATCGTACACTTTCTGGGATAAAAAGCAACCTATGTGCTATTCCAGACTATAATCTATTTCTGTGCCTAATTTCATCCAGAGCCTTTTTGGCGTGATTGAGTAACAAAAATCCATCCATCCAAATTTCACAGTAGGATACACTTATATACCTATATAGTTATAGTTCTTCAAGTAGATAAACATTGAAAATCATCCCACTGGAACACATTACTGGGATAAAAAGTATCCTATGTGTTAATCCAGACCATATTCTATCTGTATGCGAAATTTCATCCAAATCCGTTCAGATGTTGAAGCGTGATTGTGGTACAAACATCCAAACTCACAAACATCCAAACTTTCGCATTTATAATATTAGTGAGATTTCATGCAGAGCCGTTCAGCCATTCTGCCGTGATTGAGTAACAAACATAAATCCATCCAAACTTTCGCAGTAGGATATATACATTTAGGTATGTATAGTTATAGTCATTCAAATAAATTAACATTGAAAATCATCCCACGGGAACACATTACTGGGATAAAAAGTCCTATCCTATGTCCTTTTCCATACCATAGGCTATATGCATGCCAAATTTCATGATGATCCGTTGAATAGTTGAGGCGTGAAGGCGTAACAAACAAACAAACTCACTTTCGCATTTATAATATTAGTTAGGATAGTGAGAAGTGAGATGAGATGAGATGAGATATTAGTGAGATAAAAAGTGCATTTTTTTCGGTATAAAAATTTGCCTATGTCATTCTCTGACCCCTAAACTACCACTATGCAAAAATCATATCGATCCCTTGCTCTGTGAAAATCAGAAACGTACACTTTCTGGGATAAAAAGCAACCAATGTGCTATTCCAGACTATAATCTATCTCTGTGCCTAATTTCATCAAGAGCCTTTTTGGCATGATTGAGTAACAAAAATCCATCCATCCAAATTTCACAGTAGGATATACTTATATACCTATATAGTTATAGTTCTTCAAGTAAATAAATATTGAAAATCATCCCACAGGAACACATTACTGGGATAAAAAGTATTCTATGTGTTAATCCAGACCATATTCTATCTGTATGCCAAATTTCATCCAAATCCGTTCAGATGTTGAAACGTGATTGTGGTACAAACATCCAAACTCACAAACATCCAAACTTTCGCATTTATAATATTAGTGAGATTATAATATTAGTTAGGATTAGTTAGGATAGTGAGAAGTGAGATGAGATGAGATGAGATATTAGTGAGATAAAAAGTGCATTTTTTTCGGTATAAAAATTTGCCTATGTCATTCTCTGACCCCTAAACTACCACTATGCAAAAATCATATCGATCCCTTGCTCTGTGAAAATCAGAAACGTACACTTTCTGGGATAAAAAGCAACCAATGTGCTATTCCAGACTATAATCTATCTCTGTGCCTAATTTCATCAAGAGCCTTTTTGGCATGATTGAGTAACAAAAATCCATCCATCCAAATTTCACAGTAGGATATACTTATATACCTATATAGTTATAGTTCTTCAAGTAAATAAATATTGAAAATCATCCCACAGGAACACATTACTGGGATAAAAAGTATTCTATGTGTTAATCCAGACCATATTCTATCTGTATGCCAAATTTCATCCAAATCCGTTCAGATGTTGAAACGTGATTGTGGTACAAACATCCAAACTCACAAACATCCAAACTTTCGCATTTATAATATTAGTGAGATGAAATATATAAAATAAAATAAAAACTAGGAAAAATGTGTTTTAAATAACCTTCGGCAAATTATTTGACACATTTCCTTGGAATTGTATAGAATTCCCGGCCCATTGCCACTTCAGCTTGCTAATTCGTTGAGCTATGTCGGTCACTTTGGTTTTTTGTCGGATGACTTCGTTGCGAATTCTATCCTTCAAAGAAACTCCGAGCATAGCTCTTTCCATAGCTCGCTGACTGACTTAAAATTTTCGGACCAGTCTATGCGTCAGTATCCACGTCTCGGCTCCGTAGGTCATCACAGGCAGGACGCACTGGTTGTATACCTTGTTACGAATTAGCAAGCTGAAGTGGCAATGGGCCGGTCACATCTGCCGCAGAGCCGACGGTCGATGGAGCAGACGAGTCTTAGAGTGGAGACCGCGTCTTGGCAAACGTAGTGTGGGGCGCCCCCCAGCCCGATGGACTGACGACCTCATAAGTCCAGCAGTGGACTTAAGAAAGGCTGATGATGATGTATAGAATTCGTAGGTTTCACACATTTCAGATAACATAGATAGATAGATGTCTTTATTGTACTCTTGAAAGCCGTAAACTAATTAAACCTTACGACATCTTACCGAACCCTTCATTCGGTAAGATGTTTCTTGTATTTAATTTTCCTTTAACTTTTAATTTTATTTCATTTTTATTTGTTGTTTAGCCCACTGACAGACGGATAGCGGAGGCTTTAGTAATAGGGCCCCGTTGGCACGGGTATTGAGCGTTTCTTCATTGGGGCGACACGACACGACACGGCACCGGCCACATGCTGTCCACGACACCAGTGGATGCATAATTCTACGAGATTGTACAGCACGCCGTCTCACTGGGCCGGCACCGCAGCGATTTCGTTGCCGGCCGCGAAATATTGTCGTAAGCAAGTCTCCCACTGGTGTCTTGCTTGGCGGCATCTTTATGCTTGTGTTGTGTTCACAAGCAAGCTTCCATGTAGGCGTGCGAGTGGACGCACCGCCCGCGCCCCCGCGGCTCTCGTTATTACCGCGTCGTGTCGTGTCGTGTAGTTCCAATGAAGAACGTAGCTGCCGGAGTCGCCCGTCGACATGTCGCCGCAGGCAACGCCATGTCGTGTCGTCTCGCCCCAATGAAGAAGCACCCATTGGGTACGAAACCCTTAAAAACAAGAACAACATTAATTACTGTACAATAAGCGGTATAAACGCTAAGAAGCGATATCTTCCAGGCAATTTTCGGATGGAGAGGAATCAATCAATAAAATACGGTGGTGAACTTTTATACTAAAAAAAAGGTAACTTTCTTAGAACTGAGGTACTTTTCGTTCCTAAGTTCTTGACAAAACAAATCATTGTCTATTTAATTTTCTAGGAATATTGTCTACGCTTTTTAGGGTATTCATTCTAAATTGAAAAAAAGACATCTTGATACTTTTATTTAATATTTTTTTTTTAAGATAATGCCTACAATTTTGCCAGCCGACATAAATAAAGCTAAACAATTTCCCAAGAATTTAGAAACCCATTGGAAGGTTCCGGAGAAATCTCACATAGATCTCTAGTCGGATATTGCAGTTCGATTGCTGCCAGCGGCGTACATGCAAGATCGTTTTACGCAGCTAAGGGTAGATAAAATAGGGGTGTAACTGAATAACAACTCGGGAAATGTTTCCAAAAGCCGGCTCTACGTGTTTGTTTATTTTATATCAGAGTAAATAAAGAGCTAATTTCAAAAGGTTTGTTTACGAAGGCGCGTATTCATATCAAGTCGGGGTCACCAATGAAACCTCTAAATGCTATCTATAATAAAGAAGTTGAAGGTGTAACACAAAATCAATTACTAAATAAATATAATGTTTTCCTAAATAAATA
Organism: Achlya flavicornis; assembly: GCA_947623365.1. NCBI lineage: Eukaryota > Metazoa > Arthropoda > Insecta > Lepidoptera > Drepanidae > Achlya > Achlya flavicornis. The sequence goes on along the minus strand of OX392468.1, from coordinate 3,357,538 downwards.
AAAATTAAAATAAAATTACCGAAAGCTGGCACCTTCACAGTACTCACACATATGCAATTTCACGATACAGTATGTTTTATGACATTATTGCTTCTAATCAGTCGGTCAATTCTAATGGATGAATGCAAAAAAAAACACTCTATGAGTGCAAAGGTAAAACAATAACTGTCTCCTTCATACTTATAAGCTTGACCGCGCGCGAGAGAGACGGACCGAGTTTTCATGATACACATGCAGTGCCACGTCACGCCGCTTAGTCACAGACACTATTCAAGCGCAAAGTGTAAATGTGTTGAACGTATGAACGTGCCAGCTTTCGGTAATCGACCTGTACCACGCTGACATATTTTTTCTTAGCGAGACAAAGAGAGTATTGATACCATAACACCTATATCCTCAGTTTGACATTAATAATTAATGGAACACAACATGCATCAATTAATATTAGAATAATCCATATTGTATTATAGAATATTTCCAGGAAACGTTTACTTGAAAATATAATTTAAAAAAACATACGCGTCGAACATTTCGCCTTTTCTTGAAGTCGGTTAATAATGGGTAGACACTGTGTCACCACTTAGATATTATTTCGATTTCAGGTTTGGTCCCATACAAATAATTGGTCAGCATGAAAACCCATACAAGTTACGAAGAGATGCCATTTCAAAATATGCATACTGTATAGTTTGGTACCAGGTTACATTTAAAAAATCTTCGGAAACAACATTCTTATGAATTCTTTATACCGTGTTTATACCATATTTTCAAACCATCCAAATGACACCTTTACCAAGTTTGCCATAGCTATGCCAGCCACACTTTGTTAAGCAAATCCGAGTGCATTGTTTGTGCTTCCGTGCACAAAGCCGCACACAGCAACCTGAATTTAGCATACATGGCTTACATTGATTAATTGAATATTGTCTATTGTAATTCTAAATACCTCAGTCAATACATGACTTATTTTGAATAATGCAATTTCAAATAAGCTTATTGTGAGTACGTTTATTTACCACATGTCTTCACCCGCGGTTTCACCCACTTTCGTTCTTCACCAGGTCAAAATCTTAATATAGCTAAATTCACCTATTACGCTCTAACAAAAAAAACGCTAAGTTGCAGGCAAAGTTCAGCTGACCGGACATAGTCTGCAATTGGCAAGTTTTTTTGAAAGCCTTGCGCCAGATTTTACTGTGCAGTTCTTACATGAATGTTTGTGTGTCAATATTCAATCCCTTGTATTTCTAACAAGGGGTTGAATATTGACAAACCCTTCTTTAATGTATGCTTGCATTATACACGACCCAAGAATTAATATCATTTGGAAGTCCAGAGGCACTCTAAGCGCTACTCGAATCACCCCATTCGCTAGGATCACTATTCAACTAATTGAGAAAAAATTACTCGCATGTATCTCGACTATTAACGTCACTATGATTAAAAATACCAATGCCAGATTTTGATTAAACATGAAACATTGACATAGCTCGAAATATAAAAAAAGTCGAAGAACATATCTAAATTGGGGGTGATTCGGTTACATCTAAAAATCAAAATAAAAAAATTAGGGGGAATACACTTAAACTGAGAAAACTCCGGCAAGAAACTCAATAAGGCTTTTTTTTTGTTTGTGTGTAAAGCTTGTTTTATCTCTGGACTTCACTACTTCTTAGGACAACCCGTATATAGAACGTGTTTGCACAATTTCAAGTTTCCAGAGTCTAGACTTTAGGAGCCTTAATATCTTTTATCAAACTACATAGAAGCATCGCTCTATCATGTCATTAAGTCATAGTAAATTTTGAAGCGCTAGTGTAGTTACCGCTAACAGCGCTGAACTAGGCTGTTACTTAGATGACACCCGTGTTGAGTGCTACGTCATTAAGCCGTTATGTCACTACTGTATACATAGGTACTGTGTTCTACTGGAAGTGATCAAGTATTTACTAGCTCCTTGCTAGCATGGGTGACATAACTCTGAATGACGTAGTTTTTTTTTGTTGATGTTTTACATTAACGACAATCCATGCATATGGGACAGCTTGTTACATTATATGCGCAAATCAAATATCTTTTGAGATTTCAGATTCTATAGATTAAGTCTGCTATTTTATTTGTGTTCCAAAGAACTATCAGTGGTGTCAACATTTACAGATGTGAAAGTTTTTGTAGTCTAGTAATTCATAGCGTCAAGAACTATTGTGAAATTAATAGACAATTCACATTAGCTCCATAGCGATGGCGTCATAATTGGATCGTGTCAGAATGTAATTTTTAGTTAAAATAATATACTTGGCGTATTCCACTATTTAAGTAAAGTATATTAATACTTCTTTCTACAATGGGAGTTACCGCGTCGCCCTCGCCGCTTCCCTACTATCGATACATCGCATAGCTCGAGCTGTGCATCTTCCTCGCGCAGCTACTTTGCGGCGGCGCATCTTCATAGCACATCTTACTCGCACAGCTACATAGGTTAGTATCATTGGAAACGGTCACATAGTTTCACAGCTTAGCTATAACATCCTCGCAGCATAGCTGCATAGCACATCTCTGGTGGAAAAGCAGCCTAAAACATTCAGGTAATCTACATGCTGACTGATTGAGCTGTCCCTCACGGTTTTCCCCGGGTTTTCAGTATAAAGTCTATGTTCCTCTACATGCCATATATCTGCATATGTGGGGTTTACTCGTCGATTGCCAAATAAAACTCCCCTTCCAATAATAAAAAACTCAAGATGGACTGTATATTCATAGATTAAAGTTACAGAGTCGATTACAACTAAAAAACAGTCAGAACTTAGGCTATGGTAATTGTGATAATTGCAGAGAACATTGTCCATACATTTGGACTTAGTACTTGGGTGTTTTTAGCACATCTTGACCATCTACGAAGATAAAGAGTAAAAAATGCTGTTTTAACCAATAAGAGGAAACCGGAAACATCACCTGATCCTAGGCCACACGCTATTGGACCCCAAGAGCGTCGTCGTTACTTTTTCCAAGGTCGCTACTCCTGATCCTCAGTTCCAGAAATGCTCCTCTAACCCATATAGTCGTCCTTGTCAAACTGTCATGACATCCCTCTTTTTCCCGCGTAGGTGTCCCTAACCAACAGTTTACAATGTAAAAGAAAGTGGTCAAGTGTGATCCAGTGCTAAAAACACGTAAAGTCTCACATAGTGAAAATACCTATTTCCATACATAATAACAGTGATCTGGCTTTAAAACAGAGTGCCATAATCAAAATATTACAAGTTATTTTGTCAAATTTACAACATTTCCAAAAAGTTTACATTTTTGCTTATATCTTATTACTTATTGACAATTTAACTATTTCACAATAGGCTAGGGTATATAAATACACTTTATTTTGTAATACCAACAACATAATTTTCAAATGCCCATAACTTTTTTACCTGTGAATCCTTACGCGTCATTCATACGGATTCGGTACCTAAATATATCTGTCAACAAAGATATAAAGCCATAACAATGACATATAGGGCTATTCTATTGATAAAAACATGATTTATGACCTAGGGAAGCCAGGTACATAAGGCCATTTACTGCTCCGAGCGAGCAAACGGCTCTCGTACCGGTAACGCTAATAGTTCCGGGCGACGAAACGCGCCGACCAATCAGAGCGCAGGCTCCTCCCCCAGAGGTTATAAATAGATCTCGCAACATTGAGCTCTTGTCAGTACGTAGTGATCCTTATCATGTTATGCTACTAAATTTCATTTCTTATCAATCTAAATACCTAAACCTAACAATTTTAATCATGTGACGTCATTGTCCGTAACATTCTCCCCCCGGCGAAGAACCTCGCAGCCCTTATCAATGGGCAGGACAATAAGACGCCTAACAGGTCGCCGAAAGATCCCCCCGCGCGTCCGCACATCCACGCTTCGAACTACGTTATCGGGTCCTACATAAACTTGTTCGACGAGGCCTCGGGGCCAAACATTACGTGGCAATGATCCATCCGCAATGATAACGACATCACCAATTTTGACGTTATCGTGATCTTTCCTAACATCGCCTCGTGGCGTTAACGTGGGCAAATACTCCTTAACCCAACGAGCCCAAAACATATTGGCCAGAGCTTGAGCAGCACGCCATGTCTGTCTATTCGCCACCTCACATTCCCCTACAAACGGTAGTCCAGTCGCTGTGCCTAATAAAAAATGATTAGGCGTCAACGCCTCAGCGTCATCTGGCTCTACTGGGACATGTGTGAGTGGGCGCGAATTTACTGTGTGCTCAATTTCTGCCATTAATGTTGCCAAAACTTCCTCTTTTGGAGCTCGCTCATGCAATACCATATACAACGCTGACTTAACCGTTTTAATCATGCGTTCCCACGCTCCGCCTTGGTTCGGTGCGCCCGGGTCAATGTATCGCCACTCCACTTGTTTGCCCAGAGTGTAGTTCTGCATTTCTGGCAGCCATTCTTTGTAGGCCTTGCCCAATTCTACCTCAGCGCCATGGAAGTTGGTGCCGTTATCCGAGAGGAACTTCTGCGGCCATCCTCGGCGTGCCGCCATTCTTCTCAAGGCCATTATGGCAGAATCGGTACTTAGGCTTGCAATTAACTCTACGTGAATAGCTCTCGTAACCAAACAAGTGAAGAGCATACCCCAACGCTTCTCCCTACGTCGGCCTATTGCCACCCACATGGGGCCGAAACAATCTATGCCGCAATGAGAGAACGGTCTCGTGTGTGTACCAAGACGGACTTGCGGTAGATTTCCTTTCACTGGTATTGCCGGATTTGCCCTACGCATTTTACATGTAACACACTGCCGTAGGATCGTCTTTACCATGGGTCGTAAACGCAATACCCAAAATTTTTGTCGCAGGGTGTTGACGATCTGTTCCCTACCTACGTGACTCTGGCTCGTGTGTTCATGTTTAATAAGCAGCTGTGCCAAAGGATGTGCACCATCGAGTATGGGCGGTTCCTTCATACATTCTGGCACCGTAGCTGCGTTAATGCGACCATTTAAAACGAGAATCCCATTTTCGTTAACCTTGGGATCTAATTTGTATAAACGACTTGAGCGATCGACGTGTTTGTCCTTATGAAGCTTGTACAATTCATTTGCAAAACTATCTTTTGCGCTTCTTTGACTAACACGCGTTCAGCATCCCTAATGTGCTTCGCGGTTACGCCGGTCGCACGCCGTCTGCACTTGTCTACGAACGCTAACACGACAGCCATTGTTCTCAACAATCGTTCGTACGATGAGAACCTTTTAAAATCGACAAAGGCTGGTTCCGTATTTACGTGTGTTATACGCGCTTCGATTTCATCGTCTTGAGTAAGTTCTAGGTCGGTTTCTTGTGGCCACAAATTTTCAGGTTCCCTCAAAAAGGGTGGGCCTGTAAACCACCTGTCCTTACTTTTCAACCGAGTGTTACCCGACCGCGTCGCATCGTCGGCCACATTGTGTGCCGTTGGCACCCAGCGCCATTGGTCGATGCTTGTTAGCTCCGCGATCTCACTCAAACGATGTGACACGTACGGCGTGTACTTGGCCGAGTCGTTTCTAATCCAATGAAGTACCGTTTTGGAATCGCTCCATAGGACAACTTTGGCTTTAACGTTATGCTGTTTCATGATGGCCGATGCCAATCGTGCGCCTATTAAGCTGGCTTGCAATTCCATACGCGGTATACTTTGAGTTTTCATCGGAGCGACTTTAGCCTTACCCGCAACCATTATCACGCTTATGCTTTTATCGCGATCCCTATAACGCCAATACGCGACCGCGGCATACGCTTGTTCGCTCGCATCGCAAAATACATGTAGTTCTACATTATCGCGATTAAGCCCACCATAGCATCGTGGCAGGCGGAGGTTGCTAACGTACTCGAGATCGTCGAGCCATTCGTTAAACACCGTAGCTTCCTCCTCGGGTAGGGATTCGTCCCAGTCGATTTTCTTTTTCCATAACTCTTGCAACATTATTTTCGCTGTGATCGTATACGGACTAAGTAATCCCAGCGGATCGAAAATTGACATGACGGTCCCTAGTGCTTCTCGCTTCGTTGGCGTTCTCCATTTGTTCTTAACCTCCTCAGGTACTCGGGGCATCGCGGTATTAAACGCTAGTTCGTCGCTTGCTTGGACCCATAAAACTCCTAACGTTTTTCCATATTCGTGTGCGTTCGCGCCGAGTTCTTTCGGAGAGCATGCTCGGCAATCGTCGGGGACAGATTCTAATAACTGCGGACGATTGGAGCTCCATCCCGCCAATTCGAAACCTGCTTTGCTGTGGACTTCTACAACTTCTGCCATCGTTTGGGCGGCTTCTTGTTCCGTTTCGAAGCTGTCCAACCAGTCATCCATATAATGATTCTGTGTTATTGCTTGAAATGCCAATGGATGCGATTCTTTATGTTCGGACGCGTTTTTATCTCTTACGCTGTGCGCCATGAATGGCGAACTACGCGCCCCGAATATCATCGACGTCATCGCATATTTCTTCGGTGGATCCGTTCTGTTGTCTCCTCGCCAGAGAAAATGTTGGGCCACGCGATCTTGAGGCTTTATTTTTACTTGTAAGAATATTTCCCTAATGTCCGCCGTTATCGCGACCGGTTTCTCTCGGAACCTAAACAGCACGCCATACAGTGATTGGAGCAAGTCAGGACCGTCGAGCAGAGCATCGTTTAAACACGTTCCATTGGTGCGTGCAGCTGCGTCAAAGACCATTCTAACTTTCCCCGGCTTGTTTGGGTTGGTTACGGCGAAATGAGGCAAGAACCACAGACGTTGATCTTTCGTATGATCTTTCTGGCATTCTTCCGCGTAGCCTTTCTTTAATAGGCTGTTCACCTGCGTCGTATACGCTTCTTTGAACTGAGGTGACTTGTCCATTTTCTTTTCAATACCTCGAAGCCGGCTCATAGCCATATCATAGCTCGGTGGTAATGTGACATCGTCATCCTTCCATGGCAGTCCAACTTCGTACCGACCGTTTACTAGGGTTGCCGTGCCATTGAATATCGCCTTAGCGCGTTCATCTTTCGCGATAGGTTTCCTTTTGTTCGAGATACCTAATGCATCTATATCGAAATGCACTTTCACCAGCTCGTTTAGCTCGGTATCTCGCTCCCGTTGGATTTCTTGCGATGTTCGCACGTGCAACACTACGTTATCTTGATCGCTAATAACGTTTCTAGGTACGAGTCCGTGTATTACCCAACCCAGTTGCGTTAACGATGCCGCTGGTTGGTTTCGCTCGCCTACCAATAATCTTCGCGTTACGATTAAATGCCAGTTATCCGCACCTATTAGGATTCGTGGCCTACCGTATTCGTAGCACACGTCCTCTGGCTTTAACTTACGAAGATGTGGTAGTTTTAATACATCGCGACTTATCGTTTGACTTCCCAATACTAAGTTCTTGACCGTACGAACTTTGACAGTATGGAGGTCCTTTTGACTTTTACCACGCAATTGCAAGTCAATAACCTGACTATTCGGTTCCCGCTGACTTGATGTGGCTCCATGAATGTGCAATGCCCGTATTGGACCTTTTGCCCCGAGAATGTTAGCCGTTTCTTCATCAATCAGCGAGATCGTTGACCCTTCATCGAATAATGCGTACGTATTTAAGTCAAGACCATTATGTGTCTTAATCACGATAGGACACACTTTCAAAAAAACCTGATGGTCTTCCGCTGATGCGTGTGCTGATGCCGTTATTGCCGGTTCATCAGTTTGCATGGGTGTGTCTGTTCCCTTTGAGTGCAAATACGGGTGATGAGGTCGACGACACTCATCAATGCCACATCGTTTGGCTTTGCACGCAAACCTTCTATGTTTGCTATTCAAACATTGGAAACAGACACCCGCTTCCTTAACCCATGTCCATCGTTCGGGTACCGACATAGCTTTTAATTTAATGCACTTAACCGTGTCATGTTCCGAGCCGCAGCAGAAGCACACTTTCTTTTTCACAGGTGTGTCTGTCAGCGTATACACGGGTGCTTTCTTTGGGGGTTCTTTCTTACGGTACGGACTATCGCGTTTCGTTTCACTATGTATGGGTCCGACGGTACCCTTGACCGCATACGAGTGCTTTATAGCCCTATCCGCTTCCCACATAAGAAACTTCGACAGCGTTACGATCTCAGGCTCCGTGCCAGAACCATGGCTTTCGGCATAGTCATTCCACCTGAAGCGCAGGTGTGTATTCAACTTCTCTAGGACTTGCCTTACCATTAATGGGTTCTGTAAATAGCCTTTCTTATCAACGCACCCTATTACCGCGACTATGTTCTGCATCTTGATGGCGAAACTATTAATTTCTTCCGCAGAAGTACCCAATCGTGGTAGTTTCTTAATGTCATCAAGTGCCTGATCGATAATCAATTCCGGGCGACCGTAACACTGTTCGAGTGTGTTCATAATTATCGTTGGTTCCGTTGCCGTATGGAGGAGCGCTACAACTGCTTTACGGGCTTCGCCTCGTAGGCAGTTCCTGAGCCGCGCGAGGTTTTCTACTGCCGTAAAACCATGAAGGGTTGTCGATTCCTTCATTGCCGCTTTAAAAGGTAACCACTCGCCCGCTGCCCCACTGAAGATGGGTAAATCTTGTGTTTGCCTAGGTGGTCTACGATCCCTGGTCATACGCTCAAATGCTTCGGCTAATCTATCTATCGCACGTTCTTTCGATCGCGCTGGGGTCGGTGACCTTGGCCGTCGCGGCGGTGTCGGTGACCTTGGACGTCGCGGCGTTGTATATTCTATACGTTCTGGCAAACGAGGAAGTGGTTCTTTATCTTGCTGTTGCGGCGGCGCGCGGTACTCAGTGTCAATACGCTGTTCCGACTCCCCCCGTATTGCACTATCATGTAACCAGTCGCGAACCTTATCTGTGGTTTCCATATTTTCATCGGCGCCTATGCTTTCCCGGTCCGTTTCATCCCTAATTGTCGCTACATCGACGGCAAGACGCTTCTTAATAAGCATTGCTTGCAATTGTAGTTCTTCGCGGCGAATATCGGCTAACCGTTCCTCCGCTTCCAATTCCGCTTGCCTAATCCGGACTATGGTACTCGCGTTCGATTGATGCGATCGTACTGACGGAGCGCGCGTACTCCTTGCAACTGTCGGACGCGGCGCGAATGGATCAATCGCAGTTGTCGCGGAAGGTATTGTCGCGGTAGGTACGCTCGCGGCGGGTGCCGTCACGGTAGGCACGGTTGCGGAAGGTACGGTAGTCATTGCGGTTGACATGGTTACGGAATCGCGAATCGAACTAAATTGCGCGTTGGATGTGGACGGAGACGCGGGAGGATCCTCGAAGATCCTTTGCATTTTCGAACCCGCACGGCGCGTCTGAATCGGACTTCGCGGCGTAGTCATAATGTACAATTAACCAACAATAAAAAAAAAAAAAAAAAAACTAATTTAAAATTATTAAAAATAAAAAACCCGATAAAACCTATGAAACACGAATTTAACCTAACTTAATCCTAATCGGCCCAATTTTAGCAAAATTACCTTACTTGGCCAAAATTCAGCGAAATTACCCTACTTGGTCGAATCCCGGCTAAATTACCCTACTTGGCCAAATTTTGACTAAAATACCCTATTTTCCTATGGGGTCCGATTATAGGTCAAATTACCCTACCTCCCTAATTGTCCCTATCAATCCGTCAGGAGAGCCCGGACCCAGCCGGGATGTGCTCCTTCAGGGATGGAAATGTAAGGATAGGTATAAGGGGGAACTACCCAGCAGAGGAAAGTACAAGGATACGGGGCGCTCGGAAGTCGGCTGGAATGTCCGACCCCATTGGCAGTGCCTACAGTCTGGCCCCCGCACCGAGCTACTCTCGTAGTGGCGTAGTGTGCGATTTCAGTCCGCGCCCGGAGCGCTACAACTGGACTGGTGGTGCTGCACACACACCACACCGCCTTACGACAGGCGTTAACTCTGGACACCGGCCGTTTAGCACCGTGAGGTGGTCGAATGTACCAGAGCCACGGACGGAACCGTGTTTGTACTAAAACTACGCACGAAAACAGTTCGATGGAACCGCCACACAAAAGTCCACTAGGCGGCCCCGCCGAACTGTGGAACCCTACAATTATCACAATCACTGAAACGCCGTGTGCCTCGTTGCCCGACGCTCCTAAGGCGCTGTACCATACAGCGCTCTCCCCACGCCGACTGCCTCTTCAGTCGTCGCACCGTTCGGTGTTCTTCCCACGCCGACCGCTTCTTCAGTCGTCGCACCGTTCGGTGTTCTTCTCACGTAGAACTCGCAGACTCGTTCCGCCCTGGCAGCCCTGCCAGGACCGGTGGTGGTCGTGCCGTGCAAGCACAACTTCTTGCCCGACACCCCAAATGCCCGCCACCAGGCCGTTGAATTCTCGTACTTAGCGATGGACCACACTAACTATGGGATGTGGTCCCCAATCGCTCCGCTTCACGCTGGTTTCTTAATCCGGCGTCGATGGACCAAAACTGTGGGTTTTGGTTCACTTGTTCCTTAATCCGGCATCGGAGGACCAAAACTGTGGGGTTTACTCGTCGATTGCCAAATAAAACTCCCCTTCCAATAATAAAAAACTCAAGATGGACTGTATATTCATAGATTAAAGTTACAGAGTCGATTACAACTAAAAAACAGTCAGAACTTATATATATACAATTGAATGTCGGTTAGACGAACATGACTCGCGTCTCACCCTCACCGAAAATAAAATCGGGTGCCTTCTTTCCGTCCAAGACAATTTGAAGGAACTGAAGTCCGAGTGTGCGGCCTTAAAGAGAAATGAAGGTGATCGTGACCAGTTCTGTAGGTTGAATAACCTCGAAATAAGCGGAGTACCTCAGCAAAGCGGTGAAAACCTTATTTCAATCCTGAAGAGTATCTCTGTTAAAATCGGTTTCCAATTACACGAGACAGATATTGATACAATTCATCGCGTACGCAGATTCTCGTCAACGGCTGATGGCAAGCAGCATGCGGACCCTCGACCTCCCGCTATCATCGCCCGTTTTTGTCAACGTCGCCGTAAGGAGGAGTTGATGGCGGCGGTGCGCACACGCCGCAACCTTACCACCGCCGACGCCGGCCTCGCCGGCGCAGCCACACCCGTCTATGTCAACGAGCACCTAACTGCAGCGAATAAACTTCTGCTAAAACGTGCCCGCAATATTAAAAATGACATGAACTATACATATCTTTGGGTAAAACAGTGTAAAATATTTATGCGTAAAAATGATAAATCCAGAGTCTACGTAATCTCCGATGAATCCGACTTTAAAAATCTTAAGTGACTCTTTTTTCCTAATTTATTTGTGTGGTCAAATTATAAAATATGGGTCGAATATAGTAATTTAATTCTTACTTTCTACTGTAAAAATGTTATAGTCTATGTACATGTTTACTCGTCTGATAATATTATGCAATCTGGCTTAATTATTTCTTTTAACTTAGTAAATACCTATCGTTAATGGCTACTAATGAGTTTACTATTTACTATCAAAACGTAAGGGGTTTGCGAACTAAATCTCATTCATTCTTATCTAGTGTAATAACTTCTAACTATGATTTTATTTGTCTTTCTGAAACATGGCTAAATTCAGACTTCTATAGCAGTGAATACTTCGACAGTAGGTATAATGTGTTTCGGCGTGATAGGACGGGACGAGCCGCGCTGCGTGGCGGTGGCGTGCTGGTGGCGGCGCGCCGGGAGCTGAGTGTTACTCGCCGCGACGAGTGGTGCGCTTCGGCACGCCACGAGGAGTTGTGGTTGACTGTGTCACCGCCTGCAGCCCGCGCCGCCGCCGCCGCCGGCGCTGACCCGCGCCGCGCCCTCCGTCCTAGTCCTGGCCCGCTAATTCACATAGCTTGTGTTTACTTCCCGCATAACGATTGCCATTATAGCTCACTTCAATCTTTTTTTGATAATGCCGCTTTAATCATTCATAATAATCCGGACGATATTTTTATTTTTCTTGGTGATTATAATGTCTCGCATGCTTCATGGAGCATGTCGTCAGATTTACGCTACCTGTGTATCGACACGAATGATGATAATGCTGCGCGGCTTCTTGACGCCTTTTTAAATATGACTGGTTTGTATCAATTTAATTCATGTACAAATATTAATGGACGCATTCTTGACTTGATAATGACTAATGTGTACTGTTCCTTAGCTGCCAGCCAAAACCCGCTCACGGCGGAAGATCCCCAACACAAGGCTTTAAACATTATTGTCAGGTTAAGTCTATCACCATATTTACCCCAGTTACAGCAAAATGAATGTGTCAGACCTGTTTTTCACCGCGGTGATTACGAGCAGATTAGAAAAGGTCTATCAGATGTTGACTGGACTGTTTTGGATAACTGTGATACTGAAAATTCTGTCTCTTATCTATATTCCGTAATTAATAAACTTATCATAAGCTATATACCACATAAACGTATTTTATCTAGGACTGGCTACCCACCATGGTTCTCTCGTGCTTTGATAAAGGTGAGAAAGCAAAAACTATGTGTTCATAAAAGGTGGAAAACGTATAATAACCCCTTGGATAGGGCTGAGTTTATTTTTTTGCGAACCAGGGAACATAGATTAGAAGCTGAATGTTATAATAATTTTATTTCCATGGCTGAAGACAACATTTACACCTGTCCATCATTTTTCTGGTCATTTATGAAATCTAAATTCCCTGTCAACAGTATTCCGGATAATATGTCGTATGATGGACTCACATCTGATAATGGTGAAATAATTAGTAATCTTTTTAATGACTATTTTAATTCGGTTTTCATTACCTCAGCGAATTCTGATACTAACTTACCATCTCAGCTTTTAGGTGATACTCCTATTGATTTGCACTCCGTTGATATTACTGAAAATGATGTTTTTAAACTCTTAAAACAAGTTGATGTGAGGAAAGGTGGTGGTACTGATCTCATTCATCCTCTTTTCATTAAATTTTGTTCTAAGAACTAACTGTACCACTTACCAAAATATTTAGAAAATCTATTACACAAGGCTGCTTTCCCTCTAAGTGGAAAAATGCACTTATTACTCCAATTTTTAAAAATGGCGATGCTCATTTGGTCACTAATTATAGACCTATAAGTAAACTTAATATATTCGGTAAATTACTCGAAAAAATTGTAACTAATCATATTACCGCTGCGGTTTGTCAACATGTATCTCAGCATCAACATGGCTTCACTCAGGGACGAAGTGTGGACACAAATCTCCTAACTTTCACTGATTTTATTATTAGTAAAATCACTGCGGGTTGGCAGGTAGACGCCGTGTATACTGATTTTTCAAAATGTTTTGATAAAATAAATCGTAATACGTTATTATTAAAACTTCATAACCTGGGTATACACGGCGATCTCCTAAGATGGATAAAATCTTATTTAAGTAACCGAAGCCAAGCTGTAGCGCTAAAAGGTTATACTTCTAGGTTTCTTCCAGTACCCTCAGGGGTACCTCAGGGGTCCCATTTAGGTCCCCTACTTTTCATACTATACATAAATGACATCAGTACCTGTTTTGATAGTTCCCAGCACCTTATCTATGCCGATGACACTAAAATATATAAAGCTATTGCATCTGAATCGGATTGTCTTAGCTTGCAACATGATCTGAATATTTTCTTTAATTATTGCACTAATAATCAGCTATTTTTAAATCCTGATAAATGTTTTGTAATCAGTTTTACTCGAAAAAATAGTCATATAGTGTATAACTATAATATAGCCGGGACTTTAATCAAGCGGGTAACGTCCATCAGGGATCTAGGCGTAACCCTGGATTCTCAATTGACGTTCAATGCTCATATTGATAATATCTGTAACCGTGCTTATAAAAATCTTGGTATGATACTTCGTATTAGTAAACCCTTCAAGCGCCCTTGTACTTACAAAATACTTTACTACTCTTATGTCAGGAGCATTCTCGAATTTGGTAGTGTGGTATGGACTCCCCAGTATCTAGTTCATATCGACCGTCTTGAGAGGATACAGAACATTTTTCTAAAATCATTAAGTTATAGGACCGGTATGTATTTTGAAAATGCCGTGGAGTCTGCAGCACACTTCCAAATACCTACTCTTCGTAATAGAAGATTGTATTTAGATAGCATATTCTTGTTTAAAATTCTCAAAAATGCAATTGAATGCCCTAACCTTTTACGAAACATAATGTTTTATGTTCCGCACAACACCTTACGACCTCGAGATTTGTTTCATGTCAGTTTTGCCCGTACCAATTATTGTCAAAATACATTTTTCAGACGAGTAACCACTTTTGTTAATAAAAATCTTCATAATATTGACCCTTTTCATGATTCTATGTTTAAAATAATAAAACAAGTTAAAATAAAATTATTTTGTAATAACATTTTATAACGATCTAATGATATCCTGTTTTCTGGTATACTATAAGTACTATAATGTGTAGAATTTGTGTTCTTTTAACTATAATAACTGATATTATACCTATGTATGTATTTTATGGACCTCCAGGTCTTTGCTTATCTTTGAATCTAAATTTATATTTGTATATATGACTGTATGTGTTCCTGAATAAATAAATAAAAAAAAAAAAAAAAAAAACTTAGGCTATGGTAATTGTGATAATTGCAGAGAACATTGTCCATACATTTGGACTTAGTACTTGGGTGTTTTTAGCACATCTTGACCATCTACGAAGATAAAGAGTAAAAAATGCTGTTTTAACCAATAAGAGGAAACCGGAAACATCACCTGATCCTAGGCCACACGCTATTGGACCCCAAGAGCGTCGTCGTTACTTTTTCCAAGGTCGCTACTCCTGATCCTCAGTTCCAGAAATGCTCCTCTAACCCATATAGTCGTCCTTGTCAAACTGTCATGACATCCCTCTTTTTCCCGCGTAGGTGTCCCTAACCAACAGTTTACAATGTAAAAGAAAGTGGTCAAGTGTGATCCAGTGCTAAAAACACGTAAAGTCTCACATAGTGAAAATACCTATTTCCATACATAATAACAGTGATCTGGCTTTAAAACAGAGTGCCATAATCAAAATATTACAAGTTATTTTGTCAAATTTACAACATTTCCAAAAAGTTTACATTTTTGCTTATATCTTATTACTTATTGACAATTTAACTATTTCACAATAGGCTAGGGTATATAAATACACTTTATTTTGTAATACCAACAACATAATTTTCAAATGCCCATAACTTTTTTACCTGTGAATCCTTACGCGTCATTCATACGGATTCGGTACCTAAATATATCTGTCAACAAAGATATAAAGCCATAACAATGACATATAGGGCTATTCTATTGATAAAAACATGATTTATGACCTAGGGAAGCCAGGTACATAAGGCCATTTACTGCTCCGAGCGAGCAAACGGCTCTCGTACCGGTAACGCTAATAGTTCCGGGCGACGAAACGCGCCGACCAATCAGAGCGCAGGCTCCTCCCCCAGAGGTTATAAATAGATCTCGCAACGTTGAGCTCTTGTCAGTACGTAGTGATCCTTATCATGTTATGCTACTAAATTTCATTTCTTATCAATCTAAATACCTAAACCTAACAATTTTAATCATGTGACGTCATTGTCCGTAACAGCATATTAATTTAGACCCTGTTACCAATAACTACATTGCGTCGACAGGCATCGCGCGAATAAAAATACGTGCGTAGACCTCGCCGTGCGCGAGAGATACGCGGCGAATTCGTCCTTTCTGGACAGGGTCTTAGGTGTGACAAACTAACAAAGAGAGAGTTACTTTCATAGTTATAATAAAAGTGATATACAGCGTTTGATCATAAGTCTAATATAGTGATAATATATACAAAAACTATAAGTAGGTACATTTAGTAACTAATCTGAACAAAATTAATGCTTTCAGCTTCTGTATCTAGCTACTGACTTTTCCAGCTACAGATCTTACCCACGTCAGTCTGCCTGGCAGGCATGCATTGCATAGCTATACGGCACTTACTATAGCATAGTCATCGGATACGTGAGAGAAGTCCATCCAATTTACAAGTAATGGACGATTCATTGAAATTCTACCCTCATGTGAATGACCCATAAAAATATTAGAGCTTTAGTTTATAAGATTACAAAAAGCATTAACTTTAACTAACTTAACTTTACTAATATTGTAAATGCGAATTTGAAATTGTTTGTTTGTTTGTTACGTTTTCATACTACTTAACCGATCACGATGAAATTGAACTCGCAGTTAGCCAATGGCATGGAGAAGGACATAGGCCTATTATTGCGAAAATTATATGTATAAGTATGTTCGAATCATAAACTAAAATTAAACATCTAACGATTTGTATCAGAGTTTTGGAAACTCTACATAATAATGACTTTAAATCTGCAAAACTTAAATACACAATACCTATCAAAATCCAGTTTTAGACTGTTAAAATTTCTTAGGATAACAACTGAAAGTAAATACAGTAATATACAGGTTGTACGTAGTATTTATATACTCTGAGATACAGGTGTTTTTTTTTTCTAGCCAGTATGGGCAACGTCTGAACTACAGGTCTTAGAGAAAAACGCTGAAACGAACCCTGAGCTGAATTTTGAAGAAAATAAATATGCCATTAAAATTTATTTAAATAATTAGTATTATCGGAGATATAGAATATTAAATAAAAATTATAGCACTGTGTGACCTAAACCTGCTTTTGCGCCTTGAACTATTTTAGATTTTATATACAGAGTGTTTTTTTTTTCCAGCCAGTGAGGGCCACTTCTGAACTACAAGTCTTAGAGACAGACGCTGAAAGGAACACCAAGCAGAACTTCTTTTTCTGCTTCTACGTAGTATACAGTCTTGGTCACAAGTTGCTTAAAGTTATCAAAATTGACCTCTAATTGTTTGTCACAATGCAGATACATAAATCTTTTTATTAAAAAAAAAACGAAATTGAACTTAATATCAGTACAAAGTATTAATTTAACCATTTATCTAAAAACATTTTCCCACGGATTATTTTTCTAATATTATTTTTTGAATGACCTATACATTCATCCCTCAAGAGGAAATTCACAAATTTATTAGAACCTTATATAGTAATTAAAATACATAAAATAGATTTACCGTCAAATAAAACGTTGAAAAATAAAATAAACCTTTTATCTTCAACAAACCACGATGACTATACAAAAATCTTTTATTTATAGATAAAAAAGTACAATACCTTGTCAGCCACAGGATGATTGTTAAATTACCTGAAAAAACAAAAAGAAATTGAGTTGTAAAAACGAGAACTGCAAGATAAAAATCAAACAAAATTATATAACAATACAATCTCAAAGGGTTTACCCTAAAACAACAAATCTCCGGTTCTGTTGGGAACCTATTCTATTTTGTATGTACGAGTATAAATCGGGACGGATAAAGCTCAAGTGGTTACAAAACAGTAGACGTTTAGAAAAGGTTCGGATGGACTACCTACTAAAATATTTCGAACTTCCTACTTTGTTAAGAGTAGTCAATCCGCCATACTTTTCATACAAAAGCACTGTACTGATGATGGCATTGTTAAACCTTTTTCGTTAGATATTTTAAACAAATTGGTATTTTGTGCACTATATCTAGCCGTGTATCTAGGCAAAAATAAAAAAAAGTGTGAAACAAATTCAGTAAAAACCTCCGAAAAACAGCGCTTTTGCACAATTTTACCTGAACTTTGGCCATATCTAATGTACCTATAAATTGAAAAAGTAAAGAAAACATCTATTACCAGGCTTGCGAATGTTTTGGAGATTCTAAATAACTAACTTTTTTTCCACAAACTGGAACAAGTTTTATGATATGCGAAATCATGAATGACGACCTAGCGAAGCGGCCGCGAGTTATCAGCGGAATTTACCGACTGATAACCGATGGCTCTAATGGTGTCTCTCTTTTTTCGCAGTCAAATATTACGTTGGATGAAAGTACAAGCTTTTAGGCTGTGCTTGCGTTGAAGTTGCGTTGACCATGAAGGGCCCCCTTAACAATGATAATATACTTTTATGCATTCATGGGTTTCACATTGAATTTCACCGGCATTGAATGTAGCCCAAGCTCGAAATTTCATTCAAAAGAGGTGTTTTCGGCATTGCTCTACTTCGGTATGATTTAAAAGATAGAAAATTCAGCATTTGGATACTTTAATTGAATTTTTAGTGCCATTTCTCGTATACGCCAACAATATTAATTAGTATAGACGGTGCAAATTTTATTAATATTTTATATGAAAATTGAAATAAAATTTAGCACCTCAAATGGCAAAAATGAACGTGTCTACATTTTAAAGTGACAACACCGCCACATGCTGGCACTTTTGGCTTTGAAACGATCAAACGCAGTGCAAAAAGCTAATATTAAAGTACAGGAAATCTTTGCTGAAAACACCTTTGACAGGCCATTTGGCGCAGTTGGTTAAGACTCTGGTAAAGATTCCACCTATTGCGCTGCAGGTCGTGGGTTTGATTACCGCACAGGACATGCATTTGTGTGCATGAACATGTCTGTATGTCCTGTAATAAAAGTCTGGATGTAATTATGTTAAGTATGTATTTACAAACTATAATGTATTATATCAGTTATCTGGTTTCCATAGTACAAGCTCTGCTTAGTTTGGGATCAGATGACCGTGTGTGAGGAATGTTATATATTTATTTATTTATTTTACCTCTTTTGTATGAAATATTGAGCTTGGGCCATATTCAGTGCCGGAGAGATTACCTTTTTTTTCGGAATATCTATAAATCTTTCAGATATTTTTTCAATTTGATATATAAAAAACAATGACATCATTATAATTCAAGTATAGTAATAAATACCTACATTCTAGTGGGTAATTAATTCACTGACATATTAACAATAATATACCAATAATCCAACCAAAACAAAATTCCCCAAGTACACTGAACAATTCCAACAAGATCACAAACTTCCCTTCACGACCGGTTTACACCCTTATAGCAAACAAAATGAGGCTAATGACCTCTGAAAAGTTACTTTAATTTTCATTTATTATTCATATCTTTGAAATTTCGCATTATTTTGTTCCCCACCAACTTTTGAACGTGGCTTATTCATTTTTAAAAACATAATCGTCCTCGCAGAATTTTGTTTCAACTAATACAAACAAAAATTTACATGTCTTTCTGCAGTTTTAGTATTACAGCTTTTTACTAAATGCATATTATGAAAGCATACGGTGCTAATACCAAAAAAAATCCTTTTTTTTATTTGTCTGTCTGTTTGTTCCTACTTGTGTCCAAAATGATTGGACTGATTTTGACGGGACTTTCACTTGTAGATAGCTAATGTTATAAAAGAGTAACGTTAGAAAATTAGCAAAAAAATATAATCCGTATGCAAGTGAAACCGCAGGGTTCAGCTAGCTATAAAGGACCATTAATTAATTCGTTTTGAAGTCTGAATGAGCAATGTGATAGCAAGCAATAATTTTAATATTCAATTACTGACAAAGCAAAAGTGAACTACAAAACTCAATGAACCAGTCACTTGTAAGGGCCATTGTAAAGTAACGGCCAAGAGATCGTACTTTTCTTATATCTTTGGAAAAACTGTAGAAGTATTACTAGGATGATATATAGCAAAAAGTCAAAGTAGTGACGAAGACAAGAATTTCAGATAAAAGGCGTATTTGAAATGATTGAGTGAAGATGAAATATTTCTAACTGAAATAAAAATGGACAGTCACTACTGGAGTTATTAATTGACATTTAGTTGCTAGCGATCTTTAACTAGCCTATAGCTATAGCAAAGGCCAAAATGCTTAAAACCATAATAATCATGCTAAGTGATGACGTATATGAAAAAATAGCCTGGTAAATTTACCAGATTTATGAAATTTTTAAAGCCCATCACAGACTTAGCTATAATATATATTAAGAATAATATAATCATAGCATAATATAATATGAATCATAGCAAAGCATATTACGATATATTTTCAATACTAATCTTTGAGTGACCGCACACGCACCTATAATATATATTTCTGTTACTTCACCAACTTGTACTGGCATTTATGTTATAGCTTGGCATATTAATATATATTATAGCTACGTGTGTGATGGGCTTTATTCTGAATTTTAAAAATTCTTGCTAACTGGTAAAATAGGCATACCGGCACTTTTATAGCTCTTGGCATACAAGATTTTATTCCCTCGTCTGGCTGAAATTCAGGAAAGCGGATTTACACAGCATCTAGTCGCAACTTCGAAAGCACGCTTGCTGGTTGTAACACTGATTAGAGGTCGGGCTAATAGCAGGGTTTGTGTTGCAAATGACTACGTTATAGTGTTATGTGTAAATTAATCGAGAGGTTTAGGTTTATTGTACGTTTTAAATTTATTGAAAGTTTTTTAATACCGAATCAAATATAAATCGTTCCAAAAGCAATACAATTGATTTTGATGGAGATGTGCAATGAGATTGTTTAAGTGACCAAATAAATAATTACTGACTGAGCAAGGTCTCAAACACATTCTATGAAATAAAATATACTAATTTCTTTATTAGCTTGTATTATACATACCATAGGCTATCTGCATGCCAAATTTCATGATGATCCGTTGAGTAGTTGAGGCGTGAAGGGGTAACAAACAAACAAACTCACTTTCGCATTTATAATATTAGTTAGGATTTTTCAATTACCACTAAGACCAAATAGCACGAAGGAAGCTTCCTTCACTCTGGTCCGACGAAGAAGATAAAAATTACAAAATACTTGTATATCCGTACTAATCCCTAATAATATTATAAACGCGAAAGTAACTCTGTTTGTTTGTTACGCTTTCACGCGTAAACCGCTGAACCGATCGCGATGAAATTTGGCATGCAGATTATATATTATGGAGTAGCTGGACGCGGGCGAAACAGCGGGGGACAGATAGTATTATATAAACTAACAGCCGGTTGATAACAAAGATAACTAAAATTTTCAATAAAATATAACACAGTAACTATAGCCGTACCTCGAATTTAATTTCCATAGAAACTACATACGTAGAATGAAAATATTAAAGCATATTTAAAAAAATAAGGTACACACGGCTACAGATCAAGCTATACGTTCTAGTATAAGCTGACCTCCCATTGTACGGGAATCCTATACAATGCGAGATCAGCTTATACTGGATTATTATTGCCTTTTTAAAAAACTGATTAATGCAAAGTAGAGTTCCATATTATGATGTGGTATATTCAAACGCAATAGTCTATCTCCAGTGCTCCTTTGATAGGACCATATTTTCCATTTATGGTAATATTAATATGTTAATCTTAATATGTTAATTAATTTATTATAATAATAGTACATTATGATACATGTGTGCAAAGTTGGTTATTAACACTCGAGGTATCGAGGAACGCGATAAGTGAGCCGAGGGTGTAATAATCAATGCACACGCGTGTCATACGACACAATGATAATGGTAACAAATATGGCGCGCAAGTTTTGACAGCCTTGTTCTGTCAAACTATTTTACCCGTTGAAATTAAGAATGCTTGGTCTATACACATATCACTTGCAGTGAAATACAAACTTATCATAATCGGGATTATACATATCATAAAACTGTGCGGTAATGTGTAAAGTAAAAAGCACTAGTGCGTAATAAACTGCGTTATGATACTAAAAACTGTGCAATAAAAGTCACTTTACGAGCGAGTGTGTTAAAAATAATATTATGTAATCGATCTTTACACTTTACATTATGAGTATCTCCCACCCAATTTATTTGTTCTAATCAGTTGGGTCAGACAAACGGACAGACAGACGAATATGATGAAACGAAATAAAGGTTCCTTGTTTGTCTTCGGAATCCTAAAAACCATATTCAAATTTTAAAATTCTGTACACCAATCATAAAAATCCGTTTCAAATTTGCAATCATCTCGTAAAAATGCCTCATTTAAAATTTAAACAAGCTAAGTACTAACTTTGAAATTCGGTTCTTCACTCGACTGTAAACTTGATAATAAAAAGTACCATCAAGTATGTTGTAAAATAATAAAGACTACGCCTTTCAGTATTTTTTATCTGTACCTCAGTATTTATTTTAGAAACGTTTCGAGTATTTCTCACGAAAAAAAGAATTGCTCTCAAAAATATACCTACATACCTACCTAATACGTGAAAACAGAAAATGAGAAGGAAAGAAATCAAAACAATAGGATATTTTAATGTAACATATGATTTTTTTACTGAACGGTTCTAAATGAAGGAACAATAGGTGAAATGTGAAGTCAGTGAGGAGTAATTAATTTGTGCCTTCAGTTGAACGTTTTTTTGTCTCGATCGAAATTGTTTAAGTATGTTTGTACAATATATAATGTATATATAGAAAATTTCCTCAAGTCTGCCGCTGCTTCTGATTAACGGCAAGGTTCCCATAGAAGGCTGGATAAGATTCTTATATTATAACTAGCTGCCCGGCGCGACTTCATTCACGTGGTGCTACCCTACCCTAACCTAACCTATCTAAACCATCCAGGGCGACGCCCAAACGCATACAAAAAAATTCAACTGTACGTGTGTTTGTCACTGAACTCCTCCTAAACGGCTGGACCGATTTCAATGAATGCGTTTGGGTGGCGTCCTGGATGATTTAGATTCACAAATCAGCCCGGCAGATAACGCTGCAGTCGGTATCTAGGTTATATTATTGACTGCAATGCCATTTGCCGGGCTAAATTGTGAATCTATATACCATCTGTGAATACCATCCAGGGCGCCACCCAAACGCATACAAAAAAAATCATTTAAATCGGTCCAGCCATTTAGGAGGAAAATAGCTCTTAGAAATAGTGAATGACATTGGTTCGAACATTACAATGAGCATGAACTATAGTGAAGTGAAAGATTATGATGAAACAATAGTAAGGTATCCTCAGCTGGTTGGTTATGGCCCTCGAGTGGTCAAGACCCGATGTGATCTAGTAACCATGCTTGAGAGCTAGTCACCTTGAGTTTTTGTATGTTTATCACCTTCAGTTGAATCACTACTAAACATTGCGAGATTATCACAAACCAAGAAAAGGAAAAAATTAAGACATACATAACTAATTTAGTCCTTGATAGCTCTTTGCTAATACTAATAACACTAACGTCTAGAGCACTATGTGAGAATATTCAGTTTAAAATTAGTTCAAACCCTGAAGTTTCAAGCTAACTTCACACCAAAGGCTCTTGCGGTGAAGTTCACAAAAAACAACACACATGCTGTCAACGGAATGACAAAAGATAAGCGCACTCAGCCCTGAGTACATCATTAGTGGAGACTAGAACAACTTCGCTAATTGGGCAGCCACTCTAGAGTTGGGAAGCTGGGTTATATAGGTATTATATGACCGTAAGCTGGTATATACAATTAAGAAGATATGGGAGAAGATATTGTGTAATTTTAAGGTGTAGTCTTCTCAGTAGAAGTCACTGGAACCAACGAGGCTTTAAGCGTATACGCACGGCTTTATCTTTGGCTCACTCTTACTTCACGGCCACTCCCTTGAATTCTCCCTTGAATATTGCAAAGAAAAAAATACAATTTTAATAAAAATCTCTCGCGGTTTTATAAATAGAACCAAAGTAACTAGAACCCCAAATTAAACACAGACTTCAAAAGTGATTTGTCAAGTCACAAGGATCAAGTTTGGTAAACGATCGCATAAATTTCAACTTTTAATTCACGCAGTATGACTAACGAGCCAAGAATATTAACAGTCATTTAAGCCATTGTGTAAATAATGGCGTTATACTGATGACATTTTCAATGAAATGAAATAAAAGAAATAATGTATTCAGTCAAATAGGCCTTCAGAGGCACTTATGAATAGTCAAACTCTCTAATGCACTAATGCACGGTTCGGAAGGTTGCTTTTGCTGAGAAGAGCCGGCAATGGACTCAGCAATTACTGTTTTCAAAAACAAACTTATTTTTTTTACATCAGATGTTTCCTGCGAGAGCGAGCGCTACACCCACGCATTTTTATCATTCAAATATTCGTGAATATGTTAGTAAGCTTTCTGTACTAAAGCGGCCTTAATACTTTCCTTAAAATTTAGTGACGGTAAATTTAAAATTTCATTATATTATAAAATTCCACTCAGTCCACTCAGTCCTAAAAATGAACCATGCACTTTTTGGAGTCTATAAGCATAGGCCACAAGTTTATGCTTATTTCTTTAAAAGAGTACACGTCACTTTTTTTTACTTTGTAAATTAAATAAGTTGTAAAATAAGTTTGTAAAAAAAAAAAAACCACTCCTGAATATAATTTTAATATATTCGCAACATAGTTCAAAGTAAAACCACTTGACAAAATAATTAGGTATACTCAATAGATAAAAGTAAAATTTTGTAACCCGATACATTTATAACCGAACTGCTACAGGTTAAATAAATATTACCTTCTCGTAAAGAGTGATCTCGGACGTTCACCAACCAAAGACCCAACAATTTGTATTTAATTAATGAATACAAATTATCTCATTTTTATTCACAATCAACGTTTAAAAATAATATTCCATAATATTTCACTTGATGTCCGTATTTCACATTTAAATTATGATATTGAAATAAACTATGCACGAAAATACATTCTGCAGCTGACATTCCAAACATGGAAATGAAAATGCTTAAAATACATTTGCCGCACGAATTAAAATTAATCCCATTTAATTGCTCTCTGAAATATGAGATTTTCAAAACTCGGACAAAAAATCCCGTAAAGGAGGGTTAAAAAATGGGTGACAAATAAAAATGGTATGGAATAAGATATTTTATTCTCAAAGTGCGCGAGTAAATTCTCTTTGCGCTCTCTTAACCCTTCGAATGGTACATGGGGGCTTCGCAGATCGGGCTATGAATCTGCGTGGAATTTCATTACGAAATTTCGCTCGGGACTCGGTGATATCGATGCCGTAAAAGGGCCATTCGACGTTTACTAGCTCGGCTCCTCTTTTCACTGAGACTTTTGTGAATATCTGCCTTTGATCAAGCTGTGTTGATGTAGACGTCGATTTAGGAAGGTTTTAATTATTTAATACTTAGTGTGAAATATAATATTATTTTTCGTATTTGCATTATTGAACAACCTAGTTAACAAAACAGAAAATCTAAAATTAATTAAAGAAGTTACAAGTGAAATGTTTATGTAGTCACTAAAGTATTAAGCAATTAAAGATTCATTTATAATTTTAAAACTAGAAGCTATAAAATTTAACCAATAGGCCTGTAATTAACAGAAATCAATTTACATTACATCATACAATTATTAATTTACAAATAACGATTCTTATTGAAATATTTTCCTGAAAACTTTTTAACATTTATAACGCTGGCCAAAGTTATTATGAAGTAAAAATATTGAAAGGTATATCGGAAAAGGTGACCTACTTTCTATCCCTTTCGCACATCATATAATTTAAGCTGGAGGTGAAATAGAGCATATATAATACATAATACATATTTTTTTCGCAACCTATACGGTCTGAGGTTAATTATGTTACGGTTGATACAATTTTAATGAGCCCTTCATGGCCAGCATAGCTCACTTAATTAGGTTTCTAGCCTCAACTTCAATTTGAGGTAAATAGGAATCAAGTTTTTATATGTCTGTCCTTCACTATTATGTTTTGAGATATCTTTTGTTTAGGGTTTTTCAAAATTGTATATCATCATCATCCTCATCATCATCATCAGCCTTTTCTTAAGTCCACTGATGGACATAGGCCTCTCCCAGAGCGCGCCACTTGCGTTAAGGGTTTTTGAAATCTGTATATAGCCGCAATATTTTAAATGATCCAGTGATTTTGAAATAAGAACAAGTATATAATGAAATACTCACAGCACAATTCGATAAATGAAATGCGCCCGATAATCGAAAAGAAAAACACTACGACATACTAAATAGTGCTTTTACACAATAATAAATGGAAGAAAACGAAGGAATTAAATCGTTGCTGTGGTGCCAACTCAATTGCGAACGTTATTTTCCTTCAGTAGGTAACTGTTTTGTCATGAAATTTAAATTAAACGATTTGTTGGAAGGGTGTGTGGTTACGGTGCTAGCGGAAGTATTCAACATTTTGCAGCAACCTGTAATATTCATCATCATCGGCCTGTAATGTCCCACTGCTGAGCACAGGCCTCCTTTCACAAATGAGGGTGTAAGGGACTGGGCGATACTCCACCACGCGTGCCACCACTGCGGATTGATGGAGGTAGCCTAGTGGTCAACCTACTGTTGGAATTTTTCAAGCCGCCTAAGAGGTATCCAGCTAGCTTAACGACTATCACAATTAAGTGATAACCGGGACCAACGGCTTTACGTGCCATCCGAAGCACGGAAACGCTCGATTTGAAATACCACTAGGCGTTCACACATCCAGGTACCGACCACGACAGACGTAGCTTAACTTTGCCGATCGATTAAGAACGGCTAATCATGCTACACCACGAGCGCTGGGCATATTTTCAAAGCTTCTAATTCCTTTTCCTGTTTACAAAATGAGTTTATATTTTTTTTAACTAAGAGTAAAAAAAAAATATTTAACTGATTTCTTTTAAAATATATTAATTATTTATACTTTTAAGTTTATTTTCTTGTTTCAGTTTATGAAATGATCTATCAATGTTTACGAAACACCAAGCTGTATCCTGATTTTTTTAAGACTTGAAAAAAGCTTATTTGCATAAAATGTTTCACGTCGCTTGAACAGAAGCTACAACCTACTTTAAACCAAGTTCAAATTGAATAAAATGCTAATATTGAATTTCGAAAGTTATTCATCGGATTTGCGCTTGAAGGCAGCGAAAAATCTGGCTTAATTTACTTTGCTTTTGCACTCGTTTTTGTGTATTTCTTCAGATAAGAACCTATCTTTTATATGCTATTTTTTTTTTTTATTCTGATTCTTTAAAATTCAATTGACGTGCATTCAATTTGTTTTTTTAAAACTGCTTTAATTATCTACAACAGCGAGATAAAATATGGCAACGATTACTGATAGATAGATAACATGTTTGATAGTTTCTTTTATTTATTCTGGCAACAAACTGTTACATTACTTATCACAAATTATTACTATATTTTTTTTTTAAACATAAGCTACTCGGGCCCTACATTTTTATTTCGGACTAGCCGTTCGTGCCCCGCATCACCCGGTTGAATTAGGTATTGAGATAAATAAAACAAAAAAAACACGTATCGGTTTATCAATTTTAGAGTTTTTGCGAGACCAAGTTTTAGGTACTTGAAAAGCGGAAGAGTTTATTTTGTTTGTTTGTTTAAACAGGCTAATCTCTAGAAATACCAGTCGTATTCCAAAAATTCTTACACTTATTTTATCTAAAATTATAGGCTACCTTTTATCGCGGGAACGCGAGTGAAACGGCGGGGATAGCTAGTTGATTTATTCAAAAAATTCAAAATTCAAAATCATTTATTCAAATAGACCTTCGCAGGCACTTATGAAAAGTCTGACTCTTATACTCTAATACATAAATACTAGCTGTCCCTGCGGTTTCACCCGCGTTCCCGGGATAAAAAGTATGTCCTTCTCTATACCATAGGCTATCTGCATGCCTAATTTCATGATGATCCGTTGAGTAGTTTAGGCGTAACAAACAAAAAAAACAAATAAACAAACTCACTTTTGATAATAGTTAGGATAATATATTAATACCAGTACTAAAAAGCTTAAACGATATATATTTCATGTAGCTTATTCCATATTCTGCCATGCGAGCATGCAACTTCAAAATAACATTTTGCTTTAATTATTCCCTCGACAAATTTAAGTCTCAAGTGTTTTACAGACGCTTTGACAGACGACCGGAAATTATTAACAGACGGCAACGTTACTTACGCTCTATTTATATTTAAACAACTTGGAGTAATTGTTCACGTGTGGGATTTTGAATCTTCATCATCATCATCATCATCAGTCTATAATATTCGGGAATAATGTAGATTCTTATTAGTGAAAGTATTTTTCGAATCCGACTGGTAGTTCCAGATATTAGCCCGTTTAAACAAACAAAAAACTCTTCCGCTTTATTATAGGTATTAGTGTAGATAGCAAATTTATAAAACAACACAGAATTTTCATCAGTAGAACTTCAGTACTAAAATGCTTTTCCTCCGATGATATGAATATTTCAGTACCTTTTGTGAGAATAAATAAACTTTGTATGCACAGAGCTTAAGTTCTGTGGCGTATTGCAATATTAATTTAAATATTCAAACCGAATGGTAGAATGGGCACGGCTTATTATTTGTGAAATTCGTTACTGAATACTTAAAAAATGTCGCAAAATGTAGTTCGGGTTCTTCAAGAAAGGTGTGAAGAGATTTTTGCAGGGTATACAACATGCGAGTGACACCCCTGGTGTTGCAAGTTGTCAGAACTGTTGATCGCTTACCTTATTTGTATGCTTAACAATATTTACAATATTAGCGCTTGATCGCATAGTAGTAAGTCGGAAAGTTGCTTGCATTACAGATTACTTTTACTCCTCAATTTTTTTTGTTTCATCATGCAAATGAAACCCATATTTCGAGTATCAAACTACCAATACAGCATTAGTTTTTAGGTAAGTACTTATGTTGTCTTATTATATCATTGCTTATTATAAATATAGTACCTGGATGACCATGAAATGAAACCTAGCTAGATCGATTTATCGCCCCCGAAACCCCCTACATACTAAATTTCATGAAAATCGTTGGAGCCGTTTCCGAGATTTAGATTATATACTCCGTGACTTTTATTCGTCTTAGAAACGCAGCCCACATAATATACCCAATGAATAAGTAGGTACTAATTATAAAAAAAAATGTATAATAAAATAAAAACAAATATATACGTCATTATGACGCATGACGTAGTTTTTAACACCCTGTTACGAGCGCAGTCTACTCGAATCGTTCTCTGGGTTGGTATTTTCTACAATTTTATTCGTAAACTTTAATTATTATTAACTCGATTTTTCATAATTCTAATTAATATTTTTTTTTATAGTTCAAAAAAAAAATTTATGAATGATAAGTACCTTTTCATTGGGTACATTAAGTGGGCTGCGTTTCTTGTAATTTAATTATAGAAGTACTTGTTAAATTATGAGCATTATCATTCCTTTTATTCATTAGAAGTTGTAAAGCTGACGCCTTACAATTTCTAATCAGTCGCCGTAACGGCACGTCACGGCACGGTGGTCATTTACATACACCACTTGCCAGAATAGTGCCGTGCCGGTGACGCGACTGATGTGTGGCACTGCTCATTCCGGCGACATGAAGATCCCAAATGTAAGTAATATGATCTTCCGGCATTCTTAATAGCCATTTCAGGCCAAATTTTATTATCCTTACGTGATGTGCGGTGATCTTTAACTGTCTTTAGAGGACATTTTTATGGGCAGTTTACACGCTATAACATTCCAACACAAAATATGTCAAGGGATGTGACTAGGGAGATATAAACTTTTTATAAACACTGCAATATACACCCGTATACAAAAACCGTTGTCTCTGTTGGGACTGAAAAACGCACTATAAAGGTTTACATGCGTGAATCAACACATTAAAGTGAGTAAACTAAAAGTCTGGTAGAATGTTTGAAACAGGCTGAAACCTCGAACTTAAAACTCATTTATTCAGGCCCTAAGGCAATAACAAAAACATAAACATAAGGCATAAACGTTAGGTGCAATAATTGATTCTAACACCAGTTCATAATAAACTTAATTCGTAATACAATGAATACGAGAATTTTGAGAGAGGTAGAGCATTGCGTTTATTCGCTCAAAGAGCAGCTCGACTGGGGAAGTACCTCCACCTTACTTATTACCGCAGCTAAATTTTAATAACTTTATGTTGTGTAAAGGATCATGGCGAGATTTGTACAAAAAAATAAAGATTTTTAGAGACGTTGGAATGAAGTTATAATTGATCCTTGGTGCCTAAGGAACAACTTGAGACAATAAAAATATTTTTAGAACCCCGGGATAAAAATGCGAATTTCTATGGCATGCCGGCGAATCGCGAAAATTCGCGACCAAAACCATTATGTTGTTGTTATGTTTAGCCCCCGCTAAACATAACAACAACATAAATATAAATTTATAAATTATTTCATGTATATTAACATGTTGCTGGTAATGTAATCTCAACATTGGAAGTGATTCAATACCCTCTAAAATGTTTTTTTTTTGTTGTACAAATCATGTATGGAGCTCGCCATGATTCTTTGTGATCCTGCGCGTGAGTAAGGTTGCCAGAGCTCATGGGGGAAAGGTCGGTAACGCGTGAGCGATGCTTTGTGTAACCGCTTACCAGGCGGGCCGTATGCTGCTTTACCGACTTAGTTGTATAAAAAAAAAGTCTAATACTGAAACCATGAAGATCTTGCTTATATTTTTACTTATACATTCACATCATTTAATAAAGATAAGAATAACATCAAAGCTACCACATTACTCAAAAACTGTGTCACCCACCCACTTAAGCTTTCTTATTTATGCATTATTTTACACAGGCTCACCGCTGACATTTACAAAGCTATTTTTACCGTCGGCCACATGTTTAAAAAAAAAACAAGCCACTCTCGTGTTTTCTATGTGTAATCAGGCAGAAACAACATTCGCCGCTAAGCCTCAGTCGACGGACTACCTGCGGTCAGAATGCCCCTTCATACCGAACACTGAATAAATAATGGGCAAACAATAACTAAAGCTGTCATTTTTGGTGAAATGTTTAGATGTTAACGTCAATGCCGAGATATGGCATGTTTGTAGATTTTAACTGATCTAATCGTATCAAGTATTGTCAGTTTTGTTTCACTTAGTGAGCGTCGCCGCGTCGTTGGTAAAAACTAATCGGCTAGCAAAAGTGAATAGGCGCTTCAGGCCAAGCGGCCATCTCCAATTTGCTTAATTTGGAATGTATGTAGATTTTCTTGGCATTAGTGAATAGTACAGAGTTATTTTCCACTCACACCATAGATAATCTCAGCTTGCGAACAATCATAAATGTATTTATAATTAACTTTATCTTTCCATAATAGTTGTAGGGTACAGATATGTGGCCTAAAGACTGGATCTGCACCTGGATGGGACCAAATTTCCTCTAGTATTCTAAAATCATTTCGTGGCATACTAGCAGAACCAATATCGTATTTATGTAATTTGAGTTTTGAAAAAGGTAGTTTCCCAACATTATTTAAAAAAGCAATAGTCTGTCCAATATTTAAATCTGGGGACAAAAATAATGCATCTAATTATAGGCCTATTTCACTTCTGGTCAATGTATCTAAAATTATTGAAAAAATTGTGAACAAAAGACTTATGAATTATTTAGAAAAGAATAATTTCTTGGCAGACAACCAATACGGGTTTAGATCTAATAGATCTACGGACGATGCAGTACATAAATT
This sequence comes from Achlya flavicornis, assembly GCA_947623365.1. NCBI lineage: Eukaryota > Metazoa > Arthropoda > Insecta > Lepidoptera > Drepanidae > Achlya > Achlya flavicornis. The sequence continues at coordinate 3,326,040 of OX392468.1, read as the reverse complement.
GACCTCGCTAGTATCTAGATATATGGATGATGGAGAGAAGTGTGTCGGTGTCTTCTTGGATCTCCAAAAGGCATTCGACACGGTTTCGATTCCTATCCTACTCATGCGGTTGGAGAATATTGGAGTGCGGGGTACGAGTCTTAATTGGTTTCAGGACTACTTATGTAATCGTTGCCAAACTGTGCGAGTAGACAATTATGAGAGTGGTAGTGAAGTGTGCAGCTTTGGAGTCCCTCAAGGAAGTACGCTAGCACCTAGTCTGTTTCTGATCTACCTAAACGAGATATGCAAGCTTAATCTTGAAAAAGCGGACTTGATAGCTTTTGCAGATGACACGGCTGTTCTATTCCACGCATCCGACTGGGCACAAGCTTGTAAGCTAGCAGAAAAGGGTCTTTCAACCATCATGAAATGTCTGGAAAATAGCCTTCTGACGCTGAATACCTCCAAAACTAATTTCATGTGTTTCAGTATAACGAACTCTTCAAAACCTGATCATAACTTTCAATTAAAGCTGCACTCCTTTCCATGTAATCTTATGCCACCAAACCAAAGCTGTACGTGTGAACACCTCACCAGAATCAGTACTACGAAGTATCTAGGGGTTTTAATAGATGACCGGCTGAAATGGGATGCTCAGACCACCGCACTTGCAGGAAGAGTAAGAAAAATGATATATATATTTAAGAATCTACGTCAAGTTGCAAATCCTGAACTTCTTCTGCAGGTGTACAAAGCGCTCTGTGAATCTGTACTTAGCTACTGCATCTGCGCTTGGGGAGGAGTAGCTAAAACCTACCTCATTGATGTGGAACGCGCTCAACGCGCAGTTTTGAAAGTTCTAATGCATCGCCCTTTTATGTATCCTACGTATACTTTATACCAAGAAACGAAAGTCTTGTCAGTCAGAAAGATATTTGTATACGAATGTCTGAGGAAATATCATCGAAAGGTCGTTCCCTATCTACCAATATCTAATACAAGACTCGATCGCTGTCCTGTTCCATGCACAAAAACATTTTTTGCCCAAAAACAGTATTATATCCTTGCCCCACGCTTGTATAATATGATTAATAAATTATATAAAATGAAATCGCTTAGCAACCAAGAGATAAAACATAAAATAAAACATTGGCTTAATAATTTTGACTATGACAGTACAGAACAACTGTTACTGCAGCCGTTCTAAGATTGAATATACCTATCTATTCTAAAGATAATAAAGTTAAATACAAAAATAAATATAAATAAAAGTACTTTACATGCACCGCAATTTACTCCTAGTATGAATTTTCACTACACACACTCACACACACCCCCACAAACACAAACACATACGTAATTGTAAGCAGCATTAAATTAACTTAATATCCTAAATTAAATGTTTAAATTAGTATTCTATTGTAAATTTAATAACTTGTAAAGGGGAAAGAGGCAGGCTCCTGAGATACAGGCAATCCCTAGTTTAGGAGTCAGAGCTCACCATTAAAATGTAAACCTGTGTTTTGGCAATAAAATACTTATTACTTATTATTATTATTAGATAAGTTTGAATCTGTTCAGTTACTATTGCTCACTATAACACCTGTCCTCTCAATAGCAGAAACTGCATCCAATCCAGTATTCCAGCAATGTTAATATTTACACAGGGTAAAGCAATCGTGTGTTGCTGACACTACAAGATTAAATGTCAATCCATGTTTATGGAGTAAGGTCTGCCTTCGGTGTCATACGAACCACGATTGGCAATTTAATTTCAATGTAATACTTATCTTCATTGATTACCTACTTATATATTAAGACTAGCCCCCGTATTATTAACATTGCAACAATGAAAGTTCAAATTCCGAAGCCTTTTTCTGACACGTGACGTATCGTTAACGGATGAGTGAGATGGAGGCTTTTGTAACACTGATTTGGATGAAATTGAAAACGCTTGTTAGTATTGTAGCATGATAAGCCGTTCTTAATAGATCGGCAAGTTAAGCTACCACCGTCGTGGTGAGTGAGTGACCTGGATGAGCGACCGCGATATAGTAGTATTTCAAATCGAGCGTTTCCGTGCTTCGGAAGGCACGTAAAGCCGTTGGTCCCCGTTATCACTTAATTGTGATAGTCGTTAAGCTAGTTGGAGGCCTTCTAGGCGGCTTAAAAACTCCAACAGTAGGTTCACCACTAGCCTACCTCCACCGACCCGCATGGTGGAGTATCTACCCATTCCCTTTCACTCTGATTTGTAAGGAAGCCTGTGCTCAGCAGTGGGACACTATAGGCTGATGATGATGATGATGATATTTATCTATATATGCTATTCTGCCATATTGTTTAATTTAAGGTTGAAAGATTAGCTAGATAAGCATTAGATATGATAATCTATTTTATAATTACTTCTAATATTTAGCTACTTCTACTTCATATTTTTTTTTTTTTTTTATGTTAAATGGGCTTGCGTTTGACCTTCGACTGACCCCATGAGGAGTTAAGACGAGGCCGAGGATGTAGCACGCTTACCCAGAAAAAGCCTATTCATTCTGGCCTTGAATACATCTAGGTTGTAGGTGTGGGGAAACACAGATCCCGGAAGAGAGTTCCACTCCTTTGCTGTTCGTATAAGAAACGATGAAGCGAAGCGAAGCGATATTATCATGTGGAATACAATTAAGATATCTTCAATTCGTTTATAATTTATGTTTTTCTTCATAAATTATAATATGCTTCTATGCTTTTCACTCACTGGGTTTTTGTTAAGTAGATAATAGTTAAAAAAAAAACAGTCCATGTTAGATATATCAGCTCTGCAAGTACTTTACGAACACAATCTCCATGGATAAGATGGAGAAAATCAATCCTTTAATTTCTTTGAGATTAGTTTAATGTATTTCCCATAGTGTGGTATGACCGAAGGCGAAATAAACTATCTCAGAAAAACATTAACCAGTAGGTTCTTATGATAATGAAGTAGTACCTAGGTTGAGCTATTAAAACTTGTACGGCAAATTAGCTTGTAGAGCTTAAACGACAAAGCCCTCGACGGAAGCTCGGTGCCAGTTAAAAGTGCAGTTCCTTACCTACCTGCAGTTAATTTTATTTATTTCCAATATTTAATTTATTTATTGCTTGATAGTTTAACCTTTATTTAAAATTTTTTTTTTTGGACCCCGTACCCAAAATGTGCCAATGTGACCCTATTACTAAGCCTCCGCTGTTCGTCCGCCCGTTCATATGTCTGTCAGTGGGCTGTATCACATTAACATTAATAGGTAGACAGTTGAAATTTTCACAGAATGTGTGTTTCTATTGTCACTATAACAACAAATAATAATAAAAATAATTGAACTGTTTTACAAAAATCTTAAACCGACTTCAAAGTACACTAAGAAGGTCGGAATCGGTTAATAAATGACGTAGTTATGTTACGATTTTTTTTAATAAACAAAAAAAAACGAATTAATAACCTCCTCCTTTTTTGAAGGTTAATGAAATAAAATTAAAAGGGTGCATACAATAAAACATACATGAAACTTCTTTACGGAATCCTACATGTGCAAGTCTGAGTCTCGCATTGGCCAGTTTTTTTCCTTCTTATTACGATCTATACAAGAAAGGGCCCGTACCTAGCTCCAATGGTGTTAGATATAACACCAGGGTCGGCAACGCGCGCGTGATACCCCTGGTGTTGCAAGCGTCCATAGGCTACGGTAACCGCTTACCATCAGGCGGGCCGTATGCTTGTTTGCCACCTAAGTGGTTAAAAAAAAAAAAAAAAAAAAAAAAGATACCCGAGTCTATGATATTGATTTATAAACTTACTTGTTAGTGAACTAGTTGTGGTGAAGTACTGACTATTTGGGGAAACGAAAGTCGCATTGGATCCTCAATATTATTACGGAGGCAAACTCCGCGTGTTTTGGTAAAGTAAACAAGTGCGAGTTGGGATCGCGCGCGGCGACTTCCGTGCAATACTAATAAAACGACCACAATTTTGTAGCTATGTAACTAAAGTATACTAGAAGGCACAACAAAATTAACACTTTGTACACCTTTATTAATGGATCTCAGTCCAGAAAATATGTGTTATTCACTACCACAAGCCTTTAATGCATTTTTTTGTTGAAAATTAATATATTTGCTTTTAAAATATAATGGTGCGATCCATGCTAGGCGAAGCGAGCACAAGCCGAGCCTCGGACGAGCACACTGCGAGCACGATTCGCGTAGCGTGGACGGCCTCGAACGAGCGCGATTGTCAGTTTTTTTACGAACAAAAGGATTCGCATCGTGCTCGTTGTAGGTTCGTTCAAGGCTCGGCTCGTGCTCACTTCGCCTAGCATGGACGCACCATAAGATTGAACAATATAAACACTAAAATTAAGTAAAAAAAATATTGCCAGAATACTAAAAAACAATAAGAATTCCGATACGTCATACATCTAAATCTAGTCAAGCATTTAAAAGTAATGATAGAATAAAGAAACTCACATACAGACATGTACCCTCCCACTGCTTTTTTTATTTACGGTTGTCGTGTAAAAATGTTTTTCCTTCACTATCCAGTTGATAGAGGTTGATGTATTTTGTGAAAATTTCAAGTAGCTTCCTATTATGGGGAAAATAAATACATCCCACGGAGGTAGACAAATAGATAGACAAGCACAGGTTAAGTAAAGTCCCCTTTGGTACGGAAGTATATTCCAGTCAATGTATCCTTTATAAGTGCCAAAATAGGGCTGATTTAATAAGTTTTTATATTAAGTTTGAACCTTAACAACAATCTTACTTAGTTACTTAGCTATGTTACTTACTTTATGTTTTATTCCGTCGTAAAAGTATGCTTGGTAAGCACTGTAAGCAGTGCTTAATATGAATTATTGAGTTACTATGCCAAAATATAATGTATATTATAATAATGAAAATTAAAATTAAAAGAATATTTAAATCAAAAGCACTAAGGAGTATTGATATCAACTTCGATGCAAATCATCCCTAAAATAACTTTCTACCCCTTATTAACCGCGTTAGGCGATGAGTTTCAATAAAATACGAAACACGTCTTCCATCAATTCTGTTAAAGAATGTTTATGCAAAGTTTGAAGTAGATCGGACCAAGGAATCACGTTGTCCCATACAAACTTTGCCCCAGTTTTTCACCCCACTTAGAGATAGAATTTCAGAAAATCTTTTCTTATCGGATGCCTACGTCATACAAAGAACACACCCTCCAAGATTCAGGTCTCTACCATCAGCGGTTTAGGCTGTGCGTTTATTGTCAGACAGTCATTCAGGACAAAGCATTTTATACGTATAGAAGATACGTAATCACATAAGTCTCAGAGTAAGACACAAAGAACATAATAATAATTTGCCATTTTAATCGCATCTGGTTTCTTGAAAATTATTAATCAAAGATTGCCACCTGTGTGTTGATCCAAGTCTCTTTTTGGGCACAATTAGTGGCCGACATTATGAATAATTCACGCAAAGTATAATCAACAGTACCTTCCACGTAATTAGACTGAATATTCTTTTGTGTTTCACGGATTTACTAGGGACGGGCGATTTATTGTTGTAGGTACCAAGTGTGATTAAAACGATTAAATAAACCAATTTTTTATTTTATTTAAATAGCTGTTGTTTAATGTCATGAAACGTACTGAATGTAAGTAGTTATGTATGTACTTTACACCAATTAAAAAATTAAAAAATTGTAAAGTGTTTAAAATACTATGAACGTAGAGTCATTAGGTATCATTACAATAGAAACAGTAATAGAACAAATAGTATAACAGTAATAATAACAGTTGTACAACTGAAACTGAAATCCTTAAAATGTCCACGAAATAGGAAGAAATGTTTCGTTCTATTTCTACGAACAAATTCGTAGAAAACAATGTTCGGAAAGTAACAACGAGTAATTTAGAGTAAAATATAAAGTAACGAGCAATTTGCCGGCGTCCTGCAACTAATTGCTACGCTAAGACTGACGACTGTCGCTGGCTAATTAGTTGGATGGAATAAAAACTGTCTTTTGTAATCTGATACGATGGCATTGAATGGATTACATGGATTTATAAACATTTGCACACGAGGGAACCATGACGACGATATCGACCCTAGCTGAGGCATACCTAATATCTTAATCTCTATGAAGAGACCACAAACTATGAAAAGCGTAATTCTACAAACCCTACATCTTGGTCAATCTTTGTTGACTAAGCGGTTTGTAAAACTATCCCATGACACAAGATTAAAGACCAGTGACTTAATCTCTTACCATCAGTCCATGGAAGTGCCAATGCGACGGCTGCAAAACAGCCTAGCCATACTTTTTAACAAAGATTTACGATTTGTAGAGTTAGGGACTTGGCTCTTCATGAGAGCTGATAACTTTTTAATAGTGAAAGAGTTATGAGCTTGTGTATCTTGGCAACCAATTTTACATGAAATGTTTTTGGTTTCCAGTAAAGAAGGCATGTGAGATATGATTTGGCCGCACCATGGCGAGAATGCGGTCAAACATAGATGTATACATAGTAAAATCAAAACAATTAAAGATTTTTCAACATAAAAAGGTATATAACGTATTAGATATATTATGATCTATTATTTGGGTCATATTTTTATTCATTTTCTAACCACAGAACCACTTATGTGGGAATGCCAAAAGCGATTTCATATGAAAGGGCTCATTTCGCCTCAATAAGTGGGCAATCAACCTCCAAATTTTGTCAATACCTACCTATACATACCATATGTTACGTTTCATATTTGAATTATAACATGTAATGTAGCGTACGTAAATGAAGTTTGGTATCAAAGTACTTTAAAATAATAGATTTAATATTCAATCTCACGAAGCCACAAAATTGATTTTACTTAACTTATAGAGAAGAAAGAAAAGAAAGAAAAATATTTTTATTTAGCAGCACGAATACAAGAATGAACAAAAACAAAACAGCAAGAAACGAATAAATAACTAGGTTTACATATATATATATAGGCACATTTGACAAATAATAAGGTAGGTACTTGGAAAAAAACAAGAATATAAAATTACATTTCTCGCTTCACCGTTAGATGGCTGTGCTGTTAAAAAAAGGAGCCAGCTCAGCATGTGCTTCTGAAATCAACAGCGCTGATTTTCAGCTGGCACCTCTACTTACCACGGACGAATGTACTGTGCAGAATTAAATAAGCGAATGAAGTAAGATAAATTAATATTAGAAGCTATCATAAGCAAAGGTTTGTTCCATTTCTTTAGAGTAAAGTTCTCTTTAGCTCTGAAACAATAATTTGTCGTCTAAGCAGACAGTAGAAACACGTAGCGCTATCAGAACGTTTTAGGAGTATTTGTGAATTTTCACGGCGCTTACGCGTTTGGTTCATCGTCTTATAATACATAGCTCAATGAAAATAAGGTAGTTTTTAAAGGTAGTGGATAGAGGTAGTAATGGGTTCTTCCGAAACGAAAAAAAAACAGAGGACATCTTCACCTTACAAAAGAACACAGCCAAATAACACTACTTTAATGTGGTGTTGTGTTCGTGTGGTGAGTAAGGTAAGGGTATACATACTGTCATGTGTGCAGGGACTGGCGGTGAAGCACCAAATGACCCGCTCCTTAACACCGATTCCTTTCAACCATTCTTTAAATTCCAATTGGGTATGAATATATTTTTGCAGGTTGTCAATACCCTTGGTGTTGCAATTTAAGAGTCTATATGATATGGTTAACTTAATCGGATAAAAAAAACTTTTTTAAACAACTTTTTTTTTTCAGGTTTCCGTACCCAAAAGGTGCCATAAGGGACCCTATTAATAAGCCTTCGCAGACCATCCGTCTATCTGTCAGTGGGCTGAACCGTAATAGGTAGACCATTGAAATATTCACAGAATGTGTATTTCTATTTCCGCTATAACAACACATAAAAAGAGATCCCCCATACAAAAAACGTCTTTATGGAACCCGTCGTATGCAAGTCTGAGCCCTGAGATTTTGTAATTACAACTAGCTGAACCAACTGACCATTGAAAAAAACTTTTTCAATTTTCAGTTAGTCAAAATTTACCAATATTCTGGGTATTTTTTCCAATTTTTCATTCCGTAAAAACGTTGTAATTTTAATTACGAACACAGCCAAATCGATTGCCAAATTGACTTTTATCTATATAGGGTGACAGGTAATTAGTAAACGATACTTAGACACACGATTGTACTCATGGTAACAAACACCTTTCCAAAAGAAAATTTTGTTTTAAATATATTCTTAGCACATGAGCCCATACTATTTATCTAACAAGAATATTAATACACCATCAGCTTTCATTTAATTTAGTTATTTATCCCTACTTGTTTCTCTGGGAAAGTTGTTTGTTATCATGAGTACAATCATGTGTTTAAGTATCGTTTACTAATTACCAGTCAACCTATATAGAAGTTTTTTTAGAATTATATGATATTACATTCACTCACCTACCCATATTGAATTAATACCTTTTTTTTCATCTCGTTCTTTCATATTAAATTATCGCAGACCGGCTGCCCTTATATTTTCAATATCTAAGCACCGTACTACTATTACAGGAACGCAGTATAAGGACAAACTATAAGTTCAGCTTTCTGGTCACGTGCGCGTAGTTCTGCCTTTTTGCGGCGGACCTGAGTGGACCCGCCCATAATGTTGTACTTTTATCACTCGTGCGCTATACAAGGTAAAAGGTATCATACACCCTAAAACTAAAGGTATACAATATAATGAGATTATAGGACTTACATATAGATCTAAATCTATGATAATCCTAACTAATATTATAAATGCGAAAATGAGTTTGTTTGTTTGTTTGTTACGCCTTCACGGCTCAACTACTCAATGGATTATCTTAAAATTTGGCAAGCAGATAGCCTATGGTATGCAGGACATATGCTACTGGACATATGTTTTATCCTGGTAACGCGGGTGAAACCGCGGGGGACAACTAGTAATTAAATAAATATCCTGGGAAATTCCCCACACACGGTTATTTGATCCCAAACTATATAAGTAGACCTTATACTATGGAAACCAGATAACTGATTTACTACATATGCTCCTTTTTTTGTAAATACATAAACAATTACATAATTAACCCATAGAGTAAATAATATACTACGTACAAATTACACCAATTAAAACACAAATTTAAGTATTACATAAATGCATGTCCTATGTGGGAATCGAACCCTCGACCTGCGGCGCGATAGGTAAAATCTTAACCAACCGCGCCAACTGGCCCATCACATCATCAACTTCAGTCTATAATGTCCCACTGCTGAGCACAGGCCTCTTGTCACAAATCAGGGTGAAAGGGAATGGGCATACTCCACCACGCGTGCCCACTGCGGATCGATGGAATCGATTGGTCAACCTACTGTTGGAGTTTTCAAGCCGCCTAGAAGGCCGCCAACTAGCTTAACGACTATCAAAATTAAGTGATAACCGGGACCAACGACTTTACGTGCCTTCCAATGCACGGAAACGCTCGATTTGAAATACCACTAGGCGGTTTCCCATCCAGGTACCGACCACGACGGTGGTAGCTTAACTTGCCGATCGATTAAGAACGGGTTATCATGCTACACCACGAGCGCTTTACATACGTCGTATACAAGTTTAATATTACAGTATTATTTAATTACGTATACAACAAATATGTACAAATTACAATCTATGTGTAGAAAATTTCCTCAAGTATGCCGCCGCTTCCGATTAACGGCAAGGTTCCCAGAAGGCTGGCAGCGATTTCTATTTGGTTAGCCAAGCTGATGCGTTGGCGGAAAAAGCTCCCCGCCCGCTGGTCTTCGGAGGCGTCGATCAATTTTGGTAACAAAGCGCGAGCAAAACGGTGAGCTTCGGACCCCACGGTCCCATGGTCTCGAAAGCAAAAGGCGTAAAAATATAGTTAGGTCCAATCGATGCGTATTTTTTGAATTTTGGAATTTCCGCACTACGTATTATTTAATAAGAGGTGTAAAGTTATATAATGAAATAGAGAAAACGAGACATCATTTGGAGAACTCAACTCTATAAGTTTTTAAATTTGAATTTCATATTCGTTCCCTGAAACTTCATTTTAGAGTAACATCACTCAATTCCGTCTCGGAATTCAAAATGTTCCGTCCGTGCGGTTTCTATAGAAACCCGAAGAAAAATTCAAATCTATTTGAAAACGAAAGTGAAAACTTTAAAAGCATTTTTATATCAAAAGTTATTGCCAAAGAGATTTTGCCTTCATTATTTATTATCACATCCATTTAAAATGACTATTATATTATTCTGGCACAAGGTTTCATATTTGTAAAACATGATTTGGCAACATTACCTTTCCGGGGTGATTTTTTTTTTGGCTCCGGTTCAAAAATGTTACAGGCAGGTCAGGATTACACTTTGAATTTCCATGAGCTTATATATTTTTTAGTCTTTGGCTTGCGTTTTTCCCTTTCAACTTCATTAAAATCAAAAGTATTAACCTACAGATTAACACATTTCTCGATAACTTTAGCTATAAAACACTAAATAAAGATGGAACAGCCAAAGATACAACACGCTTGCCTAAAAAAATAAACCTTTTTTCTGTAGCACTGAAACCTGCTACAGCTAGCCGTTAGATTATACACTTGAAGCGTAACCGACCATTATTTTGTCCGCAGTTAAATTGTGAAACGGCCTCAACCGCTTCGAAGATAAGTTGCAACCCTGAATCCTCTCATCTTACTTCCACAAATTGAATCTGTAGTATGTAAGCAGTTGTAGGTTTGTTTTATGGTTAATCAATCACATTGAAACAATCTGCTTTCCTTGTTGAGATGCTTTGCTTTTAGATGATAAGCGACGATGTGGCCCACACATTTGTAATCAGGTTCTGCAGGCTTGAGGAAAATTCGTTTTATTACTGACGTATCAAGATTAGTTTATTTTCACTGTTTTATATCTTATAGCATCATTGGCATCCCTCTTTGGGGTAATAGTGCCGATGTATAATTGTTATACTGCAGAATAGCTATTCGCGATACATAATTTAGTTCATACCTTGTTGTGGTTCATACATAATTGAAAATCGAATTCAAGGAATAGCGAGGAATAGAAACAAGCACAAACTTGCTTTACTTATAACTCGTCTCAGCAAAGTAACGAAGTATATTTAATTTTTAATAAGCTCTTTTTTAGTATAGACAATTAACTAAATCATCCCACCATACAACCAGAGTCCTTGTCAAGACGAATCAAACGTGTCCAAAGTCGATGAGGTTGCATCGTCTTATAACCGAGTTCACATGGCCACCTTCCGGCTCCATCGTCAGATCAGCTCCATGTTATAATAATATTGCGTTGTTATCCAATTTACAGATGTATGCAAAATTTCAGCTTAATTGGAAATTGGGAAGTGGGCCAAATTTAACTTGCAAGATTTGATTACGGATACACAGACACCGCGGCGGGAAAGGTGAAACTTTTAAAGCGATGATAGCTCAGTGGTAGTAACGTCGGGTACCGAGACAAAGGTCCCGGGTTCGGATCCTTCAATGAACTTAAGCTTTCGGTGAAGGAAAACATCGTGAGGAAACCATAGCACGGTGGTAGAGTGCTTTGAAGTACCCATCTGGCCCCTCAAGTTGAAAATTTGTCGCCAAGCACCTATCGGTGTGTACCGACAGCTACAATTGAGAGCCAGTTCCTTCTCGGCTTTGTGTGCTTACCACCTTCGGCCACATCATCACTTACCATGGTGAGATTGTGGTCAAACACAGACCTATACATAATAAAAAAAAAACTAAATAAAAGCCTGTAAATAAAAAACTATCTTTGTATCATGAATTTGTGTAATACTTTATTAAATCTTCGAATTTTAGTCCACTAGATTCTTAAGTCGTAGTAGTCGTGAGGCAAAAACCAGGATTGAATGAGGCAAATCGAAAGCTAGAGCTGATTCAATTTTCCGACCTAAGCCCAATGCTCTAAAATTAATAACGACTGAACTTTGCATACAAATCTTATCGAAAACAACCCCTGTCCTAGTTTACAAGCAAGAAAGGGCTTAGTGGCTGGAAGCATTTAATCCAATGGTACAGTTTTTTATAGTCAGGTAAGTCTGGAGAAATTTTGAAGAAAATGAAGGTGGCTGGCCACAGTTTTGGAAAGATAAGCTTAAGATGATCATGATGTAAATACTAATGATGATGATGATGATAAACTTGCGTAGAAATTTCAGTTAACGCTCTGAAGGCTACATCCCAATATTTATTATATAAAAACTAATTATTTACTCAGTCTTCAACCCTCCGCTCGTCTAGCGGATTATTCGTGATTTCGCATGAATTTTACACATTTGACCGTATATACGGCGTGGACAATGTAAACATTGGCGGGCAAAATAAATATGCTTAATGCCAATGTGGTAAAAAAAACAACATCGAGAGGGTAAAAAATACATTGACAAAATCCAGAGGGAAAAACGGATTCAGGGATTAAAAAATATTCCATGTAGGTACCTAATTATTACCCAAGATATGTATCTTAGTGGTAGGGGCAAGTTTCTCAAGTTTAAGTAGCACATGTTTATAATCCTCTGAATCGTCACAAAATTAACAAGACGTTAATAGTAGAAAAAATTGGTAACTACGACAATTTATCTATTAAAATTATTAAATAATATTATAACATTATTTCTTTTTATTCTCATTGGCTCGCGGTAAAAAATATAACAATGACATCAATTGTTATAATAGGAAGCGCGTCTCTCGCGAGAACCGACGGGTTAATGTTATATGCCGTGTTTGAGCAGGTATTACCTAATGAAAGTGTACAAAGTTCCAAATACTTACACAATAGGGATGTTTCCTGGGTAAAAAAAAAACTAATTAGTCCGTCAGTTAGATTATCAAAAAATATTGTACACGTATGGTTCGTCATTTGTTATGATTTGCTTTACCAAATCATTAACAATTGACGAAGATAAGTCGCGACTAAGTTCGGGAGTAGGGGCTCGTGACGTCACTTGTTGTGGTACTAAAAAGTGTACCACACCGTGACGTCACGCGGAACTTCAACAAACCATATCCTCGTATTTTTTTGTTTAATTGAAAAAAGAAAAAATACTTGTCTCATATTTTTTGATAATTTATATGACGGACTAAACAGTTTTTTTCAGGACAGTAGCCTATTTTACCCTATAGATACTGTTGCATTCAACTTTTATAATGAGTAAGTAAAGACATCGGGTCCATCAGATAGATTATCACAAAACACATCTCAATTCAAAGTTTCGGTATTTAATAACTGTAACAAATCTTCGCAATATATCAATTAATCATGCTAACTTCCTGATCGAAAGGATCTTCCTAAACCAACAACTGGAGCTCCAACAATCTCACGTAGTCCTTGATGGATCTCCTAGTGAAGTTGTACTATCTTTACTGCTACGTTCTAATTTAGTTCGATAGTTTTTGTAGGTACTGAACTACTTCAAGACTATGAGGTTTACACAACAGGTGTATTCACGGTACTAAAGGAATTGAAGATTGACAATGATTGATGACAATTATTTATTTTCTCCTTGAATCGTTCGAACCTTAAATAAAAGTTTTTTTTTTCTTTTTTTATACAACTTAGTCGGTAAAAAAGCATACGGCCCACCTGATGGTAAGCGGTTACCGTAGCCATATGGACGCTTGCAACACAAGAAGCATCGCTCACACGTTACCGACATTTCCCCCCTCCCCTATGAGCTTTGGCGACCTTACTCACGCGCAGGAACACAACTTTACACAATATAAAGTTATTTGGCTGCGGTATTCTGTAAGGTGGAGGTACTTCCCCAGTCGAGCTGCTCTTTGAGCGAATAAACGCTATGCTCTACCTCTCTCAAAATTAGTATTACAATAATCACCCAAATCCAAAGCGTATTGTGTCAAATCAACAATCGAATTATCAAATAGTTATGTTATAGTTAACGAAACTAAAAAACACGCTTAGAAAAGGTTTGAACTAAAGTCTTACCCTCTTAGTCCATCATCAGACCCTGGTAACTATATATGGCCAAAGATCATAATATAGTTTCCCTCAGCGCTACGATATGGGGTACGATAAGGGCGTGAAAAGAGCTCTTCAAGTTTGGCAACACATCGGCAATCCCCTTGGTATTGCAAATGTCCATAGGCGGCGGTGACCACTTACCATCAGGTGGACCGTCTGCCTGTTTGTCAAACTATTGACATAAAAAATAAAAAAATAACATAAAAAGACGGTCCCAAAAAATACTAGTGCCTCCTGCTCCATTGTCAGACCCTGAAAACTACATATATCCAAAGTGTATGTCAAGAAAATTCCAAGAAATCAAAACACGGCTTATATTTTATTCCTCTATAGATTTCCAGCCTACCTTCCGGATCCATCATCAGATCAGCTCGATGGTACAAAATTATTGTTTTATCATTCGAACTACATACACTTGTAAAGTTTCAAATCGATATGTTAACTAAAACATAGGTTCAATGAGTTCCTAGATTAGCTTACATACTTGAAGCTAATAAAAGCGTGTTAAAAAATAAACAAGTGACTAATCTAGTCCAGTACCCCTACCATGAGTTTTCTCCGCTAACATTATCTACACTCGCTAGCGACTACGGTGAATATTTTGTATGACGAGTACCGCCTCTAGCGGCCTCTTTTGGAAGCATTTCATACAAAATGTTTCACCGTAGTCGTTAGCGAATGTAGATTACGTTAGCGTAGAAAACTCATGATAAGCGTATAGTGTTTCTTCCAGATTTACATAGAAGCATTAAAATTGGTCTCCAGTACAAAATCTTAGCGAAACACGATATTTTGTACATCAAACGCGAACTCATCTTAATTGATCCTAAGCCATTTGCATCAATGAACAACAAAACAAGCCTTCAGGCAAAATAGCCTTGTAGGCGCAACAAAATAATATTCATTTGTAGGTTTTTTATATATATAACTAAGTTAGGGTTTTTCAATATTCAACCCGTAAGGGGGTAATAGAGGATCGAAGGCGAACCCGCGGGGTGGAAAACTAGTCTATAATTATCATAAATAACATTTTAACCAAATAAATTAACTTTTTAACAAAAAAATAAACCACCTTCAAAGTACACTATAAAGTAAGAAATAACTCTTATCTGACACTGTTATGAAGTGAGCGAAATCGCATGACGTGTTCTGTAGAAAATATTTCGCTGAAGGCGGTTATTTTTTTTGTTAAAAAGTTATTTTATTTTTGAATTTTTAGTTCGTATATACCTGCTTAAATACTTTCGTAAACAATGCATATTTAAGCGATAGCAATTGCGGTTGATAAGCTGTCATTTTTCACCGGCGTGAAGTTAGCGGCCAAAAGTTAGCAGCCAATATAATCCGACCAAATCAAGAAGAATCCAAAAAATTGCTTTATTTACCTTATTAACAATAGGAAATTGTTCAAAATATAAGGAAATGATAAAAATATTTGAAAAAAAGCCTCACAGGCGTGAAAATATCAAAAAAAGACATGAATTCAGAATTAACAAAATACCAAAGTATTTAATAAATTAATCGGTTACAAGGGTTCAAATCAAAGAAAATTTTACAAATTACAAAAGACCATACAAAACCTTTGTATAAAACTGAGTTTGAATAATCTCATGAAAGTTTCAGAGCCATAAATCGAACAAAAACAAACGTAATGCCATAATCATACGTTTTCGTTTCTTAAGAATGAGTATAAGATATAAAAAAGTCATGGTGTCACTCTAGAAATGAATTTATTTTAAAGATATATTAGTATACTAAGTAAATAATAGCATTCTATGTACTTACCGAGGGGTTACATAGGTTTGTTAGCCATCGGCGAAAACAATATCGACAAAAATACCTACTTGATTTTGGTGGTAGATTTAACTCTCAAGACTTGCCCGTGTCACTCCAAATATGTAATTAATTTATAGGTACATAAGTCTTCTAAGTAAATAATATCATTCTATGTACTTGCCGAGGGAACATGACAGGTTTGTAAGGCAGCAAAACAAATTTTATCAACAAAAATCTTTCCTTTGATTTTGATTGTAGATTAACCTCTCAAGACTTGCTCGTGTCACTCCAGACTTGTATTTAAACTATAGGTACATGAGTCTTCTAAGTAAATAATATCATTCTATGTACTTGCCGAGGGGATACGATAGGTTTGTGAGTCAGCAATGTAAATTTTATCGATAAAAATCTTTCATTTGATTTTGATGGTAGATTAACCTCTCAAGTCTAGCCGGTGTCACTCCAGATATAGATTTAAAACATAGGTACATAAGTCTACTAAGTAAATAATATCATTCTATGGACTTGCCGAGGGGATATGATAGGTTTATGAGTCAGCGGCGAAAATAATAAAGACAAAAATCTTTCATTTGACTTTGATGTAAGATTAACCTCTCAAGATTTGCTCGTGTCACTCCAGATATGAATTTAAAATATAGGTACATAAGTCTACTAAGTAAATAATATCATTCTATGTACTTGCCGAGGGGATATGATAGGTTTGTGAGTCAGCAGCGTCAATTTTATCGAAAAAAATATTTCCTTTGATTTTGATAGTAGATTAACTGCTGAAGACTTGCCCGTGTCACTCCAGATATGGATTTAAAATATAGGTACATAAGTCTACTAAGTAAATAATATCATTCTATGTACTTGCCGAGGGGATATGATAGGTTTATGAGTCAGCGGCGAAAAATATAAAGACAAAAATCTTTCAATTGAATTTGATGAAAGATAAACCTCTCAAGTCTTGCCGGTGTCACTCCAAATATGTATTTAAATTATAGGTACATAAGTCTTCTAAGTAAATAATACCATTCTATGTACTTGCCGAGGGGATATGATAGGTTTGTGAGTCAGCAGCGTCAATTTTATCGAAAAAAATCTTTCGTTTGATTTTGATGGTAGATTAACTGCTCAAGACTTGCCCGTGTCACTCCAAATATAGATTTAAAATATAGGTACATAAGTCTACTAAGTAAATAATATCATTATATGTACTTGCCGAGGGGATATGATAGGTTTGTGATTCAGCAGCGTCAATTTTATCGAAAAAAATCTTTCTTTTGATTTTGATGGTAGATTAACTGATCATGCCATGCCCGTGTCACTCCAGATATGGATTTAAAATGTAGGTATATAGGTCTTCTAAGTAAATAATATCGTTCTATGTACTTGCCGAGGGAATATGATAGGTTTATGATTCAGCGGCGAAAATAATAAACAAAAAATGTCTCTAATTTGTTTTCGATGGTAGAACAACCTCTCAAGATTTGCCCCTGTCACTCCAAATATGGATTTAAATTATAGGTACATAAGTCTTCTAAGTAAATAATATCATTCTATATACTTGCCGAGGGGATATGATAGGTTTGTGAGTCAGCAGCGTCAATTTTATCGAAAAAAATCTTTCCTTTTATTTTGATGGTAGATTAACTGCTCATGCCATGCCCGTGTCACTCCAGATATAGATTTAAAATGTAGGTATATAGGTCTTCTAAGTAAATAATATAATTCTATGTACTTGCCGAGGGGATTTGATAGGTTTGTGAGTCAGCAGCGTCAATTTTATCGAAAAAAATCTTTCCTTTGATTTTGATGGTAGATTAACTGCTCAAGACTTGCCCGTGTCACTCCAGATATAGATTTAAAACATAGGTACATAAGTTTACTAAGTAAATAATATCATTCTATGGACTTGCCGAGGGGATATGATAGGTTTATGAGTCAGCGGCGAAAATAATAGAGACAAAAATCTTTCATTTGACATTGATGTAAGATTAACCTCTCAAGATTTGCTCGTGTCACTCCAGATATGAATTTAAAATATAGGTACATAAGTCTACTAAGTAAATAATATCATTCTATGTACTTGCCGAGGGGATATGATAGGTTTGTGAGTCAGCAGCGTCAATTTTATCGAAAAAAATCTTTCCTTTTGATTTTGATGGTAGATTAACTGCTCATGCCATGCCCGTGTCACTCCAGATATGGATTTAAAATGTAGGTATATAGGTCTTCTAAGTAAATAATATCGTTCTATGTACTTGCCGAGGGGAAATGATAGGTTTATGATTCAGCGGCGAAAATAATAAACAAAAAATGTCTCTACTTTATTTTCGATGGTAGAACAACCTCTCAAGATTTGCCCCTGTCACTCCAAATATGGATTTAAATTATAGGTACATAAGTCTTCTAAGTAAATAATATCATTCTATATACTTGCCGAGGGGATATGATAGGTTTGTGAGTCAGCAGCGTCAATTTTATCGAAAAAAATCTTTCCTTTTATTTTGATGGTAGATTAACTGCTCATGACATGCCCGTGTCACTCCAGATATGGATTTAAAATGTAGGTATATAGGTCTTCTAAGTAAATAATATAATTCTATGTACTTGCCGAGGGGATATGATAGGTTTGTGAGTCAGCAGCGTCAATTTTATCGAAAAAAATCTTTCTTTTGATTTTGATGGTAGATTAACTGCTCAAGACTTGCCCGTGTCACTCCAGATATAGATTTAAAACATAGGTACATAAGTTTACTAAGTAAATAATATCATTCTATGGACTTGCCGAGGGGATATGATAGGTTTATGAGTCAGCGGCGAAAATAATAAAGACAAAAATCTTTCATTTGACATTGATGTAAGATTAACCTCTCAAGATTTGCTCGTGTCACTCCAGATATGAATTTAAAATATAGGTACATAAGTCTACTAAGTAAATAATATCATTCTATGTACTTGCCGAGGGGATATGATAGGTTTGTGAGTCAGCAGCGTCAATTTTATCGAAATAAATCTTTCTTTTGATTTTGATGGTAGATTAACTGCTCATGCCATGCCCGTGTCACTCCAGATATGGATTTAAAATGTAGGTATATAGGTCTTCTAAGTAAATAATATCGTTCTATGTACTTGCCGAGGGGATATGATAGGTTTATGATTCAGCGGCGAAAATAATAAACAAAAAATGTCTCTACTTTGTTTTCGGTGGTAGAACAACCTCTCAAGATTTGCCCCTGTCACTCCAGATATGGATTTAAAATGTAGGTATATAGGTCTTCTAAGTAAATAATATAATTCTATGTACTTGCCGAGGGGATATGATAGGTTTGTGAGTCAGCAGCGTCAATTTTATCGAAAAAAATCTTTCTTTTGATTTTGATGGTAGATTAACTGCTCAAGACTTGCCCGTGTCACTCCAGATATAGATTTAAAACATAGGTACATAAGTTTACTAAGCAAATAATATCATTCTATGGACTTGCCGAGGGGATATGATAGGTTTATGAGTCAGCGGCGAAAATAATAGAGACAAAAATCTTTCATTTGACATTGATGTAAGATTAACCTCTCAAGATTTGCTCGTGTTACTCCAGATATGAATTTAAAATATAGGTACATAAGTCTACTAAGTAAATAATATCATTATATGTACTTGCCGAGGGGATATGATAGGTTTGTGAGTCAGCAGCGTCAATTTTATCGAAAAAAATCTTTCTTTTGATTTTGATGGTAGATTAACTGCTCAAGACTTGCCCGTGTCACTCCAGATATAGATTTAAAACATAGGTACATAAGTTTACTAAGTAAATAATATCATTCTATGGACTTGCCGAGGGGATATGATAGGTTTATGATTCAGCGGCGAAAATAATAAACAAAAAATGTCTCTACTTTGTTTTCGGTGGTAGAACAACCTCTCAAGATTTGCCCCTGTCACTCCAAATATGGATTTAAATTATAGGTACATAAGTCTTCTAAGTAAATAATATCATTCTATATACTTGCCGAGGGGATATGATAGGTTTGTGAGTCAGCAGCGTCAATTTTATCGAAAAAAATCTTTCCTTTTATTTTGATGGTAGATTAACTGCTCATGACATGCCCGTGTCACTCCAGATATGGATTTAAAATGTAGGTATATAGGTCTTCTAAGTAAATAATATAATTCTATGTACTTGCCGTGGGGATTTGATAGGTTTGTGAGTCAGCAGCGTCAATTTTATCGAAAAAAATCTTTCCTTTGATTTTGATGGTAGATTAACTGCTCAAGACTTGCCCGTGTCACTCCAGATATAGATTTAAAACATAGGTACATAAGTTTACTAAGTAAATAATATCATTCTATGGACTTGCCGAGGGGATATGATAGGTTTATGAGTCAGCGGCGAAAATAATAGAGACAAAAATCTTTCATTTGACATTGATGTAAGATTAACCTCTCAAGATTTGCTCGTGTCACTCCAGATATGAATTTAAAATATAGGTACGTAAGTCTACTAAGTAAATAATATCATTCTATGTACTTGCCGAGGGGATATGATAGGTTTGTGAGTCAGCAGCGTCAATTTTATCGAAAAAAATCTTTCCTTTTATTTTGATGGTAGATTAACTGCTCATGACATGCCCGTGTCACTCCAGATATGGATTTAAAATGTAGGTATATAGGTCTTCTAAGTAAATAATATAATTCTATGTACTTGCCGAGGGGATATGATAGGTTTGTGAGTCAGCAGCGTCAATTTTATCGAAAAAAATCTTTCTTTTGATTTTGATGGTAGATTAACTGCTCAAGACTTGCCCGTGTCACTCCAGATATAGATTTAAAACATAGGTACATAAGTTTACTAAGTAAATAATATCATTCTATGGACTTGCCGAGGGGATATGATAGGTTTATGAGTCAGCGGCGAAAATAATAAAGACAAAAATCTTTCATTTGACATTGATGTAAGATTAACCTCTCAAGATTTGCTCGTGTCACTCCAGATATGAATTTAAAATATAGGTACATAAGTCTACTAAGTAAATAATATCATTCTATGTACTTGCCGAGGGGATATGATAGGTTTGTGAGTCAGCAGCGTCAATTTTATCGAAATAAATCTTTCTTTTGATTTTGATGGTAGATTAACTGCTCATGCCATGCCCGTGTCACTCCAGATATGGATTTAAAATGTAGGTATATAGGTCTTCTAAGTAAATAATATCGTTCTATGTACTTGCCGAGGGGATATGATAGGTTTATGATTCAGCGGCGAAAATAATAAACAAAAAATGTCTCTACTTTGTTTTCGGTGGTAGAACAACCTCTCAAGATTTGCCCCTGTCACTCCAGATATGGATTTAAAATGTAGGTATATAGGTCTTCTAAGTAAATAATATAATTCTATGTACTTGCCGAGGGGATATGATAGGTTTGTGAGTCAGCAGCGTCAATTTTATCGAAAAAAATCTTTCTTTTGATTTTGATGGTAGATTAACTGCTCAAGACTTGCCCGTGTCACTCCAGATATAGATTTAAAACATAGGTACATAAGTTTACTAAGCAAATAATATCATTCTATGGACTTGCCGAGGGGATATGATAGGTTTATGAGTCAGCGGCGAAAATAATAGAGACAAAAATCTTTCATTTGACATTGATGTAAGATTAACCTCTCAAGATTTGCTCGTGTTACTCCAGATATGAATTTAAAATATAGGTACATAAGTCTACTAAGTAAATAATATCATTATATGTACTTGCCGAGGGGATATGATAGGTTTGTGAGTCAGCAGCGTCAATTTTATCGAAAAAAATCTTTCTTTTGATTTTGATGGTAGATTAACTGCTCAAGACTTGCCCGTGTCACTCCAGATATAGATTTAAAACATAGGTACATAAGTTTACTAAGTAAATAATATCATTCTATGGACTTGCCGAGGGGATATGATAGGTTTATGATTCAGCGGCGAAAATAATAAACAAAAAATGTCTCTACTTTGTTTTCGGTGGTAGAACAACCTCTCAAGATTTGCCCCTGTCACTCCAAATATGGATTTAAATTATAGGTACATAAGTCTTCTAAGTAAATAATATCATTCTATATACTTGCCGAGGGGATATGATAGGTTTGTGAGTCAGCAGCGTCAATTTTATCGAAAAAAATCTTTCCTTTTATTTTGATGGTAGATTAACTGCTCATGACATGCCCGTGTCACTCCAGATATGGATTTAAAATGTAGGTATATAGGTCTTCTAAGTAAATAATATAATTCTATGTACTTGCCGTGGGGATTTGATAGGTTTGTGAGTCAGCAGCGTCAATTTTATCGAAAAAAATCTTTCCTTTGATTTTGATGGTAGATTAACTGCTCAAGACTTGCCCGTGTCACTCCAGATATAGATTTAAAACATAGGTACATAAGTTTACTAAGTAAATAATATCATTCTATGGACTTGCCGAGGGGATATGATAGGTTTATGAGTCAGCGGCGAAAATAATAGAGACAAAAATCTTTCATTTGACATTGATGTAAGATTAACCTCTCAAGATTTGCTCGTGTCACTCCAGATATGAATTTAAAATATAGGTACGTAAGTCTACTAAGTAAATAATATCATTCTATGTACTTGCCGAGGGGATATGATAGGTTTGTGAGTCAGCAGCGTCAATTTTATCGAAAAAAATCTTTCTTTTGACTTTGATGTAAGATTAACTGCTCATGCCATGCCCGTGTCACTCCAGATATGGATTTAAAATGTAGGTATATAGGTCTTCTAAGTAAATAATATCATTCTATGTACTTGCCGAGGGGATATGATAGGTTTATGATTCAGCGGCGAAAATAATAAACAAAAAATGTCTCTACTTTGTTTTCGGTGGTAGAACAACCTCTCAAGATTTGCCCCTATCACTCCAGATATGGATTTAAAATGTAGGTATATACGTCTTCTAAGTAAATAATATAATTCTATGTACTTGCCGAGGGGATATGATAGGTTTGTGAGTCAGCAGCGTCAATTTTATCGAAAAAAATCTTTCTTTTGATTTTGATGGTAGATTAACTGCTCAAGACTTGCCCGTGTCACTCCAGATATAGATTTAAAACATAGGTACATAAGTTTACTAAGTAAATAATATCATTCTATGGACTTGCCGAGGGGATATGATAGGTTTATGAGTCAGCGGCGAAAATAATAGAGACAAAAATCTTTCATTTGACATTGATGTAAGATTAACCTCTCAAGATTTGCTCGTGTCACTCCAGATATGAATTTAAAATATAGGTACATAAGTCTACTAAGTAAATAATATCATTCTATGTACTTGCCGAGGGGATATGATAGGTTTGTGAGTCAGCAATGTAAATTTTATGGAAAAAAATCTTTCTTTTGATTTTGATGGTAGATTAACTGCTCAAGACTTGCCCGTGTCACTCCAGATATAGATTTAAAACATAGGTACATAAGTTTACTAAGTAAATAATATCATTCTATGGACTTGCCGAGGGGATATGATAGGTTTATGATTCAGCGGCGAAAATAATAAACAAAAAATGTCTCTACTTTGTTTTCGGTGGTAGAACAACCTCTCAAGATTTGCCCCTGTCACTCCAAATATGGATTTAAATTATAGGTACATAAGTCTTCTAAGTAAATAATATCATTCTATATACTTGCCGAGGGGATATGATAGGTTTGTGAGTCAGCAGCGTCAATTTTATCGAAAAAAATCTTTCCTTTTATTTTGATGGTAGATTAACTGCTCATGCCATGCCCGTGTCACTCCAGATATGGATTTAAAATGTAGGTATATAGGTCTTCTAAGTAAATAATATAATTCTATGTACTTGCCGAGGGGATTTGATAGGTTTGTGAGTCAGCAGCGTCAATTTTATCGAAAAAAATCTTTCTTTTGATTTTGATGGTAGATTAACTGCTCAAGACTTGCCCGTGTCACTCCAGATATAGATTTAAAACATAGGTACATAAGTTTACTAAGTAAATAATATCATTCTATGGACTTGCCGAGGGGATATGATAGGTTTATGAGTCAGCGGCGAAAATAATAGAGACAAAAATCTTTCATTTGACATTGATGTAAGATTAACTTCTCAAGATTTGCTCGTGTCACTCCAGATATGAATTTAAAATATAGGTACATAAGTCTACTAAGTAAATAATATCATTCTATGTACTTGCCGAGGGGATATGATAGGTTTGTGAGTCAACAGCGTCAATTTTATCGAAAAAAATCTTTCCTTTTGATTTTGATGGTAGATTAACTGCTCATGCCATGCCCGTGTCACTCCAGATATGGATTTAAAATGTAGGTATATAGGTCTTCTAAGTAAATAATATCGTTCTATGTACTTGCCGAGGGGAAATGATAGGTTTATGATTCAGCGGCGAAAATAATAAACAAAAAATGTCTCTACTTTGTTTTCGATGGTAGAACAACCTCTCAAGATTTGCCCCTGTCACTCCAAATATGGATTTAAATTATAGGTACATAAGTCTTCTAAGTAAATAATATCATTCTATATACTTGCCGAGGGGATATGATAGGTTTGTTAGTCAGCAGCGTCAATTTTATCGAAAAAAATCTTTCCTTTTATTTGATGGTAGATTAACTGCTCATGACATGCCCGTGTCACTCCAGATATGGATTTAAAATGTAGGTATATAGGTCTTCTAAGTAAATAATATAATTCTATGTACTTGCCGAGGGGATATGATAGGTTTGTGAGTCAGCAGCGTCAATTTTATCGAAAAAAATCTTTCTTTTGATTTTGATGGTAGATTAACTGCTCAAGACTTGCCCGTGTCACTCCAGATATAGATTTAAAACATAGGTACATAAGTTTACTAAGTAAATAATATCATTCTATGGACTTGCCGAGGGGATATGATAGGTTTATGAGTCAGCGGCGAAAATAATAGAGACAAAAATCTTTCATTTGACATTGATGTAAGATTAACCTCTCAAGATTTGCTCGTGTCACTCCAGATATGAATTTAAAATATAGGTACATAAGTCTTCTAAGTAAATAATATCATTCTATGTACTTGCCGAGGGGATATGATAGGTTTGTGAGTCAGCAGCGTCAATTTTATCGAAAAAAATCTTTCTTTTGATTTTGATGGTAGATTAACTGCTCAAGACTTGCCCGTGTCACTCCAGATATAGATTTAAAACATAGGTACATAAGTTTACTAAGTAAATAATATCATTCTATGGACTTGCCGAGGGGATATGATAGGTTTATGATTCAGCGGCGAAAATAATAAACAAAAAATTTCTCTACTTTGTTTTCGGTGGTAGAACAACCTCTCAAGATTTGCCCCTGTCACTCCAAATATGGATTTAAATTATAGGTACATAAGTCTTCTAAGTAAATAATATCATTCTATATACTTGCCGAGGGGATATGATAGGTTTGTGAGTCAGCAGCGTCAATTTTATCGAAAAAAATCTTTCCTTTTATTTTGATGGTAGATTAACTGCTCATGCCATGCCCGTGTCACTCCAGATATGGATTTAAAATGTAGGTATATAGGTCTTCTAAGTAAATAATATAATTCTATGTACTTGCCGAGGGGATTTGATAGGTTTGTGAGTCAGCAGCGTCAATTTTATCGAAAAAAATCTTTCCTTTGATTTTGATGGTAGATTAACTGCTCAAGACTTGCCCGTGTCACTCCAGATATAGATTTAAAACATAGGTACATAAGTTTACTAAGTACATAATATCATTCTATGGACTTGCCGAGGGGATATGATAGGTTTATGAGTCAGCGGCGAAAATAATAGAGACAAAAATCTTTCATTTGATAATGATGTAAGATTAACCTCTCAAGATTTGCTCGTGTCACTCCAGATATGAATTTAAAATATAGGTACATGAGTCTACTAAGTAAATAATATCATTCTATGTACTTGCCGAGGGGATATGATAGGTTTGTGAGTCAGCAGCGTCAATTTTATCAAAAAAATCTTTCCTTTTGATTTTGATGGTAGATTAACTGCTCATGCCATGCCCGTTTCACTCCAGATATGGATTTAACATGTAGGTATATAGGTCTTCTAAGTAAATAATATCGTTCTATGTACTTGCCGAGGGGATATGATAGGTTTATGATTCAGCGGCGAAAATAATAAACAAAAAATGTATCTACTTTGTTTTCGATGGTAGAACAACCTCTCAAGATTTGCCTCATTCACTCCAAATATGAATTTAAATTATAGGTACATACGTCTTCTAAGTACATAATATCATTTTATGTACTTGCCAAGGGGATATGACAGGTTTGTGAGTCAGCAGCGTCAATTTTATCGAAAAAAATCTTTCCTTTTATTTTGATGGTAGATTAACTGCTCATGCCTTGCCCGTGTCACTCCAGATATGGGTTTAAAATATAGGTACATAAGTCTACTAAGTAAATAATATCATTCTATGTACTTGCCGAGGGGATATGACAGGTTTGTGAGACATCAAAACAATTTTTATCCAAAAAAATCTTTCCCTTGATTTTGATGGTAGATTAACCTCTCAAGTCTTACCGGGGTCACTCCAAATATAGATTTAAATTATAGGTACATAAGTCTTCTATGTAAATAATATCATTCTATATACTTGCCGAGGGGATATGATACGTTGGTGAGTCAGCAGCGCAAATTTTATCAAAAATTGTCTCTACTTTGTTGGTGATGGTAGAACAACCTCTCAAGATTTGCCCCTGTCACTCTAAATATGAATTTAAATTATGGGTACATACGTCATCTAAGTAAATTATATCATTTTATGTACTTGCCAAGGGGATATGACAGGTTTGTGAGTCAGCAGCGTCAATTTTATCGAAAAAAATCTTTCGTTTGATTTTGATGGTAGATTAACTGCTCAAGACTTGCCCGTGTCACTCCAAATATAGATTTAAAATATAGGTACATAAGTCTACTAAGTAAATAATATCATTATATGTACTTGCCGAGGGGATATGATAGGTTTGTGATTCAGCAGCGTCAATTTTATCGAAAAATATCTTTCTTTTGATTTTGATGGTAGATTACCTGCAAATGCCATGCCCGTGTCACTCCAGATATGGATTTAAAATGTAGGTATATAGGTCTTCTAAGTAAATAATATCGTTCTATGTACTTGCCGAGGGGATATGATAGGTTTATGATTCAGCGGCGAAAATAATAAACAAAAAATGTCTCTACTTTGTTTTCGGTGGTAGAACAACCTCTCAAGATTTGCCCCTGTCACTCCTAATATGGATTTAAATTATAGGTACATAAGTCTACTAAGTAAATAATATCATTCTATGTACTTGCCGAGGGGATATGATAGGTTTATGAGTCAGCGGCGAAAAATATAAAGACAAAAATCTTTCAATTGAATTTGATGAAAGATTAACCTCTCAAGTCTTGCCGGTGTCACTCCAAATATGTATTTAAAACATAGGTACATGAGTCTACTAAGTAAATAATATCATTCTATGGACTTGCCGAGGGGATATGATAGGTTTATGAGTCAGCGGCGAAAATAATAAAGACAAAAATCTTTCATTTGACTTTGATGTAAGATTAACCTCTCAAGATTTGCTCGTGTCACTCCAGATATGAATTTAAAATATAGGTACATAAGTCTACTAAGTAAATAATATCATTCTATGTACTTGCCGAGGGGATATGATAGGTTTGTGAGTCAGCAGCGTCAATTTTATCGAAAAAAATCTTTCCTTTGATTTCGCCGCTGACTCATAAACCTATCATATCCCCTCGGCAAGTACATAGAATAATATTATTTACTTAGTAGACTTATGTACCTATATTTTAAATCCATATCTGGAGTGACACGGGCAAGTCTTGAGCAGTTAATCTACCATCAAATTCTTAGGAAAGATTTTTTCGTTAAAATTGACGCTGCTGACTGACAAACCTATCATATCCCCATGGCAAGTACATAGAATGGTATTATTTACTTAGAAGAGTTATGTACCTATATTTTAAATTCATATCTGGAGTGACACGAGCAAATCTTGAGAGGTCAATCTTACATCAATGTCAAATGAAAGATTTTAATCGATAAAATTTACGCTGTTTACTCACAAACCTATCATATCCCCTTGGCAAGTACATAGAATGATATTATTTACATAGAAGACTTATGAACCTACATTTTTAATCCATATCTGGAGTGACACGGGCATGGCATGAGCAGTTAATCTACCATCAAAATAATAGAAAAGATTTTTTTTGATAAAATTTACGCTGCTGACTCACAAACCTATGATATCCCCTCGGCAAGTACATAGAATGGTATTATTTACTTAGAAGACTTATATACCTAAATTTTAAATCTATATCTGGAGTGACACGGGCAAGTCTTGAGCAGTTATTTTACATCAAAATCTTAGGAAAGATTTTTTTCGATAAAATTGAAGCTGCTGAATCACAAACCTATCAAATCCCCACGGCAAGTACATAGAATGATATTATTTACTTAGTAGACTTATGTACCTATATTTTAAATTCATATCTGGAGTGACACGAGCAAATCTTGAGAGGTCAATCTTACATCAATGTCAAATGAAAGATTTTTGTCTTTATTATTTTCGCCGCTGACTCATAAACCTATCATATCCCCTCGGCAAGTATATAGAATGATATTATTTACTTAGAAGACTTATGTACCTATAATTTAAATCCATATTTGGAGTGACAGGGGCAAATATTGAGAGGTTGTTCTACCATCGAAAACAAAGTAGAGACATTTTTTGTTTATTATTTTCGCCGCTGAATCATAAACCTATCATATCCCCTCGGCAAGTACATAGAATGATATTATTTACATAGAAGACTTATGTACCTATAATTTAAATACATATTTGGAGTGACAACGGCAAGACTTGAGAGGTTAATCTTTCATCAAATTCAATTGAAAGATTTTTGTCTTTATATTTTTCGCCGCTGACTCATAAACCTATCATATCCCCTCGGCAAGTACATAGAATGATATTATTTACTTAGTAGACTTATGTACCTATATTTTAAATCCATATCTGGAGTGACACGGGCAAGTCTTCAGCAGTTAATCTACTATCAAAATCAAAGGAAATATTTTTTTCGATAAAATTGACGCTGCTGACTCACAAACCTATCATATCCCCTCGGCAAGTACATAGAATGATATTATTTACTTAGTAGACTTATGTACCTATATTTTAAATTCATATCTGGAGTGACACGAGCAAATCTTGAGAGGTTAATCTTACATCAAAGTCAAATGAAAGATTTTTGTCTTTATTATTTTCGCCGCTGACTCATAAACCTATCATATCCCCTCGGCAAGTCCATAGAATGATATTATTTACTTAGTAGACTTATGTACCTATGTTTTAAATCTATATCTGGAGTGACACGGGCAAGTCTTGAGCAGTTAATCTACCATCAAAATCAAGGGAAAGATTTTTTTGGATAACATTTACGCTGTTTACTCATAAACCTATCATATCCCCTCGGCAAGTACATAAAATGATATTATTTACTTAGTAGACTTATGTACCTATATTTTAAATTCATATCTGGAGTGACACGAGCAAATCTTGAGAGGTTAATCTTACATCAATGTCAAATGAAAGATTTTAATCGATAAAATTTACGCTGTTTACTCACATACCTATCATATCCCCTTGGCAAGTACATAGAATGATATTATTTACATAGAAGACTTATGTACCTATAATTTAAATCCATATCTGGAGTGACACGGGCAAGTCTTGAGAGGTTGTTCTACAACCGAAAACAAAGTGGAGACATTTTTGTTTATTATTTTCGCCGCTGAATCATAAACCTATCATATCCCCTCGGCAAGTACATAGAACGATATTATTTACTTAGAAGACCTATATACCTACATTTTAAATCCATATCTGGAGTGACACGGGCATGGCATGAGCAGTTAATCTACCATCAAAATCAAAAGAAAGATTTTTTTCGATAAAATTGACGCTGCTGACTCACAAACCTATCATATCCCCTCGGCAAGTACATAGAATGATATTATTTACTTAGTAGACTTATGTACCTATATTTTAAATTCATATCTGGAGTGACCCGAGCAAATCTTGAAAGGTTAATCGTACATCAATGTCAAATGAAAGATTTTTGTCTCTATTATTTTCGCCGCTGACTCATAAACCTATCATATCCCCTCGGCAAGTCCATAGAATGATATTATTTACTTAGTAAACTTATGTACCTATGTTTTAAATCTATATCTGGAGTGACACGGGCAAGTCTTGAGCAGTTAATCTACCATCAAAATCAAAAGAAAGATTTTTTTCGATAAAATTGACGCTGCTGACTCACAAACCTATCATATCCCCTCGGCAAGTACATAGAATTATATTATTTACTTAGAAGACCTATATACCTACATTTTAAATCCATATCTGGAGTGACAAGGGCATGTCATGAGCAGTTAATCTACCATCAAAATAAAAGGAAAGATTTTTTTCGATAAAATTGACGCTGCTGACTCACAAACCTATCATATCCCCTCGGCAAGTATATAGAATGATATTATTTACTTAGAAGACTTATGTACCTATAATTTAAATCCATATTTGGAGTGACAGGGGCAAATCTTGAGAGGTTGTTCTACCATCGAAAACAAAGTAGAGACATTTTTTGTTTATTATTTTCGCCGCTGAATCATAAACCTATCATTTCCCCTCGGCAAGTACATAGAACGATATTATTTACTTAGAAGACCTATATACCTACATTTTAAATCCATATCTGGAGTGACACGGGCATGGCATGAGCAGTTAATCTACCATCAAAATCAAAAGGAAAGATTTTTTTCGATAAAATTGACGCTGCTGACTCACAAACCTATCATATCCCCTCGGCAAGTATATAGAATGATATTATTTACTTAGTAGACTTATGTACCTATATTTTAAATTCATATCTGGAGTGACACGAGCAAATCTTGAGAGGTCAATCTTACATCAATGTCAAATGAAAGATTTTTGTCTTTGTTATTTTCGCCGCTGACTCATAAACCTATCATATCCCCTCGGCAAGTATATAGAATGATATTATTTACTTAGAAGACTTATGTACCTATAATTTAAATCCATATTTGGAGTGACAGGGGCAAATCTTGAGAGGTTGTTCTACCACTGAAAACAAAGTAGAGACATTTTTTGTTTATTATTTTCGCCGCTGAATCATAAACCTATCATATCCCCTCGGCAAGTACATAGAACGATATTATTTACTTAGAAGACCTATATACCTACATTTTAAATCCATATCTGGAGTGACACGGGCATGGCATGAGCAGGTAATCTACCATCAAAATCAAAAGAAAGATATTTTTCGATAAAATTGACGCTGCTGAATCACAAACCTATCATATCCCCTCGGCAAGTACATATAATGATATTATTTACTTAGTAGACTTATGTACCTATATTTTAAACCTATATTTGGAGTGACACGGGCAAGTCTTGAGCAGTTAATCTACCATCAAAATCAAACGAAAGATTTTTTTCGATAAAATTGACGCTGCTGACTCACAAACCTATCATATCCCCTCGGCAAGTACGTAGAATGGTATTATTTACTTAGAAGACTTATGTACCTATAATTTAAATACATATTTGGAGTGACACCGGCAAGACTTGAGAGGTTAATCTTTCATCAAATTCAATTGAAAGATTTTTGTCTTTATATTTTTCGCCGCTGACTCATAAACCTATCATTTCCCCTCGGCAAGTACATAGAATGATATTATTTACTTAGTAGACTTATGTACCTATATTTTTAATTCATATCTGGAGTGACACGAGCAAATCTTGAGAGGTTAATCTTACATCAAAGTCAAATGAAAGATTTTTGTCTTTATTATTTTCGCCGCTGACTCATAAACCTATCATATCCCCTCGGCAAGTCCATAGAATGATATTATTTACTTAGTAGACTTATGTACCTATGTTTTAAATCTATATCTGGAGTGACACCGGCTAGACTTGAGAGGTTAATCTACCATCAAAATCAAATGAAAGATTTTTATCGATAAAATTTACATTGCTGACTCACAAACCTATCGTATCCCCTCGGCAAGTACATAGAATGATATTATTTACTTAGAAGACTCATGTACCTATAGTTTAAATACAAGTCTGGAGTGACACGAGCAAGTCTTGAGAGGTTAATCTACAATCAAAATCAAAGGAAAGATTTTTTTCGATAAAATTGACGCTGCTGACTCACAAACCTGTCATATCCCCTTGGCAAGTACATAAAATGATATAATTTACTTAGATGACGTATGTACCCATAATTTAAATTCATATTTAGAGTGACAGGGGCAAATCTTGAGAGGTTGTTCTACCATCACCAACAAAGTAGAGACAATTTTTGATAAAATTTGCGCTGCTGACTCACCAACGTATCATATCCCCTCGGCAAGTATATAGAATGATATTATTTACTTAGAAGACTTATGTACCTATAATTTAAATTTATATTTGGAGTGACCCCGGTAAGACTTGAGAGGTTAATCTACCATCAAAATCAAGGGAAAGATTTTTTTGGATAAAAGTTGTTTTGATGTCTCACAAACCTGTCATATCCCCTCGGCAAGTACATAGAATGATATTATTTACTTAGAAGACTTATGTACCTATATTTTAAACCCATATCTGGAGTGACACGGGCAAGGCATGAGCAGTTAATCTACCATCAAAATAAAAGGAAAGATTTTTTTCGATAAAATTGACGCTGCTGACTCACAAACCTGTCATATCCCCTTGGCAAGTACATAAAATGATATTATGTACTTAGAAGACGTATGTACCTATAATTTAAATTCATATTTGGAGTGAATGAGGCAAATCTTGAGAGGTTGTTCTACCATCGAAAACAAAGTAGAGACATTTTTTGTTTATTATTTTCGCCGCTGAATCATAAACCTATCATATCCCCTCGGCAAGTACATAGAACGATATTATTTACTTAGAAGACCTATATACCTACATTTTAAATTCATATCTGGAGTGAAACGGGCATGGCATGAGCAGTTAATCTACCATCAAAATCAAAAGAAAGATTTTTTTCGATAAAATTGACGCTGCTGACTCACAAACCTATCATATCCCCTCGGCAAGTACATAGAATGATATTATTTACTTAGTAGACTTATGTACCTATATTTTAAATTCATATCTGGAGTGACACGAGCAAATCTTGAGAGGTTAATCTTACATCAATGTCAAATGAAAGATTTTTGTCTCTATTATTTTCGCCGCTGACTCATAAACCTATCATATCCCCTCGGCAAGTCCATAGAATGATATTATTTACTTAGTAAACTTATGTACCTATGTTTTAAATCTATATCTGGAGTGACACGGGCAAGTCTTGAGCAGTTAATCTACCATCAAAATCAAAAGAAAGATTTTTTTCGATAAAATTGACGCTGCTGACTCACAAACCTATCAAATCCCCTCGGCAAGTACATAGAATTATATTATTTACTTAGAAGACCTATATACCTACATTTTAAATCCATATCTGGAGTGACACGGGCATGGCATGAGCAGTTAATCTACCATCAAAATAAAAGGAAAGATTTTTTTCGATAAAATTGACGCTGCTGACTCACAAACCTATCATATCCCCTCGGCAAGTATATAGAATGATATTATTTACTTAGAAGACTTATGTACCTATAATTTAAATCCATATTTGGAGTGACAGGGGCAAATCTTGAGAGGTTGTTCTACCACCGAAAACAAAGTAGAGACATTTTTTGTTTATTATTTTCGCCGCTGAATCATAAACCTATCATATCCCCTCGGCAAGTCCATAGAATGATATTATTTACTTAGTAAACTTATGTACCTATGTTTTAAATCTATATCTGGAGTGACACGGGCAAGTCTTGAGCAGTTAATCTACCATCAAAATCAAAAGAAAGATTTTTTTCGATAAAATTGACGCTGCTGACTCACAAACCTATCATATCCCCTCGGCAAGTACATAGAATGATATTATTTACTTAGTAGACTTATGTACCTATATTTTAAATTCATATCTGGAGTGACACGAGCAAATCTTGAGAGGTTAATCTTACATCAATGTCAAATGAAAGATTTTTGTCTCTATTATTTTCGCCGCTGACTCATAAACCTATCATATCCCCTCGGCAAGTCCATAGAATGATATTATTTACTTAGTAAACTTATGTACCTATGTTTTAAATCTATATCTGGAGTGACACGGGCAAGTCTTGAGCAGTTAATCTACCATCAAAATCAAAAATAAGATTTTTTTCGATAAAATTGACGCTGCTGACTCACAAACCTATCATATCCCCTCGGCAAGTACATAGAATTATATTATTTACTTAGAAGACCTATATACCTACATTTTAAATCCATATCTGGAGTGACAGGGGCAAATCTTGAGAGGTTGTTCTACCACCGAAAACAAAGTAGAGACATTTTTTGTTTATTATTTTCGCCGCTGAATCATAAACCTATCATATCCCCTCGGCAAGTACATAGAATGATATTATTTACTTAGAAGACCTATATACCTACATTTTAAATCCATATCTGGAGTGACACGGGCATGGCATGAGCAGTTAATCTTACATCAAAGTCAAAAGAAAGATTTTTTTCGATAAAATTGACGCTGCTGACTCACAAACCTATCATATCCCGTCGGCAAGTACATAGAATGATATTATTTACTTAGTAGACTTATGTACCTATATTTTAAATTCATATCTGGAGTGACACGAGCAAATCTTGAGAGGTTAATCTTACATCAATGTCAAATGAAAGATTTTTGTCTCTATTATTTTCGCCGCTGACTCATAAACCTATCATATCCCCTCGGCAAGTCCATAGAATGATATTATTTACTTAGTAAACTTATGTACCTATGTTTTAAATCTATATCTGGAGTGACACGGGCAAGTCTTGAGCAGTTAATCTACCATCAAAATCAAAAGAAAGATTTTTTTCGATAAAATTGACGCTGCTGACTCACAAACCTATCATATCCCCTCGGCAAGTACATAGAATTATATTATTTACTTAGAAGACCTATATACCTACATTTTAAATCCATATCTGGAGTGACACGGGCATGTCATGAGCAGTTAATCTACCATCAAAATAAAAGGAAAGATTTTTTTCGATAAAATTGACGCTGCTGACTCACAAACCTATCATATCCCCTCGGCAAGTATATAGAATGATATTATTTACTTAGAAGACTTATGTGCCTATAATTTAAATCCATATTTGGAGTGACAGGGGCAAATCTTGAGAGGTTGTTCTACCATCGAAAACAAAGTAGAGACATTTTTTGTTTATTATTTTCGCCGCTGAATCATAAACCTATCATTTCCCCTCGGCAAGTACATAGAACGATATTATTTACTTAGAAGACCTATATACCTACATTTTAAATCCATATCTGGAGTGACACGGGCATGGCATGAGCAGTTAATCTACCATCAAAATCAAAAGGAAAGATTTTTTTCGATAAAATTGACGCTGCTGACTCACAAACCTATCATATCCCCTCGGCAAGTATATAGAATGATATTATTTACTTAGTAGACTTATTTACCTATATTTTAAATTCATATCTGGAGTGACACGAGCAAATCTTGAGAGGTCAATCTTACATCAATGTCAAATGAAAGATTTTTGTCTTTGTTATTTTCGCCGCTGACTCATAAACCTATCATATCCCCTCGGCAAGTATATAGAATGATATTATTTACTTAGAAGACTTATGTACCTATAATTTAAATCCATATTTGGAGTGACAGGGGCAAATCTTGAGAGGTTGTTCTACCACCGAAAACAAAGTAGAGACATTTTTTGTTTATTATTTTCGCCGCTGAATCATAAACCTATCATATCCCCTCGGCAAGTACATAGAACGATATTATTTACTTAGAAGACCTATATACCTACATTTTAAATCCATATCTGGAGTGACACGGGCATGGCATGAGCAGGTAATCTACCATCAAAATCAAAAGAAAGATATTTTTCGATAAAATTGACGCTGCTGAATCACAAACCTATCATATCCCCTCGGCAAGTACATATAATGATATTATTTACTTAGTAGACTTATGTACCTATATTTTAAATCTATATTTGGAGTGACACGGGCAAGTCTTGAGCAGTTAATCTACCATCAAAATCAAACGAAAGATTTTTTTCGATAAAATTGACGCTGCTGACTCACAAACCTATCATATCCCCTCGGCAAGTACGTAGAATGGTATTATTTACTTAGAAGACTTATGTACCTATAATTTAAATACATATTTGGAGTGACACCGGCAAGACTTGAGAGGTTAATCTTTCATCAAATTCAATTGAAAGATTTTTGTCTTTATATTTTTCGCCGCTGACTCATAAACCTATCATTTCCCCTCGGCAAGTACATAGAATGATATTATTTACTTAGTAGACTTATGTACCTATATTTTTAATTCATATCTGGAGTGACACGAGCAAATCTTGAGAGGTTAATCTTACATCAAAGTCAAATGAAAGATTTTTGTCTTTATTATTTTCGCCGCTGACTCATAAACCTATCATATCCCCTCGGCAAGTCCATAGAATGATATTATTTACTTAGTAGACTTATCTACCTATGTTTTAAATCTATATCTGGAGTGACACCGGCTAGACTTGAGAGGTTAATCTACCATCAAAATCAAATGAAAGATTTTTATCGATAAAATTTACATTGCTGACTCACAAACCTATCGTATCCCCTCGGCAAGTACATAGAATGATATTATTTACTTAGAAGACTCATGTACCTATAGTTTAAATACAAGTCTGGAGTGACACGAGCAAGTCTTGAGAGGTTAATCTACAATCAAAATCAAAGGAAAGATTTTTTTCGATAAAATTGACGCTGCTGACTCACAAACCTGTCATATCCCCTTGGCAAGTACATAAAATGATATAATTTACTTAGATGACGTATGTACCCATAATTTAAATTCATATTTAGAGTGACAGGGGCAAATCTTGAGAGGTTGTTCTACCATCACCAACAAAGTAGAGACAATTTTTGATAAAATTTGCGCTGCTGACTCACCAACGTATCATATCCCCTCGGCAAGTATATAGAATGATATTATTTACTTAGAAGACTTATGTACCTATAATTTAAATTTATATTTGGAGTGACCCCGGTAAGACTTGAGAGGTTAATCTACCATCAAAATCAAGGGAAAGATTTTTTTGGATAAAAGTTGTTTTGATGTCTCACAAACCTGTCATATCCCCTCGGCAAGTACATAGAATGATATTATTTACTTAGAAGACTTATGTACCTATATTTTAAACCCATATCTGGAGTGACACGGGCAAGGCATGAGCAGTTAATCTACCATCAAAATAAAAGGAAAGATTTTTTTCGATAAAATTGACGCTGCTGACTCACAAACCTGTCATATCCCCTTGGCAAGTACATAAAATGATATTATGTACTTAGAAGACGTATGTACCTATAATTTAAATTCATATTTGGAGTGAATGAGGCAAATCTTGAGAGGTTGTTCTACCATCGAAAACAAAGTAGAGACATTTTTTGTTTATTATTTTCGCCGCTGAATCATAAACCTATCATATCCCCTCGGCAAGTACATAGAACGATATTATTTACTTAGAAGACCTATATACCTACATTTTAAATCCATATCTGGAGTGAAACGGGCATGGCATGAGCAGTTAATCTACCATCAAAATCAAAAGGAAAGATTTTTTCGATAAAATTGACGCTGCTGACTCACAAACCTATCATATCCCCTCGGCAAGTACATAGAATGATATTATTTACTTAGTAGACTTATGTACCTATATTTTAAATTCATATCTGGAGTGACACGAGCAAATCTTGAGAGGTTAATCTTACATCAATGTCAAATGAAAGATTTTTGTCTCTATTATTTTCGCCGCTGACTCATAAACCTATCATATCCCCTCGGCAAGTCCATAGAATGATATTATGTACTTAGTAAACTTATGTACCTATGTTTTAAATCTATATCTGGAGTGACACGGGCAAGTCTTGAGCAGTTAATCTACCATCAAAATCAAAGGAAAGATTTTTTTCGATAAAATTGACGCTGCTGACTCACAAACCTATCAAATCCCGTCGGCAAGTACATAGAATTATATTATTTACTTAGAAGACCTATATACCTACATTTTAAATCCATATCTGGAGTGACACGGGCATGGCATGAGCAGTTAATCTACCATCAAAATAAAAGGAAAGATTTTTTTCGATAAAATTGACGCTGCTGACTCACAAACCTATCATATCCCCTCGGCAAGTATATAGAATGATATTATTTACTTAGAAGACTTATGTACCTATAATTTAAATCCATATTTGGAGTGACAGGGGCAAATCTTGAGAGGTTGTTCTACCACCGAAAACAAAGTAGAGACATTTTTTGTTTATTATTTTCGCCGCTGAATCATAAACCTATCATATCCCCTCGGCAAGTCCATAGAATGATATTATTTACTTAGTAAACTTATGTACCTATGTTTTAAATCTATATCTGGAGTGACACGGGCAAGTCTTGAGCAGTGAATCTACCATCAAAATCAAAAGAAAGATTTTTTTCGATAAAATTGACGCTGCTGACTCACAAACCTATCATATCCCCTCGGCAAGTACATAGAATGATATTATTTACTTAGTAGACTTATGTACCTATATTTTAAATTCATATCTGGAGTGACACGAGCAAATCTTGAGAGGTTAATCTTACATCAATGTCAAATGAAAGATTTTTGTCTCTATTATTTTCGCCGCTGACTCATAAACCTATCATATCCCCTCGGCAAGTCCATAGAATGATATTATTTACTTAGTAAACTTATGTACCTATGTTTTAAATCTATATCTGGAGTGACACGGGCAAGTCTTGAGCAGTTAATCTACCATCAAAATCAAAAGAAAGATTTTTTTCGATAAAATTGACGCTGCTGACTCACAAACCTATCAAATCCCCTCGGCAAGTACATAGAATTATATTATTTACTTAGAAGACCTATATACCTACATTTTAAATCCATATCTGGAGTGACACGGGCATGGCATGAGCAGTTAATCTACCATCAAATAAAAGGAAAGATTTTTTTCGATAAAATTGACGCTGCTGACTCACAAACCTATCATATCCCCTCGGCAAGTATATAGAATGATATTATTTACTTAGAAGACTTATGTAGCTATAATTTAAATCCATATTTGGAGTGACAGGGGCAAATCTTGAGAGGTTGTTCTACCATCGAAAACAAAGTAGAGACATTTTTTGTTTATTATTTTCGCCGCTAAATCATAAACCTATCATTTCCCCTCGGCAAGTACATAGAACGATATTATTTACTTAGAAGACCTATATACCTACATTTTAAATCCATATCTGGAGTGACACGGGCATGGCATGAGCAGTTAATCTACCATCAAAATCAAAAGGAAAGATTTTTTTCGATAAAATTGACGCTGCTGACTCACAAACCTATCATATCCCCTCGACAAGTACATAGAATGATATTATTTACTTAGTAGACTTATGTACCTATATTTTAAATTCATATCTGGAGTGACACGAGCAAATCTTGAGAGGTTAATCTTACATCAATGTCAAATGAAAGATTTTTGTCTCTATTATTTTCGCCGCTGACTCATAAACCTATCATATCCCCTCGGCAAGTCCATAGAATGATATTATTTACTTAGTAAACTTATGTACCTATGTTTTAAATCTATATCTGGAGTGACACGGGCAAGTCTTGAGCAGTTAATCTACCATCAAAATCAAAAGAAAGATTTTTTTCGATAAAATTGACGCTGCTGACTCACAAACCTATCAAATCCCCTCGGCAAGTACATAGAATTATATTATTTACTTAGAAGACCTATATACCTACATTTTAAATCCATATCTGGAGTGACACGGGCATGGCATGAGCAGTTAATCTACCATCAAAATAAAAGGAAAGATTTTTTTCGATAAAATTGACGCTGCTGACTCACAAACCTATCATATCCCCTCGGCAAGTATATTGAATGATATTATTTACTTAGAAGACTTATGTACCTATAATTTAAATCCATATTTGGAGTGACAGGGGCAAATCTTGAGAGGTTGTTCTACCACCGAAAACAAAGTAGAGACATTTTTTGTTTATTATTTTCGCCGCTGAATCATAAACCTATCATATCCCCTCGGCAAGTCCATAGAATGATATTATTTACTTAGTAAACTTATGTACCTATGTTTTAAATCTATATCTGGAGTGACACGGGCAAGTCTTGAGCAGTTAATCTACCATCAAAATCAAAAGAAAGATTTTTTTCGATAAAATTGACGCTGCTGACTCACAAACCTATCATATCCCCTCGGCAAGTACATAGAATGATATTATTTACTTAGTAGACTTATGTACCTATATTTTAAATTCATATCTGGAGTGACACGAGCAAATCTTGAGAGGTTAATCTTACATCAATGTCAAATGAAAGATTTTTGTCTCTATTATTTTCGCCGCTGACTCATAAACCTATCATATCCCCTCGGCAAGTCCATAGAATGATATTATTTACTTAGTAAACTTATGTACCTATGTTTTAAATCTATATCTGGAGTGACACGGGCAAGTCTTGAGCAGTTAATCTACCATCAAAATCAAAAATAAGATTTTTTTCGATAAAATTGACGCTGCTGACTCACAAACCTATCATATCCCCTCGGCAAGTACATAGAATTATATTATTTACTTAGAAGACCTATATACCTACATTTTAAATCCATATCTGGAGTGACAGGGGCAAATCTTGAGAGGTTGTTCTACCACCGAAAACAAAGTAGAGACATTTTTTGTTTATTATTTTCGCCGCTGAATCATAAACCTATCATATCCCCTCGGCAAGTACATAGAATGATATTATTTACTTAGAAGACCTATATACCTACATTTTAAATCCATATCTGGAGTGACACGGGCATGGCATGAGCAGTTAATCTTACATCAAAGTCAAAAGAAAGATTTTTTTCGATAAAATTGACGCTGCTGACTCACAAACCTATCATATCCCCTCGGCAAGTACATAGAATGATATTATTTACTTAGTAGACTTATGTACCTATATTTTAAATTCATATCTGGAGTGACACGAGCAAATCTTGAGAGGTTAATCTTACATCAATGTCAAATGAAAGATTTTTGTCTCTATTATTTTCGCCGCTGACTCATAAACCTATCATATCCCCTCGGCAAGTCCATAGAATGATATTATTTACTTAGTAAACTTATGTACCTATGTTTTAAATCTATATCTGGAGTGACACGGGCAAGTCTTGAGCAGTTAATCTACCATCAAAATCAAAAGAAAGATTTTTTTCGATAAAATTGACGCTGCTGACTCACAAACCTATCATATCCCCTCGGCAAGTACATAGAATTATATTATTTACTTAGAAGACCTATATACCTACATTTTAAATCCATATCTGGAGTGACACGGGCATGTCATGAGCAGTTAATCTACCATCAAAATAAAAGGAAAGATTTTTTTCGATAAAATTGACGCTGCTGACTCACAAACCTATCATATCCCCTCGGCAAGTATATAGAATGATATTATTTACTTAGAAGACTTATGTACCTATAATTTAAATCCATATTTGGAGTGACAGGGGCAAATCTTGAGAGGTTGTTCTACCATCGAAAACAAAGTAGAGACATTTTTTGTTTATTATTTTCGCCGCTGAATCATAAACCTATCATTTCCCCTCGGCAAGTACATAGAACGATATTATTTACTTAGAAGACCTATATACCTACATTTTAAATCCATATCTGGAGTGACACGGGCATGGCATGAGCAGTTAATCTACCATCAAAATCAAAAGGAAAGATTTTTTTCGATAAAATTGACGCTGCTGACTCACAAACCTATCATATCCCCTCGCCAAGTACATAGAATGATATTATTTACTTAGTAGACTTATGTACCTATATTTTAAATTCATATCTGGAGTGACACGAGCAAATCTTGAGAGGTTAATCTTACATCAATGTCAAATGAAAGATTTTTGTCTCTATTATTTTCGCCGCTGACTCATAAACCTATCATATCCCCTCGGCAAGTCCATAGAAGGATATTATTTACTTAGTAAACTTATGTACCTATGTTTTAAATCTATATCTGGAGTGACACGGGCAAGTCTTGAGCAGTTAATCTACCATCAAAATCAAAGGAAAGATTTTTTTCGATAAAATTGACGCTGCTGACTCACAAACCTATCAAATCCCCTCGGCAAGTACATAGAATTATATTATTTACTTAGAAGACCTATATACCTACATTTTAAATCTATATCTGGAGTGACACGGGCATGGCATGAGCAGTTAATCTACCATCAAAATAAAAGGAAAGATTTTTTTCGATAAAATTGACGCTGCTGACTCACAAACCTATCATATCCCCTCGGCAAGTATATAGAATGATATTATTTACTTAGAAGACTTATGTACCTATAATTTAAATCCATATTTGGAGTGACAGGGGCAAATCTTGAGAGGTTGTTCTACCATCGAAAACAAATTAGAGACATTTTTTGTTTATTATTTTCGCCGCTGAATCATAAACCTGTCATATCCCCTCGGCAAGTACATAGAACGATATTATTTACTTAGAAGACCTATATACCTACATTTTAAATCCATATCTGGAGTGACACGGGCATGGCATGATCAGTTAATCTACCATCAAAATCAAAAGAAAGATTTTTTTCGATAAAATTGACGCTGCTGAATCACAAACCTATCATATCCCCTCGGCAAGTACATATAATGATATTATTTACTTAGTAGACTTATGTACCTATAATTTAAATCCATATTTGGAGTGACAGGGGCAAATCTTGAGAGGTTGTTCTACCATCGAAAACAAATTAGAGACATTTTTTGTTTATTATTTTCGCCGCTGAATCATAAACCTGTCATATCCCCTCGGCAAGTACATAGAACGATATTATTTACTTAGAAGACCTATATACCTACATTTTAAATCCATATCTGGAGTGACACGGGCATGGCATGATCAGTTAATCTACCATCAAAATCAAAAGAAAGATTTTTTTCGATAAAATTGACGCCGCTGAATCATAAACCTATCATATCCCCTCGGCAAGTACATAGAATGATATTATTTACTTAGAAGACCTATATACCTACATTTTAAATCCATATCTGGAGTGACACGGGCAAGTCTTGAGCAGTTAATCTACCATCAAAATCAAACGAAAGATTTTTTTCGATAAAATTGACGCTGCTGACTCACAAACCTATCATATCCCCTCGGCAAGTACATAGAATGGTATTATTTACTTAGAAGACTTATGTACCTATAATTTAAATACATATTTGGAGTGACACCGGCAAGACTTGAGAGGTTTATCTTTCATCAAATTCAATTGAAAGATTTTTGTCTTTATATTTTTCGCCGCTGACTCATAAACCTATCATGTTCCCTCGGCAAGTACATAGAATGATATTATTTACTTAGAAGACTTATGTACCTATAAATTAATTACATATTTGGAGTGACACGGGCAAGTCTTGAGAGTTAAATCTACCACCAAAATCAAGTAGGTATTTTTGTCGATATTGTTTTCGCCGATGG
This sequence comes from Achlya flavicornis, assembly GCA_947623365.1. NCBI lineage: Eukaryota > Metazoa > Arthropoda > Insecta > Lepidoptera > Drepanidae > Achlya > Achlya flavicornis. The sequence goes on along the minus strand of OX392468.1, from coordinate 3,282,419 downwards.
CTAACAAACCTATGTAACCCCTCGGTAAGTACATAGAATGCTATTATTTACTTAGTATACTAATATATCTTTAAAATAAATTCATTTCTAGAGTGACACCATGACTTTTTTATATCTTATACTCATTCTTAAGAAACGAAAACGTATGATTATGGCATTACGTTTGTTTTTGTTCGATTTATGGCTCTGAAACTTTCATGAGATTATTCAAACTCAGTTTTATACAAAGGTTTTGTATGGTCTTTTGTAATTTGTAAAATTTTCATTGATTTGAACCCTTGTAACCGATTAATTTATTAAATACTTTGGTATTTTGTTAATTCTGAATTCATGTCTTTTTTTGATATTTTCACGCCTGTGAGGCTTTTTTTCAAATATTTTTATCATTTCCTTATATTTTGAACAATTTCCTATTGTTAATAAGGTAAATAAAGCAATTTTTTGGATTCTTCTTGATTTGGTCGGATTATATTGGCTGCTAACTTTTGGCCGCTAACTTCACGCCGGTTCATTTTTCTAGAGTTCCGTTGTTGTTCATATAGATCTGTTTATGAATTTCGGAAAATCCGTCTACAATTATGACGGAGTTATGCCCGAACATACATAAAAAATATATATATTAACATTTGAATTGAGAACCTCCTCCTTTTTTGAAGTCGGTTAAAATGTCACTATCGCATTCAGCATTAATAAAACAACTCAGTGTACCTTGTTTAATATTGAAATTGAAACTGGAGTAGATTAATGCTATTATCTGTTGTCTCCGGTATCTCCAGGAACTCCTCGATGTTTGTAAAGCCGAGCCTGTCGGTATAGATAAGGGTATGATTGGATTTATATCAAACAAGTTTATAACTTGCCGATGAAAGTTATTTACGCAGTCAATTCTATGAAGTATTTTCTTGGTTGAATCTGACAGTTCAGGTTGATACTATGATTCGTAATGATATAGTTAGATGCTAGCGTGGATATAAAAGAGGCGACTTATTTTGCGAGTCTTAACAAGTTTTGTATAGTAGTGGCTCAGACCAAGAAAAAATTAAAGACGGAACGGTCTATGTTCTTAAGTGACGCAAGTAATAGGAAGCCGGCGTTCTTGTAAATATATGGTATCACACACACATATAGACCATAGGAAGCCGATCGGTTGTCATTCCGTATTGAGGCGTTGACAGTGACAATAAGGCTCAGTACCATTTGTGCCTGCTTGGGCCAGTACTGATTTTACTCACGCACACGTAGGATTTTTTTTGCTTCACTTTCTTATAAGGTGACACTCCGTCTTGATTTTTTTATATGTCTGTGAGTAGTGATATCTATGTAGTAATGGTTTTAAAACTAACAGTAGATCTCAATGAATACAATCACAGATTACAGAATAAGGAGATGGCGCGCTCGGAACACGGGAGTGAGGCCAAAAAAGCAAATACAAATTGAAAAACACGTACCTGGTATTCGCTTTTGAATGTGTATTTGCTTTGTTTAACAAACTTTATGTAACAATAAACACTCCTTTATTAAGAAACTGTGGTTAAACAATGCAAATACAAACTGGAAAACGAATACCAGGTATCAGATTTTCAATTTGTATTTGCTTTTTTGGCTTCACTTTTGTGTTCCGCGCGCTCCATCTGAATTATTCTGTAATCTGTGGAATACAATATTATGTCTGTAGGATAAATAATTTACACATAATGGATTTACACGATTAAAGGGGACATATCCCTGTCCACTTTCAGAGCGAAAAACACGGATGAATAATGCAGAAAATTTGAAATAACAGTGTGACAAAGCAATTAAAGAGAGGTAGAGCGTTTATTCGCTCAAAGAGCAGCTCGACTGGGGAAGTACCTCCACCTTACAAAATACCGCAGCCAAATAACTTTATGTTGTGTAAAGTTATGTTCCTGCGCGTGATTAAGGTCGCCAGAGCTCATTGTCGAGGGGGGAAAGGTCGGTAACGCGTGAGCGATGCTTCGTGTGTTGCAAGCGTCCATATGGCTTCGGTAACCGCTTACCATCAGGCGGGCCGTATGCTTGCTTACCGAATGAGTAGTCTATTTTTTTTTTTTTATAAAAATGAGGAAATCCGTCCATTCAAGAAAACTACTTGAATTTAAATTACAATACAGTAGATCAATTTTAATCCACCTAAAATATTGGTATGTGCCACAAAAATACAATATTGGAAATTCAGAACCGAAATATATATAACAGCCACTCTCAGCAGTTTACATTTATGTGACTATTGTACCCTTCTTTTGCAACTGGCAGAAACCATTTTATATTGTCAACAAGATTCTGAAAATTCTACACATCGACAATCAAATCCCTTGTTGAGAATACAATACGTGAATCCCGAGCACTGTAACACGGTTCCCGAACAAGATAGTCTTCAGCATGTCAGGTCAATATAGTCTATTGGATGTACGTGTAGGCACCTATGTAGGCACTTTGAGAGGCATCGAGAACCCAGATATTGGATAACTTCTATTTGTGAACGAGTTATTTCAGGATTGACTTTGCGCTTGGCGGCATGGAAAATCATAGCTAGGTATTGCAGACATGTTATTTAGCAAAATTTGTATTAAGAATTGGTAAATAGAAAGTGTTTCAAGATCCTTATGAGTCGTCGAACAAAAATCACCAAAAAAAATTACATGGACGGATATAATCTCGAATGAACGAGATTTTTAAAACACTATCGTTCACACAAACACAACAATGTAGCCCGAATTCGATTCAATTTATCCAAGTGTCAGTGAAACTTATACTACGATTGTTTCCAATTTTACGACAAATGTATTTCCTTTGGAACTGAAATAAAGCAGAACTTTGCTACATAGAAAAAATAGGCCTAAAAAGAAAACTTATGCGAATGTTCTTTTTACTAATCAAATTTCGAATAGCTGGAGCAATCGCCCAAACTGGCCGTAAATATGCAAGGGTAAGACCGTATGGGAAGTTTTTCTATTATTGTCAGTGAGATATTTGAGTTTCTAGAATAATTAGAAACTTTTGCTCACGTGACGTATTGTTGGGTATATTAAACCTCGTATGAAATTTAAAGAAGCTATCATTTTTAGTGGCGTACACACGCAGTGAAAAGTTTCAAGAGTCACAACGTTTGTATACTTATGTAAGATTTTATATTTCTGACCAGGTTTGCTCCTAATTTTTACGGGGATCCCAGAATTAAAAAAAATTTATACCTATTATTTCAGAGAATGGTATTCCGGTGGGTGTTCGACTAAATGATTTTGAATTTAACGATGGCTAGCCAGGCAGGAATGATACAAACAAATCAGAAGCTATGCGGGAATAATATTAACGGGTTCCGTACCCAAGGAAGGAGGTTCCAAACGGAACCTTATTACTAAGACTCCGCTGTCCATCCGTCTGTCTGTCTGTCGGTGGGCTGTATCTAATGAACGGTAATAAGGTAGGCAGCTGATTTTTAGAGAATATGTATGTCTATTTCCACTATAATAACAAGTAAAAAATTAAATAAGATTAAGAATTAAATAAAACCATACAAGAAACTTCTTTTTTTGGCGTTTCTTTTTTCATAGCAAAGTTGAGTTAGTACAGAACACTCCGTGTGCAAGACCGACTCGCATTTGGCCGGTTTTTTTTTAAATAATAATGTTTGTAAGAAAGAGAAGTGATTGAATAAAATTAGTTTAGTGCGATTTACAACAGAATCGGCACCAATTTTTAGTTTACAGAATATCTATGAAATCTAGAGACATCTGTTTAGTAAACATACCTAGTACTAGCCTAGTAGTTTTTCGAATCCCTGAACGGCTTCAAGGATTCGAAAAACTTTTATCATTTGCAGAACGTCTACCAAAGTGTTGTGATGAGAAATTGAATAAAATATTGTGGAAGAGAGCAAGACTATCATAAATAGTAGAGCAATGTTACTTGCACAGTAGGGATGTACCTATGTATTATGTATTTAGGTAAATGTACAACTGTGTTGCGGTGTCGTACTTTTTTATTGCTCTTTATACCACAGACGAGGCATCGCAAACATATTTACATTTTTGTTGTAAAGTTACCCACTTTGGAATTACCTTTTCAACTTTCATAAAATATTAACACATGTAGAGTTGAGTCAAGATTATTGATCTTAAATCCTAGATATTAAGATTTATTATCAATTAGCGTAATCAAATTCAAATTCAAAAATTGTTTATTCAATATAGGCCTTAATAAGGCACTTACGAACGTTACAATTGATTTTACCACCGGTTCGTCTCTATTCTTGAAACGAATTAATGGTGCATCCATGCGACGCGAAGCGAGCACGTACCTCGAACGAGCATTCGTATCGCGTTCGACTGCGCTCCGCCCGATTGACAGTTTTTTCACAGAACACAGAGATTCGCATCGCGCTCGTTGTAGGCTCATGACATCGCGAGCAACGAACGAATTCTGTTAGTTGTGACTCGCTCGGCTCGTGCACGGTTCGCGTAGCATGGATGCACCATTATTTTTATTCTCATTCTAAAATAGCATTCTTGGTTTTATTTTTTGTTTTACAGAGCAATTTTACAACCGCTAGTTAAAGTTTCAGAGGTCAAGCAAAGTCATTAATACAAACAACTTTCAGTAGCCCATACTTAAGCCATGCAGTCCCATACTAAAAGTTATTTGTATTCATGAGTATTTTCAACCCTGGGAATTCAGGTAGTGATTAAAAATAGCCGTATAATATAAAAGCGTAACACAAAGATATTTTAATTAATATTTTTCTGGCATTAATTGGATAAAGGTAATCTTATGATATTGGCAATCAGTTTGGCAATGTGATCCTTATTATTAATATGAATAATAAACATAGTGAATCAAACCAGGTCAAGCTACAAATACGTTGCAGAATACAAATTTACATCCCGATAAGTGAGATAACCTCTATGTGAACATACATCAAATATTTGGGGAGGATTTACATGTGAATTATTCAAATATCTCCGTGACAGTTATCGGTTCACATGAATTAATGTGGACGCTGAACGTACTCTATTGATAGAGGGTCTTCATTATCTTTGGGATTTGTAGAACTGGAATTAATTTATCCCGATCGAATTTGTAGAAGTAACTGTTTACTTCGAAAGATAAAGGAGTAGTGGGTGCAAGATCATCTATCAAAACAAATATTTGGTGTTCAAATCAGGTCTATGAACTATTTTTGTAGGCGCTAAGAAGCGTACAACAAATAGACATTATTTTCAGTGCTTATACCGTTGAGAGTATATTTTTGAGGGTCAGTATTTATAGTCATATTATATTTTATATGCCAGTGTAAGCAGTATAAATCGTGCTTATTATGAAGAATTATTTTTATGAATTTTGCAAAAAAACGTTAGAAAAGTAATATCTAATTTATTCTCAAATAAAACAGCAGAGTTAAACCATCATCATAAAATCATTTATTTACCAACAAGTCCAGTTACTTAATACAGGATACGGCCGTAGGGGAAGGCACCAGCTAATCCAAGACCACCGAGTCTGGCAATGTTGTTGTAACCCAGGGCACCAGCGATAGGCAGACCAGCGTATGGCAAACCGGCATAAGGTAAGCCAGCGGCAATACGGGCATTGAACAGAGGAGCTGCAGCGGCAATGAGAGCCGGGTCTTTCCTCACGACAGCATTGAAACCTCCTGCGCCAGCAGCATAGTCGACAGTTCTGCGGGTTCCATCAGATTCTAAGAGGGAGTATTGACCCTGGACGTTATTTCCAGCGCGTGACTCAATCTGGTTCTTGAAGTCACCAGTGTAGGGGTCAGCAACTCCATAGGAGAAGCTGGAAAAGTCAGAGGCGCTGACGGCGGCCACAAGGGCGAAGAATACGACGAACTGGAAATAACAAAAATAATTAAGTAACAATAAATGTAAAGAGTATTGAAGATACCAGCTGATGATTAATGTTATGACAAGGTTAGTCTAAATCCAGCCGTAATATGTAGACCTTACATACTTATATCCTTTGGAGCTTACAGTAATAATATTCCCGTATTATAAAGCAATAAATGTGAACAAAATCGCTGTACTGTAACTTTTACGTGAATATTAAATTATAATTGCTTCTTTGATCCTCCACCGAGCCAAAAATCTGAATCCTGATATTAATAACCGCTCGGCTAATCCAGAATCAATAATAACTCTGGGTTATGAAATATATTAATTAATAAATTTTTGTAAAATATAATAATGTTTTTAAATTACCTTCACAGACATATTTGAATAGTTGTTCTTGTGACTACGTCGAGTCCTGATGCAAGTATACCATTTAACGAACATCAGCACCTTTTTATATCATCAAAAAAGAATCCAGTTCTTGATAAAATCAGGAAATAAAAACGACAAATCCGAATCGGGGCGTTCACTAAAAGGTTGATTGCGCGTTGATTTTATAATTACAAGGTTTACTAGACATCACACTTTCATTGCAGATTGTTATTGCTATTGAGTAGCTAATAAATTAAAGTCCATACATTATTAGCTACCCAATAGGTGCACTTGAGAGCCAGTTACGTGATTATTTCTTTTAGTTTTTAGGACGTGTTTATTGTTATGTTGCAGTCCCGTCTTTCGTGATGTTGCAAAGGTTCCGATTGAGAATCTGAGGTATGTTCTACTCATCACAGAGAGGGGACACGGGGCCCGGGCCCAGGGCCACCATCCTCATGCGAGGATGCCCCGAAAGGCCGATATATTCGCTTACACTATAGATTAATTTTTCTATTTGTTATTAACATTTTTACTTTCCAACGGGGCCCTAAATTCTTGTGTCCTTTTCAATATAACACACTATTGTGTCTGTTTTATCTACAATTTGTGTACTTATTCGCTTGTTTATCACTGCAATGTTTGTATACCAAAGCCAACGAGACGAGATAATTTTCAATTATTATTTGAAGAAATTATGTTGACAGCTGCTTTACCGACCGCTTTACCAAGAATCTCACAACGACAGCTGTCGTCAACAAACTGACGTGATTATTGCATGCGAGAGAGAATGATCGCTCGCTATCGTAATGTAACTCAGTAGAGGTCGGTTGTTTACATATTTTATCTCCACTCAATAACTCTGGTATAGAAATACATTTATTTCTTTCTTTCTTCTTCCCTTGACTTGCGCTTAAAAAATAACAATTTGATTTCTATTGTTTTCCTCGCCCGCGCGGATCGCCAAACAGTCAAAGGAAAATCTTCAAAAAAAAGGAAGGTCTTATTATATTATGGTTCAAACCGAAGAAATCGCAAAGTATTATCTAGATAATTATCATATTGGCCCTGTTTCTGTTGTTTACAACTAAACTAATTTAAATCTCACTATGTCTCTTTCTAACAAAGAACATTAGAAAAGGATTTAAGAGTTGTAGTCCTGTCAAATTAGTCCAGTGCTTGTTTTCAATATAAATTTAGTCGCCATCTATCGCGGTTACGCTTAAATACACGCAAAATAAGACGGCAAAGATTAATTTGACAGCTTTCAATATGTTCTATCCTTTTTCAATAATGTTTGTAAGAAAGAGATGAGATGTGACTAAAATTAGTTTAGTGAGATTTACAACAGAATCGGCACCAATCTCTTGTTACCCTTTTATAAAGGAAATGGTATGGCCAAAACTTGTCAGATGATTACTTGACGATTTGAATGTGGCAGCCGGAAACTGAAACTAGAGTTTGCCCGTTAATTTGTCCGATACAACTCGGGAACTAGTGGATCTTTACCCAACTTTAGTAAATTTGGACAGCTCGTTGGATTAGAGTTATTTGCATGTTACGTAGTTATTTATACGAGTTTACTATTGTTGAAACCACTTATATTCGTTTCAATTCCACTGTTGCTAAATTCATAAATAATGTTAGATATACTTTTTACTATGTTTATCAAATATTATAAGTTTAGAAAATACAAAAGTGATTCTAACGGTTAAATTGCCTACTAAACCGATGAAATGGATAGATAACCTGGAAAAAGTACGTAAGCTTCGTCACGAATGACTGATGAGTTGTTGGATGGAAGGAAGGATGGATTGCGACGGAGTCCTTACCTATTGTTCCCTTCAAATCTATATATATATATAATTCAAAGTCCTGACAGACTTACTGACTGATATATCAACGCACAGCCTAAACGACTGGTCCTAGAGAAAAATTTAAAGGGTATATTCTTTGTAAAGAGTAAGCTAAGTATCCACTAAGAAAGGGTTTTTCGAAAGATGGTTAAATTTGGGGATAAAAGTTTGTATAAAAGTCCAGTTTCAGTTAGGATCTTCAAATTTTGTGTTTAGGCTGAAGATTGAAAATTAATTTATTTATACGTGTCTCAGCGTTTTTAATAATTCCACCCTCGAAGCGGGATGAAGTTGTTTTGTTTTGTTTTAATGTTGTAGAAAAATATGTCATTTGTTTCCTGTAGGCCACGCGGGCGACAGCTACGGTGTTCCCCTGCCTATGCTAAAAGGCGACTAAACGGGGCCTTTGGGGTCGTGGGAAATAAGAACGGGGGCTCTGTGCGCCCAGAAACGACCCCAAGGAAGACGATGAGTTGATGTGGTCACGACTCCTCGTGCGATAGCACAGCGAGGGTGCTGGGGGGAGGTGTCAGACTGCCCCCGGGACGAGCTATCAAAGAACCGCGCTTGGAGGGGTAAGCAGGTACGCGTTCAACACGAGAGCCCGCCCCCCTCTCTACAGCGCAGATGGCGACCACCGTGGGGTTTTAGCCGGTAAAAGTCCGGCATAACCCGGCCGCTACCCCAGGGGCGGTAGGGTATCCTATGAGGATTTCCCCACGAAAAAAAAAACCCCACGGGGCGATGCCGCGTGCTAGTGTTTCATAAAATTTTATGCAAGGCTATATTGATTACTTTATAAGAACGTGAATAAAAATGGATGAATTGACGTATAGTAGCAGTAATATACTTACATAACAAATAGGTACCTATAAGTATAATTATCAAGTAAACTTCGAAACATAGTAACAGATACCTTACCAACTAAATTCCATCGTCTTAACATAGAACAACAATAAATTGAAGTCTTAGTTTCAAATTGAGCCAGACTGTGAACTCATATCATTTGTGATCAAAATGAAGTTTAGTGAACACCAGTTTATCTTCGAACAGTGTGTAATTACAGCCTCCAAGATTACATTTTAGTTATGATGCGGTCTTGTAACTTTACAACTTAGGAACTATTTGACCTAACAATAATGGAAATTGTGTTAAAATTTCAGTTTTGGAAATTGTGTTCTTTGGTAATGTAGATAGGATCGGTCAGTATAACAAAACCTATCTTACTATTATTTATTTAGAAGTTATAGTCAACTGAAACAATGATTAGTTATTTGACCATAACATCATGAAAAAACTGACATCGGGAGGAGCGCAGTCGAGCGCGCGAGCCTCGCTCGTTCGAACCTTGCAAGTCCGTCCACGTTAGGCGAACGACAATTAATCGTATTCTGTTCGTTCGTGGCTCGGCTGGTACTCCGTTCGCGTAGCATGGACGCACCATTAGATGTACAGATACTCATATGTATCAACCATAGAGGTCTATAATATAATCAAGAAAGAATCTCAGAAAAAATATAATAGTGCCTACTATTAAAAAATGTAGTTATAGCCAATAGCATCACAGCCAACGTAAATCTTTTTATATATGAGCGCGGAAGACAAACTACGCTATCGATGCAAATCGGGACGGACGTAAATGCTTTAGTTACATTTTGGTCACAAGAATAATGACTTCAGACTACACTACGTGTGACGGGTCGCTCACTTCCCTCCAATATGGCGAGGAGGGCGATGGCTGCCACACGCGTCATACTTGTGAACAGGTGCTGCTTGTGGGGGCTGGTCTGCTTAAGTTTGCTATTTATTTACTTATTAAATATTTTTTCAGTCTACTTTGTAATTTTGCCGCCGCGCCGGGGCACGCAATTGTTTTCAGTGCGATTAGAATGTAAATATTATGTAATGAATCTAAGCCTGTTTTGAAAAGAGTAATTGCTGAGTTTATTGCCGGCTCTTCTCAGCAAATGCAACCTTCCGAACCGGTATTAGAGTATTAGAGTCAGACTTTTCATAAGTGCCTGCGAAGGTCTATTTGAATAAATGATTTTGAATTTTGAATTTAGAATTTTTTTTTACTAACTACGCGTCCTACAGGCACTTAGCCAGATTTATTATTTTCAACTTTGCTGATTTTTCTTTTTAATAATCTGCATGTTACGCGATGCTAATGTTATTAAACGTGTAGAAAAATTTCGAGCATAATCCGCAATAACGTTGTCTCAAAAGTTTATAAAGCGTAAAACGTGAGATTAAAAAGGTTTTAAAGTTTTTTTTTATCTTGTTAACGCCGGAATAACAGCCAGACTAAAGGAAAATATTATGATTTATACTCTCGCTTTATAAAATTATATTTTTCGTAAGCTTCATGAGTTTTTCAGTAGTAATATTCTGTTACGGAGATATTAAATATCTCAGTATATTAATAAATAGTAACATTAATAATTAAAAGTAATATAGATAATTTTTCACAATGATAGCACAACAATAGACAGTGATAGCTGTAAAAAATGGTGTTGAAATCCACTTCGCTTCTATGCGTAGTGTGCTTACCACTTTTGGTCGCATTATGATTTACCACAGGGCAAGATTGTGGTCAAAGAAAAGCCTATTAAAATTAATAAGTTTTTAGTGAAAAATTTCATTTCTAATACAAGCTTTTTTGGTGAATGTACATTTTGTTGACTGTACTTGCATTGTCATCCAATATACCTACTAATGTATACCAAATATCAAGTCAATCCGACCACTGGCAGTGGATGAAATTCGACTTGCAAGATTCCACCCGAACATAGTTACAAAATTTCCAAGTTATAAAAAAGCTTGTAAAAAAATGACAATTTTATTGATGGTCATTATGAAGGCGCTTAAAATTTTAGGAAGTTAAAGGTGGTTAACAATACCTTTGCTGTTTTGTTTGTTTATTTTAACATTTCTGTATTTCTTTCGATCCGTGTAATTTTTGTCTCAAATACGGATTTTCGTATATTGTAAGGTCGTTATACTTCTCTTTAATATTGTTTCTTTTTTGCACAGCTTTTTGCTAAACATTTATGAAATTCCTGTCTTTCAATATTCCCGGAGAATTATTAAAAAATATTTTAACTTGAGAAATGGAGATTATGAAATGTTTGTTGTCTAATTTATAAACTCTCGTTGAAGGTAAAAATGTACCGAGCTAATTAAAACTATAACTAGCTGTCCCCGCGGTTTTACCCGTGTACACTTTTTTCGCGCGGGACCTTAATTCTTGTTCTAAAATAAAAAGAGCCAAGTTACTCCTTATAACATTAGCTATCTGCCAGTGCCAGTCTCGTCAAAATCGTTTCTAATTTCGGATATTATCCGAAATGTATAAAAATACAGACAGACAGACAGTTTTGTTTTTTTGTTTTTTTTGTGTTTTCATATGCAACTAGTAAAAAACTGTTATTATAACATTATAAACAGACACTACAATTTTAAATTTTATATAGTTGTACAGATAATTCAATGATAATAGATACTGTTCGCCTAACTATTACAATGAATAACCCTTAAAAACTGTAGGTAAGTACGTGACTTCAAAAGATATCAAACGGTATATAGACTGCTTTTAAAAAGATAACTCAACCAACGGAAACAAGACGTGGGATATTTGGGTTATCAGACTTGACATCTTTGATGTTACGAAATTCAGTAAAATGACGGTCCTTTTCAAACAAAAAGGGCCTTAGGGCAGGCCGTTGCGCATTACCGTACCAGAAAAGAAAATCTCCCGCCGCCGCGTCCGCCTGTCTGAAACCTATAAACTCCAAGCCACTGTGCGGATTTTCATACGGATTTCACTATTAGACGGAGTGATTTATGGGGTTTAGGTGTATAATTCATTATTGTTTTTTGTAAATTGGCTGAAATATGACGATGATTGGTGAAGATGTCTGAGAAAATCATTGCGCAGGATAAAACTACTCTGCTACCTATGCGAAGCCGGGGCCGACCGCTAGTAGGACCTATATCTAAAAAAAGAAACGACGGGTTGCACTCCGGGAGTGCCGGCAGAAGTGAAAACTTGAATATTAACGTTGTGCATTTGTGAAACTAGACATTTTTCACGTAGTGTTTTTATACAACGGGTTTTCCAAAATTCAACCCCTTGGGGGTGAATTAAGTGATCGCGAGTGAATTCGTGAAGCGGAAAGCTAGTTCAAGATAAATATATGTCGGAGTCAGCGACAGCCAAGCGATACAAAGACCACAATTAGGGTTCAGTGGTATCAGGATTCAGTGGGCGCAGTGCAGGCAATAAAACAACGTTATACCATCGCTTCGTAAAAGTCCCGTATGAGGAGAAGAAGCGACGCAACAAACTCCTCACGGGCCCAATGTGTTTATTGTCGTAATATTACAATTAAATTATCACTTCACTTTACTTCACACAATTTGTACACTCTTAAATAAGTATAGGCTTAAGAACCGGGTGTAACAACGATTGCACTGAGATGTGTACAGCTCGAGAGCTTGTGATAAACTAATTGTCCCAAAAGCAATATGCATCCCCTTATTAACTTTGTTATTCACGTTATAGTAAAATCAGTATTCTTACTTTTTGCAAATACCCTCATTAAGTCTGTTATTTACGTTAAAGTCAAATCAGTGTTGCTACTTTTTCACCCAACCCTTGTACCACGATAATAACATAATCCAACAGAGTTCAACTAACTATCTCATTCTCCGACACGGCCATCCTGCGAATCACACGTCCTCGTGTGAAAAACTCTACCAGATGTACCTGAAACCAGTAACTGATAATTTCGCTCGGCCATTCCTGCCTAAACTTGATAGCCATTTTTGCTATCAATCGCTTCAGTTTAATCATTACACTAACGCTTACTCATACTAACCAATGATACAGTTCCAATCTTTTAACTTATCTCATCAATTCAAGACATAATAAAGTCAACACAGGTAAAGAGTAAGCACAGTTTAGACAATCCAAATGTAACGATTACTAAGATCAACAGCCCCACAGCTCCACCAAGCACGTTTACTACCTACGCACTTACCTAAGGGAGACAGTTTTTACTTTATAGTCTTCTAGGCAAGAATAGACTGTACTAAATCACCCTAAGCCATTGCTTATAGAATATTCGCGTCGCGGACTACTCACGAAAATCTATGATCTCCGCACTTTATTGTGTTATGGAAACAGCCACCACGCCGTTAATAGTCTAAGTCGCCTCCAATGGCCACCACGCCTTCCAGATAACCACCACGCCTTCTGGACAACTCCGTCTAAATGACCACCTCGCTTCATTTAGACAGGCCTTCACGCCTTCTAGATTACTACTAAATCTGGCAAAGAGCATACGGCCTCCCGGATGGTAGCCAGTTACCGCAGCCCTTGGACGCGTGTAACACCAGGGGTATCACACGCGTGCGTACCGACTCTGCAGAAATCTCTTCTAGATCACCACAAATTCTGGCAAAAAGCATACGGCCTCCCGGATGCTAGCCGGTTACCGCAGCCTTTGGACACTTGCAACACCAGGGGTATCACTCGCGTCTGCCGACTCTGCGGAAATCTCTTCACCTATCCTTCCAGATGGCCACCTAGCCTAGTCAGATAACACCGTCTGAATGGCCACCTCGCCTCATTTAGACAACACCGTGTAAATGGCCACCTCACCGTTCAGAACTTAAACATTAGGTACTCTGCTACTATGCTAAGTCAGTTCTTAACTTGTCCTATAATATCTCTCAATTAACCAATGATAACGAAACAATAACCTTTAACCAGCGATACCAACATCTGACTAGCCATAACATAAAAGTGAAATAAAGACAATTCAAAATAACAAACACTTCTGTAGTGAACCAATTGATTCATTCACGGAATACTCAAGTTTACGCAAGAAATACCGATTTCCATCAGGCTAAGTCTACATAATAGCTAATGGTAAGTTCAACTTTACTACGACTGATAGAATTGTATTGCAACATGATCCCCATTTCCATCTAGTTTATCTGGTACTACCTAACAGATACTAGTCTAAACTTCGTACTGGTATTATCGTCAGAGTATAATATGATATAGGTGATTAAAACATTGTGTCATTTAAACGACCTAGAAATATGGAGACATTATTTAACCTTGCATGACCTTCACTATGTGAATAAATATCAGGGAAACCCTATAAACTAAGGACATTGCCAAAGCATAATGTACCAGCACAGTATATGAATGAATATCAAGGGACCCAATAAACTCCAGTGGCTTACACTATAGTGTAAGCCACTAGAGCCCATCGAGTACCAAAGTATACTTTCAACTATCATTATTTACTTCCACGTACATTTCCAAATTCATCGTCAAGAAACCAAAACGCAACTCTAAAAACCTTGTTGTTGACATTGAGCTATTATTATAGAGAAGACACATCACAAGCAATCACAACTATGTTCCGTTCAAGTGAGCCCATCAGGCCACACTTGTTGTTGTAGACTGATGAACGAAATGCGTAAGTGCCTTGGATGACCAATTTATTGTTTCAGAGTTAAAGAGAACTTTAGTTTAAAAAAAATAGGACATAACTTTTGCTTCTGATAGATTTGGTTAATATGTTAATATCGTCCAGTTAAAACAATATTGATTAGCACCGCATCAACGCCTAGTCTCATTTGCATTTTAAAATCATTTCGTCACGTTACACTAACAACACATCTCGTTAAAGCTTCAACACAAACTAGGATAATAAACCACGCAGCCTAGTTGCGGCTCATCTTATTAAGCAAGTATAACTCAAATCATTTGCTGCCTATTTTATTTGACTATCCCTATAGGCCATAATTTCTATGACTGCTAAACACTACCAGTACCGTAATAATAATTATACCCGTGATTATCCCCGTGATCAAAACGCAAAATAATAATTTAAGACTCAAGACAACACATACTATTAAATCCAATTAAAACGCTAACTAACTATATTCTCTGCAACAATGGGTACTTGTACCTCAGGTACCTTCGTAATCTATTAGCAAACAACATGAAATCGACTCACAGAAAATAGTCATCTGTTCTGCCTGGTTGCTGATGCAGCACAGGTCCACCCGACGCTGGTTGCTACCGTTGCTCACTGCACCGGTATTGTTACCAACCGCGCTGCCGTTGCCACGACTGTTTTTGACTGCAGTGAAGTTGCAGGCAGACACGAGGGCAGTTATTCGCAAAGTAGCCAGCATCACCATATCTGTAACATTTAACACAACACAGCATTTGGTTCCAGCTTAGACAATAAAATAATGTTAGAAGTAAAGGAACGATCACATGACCTGTTTTTCCCACACTTGAAGCACCGCAGACAACCGCGCAGCATAGAATGATCACCATCTAGCTATTATCATGTCGCGTATAAGCACGCGCATCTCATGATTCATTTAGTTACACTATTACGATGCCACCAAACTTTATTCAGTCTTCATTCTTGACGTCATCCCTCGCTTGTCACAAGCTACTATTTGACACGTGTTCGGGGTTCTCAAGCACGTGGCTGTCCTCAAAGTATGTAGAAACAATTCAAGTATGGTTTTAATTGCCTGTCTTTATCCCACGCCTGATGTCGGAGTCAGCGACAGCCAAGCGATACAAAGACCACAATTAGGGTTCAGTGGTATCAGGATTCAGTGGGCGCAGTGCAGGCAATAAAACAACGTTATACCATCGCTTCGTAAAAGTCCCGTATGAGGAGAAGAAGCGACGCAACAAACTCCTCACGGGCCCAATGTGTTTATTGTCGTAATATTACAATTAAATTATCACTTCACTTTACTTCACACAATTTGTACACTCTTAAATAAGTATAGGCTTAAGAACCGGGTGTAACAACGATTGCACTGAGATGTGTACAGCTCGAGAGCTTGTGATAAACTAATTGTCCCAAAAGCAATATGCATCCCCTTATTAACTTTGTTATTCACGTTATAGTAAAATCAGTATTCTTACTTTTTGCAAATACCCTCATTAAGTCTGTTATTTACGTTAAAGTCAAATCAGTGTTGCTACTTTTTCACCCAACCCTTGTACCACGATAATAACATAATCCAACAGAGTTCAACTAACTATCTCATTCTCCGACATATACATATAATACGTTTGAATAAGATTTTTTTTTAACTTAAAATGGGAACGAAAATGGTACCTCAAAGAATTTAAAACGTCCAGAAGGATAGTCGCCTCTATGGGAACATGAAATAAACAAGCCAGAATTGACAGTATTTGACAGCCGTGCGCAGTACGAACTGAGAGCGATTTGCTCAGGGAGCCCCTCAAGCGGAGTGAAATTAAATGTCATGCTTTAGTAAGGCGGATTATCCATCTGGGTAGAGGCACGATGCCCTATGAAAATCTTTGTGGTACCTACCTTCCGGCTAGCTAGAGAATATTATAAGAATTTGAACATAACCCCAGTATAAATACAGTCTAATTTGCAACTACTCTCCCTCCGTCTTACGAATTTTCGATCATGTCACGTGACATCTGTCACCTGACGCGAGTAATACTTTTTTTACCCATCCCAAAAAAAGTAAACAACGCCGCTAAAGAAGTTTTCACTTCAAAAAACAACAAAAAAATGCACACTAGTAATTATTACTATGAGTGCTATGAACATAGATGATACACTATACCAGCTAAATATTACTACCCAAAATGCATGTCGACACGAATTTGGTAGCTGTGTCAAAGTCAAGTTCAGTTTTGCCTCTAGAAAGTCTGCTATGACAGTAATGGTTACAGGTACTGTAACTACTACTACTAGTTTTAACCAAGCTTTTAGTAAAAGACATCATGTGAATTATGACCCTAATTCCAAGAAAATAAAGTTCAATATTATGTCAATTTTAGGGACCAGCACCTATCAATATCAATAACCTCATCAAACCGCAAATTATCTATTACATATAATATACCTATACAAATCTCTCAATAGAGTTCGTTCTGAGCCTTCGTGATACCCCTCGGGAATGCATGAGACGTGCACGTCTGGTTTCATCGCCATAGCCCTTAACTTGATGGTTGTAGGGATGAAAATTGAATGTTCTTTAATATAGTTATTGATCTGAAAAGCTATTTCTGACTAGCTTTTGTCTGCGTCTTCTGTCAGTAATTAAGTTTGACCAAGATCGTGATGTTATTTTGACTGATGACCGCTTTATTGAGTTGGTGGATGCTTCATATTCAGCAGATTGCTCAAATCAAAATTAGGATGCAATATTCTCCATATAATGTGGTATATTTTTTACTACATTCAAGACAAAATTGAATTAATAAAAAATATGTTTTCCAATATTTCATTAGAATTGTGATAAGCTATTATTATAATATTAGCAAATATATACCTAAATGTTCCACATTTAGGTATGTATTTGCTAATATTTTTAAAGCTTCCTACAATTTTATGAATGTCGAATTGTCAATTGTATCTAAATATACTGACTAATCTGAATATTATACTCAGATAACTGGATTTTTGTCCCGTAATTTGATAAATATTAACTTGCACTGACAAGAAAGTATGAAAATGCACTAGAAAAACTTTCGCAAGAAACTCCCCCGTAGATGAAGTTGCACTAAAACCCAGGGGTACAATGCCGTTTTCAAAGATATTGAAAGTTAGGTACTATTTGAAATGAAGTGCTTTCTCCTGTCAACAGATAAGTTTGCGGAAAGTTGTGCTTTCCGCGCAATAATTCATATTGTTAATAAATTATGTTACCGTGGTGTACCTCTAAACTGTTGCTCCGCAGGTCGTGGGTTCGATTCCCACTCAGGATATGTATTTGTGTGCATGAACGTCTGTATGTCCTGAGTCTGGGTGTAATTATGTATGTATTTACAAACAAAAAGTAGTATATGTATTATATTAGTTACCTGGTTTCCATAACACAAGCTCTACTAAGTTTGGGATCAAATGACCGTGTGTACGGAATGTTCCAGGATATTTATTTATAGGTATGAAATGTAATTATAAATTGTCTGAGATAATTTTTGGATAAAAATAAATTATAATTAATAATAACATTACAAAAAACAGCCTTTTTTTAAAGAATAACCCAATAGCTTATAGTTAGACTATCTCTATTATAAACTCAGACGTTCTGAAAGCGGATTCTTGAGCCAGTAAATAGTGTATGAGATTACAAAGTAAACGTTTGACCGGCCTCTCAAAGTGTCATCAATACTGGATTTGAGTGATGAATTGAGGAAAACGAACACAACTGTTGTTATAAGATCCAATTACTACATAAGTAGATAGTATTTTGGTAAGTTATTTTAATGACGAGGCAATTACACCAGAAAGTAATTCTTACTGATATTAAGGAAAAGCTAACTAATTACATTAACATTAGTTGCTACGAGATCCGGATCAACGGAGATTCAACCCCGTATTCTATACCTTTGAATCCTAACTGGTAGTTTTCCGTGAAAACGTAAATTCCAGGATATACTTAGGGATTTTAGTAATGAAATGATCTCATGAAGATCCTTTCATGAGGCTCTCAAGTGTGCCTGCAAGAATACAACAATTTTTTTTTGGCGACGGTATTTCATTATTTTTGGACAGGTACGACGAAATATCCACCCTCCATGCTATGGTTTTCTTCAGCTCCACCTTACAGGTTTTTTTTTAAATCAGAACCGATCTTATTACCTCCTTTGCCACGGCAATCAGCATCACGACCACTGAACTATCATAGCGTTTTAAAAGCTATGTCAAAGTAACTAGTAATATAACTAGTATGGAGCCATAACCTTTATTATTGGCTTATTATAACAGAAATAGTTTTGTATATTACTGAAACTGTATTGCCTAGAACATGTGTTCGTATAATAAAAGAGTCGAAAAGTAATGTAATGAAACGTGGGGAAACTGTTATACTAAATCTTTTATCTTTAGTTAGTTACATATTAGGTAATATGGAAAGTTAACTGACTTGTTGCTATAACACTAGTTATCTTTAGTACGTACACCGTGTGGTCGTTTCGCTACTACAAGAACAATTGTATTACAGAATTACAGAAAAGTAATTAACAGCGAATACATTTTTATCTTACGCCCATGTGACGGTAGCGAAATGGCCAAGCCACATATTTTGACTAAAGTGTGAAGAGTTTGTGAAGTTAGGGCTTGTAGAGTTAGGGCGTGTAGAGAATTGGTAACTTTTAGACAGTGCGAGCCATATAGTCTTGTCTTGGCGACATTTTACATGAAAATGTTTTTGGTAGAATACTTTTTATATGAAAAGATTGCGAATGTCCAGCGTTCTATGCAACCTTAGTTAGAATATTACATTTTGTCTGACTGTAATTTTATTTTTATTTTTTTTAATTAAATGGGCTTGCCTTTGGCCACTGACCCGCCCATAAGGGGCGATGACGAAGCCTAAGATGAAACACGCTTACCCAGAAGAAACCTATTCACTCTGGCCTTGAAAGTTCCTAGATTGTAGTTGTCAGGAAACACAGACGCCGGAAGCAAGTTCCACTCCCTTGCTGTCCGCATTATAAGTGAGGATGTAAAACGCTGTGTCCGTATTTTCGGTATGTCAACAACGTACTGGTGAAAATTTTCCCGGCGTCTTGTGGTTCGGTGTAAAAATGGGGATGGTGGAATTAGGTTGAAAAATTCCTAATTAAATCAACTAGTGTACGATATAATTATCTGTGAATGCATCTATATGGAAACTGCTCACGCTTCGCGCAAGGTAACGTTGTTACCATTGTAATATTAGAGTAATAGCGTTAACAATGCATATATAGAGTTAGACTTCTATAACAGGTGGAGATTTCTTTCCATAGTAAATGTCAACCTTGCTCGATCATAATGTATGAAAAGTAAAAAAAAAAATAGAATTCGGTGTTGGTCCCATAGTAAAAGTTGTTCAGCATGACTAACCAAACATAGATTCCGAAAATATGCCATCTCGAAATCTCCACCCAGTATATGTAAAGAAACTTGTTTACAAGCTCTTATTTAGTTTTTTTTTTATACAACTTAGTCGGTAAACAAGCATACGGCCCACCTGATGGTAAGCGGTTACCGTAGCCATATGGACGCTTGCAACACAAGAAGCATCGCTCACGCGTTATCGACCTTTCCCCAATGAGCTCTGGCGACCTTACTCACGAGCAGGAACACAACTTTACACGACATAAAGTTATTTGGCTGCGGTATTCTGTAAGGTGGAGGTACTTCCCCAGTCGAGCTGCTCTTTGAGCGAATAAACGCTATGCTCTACCTCTCAAACCACCTATGGTAGTTTCACCTATCCCGGTGTCTGTCTGTCTGTAATTAAATCATTACCATCTGCCTGCCCTGTTCCCAATCATTTGGGGTCGGCGCAATATGTAGGTACACTTCTTCCATTCATCTTTTAGCATCATAGCAGCATTCACTCCTTTCGTAGCCATATCATCTTTAACACAATCCATTAATCTCTTTTTCTATCTTTCTTTTCCCGTATATCCATCCACTTTAATATCCATAACTCTTTTAGTAACGTTGGCTTTCATTTCTCCTCAAACCATATCCATACCACGTTGATCGGTTCCCTCTCTTCTCAGTCACTGGCGCTACTTTCAAGCTTCTCCTCGTGTACTCATTCATTCTTGCAAGTTAAATTTGACCTACTTCCCAGTTTCAGATCGCGAGCTGATATCATGCATATGTAAAACGGATGGCAATGTAATATTATTAGAACATGGAGCTGATCTGATGATGGAGCCGGCAGGTGGCCATGGAGACTTTGTGATAAAACGACACGCAAAACTACCCCATCGAGTTTGGGCTCGTTTAATTCATCTTGACAATGACTAGTTCTGGGGTGTGATGATTAAATTAGTCGAATAATATGTAAAAAAAAATGTTTTTTTTTAATTTTCTTGTTTCATTTAACACTTTCTCCGGCCACGCAACAACTCACCAAAACTTCATCGCAATCTGAATGGTATACGAATGCGTTACAAACAGAGAAACATTGATTTTTCTAGTCTTTATTTTGATCGAGGCCAAAGGCTTCTTCTGAACAAGCGTGTTCCATTTTGAGCTTCGCAATCGTTCTTTATGGACCAATTATAAGCCTGTTTTACCCGTTGGCTAGCAAATAGGAAGCACGTTCTATAAATACATATGAAAATGAACTGCTATTCAAGTGAATAATATTACAAAAAAAAAAACTTTTTTTAAGTAAATTAACCGTTTCTGCTTTTCCCATCTGCTCATATCTATATTTACCGATTAATATAACTACAGCAATCATATTCAACGCTTAATCCAATATTAATAATAAACAAAATTTCGAGTTAGAACAATATTTATAGGGCAATACCGTGTGCGATATTTCAATCATTTGTTCAAATGTTTGTTGAATGTAATGTAAAATAAACATTGAATGCACGAGACCGATATAAAATATTTGCTAGATTATGTAGCACAATACCAGCTGAAAGGTATTAATGATCGCATACAAGAAATTCGTGCTTTATACGGAACAAACTAAAATACTCCGTCGAATTTTAATCGAATTTTCCTCAAAGATTAACGAACTGGAAATTAATAGTCGTCGAAAACCTTAAACTCTCAATAAAAGTTACCCACATGAGGATAATAACTCCACTAACACTTTATTACCCATAAAACTCTACACCAATTTAGTATTACAACTGGACAAACGTTTGGACAAACATTCGTTGCCGACGAACATCATACTCTTTTGCGCTTTTTTTATTGCATACGACAAAGGCAAAGTGCCATAATAAAAATATTTAAGGCAGTCTGAGGCAATCAATTTCACCAGCACTTAGATTTTTAGTGTGGCCATCAAATTGGCCACTTTATGGTCGCGACAGATTGACGCACATCACGATCGATGAATATCAAAATGACAGCGAATTAGTTATACGTTAATCGAAGAATTTAGTGATTACTTTGTGCTACAACATTTTATTAATATCGTTTAAAATTCAAAATTATATATTTGTTAAAACAGGTCAACGAAGATGTTACAATGTATATGGAAGTCTCATTATTTTATGCCTTTATCAAGCGTACTAATTTTCATGAATAGCACAATAATACCTATAACATAATATTAATTACAATAAGTTAAGCAGATACATAAATTCATTAATTAATTAAATTATCATTAAAATTAATTAGTTACAAATGTAACATACGATTCCCAGCAAATAAACTTTACCAATTAATTAAATTTATCATTAAAATAGTCTCGAATGTCATAATAATTTCTCTCATGTCAAATATTTGTTATTTTTTGCTTGAATTGATCATAGCATAGGCTTCTAATATGTTCCGGAATTTTATTTAAAATATGTCCTATCATGTACTACGAACTTTTCCTTACAAGAGTGCAAGTCGGTACTGCCAGCACAAGTTTATTTTTAGCTCAACGAAGATTTATTTTTAATGATAAAAGATTAAATCTGTTGGAATGCTTTTTCGCAAAATTAAGGCATTCTTGTATGTAAATACATGGGACTGGCAATATTCCCAGCTCCTTAAAATATGGTCTGCAGCTGGAACATAAAATAAAAAAAATATGGACATGGTTTAAATGTATGTTTAGATGTATGCACATATTTTTTGCGTCAAGGATAAGTCCATCATAAGTTATTCATTTTTTCATACAATAAATTGTACTCAAAACTTGTAAATAAAATAGAGATTTGTTGTATATGTACTTTCTGTTTCTAATGTTAGCACAAACTGTTATAATAATATGTAGTCTTATTCCTGTGCCAAGTAATTTTGTAGCAAGGAAGTACATGACAAAGTTGTGAAACGGACTGCAGTGTTAAAACGATACTTAGGGATATTAAGAGTATTAACTGTGTTCCAGTTTAAATCGTTAACGTAATAATATTACGGATATAAAGAACACATTAGTTTAATGAACATCGTCATCGCTTTAAAAGCATGTCGATGAAAATTATGTTTACCTACATGAAGAAAGTGATATTTAGGGTTGATTGGCGTTTTAGCAGATTATGGTAAACCAAAATTAACTTTAGTCAATGTTACCGATAAACACGTTTTTTTACTTTTTAACAAGCTTATAATATTTTTTATTATTTACATTATATTTATAATGATCATAATTTTGTTTGTATTTATAAATGTTTTTTAATTCAAACCAAGCGGACGACACAATACCGTAGCGCCATACAAAAATCGGTGTTTGTAAGTTTCAATAAGAGTTCAAATACACGATTAATGATAATTGAATTCGTCTTCAAATACACTTCAAGATTCAAGAATCAATCAACAAATTTGTTCCAAAAGATGGGCATATTCTGAAGCCGTGAAAATAATACAAACTTTGAAGAGTTTTATCAACAAAGTTCGCGAGATCCAATTGATTTTCGACTATAGTCTCCCAATTGTGTACTCAAACTGTAGTAAAAGTAGGGACATTTTCCGAAAATTTTCAAGACACTTGCGACAAATTTCTCCTCTGAAGTATCCTGAGAAATGGCTGTCTGCTTCGCCCTTTTTTAACTGGGCCAAGTCTGCTATAACAATTATGTTCCAAAAGAAATATCAGTATTTAAAAAAAATAGATTTAAAAATACACAACACAAAAAATATATTACAGAAATAGAGAGGTGACACCTTACAGAATACTGCAGCCAAATAACAAATATCTTTGGTGACGGCTGCTCTGCTCGTGAGTGAGGTTGCCAGAACTCATTGGGGAAGGGGAAGGGTTGCGTAATGCGTCAGTGATGCCTCGTGTGTTGCAAGCGTCCATATGGCTACGGTAACCGCTTACCATCAGGCGGGTCGTATGCTTGTTTACTGACTATGTGGTATAAAAAAGAAAATATTGACATTGGTGCCGATTCTATTGCACTAAACAAATTTTAGTCACATTTCATCTTTTTCTTACGAACATTATGAAGAAAAAGGATAGAACATAATTGAAAACTGTAAAATTAATCTTTGCCGTCTTATTTTGCGTGTATTTAGGCGTAACCGCGATAGATGGCGACAAAATTTATATTGAAAACAAGCATTGGACTTATTTACAGGACTAAATGACTTTTTTTTTTTTTTTTTTTTTTTTTACTGTGTATAGGCCTGTGTTTGGCCACAATCTCACTATGGTAAGTGATGATGTGGTCGAAGGTGGTAAGCACACAAAGCCTAGAAGGAACTGGCTCTCAAGTGCAGCTGACGGAACACACCGATAGGTGCTTGGCGACAGATTTTCAACTTGAGGGTGGTAGCCAGCCAGACGGGTACTACAAAGTACCCTACCACCGTGCTATGGTTTCCTCACGATGTTTTCCTTCACCGAAAGCTCAAGCTCATTGTAGGATTCGAACCCGGGACCTTCGTCTCGGTATCCGACGTCACTACCACTGAGCTATCATCGACTTACATCCTTTTCTTATGTTCTTTGTTAGAAAGAGACATAGTGAGATTAAAATTAGTTTAGTTTTAAACAACAGAATCAGGGCCAGTGTTGTCAGTCTACTAATTCAATAGCGTCGAAAACTATCATGATTTTAGCAGACAATGCACAAAAAACTAGCCTACTCCGCTGCCTACTTTACTGACAAAATTTTATTTAGTCCGTCATATACATTATCAAAATGTATTAGACACGTATTTTTTCATTTGTCAATTAAACAAAAAAATACGAGGATATGGTTTGTTGAAGTTCCGTGTGACGCCACGGGATGGTACACTTTTTAGTAACAAGTGACGTCACGAGGCCCCACTCCCGAACTTAGTCGCGCTTTATCTTCGTCAATTGGTAATGATTTGTTAAAGCAAAAAATGCGTGTCCAATATTTTTTGATAATCTAACTGATGGACTAATTAGAATTATTATTTTTTTACCCAGGAAACATCCCTGTTGTAATGGCAACGATCACATCTCATGTCATCATTCATTTTGACTGATTTAACATAGTGGATTTGGTCCCCTACTGCAGCCCTGGTTTCAGATACGCAGCTGTGGGTTAAGATTGTGAAAGAATGCGAACTTGCTCCTATACTCCTGTTTCTGGTAACGAGAAGAATACTATGGGGTTTTAGTTGGTAGGGGACTCACGTGTAGATTGCTCGCGCAATCGAAATAAATTTAAGGATTTTTCCACGCAATTAAAAGGATTATTATAAAACATTGTTACTTTACGAACAAACCCAATGGAAAGCCGTTTTAAAATTAAGCATCCACGTGCAATATACAACCTTAAAATTATTAATAATTAAGTCGAAAGCTTGTATGGTAAATGTTCGAAAATTGAGTATGAATTTATAACTGATGACCTAGTTATAGTGTAGTTGAGGCTACTGGATGCTTTCCCTGAATTTAAGATAATGCCTGTAGTAATAAATTATCACAAGTAAATTAATAGTTGTATATAGGTAATCATTATCAGAATTATTACATGCTAGGGAGGCATTGGGCAGAGAAAAACTGCCGAAACACAAGTAATAAAAAGTAAATATTTGTGTCAGGAGAACTTCACAAAACTCGCAAGAAAAAGTCAACAATCCCCGTTAATCGAGAAGGAAAAGCTTTTAGGAACATAGGGATATCGTATTAACTTAGCATAGCCTAAGCAAACTGAATATAAACTTACAAGGTCTGATCTAAGGTTATATCCAAATATTTACATTAAAAAGATATCCATCTATAATTCCTAATACCTAATTAGGTATTAGGAATTATAGATGGATATCTTTCTGATTCATACAACATAATTATGTTGTATGAAATCAGACTTGTTACATATAGATATAATCATCAGTACATGTATTGGCTCATGAGTCATTGAATTACAGGAATAGAACATCCGTTATTTTTATAGGTATCTGATGTAAATAGATTTGATATAAAAACAAATAATAACAAATATATTAATGTTTTTGGCATTAAGCTTTTGGAGCTCTCTGTTGCTACAGATATTCAGATATTTTTAGTTCAGTTAGGTTCTTCTATACATTATTATTTACCCGTTCACAAAGTAATGATGCTTCCATGCTACGCAAATCGAGCACGAGCCGAGGCACGAACGAACCTATAACGAGCAGGATGCGAATCCCTTTGTTCGTGAAAAAACTGAAAATCGCGCTCGTTCGAGGCTCGCAAGCCCGTCTACGCTACGCGAATCGTGCTCGTAGTGTGCTCGTTCGTGGCTGCGTCGTGTACGTCTGCCCTGTGTATGTTAAGTTTTGGCGTATTTTTTCAAAAAAATACTGCAAAATTCTTTAACTATTTTCCCTGGATGACCTACAATCCGCAAAAGACTAGATAATTCGATCCGACACGACACATTAACCCTCTTATTAATAAATAAGGTGTAAGTCAGTCTTGTAATACCCAGGTATAGAAAGTGACGGATATATTTTAATCCTAGGTATTACTATACTTGACTTAAACCTTCTTTATTAATAAGGGGGAAAGTGTTTAGCAAACATTCTATTGGTCATTCTAGCAGAGTCAGGATACATTATGAAGGTCTAGTCCCAACTTACACCAGTCCCTACGCAGGATACATTATGAAGAGTGTTTACTACGGCCATTCCTCCTTATCAACTGAGTGCTGGTCGTAGATTACATTTTTTCCAGACACTTTCCTCTGGTTTTCTGTTGAGATATCTTTTTAATTTTGCCTGTGAACTTTTTCAGGGCAAGTGGAAAATATTAGGTCCTAATAAAGCGGATTCTTGTATATTTTGCTGCTGAAAATATTTTATCAACCCTAATGCCATGAATTTTCAACAACAACACAATGGTTTAACTCACTCCAGATGAATGACTTACCAGATAATGGACGTAATGGAAATGGAGTCTCGTTCGGGTCCAGAACTTACGTCTCTATAAACCGGGAGAAACTGGCACAAATTTCCTGGTCATTTGTACCGTATGGCGATCCTTCAGGGGTCTAATTACGTAATGACGAAAAGGAAAATGATAGTCATAGCGCTGGTACCGGCGGCCCAATCGCGTGGGCGTTAATTGAACGTGTCGGATAATATCGCTATCTGAAAAAGTATGCGCCACGTCGCGTCACATCTCGGTTGGAATTTACCCTTAATTGTATTTAACTTAAAAGGGATGTACATTTTATTTACAGTCTTACCCCCTTATTCATAATCGCATTTTATCTAAATCAGTGTAATAGTGTCCTCCGTCTCACTCTTTAGATCACCAAATGTCACGTGTCAGATAAAGACTTCAGAATTTTAGCTAATAAACGTTTGATAACTTCATTATGAATAAGGGGGTTAGAGTAAGGAAATTTGAAAATTACGAGGCTCCATTACATTAATAAGTCATTTATCTATGGTTATGGCAATAGAAAATATATGTTCTGCCTCTTGAAATACAATATTGATTAAACAGATCTTTTACATGTTTAAGTTCCCCCTCCCCCCCAACCCCACATTTGTGATAAAATTGTTCAACTCAGATCCTCTCGCCTCAGTCGTATTTCAGTTTTTATAATGAATATTCGTAATTAAAATAACCGAATTATTAAAAAAATAGAAATAGCTGACTAGACCTTTGTATGTAGGTAGGTACCTACCTTATTCTAATGAATAGATGAATGACATTCCTAACAATAATAAAAATATCTATGCCAATATTATAAAGAGATAAAGTTTGTTAGTTTGGATTTACTGATACGATTCTGAAAATTCTTTCACTAATAGGAAGCTAATACACTCGGGACTAATGTCCCGAGTGTGTACTCGGTACTAATTTGATTAATTTATATTTATTTAATATATTTAAATTTTATTGATTGACGCGGCGACTTTACAATAGCAATTCGTATCACCAACGTGATAGATTAAACGGATATGAGCGCGCCATCGCTACATGAATAGTTACACGCTCAGCGAGGCTAAGCGGCGGAATTACCCCGCTAGTGTCAATAGTTTCAGACTTAGCGTTTTAACACAAAATGCAATCGGGAATGGGGGTGAAACCGACAGCTAGTAAGTTTATAAATACCCTATTATTAGGCCTGCATAGCGAAAGTCATTCAAAAAGCAATCCAATTTACAATTAAATAAATAAAATACATGAACGAAACGTAGGCTTTAATCATAGTATGAATAATATGAAAGATATGAAGCGCAGACACACAAACACATATTAATATATCTTTCAGAAGCTAACGACATCATAATAGATATGTCAAACACAACAATACTCTATTATCCTGGCAAATTCACATCATACGAGAATAAAACGAAACCGAATAAACTCTTTTAACACACGTTGAAGAAGATTTTTTCTGTTCATTTACAAAAATTTCATTGCTACGTTAATCGAAAAATATGTCTTTAATTTCAGGAAAGGATTTTAACATATATTTAAAACAACATAGAGTAGAGTTTAGGATTTAGATAGCTTATCAGGCTACAGTATGATTCTTATTTCGCCCACAACAATATTTTTATACTGAACTTCTGTGTTGATGTTTAAACCTTCTTTAATCTAAGGAAAAAATCGTGTGCTACAATTAATGTATACGTTAAACATAATAATTAAAAATAATTTAAGGATAAAGTTTTACCTTTAAATTGCCGTAAAGAGAGCCATCATTTAACTGAAGTTAAACTTGTTTAAACTCTACAGACCCTCAAAAACTTATTAATTCGAACTCTTCGATAAAGCCAACGTTATAGTTAGATATTTAAAAGGCAATTAATTATGACTGACAACCTACTATGAGCTATGACCAAGAAAATGAAGGTGGAAATTTTGGAATGTTTTAGAATACACCAATATTTTACGATCTCCTAATTAAAGCATAAATAATCTATTTAGGCATTTAAAGCCTGTTAAAGGAAATGTTACCCAAGAGACAACTATGGGCTTATTCTGTCACGTTGGGACTAAAATGTCTCTAGTGTTAAAAGGGTGTTAAATTCATTAAATCCTCTGTCCGTCTCTTCGGGATAATCATTCATAAATTATTTACTATTAGAAAACTTACATTTATTCTGGTATTTTGGTATCGTAAACGATTAAATAATAATTGAACGTAAAGCTAATAACCGTATTTGACAATGATAAAGTAATTATGATTTGATCATAGTTCTTTTTTTTTCATTCAAAATCAAAATCAAAAAGTTTTTTATTCAATTTAGGCCCTGGTAAGGCACTTATAAACGTTAAATTGGTACATACAGTTGAATTTACCACCGGTTCGAAATACACTTAAAAACCGAGAAGACTTCGGCAAGAAACTCAGCAAGGCTTTTTTTTTTTTCGTGGAAGATCTTTTCATATTATAGCTTTTTTCCAAATATACAATATACCATATAATTATTATGCTTATTCATACAATTGTCACTTAGCCAGGGGGTATGCAAGTGCAAAGAGAAGCTACTAACTACTAAAAATAGGCCTTCACAGGCACTTATGAAGTCAGACTCTAATATTCTAATGAAAGGTTCGGAAGGTTGCTTTTGCCGAGCCGGCAATAAACTCAGCGATTACTCTTATCAAAAAAGATACCTAAAATATTTTTTTCCTACAAGTTACGTTCTTCAAAATCACGTAACTCCTTAAATCTATAATGATTTGTATTCTGGGTGATGTAGGCGGTACTTACGACCTCCTCAACTATATTTGTATTTGCAAACTACTCGGGATGACGGTGACGAGTCAGCTGCATTATATACGGGCTCGGGTCCAAGGGACCGTAAAAAGGTTTCTAGGGTTAACCCTTTGTTATTAGGTAAATACATTAATTACCTATCGCATAGTTTGTCCTATTGATTATAAATGTGTTCACGGGTAGGTATAATGTTTCTCCAAATTAATTATTTTCTTGAAAATTGTTTCATGCTTCATTTGGTAGAGCCTAAAATTAATTTCAAAGGCTTACCTGGCAAAGAAACATGTCGCCTCATGTTCGCAATTTCAACAGCAGCCCTCCTCAGGATATGAAGCTCATCAGCAGAACAGCGCACCAAGAGACACTCTCACTCAGCACTTGAACACCTGCGTCTAACAATACACCAATAAATTACCGAAGTAGGCTGAAACTTTGACAGGGGAGATGATTATTCGATAAGTAAGGACAGCTAAGAAAGTTGGGGAATCTCAAGGGAGGCGTTAGAGGAAAATTTAGGAACACTGGCTAAAACATATTCGTTCGCTAGTTTAAAAGTGCCGTCATCCGCGCGTAAGTTTAAAAGCACGTGCGTATATTTCCCGTTAAGCTCGAGAACGGACCGTTTCGTAGGCGGTCGGATGTGCTTCTGGGCGGGCGGGTAGGCTAGGGCGGTTGCGATGATGGGCGGCGGCGGCGCGACGCGGCCGCCCTAGGCGCGCCCGGTACCAGGCTATCAGAATCCATGAGAAGTAATCTGAGCACGTGCGTCGGGACGCACTGCGCATGCTCAAACTTCGAGGAAAGCCGGGTGGAAAGCAGCAAGTTGGAGCGGGACAGCGGTAGTCTAAAAATAGGGGTGCGAACGGTTCGGAATATAGAACTAAATCGGGAAGCACCAAGCAGTCTGAAAAGTTAGCGGTGATTTGAGTGAGTGTGTTACAGATTAGTCGCACACAGGTGTAATATTGTTTCATGTAACTTAGGTGAAAGTACAAATATGAATGAAATGTTTCAATAAATACTGGAGTCAGAAAATAAAAAAAAAATATATGTCAGTCAACATTGTGGATTGTTCCTCACAGTTTACCATTTTGGCATAATCACGAAACTTGGCCACAGTATCCCATACATTTGATTATAACTAAATGCAATCCTAAGTAACCTAGGCAAAGTGTGAGAGGGGAAGAATGAAAAAGAATATTAAGAAGATTCTCCTTAATATTCTTTTTCAAATAATAAATATTGAAATTTTTAATGCGTGTTGCTTTAATTTTAAAAAACAAAGCACCTACTACCTAAACATCTCAACTACATTATCAGATAATTTTCACGTGGAATTATATTCGTCATCAGAGGATGAATCGAGAATTGGAGAATAATCAGTAAATGTTGTCTCAATGTGTAAACACATATTTTCACAAACAAAACTGAGTGTTCCAATCATACAGGTGTTTAGTATTGTAACGTATTGAATTCACGCACACAGTTCCAAAATTTCAGTGGTGGATAAGTATTTACGATAGCGGCTATATCCTGTGGACATCTGTTGTCCTGGTACTCCTAACCTTATTACTGAAATTTCAAGGAATACCGTTGTCAGGGTGAGAGACTGTCGTAACCGATCACAAGGGTAAGTGAAAAAAAAAAAAAAAAAACTCAAAAGATGGTTATGAAACATGAGAAAAAACTGAAATATTGAAAATCAAATGAAAATTGAAATATATATATCTTAATGTCTGCTGAAAAAAGTAAATATATCTATGATTGTTTAATTAGGTAACATAATTATTAATTTTAAATAACTACTACGATTCAGATTAATTTTTAATAGAAAATATGTTAATTCAATATGATGTACAACTTAACATGTTAAAATTACAAAAGAATTAAAAAAAAAAAAAAATATATAATAAAAAATAAAAAAGGCCCCCTCGGCATTGTTCCGAAGATGCTGGCAGCATTTCCTCGGATTACTATTACGATTACCTTTTTTTTTATTTATCTGAAATAGTATCGATATGAAAATGATATGCGAAGACTCAGCGACGTGTATTCAAAAATGTTTTTTTTTTAATTTTCTAGTGTACGAACAACAGTCATTTTCACTATTAACTGAAATATCACATGAAAAATCAAGAATTCAATATCGATGCAAACTATCCATGTTATGAACGAAACGGATATGACCTAGGGAATCGAATCCAACAATCATGTAGGTAATCAATCAACCTCCCAACACCACAGTTCAGCATTTTCAGCACGTCACCTTGACAGCTGCTGATGACAGTGACAAGCACATGTCCGTTACGTCACGGCAGTCAGTTCTCGCACCGAAGGTACCAGGCGATCATAAGCTTCGAGGGTTAAAGTACAGGTGCGAAAATAGAATAAGCTCCCACGTGGCACAGAAATAGTATTCGTTAGTGGCGCGCTTCATACGCGGTACCGTTTAAATATAGAACGGCGCCGTTGGGTATTAGTACTTGGTCTATTAATTCTTTGTTAAGTCAATATTTAAAATATACTTTTAATATGTTTTAAGCCGGCTTTTCACTATGGGATATAAAATATATAATATATATTAAATATAGAGATGTAATTTTTTCTCGCTCGTCATACATTTTTGTATATTACATCCGAAACTATAAATATTTTTTCGACAAAATGTACGACGAGCGATAAAATATTATATCTCAAGATGTAATATATATTATATCCCATAGTAAAAAGCCGGCTTTAGGTTTCAGAACTACGTACATTAAATAGGAAAAAAGATTTTAAAATGTAAAATCAGTATCGTAATAGTATTTAAAATGAAAAAATAAACAAAAGCTATCGTATAAGCTTTATCAGAAAGTTTTCAATTTTCACCGCAAGTGGCGCTACTTCGCGTTTCAAGAAAAGCAACATTATTAAAATAAAAATATAACTCATAGTAATTATCAAGATAATGCAGTCAAATTCACCAAAATTATTATATCATATCTATAATAAATGTCATTTACTCATCTTAGGTTCAAAAGTCATATATTAACATGTGAAAGTTATAATAGTTCTAAAAACGAAACATAGATGGAACTATTACCGATTAGTAATCGTATAAAAATATACTAGACAGTTCATTCCTCATATTATGGTTCCCTATCCCTACATATTAATTTATTATTTAAAAAAAACTGCTTATTTCTAAATTTCTAGCTTCCCGCTCTGCGGGTTCCTTGGTCCCCTTATTTTTACCACTTATTAAAGGATGAATTTAAAAAAATCCTTTCTTACTGCTCATCTACATAATTTTATGCTTAAAAACCAAACGGTGGTTTTATAAGTCCGTCAATTATAAGAGTGTTATAGCACATTTACACCTATGCTATATAAGAATCTGTTCCATACCATAAATGTTAATGAACATCGTTTTAAATGTCATCAGTAAGTAATCTTAACACCTTTGATTAAGGATACATCCAGATTGAGTGTCGAAGCAGTGCACGCGTCGAAAAAAATAGCCCCTAACTGTTAGGGGCTAAATCAAATAAAAATAAATAAAATTGCAAAATAATGTTTAATATATTTCAACAACTGCTACCATTATGAAAGTCACTATGACAAGCAGAATGACACAGAGGAGCGTAAAACGTGCAGCAGACTATAAAAGTTGGCCTGTTTTATATATTCGTGTAGTATGGCGACGTTCTTTCTAGGTATATTTAGTTCTATGCTTAACACAATGTAAATATGTACAGGTTTATTGGATCAATAAATAGATATTCAATAATCATAAGAGGGGAGTAGCAATTTTATAAAAAAAAAGAAGTTTTTTGGTTAATTGACGGGTATTTCATAACTTAAAATTGTCTAATCATTGGTATATCTACTTATAGATGTACTAAAAATGTGTAAATAAATAAAATTGCTGCTTATGATTATTCAATCTTTATATTATACTAGCTGCCCGACACGACTTCGTTCGCGTGGTGTCCTACTAACCTATACCCTAACCTACCCTACCCTACCACTACCCCTACCCTACCCTACCCTCGCAACTTTCTTAATTGTTTCTTACATAAGAACCTTCTCATGACAATCACATACACAACATAAAAATAATTATCAAAATCGGTCCAGCCGTTCACGCGTGATGGCGTGACCAAGAGAAATAGGGATTCATTTTTATATTATACTAGCGGCTCGGTACGTGCTTCGCTACGTATAAAGTGAAATAATAAAAATGTGATAAATATGAAGAACCGCTCGACCGATTTTGTGCAAACTTCACATAAACCATCTACTAAATAGTCCGAACAAAGCCTAAACATTTGGTTTGGATAGGTGAGCCCATTCTTGAGTTATAAAATTACAACGAAAAGTGGCATTGATTTTATAAATAAATAAATAAATATCCTGGGACATTCCTCACACACGGTCATCTGATCCCAAACTAAGCAGAGCTTGTACTATGGAAACCAGATAACTGATATAATACATATACTACTTTTTGTTTGTAAAAATAATAAATATATATAGTTAGATGATCCAATAAAACTGTACATATTTACCATTGCGTACAACATTAAGATTACTTACTGCTGACATTTAAGCCGATGTTCATTCACATTAACTTTTATGGTATGGAACAGTTTCATTTTTAGCAAAGGTGGAGCGTCTAGAGAATGTCACGCTATGGTAATTAACGTCCCATGCCTCAGGATAAAATAATATAAAAATGCAACGATGGTACACACGGCTACCGATCAAGCTATACATTTCCAGTATAAGCTGAACTCGCATTGTATACGATTTCCGAACAATGGGAGGTCAGCTTATACTAGAAATGTATAGCTTGATCTGTAGCCGTGTGTACAGTCGAGGACATAAATATGTATACACGTTTTGAAATTCAAATGCGATAATCTCGCATGTTTAAAATGCATGGTGTTAAAATATTACACTAATTATAATAATATATGATAGAAGATTCTGCCTGCATAATATCTCATAGTTTCAATCAGTAGTTTAAGAGGAAACCGTTGTTGAATTTCACTTAGTGTATACATATTTATGTCCTCGACTGTACATGCGCGGTACGACGGGTGGTCGCCCTTTCTCCACTCTACAAGGAAGGCGGTGCAAGGTCTTGGACAAGTTAATGTCGTACGCGGTATGTTTACATTACACCTGTGCGCCCGCGCCGCTTTGGTTCGTAAATAAAGTAACTGACGTATATCGAACTAGAGGTTGGGTAATGTCGATGTTCTTTAATCGATAATTTATGAAATTTTTATATTAGCATCTGCTTTTCGGTTTCACTTACATTGAAGAGATATTCCAGGATGTACCTACGTGTGCTAAGCTTTGTCATACCTTTTCCATATTTGAGTCACGAACATTCGTATTTCAAATACAAACGATAGTGGGCGTATTGGGATGTGGGTTATTACGGGAACCGTGGTGGGTAGTAGACAGACACAGAGATACTACAGAGTACCCCATGGTTTTTTCATGATATTGTTCTTCATCGAAAACTCAAGCTCATTCCTGTAGATACCACATTTTCTATAATAATTTATTATTATGAAGCCAAGTTAAGGTGTTGATGAGTGCCAAAATAGATCTTGAGACTCGAATATAAATCTACGGATATGTCTGATGGAATACTCATAAGATGGAATTAATCATATGAAAAAATTTAATGGAATTTTGTCTATGTCAAATATGTAAATTTATATTGTATTGTATTGTATTGTATTGTATTGTAAATTGAGGAGGAATTCAGTAGAGGGACACAATTTTTTTTATTGTAATATGTCGATATTTTAGAATATCGACATATTTTCACATCACTATAAATCGTCGAATTACAAGAGTCAATGATAGGTACCTACTTGTTTAGTGGGTAACCTTCCCTGAGGCCTTATATTGAATATAAATAATGTAGTTCAACACGAAAATGTTTTTATAAAACAGAGTATTGTATGTTTGTGGTAGCAATGACTTCCTTCTTACTTCAACTAACCTATCTATCGTAACTGTATCAATCTTCAAATGATATTGGTAGGTAAATAAAACTCAGTAAATAATAAGAAAGAAACACGTTGTTCTAATCCAGTTCAAAAACATCGTTCTGATGACAGGTGACGTCATCTAGTTGCGTTCAGAAATCTTAATATTTATGATACATCTTCCCCTTAAACTAAGAGACTATATAATCATTCAGATACTGAGGAAGTTTCACTTCTCTCCTAGGTCTATTAGAAGATGTTGTTACAACATGTTCTGCTGCAACATCAGAATTTGAGTCCTCCGGTTTAGCAGCTTGCTCTAACTTAGGAGTATGAGTATTTGAGTCCTGAGACTCTGTTGATGGTTTCATCTGTGATGAATTTCTTCTTAAAATACTACCTTTCTCATCTTCAATAAAAAAAGACCTTGGTGAGCTATGTGAACCAACCAACTTCGCTGGACACCATTCTTTATCTTTGTAATAAACTATATCTTGCCCCTCTTTAAATATATAATTATAATGTTTACAAGTTTTGTCATAATTTGTCTTATTTATAACATTTCTTTTACCTTGGAATACTTTAAAATCAGTTACAATTTTTGGAACAAGAAGCTCCCTATGAATTGGCAAAATTGATCTCATTGTACGACTATGTAACAATTGTGATGGACTATATGGTGAATCTAATACAGGACTGTTTCTATATTCTAGTAAAACTAAGTCTAAATCCAAATTTTCACATTTACATTTTTTAAGAATATTTTTCGCAATACCAACATATCGCTCAATAAATCCATTAGATTTTGGATACAATGGGCTAGATGTGACAATAGAAAAAGTGTATTCTTTAGCAAATTTTTTAAATTCAACGGAATTGAATGGCATGTTATCTGCTCTTACAACACTTGGTATCCCATGATTAGCAAAAAGAGATTTTAATATTTTAATTACATTCCCAGCAGTCATTGATGTTACTTTAATTAAGTCAAACCACTTTGAATAATAGTCTGCAATAATCAAATAATTCTCATTAGCAAATTTAAGAAAGTCACACCCAATTTTCTCATATGGCAGTGACGGCATCTCATCCAAAATCATATGTTCTTTCGTTTTATTCATACTATATTTTTCACACAATCTACATTTGTTTACTAATGAAATAACGTCATCCTTCATATTTGGCCAATAAAACAATGATTTTGCCCTGCCCAGTGTTTTTGTTATACCAAAATGAGAAGAGTGCACTTTAGACAAAACTGTCTTTTGTAGAGATACAGGAATAATAATCCTATGATTCATATACACTATATTATTCTCAACAATAATATCATTTTTTAACTTCCAATAGCATTTAACAAAATCTGGAACTCTATCAAACACAACTGGCCAACCATTATTATAAAATTCAATTAATTTAGAAAGTGTTAAATCACAAAGACTTTCCTGTGCTATTTCTGATAAAAAGGTATCACTAACATTAACAGTATGAACCACTCGATCTAGTGACTTTTCTAAAGTATCAGGATCTGCTTTTGATGATGCTCTGCTCAATGCATCTGCAATTAACATCATGGACCCTTTGACATATTGTACATCAATATCATAAATATTTAATTTAATTCTTATTTTACGAAGTCTTTGAGATGCAATAGAATAAATTTCTTTATTCATAAGTGCAACCAGCGGTTGATGATCTGTCTGCACCACAGTATGTCTGCCATATATATAGTAATGGAATTTCTTGCAAGCAAACAAAATAGCTAAAAATTCTTTATCTATTTGACCATATTCACATTCTGATTTACTTAAACTTTTTGATGCAAATGCAATGGGTTGTTTATTTTGTAACAATACACAACCAATTGCACTCTTTGAACTGTCAGTCTGGATAACTAGTGGTTGTTTTGGATCAAAATTTCTTAATACTGTAGGACTAATCAGTAATGTTTTTATTCTTTCAACACACTCATCGTGAATACCCAGCCACTGGAATACTATATTTTTCTTTAAAAGTTCCCTTAGGGGGCTTGTTATTTCAGAAAGGTTTGGTATAAAGTCTCTCATATAGTTGACCATCCCCAGAAATCGCTGTAAACTTTGCTTATCATTTGGCATGTCATATTCCCTTATTGCTTTAATCTTATTTTTATCTGGCATCAAACAACCATTAATTATCTCATGACCAAAGTACCTAACTATTTGAGGAAGGTACTGAAACTTTTTTAAATTAAATTTTATTCCTAATTCCTTTGCTCTAGACAACACTCTTTTTAAGGCCATGTCGTGTTCCTCTTTAGTTTTACCATAGATTAAGAAATCATCAATATAGATAAAAACATGGTCAATATCCTTAAAGCAATTTTCACAATTTTCTTGAAAAACTTCGGCCGAAACATCTAGACCGAAAGGTAGTACATTAAAATTGTATGTTCCAAACACAGAAGCAAAAGTACAAATCTTTTTACTACTTTCAGAGAGCCCAATTTGCCAAAAAGATTCTTTTAAATCAAGAACTGAAAAATATTTTGCACCACATATTTTTGCTTTAAGGTCATTAATGGTAGGAATCTCATAGTATTTTTTTAGAATACATTTATTCAGGTCGCGTGGATCCAAGCATACCCGAATCGCATTTTCATCTTTTTCTACAATAACAATTCTGTTAACCCACTCTGTGGCATTATCAACTTTAGAAATAACACCTTTTTCACACAGACGCTCAAGCTCAATTTTTAATTTTTCTTTCAACTTCAGAGGAATACGATGTGGGGGTTTTGAAACTGGTTCAGAACCTTCCTTCAACAAAATACTGTACACATTTGGAAACCTGCCTGTACCAATAAACACATCTCGGTACTCGGAGATTGTTTTCTGTTTGCCTGAATCATCTGTAACAATATCATGTTTTGAGATATCAATTTTATCAACACACTTTCTTACAATTAAGCCTAGTAGTAAACAGGCATCTTTGCCAAGGGTTGGCTGGAATCGTGAGTCTGTCACAATAAAATCTATCAGATAAGAATTATTTTTTAATTTCACTTCTAGTAAAACAGAACCAAAAGCTTTTATTACAGTATTGTTGTAAGCCTGCAATCTAAATTTACAGTGACCCAATTTCAATTTTTTTCTCTGATTTATCATTTGAAAAATATTCATAGGGATTAAATTGACATCTGAACCAGTGTCAAGTTTAAATTTACAGCTCTTGGTATCTTCCACTAATAACAATTGGGTCCATTCTGCAGAACATACCTTTTTTTGGATACTACCAC
The DNA here is from genome assembly GCA_947623365.1 of Achlya flavicornis. Taxonomy (NCBI): domain Eukaryota; kingdom Metazoa; phylum Arthropoda; class Insecta; order Lepidoptera; family Drepanidae; genus Achlya; species Achlya flavicornis. The sequence goes on along the minus strand of OX392468.1, from coordinate 3,243,396 downwards.
AGTAGTACTCAACATCACTATCATCTTGACCAGGCTGATCCTCACTTGCAACCAATTTGATGAACTTGCTGCGACACACCACTGCCAAGTGATTAAATTTATTACATTTAGTGCACTTTGCTCCCCTTGCTGGACAAACTGAAAGTTTCCACTCATGTTGTTGGCCGCACCATTTACATTTCATCACCATAGGTGGAGTAGGCTGTTTAGTAGGCTGCTTAGCGGAAACTTTAGCTATTTCCGCTTTTTTCTTTTGGATCTCTGCAGTATGCTTCCTACCTATTTCTGCTACCCGAAATCTAGTAATAACATTCTCCAACTCGACATCTCCTTCCAGAATTAACTTGCCTTGTGTAATCAAGTCATTAGCACCTAAAACAAGTCTGTCTCTTATTGCCTCTGCTTCGTAGGACTTGAAATCACAATCTTTCGATAATTTTCTAACATCTGTAAGAAATTGCTCAAAAGGCTCATCTGCCTCCTGCTTCCTTTCATAAAAAATGAATCTTGAGTGCAGAATGTTCCTTTTTGGATTACAGTAGCTCTCAAAAGACTGCATAACCTCTTCATATTTAACATCTTGTTTATTTTTAAAGGTGAAATTATTATATATTTTAAGGCCATCATCGCCTATTATATTTAATAAAATTGCTATCTTCCTATCGTCTTCACTATTTTGTAATCCGGCTGCGAGTAAATAGATTTCCAAAGATTGTTTGAAACTCTTCCAGTTTTGAGAGAGATTACCCGAGATGATTAATTTATCTGGCAAATTAAATGTAAAAGCCATTTTGGAAGGGGTTCTACTCCGACTGCGCCATGTATCAATCTTCAAATGATATTGGTAGGTAAATAAAACTCAGTAAATAATAAGAAAGAAACACGTTGTTCTAATCCAGTTCAAAAACATCGTTCTGATGACAGGTGACGTCATCTAGTTGCGTTCAGAAATCTTAATATTTATGATACAGTAACAGTTGACTTCTCTATTACTGAGATTCCATTGAAGACGAGTTCCGAACGACTACTATAAATAAATATCCTGGGACATTCCTCACACACGGTCATCTGATCCCAAACTAAGCAGAGCTTGTACTATGGAAACTAGATAACTGATATACATACATATACTACTTTTTGTTTGTAAATACATACTTAATATACATAATTACACCCAGACTCAGGACATACAGACATGTTCATGCACACAAATTCATGTCCTGTCCGGGAATCGAACCCACGACCTGCGGCGCAATAGGTGGAACTGCGCCAACTGGCCCGTCATGTAGGTAGTATCTTATATACCTACAATGTCAAAGTCAACCCCTAAACAGCTTAACAAAAACACTCTTGTGTCAACTTTATTTAGGTGGATTATAACCCTTAATCAAACGATGGGAGCATAGCTCCCACATCACTTTTTATTTTTTTTACTAAACCATGGCTTAAATACTCCCACATCCTGTCAAAGACTATAGAGTATAGAAAATTTCTGAACGAATAAAAAAAAAAAAAAGTGTCAGAAGGCAATTGTCTTGTTGACAGTTGACGATCATTTTTCTGCTATGGTTTTTTTTCGCGCGTTTGGTGTTCAGTGCAACAAAATATCTGTTTCTCTGAAAACAAGGAAAGTTAAGTCGTGCTATTTTTTTACCAACTATAGTTTTTGAGCGTAACTAAGCATTTATGTATGAAATTCATTGATCAATCGTCAGTTCAAGTGACCCTGTGTTTATAAATTATGTGGGAGATATACTCCCACTGCCCGATTGAGTCGCCTAATTTGATACGAGGCCTGAGCACAATTTGACTCATTTGATTTCAATTTCATGAAATAAATTGATTAAAATGTTGTAAGCAGCCTGGTTTTATTTTACCCTGAATATATTAGGTCTTTAGGAAATGTAATACAGGTTTATATTAAAATTTATTTTTTTTCTTTACAAAAATATTGTAGTTCTTATAGGGCAATGGTAAAATAGCTCCCACATGAAAAAAATAAAAAAACAAAAATAAAAAAAAAATAAAAAATATTTATAATTATTTGTGACAATATGATAATCATGACCTAGTACAGTTACAACCATTTTTTTATACCAATTCATGATGCCCGATTAAGGGATAATAGTGCACTTTCATTGTCAAGTTTATCAACCGACCTGTGTCGGTGCCGCCTTAATCATTTAAATTCTCGGATAAAATGTTAACTTCATCATAGAACAAATAATAGCACAAGTCTCCATGCAATTTGGCGGCTTAACGAATTTACTCTTGAGTAGATAGTCTCTCGGAAAAAAAACTTGGTAAAACGTGAATAAGAAGTAAGAGCAAAGTGAAGTGTAAAGTTTGCTCGAATCCTTAATGATAAATAACCATTTAATCTTAACCCATAATTAGCAAAAACTTAACAACCTGGTTATCAGAATAAATTTAAGAAACCATTAATTTAAGAGGACCATAAAACTTATTTATCTTATCTAATAACTATTATTTGGTATGTTTTATTCAAAACATTAACAAAATTATATGCTTATGTACCTATATTATTTTAATAAACCGGTTAACGCCATTTTTCAATATACTAATATTAATGTAACAAAAAGCAGAGTAGGTGGTAACCCACATGGTACAGGTTTGATACCGTTTTGCAGTTTCCTTCTACCTACGAGCTTATCCAAAAAAGCGGCTCTATTGAAAAAACTACTTTTTTTTCTGGCGGTGCACGACGTAATGCAGTACACCACTAAAACGGATGCTGCTTAATTTTACCATTCCATAGCATATCCATAGCATATTCCATACCATACCATAGCTTCTTATTGATTATTATAAATGGTTAGGATTTCCTTTCATGTTTAAAAAAAGCTTTAAATTCAAGCCAAAATCAATTATATCTAAAACGCCATTTTAAATTGAGGAGGTTCGATCGAGGTGGATGCATTTCGATTTTCACTTTTTTACTAGATGCTGGCTTTCAGTTGTTTTTTTGCTCTAGTTGCTTGTAATTATTCCATGGTTATTGAAATAATTTATGTTTAAACTTATCTGTTTAGAACTAAGTGAAGAAAAAAGAAAAATAAACGAACGAGTCTGGCCAAGCTACATGCTGGCAATAATCGTTTTTTTTAACACATCATTTAATAGGTTTTCGAATAATACTATACCTACCTACAATGACAAAATAATTCACGGGAAATAAATTAAAAAAAGATTGGCCAACACTCAGAGTTCAATAGAGAAAAATAAATGTAGAGTTTTTGTTATCATAGAACATAATTCAAATGTGCTTACCATTTCGAACTTTTTATTAACATTTGATTGATATCTTTTACAAACAAAGAACAGCTCTAAATCGGATATGACGACCTTGGGTATCTGAGTTGGTAATGCGTAACAGATAAAGTAGCGACTGCAAATAAATTTTATTTGAATTAACATTTCTTTTAATTAATAAAAATGTGAGTCGAGTGTTTAAAAATGTGTGGTAATAGGCAAGTTATGTCTGCCAAGTAAACGTATGATGGAATGATCACGCGAGACTTGAGACTATGATGGCTAACGTGAAAGAATCACACGAAATGGGGTTTATTCACGAGTAAATTAGAACTTAGTTTGGGGCAGCAAAAAGGCTTTATTTTATTGGTATCGGCTAACGGAAAAAAGTATAAATTTTCAATACAAAAAATTTTTTTTGCATACCATACCTAATCCGCTGCCCGCGATCCGCATTCCATATTTAAAAGACGCTGACTCACGCACACGTTATAGGTATAACCATATAACCTTACAATGTCGTTCATACCTGACCACACTACTACCAACTTATACCACACGTAGCACTGGTAGTATCAAATAGTGACAATCTACTTCGTTAACCATGGCCAAGTGGCATTTGCGAATAAAATAGGTCGCAGAGAAAAAAGATAATTATAATATTCCACAGTGACTATTACAGTTTTCTTATTGTCTAAATTACGCGAATTATGCATTATGCATGCTCCTTCCGGGTCAGTCGGGTAATTATAATAATTAATCACTTTTTTTTTTTTTTTATACAACTTAGTCGATAACCAAGCATACGGCCCGCCTGATGGTAAGCGGTTACCGTAGCCATATAGACGCTTGCAACACACGAAGCACGCTCACGCGTTATCGAAATATCCCCCCTCCCCTATGAGCTCTGGCAACCTTACTCACGCGCAGGAACACAACTTTACACAACATAAAGTTATTTGGCTGCGGTATTCTGTAAGGTGGAGGTACTCCCCCATTCGAGCTCTTTGAGCGAATAAACGCTATGCTCTACCTCTCTTAAAATAACTTATCATGGTTAAAAATTATTCATTTTAATTAAAATTCATTCAAGTAACAAAATATCTTACAAAAATTGTGGGGAATCCTCTATTACATCACTATAAAGGTCACGTGACGTAATATGCTACGTTCATTCACTCGTGCGCATCTCGGGGTCAACAGCCTCAATGACCTGAGATGAGTCGGATTCACAGTTAAGTAGCCAAGCATTATTCATCTATGGTAATTTTGTTTATACAAAAGTGAGTGTTATTATGATCTCGCAATGATATTGTTTGTTTAATGACATAATAACGATAAGCGAGAGGCATTCAGATCTTTAGACAAAAAACTAGACATTAGGGAATAGTTCATTTGTTGGTTTATTTACAAAGCGGTTTTGTAGTTAGTGGTTCCGTACCCAAACGGAGATCGGAGCCAACGGGATCCTATTACTAAGGACAAACACACGCACATACCGGCTCGGAGAGTAAAGTACATTTTTATCGCGATTAAAATAGAGCTTTAAGTAATTAAAATATGGTTTATTTTACTTTTCACTTTTTTTTTAGACGCGATATAGCTCTCCAGCATTCAATTTAAATTAACCGTGTTTCAATTATCCTAAACTCTATTTTTCGGGCTCGTGAAGCGCTCGTGGTGTAGCATGATAAGCCGTTCTTAATCGATCGGCAAGTTAAGCTACCACCGTCGTGGTCGGTACCTGGGTGAACGCCTGGTATTTCAAATAGAGCGTTTCCGTGCTTTGAAGGCACGTAAAGGCGTTGGTCCCGGTTATCGCTTAATTGTGATTGTCGTTAAGCTAGTTGGAGGCCTTCTAGGCGGCTTGAAAACTCCAAGAGTAGGTTGACCACTAGCCTACCTCTACCGATCCGCAGTGGGCACGCGTGGTGGAGTATCTGCCTATTCCCTTTCACCCTGATTTGTGAAAGGAGGGGGACATTATAAGCTGATGATGATGATGATGAATCTCTATTTTTAAACGCGTATCAAAATATGCTCTTCTCTCCGAGTCGGTCTGTGTGATCGGACCTAAGCCTCGGCTGTCCGTCTGTCTGTCAGTGGACTGTATCTTCATCTTCTATAGATAGACAGTGACATTTTCACAGAATGTATATTTCTATTATTTTACGGAACCCGCGTTATTTTCAACGTTATGAATAGAACGTATGACTTCTCCAATACGATTTTGCACTCTGACGTTTTTTTACGTCGTCGGGAGTTTTCATAAAAAAAACGTCAAGCTCAACCGTTTTTTTAAACGTCCGTGCAATCGACTAACCCTTCTTATTCACAACGACCCACCAAAGTTTTATCGCAATCGTATAGCGCATACGGTATAAACAGACACTCAGTTTTTTATTTAAGTAGGTATTTGGATAAAAAAGACCGCAGCAATTTGCTGACCGATTTGTCAATAAAGATACATACATACATATTCAATGAAGTCCATACATAATGTGAATGTGAGTTCCGTAACATAATTCCGGATATAGTGAATCACAATATCCTGGTGTTAACGTTTTTTATAAAGAACTCATTTATTTATCCAATTTACAGACATTGATTTCGCCAGGTTAAAATTGTATGCTTTGCAAGGATTTAGAATTGAGCTAATAAAAAAAAACCGGCCAAGTGCGAGTCGGACTCGCGCACCGAGGGTTCCGTACAAACCTGTAGGTATATAAGTAAATGGTAGTATAGACCTGAGTATTTGATATGAATTTCAATTTATGACGTATTAAAAAAACCTACTAACTAGATCTCGTTCAGACAAATTTTCGGTGGAAGTTTGCATCGTAATCATATATTTTTTGTAGATTTATCATTCTCTTATTTTAGAAGTTACAGGGGGGGGGGGACACACACATTTTACCACTTTGAAAGTGTCTCTCGCGCAAACTATTCAGTTTAGAAAAAAATGATATTAGAAACCTCAATATGATTTTTGAAGACCTATCCATAGACTTCCACTAATGGGTTTTATTAAAAAAAAATTAGTTTCAATTCTAAGTATGGGGTACCCCCAAAATTTATTGTTTTTTTTTTATTTTTGTGTGAAAATCTTAATGCGGTTCACAAAATACATCTACTTACCAAATTTCAACATTATAGTTCTTATATATTAAAAAGTGGCTGTGACATACGGACGGACAGACAGACAGACGGACAGACATGACGAATCTATAAGGGTTCCGTTTTTTGCCATTTGGCTACGGAACCCTAACCAGAACGTCAAACTCAATAGTTATAGCATTTACAATATCTAAGTAGGTAATTGATAAATAGTGTGTCCTTGATTTAACAAAAAATATCTTTGCTCGATCCATGCTTTGATCTTATGTCAGTTGGCGCCAATCATAAGGATAAAAATCCATATCAATAGCGATAATAGCAAATATTAGCTCAAAAAGTAGTTCGACTGAATGAAGTTGCGCGCTGAGTAAAGGCCGAGGAGGGGAGAAGGGTCGGTACAACGTTAGAGATGCCCCGGGTATTGCAAGCGTTCATAGGCTACAGTAACCGCTTAACACCAGGCAAACCTAAAAAAATATGTTACAGTCGAATGAAAGGAATGGACGGATAAATGAATAAACTCACAAACTCACAGTTGCTTGGACTCTGGTAGAAGGAGGCAGGTCTTGCTGGTCACTCTCCTAGTTACGTCGCATTTAAATATCTTTCGTCTTTCAACAACCAGGCAGCTCGCTTTGACTTAGCTGGATGCATTCCTTATATGAATAGAGTACCAGTTCAATTACCTGACAACTTTAGCATAAATATTTTAAAATTACATTGACATTTATAATTTGTGTGGATTTGTGAGAAGTAAAGGTATGTGATCATACTTCCTACATACTTCTGAGTAACATTTTATTATCTTGTCAAGGTCAAAAATCTTAAAACGTGCATGCAACTTGTATGATACAATTTTCCTTTGAATAAACTATTTTAAGAAAATGATGCAAGATTAAAGAAATAAAATATATAAACTGATGCACAAAAATAGTAATGATGTTTTTATCATGATATACTTTCACTGGTAAGTCTTTAAAATTGGTGCGTCCATGCTACGCGAATCGAGCACGAGCAGAGCTACGAACGAACCTACAACGAGCCTACAACGAGCACGATGCGAATCCTTTTGTTCGTGAAAAACTGACAATCGCGCTCGTTCAAAGCTTACAAGCCCGTCCATGCTATGCGAATCGTGGTCGCAGTGTGCTCGTTCGTGGCTCGATTCGCCAAGCATGGACGCACCATCAACATTTTATTGTTGCCAAAGCTTCGAACAGCTTGTTCAGCATGGCTATCCCAACATAGGTTTCGAAAATAGGCCATCTCGTAATCTCCACCCAGAATAATAGACCAACTTAATCATCAGACCCTAGAACTAGACTCCTTGTCAAGACGAATCAAATGAGCCCAAACTCGATGGGCTTTTGTCGTTTTATTACAGAGTTCCCATGGCCATCTTCCGGCTCCATCATCAGATCAGCACCATGTCGTAATAATATTGCATTGTTATCCGATTTATGTACAGTGGCGGAATGAAAAGGTTCGTCAGTTTTCAACTTGATTCATTCAACGTATCACGAGCACATAATTTAATTACCTTTTAAAACTGAATAGACAGAATACACTGAATTAGAATTTTGATAACGAACAGTTCGTTATCAAAGTTCAAAATTATTTAGATCAAAATTGTTCGACTGTTTATGTTGTCAACAAGATTGTTTTTATTTTATGTTTTGATAAACTAAAACCTTCTTGTTGGTTTAACGTGCTATTGTTATTTATGTCAAATTAAAATTTAAAATAGGTCAATGTCATAATTGAAAAAAATAATACTTATATTTTATTCCGAAAAAGCCATAAATTGTGTTTGACATTATGTAAAAACAAGCAAAACCTTATTCGATAGCAAACGTCACATTTATGTAAATGTTAGCAGCACTGTTTCTTCCTGTTAGGAACCTCACTGGTTCCGCGGAGCCGGGTTCTGGCCCGGAAATGGAGGTGGTAGTAGAGGCCTAACATTCTCGCCCCGACACAAGATCCTCCAGGGCAATCTGAACCACTGCCGCAATGCTCAGCATCTGCTTATGCAGACTATTGTGGAGCGGCAGATTGCCCTGACAGTAGTAGCAGAGCCCCACAGCGTCCCGGACCATCCTCGCTGGTTTGGTGATGACTTGGGCTCTGTTGCCATATACTGGGGGGGCGGAGAGGGTGTTCCACCCTGTGCTCTATTGAGTAGAGGACAGGGCTTCGTTGCAGTGCAATGGGGCACCCTGGCCATAGTGGGCTGCTATGTCTCTCCCAATAGGTCCCTCGCCGACTACGAGGAGTACCTGGATGAGGTGGCTGACTGCGTCCGCAGATGCCCATCTCGTCCACTGATTGTTCTGGGGGACTTTAATGCCCACGCAAGGGTGTGGGGGAACCCCAGAAACAGTCCCAGGGGAGAGACCATACAGGAGTGGGCGGCTGGTCTGGACCTCCATTTAGTTAATCGGGGGTCCGTGAGCACATGCGTACGCTGGCAGGGGGAGTCGATTGTCGACCTTACATGGGCGACTCCTGCTGCCATGCGGATGCTGTCGGGTTGGCGAGTTGCAGAAGAGGTGGTCACTCTTTCTGACCACCGCCACATCCTAATGGATGTGGCATTTCGCCGTCCCGCCAGCAATACCAGCCGCCACGAAGGCAGCCCTCCGCGACGTTGGTGTCTCAAGCGGCTAGATCGAGACATGCTCGAAGCCGCCGCCAATGTTGCGGCATGGCCCGAAAGCGCTGAAGAGATTCCGTCCGATCCGGAAAGAGAAGCAAACTGGTTCCACGGCACGATGACGCAAATTTGCGATGCATCAATGCCGCGGTCCAGTCGCCCCAAGCACCGGGCGGTGTACTGGTGGTCGGCAGATATCGCGCAAATTCGCGCGGTTTGCTTGCGGAGCCGCCGCCTGTACACCAGAGCCCGAAGGCGCAGAAGAACTCCTGCCGAGGAGACAGCCAGTCTTTATAGGGCATATCGAGCGGCTACAGTTACGATGCAGATCGCCATCTCAGACGCCAAAAAACGGTGCTGGGATGAGCTCCTGGAGGGACTCAACGAGGATCCGTGGGGGCGCCCATATAAGATGGTCTTGGGTAAACTCAGGCCATGGGTGCCCCCCCTAACGGAAACCCTAGATCCGGGCCTGCTGGGTCGAGTTGTGAACACTCTCTTCCCAGCAGGCCGGTCAAGTCCCTTAGTCCACCCCCTGACGACATGGGAGTGGCATGACGAGATGGGGGTGACCGTACAGGAGCTAGATCGAGCCGTTGGCCGCTTGAAAGCCCGTAACACCGCACCAGGACCCGACGGGGTACCGGGTCGGGTGTGGGTGTTGAGTCTGGCTGCCCTGGGGGACAGGCTGAGGCAGTTGTTCAACAGCTGCCTGCGTTATGCCAAGTTCCCCACGGCCTGTAAGGAGGCAAGTTTGGTCCTCTTGAAGAAGGAAGGCAGATCCGCAGACGCTCCCTCTGCTTACCGTCCCATATGTCTGTTGAACGAGGTGGGCAAGTTGTTCGAACGAATACTTGCCGCTCGTCTCAACGGGCATCTGTCGTGCGTTGGTCCTGACCTGGCTGATAGCCAGTTCGGCTTCCGACGGGGGCGTTCAACCGTAGACGCGATCTTACGCGTCCGCTCTCTGTCGGAGCAGGCTGTGTCCCGGGGTGGAGTGGCGTTGGCGATAAGTCTCGATATCGTCAACGCCTTTAACTCTCTTCCTTGGGACGCAATCAGGAGGGCTCTGGCATACCATCAGGTGCCCTCCTACCTGCAGGATATAGTCAGGGACTACTTGCACGACAGGTACATCTTGTACATGGACCAAGACGGTAGGAGAATCCGGAGGGAGATCACGTGTGGGGTTCCACAGGGGTCGGTGTTGGGCCCGTTGCTGTGGAACCTAGCATACGATGCGGTTCTGCGTATCGATCTCCCCGCTGGCATAAATGTCGTTTGCTATGCAGACGACACGTTGGTGGTCGCCAGTGGGGATACCTTCGAGGGGACCAAACAGCTCGCCGAGCTTGGGGTGGAAGTCGTCGTTGCAAAAATCCATGAGTTGGGTCTGGAAATAGCGCCTCACAAGACCGAGGCGCTATGGTTCCACAAACTGCCAAGAAGCAGGGAACCACCCAACTCGTGCGTCCGAGTGGGTGAGTCGGAAGTCGGGGTGGGGCGGTACATGAAGTACCTAGGCCTCACCCTAGACAGTCGCTGGGGCTTCGAAGAGCACTTTGATCGCCTTGTCCCCCGAATCGAGAGGGTAGCGGGTGCGATGCACAGACTGCTGCCCAATCTCGGGGGACCGAAGGAGGAAGTTCGCCGCCTCTATGCGGGGGTCATACGATCCGTAGCCCTTTACGGGGCGCCCGTATGGGCGAAAAGGCTGGCCATCCGGCGCTGTAGAAAGAAAATCTACAGCGTCCAGCGTAGGATGGCCCTACGGATCGTACGGGGATACCGTACCGTATCCTTTGAGGCGGCAACTATTCTGGCTCGCTTTCTGCCACTGGATATTCTGGCGGACATGGATGCACGGGTCTATGACCGAATCCGCATCGTCCGCCAGAGTGGTGGAGGCGACCCAGAAGAGGCGATTAAACGGCAGGAGCGACTTATCGCATTCGCGACGTGGCGCGCAAGACTTCGTGAGGAGCGGTTTGCGCGCAAACGCGTCGTCGAAGCAGTCCTGCCGGTCTTCGAGGCCTGGATGCACCGAGAAGGTGGACGACTCACCTACAGACTTACACAGATAGTCACCGGGCACGGGTGCTTCGGTGATTATCTGTATAGGATCGGACGTGAGGCGACGGCGGCCTGCTTCCACTGCGGTGGAAGTGACCAGGATTCCGCATCGCACACGCTCGCGGTGTGCCCTGCGTGGGAACCCGAGCGGCGGATCCTGGTCCAAGAGATCGGGCGGAATCTCTCCCTGCCAGCAGTCGTGTCGGCGATGCTGAGCGGGGATACAGCGTGGAGAGCCGTAGCCTCCTTCTGTGAGACCGTAATGGTCCAGAAGGAGGCTGCTGAGCGGGATCGGGAGAGGGCCGATCCCACCCGGAGGCGAAGCCGCCGGGGCGCAAATGTGCCTCGTCGCGGCCCCCCAGCCCTGTAGCTCGGGCTTAGAATAACAGCTACGGTGTTCCCCTGCCTGTCGTAAAAGGCGACTAAACGGGGCCTTTGAGGTCGTGGGCAATCAGAGCGGGGGCTCTGTGCGCCCAGAAGCGACCCCAAGGAGAACGATGAGTCGATGTGGTCACGACTCATCGTGCGATAGCACAGCGAGGGTGCTGGGGGGAGGTATGACACTTCCCCCGGGACGAGCTATCTAAGCGCCGCGCGTGGAGGGGTGAGCAGGTACGCGTTCAACACGAGAGCCCGCCCCCCTCTACAGCGCAGATGGCGACCACCGTGGGGTTTTAGCCGGTACAAGTCCGGCATAACCTGGCCGCTACCCCCGAGGCGGTCAGGTATCTTTTGAGGATTTCCCCACGAAAAAAAAAAAAAAAAAAAAAAAAAAAAAAAAAAAAAAAGGAACCTCACTGGTAATATGTTGGTACATATAATAAAATTGATTCTTGCAATCTGGTGCAAGCGAAAACCAACTCTAAGTTGACGAACCTTTACATTCCGCGACTGTACCTATGCAAAATTTCAGCTCAATCAGAAACCGAGAAGTGGGTCAAATTTTACTTGCAAGATTTGATTATAGCCACACAGACACCGGGACAGAATAATAATAATAAATATCCTGGGACATTTCTCACACTCGGTCATCTGATCCCAAACTAAGCAGAGCTTGTACTATGGAAACCAGATAACTGATATAATACATATACTACTTTTTTTTTTTTTAAATACATTCTTAATATACATAATTACACCCAGACTCAGGACATACAGACATGTTCATGCACACAAATGCATGTCCTGTGTGGGAATCGAACCCACGACCTGCGGCGCAATAGCTGGAATCTTGACCAGAGTCTTGACCAACTGCGCCAACTGGCCCGTCAAGAATATCATAAAAGCTTGTAAAAAAGTGATTAAACAAAACATTTCAATATATTTAAAAAGCTGCTGGCTCGCGGTTAAAAAAAAAAACGAGAGCGTACCTTTGACGAGCCATGGGATAATCCAGAGGCACGTTGCTATTATGTGAAACTATGATGAATACAAAGTGAACCATTATAAGTTGTAACGAAGATATTTGTTATGAAAGGTCTAAAGTTCACATAACTTGAATATTAGTAATTACATCGTGTGAGAAGATGAAATTGTTCCAGAGCTCATGATAATTATGTGACAAGTTACAAACGTTCGACTTGAAAATAAAAATACTTTTCAATCGTGTGTGCGATGTGTTAATTCTGGGCCCCGATTCTCGCGCCTTCGACATTAATGTCGCACAGACTGTTGGCGACAATCATGGCAGTCTCAAGACTCAGGTCTCGCGGCGTTTCAAAAAAACATGGCAGTTATCTTAAACATTCTATACATTTTGACAGAAGACTGCTTTTTAATTTCACATACTCACTTATCACTTAGACCACACATTATGCAACATAAGCTGTCAGATTTCGGCATAACCCAAGGCATGTGCAGTCGCGGTCCAAGGTTCAATGCCACGGCCATTCATTGCGTTTCGGATGCACACTGTAATTAAATATTTCGTAACGTGTAACGAGTTTTTTGATAAGTGTCATGAAGAGATGAGATCATTTGTAAGACAATGTGAGCTTTAGTTATTACCATTGAGAAAGAAAAAAAAATTTGAGAGCTCTTTTTATTTACAGGCCTGTGTTTTCACAGTGACCTTATGGTAAATGATATCGTGGCCGAAGGTGTTACACAGCACCCAGAAGACTGCAATGTGTTTTGTATTTTACACTCGTGGTTTAGCTTGATAAACCTTTCTAACCGCTCGGCAAAGCTAAACTATCTCCGGTGAGGATGGAATCCAGAAAGACCACCAAGTGATATCACAACTTGAGCGGTTTCCGTGTTTCGAAAGGTACCTATAGCCGTCCGCGTCGGTTCTGGTTATCACTTAATTGTGATAGTCGTTAATCCAGTTGGAGTACAATGAATTTACCTTGTAGTGGATTACTTTGGGCTGGTATAGTAATGATTAAGATTGATGAGTAGGTAGACCTAATGGTGATAAATTATTAAAACAATTTTATTTTATTAGCTCATTGGGGACGGGGCATAGGTCGGTAACGCGTGAGCAATGCATTTCGTGTATTGCAAGCGTCCATATGGCTACGGTAACCGCTTACCATCAGGCGGGCCGTATGCTGGTTTACGGACATAGTCGTATAAACAAAAAACTGAAATATAGCAATTAAAACATAAACACAATATAAAACGGTATAATAAATTTTCATACAAGTAAAGAATTTATTAAATTACACATAAAATAAGTAGTGCAATATCTATTAACTCGGGATATGAAGTCATGAATGAAAAGTTAATATAAGCGGATCCAACATGGAATTTAATATTTCTTTTTTTATGTCAGCAATGAATAGTGCACAGTTCAGAATGCAGGCTTGCATCTCGGTTATAGAGGAGCTATTATATTGTTCAGTCCATTTTTCCCATAAGTCGATTGAATTTCTACGGGTTCTGGGAATCCCAGAGTTAAAAACCTACTCGATAAACCTGCAGGATAAAATTCCTTTTTAAACTTTTACAAATTCAAATCTTTTACTTCCTGGCGGTAATTAATAGCTTGATTAAAATTGAACAAAATCGCGAGGTTTTTGAAAGTGAATAATAAAACTATCAGTCTGAATAATTCGGCAATAGAAAGTTGAATCAATATTTCAATCAATACAATGATTTATTATCATACGAGAATTATATTACTAGGTAGGAACAAGATACGGCGTCAGTCTGAACGCTCCAATTCTTCCGAAATGCGATATTAGTTGCACATTCGGGATTGGTTTTCATATTATTTTGTATATAAATTAAGGAAACATATTCATAGAGTCATACTTCACACAACTGTGAGAGTGAATTCATCAATCTAATACTAATATACCTTCATCATCAACATGCTTCAAAAGGTAATTAAATTATTTTCTTAATCTAAAAGTTTCTCGTCATCTCTCCACGATGGATCAACATATGGCTACAGATCAAGCTATACATTTCTATTTCAAGACATCGAATCCTTTTTCCTTGATGATTTATTGACTCTTTTTTGTTTATTTAATTTTTCATCAGAAATTATGATTAAAATTCACTTAGACATGTAATTAAAATTGGAATGGTAATTTAGCTAAAATCTTTCATTAGCATAACCAATAACAACTGCATTTATTCCCCAGATGACGATACTATCCGGACTGGTCCTGTCGGCGAGTTGCATGGTATTACATCAGTCACCTATACCACTGGTATACGGCCTTCAGTACGACAACCCGAACTACAACTTCGCTTATGAAGTCAACGATGCTCATACCGGAGATATTAAGAGCCAGCATGAAAGCAGACGTGGAGATACTGTTCTTGGACAATACTCTTTACTACAACCTGATGGAGTTAGAAGAACAGTTGACTACAGAGCTGATGATCATGCAGGATTCCATGCGTCGGTTAACAACCAAGGGACTCCTATTAACCAACATGGTGCCAGACTTGCTGATAATGTGAATTTAGAAGCATCAAGACACGCTAATTTGGGAAGTCAAGCTTATCAGCAGTACCAACATGCCCCAGCTACTCCCGCGCCTGTAGCTACCTCCAGATCATCCCTGACTCAAACTTTCTCCAGTGTACATCATCCTTGGATCTAAAACATTTGTTAGTTACTACAAAATTTAACGAAATGGCATCGAAAACGGACAGTGACTTAAAATTCAATAAAAAAATCTAGTTTGCATTTATATTTTAAGTTGTATATATTGAATAATTGTATAATATTGTATATCTATGAGTGAGATCGATAATAGTACATAATTGGCGACTGGACCAGATAACCTTGATGGCTGAAAATGGCTTATTAATACCAGTGTAATAGTGGTTTTATGATTTAACCCATAGTTATATATTAGTGGTGATATGTATCGTAATTATGTATGTACTTATGTACCTATTGAATAAATAAACGCAATTAATAAAAAAAATATTCTCATTGGTGAACTTACAGATTTATCGCAGCGTTTTTTAATCGACTTCAAAAAACCTCATAACTCCGTCATTTATCAACCGATTTGAAAAATTATTTTTATGCCTGGAAGGGTACACTTCCCGTTTGGTCCCATTGTCATAAGATCAGGATTTCATTACTTCTTAATGTACTTTGAATTCGGTTTAAGTTTTTTTGTAAAACAGTCCAATTATTTTTTATAATGTTATCCAAAATTTTCCAAAATTCTTGCTAGTAGGTATTACTGAACTGATTGAGGCAATCCATGAAGACATATAGCTTCAAGACAGAAACTAGTTTATAAGTTATTGAGTTGAGACTGTGTAATAATTCAATGGTTGAGACCTTTTTGTTCGGTGCATCGCCCCGAAACGATCTTGACTTTAAGCCATTTCCTTAATTTCTTCACAAAGAATACACGTAAAGTAAAACTGGAACAATTTTCGATTGATATAAAAAGCTGAGTGAGGCGTTCTGGTAGCATCAGATTCACAGGATTCCTTAACGTAGTCACAACTACAAATACCCGTTATTTTTAAAAATGTTTGTGAAGGTAATTATTAGATGAGATATTATACTGAATTTAGGAAATCAGTGTTGTGCATAATATGTGAAAGGAATTAAGTGATTATTTTGTACTATTGTATTAGGAAATTCTTGTAAAGATAACTGTAATTTGTGTATAATTAAATAAAATATAGAGTTCCGGTAAAAAAACATTATACCAAGTGATTCACCTAGTAAGAAGCAAGTAAAAAAATCGGTACTTTTTGTGAGTTGTCTCACATCGTCAGTCATCAGAAAGATCAAGGATAAATTCTGTCAATTTAATTATCTATTTCCAGAATTGTGATTTTCTATTCAACTCACAATACCATTAAATGTAGGCAATTTGCTACAAACAACATATTTTTCTTACAGTTCGTTGTCATCCTTGCCTTCGTGGCTGCCGTCACCGCCTCTGACATTTCTAGCTTCTCGTACGGCGTAGCTGATCCTTTCACCGGAGACTTCAAGAACCAGGTTGAAAGCCGTGTCGGCAACAATGTTCAGGGCCAATACTCTCTCTTGGAGTCTGATGGAACCCGAAGGACCGTCGACTATGCTGCTGGTTCGGGAGGTTTCAACGCTATCGTGAGGAAGGACCCTGCCCTCTTCGCTGCCTCTCCACTCATAGCCGCTCCTTACGCCTACGCTGCTCCCTACGGTCTCGCCAGATTTGGCGGTCTCAGATTCGCCACTCCTTTCGCCTACAGCAAATTCTACTAATTCATAAACCATTATATTATCATGTTTCAAATATCTTGTTAATATTGGTTATGTATATAGAAAATTTATATTTATAATATGTCACACGTAGCTGTTTGTATTTATTTTAATTATTTGAGTTGCGTGCTATGCAAAATTTCACGTAGGACAGTTTATTGCATTTTGCGAATCTCTTTATATTCTTAATTACATTATTTTGATATCATGACAATAAAAAACCTGATATTCTAATTTTTGTATTTATTTTAGATCAAAACACATTTATTCAGTATATGCCTTGATTAGGCATATGCAAAGTTTACAATTATCTCTACCAACGCTTCGAAATACACTTAAATTGAGAATCTTCCCGGCAAGGCACTCAACTTTAGTAAAACTAAGCAAGGATCATGCAACATGCATTCATTTACGTGGTACAATTACTATAATAATCAAAAGGAACAATCAATCAAGGGTCAATAATCAGAATAAAGGCACGCATTAATTTATTAATAATTCGTTTTAACTTTTACAAACAGCGGCAGTCGCAAGGTCGTGGGACATAATAGTACTACTTCACTTTTACTTTACCATAATTATACAGATACAGTCGAACAGAAAACTTGTAGCTTTGTAGCTACAAGTTTTTCTAAAAAACATGTTAAGTGGAATATGAAATACTAATAAGGAGGACCTCTCAATAGGTGGAACAAGGAGTTGGTCAGAACCCCTCGATAGAATCTAGAAATGACTCGATGTGGAAATTAACAGGGAAACCTCTGTCCAGGAAAAGTATCTTATGTGTTAGTCCAGAAAATAAAATAAACTATTAATCGGCCCAACATTGCTAATTTGATTTCACTTCATGGCAATACGATTTATAAACATCCTGTTTCTTAAACGACAGAATAGGTTGTGTCAAATGGCAGGAGTAGCAATAGGATCCTGTTTGGTTTGGATGAAGTAATAGCTATACTCCTTTGCATAGTGGTACTTTGTACACCTGTCTGGCTATCATCACAGGAATTCCGGCAGATGCACTTGAAACAGAGAGAGATTCCTCTAAGGTAATTTCCTGGTAATGCTAATGTCTATAAGCGATAATGGTACCCACATTATCCATTAGGTGGACCTCTTTAAATATTTATTTAAATAGTTACCGTTACTTTCCTAGTATTAGATGATTTTAGCTCATGGTAGTGACCTTGAATGCCGAGAGGTCTTGAGTTGGAATCCTACTTGAGCTTGAGCTTTTGGTGAAGGAAAAGGTGAAGAAACTATAACACGGTGGTAGGATACTTTGTAGTAACTATCTGCTTGGCCCTGGAAAATCTGTCGCCAAGTACCTATCAGTGTGTTCCGACAGCTGCACTTGAGAGCCAGTTCCTTCTAGTCTTTGTGTGCTTACCACCTTCGGCCACATCATCACTTACCATGGTGAGATTGCGGTCAAACAATCAGGGCTATACATACATAGTAAAAAGTTATATGAGCCCGATGCTTACAGTAACCAGCCTCATGCGTTTCATGTATCTTTTACCACAACCTAATGCATTCTTGTCACTCTACACATCCATCTCAACATCCTCATCTCAGCTGCATGCAATCGTCTTTTATCTGTCCTCATTTACTGCCCAGTATATCGAACCATACATTGACACAACTTTATATTTTTCCTGTAATAATTATCAATGTTTATCCACTATAATTATTCGCATTGCAAACTTCGGAGATAAGGGGTGATATATTTTGAAATTTTTCATCTTAGCAAACTACGCAACAAAAAGAAAATAAAAAACCTATTTGGTAATATAATAATTGGACTGTTTAAAAAAAAACTTAAACCGACTTCAAAGTACACTAAAAAGTATTCAAATCCTAATTTGATGACAATGGGACCAAACGGGAAGTGTACCCTTCCAGACAAAGAAAGAATTTTCCAAATCGGTTAATAAATGACGGAGTTATGAGGTAACAAACATAAAAAAAAAAAAAAAAAAAAACACAACTGAATTGAGAACCTCCTCCTTTTTTTGAAGTCGGTTAAAAATGAAACCCTTTCATTATGATATCTCATTCAAACTTGTAGCCCAACTTTGAAATTTCGGCTCAATCCGACCCCTTTAGCAAGTATTTTTTAAACTGTTCTAAATTTCAAATCAATAGCATCAGTTGTTTCTGAATTTTACCGCTGTGACTGAGACGGATAGACGGATAGACGGACAGACGGACGGACTGCCACCATAACGGCCGGTTCACACATGTCTCCGTTTTACTGTTCCGTTTTATCGTGTACGTTTTTTTTTCGTCGATGGCGTATGTAGTTGTATGAGCGACTTCACACATGGCACAGTATTCTGTATACAGTAAAAAATATCGTTCCGTAAAAAAATTACATTCCGTTTTGTCATCGAATACTGGACGACGGAACAGTAAAAATATACGGATACGTAGAATTTTAACGGATAGATACTGTGTGCGTGGCGGGCGGTGTGTGCGGGGTGTAGGAGGGGGAGTGATGCGACAGGTTTTGTTTGACTCACATTTTTCTGTTCACACATCGCATCCAGTAATGACGGATTCGTTGAACGTTATACGGTGCCTATGTGTGAACAGCGCATAAATTGATGACGTATCCGTTAAAAACGTACCAGTAAAACGGACTCCCATGTGTGAACGGGCCGTAAGGGTAAGTTTTTACTTTTTTGGTAACCCTAAAAACGGTTTATTGCTTTAATCTAAATCTTTCCTGATGATATGATATGAGAGAATTTTAATTTACGCAGTAAAATAACAATTTAGAAATGTACGAGTATCATCAGATAACGCATACAATAAGCTAAAATTCCACCCATACAAGTGTTTAGTAATAACATTACTCACATTAAAATTTAAATAGCTAAATTAACACAAATATTTGAGCAAATTAGTTGGCTCTATAGTGTTGTAAGTTTTGTCTTACATCGCAAGGTTATCGTGAGTAATTGATACTTTAAATTAATATGAATTGTGAATATATCCTGGGACATTGCTCACACACGGTCACCTGATCCCAAACTAAGCAGAGCTTGTACTATGGAAACCAGATAACTTATATAATACATATACTACTTTATGTTTGTAAATACATACTTAATATACATAATTACACTCAGATATAGGACACACAGACATGTTCATGCACACAAATGTATGTCCTGTGTGTGAATCGAACCCACGACCAGCGGTGCGATAAGTGGAATCTTGACCCGAGTCTTAACCAACCGCGCCGGCTGGCCCTTCATCCTAAAAAAATTTAGAAGTAAAGCAAACAGTTTATCTGTTGACGTAAGTATTAATTCGAGGAAAGCTATAGATAGATAGATAGATAACTCTTTATTGTACACCAGAAAAACAGATAGCAAAATAGAAACAAAGAAAATATTAATAACTGTACAATGGACGGTCTTATCGATAAAGAGCTATATTTTGTTTCTATTATTATATTTGTGAATAGCCAAATACTCTACCAATCAAAATGAATCCCTATATCCCTTGGTCACGCCATAACTTGATAACGACTTTACCGATTTCATCCATTGTACACTTCTTACAAAAAAAAAGATACGAAAGCTGCGCGGGTGGTGTATAGGGTAGGACACCACGCAAACGAAGTCGCGCTGGGCAGCTAGTTAACATACAATACTAATTGTTAAATCACTTCAAGACTGTTACATAAAAAAAGCAATTTGTTCACTGTTAATAAGCTCCCCTAACACTGGCTTTATAAACTTACAAGGGGAGTCCCAACTCAGTAATTTACAAACTTTTAATTTCATAAACTTTTTTTTATTGTTAATTAAATTATAACATGCCAATACCGGTCAATGGCGGCCAATAAAGTTCCGCGTAGCCACACGCAAACGAAATTGAACTCTTAAAAACCCTCACAGTGTCGTGACCTAGAACGTGTACATGTCTCTTACTTCCTATTATTAGTACAAAATGATTGTGCAGGACTCGTATAAATAGACATACCAAACACTGGTTAATCATTCACAGTTCACTGTTCGACATTAACTAACCAATCAAAATGGCAGCTAAGGTAATACATATTGAAGTTTAAAAAGTTTTTAGTGATAGTGAATCAATAAAAGTGTAAAATATGAAGTGAAATGTGATAAATTCTTTTTAATAACGAATACAGATGAAAAAAGTAAATAATTGTAAAAACTGCATTAATTGTTGAATAACTAAACTTAAATGTGACGGTTAAAACCAGCAGTCAAAAATCAACCAAAAATTGATCTATCCTCAAAGTTTTCAGTTGTAAAATTGGTCTAGTTAATCTTAATTTAATTACTTAATCAGTCTTAGTTAAAGTGGATCTAAAAGTTTATGTTAAATACAAATTACTCATATTAAGATTTGAGTGAAATTTGAATAGGGACATTACCTACTCAATTTATTTTTAAATTATATAGTCGTAATTTAGATAAGGGCTCTACTAGCTCTAGCTACTTTACTTTTCAAAACATATACCAATAGGTTTCTCTATAATATTGTAAATAAACTTTGACCTTTTTAAATTTGCCCTAAAGATTATTACACTAACTACAATAGTGTTCATACTGGTAAACCTAAAGCTACAATGAATACTCCCTAAAACATCTCATCAAAATGTTTGCCTTTAGGCTGCTTCACCATATTTTACACATAACGTTTCATTTACAGTTCGTCGTTGTTGCTTTGTTCGTGGCCGCCGCCCAGGGCAGCGCGATCCATGGCGACTACACCAGCTTCTCCTATGGAGTGTCTGACCCTCACACCGGTGATGTGAAGAGCCAGCACGAGACCCGCGTCGGCGACAGCGTGGTGGGCCAATACTCGCTCCTCGAGTCTGATGGCACCAAGCGCACTGTTGACTACGCCGCTGATGCTCACTCTGGATTCAACGCCGTCGTACGAAAGGACCCAGCTCTTCTTGCCCATGCTGCCGTAGCCCATGCTGCTCCCATCGTTCACGCTCCCGTGGCTCATGCGTATGCTGCTCCTTCTCTGTCTATCTCCGCTCACTCTACCTCTCTCGCTCACGGCGGTGTTGTCGCTCCTCTTGCCCATGGTGCGTACGCCGCTCCTCTCGCCCATTCTGCATACGCCGCTCCCCTCGCCCACGCTGCATACGCCGCTCCCCTCGCTCACGGCGCATACGCCGCTCCCCTCTCTCACGGTGTCTACGCCGCTCCCCTAGCTCATGGTGCGTATGCCGCTCCCCTTGCACACTCCGCGTATGCCGTATCTCCCCTTGCCCACGGAGCTGTAGCCTACGGAGCACATGGTCTCTACGGTTCTCACCTTGGATACAACAAATTGTACTAGAGAAATTATTTAAAACTATATAATTTATAATACTCAGTCATGTATGACGAAATTGCTGTGATCAAATAAAATGTTTTAAGGAACGAAACACCTATAGTTTACTTTTTAACCACACCAAAATTAAATTAACAATGGAAATTATGACAACATTCGAACAACCTCGAACAAATCTCAGTCACATACCTAGTTTTAAGTTCCAATTACTAAACAACATGTTGAAAACTACTGTGGAACTTAAATTAATGACGTGAGAATTAATGATCTTGTGAATTTAAAATCTAAACAATACTAAAGAAATTATTAAAGAAAATTAAGCTAATTTTTATATTTCCACAAAGGAATCAATTTATGTAGTAATTTATGAATGTCAAAGTCAACGACATTTATTCAATTGAGTTCACAGGACGGCACTTATCGGAATTTCATAAACTCATCAAAAGTAATAAAAATATTTTGATTGTTAAATTTTCGTTTTCAATCAATCATCAAATTAAACTTACTTATTGGTGACCATAATGACTTCGTTGAAAATATAATTCTTTTGGGTCTTAGAAACCGTATATTCCCGAAAAAAGCACGTTTGTAACCCTTGCTCAGGTTACAAAAAAAAAGTGGTCACCCAAGGCCAAGTGCCAACAAAATAAAAATATTACCACAAAGTGAATAATATAGGTACTAACTAATATACAAATTCTACCTATAACTATAAGGTGCAAATAGAAGAATTGAAATACATAATGATATTCACAATAATTTATTATTTTCAACAAGTACAGATTTTCTTTGGTTATAAATATAAATTTACCAGCTCAGTTGAGCGCCTACGCCAAGACCACGGGCACCATAAGTGTCATGAGCCAAAGGAGAACCATAACCAGCAACAGCACCATGACCATATCCATTGGCACCATATGCACCATAAGCTCCATTAGCAAATCCACCATTGGCTAAACGATGTCCATGTCCATACGCTCCACGACCGTATCCATTAGCACCATATGTAGCATAGGGGGTGGGAACATCATGAACAATGGTATTGGAGTAGTGAGAAACAGTAGGAGCAGCACGAGCCCCATATCCCAAAGAAGCAGCTAAGGGATTGCCGTAACCACCATATCCTAAAGGTGAGCCGGCAGCGGCACCAGGGTGGGCAAAGGGACCACGGTGTGCAAGAGCACTGGGGTAGGCATGCGCACCAGGGTGATTCGGAGCACCAGGATGATTGGGAGCACCAGGGTGATTGTGAGCACCAGGGTGAGCAAGAGCACCAGGATGGGCAAAAGCACCAGAGTGGGCAAGGGCACTGGGATGGGGAAGAGCACCAGATTGGGCAAGAGCACCGGGATGGGCAATAGCACCAGGGTAGGCAAGAGGCCCAAGAGGACCGGCAAAAGGAGCTGCACCTAGTGGGGCGCCGTGAGCTAAGGGAGCAGCAGGAGCAATATTGGCAATAGGATAACGGTGGGCAAAAGTACCGACGGAACCAGGAGCATAAGCACCAGCGTGTCCCAACGGAGCTCCAATTCCAGCAGCAGCACCATAAGGAGATGGTTCCTTGCGGACGACGGCGTTAAATCCAGACACAGAGTTAGCTTCGTATTCCACAATGCGTTTGCTTCCATCTGACTCGATGAGCGAGTATTTGCCCACTACGCTGTCACCAACGCGTTTCTCATGTTGATCCTTAATGTCACCAGTATGCGGGTCTGAGACGGCGTAGGAGAAGCTTGAGTGGTCACCACCTTGCAACGCACCAGCAGCATTTAGACCAGTGCCATGGGCTAGAGGTCCACCGTGGGCAAGTGCACCATGAGCTAGTGAACCACCGTGTGCTAAATGTGACACAGGACCAGTTCCACCGTGAGGATGTACTCCACCGCCATATGCAGCCGCTACCAGAAAGGCTATGACGATGAACTGTAAAACAAAAAATAATAATTACTATCTTTGTTCAATAATATTTAAGATATTTTTACACAAGCAAATATTCCTTACTTTAGATGCCATCGTTATGTTTTTTGGTTCAACTTTGACTCGTTACTGATGCTTACCATCTATTCTCAAACATTTATATTCACACGATCTGCTCATCATAGCACTCTTTTGGGGGTCAGAGTAGGAAATTATTGCCTGTGTGAATGCAGCTAACTTACTTTCGTAACATCTGTTTTGTTTACTGCAAGATTCATTGTAATAAACAAAATTAGAAACAATTTGATTTTTGAGATAAAAAAATACCAAGTTTTTACATGATAAAACTTGGTATTTTTTTTGATTGAATTAATTGTCAATCATTATTCAAAAGATGTCTGCGTCATATGACGCAGACATCTTTTGAATAATTAGGGTTGACAATTATATAATTGTCAACCCTAAAATAGATTTATGAGGAAATACTATAGTATAGTACTTTGATATAGTACAGTACAGTGTATCACCTGTAGAAACAAGCTAATTACGAAATTATCATACTTCTTGTTAAATTAAAAAGTTTATCTGAACCACTTTCACATTTATATATTTCGAAAAAAAAAATGAAACGAGAAAGCGGCGATTTTCGCTCAACGTATAAGCATAGCTATACAGAGAGGTATTGTCGCCAGCATTCTGGGCACGCTACCACTTGGCAGCGACCTTGATAGGCTAGCCTATTTATAAGTTTGTTATAATATTATTCATTCTTTTTATTTTTTTAAGTTTTAGTTTTAGTTATTAGTATTTTATTTTTTAGTTTAAGTTATTTAGTATAGTTTTCTTTTAGTATGTACTAAATGTAACAAATAAAAAAAAATAACCTAAATCGATCCTGTCTCCGACAAGGATCAAAAGTCTCTATGAGATTAAATAAGGTTAGGGTACTAGAAATATCGCAAATTGAAAAAAAAACCATACATTTTGTTTGAAAATGGAAGTGAAAAGTACACTTTTTCTAAATCCGTAAAATTCCGATAGCAATAACTCATTCCTATTTGAGTAATTGCTATCGGAATAAAGATAGTCTTTTAAGACCATATTCCTTGCTTGCCTTTACTGACCCGTCTCTCCACCCTGTATAGAGACAAAAACAATGACAATACTCATGCCCCATGAATTGTGAAAATCGCATTACGGAGTGCAAGCGGCTGTCAGTCTAATATCGACTCTATACCACAGCACTATGTGTCAACAGTACTATCCCACCAAAAACATTTTCATGTAAAATGTCGTCAAGACGAGACCATATGGCTCGCACTGTCAGAAAGTTATCAGATCTCATGTAGAGCCAAGCTTATAGCTCTACACGCCCTAACTCTCCAAGCCCTGACTTCACAAACTCTACACACTGTTGTCAAAATATGTGGCTTGGCCGTTTCGGTACTGCTCTGCTACTGCAGAATTGCCTACATAGCCCTGATGAAGTCTATAATTTTAATTTATTAGTCAAGGTCAAAATAAATGAACCGTTAACTATTAATTAAACTTTATCCATACATCAATCTACCTACCATTTTTATCTACGGTCTTCATGAGCCTATATATTAAGTATAGATAATGTAACAAATTTTTTATTTGGATAAATAAATAATGAAAGATTCCTGTATAATATTAAAAATACCTTGATATCGTTTTGATTCAACTGTCAGAAAAAAAATGCGTTCATTAATAACGTAATATTTGCTGTTACTTGTTGTAAAAAAATATTTTTACAACGAGTAACGGTCATGACAAGTTATTTTTAACCGACCTCAAAAAAAGGAGTAGGTTCTCAATTCGGTTGTATTTTTTTTTTTTTTTTTTAATGTTTGTTAGTCTTTACTCCGTCATTTATGAACGGATTTGGAAAATTCTTTTTTTGTCTGGCCTTCCAGACAAAAAAAGAATTTTGACGGGAGGTGTACCCTTGTACACCTCCCGTTTGGTCCCATTGACATCAGATCAGGATTTGATTACTTCTTAGTGTACTTTGAAGTCGGTTTAAGTTTTTTGTAAAACAGTCCAATTATAATATTATGTAAAGATTATGCGCTCTAGATACGCATAATCTTTTATAAACTCTTTCTGGTGAATTATGGTAGGTACTTAGGTTCTATTTTTTCCCAGAGCCTCTTTAATTGACAGCATTAGCTAAGCATTACAATGCTCACTCAGGTAGGTATTTCAAACGGCGAAACAGATGTTTTGAAAGTACGTAAACTGCATCGTGTAGGCAATAATTATTTCCTTCTTTGATCCCCAAAATAGCGCTGTGATGAGTTTACATGAATATAAATAATAGACTACAAGTGGATATCATCAGTCAGCAGTCAAAGTTGAACAATAGAACATCAATATGGCTTCTAAGGTGAAACATAATTAACATCAGATACCACAGAAAACCTAATGATACACAAATTGTTACGTATTAACCAATTATTTTATTTTACAGTTCGTCATCGTAGCATTCTTCGTAGCAGCTGCATATGGCAGTGGAGTACAATCCCACGGTCCCGCCAGCCCACTATCTCCCTTAGCCTATGGCGATGCTCTGGCCCAGGGTGGACTAGCTCACGGTGCTGGCCTAAATGCTGCTAGTGCATTGCAAGGTGGTGACCACTCAAGCTTCTCCTACGCCGTCTCAGACCCACACACTGGTGATGTTAAGGATCAGCATGAGAAACGCGTTGGTGACAACGTTGTGGGCAAATACTCGTTGATCGAGTCGGACGGAAGCAAACGCATAGTCGAATACGAAGCTAACCCTATATCTGGTTTCAACGCCGTCGTCCGCAAGGAACCTTCTCCTTATGGTGCTGCTGCTGGTCTGGGATCACCATTAGGATACGCAGGATTGAATGTTCCTGGTGCTGCCAGTAACTTTGCGCCCTTTGGTCACAGTGCTCCCTTCGCTCATGGTGCTTCAATAGGGTCTGCACCTTTTGCTAGTCCTCTCGCCTACCCCGGTACCCAAGCCTATGCATCTCCTCTGGGATACGCCGGTAACCCTGCTCTATTGGCACAGTCTGGTCTTGCCTCACCATACGCTGCTAGCTCACCTCTAGGATATGGAGGTTACGGTAACCCCTCGGGATCATCATTGGGGCATGGTGCTCTTGCTGCTCCCACTGTTTCTCACTACTCCAACACCATTGTTCATGATGCTCCCAACCCGTCTGCTGCATATGGTGGCAATGCATATGGACGTGGTGTTTATGGTCATGGATATGGCTCTCCTTTAGCTCGCAATCAACTTGCTAATGGAGCTTATGGAGCACCTGGTCTCCGGTGGTAAATTATCTTTAAGCCAAATGTTATCCTTGTGAACTGTGATCTAATTTCATAATAAAAGAATTTGTACAAATTTGATTGAGTTTTTTTTGTTGTTTCTTGATCCTATTTTGTATGACAGAATCGCATACAACATTTCACAATAGACATTTTACTATATAGTTAGAGGAAGGTCAGTATGTAGGGCTACCCTTGGGGTGACAGTAAATCAGGGTCATCAGTATAAGGATCATATTTTAAAGGGTTCCGTACTTCAAAAGGAAACCTTATAGTAGGATCACAGCCGATTTGCTTCAACTGAATTGAATCAACTGGACCGATTAAGTTGAAATTTGGTAAATTGAATTTCTGTGACTCAAACTTGGACGTGTAACGTAAATAAATTAATTTGGAATATAGGGGTCACTTTAGGGTTAGGGGGAAATGAAATGAAATGAAATAATGAAATGAAATAAAATAATTTATTCATTCAAATAGGCCTTCACAGGCACTTATGAATAGTCAAACTCTAATACTCTAATGCACGGGGACAAAGAGAAATAAAATACTGTAAATTTTTTTTAATAATTTTATAATAACTATTTCAATAAATAATAAATAAATATCCTGGGACATTCTTCACCGGTCATCCCAAACTAAACAGACCTTGCACTATGTAAACCAGATAGCTGACATACTACCTTTTTTTCTAAATACATACTTAATTTACATAATTACACCCAGACTCAGGACATACAGAACATATATATTCAATGCACATAAATGCATGTCCTGGGTGGGAATCGAACCCACGACCTGAGGGATAGGTGGAATATTACCCAACCTCCCCAAAAAAATACCAGATTTTTATGAAACTAGATGAATATTTACTAATGTCAAACTTATCTTTTTTATTTTTTTTTATTCCACTTAGGTGGCAAACAAGCATACGGCCCGCCTGATGGTAAGCGGTTACCGTAGCCTATGGACGCTTGCAACACCAGGGGTATCACGCGCGCGTTGCCGACCCTGCAGAAATCTCTTCACACCCCTTTTGAAGAACCCCATTATCTCCGAAACTACTGAGCTTTTATTTTATAAAAAATAACAGTAAATATTTCTTTAGTAATTACTTATAGATTACATAGTAAGTTAAATCTGTCGTCTTCAAATTGTAAATAAAACTTTCTTAATCTTACCTTACCCAATGTTTTTTTTACTGTCTTTGTCAAAATCTGGAATATTTGTTTGTAATATGTAGTTAATATTTTAGTTAGTAGTTAATAAGTAAGACATTTGGGATTTTTAAAAAATAAACATAAAAAAATTCTAGGGCAAATATTTTTTTTGGGGGCTGAGGAGATAGCAAATTAGTCCACCTAGCCGCCATTAAAAGGTGCAAACGATGCACCAAACACCCTATATAAGATGATATTAATAATATTGTCGTCTTGAGAATTATGAAACTGATTAATGACTTAATTAACGTAATTTATTCCGATGTTCTTATTTCCTTATACAATGCCAGATTCACATGTGCAACTTGTTGTTACACAATGCCTTCAGACTGGTTTATCAGATATTTAAATTGACTGCCACTACTTTTTAGGGTTCCATACCCGAAGGGTGCCAAACGGGACCCTATTACTAAGACTCTGCTGTCCATCCGTCCGACCGTCCGTCTGTCTGTCAGTGGGCTGTATCTCATGAACGAAAATAGGTAGACAGCTGAAATTTTCAGAGAATATGTATTTCTATTACCACCATAACAACAAATAATAAAAATGAAATAAAACTAAAATTTAAAGGGGGCGCCCATACCAGAAGTCTCAAGTCTTTTTTTGGCGTTTTCTTTTTCATTGCAAAGTTGAGTTCGTTTATATTGTACGGAACCCTCCGTGCGAGCCCGACTCGCACTTGGCCGGTTTTTTGTTACTAAGTAGGTACGTAATGAGTACTCACATTAACATTTTTACCCACATGTTCATCAATGATTATTTCTATTCAGTATATTTTCATTTTAGGTTTATGGTTGTTATAGTTATATGTATGTAGTAATCGGTTCAGTAAAAGCGGAAAACAACTTACGCGGGCTCAAGAATATTTTTAAAAATGAACCCGAATGGAATAAAGACGATGTAAAAAGAAGATGGAGCCTGCTCGTACATTTCTCTGCTTGGTTTAACCTTTATGATTTTCTTACAATCCTGACTAACATCTTCCCTAAACCAAATCCTTGCTATAATATTATAAATGCGAAAGTGAGTTTGTTTGTTACACCTTCACGCCTCAACTACTCAACGGATCATCACGAAATTTGGCATGCAGATAGCAGATGCAGATAGATAGATAGATATGGAGAAGGAAATACTTTTTATCCCAAGAACGCTGGTGAAACCGCGGGACACAGCTAGTTTATTTATAAATAGGGGTGAAAGAAAAGCAACGTTCACAAATAAGCATTCATTTATTATAAATAAAATCATAGTTCAGCACAGAGTAAATTTTTCAGATTTTCCTCAAAGGAATTCTTCACCAGACCTGTTGAGAGCCATATCCAAGACCATGTCCAGCATATGCGCCATACGTCAGACCACCATGAGCCAAGGGGGATCCTTGACCGTAACCGGCATATCCGCCGTATCCGCTGCCATATCCATAAGGATGAACAATCTTATTGGTGTAATGAGATACAGTAGGAACACGAGTACCATATCCGAGTGATGATGCCAAGGGGCTACCGTAACCGTTATATCCTAGAGGGGAGCCAGCAGCGTAGGAAGAGACAAGACCACCATGGGCTAAAGGTGCGCTAGCATATGCTAGAGGAGAGCTATAGGCACCAGAATAGGCAAGGGGACTAGAATAAGAAGAGTGGGCAATAGGAGCGGTATGTACCAAGGGAGCTAATGTGGCAAGAGGAGCAGTGACTAATGCTCCAGCATAACCATGATGGCCAGCATAAAGTCCAGATTCCTTGCGTACAACAGCGTTGAATCCAGACACTGGGTTTGCTTCGTACTCGACAATGCGTTTGCTGCCGTCCGACTCGATCAGCGAGTATTTGCCCACAACGCTGTCGCCAACACGTTTTTCATGCTGATCTTTCACGTCACCAGTGTGAGGGTCCGAAACTGCATATGAGAAACTGGAGTGGTCGCCACCATGGATTGCACTGCCACTTGCAGCTGCTACCACGAGTGCCAAAACGAAGAACTGGGAAACAAAAATGATTATGGATTAGGTTATTTAAGCCTATGAGAATAAAATAAAGTTTGACTATAGTTGCTTTTTTGTGAGTTTTTATTTATTACCTTAGATGCCATTTTGATGTTTTCTTCTTCAAATTGAGTTCGCTACTAATTAAGCCCTGTGCTTTACTATTATTTATATTCGAAACAAAATCATCGCGTTGTAGTTTTGAGGGTCAGAAAAGGAAATCATTAGGCGTTCATATCTAGCATTATTTCGTAATTGCGTTACTTTCAGAGGTTAATTAAAAACTGAAATAGCTATTATGTAAATCATGTACACATAGTTGAGAATTAATACAACATTGACCCCGTTGGTGAAGTTGGTAGTGCATCAGACTTTTTATTGTAGTGTTTAGAGTTTGGTTCCCAGCGAGTTACTACAAAGTTTTTATATCTTTTTTGTTAGCAAGACGTGCAGTACTTAATTATGTTTTCAAATAAAAATACAGTCCGTTTAATTTTACCTTTAAAGAGTAAAGAACGATGGGTCATTTTATATGAAACGCGTCCCCAGAGTGTAGCACTATGAGCTATGGTGGAGATTGTTGGCCACATCGAGGGCATCATTTCATTGTATGACACCAAGTCTGGATTCCATGGGAAAAAAAAGATATTGACGGTTAAAGCAGACAAAATAATGTGTAACTTTGTTACCGTCCTGCAGTATTTGTATAACTTTTCTGGTTTAAAAGTATTATATATGCTAATGCAGAGTTTAATCTATCTTTGTGCTAAGTTTCACCCACATCTGATAAGCCATTTCGGCGCAATTTAATAACAAACATCGATAAAAACATATGCATTTTTACTTACATTACTAGGATAAGGTAAAGATCTAAATATTATTATTTCTTTTTTTATTTGGCACAGCAAACAATGACACTCACATATTACCTACCTACTATATGACCTTTTGTTTAATTGCCGTTCTTTAAGTGTAATCAGCCCCATGGGCAATGACTGACTGGATTATGGTAAATAGCAAAACATAATAAAAAAGAGAACTTGAAGATGACTAAAAACTGAATATGGTTTAAAATATGAATTTGGTTAGTGAAAGTCACATTTTTTTTATGTTCCATATCGTTAATGATAACCGAAGACACGTACATAAAGTAGGTACCTACTTTGTATCCCGGAAACACATGTAAAATCCCGAGGTACAAATTAATAGTATAATTTAACGTTATTAATGCGAAAGATAGTTTTTTTTATATCACTAAGGCAGCAAACAAACATACGCCCCGCCTGATGGTAAGCGGTTACCATAGCGGTTACCGTACCCTATATATACCCTATAACACGCACGTTGCTGACCCTGCAAAAATCTCTTCACACCTTTGGAAAACCTCGGTGGGGCGCTCATTCTACAGCCTGAGCGTCCGCGGTAGTGAGCTCCATTGAAACCGCACAGTACGAAACTATTTCGGTTCCAATGTGTGACGTTGGACTCCCCGTCGATGGCGAGAGTTGCGATGGTAGAAGGTAGCCGTGGGCATCAGGTCAAAACATTCTTTAGAACACTGTCCGTTGTACAAGCGGTACAACACACATAAGGAGGCAGAGTCTCTTCTCAGACTAACGGGCTCTACACCGCTTGTGAGCTCGGGATCGTCGACAATTGTAATGCGAGAGTAGATCTGTCCGTTTGTTATGGTTTCACAGCTATGTTACTGGACCGATATCGATAAATATTAGCAGACAGATAGCATGGAACCTGGAAATTGACATACAGTTATTTTTGTCTTGAAAACGCGGTTGGTATCGCTGGTATTGAGTATTCTGTGCCGCAGGGAAGAGCTAATAATAACAAAAAACAATCATTACCAAAGCAACATTTTTGTAACTTCAAATGTGAATATCTTTTTTCTCCCATGGAATTCAGACTTGCTGTCATAGAATAAAATAATGTGCTCGACGAGACCTACAATTACCACTATAGCTCATCGTGCTACAGTCTGGGGACGTTATTACCCATTCTTCTTTCCTTTTGAAAAACAAACGACAGCTCATTCCTTAAGTTATTGATTTCCATGTCCATGAACAATGTGACCTCATACAATGCGTACCTACAATATAGATATCTTTTCCGTAAAACCCTCAAATTAATTATTATATTATTATGTATCTTATATTGATCTACTTAGTATCCTTGTAAATTGTAAGTCAGCATTGGCCTATCGTCCATTTCCTGCGAAAAATCTGATCGCGTTTGTATATGTAAATAGTTATAATTAACCTACTATAAAATGGCTTGTTATTCCTGTAACTCACCATTTGTTATGCCAGTAACTCACCACACAAATATGTTCTCTAAGGTAAGCGAAAATGTTTATAATATAAAAATTTCTGATACGCAAAACTAAAATCTATTAATTATTGAAAATAACGGATTATTCACTATTACTTAGAGTATACCGAAAAATCAAATTCCGTAACAAGCCAGTGATTTTGCACTGATTTTGAACAATGAGGACCAATCACTGCATCGTGTGTCCTTGACTCGACCAATCAGAGCGCAGTGCCCTGGACTTAGCCAATCAGAGCGCATTGTCGGTGGTGGGAAATTGGCGGAGTAGATTTAAAAAAAAAAATAACGTCATTACGGTTCTTTGGGTTTATTGTTCGACGGGTGAGCCCAACCGTTCCAACATTAATAATGTCTTATAGTCATATCGAAAAAAACTGAAAATTTGTAACACAATTTCATATTGCAGATCGCAATCTTCACCCTCTTCATATCTGCAGTACACTCCAGCTCTAATGGCTACTCTAGTTTCTCCTACGGAGTATCAGACCCTAACACTGGCGACGTGAAGAGTCAACAAGAGAAGCGCGTAGGAGATAACGTAGTCGGCCAGTACTCTCTCATAGAGGCTGATGGAACCAAGCGAATCGTGGATTATACTGCTCATCCTGTGACAGGCTTTAATGCTGTTGTACGAAAGGACTATGGTATAGAATACAATGGACTGGCATCCCCGCTTACATCTTATGGTGGTTTGATACCATATAATACAGCTGGTTTGAATGGTGTTCCGTATGGTACATATAGCCCATACGGTCACAATGGTCATGCTGCCACTACTGGATCGTATTCATCTCTAGTACGTCATGGCTATGGAGTGTATGGTGCCCAAGGACTTGGATGGATGGTTTAGGATGGTAAAATAAAGGTGAACGCATACTTATCCGAGCCGAACGCATCGATCGAAACGAATTTTAAAATTTGTATATGAAATCTTATCCAGATTCGGACGATCCGACGCGGCGACGCGGGCGAGTGTGCGAGCTTTCATAAGATTGCATAATTATGCAGAATTCTAAAATTCGTTTTGTTCGATGCGTTCGACGCGTTCGGCTCGGATAAGTGTGCGTTCAGCTTTAGTTAGCTATTTTTGAAATCGATGTTCATTGAGCCTCATAAAGTCTTTTTTACATGTATTTTTTTTATTTGCATTAACGCAATGTATTTAACGATACGACGATATCGTGCATGCGGCGGGCATCGCCTGGCCTGCACTGGCTGCTGATAGAAAGGTGTGGCATGGGATGGAGGAGGCCTATGCCCAGAAATGGGCAACCCAATTGTAATTGTACTAATAAAATGAATTATTATAATAGAAGTAAATATAAATGTAACGAAAAAGCAATAATTATTTTGGGAATAAATGGCTATATTATTATTAATATATTTAATGTTTTTTTTATCTATTAATTTAACCATATTTGTAAAACTTGGTGTAAACTAGAAATACTATTTTTCTTTTATTTTACGTGGAATATTGGTTCAGTTGTAGGTACCTACATAATGTGGTGATCTAAAGCTCTCTTTTAATAAAGATTAACACCGAAGTGCACAAATGTCAGACTTGCCAATTTTAAATGGTATTTAGAATAATGGTAACAAAAAACATTATTCTCCAATACCTTAATTGCCACCCATAAATCACGGAGTACATACTGTCAAATATCAAGCCATAAAGAACCAGTTACAATTATTTGGACTGGACTACATTTCCTGGTTGACTGGTTTTAATGTAATGAAAAACTAATTTTATTGAGTACGAAAGTAATAAATTTTATCTAACGGAGTCAGGTTTGAACTTTAGTTTGAATAACAAAAACAGTTGGATTAATAATTATAAGAATTAATATTTAAATTATTCGACAAATATCGATGAGAAGAGCAAAGATCAAATTTTGTTGCACCTCCTAGGGGAAGACAGTAGTATCTCAGAGTATATAAATACTCTACTTTGAACATCAATGATATTAATGGATGTTCAATTTCAACTATTGATCAACTACTATCAACGTTTTTTTCATATCTTTCAGTACCTAATAGTGCATTTTTAAAAAAATTTATTCATGACCATGGATACAGGGTCCTTCAGTCGCATACATTTTATTTATAATATCACTTTAATATAGTCCGTACATTAACTTTCACATAGTCCGAATCATTAGTCACCGTCCAAAGTCATGTTTTAGTAAAATGGTGGTCATTGTACTAAAACTTTTCACGGACTCTTTGAGACAACTTGAAAAGTCATAATAAACAATTCATTTCATTTCACTTCACTGATGCACATGTATGATCTTTATTGGATAAAATACCACCGATAATATGCAATAAAACCCAAAATACACGAAAAATGAAAACGCAACTTCACTCTGCAAATTCCCGTCAAAAAGTCTTTTGCTCCTACGTGTAAGGTTGCCAGAGCTCATTGGGGTTGGAGGAAGGGTGGTAACGCGTGGGGGATACCCCGGGTGTTGCAAGCGTACTTTGTGATGCATCCGGGGCATCCCAAGCGTTCGTAGGGCCGTTTGCTTGTTTGCCAGTTGTCTTATAAATAAATTACTTATCTATAAAAAAACCTTTCACGTCCTAATGACAATATTTGAGATCAAAGACTTCTTCTCATTGATATTCTTAAGCTTAAAATTATTTTTAAATGCCACGTTCTAGTTTCTTTAATCTGATAGATAGACGACCTTTGTGGAAGCAGCTTATACTCTGAGATTTCTACACATCCGATGTTAGAACAGGAGTAAAGTCGCTGTAACTCTCCTTAGTACACTTTTTTTTTAGTTTATTCATTATTCTCCTTCCTTACAAAAAGTGAATTTAGCTGTGTTGTGGCGAAAGTAGGGGTTCAAATCAATTCCTTTTCGATGAAATAATCAAATTGCGTGCGTATATGGATGGACCAGCTTTTGTGATTCTCTTCCATAAAATATACTTGGACTCTGTTCAAACCCAATATCTTTAGATTTGAATGTTTGAGGGGTAATTATACGGTAGATTTTATTTCATACATTGAATTTTTACCTCATCCTCCACGAGCTTGTTGGAATTTCGATTTGTCACGATAGCAAGGCGGTGCTTTTCTATATCTATGCACAATAAAACTGTCCCCCGGGTTTCACCTGCATTCCCGGGACAAAAAGATTATGTCCTTCAGCATACCATACGCTATCTGCATGCCAAATTTCATGATGATCCGTTGAGTAGTTGAGGCGTGAAGGCGTAATAAACAAACAAACAAACTCACTTTCGCATTTATAAAATTAAAGTTTTAGGATTATGCATGTTTGCTACCAAATTAAAATTCTATTAATCAGCTGGTTATTATTTTGAAGATTACCTTGAAGTACGCATGTAGAGCAATGCATAATTTACGAGATAGCAATCTGGTTTCTTTACGTTTTTACTACATTATAATACTTTAGAGGCAGAATTGAGCTATTAACATTTCTAACTAGGAATTCATATGTTTTAATAATTAGAGTTGCAATAAGCTCTCCCATATGGAAGTAGCTATCACAGGTAAAATTAGCTTACGAAATGATTAATTATATCCAGCCAGTTGGCGCAGTTGGTTAAGACTCTGGTAAAGATTCCACCTATTGCGCCGCAGGTCGTGGGTTCGATCCCCACACAGGACATGCATTTGTGTGCATGAACATGTCTGTATGCCCTGAGTCTGGGTGTAATTATGTATATTAAGTATGTATTTACAAAAAAAAAGTAGTATATGTATGGTATCAGTTATCTGGTTTCCATAGTACAAGCTCTGCTTAGTTTAGGATCAGACGACCGTGTGTGAGGAATGTCCCAGGATATTTATTTATATGCCCAGTTTGGCAATAAAAAAACCTACCATTGGTAAGCAAAACGATTCGTTTTTGTTTATAGAAACCGGGCATTAGCCACAGACGTATGAGTATTTGTAGGTACTACTACTCATACGTCTGTGGCATTAGCCCCCTTTTTAATAAATAAGGTGTAATTCAGTCTTGTAATACACAGGCATTTTTTTTTATACGTCTATGTCGGTAATCAAGCATACGGCCCGCCTGATGGTAAGCGGTTACCGTAGCCGTATCGACGCTTGCAACACACAAAGCATCGCTCACACGTTACCGACCTCTCTCCCCCCCCCCCCCCCCCCCAATGAGCTCTGGTGACCTTACTCACGCGCAGGAATACAACTTTACACAATATAAAGTTATTTGGCTGCGGTATTCTGTATACTTCCCCAGTCGAGCTGCACTTTGAGCGAACGCTATGCTCTACCTCTCTCAATATTATAATAATAATAATAGTATTAAGATAGCTTCATCCCTTTTTATACATTAGAATGTGACGGATATATTTTAAACCTAGGTATTACTATACTTGACTTAAACCTTATTTATTAATAAGGGGGTACATGTATAAAACAAATTCTCATCACAGTTATACTCATTTAAATACATAACCAGTAGGTAAATATGATGAGTTTATTTAACGTGACAACTTCATAGGTATTGAAGTTTCTAGAACAGCCACAAAGTACGCAAGCTCCATTTCTTCAATTATCGTATACGACCTTGCTCTTCCGGATTCGTCCGGCATCATTACTTATGCTTGACGTATACCTTTTTTAAAGATCAACCAGTGACCATGCCCGTGCGCACGCCACGCCCTCGCGTCTTCAAGCTCATATAAAAGCTCCCGGCGAGCTTCGTCAGTATTCATTCAAGTGAAACCCTCAAATCTAACGCAATGGCAGCTAAGGTGATCTACATTATTATTTTAATCGCGAGTGAAGTGTTTATTTGTGATAAACTACATAATTATCGGTTATTCGAAACTTGTACAGTCGTGTAGAGATTTGTTAAAAATCAACCATTTTTTAAAATAAAATAATTTATTGAAAAATGCATTACGGTCGAGAAGAGATAATCTAATTGGCATATATCACTGTTTATTTTATTAGAATTTCTTCGTTTATATCACTTGTTTTTTAATTTAATAATCATAGCTTTCGTATGATCTTGTTCTGCGTTGGAGATAATTTTGAAACAATTTATGACCTGACGATATTGATCATTGTAATAGACGAAGGTATATTTCGCTTTCAAATATACTAACAATAACATGTTTGTCCGCAGTTCTTCGTAGTGCTCGTCGCGATGGTGGCCGTAGCCCACAGCTCAGTGGTGCCACTGGCGCGAGCAGACGCTGACTACAACAGCTTCGCGTACGACGTCGCTGACCCGAACACCGGAGACTACAAGAGCCAGGTCGAGACCCGCGTCGGCGGCAACGTCCAGGGACAGTACTCGCTCCTTGAAGCTGATGGTACCAAGCGCACTGTTGACTACACCGCTGATGATGTGAACGGTTTCAACGCTGTCGTACGCAAAGACCCCGCTGTCATTGCCACTCCAGTAGTAGCTGCTCAAACCGTGGTGGCTTCTGCTCCCGCTGTGGTTGCCGCTCGCACCCTTGCCGCTCAGTCCGTGTACGCCGCTCCATCCGTGTACGCTGCTGCGCCTTCAGTCTACGCTGCTGCCCCTTCAGTCTACGCTGCAGCCCCCGCATACTACGCTGCCTCCGCGCCAGCAGTGTACGCTCGCTCTTACGCCCCCTCTGTTTTCGCTGCCCACACTGTTGGCGCCCCCGCGGTAGTAGCTACCCGCACCTTAACTCCTTCCTACTACGCCAGCTCCCCCTTGACATACTCATCCTACGCAGCTCCAGTATCCTACTGGTAAACACAAAGCCTTTTAAGGTTATTTAGCGATAGACCACAACGTGTTCCGTTTTAAATCGAAATGTAAATAGTTTTGCTAGTGAATGTACATACATGTATGTAATAAAATAAACAATAATTTCAAATATATTTCTTATTATTCTACTCTAATATTATCCCTGCAGATAAAGTACTTAGTTAGGTACTTAATTATAATGCTAAAGGTAGGTATCATCCTGTTCAAAACAAGGATAAAGTAAACCAATGGCTAATATATCTTTATCTTCTTGTAACAATGTATGTTTATAAATTGCTGTATGCATATTAATGCTGTCAAAATAGCTAAATCAACTGGGAAATACCATTACCTAACTAACTGACAAGAGACTTGGAATTCAAGTAGTATTCACTGTATTTTATCTACTACGATACAATAATAATACTAAGAATAAAACTTCGTCCATACAAACATTTAATTGCGTGAAGTGAATTGAAAAGAACGCTTTACGAAAGAGGCATCCTACTTCTATTTATCATAATAATCTTCTATTCTAATATAATACTAATAATATTCTTCTACAATCATCATAGGCCGCATTATTATTGGCCACACAATACGATTTAAAATCCAATTTCTGTTAGGACAGTTCTAGTAATCGTCATTAAGGGCCACCAAGGCTTATGTAATGCATCGCCTGACATATTCTGATTGAAGATTGAATAATCCCTAAAAAGTAGTATATACCTACATGAATATTATAATTACAGACAGTCATACGTGCCTGTGCTAGTCTAATTGGATAAAATATGATGATGTTGATTGTAAAGCTTAATTTATCATGCATTCGTTTAACAGCTGGTTCTCCCAACTTATAGATTAGGAAACTATATTTCATCATGGATATTCTACCTCTTCTCCTTGAACGATTGATGATAAGCGGTGTCAATGCAAAAAAGATTTCTTTGAGATCATCAGCAGTTCAGAATGCAGTTCATGGGCCGTTCTAACCACATTTTTATATGATGTCAAATAAGCTTGCGTTGGGCCACCATCAATCAAGCATAATGGTAAGGCCAAAGATGGAGCACACTTACCCAAAAGAAGGAAACACACATAATTCACAATAGCATTATTTCGAACTAAAGTACTTCTGAAGTTTTCGATAATAACGTATGAAAAATAAATTCAGTTCGCCAAAGTACTCGAACAAGTACAATTTTATTGTTGAAATTACCTATTTAGTTATATCTACAGTATTATGATGTGCATATTACAATAAATTGAGAAAATTAGTCATGAACATTCATTGAGATTTTAAGGAAAAATATCAAAAAAAGGAATGAAATCATAAATAAATGCAAGTTACAGTACAGTGCACAGTGGTATTTTGTATACAATTGTGTAACAACGTGCACCAAAATAATTTGTATCAACAAAATTAAACTCCAAATTCAGCCTCTGGAGTTAATCAGGTATTTATAACTATTAATTTTCCTTTATCACGAAAAAAAAATGTTTTCTTTTAGAAGTAACTTGTTTTTTTTTTATACGACTAATTCGGTAAACAAACTACGGCCCGCCTGATGGTAAGCGGTTACCATGGCCATATGGGCGCTTGCAACACACGAAGCATCGCTCACGCGTCACCGACCTTTCCCCCCTCCCCAATGAGCCCTGGCGAACTTACTCACGCTCAGGAACACAACTTTACACAACATAGAGTTATTTGGCTGCGGTATTCTGTAAGGTGGAGGTATTTCCCCGTCGAGCTGCTCTTTGAGCGAATAAACGCTACGCTCTACCTCTCTTAATTTATTTTGTATTGTTTACTTATTTTCAGTTGCCACAAAATATTGCAGATAATTTCTTGCAATGGAACAGAAGTACCTCGATGTGATCCTGAAATACATGTGGATCTCCAGTACAACGATTTCATCATTAACAATAACAATAGGCTGTGTATCATGGATTATGTTACCTAAATATCGTCAATTTAAAAACTATGTCTTTTTAAACGCAATTCTAGCCAGTTTTCTCGCCTCAAATACTTTTGCTTTTATATTATATAAACATATAGATCCTCCTTTATGGCAGATTATCTTTAGTATGGTAAATTATGGCTTTTTTATATCTTTCGAGTATTGGATGTGTGTTACTTGTATCATGTTTTACCTTGAAATAGTTAATGTATTCGGTGGTAATATTATCAGAAGGTATCTGAAGAGTGCTTTATTTGCTTGGGGTATTCCTTTTATTCTTATATTATTTATAGGAATAGCAGCACACACACAGCCTTTTGTTGGATTAGCTCAACCTTTTTTTGAATGCTCGATTATTTTACCGTTACTGATTAATTTATACATGTACGTAAGGGTATTGTGGTCTCTGTTTAAAAGTACCGATGTAACGAGATCGTCGGAGATATGTCGACGCATACAGTTCACTTCATTTGTATTTGTAATGGGTGGAACTATAATATTAATTATGATGACTGTACTTATATTTCGTGGAAAAGATCATGAAATATACTTTACATGGGGGCTTATATTATATTTAGCACAAAACATTTTGATGAACATTTTTTTTGTCATCCTCAAAACTAATCGCGATATGTGGTGGCAAGTTGTAAAGAAAATATTAAGGCGCAATTGAAAAATTTCGAACAAATATAGCACTGTGTTCCTGTGCAAATAGGGTGAAAACAAAACCATATTACAGAATATTAGTAAGTAGTGGGAGCGTAAACACAAGTGTTTGCTGTAGTGAGGTAGTGAAGAAGCTAAGGTTACGTTGTTTTAAGCTTACTGTCAAACCTTCTACACGAGTTGCCCGTGGACCAACTATACACAGAAGGCGCTATGTGCCCTGAGAGTTTAATATTATAATGGCTTCAGGATTCTGTCGGGACTACCAAGATATTGTAGTGCCTCAAACATGTTCACCCAGGCTAGAAACGATGACTTTTACGCGATCATTCGTAAAAAGAGCGCTTCCATAATCACTAGGATGCGATCTAGTCCCAATAGTATCCTGAAGACTTTACCACAGTAGATATATCAAACAGTAAAGTGACTCGACCCTTTTCTTGATTATAATTGCCTACAGCAGCACGGTACGTGAACACGCGAAAGGGCTGCCCACCTGTAGTGTTTGTATCTATACAGTAGATATAATACACTGTCTCATGTACACCAGTAGAGGGGGGTAGCTGTCAACCGGCCAGTCTGACATTAGACGCGGTGCGGGTTGGACGTGCGCTTGCGCTCGGACCTGGTGTAGTGGTGAGCCAGTGCTACGGAGTAACTAGTCACTAATCTGTGCAGTGGTGTCAGTGCGTGGACGCTACAAGTGGCGACGAGATAAAGTACGAGAAACGTGTGTAAAAGGCCCAGAGTGTAGACGAACCCAGTAGTACAATAGTAAGAATAATCAGTTGGATCGTCATGGAATGTTGTTTACGCAAAATAATCCCAATGTAATACATTTCATTCCACTTATTTAAGTGAAGTGACGATTTCGTCAGTGGTATTATGGATTGATGAGAGAATAAATTATAATGTAAGAAAAACTATAAGATGCTTGGGTACCTACCTTCCTTATCTTTTAACAAGATTAATAGAATGAAAAATGCTACTTATGTCCAAAATTATTCCGCAAAGGTAACAAAACAAATGTGTTGTCGAATAAATGATTATTGTTTATTCAAAAAAGGTACAAGGAGATTGCATTGAGCTACAAATCTTCCTAATTAAAAAGATGTCACTAATACCTTTATACCAGCATATAATGGTTGCTTTGAACTCTCATTAGCAGGTTGTTTTCGGTAATATTGTATTTTCTATAGGCTTTATTGTACCTATTTGTTTCATACTTAAAGGAAGCGCTTAATTACCTATAGTAAATATAGTGACGGGCCCGTGTGCGCAGTTGGAAGATTCCACCTGTTGTGCCGCAGGTCATGGGTTCGATTCCCACACAGGACATGCATTTGTGTGCATGAACATGACT
Organism: Achlya flavicornis; assembly: GCA_947623365.1. Taxonomy (NCBI): domain Eukaryota; kingdom Metazoa; phylum Arthropoda; class Insecta; order Lepidoptera; family Drepanidae; genus Achlya; species Achlya flavicornis. The sequence continues at coordinate 3,200,738 of OX392468.1, read as the reverse complement.
GTATATATGTAATAAACTATGCAGTATCAGTTTAGGAAGATTAAGATATATTATTATTGCACTAACATAATATGATACTGAACTAAACATTGTTAGTTTTGGATGTGGCAGGGTAGTGTTCTTCAGGATGTGAGAAAGATGAACGTGTTTGAAGCACCTGTAAATTGTCTCATAAAATTGGAATTGGGAATTGTCGTTACATAAGTAAATTAAGACAATAATTCATTAAATTGAAATTGAGGCTTCAGACTTCTTTTAAATAGGTACCACCACCTGAATGAACCTGAAATGTTATGACCCTGAAATGAAATGAAATGAAATGAAATGAAATGAAATGAAATGAAATGAAATGAAATGAAATGAAATGAAATGAAATGAAATGAAATGAAATGAAATGAAATGAAATGAAATGAAATGAAATGAAATGAAATGAAATGAAATGAAATGAAATGAAATGAAATGAAATGAAATGAAATGAAATGAAATGAAATGAAATGAAATGAAATGAAATGAAATGAAATGAAATGAAATGAAATGAAATGAAATGAAATGAAATGAAATGAAATGAAATGAAATGAAATGAAATGAAATGAAATGAAATGAAATGAAATGAAATGAAATGAAATGAAATGAAATGAAATGAAATGAAATGAAATGAAATGAAATGAAATGAAATGAAATGAAATGAAATGAAATGAAATGAAATGAAATGAAATGAAATGAAATGAAATGAAATGAAATGAAATGAAATGAAATGAAATGAAATGAAATGAAATGAAATGAAATGAAATGAAATGAAATGAAATGAAATGAAATGAAATGAAATGAAATGAAATGAAATGAAATGAAATGAAATGAAATGAAATGAAATGAAATGAAATGAAATGAAATGGAATGGAATGGAATGGAATGGAATGGAATGGAATGAAATGAAATGAAATGAAATGAAATGAAATGAAATGAAATGAAATGAAATGAAATGAAATGAAATGAAATGAAATGAAATGAAATGAAATGAAATGAAATGAAATGAAATGAAATGAAATGAAATGAAATGAAATGAAATGAAATGAAATGAAATGAAATGAAATGAAATGAAATGAAATGAAATGAAATGAAATGAAATGAAATGAAATGAAATGAAATGAAATGAAATGAAATGAAATGAAATGAAATGAAATGAAATGAAATGAAATGAAATGAAATGAAATGAAATGAAATGAAATGAAATGAAATGAAATGAAATGAAATGAAATGAAATGAAATGAAATGAAATGAAATGAAATGAAATGAAATGAAATGAAATGAAATGAAATGAAATGAAATGAAATGAAATGAAATGAAATGAAATGAAATGAAATGAAATGAAATGAAATGAAATGAAATGAAATGAAATGAAATGAAATGAAATGAAATGAAATGAAATGAAATGAAATGAAATGAAATGAAATGAAATGAAATGAAATGAGAAAGGCAAAGAAACGAAACGAAAGGAAACGCTCTATCAAATTGAAAATAATCAGATAAAGGCGAATTAAAATTGGTAGAACCTCCATTGAATTGGAAATTGTCGGGAAGTTCAAATTAATACCTCCATTAAATTGGAAATCGTCTGGTATTTTAAATTAATACCTTCATTAAATTGGAAATTGTCGGAATTGGGCAATAATAACAGAAGTACACATTCTAGAAAAAAAAAAAAAAAAAAAAAAAAAAAAGAGAGTTAGTGAAGAAATAAGCAAGCAGTTAGAGATAATAATAACAGAAATGGAAGATGCAAATAAGATGGATGGTTCAAGAAAGAAATAACATGGATACGACCAACTTTACAGTAGTACAGTTTTAAGTAGTATATGGAACGATGTTAAGCAAGATGTGGACCAGCATACATTAAAATTGAAATGTCATTGACAAGGCATACATAAAAATGAAATTTGGAATTAAATGACATAAAAGAAATTTAAGGAAAGAATAATGCAAACACCCACAAAATGGAATTCCATTCAATTGGAATTACTTGAATTCCATTCAATCGGAATTACTTGAATTCCATTCAATCGGAATTACTTGAATTCCATTCAATCGGAATTACTTGATTTCCATTCAATCGGAATTACTTGAATTCCATTCAATCGGAATTACTTGAATTCCATTCAATCGGAATTACCTGAATTCCATTCAATCGGAATTACCTGAATTCCATTCAATCGGAATTACCTGAATTCCATTCAATCGGAATTACCTGAATTCCATTCAATTAGAATTACTTGAATTCCATTCAATCGGAATTACCTGAATTCCATTCAATTAGAATTACTTGAATTCCATTCAATTAGAATTACTTGAATTCCATTCAATTAGAATTACTTGAATTCCATTCAATTAGAATTACTTGAATTCCATTCAATTAGAATTACTTGAATTCCATTCAATTACAATTACTTGAATTCCATTCAATTAGAATTACTTGAATTCCATTCAATTAGAATTACTTGAATTCCATTCAATATGAATTGCTTGAATTACATTCAATTAGAATTACTTGAATTACATTCAATTGGAATTACTTGAATTACATTCAATTGGAATTACTTGAATTACATTCAATTGGAATTACTTGAATTACATTCAATTGGATTTACTTGAATTACATTCGATTGGAATTACTTGAATTACATTCAATTGGCATTAATTGAGTTACATTCATTTGGAATTACTTGAATACCATTCGATTGGAATTACTTTGTTCGAATTCCATTCAATTTGAATTACTTGAATTCCATTCAATTGGAATTACTTTGTTTGAATTACATTCAATTAGAATTACATTCAATTAGAATTACTTTTTTTAAATTACATTCAATTGGAATTAATTTGTTAGAATTCCATTCAATTGGAATAATTTGCAGTTCGATGGTGGTGATTCTATGCTGGCAGCATCAATCATATTGATAGCGGCCTGAAGCTGTCATCTCCAGGTGGTGCCGGGGGTCTCATATGCGAGGGATGTTCCAAAGATGGTTGTAACCGATATCTTCCAAGTTTACGTGAATGGTTCAAGCACTCATGTAAAGGACCGCGAGTACCATCTAAGGAAATAATAAAATTTTGGTAAAAGGGATGGGATGCAGTGTTTGTATCTATACAGTAGATATAATACATTGTCTCATGTACACCGGTGTTGGTTAGAATCAGTATTAAAAAATTAAAAATTAAAGACGTGTCTGTCGCGACACTGGGTGAAAGCCACAAATATCAAAAGTGTAATTTGCATCAGTAAATAATAATTATCTCTAGTATTGATTACCTACATTTGAAATAATTAAAATTTGTTAAAAGGGAAGGGATGTAGTGTTTGTATCTATACAGTAGATATAATACACTGTCTCATGTACACCAGTAGAGGGGGGTAGCTGTCAACCGGCCAGTCTGACATTAGACGCGGTGCGGGTTGGACGTGCGCTTGCGCTCGGACCTGGTGTAGTGGTGAGCCAGTGCTACGGAGTAACTAGTCACTAATCTGTGCAGTGGTGTCAGTGCGTGGACGCTACACCACCTATAGTATTTTAATTTCATCTACCTACTTGTCTAGTTTTGTGATTTTAATCATATTTTTTATTTGATAAAATGATTTTTTTTTGTGAATGAAATAGGAAGTGTTCAATAAAATGCAAGAAACAGACGAGTAATATATTTTTTTTTATGACCCCATTACCTACAGCACGGAGATACTCGAATACTCTATACTCTAAATCGAAATAACAATTTTTTTGGTCACCCATCCGATGTCGAACCGTTGCAAACGTTACTTAATATCAACCATCGCGTGTGCGTTACCTACAGCAATCAAAACCTCTAACTACCTACTGCAAAATCTTACTTAAAAAGTAAATTATTATGTAAATCTTACTAGGTACAGGTACCTACCATTTATTACTCTCACAATCATTTTATAATAATATTTCGTCTAATTCAATAAACATATATGTAAATAGCTAAGTACATACATAAGTAGTAAGTAGAAAGCCTAGCCTAGGAACTACTACTTTTTTTTAACCTGACCGTAGGTAGTCACTTTTTTCACCCAAGCCAGCCATCCACTTATTTATTTATGAATTCAGGTAGGTATTATGTTATTGACGAAGTCAAGCAACCAAAAAAGCACAATATAGTCTACTATAATTTCTCTTTGTCATATTAAGTCATTGTACTTACTTGTAATTATTTTAATTATTTCAATGAATATTTGTCATAAATCGCACGCTTACTAAAAGCCATCACACCGTTCGTTCGTCACTGCAGCGCATTCGCGACTGTTTGCCAACCGAAAGCGAACCGAAATCGTGGCGCGTAGGTATGACTCGCGTTCCGGCCGTTTGTATGAAGAGCTAGTACTGATAGATATATCTACTGTGACTTTACCGAGTAAATTTGACAGGTCTTTGTTACAGCATGCCATAGACATGATAGTGCGTCCAAATTGTAAATAGGAAGAAATTTTAATTTGTCATTTTTTTTTTTTTTTCAAACATCAATAATTTTTATATTTTTATTTACAACAAATATGTACAAAATATAATCTATATATAGAAAATTTCCTCAAGCCAACCGCTGCTTCTTATTTTATTTTTATTTTATTTGTTACGTACTAACGAAAATATTGTAATACTAACAAGGGCCTCGTTGTCTCAATAAACAAGATTATTATTATTATTCAGTCATAGATTATATTACACACTAGTGACCTATTAGACTCCTGCCGTCCCCTGCTTCTGTTTCGTTATACACATTTTGTTAAAAGAGTTCATGCCGCGGCTGCGTTAATCGTACTTTCGTTTAATCAATGTACTTTATTATTCATAATGAAGTTATCAAACGTTGATTAGCTAAAATTCTGAAGTCTTTATCTGACACGTGACATTTGGTGATCGAAAGAGTGAGACGGAGGACACTATTACACTGATTTAGTTAAAATGCGATTATGAATAAGGGGGCTGTATTCTATCTATATGGTGAAAACCATAAGATAGCTCAGTGCTAGTGACGTTGAATGCTGTGACGAAAAACCTCGTAAGGAAACCGTACCACGGTGTTAGCTGTACGTTATAGCAAGCCAGGCGCTTGCTACCACCCATTAGCCACTAATCTATAGCGAAGTACCTACTGGTGTGTCCCGAAAGTGGCACTTGAGAGCCAGTAACCTTCTAACATAAAAATTCTAACATTAATTCAATGCAGTCTGAAATTGGTACCGCACTACCAAAGTTGTTGTGTATTTGCTTTTACTTGAAAAATAGGTTTTTAACATAATACTGCCGCGCTGTGCCCGAGATATCCCGCCCTAGGGCGATAGAGACAAATACTATACTTGGATATTATTTCGATTTAAAAAAAAACAAGAATCATAATAAAAGGGCTTTGGCTTTGATTAAGGATACATCCAGATAGAGTGTCGCAGCTGTGCACGCGTCGATAAAAATACGCTCTAACTGTTAGGGCGCAAATCAAATAAAAATAAATAAAAATGCAAAATAATGAGCAATATTTAAATTTCTCCCGATTTTAATTGGAATATTTTAACAACTACTATCATTATGAACGTCATTATGACAAGCAGAATGACGCAGAGGGAGCGTAAAACGTAGCTGTTACGCGCAGCAGCCTATAAAAGTTGGCCTGTTTTGTATATTAGTGTAGTATGGCGACGTTCTTTCTAGGCTTTGGCTATGTCTGTCGGTTTTCCTTTGTTGTTTTATATTCGTCAAATTTGTTCGCTGGACGTCTGATAAGGGCGTTAAAAATGGTAAGTTTTTGTGATTTTAGAAGGCTCCTAATTCTTATAATAATTAATTTATTGAGAAAAACACAACCGAGGGACACCTGAGGGATACAGTAGTACCTACAGATTGCATGGTAGAATAATCATTGCTCTAGTGTGTCATTATCCAGAGAGGAAACTGAGGATTAAGTTTGTATGGAACAAACGCCACCAGCATTTCCTTTTAATAAAAGTATTTTCAGTAAGTCTGCAGAATGGCTCGTCCCGTTACTGTCTGTCTGTCTGTCTGTCATACTAGCGGGGTTGATACGTTGTTATTGGATCGACAAGTTGGCGTGCTTAGAACGACGTATCACACTGCAGGTCGCGGATTCGATTCCAATCCAGGACATAATAATTGAAATACGCAGCTTTATCAAGCCAACAATTGACTGCTTATTGAATCAACGTTTTCCAAGTAGCAATTTTCCATAGTCAATGGGTAGCGGTTCTGGCGACAGATTGGTGCAATGGTGTCATGGAGCACCTGGTTTTATACCCTTGTGTACCCTTCAACGGCCAAGTCACACAACATTAACTATAATAATAAAGAAATCGCAGTAAGGAACCTTAGACTTGGCACGACTTTGTCTAGATTTAATTACTTTTTAGAAATAAACAAGCAGCTCCATCGAGACTTGGCTAGTTTTTTACAGAATGTTTTGGTGGGATTTCACTTCTTTCACTTACCCAAAAGAAGCAGACATAATTCACAATAGCATTATTTCGAACTAACGTACTTCTGAAGTTTTCAATAATAATGTATGAAAAATAAATTCAGTTCGCCAAAGTTAATTATATCCCTAGTGAGATAGTGATGAACCGCTTTCAAATAACTATAATCCGGTACATTACACTATTTCGGGACACTGCTAATACTATTTTACTGCGACATATATACAATAAATTGAGAACATTACACAGTCATTGAAATTTTAAGGAAAAATATCAAAAAAGGAAAAAAACATAAATAAATACAATAATAATCATAATTAATTCACAGTACACAGTGGTATTTTGTATACAATTTTGTATCAACGTGCACCAAAATAATTTGTATCAACAAAATTAAACTCCTAATTCAGCCTCTAGAGTACACCAGGTATTTATTACTATTAGGTCCTTACATATGAAATAAGCGTTTTATCGTACTGACCACTTTGATCTAAAATATCTCCTCTTTGGTTAAGAATTCCAAATTAAAATTTATAAATTCATTTAGCTGGTATTTTGAGTTTTGAAAACAGTCATTCATTTGTTTTTTCCTCATTATTTTTTTCTTTGGCATCGCTTATTGCCGCACAATGGAAAACATTCAATATCGGTATATTTACGAGTACGACTTCTACCGTGGCACCAGTGCTGCAGAAACAGCTCGAAGGATTAATGATGTGTACGGCGCTGGTGTCGCAAAAGAAAGCACGGTACGTTTTTGGTTTCAACGTTTCGTTCTGGAAATGTCGACCTTCAGAACCAACCCCGTGGACGGCCGGAGACCAAAGTGGAAAATGAAGAATTAAAGCTCTTCAGAGATAGCTGCACGCTTCGGGGAAAGTGATAAAACTGTATTAATCCACTTGAAGCAAATCGGGAGAGTAAAATAACTTGAACGATGGGTACCTCATAAATTGAGTGAATCGAACTTGCAAACACGCGTCGACTGCTGTGTTACTTTGCTCAACCGACACAATAAAAAAGGGATTTTAAATCGAATCATTACTTGTGATGAAAAGTTGATACTGTACAATAATCGGAAGCGCTCGTCGCAATGGCTGAACCCTGGAGACCCAGCCACATCCTGCCCTAAACAAAAATTGACTCAGAAAAGTTACTTGTGAGTGTTTGGTGGACTAGCGCCGGTGTCGTTCACTACAGCTTTCTAAAATCTGGCCAAACGATTACGGCAGATATCTATTGTCAGCAACTGCAAACCATGAAGGAAGAACTAGCTGCTAAACAACCGAGATTGGTCAATCGCTCTAGGCCACTGCTGCTTCACGACAACGCAAGACCACACACTGCACAACAAACAACCACTAAGTTAGATGAGCTACAATTGGAATTTCTGCGACATCCACCGTACTCCCCGGACCTTGCTCCAACAGATTACCATTTTTTCCGGAATTTGGACAGCTTCTTACAAGGAAAAAAATTCAACTCCGATGCGGCAGTCCAAGCCGCCTTCAAAGAGTCTATTGATTCTCGCCCCCATGTTTTTTTTTAGTAAAGGGATCAATGAACCTATGAGATGTCAAAAGTGCATAGATAACAACGGCGCATACTTTGATTAATTAAATATATTTTAAAACAAAAAAATTGACTTTATATTCCTCCCGTACAAAACGCCAATTTCATATGTAAGGACCTAATATTATTTTTCCTTTATCACGAAAAAAAATTGTTTTCCTTTAGAAGTGACTTGTTTTTAACCGAGTTCAAAAAAAGGAGGAGGTTCTCAATTCAGTTGTGTTTTTTTTTTTTTTTTATGTTTGTTACCTCATAACTCCGTCATTTATTAACCGATTTGGAAAATTCTTTTTTGACTGGAAGGGTACACTTCCCGTTTGATCCCATTGTCATCAGATCAGGATTTGATTACTTCTTAGTGTACTTTGAAGTCGGTTTAAGTTTTTTGTAAAACAGTCCAATTATGTTTATTTATTTTCAGTTGCCACAAAATATTGCAGATAATTTATTGCAATGGACGAGGAGTGCCTCGATGTGATCCTGAAATACATGTGGATCTCCAGTACAACAATTTCATCAATAACAATAACAATAGGCTGTGTGTCATGGATTATGTTACCTAAATATCGTCAATTTAAAAACTATGTCTTTTTAAATGCAATTCTAGCCAGTTTTCTTTCCTCAAATACTCATGCTTTTATATTATATAAAAATATAAATTCTAATTTATGGCAGATTATCGTTGGTATGGTAAATTTTACCTTTTTTATATCTTTCGAGTATTGGCTGTGTGTTACATGTATCATGTTTTATCTTGAAATTGTGAATGTATTCGGTGGTAATATTAACAGGAGGTATCTGAAGAGTGCTTTATTTGCTTGGGGTATTCCTTTTATTCTTATATTATTAACAGGTATAGTATCAAAAACACTGCCTTTTGTTAGATTAGTTGAATTTTTTTTGGCTGGCCTGATTATTTTACCGTTACTGATTAATTTATACATGTATGTAAGGGTATTGTGGTCTCTGTTTAAAAGTACCAATGTAACGAGATCGTCGGAGATATGTCGACGCTTACAGTTCACTTCATTTATATTTGTAATGGGTGGAACTATAATATTCATTATGGTGACTGTACTTATATTTCGTGGTCAAGATGGGATATACTTTACATGGGGGCTTATATTATATTTAGTACAAAACATTTTGATGAACATTTTTTTTGTCATCCTCAAAACTAATCGCGACATGTGGTGGCAAGTTGTAAAGAAAACATTAAGGCGAAATTGAAATTTTTTCAAAAAAAAATAGCACTGTGTTCCTGTGCAAATAGGGTGAAAACAAAAACATACAGACAGAATATTAGTAGTGAGCGCGTAAACAACATTACCTTAGTATCTAAGTAGTTTGCATATAGATGCATTTATAGATTATACCGTATACTATAATGGTAATATACTTCTTTTAAGCGACCTACTAGCAGCGTACTTGTATGTCACTAATCCCCTGCTAGTAGCCCTCAGGTTCGTGAAGTACAGTCGCGGACTGAAAATGTATATCACATTTCAAAGTCAATTCCATCCATCTCATACCGCGCGCAATAATGTCTAATAATTGCCATATGAACAAACATTTAAAATTGTGAAATGTTTTTAAGTATCGAACAAAGCAAAAAGGCATTTTAAAGTTTACATTGTAAACCCATTTATACAAATGATTTTTTTAAATAATATTGTGATATTTCACATGCGAACTCAATACTTAGTTTAACACCTCTTTGAATTGTTTTTCATGTTAAATAAAATCAACGTCTATCAATAGTCGTTTTATTTCCGGTCAACCTTATGAAACAGAAATGTGAAAGCGATTGTAGACCGTAAGGTGGTAAACATTATTCGTCCGCGACTGTACATTTGTTAAAGTCGAAAGAGTTCATGCCGCGGATGCGTTGATCGTACTCTCGTTTAATCACTCTACTAATGTACTATCTCTATAACCATAAGATAGCTCAGTGCTAGTGACTTTGAATGCTGTGACGAAGGTGTGAGTTCGAATCTTACAACGAGCTTGAGCTTTAGGTGAGGAAAAACCTCGTAAGGAAACCGTACCACGGTGGTAGCTGTACTTTATAGCAAGCCAGGCGCTTGCTACCCATGCTTGTTGCCCATAAGCCACAAATCTACAGCGAAGTACCTACCGGTGTATCTCAACAGTTGCACTTAAGAGCCAGTAACCTTCTAACATAAAAATTCTAACACTTCCAAAGTTGTTGTGTATTTGCTTTTACTTGAGGTTTTTTTTATTTTTTGTAAAATAGATATGATGAGTACAACTTGAGAATGGTTGTGATTTTTACAAGGTTTTTTTTTGTATGTCTCCTGTATATTTGTGATGTCATGGACGTGGGCCTCAACTGAAAACCAGCGCGAGGTTTAGTGTTTTTACTGACCGTTAAGCGTTATGCTGAGTCGGGACCTATTCCTGGCATCACGCACCATTTCATTACTGTTTAATTATTCATTGTTTGTTCTGTCTCAATATTTTGATTGTGTCATTGATGTCTATTTTGTGTGTTGTCATGAATTAAACTTATAATTTCGTTCTTTATTTCTTTTTCTATTTATATTTCAAATTGTGTTATGATACAAATTTCAGTGCCATATTTATATGCTATAACTTATCAATTATAACAATGTACATACTAAAATGAATAAAATTAATGAAATCGGTATACAAATAAAACAGTTGTCTTAAATCGCTGACGTGACGCACCGAAAAAGCTGACGTTAAATAGTTTTCCTAGATAGACGCCAGTTTTTACGCTAGTTCTATGATGATGTGATATGAGACCTGTTTAAATAAACCGTTGGGTTCTAAAACGGTAGTGACAAAAGCCTGGCGAATGAGATTATTAATAGCCACCACAGACATGCCACATAACATCCACCCTGAATCCAAATGTGTGGAAGCGAGCAGACCAGCTTACTGAGCAGCATTGAAAGAAGTATTAAGAGGAAAGGATGGCTGCAGGAAATTTGGAAAAATAGGTTTTTAACATAATACTGTCGCGCTGTGCCCGAGATATCCCGGCCTAGGGCGATAGAGACAAATACTAGCTTGGATATTATTTCGATTTAAAAAAAAACAAGAATCATAATTAAAGGGCTTTGGCTATGTCTGTCGGTTTTCCTTTGTTGTTTTATATTCGTATAAGTTTTTGTGATTTTAGAAGGCTCCTAATTCTTATAATAATTAATTTATTAAGAAAAACACAACCGAGGGACACCTGAGGGATACAGTGGTACCTACAGATTGCATGGTAGAATAATCATTTCTCTAGTGTGTCATTATCCAGAGAGGAAACTGAGGATTAAGTTTGTATGGAACAAACGCCACCAGCATTTCCTCCTAATAAAGGTATTTTCAGTAAGTCTGCAGAATGGCTCGTCCCGTTACTTATTCTGTCTGTCATAATAGCGGGGTTGATACGTTGTTATTGGACCGACAAGTTGGCGTGCTTAGTATGACGTATCACACTGCAGGTCGCGGATTCGATTCCAATCCAGGACATAATAATTTAAGGTCAGCTTAGTTTTGGATCAGATAGCCGTTTGTGGAGAATGTATCAGGATATTATTTCAGTGATAAAAACAATAGTAACGCTAACATTATACAACATCTGTACCTAATATATATATACATAAGTATATATTATAGTGTACATAATTACATGTTGTTATATGACCAACAAATCGGATATGTTGTCGACTAGAAACCCGTCGCAACTACACTGTAAGTACCTAGTTGTCCTTTCTTTGAATGCGGTTATTGATCGCATCTAATAAGCGGAAATATATGTAACTCCGGAAAAAGGTAAGTAAATCGGTGTGTCGTCGTCATTAAAAAAAATCCCTTCCTTCAAACTTAATTTAGACTTATCTGATCAAAGATCTTTTTTGTTTTTTTTTTATTAGCGTGGGGAAATTCTCATAGGATACCCGACCGCCCTGGAGGGGAGCGGCCAGGTTATGCCGGACTTTTACCGGCTAAAACCCCACGGTGGTCGCCACCGGCGCTATAGAGAGGGGGGCGGGCTCTCGTGTAGAACGCGTACCTGCTCACCCCTCCAAGCGCGGCGTTTAGAGCAAAGATCTAGTGTGTAGCGAAATTGATTTGAAGGTTTGTACTGTACGGCTTCATATTTATCCTGTAATCTGAGTATACGGCTTTTGGATTTTCTAACATCATTCATATTTTGGTAATAGTGAAATGAAAAATAAATGATGGTAGTTTCACTTTTTATTTATAATAACTTATAAATACATATTTACATAAGTCGAGCACCGTGGATGGAACGTTAATGGAATTTCACTTGTTACCAGTAAGAGAGGGGAGCGTTATAAGCCAAACGTCCAGCGGCGAAGGGGTAAGAACCGGCAGCATAAGGTAGAGCACCATAAATTGCAGGGGAAGCAGCGTAGAAGGAAGGAGCGAAAGACCGAGCAGCAACTACAGCCGGAGCGGCAATTGTGCGAGCGGCGATCACAGCCGGGGCAGCTACTACTGGAGCGGCAATGACAGCTGGGTCTTTGCGTACGACAGCGTTGAAACCGTTCAGGTCATCAGCGGCGTAGTCGACAGTGCGCTTGGTACCATCGGCTTCAAGGAGCGAGTACTGTCCCTGGACGTTTCCACCGATGCGGGTCTCGACTTGGCTTTTGAAGTCACCGGTGTGAGGGTCAGCGACGTCGTACGCGAAGCTGTTGTAGTTGGCGTCTGCTCTCGCCAGTGGCACCACTGAGCTGTGGGCTACGGCCACCATTGCGACAAGCACTACGACGAACTGTAAAATTACAATAATAATTTTAGCTGTTCATGATCTAGTGTGTAAGAGTTGTAAGGCATGATACCAATATAGGTTATTTTGATCACGGGTATTACTGATAAAAAAGAAAATCCACAAGGGGTTGAAATTATTTATAAATCACAAATTAAGAAAAAAGGTTTTTTCTCCAAATGTGTATGTTCAAAATTCCAAATCTGATTGAAATAATTTCTTTCAGTCAAGAAAGTATAAAATTTCACTTTGTTACCTTAGCTGCCATTGCTGTGTCTTGGGGTAATTCGCTTGAATGAATGCTCAGTACAAACATACCAGAGCTTATATACTTGGCCATCGTCCTGTTCGCTCAACACGTGGCGACGAATCGGTCACTTGACGTACTTGAAAATAGGCCGGATTGCTCTACCGTAATATATTTCACTTGTTCATACATAATTGTGATACAAATAACTTTGTCTGGGCCTCCATAACCAGTTTTTATGGTACTGTGACTTTATAAGTTGCAGAAAGACTGGATTATGCACTAATTGCCCCGCGGTTTCACCCGCGTACCCGAGTAATATCCTATCCTACCCTACCTACGCTAACCTCCCGTTATGTTTTCTTATGGTGCGTCCACGCTTGGTGAACCGAGCACGAGCCGAGCCTCGAACGAGCACACTGCGAGCACGATTCGCGTAGCGTGGACGGGCTCGCGAGCCTCGAACGAGCGCGATTGTCAGTTTTTTTACGTACAAAGGGATTCGCATCGTGCTCGTTGTAGGCTCGTTGTAAGCTCGTTCGTGGCTCGGCTCGTGCTCGATTCGCGTAGCATGGACGCACGATCTACTGTTCTACGAAAGGTTCTACGCAACTTTCTTATTTTTTTCCCGTAAGAACCTTCTCCAGAGTATTAGAAAACAAAAAAAAGATGGATGAAATCGGTAAAGTCGTTCACAAGTTATGACGTGACCAAGGGAAATACCTAGGGATTCATTTTTATATATAGAGATTTCATGATCATAAAGAAAACCTGAGGTTTCTTGAAAATGAAAGTACGTATTCTTAAATACAACCGAATTGAGAACCTCCTCCTTTTTTTGAAGTCGGTTAAAAATATGCATTCACATTAATCAACATTGTAACATTTTATTCTAATACCTGTATTATAAATCTTGATTATTTCTAATTGTTGGTTTCGGGAAATGTCACTTGATTGTGTATATTCAGGTAGACTACAGTTTAAGTATTCATCAAATTGGTTAAAGGTGCATTACAGTCACATCAACATCATTTTCGTAGAAAATAGATTATCCCACCAAAAACATTTTCATGTAAAATGTTGCCAAGACGAGACCATATCGCTCGCACTGTCAAAAATTTATAGAGCCAAGCTACTCTACAAAAATATGTGGCTTGGCCGTTTCGCTACCGTCACATGGGCGTAAGGTGAAAAATGTATTCACTGTTAATTACTTTTCTGTAGTACTGTAGTATAGTTCTTGTAGTAGCGAAGCTTCAGGAAGTACGCTAAGAGTTTTGAGGATCATCAGTGAGTCAGTGACGAAATCGGGGTTTTTTAGATATCAATAGAGCTATGTTATTGAAACTTAATATATTTAAAAAGTTCACTATTGACATCATACCCCGAGAATTTTGTTTATCTGGTAGGTATAATCCAAACCCAAGTTATGAGGGTTCAAATAAACGAAGAAGCGTTTCGAGAAAAGGTAGGTAGTGCTTTGTTTGGCGGGGCCAAGACGAGCCAAGCAAAGCAAGTCAACAGCTAAACTTGAGAGCCAGTTCCTTCAAGGTTTTGTGTACTTACCACTTTCGGCCACATCATCCCTTACCATGTTGAGATTGCGGTCAAATATAGGCCTATACGCAGTAAAAAAAAAACATTTAAAATGGATTCGATTGGTCACTCGAATACATAATAAGGTTTTGACAAAAACCGATAGAACCTCTCACTGTGGTCAACCTATTAAATAAATCCGGTCAATTTACATACAATGAGTGCTAACTTCCAAATTATTTAAGTTAAGCTTGGATGGATTAGATAGATAAAAAGTCCAACCTTAATGATTCAATAGTATAGAAGCTTCTGTTTCTGTATTTTTAACCATCAATAATCAATTTTAATATCAAAGTTGTTCTTTTAATCCTGAATAAACTACTATATAAAAGTAATATGAAATTGCATAAGACATAGAATTTGGCTTTCAAAAACATACATCCATAAATTTCAGTCGCCGATCTATTAAATGTGCTAAAGTCCACTTAGCAAGGTTGTTCCAAGGCTATCATTGCAATCAAAATGCATTGTGCGGAATATTTAGCAAAACTTTTGTGAAATAATTATGTATACTTAAGTAACTAATTGTTTACCCTTCCTTCCTTAGTGGATGCCTACTTAATTTAAGGAAACCAAGCAATATTTGAAGCGCTCGTGGTGTAGCATGATTAGGCGTTCTTAATCGCTGGGCAAAGTTAAGCTACGTCTGTCGTGGTCGGTACCTGGATGGGTGACCGCCTAGTGGTACTTCAAATCGAGCGAATCCGTGCTTCGGATAGCAAGCCGTTGGTCCCGTTTATCACTTAATTGTGATAATCGTTAAGCTTTTGATGCCTCCTAGGCGGCTTGAAAAATTCCAACTGTAGGTAGAACACTAGCCTACCTCCACCAATCCGCAGCCTCATTTGTGAAAGGAGGCTTGTGCTCAGCAGTGGGACATTATGGGCTGATGATGATGAATAAATGATGAACAATATTTACAAGAAATAGAGAACCGATGCACCCAACACGATTTTAACCTGTTGGCTCTCGCATGCGACGAGCGTCCCATGATTCAAAGGATTCAAGTGAAAATGCAGTAGGTATATTTTTTTTATTATATGATAACAAATTGTGTTTAGTAGTATGTATCCCTTTAGCTATTTTTTATTTATAAGGCAGACTTATGTAAGTTGCTTGCGGTGGCGTCGTGTGACGGGTCGCTCACATCCCTCCAATATGGCGAGGAGGGCGACGGCTGCCACACGCGTCATACTTGTGAACAGGTGCTGCTTGTGGGGGCTGGTCTGCCTAAGTTTGCCATTTATTTACTTATTCAGTCTACTTTGTAGTTTTGCCGCCGCGCCGGCGCACGCAATTGTTGTCAATGCGATTAGAATGTAAATATTATGTAATGAATCTAAGCTTG
This sequence comes from Achlya flavicornis, assembly GCA_947623365.1. Classification (NCBI taxonomy): domain Eukaryota; kingdom Metazoa; phylum Arthropoda; class Insecta; order Lepidoptera; family Drepanidae; genus Achlya; species Achlya flavicornis. Next base: position 3,184,705 of record OX392468.1, on the reverse strand, counting down.
TTTTGAAAAAAGTAATTGCTGAGTTTGCTCGTCTCAGCAAATGCCACCTTCCGAACCGGTATTAGAGTCAGACTTTTCATAAGTGCCCGCGAAGTTCTTTTTGAATAAATGATTTTGAATTTGAATATGAATTAAAAAATACCTTTTTTGACTAATGTCTGATATATCATAGAATATAAAATAGTTACCTATTAAAACCTTTCCTAAGCTCCGATTATAAATAATTAGATAGGGATTAAATATATGTAAAATAAAACAGCATCAATACATTATTTTAGCAACATTTTTTTATTAATTTAAGAATTCCACAGTGGAACAAATTTTTCATAATAATATCTAGACCTATGTCAGATTAGGTATGTATGGTGAGGTTTAACTGTTCTGTTTGTACTTTAAGCATGTTTCTTTTAATATAGGTACAAGTGGGCAATGACTCTGTTATAAAAACCTACAACACACATGCATTTACCATAAGCTACGAATGGACTGTGAACGAATAGCAATTACGCAAATCCGCTTGCTATGTATGTTATATTACGCAGGCGCAGGCAGGTTTTCCATTTAGTAAAATATTTATAAGTAAATACAGTGTGTAATAGACTAATAAAACAGTAGTTACAACCCCGTTCATTTTGCGATCGGACACATAAAGAACATGAATAAAAAGTTATTTGATATGATAAAATTATATTTCAAGTATAGGTTCGACAAGTTTAAATTCATTGACTTATAGTCGGTAGTTTAGATAATCTGTATTCCTTAAAAACACCCTGAGGTTGATTATTTACTAAATCCGATCGCAAATCATCAAAAATAAAACTCAAGTTAGAATGGAGGTGTTGCCCTTTACCTCGAAAATCGAAATCTAGACTTGCAGTTTGTAGTCAATAATAATACAATTCTCAAATATCTTTAAACACTTACCCCCTTATTAGTCATTAAGGCAGGTATTAAGATAAGCCCTTTTTGTTTATATGACATTACAATGTGACGGATATATTGTAAACCTAGGTATTACTTGACTTACACCTTATTTATTAATGAGGGGGGCTAATGTTAGCGACGTTTGATTACAGAAAAGCCGACAATTTAACGCTGATTAAAAAAATAAAATGACTTATAAGTTCATTGCATTGATATATGCTTGCCAAACTGCCTTTCTGTCAACGTCAAATCTTTGAGTATCTTTATTCGATTGTAAACAACTTTCTTGATTGACTAATTAATTAAGATCCTTGATTTTATTTTGAACAATTCCGCATTCTACATTTTAACTCGAGGTAAATAGAACCTAATATTAAAATGGCACATGAGGATACTTGAAAGTGATTTAAATTGGGCAGAAATATAATATGTAGATTTGGATGCTTTTGTGTTTTACGTTAATAAGTACAATTGCCTGTATTTTAAAAGTAGGTAAGTATCTGTCTATTTATTGATTATTATATGAATATTTTGATTATCCACAATTATCCTCATTTCCAATGATAATATAAGTTTCAGAGCAAATCTCCAATGTTGCCAATCCTCAAATTTCCGAAGCAAACATAACAGCCAACTAAGTTTACCACATAACTAACAAAATACGCCAAAAATATTACCACACTAAAAAAATTCGCTAGAACTTGTATTAAAATCATTACCGTTACAATTAACGTACAAATTAATTTACTAATTCCTCACGAGTCACGTGTACCTCATATAGTACTAATTAATTCGTATTAATGCCATATTTAGGGACAATTTCTGAAATACACGTGCCTCTAAACACAAATAAGCATTGTACTGTGGTCTAACCATTTGCCAAACAATGCCAGATGCCAGCGACACCCGTTTGTCACATGCCAACATTTTATTTATACATTATGTATACAGTTTATGTACATCCAACCCGCATCGCACTCCTATTAATCCAATCTACTATTATACCTATAATATATAGTACAAAAAATGAAGTCAAACTAATAAATATCTAATGTAAAATCACAAGTAGTGCTATACTTATTGTTAAAGAATTATATATTCTTCCATATATATAAAAAAGTCGCTTAAAAAAATCACAGACAATCACTTTTTTCCTTTACAGACATAGACCACCGAATCGACGACCGTTTTTTTTTTTATTAAGCATTACTTTGCTACCGTACAAAAACTTTACTTACATAGTTTTACAACCATCCTGGTTACCGTGACGATAAGTCACCGTTTAAATATCGTTCTATTTGCGACCACTAACATAGATGTCAACCATTACTTGTATACCCTTACTTTCGCTTCAAACAATATAGAAGAAAACAAAACAGAACTATTGAAATTTCGCCCTAAGCACAATCCATCGTTGCGGGCCGCTGCACTATCATTTTTGTATCGTCCAATTTTGTACTTTTCTCAAATAACCTACATTAAAATTATATATTTTATTGATGCTCCAAAAAATACAATTTTGGCAACATTCACATAAAAAACCGATAGGTACCATAATATTTTTCTTTAATTAATTTGTACTGGCAGTAACTCCTTAAGACTTCAGAAATTTGTACTTTAGTTCTTGTAGACAGAGTGCTCGTTGTTATTTTTTACTTTGTAAAGTATTCTATATAATATACTTTATAATTCCGTGTACACTTACACAAAGATGACATCAAGTACATAGTTTTAAGTTTTAAGTGACACCGAGACTTACTCCATCCGAACATAACGAGATGAAAATTTTTAACATGTATTATTTATTTTGTTTTGTTACGATTTTTATTTACAGTCATGACCGTGACTATTTTTCTGATGCGCTGGCGTATTTGAAACATCAAATTTTGATTACTTATTACCAGTATTCATGAGAAGTGAAAGATGCCAAATATTTAATGACCAAATTCATCTATGTAACATGTCTACCAAACCGTTGTCTTCAACCTTTTTCATTTTGTCCAAATAGTTCGTGATTTAATCTAGTGAGGGAGTGAGCATAATTTTATACTTACATAACATTAAATGCGAGAGAACATTAATTATTTTTTTCATTATCAAATTCGTAGAAATCGCCGAGGTTAACTCGTAAACGATTCAATTAATAGTGCACCCTTAAAATATAAAAACATCCAATGATTACTTAAATATTTCCTGTCCAGTTAAGTGCAACTATGTTATGAATAATTAGGTACTTAAATGTCAATTCCTTAAATAATTTACTTAATTATAATAAACATTAAACACGATGGACGGGTGTAACTTGTCGAAGTTAAATAATAATAAAAAGGATAAACAAAAGGAAAAGCGAAGAAAATAAAAATAAACCAAAAATATTATTTTGTTACAATTTTTTAATTCGCAGAAACCTAACAAACAATAATTTTCCAATTTTTTTTTCATCTCCTTAAAACATAGTAACATCTATGCAACACAAAAAATTAACTGGGGAAAAAGTAATAATAATAATAAAATTACGAATAAAAATGTTTTATACTCCTGGGAGTGAAGGAAGGTACAATTAGATTACGCTGAGATGACTTTAGGCCGACCCCCCCACGCATGCGCTTAAAAAGTGAGGTACATTGATGAGATTATTATAACTAACCTAATTAACACTTACTTACTAGAGTTTAGACCATCAACTCAGCTCACCTGGAGCTCATAGAGTCGATACCAAGTCGTCGATGTATAATTCTCTTTTGAGCATAATCCACTGAGTTGAGAGCACTGACTACCTTGCAGAGATTCAAATAAAATGTGCATCAAATATTATATGTTTCCCAACTGATTATTTACAAATCCATGTTAAACAGCAGTAATAACGAGCAGGGTAACTTTTCAAAATCCGTTACGTAAAATACTTAAAACTTTTAGCTAACTTTAAATACATCTGCAGGACAGTTTAAGGTTTCAAGTGTAAAAGTTGAATCCTGAGGTAGTATATTTGTACTTTAATTATTTTTTTGTTATTTTTCGCATTTCACTTACATGCTAAATTTTATATTTTTCTTTCATATAAAAAATCTACTTAAAAGCTTACTTACGAACTAAATTTATTCCTCGAGGTAGATAAAATTACTCTAAACTAAGCGAGCTATGTGAGATATAACATTCACTTTTTCATTTGATGATACAGCTCGACCAGCGATAGTGCCATTGTTGACACCACAAGTGAATGTAAAATCATCGCATAGCCCATGTGACGGCAGAGGGTCACCATACCCGTAACAATCTTTGGCTTTACCATCACGACATCTCGCGATTTATATACAAATAAGAGAAAACTTAAAATAATAAAAGACCTTATTAGAGACGAAAGAAAAACGAAACTGAACCATAAAGATGTACGCTTTAACATAAATGCAGTTTAAATCCAGCAAAACAATATAGAGCTTCTGAAGAAGACAATAAGAGCTTGCATTGAGCTATATCGATTTTGATTCTATCATAATTTTAGTGGTAACAACGTTATTCGCTCAATCAATTATCTCTTAAAATCTGTCTTAGAAGTTGTGAGGTAATTGTTGAATTATTGGAACCAATCGTTTAACAAATATCGTGTAAATCTATCGATAACAGTTGTAGTTCTGATTTATTCGTCTAGATTTACACGATACATCATTTTCAAACCAATACCTTCTAACCAGAGCAATAGCCACAAAAATAAGGGGGATCGGCCCAAGTCTTTATGAAGGGGATTGCAATACACCGACTAAATGTGAATTTTCTCCTATCACACCAAATACAATTTTACAACTAATAGGGACCACTAATAACTTGTCCACTAATTAGCTTTAACAATGCGACAACTTAATTTAGATGTGTTATCCAATATATTGAATTTTGTACAGTTACCAATTTGAAACTTAATGTTTTAGAAATAACTTTATTTCCAATTACGACAAAAAAAAATTGACACATGATTTATTGTAATCTAAATTTTGTACCTTATAAAATTTAGAAGAAAAAGCAAATCCAATTGTTGATTTCAATGTTCCCTAGTATCACCACTAATAGTAGCAACCGTTCATAGACAAACTCGTAAACCCTCATTCTACTTAAACAAATGAATAAAAAGCTAAAAAGACGTGATGCATAATGCAATTCTTTTTTACGTATCACAAAAAACATTAAATGTCAAAAGAAATCACAATCATGAATTTTGAATTCATAAGACGAAAACGAAAAGACAAAAATAGAAATTTTTTTTCTCAATAATAATAAAACATAATGTTAACAATTTGTAATTGAAATAGCAAAACATTTTCATCTTAACAATAATACACTTACCAAAAGAATGCCAATAATAATGAAACGTAATATTTTTACAATAATTATAGAAAATTCGGTCAACGTAAATCACATAACGATTGATGTGGTTCTAAACATCCCGACCGATCATTTCAAACTAGATATTACAGAAGGCACTGCGTCTTAAGATGTTTTTCGTACCGAGGCAACCAATCTGATCAAATTCCGCGAGCAAGCCAAATTTTACCCTGTTTCATACAACACGTTGAATTTAGGTTGTAGACATTGTGGGTTAAATTATGACGCTACCTAAACTAAAGGATGTTCAATTATTCTTTTAATTCCATATAGAGGTCACAGATAAAACAAACTTAAGTATTTTTTCTGTGCGATAATTATTTTCCAAATAATCAACCAAAACGTGCCTAAGCATTGTGCATTTTAAACCCCGATGCTAACTGCTGCAACTCCCAAATTTAACCCTCGACCCTCTTTTTTACCATCAAATTACCGATCGTTTATTTAACATGGGTTTTCATGACTTCATAATGTCACCTCCAAAACTGATTCTCATCCTTTACCCTTCTGAAATATAATACCCTTCTGAAGTCAATCCGTGTTTATCAACAAGATTTATTTTAATGCCCAAAAATAGTATTCAAACTTTATGCCACTACAATTTCATGCTCCATCTTTTTTACAAGAAATCAAATCAGATTAACTTTTTTTAAACAATCTGAGATAATGATTAGATACAGAGATTTTAATAAAAATATCATTTAAAGTGTACGGCACACTCATGAAGGTATAATAGCCTGTTTATTCGAATATAAAAAATAATAATTCTGTTTCACTGTGTCTAGCTTCTATTCGGTCTATTGATGCTAATATACAAAATAAATTCATTTAGTAAGTAAGATCACCCGGTTTTACATTGGCATTGTTTGTAGGACATACAGATGTACTAATAATAAGTAGTGACAAAAATATAATGGTATCAGGTAAAATTATTTATCTAGATGTAATAATAATATTCGGTTAATCTGAAATAACCCATGCTGCTCAACTTGGTGATCTTAATAAATGAATAGATTTTAAATGAAAAATTAATAAAAATAAAACGAGGAAACCATTAAAAGAGAACTAAAACGCTGTCTTCCAAATGGTACTAAAACAGAAACTAAATATTTAAAAGTCACTGAGCCTTAGCTTTTCAAAGCATTTCCTCATCATAAATATATTCAATACATGTATCCTAAAATATAAATATAATAATAAATATGAATGCAACTTATTCCTAAATATCAGGAATATTACACACAGTCGCTACATTCACACTTAACAAAAATAAAAAATACAAAATAAATAAGATATGAACTTAAAATTGAGGATATTTGGCACTGTACCATCTGCTTTATGTAACTAAGACCATTTATTGCAGCTGAATTGGTATACTTCAAGTATTATATTCGAACGCCGCGCGCCGCCGGCGCCGACTCAACAAAATATAATACAATGGCACCGACGCGACGGACGCTCCTACATTTATCATTTAAATAATTATTTTCTTTAAAAAATCTCAACTGGTTGCACTTGAAATGACTAGGAATATAGAAGTAGTAAGTGGCCTTCATCTAAATGCTCTACGACAAAAATAAAACGTTATAACGGAATGTTAAAATCGATACCATCCCATTGAAACATATAATTATTTGGTCTCAATAGTAACACCCGTGCAGGCGAGCCTGTTACGAACGACAGAAATGGATTTGTTTAACACATTCATGCATCGAACCATACATGCAATATTTTTATAACACGTTCTTTTACCTAACTACTTATGTATCTAGGGCAAAATTGTACTTTGTACAAAACAAAAACCGTTCTTTATTCACAGTACAGTAAAAAAAAATGCTGAAACTACTTTCGTATATTCTCGCACTTCTTTTTCACTTTTCATCAAACGATAATGTGGCAAAATGTGAAAATATAATTAAGTGTACAGCCTGTCTACTATTGTATCACAGATAATTGTTCTAATTTGTAACTTAAAATCGTAATCTTTAGTCTATTGTCATTATGTATATAGAAATGCAGTTAAAAACTTTAAATAAAATATATTTATAGTAAAAGAGGTAGTTTTGCCACAATGTATCGTTAACGCGTGTTTCAACCTAGGCCAAGGCAATTTACAACATTCTCCTATTATTTACATACACTTAGCCTATGACCATCAGTCTCAACATCATTTCTAAGATTCCCTAGCTCAGGTAATATAATATAAGCTATGTCATAATTCGACTGAAAACTCAAAATAAATCGTCTCTAAAAGGTAACTTTTTCTCACAGTCAAGTGGATTTAATATTACTAAAGTTTGCAAAAAAAAAATAAGGTACGTTAACGCGATGAGGAGTGCAATAATAGGTACAATATTTTATAAACACGGTACCAGACAGAGACGAGTACTGAGCAACCATTCTTAGTCACACTTGAATATTAAATTAAGTAACAATTATCGCACAATTTTAAAACCTTAAAAAATCTTAAGATCAATTTTTGAGGTAGATACTGATTACATAATATGCATCGACGAGGTAATTTATTGTACGCATGTTACACACAGTTCGTGGTCCGACACGGCTGGCCATGAGTAAAGTTGATAAAACAACGATAGTTCCCTACGATCGGAGCATTTCGTAAAGTCACCCGATCGACAAGGATTCATTCCAAAAATGTTAATTTAGAATGTTTAAGAGGTAGATAGACAGTCATCCGTGCCGGCCATAAAGAGCAGAGGTAGTTCGGTTGAAGAAGTGAACAAAATGTATGTTCGAGGGTTTTTACTGCGTGTGATTAGGAAGTGGGCCTTGGGGGAGGTGAGGAGTGACCTGATGGCGATGCTCGCGTGCAATATGGCGCCTCACGGTGTTGTTGCGTGTAAAAGTGCGCGAGCAGTGAGGACACGGCACCCTGATGCCCTGATGCCGTTGTCGAATGTGGGCTCGCAGATTCGTCTCATATCCGTAAAGTCTCTCGCAGTATGGGCATTTTAACTTTTTACCTGAAATCATTATGGTTTTCGATTATTTCACAGCCTATAACATCTTCCATAGGTAATTCATACTACTTCGAGTATTGTTCTTTTTCATTTTTTTTTATACAACTAAGTCGGTAAACAAGCTTACAACCCGCCTGATGGTAAGCGGTTACCGTAGCCATACGGACGCTTGCAACACAAGAAGCACCGCTCACGCGTTACCGACTTTTCCCCCTTCCCTATGAGCTCTGGCGACCTTACTGACGCGCAGGAACACAACTTTACACAACATAAGAGTTATTTTGCTGCGGTTTTCTGTAAGTAGGTACTTCCCCAGTCGAGCTGCTCTTTAAGCAACCTCTCTGAAAAGAGAGTTCGAGAGAGAAGATAAATAATGACTCACCATCGGCAGTAGCAATTCCACCAGATTTGCTCGTAATCAGTTTCGCAGGCCAGATGTCAGGGCTTGGTTTAGGCGGTACTGGTGACTTTGTAAGTGGTTTATCGTGATAGTTAGTCGTAGGTAGCGGTGCTGCTGGCGGTGGTGAGTTGTTGTATCCAGTTGTGTGATAATCATTCTCATTTTTAACTCGTAAGTCTGAAACGTTAAAAATCAAATTCATTAAATGTCTTTCAAAAACCCCTTTCTTTTCTTTCTTTGCTTCATACATACATTAAGAAGGTAGTACTTAGTAACTTAAATCTTAAGAAAGTTATGACAACAATATTTTGACTAACGAGCTTTATGTGAAATCTTCAAACCTTCAGCACCCTGATCGTTGGAGAGGCGTTCCATCATCTCATCATTAGCTGAAGCACTGCGTTCATATCCATTATTCTTGACCGGGTTGCCGAGGGTTGAAGTACAGTCTGGAGGGTTCTCCTCATACCGAGTACCCGCTCCTGGTGATGAGCGGGTATCTGGCTCATCAGCTACACTACCACAGTGTGATGATGAAGAACTTTGCCTGGAAACATGAACACAACTTGATTAATATTCAGTCTATATTTGATGTTCAAGAACGCCCTAAACTTTTAATGTCTCTATTTTAAAGTTTTATCAGAATTTGTCATCTTTTCGTAAACTACGACTACTAGGATGGGATTGGATGTAGATATTGATTAAATAAAAAAAATACTAAATATCGTTATTTATCTAGTTACCTATAATTCCTAGTGACTGGGCTTTGAGATGGCGATGGCTTAGGAGGTGCTGGCCTGCGGTGAGAAGGGTGCATTGGCAAGTGAGCTGGTGGTGCATAGCGTCCCATACCACCACTACCGCCGTGCATCGGCAGTCCGTATTGTGGCATTATAGGAACGAATGTAGCAGCAGTATGGGACTGTGGAGGAGCTGACTCCTGAACTTCGCAGTTCCCTGATCCTGATACTGGGCTTGTCTTTATACGGGTCTGATGACGTTCCCCTGATGACTGCTGGGTTTGTTGCTTCACCCATGCGTCTTGGGACATCTCCATTGACAGGCCTTTGACCTGAAAATATTAATGGTGGAGTAAGTTATAAAATAATTAGTTTTTGTTAAAAGTTTCATAATTTTTTTGGTGATTGTACTTTTTAATTACTGTACTTGCATTATACCTTCTCCTATGTCTTCCAATATACTGATGTATACCAAATATCAAGTCAATCCGACCACTGGAAGTGGGTCAAATTCAACTTGCAAGATATGAGCCGAACATAAGTTACATTGCAAGTTAATAAAAAAGCTTGTAAAAAAGACAAATCCTCATCATCGTTTAAAGTTTTATGCGTCTCTATTGCTAGGGCACTAGATTAACATTTTTATTTATGATATTCCGAGAGAAAATAGTAAATTCCAAACAAACCTGTAAATTTTCCCCACTCTTGAGGAAGCTGGAGAGAGCATCCTGACTGACGTGCACCTCTCCCTTGTACATGAACTCGAGGAGTGCCTGCATGTTATCAGCCGTTGTGGCCTCCAGGATAACGTAGCAAGCGCCCGCATGGCTGGGAGGCGCAGTGTCGAACAACTCTTGAAAATGTTTACTGCATGCAGCCAGTATCACTTTGTGTGCTTTGAACTGCCGACCTGGAACAAAATAAATGAGAAATAAGTTTTGTGTAAAGTTCCTCTCTTTATGAATGGGACTGAAAAAGATAAGTTTGAGGTAGAGCATAGCGTTTATTCGCTCAAAGAGCAGCTCGACTGTGGAGGTACCTCTACCTTATAGGATACCGCAGCCAAATAACATTATGTTGTGTTCTTGCGCGTGAGTAAGGTCGCTAGAGCTCATTGGGGAGGGGGGAAGGGTCGGTAACGCGTGAGTGATGCCTCGTATGTTGCAAGCGTCTATATGGTAACCGCTTACCATCAGGCGGGCCGTTTGTTTACCGAAAGAGAAATGCAAAGACAATAATATACCGTTATTGTAAAAAACATTAACATTTAGATCTCCCATTATATTCAGAAAATAAACCGCAATAATTTATATCACATCTTCAAAATAAAACTCTACCGTTGCCTAATCCCGTTGACCCTATCTATTTTCATTCCCATTTAAAAAACGCCGTACGTCCCACGCGGTGCAATAAACCATAAACTAAAGTCAAGGTAACTGCTGGCTGCCAGTGGCGTGTGGTCCCTGAACAATTCCGCGAAGTGTAACTCTACGAGCTGGGCGGCGGGGGATAATCGTGTTTGCCTATTAAATATATAAACATGTAATGCGAAGCGTACGCTCGATTTGTTATGATTGCGAGATCTTCTTAGTCCACTGTTAGCACTGCCTATGCGCATACCTAATTTTAGCTCCGGCTATTACGATAGTGAAAGCATTGAAACGCGTTTTCATAATTAGGCAACGGAATTTTTATAAAAGTTGCTTTGTTGAACTCTTGAGCGGCTTTCGATTATTTGCAAAATGCAGATATGCAACGCCTATCGACTGTAATTTATTAATTTTAATTAACTTATGCTGATTTGGTTATGGTATCTACGAATACATTTCATACAACCACCGCAATTTCAATTTAGGAAAAAATATTACACACACTTAATGTAGTTCGTCAAAGAAACAATAGAGGGCACGACTTCTGCTTAAAACTTCGACTTTTAAGCAGATTATTTATAATCAATTTATTATTATTTATAATTTTTTTCAATCAATGCGTGAGTCACATTATTATACTGACATTTTAGACCATGAGTTCACGTGAATTCTTTATTAAAACCTTCCCAGGGTCATCTTTATAAGTTCCGGACTATAGTTACGTAATCATATGACAAAAATCTAATGTAAGTGTCGATATTAGGCCACGCGACGATACGCGACTCGTATCTCCTCGCCAGTCGACTACTATAGATAATGCCATAGTACTTACATCTATTACGTCACGAATGCGCGGAACAAAATACGGTTAGCCTTGGACACGCCGCCGTATGCGCCGAGAAGGTCGCCTAAACGCGTAACTATTGTGCGACAGATACACACTTTTGCACCAGTTGACCAATCGCATGCGTAGATTGTATTTCACTATTTTTAATATTGTAGATAAACATATTTTCGCTTTGTTGTAAATAACGCATTTTGTTTGCACAATAAAGTCTGTTTTATTTTGATTGTATTAGGTCATGGTACGTGGTAAAGGGGTTAGCGGGGGAAATGCATCACAAAATGGAAATTAACTTCATTCAATTTAGGCTACATTTTCTGGATGATATATTTTTAGGTCGCATGAGTACCAGACTAGTCAATTAAGCCATGACTAAACTCGACCGCCCCGCGAATCTAAATTATAATTGAATTCCAGTAAACGAGGGCCAATTTCAATGAATTTCACTGAGCAACGCTCCTGGTACTCAATCGACGCTGCCTATTAAAATTAATAATAGGTTTTTTCCAATAAAAATACCTAATATAAGTCATTTAGGTACCAAGATTATGGTCAAAGAAAAACCAGTAATATATAAGTCTAATATTGTTTTATCACATTTATAAAACTAGATCAACAATAATGAAAACACTACTATATCCTACTAGATGTAATACGACTACTCTACGTTACAATGTTACGTAGAGTACAATGTTAACGTTACTCTAAATTAAACTGGTATTCAAGTCACATATGAAATAGTGTCATGAATTACCTAATTTGGAAATGTCTGAAAGTCGCAATTGGATCCCAATTAGCATATTAATCGTACGATTATAGCCAGCCTTATGTAGAGGTACATGCTATAGCAATGCACGACCGTTCCGCTAGTACAAACTCCACCCACGGATTTGTTAAAAACACTTCCTTGTTCATTTTCTTTGCATCGCACATTTCAATGTTTCTACTTTTCGCATTAACTTTTTTCAGCATTGATGTCTCATACTATTGTAATTCGTTACAATTCAATGTATTTTACAAGCTTTTATTTAACTTGCAATGTATGCATGTTTGTTTGGGTGGAATCTTGCATGTCGAATTTCACCCACTTCCAGTGGTCGGATTGACTTGATATTTGGTATATTGTGTTGGAAGACAATGTCAAGTCAAAAAAAAAGGACAGTCATAAAAAAAGGCTTGTATTATGAAAATGATTGTTTTAACAAAAACTTATTAATTTGATATCTTATGATAATTATAATATAGCCACAGTCTATAAAACCATACAGTCGTCCGACGCCTTTGATCTCGTGGAAAATTCCAACGTCTAGACAGTATCGCGACGGCCATATAAAGTACGCTGTTTCCCGAGCTACTAACATCTTTTTGTTCGCAGGTCGGGCCACGTCTCGCCCATCACACGACTGTATGGTTTTATAGGCTCTGATATAACTGTCAGAATTACTCAAAGACTTTCGACAACCTGTCTATGCCGTATATTTGAGTACTTCGGCCACATAGCAAGAAAGAGAGGCGACAACCTGGAGAAGTTGCTAATTACTGGCAAGGTGGAAGGAAAGAGGCCGAGGGGTCGAAGCCCGATGCGTTGGTCTGATCAAATACGCGCAGCATTGGATACCAGTGTGTGTGCTGCTATCCACACAGCAGAAGATCGATCCAGATGGCGTGCAATAGTCCGTGAGAAGATAACCCAAAAAGGTCACGTCCCTCAGCAATGAGGTATATGCTAGGAGGAGGATATAACTGTCATTCTTGTTTTAAATGTTGAAAATTAGTAGGTTCTTACCAGAATACTCTACTTAACTACTTGCAAAATCCATCTGAAGAAAAAAAAGTTTGAGGCCTCGAAACCTATTTTACAATAATAACAGATGTTTTAAGTTATTGAGATATGAACAAAATACATCGCTTATTTAATCCATTGTTTTCGCTGAATAAAACTGCTACCTACATTAAAATAATCACATCGATCTATACCCTAATCTCGTCTGAGCCCTTTTGTATACTGATATCGCATCGCACAACCTATATTATATAACCTAATGTCAACAAGGAAATACAGTAGGTACCAAATATACGTAAATTCAAATATCATGAACGCAGTAAACTACAACCTTGAACCATTTTCGTTTAGTTATGTTATTTTATGTTAAACCTATTAATGTAATGATTAATGTTTATTGTAGGACACTAATACCTAATACCTACTGTATTGTTGTGTAAAAATTGTTTTGTCAATGGTTCATGTTATTGAAATTGCAATTATTTATGGATGGAGAGGAAGTGACTACTGCTTCTGTCTTGGTTTATTTTCATTTATTTATTTATTATTAGACAACTTACAAAGCATAATTAAATTTCTTTACAAAAACATTTTAAAATTTACAATGCGTTTACGAAGCTGTACGTTTACAAATTTTTCTTACTATACCTACGAGTATTAAAAAGATAATTGGACTGTTTTACAAAAAACTTTAACCGACTTCAAAGTACACTAAGAAGTAATCAAATCCTGATCTGATGAAAATGGGACCAAATGAGAAGTGTACCCTTCCAGACAAAACAAGAATTTTCCAAATCGGTTCATAAATGACGGAGTTATGAGGTAACAAACATAAAAAAAAAAAAAAAAAAAACATACAACTGAATTGAGAACCTCCTCCTTTTTTTGAAGTCGGTTAATTAAAAGTATCTTTACATGGAAAAAATTAAATCAAAATTTTAGGTTAAAAAAAACATAAAAGAGCCAAAAAGAAGAAAAATAAAATAAGACAACTAAGAGCGCTGCTTTGTGAATGGTCGAGTGTGGTCTGTGTTTGTAATGGTGTTTGTATGTAGTATTGGTGTGTGTGTATTTACTCAAGGGAGGAGGTACATTAAGTGGGCTGCGTTTCTAAGATGAATAAAAATTCACGGTGTATTTGTCCCAAGTTTGATCTAAATAACATAACACATAACTAACCCGAATAAAACGGTGGAAGACGGGAGCGCACAAATTTGCCTTCATCATCATCATCATCAGCCTACTAATGTCACACTGCTGAGCACAGGCATCCTTTCAAAAATTAGGGTGAAAAGGAATGGGCAGTGTAGGTAGGCTAGTTTTAGGCCTCAAACTAGTTTTACGTCTATCACAAATTCTTGTCTTACCTCTTATTCAAGGAATAAAACGTCAATTCTTATTCATTTAATTGCATCTTTAGGTCCATCACGATATAGCCGAAGTCTATGCAAAGATATATTCAGATACTAAATGTGTCTAGTCGAGTTCCTCACCCTAAATGTATTTAACATTCATTGCCAGAAGATGTTGTTTGAGTGAGTAATATTGTTCGAAGTCCACTTGTATCATTTGAATCACATGCGAGACGAGACCTTCTTGAGTTTAATTCTAACAACGTTGAATATGCATTGATATTTTTTAGATATCCCAGACGTTCATCTCTAATCGTTAATTGAAATTAAATTAATTGGGAGGCAAACTTAACTAAAACTAAAATTTTATTTAGTTTTAATTTATTTCTGCTGAGTCTCACTCAGTATTTTTTTAGTAATTAAGAACACTATCTCTTTAAAAACATACTTAATTTTTCCTGTTTTAATTTATTAATAATTTTATTTTCATAACGTCTACTTGCTACATAACTTAGAAGTATAAAAAATAAGGTCATCTCTAGAGCACACACATTACACAGTCCCAATTAGAATCACTCTAGCGGCATATAAATAAAGTGACTTAATAGCACAACTGCCCATCATGAATGCATCTAGCCCAAAGCATTGCAACAGCGCATGCGCCCACCCATCATCCATAACGAGGAAACGAGCAAGCGACATTGGTTGCGCGGGCGCAGCGCAGGTTGCAACACCGCTGACATTGGCCTCATTTTGAGACCTACTAACGCTTATCTTGCATGCGTGCACGGGCGGTGCGTTTGATTTCGACTCAGTTTGGTATTTATAAATTTATTGTAACGTTAGTATTATATAGCTCCTTAGTTAGTGCTTTTTTCTACAGAATATTGAATTAGAATTATTTATTTAAAAAATATGACAAAATAATTACTAATAAAAATCGAATTATAATAAATAATCGGTAATATAAACACTTCTACTAATCCAAATCAAAGGATGAGTTATATAAACCGTAAACTTGTAAAGGAAATCGATTGATTTATTTGAAAAATAAAACGATATCTGAATCGAATACAAACACAAAAAAACATTAACGTTTTGCCTACAAAATCGAGATTGATTCACAATATAGGCATCAATTAATTGAAAAGATAGAAAACTAATCCATGAGAATGAAACGCAGTAAACCTGTTCTCTTGAATACAGCAATAGATTTATTTATAATTTCTAATTCAACATTATGATACTAATTTAAATATTGCATGGTGACCTACTTTCCGCGTACATTGAATACGACTTTTAAACTCGAATGCCTCGTTTCATTCGGGCCCCAACACTGCATCTTGGGCACGTCGTGCGTAAATAGGTCATCGCCTAACATAATAGTTTATAAAGACGGTTTTTATGACTGGTTTTTTGGTGAATAGATAATATCCTCTTTCTGTATACAAGTCTTTAGTGATAAAAGTATCCAATCAATTTATACATCTGCCGGCTATCTAGTCTGTCATATTGAAGTGACTCAATGGATATTGTCAATATGTTATGATGAGATGTCATATAGTATAGTTCGCAACCTTGGAAACATGGCCATACAATGGTGATAAAACATTTATACCATTGATCTGTCATATTATACCTACCTAATATAACTCAAAATAGATTTATAACGTAGCAAAATATTATGAAACTATATAGATTCTTGGGAGCCGAATTATAATTGTATATTGTATTGGAAGCCAACTTATCCATATATATTCTTTTTATTACCTTGTTTATAACTATCTATAATCCATGTGAGCAAAATATTTAAGAAAGTTAAGAACGTAAATAGATACGACTAGTATTAAGAAAAACATGTCCATGGGGATTTGGCGCTGTATGCTGTAATACAGGCTTTTGCCTAGCTCGGCAGCAGATGCTAAACTTTTAATTGTATAACCTAGTCTAAGAAATTTACCATTAAGATACCTTGCATAAGTTTCTTAAGTCAATAAACTATTATTATTATTATATATATTATATTGTATACTAGCTTTAGCCCGCGACTTCGTCCTCGTAGTTTTTTTTTCTAGTTATGATTCATTGTAACAATATAGAGCTTTGTTCATGGCTATTGCCCGCCACTACGTGTGATATTTGACATAAGTTCAGGTAGATTGAGAGCTGATTGCGAGCATGCCACATACAACTGAAACAGTCCTGTCGCAAATAAACTCTAGCAAATATCAGAGGTTTTCCCTGTGATTTATTAATCGCGAAACAAACCTTGATAGGGAACTGTACACTTTTAAATTAAACGAAGGCTTTGGGATCAATGGTATACGCGGCACGAAGACTCTTTCTCATCTAGCAGGACCAGTTAATATTTTGGCCTCAATAACATTGCGGCGGAGAGCTGTTACTTGAAGTCTAGTTCCACAGCACAATTTTGGAGGCCGTATATTTCTAATCATTATGACAGGAGCACCTACATATAGATTACCCGGCAGATAATTTACCGACTCATCCATATCGACCATGGTGGCAACAACCTTCAAATGAATAAATCAACATTTCATTTATCGCAGCGGGTTGGTCATTTTTGGGAGTCATAATGGCTCTCTCGCGCATAACCACTCTATCGGTTTGTGTTCATTGTAACATCAGTATACATTTTATTTATACCTAAGTTGGTATTTGTATCAACCCATCTATTTGTGGAAAGTTTACGTTCCCGATTTGAAGAAGAAGATCTGAAAATGTACCGTCAGGAATATGCACCGTGTATGTATGGGAAGGTGAAATATGTTTTTGTTTGGGAGGTGTCGAGATCGGGATTATTTATCTAAAATTGCGCTATGAGACCAATTTCCTCAACCATTTCATGACAGCTGAGATATTTGCTTATGGCACTCAGACAGACAGACGAATACACGGGACCTATATCCACAAGTTTCTCAATAATTTACAGACAGCTGAGATGTTTCTGTCTGTCTGTCTGTCTGTCTGTCTGTGTGAGTCAGTCTGAGGAGAGACTGCCTCCTTATGTGTGTATCGCTTGTACAACGGACAGTTCTCTGAAGAATTGTTTGATCTGATTCCCACGGGCTACCTTCTACCATCGCAACTTTCGCCATCGACGGGGAGTCCATACTCATATATTGGAACCGAAATGGTTTCTACTGTGCGATTTCAAAGGAGTTTTCTACCGCGTACACTCAGGCTGTGGAATGAGCTCCCCGCCGTGGCTTTCCCAAAGGAGCATAGCCAGGGGGTCTTAAAAAAGGGTGTGAAGATATTTCTGTAGGGTCGGCAACGCACGAGTGATACCTACGGTGACCGCTTACCATCAGGCGGGCCGTATGCTTGTGTGACACCTTAGTATTAAATTTAAATATGAAATAATAATTTAAAAATTGCCCGTAGCAGACTGACAGATCGACGGGCGGAGATCTATCCAAAAGCTCCTCAAACAGACAGCTGAGAAATTTTCTCGTGGCAGACAGACAGATAGATGGCGGCAGTAAGCTTCTTAATAACATGATACACGTGTACATTATTTTTACTTCAATACAAAATTGTGTGAATGAACAACTTCAAAACAAAATTACATCCCCCTTTACACCCCTTAAGAGTTCAAATTCCAACAACACCGAGATTCGTTAGTTTCCAACTATAAGCTTAAATAATAAATTTAGTATAATTCCATACACAACTTCATCCCCTTTTTTACCCCTTCGGGGTCGGAATTATCAAAAACGCTGAGGCATATATAAATTAATTTTCAATCATCAGCCTAAACACAAAATTTGAAGGTCCTAACATCGAAACTGATGGACTTTCATACAAACTTGCATCCCCTATTTTACCCCCATAAGGGTGTAATACAAAAAAATCCTTCTTTAGTGGATACCTACACTGTATAGTTAGTGATGTTTACTGTGGAAATGAAGGACTTTCATATACAACTTAATCCCCCTTTTCCCTCTTCGGGGGTGGAATTATCACAAACGCTGTTACAACTTTACATTAATTTTCAATCGTCAGCCTATACACAAAATTTGAAGATCCTAAGTTCAAAACTGACGGACTTGCATACAAACTTTCATCCCCTATTTTACCCTCTTAGGAGTGGAATTTCCAAAAATCCTACCTTACTGGATACATATACTGTATAATAATAAATTTAGTGAAGTTTATCGTGAAATTGAAGGCCTTGCATACCCAACTTCATCGCCCTTTTTCCACCTTCGGGGGTGGAATTATAATAAACGCTGAGATAACTTTAAATTATTTTTTTATCGTCAGCCTATACACAAAATTTGAAAACCCTAAGTTCAAAACTGACGGACTGGGATACAAACTTTCATCCCCTATTTTACCCTCTTAGGGGTGGAATTTCCAAAAACCCTTCCTTACTGGATACATATACAGCATAATAATAAATTTAGTGCAGTTTACTTTCAAATTGAAGGCCTTGCATACCCAACTTCATCCACCTTTTTCCACCTTCGGGAGTGGAATTATCATAAACGCTGAGATAACTTCACATTAATTCTCAATCGTCAGCCTATACACAAAATTTTAAGATCCTAACTTTAAAGCTGACGGACTTGCATACAAACTTTCATCCCCTATTTTACCCCCTTAGGGGTGGAATTTCCGAAAATTCTTCCTTAGTGGATGCCTACACTGTATAAGGTATCTTTGTGCAAAATTTCAAATCTCTAGGTCCAGCGATTTGGGCTATGCGTTGATATATTGCATACAAACTTTCATCCCTTATTTTACCCTGTTAGGGGTGGAATTTTTAAAAATCCTTCTTTTGTGGATGCCTACACCGTATAATAATATATTTAGTGAAGTTTAATTTGAAATTGAAGGACTTGCATACACCACTTCATCCCCCTTTTCCTCCCTTCGGTGGTGGAATTATCACAAACGCTGAGACAACTATACATTAATTTTCAATCGTCAGCCTAAACACAAAATTTGAAGATCCTAACTTCAAAACTGACGGACTTGCATACAAACTTTCATCCCTTATTTTACCCCCTTAGGCGTGGACTTACCAAAAATCCTTCCATTGTGGATGCCTACACCGTATAATAATACATTTCATGAAGTTTACTTTGAAATTAAAGGCCTTGCATACCCAACTACATCCCCCTTTTCCTCCCTTCGGGGGTGGAATTTTCACAAACGCTGAGATAACTATACATTAATTTTCAATCGTCAGCCTAAACACAAAATTTAAAGATCCTAACTTCGAAACTGACGGACTTGCATACAAACTGTCATCCCCTATTTTACCCTCTTAGGGGTGGAATTTCCAAAAATCCTTCCTTAGTGGATGCCTCCACTATATAAGGTATCTGTGTGCAAAATTTCAAATCTCTAGGTCCAGCGGTTTGGGCTGTGCGTTGATATATCAACAATCAGTTTATCATTTTATATATTAAGATTACTAGCTGTCACCCGCGGTTTCACCCGCGTTTCCGAGGAATAGTACGTTTTTCCAGGATAAAAAGTATCCTATGTGTTAATCCAGAACATATTCTATCTGTGTACCAAAGAATCATGGCAAGATCCATACATTGATTTGTACAAAAAAATAAAACATTTTAGAGGGTTTTGAATCACTTCCAATGTTGAGATTACATTGCCAGCAAAATGTTAACATACCTACATGAAATATTTTATAAACCCCGCAAAACATAACAACAACATAGAGGTTTTGGTCGCGAATAGTCGCGATTCGCCGGCATGCCATAGAAATTCGAATTTTTATCCCGGGGTTTTAAAAATATTTTATAAGTTATTCCTTAGGCACCAAGGATCAATTATAACTTCATTGTAACGTCTCTAAAACTCTTTATTTTTTTGTACAAATCTCGCCTTGATCCTTTCATCCAAATCCGTCCAGTTTTAAATTTCAATAGTCGACTGTTACTTTTATATGTCCCGATTAATTGCACAATGGACAAAACCCTGATTCGCGTAAATAATATTAAATATGGAAAATCGTCATTTGCGTCATCGTTTACTGATTTTCTCATTAGAGACCGAGTGCACATAAGAATTATTCTATATCCATGAATACGTCAGTTTTGTTGTTCGTACCGCAACCTTCGTGCATAGTAATTATTTTTTGACACACCACATGTACACCATTGTAATGCAAATAATATAGCAAGAGCGATTTATTTACTTTTACAAGTGCGTATTAACATTTTAAATGTATTTATTAGGGCATTATGTGGTATTAGTATGAGTATCAGTACGATGTATCTAGACAGCTGAAGTAACTATATTAACTATAAGTACCTAGCATGAGATATGATTGTTTGATTATTGTTTTTTATTTTTATTTAAAAAAAACGATGTCACATTTTAAATGGGTTTATGTACTTAAATACTTTCCCTGGGGTAAGGGACTAGCACCTTTTATACAGGTTACTCTGTAACCTAGCTAAGGTGTTAGTTGCGACCAATCCTAACTAATATCATAAATGCGAAAGTGAGTTTGTTTGTTTGACTACTGAACGGATCATCATGAAATTTGGCATGCAGATAGCCTGCGGTATGGAGAAGGACATAATACTATTTATCCCGGGAACGCGGATGAAACCGCGGGGGACAGCTAGCTTTTTATAGAGACTATAACTTAATTAGCCTTTACTAAAACTTAATTTAAGGTCTTGTCATTTATAAGATACTAAACTAATATTATTGTAAAATGATTGATATGAATGATTATTACTGAAAATGATATGTAGCCTGCTTGACAAGTCTAATATCTCAAGTGTCCATACACTTACACTACACACATACACTATTGTGGTCAAACAAAGGCCTATACACAGTAAAAAAAAAAAAAAAAAAATGTTTCACTACAAGGCTGTATTTCAAAGCAAAGTTATGACATGATTCTGATTCTGAGGAAAATGTAGCGTATAATGTACATTTATTGCATTGTCGGCTCTTGTCATATTCGGTGGTTGATTACGTGGATTATTTCAAACTGTATTATTAATTAGTAAACAAATCATGAAGTGCTCGTGGTGTAGCATGATTAGCCGTTCTTAATCGATCGGCAAAGTTAAGCTACGTCTGTCGTGGTCGGTACATGGATGGGTGACCGACTAGTGGTATTTCAAATCGAGCGTTTCCGTGCTTCGGAAGGCACGTAAAGCCGTTGGTTCCGGTTATCACTTAATTGTGATAGTCGTTAAGCTAGTTGGATGCCTTCTAGGCGGCTTGAAAAATTCCAACAGTGGGATGACCACTAGCCTTCCTCCACCAATCCGCAGTGGGCACGCATGGTGGAGTATCGCCCAGTCCCTTTCACCCTCATTTGTGAAAGGAGGCCTGTGCTCAGCAGAGGGACATTATAGGCTGATGTAATAATTCATATTCAATTACATTTACTATTAATTTTACTTTGAAGTACTCAGTTCACGTACCTATATAAAGAAGATTTTATAAACCTGTATGAAAATAATTGTGTAAGCTCATTGCAAAAATCAATAAACCTGAAATGTTCTACAATAAACCGAGGATACTTATCAACTCAAAAAACCATAGCATACCAATTAACCAAAAGGTAAAATAATTTAAACGATAAAACCAGTACCTACCTTACAACCTACTCCGGTATCTAACTAATTTATTGAAATTTCGTGTTACGCTCTTGAATACGAAACAGGTGTGTACACGTCACAAATATAGTAACAGTAGGTATGCGTCAATATATGTTTATTAAGAACAACAAGACAAAACGCAAGACATTAAAATCTGCTTCATTTGAGTATAATCAAAAACTTGTATTTTTATAGATTTTCGTCAAACAACATTATAATATCCTAAATCTTCGTAATTTCCATAGCAAAACGGTTGACACAAAAAAGAAATTCGACTATATCCAACAAATATCTGCTCAACGCCACATCCGTCACGAAAATTCGCAGCGAATCCGAAATCAAATTGAAAATCGAGTTGGGTACATACGCCCGGATGCAAGTGGGAACAGTGGAGGGAGATACGACTAACCCCATTTCACCCACCCACACAGGCATACGTAGTTGTATAGATGACAACGCATCAGACGGGAGTGTGCGCCCGCCCGCCCAATTTCAAGGTCGGTGCGGGTGGGCGAAGCCTGGCTAGAGCGAAACAGATATACCCACCCCTAGGGAAAGTGCAAGCGAAATGCGCGAGAGAAAATCAATCTTGCACGGCGTGGGGGTGGAAAACTAGGTGAACTGTTCGGACGCACAAATGTATAGCTACGTGGGCTGTTGCAAATTGGGAGCATTATTATTGAAAACTGAATGTCGCTCCCCGCTGTAAAGAGGACTATTTTAGGGAAAATCAATGTTTTAAAATTACGTTTAGATTTTAGGATAAAAATAGTAAGTAGGCTACGAAAATAAACCTTTGATCGCTTTAGATGG
This sequence comes from Achlya flavicornis, assembly GCA_947623365.1. Classification (NCBI taxonomy): domain Eukaryota; kingdom Metazoa; phylum Arthropoda; class Insecta; order Lepidoptera; family Drepanidae; genus Achlya; species Achlya flavicornis. Next base: position 3,161,502 of record OX392468.1, on the reverse strand, counting down.
TCCCGACTGTTATTTATTCAACTATTCTTTCTAAACGTAGTTTCTGTTTCAGATAAATACAATTATGAAAGGACATCTTTTCTCTGAGATGCAAAGTAGCATGTAAGCCTTCTAAATGAAATCTTAAATACCAAAAAAGTAAGAATAGACTAAGCTTTTGTTCTTGATAATGTTGATTGAAGCTTTGACGTCTGATTAGTATCGAAATTATTGGCCAATGGCATGTTCAAAGTGTGTAAAGAGGCACAATAAATATTTTCTGCCACCAATAACTATAATAATAGGTCAGCGACACAGATTGTTTCTGCCACAATTTTAGAATAGGGGCTAATTTCTCTTAATGGAAGTTAGGAAAAATCGGAATAACCGTTTTTCAGAATGTTTAACAACTCAATAAAGGAATTTAAATCACAGAATTTCACAAACTCTTAACTCCTCACAGTATGGGTAAAAAATAAACATTGAAAAATCTGTCTACCCACTCACTGCAAATGATCGATTTCGACAACCGAAACCGCTCAATCATCGTTACTACCCAATTTGGAAGCGTAAAGGTGAGCTCAACCCTTCCGCCGCATCCTTCACTAATCAATAGATACAGCCCTGCATTCGCCCCCTTCCAGAGGGGTAGAAATTAGGTGTACACCGAGTATGCACAACTACACGAGTAAATTCCAGGGACTCGCTTCGGTTGGTGTTGTTTTACCTATAATGCATTGGAGTATAGGCTGTAGGGGGTTAGGGTGTTACTCCTGCTGGTATGAGCCCACCCAACACCCTCCCTGACGTTCGGCCGACCGCAGTAACACCTTGATTTTTGACGGTAACCAAAAACGAATGTGATAAATTTCGGTTTTACGTCCGTCGGAGATTACATGAGACACTTACTTTTAGTGAATTTTATTAAATTCTACGGATGTGTAGTTTGTACGATAATATACCTGATTTTTAGTACAATAGAGTTCATTTTCATGTTTTTTTACATTATTGCTTTGGTTACGTTATAAAAATAATAAGTTAAATTATAAGGAATACTCAATAAATTGTTAACATATTCAGTACTTACCACACATTTTACTGTTCTTTTTATTAACAAAAAGAAATACTTAGAAACAAGAACAGTAACATTTGAAGAAGCAAATAACTTCTAATAACTGATTCGAACTGACAGCGTCAACCTTGACGTTTCAAAATTTTTTCAGGATAATAATTTAAATAATTTAATATTAATATAATTCGTTTTGTTTCAGATCTGCGGCCGGCGTGCGCTGCCCATATCCAGCCGGGAGGTGATCTGCCGCCTCCAGCGCTGCATCCCTTCCTGCTCGGCTCTGGGCAGTCTTCACCATCCGAAGATCGTAGGATTGTATAGTTTTTGTGTTTGTGTAAAAGCTATATGCTCCCTTTGGGCATACGTATTGGCCCTGATACCAGTTCGTTCGCACAACCATGTAGCCAGGTCAGTGACGCATCGCGAGAAAACTTATTAAAATGTGAGCAGTGTTCGGAACCTCGTTATTTTCGTGGCAACCGCGGTTTAAAAATTCATGTCGGAAAGGTGCACAAACCTAATCCGAACCTAATCAATCAAACCAGCTCCACAAATTCAGACTTATATATTTCGGCTCCAAATTCTTCCTCTACTAACCTCCCGTTTTGGCAACAAATTTGTTCGCTAAAGAATAATGTTCCGTTATTAAAGCGAATCCCACGCGGAGCACGTATCTGCGTGGCAACAGCTTTATGTGTATGTATAGACAAAATTCTTAGTATAAATTCACTAAGAGCTTGGGAAGACCTGCTCACATTTGCATACAGAGTGCTGCATGTCCCTAGTCACCAAAAAAATGAGATTTCTCTCACCCAAAAAATTAAAAATAACTGCTCATTATTAGACTCAATTAATACCATTATTCCAAATTTTCCCAAAATTCAAAAAAAGCATAATCAGGCAAACACTATAAGAAAAATAGAATCAAAAGCAAATGATGGCGATTTCAAGGGGGCAGCACATCTGCTCTTTTCTAGCGATGTTGTCGCTTCAGACACACCTGAAACCCTGTCTGCTTTAGAATCTAAACATCCATCTCCGCTTTCAAATGTAAACCTCCCAGATCCCCCATCTTTAGACCAATCTGTTCTAAATTGTAACGCCCAAGATCTCTTGAGCGTCATTATGTCATTTAAACCTGGTTCTGCTGGCGGTCTCGACGGTTTTACACCACAGCATTACAAAGACCTTGTCTGTGGTGCCGCCGGAGACGCTGGTACCAAATTATTATCGAAATTAACCTCTCTTATAAATTTAATGTTGGCAGGAAAGGTGCCAAGCCCATTCACTGAGATCATTTATGGGGCCAACCTTTGCGCGCTATCCAAAAAAGATGGCGGAGTAAGACCCATCGCTGTGGGTAATACTATCCGTCGTATGGCCTCCAAAATTTGTTGTCGTCACATTCTCCCGAAACTTTCGGAAATATTTCAGCCCATTCAACTCGGTTTTGGCTCAAAGGGAGGTTGTGAGGCAGCTGTTCATGCGGCTCGGACCTTTCTATTAAATAACGGAGGTGAAGTGCTGCTTAAAGTTGACATAAAAAATGCATTTAACTCTGTCGATAGGGGCGCTTTATTGACCCAAATTCGGGATATCTGCCCTGACGTATATCCTTACCTTTGGCAATGCTATGGGCATCCATCAAAACTTTTTTTCAGAGAACACCCACTTATTTCCGCCATGGGTTGTCAACAGGGCGACCCTCTCGGTCCAGCTATCTTCAGTTTGGCCATCCATTCAATTATTTCTGGGTTACAATCTAAATTTAATGTATGGTATCTAGACGACGGTACGCTGGGGGGTGATGCGGCTTCCGTTCTCAGTGATTTTAAAACATTGACAGAAAATTTTAAAAAGATTGGCCTAGAATTCAATAGCTCCAAATGTGAGCTCCTTATTTTAGATTCTTTCCCAGAATCTGAAAAACCAGAATTAATTCAAAATTTTAATGTTTTGGCTCCCAATATTAAGTTACTGTCAAAGGAGTCGCTTCATCTTCTCGGAGCCCCCGTCTTAGATGAATCCATACCTAGTTTCTTTGAGAAAAAGATTCAAAATTTCAATGACTCTTCAAATAGACTTTATGAAATTAATGCCCATTATGCATTTTTTATTGTTCGACTCTGCCTTTTCGTGCCTAAGTTTACCTATTTACTCCGCAGTACGCACTTATTTAAATTCGTTCACATATTAGATACTTTGGATAATATGATCAAAACGTCTCTTTCCAAAATTCTAAATTGCAGTTTTTGTGAAAACAAAGTGTGGTCTCAGGCCACCCTACCCGTGTGTTATGGTGGCCTAGGAGTGCGGAAAATTTCAAGCATATCAGTACCGGCGTTTCTATCCTCGGTATACAGTGTGGGCACCCTTGTCAGATCTGTTTTGGACCCTTCTATTGGATCTGTTGAGGTTTCTTACCTGTCCGATGCTAGAGACGCCTGGCAGGCAGCTTGTCCAGGCACAAATATTCCAACCTTGAGTCACTCTCAGAGAGCGTGGGACAAGCCTCTTTGTGAAAAAACTTGGCAAAATTTATTTTCAAACTTTTCGATAGATACAGACCGCGCGCGTTTGTTAGCCGTCTCTCAGAGTGACTCAGGTCACTGGCTACAAGCTATTCCATCCACAAATACCGGGACAATGTTAGACCGTATAACATTAAGTCTGTGTATTTGTCTTCGTCTTGGTTGCAGGACCAATCAGCCTCATCGCTGCCGCTGCGGAGACCTCGTCAATGAGCTCGGCCACCATGGACTTTCGTGCTCCCTAAGTGCTGGTCGAATATCACGGCACTCGGCTATTAATGACATTATCCGCAGGGCTCTTGTTGTCGCTAACGTGCCTTCCGTACTGGAACCAGTCGGTATTGCGCGGGGCGATGGCAAGAGACCGGATGGTATGTCTTTGATCCCTTGGAGTGTCGGCAAGTCGCTGGTGTGGGATGCCACATGTGTCGATACACTCGCGCCATCTCACTTACCGGCTACTTGTAAAGCTGCAGGGGCAGCGGCGGCCAGTGCGGAAAATTCAAAATTCAAAAAATATGCATCGATTGGACCCAATTATATTTTTATGCCTTTTGCGGTCGAGACCTTGGGACCATGGGGGTCAGAAGCTCGCCGTTTTGCTCGCACCTTGTCTTCAAAATTGATCGAGACCTCCGGAGACCAGCGGGCGGGGAGCTTTTTCCGCCAACGCGTCAGCTTGGCTATCCAAAGAGGAAACGCTGCCAGCCTTCTGGGAACCTTGCCGTTAATCGGAAGCAGCGGCAGGCTTGAGGAAATTTTCTATATATAGATTATATTATGTAAATATAGATTGTATTTTGTACATATTTGTTGTAAATAAAAAAAATCATTTAAATACTTCTAGCAAATCTACAAAGTTTAAATTAATAAAAACAAATGCTTAATCAAGCAACGTTGATACATAACATATATAAAATACATACGCAACTTCCTAACTTTGCATATTTAGCACATTGTACTTAGATGCTTCATCATTCGACTACAATGTTCCAAAGTTATATGGCCTTGGTTATGAAACGCTATTTTACTAATATACTGAATAAATGATCACGTAAATACCGTCACAATATTTGACAATGACACTGAGGTGATCGATAAATATGTGATGGTGCGTCGATGCTACGCGAACCGAGAGCCGAGCCACGAACGAACAGGATTCGTTCGCGATGTCAAGTGTGGACGTACGCACGGCTACAGATCAATCTATGCATTTCAAATATAAGCTGACCTCTCATCGTACGGAAATCCTATACAATGCGAGTTCAGCTTATACTGGACTTGTATAGCTTGATATGTAGCCGTGTGTACAAAGAGCTTACAAGGAGCATATAACGAGCCTTCAACGAGCGCGATGCAAATCGTGTTCGTGAAAAAACTGACAATCGGGCGGAGCGCAATCGAGCTAGAGACGAATGCTCATTCGAGGATCGCAAGACCATCTACGCGAACAACGAACGAATCCTGTTAGTTCGAGGCTCGGCTCGTGCTCGCTTTGCGAAGCATGGACGCTCCATTACGTCTTAAATTGCGTATTTTTTTTTTAAATAAGGGTAATTATGCATAGGCTAAACTTTTAGCAATTTATCATGTTACGAGGGTAGATTGGGATGATAATAGTTTATTTTAATTGCACAATAAGATGTAGTAAAATAAAACCGGCCAAGTGCGAGCCAGACACGCGCACCGAGGGTTCCGTACAAACCTATAGGTATATAAGTAAATGGTAGTATAGACCTGAGTATTTGATATGAATTTCAATTTATGACGTATTATAAAAAAACTACTGACTAGATCTCGTTCAAACCAATTTTCGTTGGTAGTTTGCATCGTAATGTACATCATATATTTTTTATAGATTTATCATTCTCTTATTTTAGAAGTTACAGGGGGGGGGACACACATTTTACCACTTTGGAAGTGTCTCTCGCTCAAACTATTCAGTTTAGAAAAAAATGATATTAGAAACCTCAATATCATTTTTGAAGACCTATCCATAGACACCCCACACTTATGGGTTTGATGAAAAAAAAAAATTGAGTTTCAGTTCTAAGTATGGGGAACCCCCAAAATTTAATGTTTTTTTTCTATTTTTGTGTGAAAATCTTAATTGCGTTCACAGAATACATCTACTTACCAAGTTTCAACATTATAGTTCTTATAGTTTCGGAAATAAATGGCTGTGACATACGGACGGACAGACAGACAGACAGACAGACAGACAGACAGACAGACAGACATGACGAATCTATAAGGGTTCCGTTTTTTGCCATTTGGCTACGGAACCCTAAAAACCATAGGTAATACAATATTCTATCTCTATGAGTTATACATATAACATACATATAACACATATATATTACATATAACAGCGATTTAACAATTTAGAACAAACTAGTACCTAGCCTAGGACAAGCAGTATTAGGCAGTTTTTTTCACAATAGTTATTTTCTTGCGAGATTCTAACTAAAATCAAATTAACGCGTATCTTTCGATCTTTATATTGAAAAAGATTTATACAAGCAACGTAAAGAACTATTTTACTGAACATTAAAGATGAACCGTTAGCGATTTTGTCACCTATTCAAGTTCTAAGAACTCTAGGTGATTTTTATAATTGATTAAACTTTTATTGCTCAATCAAGAAAATACTTTAATGAAATTGAATGCAAAATTACGTATCCGTTCTTGGCATTCTTTTTTGGGATACCATTCATTCCTGTCAGTTTGACAGACGCAAGAAGTTACGCCATAGGTTCAACAAACAAACGCAGATACTACAAAAATGGGTTCAGTTCATCCCAGCTTAACAGCAAACCGCAAAAAAGCACCGTTGTACGCATTCAACACTCGGCTCTCTCTTATCTGGTTTTTCACATTTGAATAGGCTTGCGTTAGATAAAAATCTCAATAGGTATGTTAAGGTGCTAGCTGTTAAAGCCTAGAACTGGTTTTTCATTAGAGAAAGGCTATAAACTATGTTAAAATGCTGTTTCACTATAATGACGTACCAATTTATCAAAAACTAAGTAGATAGCAGGAACTAAAGTTAGACTCATATATGCGTCTAAGGTTTTTATCATAGTTTTATCTTAACTTGCACTTATCTCTTATCGATAGCGCCAAGAGATAGACAGTGTTATCTATTATATGAAAGGGCTCTACAGAAAACATGTTGTGGTGTAAAAACCGATAATACCGATTTAGAAATGAAATAGGTATATAATGTTATATAACCAAAATGATTCTAATGACTGGACCAACTTACTTTATGACTCAACGTATTTTTATCACGCTTTTATAAGCTTCACGTGTATTTATGTGTATAATGGAATCTTCAAACGTAAATTGCATCGACTACAAAACGTCAGATTAAACAGAAACTTTGCACACTTATCAAGGATCGATGACAATACAATATTTATTTATTTATGGATAATGGCCCTGCCAATCAAATATCTATAGCCATATGAAAATAAGAAAACAAAACTAGCATTCAGAATTAATAAAATATGAGGCGACCCCTAAATGTCGGACACCAATACTAAAGAAAATTGAATTACAAATTCCGACCTTATCTTAACTAGTACAAGTACCGAATTCACACAAGAAAGGTGAAACCATAAAAACATTGCAAATAATTCGGAACCTTTCACCCAAAAACACTGAGTTCATAAATGCCTTGAAATCCTAACGTAAGTAGGCTCAAGCATACATGTAGTCGAAGGAACTGTGCCCATTATCGATGCTATTATAAAACTAGTTGTAATTTCTGTGTCAATAGCTGGAATACGACAGCGTCTGGGTGGGTGGAGGTTGGGGGCCTGGGCGGCCGGGTGGTCGGGTGGTCGGTTGCCTCGCGACACATATAGAGGCTCGGTCGATAAGGAAAGCGGGCCTATGCGTTCCGCATCGGGCTAGGAAACGCAGTAAATGTGTCGTTAAAATTTAGTTTTAAAGGCCGTTTGTAATGGCAGCGTAGTCACTTGATTTCATTCGATATTTGAATTGTAACAAAGCTGTTTTACTTAATTGGGCTTTTCTTTGTGCAATGTGGTCAAATAAAAATGGAAAAGACAATAAACTAACCACAATTAAAGTAATGTGGAATGAAAATTTAAATATTTTCAATTACATTGTTCCATAGTTCATAACGTTTTGAGAGACAAGTTTTCTTGATAGAAAAGTTACGTATATATGATTCTTGTTGTATTAGAAAGATAAACTACCAATTGTTTTTTTCTGATTGTCTAATCAAATAATTTTGTTTCTTCCGCAGTATCTCAGGAACTACTATTAATCACACTGCGACCTATGTAGAAACGGCCGAAAGCATAAAAAAAACGAATAAATTACTTTCCGAAACTAGTATAGTAGTATAGACCACCTGCAAATATTTAAAATGTTCGTGTCGTTAACCTTTTAATGTACCCATACAATGTTTATTAATAAAGTCGATAGTGCAAGTTTTAAGTCAGTACCTAGTTAGTTTAAAGTTTTTTTTTTTAGAATTACAGTTTAGTGTTGTTGTTTTGTTAACAAACTTTTTAATTATGTAGTTCAATTTGACCAATATGTTTTCTAGTATGCTCGTATTTGCCTTGTCGGTAAAAAAGCATACGACCCACCTGATGGGAAGCGGTTACCGTAGCCATATGAACGCTTGCAACACACAAGACATCACTCACGCGTTACCGACCCTTCCCCCTCCCCAATCACTTGTTTCATTTAATTAGTTTCATCGCTTCATCACTATTAATCCTTCCTTGTTTTTGTCTCTGGTCATTTATTTTAAAGGACAGGATATATTTTGGAGAGTGTGCGCAGGAATTGTTCAACCTAATTCCACCATCCCCATTTTTACACCGAACCACAAGACGCCGGGAAAATTTTCACCCGTACGTTGTTGACATACCGAAAATACGGACACAGCGTTTTGCATCCTCATTTATAATGCGGACAGCAAGGGAGTGGAACTTGCTTCCGGCGTCTGTGTTTCCTGACGCCTACAATCTAGGAACTTTCAAGGCCAGAGTGAATAGGTTTCTTCTGGGTAAGGGTTTCATCTTAGGCTTCGTCATCGCCCCTTATGGGCGGGTCAGTGGCCAAACGCAAGCCCATTTAATTTAAAAAAAAAAAAAAAAAAAACTAAATAAGCTATTTTTGATTACTGTACTTTTTGTTGTCTATACTTGCATTGTCATCCAATATAATAATGAAAACCTAAATTCAGCTCAATCGGACACTGGGAAGTGGGTCAAATTTAACTTGCAAGATTCGATTACTATAATATATAATATTCTATACTATACGATAAAACCTTGTAAAAATAGGCATCTTCCCTCGCGTAAAACTGAAGAGCGCCACTGAAACAACTAAAGGGAGCTCCCTACGAACGAGGAGTTGAACCGGCGATGCAGAAAACGAGATACACCCCGTAGCTTCCAATGGTAAGTGCCAGAAGAAAGCCAGTATTATCCGCCGCTGGCGAGATTCAACCAGATATCAGATATTTTTAGGGTTCTGTTGGTTTTGAAGATAATTTTGGATGACTTGCATTTTAGTATTTTGTAGAATGTACTTTTAGCTTCTTACGTCTTCAGTCAGAGTGATCTGCTTTAGCATGTTTCTATGAATGTTACTGTGATTATTAAAATCTATAGTTTGTTGGGAATGATACTTATTTTGTACCTTCTACATTATTAAAAGACAACCTTATGGATTCAACAATAAGTATTATAATCGATCAAAATCTACTTTTGAGTCATGCGAGGTAAACAAATCGTCTGAGTATGGTTGTTACAAGCGGTAAGTTGGCTCGCACCCATCGAACAATTAATCCAATGCGATCTGATTGGCTAAGTCAAAGACACATGCGCTCTGATTGGCCAAATCAATAACAAACGATGTAGTGATTGGTCCTTACTATTCAAAATCAGTGCAAAAGCACTGAAGCTGAATTGCTCGGTAAAGGGATTTTTCCTCGATGATCGCACCGAATCGATCACATGACGTGGCCAGACAACGTCATCGTGCCAGCCCGCAATGAGGCGTGCCGGTTAAATCGTCATTTATTAATTTGAATTGCACGTATTTTTTTACTACGTATGTATTTTTGGTGGTGGTATGGTAATGTTTTTAGTCAGTCTGTTACTCAGTTACGAAATTATTTTATTATTCTACATTTATAGAAAGGAGTAAGGGTAATTATATATATTTAATCCTTAAGTTGTGTAGTTATTACATATCCAAAAAACGCGATTCTAATAAACCATAAAAATAGTTCAATTAAGGTGTAAATAAATTGTTATCATAAAATATTATACTCGCTGATCTCTTCTTTTAATCAATAGAGATAGCAATCTTTATTGAAATACTTTAAATTCAATTTATAACGATCTAAATATCTCATAAATATATTAATATCTTTATGTAACGATGAGCATATTAAAATCCCAAAGGGCCTAGTAGCTTTTTTTTTGTTCACGTGAACTGGTTTCATAGAAAACCGGTCTTTGACATATTTTATTACATCGATGCCTTCGCGCAGGCGCAGAATAGTATGAATATACACCGAGTATATTAAATCACCAATATGCAAAAAAAATTTCATAAAATAAATGTCAACATTTTATCAAAATATAGGTAGGTACCACTTAATAAGACACTACTTCGAAATAAAAAAAAACGGCCGAGTGAGTCGGACTCTCAGACGGAGGGTTCCGTACAATATAAACTAACAAAACTTTGCTATGAAAAAAAAAACGCCAAAAAAAGACGTTTCTTGTATGGGCGCCCCAATTTTTTTTTTTTTTTTTTTTCATTTTTATTATTTTTGTTATAGCGGTAATAGACATAAGTACACTTTCTTTTAAAATTTCGGCTGTCTACCTATTACCGTTCATGAGATACAGCTCACTGATAGACAGACGGACGGACAGACAGCGGAGTCTTAGTAATAGGGTCCCGTTTGGCACCCTTCGCGTACAGAACCCTAAAAACAACAATAATGACGTACAGATAGATAATACGGGTATAATTTAGGGTCGGCAACGCGCGAGTGATGTGTGGTGTTGCAAGTGACCATAGGCTACGGTAACCGCTTACCATCAGGCGGGCCGTATGCTTGTTTGCCACCTTAGTGGTATAAAAAAAAACTCAAGTGCAAAAATATTACATACAATACTTTTTTATGGGCGGCAGCTAATAATTCAATACATCATACAAAACATTGGAAACAATCGCAAATATTATTAATTTTTAATATTGTTGCGGTAAGTACCTATTCAATATTTAATTACTAGGCATTTTGGGTATCAATAAAGGATATCGGTAGCAAACTATGTTCATAAGCCGTTAAAGCTAAGTGTCTCCAAGCTCTCATTTGTTCAACTATAAGCCTTTTATGCCCAAAAAGCGGCCTCCATAAGTGCAAACTTCCTAGCCCCACCCTCCCTTTTCTCACGCACCGACGGGAGGCACCCGCCACCCAGTTTCTCCCCCTTAAACCTCCCCAAATCCCCCCATTGCGTCTAGCACACTTGTTCCTAACGACCTCGAAAACTTCGGACTGTAAAAAATATTACAAAATGTAAAGAATCAGTTAACAAATGAACTGCAATTACAGCGTGTATTGTTAAGTTTAAGGTCAGACTGATATTGTTTGAAAGTTGAAAATTTCCTTTTCTTTAAAAAATATTATGTAATTTCTTTATAATTTTAATTGCCTACAGAATTTGTTACGTTTCATTGATAATCTGCGCCTACTTAGCTACCGTATTATGGATTTACGTATTTAATATAACTACTGCTACCTACTAGTATTATGGATTTTTTATTGACTTTTAGATATTTTTATCAGTGTATTCGTTACAGTACCTTATATTACGTTTTTGGTACAATATTATTATTATATTAGAAATATTTACACAATTAAAAATAATTTTAGAAACATTGCCTAAGTTTACAGTATTTGTACTCAAATAGTAGGTATTTCATGTCAGCAAAAGAGACGTGACGTGTGACATTTAACAGTCGAATTTGAATAAATATATCGTTTGGTACCACATCCCTCATGCGACGCATGCAACTGAACCTCACACGTATATCTTATAAGCGTATTTTAAATAAGATATATTAGAATTAATTGAACAAAGAGTAGAATATTGATTGGTTAAGGTAGTCAGTTACCATGAATTAGAATGCTGCTAAATTACATCAAAGTACGTCATAAAAAGTAAGGTCAAGGCTACACGTATTGGACTCGCTTCTGAAAAATCCGTATTATTATTTCAAGCAAGATTTTTGACGTAATCAATTTGAACTCTGTTTGTCTTTAACCTCATCTAGCTAAACCGATTGCATTGATTGTTTTCAAACAGACAACTTATGTTATAGAGAACCACAAGGAATAGTAAGTTATAAAATAAAATAATATTTTTGGTTTTAATGATTCACGCACGCACCGAAGTGTTTTCGTTACAAGCTTGTGATAACAAAATGCATTCGTCATTTGTTTTCAGAATATTTCACGGAAATTAGATAAGTAGTATATTGCATGGATTGTAATCTTTTGGCACGTGTAAATATTAAAGAATAAGGGTTGCACATGAGCCGTATGGCAATATATTTATGTAATTTTGCATGCTAAATGTTATAGATGTTTTTTTTATGGAAAAAAAGTCTGTGAAAAATTGGGAATACCTCAAAGAATAATTAAACAAATTGACAGTAGCATCTTAATTTATTGAAGTCGAGAGTATAAATCAAAATTATTACAAGTTCCCACATTATGTAACTGATTGATATATTTCTTAATACAGTTTGAAGTTTGCATATCAGCATAACATTTCCTTAAATCAAATGGCGCTATCAACGACCACAATAATTTGACTGTTTTACAAAAAACTTAAACCAACTTCAAAGTACACTAAGAAGTAATAAAATCTGATCTGATGACAATGGGACCAAACGGGAAGTGTAGCCTTCCAAACAAAAAAACTGAATTTTCCAAATCGTTTAATAAATGACGGAGTTATGAGGTAACAAACATAAAAAAACAACCGAATTGAGAACATCCATCTTTTTTTGAAGTCGGTTAAAAACTAAATCCTCAACACATTTTATACACAACTCAGTACATGCATTCAAAGATAGCAAACATAAAATTGATAATCGGTATCGCAAATATCGTCAGTCAAAAAAAATATAGTGCCAAAATTATCGCGGGCTGGAGTCAACGACCTCTTTATCAATTTAGCAAGGTTTCGCGGACGTGCATGCTCGTGACATTATGCGAAGTTAAACTTGCGTGATAAATGGTGATATTAATATACCTAATTATTATGAAATTATGCACTGTTAAAACAGCTACACAAAGTTATAGCTTGTAGCGGGTCTACGGGACTTTCGTAGGCATTGGTTATCATATTTACTCGAAATCAAAAAGTTATTTTTTCAGTTTAGCCCCTGATAAGTTACTTTTGTTCTCTACTATCGGTTCGGAATACACTTAAACTGAGAAGACTCCGAGGAAAAATATCATAGCATTTTATTTGTGCATCTTATATTTAATATTACAGTTTTATGTCCTCAAATAAACAAACAAAAATAGCCTCTGTGTTGTAAGTGGCAAATTATGTAGCAAGTTATCGAGGGTCTTAGTTAAAAAAAAAACGGCCAAGTGCGAGTCAGACTCGCGCACCGAGGGTTGGGTTCAATTTATGACGTATTAAAAAAAAACTACTTACTAGATCTCGTTCAAACCAATTTTCGGTGGAAGTTTGCATCGTAATATACATCCAATATATTTTTTTTAGTTTTATCATTCTCTTATTTTAGAAGTTACAGGGGGTGGGACACACATTTTACCACTTTGGAAGTGTCTCTCGCGCAAACTATTCAGTTTAGAAAAAAAAAATATTAGTAACCTCAATATCATTTTTGGAAACCTATCCATAGACACCCCACATTTAAGGGTTTTATTAAAAAAAAAATGTTTCAGTTCTAAGTATGGGGAACCCCCAAAATTTATTGTTTTTTTTCTATTTTTGTGTGTAAATCTTAATGCGGTTCACATAATACATCTACTTACCAAGTTTCAACATTATATAGCTCTTATAGCATTTATAGCTCTTATAGTTTCGGAAAAAAGTGGCTGTGACATACGGACGGACAGACAGACAGACAGACATGACGAATCTATAAGGGTTCCGTTTTTTGCCATTTGGCTACGGAACCCTAAAAACGACTGTCGCTTAGCTTCTAGATAATTCTTTCAACTAAAGTATTATTTGTATGTTAACTGGTAGTAATATAGACGTTATGGTTTAAGGGATTTATCTCCCTGAAATTCAGAACTGTAATTTTACCCTTGAACAATATATTGGTGTGGTGGTATGATACAACTAAAATTATTTCCTGTTTTAATGCTGAAATGATAACAATTAACCTGTTACTTCACCGCTTATCGATACGGTTTTTAAGTTTTTGTTATTAACTACTTTATATTATTAATTAAACTCAATAGGTAAATGACAGCAGTAATATTGTGTCATTATCTCTAAATCGAAGATAAAGCCGAATTTTGAATAAAATTGAAGCCAGACGACTTTTATCTGTTTCAGCACCGAACCATCAATCTAATATGAAAAATCGGAAACTTGGAGCCAATTTTTTCAGCCCTGGTTTTTATAATTAACTACGAAATTAAATTTGATCGTTTCATTCATTCAATAAATTCTTCGACTTCACCCCTCAATAATAAACCACACTCATTATAAAGCGACTAAATAAAAAAGTCATGATAATTAGCCAACGAATATAATTGTTACATACACATACAAATTGTCATCATATTTATCAATTGAACTGTGAATTGTAAACTGTAAATTGTAGTTATAAACTGTAACCCCATTTAGGTCGCCGCCTACTTTCTATTCCAATAGAGATATAACTTGTTCTTTATTGTAAGTTATATTTATTTTATAAATCAAATCCCAATATTTGCCAACATTGCCACGTAATCATAGATATTTTTTACAACTACCAATTTTTTTTTTTTTTTTTTCCATTCATCATCATCATTGACAAGAGATGTTGCCTACTGCTCTTCTTCTTCTTATTTTTAGTTTGGCAACTAAGCCCAAATTAGTGCTCATTTCTGCCAGTGTCGAAGTATTCGGCCCGTACGCTATATATTTTTAAAATGTAATTATGTTCAATGTTTTATTTTTTATTTTTGTAGTTGTACATTATTGTTATTCTGTTTTTTTTTTTAATGTTTCTATTATTTAACTGCTTTTGTTTTTTTCTTAATTTGTTTTTATTTTTTAATTATTTTTTATTTCAATTTTATTTTCTTTTTTACTGTCTTCTGTGTATGTTATATGTAACAGTGTATGTAATTGTGTTGTGTTACTGTCAAAATAAATGTTTTTTCTTTCTTTCTTTCTTTCTGAATGCGTTTATGAGATTAAAAAAATACAGATATTCGCTTTTAGTAGGGCGTAGCAGTCGATCGATAGCGGTACGATCAGCTCGTAAATAATTAAGGGTCTCGCGCTAAGGGCGTGTACTAAGGTACATGTGTAGGTTAGTTAGTAATGCACCCTTTAGTTTATATCCATGGGGCGTTATCCAATTCTGTACTAAGTAATGTAGTTTTGATAGAAAGCGTTGAAGAAACGAAAAACTGTATATTTGCTCATTAAGCTTAAAGACTGTTTTATTTTTATTAAAGCTTGTATTCAATGATAGGGCTTCACTTCATCATCATCAGCCTACAATGTCCCACTGCTGAGCACAGGCCTCCTTTCACAAATCAGGGTGAAAGGGAATGGGCAGATACTCCACGCGTGCGGATCGGTGGAGGTAGGCTAGTGGCCAACCTACTGTTGGAATTTTTCAAGCCGCCTAAGAGGCATCGAACTAGCTTAACGACTATCACAATTAAGTGATAACCGGGACCAACGGCTTTACGTGCCTTCCAAAGCACGGAAACGCTCGATTTGAAATACCACTAGGTGGTCACCCATCCAGGTACCGACCAAGACAGACGTTAACTTTGCCGATCGATTAAGAACGCCTAATCATGCTACACCACGAGGGCTTCACTTACGTACGTGTAATGCCATTAATTAGCGCGTAGTACGCAGACATGGCCGGATTAATGTCTTAAGACGTTAACTCAAATCAAATGATTGTGTATACTAAATAAAGTTAAAGTTAATAATAACGCATAGTTTAGTGCATCATTTATTGTACGTTAATTGGACGTTAATCGTCACGCTGGTGAAGCCCTAGCATAAAGACTGTATAACTAAGTCAGTGTTACAGTGGCCTGCGACCCACTCTTGTATTCACAATACGTCTCGTGTCTAAAATCTTCAAATAAATATCGCAAATAAACTTGTTGCTAATCTAAAATTACTAGATAAAGTTTGTCAATTAGCGAATAGCCCTGCGATACCGAACAAATTTGGGTAAACATTCTCCGGTTGCTAGGATGACTCATCAATATAATAAGATCTCGACCTCCTCGGAAGAAGTAGATATATTCTCCAATACTATGGAGAAATTTAAGTATTTGATTCGTACTCAACTAAATGGTGTGGAAGCGTTGATATACCTACCTATCTTAACTGACCTTAGTAATTTTACATTTTACATTACATTTTATATTACTGATAATTTTAATAATAATTTTTCAAGTCATCGATGACTATTCATAAATGCAAATATTTATTCTATGTATAATTTAATAATAATTTTGAATTTTGATTGTTTCTTTTTTGTCATAATTGTATTTTTTCTGTGTTATCTGTTTGTGCTTTCTGTGATGTCCTGTAATTGAAGAAGCACTAGGTGTATAAACTGTAATTATTGTTGATTAGAATGTGAAGTGTATTCTTTGTTGGATATCCAAATTAAATAAATAACTTACAATTTTATTGGCAATGCCACGAGTATTATTAGCACTACCACAATTTACTTAAGCTGTGTCATTACTTTAGTAGTACGTGTTCGGAGGCTTAAAAGATTTTATTAGTTTTTTAATTGATTTTGGTTTGAATAAAATCTACTCTTTCCGTTTATATTAATGAAATGGTAGTTTATTTCATAAAAATCGTAACTACAATATTTTCCATCGAACTATGAAGTAAGAAAACTAGAAAAGCTTCCAATAAATTAAGGTATCTAAATATAATTTGTGCTGAAAAATTTGATAAGGTCTGGATAATTATTGAGGACAATTAATATTTTCAAATTCAATTTCATAATGACTCAAATAAATAATTTAATTCTGACTTATTTAGTCACAAAAAATAGTTATTTCTATATTTCACATATGAGTCGGTGTATTTTTCAATTGAACTTGAATAACGCAATCAATGTTTTACTAAGTACTAAAAATCTAAAAGAAGTAGCCGGACTGGATTAGAGTAGTAGCAAATAAAAAAGAACTATGACGAGAAATGCGTTTCAAGAAGGCCCAGCAGTGAACTACAAAAGGCTGATGAAAATATTTTGCATCTCATATATAGGTCTTTCAAGGCCATAGTGAATAGGTTCCTTCTGGATAAGCTTGTTTCAACTTAGGCTTCGTCTTTATCCCCTATGGGCTGGTCAGTGGCCAAACACAAGCCCATTTTATGTGAGGAGTGTCCCAGGATATTATTATTTTATTAAAAGAAATAATAAGTACAATAGAGCTGTTTACGAAGCTATGGTGCTATCATTTCACCATATCGCAGAGTTTGTGGCCTCGAAGCGTAGACCATTCAAAGTTTGACGATTTTAAATTGCAAATTGTTTAAATAGATAAACACCCTGGTATCATAATACTTGTACCTACATAGTTTCGTATATGCCACGGTGTGTAGTTACAGTTTATTTATATATTGTCATGAAGAAATGTAATTACTTTATGAGATAATGCGTATTTTCAGGTAGGCAGAATTGTTTGTGCCAAAGGGTTCCTTACCCAAAGGGTGCCAGCCAACGGGCCCTATTACTAAGCCTCCGCAGTCCGTCCGTCCGTCTGTCTATCAGCGGGCTTTATCTCATGAATCGTAATCTCTTCTCTGTCGTTTCGCTCTTGGCAGAGCGGTCGTGGTCACGTTGAGGCGTCCACATAGGTGATAGAGGCGGACACGGCTCTCCGCACGATCTCCCGCCATCTCTCTCTGTTGGCAGACTGTCTGGTGCAGTCAGACACGCGGTTTCCCACTGCAGATTTTATTTGGTCAGACCAGCGCATAGGTGACCTGCCGCGCGATCTGGTTCCCTCCACTTTTCCCTGTATGACCAGCCGTTCAATGGAGTCATTATCCCGCCTAGAAACATGCCCAAAGTACTACCGCCTGCCTACGTGATGCCTAGCTCCTGGATTATGGACTCGTTGATCCGAAACTCCGTCCACGATATCCCGAGCATCGTAATAGGTAGATGACATTTTCAAAGAATGTGTAATTCTATTGTCACTATAACAACAAATAATAAAAAAATAATTTAATTTATAAATTAAAGGGGGCTCTTTAAAGAAACGGACCCCTTCTTTATGGAACCCTAAGTGTGCGAGTCCGACTGGCACTTGTTTCTCGTATTGTAATTCGTTTTGTTTCGGTTTTATGTAAAAGATGACAAGAATATTTAATTATTACAACTTATTTTTGCGTGTGCGTTCATTACATTGTTTGCTTATCGTGAAATGAAATTGATTCCACTACTGTTTACTGTCACAATATACTACCAAATTGTAATGCAATGTAATGAATACCTGTCAATCGTACATAGTAACACGTAACACAGATAAAGCGTACGTGTTGCTACTATATCACAGATTTCCTTCAATTTTGATAAAAAAAATAAAAAAAAAATATTCATTCACGCACACTTCAGGCTTCAATTGTCCTACTTAAATCTGATAACATAATTAACAACTATCAGTTAAATAATTATATATTCAACAATTAATTTTATTTATTTTTTATGCAACAATATTTATAAAACACATTTTTAAATTAATGTCAGGAAACAATCTGGCTTATTTAAATACTACATTATGCAATCAGTTGCCTAGCCTCTACAACAAATCGCCTTAGGCCGCATAAACCCAGCATCTTCTACTTTATACCTTGTTTATCTCATTAAAAAATTTAGTCTTTATTATTATGAGTATTGATTTCAGAATTGAAAAACTTATATTAATACATCTACACTTCATCTATCAATGCATATATGGCTTTTTTTGGTCAAAAAAGCTTTATGTCTAACGTCATAAAGACTTTCATTACGGGAATTATTTTTAAAATTATATGAGTAAAATACGAATTAAATTAAGTTTCTATTCTAATGCTTGTGAAATTCTGATAATGTGGATTATCCACCCGTTCCTAGATATTTGAATGCCAATACTAACCTTCGCAGTATAATGTGACATCCGCGAGGCTCTCTGAGTTCCAGAGGTTCGCGAATGATGTAGCCAGATTCGAGCCGAAGCTGTTCCATTTCAAACAGTACTGCTGCTGCTGGGAGTCCATGCCCGGGCCGCCTCGTATTCCTGCCCTGTAACAATATGAGGACTAGTTCAACTTGGGGCACAATATTTAACTAATAACCGTCTTTGTGTGGCCAACAATAAGGTTTAATATGGATTAATATTCGGTAGATTCCCGGTTATTTATTCATCAGAAAAAGGCAAACCTTATAAGTGATTAGTACTTATAGTTAAAAAGCACTAAAAATATAATAAATATTTAAATAGTGTCTTTAAAAAATCATACAAAATGCCATCTGCTTATCAACATAAGAACAACACTATTGAATATTAAAGGTACATACAGATAAAGTTAATATGGAAAACTACTATTCTCTAGAATAGTATGTTACGTAACGTATCATAGTTTATCAATAAATAGTTTTCAATGTCAACTTATCAGCTTGACAAAATATCAAATTAGTGCTAAATTCAACTGTTTTGGAACCAATTCAAGGCTTTCTTGAGACTGCAGCCATTTTGGATATATATTTCATTAAACTGAATAATTGGTAAATTGTTTAAAAAAACAGATATTTCATGATGGCGCTGATGAGATGTGCAAATACTGTAACTGGAAAGTAATCCCGTGAAAATAAAGGTGCAAGTTCGTAGCCGACTGCATGCAGCAGCAACAGACGACTTGTCGTCGCGACACTACTTCTTTCTCTTTCGTTTCTATGTAAGAAATTCAAAAATTCTAAAATTTTAAGGGCCAGCTGGTGCGATTTGTTAAGACTCTGGATTCCAATCGCGCCGCAGGTCGTGGGTTCGATTCCCACACAGGAAATGCATTTGTGTGCATGAACATGTCTGTATGTTAAGTATGTATTTACAAAGAAAAAAATAGTATATGTATTATATCAGTTAACTGGTTCCCATAGTACAAGCTCTGCTTAGTTTGGGATCTAATGATCGTGTGTCAGTAATGTCCCAGGATATTTATTTATTTATGCATTACTATGAAGGCGATGTGTCGCTAGCGACGGAAGGTATTTCATAGTGATACATAGAAAATAGTAGTGTCGCTACGACACGTCTGGTGCTACTGCATGCAGTTGGCTATGAACTTGCACCTTAAGAAATATTGCGTCAAATAATAAATAAAATAAAATTCCAAAAAATAAAATAAAAAAAAGAACTCGCTATGTGTTATGTAAACATTTTTCAAAGCAACAAAGGCATGCTTATAAAATTTCATTGGCCACACAGGCCGGGCAGTTGCCAGGCTCGGCAAGGTCGGGGGGTGAACAACCGATGCATGATCGATGGCCCTAACTACCGGCCATGCTGAATACGTAATGTACTGCCAGTAACTTCTGGCCAGTTCCCACGTTGGCTTTTGTAAATTGTCCATTTAATATCAGTGCTATTGATTTTCTGATAGTTAACATACATTAAGGAAATGCCTTTCTTATAATTTAGAATTTCCTTTGAAGTTTCTGTTTGTATTTAAGGACTTAATTGACTATGTATCTACCGTGTTGTGAGCCATTTTAGAGACCTGTTTGAAATTGAAAAATAAAGCCTTTCAGGTCATCCTCTGAAGAAAATCCTCCAATTTGAAAATATAATAATAATGAAATTATGTTCAGATTTTACTAATATAGTTTAAATTAGGGTTGAGGGTGATATAATTGCATTAAAACTATGTACAGCCTGTTTGGGTTCTACCCTTTGTATTTTATACATATACAAAAGGCTCCATATTCGAGGAGGTTAGTGCCCCAGCCGAAGGTACATATTATATGAGCTATTAGTGCTGACAACTCTCTCATCACTTTCTTGCAAACAGTATTGAAAAAGGATAGAAAATATTTAAAGCTGTCAAATAAGTCCGTGACCAATTGTCACGGCGGATAAATTCACTTTATATCAAGCAATTTAACTAATTTTACTGAAACAAACATTATATCATTGTCTTATGTTCTTTATTATATAGAGTTATAAGCAAGACATAAATATGATTAGTAAATATCATTTGTAAACAACAAAATCGACATTATTGTGTAGCAAATATAATGCATTTCTGTAGACCATCTACGAAGCTACGTGCAGAATTCGCATCGTAGCACATGCAAAATTACTCGGAGCAAATATTTGCAATCGCTACGAAATGCTACGAAATGATAATACTTCGATCGAAAGCAAAGTGAAGAATTTCTAAACAATATTTTTTTTCGTTACATACTCAATTTTTACTGATGTTATAGGAACTTTTTAGAGACTAACTAATACAAATCATTTATTAAAGTTCTTAGGTTTGAGTTGACTTTGAAAGTCCCCTTACTGTAAAGTTATTCATTATTATGCGCATAAGAACGTTCATTAGGATTTTACATTCTGACAAAGAACGTATCAAGGCGCCAACTTCGGGGAAAGAAAGAACACAAAGTAAGAAATGGGATTTTCGCCTTCGTCATATGAATCTAGTTTTGATTTTGAAGCTTTTTACAAATTATGTTGGTAAAAGATATATGCTATTTTTTAACCGACATCAAATAAAGGAGTAGGTTCTCAATTCGGTTGTATATATTTTTTTTTATGTTTCTTACCTCATAACTCCGTCATATATTAACCGATTTGGAAAGGTTGCATTATCATCAGATCAGGATTTGGTTACTTCTTAGTGTACTTTGAAGTCGGTTTAAGTTTTTTGTAAAACAGTCCAATTATTAGATTAGATTAGAAGCCGTTTAGATTTTATACAGTGCCGTCGTGTAGTTATACGTACCTGCAAAAGAAGTTTGAAAACTATTCTGCGCGATATAGCAGCATTAGTCGAACCCATACTAAGTAACCGAGTTAATAAACTGGTTACAACGTAATTTCTATGCATGAAAAACAATTCAGTAGTACGTTCTCTCGGAATATGGTACCTACACAATTTTCTTATTCATAAAATGCATCAGCGTTTTTTAAAAAGATTTCTGTACGATGTTGCAGGTCACCGAACTTCTTTCTAAATCTGTCTCAAAGTTACGAAATAATTTGTTTTGCAATCTAACAACGGCGTCTCTTTCTTTGACGATATCCAATTATCTGTTGTTTCCCAAACCGGCATAGTTACCTACCTGCCTATCTACCTATAATCAACGAATACTCGTCTATTCCACGCACATCCATTGCACTGGGAGTCGATACGGTATCGATTTTGATTCTCATCCAACTCCGTTACAGCCTAACTGTATATTTGCATGCGTGCACGTATTCCAGCCAATTTTAACAGACCTGCGATGACTCTATTAACGACTCCCTTTGCTATTTGATTGCAGCGCAATGAGGGGGAGGGGAAGGTCTAGTATGGCTGGTTGGTGTGGAATTTCGGCTGCGACCTGGTTCCGGTATGCAGTACACGCGCATGCGTAGTAAAGCTGTTAGGAGTGGGGGCGTGGGGGGGGCGTTGCATCGAGTTGCGCAAAGTGCCGCAGCGGTCACTCTGCAAGCAAAGCACAGAGAAATTTGGAAAGCGAGAGTGTTTGACTGTGACAAATAATGAACGGGAATCGATGGTTTGAATGAATATTTCGTACGTAATTACTGAACTACTGACACCAACTTTGAAAACACACTTATCTGAAAAACAATGTATCCTCTTTAACAACAACGCATCACTTCATGACGCACAAAGCTGTTTTAATAATTATATTAAAAAAAAGATAAAAAAATGCAACATATATTACAAAACTTGATAAGAACCGATAAATCACTATCATGCAATTGCATTCGACCCATATATTGAACTGATTCCCTTAAAGTAGGTTATCAACTCGACACGAGTTTATATATATTCTTACAAAATAGAGATTGCATGATTTGACTTGTATACTGTGTATTTTTATAAGTCTTAGAATTTATACGGACTAATCTTATAATATAAAACTGTTTTACTATGGATACCTGCCAAAATACACCTTATCCCAAATACACAGTACAATAAATAGGGTCGGCAACGCGTGAGTGATACCCCTGGTGTCCATAGGCTACGGTAACTGCTTACCATCAGGCGGGCCGTATGCTTGCTTGCCACCTTAGAGGTATACAAAAAACACCCTGGTAATGGGCCTTGCTCATAGGCTAATAGCACAGCTAATCTCTATATATAAAAATGAATCTCTATTTCCCTTGGTCACGCCATAACTTGAGTGACTTCACCGATTTCATCCATCTTTTTTTTACTATCTCGGATAAAGTTCTTACGGATAAAAATTAAAAAAGTTGCGTTATTAGAAAATTTAAGATAACTGTAGGGTAGGGATATCTCGGGTACGCGGGTGAAACCGCGGAGCGCAACTAGTAGTCAATAGAAATAATGTCCCGAGACATTCTTCAAACACGGACATTTGATTCCAAACTAAGCAGAGCTATGGAAAACAAATTTCAGATACACTACTATACAAAAGTTATTACTCTCAGCCTTGGTACAAATTGACATGTTATGCACACATTTATCTGTCCTCAGTAGGAATCGAACCCATGAATTTTGGCGTGTCGTAGGGTACCTTACCAAACATGGCAATAGTCGAATAATAAAGTTTTTGTTATTGTTTTAATAGTACATTGTGATACATGTGTGCAAAGTTGATCATTACAGACGAGGCGGTAACCGCGGAGCGGAAAGATAGTAATTAATATAAAGATGAACCCCCTTACTCATAAAGCGCTATTTAACTAATATACTGATTAATTGGTCACGTAAATAATGTCACATTATTTGACAATGACAATAGAGTGACGTTATTTACGTGAACCTTTAAACAGTATATTAGTTAAATATCGTTTTATGAGTAAGGGGGATAATCTTCAATATAGTTATTGTCACATTACCCAATTCACAGTTTTTGAACAAACTATCCAGAGATTGTCGTCAAGAAAGAAATTATTATGAAAGGTTACTAAAGTGATTATCTACTATTGACGCTGACTGTACTCTATACCAAAACAATGGCGATGTAACAAGCGTGTAGTTATAACGGTGATAAACAACCGGCTGCATGGAGTTCAATGCATTAGTTGAATTCCCCCTTCCTTCTCTTTTTACTTACTCTTTAAAATATTGGGTAAAAAAGGAATCCTTATGGTGCCACTCCGTCCATCTATCTGTCTGTCCATCTGTCACAGCGGTAGGTATATTCCAGCAACATCTTATGCCAACGATTTGAAATTTGGAAAAGCTTTAAATATTGATTACCCAAATATAACGTCATTTTTTTTTATATATTCAATTTATTTGCAATAGAGACTGAAATGGGGGCCCCTATTCAAGGTTTATCAGGGGTATCATATAAAAGGGCTTTTTAGTAAGTTTTAGAATAAAAAGAGAGAGAGGGGCGTTGCACAGCACGCAGGAAATTAGGTAGTTATACAATAATTTGCCGTATTCTTTAAAAGTAACTTTTAAAGAAAACCACTTTTAACTTGTTTGAAATAGCTGTGGAAAAGCGAAATGGCCTGCTAACAAGGACATTAAAAAACCTGTTTTGTACTACTGACAAACTGAAATAAACATTTAATATTGTAATTAATTGGCCAAATGTTTATATTAACAGCTAACGAGTTTTTATACGTTTACTTGAATTATTTTCAAATAAATCCTTGGCCTTTTTTACGGCCTTCAATAAATGGATATTCCTGAAATAATATTACACACACGTATTTTAAATTTGTATGCAGTTTGAATATTCATTAATTTGGGGTTAATAAAAACAACATGTTAAACAAACGACAAAAAATTATTATTTTATTGTAATTTATATTTTGCAATTAGTTTAGGCAATTTATTTAATTCAAATAGTATTTGGGTACCGTTGCAAGTTTTATAAATTGTATGAAACTGGTATTCATTTTGCATTATTTGTTCTAAGAACTTCTTTAATACTTTCTTATTTAAGGGTTTGGAATCCGGGGAAAGCAACTGATGATTATTATGTATACAATTTTAAAACCGCCGTTAATTATTCATAATAATAGCTTTTTAAACAACTTTAGCACATAAAAATAATATTTTGAATGTGATTCTGTAGGTATACGAAATTGAAACCGTTGTTTCTAGGTCAACCGAACCTCAAACCAACGTCGCTAGAAAATGCATTCTGCGGTCGGGCGGTGCCGTTTAGAAAGAAAGGTGAGGCTAGGGTTGTCACTTCAGGCATTTGCCGAATTTAGCTGGCATTTTAGTGTGGTATCCAGCCGACGCTTTGTCAGGTATTTTTAATTTTGCTTGTAGATTTAAACATTTCATTTTTTGGTTTAACTTAATATTTACCTACGAATAAGTATTTTCAGTTTCGTGCACATTTTTGATCTTAAGAATTAATTATTTCCTCTGATATTAAAGAGCTCAACATGACAGTAAAATAAACAATATCACGAATACAAAGTGGGAACCCTACATATCCCACTGCGGATGACCAACGATGCGTACTTCACTTACCTACCCGTGGATTCCTTACGCCTGCGTACGCTCAAAGATTACGCAAGTAGTGTCGAAACTCGATGCTCTTACCAACGGGTTTCTAAAATTCTCACACGGCTTATCTAGATGCAGCTATTTGCTATTTAATACCACGGTAGATCACGTTTTAGTTTGTTAACTAACTTTATTTCGATGTCGCAGATAAAGTTGTATGTCAAACGTGAACTATTATCATATTACACGGTGCATACAGAAAGTTTTTGCAACTGGCCACTTGTAATCTAAAAATAAATTGCCATAAACTCTCTTTTAGGTAACATTTTAGTTTGCGTGATAGTCAATTGTTTTTTTAGTGCGGCGTCCTGTTTATGGTTGGCACCCGAAGGGTACTAACGGGACCAGAGTTTTATTGGCGTTAGGTGATGATGCCCCATCTTCTTACTCGGTGTATTCGTGATTTAATGAATTTAGAATCAGACGTGGTCATATCCATGACGATTTATGTGACGGTCGGTCGGCAACTAAAAAATTTTTGAATCTTTTAGGAGCTTAGGTATTATTTGAATAATTACATTTAAAGTACTTAAAATCAGACCATCGAACGACACCGCAGCACAAACAAAAGCACAAAATGAAGAAACTATTCGTAGAAAGAAGCATTGACATATTATGAATGCTACAAAAGGTTGCTCGTAATTGTATAATTCAATTCATTATTCTAGGCATAAAATCAAGGAAGTAGGCCGGCATACCTACTTAGGTACCCACCTTAGCTAGTTATCTAGTTATGTATGTATAGGATATAAACCTAGGTACGGTATATACATGACAATGCAAACAAAAAGGCAACTTTCTAATGCATCGCGTTTTCGGTACAGAACACGTGTTGGTCTCTACATAGGCCGCGGGACCATCAAAATAGAAAGTTGCAAGAGGCGCGATGCAATGCGTACGCGCACGAAACTGCGCTCAGATAGATACAAACTTTAGGAGTCCGTAGCATTGTTCACAAATCTTGAGTATTTCAAAAATGTTTTATAATTAACCTCGTCAGTATTGAAGTAAACAGTAAATCACAGAATTTAGTTTTTATAGGTCTGTCAGCAACAAAAAAGCATTTCATGGCTCATGCAGCTTAATTATTTGTTGAGTACCGTAGCTTGATTTTTTACTCATGTATAATTATATCATATAGTAGTTTTATTTGATACCATTCCTACGGAATCAAAACTAAATTAATGCATTGCACGCACACCAACGCGAACCAGTGCGTGCACTATCAAACCAGCCTTTCACTCGGTTGCAAGTTTTACAGCTTTGTTTTAAGTCTCTTTCTTATATAACGGTTCTTTTATATCACTCATATAAAGATTTTTGACCAAAATATTTCAAAAATAGTTGCAAGAAGAAGAATTTTAGACAGTTTAGTTTCAACCAATTATACCCAGATATTTCAAAAGATAACCGGAATATAACTATTTACAAACGGTACGCAGTAATTATGTTCTTGAAATGACGAAACTGGATTGAATCAAAATAAGAACACTCGACATGTAATTAACGAAGTAGTCCCATAAAAATCAACGAAAGTAATAAAAACTTACGTAGCATACGCTTAACTTGACCAATCGCATATAAGTTTCTATAATCATTCATGGATGACAACTTTCATTTGTTTATGACGTAATGAGAATAAATCAATAAAATTAAACATATTATTTTAAAGCCTGCTTTAGGTTTTGTCAGAAATATATGCCATAATAAAAAGAAAAAGAAAACGAATTAACTATAATTCATTACGGAAGCCAAAATACAATTTCGAATTTACTGTGACGAGATACGGAATAATAGAAATAATACATCAGTTCCGCGTAGGGTCATCCAAAAATAATGCACCAACCGACCTCTATGGGCTTATTGTGAAAGAAATAATCCTTGACCTAAATAGTCGCAAGCCAAAGGGAATACCAGTTCCATCCAGTTTGGGTCGACTGTCCCACATGGGTTAAATTACTTATTGTAATTTTGGACGGTGTTGTGGTAAGTAACGATGCATTTTAAGCTGTAGTATGGGTACTTAGTCCGAAAATCGACCTCTATGAATTCGACTCACGGGTGAATATCGCATGTTTTCTGGTCGCACCGTCAAAACGAACACAATTGGCGCAATTTTTTAAAGATTCTTTTTTTCGAATTTAAAGCAGATCTTATGCAATTCATCAATTCCAAATCTTTTAATGTATTGAATTGTATATAATGAGTAACTATTTTACCAAAAAATATTGGAATCACTTAGGATCTGCCGAGAATTCGAAAAAATGAATTGCGCAGAAATATTGCTTTAGCTTCCTTTTTAGCCCCCCTTGTCTTTATTATTTAATGTTTGATCCTGCATTCTTGAATCGAGCTTACATTTCTACCAACTTCGTTTGATATGTTTTACCCTACATATAATGACCTGAACAATGCGAGATGCGGAAAACCAAACACTGCGGTTATGAGCTCCGTATGTTTAGAAATACCCATCATTATTTAGAATTAACTCCTAATTTGTAATGGTTTAAGTCAGTTGTGTGAGTTGTCAGTCAATTGTACAGATAAATTAAAAAAGGCATTGCAATTAATAAATAACTGTTATACTTTTGAACTTGATTGACTGCAAAATATCAATAAATACAGTAATATTATGTTATTTAAAAAAAAGCTGACGAGTTTAAACTGTTGATGCATCTGATTCTTATCGTCGCATTTTGTTGAAAGAAGGAAAAGCAAGAATAGTGCAAACATATTTTATTATACAATAGAGCGGCTTTTGAAAATATTAGTAAGGAGGAACTACTTAAGACCTGGAATTGCATAGCAAAATACATCAACATCTGACCCCCACACCAATAGCCCCACAGTTTCAATTGGGTAAATATAACACTGACCACGGGTGTTTCGTGGGCTCCAACAGATTTTACAGAAATGAACATATTTCATAACCAATAGTTCATAAGGAAGTCTACAAATTCGTGTCATTGGTTTTTCTTATCAAAATGTAATTGTGGTGTTTTCCCATAACATAATTTATTGCATTGGTGAGAAACTTAAAATAACACCTACTTCAATAATGCAATTGATGAGTAACGTTTATTTTGTGTATTTGTATGGTAAATTATATTTTAAACACATGCATAATACATATATACATAGCAGTTTCAATCGGCAGGGCTATTTAAAAACGCTTGGATTCGATATCGGAAACGGATTCAAAACTACCGAGGCGGTTTTCCGCAATTGCTATTTTAAATTTCAGAATTTGTATTTTTGATGTCTCTTTATGGAAAGATCATATCGATTCATCGTAAAGTTTTCGGAAATTAAAATAGCTATTGCTGAAATTCGCTTTGGAATTGTTTGAATCCGTTTCCGATATCGTATCCTACGTTTTCAAATAGCCGTGCTGGGACTGAAAGATTCAGGAAAATGTGGAAAAAGTCATGTTATTTTTATTTTATAACACGTAAACTCGAGCTACCGTAGCGTCGATATTTAAGTGATATAGGTATATTTACTTTCATTTCATCTTGGTTGTTCTTTAGCAATGATTAATCTATTATTACTCTTTTATTCTTAGAATGAAATCGCAGTGTAATTTGTACATTTTTTTTCATAATTTTCATGTTTTTATATAAAACACTTTATTCACGTTTGACGCAATTGTATCCTTACTTCACTTGTTATTCAAACTTCTAAGCCACAGTTCAATCATTTGCCAACACATGCGATGAAGTGGCTGCACGCGCACTCACACTGCCATGATGGCCTTGGTCGTTACGTAAGCGTCGCGCCTCGAAGGTCCCAGGATGGGGGTGTCCTTGGTCCCCTCCCCACCTCCGGGACCTAACCTAGACGCAAGGCCGTTCGGAAATGAAAATAATATTTGCTACCTACATTATTTGAAAATCAGTGGGAGGTCCTTAATAAGAGCCCCAATATTTTGTTACATTTGCGAAAATATTTTTTTATTAATTTATCTTTTGAAGCCCTTATCTGTGTAAATTGTATTTTAAATTCCCTTTTTTTGGTTTCTGTATTACATATTTCTGTATGTACTTATTATGATTATGATTTTTTCTTCTTATAACTTTTCTTTAAACTCGGATTAATTGTTAATATTCATTCATAAAAAATGGAAGTAACAAAACCGCTTTATTTATAATAAAACAAAGTCAGAACTACTATTTGCAAAGGAAAACTTTTCCAAATGCAGACTTGAAACTTATTTTACGCAAAAAACAAGTTTTAATTAATACTCTACCACAAGTTTCGTTTAGATTAGTTTAGATTAACGACGTCCATATCTCATAGATACGAGCGTTGGTAAAGCTTTAATGATTTATTTGCATACAAAATTTAAAAAAAAACGTTTCTAGGTCTATGACGTAAAGGTAAAATCATTTATTTTTTTATAGAAAAACAATTAATTTGTGTTTTACGTCAGTTTCACTTAGGCCTCTGGTAAGCAAAAAAAGGCCTTCAAGACAATCTACTCAAAATGCAACTTCCAAAAAACACCATTAGGTATTCGGCCACAGATTTCCATCTTGATAATTGTTGCTACCTAGGTAAGTAGTACAAAATGCCCTGAACAACGTTAACTGCTTTAAAATAATATATAATTTGAATTAGTTTAACATATTATCTTTTTTTTATTATTATTATCAAACAGAAAATATACAATAGGGATTAGTATGAAGTCATTCTCAATAAAACCACAAAGGTTTATAATAAAATGGAATGACTTCTCGCCCGACATTCGTCACATTGTCATGCAGTAGGTAGGTATATAAATACTACATCCAGCAGCAAAT
The DNA here is from genome assembly GCA_947623365.1 of Achlya flavicornis. Lineage (NCBI taxonomy): Eukaryota > Metazoa > Arthropoda > Insecta > Lepidoptera > Drepanidae > Achlya > Achlya flavicornis. The sequence continues at coordinate 3,131,111 of OX392468.1, read as the reverse complement.
AAATAAAATTTTATATGTGGTCCTTGTAGTTGGTAACACATTTAATATTGTATTTATGTAAAATTGCTTTGTAATATCTTGTGTTACTGTTTGTGAACCCAAATAAATGAAAAAAAAAAAAAAAAAAATTAAACATTCTTGTAACATAATATAATAGGGCCGCACATCTAATCAATGAACTAGGTATACTAGTGTTGCCAGTTGTCCCGATTTGCGAGAGACGTGCCGATTTTCTATGTAACGTGGATAAGTCTTTGATCAGTACGGTAAATGTTCCGACCAAAAACCCATGAAAATCCAAATGAGTTCTGCAACAAAACCTTGCAGAACTATGTACGACGTAAAAATCAGTTCTCATTAATTTACTATAAAGGTCCAAAATCTTTTTTATGGGCTGCGTATCTATTTTCATAATGTGGCAACACTAACTAACCGGTTCTAATTGCCTTTGGTACTATTTACGTAGGCTTTTTTTAATAGGTGAAACGTATTTTAATTAAGTAGCAACTCATTCCCTCATTCCTGAAAGCCATTTAACAAGTCAAAGAAAATGTCGTCTAATCAGTATGTAGGTAATTTATATAAATTACTGTATTTTACATCAAACACATACTATGCCTTGCAACTCATATCATTTTCTTATAATTACATACACTAATCAAATTGTTATCTCTACATAGACCTATGTGAGGTTATCTTGCTTGCAGATACCACGTGTCTTACCCAAATTGTTCTAAACAATTCTTAGAATGTTATTAGAAATATGCGAGTACTATAAAGTGTTGGTTCACATAATTTTTCGTATTTCTATATAGATGATAATAAAAGTTAAGAATTACTTTGACGGTTTTATTGCAGTGTAGAAAATGGAGTTAGAATATTTGAGGTTAATGAAATAGATGGATTTTTTTAGGTATAAGAAATAAGATAAGATTCTGAATGCGAAGTTACTGAAATTGAAATAAAAAAGTTGATTTGGGAGTACGCTATTGCCTCATGGCACTCTACTTCACTCTATTGCACTGTATCACGCACTTGAAGGTATACATGTGTGTGGATTGTAATGTCAACATACGCGACTCCCATTGGTTGTCACTATTGGGCGATGACGCTATCGGAAATATAGGTTGAATCGTAGAAACGACCTTCGTAGGTACAATTGTTACTAAAGACTTGTTTGAATTATTAGCTTATATGAAATGAAATATTGTTAAAAGATGTCTGTTATTTTTTGTTACTAAAATATCACCTTCTATGATGACTGAAAGATGAAAATAATTAAGTACATGAAATACAAAATAAATAAAGTATCATGGCGAGATCCATACATCGATATGTACAAAAATATAAAAACATTTTAGAGGAGTTTGAATCACTTCCAATGTTGAGATTACATTAGGTACCAGAAACATGTTAATTAATATACATGAAATATTTTATAAACCCCGCAAAGCTTAACAACAACTTAAAGGTTTTGGTCGCGAATAGTCGCGATTCGCCGGCATGGCATAAAAATTCGCATTTTTATCCCGGTGGTGTAAAAATATTTTAATAGCCTCAAGTTGTTCCTTAGGCACCAATGATCAATTGTAACGTCATTCTAACGTCTCTAAAAACCTTTTTTTGTACAAATCTAGCTATGGTTCTTTATGTAGTTTAAGTGTAAAAAATTACTAGTTTAGGTTTATTCCCAGTTTTTTCTGAGGCTGATTTTTTTTAAATGATCAATGAATGACTTTGACTTTGAATGATGATACTGAATATTTTTTATTACTTCTTGTCAATTTATATCCGTAATCAGCTTTTGAGAAATATTTCATACGCCTACGTAACTAAGTCTTTATAAATTTAAAAATCACATACAATAACTGCTAATCCTAAAAAATGTACACATAAGTCTTTTCTCCTGAGATTTCTTTGTATTTGCATTTTATTATTCATAAGAGTTATGCGTTTACTTAGCAACCTCATCTTGATCAATATTGACTTCTATGTCTAGTGAGCTAAGATACAATTTTAATTGTTCAGTTGCTATGTACATTTTTTCAGTAATTTCCTCATTTCGTTGGGAAACTTCAAATAGTTTTAAATTTCTAACGAAAATTACCGATTGTTTTTAAATTGAATTGGAATTCTTTAGTATTTCTACCACAATTAGCATAGTATTAACATTACTATACCTACCTAGATGCATTAGTACTACTACTAGTGTGTGATGTGACAAATGCGTAGGTAGCTGCGTCCAGGTCTAATTGTATAACTGCGGGTCAATCAACTCATGTTGGAGAAAAAAACAAAGCGCTAGAAGAAGCTAGTGTAAAACTACTTTACATGCATACAAAGTTGGACAATGTCAGGAGAATCGATGTGGTAATCGATGAAAAAGACAATATCGGTAATAGATCTATACAACACAATAGATTCGGTGAGGAAGTTGAGCTAGATAATGATCTTGGTCGGAAAGTAAGGGCATGAAATAAGGAAAGACCAGATGTACTCCTAATTTAGTTTTTATTTGTTTTCGTTTTTAAATATGGCATGAGCGATAAACTATTTGAGCCAATAGTTATTAGTAGAGAATACGGTATCCACGCTAACTATTGTGTTGATTTCCTTAATGATATACCTAATAAATGTGAAAGATTATTTGGGTTTTTGTTTGCTACTAAATTTCGTTATGCAAATAATACAAATAGAATTCGATAAAGTTATGATTGTAGCAAATAGCATTGTTATTCCGGTTGTACAGGAAGAACTAGCGTTTACGTGGCAGTACAGAACATAAATGTACCTACAGAATATAATGAATATTTGAATAAGGTCTTTGTGCTTGTAAATACTAGATTTAAAACAGCTAGGCATTGTATGAATGACTTTAGTGTTTACTACACAAATCATAGCATGTAAGGTGTTGTCACGACTAATAAATTAGGTGATAGTGTTACCAGAATACTTAAAAGACGGGTTATTTTAATTAAAGTAATTCAGTAACTAGGCAAAGAAAATATTTGGTAGAAACTACAAATAATATAGCTTATGTTGAATGAAAATAATATGAAAAATAAGCGATTGGAGTTCATTAATTATGCGATATTATGATGAACTTTTTTTGAAAAGACTAAACAGCCATACAATAAAGACTATAAATATAATGAATTATCATTCATTATTTAATAGACTCCAGATTCACAGTCAAGGTTGTCGAGTAGTTAGTTTATTTACACAAGAAATGACTTAACAAATTTCATTGACTGACTGATATGAAAGCATGATCTTGTTATATTGGATAACAATTTCGAAATTGTCAGTGCACTCATTGTACATTCAAGAACTGTACTACCCTAACCGAAATTCTAATACTGCCTTATCACGTCGATTGTTGATATTGAGCTGTATGCCTGTACATTTAAGGTTGAGTATAGATGAATAATGATAATGATGTGAGCTTTGAATCGGACGTGTGCAGAAGCGCAAACGCAATAAGCCTTGTATTTACAAGGCGAGCGGTTAACGTAGTCTGCGGCCGGTATCTAGGTGCTAATAGCTTGTCCATGGACAGCCGCCGCACGGGGCCGCTTTGACAGTTTCTATGCAAATGTTAATGCGTTGCGATACCAGTTTTCGCCTCACAGAGCGGTTCCGGGCCCACTCTTGCGCACGCCCATATACATAATCCAAATTTATGTTGGCAAACTGGATTTTGGATGGATTCATTATTAATGATGAGATGTATGTATGTACGCACAAGTTGTCGATAGAACGTTCCACGTGAATCATCGTAGATAAGACTAGATATGGCGAGATGTAGGGAACCGGTTTGAGATCGCGGAGAGAATTAGTGATGCAATATCATCGAACAAAAAAGTTGGGAGATACGGTTGTCTCATTATCAAGTTCAATAGCCCCGAAGCAACAGCACGTGTATGCAAAACTTCGGGGACGCAGCAAAAATGTGCAAAAATGTCCTCTCGCAACAACATTTTAAGGTGCAAACTGCTGTCACCCTCACACATTTAAAATGTATCGTATGCTGCGGGGTGTCAACATGTATTTATCAATGACTCGGTATCACGACACTTATTATAAAACCGTCCAGATTGACTCCCAAATGAGACTACGAGCGACGCATTTTTTCTTCAACCTTATTGCGACTTCCTGGTCGGGTCACACCCAAAACTTTATAATAATCCTCGTGTGTACCATACAGGCCAATAATAAGCTTACAAAAGACAATACTTTCCTCGATTCCATTATCGTAAATTCCACAGTCCTTGATTCGTTTATCAATAAAAAACCATCAGTGCTCTATCGAGCTATGCACAACTATCATAGTTTGTATCACTGAGTGTGCGTTCACTACACTGGAGGTACACTCGGTTAGTTAGCACCGTGGAGCCGCGCCGCGGTTGGTTGCGATCACTTCCGCATGTTGCAGCGCGCGTGTGCGCCCGCGCCGACCGTTCGGTCCGCAGCCTGTATCGTGCCGTGCGCGTATCGCTCCTAGCCGTGGGGAGCCTCGCTCGCGAATGCGACCGCCGAAAACTCTTCGCGCCGCCCGAATGCAGAAAATTCGGACGCGTCGAGTGGGGGACGCTCTACGACTATCCGAAACTTGCGCGCGTACGTGCAGCGCTTCGCTATGAAAAAATCCAAGGTTAACGCGCGCTGCCAAAAAAAGACGCACGCAAAATGAAAAAAGACGGCTAGAGCGGTGCCCCTCGCGGGCCCTCGATGCAGCCCATTCTGCACACTTCGCGAGCCAACGCCGCCGCTGCCGCATTCATGTGATCCACACATACCAATAATAGATGCCTACCAATACTGCGTACGTACACATGTGCCTATAGGTACACTGTGTTTTCATATAGTTTTCAAGTCGCTGATAGGCGCACATTAGAATAAAGAGCTACAGAACATTTTACGGTTGTTGACTTTATTACGTAGTGACTATTTTGAAATGTCGTTAACACGCCTGTAATGGCAATGTACCTAAACGGCTGAAATAATATCGTTAAGTAGGTAACCAACATTTTAAATGTTATCGACTATATTCGCCTCATATTCTGTAACTATGTCTATTATTTACTTCATGGGTAAACATCGTATGAAAATGAGATTTAAAAGTAGGTCATCTGCCGTATACTTATAAAAATATGATTCAAAAATGGAATAAAGATTTTGTTTACATTTACTATGACTGAACAAAAGGACTAAAAAAGCTAGCGGTTTGGATCGAGGCCTTTGGCCGTTGAACATTCACGCTAAATCCTTTTTGTATAACCTGTCATGATCAAAAAGGAATATATGAAAAATATTCTGAAAAGTGAACCTTAATTTGATTTCGGCCTGGATTTGGTTCAGTTCACATAGCAATCTCCGTGACGCGGCTATTTTGGTTGGAAAAAGCCGGCTTAAAAAGTACTTCCACAAATAAACTTCTCGATCATAGTATGTAGTAGAAAGTGTTTTTCAGTAAACTATTACTTCATCTATGTGTTTTGAGTTTAAACGAAACGATGATAGCTCGAAATACCGTAACAATGGTCGTAGGTTTGAACCAGAGGAGCGCAATGACGTTCATTTTGTTTGAAATCTATTCCAGCAATATTCCACCACGGACTATGCGCTCTAATTGGCTAAGTCAAAGACACACTAAACATTTAGATGCAGTGATTGGTCGGTACTGTAATTAAACAGTGCAAAATAATTTACCAGATCGTATTTTCCTCGATAGTGTGAACCCCACAGATTACAGAATAAGGCAGATGGAGCGCGTGGAACACGAAAGTGAAGCCAAAAAAGCAAATATAAATTGAAAATCTGATACTTGGTATTCGTTTTCCAGTTTGTATTTGCATTGTTTAACCACAGTTTATTAATAAAGAAGTGTTTTTTGTTAAACAAAGCAAATACACATTCAAAAGCGAATATCAGGTACGTGTTTTTCAAGTTGTATTTGCTTTTTTGGCCTCACTCCCGTGTTCCACGCGCTCCATCTCCCTTATTCTGTAATCTGTGGTGAACCCTATAATGAGCTCGAGCTTTCGGTGAACACTTGAGCCAGTTGTCTTCTTATTATTCAAATTCGAATTTGATGGATTGCATATAATCTTCTGTAAATATGTAAATAAGTAATTCATTGTTTCCTAAATGAATTCCATTCAGTAATTCTGCTTTAGCGGCTATTTTAGAACCCAAAAGGGCTGGTACCTGTCGCACCGATGTTAGATGGATAAAGCCACAGAGAGATAAAGCATTTTCTAGAATAGAGACCGCGTACTGGTAAGTGTCTGTCTGTCTGTCAGTCTGTCTAGTCATCTTATCTTATCTTGTGTAGGGGCCGAGAAATAACTCAGACACTTCAACCCATTGGGATAACTTACTCCTCCCAGTCTCCTTGAAAACTCTTTTCATGAGTTTTACAACGAGGCTAGGAGATATGAGCCTGTAGTCTTCTGGTTTTGGATATCCGATCCCTAGGAGACTCATTCGCTTATCAGCCAGTGCATCGCATGAGCACAGAAGGTGCTCCATGCGTTCCGTATGCTCCCCACACAACCTGCACATGTCTAGAAATAGTCTAGGTATATAGTATTTTTTAAGGTATTTAACTCCGATTGAGAGCTTGCTCGTCGATTTGTCCGCGAAAAGGTGAATAGATTTCAAGAACCACCAACTACTGTCAGTTAAAAAAAATAGCTAACTAATCTAACATTATTATTTAGTTCTATTGTAAATCGTTTAATCATGAAACTCCCGAAACAATCTTGATAAATGTTGATTTCAAAATTACCGGGCCTCCAAAGGCGATAAGAATGCATTTGATAAAGTTAGCGTTAGCAATAACTACCTAGCAATAAGTATTACAAGGAAGGGATTAGAACAACACAAAAACATTTTGAACAATCTAACAAACATTGTCATACTATTTGCGACTCTATTGGAATAGGATAAGATCAAATGTGGGAAAATGCTCAAGCATACGCAAGCAGTTTTCCAATCTAACTGTACTTACTTACTTTTAAGGCGATGATAGCTCAGTGGTAGTGACATCGGATACCGAGGCGAAGGTCACGGGTTCGAATCCTACAATGAGCTTGAGCTTTTGGTGAAGGAAAACCTCGTGAGGAAATCATATCATGCCGGTTGAAAATCTGTCGCCAAACACCTATCGGTGTGTTCCGACAGCTGCACTGGCTCTCAAGTGAAGCTGTTCTATCTAGGCGTTGTATGCTTACCACCTTAGGCCACATCATCACTTACCATGGTGAGATTGCGGTCTAACACAGGCCTATACACTGTAAAAAAAAACTCTACATTCATCATCATCATCATCTTCAGCCTACTAGCTTCACGACCATCACAAGTAAGTGATAACTGGGACCAACGGCTTAACGTGCCTTCTGAAGCACGGAAATGCTCGATCTGAAATACCACTTGGCGGTCATCCATCCAGGTACCGACCACGACGGTGGTAGCTTAACTTTGCCGATCGATTATGAACGGCTAATTATGCTACACCACGAGCGCTACATTCATCCTAATCCTAACTCATCAATATTATAAATGCAAAAGTGAGTTTGTTTGTTTATTTGTTACGCCTTCACAACTCAACTAATCAACGGATTATCATGAAATTTGGCATGCAGATAGCCTATGGTATGGAGAATGATATAGGCTACTTTTTATCATGGATAAGAAGGTGAAACCGCGGGGGACAGCTAGTAATAAATACATAAAAGTAAATCTAGCGCACAGTAGTTAGCTAAAAATCTAAAGTAGAGCTTTTTATGACATAATTGGACTGTTTTACAAAAAACTTAAACCGACTTCAAAGTACACGAAGAAGTAATCAAATCTTGATCTGATGAAAATGGGACCAAACGGGAAGTGTACCCTTCCAGACAAAAAAAATATTTCAAAATCGGTTCATAAATGACGGAATTATGAGGTAACAAACATAAAAAAACCTCCTCCTTTTTTTGAAGTCGGTTAAAAAGATTGACATGCACGACAAAGTACGACTTTTGCCGATAAATTAATCCTAATTTTGAAAAGCTTTTATGACGCTTTAAGAGCCATCATTCGACCATTAAGCCATAGCCATAGCTATTTTATTTTCATAAATTATCTTTATAGGAATATTGTTAAAAGTGTTTTCAAGTTAAAAAACATGTTATATTAGTAAAAGGTCGTCTCATTAACTCTATAATTAGTATACTTGAACAACAACATTTCAACCTTGGTTAAATTAAGCTTCCGCATAGAAATTAGATGTAGGCATTAAATGTGCAGCGTCAAAAAGAACAATAACATAGGTACAATTCTACATATTCGCTTATCAATCTGGCAAGGCCATGTATGATAAAGACAGAATTAGGATACAGGATGTTTGGAACGCATTATCATTTGAATGTGCCTCTAGTTTTGCTTTTGAGTTTTAAGCCTATTTTTGTGTTAACATGTGCTTGACTGCGTGCAACCGTGCAAGCCAACAGTTCGCCATGATCTTTGCCATTTATGACCCTGAAATACTGGAAATTGCCAATATACTGGGTGGAGATTTCGAGATGGCATATTTTCGAAACCTATGTTTGGTTAGTCATGCTGAACAACTTTTACTACGGGACCAACACTGAATACTCAATTTTTTTTTTTAATTTACATACATTATGATCGTGCAAAGTTGACATTTAATATGGAAAGTTAAAAAAAAATGTGAATTCGATATTGGTCCCATAGTAAAAGTTGTTCAGCATGACTAACCCAATACAGGTTTCGATGCCATCTTGAAATCTCCACCTGTTATTACCAACCTTGATGAACGCTTTAAAAACTCTTTTTCTCCATCTCTTTCATTTATTCATCAGTACAAGCCCATTTTCAATTCTGCTTTTCAGTTCCGTTCAATCTTGTTATTCGACAATATTCGCTTTAAAATTAACAACATCTAAGCCAACATGTTATATAATCAATCCATACAAGTTCATTGCGTCACAAAAACTTTTGTCTGAGTTTATTTGGCATCCCTACATACAATTAAGTTAGAAATTGGTCAATAAGTTTTCGGCAGTTCCAAAATGAAATTAATAAACAATGCTGTGACGTAAAAAATATATATGAAGTAATTTCTTTTGCATAAATTATCGTATTTTACTTGATCAGTTACCCTTCCTAGGTAACTGATCAAGTAAGCCAGGTGGGTATCTTATTTAGGCATACAAGGAGACAGGCATCTGTCTGACCATCCTCAAGTCATAAATCAGTTGCCGAGCACCTACAGTTGTATATCGGTAGCTACACTTGAGATCCAGTCCAATCCATCTCTCTGCGCAGTCAACGCTTCTGCGCACTCAATCCTGATAACATACGTTATATTTATACAAGAAAACTAGCTGTCCCCCGCAGTTTCACCCGCGTTCCCGGGATAAAAAGTAGCCCATGCCTTTTCCATTGCAAGTTGCTTATTGGTAGATTGTGACTGAGTATCTTTGAAGAAAATATGAATATCAAAGGTATCCAATATCTATCATGCATATCACGGGCTGAAAGTTTATTCCTAACCAAATAGACGCTATCTAGGTCTAGTTTGTGACATGAATAATGATGTCAAATTATGGAGGTCATAGAAAATACAGCAGCCTGTAGCTACGGAGGGCTTACAACATTCTTGCAGGGTTATCTAATCAGTTTTAGGCACACGGCTGCACCGTGGCGGTTATCATTTTGGATAAAGATACAAAAAATAGATTTTATTAAATTGTTACGTTCAAATAGAAGCATGTATGTAAAATATAAACACTACCGAAACTAACTTATAATAATAAACTAAGCTTATATCAAAAGCAACAGTTCTCTATCTGCGCACGAGTCCCCCTTACAATGAGGTGTATTTGAAAAAGAGGAAAATCTATGTACCTACAATAAACGAAAAAAAAAACGGAGCTTTTGTATTTTTTTTTATACGACTAAATCGGTACACTAGTACACATACGGTCCGCCTAATGGTAAGTGGTATCCGAACCCATATGGATGCTTGCAACACACGGGGCATCACACCCAACCCTTCCCTACTCCCCAATGAACTCTGGCGCCGTTACTCACGCGTAGGAACATAACATAAAGTTATTTGGCCGCGGTATACTGTACGATAGAGGTACTTCCCCTGTCCAGGTGCTCTTTGCGCAAAATAACTCTGTGCTCTACCACTTTTCAAATAGATTGTCTATATAATACTATATAGATACAATATTCCTTTTAAGATCACTAATAAGAAATAGCATTTATATCTTGTTTCATAATTAATTGCATTGCATTGCATGCATTGGTTCAACTCCTATTCCCACAGTGGAGAAATTCAAGTATCTTTGCTCTTTATTCACAATGGATGCCAACGTAGACGCTGATGTGGCCAACAGAATAAACGTCGCATGGCAAAAATGGCGGTCGCTTACAGGGGCCCAAGTCTGCTATTTCAATTGTGTTCCAATGACTTTCATTGGTTTCAAAATTGTGACATTTTACAGTTTTGATAGTCTACTTACTAACAGAATAGTGTCATTATGGCACAATTTTGACACCACTGAAAGATCATTGGAACACAATTGAAATAGCAGACTTGGGCTCCAGGAGTGTTGTGTGATCCACATATGCCCATAAAAACTCAGGGCAAAGTTTATAAGACCGCAGTTCGCCCGGCGCTATTATATGGATCAGAATGTTGGACAGCTAAGAAAACGCATGAGCAAAAGATGCATTTAAATGAAATGAAAGTGCTGAGGTGGGCGTGGGTGGGTTACTAGGCTTGACAGAGTGCGGAATGAATACATTCGAGGCAGCTTCAAAGTAGCACCAATTATAGATAAAATGACCGAAAACCGCCTCAGATGGTATGGACATGTAAAACGACGCAGCGAAGACCATATAGTTACTTGTTACTTGTTACTTGTTGTGGGCTCTTCTTTTCCGCAAGTAGGCCGCTTAGGTGGGCCCTTTTTGCGTGAAGAAAACGCCGGCTACAACTCTAGCCAGCCTAGCTCCGCCCAGAAGCGCAGGACTTTCCTGGGCTGTCCACAGGCTTCGCGGAGCGACCTCACAGGTCCGAGGATTTGTGCCCGTTGTTCAGCCACTCCCACACATTCCAGGATGACGTGGGCAGCCGTTTCCTCTGTCCCCATGCAGACCCTGCACAGAGGACTATTGGTAACACCTATAAAAGATAGATGTCGGTTAAGCGGTAAATGTCCCGTTAGTGTTCCTGCGATAATACGTAGGTCTTTACGGTTTAACTGTAGCAGATTTCTAGTCAGTCGCTTGTCATATGTAGACAGCGCCATCTTAGATTGCCTGCAGTTTTTGACATTTAGCCATTGGTTAATATGTTGATCTAGAGTTCTCTTACGCGTCCAAGCCTTGAGCTGGCTAAAGGGGAGCGGGAGTATTGGCTCTTGGCCTACCACGTTGGAGGTCGACCCAGCTTTAGCCAGCTCATCAGCTGCGTCGTTACCATGGGATCCGCTGTGGCCCTTGATCCATTGTAGTGTGACTTTATTCTTGGTTGCGATCACCTCGAGGATGCGATGGCATTCCAGTATAAGCCCAGAATCTATGCGGTTGTTGCTTAATGCTTTCAGGACCGCATTGCTGTCTGTGAGGATCTTTAGAGTGTAGCCCTCCATTCTCCTGTTATTTATAGCAGAGGCTGCTTTTGTAATGGCTACACATTCACATTGGAATATGGAGCTGTGAGCACCTAGTGCCGCTGATACATGTATGTTCAGGTCCGGTGAGAATACTCCAGCACCGGTACCTTTGTTCATTTTAGAACCGTCGGTGTACACTCTGATCTCGTGTATGCCAGATTGGTCCTTTAGTTCTTCATGTAACTTCACCTTATAATGACGGTCAAAGACATGTGTTTTGGGGATGCGATCACACGGTGCCTCCGTGAGCGGCTGGTAGTCAGCGATGTCCACCAGTATTCCCGAGTGTGATCCCTTAATGCTGGTTTTCCAGAGTCCCAGACTTCTGAGCCTCAGAGCCGCCATCGTTGCTTCTTGCTGTATGAAGAGGTCCAGTGGCGGCAGCATGAGTATCATTTCTAGGGCTTTGGTTGGAGTGGTTCTCATGCAGCCTGTCGTTGCTGTGCATGCTAGCCTTTGGAATCTTAGGAGCTTGTCTCTAGTTGTGGCAAGTTTGGTTTTAGGCCACCAAACGAGAGCTCCGTATGTTAGTATTGGTCTGATAATGGTTGTGTAAAGCCATAGTGTAAGCTTGGGTGACAGTCCCCAAGTCTTTCCAAGCATCCTTTTGCATTGCCAGAAGGTGATGCTGGCTTTGTTTATCTTTGCTTCGATATGTTTGTTCCATAGTAACTTGTTATCTATAGTTATACCTAGGTATTTTACTTAAGTTGCTAGGGATAGTTTGGTTCCACATAGTTGTGGTAGTCGTAAGGTTCCGATGTTCCTTTTGTTAGTAAACAATACCAGTACAGTTTTGGAAGGGTTGACCGTGAGCCCATTCTCATTGCACCATTGTTCGATTATATGTAAGGCCTTCTGCATGATGTTGCACAGGGTGCTCTCGAAAAGGCCATTAACTAGTATTACTATGTCATCAGCATAGCCCACCGTGAAAAATCTGTCGTCAGTTAGCTTCCGGATCAGATCATCAACAACTATATTCCACAGCAGTGGGGATAGGACTCCTCCTTGCGGGCAGCCCCTGGATACCACTGCCCGAACGGTGCTGTTGACGGTGAGTTGTACAGCTCTGAATCGGAGCATGCAGTCTATCCATTCACAAAGTGTGTTGTGGACTCCATGTCTCCTCAGTGCCGAGCTTACGCTGTTGAAAGTAGTTTTGTCGAAGGCTCCTTCGATGTCAATGAAAGTGCCTAGTGTTGATTGTTTGTTAGTGAGTGAGCGCTCTATGTATGAGACCACGCTGTGCAGAGCCGACTCTGTTGATTTTCCCGAGCTGTAAGCATGCTGCTGTTGGTGAAGGGGTCTTGTCATAAGAGCGTCATCTCTGATCACTCTGTCGCACACCCTCTCAAGTGTTTTCAGCATGAAAGAGGTGAGACTGATGGGTCTAAATGATTTAGGTTGTGTGTAGTCGCTCTTACCAGGTTTTGGTATGAATACCACTTTTACTTCTCTCCATTGTTTAGGAACGTAGCGGTGTGCTAGGCATGCTCTGTAGACGGCTACTAGATACGGTGTGACTGTATGCACGTTCCATTTCAGTAACCCTGGGAATATGCCGTCTATTCCTGCAGATTTAAATGGTAGGAAGCTGTTGATCGCCCATAAAACTTTATCATGTGTGATGATAGTTTGAGCTGTAGTCCAGTCGGGATCGAGTGGTGTGGTGTTGCTGGGTACATCCCATGAGATATTGTCTGATATAGCACATTCAGGAAAATGTGTCTTCAGTAGTAGTTCGCAAGCTTCGCTGTCATTTTTTGTAAAGGTGCCGTCAGTGTTTTTGAGGCTACCCAGGGTTCTGTTAGGTTCCCCGGATAATATGTTCTTGATTCTGACAGTTTGCGACATTGAGTTTGAGACCATATAGTACAAATTGCTTTAAATCTGCCGGAACAGAAGAGAGGTAGAGGCCGCCCGCCATCGAACTGGTGGTCTAATATCAAGAGAGACCTCAGTAAAGCCCAATTGCCAGAGCCGACAACCCAGGACAGAATGTCCTGACGCAAAAGAGTGAGGAGAACCGACCCCAAATAAGGGAACAGGGCCGGACAAAGAAGAAGATCTTGTTTCATAATTAACTATTGTTGCGATAACTAACAATAACGGTACAGTAGTACCCAACTGATAAGGCGCGTCGTGAATCTTCATTCGCACGGAAAAGAAGGTGTGGCCCGAAGATTAACGAAAGAATTCTTAAAAGTTACAATCAAACTTAGATCACTACGCTGAGGTTCATAGTTCCGGCTTCCGAACTGGTAGTAACTTCAGTAGCTTTGACCTTCATAAGTACCTATTAGGGCATAAATTTAATAAATGGCTTTGACTTTGGTTTTGAAAGATCTGAGTATAATTTTCAACAAAAAGTGGAAAATAATCAAGTACCAAGAATCTTGCAAACGCTATAAGTCACTTCCCACTGCCGACACCAATCTATAGACAACGTCTTAAATTGGCGCAATCTGAGGCCCCACTTTGCATTCTGTGGTTGTTATCTAAGCCTACATTGATTAGAATTGTCAAATTGTTGTTATCAAAAACTAGCTAGATAATGAGATTATTTATAGTAAAAATAGTTTTATTCGACGTTATACTAATATGACATATCAAATAGTCCAAAAAGGTTCTACCACTGTAAGATCAGGCCATTCAGGCCAGATCATTTTGGAAAAGGCCCTCTTATTTGGAGATCATTTATTTGATTATTGTTTAAATATGACGGTAGTATTATTATAAAGACGGCCAGCTGGCGCGGTTGGTTAAGCCCCTGGTTAAGATTCCACTTATCAAGTCGCAGGTCGTGGGTTCGATTCCCACACAGGACATGCATTTATTTGTGTGCTTGAACATATCTGTATGTCCTGAGTCTGGGTGTAATTTATATTAAGTATGTATTTAGAAACAAAATAAAGTAGTATGCGTATTATATCAGTAATCTGGTGTCCATAGTTCAAGCTCTGCTTAGTTTGGGATCAGATGACCGTGTGTGAGAAGTGTCCCAGGATATTTATTTATTTATGTATATTAATTTACTTATAAAAAACTATTATAAAAAATCTTAGAACATTTAACTTCATTTTAATTGTAATTTAAAACGTCCCTATCATAAAATACATCAATATTCAAAATCTGAACAGCTGTTACTTTACAATGTGTACATGATTGAACATTTTAATGATGGTAATAAAGTTTTTAACGCGACCATTAGGGCAATAACAAGTGGCGCCAACTACCGGTGAAATTAGGAACTGATAATTTCAATTAAACACAAATAAAAAAATATTTATGGCACCTTCTGTCTATTATAAGATTATAGCCCGCTAGTTTAAGTCGAATGAGGAAAGCGTATATAAAGTCTAGGATAATTATGAATGTTTCATTACATTAAAAAAAGATGATGAGATGATTTGGACTTCAAAAAAAAAGAGGTTATCAATTCGACACATATGTATGTTATATTATTGGCACTGCAATATATTCACATATGATAATCTATTAGGGCGTATGTATGTATATTTGTCCACGCATATCTCCGAAGATATTAATCGGATTGTAACCATTTTTTTTATTGGTTTACATTTACTTCAACTTTGGGAACAGTGAAAGTTTCATCGAAATCGGTTCTGTAGTTTTTAAGATATGGACAAATATGTTTGACGGCCTGGCTTATTGATACGAGCTACGGGTGTGGTGACAAAATAAAATATCTCAAAAACTTGGTCAAATTCTAGTGCATTTAAGAAAAAATAAAAATTACGAAATAAAAAAGTCATTAATGAAAAAAAAATATCAGGGCGTATTACCATTGAAAATATTACGCTGACTTCAAATCAGTGTCAAATTAGTGTTATTTTATACTTTTTAGTGTATTTTGAAGTCGATTTAATTTTCTTTAATTACTTTTTTTATTAGTGTATTTTAAAAAGTAATTTTAAAAAATAACATAGTTTTCTTTTTAAATACCGCTCGACCAAACATCAAACAAAAGAGTAATTGAATAAAAAATCTGCATTTCAAAAATCGAATTGGTTTCATAACAAAAGCTTAAAATCTGAATTTAAATTAAAACAAAATAATCCAATAACTCCGTTCGATTTGAATTAGAATTTTTAGAACGAGTGCGTTCAAATTAACTTCTTTTCAGTCGCGTTTCGGCCAGTACATCTGGGTAAATATTTGCGCATGCGTACATACACACCGTTCAATGTCAAACTTCTGCATCTGTCTTGACAAATAGGCAGTAATGACAATGGCAACCAGTAGTAGCATATTTTAATTACTTTTTCCATCGCTTTAGTTATGACGTCAATGTAAAACCAACTTGTGAGTCAGCCAATCAGAAATAGGTAAATTATTTCCAGTTTTCATTGATTGGTTTACTTAGCGTTCGATTTATAAAATGTTTTCTTCATAATGTCATGGTTTCCGCATTGTTATTATAATTTCATTGGGGTAAGGTCAAATTTCTATAGGTGACGGCATTTTATTATATTTCGCTTTAAAAGAATCGTTTTTTTTACTCTGTTTAATCTGATGAGAATTTTGAGAAATTTTCAAAATTTGGAAAGTATTACATCAATCAAATTAAATTACCCAGTTTAATATACCTAAGTAACATTACAAGTAAACAAAAATACCCGAGCATCAGGCATTAGGTCGTAGGATAGTATATAGGAAATAGCATAATCCAAACAATTGTCCTTTATCTTTAAATTATTAAAAAAACACTAGTTTATTTTTTTTAATAATTTAAAGATAAAGGACAATTGTTTACTTTTTCAATGTTCACTCGAGAAACAAAAATAAGCAATATGGAAAAACGTAGGTAGGTAAACCTATGTAACAATATTTTGTAACATTCGTATGTATGAAATAAATAAAACAAATTAATCACCAACGTCTATAAAAACATACACATTTTTCATTTGACTTCGTATTTAAACTCAGCCAAAACTGTATAACAAAGAAAATACCAGCACCGAACACCAAAACCAATCACAAAACATCCAAATTGTCCAATTAACGTACCGCTGGTACATCGAACAAAAAATCGGTAACCTATTTTCAAATCGGATACGAGTAGAGCACTAATTGTGTATCACTGAAATAGAGCCGGCACATAGAGAAAATGAAAGAAGCCGGCATATTGATAGTACTCACGTGTAATGACAACGTCGTCAATCTGCCATCGGCGTCGACGTCACACGGAGAAGCTGAGGCGCGGGCTGGCAGCGCCAGGCTATGTCGGGTCTCGACCCTGGATGCAGCGGCGCCGCGGACGCGCGGTATCGAGGAAGTAAGTCCCGGCGAACTGTCATCGCCACGGAAATCGGGCGGCGGCGGGCGCCGGCGGCACCAGCGCGCATGCGTCACGCGCCCGTTAACAGCCGCCCTGCAACCGGCCGGGGCGAGGGTACTACCCACCCCACCGCACCTACCCTTTAAATCGAACGTCATATCCCGCCACACCGTTCGCACCGCCAACACCCCCGAAGCCACCCGATGTAATTTCTGAAAAGCGCTGACTACCCCCGACCGACCCTAAAAAATGCATTGCGTAACGGTTTTATAAATTCCCGTGTTTGCCCAATCAATTACCTACCTTGGTGGTTGGTACGAGGGTACTACTAATAATATTACAGATGAAATTACTAATTATAATGTAGGTGGAATATACAAGAAAAGAAAATTTAAAACAAAGGTTTTTTTTTCTGAAACAATGAGACAATTTCAGAAATAATGGCTGACCTTAAAGAGGCAATATTGTCAAGACATGTGCATTACGAAATTTATCAATTTATTTGTCACATTTAATGATGAAAATCAACAATAGTAATTAAATATTCAAACAATTTTATTGTAAAAATGAAAATAAGTGTAAGATTCTACAGGGTAACGACAAAATCACAAACATTTGATACAGCCCCTAGCCTGTGACCTTTGTAGTCCAGTAACGCTGCCACGTGTATCGATCAGCTGCATTCGTGTAAAGCGTTGTTAAGTACAATTTTATTGAAAAACGTTCACCTTTTATTTTCAACAATTTAATTGGTTTCTTTTCACCTTTATGATAATGCATTTATACCATCAGCTATAACTTTTATAATTTTTTTTATTAAAGGATAATTCCTATAAAAATTACAACTCGTTATGGTTCGTTGCTAAGATCATCTCTTTCAGTTGCTTAGTGTATTTTTTTTATCATTTGGAAAATATTTTGAAGGTTACCATCAATTGGTTCAATATGTAATAATTTGACCGCGCAGGTGCGAGGTCAAATTATTAATGATGATGATTAGTAGAATATTAGTGATGGTTTCTTTAGCTTTTTACAACTACGTTAGTTAAGTTTTCTTCACTGACCTACGAAAATATTCTCTCAATGCTCATTACTCAAAGATACTTAATTACTTGAATCTCTCGTGAGTTATTAAGTATGTATATGGTATTCATTTCAATTATTAATAATAATAATTATTAAGAACTTAAAATAATAATTATATAATTGAGTCACTACTACTTTCCTCTGACTTCACTAAAACCAATTCAATATAAAATAGACAAAAAATAATTATATACCGTGAACCTTAAAAACTTATTTTTGAAAAATGATTTACTATTAAAACAAAATACAGGGGCACAAGTTTTAAATAATACCGTTTCAAATTTTAATCTGTACAATTCACGTACAATATTATATAACGTGAAATATTTCAGTACTCAGTAAATCCACTTGAAACCCCCTCTATAAAATAAAACAATACACGTCTCTGAATTTGATCCTATTCTTTGCCACCTTTGAATGTAGACATTATGTCTACATTTATATATTACCGTACCTTTAACCGAAGTCCATCATTCTGTCAGTCAGTACCTGTGCCTTGTCAGCGACTTGTCCCGCCCTTTTCAGTTCCTAATAAGCTTGACGCAATTACTGACGGGTTTTATAGAGTTGTACCATCTGATCACAAAAACTAGAAGGTATGCTAAAGCAATTTGACACTTGATGAGGCATTAGCATGAACTTAGCAATACCAACATACAATACATTATCTGACAATCACAATTGTTATATACTGTATATTAAGCTTGACGTTACAATATATTTTGACCTTCGTATTTTTCATATTTGCATTTAATTGTCACTTAACAATGTGGCACGTATATAAATTTTTCCTACACACCTGTTCCTTTTATTTGTCAACTGTTTTATATTATTATTTATTATTATTATTAGTATTTTCCGTCTTTCTTATTATGTAAAAGCGAATACTTATTTTCATGATCATAGGCTATATCCATTACTAACTTTCCTGAAACTCCTGTCCTATAGCATTCATTAAGATAACGGGTAGACCGTTGTCTTTCTAAATTCAAACTTTATACTATAATGCTGAGTGTATACGGCATTGGGCTTATTACAATTAATCGCATGCATCATGCGTCATCATGCATGCATTCATCGATTTATTATCACCACAAATAGAACGTACCTACAATCCATCATAGAGACCCACGCAATGAGGTTTTTTGCATGCGTTAGTATTGTAATCTCTGTACATTGAATACGAGTATTTTTAAGCTAATTTAAGTTTCTCTGATGAAGCCTCCCTTGATAAAATCACATAATGAGACACGATAGTGGAGTATCCATAATTTATTTAATTATTGTGTGTAATGTTATTTGTTGACTCTATTTTTATGTGAGAGAGGATAGCATTTATTCGCTCAAAGAGCAGCTCAACTGGGAAGTACCTCCACCTTACAGAATACCGCAGCCAAATAACTTTATGTTGTATAAAGTTGTGTTCCTGCGCGTGAGTAAGGTCGCCACAGCTCATTGGGGAGGGGGGAAAGGTTGGTAACACGTGAGCGATGCTTCGTGTGCTACAAGGATCCATATGGCTACGGTAACCGCTTACCACCAGGCGGGCCGTATGCTTGTTTACCGACTTAGTCGTATAAAAAAATGTGAACTCAATAAAATCCTATTTCTAAATAATATATTTTTTTATAGTTACAAGATGTTAAATTATTAGGTGTTATTTTTGTTAGATTACGATGTTCACAGTTGATTATATGTAAGTATAGCCATCATTCTCCATATACTGGGTGGAGATTTCGAGATAGCATATTTTCGAAACTTATGTTGGGTTAGTCATGCTGAACAACTTTTAGTATGGGACAAACACTGAATATTCAAAAATATTATATTATATTTTAGAAATGATTTACCTATTTACTTAACCACTAGTTCTGCAGCTGCAATGGGTATGTTTTGTGGTTACCGATGATGGATTTCCAGCTATAAATATTACCTAAAACCACAAAATGGGAAAGCCAATGTCAAGTGCGCTTTTATCTTTCGCATATACTAGGAGCGTACCTACCTAGGTTCTGTCGTTAGACATTTTTGCACTACAATATTAACTTGTATTATACTTTTAATTCAATAGGAATAACATTTGCCAAATATTTGGCCATGACATTTGGGTCAAAAAGCATATAGCAAGGCAAGAAGTCATATTCGTTTTTAAATTTGCATGCATTATCGAAAAAAAATACTTTTTTGCCTCTAGAAACATTAGAAGGCTCTTCTCAACGACCCTATAACGGATATACTATGTAAATAAATAGATAAAAAATCACATAAAATAAATTTGTTACCTGCCTTTATATATGTTGGAATATCTTAAGGATTATTATACAGATATTTGCATTTTTTTCGTTTTGTTTATGTCATGCATAATATTAGACGACAAAAAACAAAAATTTTACTTAATGAGAGAATAAGTTTAAATTTTTAGCTCAGGTTACAAAACTAATTTGACAATTTTGTTATCAAATTCAGAATTTACAATTATTCATCGGAATTACTCCTCGTAGGCCAAGGCTCTAAAAATAATAACTTAGATCACTGAAAAATTCAATTTAATCTATCATTTACTTTATCAAAAAATATTTGACACGTATTTTACAAAAGATACGTGTGTTGAAGATCCACGTGACGTCTAGTTATGGTACAGTTTTTACTCCAAAGTAACGTCTCGAGCCCCCGCTACCCAACTTCGATGCGCTAAATCTTTGTAAATGTTTAATGATTTAGTAAAGCAAAAAATAAGTAAGAAAGAAAGAAAATCTAATTAATTCTTGACAGCACACAACAATACATTAATTACATACAATATGAATATGCTTATTACACGGGCCGTGCTAATATCCCTCGTTCCGAGGTGGAGGAAAGCCGCGAACGGCTGTTGTCTGAAATCGAGAGTACACTAATTAGTGTCTCCGATTGGGACAGACTAAACCTAGTCCATTTCAACCCCACTAAGACTCAAGCCTGCGCGTTCACCGCTAAGAAAACCCCATTTGCTGTGGCTCCACAGTTCCAGAACACGTCCCTGAGCATCAGCAAAAGCATCGGGATCCTTGGCGTCGACATTTCTAGCGACGTTTTGTTCCGAAGTCACTTAGAAGACAAGGTTAAGCTGGCATCCAAAAAGCTCGGAGTGCTCAACAGAGCGAGGCAGTACTTCACATCGGGGCAAAGGCTGCAACTTTACAAGTCGCAAGTCCGGCCGGACTTGCGACTTGTAAAGTTAAAGTTGAGGCCTCATATGGAGTACTGCTGTCATCTATGGGCGGGGGCACCTGGATACCAGTTGATCCTTTAGACTCGGTTCAACGACGTGCCATCAGAATTGTCGACGATCCCGAGCTCACAAAGGTTTAGAGCCCCTCAGTTTGAGGAGAGACTTTGCCTCCTTATGTGTGTTCTACCGCTTGTACAACGGACGGTGTTCTGAAGAATTGTTTAAGATTATGCCCACGGCTACTTTCTACCATCACAACTCTCGCCATCGACGGGGAGTCCATCCTCACATATTGAAACCTGAATTGTTTCGTACTGTGCGGGCTCAAAGGAGCTTCCTTCCGCGGACACTCAGACTGTGGAATGAGCTCCCCGCCGTGGTTTCCCCAATGGAGTACAGCATGGGGTTCTTCAAAAGGGGTGTGAAGAGATTTCTGCAGGGTCGGCAACGCGCGCGTGATACCCCTGGTGTTGCAAGCGTCGATAGGCTACGGTAACCGCTTACCATCAGGCGGGCCGTATGCTTGTTTGCCACCCAAGTGGTATAAAAAAAAAAAAAAAAAAATGAGACAGAACAAACAATGAAAAATAACAGTAATGTAATGTTGCGTGATGCCAGGAATGGGTCCCGACTCAGCATATGCTTAGGTCAGTTGACAAAACCCTCGCGCTGGTTTTCAGTCGAGGCCCACGTTCATGACATCACGAACATACAGTGACATACAAAAAATAATAATAAAAACATACAATATAAAAATAAAAATAGAAAATACACCAAAAAACAGGCATGGTGACAAAAATGGCGGACAATCCAACCAAGACATGTGCCAGGTGACCAAACGCCATGATTTTCATTCTATGGGCACCGCAACATACATGAACCATAAAAAAAAAATACAAATTAAAAAGTAAAAAAATAAAGCTCTAATGTAAAAGTAAAAGTGATCTGGAAACTACAATATAACTCGACACTGGCAGAGATAAGACCTACTATGATTTGGTTGCCAAACTCAACATAAAACCGGTGCATAAAACTAAGAACTAATGGGCGCGAAACAAGTTTTGCACGTGGTGCCACATCATCATTATTTAAATAGGTATAATACTTATTTAGTAATACATAAAATATGTGTACAATATTTTTTGATAATCTAACTGACGGACTAATTAGATTTTTTTTTACCCAGGAATCATCCCTTCCATTACATTTTCAAGAAGATTGTCATTATTTAGTTTCTTATTTTTTTATTTTATTATTATTTTTTGCTTAAAAACCTAAATTGTCTCATCAACCCTACTGACAATTATCTTGTAACCCCCACATAAACTCCACCCCAACTTGGCCAATTTCCCCTTACCTGCAGATTTCTGCTGAATGTAGACAAAGGGCCATTCCAGGCCGGTCGGGGAAACCGGGTCACAGCGACTGGCCAAAAAATAATGCAACAGCTGTGCTCTTTTCCAAAATAGATTCCGGCTCGATAAGTAGGTCGAACGATGCGCCGCGATACAATTCGTTACTTTTTCATGTTTCCACATTGGGCGACAGTACGATGCAAATGGCTCATCGCATTGACTGAGATTAGTGTCATTTTAGAGTGGTTTTAAATTAGTGTTTAGTCACTAGTAATAAAGTAAAATTTTCTAAATCACAGATTCATAAAATAATATCTAAGAAATTATAAAATTTCTGGAATAGCTTGGGGTAGATCAATACTCAGCCACGTATAAGCTCTATAGAATAAAACAGTTAGAGACGGAGAGCAAGAATTAGAAGATAAGGCATGGACCTATAATGGTAAAGGTATGCACAGAATAGATCTGAAGACGGATAAAAAAGTACATTATAATTACAAACGGGATGATTCCTGGGTAAAAAAAAAAGTCTAATTAGACGGTCGGTTACATAATCAAAAATTATTGGACACGTATTTTTTTCTTTACCAAATCATTAAAAATTTAAAAAGATAAAGCGCGTCAAAGTTCGGGAGTAGGGGCTAGTGACTTCACTTTAGAGTAAAAACTGTACCATAATGTGACGTGATGCGGAACCTCAACACACGATATCTTCGTATTTGTTTATATCCTTCGGATAGCGGTTAAAAAAATAACAATGACATCAATTTATTATTATAGGACGCGGGAAGACCAACGGGGTAATTGACAAAAGGAACAAAAGCTGTCATTTCAAAAGCTCTTCCATAAATAATTGGACTGTTTTACAAAAAACTTAAACCGACTTCAAAGTACACGAAGAAGTAATCAAATTCTGATCTGATGACAATGAGACCAAACGGGAAGTGTATCCTTCCAGACAAAAAAAGAATTTTCCAAATCGGTTCCTAAATGACGGAGTTATGAGGTAACAAACATAAAAGAAAAAAAAAACATACAACCGAATTGAGAACCTCCTCCTTTTTTTGAAGTCGGTTAAAAAAAAGCCTTGCTGAGTTTCTTGCCGGATTCTTCTCAGTTTTAGTGTATTTCGAACCGGTTGGTAAATTCAACTATATGTAACAAAGGATGGAAGTGAATAAAATAGTAATATGTAATACCATAATACTTTATTGTGTATACCATGTTGTGACAGAACCGAACAATTACTAAATAAAAAAGGAAAAAAAAAGAAAAATACTAACAATGACATAGACGACTTTATCGCTAAATGCAAATTGATTTCTTCTATGTCTTTTATGTACAAATATTTATTTTACATAAGATCTTAAAATCATAAGCAACGTGCATAAAATTAAGCATGGAAATTAAAAATATTGCATAAATATCAAAAAAATAGCTACAATAGACTGGATTGTTTAAAAAGTTTATTGTATGCTATATTTTTTTATTTCTTCGTAACATGGTGGTTTAGAAAATCAAAGTATAAGTTTTCAGAGTGACTTTGTGCGACTTCCCTTGTTTCTATAAGCCGTCTCAAACTCTTTTAAAAACAATGCAATAAAATCATGTGCAGGTAGATTTAAACAAGTTTGTTTATGAAAAGTTTAACTCAAGGTCTCAATCAAAGGATTGCGTAGACCTAAACATTAAGAAGTTGTGAGTCTGCAAAGTTTGCACAAGTCCAAGGTAGAAAACGAGTTACATAAGATGAATAGAAAAATTATGTATAACTTGAATTTAGTTATATCCATTCTACATTTCTTTACAATAAAGGTAAAAACATCAATAATATTTTTAATATCAGCTTTTTCATACAAACGGTTTACACAAGTGATTTTTCACACAAAATCGTTAGTAATCCAACGAGACCGTGCAATATCTGAAACATAAGTATAATTTAAAAGTATAAATCATGAAACCGTACAGAAAAAACCTCAAAAATAACCAAGAATGCATCTGCGAAACATCCGTGTTGTAAATAGTTCAGCTAGAAGTGGGTCGAATCGTGCGATTTTAGTAATGTATTTGTATTTTGTACGCTACGCTGGCCTACATTGTGTTTTATCCGATAACGCGGTTACATGGGGACACAAGTGTTTCAGGCTGTTAGAACAAATATTGCACGTGTTGTC
Organism: Achlya flavicornis; assembly: GCA_947623365.1. Classification (NCBI taxonomy): domain Eukaryota; kingdom Metazoa; phylum Arthropoda; class Insecta; order Lepidoptera; family Drepanidae; genus Achlya; species Achlya flavicornis. Next base: position 3,106,278 of record OX392468.1, on the reverse strand, counting down.
GATGTCACTTTCTTTTAATTCGTTTTAGATAGCTGCTAAGAGAAAACTGACATTTTGTAAACCAAAAAAATTTCTTTTACTTAATATTCTTTTCATGAAAAGAAAAATAATTGAAGCTACTTGCTAGCACTTGACCCGTATAGTAGCGATGGGCGATTGTTACTAAAAACAACCGAATTATTCGATTGTCCAATTTATTCGAATCATTCGAATAACAATCGACAGCGTTCGATTGTTAATTGTGCGCTGGCTGTCCGTCCGCCGAATGAATGAATCTATTCGCCTCTGCGCTCACCCGTCGATTATGCATTACTATTGCAGCTTGCGTTGCGTGCGTTAATTTTCATTCGAAAGGTCGATTGTTATTCGATTGTTTATTCGTTAGAACGAATGAATCGACAATCGAATGTACAGTTTTACAATTGTCGATTCTTTCGATTTTTTTGGAACACTCGCCCATCGCTACCGTATAGTAACTTTGTAGTCTACCATCCTTCGGATATTTCTTCTTATATATTTCTTCCTTCTTTCTAAAAGGGGAGTCATTCCGTTGGAAAATTAATGACCTATTAATAAATAGGACAATTTGATGATCAAAAATTCTATTAAGCAAATCTGTGGTTCCGTTTCAAGGATAATATGTTCTATTTTTTATATACAAAACAACAAAAAAATAGTCACACTATGTAACAATCCACACAATATAACCTAGATAGACTGAAAGCCAACTATCTCCCTGACCTAGATCTTTATATGCTTTTGTGCAAAGTTCTAGGAATGTTTTCGTTTGCTTTATCTAAGTTAATTGTATCTATACATATAATCTTCTATCTATCTATCTTCTATTCATATAATAAAACTGTAGAAAAGTCGTGTCTGTACATTGAATATATTTACCAAAAACTGATTGGGGGTGATGTAGAATGACTAACACAATACATAAATACCTGTATGTCTGTCTGTCTGTCTTTCTGTCTGTCTGTTTGTCTGTTTGAACAGGATAATCTTCGAATCCACTGAACGGATTTGCATGGGGTTTCCACAGGGTGATTGAGCGTTACTTGGCGCTTCAACTAGGCTTTGTTTCATCAAAATCGGCTCACGGGAAAAAAAGATATCTTAATTTATTTATAGGCCGTCTCACGGCACAGATACAGAGGTTGAGAACTACTAGATGGCGTTGTCTTTTTCCTGAATCGCACTATGGTTTCGTTCTCACAATTTTATGACAGGATCAATGATTTTGATATAAGTTTTTTGGTTGTGAGCCATCAGCGCTCTCCCGTTTGACCATTTAGTTTTGTTCACTATAAAAAAAAGCTACAAGCTAGCTACAAATAAGTACAGCTGCATCGACGAACTTATGAAAAAGGCTTACGTAAGTACTTAAGTAAGAATCGAACCTGCAAAACTTCACGATGTGTTCTCATTTAAAGTTCTTTGCCTACATATGGCATAGCTCTGGGTCGAGTAACTATTCCCATTGTACCACCCTCGCGGGAACTCTCCCGTGATAAAAGGCATCCTATTTTTAACCAACTCAAAAAAGAAGGAGGAAACTCTAAGTTGGACGCGATTGTTCTTTTTTCATGTTCATCGATTTCTCAAAAACGACCATGAACAATTCAGATATGATGAAATTGCTTGACAGACTAAGTGGGAAATAGAAAACAAACAGAACACAAATAAAAAAAAAGAGACCAGCAGTTCACAAAGAGAATATAGCTGATCTAATTTGCTGCCAGTTGGTAGTGTGCCCAAACTTTGCAGGCGGCGGGCGATGCGATTTTGTATGGTGATGCTTATCTATCTTCTAGCTGGATTATTCGTCAGCCCTTTGGCTATAGGAACCGTCAATCAGACGCCTCGATATGTCGCGAAAAATACAATGAGCTCCAGGACATTAGTGTCAGATGGACCTCTTATCATCGTTACGCTTCAAGCCACTTGATACACGAATAGCTGACACGAGAGCTCTGGCAAGAGCCCTATGAATGATGTCATTAAAGTCGGAGTGGGGCGGAATCCTGCCTGTGCTTTTTACGCACCATAGTATGTGGTGGCCAGTCTGATCGACAAAAGTACCATACTGGTAGCCATAGGCATATAAATAGTTACACTTACGACGAAGACAGGACAAATAAAAAACTTGCTGTACGTCTGATGGCAAGCAGTTAACGTTGCCTATTGACGCTTGGCAACACCAGGGGTATCAATCACGCTTTACCGAATCTCTCTCTACACCCTTCTTGAAAAAGTGTTTGAAGGTTGAGAGGAGTCGCTGTGCCGGCAGCGGTATTATAATACCTACCGCTGCCGGCACAGCGACTCCTCTCCAGCACCAGCCTACTACATACTGGTCCCCTACACCCAGCTCTGGCGACCTTACTCACCGCAGGAACACAACTGCGATGTAAGGGAACCTCCCTGCTCGGGCTGCTCCAAATTAATAACGAGAGAACCTGCTTGCAGCCAGAGTCCAATTTCTCTTTCAAGTGGTTACGTTTCGGGAAATCCTTTCTTAACGTGTAGCCTATACCTACTCTATGAGGCATCTACTTTGCCACAAATTTTTTGTATAGTGCTTGGGATATCGTTATTAGTGACTGGTATTTCGTTTTTATTTGGGTTCCGAACTAAAAAGCTAATAATGGAACCCTTATGGTGCCAGTTAGTCTGTCTGTTCGACTGTTACAGCGGTAGGTATATTTCAACAACCAGTAATGCTGTTGATTTAAAAATTTGGAATAGTTTTAAATATTGCTTACCCAACCTTATTGCAAATATATATTTTTTTACTTTTATGGTTGTAAAGGTGAACAGAGTGGGCCCTGAAATTTCAAAGCAGGGCTACAAATTTAGGTGAGGTATCATGGTAAAGGGCTTTATTTGTACATTTTAAAACATGTTTCTATTATTTTTTAAGACTTTTTGACTGTTGATGAATAATGCCAATCTCCGAGGTTCGCAATGCGAAAAATCTGGAAAAAGTATAGGAAAAATAAAACAATGTTTCTAACTAGCACAGTTTTTTCATTTTTTCATCCAAATTCCTTCACAAACAAACATAATTATGCGGTCCGGTTTTAAGCAACAGTGATGGCCCAATCCAATAAATATACGTCCAAGGAAGGTCAGAGCCCTCGGTGCGCGAGTGAGACTAAGTCTTGAGCTTGGCCGGCTTTATATAAAAGGTTAAAATTACTCATTTAAAAAGCAAAGTCCTGGCTGATTGATGATTGAGGGATGGGAGCACGTGGTCCTCCACCAGCTGTCGTCGCGCCGCGCTCCCATCATCGCATTGGCCACAGAGTTCACAAGAACAATTAGGAATCTTCACGAAATTAATATCTTAGCGTTTATTACGCGAACAAATCTTATAGTCTACGCGAGCGAAGCCGCGGGCAAAAAGCTAGTTTACAATAAAGTACCAACTATTATTTTACTACATTATGATACTGCTCACTAGATTTCCTTTGAACATAAATCCGTGATGCTTATTTAGGTAATCGCTTCTTGTTTTAATGCAAACTTGGTACTAAGAACAAAATCAAAGTCAAAGTCATAGCCATTTATTCAATTTAGGCCCTAGAAGGGCACCTATGAAGGTCAAAGCTACTGAAGTTACCGCCAGTTCGTAAGTCGGCCTTCAACTGAGAAGAACAGGCAAGAAACTCAGCAAGGTTAAACTTTAAATTTTTTTTTTTTTTTTTAACAATCTGACTATGTATATATTGGCTATTTTTTCCAAAACATTAGTACATACTTTTTATTTTACAAAATAAAATACACAAAAATCTAGAGGATCAAAATAATCTCGCTTATAAGCAAGAGCCATAATATCGTGACAAAATTTGCCTACTAAAAATTTGACCATGGCAATGTGACCGCGATAGACTGGATGGCGGAAATAATGAAATTATTCGTGCATACCAGACAAGCAGGTGTAAACCCGATAGATCTACTATACAAGAAACCTTAACAAAAACTGAGTGCATTTATTCGGACAATATCCTCACTAAGGAATTTCAGGGTTTCCTGTATATGTGACCTCACAGATATACATCTATATAGATACCGCCGCGAGTGTATGAACTTCGCGTGTCAAAATCTGTGCAAAAATGGACCGGCGTGAAGTTAGCAGCCAAAAGTTAGCGGCCAATATAATCCGACCAAATTAAGAAGAATCCAAAAAATTGCTTTATTTACCTTATTTACAGAGGAAAATTAATTTAAATATAAGGAAATTATAAAAACAACTGAAAAAAGTCCTAACAGGCGTTAAAATATATTAAATAGACATGAATTCAGAATTAACAAAAACCCAAAGTCTTTTGTAATTTAATCGGTTTCAAGAGTTCAAATCTAAAAAAAGTATACTAATTATAAAAGACTACATAGTACCTTCATAGTGAATTGAGATTTGATGATCCCATTAAAGTTTCAGAGTCATAAATCGAACAAAAACAAACGTAATGCAATAATCATACGTTTTCGCTTCTTAAGAAAGAGTATAAGATATCAAAAATGTGATGCTGTCACTCTGAAAATGTATTTATTTTAAAGATGTATATGTATACTAAGTAAATAATATCATTCTATGTACTTACCGAGGGGACACATAGGTTTATTAGCCACCGGCGACAATAATATCGACAACAATCTTTACTTTGATTTTGATGGTAGATTAACCTCTCAAGACATGTCCTTGTCAATCCAGCTATGTATTCAGATTATAGATACATAAGTTATCTAAGTAAATAACAGCATTCTATGAACTTAGCGAGGGGATATCATAGGTTTGTGAGCCAGCAACAAATAATATATCCACAAAAAAAACACTTTGACTTTGATGGTAGATTAACATTTCAAGACTGGTCCTTGTCACTCCAACTTTGTATTTAGATTATAGATACATAAGTTTACTAAGTAAATAACAGCAGTCTATGAACTTAGCAAGGGGACATCATAGGTTTAAGAGCTGGCAGCTAAAAAAATATCCTCAAAAAAAATCCCTTTGATATTAATGGTAGATTAACCTCCCAAAACTTATCCTTGTCACTTCAGCTATGTACTTAAATTACAGATACATAAGTTATCTAAGTAAATAACAGCATTCTATGAACTTAGCGAGGGGATATGAAAGGTTTGTGAGCTCTCATCTAAAAATATATCGGAAAAATCTCTTTTTTAATTTTGATGGTAGATTAACCTCTCAGGACTTGTCTTTGTCACTCCAGCTATGTATTTAGATTATAGATACATAAGTCTTCTAAGTAAATAACAGCATTCTATGAACTTAGCAAGGGGATATCATAGGTTTGTGAGCTGTCAGCTGAAAATATATCGAAAAAATCTCTACATTAATTTTGATGGTAGATTAACCTCTTTAGACTTGTCCTTGTCACTCCAAGTACGTATTTATATTATAGATACATAAGTTATCTAAGTAAATAACAGCATTCTATGTACTTAGCGAGGGGATATCATAGGTTTCTGAGCTGTCAGATGAAAATATATCGAAAAAAAAACCCTTTGATTTTGATGGTAGATTAACCTCCCAAAATTTGTCCTAGTCACAACAGCTATGTATTTATATTATAGATATATAAGTTATCTAAGTAAATAATAGCATTCTATGAACTTAGCGAGGGGATATCAAAGGTTTGTGAGCTAGCAGCTAAAAATATATCGAAAAAATCTCTTTTTTAATTGTGATGGTAGATTAACCTCTCAGGACTTGTCCTTGTCACTCCAGCTATGTATTTAGATTAAAGATACATAAGTCTTCTAAGTAAATAACAGCATTCTATGAACTTAGCGAGGGGATATCAAAGGTTTGTGAGCTGTCATCTAAAAATATATCGAAAAAATCTCTACATTAATTTTGATGGTAGATTAATCTCTTTAGACTTGTCCTTGTCACTCCAAGTACGTATTTATATTATAGAAACATTAGTTATCTAAGTAATTAACAGCATTCAATGAACTTAGCGAGGGGATGTCATAGGTTTGTGAGCTGTCAGCTAAAAATATATCGAAAAAAAAAACCCTTTGACTTTGATGGTAGATTAACATTTCGAGACTGGTCCTTGTCACTCCAGCTTTATATTAATATTATAGATACATAAGTCTTCTAAGTAAATAACAGTATTCTATGAACTTAGCGAGGGGATATCATAGGTTTGTGAGCTGTCAGCTAAAAATATATCGAAAAAAAAAAACCCTATGACTTTGATGGCAGATTAACATTTCAAGACTGGTCGTTGTCACTCCAGCTTTATATTTAGATTATAGATACATAAGTTTACTAAGTAAATAACAGCAGTCTATGAACTTAGCAAGGGGACATCATAGGTTTAAAACCTAGCAGCTAAAAATATATCCTCGAAAAAATTCCCTTTGATATTAATGGTAGATTAACCTCCCAAAACTTATCCTTTTCACTTCAGGTATGTACTAAGATTATAGATACATAAGTTATCTAAGTATATAACAGCATTCTATGAACTTAGCGAGAGGATATGAAAGGTTTGTGAGCTGTCATCTAAAAATATATCGGAAAAATCTCTTTTTTAATTTTGATGGTAGATTAACCTCTCAGGACTTGTCCTTGTCACTCCAGCTATGTCTTTAGATTATAGATACATAAGTCTTCTAAGTAAATAACAGCATTATATGAACTTAGCAAGGGGATATGAAAGGTTTGTGAGCTGTCATCTAAAAATATATCGAAAAAATCTCTACATTAATTTTGATGGTAGATTAACCTCTTTAGACTTTTCCTTGTCACTCCAAGTACGTATTTATATTATAGATACATAAGTTATCTAAGTAAATAACAGCATTCTATGTACTTAGCGTGGGGATATCATAGGTTTGTGAGCTGTCAGCTGAAAATATATCGAAAAAAAACCCTTTGATTTTGATGGTAGATTAACCTCCCAAAATTTGTCCTTGTCACACCAGCTATGTATTTATATTATAGATATATAAGTTATCTAAGTAAATAATAGCATTCTATGAACTTAGCGAGGGGATATCAAAGGTTTGTGAGCTAGCAGCTAAAAATATATCGAAAAAATCTCTTTTATAATTGTGATGGTAGATTAACCTCTCAGGACTTGTCCTTGTCACTCCAGCTATGTATTTAGATTAAAGATACATAAGTCTTCTAAGTAAATAACAGCATTCTATGAACTTAGCGAGGGGATATCAAAGGTTTGTGAGCTGTCATCTAAAAATATATCGAAAAAATCTCTACATTAATTTTGATGGTAGATTAATCTCTTTAGACTTGTCCTTGTCACTCCAACTATGTATTTATATTATAGATACATAAGTTATCTAAGTAAATAACAGCATTCTATGAACTTAGCGAGGGGATATCATAGGTTTGTGAGCTGTCAGCTAAAATATATCGAAAAAAAAACCCTTTGAATTTGATGGTAGATTAACCTCCCAAAACTTGTCCTTGTCACAGCAGCTATGTATTTATATTATAGATACATAAGTAAGAAGCATCTACAGATATTTACCATATTAAGCATGAAATTGTATACTTTACCTCTTCTCTCTTATATTACCTGTCTCTTTCACGCACAGCAGAGCGCGACATGTACCTGAACTGGAGCGCACCTGTGAACTCATAGTCTTCCATTCATCACCGGCAAGAGCCTTGCTCCAATGCTGTGTGTTTTTTCACACACATAATAACTGATACATAAGTTATCTAAGAAAATAACAGCATTCTATGAACTTAGCGAGGGGATATCATAGGTTTGTGAGCTGTCAGCTAAAAATATACCGAAAAAAAAAAACCCTTTGACTTTAATGGTAGATTAACATTTCATGACTGGTCCTTGTCACTCCAGCTTTGTATTTAGATTATAGATACATTAGTTTACTAAGTAAATAACAGCAGTCTATGAACTTAGCAAGGGGACATCATAGGTTTAAAACCTGGCAGCTAAAAATATATCCTCGAAAAAATTCCCTTTGACATTAATGGTAGATTAACCTCCCAAAACTTATCTTTGTCACTTCAACTATGTACTAAAATTATAGATACATAAGTTATCTAAGTGAATAACAGCATTCTATGAACTTAGAGAGAGGATATGAAAGGTTTGTGAGCTGTCATCTAAAAATATATCGAAAAAATCTCTACATTAATTTTGATGGTAGATTAACCTCTTTAGACTTTTCCTTGTCACTCCAAGTACGTATTTATATTATAGATACATAAGTTATTTAAGTAAATAACAGCATTCTATGTACTTAGCGAGGGGATATCATAGGTTTGTGAGCTGTCAGCTGAAAATATATCGAAAAAAAAATCCCTTTGATTTTGATGGTAGATTAACCTCCCAAAATTTGTCCTTGTCACACCAGCTATGTATTTATATTATAGATACATAAGTTATCTAAGTAAATAACAGCATTCTATGAACTTAGCGAGGGGATATCATAGGTTTGTGAGCAGTCAGCTAAAAATATATCGTTAAAAAACACCCTTTGACTTTGATGGTCGATTAACCTCCCAAAACTTGTCCTTGTCACACCAGCTATGTATTTATATTATGGATACATAAGTTATCTAAGTAAATAACAGCATTGTATGTACTAAGCGAGGGGAAATCATAGGTTTGTGAGCTGTCAGCAAAAAATATATCAAAAAAAAACCCTTTGACTTTGATGGTAGATTAACATTTCAAGACTGGTCCTTGTCACTCCAGCTTTGTATTTAGATTATAGATACATTAGTTTACAAAGTAAATAACAGCAGTCTATGAACTTAGCAAGGGGACATCATAGGTTTAAAACCTGGCAGCTAAAAATATATCCTCGAAAAAATTCCCTTTGACATTAATGGTAGATTAACCTCCCAAAACTTATCCTTGTCACTTCAACTATGTACTAAGATTATAGATACATAAGTTATCTAAGTAAATAACAGCATTCTATGAACTTAGAGAGAGGATATGAAAGGTTTGTGAGCTGTCATCTAAAAATATATCAAAAAAATCTCTACATTAATTTTGATGGTAGATTAACCTCTTTAGACTTTTCCTTGTCACTCCAAGTACGTATTTATATTATAGATACATAAGTTATCTAAGTAAATAACAGCATTCTATGTACTTAGCGAGGGGATATCATAGGTTTGTGAGCTGTCAGCTGAAAATATATCGAAAAAAAAATCCCTTTGATTTTGATGGTAGATTAACCTCCCAAAATTTGTCCTTGTCACACCAGCTATGTATTTATATTATAGATACATAAGTTATCTAAGTAAATAACAGCATTCTATGAACTTAGCGAGGGGATATCATAGGTTTGTGAGCAGTCAGCTAAAAATATATCGTAAAAAAACACCCTTTGACTTTGATGGTCGATTAACCTCCCAAAACTTGTCCTTGTCACTTCAACTGTATACTAAGATTATAGATACATAAGTCTTCTAAGTAAATAACAGCATTCTATGAACTTAGCGAGGGGATATCAAAGGTTTGTGAGCTAGCAGCTAAAAATATATCGAAAAAATCTCTACATTAATTTTGATGGTAGATTAACCTCTTTAGACTTGTCCTTGTCACACCAAGTACGTATTTATATTATAGATACATAAGTTATCTAAGTACATAACAGCATTCTATGAACTTAGCGAGGGGATATGAAAGGTTTGTGAGCTGTCATCTAAAAATATATCAGAAAAATCTCTTTTTTAATTTTGATGGTAGATTAACATCTCAGGACTTGTCCTTGTCACTCCAGCTATGTATTTATATTATAGATACATAAGTTATCTAAGTAAATAACAGCATTCTATGTACTTAGCGTGGGGATATCATAGGTTTGTGAGCTGTCAGCTGAAAATATATCGAAAAAAAAATCCCTTTGATTTTGATGGTAGATTAACCTCCCAAAATTGGTCCTTGTCACACCAGCTATGTATTTATATTATAGATACATAAGTTATCTAAGTAAATAACAGCATTCTATGAACTTAGCGAGGGGATATCATAGGTTTGTGAGCTGTCAGCTAAAAATATATCGAAAAAAAAAACCCTTTGAATTTGATGGTAGATTAACCTCCCAAAACTTGTCCTTGTCACAGCAGCTTTGTATTTATATTATAGATACATAAGTTATCTAAGTAAATAACAGCATTCTATGAACTTAGCGAGGGGATATCAAAGGTTTGTGAGCTGGCAGCTAAAAATATATCGAAAAAATCTCTACATTAATTTTGATGGTAGATTAACCTCTTTAGACTTGTCTTTGTCACTCCAAGTACGTATTTATATTATAGGTACATAAGTTATCTAAGTAAATAACAGCATTCTATGTACTTAGCGAGGGGATATCATAGGTTTGTGAGCTGTCAGATGAAAATATAACGAAAAAAAATCCCTTTGACTTTGATGGTAGATTAACATTTCAAGACTGGTCCTTGTCACTCCAGCTATGTACGTAGATTATAGATACATAAGTCTTCTAAGTAAATAACAGCATTCTATGAACTTAGCAAGGGGATATCATAGGTTTGTGAGCTGTCAGCTGAAAATATATCGAAAAAATCTCTACATTAATTTTGATGGTAGATTAACCTCTTTAGACTTGTCCTTGTCACTCCAAGTACGTATTTATATTATAGATACATAAGTTATCTAAGTAAATAACAGCATTCTATGTACTTAGCGAGGGGATATCATAGGTTTCTGAGCTGTCAGATGAAAATATATCGAAAAAAAAACCCTTTGATTTTGATGGTAGATTAACCTCCCAAAATTTGTCCTAGTCACAACAGCTATGTATTTATATTATAGATACATAAGTAATCTAAGTAAATAACAGCATTCTATGAACTTAGTGAGGGGATATCATAGGTTTGTGAGCTGTCAGCTAAAAATATATCAAAAAAATAAACCCTTTGACTTTGATGGTAGATTAACCTCCCAAAACTTGTCCTTGTCACACCAGCTATGTATTTATATTATAGATATATAAGTTATCTAAGTAAATAATAGAATTCTATGAACTTAGCGAGGGGATATCAAAGGTTTGTGAGCTAGCAGCTAAAAATATATCGAAAAAATCTCTTTTTTAATTGTGATGGTAGATTAACCTCTCAGGACTTGTCCTTGTCACTCCAGCTATGTATTTAGATTAAAGATACATAAGTCTTCTAAGTAAATAACAGCATTCTATGAACTTAGCGAGGGGATATCAAAGGTTTATGACCTGTCATCTAAAAATATATCGAAAAAATCTCTACATTAATTTTGATGGTAGATTAATCTCTTTAGACTTGTCCTTGTCACTCCAAGTACGTATTTATATTATAGAAACATTAGTTATCTAAGTAATTAACAGCATTCAATGAACTTAGCGAGGGGATGTCATAGGTTTGTGAGCTGTCAGCTAAAAATATATCGAAAAAAAAAACCCTTTGACTTTGATGGTAGATTAACATTTCGAGACTGGTCCTTGTCACTCCAGCTTTATATTTATATTATAGATACATAAGTCTTCTAAGTAAATAACAGTATTCTATGAACTTAGCGAGGGGATATCATAGGTTTGTGAGCTGTCAGCTAAAAATATATCGAAAAAATCTCTACATTAATTTTGATGGTAGATTAACCTCTTTAGACTTGTCCTTGTCACACCAAGTACGTATTTATATTATAGAAACATTAGTTATCTAAGTAATTAACAGCATTCAATGAACTTAGCGAGGGGATATGAAAGGTTTGTGAGCTGTCATCTAAAAATATATCAGAAAAATCTCTTTTTTAATTTTGATGGTAGATTAACATCTCAGGACTTGTCCTTGTCACTCCAGCTATGTATTTATATTATAGATACATAAGTTATCTAAGTAAATAACAGCATTCTATGTACTTAGCGTGGGGATATCATAGGTTTGTGAGCTGTCAGCTGAAAATATATCGAAAAAAAAATCCCTTTGATTTTGATGGTAGATTAACCTCCCAAAATTGGTCCTTGTCACACCAGCTATGTATTTATATTATAGATACATAAGTTATCTAAGTAAATAACAGCATTCTATGAACTTAGCGAGGGGATATCATAGGTTTGTGAGCTGTCAGCTAAAAATATATCGAAAAAAAAAACCCTTTGAATTTGATGGTAGATTAACCTCCCAAAACTTGTCCTTGTCACAGCAGCTTTGTATTTATATTATAGATACATAAGTTATCTAAGTAAATAACAGCATTCTATGAACTTAGCGAGGGGATATCAAAGGTTTGTGAGCTGGCAGCTAAAAATATATCGAAAAAATCTCTACATTAATTTTGATGGTAGATTAACCTCTTTAGACTTGTCTTTGTCACTCCAAGTACGTATTTATATTATAGGTACATAAGTTATCTAAGTAAATAACAGCATTCTATGTACTTAGCGAGGGGATATCATAGGTTTGTGAGCTGTCAGATGAAAATATAACGAAAAAAAATCCCTTTGACTTTGATGGTAGATTAACATTTCAAGACTGGTCCTTGTCACTCCAGCTATGTATGTAGATTATAGATACATAAGTCTTCTAAGTAAATAACAGCATTCTATGAACTTAGCAAGGGGATATCATAGGTTTGTGAGCTGTCAGCTGAAAATATATCGAAAAAATCTCTACATTAATTTTGATGGTAGATTAACCTCTTTAGACTTGTCCTTGTCACTCCAAGTACGTATTTATATTATAGATACATAAGTTATCTAAGTAAATAACAGCATTCTATGTACTTAGCGAGGGGATATCATAGGTTTCTGAGCTGTCAGATGAAAATATATCGAAAAAAAAACCCTTTGATTTTGATGGTAGATTAACCTCCCAAAATTTGTCCTAGTCACAACAGCTATGTATTTATATTATAGATACATAAGTAATCTAAGTAAATAACAGCATTCTATGAACTTAGTGAGGGGATATCATAGGTTTGTGAGCTGTCAGCTAAAAATATATCAAAAAAATAAACCCTTTGACTTTGATGGTAGATTAACCTCCCAAAACTTGTCCTTGTCACACCAGCTATGTATTTATATTATAGATATATAAGTTATCTAAGTAAATAATAGCATTCTATGAACTTAGCGAGGGGATATCAAAGGTTTGTGAGCTAGCAGCTAAAAATATATCGAAAAAATCTCTTTTTTAATTGTGATGGTAGATTAACCTCTCAGGACTTGTCCTTGTCACTCCAGCTATGTATTTAGATTAAAGATACATAAGTCTTCTAAGTAAATAACAGCATTCTATGAAGTTAGCGAGGGGATATCAAAGGTTTGTGAGCTGTCATCTAAAAATATATCGAAAAAATCTCTACATTAATTTTGATGGTAGATTAATCTCTTTAGACTTGTCCTTGTCACTCCAAGTACGTATTTATATTATAGAAACATTAGTTATCTAAGTAATTAACAGCATTCAATGAACTTAGCGAGGGGATGTCATAGGTTTGTGAGCTGTCAGCTAAAAATATATCGAAAAAAAAAACCCTTTGACTTTGATGGTAGATTAACATTTCGAGACTGGTCCTTGTCACTCCAGCTTTATATTTATATTATAGATACATAAGTCTTCTAAGTAAATAACAGTATTCTATGAACTTAGCGAGGGGATATCATAGGTTTGTGAGCTGTCAGCTAAAAATATATCGAAAAAAAAAACCCTATGACTTTGATGGCAGATTAACATTTCAAGACTGGTCGTTGTCACTCCAGCTTTATATTTAGATTATAGATACATAAGTTTACTAAGTAAATAACAGCAGTCTATGAACTTAGCAAGGGGACATCATAGGTTTAAAACCTAGCAGCTAAAAATATATCCTCGAAAAAATTCCCTTTGATATTAATGGTAGATTAACCTCCCAAAACTTATCCTTTTCACTTCAGGTATGTACTAAGATTATAGATACATAAGTTATCTAAGTAAATAACAGCATTCTATGAACTTAGCGAGAGGATATGAAAGGTTTGTGAACTGTCATCTAAAAATATATCGGAAAAATCTCTTTTTTAATTTTGATGGTAGATTAACCTCTCAGGACTTGTCCTTGTCACTCCAGCTATGTCTTTAGATTATAGATACATAAGTCTTCTAAGTAAATAACAGCATTATATGAACTTAGCAAGGGGATATGAAAGGTTTGTGAGCTGTCATCTAAAAATATATCGAAAAAATCTCTACATTAATTTTGATGGTAGATTAACCTCTTTAGACTTTTCCTTGTCACTCCAAGTACGTATTTATATTATAGATACATAAGTTATCTAAGTAAATAACAGCATTCTATGTACTTAGCGTGGAGATATCATAGGTTTGTGAGCTGTCAGCTGAAAATATATCGAAAAAAAAACCCTTTGATTTTGATGGTAGATTAACCTCCCAAAATTTGTCCTTGTCACACCAGCTATGTATTTATATTATAGATACATAAGTTATCTAAGTAAATAACAGCATTCTATGAACTTAGCGAGGGGATATCATAGGTTTGTGAGCTGTCAGCTAAAATATATCGAAAAAAAAACCCTTTGAATTTGATGGTAGATTAACCTCCCAAAACTTGTCCTTGTCACAGCAGCTATGTATTTATATTATAGATACATAAGTTATCTAAGAAAATAACAGCATTCTATGAACTTAGCGAGGGGATATCATAGGTTTGTGAGCTGTCAGCTAAAAATATACCGAAAAAAAAAACCCTTTGACTTTGATGGTAGATTAACATTTCATGACTGGTCCTTGTCACTCCAGCTTTGTATTTAGATTGTAGATACATTAGTTTACTAAGTAAATAACAGCAGTCTATGAACTTAGCAAGGGGACATCATAGGTTTAAAACCTGGCAGCTAAAAATATATCCTCGAAAAAATTCCCTTTGACATTAATGGTAGATTAACCTCCCAAAACTTATCTTTGTCACTTCAATTATGTACTAAAATTATAGATACATAAGTTATCTAAGTGAATAACAGCATTCTATGAACTTAGAGAGAGGATATGAAAGGTTTGTGAGCTGTCATCTAAAAATATATCGAAAAAATCTCTACATTAATTTTGATGGTAGATTAACCTCTTTAGACTTTTCCTTGTCACTCCAAGTACGTATTTATATTATAGATACATAAGTTATTTAAGTAAATAACAGCATTCTATGTACTTAGCGAGGGGATATCATAGGTTTGTGAGCTGTCAGCTGAAAATATATCGAAAAAAAAATCCCTTTGATTTTGATGGTAGATTAACCTCCCAAAATTTGTCCTTGTCACACCAGCTATGTATTTATATTATAGATACATAAGTTATCTAAGTAAATAACAGCATTCTATGAACTTAGCGAGGGGATATCATAGGTTTGTGAGCAGTCAGCTAAAAATATATCGTTAAAAAACACCCTTTGACTTTGATGGTCGATTAACCTCCCAAAACTTGTCCTTGTCACACCAGCTATGTATTTATATTATGGATACATAAGTTATCTAAGTAAATAACAGCATTGTATGTACTAAGCGAGGGGAAATCATAGGTTTGTGAGCTGTCAGCAAAAAATATATCAAAAAAAAACCCTTTGACTTTGATGGTAGATTAACATTTCAAGACTGGTCCTTGTCACTCCAGCTTTGTATTTAGATTATAGATACATTAGTTTACAAAGTAAATAACAGCAGTCTATGAACTTAGCAAGGGGACATCATAGGTTTAAAACCTGGCAGCTAAAAATATATCCTCGAAAAAATTCCCTTTGACATTAATGGTAGATTAACCTCCCAAAACTTATCCTTGTCACTTCAACTATGTACTAAGATTATAGATACATAAGTTATCTAAGTAAATAACAGCATTCTATGAACTTAGAGAGAGGATATGAAAGGTTTGTGAGCTGTCATCTAAAAATATATCAAAAAAATCTCTACATTAATTTTGATGGTAGATTAACCTCTTTAGACTTTTCCTTGTCACTCCAAGTACGTATTTATATTATAGATACATAAGTTATCTAAGTAAATAACAGCATTCTATGTACTTAGCGAGGGGATATCATAGGTTTGTGAGCTGTCAGCTGAAAATATATCGAAAAAAAAATCCCTTTGATTTTGATGGTAGATTAACCTCCCAAAATTTGTCCTTGTCACACCAGCTATGTATTTATATTATAGATACATAAGTTATCTAAGTAAATAACAGCATTCTATGAACTTAGCGAGGGGATATCATAGGTTTGTGAGCAGTCAGCTAAAAATATATCGTAAAAAAACACCCTTTGACTTTGATGGTCGATTAACCTCCCAAAACTTGTCCTTGTCACTTCAACTGTATACTAAGATTATAGATACATAAGTCTTCTAAGTAAATAACAGCATTCTATGAACTTAGCGAGGGGATATCAAAGGTTTGTGAGCTAGCAGCTAAAAATATATCGAAAAAATCTCTACATTAATTTTGATGGTAGATTAACCTCTTTAGACTTGTCCTTGTCACACCAAGTACGTATTTATATTATAGATACATAAGTTATCTAAGTACATAACAGCATTCTATGAACTTAGCGAGGGGATATGAAAGGTTTGTGAGCTGTAATCTAAAAATATATCAGAAAAATCTCTTTTTTAATTTTGATGGTAGATTAACATCTCAGGACTTGTCCTTGTCACTCCAGCTATGTATTTATATTATAGATACATAAGTTATCTAAGTAAATAACAGCATTCTATGTACTTAGCGTGGGGATATCATAGGTTTGTGAGCTGTCAGCTGAAAATATATCGAAAAAAAAATCCCTTTGATTTTGATGGTAGATTAACCTCCCAAAATTGGTCCTTGTCACACCAGCTATGTATTTATATTATAGATACATAAGTTATCTAAGTATATAACAGCATTCTATGAACTTAGCGAGGGGATATCATAGGTTTGTGAGCTGTCAGCTAAAAATATATCGAAAAAAAAAACCCTTTGAATTTGATGGTAGATTAACCTCCCAAAACTTGTCCTTGTCACAGCAGCTTTGTATTTATATTATAGATACATAAGTTATCTAAGTAAATAACAGCATTCTATGAACTTAGCGAGGGGATATCAAAGGTTTGGGAGCTGGCAGCTAAAAATATATCGAAAAAATCTCTACATTAATTTTGATGGTAGATTAACCTCTTTAGACTTGTCTTTGTCACTCCAAGTACGTATTTATATTATAGGTACATAAGTTATCTAAGTAAATAACAGCATTCTATGTACTTAGCGAGGGGATATCATAGGTTTGTGAGCTGTCAGATGAAAATATAACGAAAAAAAATCCCTTTGACTTTGATGGTAGATTAACATTTCAAGACTGGTCCTTGTCACTCCAGCTATGTATGTAGATTATAGATACATAAGTCTTCTAAGTAAATAACAGCATTCTTTGAACTTAGCAAGGGGATATGAAAGGTTTGTGAGCAGTCAGCTAAAAATATATCGTAAAAAAACACCCTTTGACTTTGATGGTCGATTAACCTCCCAAAACTTGTCCTTGTCACTTCAACTGTATACTAAGATTATAGATACATAAGTCTTCTAAGTAAATAACAGCATTCTATGAACTTAGCGAGGGGATATCAAAGGTTTGTGAGCTAGCAGCTAAAAATATATCGAAAAAATCTCTACATTAATTTTGATGGTAGATTAACCTCTTTAGACTTGTCCTTGTCACACCAAGTACGTATTTATATTATAGATACATAAGTTATCTAAGTACATAACAGCATTCTATGAACTTAGCGAGGGGATATGAAAGGTTTGTGAGCTGTAATCTAAAAATATATCAGAAAAATCTCTTTTTTAATTTTGATGGTAGATTAACATCTCAGGACTTGTCCTTGTCACTCCAGCTATGTATTTATATTATAGATACATAAGTTATCTAAGTAAATAACAGCATTCTATGTACTTAGCGTGGGGATATCATAGGTTTGTGAGCTGTCAGCTGAAAATATATCGAAAAAAAAATCCCTTTGATTTTGATGGTAGATTAACCTCCCAAAATTGGTCCTTGTCACACCAGCTATGTATTTATATTATAGATACATAAGTTATCTAAGTATATAACAGCATTCTATGAACTTAGCGAGGGGATATCATAGGTTTGTGAGCTGTCAGCTAAAAATATATCGAAAAAAAAAACCCTTTGAATTTGATGGTAGATTAACCTCCCAAAACTTGTCCTTGTCACAGCAGCTTTGTATTTATATTATAGATACATAAGTTATCTAAGTAAATAACAGCATTCTATGAACTTAGCGAGGGGATATCAAAGGTTTGGGAGCTGGCAGCTAAAAATATATCGAAAAAATCTCTACATTAATTTTGATGGTAGATTAACCTCTTTAGACTTGTCTTTGTCACTCCAAGTACGTATTTATATTATAGGTACATAAGTTATCTAAGTAAATAACAGCATTCTATGTACTTAGCGAGGGGATATCATAGGTTTGTGAGCTGTCAGATGAAAATATAACGAAAAAAAATCCCTTTGACTTTGATGGTAGATTAACATTTCAAGACTGGTCCTTGTCACTCCAGCTATGTATGTAGATTATAGATACATAAGTCTTCTAAGTAAATAACAGCATTCTTTGAACTTAGCAAGGGGATATGAAAGGTTTGTGAGCTGTCATCTAAAAATATATCGAAAAAATCTCTACATTAATTTTGATGGTAGATTAACCTCTTTAGACTTGTCCTTGTCACACCAGCTATGTATTTATATTATAGATACATAAGTTATCTAAGTAAATAACAGCATTCTATGAACTTAGCGAGGGGATATCATAGGTTTGTGAGCAGTCAGCTAAAAATATATCGTAAAAAAACACCCTTTGACTTTGATGGTCGATTAACCTCCCAAAACTTGTCCTTGTCACTTCAACTATATACTAAGATTATAGATACATAAGTCTTCTAAGTAAATAACAGCATTCTATGAACTTAGCGAGGGGATATCAAAGGTTTGTGAGCTAGCAGCTAAAAATATATCGAAAAAATCTCTACATTAATTTTGATGGTAGATTAACCTCTTTAGACTTGTCCTTGTCACATCAAGTACGTATTTATATTATAGATACATAAGTTATCTAAGTACATAACAGCATTCTATGAACTTAGCAAGGGGATATGAAAGGTTTGTGAGCTGTCATCTAAAAATATATCGAGTAAATCTCTACATTAATTTTTATGGTAGATTAACCTCTCTAGACTTGTCCTTGTCAATCCAAGTACGTATTTATATTATAGATACATAAGTTATCTAAGTAAATAACAGCATTCTATGTACTTAGCGAGGGGATATCAAAGGTTTGTGAGCTGTCAGCTAAAAATATATCGAAAAAATCTCTACATTAATTTTGATGGTAGATTAACCTCTTTAGACTTTTCCTTGTCACTCCAAGTACGTATTTATATTATAGATACATAAGTTATCTAAGTAAATAACAGCATTCTATGTACTTAGCGTGGGGATATCATAGGTTTGTGAGCTGTCAGCTGAAAATATATCGAAAAAAAAATCCCTTTGATTTTGATGGTAGATTAACCTCCCAAAATTTGTCCTTGTCACACCAGCTATGTATTAATATTATAGATACATAAGTTATCTAAGTAAATAACAGCATTCTATGAACTAAGCGAGGGGATATCAAAGGTTTGTGAGCTAGCAGCTAAAAATATGTCGAAAAAATCTCTACATTAATTTTGATGGTAGATTAACCTCTTTAGACTTGTCCTTGTCACTCCAAGTACGTATTACTATTATAGATACGTAAGTTATCTAAGTAAATAACAGCATTCTATGTACTTAGCGAGGGGATATCATAGGTTTGTGAGCTGTCAGATGAAAATATATCGAAAAAAAATCCCTTTGACTTTGATGGTAGATTAACATTTGAAGACTGGTCCTTGTCACTCCAGCTATGTATGTAGATTATAGATACATAAGTCTTCTAAGTAAATAACAGCATTCTATGAACTTAGCAAGGGGATATGAAAGGTTTGTGAGCTGTCATCTAAAAATATATCGAAAAAATCTCTACATTAATTTTGATGGTAGATTAACCTCTTTAGACTTGTCCTTGTCACTCCAAGTACATATTTATATTATAGATACATTAGTTATCTAAGTAATTAACAGCATTCAATGAACTTAGCGAGGGGATATCATAGGTTTGTGAGCTGTCAGCTAAAATATATCGAAAAAAAAAACCCTTTGACTTGGATGGTAGATTAACATTTCATGACTGGTCCTTGTCACTCCAGCTTTGTATTAAGATTACAGATACATAAGTTTACTAAGTAAATAACAGCTGTCTATGAACTTAGCAAGGGGACATCATAGGTTTAAAAGCTGGCAGCTAAAAATATATCCTCGAAAAAATTCCCTTTGACATTAATGGTAGATTAACCTCCCAAAACTTATCCTTGTCACTTCAACTATGTACTAAGATTATAGATACATAAGTTATCTAAGTAAATAACAGCATTGTATGTACTTAGCGAGGGGAAATCATAGGTTTGTGAGCTGTCAGCAAAAAATATATCAAAAAAAAACCCTTTGACTTTGATGGTAGATTAACATTTCAAGACTGGTCCTTGTCACTCCAGCTTTGTATTTAGATTATAGATACATTAGTTTACAAAGTAAATAACAGCAGTCTATGAACTTAGCAAGGGGACATCATAGGTTTAAAACCTGGCAGCTAAAAATATATCCTCGAAAAAATTCCCTTTGACATTAATGGTAGATTAACCTCCCAAAACTTATCCTTGTCACTTCAACTATGTACTAAGATTATAGATACATAAGTTATCTAAGTAAATAACAGCATTCTATGAACTTAGAGAGAGGATATGAAAGGTTTGTGAGCTGTCATCTAAAAATATATCAAAAAAATCTCTACATTAATTTTGATGGTAGATTAACCTCTTTAGACTTTTCCTTGTCACTCCAAGTACGTATTTATATTATAGATACATAAGTTATCTAAGTAAATAACAGCATTCTATGTACTTAGCGAGGGGATATCATAGGTTTGTGAGCTGTCAGCTGAAAATATATCGAAAAAAAAATCCCTTTGATTTTGATGGTAGATTAACCTCCCAAAATTTGTCCTTGTCACACCAGCTATGTATTTATATTATAGATACATAAGTTATCTAAGTAAATAACAGCATTCTATGAACTTAGCGAGGGGATATCATAGGTTTGTGAGCAGTCAGCTAAAAATATATCGTAAAAAAACACCCTTTGACTTTGATGGTCGATTAACCTCCCAAAACTTGTCCTTGTCACTTCAACTGTATACTAAGATTATAGATACATAAGTCTTCTAAGTAAATAACAGCATTCTATGAACTTAGCGAGGGGATATCAAAGGTTTGTGAGCTAGCAGCTAAAAATATATCGAAAAAATCTCTACATTAATTTTGATGGTAGATTAACCTCTTTAGACTTGTCCTTGTCACACCAAGTACGTATTTATATTATAGATACATAAGTTATCTAAGTACATAACAGCATTCTATGAACTTAGCGAGGGGATATGAAAGGTTTGTGAGCTGTAATCTAAAAATATATCAGAAAAATCTCTTTTTTAATTTTGATGGTAGATTAACATCTCAGGACTTGTCCTTGTCACTCCAGCTATGTATTTATATTATAGATACATAAGTTATCTAAGTAAATAACAGCATTCTATGTACTTAGCGTGGGGATATCATAGGTTTGTGAGCTGTCAGCTGAAAATATATCGAAAAAAAAATCCCTTTGATTTTGATGGTAGATTAACCTCCCAAAATTGGTCCTTGTCACACCAGCTATGTATTTATATTATAGATACATAAGTTATCTAAGTATATAACAGCATTCTATGAACTTAGCGAGGGGATATCATAGGTTTGTGAGCTGTCAGCTAAAAATATATCGAAAAAAAAAACCCTTTGAATTTGATGGTAGATTAACCTCCCAAAACTTGTCCTTGTCACAGCAGCTTTGTATTTATATTATAGATACATAAGTTATCTAAGTAAATAACAGCATTCTATGAACTTAGCGAGGGGATATCAAAGGTTTGGGAGCTGGCAGCTAAAAATATATCGAAAAAATCTCTACATTAATTTTGATGGTAGATTAACCTCTTTAGACTTGTCTTTGTCACTCCAAGTACGTATTTATATTATAGGTACATAAGTTATCTAAGTAAATAACAGCATTCTATGTACTTAGCGAGGGGATATCATAGGTTTGTGAGCTGTCAGATGAAAATATAACGAAAAAAAATCCCTTTGACTTTGATGGTAGATTAACATTTCAAGACTGGTCCTTGTCACTCCAGCTATGTATGTAGATTATAGATACATAAGTCTTCTAAGTAAATAACAGCATTCTTTGAACTTAGCAAGGGGATATGAAAGGTTTGTGAGCTGTCATCTAAAAATATATCGAAAAAATCTCTACATTAATTTTGATGGTAGATTAACCTCTTTAGACTTGTCCTTGTCACACCAGCTATGTATTTATATTATAGATACATAAGTTATCTAAGTAAATAACAGCATTCTATGAACTTAGCGAGGGGATATCATAGGTTTGTGAGCAGTCAGCTAAAAATATATCGTAAAAAAACACCCTTTGACTTTGATGGTCGATTAACCTCCCAAAACTTGTCCTTGTCACTTCAACTATATACTAAGATTATAGATACATAAGTCTTCTAAGTAAATAACAGCATTCTATGAACTTAGCGAGGGGATATCAAAGGTTTGTGAGCTAGCAGCTAAAAATATATCGAAAAAATCTCTACATTAATTTTGATGGTAGATTAACCTCTTTAGACTTGTCCTTGTCACATCAAGTACGTATTTATATTATAGATACATAAGTTATCTAAGTACATAACAGCATTCTATGAACTTAGCAAGGGGATATGAAAGGTTTGTGAGCTGTCATCTAAAAATATATCGAGTAAATCTCTACATTAATTTTTATGGTAGATTAACCTCTCTAGACTTGTCCTTGTCAATCCAAGTACGTATTTATATTATAGATACATAAGTTATCTAAGTAAATAACAGCATTCTATGTACTTAGCGAGGGGATATCAAAGGTTTGTGAGCTGTCAGCTAAAAATATATCGAAAAAATCTCTACATTAATTTTGATGGTAGATTAACCTCTTTAGACTTTTCCTTGTCACTCCAAGTACGTATTTATATTATAGATACATAAGTTATCTAAGTAAATAACAGCATTCTATGTACTTAGCGTGGGGATATCATAGGTTTGTGAGCTGTCAGCTGAAAATATATCGAAAAAAAAATCCCTTTGATTTTGATGGTAGATTAACCTCCCAAAATTTGTCCTTGTCACACCAGCTATGTATTAATATTATAGATACATAAGTTATCTAAGTAAATAACAGCATTCTATGAACTAAGCGAGGGGATATCAAAGGTTTGTGAGCTAGCAGCTAAAAATATGTCGAAAAAATCTCTACATTAATTTTGATGGTAGATTAACCTCTTTAGACTTGTCCTTGTCACTCCAAGTACGTATTACTATTATAGATACGTAAGTTATCTAAGTAAATAACAGCATTCTATGTACTTAGCGAGGGGATATCATAGGTTTGTGAGCTGTCAGATGAAAATATATCGAAAAAAAATCCCTTTGACTTTGATGGTAGATTAACATTTGAAGACTGGTCCTTGTCACTCCAGCTATGTATGTAGATTATAGATACATAAGTCTTCTAAGTAAATAACAGCATTCTATGAACTTAGCAAGGGGATATGAAAGGTTTGTGAGCTGTCATCTAAAAATATATCGAAAAAATCTCTACATTAATTTTGATGGTAGATTAACCTCTTTAGACTTGTCCTTGTCACTCCAAGTACATATTTATATTATAGATACATTAGTTATCTAAGTAATTAACAGCATTCAATGAACTTAGCGAGGGGATATCATAGGTTTGTGAGCTGTCAGCTAAAATATATCGAAAAAAAAAACCCTTTGACTTGGATGGTAGATTAACATTTCATGACTGGTCCTTGTCACTCCAGCTTTGTATTAAGATTACAGATACATAAGTTTACTAAGTAAATAACAGCTGTCTATGAACTTAGCAAGGGGACATCATAGGTTTAAAAGCTGGCAGCTAAAAATATATCCTCGAAAAAATTCCCTTTGACATTAATGGTAGATTAACCTCCCAAAACTTATCCTTGTCACTTCAACTATGTACTAAGATTATAGATACATAAGTTATCTAAGTAAATAACAGCATTGTATGTACTTAGCGAGGGGAAATCATAGGTTTGTGAGCTGTCAGCAAAAAATATATCAAAAAAAAACCCTTTGACTTTGATGGTAGATTAACATTTCAAGACTGGTCCTTGTCACTCCAGCTTTGTATTTAGATTATAGATACATTAGTTTACAAAGTAAATAACAGCAGTCTATGAACTTAGCAAGGGGAAATCATAGGTTTAAAACCTGGCAGCTAAAAATATATCCTCGAAAAAATTCCCTTTGACATTAATGGTAGATTAACCTCCCAAAACTTATCCTTGTCACTTCAACTATGTACTAAGATTATAGATACATAAGTTATCTAAGTAAATAACAGCATTCTATGAACTTAGCGAGAGGATATGAAAGGTTTGTGAGCTGTCATCTAAAAAAAATATCGGAAAAATCTCTTTTTTAATTTTTATGTTAGATTAACCTCTCAGGACTTGTCCTTGTCACTCCAGATATGTATTTAGATTATAGATACATAAGTTATCTAAGTAAATAACAGCATTGTATGTACTTAGCGAGGGGATATCATAGGTTTGTGAGCTGTCAGCAAAAAATATATCGAAAAAAAAAACCCTTTGACTTTGATGGTAGATTAACATTTCAAGACTGGTCCTTGTCACTCCAGCTTTGTATTTAGATTATAGATACATTAGTTTACAAAGTAAATAACAGCATTCTATGAACTTAGCGAGGGGATATCAAAGGTTTGTGAGCTGTCATCTAAAAATATATCGAAAAAATCTCTACATTAATTTTGATGGTAGATTAATCTCTTTAGACTTGTCCTTGTCACTCCAAGTACGTATTTATATTATAGATACATTAGTTATCTAAGTAATTAACAGCATTCTATGAACTTAGCGAGGGGATATGAAAGGTTTTTGAGCTGTCATCTAAAAATATATCGGAAAAATCT
Organism: Achlya flavicornis; assembly: GCA_947623365.1. Classification (NCBI taxonomy): domain Eukaryota; kingdom Metazoa; phylum Arthropoda; class Insecta; order Lepidoptera; family Drepanidae; genus Achlya; species Achlya flavicornis. The sequence goes on along the minus strand of OX392468.1, from coordinate 3,080,998 downwards.
CTTTTTTAATTTGATGGTAGATTAACCTCTCAGGACTTGTCCTTGTCACTCCAGCTATATATTTAGATTATAGATACATAAGTCTTCTAAGTAAATAACAGCATTCTATGAACTTAGCAAGGGGATATGAATGGTTTGTGAGCTGTCATCTAAAAATATATTGAAAAAATCTCTACATTAATTTTGATGGTAGATTAACCTCTTTAGACTTGTCCTTGTCACTCCAAGTACATATTTATATTATAGATACATAAGTCTTCTAAGTAAATAACAGCATTCTATGAACTTAGCGAGGAGAAATCAAAAGTTTGTGAGCTAGCAGTTAAAAATATTTTTTTCGATATATTTTCATCTGACAGCTCACAAACCTATGATATCCCCGCGCTAAGTACATAGAATGCTGTTATTTACTTAGATAACTTATGTATCTATAATATAAATATGTACTTGGAGTGACAAGAACAAGTCTAGAGAGGTTAATCTACCATCAAAATTAATGTAGAGATTTCTTCGATATATTTTTAGATGACAGCTCACAAACCTTTGATATCCCCACGCTTAGTACATAGAATACTGTTATTTACTTAGATAACTTATGTATCTATAATATAAATACGTACTTGGAGTGACAACGATAAGTTTTAAGAGGTTAATCTACCATCAAAATTAAAGGGATTTTTTTCGAGGATATATTTTTAGCTGCCAGGTTTGAAACCTATGATGTCCCCTTGCTAAGTTCATAGACTGCTGTTATTTACTTTGTAAACTAATGTATCTATAATCTAAATACAAAGTTGGAGTGACAAGGACCAGTCTTGAAATGTTAATCTACCATCAAAGTCAAAGGGTTTTTTTTTTCGATATATTTTTTGCTGACAGCTCACAAACCTATGATATCCCCTCGCTAAGTACATACAATGCTGTTATTTACTTAGATAACTTATGTATCTATAATCTAAATACATAGCTGGAGTGACAAGGACAAGTCCTGAGAGGTTAATCTAACATAAAAATTAAAAAAGAGATTTTTCCGATATTTTTTTTAGATGACAGCTCACAAACCTTTCATATCCTCTCGCTAAGTTCATAGAATGCTGTTATTTACTTAGATAACTAATGTATCTATAATCTTAGTACATACCTGAAGTGACAAGGATAAGTTTTAAGAGGTTAATCTACCATTAATATCAAAGGGAATTTTTTCGAGGATATATTTTTAGCTGCCAGCTTTTAAACCTATGATGTCCCCTTGCTAAGTTCATAGACAGCTGTTATTTACTTAGTAAACTTATGTATCTGTAATCTTAATACAAAGCTGGAGTGACAAGGACCAGTCATGAAATGTTAATCTACCATCCAAGTCAAAGGGTTTTTTTTTTCGATATATTTTAGCTGACAGCTCACAAACCTATGATATCCCTTCGCTAAGTTCATTGAATGCTGTTAATTACTTAGATAACTAATGTATCTATAATATAAATATGTACTTGGAGTGACAAGGACAAGTCTAAAGAGGTTAATCTACCATCAAAATTAATGTAGAGATTTTTTCGATATATTTTTAGATGACAGCTCACAAACCTTTCATATCCCCTTGCTAAGTTCATAGAATGCTGTTATTTACTTAGAAAACTTATGTATCTATAATCTTAGTATACAGTTGAAGTGACAAGGACAAGTTTTGGGAGGTTAATCGACCATCAAAGTCAAAGGGTGTTTTTTTACGATATATTTTTAGCTGACTGCTCACAAACCTATGATATCCCCTCGCTAAGTTCATAGAATGCGGTTATTTACTTAGATAACTTATGTATCTATAATATAAATACATAGCTGGTGTGACAAGGACAAATTTTGGGAGGTTAATCTACCATCAAAATCAAAGGGATTTTTTTTTTCGATATATTTTCAGCTGACAGCTCACAAACCTATGATATCCCCTCGCTAAGTACATAGAATGCTGTTATTTACTTAGATAACTTATGTATCTATAATATAAATACGTACTTGGAGTGACAAGGAAAAGTCTAAAGAGGTTAATCTACCATCAAAATTAATGTAGAGATTTTTTCGATATATTTTTAGATGACAGCTCACAAACCTTTCATATCCTCTCTCTAAGTTCATAGAATGCTGTTATTTACTTAGATAACTTATGTATCTATAATCTTAGTACATAGTTGAAGTGACAAGGATAAGTTTTGGGAGGTTAATCTACCATTAATGTCAAAGGGAATTTTTTCGAGGATATATTTTTAGCTGCCAGGTTTTAAACCTATGATGTCCCCTTGCTAAGTTCATAGACTGCTGTTATTTACTTTGTAAACTAATGTATCTATAATCTAAATACAAAGCTGGAGTGACAAGGACCAGTCTTGAAATGTTAATCTACCATCAAAGTCAAAGGGTTTTTTTTTGATATATTTTTTGCTGACAGCTCACAAACCTATGATTTCCCCTCGCTTAGTACATACAATGCTGTTATTTACTTAGATAACTTATGTATCCATAATATAAATACATAGCTGGTGTGACAAGGACAAGTTTTGGGAGGTTAATCGACCATCAAAGTCAAAGGGTGTTTTTTAACGATATATTTTTAGCTGACTGCTCACAAACCTATGATATCCCCTCGCTAAGTTCATAGAATGCTGTTATTTACTTAGATAACTTATGTATCTATAATATAAATACATAGCTGGTGTGACAAGGACAAATTTTGGGAGGTTAATCTACCATCAAAATCAAAGGGATTTTTTTTTCGATATATTTTCAGCTGACAGCTCACAAACCTATGATATCCCCTCGCTAAGTACATAGAATGCTGTTATTTACTTAGATAACTTATGTATCTATAATATAAATACGTACTTGGAGTGACAAGGAAAAGTCTAAAGAGGTTAATCTACCATCAAAATTAATGTAGAGATTTTTTCGATATATTTTTAGATGACAGCTCACAAACCTTTCATATCCTCTCTCTAAGTTCATAGAATGCTGTTATTTACTTAGATAACTTATGTATCTATAATTTCAGTACATAGTTGAAGTGACAAGGATAAGTTTTGGGAGGTTAATCTACCATTAATGTCAAAGGGAATTTTTTCGAGGATATATTTTTAGCTGCCAGGTTTTAAACCTATGATGTCCCCTTGCTAAGTTCATAGACTGCTGTTATTTACTTAGTTAACTAATGTATCTATAATCTAAATACAAAGCTGGAGTGACAAGGACCAGTCTTGAAATGTTAATCTGCCATCAAAGTCATAGGGTTTTTTTTTTTCCATATATTTTTAGCTGACAGCTCACAAACCTATGATATCCCCTCGCTAAGTTCATAGAATACTGTTATTTACTTAGAAGACTTATGTATCTATAATATAAATATAAAGCTGGAGTGACAAGGACCAGTCTCGAAATGTTAATCTACCATCAAAGTCAAAGGGTTTTTTTTTTCGATATATTTTTAGCTGACAGCTCACAAACCTATGATATCCCCTCGCTAAGTTCATTGAATGCTGTTAATTACTTAGATAACTAATGTATCTATAATATAAATACGTACTTGGAGTGACAAGGACAAGTCTAAAGAGATTAATCTACCATCAAAATTAATGTAGAGATTTTTTCGATATATTTTTAGATGACAGCTCACAAACCTTTGATATCCCCTCGCTAAGTTCATAGAATGCTGTTATTTACTTAGAAGACTTATGTATCTTTAATCTAAATACATAGCTGGAGTGACAAGGACAAGTCCTGAGAGGTTAATCTACCATCAAAATTAAAAAAGAGATTTTTCCGATATATTTTTAGATGAGAGCTCACAAACCTTTCATATCCCCTCGCTAAGTTCATAGAATGCTGTTATTTACTTAGATAACTTATGTATCTGTAATGTAAGTATATAGCTGAAGTGACAAGGATAAGTTTTGGGAGGTTAATCTACCATTAATATCAAAGGGATTTTTTTTGAGGATATTTTTTTAGCTGCCAGCTCTTAAACCTATGATGTCCCCTTGCTAAGTTCATAGACTGCTGTTATTTACTTAGTAAACTTATGTATCTATAATCTAAATACAAAGTTGGAGTGACAAGGACCAGTCTTGAAATGTTAATCTACCATCAAAGTCAAAGTGTTTTTTTTGTGGATATATTATTTGTTGCTGGCTCACAAACCTATGATATCCCCTCGCTAAGTTCATAGAATGCTGTTATTTACTTAGATAACTTATGTATCTATAATCTGAATACATAGCTGGATTGACAAGGACATGTCTTGAGAGGTTAATCTAGCATCAAAATCAAAGTAAAGATTGTTGTCGATATTATTGTCGCCGGTGGCTAATAAACCTATGTATCCCCTAGGTAAGTACATAGAATGATATTATTTACTTAGTATACATATACATCTTTAAAATAAATACATTTTCAGAGTGACAGCATCACATTTTTGATATCTTATACTCTTTCTTAAGAAGCGAAAACGTATGATTATTGCATTACGTTTGTTTTTGTTCGATTTATGACTCTGAAACTTTAATGGGATCATCAAATCTCAATTCACTATGAAGGTACTATGTAGTCTTTTGTAATTAGTATATTTTTTTTAGATTTGAACTCTTGAAACCGATTAAATTACAAAAGACTTTGGGTTTTTGTTAATTCTGAATTCATGTCTATTTAATATATTTTAACGCCTGTTAGGACTTTTTTCAGTTGTTTTTATAATTTCCTTATATTTAAATTAATTTTCCTCTGTAAATAAGGTAAATAAAGCAATTTTTTGGATTCTTCTTAATTTGGTCGGATTATATTGGCCGCTAACTTTTGGCTGCTAACTTCACGCCGGTCAAAAATGGGGCACAATGTTCTTCTTTTGAAACTGTTTCGCGCGGACAGGGAACTCGCATAAGGCTGCATGCAGCACATACAACATATCCCTGGTAGGATATGTTGAGCTGACATATAGGATAGCTTCATTTTCACGTTAAAAATCTAATGCCAGCCTAACTAAATCAATCTTCTGATATGGTAGGTACAAAAAAGCTACATGCTTGCATGCAGGAGGGACTTGCGTTATCTATTTAAATTTATTTCTGTGTGGACTTCAGTAAATGTGACCGTCATAACCCTTCTGGGTCCAAAATTGAATAAATGGCTTTGACTTTGACCTGTTTAGTCATGCTGTGTAATAAAAGCGCCGGAACAACATACATTATTGAGAAGATTTTTAACATGTAATCTTCTTTGCGTAACTTTCAATTAAAATTGTATCCTTATTGTTCTTACGAAGCTATGCAATGTAGATGACACCTACATTTAAAAAGGAACTTCAGAAATAACCTTGCTGAGATACGTCAGTCCTTGTAAATTGAAGGCTGACTTCGGACTGGTCGTAACATCAGTAACCACGTTCACAAGACTTAGGGCTCAAGGTGAATAAAATAAATCGCTTTGATTTTCACTTTGAAAGCAGTCTGAACATGGAGTGACATTTTTTAAAGGTTTTTTTTTATATACAACTTAGTCGGTAAACAAGCATACGGCCCACCTGATGGTAAGCGGTTACCGTAGCCATATGGACGCTTGCAACATACGAAGCATCGCTCACGCGTTACCGACCTTTCCCCCCTCCCCTAAAAGTTAAGGTAACTTAAGTTAAGGTTCCTCCTAAGGTAACTTAATAACGCATGTGATGATTGGGAAAATGAAATAATGTGTAACGAACGCGGCGATGCAACGCGCATGCCATGTTAGGCCGTGTAATTAGAATATCAAGTATCATTAGGTTTTATCGGGAATCCCTTTAATGAAAACCAAACATTTTAAAAAGCTATCCAATTCCCTTCAACACTGACAAATGAACCTAAAAACTAAATTTGGAACTGTGTAATTGAAGGGTATCGAGAATTACTGAGGCTTATACTTGGAGACGTCACGTGTAAGCCTTGGCAACTGCCTTGACCTAAATGTCGCAGGAGTGAGACATTAGCTGCTGTCGATCCACTAAATGCTTAGTAAACGATGTATTTGAAAAAAGATATCGGAATTTTAAAACGATAAATTCTGTGCAGCTAAGTAATAAGTGATAAATGAAAAATATTGTTGTGTTTATAATTATATAAATTTACGTGAAAATTACGGCAGGAAGCTTTAAAAGGCATGCAAATTTATGACTTTATTACCCTGGATACAAATTGAAGTATTTCCAGTTTCTGACTCATAATACCTAGTCATTAACTAATTAAAAAAATAGCCCTACGATAAACTGCAATTTTGAAAATAATTGTGTATCTTATCATATCAGATATAAAGCTCAATTTAAATTGTAGAGTTTACAATGGCGCCATAGGTGGTATCGATCAATACTTTAATTCTAGCCTAGGGATAGCTCGCCACAACAGCTACGTCACTAATAAAAATACCCCTTAATTACTGCCCTTACTCCCTACCCTTACTCCCCATGGGCAGAGATGCGATGACACGTCTGGAAGTCATCTGGAAGAACCGAGGCATAACAGAAAGAACCAAGATGCGCCTAGTCCGTGCCTTGGTTTTCCCCATATTCATGTACGGCGTGGAGACATGGACTATCTTAGCTAGAGAGAGGAAAAGGATTGACGCATTTGAAATGTGGAGCTGGCGGCGGATGCTACGGATACCGTGGACAGCTAAGCGCACCAATGTCTCAATCCTTACGCTTCTGATCCCAAGATTGTATCGTAGGGCTAACTCAAACATACTTACTCATTTGCTTCATGGCTGCTACTATAGTATAGTTTACGGAAGTTGTTGTTGTGTTCAGCGGCTTTCTATCCCAAGAAAATTTCGTTGGGCTTACATATACATAAAAACGCACCCCCCCACACTTACACATACACCAAACACACACTTTGCGCGCGTTTCGTATTTTTGTATCTTAGTTTCTTTATTGTTCCTAAATAAAACCTTTCAACTTATCATGAAATGTCTTGGAAGAGCGGGATCTCCTAACACAAGCAAATGTTTGCTTAAAAGGAGTTTCCAAAAATATATTGTAACCTAAGATAAGTTATTGGAAATAAATTTATTATTTATTTATTTATTATTATTTATTACGCAACTAAAAGTGAAAGATAGACTATCAACTATTTGTCACCGCCGTATACTCTCCTACTTTGGCCACATAGCGAGACGCGGTGATGAAAGCTTGGAAAAGTTGGTCGTTGTTGGAAACGTCGAAGGCAGGAGATCACGCGGAAGATCCCCTACTCGATGGACGGATCAACTACGGGAAAAAGGTGCCAGATTCTACGACGTGGTCCAGTTAGCCACCAACAGAAGTCGCTGGAGGCAAGCCGCCCACGCTCTATCAAAGACGTCCGGTGATCACGATCTTCAGCCATGAAGAAACGACCACAGAGAGAGAGAATTACTGCACATAGCAACCCTGGTGCAAACACTTGTGACTTAAAGCGCTAGACATAAAGGTCATTATCAATTAGTCTGGAGTTGAAATTAGGGAGCCTCAGGTGTACTTCGTTCGGTCAAATCGATCAATTTTGTTATGCTTAGGGGACTGGACTTAACAGTACTTATAAAGGTGATAACCCTAGGCTTTCTATTTTCCTACAAAGCCAGTAAATACGTTATCGATTTGAGGTACTATCATTATTATAATCACCTTTCTACCGTAGTACAGCACCACTTACCAACAATTTGGAGTTCATACTTATATCGTCTAAGTACCTCGGTCGTCCGCGCAACGATTCTGTAGACATTTCTATGGCGTACAAAGTTCCCTATTAGTGTTCCCTCAGAGCAGATGACGTAGGGTTATCAAAAACATTTCAAGTCGTATAAAAGAGAATATGACATTGTCACGTGGTACTGACCACCTGCCATCATTCTGCCATCAGGTGCACCGTCTTTCATAACTGTCATCATTTTGATATAATGTTTGCCCATTTTAATTAGAAAAATCAAATCTTTATTAAGGGTCGCAACACATTGTCCATATGCGACTCTAGCGATTTAGGTACTATCAGTTTAGTGACAGATGGTTGTGTGTGAATAATTGACCTAGAATATTTATTTACAACAGTTAGTGCCTATGCTAGTTTCTGAAAGGAAAGCAAAATTTTGTGATTATAGATTAATTTCGATTAATGTTTCAGAAATAGGCAGTTAGTTATATCTTGTCAGAAGCCTATTAGATGGCACTAATATCTAGACCAAAATTAAGAGTATTCTTAAGGGATTTCGTTTACATAAATCCGCTAATTAAGCTGAGACATTGGGAATGGTTAGTCTATGTCCATATACTGGTATACTATCTTTAATTTGCTCGGCGGATTCTGTCTGATCCAAGTTTCCATAAGTTGTAACAAGAACATTTAAATCAGTGGCGTGATTTTTAAAGTAAATTCTGAACTTTACATGTATGCATTAAGGTGGTCAGTTAGATTCGATAAAAGTTTGTCAATTGGTTCGGCATCATATGGATTACTACTGTCATCTGTTAGCGGGGCCACCTAGACACCAGCTTGGGCCTTTAGACTCGGTTCCGTATCGTGCCATTAGAATTGTTGACGATCCCGAGCTCACTATAGCGGTTTAGAGCCCCTCAGTCTAAGGAGAGACTTTGCCTCCTTATGTGTGTTCTTCCACTTGTACAACGGACAGTATTCTGTAGAATTGTTTAACCTGATGCCCACGGCTACCTTCCACCATCGTAACTCTCTGTGCAGTCTCAAAGGAGCTTCCTTCCGTGGTTTAGCATGGGGTTCTTCAAAAATGTCTGCAGGGTCGGCAACGCGCGAGTGATACCCATGGTGTTGCAAGCGTCCATAGGCTACGGTAACCGCTTACCACCAGGCGGGCCATATGCTTGTTTGCTACATAAGTAGTATAAAAAATGGAGAGAAATAAAAATAAAGGATATTTAAATAGTATACACTAATCAATCTTTATCCAAATCGACCCAGAAAGTATATTTTAGAGTCCAATAGTCCCTTCTTAATGTTTAAACACATTTAATTAACCAACGATCAAATAATTAACAAGCTATTATTAAAGAAGCCAAAACATGTTACACGATAAACATGACAATTGAAATACATTTTTTGTTGTGTTGATTGATTGACTGGCTAACTAACTGATTGATCTTTCTCACTGACTCATCCGTGTTGAGAATCCGAATATTTACTATTGAATAGACTTCCATGCGATCGTAAATCTATGTTAAGTACTGAAAGATGATATTTGAAGGCGTAAGTACGCGAATACGACCGGTTTTTTCTCTCTTTGCCGAGTATATTTTAGTAAATAAAATGCCGACAAAAGTCATGTCATAATGGCGTAGTTTGAGAACGCTTCAGAAAAATTAAAACAATATTTGTACTACAGTGTGGTCGCCGATAGAATGCGTTTCTGATACATGTTAATATTGGGGTAATCTAAAAATTGCTAAACCTATTGCGATGGGACTTTCACAGGATGGTTCAGTATTTCCACCCACAGACCAGCCGTTTCTGTTATATGGCCAATATTAACAGGTGTCAGAAACGCATTTTCTCGGCGGCGGCACTGATACAATATAAATGCAACTCTCTCTGTCCGTTTGTTACCTCTTCATAACTGAGAGTGAGGGAGACGGACCTAGGTTATTTATTCCAGGAACGCGAGTGAAACCTAGAACGACTACTAGTATTCAGTAAATCAGTAGTCACTAAGAAGCGCTCGTGTGGTACCATGGTAAGCCGTTTTTAATCGATCGACAAGTTAAGCTACCACCGTCGTGGTCGGTACCTGAATGGGTGACCTTCTAGTGGTATTTCAAATCGAGCGTTTACGTGCTTCGGAAGGCACGTAAAGCCGTTGGTCCCGGTTATCACTTAATTTTGATAGTAGTCAAGCTAGTTGGAGGCCTTCTAGGCGGCATGAAAACTCCAACAGTAGGTTGACCACTAGCCTACCTACCTCCACCGATCCGCAGTAGGCACGCGTGGTGGAGTATCTGCCCATTCCCTTTCACCCTGATTTGTGAATCGAGGCCTGTGCTCAGCAGTGGGACATTTTAGGCTGATGATGATGATTTTTCATTAAATCAATATCAAAATTAAAAGCAGCGGAACCCCTGTTTTTATAGCCCGATCAGTCTTAATTCCTTATTAGAATTACAAACGTCAAACGACAAGGATAGCAATAGCTAATCATAGATCAACTTTTGGAATCGTTTCAGAAACTGACAGTTAATTGCAAAATAATAATATATGATTCAGTGGTATTTTTACACTATATTAGGATAGGTTTTGATAAACGGTATTTCTTGATATTTCTTTACAAAAAAATATTCTTGTTGAAAATATTGTTGTTTTTAAGAGAGGTAGAGCATAGCGTTTATTCGCTCAAAGAGCAGCTCGACTGGGGAAGTACCTCCACCTTACAAAATACCGCAGCCAAATAACTTTATGTTGTGTAGAGTTGTGTTCCTGCGCGTGAGTAAGGTCGCCAGAGCTCATTGGGGAGGGGGGAAAGGTCGGTAACGCGTGAGCGATGCTTCGTGTGTTGCAAGCGTCCATATGGCTACGGTAACCGCTTACCATCAGGCGGGCCGTATGCTTGTTTACCAACTTAGACGTATAAAAAAAAAAAAAAATGTAAAAGCCAGCTAAGCAGGAAAACGCCCTCAAGTGCAACTGTCAGTCCACACCCTACGAACATTTTCAACTTGAGAGTCGTAGCCAAGTCGGTACTACGAACTAATCTACCACCACCGTGTAATTTTTTTTTTTCTGTATTCTAAGTACGGAAAGTCTAGTGTTGGTTGCAATGTTTAGTTATTTTAAATGAACCTAAAACTAAACACACATAGCGCAATGTGTGTTTATGCTTTATGTAACCAAACTAAACATTTGTATGGCTTTGTATGCGCCGTTCATTAATTTTAGTGGATCTTACATATTATTATAGGTATATATTTTAGGCTTCACGGAACTGTATATAGGTATAGGTTGACTTCAATGTGAAAATGTGTCACCGCTCAAGATAAAAGTATAATAGTTTGGTATTTTGTAAAAGAAGAACTATTCCTCTCATGTTTTCTTATTTCAGATCAAGGAGCTTTATTGTACTAAGTAGCCTTTGTCCCGGGGTTTTATTAGGGACCTTTTTTTCAGGTATTAAAAGTATCCTGTTTTAATTCAGAACATATTCTAACTGTAAGCGATAAATACGTGATTGAGTCACAGTTTCATGCTTTTCATGTTGTATTTCATAATTTAAATTAAATTTAACTATATCCATGTACAACGTAATAAAAACTTTTATTTTCTTTCGTATTCTTGATTTCTGACTTCGTTTAGAAAATTATAAAACACCTATTGTCTTATTTCGTTAGTTTCATTACAATAATTCACGTTAAAACCAACCTTTACCGTTATCTATGCTCTTGCGTGCATGTGTTCAAAATAATGTTCGTAGGCATTGCGTCGCGGCGCCCGCTGGGTGAAGGGGGAGGGAGAGGTGGGAGTACGGGGGGGGGGGGACCTCCAGTGCGCAAATACGCGATGGCTGCATACAATGACTGCCAAAGATCGCATCCCGGACAAAAAGTGCGGCACGTGTAAGACCAGTGCCGAACTGTGAATATTATTTCATTTTATGCACTATGCAATTTTGAATATTTGTCAGTATTCTAGTGCTTATGATAATAACGGTTAAGCCAGTACTAATTTAAGTTATTTTCGGCAACATTTTTTTTTTTAATTCCGTCCTGCTGTTTCACCCGACCCGAGGGATATCCTACCCTACCCTACCTTACTGTTAAGTATATATTATTACTAGCTGCCTCGCGCGGTTTCACCCGCGTTCCCGTGATAAAAAGTAGCCTATAATACTCGGGGATAAGGTTTTTTTTTATCTTTTTTAGTATTTTACAAAAAAAAAAAAGTTTGTTGCGTAGAAAATTTGAAAATTTAAGAAAACCTGAATGGATTATATTCTGGGCATTTCAAAATGTTTTCATTTAACATCTACGTAATTGTAATATTTTTTACTCGTGTTCTTTTTAATTTAAGGCGATGAAAGATCAGTTACCGAATTCAAATCTGTTGCCAAGCACCTAACGATGTAGGTGTGGTAGCCACTTGTGGAGGCAGTTTTTTTCTGAGCTTTATTTAATTACAACATTGACATTGGTCATGCTAAGATTGCTGTCAAATTCAAATGAGTCTATATATTGTAATTAAAACAAAAAAAATATAATAAATATAATATATAATTAAACAAAATTTCCATTTCCTAGAAAACAATAGAAATACCGCGCAAAACAATCCGATAACATATTTCCAATGCGGACCTGTAATCGCATTGTACAATAACGTCATTCACGCACACACAAAAAGCGCATAGCCGAATTTCGTGGATGTATTTTCCTATTCGCCTTGAATGTGTGCGACGCAACGCCGGTGGCGGTGAAACAGGCATATCCAAACCTATACAGGTGCGAGCGAGATGTCAACGCCTAGTTATATAACGCATTATTTTTATAATTAACAGACAAAAATTGAGAGATACGACTGCGCGGCCCTGAAAGCGGCCACTGATCCCGATGAACGAAAATTTGCACAGATCGAATGTGGGCGACCTCGGCTTTGTGCACGCGGTACGTTCGCACACATAGATAAGCTTGCACACATAACTGGAGGTGGTGGGGGGGGGGGCATGACTTCCGCGTGTGAGCCTGCCCGCTACCTACCCGTTGCTATATGCAGGCAACCTCTATTATTGTTTTATTTTTTTTTATTTTATATTATTTTATTTACTCTCACTGTGCAAAATTGATTTGGAGGCCTTTAAATTTAACTAACCTCGAATAGTAAAAGCAAGTAAAGATATAAGCAATAATGAAATGATATCTTGGCTTCCGTTTACATTCGAATAAAATAAGTTTTTTTTTAAAGTATAGAAATGAATACAGCTCAGAAAAAAAAAACAGTGACAATAATCACTTAATCTATGGAACTGAAAAGGTCTCCTAGTCACCATAATGTCGCAGCAAAGGCTAAGACGTGGACGCTGATTTTCAGTTGGAATTTTCATGCATTTCCGTAATTAATATAGTATATACCTACTTATGCGCTAAAGTTCAAATCTAATAATTTTTCTCATCCAATCCAAAGCATTAGCGCAATTTATTTGCCTATTGTCTAAATTACTGTGCAAATATATCCTTCCCCTTTGTTACATTGCATTATATAGGGTCGGCAACGCGCGAGTGATACCCCTGGTGTTGCAAGCGTCCATAGGCTACGGTAACTTACCATCAGGCAAGCCGAACCAATCTAGTACTTATAGGATAGACCCATATAGGTAATATATGAGTCTTCAGTAGACAATAACAGAAATAAAATTTTATTTTGATTGGATATAACAAATTATTTTTAAATAACTACGTGAGTATACTAACAATACAATTGCATTTAATTTTCCAAGGATTTTCTAGCATAAAACATTGTATTCAACAATGAACTCTATGGTCAATGGAATAAGAACTAGGTGTTTTTCTGTCAGTGCAAAATTTATAAACCAAGGTCACGGTTGAACTTCATTGTTGACTCTACACTATGTGTCATTAAACTGTTAAAATATTGTGCATAGACTTGCGTCAGCGCATAACGAATTGAATCATAGTCAAGTATACGACTGAGGAAGAAGAGTATAATATTTTCAGAGCTCATGAATATAATATGATCCGATTTTTTATTACATTTCTTTTAAAATACTTGAACCAAATTAAAAGTTGTTTATTAGCATGCTTATGTCATCTCAGAAGTATCTTGAAAAAATCTCTTAGTCCGTCATTTACAGTATCAAAATAGAATGGTGCGTCCATGCTTGGCGAACCGAGCACGAGCCGAGCCACGAACGAGCATACTGCGAACACGATTCGCGTAGCATGCACGGGCTTGCGAGTCTCGAACGAGCATTCGTAGCGTGCTCGACTGCGCTCCGCCCGATTGGCAGTTTTTTCACGAACACAGGGATTCGCATCGCGCTCGTTGTAGGCTCGATGTAGGCTCGTTGAAGGCTCTCGTTAAGTACGTCCACACTTGAAATCACGAGCAACGAACGAACCCTGTTCGTTCGAGGCTCGACTCGTGCTCGCTTCGCGTAGCATGGACTTAAAAAAATACGAAGATATGGTGTGTTGTAGTTCCGCGTGACGTCACTCCATGGTATACTTTTCATAAACAAGTAGGTAGGAAGCCCCGACTCCCGAACTTTGACTTGCTTTAATTTTGTGTATTTTTATTGATTTGATTCAGTAAAAAATACGTATCCAATATTTTTTGATAATCTAACTGACGGACTTATTAGCATTAGATTGTTTTTTAGACAGGCCACGTCTCTTTTAAGTCTACTACCTATATTCTACAATAGAAATACTTACTTAATATGATATATTTACTAAATATTCTCAAAATTATAGTAATTATGTACCTATCGAAACTGTTTATTTTTTATTTCGTACGCCCAGATATTTGGCAATAGCCTTATCTAATTTGTAAACATTATAAGCGTCAAATGTTATCGCAAATTGTTATTTGTGCAGCAATAGGAACGACGCATTGCCATTGATAAGTAGCTTGGCTGGAAATCTTCAAATACCTATTCCTAAGTTTCGAGGGCGTCACGTGAAGTAAAGGCAAATAAACAAAATAATTTATTTCAGTTTGGTTTACCTATTTGATTTCCAACCCCTTTTTTATATAGCATATAATAATAGCTCTATAAGCATCAAAAAATTATATACGGGGTGTATATGATAAATACCACATTAAATGAAACCATACGATTTTTTGATGGTCGATTTTGGGGTCTTCTGATACAAGTATTTAAATACTTAAGAGCACTCAGCTCACTATACTTTTCATACAAAAGCTCTGTACTTATGATGGCGTTTTTAAACACTTTTCGTTAGATGTTTTAAACAAATTGGTATCTTGTGAACTATATCTAGCAGTATAACTAGGCGAAAATAAAAAAAAGTGTGAAACAAATTCAGTAAAAGCCTCCGAAAAACAGCGGTTTTGCACAAATTTTACCTGAACTTTGGCCATATCTAATGTACCTATAAATTGTAAAAGTAAAGAAAACAGCTCTAAACAATGCTTGAAAATGTATTGGAGATTCTAAATAACTAACTTTTTTTTCACAAACACAGGAAGTATGGGCCTGGAACAAGTTTTATGATATGCGAAATCATGAATGACGACCTAGCGAAGCGGCCGCGAGTGATCAGCGGAATTTACCAACTGATAACCGATGGCTCTGATGGTGTCTCTCTTTTTTCGCAGTCAAACATTACGTTGGATGAAAGAACAAGCTTTTAGGCTACGCTTGCGTTGAAGTTGCGTTGGCCATGAAGGGCCCCCTTAAAAGAAGGCCACCAAGACCCTTTAGTTAATATTGTAAAACTTGGTTGAGAAAACAAAACATTATTATTACATTATTATAGGATCAACTTTTACTATGGGACCAACTTCAAAATCGCAAAAAAAATTACAGCTTTTCATACAAAAGGTACATGCCTCCTCGGCAAAAATGTATACTATACGTGGTTTCATTTAATGTCGTAATGTCGTATCCACCCGTATAATACAAATAACGTATTAGAAACTAGATGTTTCAGTTTTCAGCTTTGTTAAATAAAGGTAATCACAAAACATTGACTAGTTTATACAAACACGCCTCAAATCCAGATATAACTCAAAGTCTATAACTGAACATAATTAAGGGTTATCACTTTTACATTTTAAGAAGCAAGCAAGATGCGAATTTTATACAATGCTTAAAGTTGGTACAAAAGTAATTTTAGAGAAATCTGCTGAATTGTATTTTTTTTTATACGACTAAGTCGGTAAACAAGCATACGGCCCGCCTGATGGTAAGCGGTTACCGTAGCCATATGGACGCTTGCAACACACGAAGCATCGCTCACGCGTTACCGACCTTTCCCCCCTCCCCTATGAGCTCTGGCGACCTTACTCACGCCCAGGAACACAACTTTACACAACATAAAGTCCCCAGTCGAGCTGCTCTTTGACCGAATAAACGCTATGCTCTACCTCTCTCAAAAGTATTTTATTTGTTAGGTACCTAATCATCATAATCAGCCCATAACGTCTCACTGCTGAGCACAGGTTTCACAAATGCCCACTGCGGATTGTTGGAGGTAAGCTAGGTCAACCTACAGTTGGAATTTTTCAAGCCGCCTCGGAGGCATCCAACTAGCTTAACGATTAACTATCACAATTAAGTGATGAGGACCAACGGCTTTAAGTGCCTTCAAATCACGGAAACGCTCGATTTGAAATACCACTAGGCGGTCACCCATCCAGGTACCGTCTACGACAGTGGTAGCTTAACTTTGCCGATCGATTAAGAACGACTGACTCATGCTGCATCACAAGCGCTTCGTATGGTAGGTCTAGTTGATGATGGAGGTACCTAATCATGAAGCTATCTGTGCATATCTTCTATCAAATTCTAATTAAATAAACATCCAAATTTTCTTTAAATATTAATTAATATGTATTAATGTTAGTAAATATTATATTATAGATTAGTTCATGCAAACTGATATCCCGGAAATTGGGGGTACATTATAAAAGTCGTAACTGAACTAAGCATCTACAATTTTTTTTTCAGAGAAATATCTGATAACATAATATTATGCCTATGTATCTCTTACACGAAAAATATATATGTTGCAGGGGCAGCTGCGGCCAATGCGGAAACTTCAAAATTCAAAAAATACGCCTCGATTGGACCAAATTATATTTTTATGCCTTTTGCGGTCGAGACCATGGGATCAAGGGGGTCGGAACTCGCCGTTTTGCTCGCGCTTTGTCATCAAAATTGATCGAGGCCTCCGGAGACCAGCAGGTGGGGCGCTTTATCCCCCAACGCATCAGCTTGAATATCCAAAGAGGAAACGCTGCCAGCCTTCTGGGAACCTTGCCATTAATAGGAAGCAGCGGCAGACTTGAGGAAATTTTCTATAAGTATATAAATTGTAATTTGCACATATTTTTTGTAACGAAAAATATTGTTGTTTTTTTAGTAATATTATATATTTATTTTAGAACAGTAGGCAACCCTATTCCCGTGTAATGACTTCGAGATATAGTTTCAAATTGTACTGACAGATGAATTAAATTAGCACTTGCGCCTTTGAGAATAAATATTTATACATTTATTTGACAGTCAAACCTTGTAATAATATTATAAATGAGAAAGTTTATGTGGATGTTTGTCCATCACGTCCTAATAGTTTAATAGATTTATATGAAACTCGTCACATAAATCATATTTTGGATAAAAATATAGGTTTTTTTAACTGATTCAAAAACAGGAGTACTATCTCAATTCTTCTGTATAGGTATAATATGTAATACAGGATGGACGTTTTAGAAGGGTCAGTAAGTGCAAACGCCTTAAGGGTAGAAGCCACGCGAGTATAGTCCTAGGAAACTATCTTTTTGTATATTGATATCGACATTTACAGAATTAGAAAAACAAATACTTGTTTTCGATTTGTGATGATTCTAGTACCCTAAAATTAACATGGCCTCATAGATGTTTTTGTCCTTCGTTGTCGGGGACAGGATCAATAGGGATTAACAAAAGGTTTTTTTTTTTCGAAAATCACCGTTTTCTCGGTGACTGTATTTTTTTTCGACATCCTTAAGCTTATAGCTTATACCCAGAGGTAGCTGCCCTCACTGACCCGTCTACAATTTTCATCCTGTATGCTGTTTTATCTATCCTAACTAATATTATAAATGCGAAAGTGAGTTTGTTTATTTATTATAGAACACTTGCTGAGTTTCTTGCCGGAGTCTTCTCAGTTCAAGTTGTATTTGGAACCGGTGTAGAGTCATTTGTTAACTTTCACAAGTGCCCTATAAGGGCCAAATTTGAATAAATGAATTTTGATTTGATTTGATTTATTACGCCTTCACGCCATAACTACTACACGGATCATCATGAAATTTGACATGTAGGTAGATTGCCTATGGTGTGGAGAAGGACATAGGCTTTTTATCCCGGGAACGCGGGTGAAACCGCGGGGGACAGCTAGTTTTAATATAGGATTACCTATGTTCACCGATAAATTCAAAAATTACTTTGCCTATTTTGATGGTTTTAACTGTAATGGTGCGTCCATGCTACGCTAATCAAGCACGAGCCGAGCCACGAATGAACCTACAACGAGCCTACAACGAGCACGATGCGAATCCCTTTGATCGTGAAAAAACTGACAATCGCGCTCGTTCGAGGCTCGCAAGCCCGTCCACGCTACGCGAATCGTGCTCGTTCGAGCCTCGGCTCGTGCTCGGTTCGCCAAGCATGACGCACCATTATATTGCAGTAGCTCCCATGGTGGACCCATGGACTTTGAAGATTTGATGGAATTGCTCAACGGAAAAGAGCACAAACATCGCGACTGCAGCATATTATTCAATATTATCGCATGTATCAATATGCATTGACAAATCTTGAGAGATATTAAAAACGCATACCTAATTATAAAAATCAAAATAGAAAAATAAAAACTTTTTACAAAAAAAACCACCTTCAAAACGTATGAAATAACGGTGTAGGAACTCTTAATACACTGTTTTGAAGTCAGCGAAAAAAATCTTTCTTTCTTTCTTTCTAATTGGATATTATCCATGGAACACGTCGAGCACCTTCGCTGACTGAAAAGTTTTTCATGGAAGATCTCTCTAACCAAACGGTAGGTAAGGTAGCTACTAAAATATACTAGATATTGTCATCAGTATAATAACTGGTATTTATTGGTAACACGTAATGTTAGGCAGTTTTATCAATTCCTTATTAAAATAATATTTCATAGGTATTGCATCATCTTCATATCTTCACAATACCCTCACGTATTTATTTATTATGGGTTGACTTGAATTTGACCACAATATCACCACTGTTAATAATATTTTCTCACAATTTTTTCAGAATAAAAAATTGTCAGGGTCAAAAATTCCTGTAAGGTACTTGTACTTTACAGGATTCGAATTCACGACTTGTACTAATAACTTTCTGTAGTACTAATAAGGGGCTATCGTCAGCTTCAGTATTCCATAGGGAGGTTCGTAGATTTGAATTCTATGGTAAACTTGATATTATAGAAGGAATATTGTGAGGAAACCATAGCAATAACATTAGCTTCCCCCTCGAGGCTCTGATCCTTTTTTCGAAGGATCTAATGTTTTCTATCTATTCTAGATTTATTTTAGCATAGCATTTATTCCCTCAAAGTGCAACTCGACTGGGGAAGTACCTCCACCTTACAGAATACCGCAGCCAAATATCTCTATGTTGTGTTCCTGCGCGTGAGCAAGGTTGCCTGAGCTCATTGGGGAAGGGGGAAGGGTCGGTAATGCACGAGTGATACCCCGTGTGTTTTAATGTAAACGCATACCATGATTCGGGCCGTAGACTTATTAATCCACTTTGTCATATAAAAAAAAAACTTTTGTTACTTTCAAAATGTAATCCTAAATTAATTTAACAGCGGTATTAAGTCACAAATATTCACACAAAGACACATTCAAATATTAGTTAGTACTATTATTTATTCTGTGATATTAGCTTTTATAATATCAGCAGAATAGTACGACTGCATGAGAACAGGGGCCCAAGTCTGCTATTTCAATTGTGTTCCAATGAACTTTCAGTGGTGTCAAAATTGTGACTTTTACAGTATTGGTAGTTTTATTACTAACAGAAGTGTCATTATGGCACAATTTTGACACCACTGAAAGATCATTGGAACACAATTGAAATAGCAGACTTGGGCCCCTGGCCAACTATTTTTTCCGATCAGTTGCACGTAGTTATGCAATCTAAATTATTATCCTGCTAATCCTAACTAATATTATAAATGCGAAAGTGAGTTTGTTTGTTTGTTTTTTTGTGGGACAGCTAGTAATATATATATATCTATAATTTTTGTATACCACTTAGGTGGCAAACAAGCATACGGCCCGCCTGATGGTAAGCAGTTACCGTAGCCTATGGACGCTTGCAACCCCAGGGGTATAACGCGCGCGTTGCCGACCCTGCAGAAATCTCTTCACACCCCTTTGGAAGAACCCCATGCTGTACTCCATTGGGAAAACCACGGCGGGGAGCTCATCCCACAGTCTGAGCGTCCGCGGAAGGAAGCTCCTTTGAGCCCGCTATCTATACTTATATAATAAAGCTGAAGATGTTTTTTGTTTGATAGTTTGTTATTCCAACGAGCTAATCTCTAGAACTAGTCGTCAAATTCGAAAAATTCTTTCACTAACTGAATGCTACATTATCTCCGCGTATTATAGATTACTTTTTATCCGGAAACGTGAGTGAAACCGCGGGAGACAGCTAGTAATAAATATGTGAACTCGATACGTGTCCATGAACCAAACGCCTCCGAAGCACGTTAGTATATGACGTCACCCACAAACACAACAACGGCCAAATGCATAACATTAAATACAACACTTCCTTGTTTCTTTTAGTTTATTTCATTAACACGCATTTATAATGTATACTCATTAATTATGTATTTGTTGGTAAAGACTTAAATTATCACGCAGGAACATATTATTTAGTTATTTGGCTGCCGTATTCTGTAAGGTGATAATTTCTAAACTACTTAGGATAGCCCAATCATCCTACCTATTACTGAGAGATAATTTGGCCTCCTCTTAAAAAGACCCTTTAACCACCCACTTTTTATCATAATAATATGATCTTTATCTATATGACGATAGGCAATCAACGATAAACCCTTTAAAAACGAACTATTCAATGCTAAATTCTATTACATTGAACTATTTGACATTATTGTAACAATACGTTTGTCATTTACGCAGTAGGTACCTATGTCGCCATCGTCTCTCCAAATTGTGGTGCCCAATAGGGTCCAATAACTTTAATTTGGGACCCATCTAATGGTGCGAGCAAGATTCGCGTAGCGTGGACGTGATTGCGAGCCTCGAACGAGCGCGATTGTCTGTTTTTTCACGAACAAAGGGATTCGTATCTTGCTCGTTGTAGGTTCGTTCGATGCTCGGCTCGTGCTCGATTCGCGTAGCATGGACTCACCATAAGGTTGAATATCTTACAGCAAAGTGTAACCTTAAGAGCTATTGACAACGCGGTGTGCACTAACTGACCTTTCTAGGGGAATCTTCTCTCAGTTATTGAGAGACTATTAAGATTTTGACCATATTGCCTTATGTATGACAGTCGTTGTATACATCTTCAGCCGAAAATCAGCGCTGTAGTTATCTGCAAAGAGAATATAACCACTACGTTAAGTTATCTGCAGCACATGCTGAGCTGGGGCCAATTGGACCCACGATATCACACACTGTTATTATATTTGTATTTGTTATTGGTTATTGTATTGTTTTTTTACGTCTTTTAGTTTGTATAATATGTTGTATGTTATTATGCTGTTTCTTTTTTTTTTATTGTGTTGTGTGTGTATCTGTGTTTTCAATAAATAAAATTTTATCTTTTTTATCTTTTATCTTTATTTATTTTTTTAAGTTTTATAATTAAATATCTCTTATTTTAGAAGTTACACGCACACATTTTCCACTTTGTGAGTGTCTCTCGCGCAAACTATTCAGTTTAGAAAAAAATTATATTAGAAACCTCAATATCATTTTTGAAGACCTATCCATAGATACCCCAGAAGTAAAGGTTTTATTAAAAAAAAAAATGAGTTCAGTTCTAAGTATGGGGACCCCATAATTTATTGTTTTTTTTTTTCTATTTTTGTGTGAAAATCTTAAAGCGGTTCACAGAATACATCGTCTTACCAAGTTTCAACATTATAGTTCTTATAGTTTCGGAAAAAGTGGCTGTGACATACGGACGGACAGACAGACAGACAGACAGACAGACAGACATGACGAATCTATAAGGGTTCCGTTTTTTGCCATTTGGCTACGGAACCCTAAAAAGACGTGAAAAGGGCTTTGCCGGGTCGGCAACGCATTCGCATATCCATTAGGCAGCGTTGACGTCTTCCCATCAGTATTACCAAAACCGCTTAACCTACTACCAAATGCCTTATAGTTTTTACTCTATGTAAACATGCAAGCAATCGAAAGTATATACCGAAAATAAAAACGATCAAAAATAACTCACGAAAATGTTATCGCCAAAAAATCACAATATTTAAATTCATTTTCCCTGTCACAAAACGTAATATTTTCCAACGAATCTCAAATGATACAATCTATCATTTGGATGTTATATGTTGACCTTTAAGCAGAACCATGACCGTGAGTGGATTCAAGTCCATTACGTAACTTATGCGTTCATCTTTCCTTATAAGACATCACGCGATATTAATACCAACCGTTAAAAAGATAGAGTACAAATTGTCTTGAGAAGTTTGGTTCACTAATTTGATATGCCAAACAGCTTGTTGCATCGTCATTTTAGGGTTTATAAGTTCCTTATTGGTGTTATGATTATATTAATTATGTTTGTGATAGATAAATATAGCGATTTGGGTATTAGTTTAGCTTTGCCCATTTTTTTTTAATTTGACTTGCACTCTGAACGTTAAAAATAATCTTATTATACTTTTTTTTTATATACCATTGAGGTGGCAAACAAGCTTACGGCCTGATGGTAAGCAGTTACCGTAGCCTATGGACACTTGCAACACCAGAGTATTGAAAATGGTTTAAAATAGTGTTAATGTTATTAGTGTTGTTAAGATCTTCAGATGGAAAAATCAACTGCAAGTCCATGGATCGGACTTTTATGGGCTTTTTATTCCTCAAAAAATGGAATAAAACTTAAGGATTGACTTCAGTAGGTCTACCCAAAGGAACTATATTATATATATCCTAACTAATATTATAAATGCGAATGTGAGTTTGTTTGTTTGTTACGCCTTCACGCCCCAACCACTCAACGGATCATCATGAAATGGTATGGAGAAGAACATAGGCTAATATTTATCCCGGGAACGCGGGTGAAACCACGGGGGACAGCTGGTAGTAGGTATATAAAGCCTAGAACTAAATCATTAGAAAGCAAATAGGTATAATCGAAACCAAATTACTCCCTGTGAAAGTATCTAGTAACAACGAACAAAGTGACGAATATAGTACAAGGTCGGATGAGAAAAGGAGTTGGAACAAAAGACTTAATTGAGAATACGTTTCTGAAGTACCCACACACATTCCTAAATTAATGGTCCCTTAATATTCATAAATATGTCCCTTTGTTATCAAGTTGATAACATCTTTTCCTATTTTCAAGCTGTTTGTTAATAAAAAATACTCTATTTCCATATAAGAAAGAAATATTAATATATTTGCTCTGGTCACTCGCGTGTCATTATAAAACAAAACATTAATGTATCTCCGGCTCTCCGCGAATATAGAATAAGTAACGATATGATATCTGGAACATTTTGGTCTGCACAATCAATAAATCTACTTCAAATTGGGACCTGTTTCTATAGCAACGATCCCTTTGGCAGTTTCCCGGCTGCTCAACACCTCAGACTAATTTTAAAGGCCGCCAGGATCCAGTTAATTCCATACTTTAAAGTATTACATACCTACAGTTTACTTTGCAGTACGCATACATTTATTGGTATTTAATTATTAAAACTTTTAGTTGATCAAGAATTTTTATGTAAAATTATTACACAGGGAATTTTATTTTCCACTTACCAGTACCTTCTACTTGTTCGTAGTATGTTATTAACTCTGGGATACTCAGGTATTTAGTTTGAGCTCGCGCCTAGCGCGTTGCTTCACAAAAATCTAGATAACAAATTAACGCTTCGCAAATCCACATTTTAGAATCATAAATTTAATAATACCTGTAGGCATTATTTTAATTTTAATTAAGGCAGCTATACCTACAAAAATACGCAGATATACCTAGACAATTTTGGTAAAAATAAAGAGTATGTGCTGCAAATTAGAGCACATTATTTCCAAACTAACGATTAAATCAATGTCATATTAATATTGGAATCTAAATGCGCCGATTAAAATGGTAAAATAAGAAAGAATCCTTTCCATTTTTACTTTTTCTTTCATCAAAAGCAAAAGTTGAAAGATGATATAACCGTTATTAACCTACAACACAGGTTCTAATAATCGTAAAATTAGAGAACGCAATTCGATGAATCGCAGTCGATACAAAGTAGGTAACAGCTGCATTAATAAAATGGGTTAAGAGCGCGCATAAAGCCAGAAAAGATAGCGACTGGCAGATGAAACAAACTTATGTCTAATACTCGCGTGACATGAGACGGCGATAGCGTGTTTCGCGGAACAAAAATGAACTAAGCGCTTCTAATCTAAATTACTCGTAAAGAATAGAAAATTTTAAAAAATCGTTATTAGCAGCCCTAGTTCATACGTTAGTGATATTATTTATCGATTTTTGGTCTTCATTAGATAGGTACACCATGAATGAATAAAAACGTAAATTAACTAATATTAGAGGTAACTTTGTGATTTTTTTCTATCGAGGAATTTTCATTCCTTTATGTTTTTGCTCTGACTGAACCCTTACGTAATTTTTTTTTTTTTTTTTATACCACTGAGTTGGCAAACAAGCATACGGCCCGCCTGATGGTAAGCAGTTACCGTAGCCTATGGACGCTTGCAACACCAGGGGTATCACTCGCGCGTTGCCGACCCTGAAGAAACCTTTTCACACCCTTTTTGAAGAACTCCATTGGGAAAACCACGGCGGGGAGCTCATTCCACAGCCCGAGCGTCCGCGGAAGAAAACTCCTTTTAGCCCGCACAGTTCGAAACAGTTCTGGTTTCAATGTGAGTGGATGGATTCCCCGTCGATGGCGAGAGTTGCGATGGTGGAAGGTAGCCGTGGGCATCAAGTCAAACAATTCCTTAGAACACTCTCCGTTGTACAAGCGGTAGAACACACATAAGGAGGCAAAGTCTCTCCTCAGACTGAGGGGCTCTAAACCGCTTGTGAGCTCGGGATCGTCAAAAATTCTGGCGGCACGTCGCTGGACCGAGTCTAAAGGCCCAAGCTGGTATCCCGGTGCTCCCGCCCATAGATGACAGCAGTACTCCATATGAGGCCGGACCTCCGACTTATAAAGTTGCAGCCTTTGCCCCGATGTGAAGTACTGCCTCGCTCTGTTGAGCACTCCAAGCTTTTTGGATGCCAGCTTAACCTTGTCTTCCAAATGACTTCGGAACAAAACGTCGCTTGAAATGTCGACGCCAAGGATCCCGATGCTTTGACTGATGTTCAAGGAAGTGTTCCGGAATTGTGGAGCCACAGACCATGGGGTTTTCTTAGCGGTGAACGCGCAGGCTTGGGTCTTAGTGGGGTTGAAATGGACTAGGTTTAGTCGACCCCAATCGGAGACACTACTTAGTGTACTCTCGATTTCAGACACCAGCCGTTTGCGGCTTTCCTCTACCTCGGAACGAGGGATATTTGCACGGCCCGTATAATGGGTGTCCCCTGTACTGTCGTCCGCATAGCAATGAATGCCGTCAATAGACAGCATATCATTGATATGCAGAAGGAACAGTGTTGGGGACAGCACAGAGCCTTGCGGGACGCCGGCATTTATGTCCATGCTATCGGAGCAGCTACCGTCGACGACGGCTCTTATGCATCTGCTGGACAGAAAGCTGGCGAACCATTTGCATAATCCCTCGGGAAGCCCGTATGCTGGTAACTTCGCGAGAAGACCCCTGTGCAAGACCCGATCGAACGCCTTCGCCACATCTAGGCTCACTGCCAATGCCTCACCTTGACTCTCAATGGCGAGTGACCAACGGTGCGTGAGACACACAAGGAGGTCACCAGCTGAGCGACTGTGGCGGAAGCTATATTGTCTGTCGCTCAACAACTCGTGATCCTCCAGGTATCTCAAAAGCTGCGTGTTGATCACACGTTCCATGACTTTTGAGAGAAGGGAGGTGATGGCGATAGGCCTGTAATTCGTCGGGTCTGATCTGTCGCCCTTTTTGGGCACTGGGTGCACGTGGGCAGTCTTCCACGAAGACGGGACTTCCTTTTTGGTGTAGGAAAGTGCGAAAAGACGCGTCAATATTGGACACAATTCAGGAGCACACCGCTTCAGCACCACTGCCGGTATGCCGTCTGGCCCACTCGACTTATGGATGTCCAGAGAAAGCAATTCCCGCCGGACCTCCCGTTGGTTAATGCTTATCTCCGGCATGGAGCTAGCACACTGCGGGATGGTAGGCGGTGTGGCGCCCCCGTCATCCAAAGTCGAGTTCGAGGCAAAGAGACTGCCTAAAAGATCCGCTTTCTCTTTTGCACTGTGGGCCAAGTTTCCGTCCGGCTTACGTAGTGGTGGCAAGGACGACTGACAAAAGTTTCCTTCTGCAGCTTTGGCAAGAGACCAGAAAGCGCAACTCCCAGAGGGAAGGCTAGTTAGCCTCTCACCAATTCTGCCGACGAAATCGAACTTTGCCCTGGCAATAATTCGCTTACTGGATCTCGAGGCAGCGTTAAGTTTGCGTTTCGCAACAGAGATGTTAGGGTCCTGATTAGTTCGGGCCGTGGTCCAAGCCTCGTACAAAGTCTGCTTATTTCGTCTAGCTTCTTTGGAGCGCCGATTAAACCACGGTCGTTTCTTCACCCCTGCAGCCACTAACGGGTTTGGAATAAAGCACTCCATTCCCGCCAGAATCGCCTCAGCGACGGCAACTGCACAGGTGTCAGGATCATCTGATGCGAAGCAAAGCTGCCTCCACGGGTACGATGCGTAGAATTCACGCAATCCATCCCAGTCTGCTGACTTATAGTGCCACACACGACGACGCCCGGGTGACCGGAGCGAAACGGGCCGCGCACAAGGCACCTGCGTCCGGACGAGACAGTGGTCCGATGAGCCAAGTGGCGCATCCACTGTCACTGCATAGTTGTCCGGTCGCGTAGTCAGCAGAAGGTCCAGTAAGGAACTAGTATGGCTCTCAATATCTGGGATTCTCGTAGGAGAAAGAACCAGTTGTGAGAAGCCATAGGCCAGGGCAAAGTCGTGAGCAGTCCTCCCCGCGAAGTCAGTGGACCGAGAACTAAGCCACTCAACGTGGTGAGCGTTGAAATCTCCTAGTATCACTAACTCCGCGGAGGGGTACTGCTCCAGTACTTTGTCAGTCGTCAATTGCAGGTGCTCAAATAACCGAATTGTGTCCGCGTCACCGCTGTGGGACCTGTATAGGCACGCGTAAATTTGGGTGTGACCGCCGTGGTCTACGCGCGCCCACAAAACTGACAGGTCCCGGTCTTCAAGGCCATGAAGACGTCGACAACAAATATCCTCCCTGACGTACATACATACCCCGGCACGGCGCACAAAGTTGTGCTCCAACTTGTACCCGGGGTAGTGTAGATACGAATAATGAAAATACCCATATAAAAATATTTATATTTTAATATTATTTACTTGGGTAAATTTCAATTCTAAGATATGTTATTTTGCTATATACTTACGCACTCTTAATAAAGAAACTTTAATTATTCGCTTGCCGTGGCATACCATGCTCAATCTGTAGGGTATACCTACATTGATTGCGTTGAGTGATTGTGATTTCGAGTATCAAAGTACAGAAAACAAAAATGTCAAAGAAATGACCGAAATAAAGGAAATTCCTAAATCATTTATTAATATAAAAGTAACTTTGTATCACACAATGTTACTTTTTTCACATTCTTTTTTGGATACATATTTATTAATATTCTCATTTTTGTAATTTTTTATTACCTCATAATTAATGCAAGGTATTTTCCTTCGAACCACTGCTTAGAAGTTGAAAATAAATTACATAATCATTTTACATGAAAAGCTTTTATAAAGCATGCAATTAATGTATATGAGCAACATATTATGATTCCTGCTACATACAATTTTTTTGGTACGCGTTCGCACCTACGTAGTATATAATTATGCGCTTCAAAATTATCCTCGCGTCGTGTCGTAGCTTCACTGATCTGCAATGTAATATTTCATGCTAGAGTTATTAGATTTTTAGTTGAAGCGCTCGTGGTGTAGCATGATAAGCCGATCTTAATCGATCGGCAAGTTAAGCTAGTACCGTCGTGGTCGGTACCTGGATGGGTGACCGCCTAGTGGTATTTCAAATCGAGCGTTTCCATGCTTCGGAAGGTACGTCAAGCCGTTGGTCCCGGTTATCTCTTAATTGTGATACTCGTTAAGTTAGTTGGAGGCCTTCTAGGCGGCTTGAAAACACCAACAGTAGGTTGACCACTAGCCTACCTCCACCGATCTGCAGTGGGCACACGTGGTGGAGTATCTGCCCATTCCCTTTCATCCTGATTTGTGTGCAGGAGGCCTGTGTTCAGTAATGGGACATTATAGGCTGATGATGATGAGAGTTATTAACGGCTATTGGAGGAATCTGAAATGTCTATCTAGTTTTTTTACATTCATTTCAGTTTCTTATGAACTGAAAACCTTTTCTCAACACTCTTGTATTAGGACAGTATAAAGAAGCTATCCGTACTCTGTGGTCTGACTATGACTCTGTATCCACCAAAGCAAACAGATGTACCTATTTTCTTACAAATGACAAACCGATCAGAATAGCGCGGGCGTCTTTTGTATGAAAACACATCTCTTCTCCGCCCATCTCCGCTTTGGTGGTTA
Organism: Achlya flavicornis; assembly: GCA_947623365.1. Classification (NCBI taxonomy): domain Eukaryota; kingdom Metazoa; phylum Arthropoda; class Insecta; order Lepidoptera; family Drepanidae; genus Achlya; species Achlya flavicornis. Next base: position 3,052,260 of record OX392468.1, on the reverse strand, counting down.
CCGGGCCTTATAGATACAGTCACAACGTCGAATGTGACTATATCACCAGAGATGGTAAGCACATAAAATTATGCATCTGCAGTATTCTGGCTTTGCTAGTTTTTTTATACTACTAAGTCGGTTACAAGCATACGACCCGTCTGGTGGGAAGCATACTACCTACCGACCCTTCCCCACTCTCCAATGAGCTCTGGAAAGCTTACTCATACGCAGAGGAATACAACATTGTTATTTGGCTGCGGTATTCTGGAGGTGGGGAGACCGGGGCTGGTTGTGACATTTTTTTTTCAAACTGTCATATTTTTTTATTGGTTTGATTTTTTTAGCTGGATATAGTTTGTTTCGTTAAGTAACTATTCAGGATTTTTATTTAAAATAAATTTTATGTAGCAGACTAATAGTAATGACATAAATGAATGAATTCCGAAAAAAAAGCCGTGTAACTTTCAACCCCGTGCTCGGGGCTGGTTGTTACACTACTTGGGGCAAATTGTTACAATAAAAAACAAACATATTATAAGAGTTTTTATTAGGAACAATCGTCACAATCAGTTGCTTTTCTTAATTTAAATGACATTATGTCTATGAAGGAGTCTTTTGCCTCATTACAACGAAAACAATCAACTTCAATGACACAAAATTACAAACTTAAACTTTTTTTGGTCTTCTACTTCGTAAAAACAAAATCTTTCTCACCTTAGAAGATTATAAACCTCTCTATTAAACAAATATTTTATACCAACTAATGAACAAAACGTATTTTAAAATAAAAAATAAACTACACTTAAAAAAAGACAATCAGATCTATAAGGAAAATTATAGCAGTTCAGTCACTGTAGTCTGAACAATCACTTTCGCAATTCAAGCAAATGTAATATGCTATATTTCCTCTAACACACTTCACATGTGACCAATTCTTACAAGCTACACACTCGACCCATTCCTCACCGGATTTCTTCGGATCAATAGGATCACAAATCACAATCAAATATCAGACAAAAATAACCATCCTCTACTTCACTTTTTTCGTTAGTGTCATGTAATAAGTCCTACCTGTTTAGGAGACTTTTTTTTCCTACAAAAAAAAAGACAAAAACAATGTAGCACAAATTATATCAGTCGGCAACAAGCACTACGGGGTAGGTAGTGACAAATCACAACCTGCCCCGAGCAAATGTAACTTTTAGCCCCAACGCCAAACTTGACCCTTTAAGGTTATGCAGTGAAAACGTCAATAAATGTAGCTGTATAAACGTAGACTCATTGGAAAACGAAAGCATTAGGGCGTAAATATCACAACAAGGACATATCTGCCTTTATGGAACATAGGTTATAAACCAATATTACTAAAAGTGTAAAATTTTACTAACATACGATTTTAATGGCGGCACGCTTGGGCTCCTCTCACAAAAACGCTGGCGCCACTGGCTCTCGTGGCGTACTAGCCGGTGGCGGCGGGAGTATTAGTCCCATTCTAACGTCAGTATTGCGTTCTCTGTGTCGCTACCATTGCCACTGTAACTACCTACCCCTGTCACAACCAGCCCCGGTCTCCCCTACTTCCCCAGTCGAGCTGCTCTTTGAGCGAATAAACGCTATGCTCTACCTCTCTCAAAATGCCTAAATATTCTACAAAAAATAACAGCTATTTACTGAAAATAATATCAACGCATTACCGAACAAACCGTTTTAAATTGCATATGCGTATTCACATAAACCGGTTTATGTTTATCTAGGAAATTCTAAAATCGTCAATGTTTAGCATAGGTACTTCGACGCTTATTTAAACGGGTCCTCGCACAATTATAGATATTTTATGTTCCTTTCATGAATGAACATCCAAATGTCAGATCCTTCGCATAGATGCCTAAGGTTTGGATATAAATAATATTCGACCGTCATTATAAATATAGTACCCGCAAATGACAATTAAGCATTTGTTTGAAGGACCGTGTTAATATTTATACAGGTTTTTATACTTCGCTATAGGATTCAAACAATTGTTCATGGTCTATTTATCTTGACGTATTTATTTTATTTTTATTGTAATATAAAACGTCTAATAAAATTATAATGTAAATATATATTTTATTTTTAATTCAGCATGGATAACCTTTTTCTCAATCCTTACTTGGAACGCATCAAAAAGGTAATGAAGAAAAAAAAAACTTGAGTTGCGTGTTTTGTTTTACGTTATTGACTCATTTAAAAAAAAAACAATTTTATAGCTATAAAACGATTTCACGGTTGTGTTACCGGTACCAGGAATTTTGTAATGTTTGTATCTCTTATGGTGCGTCCATGCTACGCGCAGCGAGCACGAGCCGAGCCTCGAACGAACAGGATTCGTTCGTTGCTCGCGATTTCAAGCATGGACGTACTTAACGAGCCTTCAACGAGCCTACAACGAGCGCGATGCAAATCCCTGTGTTCGTGAAAAAAACTGACAATCGGGCGGAGCGCAGTCGAGCACGCTACGAATGCTCGTTCGAGGCTCGCAAGCCCGTCCACGTTACGCGAATCGTGCTCGCAGTGTGCTCGTTCGTGGCTCGGCTCGTGCTCGATTCGCCAAGCATGGACGCACCATAAGATTATCCTCATATGGGTATCACAAACATAAGGTATGCATTGTGTGGAATGTCTTCCGATTCCGTTGAGTGAGATCCACGATAATTTATTAAATAGAAAGTCGATGAGACGCGTGCCTTTGGTGGTAATGGACGTAGTGCCATTTTGACGTTTTAATGCCATTGCCATTGGCTTCATCGTACCGCGTCATTGTTTACAATTAATTAATGGTGTTCTTTACAATGACCACGAAAGATACGCGCAGTATACTGAAAACGCTTTTAAATATCTTGCGCCTAAGTGTCAATTAGCCTGCGCATAAAATAGTCTACTTTGATTTATTGAGTCTTAAATTAAACTCTAATGGTGTTTACTAAACAAAAACGTGCACTGTCTAAAAGGGCAATATGACTCAAGTGCAACTGTCAAACACACCGATGTTTGTAAAGAGATAAAGCGACTGTAATGCACGGCAGCTCTGCCACTGCCGTGAAACAAACTATGCGTTCATAGATTGAACGACTAAATACACAATAATGAATGTCAAGAACACACATAAGGAGGCAAAGTCTCTCCTCGGACTGAGGGGCTCTAAACCGCTTGCGAGCTCGGGATCGTCCACAATTCTGATGGCACGTCGTTGAACCGAGTCTAAAGGATCAAGCTGGTATCCAGGTGCCCCCGCCCATAGATGACAGCTAGCAGATATCTTGCGTATCTCTATCATTGTTCTTACTCTATGTATGTTTGGTTTTTTCTGTTATTATCAAATTGAGGTACCAGCCCGGTGGTTACAAAGTACCCTCCTGACGTACTATAGTTTCCTCGTGACTGGTTTTATCACCGAAAGCACCTGAAAGCTCAAGCTCGTTGTAGTTCGAACTCGTGACCTTTGCCACGGCATTTAACGTCACTACTACTGCGCTACGTCGCCTTGAATGTTCAATGTTCAAATAGGTAAACAGATAAAGAAGAAAACACACTTTTATTAGTACTTCAAATGTAGAGCACGCGCGTAGTCACGTGGCGTACTAAGTTAATCTTTATATATAAAATTCTACTGTACGTGTGTATGTGCCCAGGGCACCACCCGAAAGCATACAAAAAAAAACATTCAAATCAGTCCAGCCGTTTAAGGGAGTTCAGTGACATACACACCTACAGTAGAATTAACTCCCTGGATAGTTTAGATAGGGTAGGGTAGCACTACAGGGTAGGGTAGCACCACGCGAACGAAGTCGCGCCGGGCAGCTAGTTTTGTATAAGGTACTAGCCGCTTTCAGGGGCGAAAAGTACCCCTTGGAATAGTCCAAGGTCTAAAGTAAAAAGTAACGGAGCTAAGTCGCTACAAACATACATACACACACTTTTGCATTTACAAATAGAAAATGTTGAGTCATAGACAAATAAGATAATAAACAAACGTAACAGAAGCATTTTCTTACATAACATAAATAACATCAATGATTACCTATAGAAATTAAAGCGATGCCAGTGTCGCATGCGTTGGCAAAATCAGTGTCGAATATATGAATTATCAGTGGGCTGGGTGCTGAGTAGTTCTGCGGTGAAGTGGGGAGGGATGGGCTGCGGAGGCGGAGGTAGGTACGAAGTTCGGAGGCCCGGCGCTCACAAATAGCAAGCTGCGACTTGGCATAGAGTGTACTTCCCGACCAGGGCCGCAATTGGGCACTAGACTCGACTCAGACGTTCCACTACAAAATAAATGCGAATCTTGATTTTTAAATATAGAATAATTTGTTATTTAATTAGTATAGCCACATTTCCTTACTCTTCAGTCTTTACTTCAACAAGTCTAATTATTTCATGCCAACATACTCATTATTTACTTATGCTATATCAACTTGAAGTTCTAACACAAATAATGTAGAACAAACTCGGCGGGAGCGAATCCATCTAATTAAATATGTCAGAATAATATTTTGAAATCAAAGTTAGGCCATATGGCGCGCACACATAGCTATGTCTGATTTTTGTTATATTTTTGAATCGTCTAGCGGAATAGGCTTTTGAGAATTCGGAGAAGGTTACCATCAGATATTTCCTGGAACTAACCTTAAAGATTTACAGACTCATTATTTTTTATTGGTTAAAAGATCTTCCTATGGGTTTTGCTCTGGCTTAATAATATTATAAGAATAAGAATAATATTCTAAATAAATAAAATTTCGTACATACAAAACTGTACAATACTATGATCAGAATGTTATAAATAAATTACAAAACTATGAAAGACTTTTTCTTACTATTTTTAGTTTCAGTGTCTATTTTTAATTTATCAAAATTTCCTAATGTTTAACCCCCTTATTCATAATGAAGTTATCAAACGTTGATTAGCTAAAATTCCGAAGTCTTTATATGACAGGTGACATTTGGTGATCAAAAGAGTGAGACGGGGCACACTATTACACTGATTTAGTTAAAAAGCGATTATGAATAAGGGGGTTAATATATTATGGAAAGTTAGATTAGTAACACTAGACTAACAAACAACTTACCTACATCACACGGAAAAGTAACTTAATAAAGATCATAGAGTATTTCGTCAAATATTTCCATTGCCATCGATGTCGATATAAATATCGCAGGTACCTTCCACGTGTAAAAAGTTAGAGATCCAGGGCTGGGAGCCAGAACCACCTGACATAATATTCGTTCGGCCTTCAGGTAAAGATTTAGCCGCCATTGAAGCAAATTGAAAAGAGCTCGTAATAAGCGGAGCGGACGGGATGGGGCGAGAGGGGGCATGTCACTATCGCAACGAGCGGGCGCCGCGATATCGCCATGACTACGGAGGCTCGGCGTCGAATGCGGCCCTGGGTGGCCTTGCATGGAATGGGGAGGGCAATAGCCTCGTCTACTTGCAAGTCTCTATCAATTTGCGCTTGCCAACGTTTCTGACGACGCTAAACAGCGCGTTTTCCGCGTTAAATGTATACAGCGCTGAAAGTGTGATTTTTCAAGGCCGTCGCAAGATTTTTCTCGCGATGCATTCGGTTTTTACGTGCCTGTTGTGATTTGATTCAATTGTTTTTTTGTTCGAGTATGAGTCTATGGTCTATTATTATATCGTGAGCGGAGTGTAGGATGGTTATAAGATACTTTTGAGCAATGTATGCCGCATGGTAGGTATTTATGATTGTAACTAAACACGTAGGTAGAAGGTACACAATGGGAAAAAGTTATGTAAAAAAAGGCAATACGTTTTCTGTTTCACGTCCAATTTCACCTGTCTCGACCGATATTTCATCAAACTGACTGAAATTCGGGAAAATTCGTTAGCTCATTTCCGAACTTATGATCCAAAGTTTTATGGTGCGTCCATGCTACGCGAAGCGCGCACGAACCGAGCCTCGAACGAACAGATTAGATAGAACGAATAGATTCGTTCGTTGCTCGCGATTTCAAGCGTGGACGTACTTAACGAGCCTTCAACGAGCCTACAACGAGCGCGATGCGAATCCCTTTGTTCGTGAAAAAACTAACAATCGGGCGGAGCGCAGTCGAGCACACTACGAATGCTCGTTCGAGGCTCGCAAGCCCGTCCACGCTACGCGAATCATGCTCGCAGTGCGCTCGTTCGTTGCTCGGCTCGTGCTCGATTCGCGTAGCATGGACGCACCAGGTCTTTTGGATAATAAGTTACTAAGCAAGTAAACACGATAATTTTTTTTAGAACATTGACAATCTTTTTTTTATCATTCACACACATTTATATACCCAAAACTGCCGGATGAAACCCATCGTCAGGCACGAATGGATTTTCAACTTGACAGTGGTAAGTTACCTGCTAGGCAGATACTACTATTAAGTACTCTACATGAGTAAGTACCTTTATCATTTAACTCTAAGGTAATCATGTATCGTCCCTATCCATTTATGATAGCGTGTAGCGCCATCTTTAACACTTCAAAATATATCTGAGTGACAATGAAACTTACATATAGGAAACCTTATAACAAGCAATACCCCGACTATATTCAGTCCTTATTGCTTCTTCGTAAAATGGATTATCGCCCGAAATGGTAGGTCTGAAATATCAGATTATTGTAGAAGTGCGCAGTGAAAGTTTGTTTGAAGCCATTTAAAGTTTTCACACGGTGTACATTGATGTTTATATTAGATATACATAGAATGTTTTGCAGTGTTAAAACAGCAATGTATATTGCTGAATGCGATAGGGTGGCTAGTGATGTGTATAGTAAGGGTCTTATTGGGGTATGAAAACCGGACTGGCGTGCGTTTCCGTGCGTGCCTCGAGCCAGTTTTCCTCAATATGAGACGAGGCGGCCTCGATTTTCAGCGCTTATGCCTCTATAAGTTATTCCGCCTTGCACAGCGAGTAGACTTGAATTTATATTTGAAACCTGCTTTTATCTTTGTTTTTTAGAGGTTCTTATTTCCTAAATGCAAATAAGGATGTCTCTTGACGTGTCAGATTTATTCAGTAAGATTATAAATAGACTAGCTGTACTCCGTGGCTACTTACACCCACGTTCCCAGGATAAAAAGTCGCCTCGGGGATAATGTAGCTTCTTATCAGCGAAATATCTTTTAGATTCTAACTGGTAGTTCAGACACAAAGAAACAAACTCTTCAGCTTGATTATATGTACATAGTTTAGTCTATAACTGTTCTTACTGGTTGTAAAATAAATAATAAAAACAGGGCAAACGGAAGACTTCAATCAAGTGCGTAATTGACATTGTGAACGCATCATCGGTTTTCCTTACCAATTCAGCATACTTTTTTGTTTGAAGTGCAACGCTTTACGGAACTTTTTTTATCAGTATTTTTTGTGTCCGATTAAAAAGGCATGTCTGAAAAATTCCAGCTCTACGAAAAAAAAGTTCATGTTTTTGGAGTCGTGCTTTATCGGCGGCACATTTCGCTCTATGCGCCCGTCCGGGATAGCTAGGCTGGCGCGACAGACCCCACCACCTCCTGTCTCCATCCTCACCCCGTTCCGAACAGCCTCGAGCCCCAAGCGTGGTGCTGTCTTTGACAAAACGCTCCAGTTACAATCGCAGCTACCCCGAAAATGACTGAAAAACCTTTGACCTTTCAAGTATGGAAGGACGAAGCTCTCAATGGGACGAGGCGCTTATCCCTGATACTCTCAAATTAAAATAACGTCGCTCAAATTAATGATAACAATGTCAACGATTATCATTAATTAAGCATTTTTTATAGGGCTGTGACGATTTTAAATATGAATCTAGTATCTACGCGTGTATGATCGCGTATTGGTAAACAATATAATCAGGATCATATTATTTCAATGGCAACTTTTAAGTATCCTACTTAATGTTCTGTCCATTTTAATTTATTTGTAGACCAATAAAATACCTATTAATACGGATTCCTACAAAACTGGCCAAGTGAGTACTCGGTCAGTATTTACATGGACTTTTGAAACTGAATTCTTATGCAGTAAAATAATTTGATACCGAAGTATCTCAAAAGGTTGTATTTGCAATACATATTACAATAATATGCAAAAAAAATACAGTATTCGACTATAATTTTAATTTGACAACCCTAAAGGCGCCCGAGAAAATGGATTTTGGACGGACAACAAAGTGATCCATTTCAAGGTATGGAATCCTAAAACAGCTTGAAAGTATTAGATGAGATGGGCGCAGGAATGGGAAAGCGTGATGGAAAGGCCTTAAGGCCTCAAGGGTGAGTAAGGATCGGCCTAGATCGATCTCTCTTTTTATGCCAAAATTGTGACGCTAGATTCCACAGATTAATTCCCGCTTACAGATAACTGAAAGGGGAATTTTGAATAGTTATTTTATTCTTCTTTTATGTTATTGAATTAAACCAGGTACAAAGCATACACTTTTTAAAAGCTTTTATTTAACTTGCAATGTATGTATGTATGTTTTATCGTTCGGGTGGGATCTTGTAAGTCGAATTTCACCCACTTCCAGTGGTCGGATTGACTTGATATTTGTCGGATTGATTTTTTCAACAAAAAGTACCAAAAGTCACCAAAAAACGCTTGTATTAAAAATGAAATGTTTAACAAAAAACTTATTCTGGTGATAATCTTGAACTGCTATAAAATCGTAAGCGTGGAGGAGAGAGAGTCATAAAATAAAACAATGTTTTGATGGAAGGTTAAAAAGCGAATCAAAATTTTGGAACCATCCCAAGAACGGACAAAAGTGAAGTCTGTCTGTCTGTTTGTTTGTAACTATTTCACAACCAAACTCCTGATTAAAGAAAACGAAACACGAGTGAAATTGCGGAATTAAACTTCTATAGTAAACATAATTACTGATAAGAAGGAATACGCGAATTCACACTATGTGTAGTAGGTAAATTTAAGGAAAAGACAATATTTCAGTAAGACAGGCCTAAAACGCCTAAGAAATATCTGTCTCTTTGAAATATGAACATTGAACAATCACCGCCAACCGTGCGTAAAGTTCTTTATACAAAACACGTACCTACGAACCCAGGCAGTTACTATGCCCTTAACGTAGTCCGACTAATCAAGGAACTGACTGATTAGTTTGAATATAAAAGGAAATTTAAATAATTTAAATATTTGATTCAGCTTATGACAAAAAATATGTACAAATTACAATCTATATAATATAGAAAATGTTATCGAGTATGCCGCTGCTACCGATTAACGCCAAGATTCCCAGCAGGCTGGCAGCGTTTCCCCTTTGGATAGCCAAGCTGATGCGTTGGCGGAAAAAGCTCCCCGCCCGCTGGTCTCCGGAGGCATCGATCAATTTAGATGACAAAGTGCGAGTGTTGTATTGTTACCAAAAATTCACGTATGTATTTTTCTGTGCTGTTGTATTTGACCACAATTTTACGTGATGATGTAGAAGTGGCATACAAAGCCTGAAAAAGAACTAGCTCTGAAAGACATCTTTTAGATACCGGTAGTTGCTTGATGACGTAGCCAGGTAGACGAGTTGTACTACAATGTACCCAACAATAGTGAATTCTTTTTCTAAAAAATCAAGCTACTTATTAAAATTTTACTGCACCAGCATTCGTCGTCACTTAGCCTTTAAAACAAATACTCTTTATACTAAACAATTATTTCATTATCTTTTTATGGAAAACCTATGACGTATTTATCTCCTGAATTTCCGTAGATAGAAATTCCAATGTAAGGAACGTGTTTATGACGTAATAACTTATCAACTACTCCACAGTTGTCGTAGGTACGTCCGCTTTTATCTAACTCATAAAATAATAGGGTTAACAGGAAAATTATAGTTTCAACATATTTTGAATGATCACCGTGCGTGCGGGCTTTAAATTAAACTCTAGTAAAAATCATTATGGTCAGAGTATTATATAAAAAAAATCTGTAAAATAAAATCTTTTCTTTCTTTCTATCTTTCGTTAATATCTCCCATAAAGAGGGGTATTATTTAAACCAACATTCACGCCCAATAATAATAATCAACGTGATTTGAGAAAAAACGAGAACCATGCCATTAATCAATTTCATATATCAATTCATGAATGAATGATGAATACCAATGTTAATAACTCACATGTTTGAACAATTTTTAAATTTAATGTGCCCATAGTATAGGTACTTACTTGGTGTTTGCTTAGCATTAATATTCGAGCTTAAACTGAGTGGAATCGGAAAGCCAAATATAAAGGCCTACGGATGAATGTTGGTTGGATGATTGGTATCTGTGAAGAGCGTAAACAAACTCAAAGGAATTTCTTTAGTATCAATAATCTAAAATAAGCCATTTATAGAAGAATAAACAAGTACTACTTAGCACAAAGCTGAAGTGGTAATGAGTAACCCACTTCGTACAGATCTGCAAAATCTTTGAAATAGCAACAGACCATCGGTCATCAGATGTATTGTCTATGTTTAAGAGTTGACAATAAGTTTGTCATTTTAGACCATTTTCTTCTGATACACAGTTTCTTCTCAGATATTACTAGTAGGTATGGTGTTGCCACTCGAAAGCTGTTAATCCCCTGAATATGGGCTCTTTGAACGATGTCTCAAGACCAGCTTATTCTATTCATGCAGTCCCATTAGGTGTATAGGTAGGATATCTATTCTTCTTCTAAAGTGCATGTCCAAAACAACATTTATTCAGTATCGGCAACACGCAAATGATACCTCTGGTGTTGCAAGCGTCCACAGGCTACGGTAACTGCTTACCATCAGGCGGGCCGTATGCTTGTTTGCCACCTCAGTGGTATAAAACAAATCTATAAATCGAGTAGGTGTTCTCAGCAAAACAAATGAGGAAAATGATCAAAGTACCTATGGACGAGAAACGAACTAATGAGTCATAAAGTTCAATCAAATCACAGAAGGGCATTTTAATTAAGGGTAGATGTCGCCTCTGTAGTTGATATTAATGAAAATTTTCAAGAAGAAACAAAATTAAGGACGTCCATAGGCTCTATGTATACGAGCTAGAGAGAGATGGAAGAGGTTGTTTGTTACGGCATTAACTATTGATTTTGATTGACTCTTTACAATTGAGGAAATCACGTTCAGATGTACCGATATTATGACAAATAACTTAGTTACTCGATTATTGGAAACAAGTGATATAACACCAAATATATTTTTTTAAGTTATCTCGTAATTATTTATCATACTGGTGACATTGGTATTTCAGTTGTGGGAAACGTAAAGGTCGACGACTTGTGCAGTAGGATGTAAAGCAGTTAGAAAGGAATATGTCCGGGATGAAAAAAACGAAATATAAATCGTAATTGAACTGGACCCCTAAAGGGTTGAGGTGTGAAAGCGTCTAGACGAGCCCAAAGGACGGGTTTTGATAAGGGTGCTGTGGACGACCTTGAACTTTAGAACGACTCAAACAAATGAGGCAACCCCCGCCTGTACGCGTTTACATATTGCGTCGCTTTTTAATACAGCCGGAGCCGTCAGCGCTCCGTTAAAGGGAATATCGAATCAAAATCAGACGTCAACGGTTTCCCAAACCGACCAGAAAACAGGCACAAAGGGAAAACATTAGGAAATTATTTGGATATCATTAAAATAGGTCAAACGTTTCACAAAACGCTCACATTTAATACCTAAAACTTCGTATTTACCCAGCGTAACGAACAAATTCACGGGCTGGTGATCGACATTCAAACAAAATACATCCAATTACTTATCGTGCCACGGCTAAAGGAATAGAAATTCTGTGTTTCACAGCCTTTGAAGAGAGCTGAATAATTGGTATTGAACAGCTGTAGATAGGTACATAAAGGTACCGGAGCGGCCTTTGTGATCAACATATCGAATCACCATCGGCCACTACAAAAACAAGCGGGAGCTGGCCGGGCGCAGACGTACGAAAATAAGTTCAGCCAGTTCCTAAACAAAAAGAAACTGAAATAAACAAGGTCGAGGAATCAACGCCGCCGTCGCCGCCGCCATAAAGACCGACGGCCGTCCTTGAAAATGGGGGGTTCTTACAAATTGGGTTATTACGGTGCGTGGGGGCGTGGGGTGTCGAGACGGGACGTGCGAGCGAGAGGATGGAGGTCGGCTGCCATGCGTGCCGAAGGTGAGTAGGGGACGGATGCCGTGTAGGCGTACCTCCGCTGCGCCACCCCGCCGCCCGGCACGCCTCTCCAGGAAGGACTCCCGTTCCAGACTAGGGTTCCGGCGCCGATCATTATAATTACTCTCCAAGGTGAGCCGGGAGCTGTGCAACCCCACCGGTGGCCTAATCCAGCGAACGCGCCTCCGCTGGGACCGGCCAGATATCCCCGACATAATATTACGAGCACCAAACATTAAAAGCACTTAAACATCATCCGCCTACCGAACGGTGCCAATTATGAACCAAATTGAAAGCCTCTCCGATAATTTTGAGTGAGCGCACCTACTGAGCTTTAAATTACGATAGCAGGCTGTAAACGTTGTATTCTGACCTCATTCAAGGCAAAGTACGAAAATCTTTTTTTCTTGCTGCTGTACTAAATGTTGAAATGTTTTTTTTAAAGAGTCGACCTCTTTATTTTAACAAACAACTACCTCAGATATTACAAAACTCCGCCTAATCACCGCTGAAGTTCTCAAAACTTTTCGTACAAGTTCTTAGTGCTTGGCTTTGTGCAACGTCTCTTTGATATGAATATAATGCCGGGGTTCTGATTACGTAAAAATGACATTACGCAGTTTATTTTTTAATATGGCCAATAATGGGCATTATGTTTTTATAGAAATAACACATTAAATATTATGTTCATTTTGTGAATGTATTACAAAAAAAAACATACATAAAAAAAAACATAAAAATAAAAATAATTATGTATAAAAAAAAAACATATACATACATATTGTAATATATATTGTATATATTACATATTGTAATTAATTATGTATTTTTTTTTTATTTAACCCCTATTAAAATCCCACTAAACATCACTAATTCTCCATGATAATAATATTTACCTTTTCTTATCGATATAAACGAGACGAAGCCAAAAATAAACTGCACGACTGCAGGAATACATAACTCTCAACTTACAACAATTCCACGATTATCGCTCCATCAAATTACATGATCAACCCAAAAGGGGATCTTGTACAGGTGTCAAAAATGACGCCTGCTGCTGAAGTAGGCAGTCTGGCTAACAGCTTAGCCCCTCGTCAAGAACTGGCCTAGGCATTTTAGCCTAATGAATATGGCTCAATTGTGTAAGAACAAAAGCCGTTTCTAAGGATCAGTTGGCAACTAGATCAATCTATATTGTATTTACTCTATCTAAAATAATACAGAGTAAGTTGGCTTGTTTGAGGATAGCAATTTCCGGAATAGAACAACTGAGACGTTTGCTATGAAATATAAAACAAAGTACCTAACTATAATTTTGATTAAAGTTAGTGTTTGAATTTTGTGTTTACTTTTAATAATTTGACTAGTAACATGATATTAATTATAATTTTCCAATACTTATATCGTCTCTCCGTCTGCATGTCAAATTTCAATATGGAATTAAATCCGCAATAGGTAGGTAACTAATTCAAGTAAGGAAGGTCATAAACTATGAACCATTACGAGGAGTAATTGGGAATCAATGAGTTAGAGGAGTAAGCTCACCACTATTCAATCGTGAAACAAAGAATACCAAAATCTAGCCACCAATGACACATTCAAGGCATTTATTTAACATGGAGTTTAACTATATACTACTACGAATTTCATTCCGTAGGTAAAACGATAATATTCAAAACATATGGTATCTTTGCATTTCTTTTGTTCAACCACAACTAATTAAGTGGCAAGTACATTTTAACAAGTGTTACCAGGAAACAACATGAATTGGTGAATCGTTTTCCATACTTTGTTATATGTCATGGTAACGTATAATATTGTAAAGATCGAATGTGGACCAAGGCAGTTTTGAAGGGCCAGGAGTAAGAGGATGGTCAGCAGACTGATGGACAGAAGAAAATGTAGAAGGTGGGCAAACTGTTAACATGATTAATAAATATCTAAGCCCATCAGTGTAAGGAATGTCATGAACTAACACAGTGGAGAACTTTGTGAGAATATTCTGCTTTAATCTTGTAACATCTAAAGAACTGTTACCTTTGATTTATCACCATAAAAATTCTACTAAATTACTCACTAATATTTTTACGTAGTATTTAACAGGTGGAGCTTTAAAGATGGCATATTTTCGAAACCTATGTTGGGTTAGTCATGCTGAACAACTTTTATTATGGGACTAATAGTGAATTCTCAATTATTTTTTTTAAACTTTTCTTACTACATGTCAACATTGTCAACCTTGCGCGAACATTATGTATGAAAAGTAAAAAAAAAATTTGAGAATTCAGTGTTGGTGCCATAGTTAAAGTTGTTCAGCAGGATTAATCCAACATAGGTTTAGAAAATAAGCCATCTCGAAATCCCCATCCAGTATACTCTGAGCTAATATGGACAACATTTATTTATTTATTTACTTTATTGCATTTTTTATTTACTCTCTAGCGCACCGAGGGTTCCGTACAGACGTGTAGGTATAAATAGTACGTTCATCACGGGAATCCAGTCGCAACAATTTTTCCCCTTATTTCCGATTATGTTATTTTTGATGTATCTACAAATTTACGGTTTTCGAATTTCTTCCTTTACTACGTTTTTATACTGTCAGTTTATTGACCTGCTACATGACCTTGCTACAGTACCCTATAGGTTTTAATTCCCTTGCGATCGTCATGCATAAACGGCCGTTGCGTTGACTTAGAAGTTTGATTTTGTCACTGCTCAAAGGGATTACGGACCTGAGTAGGTATTTGATATTATTTTCAGCTTGATACCTCTGAGAAAAAGGGTCTTGACAGACGCACAGACAGACGGACAACAAAGTGTTTATTTTAAACCGACTTCAAAAAAAGGAGGAGGTTCTCAATTCGGCTGTATTTTTTTTTTTTTTTTTTATGTTTGTTACCTCATAACTCTGTCATTTATTAACCGATTTGGAAAATTCTTTTTTGTCTGGAAGGGAACACTTCCCGTTTGGTCCCATTGTCATCAGATCAGGATTTGATCACTTCTTAGTGTACTTTGAAGTCGGTTTAAGTTTTTTGTAAAACAGGCCAATTATTCTTTCAAGGTACGGACTAAAAATATGCGAATAAACGGATTTCGATGAAATTTGGCACACAGGTAGAATATGTTTTAGATTAAATACATAAAATACTTTTAAGCCTGGGAAAATATTAGATCCTTGGGTAGGTGGGTCAAACCGCGGGATGAAAGCTGTGAGTAATAATTGGCTCTGTTGTTTACTGCCGTTCTGTTTGCTATGATTTCATATGAAATGAAATGAAATGAAATAAATTTATTCGCAGGGATACTCTCTTACAATTAAAAATCGGTCCGAATATATATCCCGCCTTATTATAAAGCATGCAAATACACAACATTATTATATTAAATACAATTTTAATTACATTAGAATTTCAAAAATAATTATTTAAACTTTACATTAATCAATATTAAAAGACACTACAAAAATTCAAAATAAAATGTCAATTACACATAAATATTAAAAATTAGGCCTATACCTATTTCCAAATTCAGCCATAAAATTTCAACGTTAAATTCAATTTTAAATAAAAGACACTACATACTTAATCTATAAAACCGATTTAAATAAAATAAAAATAGAGGTGTAGCCTAAAGCCCAATACTTTGTACCCTGGGAATACGGGAAACCACGAGGCCTAACCGAATTATTGTAAAAATAATATGTAATTAATCAGTTGTTGAAATACTAGGCATTTTAATTCTCTGAGCCGATACTATGCCTAACGATGTCGTTCTGCCAGCAAGCCGATGGTCCACCGAAAGGTCATCGCCCCTCATTCGGCTACCACTATTTTATGCAGCATTAGTCATTGACGACTAGAATGTGGCCAACTGCTTCGCCTGCGTCGATTTATTGGTATGTTGGTGTTAAAATTTTGCGAGGCTTTAATTGGTCGAAATATTTTAAATGAATTGTGGTTTTTAGTACGTCATTGCATTAGCACACATTATTACTGAATCATTTGTTTGTTGGTTACATTATTTATCCACATTCCAACCAGCTTGGCTCTGTAAATGATGCAGCGTTGCAATGTACTTTGAACAAAGAGTTATCTCACGTAAAGCTCACTTTTGTTTGCACGAATTCATATTTAACGCCGGTTTTAAATAAATAGTTTCATATTATAAACTTGGATTAGTCCTGCTTCTACAACATAAGGAAATAATTAAAATATTTACTATCAAGCTTTCACGTTTTAAAAACAATAGGTCATAGAATTAAACCGACAAACCATATAAATAAGCGAATTTCGACAAATACCTAGATGCCTTATAAGGTTTTTTTTTAATGCATTTAACAAAAACCGCAAATCCAAAACTATTTTAGGAAAACCCAGTTAGGCCGATTGTCATTGGGAAACAAGCCTAACATTCCTAAAGTCAGCACACAACGGTGACGTAACGCTGCGACCGCCCAAGGCCAATTATGCGTGAACGACTGCGTCCAATACAACGTATAACAACAACCACTTCAACTTGACCCGCCATTATGAAAACAAATGCGTTGGCTTCACCACAAAAGCTCAAACAACGCGGGAGGCGAAGCGTACCATCGAACACTGGCACACATCTTAGACCTCCGCGGAATTTGAAAACAAACTCTTCATTAGTAATTGAACTATGGAATTGTATAATGCCTTTTGTAGCCTGCATTTCTGCGATGTAGGTGTTTTAACGTGAAGCTAATATTAATTATACTGTCAGTTTATTGACCTGGGTACATATGTTTTGTTTCAAAACACACGTGTTTAGTCATTCGAGCATAGCTGGAGGCATTAAGAAGCAAGTGCTTGCAAAAAAACTATCATTATTATAATCGCTACAATAGCAACTTGTATAACTTATGTGTACACAATTAGAAACTTACAAATATTGCTGGAAAGCTATTTAGATATTATATTCAAATTTAAAAAAAAACTAATTCAATAAGCATTTATTCAATTTAGACATTAGAGATTTAATTTAAGGTTGCTTGCTTATCGGTTTTCTACAGGATATATTTTGGAGAGTGTGCGCAGGAATTGTTCAACCTAATTCCACCATCCCCATTTTTACACCGAACCACAAGACGCCGGGAAAATTTTCACCCGTACGTTATTGACATACCGAAAATACGGACACAGCGTTTTGCATCCTCATTTATAATGCGGACAGCAAGGGAGTGGAACTTGCTTCCGGCGTCTGTGTTTCCTGACGCCTACAATCTAGGAACTTTCAAGGCCAGAGTGAATAGGTTTCTTCTGGGTAAGCGTGTTTCATCTTAGGCTTCGTCATCGCCCCTTATGGGCGGGTCAGTGGCCAAACGCAAGCCCATTTAATTAAAAAAAAAAAAAAAAAAGACCTTGATAAGGCACTTATGAACGTTATAGATATTGGAATTCTTTTAAAATTAAAATGTTTTTAATAGGTAGATCATTATTGACCAAATAAATTAATATAAGGAACTTTATAGAACCACTAGCTGTCCCCGCGGTTTCACCCACGTTTCAGGGTTAAAAAGAAGCCTATAACCCTCTACATACCATATGCTAATTGCGTGCCAGATTTAATCAAGATCGGTTCTGAGGTTTAGACGTGAAAAGATAACGGATAGACAAAATTAGCTTCGCATTTATAATATTAGTATGGATTAGATAGTCGTATTCAATATACAAAGTCATTTATAACGGTGGAGATGAAATAAAATGAATATAAAATAAGAATACATGTTCAAAAGGAAAATATTTTCGTAAAACAGGATTTATCCGGATAATCTTTTGCACGCGTTGGACATTCCACGTGTAGAAAATTAGCATTTTATTATCAAAATCAAAAAGTCATTTATTCAGTTTAGGCACTTATGATCTTATAAAAAAAGTAAGTAAGTTAATTCTTTCACATTTGTTATTTTTACAAATAATAAAACTATGTTTTTGATTATGAACATTTCGTTAGAAATACTTATTAAAAATAAGCTTTTGAAAAAAAAAATATTAATGATAGTCTCAGAGCTGCCCCTCAGAGACTTTTTATAAACAGTACTTTTACTTTATACTAGCTGTCTGGCGTGGTTTCACCCGCGTTCCGGGGATCAAAAGTATAATATACTAGCTTCCTATAAGTGAAAGAATTTTTCGAATCCGATTGGTAGTTCCAGAGATTAGCCCGTTTAAACAAACAAACAAAAAAACTCTTCCGCTTTATTTTGTTATTACTAGCTGCCCTGCGCGACTTCGTTCGCGTGGTGCTACCCTACCCTGTGGTGATACCCAACCCTACCCTACCCTACCTTACCCTACCCTATAATATGAATATTTTTCCCCGTTTTTGCAACATTTTTTACTGATGATTCGCTCCTATTAGTCGCAGCGTGATGTTATATAGCCTAAAGCCTTCCTCTATCCAACACAAAACAATTTTTCAATTCGAACCAGTAATTACTTCCTGAGATTAGCGCGTTCAAACAAACAAACTCTTCAGCTTTATAATATTAGTATAGATAGAATAGATTTAGGTCAAATACATAGTTTGATCGAGACCTCCGGAGACCAGCGGGCGGGGAGCTTTTTCCGCCAACGCGTCAGCTTGGCTATCCAAAGAGGAAACGCTGCCAGCCTTCTGGGAACCTTGCCGTTAATCGGAAGCAGCGGCAGGCTTGAGGAAATTTTCTATATATAGATTATATTTTGTAAATATAGATTGTATTTTGTACATATTTGTTGTTAATAAAAAGTATTATGCGCTTCATGTTTGCTATATCCTTATGCAATTTCAATAATTAAAGCCTAAAATAGCATGCGGCATCACCTTCGAACAATAATGAATCAGCGTTGAAATAGTGCTTCCACGAAATTCGTCTGTTTTCCATCACGAAGCAATTGTTTAAACCTAAAAACCTATTTTTATTACTCGGCCTCACTAATTTATAATAGAATACTGAGAACCATATATAGACAGCGCTTTTCAGTACGGATTTTGTTTTCTTAGGCAGTTTTGTATAACGAAAAGGGTATATACATCCGAAAGGGTGAAGGCTATATCAAGTTCTCAAAAATTAATACCAAATTTTTGCATCCAAGTTTATTGAATTAAAATCAAAACCAACCATCACCGCACAGGGAAGTTCATTATCATTTTGCGTCCCTTGCTAATATTAATATAAAATTGTCTGTTCCGCGATCTGTGAGCCTATTACACACGGCTACAGATCAAGCTATACGCACTAGTATAAGCTGACCTCCCATTGTACGAAAATCCTATACAATGCGAGATCAGTTTATACTGGAAATGTATAGCTTGATCTGTAGCCGCGTGTACCAAAAAAGTGAATAAATATAATGGATATACTATTTCCGTTACACGCAGTACAATAAAGATCCTTTAGCCGATAACTGGTCAAAATTCAAAATTCAAACAATCAAAATCATTTTATTCAAATCGCAGGCACTGAGAATTCGGTTAGAAAGGTTTTCTAGATGCGACAAATGTGGACCGACGACCTGGTCAGAGTAGCTGAGAGCTGCAGGATGCAAGTGGCGCAAGAGCGTTCAGCATGAGACATTCTTGGGCATTATGTTGATCATATACGAAGTAAAAAAAACGTAAACCAATTCAGGCTAGGTAGAGTGAATGTTAATCGTCTTCTTTATGAGGGAGAGTTCGTGGTGATATATTACCAAAGCATGATAACCTTAATCTAATGGAAAGAAAGAAAGAAAATTATTTTATTTCTTCCAAAACACAACGCACAAAATTAAAAATGGATACATAAAAAGGAATACAATAATAAAAATAAGAACTAAAACTACAGCAAAAACTGTGCGTCGCGGAGTAGAAATAACGCCCCGACTCAGTATAAAGTTGTGGGAGCTACCCACAACTCTGATATTCTGCCGGCACCTTGTAACGTGTGAAACCGGCTTTTCACTAAGTCTAATGTAGAATGTAAATAAGAGGGTAATATTTGCTAACTTCACTGAATGAATGAAATATTCTTTATTGTATACACTTACATAGAATATATGATAATAACAACACAAATTAAAGGAATTAATACAATACTAGCTGCCCGGCGCGACTTCGTTAGCGTGGTAGCTACGCTACCCTGTAGTGCTACCCTACCGTACCCTACCCTACCCTATCTAAACCATCCAGGGAGTTAATTCTACTGTACGTGTTTATGTCACTGAACGGATGGCGCTGCTGTCGATAATATAACCTAGATACCGACTGCAGCGCCATCTGCCGAGCTGATTTGTGAATCTAAACTATCCAGGGCGCCACCCAAACGCATACAAAAAAAAGCATTCAATTCGGTCCAGCCGTTTAGGAGGAATTCAATGACATACACACGTACAGTAGAATTTTATATATAAAGATAGGCGGCCTTATCGTATAAGCGATCTCTTCCAGGCAACCTTTGAGTACAGGAAAAACTTCAAAAGGCGGCAGTTGAGCAGTTTTGAGTCTATTTTAACAATAAAAAGTATTCCGAACATTTTTGTAACTATTTTCATGTGATAAATATGGCCATGGCAAAAGCCGCATGGTATTTTTATTTATACCAGTTTTTTTCATTAGTGACATATACCTATAAAATATAAATTTTGCTTTTAATTTCTTATTTTCTTACGGATCAAATAGCTTCACTTTTTTACGCCTGATGTCGTATCTAACGACTGTCATTAATCACAAATTATAATGATGAAGCTGTATATGCTCCTATGTGCATAAATAAACTAGGCAATTTTTGTTTAAACCAACAATTACTCATAACTCGCTACTCGCTAAACACTATAACAGATTATCAGAAAAAATGCTAATGAAAAATGGAGTGCACACGAAAAAGAACAGGGTAACAACTGCCAATAACAAATATAACTGAGAGAAAAAAGTTCACTCAACTGTCGAATTGCAGCGCTGTTCTTTGTCCATTAGTTTCAATACTAGTCATAGTTTAAAAATGATCTTTTGTCATACGCTACGTAAATATCTATGAATCCAATTTGTATACTGGGCGATCTCGAGTTTTGTTTTATACAAATTCTTATGCTGTGGTTTCAAATACACTGAAAAGATATGAGTGTGTACTATTCTCGTTCTAGTGTCATAGACCCGAGAATTAGACTTATGTTTACGGTTTTAAAGATTTAGTATGAAAGGTGTGTCAACAAAATCTTCTTTTTGTCTACAATATGTTGACATATTAAATCGCACAATCTAGATTCTTGTAATGACCATTACATAAGTAGTTGCTATGAACTACTCAAATTATGTTTATTTGTTCTTCAGGAATAAACAAGTTACAATCGTTATTTTTTTGTAAAATGGAACTTGTATTTCTATAAATTATTAATTTACGAAATTATTTAATTAAAAATATTTTTTTACTTTGAATACACGTAATTATCGAATACGAGATATATTCTAACGGGAAGATTCTTTGGTTACTAACTATGCAATTTGTACGTATCGAGATATAGTCTACGAATAAATATAATAGGATATAGTAGATGTAAACATCTACTGGGGATGAATCTGCCAAAATATCGTTTTTTTTACCTTATGGACCTTTTCCATTTGAATAAAATGTTATAATTTAAAAGAAATAATTAAAAAATACGAGCAGTCACATGCACACACAGATACAAAAACAAAAGTGTCGGTAACGCTTGAGTGTTGCCCCGTGTGTTGCAAGCGTCCATGTGGCTACCGTAACCGCTTATCATCAGGCGAGCCACACGATTACCGACTACGTAGCATAAAACAAATATAGTGGAAAAATATATTATCCAACTATGTACAATGTTTCATCGAAATATATTCAACCGTTACGGAGTTGGTAACAAACACACAAAACATTCGCATTTATACGTGTTGGACTGTACTTCTTTTTCACACACTAACGCCATCTAGTTCAAACATCAAGACAATTCAAACGCATTTATTTTGAAAGCAAAAAAACAGCATTGTAACATCTGTGTTTCATAGGTACGCGATTAGCGCACAGGCCAAGTGTCTATAATGAAAATAAACTCGCGTGGTCGCGGGTTCGATACCCCGGTGTTCTCACGCGCATCTTATGTCATGGCGGCTGCGCATGCGCCTGGCCAACGGGCCCAGTAGCGCGGGCGCACTATAGATAATTAGTAATTATTTTTAATTGAGAAAGAACGGAACTAGATACAAAGATTAATTGTACACTAGAATATATCACTGTTATCCCGAGAAAGCAGTAGAACCCTCGAGAACACGGGCAAAATTTCAGGGCGATGGCTAGTTTAAAATACTTCCCAGAGCAGAAAGAATCAGTATATTTTTTTTTATTAGACTAACTTGTAAGAATTTACGTAACGACAAGTAAATTTATACCAATCTTGCGCTACGGAATAAATGTAGACGTCCTACGAGGATGCGCTACGAATGCAGCGATGCACCGTAGCTAATGCAGCTACGATCCTTATCACCTCTACGCGAATCGTAGCAGCTCTACGGAATTGCATGCACTGCGAATATTTATTTGCACATATAAATGCGATTTTTCGAACGTCATTGCGCTTCCTAATTACTTATAAGAATCTTCTACAAAATTAGTGCATATTTTAAATTAATAAAACTTTGTCAGTACATCTATTTGAAGCCATCAATCACATTACACTTCAACTGTTGACATAACTACAGAGCCGAACTACTTGTACAGGAAACATGACAACACAATTAAAATGTGCAAAGCAGATGTTGTGCGATGTTAATGACTTTCGTCTTCAACTAACACTGCTTGCGAAATGATTACAAATCGAAACAATTTTTGTTCTATTTTCAAATCACAATTTTAAGTCGATTCATTTCTTGACTAATATTTCTTTAATACTGTCAAACTGGTTTCTTTATTAATGATTCGTGGGAAGTAATAATTAGAGATTATCGACAAAAAGACTATTTTCATGATGTTATTTTATCTGAAAAGATTACCGTTTAGATTCACGGTGAACACTTTTTTTTGTTTAGAATCTGATGTCACACTTTTTTTACCCGACTGACCCGGAAGGAGGGTTATGATTTTCGAGTATGTATGTATGTGTATGTCTATTTGTGTATGTCTCTGTAGCATAAACGGCTTGATGGATTGAAGGATATGAGGTGTCGTAAGATTTGTCTTAACTATGGGAGTGTCATAGGGTATATTAATTTTATAAGGCATCTACGAATCAAAAAAAAACCGGCCAAGTGCGAGTCAGACTCGCGCACCGAGGGTTCCGTACAAACCTGTAGGTATATAAGTAAATGGTAGTATAGACCTGAGTATTTGATATTAATTTTAATTTATGACCTATTAAAAAAAAACTACTTACTAGATCTCGTTCAAACCAATTTTCAGTGGAAGTTTGCACCGTAATGTACATCATATATTTTTTATAGATTTATCATTGTCTTATTTTAGAAGTTACAGGGGGGGGGACACACATTTTAACACTTTGGAAGTGTCTCTCGCGCAAACTATTCAGTTTAGAAAAAAATGATATTAGAAACCTCAATATCATTTTTGAAGACCTATCCATAGACACTTATGGGTTTGATGAAAAAAATAAATTTGAGTTTCAGTTCTAAGTATGGGGAACCCCCAAAATTTATTGTTTTTTTTTCTATTTTTGTGTAAAAATCTTAATGCGGTTCACAGAATACATCTACTTACCAAGTTTCAACATTATAGTTCTTATAGTTTCGGAAATAAATGGCTGTGACATACACGGACAGACAGACAGACAGACAGACAGACATGACGAATCTATAAGGGTTCCGTTTTTTGCCATTTGGCTACGGAACCCTAAAAAGAGGGGGGTATTAAAAACAAAAATTTCATTATTATAACAATATAGGTATCAAGAAAGCTTGTAAAAAGCCCTTTCCATATATGTATATATTGTAATACTTTTATGCTACCATTTTGACGTAAACTGCAAAAAACGACGTTGCAAGGCAATGCAAGGACAGTACGGTACTGAACTGAGACTACTGAGCGGTCACCGTACGTAACACACACAGTTGCGATGGTTAGTAGCCTTACTTTACCGTACCGCTCATAATACTAAACTGAACAACTTAATTCTATAATGAAACTAAAAGTCTGAAATAAATTAAATTATTAAAAGAAACAAAAAACCCGACTGCGTAAAACAAAAAATATTGGTATTTTCTATTACCGCTATAACAACAAATAATCAAATTAACAATTAAAGGGGCTCATACAAGAAACGTTCTTACGGAACGGTTCGTATGCGAGTTCGACTCGCACTTGGCCGGTTTTTTAAAACTATAAACGTTTTCTATATTTTTGTCCATTGGACTGATATTATAACAACGCGGAAACAGTGCACAAGCCCTTGACAAAATGATGTTATTATTTAAAATAACGCCAATTAAAATTTTAATATTATATAAATTTTCCTGCTTTTGCTATTGAATAATGATTTGTAATAAAATATAGTCTTGACGACCTCAATTATAACAGAAGTTATAAGGACATTGTAATGCACATCTCAAGTTGAAGGGCCAGTAGGCGCAGTTAGTCAAGATTCCATCTTGATGCATTTGTGTACATGAACATGTCTGTATGCCCTGAATCTGGCTGGAATTATGTATATTAAGTATGTATTTACAAACAAAAAAAGTAGTATATGTAGTATATATTAAACACTTATGATAATAATAATTTGTAGTATATCAGTTATCTGGTTTCCACACTACAAGCTCTGCTTAGTTTGGGATCAGAAGACCGTGTGTGAGGAATGTCCCAGGATATTTGTTGTATTTATTTATTAAGGGTCTGAAAACTTGTTTAATACACCGGTTACACATTATAATTTATGACGTAGACTAAGAAAGGAAGCTAGTGTCTAATATTTTTATTTATAAACCTATTGTCTCCCGCCGTTTAACCCGCGTTCTCGGGATGAAAAAATCCTATAACAGGTGGAGATTTCGAGATGGCATATTTTCGAAACCTATGTTGGGTTAGTCATGCTGAACAACTTTTACTATGGAACCTATAGTGAATTCTCTTTTTTTTTTATTAACTTTCCGTAGTAAATGTCAACCTTGCTCTATCGAGTTCCAGAGATTAGCGCATTCAAACAAAAAAACTCATCAGCTTTATTATATTAGTTTATAGTATAGAAAACTTATTATTATTGTATTGGGTAAATCCTATATAAAATATGAATAGTGTCATCAGAGAGCAAGTGGGTATTCTCAGGGTATGCAAAGAAAAACGTCTACAAAGAATTGCACCTACTTACGGTTTAAGTCTGAACTTTTGGAGTGTTTATTTTCTTCACACGAGCACAGAAGAGAAGGGTAGAACTTAAATAGCAATTCCTAGTTTTTTTTTCTTAAACGATTATTTAGATTGGGGACGGATGTCCTATTAGCGAGCCAAAGGCTTTTTCTTTTTATACAACTTATTCTGTAAACAAGCATACGGCCCACCTGATGGTAAGCGGTTACCGTAGCCATATGGACGCTTGCAACACACGAAGCATCGCTCACGCGTTACCGACCTTTCCCCCCTCCCCTATGAGCTCTGGCGACCTTACTCACGCGCAGGAACACAACTTTAGACAACATAACATTATTTGGCTGCGGTATTCTGTAAGGTGGAGGTACTTCCCTAGTCGAGCTGCTCTTTGAGCGAATAAAAGCTATGCTCTACCTCTCTTAAAACACACTATACATATTACTACACATATTACACGCCTATATTTTCGATATCACAATATTAATTAGATATTTAAAGAAATAATAATTTGAGACGTTATCCAACACGATTATGCCGTCCATTTTAATTCTAATCACAATCTTCGTATAATTTATTCTCAGTAAGTACATTGTGAAATATTACCCTTTATCAAAAGTGCTCATATCTCGTGCAAACACACCTTGACCTATTTTCCATTACAATGACCCTTTACGTAATCAAATCCAATGAGCATTTAATATCGACAATAATTAAAAAAAAAAAACTATAGAGATTAATATGAAAAATGAATTAATGGTATAATGAGACATCGTAACCTGTCGGAAAAAATGGAGAAACTCCAATTCGTCTTTATTATTCCAAGGATTGCGTTTTTTTTTCTTTTATACGACTAAGTCGGTAAACAAGTATACGGCCCGCCTAATGGTCAGCGGTTACAGCCATATGGACGCTTCAACACACGAAGCATCGCTCACACGTTACCGACCTTTCCCCCTTCCCCTATGTGCTCTGGCGACCTTACTCACGCGCAGGAACACAACTTTACACAACATAAAGTTATTTGGCTGCGGTATTCTGTAAGGTGGAGGTACTTCCCCAGTCGAGCTGCTCTTTGAGCAAATAAACGATACGCTCTACCTCTCTTGAAGACTTTTATTTTTATTATCCAACTTGAAGTGGTAATCAAATAGCATTGAAAAATATAACTTGCCCTCTTCCTCGTGAATGGTGTCAGTGGGCGGCACCGTTTCACCAACAGGTGACATATACTACACGTAGAGCTTTTGTATAGAGTCGATACGAGACTGAAGGGCGCTCGCACTCGGTAATGCCTTTTTATAAATTCACGGGGCACTAGGATTGAAATTGTTTTCCTCTCTATATAGGTGCGCGGGACTCCTTGCTCCATGGTGGAAATACTATAGGGATGTTAGTCAATGATGCTATGGTATGGAGAAGGACATAGGCTGCTTTTGATTCCAGGAATGCGGGGGACAGCTAATGTGATATAAATAGTTGAAAATATGTCGGACGCTGCTGTGATGATTGTGGGTTCCAATCAAACAATGAGATTAAGCTTTTGGTTAAAAAATCAAAGGAAGCTAGAAAGGTGCTGACCAGTAGGTAACAGGCTGGTTATCAATACTAATTTACCAATCTAATCTAACAATACGCTTCTCTATATGGTACTCAAAGTTGACTGAAAAAATAAGGACATTGTCTATGACGTCTAACCCATTGAAACATCGAACACCGTGACCTACCTCACTATCAATGACGGAGGGTGCTTCTATGGAAATGATATCGTCCCATAACGGATTGACTGTTATGTCAATACAGCCATACCGTCGGCTATATTGTGGTAGGTACAAAAATAGGTGATCACTTTAGAACCTTGTCACACTAACCACATCATATACAAACTATCAGGAAAATATCAATAGATTATTATGTAAAAAACGAATACAAAAAACATAATCTACGTGATCGCACTAATCGCGCATGGGGGCAAAAGGTCTCTACAGCTAAAGCTGCACTGCACATAAAGCAATGGAACCCTGGTATTCTGACAGAGCCTTTACTCGACAGTTGTCAAAAATACACAAAAAACAGTCACAAAGTACCTACCGGTGCGGTGTGCTCCGACACAGTCCTACATAGCCAGCTATGGATTTTTAGAGATTAGAGCACATATTTAGGGTGCTGCCTACCATGGGTGGCATGGCAACTAGGAACTTGAAATTAACGAATATAAATTAAAGGTAAAAAATAAAAACACTAAATTCAAATATACAAAAAACCATACGATACAAAAAAAAGAGGTAAGGTTTATAAACCAACTGACAAACGCAGAAATTTAAAATTTAAAATATCGAATAGAACACAATTGGAATTTTTAGAAGAAAATGAAAAGTGACTGCAAGAGAATGGAACGCAAACAAAATAGGCCAGTCATTGCACGTAACCAGCCAGTCATCGCTAGTTACCGGCCTGATATCTACAATCTTGATTATGTATTCTATTATTAAAATAGGAAGCCCCATTTTTTATTGGCAGTAAACCTTATACAGGTGTAGCCTATCCTCTGTACTTATATGGTTACCTGTAGCTCTTTTTTGTTGACCGTCAATTGTTCTTTATGCATTTTCCATTTTAGTATAGTAGATGACGTCATTAATATTAATTAAAAATTAGTCTTATATATTTTAATACAGTCAACAGCTTTTCTTCCTTCTGTCAAGTTTTTAGGAATTTCTTGGAATGAATTATAATAGTATATACTTAATTGTAGTAGTGTGTGTACACTAGTTTTAATATACATAGTGGAGGTCAATTTAATGCTCGCTTCATATCAAAATTCGCATTTTTTGCCATGAATGTCCCGTAAAATTTTACTCATACTTTTTAGTAGCAGTTTTAATCTTTTTTATTAGATTCAGATATAAAGGTTTATATAAAACTGCGAGTGTAGCGAAATTAACAGCTTGACCTTAAAAACAATTTGTTCCACAAAACAATATTAATTGTTGAAAGTCAGTTTCTTCTCTTCTTTTGTTTGCTCACGCATGTTTGCATGCTCAGTGCATATTGACTATCCTGACCTGAAATAGTACCTTCATCGTAACACCCTGACATAAAATAACTAAAAAATGCCCCAATCAATAGCGTTCTACGTCCCAGTACAAAAATAATCAACGATATCAATTTGAAAAACGAATCGCATGTCCATTTTTTGCGTTCTCCGAAAAAATAGCACACCCATCAGAGTCCCTACGCTTCTCACTCATTGGGCTGGCATTATGATTGTACCGGTCCCAAACTGGTTTCTTGGCCTTGGGCCCGCGGAAGGTTTCCGTATGTATGTGGCCCCAACTCGCCCGTTGATGATGCTACTATCAATGACTTGATGTACCTACGTACCTCAGACTGCCACAAAAGTTTTTCATTATACAAGTCTTTGCATTTTTGACTTACCGCCAGTTAATAAGTTTAAAGAAATTAATTATTATCGCTTTCATTAAAAAAAATACAGTTGAATTAAAAAGTTATAGATTACACATAATATTCCCCCTTATTACAAAACATGGTTTAAAGTAAAGCCAGGTTTTACTGTCATTTGGTCACTTTCTAACGTCATATAATAAAAAGGGACGAGGCTATTTTAAAACCTGGTTTTCCTTTAAACCATGTTTTGTAATAAGGTGCAATTTGTTTAAATTGTCTACAGTCCGTTTTGTTAGCGTTTTCCATCGCCTAGGTATACTATAGTGTGTTTTGTTACTCATGGCGCCGATCCCATAAAGAGTTCTATAGTTCTGTGCATAGAAATAAATATACCTAGAAAGAACGTCGCACTACTACACGAATATATAAAACAGGCCAACTTTTATAGGCTGCTGCGCGTAACAGCTACGTTTTACGCTCCCTCTGCGTCATTCTGCTTGTCATAGTGACGTTCATAATCATAGTAGTTGTTGAAATATCCCAATTAAAATCGGGAGAAATTTAAATATTCAACATTATTTTGCATTTTTAATTATTTTTATTTGATTTAGCCCCTAACAGTTAGGGTATATTTTTATCGACGCGTGCACAGCTGCGACACTCTATCTGGATGTATCCTTAATCAAAGGTTCTGTGTTTCGCATTCACTACTGTGCACACAGCAAGCAGTCTAGAGCTCTAGACTTTGCAATTTTCTCTACCGATCACACATCATACACTTTTTTACAAGCCTTTATTTAACTTGCAATGTATGTAGCAAAGAATTTAAAACGTCCAGAAGGATAGTCGCCTCTATGGGAACATGAAATAAACAAGCCAGAATTGACAGTATTTGACAGCCGTGCGCAGTACGAACTGAGAGCGATTTGCTCAGAAGGCCCCTCAAGCGGAGTGATATTAAATGTCATGCTTTAGTAAGGCGGATTATCCATCTAGGTAGAGGCACGATGCCCTATGAAAATCTTTGGTATGTAGGTATGTAACTATGTTCGAGTCGAATCTTGCAAGTCGAATTTCACCCACTGCCAGTGGTCGGATTGACTAGATATTTGGTATACATTAGTATATTGGATGGCAATGCAAGTACAGTCACCAAAAAAAGCTTAGCAAAACTTATATTGCTATTAAAGGCGCTGCGATAGATTACATGGTTCATACTCTATTCTATCTCTATGATTGACACCATAAAATCCAAACCTGCATACCCAAGTATTGCATATTAAAAACCACACCAAACGTAAACACGGTTTAGGACGTCTAACCCTGCTTACTTGGACAATACATCGCACCAATTGTTCCGAGTAAGATAGTCCACAAAGGGCAGGGTACTACTTTAGAGAACCCCGGTATTGTGCTACCCTCGCAATATGCTTTTGTAATATGCCAGACCAGTTTTTGTTGAATAAAATGGAAAATCTTATTAGAGTTAGGTAGGATATTAGTATATACACTTGAAAATGTAAATTAATGGGAAAAGCTACACAGACAAAAAAACATCAAGAAGTACCTAACTAAAGATCCTAATCTTGTTGTACTAAAACAATACAATCTACCATATTTTAAGAAAAAATATCCATAGAATATATTCATGGTGAGTAGGTATTTAAAACAGTTACTCATATAAAATAATTTATATTGAGTTAAGCTAGGTTGTTTGTTATCTGTGTCTGTCAAGGCTAGGTTAGATTTGATTGCGTTACGCTAGGTCAGTTTGAGTTTGCCCAGTAGCTGCGACACAGTATGATGTTAATCAGTAGATCGAGCCTAGAAAAGCAGCTATATTGTTCCTTGAATAAGCAAGGTCTTTTGGGGTACTGGGCAATCTGGGCCTGCGAAAATGTCCCCGAGGAGGACGATGGATCGTCGTGGCCTCGTTTCATCTTGCGAACACAAGGTTACTGGGGTGTATCACACTTCCCACGGGACGGAGTATCGCAGTCAGTGCGTAGAAGAACCCTGGTGCGCCGTTCTGAACTAAAATCCCTTTACAGTATAGATGACGAACATGTGGGGTTAAGCAAAAAGAAGTCTTGTGCAGCTGTAATAGAGCTGCCGATATTACGTGTTTTGAAATTTGTAAACGTGACTTATAGGCGAACTTAAGGATAAACCTTCGGATATAGATTAATAACCGCATAGAATAAAATGAGTACCATTACAAAAAAAAATCACAAATGGCCAGCAATCGTATAACAATGATGCTGTACTATGAGTAGTTTTACACCGTTTCAATAATAGGTACCTAATTGAAGTGAAGAAGATAGGAAAGGAAAATCACTCAAGAGAAAAGTCACGTTAGGCTAAATCCGCTAAATGGAGGAAGAGGGGGGTTCAAGAGAAGCGCAAATAGAACCACGTGCTTTAATAAGTTTTTTTTTTTTTAATGTTTAAGTACTTTTTTTGAAAGCTCCCAAAGAAATAATAATAATGGATTATGTAGGTATGGGAATTTTTATGTATGCAACTTTAATAAATTAAATGTATATATTGTGAAGCTTTTCAAATTAAATTAATTCAATCGGGTACCTAAGTACCCATTCTATGTACCAATTTTTTTTACCGTTTCCTAAACATTAATCAAATTTCTATTATCAATCAATAAACAGTTGGCATTGTAAATAAACATTGTACCTAGGAACAGTCCGTAATCAATCTCATTTTGACTAAATTAGTTCAGCATTGAACCGCCCCGTCCTTGCCCTTTACCTTGAGAATTTGAATCAAGAGTACCAGCTGAAGCAGTTATTGGAAAAAACCTAAAGATTCACGTCAAATAAAAAAAGGATGTCTGAACTTCACAGACTAAAGTGACAGGTGTCGAGTAAAACGTAGTTGCCAAATGACCCATCATTTGGATCAACGCCAATTAAAAAAAAATAGATATTCAACACAATGCATTTCAAATGTGTATAAATTTAACATTCTCGTGCCATTAACTATGGCACGAGAATGTTAAATTAAACCCTCGTAAAAAACTAAAAACCACTTTTCAGCGTCAACCCGCGTTTTAAATTTACTCGAACGTAACGAATCGAAGTAGGTACCCAATAGCACTAATAGGTAGGTATATAATCCATTCAAATCAACAGATTGATTTTATTTTGGCTGAAATTTGTTTTCATTATGAAGCATGCTAGTGAACTCGCTAATTGCTCAAGCATTCCAGTCGTATGGCACACATCACATGCACACGATATATGTCAACCGTATGCGGTAATAAATTCATTGTGTAATGGGCAGCCCGCGTTTCAAATTGGGCCGCCGCGTCCCTCCCAAAAGCGCCCCGCGCATCGGCGCCATTATCTAACGCGCTCAGAAACGCATCCACGGCGGGAACGCGCACGCTACACATAGCGCCATCTCTTATCGTCCCCCAAAAACTTGCAATTGGTTGCGTTTAATATACATATTAGGTATTATAAACTGAAGGTTTGGTATGTACGCATCACATAGGTACCAATAACACATGCCTCGTAAAAAATGTGTACTTCGTTAAAAAATTGTGCGTGACGATTATGTTGGCACCACGGAAACATTCAGCTGCATGTTAAGGTCAACAGAGCTATTATAGTTACTTTTTATGTAGGTATCTACTTCGTCTAATATATTGACGGCATTTTTTTTATTATAATTTAATTAACCGCCACTTAATTACATAAGTGTGAGAAAATTTATTGTTGTTGTACCTAACTGAAAGTCCTAAGGGACTCATAAAAAAAATAACCTTGATGGAATTATGTTGATGATGATTTATGTTCCTTCTAGGTTATATATACTGGAACTCATGAAAAAATCAAGTGATTCAGTTAAACTTTAGGGTACATTTATATAATAGGTATGTCCTCACAAATTACCATCATAATAGCTACTTAAAACCCCACATTTCAGGATACGTTTAGTTTATTTTCCAAAAAATATTTATAAATACACACGCACGCATTATTCAGTAGTTACTCAGTAAGAACGTTCACAGGAACGGTAACAGAAGTAGGTACGTAGATAATTCTATGCAAAATAAACGGATATCTCCGTACCGCACGCAACTCAACTGCGTTATTTATTGCCCAGAGTGTGAGTTGAGTTGTCAAGGATTAATTTGCATGTGTGCGTGAGTAGGGACACGGGACACGCAACGTGATCATGCGTGTGTGCGTCACTGCTTCGTTCACGGACGCTGAACAAAGCGCAGCGGCAGCCATATTACCTAAAGTTTCTGTTTACCCAAAAGTACCTACATCAAACTATCTCGAGGTTGCGAGAAATAAGATGCCTATTCAGAAATCAATTCATGCAAACAACAATGCTTGTATCGACAATATTGCCTACGCAACTTTTGTTTTGGTTTTCATGAGAACCTCCAATGTAGCGCCATCTATTGATTTTTCGCGTAATTAGGATTACTTCTTTTGTACTTTGAATGGTCAATTTCCGCAAAAAAGATATTTAAATCTACGACATAAACACCATTTTCGGTGAAGTTGCGCTTGGCGTCATGAGGTTTTAGGAGGAAATAATAAACACTATAACTAGGTACCTTTTAGTGCAGATAACAAATCAAGTGTGGACCATCAACTGAATAGAAATGGTGTGAAATGAGGCAAGCTGCGATACTATCATGTAATTTGAACGCATCCGGGCAATAGAGGTATAAAATATAACACCGTAGAATCGGGCAATCCGATTTTCCGCGAAATAATGCGTCGCGTCATGAAAAACTTAAGACAATATTTTTACGCAATAAATAACAAACATGTAATTTATCGTTGGTTTCGCGACATAAAAAGTATAATAATGATATTTTATAATCAGCTAGGTAACATAAATTATACCTAGGTTCCTAATAGTTAAATCCAGTTTAAGTTTTTTTTTTCACATGTTGTTTTGATAGGACGCGCGTTCCATTCGCGAGCCAATGAGCCTAAATACGAAAGAATAATAAGTCTACAATACTTACCTACCCAATAGCATTATAAATGCTATGACCATAGTACATTTCAGGGTGAACGTGCGCGTCAAAATAGAAGTTGCATGCCTTGAATTTTATGTAGAATAAGCCAAATTAAACATGTCAATAGTACGTCATAAGGATGTAAAAATAATGAATTAATTAATTAGGTAAGTATTCAAATTTTGTGGTTGTCAATGCTAAGGTCGGTTTTATTTGCAAAGTTTTCCTAATGCATTCTTTATTTTTATTATTTCAACAAAGAACTAGGAGGCCTTATATGCATATTTTTTTATTCTTTTAGCATATTTACAATAGGTAAAAGGTACAATAGGTATTGTTTAGAAAGATGGTGGTTGGCCTACTGTACAATAGTATGTCAAATAAGTTATCGGAGGTTTTACCACAATCTTAACATGGTAAGTGATGATGTCAAAGTCAAATTCAAAGCCCTAGTGGAGCACTTATGAAAGTCAAAGCTACTGAAGTTACCAACAGTTCGGAAGTTGGCCTTCAACTGAAATGAACTGGCAAGAAACTGATGGATGTTACCACAACTTGAGGGTGGTTGACATCCAGATGTAGTACCTAAGTAGTTACGCACTAATATTGCAGTCAAACACAAGCCAAAAAGTATTTATTCTCTAATCCCAAGACTTTTCCTGTACTTTTGTTAACACCTGCTTATCTAATTGTGTAAATGTACAAAACCTTGCCCATAGTCTCTTATTGACTGATAATAGGATGTTCATAAATTGTGATATAAAATATTCACGAGCCAAACTCGTTGCTAACACAAACTGAATGCCAATGTAAAACACTAAAGTCATCAATGAATATTTATTTTATTTCCTGCCCAAGGACTAATGCTATTGGAAACTTTCACGATTGGGCCTCCGTGCTTGTGTGCCACCTTTATGTAAGACTGATTTCAGTATTGAGGCACGTTGAACGGTCACAAAATTGCAAATGTATGCAAAGATAAGGTGCAAAATGTCTATTGTAACTTTCGCCCCGCGACTTCACCGACGTATGAAGAGAAATAATAGAACTACTTAACTATGTTCTATTATTAGATAGCTTAACAAGAAAGGAAGGGGCGTATGATTTTTCTTATGTTAATTAGGTAGGTTATTGTTAGGTTATTTGAAGTCTGCCAAAGGTTTCACGTGTTTCATAGAAAATATCAAATTCTACCAGAATATAATGTTACCGCAGAATTATCGCTAACATTAAAGTAGTAGGTATATACTTAATTATACAGTATAATAACATAACAGTTGCTACGCCGTTATTTTATACTTTTTAGAGTAAACCTACTTTGGAGTCGGTTTGTTTTTTTGACCGAGCGAGCGAGCGTCTCCGCTTTAGCTTAGGCAAAAATGCTTTCGTATTGTCTGTCTAGTTGTCCACAGGATGTCCGGTTGTTCTCCTCTGCTGGTCACATTTCTCAACCGATTCTCATGAAATTTTGTGAGCAGGTTCGGTAATTAATACAATTACCGAACCTGCTATATGAACCTACGAATAATAAAAAATCGTAAAGGTAGGCACCAAAGTTAAGCTACATCTATCGTGGTCGGTAACTGGATGTCTGATCGCGTAGTGGTATTTCAAATCGAGTATTTCCGTGCTTCGGAAGGCACGTAAAGCCGTTGGTCCCGGTTATCACTTAATTGTGATAGTCGTTAAGCTAGTTGGATGCCTCCTAGGCGGCTTGAAAAATTCCAACGGTAGGTTGACACTAGCCTATCTCCACCAATCCGCAGTGGGCACGCGTGGTGGAGTATCGCGCATTCCCTTTCACCCTCATTTGTGAAAGGAGGCCTGTGCTCAGCAGTGGGACATTATAGGCTGATGATGATGATGAAGATGATGAGGCACCATAGAGCAACACAGCACCCTTCGCAAAAAGGTAGAAGAATCGCCGATTTAAAAATACATATTGATTACTTATTTGTCATGGACTTATAAAGGTTTCTTACTTTTTCGTTTTTTGTGTAGTAGCTTCATAAATCTACTCTTAGAGAATCTAATATATAGGATTCTCTATGAATCTACTTTACTCTGATTATTAAAACACACAAAAAACAAAAACTTATATTCTCACCAGAGGAATACCTACATTAAATATTAAACAATAGATAGAACACCACTTACCTACCTTTTCCAATCTCACAAATAGACAAAAAAAGTCCTATCTGGAAACTTAATGATCGGATCGATCGGATCATAGGATAGAAATAAAGCCACTTTGTCACACCATTCAATCCTCTGTGGTCACACACTACAAAACGTTCGCGGACCCGCACAAACAAATTAGGTTCTTTATAATTTCTAGTCCGCATTTCCATCGAGTTCCATCGAAAGTAACACCAAGTGCGAACGTATTAGGATTTTGATTCCCGGATGAGCAGGTGGCTTCAATTTTTGTAGGAACCTTGACGGAATATGTAGATAAATAATAAAATAGGTACCCTCAAATTTAAACATAAATAAAAAGCTGTCCAGGTGCATCACATTACGGATCCTGAAGATAAATTAAATCCATTAAATTAGTTATAATTAAAAGTAAAAACATACAAGGAGTGTAGATTTATGAATCATAATATTATAGGTCGAATATCTAAAAAAAAACACTAAATAAATAAAATTATTAATTATTAATTTATTTTTTAAATGGGGTGGAGTTTTGGGCAAATTTTAATTGTAAAAAATATTAAAGATTAACAATTGATTAATTGTTAATTGTCACCATAAGAACTAACAATTGATCAACTGTAATTGTGGAAATTACAATTGATTAATTGTTAATTGTAGTGGTAACAATTAACAATTAATCAATTGTCAATCGTGATTTGCTACAGTTAACAAATAATTAATTTTCAATTGTTTTAGTCAAAAAGACCAACAATTAAAAAGTTAATAATGTTTGATTTTATGGTCCGATTGCTCTCAAAATTGATATTTGAGAGATTTTGGGATCACAAAATATGAACACTACACACGCATATTGCCAGTCATGCCATATTATAGGTGCGTTCGAATTGGGGTATGGTAGCAAAAATAACAGTCAAAAATGCCAAAAACGATCACAACTGGCGTTCGATTTGGAAAGTTGTGGGCGAAATTGGCGTTTTGAACTGTTTTCGTTCACCGTTCGTTTTGCTTGGAAACAGTTAAAAACGACATCGTAAACTGCAAATTTTGACCCACCTCCGAGGCAGGGTCGTATGTGATCATATTTTGACATCTTTAAATCTGACAGATAAGTTTCGGATAATTCATACGGGAAGCGAAAATTCTAATTTTTATTGTAAAATTTTATAGAAATACTAACAGGCAAGAGAATAATTTGTTAGATTAACTTTGTTTAATGATTTACTGAAGGAAAAAGGTAGGTTGAGACAAGTGACAAGCAGGCGATCAACATGGAAATGTCATTTTTGTATCTAATCGTTCGATTTGGGAAATATCGTTTGTGGCAAAAGTTGCAAAATTGTTGAAATTTTCCAATTCGAACGTATAACCAAAAATGCCCATTTTGAAACTGTTAAAAACGACATCACTCCAATTCGAACGCACTATATATAGTGTATGTTCCCACAGAGGCGACTATCCTTGTGGGTGTAAAATTCTTTGCGTATAATGAAGGATGATATAAAAAGAAAAAAAAAGGATAGTATTGATTTTGATTAATGTAGGTATAATTTTTGAAATCTTGTAATAATTTCATTGATTTCGATAAAGGTTAGTAAATTAATTATTGTTAAATTAATTAAAATTATAAAAGTTAATTGCATTTTTTTTTATTGTGACTTACGATTAACATACATTAATCCAAATAATTTAATTGCAATATGCAATTAAACGTTTAATTGCAATTAATTTAATCGCAATTACCTAATTTTTTAGTCAATTGACGACTTGATTGAAAAATTAATTGATTACCTAATGCCCAACACCCGTGGAGTACATTTTTCGATTCCTGTATTCTCGGCACAAATTGAACTAACCATTAAATAATTTCGACTGTAAGGAATAAATAGAGGATTTAAGTATAGCATGGGCGGCATGGGTCGTAAGTACACACGGCTACAGATCAAGCTATACATTTCCAGTATAAGCTGATCTCGCATTGTATAGGATTTCCAAACAATGGGAGGTCAGCTTATACTAGAAATGTATAGCTTGATCTGTTGCCGTGTGTACCTACCTAGATAAAATATCTAAAACGACGTTTTACACTTCTATATCCTTACATAATATCCAGAAATCATAAGTTAATCAATTTTTTAATAATAATTATACATAAATATTAGCTGTGCGTAACGGAAATGCATAGGAGGGATTACGCAAAGAAATTGAATATGCGGGATACGGGGATTAAGTTTCCTAATGACAACCTATTTGGCTCCCAGTGCAGTGTGGCAACCTTTGGATGGAGAGGAATAAAAATAAACGTATCGTGAGTTGTCGTTGTTGTTCAAGTTATCTCAAGA
This sequence comes from Achlya flavicornis, assembly GCA_947623365.1. Taxonomy (NCBI): domain Eukaryota; kingdom Metazoa; phylum Arthropoda; class Insecta; order Lepidoptera; family Drepanidae; genus Achlya; species Achlya flavicornis. Next base: position 3,013,896 of record OX392468.1, on the reverse strand, counting down.
AGTCCGTGAAAAGTTTTTGTACAATTAGCAACCACCATTGTACTAAAACATGACTTTTATAGACGGTGACTGACAGTGCGGACTATATGAAAGTGATATATTTTGTGACTTAATAATACAACTCGAGAAAACTTATTAAGACAAGGCTGTATGTCTCAGACCTTTGTCTGTCTTTTAGCTAAACAACATAAACTTGACATTTGCAAATGTTACTTGCCATTAACAAAAAAAAATTTAATGCTTCAAATGGGTTAGGTAGTTATCTCAGAACAATAACTATGGTGAACGCACACTTATCCGAGCCGAACGCATCGAACGAAACGAATTTTAGAATTCTGTATAATAAAATCTTAATCTTAATAAAATAAATAATGAAATCTTATGAAAGCTCGCACACTTGCCCGCGTCGAATCGTCCGAATCTGGATAAGATTTCATATACAGAATTCTAAAATTCGTTTCGTTCGATGCGTTCGGCTCGGATAAGTGTGCGTTCACCCGCAGCCCCCCAGCAGTACCTAGTAATGTTAATGGTTATAAATATGATGTAATGAGCATACAAATTCGCGCCGTAGGTACTAGTGCTGGCGGCTCACCTTCATATTCATAATTATTGAAAAGAGATTTAATGAGAACAATGCGAAACAAAAGTGCGAACAGCAGGAAATGCTTAAAGTCAGATTTTTTTGGTCGCTGGAACAATTTTTAGATAATATAATTTCACCACTGGCAAGTTTGATTTTGACGTTTCCTAGATCAATCATTCGTTTTTCCAAAAATATAAAAAGCAATTTTATTGCGTATTTATTCCAATACAAAATGACTTCAGTAGTGAGGGCTGGGCATTTAGCTCCTTATTTTAAGGCATCATCCACGGTGGTGTCCAATGGGCTGAAGTCCGTGGCAGCCGTTCCGACTCCTACTGAAAAGATCGTCGTCCAACCTGCACCCAAAACCACGACCGTGCAAACTTTACATGGATCCTTGCCCATCCAGGGTTTGAAAGCTAAGGCTGTATGTCGCTGTAAGTCTCCTTCATCGTATAAAAGTGTAATTGTGTTGAAAAACAAGTAAATTTTTAACGAAAAATCATATTACATAACACTTGTCAATTTCAGTGCCTGTACAAGTGCGATTCGCGCATAGCGACATCGCATATCCTGACTTCTCGGCATACCGTCGCAAGGAGACACAAGAACCCACGGTGAAGTCCGCGGAGAGTGTCGATGGACGCCAATCCTTCACATACCTTATCGCTGGAGGTTAGTTTTGAGGAAAATGTTGATACAAACCAACTTACATTGTGAGGGAAAACTTGCCAATGAGATAGTACTATAGTAAGTACTTGTATTTCATGAAGATGGATCAGTCATTGTCATGATTACAAAAACATTAGTTATAGGTACTATTTGGTAAGTACTTTCAATACTTGGCTTTCAACCAATGCTTAATCTATTTCTATGGTAGGAAGTACATGTACAGCACTATTATCACATTCCAATCCTACTAATATTCATAATGAGTAAGTGAGTTTGTTTTTACCCAACTGACAAGGGAGGAGGGTCATGTTTTTCGAGTGTATGTATGTCTATTTCTTTAGCACGCTCTGGAACCTATGCGGCTTGATGGATTTAAACATTATGAGGTGTCGTTAGATTCATCTTAACTGTGGGAGTGACATAGGGTATATTATTTTTATATGGCGTCTATGACTAAAAAAAGAGGGGGGGGTGTTAAAAACAAAAATTTCTTTATTAAAACAATATATAGTGTATAAAATGAAAGCTTGTAAGCAGCCCATTCCATATATGTATATATTATAATACTTTTATGCTACCATTTTGACGTAAACTGCAAAAAAAACATGTTAAATGCAAGGACAGTAGGTACTGAGCGGTAACTGTATGTTACTGACAGAGTTGCAATGGTTCTTAGCCTTACTTTAGCTAACTGCTCATTTACTTACTAATACATACAACTCATCTATACTTTTGATTGTTTGTTTGTTTGTTTGCATTGAATAGGTTCCGAAAGTACTGAACCAATTTGAAAAATTCTTTCACTGTTGGGAAGCTACACTATCCCCGGGTGATTAGTTATAGGCTATATTATATTTTCAAAAAAATTAGGGAGCCTTACTAAAACTCTAATTCTCCAATAATGTAACCCAAGGTGTAAAAAATTACCTAAAATATTCATTACATTACAAAAAGTGTTGCAATACATTATGTCTAACTATTATAGATATATGATTTTTAAAAATTAATTGAAATGCCGCTAGAAAAGGCTCTTTATTTGTATCTTGGTATTAATCCTTATCAAAATAAATTACTTCATATTCAAGACTGTTTCAATACCTTTATATAACTTTTTGATTTATTCAATTCGGACAATTCATTTGAAAGATATCACGAGTTTAAAAATCATGTTGCAATACATAAACAGTCTTATATGTACATAAACAGGGCTGAATATACTTCGTGAAATAGAACAAGTGAACAGTAGTTAACTGAATCGCATCCTATTATTGTGTGAACATGTTTTAATTTCAATATTGTACTAATTTCAGCTGGTGGTGTTGCCGGTGCATATGCTGCCAAGTCCGTGGTCACTCAGTTCGTGTCATCCATGGCTGCCGCCGCTGACGTTTTGGCCTTAGCCAAGATTGAGATCAAGCTGGCTGAGATCCCCGAAGGAAAATCTGTCACATTCAAGTGGCGTGGAAAACCCTTGTTCATTCGGCACAGGTAAGATTATCATATGATAATAAAATATGTTTGGTTTTTGTGTTGTCAATTTGAATGATAATGTGACCTTCTGACGCCATCTTGCCATCTGGTGCGAGCTGTTAGTGATGTACCCCAAGCATGTTGGATGCCAACTCAAAATACAAACAATATTTGTGTACAAAAATACAAAACTTGTGGTATTGCTGGTAGATGGCCCTCTTGGTCCTATTTAGTCCCAATGCCACTTTATTATATTTACAAACTAATTATTATGTAGGTACTGAAAGGTTTTGATATTTTACTAGTTTTCCGCCCTACTGTACTATTTCACCTCCATAGGCGTGGAACTTTGGTTGTCTGTGTCTGACATAATAAACAAAACATGGCCAGATATTATCTACACCTAAAAAAAGATAGCTTGATCTCTGCAACAGTTTTTTGAGTCATATGAAAATTTACCTTATGGCTTTAGCATAAGGTTTATCTGCATCATCATAAAATCAACAACAGATTAAACAGATGAACCTTATTGTAAAGCTATAAGGTTAATTTTCATATGACTCAACTGTCGCAGAGATCAAGCTATTTTACAAACGATAGTAATTTAATAATTGAGAGGTAGAGCAAGCATTATTTCTCTCTAAGAGCAGCTCAACTTGAGAAGTACCTCGCATTTTACAGAATACTGCAGCTAAGTAACTATAAATTGTGTTTCTGCACATGAGTAAAGTTGCCAGATCTCAATGCAGAGGGGGGAAGGGTCGGTAACACGTGAGTGATGCCTCGTGTGTTGCAAGTGTCTATATGAGTACGGTAACCGCTTACCATCAGGTGGGCCGTACGGTTTTTTTTACCGCAGTCGTAGTATGAAAAAATCTAAATAATAAACAAGGAAAATTAGTATACAGTGTTCTGTGCGTTGCAAACAAAAAAAAACTTTAATTTGGATTCCTAAATGTTAAAAAGGTAGGTAATAGTACAAAATCAAAACATGTTTTATTCTTTATTTTCCTTATAGTAGGACTTATACTCGGGCATAACTGTAGGTAATTATATAAATATTGTCAAACAACACATCATGAGGTTTATGAAAATTGATCATAAATCTATTTCTTCACCAAATTTAGTTACTTGTAACAGACAGATCTTTATATTTCGAATTCCCTATTAATTATATATAAATAAAGCCTGTATTAAAAATAGAACGAGAATCAATCCTTGAGTCTCATGAATAGATTGGATTAATCGAATATAATAAACAATATAATGTCATAGGTCAAATTCAATTGATTGAATCTTGACTCAAAACTTTACTTTGATTGTCGTTCTAAAATGGACCTAAGTCTTCTGAGTGCCAATTTGGTAGAACCAAAATCATACAAGCAAGAGACAAAAAGTGTCAAATTGGATTACTGAAAAACATAAAATTGTCCTATTATGCTAGCCGGGCAGCCAGGTGGGTACTATAAAGTACCCTACCACCGTGCTATGGTTTCCTTACGATGTATTCCTTCACCGAAACCTCAAGCTTTCGAACCTGTAACTTTCGTCTTGGCATCCGACTTCAATAGCACAGCTATCATCGCCTTAAAAATAACCAAATTCTGTTTTCATACTATTGAAAGAACAAGGAGTATCCAACCTACTCGAAATCTCCAAAGCCACAGAATATGACAAACGTTTTCACAATTCAGGACTGCGGCGGAAATCTCAACAGAGCAAGCCGTCCCGGTGGACTCCCTCCGCGACCCACAGAGCGACGACCAGCGCACGCAGCAGCCCGAGTGGCTGGTCGTGATCGGGGTGTGCACACATCTGGGCTGCGTGCCGGTCGCTAACGCGGGAGACTTCGGCGGGTACTACTGCCCCTGCCACGGCTCGCACTACGACGCGTCCGGACGCATCCGTAAAGGCCCCGCCCCCCTCAATCTAGAAGTACCACCACACAGCTTCGTCGATAGCGGCCTCCTAGTTGTAGGTTAAACGACGCGTTGTTTATTTTAATAGAAAATGTTATTTATCGTTTCGTTTTTAAGCATACAGTTACATCAATAGAACCCAATAAAATGTGATGCAATTATGTTGTCGTTTTGTTGAATATGCCTTTATCATAGAACGCTGTGTAAATGGTATTTTAGTTACATTTCAAAGATAAGTATGTAAATTTATATCTATCTATAAATATAAATACTTATCTAATAATAGCTGACATGTTGGTAGGTACCGCATTGTGGTGTCGTGAAGCGAAGCTAGTGCATCGAATCGGTTTTCTTTTGTCCGTTATTGTTCGTATGGCGTCGATTGTCTATAAATTATAGACGTAGTATTTATATACTCTTGAGATTATAGTAAGAAGCAACATACAAATTTTTTTCAAAGTGAATGCATATATTTTATGTTACTAAATAATATTAGTAGTGTTCGACAATAACTGCATTCAGGTAGTGCTAGATGCCTTATATCGCCATAATAATCCAAATAACAACGAAACTATTTAATTGACTTGTACAAATTCAAGAGATTGTTTTTTGAGACTCTTGGGCTCCAGGATTTAGATATCAATAATTTTATAGTTCTAAAAATTACTCTGTGTACTGTAACATTAAATTCAGAGTTTTTCTGACACAATATGTCATTGTGTGTGACGCAGACAGATGTCTCCACTGTCCATACAAAAAATCATTTTCTCCCTGACCTGTGCGCTTCACCTGTGGTGATAGTATACCCTAAACTTAATCATTGTTTTTTTTCATTGGATATGCTAGTGTTTTGACCACAATCTAACTTACCATTGTAAGTAAGTACCTAAGTGGGAGGGGGAGCGCCGAGCTGCACACGATTGGTTCGTCAGTTGATGCTCGTCGTCTATTGGATTCTCGCGTGTCATTTGGCTACTGTGATTTGGGCAAAAGTGCACATGCGCGAGTTTGCCCCACTACTGACTATCTGTGCTCACCACTCGTGTCACCAATCGTCGGCAATCTAACTATTATTATTATATTATTATGATTATTGCCTACATAGGTACCTAAATATAGAAAAAGTAGCTGTCCCGCGCGGTTTCACCCGCATTCCCACAGGGATCGTATGTTTTCCCGGGATAAAAAGTATCCTATTCAGAACATATTATATGTGTTTGCCAAATTTCATCCAAATCCGTTCAGTAGTTTTTGCGTGAAAGAGTAGGTAACAAACATCCATAAATACAAAATTTCGTAATTAAAATATTAGTAAGAAGTTCACGAGCAAGCGTGAGCTGTTTTCCGTTCAGTAGGAATCGAACCTTTTAAAAAAATAAATAAAACAATTCAGAAACGATTTATAATTTTTTAATATCGTTATTTTCTGTCTTTTAATTTATGTATGTTTTAGACAGTTACAATCTACGTAACATCTAATACAGACTACTTTATAATTTACACACATTTACAAGAATTTTGAACTGGGAATCCGATTTTACTTTTGAAATAATTTGTATAATAATACTACTTATTCCACGACAGTGTACATCTATAGCAAGTAAAATTAGGCCTGATTTTAAATTGATGTACAATTAATTGAAAATATAGTTTGTCTTTAAAAATATGCCAATATAAAAAAAAAGTTGTGAAGTTATTCTCCTAGCGTATTTAAAAATAATAATTACAGAGGTTTGCTGTTTCCGAGTCACGTATAATAATACCCACTAGAACTGACATAGTATAACAAATATTATTTGATTATCATGCGTTTATCAAACAATATTGAATAAAGTGTCTAAAAATCGATTTATCAACAAAAAAAACTGTCTGCGTTTTTTTTTTTCATTATTTTATCTAAATAGTTTTATAAAATGTCCTCATTTAGTACGTAATCAAAGAATTTTAAGACTTTTTATTATATTACTTACCTAGAAATATTGTTTTCTAATATTATGCATATTTTATTAGAAGTCGAAATTCGATTTTTAGACTTTTGATGTTCGATTCATGTCAATCATTTAAGTAGGTAATTATTAAACAACTTGAGTAAACATGCTTAGGGCACTGATTCATGTAGTTCATTACTTAAACATAAAATTAATAAACTAGGTAGGTATAAAATTATAACGGAGGGACTACGGAGAGTGAGGGAGAGCCCAGTAAAATTTTACGATTTAATTGATTACATAAACATTAAAGTTTTAACTTTCCTAATAGTACATTTATAACTTATAGCTAATTAGGATTTAAGTAAACGATATTAACAATATCTAATGACAAATGAATCTATATTTACAAAGAAACAATGATGTGGTTATATATTTGGCAAAATAATTTAGTTAAATCTAATTATATTTAGATGAATGAAGCCAAACTATTCGCTAACTCATTTACCAATCAGACTTGACATAAAGTCGGTTACATACTATCGAGTAAACTGTCAAAAGCGACAAATGTCATATTACCTATGGAATGTCAATATTTTTTCTGTTTCATTATTACTATTTTTTTTCTATTTCATTCGACAGTTTAATGACAATTACGTAACCGACAAAAGGATATATTTATTATAATTTTTTTATTATTTTTTAAAACAGCTTACGGAGAATAAATACTATCATAATTAAAACGAAATATATTGTTCATTTACACATGGGTAGACAGTCTTAGGCAACTAAGACACTAACTAAAGATGTTCTCGTGACAAACGAATATACGCCGGTCCGTCACAGGTTTAACGAGTTATTTTGATAGGTATATGGCACAGTAACTTAATTATTTATGGGATGTCACTTTTGAACATTAAATTATTCGTAATTTAAGCCAAGTCAACACAATCGATTGAACCGTGTCAGTTTATAATTTGAATATAATTTTATCTTAAATGATCCCGAGTAAAATGCTCGCTATTTGCGAGACACCATAAGCAAAGGTCCAAATATCAAATTTAGGATTTTTTTATAATTTTTTATTTTTATTACTCTTCCGGGTAGGTATGCGACTGGAATAAAATCGGCACAATACATAACCATGTTTTAACTTGGCTTCAGACTTGCAAAATAATTGCATATGAATAGATATGTCAGGGGTCGATGGGGGGAAATTGGATGCTTTATGTTTGAAATTAAAATTACATTGAATTTAGAAGATGAGCTTTAACATTTTAAGGCATATGCAGACTTGCGAAATTGGCTCAGTTTTTTTTCACTACAACACGAATATCCATATTACTTTAATTTTTCAAATGTGTAATAATTGTTTATCTATCTACATTTAGCGAAACATTTTCGTGTCTGTATATGCCTTTACACAATATATTTCTGTATACAACAACATTTAAATAGCACATTACATATTTTGAACACAGATAATTTTTATTTCACATTAAATATTTAAAATATAATATTATTTATTACAATTAGGTACGTGTCAAAATATAATTTTAAAGTTATTTTGGAATATATCAATAATTTCTTTATGTATCATTATAATAAATGAGTAGGTATCTCTGATTATGTTTAATATATTTATTGGTAAATAGTAATGTATGAAATTGATTTGTGCGATGAAAACAAATATTTATAACATCTGTCAAAGGTCATCGAGTATTGTCAAGTGTTAATTTGTCTAGTTTAAAACAAGATTATGGTCCACGTCTACGAAACACAACATAAATAACTACACAACCTCGGAAGCTCATATTTTTCAGTTCAGCACAGAATATTTTATTGAAGCCTATAGGTAAACTGACAGTTTTCCAAGAATACTATGTTAAAATTTGAAACGATTCATGCATGACGATTGGAAATGAGATTGGAAAATGATGTCCGAAATATGCGGCTGAGCCATGTGAGTCTCAATTAGACATTCATTCGATTGCTGTCTGATCCATATTATTTAATTTAAAGATTTTCCAATATCATTAAATACCAACATCACTAAGGCGCGCATGAACTATAAACAACTACCAATATTATACAATTGTAATCTATAGGTAGGTAGTATAATTTTCAATTGAACTGCAGTTTATCTAAAGACTTGTAGATAAAATTAATATATATGCCAAGACATTTTGAGACTTTTGCCTCTTTATCTAATTATCATTTATCAGATCTTGTTTCCATTGGGTATTTAACTTATCTGAATTTAATGCTAATTGATTCACTTAAAAGTTATGAATTTATTGAATTACTTAGCTAATTGCGCTTTTCAAAATGACTATTATTATAAGACAACAAAATTTCGAATAATTGTAATATTAATAAGCTATTATTCATGTTAACAGAAAATATCAAAAACAAATTGTATGTACGTAGCTTTATGTGTAAGTGCAAAATTGATGCGTTCAGATTTATATCGATAATTTGCAATGAAACGATTTCGGTTTTAAATATAATCGATTCGATATTGGGTCTGTCATGTTTTACTGTGGAAGTGTGATCCAACATCATTGGCCATAGATACTCACATTAGAAAAAAGATTGAAAATTGATTACAAAATAAAAATGATAATAAATTTTAGATAGTCAAATAAAAATAGATTGAAAATTGATTACAAAATAAAAACGTAAATAATTTTTCACAAGGATTCAAAACGATGTAAATAAATTAAAACCTCAAACAACGATTCACAAACTATAACCGTAGCTTGTGTACGTTTTTGACGTAAGCAAACGTTACGATCGCGTTTGCGGGAGCTTAATTCGTACTAATACCGTTTACGCAGACTTCTAAGTTCAATAAAATGCGAACGCGACGGCAAAATTTGCAAACGTTAACATGTGTACTTTCTTCAAACCCACCAAATTATTCATTACATTGCAAATAAATAGCACACTATACGAAAAAAAACGTTGAAAACATACCTTGACAAAAACTGCGCATATTAGAAGCGTAAATCACCGACAGTCTGACAACTCATTCACAAAAGTCGTGAATATCGGCCGCGAACAACTCGCGCGTTTTATAAATTACAAACCCAATACCGGTCAGCCAGCCAGCTCCCAATGTTGTGTAGTTGCGATTAACAGTCGGCGGTGTAGACGGGCGCCAGGTCGAGCGTGAGGTGGCGCAGCGCGCGGTCGCGCGACGCCGAGCGGGAGGCGCGCGACGACTTGATGATCTGCAGCACCATCGCCTTGCAGTCGTGGCACACCGCCATCTGCACGCCGCGCAGCCGCTCCGCTGTCGACACGCCGCCGCCGCCGCCGCCGCCGCCACCGCTCGCCGCGCTGCGCCAGTACCGACCTCTGCACGAGGGCAGAAAGGTATGAGTCAACGTGTAACACAAATTGCTCCTAATTTTCGCAGCTCTGACTAGCAGGGTGATAATGAGACTCTCGGTAAGTTTTTATAATTTGGATATTGTGTAACTCAAACGACTGTGATTGTGTTTCGTGAAATATTTTGTATGAAAAACTTTCAAAAGTGTATACGCCTCAACGATGTTTTTCAACCCTTTCAATCTTTTTTCAACCGTTAATTTGTGAACGGTTGAAAAAAGATCCTATGCTCAAATCGTCGAAATGTCGCTACGACATCGCTGAAATTTTGTTACGTGAATCGATCCACTAGTCAGAGTTGCAATCTACGGGATCTAAGCGAACTAAAGCATCCGTTACTTGTTCGAGGTTCCTCGTCGAGATAGGTACTCAGTGAAGATGACACAGGCTATATAACTTCACCACAGTCTTCGCGAGGAGCTCTTTTGGTCAACGTTTCAGGCAACTCTTGAATAACTTAAGGCCCTTAAAGACTCGGGCAAAAAACAGACGCTAAACAGAATCTCCTCGAACGAGGCGAGGATGCATAACATACTCGATTTCGGCTAACTAACTAATGTAGTGGTAGCTTAGGACCGCTCCTTAAGGAAAGATATGGGGATGACTATGCTTACAATTGGACATTCATGGGCTGAACATGATAATGATGATTGAGCTGCATAGTTTATTGAAGTGACATGAGCCAAGTGAGCGAAGCGATTGTGAGACAACTGCACGGACATAAATTGAGAAAGAGCGTCATAACCAACCTGCGATCCATCGTGCTAGGCGGCGTGTTGACGCTGGTCGTCATGGTAACGCTGAGCGACATGGCGTGCGGCCCGTCCACGCTGCGCGACATGCAGCGCGGCGGCACGGACAGCGCCTCGGAGAACCCGAGCGCCGACCCGCCGCGCGACCCCGGCGCGCTGTGCGCCATGCAACTGTTCAGCCTCCGGGTCGCCGCTGGACTGCTAGGTGCACTGCCCACGCTGTTCTCCACCATGCTCTGAAACAATCAAATCATACTTAGAGGGAATTCTGCAGACCTGGACATAGGTCAATTCAAATCATTTATTTCAAATAGACCTTCATCATCATCATCATCAGCCTATAATGTCCCAATATTGAGCGCAGGCTTCCTTTCCGTGTAAGGGAATGGGCAAATACTCCACCACGCGTGCCCACTGCGGATCGGTTTCCACCGATCCGGCTTGAGCGTAGACACTAGGTCAACCTACTGTTGGAGTTTTCAAGCCGCCTAGGAGGCCTTCCAACTAGCTTAACGACTATCACAATTAAGTGATAACCGGGACCAACGGCTTTACGGGCCTTCCGAAGCAAGGAAATGCTCGATTTGAACCGACCACGCCGGTGGTAGCTTAACTTGCCGATCGATTAAGAACGGCTTATCATCCTACATCAAGAGCGATTCAAATAGACTGAATTAATAGTCTGACTCTGAAATCAGTTCGGAAGGTTGCATTTGCTGAGAATACGGCAATAAACCAATTACTCTTTTCGAAACAAGAATGCGATCCCCGGTGGCAAGAGGACGACCCGTCACACGGCGCCGCCGCCGTAAGCAAAGGCCTTAAAAGTTAGCATGACTTACTTAAGTCTACCTTAAAAGTAAAACTAAAGGGAAACTAATAGATACACACAACTTGTTATTACTGTGACTATTGACAATATCGAGCGAATTCTCAAGATGACCTTGCCTGGATAGCTAATTAATGGGAACCGCTAAATGCAAATGTCAAAGGATTTTAGGCCTACCAACATCAATTGGTTTAGGTGGTTGAATAATGATCTAAATGGGAAAAAGATGTAATTTTATCATGTTGGCGCATAAGCTTTTATATTTAAGAATATCATCTAAAATTTATCATAAGTCGTCAACGTTATGACCAAAATTGGAGGCGGCTACCTGTTGGAAGTGGTCAGACTTATTTGCGGTTTGGTTCCACTCATGCGCCCATTTACTCAGAAGCGTTAATACTATTACTTTCAATAAAGTAAATTGCATCCGGTGTTAAAACCACACATTTATGTAAATTGAAAAGGCATGGTTGAGGGAAGTCTTGAAAGTTAAGTACATAATGAACAACAGCAATATAATCAGCTAGTTGTGGTTGTTTTCTTTTGTAAAGACGAACTTACCCCGTACTTAGTATAACGCTAACTATGAAAGTATTATTATTTGTTATTTTATATATTCTTGTCATAATTAATGTTGGCGCACATATCAAAATTGCTATGTGCCATTTCAAAAGATTCATTATTTATGCAACAGCTATGACCCCACCTTCATCATGCAGTTACTCCTGGCTACAATTAACGTTACTGATATTCTAAAATCTTACCGTGTGCTCTGGAGAAACGAGCCTAGACATAAGACTCCTCGGAAACGAGGAGTGCACCTCGTCCTCCGGAGACGGCAGCAGCGACGGACTCAGCAACACCACTGGCACGTGCGCAAAGTGCTCTGTTGGTATACGCATCTATGGACAAAAATATCATTGTGAAAATAATACGTGAATACCTAACAAAGTTTTATTCTAAAACGGGACAGGAGATAGAGTATGAAAAAAAAGTTTAAAATGTTTGAACCGTTGATGACCTGTCTGTGTACCACAATTTTATCACCATAAGTGATCACTTCTATTTACCCCTACACACACTACTACAACTATAGAAAACAAAATCCTCGCCAATAAACAAAATATTCTTACCTTCGAGCAACACTTTTGACATACAGTCTTTTTACATAATTTACATTTTTGCCCCCAAGGACCGAATATGCCGAATCGTGTCTTCAAACATAAGAAGCATACCTGCAATGAAAAATAACACACGTTAGAAACCTTTATTTTACTGGTTAATATTATTTCATCATCTCGTAGGCTTTCTGTGTTCCTAATAAACGAAAATATAACCAATTTCAACTTACCCTCCTCTTTTCAACATCTTCTTTGACCCTGCCCTCAACCGGCAGTACTTCAAGTTCCGCCTTCGTCAGCACAGACCTGATATGCACGATTTCTTCCAATGTCAGGGACAACCGATCGTCTGACATTATAGCGTCCTGCCATTGTTTCTGGAAATATAATTTAGGTTATTGTCTTTGACTATCAGTTTGACTTAAATTTAGTGGACAAAATATTGCTAATTTAGTTCTTCCAAAAACTATAGTGTTGCTATACATCAAACTTGTGTGAAATACAGTATTATTCATAAAAGTGATTTATAGGCTGTGTTTATAGGCATGCATTGGTGAAAAACAACTAACTAAGCATTGATACTACGGTGTTATTGACGACACACATTACAGTTTGAATTTCAGGTATTCTTTCATATACCTATAGGACAAAGTGGGGTACTATTAACGAACCCAATCTAGCATCTAATCTACGCTCTACTCACATGCGAGCCATGTGTGGGGCTGCCACTAACCGACTTGATGAGCTCATCCTGCAGCGAGGAGCGGGACCAGGAGAGGTCGCCGAGCTGCGCGTCCGCGTCGCTGCTCGCGAGGGACGCGGCGCCGGCGCACGACGCTCGAGAACCAGGCCTGGGTGAGAGACAATTAGGAATAAGTACTACCTTATGTAAAGTTCATTTAGATAGTTATTTGTGTACCCAAACTACCACCAACTTGAACCATACACGTATGCCCATAGTGTCCCACTGCTGAGCACAGACCTCCTCTGACCAATGAGGGTGAATGGGATTAAATAGTAAATATTCTTCACACACGGTTAACTGATCCCGAACTAAGTAAAGTTTGTACTATGGAATCTAGATAACTGATATACTACTTTTTGTTTGTAAATACATACTTAATATACATATTTACAACCAGACTCAGGATATACAGACATGTTCATGCACACAAATGCATGCCCTGTATGGGAATCGAAACCACGACCTGCGGCGCAATAGGTAGAATCTTAACCAACCGTGCCAACTGGCCTGTCAAATGTAAATAAATTCTGAAAAATAAAAATAAAAGGTGACATTTACGAAAATATCCTTTTGTGCATATTTATATTGACTATTAAAAATCTTTGAAAAATTGTATTGTCCAATAGGCATTGGACACTGACCAATTCTTTATGCAGTCTACTCCAGAAGTTTTCCTAACTCATATGAACCTTTATGCAAACTTGGATCTTACTATTGGATAACATCAGATTCCACTCATAGACAATCACTTACCTAGAGTGTGGTAACGAATGAGCACCATCGGTCGGTGGGCACGCGGGATGCGTGACGGTGTGACGTCTCATGGACGCTCGCCTTGATGGACATTGCGTCGCTAGGTCATAAGCTGTAAACGAAATTGAGTTTATGTAGATGACATATTTATATTCTCACACAACACAGTAAACACTAACTTGATTAAAAAGTTTTAGTTTTAATAGATGTTAAAACAAACGTGTTTTAAAACGAGTGTGAAGTTTGTAGTGGTAATGTTATTCAATATATAAGAATAAAATTGAATATAATTATGGAAACAAAGTATCGGATGAAATATTTGCATCGTGATTAAACTATTTAAACAGCTGATGATTTAATGAAAGAATACTACCACGTACCTAACTAATATGAATGAAGACACATTAACTTTATATTAACGAATTTACCAAAAATAAAGTACTGAAATTAATAAAATTATTGTTTTAATAATGAGAAAAATAACATAACATTAAATAGAATAAAATAACAACGAGAAACAAATAAAAAGATTGGTTAATATTTGAGTAAAAGTGGTGAAATATGACAATTGCAAAGCTTTTTCCTTTATATTGCAAATCAAAAATAAGCGTGACGTCATGCTTATATCGCAACATCGTGCTGTCATACATTCTAGGGTCTCATCGCAGAACTGGTGGTATTCGTCGTGGGATATGTGCGTGCGCGGCGGCGCTCGAGGTGGCTCTTCTGCGCATGCGTCAACAATAACACCATACATTTTAAATATACCAATATTCAACTTGTAATCAACTGCCAATATAAGAATTTAGAATGTTGTAAACACCAATGGTAAAATATTTTGAAAAAATTATCAAGAAAATAATACCGACAATATTGATAACCATGGGAAGCAGACCATACAGGACATTTT
The DNA here is from genome assembly GCA_947623365.1 of Achlya flavicornis. Lineage (NCBI taxonomy): Eukaryota > Metazoa > Arthropoda > Insecta > Lepidoptera > Drepanidae > Achlya > Achlya flavicornis. Next base: position 2,998,815 of record OX392468.1, on the reverse strand, counting down.
GAACTGTGGATTCCATAAACAACTGTAAATCTTAGTTGAAGATGTTTTATCCCTTACCGGTTCTCTTCCAAGGTTTGGGGGTTGGCTGCAGCGGCGCTGTATGCCTAGGGAAGGGTTGAGGCGCGCAAACTTCAGGGCTCGTGCAGGTCTCTGTGTCATCCTCGTCTTCGTCGTCCTGGAGATAAATAAACAGTAATTATTAGTAAACGTCCTATAATTAAATAATCACATCAATCTCCATAAAAAACCAAATTGTTCCTAAAACAACACGATATTGTTTGAATCCACAAACTCTTGAAAGGAAACTTACCAGTGAAGACTTCTAAAAGTTAATATATTACTTCGAAGAATTTAGGACCTTACTCAAATAATCATATAATTCTAAATACATAAATGAATTACGTAAAACTAAGTTTTCGGTATTTTAAAGTTACCAAACACTGCTACGGTATCAAAGCAAAGTCTAGCTTTCCAACCCTAAGGGATTGAAGCCTACCCACAAGTTAGATGAAACTATTAATATTATAGGCACCTTTATATAGATATATATATATATACCTTTAGCATAATATCACGAGTCGTTCATGATAGTATTATTATGATCACAAGGAAACCGCATGTTTTTCGCGATTGTGGTTTGGTTACACTAGGCCCTAACTGATGCGCAGATAATTTAAATTTAACGCTCGCACAGATTGCGAATCGATTATATCGATGGTACCGATAAAAAGAGGTCGTACTTAATCGATATTCCGATAGTTTTTCTCTAAATGAATGTAAAAGCGATTTATATTGAAATGTTGTGTAAATGGTAGAAAAATTCATACTTCTATTTTACCCTCATTTTCACTACCAAATAAGAGACGCGTAAAGCTAAGAATATATACTCTAATGATAAGTCACATTACAGATTTTTAAATAAATTTTTCTATTTGGCATGGAGCGACGAAAAATATCTTACCATCATGTATCAGCAAATGTCATAAGGTTAAGGAGGAGAGTTAAGGTTAGTGAAAATTGCCATTAAAGCATTGATTAGTCATTTCAATGTCAGAAAAAGAATAGGATAAAATAGAATTGAATAGAAAAGCGTGACTTTTTGTTTCATTAGCTTGGGTATGACAATGACAGTTTAAGTACATGAGCAGCATGATAATGAAACCCATAAGAACTTAACATGGTAATTTTCCCGCATTGATGAGCATATTAATTAATGCTCGCCTTACCTACACGTTGTTTCATTGAATTCTTGGCACAGTTATCAGATAATCAACTGATGGATGGTTTTACGAGACAGTAATTTCATCACGGAGGCAATAGAAAAAGACAACAAAAGAAATTGAGAGCGTTGGTTCATTCAGGGTTACAGCGGAAAAGAACCACTGACTTTGTAATGCGGGTTTATTCTATTTCCCAACATGAACTCCTTTAATCTGCAAATAAACTAAAAGCAGTAAATAAACTGACGCACTTGCTACAAAATCAAAAAGTATTTTATTCAATTTGGGCCCTGGTAAGGCACTTATGAAGGTTAAATTGATACATACAGTTGAATTTACCACCGGTTCGAAATACACTTAAACTGAGAAGACTCCGGCAAGAAACTCATTATTGTGTATGGATTATCTTATTAGAACATTAAGGCTACCTTCAGACAGTCGCGTGTCGTTGATCACGTTTTCATCGCGGCATGGCATGTGCTTTCTGTTTGTTTATTTACGCGTTACACGTGTGAATGTGATTTCAGCCATTTAAAATATTGAGATCCTACCTACGTAATATTATTATTCCTAAACATTATATTATCGATGCCTATTTAAAAACTACATAAAACCACAGAACGAATGATATTTCTGCAGGTCAATTGCAAAATTTACTAGGTGTTTCAAACAATGTTTTATAACAAAATTCTTGGAAAATTAAAACACCGATCGTATTGCTTAAAGTTACATCATTATTGTAAAGAAAATACCACCTTAATAAACAATTTATAAAATTGTCTCTTGTTACAACGATGTAAGGCTACCAATTCAATGCCGCATGGTTGTTTAAAGAACGTTAAAAATTAATAAGGTTCACTTTATGCAGCATTTCTACGGAACTGCGGTTTCGGGTCTTGAGAACAGATTAGTCACGTTTTAAATTTTAGATGAGTAATTGATTATAGTTTCTTTTCTGATAAATGATGCCATAAGAATTTCTACTCCCTACAACTTTAGCCCATTTGCTGAGGTTGTAAGCCCGTATTATAATATTCTTTCTGTGTGAGCAGTTCTGTTTCATCTTTTCTTATCCTTTACACAATCTATCTATCACTTTCTGTCTTTTACCTCCCCATATAAATCTTCTCTCTCATCAGACTTATGATAATAGAGGTGAATCAACATTTTATCTAACTTTATAATAATAAATATTGAAGCCAAAAGTTTCATGAATAATTTAACCTCTGTATTGCCCTTAGCTCTTAAAATATTCAACACAATACAGCAAATACTATTACTGGACCTTTTCTTGAAAGTAACAAATGAGGTAAACATTTCAAAGGAGCAGAAACAGACAAGCACTTTATTAAACAAGGTATTTGTGAATCAATAATAGTTCAAACAGAAGCTCCCGGAAGGAGTAATATGTATTTTTTAAATATCCAGATATATAAGCATGAAAATGCCAAGTGTTGGCTGAATACAGAATTATACACATCATAACGAAGGTCACGTAAAGCTTTACGCAAAGAAGGCTTTGTTATTATATTAATGTTTTTGTTACACCCGCCTTTGTTTTGCTATGTGCTATGTTTCGTTAATTATTTTGTTTTCTTTTCTTATTAGTTACGGCTTTGTATTCGTTTCATTGTGTGAATTTAACAGGCTCTAAGGGTTCTTTTTCATTATCGCAAATAAATAAATAAATATCCTGGGACATTCCTCACACACGGTCATCTGATCCCAAACTAAGCAGAGCTTGTACTATGGAAACCAGATAACTGATATAATACATAATATACTACTTTTTGTTTGTAAATACATACTTAATATACATAATTACACCCAGACTCAGGACATACATACATGTTCATGCACACAAATGTATGTCCTGTGTGGGAATCGAACCCACGACCTGCGGCGCTATAGGTTAAGACTCCACGTCTTAACCAATTGCGCCAACGGGCCCGTCAATAGACTAAAAATGTTGAAGCTCTAGAAATCTTACGGCGTGTTTTAATGCTCGGGTTAGCACTTTCCTTATTACGAATATTTATAATAATAATAGGCTAGTGTCCTGAAAAAATCTATTTATTTACATTATCAAAAATATTTGCCACGTATTTTTTCTTTCATCAATCAAACATAAAATGATGAAGATACGGTGTTGAAGTTCCGCATGACGTCACGTTATGGTACCTAAGTATACTTTTCGCGAACTGTGATACGCTTTATCTTTGTACATTTTTATTGATGTTGTTTCCTTCCCACATCGAGGAACAATCCCTTAGAGTAGTAATACCGAGCAGTCTGATTCCGAAACTAGTCAGTGATTTGTCACTGATTTCGAATAGTAAGGACCAATCACTGCATCGTGTGTTCTTGACTTGGCCAATCAGAGCGCATAAGTCCATGTCTTAGCCAATCAGAGCGCATTGTCGGTGGTGGCAAATTGGCGGAATATATTGCAAGCAAAATCAACGTCTTTACGCTTCTTTGGGTTAATTGTTCGATGCCTTCCCATGACCGTAAGTTTCGAATCCACGACATTCGCCACGCTATCTAATAGCTCATTCCAGTACTAGTCACCCATAAACTAAAATAACGGCTAGTTACAAACATATTTCATCCTATTTGCCTCCGCTGACATGAACAGAATAAATCCTATGAGGCCGTATTTAGCTGATTAATTGGAACTGAGCCAAACTGTTGTTCAAGGGGCTTCAAATATTTATTCCGCTGGTTCTAAGGGTGCTCGTTCAAGGATATCTAATTTACTATCTAAGTAAGAATCACTTTAAAGGCGATGATAGCTTTGTGGTAGTGACGTTGGATGCCGAAACGAAGGATCGAATTCTACAATGAGCTGAAAATCTGTAGCCAAGAACCTATCGGTGTTCCGACAGCTCCACTTGAGAGCCAGTTCTTTCGAGGCTCTGTGTGCTTACCATCTTTGGCCACATCATCACTGGCATATACCTACACAGTAAAATAAAAACAAAGCGAGAGTGAGTCTGTCTGTCTGTTCTTATGCTACGTTTTCACGGCTAGCCTACGAAACCCACGGGAAAGATTGAGCAAACTTACTTAGATACGGTACACATTTAATTAACGTTGTATGTTTATCAAAGTTTAGGTACAATTTAACAACAAAGTTAGTAATATAATCACAGGAAAATCATAATTAAGACAAGCGTTGGTAGTTGTACCCTGGAAATAACACGTTATGAACATAGACATATAAAAAAATCAAGACGGAGTGTCACCTTATAAGATAGTGAAGCCGAAAATTTCCTACGTGTGCGTGAGTAAAATCAGTACTGGCCCAAGCAGGCACAAATGGTACTGAGCCTTATTGTCACTGTCAACGTCTCAATATGGAATGGCAACCGATTGGCTTCCTATGGGGTATATGTGTGTGTGAGGCCATGTTTTTACAAGAACGCCGGCTTCCTATTACTTGCGTCACTTAAGAACACAAACCGTTCCGTCTTAAATTTTTTCTTGGTCTGAGGCCGTGGTTATGAATTCAGATTTCAATATTCCATCTAATCGAAAAGTCGTGCCTCAAACTCAAACGTTCACCTGGTTTTTATCAAGGAAACAACGGTCTTAATACTTTGAGTCATAAGGTGGAAAATTCCCGTTACAGTAAAAGTAGGGCGTGGAAGCCTTGAAAAGGTATTTGCACAAGTGTACCAGTTTTCTTAAGGACAATTTTAAAGTACAGTTAGTTTGATGTTTGAACAGTTTAATGAATATTTAAAGTTCCTATATCTATCCTAATAGGTGCATAATAATAACTTGGTTATAGGCCGTGGAACACCGGAAAATTACTTTGATCAGTGACATCACAAATACAATATTTTAAATCAAAATTATTTTATTCAAATAGATCTTAGCAGGCTGTCAAGAGCTGGCAATAATAACAATTACTTTTCCAAAAAAGTAAACAAAAAAAAAAGTAAAAAAGTAAGTTTTCATTCTGATAAACTAAACTCTATCAATACGTAATAAGATTTTTTTCTAAAGACAGTAAATATTAACCTTGCTGAATTCGGCTGAAAAATGAAACAAAGCTCTAGCTAAATAACAGTTAATTTTGTTCCAAACAGAATAATCATTTAAACAATAAACTTTTAAAAAATATCAAAATGTTGTAGAAATCTATTAGCATACGAAATTGCTTCCACTGCAAGAGTACTTCCCCTATCGAGCCTGCTCTTTGAGCGAAATAACACTATAATATTGACCATTATAGTTGTATGATATATCATACATGCATTGAACTATATATCACCTTTCTAACTATCATAATCAGAGGTACACTGTACTTGACCAAATAAGAAATACAGCTCATTTCACGCATGATCCCCCAATTTCGTACTCGAATAATATAGCGACTATTATGATGTTAAATGTAACAAGCTATTTATTTGTAAGTACGTAGGCGGTAGCGGGAGCAACATCATTTTGTACTGCTTTATACACCTACCTAACTTGGGAGTGTGGGAGTTTTCTTGATATAATTCGGATAGGTACCTACTATCTACTTGTAAGTTGTATTAATATACTCTGAGCTACTACTTATTGTAGAATTTCCGATAAATAAAATAGATGATAAAATTTAATGTTTCTAACTCCTACACTATTCATTCAACTGATTGCGATGAAAATTTGGCGACATTTCTGTCCTCTTTGGTGTCCTCATTTTTGTTTCCTTCATCACCACATCAATGGAAAGAAACACCAAGAACTTCTTTTGTTTCATGAAGAAAAGATCCCCTTACCTCAAGATTGTCAAAATCGACTTTGATGAGCCGCCGCTGAGGCTGCGCGTGCGGCGTGACGTCGCCCCCCCGCCGCCCCTCACCCCCGCCAGGACCGCTGCCACTACCACTGGTAGCTGTAACAAGAGATCATTATATTTATCCCCTGGAAATTGTGTGTGATTTATCTTAATTGGAAATGTTATCTAGATATTGCGTCTTTGTATTAATCGTGCAGATATAGAGAAGAAGGTAGGTTAACCCGTAAAACAAAAATCTGTTCACCATCAGTGTTCACTACTCGAGGATGTGCAGATTCTGCCGTGAGGCAGATGAAACACCAATACATCTCTTGTGTGAGTGCTGTCCACTTATGCCTAAACGAAATACTCCTGTTACACCCAGATGAAGTCAAATGCATTCATGCCAAGAATATTGTGCAGTTTATTATAGCTGTAGGTCTTGGCAGTGAAATTTAATTAACGTGGCGATCACAATAGATCTAGTCTGGTCGCAGTGATACAAGCTCTGGAAAGACTTGAAACAGCCACTTAACCCCAAATAATAATAATAATAACCCGTAAAACAAGCGCGTTCTAACCACTAGCCAACTATGAAAAAAATACCATCAGATCAATATCATCAAAAGACCACCTGCTTGCTTATCAAAAAACGAAGAAGTGTCAGAGAGCGACTGAATTGAGAATAACAGCAATGTTTGTACAATACAGTGAACGGAAGTAGCTACAAAACAACGTCAAACAAAAATACTAAATCAAAATCCACAAGCCTTATGTAACAATAAAAACTCCCACTAATTGGCAGGAAAAGGTTTTACGATTAAAAAACCAAACACGCCCACCGAATACCTTTCATAGCCTAGTTCGACATCGACCCGGTTATCGTAAATGGGTTATAACCGGGCTATAAGCATGTCATAACCGGGCTGGATCATAAAGCATGTCAGATACAGGAGTTATATGTGCTGATTGGGAGGACCGATTATGGAGTCGAGATATATTGATGTTTGTTGGGGATCATAGCTTCAAGGTTGACTGTCGTTGTCTTTTAGAAGCTGGTCTTTTAGGTGCTGGTTTCCTCAAGGACTGTTATTGGTGGTACCATAAATTGCGATGGATCTATGATAAAACCAAAATAGGGATTCGGGTTTTCAAGCGTGGACCGCGAAAATGGTGTACATTGAACAAAACTCTGAGTTCGTGTTGCTATCTCGTGCGTGAGTCAATAATACCCATAAATTGGGTCCAGGTGATCTAAGTGAACGACCTAAAAATATGAGTAATTTGAAAACTTTACAAAGACGTTGTTGTATACTTATAATTTACTAGCTGTCCGGTGCGACATCGTTCGCGTGCCCTACCCCACCCGAAATTTAAGCCTTCCCTGGACTTCCACAAATATTTCAAAACCAAAATTAGCCAAATCGGTCCAGCCGTTCTCGAGTTTTAGCGAGATTTATATATAGGTATATATATTTGAAGAAATACTATCGATTTAGAAAAAAACATCCTTCTTTTATCGGCAATAAATTGGTATTTATGTTTTAAATGCAGAAGTATTTTAGATATTCATAGTTCATTTAAAGCTCAGGTTAAAGTAATAAATATGGAGATATTTTTTTCAAAGCTGTATATAAACTTTATATAATCACAATATAAAAGGCATAGTCATAAAAATTGGCGTAGAGCTGCCAACGTTGGTGTCCATACGCCATTACCAACAGACCACCCCTTTAATAACCGTAGTAGCAATTGAAAGAGTTTCACCAAGTATTTCGTGATATTACGTAACACGCCAGCTGCGATTTACGTTATTTCGTGATGAAGTTAATAAAAAAAATGTCTTTGGAACTTTTTCTCACAGTAAACGTTTTATGAACAGATGCGCAGTCAAATGGGTGATGGGTTACAGTTAAGGAAAAAAGTGCGGGTGCTCTTTATCTTTTTGAGCCAAAACGCACGTACCTAATCTACTTATCCTTGGATCAAAACAAAAAGGTTCAGATTAGAAGGGTTACCCAGTCACATACTGTGGACAAGACACCGTATCCTATCTGTACCCTTTTTGTTTTCAAACCAGCTTTTTATAGTCTTATAGTTGTAGGTATGGTTGTGCTTATAGATATACACAATTATACCTACTCAATGTTTACTGGATTTTTTAAGTTTTTGTAAAATGAATTCCCACCCAAGCATTTCCCATACAATCAACATCAATAGCTATAAAGCCAGCTTTTCACTATGGGATAATCTTAATATATATAAAATTATACTGTACGTGTGTATGTCACTGAATTCCTCCTAAACGGCTGGACCGATTTGATGATTTTTTTTGTATGCGTTTGGGTGGCGCCCTGGATGGTTTAGATAGGGTAGGGTAGCACCACGCGAGCGAAGTCGCGCCGGGCAGCTAGTATAATATAAATTACATCTTGAGATATAATATTTTATCGCTCGTCATACATTTTTGTATATCACATCATACAAATATTTTTTAAATTTATAGTTTGGGAACAAACAGTGGGACAAAATGTATGACGAGCGATAAAATATTATATCTCAAGATGTAATATATATTATATTATATCCCATAGTGAAAAGCCGGCTTTATATTTTTATTGCGACCGCTATAGCACTGACCATTATTGCAGCCACGTGACGACATGTACTGCACTGCAATATCGTATGGTGATTCACTTTCACCGTCCTTCATATCACCAATAACACTTTGTAAGGTGTGTTAAGGTTTCGACAGTCAAGTCTGTAGTGCATTCTATGTATTTAATAGCTTTAAAAGGCCAAGAGGCAGCCTTTATAAAGGTGGACATTCTTTTTTAAACATATTTTTTGTATGGATTATTCTACTACAATCTCACCAGGGTAAGTGATGATGTAGCTAAAGCTCGTAAGCACTCAAAGTCTTCTGGCTCTCAAGTCAGACTGAATTTTATTAGTGTTATCTTAGGTACCTTAAATCCCAAGTTAATATTATAAATGACACAGTGAGTTTGTATGTTTGTTACGCCTTCACGCGTCAAATACTCAACGGAGCATCATGAAGTTTGGCATGTAGATAGCCTATGGTATGGAGGACATAGACTTTTTATCCCGGGAACGTGGGTGAAAACGTGGGGGACGGCTAGTCAAATCTTAAAAATAAGCAATATTATATATCATAGACGTAAATCTGGAAGAAAAAACAGCTAGTAATACAAAAGTACCTAGCCCCTTCTCTTTCTTAGCTAGTTTCTATCGAGGCCCTTGGGGTTTCAATGGTAAAAGCACTCTTCCCGTCTCTTGGTACTAGCCAACTGTTACTGAGCTAAAAGCTTAAGCTTTTAGTGTAAAATCAGCCGCGTAAATACCCACTACTGTCCATTTTATACTGTTCATTTTCTTTTCACAAATTACAAACTGTTTTATACATAACAAGGTCATGTTGGCAAACGAACTTGCCAAAGTTGCAGTTAAGTAATTTATCGGATATCAAAAGTAGATCGTCTTGATTTGGTCATACTTGTTGGACTTATAAAATGAAAATTGAGCAATTCTTAATACATTTTGTATTACACCAATTAGTTGTTTTTGTTTTGGTCAATAAATTTACTATCAGATAAAGTGTATTGAGATCATGTGATTTTGAAAAAGATTTGTTCTCTACTACAGATCATGAAATCATACTTGAATTGACAATCACTACAACTTTACTCAATACAAAATTTAAGCTCTCTAAAACTTTAAACAAATACTTCCATATCTTGTATTTTATGACAAAAGGTTGACTTTCTGCAAGACTATTCACCTGATGCTAAAACCTTTGGCTCTGGACTTGCAATATTAGGAGAAACGCAATGTGATGCCGACATAGGTGCGGACAAGTAAATTTTATTCTTTAAATGCTCAAGATTTAACTACCGCAGTAAACAACTCAGTTATAAACTATATCCAACAAAATGAACAAGCTTTATAATTAAATGGATTAATCAAGCTGAAGTTTTCACTTAAACAAGAGCCCGAGGTACTGAAGTTTAAATTAGATATTTCGTTTACAAAACATCTTATAGGGATTCTTGAGGAACAAAACATTCAAACATTTTTATAAGTTACCTATATATTTTTCTTTAAAAGCTATAGAGATCCAAAATAGCCAGGTATTATTTACACACATTAAATAGCTAGTAGTAGAGTTGGTAAAATATCAGATAATTTGTATAGCAGCTATATAACAAACCGTTTTTATAACAGCAAAGATAACTTTGCTTAAGTGCAAAAAAAATGCTTTTTACGTTCTAGATTCTCATATAAAGCGACCGTTTACGGTGTGGAAAGCTTTTTCAGTATCTTTTCTCCCTGAACTGGAAACTCCATGCGGTGTTTCTTATTCATCTTTAAAATGGAAAAGTGTCTCTGAATTTAGATTTTTTATGAAAACAGTTGCTGGAAAAACTAAAAACTATATGTTTCTTTTTCTTTCAATGTTTTGTTATGTCAAAAGGGGCCGTATTTAGCCTACTACTAGCTTTTGAAGAAGCATTCATGGTGCCAATTTACTTAAGGCTCGCAAGTCCTTATTTTCATCTCGCAGATCTTGATGGTGTGTCATTAGCAGAACAGAACCACCCTACCTCTCTTGCAGTAAAAGCAAGCGAGATCGTGATTAAGTGGAATTTCTTAAAGGTTCACTGCATTTAGAAGTAGCTATTAAAACTTTATCTTTGTTTAACTATGCAAAATGTGCTAGCGAAAACACTTCAGTATTAAGATTAACGTTGGAAAGTTATATTATATTATGTTATATTGTTTATGCTTCAGTTATTTTTTAATAAGCTGAACTGGTAATTTAATTATTTACAACAGAAAATAAAATTTATATATAAAGGACTAGGAATTCACAAATTCGATAAAGACCAAGGCAATCGTTTATAAATGCATCGATCGGCAATCGTATTATAAATGCATCGAGAGGATTTTCAAAAAGACAAATTTCTAAAAGAAAAAAATCAAAAAGACAAATTGAATGAAATGGAATCTGACAAAAATCACAGCAGTACATGAAAGATAAAGGTTCCACCGTCAAGGGAATTGAATCAATTTAGTAAAACTAACAAATAGGAAGGCGAAATAGGTCACAAACACGATACGGTTTTCATTAGGGGCACGGGACTTCGGGGCTTCGGCATATTTTGTTGATGAGAAACGGTGGGATGACTGACGCAAACATAGATGACCCATGACATTTACACCTAACGTAATAAAAGAGACACAAGCGATGGACGATTTGCTAGAAAGAACATTTGCTCGAGGAAAATTCAAATTCATCTTTCTCGTAAATAACATTCAACAACACAATAAGCATAATTATGAAAAAAAGACATGCAATAGCCTAAATTCCAAAGCTAAATTACCTATATGGTTTATATTTTTTGTAGCGTAATTAGAAATGCAAACACACATGCAAGTAGTTATCACAAAACCTCTGAACCAATTATATGACATCGTACACACAAACAATAAACTAGAGTATCTTTCTGCAAAAATTACGAAAATTGTGGAATATGAATAATAAACTTAGCGAAGTAAAATGTTTTTTTTTCAAAGAGATTTTTTCTTTACTATCTCTAAGTAGATTTGTAATTATTTTATTACCAACTCATGACCAAAGCATAGGGTCAATTTGGTTCATCTCTTACTTCTTGCGTTGTTTAGTTTACCTGTCCTCTCATCGGCTCTAGTTAATTTACAGTAAAGAGTATAATTTCGTCGTTTATGTCCGAAAAATCCATTTAATACAGCATTTTTTCTGTGTTTAGAATTGTAATAGAGATTATTTCAGAAAACATCTTGCCAAGACGAAATACATTTTGACATGACTGACATTATTATTCAGGAAACATCTAAACTATCTCCACAATTTGAGAATTAATATAAGATCACTATACTAATATACTCGTATAATAGCTAAAGCGGAAGAGCTTTTTTTTGAAACGGGCTAATCTCTGGGACTAGTAATCGAATTCGAAAAATTTCTCCACTGATAGGAAGCAACATTATTCCCGAGAATTAAGGGCTTTTTATCCCAGGATCGCGGGTGAAACGGCAGGGGACAGCTAAACTAAACATGCAAGACTTATAATCAAACTTTATATTGGGACTAGCTGCCCGGCGCGACTTCGTTCGCCTGGTGCTACCCTACCCTATATGAATAATTTTCCCCGTTTTTGCAACATTTTTCACTGATGCTTCGCTTCTATTAGTCGCAGCGTGATGTTATATAGCCTTCCTCCTTCGCCTTCCTCGATAAATGGACTATCCAACACAAAAAGAATTATTCAATTCGAACCAGTAGTTCCTGAGATTAGCGCGTTCAAACAAACAAACTCTTCAGCTTTATAATATTAGTATAGATATAACATTGATGGAAGTTTTCGTAAGTTTGAAATAAATATATTGAAATAACAGTCTCTTTTATACGATACAGAATAGAAGGGTTAAAAATAACCACACGTTAAGCCCTACTGAATAGAACGTAAAGCCTTGACATCTGCAGAGTTGCAGGCTGCAACTGCGTTTCAAAAGAGATGGAATTACATACACTGTGTCAAAACAATAGGGTGTGATAAAGGGAGTGGGAAAACTGCTCTCATGAATTCAGGCACAAGTAATCTAATGTTTTCACTATATAAGAGTATCCCGTTTTAATCCGCAGTGTGATGTTATGCCGTTTTGATGCGATTGTACAACCAACATCCGCTTCATTTTTATAGGTAGATATCAAAACAGAAAATAAATCAATGAAACAAACTACCTAAATGGGTACGCTAAGTAATGTATGTGAGAAATTTCAATTATGCAAATCCTTTGTATGCACTACGATGCATTTATCCATAAACCGGGAAAATGAGTGTAGTTTAATAAGTATCAGTGCAGCTACTAGGGAGCCAATGAGCCATAATAGGGGTTATTAGATATTATATCGTGATACATAGCATACGCTTTTTTTGCAATGACTTAAACTGAAAAATAATATAATTTATCACGAATCTATCAGACTGCTTGAATAAATTAATAAAATTGGCAGTCAATGAAAAATGGAAGCGGGAATCAAATAGTAGACAACAGTAGGTACTAAACAAAAGTACGACTCGCTTATTATTAAGTATGGACAGATCACAGGAGTATTAGGAGTCTTGGACGGATCCACGGACCACGGCCAATGTTCAGCATTTTCAGCGATCGCGACTGTTGCTCTTCACATAAACTTTAAATGCGACTATAAAACTTCCATTTTTAATTTTTGTATTTTTTATCTCGTTTATTTTATCGTACTAATGGAGTACGAAAGATTTTTTATGAATTAAAGCTCCTATAGAAAAGGGAAATTTGCTTCAAAAATTAAAACGCTACCGCGCTGACAGTATATGAGTTTACTTAGGCCTGTTTTATAGAACGAGAATCAATAAAAAACCCCTTTGCAGTAAACACCATGAGTGCGTTTTAGGGCCAGCTAGATGGGATGCTAATAATAATTACAAGTCTATGGGTACGTAAAGTCGAATTTTGAAATAAGAACATTTTAAAATTATTACTCGTCATTGCTGTAGCGATGCTCCCCCAGTAAGCTTTATCTTGAGCAACGTCTAATGCTAGCTCTTCAGGGCTTCTCACAGGTTCGACTAGTCCAGAGACAGGTCGTGTACCCAGCAGCAAAGCCGCGGGCGATACCTTTGACCGCCGCAGCTTGACTGATATTATCTTCCTTGGCAGAATAAAATTTGATTTCCGAACGTTCTATTCACGATACGAATTTGAATAAACGCGGGAATAGTTTTATATTTTATTTCAATTTTAATTTTACAGCACTGAAGTTATGGGCTTATTACAGTGAAAGAAATTAGCTTGATTAATTGACACCGTCTCTACAGTAAATGGCATTGACCTGCAATAATACACCCTATATCACCGCGTAACATAATCACACACATCTGATCGCACTGCGTCACAAATTAATCATAACACGCACATTCGGATATTAGACAAAATTATTTTAATTTTTTAACGGAACGTCACTATTACTGTCACTCAGGAATAAGAATACTGTTAATAAAAAAAATGATCTAATTTAAAAATTAGATTTAGTGTAAATAGTCAGCGCGTGCTTGGCTTGTGGCGGTCGACGCCATATTGGAACGCGAGGGTTGCTTCAGTTTACGCATGCGCTGTAGCCCTTACAGGGTTCCTATTTTAAATACCACCTCGATTCCAGTACTACGACATGATTTATATGTATTTTATCCATTGCGTGAGTAAACAGTGTGAATACTGGCGGTGGTAAACAATGAATGGCAATGGATTGTACAGTAGATGGTATTTCGAAGAGTTTTCGATGACGTCACAAAATAAGATGCGCTGTTTGTTTGTTTTGGACGAACCTACGTCAATTATTGGAGGTTTGTGCGTTATTAAAATAACCTTTTAAAACTCATAGCTACAATAAATTAATCATATTTAGAACCTACCTTTCAAAATTAATAAAAAAACTATGTTATTCCCTTTTGATTGATTAACATGCAGATAAAGATCAGGAATCGTTGACGTCACACTTTAAACGTCAAAGTTCAAACAGAGGCAGCCCAACAACTATAATAGGTAACTGGGCGGGACCGTTTCAAACTTTGTCGACAACAATATTCATAGTTTATTTATATGCCATATACATGCATATACAGGGTTATTGTTTAAATACTAACAACCTTGCAGGACTGCATTACTAACATGATAAACAACAATTTTTGTCCTATGACTATTTAAAAAACATAATAGAATTACCAAAAACAACCTTTCAGGATTTCGTTGTTCTATCTAGCACATTTGAATTCTGTATTTTGTTGTACATACTTACGCCTACCGTGCACTGTCACTCATGGCCGATTCCTATAATTTACGGACCGTTATCTGTCACAATTAAGACTCTTATGGTGCGTCCATGCTACGCGAAGCGAGCACGAGCCGAGCCTCGAACGAACAGGATTCGTTCGTTGCTCGCGATTGCAAGCATCGACGTACTTAACGAGCCTTCAACGAGCCTACAACCACGACATCTCAAATATGCCAAGCACACCTAGGGTTGCCAGATGTCCGGTTTTCGACCGGACAGTCCAGTTTTGTATAAGCTTGTCCGGTCAAGAAAATCTTGGAAAACCGGACAAAAGAATGTCCGGTTTTAGTCAAAATTACGTTATCTGGCGTTTGAACAGCTCTCGCCCAAACGCTGCGTTCGACACGTCGCCACCCTAGGCAATAAAACCTTATTAAAAGCAGTGACATCGAGTACTAAATATATGAAAAAGTAGAAAAAGATTGACTCTTATTTGAGCATTTGACATTTTAATTGTTAACAAGTTTGTTAACAGTAAATTTATCAGGTAATAAATAAAAATTAAAAACTTGTCCGGTTTTTTTTTGCAACACATCTGGCAACCCTAAGCACACCCCATTTCCTTTCTATGCTTCTTGGTGCCTATTACCACAGTAGATATATCTATCAGTACTAGCTCTTCATACAAACGGCCGGAACGCGAGTCATACCTACGCGCCACGATTTCGGTTCGCTTTCGGTTGGCAAACACTGGCAAACAGTCGCGAATGCGCTGCAGTGACGAACGAACGGTGTGATGGGTTTGTAAGCAGTAAGCGTGCGATTTATGACAAATATTCATTGAAATAATTAAAATAATTACAAGTAAGTACAATTACTTAATATGACAAAGAGAAATTATAGTAGACTATAATGTGCTTTTTTGGTTGCTTGACTTCGTCAATAACATAATACCTACCTGAATTCATAAATAAATAAGTGGATGGCTGGCTTGGGTGAAAAAAGTGACTACCTACGGTCAGGTTAAAAAAAAGTTGTAGTTCCTAGGCTAGACTTTCTACTTACTACTTATGTATGTACTTAGCTATTTACATATATTTATTGAATTAGACGAAATATTATTATAAAATGATTGTGAGAGTAATAAATGGTAGGTACCTGTACCTAGTAAGATTTACATAATAATTTACTTTTTAAGTAAGATTTTGCAGTAGGTAGTTAGAGGTTTTGATTGCTGTAGGTAACGCACACGCGATGTAATGGTTGATATTAAGTAACGTTTGCAACGGTTCGACATCGGATGGGTGACCAAAAAAATTGTTATTTCGATTTAGAGTATAGAGTATTCGAGTATCTCCGTGCTGTAGGTAATGGGGTCATGAAAAAATATAATATATTACTCGTCTGTTTCTTGCATTTTATTGAACACTTCCTATTTCATTCACAAAAAAATCATTTTATCAAATAAAAAATATAATTATATACAATCACAAAACTAGACAAGTAGGTAGATGAAATTAAAATACTGTAGGTGGGCAGCCCTATCGCGTGTTCACGAACCGTGAAGCTGTAGGCAATTATAATCAAGAAAAGGGTCGAGTCATTTTACTGTTTGATATATCTACTGTGCTATTACCTTCGGCCAAATATCAGACAGTTTACATTAAAAAAAAAAAACGGAACACCTAGTCACGATCAAAGTGTTGATAGTTCGATAGATAAATGCTCTATTAGGACAATGGCACCAACCTTGATAAATGTGAATGTGGAATAACCTTGGTATGATATATTAAAATGCCGGCTAATTCTGTACCACACTTCGCGTAGGTACCGACAACAGAACACTGAAATTTCCCACATTTTTTCCATTAACACAATCTATTATTGATACATTACATAAGTTTAGTTCCTCGTTTCATAATAAAAGCCTAATGGTGCGTCCATGCTTGGCGAACCGAGCACGAGCCGAGCCACGAACGAGCACACTGTGAGCACGATTCACGTAGCGTGGCCGGGCTTGCGAGCCTCGAACGAGCATTAGTAGCGTGCTCGACTGCGCTCCGCCCGATTGTCAGTTTTTTCACGAACACAGGGATTCGCATCGCGCTCGTTGTAGGCTAGTTGAAGGCTCGTTAAGTACGTCCACGCTTGAAATCGCGAGTGAGTTCGTTCGAGTCTCGGCTCGTGCTCGCTTCGCGTAGCATGGACGCACCATTAGAATATGTATTCTAATGGTACGGCGTCGTGTGACGGGTCGCTCACTTCCCTCCAATATGGCGAGGAGGGCGATGGCTGCCACACGCGTCATACTTGTGAACAGGTGCTGCTTGTGGGGGCTGGTCTGCTTAAGTTTGCTATTTATTTACTTATTAAATATTTTTTCAGTCTACTTTGTAATTTTGCCGCCGCGCCCCGCGGGGCACGCAATTGTTTTCAGTGCGATTAGAATGTAAATATTATGTAATTAATCTAAGCCTATTTTGAAAAGAGTAATTGCTGAGTTTATTGCCGGCTCTTCTCAGCAAA
Organism: Achlya flavicornis; assembly: GCA_947623365.1. NCBI lineage: Eukaryota > Metazoa > Arthropoda > Insecta > Lepidoptera > Drepanidae > Achlya > Achlya flavicornis. The sequence goes on along the minus strand of OX392468.1, from coordinate 2,981,423 downwards.
TGCAACCTTCCGAACCGGTATTAGAGTATTAGAGTCAGACTTTTCATAAGTGCCTGCGAAGGTCTATTTGAATAAATGATTTTGAATTTTATTTTACCAAAGATCCAATCTCGTTGTACAAACCAACCTGTAAGTAATCAGAAAATGTTTTTACTCTTCTCGTTGAGGATACTGGAATCATGAACTCCTACACAAAACACCAGCTTCTAATATTAGTCTGTCACAAACCGTTAAGTGGCAAAATACTTATTTTGATCAAGTTCCAGTGGACAGGCGTACCGTTCCATCCGCCTCTTCATTGTAGCCTCGCTGACCCATTGGTCCCGACTTCGCGCGAAAAAACATGATGGATTCAAGACGATTATTATTTTGGCGGTCTATGTTACGAGAGGAAAGCGATTTATGAAGATTTGAACATTGCACTGCTTATTCATCATCATCATCAGCCTTTCTTAAATCCACTGCTGAACATAGACCTCTCCCAGAGCGCGCCACTCCCTCCGGTTTCTTGCCACCCGCATCCAACCCAGTCCGGCCACTATTTTGAGGTCAGTCCATCGGGCTGGGGACGCCCCACACTACGTTTGCCAAGACGCGGTCTCCACTTTAAGACTCGTCCGCTTCATCGACCGTCAGTTCTTTGAGACCGTCAATTCGTTGAGCTATGTCGGTCACTTTGGTTTATTGTTGCACTCCTTACATGAAGTAAATAGTTTATTATAGCTCACACTTAGGTCCCCATCGATTGTAGACCCCCACCCCCTTATTAATTAATAAATAAGGTGTAAGTCAGTCTTGTACCACCCAGGTATTAAGATAGCCCCAATCGTTTTTGTTTATATGACATTAAAAGTGACGGATATATTTAAAACCTAGGTATTACTATAATTCACTTACACCTTATTTATTAATAAGGGGGCCAAAGTTTATAAGTTGCAAGTAATTCTAACAGCATATTATTTAAAAAAAAACATGAATGTATTTGTTGCTCTACAAAGTCTCTTAGATATAAAACGCTAATCGCTAGAATCTTACGTTTGTACCATACTATACACCCACGATGTTATTTTCATGTTTTTGCTTTCTTTTATTCGAACCGACAACGGTATACCTACCTATTTTTTCAACGAATTTTGTTGCGAACTAAAATTACCTTCAGTTCTACAAAATAAGAGAAAAAACCCAACGACAAGCAACCTTTGTATTTTATGTAACGAAAAAAGCTTGAGCCTAAGGAGGCAGCATCCATCCTTCTGATGGTAATTAACAGTTGCCTATGGAGATACTCAATGCTTGGAATCCCCTTGGCACAAAGCCTAGATGATAACTTTACTGGTTTCAATCGATATCCCCCTTAGAAGTCGAATTTTGTAAAACCCTTTCTTAGTGGATTCTTACCTTTTATAAGGAATCTGTATACAAAATTTAAAGTATCTACAATCTACACTGTCCTGACTTGTCAATCAGTCAGTTTCTCATAAAATAAATAAGATAATATTATAATTTCATGTATTCAGTACAAATTATAATTCTATATGCATGAGCAATTTCGCCTACATATGTTAGTGTCTAGCTTTTAAAACCTGTTGTTTATCTAAAAATATTCTATCAATACCGACACAGATAACTATCTTAATTAACTATTAATAGTTTGTAATTAATTAAACATTCTTCACACGAGCACACGCAGCACTGTTTGTATTTGCAGTGAACTAATTAACACCATTAATGAATTTTATCCAATCAGGGCCCACGAATAGTCATCGTCGCGTCGTACCGCGTGCGCGTCATTGGATGAAATAATTAATGGTGTTCGTTACGATTACCACCAAAGTTACGCGGTAGAGCCCCAGAATGTAAGAAGTTATCAGAAAACCGCAAAATTACGTAATAGCTTAGCTATAGCTAATCCGAAAATCAGCAGAGCAGCATAATAATTAATATTTTTTTATTATATGCTTATATAATGGTGCGTCCATGCTACGCGAAGCGAGCACGAGCCGAGCCTTGAACGAACAGGATTCGTTCGTTGCTCGCGATTTCAAGCGTGGACGTACTTAACGAGCCTTCAACGAGCCTACAACGAGCGCGATGCGAATCCCTGTGTTCGTGTAAAAACTGACAATCGGGCGGAGCCCAGTCGAGCACGCTACGAATGCTCGTTCGAGGCTCGCAAGCCCGTCCACGCTACGCGAATCATGCTCGCAGTGTGCTCGTTCGTGGCTCGGCTCGTGCTCGGTTCGCCAAGCATGGACCCACCATAATATGCAGTTATTCTAATTTTAATAGGAAATTAAGTCTCATATCAGTTAACTTTCCTCATCAATATTTAAAGTACTTTCCCTCGATATGGCATAGCCGTGGGACGCCCTCTTACTAGATAGCTTCTACTTATAGCGTAAGAGTGTATCTCCTACGATATAAGTAGAAGCTATTGACTAAGAAAGTATTTTCTGAAATACTCCCTCGCGGATAAAAATGGGAGATCGTGGATGAAACGGGGCGGGACAGAAAACTAATCATCCTAACTATCCTAACTTAATATTATAAATGCGAAAGTGAGTGTTTGCTACGCCTTCACGCCTCAACTACTCAACGGATCATCATGAAATTTAGCATGAAGATAGGCTATGGTATGGAGAAGGACATAGGCTTCTTTTTATCACGGGAACGCGGGTGAAGCCGAGGGGGACAGCTAGTACCATTACAAATAATAATTTTGTTTGTTTATTACCTCTTGTCTCTTCAACGGTGTAAATAATCTGTTTTAGGAGAGGTAGAGCGTAGCGTTTATTCGCTCAAAGAGCAGCTCGACTGGGGAAGTACCTCCACCTTACAGAATACCGCAGATAAATAACTTTATGTTGTGTAAAGTTGTGTTCCTGCGCGTGAGTAAGGTCGCCAGAGCTCATTGGGGAGGGGGGAAAGGTCGGTAACGCGTGAGCGATGCTTCGTGTGTTGTAAGCGTCCATATGGCTACGGTTACCGCTTGCCATCAGGTGGGCCGCATGCTTGTTAGCCGACTTAGTCGTATAAAAAAAAAAAAAAGAAAAGGATGAAAATTGGTCCCCGGGCCACGGAGAAAAACCTAGTCTTCTTTTATCCCGGGAACCCAGACCAAAGTCAAACTCGCCAGAGCTCATAGGGGAGGGGGGAAAGGTCGGTAACGCGTGAGTGATGCTTCCTGTGTCGCAAGCGTCCATATGTCTACGGTAACCGATTACCATCAGGCGGGCCGAATGCATGTTTACCGACATAGTTATATATAAAAAAACTAAATGTTGGAAACATAATAAATATCCTGACATTCTTCACAAAATCCCAAAGTAAGCAGAACTTGTACTATGGAAACCAGATAACTGATATAACTTAATATAGATCATTTCAGCCAGACAGTCATGCAGACATGTTCATGGCTCATGGACACGAACCTACGACCTGTGACGCGTTAGGTGGAATATTACCCATCCACGCCAACTGGTCCGTCGACCAGTTTAACCATCTTTCATTCTAAGCTTCACGGTCCATGCCATTAGCATCTTGGTTCTCAGTACAATCGATTGAACGTCATTGTTATAATAATTGCAGTGCAGTTATTCTTTAATCTACTTTATCTTTAAGGAAGTACGAAGGTTTTGCAACGTTCTCAGGTATTAAGAGGAAATGCTGGTGGCGTTTGTTCCATACAAACGTAATCCTCAGTTTCCTCTTTGGATAATGAAACTAGAGCAATGTTCATTTTACCATGCAATCTGTAGGTACCACTGTATGTCCCTCGGTTGTGTTTTTCTCCATAAATTAATTATTATAAGAATTAAGAGCCTTCTAAAATCAAACTTAACATTTTTAACGCCCTTATCAGACGTTCAGCGAACAAATTTGACGAATATAAGAAAAAAAGGAAAACCGACAGATATAGCCGAAGCCCTATGATTCTTGTTTTTTTTTTTAAATCGATTCTGTTTTGGATTAGAAAACCGGGGATTACTAAATAGCGCCAAGCTGTTGTTGTCTCTATCGCCCTCGGGCGGGATAGGTCGGGCACAGCGCGACAGTAATAGATATGATGAAAACCTATTTTTCAAATTTCTTGCAGCCATCCTTTCCTCTTAAGACGTGAGGGAAAGTGGTATTACCTGTTTCATATTGGATGCTCGTGAGATCGTCAGGTTGGATCGAGGATTGCTTTGTTCATGATGTAATACTTGATTGTTATTGCGAGTCAATCAAAGAGTGACTTTGAATTGCTAGAAGGTAATCTATGTACTGTAGAGTATGTAGAGTCATTTTGTTGTATGTTGTTTTGGTGGAAGTTCTTCGACGATTCATTTTTTAATTGAGGATATTATACCAGTGTCCGTTTGTTTTAAGGGTTTTATATGTCTCTTAGCAAAATTGTTGTCTCTCCAGTTCACCCGCTGAATGGAAGAGGCCCAAAACCATTTGTTGTGGCAATAAATGGGGGAGGATTTTTCAGCAGTGGACATGCTTGGCTTCATAATAATGAGGATAGATATTATAAATGGGAGAGCTTGTGGGTATGTTTGTGTGAATTTTACCTTTTTTTTTAATACCGGTTGGTATGGATTTGGTTAGATGATACTTTTTATCGCAGGCACAAATGCCACCAGTCCATTGTCAGATGCACTCAGTCGACGTTTAAATGGAGAACACTTCACTATCCTGTAATACTTATCATATTGATTATCCTGTATACTTGTCTTATGATTCGTCATAAAAGCTGTAGTATGCTAGTAAAATAGAGCTACCTATAAAAGTCCAGACATTGAGAAATATATTGAAGCTATCATAAACTTAATGTTATGTTAAATTGAACTGCAACTTATAGTTTATTTTTATTAAAGTCTACTCACCCGTTAGCAATTTGCAATATTCATAAAACGAAACACATTCGCAATGCTCGTTGGGTCACAGTTCAATATTAAAATCAGTCAATTTCGAAATACTATGAATTTAAACAGATTTGCGTAAATAATTCGATGGTGAAAGAGAGCGGTTCAAAAAAAGAACTCGTGGATGAAACGAATCAAAACTAAATAAAGAAATGTACCGACGAATCGTGTGACTGGCCTTAGGTAGAAATCACTATTTTTAATTCATTAACACAAATTATTCTGTATTTTTGTTACAATAGACTGTTACAGTTTGATTACATTCTCTACAGCCAATCACCAAACAATAGCATTAAATTCTCACGCAGCGGAACAATTTATAATGCATTACATTGTTACAATTATACCCCCTTATTAATAAATAAGGTGTAAGTCAGTATTGTAACACGCAGGTATTAAGAGCCTCAATCCTTTTTGTTATATGACATTAGAAAGTGAGGGATATATTTAAAACCTAGGTATATTACAGTACCCGGCGATAAATATTGCACATCGACCTTTGGGAAGAGACAATCGGCTAATTTCGGCTTCGTAGAGCATTATCTCTGTCGCACGAAATACAAACAGTCCGGTATCTATTAGGAGCTGTTAAAACAATTATGATTTGCTTCTTTTGATAATTATTTTTATTCTTTGTATAAAATACACAATTTTTTCTATAAGTGTACATGTTCACATTATGTTTACGTAAAGGTTTCCCTCTTTTTCCTAATGATGCCATAGTACAACTTTAAATTATTTAATTTTGGGGGTGTTAACAACTCTAAATATATTTTTTGAACTGGACGCGACCGCACTCTATCGAACTTGAACAACGACTGACAAAACGTCACATAGGTAGTGTGCGATAGAGATAATGCTCTACGAAGCCGAAATTAGCCGATTGTCTCTTTCCAAAGGTCGATGTGCAATATTTATCGCCGGGTACTGTACTATACTTGACTTACACCTTATTTTATTAATAAGGGGGATAGCGATAAATTAAAGTGATAATGACGATTACATTGTTTGTCTTAACTAGGCTAAATATCAAATAACTGGCTACATAATAAGACTGCAACATTTATAATTACTTCCGTGAGAACAAGGCGGCTAGCCTTGATCAAATCAGCTGACATTTTGCTTACCAATCGTCCCGGTTATTGTAACCGGTATTTATTTTTTGTGCCCTTTAGTTAGGTATAAAATAGAGAAAGTTTACAGTTTGTTTTGAATTTTTAACCGACTTCATAACTCCGTCATTTATGAACCTTTTGATACCTCATAACTCCGTCATTTATGAACCGAAAATTCTTTTTTTGTCTGGAAGGGCACACTTCCCGTTTGGTCCCATTGTCATCAGATCAGGATTTGATTACTTCTTCGTGTACTTTGAAGTCGGTTTAAGTTTTTTGTAAAACAGTCAATTATTAATAATAAATCTTACGCTGTTAACACTGTTATTGTTTTATGAAGTACCAAATGTTTTTTTTTTTTTTTTTTATACCTACCACTTAGGTGGCAATTGCCAAGTACACTTTTAATTTTAATCACGAAATGTTTTTATACTCTTTAACAAACATGTAAGTACATATAGATTGCTATCTAACATTTAATTCTGACAAACTAACAGCAGTTTGTTGGCAGATACAGTTCTTGTTTTTTAGTTGTACGATATTTATCCTTAGTTACCACAACTCACGACCAAACATACAAAGCTTCTTGGTATTTTTACAATTTTCTGAGGTAATGTTGTTTGATATTTATCTTAAAGTTGTTATTTTTATTTTAGCACGATTAATAAATAAAATAAAAAAAATAAAAAACTGTTTATTTCAGGCCTTGTTACACCCATATTAATGCAGTTACATAGATTTTCAAAAATTATACATTTAAAATTATCGACGGCTGCCGTTCAGTCACTTCTTATTTACATCCAAATGGATGGACATCCAGTGTCGCTTTATGGGGTTCTGTACGTAGTCAGAGACAGCCCTCAGTATACCATTGTTGGAACGACTCAGCCTACTCCAAAAAGACGCTATACGAGTACGAATAATGGCAAAAAAATCGGGAACCCTCGCCTCGAAGAACATGCTCGACGCACTGCAGTATCTCGGCAACCTCATAAGAAACCCGATTAATGGTGCAATTATTTATTTTATTACAACCCAGACCGTATTACGTTCGCCATAATAATTGAGGGTAGCAGGGCAGGATCTTTATGTTTCTCACTTTGGCTTCGGACTTGCATTATCTTATAATCATTGTTAATTTAAAAGAGCTTGAGTACTTCTTCAATGAATTACACAAAGAATGGTCACGCATGTTAACAAATACCATAAACTGATCACGCGATACGACGTGGAAATAAAAACTTAATCATTTTAATTCTTTAAAGGCATCACACAAAAAAAGCCAGGATTTAAATAGGTATATTGAAAATAATTGGACTTTTTTACAAAAAACTTAAACTGCATTCAAAGTACACTAAGAAGTAATCAAGTCCTTCTCTGCCTGACAATGGGACCAAACGGGAAGTGTATCCTCCATCCAGACAAAAAAATATTTTTTTAAATCGTTTAATAAATGACGGAGTTCTGAGGTTACAAACGTTTAAAAAAATACAACCGAATTGAGAACCTCCTTTTTTTTGAAGTCGGTTAAAAAAACATGGGAATATTATGATAAAAATTGTAATAATGAGCAGAGGGAGATAAAGAATGTTGAAGTGACGATTTAGAAAAAATATTGCAACAATCCTAAAAACATTGAATAGTCAAGGCAGAGGAGGTCGAATCTCTACTTACTGTAGAAATAATTTAAAGGTTAAATAAACTAGAGTATATCATGCAGATACAGAATATTTATGTAATGATTAATTAGATAATTGGACTGACCTTTACTAGAAAATCCAATAACAATTTAAGATTTCAATAAAGTGCCGTTATTAAACTCAGGGAAACTACACAAAGATATATCATTGCAATGAACCATGGTGATGCAATAACTTTTAACGAGGCTGGATGAAGTAACGGTATAGATACAGTCGGATGTTTTGCCCGAGAAAAGTGTGTTAAAGTGTGCTAAGTGATTGAAGCATTTGCTGTTCCGTTTGAATGCCGATACGATAAGTGAGATGATAAATGATTGATAGGAGCGATTCTGTTATCTGATTTAGACATCACATTTTTGGACTGAACTATTTATTGCCGTAACTGTTGCAATAAAAAAAAAGTACAGATTTTATTTTTAACGGTAACCGCGAAATACGCGCAATTAATGTGGTTAAGGAGAATTTAAAATCTATCGAAAAGCGTTTACAATAGATACTCTCCAACCAGGTCTCCAACCAGGTGGCTTGACCTCATAAAATCTGCCATGCAATGTACGATTACCGAATGTTCCCGAAACGCCACAAACAGACAAAAATGCAGGAACATTGCAAATGCAGCGGTCATGCGCGAAAGGGACTATCCATGACCACGACCACTCTGCCAAGAGTGCACGAGTAAGAAGAAGAACTAAGTAATAATGCACTTTAGATTATCTTCCTATGTACAATACATATAAAGAAAGTAACTCTATAATACTTCACGCACGGCTAAAGGATCTCAACACAAGTAGCCTTCTAAATCAAATCAAAATTTAAGAGAGGTAGAGCGTAGCGTTAATTCGCTCAAAGAGCAGCTCGACTGGAGAAGTACCTCCACCTTACAGAATACCGCTGCCAAATAACTTTATGTTGTGTAAAGTTGTGTTCCTGCGCGTGAGTAAGGTCGCCAGAGCTCATTGGGGAGGGGGGAAAGGTCGGCAACGCGTGAGCGATGCCTCGTGTGTTGCAAGCGTCCATATGGCTACGGTAACCGCTTACCATCAGGTGGGCCGTATGCTTGTTTGCCGACTTAGTCGTATAAAAAAAAAAAAAAAAAAAAAAACAGATAAAATAACAATAAGAAAGATAACAGTGAAAATATTCATAGTAAATGCAAACAAACAAACTGGCAAAACTTAATCACACACTTATCAATCAGCTCATGAACATTTCGTTGTACGATTTAAAACTAATCCTAACTAATCATACTAAGATGACAGGCATATCAATGTACTTGCTTACTGCTGTTTATGTTTTCACGTACGAGCAAAGACGAGACATTGTTATGGGAATGGATAGATTGACAGTTGATGTTGTTAGATAATTGTCAATCAACACTGAACTTGCATCATTGAAGAGCATAACAATACTACAACACGAGGATCTTAAATATATTTTTGCAACGCGCGAGATACTCTAACCTAACCGCTTACCAACAGTCACAGTAATAGCATAAAAAGCTTACTATTAAATATTTTGATACAATACAATACTTGAACTAACATAATAAATAAAAATCAATGGGGGTCGCTCACTTCCCGCCAATATGGCGAGGAGAGAGATGGCTGCCACACGCGTCATACTTGTGAACAGGTGCTGCTTGTGGGGGCTGGTCTGCTTAAGTTTGCTATTTATTTACTTATTAAATATTTATTCAGTCTACTTTGTAATTTTGCCGCCGCGCCAGGACACGCAATTGTTTTCAGTGCGATTAGAATGTAAATATTATGTAATGAATCTAAGCCTGTTTTGAAAAGAGTAATTGCTGAGTTTATTGCCGGTTCTTCTCAGCAAATGCAACCTTCCGAACCGGTATTAGAGTATTAGAGTCAGACTTTTCATAAGTGCCTGCGAAGGTCTATTTGAATAAATGATTTTGAATTTTTTGAATGAACAGCAAATTCTGTACAAAATATGTTTAGCTGACGGATTACGATAACAACTTATTGACTAATTTAACAATATTATGTGTCACTAGAATCGTTTACTTCAAGCCGGTATTTAAATCAGTAGCAACTTCATGGTTCCATCACATGCCACACTGGTGATGGCAGTAGTATTTTAAAGGATTTGAGAAATAAAAAGAAACAGGATAATAATTTGCATCTTCGTAAATTACTTTTATACAAAACTGTTATAATAGAACTGTTCAAATCATTTATTTATACCACTGATTCACCACATCCCGTTACAGAAAGTTGAGAAACAAAGCTAACAGATAGTTTTTAAATGTTTCCTTGCCATATGTCATATCTTCGGAAAAACATGATAATTCTTCGTATGCTAAGATATATAAATATTCAAATTCGTTCTGTATTTTGATTGTTCTGGATTCTTAAGAATCTATCAAAACTATAAAAGTTATTTTATTCCAGCTTTAACTTGGCATTTCTGTACAGAACCAACTTGGCAAGATTCCAGTTCATATTCCCTTGACCAAGTGAACTCTACACAGATGAATATAAAGACCTCAGCATTATTGATCCGACCCTGATAATGTAAAAAGTAAGAACATTAAAAAATTTACTATCGAATATCAAGGCGAGATTCCATAGCACCTTTAGATAACTTATTAACTAATGATATATGAATAGTGCCTTTCTCAGCTTCAAGCTAGAATTAAAATTGAAGCTAAGAATAATTTTGCTGGGTTCATTTAAAAATTTGACCCTATTAATTTGGTGTAACGACAATGTATAGGTATTATTTAGTTTTTACCATAGTTAGTTTTGTGATTGACTAAAATCGCACCAGGATTAGTGATGATGTGGCCGATGGTGATAAGAATACAAAGCCAAAAAGGAACTGGCTCTCAAGTGCAGCTGTCGGAACTATGTCGGACGGGACAGATCGATAAGTGGTTGCCGACAAATATTCAAATTGCCGGGAGGGTACTAAAAAAGGACTAAAAAGAACCATGATTTACGCACGAATACTTATATTTTCCTTGACCGAAAGCTCAAGATCAGTGTAGGATACGAACCATGTTCTTCGCCACGGCAGTCAAAGTTACTACAATCTCCTACGACTAAGCATCATAATAAATTAATACACAATTTAAAATCCCTTACCTAAAGGAGAAAAATGAGTGATTCAATATCGTCAATGTAAGTATTGAAAAGGTTGTTAACTTTGCTTTATCTCTTCGAGAGTTCGGTAATTCTAATAATGCGATCAGATTGCCCAACCCAATTAGTACAAGGTAATTACGCTTACCTTTAGTAAGCATTTCTTACTTCACTAGTCTTCGTATTTCGTTTTATTCGTCATGGTTTATTAGCGAGGCAAGTTTCTTTGGAACATTACTTATTTCTTTTCCTTGTTTTGCTACTTGCGCAACTTTACTTATAAGGTCATGTGTTACCGTTACTTGAAAATAAAACATCTACTTTATATTCAGCATCCAATCTATCCATTCTAAAATAAATCTCCTACCGTTAAGATAACTTCATGTCTTGACTTTTTTGCATCTGCAATTCTTTAAGAATAACAGCCCAGTTTTTTCAAAATCATCTATACAGCCTCGTCAAGTTCATTGTCTTTTTTTAAATAATTGTGTACCTTACAAACATATCTGGTACCATTAAAATAAATTCTATAATTTCATCTCTTACATTTGGATTTCTTATTTTACATGTTTTAGTATTGCAGTTTGTTAAGCTATTATTGCATTCTCATCTAGGCGCCCGCGCTCACGGTCGATTGATATAGCAACAAAAAACCGGCCAAGTGCGAGTCAGACTCGCGCACCGAGGGTTCCGTACAAACCTGTAGGTATATAAGTAAATGGTAGTATAGACCTGAGTATTTGATTTTAATTTCAATTTATGACGTATTAAAAAAAAACTACTTACTAGATCTCGTTCAAACCAATTTTCGGTGGAAGTTTCCACCGTAATGTACATCATATATTTTTTATAGATTTATCATTCTCTTATTTTAGAAGTTACAGGGGGGGGGGGACACACATTTTACCACTTTGGAAGTGTCTCTCGCGCAAACTATTCAGTTTAGAAAAAAATGATATTAGAAACCTCAATATCATTTTTGAAGACCTATCCATAGACACCCCACACTTATGGGTTTGATGAAAAAAAAAAATTGAGTTTCAGTTCTAAGTATGGGGAACCCCCAAAAATTTTTGTTTTTTTTCTATTTTTGTGTGAAAATCTTAATGCGGTTCACAGAATACATCTACTTACCAAGTTTCAACATTATAGTTCTTATAGTTTCGGAAATAAATGGCTGTGACATACGGACAGACAGACAGACAGACAGACATGACGAATCTATAAGGATTCCGTTTTTTGCCATTTGGCTACGGAACCCTAAAAATAATAAACGCACCGAACACGCACGGATGACCCGGCTATCCTCTTACGTCCTGGGGGGCTAAAAAGGAAGCTAAAGCAATATTGCTACGCAATTAATTTTTTCGAATTCTCGGCAGATCCTAAGTGATTCCAATATTTTTTGGTAAAATAGTTATTATATACTCATTATATACAATTCAATTCATTAAAAGATTTGGAATTGATGAATTGCTTAAGATCTGCTTTAAATTCGAAAAAATGAATTGCGTTAGCAATATTGCTTAGCTTCCTTTTTAGGGGGCCTGAATCTAGCTCAGAGCAATTCTGCAATAGACCTGACATTAGTAGTCAAATTGGTTTCCCAAAATAGCTGAGATCCATTATCTGTTGCAACAGCCGCGTGACTTGCGTCTCGCATGCATCACGTTTACGATTTGTAACTTGCACCGATATCATCTGAGAACACCATAGCCTTGATACTTTTAGTTGCGACTTTCGGCGATTCTCGATTCGACCGCAACAGTGTTTGGTTGCGGAATTTAAAGACTCCAATAAATATTAGTCACAGGTATTGCCTTCATTCATATATCTGACTATGAATGTTGTAAGTTTTCATCAGGCTAGAGAAAAATCATCACTTAGATAGAATAGTGAAGAGCCTATTCATACTCAAAAAGAAAATGACTGACCTTCGCCGATTAAAGATATAAGCAGTGTTACACTTGCTAGCGTTTTTTACCCAAATCCAATATTGCAGTTAAAAAGTATCAAGTCTGTAGAGTTTCTAGAATGCATACCGGCCTCAGTTCGTCTCGTTTCGTAAGGAGACGCGGGAAAGGCGACTGGCGGTCACGACCCAGAGTTTGAAAAAACTATGTTATTATTCGATGTAGCACATTTAGCAATGACCTGCTCTATCGATTATAGTCGACTGAGTATCGATAAAATGCTATCTTTAATAGTTTAGCCTCTGACTAACTGTAGCTGTTTATTTCTATACGTACATTATGATCCTATGTTTTATCTTATCTTGTGGAGGGGCCAAGAAATAGCTCGGACACTTCGACCCATTGGGATCTATAGAGATAATAGAGAAGTAATACATAGGATACATCCTATGTATTACTTCTCTAAACGAAATCAAAATTTATGATATGAAAAAATACTCAATTTTTCGAGTGAGTGTCGCTTCTATTTGTAAGAAAAGTTACTACTCGTTGCTTATATTAAGTACAAATTTAATTACGAAATCTCGCTCTCAATATCTATAAACTCACGTTCACATCTTTCATATAATTTTGCAATAAATTATATCGCAAATGATTTATAAACTGTCGATAGCATTGAAAAATTTCATTCAGAAAACGTGCCAAAAGTAGGTATCCCTTGAGACTTTTAATTTAGCTCTAATCGTTGTGCCACTTTATTTTAGGCATAATGTTCTCAAATGAAACATGCAAAATTATGGCCCATATCTATTTCATTATTGAATTAATCCTTTATGTTATGAGATTATACTGTGCTCTATTATTTAATATGTATTCTATATAATATATATTATTATGTATTATATAATATTATGTACTATATAATGTATATTTTTATGTATTCGTTTTTTAATATTTTTATTTATTTAAGTGTATTCATATGTGTTACACCTGCCATATTGTCATATATCCTGTTACCCAAAGGTTGTCTGGAAGAAATCAATTAAGCGATAAGGTCGCCTTTTGTGTATTCCTTCTTATTGTATTTTATTGTTATGTTTCGTCTGTTCTATCTTAATCAAGAATACCCAAAAAAACTTTTTTTTTTTATATTTACACACAACATTAATACTAAAGATTACTAGCATTAGATTACTCTTATTTTACTCTCTAAATCCATTTTTTTAAATACCCTCACATACTTACACAAACAAATAAAAATATTTCGATAAATAAATTAAAGAAGTGAATGTTGAGTGGTTAACATTATATAAAATGAGATTGCCCAATTGAAGTCAATCTGAATTACTCAGAATACCAATTACAGATCATTAGATTACATTCGAAGCATGTACAGTCAACCTTCTAAATGTCATATAAAATTAAAAAGCTATAGGTATGTCAAGGACATAAAATTACCGCGAAAAACCATAAAATGTTATGGTATGAACATGTTAAGACAGAATGACAGTTATGTTGACAGGAGAGATGGAGATGATAAAAATTATATTCTAGAAATATCACAAACTAACGTAACTACGATGTAATCTTCAAGCTGTATTGAATTACATAATGTATTTTTTAAATCCTCAAGTTAAATTAAATCGAAGAAAGGTAGAAAAGAAACACATAATATATTATATTTGTGATTTCATCATCATGATTTCTGCGGATCTCAAATATCTGCATGAGACAGAAAAAAGCTATTTTAATGTACACATAATAATCACCTTCTACATAAAGGCATCATATATAGCGCAACTATTTCTAGTGACATAATTATCAAAATATTGACTTCATAATGAGATAAGCGCTCGTGGTGTAGCATGATTAGCCGTTCTTAATCGATCGGCAAAGTTAAGCTACGTCTGTCTTGGTCGGTACCTGGATGGGTGACCGCCTAGTGGTATTTCAAATCGAGCGTTTCCGTGCTTCGGAAGGCACGTAAAGCCGTTGGTCCCGGTTATCACTTAATTGTGATAGTCGTTAAGCTAGTTGGATGCCTCCTAGGCGGCTTGAAAAAATCCAATAGTAGGTTGACCACTAGCCTACCTCCACCGATCCGCAGTGGGCACGCGTGGTGGAGTATCTGCCCATTCCCTTTTACCCTGATTTGTGAAAGGAGGCCTGTGCTCAGCAGTGGGACATTATAGGCTGATGATGATGATGATGATGATGAATGAGATAAGAATGACATTCTTATACATAATATTAAAATGCAGCACTGTACAGTTTATTACCACAGTCTAACTATATCAGAAAAATCTAGAAAGCCCGCTTAGAGTCCTGCCTATATTTGATGTCAACACTTATAAAATGTATATTTTCGTCAAACAATAACCTAACTAAGAAACTATAACACTTAGAAACTGTTAACAAATGTCAAATTATTAAATTTGTATGACAAGCTGTGATTTTGAGTGTCGTTAGGAGTTTCCCAAGCGCATAAGTAGTCTCCTCTATAACAAATATAATGTTACAATTTTTTGCGTCCGACTATACAAGTTAATAAAAATGCGGTCAAAGTTAACCGCAGACAAATCTTAAATAAAAATAACTACACATTTCAATGAAAGTTTCACGGATTTATTTGTTCTCACTTTCCTGATGAAATCTCTCCAAAGTTTATGACCCATATCAAATTGATTTGTAAACGGACGTTTAAAACATTAATGTGGTAGAAATACATATTTGTACATTCTCCTTTATTTACTCAAAGTAGGAAAGTATGAATGTAATGTTTTTACAATATACACCGACGAATAAATAATGTAAAAACCGGCCAAGTGCGAGTCAGACTCGCGCACCGAGGGTTCCGTACAAACCAGTAGGTATATAAGTAAATGGTAGTATAGACCTGAGTATTTGATATTAATTTCAATTTATGACCTATTAAAAAAAAACTACTTACTAGATCTCGTTCAAACCAATTTTCAGTGGAAGTTTGCACCGTAATGTACATCATATATTTTTTATAGATTTATCATTCTCTTATTTTAGAAGTTACAGGGGGGGGGACACACATTTTACCACTTTGGAAACACTTCCATTTTTTTCTAAACTGAATAGTTTGCGCGAGAGACACCTCTCGCGCAAACTATTCAGTTTAGAAAAAAATGATATTAGAAACCTCAATATCATTTTTGAAGACCTATCCATAGACACCCCACACTTATGGGTTTGATGAAAAAAAAAAAATTGAGTTTCAGTTCTAAGTATGGGGAACCCCCAAAATTTATTGTTTTTTTTCTATTTTTGTGTAAAAATCTTAATGCGGTTCACAGAATACATCTACTTACCAAGTTTCAACATTATAGTTCTTATAGTTTCGGAAATAAATGGCTGTGACATACACGGACAGACAGACAGACAGACAGACAGACAGACAGACAGACAGACATGACGAATCTATAAGGGTTCCGTTTTTTGCCATTTGGCTACGGAACCCTAAAAAGTATATAATAACGATGCAGAAATTCTAAATTAATTGCTTCATTAGGTCCTGTTATGAAGTCCTCCATGGAACCTCTTCTATTATTTGAAGTTGGTTAAAATTAGTCGATTTTGACCTTTCCCTTATTGATAACCTTTGATCAAAGATGAACCTCTCCTGATTAAAGGTCAATCAATGCGCTTCAATGCCATCCCGGAAAACCTTATCTAACCAAACCCCATATAAATATATAATATATATGTGTAGCATATATAGTTGGAATGAGAGAGACCTAACGTGAAAAAATTCCAAAACGACTTTGACACTTGACAGGATTTTACAAGAACCAGGACTAGCTGTCCCCCCCGGTTTCACCCGAATTCCCGACTAGCCTATAACGTAGCTTATGCATAGCGTAGATAATGTAGCTTCATATTAGTGAAATAATTTTTCTAATCCAACTGGTGGAACTGGTGGTTCCAGAGATTAAACCGTTTAAACAAACAAAACAAACAATCAGTTGTCATGTTTGTGATTCCGGGATTTGAGAGGAGGTATTATCCACTCTATGTTACTTACTTCCTCGAAGTTTAGGTTAATAAACTCTCATCTTATAAGTTAGATCCCGATCTCTGCTTATAAGTTAGAAAATGAATCTATTCAATATAAATCAATAAGAATGTCTAACTCTACCTCGCTCTCTAGTAGTAAATGGTAGCTAGATTATACTTGACCAATCTAGATAAGAGACTGATATCGTAAGATAGTAGTACCAAGAACTATATAAATACAATTTACATTATACTACATAATATGTACTGTAGTGTAGGTGGCAAATGTTTGCCACATTCGCAATAGCAAATTTGACCACAAGGTTTTTTATAACCTCCATAAAATATCAAGAAAACTATGTCACCGTATTGATTATCACATACAAAATACGTTTGTGATATTTGACATTTACTAAGGAATATGAACTTTAATTTTGTAGCTATTGAATTATTTCTTGCTCGACACAAGAATATTTACGCAACAAATTACATTGTATCGGCATAATTGTGGACTCTACACTCAATACGTAGGCTCTTTGTTGTTTTTTAACAGACTTCAAAAAAAGGAGGATGATCTCAATTCGGCTGCATTTTTTTTTAATGTTTGTTACCTCATAACTCCGTAATTTATTAACAGATTTGGAAAATTATTTTTTGTCTGGAAGGGTTCACTTCCCGTTGTCATCAGATCAGGATTTGATTACTTCTAAGTGTACTTTGAAGTCGGTTTAAGTTTTTTGTAAAACAGTCCAACTTTTTCTCAAATCGATGTTAATAGAGAATCAAATGTACTACGTATTTCTTACTTAGTTATGAAAGTATTGTATGCAAAAGTTACATTAACATAGGTTTCAAAATAATGGCCAAATCGTGTTGAAGATTTCACGTTGAAATCTATTACAGGAATTGAAAAAATACTCTCTATCTAAAACAAATGAGATAAAAACAAAACAAAATCAAATACTCACGGCTCATATCCATAGCCAAGGTGCCAATTATGCAAACACCCATTTTCCAATCAAATCACACGAAGAAAATCCAAGTCACTTAAACTGCACAGTATTTGTTGCGACAACAGTTCCTATCACAAGCCACTAAGAGTTGACACTTAAATGCACGCCACAGATTAGAATAAGGAAACTGATAAGTACGACATGTAACAGAAAATCCTATTAACTCGCAAAGGGTTGACGGAAGCCAAACATATGACACCAACCAATCCCAATCTAATTAACAGCAAGCTCCTTCCGCTTTGTGACCTATTAAAAAGGGGGCCGGTATAAATAAACACTTTTTAAAAACAGAATTTAAAAAAACACTGGTTAGTGAACTCCATATTCAAAAATATTTTCTTCCATTTCGATTTTCAAAAAACTTAAATAAAGCCGGCTTCTCGCTAATCCGATAACTTATCGATATTTTTAAAAGGCTTTGCCGCACACGGGCAAACTTCGGTGTAACCAGACACAGACTGCGGTAAGTCAGAGCACTAGCACGAGAGATTGTATGCTTCGCTTTACGGTCTGTGTTTCTCAAGTTTCGCATTGGGTTTTCCCTTCGACAAATATTTGTATTTAATATAACTTTATTCAATATTTGTTTTGTTAATTATTATTTTGTGCATTATGTTTGTTTAGTTAGAATGTTGTGTTGTGAATTATTTAATTGCTATGTTATTAAATAAACGAGATTATTTAGTATCCAGAGCAAAACACAGCCAGTTTGTTTATAATTCATAATTATTACTCTACACTTTATTGTACCCAATATAGCTATATTATTTCAACTTTCATACATAAGATTATGAATCCAATTCTCATTCTATACTGACATAATAAAACGGAAGGGGTTTATTACTTATTTAAACGGACTAATCTCTGAAACTACCGGTCGGATTCGAAAAATTATTTCAATCATAGGAAGCTACATTATTTCATTCATTCATTCATTCATTCATTTATTTCCAAGTGTTATAGGCTACTTTTTATTCCGGGAACGCGATAGAAACCGTGGGGGACAGCTAAATGATACATAGTGACAGTCACAATTAGATATTTTCTAAATACACATGAACAAGAACAAACTGTTTGAACAACATCAAAAAGCATTTTCTAATACCATTTCTTCATCTGGTAAACTGGATAACTACTAAAAATAATCGATTGTAATCGTATTTCCTTCACTTATAAAAAAGTTATCGAACCTCAGGCAAATAGACGAGTTTTGTGCAACGTGCAACTCGCCCGCTCTACCGCGGTTAACAAAGACCAACTATTTTTTATTTTTTTATCATTTACAATACAATGCACCGTGCCCCGATAAATTGAATTTCAAGCATTTGAAGAAAATAAATTAAGTGTGCAAAAAGGTTGAGAAATGCTGAAACGGTATGTTATTTTTTAAACAAACATTTGATGACAAATAAATGTATAGCTAATAATGTTTATTTATGTCACACATGGAATGCCGATAAAAATGTAAAGACAGTGTTATGAAAGTCATTTAGAAAAGTAGACACAGTAGCGTTTGAGGGAGGTAGAGCATAGCGTTTGAGAGAGGTAGAGCATAGCGTTTATTCGCTCAATGAGCAGCTCGACTGTGGAAGTACCTCCACCTTACAGAATACCGCAGCCAAATAACTTTACGTTGTGTAAAGTTGTGTTCCTGCGCGTGAGTAAGGTCGCCAGAGCTCATAGGGGAGGGGGGTAAGGTCGGTAACGCGTTAGCGATTCTTCTTGTGTTGCAAACGTCCATATGGCTACGGTAACCGCTTACCATCAAGCGGGCCGTTTGCTTGTCTACCGACTTAGTTGTATAAAAAAAAAGTACCTATAGTTTTCTTGACATATTTCTTTCATTTGCACTTAGATCTTATTGCCACTACACACAATATATGCGAAATTCGAATAAAAACTTTACTCCTAGAAACAGGTCAGGAAATTCAAGTTACATAATACCAATGCCTGTTACGTAAGTGATGGAAACCAGGTCGATACCAGATGTTCCCACTGACCTAGACGTCTAGATTATCTTACAGTCTGTGAGGCGCCAACCAGAGGCCAAGTATTTTCAACAGTAATACAAGGAATGTTAGTTTTATTTTGCGATAATGGTGTATTCGTTATGAAACAAATTGTGAGAAAAATGCGACAAGGTCTTATTAATGTTTTATGTAATACATCATTGAAGAAGTTCCTTTTGATTAAATAAATAAAGAAGCTAATACCTACATAGCGAAGGGTGAATGCAACTAATACTAATTTTAGGGTCGGCAACGCGCGAGTGATACCCCTGGTGTTGCAAGCGTCCATAGGCTACGGTAACTGCTTACCATTAGGCGGGCCGTATGCTTGTTTGCAACATTAGTGGTATAAAAAAAAAAAACTACAGATTAATTAACAAAACTCGTAAGTAGATAATACTCTGGAATCATGGTAGCTAAGTTTCGGCCCTGCGTTCATGAACATTATTATGCATTTTATTCTTACTGCCTTCGTCTAAAATCACTAGCACAAACTTACGTTATTTTCACTTACCTTTTACCACAGATTGTGAATATTGTGAATATTGAAGTTTTGCAGCAACATTTGACACATTGTTTGCTTAGACTCGTTTGTATCAATAGGTCATCAATAAACCATCAATTCTCAAACTATTATCTTCAACAATAGTCAAAATACAAAAGACGATATTCAGGATAATGATCGTAGATAGAATAAGAAAATAAATCTTTTACCGAATGAGGTTTTAGCAAAACATATTATTAGTGTATAGTTATAGTAGAGTTACAAATAAAATTCAAAAGGTAACAAGAAAAGAGAGCGATGCACCCTGGATTAAACTCTATTTGAATACGATTAAGATGACTATTTGAATGCATTGAATAAACCTGTGACTTCATAAGAACTATTGATTACATTTCTATTCACTGAAAACTTGAGAAAGTGACACAATATAGACCGCAAGATACTGGCACAAACCTGGTCATTTGTACCAGTATGGCGACCCTTCTGTGGTTTAATTACGTAATGACGAAAAGGAAAATGATGGTCATAGCGCTGGTACCGGCGGCCCAATCGCGTGGGCGTTAATCAAACATGTCGGATAAATTACGAGTGTCGAACGATTTGTTCCACAACATTTTTTTATTTTCCGATAGTCGATGTAAAAGAAATAGGCGGTTGCGCGTATTAAAATGAAATGTTGTAGACATAAGCTAGTTATTAAGATTCTATTCTTTATTTATTCTTATTATTATTATATTTTTTTTATTATTATATTTTTTAATATTATTTGTACCAGGCAAATTTTTGCATAGCTAATCATGAAAATCACCATACCATACTTTTCCGAAGATTTCAAATGGCCGCCATGCCACCGCAAAGGTGCGATTAACGCCCACGCGAATGGGCCGCCGGTACCAGCGCTATGACCATCATTTTCCTTTTCGTCATTACGTAATTAGGCCCCTGAAGGATCGCCATACTGGTAAAAATTTCCAGGAAATTTGTACCAGTATCTCCCGGTCAAATAGTAACAATCATTCAAAAATAGAATATTTTTCAATATAACTTTGCTGAGTTTCTTGTCATTTTCTTCTCAATTGAAGGCCATCTTCAACATGAACCAATAGTAACTTCAGAAGCTATAACCTTCAGAAATCATTCCCCTCTTAAGGCCTAAATGAATACATGGCTTTAAATCGCTATTATTATTAAGACACAAATAAGCCTGCAACGAAGGTTACACGTTTCTAAACAATGTTTAGAAAGAGATTAAAATTAAACAGTGAACCATAAGATTTATGACTGTATTGTGTGATGATGTTACGAAACTAGAACATGGTATATCTGATAATAAACTGCTTGTGATGCAATGCTGCGATACTGTGGCTTTATCTCTTTTCAATTCATGAGAAAAGAGTAGGATGTAATTTTGATTTCAGCCATGTTTTATATAATTTTTTGTTTGAATTTATTTTTTAGCGAGTAAGATTAAAGGAAGAACTATCTGCTTTAGTATCTGTGGGTAAAATTAGTAAGATAGGACATATGCAACTAATAGACTCTTTTGTTAATGTTCCTAACTGTTTTTCGTAAGTAATATAGAGGAAAAAAAAGATTGTTTCGGATAAAAATCTGTTGTTAAGTAAAAACATTCAATATTGTGTATAAAAAAGTATACCAAAAAG
This sequence comes from Achlya flavicornis, assembly GCA_947623365.1. Lineage (NCBI taxonomy): Eukaryota > Metazoa > Arthropoda > Insecta > Lepidoptera > Drepanidae > Achlya > Achlya flavicornis. The sequence continues at coordinate 2,959,461 of OX392468.1, read as the reverse complement.
CGACTAGAAAATACATTGACTCCAATTCACTTGTAGAAACATAGTTTTATTTAAAATATGACTCAGATTACTCTTAAATAATAAAAGAAGGTATATCAAATTACAACCAAATAGTTTCTGTATATAAATTTTGAGTGGTGACAATTTCACCAAAATGAGAACTAGAAACTCTGCTTTAGAAAATTTTAACCAGTATCATAGTAGTATTTAATTAATAATATAGGAAGCACATCGTCTTCATTATCCACTTGGACCCGTCGGCTCCCAACGACTTAAGGAGCTATACTGATCACCTAAGGAGGTTTACCATTTCCACAGACCCCTGGTAAGATCAAAGTACTGGGAACCAGCGGCTCACTGTTCTTAGGGGCGTAGCTACCGTCTATCAGCCTGTCAATGATACGGGGCTACAGGGGCCCCGAACATGCCCCGAACGTGTGTAAGCAAAAAATCGTAAATCGTAGTTAGGAAGAGAGGGCCCCAATTTTTTTGGATATAGGGCAAACTACGCCACTGACAGATCTTTAGAAATCAATGGACATCCACATTTACCTCCGCCTACGTTTATGCGATACAATGTAGGCATGAAGGCAATGTACTAAATAAATTGTATAATTTAATGTACTTAAATCCTTCTATGATACAGAATAAACATGATTTTCTAATGCTGCGGCCGCACCAGCGTCTATAGTAACGAAGCTCCCGCACGCACCTGATACTAACGACAACTGTTGGAATATGAGAACGATAAATAATCACATGAAGTCTATCCCATACTTAAGTAAGATTTCGTAGAAGTAGAAAGATTTTCGAATTATGAAGACGTTTGTCAACATCCATTTCATCGCAGCCTGAATGTTCGATGATAACAATGGATAATTTATATCGACGCGACGATTCGGACTGCGTCCTTAAAAACAAAACAAGAACGAGCGGAAGCTTCGGATGGTATACTTTGTGGTGACAGACGCAGGACTTTAGCAAATAATCTATCAAAATTATAGAGGGTCAAACATTAACGGCTGTGTCGAAGTATTGCCTAAAAAAATAGGTCATTTTACTTTTGGTACGCTTCGGGGGAAGGAATCCTGGAAATATTGGGATCTGAAAAGGACGAAAGGAATTAGGATAATATGGAATAATTAGGTTAAGGAATTTTATTTCGTACGAATTTTCATTCGCATTGTTAAAGCGGCCGCCTGGAGGACCTGGGTTCGAGGTTCAGGTTTCGTGTATTTGACATTCCTTTCTATGTTTAATAACGAACCCGAGAAATGTTCTCAGCATACCTCATAGGGGATATCATTATCATCGACATTTTCCAAAAGTTACCACAGTCGGCCGTCCACCCTCCGTGCTATATGCAGAAAAATAACAGGTAGCTTGAAAGCAGAAAAAAATTTGGTACTCACATAGCCGCCTGGAGCAGGGCGTGGGTCGCAGCTGCCTTCCAACCTGGATCGACGCGAGGAGCTGCTCCCGTGGGGTCACCTCCCGGCGCCGCGGCGGCAGTTTTCGTTCTGACGCCTACATACAACAATTACATATCAGAGCCAATATTTTAAAAAAATATCAGAATGTCGTACACGGGAGACTCCTATTAGGCAATATGATAACCTTTACTTGCCAAAGGTAAAATCAATGATTTATGCTAAGAGTACTCAGATAACTGCAATACGTGTATACAACCATTTGCCAGAAAGTTTAAAGGACCTACCAAATGTTAAATTTAAGAACTGTTTGAAGAAATGGCTTTATGAAAATGTATTTTATAACTTAAATGAATTTTTTAATACTAAATAATTTATATGTATAGAAAATTGACATTAATTTTATAATTTAATATTCATCATTCATCATAAAATGTAATTCACTTTGTATCCTATTGTATGCCCGACATGGGTAGACACTGTAATTATTTGCTGTGTACAATAAAGTTCTATTCTATTCTATTCTATTCTATTCTATTCTATTCTATTCTATTCTATTCTATTCTATTCTATTCTATTCTATTCTATTCTATTCTATTCTATTCTATTCTATTCTATTCTATTCTATTCTATTCTATTCTATTCTATTCTATTATATTCTATTCTATTCTATTCTATTCTATTCTATTCTATTCTATTCTATTCATATTACATGAGCCTATAAATATAGGTGCTCTCGAGCGCAGAAGGGATTATGTGTAAAAATAGGCAGTGTACTCGAGGGATATTTATTTTTTCAAAGACTATTTGCGAAACCAAGTGACGTACCTTTTTCTACACGAATGAGTTTACTTACGTCAGACGAAAAGTAACAAGGTTCGTTAACAGTATTTTCTCTCGCCTACGTTTTTTCTGCCTTCAGTGAATTCAGTTTGTGAAATTGAATTGTGAAGCTAAAGCCATATATTATTTACAGCGCTTACATACCTACATAATTATACCGTGTTAACTTTGACGTACCTTCCTAGAGCATAATCTACATTACTAATGACCAAAACAGGGCCCTTTCTTTATGTGAGGCCTTATGATTAATTTCAGTAAATTATGTAACAGATTAGATAGAGAATAATGTTAGCAGCCAAATGCCTACGAGTATACATTTTGCTTTAATGTTATCAATTGTACAACGTGTAACAACAACGTGAAAAATCATTTTAGGCAAAAATATATATAGGGTGACTGGTAATTAGTAAACGATACTTAGACAGATGATTGTACTCATGATAACAAACAACTTTCCCAAAGAAACATTTTCTTTAATTGACTTAGCACATGAGTCCATCATATTTAGTACCTAACTAACAAGAATAAGAATACACCTTCTTCTGTATTTAAAGAGCTGCGCTCTTGTCGGTGTAGCTTCTTCCACTCTGCTCTATCATAAGCCACATTTTGCACCTCCTTATATGACCCGACGCCTATTTTTGCCTTCATTTGATCTGTGTAACTTATTCTTGGTCTTCCTCTTCCTCGCTTTCCCTCTATCTTTCCTTCTATTATGTTTTTGATAAATTCGTCGTGTCGTATAAGGTGGCCAAACATATTTCCCCTCCTATTCTCTATCGTCTCCATAATGTTCCTTTTCTCTTTTACTCGACTCAATACTTCCTCATTCGTCACCATCTCCGTCCAGCTAATCCTCTCCATTCTCCTCCAACACCACATTTCAAAGGCTTCCAGTCTTTCCCTATCCCTTTGCGTCATTGTCCACGTCTCACACCCATATAGTGCTATGCTCCAAACGTATGTTTTAATAAATTTCTTTTTAACTTTACTTGATATTTTTGCCCTGAATATATGTTTTTTATTTTGAAAAGCTTGCTTGGCTATGGCTATTCTGCTTTTAATGTCTGGGGTACATCTAGAGTCACTGGTGATAATGCTTCCTAAATATTTAAATGTTTGTACTTGCTCTAATATGTTATTATTAATTTTGATTTGGCCGCCGGTAAATGGTTTTTTCGATACTGTTAGAAGTTTTGTTTTACTACTATTTATTTTCATGCATAAGAATACACCATCAGCTTTTATTTAATTTGTTATTTATACCTATTTGTTTCTTTGGGAAAGTTCTTTGTTATCATGAGTACAGTCATGTGTTTAAGTATCGTTTACTAATTAACAGTCACCCTATATAGAGTAGAGAATCACCATTAAAAATATTGAATTAAACTACAATATTAATATATTAATTTTAAAGACACCTATATGGTACAAGTCACATTACTACGGCATAGGACCGACCCAACCTAATTATTTATCTCGGATCGAAGACAAGCGAAGAGGTGAACATGAGTCAACTCTCAAATATTTTTTACATTTCTGTTACACGTTGAAGTTATATCCACATGTTAAATAAGTATTAAATAGACGAATAAAGGTTATGGTTAAATAGAAAACTCGTTAGCTATAACGTCCATCAACCTGTCTCATTCCCAGATAATCCCCAAATTATGTAACATCAAGGGTAATATTTATAACTTACCTAAAATGAAAATAATGAATTATGTATTTCAATATATCCTTTAATAACTTAGTTATAAGTATTATAATTTGTTATAAGTTTCTTAATCATGTTATAAAAATGAAGGAAAATTGTAAGTTAACGTGGAACATTCTTTATGTCGTGTAATTTTATAATCTTAAGTTGACTATTTGAAGTTAATTATTTTTTCAAGGTACACCTAATAAGTCATGAAAAGTTGTAGTTTCTTATTAATTAACTTACCTTCTTTAATGGTGGCCTACTTCTAATAAATTCGAGGATCATGGCGTGAGCGTCTTTCTTAACACTGCGAACAAAAAAAATAGTTTAAAAATCTCACTTACAATAAGTACTACTGATCGTAAAGTCACTTTAGGGACGAAATAGCAAACTTGTGGATTGTGATGAAAAAATATTGCTCACCTCGGAGGTATCTGCCCATCAACTTTCCTTAGTGTGTACCTCCGTGACCTAATATCATCCATCAGGATCTCATATGGTGTCAGTTCGTATTCAATTGGCGTCCTGGAGTAGTTGACTTTCTTCAATTTTACACCCATCCGTAGTTCACCGATCACTTGCATCCAAAACCGTGCCTGCAAGATTTGAATAGCAATAAGTTGCAATACGTATTGCTATGAGAATAGCTACAGGCGTTAAAACTAAACATCTATCACGTTTATTTCTCGTGAAATGTGATTTCGAAGAGCACATGATTCTAAATATCATAAAAAATATTAACTACTACATACATGCACGAAATTAGTGAGTTTTATTTTTTACATTTCTAGAAGCCATTCCAACATTTATCCGTTCTACGTACTTGCAGTGCTCTCCAAATCCTTCGGTTCGACTACAAAAAAGGTAAGTAATTTTAATAAATTGAGTAAGTCCTTATGATTAGGGCGAAACTCACGAGCCTCGACCATCGAATAAAGGTTGCTTGCTTATCGGTTTTCTACAGGATATATTTTGGAGAGTGTGCGCAGGAATTGTTCAACCTTATTCCGCCATCCCCATTTTTACACTAAACCACAAGACGCCGGGAAAATTTTCACCCGTACGTTATTGACATACCGAAAATACGGACATAGCGTTTTGCATTCTCATTTATAGTGCGGACAGCAAGGGAGTGGAACTTGCTTCCGGCGTCTGTGTTTCCTGACGCTTACAATCTAGGAACTTTCAAGGCCAGAGTGAATAGGTTTCTTCTGGGTAAGCGTGTATCATGTTAGACTTCGTCATCGCCCCTCAGTGAACAAACGCAAGCCTATCTAATTAAAAATAATTGGACTGTTTTACAAAAAACTTAAACCGACTTCAAACTATACTAATCAAATCCTGATCTGATGACAATGCGACCAAACGGGAAGTGTACCCTTCCAGACAAAAAAGAATTTTCCAAATCGGTTAATAAATGACGGAGCTATGAGGTAAAAAAAAAAACAGTCGAATTGAGAACCTCCTCCTTTTTTTGAAGTCGGTTAAAAGTAGCCAACCAACCTACTACTGTTAAGTTAGCTATTACGTAGATAGTAATACTGTGCTATTACGTTGATTAAAAGTATTTCGGGAGCATTTCAAGCCATAAAATGTCACAATATTTGTTGTCGCATTTGTTAGACTCATTCCATATTCCATTAGTCATATTTTTAATCATTTTTAAGGCATTTAGATAGTAGTATTTCAGTACATTTGCATAAAGTAGTCCAAAATAATTATTAAAATTCTAACACTAAAATATACTCTGTGACTTTTTATTCGTCTTAGAAACGCAGCCCACATAATATAACCAATGAATAGGTATTACATAAAATTTTTATTTTTTTTTAAACTTGTTTTAGATTAGAAAGAAAGATAAAGTTTTATTTTTATTTACTTAGCACATGAGCCCATTATATTTAGTAGGTACTTAACAAGAATAAGAATAGAACATCAGCTTTTATTTAATTTAGTTATTTATCCCTATTTATTTATTTGGGAAAGTTGTTTGTTATCATGAGTACAATCATGTGTCTAAGTATCGTTTACTAATTACCAGTCACCCTATATTGTAACCCTGAAAATCTTATTTTAATTCAGAAAAGCAAACGAGTTGAAGATCTCATATCCCTATTCGAAACCTGAAACCCTATTCATAGACTAGGCATTAAAACTCACTCAAAATATTTTTTACGGTTACTTATTTTCTCTACATACTGGCAGACATTCCGAGTCATTCAAAAAGGGGGAGGTACAATATACTGCATTCCGTATTACCAATAGGAATGCCCATTAGCGACACCCTGCGGCAGGTGGCATAAATATTAAAGCGTGTAGCTTCTAACACGATTAATTCAATGCGAACCTCCTAAGCCATACGTCTGGCATTAACATTACATTCTTACACTTAGCAATCTACATGCGTAACTCTGAGTGCGTTGCACTTATGCCTAGTACGAAATCGTCAGTTGGTTTGACTGTTTATGAATATTGTTTTAGTGGTTAATGCAATTTTGCAATAAATTGGGACTACGTCAATTATCAATAAGCGAGATTTATTGTAAGTCTATCGCGTACCGGTATGGTCCGGTAGCTGCACTTGAGAGCTTCACTAACCATGGTGAGATTATTGGTCAAACACAGTATACAATGTTATAACGGAACCCTATTACTAAGACTCCGCTGTCCGTCCGTCCGTCCGTCCGTCCGTCCGTCCGTCCGTCCGTCCGTCCGTCTGTCAGTGGGCTGTATCTCATAAACCGTAATATGTAGACAGCTGAAATTTACAGAGAATGTGTATTTCTATTGCCGTTATAACAACAAATAATAAAACCGGCCAAGTGCGAGTCAGACTCGCGCACCGAGGGTTCCGTACAAACCTGTAGGTATATAAGTAAATGGTAGTATAGACCTGAGTATTTGATATTAATTTCAATTTATGACCTATTAAAAAAAAACTACTTACTAGATCTCGTTCAAACCAATTTTCAGTGGAAGTTTGCACCGTAATGTACATCATATATTTTTTATAGATTTATCATTCTCTTATTTTAGAAGTTACAGGGGGGGGGACACACATTTTACGACTTTGGAAGTGTCTCTCGCGCAAACTATTCAGTTTAGAAAAAAATGATATTAGAAACCTCAATATCATTTTTGAAGACCTATCCATAGACACCCCACACTTATGGGTTTGATGAAAAAAAAAAATTTGAGTTCCAGTTCTAAGTATGGGGAACCCCCAAAATTTATTGTTTTTTTTCTATTTTTGTGTAAAAATCTTAATGCGGTTCACAGAATACATCTACTTACCAAGTTTCAACATTATAGTTCTTATAGTTTCGGAAATAAATGGCTGTGACATACACGGACAGACAGACAGACAGACAGACAGACAGACAGACAGACAGACAGACAGACAGACAGACATGACGAATCTATAAGGGTTCCGTTTTTTGCCATTTGGCTACGGAACCCTAAAAATGAATTAAAATTAGAAATTAAAGGGGGCTCCATTCAAGAAACGTTTTCTTTTTGACGTTTTTTTTTTCATAGCAAAGTAAAAGTTAGTTAATATTGTACGGAACCCTCCATGTGAGAGTCCGACTCGCACTTGGTTTTTATATACAACGAATAAGGCAAACAAACATACATCCCGCCTGGTTGTTAGCGGTTATTTACGGATCCTCTCTCCCTCCCCAAAAAGTTCTAGAGACCTTACTGACGCGCAGGGACAGAACATTCAGTATTTGCCAATACCTACATAACATATTTGGAAAACAGTACCAAAAATCAAATAAGACCATGCGTGTTTATTATTTTCTTAGAGTATTTCTCTAAAACAGAATATAGAAGCACATACAATAATTAGCGCAAATGTTTATGAAGCCTATAAGTTACTCTAAAATAATAATTACCCAGTCAGAAAACTTCAACGTGTCCAAATGCGTGGCGGAATCCTCAGCGGCGCCCATGTCCCGTGCGCCCCCGACCCTCACCCTGGCGAGGAAGGACGCCAGCTCCAGCGCTTCGGCGACCAGGGCTCTGCACACCGCCCTGTAGTGGTTCGCTGCAGCTTCCCTCGCGCACCTGCCTCCACCGCCGCAGTGCCAGACGCATCGCTGGAAATAAATGAAGACCGACGTTAAGTTTTGATCGCAATCCCCAAAAGCAACGGTACCGCTTAATGTCCTTCTGAACGTTTCGGAAGTAAGTTTTCAATTGAGAGTTTTTTTTTTTTAATTTATTGGCAAACCAACAAATGTAACCTTGCTGAGTTTCTTGCCAGATTCTTCTCAGTTGAAGGCTGAGTTACGAACCGGTGGTAACTTCAGAAAATGTGACCTTCATAAGTGCCCTTCTGGAGCCTAAATTGAATAAATGGCTTTGACTTTGACTTTGAAACAGCTTATAGATAGAAATATATATATCTCTCATACACATAAGTTTCCGACAAGCCTACTCACCAATAACAGGTGTGAGACAAATTAAAGAATGTAGAAATGTCGAACAATACAAGCGAGGGAATCGTTCACCAAAAGCTCATGCCCCAAATAACTGCTGGAGCTCGTGGATACCCAGACAATGAGGAGAATTAAAAATCATATAAACCAATAGATGGAACTAAATGGTCCAAATTATATTTCGGTCATCATATACTTCCCAATTCAGGAGCGTTTTGTGGCTTTCTACTGTAGGCCCATGTTTAGGTAGTAAAGTATGGTATGCGAATGAACTCAGAATAAATTTAGGTCAAAATAGATTAATGAAATTATTCTTATTATGAGCCTGCCTCAATTTGTTAATCTTGCATCGAATACCCGCGTCATGTGCCAAGTGGCGATTTAGTTTGAAATATAGCTACAAGAATTCAACAAAATGAACCGAGAGCGGCCAATAAAATGAAATAATTAAACGTACGATTGCTAAAGACCCTTCAACACTACCTACTACCATTTTAACAAATTATTTGTTAATTGAAATAGTTGGGTAATATTTACATAATGCTACAATTAAAATAATTTATATGTTTACAGGTCACTGTGACACATTACATAATCCTCATTTCACATAATAAATCAATATGTCTGGCGCCAAAATATAATTTGGCATTTTAGCATTTTTAATAAATCACTTTCATTGAATACTTCACAAGTTTTCAGAAAGAGCACATACAACCTTTAAAATACATCTTTGTTAGAATATTTGACTTTGGCATTATTTACGGAAGTATTGTCAATAATTTTTCATGAAAAAAGTCACTTATTTAGAATCTCATTTCATTTGCATGCCTGGTATCTAGATGCTTTCTTTACTTTTTCAAATTATAGGTAGATTAGATATGGCCAAAGTTCAGGTAAAATTTGTGCAAAAACGCTTTTTTTCCGAGGCTTTTACTGAATTTGTTTCACACTTTTTTTATTTTTGCCTAGATACACGGCTAGATATAGTGCACAAGATACCAATTTGTTTAAAACATCTACCGATAAATGTTTAACAACGCCATCATCAGTACAGAGCTTTTGTATGAAAAGTATGGCGGATTGACTGCTCTTAAGACTAACTAGTTCTTTCCAGTTTGGGTATTTCATATTTGTATCGGCACTGGAGTTTCCAACATGTGAAATATTCAGAGCACATGTGACGAATCACGCATTGTACTGCAGAAATATCTGGTATTAATATTGTTATCACAGTAAATGACTAGTTTTGTGGGTGTCACGTTGTATGACGCCAATTGGTTTTTAATCCCAACTGCGATAAACGCAAATTACTTGATTGATTTTTTGTGTAATGCAGTCAGCATTACACAAAAAATAGATATAGAATCCGGCAGAAATAGGCAGAAATGATACACAAACTTTTCTATTTGAAGAGCAAGCATGCGGTTCATGGTTTCCGTCGCTGATGGACAAGTGCAGCCGACACATCACACCATACTTGGCCTTGGAGTTTCTAACTAGCTAGAGGATGTTAGCCAGCCTGGCTCAGATTAAAGAACAATGCAGATGGAACGCGCTGAACACGGGAGTGAGGCCAAAAAAGTAAATACAAAATGAAAAACACATAGCTGGTATTCGCTTTTGAATTTTTATTTACTTTTTTATACAAATTTTATTAAAACGAAAGTGTTTTTCGTTAAATAAAGTTTGTGTTTGCTTTTTTGCCTCACTCCTGTGTTCCGGGCGATCTATCTGCCTTTTGTTCTGTAATCTGTGCAGCCAGGTATGAGATAATTTTCCTGATCCCAGCTCCATGGCCCTGAATTTGGAGACAATAGTCTGTATGCTATGTCGCTATGTCACCCACACGATGAATTCGTCATACTAAACGTCGCAATGCATTACACGAACTCGCGGTTGGAATGAGCCGTCGTTTATATGCAAGGTGTTTCAGTTGTCTATAATTAATTCTCCGTGTGTTTCGGTATTTGCAAATGGGTCGTTCTGTAGCAAGCAGATATAAATTAGGTTGGGAACGTGGGAAGTATGTGACTAAGCCATGCGGTATGCGTTAGGATTTTTCCAGGTTCTTATTTTAAATCTGTTCAAGTGAACTACTGCCTGATGATATTTAAAAAAAAATGTGCAAAAAACATTCTAGGTTCTTCTGGATTATCTAACCATATTATATCCCGTTATACATTTGTAGCTTACGTAATAAAATTTTAATTAAAACAATCTATCGAAAGCCAATTAAATGTAAAATCAAAGGCAATTTATGCTACAAATTGCCATATAAAAATATTTCACTAATGAAAATGGTTTTATTGTATGTATTTCTACATAGCGAAACCAATATTTTATCACTCTAGTAAGTATATTCAATATGTCAAGGTTCGCTTTTGAGATGGGAGACAGGGGCAATCTCGGCCACTTTTTTAACGATTCTTTGTCCGACAAAATCTGAGACAATATAATAACGTTCGACCGACAGTCGGTCGACATGACACCCACCGTACGGTCATTATCGTGCCTCTGCCCATAGTCTATAAATCTTGAATAAACAGTGAATTATGGCTTAGCGAATATGAATTATTAACGGTAAAGTTGGAGGGAAATATTTTAACCGTAAATGGTGGCCGACACGTAAGTCGGTCGATGGGTGATATAGTTACCTGTTATCGCAAATCAATTGGGATTTATTACCTGTTCAATTGAAGTATAATGTGCTTACTAGATTTAAATACCAGATTACCCATGTTATTAAAACGCAGGAACCTGTGTGTAACAAAAAATTATGACGCTAAGAGTTTTACTGAAAAGTTATTTTTGTTCAGCCTTTTTTTTTATCATATCATTATCATTTTTTACGGAAGTGACTAAGTATTGAAGTCCTAATAAAAATTCTTATACTACTACAACTTTTCAAGACTATCAAAAAACCTTAGAAACTAAACCGCGCCTCAGCAGCAAATGCTTTATTATTGATGAATCCTGAACAACACGCTCTAGTGACCCACTTTACCCGAACCCACTCGCTACGAAAACTCTCCGAGGTAAGTGGGAGCGCCGTAATATTTTCTTTGTAACCGATAACGTTTTTCCAAGTAATGTTGAAATAAACTCGACTATTTGGGGATGAAACAAGGCGGTGAAAAATGTACAATGTGGGTAATGTTTTTGCACGAAAAATGTATTTATGTTACTAGATTGTATATTTGGTTTCGGTTAGGTACGGAGTACATTGTATTTTTTTTTTTATAAATACTTATTATATCAGTCATATCTTTATACTATTACTACTACATAGATTTATTTAGCTACTTATATTTGTTTTAACTATAAAAAGTCAGAGTGAAAGTCAAAGTCAAAGCCATTTATTCAATTTAGGCCCAAGAAGCCAGTTCGTAAGTCGGCCTTCAACTGAGAAGAACAGGCAAGAAACTCAGCAAGGTAACATTTTTTTTTTGTTTTTACAATCTGACTATATACCTATTGTATAGTAAAAGTATCTAACTTAGCATTGGTTGATTAAAGCTATGACCATAAAAACATTAATATCCAATTATACGTTAGTTAAATAAAACTATATCCATATTCATGAAACGATTTCAACATTTTCGAATTGGTGTAACAGTAAATGAATTGCATTAGAGCACTCAACACGGAAATACTTATAATGTCCTTGGACTTACAAACCTATTTGTTTATCACCACGTCATAATCATCATCAGCCTAAAGCTGGCTTCCCACGGTGCGTGATATTGCGGACGCACGCGCACCAGCCTGCACCACGCACCGTGGGAAGGGTCTCGTCCGTGGTCGCAGAGGACGTCTGTGGCGGTGCGCCGGTATCCGTCGCGAGGCGGTAACTTCAAAGGTGCGGTGTAATTAATACCACAGCCGCGGCTGCAGCGACGACACGTTCTCTTTAACTTTTCATTTTGAAATGAAGTTATCAAAATATCTACACAGACCGACACGCACCGTTGGAAGAGCCCTGTCTGCGTGCGTTGCCGTCCGTGATCGTCGGCTGTGCGTGATGATCCGCAGAATCGCGGACCGTGGGAAGCCAGCTTAAGACTACATAGTATCAGCCTTACAACTTTACACCACTCAGAACACTTAATGTAGGTTACACCGCCACAAAAATATCCTGAATAGATCGCTCAGGGAGCACAGCATGGGGTTCTTCAAAAAGGGTCTGAAGAGATGTTTACAGAGTCGGCAACGCGCGAGTGATACCCCTGGTGTTGCAAGCGTCCATAGGCTACGGTAACCGCTTCCCATCTTGCGGTCCGTATGCTTATCTGCTACTTTAGTAGTGTAACAAAAAATAAGGTATTTCTCTAACTCGCCGGGAGCCGTATGATTGAGAAACGAAATGGACGTTTGAGTAGCTAGCACTTCATTACCACATGCAAAAGTATGTCCAATATTCGGGATTCAAAAACTCAGACGATATGAAAAATCTATCGGTTGCCGGATAGCTCAACCCAATATTGGTTCAAGAGCTGGCGGAATATTAAAAAGCTAATACAAAATTCATAAGGAAACTATCGCACGCCGGTAGAGTCATTATAGCGCCAGCCTGGGGCCCAAGTCTGCTATGACAATTGTCTTCCAATGAACTATCAGTGGTTTCAAAATTGACAGATTTTACAGTGTTGGTAGTCTACTTATTTCAGAGCATTAAAAACCATAATGAATTAAGTAGACGCTCATTGGCAGTAGAATTGCAATATCGTGTCGGAATGAAAGTAATAGTTGAAACAGCAGACTTGGAACCCCTGGCTGGCCACCCTGAAGTTAAAACGGTAAACAAGCGTACGGCCTGCCCGGTGGTAAGCGGTTACCACAGCCATATCGATGCTCGCTACACTGGGTTACCCCGGGGAATCACACACGCGTTACCGTGCCCTGGCAACCTTACTCACGCGCAGGACACAATAGGTGGAGGTACTTCCCTAGTTGAGCTGGTCATTGAGTGAAACCATGCTATGCTCTACCTCTTTGGAATTCATTCGCTACAGTATTTTAGACTCTTTACTGTGATTGTACAACTTACTTAATCTGTTCAAAACCAAATTAATACCACAAGCCCTTTATTGTCAGTCATACATAATATATGACAAAAAAAAACAATTACTAACTTACTCGTAATAGTCCCTTTACATTTTATAGGTTTTTAACGGCCAATGCTCAGTTAATTTGTATAATATAATCGTGTTCGAATTACACACATGAATAAAAGATATGTTATGGTGCGTCCATGCTTGGCGAACCGAGCACGAGCCGAGCCATGAACGAGCACACTGCGAGCACGATTGGCGTAGCGTGGACGGGCTTGCGAGCCTCGAACGAGCGCGATTGTCAGTTTTTTCACGAACAAAGGGATTCGCATCGTGCCCGTTGTAGGTTCGTTCGTGGCTCGGCTCGTGCTCGATTCGCGTAGCGTGGACGCACCATTACATAATACATTTGCAACTGTACCTTCATTAACAGCAATAAGGTTTTTATTATCATAATATTCATAATCATATTCATAAGTATAAATTTTCTTTTAGAATCCTGGTGTTGCAATCGTCACCAGTACCAAACTAATCTTACAAAGCTCTCTTCACAGCCTGGTGTCTCCATGATGTCGAATGAATAGTACCTAAGCCTTAGTACACTTATAGACAAGAAAGAGAAAATAATAGACTGTTGTGAAAAAAGTGTAATAATATCCTGGAAGTAGCAGAGCTGTCGTCGTAAATTCACATCCTAACGCCATAATAATAATTAATAAAAAAAAAAATTTTTTTTTATACGGTAATTCGGCAAACAAGCATACGGCCCACCTGATGGCAAGCGGTTACCGTAGCCATATGGGGTCTTGCAACAAACGAAGCATCGCTCACGCGTTGCTGACCCCCTCCCCAATGAGCTCTGGCGACCTTACTCACGCACAGGAACACAACTTTACACAACATAAAGTTATTTGGCTGCGGTATTCTGTAAGGTGGAGGTAGGTACTTCCCAGTCGAGCTGCTCTTTGAGCGAATAAACACTACGCTCTACCTCTCTTAGCTGCTCTTTGAGCGAATAAACGCTACGCTCTACCTCTCTTATATAATATCTCTTATTTAATATTGACCGATGAACTTCAATAAAATATTAAATAAGATTTCATTCAATAAAATGTCTGATTGCCAACAGTATGTACATATAAATGTTTATCGTAAATACAATTTTACTTTCGATTTACCCAAGATTAACCTTAAAACTTAAAGCAGACACTTATTCATACTTATTTCACTTAACTTTTCGTAATTTTGTTTAGTATTGGCAATAAAATAGCCATAAAATATTTAAGTCTCTCCCAAACAAGGTAACTGCAAGGTTTTAAATTAAATTCATACAGTTATACAACCTATTGCAAGAAAAGCCGTTTAGGGTCGGCAACGCGCGAGTGATACCCCTGGTGTTGCAAGCGTCCATAGGCTACGGTAACTACTTACCATCAGGCGGGCCGTATGCTTGTTTGCCACCTCAGTGGTATAAAAAAAAAAAAATGCACATATTCCTTATTCAACTCTCCAATGAAGAGTTCCGGGGATAAAAAGTAATACCATATACCTATTATTTGCGTGCCGAATTTTATCACGATCAAATATTAGGTCTTTAGTCTAGAAAAGGTAACTAACAGACAGAGTTACTTTCGTATTTATGACAATAAGTAAGAAAAAAATATATTATTGAGAATCCTTTACTTGTCCCATAGTAAAAACAATTCAGCATGACTAACTAACCCATGTACACCACCCACTTATGTTTCGTATATATTATGCCATATCGAAATCTCCACCCGGTAAACATAAAAATTTCGTGGTAGTCTGGCACCATCACTTACCCTGGTGAAATTGTGATCAGAAATAAGCCAATACAAAGTAAAAAAAAAAAACTTGTTTAACAATCAAAATTCCTAGACCACACACATCGAAATAGTATTACCCTAGAATAAGGGTGACAGCTGTAAAAACGACCGAAGAAATAAGACCACGGTGTCGCAATTTCAGTTTCAGTAGGTCCACGTTTGAACGAAGAACATTCATTCATGAGTGACATAATTTTGTTTTATTGAGTTTCCAAGAGGCCACTTTCACGTTGTTGTCTTGTACGTAACCCTTAACCTAGACAGAAGATAATAATATATCGATTACCACACATGCCTATGTCACAACCTCCACCATACTCCAATTATAGAAATACACCGCTCGTTAAAAGAAGCACTTATAGAAACTGACCACACATACTCATACCTATATTATAAATGTGAAATTATAATCAGTTTCGTATCAATTTTCACTTAAGAAGTCCGTTGAGTGTCCATAAAGTTTCGTGATTATCACTAATAACTTCCTAATAAGTGATATAGTGAAAGCAGATGTCACCACTGCGCCCGCGCCTACGAATATTGCCTGTGATGCAATACGCGTCATATCGAAGCTAGGGTGCATCCATAAAAAGGGAAAAGTTAAAACTATCTATACTAACATAATAAAGCGGAAGATTCTTTTTGTTTGTTTAAACGGGCTAATTCTGGAAATACCAGTCATGATCTATACTTATATAATAAAGCGGAAATATTTTTTTGGTTGTTTAAACGGGCTAATCTCTGGAACTAACAGTCGGATTCGAAAAATTATTTCACTAATAGGAAGCTATATTATAGGCTACTGTTTATCCCGGGAACGCGGGTGAAACCGCGGGGAATAGCTAGTCATCATCATCATCATCAGATAATAAAGCGGAAGAGTTTTTTTGTTTGTTTAAACGGGCTAATCTCCGGAAATCATAAAAAAATATTTCACTAATAGCTTCTTTATAAAATTTTGTTAATATAATTGTTTACTGTGGGGCAATAAATATTTTTTCTTTCTTCTTTTCTTTCTTTCTTTCTTTTCTTACATTAACCCTGAATATTATAGGCTATTTTTTACCGCGGGAACGTGGGTGAAACCACGGGGAACAGCTAGTCGTAGATAAAATATCAAAGCACACAATATTTCTATTTGTAACATGAGCGATCAAAGGCTTATTCTTAGCCGGTTAAATATGCATATGTGGAAACTCTCAGCAAACTTAATTAGAGGAAATAAAACATTCAGGCCCCCTAAAAAGGAAGCTTAAGCAATATTGCTACGGAATTCATTTTTTCGAATTTACAGCAGATCTTATGCAATTCATCAATTCCGAATCCTTTAATAAAAAATACAACCGAATTGAGAACCTCCTCCTTTTTTTGAAGTCGGTTAAAAAGCGCACAAAGCAACTGACAAAAAATCGCGACTTTGTTTAAAACTATTCAGATATTATTAACTATTATTATTTATTTAATTGAAGTGCTCGTGGTGTAGCATGATTGGCCGTTCTTAATCGATCGGCAAAGTTAAGCTACGTCTGTCTTGGTCGGTACCTGGATGGGTGACCGCCTAGTGGTATTTCAAATCGAGCGTTTCCGTGCTTCGGAAGGCACGTAAAGCCGTTGGTCCCGGTTATCACTTAATTGTGATAGTCGTTAAGCTAGTTGGATGCCTCCTAGGCGGCTTGAAAAATTCCAACAGTAGGTTGACCACTAGCCTACCTCCACCGATCCGCAGTGGGCACGCGTGGTGGAGTATCTGCCCATTCCCTTTCACCCTGATTTGTGAAAGGAGGCCTGTGCTCAGCAGTGGGACATTATAGGCTGATGATGATGATGATGATGATTATTTATTTATTAACGCGTGTATAAACTGTATCATAGTTTATAGACGTCTCCTCACAATCCCTAATTCAAATCACAAGAACGGCCAATGTAAATAATGTCACAAACATGTTTGTAAGCATGTCACCCAAAGTCGACAGAGAAATGGATGCATCTCCTAACATAGCCGAGCACGTCGGATAAGGATCACTATCATCCCGAGTGAAAGTTAACATGGTCAACCAGTATTTTCTTAAAAAGTATACGATATGTAGATTATGAAATTGTTTGTTGGTACATTGGTGTTCTATTGTATAAACTATTTTAATATAAAGATCAGGGTCTTATAGACCACAATTTATTGTATACTTAGCTTTGAAAAACAAATTCTACCAATTTTCTTCATCTACTTTCATTTATTATATGGTATTCTTCTTCATTTGCTTTTCAAAGTCAAAGTAAAAGCCATTTATTCAATTTAGGCCCCAGGAGGGCACTTATGAAGGTCACATTTACTGAAGTGCCCGGTTCGGAACTCGGCCTTTTTTTTCCAAATAAATAACAATAAAAAACGTATCTAAGCATAGACATGGGCTTTCTTCTATATGGTGTGAAAGTGCTTTAAGCTTATATGTAGTGCTGCTTTCAATATATAGCTACAATACGCAAGCAAAGTCACAGTACCAAACAGGCGCGTAAAAACATGGAACTGGAAACTCACTCGAACCCAAATGGGTGTCTTTATCAACCTTCTAATCTTCGAAAAGTTTTATAAAGCAGTAACGAGCATTGATAACCGGTAAACTTATTATAAATAACGTGTATTGCTTATTAATAGTTATTTACGTTTTAGTTTTATCGGAAAATCTTATTGGCGTTCTCGTAATGAAAGTAAGATGGTATTTCATAAGACATTATGTGAATGTGTTTAGAGAAATATCTTAATAGTAAAAGCTTTAGCTACATTTCACAGAACCATGGCTAAGAATGAGGTTTTTTTAAACGACTAATGGCCGATTGCTATAATTTACGGACCGTTATCGGTTAAAATTAAGACTCTTATATCTTTACTAATAATGAAGCAAAGACCTCACAGCTTTGCATAGCAGACATATGGAAGTAGATATCACAGGTAAAATAAGCTTATGAAATGATCTATATGCCCAGTTTGGCAATAAAAAACCTACCATTGGTAAGCAAAACGATTCGTTTTTGTTTATTGAAACCGGGCAATACGTAAGCGGTTACCGTAGTACCGCAGAAACACAAAACTTTTTTTTGGCTCTAGTATTCAGAAGGGGTACTTCCCAGGCAAGCTGCTCTTTGTGCAAAAAGAAGCTATGCTCTACTTTTCTTAAAACTACTTATTTACAACTCTTGCGAATTAACGGTGCCAATAAGACTTTTTTGTAAACCACTAAGGTGGCAAACAAGCATACGGCCAGCCTGGTGGTAAGCGGTTACCGTAGCCTATGGACGCTTGCAACACCAGAGGTATCACGCGCGCATTTCCGACCCTGCAGAAATTTTTTCACACCCTTTTTGAAGAACCCCATGCTGTACTCCATTGGGAAAACCATGGCGGGGAGCTCATTCCACAGTCTGAGCGTCCGCGGAAGGAAGTTCTTTTGAGCCCGCACAGTACGAAACAGTTCTGTTTTAAATATGTGAGGATGGACTCCCCGTCGATGGTGAGAGTGGCATCAGCTTAAACAATTCTACAGAAGACTGTCCTTTGTACAAGTGGTAGAACACACATAAGATCTCTCCTGAGACTGAAGGGCTCTAAAACCGCTTGTGAGCTCGGGATCGTTGACAATTCTGATGGCAATTCGTTGAACCGAGTCTCAAGGATCTAAAGGCTTCTTGTTTAGGAGTACCTACTGACTAGTAGGTACCTAATAGTATTATCCCACCAAATGGCCTCTCCACTCGCTACAAAATCAAAAGCGTATATTTTTTTCGTATTTATAAAATGCCTAGGGTGTGGTAAAAGACTCTTAACCATAATAAAAAAACCAGTAGGACCATAAATCAGTACCAACCTCGATGACATCCCTGAGCATGAACCGCCTCCGCCTGCGCCTGCGCCGCGGCGCAGGCTCGGAATCACGCTCAATGCCCTCGTCATCAGTGTCGGCGCGCCCGCACTCCGACGTCTCCGAAGCTTCAGAGAGAACGCCACATTCTTCCTCGTCATCTGAAAATAAGTTCATAGTTTACAAACTCTTTGTGTGCTATGGATTTCGTTCTCTTTGGAGGTAAAATTTGATATGCTAGAAAACATTATAGCGATAGAACTGTATTATGCTGATACCAGTTCCATCGCCATCTGGTCTGCTGTAGACATTGCAAGTGGAGAATTAGATACTGATATAGGCAAGAAGTTGGCCTGAGGTACTAATGTAAAGGTGATGAACTGTAAAGTCTACTGAAGATAATATTGCGAGTATTTACGAGCCTGGTAATTAGATGATCTTGGGAGATTCTGGTTTGAAAAGACTGAACAATTTTGGCACAGAATCTCCAGCATTAAAATATTATTAAAATAACACTATTTTGAATAAGATAACACCCAAAAGACTCCGCACCAAGTGACGCCTAAATAAGAACCTATGAATCAGACAAAACGCCGAATATACATCGTTAAATTATACCAATGTATAATCCTTTGAAGACCTTGGCGAGCACGTGTGGTCCTATTAATACATTGCACACGGCGATGGCGTCTATCACGATCTGTTACACTTATCGACGCCGACGCCCGCGCACCGCAGACAGACCCGTGATCCGTTGCGCAAACGCATATTTGCTAGAGCTTTGAACGCGTGCGCATTCGCCGCCGTTTATAGGGCTACCACGAAGGTTATTCTACAGAATAATTGTGTTTCTTTTAAGCATTTTAGATATACTTGAGAAAAGTTATTGAAGATTTAGTCCCAGTATAATATCGATATGTGAATTCCAGTGTTTATAGAATTTGGAATCCATTTAATATTTGATGTTAAGTATGTAAGTAAATAGAGCCGAGTGCCCATTGAAATAACTTACCTATCGATTTGTTACGTCTTTTCTTCAATTACTAGCAGACCAAAGATTTAAACATTATTCGGTGCAATAGGAAATAATTACAAACAATGGTGCCGATTCTGTTGTAAATCGCACTAAACTAATTTTAGTCACAACTAATCTTTTTCTTACGAACATTATTGAAAAAGGATAGAAGATAGTAAAAGCTTTCAAATTAATCTTTGCCGTCTTATTTTGCGTGTATTTAGGCGTAACCGCGATAGATGGCGACTAAATTTATAGTGAAAATAAGGATTAAACTAATTTAACAAGACTAAATCCTTTTCAAATGTTCTTTGCTAGGAAGAGACATACTGAGATTAAAATTAGTTTCGTTGTAAACAACAGAATCAGGGCCATTGTTAATATTTTTAAAGCACATAATATATTATTAGTAATTGTCTTCACAATTTTGTCATAAAAATGAATTGCAATAACTTACTCGCGTCAACCCTAGCACGGGTGATCGATCTATCGCAATGCAACCGCAAAAAGCTTCACTCTTGACATTGGCCACGGATTAATGAGTCAATGTTCTATTGCGATGTGATTATTACTGTCTCAGATCACGCAATTATAATTCCATTTTGTTTTATAATTGCACCGTTTTGTAGAAATAGCTTTTATTTGCTTAGGATGAAGGCTTCTGGTAACGGAGGAATATTAATCTGCCGGTTTCCATGGTGGGCTGTGCGAAGGGGTAGAAACGGGGATTTTTTTTTGAGATAGTCAGAAGGGATGTTAATAACATAACCCTCCTTCCGGGTAAGTCGGTTAAAAAGACTGACGATTTGGAAGCGACCAAACTCATGGACGATTTTTGAAAATGCAAAATAAAATCGTGACATTGAAATAGTTACTCGAGCGCGTCAGACGGTTCAGCTTGTCCTTGTCGTGCTGACATAATCTGACATAAAGGGTTCATGTAAGGTGGGGGTACTTAACAGGGTGCAAGGTTCCCCCCCTTATGCTATTCTGCCAAGCTTGAATAAATCCCAAAATCCCCGGTTGGGCTCCCCTAATATAATTCGTTAGGTGTCTCTCTATCTGATATTAGCTTTGATAACTCTACAAGCCCTGACTTCACAAACTCTACACACCGTAGTCAAAATATGTGACTTGGCTGTTTCGCTCCTACAAGAACTATATTAAAGAAAAATAATTACTAGCATTTTTCACCTTACGCCCATAATGACGGCAGCGAAACGGCCTAGCCACATAGCCACACCTTGTTCAAAATCAACACTGTAGAGTTTGTGAACTTAGGGCTTGTAGAATTAGGGCTTGCAGAGTTAGGGCGTGTAGAGTTATAAGCTTGGCTCTAAATGACAATTTTTGACAGTGCGAGCCATATAGTCTAGTCTTGGCAACATTTTAAATGAAAATGTTTTTGGTGGGACTAGCTTTGAATCGTGCCGGCAGTGGGAAGTATCTACCAGAATGAATATCCCAAAATATGCTCTTTCCGTGAAATTATTCTTAAATAGCTATCTCGCGCGGTTTCACCCGCGTTCCCGGGGTAAAAAGTAGCCTATGTTACCCGGGGATAGTAATAGTTATTTATCATCTTAAGTACTTAGACACATTTTATTAAAGCAAAATGTTGCAATATTAATAATAATAAGTATCAGCTATTTATGTAATAGAAATTGCGTATATACCATGAACTATAGGAGAAATATAAGTAGGTACTTTGTATAATATACCAATCACATAAAATAATGCCAGTTTCTCTTTCACTTAACGTAAGAGTGACAGCAGTCATTTGTATGTAACAATGAAATATCCATTCATTTTGTATGAATAATGTAAATAATATTTATGTTATATGCCTGTGTGTTTGCATTAATGATAAATTACCTTGTGACCCTAAATCTTGAATCATCTGAACTCGTATAAATGGACATTATTTTTTTAATCTCCGTTATTGTAAACGTCACCATTCAAACACTCCTAAGTCTTGAAATTGACAGAAATTTTTGTAGTGTGCTAAAATTCAAAAACCAAGCCTGTTGGTTCTCGCGAGGGAGGCGCGTCCTATAATATTGATGGTGTTTTTATTTTTTTAACCGCGGACACCGCGGTCCAAAGGACTATATGGACTAAAGGTTTATACTACTAAATTAGCTAACAAGCATAATGGTATGCGGTTGCGCATCGACCAGAATCAACCTAAATGCGACTGGCAATCGAGTACTTACAGTTGTCGGAACACAAAAATACGAGCCCGACGATAGTTTAACCAAGATCAATCCAAGGAAAACCCTCACATGAACTACATCACATGCTGCAGTATAATTACCTACTAATATCTAGACAGATCGCCGCAACCGACCGCTAGGCGCCACCTCGTCAGCTTGCGTAACTAAACCTCTACTATAATATTATGTATATTAGCTATCTGTGACTTGTGACTCAGACATGTCACCCTGGTACTTTGAACTCAATACCCCTGTGATTAACAATGCCTGTAACAGTGTTTTAAAGCCTGGGCGTCCAGAAACGAGCTGGTTCGAAATGCAATATTTCACCTCCCTAACTGCGTCATCAGTAGAGCCACGCTAATAGTAGGTATATACTTTTTCAACACACTCGCTCGTAAAGTGACATTTATTGCACCGGTTTTAGTATCTTAATGCAGCTTATTACGCACTAGTGCTTTTTACTTTACATTACCGCACAGTTTTATGATAGGTATAATCCCGATTATGATAAGTTTGTACCTCACTGCAAGTGATATGTGTGTAGACCAAGCATTCTTAATTTAAACGCGTATAAAAAACTACCGCCTCGAGTGTTAATAACCAACTTTGCACACATGTATCATAAAATCATAATGTACTATTACCGTGGTAGAGCCGTGAATCGTCTGTAAATGTATCGTGCGAAGGATCAACGTTGTCGTACCTTGCGAGGGATGCGGTTTTTCCGTAGTCAACGCCAGTAGTTATACTTTTTCAACACACTCGCTCGTAAAGTGTCATTTATTGCACCGGTTTTAGTATCTTAATGCAGCTTATTACGCACTAGTGCTTTTTACTTTACATTACCGCACAGTTTTATGATAGGTATAATCCCGATTATGATAAGTTTGTACCTCACTGCAAGTGATATGTGTGTAGACCAAGCATTCTTAATTTAAACGCGTAAAAAAAACTACCGCCTCGATTGTTAATAACCAACTTTGCACACATGTATCATAAAATCATAATGTACTATTACCGTGGTAGAGCCGTGAATCGTCTGTAAATGTATCGTGCGAAGGATCAACGTTGTCGTACCTTGCGAGGGATGCGGTTTTTCCGTAGTCAACGCCAGTAGTTAAAATGAATTAGCAAGGTTTAAAATAAATAAAAAATAAATAAAATAATGCAGATCGTGAGAAGTCCGATTTCAACTAATGCGGCTATTTTTTTTATTTGTTTATTAATCGAACTAACAGCAATTATTAGTAAATCCAAACATTTATACATGACTTTAAATAAACATCCACATTAAAAAGTAAAAAATATATTACCAAAAATACAAATTAAGAATATTTAATATTTTTTTTGTAAAAAGCTTTCGATACTTGTTATTCAGCTACTTACTTCTGATACCCAGAAGAAGTAGTAGCACGAGAATCTCCTAGAAAAGCAGTTACTGAACCAGCTCAATAAATTACCAGGTATTGAGAATACGTTACATACATTAATGGCGCTACTATAAGTGCGATTCATCACTCGTGGGAGACACTAAATAACTGTTAACCGTTGTGTGTTGTGTCGATGAGATAAAGTGGAGACTTCCCATGGTATCAGTGTGGTAACAGTTGATAATAATGTATACGTTATTAGCTTGCTACTCGGGTCGCGTATCATGTGTCTGTAAATACTTTGTTCGGATGCTATGAAAATGGTTAGTATGGATACGGCAAATGTCTAAATGATCTGAGGGCTTAGTGCGAGTTTTCAACGCGCTCGGTAAGGTTAACGTTAACTCTAATTTGTATGGCATTGTGCTAGCGCCGCCTAGCGGCAATTGGCGGCTAAGGTTAACGTTAACTCTAATTTGTATGGCATGTTACTAGCAGCAATTGGCGGCGCCTGGTCCTGCGCCATACAATTTAGAGTTAAAGTTACCTTATCGAGCGCTAAGCCC
Source organism: Achlya flavicornis (assembly GCA_947623365.1). NCBI lineage: Eukaryota > Metazoa > Arthropoda > Insecta > Lepidoptera > Drepanidae > Achlya > Achlya flavicornis. The sequence continues at coordinate 2,935,122 of OX392468.1, read as the reverse complement.
ACTGCCCTCCTAGACATAGTACATTTCGATGCGTTTGCACGAATAGAAACGTTACAAAATGTATGAGATTGATATAAGGAAACGCTAGATTCTTGCGTAGCCAAATGTCTATCTCATACATTTTGTAACGTTTCTATTCGCGTGGACGCAACGAAATGTACTTTATCTAAGCCTACTGGAAACAAAATGATCAAGTAGAGAACATAATATACAACGTAACGTTACAATGTAAATGAAAAGGTATAGGTATATCCAAAAAAATACAAGACTTCTTTCGCCTTTGGTGCCAGGTGCACAGATTTCGAAAACGAAAATTTTATAATACTATTAGCAAATTAAGTGAAAAAATCAATCAATAAGCCGTTCTTAATCGATCGGCAAGTTAAGCTACCGCCGTCGGGGTAGGTTATGCCCCCTGCATGGGTGACCGCCTAGTGGTATTTCAAATCGAGCGTTTCCGTGCTTCGGAAGGCACGTATAGCCGTTAGACCCGGTTATCACTTAATTGTGATAGTCGTCAAGCTAGTTGGAGGCCTTCTAGGTGGCTTGAAAAACTCCAACAGTAGGTTGACCACTAGCCTACCTCCACCGATCCGCAGAAGGCACGCGTGGTGGAGTATCTGCCCATTCCCTTTCACCCTGATTTGTGAAAGGAGGCCTGTGCTCTGCAGTGGGACATTATAGGCTGATGATGATGATAACGTGAAAAGATTGACCCTCATTGAGCACACGTTGATTATAATTTGAATTCAATTAACTTAAAAGGAAAAAAATGGTATGAATTTCTGAGTAAGTAATTTATTTTGAGCTGTTTTTTTATAGAGAGAATATATATTATCCTTTCCGTTATACTTTTTATATTTCAAAAGGGAATAATTAATAATGAAAGTATTGCATATTCCTAATGTCTACTAGCAGTTTTATCCAACGTCACATTAATAATAATGCTAACGATTTTCCCGAAAGAAAACTTTCCTAAGTATCCTTAATTCATGGATCCGGCTTAAAAATAACAGGTGGAGATTTCGGGATGGCATATTTTCGAAACCTATATTGGGTTTGACATGCTGAACAGCTTATACTATGGAACCAACCAATAGTGAATTCTCAATTTATTTTTTAACTTTTCTTACAAAATGTCAACCTTGCTCGATCATAATGCATGAAAAGTATATTTTTTTTGAGATTTCCGTGTTGGTCCCACAGTAAAAGTTGTTCAGCATGACTAACGCAACATAGGTTTCGAAAATATGCCATCTCGAAATCTCCACCCATACTGGGTGATTTAATAACAAATCTTCAACATCAACTAAAATAAACTGGTGTACCGGTATGGCAACTGCAGTAGTTTTCATTCTAAATCACAATATTGTTAGGCTTAGGTGCTCCTTTTATGGTGAATTAAGTTAACTGTTACTTAACTTAGAGCGGAAGTGTCACTCAGTGGTGCTACTGGCTCTTAGCGCTGGACATTACGCGATCAGACCTTCGGGGAAATCGAAACGAGACTGTTTTCCATTTATAGGCATTTAAGATAACCATGTGGGCTTAGAAACTTACGTAGATATCAAATATCCTAGTGTTAGGCGTGAGATTTGGAGAGAAACTCAATCTCTGCGTATTGTATGTATTTGTTATGTAACTTATGTCATTCTTAGTATACCATCCTGACAAGATTTTATTGTTACTACAAGAATAGCTGTATTTTAAAATGGCAATTTTAAATAAAGTGTATTTATAATATTTTCCATCAGTTTTGACTCAATATTGGTATGGAATAATGGAAAACTCATGGTGATCGATTCTGCTGGTGATTAAAACTGCCCCATTCAAAAGTCCTGAATACAATTTGTATTTAATGATTCGAAAGATTCATTGATTTTTCTTTGAAGACAACAGAAGAAAAAGTTCACGTAACGAAACCATTTGATTGAACTTATTAAAATTCCAAATCTTGGTCAAGAAATCTCAACATAGTTCGCCACAATTTTAACATTTTACAAGAAATCCCACACATTTTTTACATAGCAACATGTATCGTATTCATATAATATTTTACTGGCAACACAACACTCGCCATCTTACAAAGTAAGATATGAGTTAAAAGACGACTAAACTGGGTTATTACCGGACTGTTTATTGGAGGAGCCATACGTTTTGTAATTGGTGGACGTTTATTATGGATTTATAGTTATTTTCGATCGGATATACGAGAATGGCGTTGGTTTTGACATTTCTGATGAATAATTGACTTGCTACCGGACGGGGTATGCGGTTTTATGCCCGGGCCTGTTATTTATATTAGGGAGGAGTGGCTTTTTCATTGAGTATTTATTGGTAAGAAATTCCGTTAGGATGGATTTGCGTGGGTTTTCTTAAAAAGGAATTGCAGAGTATTATGAAAATAGCTTAGTCAAAAAGGTATTCCACATGTGTAGTTTTACCTATGAAAGTCACCTAAACTATATCTATACTAATATATAATATAATAAAGCGGAAGAGTTTTTTTAATTGTTTTGTTTGTTTAAACGGGCTAATCTCTGGAAGTACCAGTCGGATTAAAAAAAATCTTTCACTAATAGGAAGCCACATTATCCTCGAATATTATAGGCTACTTTTTATCCCGGAAACGTGGGTGAAACCGCGGGTGACAGCTAGTAGGTACTTTATATTTTTCTTTAAATTAATTTCATTCCTATTAAAAAAACCCATTTAAAACTGATCTTATGCACTGAGAACCGTTATATAACTTTCCTGTGTTGATCTATCAATGAAAAGGCTTTAAATTCAATTTAAACCGTATGTTCCTGGTATAATCATTGATAGCAGTTTCTGGGACGGCAATGAAGCTCCAAATTCGATTTTAAGCCATATGTCTATTGGGCTAAGAATCATTAATGTTCTAACACTAGACTAGAGTCACAATAAATATAGCGTTAGCAACGGGATGCTCCTAAGAGAAATGTTTACGATTGTCTTTGTATTAAAGCTATATAGCTGTTTATCTATTTACCTACTATTGTTTTATTGTGCAATTTTGCGCTGTTAGCTAAGAAGACAGTGTTATAGCCTCAATCTCTAGGAATCATGTGGAAGGCATTAACGTGAAGGTGTAAAGGTGTAACGAGAATGAGAGAGGTTACAACCATATTTGAAGTAAGGACTTACTTTTATTATAAATACTTACATATAAGTAGGAAGAACTGTAAAAACTTACATTTAAGTAGGAAGAAATGTCAATAAAGGTAAGTGCTTACTTTTATTATAAATACTTACATTGAAGTAGGATGAACGGTAAATAAAAGTAAGTGCTAACTTTTATCATAAATACTTACATTGAAGTAGGAACAACTGTAAAAAAATATCAAAATAATATTGGAGTCAGAATAATATCCGTGGAATACTCAATAATAGTGGGAGAGATTAAAACATTAAAAAACATTTTACACATTTAACTGTAAGAAAAACAGACAAGGTAATCAAAATTATTTCGATTCCCTTCCGACTTCACTAAAATACAAAACCACTGACAGACAGGACGGACAGTGGAGGCTTATTGGCACCCTTTGAGAACGAAACCCTAAAAAAGAGCCAAAACAATCCGGAAGTCCTGAAAATATCATTAGCCCTAGTTACCCTACTGTAACATTGGATATGACATAAGATAGTGCGAGGCGCCAACATTACGAATGTGGGTAGAACTTTGGCGTCTCGGAAATTGGACTTATGGACAGACATGTTTTGTTTTCCAAGGTTTCATGTCCAAGGTTCAGATACGGTGACATTATCATGTAATGTTATGATACAAAAATAAGATTGTTTCTTTGCTTACAATGCTTGGGCGATCTTTCTATGTATTCAAATTGTATTTATGTCAGAGCGTCAAGATTTTCTGTATTATGTTCCAAACAACCAAATAATGATAAAACATGTATAATAGACACATTTGTAGGCACATGTTTTATCATTATCATCAATTGCCCATAAAAGACTTTCCTGGCAACTACCGAAATATTGTTCCTGTTATATCCATCCTTTGCTGATTTTCCAGTTCTATTTCCATTTGTTGCTCACCTAATGCTAAATCGGTACCTCAGTTTAAAGCTCAGAGAAATGGGGGTCACGATCGTCGACAATTGACACCCGACTTCACGACTTTTCAAACGAATTGAAGCACTAGAATGCCATTTCATTAACCCAAATGTATGCAGTGACATCATGTATCGATATCCAACCAATGTCACTGTGGTGGTTCTGACTTTACATTACACGAACAGGTAGCTTTAAACTGAATTTGTATACAACAGGGCTTTGTTAATCTACAAGTTAACACGACTTGGCACTGGTTAGACGTTTGAATCCGTAAGTCCACCTACGGGGAACCCACGACATGGGTTATGTTATACTGATATTCGAAATGGATTTGTTAGAACTGGTTACCGAAATATTTAGGCTATTTGCTATTCAGGTCAGTGAGCTCCCACATTGGGAACAGATAACCTGGTTTAGTAATTACTGCAGCAAGCGATTTCGACTACTTTGTTTTCCATCAGAATACGTCATGATTAGCAGTTCTTAATCGATCAGCAAAGTTAAGCTACCACTGTCGTGGTTGGTAGGTACGTGGATGGGTGACCGCCAAGTGGTATTTCAAATCGAGCGTTTCCGTGCTTCGGAAGGCACGTAAAGCCGTTGGTCCTGGTTATCACTTAATTGTGATAGTCGTTAAGCTAGTTGGAGGCTGCTTGAAAACTCCAACAGTATAGGTTGACCACATAGCCTACCTCCACCGGTCCGCAGTCGGCACGCGGGGTGGAGTATCTGCCCATTCCCTTTCACCATAATTTGTGAAAGGAGGCCTGTGCACATTATAGGCTGATGATGATGAATCCACAGCTTTGCATATACTCACCATAGTTTCATCGCAATGGAATGAATGGTATCGAAACACTTAAACAGACAAATATTGATTTTAGTCTAGGTATATTTAGTATACAAGTCATCTGTTCTAATATGGAAATCGAATTATATGGTTAGGTACTAGTACAGAGCATTGAAAAAAGAACTCGCCTCGACACTCCTAGAGATGCCTTGCCCAACAGATTCCCTATTATTTAAGCGTCTTAGGGTGCGGGACCGCTTTACCAACAGATGACATATATATATGTATAGTCTTATCATTTAGTATTGTTGACACATTGTGCTGTAGTATAGAGTCGATATTAGACTGACAGTTAGTCGCACTCGATTATGCGATTTTTACAATCCAAGGGGCACGAAGTATTGTTTTCGTCTCTATATAGGCGCGCGGGACTCCTTGCTCTGTGGGTGAGATCTGTATAAAGATCCTCCTCAAAAAATGCTCGCTTTAGTTTCTCCGTATTGCGCAAATACCAGGGCGGGGTTGCAACTAATAAGACACGTATATCGACCTCATAAGCAACAATGTAGGTTGAAGAGAGGATAATTCACACGAACAAAGAGCTACGCCAAGAGGTAGATACTAGTGTAATGTACACTATAATAACACAAGATGGGCGGACATGTAATAAAAAGTGTTCGACGCGGTTTCGATTGCAGAATTATTTGATTGCGCCCGCGCAGATAACATGTCAGATATTTAATAGTGTAAAATACTGGACTGGTTTATTGAATTCGTCGGATAATAAATAGATCTTATTAGAAATAGTGTGATGACGTCGCTTCTGGGTGAATAACATGTGTACCCCAGAATACAGACCTTTTATTCTGTAATCAGAGATATGTTCCCTATAGTTAAAATAAATGGCTAGGTTATATGACGAATGACGAGCCTGGCTGAAGGCTTCTTCCTGGGGTTTTATAAAATTAAAAGCCATTTAGCAAGCGGCATTTATGAATATCAAAGCAAACTAGGTATGAATGAGTTTGGATGGATGGATGGATGTTTGTTACTCAATCACGCTTCAACAACCGAACGGATTTGGATGTTTGGCACGCTGATTTATCAAGCACGGTACTTTTAATCAAGTAAAATTAATATATCCCTCGCATACGCGGATAAAACCGCGGGTCCAAAAATAAGGCTATTCTTTCAAAACGTTCCTTACGTATGGATTTTAAATTTACAATCAGTCGTCACCTACCCTATCCATGGAAAATTTTGTGATTGATTAGTCTACAATATTGGTTTTATGTTTACACACAACCACTGGTCTGCTCTAATGAAACTGCGCTTAGTCAGCAAAATGGGTTATTGCGGCATTCGACTTGATATCCCGAAAATGCTGACTCAACAAACTTTTTTAACCAACGTACTGAATTTTGAATGTCCCTGGATATTTACTTGTATTTTTATCTAAATCTTCTAAATATATAAAAATCAATGCCACTTTTCGTTGTAATTTTATAACTCAAGAACGGGCTCACCTGTCCAAACCAAATGTTTAAGCTTTGTTCGGACTATTTAGTAGATGGTTTATGTGAAGTTTGCACAAAATCGGTCAAGCGGTTCTTCATTTATTGAATAAATGGCGGATCATTTTGTTAATGGGGATTTTGCTGTCAAATTTAAACTTTTTTCAGATGGGGATTGTGCTGCCAAAAAGGTTGGGTAGAGTATATAGGGTAGGGTATATAATTTTTATATTTTTTTTTATTACTGTCTAACTCCAACCTACCATAGGGTACGGTACGGTAGGGTACGATAGGGTAGGGTAGGGTACGGTAGTGTACGGTAGGGTAGGGTACGGTAGGGTAGGGTAGGGGAGGGTAGGGTGGGGTAGCACCATAGGGTAGGGTAGCACCACGCGAACGAAGTCGCGCCGGGCAGCTAGTTTATTTATAGTAAGTAAAGCGCCGTGGTATAAATCTTCAAAATTACCCCATTCGATCGATAATGTTCGTAATTTCGTTTTAATAGCCGACACAAAATTGTAAAATCAATTTGAGTGAAAGTATCATCTTTCGACACTATTTTATACGTTCACTTAAAGTCACCCGTCTCAAGTAAATTAACATTTCATGTGATAATAAGTAGGTTAAGTGGTATCCCGATGAGATGCGCATCTACATACTTGGCACCTTCACAATTTAGTACCTTACGTGGAAAGATCTTAAAATTAATTAGATAAGACCATGAAGGCAGGGCTATACTTTTAGTGAAATATTTTCATTACACAGGTGAATTAAACTCACTAATTAACTAGTAAGATATAAGGGGCCAAAACTTATAGAAGACCACACACAACAGTGCATTGTTAATAACATGATAATTTTGAAATATTCGATTTAATGTTGGTTTCCATTTTGATTTTTTAACGGATATTATTTTCTTTTTATTTGTCACTTTAATTCAAGGTCACATTATTTCAAGCCCTCTGACCATGATTCTATATTATTTATCATTGAAATATAATATTGTAGCTTTTACTTACAAATTGTGTTTCATTTATTTCAATTGGACTTCTCTTATCCTGATTGTGATGACTTCCGGCCATCAGAGTAATACAAAAATTTGGCTGACCAAAACTCATAGCTTTTTGCAGTTATATGCGGTGACAGTCTGTCATAATTCAATAGCAATACTACACATTCCTAAATTATGCCTCCTTACTTATATTATGAGTACCTCCTTCCACCCCTGACCTACCGTTAACGTCAACTCACACATGAGTACAACGGACAACAAAGCAAATGCCAATTATAATAAAATGCGGACTATAAAAGCTCCCCAAGCCATGTGTAGCTTTCTCCTAGTTGGATTGTTATCAGTGACAATACAGTGTCGTACAAGTGCTGTGTCACCACATACCACCTTGTTAATAAGGTGCTGCCACGTCACATAATAAAGTGCAAATATAATGAGAATAAAACAATCGAAAGATCAGATATACCACTTGTCTATTGTTTACTTACTATTATTTTATATTAAGTATCTGGATTTAGAAGCATGTAACGAATAAATATATATATATATATATAACTTTAAATTGTGCATACAGGTTCCTTTTCTAACGTCAACACCATAGTAAAAGAGTCAAATTCAAAATCATTTATTCAAATATACCTTCGCAGGCACTTATGAAAAGTCTGACTCTAATACTCTTATACCGGTTCGGAAGTTTGCATTTGCTGAGAAGAGCCGACAATAAATCCAGCAATTACTCTTTTCAAAACGAGCTTAGATTCATTACATAATATTTACATTCTAATCGCACTGACAACAATTGCGGCAAAATTATAAAGTAGACTGAATCTATATTTAATAAGTAAACAAATAAATAAACGGCAAACTTAAGCAGACCAGCCCCCACAAGCAGCTCCTGTTCACAAGTATGACACGTGTGGCAGCCATCGCCCTCCTCGCCATATTGGAGGGAAGTAAGCGACCCGTCACACGACGCCACCGCAAGCAAAGGCCTTAAAGTGAGCATGACTTACTTAAGTCTACCTTAGTAAAAGAGAGATCTCGAGACGACAATAAAGGAATCATACTTACTCGACGAGGAATCCAAAAGGCTTATGTTTAAGCAGAATCTCAATATCGTTAGTGATGGTTTTACCAAAAATGGTAAGTACACAGAGCTAAGAAAGAAACTGTAGGTATCTCTATAACAGCTGCAGAAATACGAGTTAGTGCTTCGCGACAGATTTCCAAATTAAGGAGTACTACAACATACTCTAATTCCGTTGCGTGCTATGCTTTGAATGTATTCCTCACGATGTATACACATTGGACTATTCGAAACCACGATCCTCGTCCCAGCATTCGACGTCACCAACGCTAATCTATCATACAAGTCAGCAATGATGCTCATAATCCTAATGATTACACAACACATCCCACCTTTTACTTGCCCATTAAAAATACTCAAATGCTTCACGACCAACAATGCAAAAATAACAGTCGTGGGAAATTCGTGGAGATATACTCTTAGATCAGCATATAAAAGGCGTGCGATAAACAGTCGAGTTAGCTTTCTTCGCAAGATTTTTGTTGCGGCTTTGCACTAAAGAGGCGCCCCAGAGCAAGTATTCGAGTACACCACTATACAAGTACTCTACACACAAGTACACTCCTATTCCGCCATAGTTTCAGGGATTTTTTGTACCAAACATTCAAAAAACGTAACAGTATACAATCAGAATAAAAACACGAGTTTGTCTATATCACATAAAATTCAAATCATTGAATTCATCAAAAAGTAACAATGATAACGAATCTCATGACCACGAAACCACACGAGATTCATCGATCACCAATTAGATCAATAAAGATAGTGTCAGCATCTCAGTGGAACGGCGACTAAAAATAAACGATGATCCACGAACAATGCTACCCATCACAGCAGTCATATCATCTATTGTGCCCTGGACTTTATCCACCTGTCCATTGTGACCCACTGACCAATATATGAACATCGCATCTCGATATCATCGATACTTTCGATACTACACGATTCGATTCGATCGCCCACTTGTAACATAATAAACAGTTACACGTCAGGCAAAATGAAACGACCGTGAACTCCATGATCGAAATGGTTTGTTTAGATTTACGATCTACCTGTTGATGTATTCGATTATTCATCCGATATTAACTTTCTACAATAGAAACGTTACTTCTTTTAGATATTCAATTTCATCCCGTTCTTTTTCATAGAACTGTATTACCTGAATAAATGAAATAGACACGATGGTAGGTGTAGCTTATTGGCATAAAATCACAAGCAATACAAACCGGTATATTTTCCGGCGTTAAACCATTAAAACGCAATAAATTCACACTACCAACAGATGTAGGAAATATCTTGAACATTGCCGAGGAAACCGTAAATACGTTGTCGGAGAAATTACAACTCGATTATGAATCGAGACGCGTTGACTCGATGCTGGAGCAAAACAGCCTCCTCGGGGGGAAAAGCAGAAAATATGACAAGTTTATTTAGATTGAGTGAGCCCGTGAGAGTTGGAAACGGAGGTGAAAGACAACCGGAACGAATTGTCTCATTTCATTGTGAACTAAACGCGATGGGAGGCGAACGAGACGGCACAAGTGCAAAGGTCGTAGATAACCTAAATGTCATCCGTGTAGACGTGTTGTCTGCACACGATAAGTGCATGTAAGCACTAAGTATTAAACAACCGACAATGTTCATAGAAAGTGAAAACTAATAGCCAATGCTAATGTATATGCAAATTAAACAAGGTGTATGCAATATTCTGAAAGTTATAGTACCTAATAAAATGCAAAAAGACTTTGATCTTACTCAATACACCTGTATAGATTGCAGTAAATGGTTATCGATTTTATGTCATGTATGATTTTATTCATTATTGTAATATCAATGAATTAACAAAATATCTTTATAGATAAACCTCAACTAAAACTTCTCTTCATGAACAAGTACCTATTCATTTTGGCCGTGTAAAAGTTAATACGGCAAGAATGAACGGAAGTAAAACCGTTGCTATGCTCTGGAATGCAATGTGAATTATGTAAATAGAAGAATCTTCTCTCTATTGTAATAATGGTGAAAATACCACTAGAGTACTTCACACTTGGTGAATTTATAGCCATTATTAGAAACTATCATGACGTGGTAGATGTTTGTGGATTAAAATTGGTTATGTAATTTCCCGTAGCTGGAGATGTAAATATTTTTTAGCAAATTACTATTATATTATTTACAATGACGTTAGATAATTATTATTTCGCAATGTATACATTTTCTTCAAATGAATTAATATCTTTCTTTCATGTCAACTATCATTAACAATCATGCTGTATTATGCATTCAGTTTTTACTGAAGAGAAGTTCTTTTAGAAATTTGTATATTTCCCGAATTCACAATTTTACCAAAAAAATACCGCAAATATTGTAGAGGAACTTCTAAAATTACAACAACGGTATTATCAATATTCTGAATTCTGATCTCACGATCCATCGCCACGATAACGTTAAAAGTTCGCACGCACAATCCCATCAGAATCCCAGCATGGGCGAGATTATATTTCATGAAAATATTTCTATAGAACCGTTACGCTTAAGTGCGATGTTTCGGGTAAACTTTGTTTAGGCCGATTTGTGAAAATTTCATGGATATTGAATTGGCCTCAAGTTAAGGAAGGGACGGATATTGGGTGTCAAATGTCACCCGTAGCAAATTAAACCTGAACGAATACATATTCGTTCACGTAGATACTTTAAGATGGCGTCCTTTCACAATCAAAAGGATTTTGTATGTTTAACAACTTTTACTGTGGGTCTAACTCTTAGAATTCATTTTTCGCGATTACAGATTTGTTTTAAAAAATAAGTTGTTATCACAACGAATAAATGGTTTTGGAAAGATGCTATTTCACAGTAGGTATAAATTGTTTTTTATGTCACCCTAAATATTCAATACCTTATAATATTTTGACTCTACATTGTTGACATCAACTGTAATATTGAATAATATACGAGAATAAATACTCTACAACAAACGTAAAGCAAAGTAGTTTTTCTTTTTCTTTTGCCAACAGTTTTGTGAGCAGCACGTATTGAATCGGACGTGACAGCGCAAAAAGGTCAATAGTGTGAAAGTTCAGCTACCGGAGAAAACCGAATTGTGCTCACACAAAGCGAGATGATTTGAAAGGAGTCAATTGGATCGGACGCAACAAACACTTTGTTCGAGCTTTTAATGTTTTGGTATTTTATAGAGATAGGCAAGAAATGGTGTTGTTGAGGTACATTGTAGTAGCAGAACTATTTAGTAATCCGTGTTAGTACGAAACATTTCATTTAAATCAGAATAAAAGCGACTATTATTTAAGCATTTTATAACTCTTTTTCTCTTCTTTTCATATATTGTTATTTTGCTACTCGGATCATATGAGTTGTAACAATGTTATAAGCTAAACTTTGAGACAGAATCTCTCTCTCTGTGGTGTATGTAACCAAATTACCTGTGGAAGAACAAGACGTCATCTCGGTGATGAGACCCTCAAGGTCCGGCGAAATGAGCCTCTCCTCATCCTCTGCATGCGTGTAGTCCAGTGCATGGTATATCACCAGGGCCAGGTTCACCACCAACTGTAACAAACAATAATCATGTGTAAACATATTGAAGTAAAGTCTATTATTAAACAATAACCCAGCCCAGCAGAAGCAGAAGATAAAAATCTAAAATGACTAGTTTCAAACACTGAATGAGAATGTTATTTCATGACCCGGTTGCATATATTTTCTATGAGGTAATATGTACTAACGATTATTTTAGGAAAATCAGCCAGTATTCAAAAGTCATCATCCTGAGCTGCGTCACTATTACGAGGACTACTCTTGCGTGACGTGACACACCTCTGTCATCGGGTGGTGTAAATCTATTAGGAAAGCGATTTGATTATTACTTATTTTTAATAAAATGTATACTGTTACATTATGCAAATTGTATACATTCCAAAACTCCTCTGTTTGATTTAAATTGAATGTTCTTAATTCAGAATAAGCTCAATCATAGTAAGGTACTTTCATAACTCGAAAGGGTCTTACAAACTTTGCTTCAATGAAATTAGTACTTTAACCTAATCGCTAATCTCTTTCCCAAGAATCTGCTTCAACCGACACACAGCACGATGCACCCACCGTAGCTATCAAGAGCAGCAACCGTAACGACCACCGTCCGATCCATTGTACACCGTGTCGCAACACATCTGAATGCAACCACTCCCGTCTAAGCTGAAACGCAATGCTACACACTCCATTAAACTGACGTTTGGAAACAAGATTAATAGGATGCTAGGATTCACCACTTTCTGACGCAATGCTACGCGATGATTCTTTCAGATGCGTATGCAAATTATTCGAACTAATAAGTAGGTCATCTACGTAAGGTTGGCGGTGCATATGCTTTCATAGATTTATTTTAATCGGAAAGTTCCTCTATTTACAGATGAATAATATTTGGGTAGGTATGACCTACAGATAATTGTATCTACTGTATTTAGATAAACAACACAATTCAATTTATGACCTCAACACCCACAAAGCAAGATTAGACAAAGATGACTCACAAATAGTCAAAAGTCCAAGCCAACTCTGTAACTGATTTAGCCTATAATGCGTCATAGATCTTAAAGTTCCAATAAATATCACCTATACAAAGTTCGGGACCTATTTCAACCCATATAGCCGAATATGTCGATGGGCCATCTCTTATCGACGGTATTGTATGCAAATCCCGTGCAATATGATTGCATTGTGTTGCGTAAGCGCACGCAACTGAGACGGTAACAATAACAACGTCCGATTTACGAGGCTCACAATACAATGAAAGTCCTTAAACAGTTATAGCTAGGATGTGAGAGGCTATTTGTAATGTTGGGATAAACGTATGAAAGGTTACGGATGCTGTATAGGTGATATGAGCAATTTTGGTGATTTGTAACAAGATACTATTGTTACGTATTTCAATGATAATTATGAAATAATCTTAATAAAGACAAAGAATACATTTAATGTTGTGATTAGTTATACAAATGGGTACAGGAAATTAAAAATATTAAAGCTTCCGGAGAAATAGCAAATAAAAATGCTGATGATAAAAATATAGATGAATCACAAAAAGAGAGACACTACACAGGAATACTAAACAGGCATTTACATTTTAAATATGAACAGAGAAAACTCAGGAAACAATCAAATTAAATGAAGCAAGACTAACAGTATTGCAAATCAATTAAGTGGATACAGAATATTTGTTTTTACATTTTCTCATCATCATGGGAATTACTATCGGCTAAGTTACTTTTTATAGAACCACTTAGTGTGACAAATGTGACGCTAATGTTTGTAAAAACGGATTCTGGCCACGCGGGCCGTCGAGGTATTCCATCTTTACATAGCATACTTAATTTATGTAGAATATATAAATCAAGTGAACATACCTCGTGGGAAACCGCTGCTTGTGTAATGGTTATCTTATCGCAGTTGTAATAGTTGGAATCGTCTGTGCATGCCTTATGACATAACATTTTTAATGACAGCCATTTATAACGTTAGACGTATCGTCGACATGCTTTTTCGCACTTGCTTTTTTTTCTTTTGAATTCGTTTCTTTTAACTTTGGTTACTTTTCTGTTATTGAAGATTGCTTACCTAGAAAATGATTTATTGAAATCTTCAGGTTTTCAATTATCTCAGTCTTAGGATTGTAACAAATTATTTGATATAATAATAGAATATATGTTTTAGCAAAAATCTAAACGTACTGTGTGCAAATTCCAAGTCATTCATAAATACCTCACATATCGCGCATAGTATTAAACTTGATAAGTATCCGTTGTCTTACGACATTCACATAATATTAAATACTTTTTCAAGCAAATATTCTATACAGGGTGTTGTTTTGCATTCGTGCCATATTTATAGAACCAATAGTAAATGATTTATTTAGTTATTATAAAATAGGTAATTAATTCTGGGCTTGATAAGTAAACGATTATTGATGATTTGTGATTAACGTCAAATCAGACTTCATAACTGCACAGAATAAGTCTGCGATCCGGGGGCGAGGGGAGGAACCGGGCCGTTGCGCAGCGGTCACCGACGTATATCTTATAAATCTTTATAAAACATAGTCAACCCGTGGGGATTTTTATTTCTACAAAACTTTATAAATAATAATGTCATTTTACGAGCATGATTTTATAATTGAATAGTGTTCTACACTAGGTAAATATCAACCTCCTTAAATATGGCACAAATGCAGAACAACACCCGGTATACCACTAATTACGTATAATAAATAAATTACACAATCCTCATAAAGCGCTATTTAACTAATATACTGATTAAATGGGTGACCATTGTTGTGTGTCATTGTCAAATAATGTGTCATTATTTACGTGTGTAAATAATGACACATTATTTGACAATGACAATAGAGTGACGTTATATACGTGACCTTTTAAACAGTATATTAGTTAAATAACGTTTTATGAGTAAGGGGGTATATGTTTACGTAGGTAATACTGAGATGTAATAAACTAGCTATCCTCCGCGATTTCACCCGCGTTCCTGGGATAAAAAGTAGCCTATAAACTCGGGGATAATGTAGCTTTCTTTAATTAAATCTCATAGTACAAGCTCTGATAAGTTCGGAATCAGAAGGCCGTATATAAAGCATGTGCCAGTAATATGATAATACAAGCATTGATACTTTATGCTGTATTGAAATGAAATAAAAAATATTAAAAAAAAAATATATAAATATAGATAAGTAATATAATATTTGAAATTGATGAATTAAATGTTTAAATATTTAAAAAAATATTACATTCGAATTGAGAACCTCCTCCTTTTTTTGAAGTCAGTTAAAAATAAACAATTCCTTGACATTGAAAATAATCTATGACAATGGAAATACACACGAAGCCATTGACACACATAAACGCTCAACTCACGCGCATCGATTGACACACTGATTTAATAGACATCGACTTATTAAATTAGCATTATCTCGTTTGCACTCTACGTAAAAACTTTATTGACAATTTATTTGTACGTATTGATGATTCTCATTAGTTTTCACTTCCTTTTCGATAGTTTACTAGGTACTTGTTTATAAGCTTTAAAGACATGTAATACTTACTTTTTTATTAGATTTTTTGGTACTGAATTAAGCGGTTTAGTTAGTTTGTCTTTATATTTTGCTATCTATAAAAGTAAGCTCTTTGCTTCACAAGTGCCAACAACACAAATAGTACGTTTAATATGAGATGGTTTAAATCGAGTCTTGTAAAACCGGCCCCGGCGCATTTATTATATGTTCTCAGAAAGTGACGGTTAAAACCTGGGTTTTAATAAGACAGAATATATATTAACAACCACAGATTTCGGCCTACTTTAAATTGATGACTTGTTGACAACCTACATAACAAAACTTTCATAACACAAAGTTCAATATCAATAGAAAAACACCATAATTCATAGTTAATTGAAAGCATGCCCGCGCCAATCGTGCGTGCGCGCAGTTGTAACCAACGGCCCCGATACCACTCTTATACCTACCGAGGATTAAATTCAATTACAATCTACTTACGCGGTGTGATTTGGCGATTTTGTAGGTAATTTGTTTAATGTAATTTAAATTATTATTTGGTTTGGATCTTGACTTCCGACCGATTTTTTTGGCCTATGTACTGGTGATCTTAATGCCACAGAATTTCTCTTGGATAAAGCTACTATTATCACCAACGATTTATATTGTGTCCTCACATGTGCTGAGGTACGAGCTTCATCAAATATAAATATATTGTGTATTTCCTGCAACAGTCAAAGTAGAAAATTACCATTTTTTTTATTATTTTTTACAACTTTGTCGATAAACAAGCATACGGCCCGCCTGATGGTAAGCTGTTACCGTAGCCATATAGACGCTTGCAACACACGAAGCATCGCTCACGCGTTATCGACCTATCCCCCTCCCCTATGAGCTCTGGCGACCTTACTCACGCGTAGGAACACAACTTTACACAACAAAGTTATTTGACTGCGGTATTCTGTAAGGTGGAGGTACTTCCCCAGTCGAGCTGCTCTTTGAGCGAATAAACGCTATGCTCTACCTCTCTCATTACCAATTACCAATTCTCTCTATGTAAAAATTCATGTACGGAAAGTTCGTAAGTACAAAGCTTAGAACTGGCTCGCAGATACAGCTGCCATAAGATACAGGTAGTTGCTCAGCGAAAGATTTTCAAGAGTAGATAGATACTACAAGTAGAAAAACCGTGATCGTATTCGTATCGGGCTGGCATGCTGGCTTCTTTACCATGATTTCCTCCACCATAAAGGTGATTTCGTATCTTGGCATAAAACTCAAATCGGATCAAAAATAAAGTCAACAAGAACACGTCTTCACCAATAATTACTAAGCGATTATAATCCTTATTAAAAGGCAGGAAACACGCCCTTTTTTTCCATGTTCGTAAATCAAAATAGCCGCACTACCAAAATAAGGTAATCTAACGAACAACACTTGTTAGGACAATCTTGTATTCTAATTGGAAATGCCCTACACCTATTCAATTGTGTTAAGATGACCCTTTGATAACCCTTCACTCTCTAGTTAACCGAAGTGCAGTCGGTCAGTGTCTTACAAGGAAACATCGGGTCGATGTGACCCCATATAAGGATCGCAGTGAAAGTATTCGACTAGCGTTATTGTTGGGTTAAATATTGGATCATTCGAGTGAAATAGGTGTGGCAATTTTACCTAAAGGTCAAGTATAGAACCGAATATTAAAAGTCGATGCCGAGATGGATGTCCGTTAAAAACAACTTTTGAACACGTGGACTATAAAGAATTATACTTTAAATTATTATTATCAAATAGAATGCCAGAAGTGTGATATCATCATTATTGTCATCCCATAAACGTCACCTTGTTTTTTTATGTCGTAGAGAAACGTCCCACCTGCGGGGCTATCACGTATCTTTGGTGATACTGGGAGTAGTACTTTAGATGTTTGAAGACTATTGGTGGGCTTTGTCGTACCGCGTCATCATCATCATTTACTTCCTCTGTTCCCAATCATTTGGGGTCCGCGCAATGAAGTATTTCCATTTGCGCACCGATTTTTAGATTTTTTGAGATTTCGAATTTAATTTTTGTTCCCATTTGAGCACAGATCCAAAATATACATAGGTGTTGAAAAGGGAATAGGATCGGTGCTCAAAAAATCGGTGCGCAAATGGGAATACTTCGGCGCAATATGTCCGCTTCTTCCATTCAGCTCTTCTATCCATCACACCAGCATTCACTTCTTCCTTACCCATATCATCATTCACACAATATTTCCATTTATTTTTCGGTCTTCCTCGTCCCACATAACCATCCACTTTCATATTCATAACTCTTTTGGTCACGTGGATTTCATGCTTCTTCATAACATGTCTATTATTGTCCATGCCACGGTAAACGATTCCCTTACTTACGAAATTCATTACGTTGACCACCAAAGATACGTGGTAACCGGTGTTAGGTAGCAACCGTTATCTATGGACATTAGAAATGCTAAGAGGATTGCTAATGTCCTTGTCATTGCTCGTGCTATAGTTTCCTTCACCAAAAGTATTCGAACCAGCATTCGACGAAAATACCACTACAGTACTATATATATACAGTTGCTTTTTATCCACCCAAAATTTACAAAATAAAATTAGTAATCCTATCTCTGTATAGGTGTTATGAATAATTATATACTCAATGCACATCCTTACAGAAGGTTATTTAATTGCAAACTTCCTTTAAAGTGAGGTCCGGAAGGAAGCTACGAGAATTTACATTTACAAGGTAAACGATATCTCACATGTTTCTATATTGTCTTTAAAGTGCTCTGAAAATAAACAATACTTGTTAACTAACCTAGTAGCTATGTCAGATATAAATCCAATAAAGCGGAATACAAAAATAAAGAATAGAATAGAATAATTGTTTATTTGTAGCATAATTTGAAAAACACTTTAAAGAATTTTATGAGTTCAGATCAAGGCAGTAAACTATGGCCAATAGAATTGACGTATTACTCGGTAGAAGATACTTGATGGTCAGACAATTTTGATACATGTGTACTGGAATTAGTTGCCGCGTGAAAAAGAGATACACAGCATCTGGCAAAGATAGGCTGATGTTGTTATTAGAACATTATGTACAATCATATTTGTTTCTAGTTGCTGTTTAAAAACGTAGCTTGCTCCATCAAACCTTAAGTTATAAACCTCATGTGAGTTTAAATCAAAACTCCATACAAAAACCAACCATGCATCGCTTCTCAAAAAATCGATTAATTGCCATGATCGAATCGCGTCCTACTCTCACGACCTCGGCACAATGTTTACAAACGGCAACGAGTTTGTTCCCAATTCGTCTAATGCAATAAGTCCAGAGTGCTGACCCGAGCGAACCCTGTAAAACCTGCCTTTCAAAATTAACCTTTATGGCCTGCGTGGTAAGGAAATGGTTGTCGAAGCTGTGCTGCTGAGTGTTCAAGCGTTGTGGTCAATTAATTTGATTTGTCGCCTGTCCACTACCATGATTGGTTGTACCAAACATTTTGTATAGGGTGAAGCAATATTATTATGCCCTGTGACTGTATATTTAGCTACTACTTATAATTTAACATTGATAATATTGCCTTAATTTTTGGCCCATTTTATAGGATAATCTTTCACCATTAAATATTCGTTCAAGTATTCAGATACAGAAAGTACGCATTTAATCTTTAAAAAGGTTCAAGGCTTTTCACAGACGTGATAAGATTATGATAATTCTATTATCGAAGCCAATGCCAAGTAGTATTTCCTTCCTGAACTTATACCTATAAGTCAGAAGAAGAAAGACTTAGAGTCGACGGCAAGGTACCACCATTGGCATTGGGGCTTAAAATCTCTTCAGGGATAACAAACATAAAGACCTTCGCAAATCAGCTCGATATCGGATTAATAACGCCTCACTAACTAACCGTCAAAGTAACGGAGAATCAATAACAATGTTAAATTATAAAATCAATCACTTAAAAATTTCCGTAGCAACATTGTCAAGTTATCGAGTTTAGAGTTCAACGGAATAGCACACACTTCGATTATTCTTCAGGCAGGAGAACAAAAAACAATAAACGGCATGATGAATCGTATTAAATCGGAACCGAGAAGCTTGCTATGAAATAGAGAGAAACGAGTAAAGTTGTAATAGTAAATAAATGTACATTCTTCACACACGAACCTTTGATTTAAAACTAAGCTGAGTTTGTCTATAGAAAACAGATAACTGAAAAACTGCATGTATTATATTACTGATTTATCGTATCGTATCGCTTACCAGAGAAGCGGCGAGAGGTGACGTGGCTAGCTGAAAGCTGCATCATCATCATCAGCCTATAATGTCTGAAATCTCTATAATGTCAGGGTGAAAGGGACTGGGCGATACTCCACCACGCGTGCCCACTGCGGAGGTAGGCTAGTGGTCAACCTACTGTTGGAAGTTTTCAAGCCGCCCAGGAGGCATCCAACTAGCTTAACGACTATCATAATTGAGTGATAACTGGGACCAACGGCTTTACGTGCCTTCCGAAGCACGGAAAACGCTCGATTTGAAATACCACTAGGCGGTCACCCATCCAGGTACTGACCACGACAGACGTAGCTTAACTTTGCCGATCGATTAAGAACGGCTAATCATGCTACACCACGAGCGCTTCATACTGCAAAGCTGCATACTGCCCGCAAATACGATGGAACCGCGGAAAAGAGAATAAATATTATTTCTTTTCTCTGTGGATAGAACGCTGAACATGTTTAGTTAGACATAAATTATTGTCAGTGTTTACCGATTCTCTTAGGTACAACCTAAGATTTACTGAGTAAGTGCTAGCTTAGTAAACGTCTGAAATTAACAATAATCACAGAACAGTTCGCACTTTTACCCTTTACACTTGTTAAATCATAAGTTGTTCAGGTTGTCAAATCTTGGGATTTACCGTCAGTCGTTGGAGCTTTTACAGTAACATAAATTTGCCTAAAAATATATGAAGGAAGGAATCTTCGACTACATTAATATTTTCTCACACCGCAGACTCAAACAAAGCCCGCAAATGGAATAACATAACATACTCCATATAAAGCTCATAAACATCTTCACAGACAAGAGTCACCGGTTCTCAATGCCCACAGTCCACGTTTCAAGTAAACCGCACGATTGTAATGCAAATACGTTTACCAACGTTTACAAGTTAATTATCTTCAAACAGAAGCGTCTACTAAGTTACACCACACATAAATTACAATTTGTTTCTGTTGATGATCATTTGTGTGGACATCAGATATTATGATGTCTTCACGCGATTGTTTGAGTACATACTTTAATGTTCTTGTCAAATAGATGTAAGGAAACTGGTTATGTTTGTTAGTACTGCAAATTCAAAGGGTCCTAATATTGATAGGGAAAAATGCTCTGTGAATAACAAAGTAAAAGTCTTAATAAAGATCTGTAATAAAAAAAAAGTACTATGTTATAAAACAAACAATCTATCATGATTTCACTGAAGTTATAAGCTTTACACAACAATGGTCACACGTTACCAAAACAGCGCAAACATAAAGTATCACGGCACAGCACAATATGCCAGGCCTTTAAAACGGTCAACGCAAGAAACAAACAGCATTTGCATGTCCGCAGGGATGCCACAAAGCTGCATCTGTCTAGCAGCTGCTAAATATTCAAGAGGGCATAACTCACGGTTGTCACGAACCATCGCGACAGAGAATGTGGTGACAGCCCTATTCAAGGAAGCTTATATTTTATACAATAGATAGTGATTGAATTGTAAATACATAATACTGAAATAGCTTAGTGTAAGTAGAAAGGAATTGTAGGCTCGAGTTGGTCGCCGAGAGGATTTAAATGCAAAGTTATTCTGACATTTTGTGAACTGTCGAGATGTATTCAGTTGATTCTTCCTGAAAGTTAAAGTGTTTATACGGTAAATAAATATTGCAAGCTTTATTGAAGACATGAGAATGCTACTGAGAATGATTTGACAAACTAGAATAAATAACATTCAAGCAATATTAAATATTGGAAAGATTTATGTATTTATTGACTGGCCCCTTAGTCTGGTCTGGATGGTGAACCACAGGTCATGGGTTCAGTTCCCAGCCAGAACATTTTTATGCATGAACATGTCTGTTTGTTTAGAATCTGGGTGTAAATATCTATACTTATAAGTAGTTTGATATCAGATGGTCGTGTGTAAATAATGTTCCAGGCTATTTATTCTAGATGAAAAATGTCTTCATTGGGTATTACATCTTATACATTTGATGTCACTGTGCCAAAGCTTTTTCCATTATCAATGATGTAACTACAGTTAAAGATGTTAGAAATCTACGAGAAATAATGTCATCTATTAGAATCATCGTGATATCGTTTTATTGTCTTGTCATATGTCTACCATCCAAGATGTTGCAAAAAGAATAACTCTATTGAGCTTGCCTTTATTTCTGTAAACAATAACTGCAAGAGACTAAACAAGGCATTCTACATTCAGTTGCGTAATTTGAGTTTGTGTACAACGCCATCTAGTGGAAATAGAAAGTATGCAAATAAACAAGACTGTAGAATGGATGGAGATCAGGCAAGTGTCGCTACGCTGAGCCTCTTCCTGATGCAAATTGTGGCAAACTTCAGTTGTGATGCTGGTACAAGATATAAGCGCTAAAACAAAAAACATGGAGGTGAACGTTTTTACTAATATTTAAACAACAACCTACGATACGAATTCAAATTTAAAGAGTACCGAAATAAACTCAAACATAAAAAAAACTTGAAAGCGTACACATTTCTTAAATAGGTATTTAAAAAACCTTCCCAAATTCAAATCAAAAAGTCATTTATTCAGTTTAGGCCTTGGTAAGGCACTTATGAACGTTAAATTGGTACATACAGTTGAATTTACCTCCGGTTCGGAATACACTTAAACTGAGAAGACTCCGGCAAGAAATTCAGCAAGGCTTTTTTTTGTGGAAGATCTTTTCATATTACCAAGACCTTAATTAATTATTTAATCAAGATACGTGGGTATTGGTTATGATATCATCTCAAAAAATAATAAAATATCGAATACCTACATCTAAGTAATCATTATCATAATGCTAGAAAAAATGGTTTTTGTGCAAACAAGTGCTCACTTGCAATGATCTCCAAATCCTCCTCATCCAAATCTCATGGACTCGGAGCAAGGAATCCTATTGGACACGTCTCTGAGCATGACAACGGTGCAAGCGATAGTAGCGCAGCGCACGCATGGGGGCGTAGGGGGGAGAAAGGCTGCTGTCCGCCAGAACATGTTGAAAAGGCCTGCCAAGCCCTGTCTAAACTCTCCATAGACTATGTGGGAACTTAGGGAACTTCAATGTTATAGTTTTGACATGAATGCGCACACAACAATATTTGTGCTGCTGTTTTAGAGAGATATTTTGAGCGAGGTAGTTGCCTAACGCTAGCCCATCTAAATATTATACGAGCTAGCTTTCAACCCTGCGGTTTTACCCGCGATCATCTCTGTTACACCTATGGGTTGAATTTCAAAATTTTTCGACCCTGCGGCTTAAACCAACGTGGGTCAAAATTTCTAGAATTTTATTGATTCTTTTGCATTTGATTCGCTTAGTTTGATTTGGCGCAAAATTGAAACTGCAGTAAAACCCATTTATGTAACAAATTTAGAGGCATGCGAACATCCGTTTCCTAATGTGGATAATTTTGTTGTTTACTGCATAATTTAGAAGACAGTTCAAAGCGTAGTTAAAACTATAATTAGCATTCTATTGTTTCTCAAATAATTTTGTTATGTCAAAAAGTTTCTGGTTGTGCATTTCGACTTGTTTATTATGTCATTGACTTGTTAATAATAGAAAATATGCCGTAGAAAACTTTACTAGAGAATACATTAAAATTACTAGTATGTGCAATATAAGTAGAATACCGTTTATTATTGGACTATAGGAGCTAGCAATTTCCTAGGCTGAAACTTCAATATTCTCTGCCTTTCTAAATCTATTTGAGAAGAATGTTCGTTTATCAGGAAAAACGGTATTTGTCGTGAATGGTGTAGCATGATTAGCCGTTCTTAATCGATTGGCAAAGTTAAGCTACGTCTGTCGTGGTCGGTACCTGGATGGGTGACCGCCTAGTGGTATTTCAAATCGAGCGTTTCCGTACTTCGGAAGGCACGTAAAGCCGTTTGTCCCGGTTATCACTAAATTGTGATATTCGTTAAGCTAGTTGGATGCCTCCTAGACATATTAGAAAAAATTCGACTCATCGTTCGAACTGAGGAAATCTTTATAAACTTTCTTCAATGCTTAAAACATTTACTTCACTTGACTCATTCTCACATTCAATGCGGGCGACAGCCCTTATTTCACTAACATAAATATGATAATAAGTGGTCATAATTGTAGTATTAAGATGGACATAATTAATTCAATTAGTATGGTAATCCTACAAGTTTCAAAAAGCTGTAAGTAAATGCCTGTGGATGAATAACTCCCAAAGCAGTTAGACAGACTTACGGTATAAATATTTTGTGTTGATAGAGGCAGAGAATCACGCAAGTTGGGATATTTTTAGCTTCCATAACTATATGGATACCATTATCGTATAAAACCTTATAAAACCGACTTTAAAATAAGATGAGAATATTCAAAATTGGTTTATAAAATCTTTTCACAGAAGTCATGCACTTAATTTAATTCTTAATATGCACTCATCTGTATAGCACCACTTTCTCTGAACCAAGTTCATATGTCGTCGCATACATGCTTTCAGATTTGAAATTATTTTGTGAAATAAAATTATGAGGATAATTCTAGTAAAAACATTCTGCTTAGACAAAGCTATTAATACGTATCTGAAAATTTCATTCTTGATTCTTACACTATAAGTTCTATAAGTATACTTGGTACCTACTCTATTTGGAATAGATTTTAATTAACATTTTTTTCAGGTATGAGTAGGTAGGTACTCATACTTGAAAAAAATGTTGACTTTGAATTGTATATATACAGATAGGTATCTGTATATATACAATTCCTGACTGACTGACTGACTGACAGATATATCAACGCACAGCCTAAACCGCTGGTCCTAGATACATGAAATTTGGAGAGTGTATTCTTTGTGAAGAGTCGGTATCCACTAAGAAAGGTCACATGTATCATAGTTTTTTCGAAATGGGAGATGCCTAACAGAGTCAATAGGGCTTAAACAATAAAAAAAACAATTGAGAGGGAGTGAGAGCACTTATTACGTTTGTTTTTGAAGAAAAATATGTCATTTGTTTCCTGTAGGCCACGCGGGCGAAGCCGCGGGCAGAAGCTAGTACATTATATTTTCTTTCCTTTATTTAACAGTATTATGAATATGAACCACATGACAGCTGTAAAAATTAAACTATAAGTATACCATAACACGGATTATATTCGACTGAAGACTACTCTTGACTTATAACTTCCTATCATAAGTACATCGGTAGGTGACACAGAATAAAACTCACGTTTGTACCTACTTTTATAAATGACAAGAACAACTAGACTAAAAACTGGCGAAGCGTTGTAAATTAGATGCTAACAGCTTTTTGTCTTCGGATCATTTATAATAATTGCATTTTTTTTTACTTTGTTTAAGTTTTTGCTGTGTGTCATCAAGTTTTTATCTCATTTGCAGTTCAGTCACCTTAAAATTGACACTATTTAGGTCTTTAATGTCTCAAATATCATTTTTTTTATAAAATTCATGTTCCACTTAAAATATGATTTTATTTAGTGAAGAAATTTTTACCGAGTTCTGTTTGATAAAAATACTAGGAGTAAAAACAAAATTCGTATAAAAATAAACATCAGGAAAGCAGCCCAAAATCGACAGCTCAAATACAGTTTAAATTCTAGATAGATACCAGATAAATATGGAATTCTAACGGATAAGTAACGGATCATATTCCTTGCATTCGATCCAAATCAAGTTTCGACTAACAGCATTTCTACTATGACTATACTACATATTTGATTTTCAGACCGTATCCAATGATACCTACCTAATGATGAATAGTCGGATTTGTGTCTTTAGTCAAATGCCGTAAAGATGGTATATCCTTGACACTTGACTTTTTAAGAAAGGTAGAGCATAGTTTTTATTCGCTCAAAGAGCAACTCGACTGGGAAAGTACCTCCAACTTACAGAATACCGCAGCCAAATAACTTTACGTTGTGTTCTTGCGCGTGAGTAAGGTCACCATAGATAAATGGGGATGGTGGAAGCGTCGGTAACGCGTGAGTGATGCCTCGTATGTTGCAAGCGTCCATATATGGCTCCTACCGGTAACCGCATACCTACTATGAGGCGGGCCGTTGTATGCTTGTTTACCGACTTCGTATCTATTTTCTACTACAGTACTTGATAAAATAAAATTACAAATGGAATTAACACGAATAAATTTAAACGAATACGCATTACGAAGCGCTCGTGGAGTAGCATGATAAGCCGTTCTTAACCGATCGGCAAGTTAAGCTACTAACGTCGTGGTCGGTACCTGGATGGGTGACCGCCTAGTGGTATTTCAAATCGAGCGTTTCCGTGCTTCGGAAGGCACGTAAAGCCGTTGGTCCCGGTTATCACTTAATTGTGATAGTCGTTAAGCTAGTAGGTGGCTTGAAAACTCCAACAGTAGGTTGACCACTAGCCTACCTCCACCGATCCACAGTGGGCACGCGTGGTGGAGTATCTGCCCATTCCCTTTCATACTGATTTGTGAAAGGAGGCCAGTGCTCAGCAGTGGGACATTATAGGCTGATAATGATGATGATGAATACGCATTAATTTACTATAGTTTGTAGTTAATGTTTGAAATTGCAATATTCAGCTAAAGCAACCCGCTCTTAAAGTGCCATGAAGTCTAATTTCATCAAGATATAGCACAGTTCATCTACCCTCAAGGCCCCAAGGGACGGGGTAAGCCATCACTCGGTCTGAGTGACAGGCATGTAATTGAATTCCAAGCTTTCAAATGAAAGATGCTCAATGCTGGTAGTCCCGACTTAAGAGGAAATGCTGGTGGCGTTTGTTCCATACAAACGTAATCCTCAGTGTCCTCTCTGGATAATGACACTAGAGCAATGATTATTCTACCATGCAATTTGTAGGTACCACTGTATGTCCCTCGGTTGTGATTTTCTCCATAAATTAATTATTATAAGAATTAGGAGCCTTCTAAAATCACAAAAACTTACCATTTTTAACGCCCTTATCAACGTCCAGCGAACAAATTTGACGAATATAAAACAACAAAGGAAAACCGACAGACATATTCAAAGCCCTTCTTATTAAGATTCTTGAATATTTTTTTATAAATCAATCCATTTTTGGAGCCGAAAACCGGGATTCCGAAATAGCGATTTCGTGTAATTAAAATAGGTATAATCGGTCAAAGCTGTAGTTGTCTCTATCGCCCTCGGGCAGGAAAGCTCGGGCTCAGCGCGACCGACAGCAATAGATATTTTAAAATCCTATTTTTCAATTTTCTTGCAGCCTTTTCCTCTTAAATGACGGAATTGCTTGCGAGTTACATGAGATCTATGGAACACATAGCTATGAAAATGCATGTGGTGTATGCCTATTATTGGTTATGCATTTAGCAAATTTTTTTTATGTACCTATGTTTTTATTAAATCTGTAATGTAATAACTGTAGGTGTACCTAAATAAATAAATAAAATAATACGGAGGGTTACCTAAGTAGTCATTAAAAAATATGACTACGGCCGCACACAGGGATGTCAACCTGTCCATTTTATAGCTATGCAAACAAGAGAAGATATACTTTAATGAGTCATTAAATTCAAATTTACTACAATTTCTAGATAGTAGTAAGTGAAAATCAAATCATGCAACATTGTTAAACAAAATAATCATCATACTAATATTAGTGCGAAAGTGTATCGTCTTTTTGTTACCATTTCACGACGGCCTGATGGGAAGCGGTTACCGTAGCCTATGGACGCTTGCAACACCAGGGGTAGGTATCACTCACGCGTTGCCGATCCTGCAAAAATCTCTTCACACCCCTTTTGAAGAACCCCATGCTGTAATCTATTGGAAAAACCACGGCGTGCTCATTCCACAGACTGGGGGTCGATTCTCGTAACAAAACGTCAGCGGTGTCGTAGCGACATCAACTATTTAAATTGTGTTTCGTGAAATATTTTGTATTAAAAACATTCAAACGTGTATATGCCCCAACAATTTGTATATAGGATCAGTTTTCAATCGTTAATTTGATATTAAAATAGTAAAAAAAACAGTTTAAAAGTTGAAGTCACTAAGATATCGTTGAAGTTTTTTTACGAGAATCGAGCCTTTGGGCGTAAGCGTTAGGAAGCTCCTTTACAAACGTACAGTACTAGACCGCATATTAGTTTTAATATGTGAGTATGGACTCCCCGTCGATGGCGAGAGTTGCGATGGTAGAAGCTAGCTGTGGGCATCAGGTCGTCTCCTAAACTTTCTTAAATTTCACGAATAGTCATCACCAGTGAAATGATTTTCTTGGAAACACACCATCAGCACAGTAAGCTTACCCGTATTATCATTAGGATTAACATGGAATTAACTATTTAAACGTAATATATACGGGGTGGATACGACAATACGACATTATACATACAATATATATTTTTGCCAAGGAGACATGTACCTTTTGTATGAAAAGCAGTAATTTTTTATGCGATTTCGTAGTTGGTCCCATAGTAAAGTTGATCGTATACATGAGTACTTTATTTGGTTTCATTTAATGTCGTGTAGTCGTATCCACCCCGTATACATATAGCACACTAGCTGCCTCGCGCGGTTTCACCCGCGTTCCCGTGATAAAAAGTAGCCTATAATACTCAGGGAATAATGTAGCTTACTATTAGTGAAAAAAATTTTTGAATAAGACTGGTAGATCCAGATATTAGCCCGTTTAAACAAAAAAACTCTTCCGCTTTATTACATTAGTATAGATAATAGTGTATTACATTTCGCAACGTCATTGTTTCCTCGTCGTAAATCGCAATTAGAAACATAAACAAACAGTTAGCGGTAATCGTAAAGTAAATAACAAAAGCCTCAAGTGTGCATTTGAAACCAAGAATACTAATATAAGTTTCTTTGAAGGAAACACGCGTTACTTACGAATAGAAAACACTTTCATAGCTATAAACCTACAAATATGAATGTAAATGATTATAACCGAGTTACCTACGAGGAAAAACTATTTAACTTGGCTGTGTGAAAGCCTGAGATCCGCTTTATATTTCTGGTGGTCTGAGTCTGAACAAGATTTCACCGAGAACCTAATGGGATTGCTTCTCATGGTGAAGCGATGTATGCAAAGAACGTTCGCTGGGTAAACCTAAGAGAGAGGTCTTTTGATGTCAAAATGGTGCTACCAATCATAAGTCTCAAATTTAGGTAATGTTTCAGGGAAAATAACTCAAACATGACCCCGACTTATCTGAATATAGTGGGACTAATAATTGGACTGTTTTACAAAAAACTTAAACCGACTTCAAAGTACACTAAGAAGTAATCAAATCCTGATCTGATGACAATGGGACCGAACGGGAAGTGTACCCTTTCAGACAAAAAAATAATTTTCGAAATTGGTTAGTCAATGTCGGAGATATGAGGTAACAAACATAAAAAAAAAAAAAAAAAAACCCTTATTGAGAACCTCCTCAGTTTTTTGAAGTCGGTTAAAAACTACACAATACATGTGCAGCTATGCATTCGTTTTTGGAATAAAGAGATGTAGGTTACATATTTTTTGATTTCGACAAACCACCGATTATGTTTACATTGAGCAGAAGTTGTCCAAGAGTCCAAAGGCCTCCTTTCGTCACTAAAAGTGACTTTCAAATCACTTGCTTTACTTTTATTTGGAAATGAGGATTATGTTACGAAAATTTAGGACAATCGAGCCATACGTTACATAAACTGTACTTATACAACTTATACAACGTAATGGGATCACGTTGACAAGTACACTTTTTATTGGAATTTTATGCACAACCGTATCAAATGCACAACACTTTTATACGTATCAAACAATATGCTACGCACAATAAATCTATTCATAGCATTTTAATTTAAATCATATCTGAGAGAGAAATGTGACAATGAAATGATCAAAATAAGAAGTTAAAAAAAACCGGCCAAGTGCGAGTCAGACTCACGCACCGAGGGTTCCGTACAAACCTGTAGGTATATAAGTAAATGGTAGTATAGACCTGAGTATTTGATATTAATATCAATTTCTTCTTCTGTATTTAAGAGCTGTGCTCTTGTCGGTGTAGCTTCTTCCACTCTGCTCTATCATTAGCCACATTTTGCACCTCCTTATACGACCCGACGCCTATTTTTGCCTTCATTTGATCTGTGTAACTTATTCTTGGTCTTCCTCTTCCTCGCTTTCCCTCTATCTTTCCTTCTATTATGTTTTTGATAAATTCGTCGTGTCGTATAAGGTGGCCAAACATATTTCCCCTCCTTTTCTCTATCGTCTCCATAATGTTCCTTTTCTCTTTTACTCGACTCAATACTTCCTCATTCGTCACCATCTCCGTCCAGCTAATCCTCTCCATTCTCCTCCAACACCACATTTCAAAGGCTTCCAGTCTTTCCCTATCCCTTTGCGTCATTGTCCACGTCTCACACCCATATAGTGCTATGCTCCAAACGTATGTTTTAATAAATTTCTTTTTAACTTTACTTGATATTTTTGCCCTGAATATATGTTTTTTATTTTGAAAAGCTTGCTTGGCTATGGCTATTCTGCTTTTAATGTCTGGGGTACATCTAGAGTCACTGGTGATAATGCTTCCTAAATATTTAAATGTTTGTACTTGCTCTAATATGTTATTATTAATTTTGATTTGGCCGCCCGTAGATGGTTTTTTCGATACTGTTAGAAGTTTTGTTTTACTACTATTTATTTTCATGCCGTTTGCTATAAAAGTTTCATTCATACAATTGAGTAACAGTTCCAGATCATTTTCGTTTTCAGCAAGTGACTTTACTTTATTTAGTGAATTTATGACGTATTAAAAAAAACTACTTACTATATCTCGTTCAAACCAATTTTCGATGGAAGTTTGCACCGTAATGTACATCATATATTTTTTATAGATTTATCATTCTCTTATTTTAGAAGTTACAGGGGGTTACATTTTACCACTTTGGAAGTGTCTCTCGCGCAAAGTATTCAGTTTAGAAAAAAATGATATTAGAAACCTCAATATCATTTTTGAAGACCTATCCATAGACACCCCACACTTAAGGGTTTGATGAAAAAAAAAATTGTGAGTTTCAGTTCTAAGTGTGGGGAACCCCCAAAATTTATTGTTTTTTTTCTATTTTTGTGTGAAAATCTTAATACGGTTCACAGAATATATTATAGTTCTTATAGTTACGGAAATAAATGGCTGTGACATACGGACGGACAGACAGACAGACAGACAGACATGACGAATCTATAAAGGTTCCGTTTTTTGCCATTTGGCTACGGAACCCTAAAATGGAGGCACAACAATGTTTAATTTGCTTGTGATATTGCGCTTCCCACGGGCGGCGCGGCGGCGGGCGGGCGTTTTGTATAAAGTTGTGTAATTCTAAGGCTCAAGGGAAAGGTGAATGTGAGACCGATTTATATTGAGATATTAATTTACACTCGGTGAGATATCAAGATAGTAATTTTTCACTTGCACGAGTTTTTAGGGTTCCGTGAGAAACTTCGGAGGAAGCCAAGATTTTAATAAAAATGGTTAAAATAGGAATTAAACGTAGAATATGATAACTTTAAGTGTAACTTCAAGGGTGGCATAATCATTGTGATTAAACTCTCTATAAATAAAGATTTAAAAAAAACAGTCGGTAAGTCTTTTCGGACAAGGTTGTGATCCGCCAGGTTTTTTTTGTTCTTTATAGTGAGTATATTATAAGCATGTTTTTTTTTCTAGAATGATAGTTCCTGATTCTTTACCATAAATGATTACATTCCTACATTTTAGAAGCCTGCAACAAAACAGGATAATAAATAGTAGGTACTACCGTGTGGAAGCCTCGTGTGCTTATCTAATTGAATTGTTTAATAAAAACAAAGTATAATTTTTATATTCTACCTGCGGAACCCTTTAATATATGACTTCAGGTCAGTCGTTTTTTTTTGCAAGTTACGCTAGCAGTTTTCATAATCGTGATGCAAATTTACTTTCGCGTTATACTCCCTCACACAGTATTTTATCTTGCATTCATTGTTTTACTAAAATAAAAACAGACTTTTTTTTTTATACAACTTAGTCGGTAAACAAGCATACGGCCCACCTGATGGTAAGCGGTTACCGCAGCCATATGGACGTTTGCAACACACGAAGCATCGCTCACGCGTTACCGACCTTTCCCCCCTCCCCTATGAGCTCTGGCGACCTTACTCACGCGCAGGAACACAACTTTACAAAACATAAAGTTATTTGACTAAGATAAAATCAAACGTTTACTTTCTTGTTTCTTTTAATGCATAAAAAGTCCAGAGATTTACCTACTTACATGATAAACAGGCCGAAACATCTTCAATATAAAGCCAATCGTTTTCATTTACGCGAAGCTGGGCCCTAATGCCACAACTGCTCAGCATCATCATTTCACAACTTTATTTTACATTATAGTTATGCAAATATGTACATTATTGTTATTAGGTAAGAGGTCAATCGAAAACCACGGCAAAACGACTATGACATTATTTAAGCGTTCATTATTTTATTGACCAAAGTTTTTCTCAATTCAAATCTTGGATTGCCAAAGTTGAAATTCTTGCTACGCTTGACAGATGTGTTGTTTTTTCAAATATATGTATTTATTTTCCATAAATAAATTATAATGGTCAAAGAACCCAAGTTCAATTCTACACATTTTATCCATCAGAAAATGTATAAGGTCTGGTGGTCTAATCGTTTGATAGTTCGAATTCGAAATACGTTTAGAACGGTTCTTATCAGGCTTCGGATTGCCATTCAAAAACCGTCCGAATTCAAACTTTATTTCGAACAAGTGATAAATTCGAGTGCTCCAGAATCAACTCCCAGGTGTATTTTAATGTTCTAATATATTCCCTTACATAGATAAATAAATATCCTGGGACATTCCTCACACACGGTCATCTGATCCCAAACTAAGCAGAGCTTGTGCTATGGAAACCAGATAACTGATATAATCATATACTACTTTTTGTTTGTAAATATATACTTAATATACATAATTACACCCAGACTCAGGACATACAGACATATTCATGCATACAAATGCATGTCCTGTGCGGGAATCGAAACCACGACCTGCGCCACAATAGGTGGAATCTTTACCAGAGTCTTAACCAACTGCGCCAACTGGCCC
Source organism: Achlya flavicornis (assembly GCA_947623365.1). Classification (NCBI taxonomy): domain Eukaryota; kingdom Metazoa; phylum Arthropoda; class Insecta; order Lepidoptera; family Drepanidae; genus Achlya; species Achlya flavicornis. Next base: position 2,902,114 of record OX392468.1, on the reverse strand, counting down.
GTCAAAACAACATAGTCGTCTTTTGCGAAGCATTTGGAATCTATTTAAAAACGTAATAAAATAGTTATAAATAAAGAGAAAATATTTTTAATTACTTTCCAAAAACTATAACATCTCTTGATGATGAAAAGTTCCAAAGCGTCAATACGGGCAGGTGCGAAATTCCAATTAAATATGGCGATATACAAATCGATAAATTAATCATTCGGAATGAAAGTGATATCATCGATTTATATTATGTCCCATCAATATCGAAATACCTATAATAAACAATAAACGAAAGCACCTTTGCTGCTATTAAAATTCTGTAAAAACATCAAAGCGTGTGACTTATAAATGATTTTAATTTGTTTGGCGCGAAAGTGAACTTTCGATTTCTAGCCCCAAATGTATCGATAGTGAAAATTGAATTATTCGCGAATTAGCGCCGCTAAGGAGACATGGTGTGGGTGTTCTTCGGTAATCACCTACACTTGTATCAATCATGGTCAACAAATACGGAAACATACACTAAAGCACGTCTAGACAAGCCTTGCTTGGTAGATAAACCACTTTTGAATGGAGAATTATATACGAAAGCATCTAGTGCTTATATCCATGCTAGTTATTTGGGGTTTCCCCCTAATGGCCTCTACCTCCCCTATTTGCCATTCCCAGACCACTCATCAGTCAGATAATTCTAGTGTCCAGGTGCGGATACTTGTATAACCTCTCCTGGATTCTCGTAAAGCGCATACTTCTGTCTATAATTGCCTTTTAATGTATCTATCCTAATAATGTATTTCAATATTTTTAATCAACTCCTCTTTTCTCTGTTAATCTCCGCGTGGCGTCGTCCCGCCTGAATCACTTCTTTTTTTACATGACAGGCAAAGGCTCGACCCATACAGCCTCTTCAAGTGCTTAAAGTGATTATTTATTTAAAGGGTCCGCCATCTTGTCTTAGGGAGCTGGTGTGCAATAAAAGATATGATGTAAAGAATAAATGAACTAGAAGTTCTGAAAGATATGAAGTGATTTAGATAGTTATGCAGGAATACTCGTCAAGGGCGAAATCAGACACCATATTTCGTTAATACTGTTTCAAAACAAAATTTTTGGTAATGACAAATCTTATAATAATATTAGAATTATTATAAAGTTGAATTGTTTGTATTATTTGAACCCGCAAATATCAAAAATTACCGAGGCTTTTTTTTTAATTTACGGCAGATCTTATGCAATTCATAAATTCTGGATCTTTTAATGAATTTAATTGTATTAGTGACTATTTTACAAAAATATTGGAATTACGTATAATATGCCGAGAATTCTTAAAATGAATTGCATTAGCAATATTGCTTGAACGGTCATTTTAGCCACCCAGTCCGACAAAAAAAAAAGGTTTTCGTGAGATAGCCCGTTTATTGGAAAAAGATTTAGAGCTAGTTTTCATCCCGATATCGCTAGTTCTCTCTGCTACAGATTTGTCAAACAGAAGTATAGTGAAAGATAAATAACGAAGTACCTACTACAAAAGTTGTGTAAGGATCCTAAATTGATGCAATACCAAGAAATTGTCAATACAATGATACTTTTGCTTACACTAAATGGTCATCAGATTCCAATCTTGAGTGTCTTATTAAATAAAACGATCAAATTGACACGGTTCGCTGTAATTTTCCTTATTCTAAGAAAATATTGATATTACATAACGAAGAGCAAACACGCATTTGCAGAAATAAATATAAATATTTGAGTGCATCATTATCATGATTGCAGTCGAAATGTTATTCGGTTAAAAACATTTCTTAACAAGAAGTGAGAACTTTGGAAAAAGATAAAAGACAAATATGGAAGGATGTGAAATTCAAAAAAATAGAAAAAGTAAATTATCATCATCATCAGCCTATATTGTCCCACTGCTGAGCACAGGCCTCCTTTCACAAATAAGGGTGAAAGGGAATGAGAAAATACTCCACCACGTATGCCCACTGCGGATTGGTGGAAGTAGACTAGTGGTCAACCTACTATTGGAGTTTCCATGCCGCCTAGGAGGCCTCCAACTTGCTTGCGTGCCTTTCAACTTTCAGTTGAAATACCACTAGGCGGTCACCCATCCAGGCTTAACTTTGGAACGCTACGCTACTCCACGAGTAAAATTAAAGTTTCGAGTAAAATTAAGAGCATTAAACCGTCCACTATAATAAACATAACAGCTTATTAAATCGTCCAGTCCAATAATGCCCAACGTACCAAATGGACTTCCAAAGCAAGCAGTGCCTTTAGAAAGTAACAAGTACTTACGCTTTTTCACTGATTAAATCTTGCCCCCTTATTCATAATGAAGTTATCAAACGTTGATTAGCTAAAATTCTGAAGTCTTTATCTGTCACGTGACATTTGGTGATCGAAAGAGTGAGACGGAGGACACTATTACACTGATTTAGTTAAAAAGCGATTATGAATAAGGGGGTTAATGTTTAGTGTCTCCTTGACTTAGCCAATAAAAGCTCACTGTCGATGGTGGGGATTTACGGAATAGATTTCAAGGAAGTTATTTTTTTACTTCTTAGTGTACTTTTAAGGCGTTTTATTTTTTTGTTAAAAAGTTAATTTATTTTTGACTTTTTAGTTTCATATATACTTAAATACTTTCGCGTGTAAAGGCCTGCGTAAACAATGCATATTTATGCGATATCAGCAAAGCAAATCGCATTTGATTTGCTGTCATTTTTTAAGAGTTCCGTTGTCTGTCTCCGAAACTCATCATCAGATCTATATGAAATTTATATGGGATCATTTCGGAATAAACCCTTTTCGAAAAAAAAAGAATTTTGAAAATCCGTCTATATATGACGGAGTTCTGCCCGAACATATCCAAAAAAAAATATATAAACATTCGAATTGAGAACCTCCTCCTTTTTTTGAAGTCGGTTAACAAAATGAACGTTGGGCTTCTTTGGGTTAATTGTTCAATGACTAGTAATGTGTGTTAGCAAAACAATTTAAAGTGAGTTTGTTTGTTACGCCTTCACGCCTCAATTACTCAACGAATCATCATGAAATATGGCATGCAGATAGCCTATGGTATGGAGAAGGCTACTTTTATCCCGGGAACGCGGGTGAAGTCGCGGGGGACAGTTAGTAATAAATATCTCGAACATTACCATATTACGTACAATGCACATTCTTAAACAGACAGTATAGTACTTATGTGTTATGAAATAAATTAAGGAATTAGGTAAAAGATGGCATATTCGCGTGACCGGGGCCTTCCCTTTCTAATAAATTTCTAAATAGACTTGGAAATTGCTCTGTCGAAACAACTCCGCGAGTAAACATTAATTTACTCTTAGTAATGATAGATGTGAGATAGATTTGCGAATTACGTGACCTCAACAGAATGAATTACTTATTTTTACAAAAAAATTGTAATTTTAGGCAATACCGTGAGAGAATTGACACATTTTTAGGGTTCCGTAGCCATATGGCAAAAAACGGAACCCATATGGATTCGTCATGTCTGTCTGTCCATCCGTATGTCACAGCCACTTTTTTCCTAAACTATAAGAACTAGACTGTTGAAACTTGGTAAGTAGATGTATTCTGTGAACCGCATTAAGATTTTCACACAAAAATAGAAAAAAAACAATAAATTTTGGGGGTTCCCCATACATAGAACTGAAACTCATTTTTTTTAATAAAACACATATGTGTTATGTGTCTATGAACAGGTCTTCAAAAATGATATTGAGGTTTCTAATATTATTTTTTTCTAAACTGAATGGTTTGCGTGAGAGACACTTCCATAGTGGTAAAATGTGTGCCCCCCCTGTAACTTCTAAAATAAGAGAATGATAAAACTAAAAAAAATATATGATGTACATTACCACGTAAACTTCCACCGAAAATTGATTTGAACGAGATCTAGTAAGTAGTTTTTTTAATACGTCATAAATTTAAATTCATGTCAAATACTCAGGTCTATACTACCATTTACTTAAATACTTACCTAAAGGTTTGTACGGAACCCTCGGTGCGCGAGTCTGACTCGCACTAGGCCGGTTTTTTTATTGGCGGCAAACAAGAATACGTTACACGCACATAGTCTGGACTTTTTTGAAATCCGATATAACCGAGAAAGTGCGAATATTTTCCTTTCCTTCAAACTTACAAGGTAATTGTGATGGGACCTTCAAACTATAGGCATGTCATTGTGATAAATTAATCTAAACAAACATATGTAACACTCAATACCTAATAATTCGTATACAACGAATCATTAATTCAAGCATCACAATTAAAATCAAATTAATCGATTAAGACTGTAATAATCAATCATTCGAATAAACAGCATCGAATACTAAACACTATTATATACAGCGTACGCAACAGAAATCCTTTTACTACTTATTATGCATAGCAATTATTATTATAATACAAGTATATCACCCTGGGGCTACGGTGTAATAATTATAGATAAATAATTACGGGTCGTCGCCCCTTGCATTGAACAATAAGTTAACATGATAAAACCTTTACTATCGATTAATCGATATCACGCCACTTTCGATTCTTACTCGGTTTAAAACAATATGACATAAGGTAGAGTCTACACTTAGTCGATACGTTAAACTTTAAGCTAGAACATAATCTGAATAAAATTGATAAATAATAATATTACTCAAAACAAACTGCGCGTGCTGTTCACGCTGTAAGATTTAACGCCTTAGTCGCTGGTCTAATTATCAAAACACTTTAAAAAGATTTATTACTCACGCGCGAACCATATAGACGAAAGACGTATTGAATGTGAGGTTAAGTTCCGGTAGTGTCATGGCCAACCTAGTGATGTACCGGTGGTGTAGGGATGTGATGTTACAACAGTGCTTCACAGTTCACTTACTGTAATGAATACGTGTAGTGACTTTTTAATTAGTCCTATGAAAAGTATTAATTAAACGGCCATCATTTCGCTTAAATCCAACTGAATGACTTGGCTTGGCATTAATTAACGTGACATGAGTTTTTTTTTTCGTAAAATAAAACGGTTGTTTATCAAATTAAAAACTCAATCAATTCAGCAGCATGGCAGAAATGTCTTAATGAGACGGTTGCCATATAAAGAAAAAGAAATTTGTGTGAACTTTCGACAGAGTTTTGCCTGTCTTACATACTTGACATCCTTATATCAAGTGTTGTATTTTATAAAATGTATTAAAAAAGGCTTTAATTTTATGTTATGGCTGGTATAACGATTCACTGACCAAGACTGTAAAAATAATACTGATACCTATGCTGATAATGTTGCTCCGTGTGCACTCAGCTTAACTATAGTTGACCGCCTCAAGGCGTTCCTATATTAATTACCTCATGATTTAACCACAATGGTAACGAAGAAAGTTTGCCCACAAAGCGAATTCGTAATGTTACGTACTATGCTTTCATTCCTGATAACAAAGGCCATCAAACAACAAAAATCTTTAAACCAAATTTGAACTCTATCACTTCGAAATAAGACCGCTCGAATATGCAAAATGAATGCATATAATCTATGAGATGAGATTGGCAGCGATAATTAAAAACTTTCGCGAACCGGTGCCATAATAAGAATCATTGTACATAGAGCAACACAGGTATGATTGTACGGTTTTCAACGCCCAAAGTATAAAGATAGAAACTTGTATTGAAAACTGTACGCTGGCGCTTTATCGTTCTATCAACATTGAATGAACTTGCTGTTTTGGTGTGAATAAATAGGTATAAGTTATTCAAGTGAGAATGGTGCGATGAAAAAGATAAACGATATTTCATTTTGAATGTTTGCAATCAAAAGTAATTTCAGGTTAAGTGAGATTTCACACAGGCGAAAATCCGTAGCTTGACATGATATTATATAACATTATTCTAGCTGAAAATAATGTTTTTTCTATCGCGCATTTAATACACAGTTTGCTTCAACAGGATATGAAATATCAACATTTTTTTTAACTAATTCTAATAGTATAAAAAAAAAAAAAAAAGTTGATTTCCACAAAATTTCATCCAAATCTGTTTAGAAAAGTAACATAAGTTTTGGTTAAGTAACACATATCCCCAAAAGCTTTTACATTCATTATATTAGTAAGGGTTTTTAGTTAGTTTTATTTCTTTACAGAGTGGAGTATGTTTATGAAAGGGCACCCTTGGGGTTATTTTAAAAAGGCACTGATTTCAAGAGGCAGTTGTAAATAGTAGTTTTGGTAAGTTAACAATTATAAATGGCACGTTTAATAACTAGTTCAGCAGTTAAAACTAAGCAGTAAAGTAAACAAAAATGAGATATAAAAAGTAATGAAATGGATCAGTGAATATATAATTGAGCAGGAAATAATTAAATGAGCGGTAAAAAATATTGAACGAGCGGTTACGTGTGTGCAGTAATAAATCGGAATTTGTCAGTAAGAAATCTCATTCTAAGCAATTCTATAAACAATGAGGTGGTAAAGTAGTTTTCGATATATAACGATGTGACGGACGGACGGACAGACGGACGAAGTCGCACCATAAGGGTTCCTTTTTACCTTTTTGGTAGGGAACCCTAAAAACAGTACTTAAATAATAATGAAAAATTAAATTACTTTTGCTATGACTGAAGGAATTAAATAAAAACAAATTGTATAATAATAATAGGAACTTAATTTTATAATAACTGAAGCGCTCGTGGTGTAGCATGATTAGCCGTTCTTAATCGATCGGCAAAGTTAAGCTACGTCTGTCGTGGTCGGTACCTGGTTGGGTGACCGTCTAGTGGTATTTCAAATCGAGCGTTTCCGTGCTTCGGAAGGCACGTAAAGCCGTTGGTCCCGGTTATCACTTAATTGTGATAGTCGTTAAGCTAGTTGGATGCCTCCAAGGCGGCTTGAAAAATTCCAACAGTAGGTTGACCACTAGCCTACCTCCACCAATCCGCAGAGGGCACGCCTGGACTCAGCAGTGGGACATTATAGGCTGATGATGATGATGAATAGGAACTTTTATTATAATACTATAATAATATATTTTTTATTATTATTCGAATCATACTTAAGTAATTAAAATGACATAGAATTTGCTTAGTAGCAGCTAAAATAAACTTATTGTATAATAAGAGCAGGTTTGGCTTTCGATGGTCTGCCTCTCTTCCTTTTTTGTCCGAGTGGAATGTTTGCTTGCTATGATCTGCCGAACTATTTATCGAACCGCTCATTCCATCATTTTTACCGCTCATTCAGTTATTGGACTGCTCAATTATTTTTAGAATTGACATTGTATGATAAAATAACCGACTAATTGATTTTTTATTACTGTCCATGTTTTACTGTCGCAATAATTAATCAACCGCCATTAAATTAAATAACTGCTCAATATGTTTTTCAACTGATCATAATAACATCTCGAATATTTAAATAACAGCTCAAAAAATTAGTTCCCTTTTAAAAATCCGTAATGATCATTCCCTTAAAATCAAAAATGCAAAAAAGCATTATATCAACATATAATACAACACATAAATTCAGCGAATGTTTATTAACTATCAACGAGTATGCGTGGGCGCACCATTAAGCGTCAAATTAGACAATAACACACCGTCCGCGTCGGAAACGATCGAAAGTAAATACATAAAGTACTGGCCAAATTGGAACATAGCAGAATAACGTGCACTTTCAAAACAATTTGGATTTATATTTGTTACTGAATGTCAGATTGTAGTAATAAATCATGTGATTGAAAAGGAATGTGCGTTTTCTGTGTAGTTATTTATGATTGACTTTAGGCTAACAGGTATGAATTGATGGATACGGTATGGATGGATTCATTATTATGGAAAGTATGCAGATGTTCTGAGCTTACAAAGGCGACTGAAGTTTATTAGATTTACAGTGCGCCATGTGTTGTTGGACTGTGGCAAGTAGAATTTCTCCTGAAATTATAAACAAGGTGTTCGTTATAGGGTTTTCTCGTTTAATCCACGGATTGCCGGCGAGCAGTACGGTGGTGATGACACTATGACAGATGACAGGTGATGATGATGACTCCCCATTATATTGATGGTAGCCCACACAGAAAGAGCCTATCTTCTCCGAAGGCTGAGTGAAACCGGCAGTGAGTTCGGATCGCAAATTATACGAGTGGCCCGCCTTTGCACCGAGGCAAGTGGAGAAAGCTGGAGAGCGCCTGCGCCTGCCCAGAGATGGGAGCAGTAACTACTCCATATGCGACCTAACCTGCGCCATGCGCTTTATATAGCAGCTGCCGTTGGAGTGGTTTAAAAACACCCAGCTTTTTCAAAGCCAATTTGGCCTGCTATCCAAATTACCTCGAAACTGGACAAAAATCGCAATTTCGACACCGGATATCCGATACTCTTTGAGATGGTGAAGGTAGTGTCTTCGAACTTTGGTGCGGCTTCGAAAGCTATCATACAATTTTAAAACAAAAGTCCAGGTAGATTTTTCGACTAATTAACCTTTTACAGAGCAGCAATGAATGAATTAATGATGAATGAATGAATGATATACTTATTTGCCAGGCCATTGTTGAGCAAAGAAAGTTGTCAAAATCGTAATATCCTAAATGTGAGGATAAAGCTAACATGACTGCTTATGTAAATATTCCCGTAGTCTCAACTCTCATGTGCGGTTGTAAAATTGGCATTCCTCAACTTTCAAACAAAAAACAATGGCTCCATATTGAATTTAATAAACAACAGTACTTTATAAATGAGTATAATGATGAGCAATAAAATCACATGTTTTTTTGTTCAACACTTGATTGATGGTGTTGGGCGTCAGGTCTGAGAGAGAACTGGTTTTGTATTAACCTAGTAAGCTACTGCGTGCTATAAGATTATAGCTCACTATAGCGAAGATTTCAATCTATGTGCTATTCCGACTAATGAGAGATTATAGGGCATGTAAAATAAAACTAATTAAAGTATCTGACTTAATTTTGAAGAACCCAGATGATAAATAACTTAAATTAACAAACTTACATTAAGCACTGATTACTGAAGAGAACCGAAAATACGCAAAGCGATGCACGATGTTGACTTACCTGGAAAAATAAAATAAAGTAATGTTAATAAAATAATAAGACTTACAATTTACAGATGACCAAAGCTAGGCCGCCGTAGTGTATCTAATAATCATTGAGAAAACATATGCCATCGCTTGCATCAATCACTGTGCGACATGGCTAACCAAACTTTTTAAAGGCGCCCAAATTTTTTGACACCAAAAAAAGATGTACCACATAGATGCAAATATCTTTTTGTGTTGTTCATTACCCGAACAAAAACTACAGATGAAAGTGATTGAGTTCGCTTTCGTGCTACGGACAGATGGACGGACGAAACTATGTTTTGTATGTAGATTTATTGACACTTCGTGAGATTAGGTTAGAATTTCACTTGATGTGGCTGTTTTCAAATTTGTTAACTCATTCCAATCGACGCACTTGACCTTTGTTTGCTATTATCGTGCCAAAGCCAGGGTTGTCAAAAACGGGAACCACCAGAATTACAAAATTATCATGAAGTCATATACCTACAAGAATACGGGAAATGAATAATGGTACATACCTAATTAAAGCTTATCAAAATGATGATAGCAAAATTAAATGATTCACCACGCGAAATTATTTGTAGGTAAATCGTGATTCGTCCAAAATTTGTGTAACATCACTAAATACAAAAATTGCACAAAAGTGCAAATGCATGGGACACGTTGCGTGATAAAGCACAGGAAATGCGCAAGGTCTGGGCACTGAATTGTAACCGGGAGTGTTACCATGTGACGGGAACTCGGGCTTAAGTCACGTACAGCAATCATGGGTGACATAGATAGTCAGTGTTATCAGTCACCAGTGTCAAGCATATATTTGAAAAAAAAAAAGCTTATTATTATTTAATTCACTAAATACGCAAACAAAAACCCTTAAAAAACTTATCACTATCACAACAGCTTACAATTAAAACGTCATCTAAGTAGAGCAATTAGTGTAAAAACAGATAAAAAATGCAATCAAACATTACAAATTAGAAACGTAAGCAAAAGAAAGTGGGGATTGAGTTTAAAAAAACAAAGATAAACCAGAAAAACTAAAAACTAGGTTTAATTGCACATATGATCAGTCGGAGAGAAGATATCTTAGCAAACAAAAACACTTTAATATACAGACAAAGTTCGTGGTAGGTGCCGTGTTTGCCATGGTGTGTTGACAGTCATGGGACATAGTTAATGTTTGCATGACTCATGTACGCAGGTCATTATCGTAAGTAACATGTGTAATCTATAGAGATGTCCCGAGTAGATTACACCGGCCGGTTTGATATATCGATTTTGACGGATGAAAAATAAAAGTACAGTTTTTTTTATTTATCGAAATGGATTTGCCAACAGTTATCTACAAAATTGATATCATGAAAGTAATTATAACCGCGAGATATGAGCCCAAAAATTATATACTACAAATTATACATTTGCTTGTCCTTATTTCACGCAGCAACTAGGGTTGCCAACTTTTTGTAGAAGAAATAGAGTATATCTGATTTCAAAGGAGGTAAATAAAGAGTATGGACATAAAAAAAAGTTTATTATTTTAAATTTTTAAAAAGGTATTTTTATGTACTTTTTGCACCACATAACAATTTTTCATTGTTTTTAAAAGAATTGTATGAGTCCGAACATTCTAACTCTAAATTTATATAGATCAAGAGCTCATTTTTAATCAATTTGAATGAAGCTCTGTTTCTCTCTTCTCGCCACTTCACATTCATGATCGAAACGACTCTTTCAGTAAATGCTGAAGTGGCGGGAACAGAGAGTATATAGCCAATATTTTTTTTTAAACAATCAAATTCTCCAGGACACTTTTTAAAAATAAATTGCCATTTTTCTGCAGTGGATTTTTGCATAAAATCTGTGTTATTTAACAATTCAGCTTGGAGTTCTTTTAAAATTATAACTTCTGAATATAAACTGTCCATGTGTATTTTTAGTCTTTGTAAATTAAGTTTTCCTTCTATAATTTTTTCAAAATGATTAAATTCAATATTAGTTCTTAGAGATATTGTATTTAGTGAACATAGCCAGTTATCACTACTAAAATCAAACCATTTTTGTAAATAAATTAAACATTTGTCTATACACAATGCAAAATTCCTGTTAATTTTATTAAACAAGTCAGGTGATGATTGTTCAATAAGTTTTAATTTCTGTTTTGTTGTATAGCCAAAATAGTTGTCTTTCTGTCTTTGCAGTAATTCTGATTTTAAATTTTCCATTAAACCAAAAACATCTACAATTGTGACAGAGTTACCTTCCAGAGATTTAATAGTTTTGTGAAATATATTTAAAATTATTTTAAATAGGTTTTGATTATGGGTTTTTGCATAATATTATATGACTGGCACTAGTTTATTAAAAATTGTGTAAAAAAGAGTATTTTAGCGTACTCTATTAGTGTTATAGATTATAGAGTACGCTTACATGATATAGAGTACAATACTCTATTTTAGAGTACGGTTGGCAACCCTAGCAGCAACAGAGATAGTTGAGTCGGAGAGTGACAAAAGCTACTCTTCATACGTATCGGAAACGCGGGTTAAACGCAGAGGTCATTTATAGCACAGCTCTTACTTTGTGCTACCATAAAATTATCATTTATTATTTGTGATGTCAAATAAAGCTATGTCTATTGTCTATTGTCTATCATCTAACTACACCCTAAAAGCAGATAATCCATAAAAATACAACTTTGAATCCAAGCATATCTATTGGATAACTAAACGAAATCCTTACTTAATATTATAAATGCGAAAATTCTCAACCCATCACGATGAAATTTGGCACGCAGATAGCCTATGGTGTGGAGAAGAACATAGGCTTTTTATCCCGGGAATGCGGGTGAAACCACGGGGAAAGCCAGTAAATTATAAAGTCGATTAGCTAAACAACAAATCGACAACCACAACTCACAGAATCGATACTATAAATACAACAAGCAAATCGATTATCTACACCACCGACACTACATTCCCTTAGCACCTTACACGCGATGTACAACATTAGCGAATTAAGCCCAAACGTCCCATTGACCCAGAAAGCCTTACCGGTGACCGGTGGCTCGCGAATTCCTTGCGGTGACTTTCTCGAAACAAACAATAAATATGGAAAGTAATTTTATGAGAGACTCTTTATAAAAGACCGTTGTCACCAAAAAAAGACTTACTCAAGTTTTTAATGAAGTCCTCAATCGATTCGGGTTAAGCAAACTGGGGTAAATAAGTTGTGTTCTTGCGCGTGAGTAAGGTCGCCAGAGCTCATAGGGTAGGGGCGAAAGGTCGGTAACGCGTGAGCGATGCTTTGTGTGTTGAAGCGTCCATATGGCTACGGTAACCGCTTACCATCAGGCGGGCCGTATGCATTTTCACCGACTTATTCACATGAAAAAAGGTTCCTGGGTCTCTAATTACCATCATGGCTGCTGAATAAACACTAGTAATTTCTTAAAAAGCTGTGAATAAAATCGACTTCCCTTCGTCCCTTTCGCTGCCAGCCAAGTGACTTGACAAACTCTTTTTAAATAAGGGCGTGAAGAGAGGGTGCGATTGATACCCCTGGTCTGTGCCCTGGTGTAGCAAGCGTCTTTAGGCTACGGTACGGTCGCTTGCAATCAGGCGGGCAACAGAGTGATGTTAAAGAAATAACTAACTACGACAAAAAATGTATAGGTACCTACGAATCAATATTCTCTAGCTAACAAAATTATAAAAACTTATTATACGAGTACTAATGCATCAATTTGCTTATAAGGAGATTCCTTAAATATTATATTGTAACCTAAGACAAGTTTTTTGAAATAAATTTATTAAAATTATTTTCTCTATTCATTATAAATCTTTTTTTTTATAACAAAAATCCAAAAATATTATAAATCCCTAATACTATAAATAAATACGATTATTCTTTATACAATATTTCTATATAATTGTGTCATAAAAAACCATATTATTATTATTAATAGTGTAATTGCATTGCAGTCACACCTACCGTAGAACAAGCCGTCAGACGGGTAGGTGGAAGTGGCCCGAAGTGCGGTCAACCTGTCCGACACACGATTATTTAGGCACCCGGTCACTAGGTTGGTGGGCGCAAGTTATAAGTGACAGCGGACATTATTGTATTGTATATTTAGAGTTTCGTGCTTCATACTGAAAAACCGAAGCGTTATAGGATAAATTTGATGTCAATCTGTCTGTCTGTGTGTCAAAGCTCTATCTAGAAAGTCAATTCTTACAGCGTCGTTCTACTGAAAAAACGTATATTAGCCTTTCAAAAAAATTGTTCACTCATAAAAGACCCCAAAAAAAGGATACTTCACAGTGAATTTCAGAGATAGAGTCGCATGTTTTCCTTTTCTCTCAAATCATACTTGCGATCTTAGTGTAGGTACCTACCTACAAAGCGACTGCCCATAAAATATGGTACGGAACCCTTCCAGGCCGGAAAGCGGACTCGTACTTTACCGTCTCCATGATAATGTGAGCTTTGAGAACTGCCGAGGTGCCGATCCCACAGCTAGCGGTCAAGAGTTCTGCGGTCAGAGTTCTACCTTCCGCGTTCACTATAATATGCGGAGCTTTTGATAATTGCACATTGCGACCGGGGCGGTCAAGGAGAACGCACGTAACACTGACCGCAGAACTCGATACCGCTCGCTGTGGGTTCGGCCGCGGCGCCTGAAGTATTTGTATGGTATTGATTTTTCTTAGTAGATAGATAGACAAATAAATAATTAAGATACAACCACATGGTAAGTACTAAGTACTTAAACCGAAATTATAAAAAGTCCCATTAATTTGTTGTACAAAACCAACAATTTCATTAAAAACCCTAATAATAAACTCAGTGTAAATACTAATAATGTTATTATTAGCCGCGGCTATTAAAACTGAATAGCATTACGCCAGAAATGTCAATCAAAATCATCTGATGCGTAGCGAAAGCGCAGGCTGTCTAGATTCAAATTGACTCATTCATATGTTAAATGTATACTTATTTATGTCATGGGCAAAGCCCACATTGTGTACACAAGCTAGGTGCGTTGACTAATTCCAGTAGGATAATTTATTCGTTGCCCAATTTATTTGCAGAGATTTATACCACCACAACGAAGATATCATGCACTCAGGCATTTGCACCTGTTGGCTCGCAGAAGGAACGCAAGTGCAAAAAATACCATATAAAAAAATCTGGGAACTGTACTTCAAGTAATTAATACTACCTGAATGACCACCACATATTTTGACAACAGTGTGTAGAGTTTGTGAAGTAAGGGCTTGTAGAGTTATAAGCTTGGCTCTACATGAGATCTGATCATTTTTTTACGGTTAAATGCTTTTGGTGGGATCAGATTGTTCTCGATATGTTTTGGCAAAAAATAAGATGTTTTAAAACCTTTGGGAATTATTTCTAGTGTTATAGAAAGCAAACTAATGTATTTTAAAATAAAAATGGTATACATTGAATAACTCTACATGGGTATCCATGTAGTTATGTCTGTTGTAACGTTAAGTTAGAGACATGTAATCAACATGCCAAAAGTGCCTCATTTTTTATCCATTGTAGCAAAGAAACTTAATGATTCCCTTAGACATATGAAGCCTACTCTAATAGCGGTCACGGCCACTAATTCACCTGAAAAACTTAAAAAAGCACATTCCCACGCCATCGTTTATATTGAATAGGTGTAATTTAATTTGATACGGGTTGTTTCTTAGGAATTTTAGGATCGCTTTTTATACTGTTAGTATTCGTTGTTCCGCTTTTTATAATGGATATTTGAAGTCCTGCATTATGGTCTCCGGTTCCCTAATGTTCAGTTCACGGTTACGTCATCAATTTTAGGAAAATGTTATTTTAGAATTTGATGGTAACTTTCTAATTATCCGTATTTTTTTTATATCACGGCCTTGAATTCGGAATGATATGCTAAAATGTGACATAATAAAGCCTTCTAACGGTATCAGTCTCAATTTATGTCGATTGAAACTGGGAAGTATTGGAATTGGGAAGTCAAATAACTACAGTATTTTTAGACATCCAAGGCTTTTAAAAAGTGAATAAGCTTCAGTGATTAATTCATGTGGGATTAAAAAATGATAATGATTAATTGTGTAGAAGTAATAAGATTTGAACTTACACCACACATTGGCTCAGTGACACAGATAGGAAGCTAAATTATGCCATAAATTCTCATCTTGTACAAGTGCCGGCTGCGTAAGCGCATACACAAGACCCTACCATGGTATTGAAACACGAATATGTGATACCGTTTAATGTGAGTGTAAACTGGAAATCATGTAAATATTATAATAATTGGACTGTTTTACAAAAAACTTAAACCGACTTCAAAGTACACTAAGAAGTTAGCAAATCCTGATCTGATGACAATGGGACCAAACGGGAAGTGTACCCTTCCAGAAAAAAAAAGAATTTTCCAAATCGGTTCATAAATGACGAACTAACATAAAAAAAAAAACACAACTGAATTGAGAACCTCCTTTTTTTGAAGTCGGTTAAAGTCGGTAAAAAAAAACATACAACTGAATTGAGAACCTCCTTCAATTTTTTAAGTCGGTTAAAAAACAGGCTACAGCGGATATCTGATCGGATAAATATAGCGATTTAGCTATGACTTATTGACATTATAATAGCTGCATTGTCAAACATTGCTTGATTCTATCGGAATCATGTATGGACGGAGGTGAAAATTTAAACTGAATTATCTTCATTGAAATTTTAGTTCGAACAGTGGAATAATCATTATTACTCACATTATCCAAGTAACGCAATGTCACGCATCATAGCTACGTGTAACAATTTATTTTGTCCTCATAATCTAAGTTACGACAACTCAGGAATGTGTTGCTTTTAATCATAATTAGAACGAAGATAATCACCGTTTATCACACCAATTATAAATAATAAAGTGCAACGCCTTTCCACATCGCTGCATTTAGGACATATTTTTTATTTTGTCATGTAAACCCATGCACTCTTGCTGTTTAAAGGTTAAAGGTAATATCTATCCGTCAGGTATTTTAGAATATTATCTAATATATTATATTTGTAAATAGTTGAATGAGATTTAACTTCCTTCCTTCATTTAGTAAGGCACTGATCCCTCGGCGAGCGTTGTAGTCCTGCGGTCACCGTTCTACGGAACGCAGAACCCTAACCGCAGAATTCTAGACCACCCGCTGTAGGATCGGCACCTCAGGGGAGCGGATCGATTCGAAACTTTGCACCGTGACATCTAGTACAGCAGAGAAAGACATCGAACGCAGATATTCCCCCTGATATTACCTACCTGGCCATCCACCTATGTACATCAGCAAATCCAGAGGAATACCAATGTATTGCCACCTCTAAAAAATCTAAAAGGCAAGACTGGCTCTCAAGCTCTTGAGGATAGTATTCAGCTAGCCGAGGAGACTACTAACTTGCTATAGTTTCCTTACTATGCTTTCCATGTTTATCCCATCCCAGAATAAAACAGGGCAAAACCGGCAAGAAGCTAAAATATTGAATTTATGGCGATAGTAGGGGATCTGATAGCTGCGACAGTATAACGGTTACTGACCTACCGCCGAATATTGATAGCCTTGCAAACACCAATTTATATCGTATAATAAAATACTGGAATGTTAACAAAATCCGCTATTTTTTCAAACATTAGCAGCTTTATTATATTTTGATTAAAACTATTGTTCAAAAATATCAACTTTTGACTTCAGTAAGTATATTCAAATACATAAATGCAGTGTAAATTGAAAGGTATTAAATTACATTAATTAAAAGTATAAAAACGAAAGGAAGAAGTACTTAAATCAATAGTTGTCTAAATAATAATGATTTAGTTACAATTTTCATGAAGTAAAACGAACTATAATTGTATACAACATTCATTCACTTGATTTATGAGTAAATTCACGCTTTTATATCATTTTTATGTTCATGGTGAAATATGATCACGGCTTTGAATTTTATTGTATACACGAAATTTAATTAATGAAATTAATTAAGAACTTAGGGTACATGCGGTCTAAAGTTCAGCGGTCAGAGTTCTGCGTTCTGCGATCTATAAGAAGGGAACCCTGGTGATTGTCTTTTATTTTTCAAGATATCATTAGCTTTTGTTTAAGTGACATTGACTCTTAGTCAAGGTCCACCAAACACACGGTACAGATGTTTAGTTGCTCCTCTGTATTTCCTACCGAAATTTCTCAAACTCCTAAATAAATAGGAAAGTAGGCGACATTCAAGCCATTAAGCTAAATATGTATTGTAATGTCAATAATAAAAGGTAATCTAGAGCTCGTGGAACAGGGCTGCGAGAACAGTTGTGTATATAGTTTATTTACGATTTTCCACCACGCCCCACCCGCCTGGTTGCCTGGTCGCTCGGTTTCTAAACGATTAGCTAAATTATTATCTACACGGTCGCGTATTCTAATTTTAGCTTCCTGGTGAATCTTTCTTAGGTGAAATGAGTGCTGCCTACTTTCTGGGACTACATCTATTTGGAAAGCTAATGAAATGGCTTTTAATGGTTAAATGCAGATAATTTTTACCATAGATAGGCTTGCAACAGATGGTAATTGATAATATGGTGGTAAGTATACTAAGTCTAGTTTGTAACTAGCCCCCGTACTCATTAAACGTTATTTAACTAAGTAATATACTGTTTAAAGGTTCACGTAAATAACGTCACTCTATTGTTATTGTCAAATAATGTGACATTATTTAAGTGACCATTTAATAAGTATATTAGTAAATTTACGAGTAAGGCGTCGTCCTAATTGGCGACGATCGTACGATCAAACGATGGGATTTCGTCACGATCGCGCTGATGTTCCTGTGCTCAAGCAAATAAATAAATCTATACAGAGCGAATATTTTTTAACAAACATACCTATTTGAACACTTATTTCAGCAAAACTTCCTATCTACAATATTTAAAATATCTACTCGTTTGCTATCAATCACGCTAAAACCCTGCCTGTCACACAGATAAAAAAAAACAAAAAAATATGTTCGGCGCAAAATTATCTGTGTATTCATTGTAATGTAACCTAATAATAGTGAAGAGCTTGTGCGTCTATCCGTCTGTTTATAATTGTTAATTGACATTCTCAGACTGTGCGCGGAAGGAAAGCGGAATGAGATGAGTAGGCTCGTTAATTGAATTCCTTAAGTACACAATGATGTGAATATTTTGTGGAAACCGCGATTCATAAGCACTGCGATCTGTCATCCGCTTCGTTAATGAAGGAAAGTTGGTACTACTGTGGGGGCTGGTCTGCTTAAGTTTGCTATTTATTTACTTATTAAATATTTATTCAGTCTACTTTGTAATTTTGCCGCTGCGCCGGGGACGCAATTGTTGTGTGATTAGAATGTAAATTTTAGGTAATGAATCTAAGCTTGTTTTGAAAAGAGTAATTGCTGAGTTTATTGCCGGCTCTTCTCAACTAATGCAACCTTCCGAACCGGTATTAGAGTATTAGAGTCGGACTTTTCATAAGTGCCTGCGAAGGTCTATTTGAATAAATGATTTGGAATGTTGAATTGAATTGACTTTGTTTCATAAAGCACGCGTGCTATAGGAACTTAGCTATAAAGCCTCATTATGTGTTGTATGTGCTCGAAAAAAAAATTCTACTATTTGCGTTAAGTAATTGATACGGACATGGTGTCTAAATTAATCAATTGTAATCTTTACAACAAGCTGTCTTGCGGTTTCGCCCGCGTTGCCGGGATAAAAAGAAGCCTATGTCCTTCTCCATACCATAGGCTATCTGCATGCCAAATTTCATGGTGATCCGTTTAGTAGTTGAGGCGTGAAGGCGTAACAAACAAACAAACAAACTCACCTTCGCATTTATAATATTATAGTTAGGATTAGGATTAGGATAGTACAAAACCTTCCACAATAAATAGGCTATCGAAAGGAAGAAGTTGTTTTTTTTTTCATGTCTGATCGGTAGTTCCTGAGATAAGCTC
Source organism: Achlya flavicornis (assembly GCA_947623365.1). NCBI lineage: Eukaryota > Metazoa > Arthropoda > Insecta > Lepidoptera > Drepanidae > Achlya > Achlya flavicornis. The sequence goes on along the minus strand of OX392468.1, from coordinate 2,883,041 downwards.
ATTCAAACATGCAAACTCTTCAGCTTTATTGTATCGGTCGGTATAGATAAAATACATTTAATTAAACCCCACTTTCTGTCAATATCATGAAATATCAATATTTGCTGGTAAACTACAAATAATACAAGAGCCACTAACATACATACACAAAACCATCAAAATGCATTATATATTATGACAACTGCAGGTGCGTCTAAAGCCGGCCACGCACGCCGCGACATTCCATCGCAACATCACCTGCCTATAGCAACAAATGTCGCGCAAAAAATGTAATAAACGATAATATGTCGCGTGACACGCGCCGAGAATGCTCGGAATGTAATGGTCTGTTATAAAATAGACTCGTCGAATTGTGTTGCTGAGTGCTGACATTTTAGCAATAAGTTTTTTGAAATTAAACTTTTTAAAAGTCCAAAGTAAACTCTAGGCTTCCAAAGAAAAAAAAATTTACCAGTGAGTCTAGCGAGGGATGCCCGTCCTATTATATAACAATCGTTTACGCAGCGCACGCAACGGAAGCCTTCAAATATGAATAATTTTCCCCGTTTTTGCAACATTTTTCACTGATGCTTCGCTCTTATTAGTCGCAGCGTGATGTTATATAGCCTAAAGCCTTCCTCGATAAATGGACTATCCAACACAAAAAGAATTTTTCAATTCGAACCAGTAGTTCCTGAGATTAGCGCGTTCAAAAAAACAAACTCTTCAGCTTTAAAATATTATTATTATATTAATAGTATATATTGATGTCAGTGTAAAGTATTGTTATGGTGCGTCCATGCTTGGCGAACCGAGCACGAGCCGAGCCACGAACGAGCACACTGCGAGCATGATTCGCGTAGCGTGGACGGGCTTGCGAGCCTCGAAAGAGCGCGATTGTCAGTTTTTTCATTTACAAAGGGATTCGCATAGTGCTCGTTGTAGGTTCGTTCGTGGCTCGGCTCGTGCTCGATTCGCGTAGCATGGACGCACCATTACATTGTTGAAACGAAGCCTAGGTATGTAATGTACATAGCTCATATAATGTGAAATGAGTTAACGAACGGCGATGCAACGTTTTTTAGGGTTCCGTAGCCAAATGGCAAAAAACGGAACCCTTATAGATTCGTCATGTCTGTCTGTCTGTCTGTCTGTCTGTCTGTCTGTCTGTCTGTCTGTCCGTGTATGTCACAGTTATTTATTTCCGAAACTATAAGAACTATAATGTTGAAACTTGGTAAGTAGATGTATTCTGTGAACCGCATTAAGATTTTTACACAAAAATAGAAAAAAAAACAATAAATTTTGGGGGTTCCCCATACTTAGAACTAAAACTCAAAATTTTTTTTTTTCATCAAACCCATAAGTGTGGGGTGTCTATGGATAGGTCTTCAAAAATGATATTGAGGTTTCTAATATCATTTTTTTCTAAACTGAATAGTTTGCGCGAGAGACACTTCCAAAGTGGTAAAATGTGTGTCCCCCCCCCCTGTAACTTCTAAAATAAGAGAATGATAAATCTATAAAAAATATATGATGTACATTACGGTGCAAACTTCCACTGAAAATTGGTTTGAACGAGATCTAGTAAGTAGTTTTTTTTTAATAGATCATAAATTGAAATTAATATCAAATACTCAGGTCTATACTACCATTTACTTATATACCTACAGGTTTGTACGGAACCCTTGGTGCGCGAGTCTGACTCGCACTTGGCCGGTTTTTTATACGACCTGTAGCAAATCACCATACATCCCGCCCGCTTGAGTTAAGCGAAGTCTATTTACTTTTTCTAGATGTTTATATAACTATATACTTTACATGAAATAATATGACTTACTCTTGGCGTACTAAACATAAGTAAGCTCTCTATCTACTTCCTACTAATCTTCTAATTAAAATACAGTTAGCAGTTTAACTCAACAACTTGTATTTATCGCCTGCACTAAAGCATCTATAACACGAGGAAGATCAATTAAAAGGAATTACAGATAATGCTTTCAAAGCAGAAGACATGCAATCTTAGTCAACAAATCATCTACAAGCTAATACTGAACATTTTAATTACCAAGGATGTGAAATATTACGCCATAAAGAATTGAGCGCTGGCGCAGACCACCATAAAGCTGCTGATAACGACGTATTACAAGCTGTAAAGCAACTGCAAGTGATATAAAAGCTGCAATTTTAATGGAACAAAAAACGACTGCTCTTTATAATTGTCTTACGGTATGTTCTGCAACTTATGTGTCGTTGTGTTAGTCTTTAAGTATTGTGAATGAAGGAATTTAATTGCGGTGTAATACGTATGCTTTTGATATTTATATTTTTTTTAAATGGGCTTGCGTTTGGCCACTGACCCGCCCATAAGGGCAATTATTGTACAATGTAATCATTGTTCAAGTTGTAACGTATGGGTAATATTACTGGGTGGAATTTTCCACATACCCAGTAATATTTATAAACTAGTAGCTGTCCCTCGCGGTTTCACCCGCGTTCCCGGCATAGAATAGTCCCTATGTCCTTCTCTACACCATAGGCAGCATGCAAAATTTCATCATGATCGGTTGAGAAGTTTGGGCGTGAAAGCGTAACAATCAAACAAACTCACTTTCGCATGTATAATATTAGTTAGGATATCTAGTAACAGATTAAGAAAAAATACGTTGGAAGATTCCATTACATAAGTACATACAGGCGAAGCTAATAAAAATGTGTTAAAACAACGTCCTCGTGCGACACCAGCCTTATTGACTATTCTACTACTACCACCAACTACCGAGCAGCAATTAAATTCTACCGATGACCGTATAAGGCTTAGCAAACATTCTGCGAATCACTTACTTAGTTAGCCAACTAACACTACAATTTCACGTTAATTGTAAACAAAGGAGCGAAATTGCAAGTCACCGGCGATAACAATGCGATAGCCTTAACGACACCATCGGCAAATACTCACAATAATTCGATAGAAAGCCTGTCCCAACCTTTAGAATGCTAAATAATGGAAAGCTAAGTGCTTCAAGTTGGATTAACCTATAATAGTTGGAGGTCTTCTGCTTACTTCAGTGGAAATCGTTTACTAATAAATCTGAACTCAAAATAACTCAAGTTTACTTATTCAGGGAACCTAGTTACAAAACAGTAATAGAAGTTTGTTCCGGGGTTCTAAAAATATTTTAAATCCTTTTTGTAAGGGTACTGCAAATAATCTTTAATTCAATTCATCCATCCTCATTATAAAGTCAGTTAGATATATTCCCGTGGCCAATTATCACCCTAAATCAATCAAGCTTTCAAAAGAAATAATAATATTTGCCTATTACCGGACATATGCAAAAACCGATCAAATATTCAATAGTTATCACTAGAGTGCAAACGATCGCCAACGAATTTTAACGGTCACCGAGTAACCGGTTTCTATGCAAAGACACATTACTGTATGATATCTGCTACTATCTTAGATCATTTTAAAGATGGATAAGCCATACTATTTTCGTAGGTACACGGCAGGTACAAGACGATGAACGATTAAATCTACATACTCTGTCAAAAATAATACAATCTAAGGATTGTATCTTAATTGAGTAGCATCTCTTTCAGGTTATCAACACTAGTCATTAGGTAACTTACATGGATTCAGAATAATTTAGATTATCACCAACGAAGCTTTAGTGTATCTGATACAGGCCTCATGAGAAAACTCTCAACTTGCGAATAAAAAAAAAAATTTCAGACCAATCCCATTTTTCACAATCTAGTAAACATAATATCAACAGATACATCAATGACCGTAAAACCGGTTGGTGTAGTTCGTTTTTAAGTAAAAACTGCGTACACAAATCAATGGCAAAACCCGTTTACTAGTCAACGGAGCCAGATACCATGTTTGAACAGGTCCCTTTATGTGGAACATGATGGAATATTAAATGGAGATGATACAGAAAAATGTCGGTCAGAGTGTTAACGCAACGTCAGGCATGATGTTAAAAAAGATAGAAGAGCAAATATGCGTTATGTTAGTAAAATAGTTGTGATGTTGCCAAATACTGAATGAGAATAATATGTAAATATCCTGAAATATGAAAAGCTTCATAAAACACAGTTAAACAATATTCCATTTTAAGCTGAACTATTACATGAGATGGTTTAAATCGAGTATAGTAAAATTCAGGTTTTAAAAATTTCCGTCACATTCTTGTGTCATATAACAAAAAGAGCAGGGACTATCTTAACTATTGCTTTAAAGCAATCTTAGACATTGGGTGATGTCTCTAAAATAGATAATATAAGAATATTTTTTACAGTTTTAAAGCGTGATTGACGACAGATTTGTAAAGCTATGCTTAAAGTGAAAGATAAACTATCCACTATTTGTCACCGCCGTATACTCTCCTAGTTTGGCCACGGTGATGAAAGTCTGGAAAAGTTGGTCATTGATGGAAACGTCGAGGGCAGGAGATCACGCTGAAGATCCTACTCGATAGACGGATCAACTACGGGAAAAAGGTGCCAAATTGTACGACATGGTCCAGTTGGCCACCAACAGAAGTCGTTGAAGGCAAGCCGTCCACGCTCTATCAAAGACGTCCGGTGATTACGATCTTCAGCGATACAGAAACGACCACAGAGAGATGATCAAAGCGACCTATATGGAACTGGACAAGAGCAATTAGCTAGCACACGAGGTTTTAATAGCTGATCCCACCCTTTTAGTCGATAAAACCTTACACTCGATATGAAGTGCTCAGCTTTACCCTGAAACAATACCGGACTGAAGCCACTATGATATCTGCTAAGTGGATACATGACGCAATGTATGATATGATAGTGAAAAGATCAATACAATTTACGTCAAACAATAATGATCCATATTGCAACGTGAATTAGAAACACACTATCAATGAGACAAGCCCACGCAAAGTTTATACGGCCGATGAACAAAATATTATTATATTGATGTCTCCTCAGCAAATGTTTCCAAATAGGTACTAGATTCTGACAATGCCAAAATACCTATGAAGGGTTTTAATTCTAATTTGAAACCAATAAACTGATAGTCAAATAAATTACTGAAATATATATTGGTGCTGCAAAGATCCAAAATAGCAAATAATGATTCGAAAATTCTACAAACATTATTAGAAACATATCACTTATATAAACTACCAACACAGAAATCATAGTAAGATTACTAGGAAGTGTTATGTGGTTAAAATGATATACGATCGGGTATTATTCACTCATCTGTGGTTGCAAATTCACGTGGTGACTTAAAGATACCACGGAAGGACGCTACTTACTCATCCCCCATCGCGTATCAGGTTTATGATACATGCACGTGATCATTATTGTTTTAATTGTAAGAAACGTGAACCTTTCGATCAACAATAACTTCTATATCGATGCCAAACTATCATAAAAGCAATTTTCTAAGTAAAAATAAATCTTAATAATCTATATATATAAAAATGAATCCCTATTTCTCTTGGTGACGCCATCACACGTGAACGGCTGGACCGATTTTTATAATTCTTTTTTTGTTGTGTTTGTTATTGTCAGGAGAACGTACTTACATTAGAAATAAAAGAAAATTGCTCAGAAACTTAGAAAACTGAGAACAACTCGCGCCATCGACGGGGAATCCATCATCACACATTGAAACCAGAATTGTTTCGAACTGTGCGGGCTCAAAGGAGCTTTCTTCCGCGGACACTCAGGTTGTGGAATGAGCTCCCCGCCGTGGTTTTCCCAATGGAGTACAGCATGGGGTTCTTCAAAAAGGGCGTGAAGAGATTTCTTCAGGGTCGGCAACGCGCGAGTGATACCCCTGGTGTTGCAAGCGTCCATAGGCTACGGTAACTGCTTACCATCAGGAGGGCCGTATGCATGTTTGCCACATAAGTGGTATAAAAAAAAAAAATAAGAAAACTTAACGACAATATAAACTTTTCTAATGTAACCTTAGCAGGGTGGGGTAGGGTAGGATAGGTAAGGGGGTAAAGAAAGGGTGCAGGTGAAACCGCGGGCGGAAAGCTAGTCATAAATATATAAAGACGTTAACTCCGAACAGAAAACAATTAATGTTAAATCATTTATCGATGTTACGGAATGTGACATTATAATGTGACAAGCTTAAGGTGTCGGATTTTAGTGCGATCAGCATTAGTCGCTGTCATCGTATGGGCCGTGCGACAACCCCTGATAAATGTAGACCAATACTTGTGAAGATCCGTGACATAGCTTTGCGAAGTAAAATCTGGAGTGCAAAGGCCAGTCTCAAGGGCTCGGGTATAACTATGTCTGAATTCTTGACAAAATTGCGGCACGACGTTTTTATGACGGCGCGTCATCGTTTTGGAGTGATGAAGACTTGGACCCGCGATGGCTCTGTTTTCGTGTTGGGGCCTGACGACGTGCGTCATCGAGTGACCTGTCTATCGGAGTTAGCCAAAATAGGTGAGCCGGCCACTACAACTAATAATAGTCCCAAACATGCAGTAACTGCCTCCAAGAATGTAGTGCCAAAGAGTAGACGTGCCGCTGCTGCTATCAGGAAATAGCTAGTCCTCATTGGCTACATATTCAGTTCTTAATATCAGCAGTACTAGTATAGTTATAGGTATTATACATATCTTGTTATTATTTTTACCCGTAACAATCACTTTTTATTTAATTTGTTATCACCGTCAAGTTTCTATTTGTTTTTTAGTGTCAAAGTCTGTCAAACTAAACTAATGTCATACTGTCAAAATACGTCGTTGTTGTTTACTCAATTTGTCAAAAGGCAGGCAATAGACAGGAGCCATACAGCCTATAGTGTTTGACACTGATATAATTGTTTTATTTTATTTGTTCTTTTTTAATGTTGCGTTTTAGTTATTGTACCTATATTATACTCTTTAATTATTTATTTCCGTTTTACTATATTGTACTGAGTACATTTTATTCACGAAATGTTATTTCTTTTTAATTTGAAGATTTTATTTTGTGTGTTATTTTATCATGTAGATAATACTTTATATTTTTAATAAGAACACAACCGGCGGGTAAAGAGTAATTGTATATCACAGTTGTATATACATATTAAGCTTTTAAAGTAGGCTTTAATAGTTAATTATTATTATTTATATACATTATCTATATATATATTATTTATATTATGTTGAATATATCAAATAGTAGCAATAATGACAGTGGAGATTACTTCTCATTTTCTTCGACTGATAGCAGCATTGAAGATAGTTTTTCAAGCATTCCATCCCTTTCAGATGTCCTCGAGAATGAATTTTCTGATGTACCTAAAAATTTTAATGCTATTCATGTAAATGCGCAAAGTATTCCGGCACACTTCACTGATATGCTGGCATCATTTAATATTAAAAATATTCATGCTATATTTATCTCTGAGTCGTGGCTTAAGCCTTGTCTCCCTTCCACATCTTACTCTCTTCCCGGTTTTCGCCTTATCCGTAATGACCGTACCGGTGGTGGTGGTGGCGGTGTGGCTATATATCTACGCTCACATATTCCTTTCTCGATTATTAGTATGTCTGCACAGCCACCTCCTCCAGATGCTGGTGAACATTTATTTATTGAAGTGCTTTTCTCGCAAATTAAAGTTCTTCTCGGAGTCTTTTATTGTCCATCGTTACGTATCAACTATTTTTCATCATTCGAAAAGATCCTAGAAGATCATGTCCCCTCTTACCATCATTCCATTATTATGGGCGATTTCAATACTTGCCTCCATAAGAAAGACTCACGTTCTTTATCACTAGAGTCCATTGTTACTTCAAGCAACATGCAAATACTTCCTCTTAATGCAACACATCATTTTCCAAACTCAACTCCCTCCCTTCTGGATCTTATTCTTGTGTCATCTTCTCAGCATGTTGCGAAGCATGGCCAATATCCCGCCGATGCCTTCTCATATCATGATTTGATATTCTTGTCATATAAACTCCGTCCTCCTAAAGATAAACCTAAAATTATTCTTCAGCGTAACTTTAGTGGTATTAATCAAGAACAATTTAATGAGGATGTGCAAAATATTGACTGGAGTCCTGTCACTAGTGCTGAGTCAGTAGATGATCAAGTAGCCATTTTCAATCATATAATTACTCAACTTTATGATAAACATGCCCCTCTGAAGGCTATTAAACTCAAACATCTTCCCGCACCGTGGCTTACAGAAGAACTGAAGGTTCTAATGCACAAAAAAACTATAGCCAAAAGTAGATACAAGTGTCGTTCAAATGATGTCAACAAGTCTAAATATGCCCGTGCTCGGAATCGCTGCAATACAGTGTTTAGGGATGCTCAACGTCGGCACATCCACCAATCCGTTGAAAACGGCGATCCAGCAAAAGTTTGGAAATTTCTTCGGTCAATAGGAGTTGGTAAATCTCGGCAAGAGTCTATTCCTAAAGATTTAGACATTAATTCACTAAATATTCATTTTTCCTCTTCGTCTAACATCAATGATTCGATTAAAACTGCGACAGTACAATTTCTTTCTACCATACCAACTCCTGATAATAATCCTTTTATGTTAAATCAATTTTCTGCTTGTGATGTTAAGAAGAGCGTATTATCAATTTCATCCAATGCGGTTGGAGTTGATGGTATTAGTCGAAATATGCTTCTCCCTATCCTAGATTTTATCCTACCTATACTTTGTGCCATCTTGAACTCCTGCATTACTAACAATATTTTTCCTACTCTGTGGAAAGAAGCACAAATTATACCGTTACCTAAAAAGCCTAACCCAAAATCCTTTTCTGAATACCGTCCTATTTCTATACTCCCATTCCTATCCAAAGTCCTTGAGCGTTTAGTTCACACTCAACTTAGTAATTACCTTACCAAACATGATTTGCTCAATCCTCTCCAATCCGGTTTTCGTCCCGGTCACAGTACGGTGACTGCACTCCTTAAAATTACAGATGACATACGTCTGGGTATGGAAAACGGTCATCTCACTGTGCTGACTCTACTAGATTTCAGCAATGCTTTCAACACCGTCAACTTTGATATTCTTCTCGCAATATTACGCTCTATTAACATATCTCCAACAGTTATTGATTGGTTTCGTAGTTACTTGCATGGTCGTCGGCAGCGGGTCCGCCTTGAGGAATCTTTTTCTTCGTGGTGTGACACGTCTGCCGGGGTACCCCAGGGTGGCGTTTTATCTCCTCTTCTATTTGCCATTTTCATTAATTCTGTATCAGCTCACATAACTTCTCCCTATCACTTGTATGCTGACGATCTCCAAATTTATTGCCATGCCCCTCTTCACAATCTTGCTCGTGCCATTGAAACAACTAATTCTAACCTTTCTCGTATAGCCGAATGGAGTAATGCATATGGTCTTAAAATTAATCCTGCGAAAACTCAGGTTATAATTCTTGGCAGTGCCCGACGGATTTCAAAAGTTAACTGGTCTGATCTGCCTAAGGTCCAGTTTTGTGGTGCCACTGTTCCATATAGTGATAATGTTAAAAACTTGGGTATAATCATGGACCAATGTCTCACATGGGGTCCTCAGATGGCGGCAGTCAGTCGCAAGATATTTGCGTCAGCCGGCTCCCTTAGAAGACTCCGTAATTTCTTGCCTACTGCTACTAAAGTTGCGCTCGCGCAGTCTCTTCTGCTCCCTGTTTTAGATTACGCCGATGCCTGCTATCTAGACCTCACGGAGGACCAGCTAAATAAACTTGAGCGACTTCAAAATTTCTGCATAAGATTTATATTTGGCTTGCGCAAATATGATCATGTCTCCCTATATCGTGCTAAACTCAAGTGGCTTCCTATACGCCTTCGCCGGAATACTCATATACTTTCTCTTCTTTATACAATACTGTTTATTCCCTCCGCCCCGCGCTATCTTAAGGAACGTTTTGACTTCCTTCAGTCACTCAGGTCATCAGAAAATCTTATGTTGAAAACACCATTACATGAAAGCTCTTTTTATGATAAGTCATTTACCGTCCAAGCGGTTCGCCTCTGGAATGCATTGCCGGTTTCAATAAAGAGGGCGCCGTCACTTCCAGTATTTAAAGATCATGTTAAAAAGTTCTATCTTTCCGGGTAACTTCTTGCTGCTATGAATGTTTCTATTGCCTGGTATATTTATATGTATCGTAGTAAAATATATGGTTTGTATTTATTTGTACAGTATCTTTTATATTAATTTATATATATATATATATATATGTATTTATATGTGTACATTATTTTTATATGTATTTAATATATATTTTAACTATGTACTTATTTTATTTATTGATTTTACTTTTTTATTTCTTTCACATAAAATGACACCACCGTCTTTTTTAGTATATTGATTCCTCTCCATCCAAAGGTTGTCTGGAAGAGATCGCTTCTTAGCGATAAGACCGCCCATTGTACAGTAATTAATTTTAAGTACTTTTGTTATGATGTTGTTTTTGTTTTTTGGTGTACAATAAAGAGTTATCTATCTATCTATCTATCTATAATATTCGCTGAGCAAGTTATAGAAGAACACGCAATCATAATTCTAAACGGGCGCGATAAGTTCGAATCCAAACTTGAAACGTGTAAATTAACCGGTGGACTTTGCCGTATATGTTGAATTAATTATCAAACATAATAATAGTTTGATTAGCGATAGCTTTAAATTAATAATCAAAATGGTTTGTATAGGCGCGGCTCACACCGTTAACGAAGTAATCTTCGGAAGCATGACCCCGTTCCACGAGGTAACTGTGTCGAAGCTATTCTAGCTTATCTTACTGTGTGAATTGAGGATCGATAAGTAATAGCCAATGGCCAATAGCTAATAGCATCGATGGCTGTGAAGACCATAAATTTATACGCATATTTTAAAGCAATCGAGTCCAAGTCTGCAATATTTATGTTTAAACACTACCAAATACATATTACAATGTTGGATCTAGTTGATTAGCCTGTCGTGGACTTTCCCTTACTTGTAAATGGGGACCTGTGGTACAATTTTGTACCTAGGCAACTAATTGTACCACTGGACAGCCACTAAATACTTTATTTCTTGGAAATAAAACAGAGTTAAAATAAAGTGATACTGATACGGCATGCAATTTTACTGGCACCTATTTGGGCATCTGTGAAAGCTTTAAAACCTTATCATTTTACATCATCTTATGTTGATTTAGATTTCCTAGCAATATACTTTATTGCAAGTTGATGAGCGTAGAGTATTCAAATGGTTTATGACTAAATAAGATTTCAACATCTCCACAAAGCATAGCCTCATTACTGTTTATAACTACCAATGTTAGCTTTAAAACGTGTGATTAGACTTTAATTGAGGCCTTCCTTTATTTTACGACGAGCAATTGAATATATTATTGTTACTTTAAAATAAGGAAATATTCTTTTACATTATTTATGTTAAGACATCAGCAATTTCTTTGTTGATTAGCTTAGATTTAAAGTGAAGAGGAAACTATGTAGAATTGACTTTACATGGCCTCCAATAATGAATATTGATCAAACGTTACTATTTAAAGTTATTTATTATTATTATGTCTAAAACTATTTTGTTTGTTTTTTGGGTCTTATCTATATTTTATTTTATTATTTCTTTGTTTTGTATGTATAGCTGCCGTTTATCTGATCGTCGTATCGTGACGTTACACACCGGTTCCAACCGAAGACCAGCGCTGGTTTGTCAAGAACCAGCATTATGCTGAGCTGGGACCGTTTTGAGGCAAATTCATTTTTCTTTATCTTTATTTTCATGTTAATTATTATTATTTTTCCTCCTTTGTCTATAATGTTTGTACCTATTTCTTTGTGTTATGCCATGAATAAAGTTATTTTCTTTCTTTCTTTACTACGAGTAACTCGTCTACATATTCAAAGTAGGATGAATGATGAGCTCAACTAGTAGGTCTCTAAACGATGCATATTTTTACAGAAAAATTGTGTTGCCAGCGATTTGCGACATTACGTAAAGTTTGATAGTTACAACGAAAACAAACAAATAAAATATTTTTTCGAACGAATTCCACTGCAAGAGTGAATTACCAAACCTATCAAGATATCCAGGCGTAGCCCGTTTAGATCTAGACTCAGACCAAAGTTTGCCTAGGTCCGCGGTCACACCGACGGTTCACGGTGTCAGTGGCGCGCGAGAGAATTCGTTGCGCGCGCGCAGAAAGGTGAGGTTAATCTAAACAAAGCTATTACGATCCACTTGATTGCCGGAACTAATTTTATAGTAGCTGAAAGGTATAACTTCATACTGGTAAAAGTGAATTAGATGCTGTTCATAGTTTAGGGAAATATCTACGTTATTTTGCGCAGCATGAGAAAGGTATTCGGTGTCCAACTCTTTCCGACGCCGCGCGCCGCTGATATCATGATTTAAAGAGCGATGTGAGAATTCAAATAGATGGAAATACCTATCATTTTCTCACTATCTTTTGCCATAATTGAGTGACGGGCCAGCTGGTGCGGTTGGTCAAGATTCCACCTATCGCGCCGCTGGTCGTGGGTTCGATACCCGCACATGACATGCATTTGTGTGCATGAACATGTCTGTATGTCCTGAATCTGGGTGTAATTATGTATATTAAGTATGTATACAAACAAAAAGTAGTATATGTATTATATCATTTATCTGGTTTCCATAGTACAAGCTCTGCGTAGTTTGGGATCAGATGACCGTGTGTGAGGAATGTCCCAGGATATATATTTATTTATTATTATAATTAATGAAATCATCATTAATTATTTCTGTCAACACCATTTCCTGTGCCAAAAGTAACTGTAAATACCTACCCATAATTGATGGATTCGTCAGTAATTCCTCAATTAAAAAGTCAAAGTGTGACTTAATCAGAGTCAACGTTCGCGTCACCATAGCAACGTATGCGCATACGAGCGTGCAAATTCGCTGTGCGCCGGCGCAGGGTCGCACGCACATGCGCCGTGTAATCGGTAATAATCTGGTACACTGCGAGTATACTTTGACCACCGATTATAGTCGGTGTACTTACTAGGCAAAGGGCGTGCCGTGAATACGGATGTTAGTAACTCTGGACAACTTAGAGCAACCGAGTTCACCGATGATAGTGATTATGCAAGTCATCATCACCATATTTATTAGGCCATTTTTATCTGTGGTAAAAAGCAAAGGTTAACTATAAAATAATCTTAAGTTACCTATCATTACGTAAAATTATGGCCTTTTAAAAAGAGCTGGCTGGCTGGTATTTGACTAAGACGATAGAAAATATCTTTACAATCAAAATGTGCATGAACATTTTGATTATAAAGATATGCATCAAAAAACAGCGCTATAAAAGCTACTATTGATTATATCTTGATTTTTTTTATTATAAACCTGTCTGTGCAAAAATACTTCACTAGCAAAGTCTGACTGATTTATAATGAACGAACATAAAATATAAATTAATCAGGTTACAATATTCTAAACGTATTTTTTTAGCTGTCGACACAAACAGTATAAATCCAACTAATTCTGAACGAAACGAACGTTCTCAAATAAGTTAAAGCAGGTGATTGCACTACTGATGGCCAAAAACTTGTTTTCTTTTTATATTTGTAAAAAATACAGCTCTCAATACCTATACAAATCGTTAAACATGTAAAGTCGTTGAATCAATCTGCTAGATTTTGGAGGTTGATAGATATCTTGATATCTAACATGAGGCAAAGAATGAATCAAACAAGCAGTTTCTAGTAAATCTTACAATTTTTTTCAGTCAAATTAATAGTAAATTCGCAGATGTTATACTATAAACTAGTTTATATTATGACATAGTGCAAGTCAAGCGTGACTGCTAGCTCAAACAAACGCTCGTCCAAGCCGCGACTTGCGCGCGCGCACGGTCAAGGCTAACCGTTCGCTTTTTATTGGCGCTCGAAAGTTCACCGATCTCTATGAAAAAGTGACTTAATGCCAGCTATCGCACTATCGGCAGCATACTAATTGTAGGTTCTTACATAAGCAGTTACATAGACTCTAAAGAATAAATTACACTGGTATGTGGAAATTAGATGAACAGATAGTTCGAGCTAAATGGAGCGATGATTTGAAAGCTTCAAGACTCCTCGATTATAATGATATTAGTAAAGAACATTTATTTTTATGGCCCCCATCCCCATCATTCGTGTATTCAGTAAAGGTCGATAAAAATTGAAAGGATCAAGAAATAAAACTGATGTAAACAATTTAATTGCCATCAGAAAATAAAAGTTATGAGCAATAAAACAAGTAAAAAATTGAGAGTAAGTACTAAAACAAACACGTGAAATAAACTTAACAACAGTGAATAAAATAAACACCGTGACACAAAATCAAAATGTAAAGAAGATTTTAATCAAAAACTAACAGCGGATGACATGAAAATTTAGAACAAGGTCAAGAATTGTCTCAGGGCACCAAGAAACGGACAATGGCGCGCTATTTACGGCTAGAACCGTGGGAGCAATCTTTGAGAGCTTTAGACAAAAGTTGAAATGCAATGGTAAATCCAAACTAAATCATATTATTAGTATCAATAGTGTACTTCATAAACCTTTAATTAGCATTTACTGTAATGATCTTAAAGGTCATAATCAAACAATAACAAGATTCGATGAAAGTAAATGTAACGATGTTGATTCACAATTTATACACACCAAAAAAGGAGCTCATGTTCCAAAACGTCAATTAGTAAGAGCGATTGGCTATGTATCAAGCTAATGGCAACAGGATAGTCAAACGTGTTTTGCGAAAAATCTGTTAAATTAAGAAATGTTTTGTGATCCGTGACATGTGGTATTAACCACTGGGATATCTATCCAACTGCCCTGATTTAAAATGTTAAAGCTCTGTAAGTAAATCAGGATAAATTTACTTATAAGTAAATGTTGCAAATGTCTAAGTTATGACGGACATGGTCAGTTAGCAACGATCTACAGCCGTTAATTAGCAATATCTCATCTGGTAGCACCGGAAATGATAGAAAGTAGAAGCGAGTGATCCTTTAAAAATGACATGAAGGCTGAAAAGGAATTAAGCATAAGTGTATGTTAACAGCAGTGCATCGTTGATTACCTTTATACAGTTTACCATAATTATATTTGTTTTATGACGTGTAATATAGGCCACTTCATTACCTGCAAGAGATACATCGCCGTTGGCCTCCTCTTTGATGATAGATAGCCCGAGATGAGTAAAATAATCTAACTGTATCCATGATTACAAACCACCCTGGAATATCTTAGAAGTTTCCTATCAGCACTAACGGTATTACAAACACTATGGTACGTTTTACTAGCTTATCAAAGATGATACTATAGGTATTCGAAGGCACAATAAAGTCATTCTGTCTATATCTGGATTTTTCCGGTTCATTTTAATTATGCCGATGGGCGTAATAAATGTCATGAAAAATGGGGAGAATACTATACAAATCCAGGATCATAATCTAGTCCTTTAAAGGTTATTTCACGAAAGCAAAAATATGGCTGTATATTTCTAACTAAGCAAGCATTCTACAAATAACATTCACTCGTGTCTGCATCGATCAAATAGGTACTAAAATAATGATATAACTTCGCGAACGCCTGTTAGGAGACGTAAATCCGTGTCAAGTTCAGATGTAGCTCCCAAGACCAAGGCGGCATGTAACAACTAGGAAACCGTAAACATCAGCAATATCATCCATTTAATCGCAAAATGTAATAGCCTATGTGAAATTAAGCGAAGCTAAACCTATAAGCTATAATAGTTAATAAGAATTAACAGATGACCCAGAATAACAGATACTCGCGACAGGTTTGTAGATTAGACGTCTTTATTGCCATAACTGTCAAATGATTTGTATTTTGCGGTTGGTTATTAACAGGATTTTTGTAATTTTGATTAAAGTTTAAGTGGAAGACATGGAATAATCAAAAATAGGCTATTTGATTATAAGATATTTGAAATGACTACAATCTACGTTTTTGCTACCGAAAGACACCATATACTAAAGAAAATACTTTCCCGATGCCACAACTAATGTTAAGGGAGATAGCTTATTAAATTTTACATCAATTACAAATACATAAGTAGTAAAAGCATAGAAAATAGTTCCATAAGATAAAACTTAACTGCATGCAGCACAAGTGCAACATGTAAAAGGAAGCTCAGATGGGCGTACCGTAGATTCAATAAATATTGTGTTGTGTACGACGAAAACCTGCCCAGTTCCGTTATGATATTAACAATCCCTTATCCTTTCATACTCATTCCGTTAGTACTATAACATATTCTTAACTTACTTATCTTGTAGTTATTTCATACTTAGTTGCACTATTGTCGGAAATCCTTTCACCAGCAAGTTTATCAGTTAACTTATCGGATATAACAATTTTAACATATTATTTAAAGCCGTAAATGTGCATATTTGTTTAATTGCGAAGGTTTTAATTGTTTAATAAAAAGAATCAATTTATGAAAGAAAACCACACTGATACAATAAGCTTTAATGAATGCTCGAAATATTTTAATGTCACAGACAAAAGGTAAAAAAGGTAAAGATCAAAGGTATTTGAATAAAATCAAAGTACTTAAACTGAAAGCTTCTGCTGAAGTTTGAAACTATGTTTAAAAATCTTTTAATATTGATTTGCTACTTGTAATGCTATTCAGAGAAAATACGTGAACTCATCGGACTTGTTATTTTCCTTGCTGGGTCATACGTACATACAAATATGTATGAGTTAAGTGACAAGTATCAATCAATAAAAAAAAACACCTTATTCAGTCATAAATTAGGTTTTTGAGACAAAAATCTATCAATTTTTTTTTTATGTTCAAAACATCTCAACGTCTACATAAATGCTTTTAATTGGCCAGAACTAACTACGAAATTTAAGCAAAATCCCTAACAAGTAATTTAAACATCATTGAGGCCAGCAAACCGTGAGACGCACAGAACTAACTCTGTTGTCCAATTAAAACTATATCTCTGACGATTTGAATTTAAAATTGAGATTTTTCTCACAATAATGTGAACTGTGCATTGATGTAGTCCCACGTGTTCATACACTTTCAATTACGTTGAGTTTGCGTACAAAATATGGCAGATTTTTAAGACTTCTTTATTATTTGCTGCCTAAT
Organism: Achlya flavicornis; assembly: GCA_947623365.1. Taxonomy (NCBI): domain Eukaryota; kingdom Metazoa; phylum Arthropoda; class Insecta; order Lepidoptera; family Drepanidae; genus Achlya; species Achlya flavicornis. The sequence continues at coordinate 2,865,916 of OX392468.1, read as the reverse complement.
GTGATAATCTTCAAAACTATTAAATTCATCTCCTTCTTTTACTATGTTTAGATTGTGTTCGACCAAAATCTCAACATGGTGAATCATGATGCCGAAGGTGGAAAGCAAATAAAGCATAGAAGGAACTAGTTCTCAGATGCATTGGCAATAGATTTTCAACTTGAAAGGGGTAGCCAGCCAGGTGGGTCCTAAAAATTACCATACTACGTTGATATGGTTCAATCACATTTTTTTCCTTCACCGAAAGCTGAAGCTCATTGTAAGATTCGAACTCACGACCTTCGTCACCGCATACGACGTCACTACCTAAATATCATCTAAATGCAAAAAATCTCTAGACGCATTTACAAATATTAATCTATTTGTATTCATAAAGTAATAACTTTTTTTTGTATACCACTAAGTCAGTAAACAAGCATACGGCCCGCCTGATGGTAAGCGGTTACCGTAGCCATATGGACGCTTGCAACACACGAAGCATCACTCACGAGTTACCGACCTTTCCCCCTCCCCTACGAGCTCTGGCGACCTTACTCACGCGCAGAACACAACTTTACACAACATAGTTATTTGGCTGCGGTATTCTGTAAGGTGGAGGTACTTCCCCAGTCGAGCTGCTCTTTGAGCGAATAAACGCTATGCTCTACCTCTCTCAAAAATACTAGATACTGCTGATATTGTCGTCACTTATGATGAAGTGAAGATGACAAGTCAGCAATTATAATAACACCTCAAATGATGTAACGGTACTAATTTTAGAAGCAATCACACTCAGGTAATAAGTTACTAAAAACATTACTGAAGCCTAAACTAACCATAGCTATTCCAATTTGCAATAATGGCAAAAAAGAAGTACAAATTGAAAAATTTCATAAAGACTGAGCACGTTGTTTGACCGGAAGTAATTGGAACCAGGAAGCCATGGCGGATGCAGCCGGTGATAATGTTACCTCATCTACAGGTCACATTAATCACAATGTCAAAGTTACAAAAACAATACAATTGCCTATTAACGTCGAGTACTACACACTGCTGAACATTATACTGGCTAAGTGATTTTGCTTTAACCGGTATGTAATTAGGACTACAGATTTTAGCTTTCAATATACTATAGACGATGTTTTTACATTACAGGCTGATTATGGAGCTTCCTCAGATACGCCATATCCAAATAAGCAAAAAAATTTTGTACAAGCTTCGGCCGTTTATGCGTAATTGACTCGCACACATTGAAACATCCAAACTTTAATATTTATTATGTTTGTGACAGAGAATCATATTTTAAATAACGGATTAAAAAAAATGCCTTATGCTATTCCATAAGCAAACAATCAATTGCGACACTATCAGTAAAATTTTGCCGAGATTTTCGAGGCTTTTTGCACTTTCCCCTGAATCACCAAGCTTACATCAGAAAGCTCTATCATGTTACTTAACAAGCTCACTATCATCTATCAGTACGTTGCAAGTCCAGTAAACTATTTATTTAATTAATTAATGTACTGTATCGATGCTAATATTGCTAATGCGTAAACCAGTCGCGCTGGTTGGTGCATAATCTATGAACCTACTCATTTACTATGCACCCGATAATTTCCACACTAAAAGCCAACATGACGAATAATAACGGTCCGACGCTGTCGGCTTTATAAGAAGCTTTCCCGTGGAAGTTTCCTCAATTAATTGAGTATTATGTAATTTTAAGTTGATTGCTTTGAGAATGATAGATTAACCATCTGTTCAAAGTACTGGTTAAATGTGTGAATTTAGGACGCTGAGACTTGAGAATTCACAGTCTCCATACTTCCTATTGATAAATCGATTAATAATGCAGATTCAATACTTATAATAATCTCGTACAATAAGAGAATACTGATGATTCAAATGTATGAACATAAAATAATATGGGTCTATCTTCAGATAAAAGTCAACTAATAAAACATGATTAGCTGTTACACGTCGCAGCAGGTGCAAGAGAACGAATTAAACCTATCATTTACAAACGAGATGCATTTTTATTTTTTATTGTGGAAAACAAAACAAAAGAAAAATAAACGTTGACCGTCCATAGACATTTCTTAAACTAGAAAGTTACTAAATAACTATGAATTAATATTGTTGTACTCTTTCTACAAAAATAATTAAGTATCAAACGATAATTGAAAAAAGAACAGTAAAAAAATATCTACAGAATGCTAACGATAGTCGTAAGAATATCTCATATCAATTTCAATTCATAGATCATTAGAGTAAAGATGACCTATCCATTATTCGCAAAACAAAACGATATTTCTCGCGAAACCTTTCAATGCACCAGACATCGAAACATTACCATCGTAATCAGTGATCGATAGCAACAATCGATTCACTTTCGCCGGATCGATTCTTATCGCAAAAACTAGACGGGCGAGCTCTAGCACCGACGGCTTCCTTCGTGGGGTTCCTGCTTAACAACATCTACGGTTTGTAAAGCACACAACAGGCCTACTGAAACCTTAATAGCAGTATGCTCCCACGTTTTGCTGGGTTGTATTTCATTCACCGCAAACGATGTGATTGAACCCAGATTGCTCGTATCCTTGAGAACTGGTTGTGATTGAATGATGTTATATAAAGTAATGTGAAATTCTTCACTTGTGGACGTTTATTTTATTTACATACACCATGTAAACCTTCAAGTTAAAGAGTATTTTGCTTGTTTTGTATGATGTTTATGAGCAATATATTTTTTCTTGGAGCATCTTTTTATAGCCACAAGTTTACAGCCCAAGAAAGATTCAAGTTTGAGATTACAGTTTTATATTTCATATGAAATAGCGAATTATTATTTCAAACAGTGTAACAGACGTCGTAGGAGGTCAAATTAACTTTGTGACTAGTTTAATCAAAACATGATCATTGTTTTACGTGTTACGCAGTTGGGATACACACAAATAAATTATGCATTCATCAGTGCTACTGTTCACTTATTATAATCTAATTTCAATAACACTGATACAGAAAGTCATAAAGTAACTAGCAACTTAATAAATAAAAGAAAACGCATTTGTAAAGGTAATGCGGAAGAAGCAATATTTTAGGAAGAAAATTTCAACACCAGAGTATGAGACTAATGTAAAGCATTGGATTAATAGTTCTTTCCAATTCAATGGTGATAGATTTTATAGTGCTTGACGATACAGTTTCTTAGAAAGATTTAGCAGCTCCCATTGAGGAGCCGGATTTCTCAAGCCCAGTAAGTTTAGTAACCGAGACATCGATCACTTTGATTGACGACGAGCGGCAACAGATGGCGGTAACTCCCGATGGTACCGTTCGACTGCTCTGTTTGGGGAGCAGTGGTCTAGCAACATAGCTGAGTTGAGAGCACCGGTAGCTACACCACCATGAACAAATATTTGAACTGTGTGTTTGCAGTTTCTGCACTTAGGTTGTACAACTGTTGTGTAAGCAAGTTTAAGTAATTAGAATGCAATTTGAAAATGTTTGTTTCTACTAATGAATGGTTGTGTATGCTTTGCATATAGCTTAATCGAGGGTCTATTCGGAGATATTTTAAGCATGGATACTATCATGGGAAGCTATGATGTTATTTTTATTAGAGTCATAAGTTATTCTGGTCTAATTAATCAATGTTTATACAAAGAAAAACTGAGTAACCGACATATCAACGCACGATTCAAACCTGTCTGTTTGAGAATCATGTCCGTGGGAGAACCATTTTGCTCACTGGTTCTTATATACATAGGCACTAAGCAAGGGCTTTTAAATTCCACAATATGGTAGTAAAACCGGGTGAAACCGCGAGGCGTACAGCATAAACTACCTTTAGCTTTCGTATACAATAAAAAAAACATGCTAAGCCATCAAATATTCAAAACGACCGTACAGCATCGCGGCGTAGACTCAAAGAGGAATATTTCCTTCGAATTCTCCTGCCAAGACATAAACATTCCTTCCGACTTTATGGCATACATGACATAATACAGTTATAACAGTTCCGAAGATGTACAAAATGAAGTCACATAAACCGGAATATGCCGTAAAATATATTGTAACCTACATTTCTTTATAGACACTTACAAGTCTAGTCGGTCGATCGGTCAACTGTTGGTGGCTGAATCGTAAATTAATGTTACAACTTGATATCATCTATGGCTGCGCATCTTTAAGACGAGGGTTTCTTTGAGAGTCGAGTATTACGTAACGCAATAAAAATACCTAACACAAAAGAATACTGTGGCTAGAAGAGGGTTTTAAAAAAAATGTTAACCGAATAGAAAATTAAAATCTTCTTTGATATTCCCAATAAAAAATTCGTCAGTTATATCACAAAAAAATCTTTCGCGTCGAAATTCTCCGTATTTATTAGATACATAATTATATTAGAATGTTAGCCGGACACTTGTTCAATTTAATGTGTATATTCTGTATAATCTAAAGAAAACCCGTAAATAAATGTCCATTTCATAGAGTCGAGTGAAGAACGAGTGCTGGCGAAATCGTAGTCAGTCTGCGCCTTAAGTGAACATAAACAATTCATAAAAATATTCGTAAGTGTCTTAGAATTAATAAAGATTGCATTTATATCAATTTTATTGTCTATTTGATTCAGAAATTGTCGAACGTCTATGTTTAGTATTTCGTGGATACGAACCTGAATGATTGTGACAGAAATAAGCTTAGGTTTTCTTTGTTTGTTCTTGTATTCTTATAACCACAATTATTAAGAACGTAGGTACCTATATCCAGGATATAATTAATAGTTGCTGATAATTACGAGATAGTGACACTGTGAAAAAAAAGACTATGGTAAAATTCCTGGGTAGCCACCACCCTGAAATTAAAAAGAGCCAATTCCCTTCCTGGCTTTATGTTTACCACATTCGCGTCAAAAGCTAGTTATAAAGATGTTTTATGTTTATCGAAACATCATAAAGAGTTCTCTAAGCTGCTATTTAAGCCAAGCAAAAAAGGCAAGTAAACGACCTTTTAAATATTCCACACTTACGCAAAACTTGATAAAAATAAACTAGTGAATTAAATAATTCATTCAAACTGTATAATTGTATGTGAAGCACTTAATTTGCCACGCACTACGGTTTCATTCATAGCGCGGGCGCATTACAATTACGTGCAAAATAATGGTATTTAATGAATGTACCATATGCCTCGCGGCCTTGACTGTAACGTTACAGGCAAGTGCAAAATAAAAGTATTTAAGAAACATCGAATTCTGAAGAACTTTTGAGTCCAAATTAAGTCCTATGAAAATTTGCGGATCAAATAATAATAATATGATGTCACATATAAAAGGAATTCGTATTTTAAAGTTCGAAGTTTTTTTATTTTTTTCAATAAGTGTCAACTGTCAAGTCAATTTACTCTAACTTACACCAAGAGAATATTGTTTTGGTATCATTAAGATATCACAAAATTGGGTTAAAGATATCGCTAGTCTGTCGTAAATTTGACATTCCGGTATCTAATCTAACAGTTATGAGCACTTCATTAATTAGAGTGTGGTATGACCAACTCACATGTAACTGCTACTACAGAGTAGTAGTAGACAGTAAATAACAATTCATGTCATAAAATTGAACATTACCTGTTGTTCTGACGTGACTTCTTCTCTACTGCTGTCATCTGAAACAAATAAATTAACATTTTAATATTTATTTACATTTGGCTTGCTGTTCCTTATACCAAACACAAAGCATAAAATATGAAAGTTGGGAAAATTCATGTCGAAACTATCTTAGAATAAGGATATTTAGATATTTGATAAATAAGAAGATAATATTCTGGAGCACAATAAAGGATATTTTTATCCAAAGCGTATGATTTTTAGAGAATTCGGGTAAAACTGCGAAACTGAAGCTAGTTAAAAATAATAACGAAATATTTTTTGCTAACATCCCGTAATGCGGTGTAATTGGTGGAACGATTAACATGAATTTATGGGTTAAGTATAGGCTATACAATCATAATGTGTCCTTCAACCGTACACATCCAATGCAATTAAGTGTACATCTTGTTCTGTTCGCGTAACTATGTGATCAAAATCAGCACTTTTATTAACGTTCTGAGTTATTAGTCTATAACCCAGTGAAGAGTAGCAGAATCTTAAATTATAAAACACTTAAGTTACCAGAGCTTTACATCTTATCAAATACAACGTCTCTCTATGAGACGGGTGTCCATTAGTAGCTTACACTCGAGAACCACTGCACAGATTTTGATGCGGTTTCCCAGTTACCTGACTAGTTCATTTTGCTGCAACAAAATGGAGGTAAGCAAGCAGTGACCGTTTTGGTAAACAAAATAAAGCCCACGTAGACGCAGCGAAGCCGCAGACTTAGACTAGTAAATATAACTCATCATTAAGTCATCAGAAAAGAAATCCAATAAAAAATCATTCATACACCAATTCCTATCCATTGTACCCAGTTACCTGCCCTAGCGAGGAACATAATGAATCAGTCGAAGATGCTTGCCACAGTCTGATAACTGCTGCCACATCTTAACGAGATGTCCTCCTATAGTCTTGTGGTCGATGACCCCACTAATTTCACGGTTACACTGCACACACTGAACAATTTCGCGAAATGGTAGAATGTCATGTGCCATGTTGAAGTTCTTACGGGACGTCCCACTTGACGATCCGTTGCTAATGAGGAACGCGTATAGCTATATGACTAGACCGAGTAATATACACATACATTCTTCTGTCGTATGAAAAATAACAAATTGTTTAAAATTATTCAGTCAGTTATGCAATAATATTATCTATCTCAAGAACAATAATAATTACTACCGTTCAAGAATGATTTACAAATACAGAATCCACATCTTGATTGCCAAACTAACTAAAACTCCCAAGAGAAAACGTCTGTCAAACAAATATGATGTATTAAATGTAACTGGAGCATCTACATTTCTAATGTTTTCAGTAATAACATAGGCATTACAGGTTATAACAAATCTTCACTAATATAAAAGAATAACTTTCGCAATTTTCCACACTAATAAATAATATACCGAAAGTGATTAACCTCTTATTTTTATGGTATGTAGTCACGCGTGAAACATTTTTTAAATTGTGGCGGACAAAAAAATTTAACACATGAATATTTTGCAATCACTGATATACATGATTTTACTGCTAATTAATGATATGCTGATATTGAAGCAAGAAAATAATCATTTATATCTAATTATTAATAAGAGCATTAGACATTAATTACTTTAACTCACATTTCCTAGTTAAATGTTTTAGATTTTAATTTTGAACCAACATATTTATTAATGACCCAAAATATATGGATAAAGTTATCAAATAACATGTTTATCAAAATCAAAAACATACTAAATAAAAGCGAGCTGCGTAACTTCACAATCTATATATCGAGAGATTTAAATGTCCTTTTGACATGACAGTATCTTATCGAATCCTTTATGCATATTGAAAAGGTCAATGTTGCTTCACGCGAGCAACCTAAGGATAAGAAAGTGTCAAATTCAACATAAAGTAATAATACTTAGAAACATGAAGAACATTATCTCAAAGCGACACAGAAAAGATAATTGTGTCAGTGAACAAATGCATATACGACTCAATTTCTCAGATGCAAGCATAACTAGCTGTCAGCGTATATTAGTGCGGGGAAAACTTCATTAGTGCGATGCAGACTTAATTAGAAAGCGAACAATCAGAAGACGAACAGTGCACTCTTAGAAATCAAAGAAAAGGCTTGAGGCAGAAAGTGTAATAAATCATTTTGAAGGCATAATTACAAATGTAAAATACAGAGATTTATTTAACGGGCGCGAATGTATTTGCTGAGTGCATTCACCCTTGCAGGCCGCGCGTGACAAACCCATCCTGGCATAACATTATAGCATACGTTACAACTTATCCTGCGTACCATTAAAATACCTTTTATACTCCTTAACAGTTGAATATAAGGGCGAAATTACGCTTTCGTAACTGCAAATATAATTTGGTAGCGCGAAGTCAAACAAATTCGTAGTGGAGATGTAAAACGACCACCAAATGGCTCGTTCCACAATCTGATTTTCTTGATTGTGCAAAAAAACCATGTTAATTCCTATAAAGTTTTGACGAATTGTGGAATACCGTTCCATCAATTTATAGTTCAATGACTTGTCACGTGGATTTCGAGTTACTAAAATTATAAACTTGTTATCATTATTAATAACTATAATACCGAATACTAATGGTAGCGGCTTTGTCTCTAAGCTGTCATTAATTTCCTGTCTTGCACAAAAGCCACTCTTCCGCATACCCCCATTCAGCCTATTTCCGCTACCATTATCAAACTTTACAAAATTAAAACTATAGTAACTTTTATTTCAAGCGATAAAGAATAATTGTATAACGATAACATTCTACCTTTCTTGAAGTTGGCGCAAAGTTTTACCAAGTAAAGTTTTGCCAGCAGACTGTACTACACTGAAACTGAAAGATACAAATACATATTGTTCCCAAGACACGCTACAATTGTCTATCCAGCCTTTTAGAAGAACTCGAGTTCAGCTTCAATCTAATCTATACTTCTATCTAACCTATACTTCTTTAATCTGTTTAATCAGGCTAACCTCTGGAACTACCAGTCGGATTCGAAAAATTCTTTCATTAATAGGAAGCTATATTTTCGCCGAAATTTAAAGGTTATATTTTGTCCTGAGAACGCGGGTGAAACTGCGGGGCACAGCTGGTAATAAATATAAGGATTATAAAACAAGTGGTATTATCGCTGAAGCTAGACATCTTTTGGGTAACATAATAAAAAACAATATAATTAGTATCCCCATCATTATGTCAAACCTCTACATATTTTGATTTGGTCTTCTTCTCTTATTATTCATTAACATTAATAAAGAGCTTATGAACCTTCGTGTAATTTCGAACCACATTACGTGCACATTATTAACATCTTGCTGAATCAGTTTTTTCCAGCTATGTACATACACGTCGTAAATAAATAAATAATTAACAAAAAGTGGATAAATATATGAAGCACATTTTATTACAGATGTGATGACAATAATAGGGCGGCTTGGGACCAGCAAAAACTGATAGATAGTAATAGTTGGTAATGGGCTCACGTAAGCGCGTGCACATGTCCCAGCCGTGTACGTGATGATCAACATAATCAATTTGCTCGGCATTTGATGTTCTAGATAAAAAAATAAGATAACTTTTTGCCATTTTAGTAGGCACTACAAAAAATTTTAGCTTTTAAAAACCTAGAAGTGTTACAGACCTAACGTAAACCGTATCATTATTCGACTTTATTTATTCGCCTTTCGCTCTATGAAGTGAACGTTCGTTCATTCATTGTTATTATTAACATACACATCATAGTTATGACTGAGTTAAGAAACTCATTCAATCTTCCTACTATTTTAATATTGGTAAATCATGTTTCTTTTTGTTTTTTTTACCTCTTATTTATAAAATTTGAAACATTATTGATGTAAATAAATATTATATTATACATTACAAGTCATCAAGATAAAAAGTATCAAGTGCTCTTGAAAAATTACTAAAACTACCTTGATCTTTCCAATTCTGTAATCAGCTGGACATATAATGACATCATTCCCATGTTTTGCATTACTAACTATACTATATTGACATTTCAATTTATCTGTGACGGGTTATCTGTTCAGGGAACTGTTTGTTTTCAGCCCACATAATATTGTAGCGCTGGTGATGCCATTGCTTAGTCTACTCATATCATTAGTAGGTGTTGCGTTTCATAATTTAACTTCATATTTTTGTTTGCCGCCCACTTGCAATTCTTAAATGGGAGTACATTTACCGAAATGGTACTCAGGTGATTTAACATCTCAGAAAAGTGTGTCATATTTAAAATTACGAATAGTTTGCATATAATAAAAGCAACTGGTTACAAAATTTACTTGAATTTCCTATCTCTTCCCTTTGGAATGCCATGTTCGTAAACTGTCTATCAACTAAAATGGAGTGTGATGTATCTCATGGTAGTAGACACCTTGGTCTACTAACCTCTACAAATATACAATCTAGACCAAACCTACAATTTTAATTGATTTTCCTCATTACCTTCCGTGTTATTTCCATTGCTCTTATCTTACGATCCTGAACATATTAACTTCGTACTTATAGAGGTTCAGATCGTAAAGCTATAACCTCACTATCACCTACTTCACCAAGCTTATTATTATTTACCGCCCTGGATACCTTTCAAATGACATGTCTGTTTGAACTACAAATTCCAATCTCTTTAATCTAGCCTTTTCTAGACCGCCGGTTTCCTTACATGTATTTTTGTGATTTCGTCGCGATGTCTTTTACGGAAATTTCTTAATAAGGTCACTGAAGATAATTATGAGATCACGGTTCTCATGGGTTTCCAGGAATTGTTTTTCTGTAGTGTCTTTGTTTTGGGAACTTTAAAGAGCAACAATATCTTATGAAAATCTCGTAAGTTTCTTTATTATTACTTTATGGTTTAGAACATTTTCTTAATTTAAATTATCACCACACGCTCGCTTCTACCTGTCTAGCATCATCGTTATCACAACTATCTATAGATAAATGCTCTAAATTAAACGTCTGTCTCGCACTGCATCCAATTTACTTTCCACGATATCTTATCAGTACTCAAAGCCATCTCGAGATATATTTGCAAGAGACCGCAGTTTCGCTTATCTATATTGTACTAAGTTAATTAGTACACTGTTAACAAGCAAAAGATGGTGGGTGTAATGCACTTTAGATAAAATGTACTTGTTATACTGGTAGTCTCAAATCGTAACCAGACTCGAATACCTGTCTTAAAGAATTCCGATATCTTTATCTTTTTATTAGTTTAAGTCAAAGCTTTTTTCCTATGTATAGGCCTGTGTTTGACCACAGTTTCACCATGTTCATTGATGAAATGGCCGAAGGTTGTAAGCACACAAAACCTTAGAATGAACTGGTTCTCAGATGCAGCAGCCGGAATAAATAGGTAAATGCTTGGCGATAGATTTTCAACTATATCACCGTGGTAGGATACCTACTTTGTTATCCTACCACGGTGATATTAGTTTCCTCATGATTAACTAAAAGTTGAAGCTTCTAAGATTCGAACGCACGACCTTCGTCACTGCATACGACATCACTACCTACATATCATCGACTTCATCTCTGGACCCATTTACAAATATTAATCTATTTGTAAATAAAGGTGGCAGAAGCACACAAAGCCTAGAAGGAACTGGCTCTCAAGTGTAGCTGTCGGAACACACCGATAAGTGCTTGGCGACATAATCTCAACTTGAGGGTTCTATCAGATATGAATCCTCTGAGAAATACAGCTTGTTCAATAAAGAATCCACTTACCAGATAGCGTTCTAAATTTACGTTCGAAACAAAAAGAAGAAAACATCTCGATACAATAGTACGTTTATTACAGTTTGACACCTGTATAACAAGATAACAACAAAGTCATAACAATAATACTGCTAATACCAAAACCTAAGCACAAGGTTGATTCAATAACAAAAATTATACTGACTGGATTTAAAACTGATTCTCAAGTTACATTTCTAGAAAAGAACCGTACCGTAGCAATTCGTAGCATAAACAATTTGCTTGTTTCGAGTAGAAGGGCAACTATAGCTACTGCTATTAGGCATGCGTTAGTTTGTGTAAACAAAACGACTACTTTAAACAGGGCCATTGTTCTGTAAACGTATTAAAACTGTAAGGAATTCTGTACGGTATTTTATTATGACTGGAAATAATGTAATCTAGTAGCGGTTTCAGATTTCAACTTGTAAGATAATACCTATTGCACAACTTACGATCTCTGTGGGGTACAACTAGCTTTTCGATACCCCATGGAGTCACAAAATATAGATAGCTTTAGGGATAGGGCCGGCGCTGGGGAAAAGCGAAAAATGCTCAAAGTAAAAGACATTTATTCAATTTAGGCCCTAGTAGTAAAACTACTGAAGTTACCAGCTCGAAGTATGTTTTTCAAAAGTGTTTTTATTGATCTAATTAATTATGTAGGTAAATTATTCAGATCAATAAAAAAAACCGGCCAAGTGCGAGTCAGACTCACGCACCGAGGGTTCCGTACAAACCTGTAGGTATATAAGTAAATGGTAGTATAGACCTGAGTATTTGATATTAATTTCAATTTATGACCTATTAAAAAAAACTACTTACTAGATCTCGTTCAAACCAATTTTCAGTGGAAGTTTGCACCGTAATGTACATCATATATTTTTTATAGATTTATCATTCTCTTATTTTAGAAGTTACAGGGGGGCGGACACACATTTTACCACTTTGGAAGTGTCTCTCGCGCAAACTATTCAGTTTAGAAAAAAATGATATTAGAAACCTCAATATCATTTTTGAAGACCTATCCATAGACACCCCACACTTATGGGTTTGATGAAAAAAAAAATTTTTGTTTCAGTTCTAAGTATGGGGAACCCCCAAAATTTATTGTTTTTTTTCTATTTTTGTGTAAAAATCTTAATGCGGTTCACAGAATACATCTACTTACCAAGTTTCAACATTATAGTTCTTATAGTTTCGGAAATAAATGGCTGTGACATACACGGACAGACAGACAGACAGACAGACAGACAGACAGACAGACAGACATGACGAATCTATAAGGGTTCCGTTTTTTGCCATTTGGCTACGGAACCCTAAAAATGAATGAATGTCTGAGCAATTTTCGCCTATCCCCAGCGTTGGCCCTAGCCGTAGAGCGAGATTGTCTTTTGGCGCTCTTTGGTCGACTTGGCTTGTTTTTGGCATTTGGCATTGTCCGCTCCTGTCGCTCAACCAAGGCCGGCGCGCGCGCTGCTTTTCTCTATACTATTGGTTTTGGCCATCCATGCCCATGCCCATAGTTCAAAAAAAACAATTCCTGTAAACTTATTCACCCGGGTTCCCGTGATATAAAGTAGCCATGCTCCTCTCCATACCATTAAGCTACGAATCTGTCTTTTAGGTAGCAAACAGACATGGATATAGATATTGAAGATTTCTACAGCTTTCAAAGAAACAAATTTCTAAGATTAGATTATGTTAATCGCACCTCAACTGATGTTGTAAGAGGAATTAAGAGAAGCAGGGCATTTCATCACTCGACCCAAATGTGCACCAACGGTGATGGTGATAGATAAGATAAAACACACAACACTACACTAAATGTTTGTTTACGTTGATAACGGACCCAAGGCCGCTGGAGTGCGACCCTGTACAAGTATAGCGTATTGAATTTTGATATCAATTATCCAGCCATATTACTCTGCTCAGAGTCTGCTCCATCAACTTTATATCAATCCTAATTATTTACAGAGACATAATCAATATCAAAAAGTCCATAAAGTGCCTACATTAAACTTCATTGAATTAAAATCTTTTTAAAATTTTTTTTGTTCTTGGTGGCAAACAAGCATACGGCCCGCCTGATGGTAAGCAGTTACCGTAGCCTATGGACGCTTGGAAGACCAGGGTATCAATCGCGCGTTGCCGACCCTAAAGAAATCTCTTCACGCCCTCTTTGAAGAACCCCATGCTGTACTCCATTGGGAAAACCACAGCGGGGAGCTCATTCCACAACCTGAGCGTCCGCGGAAGAAAGCCGAAAGGCCTTTGAGGCCGCACAGTTCGACACAATTCTGGTTTCAATGTGTGAGGATGGATTCCCCATCGATGGCGTGAGTATTACTAAATCGGTAAACAAGCATACGGAATATAATGGTAAGCGGTTACGTAAGCCTATGGACGTTGCAACTCCCAAAGCATCTCACGCGTTAACCTTGTAATTCCACTTCTTCCACTTTATAGGAAATTCCGTATATTACTTGTAAAAATAATCACCTCCCCTTCCTGTTGTACTATTGTTAAATATAATGTTATCAATGTGGTTGTTTCTTTTTTTGGTTCCATAGCTCAAAAGGAAAAACACATCCACATAGGATCACTTTCCTGCACCGTTTGAGAGCTTGCTAGTGAATTTTTCCGTGTAAGGGGTGATAAGGCTAATATCTTTTTGGCCGTAAATTTCTAGTCAATTAAAGAGAACACTTTCCTGTTCGTCTTACTCAACAACGGGTCAAACTTTTCATCAAATTAATCAAATAAAGTCTACGGTCCCTTATAAGTATAATAAAATAAGTTACTAAGTTAACACAATTAAATGATACGACCATTTATTCCACATATAACTCATTATTATTTTAAAACTACTTAACTTATTATTTAAAAAATGTGTTTTTTTATATATTTTGATACACGAAAACTTTTGCCGGAGTCTTCTCTGTTCAAGTGTATTCCGAACCGGTGGTAAATTCAACTGTATGTACCAATTTAACGTTCATAAGTGCCTTATCCTATACTGAATAAATTACTTTTTTATTTTGATTTAAAGGGTACCGTTTACCTAATTAATCATGAAAATAAATGAAATATATGAAAGACGTTTTTTAGGTACCTAGTTATGCGATTGCAAACTTACATTTTCAATTGGACCATTAAGTGCACGGAATCCTCAAGGCCGGTATCCTACTCGCACATGTATAGATTTTAATATGAATTTACCTACGTACTAGTTGTGGCTAACTAATGTTATTTTATTTTTGCGATAAACTTGTCAGAGAGGCGTGTTAGTCGCTATTTGGCATGTTTTAAACGAACGATAGGCGGCAAGGTCACAACGATCGATAGTAGCAACAAATAATCACCATCTAATTGGAAAATACCATGTAAAACTCGATGTATTTCAAATACCTATACACATGTAGAAAAGTTAAAAGATGAAGCAGAAAAGTAGGCTCCTGGTTCATCTGATCCGTCGCCTATGACACTACAATAGGGATTGATAATGTTGCAGACCACCACAAAGCTCAGTAGGCAATGCTTGATAATTTTACATTTATTTGATTGTGATCTTATTTCTTCTAGGTTAAAGGTTATTTAATCAGGAATGTTTTTAACTGAGGTAGAGTATTGGGATTATTCGTTCAAAGAGCAGCTCGTCACCTTACAGAATACCGCGGCCAAATAAGTTATGTTGTGTTCCTGTGCATGGTAGGGTTGCCAGTTCTCATTAGGGAGCGGGGAAGGGTCGGTAACGCACGAGTGATGCCTTGTGTGAAACAAAGTCATCGCCCAAAAAAATGCCTATAGTAACTTATTTGGATAATTTTTTTTTTTTTATACGCCTAACTCGGTAAACAAGCGTACGGCCCGCCTGATGGTAAGCGGTTACCGTAGCCATATCGACGCTTGCAACACACGAAGCATCGCTCACGCGTTACCGACCTTTCCCCCCTCCCCTATGAGCTCTGGCGACCTTACTCACGCGCAGGAAAACAATTTTACACTACATAAAGTTACTTGGCTGCGGTATTCTGTAAGGTGGAGGTACTTCCCCAGTCGAGCTGCTCTTTGAGCGAATAAACGCTATGCTCTAACTCTCTCAAAATCAAAATCACAAAATCAGATCAAAAAAATACTTCTCACGATTATAGAATACAAACGACGTTCATAAAACTCCTATAATAAGTATAAGTAAAATAATAAAGTAGCTTTATAGTGAAGTTAGTAGCGCTAACTCATAATCTATGTAAATCGATTATAAAACTTAATTTCCCGCTGTTTTGCGACTCAAACGAGCGTGAGTGCCGCCTATATAACTCATTTTATTATCTGTTACTTTACGATATCACAACTGCAATGTATAATGTTATCAGTGAATTAGCTACACTTACCGCAGTGACAGATTATCAACATATATTTAGTGCTTAAGCGTGAGTTTATAAGATTGAATAATATGTAAGGATCCAGCCATAAAGGGTAAGGACAAAGAAAGAACTGAGTAAATGAAGATGCAAAATTATGATGTGAATGAGGATCTGGATCAGGGGCTCTACCGCGTACCTTGGTGGTTTTCGGTCCCAGCCCACCAGTGGTCTTCATCGTATCGCGTCATTGGATGATTCTTTACGATTACCACCAAAGATACGCGATAGACAGGTGCGATACCTATAAAAAGTACAGTGACGAGATGTACAAATGTAACCTCTAAGGATATGCCAATAAAGATGAGAATATATCGGGACGCCAACAGGAACTTACTAAAAACGTTTTGAAGAGGAGATAAGTCGTTTTTGAGTTGTGTGTGTATTGCGATTATCAAAATGTGTGAAAATGTATTCAAATATCAACTACAATGTTTGATTCCTGGATACTCTAACGTTGTTTTATCATTAATATTAATAAACAGTATTAATACAAATTATATCGTTACACATTATTAAATATTCTGCCAACCCTACAGCCGCAATAGAAATGCAGGTAAACACAGCTTTATCCATCGCTAGAAGCAGAAGCATCGAAAGTTAATTTGTAATGTGACAGAGTGTAGCAGATAGGTTGAATATAGGCCGCTCGGGGCGAAGGCTTTCACCAGATCACTTCGAAAGCTGCATAGAAGTGCGCTTGAAGACGTTTTACTCACATCACGCTATTAATTGTCTATTATAGAAAACCTGTATTGCTCGGATATTTTGCTTAGATGTGAAAAAAAACTAAAGGTTTATCGAGGCTTGAGAACTGTTCATGTCTAGCAGCTGACTTTTGATAGATATTGACTTTGAAATAAGCAAAAAATCTCCATAATCCATAAGTGCTTCCGAAATAATCTGAACCAATAATGATTGAGGTTTAATTCCCTACTAGTTGTCACCCGCGGTTTCACCCGCGTTCCCGGGATAAAAAGCCTATGTCCTTCTCCATACCATAGTCTATCCGCATGCCAAATTTCATGATGATCCGTTGAGTAGTAGGCGTGAAGGCGTAACAAACAAACAAACAAACTCACTTTCGCATTTATAATATTATTATAGTAAGGATTAAATAATCATTAACGTTGTATAATCCTCAGGCGTCGATCACACAGTGAACGGTCTAGAGTTCTACGTGCGTTCTCCTTGACCGCAGCGTTTGCTGTGTGGAATGATCAAAGGCGCCGCATAAATTACAGTGAACGCGGAACGCAGAACTCTGAACCGCTCGCTGTGGGATCGGCGCCTAACTAACAATTATACATTTAATCGAAGCGATGATTAGTTTTATCAAACATCACGTTTCTATAAGAAATCATGCACTACACTTTCACATAATTTCTATCGTGAAATTACAATACATTGTTTAATTCAAAGTAATTAATACAGTATTATAATGAAGTTGTGTAATTAAATCTTATGTCTTTGATATATATACAGTAAAATCACTAGAAATCTTAATTTATGAATGACTGTATTTCCAATGTACAATACTTATAATATAATAACGGAAAAGTAGTATAAGTAAGGAGATAAAGTAATCAAGCTCAAACCGTGCTCACACATATATTATTTTCACGCAGTATCAAAACATAGCATTAATTTTAAAACTTTCCATATGAATCTTTTCCCATCGGTGTTTAATCATCTGAAAGTAATGGCTTTAAATGAAAAGATACAATTTACAAACGACGCTACAACCTATACTAACAACACGAAATAATAAACAAACCGAGACGTGAGAAAAAAATACACAAAGAATACCGTAACGGTAACAAGCTGGAACCATAATAGCACACTAACCCCGAGGCGATCTAACGAAATGAAAATTTTTGAACAATATCTGACCACTAATAAGGACATGCCGAGAAAGTGATATCGACTGAGCAAAAACGATCGCGTCACGAACTACTCCAAGCTCACATTGTCACATTGTTACGATCGCCCGAAAACTATCAAAGTGGCTGTTAATAACCGTTTAGAAAGTTGTAATTTTACTATTATTAAGACCGATAATTTCCACTCGGGAGGTGAAAAGTTCACGACTTAAGAGTTCGATTCGCTTCCGTGCCTGGCTACCATTAGAGGCGAGACGTAGTGGTTCGCACGCGGCACTAACTAGTAAGAACTGTTACCTCAGATCGTATGGACCAGTGTTACTGCATATTCCGCTGCTTTCATTAGCGTTACATTGCTCGGAAGCACGACAGAAAAAAATAAACTGTACTTCAACTTTGACTCCAAGTTTCGCAATAATTTGGGCTCTCTTATGTAGATTAAATCTCCATTATATCTGAAAAAAATTCTCAGAATTTTTGATATTGTCAAAGAAAGGATTAGATAACATATTTCTAAACCTTAGCCGCTTTCCTACGACCTCAATAAAATAAGAAACAATCTCAACTAATACAGTAATATTAATAACAGGCAATAAGTATCATTCATATATGTATAAAAACTTATTACAAGCAACAAAGAATCCAAAATGAATGTTCTCGTTTAACCTATCGACATACCTTACTGGTGACTTACATCTCCACACGACATTACAAAGAAAGTATACATTACCATTATACTTAATGATACACACGGAATAGGATAAACCATAACTCATCCAACCAATTTCACCTATTAAGAAGAAATGTTCTGTACCGAAGGTCATAATTTTAGATACGATAAGGCCCAACAATCCGTTAAAGTGAACGAACAATGGCTCATGAAAGGTAAGAATAGCATGTAATTTTGCAGTAGACGAAGGCAATGAACCATTTGTGATATCATGTGCTTTCAACAACCACGAGCTGGTAAAGAAATATCAAATGGTAAAAAGAAATAAATAACAGATAAAGTGAGCGAGGAGAATGTGATGATAAGAATAGAAAGGCTGAAAGTGAAGACGGGTGAAAAAAAGCAAATGAATCTATTACTTTTATTATTGTTTGATTGTCTGTATGAGGAAAATTGTATATGACGTAACAGAGTACTAGGGAAATAATCGATTAAAGTTTCTTCTTCTTTCGGAAAGATCAAGTAAAAATTAAAAGAAAATATGACAATAGTAACATGCATGAGAAAGCTCCAAACCGTTATTATTAATCATAAACTTCACACTTGTCTGTACATATAATTATAACAATAAATGAGACATGTATGGACGTTTAGATGCAATCAACTACGCTATTGTTGAAAAAGTACAATTCATTGCTTAAAAATATTGTACAACAGATTTCATTAATCATCTAACTAAAATGTAAGTTTACTAATGATGATAATATATGTATCTAAAAAGGATAGTTCAAATTACTAGTATAAAATTCAGCCCTGGTCTAACCGAATAAAACATATTCTTCCATGTATGTTAATAAAAAACACAATAAAGAGACATAGATTAAAGTTGAATGCAAACAATTTATGTGATGGTTTTCTAAACCAAATGTGAAACGATACTCTTAATAACATCTTTTCTTTCCGTCTCTAATGCCTATGTAAGCGTTAAGTCATGACCTACTACAACATTTGCAAAGACCATGAAAGTAAATAGATGGTAATCCGACGAACGTGTACCAGAGAAACCAGATTACATCTGCAGGCTGTTCTCCTTCTGTCATTAAATAACCAACCTTAACACTTAGCAATAAGATAGCAAACATGGTTTGTTTTTATTATAGGAACAGCAGGTATAAAGTGTATGGGGAGCAGCGAAAACTGTAAGTCTGAGGAGAGTAATTTCGCTAATTTGTTAAGCCAATCTTAAGGTTGACAGGAACATGAACTTACTAATTAAATAACTCGGGACATCGCAACATCATTAACACTAATGATACCTTATTTATCAGATCAGTGAGAAATCGTCGATGAATATTTATTGACTGCCTACGTTATTAGTTATACAACTGGTATGAATTTATGAACTGCTAATTCTGAAACTGTGCTGTTAATTAATGATGCTTCACTTATTACCCTAACTAAACCAGACTATAGTACTAATATTTACCTAAATAAGATAAAGCTAATCTAAAAGGATACATTTTAGATGATACTGCAGAACGAATCAGTATTGCAACAGTCAGCAAACTTACACAATCATACGATTCGTAATCAAATAATTTACTTCCATAAAACACAATTCGCATATAATATTCGGACGCGAATAAATATTTCAATCGAAAAACATTGTAGTATCTGCGTTCCCCATATGAATGCAAATATGCGTTAAGTTTCACGGCTCACATAACTGTGGCTGATAAATGAGTGACATTGAAACTGATTACTTTTGTGGAGTCCAAGTGGAGATGAAAAACATATAATTGAGAATCTAACTAAATCAGATGATATTGTAATATTGAATGACGAGAGATGGTTCGCACTAATTAGGTTTGCATTTGGCCTCATCTCATGGTGTTAAGCAACGTTATAGTTAAAGAAATACTGATTTTACACTGGTAAGTTATTGGAAATAGATTGGTAAGTGACCAGCAAGTTATACTTAAAACATCTCAAGCTGATCATAGGATAAGTGGTAGTAAATAATAGTAATGTAATACAAATAGCTCTTGATTTTACACTGGTAAGTTATTGGAAATAGATTGGTAAGTGACCAGCAAGTTATACTTAAAACATCTCAAGCTGATCATAGGATAAGTGGTAGTAAATAATAGTAATGTAATACAAATAGCTCTAAATCTAAGGTAGGCATTCTAAGCGCAATTAATACTGAAGAAATAATGTTATAAATCTAACCAAAACCAAAATACCCTAAAAACTAACCAAACCAAATAGAGTTTCAGTTCGGTTTTAGATATAACGATAAACACGGCAACTGATAACGATACAAGCTTTTATGACATGATCAATGTGGTGGAAATTAAATCTAATAGAGGAAATACAAATGTCCATAGAGTTACGAAGATGAATGACAATATTAGGAGTTGCATTTCAGGATACGTTAAGTAACTATTGCATTTGCAAATAGCAATAAGGATATCCGTTATATAGACATAAAACTTCCTTGAGAATATTCAAGTAGACTTAGAAAGCACATTTCTTAAGTCTTTAGGAATGCTTTGCTCGTTAGATGCTCTAAGTATTTACAAAATTACCTACATCAGAAACTAAAATTATTTCCGAACTGTTGCTACTCTACTAATCAACTACTCAATGGAATAGATCAAAATAAAATGGTCACTAGATATAGGTAACTGAGAACCCCAATTTGATTGAAAATGGGATAATGATAAGAGAAATCGAAGAAAACAATGAGATACCTGTTGTTGTCAGAAAAAATGGAATGTACAAGACAATCTGACCTTAAAAGACGAACAATGATCCCATAAATAATTGAAGAGGCTTGGACAAAGGCACCTGCTCCCATGGGAACATTCGCAGGCGTTCCGCACTACGGGGCGCCTCTGCGTTCACACCCAAGCGAACATTAAACGTGGAAGTTGTGGTAAATAGAGGAAGGACGCTTCGCATAACATTTACATATTTATTATTCTATGACTTTTGTACTTTCGAAAAGGAAGACTGTACGTACAAGATAAAAAAAGGTCTAGTAATTGTGCTGTACTGTAGTCTGCAAGATAGGTGCTTAAAGTTATATCCCAAAAACTACATCGATTCTTTAAATGAGATGTGATGAGATAATTGTCAGAAGAATAATAATATTATTGATGGCATAATAATAGAAGGGAAACTAACTGTACAATTTAATAGCAAAATCACTTAAAATTGGCGAATGTGATGAAGCAATTTAGAAAATAAAGTCAACAACCATAAAAAAGTAATTGAAATACTAGCTGTTGGTGTGTAGGTCTTGTGCGGCCACTAAAACGCACGCGAACCATAATTACGAGATTAAACGCTACTGCAGTGTGATTTCGATTTACAACTATTCAAAAATAGTCAACACAATAAATCTAACCCCATATTGGTATTTAGGACACTGAATGTCGCATTGGACATTTCTCGTGGACCTCACGCGAGTAAATACAACTGCACTAAGTATAATACGGCACAATTAAAAGTACTGTTTTTGTATACGTCTCATCATTGTCATGATGCTTCCAAAGTAGGCCGATTAATATCGGTGTGCCGCTAAACAGTGTCAAGTGTGATACTGGATACTGGTTCGCGGGTCGAGCGTGAGAGACTCAATGGCGTATCGACGTAGGCGGCTGGCTACCAATAGGTACTCGGTAATAAAATATACAAGAGTACTTATTTATTTTGAAAAGTGAAAATGTGAGATGTAAAAAGTGAAATTTTTTAATCTCTTTGTAACCGTCTTTTTACCCGACTGACCCGGAAGGAGGGTTATGTTTTTCGAGTGTATGTATGTATGTATGTATGTATGTATGTATGTATGTCTATTTCTTTGGCACGCTCTGCAGGCTAAACGGCTTGATGGATTTAAGCATATGAGGTGTCGTTAGATTCGCCTTGACTGTGGGAGTGTCATAGGGTATATTGTTTTTATTTGGCGTCTACGGATAAGAAAAGAGGGGGGGTATTAAAAACAAAAATTTCGTTATTATAACAATATGGGTATCACATGAAAGCTTGTGAACAGTCCATTCCATATATGTATATATTGCAATACTTATGTGCTACCATTTTGACGTAAACTGCAAAAAAACGACTGTAGGTCTAGTACTATGAGCGGTACCGTACGTAACTCAACAGAGTTGCGATGGTTGTTAGAGTTACTTTACCGTACCACTCATTTACTTACTAATACTTACAACTCATTCTGTATAGAACTAAAAAGTGTGAAATAAATTAAATTATTAAAAGAAACAAAAAACCCGACTGCGTAAAACAAAAATTAACTGAAAAGAGAAAAACAAGCTCTGGAATATTACTTGAATGTTATAAGGTATTGCAGTCGGGGATAAACAAATATTACAAAAAAAACACATACCTAGGTTATTGGTTTGTCCCCGACTGCAATACCTTATAACATTCAAGTAATATTCCAGAGCTTGTTTTTCTCTTTTCAGTTAATTTTTGTTTTACGCAGTCGGGTTTTTTGTTTCTTTTAATAATTTAATTTATGTTTGTTTACAATGCTATTGTTTACTATTTTAAGAGACTGCAGGTAATTAACAATTGAACTGATATATAGGCTGTAATTATTATTAGATAGTAGGTACCTAATATAGAAATGTACTGTAGGTTTGTTCCCTGATATCTAAGCAGGGGCTTAGGAGCTTACACGCCCCGAAGTAATTTACTACCTTCATGATCTTCAACTTATTATATTACAACTTAATTGCTTACTCGAAAATCCTGCAGAAGAGAAATGAGATTTAAAAACAAAACTTTCTTGACACGCAAGCCTGTCGCGAGGCGGCAAAACTTGGCATTGACATTGAAAAAATATATAATGCGGCAGTGGAGGCATGTAATTACCACCTGTCGTCAGATGTGCTCAATTCTTTGACAGCTATATTGAGAATTGAGATAAAAAATAAACGTGGCTAATAATTATTGAGTTTTATCTGAGATAAAAACGCTTGAGTGATGTACGTAATCTTATGGAATCCACCAACCATACTCGTAAATCTTAAATCTCTTCATTAATGAATTGTGTATCAACCTAAATAGTTACAAATTTCAAAGAATCCTTATCAAATAATCGACATAAAAAGCCATACTTTTTTTACGTTTACTATTAACAATAAGCAAGTACTTAGTTCACCCGACTTAGTATTTTAAAGAGGCACATCCCATATTCGCGAACAATACAGAAAAGTAAATACAATGATGATAATAAAAGTGACGAATTAAAAAGTCATCTAGTTAGATCACACCGTTATAATTTTCGGAACCGCGATGCCGGCTAAGGGCCGGGCCACACAACAGATTCATCTGAGACAAAGCGGCATTCACCGTTACTTGCCAACTTTGCGCCACTCCAGTGGAAAGTAACACAAGTGGAACGAGAATTATTGCTGGTGTTAATTGAGGCTATTGACCATTCGAAGTTGGAATCGTTATTATTATTCTATATGAATATTTTGTCCAAAAAACGAATGTGACAGTGAACGTGGGAAGTTCGGAAATGAGGCGAGTAATGATCGGTATTCAGGTGTTGGTAATCATAAATTATATTTAACTGAAAGCTACTTTCGTTTTAACCTTGTTTCGGCATTATAAAACACTAGGCAATTTATTTCTTGCACTACTTTATCTTGTTCATCCTTCTACGGACGAACCGAGACGTGACAACAAGGTTAGAGAGCAAAGTGGATTCAGTTGACCTTTTATGTCATGCCAAAGTTGTTACAAAGCCCCCGACTTGCCGAACAACATTAAAATCAACAGTTTCATGCTCTTTATACATCCTTTTATGCTCTTACTTCGTTTTAATGTAAGTTTTGATCTCCTAATCGCGCCATTTACACTGCTAATGTTTTAAAAGTTGTACAAAAAGTAAAAGTATATTATAATAAAGGTAAGAACTCTATTTCCAAAGATCCATTTCAGCTTTACTCAACTTTCTTCCTGAAGTAAGCAAATTTCATGCTATACTAATCAATCTTACTGAAGCTTTATCTACATTCTATTATACAAGGCAATACGTTTTTTGTTTTAGTTCCCAAACTTGTCAGCTATTTGATCAACTAACCCGACGCCATCCAATTTTCACAGTCGATTTGAGACGGTACAAAAAGTGACGACACGGCTGGCGCGGTATCTGATGCGACCGCATCCCATTAACCCCACCACCCAAGAGTTTAACTTACCTATTACATCGTATGGACAAATTGAATAAGGTTTAATCTTTAGATTATAATAGTTAAATTACATGATACCATTCACATCGTAGTTTCAAAGCAAACGTGAGTTTCTCCGACAATACATTTAAATGAGACATTTTTCATTGGCACCAAGTCTTCATTTCAATGAAAAACTTCGCCTAAAAATGAACTTGCGTTTTACCTCACTAAACTCATAGGTCATAATTGAAAAGCTTAATAACTCAATGAGGCGTAAAGCCATTACGTTTCCCTTCGTTGTATTTACCCAAGTATTCACGGACACGGGTTGTAGTGTAAGGGAACTAAACGTTACGCAAGATTGAGTATGTAAGTGGGGCGGGCGTTACGGGTGGCGGTCAGTGGGACTTCGCGGCTTCAATGACGTAAAGCCTCCGGCAAACAGAGGCGCTAGCGGGACGGTGGCGCATGGCAATCGCAGTCCTTTGATTTTGGCCCGTGTTGATTTGAATTGATCCATAGAATATTGGCAGGTCGCTCGCTACCACAGACCGCTCCTATTTGTCGGAGGCTTTAAGGTCATCGAACAACGGAAAAAAAGGAATAAGACCCGAGTGACATTGATCTTCAATTTTTAACGCGGGACTTTTACGTTTCTCAGAACTGGAGTTTATCAACAAACCGTTTAACCAATTTGAATGCAGTGTTACGAATGATGATGGACGTATCCAGCTTATTTTCAAATTATAAATTGTACTCGAGATGAATTCTTTACTATTAAATAACTTCTCAGCAGAAATATCAGTTTCTTTTAATAACCTTTCAAGCGCAAGGTTTTCCCAAATTAAAAAGATCAATCGTATAAATATGAATTTGATTAAAAACAGATGACAACGTATCCAAGTTTAAACTAAACTGTAAATATTACAAATGTTAAACAAAAATTTTGATATCATGGAAAAATTTACGATAAAACGACGATGACAAGCAAGGTCAATCTCAAAGAAATTTATTTTCACCAACACACAAAGCCGATAATGAGATAATGAAACCATTATATGTTATATCACCAGTACGTTAATATTTCACACGAGCAAAGTCTCAAAGTGAAGGGCGAGGAAAAAATTATGAAACTATATTAACAATGTTGCTACCGTATTTGATTTATTAGCAGGCGTTAACATAATTGCCACTGATGGCTTTACTTTTAAAGTTCAAGGTCAAATACATCAGCTTATACTAACTTGCGCGAAAGATGATTTAATGAACATAAACGTTGGTATATAACTTGATGAAAAATGATTAGTTTGCGTTGCGTGATACCAAATTGCGTGCGTAGTTAATTTTATGAGCACCATAATGAAGCACTTTATAGTGACGGTGAGCCCTAGCTTGAAGTGGAAAAGAAGCATACTTAAGTAGGTATGTTAAATAAGGGTATGTCAAATACTAGAAAAGATCTTTATACAGCAGAGAATGACTCATCAACTTGATAGGATAATACAGAATGACACGTTTTGTCCAAAGGAAAGATTATAAAATCATCGTCAACCTTACCAAGATCAATGTCATGATAGTTGAACCGTCCAAGGACACACAGCGACGCGACACGGTGACGGCTAATGACAGATCGATTCGTTTGACATTGACATCTTAATTATACGCCGGCGATTAGCTATAGACGAGTCATCGAATTGAAAACCTACTACAAGTGGGCGACGAGCTGGCAACACGGAAACCATATACGATCCTCGAGACAAAATGATTAGTCCAAAATTCTCAATTAAGGCAACAAATTTCGTCGTTACAATAGCTTCATAAATAAGGTAATTGTGCCTTTTCTGCTGGAAAACTAAGTATTGGAAAAGTTTTCTTTCGTTTGTTAGGAAATTGGGAGGTAAATTATATTTACCAGCCTAAACAAATAAAAGCAGAATCGCTTTTTACGGAGTACTTCCTTACGGAGTACTTACCTTCAGCAAACACATCTACATTAACGAATCTTCGTTATTAAATTCCATTTGCGTTGGATCTTACGATGATAAGCTTATATCAATACAACAGGAAAATCTGGACTATCAACATCACTTTCATGATTTACTTTATATTCTTTGCAATTAAAAATCATTCCTTTTCTTCTTCTTTCTGAAATCATCGACTCATTTCTCTCGAGATCATTTCTATCGACTAACATATCTCAATCCATATCACATTTTTTTTTATTTTTTTTTTTATTATGTATAGGCCTGTGTTTGACCACAATCTCACCATGGTAAGTGATGATGTGGCCGAAGGTGGTAAGCACACAAATCCTAGAAGGAATTGGCTCTCAAGTGCATCTGTCGGAACACACCGATAGGTGCTTGGCGACAGATTTTCAACTTGAGGGTGGTAGCCAGCCAGATGGGTACTACAAAGTACCCTACCACCGTGCTATGGTTTCCTCACGATGTTTTCCGTCACCGAAAGCTCAAGCTCATTGTAGGATTCGAACCCGGGACCTTCGTCTCGGTATCCGACGTCACTACCACTGAGCTATCATCGCCTTAAAAAAACATGTCCGATACCCCGTACATCATCCAGTGCCTGAACTTCACCGATGCGCATTTTCCTCGTCCTTGCGGTTCCGGCGGCGGTGGCACGTCATCTAGTGTCAAATATCCATCGTTCTCCGGTTGTTCGGTTCGTTACGTATCGGTTTCCCGAGAGACGCTGCAGCCAGCCCGCTGACCGCAGTCACGTCTTGTTTGTGATCGCGATAGTGATACCGAACCGAATTGAACGTGCGTCATTGAATAGTTGGTGGACGTGGAAATACTTAGGTCTTTACCGTAGCACTTACTTCACTCTAGCTGCACTCCCATAAACTATTTTTGTTGTTTAATTCAACCGTATAGGTATGGTTAAATGGTCAAATAACTAATTATCACTTCTTGTTAAAATTTAATCAACGAATCTTTTAAATGAAATCGTGACTACAATTTTATAAAGTGTGAATAAGATTACAGTCGAGATTAAAGCCTTATCCGATGCTGGTTTACTCTCAGAAGGTGTCAAATCTTCAGGTCAAGCTCATTTTAAGCGATCTCTAAAGGAAATCACGGATATACACTAATTGACACGAAATATCTCGACATTTCCTACTCGGAACATTGTCACATTCTACGAAAGTGACCACTCATTACCAAATGTAAATAATATTTCGGAAATTGAATTTCCTACTATTACTAATTATCATCTAACATTGAGAATCTGAATTATAAATATTATAATACAACTAC
Organism: Achlya flavicornis; assembly: GCA_947623365.1. NCBI lineage: Eukaryota > Metazoa > Arthropoda > Insecta > Lepidoptera > Drepanidae > Achlya > Achlya flavicornis. The sequence goes on along the minus strand of OX392468.1, from coordinate 2,838,036 downwards.
TAAACTAAAAAAAAAGTGTGAGACATAGGGTCTACCCCAAAAAATGTTAAAAGTAGCAGATTCATATTTTGTGATAATATTTAACAGCAATTGAAAATCCCATAGAAGGAGCGTTTCTCATAGTTATAAGAAAAGTTCTAAAATAAATTCACATCAATGCGTGAAAAGGCGACTAAGGTGTTCACACGACAATAGTATGCGTTGAAAGTTGATCCGATGAAGATCGCTTTTCAAAACGTCCCGCTGCGCCGCCCGTGAGAACCGGCCTTTATAATAAGTCAATTTACTTAGTTTATTATTTCGTTTAGGTTGTAAACTTGTAACAAAGGCACATACTTACCTAATCATAGATGACGCCTGGATGATTAAATACCCATAGTAAACATCTGACGGAAGCTATTATCATCCCATGTGTCACAGTTCGACGGCATAAAAAAATATTCTAGAGTAGGTAACAAATATGTAGGTACATAATAAATAAATAATATAGAACATTCTCGATACTGAACAAATACCTAATATGAATCCTTAAATAACTAAACTTGGTGAAATCATACAATAAAATCTTGTTGACTACCTACTATACATAGATAGGCACATATCCACCTCTTCAAAATTAAACCAATACACATGAACAAATTCCTCAACAACTGAAATGCACTTGAAGATCAATCAAATCGCTTCAAACAACTGTGTCAAAAATATTAGCATAATAATGTCCTGGCCTGATATTTGGATAGCATAAGTTTATGATTTTATTTATTATCTAGTTCAAGGCTTAGATCTTTTGGTTTCAGAATAATTTAGTATCATAGTATTCATCTCATAAATGGCTCAAGAATTAGTTATCTTCACTTAGCTTTGACATAAAGGTTTCCTTACGCTATCCACCAGAAAAAAAACAGTAGGTACGTACATAAATGTTACATTAAAAGACAGGCCTGGAAGAGGCCCGGAAATTGAAATTTCATATTCAGTCGCCTCTGAATTAAAACTCCCGATAAATTACAACTTAAAGTAATTTATTCAACAGAGGGGTTTCCCTTTGAAACAAGCGTGGAATTATATCACTATGGTAAATCCCTTCAAAATATAACCCCACAAATTGCATATGCATCGATCAAACAACACGGAAACAGTTGATAATAAATCGATACCCCGGGCACGGTAATAGTATTAGATAACATTACCGTGCCCCGGGTATCTGATATATGGGTCGATTGTTGTGAGGGTTACATACCCTGACTACCACGTCACAGATTGTGGGTTTGACACTCCTCTAGGACAAACATTTGTGTATATGAACATGTCTAATTGTTGTGAGTCGTTGTGTTGAGTTACTACTAATAATTAGTTACTACTAATTATTAGTTACGACTAATTATTAGTTACTAATAATTATAAGTGTGTTGAGTTACCACTAATGTGGAGTTATTACTCTTATTAGTAGTAACTCAACACAAGATGATATAGAAGTATCTTTGACATTATTTCCCGTAATCCAGGACTTTGCATTTGGGCAAGGGTAGTTTGGGATCAGGTGGTCTTGTGTGAAGAAAGTCCCGGGATATTTATAAATAACATGTATGCAACACCGCAAATGTCAACCGCCTACCAATTTAGGGGTCCAAGGCCGTCCATACACCTACGCTCTAGTTAGGAGAAAGGAATCCATTGTGATGCTTTGAAGCATGTCTGTCTGCTATTAAAGCTATTATTGCGTACAATTTGCATTGTCAGGTCTTATTGATGCTATTAGATATGTACTAGTAATGAGACACGTTTGATTGATTGGTCTGTTGGTGGATGATTATTTTCCAGCTATCTGCTGCCGCTGTCTGCTTCCGATTTTAGATTAATATTCATTGAGTATATATTCGCATCTAATATACAAAAAAGGTACAATCTATATACCTATAGACAATGTCCTCGAGACTGCAGCAGGCTGGCAGCGTTTCCTCCTTCCTACCAAGCTAATACGCAGGAGGAAAAAGCTCCCACCACCGGTCGCTCGAGACTTCGATGAATTTCGAAATTATACAGGGTTACTTTGCAACTTCTAGCAAAAAAATAAAAATGAACTTTTCATACAAAAGTGCCACCGCACGATCAAAATGTATGAAAAGATTATTTTTTCGAGTTTTCGGGTTTGGTCCCATAGTAAAAGTTGTTCATAATGACGAGTACAGCTATAGGATGCACAGCAACCCTGTATGTCCACTTCATTTTAGGCAGGAAGTCTTCACATGCCTTTAATCTCCGTGGGAGGTTTACAGTCCTTGGTCTCAATGCACGCATGCATCATAATATTCATACTCAATGCTCAATGACGTTTGACATGTTGTATGCGGCCTTGAGCATGAGAATGTGGCGCACGCGCAGATTATCAATGCAATACAGATCTGAATGCAACGGATTAAAATAATAATCAATAATATGTGTTAAAAGTTGTTAAATATTTTTTGTATTGTGATCCACTGGGAACTTTGATAGTGATTAAGGAATACATACCTAATTCAGAATAACATATTTGGAAGTAAAATTTATTTAGTTTATATACGTAAGAAATGTGACTATATAGACATTAATTCGAATATATAATATTCGAAATAAAATCCCGGATGTCAGCCTGTACGAGATTAGAATGGCTCTGAAACAGCTTAAAAACAACAAGGCGGCGGGTGAAGACTGAATTACAACAGAGCTTCTGAAAGCGGGTGGTAAACCGGTACTTGTAGTCCTTCAGAAGCTATTTAATTCCGTCATACACGAAGGTACAACGCCAGAAGTATGGAGTGGAAGCGTGGTGGTGCTCTTCTTCAAGAAAGGCGATAAGGCCCTATTGAAGAATTACCGCCCGATCTCCCTCCTAAGCCACGTTTATAAGCTGTTTTCGAGAGTCATTACGAATCGTCTCGCACGTAGGTTTGACGACTTCCAGCCTCCCGAACAAGCCGGTTTCCGTAAAGGCTTTAGTACCATAGACCACATACATACACTCCGCCAGATTATACAGAAGACTGAGGAGTATAATCGGCCATTATGCCTGGCGTATGTGGACTATGAGAAAGCCTTTGATTCAGTCGAGACATGGGCGGTGCTACAGAGTCTACAGCGATGCCAAATTGACTATCGCTATATCGAAGTGTTGAAGTGTTTGTACAGCAAAGCCACCATGTCAATCCGAGTCCAGGACGAGAGTACGGTACCAATCCAGTTGCAGAAGGGTGTAAGACAGGGTGACGTAATTTCCCCGAAACTCTTCACCACTGTAATGGAGGATGTATTCAAGCTCTTGGACTGGAAGGGATATGGCATCAACATCAATGGCGAACATATCACTCACCTTCGATTTGCCGATGATATAGTTATAATGGCGGAATCGCTGGAAGCTTTGAACATCATGCTCAATGACCTCAACAGAGTTTTCCAACAGGTAGGCCTAAAAATGAATATGGACAAGACAAAAATTATGTCAAATGTTCATATTCCGCCAATGCCGGTGATTGTTGGGAGCACTGTTCTCGAAGTTGTAGACGAGTATGTTTACCTCGGACAAATTGTCCAATTAGGTAGGTCCAACTTCGACAAAGAGGTTAATCGAAGAATCCAACTCGGCTGGGCAGCGTTCGGGAAGCTACGGCATATCTTCACGTCCAAAATACCTCAGAGTCTGAAGACAAAGGTCTTCAATCAGTGCGTGTTACCAGTGATGACATACGGGACAGAGACGTGGTCTTTCACTGCTGGCCGCATAAATAAGCTCAGAGTCACTCAGCGAGCTATGGAACGAGCTATGCTCGGAATTTCTCTACGTGACAGGGTTCGAAATGAGGACATTCGTAGGAGAACAAAAACGACGGACATAGCTCGTAGAGTTAGTAAGCTGAAGTGGCAATGGGCAGGCCACATCGCTCGAAGAGCCGATAACCGTTGGGGAAGGAAGGTTCTCGAGTGGCGACCACGTACTGGAAAGCGCCGAGCGGGACGACCTCCCACCAGGTGGACTGACGACCTGGTCAGAGTCGCTGGGCGCCGCTGGATGCAAGCGGCCCAGAACCGTTCGAAGTGGAAATCAATGGGGGAGGCCTATGTTCAGCAGTGGACATCCATGGGCTGATATGATGATGATGAGACATTAATTATGTTGAAGATTGATTCATATTTTTCAAGTCACATGAGCCTGTCATTTCACTTTGATCATGATACAATCTGATGACGTCATTAGATAACATTCTAACATGAAATCTGACATTGATAAAAAAATCTAGCCACCAAAATCCATAGCGGACAATGTCCGCTTTATTCAATCAGCCATCGTAACGGCATAGATAAATCCAGTTCTAAGATAAGGTAAATAATGAACAGTCTATCTTCTGTGACAATATTTTATGTAATGTTGTTATTATTGGAACAAAGGATTCTATTTACGCAATAGATTACGATAGTCCAAAGGTTCAAAGGTCAAAGGCAATTTGTGAAAATATTTTCCAAATTAAATAATCGAAAGAGGAATCCAGAACCAGACACTAAAGAAGAACAACAAATTTATAGATACACTCCTATTTCAGAAAACCCTGGCAATAAATCCACTTGACGTTTACGGCGATTTGGATTTACGAAATTAAAGCCTATTGTTACATTACAGAGGACACAATAGTCTAGCTAGAATAATAAAAGATAAACGTCAAAAAGGAGTTAAACCCATAAAGCGGTCATAGTCATGTCGCCCACTAGTTTTGCAAGGCTTTGTAGCTTATACGTCGTGTTCAAAATTGGAAATCTTCAAAAATAAAAACAGTATTTTTCAACACACTTGCTCGTAAAGTGACATTTATTGCACCGTTTTTAGACTAATAATGCAGCTTATTACGAACTAGTGCTTTTTACTTTACATTACCGCACAGTTTTATGATAGGTATAATCCCAATTTTGTACCTCACTGCAAGTGATATGTGTGTAGACCAAACATTCTTAATTTAAACGGGTAAAATAGTTTGGCAGCTCCCGGTGTAAAAAAAAAAAAAACTTGCGCGCCATAAATTGTGTGATTGCTTATTATCAAAAAATCTAATCCAAGAAATACAAGTCTTCTTTTTTCCTCGCAAGTGTGTTGAAAAACGTCGTATGACCGTATGACACGCGTGTGCATTAATTATTACACTTTCGCCTCCGTTAAGTTCGTTACCGCGTTCGCTTAATACCGCCTCGAGTGTAATAACCAACTTTGCACACATGTATCATAATGTACTATTATGTGTTAAAATCAGTAATTAAACTCATTTCTTTAAAAACTTATCTCGCTTTTATTTAACTCTTCAGTTTAAAGGTGTGTTGTATTGCTTGATTTACAAAGGAATAGAAACACAACTTTTTCAATTTTTCAACGAGACAGTACTCACAAAATCAAACTAAATTTAAATAAATGAAACGTGTAACTTTTCACAAAGGCAGGTAACCAGATTCGAAGAATCTCTTATGCGATAAACAATACAAAATTGCATAAAATTTGTGAGTAGACACCATCTATTATTGCGTAAAAGGAAACGAAGCGTTACCGCTGATATGTATCGGTGAAAAAAAAACAAAAGAGCCAACACCATTTAGGAGAGCCGACTACACTTTTTCAGTTTATCTGAGATCGTAACGAATTTGCTTCGGGTTAAATTTGCACCTATCGCCGTTTCCCACGGACGTTAGACCGCTTGTTACCTATATACTTTTAGAATAAGAATAAAGAAAAGTTTCCGACCACAACGATGGTGGACTTGTTACGAGCGGCTGTGAGTAGTTCGTCGAATCGACTACGATGTAAGTGTGTAAGGTTAATTTACGTCCTCTTGTTTCTTGCATAAAATATGTTTTGGATTAAAATCTAAGTCAGGTAAATGATAAACAAAAAAAGTTAAAATAAGTAGGTAGGGACTAGGGGCCGTCCATAAGATACATGAGGCGATTTTGGCGATTTTTTTTAGCTTTTATCTTCTGATTCTTTTACACTCTTACGCTGATAAAACAGCACATACAATGGCGAGATTGAAGTCACAAGCTTACCCAGTAGGTATGGTATAGATGCTACTCTAGGTACGTAAAAATTAGATGTTATTTAATAACCTATGTACAATTTGACTTAAAAAGAAAACAATGAAACTGGCATGAAAAATACTTAATTATTATGATGTAAAAATACCTAACCACGATTAATCGCAATCACTCCTCTCCACACGTCATCCTCGGTTCTCATGATGAGCATACGAAGTTACTAAACACGACATGATATTACGAAACTCACAACAAGTTCCTTCTTCGCTTACTGGCAGCACCCGGAGGCTACGTTGAAATCTCCTACTGATTCAGATATGAAAAATACAGGGCAATTTGTATAATGTACTTGTTAAGGTTTATTGAAACGGAAAGTAGCCTTAATCTTAAATAACAATTTCATTCGAAAAAGTAAAGGTTTTATTGTATCGTGAAATTCCTATTTAACAAGCTTTTATTTAACTATCAATATATGTATGTAACTATGTTTGTTCGGGTGGAATCTTGCAAGTCGAATTTCCCCCACTACCAATGATCGGATCGACTCGATATTTGGTATACGTGAGTATAGTGGATGACAATGCAAGTACATTCAACAAAAAGTGCAGTCACCAAAAAAAGATTTTATTAAAAATGATTTTTTTAACAAAAACTTATTATTCTATTATTATTGTGTATTGTTCTGAGTTTAACAAGTTTTGAAAAATGCATGTAGGTAAACAACATGCATTTTTTATTCTAGCTCCTAAATGAACAGATATTTTACTTGCTGAATTGTATATAAGTACTTAACTATTGCTTTAAATATAAGAATGCTTATAAAATATATATAACAGAAATATAAAATTTTAATTTAGAATCTGACAATAAAGACTCCTATTAGCTGCATTACTGTATGAAGACACAAATAATGAGTAATATACACTACATAAAAATCAACAACACAAAAACGTTATTTATTACGATAAATAACGTTTTTGTGTTGTGATTTTTATGTAGTGTATATTACTCATTATTTGTAAGTTCATTAGTGGTAAGCATCGGTAATATCAATGTGAAACTCGATCGTTACGGATAGTTACGTTACTCATTGGAGAGTTTCGAGTAACATAAAAATGACATTGTTATCATACGAAACATCACTCATTTTAATTCGGATGTTTATTGAGAGAGTTTCGTGCCATCAATTTATTTAAATGCTCTCATTACGCGGTGAGGGCTCGGCCATATACGATAATCAGGCGAACATTATGAAGGCGGCATTTGATTTTAAAATAAATACATACCCTGGGAGATTCTACACTATGTTTTTGGTTAGATATTTTCTCCATAAATTAAAAAAAAACACTTTTTTTATTAACCCTTTTTCACCCAAGACCTGGGCCATAACGGTTATATATATTCTAACCTCCACACCGACCGACCAATCAAAAGTCATTAATTCCCAATGTTAAGTTATATTTATGATACACTATTTTAAATGACAATGAAAATTGCATTTTTATTTAATTACCTCGAAGTTTCGAAGTTCCCTCTTATTTAGTTCGATTTTCAAAAATTAAACGTTATCATTTACATCTGTAGTTTTGACCTTACCTTTGGCTTACATATTAACGTTGCATGGTTTATGCGTGATCCCTTTACACGAATGTTTGCTTACGTAACTTCAAGTCCGGTTCAATGCACCTCATTTCTCAATATCAAGTGCAGGGTGTAATTTTTTAATTCCGATGCAAGCATGGGCTCCACGTACATGCCGCCACAAATAAATTACTTAATAATCTATCGATGTGCACGATTAATAATAACGTTGCACTCGCATTGCACAACTACGTTATAAAAATCGTTGACTATTAGTCAAAAACTAATTGCGTTATTAAAAAGTATGAGGAAATTCAAACATACGTTTTAAGAATAAATTAAATTATTAAAAGAAACAAAAAACCCGACTGCGTAAAACAAAAACTAAAAAGAGAAAAACAAGCTCTTAAATCTATAGAATTTTGAATATGACTTGAATTTTATAAGGAATTGCAATCGGGGACAACCTATAACCTAAGTATGTATTTTTTTGTAATATTTGTTTATCCCCGACTGCAATACCTTATAAAATTCAAGTCATATTCAAAATTCTATAGATTTAAGAGCTTGTTTTTCTCTTTTTAGTTTTTGTTTTACGCCATTTCCATTTAACCATTTCACATAAAACATTTTCAAAGAAGCAAATAGAACTAAGCAAAAATACACAATAGAATATTCAAACATTCATTTCCACTGATATTGTATCATTGAAAGAATTCTTATATGTATAGGTTTATCGATCGATCCATCATTATGAATTAACGATTTATTCATTTCTCGTGAAGCCACGTTTTTGGCAAATGTACCTAATTAACTACCTAATGCTAAATGTCAATATGTTGCCAGCCAACAAAATCTAGATGATGAAGTGTAATTTAAGCAAAGTTTTGATGATGCAGGAATGCTGCAATTCAATAACAGCGTTTGGTACCCGTACCCGCTGATAAAATAATGAATCATCCTCCTGAGAGGATTGGATTGTAAACTCACACATGCGGCGCTGTCATGCATGCATTATTTAATTCATCTATTGTTCAGCTCGACGATATATTTCCCTAGAGCTTTCATAGCTTCATTGAAATGGAGCGAGTAGTTCGCAGTAATGGCACATTTAGTATTTCTTTATATCGTAACTTGCCAGAGACTAGACGTCAACCAATGCTCAAGTCAAGATTTGAGTCGAGATTAAAACAATGTGAATTTGGAACCTGCACTAATGATATTAGGTTTATTTTTCGATTAACACCAACTATTCTTGAGGCTTCACAGGACATACAGGCCGTTTGCTTACGGCTGAATCTGTGCCGCTCTATCTCTATTTATCTCATGTGCATACCTATGACGTAGTGCAAATAAAATGAGATGCTCCGCGTTGTGTCCTCAACGGAATGGCAGTGCTGAGCCCCGTTCTATACAAGCAAGCTGCGGCACAGCTACTGTGGTCAACTATAGCTTTTCTGTTTGGTAAAACTAACAAATCAAATGACCTCCCCGCTGTATTTTCCCCAAAAGAGTACAGAATAGGATTCGTGACACGATGTGATTTTTTTTTTGCACGGTCGATAGGCCACCAGAGATACCCCTGCAAGCGTCTATAGACTAAGGTAACTGCTTACCATCAAGCCGGCCGTATGATTGTGTGCTACCCACAGACGTAGAAGAAGTTATAATCATGGACGAATAGATTTATGATGGAACACGACCTGCGATAAAAGTGAAGCCAAAAAACTCTGCTCCTATCACAGATGAATAATCTCTCTCTAATGTGTTACTATCATGTACCTACCTATTACTGAGTGTAATAGGTAGGTACTCACAGATATGAAAAACAGCTCAGCTCAGCCCCAACATTGAATTGCACACATGCGCATTTATACCTGCATAGACAAGTGGCTTCAGTATAGTAATGGCATAAACCTTATTAGAATAAAACTACAATTTGCTGACGGAGCCATTACGACGAAAAAATAAACAAAAAAGGTAATAGTTGACGTTAAAAAACCATTTACCATGATACCTCAGACACCATTTGTTCCATTACATAAAACACCGTCCACCGTTCCACGTTATTTAACACTGAAGGTCGCCCCGGCACCGATTCGCACTTGACCGATTTCACCCAAACCAAACGAATTTATCTACGGTATTACAGAACTTTATAAACAAATTATTTTATCAATTAATGAGAATTATGACAATGATAATTCAAGTTTCACAAAATGTCAGATCTTGATTTATGTAATACGGCGAGTGACCGATTACATTTGTACAGTTTGTCCTTATTTTACGCAGCAACGGACAACATAATGTGATTGATGTGAGAAAGAAATAATTTGGTACCAAATTATAAAAATAAACTAAATCTGCCCATAAATGAGGGAGACATTGGTGTGTTAAAAAAATCCGCATCGAATTCAAAAACATTTCAAAAATCGAAAAAACATTTTATTGCACTGTGATTGCACTATATAGGTATAGATAGACACTTTTTTATTTCAGTAGATGAGTGAGCTATATGATTAGGATTTATAAACATTAACTCTCATCATATAGATACCTACATAATCTGAATGAATAACCTTATTCGTAGACTTTTCCCAATGCCACTACAATAATACTAACTGATACCAACTCTGTTATCTTCTATTTCTGCCAACAAATAACATGTTGGACACTTATTTGCTATGTCGTCACAATATCTCGTTCATTGAAGTACTGCTTAGTGCTTGAGCTGGTAGGTACTTACCTTATAATTCTTATAGATTTAAATGAGTTATTGAGTGAGACTGATCTTATTCGATTTGAATGGAATATGTAATATGTCTAATTATGCGTAACATTTTAATAATTTAAACGTCACGCACAATTACCGAACATAAAACCGAAATTATTTTTTTTCCACAACAAGCTATTATTACATACAATTTTAAATCTGACAATATTTTTAACCCACTTCAAAAAATTCTAAGAGGAGGGTCTTAATTCAACTGTATATTTTTAGCAAATTAATTTCGTTTTTATGTTCGGTAATTGTGCGTGACATTTAAATTATTAAAATGTTACGCATAATTAGGTAGATATATTCCATATTCAGTCTTGCAAATTGATAAAAAAAAAACTCACTTTTTCCAGTTATTAGTTGAAATAAGTACAATAATTTCGAAGACGCTAGATAAAATGGAAATGACGACTCCATGCAGTAGCAGAAGGAATCTGACTAAATAAGAAATATAACCGTGGGTTCCCACGGCGTGTTATTTCACGAACACTCACGCCCCCATATAATCAAGGGAATTTATACCGTTTCCACAACGTTATAAAGTTCGAAATAGCAGGACGCAGACGCCCGTGGCCCTCCGATAAGAATAGGAAATGGTGATCAAAGAACGAGATAACAATATCGTAGCTACCGCTCACGTGTAGTGTATTATAATGATGTTTGATGATATCACAGAACAGAAAAAACAGTTAGAAAGCGCAAGTGGGCGGAACCGCCGTAGTACATAGTAAGCGTAGTTCCGCGCACTTAGAGCTCCGCTCAGTTCAGTCGTGATTTGTCACTACATTGTTTTGGTGGCGTCGTAAAAGATTTAAAATTTTAGTAAAATGCTTTATTGTGCTGTTTTACAGTGCAAAAACGATAGCCGTACAATAAATTTAGCGAAAGGAGGTATATCATACCATCCGTAAGTTATATTTTGTGAGTAAATTAATTTAAAATTAAGAAAAACCTAATTGTCTTCAAGATGAATGATCGCGAACGAAAGTTGACTTTAAAATTTAAGCTTTAAGGTCTAGTTTCTTTCAAACTTAAAACTTACTGCTTCTCGAAGTTTCCATACATGCACTTGATGTGACGGTTGCTACTCGATTAGAGACGTGACACACTTCTTTATAGTATGAGTTATCGATAGTTTAAACTTTTACAGTTGTGATTAGTAGTGCCATTTTGATTTTATATTTAAATATTATTATTATTTATTTGAATACGTTATGTTATATTTTTGTGATTTTAGATTTCCTAAGGCTCCAGATATAAAGGAAAAATGGATTCAAGCTACAGGAATGCAAAATTGGTTTCTTTCAAAATCAAGCACAATTTGTTCAGAGCACTTTGAAGACAAATATTTTATAATAAAAAAAAAGGGAAATAAATACTTGTATGAAACAGCCATACCAGAGCAAAAACAAAAATATTTCCAATATGTGTCCTTTTGTTATTCCAAAAGGTGTCTCACTGGGCTTCCTACAGAACACTCAAAGAACAGAATCTGTTTAATTTTCATAAATTGAATAAAGAAAAAATCTATCGACAACTAACAATTTTTATCCTTCTTTACCAAGCGTGAATTTTTACAAAACGTGGTTACAGTTTAAGGTCTTTGAATTTTATACTATCCTAGCTTCGCCCGCTTTGAATTCGTTTATAAGTGTAATTTTAATAATATGTGTAATTCGTTTATCCTACGGGAACTGCTCACTTTTCCGGTACAAAAAGTAAATATATATATTATATTTGATTTGTTGTTTTTTTTGTTTTTTTTATGTTTATTCTTTTTGATGATTGTGTATTTTATTTTGAAAAATAAAAAGTATGTATGTTTTGGAACTATACTAATGTTTTGGAAAAAAAAAGCCACTATATAGTCAGATTGTAAAAAAAAAGAAAATATTAAAAAATGTACCTTCATAGGTGCCCTTCTTGGGCCTAAATTGAATAAATGGCTTTGACTTGACTTGACTATAAGTGTGTTAATCTAGAGTGTCATCTATCTACATACCAAATTTCATCGAAATCTGTTCCGCCGTTTATGAAATGAAATGAAATGAACCCGCGCGGTTTCACCCACATTCCCGAGTAATCGTATGATTTCCCGGCATAAAAAGTATCCTATGTGTTAATCCAGGACATATCTGAGAATCTGTGTTCCAAATTTCATCCAAATCCGTTCAGTAGTTTTTGCGTGAAAGAGTAACAAACACTCACAAACTTTCGCATTTATAATATTAGTAGGATATACAATAAACATTTATCGATACTTTCACTTATGACGTCATCTATCACCTACATCACTAATTGAGTAGCTGACGAAATCGAATAGCGCATGGTGTTATAATCAGAATGTTATAAATCCATCGACATGCTACACGAATGTCAACTTTATCTTGAATGTAATTAGGATGATAATAACATCCACTGATAATAACGCCATCTATTGTTGGATAGCGAAACTTACTCGTCAATTGTTTTCCTTCATCTTCATATTACAAAACGTCGTATACACATTCTACAGAATAACAAAATGAATTCTATTTGTACATATGAAGGTATATTATCAAATGTAGAATCTGTGATTTCTGCTAGTTTAGTGTTGAATAAAATCTACCAATGAAACGAATTGTTTGTTTGTAGTGCAGTGTATGAATAATTGTTTATTTGTGTGAGTTTTGCCACACAGGTTCCCGTGCTAATATTGTCACTTGCGCTTTCTAACTGTTTTTTCTGTTCTGTGGATGATATGACACATTAGAAATAGTAACAAACGTCTAATCTAAAAGGTCGTATAATCATTATCCTTCAACAATACAAGAAGATAAGCACTCGTCTTACACAAATATTAGTTAGGTATTCATTGTAGTTCTGCGACACAATTTAGCCCGATATGTTATGTTTTCCGGGACAAGTCAGTCATGAAATCTACTGAAGTTACGACCGGTAAAAATCCGGTACCCTTTGTTTTTATGTCCAGGTATGATCTATACTTATGTACGAAGTTGCATCTAACGCCGTCCAGCTGTTATAATATGGGTAGGATTGTATAGAAAATTGATAAAGGAACAGACAAAATGGAAAATCAAAATAAATAATAAATAAATTCAAATTCAAATTCAAAATCAAAATCATTTATTCAAATAGACCTTCGCAGGCACTTATGAAAAGTCTGACTCTAATACTCTAATACCGGTTCGGAAGGTTGCATTTGCTGAGAAGAGCCGGCAATAAACTCAGCAATTACTCTTTTCAAAACAGGCTTAGATTAATTACATAATATTTACATTCTAATCGCACTGAAAACAATTGCGTGCCCCGGCGCGGCGGCAAAATTACAAAGTAGACTGAAAAAATATTTAATAAGTAAATAAATGCAGACCAGCCCCCACAAGCAGCACCTGTTCACAAGTATGACGCGTGTGGCAGCCATCGCCCTCCTCGCCATATTGGAGGGAAGTGAGCGACCCGTCACACGACGCCGGCGCCGCCGCAAGCAAAGGCCTTAAAGTGAGCATGACTTACTTAAGTCTGCCTTAGAAATAAAAAATAACTAAAGGGAAACACTAAACACACAATTTGTTATCACTGTGACTATTGACAAGTTTAGACTAAATATCACAAAATAAAAAAATATAACAATTAGACAGACATAATAAATCGATGCATTTATATCAAACTAAATAAATGAAGAACATTGAATTGAATTAATTTAATTACAATAGGTAATATAATCTGTAACCTAAAAATATAACTTATAATATAATTTATAATATCCTGGGACATTCCTCACACACGGTCATCTGATCCCAAACTAAGCAAAGCTTGTACTATGGAAACCAGATAACTGATATAATACATATACTACTTTTTGTTTGTAAATAAATACTTAATTAACATAATTACACCCAGACTCAGGACATACAGACATGGTCATGAAAACAAATGCATGTCCTGTGTGGGAATCAAACCCCCGACCTGCGGCGCTATAGGTTAAGACTCCACGTCATAACCAACTGCGCCAACTGGCCCGTCGTCTATCTAGATCAATTTAAAAGGTAACCCAATAAAGTAGCTAGAATTCATCTGTATCTATTTCTAAACGTAGGTATTATTCCGACTTAACCGACTTCAAAAAAAGGAGGAGGTTCTCAATTCGGTTGTATTTCTTTTTTGTTTTTTTTTATGTTTGTTAGCTCATAACTCCGTCATTTATTAACCGATTTGGAAAATTCTTTTTTCGTCTGGAAGGGTGAGTACCCTTCCAGACGAAAAAAGAATTTTCCCGTTTGGTTCCATTGTCATCAGATCAGGATTTGATTACTTCTTAGTGTACTTTGAAGTCGGTTTAAGTTTTTTGTAAAACAGTCCAATTATTTAAGATGATTTCAATAAATAATTAGGTAATCAAGAGAAATGTTACCTAAAACATCCGCATCAAGACAACTTGTCACCCTCAATCACATCACAAATCACAATAAACTTTTCCAGTCGTCATTTATAGGCTCAGTTATATAGCGCTTTCACCTCGCATTAGAGGCTCAATCGGTTTTCAGAAAAAGGCACACGAATAAGGAAGGGATCTTAATCGATCGTATAAGTTAATTGCGTACGACTCACTGGCGACGAGGCTCGGGAGTGTCGCGTGTAGACTAGCGATAGGACGCGTCCACACTGACGCGAGTGTGTTGCGTGATCAGATGCTGCACGCAGGAATGGCATGGCATAATGCTTTTTGGGTTTTTTTTATACCACTATGGTGGCAAACAAGCATACGGCCTGATGATAATCAGTTACCGTAGCCTATGAACGCTTGCGACACCAGGGGTATCACTCGCGCGTTGCCGACCCTGAAGAAATCTCTTCACACCCTTTTTGAAGAACCCTATGCTATATTTCCTTGGGAAAACCACGTCGGGGAGATCATTCCACAATCTGCCCGTCCGCAGAAAAAAAACTCCTGTGAGCCCGCACAGTTCGAAACAATTTCGTTCCCCTTTGATGGCGAGAGTTACGATGGTAGAAGGTAGCCGTGGGCATCAAGTCGAACAATTCTTTAGAACACTCTCCGTTGTACAGGCAGTAGAACACACATAAGGAGGCAAAGGCTTTTTGGGTCTGAACGAATTTTGAATTAATTTTATCATTTGTCGTTGTATGTGGTTTAAGATTAATTGCGATACATCCATGAACATGTATGTATGTCCTGAGACTTGGTATTGGTAATGTCAGCGCTTAGGCTTTTGTATTCAAGAATATTTGTTAAAGAGAGTTTGCTTTGAGTGGTAACAAGTTTATCTATCCCTCATTTCCTCACCGAGTGACGCAGTGTGCAAAATGATCAGGCATTGCCTGTGCTGTTCCCGTCAAGGAAAAGGCATTGCATGAGAAAATCAAATATTTCCTTTTTGTATATTTTAAGCTATGACTTCCAATATGTCTAGGTAACTACTCTACGTATCATCTTTATGATAAACTAGCTGCCCGGCGCGACTTCGTTCGCGTGGTGCTACCCTACCCTATGGTGCTGCCCTACCCAACCCTACCCCACCCTACCCTACCCTACCCTACTCTACCATACCCTACTCTACCCTACCCTGACAGCAAAATCCCCATTAATAAAATGATCCGCCATTTATTGAATTCATTTGTTACAAAAAATGTGATAAATGAAGAACCGCTCGACCGATATTGTGCAAACTTCACATAAACCATCTACTAAATAGTCCGAACAAAGCTTAAACATTTGGTTTGGATAGGTGAGCCCGTTCTTGAGTTATAAAATTACAACGAAAAGTGGCATTGATTTTTATATATATAGATTAGAAAAGGCTACGGTTTTCAAAAATGGGACAACTCAAATTACATCTTAGATAACTGGATCTGCTTTAATTTAATCAGTTGTCACCCAGTTCCTGGTTTTTTTTTTCATATTTAGGACGTGGGTCCCAAATGCGAGCCAACGGTTAACATAAATGTTAATTCCAAATATGTGCACTTAAATCCAAATGTCTGTATCTTTATCTAATTAACTATTGTGTCATATCATGAAGGTATTTATTTCAGTTTCAGTATATACAAAAAAATCTAATCTAATTCTGACCTACTCCATGTCACTGTCTCCAGTACGCTATTTCAGAAACGGCAAAGGTACTTTCCCCTCGGGAATGATGGATGGTTAAATCCCGGGTTGATGGCGTCACAGCCACGAAGTGTGACGTCACGAAAGGGCTGTGTATCGATCGAACGACCTTGGGACGAGGACGTCACCACAACTTTGCGAGGAAGGCGTCGCGCGGATAAAGATAGCTACGACACGAGTAAGTTACGTTATGTTTTACGATTTGGTATGTTTTCTGGGACATTTTTTTAAGGCGATGATAGCTCAGTGGTAGTGACGTCGGATACCGAGACGAAGGTCCCGGGTTCGAATCCTACAATGTGCTTGAGCTTTCGGTGAAGGAAAACATCGTGAGGAAACCATAGCACGGTGGTAGGGTACTTTGAAGTACCCGTCTGGCTGGCTACCACCCTCAAGTTGACAATCTGTCGCCAAGCACCTATCGGTGTGTTCCGATAGCTGCACTTGAGAGCCAGTTCCTTCTAGACTTTGTGTGCTTACCACCTTAGACCACATCATCACTTAACATGGTGAGATTGTGGTCAAACACAGGCCTATACACCGTAAAAAAAAAAAAAAAAACTTATGTCACCTTAGACCACATCATCACTTAACATGGTGAGATTGTGGTCAAACACAGGCCTATACACAGTAAAAAAAAAAAAAAAAAACATATGTCAAATTTCATTCATTTCCGTCCAGCATGAACATCTACACAAACTATCACATTTTTTTTGTACTGCTAAGGTAGCAAATAAGCATACGGCTCGCGTGATGGTAAACGGTTTAAATAACCTTTGATGCTTACAACAAAATTCTTATATATAGGGTGACTGGTAATTAGTAAACTATACTTAGACACATGATTGTACTCATGATAACAAACAACTATTCCAAAGAAATATTTTTTTATTTACTTAGCACATGAGCCCGTAATATATTTCCCAGAATACCTACAACATCAGCTTTTATTTAATTTAGTTATTTATCCCTATTTGTTTCTTTGGGAAAGTTGTTTGTTATCATGAGTACAATCATGTGTCTAAATATCGTTTACTAATTACCGGTCACCCTATATATTTAAGAAATAGGCCCTTTAAGGTAGTATACAAGGACCTAGTTTCTTCCAGCCTTTTCTGTTTACATTTAGATAACATTAATAATATGCAAATTCCTTCGAATATTACTTCCTAGCTCGTATTTTACGTTGCAAATAAACTGTTTTGTAAACAATCGAAGCCCTTAGGTGTTCCCATTGTTCGATATAAATACATGAATAACAATATTTTTCCGAACCGCCTCGCCTTCATCCTAACAATAAGGGAAGCGTTCAAAACAAAAGTTATTTATCGTAACGTTAAAGATTATTTACAATTGTTAATAAATAAACAATTACATGTTGTAATGCAGAATTCTTTAAAATATATTTATATTTAAAATTCTACTGTACGTGTGTATGTCACTGTACTCCTCCTAAACGGCTGGACCGATGTGAATGTATTTTTTTGTATGCGTTTGGGTGGCGCCCTGGATGGGTAGGGTAGGGTAGGGTAGGGTAGGGTAGGGTAGGGTAGGGTAGGGTAGGTCAGGGTATAGGTTAGGACACCACGCGAACGAAGTCGTGCCGGGCAGCTTGTACCTAGTTTATATAAAACCTATATGTTATTTTTTTGCGATAGTTTGAAAACATGTGAAACTTTTTGATAAAACAAATATTTAATAGAAATTTTCAGTATAGGGCTATTATATCCAAAATACAGAGCTATTATTAAATTATTATTGTATTGTATACCCATAATTTTATTGTATCCAGAAATAATATTGCCAGTATCACGAATAGAACGGAACACCAAATATAACAGATTCCCATGAGTTTTATGCACAGATCTCGATGATTTTATGCCATATTTTTGTGACAAGACTGATGAAAACTGCATATTTTGCAATCCAATAACACCTTTAGTGTCGATATAATAAGGTACACTTTATAATTAAATGTAATACATACACAATTTTGTATAACAATTATATTAGTTCGCGGGTCAATTCAAGAAAAAACCAAACGAAAGCCTCCGTTTAATTTAGTTACACATGTAGTTGATGCATACGTTACAAATCCGATGCAAATAAAACAATTTACTAGAATAGACAATAGCTGATGTACACAGAGACCAGTCGGGCTGGTTGTGTATGGTTCGGGTCACGATTATCGTGATTCCGCTCCAGCAGTCCATATGGTCACAGAAATGAAGCTCATTCCTGTTGACAATAATTTCCACAGGGCCTGTCTGTATAGTTATGGAAAGGCAGTTTCGAGTAAATTTATTGCCATTTAGGGGGTAGAAGCTTTAGCTAATTAGCAACTTTTTTTTTTCCCAAACTAAGCAGAGTTTTTAGTATGGACATCAAACTGAATTATGAATATGTTCATGGACACCATCTTAATCAAGAACTTTATCGAGTCACAATCTCACAATCGACATTAAGCGATTTATGGCCGATTCCTATAATTTACGGATCGTTATCGGTTAAAATTAAGACTCTTAATAATTGAATCAAAGACCTCAAAGCTTTGCATAGCAGACCCTCCTATATGGAAGTAGCAGTAGTAGTACCCCATTAAAAGCCCCAGTAAAATTAGCTTACGAAATGATCCATATGCCCAGTTTGGCTATAAAAAACCTACCATTGGTAAGCAAAACGATTCGTTTTTAACCGACTTCAAATAAGGAGGAGGTTCTTAATTCGGATGTTTTTTTTTTTTATATTTGTTACCTCGTAACTCCGTCATTTATTAACTGATTAGGAATTTTTCTGAAAGAGTACACTTCCTGTTTGGTCCCATTGTCATCAGATCAGGATTTCATTACTTCTTAGTGTACTTTGAAGTCAGTTTAAGTTTTTTGTAAAACAGTCCAATTATTGTTTATAGAAACCGGGCATTAGTGTATCACAAGTTTTTATTATGTTAAGATAAAAAAAATACTAACTGTTGTACTTATAGCAATGTTGGAAATCTTAAACAATTTGATGCTTATCGCGTAGAATTCAAAACAGACATACCTAAGTAGGTATATAGTGCAACAAAAATGCTGACTAACCAAACACTTTTAAACAGCAACTTTCAATATCAGAGTAAACATACGAATTCAAAGTAACAAGTCACTCAAATATGAGTTGTCATGTCACAAACCATCATGAGAGCCGCAGCCCTACGCAGAAATATTTGCTGAGGCAACATTAGCCAACACCGTTCGTTCATTGATCAACACTTCAATAGTAGCGGTTGTGAAATATTTATTTTCCCCTCATAATTTCATTCGTAACACTGTAAGCAATGAAAAAGTAAACATCGAGGTGTCATTCACTCCAGTACCTGCTTCTAGAAACAACCATTCTTGGAAAATAGATGCTGCAGGTAAACTAAAAAACTAGTCCTTATTACAACGACTGAAGGTACAAAATAGCTCCTGAAGGTCCGATATATCGATCCCATTGTAGTTTAGTCGAAGCATTTTTTGTGTTCGAAAGATTCTGTGGAAGGCAAACCTATTTATCGACGTTTTTAAAAAGGATTCCTGTGTGTATTGGTTTTATTCGTTCGACTCAAAGAAACCGCTGTTTTTTGTTCAGAAATCTGTAATTTATTCTTTGAATAAAGGCTGCGAAGTATCCCAAGTTATTTCGACAATTCCGCAACAATTTATTTATTTCTATTTATTTATTTCATGATAAAACAGTAAACAGAAATAATACTTACGTAAATCCACCTTATTATTAATGAATAAATATTATATCACAATTAATTACAAATAAAATGTCCATAAATGCCTCAAGGTTATATTATTTAAGCACCATTAATATTTATAACATAAAACTATAACGATTTCTTATAGAAAAATGTTATAATATCGACAGCTAATAAAAAAGAAATCGCCTGCGATACAGTTAGTTGGTCGTAAAAGACATAACTGGAATATAATAATACGAGCAAAGATTATATCAATTTATCATTCACTAGCACTATCTCCCGCGACTTCACCTGCGTTATCAGAATACAAAGCCTATGGCCATCTCATCTACATCTGCAAATTTTGATCAAACTGACTTTTTTGTCGTCACTTGTTTCATTATCTCTGTGAAAGTAAAGTGAACTGACAGACTCGCTTTCGTATTTCTAATATTAGTATAGTAAGGGGCACGAGTCTTGAGCACAGACTGACACCTGCGCAGTTTTTTTTTTTTTTTTTAATGAACATGAATGTGCGGACCCAAAAGGCCTTAGCACCCTTACCCAGACAAGTCGGCGAGCAAGCTCTCAACCGGAGTACCTACGCAGTAGTTAGTTTTCGGTCTGTTTGGCGGAATGAAGAAGGGGCCGAACGCCGAGCTCCACACGATTGGTTCGTCAGTAGATGCTCGTCGTCTATTAGATTCTTGCGTGTCATTTGGCTACAAAAGTATAAATGCGCGAGCTTGCCCCCACTACTGCCTATCAGTGCTCACCATTCGTGCCTCATACTGTATAAGGTGGTCGAAATCCTAATTAAAAAATATTAGAAAAAAAAATGGCTTGCATATAAACTTCATGCCAAATATCATCCTCCTCCGCGGGCGCAATATATTATGCTTATAGGTAAGTACATCTGAGGGTTTACTTCTTGACAGAAAATAAAGGTAGAATCTTTTAAATTGTATATATTTACAATTTAAAAGACGTGTTACCACACTGGACAGCTATTCTGTCATCTGCGAATGTTAAAATAAACAACAAGAACTTATCATTCAAGGAAACTACGAGGACTTATGTTCACAAAACGCTGCGCTGTCCAATATCTCCAACTCTTGCTGCGAAAAAACCGATTGATAAAGAATACTTTCCGGGACCAAGACCTGTTTCCCACGGACCAATCACTGGAGAGATCTCGGATGCTTTACTGACAGAACAATGTGATCGCATTAATATTGCTTGCTGGCAAAAAGTGTGGTTACACCAGCTACTGTACGCAGAGGTAAGCAACATTTACTACATTATAAATGTATTTATTCGTGACATTTACTTTTCGTTGGTTAGACTTTTGTGTGTAATGGGGACCAATTAAACTCTTGAAACTACATAGTTTAGAAAATTTTGAAAATAATCTATACTTAATATTATAAATGCGAAAGTGAGTTTGTTTGTTTGTTACCCTTCACGCCTGGGGGGCTAAAAAGGAAGCTAAAGCAATATTGCTACGGAATTCATTTTTTCGATTTCTAGGCAAATCCTACGTAATTCAATTTTTTTTTGGTAAAATAGTTAGTAAAATAGGTAGTGGGGGCCTGGGGGCCTACCACAAGCTCTTAAAACAAGGTTAAAATAACCTTATTTGTGTTTTGTCTTGTTTTGACGCCGGATGTCAAAGAGGGACAAAAGACAAATAAGGTTATTTTAACCTTGTTTTAAGAGCTTGTGGTAGGCCCCCTGAACTACTCAACGGATCATCATGAAAATTGCTTATGGTATAGGTAAGGACATTGGCTACTATTTACTGACTTACGTTGTGCCAAAAAAAAACCCTTGCTGAGTTTCTTGCCGGAGTCTTCTCAGTTTAAGTGTATTTCGAACCGGTGGTAAATTCAACTGTGTGTAACGTTCATAAGGGCCTAAATTGAATAAATGACTTTTTGGTTTTTGCGAGTGAAACCGCGGGGGACTGCTAGTAGAATATAAGTAGGTACTTTGTACCAAACATGATAATGCTAATAATACAAGTAATTACAAAACACGGTATTATCGCTAAAGCGATTACTTCTAGATAACCTTTGGGTAACAGGATAAATAACAATATGGCAGGTGTAACACATAATAATACACTTGAATAAATGAGGAGGCCAAACGCAAGCATATATAAAAAAACTGACATAAACTATCGACTAATAAACTAATACTAGTTTTAATATTTAGTAACAGAAATAGTCATGTCAATAACACTAGAAAAAATACAAGAAATACCCAATATAAATGCCAAAAGTGCACATTCAGCGAGGACTGGTAACCCTTCCCATTAAATAATGTTCCACTGACAACGATCTGTCTCAATGGACAACACAAAAGCCAAACAATAATAAAAATAAAACTTTTTTCGGTTCATCGCACTAAGAATGACTGATAGCCATCAATATTATGCCCTTTGGCGACCACCCAAAATACCTTTCCGATCGACTAGAGGTAGATACAGATTTATAAAATCACACAATAAATCAAACTCCTCACGTAAGAGCCAACTGATCTTGAAAAGATACCCTATCTTACAGATGTTTCCACTGATACCCATTTTATTTTATACTGCACTGAATATTTTTTACTAACTATTGTTTCTCTATCACGGCCCCACAACGGCTGGCTGCATTGTGATCAAATTTGCCACATTTAGAAATAAAAATGGATAAAATTACAGGACACTTTTGAATCCAAGAAAAGATAAGAGATACTCTCGGGGTCGCGGATGCTTGTATATTAAAATTATATATTTCTGGTCTTGATGGAATCGGAATGTCACAGGGTTTGACACCCGAATCAATATTATTTGGTAATCAAAGAATTTAAAACGTCCAGAAGGATAGTCGCCTCTATGGCAACATGAAATAAACAAGCCAGAATTGACAGTATTTGACAGCCGTGCGCAGTACGAACTGAGAGCGATTTGCTCAGGGAGCCCCTCAAGCGGAGTGAAATTAAATGTCATGCTTTAGTAAGGCGGATTATCCATCTGGGTAGAGGCACGATGCCCTATGAAAATCTTTGTTGGTAATTATTTTCAATAAAGGAAAATAATACTGAGCTGTCAAACCTCGTAGTAGTATTTTCTCCATTTTCGTCGATTTAATATTTCTTTCTTTCGTCAACCATGAAGACACAAAAGCCTCTCTGGAAAGCAATTTATGCATGGTGATCACGTCACGATACTAAAAAAGTTGCACGACTGCGGCACACTGCAAAGCAGTATTAGGGGCTAACCACATTTATAAGCGCCTTACTCTCGACTTTGTGAAGGCAATTAAGAGATATACCGCCTTAATCCATACCCATAGCAGCCTTAGAAAACACACAAACACTGCCAATTTGACGTCTCGAAAATAAATAAATATTCTGGGACATTCCTCACACATGGTCATCTGATCCCAAACTAAGCAGAGCTTGTACTATGGAAACCAGATAACTGATATAATACATATACTACTTTTTGTTATATATATAAATGTCTTCATGCACACAAATTCATGTCCTGTGTGAGAATCGAACCCACGACCTGCGGCACTATAGGTTAAGACTCCACGTCTTAACCAACTGCGCCAACTGGCCCGTCCGAAAAGTAAGTATAGATACTTACTTGTTTGTACACGGTTCTTTTTCTTGTACCGAAATGGTTTCTACAAATAGATCTTAGTTACGAATAAGGAAATCCCATAAAACAGCTATCTTTGCAGCATAATGCATGTGTGAAATCCGAATCAGAATTGTCCAGGCATGTCCAGGTAATTGCCAATTACTGCGATTAAATGTGATAAGTCCCTTAAATAGTTTCGTTCCTTAGAAGGCTATGTGAAAAGGTTGAGTACCACTGCGGTATGGCCATGCTATATTAATGGAAAAAACTGTATTTTTTTAGCATACGATCGTATATGGTGCGTAACGATGCGATGAGAACAAGTATCGTGGTTAATTGGCGATATATTACATTTCCGATAATAGTAAAGCCGGCGTTTTACCATGGGATATAATATTTTATCGCACGTCATACATTTTGTCGAAAAAATATTTATAATTTGGGATGTAATATACGTATATTATAGCACAGTGTGTACAAAATGTATGACGAGCGATACATTTTTATAACTCACAACAAACTATTATAAAATATAGAAGATGTAATTTATATTATATCCCATGGTGAAAAGCCGCCTTTATTGTGTTATTTGTAGAGGAAGATATAACGCACCCCCCCTGGAACAAAGATGCAAGTTGACTTGCGTGTTTTTTTTTTTATTGCTATAGCTGCATACTTGTTTTAGGATTTATTTGGTGGGTATCGTAGTGCAAGTCTAGTTGCTTAATTCTTCCACGAAACTATTGTCAATATTGGATTTTATAACAATTGTTTACGTATTTTTGTAAACAGAATTTGGAAAATATTTAGACGTAATTAGAGAAAAAGCTTAGTTTAACGTTAGGTTTTGTTTTAAAAGTTTCATAATTAATAAAAGTTAATTATTCTTGTAAGTATTTTTATAAGTTTCATGGTGTAAAAACAATTAAGTAAAACTAGCAATGAATTTAAGTGTCGTAATTAACGACACATATATTTGTATCTACCTGAAAGTAAAAGTGCGATTTATGTAATTTGTTGTTTACCAATCAAGCTATCGAAATTCTTCCATAGTTTAATATTTAATACAGCTACTAACTACTGTCAGTAAAAATAATTAAGTAGAGTGTACAAAAAGTAATAGGTTTTTGCTGAAATAAATAATAATCCAACAATTAATAAAAACTTTTTAATATCGTGCAAAATCACAGACATATTAAGTCTTTGTATAGATTTTCAGATTTCGATAATGGTGCATCACTTAATTGGGTTAAAACAGATGGCCCTCTTATATTTTCACTACCTGATGTTATCTTTCTCCTTCCGACCCTAATGCAACGATTTGTGTCCTGTGATCCTTTGTCACCTGGAAGGCTGCTGATAAGATATGATTTTGATGATGAGATACCAATAATTGTAGACACAAATCGTTGTATTAGGGTCGGAAGGAGAAAGAAAACACCAGGTAGCGAAAATATAAGAGGGCCATCTGTTTTAACCCAATTACTTATATGATGCACTTTTAACCTCAAGTGATATTAAAATTAAATTTATACGTCATAGGAAGGAACTAGCATCTAAGATACAGGCTCGGCCTAGTTTAGATGCTAGTGGATAATTCAATTAAAATAAACACTATTATGTACCTAGATTATAGACCTCAATGTATTTATTTTTTGGTGAATACATTATTATTATTATTCTCTTTATTTATTTTGTAACTTAAAACTTTTTTTTTATAACATTACAATTAAAAATATTATAAAAAAACCTAATTCTATAAACAAATACGTTTTTTTTTTACAATATTTCTATAAAACTAATAATGTTATAAAAAACCTAATCCTAGAGTCCCGCCGGCAGCGGGGTAGGTCCCAAGCTACCGTTGGTTAGGGCCGCAGAGAGAGGAACCTCCTGACGATGCGTGCCGTCTCCAGAAGTACCGCTTTCTGTATCTATGACCCTTGACCCAGCCATCTAGCGAGAGATTCTCAAGGTGTTGGTCGAGACTCTTCGCTATGAGACCGTTCGCCGAAACAACTATAGAAACAATGATCGTCGAATCAACATCCCACATGGCGGTTACAGGCGGGTCGGCCTTCACGAGGTTCTCATCATGGGGGATGGTGATGTCGACGAGTACTGCCCGGCGCTTCAATCGATCTGTCAGCACGATATCAGGCTTATTGGCTACAATAGTCCTGTCCGTGATGACAGATCGATCCCAATAGAGCGTGGCCCGATAATTTTCGAGAACTGGAGCAGGTTAGCAACTTATAGTACGGTATTTCGGACTCTACAAGGCCGTATTGAAGAGCAAGTTGCTGGTGAATGATTCTGGCTACTAGGTTATGTCTGTGCAAGTACTCGCCGCACTGTGGATCGAAAATCAGCTTTCGAAGACATAAGGATTTCAATTTTTAAGTGTCGTTTTTTTTCTTGGATATGGATTTTGTTTAACATTACTATGCTCAAATATTCACACAAGTTTCATTTAGCATACAAACGGACGACTTATGATTTTTTTTCGAAAAAATTGTATGGAGCTCGTATGAAAAATGCGATTATCTTTGGAACAGCAAGTTAAACTGTAATATCCTTACAGGGAGTTTTAGAACTAATTATTTATGATTTATTGACATACCACACATAACGTTATCTGCTGCAGAAAAAAAGAAAAAAATTAAGAAATATATATATTTTTTTAAAATTTTGTAATGACTTGTTTTAAAGCACCAAGACGAAATACCAAGTTTATATTAGCTAATTAGCCTGAAACAGTGATATTTAATCATTATTTTGTAGTACCATGACCACCATGCAACAACACAAATCACAAACTATTATCTTATTCTGGCAAATAGGTAATTAGGAGTTCTAGTAAATATTTTCAATAATTAAGCTCTTTAGCTAACACATCTTTAATGAGCGTAGTTAACTCCAGATGCAGCTGCAAAAATTAAGGAAATGCTTGATAAACCAATTAAATCTTTATTTACCCCAGAAAAATCACTAGGGTTGCTCCTTTCACTAAAACTGTCTAAGTGGCGATACATCACGTTGCGAGAGACAGCCATTAGGGAAGGTGCTAAAGATATTTACCCGTCTTACTACAAAGTTCAACAAGCCAAATTGCAATGCTATCCTCCGAAACAATCAGTGACACTGGCCCCGATTCTGTTGTTTACAACTAAACTAATTTTAATCGCACTATGTCTCTTTCTAACAAAGAACATAAGAAAAGGATGTAAGAAATTTAGTCCTGTCAAATTAGTCCAATGCTTGTTTTGAATATAAATTTAGTCGCCATCTATCGCGGTTACGCCTAAATACACGTAAAATAAGACTGCAAAGATTAATTTGACAGCTTTAAATATGTTCTATCCTTTTTCAATAATGTTCGTAAGAAAGAGATGAGATGTGACTAAAATTAGTTTAGTGCGATTTACAACAGAATCGGCACCAGTAACGGATACATCAGCTAGGATTACACTTCAAGCATTACTAGATATCACGGTGAAAAGGATCCTTGAAAGTCTTTCTGGCAATGTAGAAAATAAGGATCTGAAACTAATATCCAAGTGGGGATTTGATGGTGCTTCCAACCAAACCCAATATAAATAAAAAAGGAAGGGGGACAAGATGATTCAAGTACATTTATGACCTCCTTGGTGCCACTCAAGCTGACTGCTGGAGACGAAAGTTTATGGATGAATCCTAAGCCATGCTCAGCCTTATATTGTCGTCCAGTGCAGTTCACTTTTGTAAAAGAGAACGAAGAAGTGGTCATCAGTTGCAAAAGGTAAACGGATGACGAAATTAAGGATCATATCCCCACTAAGTGCAATAATAATAAGGTGAGTCATCAACTTATGATGACAATGATCGATGCTAAAATTTGTACGTATCTTTCGGAAGCTAGATCAAATGCATCATGCTACCTGTGCTTAGCCAAACCTACAGAAATGAACCGTTTAGATGCTGTATCATCAAAGACTGTGTCAACTGGCGTATATGAATTTGGCTTGTCATCACTACACGCCCGTATAAATTCTATGGAATGTCTTTTACATATTTCATATAGACTCGACTTCAAAAAGTGAGCTGCAAGAGGAAATGAGTACAAGGCATTATTAGAGGCAAGAAAAAAACATATACAGGATAAATTTAAAGATGAGCACAATCTTTTGATTGACATTGTAAAACAAGGCTCAGGAACCACAAATGACGGGAATACAGCAAGAAGATTTTTCGAGTTCCCCGATAAAACTGCAGCCATCACTGGGTTGGATGAAGAGCTTGTTCGAAGATTTGCCGTGATTCTGCAAGCAATAACATCTGGGGAGCAAATCGATGTTATCAAATTTAAAGATTAACAGCCGAAAAGTACGTGGAGTTATACCACTGGTACCACATGTCTTCGACCGTCCATAAACTGTTGATACACGGTGCAGACATCATCGCCAATAACGATATTGTGCCAATTGGGAGCCTTTCAGAAGAAGCCTCAGAGGCCCTCAATAAAGATTTTAGGAGGTTCCGAGAACATCATTTGCGGAAAAAGAGCAGGCAAGCTTCCAATGAGGATATCTTCAATATGCTTGTTCTTTCGTCTGATCCTTTGATCAGCGCACGAAGACCTAAGTTAGATACCAACAAAAGCCAGGGTTTCTTCGCTGAAACTAAAGAACTGATCAAGTTTCCGGAAACTCAGTTTGAGTTTTTGGATGTATCTAATTTGGATCCTGATTCCGAATTGGAATCCGACGAGAGCGATATTGAATATTAATTATTGTATAATATAGGTAATTTTTATAAGTTTATATTGTCTAAGTATTTTTTTATAATTATGGAGTAATTTTGTTTTTTTTTGTAGAATCATGCAAATACAAACATTTGTTAAAATAATTATAGTTGGTATTTTTTAAATAAAAAAATATGTTTTTAATTTTTTTCTTTTTTTCTGCAGCAGATAACGTTATGTGTGGTATGTCAATAAATCATAAATAATTAGTTCTAAAACTCCCTGTAAGGATATTACGGTTTAACTTGCTGTTCCAAAGATAATCGCATTTTTTATACGAGTTCCATACAATTTTTTCGAAAAAAAATCATAATTCATCCGTTTGTATGCTAAATGAAACTTGTGTGAATATTTGAGCATAGTTATGGTTAACAAAAGCCATATCCAAGAAAAAAAACGACACTTAAAAATTTAAATCCCTATGTCTTCGAAAGCTGATTTTCGATCCACAGTGCGCCGTTAGCAAGATGAGAACAACCGGAGATAATATGCCTGAGTGACTCTCCGGGACGGCAGCATGCTCGACAGATGTCGACCGTACCGTCCTTCAGGATATATTTCCGGTAGTTATTCGTCTTGATAACTTCGTCCGCAATTGCACAGACAAAACCTTCGGTTTCCCCAAAGAGGTCACCAAAGCGTAGCCAGTTCACCGACGCGAGCAGATCTACATCGGGCCCTGTTAGGGCCCTGTAGAACCACCCGTGTAGCTCCTTACTCTTCCATACGTCCCTGCGGTCCTCGGAACTTTAGCACCTTTGTTCTGCGCCAGTTCTCTTTGCCAAGGATAACGGGGTGAGGCCCCTGTCTACTGCCACTACATCGCGATGCATTCCACACTCGTTGTTAAGGAAGATGTGTCATGAGCAGGAGACGGACCCTCCTATCCAGGGCGTCCAGCTCATTTTAATTATTATTGTCGATATCTGAAAATCTATACAAATACTTAATAAGTCTGTGTAGAGATAATCATATCCCACCACATTATCAAACTTTATATATGAATTTGCGTCCGCAATCTACCAGTAATGAGGATAATTTTGATGTCGTTACTGATTGTAATTCTTCTTAATATTTTAATTTACTTTATAAACTTGTTGATTTAGCACTATATTAAACTATAATTATGATGAATAGGTAGTACTACCCATAAGCTCAACTTGTTGATTTTGCACGATATTAAAAAGTTTTTATTAATTGTTGGATTATTATTTATTGCAGCAAAAACCTATTACTTTTTTTACACTCTACTTAATTCTTTTTAGTGACATAGTAGTTAGTAGCTGTATTAAAGATTAAACTATGGAAGAATTTCGATAGCTTGATTAGTAAAAAGAGGTCTCTGCGCATAATCGAGGATGTGGGTTCTAGTCCCGCTCGATTGGGTCAGGGATTGAAATTTATGCAGATTAATATTATACATAATGTTTGATTTGACTTTTAATGCCTTATTATGATATTTCTTATGCATTACTCCTAAAGATTCTTAATATTTTGTTAGACCGCATTGATTGACCCGCTGCAAGTCAAAGGCTAACCTCGCGTCTTCCTATTTCTTCCTGTCCATGGTAACCACAAACCGGTCCTTTTCATAGCTCGTCTCTCCATAAAAATAAGTTTTCACAAATAAAAATATAATTATGCAAAAATATTTAAACTTATTTCTTTTTAGTAAAGCTATAACTTCAAATACTACCATAAGTAATGTAATGTTTCACAAGGTAAAAGTACGTAACCCTTTTTACACAAACGAGTAGCTCGAGGAAAAACTATGTAAACCACACTTAAACATTGAATGCACTACCAAATCAGAATGCAGATACAGAGTTATCTGCAATAATACCGAACAGCGAGACTTCCTTAACATGTCAACAATGCAATATTAATAATTACTCCATCAAGTGTTTAATATGTTTCGGGGAATAATTAAGCAACGCTCCTTTTTAGGTATTTCTCAATACACATTGAGTAAATTTAAAATATAAACACGCAGGCCCCTCACAGGTAATTTTAGCTATCATTTGATGTATACTACATATTTTTAACACTGTTGATAAATTTTTAAAACAGTTTTTTTACGCTCCTGAAAAGTTGGCACTTTTCACTTACAACATTCTTCCAGGAAGGGTGCGATAAAATATTTCTATAAATTAGTAGGTACCTATATTTAAGTAGGCAAGTATTTTTTCTTGTATTGTTGCCAAAGTTATTGGGAACTATTAATAATATGTTTCAGATATGATGATACAGTGAAACTGACAGATTATCTACTATCATCTTTAATGTCAGTGTCCTAAGTAAGTAACGTACTACCATGGTACTACCATAAGAGATAAATATGGTACTACCTAATGCGATTATTATAGGTACATATCGATTTAAAAAAACCTAATGTCATTTAAAATTAGCTTGACCATAAATAACTTTTCAACACACTCGCTCGTAAAGTAACAATTATTGCAAAATTGAAGTTTGTTTTTTACCTCGCAAGTGTGTTGAAAAATTTCGTATGACACTCGTGTGCATTGATTTATTATACCCTCGGCTCCCTTATCGCTTAATTACACCTGGAGTGTTAATAATAAAATGTATTGTTACGAGCTGGGGTTCAGGATAAATAATGGTACACGAATTTACCAAAACACTGGTCACACTTTTATTAAAACTCTAATTAAAACACTCAGAAATTAAATAGTTCACTAGCACTTAACTGTATTTCACTTCGATGTTTACTCACTGTTATACAAAACCAAACTCAAACTCCTCTGTGCATTGTCCCGTATTTATACTTCATAAACGGCATCTGGAACATTCCACAATTTACCCGCGTATTCTACATGCCTACAGTGCTATCGGGAATATTCCAGAAGCCGGTAGCTATTCGGCGATAGATGGCGTTGCTTGATAGATGTTTACTCCTATACAATAACAGCGTTACAGATAGTACCGCTATTCAATAACAGATGGCGTTACTGGTAGCAATTTATTCCTGATGTCGCGATGTCGTAACACTACCCCCTCCTTAGACATGCTCGTCCCGAGCAATGTGAGTTCCATGGTATTGCGCCAAACGGTCTATATGGACAATCTTCGGTTTACCTCGAGCCCCCTTCTGGATACGGTATGTGACATCATTGATTTTCGTAACAACACGATATGGTCCATCCCATTTTGCTTGCAGTTTCGGGGACTTTCCTTTCCTGCGCACTGGGTTATGTAGCCATACTAGGGACCCCATCTCGAATACTCTATTGTTCGCTTTCCGATCGTAACGGGTCTTCATTCGTTCAGACATTTGTTGGCCATACTGCCTGACGTGCTCATATACGTCATTCATTTTGTTTCGTAAGTCGTTCGCATAATCTGTAACACTACGTGGATCGTCAGGCGGAATACCGGTGAGCAAATCTGCAGGCAATCGCAATTCTCTACCGAAGTTTGCAAAAGCAGGCGTCACCGTCGTACTTTCATGAGTTGCACTTCGATATGACAGGAGAAAGGGTTGTATGTGTTTGTCCCAATCCTTCTGCCGGCTGTCCACAACTTTTGCCAGATATCTCTCCAACGTTTGGTTGAACCGTTCAACCATTCCGTCCGATTGCGGGTGATAAGATGTGGTCCTGGTTTTGTGTATACCCATTACTCGACATGCCTCCTGAAATATTTGAGACTCGAAATTTCTTCCTTGATCGCTGTGAATTTCTAGTGGTACACCAAACCGACAGAAGACTTCATGGACTAATTTATCTGCCACAGTAGAAGCTTCCTGATTCGGTATCGCGAAGACCTCTGGCCACTTTGTGAAGTAGTCCATGACGACCAGGAAGTACTTGTTTCCACTATCACTTTCAGGAAACGGCCCCGCGACATCCAACGCTATCCGTTCCCAGGGAGCTCCAACATTGTACAGCTTCAGCGCACCTCTACTGCGTGTTTGTGGTCCTTTTACAGCTGCGCAACTGACGCACTTTCGTATCCAGTCTTCCACATCGTCCCTGCAGTGGATCCAGTAAAATCGCTCACGAATCTTTAAAAGGGTTCGTTTTACTCCCTTGTGACCTCCTGAACATCCATTGTGATAGAATTTCAAGATATCTGGTATCCTTGCCTTCGGAACAACCATTTGTAGGTGAGAGCTGTCCCCTCGGGCATTTTCCCATTTACGGCATAAAATTCCATCCTGTATAGCTAGGCTCTCCCACTGTGCCCAATAACTTTTTGTGACTGAACTCGTCGTTGCCACGTCACACCACTTAGGTTTAGTGGCACTAGCCTGAATCCAGTCGCGAATCGGCTTGATGTCAGTGTCATCTTGCTGAGCCTGCTTTAGGGTTTCTATCCACTCTTCACTTAGGTCAGTCCTTAGCATCTTTACGGTTATTACTTCCTTATCTTCTTGCCTAACACAGTGCTTACAATTTTCAGGACAAGGTCTTCTTGATAAGGCATCTGCGTTGCCATGCAACCTCCCACTGCGATGTTCAGTTACAAAGTCAAACTCTTGTAACAGTTCAATCCATCTAGCGACTTGTCCTTCTGGATTTTTGAATTGCAATAGCCACTTCAATGCGGCATGGTCAGTGCGGAGATGAAATTTCCTCCCTATCAAATACTTGCTAAAATGCTGCAACGTTTTCACAACAGCAAGTAATTCTTTTCTTGTAACACAGTAATTTCTCTCCGGTTTCGACAAGGACTTGCTAAAATAAGCTATCACAACCTCTTGATCTCCTTTTCTTTGGGATAACACGCCACCAATTCCATTATTACTCGCATCAGTATCTACTATGAATTCTTTTTCAGTATCAGGATAACCCAAAATAGGTGAGCTACACAGCCGTTTCTTTAATTCTTGGAATGCCACATCACATGCTTTGTCCCAAAAGAATTGTGATTTTTCCTCTGTCAACTTATGTAGAGGTCTAGCAAGGTCAGCAAAATTTTTCACAAAACGTCGATAATAGGAGCACAAGCCCAAGAATGCCCTGACTTGCGTTTTATCTCTTGGAACTGGCCAATCGTTGACAGCAGCTATTTTCTCAGGATCTGTCTGAACTCCTTCTTCTGAGACTATGTGTCCTAAAAAGTTTGCTTGTCGTCTAAAAAATGAGCACTTCTTTGGGCTCAATTTAAGGTTGGCTCCACGTATTTTCGCGAGTACTTGTTCCAAGTTTTGGAGATGATTTTCGAATGTTCGTCCCACGATTATGATGTCATCCAAATAAACAAGGCAGGCGTCTCCAATTAAACCACTTAGTACTAGCTCCATTAGCCGTTCAAAAGTAGCAGGCGCATTGCATAGTCCAAATGGCATGACGTTAAATTGCCATAGTCCTTTTCCTGTAGAGAATGCAGTCTTTTCCTTGTCCTTTGGGTCTATTTCAACTTGCCAGTAGCCACTTTTCAGGTCCAGCGTGGTAAACCACTTCGTTCTTGTCAGCGTATCTAGCGTGTCGTCAATCCTTGGTAGTGGGTAACTGTCCTTCTTCGTAATGTCATTCAACCGACGATAGTCAACACAAAAGCGCATGCTACCATCCTTCTTTTTCACCAATACCACGGGAGAACACCATGGACTAGATGAGGGCTCTATAACACCACCTTTTACCATTCCCTGAATCATGGCATCTACTTCCTGTTCCCGTGCTATGGGTAACCTTCTTGGTCGTTGGCGGATTGGTAACTCATCACCCGTATTTATTTTGTGCTGAACTAATCCAGTCTTCCCTATGTCAGTATCACCAACTGAGAAAATATCAGCGTAACGGAGCAACATCTTCTTAGCCTTATCCATCTCTTCCTTCGACAGATTATCACTACAGTCTTCCAATAGCGTTGTCACGTTGAACTGAACATTTCCCCCATCAGACCCCGTAGGCTGGTCTTGACATCTACGCATCCAAGCAACTTCTTCACAAGTGCCCATCAATGTCCCCTTCTTGAGTACTTGTTCATGCTCACTTAAATTTAGTACACGTACTGCCGAGACGTTGTTAGCTTTAACTAAAGTTCGTGCCATCTTCCATGGAAGATCACTGTCCAGTTTCTCTATAAGGATGCAACGATTTCTATGACCTGAATTTTCTGGTAAGATTACCGGCACGATTGTTTCAGACATGGGAGAGAGAACACTCTTCTTTAAGCAATACACTTGGCCCGACGATGCGCCTTCTATGAAGACTTCTTCCGAAGCACATTTTAATACTCCGTGATTGACGTCGATCTCACAGTGATGTTTCCTCATGAAGTCTAATCCCAGGATACAGTCATCCATAATGTCGGCCACGATTACTTTGTGACGGTAGCTTTGGTTGCCCAATTTTAATTCTACCTCCTTCTCGCCTTCGACGGTTATCTGCTGGCCGGTAGCTGTTACCAATTCAATTTGCTTGTAGTCTTTGAAGTAGTCCCCAAGAAACCGACTTGCTAGTTGGGAACTGACGATCGTGCGAGATGCTCCAGTATCCAACGTTACGTTACATGGCTTGCCATTAATTTCACCTATAATGATCAGACTGTTCCCGTTATGGGCTTGTGAGATCGAGATCCTTGGGGCTCTTCGAACACCAGCCAGCACCCGCCCCGCGGTCCTGGCGTTTACTCGTTTCCCTGTTGCTGAGCAGTGCCACCAGTCACCGCTGCATTTTCTTCCCGGGGTCGATTTTCTTCTTTTCTATAGTTTCTCCACTTCGGGCAACTCATCCGAAGGTGGCCCTTTTCTCCACAGTTGTAGCAACGGGGCGAGGCCACTTCCCTGATGCGGTGAGGTCGGTCATCGCGTCGCACAGCCTCCACTTCTAAGGCATGGGCTAAAGCGTCTTTCAGCGACTCGTGGTGCCCTAATCTCACGGCAGCTCTAACTTCCAAGTCGCGTATACCATCCACGAACGCTTGCACTAGATTACCGTTGATCATCGCTGGTGCAGACTGGTATGCTTTACGGACCAGCTTTTCTATCTCTAGAGCCCACTGTTGTATAGTTTCAGCGCTCCGTTGCACACGGTCCTTGAGTTGGGCACGGAATACGTGTTCCAAGTGTGCGTCCCCGTATCTAGATTCTAGAGCTTCCAACAGTTGCTCATACGTCACGTCCTTCCCGAGGGCCTTCAGTATAGTGAGGGCCTGGTCGCGAAGACCCAAAGTGAGTGCTGTCATCGCCTGTTCACTAGTCCAACCATTCGCCTTCATGACAGCTTCGAACTGGATTCTATAGGCTGACCATGACGAGGTGCCATCAAATGGCGGTACCTTGAAACCACGTGAAGAAGCCACAGGTAAAGAAGTAGCAGTTCCAACCTTGAGTCCAACGAGGGCCTTCTTCACGTCTTCTATCTGTACTTCGGCCTTGGACATACGATTTTCGGATTCCGAGATACGGGACTCATGATGCTGAAGCTGTTCCTTCACCACCTTGAGATCCTTGCCAAGAGTTACTTGTAAATTTTCTAATAAAACCATCTGTTCCTCTTGGCGGCGAGCCTGCTCCTCCTTATCCCGCTGTAGCTGTTCCTCCAGTCGGCGAGCCTGCTCCTCTTGTCGGCGAGCCTGCTCCTGTAGCATTACCATCAAAGCGCCAAGATCTGGGGTTGCAGGTACTGCTCTGACTTCAGGTGGGTCGGCAACTGGCAAAGAGCCAGTTGGCTGCTGGCCACCCGAAGTCTGCGACGGAGAACCTCCAAACCTCCTTTCATCCATCTCCTGCTGCCGCTGGCCCCTTGTACGGACACCCTCAGTGACTTCCTTTGGCATAACCGGCATTATTTATCCTACTACTTCTGACACCAATTGTTACGAGCTGGGGTTCAGGATAAATAATGGTACACGAATTTACCAAAACACTGGTCACACTTTTATTAAAACTCTAATTAAAACACTCAGAAATTAAATAGTTCACTAGCACTTAACTGTATTTCACTTCGATGTTTACTCACTGTTATACAAAACCAAACTCAAACTCCTCTGTGCATTGTCCCGTATTTATACTTCATAAACGGCATCTGGAACATTCCACAATTTACCCGCGTATTCTACATGCCTACAGTGCTATCGGGAATATTCCAGAAGCCGGTAGCTATTCGGCGATAGATGGCGTTGCTTGATAGATGTTTACTCCTATACAATAACAGCGTTACAGATAGTACCGCTATTCAATAACAGATGGCGTTACTGGTAGCAATTTATTCCTGATGTCGCGATTAGGGAATGCAAACCGGTTTCACCGAAAATCGAAAAACCGGTTATTCGGTGCGGTTTTGACCAACCAAAAAAACCGGTTTTACATAGCTCCAAAACCGGTTTTTCGATTTTTTTCGGTTTTTCTTTCAATTTTTGGAAAAACTAATAAAGGAAGATTTGGGGCCGTTTTGTAAACTGAGTGCAATTCAGGGAGTATTTTTGTGATGAACTGAAGTGTGTTTATGTATATTGTGTTGAGCTAGTAAGAAAATAACTTACAATAATTATTGTTTTTATGATCTAAGATATAAAATACGTAATTTTTTTTTTACAATACTTAGATATCAAACAAGCGTACGGCCCGCCTAATGATAACCAGTTACCGTAGCCTATGGACGCTTGCAACATAACGGTTATCAATCGCACGTCGCCAACCCTCAAACTTTTTGAAGCGGGGAGCTCATTCTACAGCCTGAGTGTTCGCGATAGGAAGCTTCTTTGAAACCACACTGTACGAGACCATTTTGGTTCCAATGTGTGAGGATGGACTCCCCATCGGTGACTACGATGGTAGAAGGTGACTGGGCATCAGGTCAAACAAATCTTCAGAACACTGTCCGTTGGAAAAGCGGTAGAACACATATAAGAAGGCAGTCTCTCCTCAGACTAAGGGGCTTTAAAACACTTGTGAGCTTGGGATCGTCGACAATTATAACAGCACGTCGCTGAACTGAGTCTTAATACCAAAGCTGGTATCCAGGTGCCCACAGAAGACAGCAATACTCCATTTGGGCCGGACTTGCGACTTATATAGTTGCAGTCTTTGTCTCGATAAGAAGTACTACTTCGCTCTATTAATCACATCGAGTTTTTTGGATACCTTTTAGATGATTTTGGAACAGAACGTCGCTACAAATATTAACGCGAAGGATCCCAATGCTTTTCGTGATGATGAGGGACATGTTCTAGAAATGAAGAGCCACAGAAAAAAGACTTTTCGCAACGGTGAATGCGCAGGCTTGCGTGTGACTTAGTGTAGTTTAGTCGACCCCAATCGGAGTCACTAGTTTGTGTACTCTCGATTTAAGAAAAGTCATTCGCACCTTTCCTCCTATATAGAACGAGGTATATTTGCACGGCTCGTGTAATGAGCGTCCCCTGTAATTTCATCTGCATAGCAATGAATGCTAACAATAGAGAGTATATCATTAATATGCTGTTGGGGATAATCCAGAGCCTTGCGGGACGCCAGCATTAATGTCATGCTATCGGAGCAACTACTGTCAACAAAAGCTCTTATAAATAAATAAATAAATAAATGAACGTTTATTTGTCTCTAACTTAAAAATAACATAATAAAACAAATGAAAAGAAGTAAACAAAAGTAGAGACAAAAAGGTCTAGTGCATTATGTATGCCAAACAGCAAGCTGACTGATTGGTTTTATTTTTTACCCATCTGCACGACAAAAATTTATCTAAGTAAAACATTCGTATAATAATAATCACGTTTTTGTGTACACGCAAGTTGCTGTGCCGCTACAATATGACATGTTCATTGTTCATAATATTACATGTGAAATTAATATTATAACGTACGAAACATTATTCAATAAATGTACATAAAGTCATCATATCTCATAGCAATTAAAAACCAAGCAAACGTGATATGTTTTAATGATTTAATTCGTTTAAAATAAAATCAAAAGGTAAGGAACCGTGTAGTCTATATAAACGAGTCTCTGATGAAGATGAATCTACAGAGTTAAATAAACTATTATTTTCATCAATTGATGAAAAAGAGATTGATGGATTGTGTGATAGATGATATTGGTAAGAAAGGAGTGAATGTTGGTATAACGGATAGAAGAGACGAATGGAAAAAGCGTACATATAGCGCCCACCCCAAATGATTGGGAACAAGGCACTTTTATACTCACTTCATTAACTTTAACTGACTATAATTCCTCAGTTTGCGATTTTTTAATCTTAGGCACGGTTATTATCTATAATTTGAGCTATAGAAATAACGTGAAAAAATACCCGAGCGAACATAAAAAAAACCGGTTTTAAAACCGGTTAACCGGTTTTACCTCTCAATAACCGAAAAAAAAACCGGTTTTCATTTTGCCACGGTTTTGCATTCCCTAGTCGCGATGTCGTAACAGTATCATAATGTACTATAGGTACCTTACCACGGATTACTTCCCGTGAATCAATCATCTATAAGTAGGTAGGTAAGTTACTTCTTTGTATCAAGTTATCTTATCAACCCATAGATATTGAAAAGGATTATCCAATATCCATAATATGATAAAATAATTGTTACTAAACGTGTGCATTATAAACTCTGTTAATAAACGGTAATTATACTGAAACTAACAGTATTAATTATTTTACTGGTAATTGAAGCTGACAAGTTAATAAAGTTGTTATTTAGAAATTAACGCTCGTAGAACCTTATTTATATTTAACTAGCTGAACCCCGCGGTTTCACCTGCGTACTGTTTGAATATTTTTTTTCGCGGAAACTAATATTTTTTCAAAAATAAAAGTAAGCCGATTTATTCCTCATAACATCAGCTATCGGCCACTGAAAGTGTCAAAATCGGTCTAGCCTTTTCGGAGATTAGCAGGAACAAACAGACAAAATTATTTAAAAAATAGTTTTTTTGGTATTTAAAGTTCTATACTTTCATATGCATTTAGTAGAAAGCTGTTATTTTGAAATTACAAACAGACACTTAGTTTTATTTATTTGTATTACTATAAGATGTAGTACAATCATCCTTGACTTTTGTCTTATTTAGATAGATACCTACATTACCTACTGAACAGCACCATAATGAATAAACCAACTAATGTTTAGGTAGGTATGTTAGGTAGGTAAGAGGTAAATCTCTGTAAGTTCCGAGCCGGTTCTGAAAATCCTTTCGCAATAGGAAGCTATATGATCCCAGAGTGCATTTTATAAAAAGAAATAAAAGACAAACAAAACACAACAACAGAAAAAAAACACATTAAGTCTTACGTACATACTTTAACAGTTATTTTAACATACGTTAAGTTATACAAATAGTCCGAACTACAAATACCTACGTAACGATAAGTCAAATGGCATTGAACTGAATGACACACTGTAGATTACAGTTTGCCGAAACACCGGCTTGTTATTATGCAACCTTCGAATGTTTTCATACAAAATGAGCTTTTAATTTCAGTCAGTTGGACTTTGTAACTAATTGCTAGTGAAAATAAACTACGTTTTCTTCACCTTTTCATACTACGATAGCTTGGAATATCAAACATAAATTCTAAAGATAGTTTTAAGACTCAACAAACTGCAGTCATCTCTTGCAGTCGGAATCTTACTAATGATACTAATATTATAAATGCGAAAGTAAATCTGTCCGTCTGTATTACCTTTTCACGACTAAAACTGTGAACGTATCGTGATAAAGGCACGCGGACAGCCGATAAAATTGATCGCAGGATCGCGAGTGAAATCGGGAGACAGCTTAAATGTTAAATGTGAAAGTTTTTGAGGATGTTTGTTACTTATTCACGGCGTTAATGCTGAACAGATTAAGATGGAACCCAATAAAAAACGTAAATGTCCTTGGGAACGACGGTGAAATTGCGGGGCGCAAGATTATGTTGTAGGAAAATCTAAAATATAGCTCAGTTCGAAAGATGTATGAATAACTATAATATGCCGTTTTGGAAAGACCTAAATAGACCTTATTCAAACAGTATTCGGGTCAAATGAAAACCCTGAGAAAATGGGTCAGATATAAACTAGCTAAATGTAAGTGTAGTGCCTATATGGCAAATAGACAAATTGGAAGTTGCAATACTGCAATAAAACGATGTGGGAGTGTCAGCGAAACAATGATTGGTGTTAGGCTGCATTCTCGATCTCGGCAGTGACATGACATGATACTTGATTCGGCCATTTAGATTCTAGATTGTAACGGGAATCAAAGCAACCGCCGTGAAACCATCTACGTTTTACGTCGTTTTTGAATTGTGCGACGCAATTTCAGTTTTGTACTTAACTTTGTCGGAATTTTATAATATTTCGTCAGAACGCTCCTTGAATATACCTACAAACAAATACAAATTAAAGGAAAAGATAAAAAGCTAACTTTTCGGATCAAGTCTACAGACATGACGTAAACACAAGTCCTCGTAACCCATATAGCACGCAAGAGCCCGGATGAGCTACTACGTTACGTAGCGTCCTACGTGGCTACGAATAAACAAATTTGCGTAGCGCGTAGCACCGTAGGAAGGAAAATGCTCGAAAGAGTACTACAGCTTTTACGTAGTTATATTATATTGTAATAAACTGATACTGTGTCATTGTTCTCCAATTATTAATTTTATTATAAAAACCCGAGTTTTATCTTGTGCCTAAAAATATAAATTATGATAACAGAACGGTAGGTTACTTCAATGGCAGGTCATAAATGCTTTACATAAGCATTATTTACTTATTACAGTGAAAGAAAAATGCTACCTATCAGTGGATTTTTCACGAACATATCAGCAGATATCGCAAGGTCGTTAAGTAATTAGCGAACTCGGCGATATTCTGTCGAGTGATAGCTACCTACGATAACAATCAACACACGCGTATCTAGTATCCGTCTTATAACATTTAACGATAAAGTTCATTCAATGACGACAATGCT
Source organism: Achlya flavicornis (assembly GCA_947623365.1). Classification (NCBI taxonomy): domain Eukaryota; kingdom Metazoa; phylum Arthropoda; class Insecta; order Lepidoptera; family Drepanidae; genus Achlya; species Achlya flavicornis. Next base: position 2,796,498 of record OX392468.1, on the reverse strand, counting down.
GATAAGACGAAAATCAGACTGTTCTTCTTTAGATCTTATATTATATGATATTTCAGAATTGTACAGTAAATAGTTCGGAAAATATAGTAATGCGACTGACCTCCTGGATGCAGCAGTGTGCTCGGGTGCACGGGACCTTCCTTATGCAGCAGCACATGCCTCGGCTCCGTAACTAAGTAACAGGTGGGTCCGTCGGAGAGGCACTTCTGGAAGCACCTGGCCGCCTGGTAGAACAGCGCCCACGCGTGCTCCTCGCTGATGGTCGAGTTGAACGCCTGCAGGATCTGCTGCAGGTTGATGCAGTCCGAGGAGTCGAGTGAGAACTCCGTCCCGCCGGTGGCGGCACCTTCTTTGCGCATCATCGCCCTACCCGGCCGGACACCGACAATCCATCATCAGAACTTCACAACACTACACCACGACCGATCGATCGTTACACCTGTTATACACACTGAAAATTTCTCACAAATTGCCGATAAATTGAATTAAATATGCATAATAATAAAGCGTGTTATTGTCAATGCTCCCCCGAAACGTCACTGTCACTTTTTGCTTGGCAAGTGGGTGGCGTGAATTTTTTTTTAATGTTTTGTCGGGTTGTCGAGATGTCGCGCGCGTGCGCGGTGTCGGTCTATGAGCACGCGGTACGTTCGGCCGTGCGTGTCGGCGGCGCGACTGTGACTGGCGCGCGCTCGCTCGCTGCCCGCTCGGCGCTCGCTGCCCGCTGCCCGCTGCCCGCCTCGCTCAGATGCGCCCTACCCCGGAAGCATTTCCCAGTTTCCTCATACTATTTCTGTAAATTTTCTCCAATACCTTCATAGCCTATTAAATTGTCCTCTTGATGAGGTCAAGACTAATCATTCTGCGATACGATCTTTACGACTTCTTAAGGTTCTGCCAAACATTGTAATAGCTCAACTTATCGCTAGCAATAAAACAATGATAATTCAGTCCATTTTCTTTATTTCAGTATGCAATAAATATCGTAGTCATTATCAAATTCATGAATATTAATTAGAAATACACATCTATAATTTTATTCGATATTAGCATCCTTATTACAATACGCTAAGGGTAAAATTTGATCATTGCAATCATCTTTAAATTACTCGTTGAATATTCTAAGTAAATTACAATGAAATAATAGGAATGTGATTAAATTAAAGAATATATTTTAATGATTTTCAAATAATAAAAAAAAAAAAGTATATTAAAATAATTGCATCATGCATGCTTTATGAAAGACACGGTCTTTTATTATAATATCTTTGAAAGTAAAGCCTAAAATAAAAACATAATACATCATTAAAAACTATACTACGACAATAATTTACTTTCACTATTAGTTCTTTAAATTCACAATACTTTGTGTGATTTTATATGTGAATCTATAAAAAAGGAATTGTATTCTGCCTTTCTTTTTAATGGATGACAATATTAATTTTATCACTTAAAATCTCACGGCTCACGTGTATTAATTTAGTTTAACTGAAAAACTTTTTAAATTTACAACGTTAAGTAAAAATCTATTTTGTTTGCAAACCTAGTTTAGGTATTTGACAAAAATGCGCATTATTTTATTTTGTTCATAAACAATCTTATAATATTACCCATTTTACAAAACCAAGAAGGCAGTGCAATTCTTAAACACACCAGCCCCCCTAGACAAGAGCGATAAGAGATTGTTAAAAATCACGTGATATTTCGATTTGAAATGTCAATCCCATACAGAGGTTGATCGTTTACTAACGATGACGATTGTCGACAACCAAATTGTCTAGGGGGACTGGTGTGTTTAAGAATTGCACTGCAGTGATGCGAAAACTCAATAACGCGTAATAATATGTAATATTTACTTACAAAAAAATCACTTCATGCGAACCGTGTCTTATCAGGAGATAAAATAATGGCCAACATTGACTACAAACATTGGACAAACACGCATTTTAAATGTGTTATGTGTCAGACTGCTCGTTATGCTCAGGATAATTACCGAACTATGATATGACAAGATTTTATATAAGAAATGAAGATTTTTATATCCTGAAATAACTTTTTTTATTCGGGCAGTTATTTCTGGATACTAGCATACGATTTTCAAAATGTTGGACTATCATTTTTATTTGCATTAAAAATGTATTTCGAGAATTCGCTCTAATTAAAATAGAACTAAATTCTCATCAAATCCTATCCTATGAACTTGTTTGGCGAGAAAAGCACCAGTCTCTAATCGTATCTAATCAATCACATAAAAAAAAAAAACTTGAGTCATTCGACTCTCACATGCGGGCAATCTAATCTGACTTCGACCAACCCCAAACATTTGGCCAATTGCCGAGAGATTTTATGAGTATTTTAAAGTAAACAAAATCTTTTTTGGGGATTTTTAAACATTTTTTTTTTATAATTAAATTTTAAAAAAAATATAATAAATGCGTAATTTAACACGTTTTTGGTCCTTTACTTATTTAATCCGTTCTTACGTAGATGGGGTCAATACTGAAAATAAATTATTTATAATAAGAGCCACAATGAGATATTTATTAAACTATACTTCAAAATTCTGACGATAAGGACTAATAATAATAAATATAAATGATTATAATGAAGACATAAAATTGATAAACAATACCGTATCTGAATCATCTCCCTGCCTTGTTCCCAATCACTTAAGGACGGCGCAAGATGTATAATACCGTATCTTAATATATAGTTTTAGCCTTGCGATTTTACTCGATGTTGGGGTTGGGACCAATAACCTCTATTAGGTACCTAAAATTGTACTATGAATGAAACCAAATTTAGTAAATGATCACCAACTTTAGTAAATTATCACCATATTTTAATGAGGAGATTGTTGCGCTATTTCTACCTAAATACACAGTTTGTTTGCCAAAAAATGTTGCTATTCTTGATTAACTACCAAGTATGTTACGGTAAGTGTGTTTATTCCACCCAGAACACACACGGGGCACTCCAAATACAGTTGGTTAGGTTAGGTTAGAACTGCGACAATACCGTGCGTGAGCCGAGCGAGCGCAGCGAGCGGTTCCGCGGCAGCGGCCAGCGAGAGCGAGACATCTTTGGTTCTAATTTAATTTTGGTGATCATTTACTATTTTTGTAATATTAATGTATCGGGTCTATTCGAACACAGATTATACAGTGCGCGAATAGACCCGATACATTAATATTACAATGAATTTAGTTCGCGAAAGCTTAAAAAGTACTATTTTTAGCAATATAAAGTGTTTTTTTTCTGGTGGTTCGTTATACATAAGCCATTAATAACAGTACAGACCAATTACTGCATCTAAATGTTTAGTGTGTCCTTGACTTAGCCAATCAGAGCGCATTATCGGTAGTGGGGATTTGGTGGTATATATTTCAAACAAAACTAACGTCATTGCTCTTCTTTGAGTTAATTGTTCGATGACAGCAATATATCTTTCAGAAAGGATTTAATGTAATATAAAACCTATTTGTACGAGTAAAACCGCAAGGCAACAGCTAGTAATAACATCGCTTGAGCGAAATCACAATCCATATGAATGAACAGTGAATAATGTGACTTATATCAAAGAGTTAAGCTCCATTTCGCCACGTTGCGTAACTAATCAGTGTGAATGCTAAAGTGGATTTTAGTTCGTTAACACAAGGCATATGATCCACTGTTCAATCAAAGCGATTTCGTCTGTTGGATAAGACAATAAGGGGTTTACAAGTGCAAAGTTCTTTTTGTGACATTAATATTAATAACTAGATGTCCCGCGCGGTTTTACCCGCATTTCTAATCCAGAATATATTCTATCTGTGTGCCAAATTTCATCCGAATCCGTTCAGTAGTGTTTGCGTGAAAGAGTAACAAACATACATTCATACTCACAAACATTCGCATTTTTAATAATAGTAGGATATTCTGGGATGAACAATTAAAACTAAGTACGATTTAATAGCATCTCAAACGCAATCTTAATCTTGATTTTAAATAGCAAAGGCTTATTAATATCGGATCATTTTATTGCTGGTTTTTAAAATACTAAAGAGTACATACGAGTACATTAGTACCCAACTGATAAGGCGCGTCGTGAATCTTTGTTCGCACAGAAAAGAATGGCCCGAAGATTAACGAAAGAATGCTTAAAACTTACAATCAACCTTAGATCGCTACTATAAGGTTCATAATACACTGCTGCTGTTAGTTCCGTCTCACTCGCAAGTGACGCCCCTCCGCACAAATGGCGGCAGCTGCCGACCAATAGCATTTCCCGCGCTTTGAAAATGTGTCTTCTGCGCAGGTACATCGGTAAGCCATATTAGTTGGGTACTACTGTATGATATTTTTTGTGTAGACATGTTATTCTAGAGATCAAATGACGGATAAGTCGATTAATTATTCATATTTAATTTATAAAATTAATATTTTTTAACATTCTGTATATAATTTTTGTATAGGCAATCCGCTTAACTTGGACAGTAATGGCGACATAGCGCGGATAAAACACTTAACCCAAAAATTTACTAGCTAAGATTTCATTTCCCGCAGCTAGCGCAGACCGTCTAAGTTCAACGCTTTGCCTATAATAATATTTCTTTATTCAAATGTAACGTCTTAGCTAAATGATTACATGTACTCTAAATCATTGAATACAAAGAAATTGCTACATTATAGAAGTAGTGATGCGATTCATGCGAATTACATGCGAGTACCTCGATTAGGTAATACAAATGGCTGGAGGCTTGCGTGTCTTTGTTATGTATAGTATTGTAGTAAGCAATATAACTCGAGTACGAAAACCGTATCAAGTTACTCGAGTACAAACCCACAAAAATCGCATCTACCATTAATTTCCACAAAAATATCACTATCAAAATTCTCACTTCTTCTTCAAACTCCACAATGGGTCCAAAAAGTTCAATGGGTCCTTCATATCTCCGCTCTTCAAGCCTGGGGACTGTTTCATCTCCTCGAAGGACTCGCGGGAGAACTTGTACGGCTTCTGAGAGGTCGTCGGTGTAGGAGGGACCGGCGGGAGGATAGAAGCGCCTGACGGTACTGACACCGCCTCACCGTTGAACATTGTTGTGCCTGTGGGAAATGGACAATGAGAACTGTACACATCAAAAAGTTCTTTCAATGGGATTTATCTCACATAAATCCCGCATACTCAAAATATCTATACTAATACTAGCAGACCCCCGCGGTTTCACCCGCGTACGGTTTCAATTTTCCGCTTCGAAAACCAATGCACGCCACTGATTATTAGACACAACAAATCAAACACAGATATTTTTACAATTAAAACTAAAAACCTATATTATACCTACACAAAAAAACGAACTCAAATCTTATTTAATTATTATAACAACAAATGAGAAAGAAATTAAATTAACTACACTCAAAATATTCTAATGAAATAGAGAAAATGTACTTTTTTTTTTGGCTTCACACGGGTGTGTGTTTTGCCAATTTCCAGTTATATTATATAAGTTCTAGTCACAATAAATCACTTTCACATAGTCCTCAACTCATGCAGTCAGTCACCGTCCATAAAAGTCATGTTATACCTACAGTGGTGGTCATGTACTAAAACTCTTCACGGACTTTTGAAAAGACACGATACACATAATTCATTTCATTTCACTTCACTGGTGCAAATGGATTGATCTTTATTGGATAAAATACCACCGATAATATTCAATAAAACTCAAAATACACGAATTTATCTATATAAAAATTTTAACGCAACGTCACTCTGCTAGTTCCCGCCAAAAACTCCGAGAAAATGAACTTCCAAACAAATTTCGAATTCTAATCCGATTTAAATATTCTTTTATATTTGACATTCCAATTTTAAAAAGCATTTCAGTTTCCAGAACAAATGGCAGATTGAGCAAGCGAAACACGGGCCAAAAAAAGCAATTAGGTACAAATTGAAAAACACATACCTGGTATTCGCTTTTGAATTTGTATTTGCTATGTTTAAAATCTGCTGTATGCTAATTTATTTAAAAGAAAGTGTTTTCCGTTAAATAAAGTTTTTTAAACAAAGCAAATACAAATTCAATAAAGAATACCAGGTAGGTATGTGTTTTTCAATTTTGTATTTGCTTTTTTTGGCCTCGCTCCCGTGTTCCGTTCGCTCCATCTGCCTTATTCTGTAATCTGTGAAAATCGGATTGGGATTTCAAACATGTGTCAAAATAAAAAATGTTATTTAAATCAAAAGTACTAAGGAGTTTTGATATCAACTTCGATGAAAATCACCCCTAAAATAACTTTCTTCCCCTTTTTGACCCCGTTAGGCGATGATTTTCAATAAAATACGAAACTCGTCTTGCATCAATTCTGTTAAGGAAGGTTTATGCAAAATTTGAAGTAGATCGGACCAAGGAATCACGTTGTCCCATACAAACTTTGCCCCCGTTTTTCACCCCCTTAGGGGTAGAATTTCGGAAAATCCTTTCTTATCTGATGCCTACGTCATACAAAGAACAGACCCTCCAAGTTTCAGGTCTCTACGATCAGCGGTTTAGGCTGTGCGTTGATTGTCAGTCAGTCATTCAGGACAAAGCATTTTATATATATAGATAATAAAGCAAAGAGTTTTGTTTTGTTTGTTTGTTTAAACGGGTTAATCTCTGGTACTACAAGTCGGATTCGAAAAATTTATTTTTGTATATGATAGCGAGTTTCATGAGGAACAGGCTTTATGTCGGGAACACGGGAGAAACCGCGGGGGACAGCTAGTAACAAAATTAATGTCATGCTCATAAAATTTCAAATTACCATTACATTGTTCTCAAAATATACTCAAATTATTCCCTAGGCAAAAAAAAAGTTCTCACTAACCAACCCAACTTTATTTTCCTGGTAAATATTAACAAAAATCCATGTCTTACCTGAACAAAGCACACCCTGTACGTAAAACAAGGCAGTTCTGTAAGCGTCCGCCAAGTACTTGGTGTCCTCCAACACATTACTCCTGTGTTTACATAGGTTTATGATGGCCGAATCGAGCATTTCTGCAAAAAAAAAACTATGAGAACAAAACATTTCATTATCATTCTTCAGTCAATTACATTATCAAAAAATATTTGACACGTACTTCTTCTTTTGTCGATCAAACATAAAATTACGAAGATATGGTGTGTTGAAGTTGAACAAGTGACTGCCCCACTATCGAACTTTGACGCGCTTTGACGTGTCCAATAGTTTTGATAATCAAACTGTCTACTAATCAAAAAATTTATTTGTTTCAGGATACATCCCACAATAATAATAAATAATAATATTTCATTCATTCATTCATTCATCCATTCATCCCTATTCCCCCCTTTTCATAATAAATAATATTATGAAAAAAAACTGCGTACGAAGCCAATTAAAAAGATGGAAACAAGAGAATTCCGTGTATCGTATTTTTTTCATCTTGCTCGGACAACTGGAAAGTAACTTTAACAAATAACTTTATAACTAAGGGCATTTGATTAAAAGAAAATTTTATTACAACATACCACATAGATCCATGTACCCAGCGCGCACTTGGCACATGATGACGATGAGTAAGGAGAGCAGAGCGCTCCGTCCCGCTCCCGCGCCGCACTGCACCCACACCCCGCACAGCTGGTTGCTCAGCCGGTTGTCATACGTTACACCCAGGATCTTATCCGCCAGGAGGACCAGTGGGGAGCATACGATCCTATACAATTTAGCTGGTTAACATCCATCGAACAATTAACCAAAAGAAGCGCAAATTTCTCTCCCACAAGGCGCTCAGATTGGCTAAGTCAATGACACGTTGAAGAGAGGTAGAGCGTAACATTTATTCACTCAAAGAGCAGCTGGACTGGGGAAGTACCTCCACCTTACAGAATACCGCAGCCAAGAAACTTAATATTGTGTAAAGTTGTGTTCCTGCGCGTGAGTAAGGTCGCCAGATAGGGGAGAGGGGAAAGGTCGGTAACGCATGCACGAAGCTTCGTGTTGCAAGCCTCCATATGGCTACGACAACCGCTTACCACCAGGCGGGCCGTATGCTTGCTTACCGAGCTAGTCGTATATCAGTGGCGTGCATTCCATATAGGCAAATAAGCAATGCCTACCTCATAAGATTCAATTCAATAATATTTTGATTCAATTAAACTACATAATCACTTTAAATAAAAATTCTAACCTAACATTCAATACGAAATTTCAAACTTTGCCGCGCAGGCACTCGCGAGTTCGCCTCTCAAATTCACGGCAATTCACGCACACTAAAACGATTTCGGCATATTCATACACACACACACACTTCTTTAAGATAATATGACGAAAGCATAAATCACGCTTTTGCTATGCGTAGCATACTGACATTTGACATTCGCGATTTATGGACCAAAAGTAACCTTACCTTCTCTGTTGTAAGTAAAGTAACCCATCCAAATTAAAAAGACTACAGTTACAACTACTTTACCAACATTAGAGCAACTCAAATATAACTTCGCAATTTATTTGTGTTGGTTTGTTTATGGTTTGGCTGGCATTGTATGCATTGCAATGTTGTTGTTATTTACTTATTGTGATTTTGCGAAGTGTATGTATGAAGTGTATTGTGTGTGAAATGAAGAAATTTTGTGGTGAAGATGCAAAATGTGTCGATAAATTATTCCTTTAGTCAGTTTTCGTTTGTTGCTTGTACTTGCTGTAGACCAACTCCAAAACATTCATGGATTTAAATCTAAGGTAAAAATCTTAGACATTTTGACACAGAATATTATGTTTATTAAACACCTGGCTATCTGGGTGCTGTTATTCGAATCTATTATTCTGTTATTATGTATTTTGTTTGCTAATGAATCATACCAAATGTGTGTGGAATGATACGCTGACCTAAACAATTTTACGAATCGGGTCAAAAAACATAATCTATCTAGGAGGCATATTTAGGCGTGTATGGCCATGATTTCTTCTGCCTACCTAGTCCGAAAACCAATGCACGCCACTGTCGTATATAAAAATGAAAAAAACGCATGCGCTCAGCTTGGCTAAGTCAAGGACACATTACTACTACTAGTTGGGGAACACCCTCGATCGGACCTCGATATTAATATCTAAGTTCATCTAACACATTGTTTATAAAAGCTTAAGATTTCTAAGAAGGGTAGAGCAAAACATTTTTCCGCACAAAGAACACCTCGACTGGGGAAATAATGCTATAAAATCTGTGGTTTCTGCCTACTCCAATGATAGGAGGCCGATATGTACGCGCAAAACTGCTTGAATGGTAGAGGTGTGTAACTCAGCTTTGAACCAGCTCAATGAACCAGATCACACGGGTTTGAGCCGTTGAGCTACAGCTCAACATCAAAATGACTAGCTCACGGCTCAATCCAACTCCTATTGTATATGCGACTCCCTCCATAGATTATTCTCTTGATTCTAATTAACGAATTATTATCGTTCTAAAACATTTAAATTCTTAATAATTTAATTCAATAAATAAATAGGTATGTAAGTTACATAACTAGATAATATAAAACGACAAATAATTCCAACTCTAAAATATGAAAAGAGTCGCTTAGCGGAGTCGAACGAATCGCGGCGGCAGCTCAGTCGGATCGATTCGACTCGTACGCAGTGAGCGTGCGCGCGTATCGTAGACTGTAGGTACAAATTGAGCTGATCTGCGAGCTGAGTCATTGAACCGGCTCACATACCTGAGCCGTGAGCTGTTATGCAGCTCGCGTATTTTTGATGAGTTACACATACACACCTCTATTGAATGGTATTTAAAAAAATACAAATCATGTCCCATATCATCTTGCATGCGTCAATCGCATGGTCAGATCGATCTAGATAATGTACAATCGTAGGGTATTTTAGTAAACGTGATCGATCACAAGATAACGGAATCCTGCTGGTTTCTCGACGACGGGCCAGTTGGCGCAGTTGGTTAAGGTTCACCTTACGCGCCGCAGGTCGTGGGTTCGATTCCCACACAGGACATGCATTTGTGTGCATGAACATGTCTGTATGTCCTGAGTCTGGGTGTAATTATGTATATTAAGTATGTATTTACAAACAAAAAGTATGTATATGTATTATATCAGTTATCTGGTTTCCATAGTACAAGCTCTGCTTAGTTTGGGATCAGATGACCGTGTGTGAGAAATGTCCCAGGATATTTATTTATTTATTTATTATTTATTCTAAAATACTCTTGCCTTATTGTTCGAGAACATGGATGTACCTCTTAATTACACACGTAGCTGTAGGTAGGTACTGCTGTTCTATACTCAAGATATACAAGTAGCATTATATCTTAGATGAATTTAAGTAAGTCTAGAATAGATTGTGATAATCGAAAAGAACCTTATGTCATCGAACCAGGATTCAAATTAAAAAAAAAAACTTTCAAAAAAAAATTAGCAAACTGTTAAGCAATTAGACACATACTTCTCTCATACATTGAATTTTCAATTGCTTTCAATAAAATTAAATAGCAAACTGTTAAGCAATTAGACACATACTTCTCTCATTAGAAAAATCAAAAAATTGACCGAATTTTATTGAACCATCAGACCACCGAAATGAGATGTGTCCCAGCCCTTTGGATCGACCTAAAAGCTATCCGTAGTGGACTGGATACGGATAGCTATGAACCGGTAGGAGTTTTAGCCTTTGAGAGACCATGTCCAAAGTCCAATCTACCTCCACCTTGATGTAAAAAAAAACACTAGTTTCTGCAAGTTCTAAATATCATACTCACTTCGCCGGGAACACATTAATCTGATAATGCGTGACGTTCAGAACAGTTTTGCCGCTCGTCACCGTCAGTTTTCTCTCAGTCCAGTGTACGGTACATATGACGTCATCCAACACTACTTTAATATTCCCAGATAGGTCTAAAGACTGTCCTTTTGCCGTTGGCCAGTAGGATTTACCTTGCATCTGTAGAAAAGATTTTATATTAGTTTTTCTTCATAACATAACTAATCAAAACAAAATGCTTTATATCCGTAATTTATTGACATAGAAAGAATATAGCTATTTTTATAAGGAGCTGACCATACCATACAATGTTTGTGGGTGATATTTTTTAAATAATGACATCAAAACTAATTGATCTATCAGATTCAACCAAATATATCGATAAACGATACACCCACATTTTCATGTACGATTAAAATTTAAATAAACATTATAGTTTTACTAATCAATAAGCCCATAGTTCGGTCGATAACGTCGAAATTAGCATAACATTGTTGCTTACCTCAATTTCACTCAGAAGACATACTATGCAGCTGATTTTGTTCTCTAGAACAGCTTTCCAGAATATGCTGTATTCGTGTTCAGTCGGGTTCTTTGATATCACAAGGGGTACACACCATGGGGCTAATTGCTGTAACAAAAATTAAGATGAATTCTAAATTTGAAGTAGACATTAATGGACTCGTAAACGTATCTTTTTTTTAGCTACCCTTGACCAACTTGTTAGAAATAAAAGCTATAACGACAACGATAGAAAGAGTATACAAAAATGAGCTCTATGTCTTCTAGTTATCGTCTATTAGTGCTGCGTGTTGTTAGATACTCACTAGGTGAATCAACATGAAATCAGAAAAGTTTTATCAATGGCATAAGATAGTGAGTTTTTTAAGCTATTGCATAGCTTCTATCGCGGGCCTTGAGCGTGGAGACCGAATCCAGAAATTCCGTAACGAAAATAACCTAACACCCCCCACTCCGACCCGCACAGCGGTGATACTTTTTAGTTTTGCCATCTATCGATGAATAGCACAACTTTTAATGACTTTTTGAAATATCACGCTTGTCTCTTTAGTTCAGCAACCCGCCTCTAGGTGGCATTGATGCAATAGCTTTACCGGGGCAGTCTCAGAGTGCCACACGTTTTTTTTTCGTGTAAGCCGATTCCGCGTCGATGTATTTTATTTGGTGAGACACGCACCTATGATATTTACCTCACTCTACTCCTTTTAATTATTATTCTAAACAGATTTTGATTGGATTATCGCACTGTTTCTACTAACCTTATAATACGAAGCATTGATAAATGCATCGGGATCAGACTTGAGGGTTAGTCTCGTGTCATCGAAGGGCACTACTTCTGTGACAATATTCCCATTCGTGTACTGCATGGCTATTGTCTTTGATCTTGTCATGTTCTCTTTTGTCTGTTAAAGAAAAAAATAAATGACTGTAGAACAAACACGAGGACGTATTATTAAATATTCCATGACACCAAGCCAAAAATCAGGTCCCGCGGCGGCAGAATATAATCCATCGTGTCAGGGGCAGGGCCACCGAGCTACAAGGGCCTCGAACGTGTGTAAGCAAAGCAAAAATCGTAAAATTCTTAACCCCTTCCCAACGAATTTTGATATAGGGCCTGTCTAGGGTAGCTACACCACTGCATCGTGTGTAGGTACTTCGATATAAAATCCTCTTTGACTTCATCTACATACAGTCAATTAATTTTCAAATACTTATCAATGAAATGACAGTCGGGTCAATTAATGCTGTTAGTAATATTTTCAAAGTCAACGCCATTTATTCAATTTAGACCCTAGTAGAATACTTATGAATGCCAAAGCTACTGAAGCTACCTGAGTACCTTCCTTCAAATGAGAACAAGCAAGAAACTTAGCAAAGTTGTATTTTTTTAATATTTTATAACTGACCTTATGTTGTTGAAGTCTAAGATGATATTACATAGAACACACGCGAGCGCTGCTGCCATGCACTTTTGATCCCAGGGAAATATAGTGAAATAAAAAATTACAAACCTGTACATCTTGGAATGACTTCCATTTAGAATCTAAAAGCGTTATACCACCAGAAGTTTTGTCAGTCAACGAGTCAACCAATTTCTGGAGATTCTTCACTTCTTGAGTAAACTTGTTCATCAAACTTGGGTCGGTGAATATATCCCTTTTTGCAGGCCTTTCTATCACCTCCTGCTTTGGCACTATCTTCTTTACTGGTTCCAGTTTCGGCATTACTACCGGCTTTTTTATAGCACTTTCTGATATCTGTGGTACTTTAATTTCTGGCATAAGTGGTTTATGTTCTACGGAAAAGTCTATATCTGATAGTAAGTCGAAAACTGATGGTTCAGGATTTGATTTAGGTTGGTTTTCCTCTGGCTTGCCAACAGATTCTTGCTCTACTTTTGGTGGTTCGTCTTGATTAGAATACTCGGGGTGCTGTTCACTTTGGTTGCTTATATTGTCAGCAACTTGGTCACTTACATAACCACTATGTTGGGTATTCATAGATACAGTATTTTCATTAACAACAGTTTCTGAATTTTGATCATATACTGTGTTCTGATTATTTGTACAAGCAATATTTGGATTATTTAGAGCCTGATTAAAATTAGGCTGCTCTGTGACATTCTCGGTTGGTGACGACACTGAAAATGTATTTTAATTATTTGAATAAAATTCCATAATATTTTAAATAAGTTTATTATACATGTGTTAGTATACAGGTACATAAATGATGTTAGTATACAATACAAATTTATAAAACCTTACCTTGATTGCTGGTAAAAGTAACACTCGTGTCGCGCTCATTACCCGACTGCATATAAGTCGACTGATTCATATTAGCGCCGTAGTTTGTAGAAACGGGCTCTGAGCTTGGCACACCTTCATTTGACTGGTTAGTCGTGGTCAAATATCCATAAGGCGAGTTATAATAAATCTGATCATTCTGCTGTTGCATTGACGATTGTGGCATCTCTGATGGCGACTGTAGAGTTTCACACGTCCCAGCACTAGTATAAACTCCTTGAACAGGGCAATTTGCACTGTTGTCCATAGACTGAGGGCTAATAGTCCCCTGTCCAGTACTATCGCCCATATACGAATTTTGAGACCCATAGTTGTAATCATAGTTTCCCGTAGCAGTGTTGAAGTTATAACCCGGGTGATTTTGGTAGGTCTGCCCGTAGTTTTGATTTGATTGATCAGGGTATGCGTATGCATTGGTCGACTGATAGTGTTGTTCGGGATTTGGTTGGGGGGTGGTATAATTTTGGGCGTTCGCATCGTAGGTTTGGTAACCATGCTGGTAGGTCATGGTTGATAGTGCTTCACCGGTCACATGGGATTTTATGGGCTTGTCCATAGCATCCAATTGAGATTGAGGGGGTATATAGCTACTGTCAGTTTCAGAATAAGGGTTATAAGTCTGTGCAGTTGCCACTGTATTCGCCATACTAGTGGTTGAAGTCAAGCCATCAGCATTAGTGTAAACCGGATAACTCTGAGATGCGCTTGAGTACGCACCAGCTTGGCTATATTGGGGATCTGCACTTGAGAACGACACATTAGTATTAACAGTTTGACCGTATTGCGATTCGCTGCTATACGGATAATTTAAAGAGTTGTAATCAGAATTTATAGAAGACGCCATGCTTGTGTTCGAATTGTGGAGAGCGTGGCTATAAGTTGCAACATTTGGAGTTGTAGCGATGGGATATTGAACGCTGTAATAAGTCTGCGAATATTCTGCTCCGTAATTAGGTGGTTCAGATTTAGGCCCGGACACATGCATTTGTGCGAAGTTCACGTTTAGATCTGTCTGATTGGCTGCACTGTAGGAGGGGACTGAAGGCGCTTCGGGAATCGCCTGGTTATTTTGCATATATTGATCAGGGTACATATTGTATTGGTTATTAGGAGCGACATTCGCTTGGCTGACATTCGTCGTGTACGGCACAGGGTTTTGAGAATCTGTTACGATCGTCGAACTGTTATGAGTTGCCGAATAGTAAGGATTAGAGTAAATCTGATGCTGTGGATCGGGCCCTTGGCTGGAATACTGCGAAGGCGTATATGACGTGGAATATCCATAATTTGACCCATCATCGTAGAGTTTATCGTAAGCTTTGCTTGTCGCGGGATATGCATAGTTAGGGGGTGCGGAATAAGGGTCATGTTCGGATGGCGCGTAAGGGGTCGCGTATCGATCATGTGGGTTCTGTAGATTTTGCATCTGTGGCATTACTACGCCGTCGGGTAACTGCATTTGTGTCGGATCTGTGGCTGTAAGAAAATATTCAAATAAAGAAGACGTAAAAGAAAGAAGATTAGAAACAGAAAAAGGAGAAAAGGAAACGTTATTTATTATGTGCAAAGATAATGGTCTTACCTTCAGAGCCGACTGGCGTTGGTCGCACCGAAGTAGGATAGATTGATTCCGGGTAGTATGTTTCTGTTGGTATGGACTCAATTTGAGCTGCAATAGAAAAAAAAACATGTCATCACAACATAAAATCGACAGCAAGTTTATGCTCCCTTCATATTATTATTATTATAGTATGACTCGAGATATGAAAAATGGTTTACGAGCCGTAAGTAAACCAATCGAAGAAACTTGGTACTCTGGAAATCTATTATGATCATGAACTATCGACAGGCCAGTTGGCCCGGTTGGTTAAGATTCCACCTATTGCACCGCCCCGGTCGTGGCTTCGCTTCCCACACAGGACATGCATTTGTGTGCATGAACGAAGATGTCTGTATGTCCTGAGTCTGCGTGTAATTATGTATATTAAGTATGTATTTATGGCTGACAGGCCAGTTGGCGCAGTTGGTTAAGACTCTGGTAAAGATTCCACCTATTGCGCCGTGGGTTCGATTCACGCACAGCACATGAATTTGTGTGCATGAACATGTATGTATGTCCTGAATCTGGGTGTAATTATGTATATTATGTATGTATTTACAAACAAAAAGTAGTATATGTATGTATATCAGTTATCTGGTTTCCATAGTACAAGCTCTGCTTAGTTTGGGATCAGATGACCGTGTGTGAGGAATGTCCCGGGATATTAAAAAAAAAAAAAAAAAAGTAGTATAGGTAGCATATCAGTCATCTTGTTTCCATAGCACAAGCTTAGTTTGGGATCAGATAACCGTGTGTGAGGAATGTCCCAGGAGGAATAATTACCGTGAGGTGCACCACCTCTGGGGAGCGTCCTATTCTTCATATAAGGCAGGTAGTCCTTCAGTTTCCGAGGGGGCCCGCTCGTGGGGCTCGGCGTCACGTCGGACGATTTCGATGCGGCTGATGGAGTGGGACTCGGCGTAGGCGCTGTTTATTCAATATTTTGTTTTATTTCTACAAGGTTTAGGTTACAATTTTAATGGCCAGGTCAAGAAATATTTATGAATCTTCAGTTCAGTATTTTGAAGGTACAGGAAAATGCTTTTCTTTAAGAAAGTGTGGGAGATTTTTATCAGCAATGTGTCATGTACATTTTAATCAATTTAAGAAAATACCTCCGCTTACTCATATCTGAAATATCTAGAATCTAAAAAATTACGCACGGCCTATACTACGAAAATCGATACAAAATAGTCCGATCATCGTTGTCAATCAATTAGCCAATAGAATTGCACAAAATTTACGTATCTTCAGTTTTCCAGCAATTCTATTGATTAATATTTGACAACTATGATCGGACTATCGTATATCGTTTTTCGTAGTACAACCTCAGATATCTTCGTCTGAAGTCTAACAGTCAGATGCATCTAAATAATAGTACATTATGATACATGTGTGCACAATTGATAATTACAGACGAGGCAGTATTTAGATGAGGGAGCCGAGAGTGTAATGATCAATGCACACGCGTGTCATACGACGTTTTTCAACACACTGGCGAGGAAAAATCAGACTTATATTTTTCGTTAAGTAGATTTTCCCATTGGAAAATCGGTGCAATAAGAGCCACTTTACGAGCGAGTGTATTGATAAAATTATATTCAAATTTCGAGTAAGGCACTTCTCCAACCGCCGACGATGAATGAGTAACGAGTAAAACTAGTAACTAGAAACGAGTTGGCGAGCAGCGGGAAGCGAGTGTGTAGTTCCGAGTTTTGTCGCTGGGCTATCAGCGAGTGTCCGAGTGCGACTGGCGATTACTTGCACTCTAGGTAGAAATGAACGCTGTTCTGCTTTCGGCGTAAGTTCTGACCGCCAAGCGAGCATCGCTGAGCGAGTATTATCTTTGATAGCTCTTGTCGCTCAGCGACAAACTAGTGGAGCTAGTCCTCGCCGGAGGTGTGAACAGTCAGCGATCAACTATTAATATAATGCGTCTCTTTTGTTTACACGGAATGTTTTTTTTTATACGACTAATTCGGTAAACAAGCATACGGCCCGCCTGATGGTAAGCGGTTACCGTAGCCATATGGACGCTTGGAACACAAGAAGCATCGCTCACGCGTTACCGACCTTTCCCCCCTCCCCATGAGCTCTGGCGACTCACGCGCAGGAACACAACTTTACAAAACATAAAGTTATTTGGCTGCGGTATTCTGTAAGGTGGAGGTACATCCCCAGTCGAGCTGCTCTTTGAGCGAATAAACGCTATGCTCTACCTCTCTCAAAATGTTTATCTATTGTACGTTTCTTGGCTGAGAAAATAGCCGATAGTTAGTCGGTTCCTCGCCGGCGGTGGGACAACTGCCTACTGGCAACCTCTATAATTCCTATAATAAGGGGTATATCACGTTTGGTAGTGTTAGTGGCGAGCAGCTGCGCCCTCTCCTCCCGCTGCACCTGGCACGTGCTCCGCAGGCGCGCGTGCAGCTGCGCCACGCTGTGCCCCAGCTTGCCGTAGAACTCCAGCCCCTTGCGGCACTTGCCCAGCAGCTCCTCGTATGTGTCGTATGACGTCACCAACGCTGCGGAACGACACAGCTTGTGGAAAATATACCCTACTAGCTGCCTCGCGCGATTTCACCCGCGTTCCCGTGATAAAAAGTAGCGTATAATACTCGGGGATAATGTAGCTTCCTATTAGTTAAAGAATTTTTAGAATCCGACTGGTAGATCCAGAGATTAGCCCGTTTAAACAAACAAACATACAAACAAAAAACTCCTCCGCTTTATTATTAGTATAGATTACCAGGGGCGTAGCTATCGCCATTAATGATACGGAGCCCCCGGGCTACAGAGGCCCCGAACGCGTGTAAGCAAAAAAAACCGGCCAAGTGCGAGTCAGACTCGCGCACCGAGGGTTCCGTACAAACCTGTAGGTATATAAGTAAATGGTAGTATAGACCTGAGTATTTGATATTAATTTCAATTTATGACCTATTAAAAAAAAACTACTTACTAGATCTCGTTCAAACCAATTTTCAGTGGAAGTTTGCACTGTAATGTACATCATATATTTTTTATAGATTTATCATTCTCTTATTTTAGAAGTTACAGGGGGGGGGACACACATATTACCACTTTGGAAGTGTCTCTCGCGCAAACTATTCAGTTTAGAAAAAAATGATATTAGAAACCTCAATATCATTTTTGAAGACCTATCCATAGACACCCCACACTTATGGGTTTGATGAAAAAAAAAATTTGAGTTTCAGTTCTAAGTATGGGGAACCCCCAAAATTTATTGTTTTTTTTCTATTTTTGTGTAAAAATCTTAATGCGGTTCACAGAATACATCTACTTACCAAGTTTCAACATTATAGTTCTTATAGTTTCGGAAATAAATGGCTGTGACATACACGGACAGACAGACAGACAGACAGACAGACAGACAGACAGACAGACAGACAGACAGACAGACAGACAGACAGACAGACAGACAGACAGACAGACAGACAGACATGACGAATCTATAAGGGTTCCGTTTTTTGCCATTTGGCTACGGAACCCTAATTACTAAAATAATTGGTTTGTTTTACAAAAAACTTAAACCGACTTCAAAGTACACTAAGAAGTTATCAAATCCTGATCTGATGACAATTGGACCAAACGGGAAGTGTACCCTTCCAAACAAAAAAAGATTTTTCCAAATAGGTTAATAAATGACGAAGTTATGAGGTAGGTAACAAACTTAAAAAAAATACAACCGAATTAAGAACCTCCTCCTTTTTTGAATAAATACCCTCCATTTGGATTCGCCGCAGTCAGGTGACTTCCCCCAACAAATGTTAATACAGGCCCCGTCTAAGGCAGGCTGCGCAACTGCTTATTGCGGTATAGTGAGGTTTATTTAAATCTATGGTTTATAAAACGTGTAACAGAAAGTTATATCTATACACGACTTCTTTGGTACTATACTCTATTTCACATAGGATGAGTCGTCAAGATCAAGGATTTTTTACGAATATCTAGTGAAATTCCATTAGATTACTCTGAAATAGTACTCACAATAAGTATTTCATAAAACCTCGCTCTATAATAGTATTCATTCAACCATTGTCTCATGCTATTTGAAATGTACTATAGGCTCACAGATCGCGAATAAGAAAATTTTGTAGCAATTGACGTGAAAACATAATTACCCTCATTGAGCGGTGAAACGTTGGTTATTATTTAGCAAAAATGTGGTATTAATTTTTTGTGTCATTTATTTTGAGCTAAAACTTTTTAAAGAGTCTGTACCTAATGTAGACTTCACCCCTTTCGGAAAGATACACCCTTTCCGACACACATTGTATAATAATTTGGATGAACCTTATGTTGAAGCGATAAGGGCTATTTTTGTTGACATGTTTTAGACTTGTTGTGATAAAATATCCTAAGAATGAAAAACTATGATGTATTTGGGCTGAACTTTGGTTTTGGAAATGAATGTTTGAGCATCTGATAAGGAATGATTATGGGGTCGACTTTCGACACGAGTAAACATTTTGAAAAGTTGAAATATATCGCTGAGCAACTAACGGTGCGATCAGTTCCACATCATCACTTACCATGGTGAGATTGTAATTAAATAAAAACCAACCCATCGAAGTCGATCTTGTATAGAAGTTTTACAACTGAATCCTATATCTTTCTTTGCGCGCGTGTTGCTAAGAAATATCAATATTGACAATTCATTAATACATTATTAGCCTCGGGTAAAAGTAAACAAATAAAACATACATATTAACTTACCATTGATAAGCCCCTCACGTTTCCTCAATACATCGGTAAGCAAGCGTCGAGATTCTCCGTACGACGCGTAAAGTGACGTCAGTCTATTGATTATATTCTCCTGCGCCGCTAGGTTTTGTTCAATTATTTTTTTCTACAAAAAAAGTATGCAATTTAAAGTATATCTGAGTACAGATGGGCTTTTTATAATACGTACTCCGTATAAATGTAGAGCTAATGTCAAGATTTGCCTAAAATATGGCCAGTTAGGGTATACAAACTACACATTTTATTTAGAGGTATTTAATCGATGAGAGGTCGCAAAGATGTGAGCATGTTGGTCCGGCCAGGCATTACGGGAGTGGTACGTGGCAGGCGTACCTACCTATTCAGAAGTAGGTGCTAAGGGAACTAAACAAACATTATTTCCCAAATATTTTCGCCCTTTTTTGACAAAGCACCCGTTACCCAACAGAATGGAAGGGATAGATAGATAACTTTTTATTGTACTCTAATGTATACCAAAAAAAACAATGAGCGGTCTTATTGCTAAGAACAGATCTCTTCCAGACAACCTTTGGATGGAGAGGAATCAATATACTATAAAAGACGGTGGTGTCATTTTATTATAAAGAAATAAAAAAGATAATTCAATAAATAAAATATATATTAAATACGTATACAAATAATGTACACATATAAATATATATATAGGGATCTTTATTCTATGTATAATAATAATAAATAAATAAATAATAAGCTTGCTTTAGGCCTCCGACTGACCCCAGGAGTTATAACGAGGCCGAGGATGTAGCACGCTTACCCACATAATGCCATTTCACTCTGGCCTTGAAGACATCTAAACTCGAATTTTTAATTAGAGTCCAAAAAGGTAAACAAAGGTGTTACCATCGTAGAAAAACTATTGTTAAACTGTCGATTATCGATTTTAGTGAAAAAAAATAGTTAGAATTTATTTTTATCTCTATTCTAAAACTTTTCAAACGACTAAACACACTGAATCAAAAAGATTTGTAAATAGCTGTAACATACACTTTATTTTAAAGAAAACAGTTTTTTCTGCCGAAAAATATTTATGGTACTCGCAACACCAACGAGGTCCATAACATTTTGATCCATTTTTATGCCAAAATTTTGCCGACTTCATTATTTGGTTTGAGCTGTTATGAAACTTATCTGCCATTGGCATTTCATTGTTGAATTTTTGTTTTCTGTTATTGTTAAGTTCAGTGGTGAAGATTTCTCTTGCAACCCGCATGAAATACTTTTTTTTCGTCAAGACCAATGTCACGTCACGTGTATTCCTTTTTTAACATAGGTGCCTACATAAATATTAGAACCCCAGAGATCGTCTATAATGATTTATGGGATAAACATGCAGCAAAAAAAAATCTACTCAGACTTATAATGTCAAAAAATGTTTTCAACACCTGGAATCTCACTTTGACAGTGACTGACAGTGACGTTTCTTTGTTTACCTTTTTGGACTCTAATTAAAAATTCGAGTATAGGTGTCATATACCCCCGGAAGAGAACATCCCCGGATCTGGCCAGTACGTGGAGGGGAGGGGGAGGACCGCTATAATAACAAGTACACCAACCTTAGGAGTATGTTTCTCCAGCTCCAGTTTATAAACCTCCTCGGGTGGTTCGGTGGAGCGAGCCAGTAACTGTGCCGTGATGTCATCAGTGGCGACTTGTTCCCGCAACTGTTGCACCAGCGCGTCCCGCTGCGCCTGCATCTCGCGAGCCTTGCCCACCACGCGACGCATCTCCATCATGGTGTCGCGGTCTAAGCCCTCTGAGGAGATTCATCTCAGATAGTGTATTGTGAAAATACACTCCACTCAAATATTCACATCTCATGCATACAGTGGAGGAATACGCAATTCTGTTGCAATCAGTTTCAATTTGAAACCGATTTCGATCGTCTCCATTTCACCTTGAAAAAATATGCTTTAGTATGTCCAGATGTCCGGATTTCCCGCTGTTCTCTACAGGTCGCACTTCTTATCCGATTCTCGTGAAATTTTATGAGCAGGTTCGGTAATTATAAAGATTTTATTTTTGTCAAGTCTGTTTTGTGGTTTTTTTTTAAATAAAGGAGCCACTACTCGTTGGAAAACCGGTGTATTTAACCAGTTTTAAATTGAAACTGATTGCAACAACAAAGTTACGTAAAGCCACACAGGCCTATTACAATACCATAAAAAATTCAGTTACGCCCGCATACGGCAAACAACCGGCAGCTGACATTTTACTGGAGAGAAATCTCTACAGAAAATTCTCTTCCTTAGAAGAGAAATCATCATATAATGAGAATTAATTCGACCCGACGATCGGGCCTAAAAAAACAACAAAGAAGACCAGAATAAAATACAAGAGAGACGTTATACAGTTCATATAAAAAAAACATGTGACTCACCAATATTCTCAATGCTGGGTATTTTACTTTCCAGCACATCCAGCGGTTGAGACAGCAGCCTCAAGTTAGCGATATGGAGGGTCATAGCTTTGTGCAGCACCTGGTTACTCTCGTTAGTGCGAGTATGAGCTTCCAAATACTTGTGGTACTCTCGAGACAATTCCGTTTGTACAATCGATGGGGGACGGGGACCCATCACCTTTTGGTACTCCTTCTCTTTTAGGGTTTCTTCCTGTGATGTAAAATACTAATTGTAGATAGTGATAGACGTGACGGTTGGCAGGGATGTTAGAGACAGTCACTGACTGCCACAACTTTAATCATAAACTGATTTGATTGCAGTACTCCAATATTTTTCACCATAGGAAAGTGTTAGCAGTCATAGAGTAATCATCATCAACAGCCTATAATGTCCCACTGCTGAGCACAGGCCTAGTTTCACAAATGAGGGTGAAAGGGAATGGGCAGATACTCCACCACGCGTGCCCACTGCGGATCGGTGGAGTTAGGCTGGTGGTCAACCTACTGTTGGAGTTATTGAGACGCCTAGGAGGCATCCAACTAGCTTAATGATTATCACAATTAACTGATAACCGGGACTAACGGCTTTGCGTACTTTCCGAAGCACGGATAATTGGACTGTTTTACAAAAAACTTCACTTCACACCTGGTATGTATGGAGTAGGCTTCTTGATAAGGAAACGTCAAGAAAACATTATAGAAAGCTTTACCGGCTTCACCGAAAGAGTCGCGTTGCTAAATGTCATGATCGAAGGGACCAAAATATCCATTATACAAGTATACGCTCCAACTGAAAAAGCAAGCGAAGAGGATATCGATAACTTCTATACAACAGTGCGCAAAGCAATAGCAGCTGCTCACAAAGATTACATACTGATGGGAGACTACAATGCCAAAATAGGGAAGCCAAAACGAGAAGAAAATCTGGTCATGAAACCTTATGGATACGGCGAAAGGAATGAAAGAGGCCAAATATTAATTAATTTTGCAATTGAAAATAAGCTTGCAATTCTAAACACATTTTTCAGGAAAAAAACAAAAAATAAATGGACTTGGAGATCTCCTGACGGAAAATATAAAAATGAAATTGATTTTATGCTATCTAACCAACCACACATGTTTCAAAACATAGAAGTATTGAATTTAAACTACCCCTCCGACCACAGACCAGTAAGAGCTACAGTAACATTCACACAAACGAAAAAGAGCAGAGCTAAATACCACATTCAGCAAAATACTTCTTTAAAAAACGACGACGAGATACAAAAATATAATGAATGTCTAAGATCTGACGAATCACAAAGCCTACTTGATCTCCCAGAGAATACATCTGTGCAGAAATATCATGACAATATTATAACAGCTATCAACAAAAGTTTACAGGATGTTGAAAGAACAATATCAAAACCCATTAAATCTCATAAAATATTGTCAGAACGGACATTACATCTTCTTAAAAAGAGACAGGAGTTGCAAAAAAGAAAAATTAAAGACCGAGCTACAAAAAACCAAATCTCCGCCCTCTATAAGCTAGTAAATAAATACATAAAGAAAGATTATGCAAACCACAGATATAACACTATTGAAAAACATCTAAACAAATCAGGAAGTTCGAAAAATGCATTCAAAGAACTGAGACTGTACAAAACATGGATCAACGGACTGGAAAAAGATGGTAAAACAGTACAAAACCGAAATGAGGTCATTAACGCAACAACTGAATACTACAAAAACCTATACAGTGCCAGAGAATATAACGTCAGTAACACTGACCAAAGTACCACATACCTAAGTGACCACAAAAGTATAACAAAAATAGAGATAAACGAAGTCATAAGAGCAATGAAAAATCTAAAACTAAATAAAAGCCCAGGTGCGGATAATATCACAAATGAAGCCTTAAAACTAGCTACACCTGTGCTAGCTCTACCCTTTACAAAATTGTTCAACTCTATCCTAGAAACTGGAGAAACACCCACTCAATGGTCAGAATCCAACATCATTCTGATCTACAAAAAAGGAGACCCAAAAGACGTCGGAAACTACAGACCAATAAGTCTACTATCGTGCATTTACAAGCTTTTCTCCTCAATTATTAACGAGAGAATAAGCACCACACTAGAAGCAAGACAACCTGTGGAACAAGCGGGCTTCAGAAAAGGTTTCTCTACTATCGACCACATCCACACACTAGAGATTCTCATAGACAAATATCAGGAAATGCAGAGGCCACTCTATCTTGCATTCATTGACTACCAGAAGGCCTTTGACACCATATCTCATGAAAGCCTCTGGGAAACTCTAAGATCTCAAAATGTAGAAGAACAATACATACAAGTAATCAAAAACATCTATAAGAACAGTAAGAGCAGAGTAAAACTAGAGACAACAGGCCCCTGGTTTCCCATAAAAAGAGGAGTAAAACAAGGAGATCCTTTATCCCCAATTCTGTTTATAGCCGCACTGGAATCCATAATAAACACTCTAGATTGGAGGGGATACGGGATACCGATCAAAAACGACAAGTTAAGCCACCTACGTTTTGCGGACGACCTAGTGTTAATTTCAGAAACTGGATCACAATTACAATCTATGATAGAATCACTAAATGAGGCTAGTAAGAAAGTAGGTTTAGAAATGAACCACTCTAAAACTATGCTTATGACTAACAACACCAAGATGTCAATATCGGTCGAAGGTGAACCACTGAAATACACAGAAGTATATACATACCTTGGCAAGCAAATAGGGTTTAACCGAACTTGCAACGACCTTGAAGTGAACCGTAGAGTTCAACTCACGTGGAACAAATACTGGAGTTTAAGAGAAATATTTAAAAGCAACTTACCTACTTACCTCAAAACTAAAGTCTTTAACTCTTGCCTTCTACCTTGCCTTACATACGGGTGTCAAACATGGAAATTCAGTAGTAATATACAAACGAGGTTAGTCACCTGTCAAAGAGGAATAGAGCGTAGTATGCTGAATATAAAGAAAATACAGAAAATACGACATTCAAAGATCAGACAAACCACCAAAGCAACTGATGTTCTAGCACAAGCTTTAACATCAAAATGGAAATGGGCTGGGCATGTAGCGCGCCTCCAAGACCAAAGATGGACGAAACGGGCAACAACATGGAATTCCCACAAGGGAAACGAAAGATAGGAAGACCTTACGCTAGATGGGACGATGACATTAAGAAAATAGTTGGCTCAAACTGGGTTAAAATAGCCCAATCTAGACAAGACTGGCAATCTTTGGAGGAGGCCTTCACCTGTAGAGGGGTTCTTGCAAGAAAAAATCAAAATTGAACCACCTTCAATTTTATTAGTATTATTAATATTTTTTATGTAAATTGGGTTTTGTTTTGTTAGTTTTATTTGTAAATTATTTTAAAAGTTATTTTTGCAGGAAATAAAAAGGCTTTATTATTATTATTATTATTACAAAAAACTTAAACCGACTTCAAAGTACACTAAGACGTTATCAAATCCTGATCTGATGACAATGGGACCAAACGGGAAGTGTACCCTTCCAGACAAAAGAAGAATTTTCCAAATCGGTTAATAAATGACGGAGTTATGGGGTAACAAACATAAAAAAAAATAAAAAAAACATACAACCGAATTGAGAACCTCCTCCTTTTTTTTAAGTCGGTTAAAAACGCTCGAGTTGAAATACCACTAGGCGGTTACCCATCTAAGTAACGGCCTCACCGGTGGAAGCTTATTTTTGCCAGTCGATTAAGAGCGGGCCACCACAAGCGTTTCCTTACATTTCATAATTAATGAACATAAAAAGTACCAATTTCAATGGCCAGAAAAGTAGTATCTGTCTGTTATTTTGAAATTAAAGTTTTTGTATTTATTAGAGGAATAGCTTAAATGACCCTTAAAGTAGTGGGAATAGAATTCATTGGATTATATTAAAATACCTGAATAACATCCTTGATTTCCGCAAGGGAATGTTCGACGTCGCTGATAATTTCGGCGAGATTGTTCATAGAATCAACCAGCGTTTGAATCACTTCTGTTTTAGCGTTCATCGCCGCGCACCTATCTACTATTTCTTCGGGTATGCTGAAATTATCATGAATGCATTACTAAATGTAGGTTTATTTGGTGGTCTGTGGTTTATGACTGTCAGTCTAAGGACTTTCAAGGCCAGAATGAATAGGTTTTTCTGGGTAAGCGTGTTCAATGTTAGAAGTCGTCACGTCATGGGCGAATCAGTGGCTAAATGCAGGCCCATTTTATGATTCAAAAAAACCTTATGAAATAATGTTAATTACTTGCTGAATAGAGGTTATTGAACTTAACTGAGCCGTTGCATAGAAAATTAAGTACCCCTGCGCAGGAGCCAAATTTTAGGTCTATTCGGTGGTGGGGTGCGGGGGGGCGAGTGCGAGTCGTTCGGAGCTGGCGCGCGATCGGATCATCACATCAGTCGACCCGGGCGTGTGTTCCTGCGCCCAATATGTGCCAAGAAGTTTGCCGGGCTCTTTACACAACACACAAACTGTGTGGTTTTTAGTATGAACTTCTTTTTTTAATTTCGTCTTAAAATTTAAAACAAACGAAGTCGCGGGCTATCACTATTCACAAATATTTTGTATAATCTAGTCTGGATTCATCAATTTGATAACAAAGAAGTTGTCGGTCAAACACCTCGTTCGAATCAAACGCCATGGCAAAATATTTACGCGATAAATTTTTGTCACATCATAATGATAATACTGTACTGATAACATCTTCATTATTCATAATTTTATAAAAACATTGTATGTAATTTGTATTATTTTTATACACATTGATTTATGTAGTTACATGCTTGATGTACCTAAATCAAAAGATAGTAAAATCAGACTAAACAGACAGACATAACCTAATCAGACAGACAGACAAGAAAGCAAGTTAAATAAAGTTGTGGTAAAGTAGCCATGGACCACAAGTATTAGTTATGTGTTCATCCAACACAAACTAAAATGAAGACTAGAATAAGAATGCATAAGAAAAACGAACCCCAATATTAATAAATAAGGTCAGTCTTTTAATACCCAGGTATCAAGATAGCCTCATCCCTTTTTGTTTATATGACATTAGAAAGTGACAGATATATTTTAAACCTAGGTATTACTTATTAGGTATACTTGACATAAACCTTATTGATTAATAAGTGGGTAAAAGACTAAAGCAATCTCACTCACCGCTGATCAGAATCAATGATCTCCAGCTGATCAAGTTGCAGTGAAGACATGAATTCCGTCAGCTCTGTGTTCTTCGCTTCCACCAGAGCGACGATTTGCCGGAGAAGCTTAGCCTTCTCCTCCGAGTACACTGAGGACGCTTCGTGAGCGCCCATCGGTACGAGACGGGAGAAAATGTCTGGGCCTGACACCTGAAGGGGTTATAAAGTTTCGTTTTTATTATAGATAGGTAGTTTTATAAAAAAAAAGTGCAATTCATGCAATTTATAGTTAATCATTAAAGTATACGTACGTAAAAACATACAAGCGCTTAAAACAAATTGGTGGTCCACAATATCAATACAAGACCCACACCACAAGACGCCGGGAAATGTTAATCTATACATATAAAATGCTTTGTCCTGAATGACTGAGAATCAACGCACAGCCTAAACCGCTGATCGTAGAGACCTGAATCTTGGAGGGTGTGTTCTTTGTACGACGTAGGCATCCGATAGGAAAGGATTTTCCGAAATTCTACCCCTAAGGGGGTGAAAAACGGGGGAAAAGTTTGTATGGGACAAGGTGATTCCTTGGTCCGATCTACTTCAAATTTTGCATAAACATTCCTTAACAGAATTGATGGAAGATGTGTTTCGTATTTTATTGAAAATCATCGCCTAACGGGGTGAAAAGGGGGTAGAAAGTTATTTTAGGGGTGATTTGCATCGAAGTTGATATCAATACTCCTTAGTACTTTTGATTTAAATAAAAAAAAATATTTTGACAGATGTTTGAAATCTCAATCCGATTTTCACAGATTACAGAATAAGGCAGATGGAGCGAATGGAACACGGGAGAGAGGCCAAAAAAGCAAATACAAATTGAAAAACACATACCAGGGGGGCGATTACGTAACTAAATTTCAATCATTTTCAAATTGAAATCGGTTCAATATAGCGGTTTTCTGATATCTTTTTTACGTTCTGATAACCGCAAATACAAACAGTGGTTCATTAGAAATGGAACCATTTCCGATTTTGTAATATTTCTACCGATTCAGAGGTTATTTCAATCGGAATTTCATTGCAATAAAGTTACGTAATCCACGTACTGGTATTCGCTTTTGAATTTGTATTTGCTTTGTTTAAAAATCTTTATTTAACTAAAACACTTTCTTTTTAATAAATTAGCGCACAACAGCTTTTAAACAGAGCAAATACAAATTCAAAAGCGAATAACAGGTATATGTTTTTCAATTTGTACCTAATTGCTTTTTTGGCCTCACTCCCGTGTTTCGCGGCTCTATCTGCCTTTTGTTCTGGAAACTAAAATGCTCTTTAAAATTGGAATGCCAAATATTAAAGAATATTTAAATCGGATTAGGATTCGAAATTTGTTTGGAAATTCATTTTCTCGGACTTTTTGGTGGGAACTTGCAGAGTGACGTTGCGTTTTCATTTTTATTTTCATAAATTCGTGTATTTTGAGTTTTGTGCGGTGGCGGTGACTGACTGCATGAGGACTATGTAAAAGTGATTTATTGTGACTAGAACTTGTATAATATAACTGGAAATTGGCAAAATACACACCCGATGTGACGCCAATGAAAAAATAAAAGTTCGTTTTCTCTATTTCATTAGAATATTTTTTGATTGTAGTTAATTTAATTTCTTTCTCATTTGTTGTTATAATAAATAAGATTCTTTGAGTTCGAATTTTTAGTGTAGGTATAATATAGGTTTTTAGTTTTAATTGTAAAAATATCTGTGTTTGATTTGTTGTGTCCAATAATCAGTGGCGTGCATTGGTTTTCGAAGGAGAAAGTTCAAACCGTACGCGGGTGAAACCGCGGGGCTCTGCTAGTTAATATTATAAATGCGAAAGTGAGTTTGTTTGTTTGTTACCCTTTCACGCCTCAAATACTCGACGGATCATCATGAAATTTGGCATGCAGATAACCTATGGTATGGAGAAGGACATAGGCTACTTTTTATCCTGGGAACGCGGGTGAAACCTCGGGGGACAGCTAGTATATTATAAATGCGAAAGTGTGTTTGTTTGTTACGCCTTTACACTTCAACTACTCAATGGATCATCATGAAATTTGGCATGCAGAAGCTGTTGGTATGGAGAAGGACATAGGCTACTTTTTACCCCGGGAATGCAGGTGATACCACACGGAACAGCTAGTAAATCATAAAGAAAGTGTAACCTACCTCCGGATCATTGAAGTTAATTGGCAATGCTTTGACCAAGCACACTGGCTTCATATCCATCAGTAGATCCTTTTCAGGAACCTCCTCATGATAAATAAACTCATTCTCGTTCTTAGCCGCTTTCCTCTTTCCTTCAACCACATCATTTGTGAATGTTAAGGCTTCTTGAGTAATTTGTACTGGTTCAATGTATTTTGACAACTTTCTGGCTTCACCAAGCTTTTCGCTTGATAGCTGGTAGAATGCCACTCGCTCGCCCATTTTCTGTTGTTCTTCGGCATGCATACCTGAAAGAATGTAGGTAATTCATTTTTGGTTTGATGATTGCAAAGTATGCAGCTGAGCAGCCTCTAAAAACTATAGAATAATCATATATCTGACTCAGCTCAGACTCTTTCCAAATCATGTTAAAGCAGCAAAAAGTATGTTGGCTTTTATAAACATTTCCTTATATTCCTTCTAAATGCAATGTAACGTAATTCAAAACAGTATCTGACGTTAGTATATTGTAAGTAAAGTATTTGTCACAAACCTTGGTACAAACAAACAATGCAGCCAATGTAGAAAGCCTTGAAGGAGAGGTAGCGATGCCAGTAGTTAAACAACTTGGTGCCAATTATCTCATGTATCTCTGTGCTGGTAGATGGACCCAGGAGAGCTAATGCATTCTTGTAGAAGAATAACACTTGTGTTGCTACGGCACCTGAACATTGTATATAAACAAATGTAAAATGAGTTGGAAAAAGGTAGTATAAGAGATGTCTAACCCAGCAGTGGCTGAAAAGGTTGATAAATGTGGTAAAAGTAGCTTACAAAGAATAAAAAAACATGTTTATTTTTGTTTCTGCCTAAACTAAACTTCGATAAAATGCAGTCACATGATGAACAACCATTATTAGGGTACTACAGACATTTCTTACCAACAACACTAGGCTTCCTTGTATCCTGTATACTTTTTTCCAAGATACATTCTTGTGCTTGAGCAAAACATATCTCCTGTAAAAGTCTCATGATCTCTGATGACACATCTACCCCTGGTGGCTGATCGTATTGCTCTCTCAAATGCTGAAATGCCCAAGCAGCATTCTGGTAATGAGTGCATGCAGCCTTCATGCTATCAGCAGTTGTCCGAGGCTCAGAGGCCCCGAGCTCAGTGTGGAGAGCCCCAATATTGTAGAGAATGCTGGCCATTTCAAACCTTACGTCTGGTGGGGAGCAGCTCATGTTTGCATAAAGATCTTTCCTGGAAGACAAAGATAGATGTTAGTATGATAAATTCTATAGATTCTAGGTTCTAGTACAGTTTTCTCTCTTCTATTACTAAGCAATAATTACACAACCTTTTATGAATCATATCATCATATCATATCAGACCTAATATTGTCAGAAATTTAATAGAAGTTATATTGTGACAAGTTTATATTATCTTACCATGAGAAAGTAACTGCTACTGGTTGGCCTTTGCCCATAGGAAATCGGCTTTGCAATGCTCTTATTTGGCAGAAATATCGGTTCAGAGCGGCCAGTCCCGCAGCGTCGGTGGTAGGTCTCACGGCGGCCGACCGCAGCCCTTCCAGCTGGTGTATTTCATTGTTGTAGCTATCCGGATCCTCTCTATATGCTTCAGATATATACTAAAAAACAACAATGTGAAATGAAGACAAAGAAGTGCATAGTCTAACTTTATCTCAAGAGATTATGAAGACCTACTTACCCGCTTTAGTTTGGATCCAAAACGTGTATTTTCCGGGCTCACTTTCAATTCAAAACTTAACATAGGTAATTTCGGGACCGCTTCCATGTTTTCCAAAGCTGTTTTCACCCGTTATAAATATTTTCACTTGAAAAAACAATTTCATCACAAATTAGCTTACTTGTCTTCCTGTCATTTTTTTGTTTTTTTTTTCTGTGAGCATAGATAGATAAACATTCCAATCATTCCATAGATAAGATACAGAATACAGTTTACTCACTGTGTGTGTGACAAAATTAGAGGTGTGTAACTCAGCTCTGAACCAGCTCAATGATTCAGATCACACGGGTTTGAGCCGTTGAGCTACAGCTCAACAACAAAATGACTAGCACGGCTCAATCAATCCAACTCCTATTGTATCTGCGACTCCCTCCATAAATTATTCTTGTGATTCTAATCAATCAATTATTATTTCACTCTAAAACATTTAAATAATAATTTAATTCAATAAATAAATATGTAACAACTAGATAATATAAACAAATAGATAAATAATAATAATAATAGATAGACAAATAATTCCTAAAGTATGAAAAGAGTCGCTCGGCGGAGTCGAACGATCAGTCAGATCATCGCGGCAGTTCAGTCGGCTCGATTCGACGATATCGACGCGCGGTACGCAGTGAGCGTGCGCGCGTATAAGTACAAATTGAGCTGATTTGCGAGCTGAGTCATTGAACCGGCTCACACACCTGAGCCGTGAGCTGTTATGCAGCTCGCGTATTTTTGATGAGTTATATTACACACCTCTAGCTAGACAAAATATTAAAGGTAAACGCACACTTATCCGTGCCGAACGCGTCGAACGCATCGAACAAAACTAATTTTAGAATTCTGTACCCTGAACCTGCGGGTCTATTTCCTAAGTTTGGTGCGTACGTTTTGAAGAAGATTATCGATAATCATCCGGTGGTTTCATTACCACCAAAATGCTATTTTGTAAAAAGTACACACTTAATGGTGGTCGTGAGTGAATGATAATAGAGTTTCGTTTATTCAACTTAGCCACGCGTTGATACATTTTTAAAGTTACTTTAAATGCAATTATTAATTTATATTAAATTAGGGTTCCAATTGTTGTCAAGTTAAAACATATTTACCGTTTGTTATTTGCTTCCTAGAGCGTTCTTTGTGAATCATAAAAATAAAGGAATAAAATGAAAAAACCGAACGCGCAAAGCAGTGTTACTAGAACGTTATAAAAGTCCGATAATATTTTTTAGTAGCTACTTTATCTTATTGGATTACACATTGTTTTCATAACAGATATGTATTATTTCAATTATTTAAGTGTAAAAGTATGCATTAGATCTAAATTGGCATAAGTAGCTCAATTAAAAGTAAAAGAAATTATATCTAGAAAATGTTTTGGCTGAAAATTAGTAAGATGAGTCTGGCAACACTCGTACCTAACCTAAAACGTCGTATAATTAATAACAAAACATGAACAAAACAAACGATAAAAGTTAAAGTTTGTGATCAAAATACAAGAAAGTAGACCACAAAAATATAATCACTCCTTTAAACTAGCTACTTTAAAGTACCTATACCTTCTTGCTGGACTAAAATCTTTCAGAGTATACAAGAGTATATTACACCATAAGGGCCCTAAGCACCTCGCCCCAGTATATACTGTAGTCTTTGCCTCGCCCTAAGGCTACATTATCTCTGTCCACCTAAAGTTGGACACGTGACGATGTGTCCAATGATTATATAGTATTAAAATTCTAGAATGCCGGCGAATAAAATTTGTCGTCTCTAGGCCATAAGCTCGGCAGATCCACAAGCTACGGCCGCCTTCATATCCCATCTTAACGCTGTTGGGATTGGTGACATCAAAACCCCGGATAAGTGAAGATGTAAGTAATTCATAAGGTTATTTAAGTACCTATCTTGTCATTTGTTTTCTGAATGTATGTTTACTCTTATGATTTTCATTATGCTCTGCCCTATACTTAGCGCACTAACTTATTATTGTATTTATAGGGCATGTCTTGTAAAGCTACCTACAAAAAGTGACAATGTTATGTATCTTGATTTTTGGAATAGTGTATATAATTATATTCACATTTTATAGGACTAGGATGATATTTCTTGTAATTAAATATTATCTGTCATATACTCAATATTAATGAGGAGAAAGGCTTTGGTTAAAAGGTATATAATACTGCTTTCAGGTTACAACTGAGGACAATACAGCCACTTCCAAAGAAGCTGCCACCTTTGCCCATTGCAGTGGGCCCACTGCCAGAGCACTGCAGATTGAGGAGCGCAGGGTGGCTGCAGAGAAGAGACTTTCAGATGCAGTGAAGAGTTTGGCAGCAGCCATGGCCACCATGTCTGCCATAGTCCAAAATCGATTCAAATCATTGTTCGTCATTTTGGAGTGCCTTCTTAGTGCTTAATCATAATAAATGAATTTGAATGCCTACATAGGGAACTGATAATGGTATTTGTTATTATCTCTATATAATTATATTGCACGAATTAATAAAAAATAATACAATTCTTATTTAAAATGGATTTTTAATCAAATAAGTTATATCAGGCATATTATATAGGCATAATATATTAATAAACTGTACCACTATTTCGGAAGGTTGTTTTTGCTGAGAAGATTGTCGGAAAGAAACTAAGCAAATATTATTTTATAATTTTTCATGTGTAACAAATAGTTTTAATTTAATAAATGATTGTTTATTGTGCTTTTTATTTACTGTAAAAGGTGTGACTCAAATTACTACTTGATAAATTCCAGGTATACAATATCATATACATATTTAACAAGGTTCAAGAGGTGACAAACAAACTTCCTTTCACATTTATAATGTTAAGTAAATGCAGAAATTACTAATAATCAATCTAGTGTATATACTATAGCTACTATTGAATATTCTGTGACAATAGTAAATAACCTACCTTAAATATGTTAAATAATAAAGACGACTTATTTACTACAAATCACAATTCTAATACTATAAAGTGTACATACAATAACAAATAAATGAATCTCTTAAATTACTGATACAAATTATGACATAATTTGTAAACTACTACTAAAATTGTTACAGATTATGTGAAAATATTAATATATGAATAATTAATTTAATACAATAAATATATATGAACAATTCTTATTCTACTAAATGAATATTATTTCTATACATAACCCTATTCTATATAAAACTAAGGTATCTATCAAAACATATTCCTATAAAACTAAATTAATACAATGCCTATACATAATCCTATTCTATATAAAAATTATAGATATACAGAAAACTAAATCTTATTCACAAACTAACTCAATACAATAACTACTACTTAAAGCTATTCAATATAAAACTAATATATCATCTTATACATAGGTACACCTATTCTCTATATAACTAATTAAAATAGTACTTATACATAAAACTGCATTTCTTGATGCGACATGTGTTCTTTCACAGGGCTGCAGTTCCAAATGTGTGTCATGCCTTGCAAGTAAAATTCGTAAATCTGGCTCACAAATCTGCAAAACAAATAGCCAAATTTTATAAGCATATTAAATAAAATAACTCACAATGTTTTAGAATAACATACCACCATGACATTAAGGGAGTGGTTATACTTCCTGTTGAAGTATACTTCCTTATTGTCCTTGGGGTGAATGATATCATATGTACCATCAATGCACCCTAAAACCCCAGGAAATGCTAATTTCTCTATGAATCTAAAACAACATTTTTACCTAAACTTTTGGTTTGAGTTTGTGAATTACATTCATAATGTTCTTATTTTGTTGAAAGTGTAAACCTTATCAGAATAAACTGAAAGTTATAAAAATAACCTTACTTACCTCTTTGACATTTTATCTCTATCTGAGTGAGTTCTTAGAAAAAATATTTTGTACATATTTTCTCAAGATGTGAGGCGATTTAGCAAATTTGTGACTGCCATCAGACAATCTGTCGGTCTGTGATAGGTTAAGAGAGCTGTTTTCCCTATATTGCCTTGATAACTGCCGCTCCGCTCACATATAATGCTGCCAGTATCTGTAAGACAAGTGCTTGTTAGAAACTTTTAAGTTAGGTAGTTAAGTATATCACCCAGCACATTTAATAGAAGTAGGCATGTGATTTGTACATCATTGAGAAGGTGGCTTATATATTAAAAAGCCTTGATTCTATTTTCTATGTTTGTTTTAATGTGTTGTAAGGTTCCTGATTTCTGGAGGCACAGCAGTAACTCTTTTTGTGGATGCCATAAGCGGGATCAAGTTCTTGCAAAGCATTGTGATATTGGCCTTATAAGTGGCAATATCTAGTGAAATAACTTTGAGTAGGTACTGTTGTTAGAGCTTTAAAAGGGTAAGTAAGTAATAATAGTTTCGGAACAAGGTTATAACCTATAGGTTTTATACGTTTCAAAGGATGAAATTATCTGAGAACGGAGTCTCCGGTAGCAGCATGGGCCTGCTTAAGTCTCTCTGCATCCTCCACTCTATCCTTCCTCTTGACTTTAAGCGTTTATCCTCCGCAAATCCCAGCAAATACGCTCTCGCCATTTCACGCTCAGTACACATGAAATATACAAAAAAAATACGAAAACCAAGAAACAGCACTTAATATTTACGCAAACACTATGAGAATATAACAATAAAATGCAAAAACGATACAAAATATAATAAATTTAGCTGAAGAAGGGAGCACATTAGTCCCCGGCTTCATTTGACATTAGCGAAACTTATAAGGTGCGTTCGAATTGGGGTATGGTAGCAAAAATAACAGTCCAAAATGCCAAAAACGATCACAACTGGCGTTCGATTTGGAAAGTTGTGGGCGAAATTGGCGTTTTGAACAGTTTTCGTTCACCGTTCGTTTTGCTTGGAAACAGTTAAAAACGACATCGTGAACTGCAAATTTTGACCCACCTCCGAGGCAGGGTCGTTTGTGATCATATTTTGACATCTTTGAATCTGACAGATAAATTTCGGAAAATTCATACGGGAAGCGAAAATTCTAATTTTTATTATAAAATTTTATAGAAATACTAACAGGTAAGAGAATAATTTGTTAGATTAACTTTGTTTAATGATTAACTGAAGGAAAAAGGTAGGTTGAAACAAGTGACAAGCAATCCAAATCCAATTCGAACGTACTAATAGTACGTTCGAATTGGAGTGATGTCGTTTTTAACAGTTTCAAAATGGGCATTTTTGTTTATGCGTTCGAATTGGAAAATTTCAACAATTTTGCAACTTTTGCCACAAACGATATTTCCCAAATCGAACGATTAGATACAAAAATGACATTTCCATGCTGATCGCCTGCTTGTCACTTGTTTCAACCTACCTTTTTCCTTCAGTTAATCATTAAACAAAGTTAATCTAACAAATTATTCTCTTACCTGTTAGTATTTCTATAAAATTTTATAATAAAAATTAGAATTTTCGCTTCCCGTATGAATTTTCCGAAATTTATCTGTCAGATTCAAAGATGTCAAAATATGATCACAAACGACCCTGCCTCGGAGGTGGGTCAAAATTTGCAGTTCACGATGTCGTTTTTAACTGTTTCCAAGCAAAACGAACGGTGAACGAAAACTGTTCAAAACGCCAATTTCGCCCACAACTTTCCAAATCGAACGCCAGTTGTGATCGTTTTTGGCATTTTGGACTGTTATTTTTGCTACCATACCCCAATTCGAACGCACCTTTAATCGTTTTCGTTTTTTTTTTTTTTTTTTCTTACGTGATACCAAAAAATGATAATCATGTGTCAAAAACATAGGGTTTTCATTCATTCAGTGGTCTTTAGTGGTAATCGTTTGACTGGTGGTCGTGTGACAGTTACGTGATACCACGATGATCACCAAAACTTAATCAGACTTCAAAATGACATTAGTACGATTACCACCAAACTTAGGAAATAGACCCGCTGGTGTGTAGCCAGTGTTGCCAACTGCTAGCTTTACTAAGTAGCTAGACATCTTGCAAAAAGTAGCTAGATTGCCAGATTTTGATACCAAAAAAAGTTGCTAGAAGTAGCTAAATGTTTCCAAGTAGGTAGATAACAATAACATTGTTAAAGAGAATTAAAAATCAGTAAATTAAATACATTTTCTTTTCAAAGCTAATTAATTTTCAAAATATATTTAACAGCGAGCATTAGTTTTAAATGAGGAGATTTCTTATGATACCTCTATGTTCAAAATACCTGTCAAATCGTGTACTTAAGGTTCAAATTGGATCCAAAGATCAACATTTTGACAGGTATTTTGACAATAGAGGTATAATAAGAAAACTCCTTATTCCCGGCCACCGACCTATACCCACATCTAGGCCAATAGCGTCGCGTTTAGTCTTTTTCTATCGAGACCCAGTGCCCTATAACGAACTTTCGAAAGTATTGAAAAGTAGCTAGAAAAAGTAGCTAAATAAAATTAGCTACAAGTTTCATTAAATTGTAGCTGCCTAACACCAAAAAATAGCTAGATCTAGCTATAAAGTAGCTAAGTTGGCATCACTGTGTGTAGCAACTGAGAGCACCCCTACGCTTTCATTCATTCATTCTAAGTTCTATGGTTCTATGATATGATGGATAGTCTATGGTTTTTAAATGGTAGCTGATTTTTCGCGTTTGTTCACGGAAAATAAATATTTGTGATTTCTCATCATAATTTAGAAGCGATATATAAAGATTCTTTCATGAACTATTTTTCATATATTATAAATTAAAAAACCTACAAGATGAAGCTAAAGAAGCCCAAAACTGACACCGAGGTAAGATACATAAAAACAAAACTCATTTGTTTACCAACCAATACAAGCCACCGATAACCTACAATCTAATTTGAATTATTTTTAGGAGTTGGTGCCTCCCCAAGCGGAGATTATCGAAGCTGATCTCTACAAACGTTCGTACTTCGGTCCTGATGTTCCCACTTTAGAGCTGGAGTGTTGGGAAGACGAGCTTTCGGAGGCACAACTGCAAGCGTACAAGAACGCCGACGATGAATACAAGAGCATTCAAAACAAACTGGATGAGATGGTCAAGAGCACTGGCGGTGAGATAGTTTACAACGGAGACCAGTTCACTGCTTATCAGTTGCTTGGAAAGTAAGTATTTGAGTTTATTATAGTTACGCCCCTTGGAGTCACTAGCGTTCTGGGGTGAACAAACCTTGCCAAATCAATGAAAAAATATCCACTTGAAACATTATGTCAAGCACTGCACTGAAACAAAGAATCTGCTATACTTTTGACCTATCATCATTCTACAGAATTCCAGATCAGTTAAGGCGTCTACGGACGACATGATATGTAAGGCCGTATCTCTCGTCATACAAACTTTGCATCAACTTGCCTCCTGACATGCCAATTTGTGGAGCCCCAGCCAATCGGCCTGACATTGGGTGCCAAATGGTGTAGTCCGGAGATGCCTTTATATCACTTCATCAACTATAATTGGCACAAAAAGGACTGCTCTACTCAGTTGTGGGCTATCACAACAGAGCTATTGATAATTTAGAGCTGTCTTGATAATTCAGTAGGTACTAATTTGCAATAATTTTTACAGGCAACCTGTATTGAAGGACCTTGAAAGGCAGAGTGCAGAGATTATTCGGTCAAGATCAAGATCATTGTCAGTAGCAAAGGAAAAACCTGGGAAGAGAGGTATGTGCATCAAAAACATGACAATCATAAATGGCCATCTGATCCACAGCCAAACTAAACAGATCTTGTACAATGCATACTAACAGTTACTCACATAAATGGTATGCTTTTGGCAAAGGGATACCTCATGAACCGAACATTTCTGACATATATTATGTACCCACCAATCTGCTAGCACATGCTGCTGCAGCTTAGCCTGTTTATGATGTAATGCAACAAACTAACATACACACTGAGTGTAATTCTTACTATGTACTTACATGTTGCTCCTCTCAATTCAACCCAATTGCTATCTTGAAGAATCAGATTTAAATATAAATAATAATAATAACTATGAGAAGGAACATACTCGCCACATACTGATAAAGACCTTGAGTTGTGTGGCTTATAAATTATAACATACATTATATTATTATGTATGTATTACATATATAATAAGCATTGTACTACACTGTATATTATAAGTTATAATATACATTGTAGTGCTTAGTACTGTAAATTATATTAATAAATATAAATATTGTCATTATTAGAACACAGACAAAAATATTACTGAAATTGTTTGTATGCAGGTCAAGTTTTACTATGTTTATCTATGTTAGGATGTGAACAAAACATGTATAATATGTACACATAGTATTAGACTTAAATTATAATCTTAAGGTGCATCTACACATAGACACATTACCTAATGTTAAAGTGTTGTTCCACAAAAGATAACTGTGGTGTGGATGCACCATTATAAGATTATTGTGGTCTGTAGTAAACACCAGGATACTAAACCATTGCATAATATACATACCATCATTATCAGATAATCATAATTAAAACATAATCGGCAGAAATCAATCCCCTCCTTACTAAGTAAAATGTATACCATGTCTTCCTATAGAGGGTCCGTCTGGTCCTGATTAATAGATTTTCCCTACCTTTGACTAACCAGTTAGGGAGCATTCCTAACTGACAATATACTGTCTTTTCAGTGCATCAGTTTATGTGTGTTAAAAATGTAGTGTTATTTGGAACCTACATTACCTATATTCTGGTAAGATAGGTACAATCACTACTGATTCACCGCAAATGTACAACCTAGAGTCTAGTGTTCACCAGTCTTTATAACAATAAATCTGTACATCCATCCAGGTCGCCCTAAAAGAAATCGTGAAGAAGACCG
The DNA here is from genome assembly GCA_947623365.1 of Achlya flavicornis. Classification (NCBI taxonomy): domain Eukaryota; kingdom Metazoa; phylum Arthropoda; class Insecta; order Lepidoptera; family Drepanidae; genus Achlya; species Achlya flavicornis. The sequence continues at coordinate 2,756,138 of OX392468.1, read as the reverse complement.
CGACTACTCGCCTTCGCCGGATAGAGCTAAGTCGCCGGAACAGCGTCACAAAAAGAAGAAGAAGGACAAAGAAAAGAATAAAGACAAGGAAAAGAGCAAGGATACTGAAAAAGATAAGGATACTAAGACTAAAGACAAGACTCTTGCACCTTCTAGTAAGTGATTTTATTTATTTGTTATTTTGTTTACTCAAAAAATAATAATTACAGACGACTGGTGGCTAACTAACTGATCTATCAACACACAGACCAAACCCGCCTTGAGGTTCTGCATAACTGGTGTGCAAAACTTCAAGTTTGCATAGGCATCCTAAGAAATAACCACAAAGAAATTATTTTTGGACATTCAACCCCATTTTTTTTTATATAGACTATATGTGCTGAAACCAGGCGGAAACTGTTTAAAAATAAATATATGTTGTTTCCTTCTTTGTACAAAGAAGATACAAAATTTAATGGTACAGTTAACTAAATTCACAGTACTCACACATATGCAATTTCACGATACAGTATGTTTTATAACATTATTGCTTCTAATCAGCCAGTCAATTCTAATGGACGAATGCAAAAAAATACCACTATATTTTATGAACAGTAGCAAAAGCAAAATAATAACTGTCTCCTTCATACTCATAAGCTTGACCGCGTGCGAGAGAGACGGACAGACGTTTCATGATGCACATGCAATGCGACGACACTCCGCGCGCTTATTCACAGACACTACACAAGCGCAACGTGTAAATGTGTTGAACGTGCCAGCTTGTCTTTACTAATATTATAAAGAACATAAAAATAGAACTGTCTCGTTCTTACAGATGTGCACAGTGTGGTCACAAATGTGCGACCATCTGAAGCCACGGCTATCGGCGGCCTGCTAACCGGCAGCGCCACTAAGACCACGGCCATCGTTGATCTAACCAAGGAGGATGGTAACAAGAATGTCGCCGACTCGCGTGAAGTCTCCTTTAACAAGCTGCAAGGTGAGATAATTGAGGAAATAACAATGAAGCTTTAAAAAATTGGTATTATATCTCATCGCAATTTACTCAATACATGTAACAGAAAATTCTACTATGCTTTCAAACTTCTGTTAACAATTAAATATGTAGTTGCTAAAACAATATGTTAATCTATAGTCAAATGGAACTTGCCAACTTTGTTATTAATGTTATTGACAATATCAGTTATACAATTCTTAGGCATTGATCAAGTGCCATACCAACAAGTCCTATTATGATTCAGCTCAGCCTGAACTATGATGTAAGTTGATGGTAGGTCCAGGGGCTCACCGCGTATCTTTGGTGGTAATCGTAACGAACTCCATTAATTATTTCATCCAATGACGCGCACGCGGTATGACGCGCCGATGACCATTCGTGGGCCCTGATTGGATGAAATTAATTTATGGTGTTACGATTACCACCAAAGTTACGCAGTAGAGCCCCAGGTGTCTATATGTTCTTTCCCATGAGAATTTGAGCTGATCTAAGAGATCTAATCTTCAATTTCACTCTCCTTCCAGGCAAAACATTCCCCTCCCTGGTGGTAGTGGCCCGTCCCTATCTCCGTGCCAAGGATGCTCCACCACCCTCGGACCGGTCTAGTCTAGACAGCAAGGTGAAGTCAGTCCTCATGCATACGCCCATGAAGTTCACCGAGTGGCTCATACAGCAGGGGCTCGTCAGGTCAGAGCAATGGTGCGCTGTACATGCCGGGAATAAATTGAAACTTGGTAAGGTTGATGTAGTTATGGATTCTAGAATAAACAAGAATATATCTTCAAACTCTTCTCAATCAATTTTCAAAGGACTTCAAATTATGTCGTACTTTGTGCATCAAAAGTTAATTGATCCTGGTTGACAGTATTCATAGTCCTGTCTTGATTAAAAATTGATTTATTATTATCACTCTTGTTGCGTTTTGTAATGTTTATTTCTTCTAAGAACTGCTTTGAAATCAACATTCGGCTGTGTGCTCTAACAATCTGCTAAAGTCTACTTTCAATTCAAAAATCGTTTATTCAATATGGCTCTAATAAGGCACTTACGAACGTTACAATTGATTCTAACACCGGTTGGTAATACACTTAACTGAAAAGACCTCTGCCAAGAAACTAGTCTAGTAACTATACTTGAAAGTCCATATATGGTTCAGGTAATAAATTCCTAAGGAGAGGATACATTGTCATCACTTACGGCGATATACCTGAACCGTGATTTTTCTTTCAGGAATGTACTCAGACGTATCGAAGTTCCCCTACTCCGGCGGCTACGTATGGATATCGGAATGCTGCCCAACTCGTTTCGTCTCTGTATTCTCCAGCTCAATCTTCGAAGGTGCCACCTTCCCACCCAGCGTGATACTAAAGCTTGTCTATCACTGGGCTTGCCAGACTAACGTACAAAATGTTGTACAATGGGTTAAAGTTGACAACTTGTATGTGAAAGGCCTCTTTACCTGGCTCAGGGCGATATGTACGTCAGGGATTCACCAGCATCTGGGTCTGTTGGGTGGTTCTGGGAAGAAAGTGGAGGTTGGAGTTATATCACTGGGTACTACGAGCCATGATGGCACTCAGAGGCAGGTGAAGGTTGAAGTGTTGGGGGTGTTGGATCCTGTTGAGAAGTTGGTGAGTGTTATGACGAATACCTATTTTTATGAAATCCTACTGAAATTTTGGATCAGATTTTTTATTTTCATCAGTTTAGTAATAAATCTAAAAATTTCGGCGTCAGGTATTTTTTTTTTGTTTTTGGGCTTAGATTTTTTTTCGTAAAAAACAATTTCACCCACAGATCCGCCTCCGCGCTGTTGAACCATTAGCGGAACACGAGAAAAACTACAAAAAGAGGTTCCAAAAGATTCTAGAGCCCCTCACAAACTGGGTGCACCCATCATCTGTAATCTTGACAGACTTGACCGTAGACAAGGGCACTCTAGTGTCTATGGGCTACAAGAATGTGCACCAATCGTCATCACATTCCGATCAGACAGCAAGGAACAGCAATGCCAATATTATGGAGTACCTGAGGAGGATTGTACCAAGAATGTTCCAGAATACTCTATCGTTATTGAGCAGGCAGATTATACAGCAGTTCTTGGATGAACTGGTTTGGAGGGAAAGGTAAGGTCTTTTTTCATGTCTAGCATGTATCATATTAAAAAATGTCTAATTTAAAATACTTTTGTAAAATAATCCTTTGGTTCTCAGGTTTGGCATATCTCCGGGACAAGCTTTCGACAACATAGTACTCCACATATCGGAGCAAACGAAGTTGGATTCGAAGGATGCCATCACAGTACGCCTCAACAAGATCGCATCCAATCCATTCAAGAACTGGAAGTACCCCTCCGGCAAGGTGAGATATATTAGATAGTTTGTTAGTTATTTCAGATTCGAATCCTTCAATGGGCTTGAGCTCTCGGTGATGGAAAAAATAGCATGGTTGTAAAGGTTATTTAATTTGTATTCTTCTTTTTAGTTTAAAGTGTGGCTACTAAATCTTTTTTTGTAGGACTTATGTTTGCCAGTGTCGAGTTAAATTATAAGTTCCAGTCACAATAAATCTTACTGTTACCTGGAACTTCCGTGCAGAATATATGAAAGTTTATTGCACAGAAGATACCTAGATAGCTAGATACAAAAAAAAACAGAATTTTAATTTTTTAAATAGAACAACAAAATTATGAAAGATTGTTATTTATGATATTAGTCATTATAGTCCTGAGAGGTTGTTAGTTTTTAAGTAAATAACCCTGTCTTATTCCGAAATAAACATTAGTAACCATCAATGTTGGTAGAAAAAGGATAAAAGTGAGGAGGTGGAGGTGGAGCCGTCAGCGCGCGGCAAGCGCGGCCGCAGGAAGAAGGAGCCCTCCCCCCCTCCCGCACCCGCCGCGCCCCCCACCGCGCCGCCCGCCAAGAAGAAGAGGAAGGAGAAGACCCTCTACATTGATGACGATGATGAAGAGGAGGTATCTGTCAACCATATATCATTACTAATTTACCTTAGAAGCTAGGATTTTGTGTTTATTAGTTGAACTGTGATGAAACATGGCTAATTTGAGTCTTCATTTAAATTTCCATTCTAATTCTCTAAAAATCTAAACAACCAAGCAAAAAGAGGTGTCATGAGTTTAGCAATCTTATGTTCGTATTTTTTTTTACCACTAAGTTGGCAAACATGCTTACGGCCCGTCTCATGGTAAATGTTTACCGTAGCCTATCTGCAGGAATCTTTTTTGTATTTTATCTATTCCTGTAAGAAAAAACACATTTAAAGTAATTTGTTTTACTACTATCAGTGCAGAAATAAAACAATATTTTAAATGCTATTAGCACACCATTCAAAGATTACTCTTTTATTACTCACATCCATCATTTTCCACAGGTACCTCTAGCCCAACGCCGTACAAAGATCAAGCAAGAGATGAGCGAGAAGCCAAAGGAAAAGAAAGAGAAAGACAAAGAGTCGACAGAGACGCCTGCTCCGCGAGGCCGCAGGAAGGCCGCTCGCTCATACATCGATGACGACCTCGATGATGTGCCATTGAAGAGCATCAAGAAAGAAGTGAAGCCCGAAGAGACTGTGTCGATGGAGAGGTACTACTTCGGGCAAATCGAAGGCAATGTTATCAGTCGGAGGTTTGCCATTGCTGTGGAGGTACGTTTTTGTTTGAATTTGTTTTTTTCTAATATTTCGCAAGTCAAATTTTTAAAGTTGATCCATACATTTTTTTATAAGTATTTTTATGTAAACTTCAAGGAACATTTCGGTAAAATATTGTAGGGACGTTAGGGTACGTCAAATTCGTCAACATTTTTTATAAACAATAGTTTATAAAAAAGTGAGTTTCTTATGAAAAAGTAAGTTATCCCATATTACTAATATTATCAACTAACTGTCCCCCGCGGTTTCACCCGCGTTCCCGTGATAAAAAGTACCCTATAATACTCGGGGATAATGTAGCTTCCTATTAGTGAAAGAAGTTTTCGAATCAGACTGGTAGTTCCAGTGATTAGCCCGTTTAAACAAACAAAAAACCTCTTCCGCTTTATTATATTAATATAGTATACATGGGAAAGTTTAGGATTATTAGGATATGAAGATGTTTGTTACTCTTTGCTGTACGTTGATAGGTCATTCAGCAATTTTTAATCAATATATATAAAAATCAATGCCACTTTTGTAATTTTATAACTCAAGAACGGGCTCACCTATCCAAACCAAATGCTTAGGCTTTGTTCGGACTATTTAGTAGATGGTTTATGTGAAGTTTGACAAAATCGGTCGAGTTTATCACATTTTTATTATTTCACTTTATATGTAGCGAAGCACGTACCGGGCCGCTAGTTTAATCATAAAATATCGTTGACAGTGTCCCCTCTGCCACATGGAGTTCAACGACAACATTGTCCTGATGGAGCATATATACATGCACGTGGTGCCCGCGCGGGCCGGCTGCGAGCGCGGCGCGCAGTGCGTCTACTGCCTCACGAGGTTCGCGCACGACGACGAGTTGCAAGCACATCTCAAACAGTCGCACCCCGCTGATACCAAGTCGCCTGATCTCTTTACTTATGCCTGTTTGATTTGCGAGGTAAGTGATTTTGTTTCTAATGTATTTATATATAATTTATGCATAATAGAACCTTATTGTTATACAGTAAGTTTGATTTCCCTTTGTCGTGTCCAATAATCATCGAGGAAAGATCCCTTTAGAGTAGTAATAATGAACAATCAAATTCCGAAACTCGTCAGTGATTTGTCACTGAATTTGAACAGTAAGCACCAATCACTGCATCGCGTGTTTTTGACTTGGCCAATCAGAGTGCGTGCGTGCTTGGCTTAGTCAATCAGAGCGCGTTGTCGGCGGTGGGAAATTGGCGGAATATATTTCAACCAAAATTAACGTCAATTGCGCTTCTTTGGGTTAATTGTTCGATGCCAATAATTCACTATCGGTCCCATAGTAAAAGTTGTTCAGCATGACTATGCCATCTCGAAATCTCCACCTGTAACCGGTTTAGAGTCATTTTGTTAACGTTCATAAGTGCCTTTTCAGGGCCTAAATTGAATAAATACTTTTTTGAATTTTACTCTGCAAGTTTCGCCAAACAGTCCCGATTACTATTTAAAACCACGTTTTTTGTGTGCAGGTCCGTTTCGCAGCAGTACTAACGCTAGCGTCCCACATGCAAAAGGCGCACGCTCCTCTAGAACTGCCGTACCTGTGTGCGGGCGGCGCGTGCCGGTACCGCGGCTCCTCGCACCGCGCCGCCGCAGACCACTTCAGGCACAACCACAAACACACTGGCGATCTGCTCTGTGTTTACTGTTTGAAGGTATGTGTCACAAAAGGCGCACGCTCCTCTAGAACTGCCGTACCTGTGTGCGGGCGGCGCGTGCCGGTACCGCGGCTCCTCGCACCGCGCCGCCGCAGACCACTTCAGGCACAACCACAAACACACTGGCGATCTGCTCTGTGTTTACTGTTTGAAGGTATGTGTCACAAAAGGCGCACGCTCCTCTAGAACTGCCGTACCTGTGTGCGGGCGGCGCGTGCCGGTACCGCGGCTCCTCGCACCGCGCCGCCGCAGACCACTTCAGGCACAACCACAAACACACTGGCGATCTGCTCTGTGTTTACTGTTTGAAGGTATGTGTCACAAAAGGCGCACGCTCCTCTAGAACTGCCGTACCTGTGTGCGGGCGGCGCGTGCCGGTACCGCGGCTCCTCGCACCGCGCCGCCGCAGACCACTTCAGGCACAACCACAAACACACTGGCGATCTGCTCTGTGTTTACTGTTTGAAGGTATGTGTCACAAAAGGCGCACGCTCCTCTAGAACTGCCGTACCTGTGTGCGGGCGGCGCGTGCCGGTACCGCGGCTCCTCGCACCGCGCCGCCGCAGACCACTTCAGGCACAACCACAAACACACTGGCGATCTGCTCTGTGTTTACTGTTTGAAGGTATGTGTCACAAAAGGCGCACGCTCCTCTAGAACTGCCGTACCTGTGTGCGGGCGGCGCGTGCCGGTACCGCGGCTCCTCGCACCGCGCCGCCGCAGACCACTTCAGGCACAACCACAAACACACTGGCGATCTGCTCTGTGTTTACTGTTTGAAGGTATGTGTCACAAAAGGCGCACGCTCCTCTAGAACTGCCGTACCTGTGTGCGGGCGGCGCGTGCCGGTACCGCGGCTCCTCGCACCGCGCCGCCGCAGACCACTTCAGGCACAACCACAAACACACTGGCGATCTGCTCTGTGTTTACTGTTTGAAGGTATGTGTCACAAAAGGCGCACGCTCCTCTAGAACTGCCGTACCTGTGTGCGGGCGGCGCGTGCCGGTACCGCGGCTCCTCGCACCGCGCCGCCGCAGACCACTTCAGGCACAACCACAAACACACTGGCGATCTGCTCTGTGTTTACTGTTTGAAGGTATGTGTCACAAAAGGCGCACGCTCCTCTAGAACTGCCGTACCTGTGTGCGGGCGGCGCGTGCCGGTACCGCGGCTCCTCGCACCGCGCCGCCGCAGACCACTTCAGGCACAACCACAAACACACTGGCGATCTGCTCTGTGTTTACTGTTTGAAGGTATGTGTCACAAAAGGCGCACGCTCCTCTAGAACTGCCGTACCTGTGTGCGGGCGGCGCGTGCCGGTACCGCGGCTCCTCGCACCGCGCCGCCGCAGACCACTTCAGGCACAACCACAAACACACTGGCGATCTGCTCTGTGTTTACTGTTTGAAGGTATGTGTCACAAAAGGCGCACGCTCCTCTAGAACTGCCGTACCTGTGTGCGGGCGGCGCGTGCCGGTACCGCGGCTCCTCGCACCGCGCCGCCGCAGACCACTTCAGGCACAACCACAAACACACTGGCGATCTGCTCTGTGTTTACTGTTTGAAGGTATGTGTCACAAAAGGCGCACGCTCCTCTAGAACTGCCGTACCTGTGTGCGGGCGGCGCGTGCCGGTACCGCGGCTCCTCGCACCGCGCCGCCGCAGACCACTTCAGGCACAACCACAAACACACTGGCGATCTGCTCTGTGTTTACTGTTTGAAGGTATGTGTCACAAAAGGCGCACGCTCCTCTAGAACTGCCGTACCTGTGTGCGGGCGGCGCGTGCCGGTACCGCGGCTCCTCGCACCGCGCCGCCGCAGACCACTTCAGGCACAACCACAAACACACTGGCGATCTGCTCTGTGTTTACTGTTTGAAGGTATGTGTCACAAAAGGCGCACGCTCCTCTAGAACTGCCGTACCTGTGTGCGGGCGGCGCGTGCCGGTACCGCGGCTCCTCGCACCGCGCCGCCGCAGACCACTTCAGGCACAACCACAAACACACTGGCGATCTGCTCTGTGTTTACTGTTTGAAAGGTATGTGTTACAAACAACAATGGTAAAAAGAAAAAGTTATTAGTCTGGCAGTTATAAAAAAATATTGAGTACGTATTTTTTTGTTTACCAATACATTAAAAATTTACGAAGAAAGCACTTCAAACTTACTTAGAGTAAAAACTGCCATCTGACGTCACGCAAACTTCAACACACGATATCTTCGTATTTTTTTTTAAAACAAAAGAACGAATACTTATAGAACTTTTCAGTCATCTAGCCTGTTATTACAAAAGAAACGCCTTCAAAGTTGTATTTTTTTATAATACCGCTAAGGTGACAAACAAACATGGCCCGCCTGAGAAGCAGTTACTGTGGACGCTTGCAACTCCAGGAGTATCACTCGCGCGTTGCCAAACCTGCAGACATCTCTTCACTATTTTTAAAGAACCCCAGGCTTATATTAAAAAGTATAAAATATTGACGTATGAACTCTAATTTGACACTGTATTGAAGCCAGTGCATTTATATCTTTATTTTCGTATATGATTATTTTCAATACAAACATTAACAGAACAAAAAATGCTCTCATAACACTGCCAACATATTAAATAAATCATTAAAATTATCCCAACAGGTAATAACGGTGTATGCGGATGATCACGAGCTGACAGCAAACCTGCTGCTGTACATCGATCACTTGAAACAGCATCAACAAAAGGATATGGAGCTGCGCTGCAGCAGATGCGTTCTCAAGTTTGTACATCTTGGTGGGTAACAATTATCTGCTTCAAACAATATTTAACCCATTTTTTTTTATTCATAATCCTTTCCACAATTAAATAAAAATCATCATTATCATCAGCCTATTATGGCCCACTGCTGAGCACAGGCCTCCTTTCACAAATGAGGGTGAAAGGGACTGGGGGATACTCCACCACGCGTGCCCACTGCGTGTTGGTGGAGGTAGGCTAGTGGTCAACCAACTGTTGGAATTTTTCAAGCCGCCTAGGAGGCATCCACTAGTTTAACGACTATCACAATTAAGTGAACAACGGCTTTACGTACCTTCCGAAGCACGGAAACGCTTGTTTTGACATACCACTGCAGTCACCCATCCAGGTACGACAGACGTAGCTTAACTTTGCTGATCGATTAAGAACGGCTAATCATGCTACACCACGAGCGCTTCCTAAATAAACATACAAAACATTAAAACTGCCTTCGATGAAATAACTCTAATCTGACAGTTTTGAAGTCAGCGAAAGAGAAAAAGAAAATACATTGATTTCAACATACACTCAAACTATATTTCCCGCTTCTACCCCCTTACTTAGGGGTTGAATTCCGGAAAAGACTGGCAGCAGCTGTAGATGCCTACACTCTGTAAAATAACGTGGCAAATTTTAAGTTTTATAGTTCCGGAGAAATCTAGATTAGTACTTTTTCATAGTATTTTGCTTTTATATGTTATGTTTTAAACTTTCAATGACGACGACGAATTAATAATAATAATTTGTCTCATGTTTAGGTCAACTGAAGGAGCACCAAGTCCGCGATCACGTCACAGTGGAGAACGCCATTCCATTATGCTCAGAAGAGCATCTGATTACAAAGCCTAAGGTTTGTTCATAATCGACTATTGTAATCCCATGATTTTATTCAATCTCCAGCATGCAAAGAATCATGGCGAGATCCATACACATACATATTTTTTCACTGGTGAGAGCGAATAGCGTCGCTCTTCGGTCTTGCTGAAAATCAGCGCTGCAGATATAAGGCTAGTCCTATTTTTTTTGCTTTTATTATAAAAGCAAAAAAAATAAATATAAAAGTTTTATATGTTACAATATTGTTAAATATTAACTTTTATATGTTTAAAATATTTTTCATTTCATTTCATAAATAGATTTTTACAAAAAAAAATCACATTTTAGAGGGTTTTGAATCACTTCCAATGTTGAGATTACATTACCTGTTGATTACATGTTGAGATTGGGTGGAGATTTTCGAAATCTAGGTTGGGTTAGTCATGCTGAACAACTTTTACATAGGTTTTGAAAATATGTCATCTCGAAATCTTCACCTGGAATACTTATAATATTTTATCAACCCCGCAATACATAACAACAACATAACGGTTTTGGCCACATACACATTACGATTCGCCGACATGGCATAGAAATTCGCATTTTTATACCGGGGATCTAAAAATATTTTACATGTCTCAAGTTATTCCTTAGACACCAAGGATCAATTATAACGTAATTTCAATGTCTCTAAAAATCTTAAATTTTTGTACAAATCTCGCCATGATTCTTTTAAGCTAGCTAAGCTATCTAAGTGGTTGTGCATTGATAGATCTGTCAGTCAGGCAGGACAAGTCATTTCATGTTATATGTAAAAGATAATGGGATATGGTTTTTTGTAGAACAAGGCGCGTCCACCAGTGAAGGACTCAGCCAATCATGGAATAAGCGATACATATGAAGACTTGACCCTGGTGCTGCCCAATGGTATGCTGTGCAGAGAGTGTGACACGCCGCTGGATAGCGACAAGCATTTCCTGTGAGTATACATAGACACTGTTTGTTCTGGGTTACATTCCGTCAAAGGACACACATTTCATTGTGTTAAAAAAAAATATCAAAAATTCAATTGACTGATTCATAAACTAAATTCAGAATGTACAAAGAAATTTTATCTAATAAGTAAGGGCTTAATTTAAATTAAACTATCATTTGATTGAATTTCAAGATTGTAGATCTTACAGTTTGTACTGTGAATCTGTCAAATCAGTTTCTCCTCTTATAAAGATAGATGAAATTGAAAATAAAGTGAAATGCTAACATCAACATGCCATTGCAGGGGCACAACAGCGTGCACGAAGTGTTCGTTCGTGACGTCATGCTACCGCGCCATGCTGTCTCACAGCGGGTACTGCGCCGGGCCGCACTCGCTGGAGGACGCGCCGCGCCCCGCCCCCTACGCCACGCACTGCGTCTGCGGGTACACCACTAGCGTTGGTGAGCACACAACTAGTTATATGTTCGTGACGTCATGCTACCGCGCCATGCTGTCTCACAGCGGGTACTGCGCCGGGCCGCACTCGCTGGAGGACGCGCCGCGCCCCGCCCCCTACGCCACGCACTGCGTCTGCGGGTACACCACTAGCGTTGGTGAGCACACAACTAGTTATATGTTCGTGACGTCATGCTACCGCGCCATGCTGTCTCACAGCGGGTACTGCGCCGGGCCGCACTCGCTGGAGGACGCGCCGCGCCCCGCCCCCTACGCCACGCACTGCGTCTGCGGGTACACCACTAGCGTTGGTGAGCACACAACTAGTTATATGTTCGTGACGTCATGCTACCGCGCCATGCTGTCTCACAGCGGGTACTGCGCCGGGCCGCACTCGCTGGAGGACGCGCCGCGCCCCGCCCCCTACGCCACGCACTGCGTCTGCGGGTACACCACTAGCGTTGGTGAGCACACAACTAGTTATATGTTCGTGACGTCATGCTACCGCGCCATGCTGTCTCACAGCGGGTACTGCGCCGGGCCGCACTCGCTGGAGGACGCGCCGCGCCCCGCCCCCTACGCCACGCACTGCGTCTGCGGGTACACCACTAGCGTTGGTGAGCACACAACTAGTTATATGTTCGTGACGTCATGCTACCGCGCCATGCTGTCTCACAGCGGGTACTGCGCCGGGCCGCACTCGCTGGAGGACGCGCCGCGCCCCGCCCCCTACGCCACGCACTGCGTCTGCGGGTACACCACTAGCGTTGGTGAGCACACAACTAGTTATATGTTCGTGACGTCATGCTACCGCGCCATGCTGTCTCACAGCGGGTACTGCGCCGGGCCGCACTCGCTGGAGGACGCGCCGCGCCCCGCCCCCTACGCCACGCACTGCGTCTGCGGGTACACCACTAGCGTTGGTGAGCACACAACTAGTTATATGTTCGTCATGCTACCGCGCCATGCTGTCTCACAGCGGGTACTATCATACACTACACATACACTGATAGTTTTTCAGGCAGGGTGTGGCAAATGATATGATGTTGCAATTGCCCCTGCCCCTTAGGCATCTGTGACCACTTACCACCAAGAGGGCCGTATCATTGCCAACTTTTTCACATAAATTTGAACCTAATTGCATTGGCTCCTGAATAGGATATCAACTTTTTTTATAGTAGGTTGATGTTTTTTTTTTACTGTGAAAGGAATTCTATTTGAACATAATCTCGTCATAGTCGTCATTGTAAGTTATGGCCCACAAAGCCCAGCACAGATAGAGCGAGATAGAGCATAGCGTTTCTTCGCTAAAAGAGCAATCCCCTAGTCTTCGCTCAAAGAGCAGCTTTACTAGGGAAGTACCTCCACCTTACAGAATATCGCAGCCAAATAACTTAATGGCGTGTAAAGTTGTGTACCTGCGCGTGAGTAAGGTCGCCAGAGCTCATAGGGGGGGGGGGGGAGAAAGGTCGGTAACGCGTGAGCGATGCTTTGTGTGTTGCAAGGGTCCATATGGCTACTGTAACCGCTTACCATCATAAAAAAAAAAAAAAATACTGCAATTTGTTAGCCACCATAGAGATAATAAAACAGTTTCACATTTGACAATTTGTTGGCATAGGAACGGATATGCTAACGCACTTACTGATGTGCGAGCACAAGACTGCGTACAACTCGGAGGAGATCGCGCGCGCCAACCGAGTGGGCTCCGCCGACGAGCCCGCTCCGACCACCAGGATTGAAGATACACAGCCGATGGACGCGGTATGTGTTTACTGCTTAGGGGCCACTTAACCCAAATAATAATAATACCCACAACAGGACCCTATTGCTAAGCCTCTGCTGTCCATTTGTCTGTCAGTGGGCTGTAACTCATTAACCATATTAGGTAGACAGTTGAAATTTTCAGTGTGTATTTCTATTGCAGCTGGCTTTATGGAGAGCTTATAAATAATTAACTCCTTCTTCTTGCTTTGAATTATAATTACTTTGTTACAAATTTGTAGGTTTTATAGTGTAACCAAGGCATTTATTTATCAAAAATATTAAATTGCTTGTTTTAATGTATAGTTTAAACTTAGATAATTAATAGGAATCTATATTTTGTTATCCAGCCCGGTGAGACTGTGCCAGCTATAGCGGATTATGCACCACCTTCCGTACTCAACACTCAACTGTCTCTGGATGACTTAGCTCCACCATCTGTATTGCAGAGTGATCAGGTATTATAATCAATACTTGTTAATTGTTGAATCTGGAATATTCCACCAGCAATATTTCCATGGGACAGACCCACAAAAAATAGATTATTATGTAGCATGTGTTCAGTTTTTTTTTTTGTAAGCTTTGTGAACTGGTTCCTTTCATAGTCCTTTCTTAGTGTTAAATGTATGTAATATCCCAAATTGTTTTCAATACCCAGTAAAATATGTGGTTCATATTTAAACTGTTTTGTCTTTCCATTTGCAACCATGGTACAGATTCCAAGTATCCAGTAATTGTATAGGTGTGTTTAACCTAGGTTGCATTTTACAGCATGATCAAGAGCTTCTGAAAGACGCATATGACCGTCCGCTGGCGACGCCTCGCCACGAAGAGGCTCACTACAGCCTCGGGGACTTTGAGCCGCTGCCGCAGGAACCGCCTCCGCAGCCAGACTTCGAACAACTTTAAACTACTCTTCTATGACTAAGATAAATTTTATTACGGCTCACTACAGTCTCGGGGACTTTGAGCCGCTGCCGCAGGAACCGCCTCCGCAGCCAGACTTCGAACAACTTTAAACTACTCTTCTATGACTAAGATAAATTTTATTACGGCTCACTACAGCCTCGGGGACTTTGAGCCGCTGCCGCAGGAACCGCCTCCGCAGCCAGACTTCGAACAACTTTAAACTACTCTTCTATGACTAAAATAAATTTTATTAAAACTATAGGACTTATTGGACCCTGGCTCTAACCACTGGCAGATGAAGCAACTAAATAAAAAAAACTTAATTATGTTTGTTACAAATTATGTAATTTTTGTTTATTATTGTAATTATGGTTAAATTAGGTGCAATTATAATAAAAAATATAGATGCTTCTAAATATTTTTTGTTTTAGTATTTCGCCTTTTCTTAAATGTTAATGTAACCTTATTGGTAACGCCATATTCATCAATTGAACTATAATTATTTTCTAATATGATTCCATCAAAGTTTAAATCATATGTCTTCCATATATACTTCCATGATATTTTCACTTTGCTGCCCGTTCTCTTTTGGTATATTTCAAAGTGTCTTGATATTGCTTTTTTGAGATCTCTTACTGATGCACTTTGGGGTACCTGAAATAACAAGACAAGACATAATATTGCTGCAAGAAAATTACTGTTGTTAATAATTTAATTATTAAAATATTAAATGTAAGAAAAATTTTGTGAAAAGGATACAAAGTGCATTGCTAATAGCTTTAATTCTATTATTTCTTTCGATTAATAATAACCACAAATAACTGTAACAAGTTTTATTAAAATTTTATTTGATTACTTTGTTGGTGTCAAATATGTGAGTAATGAAGAATTTCAGCATTGTATTACAAAGTAAAATGGCTGGGACAGAGGAAAAACAAGAGGTCCTTAATTGTCTAGGCAACCCTTACAGCATTTCATAATAGAATACCTATTCACTTACTACAACTTTCAAAAGAGGCTCATCATCTCTTGATATGAAAACAGTTATTGACTGCCCATATTCAACTGCCACCTGTAAAGTGTAAACGAAGTGTAAATAAAGTTACATTACAGTGGAAGATATTTTTATCTGGTTCCATGCTTATATCACACTTTTTTAATTTATTATGTTCCACTGTTTTGGGGAATAATCCCCAAATTAGGCCCCTTGTTAATTAGTTGGTTCCTACTTTGTACAAGCACGTCTACCTATGACTAGAGATATAACATAAGTGTGACATAAGGCGTGAATTTTTTTGTTAGGTACAAGGTGAGTAGAAGCTCAGGTAGAAGGTTAGGTTACTATTAGTAGGTACCAAAGTTGTAATGTAGTACTGAACCTGAGATAAAATTTCTTCAAGAATAACATCAGATGGAAGATCTTTAAGCAGGGAATCACAACTCAAAAGCGTGCAGAGAGAAGATTGGGTTATTTCTAGCAGTTCATCGTGTGACAAAGTGCTAGCCAAATCTTCAATTAGATCCATTTTTACAATACAATTCATGAATGTATGTGTGTAGCTTTTTGTAATGTTTATATCAATAAGTAAAAATTCATCATTATAACTATCGAGTACTCGAAAAACGAACTAGGTACAATGTATTATCCATTGAATTATTACGCTAATTCAATGGTATTATCCCTTTTTTTCTTGGTCTGAGCTATTATCATAAATGATTCGTAAACTCAATCAAAGATAACTTTGCGGCAATGGCATTCTCTTGGTAGTTTGAACTTTAGTTCTCTTGGTAGTTTGTGGGCAATGGACACTATGGACAGCGGCCAGGACACAATGCACAGACGACATAAGGTGCGTTCGAATTGGGGTATGGTAGCAAAAATAACAGTCAAAAATGCCAAAAACGATCACAACTGGCGTTCGATTTGGAAAGTTGTGGGCGAAATTGGCGTTTTGAACTGTTTTCGTTCACCGTTCGTTTTGCTTGGAAACAGTTAAAAACGACATCGTGAACTGCACATTTTGACCCACCTCCGAGGCAGGGTCGTTTGTGATCATATTTTGACATATTCTTTGAATCTGACAGATAAGTTTCGGAAAATTCATACGGGAAGCGAAAATTCTAATTTTTATTGTAAAATTGAATAGAAATACTAACAGGCAAGAGAATAATTTGTCAGATTAACTTTGTTTGAAGATTAACTGAAGGAAAAAGGTAGGTTGAGACAAGAGACAAGCAGGCGATCAGCATGGAAATGTCATTTTTGTATCTAATCGTTCGATTTGGGAAATATGGTTTGTGGCAAAAGTTGCAAAATTGTTGAAATTTTCCAATTCGAACGCATAAACATAAATGCCCATTTTGAAACTGTTAAAAACGACATCACTCCAATTCGAACGCACTAATAGATGAACAGTAAGTTCAGTCCTGGCGTTCAGGCGAATTTTCTTCCTTCGCAATTGCATGGACATTATCTCATCATCTGATGATTCGGATGAAGACGATTCATTTTCTTGGATCTTCTTTGATAACAAAGAAAACAGAATAGCTTTTTTCATTTTGAATATCTGGCGCAGAATATAAAGCGAAAAATATGGCTTCAGATTATCTTTCTGAAGGATAAAGAATTCAATTCAATTCAATTCAATTCTTATTTATGGCTTTTGCGAAGGAGAAAGATAAAGGTAGGTTAGGTTGTGTGTGACAAGACAAGTGACAGCAAGCAAATGTCATTTTTGTATCGTTCGATTTGGGAAATATCGTTTGTGGCAAAAGTTGCAAATTGTTGAAATTTTCCAATTCGAACGCCTAAACAAAAATGCCCATTTTGAAACTGTTAAAAACGACATCACTCCAATTCGAACGCACCTTTAGGGATACACAATGGGACACAAAATGATGAAAATGGAGTCAAACAAAACAAAAAAAAAAAATTTTTTTGCAGGAAATATTCTTCTTCTTCTTCTTATTTTTAATTGTGGCAACCAAGCCCAAATTAGGGCTCATTTCTGACAGTGTCAAGTTATATTATATAGTGCGTTCGAATTGGAGTAATGTCGTTTTTAACAGTTTCAAAATGGGCATTTTTGTTTATGCGTTCGAATTGGAAAATTTCAACAATTTTGCAACTTTTGCCACAAACGATATTTCCCAAATCGAACGATTAGATACAAAAATTACATTTCCATGCTGATCGCCTGCTTGTCACTTGTCTCAACCTACCTTTTTCCTTCAGTTAATCATTAAACAAAGTTAATCTAACAAATTATTCTCTTACCTGTTAGTATTTCTATAAAATTTTATATTAAAAATTAGAATTTTCGCTTCCCGTATGAATTTTCCGAAACTTATCTGTCAGATTCAAAGATGTCAAAATATGATCACAAACGACCCTGCCTCGGAGGTGGGTCAAAATTTGCAGTTCACGATGTCGTTTTTAACTGTTTCCAAGCAAAACGATCGGTGAACGAAAACTGTTGAAAACGCCAATTTCGCCCACAACTTTCCAAATCGAACGCCAGTTATGATCGTTTTTGGCATTTTGGACTGTTATTTTTGCTACCATACCCCAATTCGAACGCACCTATAGTATCCAGTCACAAAATCACTTCACATTATAGTCCTCAGTCAGTCACCGTCCATAAAAGTCATGTTTTACTACAATGGTGGTCATTGTACTAAAACTCTTCACGGACATTTTGAGACAACTTGAAAAGTAACGATACACATAATTCATTTCATGTCACTTCACTGGTGCACATGGATGATCTTTATTGGGTAAAATACCACCAACAATAAAACTCAAAATACACAAATTTATGAAAATAAAAATGAAAATGCTACGTCACTCTGCAAGTTCCCGCCAAAAAGTCATTCTTCTTCTTATTTTTAATTTTGGCAACCAAGCCCAAATTAGGGCTCATTTCTGCCAGTGTCGAGTTATATTATAGTTTTCAGTCACAATAAATTACTTCACATTATAGTCCTCAGTCAGTCACCGTCCATAAAAGTCATGTTTTACTACAATGGTGGTCATTGTACTAAAACTCTACACGGACATTTTGAGACAACTTGAAAAGACACGATACACATAATTCATTTCATTTCACTTCACTTGTGCACATGGATGATCTTTATTGGGTAAAATACCACCAAAAATACACAATAAAACTCAAAATACACAAATTTATGAAAATAAAAATGAGAATGCTACGTCACTCTGCAAGTTCCCGCCAAAAAGTCCGCAGGAAATAATGCTTTGCTTGCTGCGTTTTTTAACCGACTTCAAAAAAGGAGGAGGTTCTCAATTCGGATGTTTATATTTTTTTTTTTTTTTTTTTATGTATGTTCGGGCATAACTCCGTCATATGTAGACGGATTTTCAAAATTCTTTTTTTGTTCGTAAGGGGTTTATTCCGAAATGGTCCCATATAAATTTCATATAGATCTGATGATGAGTTTCGGAGACAGACAACGGAACTCTTAAAAAATGACAGCAAATGTACCGCAATTGCTGCTATCGCTTAAATATGCATTGTTTACGAAGGCCTTTACACGCGAAAGTATTTAAGTATATATGAAACTAAAAATTCAAAAATAAAATAACTTTTTAACAAAAAAAAAAACCGCCTTCAAAGTACACTAAAAAGTAAGAAATAACTCTTATCTGACACTGTTTTGAAGTCAGCGAAATATTTTCTACAGAACACGTCATGTACTTTGAAGGCGGTTTTTTTGTTTGTTAAAAAGTTATTTTATTGTTGTTATTGTTGGTCATATTCGCCAAAAAGCAGGCAAAGGTCTGAGCCATACAGCTTTGTCGTATTTGAGTTTTCTCGAGTTGTAAATAAAGTCACAAAATAAATCACTTCTTATAGGTACTTCGCACTGTCAGTTACCTCCCGTCCATAAAAGTCATATTACAAGTACAATAGTGGTAATTGTACAAAAACTTTTCGCGGACTTCTTGAGACAACATGAAAAGTCACGATACACATAATTCATTCTGTGTCTATTTCAATCTGATACAAAACTTGACACATTTCACATGATACATCTGTGCAAACTTGTGGTGCAAACTTGATTATTAACACTCTAGGCGATATTAAGCGATAAGGGAGCCGAGAGTGTAATAAATCAATGCATACGAGTGTCATACGACATTTTTCAACACACTTGCGAGGAAAAACAGAGACTTCAATTTTGCAATAATTGTCACTTTACGAGCGAGTGTGTTGAAAAAAATGTTATAGCTTATTTTATAGGGAGAGAACCATAATTTTATTTTAACTAAACTTTTTGAATTCGTTTTTATCTCACTTTTTCTTGTAAGTAGCCCCAGTAAAAGAAATCTAGGGGGCTTAGGTTTGGATAACGAGGAGGCCACGAATTGAGCTAAGGAGCCAAAATCCACCTTTCCACCAATCTTTAAAAAAAAATTAATAAATACCACAGACATAATACATAGAATTTATACGCAATAGATTGAAGAAAATCGGGGAATTAGTTCTCTTATTTGGATATTAAAATTGAATCAATCTTTCATCATCAGCTCGCTTCTCTCATTTTTTCAGAAATAATCAATGATGGCCTAATGATGGCATATTTTCATTATCTTGAAAAACTTCATCATACATTTAGTGCCTCATTTATCGAGCCAAGAATCGATTTAAAATGAAAAATATTTTTTTCTTGGCCCACGTTTTATTTTAATAATCCACATGAATTTTAAATGTTTGTTAAATGGAGCTTTAAATTACTCAATTTGTTGATGAATGATGGAAAAAATGTAACAGAAAAAACATAATCATAGCGAGTTATCAAACTGTAAAATATATATTTTTTAAACACAGATTACAGAATAATTCAGATGGAGCGCGCGGAACACGAAAGTGAAGCCAAAAAAGCAAATACAAATTGAAAATCTGATACCTGGTATTCGTTTTCCAGTTTGTATTTGCATTGTTTAACCACAGTTTATTAATAAAGAAGTGTTTTTTGTAACATAAAGTTTGCTAAACAAAGCAAATACACATTCAAAAGCGAATACCAGGTACGTGTTTTTCAATTTGTATTTGCTTTTTTGGCCTCACTCCCGTGTTCCGCGCGCTCCATCTGCCTTATTCTGTAATCTGTGTTTTTAAACTAAATATTTAGTTCTCGCTACCTCTGAATAGTGCACATTACGGCTTTAGCAAATGAGTACTAGAATATCAGTGAGTATTTAATAACACACCGAACCTCACTGTCATTTAAATACCCCACCCACACACCTTGCCGTCTTCTTGTTAGGGGAAAACTTGTCTTGTTTTTTTTGTTCCGTGGGGGAAAATCAGGAAATACACTAGAATAGGTAAAGTTACTCCGTTCACTCACTCTAGCAAGTTTGGCAACATTACATAATATTTTTTTTAATTTGCTGTCAAGCCTTGTCTATCGAAAATTTGAGGTTATTGTCATCTAACAAAATTTAAAAACCTAAACGATCTAATAAATCCGTAATATTCACAATGGACACTCTATCTACCGGCTCATTGAGTGGAGCACAGAAGGAAGAGTTGATGGACCAAGTAAAACAGCAAATCGCCATTGCGAACGCTCAAGAATTACTGACGAAAATGTCAGAGAAATGTTTCAAGAAGTGCATCAATAAACCGGGGACATCACTGGACAATTCTGAACAGAAATGTATAGCAATGTGCATGGATAGGTATATGGATGCGTGGAACCTCGTCTCCCGGACGTACAGCAGTCGGATCCAGCGCGAGAGGAACAACATGTGAGGGCCTTCCTCACCTCGCGTAAGGGTTATATGCCACTGCAGTACTGTACATATTATAGACAACTTAGTAGTTACATATTTCAAATTATGAGTTCCGGCTGCCGGTTATGTTAATGTGTTCAATAAAATATTTTAGGTTTGTTAGTTGTTTTTATTGAATTAACTTTTAAGGACTGTTGTGCAGATATTCCTATTTTACAAACACACAGAAGTTCATACTTAAGTATGAGCAATAATTTTTGAGATAAACAGTAATTACCAAGTTGCATTATTTATTTCTATTGTATAAACTAAGTTTCATATAGTTCTGGAAATTGTTACTAACACAATTAAAATAAATGACCTATTACATAATTCTGGCATGTGTTAATAGTAATTCAGTAGTCCTTATTTTATCAACTAGGATAAAATAAAGAGTCAATCAAAGATATTTTTTTTT
The DNA here is from genome assembly GCA_947623365.1 of Achlya flavicornis. NCBI lineage: Eukaryota > Metazoa > Arthropoda > Insecta > Lepidoptera > Drepanidae > Achlya > Achlya flavicornis. The sequence goes on along the minus strand of OX392468.1, from coordinate 2,734,879 downwards.
TCTCCATTCAAGCCACTATTATAGTAATGTATTATATACATCTGGAAGAAATTCTCTAAATGTTGGTAAAAATAGCATACAGTAATAGGGATTTTTTTAATGTTAATTAGAGAAAATATTTTAGTAAATATTGGCTGTAATGGAACAAACACTTTATTTTTAAATCCCTTTGTATATTTTTCAGATGCTTTCAAATGCTTACTGAAGAAATGTTACAGTACAAACATGTTACAACAAAGATTCACATGTAATTATATTGCAAGTTACAATAAAATTAGATTGATTGTCTTTTCTTGTATTTACTAGAAACCCAGGAAATTATTTATATTGTATTTATTTTTTCACTTATTTTTATATTTCGCCTCGCAGCATTTTCTTTCTGTACTGATAAAGTTTTTTGATCCACATTTCTTTCAATTCTTCTTCACTTGGTATTTCCTGAAATAAAAATTAAGTTTTGTTATTATATGAAAAATAATACAATAAATTTAAAATATTTTATTCAATACTAGGGTTAATCATGTTCTATTCAAATTTTAATATTATGAGCTAGGTGCACAAATAAAAAAAAATCTTTTGGACTACTTGAAAACTATGCAAAACTGACATATTGAACCAAATAAAAATAATCAGTGTTAATACACTGTTTTTTTTTATTTGGTTCAAATATGTTCATATAAAGCCTAATAAATTAAAAGTCTGTAACATATTCCAATTGAGCTTACCACAACATTCAAATACATATTATACTTACATCAAAATTTATTATAGAATCATCCTTCTGAACCTTTATTTCTGATTCTGGAATCTTCACCGTTTGAGCATTCAAATCTATCACAATATTCTGTGATTGCTTCTTATTCCTAGAAGATGTAAATGTTCTCTGGACAAATGAATCACTGTTCAGCTCAGCCAATAAGTTCCTATCATGAATTGTTGGCATATCCTCTTTTATTTCAACTTCTTTGTACTCATATGTTGGTATTTTGGTCATAGTCAAGCCGGCTGCCTCAGCAGCTTTAATTGCCTTTTCAACTTTTGTTTCAGTGTCATCAAGGTTCACTTTCTTTGAAGGTATGCGAGGTTCTGCAATATAAAGTAAATTAAACAAATACCTACTTAATAATTAGTTCAACAAGTTTATTCTTTTGTAAGTGTTTTCTATACCCAGAAATTTAGTTGTGTGTACGTTCAAAAATAAAAATTACAGCAAAAGGTATATTAAATTACCAATATCAAATGAGTTGGATCGACTACTTGAAGAGCGTGACCTCTTTGAAGACTTCTTTTTACTATACTTTGATTTACTTCTCGAGCTCGATCTAGAACGAGACCGATCCCTTTTCGAACGTGTCCGTGACGTGGAACGTCTCCTAGACTTTGATTCGTACCGATCTCTCGACACACTCCTGGAATAACTTCTTCTTTTGTGTTTGGAACGTGAAGTGGACCGTTTTCTTCTAACACTGGTGGTCTCTGATCGATCTCTCGACCGAGAACGTCTTCTATGTTTGCTCTTGGATTTCTTTCGCTCATATGATGATTCTGAGCTGTACGAAGAACTGCGTCTATCGCGATAGCGGCTTTTTTCACGAGGCATAATCAATTTACATTTATTTGTTAAAATAATAACCTTCTTGTTATTGAGTTTTTCTTGACTTTTTTTTTGTAAGGTAGATAGAATTGACTTATGCACTGTCAGTGTTACCACCAATGCCTACCAACCATGTAAATCAGTTTCTTATGAATAACCTCCCTTGTGACAAAATATGTGTATAAAATTTTTATTTCTCTTTGATACTAAATAAAAACTTTCTATCTACGTTATGTAGGTTTATTACAAATCTATATCAAAATGAACCAAAACGTGAATAAACCTAAACCTGGCAAGTTTCTTGATATGCAGAGAGATTGTAATAATCATTGAGCTATTATTATATATATTACGTATAGAGAAGACGCCACATATCACAAACTATGTTCAGTTCATGTGAGGCCGTCCGGCCACACTTGTTTTGTACTTAGATCGATGAACGAAACGCGTAAGAGCCTTGAAAATCACGGTGTTTTACGAGAAAAATCCTCCTAAAGTTAAAATGTCGTATTTGAATTTTTTCTCCATGATAAAACCACTAGAAACCTCTAACTAGTAAACAAACAGCGAGGTGACAAGAAGTGTCGTGTCGTTATCGTGCAGTGCGCCGTGTGGAAGTCCTGACGTTTTTCAATACATTTCGAAAGTCCGCTATATCGTCATTGCAAAAAAATCGTCACGATCTAGCCAAACCAACGACATAGCCGAATTATCGTCCGTGTGTCGGGAAATGTATGGTCGGCAGAATCGTCACAGTTTTTTTACTGTGTCGTTTTCGTGTCGTGTGTAAACGGCCTATGGCTAACTGTGACTTTCTGACTGAATGCTAAGTAGTTTTTGAAAGTCTTCTAATGGCAACATTTACAGTACACATAATGTGTTTCGTTCCACGCATAAAACGGTACTGGGTTTTTATTAAAATAAAGATTTTCGCAACATTAAAAAGATTTACTATTTAAAAATACTTTATAAATAATAAATCTACATTGAAATGTTTTTAAATTAAACTGAGTGAATGTTATCAAAATATTCCTACATTAATTTGTTAAAGTACAATACTAGATTACGTAAAATGAAGCGTTCCTTAGGGCAGCGACCGTCAGTCGGCCTCGATGACGGAATGTGTGAAAAATTTTAAGATGGTGTTCAACTGTATTTTTCATATTTCGACTAGGAAAATTATCATTAGTGGTTTGTTTTTCTAATGAAACATTAAAAATGTGTTTATGACTGTGATTACACTGAGTTTGTTCGTTCTCCGTTAGCTAAGAGGACTGGAAGCGCTGTACGTGTTATTTGCGATCACTGACATTGTTTCACTTGAAATTGTTGAACCCATCGCGATTGTTATGTTTATGCTGTTATTGTGTGCTTTTATAACGTCCTGTAAATGGTGTAAGAGATTCTGATGTTTCCGAAGTCATGGAGAGGCAGGAACGATCACACGGCAATATGGAGGCCACTGACTGTGTGGACACCAAACAGGTGAGCCCTATACGGCTATTAGCCGCCGGTTTTTTTATAAAATTTCACCTTTACCTTGCACATGTTACCTTGGTACTGGTGAAATTTGCATTGCAATGTTTTCACTATGCAAAGTTGGTTGGAGACCTATAATTTTTTGGGAGTGAATTTTTGCTATCAATTAGCAAACAGTAAAAAAATATTTAGTTTGTTATCTTTTCTAGATATATGTTGTAGGCATCAGTCACAGTTGTAATAAAAAGTGAACCAAGGCAAACAGTGGGCGATGTTGGAGTCAACCCACACTTGCGTTGAATAAATTATTGGTATTAGAACATTGTTATGTGCCTTATGTGTCATATCAGGTATAATAGTGATGGCCTCTTTGTTTTGCCAACCACTTTAGGTGGTTGAGCTTTCTGTTACTAGTTACTATGGAATGGAATAAATAATTCACATGCAGTATAATAAAATACATAATACAAGACATTCTTTTGCTTTCTGTTTTGGTTAGTTTAAATTTTCGCCCATTGGACAGAAAACGGCACAATAATCTTCCATTTCACAAACTTTGCTTGGTTTGGGATTCAAAGCAGTGTTGAGGAATGTCCTAGGTGTTTTACTACATATTATTAACTCATTGGCATAAAAATATAACATTGACATCAATTGTTATTATAGGATGCGCATCCCTCACAAGTACCGACGGGTGTATAATTCTATTTGACACTAAAATTGGGGATTTATCATTTAACTAGCTGTCCCACGTGGTCTCACCTGGGTTTCATCCCTGTAAAAGTAATAAGTTGGGGGTAATGTAGCTTTCTATTAGTGCAAGAATTTTTCATGCATGCAGGCATTATATCATGCACATAGCAACTGCTTCTTTTGATGTAACACACATGCATCCATAGGGCTACAATAACCGCTTACCACCAGGTGGGCCATGTGCTTATTTTCCAACATAGTAGTATAGAAATAAAATAAATTGAGATTTTAAGATGATAAAGCTCAGTGGTAGTGATAGTTCTGTGAAAGAAAACATGGTAAGAACACCATAAAATGATGGTAGGGTACTTCATAGTACCTACCTTACTGGCTACCACTCTCAAGTTCAAAATCTGTCACCAAGCACCAATGGTGTGTTCTTGCAGCGTCACCTAAGAGCCAGGTCCTTTTTTGGCTCTGTGTGCTTACCATATTTGGTAAAATCAGCATTTGTCATGGTCCACACTGTAATATACTGTCTATAGACTTTGTTGATCACAGTCTCACCGTGGCAAGTGATGACAAGCCTATCACCACGTCAGAGGAACATTACAATGAACAATTGTGCATGATATTAATTAATATCAAACTGCACAATCTTTTTGTCACATCTAACTGCTGATTTTGATTATAAATTTTGTTACCACTAGCTACAGTTTGTATAAAACTGCCTTAGGGTCAGTCCATACCGAGATGCGACACGACGCGGCACGCACTTTTTAAGATAGTGATACAATATAGAACTTTATTAAGTAAACAAAAAGTTTATTTACTTATTAAATATAGATTCAGTCTACTTTGTAATTTTGCCGCCGCGCCGGGAATGCATGTTGTCAGTGCGATTAGAATGTAAATATTATCTAAGCTTGTTTTGAAAAGAGTAATTGCTGAGTTTATGCCAGCTCTTCTCAGTAAATGCAACCTTCCGAACCGGTATTAGAGTCAGACTTTTCATAAGTGCCTGCGAAGGTCTATTTGAATAAATGATTTGAATTATTAATTTATTTGAATTTGAATATTGAAGGTTCACTAAACTGGTTGATACACTCAACTACTTATAAACAATGATTAGATTCAAATTCATTTTTTGTGTACAACCTTCTAGATGAGAACACAACATGCTTAAATAAGAGCTTAATCTATCCCACCAGCAACAATATACTTAAAAAAATATAAATTAGGTACAAAGCTTTTGAATAGAAATAGGTTGTAGTGTGTCTTTTGGTGATAAACTTGGGTATTGCAGTAGTAACAGATTTCTTAGAGTTTTGTGTAATATCTTAGGCATGTCGTGTGTAATGTCCACCAATAGTTTACACAATTCCAAAGATTTCCTAGAACTTGATACTTGAACATTATTTGGAAATAAATAATATACAATTTTATTCATTAATTTAATTTCACATATAAATACACAATGATCATTCTGACTAGTTTAATGACTAAGCATTGGCACTACCTGAAATGACAATCTAATCAGTAAATCTATGATCAATGACTATTTTTGACATTTTAATATGATATTATATTGTCTGTGATTGCAACAGGTTTACCAATACTTTTCATCACTGACTGTGATTGCGACAGGTATACAATTTACCTATACTTTTAATCAGACATTACCAATGATCAGGCTTCCATTAACTGGGTATAAACAAACTGACAATCAACAAACTTCCTTATCCTTAGCTACATTCTTATAATTAGTTGCAATTATGTTACTTATTTAGTTCTTAAGTTTTTTTTTTATTCTGTGTAATAGGTTTCCAAGAAGTATCTTTTTGTGCTGAATTTAAGTATGCATTTAAGGAACAGGCTTTTTCTGTGATAGAAAAAATAGTTCAACTTCAAAATACACTATGGAATATGTAAATATGGAGTATGGAATAACTCATCTGAGACTGCTCTTTCGCTGACTTCAAAACAGTCTCAGATTAGAAATATTTCATATTTTTAAGTGAATTTTGATGTCGTTTTTTTTATTAAATTACTTTTTATTTCTTAATTTTTGGTTTTTCTTATGCTCTAGAATTTGACCAAGGTTTTGAGATGTTTTCCCTTTGAAACCACACCCAAAGCTCGTATAAATAAGCCAGGCCGTCACACGTATTTGTCCATATCTTGAAATCTTGCACTGTTCCCTAAGTAAATGTAAGCCAATAAAAAAAGAATCATCACAATCCAATGAACAGTTTTGGAGATATGCTTGAAATACCTATGAAATTTTGTATATTTGTTTGAAAACCCTAATTGATTAATATATGTGAATATATTCCAGTTATATAAATTCGTATCGAATTGATAATCTCCCGTTTTGAAATATAGATTTTTAAAAAAAACTACTTGCCTGCAAAGTATTTATAATTGTAGTACTAACAAAAAGTATCAAGAGCTTTAGTGAATAGAACATTCAAAATTTCAAATAACAATAACGAAATTTTGAATTGGGTATACCTAGTTGGCCATGATAAATTTACTTTTTATTATAATCTGTCAATTCAATCATACAATATTCATCAAGTTATTTCAAATGTCATGTTTATTATGGGAAACTTCAAAACGAAATGTAATCTTTTTTGTATTTTTCTCCGTTAGTTAGTACTTAGAAATTTATTTATTGGAATCATTGAATTATTACACATAGAAGCAAAGTACACGCGCGAAACACAATCCATTCAATTGGAGCCATAATGGCTCCAAATGACCGCCGCGCTGTCAGTGTACTGAGTGACGTTTTAGTGAGTGCAGCTCTGAGAAAAATAATAAATATGACGGTTTGTGTAGTAAAATTGTGTCATAATTCATGAGGGAAGAAAGATAAGCATTCTGATGTAACATTCCACAGGCAAGCCACTAATTTTATTGTGTAATTCATCTAAAATAACAAAATTCAAAAATAAAAATACTTCACACAGATTTCGAGCAAAGTGTTGCCAGCTGTTTTTTGTGCGAATTTGCGTTGTTTTACGTAATTGATACTGATTTTGTTATTAATAAAGTAATTGAGTCCGATAAGTTGTTTCTTTTACTTATAGCTATTATAACCGACTAGCTGTCCCCCGCGGTTTCACCTGCGTTCTTGGGATAAGTAGTCTATAATACTTGGGATAATGTAGCTTCATATTAGTGAAATAATTTCGAATCAGACTGGTAGAAAAAAGAGAATATAGCTAGGAAAATATTGTCAAAGCGGCAGTTGTTCCGGAAACAAATTCAACTAACAGGTTTTTAATATTTCAATTTTGTTAATGAAAATTAAATACCTAGATACTACTTAATCTTCTTTTTCTATACAACCTATCATATCTGAAACCTATCATTACCAAGGAAAGCTACATTTTGTAGGATCGTTCATAGCACTGCACATTATCTTGGTTTATTATGTTAAAATACCCGAAATAAGTACTATGAAACAACTAGTAATAAAAAATAAATAACAGGCCTGTGTCTATAATAAATTATTTAAGACGCAGAACTTTTTAAACTATTTAATTATTTTTGTGAATACTTACTTCCAATTTCACTAGTAGGCGAAATCGAAAGGTTAATTTTACCGAAAAATTTCGTTTAGCTTGCAACATTACTCGTGCGCTTGTGTGCGTGTCATCGAGTGTAATTATATGGTACTCACGCATACATTGGTTGTCAAGTGGCTTACGTGTCGCGAGGATTTTTGTTCGATACTTCGCTTCTAAGCAATTTTTTTGCTCTGCTGTTGAAAGAAAACACCTTCATTCGTTTACTGTACATATTGCTTGCTCTAACATTTTTGGGATCATCTAACTTTAAATGATTGTTAATTTTTACCCGACTGACCCGGAAGGAGGGTTATGTTTTTCGAGTGTATGTATGTATGTATGTATGTATGTATGTATGTATGTATGTATGTCTATTTCTTTGGCACGCTCTGCAGCCTAAACGGCTTGATGGATTTAAGCATATGAGGTGTCGTTAGATTCGTCTGAACTGTGGGAGTGTCATAGGGTATATTATTTTTATATGGCGTCTACGGATAAGAAAAGAGGGGGGGTATTAAAAACAAAAATTTCGTTATTATAACAATATGGGTATCAAATGAAAGCTTGTGAAAAGCCCATTCCATATATGTATATATTGTAATACTTTTGTGCTACCATTTTGACGTAAACTGCAAAAAACCATGTTTAATGCAAGGACAGTAGGTATAGGTACTATGAGCGGTTACCGTACGTAACTCACAGAGTTGCGATGGTTGTTAGCGTTACTTTACTTACCGCTAATTTACTTACTAATACTTACAAATCATTCTGTATACAACTAAAAAGTCTGAAATAAATTAAATTATTAAAAGAAACAAAAAACCCGACTGCGTAAAACAAATATTAACTGAAAAGAGAAAAACAAGCTTTTTAATCTATAGAATTTGGAATATAACTTGAATTTTATAAGTTATTGCAGTCGGGGATAAACAAATATAAAAAAAAACACATACTTAGGTTATTGGTTTTTCCCCGACTGCAATAACTTATAAAATTCAAGTTATATTCCAAATTCTATAGATTAAAAAGCTTGTTTTTCTCTTTTCAGTTAATATTTGTTTTACGCAGTCGGGTTTTTTGTTTCTTTTAATAATTTATTATTATTCAAACAATGTCACTATAATTCATTCATTACAAATTATGATATCTCGTATTCCAAGAATGATGCTCTAATGTTTTTAGAATGAATACCTACTATGCAAATATCAATTCCAAAATATAAGTAGGTACCTACCTAACATAAAATCTTGTACAATCCTAAAATTGGAAACTTAAAAAGGCGAGAACACAACGGAAGTACGAACTAAAACCAACACGCTTATCTAAGTTTGTCTGCGGCCTATTCCTACCAATGGTAGGGGGCTCAGGCGCGGTTCTAAGCACGCGGCGCCCGCGCAGTTGAAACGCGTCGGGCGCGCAGCACGCCGCGCGCGCTACACGAAGTTCTCTAAACACGACCGCGCGAGTGATGTCACCGAGACTACCAGTGGTTACTGTGTTGTGATTGTGCTAAACGTTAACTATAACTATGGTAGCGATGGTTGCTTCAGCGTCTGGATACGGCACCCTTCGCCGCTTTCTAAGCGCTCCTGATGGTCAGCATGGCTCGGGGGACGCGAGCGTCGTGCCCACCGCCTCAGTCGCAGTCTCGGTAAGACTAACACCGAAGCTGTTAACAACAGTTACAGCAATCCAACAGTGAAGTAGTCGATAACGTTATGCACTTGGAATGTTGATGATAATGATGTGTTTGTACGCTTTATCGTAAGGTGTGTCCGCAATGTATATTATGCGTAATGGTGTGATCCGTTCGATTAGCGATACGATAAATTCATAATAAAACTAATAATAACACCTCGAGAACGTAATCGAATGAATAATAATCGTGTTATATGGCGATGAAGCTCACGTTAAAACAGTAATATTATTGCGTACAGAAGTTGTGAAAAGTTACTAGTAATACAAAAGCTTTAGAAAGTTGCAATAACTAGTAATTTCCATTAGAATGTGTACGTGCGTATTATAATTTGCAAATGGTATATTGCAAAAAACTTCCACTGTCCATGAGTGGGCAGTGAAATTGGCGATTTCGTTAGACCTTGCATAGACTTTTGCTTTATTTCGCTGCATCGATGGCATTACCGAAAAATTCCGAAACTGGTTCGGCACACCGCATTATGGCAGCTAAAAAAAGAATCCGAACAAATCCATCAGTCTAAACTGTTACCGTCCACCGAGAGGTCATCAACCTAACTTTCCTTTTTATTATTCCGGTGTGTTATATTAGCATCGATTGAAATTTTGTCCTTGGCCTGTCTCGGAGGATTAGAATCATTCTTTTAGTTGATGATGTCATCTGGTCGGGAATATACGGGATGTGACGGCCAAGGTTAGACCAACAGACCGTGGCTGTATCTCTAGGAGCACGGCTCGTTGGTCACCGCGCGCGAAAGGAGCTCATCGTTCACTCGCCAGCTCTGTGGTTACCGACCCAGATCACTCTAGCGCTTACTTGCTTTTTACCTTACCAAATTAATGTGGATCGTGTCGACTCTTAATATCGCAAATTGAAACTGACGTTCCATTTGCTCAACGAGACGAGGTTGTGAAGAAAGAGCTGACAGAAATTATAATTGCTCTTTAGAGAAACTCCGGAAATTATTATGTATTCATTAGGGCATGCAATACCGGAGGGTTTTCAGTTCCGGAACTAAGTTCCGATATTGGGCACTCAATTCCGGAATTCCGGAACTGGTTCCGGAACTGACAACTATTTAATGGTTTTTCGTTTCTGGGAATAGTTTCGAATCAAAAAGTTTTATTGATCAGCCTTTTAATCAATTGAGCTTTTTAGCGGTGTTCATTTATAGTACGTGACATCTAAAATTAAATAAGTTTTACATTAGTTCTCAGTTAATATAGAATATTGGTATTTTTTTCGTAAAATCGTAAAATTTTCATAATGAAAGAATTGAGATAAACTTAGCATAATAAATAAAATCAGAAAAATAATATTTTGCAATAAAATGAGATTAAATCAACAACTAACTTAGGTACGTAGACCTCCATATAATACATTTAGCATAATAAACAACATCAGAAGATTAATAATTGGCAATAAACTTAGATCAAATCAACATGTAACAAACAACTAACTTATACAATAATTACTTTTTTGAGATGAAACGTTGTTCTTGATAATTTGTTCTCTAGACCAATAATACATCTAACATTGTGTCAGACAGCGAGCTTCGTAATCGGTTACAAAAGTACCCCAGCACACGAAAACACTCCCTCGCTCTCTTCTCTTGTTGGCAGAACGCACAAAATATAATTATAAGGTTCTGTGAGATACACGCGTCGATCTCCTCCGTTATCGTACATAGCCTTTTTTAATTCTACAAACCCTGAAAAGTCAAAATTGGCAGACAGATTCTTGCAGACTTTTTTACACTCCCTTTCATTATTTAATTGCTCTTGTAGAGTTGGTACAATAACTTCAATGTCGTTATCTGAAAAATCTGGGTCGGAGGACACTGCAGGTGTAAAGCACGCAAGTTCGCAGAGTCGTTGAGGTAATCTCAGCATCTGTGTAAAGCGTCGCATCACGATTCACGATGGCATAATGAGAGTACAGCCAATTTTATAACATCTAAGCTATAATGAATGTCTCTCAATGTTTGAATTTCATATTCGGTAAAGGATATTGTTGATTATTTCCAGTCTATTAGAGCTTTAAGAATACGCGAATATAATAATAACGATGCGGAGTGAGAGGCGAGGCATGCAGGGGGAACGGGACGGGAGTATGTGTCACCCGGGAGTATGGTTGTATAGTTCCGCTGTAGCTGTAGTTAGATTGGTACGTACAGAAAAATTAAAATATCACTCGATTTGTAAAATTTATGAATACCGGAATTACGATATTAACTAGTCCCAATTCCGGAACTGAAATATCGGATATTTGTTCCGAGATTCCGGAGTTACGGGATTCCGGAATCCCGTAATGCATGCCCTAGTATTCATGTCGCGTGTTGTCGTTCCCTAAACCCGGACGATCCCATAGAGTCGGTCCACGAGTCGGGTATCCGTCAGGAAATCAAAATGAACAATATGGTCGTCGGTGCGTAGAGAAACTTCCACGGATCCAATAAGATTGCTGTAATAAATAGTAATAATATACCTACACTGCCATTGGAAATGGAGAGTCATAACTCAGAGCGATTGTTCTACCTAGTTTCCTTTCCCACCCGCTGTAGTATTTTTGTATCAGATAAAACTAATTTGAATCACCTATTCATATTGATGATTGACTTTCGCAATAGCTTAAAGAGTATCGTAATAAGCAGTTGCTGCGCTAACATTTTGGGAATTTACGACCCAGAAAACAGAACGTTCCAATTCTCCAAATCCGTTTTCAAATTAGCTTTATTTCACGCTTATGTAACGTGACTAAATTGCCTTATATTCTTATCTTAACTAGTAATTCGATGTCATGGAATTGGATATTGGAATGCAAATTCATTAAACGTAAATGGAGCCGCAGACCTCAAAACAAGTTTGCATCTTGAATCGTAATCGAGCGAACCGAGTATCGACGAAAATAGAGTTCATCATTAGAAGTTACAATCAAGTTGTGCTAAATCAGGAATAACAGATATTCTTGTGTCACTTGAGAGGCTGTGTACTTATACAACTTTACTAGTCCGAGATACGGATCCGCTAAATGTGATCAACTCAGGCGAACTTTCAGAAAAGTCTTTTCTCACAGTAAATCAAACTGTATTTCAATCAATCAATGTTTTATCACGTGTTGGAATAAAAACTAGATCTTAACATGTTGGCACAGTTGTTTCCAGTCTAAATGGTCGGTATGTTGCGACACCACATTACTGTCGTAGGATTCTGTCGTCGGTGCATACTTCCGCCCACGGCCCTCTTATAAGGCGAGGACCTTGTTACGTTTGCCGTATGTAGGCACATCTAGCCAACAATATATTGCAATATTATCATCATTCGTATAGTCTGCGAAGGTTGAGGCTGTTTAAATCACCGCATCTCCAGTTTGGACTAGATCTAGTCTTGTCTGATGCGTTTTTGATTTATTGGACCTTGCTCAAGTTTTAATGTTGCAAAATGATCATGTGTCAGTTGGCTACCATGACTTAATAAAAATAAGCACTTAGCTCGGCCAATAAGGTTTTATAGGTTGATCCGCTTTCGGCTTCAAGTAGCTTGTGAATTGTGTTGCGCAAGATATACCTAAGCCTTATAAATCGTTGTACTCATGTCTTTGATGGTACTGAAAGTAAAATTGATCAAAGTAATTTGGTTTAGAATAAATCATAAGTATGTAGTCAGAAGCAAAACCGACGTCCGACAAAGATTAGAAACACGCTCACAAGTACACAGTCACTGTAAAGATTTATTCCCAGATTAGTCTGGCTAAGAATTTCTTGATAATTACATGTAGGTACTTGTATTCTTTCTAATATTTCAAAATTGCAGTATCATATATAAATATATGTCATAAAATGTTAATTATCCTTGTTGCTGGCTATTTGTTTTTTTACGAATGAAGTAACTGTTTAACAATTTCGTCGTACACAGTTTTTTTTATGGATTATACTCTATTTGTAAATGATTTATCTACATAACTTAATATTGTTTTTCTAGATCATTATACTTTTGATTACGTGCTAATACAATAAGTTCTTTTTGTATTACGCCACTTATGGTATGCTATGCTATTAATAGTTTATGCAAACATTTATCATCGACGAATGAACCATCAGGGAAATATATTTTTACATGTGACGTGTGGGCATCCTTGACATGCGCCATCTGTTCTTTTGCTTTGTCATTTCTTAATATCTCAGTTTTGTACACGTCTAAATTTTTAATACCTTATTTCTTACATAGTATTTAATAGACAATTATCAAGGAAATTAAATATCTATGATCGTATAATTTTGCACTCAGGAGTATGTCGTTTTGCTTTTCCCACATCCTAAAAAGATTAACTTCACATTAAATTCGAACATATCTAAGTTATTAAAAGTGGTATTAAGGCACTCAATAACACAATAAGATCGCTTTGATGGACTCTCCGCAGAGAAAGCTATAAACGGAATGTTTCGTGCGGTTGCTTTCATGTGGTCAAGCTTTGTATTACACATAGCGTATGAAGAAATTGGCTTTTTGATTCCTCCTGCCTGCTTGATGTAGCTAATAATTGCTATAATGTGTTTCGCATCGTAGTAAACTGCTCTTACAACATCGGCCCTTAGGTTGGCTGCTGAGTGTCTTATTTTCTTTGTCTTCCGCGATCAGGTTATTTTTAATATCTTATAGGTTACCAGTTATATTCCTTTGTACGATTAGGTCCAGATAGCTTAGCCGTGTTTGTGACAATGCAGTATTTTCAGTTTTTGGTATTGAGTCGCCTTAGTCTCGTTCGTTTCCAATATCTCAATAGCAAATATTTGTTGATTCGCAATCTCAGTCAACTTAACTCGTAACTAATGCGAAAAGTGAAATTACCTTCCGGGTCTTAAGTGTACCTGTTTGAGCCTCTTCAAAAAGTTTTTTTTCGGTGAAGCGGCTACTGTTGAATGAAATTGTTTTTTTTTTTTTTATTATTGAAATATGTGTATGAATGGCGTTTTGTATATTACATCCATAATTACTTCGATCATTCTTGTTGAGCAATATTCTTGTAATATTTTTTTAAGATCGATTATTCGATGCCAAAGTTCAATACTCTTCATGTTTAAAAAGAAATATTATTATGATATAACTTTCTCTAGAATAAATTATGAAGCTGTCATATAAAGATGGATTATTGTTATCTTATTTTGTACTTGTTTTTATCATGTTATCGCAATTGTCTGTCAGATTGCATTAAAATTTCTTTTGTCGCTGCAAAATGTTTACCTGCTACGAAAATTGAAACCTCTTACCTACAGCTGCAAGCATACAAGTAAAATTAGATTCATCTTCAGAATTCATTAATGTTTCTAGACATGTTTTCAGGTATGAAAAAATCGATTTCTGAGTAGTTGATGCGATATTAAGCTGTCGAACATTCCTTCGGCGCAACTCCATTCAATGCAGCTGCTTATTTATTAATAACTTGGCGATAGGTCGAATTTTTTATTTTTATTGAAAGATGGGAAAGTTTCATGTCTGCTTTTAGCGGTTTGTTTCGTAATATTTTATCACGACTCTTCTCGCTTATTTTATGGAGTCTGAAAGATATTTATTTTTATTTTTATACGATTTATGTTTTTTTTTCAATAAAGTATCAATCATTAATTCCACGAGGAAGGAAACAGTAAGATCGCTTAAAATATAACATTGAAACTTTTTTATAGCGATCTAAGAATCAAGATCAAGGTTTATGCTTCATCACGACGATTCTTGTTCCGTTTCTAATGCATTTATAATAGCATCAAGTGATTTAAGACAATCAACTCAAGTCGACTGTAACATAGTTAAGTAGAATTTGTCTACAGCAGTCCGTTGTCAACTTTTTCCCGTCTGTAATTTCACTGGAACAAGTTAAAGTTGGCCCATAAGTATACGTAAACAGAAAAGTGTTTACATTAAAAAACTTGGTATCTCAACTGTGTAAACTCATTGGAATACAACAGCCAAAAAGTAAATATTAAATCCAACTTCGGCTCAGGAAGGTTGGTTGATCTCGAAACTTTCAAATGGACTGGGAGTGTTCTAACAGAGTATTCCCATTGTAGTTATAACGTACCTAACAATATGTCGTTCCAAGGATTCACAGCCAGGGCGACCAATATGCGAAGTGGTGTAATTCCCCAGCTGGGCCATGGCTCCAAATGGCTCAAAGAAATCCATGGCTTGGCAAATAACGTGCACAGTGCTGGTATTGTGCGCTGCAACCTCCGTGGGAAATCTCTAAAACGGGCCGTGCATGTATAAATAATCGCCCTGCTACATACCCCGTAGTTTCTTCATTATGTAGAAGATCAGATATAGGCCTTTGGAAAACATTGCCAGACTTCGAGTATCAAATTGATAATTCTGTACTTGGTGTGTATTTAGGTCGAACTCTCAATCTCTGTCATTCATTAACTTTACCCTGAAACTTAAGATACACTTATCGTTTTGATTTTGCTGAATAATAAGTAATATTAATAGATCTAAGATTATTATAAGTAGTTCTTTTCAAGGGGTCTATTTAATAAGATTATATTGCTTTAACCTACGCTGTTCAGTTTCGGAGAACAAATACCACGTTCCTATCCACATTATCCTCGTCTAATGTGCATCTATCGACATTCGACATTACCAATGGAGTCTAGCTATTCAAGCCGAGCTCCTCATATCCATGTTGTTATTTTGATTCCCACCCCATCAGAAAGGCAACCAGTACTGTTTAGTATTTAAATCATAATCGTCGTGTCTTTTTCGTGTATGGAACCTTGAGAAATGACTTCTAAGCGTGAATAATTTAAGAAGTGTTTACGGATGTTTGGCCGTTTATACTATCGCGTAATAATGTAAATTCACTCTTTATTAATTCTTCGTCCCGAAATATTTAATGAGTGCTAACTGTGTTATTTACCCCCAAATTAACAGTTGTAGAAAAAAACAATTGTAGGCGACACGTTTCTCTAGCGTCGCGTGTGAGCGAAGTTTGGCGGTAAAAACTATACGCCCAGATGTCGCCTCACACAGTTTGACCTACCACGACGCCTACTATTGTTATACTGTTTAATATTTCTAGCAAGAAATAATTTAACGTACTTAATCATATCATGCAGTTGTTTTATCGATAATACCCTCTAAATGCTTGTCGGCGACATTTCCTGTCCACAACAACTTTTCAACCTAGTCTTATCACATATCTCTACCAATATTTTGATCAAGCCGTGACGTAATATAATAACCCATGTAATGTCCAGTCGTCGAGTGCCGCCGGTCATATCGATCGATGGCTATATAAGTTACGAAATGTTTATAATAGTTGCCGTCTGGTTGCTCCCTTTGCACGTTAACGCGGCATCTCTCACTTTCACCGAGAGCTAGTCTGCACTGCACCTACCAACTGGGTCACACGATCGTAGATAACCAAGCATCGTGAATCACCCGATTATGAAAAGTTTTATCGCATTCAGCTCCCGAAGAATTTAAACGATACATTTACTTTCTCAAACACAAGAGAATATACTAGAAATTTAATTGATAACGTATCGGACAAGACTTCGCTTGCTTACTTATCTCTGGCAGCTAACGCGATAGATATGCGAACTTTACCTCGCTTCAAGATAGTATTTGTCATTGATTTAATTTCCTTCAAAATGCAATCGATGTGAATAGCCTCGTTGTAAATCGTAATGTAAATCACGATGAACGTTAACTTCCTGTCGCGTCCTACATGAGCTGGTGGTCTGTTCACAACAAGCCTTGACAGTGCCTCGGTAATAGCAGCGTAGGCTCTAAGGCCACTATATTTTTTATCGTCAGACGTTCTTGTTGTTGATCACACTAAATTTCATACATCTAGTTGAGAGACACTCATCCGTGTAATTGACATCAAGTATGAAATAATTGGTGTGTCTGTAAAAAATATTTCTGTTTTTGTTTCCGAATTAATAACACTGATGGCTGTTTTATCAAAACTACCAATTTCTGAGTTAAGAACATATTGATCTATTTTGTTTTTGGAGCCTTCAATAATTTTGCACACAATGTTAATCCATCGTTGAGGCTGCGTGGGATTCATATATTTATAGTTGTTGATAGTTATGACTTCATCGTATCGCTATGGTCTGTTGACATTTTTGCTGTGGCTGATCATAATGGTTGTTGCTCGTTAACTCTTCAATTCAGCTGATTCTAAACAGTTATAATGATTTGTATATTTCCATTGACAATAGCACCTGTTCCAAGGCCATCAGATTTGCTGGCAATTAGGGTTATTTTTTTTGTAACAAAATCATTTCCTCAGAAATGACTAAGTTTAGCATCGGTCAGGTGGATCGTGTATCTCAAAATGACTCAGAGTTAGAGCTAATCATTTTTCACTTCCTGCACCGTGAAATAATTGTACGTGCCATTAGTTCCAGCATTCGCAAAAGCTTCGCTATGTTTTGATTCGCTTCGATTCTATAGTTCTATTTCTGTTGTTTTTGTTACAAAATCAATGGAGTTTAACCTAAAAGGTTTTATTTTATTACCTGTAAATTCATTAACTGTTTTCCTACTTCCTCATGCCTGAGGGCTGAATCGCTATGAATTTTAAGTACATGTGCGCGTTAGTGATTTTTTTCATTTCCGAACATCAATGCAGGTCACGTTTGTTCCATTGTACCTATAATATTGTGGATGGCAAAGCTTATTAGGTATTACGTATACCACTTCATTCTCTATATAGACACAGTGAGCCTAGTTATTTGTTTCCTATATACCAGTAAAGGACATGTAATCTCACTTAATAGATCATTTGCAAAATTCCATCTAAAGGTTAGAATTAAATCGTTTGACCATTTAAAGAGCCGGCAATGAAATGAATTATGTATCGATATGTACCGAAGAGCATGTTAAATTCTTTTCTCTTCGCTACACGTCTGGTTTGTTTCCCATATTTGGACCCTCGTGAATCACTGCGTGTTCTTGTCAAACTTGTTGGGTATATTGACTGGCTATAAATACAATAGCATGTTTTGGCAACTCTCGTGATGTTATACTATTTGGTCAGCCAATGTCAGATTTGTCTTCCTGTACCTTGAATTTTGACCTTATGAAATAGTTGTGTCGGGTTAACAGCTGGTTATCACTATTCTTAGAACCAATTAAAAAGCTGGATAGTATTGAATGGAACAAAAACGTTCCCGACCTGGAAAATGTCGTCCGGTGTAAGCGCAAGAGACAATACAATATTGAACTGCATTTAAAGACCATCAAGAGTTCAAGACTAAATACATTCTAGCAATACGTGCTTGGTACTGAATGGTCAATGATAATAAATCACACGTGATATTAATGGTTTATGTACGTCAGATTTGTTAGGATCCGTTAACCGTTTGGTTGTCTTCATGTTTTTAAAACTAAACCAGGTCTCAATAACTTCTCATTTACAAAACGATAACCAGTTTTATGACGATTATGCAATGTACATTAGTATGTTAGTTTAACATAGCAGCTCAACGTAACAGGTTTTTCACAACATCACGCTTTGAATTGTTTGCTTGTGACAAACATTTAGTAAAACATATTCGGCTGTAGTTGATCATATTCTCTGTTGGTTGACCAATTATAAATGTGTCAAAAATCTAGGTTCTCTTCGTCTTGGTCACTCTTACGGGATGTAAGTAAGACTTCCGAGCTTTATGTTGAGGTATAATGCGAGGTCTGCTTGCGGAGGCGGCCGCGTGGGCGCACGACCTCACCGGCTCGCGTGGGTTGCAGGTGCCAACGCACCTTTCCAGTTTCCACGCAAAGGCTGCTTCGACTCTCCGATCCGAATCGACGCTAATCGACTCGGCTAACTGTTCATGATTGTTTTGTAACTATCCCTTGACCTCTCTGAATATGGCATACGATACGTATTTAACTATCCTAGTTTCCTCGAGTTTAGTCTATAAAACCAACTTACCTTAGTCAGATCTTAATTGCATCTTAAACAGTCTAAGCGTAGATTTATACTTCCTTTAGTAGAATTTATATGGTCAAGAGGAATAATGCTGTTGCAACATTTGCAACTCTTTGTTTTAGCTGTCATATGAGGATCGCTTTTATTTGCAAAGTACTTAAGTCTGTTTCGATGTCCGGAAAATGTTAATAGATTGATCCATAAAAGTAGGGAAGTTCAATTAAAAAAGGTTTATTTTAATGCTGAAATGATTTCGTTACCACATCATAATTCATAAACCATGGCATATGGCTGTTGAGGGGCGTTTATGTGGCATCACGGCGCGCGACATTTTATGTTACGCTTCAACTGATTCACTTTGATGCAAGCAGCGATGGATACACTGGACGATCACTGAGGAAGTGCATTCTTCCGCTTGCTAAACCCCATGGCGGTGATGCCCACTAATGAACTGAACCGACACTTGGACTCACGGGAGAGAGTGAAATGGGAGGCAGTGGCGATTCCGCTAATTGCTCAGCAATTAACTAGTACGAATTGAGTGTAGAGAGTGGCTTGCCCGCTCCACTTGCTATATGTTATAGCGTGGTGCATGAAAGTACTTAATAGGCGGCTCTTTACGAGCGAAACGTTCCTAACGCTTGCAAATTGAATTTGCTTGAGCAGTGTTTATGTTTTTTTTCTGTTTTAATTTGCACCGACGGGTTAGTCTCGTTTTAATTGCATAGCATGTGTCTATTTTGACCCTGCAGTCATGTCTGGGCGTAAATTGTAATGGCTCTATAAATAAAAGGAGTTTCTCGACGACAAATACAATTATGTACCTTAATTCATGAATCCTTTTATGTTCATCTAAGTTAGGTTTATCCTCATTTGTTATATAGTTAATGCCTCGACCTTGCTGACCGATAATGTTATTTACTTATTTACACTGTAGCAGAACGCTACATAAATCAATGTTAATAAACATACCGACGAATACATTTGCATCTAACATTGTATTGGGTGTGTTCTAATTTACTTAAGTGTTTACTTATTTAAATCAATTCAGAGTATTTTTGTAATTTCTGATCTAAATATCCGCATCAGCCTAGTCTGTTATATATGTAATTAAAACATGCATTACTGTGACTAATATTTCGTTAAATGTTCTGAACTGAATGATACCTTTATGTAGCATGTTTGCTTTTTTTATCAGGTATACCAAATGTAGGTTCTTAACTTCTACGAATCGGATATTGATTTAAATAAATTACGTGCCTTTAAAGGAACGCTCCTAAAATCATATCACCTTCATCTCAAAAGGTTGAAAGGACAAACTTTCAATATCAACGATAAGCGTTTATGTATTTTTTGATATAATGTCAGTTGTTTATGACATTGTTGATCGTGATCGCCCAAGTGGCTTCCTATTCGGGAGTGTCTCTGCCGCGCATACTATTTTTAACTGTGCCGGCATGCGGCGGCACGCTCCCGACCTTTTCTGCTTTATGATTTGTCGACGTTCTGATATTGTTATTGATGGCTCTCAAGCTGGCTGTTTTTATATATAAGTTTTCCTTTTCCTGAACCGGTCTACTTATAAGTTTCATAATTTACCGTATTTATTATATTTAGGTACCTACTAATATGAAAAGTTCTGTATCGTATCTCGGATGATAGTGATATCTTGTACGATTGAATGATCGATTACATCATATTTCTTTGTTGAAGTAAATAAATTGTCTTTTCGTATTCAAATTAATTCAGTGAGGAGAGTTTTAATGAAATCAAATGCATAATGAAAAACCATGAGTGATCTCATTACGATCGTGCTTTCTGCGGTGCACTTTCATTAAACATGTCGTCACTATAATTCTGTGCACACAATGGTTTCTTGCCAGCATCTCCAATGTCTTTGCATGTGCAAGTATTAGTTTACAAAACTAATAACAGAGAGCTATTGCTTGCGTGTATGCTTTCGCACATGCGTTGCATGCTTGTGTTGTCATAATCGTGCCAGAATACTTTGTCTTCAAATGTTACTGTACCATTACTAAATTCTTCAATCGGTTCTACTCCATTATCTTGACCTTCTAGGTTAAGTTCTATAACTTGTGCTAGGTGTGCTTGACTTTATTAATATCTTGCTACTTAATACGTCAATAGTTACGTCAACAAGCTTTTTGCAGTATACGGTAGTGATGCTATGATCAACGTTCAGACCGATATAGAGGTGTTTATGTCGCCTCTCAGATCGGTCATAATTTTGTATTGCTTTATAGTAATTGTATTATAGTCAGGTATATAGATTGTCTATTCTTTCGATGGATGAATTGGGTCAAACTCGAATTGTTAAAACAACATTTGTTTTATTTTTTAACAGGCGATCTATCTTACTCTAAATGATATTTACGGCACTGAAATGAAACTGTATTGCAATTGTTCTATTTGGTGCATTCGACCACTTAACATTTTCACATGATTAATTGAATACACAATAGTAATAAGTAGAATTATAATTTCGATCGTATATATACATTAATATCTCAAGATATTCTTCACACAGTCATCTAACTAAATCAAGTTTGTATTTGTGAACCAGATTACTGATAAAATAATATTTAAACCCAGAGTCAGAATAAACAGACATATCTTGCATTGAGTGGATATCAAATCTACAACCTCTATCAGGGCACTCGCGGTATCTAACCTCGACGTCTACTGGTCCATCATTTAGTGTTTTCATTTCCAAGTAATGGTACATTACTAGTCAAATTAGGACAAGGACCCGGCTTGGTTCCACTTACTGATCAATTCGATCACAATAAGCGGACGTTGCCATAACACAGCACTGGTTGACAGTTGACAATAATTGTACCAATAGTCTGTCATCGCCAACTAGCTCAATGAACATTCAAGTGCTCCTTGCCATTAGCCTAGGTACATCGTTAACCACTTGTCAAAGACCTTTATGATAGTCGGAGAACGCTGTTTATTTTGCTACATACGAGTATGTCCTCTTTTTCTAGACGATGCATGTAATGTCTGTGAATGTCGCGCGACCCGGTTTTTAAAACGATTACTTCGACGGCTTGTTTGCATCATTTGTTCCAATATTTGTTAAAATGTGTTCGACGAGTGTATTAAAATGATTTACTATTTTTGTCACTAGAGATTACTTTAAATTTAGACTAATGTTGTTATTTCTTGTTTCAGTCGAAGCAGCGAGCGTCGATTAAATGGTTGTTATCGAAGGCGTACAACAACAGGGTCCCGGAGAATTTTCAGGAGCCGTTCTACAGGGATCATGAGGTGAGGATCCTATTCTAAAATCTGCCTTATCATTATTTTACTACGTTATAAAAGTAAAATTGAACGACATTGCCTTAAGTCTGGTTATTTAATTTGCTTTAAGTTTTTCTAGAACATGTCTTTAGATTAGCGTGTTATCACAGACGTAAAAAGAAGTTCAGAAGGATCGTTGCCATTAGCAAACTGCCACTTTAATTTGAACAAATGCGTATGTGTGCTATTGAAGTATTCTTACATACCTACAACTTTTAATAATCTTGAAAAGTTATGCTTCCAGACTTATATTTCACTTTGCTGTTATTTTTACACTCTTTTACTACACAGGAAGGCATTGTTATGTTTTCTGAACTTTGTTCGTCATGCGATGTCCTAGGTCCTAGACCATATTAACTAAACTGAGCAGTTTTTTTTGCATATGTGTGAGTGAGTGGTGTATTATACATACCTACCTGATAGGAGCAGAGTTTTTGGCTTCAATTGTATCGCGGGCCGTCTCCGAACCTATTTTCACGTCTATGCGTGTTACTTGAATTTTTCTTCCGGAAAACAAGCCACAAATGTGTTATCAATGTGTCCTAATTTTAACAAAATATACCTATATTATGGGCGAATATTTAATAAGTGTTGTAAATAATATTTATATCAGCAAATTTGATAAATGATAAGTGACGAGGCTAACAAAGTGACCCCATATAATTTATTTACCAAATCTGTTTCAGATTTGTTGGTAAACTAGGTTCTTATTAGAATTTGTGACGGGTTTTATCTTTAGTAACAGTCTAGCCGTAATCCCATTTCAGATTTGTTGTTGCCAACTTTTCTGTTTGTCACGATGCGGTCTCGGCTATGAAAGTGTTTCATTAACTTGCGTATCTACCTCCATTGTTGCAAAACAATGAACTATTTCAATTTCAGGTCATAATATGGGTTCTATTATGTATTTGTTATTGCATATAGTTTGGCTATGAAGTATTACTGAGGAAATGGTTACGGTATTTCTAGCCTCTGGTCGTTTGATCATTAAGCCGTCTACAGTTTTCCTAATGAACTTGATCTAGTACTAGATATCAGAAGCGATAGACTGTAATGCTATTCGAGTTTTACGTATACGTTCAGCCATCCAGGGTGAATTTCTAGATCAAAACTGTACACCAATTTGCTTGGAAACATTGTATTGAAAAATATCTATCTCTGATCCTATCACCCTGTTTAATTTAAGTGCTCGCAAAACAATAACAGTTTTCACAAAAGCACGACTAAGACTACTTGATGGTCGATAAAAGACCATTGCCCCCTATGAATATAGCCGGCGATGTTTATTTACTTCTCACGTTTAATTTTCACTACTATTGTGCGAGCATCGACTTGAAAGATCCATTCAATGGTTTGAATGTAAACAGTTAATACATCGAGTTCATACTTAAAGTATTTCCATACATATTTCTAATTATAAACATCAGAGCCGCACCGCACGGGCGGAGCAATAATTTATATTATTAGCGTATCAAGTTCATTATTTATATTTAATCGCCAATATTTCTTGTTTTATATCCAACATTATGATTGGGTAACCGATACGCAGCGTCCTTATTGAGAACAACCTACTCTTTGGCATTTCCAAGATATGTAACCGCTCCTATTACACAATGTCAATATGCTGACGATGATTGAACAATTATATTATAGGAGGATGTTATGGTCTAACTAAGTGACTAACAAACGATAATTTGAGCGAGCTTCAATTTGTAGTAAGACGGCACATGTGTAAAGTTTGCCAAAACTGTATCAGAACTCGATTAAGGTCAAACCATACCCTCAAAATCAAATGCCAATGCTTCTTTTATATGCAATTTAGTAGTATGCAAACACAAATGTAATGCAAAGAACATCCGCGCTCTCAGATTAAGAGAACCGAGTTCGGAACACAAAAGAAAGAAAACGAAACCGCTAGCTGGATGATTTCAAGTTTATACACATATACGCTCACGCACGCCTATCGCGTCGACCTTTTCAGGTGAACCTTTTGTTTTCTCACACGTTCTTTTCGCTCATATTTTATCTACATAACGTCTCTGTTTATTCTATATCTTCCAAGATCTCCGATAGTAAATTTGGCTTTCATAATTGCACACTGTGTTTACGTAATACACATGAAGATATTATCTGATTAAATGTCTGTTTCGCAAGGCAAATGTACGACATTAATACATGTTTATTGTATTCATATCACTTCACATCGATTAACTTTCACATGAAGTAATCTGTTTAGTACCTTATAGTGCGTGCCGATACAGCAAATTGTTAAAAGTTCGACGTTTTATTGTATCATGTCTTTTGGAAATTAGTATCTGCAAAAATTCCAAGGTTCAGATGCCCTTGAAAAGAAAGCTGATATTTGCATAGTTCATAAGCTCAGGCTTGATATTGATCCGCAATATCCATGGCATAGTTACGTGGGGTTGGTACAGCTAGTGTCACGCGAACCCACGAACAGTGCTGAGGAAATGTGCTTTTGGGAGTGCCCGTATAATGTAACAGTATGAGTGATTAAATTAACTAGATACGATGTGAAATTGCCGATGCTAAGATGGCAGTGACTAATAGATCCTAGGCTTTTGTAAGCGATATTTCACCCAGGTAAAACAGGCGCTTGCCAACCATTAAAACAAATCAGTCACCCAATTTAGATTCCGGTTAATGTCTAACATTTGCTATTGTAATGTCCAGACATAAATTTCCAGCCGCTAACGCCTCAAACTTTACGCGTTAAGGAGACTATATCTACTTCTAGCATAAGGTTGTGTCAGCTTTGTAAATCCTTTGCAGAAAATATTTTCAGCTTTGCTTTGTCTGGCGAAGTTGCTCTAGTGACAATTTCCGAGAACTTCATTCATGTATCTGCACTGGGTCTGGCGGATACCCATTAACGATTGTTATTGCCAACGAGTTCAAGGACCATTGTGTTTGAATCAGAAATATCCTTGCGACGGGACGAGTAGGCTCTGCGTGCGAAGCCAAGTTTCTGAAGGATTAAAGCCAATTCACTTATCGTATATCAATTGTATCTAATCTATCAACATCAATATGCTAAATGATCGAATTATATTTGTGTGTTTTATCTTCGTTTCCGGGCACATTTGTCACGTCCAGAGCTTCCTTCGTTGCCATATTGAGGAGGGCTACTTCTTTGCATAGTACTTACTATTGATATAATAAATTACTTTGTTTGAATGCTTATTTACTTTTTACTGTGGATTATCTTCTATCAAATGTCACAGCTAGTACTAAATCAGTATCTGAATTGTTAACATTATAGTGAATAATGGCTCTCGTAGCCGAAAATTGATTATAAATAGTATTTGGCCTGTGGTAATCGTCATGCGTGGCTGGTCTAATATGTCATGGTGAAGATTCAACTCGGCCATTATCGAAATTATCTATTGTTCGCGAATTGAGTATTGATTTTGTACAAGCGTACACGTGAATTTGCTCCCACGTGTTTTGTAGACATCAGCCATTCTGTCGTCGAGTGCATGGATGGTGAGAGTTGCTTGAACCTTAACCTAAGAGAGGTGGAGATGATATTGCTTTGTTTTCTGAGAGCGATCGATCGTCAAGAGGTGAATGGTCGATAGAATTATCTGATGTGTTATCCGCAGTATTCCGATTATACCGTTTTAAGGAAACTTAAGAGTCATTTATAATTTCAGAATTATATATGTTTGCTTGTTGGTGTGCTTGAGAGTTGTACTGGTTTGTAGAATCAACGATTACAGCTATGTAACGAATGATAGACAAGACAATGTGCCAATCATGAAAATGTCGTACTTTTTACATATATGAATACCTACTTCAATTACGCGTTTTATCAAATGCGTGAATAGATGCCTCTTTGAAATCCTATAACCTGCTACGTTCTGCCTCGTCGAAATGATCTCAAACCGTTTTCCATGATGGAAATAGTCTCTAATGAATGCGCATTCGTCTATACGCTTCCCAAAAATAATTTTACTTCCGAAGCATTTAAACATTGAGATTAAACTTCTAAATTCTCAAGGACATAAGGTTGAAAATGGAATGTGGTCGGTTTTAAAAAGAGCAAAATGCAGTTTTGTCGCGCTGTAAAAATAGTCGGTGTCGTTTCCGCCTTTGGGAAACTGTGATCTTTTGTTATATTTTCCATGTTGGCCAGTGACTCAGCTGGCTTGTTAACATGGAGTATAATTATGATTAGGTTTTTGATTAAGGGTTGAGGTTGAGGACCTCAATTATGTAATTCGCATTCGTTTGTACACAGAATGAAGTGATTGTACACTATTAATCAAGTAATTTCTAGAAGTCAACGTACTAAAATATAACTCCCTGGGGATATAATTATTTATGGCCTCATGTCTTCTTATTTTTATATCATGAGTCTGAGAAATAGGCAGAAGTTCCACTAGATGGTAAATTGCTAGGAGGATTGCCAATAAGTTGCCGACCTTTCCAAAGCTAAGAAGGCGTCTGGCTTTCGAGTATAATGGCCGGAACACAGCGATAGCCAGATCGCGATGTTTTCCATAACCAAAAGCTTAAGCTCATTGTAAGATTCGAAGCTCCGACTCTCATCACGGCATTCATCGCCGTGCTTCTACGCATTGTTACGTACCATCTATACGAATATTTATATGTACAAATTCAGTCATTTTGATTCTCTCACGACTTCCGCTACGGTGAGTTACCATCAATGACTCGATGATTTACTGTTTTATATTCCTCTGAGTCAACATTGCACGGTCTTGTATTGTATCTTGATATTGTACAGTATGATTCATGCCCTGATTGTAATGTTATGTGCTCATTTAAGAAGTACTTGACATTTCATTAATGAGATTATTGCAACTTGGTCATTGTAAACGGTAGGGTAAACTTTTTAAAGGTAGTTTTATATAATCTTGCGTGGTACATTAATGTACGGGCGGCCGGGGACCTCGTGTAATAAGACGCCGCTTAGGACGAATGCGCGAATCGTGAGATCCCTTTTCCCGTACTTTATTTTATTTGCTGGATTGCCAAGGGCGTCATGAAAAGCCGTATGGTTGGTATATAAACGATTTATTTATTGAATTTTAACACTTCTGTGACAATCTGTCTGAATACAATAATTAACAAACTTTTTAAATTACATAGATGATTTACACAAATATACGTAGACAATGGGTGCCTGATGATACACTGATAATTTACTTAGCCGCTACTATGGCATCTGCCTTACTGTTTACCGATGGGGTAACTAACTAGCCGCTACTGTGGCATCTGCCTGACCGTTATACTACTTGATGGTAATCTCAACTTGGCATCTGCCTTACTTGGTACTGTCCCGGTACTGTCCTACTACTGTGACATCTGTCTGACTACTACTACTACTATACTTAGTAGATACTTGCTGTCCTGGAATCGATACTAAATGAGAAAAATGTACTGATTATATGCAAATTATAAACGCTGTGTATACGACTCACGCGGTGAGCGAGTAACTTTTTTACGAGAGAAAACATATCTTTTTCTTGTCTAATTTAAGTGCATTTAAGTAACCTCTCTATCTTGCATATAGCGCTAACCTTGTCTAAAAGTTCTAGAAGGATCTAATCCAAAAAGTGTAGTCCTGTTACTACATCTCCAAAGGTTCTCCGATACATTTTGTCTCCCTTTCGCATATATAAGGAAATTTTATTGTTGATATTTATAGTTCCGGGTAAAATCACGTAAATTTCAAAATATGATCAGGGTTTCATTCAGGGCTTGTAGTAAAACTTATTATCTAGGTCTTACGTTAGGTAATGCGAGTTTATACAGTAATTACATAGTAAGTAGTTGGTGTGCACATATGGTGCTTACGAAACAATTCCAACTAGATTACTATGCCTAACCGAGTGTTTTGTTGACATGTTAACACTTTTTTGTTAACTTAGGTTTCAACATGAATACTAACTTTATCGTGTAACAAGTTTTACATTTGTAGAGGGTTATTCACGATTCTAAAAGTACATTGTAAATCTTAGTTCTACCTAGACTTTGTCTAGACTTTTACCTATGTTTAGGGTTCAAGTACTGTTTATTTACTATACAATTTATGTTGATACGTATTCTAAGGGTAATCATTGTACACTCGGGAGTAAACTCTTTAATATTTCTTATTTCTAAACATTTTAATTTTAACAAAATATTACGTAATCATAAAAAATAACAATAAATGTCCTGAACACAACAAGTGTCCCGAACATTCTCCCGCCGTTCTTCGACTACGGTGTCGATGAAGACATTTCCGGTTGAGGGACTACTGGCTCGGTGGGCAGGATGATCAGCTTCTTCGTGGGACGTCGTAGTGTTCCGCTTTTGGTGCGCACGTCGACTGCTCGTACGATGCCATCAGCTCCGGGGTAGATTGCTTCGACGATCCCTCTTGGCCATGTGTTGCGAGGCAGGTTGTCGTCGGCGACTAGTACGACGTCTCCAATCTTGATCTCCGCGCCTCTTCCGTGTGGCTCCCGCCGGTATTGTAAATCGGGGAGGTATTCTTTCACCCATCTTGCCCAAAATCGGTTAGCAAGATGTTGTGAAGCTCGCCAGTGTGTTCTGCCGATGAGGTCCTTTTCATTGAAGGTGCCTGGTGCCGGAACTCGCGCTGACCCGCCAAGAAGGAAGTGGTTGGGGGTCAGCGTTTCTTCATCCTCAGGATCTGTAGACACGTGCGTAAGGGGACGACTGTTGACTGTGTACTCCGCTTCAACCAATAGAGTTGCGAGTACTTCTTCTGGTGGATGTTGCTCTTGAAGTATCACTGAGAGGGCGGTCTTAACAGATCGGACCAGGCGCTCCCAGGCTCCTCCCATGAACGGAGCTCCTGGCGGAATGAAACGCCAGGATATCATCCTCTTGGTGGCTTCGTCTTCAGTGGCTGCGTCGATGGATTGACGCAGCTCTTTGTCAGCGCCACGCAAATTTGTCCCGTTGTCTGACCAGATTTCTGTAGGACATCCTCTCCGTGCTATCATCCTTCGCAGGGCCATGACCGCAGAGTCCGTCGTCAGGGATGCTGCCAGCTCCAGGTGAACCGCCCGTGTGGTGAGGCAGGTAAATAGTGCCCCATACCTCTTCTGGCGACTACGCCCGACTGTGACTGACATCGGGCCGAAATAGTCGAGACCCGTGTATGTAAAGGGCCTGACGTGGTGAGCCAGTCTGCATGGGGGGTGGTTTCCTGTGGCTGGCTGTGACGGCATATTTCTTCGAATGCGGCATGGTAAACATCGGTGGACCATCATCTTCGTGACTGGACGTAGGCGTAGAATCCAATAGTATTGGCGACATTCGTTTATTGTTGCCTCTACGCCAGCGTGCAGCAGCTGTCTGTGGGTATATTCAATCCACAGCTTCGTCGTTGCGTGATTTCCGTCGAGGACAGGTGGAGACTTCTCGAGGCCGTCAACATTCTTCGTAGCTCCGATGCGAGACCTCAGTAAGATGATTCCGTCGACTAAAGCGACAGATATTGGGCGCAGACGACTGCTGGTAGATACAGCCCTGTTGTTCTTCAAATCTTCCATCTCATTAGGGAAGGATTCTTCTTGGCTTGCTCTTACCAGCAGTTTCTCGGCTTCTCTCAGAAGGATGGCGTCCAATGGCATGAATCTTCTTGCTGTTGCATCGGGTTTGGCAGCTGTTGGCCTCGGTTTTGACGCCTTCTGTTTGCGTCTCCAATCCGGATCTGCCTCTGTGTTCTTCAGCGTGCGTTTGTAATGTGCACGCTGTTTTGTTCGCCTGCACAGATTGATGAACTGTAAGACTCTAGCTGTAGCGCGGA
This sequence comes from Achlya flavicornis, assembly GCA_947623365.1. Taxonomy (NCBI): domain Eukaryota; kingdom Metazoa; phylum Arthropoda; class Insecta; order Lepidoptera; family Drepanidae; genus Achlya; species Achlya flavicornis. The sequence goes on along the minus strand of OX392468.1, from coordinate 2,704,766 downwards.
GATATCGTTCCCACTTGGAAAAACGAGCGCCGTCAGGAACGACGTGGCTCAGCTTCGTTTTCTCGCGCTTCTCGGTGATGTTGAGTGTCTTCTCTTCACCAGTCAGTTCCTTCTGTGTAGGTTTCTCTGTTGGCCAGGTGCTCGGGTCGTCCATGAGGAACTCTGGACCCTGATACCATCGATGCTGGCCATTGAAGTGAAGCGGGACGTCGCGAGTTGCATCGTCTGCGACGTTAAGCTTCGTAGGCACCCAGCGCCATTCATTCAGCGTACTATGTTCTTCTATAGCCGCGATGCGGTGGGCGACAAACGGTCGGTAGGATCTGGATCCCGTTTTTAGCCAAGTGAGCACCGTCTTACTATCTGACCAGAAAGTCTTGGACTCTGGTTTCCTGGGGTGCTCGTCTATCACAGTGGCTGCCATCCGACTTCCCATTACGGCAGCTTGCAGCTCCAGACGTGGTATCGAAGTGAGCTTCAGAGGAGCTACTCTTGACTTCGCGATGATAAGCGATATCTTCCCGAGTCCTTCTGGTGTTACTGCTCGCCAATAGAGCGTAGCGGCGTATGCAGTTTCACTTGCGTCAACGAATACGTGCAGTTGAAGTGACGTGGCATTGCTGTAGTTGAGGTAGCAGCGGGGTAGAGCGACTTGTTTTAGGCTCTTCAAGTGACCCATCCAGTCTAGCCATTGGAGTGCTAGGTCGGGGTCCAGGGTTTGATCCCATTCTGTACCACGGCGCCATACTTCTTGAAGTATCTGCTTTGCTCGTACCGTGACGGGTGATGCCAATCCGAGTGGATCAAAGAGTGACATCACAATCTTGAGTGCTTCTCTCTTTGTCGGGGCTGCGCTGTTGAGGATAGCCGGTGGTATTCTTGCTAGATCCAGATTGAAAGCAAGTTCATCTGATCCCGGCTTCCAGATCAATCCTAGTACCCTTTCAGTTCTGGTACCGTCGCTAAGGTCAATAACCGACTGTGGAGTTGCGTTATCGTCTAATGCTTCTAGGACTTTACTTGAATTGGAAGTCCACTGACGCAACTCGAAGTGACCTTGCTTATGGATGTCGCGTACTTCTGAAGCCGTCTTGACTGCATCTTCAATCGTTTGAAAGCTGTCCAAATAGTCGTCAACATAATGGTTGTTGACAATCGCTGCGGTGGCTTCAGGATGCGTTTCTTTAAATCGCGACGCATTGTGATCTTTAATGTAGATCGCTGTAGATGGGGAACTCGTGGCGCCGAAGATCAGTGACGTCATACGATATTCTTCGGGTTCTCCATGTCTACGCTTTCCGCGCCATAAGTATCTTAGCGCGTCTCTGTCTTCAGGGCGAATCTTAACTTGCATGAACATTTCAGCTATGTCAGCTGAGACAGCGATGGGGTGTTGCCTGAAACGCATCATGACCCCCGGTAATGACTGCAGCAAATCAGGACCCGTGAGAAGGTGGTCGTTTAGTGAGACCCCCTTTGTTTCTGCTGCAGCATCATGGACTATTCGAATCTTCCCCGGCTTCATAGGGTTCACCACTGCGAAATGTGGTAGGTACCACGTCCTATTAATCGTTTTCGCCAGTGGAGCCGGTTCAGCGTAGCCCTTCTCTATAAGTGCTGTCATCTGTTGTTCATACTTTTCTTTCAGCTCTGGATTTCTATCGATCTTCTTCTCGGTAGTGATAAGCCTCTTCATCGCGTTGTCGTAATTGCATGGCATCGCGATGTTATCATTCTTCCATAGGAGCGCCGTCTGATACTGTCCGTCTTCGGTTCGAGTTGTGCACTCATCGAGTATTTTGAGTGCACGTTGTTCCGGATCAGTCTGCGGCTTCTTAGGTGTAATCGTCAACGCCTCGATCGCAAAGTGATGTTTCAATTGTGCATCCATACTTTCCTCCATTGTAAAGTGATGGACGAAGTCGATGCGTTTTCCCAGCGACCTTGTATGCGCACCATGGAGAACCCAACCAAGCGGGGTGTGTGATGCTATTGGTTGGTTCTTCTTTCCTTTTCGTACCTCTGAGGCTAGAAGTAAATTCCAGTTATCTTGACCGACAAGTATCTTTGGTTTGGCTTCCACAAACTTCAAAGCGTCCTGTATGTCGATCAGATGTTGGCAGTCGTCTAGATCTTCATCGGCGACTGTCTGAGTCGATAGCCTCAGGTTATCAATGGTGCGCGCGTAAATCTTATGTGGCTGGGTTTTCTCACCCTTGATGGTGATTGCGATGCGTTGAGATGTCGAAGCAGGTACTTCTGCTCCTCCTATGGCTTCGATGTGCATTGGTTGGCAGGGTCCATAAGCGCCGACTGTGTTCGCTAAGTCGGCGTCGATCAAAGTCACAGTTGACCCATCATCCAACAACGCATGTGTGTTGACTTCTCCCGCCGGTCCGGAAATCTGTACAGGCAGTACCTTTAAGTACGTCTGCGATTGTACAGGCAGCCAAGTCGACGTAACCTTTTCCGTCTTATCTGTCCTGTCACTCGTATTCCTTTGCTTCTCATAATGGAGCAAGTGGTGGTGTCTATATGGGCATTCGTTGACGCCGCATTTGGGCGGCTTGCAATTATGCGTTTTGTTCCTGTATCGTAAACATCGGAAACAAAGTCGGTGCGTCTTTGCAAGATCCCATCTTTGGTTGATGTCGGCATCGCGGAATTTATCGCAATCTGGTGGCGAATGTCCCTCTCGTTCACATATACAGCATCTATATGGCTTCCTATCAACGTTCGCATTAGCGTTTAGCGTACGTTGAGTGCGCTTGTAAGGATTGCGCGAAGCTGGCTCTGTATGTGAAGTCGAGGGTATGACCTCTACTTGAGCGTAGGGTGCCCATAATTCCACTTCTCTCTCGAGGAATCGGGTGAGTTTGAGCAGGTCTGCTTCCTCTTTGGGCTGCATGGCGGAGAAATCGAACCATCTATATCGAAGTGTCGGTGTTAGCTTATCGATCGTGACCTTCGTCAGCTCTGGATTGTATAAGTACGTAGTCTTATTCAGAGCACGAAGAGTCGCCACTATATTCGTGACCTTGCTTGACAGTATGCAAAGGTCTTTAGATGAATCCGTGAACCGTGGCAGGTTCCTAAGTCGATCCATCTCTGCGAGAGCTATTGAGTCCGGTCTTCCAAAGCGGGACTCCAATATTTTCATCACTTCAGTGGGATTGGCACTATTAATGAGCAGACTCTCAACGGCCTCTTTAGCACGTCCTTTAAGTGCACGGCGTAGTCTGGTCATATTCTCGGTTTCCGAAAAGTCAGTTGCTGACTCGAAGTACGCTGTTCGGAATGACAGCCAATCCTGATGCGCGCCAGTAAAAGCAGGTAATTCGAATCGGTAACGCGACGGCATTGCGCGTTGACCTGCCTTTACAGCAATAGTGATTGCTGACGCTAACTCACTGAAATCTATTTTCTGTTGCGCAGAATACGGGGTGATTGCAGCTTCTATTCCCGTCGGTATCTGCGCTTCTGGTCTCTGAGGGATTCCTTTATTACCCTGTACAGAGTGCTGAGGGATTCCTTTATTACCCTCATCGTTGTCAACTTTTGACTGCTGTTGAGTCATCTGAGTCTCTGAGGTTGCGCCCAAGAGCACGACTGGATGCGTAGCTACGGATGGATATGGTGCCGCAACAGGTGCGGCGTTACAATTCGGTTCCACCTCTCGGTGCTCTGGCTGGTGATGAGGCTCATTCGAAATAGCAAGCAGGCGCTGACTCTTGTCTAGCCATGTGTCCACCCTCCGGGCAGTGGATTTGATGGACACGGATCCTACGTCGTCACCTTCAGACTCTTCAGATTGGTCTATGACGGCGAGGCTAGCTATTGCTAGCTCAAGTTTCAGTCTTGCTACCTCTTCTTTAGCCAGAGCTATGCGGCGCGCTCGTTGACTCTTTGTTGACTTATTTCCCCTGATGGTGCTGCGTTCGATTCGGTCATCAGGGGCCTGTCTTTGATCGGTTCCGGTTTCCTCTTCGGTAGTAGTAGTCGTAAACCCTGAGGTTAGGGTAGCTTCAGTAGCAGTGGCAGTACGACTCGACGATGGTGCTACTGTAGGGGCAGTACTCCCCGTTGGGGCGGCATCTGTGGCCAGATCGTCTGCAGGTGCTGGCGGCGGTGCGTCGCCATCGCGACTCTGCGATCTACCTCTTGCGGTAGTTGATCTGGTACCAACCATGGCTGTGGCCGTTCAGTATCTTGGATAATCCGGCTCGAAGGACCAAATGTACGGGCGGCCGGGGACCTCGTGTAATAAGACGCCGCTTAGGACGAATGCGCGAATCGTGAGATCCCTTTTCCCGTACTTTATTTTATTTGCTGGATTGCCAAGGGCGTCATGAAAAGCCGTATGGTTGGTATATAAACGATTTATTTATTGAATTTTAACACTTCTGTGACAATCTGTCTGAATACAATAATTAACAAACTTTTTAAATTACATAGATGATTTACACAAATATACGTAGACAATGGGTGCCTGATGATACACTGATAATTTACTTAGCCGCTACTATGGCATCTGCCTTACTGTTTACCGATGGGGTAACTAACTAGCCGCTACTGTGGCATCTGCCTGACCGTTATACTACTTGATGGTAATCTCAACTTGGCATCTGCCTTACTTGGTACTGTCCCGGTACTGTCCTACTACTGTGACATCTGTCTGACTACTACTACTACTATACTTAGTAGATACTTGCTGTCCTGGAATCGATACTAAATGAGAAAAATGTACTGATTATATGCAAATTATAAACGCTGTGTATACGACTCACGCGGTGAGCGAGTAACTTTTTTACGAGAGAAAACATATCTTTTTCTTGTCTAATTTAAGTGCATTTAAGTAACCTCTCTATCTTGCATATAGCGCTAACCTTGTCTAAAAGTTCTAGAAGGATCTAATCCAAAAAGTGTAGTCCTGTTACTACATCTCCAAAGGTTCTCCGATACATTTTGTCTCCCTTTCGCATATATAAGGAAATTTTATTGTTGATATTTATAGTTCCGGGTAAAATCACGTAAATTTCAAAATATGATCAGGGTTTCATTCAGGGCTTGTAGTAAAACTTATTATCTAGGTCTTACGTTAGGTAATGCGAGTTTATACAGTAATTACATAGTAAGTAGTTGGTGTGCACATATGGTGCTTACGAAACAATTCCAACTAGATTACTATGCCTAACCGAGTGTTTTGTTGACATGTTAACACTTTTTTGTTAACTTAGGTTTCAACATGAATACTAACTTTATCGTGTAACAAGTTTTACATTTGTAGAGGGTTATTCACGATTCTAAAAGTACATTGTAAATCTTAGTTCTACCTAGACTTTGTCTAGACTTTTACCTATGTTTAGGGTTCAAGTACTGTTTATTTACTATACAATTTATGTTGATACGTATTCTAAGGGTAATCATTGTACACTCGGGAGTAAACTCTTTAATATTTCTTATTTCTAAACATTTTAATTTTAACAAAATATTACGTAATCATAAAAAATAACAATAAATGTCCTGAACACAACAAGTGTCCCGAACAATTAATTTAAAGTACCCGGGTCGGTAATGGCTAGCGTGACAATATGCGACAAACATAGATTCATGTGTAGATAATCACTTTATAATGACGTCATGTCTCAGTTAGACTTTCACCATGCCATTTACCACTTTATGTTCCATACGCATATTTCCCTTTAATTTCATCATCATTGTCAGATTTGTGAACTTCTAGAAATTCACCTCTGCACAGTTAGTTTTAAATGTCAATAGAATTAACATGCTGACCAGTGAATTTGAAGATGTGTTGCTGACCCTGAAGAGCTATCTTGACGACCTTTTTGAAGAAATCCATAACCCCAGCTACTGTTTTATGAATCTTAATTGGCGCTACATCATTGGCATCTACACTTCTACAGCTCAACCTATGTCTTTCCAATGGTGAATAAGACCACGTATTGTCCCATTCTGATTTTCTATCTCTATCTTTTGATATCTACCTATTTCTGCTCTGATCATAAGTGCTGTGACTTAGGTACCTGCAGAGTAAGATGCGGGGTACATAGAGCAGCCCACTCCGCTCTGCTTTTCGTCTCCCACAGCACTTACGGGCGGCCGACTATAACACTGCGATTACTTGTTCTATTATTACCTTCTTAATTCATGTTTATTAATAAATTAGATAGTCTTGCATAGTAAACAAGTTGTTCACACAGTCTTCTATTAGGGCTACTTAAATGCAGGGTCGTCAATTACCCACCACTCTATCCAATTCTACATGCATTTAGTGTAATTGCAAATCAGTTCCTACGTACAACAACTACGGTTCAGGTATTAAACACCTTCTTGAATTATTTAATTTTATGGACAATTCCTAGGTTCAGCAATGATGATTTAAGTGTAATTAGCTTAAGGTTTACTAATGCGTATTTAAGTGCATTATAAAGAGTCTGCCAAACTCTTATCTTTATTTTTTATTAACTCTTGCGAATAATTTTGGCGTGCGATAATAAACGGCTTAAGCGGGTAAAGGGGCTGCCACGTGCTGTAGATCAGCCCTCAATCAAGGACAAATAGAGGGCTTTGAGTCGGTGACTGACCGTATATAACGAATTTGTCACAAAGCCGATAGTCAGTGGCTGTTTTTACACCGAGTAGCAGCCCTTTATGGAAAATATATATAAATAGTCTTCCTGAAGTCATTTCAGTCAGAATACTAACATCAATTTGACAATAGCTATAAAAAAAATAACGGTGGATTTCCATAAACCTGTCATAATGCTCATTTAGTTCTGTGATTAAATTATGAATGAAAAAACAAATTCGTTAGCGTCTCGGTTGCCTTTCTCCTTGACCCCCTGTCTGCTTTGACGAGTCTTGCGGCTTGTCTCATTGTTTTGTTTTGTCATTCATGAAACTTGACTACATTACGTCTTTGAGCTTTATAAGGGTTATGATATTAGGTTATAAACATCAGGATGAAAATTTCATTAGGTACCGCGAGCATAGAAATAAATATACCTAGAAAGAACGTCGCCATACTACACGAATATATAAAACAGGCCAACTTTTATAGGCTGCTGCGCGTAACAGCTACGTTTAACGCTCCCTCTGAAATATTCCAATTAAAATCGGGAGAAGTTTAAATATTAAACATTATTTTGCAATTTTATTTATTTTTATATGATTTAGCCCCTAACAGTTAGGGGCTATTTTTCTCGACGCGTGCATCGCTGCTTCGACGCTCAATCTGGATGTATCCTTAATCAAAGACCGCGAGCTTGATATTTAAAATTTCGGGTAGGTAGTACGGATTACGGAATGCTAAACTTTGATATAAAAAGTTCAAATTCATGGAAACTAAACATTTGCAAAATAGCTTTACAATTAAAGTTTGAAACAATAGGCAGGTGAAAAAATATGTGAGAAATTGGTTTTGACTCTCAAATTATTCCTCAGCAATCTATTATTTGATGTTTGAGTTGCGGCAACCCTGAAATATAAGGCTGTCAAAAGTATACTTTTTAAAGCCTGCTTGTTGCGTGTGTTATGTGCCGGTAAATTTTAATAATCGGTAGAGTCATGAATAAGATACGACCTATTTGGCACGCATTGCAGTACATCTGTTCCCGTTGCTGCCGGGTGCTCCGGAACTGGCGTTGGTAGGCCTATAATAATACTTTGCATAGAATGTGTGTATCAATGAGTTATAAATAAGGCACATACGGGATTTGGGTTAATTCAGGATTATGTATTATGTAGAGCTCCACCATCATGGTGGACTGGATAGACAGTAATGCGTGCGCTGGTAAATCATGAGACATGCAGGTCAGACAGAACAGAGGAAGGAAGCCGTTCTAACCATCGAAGTTGTTTATATCCCAAAAAAGTTTTGTAAAAGTTGTAATAAAGTGTTTTTAGTGACAACTTGTTGTATAAAAGCATTTGAAAATCAATTTTCGCTCGATAGGTGAACTCGATAATAAGAAGATAGATGGAGAATCATACAGTTCAGACGCGACATATCAAAACGTGTTGTGGTAAGCCCAGAATACTGTTATTACCGCTATTTTGACGACTGTCTATTGTCTATAGTCAATTGTGTCGACACCTGACAAAACGGATGAAATTATTGTTGTACACGTGTTGTACACTATCGCGGAAGTAGGTAATTATACAATTTTATATTTGCACAAAAACTAATTGATATTGAATTTAGTGCCTATTCTCCAACCAATTAATTGGCTAACAGCGGACCAATTATTGTAATACCATGTAAGAAATGAATTGGTCTACTCTGTTATTCTTGGCCGTAAACATGTAATCCAGGGATTAACCGGCTTTTGCCAGTGAGTTGTTCTATTTGAGGCTATCCTACTTATATAAATTCGACTGTATTATATAATACTTATATGTTTCTCAATAACGCCGTATTAGCTGATCGGATTTGGATGAAATTTGGCTAAATACTACATCATGGAATAAACATAGTACAGTAGTACCTAACTAATAAGGCGCGTCGTGAATCTTCGTTCGCACAGAAAAGAAAGTATGGCCCGAAGATTAACGAAAGAATGCTTAAAACTTACAATCAACCTTAGATCAATACTATAAGGTTCATAATACACTGCAGCTGTTAGTTCCGTCTCATTCTCAAGTCACGACCCTCCGCCCGCACACATGGCGGCAGCTGCCGACCAATAGCATTTCCCGCGCTTTGAAAATGTATCTTCTGCGCGGGTACATCGGCAAGCCATATTAGTTGGGTACTACTGTACGTTTTAGCCCCGGTAATTAGATTTCCTGCAACGAGGGCAAAACCGCGGGCGGAAACAAGTATTGAAATAAAACGTTAATTAAATGCACATTCTATACTATAGTTTTTAATACAGGATGGTTTTATAAGATCGCCGTCAACTTTATTGAAGTTAGGTATATAAAATGTTAATTAGATTTCCGGTTATATGAATAAATATAAATTGATTATAAAAACAATCTATACAATATAAGTTTATATTAGGTGTAGTAAGTACCTATTTAATGCATCGTCTATGTCTGTGTGTCCGTTAGTTAGCTTATAACTCGAGAATAACTGTACAGATTTTGATGCGGTTTCCACAGTTACGTCGTAGATTCTTTGAGGAAAGTTTAAGTTTATCATTGCGTTGTGACTATAAGGAGTTGAGTGGTGAACGATTTAGAGTAAACAAGAGTCAAAAATGGCCTTGCGAGTGGAGTCGCGGGCATTGGCTATTTTATCATAAAAATAACAATTTTCCATCGTAACTTGAGGATTTAAGTTAATTACTCATGTTATATGCTTAGGCATGTCACTCTGGCCTCACATTTCTATCATAATTTGGTTGGGTCAAGGCTTTATATTTTCTAACATAAAATAAAACGTTCCCAGAGGCGGGCAAGAATTCTTCAACAAGACCTCTTGAATGTTGGTAAACATATATTGGAACAAACGTTTGTCGAAAGATTGGAAGGGAGAGAAGTAAATCGTATTGATTAAATAATAACAGTGAAAAAGTAAAAGTTATCGAGGACATATTGGACAATTCACGTATTAGTGTCGTTTACTAATTCACGGTCAATGAGATGGAAATGTGTTGTAATGCTTCATTTTGAAATCAAACATGTTTTTTTTTTCTGTTTGTCGTTTACCCGGTCTAGTGGATTTGTGATATGTTGTGGTCTCGAGACGTTATTACGAAATTCTATGTATATGTGTTGGTCTGACGAAAGTTTTCGAACAATAGCATAGTATTTATGTCTATTTTTTATGTTCTTTTAGATTTTCGTACTTGATATCTTTCAGTGCATTGTTGTTGTATTATGGAGTGCCTTATTTTTAAATGTTAGGCAGGTATGCTTACAATTTCGAATTCTTCCATTTTTATGGTATAATTTTATAGTAGTTTACCGCCCGGAACCATTGTATTTTGAGTCTTGTTCCATTAGCTTTTACCTCATATTTGCGTCAGAAGAAATTGTCTGAACTCTACGACCCAACTCATTGTTAGGAACACTTGACCCAGTCTTTGACAAACTGTTTTACCATTTGAAAGCGTAAGTAACTACTAAATCTAGGTTTAGGTTTTGCTGCAAGTCCTCCTAAATGACGAACAACGATGACGTTATGCGTCTGATATAAACACTATTAGTACGGGTGTAGTTCGGGTGGTGACGTCACATCTATGTCTGTCTGACTGGCCAGCCGACCGCACCCGATTTAGCAAGGTTAACCTGTTCTCCCCATTTCACCCGCCCTGCTGTATGTGACGTTCCCTCATACAGTCTATAAATCCATCGATTACTTATCTTCTTATTCTTTTTTAATAATCCTCTATTTGGTCATAAAACATAAAACATAACTTATAAAAGACGATTACGAAGATGGAGTATGGACAAAATATAGAAAATTAGTGAATATGGCTTTTCATTTAATACTAATATCATTATTAACATATAGAAATTGAATAATTTAAATGTAATTTCATAAAGCTTATTACAGTATTACCCAACTAATATGGCTTACCGATGTACCTGCGCAGAAGATACATTTTCAAAGCGCGGGAAATGCTATTGGTTAGCAGCTGCCGCATCATGTGTGCGGAGGGGCGTGGCTTGCGAGTGAGATGGAACTAACAGCTGCAGTGTATTATGAACCTTATAGTAGTTATCTAAGGTTGATTGTAAATTTTAAGCATTATTTCGTTAATCTTCGGGCCAGACTTTCTTTTCTGTGCGAACGAAGATTCACGACGCGCCTTATCAGTTGGGTACTACTGTACCCTTACAAAAATCACTTTTTATTGTGCAAGAATTCACAAGTATAAATAATTTCACCGTTTCGTAATACCAATTAAACAAGTCTAGGTAATTTTTATAGTATCTAGATAGATATTTTAGAAATGGCCGGGTAACTACATCCTTTATCCTATTCAAAGCCAATAGAAATTATAAACAAGACAATATACATACATATCTGGCAGTAAATTGTATAAGTATGCCATTATCAGCCAAGAATGTTCTGTGTGTAAACATGGATAACACATAGTCTAGACAAATAAACCATTATTTCATGGTGCAAACATAATAATAATAACATGCTGTATGTTTGATTAATGTCATTAATTGTAATTTGTGACGGGCCAGTTGGCGCAGTTGGTTAAGGTTCACCTTACGCGCCGCAGGTCGTGGGTTCGATTCCCACACAGGACATGCATTTGTGTGCATGAACATGTCTGTATGTCCTGAGTCTGGGTGTAATTATGTAGGGGAGAGCGGGGCCAAAAGTTCCGATTTTTAAATAAACTCAAAAATTGCTAAGGAAACTTAATTCTAGCATAAGTATTAAGACATTAAAATATAGTTATACATCTAACCTTGCTATAAATACAGTTTTTGAGGTTGTATTTTGTAAGATTTTTTTATAATTAATAATACAATACCTTAAGTCGGAAAGTAACAACTTACCCCAGTTTGGGGCAAGTTGTTAAAAGGGTGGGGCAAGATGTTACTAGATCTATGGAAGGTGTAAAATAAAAAATAAACAATATTTGATTTAACTAAGTATGTATTTAAGGACTCATAAACAATATCTTACCGATAGTTAGTTGTTTTTCGAAAATTGACTTATTATTAATTAAAAAATAATACGTTTTAACATTTATAATTTGTGCTTAAAGATTGAAATATTAACTATCGCAAAACTAGTCAATATAACTAATATAATAACTTAAGTAGCTAATCAGCTTTGAAATTATCTATTCTTCAATCATATCAGAAAGTCATGAATAATATTATACTTGTAAATCATCACAAGATTCATCAGAACCGCAAGTCAGACAAAGATGTTAACATCTGGAACGGTTCCAGTTCTTACATCTTTGAAAATTGACCCATTCTTCATTAGAACGAGCTAGAGTAACGGTCACGGCAGACTAAAACAATATATGTAACGTTAAATTTTCCTCTTCATTCTCAGAACTCTCACTATTCATTTGTAAAACCAGTCATTTAATGGATTATCCCTTTTCCTTTAAGCGTTCCCTTTCATTTAATCCCCATGATTTCCTCTACCATTCCCTTCTCCTTTATTTTTTCTTAATTCTTCATTATCAATGCTTACTATTCATGCTTTGTTCTTGCTCTTTTGCCAAGGCTTGTTTCTCAGGCTTGTGTCTGTTAAAATTGCGGATTTGCTATGGAGTTCTACTCCGTGATGGTGCCTTTAGAAAGGAACGAATTGCTTTTGGGGAAAAAGGATCAACCTTTACAAGTTCTTGTATAACACCAGTAGATACAGGGAAATTAACTTATGATGGCTCTGGCTGACCCAAGATTTGCCGTACTTCAGTAATGTTTACAGTTTCATGTGCATTGTTGGATTTGTCTATCCTAGTTTCCATCTTTGAAACTTCAATATCTGTTATATCAGTATCTTTACAATATCATACAGATGAACTGGGGTAAGTTGTTCCGAGGTCACAACTTGCCCCCAAAGAAGGGAACATCTAGCCCCAAAAACACATGTGTTCAAAATTACAACATCTAGGTTAGGTTACGTGACATACACAGTTTTAGCACAGTATATCATGATATTCGATATATTTTTGAATAAAAATACCAAAGAACTAATCGAAAATTATTTAATTTCGCCAGATATACCAAAAATATCAAACACGAAAATATTTACTTACGTGGATCAGCGACGAACATGCTCAGTTTCCAATGTATCGGATGTCACTGGCCCGACTAAGTTGGATGCCGTCGGTGCGCAGCAACGGCCCAATTAACAACGTATTAACTAAATATAGTTATCTCTTTTCCTTGTGGAGTTATTTCAATCGGAACAACATACCCGGGTAACTTTTAGCCCCGCTCTCCCCTATATTAAGTATGTATTTACAAACAAAAAGTATGTATATGTATTATATCAGTTATCTGGTTTCCATAGTACAAGCTCTGCTTAGTTTGGGATCAGATGACCGTGTGTGAGGAATGTCCCAGGAATGTACAGTCAGCAACACAAATTCATAATGATTTCAGTGTAGTACTAACATTCTTAGTTTACAACCTTCAAGAAAATTACCGCCCAATACAATATCGGTAGAGCAGCGGGCATAGGGTAGTCCTATATTATCTAGGAAGAAGTTTGTTAAGTATAATAATAACTTACACAATGTATGACACAATCACTAGCAGCTTAGAATCAATTAGCCTTAGAATTTGCAGTAACTGAAGGTCCCTACAATTTGCTTAGCCTACATAAACAAGACAAAGAGAACCGGTCATCAAAACCCACTCCACTGTCAAATATAAATGACAACAACCTCAATACAAATAGTATATAAAGCCCAAATTCCTATATTTAAGGACAAAATATGTTTATGATTGTTATAAGATTAAAAAATTGTGTCTTTTGAAAAATGCGATGTAATTATCAGATTTTTAGCAATACAAATGCTGCCTTATTTCTTATGCACGAAAGACTCTTTCTACATGATTTTACATTATGTGGTCGGGCGAAATCTGAGACAAGGGCCGCTAAGTATGTCCCATTTAAAAATAGGGCATGACCTAACATTGATCTAGATTTTCATCACGGTGCGTTGAATAATCTCCGCAATGCTGAATTAAGAATTCGTATTATGGATATCTAATGGTGCGTCCATGCTACGCGAATCGAGGACGAGCCGAGCCACGAACGAACCTACAACGAGCACGATGCGAGTCCCTTTGTTCGTGAAAAAACTGACAATCGCGCTCGTTCGTATTTCGCGAGCCCGTCCACGCTACGCGAATCGTGCTCGCTTGCTCGTGTGCTTATTCGTGGCTCGGCTCGTGCTTGGTTCGCCAAGCATAGACGCACCATAATAAATAAATATAATTAGTTTTATAAAATAATACACTTTAAGTAGCTAAGATGTTAATTATGTAAATGTTTGTATGTAACTCTGATTAACCACCTTGGCAATGTGACTGAGACATCATTAATATTCATCATCACGTTGGGTCTTAATGTATAGTATAAATAAATAATATGCCTATTATTACAAAAGAAGGTCTATGCCGGTTTCTATAAGCAAAAACGGATCGTTTTGCTTACCAAGGGTAGGTTTTTTTTATTGCCAAATTGGGCATATAGATAATTGCGTAAGCTAATTTAACCTGTGATAGCTACTTCCATATGTGAGGGTCTGCTATGCGAAGCTTTGAGGTCTTTGCTTCATTATTAGGAAAGATATGTCTTAATTTTAACCGATAACGGTCCGTAAATTATAGGAATCGTCCATAAGTTCATGATTAAGACTCCGCTGTGTGTCTGTCTGTCTGTCAGTGGGCTGTATCTCATGAACGGTAATAGGTAGACAGCTAAAATTATATGTATTTCAATTGCCGCTATAAGAACAAATAATAAATTTGAAATAAAATAAACATTAAAGGGGCGCCCATACTACAAACGTCTTTTTTTGGTGTTTTGTTTTCATATCACAATGAGTTAGTTTATAATGTACGGAACCCTCCGTTTGCGAGTCCGACTCGCACTTGGCCCCTTTTTTTCAAGTTATATGACATTAGAAAGTGACGGATATATTATTTATAACCTGTTTGACTTCAACCTTCTTTTGTAATAACCCCCTTATTACAAAAAAAGGTTGAAGTCAACCTATAAGTATACACAACTTCTATTCAATTTGTAGCCGAAGTGAAGATTTTTTTACTCAATATAAAATTTCCAAACAAACGCATATCCTAAATAAGGATCACATCACAACCCATAGACACAGCTAATACTCTTATGATAAATCATACATTAATTCAATTTCCAGGATCAGGAACACCTGAAACCGACAATAGTTGGCGGGTTGGCCAATGCCGAGCTGTACTGCGGAGCGCTCGCCAACATGTACTCGGACCCCAACTACCACAGTCTGAACCACTGGAACATTCTGCAGACCTTCGCGAGGAAGGGCGTGCACGTGCCGGACCCGCCCGATTGCGCGCTCACTGAAACTGTCCTCATACAAACTAATCCACTTAAAATGGTGAGTGTATACATCATCCATTGTTAGACAACTAGGATAGCAGGCAAGGAATCGGCCCGCCTGAAAGTAACTGGTTACCTAAAGTGCGTGCCAAACCTTGTTAAAAATCTCTTCACGCTCCCTTTGAAGAACCCCATGCAGTATTCTTGGGAAAACCACGACGCGTCCGCGGTATGAACAGACTGAGTTCAATGGTTTTATTCTTTTGTTATTTTCGTTTTGTTTGCGAATACTACAAGTTGGGAGAAGTTGCCTATGTAGCTGGGACAGATTGGGTGCGAAATGGGGCGTGATGACTACCTTTAACGATCTTGGCGCTTTACCTCGCAATGGCCTTCATATTGCGCCGACAACAAAAAATATAATTATCAGTTTTGCTATTATAATTTCTCTTTCCAATCAACTTTTTGCAATATTTTAGTCATTTGGACAGATTCTCTGCTCACCGGCAATCAAAACGCAAACTTGCGAAGCGGAATACCGCCGAAATGCCAATACCAACACAAATACAGCATTTAGAGGGTAATACTCTAATTAGTTGCTGTTGTTTTGTTTAATCAGCTGCATTATTTAATGTCTTAATATTGTTGACGTCTTCAGTTATATCTAATTAAGCTTTTGTTAACACATAAAACGCTGTTATATAGTCAGCTGAAGTGACATTAGGTACATGCCTCGAACAGCCAATAACCGATGGGGTAGGAAGGTTGTCTATTTGCGGCCACGTATCGGATAGCATCGAACGACCACCCACCAAGTGGTTAGAGTTGCTGGTCGGCCCAAAACCATTCGTTGTAGATATATATAAGGACGCTCAGCTCATACTTGGGCTGTATAGGAAGATGATGATTGCCACATTATGATTTGAATGAATCTGCATTTCAATCAGACTGATTCAATTATCTGAGAAAATGATCGCAGTAAACTGTAGATTGAACGCTGCTTTTATTTTCTCGGGCAGATTTATCTTTATCTAATCACAACTTGTGTAAATAAAGAGATACTTTCGCGACATTCCGGTTCCATTTTCTCCATGTCTTATTTTTAGAAAGACTGCACTTGCTTTGTTACATTATGCTACACAATATCGATAAAGGCTCATTCATTATTATTTGGACATTCCTTAATTTAAAAGGAATTAAGATAACGTTTCACTTCACCGGTATTGTGATAATCAATCCTAATTAGATGAGTAATATCGTAAATATGCAAAATATGAGCTGCTAACTTACAAAATAATACTTTGAGTTATTGTTTTCTTTAAATATCTCTAAACATGGCACACTTATCTGACAGATATCGTCTTGAAGCTGATTAATTGCTTTTGATTTAAGTGTTACAACAGTTTTTGTGATCTCTATTTCCTTAATATCTTACCATTAAGTGCGATAGGCTACCTTATTTAGTTCTGTTTTATATGCACGTGGGTGAAAATTAATAGGTTCGACTATTCGGTTACTAATTTCGTTCGTGTCCGAATATTTTATGACCGTTATAACTTGGAATATAATTCATAGATCAATAGCATCGACATAAATGAGTGGGTTGACGAATGTAGACCTAGATTTGAATTTCAGACTGCTACTAGACTCGGCAACATGCACAATTTTTCTGTCCTGAGTACATTTTTCTTTTGTTTATGCTAAGCTTATAAGTATATCCTACTCAACTCTGTGACAACCCTGAAACTTTCCTTTCATAGTATAGCTGCCGCCATGGGCCAATTTGATCGCTTCTGATTTGTTCTTTAATTCACTTATTGACATGGGCTAGTTAGCATTCCCGCCCAGGACAAGTGTGTAATCTAATTTCCATGTAACAAGCTCTGCTCAGCTTGGCGTCAGTTCTAGAATATAGATTATGTACTCGAATCTTCCAGAGCGCGCACATATCAGTGATAGAAGCACTGATGGTGCTATACGCGCGCGAGGTGGTGACCCTGGACCGGGTGTCGGCGGCGGCGCAGCGGTTCGGCACGAGCCAGCCGCCCCAAGGCTCCACAGTACCGCACGAGGACGGGATCCTGTACTGGATCAATGCAGCATGCGCTGCGCTTAATAAGGCTGAGGTAACATGTTGCTTTTGACCTTAAAGGGCTTTTTATGGTGTCAACCCTGAGTAGCTCAATTTAGGCCCTATCAATCTTCGAATAATATGCGGTAAACATCATTTTTTTTCAATAATTTTTAGGTTTTTTTTTATGTTGGCTTGGTTTTGAATACAATATGATGATGTAATCGAAGGGAGCAAGCACAACCAAAAGGTGCTTGACGACAGATTTTTTGTTGATTCCCCAAGCATACCGTTAAAAAGAAATCAAACCATAATCCCAACCGGGTAAAGCTCAAATTCCACAATTCCAGGAGGACACATCATCGCACGTGCCGATAGTGAAGAGCCTCCAAGAGCTTTGCGACGGCACGGCCCTGGCGGCCCTCATATCGTTCTACTGTCCCGAAGCGTTGCCGCGCTCGGCCGTGCGAGTAGGCAGAATGTCCTCCATACAGGACTGTTTGCATAATCTTATGTTGGTGTACGATTTCTGTCAAACGTGTCTGCCGCATAACGTGTTCCATATGATGCCCGAAGATGTCACTTATATGCGGGGGTAAGTTAAAGTAATCCATATGTTGTATAGAGTTGAGTTCATATTACTATACGCAAAGTTAGCTCTATTAGTCGATTTTAATTGATTTTCAATAAGAGCTAGAACTTAAAGTCTTTAAAGGTAGACGATTCTTGTCTGTATCTTATGCCTTTAAATGCTTATCAAAGGTCAATCAAAGATGCGCTTGGTAGGCGTAATCGTATATCTCCATTATTTAAATGTTTGTTTATCCTTTAGACTGCTTAATGAGAATACATCTTAATAGCCTTACGTGTTATTTTTCAGGTCAATGCGACAGAATTTAATAGCAATGCTTGCTGATCTCTTCAATATGTTAGAAGTACATCCCGTCAAGTCCGTCAAGTACCCAGGAAGTGGTGAGTGTAATGCAATATTTGACCTTCTTAATTTGTCTAAGTTAACTCGTATTGCATGCTATATAATCTTGTTATGGGAGTATGTGGTCATAATATCAAAGATTCTGCGCCTACTAATATTAATTTTAACTTCTTGGACGCGGACATGTAATGCTTTTGTTAACTTAACTTGCAATTCCATAGGTACATATGGAATTGACTATTTGAACTAGTATTACAATCTATTTTGTGTAAAATACACCTTTTTAAAATTAATAAAACATCTAAGAATGAACGAGGTAAGTCGTCAATAATAATAATATTTAAAACAGCTTGGCTGAATGATTTTACCTCCGTTATGTTGTCACCCTGTCTTGCTTTTGCAATCTGCTTCAATATTGGGAATGGAACACAAACGCGAACTATTTATTTATGTATGCATTTTTACCATATCGGTTGACCGAAGACTGTATCATCTAAAATAAATCTTTTATAGGAGGTTCTAAAATTTTATAAATACACGGTAAGTCAAGACAGGGTGATTGACGCACGTTCCAACGTGCGCGATTGCGTACACGGTGCGTACGTGCATGCGTACACGATGCGTACGTGAGTACGTACACGGTTCGTACGTATACCGTAGAGCCGCGTGCGGTGTCCGCAGCGGGCGAGTGCGGCAACGAGCACGGCGTTCGTCACAAGCGATGTCTACCACCGCCGCCTCCTGTGCCCATTCCCGATTTGAGATCCGAACAACACGACCACCAACACTCGGGACATCTCGCGCCCTTCGCAGGTACATTGTGTTGTGTGTGTGCTGTGCTGTCCACGTCACCAAGTGTTGTCGCTTTTCATGTTTTTGTTTACGTGTGGGGAAGGCATAAATTTAATGATTTTCAAAAATATTAATGTAATATTTTTTTAATTATAAATGTAATGTTAAATATACATAAGGAGAAACGCACCGACCGCCGTCGTGAACGATTGTCCACCTAGCTGGGCTCGAACCGAAACAAAGTGAAAGTGTGTGCCTGTGTTTATATAAGGGCAGCGCGCCGGATAGCGATAAGAGCACCACCATCCAGCCCTACTACCAAAACCCGGTGAGACCCATCCATGCATGGTAGATAAGCCAAAACACCAGCTCGGTCAAGTCTCAACACGAACATAGTTTATTTATTTAAACCAGTAATTTTGTTAAATAAATAAAATTGTTTTCTTTCAGTAATCTAGGCTTCATAAAGATACCTCTCACAAGTCATATCAAATCAACCTCCGCAGCCCGTAAAGTCTTAGACATCCATCTAACAACCTGCGAGTCATATGTTGTAATAGTACCTAGTATAATCTATATATATAAAATGCTTTGTCCTGAATGACTGACTGACAATCAACGCACAGCCTAAACCGCTGATCGTAGAGACCTGAAACTTGGAGGGTCTGTTCTTTGTATGACGTAGGCATCAGATAAGAAAGGATTTTCCGAAATTCTACCCCTAAGGGGGTGAAAAACGGGGGCAAAGTTTGTATGGGACAACGTGATTCCTTGGTCCGATCTACTTCAAATTTTGCATAAACCTTCCTTAACAGAATTGATGCAAGACGAGTTTCGTATTTTATTGAAAATCATCGCCTAACGGGGTCAAAAAGGGGAAGAAAGTTATTTAGGGGTGATTTTCATCGAAGTTGATATCAAAACTCCTTAGTACTTTTGATTTAAATAACATTTTTTATTTTGACACATGTTTGAAATCCCATTCCGATTTTCACAGATTACAGAATAGGGCAGATGGAGCGAAAGGAACACGGGAGCGAGGCCAAAAAAGGCAAATACAAAATTGAAAAACACATACCTACCTGGTATTCTTTATTGAATTTGTATTTGCTTTGTTTGAAAAACTTTATTTAACGGAAAACACTTTCTTTTAAATAAATTAGCATACAGCAGATTTTAAGCATAGCAAATACAAATTCAAGAGCGAATGCCAGGTGTGTGTTTTTCAATTTGTACCTAATTGCTTTTTTTGGCCCGTGTTTCGCGCGCTCAATCTGCCTTTTGTTCTGGAAACTGAAATGCTCTTTAAAATTGGAATGTCAAATATAAAAGAATATTTAAATCGGATTAGAATTCGAAATTTGTTTGGAAGTTCATTTTCTCGGAGTTTTTGGTGGGAACTAGCAGAGTGACGTTGCGTTTAAATTTTTATATACATAAATTCGTGTATTTTGAGTTTTATTCCATATTATCGGTGGTATTTTATCCAATAAAGATCAATCCATTTGCACCAGTGAAGTGAAATGAAATGAATTATGTGTATCGTGTCTTTTCAAAAGTCCGTGAAGAATTTTAGTACATGACCACCACTGTAGGTATAACATGACTTTTATGGACGGTGACTGACTGCATGAGTTGAGGACTATGTGAAAGTGATTTATTGTGACTAGAACTTATATAATATAACTGGAAATTGGCAAAATACACACCCGTGTGACGCCAAAAAAAAAAGTACATTTTCTCTATTTCATTAAAATATTTTGAGTGTAGTTAATTTAATTTCTTTCTCATTTGTTGTTATAATAATTAAATAAGATTTGAGTTAGTTTTTTTGTGTAGGTATAATATAGGTTTTAGTCTTTGATTAAGGATACATCCAGATAGAGAGTCGCAGCTGTGCACGCGTCGATAAAAATACGCTCTAACTGTTAGGGGCTAAATCAAATAAAAATGCAAAATAATGATCAATATTTAAATTTCTCACGATTTTAATTGGAATATTTTAACAGCTACTATCATTATGAACGTCATTATGACAAGCAGAATGACGCAGAGGGAGCGTAAAACGTAGCTGTTACGCGCAGCAGCCTATAAAAGTCGGCCTGTTTTGTATATTAGTGTAGTATGGCGACGTTCTTTCTAGGTATATTTATTTCTATGGTTTTAGTTTTAATTTGTAAAAATATCTGTGTTTGATTTGTTGTGTCTAATAATCAGTGGCGTGCATTGGTTTTCGAAGCGGAAAATTGAAACCGTACGCGGGTGAAACCGCGGGGGTCTGCTAGTACAGTTATATAATCCAAATATAATAGGTTACAAGAAACAATAATTCCTCCCTTCATAGCTAAGTGCCACACTTCATAACACAACAATCACCAGGGAGAACAACATAACCACGCCAAGCCATATTATAGTATAATAACACGTAGCTCATATATATATCAATCATAATAACTGTAAAATACTAACGGGTCAAAGACCAAACCAAAACAGCAGTAGCTTTAAGCTCTCTCCCACAGATAAAACCAGCATAATCAACAATCGAAAACTCTAACAAGATGGAAATAAAACAAATGCAAGGCGATGGTAACTGCCTCTTCCGAGCAATAGGAACTCGAATTCGGAACGCCTTAATCAGTAACCTTGACCCCTCTGAAATAAATGTAGAACGTGAAATCAACAGATACGTTAAAAAACAATTCAGTGAGGGAGAATGGGGTGGCACGGACGTCCTAATTGCAGCAGCGCAGTTTTATTACATCAACATCACTGTACATCAGGCAAACCTACCAGCAAACATGCTCCACTTCTACCCAAAAAACCCAGAGGAAGCGGTCGGAAATATAAATCTACTATTTAATAATAACCACTACGACAGTCTCACCGCTTACCATTGCCTAACACGAACCGTCCATAAACTGACACCTAATAGCAGTAATGCCAGCAACCCCTCCCTGATGAGCTACCCGGACGACACGGGCTACACAATGCTACGAGGAAAAGCACATCATACAAAGCAAGTACATACCATTGGAAATCTAAGAATAGCAACATGGAATGTTCGAGGGACCTCTAGCCCCACAACAAAACTTGCAATAGACACAGAACTAACACAACGAGGAATACATATAGGATGCCTGCAAGAAACGGGCATGAAGTCAGGAACATACGACTCGAAGCACTACAAATGGTTTCTAACAGGTGGGGGCAACAAACGCCGAGGATTAGCAACTCTTATAAGGAAAAACCACAATCTTATTGTCGATAATGCAAACAAGAGCAGAGACACAAACGTCACGGCCTCAATAGTCACCGCATCAAATCACACCAAATGGTATATCATCTCGGTACACATACCAAACAATACCTCCAAGGCTGTGAAGACATTCATAGAACTAGCCAATCTCATAAAACGGCAGCCAAAAAATTCCACATTGGTCATCCTCGGGGACTTCAATGCCCACATTGGAACAGAGGGAGCCAAACCTAACCTACGCTACCGTTGACCTACGCTACAACAACCAGATATCACACAACATATACCACACAACTTCGAACACGAACGGAGAAATACTAACAGATTTTATAAGGAGGGAGAAACTAAGACTCGATACATCCTTCGGTCGCGCAAGCTGCAAGAAGACCTGGCAAGCCGGGAATAAGGCATCGCAACTCGACCACATACTGTCATCCAGGACAACTCCATACTTCTACTCCTTTATCAAAGGGGAATTTCTAACAAGCATATCGGACCATAAATTAGTATGGGGAGAAATCAACCCAATAAGACTCACAAAAACCAACAAGAATCCAACCTGCAATAACCCAAAAGGTAAACTGCCATCACTAAAGGACAAAACAAACACAACAAGACAACAAAACAAGACAAACCAATTCAACTACAAACAACTGGATTACACTCGATTGGAAGGAAAAACAGCAAAAGCACAATATCAAACCAAGGTACTAGAGATGCTCTCTTCTAAAAAACAACGCGATATCCACAGATGTATACCCTGGGACGATCTGCTACACATATTGAAACAGTCCGCGAAAGAAACCCTCTCAGTCACAACACCGGGGCGCTCCAAGGAACAGCGGCTAGCTCTAGCAAAGCTCCAACAAGCAAAATTCCGAGTGCACTGGACTCCTAATGACCCGCGCGCCAAGGCACAAATAAAAAAGTGCAGAAATATCCTTCAACAAATAACCGATAAAGACGAGCAGAACGCAGCACGAACCTTCTTCAAAGATCTTAACAAAGCCCATCCATCACAGAGAATGAAAATTACGTATGTCTTCTACAGGAAACACAAACAGGCACTCAAATATAATGTGAAAAAATACTTTATTCCGATATCCAAATGGGAAGAAGAACTCGATAAATCGTCCGGTCCAGACGAGCTAGTACTAATAAAAAATGAAAACCAATCCAACCTATCAGACAGTCCGTCAGTGGATCAAATCAAGGAAATAATCAAGCACATGCGAAACGGAACCGCGCCAGGAGACGATCAGACAGTAGTAGAGCTATTCAAAGCTGCCCCAGTACCACTCCTTGAAGAAATCACCGGCCACATGAAGCTGGCATGGTCCCAAAACATAATACCTCCATCGTGGACGAAAACCATTCAAGTCCCAATCCCAAAAGTCAAAAACCCAAAAAGCATCAATGACTATAGAAGAATCACAATATGCAATGTAGGCTACCGCATATACGACAGCTACCTACTACTCCAACTGGATAGTATCACCGAAAAACTAGGTAATTACCAAGCGGCGTTTCTCAAAAACCGATCTACAGATGACCACATGTTCTCACTCCGAAGAATAATGGATGAAACGTGGAGATCAGGATCTCCCACCTACGTTTTAGCCCTTGATATAGAAAAAGCATTCGACACGGTTGACATCTCAGCACTCAAGGATATAATACAAACAAGGACAAACATCGCCTTCACCAATAGAATTATTGCAGCATGTCTAAATGAGTACACGTGCCTGAAATGGTACAACCAACGGACCGACTGGATTAAGAAAGGAAAAGGCGTTAAGCAGGGTTGCCCGTTATCACCACGCCTCTTCACAATCTTGATGGATGAAGTCCCAAAAACACTGGAAGAAGAAACACCGTACCTTAGCCTAAACCACGACGAAAAAATCCAACTCCCGGTAATATTATCTTTCGCGGACGATGTTGTCATAGTTTCAAATAACGCCACAAAACTAGACGAAATATTCACGAGCATAAAAGGCTTAATGAAAACAGTAGGACTGAACATCAACGAAACGAAGACAAAAGTACTTATCCGTGACCCTAATAGGCAAATATCGCGCAACTTTATTCGCCTAGCAGGCTCCAACGTCGTACCAGTCAAGGAAATTAAATACCTCGGCACATTTATAACCTCAGATCTCAGCAGAAACGATACAGTTCACACAAGATGCAGACTGGGAATGAAAAACTCCAAAATTCTCACCGCCTTTGTAAAGGAAACACAAATGGAATGGCAAGTGGCACGGTTACTATACAAGATGGTTATCGAGCCGTCAATGAGCTACGGTCTAAAAGCAGCCGCACTAACTAAAGCCAATAGGTCAAAACTAAGACGCTATGAGCGCATGATCGTACAGTACATGCTGAAAAGCGCCCGAAATTTTGATAACACCAAAAAAGTTAAGGACATCCTCGACGGGAAAACTATAACGAAGAGACTTAAGTGCCAACGCATGTGCTACTACGGACACATACTACGACGACAGCAGCCACACATCCTTCGAGCAGCACTACAATTCACATCAAAAAAACTCAAAGTTGGAAGACCGATATTTACGTGGAAAGACTCCTTAGCGCATGATATGGAGTACTACAACAAAAGCCACGCCGAATGGCGTGCACTCGCGGAAAACAGAACGGAATATACCAAAGCAGTCCAAGATATATACTTGATTGACGAGACGGATAGCGAAGCCGAAACCGACACGGTACACCCACAGACACGCGAACCATACTTACTGAGACCCAGCTCTGGAAGATAACTTGATACCAGAACAATAAACCCGAACCCAAACAAGATAGAAGATAACCAAGGGAAATACTCATCATGCACCAACGCTCATCCCTGTCTGCGATACCCGTCTTCCCATTCTCCAATATTGGCTATAGGCTGAACAGTCGGTCGATTGTGGTCAGCTGGCTGCGGTTGGCTGGCCGTCCTCTCCCATCCCAGAGCGTGTCACTCCTATATACCACGCACTCCTTGGTTTATCCATGGTATACACTCCGATATAATTATTCAGGTACCAGTCATCATAAACTACGTTAGTTGCATGGTGGCTGATGCTTGAATGGTTGTATAGGACATGGGTCGGTCGTTGTACTGGCTGAGAGTAGTGCTAATCATCATCATCATCAAATGTAATGTTAAATATACATAAATATAAGTCATCGGCGGTCTTCTACACCTAACACAGTACCATGAGGGATTGATTTACTGACTGACTAACAGACACTGCGTCGCCTAAACCAATAGTCATAGTACCACGAAATTTTGGAGTGTAGCTTTTCATAGCGTAGGGGTCGTAAGAAATGATTTTCGGATATTCAATTACTATGCGGTTAAAAAGGGGAATGAAAATGTGGAACAAAAACTAATTATAATACGATTATAGAGAGTAGATTATGGTGCAGCGCGGACATGGCATGGGCATATTTCCATTCTATTTAATTTTGTCAAGTCTGCGCCCGCGCCAGCTCCTATGTGGCTTGCGCATAAGTGGTTTAGAGTTTTGCAAAAAATGGATAGGAATTAAAGATATATATTAAAAATAGCGCGATAATATATGAATTATGACATACATTCTACGTGCATCTTTACTTTTTGATCATATAATTATTTTATGGGATTCACGCGCATATTTTTATTCTTCTTCTTCCGCCCCATTGATCGATTCAAATTTTACCTTTTATCGTTTAATAACATGTAACTGCTGATTCATACGAACGCCATTTAAACATTTATTTGTTTGTAAATTGCCTTCCCCAGATAGGATTTCCAAAATGTAATTGTTTGTGTGCGTGTGATATTTATGTATAAAAATGTTATATAATATGAGATTATTTAAAAACGGCCAAGTGCGAGTCGAACTCATTTCGATTCATGAGATACAGCCAACTGACCGACACACACAGAGGCTTGTTAATAGAGACCCTAAAAACGTACAGTCGAATACAAAAAGTACATTATCATTTTGGTAAGTCATGGTAAGATCTCATATTACTTAGCATGGACTTTAGGTTTAATATTATACTGAAAATGTATAATTATAATATTTTACCATTTGTATATTTTTCTTTACAATTATGATATGTATATTTCATGAAATCTTTCTCACTCACAGCTTTATTTCTAACTAAAGAGTTTTTAAGTTAAAGCATATTTATAGCTTTTAAAATTTTATTTGCGCGATTGCATGCGGTTCTATAAAGCTTTTTCTTCTTTATTTTTGGTTTTAAAGGCACTTTTAATAAAAGTGTGTTTTTGGAGTCATTGACATTATGTCCTCAGGGCTCCCAATCATATCAGCGTTATAATCATTGTAGCACAGTAGAAATTGAACTTTAATGTATGTAGAATAGAGTACATATATGCACATACATTTAGAGTTTGTGATTGTTTAGTTCACTGTGTGTTACAGAAAATCATTAGACTTGTTAGTACCTTTGTAAAATTAGAATCTGAGCTGTGATTTATTTATTGAGTTTTTTTTCTAGTGCATTTTGTTGTTTGCTGAATTTAGTTTTTGCCCTCTCTAGTATTTGATGTTATAGAAAATAAGCAAAATTGCCACGTTTCTTTTTATTTAAAATTATAACAGTACTTAGTAAAACTATTGAATCGATATTGTTCTCAGCCAAAATAAAAATTAAGTTTTGAAAGCCTATCAATTTCAATTTCTACAACAATATGTGTTAAAGAAAATCCAACCCTACCCCATAAGCAATAAAGTGTATAATCGCAGTTCCGCGGTCGCCTTCAGCGCTGGCACTCCGCGGCCGGCCGAGCGCTAGATCAACTTGTTCTACACCAGAGAGACGGAGCGCCAGTCCGCAGCGGGACGAGTTCGTCGTACACAGAGGACGGGGTATCACGACACTCGCCTCTATGGCCAGGAGGGATGATGACAACTGTATGTTATTTACAACTTTGTACTCTTAGAAATTAGGGTCATTATCCAGTGATAGATATTATTATTGTACGTATTTTCGAAGATCAAATGTCTTTAACTTTATTTTGAGTTCCTTACTCACTAAGGTCGCCAGAGCTCATAGGGGAGGGGAGAAGAGGTCGGTAACGCGTGAGCGATGCTTCGTCTGTTGCAATCTTCCATATGGCTGCGGTAACCGCTTAACATCAGGCAAGCCGTACGCTAGTTTACCGACTACGTTGTAAAAAAATGTGTTGAAGATCGGCGTGACGTCACACCATGGTCACAGATTAAAGTTGTAACCTCTCTTTCTTCAGCGAAGTACGGTATTTTGAGGTAAATTGCCGTGACGATAAAATTCATATTGCTTCGCCCTAGCTATCGAGTCGGCTATTAGGAATAAAAAGTAATTTAGCTTATGCAATGATGGATATTTCTTTTCCCTACTTTAAAATCCCTGTTAAGATAAAATTATTATCGAAAATCCTCGGACTCGCTTTAAGTCCGTCCTTTATTCACTCATCATCATCATCATCATCAGCCTATAATGTCCCACTGCTGAGCACAGGCCTCCTTTCACAAATGAGGGTGAAAGGGAATGGGCGATACTCCACCACGCGTGCCACCACTGCGGATTGGTGGAGGTAGGCTAGTGGTCAACTTACTGTTGGAGTGTTCAAGCTGCCTAGAAGGCCTCCAACTAGCTTAACGACTATCACAATTATGTGATAACCGGGACCAACAGCTTTACGTGCCTTCCCAAGCACGGAAACGCTCGATTTGAAATACCACTAGGCGGTCACCCAACCAGGTACCGACCACGACAGACGTAGCTTAACTTTGCCGATCGATTAAGAACGGCTAATCATGCTACACCACGAGCGCTTCGCTACACCACGAGCAATTCATTCTTTAGTTGCATAATATACTATTTAACGCAGGCCTCATCGCTATTGGTAGTAGGAGCTCATACGTCACAAATCTACTATATATATAAATGAATCCCTATTTCCCTTGGTCACGCTATCACGCGTGAACGGCTGGACCGATTTCGCTAATTCTTTTTTTGTTGTGTTTGTTATTGTCAAGAGAAGGTTCTTACATTAAAAACATTGCTCAGAAACTTATACAATTTAAGAAAACTGAACGGCAATATAAACTTTTCTAATGAAACCTAAGGGAAGGTAAAGGGTAGGTTAGGTAAGGGGGGGGGGGGGTAAAGTAGCTGGTAGTTAATAATAAGAGGTTGTTCCAGCGTGTGTAGAGCACAGAAGCGAGGCGGCGAGCGTGCCGGCGGGCCGCCCGTCCAACTGGGCGGAGTCGCGCGACGCGTCGTTCGCGGGCCGCCGCTCGCGCCGCTCCTCCATCACCGACGACAGCCAGCTCACCGTCGAGAACTTCGGCGGCTCGCAGGACCGACTGCACTTCTTCGGACGGAACCCCGAGAAGGAGCTCGCCACTGTCGCCTCTGCCGCCGCTCTCGCCGCTCAGACTAGTGTTAGGAAGATATCTGCGCCCGCTGGTGAGTTATTTGGTATTACATTGGATGTACTATACAACGTGTAATAGATTTGGATGCTAAGTCGTTGAACGGTTTGTTCAGAATCGCCTACTGAATCGATTTATGTAACTTTAAATATCTATATTAAAAGTAACATACATTGAACAAAACGTTTAACGGTTTAGCATCTAAATCTGTGACATCTCGGATATGATGCTCGATCGATGAGTGCAGGTAGTGTACTATGTACAAAGTATCCCAAAACTCAACGATAAGCGGGTAGCAGAGGGTGGATCTATCCTGGGACATTCCTCACACACGGTCACCTGATCCCAAACTAAGCAGAGCTTGTATTATGGAAACCAGATAACTGATATAATACATATACTACTTTTTGTTTGTAAATACATACTTAATATACATAATTACACCCAGACTCATGACATGCAGACATGTTCATGCACACAAATGCATGTCCTGTGCGGTAATCGAACCCACGACCTGCAGCGCAATAGCTAGAATCTTTACCAGAGTCTTAACCAACTGCGCCAACTGGCCCGTCAAATCTGTTCATAACAACTCGAGAATTTTTTTTTTATTTGTTTTATTTTTCTGTTATTGTCTGGCATTCTGGGATTTTTAAAGGTTGTGGTAGCCGATACAAAAAAGCAACGTTTGGAAATTGTGGTTATAGTAGTTATAAATATCGGAGTGTAAAATTTCGAAGGACTTCATTTATATTTGTAATTAAAAAAAAAAAAAATTTTTTTTTCTCGAGTTGTCCACCCTCTGGTGCCTGGTTATCGTTGAATTTTGGGGAACGGCAAATATGTGTGGGTAGTAGTTCAGGCCACGCCAAGTCACACCTGCTACATAAATCGACCCTTAAGAATGTATATGTTGTCCCCAGGTCCAATAGATTATAATCCGCCTCTCCGCTCGTCCCGGCAAGACATTCGCGGCTCCATACAATTCTTCCACGGCGACTTTCACAACGGCGAAGAAGACAAACCGAAAATAGAACGACAACACTCACAGACACAACCGACCATCGACAACGACCATCAACTAATGAGGAGGCAACACAGCAGCGACACTATCACAACCAATCAGAACCAAGGATTTAAATATAAGGGTGGCGGTGACGCGTTCTATCTAGACGATAAAGATTCAACCGACGGTGATGGAACCAAAACGAGCTTTGCAGATCTCAATAAGATTAGGAGTAATGGTGATCAGACAGGTTTGTGCTTTTGCATCGATGTAAGAAAGACTAGATTCCTTTGAAAATTTCTAAATTATTACTTATTTGGTGCATCTAGTCTATTTTACATCAATGTTCGTTTGCTATGCGCTTGGAAATTAGAGAATAGATCTCAAATATGGTGTGATTGTTTTCTAATTTCTCGGTCCATGGTTCGGCTTTCTGTTTGACTTATGACATTTCGGCATTTTTTACGCTTTTTGTGTGTGCGTCGATTTATAATGCTTCTTAGCGTGATACTGTATTGGACACAAAACCTTATTGCAATCTGGTAAAGTCCATAATAGTATATCGCAACTAGACCACATACTCCCATCTAAATTCTAAATTATCTAACATCGATGCTACGAACTCGTGTATACAGGCTGTTCCAATTTGGGCCTTATACAGGTTGTTTTTAAAATGCATAATTGGATAAAATTTAGTAATAATACGATCGGCAGGTCTCCAGTCACAGTTCAGTCAAGATGAGCCGACAGAGAGGCGGAAAAGCACGACGTTTTCAACACCCCCTCCTGCCACTACCACATGGCAACAACAGTATATGCAGCAAGAGAATCAAAGTAAATAACTTTGTAAAAACATTAAAGTACTATTAAACTAATCAGGGCTCATAGGGGAGGGGGGATAGGTCGGTAACGCGTGAGCGTTGCTTCGTGTGTTGCAAGCGTCTGTATGGCTACAGTAACCGCTTACCATCAGGCGGGCCGTATGCTTGTTTATCGACTAAGTTGTATATAAAAAAAAAAACTTATGTTACCCTTTTATTAAACGCGTAAATATGGTATCCGGTCGTGTAATACATTCAATATGACTTCACTGCTAAATTAATTTGTTCATATCATCGACCAAAGTAATTAATACATTAGTGGACAGCTTTATATCAAATTATAGGGATTGCCAAAATAAAAAGTAATTTTATTCAGGCTACATTCCGAATTGGATAATATCGCTCACAGTGCTCACATCAATAATTTGCGTACCGAGTTAGATATCACTTTAATGACAACTGAGAACTGTCAACATTTCGGAACGCTCGTGAACGCGCTCACAGTATTAAAAACAGAACATTTGGAAAATTTAATTAAAATCTGAATTAACAATGCGCTAGGACTCCTTATTATCTTTTATAAGTTGACTCGCAAAAAGGAATATCCGCTTTTTTATTATTTTTCTCTCATAAAATCATAAAAAGTTTCTTTGCCAAATAGAAAACCAAGAATCTTATTAGATTTTTACCGAAAATACAATATAAACGGTGATATCAGTTTAGAGCATGTTCGGTCTGAGTGCAATATGGCGGATGTCATGACGTCATCTATGACGTTTCACGGGACATCGTGGCCGCGCTCAAACTAATATGGAACGGGTTTAAGCTCGCTCAAATCGATTACAGCGTCAAATCGGAATGCAGTCTCAAATGGGCACATTATTATTAAAAAAAACTAAAATGGCGTACGGCGCGCCTGATGGTAAGCGGTTACCGTAGCCATATGGACGCTTGCAACACACGAGGCATCACACAATACCAGCTTTGACACATTACAAAACATTTACATTCTTCTCTCACTGACAAGTCAGGATAACAAACTAGGTCAAAAATACATTAAATGTCAATAAATTTTCAAGAATCTAATACTCCTTTGTTCTCTCTTCGATATTTCTGTCACACAAAAAGCAACCCTATAACAGAGTAATAAGAATCATATTCCACTACAGACGGCGATGATCTAGACGACGCGTCCTCCGCTGGCGGAGGTGCTATGGCGGCTCAACTAAATAACATCCGCCTCAAGTTAGAAGAGAAGCGACGACGCATAGAACAAGATAAGAGAAGGATGGAGCTAGCGGTCAATAGACAGAGACAGCAACTGGGACAGCAGGCGTTCTTACAGGCTGTTACTAGGGTGAGTCGGGGTTATATTGGGTGGGTAGGGGTTTGTCATTGTTTGTTATGTACGAGTGAATGTCTTGGGCGGGGCTGTGTTTGAGGTAGTTTGGAAAGTTGGAGTTGAAAAAGTTGTTCTGAGTGAAAAGCTAGAGAAAATAATGTGGGGTTGTTAAGATATTTTTCTATGGGCCATTCAAGTATTACGTGAGCGGAATACTAGAATGGCTAATTTTTAACCCTCCCTTCCCCTTGTCAGAAAAAGTAAGCAAAGATCTTACTCCCCCCCCCCCCTCGTGTGTTTGTGATTGTGATCGTGATGTTTTTATGAAATCTGTTCAGATTTCTTTATACACAAAGTTTTCAGAAAAAACTGAAAAAGACGAAACAAGCGTATGGCCCGCCTGATGGTAAGCGGTTATCCCAGTCATATTGCCGACGTATTCACCATCCAGACCGCTCGTCCCCCAAGTCATCAAAAATAACCAAGCAAAGACCCCGCCCTCCCTTTGGTGCTTACGAAATACTTGAATGACCCCAATGTAATACAGTTTTGTTCTAGCTATAATTGTTTAATTGAACCAAGTTATGCAGTAAATCTGGGAAATTACTGAACTATAGTAGTCACGTAGGTAGAGTTTACAATTATTGCAATGTTGAGATTTGTAGGTAATATATTTTGACTGTATAAATAATGACATGTAACACACATAATACCGTATATGACAATTTGGATGCACATCGTACGTAACTAATATCGTCTTAATTCCGACTCATATAAAATTTATGTTTTTCTTTCTATTTCATTAGGATACATATTTGCAATACCAGTTGGCCTCTTTGGTGAGTGGCCGGTTTAAATCTTTCGTTTAGTACTTAGTTCCTTTTTGAATTACTATTTATTTTGATTCGTCACTTTGAGTATAATTCCTATTTCATGTACAGTAAGGTTCGATTTAGTTCGTAACACGCTTTAACAGCTTAACAATTTTCTAAATTGTACTTTTTGATATCAGTAATAGTTTTAGAACATCAATATTATTTACATTGCAATGTCATTCTTATGAAGTTATTTAAAAAGCTTAAAATCAATAGCTGGAAGTTTATAGAGGCGGCTTTTTATCTCATTGGTAAACTATTTTAATAAGTATTTCACGATAATTTGCAACGCAATCATGTCTATTTATTATATTATCGCTTTTCGGAAACCGCGTTATCACATTTTAGTTAATTGAATTTGAACCATAAACAAATGTAATTAAGGCAGGCATTCCCAAACTGTACCTACCCTGATCATTTCACGTACTCACAATTGACACATTGTAGCACATTTGAAGTCGTTATGGCGTCCAGTCATCACACTATATGAAAGCATGTTTTATTGATTGGTGTATAAGCTTATTAAGGAGATTTGAAGCTTATTATGTGGCCATTATGCTACTCATTAGTTTGTCCGGCCTCTATTAGCTGAGGAAAAGCATATCATCTCATTATGCTTCCATTAGCTTACAATGTTTATGACATTTAACATAATATACAAACAAACCAGAAGCCTTTGTCCCTGTCACACATCTTAATCTTGTAATTTAACAATAAAAGACAAAGAAATTATATAAAAAGGGTTCTCGAAGGTTAAAACTTAACCCTAAGCTAATAAAAAAAGGTCTAAAATACTTTCCAATCGCCACTTATACACCAATCAATATTCCCGGGCATGCACTTGGGCATGTGTTGTGTAACGTAACGCGAGTGGTTGCGTCACGTTACTTTTGCGTTACGTTTGTGTTACGGTGGTGGTGCACGCGCGTGTTACAGGGGAAGGGCGCGCGGACGCCGCTGGAAGACGACAACAAGACAGATCTCGCCGCGCATCAGGTAACTACGTCACGTGGTTAATGCAATAATGAACTTTATTGTTTACGTATTTAGGTTGAGGTTATAATGATAAGCTTTAGTTTGACACTTTACATTGTTAAGTGATTATGTTGCCAAAGATATGGAGCCTAGAAGGGCGTATTTGGCGATAGTTTTTTTTAGCTGTATTTACCATGAATAAAAATTTAGGTTCAATGAATAAATATATATTGCATTAACTACACATTTATTTATTTAATCAACTTGAATTGGTATTGAGGTTATCAATTTTTTTCCAAGGAATGATGTTACTAAATTGGCATGAATTTGTGATTAAATTGCATGAAACACAGAACTAAATATAAATTTACGATTCGGAAACTTATATATAAACTAAAGAAATTAGAAATCTGCCCCATACTTATCAAGCTAAAATCTACTATCGTATAATTTAAAATCTTCCACCAGAACTGCAAGAATTTTTAACACAGCTATCTCTCCGACCTTCAATTTCTACCGCTATCTTATTATTACCCCCTTAAAAATTAATTTTGAAAAGCCTTCCATAAATCAATCTTCCTTATATCCTTCATCCTAAGAGAGATAAAGCGTAGCTATTATTCGCTCGAAGAGCAGCTCGACTGGGAAAAGACCTCCACCTTACAGAATACCGCAGCCAAATAACTTTATGTTGTGTTCCTGCGCGTGAGTAACGTCGCCAGAGCTCATTAGGGAGGGGAAGAGTCGGTAACGGGTAAATGATGCCCCGCGTGTTTCCGTTTACCATCATGCGGACCCTACGCTGGTTTACCGACTTCGTAGTATAAAAAAAAGAAAAAAACCTCGGAAATATTAAATCTGTAAGTTTAGGTTTGCCTGTGCGTTGTCTGTCATTAAGACATTACTTCGAACGGCGACAAATAGTATTGACAATGGTGTTTTTGTATAGGATATGGTCGTGGACCCACCAAACCAGGCGGCGGAGAATGTGGTGTTGGAACAGTACCAGCAATCTATTGCCAAGTAAGATCATCAATTTTTCCTCCGGTTCCATCGCCCGTAGGATATGTTGCTTAACAATTGCTTTGGCTGTGATATCTCTGTCATTGTCTCGCAACTGTCAAATGGCATGAGCGGAATAGAGACAGGGATATTACTAAGCCTAAGCTTCATGTTTATGAATACGGTTGTAAAATCTAAGTGTAATGAAGATAACATTATATGCCAAGTAAAAAAAATCATCTGAGCATTCTATTTATTACGCGGATTTATATTTTATTAACCGACTTCAAAAAAAGGAGGAGGTTCTCAATTTGGTTGTATTTTCTTTTTAATGTTTGTTACTTCATAACTCCGTCATTTATTAACCGATTTGGAAAATTATTTTTTTCGTTTGGACGGGTACACTTCCCGTTTGGTCCCATTGTCAGCAGATCATTTGATTACTTATTAGTGTACTTTGAAATCGGTTTAAGTTTTTTTTTAAACATTTTTAGTTTCAAAATTACAACTGGCTCTCACTTAACTTCACCGGCCAATAACTCTTTAAAAGAGTTATTGTCTTATACGGCGATTTACAAACTAACAATTGCAGAATGAACTCCAGTCTCCAGGACATCCAGAGCGATATCGCGCGGCTGGCGAGCCAACAGACGCAACTGCAACAACAACAGCAACAGCAGACGCAACAACAACAGCTTCAGCAGCAACAACAGCTACAGCAGCAACAACAACAGCTACAGCAGCAACAACAGCAGCAGCAGCAACAACAACAACAGCAGCAGCAACAACTACAGCAACAGTTACAGCATCAGTTATTCCAGCAACCGCAAGCACAGCCGCAACCTCCCCCGTCTCCATATCAACAACAATTTCAACCAAACATTCCACAATTGGTAAGTAATAAATAAAAATCTAGTTGTAAGTTTGTCTTAATGTACTAACCATCACGTTTGAAAATGATTCCTCATTTATAACGCTAATTTGGTGTTGCCTCGTATTTCGTCTCGTTTACTCGCTATTGAGAGTGAACGAGAGGCAATTAGTGACTCTATTTTGCGAGGTTTATAACTAAAATCTCATAATTTTGATTGTATGTAATAAAGTGTGAATATTACTAACACTACTAACATATATGATATGAAGTGTGGAAATTGTATGATTGATTTGTATGAAATGCTTTGGAAAGCTATGTCTCATCGCACATACCCCCTTCTAATCACGAATTTTCGGGATTCATTTCATTATCTTTTATGCACTGTTATTTATACGCCAGTATATATTTCAATTTTTAATGATTTCCAAATGGTCGTTGAAAAAAGAAATGTAAAAATACCTTTAAGGTGAGTGTGCTCACTTGTGGCGGGAAATTTGTTATTTTTTTTCAAGTTTTTCCCCTTAGAATTATATTTCTAAATCGTCTAGTGATTTGTGGGCGTAGGTCGTTTGGCACATTGTGGTATTGACACTTTTTGTTTTCGTACATTCTCCAAAATAGTCAGTTTTACTATTTTTAGAGGAGCATTCAAATATGGCTCATACTATCCTAAAATTTTCAAAACATAATGTGTCAAATGAACTAATACGTTCGAAAATCACTGAAATATTTAGACAAAAGAGCAATAAAAACTTGAAAAAGACGTCCAGCTACATGACGATCGGCCTTAAAAGCTTAAAGTCGATTTGTAATGACTCTTTAACCAGAATTAAACTCACATTAGAACACAGCAAAAAAGATGATGAAACCCCGAAACACCCCCACACAATGCTGACCCGCGCATAACATTCCAGCACAGCCAATTCAGCTCACAGCACAACGTGTCCCGACCGGGGCTCGCCGCCGGGTTCGGCTCCACGCCGCACATTCCGCGCGAATTCCACCAATATTACAACCAGCAACAGAATTATCAGCAACCGCAGCAGAATTATCAGCCGCAACAGAATTTCGAAGGATATCAGCCGCAGCAACAACAGCCGCAGCAGTATCAGTACAGAGATATTGATCAGGATTTTGGGAGGCAGTTCTATCTGCACGATAGTCCAGCGCCGCCGCAGAGACGGACTTGGGCTCAGCACGCGCAGCAGCAGCAGGAGAATGCAGAGTTACGGGGGTGGCAGGTCTGTAGCACTGTTGGCTTTGCGGTGGTAGGAATTCTTGTGTGTATAGCATTAAGATTCAAATTTCAATGCGGATCTGTCGTGCGGAAAATACTATTCTGTCGATGTACCTTTCGAATTCAATGTAGTATTCCAACGTGAAGTAACCAGTGTGCTAAAGCAAGTTTTCACACTATTTTAGGAATGATTATATCCCTGTACAGTCGAGGACATAAATATGTATACACTTTTTGAAATTCAAAAGCGATTTTCTCGCAAGTTTAACATTTAAGTGTTAAGCTATTACACAAATTATAATAGTATATGTTAGAAGATTCTGCCTTTATAATATCTCATAATTTCAAACAGTAGTTTAAGAGGAAACCGTTGTTGAATTTTACTAATTGTATACATATTTATGTCCTCGACTGTACCTATCATAAAAATCTCGTAAATAATCGTCTAAAATATATTTAAAAATTTGTATACAATCACATTTCTGATAATTAAATAAGTGAACACATGGGAAATGCTTAGGGCAAAAATAAGATCCACATTACTGTGCTTAGCTTTGTAAATTTTAAACATGGTTTTGGGACACACAAAATAGTGCACGTGATTCACGTGTTGGCTGTAAACACTTTGACTGGGTAGCTCAAATTTCAAAATCATCGCCAAAGATAAAATCCTACATAATAGTTAGAGATGACGAGACTTGTAAACTCGCAACACATCAATGAAATATCTTTAATAGTTGCATTTCAAAAAATTATGTAAAGTAATTAACCACAGACGAACTGAAATCATATCAGGATATTTGACTACATCCGGCCTCTCAATATTAAAATGTGACACAATAACACGTAATACATGGCTTACTACTAAAATTCTCTCACAGACCCACACACCACCTCACCTCACATAAACACACTGCACACAAGCATACACTTTTTCAACGTAGATTTTTATAATTTAATTTAATTGTATTTGACGTCTTAAATTGCACGATTTTGAAGAAGACACGGTTACATTAGTATGGGGACCAGATGCTTCATATCACAAATTGTTTCCAATTGCAGCTCCATCAACAGAACCAAAACCCCCAGCAATACCAGCAACCGGTGCACGAACCTCCTCAACGAACGTGGAAGTCTCCCTCCCCCCAGCCGCCCCCCGACCGGAACTGGAACCCGCAGGGGTTCGTCCTCCACGACAGGACGAACCAGCCCTTCCAGGTGCACTACAACAACGACCGGTACCAGAACGGCACCGAGAACATTCGAGAACAAAACCATTTAAGTTACACTGTGATAAACCCCAACCAGTACGCGTCCCAGTCGCCGCCGCCGCCCCAGGCCGCCAGCCCTAGGCGGTCGAAGACCCCGCAGCGGCAGGGATCCCTTTCCGAAGTTTCCAGAAGGCCCGAGCCGGTCAGTCTGCAGCAGCTGCAGACGCCGGTGCAGGCCCCGCCCCAGGACGACATGGAGCCCCAGAACATATCGTTTATAGGCAACGCCGAGGACGACGCCCTTCGGCAGGGGATCAACAGACTGAATATTTCGTCGGGCACCCGAACGTACCGCATCCCCTCGCCCACGAGACCGTCCCTCAACAGGAACTCGTTCCAGCAGATCGAGCAGGAGGAGGCGGAGGAGAAGAACGAGAAAGGGTTCTATATATCGTTCGACAACGAGCAGCCGAAGCGACCGAAGCCGCCGCTGAGGGCGAAGCGCGGCTCCCCGCGGAAGGAGCGGTCGGCGGAGTACCCGAGCCCGGACCGGAGCCCCGAGACCACGTGGAGCGACAGGCTGCAGGCCCAGGAGGAGTTCGTGGTGCACAGGACGGCTGGTTTGGAGCAGGCGCTACGATCTAATGACGTTTCTGAGCGTAGAGAAACGCCACCTAGAGAGCGTCCGCAACGCGTCAGCGCCGAGCCCGCCGCGCTCGTCATCGGCGAGATGAACCCGGACCCGGTGAGTCAATGGGCGTTACATTCACATTGTGATAATCTGGTCGAAATTAGAAAGTGCATAATGTTTTTAAGGGATGTGGGTGGCAAGTTGTCGGAAAACATATTCAGGTTCAAGTTAAGAAGGGTGTTAGCCAGTCAGGCAGGAACGGAAAAAATCGTAACACCGTCCTACTGCCTACAGTATAGGAATTGAACATTAATTGAATTTCTTTTAGTTATTGCTTTCCGCCAAGGCGACGCTTAGTAAAAGCCGCGCGTGTGGATGGCTCTAAGCGGTCCGTATAGAATATTACACGAGTGTCAAATCTAAAATTAAAGCAAATAGTTTCAAATAAGAAGATCAGTGGCATAATTTATCTAAATATAGTTTTTCTGCGTAAAATTGTAATACTTGCGTGACCTATTTTTTTTTGCCTATAATCGTAATCGGTCGGTAACATACTTGTGTGTATTCCAGAACTCAGCGGAGGAGATGGAGCGAAAGAAGGAGCGCATAATGCTGTTGTCGCTGCAGCGGCGGCAGCGCGCCGACCTGGCGCGGTCGCGCGCGGACGCGGCGGCGGCGGCGCGGCGCGCCCGCGACGAGGCCGCCAACGAGCAGAAACTGGCGCGCAAGGAGGAGCAGGCGCGCCGCCGCGAGGCCATCCTGCACCAGTACAAGCTCAAGAAGGCCATCGAGGAGGCCGAGAGAGAGGTACACATTCACTACTACACACGTTCACACTTGTACAACGAGCAGAAACTGGCGCGCAAGGATAATGATATTACAAGATATGGAAAACAATCCAACTCATCCTATCTGAAATAGATTAAAGTGCTCGTTTGTAACCCACTTGTCCCTCATTCCAGGGTAAAGTAATAGACAAGTCTGAGTACATGGATACGCTGAAGGGTGGCAGCGGCGGCAGTACCCCGGCGGGGGGCCCCGCGCGGCTCCGCGGCAAGCTGAGCGGGGCCCGCGCGCGCCCCAAGACCATCCACGTGGACAGCGGGGCCCTGCACGCCGCTGAGGGCATGCTCGCTAACAAACAGCCCTCCTCTACCAATCTTACCGGTATGTATTCATTGTACTCGACGACTTTGAATAACGGAGTTAATTGCTGCGCTTGTGTATATTTTTTTTTTATTTATGTACATTAATGTACACATTGCCTATACGATTAGGCCGCTGGTTTGGATGGCAGCCTGTGTAGCAAAATTCTAATTCTAATTAGTAAATCAGTTAGATTATCGACACGTATTTTTTGCTTTACCAAATCATAAAAAAATTACAAAGATAATGCACGACAAAGTTCGAGAGTCGGGGCTCGTGACGTCACTTGCGGAAGTTCAACACTCCACATGTACGTTTTTTTTTGTTTGACTGACAAAACAGTAAATACTTTTTGATAATTCATGGACTAATATGAAAAAAAACACGCCTTATTGTACATAAGTAAGAATAATAAAAGTGCAATTATGGATTTTGCCTCGAGCTAGTAGCTAGTACTAGTTTTTAAAATACTAAGCTAGGTACTTAGTATTTTACCTTACCTTAGTACCTAAGTACACAGGCCTAAGTACTCTTTGGAGTGCTTCTTTAACTGTTTTCAATAAGCTATCTTTCCTTTCTTTCGCTTATTATTGGGTGTTTCAACTTTCAACTATGTATCGTTGTTTCTTTCGTCTTGTGTGGATGAATTTAAAACCTTATGTTAATTTTAATAGGTTATTGAAAACGGTTGATACTGCTTTGATACAAACTCATCCATGTTATATTTACGTCAACATTCTTGACGTCAATATTTATTTTCATATGCCTTCATTTTTAACCGACGAAAAAACGGAGGAGGTTTACATGTCGACGCGTATATATTTTTTTTATTTATGATCACGCATAAATTTTTACTGTGTAGTCCGATTTTGATAATTCTTTTTAATTTTAATGGATAGGGTATACCTCGAAGTTGGTCCCATATAAATTTGGATAAAAAATACCTACCCTAAGGGTGGGAAAATAGGGGTGATTTATTGTTCACTCATCGATTTTAATGGCGAGGTGTTTATTACATCATAAAAGTAATCAAACATTAAGCATGTAGGTAGTAATAAGTAGATTATAGCCATGAAAAATTACAAAATAAAAACTTTTTTTCGGTGGTTTAAATTTTTGTTAAAAAGTTTTTTATTGTAAACTAGCTGCCCGGCGCGACTTCACTCGCGTGGTGCCCTACCTTATCTTACATTTAAACCTTCCCTGGACTTCCACAAATATTTCAAAACCAAAATTAGCAAAATCGGTCCAGCCGTTCTCGAGTTTTAGCGAGACTAACGAACAGCTTTTCATTTTTATATATATAGATTATGAAAAAATTATCAAAGTTTGTGTTTCTATTATCTGTTGTTGCTACGTTCCATAACTTTTATTGTGAAGCCGCACTAGATGTTAGCTTACTCCCATTCTTACACTTTATTTGTTTAGTCATACGGCATGCTACGTGTATTTTGTTTTGTGGACTTGTTGTGCTGAAATAACATGCTATGTGTCAGTAAATTCTTAAATAAAAAAGTACAGGAAAGTTGCAAATTGTTTTTTGATGAAGCGCCAACGTTTTTCACAAAATTATTATTTCATGAAACTCACGAAATACTCGAAAAGTATCTAATGTTTCTTAATCATGCTGATTTCAGCAAAGAATCGGTCTTTGCTTTCAATTCCTTCATAGAAGCTAAATAAAAAAATGATTTTAAAAGGTGCATTTAGGCCGAGGCATATTTACGAAATAATGGATCAGATTTTGATTTAAAGAAGCAAGCACAACCAAAACCTCAGCACAACAAATCCCCCTACATGTTTTGTTTTTTTTTTCTACCCCTCCCCCCACCTCGCACTCTGCCCTCGTTCCGCACGTGCCGTGTTTGTGTGCGTGTGTGCGTGCGTGCGACTGTGCGTGTGTGTGCAGGCACCATGCGCCGCGACTACTACCGCGGCTCGCAGGACAGTCTCGCTGAGAGAGCTGGACTATACAGAGGTACGTCCTACATCAATACAGACCAATAAGCCTATCATCATCAGCCTATAATGTCCCACTGCTGAGCACAGGCCTCCTTTCACGAATTGGGTCAAAGGGAATGGGTAGATACTCCACCACGCGTGCCCACTGCGGATCGGTGGAGGTAGGCTAGTGGTCAACCTACTGTTGGAGTTTTCAAGCCACCTAGAAGGCCTCCAACTAGCTTAACGACTATCAGTGATAACCGGGACCAACATCTTTACGTGCGTTCCGAAACACGGAAACCCTCGATTTTAAATACCACTAGCCGGTCACCCATCCACGTGCCGACCACGACAGTGGTAGCTTAACTTGCCGATCGATTAAGAACGGCTTATCATGCTACACCACGAGCGCTTCCCCTGAATATAAAGCATAATTATAAACTGCATAAGAGGCGTCATCGTGGAAAAATCCCTCTAGAGTAGTAATACCGACCAATACAATTCCGCAACAAGTGCTTTTGCACTGATTTTGAGCCTGTGTCCTTGACTTAGCCAATCAGAGCGCATTGTCGGTGTTGAGAAAATAGGCTTATTGGTTTGTGTACTACATACACTTGAATACAAACTGAAATTTTTTAAGTGGTTACCTTTTTTTCGGCTATGTCTCAGAAACACAGTTTTCTGCAATATGAAATCAAGCTACAATTTTAAACTTTCGTTGTATGCTTGGATGGCTTCATTTTTATTGCATGTGAAATGTTTAGAGCTAGATTTCACTTAGATTATCAAAACATAAACACTAAAGCGAGAGAAGCGAGCGAAAAGAGTTCTGCAGTGGGGTTAGTGGAGTTCGGCTCGTGACGTCGCTTGTTTGTGATAAGTGTATCATCGCGTGACTTCACGCGGAACTTCAACACACCATATCTTCGTAATGTTATGTTGATAGATAAAATAAAAAATATTTTTTGATAATTGTAAATGACGGAATAAATAGATTTTTTCATTACACTAGCCTATTCCTATCAATATTGGTTCAAAACAAACGGTTTGTCGAAGATCTTGCTGATTATCTGTCCAAAGGATTTCCAGTAATAAATGTCCTTCCGAACCGGTATTAGAGTATTACCCCCTTATTACAAAACATGGTTTAAAGGAAAACCAGGTTTTAAAATAGCCTCGTCTCTTTTTATTATATGACGTTAGAAAGTGACCGAATGACAGTAAAACCTGGGTTTGCTTTAAACCATGTTTTGTAATAAGAGAGTTAGAGTCAGACTTTTCATAAGTCTATTTGAATAAATGATTTTGAATTTTGACATTTTCAGAGTCGCCGGTAGAAGACCGTGGCGGTATGTCGCCGGGCAGCGCGTCTAGCGGGCCGCTCGGTCGACGCGGTTCCTGTAAAACCTCGCGCGGTAAGTGCCCTCCCGCTCGCACGCTGTTGCGGGACATCTTGCTGTCCCGCTCGCTAGCCACCCACCCGCCAGCCCGCCACTAACCACCAGGCGTTCGCTTTGCATTATCACCCCCCTTTGTTTATAAGTGACCAATCATTAATAAAGATAAAATAAAAAGTCGCGTTGATGCTTAAATTTTACCTTTAATTTTTTAAGACCTGACAGTAGTGAAATTATAATTGTGTAATTATTTTGGTATTCAATTAAAATAAATGAGATTATAATATGCTATACTTAAAAGATCATTCTTTATATTTGATATTGCAACTTTCGGAATCTCATAATAGAGTCGGATTTCAATAAAATATTTCAATAAAAAAAAAAGAACAAAAAAACATTAATTTACAGAAAAGTCGATGAGTTACTTATAAACATTTTTACAAATCCGAAGTGACTTATTTTGATGTCATTGAAATTAGTTTCTGATGAATTGATTGTTTTACAATAAGTCAGTGAATTTTATTGTTAGTTCTAATTGAGAACTGAAATATTTCAATACTTACATGAAACCTCATCAAATAAAATATCAAAAAAGGATACTTTAAATGTCTTGAAAAATGTTTTTAGTTCTCAACTATACTATTTATTGTCGCCACATTTGTTTACAAGCTAAACAAACGTTGCTACGATTCATTAAAATATACTGAGTGAAATCACCTTTATCAATATGGCAACATGGCTCAATATCCCATAGTTGATATTAAGACGCTTCTTTGTTTTTTTTTAGTAGAAAGCTTCGATTTTATTATTTATTCCCTAATTGATTTTTATATGTGTAATTATTTCAGCAACGCATAGATTGTTTAGACACACTCCAAAATGCAGTTATCATGCTTCATATATTTTTTTGGCCATTAATTATGTAGTTTGCAACCTGATTTTGTGATACGGAGGTATTTTCCACAAAGCTTTTTCCAAATTCCAAAAACCTCTAGACCTTCCGCGCATTACTAAAATTGGTTCCCGATTTTGTACATACAAGTATACATTTAAATTCAATTTTTAACTCGCGTATAGTATTAATTTTGTTTGCCATATTATTTCAGTGTATTTGAAAGAAAACATAATGATATCGGCGTCTGCTTCTGTGACCGATGCATGCTTTCGACGTCAATTACGTCATAAACATTATATCATCCAATAATTAATGCAGGGGTTTTCAATGTTTGAAAAAAATCTTCTTTTTTTTAATTTACAGTTTATTTCAGTTACTCTTTCACATTGAAAACCCCAGGCAGTGTATGGAGTTTGCATTCGCATGAGAGTGTCGTGATGACATGTATAGGTAATAATTTCAGAGCGTGTGAGTGAGGAACCACAGTCGTCACGTGGAAGGTCTAAATATTCCACTTACCAGAATAACTTTAAGGCGGGACGGAAGTCAAGCTCTCTTATGAACTTGTGCGGTAAGAGAC
This sequence comes from Achlya flavicornis, assembly GCA_947623365.1. Lineage (NCBI taxonomy): Eukaryota > Metazoa > Arthropoda > Insecta > Lepidoptera > Drepanidae > Achlya > Achlya flavicornis. The sequence continues at coordinate 2,660,330 of OX392468.1, read as the reverse complement.
GTTTGAGTAAAACACCCGATAACGGCTTGACTCACGTTGGTATAGACGGTATACCGTTCGCTTATTGGTGCGTTGGGTTTCTTTTTCTTTTGCTGGACTTTTTTGGTGATGTTTTTTGGTTGGTGTCGTAAAGTTCATATTAAACTATAAAATAATATTTGTTTTCATTCAATGTCGTGTAATTTTGAAACTTGATTCTAGATGTAGATAAAAATATCTTCTAGAGATAGTAGCTGAACTCATATATAAAATACTTTTGGCTGTTGAAAAAAAAAACACAAATTAACAAGAATATATTAAAGTCTTACCCCCTTATTAATAAATAAGGTGTAATTCAGTCTTGTAATACCCAGGTATTAAGATAGCCTCAGCCCGTTTTGTTTATATGACATTAGAAAGTGACGGATATATTTGAAACCTAGGTATTACTATACTTGACTTAAACCTTATTTATTAATAAGAGGGGATGTGTTTAATACTATTAGAACTTTTCGACCTCATTTCTCCACTAAAGTCCGACCTCTTACGTCATGTGCACATACGTTATTTTGTATTGGTTCATCGGCAATATCTAAGTACATACATTTATCTATGGTTCTGGTTTATTATGTTCAGGTATTGTTTATTAATTCGGGTCATCGTTTGAGCATGTTTGTTATATACTTTTATTTTTGGTGTTGGTGTGACATCGTCTTATTCATTGCTATAACAGTTTACAATTAATGGAATTTTCCCCTTATCTATGGCTATACGGTAAAGTTGAAATCACTTTCATTTGACGTTTGAAAGTGATTCGTTGACGTCATATTGCGAACTTTGATTCGTAGTTTGACGTTTGATTTTTTTACGATCTTTTAATAATTTATATACTTTACAAGGTTTAAATAATGAACGAAATATATAAAATTGCATTAATACAATCTAATCATAAATTGATCTTTAACAATAACTCTTTAGTTAATATTTTACATGGGAAATGGAAAATGTTTTCACAATTTCGTTTCTAAATGTTTGTTTGGGAATGTGTTACAATTATGTTAATAATAAATGTCTACCTTACATGTTATATGTTAATTCCAGATGTGTAAAGTAATTAGCTAGATTATATGTATGTATGTATACGCGTGAAATACGAAATGTCAAGGCTTCTTATTTTAAGTTACGCCTTTTTATTTTGCTTAGCGCCCGTAGTATACCATAAATATATGTAGTCGTGTGTTATGTAGACACATTTAGTATTTTACGCTTTATATACAAGTCATAAGACTGTAATTGTCATGAACTCGATAATTTTCTTTACTAATTTTAAATTTATGCTAGTCAATAAAAAGGTACGTTACTAACTGGATATATTCTAACTGCATAGAACAGTCATTGATAATTACAAGATGTTTGCACCTTTATTTAAATATAAGATAATACTATATTGTTTCTTAAAAGTAGTTTTCCCTAATTGAAACAGAATAATACCATTGAAATTAATTCCCATTCAATTAAACTAATTCCCCCCTCAGTGGCGGCGTTAGGCTAAGAGGCCTCGCATGATAGATTTACTAGTTCCAATCAGTACAGCTTTTTCTGAAAGAAGCTTGATTAAATTGATTAAGACCTACTTAAGCACTTTTAGTCAAGAGACTAAAATTGCGGCTGGTCTTAATTATGACATTAATCTTGAAAAAAACAAAAACAGTGATTCCACAAGCCGATAAGTTCGTCTATTCTTTTAATTTGTGTAATATTAACATCATTTAATCTACAATACTGGTATACTCATACATTAGTGTAAAATTAAGTTCATTTAACTTTTTCTTTCTTACTTGGAAATGAAAGACCCTTTGCAAACATGATTTGGTCGACGTCGACCTTTCGTCTGACGCCACCACTGCTCCCCTCTCGTTAACCCCGGTGTCGGTGTATAGTTAGGGTTGCCATACGTCCCTTATTTGTCCCGAATTTCGACTCTGACCGGGCAAAATAAATTTTTAAAAGTATTTACTGCTTCGAATAAAAATTTTGATTTAGATAATTGTTTATTTGATAATTTTGATGCTTACTACAGTTGAGATCAGAAAGGTAACTTTCGGTAACACATGCATATTTTGGTGTAGTTGAAATCCGCTTAAGGGGCTAAAATCAATCAGTAAAGTTTTGAGAGAGGTAGAGCATAGCGTTTATTCGCTCAAAGAGCAGCTCGACTGGGGAAGTACCTCCACCTTACAGAATACCACAGCCAAATAACTTTATGTTGTTTAAAGTTGTGTTCCTGCGTGTGAGTAAGGTCGCCAGAGCTCATAGGGGAGGGGGAAGAGGTCGGTAACGCGTGAGCGATGCTTCTTGTGTTGCAAGCGTCCATATGGCTACGGTAACCGCTTACCATCAGGTGGTCCGTATGCTTGTTTACCGACTAAGTTGTATAAAAAAAAAAGTTAAAAAAAATCGAGTTGAAACGCAGCATTTCTGTGTTAAATGTAATATGTTAACGGTTTCTTTTCGGTTACCGAGTGTCATGTTTTGTTACCAAGCTATGGCAACCCTATGTATAGTGTACAATGAATGTAGATGAGGTAGGTAGGTATAGGTATAACGCGTGAGTACGCTACACTACAGACTCGGGGCTGGGTCGCGCGACGCCCCCGCGGCGCGCCGCGTCCCCGGGGCCGCGGGGCTCCCCGGCCGGCACCGGGGGCTCCGGCCCTGGCTCGCTGCCCGGCGCCATCGGCAAGAGGCGCGTGCATCCCGCCGACGACTCCTCCGACGTCTCCTCTACGCATTCCTCCATCATGGACTACTCCGGTGAGTTTTTATCACTCTATCATCTCTATGTTTTTATGATCTGTGTTTTTTTTTCGAATGTAGCAGTATGCTACGAATAAATTACAATGTTTTTTATTGAATTAAGTATTTATTTTTTTTGCAAACAAACTCCTAACATATTTTTAATTTGTAACAATTTTTTGTCTAAAAATTACTATCGCTTCAAACTATTTAAATTTAAGTATTCTTTATATAGTTTTTTTGTAATGTTTTTCCCATAGCAAGATCCTCCTTTCGGGTTCGACGCAAAGGTCCTTTAAATATTCTATTAGTTAATTAGTAGGTAGTTAGGCTCCACCGCACACGAGCTACTAGTACAAACGACACGTTTTCCACGTAATGTTGATCACACGGTTTTACAAGCGATGTCATGCCAACATATACCTAAATATAATTACTTTAAGGCATGGTTTTACAATTTGAGAGCATTTTGATCTAACAAAGACTTTTGCATTTGATATCGCTTCATCGACATAATACCGACGCTTTCTCACAAAGTTTTGATATTAACACAAAACATAATCATTTCAGGCACTTCATTATTTTGTGCGTTCACTGTGCATTTTGTCAATAATTTTTACTAATTCTCCGATCAGAATCGTATGTAAATAAAAAACCAAACTCTCTCAGACATAATTTGGTTTGCTTGGTAATATAGTGGACATAGAAATTGGAACTAGACGAAAAATCACTTTTGGTTTTTAACAATGAAACATACAAAGTAGTTAGATACTCCTAGTAGAACACCATTTACCTTTTAAATAAGCTCAAAACTTGTTAAGTTAGACTGTATATCAAAACAATAGTCAAGATTTGATTTAAACCCGTCACAATCTAATAAGCGCGTTTTGAAGAGATAATTTTTATTCTTGTCGCATTATTCGTTTCCTTTTGGCACATGGATATACCTGGATTTTCGAAATCTATGTTGGGTTAGTCATGTTGAAAAATTTTTTTCATTTTCAAACGAAAACGATTGAGCATTAGTATGATTTTTTTGTTTTGTTCCCATGGTAAAAGTTTTTCAGCGTGACATACTTACCCAGCATAGGTTTCGAAAATTCAAGTATATATGGTATATGTGATCGTGACCATCAATATTATCACTGATCGTAATATAGCTCTGTCCTTTTCTACACTTATTCTTTAAACAAAGATTAAGAATGTCATTGAATATATAACGATGCAGAATGTAAAAAATTCCAGGTCCTCGTTTATACAAGCAGCCGACGACAAAGTCGAATCGTGGCATAATGCTGAACGCGGTGGAGTACTGCGTGTTCCCCGGCGCCGTGAACGTGGAGGCGAAGCGGCGCGTGCTGGAGGAGGTGGGCCGGTCGGAGAGCAAGCACTTCCTGGTGCTGTTCCGCGACGCGGGCTGCCAGTTCCGCGCGCTCTACTCCTACTGCCCCGACGAGGACCTCGTCGCCAAGCTCTACGGGACCGGCCCCAAGCATGTCAACGACAGGATGTTTGATAAGTTCTTCAAGTTAGTCTTCATTCACATGTTTTGTTGGTTTATGCAAATGATTCACCGGGATGTCTGTAAATTATCGTAAAAATAATGGGGTTTGTAACTTTTGATGTTCAAGTGTAATTAAGTATATAATTGAACTGTTTTACAAAAAAACTTACCGACTTCAAAGTGCACTAAGAAGTAATCAAATCCTGCCCCTTTGACAATGGGACCAAACGGGAACTGAACCCTTCCAAACAAAAAAAATATTCCAAATATGTTAACAAATGACGGAGTTACGAGGTAATAAACATAAAAATAAAATACAACGGAATTGAGAACCTCCTCCTTTGTTTTGAAGTCAGTTAAAAATGTAATAAGTAATGTTTGTTAATTGCAGATACAACTCTGGCAGCAAGTGCTTCTCGCAGGTGCACACGAAGCACCTGACGGTGACCATCGACGCGTTCACGATACACAACTCGCTGTGGCAGGGCAAGAAGGTGCAGCTGCCCAGCAAGAAGGACATGGCCCTCGTCATATAGGCCCAAAGCTTCGTATACGCTACCTTTTAATTTATCCACGTTATCTAGTCGCCGGCGGCACTCGAGTCAAGCCTCTTTACTCTTCGGTTCAACGCTACGGTAGTAGTAGGGTAGTGCCAGTGTCCATTACATTGTATTTTATATCGGTTAGTGCATTTTTTCCTGGACTGGAAGCTGTGTTTTTTATAATGAAAGTTAATTTCGTATCGTAGGGCGATGTCGACTGTACGGATCGGTTAGTCATAGCGATCGATTAGGTAATTATGGCGAACGCCGGCTATCGCGCGGTGCCCGTGTCATATTGTACAGTTAGGACGGTTATTAGGAGGTCGTAAGCTCGAATCAATTTAGGATTTTTTTAATTAACATTAGCTTCGATCGGTTCGCATTACATTTGTGAAAGTTTAATCATGTTGAATTCGTGTCCGGCTATGTTTGTGTGTTTATTTATTTGACGTGTCGAGCTCGTAGCGTCTGTGTGTTATGTTTTGTTGTGTTGTACACAGCACGAGTGGACGTGCGACGATGTGTGCGTCACGTCGGCAGCACCACTGCGTTATAGTTCTGTTATTCAAATGTGTTATTCAGTGTATAAACGCAATGTTTGCCATATGTGTTAGTGAGATGGTCGATACGTTCCAAATTGAATTGAAATTGTCTCAAAACGTGCAACAGCCAAGTCGGGTGTATGGTCGTATATTATGCATACATTAATGTTTTCGTTTTAGTAAAACTGTCCTCACATAATAAAATTAATAACATGTTCACAAACTAATTATTATTATCGCTTATTTGTTGTAATATTAACTCGTTAGTAATTATTTCAATTTGACTGGAGTTAAGATTAAGGGGATTTACGTATTTGTTTAACTGACCTTCATTTAACGTTATTTCAATTTCCATTTTTTTACCGCTTGTATAGCTAAAATAAGACAAGGCACATTTTACGTGGTAATTGTACTGCCTTATCCTGTAAATAATTGTTTTTTTTTTGTATACAGCTATTTATTAAAAGAATGTTAAGAACTTTTTCATTGTTTAATGATTGGTCATCAATAATATACTACCGATAGTATATGGTATGCAAATATATTGTATTATTAAAAAGCATAACGAAATAATATTGAATTTCATATTACTTTGTAGTTTTATTTCTTTGAAACCAGTGTCTTCAACGTCCTCACTTTATAGGCGCACTTTAATGCCGAGTCGATGAAGGAATGGCATAAATGTTCTTAAGACGCCGACTCCGAATGAATTTGTGTTTGGCTCCAGAAATAACCTATACGGCCTCTAATTTTCGGCCCCTTCGGATAGATAGAAAGAACTTTATTTAGATTGACACAGTACAAGAGCAATGAAGACCACGCACGCACTTGAGTGTCTCCACTATCTATATTATTGACTCATAAATATACCTAAATTTTCTACAGTCCACTCTTTTTATTAAAAGTCCAGTAAGAAATGATTGTCAGAGACTATTGTACGTGGATTAAGTAAATTTACTGTAATCAGTTTCGTAATAGCTCTGTTGGGTAGCACGAGTTTGAGGGATTCACTTAGCCTTTAGATTTTGCTTATCCTATGAAGAAATGGCTAGAAAGTGTAAGCTGCCTTATGAATTAAATTGGTACCCGGATAACAGTAGATCTATTCAGCACACGATGGCTCATCTTAAGTGATGACTACCCCATCAATCACACAATAAATAATGTTGATATAGGCTTCTAACACTTTACAGTCATCCTAAATAGGATAGGCTTAATCGTGATCCAATGAAATATTTTTTTTCTGAAATTCACAAACTTATTCTTATTCATCACTCACACCCACACCCCAACACACACACTGCTTATGTACACGTTTCTATAACTAAATATTTGAATTATTATTGTTATTGCATTATTACATAAATTTTAAACCTGAACCTATTGCATAGGAAAGAGTACTAGCTTCTGCAACACGTGTTTAGACCTAGCTCAGAAGTCAGGGACTTCGTTTTAATTATGTTTATTTTACTTATGTGAATAAAAAAATTAAAATGTGATATTCGACGTGACGCGAATGGCACCAAAAATAATAAATAAGAAATTAATAATATGCAAATGGATTCAATTCAAGATAAACATCGACTATTGTTCTTCCCAATGAATAATACGTTACACAAAATAAAACAATTTAATTAATCAGCACAATCATTATTTATTCGTATATACATAACAACTCGACCTAAATTCAAAATAATACTGGCTATTCCAATTAATAATCATTCAATTAAATAATAAGATAAGCTTGTGACTAAGTATGCTTGTACTATAATTATTATTAAAATCAAATTCTTATGGAAATAAAATCAATCAGTTACATTTACAAAGGACATATAAAATAATTAAAACACGACAGCAGATGCTGCTAAAAAAGATCAATATGTTTGCTACCACTAAGGTGCGAGTTCGCAGTCGACCGAATGCAATGCAGCAGCAGCAGCGTGTCGTTGCGACACTACTTCTTTCTCTTTCGTTCCTTTGTTATGGATCTATTAATCCTATGTATCGCGCTAGCAACGGAAGGTATTTCCTACTAATACATAGGAGCCAGTAGTGTCGCAACGACACGTCGCCTGCTGCTGCTGCATGCAGTCGGCTGCGAACTTGCACCTTTACTACTACTAAATAGCATATAGTGATAGGTTTTTTGACACTGACAGTTTATGCACAATGACAAAAGGAATTTAATAATACCAAACACATCTCTTTGGTTAAAATTAGTATTTAGAAGTTATGAAGTAATAAACTGACAAACATACATGAATCCTGAAAATATTAATGTTTTTTTCGGGCAGGTGTGTAAAATGAGCCATCTTGAATAACGAACGGCTTCAGAGCAAATCCTAAAATAATAAATTACTTAAAATTAGGAACTCCACATTCATTTCACGTATAAAAAAAAACTGGTATGAATAATGCGGATTTTATCCTTACTACCTGGAAACTTACCCTGACACGGGTACTCACTCACAATTAACATAATTAAGTATATATAATCAAAATGACGTCACATACGTAAAATGGAAATAAAATCAATTATTCATAATCAGTAAGAAATTGAATTAAAAAGCTTCAGTTTCATAAATAATTTAAATTAAAAATAGAGATCAATCAAATATCGAAACGTGAACATTGCAATACCCGATAAGTTTAAAGTACTCGACTTAAATTGAACTATATCGCTGCGTAAATAATGTCTAAACTCCACTAAACGAGGGTAAAGTAAACGGGTTCGTTTTCCTCGACCGTTTTTTGAAGATCCAAATGATGAACTATCGTGTCTGGATTGTCGACCTCCTGGCAAATAAAGAAATACATATTCATAATAAATAAAAAAACTTTCCATGTTCGAGACAGACAGACTGATAGACAGACGACAGCGGAGTTGTGTCTAACTACAATTTGACTAGTGATGATGTGGCAACTAAGTCGGCAAACAAGCATATGGCGCACCGACCACACGTTAGTAATAAGTGGGTACAGCAGCGCTATTCATGGTTGCTACACACGGGTTACCGATCTGTTCCCCCTCCCCTATTAGCTCTGGCGACCTTACTCACGCGCAGGAACACAACATAAAGTTATTTGGCTGTGGTATTCTGTAAGGTGGAGGTACTTCCCCCATTGAGCAAATAAACGCTACGCTCTACTTCTCTTCAAAAAGATTAAAGGTGGCAAGCGCACAAAACATAGAAAGCCAGCTCCTTGTTAGTGCAGTTGTCAGAATACACCAACTAATACAAGTGCCTCAAGTCGATAGGTGGTCGGCGACAGATTTCAACTTGAAGATGTTAGCCAGCCAGGTGGGTACTACACATCACCCTACCACGGTGCTATGGGTTCCTCACCATGCTTCCTTCACCGAAAGATCAAGGTCATTTTAGAATTCCAACCCCAAGATTGCATCAGCCTATAATGTCCCACTGATAAACACAGGCCTCCTGCACACAAATGTGTGTGGGCGGGAATGGGCAGATACTCCACCACGCGTGCCCACTGCGGATCGATGGAGGTAGGCTAGTGGTCAACGTACTATTGGAGTTTTCAAGCCGCCTAGGAGGCTCCAACTAGCTTCAAGACTGTCACAGTTAAGTGATAACCGGGATCAATGGCTTTACGTGGCTTCCGAAGCGCGGAATAGCTCGACTTGAAATACCACTTGTTCTTCACCCATCCAGGTACCGACCATGACGGTGGTAGCTTAACTTTGCCGATCGATTAAGAACGTACGATACGTTAGCCTTTGCATACCGCTAACATATTTATATAATGTCAAAGAAAAATATATACAAACCTCTTCGTCTTCAAATCCGTTGATCTCCACGGGAATGGTCTGCCCGTCTTGTGTTATAACCTGGGAGTCAAACAAATCCATCATAACTCATCCCATTTAATTCACATATAAACTACGTATCAAACTCATACATCCATTTGGTTTGATAGAAATACTGTGAATAAAACGTTATCTGAGTAACATTGGTGCCGATTCTGTTGGCACAAACTAAACTATTCTTAACTAAAATTTAGTTAAGTCCTGTCAAATCGACGTTTCCTATTCAGTTGGCGTACGATTAAACTAAATTTTAGTTTGACAGCACTAATATCGTTTTAGTTACTCAATTTAGTTAAGTGTGCAATTTTTCTATTCTGTTGGTCACGTTTACGTCAAATTATGTCTAAAATTAGAATTGTCAAACTAAAATTAGTCGCCACCTAATTAGATGTGGATTAAATTTAGTCCTATAGAAATAGTGTTGGAAAGTGGATATTTTGATCTGGAATATTCATAATTCTAAATATTTGCATAGAATAAGGACAAAGCAAGATAGGGATATGTTACATACGTACACTGGACTACAATATTATGTGAAAACCGTAGTTTAATTTTATTTGTTTTCACTTCCAATGATATACCAATATAGTGCCACAAACTTATTTGGCCCGGTGAGAGAGTCGCTGTTATCGAATTTGGTGGAGCAAACAACTAATGAACGTAGAGTTCATATTCTCTTTGATCAATGGCGATTGACATTTCGAAATGACTGATAAATTCCTCTTTTGACCACCGGGTCAGATAAGTTTGTAGGACTATAAGTAGATTGTAAAATGGGTTTCAATGACTTCACAAAGCATGGGCAAAAAAAAATGGACTTAAAACTTATTTTATAATATAACTCGACACTGGCAGAAATAAGTCTTAATTTGGATTTGGTTGCCAAACTTAAAACTAAGAAGAAGAAACAACTAAAACTCGACCACCATACGGTCGAAATCGACAAGACCGAATATTCAAAGAAATAACATCATATGAAAAGGCTGTATGGTTGAATAACCCTTGCCTATCATTTTAAGGATTTAAAAACTACTATACTAGGTACTAAACTCGCCAGGTTAAAAATATATTTATTATGCCTGTATACCACAGGTAATCAAGATATTCAACTGACTTTATTACGCGTTATTGGAAAAGAACACAAATATATACTCATTTCTGGCCATAATTATATATTTTTTAATGATATTTATGAACTAAATGTTATTTTTAATTATTTTTCCATTAAAATGTATATCATTCGTTCATTATTTTTAATTGATGGTAACATCCATCAATTCAATTTAGGAGGAGTCAAAATCCAAATTAATCCTGTCATTTCTAAATTTAAATTTAGTTCGATGTGACAACAGAATAGCGTTTAGAAAATCCTTAATTAAAATAAGTAAAATTTTAATTTAGTTTAGTTTGATGCACATCAGAATCGGCACCGTATTTTTTTTTTATACAACTTATTTGGTAAACAAGCATACGGCCCGCCTGATGGTAAGCGGTTACCGTAGCCATATGGACGCTGGCAACACAAGAAGCATCGCTCACGCGTTACCGACCTTTCCCCCTCCCCTATGATCTCTGCGCAGGAACACAACTGTACACAACATAAAGTTATTTGGCTGCGGTTTTAAACAATAAAATATGTATTTATAACTCGATATATTAAATTTTCAGTTCATACCTACACACATTTTTTCAAAAGCTATTGTATATATAGCAATAGGCGGGGCGAATTACGAAACGTTATACTTCAAGTTAATTGATGTTACAGAATAATTGGACTGTTTTACAAAAAACTTAAACCGACTTCAAAGTACACTAAGGGCCAATTGCAGCAAATATATACTAAACTCGATTTTGTTAATTCTAGATTTTGCGTTAAGCTCGACTTATCTTAAATCTCGTCAAGCATGTCTTGCACAGTCACATTTCACATTCAATTTAACTAAACCGAGATTAAGTCTGTCATTCATTCGTCATTCGTTCTTTGCGTTCCATTTCATATAAAAAATGATAGCAACTCAATTCTGCTTATAAAGAAACGTCACGTCTTCTATCTGCCTTAAATGTCAAAGTCAAAAAATGACAATTTAGTAGGTAACTAGGTATTCAGCGGTATTCAGTGTTGTTGTCTTGTGGATGTTTTCGTGGTATTTTCTGTTTTATTGTGGGAATTTCGCTTTATTAAAATGAAGAGATCTAGGGCACCTAATTTTACCGTGGCAGAAATAATGCATTTATTGCGGTTAGTTGGAATATTCCCGATATTGGAGAATAAAAAAACAGATGGAGCTACAGCAAAAGAGATACAACAGGCATGGCAAAACTTGGCCATTGCTTACGTAATGTACATTACTAAATAAATCGCTTCTAACGTACACTCTACGAGAGAAAAACGGTGTTTCTAAATATTGTACGATCTCCTCGTCATCATCAGATAACAAATCATTATTGATAAGCGAAAAGGAATCCATTTTTACAAATAAACAGAAAACTAAAATAACACACTGTAATGACGTCTTCTGTCAATAAAATCGAGATTTAACAACTTAAACCGACATTGCTGCCGGTTTAACTTTGACGTTAATTTAAATCGAGATTTAAGCTAAGTCGATGACGTGCAAGACGTTAAGTTAAGTTTAAGCCTAATTTTGAGTTAAATCGAGATTTAAGTAAAAGCTGCAAGTCGCCCTAAGAAGTAATCAAATCCTGATCTGATGACAATGGGACCAAACGGGAAGTGTACCCTTCCAGGCAAAAAAATAATTTTCCAAATCGGTTAATAAATGACGGAGTTATCAGGTAACAAACATAAAAAAAAAAAAACAACCGAATTGAGAACCTCCTCTTGTTTTGAAGTCGGTTAATAAATACCAGAAACTACAATAATAGTTATAGTAAATTATTCTTTAATGTATCAATAAAATGATTGATGTAAAGTTACCTGCAAAGATTGTCCATCAGCCGAGGTGATGGCGAGTCGAGTGCCGTCCTGCATCGTGAAGTGCAGCGGGTTGCCGAGCTCGTCCGTCACCTGCATACATCGGTCATTATTATTAGATTAGTTAGTTCATTCAATCTGAAAGTTTGTATGTGTGTTTGAACGGGCTAATTACGACACCAGAAGAGATCTGTACAAAACCAGAAGAGGTATGAAGAGATCTCTACACACCCAGAAGGGGTTAGAAGAGATCTCTATACACCCAGAATTACACACACAGAAGAGGTTTGAAGGGATCTTTATACACCAAGAAGAGGTTTGAAGAGATTTCTACACACCCAGAAGGGGTTAGAAGAGATCTCTATACACCCAGAATTACACACACAGAAGAGGTTTATAGAGATCTTTATACACCAAGAAGAGGTTTGAGGAGATCTCTGCACACCCAGAAGGGGTTAGAAGAGATCTCTATACACCCAGAATTACACACACAGAAGAGGTTTGAAGAGATCTTTATAAACCATGAAGAGGTTTGAAGAGATCTCTACACACCCAGAAGGGGTTAGAAGAGATCTCTACACACCCAGAAGGGGTTAGAAGAGATCTCTATACACCCAGAATTACACAAACGGAAGAGGTTTGAAGAGATCTTTATGCACCAAGAAGAGGTTTGAAGAGATTTCTACACACCCAGAAGGGGTTAGAAGAGATCTCTATACACCCAGAAGAGGTTTGAAGAGATTTCTACACACCCAGAAGGGGTTAGAAAAGATCTCTATACACCCAGAATTACACACACAGAAGAGATTTGAAGAGATCTCAATACACCCAGAAGATGTTGAAAGAAATCTCTATAATTACACCCAGAAGAGGTTTAAAGAGATCTCTACACACCCAGAAGGGGTTAAAAGAGATCTCTACATACCCAGAATAGGTTAGAAGAGATCTCTATACACCCAGAATAGATTAGAAGAGATCTCTACACACCCAGACGAGGTTTAAAGAGATCTCTATACACCTAGAAGAGGTTTGAAGAGATCTATACACACCCAGAAGGGGTTCGAATAGATCTCTACACACCCAGATGTTAAACAGTATACAAACAGGCATATGATCGCTTTCCGACTCCTCCTGGAACAGCAATGTTCGGCTCTGCTCTAGCTCCAGTGGCGGCACTACCACCGTCCCTTCAGGATATACTTCGCAGTTTATCTTCTCTTCTTCTAGTTCTTCAGCCTGAATAACACAAATATGCTATATTATGTACATACTATGATCGAAGTGAAGCATTGCTTATAAAAGTTTTTTTTACAGGTGTTGCTAATTCTAAAGCTATAGATATACTAGCCCAGTAATCACCTGTTCAGCATCAAGTATATGGAATGCAGGCGAGTTGGAGTCCTCATAAGTGACGTATATAACACGTTCCTCTAAGTCCTCGTCAGTTTCCACCACTGAGTACTTGGGCGGAGATTGTTGAGGCACTTCTATCGGTTGTTGTTGTTGCGATATTTGGTTGGCGAGCAGGCTGATCTGTTTGTGGACTTGCTGGAAATTTAAGTTTTTTCTTATTAAAGTAACTAAGGAATCATCTAATTCGCTTATAAGTATGGATATACAAACCTTCTTATGTTTATTAAGGTTGGAGCAGTCGGCGAAGGTGCGCGGGCAGTGCGGGCAGCGGAAGGGCCGCTCGCCGGTGTGCGTGCGCATGTGCTTGAGCAGCGCCCAGCGCTCCGAGAAGGCGCGCGCGCACGACCCCACCGAGCAGCGGTGCGCGCGCAGCCCCGCCTCGCGCCGCGCGTGCGCCGCCCACGACGCGCGCGACACGAACCTGACACACGACATACCACGTCACCTCACTATACCACCACGACCCCACCGAGCAGCGGTGCGCGCGCAGCCCCGCCTCGCGCCGCGCGTGCGCCGCCCACGACGCGCGCGACACGAACCTGACACACGACATACCACGTCACCTCACTATACCACCACGACCCCACCGAGCAGCGGTGCGCGCGCAGCCCCGCCTCGCGCCGCGCGTGCGCCGCCCACGACGCGCGCGACACGAACCTGACACACGACATACCACGTCACCTCACTATACCACCACGACCCCACCGAGCAGCGGTGCGCGCGCAGCCCCGCCTCGCGCCGCGCGTGCGCCGCCCACGACGCGCGCGACACGAACCTGACACACGACATACCACGTCACCTCACTATACCACCACGACCCCACCGAGCAGCGGTGCGCGCGCAGCCCCGCCTCGCGCCGCGCGTGCGCCGCCCACGACGCGCGCGACACGAACCTGACACACGACATACCACGTCACCTCACTATACCACCACGACCCCACCGAGCAGCGGTGCGCGCGCAGCCCCGCCTCGCGCCGCGCGTGCGCCGCCCACGACGCGCGCGACACGAACCTGACACACGACATACCACGTCACCTCACTATACCACCACGACCCCACCGAGCAGCGGTGCGCGCGCAGCCCCGCCTCGCGCCGCGCGTGCGCCGCCCACGACGCGCGCGACACGAACCTGACACACGACATACCACGTCACCTCACTATACCACCACCACCCCACCGAGCAGCGGTGCGCGCGCAGCCCCGCCTCGCGCCGCGCGTGCGCCGCCCACGACGCGCGCGACACGAACCTGACACACGACATACCACGTCACCTCACTATACCACCACCACCCCACCGAGCAGCGGTGCGCGCGCAGCCCCGCCTCGCGCCGCGCGTGCGCCGCCCACGACGCGCGCGACACGAACCTGACACACGACATACCACGTCACCTCACTATACCACCACCACCCCACCGAGCAGCGGTGCGCGCGCAGCCCCGCCTCGCGCCGCGCGTGCGCCGCCCACGACGCGCGCGACACGAACCTGACACACGACATACCACGTCACCTCACTATACCACCACCACCCCACCGAGCAGCGGTGCGCGCGCAGCCCACGACGCGCGCGACACGAACCTGACACACGACATACCACGTCACCTCACTATACCACCACCACCCCACCGAGCAGCGGTGCGCGCGCAGCCCCGCCTCGCGCCGCGCGTGCGCCGCCCACGACGCGCGCGACACGAACCTGACACACGACATACCACGTCACCTCACTATACCACCACCACCCCACCGAGCAGCGGTGCGCGCGCAGCCCCGCCTCGCGCCGCGCGTGCGCCGCCCACGACGCGCGCGACACGAACCTGACACACGACATACCACGTCACCTCACTATACCACCACCACCCCACCGAGCAGCGGTGCGCGCGCAGCCCCGCCTCGCGCCCCGCGTGCGCCGCCCACGACGCGCGCGACACGAACCTGACACACGACATACCACGTCACCTCACTATACCACCACCACCCCACCGAGCAGCGGTGCGCGCGCAGCCCCGCCTCGCGCCGCGCGTGCGCCGCCCACGACGCGCGCGACACGAACCTGACACACGACATACCACGTCACCTCACTATACCACCACCACCCCACCGAGCAGCGGTGCGCGCGCAGCCCCGCCTCGCGCCGCGCGTGCGCCGCCCACGACGCGCGCGACACGAACCTGACACACGACATACCACGTCACCTCACTATACCACCACGACCCCACCGAGCAGCGGTGCGCGCGCAGCCCCGCCTCGCGCCGCGCGTGCGCCGCCCACGACGCGCGCGACACGAACCTGACACACGACATACCACGTCACCTTGTAACGTTGCATTTTCAGATACACGTTTCATAGCACCATCTTGTGTTATTTCATGTTATTATTGGATATTGGCTTTAGTCTTTAATTTTCTCTGCTAGATGGCGTGGTAATAAAAGGTATTAAATATGAATACAACATACTTTACAAAATTAATTTCTTTCAATGTTTGAGTTATAGAAATATTAAATAAATAATTAAACTAATTTTCAATCAATTTAGAATTATAACTTAATTTACTTTATTTTGATAAAGGATGTTTGCAAAGTTGACCTTTGCCTCTGTGGATAGAAACATTAAAAAGTAGCATGGCTAGACCGGAAACAGAAAAAATAATTACTTATACTTTGAAATGCTTAGGAATTTATTAAAAAAGGAAATTTTAATGAATTGTTTAATATCATTAATTATTATTTAAATTATAACATGAAATGGCACAAAAAATAGGGTGATTAATTTGTTAAAATTATTGTAATGAGACAATCAATTGTACGTTTTCTTATACCAGAAAGATGGGGTCGGGTCGATAATGTGATCATCGATTATTGTAAATGATGTATCGATATTTTTCTGATTTTAGTCTAATTTGGATTAATTCCAACTTAAATTTCTTCAGTTTTTGTTGCTTTCAACTTAGAAAGTCATGATAAGTAGGTATGTTAATTTTGAGTGGAAAATCATTGAAAATATGGTATTTTTCATTTAAATATTCTAGACCTATATTGAAAATTTGCTATGGGATGTTGATCGATATCGATTACTGAGGAGGTAGACCCTTGACTAACTGGAAGAAGCCATTTTATTCTTTTTTGAGATTGGAGCTCAACTAGACTGGATTGTCTGGATTTGTCTTTTTGAAATTGCTCGTTATATGAGTATTTTTGTGAGATTTTCACTTTAATTGACGTATAGTGTCATTTTGTTTATCTGCATTATTATTTCAGGTTGGTAAGCATTGTAATTGTTACATATTAACAAGATTTCAAAGTGGCTTCTGTGCAATGTGATGCAAGTGTTCTCATGGTGTTTTGATTGTTTGTTACAGATAGAAGAAAGACTTGAGAATAGGCTACGCCTATGTATTTTGCAGAAAGAATTAGTAATAATATAGTATCTTCAACGACCGAGTAAGTTTGCATTGGTTATGTTCTTAGGTATCATATAGGTACCCAAGCCACGTGTCATGTCACCATGTGCAATGCTCCTTATGGTTTCCATCCGTTTCTAAGCTTTAGTGCAGGCCTAGTTCAATAACAATCAGCCATTGCAAGCTTATTTTCTTTCTTTTTCTGCATATTTCAGACATGTGTTCGGTCGCTTTGCTTGGGATGAAATTTGACTTGAGGTGTTTCAACCTGGCATGAGGCTGAGTGAGAGCTGAGCTTATCCTACGCTACAACTACTATTCTTGTCAACAACATCGAGTAATTGAAATTGATTTAAACAACAGAAAGTGGTTATCTACCTTGGTCATCCTACAGGGACAAAAAATTATCAGGTGAACGCTACTCATGTTATCTTAATATCAAACAACTCATGTCATATTGATAATTTCATCGGAAATAAGCTAACTTTAATTTTCCACTAGCTACAATTTAAAGTTTATATAAGGTTGTTATACTTAAGCAGTTATTAACTTAAGTACCCATTCAACTGTAATACAATTAAGTGAAGAGCAAAGTAATTATTCTAATATCTATTTTTTTTTGTTTTTGTGTTGATAATATACCTACTTACTGTTTTGAAAAATTATTTTTTTTATTTCAACCTTTTCGCACTTTAGGCCAAAAGTGCGTGGCGCCCATTTATAGCCTGCTGCTGCCCCAGAACCCACCAAGCTAGTCGGAGCATAACATCCAAAATTTTAACATCCCACAACTAAAGTTTACAACCTCACTATACCACCACGACCCCACCGAGCAGCGGTGCGCGCGCAGCCCCGCCTCGCGCCGCGCGTGCGCCGCGCACGACGCGCGCGACACGAACCTGACACACGACATACCACGTCACCTCACTATACCACCACGACCCCACCGAGCAGCGGTGCGCGCGCAGCCCCGCCTCGCGCCGCGCGTGCGCCGCCCACGACGCGCGCGACACGAACCTGACACACGACATACCACGTCACCTCACTATACCACCACGACCCCACCGAGCAGCGGTGCGCGCGCAGCCCCGCCTCGCGCCGCGCGTGCGCCGCGCACGACGCGCGCGACACGAACCTGACACACGACATACCACGTCACCTCACTATACCACCACGACCCCACCGAGCAGCGGTGCGCGCGCAGCCCCGCCTCGCGCCGCGCGTGCGCCGCCCACGACGCGCGCGACACGAACCTGACACACGACATACCACGTCACCTCACTATACCACCACGACCCCACCGAGCAGCGGTGCGCGCGCAGCCCCGCCTCGCGCCGCGCGTGCGCCGCGCACGACGCGCGCGACACGAACCTGACACACGACATACCACGTCACCTCACTATACCACCACGACCCCACCGAGCAGCGGTGCGCGCGCAGCCCCGCCTCGCGCCGCGCGTGCGCCGCCCACGACGCGCGCGACACGAACCTGACACACGACATACCACGTCACCTCACTATACCACCACGACCCCACCGAGCAGCGGTGCGCGCGCAGCCCCGCCTCGCGCCGCGCGTGCGCCGCGCACGACGCGCGCGACACGAACCTGACACACGACATACCACGTCACCTCACTATACCACCACGACCCCACCGAGCAGCGGTGCGCGCGCAGCCCCGCCTCGCGCCGCGCGTGCGCCGCCCACGACGCGCGCGACACGAACCTGACACACGACATACCACGTCACCTCACTATACCACCACGACCCCACCGAGCAGCGGTGCGCGCGCAGCCCCGCCTCGCGCCGCGCGTGCGCCGCCCACGACGCGCGCGACACGAACCTGACACACGACATACCACGTCACCTCACTATACCACCACGACCCCACCGAGCAGCGGTGCGCGCGCAGCCCCGCCTCGCGCCGCGCGTGCGCCGCCCACGACGCGCGCGACACGAACCTGACACACGACATACCACGTCACCACACTATACCACCACGACCCCACCGAGCAGCGGTGCGCGCGCAGCCCCGCCTCGCGCCGCGCCGCCCACGACGCGCGCGACACGAACCTGACACACGACATACCACGTCACCTCACTATACCACCACGACCCCACCGAGCAGCGGTGCGCGCGCAGCCCCGCCTCGCGCCGCGCGTGCGCCGCCCACGACGCGCGCGACACGAACCTGACACACGACATACCACGTCACCTCACTATACCACCACGACCCCACCGAGCAGCGGTGCGCGCGCAGCCCCGCCTCGCGCCGCGCGTGCGCCGCCCACGACGCGCGCGACACGAACCTGACACACGACATACCACGTCACCTCACTATACCACCACGACCCCACCGAGCAGCGGTGCGCGCGCAGCCCCGCCTCGCGCCGCGCGTGCGCCGCCCACGACGCGCGCGACACGAACCTGACACACGACATACCACGTCACCTCACTATACCACCACGACCCCACCGAGCAGCGGTGCGCGCGCAGCCCCGCCTCGCGCCGCGCGTGCGCCGCGCGTGGCTATCACTGGTACTGGACGAGCTATCACTGATACTGTAGTGTAGTGCAGGTAGTAGTGTGAGTGTGGCAGAGACAGACGGCTAGCTCACCTCTTCCCGCAATGCGCACACGCATAAGGGCGAAGCTGCGAGTGCCTGGAGGCGTGTAGCCGGTATTGGGAGGAGGTGGTGAACCGGCGGTCACACTGCGAGCACTGGTACGGTTTCTCTCCACTGTGGATCCGGGCGTGTTCCGACAAGTTGCCTTTTTGGCTGAAACTCTTGCCACATACGTTGCACGTGTAAGGTTTCTGACCTGTAATTGAATATCGTATGTAAGCAAATGGGAACGCAGCGCGTGGGTATTGCACGTTCAACCTATACGATAAGATTTGACCGAACAAACAAACAACAAACATTTTTCATTTTTGATACAAACATTGCATGTTAATCAAAAGATATAGTTTTATACAATTTTAGAGAAAAGAAATAAAGAAGAGTTAAAACTCACCAGTATGCCACCTCATATGCAGCGTAAGGCTAGTCTTATGCGCAAACTTGTGCTTGCAAATCTCGCAGATGAACTTCTTAATGCCAGAGTGAAGCAGTTGGTGGTTCATTAGGTTCGCTTTAGTCTTGAACGATGCGTTACACACCTGTAAGGAAATTCATTTATATAGCTGTGACTAGACATTTTAGAAAATAAACATTATATCGCAAAAAAATTATACAATGGCGCAGGCTTTGACTAATGATATATCAAGACTGAACTACGAAGCTGTTTACGCGTAGATAAAAATGTCCTCTAACTGTTAGGGCGCAAATCATTTTCCCGCCCTCAGTGTCAATCGAGACGTCACTGGGACACAACCAAATTCTCCAAAAGTGTATTGTTCCAGAATGTATTTTTGTGTGATAAAAGTGTGCAGAAACTACATAGGTCGATCTAGATCAACAAAAAAACTCAGCTATCATCAGTAAGTAACAATATTTCCTATTAGTTCCTGCAATATAAGCCATTGAAATTTTTCGAAAATAAATTATTTTGAGTAAGCGCCATATTTACGTATTGCCTGTCCTGCCAGTTTATGAACTCGAAACTCCCATGGTAATATCAGTCAATAGCTAAATACGAGTATGTAGATACTTATATATAAAAAGCGACGGTGACGTGTGCGAAGTTGACGTGTTTATCGTTTTCGGATTTTTCGATCATAGTTATTATGCGTGTGACGTCCATTTTGTGAAAATCTCGAATTGAATTTTAAAATGGCGGTCTTTTTTTTTTTATGACTGATGTCATTCTCGACAGTGGATGTCACGTTTTTAAATTGTTTTTTTAGTTGAAAATTAGACTTTTTTTTACAGAATACCAATTGATCCAATTTTAAGAAGCCAATGGATAGACATCATTCGGAAAAGCCGTAGTGAAGATCTCTGGAAACTAGCCAAAAAATCTGTTCTTTGCTCTGACCACAGATTACAGAATAATTCAGATGGAGTGCGCGGAACACGAAAGTGAAGCCAAAAAAGCAAATACAAATTGAAAATCTGATACCTGGTATTCCTTTTCCAGTTTGTATTTGCATTGTTTAACCACAGTTTCTTGATAAAGGAGTGTTTTTTGTTAAATAAAGTTTGTTAAACAAAGCAAATACACATTCAAAAGCGAATACCAGGTACGTGTTTTTCAATTTGTATTTTTTTTTTTTTTTTTTTTTTTTTTATACAACTTGGTCGGTAAACAAGCATACGGCCCACCTGATGGTAAGCGGTTACCGTAGCCATATGGACGCTTGCAACACACGAAGCATCGCTCACGCGTTACCGACCTTTCCCCCCTCCCCTATGAGCTCTGGCGACCTTACTCACGCGCAGGAACACAACTTTACACAACATAAAGTTATTTGGCTGCGGTATTCTGTAAGGTGGAGGTACTTCCCCAGTCGAGCTGCTCTTTTAGCGAATAAACGCTATGCTCTACCTCTCTTAATATGTATTTGCTTTTTTGGCCTCACTCCCGTGTTCCGCGCGCTCCATCCTTATTCTGTAATCTGTGGCTCTGACCATTTCAATAAAAATTACATGTGTTTTGTAAATAAGCGGGGACGCCGGAGATTAAAAAAGGTAGCAGTGCCTTGCAAGGCAAGTATTTTTTACAAGCTTTCTGTTATATCTTTGGATGATATAATGGTGCCAAAATAAAACGATAAACTTATATGAATCCGTTATAATTAATAAAAAAAGATGCAGCGCGTTTGAGGTTTGATGCGTGAATGACGTAGGTACATTATACTCCATACAATAAAATAAATATAAGCGCCTGATGCAAGTTGAAGCAACAATGTGCTTCCTCTGAACAGGAAGGCGTTTAAGGTAGGGCCTGAACACTTTCATTTTACTTGCAATGTTTGTATGTTTTCGGACCAAATCTTGCAAGTCGAATTTCACCCACTTCCAGTGGTCAGATTGGCTCGATTTGACTTGATTTGCTCTATTTGACTTAGTTTGACTCGGTTTGACATGATTTGACTCGATTTGCTTGTTTTGACTCAATTTCACTTGATTTGACTCGATTTGACTTGATTTGACTTGTTTTGACTGGATTTGACTCGATTTGACTTGATTTGCTTGATTTGACTAGATTTGACTTGATTTGACTTGGTTTGACTCGGTTTGACATGATTTGACATGATTTGACTTGATTTGACTTGATTTGACTCAATTTGACTCAATTTGACTTGGTTTGACTGGATTTGGCTCGATTTGACTTGATTTGGCTCGATTTGACTTGGTTTGACTCGGTTTGACATGATTTGACTCGATTTGCTTGTTTTGACTCAATTTCACTTGATTTGACTCGTTTTGACTGGATTTGACTCGATTTGACTTGATTTGACTAGATTTGACTTGATTTGACTTGATTTGACTTGGTTTGACTCGGTTTGACATGATTTGACATGATTTGACTTGATTTGAATCGATTTGACTTGGTTTGACTGGATTTGACTCGATTTGACTTGATTTGGCTTGATTTGCTCGATTTGACTTGGTTTGACTCGGTTTGACATGATTTGACTCGATTTGCTTGTTTTGACTTGGTTTGACTCGGTTCGACATGATTTGACTTGATTTGAATCGATTTGACTCAATTTCACTCGATTTGACTTGGTTTGATTCGGTTTGACTGGATTTAGCTCGATTTGACTTGATTTGGCTCGATTTGCTCGATTTGACTTGGTTTGACTCGGTTTGACATGATTTGACTCGATTTGATTGTTTTGACTCAATTTCACTTAATTTGACTCGATTTGACTTGATTTGACTAGAATTAACTTGATTTGCTTGATTTGACTTGGTTTGACTCGGTTTGACATGATTTGAATCGATTTGACTCAATTTCACTTGGTTTGACTCGATTTGACTTGGTTTGACTCGGTTTGACTGGATTTGGCTCGATTTGACTTGGTTTGACTCGGCTTGACATGATTTGACTCGAGTTGACTCGATTTGCTTGTTTTGACTCAATTTCACTTGATTTGACTCGATTTGACTTGATTTGCTCGATTTGACTTGTTTTGACTCGGTTTGACTTGATTTGACTCGATTTCACTTGATTTGACTCAATTTCACTCGATTTGTCTGGATTTAACTTGATTTGACTCGTGTTGATTCGATTTCACTCGATTTCACTCGATAGATAGATAAGTAAAAATAATAAGTATTAAATTAATATCGGCGCCATTACTCTTATTTATATTATCATGTATTATCCCGATTCAACTTTTATTTTCGTAGTTTACAAAGATATCGAAACCGTAATATATTTTTCCCCATTTTATTGGATTTTTTCAACAACTGGTAACATTATAAACTTCACTATGACAAGCAGAATGACGTACCGCGAGCATAAGACGTAGCAAAGTTGGCCACTTTTAAAAAATCATGTAGTATGGGCATGGTCGTTCTAGACGTATATATTTTCTAAGGGCGCAGGCCTGGCGCGTTCCGCAGTTTAGATACAAAATATATTTATTTATTTATATTTAGTTTTTTGTTATTCAAATTCAAAAAGTATTTATTCAATTTAGGCCCTGATAGGGCACTTATGAACGCTAACAAAATGACTCTCTATACGCTACAATATAGCTTTAAGAGTTATAGGATAATATTAATACTCTCTTATAATGCTATAAACTGCATCTAGCCCTAATTTAACGCTCCAAAACGGACTAATGTGAAAGTGATTTATTGTGACTGGAAACTATAATTAAACTCTACACTGGCAGAAATAAGGCTTAATTTGGATTTGGTTGTGGAACATAAAACAAAGAAGAAGATGAGCTCACCTTACAAGTGAAGGGCCTCAGCTGCGAGTGCACCAGCTGGTGCCGCTGCAGCAGCTGCTTGTGCTTGAACGACTTGCCGCACTTGAGGCACACGTAGCGCTGCCCCGCGTGCTCCGCTTCCTTGTGGTACACCACCGACGATGGGTGGTTCAGCACCTGAGTATACAACACTCATATTTTAAAACATGTATGATTATGGTGGTGGATTCGAGTAGATAGGTAGTGATGAATTCCGTAACGCTTTCGGTGAAGGAAAACATCGTGAGCGCGGGTACTATACATATACAAGTAGCATGTATGTTACCTTGCCACACAGGTCGCAGGCGTACCCCTGGGCCGGCGTGTGCCTGTGTCGTCGGTGCGAGACGGCGTGCAGCGCGAGCGAGCGCGGGTATGCGAACCGCGCGCCGCATTCACCACAAACGTACGGCACCTCGCCCAAGTGTTGAGCCTGCACCACATATAAAAATGCTATTATACCACCATTATATTACATATAGCTATACCACCATTATACAGGTTAGAAATTAAACGGGTCAGTAGAGGCAGCTCTAGCACCCTAACCTAACTTGGTCTCATGGAGCCTTTTGATCCCTTGGGCACAGGATCGACTAAGCTAATCAAAATAAAAATATATTTTTTTAAATCGCCTGTTTACTCGCTGACTGTACCTTTTTTTAAGAATCTGTAAATGCAGACTTCAAGAAATCAAAAATTAAAGGACACTCTCCTAAGACCATATTCGCGTGGTTTCAACCCTTATGGTGACTGCCCTTACTGACTCGTCTAAAATGTCCACCCTGTATTGATGTCCACTAAGAACCCTTTTCTTCAAAATTCATGCCTTAAATGGGATACATCTGTACCTTTATATGCATGGACTTGCTCTGTTTGCTACTGAACATCTTGTCACAGTGGTTGCACTTCAGTTTCAGTTTGCCCTTGGGGGTCACTTCCACCACCTCACCCGGCTGTGCCTCACTTTTTTGTTCTGCATCATTTGTTGTAATGTCTAAAAATTCAATATTTACTTTATCAACTTATTGAACATAATTTGTAGGGGATTAGTACTAGTAGTAGACAAAAACTTTTTAACAAAAAAAAAAAAACACCGAGAAAACTGAAAAGCAAAAAATAATTTTGAATATAACTTGAATTTTATAAGGTTTTGCAGTCGAGTCGATAAGTCTAAGAAGAATTATTGGTTTATTGAAAAGTTTGCATTAAAATTATCATTCTTGCCTTTTTCTTACTAGGGATAGCTTTATGCGTCATGTCATGACATGACATGACACATTGTGTCAATTTCTTTAAATAACTATCTTACCTTCATTCTTAACACTGACTTCAACAGGACTAGTAGTTACATCTATTTCGCCTGAAGGAGATGTGGCGGACGTGCTGCTCTCCACTTGGTTGGGAGTTTCTAACGGATCAACATTGACTTCCACTTCAACATCTATGGGCGGGTTCAAATCCGGGAGTTCTTTAGGAGGCGTTGTCACTTTGACTAAAGTGGTTACGGTGGTATCTTCTTTAGTTTCAGATGGGTCTTCTTTTTCTTCTGAGTTCTGGTAATAATATTTAAAAGGTGAGTTTGAAGTTATTAATGTCAAAAAAGAGCGAGTGATCAGTAAACGTAAAGAAGAGTTCTCTCTTTTTCTGGACAAGTAGCTTCTTAGTCCTTTTAAAGCACGATAAGTGCAGCTTCCTAGCTTTAAAACGGCTGACTCAAAAACTAACAGACCAAGCATAGAGGTTAACCGGCATGTCGACAGTAGAGTAGACAGACAGTAGAGTACTTACAGTGGGGTTGAGGGTGTTATGTTTGCATGGTATGACATTCTGTCCGGTGTGGCCGTGTTCCCGCTGGTGCGTGTTGAAGATGAACCTGGTCGGGAAGATGTCTCGGCACTCTCCGCACTGGTACATCACCGGCCCGTGCTGCGCGATGTGGGACATGTATCGACCCACGCAAGAGAAATGCATGCCGCATATCGCGCATTCTTCACGGGTTTGGCGCATGCGACCTGGAATAAAAAAAACATATTTCATGCTTTAATAAAATGATTCTACTGTGCTGATGCAAAAGTTGTGTTCCTGGTGACTTCTGATTCATGTCTATGGCACTGGGATAGAATATTAAAGCATGTTAAAAAATTATAGTAATGTTCTGTAATATATAATATCATAGACATGTTTACTTAGTACTCAAGATTAATTCACCTTTAGGCCTCCCACGTCCCTTGCCTTTTACAACCACAACAAGTTCTCCTGAATCTTCCATATGCCCAATGACCTCAGGTTCCTTTGGCACAAGCACTTTTGGTTCAGGCGCTTCAGCTTTCACGTCCATATCACTTTCTTCTGGATCTATTACACCCTCTTCTTTAAATATTCTCTCCAATTCTTTACCCTGAAAAATATATACAAAGATAGATTTCATCTCTGATTTTGCAGTTGAGGTCGAAAACCACTATTGGTTCAGAAGTCAGTCTACCAGAGAAGAACTGGTAAGAAATATGGCAAGATTCAAACTAACTGTATTGGCCGGTTTTTATATAAATGAACACAAAAATTGCTACTAGAAATATGGTGAATGGCACTACTATTACTTAAAAAAAAAAAAGAAAAAGCCTTGCTGAGTTTCTTGTCGGAGTCTTCTCAGTTTAAGTATATTTCGAACCGGTGGTAAATTCAACTGTAAGTACCAATTTAACTTTTTCATTTTGATTTTGATATAATTTGAATGTTATCTTTGTATTTTGTTAAACTAAAATAGAAACATGTTTACAGGAAAATGCGACTTTAGACTTTAGTATTTTATATTAAAAGTCAATGCCTTCCTTTTCCATTACAGACCCAAAACAAATCAATACCTGCACAGCCTCCCTAAACCTAGTAGGAGTTTTACGCCTCCTCTTGCCAGTGGGTTCCTCATCTCTACCGTCTGTCTTCACAGAATTCGACACTTGTTCCCTCACAGCCGCCTCTAAAGCTAGTTCTTCTGGACTTTTAGGCTTCTTCGGAGGCCTGCCTCGCTTGCGTTTAGGCTTTTCAAGACCAGCCACTTGTAAGGCTATAGGATGTTCTACTTGGTATACTCCTTCGCTTGTGTTTACTGCAATGATTTGGTAGGAAATTGTAATAAATTAAATGTAAATTGTTGAGGAATATGGCCATTTGGGACTATTATTATAGAAAGAGAGAAGATTGAATTGAATAGCAGACTCTACAAAACATTTGTGTTTAATTATTGATACCACTGGGTGGTAGTTGTGGTAAATTTTTTCCCCTTGGCATTTGGATGGTAAGAAATATTGAGATATTGCTGGTTTCGAAGCTCTGATATTTGAACATATTAATAATTATAAAAATATTTACTACATTGGTAAACAAGCATATGGTCCGCCTGATGGTAAGCAGTTACCATAGCTAATATTCTTACCAATAAAACAAAAAAAAATGACCACTTTAGTATTTGCAGCATGTTTGTGTTGTTTATCAAGTAGTCATAAGCCCCCTTAAGTTTAGGCCCCGGAACCCAATTCTCACATCCTTTGTAATAACGTAAATTGATTTACACTCGATAAAAAATTGAATTCATACTTGTTTCGATTTAAATTGGCTTTCATAAAAAGTTATTTATTCAGTTTAATAAAATAACTTTTTGATTTTGATTCATCTTTACAGTGTACATACCTTCATATACAATATTCTCTGTAATAATCTCCTGTTCAACACCAGAAACTAATGTCTTTTTATACTCTTTCTCTCTTGTATGCAACTCTCGAATTATTTTCTGTAATGTTATTTGAATATTAATAATATTTTTCTTCTGTAGACATAATAAGAATGGGTAATACAAAAAATCAATCGATCTATACATAATATTATAAAGACAGAGATTGATTGATTGATTTTGAAATGTCTTTATTTAATAAAGGTTATATAAAATAGCATACAAAATGATCTTATTCTAAATTGTACACAGAAATGTTATTAGAGTTTATGAGGTTTGATCACCTTTATAAACAGACAATTCATGAGAAGAGTTAATACATACACTTGTGTTTACACTTTAACAAACTTATGGGATACAGATTTATGTGATAATCTTAGTGAGATTCACAATTTAATAACATAATTTTTATAAAGAGAGATAGCAGATTTTTATGTTTGTTTATATGGGGAAGGTAAGTAATCTCCAGATTGATCATCATCATCGTTATCATCCTGCATTATAGTCTGACTGATCAGTAATTCAATTAAATCCCTATGAAAGCCTATTTGAATAAATTATTTTATTTCATTTCTACTGAACCAATTTTGAAAATTCATTCACTAATAGGAAGCTACATTATTCCCGGGTGCTACAGGCTACTTTTTGTCCTGGGAAAACAATATGTCCCTCAAGAATGAGGATGAAACCGTGGAAAAAGTGCTAGTATATATATACTAGCACCTTTTCCACGGTTTCATCCTACATACATTCATCCCTCAAGAGGAAGTTCACTAATTTATTAGGACTAGGGCATGCAATACCGGAGGGTTTTCAGTTCCGGAACTAAGTTCCGATATTGGGCACTCAATTCCGGAATTCCGGAACTGGTTCCGGAACTGACAACTATTTAATGGTTTTTCGTTTCTGGGAATAGTTTCGAATCAAAAAAGTTTTATTGATCAGCCTTTTAATCAATTTAAGCCACCTTTGACTTTTAATCATTTGAGCTTTTTAGCGGTGTTCATTTATAGTACGTGACATCTAAAATTAAATAAGTTTTACATTAGTTCTCAGTTAATATAGAATATTGGTATTTTTTTCGTAAAATCGTAAAATTTTCATAATGAAAGAATTGAGATAAACTTAGCATAATAAATAAAATCAGAAAAATAATATTTAGCAATAAAATGAGATTAAATCAACAACTAACTTAGGTACGTAGACCTCCATATAATACATTTAGCATAATAAACAACATCAGAAGATTAATAATTGGCAATAAACTTAGATCAAATCAACATGTAACAACTAACTTATACAATAATTACTTTTTTGAGATGAAACGTTGTTCTTGATAATTTGTTCTCTAGACCAATAATACATCTAACATTGTGTCAGACAGCGAGCTTCGTAATCGGTTACAAAAGTACCCCAGCACACGAAAACACTCCCTCGCTCTCTTCTCTTGTTGGCAGAACGCACAAAATATAATTATAAGGTTCTGTGAGATACACGCGTCGATCTCCTCCGTTATCGTACATAGCCTTTTTTAATTCTACAAACCCTGAAAAGTCAAAATTGGCAGACAGATTCTTGCAGACTTTTTTACACTTATCCCTTTCATTATTTAATTGCTCTTGTAGAGTTGGTACAATAACTTCAATGTCGTTATCTGAAAAATCTGGGTCGGAGGACACTGCAGGTGTAAAGCACGCAAGTTCGCAGAGTCGTTGAGGTAATCTCAGCATCTGTGTAAAGCGTCGCATCACGATTCACGATGGCATAATGAGAGTACAGCCAATTTTATAACATCTAAGCTATAATGAATGTCTCTCAATGTTTGAATTTCATATTCGGAAAAGGATATTGTTGATTTCCAGTCTATTAGAGCTTTAAGAATACGCGAATATAATAATAACGATGCGGAGTGAGAGGCGAGGCATGCAGGGGGAACGGGACGGGAGTATGTGTCACCCGGGAGTATGGTTGTATAGTTCCGCTGTAGCTGTAGTTAGATTGGTACGTACAGAAAAATTAAAATATCACTCGATTTGTAAAATTTATGAATACCGGAATTACGATATTAACTAGTCCCAATTCCGGAACTGAAATATCGGATATTTGTTCCGAGATTCCGGAGTTACGGGATTCCGGAATCCCGTAATGCATGCCCTAATTAGGACCTTATATTATAAAGGATTATAAGCAATGACTGAAATGTATTGACATTTTCAAGAAGAGACCAGAAATTAAATTTAAGTTCCTTATTGTAAAAAAACCTTTCACTATCCTTCAGAATACAGTACAGACATAGAGTGGTTTTTATTCAATAAAATATATTTCTTACCTGTCCATTTATTATGAGGTTCAAAAATTCCACGGTGGCTTCCAACTGAATGGTGCACCCTGGACATATTGTACGTGGAAGCTGGCCATCATCAGATACCTGGAAAAATTCGCAGTGAAACTAAGTGACCTTCAGTTCATGGTGATTAACAAATCATGCGTGTAGGTGTAAAATGTTACTGGTCACTGGTAGGTTCGTAATTAAAGTAATCGTCAAAGACTTCATAAGATCATTAGAATGAGTAAATACCTATAGTTTCCATACCAGAACATTACATAAATATAATGGATCCAATTTCAATAATGTCACTTGCGTGTGCCTGCACGTCTTAGGTCATGTATTAGTTTATTTTTCTTGATATTTATGCTAATTACTACTAAACAGAATAAAGTTTTAATTTCACTGTAAATATCAGCTGTTTATTGTCAAATTGTGGCGCCAGTGGAATGGCTAGTGGATAACAAAAATAAATAATGTAATTTCATCCAAGTTCAGGCACGCCCCTATTGAAGCATAATTGGAAAAATTAAATTGTAAAGAAATAGTTATTTCAAACACACTATATATTACGAAATGTAAGATAACAGCAATAAAGATATGAAAATGTTATTGTTGTACAAAAGAACAGCCATCTGAACTTTTTGCTGAAGTCAATACAATCACAATATACAAAATGAAAGTACCTTGATTGGCAAATATGAGTTAATAATTTCACTTAGGTTTTGAGTATTTTCTTCGCATGAATATAACAGTGTTCCATTATCATTTTCTTCTCCACATAATCGACAAACTGTTGAATTATAAAGATACACTTCCATTTTTCACTACTCAATAACTGCGCCATCTATATCCTTTTATTTCGTTTCCGATTACAAACTGACTTCCCGGCACGTTTCGTTTTTCGTGTTTTTTTTTGTTTTGAGTGAATCTTTGAATTTGAAATATTCCGTATTAGCTATTTCAAATCTATTATCATTAATTGATGACAGTGAATATGATTTAATATTTGTTTTATGAAATGTATAATACTGTAAAGATTCTACAAAAGAATTCATAATATATTATTCTGTAAATAATATGGCAATGAAAAAAAATGCAAGGTGGCAACTCTACCAACTTTTTCTCCTTTTGAAAGCCCTTTCCGGTTTAGTTCTTGGGGCTAGGAGCCGTAGTTTCGGTTTTTATTATTTTTAATCGCCTCTAATCCAACAAAATGAGAATCTATAAGGATATTATTACTGGTAAATGCGTTTGTTATGCCGTTTTAGTATAGTTCCTGTGAATATTTCGTTTATTATGTGCATCTTTGATATCAGTGATTTTGACATTTCATCGGACAGTGGTCTTTTATTGCGAATATTTATACCAGTTTGCCACATCCATGCCATGCCACATCGACATTCCAGATGGTTCAGGATGGGTTTGAAGTGTGACCGAGATGTTTTTGTTTTCAGGTGACGAGATGTTCTCGGACACATACAGAATGAAATTGGTGGACGAAGTGATCTATGAAGTCACCGGTAAATTGGTGACGAGAGGCCAGGGCGATATAAAAATCGAGGGATTCAATCCTTCAGCTGAGGAGGCGGACGAGGGTACAGACGATAACGTTGAGAGTGGTGTAGACATAGTCCTCAACCACAGGTTATGTGAAACATACGCTTTCGGCGACAAGAAATCTTACACATTATACCTCAAAGACTACATGAAAAAGTGAGTGCTCAGTGAATTAAGCTTCTATATGTGATAAAGTCAATCTGGAATTTTATTATCTTTAGCAACAGGTCAGTTACCAATCATTCCTCAGTGAGCCATGCTAAAAATATTATCACCTTCATCATCAGTGTAATGCAAATAGCTTATCATATTTCAATATCATGGTGATTTATATTTAAGTTCAAGGCTACTTTCCCTAGCAAAATCTGTATTACCTACTGAATTATTTGAGAGATTAACTGATGGCAGTGCCAAAAGTAACATATAGTCTGCACATGTCATCAAATATTAGATAAAGCTCTAAAACACCCATTTAATTTTGAAAATTTGGGTACATTGATAACAAGCAATATTTGGACCGAAAGATAATTATAAGATGTCTCGCAGTTTGGTGTGCCCTTTGACACAGGCCTACTCCAACTCTCTCCTGTGTTCTGTTCCCTGCTACTCTGGTATGGCCCCATACTTAAGTCTTCCCATCTTGTTTTGCAATGTTTCTGTTTTCTTGTCCCATCTCTTGGGTAGGGCCATATTTTACTCCATTTGTTTGTTTTACTTTGTAACATGTGTCCCGTCCAGCCCCATTTCAGATGATCTGTAACTGTGGTAGTCCTTATCACTGAATTTCTGATTTTGTCCTGTAGTTTGTCTCCCAACATGCTTCTTTGCCTTTGGCATTTTACTAGTCTCTCTGTGAATGTCAGTAAGCGAGCAAATTACGCATGCATCCATATGTTATGCAATTAAGCAATAGTTTACTAGTTTCTTATCAATGTTTTGATAAATAGTGCCACCCTTTATCTGCCAAGGCCCAATGTGAAGATCAAGTCTTTGTCTACAACTAAACTATTTTCCAAGCTGGAGACAGTTCATACACTCATTTTGAAACCAACTCTGGGTACATAGAGCTCTCTATCTTTGTATTTGTCCTTTGTATTCAATTTTACAACTAAGCACCTTTGTTTTCTGGCAGTTCTAGCTGTGGTTCTAGTCAGTTTTTATCTAGGCCACATCATCACTAACCACATTCAGATTGTGGTCAAAAAGTAGCAAATTACTTAGTAAATCACTTAGTTGGCAAACAAGCATACAGCCCGCCTGATGGTAAGCGGTTACCGCAGCCTATGGACGCCAGCAACACCAGGGGTATCACGCGTGTATTGCCGACCCACTTCCTCTCTCTCTTAACGTCTTACTACATATAGGCCAGTTTGTGACCACAATCTCACTGTGGCTGCAAGTGTAAGCAGCTTAGAGAGGAACAAGGAGTGTAGCTGCTAGTATACACAGATGGGTGCTTGAAGACAGATTTTCAAAGGTGCCATGTCAGCCAGGCAGTTACTAATAAGTAACACACCACCATACAAAGTATCAAGTGGTTGAGTCAGCTTCTATTTGTAAAATGTCAACTAAGATTGTGACTTTTTATTACTGTTGATCATGAAATCTGAGTCATGTTTAAATGCATCCATGTGTCATTTTGCATTTTATAAGCACATTCTCTGGAATTAGAAATAGCTTGGTAGCAAGAAATTTCTATAGTACCTTTGAAACCTCACTTACATTAATGTAGTTACAACAAAATCACTTACTTTTAAAAGTTACAACAAAATCAAGATTAAGATGTTTCTGTGTATCTATCACAGATTGATTTTGTTTAAAAGTGCATTTCCATTGTGATAGTAGGGTTAGAGTCTACACAATGGAGAGTATGCTTTCAGTCTACCATGGTCAGGGACCACAGCTAGGTAGTTGGGTACTTTGTAGCACCCGCTTACCTGCCAACCTCAAGTAAATCTGTCTCAAAGTTCCAACCAGCATTTTCTTGCACTTGTGCTTCGGAGCCAATTCCTATCTAAGCTTTGAACATACCACTTTTAGCCACATCATGAGCTCAATCACAACCTTATCATAGTGAAATAAGAAATAATTTTCAATAGATATAATAAATCTATGCAATTGTTTCATCATCTGGAAAATATACCACTTTTAAGGCATACACTGCATAATGCATCACCTAATGACTAAGGGTTGATAATATATTATCTTCCTACGGACCTGTTGATGCTAGAGCAAAATAACTTTAGTGAAAAAACATTCATTCTCATAATGTCTGTTCATGAAATGGAGATTACAAAAATAAATTTAAAACCAAGTTTCCCACTTCAACTTTTCATCTTAAATGGATTTAAATTCTTATGCCTGAATATCTATAGGATGCTTTAATTCCTGAAAAATTACTAAAATGCAAAATAGGCTTTGTGTTTTACAAGAACTACACATGCAATGTCATTCAGTCATTGAACTTTGCACAAAAAATATGTGTAAGATCAATGACCTTACAATTTATAAAGTTATTGAACCTCATTGAAATGCTGAGGTGTGACCTTAATTATTGTTAAGCCTAACTTGTCAGATTTTCATAACAACATGTGTTTCTGCACTGTATTTTTTTTTTCATAAAACTATTTCTGTACTTCCAGATTAGTTGCAAAATTGGAAGAGAAGGCACCCGACCAAGTGGACATCTTCAAGACCAACATGAACAAAGTAATGAAGGACATTCTGGGCAGGTTTAAGGAACTCCAATTCTTCACCGGCGAATCCATGGACTGTGACGGCATGGTCGCCATGATGGAATACAGAGATATTGACGGCACCCAGATCCCTATCATGATGTTCTTCAAACACGGTCTCGAGGAGGAGAAGTTCTAAGCGTACGGCATAAGTGAAACTACTCATAATATTCCATTTCAACTCAAACGCCTAACTCATTTGATTTTTTTAATTTATTTACTAAATCATGGCTGCATCGGCTGGAACCGGCTACTCCCATCACAAGGCTGAACAATTTTGTAATGTTAATAAATGTTGCATACTATAAATAAATGATGAACAACTATTTTATTTCTTTCTACCGAGGATAGACTGTAGTTAGTACCCTTGAAAATATTATACTTTGTAGAAAATTGCCTCTAATAAAGCGGGATTTTAATACAGTGCCATCTAGTATATTTAGCGGTGAATACCTTTATTGTGTTGTTACTAAACCAAGAATATCAAATTAGTATGTTGTAGCCTCAATAGATGGCGATGCTAAATTTTGGAATACCTAGGAGTCTTTATATAATATACTACCTAATTGGTTTTTATTTGTATAAGTAATAATTCCCGAGTTTATATGATCACTACTAACGATTGGTAATCTTGACTTATTGAATTTTATTTCTATCCCTTCCGTTATCTGTGGGCTTAGTGCGAGTTATTTAACGCGCTCGTTTGGGTTAACGTTAACTCTTATTTGTATGGCGCAGGACCAGGCGCCGCCAATTGCCGCTAGGCAGCGCTAGTCCAATGCCATACAAATTAGCGTTTACCTAATCGAGCGCGTCTAAAACTCGCACTAAGCCCTCTGTACGTGGTAAAAAGAGCAATAGGAACATAAGCAGCTAGAAATTAGCAGGCGCGGATCCAGCTTTCGAGTCCGGGGTCATATAACAGTGATCAGCTTGGATGTAGGGCTGCCAGCTCTCCGGGTTTGACTCGGAGTCTACGATTTTGTACGGTGCAAATCCGGGCTACGGGTTTCATTAAATTCATGTCTCCATGTCAGACCGGGTGGAATAATTTTTTAGGTTTTTCAAAAACACTGAGCAAGAAAATATGCCAATACAATCTCACCATGAAAAATATCGTTTTAAGTGGTAAGCTGGTCCAAGTCAACCTACCACTAGCTAGTTTGTTTAAATATGAAAAATATACATTACCATTAAGATAGTTTAAAATATAAAATAAAAAAAATATTAAAAGAAACAAAAAACCCGACTACGTAAAACAAAAATAGCTGAAAAGAGAAAAAAGAAGCTCGTTAATAAATTTCGATCTTATTATCTACAGTCGAGAGCGACTACGGTGACACATTTTGTATGAAATGCTTCCAAAAGTGTCCACTAGAGGTGCTCGCTACACAAAATATTCACCGTAGTCGCTAGCGTGTGTAGTTTACGTTAATGTAGAAACCCATGGTAGAGGTACAGGCAAACCCCCTTATTCATAATCGCATTTTAACTAAATCAGTGTAATAGTGTCCTCCGTCTCACTCTTTCGATCACCAAATGTCACGTGTCAGATAAAGACTTCAGAATTTTAGCTAGTCAACATTTGATAACTTCATTATGAATAAGGGGGAAAGTGTATAGCAGTGTCCTAATTATATTTTCGTAGGAAGGATGACAGGTATTTAAGGTGTAAAATGATTAAAACAGCAATAAATTTGAGGTATGTTATATTTATCGAGTTTGTATGCAGGTAATAACTACAATAAAGTACAGAGATGACCGATCATTCTATTACAATGGTAAGTTACTCTAATCACATTTTTCTCAATATGTAGGTATTCATCATTTTTCTTGTATACTTTTGTAGGCATTCACTAGGCACTAACACATGCCTTTTCTTAGTCTTTAATTTCTCCATATTTACATTAACAAAATACCTCCAAACAATCGGGTAATATGGGTAAATTAATATATTGAAGTTTCTAAAACCATGTCCATATTCCAACAATTAGAAATGATAGAGTTCTGTTAAATAAAGCCTTACACACAAACACAAATTGTTTAAACTTATGGCAGATAGTGCCTAGTTAAAAACTGCATCTCTATTTTTATTTTACATTTAATTAGTAAGTATTTAACATTTTGTAGTTTGTAGCTGTACAAAGGCATAGTTATTTTATTAATAGTTACCTACAGTTCAAGTACCTATTTAGGTAAAGAAACGTAAAACAATGATAGTCATTAATTCTTTATAGAGTCTATTTTAAATACTAGATTGCTTTCGTTTCACTACTTTAGAATGTGTCTTTCAATTAATCAGATAATACACCATATTGATATGATATACATACATGTGTAAAAGGTCTAAAGAAGCCGAAAATCACGTTACTGAAAAACTAACAGTGAAAAACTGCCGAAAACTTAGGGCCTAGAAAACCGGTATCCTGTATATAAATAGTTTGTAGTAAGAAATTGTATAGAAACCATTTGTGCCAATACAGCGCCTCAGACGGAAAATTATGGAACTTATTTCTCAAAAAAATATTTGTAAACCCACACGCGTTTGTAGCAATTGAAACGCGTGAGGCGTTTGTAGCAT
Organism: Achlya flavicornis; assembly: GCA_947623365.1. Classification (NCBI taxonomy): domain Eukaryota; kingdom Metazoa; phylum Arthropoda; class Insecta; order Lepidoptera; family Drepanidae; genus Achlya; species Achlya flavicornis. The sequence continues at coordinate 2,623,593 of OX392468.1, read as the reverse complement.
TTTCCAACATTAATTATTTACATTCGGGTGAAATCGGGTGTCAAAAATCATGACTATTTGCAAGTTTGGGCGTCTCTTAAATGATCTAAAGAAATGCTCCAAAACTATCATACCTAGGTAATTTTGTACACAATTTATAATAAGTAGATAATTAAAACAATGACTCCATTACATAATACTTTTAATTTTGTTGGAATATGGCCAGTAAACACAGAGAAAGGCGAAAAAGAAAACATTTAATACCGAGATAAAATCTTCAGGCATATGATAAATGAAACGTATCCTGTAACGCATCAGTTCAGATTCTACATAAAAAACTTACACTAGAAATGTTGAAACCACAGGTGTTGAAATATTATGAAAAACATTGTGTAGGTATCACTGGTATACTATTCATTTTCATTGTAGACATAATTAAGTTCCCTCGCGTACTACTAACAGTTGGAGGTTCATTTTAAAAATCTGTCTTAATAGTTAGAATTTTAATATAGAACAAAAATGTTTTGAAATGCTACAGGCGGGTAATTTCAAACAGTTTCTAATTGAGACTGATTGAAAATGCCGTATTTGCTTGTCTACGTTAACTGAACTTATTTCCTGGTAAACATACGAAGCCTAGACCTTGCTCTCAAGCTCGGAGTACATCCGTATATGCTTCGTGACAGATTTACCTTGTTGTTTGGTAGCCAGCATTACAAAGTATCTTACAGGTGAAAATTGATTGCATCTGGAACCATTCTTGATATTTAATATTTAGTAATAATTTTTGTAGACAATGGTTCCTTTTATACCTGCCGGGCTATTGCGTATCTTTGGTGGTAGTCGTAACGAACACCATTAATTATTTCATCCAATGACGCGCACGCGGTATGACGCGACGATGACCATTCGTGGGCCGTGATTGGACGAAATTCATTAATCGTGTTCGTTACGATTACCACCAAAGTTACGCGGTAGAGGCCCGGGTGTGGATTATACACATTCTGTATAGTACATGTTTAAAATGCATTTAATTGAATTTGTTATCAGTAAATTATATGCCTGAAGATTATATCGAACAATTTCAGTTAACAGTAACATTTCATTAAGTTAGAGTGCACATCACAAATGCGTTGTCTTAAGCGATAAACCACATTATCTTATTTATTTAACTATGTATATTCATAAGTTTACCATCAAGGTTTCCCTTAAGACAATGTATGTTATGTACGTTTGGACAAAATTATAGTTTACATATTATTATAAAATTTGTCACCATACGATTGCATAATGCGTTTTTAAGGTGTCTCATGATTTTGCGAAAACTCTGAATATACCTGTTCCTCTCTTACTAGAAGAGTGGGAAAGGAATAGAATAGCACACATTTTAATGGTCTCGTTTTGGTACCTGTGTTTGACCACAATCTCACCAATGATTAGTGATCTGTGGTAATCACACAAAGACTAAAGGGGAACTGGCTCTCAAGTGCAGCCACCACAACACTCAGGTTGATGCATGGCGACAGATTTTCAAAGATAGCCAGCTGGTATTAGAAAGTATCTCCGAAACAAGCAACATCATGTAATTTTTTCATGAGTTTGCCTCGGCCCGTTATCGGACGGTACTCGTGCGAGACTGGTTTACAACAGTGATATGAAAGTTTTTTTACAGAAATTTGAACTCTATTGGAACTTGAGGAGCTGGACAACAGAGCCAGAGATTTTTTCAAAATTGGTGTCATGATCCTGTTGTGTCGATCCCTGTAATATTTTCAATCAAAAGTGTGTTTTCAATCGAAATCAGATTAGTTCAATACAGTTAAAAACTCCATCATAATAATTATATTTTTCGCCTTCCTGTAAAATTTAATTTCGGGGAATAATTTTGTTTTGTTCCCCAGCTTCGCACTTGAATTAGTGATGTTTAAGATTTAGGAGATTTCCCATAATAAAACGTATAACGCAATCGTTGAGTGATCTCTATACAATATTGATGAATGAATTGCATTGAGCTTTATAAAGTGAAGTGTTGTGTTTATATAGGAAATAATGTGCTCATACCTACACGAGGAAGTTATTTTGTAAGTGTAAGTATGCATATATCAGTATCTAGTGTCAGTAAGAAATCTCGTATGTAGGATGTCAGTCCTATAGCAAATAATTACCGAAATAATTTTATGATAATTTTTAGAAGAACAAGATCGTATTAAATTTTATAAATATCTCAATATAGTATAAATATATTTACATTCATTAAACGCTAATATTTTTTTAATCATATTGGTGTCTTATTTAACGCACACTTAATTTACTCGTTTATAAATAAAAATATTAGACATTAAAAAGATTTCTTATGGAATGGTTTTTTGTACAAAATCAAATACAAAATCCACCTCACTGGTAGAAAAAATACAAATCACATGCCTTTATGATGTATAATCATAAATATAACGGGAGCGACGCCCCCTGCCGGCCTCCGCCTAACTTACCGCGACTAGCTGTACATTGTACGTTGTGAATGAAAGTTACACTTTCACACGCCACCACACCCCCCACTCCCCGACGTCCCATTGAAAAATAGATCCATCACTACTTAAATTTATAATTTACAAATAAGGTACTCTTTTAAACCGAATACGATATAGGATAGTCCTCACTGGTCGAACGTACACCGGGCCCCGAATACTAATGTCACTAACAGCTCTAGAGCACTACGTCCCGTCACGACACACCGTCCATAGAAAACTTAATGGAATGAAGATTTATTGCTAGAATTGCAAGATCACAAATGATTCGAAGAGTCCGTCCCCTCATGAGCGCTCTCAACAGTTGAACGTGTTGGAGTGCGTGCACGAGCGCGGGTACTCCTCCATGCGCCCGTACCCGCTCTCCGGGATGATGGAGTACTCGGGCTCGCTGTACTCTCCCGCGCCCCCGCCCCCGCCCCCGCCACCGCCCCCGCCACCGGCGTCGTACTCCCCCCGGTCGTTGCGCGGGAACCCGATTATAGTCTCCGAGTTGCGCATGTACCCGTTCTCCTGCTTTCTCGAGTAGCGAGTGTCGAGGTTCCGCTGGAAGTTCTCCGGGTGGCAGACGATACCGTTACGGTTGTTCTTCTTGTCGGGCAGGGAGCGCAGGGAGCCGTTGTTGAGGTGGTGCACCGGGGCTCCGTTGTTGAGCGTCATGGGCTGGTGTTGGCGTGAGTCACCACCGATGTAAGTGAACCCGTTGGCGGGTAGCGTGCCACCCACGCCGCTGCTCCCGCCGCCCCCCGAGCGCTGCGGCCGCCGCGCGGAGCCCTGGCCGCCTGACATGAAGAACACGCTCGGGGAGGCGTAAAGCTCTAGCTACAGTTCCGTCACCGGAATAGGCCTGAGGCCGGGTGCGTGCGGCGGCGCCGGGTAGTGCGACGGGTGGATCCCCCGCACTATGCAGTCCTCCTCGGTCGATATAGGTTTGTGGTACTCGAGGTTTTTACGCCCGTTCCATTTGTAGTCCTTGAGCTTCTCGTGCATGCTCTTGCGGTACCTGTACAGTATGAGGACGAGGGTCGCGATTGTGGCCACGCACGCGACGACCACTATGCAAATGATGGTCTGTTGTCGTGTGTCATGAAGTTCACAGCCCAAATCGTCGGCATTTAAGTTTTTCAAATATTTATCTTTCAAGTGGTCTGGACTCGCGCATTGGATTTGTGTAAAGTTACTCTTGTCGTTCAGCAGCTCTTGAAGCCATAGGAGCTGGCAGCCGCAGAAAATTGGGTTGTCGGTTATATCCAGCTGCCTCAGCTCTTTGCCGACAAGAACGGTTTCACTCAAAGTAACAATTGCGTTGTCTCTAAGCGACACGTGTTTCAATTTAGGTAATCCTAGTAGTGTGCCGTCTTCAATTACTGCTAACTTCTTGTTATTAGCTAAAATTACCGTTTCTAAATTGATATTATCCTCTAGCGCGCCTTTTTCTACTCTCTCCAGTTGAGTGGCGCCTGTGATATCTAACAGTTTTAGGTTCTTCAACCCTTTGAACGAGTGGCTTTCCAGAGCTAGGAAATCATTTTGTCCGATAGACAGCTCTTCCAATCTCGTGAGACCGGACAACTGGTGCGTAGGCACTACACTCAATCTATTTCCAAAGAGGTTGAGACTTCTCAATCCTGGAAGACCTCTGAACGCATACTCGCTAATATTATAAAGTCCAGCTCCATTTAAATCTAGAACAGTTAGTCTATTGAGACCAGCAAAGGCATCATCAGGTAGGAATGAGAACGCATTTAGTCCTACGTGTAACTCGGCGAGGCTGCCCAATAGGCTGAAGGATGTCGTTGGCACCGAACTCAGCTGATTATCGTCCAAGTATAGGATTCTCAAGGCCGATAACCCAGCGAACGCTTTGGGCTCGATTCGTGATATTCTATTCTGACCCAGGTTTAGTTCTTCTAATCTGGGCAGAGTAGAGAAAACACCATTCGTAAGTTCCTCAAGAAAGTTTCTCTTCAAGTTCAGCACGGTCAAGGAGTTGAGACCTTGGAAGGTCGTATTCGTTACTGAGGATATTTTGTTGTGGTTCAGGTGTAGTTCTTGCAGTTTACGTTGATATGCGAAGCTTTTTATGGGTATATTGACAAGGTGGTTCTGGGAGAGATCAAGGTGTTGCAAGTCTCCGTAGAACTGCATGGAGCTGTCTATCGTTTTGATCTTGTTGTTGCGGATGATCAGTCGTTGTATGGCGGGGTTGAGGGCGATGGGGAGGACATCGAGGCGGCTCTCCTCGCAGACGACAACGAGGGTGTCGTCGTTGCAGCTGCAGCCGGTCGGACAGTTCGCCAGAGCCACTGCACCGCTCCGCCACGCGAGCAGCTCGAGGGATATGAGGATCACCTGGAATAAAAAGAGAAAAAGTATGCTTATTTCCAAGTTAGGGACATAATAAATATACAATGAATATCGGCATAAGGAGACACAGATAGGGTGAAGGTTTATTCATTAGTTTCTTTATAGAAATATTCTGGCCGAAATGAGTCAAAAGGCAGAAGTTACGCCTTTGTGAACCTTTGAAATTTTATAATCCCTTCGATTTACATAAGCTATTTAAGGTAACTTTGTTGCTAAAGGAAAGGTAGATAGTTTTGTCAAATAAGTTTTAAGTCTGTATGTTACGGCTTAAATTTTGTCAGAACACCAGTACGTATTTATATTTAAGTCTTGGCAAAGCGGCTTTGAATGCAGGAGTATCGTCAAAGCGCAGCAGAGGTACACACTAGGTGGTCACAACGCATCTGGCACGACTGTTATCTCAATTCCACCTGTGCCATTACGTTAGCCGTGAACTAGAGCGCAAATGTTTGGCCGCCCGCGTCCACTGCCAACGTTTAACTGAATCCAAATGCTTTCATTTACATTACACATACGTTTCTTGGCATATATGAAATGTATACTCTATACATACTAAGACTGAGGGCCTCTCAGTAAAATAGAATCAATGTAAGGCGAGCGAGCTCCCACTGAGCGGACGCAAAAGAGAAAATGAAATGATATTGGAATGGGAATTTTGCGCAGTTTTAATTTATTAAAATGTGCTCCTCAGAAGCGCCCCGGGCCGGCGTCTTTGCTTCAAAGACTAGCACTTTTATTACGTTTCCTCTTTTCAACAATTAGCAGAGAGATCTGAGCGCAGTCGAGATTCGAGTTCGAAATTACAAAGTAGAGTTTAATTTTGTTACAACGATATCGCTGATAGATGCAACGCCGACGATCTCCGACTGACTCCGACGCTGAAAAGACAAAGCTACCAGCAGTTTGTCGGGTAAGTGGGTTGATTAGCATTCTGTAGGGAGTCGCTGGAAACTCGATTGGGGATCAAAGATAGCATCGAGCAGCTCAGAGATCGCCTTCGTTTCCTTAGCAAAACTGTTTATTAAATACGATTAAATCTAAAGTTTGCATTGTTCTACAAACACATTTTCTCTCGAAAATAAACATTATCTGCATTTTTTATTTAACGATCTCCGACCGTGCCAGCACCAATTGTTGTTTTACATCGTGAGTACAAATGAAAAATGAGTGACTGTCCGTTGCAAAGCAACAAAGTGATAAATAATGAAGTAATAAACAGCAAATGCAACAATGTACGGCAAAGTGCATAACTGAGAACGATCGTAAAACGGTTATGTTTATTTCACTTTTGAAATCCGTGACAAAGTGCGCCAAAGTATACCTTGCGTATCTTTTGTTCGGGACAAAACGTAAATAAACGTACGCGCGTATTGTAATCCGAGTGGGGATTTTACCGCGTCCGGCCAAACCGCCAGCGTTTTTGCATTCCATTTGCTCATATCTGGTGTTCCATTTACGGGGATGGGCGCTCGGCCCGACGCGATACAAATCAGAATCAAAATTCGATATGCAGGGTTATTCGCAAACAGTGCCGGCCGTTTTGCCCGTTTCACCCGTGTACCGGTGAAATTTCCGCTAAAATCCAATAAACCAGTCTCGCAGCAGTACATACGTGTTGTGCTATTTTCCTACGAACGATTTTGCTCTATTTAAATGATAGCGTGATAGTTACGATATTGTTTTTATTGATAAAACAATTTCAGTGACTTGGAGCTTTTAAAAATGTTGATAGCGAACCAAATATTCATTTTGTGCTATAATTTTCAATGCGGTATGTACAAATTGGTTGTAATTTCTGAGCGTATAGTTTTATAGTAAAATCGATTACTAAACGTAGTGATTATGGGTAATAGACCAAGATCATGATTATACGAACTGATGAATAAATTAATACTTTATTGATTCTTGACCATGCATATGGAGAAGCGGTATATTAAAGTATAGTGCTTCAACATAATCTAAGACATTCGCTCTCTGTCGATAAAGGCTTTGCTACAGATATTTTAAGAAATAAAAACTGCAATATTAGTTTTTTTTTTGATCTCTCGAGTTTTAGGTTTAAAAGCTTTATGCGCAGCCAGAAAAGATAGCGACTGGCAGATGAAACAAACTTATGTCTAATATTCGCGTGGCATGAGACGGCGATAGCGTGTTTAACGCTTCTAATCTAAATAACTCGAAAAGTATAGAATATTTAAAAAAATCTTTAGTATATCAATCGGCCATCGGTCATACGTTAGTGATATTATTTATCGAATGTTTGTCACCATGGACGAATAAAACCGAAAATTAAATAATATTAGAGGTAACTTTGTGATTATTTTCTATCGACTGAACCCTTGCGTATATAAAGAAAATACCCATATAAAAATATTTTTTTCATTTAAATATTATTTACTTGGGTAAATTTCAATTCTAAGATATGTTATTTTTCTTTATACGCACTCTTAATCATTTATTCGCTATCTGAATAGCCCCGTATACAATGTAGACTTAAAGGGCTAATGTTACATTATTGTATTGTAAAGGTGTAACATTTACGAGTCGAACGCAGTGTCGAATGCATTAGCGGCTGTAAAACTTTAAGATGCGCACAATGTTGAACACGAGACCTTGCAACCAAATACTTTGTGAGTAAAGTAAAGTGAAAGTATAATTCTAACCCTTTTGCATTTGCTTGGGCGTTTTGTGGAGAAAAAAAACTTTGAAAACTGTAGTTTCAATTTTACAAAGGGATATTATTGTTTTAGAAGCGCTCGTGGTGTAGCATGATTAGCCGTTCTTAATCGATCGGCAAAGTTAAGCTACGTCTGTCGTGGTCGGTACCTGGATGGGTGACCGTCTAGTGGTATTTCAAATCGAGCGTTTCCGTGCTTCGGAAGGCACGTAAAGCCGTTGGTCCCGGTTATCACTTAATTGTGATAGTCGTTAAGCTAGTTGGATGCCTCCTAGGCGGCTTGAAAAATTCCAACAGTAGGTTGGCCACTAGCGTACCTCCACCGATCCGCAGTGGGCACGCGTGGTGGAGTATCTGCCTTTGGATAGTCCATTTATCGAGGAAGGCTTAGGGCTATATAACATCACGCTGCGACTAATAAGAGCGAAGCATCCGTGAAAATTGTTGCAAAAACGGGGAAAATTATATAGGGTGGGGTATCACCACAGGGTAGGGTAGCACAACGCGAACGAAGTCGCGCCGGGCAGCTAGTCCAAAATAACGTTATTTCGGCGCCACATTATTAAACTGCGTTTAGAGATACATATACTTTATTCAATACTACATGCACAGGAAACCCTATAAAAGTAAATCATTTTTCCCTCGCATTTTTCTGGGCGTAGTAACAAATTATTTTCGCGCATTTGGTACACAGAAAAGGCGTAACTTACTATTATGGGCCTGGGCGAACAAAAAATGCGGAAAAGTCTGCGTTGGCGATGAGGGCGCCAATGTAGATAGGAATGCAAATCGCATAATTGAGGCACCGACTGACTGGGAAATGTCAAGTGCGAGCTGAGACATAGGGACCCGTATATAAACAATTGAATTTAGTAGGTATGTTAAATTAATGTTTGTAGAACAGGGATAAAAGGGCTAACAGGCTCTTAAAGGGTATTGTGTATGTTATCGGCTGTTATTTATTTTTATACTATGTTAATTATGTTACTTACAGATTCGAAATTATTCTTCGAATGTGTTTTGAGTTGTATTTAGTTTTTAATCAGCTCAACGAAAGTACCAAATATAAATACATGACAACGTTTTTTATGATGTCAATCGATCATGTTTTTTGGTCGGATCAAATGTCTATATGGGATTAATTGCAATTAGAGCACTACAAAGTCAGAAATGAGAGTCTAATGTATGCCATACACGCTAAGGTCTACCGGAGAGGTTACCTGTGCAGGTTTACCTGCGCAGGTAGACCTGTATGGTACACCGGAGCGTCTGTGGCCGCCATAAGGTGGTCAAAGTCAGAGAGCGTCGAAAGTGCCCCATTAAAATTTATACCCGAAGGTGACGTCACTTTTGTGTACCGCTATACTGAAATCTATGGAGAAAATACGTAAATTGTCATTTTGGTCGTGAAAACCTGCGTTTAAATACATAGTTGCCATAAAAAAAAAATTATTGAAGCCTAAGTGTCCTGAAAGGAGCATTTAATTTACTTTTGGATCATCATCATCACCACCAGCCTATAATGTCCCACTGCTGAGCACAAGCCTTTGTTTCACAAATCAGGGTGAAAGGGAATGGGCAGATACTGCACCACGCATGCCAACTGCGGATCGTGGAGGTAGGCTAGTGTTCAACCTACTGTTGGAGTTTTCAAGCCGACTATCGCAATTAAGTGATAACCGAGACCAACGGCTTTACATGCCTTCGGAATCACGGAAACGCTCGATTTGAAATACCTATAGGCGGTCACCCATCCAGGTACCGACTACGACGGTGGTAGCTTAACTTGCCGATCAATTAAGAACGGCGTATCATGCTACACCACGAGCGCTTCTACTTCTACTTTTGGATGATAAAACAAAATTACCTAACAGTGTAACTTTGAGTGCACAAATATGTATTTTTCGTTTTTTCCACTTATTTATAACAATTTGCTGGAATAACTCGCTATGTTGTAAAATTCAACATGAGTCATCATCCCTATTATGATGACTTCGTAGGCGTAGCACTGATGGCGACGTAGCGCTACGGCCTACGAGAGCTACGAGTCGTAGCAAGCCATTACAAGCGGAATCGCCGTAGTCAAAAGCCGATATTAAAATAATCCCAAAAAGATTCGTACCCAACGACAGAATATCGTTTTATATGCAAATTCCACGGTTTACCCCCGAAGTGAGACATTAACCAACTACTTAACTGAGCGTGCCCACTTTTGTTAGTGCGGAATCCTAAAACAACCCTTTGCCAATGGCCGTCGGCGAAGTCCGTTATTCAAATTAGCGCGAGTATACTAAGGGTTTGTTGATTAAAAATTCGAGTTACGAAGACAAGTCAGAAGTAGGTGGGTAGGTACCCGACTGCCTGACTGCTGAATAACAAATTATTCGGGAACTGGGTCGAGTCGAGAGACATTCCGAATAAAATTTAAAAGTAACAAAAATTGCGATGTTTCATCGGCTGCGAGATTCATTTTGCGGTTCGCAAAGAATTAAACTTAAATTCAACATTTAAATATCACCAATTCTTTAACATTTAATCAATACTTGAAAGCAAATTTAAAAATAAATAATAAATGCACGGCTATTTGAACCCTAAACAGAGCTTGTACTACGGAAACCAGACAACTGATAAACTACATAGGTATCTATTTTTGTTATTATTTTAGACGATTAAGTTCAAGGCGATGATAGCTCAGTGGTAGTGACGTGGTGGTTCGAGCTTGAGCTTTCGGTGAAGGAAAACATCGTGAGGAAAAACCATAGCACGGTGGTAGGGTACTTTGTAGTAGCCATCTGGCTGGCTACCACCCTCTAGTTGAAAATCTGTTGCCAAGCGCCTATTGGTGAATTCCGACAGCTGCACTTGAGCGCCAGTTCCTTCTAGACTTTGTGTGCTGACCACCTTTGGTCACATCATCACTAGTAAGGGGCACGAGTCGTGAGCACAGATGGACACCTGCGCAGTAGTTAATTTTTCGGTCTGTTTTGCGGAATGAAGAAGGGTGAGCGTCGAGCTGCACACGATTGGTTCGTCAGTCGATGCTCGTCGTCTATTGGATTCTCGCGTGTCATTTGGCTACTGTGATTTGGCCAAAAGTGTACATGCGCGAGCTTGCCCCCACTACTGCCTATCTGTGCTCACCATTCGTGCCTAATACTGTACCATGGTGAGATTGTGGTCAAATACAGTAAAAAAAAGTCGGACAAGCATACGGCCTATCTAGTGGTAAATAACGACCCTTCCCCCTCCCCACTGGGCTCTGGCGACCTTACTCACGCGCAGGAACACAACGTAAATAGCTTTGGCTGCGGTATTCTGTAAGGAGGAGGTACTTCCCCAGTCGAGCTGCTCTTTGTTAGAGCAAAAAAATGCTATGCTCTCTTAAAATCACTTTTCGTTTGTAAATACATAGGTTAGGTACCCAATATTAATATGCCGAATAATTATCCACAAACACAAATTTGATACAAATCAATGGTTTTAACTGCCAAGTAAATAGTTAACAGAATATTTGATTTGAACAGGCAATAGTTAAACTGTATACAGAACGCAGAGATATCTATACCAATCATCTATTCATTAATTCTGGGTGTCGTATACATAGCAAACACATGTACATTATGTAATATATCCATATGTACTTCATATATTGACGTATCAACAACATAGGAGTTGGAAAGCTCATTTCTAGGTAGTCCTAAGTTTATTAAAGATTAATTTGTAGTAATTATATCTTTAAATGGCACGTGTAATGAACGAGAGCTCTGTCCTTTTGAATTTGACTTTGGGTAAAAATAAGGTTACCAATATTCGTAATGGTCTGATGATATAGGGTCGATTCTTAAGATGTCATATTTTATAAACGTTATGTTACGGTGGAAAATGATGAATGATGTATCGCGAATAATAATAGCCTCTATACTACCTGCCTTTAAAAGCTATCTGGGGACACGGGAGTGCCCCCCCCCCCCCCCCGAGTGTTGTCACAAGCAACTTACAAAAAGAAAAGGATTCCCACCAAAACATATTTTTCTAGTAGCGTAACGGATACGCCTCATATTTTGACTAAGGTGTAGAGTTTGTAGAGTTAGGGCGTGTAGAGTTATAAGCTAGGCTCTACATGACATTGATAACTTTTTTACAATGCGAGCCATATGGGCCGTCTAAGCAACCTTTTACATGAAAATATTTATGGTAGGATATTTATTACTTGTACAAACTTATAAATATAAAAATAAAACTTATAAAGGCTTTGGCTTATAAAACTTGTAAAATATAAACTTATAAAGGCTTAAATATTTTACTTACATTTTTATAAAAATAAGCTAGGGTTGATATTTTATATGATAAGTAAAAATGAAAGCACGATTTCAGAGACCCGACAGAACTCTAGAAAAGATCTCCTCTCAAAGTTTTCATCCTGTTTTGAAAAGACTGGATTCATAGAATCTTACTTAACCTACATTATTCATAATGTTTCCATGCCAGAGCATATTTCCACGTCTAAGAAAGACTTAATTTGTTGAGATAATAACTGATATATTACTGTAACGAGTTCCATTGGTAGTCCCGGTGGTAAATCCCAGAATCTCACAACACAATCGTATTGAAGTTATTGTCTCACTACACTTGATTGGAAAAGGACGACAAGATTGAGTCTCCTTTGATAACAATTCATTTAAATCAGCATAAACAAAACCTACTAGAAATAAAGGACAACAGACCCATCGATATGTAAAATAAATAAACGAACGCTAAGCGGAGCGAACAATCACAGGGTTCACGCGCTATTAGAGTCGCTACGGTCCCGCGAATATTTGCGTTTCGGCCGTACGCCACCCGATGACCAGCCTGATAGATATCTATGCATTCATCGCGGTTTCGAAGACAGAGGCCAACTTACATTGGACGTTTAAAGCATTTTCGTTCCGCTCGCTTCATTTGTCGCTCACAAACGCTCGGTAAATGAGTCTCGTGCATTATGCAGATTGTAGAATCTGAACGCGGCCGGGCGCGTCCACGTTGCGAGCGCGACGCAACGTAACGCGCGCTGTTAATTGTTCCACCGATTTGATGCACGAATAGACAAATAATTCGGTAAACCATATAACTGATTTAATTACGTAAACGTTGCTGGTATAAATTACACGGTATAGTGTTGTTTGTGCGCGTAATTCATTGCGCGACGCGACGCCGACTACATCAGTAACGTTATCAATATTTTCATCGAGATTTATTGGCGTGCCATCGTAATTGGTAAAGCGGACTGAATGTGTATCGTGTACGGAATTATACCGAAGGCAAAAATAGTTCTTTCCATGGCGGAATTCTGCTATTGAATATTTTTCACTGGCGATTAATCAATTTGTAAGTTGAATGGGTTGTTGCGATTCAAGTGATTGTCCAATGAACTCTTTTGAAGCTGTAGGTGAGCTGTTCATTTTATTTCGTGGAATTGACAATGGCCCTGATTCTGTTGTTTACAACTAAACTAATTTTAATCTCACTATGTCTCTTTCTAACAAAGAACATAAGAAAAGGATGTAAGAAATGTAGTCCTGTCAAATTAGTCCAATGCTTGTTTTCAATATAAATTTAGTCGCCATCTACCGCGGTTACGCCTAAAAAAAAAATGTTCTATCTTTTTTCAATAATGTTCGTAAGAAAGAGATGAGATGTGACTCAAATTAGTTTAGTGCGATTTACAACAGAATCGGTACCAATGCATATTTATTTTGTATTCTGGAATTTTCTTTTATTTTTAACCGACTTCAAAAAAAGGAAGAGGTTCTCAATTCGGTTGTATGTTTTTTTTTTTTTTTAATGTGTGTTACCTCATAGCTCCGTCATTTATGAACCGATTTGGAAAATTCTTTTTTTGTTGGAAAGGAACACTTCCGTTTTAGTCCATCAGATCAGGATTTGATTAATTCTTAGTGAAGTCGTTTAAGTTTTTTGTAAAACAGTTCAATTATATGTTAACTACTATTTCAATATTATGTTTTGACTACAATCTGACAGTGCTAACTGATAAAATGGCCGAAGATCGCATGGAAAAAGATGGCTAGTAACTCTTAAGTAATCTGTGATGCAATCTTCAACCATAAAGTAAAAAAACAATTAAATAAATAACAAAAATATACATACCAGGAACATGTTGGTAGTAAGGAAGGCAGCCAGCCGCCGCGCGCTCCGCCGCGCCATCTGCACCAAGAATAAAAGTTAAATTAACGAGTGCACCCAATAATTTCAATCACACAAATTGCAACCAGCCCTGTTTGAGTTGCAAATTCCCGGACCGGTCTCGTCGACTATATAATTTGCCGCGAACACGTCAGAATGGATTGGGCCTATTAGGGCGTGGGATTTGGGATGAGTGAAGTAGTGGGTAGTTATTCGCAGAAAATCGTTTGTGTATTGTTTCAGGTTTCAATATTAACTGAATGTCAACAATAAAGGATTAGTTTGGCAAGAGTATTGGACGAGGAAAACGTATCTTTAAAATGAAAATAAATATCCTGGGACATTCCTCACACACGGTCATCTGATCTCAAACTGACCAGAGCTTGAACTATGGAAACCAGATAACTGATATAATAGATACACTACTTTTTGTTTGTAAATACATAATTACACCCAGACTCAGGACATACATTGCAGACACACAAATGCATGTCCTGGGTGGGATTTGAAACCACGACTTGCGGCACGACAGATGGAATCACATATTTCGTAGAAGCAATAACCGGTCCTTTATTCAATTAAGTAATTAATATATTAATACTTAGGCAGACACAAAGCATGTATGCGAAACTGACTTATGATATTCTTCTTCATAATAGACAATATTGAATTAGGAAAATGTTAAACCGCTATATCTTATGTCTTAAGTAAACCTCGACAAAGGGGTTCTTCTGTCACACGCTTTAAGTCAGGTAGATTGTACCCACATGACGGCTTTCCCACTAGACGTACCATTATACTATATAAGCACCGTTTATGTTTATAACAATTTCATTAAAATCCTAAAGCAATTCATAGTAATTGCTAGGAAACGTTAAGGATCGCGAGGTTTTAACCCGCTACTCTATATGTATTTATAAAGATTGCTTCAACCATAGAGTTAAAATGTTAATAGAGTGACTGCAGTAGTGTACGGGCCGCTAGCACGGATACGGGCAAAATTTCTTGTAACAAAGTGCGCGTACATAGTTTGAGCGATTAAAATACATATAATGAATGCCAATTTCTCGTTTTTATCGATACTTTTACCGAGAATAAATGTCAAGGAATCCATATCAACATTTTGTCTTACTGTATCTCGACTCGCTCGACTGGGGAAGTACCTCCGCCTTACAGAATACCGCAGCCAAATAACTTTATGTTGTGTAAAGTTGTGTTCCTGCGCGTGAGTAAGGTCGCCAGAGCTCATAGGGGAGGGGGGAAAGGTCGGTAACGCGTGAGCGATGCTTCGTGTGTTGCAAGCGTCCATATGGCTACGGTAACCGCTTACCATCAGGCGGGCCGTATGCTTGTTTACCGACTTAGTCGTATAAAGAAAAAAAAATATGTATATACCTATAAGTGTATGATATATATGTGAATGCATCTACTGGGTGTAACGGAAAGGGTGCTTTTGGCACTAGGCGCAGAGATCACGGAAGAGATAATTTTATATTAATATTAGCAAGGGACGCAAAATGAGAATGACCCTCATTGACCAGTGACATGTTGGTTATGATTATAATTCAATAAACTTGGATGCAAAAAAAAATGTATCAATTTTTGAGTTATTTATTTTGAGCTCAAACTTTTTATAGAGAGACTGTACCTGATGTAGTCTTCAGCCCTTTCGAATGTATATACCCATTTCGTTACATCCAGCATATGGAAACTGCTCACTCTTCGCACAAGCTAACGTTATTTTCAACACACTCGCTCGTAAAGTGACATTTATTGCACCGTTTTTAGTATCTTAATGCAGCTTATTACGCACTAGTGCTTTTTTACTTTACCGCACAATTTTATGATAAGTATATTCCCGATTATGATAAGTTTGTACCTCACTGCAAGTGATATGTGTGTACACCAAGCATTCTTAATTTAAACGGGTAAAATAGTTTGACACATCAAGGATGTCAAAAAAAAAAAAACTTGCGCGCCATATTTGTTATTTTCTCATTGTGTGGTTTATTTATTATCAAAAAATCTACAAAAAAAAATACAAGTCTGTTTTTTTCCTCGCAAGTGTGTTGAAAAACGCGATTATTACACTCTCGGCTCACTTATCGCTTAATACCGCCTCGATTGTTAATAACCAACTTTGCACACATGTATCATAATGTACTATAATGCTATCACTCTATAATATTCTAACTCTATGGCTTCAACCATTGTTGTTTATGTAGTATGCTTATTAATGGTGATGACTCAGCGGGCTAAGGCTCTGTTATGCCTTGTTTAGAATTTTGTGTAGTATTTTCTGACTTTTATTGCACCGAGTTTAGTTTCATAATGCAGCTTATTACGTACGTACGTACTTTACATTACCGCACAGTTTTATGATAAGTATAATCCCAATTATGTTAAGTTTGTTTCGATAAGAAAGCCGAGAGTACTTTGCACACATGTATGATAATGTGCTATTATGACATATAGGCAATTAAATAACGTTTAATGGTATATCCATACTTTACGAGACGTGAGAAAAGATGAGTTTTTTCACCCCAATCCGAATGACTCGAGTGCGCATTATAAAAACTTTTTAACAAAAAAATAAACCACCGAAAAAACTGAAAAGCAAAAAATAATTGAAGGATGAAATAATTAATGGTGTTCGTTACGATTATCACCAAAGTTACGCGGTAGAGCCCTAGCTTTAAATTCGAAAAAATGAATTGCGTTAGCTATATTGCTTAGCTTCCTTTTTAGACAAACATTACATTTAACAAATATTACAATAAAAATACACATCTACGTAGGTTATTGGTTTGTCTCCGACTGCAAAACCTTATAAAATTCAAGTTATATTCAAAATTATTTTTTGCTTTTCAGTTTTTTCGGTGGTTTATTTTTTTGTTAAAAAGTTTTTATTTTATATTTTTTTGTGGCTATACTCTACTAATTACTACATGCTTAATTTTTGATTTCTTTTGATGTAATACACAACTCAGCATTAAAATCTGTGAGTGAACAATAAATCATCCCTATTTTCCCACCCTTAGGGTAGGTATTTTTTATCCATATTTATATGGGACCACCTTCTAGGTTGACCCTATCCAATAAAAAAGAATTATCAAAATCGGACCACTCTGGCAAAAGTTATGCGTGATCATACATAAAAAAAAAAAAAAAAATAATAATATACGCGTCGACTTGTAAACCTCCTCCGTTTTTTCGTCGATTAATAATACCTTATATTATACCGTACTTTTGTACTCCACTTGAGCCACATACGCGTACATCCATTGAACGAACTTCGAACTTATCGCACCGACATAAGCGAGTAGCACGAGATCAATCGCGAACATCGACCATGACGCAGCTCGTTTGGATCCTACGCTGTTCAGTGTTACGCAATTTAGGGATGTTCGAGTTGGCAACTTAAAACTTTTAGTTGGAGCCCGGTTTGTTTGCGGCTCGCAGTCGGAACGCCCTCGCGGTCATTACGGCGGTGAGCACGCGAAATTTCCGCTTTAAAGTAATTTGCCATGTCACTACTGGCCTGAAATTTAGGCAACGACCAAGCCAGAAGCGTATTTGTAAATGCAAAACAAAACGGTTGTAATGACTGCGCTAGTTTAAAAAAAAGCCACGTTTCACTCGAGGGCTTTAGGGCGAACTTTTTTGGAACGTTACGTGTGTTATTTGAGTTTTTATTTTGATAGAGGATTTTTTTTTGGTGAATTTTTCAGTTTGCAATTTCTAGTCCGAATAATCCAGCCAGTGGTTACGTTGACAATTAATATGCTGGCTTTTGTTAAAAAATTACAGTAAGACTGCGACACTGAAACATGAAAATACTCGTGTGTACAAGAACTGTAGCCTATATCAATGTCTGGTAAAGATGGTTCAATAAACAGTAATTCTGAACAAAAAAATCCATATTCGACTATCCAGTTAATAATATAAGGCGTAAATCTGCCTAAAACATATCATCCTACGAAAGGGTTACAAGATTATGTTGTTTTTTAAAAGGGTTCTTCCAAGGGGTGGTTTACCCTCACGATACTGTTAGATGAAAGCAAACGCGCTATTCCTATCATCGTTCGGAGACAGTGTTTACAAACCCTCTCTGAAAGAGGTAGGTATAACCTCTGAGGCCTTTGTCGGGAGTGTCCATTGCCCTGTAAGGTAAACCCTGAGAGGATTGTAGTGCCTTCGCATCTTTTCTTAGGGTTCTGTGAGTAGATGTACGTTTACAGTGGATTTTATGTCATTTAGAGGTTTTATTTTAATATATCAGTTAGGTTGCTTATAATTCGCGGCGACCACACCATAGAGATCTGCGTTTAAAAATAACGTGAAACAGAATAAATTGACAGAGGTGCGTTTTTGGTTCTACTCACCTCAAGTCGTATGTGCGATTTTAAATGCTTTTGTTTTTGTTAGAGTCCAAGATAAATGGCATATAAGCAACCATTTATGATATTACGATAAGTCTTAAAAAAGTAAAACATGTTAGTTTTATTCTGTTACAGAACGTCTCGTATATTCCCCAACACACGCTTGCCCCCTTTGTTTGTCCTCCGCCGATTCGAGAGTTGAATGTCTAAGAAGTTTCTTTACTCTCCCCGAGGCAACTCAAATACGGAGAATCCTTAATAAATTGTGATCCTATTCGTTTTTAAGGACACACTCATGTGACTGCTTCAGTTGTGGATACTTCTATTGATTGTTTCACGAATTGACAATGATATTGCAGTGTTTTTGTGTAAATGTAATATTCGTTGTCTTGTATAGATGTACTTTTTCAAGCGAAAACTTCTTTAGCGGCGTTGTGCACTTTTTTGGGATGGGTAAAAAATGTTAATCTATTAAGATCTAATTATTTAAAGTAACGCAGATTATTCTAGATGTCAGGTACTAATCTAGCTAGTCTCTTAGATAGAAATCTCGCCACGTTTCGAGGGTACTTAAAATTCTCGCAACTAAATTGAAAATCCCTTAGACCCTCAAAGGTTTCCGATAAAGACATCAAGTAGGTTTCTTGTCACGTCGCCTGATGGAATAGTGATGAGCCGAGCGAGACACATACGAATCGATCGATTATATGTATACCGAGTCGAATTTTGAAAACTGAACTGTAAATGAAATATACGATATGTAAACAAAATTTTATTTATATCGATATTTTCTATTTAATATAGCAATATGTAGGACATTCGAAGAACCGATTTCCCGAAGGAAACACTGGATTTATAATAAGATGAGATAGGCACTGAAGTCTTTATCTACGGACCGGCCCGTTTTCTCCCGGCGAATGTATCATACACATCAACCTTTCTGAAGAAATTTTCATAATTATGGTAAAAATCACATTGAAATCGCGTAGTTTAAAAGAACTAAGGTATGACAGACAGAAAGAAATAACGTCTTGAAAATGGAACGATCCTATTTTTAGTATGTTTTGTCTGAAACTGCATTATGTGAAGATTTAGTCTAGTCTCAAAAATGCTCTTATAAATGCTCTTGAAATAGCCAAGTAACCCAAACAATAATAATAATCGTAATATATGTCGTACCTATTTCATTAGCATCAAAAGTTTAGTCGAATAATACAACTGTTAAGTTCCACCACTATGCCTTTAGCCGTTGTCCTGTCCCCAGCCATCAGCACTAACGTTAGATTGGCCCCGAGTCCGGACCTAAACACACGAGAAAGTGTTTTAAAACACCCATTCTGGGGCAAATGGATATGTTACGACTGCACATATACGTTTTGAGAGTATCGGCATAGCGAGGCTACATTCCAAGGCCTTATTCACAGGATTTAATACGACATTTAACTGTAAGTACCATGTTAAGGAAAATAAAGGGAAGTATCCAAAGAAATAACTGAAAATAACACGGTCTTTTCTTGTTATTCAAAGTGAAAACGTTGGAATTGTGATAGCTTTGTTAAAATTCTTTTAATGTGTTTCCTTTTACTTGTAGGTATTGCATGTACCAGCAGACCAGACTTCTTTGAACATTACACAACATACTTCATTGTACGCGGATTTCAGTAAAATCCTTCAACAATCTCAAGTTGGGTCAAAGTTGGGTTACTGTGCAGCCTATATGTGTTCATCTTTACATAATAGTTACACAAAATAGTTTTTTCTGTTTTCCTCTTTCCCTAACACAGTGACTTCCTTACAAGTTGACATCAGGATTTGTTTGGGTTTACCGACTGCTATTGCATTGATTCCTTGTCTACTTAATTTATTGTCTTTGATAAGGGTGGATGTTTCTAACGCACTAAGATTGTAATTGAAGACTCACAGTTTCCGATCTGCTGAACTTGGTTTAGGATTAATAGCTAATTTAATACATAAATAGGCGCTCGATATTAGGTGATTATTTATAACTCAATAATAGATTTATTTACTAAATTATTGTGATAGAGAAATAAAAACCATCATCCCTTCTGCATTATGCGCGTATCACGAAATCTCGTGACGTATCACCGTACACGTACGCTGGCAACACCGGTAGCCTCGCAATCCCGTCGGATCTCGCAATCCCGCAAATTAACCCCGCGCGCGCTTTCCTAGATGTGATCCCTAATTTTCAGATACATCTCGGGGAATAAATGGGGGATTACGGACGGCGCCTGCGACGTAAATAACCCCGCGTCACGGGGCTGCTACAGCCACCAGGAGATAAGGAGCCGGGCGAAATTGCTCCCATAGCACCAGAGACGCTCACGCTATGCCCCAAATTGAGAGCAGAAGCGGTGCGTAATGGTTATTTGCCGCGAAAACTAGTTTCGGGGTTGTTTGTTGGTTTACGTAAATACAGCTAGTTTTTCTGTGTACTTTGCCCTTATTTTTAGGGTTCTATTCACACACATAACAAAAAAAGGTAAACATAGTACCTATGTTCCGTGGCGGGTCCAATAAAATGTCAAACTAAACGCAGATTCGGAAACAGAACAGACAGACTTTCGAAACGATTGTTTCCAAATATCAAGAAAACATATTAGTTATACAATTTATTGCTTAAAAAATGTGCCGATTCTGTTGTAAATCGTCATAAACTAATTTTAGTCACATCGCATCTCTTTCTTACAAAAATTATTGTAAAAAGATAGAACATATTTAAAGTTGTCAAATTAGTATTTGCCGTCTTCATTTGCGGGTATTTAGACGTAACCGCGATAGATGGCGACTACATTTATATTGAAAACAACTTTGAACTAATTTCACAGGACTACATTTTTTTACATCCTTTTCTTATGTTCTCTGTTAGAAAGAGACATAGTGAGACTAAATTAGTTTAGTTGTAAACAACAGAATCAGCACCAATATATATTTCAATGGTTTCAGCTTTTGAACTCCTTAAACATAAATTGCTTCTTAGAAAATAGCTAGTAAAAAGTCGCTAATCTCTCATTAAATAGAGCAACGTGTATCAAATGTTACTGTATGAGTAACAACGGCTTTTAGTTAGAACAAAAGGCGTTTAGCCGCTGAAAAGCAGAAACTTTGTGCGTGTACGCAGATAGCATTGTTCTACAAGTTACTTGTACGGAGAACCGTGATGTGTCGCGATATGAGCTGCTAATCTCGACGAATTATAGCACTTGAGTGTGCGATTTGTGGAGATTGCGTATTCTAAGAGGCGTAATAGAGTTAGCGAAGAATATTGTTGTAGGTATGTCTGTCTGTACGGATGAAATACCGTAAATAAGGTTAATTACGGTATTAAAAAAAAAAAAAAACTTCTGTTATTAATAATTATATAAAATGTATGTATAGTCTTCAATATTCAACACTAACAAGCTTATTACAACTCCTATTTTCCCAGTACTCATTATCCCAAACAGAGTATGATAAGGGTTAGATTCCTAATTCAAATTGTCGAGAAATGAACCCCGCACAAATCTGTAGCCAATAAAACACTTCCCGGTAGTTAACCCTTCGTAGGCGTCGGTATCAAGTGTTAGTGACATTAACCCTCGCGGTCACTTCGGGGGACTTCGGACACCTTCGGCTCAGGCCCGATTTACTTGCCTGATACCGCCATATTTCTTGGCGACCACTGGGCCTCAGTTTTGGAACATACACTGCAAATCATTAATTCAAATTGATGAAGTTTAATTAATCTCTTACCTTGGCTACGGTAACCGCTTACCATCAGGCGGGCCGTAAGCTTGTTTGCCACCTAAGTGGTATACAAAAAAAAACCCTTCTTACGACTACGTTTAGGGTGCACGAATTATATCACTGGGCGAGGAAAGAATGAAATTTTCGTGTGGCAGAAGTACAGTAAGCTTCGTCACCTAAAAGTGACACTGGTTTAACGCGGCGATAGTCTCTGAGCGATTATCGCTCGTGTGCGGGCTTCCTAAGAGTCATAAGTCATAGTCAAATAATATCCTACTTTCTACAAAGTGTGAATGTCTTGCCTGTTCTTCTCAGTTGGAGGCCGACTTACGAACTGGTGGTAACTTCGGTATCTTTGATCTTCATAAGTGCCCTACTAGGGCCTCAATTGAATAAATGACTTTGACTTTGACATTGACTTTGTGTCTATGTGCATGAGGATTATTGTTCAATCACGAGTTTGGATGAAATTTTGATCCAGGGATAAAACACGATTATTTTGAGTCCGGAAGGCGTAATCTAGCTATATATAAAATAAATAGCTGTCTCTATACCATTGGCTGTCTATGTGTTACATTTCATCGCGATCGGTTCAGCGGTTTATGCATGAACGAGTAATAGACAGACACAGTTACTTTCGCATTTATAATATTATAAATAAGGATTGCATATACCTATGTAAACAATACATATATTATATAGTATGGGTGTTAAAATTTGGCGCAGGCTACTTACTCGACAATGAACAGTTACCAATCCCAAAAATTAAAAAAAAACAGTGAGAAGGTATTTAATTAAAATAAGACCGTATTCAATTAATTAAGTCATAGTAGAGCATTAATATATTTTAATTAGTCAACTCTTCAGGTGTCACTTAGTAAAGTTCATAAACTTTTATATTAATATTAATTAATTAGGCCGTGATCTAATACAGTTAGATGAAAGGTAATAGGGTTAGTTGAGACTGATTTATAAAAACTTTAAATTTTACTTAATTTTAGAAGTTCTATTACTGTCTATTAAAACTATACTAGTTGTGCCCCGCGATTTCACTCAAAATGTAAAATTGTCTAACTTCCTCGATAAATACATATACTATTTTAAATCGGACAGGTTGGTTCTGAGATTATAGCGATTAAAAACAACTAGATCTAAGCTTGTTTTGATAAAGTAATTGCTGAGTTTATTGCCGGCTCTTCTCAGCAAATGCAACCTTCCGAACCAGTATTAGAGTTATGTATAAGTGTCTGCGAAGGTCTACTTGAATGAATAATTTTGAACATCGTGTCGAAGAAGGAATATCTTAACCAAAAAAAAACGGAGGGCATCTGCTTTTGACAGGGTCGTATTTGATTTAAACATACGATACTTATGTAAAGTTTATTCGCAACAATCCCTTTTGTAGGATAGGATGACCCTTAAGTGATTGCAAAGTGCGAGGGAGCCCTTTTGACCCGCCCTTGTTAAAAATAAGCAACACTTGCCTTCTGACCTGGAAATAATGTCACGCACTTCGCTTGGTAAAAATATGATTTTACCTAGCGGATCTTTGGAGCATCTTTCGTAGAATATTACAATACCTATCATGTGGAAACGAACAGCTACTTATTATTACTATACTTATTATTAATCCTCGCGCGACCTCAAGATTTTAATTCTATGTCTTTGTTTCATACACATATACTTTTTACTGAAACTATTGGTCTTAATAAGATTTGAATGCTCTTGCAGTAGCTTCAAGTAAAGAACAATATAGGAAGTTCGTATACATAGTACCTATACTAGTTCGTTGTGCTATGAGGAAGGCAGTGGAAATTCCATAGCTGATTATAATGACGATGGTGTTTTAGCTGTAGATCGAAACTATTTTCTTTTAAACTCTTTTTGAACCTAGAAAAAGATAGTTTTTATGGCCAACCCAATCAATCACCCCACCACGCACAATTCTCTGACCTCACAAACATCAACTAGGTCACATAGCTAACGCACTGCAATAATTCGGCACTCGCCTATAGAGGCCGGCCCAGAATCCCTATAATTGTGATAAATCACTTTCTACCCGAGACCAGCGCCAGACTGCGCTAATGGCCTATACTTGAGCGAAGGGCATTAATAAAGAACCTTTAGCCCGCTCACAAAGTCACGGAAATCGTTTTCGGGAAGGCCGCACCTCGCGCCTCGTGCGAACGCGTATGTCTTAAAGAAATCAGGATAAAGTTGGGTGCACGGATCTCAGGTCCGTCTACAGAGAAAAGGGAAACTTCTGTTGAATGGTATTATACTTATTTTAGCTTAACGCTTTTAAATTACTGTAATAGTTGTTTAAATTCTGAAAAGGAAAAGACATGCAGACAGTAATATTGTTTAAGCTAGACATCATATCACGTAGCGGCTACGAGATAATGATGCCTCGCTTAATAGGTCTACGAGAATGCTACGTCGTAGCTTAATATATTATATGAATGTACATATTTACACGAATTTTCGTTCTATAAGAAATACATATTATATTATATTGTTTTTTTAATGGTAATCAAATGAATATACCTAGGTATCGACCACACAATACAGAGTTAAAAGTGTTTAAATGTCACTCAACATCGGAAAGGCATCCGTGGTGGTATTGGAAAAGCGTTGGCAATGTAGGCCAACAGCGTTGTTTAACGCGTTTTTCGCACTATTTCACATACAAATTGCTTGTGTAAAATATATGTGTATTTTTGTAGGTTAACAAAGCGATAAAAAGGGTTCGTTACAGTGTAGACAAGACCTAAGATTTTTTTAGTATTCTATTCCCATATCACCCTTTCCCAAACCCTACGACGTGATTAGGCATCCCTTTAAGCCCTCAAGTGTAAGTTTTCTAGAGCCATAAGTGTTGCGGAGGGCCGGATAATGATCCAGCAGGCTCACGCAGCGACCAAATAAAAAGGAAAACCAACTACAACAGAAACTGAAACACGGAAGCGGGCAATTCAAAATTTCTGAAGTACAATATTTTACCTTTTTAACGTTGAGGTGGATTTTTAAAAATACAGGCCTTTGGGAAATCAGAAGAGGTAGTCCGGAACAACTGGGGTAACAAACGGGTAAGGAAGAATGCTCTTTATTATTATGGAAGTAAGGTTTGGTGTGAGACGAGTTGTTAAATTGTAAGTTTATATCAAATGACCCGCGGCGGGAAGAAACTTGGAGTTTCATTTTCTCAGATGCAATCTTGTTGAGATTCCGTTTGTAGGTGACCGAAACAGTAATTCATTTGCGTTTTTATGTGCACTATATTTTGTTTCATTTTGTACTTGTTTTACTTGTTGCATTTCGCGCCATTTCTTTTCATATTTTATTATTGTTTTCTCTATGTTATTTATTTACTAATGGTCGTCCACTATCAATATATAAAGAGTGTGCAAAAACTACAGTTACAGTTTGAACTTGCTTCTGCTCCGCGATTTATAATAATATCCACTTAAGAAGAGTTGTTTTATTATTAGCCCAATAAAATGGAAATAGTAAAAAATGTTGTTTGCTTTTTTGAACTCTAGATGGCGCAAGTTCGCGATCTCTAGCTTCACCGTCACCGAATTTATGTGACAATTGTGAGGACTGGCCCCTCGCATTTTTTTTATTGCGTTGAAATATCCAGCTATAAACTTATAAGCAAAGGATCTCTGTTAAAATTCCAGGAAATGAACAAGCAGTGTGAATTTTCAATGCGAGTTTGGAATGCAAAAATTTATGAATTTCAACTGGTTCGCAACACGGTCTTAATTAGCTGACACACTTCTGTAACTTCAGAGAAAATATTATTTTGCAGAATTTGTATCAAGTTACATCGTTATCAAGTTCGGCTACCTTTTAGCATTATCATGACATGTCATCATAACTAAGATTTTTTTTTTTCAGTCTGAGCGTTCGCGGAAGGTAGCTCTGTTGAGCCCGCATAGTTCGAAACAATTCTGGTTTCAATGTGTGAGGATGGAATCCCTGTCGATGGCGAGAGTTGCGATGGTGGAAGGTAGCCGTGGGCATCAAGTCGAACAATTCTTTAGAACATTCTCCGTTGTACAAGCGGTAGAACACACATAAGGAGGCAAAGTCACACATAAGGAGCCAAAGTCAAGGTTACATTTTTTTCAATTAGCATGAACACACTTTGAACTAATAAAAGCTTTTTAAACAATGCATTTAACTTAGGTCAAAGTATGCACTGAAAAGTGTAAAACAAATGATGGTATGAACGTGACTCTCAAGATGTGAGACAATCTGCCTTGCAGGAAAATATACCTAATCCTGAAACTTAGTACCTCTATACTCTATGGACTGTTAGTTTTCTTTGGTGGTGCCTCTTTTACCTGCTAATTGATTGAAAGTCGAAACTCTAACCTTTTTGAACTCTAGTATAATTAGGAACAGTTTTAAAGACTGAAGAAGATTTAAGTGTTTAATGAAACGGCTGCTTTTTTAGTAGACTTAACGTAAATTTTGTGAGTGCAGCCCTCACAAATGTACGCAAACAAACATACTTACTCCATAGTAGGCCAAATAACGTGAGCCATCCAACAATGAAATCACAAGTTAGGCAGCGGGGCGTCGCCTTTTTAAATTATTGCGTTCTCAACGAGACAATTTGGGGAATGTATTGTAGGAACGAACACCCCCATCCTCAGGATTACACTGAGCGTCGAGAATTTGAGAGAAATGTGCAAAATAACATTTTCTTATGCCGCCATATGTATGTGTAGCGCTGGAGGCGTTCTCCTCTTTTTCAGGCATTATCATTGCCCTTTTTAATTTAATGGGGACCTTTTATTTAAATTTCAATTGTCCTCATTTTTATTGCCAAACTGTCATTATCTCATCTATACGAGTATGTTAAAGTATAACCCGACCAAATCTAGTGTGTGCATAATTAATTAGCTTTCGCAGACAATTTCATTAGGGCAAGCGTAAGATAACAGATGGACCGGCGCGTTCAATTACCCAAACGTTGGGTTACCGCATTGTTAATGTTATTAATGGGTTAATACCGCAAAGACAAAGCCGGGTATTGTCGGCGGTATTTGCCGGTTAAATTTGGAAGGATATTTTGTGGTAGCGCGGTACTTGGGCGCGGTTTTAAAATTAATATTGACGCTTTCCAACGGGAAGACTCCGAGGTTGTAGCTACCTGATGTTTGAGAGATGAATTTTGTGTCCAATATGTCAGACTAAATTAGATTCTTTTAGTTGTATAATTTTTGTTGCTAATCCTAATAAAAACTAATACACTTAATTTATGAAATTCGAAGATATATTTAAGTAGGTGTTCTGCCGAGACGAGCATATTTACGTTGCATAAATCGCTCACGTAGTTAAAGGTGGAGGTTTCATATTTTGAATTTCATAATTTATTACGGCTTAATTAAGTCTTAATAATTTAAAAAGTAAAAATTATCCATAAAATTTTCAAAATCGGGACCATCCAACTTAACTATGTCAAAAGTCTTTATTGTGCGTCACAGTGTAGCCAAGACTACAGTAATGTACCTATACAATCAAATGCATTTCAAATTACGCGACGCAAAAAACAAGACCTGCTTCTGAAAAAAGAATTCTCTAAGGCTAAGCTCTAAAATCGTGAGAAACTAGTCACAACCATACTGCACGTTCTCAAAGCTTATCCCATAAACAAACAATCTTACAGGTCACTGAATAAAACACACAAACGAGGGTAGGCATGCAGTTACCCGCACTACGCCGCCGCCGCGCCCGCCGTGTTGTTATAATTAATTCTATATACAACTTGGGTATGCGCTTGCACTGCACACATGAATATTAAATCGACTAAGAGATAAAATGCTAATTCTCGCAATATGCATACATATTTATAGTGGACTAAATTAGAGGGCCAGATAACGCTCCGGGTTAGATACCGATGTGAGATTATACGTATAACATTTGCATTTGGGTATGATTTAGCTTTTATTGTTTGTAGCACGTTACTGTGGTAATTAGTACAATAATTTGTGTGGTTTATATACTGATTGTGTAATTCTATACTGTTTTATTTGTACAGTTCGTGAGCTGACACTGAATCTGCAACGCGCGAGTGGTTGTCGACAATCGTCATCGTTAGTAAACGATTATCCTTTTTATGGGATTGACATAAGAGATTGTTAAAAATCACAATACAAAGGTTGATCGTTTACTAACGATGACGATTGTCGACAACCATCATGTCTAGGGGGCCTGGTGTTGCAAACGTCCATAGGCTACGGTAACTGCTTACCATCAGGCGGGCCGTATGCTTGTTTGCCACATTTGCTATCTTTATAAAGATTGAAAAGACGTGGGTCTTCGATTTTGGTTCGGTTTATAGTTTTCACCAGACCTACCTTCCGCTAACTGGAACTCAGTTTGCGCTAGGATTTAACCCCAGACATTTGACGTCACTTAAGTGAGCTTTCATCATCAAGAACATCAACAAATATGAACAAGTATTAATGTTAAACTCACTTAACCTACAACCTTCGGTTGTAGCCAAGTTTTAACGAGAACAAGTGACTCTCACACACAACTCGCGTTACCGGCAATTCATCAAAGCGTTCAAGTTTGCCGTTTTCACACGTTTAATTCAGTTTACAAGTTACAGCTTCGATGTACACACACTAGAAGAGACTCGTATGTTTTATTTTAATTTCGTACTGTTTTTATTTACTGTTAGTATGAGTTAATTTTCATAAAACGAACGATGATGGAATTAATGTTCTCCTTTTATTTTTTTTAAAACATGTTTTTTGATTTCCACTCTTAGATTTGAATACATAGTAAAAATAATAAAAGCAACAAAAAAAGCGGGTGTAAGTAGTTAATCTTTTTATTTTAGCATGCTGGGTTGGTGGCGTATATATTTAGTTCACTACTAACTTATACTGTAATCCTTATAATGTTATAGATGTGAAAATTTGTATGTATGTATGTCGGTTACTCAATCAAGTCGTAATTTTGAATTTTGATGAAACGTAACCCGCATATCGAAGACGTCGGGAAGCTTTGTACCTACTAGTAATCAATATATCGTGTGAAGTGTAAATTTTAATTTAATTTCCAATTTTTTTTTTACGCAAAACTATACCTACTTCATAGTACACTAAGAAGTAATCAAATCCTGATCTGATGACAAAGGGATCAAATGGGGACCCTTCCAAACAAAAAAAAATATTTCCAAATTGGTTAATAAATGACGGAGTTATGAAGTAACAAACCCGTTGGGTCTCGCGATTTACGCTGTCCTATAATAACAATTGTTTTCATATTATTATTTTAACCGCTATTCAAAGTATAAGCTCTTCCAGATACATTAGACTTTATCAGAAACTCAGTGGTAAATATATTATGCGTGATTATCCCATATTTTGCACTCTACGCGTAAGCAATAAAGCCTTCTTTATATTTAAACATTTCACGACACGTGCCATCCATGTTTACACATCACAATCCCGTCATTTTCCGACAAATCAACAGGGAAGTTCGAACGCCTTTTCAATTTAGCCTTAGTACCAGCTTGTTGAATATTATTTGTCTGTCTGAAGCATCTTGAAAGTTACGCAAAGCTATTATCTTGAATATTGATGAAGGGGTGAGATAGAATTCGTTATTTACTGGCTGCCTGATGGCTTGATGGTCTTTTATTATGAAAATCAAACTTTCAAAAATGGAATTACTCGATTCTATTTTCATACATGCACGATTTGAACTTTATTTAGATACAGTTAAGGTAACACTTTTCTGCTTGAAATTAAAATCGGAATACTAAATAGCGCTGTCGCGGATATGCAAAATGAAACCGTATTTCATTGACCGCAAACTGATTTTATCTCTAACTACTTAGCTTGTATGCAAACAGACGCAGTTAGAGAATATCTCTTCACAGAGAACCGCTACAGTTTATCGACAAGTTAATTAACTAAACTACATTCCTAATGCGGCCCCCACTTCAGTATATTAACCGATATTACTCAGTAATTGTAGAGTGCGTTTAATTATTGCAAATGCGCGCCCCGAACGATTACAGAACCACACACTTACGATTATATATCTACAAGCGCATATTAATGTCTGCACAGATTATATCGACTGTCTTAAACGTCTACGGCACCTGTTCACTGCAATAATGGTGGTATTGAACTTGCGAGAGCGGAAACCAAACGCAGTTCGCACGACTCATACTCTAATGCATTTGAATGAATATTCTCTACAGAAATCTCAACCTTGACACTTAGAATTAGAAGCCAACTAGATTAGAAGTGCGAGTAAATAGTAAGTAAAGAGACACCGCCTTCCGTCTGTCTGCCGCTAATGAGTCGGTCAATTAACTAACACATTAACGGTCCACTTCGTTATGCGTGCGGTGGAGGAACAAAACGTTTTTAGTTCGAAATTCAACTGCGTTCCAATTAATTTGAATTTCGAACCGAGAGCACTTGTGGTACTTTTTTGAATGAATATAAAATATAATATTTCCGTGTTTTTATTGTGCAGTGTAGAATGGGGTTTTACGATTTTATCGTCCGGAAATCTCCGAGTGTTCGCCTTTTGCATATTTTAATCTATTCTACTTAAAGCTGGCTTTTTCGCACCTGAACCTGGGGTGTTTTAAAACGAATTTACCGCCTCTTTGTTAGCGGGTCTACGTGTCTGTTAATTCGTTTACTCTTTCCGAGCAGGGCTCTAATGGGGGGGCTTTTCTTGCAATTAGCCGCAATTAAGATACTTGGCAAGAGAATACCTCTGGGATTCTCGGCTGGGGATCGATGCCGACAGTTGAATCGATTCTAAATCGTCGACGTATCGCATAGCGACATTGTTTCGCGTTTCGGTCGCAAAGAGGATTTGTTTGTAATGATAATTAAAAGCCGATTTGCGGAATATAAATGGTGGTTCTCACGCTATTTTTGTTTAAGCAGAACGGAAATTGAACAGCGTTTCGCCATTTAAATGGATTGTTTATTACAGAATTGATTTAAATATTTGCGTTTATTATTATCAGTGGCGATTCTGATCAATATTCAATATTGTTTCCTATCTGACATATTAATTCTCTTGCTATTACAAACCGAAAAAATAATTATCGTAGATAAACAACAAAACGAAAAGTACCCCTACAATACTAGGTAACGGCTCCCATAATTTATCAACAATCAAACTTTATCGTGGCACAGATAATAAATTAAACAGAGAATGTCCAAATAAAGGCGACAGGCAAAGGTTATCTGTGGCCAACATTAAGCTTCCTTGTCGCACTATCTCATATTTCTAGTCTATGATCGATAAATAGGCGCGACCTATTATAATTAAAGCCGTCGGTCGATAAAATCGACGTGTAGCGCTTCGGTATCGCTAGTGCCGTGGTTTATCGATAAGTGTGAGATGCGGCTGGGTGGCCGGACCACCCGCGGGGTTGCGCAACCACATTCATCGAATCATGGAACTTATAAAACCGTAACCTAAATTAAGTGAGCATCAACATGTAAATATATTTAGAACAATAGGCTTGGTCATGTCGCGCGGTTTAGACGATTGTAAGCGGTATGTGTAGTGCGGCCTTTACTTTATTTTTATTGGTGTTCGAATTCTTTATTTAAACTGAGTTGACGGTTGAACACGTAAGATGGAAAGAGTTATGAATGTTACATGGAGGTTCAGTTGTCTGTGTTGCTTTTGTGTATAATAAATATAATGGGAATGGACTATCTATCCTGTGGCCATTTATCCAATATTTGAAACGTAAGCGGTCTTTACACTATACTAAATGCAGTGACTAAATTGGGAGGGGGCAAATTGGACCTATTCAAAAACTCAATAACATAGAGATCTCAATAAACTTGAAACTTGTGTAAAGTTAATGTCGTGATTCGAATACTAGCAGTACGGGTCGTTAATAATTTAATAAGGCGTAGTTTCTCTCCATCCTCATAATAAGCAGCAAAGCGAAATTAGTAGTTTCAACCAAGATGGAGGACTAACCGTATATTTTACTTGAATTCATACGTAATTGCAATAATAAATCAGAGGGCCAATAAAATAAATGAGTGGAACGGACTCTGGACTTCGTAACGCATTATCTAAGATTTCTAGAGGCAATCAAAGGTGAGAAGGAATTTGGTGCAAGTTAGAAACGTATATAGGGGCGTTCTGAATTGTTTTTGAAATTAAGAATGTAGGAATGGAACGTGTGAAAGATGCATAGAATGGAACGTGGAGTGAGAGAGTGAAAGGGATGGATGAAAGAGAGAGATAGACTTTGACGGAAGGACGAAAGACGTGAAGATTAAGATTGTTAAAACTAAAGAAAATAAAGTATCAAGTATTATTGGAAGAATCTGCAGTTTTTATTAGCCGTTCTCAAACCCCGTCATCCTACATGAATAACTAGTATCTTTCCCGTGTTTTTATTCGCGTTAAAAAAACTTTTGTCACACAAACAGCAAACCTTATTAGCAGATTATGCATTAGGCAAAAGGGTTCTGGGTGTCTTTTTATTCAGTTTCGTTTTTGGCTATTTATTCCAGCAGCTTTACTTAAAAGCTAGTCCACTTTGACGGAGATATTTTCATTAATAGTTAACGTATACAAAGTTACATAAATAATAATAATAGTTATTACTTATATACCGTATACGCTGGTGACGCGGGACCTTTGAGTATTTAGCGCGGGACAGATGCAAAGACTTAACCTTTCTATTTGTCACTCATCGCTCCCGCAGCCGCTTATAACATGTCCCCCAGCAGCGTAGCGAGTGTGATTTGTGCAGGTGCACACCGCAATCATGCACCATTGTGTTCGAAGCCCAGCGCGACGGCCCTGGCCAAGGAACTCGGCTCTTGGGGCATGCCAACAAACGATTTATCCCTTTTCCTACCTTTTACTTGAACTTGTGACGCTGGAGTTTGACCCTTACATTTATTTCTTCACAATAAGTCTAGCGAGTTTTTATTGTGTGAGTAACTATGATTTACTTTCAATCAAGGCTTTCTAAAAATAATGATTGAATATAAATTATTTTGCCTTATATTAGTATTTACTAGCTGTCCCTCGCAGTTTCACCCGCGTTCGGCTATCTGCATGCCTTGATCGTGATCGTTCTATTAGTTTTTTAGTGATGCTTGAACAAACAGACAAATAATATTTGTCTGTTTGTTTATTTATTATACAGACAAAAAGATTTTTTAAGCAACCGTGTTGAGGTCTGTGTTATGTATCGTACATACCACTTATACTTAATTTTGTTAAAAAATATTTAATGTACATATTTGGCTTCCTTACGATTTTATTAAATGTGTATAGATTTTAATATTAAAGCTCCGAAGAGACGTAGCTACAAACCGAAGAAACTTAATTTTGTTTTAATACCACTGAAGTGGCAAACAAGCATACGGCCCGCCTGATGGTAAGTGGTAACTGTAGCATATAGCCGCTTGCAACACCAAGGCTATATAATTCGCTCGTTGTTGACCGTGTAAAAATCTGGCAGCGGCAGCTTACTCACCGCAGGAGCACATCACCACATTAAAATAATGTCATAGAATATTTACCTGAAACAAATAAAAAAATAATCAAATAATTATTAGAGATATGTCTCGTATAATAATAGGTGGAACGGCTAGACGCATCTTGGAGCGCAGTGTACGGAATACCGCAGATTGCGGGCACACCCTGGGGCTGCGGCCCGCGTGCATACCTGTGCACCATGTGCATGGATGCTTGTGTTCATATATGGTCTGTGTATATGTATGTTATTATATTAAATTGAATTTGGAATGTCTTATTTAAAGTGATTGACCAATATTCAAAATGTTTATTATTTTTAAAATAATAATATCTGCTAATGGGTGCTAAGAAGTTCAAAAATCGAATTACGAATTTCAACAAGCTAACTTTCCGAATAGTTGCAAGGTTGCAACCCTTCCTCCCCATTAGTTTCGTTCACGGTGAACGGGCACTTTTTGCCGTTTTCAATTCTACTGACGATCAATTAGACACAGTTTAATGGATTCGGGTGTCGTCTAGTGGGTGATCGATCACGTGGAATAAGTACATTAAGCACTAGTTAGTAGGATGTGGCTCTACAGACGCGATCATCGCCTGATCGATCGGGTGATGGTACTGCACGGTGCGAGGGAAAGCATCACTTCTTTTTTAAATAGAAATAAAGGCAGACGTTCATCAATCATACAGCCTTATAATTTTGGATAGATAGTGTAATAATCATTTTATTGGTATATTAATGTGGTGAGTGTGAGTAATGCTTTTCGATAGCTTTTAATTGACTACGGTGATAGTACATTCAAATATAGGAACCGTTGGAATTAGCTGAGTTTGCTTGTGAAAGAATCAATTTATTGATTAGTTGAACTAATTGATTACAGTTTGCATTCTTATAAAATATCATCAAAGTTTTAAAGCAAAAAAATTGCTTGCGTGTACCTTAGTCGATATTATAATAATTATAGTTTGTTTGCACGTGATAATTATTTGTTCAGCGCATGTTGCAAGTTACATGATAAAAGAAAATAAAAACCAGAATAAAAATATGTTGA
Source organism: Achlya flavicornis (assembly GCA_947623365.1). Lineage (NCBI taxonomy): Eukaryota > Metazoa > Arthropoda > Insecta > Lepidoptera > Drepanidae > Achlya > Achlya flavicornis. The sequence goes on along the minus strand of OX392468.1, from coordinate 2,589,155 downwards.
AACAATGAAATATAAACAAATAGGGAGCATTTTCGTGCGTCAACCGCGCGTTTGTAAGTGACACAGTCACGGAAATGTCACTTGATTAAAAACCATAAACAAGAAAATAAATATGGCGGAATGAGCGGGGCGTGTTCCATTCGCTGGTTATGTTACGAATAAATTGCATGTTTGTTTATACTATATTTATGTAAATAATATGAACAAACTATGATTAAAGCATACCACTTATTTGTTTTGGTTGTATTATACTATAGGCAACTTGAAAATGAATCCAAGAAAATTAACTATTAAAAGAAACTTACCTGTAAGGGAAGTTCAATAGTAATTATACGAGCTGGTTCTTCCGAAAGATTATTTTACTTGTAGTAGTTCCCTTGTACTGCCGTTGTCACATATTTTCAGAGCCTTCTCTGTGGATTTTAAAACAAAACATCTGGCAACCCCGGACCTTATCCCTACTCCATCCGTCGAATATTTGTCATTTAGGTATAGAGCCAGTCCAATATTTATTTTCATCCATCAAGGGTTTGGGATGGGCGGGTTTTTGGTATAATCTTTCGGAAGAACCAGCTCGTATAATTACTATTGAACTTCCCTTACAGGTAAGTTTCTTTTAATAGTTAATTATACTTCACTGGTTCTTCCGAAAGATTATTTTACTTGTAGATGTTCAGAGTACTTCGGAGTATGAAAATAAATTACCGACTCTGTAATAGAAAAAACATTCTTAATTAGTACAAGAATGTAAGTTTTTCTACAAGAATAGGGTAATTGTGGAATTACATACTACATAATTAAATCGAAATAACAAAAATAACAATCAGCTTAAGATTGATCTAGCAGCACCGTCGACTGGAGCATCCTCCAAGACAGGTCTGTTATAGAAAGTGGCAAATACCCTGGAGAAGCTGCTCCAGCCCACCGTCTTTCTTATCAGTTGCAGATTGATACCTTGCCGACTAGCAGCCGAGGTGGCTGCGTGGCGAGTGCTGCATACATTTAAACCGACTCAGTGTCTGAGAAGTAACTCCAAAATACGACTTTTTAAAACTAAGTTGATCGATGTTATTAGTTCGCATTGATTCCGTCCTTTGTAGATAAGAGATTAATGATTTTGCTGGACACAATTCCGGTTTTTTGAAAAAATAAAAGGGCAAAATCAAAAGGGGTTGAAATTTATTTATGCCTGAAGTTTTTATAATAAGTTTATATAAAAGTTTATATAATTCTGGTGGCACTTAGTTGCATGTTGGAAAGCTTAATTAGTTTTAAGTTTTGAACACGATGTGCTATATATATTACTAAAGCGAATAGCGTTATTATTTTTTTAGATAAATCTTCTATAGATACGTCATCATTTGAATAAATCGCACTTAATTTATTAAGAACAAGCCATGGGTCCCAAGTGGTATCGTAACGAGGAAGAGCTGGAACTCTTCTGTATACATACACCTTTTAAGAATCGAGATATGAAATCTTCGTTTAGCTGATTACCTAAAATTAGTTTATTCAAAATGGTGCCATACTTTGCAACCTTATTATATTATATTATAAATTAATGTTTGAAATTCTAAGATAATTGGAGCGGATGATTAGAAAAATCGTATCCCTTATTATTGCAAAAATCATTGCATTCTCGAAAAAATGCCTTATACTGATTAAAGGTATTTTTAGATATAGCATCCAATAAGAAATATACTGGTTCTGTAGGTGCTCCTCTCTTTATTTTCTTCCGCACGAAACTCCTGCCATCAAGACAGCTTTATGTGTAGAGGATGATGTTCCCTGGAAGGGGGTGTTAATAAATTTGAATCAACGTTTTAAATAAGCACCTCAGATATACAAAGTTTGTTAAATAATCCATCCATCAATAATCCATCCAGTAAAAGGATCCATGGCTGGTTAGGCCAGTGAGGAGCAATTACGATTCCTGTTGCCTCGACGTTTTTAAAATAAGTGAGAAAGGGGGAAATGCGTTAAAAAAATAGCTATTCCAATTAACAGTAAGTGGATCGATGCAGAAGGCATCTGGATCATTATGCCAGGATATGTATTTAGGACAATATGATTTAAACGACTAGCAAACAAATCAATTTCTAGTAAAGAAAACTTTACAATAATTTTCATTAAATGCTTAATCATATAATTCCCATTCAGTGCCGGCGTCGGCAATAATATTGTCCGCTGAAGATATGCAAGAGGCAAATATGATATTATTTTTTGATTCACATAAGTCCCAAATATCCCTTGCAATTTTGTTAAAATGGGGATATTGAACGGCCACCATCCGATTAATATATGACTCCGCGAATAATGATTATTGATTTCAAATGTTTTTCACAAAAATCTTAATAGCGAAATAAGCTGCAATCAGTTCTAATTCATCTATGTATTTTGTAGACTCCGTATCTGAACAAAGACCGCTTGCTCTCTTGTCCCCACAAGATGCTCCCAAACCTCGAAAATGAAGTTATCATGTCGAATCGTATTGTATGTTGAGTCAATATGATTTAACCACCACTGAAATTCTTCTTGAAGGTAATGTGGAATTTCCATTGATTTGTCATTATCATTATCTCGTTTCAAATTATTAATTATATTAAGATATTTGACTCTACCGAATAATTTGGTATGTGCCCAGCCGAAAGCGATGGCCGGACATGCTGACGTCAGTTACCCTAAAAGTCGAGCAAACAATCTGACACTGCATGTTCTTGCATCAAATTTAATGCGTGATTGTTTTTCATCTGCATGGAAGCGAGATTGTGGGATTGTTTGAATCAAACACGAAGCCGAGAAATTTACAGATTTTCTTGGGTATCAATGAACTTTTGTCGTAATTTATGACAAATCCAAATTTATGTTATAATATGTGTGTATCATTAAGATTTTTCCTGCATTCAGAATAGGAATTTCCTAATTAAAATAAGTCATGATATATAACTAATAAATGTCCTGAAAGGCGTGAGAGTTGTACGATCGGCTTCATCAATTTTGTGAGAAAAAAAAGGAGCAACATAAAGGCTAAACGGTTATACAGAAAACTCGTAAAGTTTTGACTTATACTGAAATCGAAGCTACTTGCGGTCCTTTTTATTTATACTCAGTAAAAATAAGCATCTTTTAGGTCCGCAGAACACATATAAGAATCTGTATTTATCAGTTTCATTATCAAATTCAAATTCAAATTCAAAATCATCTTATAATCTTCTAATTTGAAGTAAAAAGTATAAAAAGTGTAAACTTATTCAATGACTTGATGTTTAAAATCATTCATTTGTCACCGTTTGGTTTATCAACTAAAAATATTTTTGACACAAATTGGTTTTTACATGGTAGGCATTCTGACACATCACCAATCAAAATTAGTTTTTGGATTTCTTTTTCAAAAAATCTATGTTCTTCAATATTACAAGGATGTGTTATATATGAGTGGTGCTGACTGAAATATTTTGCGTGTGAAAGGAACAGGTACTGTAACCTCTGACCCATGACAGAACTGTCTCGTCATCAGTTAATTGATGCCATTGAAAGTAAAAATGTTTTAATCTGCCTGCTGCGTGATGAGTTACCTGAGGAGAGCTGACTAGATTCGCCTGGCTTGGCGTTGGCTCGGCTGTGCTCGGCGCGGGAGAGCCGGCGCGGGTGCTGCACGCTGCACGGCGCTCGCGGTACGCTCCCACCGTCATGTTGCTGTACCTATTCGTAGTCGTTGCACGGCGAGATGGGCCCCCTCCAGTTTAAAGAATTTGCCGTGCTAGTACCACCTCTTCCTTCGGATTGGAAGCGATTTGATGACGTTTTAGGTATCGGCCGCTGATATTGAATATGCTTTGACAGCCAGGCTTTCTCCGTAGATTAAATGGTCGCTTGGTATATCTTTTACCTTTAGTATTTTTATTTAAACCTTGAGAAAAGTGATAATCTGATGACGGATTCCAAAAAATGGAGGTTTTTTAATCTGGCCACCGTTGCTGAGATGTTTTATAATATTATATCGAAGTTCCTTGTCAGAAACCTTGAGGGCTGCGTCAAAAGCTCTTACAACGCAAGTGATTCCAGCACAGAGTTGGGATTCTATTTGCTCTAGTTTTGAGCCTCTTTTAGCTGACGATTCTTGAACAGCAGCTTTAATTTCATGGTTTAATTTTAGTGGCTTAAGAAAGGTACGATTTGTCGGTATTTTTTAATTATATCAGTCCGATTTTCCTTTTTTAATACCCTTTTGTAAAATATTGTTCTAGCTAACAGCCATATGAGTGTGAAATTCTTCACTAAACTGTTTGTCAAAAGTCGGATCATCTGCTAGTCTTGAAAATATATCATACTGATCATTTGCAGTAACTCAAATAGGAAAACAGTTTGCTGATTACTAATACTAGTAATTTATCATTACGTGGGACATACAGTCGGCACTTGTAATGTTAGCAACGTGATCACAACGGTATTATGTAGTCATTACGTGTGACATTCAGTCAACACTTGTAATGCTTATTTGATAATTGCGTAGGTCATTCAGACGTTACTTGCAATCTCAATAAAAAATATTATAAAATTGAGGGTAGACATACCTAATTACTTTTATCACGTTATATTTATACTCAATAGCTTAGAATTGCATGAAGTAGGTAATAAGAATGTACTTAACAAACCTTGACTTGCTTCTTTATCCAGGGAATCACTGGATTCACTCGAAAAAATGCGACGGCGCTACGCCTTCGTGGAGGCAAATCATTGCGCGGTGGCGAGGAATTATTATGCGTTCGTGGAGATTTCGATCTTTTTGAAGAGGTAGCCGACGATGATCGTGAACGTTTTCGCTTGAGCTGCTTTTTTAATCGACGAATTTCTTCCCATAGTTCCGAATTGTTCATGTTACGTGTGAACAACGGCGCACAAGAAAAAAGAATGACAAATATTCGACGGATGGAGTAGGGATAAGGTCCGGGGTTGCCAGATGTTTTGTTTTAAAATCCACAGAGAAGGCTCTGAAAATATGTGACAACGGCAGTACAAGGGAACTACTACAAGTAAAATAATCTTTCGGAAGAACCAGTGAAGTATAATACTAATGAGACAGGGTTGAATTTATGAGGGAACTTGGTATCTAAAACTCGCTCTATTACCAGTAAGACAGACATTCAATTGAAATTTAAGTTTTTTTTTATAATTTTATCTTATGGCTAACAAATAGGTAAATTGTCCACCTGGTAGTAAGTGGCCATCGTCGCCTATTTAACATTATAAGCGATTACTAACAGTGGCGGATCCAGAATTTCGGTTTGGGGGGGCTGAGGGGCTTGACCCAACTGAGGCCCTTATCAAGATTTATCAGGGAATGACCCAGATGCTTTAGGGGGGCTCGAGCCCTCTAGCCCTCCTGGGGCTCTACCGCGTAACTTTGGTGGTAATCGTAACGAACACCATTAATGAATTTCATCCAATCAGGGCCCACGAACGGTCATCGTCGCGTCATACCGTGAGCGCGTCATTGGATGAAATTACTAATGGTGTTCGTTACGATTACCACCAAAGTTTCGCGGTAGAGCCCCTGGATCCGCTACTGATTGCTAATGTGCTGCCAACATTGATAGAGCCATAGATATTGCAGGAAGGTTATTGCTAATCACGTTGCCAATACTCTCAACTACAGCTGCCGAAACAAACAGGTAGGCGCTTGTCAGACTTTTATTTCTATTTATTTATTTATTTGAGAAATCGACAGCGATACAACATTATTAACTTACTATTAATAAGTATACAATTATTGATATAAAATAAAAAGATAATACTAACAATATAAAACAATAAAGTAACAAAAACCGGCCAAGTGCGAGTCAGACTCGCGCACCGAGGGTTCCGTACAAACCTGTAGGTATATAAGTAAATGGTAGTATTTTTTTTTTTTTTTTTTTTTTTTTTTATTGGAATACTTACGGCTATAATACATAAGATTGCTTAAATAAGTAATAATGAAGCCAATAACAAGTATTCGCCAATGTTTAACAAGTTATGTAGTAAGACAGAGTAGCTTTTGCAATGATTAAATACTAACTAATATACAAGATAAACATAACAATTAATTATAAGAAGAAAAGAAAAAAAATACAGGAACACGATTTTTAAATTACTAAATTACAGTTTTTAGTGTAAACCTATCTTTAATTTAATTTACTTTGCGAGTGTTTGAGAACCAAAGAATTCCGATACTAGTCTTAGCTTTATTGAGTTTGAGCTATCAAAAAACGGGTCGAAGTCCATAACAGAAAGAAGATTATTGATAACGCTGGGGACTTTACAAAAGAATGAGTTCTTTCTATAATTTGTGTTTGCAAAGGGGGCATGAAATAACAAGTTTTTCCTTCGCATTGATAGCGGTGTTCTAACACATATTTTACTTACTAGCTCAGTACTATCCATTGCACCATGCAGAATATTCAAAAAATACGTAATATCTGCAATGTTTCGTCTAGTGTCTAACGGAAGGAGATGGTGACGACGACATCGCACATTATAACTATCATCCACAATACCGGTTCTGTATTGGAGGTATCTTAGGAACTTCTTTTGTATTTGTTCAATCCTTGAGATATAACACTCGTACATAGGACTCCAAACTTGAGAGCAATATTCTAGGATACTGCGGACAAACGAACAGTATAGCACCTTGAGTGTTTTAATATTGTTAAAGCAATATGATGTTCTTATAATAATAAAACCTAACCTATAGACCTGAGTATTTGATATTAATTTCAATTTATGACCTATTAAAAAAAAACTACTTACTAGATCTCGTTCAAACCAATTTTCGGTGGAAGTTTGTACTGTAATGTACATCATATATTTTTTATAGATTTATCATTCTCTTATTTTAGAAGTTACAGGGGGGGGACACACATTTTACCACTTTGGAAGTGTCTCTCGCGCAAACTATTCAGTTTAGAAAAAAATGATATTAGAAACCTCAATATCATTTTTGAAGACCTATCCATAGACACCCCACACTTATGGGTTTGATGAAAAAAAAAAAATGAGTTTCAGTTCTAAGTATGGGGAACCCCCAAAATTTATTGTTTTTTTTCTATTTTTGTGTAAAAATCTTAATGCGGTTCACAGAATACATCTACTTACCAAGTTTCAACATTATAGTTCTTATAGTTTCGGAAATAAATGGCTGTGACATACACGGACAGACAGACAGACAGACATGACGAATCTATAAGGGTTCCGTTTTTTGCCATTTGGCTACGGAACCCTAAAAATGAAGGTTTCTACGTTCGTTTATTTCGTTTCTTAACAAAGTAAGCTTTGATTCGCATTCACCTGAATTTTTGTTTCGTCTGAGGCGTCTGAGTAAATAATTTATGAATCGGTCACGTCAATCACCAATACCCCGCATTCCTTTTCCGCCGACACATGCGGGCGCGTAAATAACTCAATGTGCGCGTTAATTATGTCGAGTGATCTTGAATGAGATGGGCGTACCACAACTATCCGTGATAAACGGAACGTGATCTTTGGACGTTCGAAATTTATTTCTTTCTTTTTTTGAATTAGCGTTCATTCATTTTATTTTTATATTTCAGGATTTGTAGCCAGTATTTTATTTTTTTAAGAAGCCACTTAACAATAGTCATTACTATCGGTTGCAGAAAGTTGCATTTGCTAAGAAGAGCCGGGGACTTTTTGGTGGGAACTTGCAGAGTGACGTAGCATTTTCATTTTTATTTTCAATAATTTGTGTATTTTGAGTTTTATTGTGTATTATTGGTGGTATTTTACCCAATAAAGATCATCCATGTGCACCAGTGAAGTGAAATGAAATGAATTATGTGTATGGTTACTTTTCAAGTTGTCTCAAAATGTCCGTGAAGAGTTTTAGTACAATGACCACCATTGTAGTAAAACATGACTTTTATGGACGGTGACTGACTGAGGACTATAATGTGAAGTGATTTTGTGACTGGATATTATAATATAACTCGACACTGGCAGAAATGAGCCCTAATTTGGGCTTGGTTGCCAAAATTAAAAATAAGAAGAAGAAGAAGAGCCGGCAATAAACTCATTAATGACATATTTTAAACGATAAAAATAATATTATTATTATGAATAATTTAGTTACTCAATCAAAATCACGAACCGTAGGTATTGTCTATCTGAAATAGATATTGGGTCATTATTATCGAATTTCATAGTTTTGCGACTAAGTTAGACATTGAGATTGCGGGAATTCCAACTCAGAGATTATCTTCGTGATAGTTTTGTCGAGGTTGAGTCACTATTACCGCATATACGAGTAGTTTATCGAAATCGAATTTTAATTAACATAATGGAACAAGATTATTACTTATTGTTCATCACTATGGTTGTGTTATTTTTTTATCGACTAATTTATTTAGGCGGCTATCAATTAAAAATACATAGAGAGACATCCCTACAGTTACAAGTGCCTACCCTTAACCAATAAACTATATTAACACAATATATGGGGACTTTTTGGCGGGAACTTGCAGAGTGACGTAGCATTTTCATTTTTATTTTCATAAATTTGTGTATTTTGAGTTTTATTGTGTATTTTTGGTGGTATTTTACCCAATAAAGATCATCCATGTGCACCAGTGAAGTGAAATGAAATGAATTATGTGTATCGTGACTTTTCAAGTTGTCTCAAAATGTCCGTGTAGAGTTTTACTACAATGACCACCATTGTAGTAAAACATGACTTTTATGGACGGTGACTGACTGAGGACTATAATGTGAAGTGATTTATTGTGACTGGAAACTATAATATAACTCGACACTGGCAGAAATAAGCCCTAATTTGGGCTTGGTTGCCAAAATTAAAAATAAGAAGAAGAACACAATATATTTCAATCATAAGCACTTAGATAAGAAGGTTTAGTTTAAATATAGATTCAGAATTTATTTCACTAATTTTTTGTTTTGAGTTGCGATCTTATGCCATATCTACAATAATCTACATAGAGTCAACATGAAATTAAAAAAAAATGTATACCAATTCTATTTTTAAAAATATCTTTAAAGTGCTCTCTCATATTCTGATTCCTCCAAGGTATTCTACATACTTAAATGGATTGGTATTTTGACCTAAATGGCATAAGATATTGGCATAGTAGAGGTGGACCGACCGTTCCTTCACGTATCAAGGAACGGGAAGTGCACGGCTTAGATGGATTGACGACCATTAGGACTCCTCTGGTATGTAAAAGCCTATACGGGTGGTTCCTTTATTGTGATCCAGAAATATCCAGGAACTTCCAGATATTATTTACTTCAATAGTGGAATATAATGATTAATTTTCTAGCTAAGTTTACGTTAATCTGAAAGCAATCTGTGCCTAATCTTACCGCATACCAAATTATATCTCAATCAATGTTGCCAGTCTTAAGACATGATTGATTAAACGTCCTAATTGCCAAAATTACTTTCACTACTATATAGGATATCAAATTGTGCTTACAATCCTTGTATTATGTCAGAAGATACACAAATTTTGATACGGTTTTCATAATTTCCTAGGAGATTTGTTGATGCAGGTTTTAGGCATTGAGCTATTATTACTACGTATAGAGATGCTATCATAAGCAAAGGTAATGTCCTATTTTTAACAGACTTCAAAAAAAGAAGGAGGTTCTCAATTCGGTTGTTTTTTTTTTTTTTTTTTTTTTTTTTTTGGTGTTTGTTACCTCATAACTCCGTCATTTATAAACCGATTCGGAAAATTCTTTTTTTGTCTGGAAGGGTACACTTCCCGTTTGGTCCCATTGTCATCAGATCAGAATTTGAGTGTACTTTGAAGTCGGTTTAAGTTTTTTTGTAAAACAGTCCAATTATTTAGAGTCAACTAAAGTTCTCTTTACCGCTGAAACAATATCTATTCGTCTAAGCAGACAGTAGAAACACTTAGCGCTATCAGAGCGCTTTTAGGAGTATTTTTCTCGCAAACACCGTGATTTTCACGGCGCTCACGCGTTTTTTTCATCGTTCCACAACAACAAGTGTGGCCGGATGGTCTTCTCTACACGTAGTAATTATAGCTCAATGGTTTTAGGAATGCTTTATTGGGCTTTGATTAAGACTGCTTAGTAATAAGACAATAGCAACAGATTAACAAGTCTGAGAAAAAGGAGAGCGGAGTCATAATTCACGTCGTATTAACGCGATGATAGCTCAGTCGAAGTGATTCGAAACCTACAATGACCATGAGCTTTCGATGAAGGTAAACATCGTGAGGAAACCATATCACGGTGGTGGGGTACTTTGTAGTACCTATCTGGCTGGCTATCACCATCAAGTTTAAAAACTGTCGCCGAGCACCTATCGGTGTGTTGCGACAGCTGCACTTGAGAGCCAGTTCTATCTAGGATTTGTGTGCTTTTCACTTTCGGCCACGGCCACGTCATCACTTACCATTGTGGGAAACTCAGGCCTAAATTCTATCAAAATAAAGGTGTAAGGTATAGTGCGCACTGTGCGTAGCCAAGCCACCGATTTCTGAAATACTTAGGTATAACTAAGGCCTTAAGCTGGCTGGCTACATTTAGGGGACACTTTCTAAACACTTTGAAAGCAAACAATTCTATGCAATTTTCCGAGTCAAATAATAGAAAGAGACAGAGATTAATAGCTGTCCCATTCGAAGTTGGAATTTGGAATCAACAAAGCGCCTGTTTATGTTAATGAAATGAGATCTTATCCGCACTCGGTCGAGGTTTACGTTAAAACTTGCTTTGGAATACTTTAAACTAGGTTTCCAGTCGATTTTGTGCGGGTACACCGTGTTTGTTCTAAGTAACCGATGCTATCGGTTTCTACTTGAAATGTTGCGTTTTTGATCGAGTATTACGTTAGAGACTCGGTCGCGACCGACTCATGTTTATGGCCAAACTGTAGTCTACCAGCGTTCTATTTCACGGAAACTTTAGAAAAGTATAATATACTACTTTATCAGTTTGCGGTGTTGAAAATTGCTTGAGGTTTGTTCGCAATCAATAAACTAATATAGTATAATAGCCCGTCTTGGGTTCGCACAGGTGCAATGTAGGTACTAATGTAATCGCAAATACTGTTTTTTTGGTACCTAATTTTAAATCTGTGATATATTCCAAAATATAAATGAGAATGATCTGTAAAGAGCTATCTTTATCTACATTCAATGCCCGTAGTAACGAACTTATTTAATTAGATAATATTATCATAGAAATAAATATACCTAGAAATAACGTCGCCATACTACACGAATATATAAAACAGGCCAACTTTTACAGGCTGCTGCGCGTAACAGCTACGTTTTACGCTCCTTCTGCGTCATTCTGCTTGTCATAGTGACGTTCATAATGATAGCAGTTGTTGAAATATTCCCATTAAAATCGGGAGAAATTTAAATATTACACACTTATTACACATTATTTAGCAATTTTATTTATTATTATTTGATTTAGCCTCTAACAGTTAGGGCGTATTTTTATCGACGCGTGCACAGCTTCAACACTGAATCTGGATGTATCCTTGTAACGATGCGACCTCTCCAATTTCTATTATTGCTTCTGGTCACAAATCTTTATTCTAATTTTTAAATTTTCATATGATCAATTTTCTAATTCCAATTTTCAAATTTTTGAAATCTCATATGAAGAATGTCCATCAGACATTCAGTATATTCTATCAGTTCTGAGACAAAACTTAAATTGTGCGGTCATGTCTTTACAAGTGAAATAAAACAAATCAGAATATATTTATTGCATAAAGTGAAATAAGTTACCAATGTGTACAATACTTGATATATAGCCGTGTGTACAATGTGACAATATCCAGTGCACTTATAGTATAAATAATTAACATACTACTAGAACCCAGCTGGGGTAAGTTCCTTCGTTTCATATCACCGCTTCCTTGTATCATAAATTGTTGTCTCAGTATCCATATCAAAATATTTGGTTATTCTTTCTTACAAGTGTTTTATATCATATTTTCATTGTTACAGTTCTTTATTTTACTCAATAAACTATATGGAAGACAGTCTATAAGTTTCATTTTCTTCAACATCTACTATTTTGAATGCTCCGGTCGTAGGCTGATAGTTAGCTGATAGCCAAAGCCTACGTGCGTGACATCCTTAATCAAAGAATATTATATTGGTCAAAATAACATCGAAATTATAAATGTAATCGCAATCTCATAAAAATGGTTACTGTGGGTTATCCATAGGATATAGATATATACCATCGCGAACTTATTAGTAGATATTTTTAAGATAAAAAAAATCCGTAGTTACATAATTTTGATTACGAGATATTCGTAAAGTTTAGTCGGCGTAAGCAATGAAAACGGAAAAATCTATGTAATTACGAAACATAGACTTTTTTATATGTTCTGTATTTTTTTTTTATATGTTCTGTGTATTATATCAGTTGTCCGGTTTCCATAGTACAAGCTCTGCTTAGTATGGGATCAGATGACCGTGTGGAAAAAAAAACATTTTTGATTAATTATCTAACTGATGATGAAAACCGCATAAAATCCTTTACGTGGTTTAGGAGGCCGTTGTTTAATACTATGTAGAGAATACCATAAACATTAGGAAGGTAAATGAGCAAAAAAGGTATATTTTACTTAAATAAGCGTTTATTATTAAAGTGGAAGTCCGGCGGCACATTTCATCTGTCGTTAATTTATTGTCCAGACAAGTTGTGACATCGGCCCATTGAGCGAGGTTATTTATGCACGACGGAATTTAAGTTAAAACTACTGGAATGTCACTATCAACGCACCGGCACATTATAAATAATGAATTATTTAGACGACAATCGACGTGTGAAAGCACCTTATTTTCAGCCAGTGTTTGCTTTGTGAATTTAAATGAAGAATGATTTTACGGATGTGTTTTCGTTTAATATTTTAAAATGGTAAATAGATTTGTACTTTTTCATTTAAATAATAGGTATATAATAAATATTTGCTTTTTTATTGCGAAATTTATATCCGGTCTCTTTGTTAACATTATTTTAATCAATTATTGAGTATACCAGCCAGCAGGATTTTTAAAAGCTTTTATTTAACTTGCAATGTATGTATGTATGTTTGTTCGCGTGGAATCTTGCAAGTCGAATTTCACCCACTTCCAGTGGTCGGAGCAAGTAAAGTCAACAAAAAGTACAGTCACCAAAAAAGCTTGTATTAAAAATTAAATTTTAACAAAAACTTATTTCTTTTTAAAATGTTGTTTTATTCGAATTTTGAAAGTGTAGTAGTAGTTCAAAATAATCTTAGTAAGGAGGCAAAGTTTGGAAGTCTACAGCCTGCTTAGAACATTTCCCCGCATTAGCAACTACATAACTAGGTAGGTAAGAGTCAGAAACCACATTATGCTAACGACTATATTTCTAATGTGTTATTTCACTCTGGGTACGAGGTAACATTCAAGTCTTAAATAACAGGAACTTTATTCCGACTTCGTAATGTTTATTTTGCCCTGTTATCGAGTTCTTTAAACTTTGTTCTATTTTTCTTTTTTTTTATGTTGGAAAGTCAAACAACCGTCCGCATTTTGTACCGAAAACCAATGTAACCGTTCTAATAACGAAAGGTGCTTCAGTATTCAACGAGCACCCTTGTCTTGTGTTATCCTAATCCCGCCGGATTATCCCACTTACCTACAGTTTGATCAATTTAAATGCCTCCACTGAAGCCTTTTAATAAGCTCTTTGTTTACGTTTAATTCAAAGCTTTTTAGGCCTTGTTTTAATTGTGGTTCAAAACATGATATACCATTTAATTTGAAAGATTTGCTTTTAGTTTGGAAAAAGGACATGAAATAATTTTACAGGTTTTTTTTAACTTACAATGTTTATGTTTGGGTGGAATCTTGCAAATCGAATTTCACCCACTTCCAGTGTTCGGAGTTTCGGTTCGTTCGGTGACCTGATATTTGGTATACATTAGTATATTGGATGACAATGCAAGTACAGTCACCAAAAAAAAGCTTGTATTAAAAATTATATTTTTAACTAACCTTATTCTTATGAACAAGCTAGGAAATTTGAAATATCAGGTGAACAGAATATTTCATGAGGAAATAACACGTGTATGAATTTAGGGAGTTCCGAGGAAGTAGCGAAAGTAGGTACTTTCAACACCTCCAATTAAATCTTTGTCTACTATAAAATTCTCTAATATGAGGAACCAAAAACACTTCGAATGACTAGAAAGACAAAACAGTAATGGTTTACTTCTACAAAATAGTATAAAACAAAATTATCCTTTGACGTATAATATTTGTACATCAGCTACTATTAGTTAGTAGATTAACTCGCCTAATGAAGGGCTTGGGGCAACTCGGGCGCGGCGCAATGTAGCCCCAAACTAATGTTGCCCCAAACACTTATACAGATAAACGGGCTAGCTCGGTTACGTTTTACCAGACGCGGCACTAAAAGGGTTCCACCAAGGTAATAATTAATTGAGGTGTTCCATTTTCAAAATTAGCATGATTGCGTTTTTAGTATTTAAATGTGGAACTTTGAAAGGGTATCGTTAAATTAGTTTTTAGTAGTTGGTACATTCAACTGCTAATGAAAATGAAAGCAAAAAGCTGTTACTTCAAAGTTCAGTACTGGAACTTTACTATATAGTTGATTAGAAGTGTGAGTTTATATCTAAAGCTCCTAAGTTCATCATAAAATAAGCAATATCTTACTTTTTCACCAGCAAAGAGGTTAAGTATTCACGTGAAAACCGCTACAACAAAAAGAATAAAGAATTTCCACGGCGACACGCCATCAATTTTCCACGAGAGCAAAAAAGTTCCATACAATGAAAAAATATAATATCTATCAATTTAAAAAAGAAGAGAACTCCCTATAAGCGGAAAGAAAATTCCATTCCATCGTGAAAATAGCTTCGTTGCTTCCACTTTAACGTCGAAAGGGTTTCCCGCGAGCTGGTAATAAAGTAATTTATCCACTTTCGATAACAGGCCAATAATCCTCGAGCGTGCTTCGCGGGGTTATATGAGGAATAAATAACCGTTGAGGAGTTGGCGGAGTTTGAGGAGTTGGGGAGTTTGGCGGATTTGGCGGCGGCGGAGTGCTGCGGGCGATAAGGCGTGCGCATCCGATGCGAGTGCAAACCTATAGAAATTGTAATAACTCTCGTATAAGTTCCTAATTGAATCCGCTGCGTTGCTCAATAGGGATGTGCAGTTTTTTTTACGGGACAGATTCTGATTATTCTGAAAGTATGAATATTATTGGAAACGACATGGACTACCGCAGACGCTGCACGCTCAGGATGTGGAATGAGCTTTCCGCTGTGGTTGTTTTTTTTTTTTTAATTTATTTATTCATATAAAGTAGGTACTAAAATATTTACATAATCTGCCAAACTGTGTTTGTCGGCAGCAGCTCCCGTGGATATTTTTCATTTCATGTACAAACTTACAGTGACTTATCTTAAAAATATGTTTAATACTATTAGATTATTACTTATGTACATGTAATATACATAATTATGTATGTACATAAGCAGCAATGCACATACACATCATTATTATTTTTAACTTTATTTTTTATTTTTAGCATACCAAAGAATCGATATAATCCAACAAGACTTAGGGCCGTAAGACTGTAGATTTCGAAATCGACGATCGAATAGAGAGGAGATTCAAAAGGAGTATAGCATGGGGTTCTTAAAAAACGACATGACGAGATTTTTGCATCATCGGCAACCCTTGGTGTTAGCACCTATCTATAGGCTACGATAACCGCTTATCATGAATCGTTATGTAAGCTTGTGTACCACCTAAATTGTTTTAAAAAATGGCAAAAAAATATACGTACCTACATTTAAAATGCAAAAACAGTTTTAATTTTCAGAACCCAAAGCAATCAGTGCTAGTACAGAATACTAAATAACACTACACCCGGCTATATGATATGGGTACCTATAGCCATTAGGTTGATGTACTTTGGCGCTAAATCCTTGGCTGGGTACAATCCTCATCACGCTCCGAAAGGCGTCCCGGGGCAGTTAGTGCGTCCTATACAAACTATATGTGCTACTTCACTGGTAACTTTGTTCAGTTTGTTATAGGGTTGTTACCTGTTAGAAAATTCCAGGGATTGTCATTTGTTTGTCATTAAAAAGAAGAGTGTGTTTTTTTTCTTGTCTGTGTATGGATTAATGCTGATGATAGCTTATGGTAGCGACGTCAAATGGGATGCAGGTTCGAATCCTACAATAACCTTGGGCTTTCTATAAAGGCAAGCATTGTGATACCAAAGCACGATGATAGAGTGCTTTAATTATAGTACACGTCTCAAAAATCTGTCACCTAGCACCTACCGATGTGTTCCGACAGCTACTTGAGTCAGTTCTCGTCTAAGCTTTGTGTGCTGAATACTATTGGCCACATCATCACTGACCATGGCTGTCAAACAAAGATACATATCGGCTGATATAGTAACAAAATAAACCCACGTAAAGTAGATATTATGTTGGGTAAGGACTGTATACATTAGACACAGGAGAGGTAGAGCATAGCGTTTATTCGCTCAAAGAGCAGTTCGACTGGGGAAGTACCTCCACCTTACAGAATACCGCAGCCAAATAACCTTATGTTGTGTTCCTGCGCGTGAGTAAGGTCGCCAGAGCTCGATGAGGAGGGGCTGTGCTGGCAGTGGGAGGCCCAGCGGTGTAATACTGCTGTACGGTTGTGCAGGCGCGGCATGTTGTTGCGGCGGTCAGGGAGACCCGGTGAAACAGCTGTCCAATGGCTGCCCGCAGGTTGTAGGGGTCCCGAACCCAGGGATCACTTAATCTCCGCCCTGGGAGGCTAACCCGCCGCCTCGCGCATAATCCCTGGTATAATCGGTCGTGCCGGAGAAGGAGACCGGAGTGGACTCGTCCGACAAACCGCATCACCTGTCCAGCACTCTAGCAGAATAACACTGCACTTTGTCCTTCTCGCTGCCGGCACAGCGACTGCTCTCAATCTCTAAAACCCCTCTTTAATAAAATGCCAAAAAGAAAAACAAAAAAGAGATTTTCAGCGGCCTCCCCGTCCACATTTAAAATGGACTTTTGCAACATCAGGGGAATTCATGCGAACATCAATGCAGTCCACCAACATCTGGAGACTGCACAGCCGACTCTGCTTTTTCTCACGGAGACACAAATATCCTGCCCTGATGATACATCGTATCTACACTACCCCGGGTACAAACTGGAGCACAACTTTGTGCGGCGTGCCGGGGTATGTATGTACGTCAGGGAGGATATTTGTTGTCGCCGTCTCCATGGCTTGGAAGACCGGGACCTGTCGATTTTGTGGGCGCGCGTAGATTACGGTGGCCACACCAAAGTTTACGCGTGCCTTTACAGGTCCCACAGCGGTGACGCGGACACAATCCGGTTATTTGAGCACCTGCAATTGTCGACTGACAAAGTTCTGGAGCAGTACCCCTCCGCGGAGTTAGTGATACTAGGAGACTTCAACGCTCACCACGTTGAGTGGCTTAGTTCTCGGTCCACTGACTTCCCGGGGAGGACTGCTCACGACTTTGCCCTGGCCTATGGTTTCTCACAACTGGTTCTTTCTCCTACGAGAATCCCAGATATTGAGAGCCATACTAGTTCCTTACTGGACCTTCTGCTGACTACGCGACCGGACAACTATGCAGTGACAGTGGATGCGCCACTTGGCTCATCGGACCACTGTCTCGTCCGGATGCAGGTGCCTTGTGCGCGGCCCGTTTCGCTCCGGTCACCCGGGCGTCGTCGTGTGTGGCACTATAAGTCAGCAGACTGGGATGGATTGCGTGAATTCTACGCATCGTACCCGTGGAGGCAGCTTTGCTTCGCATCAGATGATCCTGACACCTGTGCAGTTGCCGTCGCTGAGGCGATTCTGGCGGGAATGGAGTGCTTTATTCACACATTACACGGGCCGTGCTAATATCCCTCGTTCCGAGGTGGAGGAAAGCCGCGAACGGCTGTTGTCTGAAATCGAGAGTACACTAACTAGTGTCTCCGATTGGGGCAGACTAAACCTAGTCCATTTCAACCCCACTAAGACTCAAGCCTGCGCGTTCACCGCTAAGAAAACCCCATTTGCTGTGGCTCCACAGTTCCAGAACACGTCCCTGAACATCAGCAAAAGCATCGGGATCCTTGGCGTCGACATTTCTAGCGACGTTTTGTCCCGAAGTCACTTAGAAGGCAAGGTTAAGCTGGCATCCAAAAAGCTCGGAGTGCTCAACAGAGCGAGGCAGTACTTCACATCGGGGCAAAGGCTGCAACTTTACAAGTCGCAAGTCCGGCCTCATATGGAGTACTGCTGTCATCTATGGGCGGGGGCACCTGGATACCAGCTTGATCCTTTAGACTCGGTTCAACGACGTGCCATCAGAATTGTTGACGATCCCGAGCTCACAAGCGGTTTAGAGCCCCTCAGTCTGAGGAGAGACTTTGCCTCCTTATGTGTGTTCTACCGCTTGTACAACGGACGGTGTTCTGAAGAATTGTTTAAGATGATGCCCACGGCTACTTTCTACCATCGCAACTCTCGCCATCGACGGGGAGTCCATCCTCACATATTGAAACCTGAATTGTTTCGTACTGTGCGGGCTCAAAGGAGCTTCCTTCCGCGGACGCTCAGACTTTGGAATGAGCTCCCCGCCGTGGTTTTCCCAATGGAGTACAGCATGGGGTTCTTCAAAAGGGGTGTGAAGAGATTTCTGCAGGGTCGGCAACGCGCGCGTGATACCCCTGGTGTTGCAAGCGTCCATAGGCTACGGTAACCGCTTACCATCAGGCGGGCCGTATGCTTGTTTGCCACCTAAGTGGTATAAAAAAAAAAAAAAAAAAAAACACAACGTTCAATAGGCTTTCAGATCATCGCACAGAATAAATGTGGTAGTTAATTTTTAGTAGGCAACCCTAGCTCAAGTGCACATAGACGATAACGATTATAGCTTTATGAATATAACGCGTAGGAGTGTAATACAACGTAACTGTAAATTAGTTCCAACGCTTCCAACGTCGCAGTGTAATTTCGCGTTGTAATTCAATTTTGTAAAATATGTATTCAATTAACCTTGCTCTTGTAGTCGGGTCGGGTAAATGTAGACAGTTTGTGATTTGCGAAGGTTTGCTAGGTTTGTATCAAGTTGTTTCACTACACTGTATATATTCTATGTAGTATATACTAGATACTACAATGATATAATATTTTATAGCAGGTATCTATTTATGAGGACAAGCGGTGGCAGTTACATTTCTAACCATTCATTCGAATCTATTTTAAATAAGAAAGTTTTATTCATGACATTAAATAAAATTAATGAGTTAATGAGAAAGAACAAAAAAGACAGAATAAAAGAAAAAAAACAGATATATACCTAGAGTAGTAGTATGATGGCGATAGAATCGTTTTTCTTTTATTAATCACTAGCTGTCCCCCGCGGTTTCACCCGCGTTCCCGGGATAAAAAGTAGCCTATGTCCTTTTCTATTCCATAGGCTATCTGCATGCCAAATTTCATGATGATCCGTTGAGAAGTTTAGGCGTGAAGGCGTAACAAACAAATAAACAAACTCACTTTCACATTTATAATATTAGTTAGGATTGACATATCTACTGGGCTATTTAAAAATATTACATATTCTTTATTTTTACGATTTGATACTCTAATTTAATTGAATTGAGATAGAAGAAATTGAATTTGAATTCTGGACTTATGATATAATGCTCATTTTCGATTAATAAAATCTATCTAGCCCCGAAGGACAATCTAATCTCTCATTACAAGAGATTTACTACAAGTTCACAGGGTGCGGTTATCACGACAACAAACTGTAACAGTGGAATTCTAAATGATCCCGGCAAAAATCTTCGATTCAAATTCGCGGGATTAGGTTCGGAAGTCCCGTGTCCCGGGATAGTGGACGCGTTATGTCCCGATGTTTGCGAATTGCTGATATTATCTTAATAGGACATCGCGGGAGATTTAATGGACGATGGACGCAGTCCATAGGGGGCGGATATGATGGTATCCTGACTATCCCTACGTAAGACTTACGAAGCCAATGCATTGCTCGAGTAAGATAAGATGTCGTATCTATTGTATTTTTAATCTATGGTTTCTTTGGATGGATTAGTCTTTTTAAAAAGACATAGTTGTAAACATTATTATTAAGGTACTTATATATTTCATCTACTTCCCGAAACTTTGTTAAGAAGTAGTCAATAAGCCCGAGTAATCCGAACCTAAGAAGACTTAATAGTCGAGTTAGTGAATAAGTAATTACCAGAACTTCCTACGTATTCATCTTGTTAATGTAAAGATACTGGCTGGAATTTGTTAAAGCCTGGTTTTCACGAGACTAGTGACTAAAGGACAGTTCGTATTCGATATTCAAACAACGCCACGTACACGCAAAAGAATACGTAAATTCCCATATATTAGCATTCGTATAGTGACAACCCTACCGTCAATTCGATACTTCACAGGGTCTATTGCCCCTATTTACGCTGGATATTATTAATATACGTCCTAATCCGTTTTTGGGGCATTTCCACGATCTGAAAAACAGGCCACAACACTGCTAGGTTATGATGTGATGGTTTGATTAATGCCAGCAGTTTATATAATTCATGGCGGCCTAGAAAGCACGCACATTTGTCGCACGATAAGGGACTAGAGGGCCTAAAGGGGCCTAGTTTGGCCGTGGCGTGCCTGTGGCGTCACCCGCATTATTTCCCCGCGCCCATTTGTTCGTCCGTTAGGGAGTTTGGGACACATTCGACCCAATTTGTGTTATGTAGCGTTGCAGGGTTATGAAATTGAAATTAATATACAAAACTTGCGGGTTAGATTCGTGGCGGTCGGTTTTGTGAACTGCGTTTGGAACTGTCCAATTAAAACAATATGGTGCATTCGCTAATGGTTATAAAGTTTAGTTTCAATTGCACGAGATATTAGCTTGCTTTGCACCAACTAAATAATGAATATCACGGGTAAATTCTTCACATACGGCAATTTGATTGATATCAAATTGCAATGCGTGCAAATTCGGTTGCTCAAAATAATTATCACGTAACAAACTTAAGCTATAGTTTTTCTTTATAAAAGGGATCTCACGTCTGTGATAGTTTGTATCTTTGCACGGTTTTAAGGTTTTATACAGTAGGATGATATTTTTAATTCAGCCAGTATATAATAAACAACACAATTTATAAAAAAAAATATGGACATTTTCAAGTCGTTACGAGTGAAAAAATACGGTACTTTGAGCTACAAGCTGTACTACATACAAGTATACATGAAATACTGCCCGCGCATCGACCACTCGGCCGGCTTTTCACTATGGGATATAATATAAATTACATCTTGAGCTTTATATTAACATCCCGCGTTTGCCGTTCACACTGTAAGATGTATATTTTGGAAGTGTTGACACGTCGCCATTCAAACTGATGGCGAGGCAGGGGGAGGCGCGGTGTCCGGGGACGTGAGGTAAAATATACTTCACATATCGCTCGAAAAAAAAAAAAAAAGTTTGGGATGTTAATGTATATTATATGCCATAGTGAAAAGCCGGCTTCACTCAATCATCAAATTTTAAACCAATAATTCTATTTCAAAAATAGAACACGTAACCTGTACCGTCAATAAACAAGCTTTATTTACAGGGTACATCGCATAAACCATACGTGAAATGCAATAATTGTTTAGATACACGATTTGATAGTAATCACACCCATGTGAACAAACTTTGTACAACCGAAACGCGTACGGAACCTGAATTTATGACATCTATCCGATTACCGTACGCTATTATAAA
Source organism: Achlya flavicornis (assembly GCA_947623365.1). NCBI lineage: Eukaryota > Metazoa > Arthropoda > Insecta > Lepidoptera > Drepanidae > Achlya > Achlya flavicornis. The sequence goes on along the minus strand of OX392468.1, from coordinate 2,567,285 downwards.
TGCACTTTGCATATAAACAACATCACCGTGGACCTTATCAGCTCTCACATAAGGGCTATTTTGTGTTAAGACGTTAGTAATGTAGGTCACGACCATTAAAAATCTTAACGTGTGAAGGTTCCCAAGGTTCCCATAGCTTGGAAGTTATGTTATAATGCGTTTTGGGACATATTAAGAATGTTTTGTATGTGTTTAATGTGGTCGGCGTGGTTTTAATCGATGTGTGATCGATTAATCTAATGAATTTTCTTCTTTATAAAGATTTGTTTAGAATATTTTGTACATTTCTTATATCCGAATGTGCGGCATATTCCGGATGAGTAGATATTTCAACAGAAAAAGACATGGGTTTACATTTTAAAATAAGATGGATCCGTAGCATCGTAATAGTGGTAATCATAGGTTTATAACACTATATAGAAAGTACTAATCTAGTAAAAGAACACATAGCTAGCGGGAGAATCTTTTTTTTATTAGACGACGATGTCGGGAAACCAGCGCACGGTCCGCCTGATGGTAAGCAGTTACCGTAGCCATATGAACGCTTGCGACACACGGGGCATTGCTCACTCGCCACCTCTCCTCGATGAGTTCTGGCGACCTTACTCACGCGTAGGAATACAACATAAAGTTATTTGGCTGTCGTTTTCTGTAAGTTGAAGGTACTTCTCCAGTCGAGCTGCTCTTTGACGAAATAAACGCTACGCTCTACGTCTTTTAAACGTTGCGATTCGGGGATGTGGGATTGTTGTAGTCACTTTCGGTACGATATAAAAATAATTTGTCGTACACAGATCGTGTCGCCCTCGTATCGTATAGTAATAAAGACGTAACTCTCACTGCAGCAGTTATTAATCTAATCGAGCTCGCTGCAATCGGCCGCAAGCCACAATCGTGTTCTATCGTTCATTATAAGTTTTTCCTGTAATATATTGCATGTTGCATTTGCCTATCAATTTAGAAGTAAAACCGACTGAGCGAATATTTTTACCTTGTACGTTTTTTTTGCAGATTTTATGAATATATATTCTGTAGTTTCATATAACAATTTTTAGACAATCTTCATCATCATCATATTCAGAATTTATGAATGACCGGAACCAGTAACTCTGACCAGCTGGTGAGAGTATTATCATAAATATTACTTAGATATAAGATCTTAGTAAAAGATCAGACGCTGTCTAGAAGAAGAAGTAGAAGAAGGAAGCCTGCCTTTCTCTAATACAATTAAAAATCAGATATGAGGAAGTCTGACTACCAGCCTCATATTAAAAATCCTTCGCCAAGCAACACTCGGTTTATTCCAACAGTTTCACTTAGGTCTGTATAGATCAAGACTCGTGTTATGTCGTGTTAAACGACAATTTACCTAATATCATTGCTCCAGGTTCCAAATTCAATTGTATAATCTCGACTCAAACCTTGACTTGAGCATTGAAAGAAGTTCTAGAACACGGATCTTGAGTGTTCTTTTATCAACTTCAGCCTCGTGATCACTTACTAGGTTAGATAGTCAAAACACACCTAGGAGATGTTGGTGCAATCATTACAATAAATAAAAATAAATAAATATCCTGGGACATTCCTCACACGGGGTCATCTGATCCCAAACTAAGCAGAGCTTGTATATACTATGGAAACCAGATAACTAATATAATACATATACTACTTTTTGTTTGTAAATACATACTTAATATACATAATTACACCCAGACTCAGGACGTACATAGTAAGTAAGTAAGTAAGTAAGTAAGAAAGATTTATTAACAACACAAATAATAGTAGAACAAAAGAGCAAGAAACATACAGGAAGATTTAAAACTAGGTAAAATTAACAAACACAAAACAGACAAAATATAAAAATAATAATAATAAAACAATTTGTTTCTCGCATCGTCTAACGGTGGGTGTGCTGTCAAAAGGGTACCAGCTCAGCATGTGCTACTGTATATCAACAGCGCTGATTTTCACACATATTACATTAGTCCATGTTCATGCACACAAATGCATGTCCTGTGCGGGAATCGAACCCATGACCTGCGGCGCAATAAGTGGCATCTTTACCAGAGTCTTAACCAACTGCGCCAACTGGCCCGTCAATCACGTCAATAACGTTTCAAATCGTAATATAACTTATTCAACATTGATATCGAGTACATCTGACGCTAATCTAATAGGAGCCAAGCCGCAAGAAGCCGCAAGGTGTCGCTGCATGCAACCAGAAATCCTGCACCGACCGCAACTATTAGCAGTCGGTTGCACGACAATGCGACCAACCTCAAAACTATGTATAATTAACGAGCTGGGGCTTAAAGTTGAGGATTGGGGAAATTAGAGGATTATTTATTCCTAATGCATATAAAAATTATGCTTTACCAATTGGCTAAGGTTGTCATCATCATCATCAGCCTATAATGTCCCACTGCTGAGCACAGGCTTCCTTTCACAAATCAGGGTGAAAGGAAATGGGCAGATACTCCACCACGCGTGCCCACTGCGGATCGGTGGAGGTAGGCTAGTGGTCAACATACTGTTGGAGTTTTCAAGCCGCCTAGAAGGCCTCCAACTAGCTTAACGACTATAACAATTAAGTAATAACCGGGACCAACGGCTTTACATGCCTTCCGAAGCACGGAAACGCTCGATTTGAAATACCACTAGGCGGTCACCCATTCAAGTACCGACCACGACGGTGGTAGCTTAACTTGCCGATCGATTAAGAACAGCTTATCATGCTGCGCTTCTAAGCGCGGCTAACGTTGTGTTTGATGACAATTACAATAAGGTATGGGAATTGATAATGTAGCCGAAGTGGCAAGTCACGTGAAGGTTCTGACGTACACCGATAGATACTTGGAGATTTATTGTCTTCTTGAGAGTGATAGCCAGGAAAGTACAACAAAGTACTCTACAACTGCTATACTTTTCTCTAGTTTATCTATTTGATACAAAGTGGGATACATTTTCTTTTGTTTTAATAGTAGAGTAAAAGGCAATGATGAGAATTTTCGTCAAATTCTTATGTGAAAAGAGATACCTCAAGGAGTGATAAAGTTCTGACTAAATTACAGTTAGTCCTGCTACAAGATCTGTTAAAAATAAAACCGCTGAATTTTCCACATTCGCACAACAGTTGGTGGAGTATGCAAATTTCCCGTTTTAGATTCACATGTCGAGATACAGAGTATCTCCTGAATGTAATGCATTAAAACGAACCGAACGTCTATCGCAAACGCTATGAGATTGATGTTAAAAGTAATTAGGACCTGTATAGAGACGATATCTAATCGAACGGTTCTTGGAGTGGAAATGGGTGGAGGACTCTACCAAAAGATAGGAACTCGATTCTGAATTTTGTGAGATTGGGACGATAATTAAGGGAGCTAAATTATACAGTACAGCGCGTCGCATCTCCGGTTTACATAATAAAAATATCAGTGGTCTCTAATATGACTTTGTTAATATACGGCTTAAGTAAAAACAATAGTAAAGTCTTTATAATTCGTACACTCTTGAACTGTCCAATGCCGTGGTTTTCCCAATGGAGTACAGCATGGGGTTCTTCAAAAAGGGCGTGAAGCATTGAATTGTATAATAATTCAATGGCGTGAAGAGATTTCTTCAGGGTCGGCAACGCGCGAGTGATACCCCTGGTGTTGCAAGCGTCCATAGGCTACGGTAACTGCTTACCATCAGGCGGGCCGTATGCTTGTTTGCTTTGTATTAAAAAAAAAACTTATTATAATAAGGTCTTTAGTAACTCATGATCTTATGATGTTAAATCAGCATCTTGCGTACATTTGTCATAGTTATTTACGCCAATATAGCAGCGGTAAAGTTTGCTATGTGACTAGTTTGTACCGGTAACATAACTTGCGACAGTTTGTGCTGCTACTGCTTCAGTGTCTTATGAATCTCATTTACCAAAACATATTGTATAACTGTGTAAAATTATATTTTACTAGTTGCAGGGTTCACCGGTATTTTGTCCCCTTAGGGGCTTTATTCAAATCGCAAAGTTCATTGGTTTAGTTTGAGTGAGTTAAGTTGCTACAATAAAATTCGAGTTTGGCTTAATAAATAAACTATGACCTAATAAAATTCTTTACTGGCCCTTGTTCTTCAAATAAGAACAGCTGTATCTTAAATCTTTATTGACACGTAACAAGCCTGTCGATTATTCGAATTTAGACGAGTTTACGTCACTTAGTAGGTCCAGTGTTCGGCGAACCCGATTCGTCCGACCACGATTGATTAATCGTACGGTTGTCGGCACAAGATCGGCAGTCGACTTAATTGAAAAGTCAACATCTCGATGCTCCGTACGATCGATTACGATACGTGAAGCTAATGTATTATTATTCGTTTCGGCGGCGTTCTATGTAGACGATTAATCGGTTGCTGTTGTCGATCTTGTTGTTTTTAATTAGATTCGATATTATCATTTAAACTGAACGTGTAATTAATTTGAAACGCTCGTGTACAACGCTTATGAAATGATCATTCGATAGTGTGAATGGGGATTGTTTTAAAACGATTTCCAGGTTTAGCGACGACTAATACTTATTAAATTCACAAACAATCGTGCAAGCTCCGAGCACGATTATGGCGAATGAAAGGAATGCAATTACGGCTAATGAAATTATTGAAAATGAATTACGGCGACCGATTTCACTTCAAACATAAATTTGAGGCTGGCTGGCAATTTTCTCATGGTGTTGCATGTGAATGTTTATTGTGAAAAAGCGTACGCTTAACGCGAACAATTAGCGGTTTTATATCGCCATAAATGCTTACACACTGCAGCCCTGGCTGTTAAGCGGGACAATGAGCAAGTGGCGACCACCACTGTGGCCATTTTGCTGTGAATAATTCAACTGGATTCGGGTGAAATGGCTGAAACTAGGAGGAATGAGTGTTGAGTTACTGTGCTTCTACTTAAGTTATTCCAGTAAATGCCTGAGTGCGCTTTTAGAATAAACTTCTATGGTGTTTGGGATTGAAAATAATAATTGGACTGTTTTACAAAAAACTTAAACCGAATTCAAAGTACACTAAGAAGTAATCAAATCATGATCTGATGACAATGGGACCAAACGGGAAGTGTACCCTTCCAGACAAAAAAAGAATTTTCCAAATCGGTTCATAAATGACGGAGTTATGAGGTAACAAACTTAAAAAAAAAATATACAACCTTATTGAGAACCTCCTTCTTTTTTTGAAGTCGGTTAAAAAACATACAACTGAATTGAGAACCTCCTTCTTTTTTTTGAAGTCGGTTAAAAATTGAGATCATTTTGCTTATATTCAGATTTCATGTGCACTACGCACATCCATCGTAGAACCACTGTATGGATTTCAGAGTTATTTTACGCCTTATAAAAATTGCGCTGCGTAAAAAGAGCTGCACAAGTGATTGTGTAATAAATCAAAGACAAGACTTATAACGCGTGTATAGAGCCACACCACAGGCATAGGCTATAAAATATAATTCGTGTAGAATTCTATGCATTTATAACCATTCCAACTGCATTTATGAATTAATTTCCTTGTAATCTTACTGCGATTTGCGGTATTGCGGTGGGCAATAAAGGCTCTTCTTTATGAGCCACGAAACGGAACGGAGTTCCGTGGAGGAACAACGAGAACAATACGCGGACGACCAGTGCCCGGTTCGTTCGCCAAATAACTTTGCTGAATTCGCGGGAATGCACTGCCTGCTTCCGTTGTGGACGGCTACAGAGACATTGCTCTGTTTTAATGCTGTTTTGTATTAGTGTTGCTCTTTATCTCCATACGCGGCGAATAGTCGATTATGTTTCATCAACTCGACTAATCGATACATTTTTGCCACGTGTAGGTGTTGTGTAAGACGGAGGAAGTGGAAATATAGAGAGGTACTTTTAAAAACTCATTTCCAATACAAATGACGTAACAGTTGCGTATCTAACTTCAAATCACGTAGGATTTTATTATTATTTCATGATAAGCAGGCATCTTATATTCATTTATAATCTCCGACTACCGTATGGGTAGTAATTATTAGGTACTCATTCGCGCATAATAGGGCGAACGCTCGATGGTGCTTTAAAACGCATTAATTGAAATAAATAATCGTTGAAGCAAAATACTTTATTTTCGAAATTAAAATAGCATTTGAGAGATAAAGCATCACCGTGGGAACAGTAAAACCGCTGCAAACCCATAAATTCAGGTCTCGGCACTACGATAAAAAGGCTTATAAAACTTGCATTTATTATCTGTGCCATCGGTTACGAGCTGAGCGTTGAAATGTCGCAATACAAGGAGAGTTGCGGTCACCCGACGACAGAGGTCATTAGTTTGATATATTGACGCGATAAAACACCTATTCGATGTGATGTGCATTTGTTTCTCGTTAGTCGATTTTGACGACTACGACGCTGACATCGGAATTCGGAACTAATTTAAAGATAACACGATGGCTAATTAAAGAATTAATTCGTTGTGGTGAAACATAAAGTTACAGTTTCAATACAATTTATGCTTAATTAATTATTTCTGATTTCCATTCCCACGTTACGATATCTAAAAATGGAATTTTATGTTAATTCAACTACGATAAGATATTCGCTTACACCATTCTATTATTGATTTTGATTTATATAAGGTACTATTGGAGATAGAAAATGTTATGACATCTTCTAGGTTTGGAAAATTGCTTTTGAAAGTAATTTATATGAAAATTATGGTTTAGGCTTTATTAAACTTATTTTAATGAAGTAATTAGTAGTTTTATTAAGCTATTGACAATTGACAATAGATTGCAGGCAATTTATTTTTATAGGGCATTATCATAGTTACGCAACTATCATTGATTGGAGCAATTGTTTTTATGAAAGGCAATAAACGGAATATGTGCTCGATTTTAGTAAATGCTTGCCTAGTTGTGGCACACAGTTCTTAGTATTACTATACAAAAATCGACTATGAACGATCGATTGTCTATAATTGGCGATAATACGAATTGGACTAGAAATATTCAATTATTGAAAGTAATAAAATAAATTGGGAGGAGACGGGACGAATTATTACTACCATTACTTTTAGTAAAATGCCAGTGTCAAGTAAAATCATACATTGCAGACGAATACCTAATTGCCCTTAAATTAATATTCCCGTTTACAAAAACGTCCGCTACAACAGACATTTATAAAGATAGCATCGCTGGTAAAATAAAAAAATAACATTTATAAGGCGCCACCCTTTGCGTGTTGAAATAGGACGAGTGTAGACCGGCCTTTTGGTTTATGGACGTAAAAAAATACATCCCCAGTTGAGACGTCACGCAAAGTCACAAAAACGTTTTAATAATACATTGTTTGTATTTTTAATTTGATTTTAACGAAGTCGTTACGTTGCTATTAAAAATAATAGTTTAATTGAGGTTTAGAGTGGTTTTATTAAGTTTCATTAGAATAGGAATAAATTATATTCCTGCTAGAAAATCAACACTTTACGTTCGATACATATTTTTTGTTAATAGTCAGCTGTTCGTTTGATTATCAGTCGTCCACGCAATTATTCAGTCCAATGTTCCTATCGCGATTCACAGCGTTCCATTAGGACATAATGTGGAATGCGTCCCCAGCGCTACGACACTGGATCCCTCAAAAAAGGCGCGAAAAGAGCTCTTCAAGGTTGCCAACACATTTACAATTCACCTGCTACTGCAAGTGTTCTCCGGCGGTGGTGACCATCTACCGGCAACTAGAGTAAAATAACTAGGATAGTTTCTGATACCACACATATTTTTTAAACAGACCTAACACTTTCGCCTCACCCTCGGCACACACACGCGCCATGAACTACGAGTGGAATAGGCGGGTGTATTCTGGTCGCTGCGTATCGTTGCCTTTTGTTTAATCTGCGTGACACACGGCTGAATTGTGTGACGCACAAAATGTTTCATGTAGAGCCGTAGCGTGGAGCGCTGTCACGCTACGTGATCAACTTATGAATTATTCCTATAGAAGACAATCTCGTTCAAACGTTGGTAAAAACAAAGTATTATTGTGACACACATACTTGTTTCTGTTTATGTAAGAAGTGGAATTATGCAAACGTAATAAGTTTTAGTTCAATATTTTTTTGGGTTATATCCTTAAGTGTTCTGAGTAGAGGTTTCAACGTATAATACTAGACTCGCATAAAGTAAAACAAGCTTCAATTCAAAACAATTCCAGCAAATTTCAGGCAGTACAAAGACATCACGCACGCTCCTCAAGCACGCACATTAAACGCATCACTTAAATACCAAATTACGCTACAACGCACCCAAAATATTTGTCGTCGGCAACTAAATCCCTATTCTATTAAAACAGAATTGTTTCAACGACCCCCAGGAACACCGTAGGGCTCATAATAAGCCGGCTTTAGTCGGTAGAATGCCGTGACTCGTATCTAACAACCCCGCCTGCAATTAGTACGTCACGTCTGCCGCTCGCGTGCGTTACGAGATCGAATATAATAACGCTGCGGCACGATATTTGAGAATAGCACCCCGCCCACAGTGCGACCGGGGTTTTAATAATGCTTATGAAACGGCTAACAGGCCTCAGGTAAACAAAGTATTGGAGCAGTAAATTAGTGTTGAAGTGGCCGACTTTGTTGATTAAAATAGGTTTCCTACAAACTAATAAATTTGACGTAAATTTACACAACAATGAGTACGAATTAACTAGCGTTTCAATATGTTTTAACATTGTATAACTGGCCACTTTAATGACCGTAACGGTCAATGATCACAATGAAAAGGAATAAACAAAACAATTTCCAAATTGGAACGCATCAAAACGTTCTCAACCATAAACAATAAATTGTTCTTATTTTTAAATTCAAATTGTAACATCCTCCGTAAACTGGTCCGGAGAAGCGAGGCGGGCTATTATTCATAGTCGAAACACGTTATTTAATTTGCGATATGCGGCAAACAGTAGCAAAATAAACAGATAACAGTGTTTGGACGCGCGGCGTTACAGTTATAACTAGATTTGCCTTTGTAGAATTCAGCAAACATACGCCCTAATGGGACAAGAGTTTAAATTCAAAATAAATTACGTCGTTTTGATGTGAATAAACGGTCTGTATAGTTATAAAGCGTTGTTTATTAAAGCGCCCCGATGATAAATAGGAACGAATTTATCTTTGCCAAGCGATGCTATAAATTAAGCCTTATGCACCGTTGAAGGAGGAAATTAAGAAAACGCAAGCTCTTCCCACGGAAACATTGCATTAATCCTACATAAAAAACCAGCCTTCGCTTATAGCTACTGTAATCCAATGAGTCGCAAAGATGAGTAATTTTCACAAATGACCTTTGTAAAGCGATCTGCGAGAGGTGCAATAACTCGATTTGCGAATAAATGGCTCGGAAGTTGATCTACTGTACGCCCCAGTTTCAGTATTAGAAGCGGAAAATTCCGTGCCCGCATTTCCATCGCTGCGTTAGTTACGCTCGAGAGTTTTCACAGTGAAATTAAAGCTGCAATATAAGGGGTTTAAAGGGGATTCCCGATGCAGTTTCGATGTTTGCCAACGACTCGGTACAAGGCGGTTTTTTGTTTCAAAAGCGACCTCTGAATGTGCGATTTTCGCTCGGATTCCACTTTTGAACGTTGGGCGCCAAATGAAAAATGGCGGCTTAACTGTCAAAATGGTTATTGATGTGCGAGATCAAAATTTATTTTACCGATGTCGGATTAGCCGAAGTGAGGCGTCGGGCTAACCATTTACGAACGTTGTTCAAATAAAACGATTTGTTAAGGATTTAATGATCGCCGATAGCTTTATATCACTCCTCGTTCGCGCTATTTTGTTTTGCCAAGTTGCGTTTTTTCAAAGCATTTCAGTTCTTATTATTCTAAAATCCTCTTGTTTTTAAAATAATAAGAACTGAAACTTGTCGGACTTCACCCCACGTGAATTGCTAATCTTATGAAGTCCCAATCCTGCGGTCCCGCTTCGTTCCGCTGCCAATTAGTTCTGATAGGTTCTGTTTAGTTCTCGAATCATGCCGGGTCTCACCCGAGCGGTGACGAGTGGTCCCGAATACTGCCGAACAGGTTTAGTGCCCCTAGTGGCGCTATAAGTGGCACTAAGTTAGCGATGGGCGCGGTCCAGCGTCCAATGCTTGGAGTGCCGATGAGAGGTTCGAAATGATTGCGAAATTGCTTTGTGTATTTGGAGCACACCTTCGATTTATAAGTAAGTGTTATAACAGCGGTATAAACGTAACTGTTGCCATAAATTTTGATGTGGATATTACCAAGTAGTGCGTATGATTAGTAGTTTGCGGAGTACCGTCATGTATTATTTGTAGAGCTGTTTTTTTTAATCAAATATTTCTGTTTTAGCTCTTTTGGATTTGAACATAAATAATTCGAAATCGGACCTATGGCCTTAAAAAAATATTTAAATATTATTAACTCATTTTGATAACCGTCAACCCGTAGTATAACGTTGAGAGAACATTTCATTACCCATTTTAATTGAATTTGTTCTAGCATTCACATAAATTATAAATGAATAGAATTACACAGTCATAATACGCTGCAGTTTAGCTATTTACGTCATCACATTATTTCGGTGTGGACATAGTTTTGCCCATCTTTAATGTTAAAAGTTTGTTTATATTATCAAAACCACATATGTATTATTAATTTGTTGTAACTTAATCGTCTTAATATTAAATCCGTATTCCAAGAAACAACTCCAGCCCAACGGTAAACTTCCAAAGAACATTCATCAGACACTCCAAAAAGGGCGCTCGAAGTCGTTCGGAAATTAACAGATTTCATTTCGAAACTTTCGCGCCAACATCCGACAAGTTGTATATCAATCTCCTTTGCAGTAAGAATCTAAGCACGTTTTAATTCGCAACTTTTCGGGGCTTGATGACTGCACCCACTAGATGCAGAGATGGGGGCACGGGGGGACAGCTGCCTCCCTCCTCCGTGACGCGAATGAAGAGTGGGACAATAAAAACCTGGCAAGGTGGGTTAGTTCTTTCAGGAAATTAGTTGTCACATTATGTACCCATTACTGGTGTTCGGGCGTTGATTAACCACGGGTGCGGAACTGTGGAATCGAATTTTCGTGAGCGTACGTGTTCGGAACGCACTCGCTGCTAATTATCGTGTCGTGAATGTTTGCCTTGTGAACATAGCCTTAATAAGTAGGTGTGGGGGTGTTTACTACGTTCAGTGTGGACGTGGACTCATATTCATTTGTGGATAGCTAAATCGATGTCTTATATCGAATGATCTTTAATTAACAGGAAAATTGAGCCTTTCTATAAAATTAGAGTAGTCCGAGCGAGTGAAACTCGAGTTCATGAAAAACCGCGATTGCTAAAAGGATTTTTCCATAAACATTGAGATGCGTCGAGGCCTCCAGCGTTTATATTCAGGTACATTTTAATAGGGTTATTAAAAAAATGCTAAAACACGGTAGCCACGTAACTCGACCCCGGGTAAATAAAGTTTACCCGGCTAATTATGAATAATGACTTATTTCTCGTGCCGTTGAACACTTCAATATTCTCTTTGCTTCGGTCGGCATGTACGGCTTTTAATTTTACTTTATTAGAGTCAGTAAAACGTCGATGAAATTCTAATAATTCACGGACCTAATTTAACGATAAAATAGTTACTGGCGAGCAATATTTATCGCTCTAGTCTGCAAATGCTGGCTGAATTGTCATAAATCAGCCACTCACAACCGAATGAGATTCGAATCTTTTGAAAAAAGAACAGTGGCTATTTGGAAGTTCGTTACTCGAAACGTTTCGGACACCGCACTAGAGGTGCAATTAGAACAAAGAGATCGAAGGTAACTGACCATTTTCAAAGCGCAATCGACTCCCACGTTTTCAAACATCCCTCGTTTTGTTTGTAAATAGAAAAGGTACCAACTATCTGACTTTGTTACCAAAGGATACTATGTAAAAGGCAAGATTTTTTATTTAGAATCACGGTAATAACTTTATTGCTCATGTCGAGTAGAAATCGAGAGAGTATGTCATAATTTAATTACAGAGAAAATACTTAATTAAGCTTATTGAATAATATCAGTTTCGCCAAATTATAGGTAGATCGAATTTAGCGACGTCATTCTAAGGGGTTTAATATACGATAATAAAATGATCTTCAGTCGTATTAGTGTTGTAATTAAGCGACAATATTATTATGAAGACTTCAATTCTATTTGATGATATAGTTTCATGTCGAAGTTAGGTACTTATATATTATTATTATTGCATTGTCATACTAATCCTTCGCACGATAATTATATTATCATATTCTACTTCTACTCAATATTATAAATGCAAAAGCTTTTAATGTATAAGTGAACACACTATTTCTAGTTTAGTTCTTATTCCTAAGTCAGATTGGGACTTGTCCGCGAAAAAATGTTTTCTGAGATTTCCTGATACATTTTTTCCGTAAGCGTACCTACTTTTGGTACATTTTACATAAAGACATGTGAACATGAGTGTACCAATTCTTGATTAATCATGTATAAAATTAACCCAGCAAGCTGACAAGTGTAACGTTTTTAATTTTAGCGCAGTCTCACAGTTATTAGAGAGCGGTTTAAACACTCAAGTGATAATTATGACTGTAGTTAATTGATAGGTATGTATTTTTAACACGCGATGAAAACCTCCGGTCACACAGTTACAGCCAGACAGAAAAAGTTTAAACTTGGAACGTATTCCATATTTGAAAAATCAAATAAATTTAAATTCGGCAGAGTATTGAAAAATCAGATATATTTTTTTTACTGATTTTTAGATAGGTTATATATAAAAAGTTTTTATGGTCTTTTTTGGTTTTTTTGTGAGCCCTACAATTTGAAATCACTGTATACTTATGTGTTATGAAATCACTTACCGTTGTTATACTAGGACTGGTCGAACACGATCTGCGTTGGCTTGATACTGTGTCCTGGGAACAATAGAGAAATAATATTAGTAAAGAACAATGACAAAGCATTTTCTTTGTTATATAGAAGGCCATATACAATATACATAGAGGCCATATACAAAGGGATGTCTTTCGTTTTATAATAAGGACAAGACATGTTGTATATGGAAAAAGAAAGATATTTTATTTATCGATTAGGTATATTTTTTCTTTATATTTATGTTTTATTATTTCTGAAGAACTGGTAAGGTAACCTACTGGCTGATAATATATATAAACACTAGCTGCCCGGCGCGACTTCGTTCGCGTGGTGCTACCCTACCCTATCTAAACCATCCAGGGAATTAATTCTACTGTACGTGTGTATGTCACTGAACTCTTCCTAAACGGCTGGATCGATTTGAATGTTTTTTTTTGTATGCGTTTGGGTGGCGCCCTGGATGGTTTAGATTCACAAATCAGCCCGTCAGATGGCGCTGCAGTCGGTATCTAGGTTATATTATCGAATGCTGCGCCAGCTGCCGGACCATCCACCAAACGCATACAAAAAAGAACATTCAAATTCAATTCAGAATTTTATATATATAGATATTTCATTACTTTTCTGTAAGTGAAAGTAGTAAAGGTGACATAGAATTAAAAAAAAATATTAAATTATTTTCAGAAGTGACACACTTCAGTATACCTGATGCCGTGACCTGATGCCTGTGAGAGTACTTATTGAGGTCTTTGTCTTTCTCCCAAACCTGAGCAGAGTTTGTACTGTACCGACTATGACAACCAGATAACTCATATACTACTTTTAAATATAAATCTAATTACGTCCAGACACAGAACAGACAGATATGTTACTCACAATCGACCTGTGGCTTGGCTGGTTAGTATGGTAGGATACCCATATACTACCAACCAAGCCAACAAGCTCATCTGAATTAAATTAATTATTAATAAATTCCGAATTATCTAAATCTATACCTAAAGACTAACAATAACTTTATTGTGTGTTTGACAGGCGCGGGCGCGTTTACAAAGCTCGCTTCACGCATCATTTGAGTTTAGCCGTGTTCGAATTTCAACTTTGGAAATTTTGCTGATTTTCCGTTTACCCTCAGTCCGTAAGCTATATGATTTTGGCCGTTCTACTCTTCTATTTTGGAATTTGTTTACGTTAAGATTGTTATGTGGATAGAAATTACTCGAAAATATTAAAATGGCTTTACCTATCTAGTTCAATAAAGTATTGCTTCTTGGAATTGTTTATAGAACTGTTAATATATAAGATCGTATGAAATTAAAGCTAAAGTAATCAAGGGAATAGAAAGATTTAATTTAATGATACCAAGCACGCACTTAATTAAAAGCCTTATAATCCGCCTTCAAAACCATAAGATATTTAGAAGGAAACAAAACTAATCAACTCGTGTAACTATACGTACGTGCGGATACTCTACCCCAATGCTATATCAGGGTCTGGTAGACGTAAGAGCCGACGCAATTTGCAGTAAATAAGGATATCGGTTTAGCGTCATTATCCCGGAGCCCGCGATATAGCGGACCTCGTAAACGCGCCTCCAGTTAATGAGTTATTCGCTACGGCCGCCTCTGTTGTGTGCTACACTGTGGCGGTTCTTAGAAAACCATTTATTATCCCAGTGTACCTAGGTAATTTCTTTAAACAATCTTTCATCGTACTTAGCGCATATTCTAGAGTAATGATGCGAGTTAATATAACGCTTTTACACGTAATGTATCATGTTCCCTTCTGTGTTATTACTGTACCGATCTGTCCGCTCACTACGATATACTTAATTACAGTCTCGAGTTTCCCGTCTTATCAAACGTTACCCAGAAACACGTTGCGCACTTTGTTTTAATTCGGTCGGATTATACGGCTTATCCTGGGAGCGGCTAAATAGAAGGCGTTTGACGTTGCCCCCTCCAGACTTGACGGGACAAAGGAGGGACGTCCGAGATGGTTTCTAATTACGACACAGACCGTTATGCAAATCGGGGGCCGGCGCGGTGAGGTCTTTGTCTCTAATAAACATGCGCGGCTCTTGCGGTCAGACCGCCAAATTGCTCGCCTTCCCATTCGCCCCACGGGCAATAAAACCACTTGAATTGTAGTGGCCTGTCTGTACAATTAGTTGTCTTTGATCAAGTCTAAATTCGAATTCCTCAGAATATAACTACATAGTTTTTGAAATTCATAACCGGCCTGTGTTATTTTATTTCGCACCTTTTTATATAGGGTGGTATTTATTAGAAGCTGAGACGCTCTAACCCGGTGCCGGTGGCACGAACCAACCTATTTAGTTGGCAGATGCGTTCCGGTAAATTGAACGGCGTGGTCTGAGGAAATCGTCAGGTCGTTCCGTGACTTCGCTCGTACCGAAACTGGGCTAAAAGCACCGCTTACCCGGCTCCATTGAGCGGTAATTTTTCACGGAAAACTGTCCCGCGGACGAGGTGGGCGGGCGGACACGTTAAACGAGTTTGCTGACGAAAGTGCTCGTCGTATTTCGCTTCGTGTTATTGTTTCACGATAGGCTTGCATTTCGAAACTAACGTAACACTTGGGAAAAATATTCATTTTTCACATGGCGCGGCAATATTTCCGTTTGTATTGTAACAATTGATGTAACTTGTCTACAGTCGAACAAAGACCTGGGACTGGGCGTTGTCGAGTTTAGTCGCGCGTATTTCGGAATGGTTGCATTTTCGCTTGGCGTTTGCGAGGGAAGTCGTTACCGGTGTCGTGATCGCGAGCAAAAAGTGTAAACTTTTGTATCGGCCTTTGTAAATGCACGTGTTGTTATCTCGGAGTAAATATAACCTAAATGTGCTTATCACTATATGGTTGTTACAGCAGCTATTCGTCTAGTTTCAAACTGTATTTTCTGAGTATTAAAGTTTGTTTTCGTTTTGGCTGATCCGACATCCATTGCTGCAAATATGATTTTTGACCTAGCCAGTTGAAGTGGCTTTTCGACAAATGAATGCATATTCGTTTGTTTGATTGATTTATTAGTACGTGTTAGAATATGTATAATGTAGTTTTGTTTAGTTAGACCACAAGCTTATTTTTGAGTCGTTTTTGTTTAGTAAACTAAACAAAAGCAATGACGACTCAAAAATAAGCTGTAATAAGCATAGGTTATGATGGGACCGACATATCCTTAAAGGATAAACCCAAAGAAAAAAAGAAAATAAAACGCGATGAAACATTTTAGACGAAGTTTTTCATGTATTATTTTATTAATTGTATCAAATTCAGTACAGTAAGGTTTTGGATGGTCAAACAGTAGATTAAACTTGCACGCGGTCTCGAATCTCATTTGCAACGAAGGGCTGAGCTGTCATTGGACTTAATTAAAGTACATTTCTATTGGTTAAGTTTGTGTAATGTTGTAGCGGGTAACTTGGTCTTGCTGAATTAATCGTGGACTATGACTGAACTGGAAACTTTAAAGTATGAGTAATTTTATAAACGTTTTCAATACGTAATTTCAACAGAAACGTCATGAAAAGTATTTAGGTATAACTTTTACTGTGGTAAATTATTTTCTACCTTTGGTTCATTTTAACAGCAATGTTAGGTACCGATAACACAGAGGAAGGGAGGAAGGGTTTATCAAAATTTTATTGAACCTTCTATTCTGTTATCTGTGAAATAAATAATATGTAGGTAATTGTATATTCAAGTTATCGAATTTAAAATATAAACACAGTGAATCCAACTGTATAAATCTAAGGAATATTATGTTTGCGTATTATTTATTAATGTTTAAATAAAAAATAAAAAAAACTATACCTACTAACCTATTTTCCTAGCATTAGCTGTATACATGAAGCGCTCGTGGTGTAGCATGATTAGCCGTTCTTAATCGATCGGCAAAGTTAAGCTACGTCTGTCTTGGTCGATACCTGGATGGGTGACCGTCTAGTGTTTTTTTTTCATATCGAGCGTTTCCATGCTTCGGAAGGCACGTAAAGCCGTTGGTCCCGGTTATCACTTAATTGTGATAGTCGTTAAGCTACTTGGATGCCTCCGAGGCGGCTTGAAAAATTCCAACAGTAGCTTGACCACTAGCCTACCTCCACCAATCCGCAGTAGGCACGCGTGGTGGAGTATCAGCCCAGTCCCTTTCACCCTCATTTGTGAAAGGAGGCCTGTGCTCAGCAGTGGGACATTATAGGCTGATGATGATGATGATGAGCTGTATACATATCATGTCTCCAATTTTTTCATGTCAAAACCATTTCATTTACACCACACTCTCATCTTCATTTACACAACCATCCTATATTTTCTTTAGCTTTACCTGCAGGCCATAAATGCAATTAAAATAAATTACGTGTACATAGACATCGCCAATTACAATATATCTATGTTCCAATATTGATTATAACATTACTGGCATTCATAATCTATTATTCATTCATATAGGATAACGCGTCGCAAATGAAATGAGTTTCATTTCAATACAATAAATAATTCTCAGTGTAAATGTAAAATAATGTGACAATTAGCTATTGCGTTGTTCGAGTTTATATACGTTCTAATAAATTGAAAAGTTGCGGTGCGGTGTGAGCGACCGCCGATGAACGGGAAACATTAGGTGGAAGTAGTGCTAAGGGGCACGAGTCGTGAGCATAGATTGACACCTGCGCAGTAGTTAATTTTTCGGTCTGGTTGGCGGAATGAAGAAGGGGGGAGCGCCGAGCTGCACACGATTCGTTCAACAGTCAATGCTCGTCGTCTATTGGATTCTTGCGTGTCATTTGGCCAAAAGTATCCATGCGCGAGCTTGCCCCCACTACTGCCTATCTGTGCTCACCAATCGTGCCTCATACTGTATCTAACTATTTCTTGCCATTATTAGTACTTATTATTTAACTCTAAGGAGTTCTAGGCTCTAGAAAAGTATTAAAAAAAATCTGTTTCAGCAACTTCACTTGAGAGCCGGTTCCCTTCGAATCTCATGACATCCACCAGCTTTTCAAATACAGCCTAGGTACATAAATCATCTACTACCAAGTTTAGTTTGTAAGAAGACCTAATTCTACTTCTACTGTTTGTAATGTTTCGCTTAAAATCCATTTCATTCTTTTCTATCTTAATTGATGAATCGCTTATAAATTGAACAACAAAAAGTCAATACAAAATGTAATATTGATATTAAAATATGTGTTCCGTTTATGCTGCTAAATTAATATTGAATTTATTCAAACTTATTGAATACAATAATTTTCATGCTGTTTGTCAGTTACAAATAAATTGCAAATGATTTTGCATTTTTCGTAACACAGAAGCATAAAACGTGGATTTCCCTTACACATTCCATGACACAAAGTATTCACTATTCATTTCCCGAATTTATTTGTAAAAAGAACGGTTCATTTTGACGTAACTAAAGAAAAAAAGAAAATAATAGGTACACGAGACCCGGGCCAGCTATTTAACCGGCGCGTTTCAGAAAGGCAATTTTCTATCCTATTTCTGCAGGAATGCCGAATTATCTGCAATCAATCGGACAAAAGAAGAGAATGAACAAAGTTATTTCTCGAACGTCCGACGATTTATCACTGGAATCATTTGTTTTGGACAAGAGGCTGTATTGTTTAGTTTGCCCGAAGAATGGCCGGTTGGGTATGATTAAAGAGGGGGGAGGGGGACTCATGTTCTCGAGGTAAGGAGCCAGGGGTTGTAATGGTTTTCGAGTATCAGACACTTGTGAGACACTTCACGTTGCAATCGCAGTTCGCCTTTGACACACGAGTCACTTCACGTATTGTGAAGACGGAACGGAGGTGTTGTTGCGTTGACTCATATTATTGTTGTCTATTTATTTTTAATGTTTGTTTTCTTTATTTAGTTTTACTCTCAGACTATTCAAACATTAAACTAGCAAGTACCACATAATTGATAATAGTACTGACGTACTAGCACATCTTTAATTGACTGATTCTTACGACTCCTCTTATATTTTGTCCATCGATGAATTGTTTTCACAGAAACTTATATTTTTATTCTGGTTTTCTAATACTATTTTAAATACATTTAGGCGCCTTATTTTCGAAGCACCAAGGATCAAATTGTAACGTCATTCCAACTTCTATAAACCTCTTTTTTCAACAAATATTTCCATTATTCTTAAGGCATGACCAAAACTCATATAATGTAGGTATACAAGAATTTTACAAGGAACAAAATCCGAGAATTCGCATTTCGAACTCGTAGGTGAGGTTATTCAAATAATTCTCAAATTCCGGTGCATAGTATCTTCATAACAGTCACGTAGACGTGTCTATGCCCTCGTCGGGTACATTTTTCAAAGCCTCCACTGTCAGAGCGCTATTTCCACAGTGGGCTTCAACTCCATCAGTCATACGAGTGGACTTGGCGAGAAAATGGCTCACTATAAAGTTCTCCTTGGAATAATATTAAATGATGCCCGGTTGTATTCAAGGCAACTTTCTTTTATTTCTCATGTTTTGATATTGTCAAAGCGTTGAGTTAGTTTTTTTTTGGATGTCAAGTTAATAATCATAGTTTGTAACAGCAACTTCTCTTAGTTTATGTAATTTAATAATTTCATTATTTTGATTTTTTTAAAAGAGTTTTTTACCCCAATATGTACAACATCAGACTTAAAAAATTGCTTTTCATAAGATTCATCTCAGACAACAACACTCCGGTATTTACTAATTATCCTCAATTTCGGGTAACAAACGGTTCAGGAAGGCAGGTCGGTCGACAAGCTTCGGCTGCATCGCTCCATCCGTCGCGGGCGCTATTGGTTGGCAGTGATTAATAGTCCATACCCGCAGCGCCCGGGTTAATGAAACCGCCCCCTGTGGCTCACACTGAGATGACGTTCCTTCGTACAACAAATTAACGGTAAATTATATGAGATTCTACTTAGCTCTTTACATTTTATCCAGATAACCGATATGTAAAAAATCGTGTGTTCAATAGGTCTCCAGTGGCTGCAGCGCAAATAGCTTAAATATCAGATCTGATAATTGATAGGGATGAAAGGTTTTCGCGTGACCAACGGTAAGCGCGAACTGAGACGACCTCCTGCCAGATGAAACGACCACGGTTAGTGTTGAGCAACGAGTCCCGCTGGAAGTGACTCAGGGCTATTTTGTTGTGGAAATCCATGGGAAAATCCCATGTTTTTTTTTTTAATTCTCTGAGTTATTGACGGCTTAATAGAGCAACAAACATACTCGCAAACTTTAACATGAATACTTTTCGAAGGATATTCTTTTATGCATACAACGCGTCACGAATCTTGAATTCCATAACGAGTTGGGAAGAGATAAGTATTCTATTGACATGCACAATTTATAGCGTATACGTCTTTCTGTCCTTTCATGCGCGAGCCGAGTGCATCTTCGTATTTCATATTCTGCAATCCTCGCATTAATGGCGCCTAGACGCGGTTTTCTGAATGTAGGACTTCCTTGGATAATGCTAGGTATTAGTTGGTACAATTTAGGTTAAGAGAGGTAGAGCATAGGGTTTTTTCGCCCAAAGAGCAGTTCATCGTGAAGTACCTTCACCTTAATTCCCGCAACCTCTTAATCTTGTGTTCCTGCGCGTCATCGGTCAGGGGGCTTCCCCCCTTGGGGTTGGCAACGCGTGAGTTATCCTCTACAATACTCTAGACAGGTTTAAGAGAGGTAGAGCATAGCGTTTATTCGCTCAAAGAACAGCTCGACTGGGGAAGTACCTCCACCTTAAAGAATACCGCAGCCAAATAACTTTATGTTGTGTTAAGTTGTGTTCCTGCGCGTGAGTAAGGTCGCCAGAGCTCATAGGGGAGGGGGGAAAGGTCGGTAACGCGTTAGCGATGCTTCGTGTGTTGCAAGCGTCCATATGGCTACGGTAACCGCATACCATCAGGTGGGCCGTATGCTTGTTTATGTATTTATGTCGTAATAATAAAATAAAATAAGTAATGAATGGATCAACTAGAAATCCAAGTAATATATCGTAGTTATCCTGAAGTAAATCTACTATTATTTTAGGAAAACATTTTATCTCCTTCCTTCATGTTTGTGGTAAGGAGGACACTTTGTCCGGAACGTTCCCGGAATCCCTTGTAATTTCCTTTTGATACCAAGGAAAGGATTATCCATAAAAATATTAAGGATTCGGTTTTCCTTTTTTTTAAACTATCAGTTATTAATTAACAAGAAAATCTCTTCGTTACAAGCAAACATAATAATTCAATTCATAAGCTTTTCCATTAGGTATAAATATAAAATATTACATATATAATCGAAAGTTTAAGAAAAAAATATTTTTAATATGGTCTAATAAATCAATGTTAATAAGATAACATAATTAAAAGCCCTACAATGAATGGGATCTGTATTCCACAGAGGCTTCCATTATATTTTATTTAAAAATGTTTGATTTTACTTCCGGACTTCAAGCGCAACAAAATGGCCGTACGTATTTTATAGACGTACCCCAACTTAAATCCGTATTCGGTAACTTAAATTACGTATGGCGAGGAAACGGGAATGCCGCATGCCGTATCGCGATCGGTATCGAGTGGCGAATAAATCCCGGGATGTCGCCACCCGTCCACCATATTGGATTACGTAGAAAGTATTCTCTTAAGTTTCATTAAGCGATCCGTGTGATACGCGAAAGATACCGGATCAGTTCGACGTATAAATCGAGATACGATCCGGATCCGGACTAAAGTTTGGGACACACTTGATTTAGTTGTGGAAAATAGGCGGGAAAGTTTTTCGCTTTGTTTCCAACTGCGGAGTTTGCGGCTGAATTGTAGGGGCGGGTTATATAGGTTATACTGTTCCTACAATTGGTCTCTGAGGACTAATTTAGGTGACAGATTCGTGTTATTTTCCACTTTCAGATATATGTAAGTTGCTAGTACAGTCGAGGACATAAATATGTATACACTTTTTGAAATTCAAAAGCGATTTTCTCGCACTTTTAACATTCAAGTGTTAAAATATTACAAAAATCATAATAGTATATGTTAGAAGATTCTGCGTGCATAATATCTCATAATTTCAATCAGTATTTTAAGAGGAAACCGTTGTTGAATTTTACTAAGTGTATACATATTTATGTCCTCGACTGTACGTACCTAAGTCGTATTTCATAGTAATTTTTTTCAAACCTTGTTTGTGTTTATATATACTTAAATTGTTTTATTGTAAAACTATTACTAATCCTTACTTTCTTATCCTTACAAATATTATAAATGTGAAAGTGAGTTTGTTTGTTTGTTAAGCCTTCACGCCTCAACTACTGAACGGATCATCATGAAATTTGCCATGCAGATAGCCTATAGTATGGAGAAGGACATAGGATACTTTATCCCGGGAACGCGGGTGACACCGAGGGGGACAGCTAATATAATTAAATAAATAAACATTTATATCCAAATTTCCAGCAGGTGGACCGACGACCTGGTCAGTCGCTGGGCGCCGCTGGATGCAAGCGGCCCAGAACCGTTCGAAGTGGAAATCAATGGGAGAGGCCTATGTTCAGCAGTGGACAAAATTTCCAAAAACGTAAGCAGCGTGAGTAACGTAACCTTGCTGAGTTCTTTTGCCAGTTTTTCTCAGTTGAAGGTTGAATTACGAACCGACGCGACGGTAGCTTCAGTAACTTAAGACTTTCATGAGTGTTTTGGGTCCTAAACTGAATGTTCCGTACCCAAAGGGTGCCAACGGGACTGTATAACTAAGCCTCCGTTGTCCATCCGTCTGTCAGTAGGCTGTATCTCGTGAGGTAGACAGTTGAAATTTACACAGAAATTGTATTTCTATTGCCTCTGTAACAATAAACAAAAACTAAATAAAATCTAAATTGAAAAATAAAGGAGCCCCCAAAAAACGTCTTTACGGAATACGGTGTGCGAATCCGACTCTCATTTGGCCGGTATTGAAGTTGTAAGTATCTACCATTAAACTACCCTTTTTCACAGAGAATATATATATATATATATATATTTAATACATAAAGATATTGGTGGTGAGTATTAGATACCTAGCCGTATAGGTATTTAAGAAAAATAAAATGCAAAATAAAACACAGCGTTAAAAAATGCCGCTAGACAAATGTCACTCTCCCTTCACCCTAATCCTATCCATCAAAGTTCCACATAGCTCCAAATAGCTCCTTCAGGATCTGCCCTGAGCTTCCCTCCGAAGCCCTCATTAAAGCCAACCCTTCAGTCCTTCGGTATCGCGTGACGATCGCGGATCGCCATCGGAGGGTGGTCGTAGTCGTAAACTGTGAGATACCATGAGATTTTATCACGAGAGATTTAAAGTGATTTAGAGATGAGTTTATTTTGACGTTGATGCAATTTTTGAAATAGGAACACGGTTGTTTTAAATTGATACTTGAAAGAGTTATTTGGTTTCGGGTAACATCACGTGCAGTTTCCAAAAGAGATAAGGCATTTGATTTCTTTAGTCTTTACTTTTTAATGCAAAAATAAGTGCATGTTTATTTTTATGGAACAAATTAAAGAAACTTGTATTTAAGTAACAGCACTGTTGAAATATATTTTCAATTTAAGGTGAAAATAAAATGAGTTAGAGTCCATAGTTAGCATCTGTTTTAAGTGCTCAAGTCTTGATATGTTTGGAGTTTTTTTTATTGCCTCTCATTCGGATTCACGATCCAGCGCGAATGGCCCTATTTAATAGCCACATATTACGTATTTCACTGTCTACTGATGCAGGCTTTATGAGTTTTCAGTGAGTTTTTATGGTACAACCGTAATATCAAGTAAAGAAAAGATAAAAATTTAATGTTCTAAAAATGGAAAACTTTAACACTTTTGAAAATGGAAAATTAATTTTTATCGAAGTGAAATTAAAGATTGTTTATGCTTATTAAAAATATAATAATATGAAGTATTATACTCTCTTTTACATTGCGCATTTGATAAATAAATTCCATAGATAGTAATACAAATATTTTACTGTTTCCAAAGATAGGTAAACCACTCTCAATGGTACATTAGGTAGTAAAACGTAGGTCTGGCCCAGGTACACTATAAACCGAGGTTTTTTAACGAGACACCGCCGCTCGAACCGGCAAGTAACTTTTTATGTAACGACTAAGTAATTGAAAAGCGTTGACTAAGTTCTATTTAAGTGCCAACTTTAGCTCTTACTTCATCAAATTAATTGCGTGATTTCATAAAATTAAGTATTCATAAAAAAAATGAGAAATTACGCTCTCGAGGGTTGGAAGAGAACTAAATTTGCTTGTAAAAGATCTTCACAGATTTCGGTAATTATACGTACAGATATTTAATGAGTGTTCGATTGATTGCTCCTTTTTCATCTTGGATATATAATAAAACTTTTTTTTTTTTAATTACAGCTTTTTCCACCAACGCATTAGCTTGGCTATCCAAAGAGGAAACGCTGCCAGCCGGCTAGGGCAGTAACGGCAGCCTCCAGATTTTTACAAGCTTTTATTTAACTTGCCTTGTAATTATGGGTCGAGTCTTGCAACTGAATTTGAAAACAGTTATCCCCAACGGATTGAGCTGAAATTTTGCATACACGTTTAGTTTGGATGACAATGCATGGTTAGCAATGAAATATTGAATAAAGCTTTGTATTTAAAAAGTTATTTAACGCCTTAAAAATACAAATATATAACAAATAGAGAGAGGAAAATGTCGCAACTAATCATTAGGGTCAAACATATATGACGTTTAAACCACCTTTCAAGTTATTTGGAGTATTCCACCAGATTCTTCAATAACTCCAAGCATTATCTTATCAGAACACTGCCTTCAAGTGATGGAAGGCGGGTTAATATTTTTTGCCAAAATTCAACGTGATTTGACATACAAGTGACATGTAAAATCTTACGGCTTACAAAGGCTTAATACATATCCTAAATCATCAATGTACAGACTTGTAACTTTGACGACAAGTTAGCGGAGTCTTGTTCATACTTAATATTGTATAGGTAACATGATTGGTGCAAGGTTTGAACTTGAAGCAGGCGGTGGAAAAGGGAGAAAATAATTATATTCATAATATGCAAATAAAATAAATTTTAATAAAACAGTTACCTATATGATAAAATTTTATTTATACATAGGCTTCAATCGCCATCGTAAGCTGTATCTAACTAGAGCCTTATCACTTCTATAGCATCAAATAGTGCGGTGTAATATTCACAAATAAATAATAAATAAATATCCTGGGACATTCCTCACACACGGTCATCTGATCCCAAACTAAGCAGAGCTTGTACTATGGAAACCAGATAACTGATATAATACATATACTACTTTTTGTTTGCAAATACATACTTAATATACATAATTACTCCCACAGGACATACAGACATGTTCATGCACACAAATGCAAGTCCTGTGTGGGATTCGAACCACCGACCTGCGGCGCGTAAGGTGAACCTTAACCAACTGCGCAAATATACTATCACATTAAATAATCGCTCACACGTCACATCTTGAGCCCCGAACGGTAATATCTATAGAGGCGTCGCCAACACAAGGTGTGGGGTCAATAATAGGAGGTCAAATATTTGCGCGTGCCCGCCTGCGGGCTGCGGCGCGACCGAGATGTTTGTTCCCGGCCTTATGTGTACCGATATTATACGTTGTTAGCTTATGTTGTTTTAGGGCTTCGTTTATTTTTTTTGGTTCAGGCCTCAACTCGATACTTATTAGGCGTTTGTGGAGATTGTTGAAATCTTACAGTGTAATGATTTTCGAGAAAAACAAGCAGTTCTCTGATTTCTTTGAAGAAACTACTATACTTAATTGTTTTTTTTCTTGAAAAATTGGTCTGATCAGATGTTGTAGACTCCTTTATTTTTTTTAATTATTTGCATTCCCAATATGTTTTATTCAAAAGCGTATTGCCTGATACTTAGTGTGGAAATCACACAAAGACTCGAACTTAAAGTTTCATTTCGAATAAAAACATAAAATGTAGCCAATGGTGCTAATTCTGTTGTTCACAAATAAACTAATGTAGTCTCACTATCTCTCTTTCTAACGAAGAATATAAGAAAAGCATGTAAGAAATTTAGTCCTGTCAAATTGGTCCAATGCTTGTTTTCAACGTAAAGAATCATGGCGAGATCCATACATTGATTTGTACAAAAAAAAATAACGATTTAGAGAGTTTTGAATCACTTCCAATGTTGAGATTACATTAAGAGGAACATATAAATATACTTGAAATATTTTATAAACCCCGCAAAACATAACACCAACATAGGTTTTGGGGTTTTGGTCGCGATTCGCCGGCATGGCATAGAATGTCGTATTTTTATCCCGGGGATCTAAAAATATTTTAAATGCCTCAAGTTATTCCTTAGGCACAAGGATCAATAAAAACGTCATTTCAACGTCTCTAAAAATCTTTATTTTTTTGTACAATTCTCGCCATGATTCTTTAGTCACTATCATAGTTGGTTACCTCTATTTACCCGCCAATGAAAATGGCTTCTATCCTTTTTCAATAATATTAGTAAGAAAGAGTGCGATCAGCACCACCGTGTGACCATCGAACACGTTTCAAAAACTTAATCTCGCAACTTGACGTAGTTCAATAAAACGTAATGCCACACCACACCCGCATAACGTGGCATCTAAACAATAACTGGTGGACGTTATCGCAACGTCGCATACATATGTATGAACCGCGGTTGGCTCCAAGTGGGAATCAAATTAATTGTGATCACTTCTGCACCTGTTGGTTTGACTAATTGTACGGTGAGCCGCACGGTTATTGGTGATGGTAGGTACTATAATGATGATGAATTAGGTTTCTTGATTGGACAAAATATTTTTACGGATAATAAGACAGCATTAAAAAATGATAATATCGAATGGTGCGTCCATGCTACGCGAATCGAGCACGAGCTGAGCCACGAACAAACCTACAACGAGCACGATGCGAATCCCTTTGTTCGTGAAAAAAACTGACAATCGCGCTCGTTCGAGGCTCGCAAGCCCGTCCACGCTACGCGAATCGTGCTCGCAGTGGGCTCGTTCGTGGCTCCGCTCGTGCTCGGTTCGCCAAGCATGGACGCATCATAAAACTGGTTTTCAGTCTTGTGTGGAACAAACAAACATAGAGAAGAAAGCAAGACAATAAAAAAGTGGTAAAATAATAAAATATATCACGGGTCGCTTGTTGTTGGGTATATTAACCCTTAAAAAGAGACGTCTAATACGTATTTAAAAAGAGAAAATCATTGAAAGGTTGGCAACCCTTGCCATATGGATATGATAGAATAAAATAATGTAAAGGTTGACTGCACATGCAATGCCAATATTATTTCTACGTGAGGTATTCTAAGCACAGCAGAAAACAAAGGAATTTATGAAAATCTTATGGTGCGTCCATGCTTGGCGAACCGAGCACGAGCCGACCTGAGAACGAGCACACTGCGAGCACGATTCGCGTAGCGTGGACGGGCTTGCGAGCCTCGAACGAGCGCGATTGTCAGTTTTTTCACGTATAAAGGGATTCGCATCGTGCTCGTTGTATGTTCGTTCGTGGTTCGGCTCGTGCTCGATTCGCTTGGCATGGACGCACCATTATATTGCACTTGGAAATTTTCGTGCATCAAAGCAATTCAAGAACAAAATAAAATTATGAAAAATTAATAATAACTTTTTCAGTAGCAGACCAGTTCATATTACACACAAATATAAATCAACATTAAAACTATCAACTAAAACTTTTCACTTAAAACACGGAGTTATCATCGCACACCGCACTCGGAACAATAAATCTAAGCACATACGACGGACACAACTTTCGGCAAGTAGACACCGCAACCGGGCCGTTAATAATATAGTGTCAGCGACAGTACTTGCAGGAGCGCTCTAGCCGTTGGGTGTCCGGAAAAACTGCTCTACGCAGGTGTCGGACATAAATAACCGGCGACATTTACCCTGGCCGCGGTGTGTCGGGTGAAAGGGAAAAAAGGTTGAGCGCCACTGGCTTTTTTTGGATTATCTAACTAAAATTCTAGGTATATTCGTTGGTGTGGGAATATGGATAGCTTCCTTTTAGGATTAAGATACAATACATCGGTACAAAAGAAATATAATATAAAATGCATAAGTATCTTCGCTGCAAAATGAGACAGACCTCTGTCAACCACAGACATAAATGTATGTGCTGTCAACCAATTTTATAATTGAAAACTGTTTTACTAAAAACCTAAACCGACTTCAAAGTACACTAAAAAGCAATCAAATCCTGATCTGATGACAATGGGACCAAACTGGAAGTGTACCCTTCCAAACAAACAAAGAATTTCCCAAGTCGTTTAATAAATGACGGAGTTATTAGAGACTAAGATATTTCTATACGAAATCCTCGATGCAAACCATTGAATGAGAAAATATTATTATTGATAACTATATTGTATTTATTCGCTAGAAATATTTGTATTACGAACCCAAAAACATGTTGGGTGGAGTTCAACGAAACGTTAACAGGAAGTGGCAGTTACAGTGCTTCCGGTCGCCGATTTGCTACAATGAATTATGTAATCATAATAAAAAAAAGGTTGAACTTCGCCTATTTTAATAATATTATTAAATATGTAACAGATAATAAATATAATATCAAGTCCGAGTACTGCACCATGATATTTAGAACAAATATACCTTAGACGCGCTCGTGGTGTAGCATAATAAGCCCTTGTGAAAGGAGCAGCAGTGGGACATTATAGGCTGATGATGATGATACCTTAGACGGAATCGGATACGTAGAAAAAAATGTGCACTATCCGATAATGCATGAAACTCTTGGAAGTAACGACACAACGAAAATAAAGCATTCTCTAAAGAAAGTACTGGAGCCATTTTGTTACTAAAATAATTTGGTATATTTTTCGGTAAATGACCAATTTGAGAGTATTAAATATTTTCTATCCTTTTATAATAATGTGTGAAAGAAAGAGATGTGATGTGATTAAAACTACTTAGTTTTTTTTATACCAATGAGGTGTCAAACAAGCATACGGCCCGCCTGATGGTAAGCAGTTACCGTAGCCTATGGACGCTTGCAACACCGGGGGTATCACTCGCGCGTTGCCGACCCTGTAGAAACCTCTTGTTTTGACACAAGAGCAACACTTTTTCTAAATATCCATTGGTTGCTATTCACAATATAAGTAGATCATTCTACAACCGGTAGCCACCCTCAAAGGCATTCTTGAGTGTGTATCACACAGATTTAGTGATGTGACATGTTTTAGCGCCAATGAGTATCAGCAAATATATACTTTATTCAGTAGTCATAATGTTAATTGCTTATCAATATAATTATTTTATTATGTGTCTTTTTGTGTACATACAAATAAACATACTCGACTGTTCTGAGACTGTATTTTTATTAATTAAAGTGTGAGCATACAATTAAAACAGTATTTTAGAAAAAAGCGTTTATTAGTAAGTTCTCGTTCGTTCAATCGTACGTCCCTAATCAGTGGCGGATCCTGGATTTTAGTTTGGGGCCTGAAGGGCCTGACCCAACTGAGGGTAGTATGCTTTTGCTCCCCCCCACCCAAAATCATCTGAGCTTGAGCCTCTAAGCTTCACCCCCACTCTGTTTTTGAAACTGTTCCTCGTTTCCTGAAAGTATTATCTCGTATTTATAGAACATATAATTGTATTAAACATTAAATTGTCTTATAAATAAAAAAAAAATTAAATAAATAAATACATACATACGTCCCATACATCGCACTGGCACATCACTACATATCACCTATTGACCCAGATACGGTGCGAAGTGAGTTCACTCGTGAAATCTCAAACGATGCCGCCGCAGCTCCGTATCGCCGCCGTATCGACTAGGTACGTACCAACGCGTTTCCACTTGCTTTATCCATAGATAATCCTACTCAAGTAACGGCATGTAAAGAGGGGTGGAATATTTGCTTACAATGTCAGGTTTTTTTTAAACGAGTTTGGATTTTATGGCCCAGAAAAGCACTGACAATTCCAGCCAGCCAGCGTGACACGAAAAATACCACAGAAGAAAATTATCGTGAGAAAACAAAGAATTTTCTACCAATATTAGTACTAAGGAACTTTTCTAGGCTTTGCACTCTCGGTTGATCACATTTCATGGTCAGATTATGTGGTCAGCATCACAAACATTGCTATCCAACAACTGTATAGTGACAACAGAAAAAAACGTCAGCAGAAAAGCACTTTGTTCTTTTATGTTCAGCGCTGAATAAAAGTATCAAATAATATTCAGCGGATGAAAGCTCAACGATTAAATCCCAGGTGGCTGGCAGGCTTAAGATGTAATAAGCTGGAACTGAAATCTGAAAGACTTATGCGAACTTTGAACAATGGTCACAGTCGGGCGGTTGTCAACGCGAGTAATCTCTCTTTACACGCGAAAATCCTTTTTTGAACCGGTTTCATCCGGGCTATTCTGGAAGTATCCGGCTTGGGAGATCAGTTTTGATTCAGTAGCTGTTAAAATTAACTGGTGTTTACAGGTTTTCCCATGAAATGTTAATTAATATTGACTACAGAAAAATGGTATTATCGTATTTTTATTGCAGTTACATCACTACACATGCTTACATCACTAGTGAAGTTATAATCCTGCGCTTGGCGTGTCAAGGGAATACTGAATATTAATGTTATTAAAGTCTGAAAGCTTATGTAAAAACTTGAAACTTTTTATTTTCTTACATTGAATTTTGTTTATTTGAAAATTAGTAATGCATTTCTTTTTTCTTAGCATTAATTTTAATTTTCAAATGATTTTCATACTAATTTCAAAAAAATTGCGAAGTAGTTAGCCATAATTTAATTGTATACAAATATTAAAAACCCTAGATTATTAAATAAAAGAAGAAAGAAAAGGCCTGATTGAAAATGAGAGATCAACGTAGGCGTAAATAACGGTCATAATAATCATACTACATCGTATAGAAACGTCAGTTTTAAATAAAGATTTTTCAAATATCTTTAAATTAAAACTCAGTCGTCTGAAACGTGTATTTCAGTTTCTAGAACAGCAGTAAAAATATCAAAGATAACTTTAAAGCCCCAAAGAGCGGTCGCAGTACTAAAACTGTTTGAGAAAATTGCTAGTCACAGAGATTCCAGTAATTGTATTTTCCTCGAAATGATAATAGGTTTTCCGTCGGCACTAAGTAGGCATATTGTAAAAGAATTTATCTCTTATAGGATTTATTTAAGCTATAATTAGTTGAGGATTAATTCTGTATGAAAAAACGAGGGATAAAGGAAATAAATTATACAGGGAAATGGATTTCACAAACTTGGAATTAGATATTAATAAAACGGGTTCGTTGTTCTTTTTAATAGATTACAAAAAATGGTAGATGATTCCTCTATTCTTCTAGTGTCACTCCACCGGTCGTAGGTTCGATTGCCATCTAAAATATACATTTATGTCCATTGAAATGTCTTTTCTGAGTCTGGGTGTAAGTATCTACATAATGTATATTATAACTATTTTTCCCTACGTGATATGGTTTCCTGAAGATATCCAATTTATTATCAGGTGTTAGAATTACCTAATATGAATAATCATGATTTACTGATCAAAGTTTAAACTTACTCCACTGAGTTGAAACTACAAAATAACTTAAACACAAATCAATCTCAGAGTTACAATCGGTCTTAAGTAAGAGCCAAAAACAGGGATGGCGAGCACACAGCCTGTTGCCAGCTTCATTTGCATTCTGCTGATTGATTATTCAATCGGACAGCCTCAGAAGTGGCAGCCCTGGCCAACTGTTGGCGTTAGAATTGATAACTAAATGCTAATGGAAATTATGTAGTGCGATTCATCTTGGCGTGATTAATTCTGTCAGGTAAGTAAACGTAAATGGTATTGTATGAAATTGTATTACTGATATATACATTTCAGTTTACAAATATTCATAGGTATATGTTGTTTTGTGCCGTCAATACACGGAAAAATTTTGTTATAAATTTTTAAGTGAAGATTTTTCTTTACATTATTTTGTTTGTGTGCTTATCATGAATCAGTGATCGGATTTTGATGCGGTTTTTACAGGATTTTGACAAATTAAAGAAAGAATGAAAACATATTTATTGACCCACAATGATATGGTACACATATTTATATAGTGACAGTAACATATTCTATGTAGGTACATGATGCCGCGCAGTGATCGTCGAAATAAACGTGCGGGTGGAGCCACTGTTCATACCGACAGAACTTAAAATAAAAAGAAGCTAAAAAGTCCTCTTCTTAACGATCAAACTATAGTCGTTTAATTCAATTGTCACCTGGTCTAGAATTGATAATTCCAGTTTTGAAAATGCTCTTTATCCTTGAGATAAGGGATCTGGAACGGGGTAATTGTGGGGTAGGGGGATCCGACATCAGGATACCCCTCACTATCAATTATGCTGATGGCCGGCGGCGATATCAATGGGATTCAATCCCGGGACGTCCTCGTTTCAGATTAGTTTAATGTGGTGTCAACTGTGATATCCCGGACTTGTTTAAAAGATAGCGGACTATTTCACTTTCGAAAGGTGGGAAATTAGTGTCAGATGCTGGTCCGTACTTTTCGGTTTTCTCAATCGAGGACTCTTCGAAATTCGAATTTCTTGGTCTTTCTTGAAAGGTATAAGTATAAGTATAAGTATTTATTTGTAAAAATTTGGGTTACAAAATGATGTTACAATTTTTTTTTTTTTGGTATTCTTTTTGACCCGATTTGAGATTGCATTAAACCTTTTTAATTCCGTAGAATTCTTTGAATACAGTCGCATTGAAGCAATGGAACAACAAATGTAAGGAATTGTATTTCGTTACTAATTGAAATAA
Source organism: Achlya flavicornis (assembly GCA_947623365.1). Lineage (NCBI taxonomy): Eukaryota > Metazoa > Arthropoda > Insecta > Lepidoptera > Drepanidae > Achlya > Achlya flavicornis. The sequence continues at coordinate 2,534,421 of OX392468.1, read as the reverse complement.
ACAGGGATACTTGAGACTGTTCAATTGTCACAAAGGAATTGGTCATCTTACAGTCTGAAAGGAAAGCTCAAGTGGATAAAGATTTGCAATTATTGCACTGAGAAGTGGAAAGTGCTAAAATGCAAGTGCACTATTTCGTATAATGAAGATCCAACTGTATCTTGTCTTCGGGTTTAAGATACAAATAATCTTTTATCTGATTTTAGTTTCTGCAGTGTGGAGGAAAACATTGTTCAAGTGACACGTAATATACTGAATGTGACGTCAAAATTACGTAGCTTAGTCAATCTGATGATTAAGCAGGTATCCTATGACCATATACCCCCTTACTCATAAAACGTTATTTAACTAATATACTGTTTAAAGGGTCACATAAATAAAGTCACTGTATTGCCATTGTCAAATAATGTGACATTATTTACGTGACCCTTTAAACAGTATATTAGTTAAATAGCGCTTTATGAGTATGGGGGATAGTGTTTATTTTTTATCAAAGCCTTATTTATTGGGTATAAGCTAGGTAATTATAAATCATATGCACGCAACTTGAAGTCAGTCACATCCCCAAAAGAACCATACACAGTTAGAAATACAAAATGCCAGGATACCATAACTGGCTCAAGCTGTTATTGGCAGCGATTCAGAGGAAAGTCGAATCGATCAAAAGCCGAACATTCTTTTTGAATTCTTCGAGTCGTTCGATTGTATAAAACTTCGGCTTCGACTGATTGAAGTTCGTCGAGAACCAATAATGTTAAACAAAACAGGCGCCATCACTCTTTGACTATTTGCAAATAGCTCTTACATTTGTGACCGATCAATGTTGTAGTAATTTTAGTTAAGAACTAGAACTGGGTATATAGGGGTCCGCAAGATACAGGTTTTCCTAGTTGGTGGAACAACAAACCATGTAAAATTACAATAAAGTACAAATATAATGATATAATGATAGAATAACGCTTTGAAGTCAACCTCAATTGGCTATACATATAAGTAAAAAAAACATTCCAGGTACTCAGGGATGCGATACTAAAACAATTCAAGAATATCACTGACCTTTGTTAATTTATTCAGATTTTGGTAATGTTTTCAGCAAATACTAAAAAAATCTCAAAATAAGCATAATCATCAATTAACAATTCGACAGCGGCAGTAGATCTATTGACTTTGATACTGGCCAAAATAAAAAATAAAGAGACGGAAAAAAACAGATCACGGACTGTTCCAATTTGAAATTTGAACCAGTTCCAGTCCGCAAACACAATTCAAGCTTGACTTGAACCGCCCCGCCCAATCAACGAGTGGCAATATCGCGGAAGGCTTTTTTTCAATCGGGCAGCACTCGACGCCAGCTCTTCTTCAAATGGTTGGGCTCATGAAATATTTATGGGCTGAAGTAGGGTCCGCCGCGAGACTCCGTTCCCTTAATGCGCGTTACAGGAATAATATTAGTTTATGGACGTCTACCGTGCGCTGTGAAAACGTTTCGGAATTAAATACCTACCTAAAGCAGGGAAAAAGTTGGTCCTCTATTGTACACATATACGTACATAAATATTATGTAACTTTTCCTTCAGTCTCGTGAATATTTAACTCCAAACATTTATGAATAAAATTCTGCGAACAATTAAATAAGGGTAAAGGCTAATTTCCTCGACACTCAAAGTTCACTGGAAAATTGTCGTCACCTCTCTTAAAATGTCTTAATTCTCGTCGAGTCCCAAAAGTCACAGATTGAATTATTCTTAGACGAGAAGGTGTTAATTGTTATTAATGTACAGACATTTTACGTCTAATTAATATACCTACCTCCTTACTTTGACGGTGAACTTCAATTTACATGACGAAGTATTGAGTAAGCAAGTAAGTTACCCGGTGCGACTTGTAACTTTGCGTAAAAATTCATGTTCTTTTTATGCTTCGTTGTTTTTGATTAAATAAAAACAGTAACTTTTATGTTACTGAAGGTCGTATCCAGCGGCGGCGTAAGGCGTGGGCGACGTGGGCCACCCAGGAAGAGGAGATCCAGAAAAATGCATAACAAATATTTTTTTCGCAACTTTTTTATATAATAAGTATGTTTTTATTCAGTTTCATTCATTGGTTTGCATTTTCATTATATACAATCCGTCTTCTTGCGCTGGCAGAGGGCCCCGCAAAATGAATCTTGCCCACATAAAATTTAGGTCTTACGCCGCCGCTGGTCGTATCACCTTTTAATTTTATTTTTAGTCCATTATATGCACCTTCAGCAGTAAAAAAATAATTGTTACATTTATCTTTACATCACATAAAAAAAATCAAACAAAAATATTCAGACAAGTAAAAGTGAAGAGAAAGCAATGACCATAAAAAATCGCTCAGTTTTTTGCAACAGCGCGAGCCTTCTAAAAACAATAAACATCCAAGGTTGTACAAGCGCGAACTTTAATCATACATCAAACCTTTATGGGCGAAGTGTGAGAAAAAATGAAAAATAGGGATGTGCGCGCACAGTTATCGATAATAATGAACTACGGGGTGTACGGGGCGGGTCACTCTGTGAGCCGTTAACGAAATACGAAACTTGGTCTTGTCGAACAATAGGGTCACCGGTCGCCCGACGCGGAATGATCAACGGCGGAGTGAACTCGCACGTTTTATGTGTTCGGTTGACTAATGTAAGGTTTTATAAAAGCTGTGTTGATCAAAGGTTGTATTATTGAATATTAATTGGTGTGTAATCATTAAATTACTTATTATTTTTATAGTTTTTTGTGTCCCAAGAAAAAGTGACCATCGGAAATACATAGAGGAATGTGTTCTAAGAGCGACATTTTGTATTATTGGTCTGTGTTTGACCACAATCTCACCGTGGTAAGTGATGATGTAGCCGAAGGGGGTAAGCACACACAGCCTAGATGGAACTGGCTCTCGAGTGCAGCCGTCGGAACACACCGATAGGTGCTCGGCGACAGATTTTCCACTTGAGGTCGGTAGCCAGCCAGATGGGTACTACAATCCACCCTACCACCGTGCTATGGTTTCCACATGATGTTTTCCTTCACCGAAAACTTAAGCTCATTGTAGGATTCGAACCCGGGATCTTCGTCTTGGTATCCTACGTCACTAACACTGAGCTATCATCGCCTCATAAAAAGTAATATTAATGGTGTTATTTTATTACGAACTAAAATGTTAAATAATGTATTAGGTTAATGATTTTAAGTAACGCATTAATATAAATAATTATCACGAGGCAATTCAAAATAAAAAATAATAAAAGTAGGTGAATCGTTTAGAACTACCAAAATGAATATCGAAAAACGCGTGTAGAAAAAGTCAACAACCGACGCTCATCGAAGCTTTGTTTAGGTACGCAACAACTCTTTTTAATTGTGGGAAACCACTCGAAAACCAACACGAGCAAAGCGATTCCCCAATCGTACTATCAAAATATTTGTTGGAATAACATTTACATCATTGCGCTGTGTAAATGTTTCCCAGTCCTCGATAAACAAAGCTATTGTCGTCGCGCTGCTGAGACAGCATCGGATTAACTTTCCGTTAATGATACTGTTACACCGGGCCTCGCGTTGTCTTCGGCCTTTGTTCAAATATCGAACTCGTTTAAAAAATAAAAACTTTTCAAGCCTGGTGCTCTTTTTAAATGTTTTACAACTTTGGTAATCGGACTTTTAAGCAATGTTTATGTGGAATAAACAATTCGAATATATGGTTCTAAAATGATTTCGAGCAAAAGTAAGCAAGAATGACATATTCATAGATTCGTGGAAATGTTTAAATAGTAAGTTATACATTTTTCAAACGTTTTATTCGTATTTTGTAAAAAGTATTGTGGAGATACCTACATACTTCTATTTATAAAGTACTCTTTCACAACGATTACTCGTGGGTTCCGCGAGCTTACCCTCTGTTAATTTTCCAGAGCCCAAATATTTTTCCCCGATTTTATTACTGGCCTATAACTTCCTCTCCAATTTGAATTTGAAAATAGAACAAGAGTCGTACTGTGTTTGAATTGTCAGTTCAATTAACAAAATACGGGAAGGTACGAGCTGTCTCTGACAGCTAATAGTCATTCTGCGATAGAAATGTTCCACATACATGTACGCGCTCGTCCGATGTAATTTGAAATCCGAATATAGGAACATCCCATTTAGGATTGTTCAATGGACACAGCTCTAACTAAATTGGTCTGTTTATAAAATAATGTGGACTAACAAATCATAATTGAAGTTGAAATTCATTGCGGTACGGGGAGTGGTTTATTAACATAATGTGCATTTAGAAACAATGTTGCCATATCGTGTGCGTTGTTATGCACCGTATTGTAATCTCATTAGGGCGAAATTTGCGTGGGTAATTTTCAGAAAATAAGCACCGTTGCTGGTGTGAACGAACCTTTCTAAAATGTAAATAACTTGAGTAGTTTGTAAAATTATTATGAAAATTAGATTTTGGCTAGACGTACGCACAATACGTGTTCGGTTCGGGATTTAGATTTACGAGGTGTATTGGAATTTCAAAACAGCTATCAAAGCATATTGGATCTTTAAAAAATCAAAACCATATTCATAGTAAACACTGAACTCTATTTACTATTCAAACTGTAAATAAAAAGTCGGAGCGAAGCAATATCGAGCTCTGTCAAGCTCAAGAGCGGAAGTTGGAAAAAAAAAGAAATCAATCGAAAGAGCCCGATAGTGGCCATTAAAATATCGTTGACTTTCAAAAGGTGGAGACATTCGGAGTCCCGATAGTTGGAGCCTTGATGCCAAGACGTATCGGTATACGTTGCTGGCCGAGATGGACTTTTGATGTAAGTTTTGAACGCACCTCGCTTGCGCTTACTCGCCGACGCCGACGGTTTAATAGTGTTGTGTTGTGCTGCTTCGATGGATGCGAGCGAGTCGATCTTACCGGGTGATGTATGATCGCGGGATGGAGTTTCGTTTAATATTTTAAAAGGGTAACGGATTGCTACGTCTTCGTAAAAACTTCTGCTACATGTTTATTCGACAGCATTAGCTTTCCAATGCTCTCCTAATAATTGTATTAACATTTGATCGAATATTCTCACCATCACGGTATGGCTGCAAACCAATGTTACATTTAAGGATGATGTCTTAGCTTCTGTTATTTTGTTCGTATATTATTCACACATCATACAAACATTAGAACGGTCACAAAAAGCGGTATATTACACATTGTTGATTTAAATTTTACGGTAAGCCAATAAAATAAAATAAATAGTTATACATATTAGCGAAATAAGTTAGGCTAGCTCACTGAGACTTATTGCCGAGGGGTGCTGTTTTCTGATTTTTTTTTGCCTAATTCAGAATCAGATGCTGTTTTGCTATAATTTTGTTATGTTATCTTGGCCATATAACTTTAATAATTTAATGTACTTTAAAAAAAATGGCAATAGTAATTTGATATACCAATATAGGCCCACTTCTAACATGGATGGGATGTGGTCTGAACAATCAAATAAAAAAAAACCTTCGGGGTCAGTGTGTTTTAAAATACGATCGCAGTCACATCCCTTATCCAATAAATATATCCTATAGTAGAGTCAAAAGTGAGTTACATCGATATCGGCATTTTTCGCATCACTGACTCTATCCTCTTAAGGCCAGACCCTGAAGACAACCCCACCCGTAGCGAACGTGCCAACTCGCTCGGATGATGTCACTATTCTGGAAAAGATTTTAATCCGAACTTTGTGAAATTGCGATGAATAAAAAATATTCCAAGAAATACAATAGAAAACGTATAGAAATTGAGATGACTGTTGTTAATTTGTTGGATTTATGATTCAAAATAAAATAATAATAAGATTTCTGTAAGAGTTTGTATGAGGCAGATTTAACATGGCAATAAACCTAGAAATCAACTTAAAACTTGCAAAGTTGGTTACATCGAGTAGTAATACTGAACAATCAAATAATTAAACTAGTAAATTTTTTGTCACTGATTTATCTTTATATTTATATTTGATATATCTACTGTGGTAAGGACCAATCACTACATCCTGTGTCCTTGATTTAACCATTCAGAGCTTTGGGTGAATTGTTCGATGGTTGGTTACACGCAATTATTTATTTCATAATACCTCTTGATTTACAACCATATCTTTATAGAAAAAAAAAACGTTTTTTTCTAGATTATTCGACAGCTACAGAATACGCCTCCGGATCTGTATTCTGTCCACATCGTTTGGCCTTAAAGCCGTATTCTTAGCTAATTGTAAGGCACTCCGCGGCCCTATCAGCGTCGAGTCGGTTGCGTCTTTAATCGAACACAAGTGAGATACCAATATTGCAATATATACTACCCTTCAATTCGATAATGGTTTGATTAGTGTGCTAGAAAGTGTTGAATAGTGTCCAAATTAAATGGGACTTCAGTTACTTAGCTTTAAATATAAATTTTATTTATAGGATTTGCTTACTGCCTTTGGTCATATTATAACATAAAATCCACTATTTTTTTATACCACTGATGTGGCAAACAAGCATACGGCCCGCCTGATGGAGACTATAATTAAGATACTGGTCATACGCAAAACCTATGAATGTTTTTTTTTATTACTTCCATTAATATGAAAATAATGTTTGATTTTCCTAATTTAAGAGCATATCTAAATTAAGAAAATTCGTACCTAATTAATGTGACTAGTCACCTCTAATTATAATTAAATAAAAAAAAGTTTCTTGCAAGCTATCGTAAAAATACAGAAACTCTACGTCTACGTTTCTAACTACATCCGTTCAACTTACACTTCAACTAAATCCGTTTCTAATTACACTTCATTACACACCTAAACGTTATGTAACGTAATGCATACCCCATGGTACTTCGTGGCAGTCACAGAAACTTTGAAGAGAACTTATCTAATGGTGCGTCCACGCTACGCGAACCGAGCACAAGCCGAGCCACGCACAAACAGAATTCGTTTGTGTGAACGTACAATAACAACAAGCCTACAAGCGATCGCGATGCGAATCCCTGTGTTAGTGAAAAAACTGACAATCGAAAGCAGTCGAGCGTGAGTTGAACGCTCGTTCGCGGCTCGCAAGTCCATCCACTACGCGAATCCGTGCTCCACGTCTGCTCGGCCCGTACTCGTTTCGCGTAGCGTGAACGCACCATTACATTAGCCAACATCCCGCCGCGTTCAGTTATAAAATGGGGCGTAAAAACTTTGCCTGTAACTCGGCTACGGATTTATTTCGTTAAGTGAATTTAGTGTGTCTTTTATCTTACAAGTTTCTGTAGTTTGCTCGTTTACTGCGTACGTTTAATTTGCCTTGAAGTGAGTAGAAGTTATAATAAACATTATTATGGTCTCTTATATTCGGATTCGGACTCTATTATTGTTACGTCAAGAACTAAATTGAATCAGCGGTATTAATTAATAACTAACAATCATCCATCAGTCATCGGGAATTTGAAGATACGGTAACGCCCATAATCTCGAAGACTCCACGCATGTTTTACATACCATTCAAAAATCCAAAGTAATCAAAATACACCCGTTTTACGAACTCCAACACAAGTCTACAATTTTTGAACGTATATTCACCACAGATGTTACAGAAATAGTTGGGATCTTTTTTACAGATAATTCTCGACGTGGAATTGTAAAAAAAAGACAATTCAAACAACAGCTCGGTTTTATGGAATATAGTGTAACTAGTAAAAAAATATTGCCAATAGCTGTATCTCAAAAACAGAAGCTGTCAGAGAAAAAGTTAGGGTAGATTCGAAATCAGTGACTTCGAATTAGTAAACAAGTCCATGCAACAAACCAAAAGTTTTATTTTGTTCCCTTGTGTAATAGATATTTACTTCTTCGTCTATATTTAAGAGCTGTGCTCTTGTCCGTGTAGCTTCTTCCATTCTACTCTATCGACGTATATTTCACTTCCTACCTTCACTTGATCTATGTAACTTTTTCTTGGTCTTCCTCTTCCTCGCTTTCCATCTATATCTCCTTCTATTATGTTTTTGATAAATTCGTCATGTCGTATAAGATGGCCAAACATCTTTCCCGTCCTATTCTCTATCGTCTCCATAATGTTCCTTTTCTCTTTTACTCGACTCAATACTTTCTCATTGGTCACCCTCTCAGTCCAGCTAATCCTCTCCATTCTCTCTACTTTTAGACCACTAAGGTGGCAAACAAGCATAAGGCCCGCCTGATGGTAAGCAGTTACCGTTAGACGCTTGCAACACAGGGGTGTTACTCGCGCGTTGCCAACCCTGCAGAAATCTCTTCACCCCCTTTTTGAAGAATCCCATACTGTACTCCATTGGGAAAACGGCGGGGAGCTCATTCCACTATCTGTGCGTCCGCGGAAGGAAGCTCCTTTGAGACCGCACAGTTCGAAACAATTCTGGTTTCAATATGTGAGATGTACTTCCGAAGATATCTACTTACTACGAGTTTTTTGCACGACACGCGAGTGATAGGTTGCATGTGGTACCCATGGTGTTGCGACTCTACCATGTTGCTTACCATCAAGTGGCGGACGTATGCTTGAAAACAGCATGCAAATATTGTTATCTCGACTTATCAATTAAGAGAAAAGGATGCTTGCTAGAAATTTAGAAAATAGGTTTTTAACATATCTATTGCTGTCGCGCTGTGCCCGAGCTATCCCGCCCGAGGGCGATAGAGACAACTACAGCTTGGACCGATTATACCTATTTAAATTTGACGAAATCGCTACTTCGTAATCCCCGGTTTTCTCATACAAAACTGGATCGATTAAAAAAAACAAGAATCATAATAAGAAGGGCTTTGGCTATGTCTGTCGGTTTTCCTTTGTTGTTTTATATTCGTCAAATTTGCTCGCTGAACGTTAAAAATGGTAAGTATTTGTGATTCTACAGGCTCCTTATTCTTATAATCATTATTTTATGGACAAAAACACAACCATGCATACATTTGTACCTACGATTGCATGGTAGAATAATCATTGCTCTAGTTTGTAGATTGTAGATTCCGTTTGTATGGAACAAACGCCACCAGCATTTCCTAAAAAGAGCTTCAAAAGTACAGTATTAAGTATCCACTAAAAAAAAAAAAACTTGCATGACGTCACCGCTTGCCTACCCCTCAAACGCGCGAGTAACTCGCAAAGTAGCGAAGCGAACTACAACTAAATATCAGTTCATTTAATACTTTATATTAATGGAATAAAACTTATTTTACATTATCATTGTCTCCCCTATGGCTGGTGATCACACGTCCGAGGGGCGATGGATATTGTAATGTGGAAGCGTTTTGTGGCAATAATCGGATAATAAATATACTGTAGGACCCCGCCCTTGTCTAGCCGTCCGTGCCTTGCGTCTGTAAAGCTCGCTACCTAGTTTCAGCGATGCGCTATAGTTTGGAAGAGAGTTGTATCAGGAAAAAATTATGATAGTGACAAGTTTTTATTCTTTTATATATATTATTCAACTTATACCGACTTAATGCTTAGGGTTCTAGTCGAGTTTGCTTGGGTTTGATTTTGTTTCTTCGATAATAGGTCTGTATGTAGTGAACCTAATCCAGAGTGTTTCTAATACTTATTCTAAGTGCCTGTCCAGAAGGGGCGAAATCGCCGCGATTCTCTCGCACATTATGCGCGTTGGCGAGATACTGGGAGCCAATACAAGGCGTACACCAGCATCGCGCGAATTTAAAATACGCGCGTAAATCGCGTGCACTTCCCCCATACTTTGACTCGTAATACCCGCGAGAGAATCGCAGCGAAATCGCCCATTCCGCTATGCTATTCTGTAAAAGGTAAATCATCTCGAAACTCATCTCGCAACTCACTTCGATTGTCATGTCGCTTGTCATTGTATTGGTATTCTCAAGATAAAATCAGGGCCAAGTGAAGTGAAGTGAGTTTCGAGAACTCAAAAGTATATTGGTAACGTGAAAATACTCACCTGTCGTAGTTAATCTCACTTCCGTCATTACTCAGTGGCGCTAGTGTCGAACTCACTCATTTTATAATATGAAACTTTAATCTCATCGCGGATACAGAAATAATATTTTAAATGAACGTTACAAACACAAGTTAGCACAAGACCAGGGTGAGTAGTTGTAGATATCGTTTCGCTTGCAGTGTACGCGTAGTTTACACACTATAAATTCTGTACCTCTAGTTAGGTTAATTAAATTTAATTACAACTAAATAATTATTTCTTGTATGTACATAATAATTACAAAACCTATACTGTAAAATAATATGATTACAGTTATTTCTCAGTAAAAATAACAGCACCGAACAACAGTTACAGTTATTATGAAAACAACATAAAAACTACCACCATGTTATTACACGATGTTTTACTGATACAAAAAATGGAGTAGGTACTATGTTCGTAAAAAGCGTCAATTTCAGATAAAGGGATGGAAGGACGTTTTCGCGAAACGGCCGTCAGGCGATATAAAAATAAATAAAGCCTTCTGTACCATAGATAAGATGATGCCAAGCGACAATTAAGTTAAACGGTGGACGGCCGGGACAAACATTGGAATCGCATTTCGCCGGGCAGACGTATACAACTGATACTTTAGCACACTGACGCGCGTTTGCTACAATAAGAGTTATTTGTTTATTTTGTTGCAAAGGTATAATGAGTCTCATTCCAGTTTAATTTTTTGATAAGGATCAATTCAAACTGGTTTCCTAGATCTAATAATAATATTCATATTTAAAAAAAAGTACGCATTTGTCAAATATCATTTCAATTACGGGAATTTAAGATAAATCCTCTAGATTGAAGCAAAAACAGGAAAAACGGTAAGTTCATAGATTTTTCTAACATTGTGTATTCAAAAAACTGGTCCTTGTTACAACGAAACTTTGTGTGTATTTGATTTGATTTAACCAGATAAAATATTTTAATGGATATTCCTATTATCATCACCGAAGCGGTTCCGCGGTGAAAACGCAGCGCCATTGTGCTACAGGCTGTAAAACTAAGTCCTTTCGCCCATCGAAGTGTAGTAGTATCTACATTGAATTAAACGAGTTTCGTCCGTCCGTTGTTCTCTCAACTCTCAAGTTAGATTTGAGGCTTTTACTTGTACAGTGAAGATATACAACAGTGCTTTTAGTATGAGCAGTTTTATATTGGAATAGGTTTTCATATATGTGTATGTTGTTTTACAGGCGTAGTGAATGGACGCTGAAGTATGTAAGCTATAACGTGGATGAGAATTTGTAAATGTATGAACCTTTTTAAGTGAAGTGAAAATATCATGAAATGTGTATTTTCTTCGGTTCGGAAATTTAAGACGTAAAGTTATTTTGAATTTTGGCTCAAAAATAAAGTGTCAATAAAAATAGTTTATGGAGCAGGGCGTTAGTTTTTCTATAATAACCTAATTAGGTAGGTACAGTCAGCGTCAAAAGTAGATGATAATTTTATATGAGTACCTTTTAAACATTAATCTATTGACATTCTCTTGGCAGTTGTATGAATACTGTAAATTGAAAATGTGACTTGTAACGCTGAACTTCACAAAACAATGGTGCGTACATGCTTGGCGAACCGAGCATGAGCCGAGCCTCGAACGAGCACACTGCGAGCACGATTCGCGTAGCGTGGACGGGCTCGAGAGCCTCGAACGAGCGCGATTGTCAGTTTTTTCACGTACAAAGGGATTCGCATGTGCTCGTTGTAGGCTCGGCTCGTGCTCGATTCGCGTAGCATGGACGCACCATAGTTTCAACGAGTAAATGTTTTGAAAGCATAAAAGCCAATAAAAGCACAATATAACAATACGTTGACATAACGTGTGAAAACTAACATAACACACGTTGTACACAAAGTGCCGCGCGCGGTGACTTTGTCGAAGCGTACTTCTATTGATCCTATAGAATATTAGTTTAGGGTTCGACAGGGTCCCGCGGGGGCTTGTGTGAAATTGATGCCATTATTACTAGCTATAGCACAATGAGATGTCACGTGACTGGATGGACCATAGAGTTTGGGAGCTGGCGACTCTTTACGCTGTTATGGTGTGGAAAATGTCAGCACGCGACTGAAATTAATATTATTTTAGGCTACTTTACGAGTTCTTTTTTTGCTAAGAACTATTTCAAAGGTAAGTAAAATAATAATTCCATGAACTAGGACCGTAGATAACGGAAATAAATCCTTTTAACTCTTACAAGAAAAGATTTTATCCCCAGAACAATCCGGAGATTACGTCAAAAACTTGTAATCGGAAGTTTAAAAAATGTTGAATATTCCGCTCACTTAACTCGGCGGTAAACTAAAGTTGGAACTTGAGTTAATCTGTTGTTTAGAAGAGGATTACCAGTTCGTTTATCAGCTGGAATCGGAAGGAGGGGGGAGGGTGGAGGATTTTTAAACTCGTCTAGTTTCAATTAAACGTCGGTTAATTCTGCTGTTAAGTGCTCGGTTTAAGTTGTGACTTAATTTATATCCGTCCGTAATTTATGTCCGGGAATCCCGGGATTAATCTAATGAAAGTCCCGCGGCTGGTCCCGCACTAATTGCCACTCTGGATTGTCTAAACAAAAATATAGCGATGTTTCAAGGTGAAAAATGAACGCTACCTGGGATACATAATGTAAACGTGCTCTTTGTTTTGGCAACGTGCACGAACTACTAAACGGATTAAATACTATTGATATACCTGAATGAGTACTAACGAGTATTATAAATCGAATGTTTGGCATGCAGTAGCCAATGGTATGGAGAAGGCTATTTTTTGTCCCGGGAACGCGGGTGAAACCACAGCCGCAAGTAAATAAATACATATTCTAACATTCTTTACATACGGTCACCTACCGAACTACGCAAGCTCTGTTGTTACAATGGAAACCAGTTTAATAACACTACTTATTCTACTACATACAGACTCAGGACAAACTGACATGGTCAACACACACAAACTAGAATCAACGTTGTTAGTTCCACTAAAGGACACGTTAGTAAAAGAAAAAAGCCAAATCCTTTTTAGTTTTTATAAAATACCGAAATTCACAGGTACGCGAATGTGTACGTAGACGTGGGAGTTACAGCTAAAAACTTTTACTAGAACGCGCGCTCGTGTAAGTTCACGTCGCGCGGAAAGCTTACTCTCGTGCGAATAACATTGGCGTCGTATGTTTTTTTTTAAACGGGTACGAGGTTTTTGGCTCAATACTCAAAGTCAAATGAATAGATTCTCAAAGTCAGGCGTACTATTATTTTTATATTATTTATTAACTATTTGGCCTTATATCCCCCAAATTAAAGGACACAACTTTATTTTTTATTAATCAGGTTCAAGATGTTTTCACTAAAACGTGCAGTATTCATACAAACATACATCTCAATCACATAAAAAAGGGAAAATTGTTCGATTCATTCGCAATACAATCAACATTACACGCGTGGCAGCTGTGGAACCCTAAATTACGAGCCGCTTAGCTGTAACGAAGGGTTCTTTGCTTGGGTATAAAAAAAAGAAAAAGTACAAGGATAAAATTGACAGTTTAATCTGGGGAATTGCAAGCCTGGATGCATGGGGGTGTGCACTGGGCAGTAAAGTGACAGAAAAGATTTTTTTTTTTTTAATTTATTTTATTTCCAAAAAAACCTTACATTTTTTCTTAATTTTAAGTCGCCAAACTACTATTGCAGTTTGTAGGCGTGCACTCTTTCACAGTTTTGTTGGTATTTACGTACATACATATACCTTTATTTACATTATTATTTAACAATCACATGCACTATACATATATTCTAAGTACTAGTCCAGTAACTTATGAAAGAAACATTAGATATATCATTTCTTTCCTAAGCAACTAGTCTGCTTCTCTAATAGATTTTCTTTTTTTTTTTTTTTTAGAGATATCGTTTGTTTCAAAGAAGCGAGAAAGCAATTCGTTTTTAGGGATCTGTATCCAGAGGGTGCCAACGGAATCTCACTACTACGTCTACGCCTCGTTCCTTCGTCCATCATAGGCCGTAATAGGTAGGCAGGTAAAATTTCAAACAACAGTTTCAGTTTAATTTATAAATAAAGTCATTATTTTCGTATTACTATGATATCTATTTGAATAAAAGAATTGTATGTTATTCTTTTATTCACATCGCATTGACCTTAAAACTTGAAACAGAATACAATTTACATTTTTATTCGCCAAGTAACCTCAATAGCATTGAAAAAGATGGAATTCGATTAATCTCACGATATTCCGTGAAAGTTTTATATAAGATCTGTGTCAGCCGATTGTTTATGAATAAAAAAAGCTTCATTCTAGACATTCAAGTTTAGAATAGAACAGTTTTTTTACTTCATTGTGATGCCATTTTATTTTATTTATCGATTTCTATTCGGAAAGAATATCATCCTATGTATTTTATTTTCACGAAAATACAAATGAACCCACTTAATTGTTAGTGACTTGACTGTACTGACCTTTCAGATCAAATAAATATATTTCAAATGGGAAGCTTCTAGCATTCAATAAAACGTTATTAACAATGTACGAGAGGCCATTCATATTTGTCAAAGTCTCATCGAACAAACAATAATAACGTAAGATTGGACCCATCAAATATTTACTTCGGTTATGTTATGACGTGAATACATAAATAAGTTTACTCAGTGAAGTATTGAAACGCAATCACCGGCGGCATCGATAAAATAGAGAAAAAAGTTTTTATGTAAAGTGACGGGCAACTTGGCATTTTTGAAATTTTTCGCTCCATTTCCGAACGCACTCGGTTGTTCCTTCCTTTTTTAATTTTTTGCGGCGTTTGATAGAGTCGTTCAGCCAGTTGAAAAAGTTTGGATTCTTTATTGAATTAATAGAACGGGGCGCGGTCGGTTGATACACCGCAGCGGCTGACGGGTTATTTATCGTATAACGCCATGTTTACAGTATGCAAGGCCCGCGCTACACGGCACGTGTGCTATCCCATGCTGCACGTGTTGATATTACAATAACAACGCGATCAAAGACCTTATCTGATGCTGTCTAAACTTGTGATTAAATTATAATTAGCTAGGCAATGCTCGGAACGCTGCGGTTTATTTCAAAAGCGGTTGTTAGTTAAATTGTTTTGTTCCGTATTTCGTTTTGTTTTTGTTTTATTTTATCCTTTGTTTTGGTTATGCACACGTCGCCGAACATCGAATGTTTACTATGTAACAACAAAATTGTATTTGTTTCCCGTTCCAATATAACATGGCAAATATATGTAACACATAGTATATTTCTATCTGTCCATCAAAATAAATAATAAGTTACTTCAGAGATAAATTCTAATACTGAAATTTTGCAAACCGAAGAGTTAATGGAAGCCGCAAAAAGTATGACTTAGTTATTTAGCGTTAAACTTTAGAAAAGCCACCATAATGCACCCGTATTTACCTACATTCTCTCAATTATAAAACTGACCCCTCGATACTTAACTCTGCTACATCGAAATAAAGCATTAAAAAAACAAATATCGATCCACACTTGTCCCCTTTACGATTTTCTTACAAAGAGCAAAGAATTTAAGCCAATACGGGACTCAGTTCAAATACGGGTCGGGAATTAACGTCCCGATATCGCGCTCCCGGGACTTGGGGGCCGACCCGATATTGGGGGCCGCTGACCGTGTGTGAGCTCCCTTACATTTGTACTCTGTACCCTTATATTTAACAGATTTACAGAATTTAATCAAATTTTTTTGGCTGTACCTACGTACTGAACATCAATCAATGCTCAAGTCAAGTTTTGAATGGAGATTAAAACAATTGAATATAGAACCTGGATCATTGCAATAATGCTTAATTTCGATTACCCAATCTATTCTTGAGACTTTTTGACTCTCCTTCAATCTTTTCTTCATACTAAAGTTTTGATTAATTTTCTTTAATCTGACAGGCCTTACTGTCTTAGCCTGTGAACTAAAGATGTTTGTTGGTATGGCACCAGGTTCAAAGGACCCTGATAAGCAATATACGAGTTCCATGGTCAATTTACACTTCTTTTTGTCGTGGAAGATACCTAGATATGTAGTACATACAAACCACATTTAAGAGCCCGATATATTTAGGTTTCGAAATAATGACACCTGAAAGTATTCACTTTATAAATAAAACTGTATGATGATAGTAAATCAAAAGGTAGTAAATACGTAGTCTATAAAAATAAATTCCATATGAAATTGATGAAATGCAATCTCAGATAGGTATCTTATCTGTCCAGAGAGCAAACAGAATCCAGTCTGGATCCCACGCCCAACTTAACTTCACCTAGGAGATGGGTAATGTTGATAAGGTACGTTTTATACGAAAGTAACCAACTGTAAAACCGGAGTATGCTTTGGGACCGATATATGTCTTTTCAGGATTTTCTACGAAGAATTTATATACGTGTAAAAAATAAAGGCAATTTAACAGCAACATACCAGGTTCGCAGAAATTATGAGAAAGTAGAACCCATTTCTTAAATGCCCGCTATTATGATATTCAGAAGAGATCTTATTTGTTTAAAACTCTGTATAGGAAAATAATTCGTGAATACGTTCAAATTTCATAGGGAAATACTTTAAATAGACAGAATGTTTTTTTTCGTTCTCTATTTGAAAAAGTCTCAAAACAAACAATACCTTAATTAACCGCCCCGCACACATTTCAAAGTACCAGGCTCGCAGAGTAACAGAGGAGATCTTTCAAACTACTCGTTTATAAAGGGGTTGTTACACAGACAGATGCATTGTCCCTCGTGTACGCTTCAGAGCTCGCGGTGCCTTAGGCCTCATTCGAACCCGATCCGTTTGACGTTAGTTACGAGTATGAGGGGATAGTAAGTGAGGGTGACTTAAAAGAGGTACATTATAGCCTTTATGGACAATTTGAGACACGAACGGCTTCTTGTTAGTTCTTAGTTCGCGAGGTGGAAACTAGTAAAGGAATTCCTTACAACGATAGTAGAAAGTAATATATTATCGAATCCTTTGTGAGAGTACCTTACCGTGTAAGAGGGTCCTTATACCGCAACTTATGTTGTAATAAGCAAGTTTGCAAACAAGGGCGTAATGTATGAAAACAGACGTGAGGTACAGCTTTATTATTATAAAGTTTTAAGTGAGAAATTTTTCAGCACAACCACGTACATACGTCGCCGTCGCGCCGCCTTTGTGCCTGCTTGTAAATTTACACAAGTTTTTAATTAAAGTTTTACCTTTTATATCATTACGACGATTCATTTGTGTAATGAAAAAATATTTATTTACTTGCTGTCCTTTTCTACCCTCTCATCAAAAGTGCTCTATTTCTGATTAGATTTTATTTCAAAAGGTTAATAGCAGGTAAATAGTCACTGCTGTTTACACTAGGGCTAACTAGGGGATTTACAAATGAATAACAGTTCTTTACTCTTCTGTCGGCCACATCGCTCGAAGAACTGATAGCCGGTGGGGAAGGAAGGTTCTCGAGTGGCGACCACGTACTGGAAAGCGCCGAGCGGGACGACCTCCCACCAGATGGACCGACGATCTGGTCAAGATCGCTAGGCACCGCTGGATGCAAGTGGCCCAAAACCGTTCGAAGTGGAAGTTAATGGGGGAGGCCTATGTTCAGCAGTGGACTGCCCTAGGCTGATATGATGATGACTCTTCTGTCTTAGAACGTACATGTCGTAGTGCTGCGGGAAATTCCGCATTCCAACTGTCTTTTAAGACCCTCGAAAGACATTTGCCATGTAAAAACTAGAAATATTAAAACTTTCAAACATATCAAACTCGGCGAGTACTAGGGACGTAGCAAAAGGAAAGAGTCAGTAGAAGTCCATGGGTCTACAAACTGTTGAATTTTTAGTTTCATAACGATGAACCATTCTATTCTACGATGTATGACATTTTGTCTATTAAGACTGATTGTTTTATGACATAAGCAAAGAAATATCGCGCTCCGATCCAAAGGAAGACATACGTTTCCGAAACACAAAACTTGCCTTAAACAGTGACTGGTAGCGATTCGCTGGCATGTCTGCTTTAATTTATCAGGAATTAATTAATCAGGAAAAAGCTCGCGAACAGAAACGTTCTGTACATTGACGGGCCAGTTGGCGCAGTTGGTAAAGATTCCATCTAATGCGCCGCAGGTCGTGGGTTCGATTCCCGCACAGGACATGCATTTGTGTGCATGAAACTATCTGCATGTCCTGAGTCTGGGTGTAATTATGTATGTATTTACAAACAAAAAGTAGTAAGTATATGTATTATATCAGTTATCTGGTTTCCATAGTACAAGCTCTGCTTAGTTTGGGATCAGATGACCGTGTGTGAGGAATGTCCCAGGCTATATATTTATTTATTTTACATTTCTAGAGACCTCACTCTACACTAGCGACTCTCGCGGATATTTCAAGCGCGATATCCATTCAATTTAGTCACGTCCAGTGAAACAAATCCATTAGGATTTATTTATACAAAATTTAACTTTTTTTGTTTTCAAAACAAACATGGCCGCGTTATCTGTTTGATGTATTAACCCCGACGGTGGGGGTTGACAAAAATGTGAGATACGAGATTATATCGCCGCTGGGCAATTTGTCTGCTTAATTTATGGATGGGTTATAATTAAAGATATCTCTGGAATAGTGGCACAGATTGTGTCGCTGTAATTAAGTATATTAGTTTATGTGTGGGTTCTTGACAAGGTCGATGGGTGTATCGATATAGCTTAAGTTTACGTCGGCACTTCACTATATTAGTACCTATACCTACGCCTAGAAATTTTCTTGCATATGTTTCAGACAACATTCGGTTTACAAAAAAAAATTTCAACGAAAAGCCCCTATTTTCCTGGTTTCGGAATAGCAGTGTAATACTGAGTCGCTGACCAATTTTGATGTCACACAACACTACTCTGTTTCTTATGCTTTGTAAAATGTTTTATTTTATATGTATTATGTGGTGTTGTGTGTATACTCAAAATAAACGAATTTTCTTTTCTTTCTTTTCTTTTCTATTCGCAGTAAGTTTCTAGAAGAGCTTCTGAAAATGGAAGTTACTACAATGCGGCGGCTGAGAGAATGAGTTTCTGCCAAATCACGGAAACGGCTAATTTGATTATGATAAGACTTACACTAAAGCTAAGAAAATACTAAACCTTCATGTGAAAGTCCCATCGCAGTAGGATAGCCGTTTTTTTTTTCTTTGTATAGGCCCGAGTTTGACCACAAAAACTCACCATGGTAAGTGATGATGACCGAAGGTAAGCACACAATGCCTAGATGGAACTGGCTCTCAAGTGCTGCTGTTAGAATACACCGATAGGTGCTTGGCCAGGTGGGTACTACAACGTACCCTACCACCGTGCTATGGTTTCCTTACGATGCTCAAAGTCATCGTAGAATTCGAACCATTTAGGGTGTCGCTGAAAATCAGCGTTGTGACGTAACACGCCACAACTCATGCTGAGTCGGTATCCTTTTTGACAGCACTTTTATTATTATTATTTTGTGTATTTTTTAATTAAGTACTTGTCTACAAATTTTTTTTCTCTGTGTTTTTAATTACTTTGTATATGTGTTTTACTGCTGTCAAATAAATATCATTCTATTCTATTCTAACCAGGGACCTTCGTCTCGGTATCCGACTATCCGAAGTCACTTCTACTGAGCTATCATCGCCTTAAAATTTCCAAGAATAGCCCTACTTAGTTTTTATAATTTAGCTTTACAGTATAATTTTTTTGATTACAAAGAAACAGCCCCCGATCCACGACAAGGAATCACTAAATACAAGTTCATGTAACGTACCTAAAGCAACAAAAAAGGAATGTGTTCAAAAGAAGCCACTCTTTTTCGCAAACAGCTTTTAACGCTGCCCCCTGTAGCCCCCTCGTTTTGCAGTGTTTACACTACGCTCTCGGATTACCTCGGTGTGGCCCAGTTGTGTTGCTGTGTCAAACTATACTGTGTAGTTGATGATATCATTTGTGTTGTTAGGGTTCCGTAGCCAAATGGCGAAAAACGGAACCGTTATGGATTCGTCATGTCCGTCTGTCTGTTCGTCCGTATGTCACAGCCACTTTTTTCCGAAACTGTAAGAACTATATTGTTGAAACTTGGTAAGTAGATGTATTCTGTGAACCGCAATAAGATTTTCACACAAAAATAAAAAAACAATAAATTTTGTGGGTTCCCTATACATAGAACTGAAACTCAAACCTTTTTTTTCATCAAACCCATGGATAGGTCTTCAAAACTGATATAGAAGTTTCTAATTTTTTTTTTTCTAAACTGAATATTTTGCGCGAGAGACACTTCCAAAGTGGTAAAATGTGAGTCCCCCGCCGCTGTAACTTCTAAAATAATAAAATGATAAAAATAAAAAAAATATATGTACATTACCATGCAAACTTCCACCGAAAACTGGTTTGAACGAGATCTAGTAAGTAGTTTTTTTTTAATACGTCATAAATTGAAATTCAGATCAAATACTCAGGTCTATACTACCACTTGCTGAGTCACTTGCTGAGTTTCTTGCCGGAGTCTTCTCAGTTCAAGTTGTATTTGGAACCGGTGTAGAGTCATTTGTCAACATTCATAAGTGCCCTATAAGGGCCTAATTTGAATAAATGAATTTTGATATGATTTGATTTACTTATATATCTACAGGTTTGTACGGAACCCTCGATGCGCGAGTCTGGCTCGCACTTGGCCGGTTTTTTTTTTAATCTTGTTTTTTTTTATTGTTTGTGGAACTGCATTTTATAGACAGGGTTTTAGACTATAAGTGTAAAAGTTTGTATGGACGTGAGGATGTGATTCTGTCAAGCAAAAACGATTCAATGGATTTGGATGAAATTTGGCACACAGATAGAATATGTTTTGGATTACCAGCCTCCACAAGCAGCACCTGTTCACAAGTATGACGCGTGTGGCAGCCATCGCCCTCCTCGCCCTCATCGATACCCCTGAATGCTGCATGTGCTAACAACAACTGTACAAAGTTTCAACTCAATCGCTGAACGATTTTGCAAGCGTCCGTAGGGCTACGGAAACAGCCTACCACCAGGCAGGCCGTATGTATAAAAAATATATAGATTTTTATAAAGCACAGTAAAAAAAAAATTGGTCGGTAACGTAAAAATAAACTCATAAATATCGAAAGAAGGCCTGCGTCAACGGCAGCAAATTAAACACTCTTCAAGTGCAAAATTTATGATCACACTTCCTCCGTTGTGTCTGGATAAAATCCCCATATTTCGTCTTAAAAGCGGAACGCAGATGCTCCAGCGAAGGGGCTTGCATCCCCCAGGAGGGGCAGGCGGAGGAGGGAGGGGGTGGAGAGTGCCGAAACAAACACGGCGTCGTTTAGAAAGCAAAGAGGCTGCGCCATGCGAGTATCAAGCCGAAGTTTTCAGTCCACTCGGGATATGAACTCGGGATAAAAGAGGTATACGTACTAATTTTGAGATTGTTCATTGAATAATTCATGTATTATTTTATATTTGAATATACCAACAGACATTGTACTGTTTTAAAATCTCATTGAATATTCTAGGCACCAATTTTTTTTTTCCGTTACTTTTTCCTGATAATTATGAATATAACTAACAACATAATTGGACTGTTTTACAAAAAACTTAAACCGACTTCAAACTACACTAAAAAGTAATCAAATCCTAATCTGATAACAATGGGACCAAACGGGAAGTGTACCCTTCCAGACAATAACAGAATTTTCCAAATCGGTTAATAAATGACGGAGTTATGAGGTAACAAACATAAAAAAAAAAAAAAAAAACATACAGCCGAATTGAGAACCTCCTCCTTTTTTTTGAAGTCGGTTAAAAACAGTCAAAATCGGTCAAGCCGTTCTTAAGTGATGATCTGTCATACATCATCATCAGCCTTTTTAAGTCCACTGGTGGCCTAGAGCTAGAGCACACATTTCTTTTCTTTCATTTATTTTTTTTGCTTTCATTGATGCGGAAGATGATTTTGATTCGTATGCTAAGTAAGACAGGACATGTCGACAATTTTGCAAGTGGGTGATAGTCGGGTACTGCTAGTCTACTTGAATGTTTTCATTCACCGAAAGCTAAAGCTCCTATCCGTAGATAAAACAATAATAGGCGTAAAAAGAGCTCTAATCTCTCTCTCGCTAAGATTTTCAAACGATGTCAAAACGAACTGTGTCTTCCTTTTCTTTCTTTTTGAACCTACAACTATCATCAACTTAAAATTCACCTCTATTGATAATACTATAAGCTACATTTTATCCCGGCATAACAGATTCAGATACTGTAGCATGGAACTGTACGTAATTATTATACGGGGTGGATACGGCAATACGACATTAAATGACATCACGTAAAGTACTCATGTATACGTTCAACTTTTACTATGGGACCAAACTCGAAATCGCAAAAAAAATACTGCTTTTCATACAAAAGATACATGATCTTTTGTATGAAAAGCAGTATTTTTTTTGCGATTTCTAATTTTGCCCCATAGTAAAAGTTGATCGTATACATGAGTACATTTCGTGGTTTCATTTAATGTCGTATTGTCGTATCCACCCGTATATTATTAGATATATTTAATTAAATGTAGTATCAAGTGTAATTAGTGCTAAACTTGCCGGTGATCATTATGATTAACGTTGAATTAATTAGGATACCGGCTTCATTATAAATGATTAGTATTCCTCATTTATAGAAGATAAAGAGATTAACAGTATGAAAATTATCCGTATCCTTACGTCATAAATCGCAATGTTTCTCTGTCTGCCTGTACGTAAGTGCTTAATTCGAGAATGACTAAATGGATTTTGATGTGGTTTTACAGCTTATTTGGAGTTCTAGTTTTAGGGGATCATTGCGGTGTGACTAAAGGAAACTGCGCAGTGACAGTTTTAGTGTCAGAGACGAAAATAAAAAGAAAATTCTTTGATTATACAAATATATCGAACAACATTGATATCGCTAATGATAGCTCATTGGTTTGGTACTGACGTCGGATGCCGAGACGAAGGTCTCGGGTTCGAATCTTACACTGAGCTTTAGCTTTCGATCGAGGAAAAGATCGTGAGGAAACTAAAGCACGGTGGTGGGTACTTTGTAGTACCTACCTGGCTGTCTATCACCCTCAAGTTGAAATTCTGCCGCCAAGCACCTACTGGTGTTCCGACAGCTGCACTTGAGAGCCAGTTCCTTCTAGGCTTCGTGTGCTTACCACCTTCGGCCACATCATCACACAAACCCAAAGTCAATATGAAACATTTAGTTCATTAATGATATGAAACTATAGAAAAAACACTCGATTATGTCCGTTTTCAAATTATCATAATTAAATCGGGCAATTAATTATAAGACTACTACTACTACTGTGGTATAAGTAAGTTTATTGAATAAAGAAGTGTATAACACCAAAACAATAACTATAAACATAATTGGATACGACAACTTTGTGTTGTGAATGTATGTCATTGTAGTCAAGAGGAATGGTCCTCTGGACTACAATTATGCAAAATAAACAGTTTCATTTTCCCGAAAAATATTTACAGAAATGGAAACAATCACGCTCAAAACATTTTCCCTTTGAATGTTTTAATTTGCCCCATTCTATAAATCGTTTATAATCTGCTTTACGGACTTTTACTTCCACCATTATGTACCTAAAAATATAAAAGAATCAACGAACGATGTCTTGGGACAAGTCTAGGACAGATATAACAACAAAGAACACCCCGAATCAGTTTACCGTGTTTATAAAATCCTTCCTGCGTTATTGTAATACATAAATTCAAACAAAGGACAAAAGGAAACCGCGGCGCCAACTTAAAATCGAGGAGCGAAACTCGCGTTACAAAGTCAGGAAGGAAAACTCCCTGAAGTTTGTCCGAAAAACCGGGAAAAACCCCGAAAATGTTAGACCAACATTCTGTTTCCGCCGCGAGACCGGCCCGCGTAAATATTCGGGCCTTTTCTTTTATTCCCTTTGTTTCAGACGTTTTATTATTTGCGGTCAGAGGTGAGCTCTCGAGGTGAATCAACGCGTGCAGGAGGGCCAACCAGAGGAAGGGAGCCATTAAAATATATACGAGTACCTACAGACGAAGAGGCAACCGAATATCATCGCCGACCAAAAAATACCAGCACGATAATGGGTCCAAACAAGATTTTAAAACTTTCATTCTTTTGATATTAAACAAAACAAAGGGAAACTCGTCTAATTTATGTATTAGTACTTCAAAAGGAAACCCTCTTCCAAAGTATGTAATTGACAAATTGTTATACAAAAAAAGAAAATTAAAAGTTTGATCTTTCGTTTGATTCGAATGCCATTTAGTTCAATTTCGGAATAAGTACTAAAGCGTAAGTTTCTTAGTGCACCAGAATATAATTTAATACATTCCTGTCGAGTCGTAAACTCGGAATTTTATTCGGAATCCCCAGGGTGTTTTATGAAACTGTCCCCTCACCGATTGGAGTGAATAAAGCAAAGAGATTCCGTAATTTGTGCGCTTTGAGTGATATTCCGGGAATGATCGAGCGACAGATGGCGCGTTATTGGACATCCTAGTTTTATGCGTAGGCCTTCTTACAAAATGTGAACCTTTCTTGAAGGTCGTAAAGCAAAAATCTGCCATGGACTATATCTATAACTATTCGGTGCAGACACGGGCGAGTAGACTTAAAACTTACCGTTGGCATTTTGGATGGGGAAGCTGGATTTTGCGGGCAACCAGAGTCAGTTATCTGTAACAAAATAAAGTTTTAATTATTAAGAGCGAACCATAAATAGGATAGTTTTTTGTTTTTTTTGACAGCCGGCTATAATGACTAATGCAAAATTTGAAAATAGAATAGGCGTTATGCCGGCGGGCCATTCGCGAGTGGCTTTTAAAAACTGGCATTCGAGAACGCTTAAATTTTTTAATTTATTTTTCATTCACGTTCTTATTTTAAGCAACACTTCGCTCTTCGTTTATTTGGGAGGTCGTACCCTCACGCTCTTTGATTATCAACCCTATCCTGAGTAATCTAACAATAACACCATTTTATTATCCGTTCTACCCAATCAGAGGTAGGGATTTGTCAAGCAGAAGGCAAGGTAAGGGACGGAGTGACCCCGCTTTGTCAGACCAATAGCCTGTAACAACACCTGGGCTTTGGGTGTTGGGAAAGTGACGTAATTTATTAACTTATGGCGTTATGGGATACAGTGGGGATTGAAAAGGTAAGGCTTAAGAATTAGAAACTCATGATTTTACTATAATTGAATGAGCTTGAGTTGGATCATTTATCATCAGTGATGATGTGACTGGAGGTTTAAATGCCCCAGAATGCCCCGATTCTCGTACGGGTCGAAAATAAAAAGAACCTTCCCTTCTAGGCTATGTGTGTTTAATATCTTCGGCCACATCAACACTTACCAAGAAATGATTAAAGTATTTGTATTCATAGAATTGGAAAGTAGGTAATATAAGCCAATCAAAACAATTCCAATATAGGCAAATTACCACCATATAACCGTGTAAATCTATATATATAAAAATCAATGCCACTTTTCGTTGTAATTTTATAACTCAAGAACGGGCTCACCTATCCAAACCAAATTTTTAGGCTTCGTTCGGACTATTTAGTAGATGGTTTATGTGAAGTTTGCACAAAATCGGTCGAGCGGTTCTTCATTTATCTCATTTTTTGTAACAAATGAATTCGATAAATGGCGGATCATTTTGTTAATGGTGATTTTGCTGTCAGGGTAGGGTAGGGTAGGGTCCGGCATAACCTGGCCGCTACCCCCGAGGCGGTCGGGTATCCTATGAGGATATCCCCCGAAAAAAAAAAAAAAAGGGTAGGATAGGGTAGCACCACGCGAACGAAGTCGCGCCGGGCAGCTAGTAGTATATAATTAAAACTTGTACGATAACGCCACTTTATGATATGATTACATCGATCACAATGTGCAACCCAATTACACCCCAAACAAAAAAGGCTTACCTCATCCATAAAGTGGCACGAACATAATTGTTAAATGATAACAGAGCCGTCACATTGTAGGTATTTCAATTCATTAAATTGTATAAAAATTCATTAACATTCCCGAACACGCACACATATTATGGTACATATAACACACACACTCTCATAAATAAATTAGGGCGCGCACACGTTACGAGCTACACCCAACGTCGGCACACGGGCCGTATATCACAGAAGCCTGTCCCGCGGACGTGTAGACACCTCTTTTTACTTTTTTTCATCACCATCGTGTGGACACAGGAGCGCAGAAACGTGTGCTCCTTTATACCGTTTTTAATATATAAAATAGTTCTTTGTTATTTGACAGACATGAGAGTTTTATTAAATAGTGACTTGCTGTGCAATGGTGCAGATGCGACACTGCATTGATGTTCTAAGTTGAATTTTTAGTTTAATGACTTCTAAACTGACCTGCAACTCTTGCAACTAGGATTCGGCAGTTGCCAAATTGAAACGACTTTGAGCAGTTTGAAGTGACATGAATAAATTGTTTAGAAATTGTTTCGTTTTAGTTCCTAATACCTACTACTATTAATTGAATAATATTTAATCATTATCATACATAATCTATTCTAATATTATAAAGAGGAAAGATTTGATTGTTTGTTTGCATTGAATAGGCTCTTTCACTGTTGGGAAGCTACACCATCCCCGGGTGACACAGGCTATCCTATTATATTTTTAAAAAAAATTGGGATCCTTACTAAAAATTCAATAATGAACCCAAGGTATAAAAAAATATCATTAGGTCTGAGAATAGGACGTAAACTATTTTTCATACTCGTAGGGTAGGGCAGGGTAGCACCACCCGAACGAAGTCGCGCCGGGTAGTTAGTCATACATACATAGGTACATAATATAATAATAACATAGAAGCGCTCGTTGTGTAGCATGATTAGCCGTTCTTAATCGATCGGAAAAGCTAAGCTACCACCGTTGTGGCCGGTACTTGGATGGGTGACCGCATAACGGTATTTCAAATCGAGCGTTTCCGTGCTTCGGAAGGCACGTAAAGCCGTTGGTCCCGGTTATTACTTAATTGTGATAGTCGTTAAGCTAGTTGGAAGGCTACTAGGCGGCTTGAAAACTCCAACAGTAGGTTGACCACTAACCTACCTCCATCAAACCACAGTGGGCATGCGTGGTGGAGTATCTGCTCATTCCCTTTCACCTTCATTTGTGAATGGAAGCCTGTGCCCAGGGGACATTATAGGCTGATGATCATACATATCTAGTTTTATATGTCACTAATTATGCCACTGAGACCATTTTCTTATTTTTACCAAATTAAGCAGTTCATACATAATTGAATAACAAGAAACTTTTCTACAATGATAATTGAAAAATTTCCAAGTAAAGACTATCTACTGATTATTTCTTTACACTATGAATTGCCCCTGTACGCATTTATGCTCTACATAGTTAAAATAGCATGAATGATCGCGGCGTAAATTTAATAATAAAATGATTAATGTAACTTTCGTTTAAACGAGTTAACGGTACATACAATTAACTAAAATTAATGATCCCAAAATAAATAACGCTCTACGACTGTTCAGACGTGACAAGGCCGAGCGCGGAGTGTTAAAGAATTTCATTAATTACCGTACAGAGACGCAAGTAGGTACAGTCATTGTTAAAAAAGCCGCAGCAGTAAAACCAGACAGCGTTTACTCGAATACAACGCGCCTGATTTATATTTTCGTGCCGTCACTCCAAACAAATACACACCTATTCCTTACGACTGTACGTCACAGTGAAAAATGATCGCTCGCGCCTCACAAGAGACGAGCCGCAGTGCCCGCTGAAATTATTTATACCCTGGAAAACTGAGCGAGGATGTTCTCTAGTTATGCTGCCGTCCCTCGAGACAAAGCACGAGGCTAAGCGAGACTGTAAGCCATAATCTATTAAGCAATAATAGCGCTGCACTACTTCCTTGCACCGAGGTGCGGCGGGCGCTCTAACTTACGACTAATTGGCGGCGAACAAAGGAGCCTCGACAAAGCCGGATACGACCCGACTAATGGCGAAGACATCTTTATAACTTCGCGTTTCGACCATTTTGATAATCGACGCTTTAAATGCCGGCCAGCGCTTTCGAATCTAGCTATAAATACAGGATGTGTTAACGAGTGACACGTACGCGAAATATAGTGACGTGTGCCAAGATTACGCTGCACCGAAAGCGAATAAAGCGCTAACAGATTGTTTCGTCGCACATACGAATATAGGCGATTTGATTTACGAGCGTTGACGCATCGTGGTATATTACCGTACGTATTGCGTTTCCTAAAATAATCTGAACGCTGACACCACTGTAGACACAGCTAACTAATGCTTACAAAACGCTGGCTTTCACCTACTTTGTGGATACAAAGGCGTGTTGTTCACCTTGCCTTTGGCGACAGTATTAAGTAAACGCTAAGCTGAAGTGCTTGTCTGCTGAGAAACTGAGACTTGTCTGCCGCGCTGCGCTGTAGATTATATTGTTTCACTATTATAATAGCTGTAGTTGGAACAATTTTAATCGCCAGCAAAGAAGAATACTGTCCTGTCCCGTGCTGTGCTGTGATTGGTAATTCACACGCTATTTTCCATCGTTCGATCCCATTTTCAGTGCGCTAGTGATGTTATGAGGTCGACAGTCTCGACGATGCACGCTGACAGATTTTACCCCCATTATGCTATTTCGCTTATAAGCTGTCAAAACAGCTTGGCTGTGAGACTCGGTGAATGTATAACGATATTTTGACGTGGCTCGGTCCTGGGTCTGCAGGAGACAGCTGGGAATTCGACCGGGAGATGGGTAATGCATAAAATTTCATAGTTGACACGAGACCGTGTCGCCAGCGCCATCTTAAGTGGCGCGAATGATATATTGTCTATTACTTCGGATGTCAGGGAGTAAACAACGTTTTGTCTCTAAATAAATAACAAAATGGATGTTGTATAATATTGCTCAACCGGTTTGCTTACGGCGTACTACGGTATGTTATTTTATGGTGGCGTTTTGTTGGCGCGTTTTCAGATAATATTATGTATTTAGAGGATTAATCATTGTATGAATATACATTTTAAGCTAATATTCGTAAGAAGCGAAGTGTTTGTTATAATTAATTAGTCGTAGGTACTACGTGTTCCTTTATGTGTTTATTTGTTTAAAATATTTAACATCGTAATTTTTTTGAGCAAATGGGTAATGTATTGATTTCGGCTACTTAGAACTCACGGATTGATTTTGAATTAATCTATTTCATGATGATGGCAATCAATTTTTTTAAAACAACATAAATCTGTCATTAAATAAAAATAAGCTTATTCTGATCCTGCAGAAATCTCTTCACACACCTTTTGAAGAACCCCATGCTGTACTCCATTGGGAAAACCACGGCGGGCAGCTCATTCCACAGTCTGAGCGTCCTACGAAAATCCTCTAATAACGTGGTTTTCAATCCTTCTTGCACATTACTGGCAATAAAGGGTCTCTTATATATTTTATAATACGGTAAAAAGTTTTTAATAAAAAAGAACAGCTTGTTTTACTAGATTCGGCCTGAACGATGGGCGGATATTGGAGCGTAGTATTTGGAGCGGAGCGTAAATTAAAAATTCCGGATGTAGGAACAGCACGGGAGCAACAGTATTATGCCGGCGTATTTGCTTAGAGCCAGCACGGCGGAAAAAATTATAAACGTAGCAGTTTATGTGAATCTCTGAATAAAAGCATGTGAACATTTTATTTAATAGTGATGCGCGTAAAAATCGCGCTGTTTATTCGTCGAATTATTATTAGGTCGGATTGTTTGATTTGTAGTTAAGGTGACCAAAATAGTTAATATAAGTAAGTTTGGACTAAAATTCGTGGTTCTTAATTATGATTATTATTTAAATAGTCAAAAGGAGGTTAAACAATATAATTAGAAAAAAAAGGTTTAACAATATAATTAATTTTAACATAAAGCCTCTAGGACCAAACCAACACCCCGTCCTAAAAATATAATGGTAATTATTGTGACCTAAATTTTAGATTTTACGAAATATTAATAGATTCAAATTATAAAAACTAATGTTAGACTTTGTTAGTAATGAAAATTATGTAATAAAAATCCATATACCAGAAATAAATAAAAACTTTTTTTAATCAATCATCAAAGTGTTACGAAAAAAAGCACGCTTCGTCACGAGGCATTAGAATAAAAATATCGTACGCTCGTGATCATTATTACACTTTGTATCACATTACGGTGTAATACGAACAAGATAACAGTTCCCGCGTTATCCCGGACCGCCGGGATCCCGGTCCCGTCTCTACTTTAATATCGCGAGTGCGGAAAATTATTATTTTATTAAAATTGTCAGGGCAGGTGAGATCCCCCCAGGGACGACGATCTGATCCCGAGACTAAATCAAAATATCTGAACATTTCCAACTGAATATTCACTCTCTCGATTCACTTCACTTTTTTCTTTGTCCTTTTTGCATATTTTTAGGTCGTCTACGTTTTCATTGATCCATTCAATCGTTAAGATGAGTTTTCTTGCGGTAATGTATTTTTCGGGTTCGCGTTTTTGTTACGATAATAATGTGATTATTATTATTATGAAGCTGTGATATATGGTCAATTTTTCCTTTACTTATGATGACTAATATTATTTAGGTAATGTACCCTAATGGTATAAGACAATGTAAAATAGAGTGGAATACTTATTTTAGATACATTGTCTCTGATGGATGTGTACAGTCGCGGACTTAAAATGTTTACCACCTTACGGTCTATAATCGCTTGCAAATTTCTGTTACAGACCGCGTGGTGTGAGATGGAATCGAGTTTTAAATGTGATAAAATAAACATTTTCTGACCGCGACTGTATGTATAGATCGATAATTAAATTGAATGAGTAATTTTTGACTATCTACTATATACTATCTACTATATAAAAATAAGTCGGGTTTTCCTTCCTGACGCTATAACTCCAGAACGCACGAACCGATTTCCACGGTTTTGCATTCGTTGGAAAGGTCTCGGGCTCCGTGAGGTTTAAAGTAAAGAAAGTAGGGTAGGGTAGGGTAGGGTAGGGTAGGGTAGGGTAGGGTAGGGTAGGGTAGGGTAGGGTGGGGTAGGGTAGGGTAGAGTAGGGTAAGGTGGGGTAGGGTAGGGTAGGGTAGCACCATAGAGTAGGGTAGCAGCACGCGAACGAAGTCGCGCCGGGCAGCTAGTGTTTTTATATAATAGTACGGGAATCAATTGTTTTAATCCCGACTCAAAACTTGACTGCATTCATTGACATTCTAGAATTATGAGTTTAATATATGCTATGTTTAATCTGTCACGTTTTACTCTTCGGTTTCTAAGCTGAAGTGCTTGTCTGCTGAGAAACTGAGACTTGTCTGCCGCGCTGCGCTGTAGATTATATTGTTTCACTATTATAATAGCTGTAGTTGGAACAATTTTAATCGCCAGCAAAGAAGAATACTGTCCTGTCCCGTGCTGTGCTGTGATTGGTAATTCACACGCTATTTTCCATCGTTCGATCCCATTTTCAGTGCGCTAGTGATGTTATGAGGTCGACAGTCTCGACGATGCACGCTGACAGATTTTACCCCCATTATGCTATTTCGCTTATAAGCTGTCAAAACAGCTTGGCTGTGAGACTCGGTGAATGTATAACGATATTTTGACGTGGCTCGGTCCTGGGTCTGCAGGAGACAGCTGGGAATTCGACCGGGAGATGGGTAATGCATAAAATTTCATAGTTGACACGAGACCGTGTCGCCAGCGCCATCTTAAGTGGCGCGAATGATATATTGTCTATTACTTCGGATGTCAGGGAGTAAACAACGTTTTGTCTCTAAATAAATAACAAAATGGATGTTGTATAATATTGCTCAACCGGTTTGCTTACGGCGTACTACGGTATGTTATTTTATGGTGGCGTTTTGTTGGCGCGTTTTCAGATAATATTATGTATTTAGAGGATTAATCATTGTATGAATATACATTTTAAGCTAATATTCGTAAGAAGCGAAGTGTTTGTTATAATTAATTAGTCGTAGGTACTACGTGTTCCTTTATGTGTTTATTTGTTTAAAATATTTAACATCGTAATTTTTTTGAGCAAATGGGTAATGTATTGATTTCGGCTACTTAGAACTCACGGATTGATTTTGAATTAATCTATTTCATGATGATGGCAATCAATTTTTTTAAAACAACATAAATCTGTCATTAAATAAAAATAAGCTTATTCTGATCCTGCAGAAATCTCTTCACACACCTTTTGAAGAACCCCATGCTGTACTCCATTGGGAAAACCACGGCGGGCAGCTCATTCCACAGTCTGAGCGTCCTACGAAAATCCTCTAATAACGTGGTTTTCAATCCTTCTTGCACATTACTGGCAATAAAGGGTCTCTTATATATTTTATAATACGGTAAAAAGTTTTTAATAAAAAAGAACAGCTTGTTTTACTAGATTCGGCCTGAACGATGGGCGGATATTGGAGCGTAGTATTTGGAGCGGAGCGTAAATTAAAAATTCCGGATGTAGGAACAGCACGGGAGCAACAGTATTATGCCGGCGTATTTGCTTAGAGCCAGCACGGCGGAAAAAATTATAAACGTAGCAGTTTATGTGAATCTCTGAATAAAAGCATGTGAACATTTTATTTAATAGTGATGCGCGTAAAAATCGCGCTGTTTATTCGTCGAATTATTATTAGGTCGGATTGTTTGATTTGTAGTTAAGGTGACCAAAATAGTTAATATAAGTAAGTTTGGACTAAAATTCGTGGTTCTTAATTATGATTATTATTTAAATAGTCAAAAGGAGGTTAAACAATATAATTAGAAAAAAAAGGTTTAACAATATAATTAATTTTAACATAAAGCCTCTAGGACCAAACCAACACCCCGTCCTAAAAATATAATGGTAATTATTGTGACCTAAATTTTAGATTTTACGAAATATTAATAGATTCAAATTATAAAAACTAATGTTAGACTTTGTTAGTAATGAAAATTATGTAATAAAAATCCATATACCAGAAATAAATAAAAACTTTTTTTAATCAATCATCAAAGTGTTACGAAAAAAAGCACGCTTCGTCACGAGGCATTAGAATAAAAATATCGTACGCTCGTGATCATTATTACACTTTGTATCACATTACGGTGTAATACGAACAAGATAACAGTTCCCGCGTTATCCCGGACCGCCGGGATCCCGGTCCCGTCTCTACTTTAATATCGCGAGTGCGGAAAATTATTATTTTATTAAAATTGTCAGGGCAGGTGAGATCCCCCCAGGGACGACGATCTGATCCCGAGACTAAATCAAAATATCTGAACATTTCCAACTGAATATTCACTCTCTCGATTCACTTCACTTTTTTCTTTGTCCTTTTTGCATATTTTTAGGTCGTCTACGTTTTCATTGATCCATTCAATCGTTAAGATGAGTTTTCTTGCGGTAATGTATTTTTCGGGTTCGCGTTTTTGTTACGATAATAATGTGATTATTATTATTATGAAGCTGTGATATATGGTCAATTTTTCCTTTACTTATGATGACTAATATTATTTAGGTAATGTACCCTAATGGTATAAGACAATGTAAAATAGAGTGGAATACTTATTTTAGATACATTGTCTCTGATGGATGTGTACAGTCGCGGACTTAAAATGTTTACCACCTTACGGTCTATAATCGCTTGCAAATTTCTGTTACAGACCGCGTGGTGTGAGATGGAATCGAGTTTTAAATGTGATAAAATAAACATTTTCTGACCGCGACTGTATGTATAGATCGATAATTAAATTGAATGAGTAATTTTTGACTATCTACTATATACTATCTACTATATAAAAATAAGTCGGGTTTTCCTTCCTGACGCTATAACTCCGGAACGCACGAACCGATTTCCACGGTTTTGCATTCGTTGGAAAGGTCTCGGGCTCCGTGAGGTTTAAAGTAAAGAAAGTAGGGTAGGGTAGGGTAGGGTAGGGTAGGGTAGGGTAGGGTAGGGTAGGGTAGGGTAGGGTGGGGTAGGGTAGGGTAGAGTAGGGTAAGGTGGGGTAGGGTAGGGTAGGGTAGCACCATAGAGTAGGGTAGCACCACGCGAACGAAGTCGCGCCGGGCAGCTAGTGTTTTTATATAATAGTACGGGAATCAATTGTTTTAATCCCGACTCAAAACTTGACTGCATTCATTGACATTCTAGAATTATGAGTTTAATATATGCTATGTTTAATCTGTCACGTTTTACTCTTCGGTTTCATTCAATACAACTTACACTTTAAACAATATTTAAATAATTCATATACCTAATAACCATGGCAGCAAAGAAATGAACTCGTAAATAAGATAATAGACTTGTTACCGAGGACTTGTTTAAAAATTATTTGTTAGCGTGACAGGGCCAATAAATGATAAATAATCCTAACTAATATTATAAATGCGAAAGTGAGATTGTTTGTTACGCCTTCACGCTTCAACTACTCAACGGAACATCATGAAATTTGGCATGCAAAGGACAAGGAAAAGGACATACACAACTTTTTGATTACCTATGCCTGTGTTATGTGATAAGCCGTTCTTAATCGATCGGCAAGTTAAGCTACCACCGTCGTGATCGGTACCTGGATGGGTGACCACCTAGTGGTATTTCAAATCGAGCGTTTCCATGCTTCGGATGGCACGTAAAACCGTTGGTCCCGGTTATCACTTAATAGTGATAGTCGTTAAGCTAGTTGGAGGCCTTCTAGGCGGCTTGAAAACTCCAACAGTAGGTTGACCACTAGCCTACCGCCACCAATCCGCAGTGGGCACGCGTGGTGGAGTACCTATATATTATCACTTATCAATCAAGTCAGGATTTCTAAAAATGCCCTTAAGCATTTTTTTGTGTACTTACAGGTTTAAAGCTGGCAAACAGTCCATCTGATTGTAAGTAGATTTATGCATATTTCGAGTTATGGATTTACTAGCGTTCCCGAGATACGAATCTTACCTATGTCCTTCTCGATACCATTAGTTATCTGCATGCCAAATTTCATCGTGATCGGTTGAGTAGTTAAGGCGCGACAAACAAACAAGCTCAAACTCATATTCGCGTATAAATTGTAAGGTTAAGGATTTATAAGGATCTGCTGAGAATTGTGAAATCTCTTTTACCGTCCACTTCTGTCCAGGGCAAATATTCAAGTTTTATTTAAGTTATTCAAACAAAACCATGGGACCCTAATATTTTTATAACGTCACAAAATATACTCGTAACGTTTCTCTTTCCAAATGAATGTAAATCGCGTTCTATTTAACGCCCTTATAGACACCGCTTTTCGACAGAACTGACATTTAAACGCGGAAATAATGTCAACCTGTCGGAGAAATCCGACATTAATGTCAACCAAATATGTGAAACGGTCAAACGTTTTATGAAAATGTTTCTTTTATCTATTTTTTAATAACTTCATCTCTTATTATGGTGTTTGGGTTTTTATTGAACGATGTTTTCGTTTAGGATTGAGTCAATATGATTACTAAAAAATATTATCACACTTTTTTATTATTTTTTTCAACTTTCGGTAAAATGTTGGACGGAAATCTTCGTCATAAACTAAACAAAAATCAAGTATAGTGCTGAATAGTTATTTTATAGGCATTTGCAAACGAACCGTGCTAAAGTTGGAAATATTTATCGACTAGTTAGTGTACGTGGGCATCACTATCAGTGAAGGTCGCGTTGATTTATAGTGACGTGCATCGTGAGTTATCGATACCGGTACCCTGTTCGGTTGCTCGACAGGTTTTATTAGAATCTTTGTATGTTTTGCAAGTTTGTATAAATAATTTATGAAAATTATATTGATGATGGTGCTTGGAATAAACTTAAGCAATTTATCAGTTTTATTAAATACGCATGTTTTATTGGGTATCAAAACGTTAAATGATGGCTAATTTGTGACTATTTATAATAGGATGGTAGATAATATATTACGATTTATCTATAGTTCCTCTTCTTTAACTCTAGCAGTGATTCCCAAAGTGGTCCAGGTGGACCCCCAGGGGTCCACGAGAGTCTCAACGGGAGTCTAAGATAGATCTAATCTTCACATTTCGACATGTTTAGGGAATATCGTAGAAATATAGCAACAGGGGTCCACCGAAGCCAGAAATTTTAAAAGTGATTTACTAGAAAAAAGTTTGTGAACCTCTGCTCTGGACGCTTGGGTTCGCAGACAATCTCATGGCAAGTGATGATGAGGTTCAATGTGGTAAGGACACAAAGTCACCTGGCTCTTACTGGCTGTTGTCGGAGCACAGTGGTATGTACTTAGCGACAGATTGAAGGTGATAGCTAACCAGCTGTGTACTACAAAGTACTTCGACGACCTACTGACAAATGGTTGGCATGGTTACGTCACCGAAATATCAAGCTCATATTAATATCGATACTGCTTTTTACGTCACTACTAAACGCCACACCCTTTAATTGGTTTAAAGTTCTAATTATAATTGCTGTCAATCAAACCACATGACTGTGTCTTGAGTGAAACCAATTTGGCTCATTAGTTAAGATCTTAAATTTTAGCTTTTTGGCCCGCGACTACACCCGCGAACACAATATTACCAGATTTTTCCATTTTTTAGGGGTGGCATTTTGAAATCTATAAAAAATCATGTTTCTAGAACCTACGGTTTAAGCTATGTCATCTGCCAATCACAGATTTGTATCGACTTTAATTTAAGTTTATTTTTACGCGACTGACCCGGAAGGAGGGTTATGTTTTTCGAGTGTATGTATGTATGTATGTCTATTTCTTTGGCACGCTCTGCAGCCTTAACGGCTTGATGGATTTAAGCATATGGGGTGTCGTTAGATTCGTCTGAACTGTGGGAGTGTCATAGGGTATATTATTTTTATATGGTGTCTACGGATAAAAAAAGAGGGGGGGTATTAAAAACAAAAACTCCGTTATTGTAACAATATGGGTATCAAATGAAAGCTTGTGAACAGCCCTTTCCATATATGTATATATTGTAATACTTTTGTGCTACCATTTTGACGTAAACTGCAAAAAAACATGTTTAATGCAAGGACAGTAGGATACTATGAGCACTCACCGTACGTAACTCGCAGAGTTGCGATGGTGGTTAGCGTTACTTTACCGTACCGCTCATTTACTTAATAATACTTACAACTCATTCTGTATAAAACTAAAAAGCCTGAAATAAATTAAATTATTAAAAGAAACAAAAAACCCGACTGCGTAAAACAAAAATTAACTGAAAAGAGAAAAACAAGCTCTTTTATCTATAGAATTTTGAATATAACTTGAATTTTATAAGGTATTGCAGTCGGGGATAAACAAATATTACAAAAAAACACATACTTAGGTTATTGGTTTGTCCCCGACTACAATACCTTACAACATTCAAGTTATATTCAAAATTCTATAGATTAAAGAGCTTGTTTTTCTCTTTTCAGTTAATTTTTGTTTTACGCAGTCGGGTTTTTTGTTTCTTTTAATAATTTAATTATTTGAGCGGTCCAACCTCCTTGCATCATATTTCAATAGACGAGCACGCACAAACAAGATAGGTAGCTACACCACACATACTACAAAGGTTAACCAAGCAGAAGGCAGGTGCGAATAACTTGCATAACTTGGTCGCATAACATCACTACGTGAGTAGAGACCACTGCACACAGCAGATAACGTTATGCTATAGCTGTTATAAATAACGTTGCGCATTAACCGTTGTTTAGTGTAGGACGTGCCTAGATTGCTAGCGGCGTTTATGTATTCATAAATATTATGTTGTGTTTTGAGGATGTTTGGATTTTGAATTTGGAACTTACTTGGATTTGTGATGTGAGACGATGACATGAGTTGGAAAATTGGTATACAGGTCAGGGTCTCTGCCACGTAGCTTTTTGGTGGTAATCGTAACGAACACCATTAATGAATTTCATCAAATCAGGGCCCACGAATGGTCATCCTTGTACTATGTTCCTTGTACCACCTTCAAGGCGATGATAGCTCAGTGGTAGTGACGTCGGATACCGAGACGAAGGTCCCGGGTTCGAATCCTACAATGAGCTTGAGCTTTCGGTGAAGGTAAACATCTTGAGGAAACCATAGCACGGTGGTAGGGTACTTTGTAGTACCCGTCTGGCTGGCTACCACCCTCAAGTTCAAAATCTGTCGCCAAGCACCTATCGGTGTGTTCCGTCAGCTGCACTTGAGAGCCAGTTCCTTCTAGGCTATGTGTGCTTACCACCTTCGACCACATCATCACTTACCATAGTGAGATTGTGGTCAAACACAGGCCTATAAACAGTAAAAAAAAAAAAAAATTTCATTGGATGAAATCACAAAGATACTCATTAGCCCGGCCGGTAGGTTGATGACTGGTAAGGTATCATGGCTAGGCGTTTTTTGAGTATGCGTGTAATTTGGTCGGCTTCGTCATCGCTCCTTCCAGAGTAAGTTCGCAGCCATTATAAGCTCGTCTATAAATAAAAGCTTCCATTTTCTGGAATTGTCACCATCTATCGGCTCATTCAGTGCCCCACGTGGAGCTTAAATATAATTCAATTCTCGAAAATGGGAGTCATTCAATTTAGTCCAAAACGATTTCCTTCCACATATTTCGACATGTTTATTAGCTACTTCAAGTGAAGCCGAGGGGCAAAAGTAAATGAGTGTTTGTATTGCATAGTAATAAAATAAAACTTTGTCTATTATGTTAAATAAAGATAAGAAAGTGTTTTACAACATAATGGCGAAGAAACATTTTTATATTCGATACTAAAATTAGGAATTGAATATCTAATCGAGATAAAAGAAACTCGATTCTTCTATTTCACAATGCAATTAATTGTACAATGCAAATTCTGAAAGAGTTAATAGAATTGCTCGTTTAGAAATACGCGAATCAGTCTTTAGGGTTCCGTACCCGAAGGGTGCCAAACGGGACCCTATTACTAAAAATCCGCTGTCCGTCCGTCCATCCGTCCGTCTGTCTGTCAGTGCGCTGTATCTCATGAACGGTAATAGGTAGACAGCTGAAATTTTCAGAGAATATGAATTTTATTGCCGCTATAACAACAGATAAAAATGAAATAATATTAAAAATTAAAGGCGGCGCCCATACAACAAACATATTTTTTTTGGTATTTTGTTTTCATAGCACAATGAGTTAGTTAATAATGTACAAAACCCTCCAATTGCGAGTCCGACTCGCACTTGGCCGGTGTTTTACTAATGAGGTAGGTAGTGGGTAGGTATCTGATTTTTGAAAACGAAAAATGCGGAATTTGCGATTCTTTTTCAGTAATTCAAATGTTAAATTCTATTTATCTTTTAAATCTGATTGACAAAAAAGAGTTAAATCATTCTAAATATGAAACACAAAAATAAAAATGAACCAGTCTTGAAACAAATACTCTTACATTTTTGCGTATCTTTCAAACCCACTTGCGGCTGTAATTTCCAGTCAAATGATCAGTAATGAACCCCCATCGAAAGTGATGACGCACGAAAATATCGCTCCGAGAAACAGCTCCGGGGTTTATGTAATATGACAATCGTAATGATGAAGCAATGGTCATCATCATCATCACTGATTATTCATTGTTACTATAACTCTATTATGTTTTAGTATTAAGTTTTGCTCTCATAATCGCACATGTGACAATACAGTCGCTAAGCGAGAAAAAATCTCTAGCACAAATCTAGCACACATGTACAGTCAACCTACTAAATAATGGTTCGTTAAATCTACTAAAGGATACTCAATTCAACAAATCACCGTTCTGTATGAAATAGATAAAATCAGAATCCTACTAAAATCAAATTGTACGTGGCAGAGGATCGAGCATTTATGACGTTTGGCACTGTTCCATCCAGTTTCTTAGAATATTCGCGATTGCAGGTGCCTTTGCATCACATTTGAATGAGCAGCTCTGGGTTACTGATTAGGACAACTCTCTTAGACGGGTTTTTGGTCTGTCGCTATAAATCAAGGTACACTTTTAGATAAATTTTTAAACTTCGTTTTTTTTATAAATTTCATAATGAATGTACTAATACCCTCAGATTACAGAACAAAAGGCAGATGGAGCGCGAGGAACACGGAAGTGAGGACAAAACAGTTTTCTAGAAAAATTACCCTAAAATCTACTTGGGGGTGTCATCATCATCAGCCAATAATGTCCCACTACTGAGCACAGGCCTCCTTTCACAAATCAAGGTGATAGGGAATGGACAGATACTCCACTACGCGTGCCGCGTGTCCACTGCGGATCGGTGGAGGTAGGCTAGTGGTCAACCTACTGTTGGAGTTTTCAAGCCGCCTAGAAGGCCTCCAACTAGCTTAACGATTATCACAATTAAGTGATAACCGGGACCAACGGCTTTACGTGCCTTCCGAAGCACGGAAACGCTTGATTTGAAATACCAATAGGCAGTCACCCATCCACGTACCGACCACGACGGTGGTAGCTTAACTTGCCGATCGATTAAGCTTAGGCTTATCATGCTACACCACGAGTGCTTGGGGGTGTATTTTTTGGTAAACTAACTTATTAATTTTAATTAGTTCAAAAATTAGATATTTACAACGGATTTGACGGACTAATTAGACTATTATTTATTGTTGTCGAATAAAATGTATGTGTAAGTTTCATCCAAATACACCCAGCCGTTACGAGTAACAACCATATCCACACTGTTGTATTACAAAGGTAGGATTGGATTATTCTATGAGTACAAAACAGTACAGTACAAAACCATCGACTCGCTTATCAACATGTTCCCGTGTGCTGGTGACAAGACGTGCCAATAAAATAGCATGTACCCTACTACCGTGCTGAGAATATTTTAACCCTCCAATAGATTCACTCGATTAGATATCGGTGGTTCTGTACAACCTTATTTAATACAATGTACAATACTGTACAATGTAGGTGGTTTTCCTAATGGAGTACAGCATGGGGTTCTTCAAAAGGGGTGTGAAGAGGTTTCTACAGGGTCGGCAACGCGCGATGATACCCGGATACCCGGTGTTGCAAGCGTCCATAGGCTACGGTAACTGTCCCGTTATTTGGGATCATGTCTCCTTACTTTCCTGCGCCAAGTCAAGAGATCTTGGGTTGTCAGTTCGAGCAATTGGGCTCTCTCGAGGTCTCGTTCTATGTTGAACCACCAGGTCAATGGCGGGCGGCCTCTACCTCTCTTTAGTTCCATAGGCTACGGTAACTGCTTACCATCAGGCGGGCCGTATGCTTGTTTGCCACCTCAGTGGTATAAAAAAAAAATGGCACGGACATGTCAACAGACGTAGCGAAGACCATGTGGTACATATTGGATTAAACGTACTTTTTTTTTTATACCACTTAGGTGGCAAACAAGCATACGGCCTGCCTGATGGTAAGCAGTTACCGTAGCCTATGGAACTAAAGAGAGGTAGAGGCCGTCCGCCATTGACCTGGTGGTTCAACATAGAACGAGACCTCGAGAGAGCCCAATTGCTCGAACTGACAACCCAAGATCTCTTGACTTGGCGCAGGAAAGTAAGGAGACATGATCCCAAATAACGGGATCAAGGGTAGGAAGAAGATGCAATGCAGAAGATTCTTAAGATTAAACTTTCTCATATTAAATATATTCATGCTCAAATTATGGCCATGAATTCTGAATGTAAATAAAGACTTCATAAAAATCGTTATCTGAAATTGCTGTGTTAACAGGTTAAAGGTTAAACAAATTTGCAAATATACAACCGACGTACCATTACCCAATTATTGTTATTTCAACGTTTCCCAGCTTTCTGAATATTTAGGCCCGAAAGAAACACCGTGTACGGAATCCTAGAACATAAAAAATTGGCTCGATGCCAGTTCCCACAGCTACGGAGCGCTCTCCAACAGATAGACTCGATGTATTGCATGCGAACAGTCTTTTATAGTTTTTGTCAAGTCTACTCCGTGTAATTTAATATAGCACAGGAACGTCGGTCCACGCTTTTACAGACAATAAGGTTATTCGAAAACAAATCTCTCTTGAAATTGGCCGTATATCTTTGTTTAACCATCGCGATCGGTACGACCTCTCCAAAGTCGATTAATACCGGTTATTCCCGGTGTATCCGCGAACTAAGAGGGAATTTATTTGAATGAAAATAGGCGTTGTAAGTGAGCCATTGATTTTATTGCGGTGCCCGTGTTTTGCCACGGCCGTTACGGGTTAATGGGGCAATTGGATTTGGAGCAGTTGAACAGAACCGCAACGAGCACTGTTTCTTTTTTTGCTCTCTATCGTTACCAATACCCATTATTCGGCCTTATTCTTTGTCTCTGAAAATCCTGTAGCAGTATCTAGAATACTCGATGAAAATGTTGTTTTAAAAATTCTCCGCTGAGAATGGCGTAATAAAATACGG
The DNA here is from genome assembly GCA_947623365.1 of Achlya flavicornis. Classification (NCBI taxonomy): domain Eukaryota; kingdom Metazoa; phylum Arthropoda; class Insecta; order Lepidoptera; family Drepanidae; genus Achlya; species Achlya flavicornis. The sequence goes on along the minus strand of OX392468.1, from coordinate 2,491,923 downwards.
TATACAATCGTTTTCGAGTACGCTGTCGCGGGTATTAAGTTGGCTATAGAAAAAACTACGTTTACGAACGACAAAAGCACGCCACTGGAGGGTTAATCGCGCCATTGGAGCTGCAATAATCGCGTTCCCGACTCGGTACAAGCCGGGGTACAGAATATCCCGCGCGTTCTGTTTTACGTTCCGCGGTTATTTTCGTGTAGTGCCCTGTCTGTTGCACTCGCAACGTGCAATGTTAACGCGGCGTGCGAAGGAATTTTCGCAAGGCTTTATTCGAAATTGGAACCGTGTTTAAATGTGTAAGAATGCTTCGTTTCTTTTTCGTGTACACGTTTTAACCGTCGCGGGACTAATTGGCGTGAAGCGAGTGCTGAAAGGGTTGGCAATATCATAAGCTTATTTAATCGTTTATTTTTATAACAGTTTTTGTAAGGCCGCCATATATGGCACATTTTGCTGTCGTTTTCGATATTATTTTCATAATCATCCTTTATTAGGTTTCGGTATTATTTCAATGAAACAAACGGCCTTATAGGATAATTAAATCACTATTCATAATATTATAGTGCCTACAGGATTACTGTAACAGTAAAATTGTACTATTTATGTTACCGACAGCTTAAACGTTTCATGGAATTTCGTAGACCAAGGCCAAGGGCGACGTAGTACCATAAAATATGTTTTTGCGACATTGTTAGTAATTTTAATACAATATTTTTCCTAGTAGTGTTTTATGAGTTGTAATAATGTTTCATTAATTTTCATTGAACGTTTAAACTGAAAACGGCTTTATTTCCATTTCCACTGTTGCGTTGGTGGCGTATGTCGTTTAAGCTATTAACATACTAGTGCAGCGATAATTAGACGCGGAAACGCAGGGCGGAGCGTCCGAAATAAACAGCACAGAAAATTTACTCAAATTAAATGGACTTATTAAAAATATGTAAGATCTATCGTACACCAACATTTTATATGGTTTTTAATTGTAATTAATATAATTGTTATGAATAATTTGATTACAAAATAAATAAAATGCAATTTCAATGAGCTCGTTACAGAAAACTAAATCAGTTGTGGATTTTACGTATTAAGCTATGTATACCATGCATACTTTATCAGACACTAGCGGCTCGCCCCGGCTTCGCACGGGTAGCAGTGTAGTTTTATCCGCGCGGCATGATTTTATCTGACATCTTCAACAAAAATTTAACAATATAGTCATATATTTGCCAATTTTCACAATGTTAATGAATCAGTCGGTCCTTTGGTGAAAACCGTATGAAATTCTGTTTTGGTAGTTTTTGAGTATATCTCGATCAGACAGACAGACGCGGCGGGGAGGCTTTGTTCTATAATATTATTAGGATACTTTTTTCTTAATCACCCTTTAACATAGGTCCTAAAAGAACACAAACAGCGATTCTTAGCATCAGCAACGCGCGTCCCTGTGCATAAGTCTCTGGATTCGAACTGGTAATAGGTAATTGTGTAGTTTTGAGAGTGTTTAAACTGCGAGTTATCGAGTGCTCAATCGATCCGTTTCTAAAGTAGGTCGCGAACAGTCGCTAGTGGTAGTACCAACGTAATTACACATACTTACTCTCTATAATAAGAGCAAATGAGTAGCTACGATAGAGCTTTTGTAAGTTTTCCAATACTTTTTCCTATACAAAGAACTTGGGTTGAGGATTTTCTTTTTAGAGAAAACTTTGGTGGGCGAGTGCTCAATTTTGATAATGAGCTTTTGTATGAGCTTTTAGGCCTTTGATTAGAAGATTATTAAGGCGCCGATCCCACAGAGAGAGTTCTAGAGTTCTGCGTTTCGCGTTCACACGTTAAGTAATTTTTGTACAAAGTATATTATATCTTAAAATTGTAGTCTTTGAGTGTCAACTATTGTTTTGTTCATTATTTCTTATATATTCAATGAGTATAAACCCTGTGACATAAACTGACTTCATAACAGTGTAAGATTTTTACCCTGGGAAATTCACACACGGTCATCTGATCTCAAACTAAGCAGAGCTTGTACTATGAAACCAGATAACTGATATACTACTTTTTGTTTGCAAATATATACTTACACATAATTACAGTCAGACTCAGGATATGCAGACAAGTTCATGCACATAAATGCGTGATTCTTTTTCGTTCCTTGATCTTATTTAATACTTTCTACTGTAAACCTAATTTAAAAGCGATTATTTACTGCTAAAGTTATTAATTTTCTAGGTAATTTTTTTTAAATTTTGATGGGCTTGGCCACAGTCCCGCCTAATGGTAAGCGAAGATATAGTTTAGGGTGGACCGCGCATGCCCATAAGATGCCTGTCCACTCTGGCCTTGAATAATCCATGTTGTATCTGGAAACACGTTGTCCGGGAGAGTATTCCACAGCTTGGCCGTGGAAGAATCGAAACGCTTGGTACGGCAAGAAGAAATGAAAAGTTTGTAGACTTCAATGTTATTCCGGCTCCTGAAACACAGTTTTACTAGTTCGGAAGCCTATGGACTCAATAAGCTGTTATGTTGTATGCCAATAAATTATTTATTATTAGGTATATGATAAAATTTTCAACCAAAGTTCATTGAAGTGGTTATTTTCAAACAAGGACGTAAATCTATAAGAACTGTTTTACCATTTCATATCATTGTTCGTTAATGGGCAAGTGGGTGTCGGCATATTCTTCATTCCCGCCTACACCCTCTATCACAATAGCCTGTATTATGCGGGAATGAAGACCTATTTGAGATGATGGTATGATTATAAAGTGGAAATTAATCTATTAGTACGCTGTATAAGTCCTGGTCCCAAATAAAGTTTAGTTTTAGGGTTGGGACACTATAGGAGAAAATCGTGTTAAACTGCATGAGAAGTTGAGAACTGCATGATTACAAATGAAAAGTGTTTTCAGGCGATGATCGATCAAAGATTCGCAGTGGGCACGCGTGGTGGAGTATCGCCCAGTCCCTTTCACCCACATTTGTGAAAGGAGGCCTGTGCTCAGCAGTGATACATTATAGGCTGATGAAGTACGAAAAACGGTATTACATCATAAGTCCAATAAAACTCCTCACATCAATCCCAAGCTCAAAGCCTTAGCAAAATCTAAATAAAAAATCGATTCCTCTGAATTATTCAACATAATCGTTTCACACTACATTCACTCGACTAGTTTCCACTACGATTACATAGTATCGATAATTTACAACACTACCGCTCAGTATGTATGTCGACAGCAGTAATTCTTATTCACCGCATAAGATTAATGGGGACAGTGCGCAATTTGTGCTATCACATTATTACTGCGTAGTGATGCGTGTAGTCGAGTATTTATCGATGAATATCATTAATGTTTACAAGTAAATCGGAGATTTAGTACTATTGTTAGTAGAGTTTTAAACGAATTTGCAAATATGTGTCTACATAGATCTATGTAGGTATTTGGATTTAACTTTATCTTATCGGTATGTAATCGATAAGCCATGAAGATATTATCCTTATCACGAAGCATATTTCTACACAATACTCTAAAATATAGTTTGACATTTTTTTTTTACCAAAACCTAACCCATAACTTAATAATTCAATAAAAATCAACCCGGATCGTGGACACATCACTGGGCTCCAAACTCGCCTAAATATTGATTCGATTAATCATGTTTTCGATACATTTGTGAATCGATTCGGTCCGCTCACGTGCCGTAGAAACTCAATTTGAATCGCAATAATTGAAAACTATTAGTCGACAAACGCTTGGGCTTTGGGTTCTATTTTGCTGAGAAATATGCGTATATAGAAAAATACCATAGGTTACAATGGCTGTTTATTCAACGAGATTTTTTGCGAAAATCACTATCAACTATGTAAATAAGGTATCAAGCCTGTTGACTTAAAAAATTGGTATACTATTTTCCAATGACTTTGTTACTGAACTGATTCTATAACTTACGCTCAAAGAGCAGCTCGACTGGGGAAGTACCTTATGCCAAATAACTTTATGTTGTGTTCCTGCGCGACAGTAAGGTCGACAGAGCTCATTGGGGAGGGGGAAGGGTGGGTAGAGCGAGAGTGATGCTTCGTGTGTTGCACGCATAGAGTTTATTGTAACACTATGGTTGCAAGCGTCCATATGGCTACTGTAAACGCTTACCATCAGGTACCGACTTTGTAGTATAAAAAAGAAGAATTAATAAACGTGTTCATTTTCAATGCTCAAAAAATACAGTCACCCTACCACCTACACATAAAACACAACACCAAATACAATGGAAAGGGCGACCACACATTGAAATTTTAAATTAAAATTGAACTCATGAAATATTAACACTGGAATAAAGCCGTGTGTGCACTGTCGTGCAAATATTCAAATCGAATGCGCGGGCGCCGGTTCCCACTGCACCGGGCGTGAAAGGTCGCCGTTGTGCCGGAGTGCCGGTGTGCGCTTTGAGCAAACTGATGTTATGCTAAGCTATGCTGAGATACTGCACTGGAGATGTGACTACGGGCCTGGCCTATGTTATGAAATATTGCGGTGGATTTTGTTTGTTTGTTTTGTTTATTATTGTGTGAAAGTGAAAAGCTGAAGTCAACCCATGACAAGACTTGTGATTGTGAGTGATTTTTTATCAAAACAGTTGAACCTCGTGTGTTGCATGCTTCCATATGGGTACGGTAACTGCTTACCATCAAGCTGGCCGTATGCGTGTTTACCGAATTCGTCGTATATAAAAAAGGATTTATAGAGCAGATGAGATGAGTTGTTGTGTCAGCAGAAGAGGTAAAGCGCAGTGTCATTTGATACTATACGGGCAAGCAACTCCATGTAGCTTCGTCGTCCAGTTTATTATGGGCGGATCACTGGTAAAACGCAAGGCATCCGCGACCGCCCCCGCTACCGCTCATCCCTCGGCCCACGGCCCTCACACAAGAATGGACGCACCGTGTCGTGCCGCATAAATAAAGGTTACCTTATACACAGGTGTATCGGCGCCGATACGATGCGCATTGCGTATTTATGTACACGATACGATGCCTAGCCGACCCTATTGTTAATATTCAATGTTTATTTATCCGCATTATTGTTTTAAGACGAGTTTTATAAGAAATTTTGTCAATTGATAGTAGACCTATACATACATAGGCATACAATTATTTTTATGGAAGAGTGGACAGCAACAAAAAAAATACTTCGGAGTTTTTGCGAGCAAAAAATATATTTTGGTTCCTATAACTTGAAGAAAATACTTATCAAAAAGATAACACAAATTCAAGAACTATGTCACACTTCAGCATGAAAACAAAATAAACTAAACTAACAGGGGCCCAAGTCTGCTATTTCAATTGTGTTCCAATGAACTTTCAGTGGTGTCAAAATTGTGACATTTTACAGTTTTGGTAGTCTACTTACTAACACAATAGTGTCATTATGGCACAATTTTGACACAACTGAAAGATCATTGGAAAACAATTAAAATGGCAGACTGGGGCCCCTGGTCATCTTCAATTCCACGCATGCGTGATGCATGCGTGTGACGCATCGCCAACTGCGTGTGCCGGGGCGCATTGATTGCGTGCACAAAACAAATGACTACTCAGAAGGACTGCTCCACACAAACACGCACACGCACACACGTCGATTTTTTTCTCAAGGATAGCTTAATTTGATATTTCATGTAAAATTTGTTCTTCCACAAAAACTAGGAATCTGCCGAAAATAGGCCGTTATCGAAATAAATCTAATAATTTCGAATATTTCGTGATTTATTACTTTAGTGATAAGACGAAAACTGTCAAACTATTTCACCAACATCGAGACTCTGTTGGCAACATTAAAACTATAATTATTACTAAAAGATGAGCTTAGGTACAATTTAATTATTAAATTATATTGAAATATGCTTTCGACACAGCACGGTAATTTGTTGACATTTTGTCACCAAGCATTTAACAAATGTACTTGAGAGCTAGTGAACTACACTTTGTGTGCTTAGCACAATCGGCCACATCAATTTAAACAACACCTTATCCTAATTTTACTATCCTAATTCTACTTTTACTCGTGCAAAACTTGGTGTAGTGTAATTAGAAGTTCGCAAAACTTTTCCTTACACTTCTACTTTTAATTCTCTTTGATAAAACTGTCAAGTTGCACAAGAGCGAATCCTCTGTAACTATTATGTTTTGTGCTCCGTACGCGTGCCCGCGACGAATATGCGTCGTAGCGGGCAAGCACGCGGTTGCCCCATTGCCCATATTCACGCATATGATATTAATGTGTTCTTGTAAACATTATAATATTTATGGCATGCAAATTATTTTTTGTCATGTTTTTATGATAGGGTCGTGCATGACCAAGTTCTAAATGAATACATTTATGGATATTCCCCGGAGGTAGGCAGACTGTAGGAAATAATTGATTTTATTCCCAGATGGGAGCAACCTTGTTGCTAGGTTTATAATTTTGTTCATGAATAATTTTAGATTTGACAATAACTTGTCTGTCAGTAACGACAACTAAGGTATATTTGAATATTTTGTGTAATTGAAAATAGTTCATGCTTATTTTTCAATAACTGTTAGTCATTCATAAGCCATAAATCATAATACTAAATGATGTTAATCAATGCGATAGAAATTGGTGGCCAAAATGTCATTTGAATAGCTAAATACTAGTCAAGAAAAGTAAAGTGCATTTCATTCAATCTAAAAGAGACCGTATATTTAAAATATCCATTCATTGATTCAAAATCCTTTCTAGGAACACTTGGCATAATGTTATTCTAAATTTATTCTGTTTCCACTGTTGTATTGAATAGTATTACCATTCATATGGCCGGTGTATTCAAAGTGACCCTCTTGGATAGCATACACGGCTTTTTATTAAGACCCGTTGATGAAAGGGGTATGTAATGAAGTGTAGTTTCACGAGTAATGAGTTATATAAAATTTTTAATTTGATGGAGAAGAGCTTTTCAATTTAGGTATAGTATGGGGCACGAGTCGTAAGCACAGATATACACCTGCGAAGTAGTTAATTTTTCGGTCTGTTTGGCGGAATGAAGAAGGGGGGATCGTCGAGCTGCACACGATTGGTTCGTCAGTCGATGCTCGTCGTCTATTGGATTCTTGCGTGTCATTTGGCTACTGTGATTTGGCCAAAAGTGTAGATGCGCGAGCTTGCCCCCACTACTGCCTATCTGTGCTCACCACTCGTGCCTCATATTGTAATGTTTGTAAATTAGAAAGTAGTATGTGTAAAATATGACCATGATCATCGTTCAAAATTCAAAAATCATTTATTCAAATAGACCTTCGCAGGCACTTATGAAAAGTCTGACTCTGATACTCTAATACCGGTTCGGAAGGTTGCATTTGTTGAGAAGAGCCGGCAATAAACTCAGCAATTACTCTTTTTAAAACAAGCTTAGATTCATTACATAATATTTATATTCTAATCGCACTGAAAACAATTGCGTGCCCCGGCGCTGCGGCAAAATTACAAAGAAGACTGAATAAATATTTAATAAGTAAATAAATAGCAAACTTAAGCAGACCAGCCCCTACAAGCAGCACCGTTAAAGAAAATCTACAAATACTTACAAATCTATTCTATACTAAGCTGAGCTTTTAGAGATTTTTGTTTAAACGCATTAATCTCTGGAACTACCAGTCGGGTTCGAAAAATTATTTCACTAATATGAAGCTACATTATCCCTGAGTATTATAGGCTTTTTATCCCGGGAACGCAGGTGATGAGGTGAAATAGATAGATAGATAGATGACTCTTTATTGTACATCAGAAAATGATAGTTATATCACAAAACATTTACCATAGAAATAGTTACTGAAGCAAACTAAATCGCACCTTACGAAGAATACAATAATTCTCGATTCTGATAATCTAACTGTATTTTCAATATAATAAATGTAGTCTCGTCTAGTGTTGGGAATAAATTAAAATGACGAGTACCGAGAATCTACGGACATTCAGAGGCTACTCGTATTTCATAACTCAAAATAGAAATTATCTTCAACAAATTAACAAGTTTAAAATTAATTATTGAAGGCGTTAGTTAAGGACTACCGTCTTATAGTAAATTTAAATTAAAATTTTCGCTCGTAATAATTGTTGTACTTGAAATTCTATGAAGGTTTCTATAAATTCAGTCTTTCGCAGAAAAAGGTCTAAACAGAGTAGAGACGTTATTAGGAAGTAGAAAGAGAGAGAACGATAAGTTTAATCCTTTTATCAACAATGATTGCGAATTACATTCACAGTGCATACTAAAATTTTATAATTAATTCAGGCCAGTACAAGCACTTTTTGCGAAATAAACTTTTGGAAATTATTTGGATAATAATATCCTTTAGTGGAAAAATGTGTAAACTTCAATGAATTCGGGATGACTCTGAGAATGCAACCCTTTGGAGGTATTTAGGGACTCACCTCACATATCCGTGGGTCTGGTCTCCGTCTCATCGTAGTCCACGCCAATGTAGAGATCTGGAAATAAAGAAAAATTTTTTTTAACTTTCTATATCATTATCTATATCTCTAGCAAATGTTACGCAAAATTTTTTTTTTGCATATTCTCGTGCCTTCTCTTCTTTCTTTACCAATCATAATTATGTCTCTTTATTTTTATTCTATTTTATATTATGGTCATCGATTCTTATGGTGCGTCCATGCTACGCGAATTGAGCACGAACGAACCTACAACGAGCCAACAACGAGCACGATGCCGATGCGAATCCCTTTGTTTGTGAAAAAACTGACAATCGCGCTCGTTTGAGGCTCGCAAGCCCGTCCACGCTATGCGAATCGTGCTCGCAGTATGCTCGTTCGTGGCTTAGCATTAGCTTAATTGCTCTATCTATAGTCTATGGTATAAAAGTACCGATTCTATGCCAACCATATTGTATCGTGATTATGTTTACTTTTTGGCTGTCTCATAAACTCCATGTCAATTCCAAATACTCCAATTTCATGGCATGAAATATCTTGGTCGTTGCGTGACTGTAAAAACAGCCATCGCCGCCTCGTTTCCTCATCGCTAAACTATTCCAGTTATAGGTACATTTACCTTTCAGCATTTCGCAGCGCTGTTTGCTTACATTGATGAATGGCTGCTGAAGTGCAGAGTCACTCTTTTATATTGTAACCCTTTATTTTGGTTCGCGTTAATGAGCTCGGTGTGCGTTAATGGCCGAAGGCAGCGCAAAATATAAAGCCAGAGTGGAAATTATGTGCGTAACATTGTATGGTAGTAGATTGTTTCTTTGGTTCATGGCTAACTTTAAAATAAACCTGTCGTAAAAGTTACGCTCTTAAAATGTTACGGATAATGTTGGTGTTGTTTGGATTTGCATTTCTTGATACTTGAAATCAATTATGTCGAAATATGACTTTTCCTTTTATATTATGAGTTGGTAGAGCGTAGCGTTAATTCGCTCAATGAGCAGCTCGACTGGGGAAGAACCTCCACCTTACAGAATACCGCAACAAATAACTTTATATTGTGTTCCTGCGCGTGAGTAAGGTCGCCAGAGCTCAGTAAGGGTAACCGCTTACTATCAGGCGGATCGTACGCTCGTTTACCGACTTCGTCGTATAAAATATATGTAACGATTTATTCCCAGATTTAAGATCACAAATAAATAACCGTACACAAATCGTATAATTGCTTAAAACACACTTGTTTCTGCTTAAGCCAAATAAATACAAATAGATTCCAAAAGCTTTCATCATTACAATTTTAGTCTAAATTTAGTCATGTGTACTATCCTTATTCAGGTACAAAACATTGAACAGGGAGGGTTCACCGCACATTCTTGCCAACTGTATTAAGTTTCGCTTCGCACGCAAAGGGCCGAGGGTCGGCCCTCCGGTGGACCTCCGAAGTATTTAGTGTAACTTTGTCGTGACTAGAAGAGTTTGGCCCAGCGATGATGAGCCGTAATTAGTGAGTTGCGTGCGTTTGGATGGACAGCCGGTCATTTGTCGGCCCTTTTCTAAAAGGTTCGCAACTATTTTGGCGGTGATATTTCTTTGGCCACGCGACAGCCTATGCTTATGGTGTTTCAGGACGCGATAACCATATCTGGGAGATGCTGCCTCTTCGGTAAATGGTAGACCAATATCAATGAATCGAGATAACATTCCATATTTAAAAACTGGAATGCAAAAAAAACAAAAGCATAAAGATTTCTATAAAAGCTCGCCACAATCTCGCACGTGTTTAATGGCAATGTGAATTGACAGATGACGGGTTTTTTTTTCATAATGTGAGACTTGACGTGTTGACGCTATCTCGTCCAAGATCAAATGCGGTGAGAAATATTGATAAGTTAAATATTATTCCATACTAGGTTAGGTATAGTAGAATATAATAAAATATACTTTGTAATTAAAGAAGTGATTACGAAATCGATTTTTCCCAGGCAACCTGAGAGAAAAAGGAAAAAACATGGCGGTATATGAGAATACACTTAAAAATCGAAATAATTAACGAATTCCCGAACGAATTCGTGGTTTTCCCAATGGAGTACAGCATGGGGTTCTTCAAAAAAGCTGTGAAAAGTTTTCTTCAGGGTCGGCAACGCGCGAGTGATACCCCTGGTGTTGCAAGCGGCCATAGGCTACGGTAACTGCTTACCATCAGGCGGGCCGTATGCTTGTTTGCCATCTTAGTGGTATAAAAAAAAAACATAAAAATCTGTTAAACAACCCGTTAATCGTGTGCAAGCTGAACTTTATGCAAAAGATAGTCATGACATCAAAACAAATACAGCTTTAAACCTATGGTTTCAAATTCCCTTCATCTATTCACCTGGATAATTACCATAAAACGCCCACACAACAGAGACCAGTCAATTGGTCACATAAACGCCGCACTAAACTAACTGTCTTGTCAAACGGTCAACTTGAAAGATTGAAAAGCAATAGGCATTAATCAAACATCGCTTGTTACGATGAGTGGAAAATCCACAAATCATCTTCTCTTTTTTATCTTCATCTTTGCTCAGTGACAAGTTGACAATGTCGTGTGGTACAAGTTATAAGAGTTGATCTAGATTGAGATAAATACGTTGCCCATATTATAACAGTAGCATATTATAAAAACTATTTGGTATTATTAAGGAATAAAGAAGGCTTTATTATTATTATTATGACAGTAAATATCATAAAATAATATGATCGCAAGCTTTTTTGTGCAAAGTATGCAGAACTGTCAGTCAGCTGTCATATAATTAATGGCGAAATATCTGTATCATATTGCTGGAAGAGATCTCTAGTAAATATCAAACGAAAATACCAAGAAAATAGGTAAACGACTTTCGAATACACATAAGAACGCACATAATCGATAGTTCTAAAAATAGATAGGTTTGTAGGATGAAGGTGGTCAATGATGGTCAGATAAAGAAATGATGATGGCTCTACAATAAATTTGTTTCAAGGATGTTTACTCTCTGAGCTACTTCTAGAGTACTATAAAAAATTGCACACAATTAGGACTCTCAAGACCACAAACGCCGTGACATAAAATTTAAGCCTTATCTCTTCTCAAATCGCTCGCCATTAACTTGTTCCATTCTCAAACCGGTTCCAAGATGGCGCAGACGCATCGTCGCAGGCGCATCCAGACCCACCTGGCGATGGCGGCCTGTCGGCTGAATCATGTCGCTTTTACTACTATATTATTCCGAACCAAGTTGTTTTTAGACTGGTTTTTATATTTATTTACAATAATGTCTTATATTAAATGCCATTCATGCGTTCTGGCATGTAGCGAGTCTTGTTTCATTTCGTTCTGAATTTTGAACGTTATATAATATTTTTTGGAGAGTTCTAATTAATTTCCTGGGATTTTGAAATTGGCGCTGGCCAGTATTTAATCAACCTCCCAGTTTTCTGATTAAAAGTAGTAGCCATATTTGATACTACATTCCACAATTTGATACCATTTGGCAAATCATCATTTCGAGTTCCATACATTGATTTATACAAAAAAAAACATTTTAGAGAGTTCGTTAGTTAGAGAGAACTTCCAATGTTGAGATTACATTACCAGCAACATATTTAATAAATATATTTTTATTATATATATTTATATTTTTATTTATATTTTTATTTTTGTGATATTTAGTCTAAACTTGTCAATAGTCACAGTGATAACAAATTGTGTGTTTAGTGTTTCCCTTTAGTAATTTTTTATTTTTAAGGCAGACTTAAGTAAGTCATGCTCACTTTAAGGCCTTTGCTTGCGGCGGCGTCGTGTGACGGGTCGCTCACTTCCCTCCAATATGGCGAGGAGGGCGATGGCTGCCACACGCGTCATACTTGTGAACAGGTGCTGCTTGTGGGGGCTGGTCTGCTTAAGTTTGCTATTGATTTACTTATTAAATATTTATTCAGTCTACTTTGTAATTTTGCCGCCGCGACGGGGCACGCAATTGTTTTCAGTGCGATTAGAATGTAAATATTATGTAATGAATCTAAGCCTGTTTTGAAAAGAGTAATTGCTGAGTTTATTGCCGGCTCTTCTCAGCAAATGCAACCTTCCGAACCGGTATTAGAGTATTAGAGTCAGACTTTTCATAAGTGCCTGCGAAGGTCTATTTGAATAAATGATTTTGAATTGAATTGAATTGAATTGAATTTGAATATACTTGAAATATTTTATAAACTCGCCTCTACTCACTCTCTCTACTCGATTCGCCGGTATGGCATTGAATGTCGCATTTTTATCCCGGGGATCTGTAAATATTATTATAGTTATTCCTTAGGCACCAAGGATTAATAATAACGTCAATTCAACGTCTCTAATTTTTTTTTGTACAAATCTCGCCATGATTCTTTGTCTAGTTGAGATTTGTGAAACGAACACCTAGTCTATCATTCAATTAATACTCAACCACTTAGAGTTCAATGGAAAATTGATAATAGCACCGATATACTACGATAATTAAGCCATTGTAATTCTTACTAGGCCTGCAATTTGTAAAGAAATAGGCAGACCTAGTAAGAATTACAATCAAATCAAATCAATTTATTAAAGCGAATAATCAAACTTTGAAATCAGAATAGAGCTTTTACATTATGTTATAATTTAATTTGTAGACGACTTCAAAATTGGAATGGAATGCATTAATAAATGGATATGTTGCTCAGTAAACGAGTTACATCCACATTTTGACCGCTTTTTGTTGACATTATCGGATCGTCGGCACGCGATGACTGTATATCTCAATCGTGCTTCAATGAGTGACGTCATCTGACATATCCATCAACGTGATTTTGTTTTAATTTTATTATCTGTTTTTTTTTAATCTTTAATTTATGATATGATACCTGTCTCCTAATTGCTGTTACTATTGTTTACATAGTCATTTCAATATTAAAGATAGGCATAGTAAGTTTTGATGAAGCATCTTAAAAATAACTAGATAACGATATTTAAAAATAGAATAATTATAATGTATTTGATTGTATTAAAAAAAATATAATTTACAAAATGCTACGATTCTAATAACGACATATTAAACCTTATCGGTAAATAAATTAAGTTAATAATCGCTCTAGAAACCGGCGTCGATAGTAATGCGCTGCAAATGACATTTCCGTAACCGGGCGACGCGCGACGCCGGCGCCTGACGCTCAGACAGCTGCAGAGCTGTATTGCCTGTACGCTGAAGTGGTTTTCAACTGATTTGTGGATTGGAATGTTTAATACCGCTATAATTGTAATTGGTTCAATAATATTTGTCTCGAATGATTTATTTATTTAGCATGCGGATTGATTCTTGTTTACATCTTAGAACTAGTGTGAGTTAACATGTAATTGCAAGCTTAGATTGGTATAGTGAACCAGTACATGTATTTTTTTGAAGTGGGGCGGGAGTTTTCCTTGTAGCAGGTACAGTTAGTATACTCAAATTGTAATCGCAGTGAAAATTTTCAATTAGGCCATAAATAAAATTGTACTGAAATAATCAAAACTTAAGAAGTTGATGTTTTTCATTAAAACAGATAATATAAGCTGATGATTAAAGAAGCTTGTAAATGTTGTAACCTCCAGCGGAATATTTCATCTCAGATACTGTAAAAAAGGGTTAATGAAGAGCTTCTTCAAACGCGTGGCCGTCAAGTTGGGTAGCGTCTACTCAAGTTATTTTCTCAATATCCTTCGCAATTGAGGAAATATAAACTAAAATATGGCAAGCAAAACAGTTAGTATCGTTTCGAATTCAACAAACATTCAGCGAACGAAATGGCAGCCGTTAATCATTATAATTTATGACCACCGAAGCAGAACAACTAATATGACAGAAGGTAAAGGAAACGAGAAATGGATGCGGAAGGCATAGCACTGAGTGCAAGAATGCATTGAAGTTACTATATGAGTGAGTAAAATATCGATTGCGGCAATTAATTAGATATATTTGAAGAATCGATTCTCTCTGCACAATCGACTACAGGTTCTGCAGATGGCTGGTGTTCAAAGGAAGATGATACGGTTTTTTGGTAGACTTGTATTGAAAGTGGATTAAAATTACAAGGGGTCTGAAGAAAAAAACAGGAAGCATACAATCATCAAGAATCAAGAAATATACAGCCCTATTGAACACAACAAAGTGAATGAATGTTATAGTAGATATCGTTTTGAATTATGAATATCACCGAGCCAAAGTATCGCACCTCACAAGTAGAACACAGATCTTAGGGCTGCCAACTTTTTCTAATATTCTATGTGGGGTTATTTGCAAATACCACATTTATGCTGATGACTTGCAGGTCTACTTAAGCTTTCATCCCAATGACACTGATACAGCTGTAACAAAATTAAATGAAGATTTGAACAGATTAGCCAAGTGGTCAACATCCAATTGTATGGTACTTAATCCTATTAAGTCCAAATATTTAGTAATGGGGTCAAAGAAGCAGATTGAAGGTATTTTGCATCATAGCCCGCAGGTTGCCATTATGGGTGAACCTATAGAATATGTTTGTGAGGCACGTAATTTAGGTTTAATTATGGACGGACGTCTACGCTTTGAGCACCATGTACAGGAAGCTATTCGAAATTGTTTCTACCGGTTAAAAGTGCTTTACAGAGTAAGAGCATACCTTAGTGTGGATCCCAGAATTACTTTATGTGAGTCCCTCATCTTATCCAAGCTTAACTATGCAGATGTTGTATATGGCCCCTGCCTTCTATCCAGATCTGAACAACTCATTCAGAGGGTTCAGAATGCGTGTGCTCGTTTCTGTTTTGATGTTCCTGCTCGTGCCCATATCACTCCTTTTCTCAATGATGCAAACCTCATGAAGATGAAAGCTCGTAGACAGCTACACTTTGCCACCATGCTCTTCGGCATCATAGTCTCAAGTAAGCCAGAGTATCTTCTGCGTAAATTGACTTGGGCCCATGAAAATCGTCGATACAAAACCCGAGCATCCGCATATTTGCTTTTAACGCCAATGCATAAAACTGTGGCATTTCGCGGATGTTTTAAATTTGCTGCCACTCGTTGTTGGAATGACCTACCACCACCATTGCGAGCCCTGAAAACGGTATATACTTTTAATAAGCATTTTAGGTTGCACCTCATGAAAATGCAAAAAGATTAAACTTACTTACTATTTTTATTTCTAATTTTGCTGTGTATTTAATTCTTTACAGGTTACTTGTAGACATTTGTGTAGTTATGTACACGCACTAGCGTAGCGTTTTATTCTCTTTGCACGCACTTGTCACATGTACCTATTCATAGATAACCTCATCTTTTAGACAACATGCTTCTATTTGTATTTCACAATGTAGTTGTTTCAAACATGATTTTAACAATACGAATTGTCAAATATGTACTTAGTTTAGTTATTTTTTTAGGTTTTTGATGATGTGGCACCACGTGCCAAACTTTTTTTATTTTATTTTTAAAATGGGTACTATGGGTACATCGAACAATTAACCCAAAGAAGCGCAATGACGTTCATTTTGGTTGAAATATATTCCGCCAATTTCCCACCGCCGACAACGCGCTCTGATTGGCTAAGTCAAGCACGCATGCACTCTGATTGGCCAAGTCAAGAACTAACGATGCAGTGATTGGTCCTTACTGTTCAAATTCAGTGACAAATCACTGACGAGTTTCGGAATTTGATTGTTCATTATTACTACTCTAAAGGGATCTTTCCTCGATGTATGGGTAGTACATGCATAGTGCAGTGCCGTGTTTACCGACCGACCATAGATTATAAATATCGTGGCGCGGCGTGGCTGGTCGGCTCGCACTTTCACTATGCTTCTTTGTTTTTTTTGATTTTATTTGTTAATTGTATACCGTCCGTACTGTGTCACTGTATGTTCGTGATGTCATGGACGTGGGCCTCGACTGAAAACCAGCGCGAGGGTTAGTTTTTCTTACTAACCTGAGCATATTGCTGAGTCGAGACCTATTCCTGGCATCACGCAACATTGCATTTTTGTGTAGTTTTTAATTGGTTTTGTTTGTTCTCTTTGATTCTTGTTTTTTGTAATTTCTACAGTCTAATGTAATGTTGTGTGTTGTCCTGAATAAATCTTTTTCTTTTCTTTCTTTCTTTATTTGTTTTATATAAAATAGGGGTAAAAAAGGAGGACACACAAACATTTCATTTTCTATGTATAATTAGACTTAGTTTTTACCCTACTCTGTGATCTGACCATACACCGTGCTATGGTTTTCTCACGTCAAGTAAAAGCTAATTGGATTCGAACCCTTGACCCTCTCCGTCATAGACAAATTTCCAGAATAAAAGCCTGTCCTGACCTTGCAGGGGGCAAGAAACATAAGAGTTGATTATGCTCTGCGTATGCAAAAAGGATAATATTTTGTATGTTGTATTTAAACGAAACTACAATTCGTTGTGTCTTCTGACATTAATGACTTCTAGTTTTTTTTTCTGATTACAACCGAAGTAGCATCCCTATCAGCCAAGGGCCCCGTTGCACTCATCTATAATTAGCGCCACTTGCGTACGCGCAGTCGACGCGCTGCAGGTCGGCTAACGGGATTAGTGCGTCACTCGCTATAATTATCTACCACTGTGTATTGAAATGATGCAATTGGATTAGTCCAGATTATGGTGAGAGAAATTTACTTACAGCTGCTTTTAATGTAACGTTTGGCCATCGTCTGTCTCTTGAAGGCAATATATTGAGGCCGAGAAAAAAGCATGCACAGATAAAGCTTATTAAAATATAATATTTTTTTCTATAAATATAGCCTGACTGAATGGTTGATTGGTGGTAATATAAAAGCATGAATGAGCAAGAATGGATTTTGCGATATTCCTCCCCTTCAGGGTGGAAAAACCCTTCATTCAAAATCATTGTACTGCGTCTAAAGTTACCTTCAAATCAAATCAAATCATTTATTTAGAAAACACAGTGTCTTTAATTAGAAACATTAGACCTTACACATGTCACCAAATTAGTATGCAAAACAGTTACTTTAGTCAATATGGGATTGTCAGTTGGTGACGTGCGCTTGTCCAGGAGATGTGTTCCAGCTGGTCAATGTGGAATTAGATATTCCAATAAGTCTGGTTGGGCGATCATTAAAATGATACGCTCCTTGATCGTATACATACACTCGATTAATTCCGTCATCAAAAGGATATCGATAGTTTGTTAATCCAATGAGTTTTAAATAGTATAGACGAAGATTGATTAAGCGTGTGATTTGGTTGATGCCAGAAAACGTCGGCATTTTTAGTCTCCTTTATAGACAAGCATCTTTGACAAGCATATTGTAATCTGTAAACAGAAAATAACTTGTCAAAACGCTATCATTCTTAGCAACAATACCGCATATAGACAGGTGAAATTTATGCATACAATAGTTTCCGTGAAATGCGAAAATATATCATCACGCGAACAATATAAAGATACAATCACTTTGACAGAACAATCGCACAGGTATTCCCGCCGCTCGATGCCGCATCTCGACAACAGCGAGATTGCATCTATACTGAAATTTTATTTAAAAACACGACTGGAAAACAACTCTTGGCAGAAATAAAAGTTGGAAACTAGTGCACGTTTGGAAACTGCGCCGTATATAGTATTCTGTAAGCCAGGCTCGGGTCGCGTTCAGTTTGCATGCTAAGCAGGATCGATCGAATCGAATCTGTCAAAAATCGGGTTTACAAGTGGAGTGGTACTGCACTAGGCCTTTTACTAATTCACAAATGGAATCAGTTTGATTGTGGTCCAACTTTTCATCACTAGATAAACTTCGTATATGCTATTTCTTCTATTTCTTCAGATGTTCCGCTCGTGGTGTACCATGATTAGTCGATCGGCAAAGTTAAATTACCACCGGTGTGGCCGGCACCTGGATGGGCAACCGCCTAGTTTTACATCAAATCGAGCTTCGGAATGTAAAGCCGTTGGTCTCGGTTATCAGAGGTATCAGCCAATTTTGAAAGTTGTTAAGCCAGTCGGAGGCCACCTAGGCGGCTTGAAAAGTTTTAACAGTAAGGTTGACCACTAGCCTACCTCCACCGATCCGCAGTGTGCATTCGTGGTGGAGTATCTGCCCATTCCATTTCACCCTCGTTTGTGAAAGGAGGCTTTTGCTCAGGAGTGGGACATTTATAGGCTGATGATGATGATGATGATGAAAACTGTTCCATTTTCAAAATTTCAGCCGTTAAGTAGTGGTTACTTATCTGGCCATTGAAAAATCATCCCCGTATAGGATTCATGTCATCTATGAGTCATTTTAAAATATAATGCTACCTTCGATACAGGACAAGGATATTCAAATATCAATACTGTTCGAATTTCGAATTCATAAAAAAAAACATATTCGAATGTTAAATTGAACGTTGAAATCACTACAATTTCATAACTTATGATTTTAGTGAACACAGTTGAGTAACTCCATCATCCTTGGCACGTCTCTCGATATCGGAGTATCGAAGCCGACGGGTTCCCATGGGGGCGTTAGTTTTTTATATCATCACACTGTAGGTTCCCAGGAGTGATTCCAGAAATCTCCGTGAAGAATGTAATTGAGAGCAAATGAAACGCGGTCGTGAAAAAACTAGACGATTCGAAACGAAACGAATTTGTGTTTACGTGAGGTTTTTTATAATGTCAATATGGTTTTATCTCAAGATGGTTTTTTTTAAAGTTTATTATTCAAATTGCGTGAAAGTAAAGAAGATGGTACTAACTAAGAGCACAGTATTGTTAAATAAAAATTGTATTCTCAGAGAGAGAAAAAAGAGAAAAGGTATCTCTACTAATTCTGCTCTGCGGTGTCACTTGAAGAGGCAAAACGATGAATCTCTTCCCCCTACATTCGTTTAATTTTTTTACTCCAAATACAAAAAAGTTATATTCCAAATAACAAAAAAAATGTTTTTGACTGTACCTATTGAAAATCATATTTTGGCGTTTACGCCCTTTGAGCCCCGAAGTAGCTACATCCTACTTATATGAAAAGTAGGATGTGAGTTGAATAGAAATAGAATATTCATGTCAATTTGGAATAATAAATAAGGAAAATCGAGATATTAAATCATATTTCTGTACTTATATGAATCGTTTTTGTCATTTATTCTCTCCTTCGTCGTATCTAAGACGAGGGCTCGAAGCCTTTCTTCACTCCCCCATTGAACAAGACCGACACAAAGTCATGCTTAAGTTTTTACGTTCCATTAAACGCAAGATTAGAGGGAGAGAACAAGGTAGAAAGAGAGGCGTAATATATGAGATGACATTCTCGCCGCGGAGACTAATCGGTGTTGACACACGTCAACCGAGGGTGACAAGGAATTTTGGCGGGATTTCTCATAGATCCTATTTCATTACCAAACAGGGTCGCGTTATTGGATTGGAATGACACGGGGAATGAAATTCCGTGTTTTGTGTAAGCGTTACCGGAAATTCCGGTGTACTTACGGTTTGTTTATGCATTAGAAAACCCGGGGATTTTTCCATTTACCTTTTTTTATGAAGGATGTATTTATTTATAATTCTACCAATGTCTGTTCCATTGCCTTTCTCAGAAGGAATTAAGATACTCATATTACCTATTTAGTTATGTTATCATCTTATCTTAAATTAAATTTAACAAATTTCCAACCACAACGGCAAAACAATTCCAAACAAATGCCTAGGGGTCAAAAATTACACGCGGCTAACTAATAATAATTATAGTACTACCTTGCTTGAACCGGTGACCGGCAGTTATAAACGGATTATTCCGGTCGTATGCGGAAACAGCGGCTAGGGTGACGGTAATTGCGGTCTACCTGTGGTACTGTCGTAGTTATAGTAGACGATTTGTTGGCAATATTAATTGCTATTTTTATGTTTTTTTTTTGTTTTAGATTTAATTAACAGGTAAGTAATGTTGTTATTTTTTTGTATTTTATTTATAATGAGCTTGCGTTTGGTTTCTGACCTCAACTGACGAGGACGAGGTATGACGAGATCGAGGATGTAGCAAGCTTACCCAGAAAATGCCTATTCCCTCTGGCCTTGAATACATCTAAGGTCATAGGTGTCGGGAAACGCAGACCCCGGAAGAGTTTCACAAATTATTCTAGTTTCTAATGTCTACTCTGTTAAAGAGCTTCTGACAAAATAGGCACAATTTAGACATTTTATTTAATTTTATGAGCACGCCTGCGAGCTGCAAATTTTGCATGCCAAAACTGGCAGAATATGTGATACCATATATTAATAATACCATACCATTTGTTACCATATTCTCGCAAATAAATATCTTTATCTTTTATCTAGAAATATCTGTATATTGTTGCAATATTAATATTTTTCCTGGGACATCATCACATGATATGATCACCGTAATATTTAAAATGTAGGTACATTAAATATAATTACTTTTAAATAAATATGCTCAGACTAATGATGTAATGAAAATGAATTATTCAGTGAAACTATTTCGAATATGAACAAATATTCCTAAAATTACTATTCCACACCGTTCTATTTACAACCACAAATATTTACCTATCGGAATATCAAAGAACTTTATATGTATAAAGTAAACAAACCAAACACATAATAGTCTAATTAAATATTTACCCTTCACTTTGCAACAAATTGTAGTTTGTTTCAGAACAACAACTTATTTATAGAAAAAGGTACATTATCCAAAAATAAAACTTTTACTACAATTGGAAGACGGTTTGCACATTAAATTTCGCGTAAATATTTTGAAATTAAACAAAGCCGGGATTGTATTTATGCGAGGAATTATCCCCGCTAAGGATTAAGGATGGTCACCGTACACGCAGGTGGTTGCGGGAGGTAAATCCGTCATAAATAAATTTGATTTGACACCTACAAACAGCGCTGTAAAACAATTTAGGGGGAATGTGATTTGATAAAATTTTCACTGCTTAAATTACTCCTATAGAAAAGTAGGGGATATTTCTTGCGATAGGAGCTAAAATATTCAATTTGTTGGGAAATAAAGTGCTTTTTCATTGCGTTTTCAGTGTGATAATATTGAAAACATTTTCAAATTAAATGCGCCTACTTTGATTTATACAGGGACGAGCCGGAATGTCGGTTAGACTACAGACTTTAGGATCGGCAACGCGCGAGTGATACCCCTGGTGTTGCAAGCGTCCATAGGCTACGGTAACTGCTTACCATCAGGCGGGCCGTATGCTTTCTTGCCACCTTAGTGGTATTAAAAAAAAGACAGGTCGTAGGTTCGTTTCCCACCCAGAATCAATATTAATGTGTATCATAGACAAGTCAATTTGTGCCGAGTCTGTGTTAAACTGGAATGTACAAAGTACTCGACTTTTTGGTCAAAGTCAAAGTCAAAGCCATTTATTCAATTTAGGCCCTAGAATACCTATGAATGTCAAAGCTACTGAAGCTACCGCCAGTTCGTAAGTCGGCCTTCAACTGAGAAGAACAGGCAAGAAACCCAGCAAGGTTACATTTTTTAAATATTTTCTTTGTATATATTTTTTTTACAATCTGACTATATTTACAGACTGACAACGCGCGCGTGATACCCCTGGTGTTGCAAGCGTCCATAGGCTACGGTAACCGCTTACCATCAGGCGGGCCGTATGCTTGTTTGCCACCTAAGTGGTATAAAAAAAAAAAAAAATTTTGGCTATTTTTTCCAAAACATTTGTGGTACTAGGCGCGCAGATCCAGTAAGAGAAATTTTTATAATATTAGCAAGTGACGTGAAAAGATAATGACCCTCGTTGAGCGGCGACAGGGTTATGATTTGAATTCAGTAAACATAAACAAATTGGTATGATTTTTTTTGTAAATTATTTTGAGCTGACACTTTTATCGAGATTCTATAGCTGATGTAGTCTTCACCACTTTCGTATAGATATACCTACCCTTTTCATTACATGTTATAAAGACATTCAATACATAAAAACCGGCCAAGTGCGAGTCAGACTCGCGCACCGACGGTTCCGTAAAAACCTTTAGGTATATAAGTAAATGGTAGTATAAACCTGAGTATTTGATATGAATTTCAATTTATGACGTATTAAAAAGAACTACTTACTAGATCTCGTTCAAACCAATTTTCGGTGGAAGTTTGCATCGTAATGTACTGTACATCATATATTTTTTTTTAGTTTCATCATTCTCTTATTTTGGAAGTTACAGGGGGGGGACAAACATTTACCACTTTGGAAGTGTCTCTCGCGCAAAGTATTCAGTTTAGAAAAAAATGATATTAGAAACCTCAATATCATTTTTGAAGACCTATCCATGGACACAACACACTTATGGGTTTTATTAAAAAAAAATGCGGTTCACAGTATAAGTACATCTACTTACCAAGTTTCAAAATTATAGTTCTTATAGTTTCGGAAAAAAGTGGCTGTGACATACGGACGGACAGACAGACAGACATGACGAATCTATAAGGGTTCCGTTTTTTGCTATTTGGCTACGGAACCCTAATAAAAACCATCCACATCTAACTGAAATTCAACCTGTATAACAGCACACTGCGAGCACGATTCGCGTAGCGTGGACGGGCTTGCGAGCCTTGAACGAGCGCGATTGTCAGTTTTTTCACGTACAAAAGGATTCGTTGTAGGTTCGTTCGTGGCTCGGCTCGTGCTCGATTTGCGTAGCATGGACGCACCGTTAGACAGCCAATTTCCAACAACAACGAAAATCGAAAAAAGGCCAACAAAAGCATAATCTCATCGAAGGTGTGACGTCAGAAGCAATTGTTTTATTATGTTTTCTCATAAATACAACCAATAAGGAAAAGTATTTGGCGAACACGCTCGCACTTGTAATAAACGAATATGGCGTAAAAAAAACGTTATATTTAGGTCACACACTACAATTACAAGGAAAACTTTGCGAAAGTAGCAAGAAATGGTCCTCGCTTCGCAAGAAATAGTGTCTTGTTAATACATTACAAGAAGATAAGACTTGCGGCGATATAGAGCTATGGAATAGGTCGGGTGGGCTGGAATTTCTAGTTCTTGGGAATGCTCCGTAAAATGTTACAGACAGAGGAAATTCCAAGAAGTTTTCAGCCGTGTACACACCTTCGGACAAATCTGTTATGTTGTCATGACGTACGACTAAGAAAAGTGTACGCACTATCATATGTACAGTCGAGCACATAAGTAAACTTTGTGAAATTCAAAAGCAAATTTCTCACACTGTAAAAATACTATTCAGCTTTAGTATATTAGTATAGATGGTTCAGTTTACGTAATGATAATCCACTTACGGCTTAATCCGGAAACCTAAAACTAGTCCAAAAGAAAATCCGATTAGTTTTATTCCTGTCTCAAGGATATCAACTCCATGGTTCAAAGTTTCACGGGAACATGACCTCAAAGTTATAATTAACTAGTGTCACCCGCGGTTTCACCCGCGTACGCGGGATGAATAGGCTATAGCACTCAGGGTACAGTAGCGTCCTATAAGTGAAATATTTTTTACTTTGTTGAATAGTACTTAGATCTGTAGTGCGATTAGAATGTAAATATTATGTAATGAATCTAAGCTTGTTTTGAAAAGAGTAATTGCTGAGTGTATTGCCGGCTCTTCTCAGCAAATGCAACCTTCCGAACCGGTATTAGAGTATTAGAGTCAGACTTTTCTAAGTGCCTGCGAAGGTCTATTTGAATAAATGAATTTGAATCTAGAGATTTCCCTCCATATAAACACAAATTCACACTCCCTCTTTATAACATTAGATAGTATAGAATTATGGAAGAACAAACAGTAAGAAACAACTTACGCTTTGTACCTGATGCTACAAGTTTTTGCGCCGTGTTCCCTTAGGATCTAACTTAAACGCTGAAATACGTCCATCTTAATTACTAACAAAAATAACGGATCTTATCTATTTTCGTGGATTTATCTTCAAAATGACGTAATTCCTACACAAACTATAATTCATAGCATTTCCTCCTTAGTAGGTACCTAAGGTTTCCAAAGTTATCCTAACTAATATTATAAATTCGAAAGTGAGTATGTTTGTTTTTCTTTGACATTAAGATGCCGGCCCAAACTTTAGTCTTAGCACCCTTACGCGGACCGATCGGCGAGCAAACTCTCAACCGGGTTATTTGTTTGTTTGTTACGTCTTCACGCCTCAACTACTCAACGGATGATCATGAAATTAGGCATGAATTTTGAGAGAGGTAGAGCATAGCGTTTATTCGCTCAAAGAGCAGGTCGACTGGGGAAGTACCTCCACCTTACAGAATACCGCAGCCAAATAGCTTTATGTTGTGTGAAGTTGTGTTCCTTCGCGTGAGTAAGGTCGCCAGAGCTCATAGGGGAGGGGGGAAAGGTCGATAACGCGTGGGCGATGCTTCGTGTATTGTAAGCGCCCATATGGCTACGGTAACCGCTTACCATCAGGTGGGCCGTATGCTTGTTTAACGACTAAGTGGTATAAAAAAAAATGCAGTTAGCCTATGGTATGGAGAAAGAAATAGGCTTTTTATACCAGGAATGCGGGTGAAACCGCGGGGGACAGTTAGTTACATAAAATTCTACCTCTCTCGTGGAAGAATTTCCAATAATGTTTTTATAACGTACTCTAACATCTGCGTTAGTATCTCAGTCAATCAGTCAGTCATTGTTCATGTACAGTTAATCAGATCAACAATATCGAGGCCACATCCAAATAAGCACAACTCAATCAACATCACAGAAAACAATCCAAAAAAAATATAAAATAATTCGAAAATAAGATTACCGAGATAATCAGCTAACAAATTCTCGAATATCGTGACCCAAATAAATTTACCCCAAAATAAGGTTAACTGTATTTTTTTTTCTGAAGTCGCCACGGCGGCATGTGTAGTATCTGGTAATAGGCAATTTGTGGATAAGTTATGGGTGTTGAACACTATGTGTGGACCTTTATGGAGTTCGAGGTTACAGCGTTATGGATATCCGCGTCCTGATGAAGTGTTCTTTGCAGGTTTCCTTGGAGTTTTAGGAGATCATTTGTTGATAACTTCTGGGCAGTTAAGTAGATTTATAACAAGTATTATTGTTACTCTTTGCGGTGATTTGAGATCAGTACGTGGATTACGTAACTTTATAGCAATGAAATTCTTATTGAAATAATCTCTGAATCGGTACAAATATTACAAAATCGGAAATGGTTCCATTTCTAATGAACCACTGTTTGTATTTGCAGAATCAGAACGTAAATAAGTTATCAGAAAACCGCTATATTGAACCAATTTCAATTCGAAAATGATTGAAATTTAGTTACGTAATCGCCCCACTGGGCTTATAAGATTCATTACGAATGAACGCTATTGTTGTAATAAATCGATACGTCAGTTTGTCCTTCCGTCTTCTCATGACGAATGAGCGCCACTTATAACGGTAGATACTTGGCCACAAATTTTCAACTTGAGGGTGGGAGCCAGCCAGGCAGGTACTACAAAGTACCCTACTACCCTGTATGTTCCTCGCGACATTTTCCTTCTCCGAAACTTCAGCTTATTGTTAGAATCGAACTTGGGATCAATACTAATTAAAATAAAAGGCCCTGTATCTATAAAGTAATCATTTTTGTACATGTTTATTATAAAGGTTATTTAAATAATAATACCGAAATTTATATTCTTTAAATTAATTAAATAGGCGGGCGAGAATCCGTTACGCCGCGGGGTGAGCTAGTATCTGTAATTGGAATTAATATTGTTTATAGCTCATATTTGTTACATTTACCTCTATTATTTATGCCAGAGGCTGTATGGGATGCTGTTTACTGGAATTAGATGCAATTATGACTAATAGAGTTGTCTAATATATTATTATGAATGTATTTATGTACAGTTATTGTATTTCTTACGTACACTACAGTTTTTTTTTTTTATACAACTTAGTCGGTAAACAAGCATACGGCCCACCTGATGGTAAGAGGTTACCATAGCCATACAGACGCTTGCAACACAAGAAGCATCGCTCACGCGTTACCGACCTTTCCCCCCTCCCCTATGAGCTCTGGTGACCTTACTCACGCGCAGGAACACAACTTTACACAATATAAAGTTATTTGGTTGCGGTATTCTGTAAGTTGGAGGTACTTCCCCAGTCGAGCTGCTCTTTGAGCGAATAAACGCTATGCTCTACCTCTCTAATGTAATGTACAGTACATGTTTCTAGATTATTTTTTCCGGAGTTTTCTAATTGATATTACACATATATTTTGCTATATACGGTGACTGTAATTAGTAAACGATACTAAGAGACATGATTGTACTCATGATAACAAACAACTTCCCCAAAGAAACATTTTTTTTTAATTTACCTAGCACATGAGCCCATAACACTTAGTACCTATCAAGAATAAGAATACACCATCAGCTTTTATTGAATTTAGTTATTTATCCCTATTTGTTTCATTGGGAAGGTTGTTTGTTATCATGAGTACAATCATGTGTCCAAGTATCGTTGACTAATTACCAGTCACCCTATATATGGGCAGAAATCTCAACCAGGACAAACATCTATTTTCAAGTCCTGTGTAGTATATCAGTAATCTCGTTTCATAGTACAGGCTCGAGGAAATAAATTCTTCATTATAACTTCGGAGCAAAACTTACTATCTTAATTTAAACAATTTCTTGAATTTATCCGCTTCTACCTACATACATACAAAACTGACATCACAAACATTAATTACCTATTAGAATTGATGTGAAATTTAAACCATGTAACTTCAGTTTAAGTTTCGTTTAAGTTACTTTAAATTTCCCCGTGGAGCATTATTTTCTCATAAATCAACCCCACCACGGCCTGCGGGTCGTTGAGACCCTATCACTAGGTTACTCGAGCAACCAATCCCAAGTGATTAATTGATAAATCAGAGGGTTTGCCAGTAATTTTAATGATTTATCGCTCTACACAGTTTCTTAAGCGTATTAATTAGATATGTATATACGTGAAAATTGTTGGAAATTCGATAGAAAATGGAGAATTCAAAGGCTTGAAATATAACTTCGAACAGAAATGTTTAACTTGTAAGTTATTATATTTTAGCTTGTGAGTTTTATCCAAAAACCTTGGTACACACGGCTACCGATCAAGCTATACATTTCTAGTATAAGCTGACCTCCCATAGTACGGAAATCCTATACAATGCGAGATCAGCTTATACTGGAAATGTATAGCTTGATCTGTAGCCGTGTGTACAAATAAAAATAAGTTACATTATATTCTTTGATTAAGGATACATCCAGATTGAGTGTCGAAGCTGTGCACGCGTCGATAAAAATAGCCCCTAACTGTTAGGGGCTAAATCAAATAAAAATAAATAACATCGAAAAATAATGTTGAATATTTAAATTTCTCCCGATTTTAATTGGAATATTTCAACAACTGCTATCATTATGAACGTCACTATGACAAGCAGAATGACGCAGAGGGAGCGTAAAACGTAGCTGTTACGCGCAGCAGACTATAAAAGTTGGCCTGTTTTATATATTCGTGTAGTATGGCGACGTTCTTTCTAGGTATATTTATTTCTATGATTATATTATTCATTTACTATATCAAATTTGTGCTAATTCTTCTTATTTGCATATACCTACATACATATCTACGTAAAGTTTGACATGACAAAAGCGCGTTTGTACATCTACATGTGGTATATCATTTATAAAAAGAGAAGACACAGACACAGAGTCGCTCGCTACATCAAACGGGTACCAGCCAATGTCAATAACATCGTTTACAAAGGCTGTATTTCGGCTGAATCAATTTCAAAACCTTTAATTGGTACTTGGCATTTCCACTAAGGAAGGTAAGGGGATTGAAATCGAGGCTTTTTGATGTCCCACTTCATCTCGGGGACCCTCCATGGGTACCGACCCCGTCTGTCTCCAACTTAAGAAAATAATCACGACACAAAAGTACGTAAGAAGAATTTAATTGATAGCCAGGAATGTCTTTTCGCAAGGAATTTGGGACAACGCTCCATACACCTTTTATACCTGTAATTTGTGATATTGGAATATTCTTGTTTGTTACAATTTGAGTGGATGGAATTGTATGAATAGTTCGACTTATTGCTATTCCGTTACTTTGTGAAATAATTTTATCTTTGTAATGAAGCATTGTTCACGTTCCTTTAGCTTTTAGCAGTATTTTCAGAATAATATTTTTTGTAATAGCAATTAACCGTACCCAGCTAAAAGTGAACAGGTATTACAGTTAGAGGGAACATAACATTAGGCGTAACTATTAACATTACCTAGCTAGAGCATTGCATATCTAACTGATAGTTAACGTTTCTCCCCAGCCTATGAAAACGGATATGACCATCCACAGGGTTAGGATTGAAACAAATGATTTGATAATTCAACGGTCATTCCGACCCGGCTAATGTATAACTCATTCGTTCTAATACAAGATTACCCCGATGAAAGGACCGAACTCTGAATGAGGATCAATGCGACCCCAACACTTGCATTTAATCTTAATGATTGTATCAAACCGCCGGCCCCTGCAAGAGTCCGAGTATCCATTTAAAACTTCCACCGCGGCCGAGGGGACACGTTTAAAACGTCCGTAATCAAATTTGCTTCGAGTCTTTAAGGGTTAAAGCCTTCAACTTTGAGCCGCCCTAATAAATTATATTGCCGACAAAACTGCTCCCGAGTGCGACACAGCTCGTTGGCTCATCTAATTGGTCCAAATTCGACTAGACCCAGCTTATAATTGGTCCGAATTCGGGTGCCTTATGCGTCCTCAAAATTAGTTGAAATTCGAACGTCGGATTAGGAGTGTCGCGGAACCGCAGCACTAACGCGTCTCGAGTCAAACATACGTAATAAGTTTGGACTCGTAAAGTTAATGAAGATACGTACGTCGGAAAACAAATTTTGGTGCCCAAGTTTCGGGGGTTCGACTTAAACTTTGGTGGGTGGCGTTTGAATACAGTGTATTCTTGCTTAATTAACGCGCCTACAGTCTCGCTCGTGTCCCGGCGGCATCGGCGGAACTTCGTCTTGTATGCCTTTCCTTTCGGTATTATTTACACATAGAACGCCTTGCTTGATTACGGCGGCTCGACACGAGGTTCTAATTACTGCTAACTTACGACATTCGGGGAAATTTATTTTGGGTATTGCTTCTGTTTACGTTCTATTGAACCACATTTATATATCAAGATTTATATAAATAACTCAAGAGGATGGGCACCCGTAATGTTTGGCATTTAAAATCATCATGTTCTCATAGCATCTTTCCGTATCAAAAACTCAGTAGCGAACCGTCGTCACGGGCCGCGTTTATTCAGCAAATTCCCTGACAAAGCGAATTCCTCAAGATTCCCAATTAAATCTGCGACACTGCCGTCGAACTTTGTTCAAACTTCCAAATCTTGGCGGCGTTACTCCGAAAGAATTCCTCAGTAATTAGTATAAGTTTATGCATTCGGAGTCCCCGGGCGAGGAGAAGTAGTTCGCACTTCTCGCCAACTTTTAATTACTCGCGCTCACCGATTGGCGCGCGTCAATCACTTAGTTCCTTTTTCAGCGCGGACGTTTTAGTTTCTTTTTTCTCAGCGTTTCGGGAGTTTTTGGCGCGATAAATCTCGACGGCCATTATTCTAAGATTAACGACGCGGTGGCCAGCTGCCTGCTCGATGTTGGGAATTATTTTTTGCTTAGTTTTAGCTTGGCTGAATGCAGAGTAATGTATTTGGCAGAATAGCCTTTAAATTTGTTGTGATAAGTTATTATTTATCAGATTGTGGCGATGAACATGATATCTGGTGTTAAAAAATTGTTTTACTGAACATTAGTTGGATAGTTTAAAATTCAAGCTGAATAACACTATGGGCAGCCATCTCTTTCTCTGATCATTCTATCACGCATGCTAGTAATTATGGTGGTAGTGTTTAAAGCATTCTACATCCATATTATCATAAAAAACCCTCTCACATCGAGGGTTCTTCATTAAATATACTAAAAAAAGGCAGTAACCGCGACACGGTATCTTCATAAACGCAAACCCGCGTCGCGCCGAACGGTCTAAGAATGCCAACCCTGCGACCGACTCCAGTTTTAATAAAACAATTCGTAATGAACCTCGCCAGTCTTTATTCCCTTTATATTTTCAAGCTATAATAATATTCACGAGTCCCGATTAATACCGAGGATGTGCCGAGTGCAGATCGTTTGATTCTGGCTATAAATTCATTAAACATGTACGCAGTAATATATAAGTCAATGATTAAATAGCTTTTTCGTGCATAGTATGAAACAGACTAATTGATAGATCAAGTTTACTGTAGTTCCCAATGTAATCCTTCAGATGCTCTGAGACTAATTTGAAATAGTCACTATGTGGCTATCTGTCGCTGTTCCAGCTGTGGGAATCTGTGATAGCCACCATAGATTTCACATTTAAATATTACATCATCTACGTAAAATTCCCGACATGTACTGAGTGTTAACTAAACCGAACCACAAACTGCTTAAGAACTAGACGGGCTCTTGTAAACCGCGCAAACTCCACGCAAATCCGCTTGGAAAGCGCTAATTATTTTTAATCGCAGCGACTTAACGTACGTTTTTGCGGCACTACGAACCGACCGACTATTATCGCTTTAGCTAAATTACCTTTTAAGGGGCCAAACGACAGAGAAACTAACGTCGGATAGTACCTAACGCTCGACGGCGGCGTGCGATATCGCGATTTGCATGAAATGAGTTCCGTAGCGAGTTGGGCCGGTCGTTGGTACCCCGCACGCTCGTCTTGATGTCTCGATTAGGGACATTCTCGGACGAATGACTTGGAACGGGTTATCTGCTGGCATTATTGATAATCTTCGAGGAGTGTTGAATGAGGTGATTAAACTTAGCGTAATTTATAAGACAGCGCTCTATTACTGAAAGTCATTAATTTCTAGGTTGTAAGAGACAGTTTATTGGGTAAAATACCACCAAAAATACACAATAAAACTCAAAATACACAAATTTATGAAAATAAAAAAGAAAACGCAACGTCACTCTGCAAGTTCCCGCCAAAAAGTCTTTTTAGTTGTTTCTCGAATACAATGAATGAATTGAAATGAAAATGAAAACCAAAGCACAGATTAAGTAAGTAACAAAGTGTCTGAACGGGGCTGATTTGCTCTTTTTGATTCACGCAGACCAAGTGGCCACAGATTAAATATAAACTTTTACCCGGTGTTTGTGTTAGTACTGGCAATATCCGCATGGGGGTGGCGTTGACAACTTCCCAGACGACAGATTGTCGTCTACCAGTCGAGACATACCTACTACCTCTGTTATTTAGTGGTGAACACTTTACTCCTTTTTTTGAGAATTTAACTACTCACAAAGTATTTGTTAGTGGCTTTTTTATGAATGTTGAAACATTTATCAATTGAATCCACTATTCAGGGTAAATGCCCTAAATTGTTGGATGTTTGTGGCTCAATCTCAATCAAGTAAAGGCACGCAAGTGAAACCGCGCGGCGCAATCTACTAAATAATAAGTACTTACATGCTGTATCATGATCAATGAATATAAATGAAGGAAAAGAAATACAGAAAGGACAGACGCAGCAAGAACGAATTATAAAAGACGATGCCGATGCCGATGCCGGTCGGCGGCGAATCCACAAAAGAAATATTACTTATTTCTTTCGGCCGACGACGCGGTAATCACATTTGCTTTTGTTCGTTTCGGCCCTTTCATTCGCTTAATCGCGTTATTTCGGGACTCCGTCGGAGCAATCTTTATCAGCTTGTTAATTTATAAGAGGGAGCGGGGAGCGGAAATCTAGCGTGTCGTGCTGCGGCTGTCTGGTTTCTTTACGGTATTTTAATAGCATCAATTTTGTATTGTTTGTCCACTATGAAGTGGATTTAAATAAAAAAATTAGTTTAATTTAGCTAATAATTATACTTTTTATTATTTTATGTCATTGCTAATTTTATTTAAAATTCGTTTCACTATTTTTTGCGCCAAAATTTAAATCAATCTATATGTTCTGACTAGCCTACTGCCTATTTCAAACATGGAAACAAAATGGGCTTACATTTGGCCATCAAAGACCGATGGGGTTGGTTTGCTAGAAACACGCATAACTTTCCGTTCTGTTTACAATTCTCTCATCTGCTATAACTTGGACCATCCAACCAGACAAGACAGAGACAAGTAAGAAAGGAAATAAGCAAAAGATAGTTATACCCGAAAACCGCCGAAGGTAATTTTCTATTTGTCTAATACATTACTTTATTATACTTTCTCATAAGTTTGTGTTGTGATAAGAAACAAGGCAGAGCTTTATTTGGCAAATCGTATGAAGCTTGCTTTAGCCAATGAAAACGAAGTTACATTGAGACCAGCAGGGCTATTTTAAAACGCTCGGATTCGATATCGGAAACGGATTCAAAAACTACCGATGCCATATTCCGCAATTGCTTTTTTTAATTTCCGAATTCGAATATTTCTGATGTTTCTTTACGGAGATATCAATTCGATTCATCGAAAAGTTTTCGGAAATTAAAATAGCAATTGCTAATATTCGCCTCATTTTTTTTTTAACCCGTTTCCGATATCGAATCCGACGTTCCAAAATAGCCCTGCTGAAAACTAAAAATAAAAACATTTTAATTCAAACTTTATTACGCATAGCATAATGATTATTTCCAACCGTATCAACTTATTATTCAAAAAAAAGAAATTACAAAACCTCTAACTTATTTGAAATGTAGTTATCGATTCCAGGAAGAAGTAAATAATTTTCCTGGAACTAAAGAAAAATAAACTTTTTTGTTTAATTTAGAACATGACTCGTTTCCATCTTTCTGATGTAAATAAATATTATAACGTTAAATTATCTCAGCATCTTTTCAAATTACTTACTATATTTCTAGATCTTCGATATTCAAATTTAATCATTATTGCCAGTGCAAAATATCCTCATAAACTCAGTTGTGAATGTATTCGATACCTGAGGTGACATCATGTTCCATACTATAGTCTATGCTACTCTTATGTTTACACTAAACATATCCTGCAACGTGACTCGGGTTACGCCATAAAACGTAGGTATCATTAGGTAGAGTCAATTCTTGGAATTCTTATGAAACAATGTTGCAACTACGAAAATTTATAATATATACTTAAAATATAAAACAAATGTTGTTAAAAAACTAACTAAATTGCTTAGATAATTATATTACTTGCCAAATGCCAAGATACTTTTTCAGTTAACTTGAATTCTTCTGTTTTGATAAATTATTAACCTGTATGTAATAGGTTTAGTTTACTTACAGTGAGTTAGAATATTTGTATTCAATATTAATATCCGAAAATAATTATCTCACGCATACTATAAAACAATATTTTATTGGCAACCCAAATTAGGAAGCCAGACAGACAATCGAATTTAAAAAAAAAAACAAATTCAAATCAAAGAACACTCCTATTCGCTCCTATTCTATATTTAAATTGTCTCGCCCACCTGTCGATGACATCATAGGATTAGTGTCGCGCCATGATAATTCCGCTCGAAATATGAATCAGGATATTGATTCGAATCTCCGAATGGTTCGCGAGTCGAAATGTTTCGCTCGCGTGTTAAATGATCACAAGTCATTGTGAGTTATGTGACTTTGTCTCGTTTAGTTTTGTTTATAGGCATTCGTGTGATATTGTTGTAGATTTATTATATAAATATTCGTTACAGAAAATACAGGCTATGATTAAACTTTTTTATGAATGGCCTGCTAACATGGCTTTTGTTTGCTCTTTTTATACATTTAATTAATATGGGAAGTAGCCAATATATTTAAATCAAATTAATGTCATTAATAATCACGATAAATCTATTTAAAAATATCTCTGTCAGATATAACTAATCCAACATGATTCATGACATCACCGCAGGGCGCAGACGCGACAATTTTTTGCTGTCTGACTCGTTCCGAGCTTGTCATTAAATTGCAATGAGATGGGAAAGATTTATATCCAACGTTTTATTGAAAAATCTACTCTATCTCAATGATAATAGTGATAAAAACAACCGCAGCGATAAAAAACGCGCATCCATATAAAGCTAGTTAGTGTGACAAATCGAATGTGAATTAGCTCAATCACGATAAAAATGTTGATTGATTAAGTCAAAAACTACCTTATATCATCGGAATAGAGTTTACATTATATTTAAGGGAAACATTTTGTAATTGGCAAGTTCATCAACCATTCAAGACTCGGATACAACGTTTTTGAAATGTTGCTCAAATTCGCTCTTAGTTTCTACCTATTTTATGCAGGCAGGAGAAAATAAACAAAATAAATTGAATTTTCAATCAGTGCAAAGTCACAGTTTTTTGTAGTTGTTTTCTTTTAAAAAAACCTTTTATTTCAAATGAATGCCTTAATCATGTGTTAAGGCAATGAAACAGTCCCGCGCGTTATAATGAAAATTTCATTGACACCGGCTTTTATTTAGTCTGTGGTACATTTTACAACGGAAAACTTTTGTATTTTCATGCATACAGGGAAAATAGCTCGAGTGACCGGCTCGTAAAAATGTAAATTAGAGTAAAATCGTGTGCGTGGTGCAACACTAACGACGTTATGGCGCGCTTTTTAATATTTTTTCCCCGCGGTAAAATTAACTTTCTTTGTTTTCGAACGTGTATTGTTTATGACGTTATTAACTGTTTGTGTTTTTTTGTTTTTAAAATATGTTAATTTGCGAGAGTTTGTTTTTTTATAGTTATTATTTATAATGTTAGAGCTGGGATAGGATTCAATCCGTTTGGGTTTTGTGAGGTTTCATTAGGGGGCTTTTAAGTAAAATAAAATTTAATCATTAATGTCGAATTGTCTTCTGCTATGTCTAGTTCAACATTTTATTTAGGTATATAAAGATTGGGTCGGGGGATAAACTTTTGACTTTCTACCTCTGATTTTATTATTACGGCCTCACTTATTAACCAATTGATTTAAGTAGGTATACATCCTTCGGCGAACGGCGAACGGCGAAGTTGCTAAAATAAAGGCTAATAAAACACATAAGATAAGGCTGTGCGTACATTATGCTGGTATTTGAGCAGCCCCCATTGAGAGGGAACAAAGAGGTATCGCGGCTGGCTCGACTTTTAGCCGGGTTAATTAAAATGTCAACACCACTTATTAATCAAAATGACAGTATGGCGCGCTTGCTCGATAAATGTGCGTGATTTTTTTGCATATATTAGTATGTATGTGTCTTTTGCTCTTTGATGGATTTTAGGACAAACCAATGAATATTAGAGGAGTTAAAAAAATATCAACAATTGGATTCTTATTACCGTAAAAAGCTTTTTGCTTTATGTCAACAAACTTACAAGTAGGTAGGTTATCGTAGCCTAAAGAAGCTTGCAACACCTGGAGCATCACACACGCGTATTCGACCCTTCCCCCGCCCTAATGAGCTCTGGTGACATTAATTACTTGCAGGAATACAATATTAAGTTAATTGCCTGCGG
Organism: Achlya flavicornis; assembly: GCA_947623365.1. NCBI lineage: Eukaryota > Metazoa > Arthropoda > Insecta > Lepidoptera > Drepanidae > Achlya > Achlya flavicornis. Next base: position 2,455,894 of record OX392468.1, on the reverse strand, counting down.
TATTTTGTAGGATAGAGGGACTTGCCCATTCAAGCTGCTGTTTGAGCGAAAAAATGCTAGGCTCTAACTCTCTGAAAATAATGCCTACTTATGAAAATGTATTATATAAAGATGGGCACTTACACCAATTCCTTAACCATATTTATCTCAAGAAATATCCCCATGTAATAAGATTAAAGATCGCACCCACATCACTCGTATAACGAGTAGCTGTGACGTCGCGACCGCGTCATCAATCACGCAAGGTGGGGGAGGTATATAAAGGGGCGACAGCGCCGGGCGGCGCATTCTTCATCGGAGTGCCGCAGAGAGCACATGTCAACTTGATGTCAACGCGTAATATTAATCATATCGGGGCCTCGTGCCGCATTAGTTAAATGTCGTTGGTCATTTAGATGCTTTAATAAGTGTGTTAGAATAACAGAGTAGTTTAAAAATTGTATGGAATAAACGAATTCAATGTGACGTTTGGCCATATTACAATCGTATGAAGATATACCAATTACAACTATAAAATTGACCTTAATATAGGATCTAAACACATCATTGCATCAAAACTAGTCCTATATTGATAGGCTTTACTATAAATGTATCTCTGGTCTGCGGTTATTGGCTTGTTAGTTAGTATCCAAGTTCTATTAAGCCGCTGTTATTGTAGACGGAGCCAAATCTAGTATTTTCTAAGATTAGTTGAGCTAAGTTGTGGTTTGTATCACTTTAATAATAATATGTAGGTACTGTGTATGTATTTTCAATACTAATTAGTTTGCATTTCGTGTATCATATTTTTTGAACTAAATAAGCATTCAAAGGTTTGCCTTTGCAGTGAAATTTACAATTTAAATGTAGATGTTATTTAAAAAAGTCGTTAGCCAAAAGCTGTTTTAATCAAGTCTCTTTGTGGAAAAAAATTCAAGAATTTATTTTTTGCAGCAAAATAATATCGATCATATTTTTCACCGTAACCTGAGCATTAATCCGCTAACTTTTCCTGGTAAATCGTTCATGTAAAACGCATTTATCGGCACTTGGCGAGCGTCTTGTCGTAGTCGCAAAGTACTGCCGGTTGCCAGTCGCGCCAATACTTGCGAAGTAACTTTGCCAGCGATACGAACAGCGAAAGAAGTTCCAGGCACGTGAGGTGACTCCCTATTGTGGGATCACTACGAGCGTTTATTTGGGACGAGACTGAAAAGGTACTCGAATGAGACTCACTTTACTTTCATATTTAGGGAACAAAATTAGTGCAATATTTTAGAGGTATTCTTTTCTACGATCTAAGTTTTTCGTCAGTTTTGTTGGCAAAGAACAGTTAATCATTCCGCTTCATCAAGTTTACACCTGCTCGCTTAAATCGAAATCTTGTTGGTAAGCAAGCGTGCATTAAATTCGCGATGCTTTCTTAATTATATCCACCTAACTCGAATGAAATTCACTTGAATATAGAAGAATACTGAGCTATAATTAGTAGTGGACTTAACATGAATTGCTGGACTCAGCAACGCTTACAAAAGGGTGAGTAAAAATGTGATATTTTTCCAAGAAACTACATTTATACGAACTAGCAGCATTCGGATCTGTAAAAAGTTTAGTTGAAGTTCTTTACTCATTACGAAGCGTTTCTGTATTGTGCCATTTCATTGTGTATTTTTTTCTTTAAAAATACTGCTAAAAGTTGTATCGTTTATGTGGATTCAAGAAATTTATCTGATAATTAACTCTCCATTAAAACGATTGTTCTTTGCATTTGTTTGTTTGCGATCACTTTACAAAACACATTGCTATGCTACTAAGGTTATATTTATTTATTCTGTGTTAATATTTCTTCTTATGACGTCAATTAGGTATTCAAGATGGTATTGGGATTAGGTATTGATGAGAAGCGGTTATCGTAGCCTATGGACGCTTGCAACACCAGGGGTATGACTCGTGCGTTGCTAACCCTGCTGAAATCTCTTCACACCCTTTTTGAAAAACCCCATGCTGTACGTCATTGGGAAAACTACGGCGGGGATCTCATTCCACAGTCTGTACGTCCGCAGAAGAATGTATACCATATAGGTTTTCTACTAAGTATATCTTGTAGTAGCTTGTATAGCATTAAAATTAATCCGATTTTTTTTTAATATACAAGCGATATGTTTTCCAATTTCTTAGTTTTTGAGAAAACGTCTGTAACACGGAAACGGGAATCAGTACCGTGTTTTTCAAGTACGGAACCTAATATTTTTTAAAGCTATTTGCTTCAACAAAATACGTAAAGCTGGTTGTAATTGTTCGCGTGTGATAACAACTGGTTGGTTGATCGCGGCTTGTGATTAACACGCAAGAAGCATGCGCTTTGGCTAATGAATGTGACTGATCACCGGCTTATCACCACGCTATCTGCGATCACAGATTACTGGTGATGGATGATGAAGTAACCAATTTAAAAGAATGGAGTTGTTTGCTTAAATTCATTAATATGGCTGTGAGAAAATAATTTTGTTTTTTTTGTGGTGTTTTGTAGTGACTTGTGAGTAATTGGCCATAGATTAAAACGACAGTGATAAAATACCCCTTATACATGATACAGTTTAAATCAAGCCTTGTAAAACTCAGGTTTTAAATTCATGTATCACTTTCTAACGTCATATAACGAAAAGAGCCGCGGCTAACTTAACATCTTACAGACATCTCATGCTACAGAGTTTTTTGGGTTACGTATTTGGCCAGAGACATTACATTTGACATTATTATTATAGATTAATATTGCGAGTCTTTGAAATTGTAACTTTGGAACAAGACCAGTTTCATTTTACAAATGTAGAATATACTTAATGTATTTTAAAATTGGTTGATGTAATACAAAATAACATTTAATACTTTAATTAAATACAACATGCTTCGATAATCGAACGCTGTAAACGTTTTTTTTTGCAATCGGAATGAGATGTAATCGATTTAAACATACTGTCGCTTGTACATTTACAATCGATCTTGTTGCATTATGTAATTGCCTGTAGGCTATGGAAGGTTTTATTCAAGTTTTTGAATGGGTGTTCGTAATTAAAATGTCAATAAGATTTTGAAAGTGTTGAGGTACTGGGTGGTATACAAAATTATAAAAAAAAAAATGAGGTAGCGAGCAGCTCGACTGGGGAAGAATACCGCAGCCAAATAACTTTATGTTGTGCGCAGGAAGCGTGAGTAAGGTCGACAGAGCTCATTGGGGAGCGGGGAAGGGTCCGTAACGCGTGAGTCATGGCCTCATGGCCCGTGTGTTGCAAGCGTCCATATGGCTGCAATAACCGTTTACCATCAGATTACCGGCTTCGTAGTATATATTTTTTTCTGAGTTTTTTGACCTTCCGATCAATATTAGTTTCTGCAAATTTAACGCCTTTTCATATTAATGTGCTGTTTGTTTGACCACAGCTATGCTAAGTGATGAATGATGATGTAGCCAAAGGTGATAAGCATATAACGTCTTTTTTTATTTTTTTTTATTATGTATAGGCCTGTGTATGACCACAATCTCACCATGGTAAGTGATGATGTGGCCGAAGGTGGTAAGCACACAAAGCCTAGAAGGAACTGGCTCTCAAGTGCAGCTGTCGGAACACACCGATAGGTGCTTGGCGACAGATTTTCAACTTGAGGGTGGTAGCCAGCCAGATGGGTACTACAAAGTACCCTACCACCGTGCTATGGTTTCCTCACGATGTTTTCCTTCACCGAAAGCTCAAGCTCATTGTAGGATTCGAACCCGGGACCTTCGTCTCGGTATCCGACGTCACTACCACTGAGCTATCATCGCCTTAAAGTCTAGAAAGGATCTTATATATTTAGGTAAAGAAAGAAACTACACCTACACAGATGCTATGAGACCATAATGACGTTTTCCTCCACCGCTTAAGCTCATTGTAGAATTCAAGCCGATTCATGAGGTCACGACGATATTCGACGTCACTACCACTAACCGAGGGCCAACCAAAAGCTCTTACAACAATATTATTGTAACCTCCATCCGACATCCGACGTCAAAACAGGACAAAAGACAAGTAAGGATATAATAAACTTGTGGTCGGCCCCCAGAGCTATCATCGCCTTAAAACATTGACTGTCAATCTCGAATCATTAAAAAAATTTACAATCGAATATCGTTAAAAAAGTATCGGTATTTTTTATTTCGTGTCACATCGACGTTGGAAGTAATATCACTTATTAACAAAAGAAATGGTGTCCACGTTTAATTATAGACGTAGTCCAATAAATAAATATGTTTAATCCAATAAACTGCCAATTATTTCCCCCGTCTTTTATGTACTAAAATATAATATTGATACTTCGTAGAAAGTCAAATGATTGGATTCAATAAGAAAATAACAATAATAATTTTCGTGAAGCTTAATGAGGTGAAACTCATACTTTTCAGAGAGTTCACAAAATTGGGCCTCGTTTATTAGACAATGCTATTAATGTTTAAAGATTTATTTACATTTATCATTTTAGTCAATATTTTATTTAATAATTCAGTATTACATTTAACCCTTTGGTTATTTAAGTGGAAGGAAAGAAGAGGCTTTAAAGGTCACTGATAAGTTAAATCTAGATTGACAGAACAATCTTCATGAAGTTAAGTGTTTGGGACATTCTGGTGGAAACTTGAAAAGTGACGTTGCGTTTTCATTTTATAAATTCGTTTATTTTGAGTTTAATTGCATACTATCCGGTGGTATTTTATTCAATATAGACCAATCCATGTGCACCAGTGAAGTGAAAATATGTATATCGTTATCTCAAAAAGTATAATTTCCACCATTTTACTGTAACATGACTTTTATGGGCGGTGACTGATAGCGGACTGTATGAAAATGATTTATTTTATGACTAGAACTTATAATAAAACTCGACACTGACTAAAATGAGTCCCAATAAAAAGAATTTGGTTGCCAAACTCAAAACTAATACGAAAAATACTGAAAAAGAATTAAATAACCTTGTTGCACTTTACTAACTCCACAAAATACCATCAACACGACAGTAGGTACAGGATTCAAGCTAAACCAGTTATATATTTATGTATCTCATGTTACGGAGATAGTACTCAAGTCACTAACAGACATATAAATTACATGCTCGTAGGCTTAATTTAACTACACCTGTAATTCTAGCTTAGGCCTACTCAGGTCATTTAATTCAATTGATGATAGCTTGGGTAGAGGCGTACATTCTTGGAGTCCATCGATTTATATCGTTCAACTGGTTTATTGCTGTTTCTGAGACTTGCAAACTGTTTCTTGGAACATAGAATAAATAATAGTTATAATGTAGTTTTTTTTTATTATTTTTTTATACCACTAAGGTGGCAAACAAGCATACGGCCCGCCTGATGGTAAGCAGTTACCGTAGCCTATGGACGCTTGCAACACCAGGGGTATCACACGCGCGTTGCCGGCCCTGAAGAAATCACTTCACACCCTTTTTGAAGAACCCCATGCTGTACTCCATTGGGAAAACCACGGCGGGGAGCTCATTCCACAGTGAGGATGGACTCCCCGTCGATGGCGAGAGTTGCGATGGTAGAAGGTAGCCGTGGGTATCAAGTCGAACAATTCCTTAGAACACTCTCCGTTGTACAAGCGGTAGAACACTCATAAGGAGGCAAAGTCTCTCCTCAGACTGAGGGGCTCTTAATCGCAATGTGGAATCTTGTGCTATCCTTTATGATTGTTAACAGAACATCTCTTGTCACTTTATAGTTATTAGCTATTGTTAGTATTAGCTCTTTAGTTCCGATATTTAATGCATTAACGTCTTTTTCAACATATTTTAAATCCAGTATGTTACTAAAACGTAGTTACAACATTTCCAGTATGTTACAGTGTGGATTCCATTATATCGAATGCCATAAATCACTCAGCCAATACAAGATTATTTACTCTACTAACAACTCCTAACAATTCCTAACGTATTTATAGAGTACAGATTTTAAATTGCCCATAACACTTCTTCCATACTACGTCTCAATCAAAAGCTTGTTCAAGAGAAAAACAATGCAAACAATTTGAGGTCTACGTAAGCTGTTTATTGTGTCCTAATTCCTAAAACAATAGCATTTCTAATTCCCATCTTACATCTGGGACAATCCATGTTATTGTCAACAACAAAATGCTTGTCATTGGCACGGCTATCACCGAATTTGTCATCAAGTAGCCTAAACAAAAGCCGACGGTGATTGAACCCCGTGAATTCGTGACGAGGAGACAATACGGATCGCCCATTGTCTCTTATATGGGACTAATTGATAAGCTGTGACAGATTGCTTGGGCAAAAACGGTTATGTTTGTGTACGAAATAACGTGCCGAAAAAAAAATATTGAGTGAAATTTTTCAACATAAAATTTTATTTTGAACACATTCAATAATGAAGTAAATTAAATCAATCAGATCCTTTTTTGTATTAAAAATCAAAAGGGTTTTCTCTTTTATTAAATAAGGTCCTCACGCATATCTCCGGGGTTGCTACAAATTTCGCCGAGATCCATCAACATTTTCACGATTCAATAGTGAACAATCCCGTAGATTATATTTCCTGTCTCCAGTATAGGGACATGTTAGTCCCCTAACAAGTTTAGGGACGGGGGGCCCGTATCTGTATATCTACGAATGCTTACCATTTATTTCCTAATACGATTTGCTGTGCATCAAAAAATGTTTCCGCCTGAAGGATGAACGCTATGCGTTTGGGAAGGGCCCTTTGTTTTTGATATGTCGTCCAGAAGTTATCGAGTTAAATGTGTCGTTATTGTCGGGGCTATTTTATTGACAAGTTTGTTTGTCACTTGTCATAAAAGCTAAATAAGAGGTTTGCCCTTGTTTAGCTTTATTTATGTTGATCTTTTAAATGCTTATTATCTTTATGAAAATGCAGATTTACATTTATAGCTTCAGCAATATTTATATGTTAGCACAAAATAATAATCAATCCTAACTATAATCCTAATCCTAACTAATATTACAAATGCGAAAGTGAGTTTGTTTGTTACGCCTTCACGCCTCAACTACTCAACGGATCATCATGAGGCATGGAGAAGGACATAGGCAACTTTTTATTCAGGGAACGCGGGTGAAACCGCACGGGATAGTTATTTATAAGTAAATGAAAAAAATGTTTGTATGTTGGTACCTTTTTAAGCAAATTGCGCGCAAGGAGGTTTGTTTTTTTTTAATTTCAATTAAATGTTTGTTGGACCTCTATTTTTAATAAATTCTCTACGATCATGATAGACTTATAAATTCCAATAAAATTATTCCAATCCATCAAATCGTGAATAAAAAATATTTATTTATTTATTTATTTAAGGTTTGCTAGCAACAATACATTAACAAAAAAATTCAAACTTATGCTGAACTAAAACTAAATGTACTGTTATTTTAAAGCAAACACAGCATGCTTAAAATTATGAATCATAATAACTATTTGATGAAATATAACACAGTGACCAAACATTGGGGCCAATAGGGTAGTATCGATAGCGATCGTTCGCTCAATACTCTAATACCGGTAATGGAAACCGACACGGGCCGGCTCCGTTCGATTTTCCGAATCGTTTGCGCCTAACGCCGCGCCACATAACGAGAAATGTCGCGACTATCGTTTTATGTGCATCCTAGGGGCCGTTCGTAACGCTAAGTCTTTCCAATATGCACCCCTATTACAGGGTAGTTTGGGGTTTTTACTTATATATTAAAATTTTATTGCTTAGTACTTACCAGGAGAATTTTCTGCTCGTTGAGAACAGTGTCATCCCCGCTGTATCTGAAAATAAAAGAGAAAACGTTTTGTTAATAAGAGTATACCGTATTCTTTTAAAAACTTTCCAGTTTTATATATTCTTGAATTAATTAGACTCAATGGAGACATTTCTATTGCAATAGAACATTGACATCTACTTTCATACTATTTAGACCACGCAAACAGAATTATCCATAAACAATTAGGTACAGTAGTACCCAACTGATATGGCGCATCGTGAATCTTCGTTCGCACAGAAAAAAAAGTATGGCCCGAAAATTAACGAAAGAATGCTTAAAACTTACAATCAACCTTAGGACACTACTATAAGGTTCATAATACACTGCAGCTGTTAGTTCCGTCTCACTCCCAAGGCACGCCCCTCCGCACACATGGCGGCAGCAGCCGGCCAATCCCGCGCTTTGAAAATGTGTCTTCTGGGCAGGTACATCGGTAAGCCATATTAGTTGGGTACTACTGTACATAGGCCATAGTTGACGCTATTCCGTGGTGGGTGACCTGTCAAAACCCATCATCTTTCGATTTTAACAAATGTAACGAGGAATGGAATCCCGAAACTAGACATTAACAATCCTGGTCCTTATGTATATCTATTTTGTTTAGGTCTATTCAAAAAGCCATACTACACTCAGATGACATCATCATAATGTAAGTAAACAACATGAACATTAGTAATGTATTCAAAGCAGGCCTCAAGCTTTACTATCGAGATGAGATCGACCTACGCGTTGTGCGAGTTAATACATCACAAAATGTTTATAAATCAGTAAAGGAAAATGTTAGAAGAAATATTTGTATCATAGGTAAGTATTTTCTTCTTATGGTGGCCAAAGATCGTAAGCCCACACAGAATAGAACTGGTTTTCAAGTGCATGTAGTGGAATACGCTGGTTGGTAGGCGTTTGGTGACAGGAAGCCGATTAGGCGGTGTTAGAAAGTACTTTTCCAGGACACCATGATATGGTTTCCTTACGAAGTTTTCAGTAAAAAAGTGTAATTTTATGTTAATTCTTGAGATGAAAGTAGTAATAATGCTAATTAGCTAAGAGAGATAGAGATTTCGCAAACGATTGTGCGAAATAAAATTATAGTATCAACGTAGCATGATGCGTGAAATCAGAATTGCAAAACATCAAAATAATTAATCAAATTACTGCAGAATTATATCATGATGCTATTACACAACGTCTCAAATAGCTAAGAGGTGACAAAGCGACCTCTCAGCTCTTTGTTTGTTAGATAAATGATGCCATTACAATGATGATTTCATTTTTATAGAGGACTATTAGCTCAAAGCGTATAGGTATGTGAGGTATAATAGAGCTGGAGGTTTAATATTTTATTCGTCATGATGTAATTATTCTCTGACGATGTATTACGCTGCTGCAATTTTTTGTATTCATATGTTTTAAAGCACTATAATTAATGAAAATGTGCTACTTACGCTAAGTGTCGTAAAAAAATCTACATTATTTGTTATGTCTGACATTGTATATTAGCCAGACAATGTGAATCAACTCAGATGTTATTTTTTTGCAAAACAACGACTGAACGAGATATATTTCTAGTACTTACTAAGTTGATGTTTTAAATTTACTTAAAGTAAGAGAAACAGGATTCAGTGAGATACAAAAGTTTCATTTTTGAAATTGTCTATCAGGTGCTATCAGTTAACCTTTTATTCACCCAATTTTAAATGTATTTTTTGATAATGGTAAGTTACCACCATCCCCAACAGAAATCAGTAATTCTTAGGGTATTGCTGACTTTTACAAAGCCTTAAAGGAAACTGGCCCAATGTAACCTGAGGAAGGTGGCAACTAATCCAACCTCTGTGCTATGAGCACAGTCACAAGCAAAATAAAAGCTCAGGTAAAATTATTTGGGTCGGGTCGGTCGGTCGGTTAAATCATCACCTGGTCGACCACACGCATATGTTTGCCGTCTCTAATTACTTGGCCGTTGCATCTTATTAGCCATTCTCTGAGTGTATGCAAATTGCCAAGATGGGCAGCGGGCGACGGATTATTATGCGCGGACGCGCGCCGCGTGCTCTTTCTACACTACTTAATTTTACGTCCAGTAGTAAATTTACGTCTGGGCTATGAAAAACGTACATTATTTGTTATATTGTTGCTATATCTCGGAAAAGTAAGTGAAATACGATCGTTCATAAATTTCAAAAAGGTAACTTGCGGAATATTTAGTTGTAACAATGATAATGCCAATACTAGCACAGTAAGTAATTTGATGATATAAGTCTCCACTTCTAAAAATCATAAGATTGAATTAAAAAAGAAAACGGTAACTGATAAAAGAAAAATCTTTGCTACCGACACTTCATCCAATCTTAAGCATCGACATTATTCACGATGTAACTTCAAAGAAAGCGAACCACTATTAAACCTCAACCAGTTACGGGAAAATTAGAAAAGCTCTCAAGAGACGAATATCCACAACGAGGAGGTTTCCACGCGAGTAGAGAGAAGGGGTGATTAAATTATTTTGCTACAACAACTAAATGTAACGGGGAAAATGGCGGAATGTTTAAACATGCTGATGAAAACGTATAATTTTAGCATCAGGGCTTAGGTTGAGAGGTGTTGTTTGTATTTATTAGAGTAAAGGGAGAATTATTGATAAAGGAGGATGATTTAGGAGGAATTTTGTAATTATTATGCTGTATTAAAAAAGATCTGTATATTAGCAGTCACCAAATAAAAATATTGTGCCTTTTCAACACAAACCAATCGATGTATTTTTACGCCTTTCTGAACACGTAGCTTAAGCTAATCAACCAACGGGGTCCTTAGCGATCCCGTATAAAACCCTCAATCCCGGTCGCGCCGGGATCCCGGACCGGACACGGGACTAATGTCGCGGCCGGCCGGACAAATAGTCCGTTGGATTAGCGGCGCCTTGATTAACTAAGCCAAGTGGCAGTGTTGCTCCTGTTTTGTTATGCACCCCTAGTACTTTTGCAAGATTGGACGATTTGTTTAGAATATCTTCCGTCTCTTTCTGGTACTGAATCGGAATTGATCTTATTAACAAGCTTATTATTCTGCGAGGAGATAAATAGGGACACGAATTTATTGAGAAGCAAATTGATCTACAGAGCTTTAAAAAATGTCGAAATAATCAATAATTCTCATTTATTCATTATTCAAGGTTTTGTGATTCTTTGTTGACGACCATGTTAATATCGACTAAGCATCGAGTGAACCGTATGCCTTTTGTCATAAAAAAGAAACAGGTAGCTTCATATGTGACATTCATAATGACGAACAGTTTATTTACGTCAAAACTAAAGCATCAACGTTTGCAACGGAAACCCCATCCATCCATTTCCTCTCTTACAGAATACAAGACAAGTCAGAATATGATTCATATACGTGTCGCCGGTTTATGAAGACACGCCACGAGTTGTCTGCGCGGATGTACGTAATCTGTGATACGGGCGGTTTAATGGGACGAATTAAATCGAATCTAGCGGTTGTCTGCGAGTGATATCTCTAAATAGTCCCCAGCCTGTGTTTCTGTATGCGTTTTCAGGATTGGTTGGTAGATCGATACGGGAAGTAATTGGGAGATTTCTGAATGCATTCTGATTTTACATATTGTTAATTAGCTTACATCAAAATTTAAGAGAGTATCGTAGAGGAAATTATTAAATACTCTTGTTGGCTTAGAACGAATATTGATTCCGAAATGCTAGGAGGTTTAGATTACTCAGGATGAAATTACTAGTAAACTAAAAATAGAACACTAATGAAGCAAATACTGTACATTACTTATTTCCCACACTAACTGTGAGCTTTCAACGTATGACACTTTTATTAGAGTGGAGCCATTTTTGACAGGTACCCTAACTGGATTATTGTCACACAATTTGGAATGGGGCCAACTTCGTGCTCCGTACAGTGTTCGGGAATTTTTATATATCACCTCGCAGTTTTCATCTCTCAACTTTACTAGCAAAGTAATGTGATAACTACCAACATCTTTGGCTTTGTCTCTATCTTTTATACAATACTAGCTTCTGCCCGCGGCTTCGCCCGCGTGGCCTACAGGAAACAAATGACATATTTTTCTTCAAAAACAAACATAATAAGTGCTCTCCCTCCCTCTCAATTGTTTTTTTTTATTTTATTTTTTTATAAAATAAAGTATTAATAATTAAAAAACCAAAAACTTAAATTACGTGTGTAATAATATGTTTTACAGAAAATTCAACCCCCGTTTCACCCTCTTAACCCCTAAGAGGGTGAAACGGGGGTTGGAATTTCAAAAAACCCTTTCATATTTGATACGTGCACTTCACAAAGAACACACCCTCCAAAATGCATGTCTCTAAGAATAGCGGTTTAAGCTGTGCAATACTGTGCATTGATATATCAGTTACTTTTCAAAAATTTCATCCTGCTTTTCTATTTGATACGTACACTTCAAAAGAACACACCCTTCAAATTTCATGTCTCTAAGACCAGCAGTTTAAGCTGTGCGTTGATATATCAATCAGTGATTTCCCATACACAGCTTTTCATCCCTTCGAGGGGTGGATTATCAAAAAAAAGCTAAGACACGTATGAATTAATTTTCAGTCATCAGCTTAACACAAAATTTGAAGATCCCAACTTCAAAACCGACGGACTTTCTTACAAATTTTCATCCCCTATTTTACCCCCTCAGGGGTAGAATTTCGAAAAACCCTTTCTTAGTGCTTACATACACTTCGCAAAGCACACAACCTCCAAATTTCATGTCTGTAGTACCAGCGGTTTAGCCTGTGCGTTGATATATTAGTCAGTGAGATCCAATACACAACTTCATCCCGCTTTTTCATCCCTTCGAGGGTGGAATTATCAAAAACGCTGAGACAGGTATAAATTAATTTTCAATCGTCAGCCTTAACACTAATTTTGAACATCCTAACTTCGAAACTGACGGACTTTCATACAAACTTTCATCCCCTTTTTTACTCCCTTAGGAGTGTAATATCAAAAAATCCTTCGTTAGGAGATGCCTACACTGTATTATAATATATTAAGTGGTGTTTAATGTGGAAATGAAGGACTTGCATAAGTAACTTCATCCCTCTTTTCCCCCCTACGGGGGTGTAATTATAACAAACGCTCAGACACCTATACATTAATTTTCAATCTTTAGCCTAAACCCAAAATTTGAAGATTCTAACTACGAAACTGACGGACTTTCATACAAACTTTCATCCCCTATTTTATCCCCTCAGGGATGGAATTTCGAAAAACCCTTTCTTAGTGGATACCTACTCTTCACAAAGAATACACCCTCCAAATTTCATGTCTGTAGGACCAGCGGTTTAGGCTGTGCGTGCATATATCAGTCAGTCAGTCAGTCAGTCAGTCAGGACTTTGAATTTTATATATACAGATTATCAATCTATACTAATATAATAAAGCGGTTATTTTGTTTTACCCTTACAATTTTGTACAGTAAAACTTGATCCTACCCAGTGGCGGTCCTGAAGAGACGTCATTTTGAAAAACTTAACGGGCGATTTTTTAAACTACCAGTCGGATTCGAAAAATTCTTGCACTAATAGGAAACTTATCCCCGAGTATTATAGGTTACATTTTATTCCGGGAACGTCGGTGAAACCACCAATGTGTCTTAAATCTTTATATGACGCTATGGCAAATAACAACATTAACAATCATAGTTTGTTTGTATTTCATATAATAAGTTTACAGAAACGATATATATGATTGTGAAAAAAACCATCCATAAAACATCGAATACTAATAATCGATTCCTTCACAATAAATTCCCACCTGCAGCTTATGTCAAGTTTAAAAATCTAACAGACTTTACAATCGCTAAAAATTCCAGTCTTGCCTGGGAATCGAAGTCAGGAAATCCGCTGGTAATGCAAGTACCGTTGCAGCAATGCGCCTAACTGTACACCATAGTACATTCGTATCAACGCACAATTATATTACGACCGGAACACAGAGATTGCTTCAATTCCATAATGATTGTGTAACTATAAGTACCAACTCAACCAGCCTCGATATGAAAACAATTCCAAAGACCCAGGGGTCACAACTAGCTGGTCGCATTTTGATATACATTTCATATATCTAAGTCATCATTCATACACTTTGCGCTGTCACGATCCGCCTGGGGTTTAATCTAATTTAAAATTCATCCAACCAACTTGAAGAGTCTACTTAATTTGAGAAGGTAGCCGGAAAGAACCGCTCCGGGATTTTGTCGGGTAGCGTCTTGAAGGTGCGTGAGGGCGCATTGACCGTCCTATTTATGGGGTAGACCGTAGAGACCTTTGAATTTATTCATATAACATTTGCTTTGCGAGATTTCTTTAATTACCGAGAGTTGTATTCAAAGTCGTAATGGTAAATGTTATTAGCGATGTTCTAGTAAAAGCCAGACTCGTGATAGTTCATACCCTTTTGGATTGCAATGAGCATTCATAGGAGTTCTCTAATAAGTGAGTATTAGGTTAATCAATATGGAACATTCATATGTGATGGGATGCACGTGTTTGCGATTGACGATTGGCAACAATTTTGTACACAAACTATCTATCAGTATTGTATAAAGAATTCGAAACACAAATCGGCGACAATATTTAGGGATTCTTGAAGTAGAGTCGGTAGGGCAATATTGAACCTTAATGCCAATAGATAAGATTATTTTCCTGAAATATTTAACGGTGTTCAGCAGTGGTACAAATTGGCACCACGTCTATTCGTATTAATTAACATGTTCCAAATCTTGGCACATGCGTTGCATTGCATCCCGTCTAACCAATGGCACACAGCATCGATTCGTCGCGCCAAATTGAAAACCGAAAGTTTCAGTTCATTGGCATTTTATCGACGTTTGCCGCTTGGAATTCAGTACAGAACTCTAGTTAAGCCGTTAATGAATAGCGCGGTGGAAGGATATCTCGTTTTTGTACCCCCCCAGGTGTCGGGCTCTCGCATTAAATAGATTGATGTCGGGCGCCCTGCATACACTTAGTGTAATTAAAAGCTTTAAAGATTTACACAGAATTCGGCTTTTACGATTTTCGCTTTTCGAACGCTTTGAAGCGGTTATCGGATATTTCCAAGTCTGGGTGTAATTTTCGAAGAGAAATTGCGGAATCTATTTTGTGGAATCTGAAATGAATTTTGGTTTGCAATTTTTTGCGTGAGATTTGGAAGCCTCGATTTTAGTACGATACGCTTTTACTTATATTTTGCTTGTAACATTTTGTCAAAGGGTTAAATTAAAAGATCTCGTTTTTGAATTAAGGTTTTGATATCTCGCCAGCGTTTTTAATGTGAGCCCTTGTGAACACTTAGAAAGTATTAGTGTACCAGCATTACGGAGTGTTCCCACACAAATTGTCGTCATTATAATAGTATTAAACCACTTTCTCGTTGGAATAACGCCATTTAGAAGTGTTTACACGGCCCTGGGCATTAAACGATTGTTATTAGAGGGCATGCTTGCGTGCCCATGATTCATTAATGCGAGAAATTATCGTAATTTTGTACACATATTTTTTTATGGACTTCAAATGTATAGAGGTAACAATTAAAGTAAATTTTGATTACTAATTCATTTTTCTCATGTATTTTTTGTAGGCTTTGCTTGCCAATTTTAGGTACATAACATTTTGAAGAATCTTAAGCCCTATTCTTATTCATAAAATTAAACAAAACCAAACATATTTTCGAACCACGTACAATTTTCCAGAACGATCAAGCTACAGTAACTCAAACTCCTAATAACATCACTTTTTCCACCAAATTGAACGTAAAACGATGACAAACATGATTTACCTCATTATGACACTTGAAACCATCATATGAGAGTTCAATGAACTTTAAGTGAATAAAAAATGGCCCCCCATTTGTTCCACATGTGCCACACAGTCACGCACTTTTCCAACGAGTTTAGACGGGCGTCAACTTTTATTAGTTTGATGAGATTTTTTGTCGCATTTTGTCTAAATGTATTATGAGGCGAGATAGGAAATAGCTACAACCATGTCAAATAATAAAGGGCTTTAGAGTGTTATTAGTAAAGTGGACATTTTTGATGGAATTAATTTGAATTTAACTACAATCAGAGGATAATCGATAAATGTATATTCAGCTGTAAAATTCCAATAAAAGTTATTAGTTGCAATGCAACACTAATGCTAAGGGTTTTGAGGGAATTAAAATTTTCTAGAAAGTCGATTGATTTTGATTTCTAATTAAAATATATTTGTTACGATCAAATACGTATAAAAAGATAAAGACGGGAATACTCGTAGTAGTCATCGTTGACTTCTACTAACGCTTTAAGAAACTGGTGATAAGCTTCATAAATAAACAGCAGCTATATTATAGCCACAGATACATAAATACACATTACAATGACTTGAAGCGTCACAAGGTGGAGTACCATGTGTTGAGTGAAATCCTAAGGGACTCATGTGACGACATTGATACATAGTGGCTACCGTACGTGCAGAAACCAATTAGATATCATGTGTAAGGTATGTGACTCGTCTTGTTAGCGGCTTTGCCTATCGGTCTACGTGAGCCATCGAGAGAACAATCCCTTAGAGTAGATACCGAGCAATCCGATTCCGAAACTAGTCAGTGATTTGTCACTGATTTTGAACAGTAAGAACCTATCACTGCATCGTGTGTTCTTGACTTGGCCAATCAGAGCGCATGAGTCCTTGTCTTAGCCAATCAGAGCACATTGTCGATGGTGGCAAATTGGCGGAATGATTGCAAGCAAAATCGACGTCATTACGCTTCTTTGGGTTAATTGTTCGATGACGTGAGCACTCATTCTAGGCTTTGTGGTAAGCACACTCCAAGCCTCCGGTCACAAAGGTCTGTTGTCCAAATATCTGGTTTTTCTATAAATATAGTTAGTGTTCAGATATAACAGACTTGCCATTGGTCCAAACCTATTGGTTGCAGTCAATCTATGACCTAAGCTTATATATATGCTACAGTTGTTAGATTGAGTTTGAACTATGAAGATAGTAATCTAGATCTGAGTAAACCGTCTAAAATAGATGGTTTAAATGTCGGTGATAAATCTGTTTGTAATAGAGTTATTGACCTTTCTATTTATTCGTAGCTACGAGATTTTAATTACAATGCAGAACTCTTTAGTTTAATTAAAATTGTAGTTGATGACGAATTTATAAATAATCTTGTTAAATTTCGTTATCATTGAGTACCAAATTCATTATCTGAGATATAATAACGAACCGTTTCATACGTATCAAATGAGCTCCACCGGCGATGATCAAGCAAACATACAATTAACCCAATCCGTCGCCCAATAAAGCTTAAATTGAGTAATCCGTGATATTATCCTATTAAATTCTGTGTAAGCGTTAATTTGTTCGTCGGGAATCATGAGTCGCATCCGTCCTGTGCAACACAATGAAAATTATAATTGAATACAGTGAGAACAGAAGTTTCGCGGTGTGTAAGCCCCTGGCAAGTTGTTTGAGACAGTCCTGGCCATGTAGCATGAAATCTCCAGGATTACGCCGGAGACAGATGCCCTGATTTAGTTATAGAAGTGAAATGGCTTGTCGGAAAAATGTTTGCGGATGGTTCAGTCAAGAGGGATTGAAATGTAAAAGAGTGAATAAAGATTGAGGAATTTTAAATTGAAATTGTAAATGGTTACTGAAGAAAGGTGTTACACAAGCTGCAAAACCAATCATAAGAAAATATGTAATTAGGTCCATTGACCATCTCATTAAAATAGCCACTATAAAGAAAGGAAAAAGGAGGCGTAATTATAAATAAGTATAAAAGTAGCTTTGAATAATATGATAATTGAAATATTTTCTCTCAACAAAAAAAAACATTCAAATAAGATTTAAATTAAAGATTGTACACTTTTCATAGAACATGATAACCATTGAAAAGAAACTGATCAGACCGATCTAGATTCTGCTCAGCACTCAAAATACAGAGACCCATGTCTTGCATAGAATTGATGAGAAAAGATAATTGGTCATTAGATCACGAGATTGAAATGTCTCTGAAAGAATCCTGCCGAATGAAAAGTAGAAAAGAAAGTCCGTTGAATAGGAGATAATATATTTGCTATCTAAGTTTTTATTGGCTTCATATCTGAAGGCAATATTTCAATTATATCTAGAATATGTATTTCTGATTATTGACCAAGTGTGCTTTGATGGTAGATGTTATAATCTTTTAGCTCAACTGAAGATACACGTAATTTCAATCTTATTCATAAGTCCTAAATATAAGTGACTTTCTTTGTTAAAAAGAGAAATTCAATTTGGAAGAAATATAGTCCTTAATGTAAACATTCTGTGAATCCTTTATTAACATTTAGAGATGCCTTTGAGTAATGGATCTATTGTTCAGTTTTCATTGTTCACAACGATTTATCAAGTCTTTTTAATCACTCGTTGCTTCCTCGCTGATCAATTAAGTGTGACGGTAGTTTACATTTATATTCCGATCTAGTTACATATTTGTCGGAAGTCCAACAACGTACTTTATCAAATTTCTTTAGCAAATAAATGCTAAAACTATAAACCATTTTATCTCTCAATTCTTTTTATATCCTCAATTTTATATACAATTGCATTGTCTAAATGGTATCTTCCCCTTAGCTTGTCATCCATCACTTGAACCTCATCCAATAAGACAAAGAGCTCATCACAATAGTAGGCTTTCCTCCGAAATGCTCCGAAGTACTTCGAATGCTCACTCCCCTGGAACCGCTTGTAATCTGCATCGACGATTTGTGTTCCTTACAATAGGGTTCAGGGGATCATTTAGGTGGCTGTCTTGTCTTTGATGCATCGAAGGTTTAATTTAATTAGAAAGGATTTTGATTAGCTTTTGATGAATGAAAGGGGTTAAATTTATTCAATTATAATTACAAATGACTGCATGTTTATCTGTTTATTTTAGGTTAGACTAGATATGGATATTCAATTCTCAACCACACTTGTCGCTACAATTTTGAGATAACATCAGGAAAAAATAAAAACATATTCTTATAAAAAAAACTTTACGGAATAGAGCTAATTCTTAGTAGGTTTCAAAAATCATGTCAAATCCAATTTCAGCATTGGTTTGATATATACTTATAAACAAAGAGCCTAGAGCATCTTCAAAGGAAAGCAGATCATTGTCTTCCGATGGCGTCAGCCTTTAATCTTCATCATCAATCTCTCCTCCCCCTATTTGCCCCCCTTTTCTCCCTTTCGGGCGTCTTAATGCACTTAAAATATTCTATAGTGTTATAAAAGTAGCATAAGTTACGACGCCCGGAGGAATCAAGTTAGAGTCGTTTGAAACCCTCTAGGGATTAATAGTTCAACTTATTTTAGTAGTTTTATGCTGTATATTTGATATGGGCTTTTTGTGACATTATACTCTCCAGTATTTTATGATCGATGTGTATTTAATTTTGTTGAGTTTTAAAATGTTATTACGTTGTATATCTTTCATGTTATTACTGCCTATAGTTTTATCTACAAATTGAAATAATACATAATTCGGTATTAAGTACAGTCCAATAGTTAACGAGTGTTGGCTAGTATCGAAATATCAAAACGACCGAGTGCGATAGATACCCATTATATCGATCATAAAATTCAATCATTACAGCGGCAGTGCAAGCAAACGATATAAATTCAATCGAAAATCGGACATTCAACGTTTTCAGCGGACGGAATCGAGTTGATAATCGATTCGGGCATGTTTGATTACGAGTGTTTGCTCGTTTGTGCCCGCTGATTGCGAAACGTCAAATTGAATAATCGTGTTGCAATTATTGCCGTCAACATTTTCGGTTGTTTACCCACATTTGTTGGACGTGAAGATTTACATAATTTACGGACAGTACCGTGACTTTGTGATAAATTCGTAGTATTCGTTTAAAATTTACAAATTAAGCTTGAAGGTTGTTATTAATCAAATATTCCGATTATTGGATTGCAAAATAGAGATCCGAAGCATTCTCGATTTTCCAGTTTAAAAAATTCGAACAACATTCAAAAATAGATACATTCCTTTTGGGTCTATTAATTCAGGCTCTTTACCTATTTTACATAATATTTTGATAAAAATCCCAATCACAATATTATTTCACAATCCAAATGCAAATAATCCTACCAGCAGGTGCGCTTTCTTACGTAATCATTTATTCTAAGAACGTAGCAGTTTTATTATTCTCCACACGAATACACACGTCAAAATGGAGTGCTTGTCTGTATGACAAAATTAAACTGCGAAAGCTTCTGTCAGTCAAAAACGAAATGTACTTTACGTATAAAGCGGTTAAGAGCACATTCAAGATTGAATATCATTATATAACTCAGAAAAATACCAAGAGACTAACAAATAAAAATATTTTATACAAGCGAAATTAGATTGGTTGACACAAGTATGTAAATGTTATTTATAAATATATTTAAAGAAACGATTTATTGACCCTTGTTACCTCTCGGTATCTTCTCAGATAGCAAGTAAAAAAGTTATTGAGGCTGATTTTGTTTACATATTATAGAAGTATCAGTGAGTTTATAGTTGTTTTATATTCAGAGAAAAATAAGCCTTAGAAAACATCTAACCTTTAATATACATAAATGACGTAAATAGCTTCTGATTTATTTATAGACGATACGTAACCGAATCATTGAAACATGTAAATTGCACAATCGATGCATTACCATTTCTTGTCTCGCTAATGAAGCTTTTATCGGACCTTCGTATTAACAAGTTCCAAATTCAAAATGCAACATGATCCTATTTGGCATGCGTAGTGTGACCTCATCGGACGCAATCAGCTGTGTAAACGCTAAAATGTTTTCGGCAAACATAAACATTCGGCATGCGTACCGAATCCGCGGTTCGTCGAAGCGGTACGAAACGAACTGTCCAATTAGGAACTTACCAATAATGAATTGTCAAAACAAGGGTTTCGCGCTACCAGCTGATTCGGCTAATACCAGATATTCAAATCTTATCCCAATAACAATAAGAATCAGATTCCTATAAACCAAATTGAAATATTTTGGTGAATTTAATGCCAAAGTTGAATTGTGAAAGTTTGATTTTCGTTGCGTGGGATTTGTTTAAAGTTTTAAAGCAAATCCGGCAATTAGTGGGTCCGGATTTTTTGGAGCTTTAATATCAATTTGTTTTAATTTCCTTGTTAATTGTTGCTAAATTGGGATGAGTGGGAGTTAACGCTTAATTTAATCGGGCAATTTAGTCGGTTAACTCTTTGGGATGTCATTAATCAAGGTTTACTTCCAAATTTTTGTGTGTGTAATAAGGTTGTCACTAAAAATCCTTAAAGATTGGACCCCAAATGTCAAGTTTCCGTGCGACAATATGAAACGTCTCCTTTAATGGCAATATTATTAATCTTGAATATAATTTCCCCCCGGGTGATGGATGGTGAGTGATGGCGGGACGAGAACTTGTATATTGAGTGAGGTTAAATCGGTCAAAGAGTAGCTTTTATAGACATGCCATTTTTGATGAATGTTCTTAATGCCTACGTTGATAAAAAAAAGCACCGTTACATATTTGTATTTTCTTTTTTAAGTAATTTTTGAGAGAGTTTAGAGCATGGCGTTTATTCGCTCAAGAGCAGCTCGACTGGGGAAGTACCTCCACCTTACAGAATACCGCAGCCAAATAACTTTATGTTGTGCAAAGTTGTGTTCCTGCTCGTGACTAAGGTCGCCAGAGCTCATAGGGGAGGGGGGAAAAGTCGGTAACGCGTGAGCGATGCTTCTTGTGTTGCAAGCGTCTATATAGCTATGGTAACGGCTTACCATCAGGCGGGCCGTATGCTTGTTTACCGACTTAGTTGTATTAAAAAAAAAAAGTTATAATTTTTTTTTCAATATTCGATTCTTAAAATAAACTTTGTTGGACATTGTTGACCATGATTTTTATCTATTTTACGTAGAACGCTTTGCTTTCTCACAGTGATATCATACGTCAAACGTATCACTGTCAGATCAGGCGACTCACCGTAAATGCTTCTGTGCCGTTGAAATCTTATATCCTAATCCTAACTTTAATATTATAAATGCGAAAGTGAGTTTGTTTGTTCGTTTGTTACGCCTTCACGCCTCAACTACTCAACGGATCATCATGAAATTAGGCATGCAGATAGCCTATGGTATGGAGAAGGACAGGCTACTTTTTTATTCCGGGAATGCGGGTGAAAACGCGGGGGACAGCTAGTAATATTCTTTATTAAATAAGGGGGTATGTTATTCACACAGATATACGACTGTGGTTATTCAATAGAAGAATATGAAAAAAGATTTTGGTTTGGAAATTAATCTGCTTATATTTTTCATGATCGGCCACAAAAAATTATAGAGATATACTTAAAATATGATTTCAAGTAAAGAAATTTGATCACTCCGTTAATCTGCTACAAGGGTTATTTTCAAATGTAATTTTCATACATTATCTGAGCTCAACAATGCAAGCAAATGACAGTGATCTCATCGTATAAAAAAAATCTATGTCTGTTAGAAAGAATAGTAAGTTGAATAAACGATAATGATGCCGATTCTGTTGATGACAACTAAACTAATTAAGTCTCACTATATCTCTTTCTAACAAAGAACATAAGAAAAGGATGTAAGAAATTCAGACCTGTCAAATTAGTCCAATGCTTGTTTTTAATATTATAGACGCCATCTATCGCGGTTACGTCTAAATACCCGCAAATGAAGATAGCAAAGACTAATTTAACAGATTTAAATTATGTTCTAGCCTTTTTCAATAACGTTTGTAAGAAAGAGATGTGATGTGATTAAAATTAGTTAAGTCCGATTTACAACAGAATCTGTTGTAAATTGTAAAAGTTGTGCTCAATCGAACAAATTAGGCCACAAATGTGAATGTTCTAAGAAAAAGAAAAAAATAAAAAACTCTGAATTGATATAGAGGTTTCTATATCAAAATCCTTTCCAATAGTACTATGTACTTACAAGCTGGAAATAGTCTGGAACTCACCTGAAAAACGAAACATTCATACATTAGTAAAGTGGAACCAGACCAATTTAAGGTGCATAAGTGGACTTGGGCCACTATTGAGACCCCATTTCGTTATAAAAAAGTTTTAAAGCACTCGTCATTCATGCAAAAGAGGCGGCTTTCAAGCGCACATGTGCCGACCTACCGTGAGGTGTGGTGCGAGTGATAAGAATATTACTGATCATATGTTTTAAAGACATGTTTTGGCTGTAACCTTTTTATGGATGGGTAGTTTTTTTTTAAACTACTTAGGTAGTGAACGGTCTTGGACGTCTTTCAAGGTATGTGCTCTTGTATTGTCGTCGTTACACTCCAGGGTCTGATTTCCGTCTGTAAATTTTTTCTTCAATGTCAGTCTTATTCAAATTCAAGTCTCGGTATTTTTCGTCTAATCAACCAGTCAGTCACGGCCACGGAGGTTGGCTTGGACAGCCCATGGACAGCCCCAACATGTAGCAAGCAAGAACTTGGCTCGCCTGAGGATACACGTGTATCTATTGTGTACATAATGTAAATAGGTATTGCTGGAAGCTTTGTTAAGGCTAAGTTTTGCAAAAGTATATTTTAATGAAAACATCATTAAAAAAACGTTGCGCGTGGTTTAACATTATCATCTCAAGTTTTTAGTTTTAAATTTTTAGTTTCACCTCAGTATCACCAAGTAAGTGATGATGTGGACAAAAGGTGATAAGCATAAGAACCCTCGAAGGGAACTATCGGTCGGTACTTGGTGATAGCCATACTTGGGAAGATACAAGATACTTGGGATACAACGAAATACCCCATACAAAATATATGAACTGTTTTACAAGAAACTTAAACCGACTTCAAAGTACACTAAGAAGTAATCAAATCCTGATCTGATGACAATGGGACGTAACGGGAAGTGTACCCTTCCAGTCAAAAACAGAATTTTCCAATAGGTTAATAAATGACGGAGTAATGAGGTAACAAAAATAAAAAGAAATAAAAACATACAACCGAATTGAGAACCTCCTCCTTTTTTTGAAGTTGGTTAATAATACGTTTTCGATACATACTCACTTGATTTTATATAAACATTTTGCCTCCTACCCTCTAGACTGCTACCTTGAGAATGTAGGTTGCTAAAAATAGGTCTACGTTTAAATGAAAGACTCTCGAGAGGGTTACAGAGAGCTCAACTTTTTAAATGTGGAACTCAACTCTTTTCAACCCTTTTTGTTGATGGTAAAAGCATGTAATTTGTAATACTTTGTCGTATTGAACCTTTTTGATCGTGGTTCTCAATTTATTCGTATTTGTAGTATTTAATCATGTTGTATTTTTGGGTATTTTCGTTCGATAAAGAGTTTTTAAGGTTACTATAGATTTTACGTTTATATTTGATACCTCTGAGGTGTTTTTTTTTTGGGTACTGTATGGGGTTCATACAATAGCGCAGAGGGAAAACTGTAACCAGGAGCTTATTCCACATCCCAATGGCCCGCAGTAGGAACTACCGACTGAATCGTTGGATAGACAATCGAGGCCGCTCCACCCGCGGCCAACAAGTGTGATGGTAGAAAGTTGATGATATCACCAGGTCAAGAAGTTCTTGAGAACACTCCCCATTATACTGGGTGGAGATTTCGAGATGGCATATTTTCGAAACCTATGTTGGAAAAGTCATGCTGAACAACTTTTACTAAGGGAACAACACTGAATAATCAAAAAAAAATTTTACTTTTCAGACATTATAATCGAGCAAGGCTGACAATTTGTAAGAAAAGTAAAAAAAAAATGAGAATTCACTATTGGTCCCAGTAAAAGTTGCCGCAGAATGAATAACCCAACATAGGTTGCGAAAATATGCCATCTCGAAATCTCCACCTGTTATAACCGATAGAACAATGAACTTAATTTACAGCATCTTATCAAAATTAAAACCACCACAAAATTCAACCGTATAACTCCGCCGGACAAAGCTCATTACAAACAGACCTACTTACGTACCCATCAACGCGAACGTCAATCAAACGCCCCAATGTTCAATAATCGGTGATTAATCCCCACCTCGCGGCGTCTCCTATAACAGTACAGATGCGATAGTGTGAATGGGCTATAACAGCGACTGCGAGGCGCCAATACGCTGCCGTGCTCTGCTTTCATGCGCTCGGTGGGCCAAAGATTAGGTGCACGCAGATTCAACATGCGGGTTTATAATTATGCCTACGTGCTATTATTACACGTAAGATTAAGTCATGGAAGATGCTGGAAGTATCGTTTCTGATAGATCATGGAGGCACGTGCAGTTGACGCTATGGTTAAATTTATCAAAATCTAATCTTGTATTGCGTGTCGGACTGTTTACTTATATTTATTTGGATTTAAATTATAGCTTGAAGCTTTTTTGAAACGAATATAATCTGATAATTTAACTAAATAATCCCACCAAAAACATTTTCGAGTTTTATTAGCCGAGACCAGAGCATAATGGTGCGTCTATGCTTGGTGAACCGAGCACGAGCCGAGCCACGAACGAGCACACTGCGAGCACGATTCGCATTGCGTGGACGGGCTTGCGAGCCTCGAACGAGCGCGATTGTCAGTTTTGTCACGAGCAAAGGGATTCAAATAGTGCTCGTTGTAGGTTCGTTCGTGGTTCAGCTCGTGCTCGATTCGCGTAGCATGGACGCACCATATGGCTCGCACTGTCAAAAAGTTATCAGATCTCATGTAGAGCCAAGCTTATAACTCTACACGCCCTTACTCTACAAGCCCTAACTTCACAAACTCTACACACATGTGCGTAAGGGTAAAAACTATTCACTGTTCATTACTTAAAATTACAATAGTTCTTGTAGTAGCGGAACGGCCAAGCCATTTTTTTTTTACTAATGTGAAGTTAGGGCTTCATAGCAAATTATTAACTCTAATAGCTTACTACATAGACTTGTGCAGCGATTATTAAACATTCCATACTGTTCTTTTTTTATTTTTCACTACAACATAAGTTTTATGTAAACAATATCCATCAACCCATGTAGGCAGAAATGGCTCACCATTGACCTATCTGTACTTTCCACGTCAATGCCGCAGTGTGATATTACATTCACCACAGATTTCATACGCTCCGTGGAGATTCGCGGAGACGTGCGGAGTCGGGTTTCACGCCTAGTCAATAAAGGGATCCCTCGTGTGGACTCGTGTTACGAATAAAAAGAGAATATTGTTTCAAGTGTTTGATATTTTTGTAATTTCGTTTTGTTGATATTGAATCCTTTTGAGCTGTGGCGGCTGATGCGTGAATTTTCATATGTTTTGACTAGGATTACTAGTTTTATCTTCTAACGAAATGTCAAACAGTGTTTGCATCTAACCACATAATTTGAATTTAGAATAAAATTGAAAAAAGACAGAGCAGCATTTAGGTAAAAAAAAAGTTTGTACTATTTTTTTTATTTTTTTTTAAATGCATTATTGGCTACCTTCGTCATCATCATCTACCTCCCCAATTATTTTTAATCGACCTTTTTTATACAATCGGCACCCCCTTGTCCTTATCAGGTTAATTACCAAAGGCGAAACCATAAAGAACGCAAACATTTCCTTCAAAATACTTATTCACGTTTTATAGTTCCACCACGCCACATCAAGTGAATAGGTATCTACGACTAGTATAAAACCTCTCGTCCGTAGGCAGGCCTCTATAAACAATAAGTGGCTATTGTTTCTTGGCTTTCAATCATCGTAAAACGCTTGCATCTGCCCGTTTTGCTACTAAAACTCGCTATTGTTTTATTATTACTGTTTTAATATACGTTAAAGACAGTTTTATATTAATTTTATATTTTGTTTCAGTTAAAAGCTGCTTAGAATAGCTATTAAGAGAAGATATCTCCAAGTTAAATGACTAGAAAAAATTAATAAAGAAATATAAATATCTTGGGACATTCCTCACACTATGGAAACCATATATTACATATACTACCTATACTTTTTGTTTGTAAATACATTCTTAATACATATAATTACACCCAGACTCAGGTTATACATACATGTTCATGACCTGCGGCGTGATAGGTGGAATCTTAACCAACTGCGCCAACTAGCCGTTCCTGAACCTACCTGGAGACCCATAGCCCACTAACGACTTGGCATTGTCGCGGGCACTAAACGTCGCGGAACTGGTTGTTACGAGAGTACTGTAAGTTATATTGTGATGCGGTGGGGTGCGATTGAAGGCGGAATCGATTCTGTGATCTCAAAAATGTCCAAAATAAGACTTGTTCAAACCAACTTTTACTATCAACTTGCGAGAAAATATGCATTGATCAGTTTTTCAGAATGTACCTTTAACTAGATTGCTCCGTCTAGGCACAAATGACCTAGTAAGTCATGTTCTTCATCTTTACCCATATAACCTTCCTTCATCATAATTGATCAGCTGATTTTGGCAATTATACTACCTGGAGTAGTAGAAGTACAGCGAATGTAAATTTTAAGGAATATCTTATACACAATTAAACTTGACTGTATATAATTAGGGCATGAATAACCTCAATATATTTTGCAGTAATTCTGTTTAAGGTCACAAAACCCGCTGATAAAGCAAACCCGCCTCAAATTTCTGCAGTAGTAAATTTTGCCAGCATATCTAAGCAAAACTACTTCTACATTACTATTTGAAGACTATGGATAACATTCTAACGTAAAAGCAACCATAAACTTTTGATGACTTTTTAACAGACAATAACTCATCACTCAAACCGATTGATTGTCATTTTCATAACCGTAAAGTTGACAACGTATCATTCGATTTTGAAATTGCACAATCGATTATGTAGGTTCGTTCATAAAATTTGAAAATGAGTGAATCGACTAAGTCTGTTTATTATCGAGTTATATGTAATAAAATATCGGCTTAATAAAAAAACGATATTCTTAATCCTCTTTCCCATTTAACACGGTCACGTTACATAGAAACTTATGAACGAGAAGTCAATACATTCATGGGGGACATACATTTGTACGTCGGGACAAAATGGGACATAATAGTGAGGTAATGAGTAACAAATCATTGATGCCCACGCGCACATTGTCGCTATTAGCGAGTCCTTGGAGTTAGTTCGAGTATATAAATATACTAGGAGGTGACGACAGAAATGGTCACGATAAGGTAAATGGCTAAACTCATGTTCATGGGATAAAGGACACCTCTCTGATGCCAAATATGTCGGTCTGCCTGCGCGAAGTGGTTGCGTTATCTAGATATGGCGCCTGAAAAACTGTTTATCGTGACCGAAAAAAAACGATAAGGTAAATGGCTGAACTCGACGTAGAAAGTAAGTGTTAGTTGTACTGATGTCAATTTAAAAAAAACTGACCAAATAATCGGTTGCGTTATCTAGATATGGTGCCTGAAAAACTGTTTATCGTGACCGAAAAAAAACGATAAGGTAAATGGCTAAGCTCGACGTAGAAAGTAAGTGTTAGTGGTACTGATGTCAATTTAAAAAAAACTGACCTAATATTCGGTTGCGTTATCTAGATATGGCGCCTGAAAAACTGTTCATCGTGACCGAAAAATAATAATAATAATGGCTGATCTCGACGAATCATGGTCGTCACATTACTAGCTTATTAATAAAAAAACTGTCAAAAATTTTGGTTGAATTTCCATCTATGTAACATACGTTTATAAGCGATCTACGTAACAATTATCACTATGGATAATTTGAGTGTTTTACGGTTTCGCGGAATTTGGATTATCAAAAATATGAAATGTTATCAGTGCCGCCCCCGTCCCTTTATATCCTCCGCCGCCCCGCCTGCACTGAGCGGCATTCAGAAGTCAACAGGCAAACATAGATAAGATTATAACATTGTTATAAATACTAGCCACGCTCTGAAAACAGTGTCTCAATGGTTTGCTGCCAAAAATCTTATGCTAAATTCTAAAAAAAACAAAATGTACAAGATTTTCATTATCAAATAATGTACAATGTTGATACCAATGTTATTGTGGATGGTATTGGTAGTAAACTTAATATAGTAGATAAGACTGTTTTGTTGGTCTGACCATAGTCTGCAGATTTTGGGGTGCTCACCTAGAAACCTTAGGTGGTAAACTGAGCTTCGCTGCTTTTGCAGTCAGCAAAATAAGGCAACTGACGGACATTCATACAGCCAGATTAATTTATTTTGCATATTTTCATAGTCTTATGTCTTACGGTCTTTTGCTGTGGAGCTCTGCCGCAGACTTGGCATCAATTTTTGTATTACAAAAAAGGGTAATTCGCGCCATCTACTGTTTGGGTTCTCAGGAGTCTCCACGAAATGTATTTCTGGAAATTAATATATTAATTTTGCTGTCTCAGTACATTTTTGAAAATATTATGTATCCAATTTACAATAAAATTCCTCATAGCAGTATGTTTTGCACTGTTTTGTAGTGAGTGAAAGTTTCATATTATACTGAATACATCCGCGTAACCCTTTCGTGTACATGCCTAATTTTATTTGGTGTAATTGCGTAAACAATGCATATTTATGAGATAGCAGCAATTGCGGTTGATTTGCTGACATTTTTTTAAGAGTTCCAAGGTCTGTTTCCGATACTCATCATCAGATCTTTATGAATTTATATGGGACCATTTTGCAATTAATCCAAAAGGGTAAAGCGAAACAAAAAAAGAATTTTGCAAATCAGTCTATACAAGGTGGATACGACAATACGGCGTTAAATGAAACCACGTAAAGTACTCATAAATACGAACAACTTTTAATACGGGACCAACTTCGAAATCGAAAAAAAATTGTACAGCTTCTCATACAAAAGGTACATGTCTCGTTGGCAAATAGTAAAAAATAGATGACGCGAACAATAAAAGGCAAACAGTAGATGGCGCGAATTGCCCTTTTTTGTAATAGAAAGAAAGAAAAATAATACAAAAATTGATTCGTAGTCTGCGGCAGAGAATAGAATAGTATAATTGTAAATTTTTAGCATAATTGGAAATACACTTATTTAGATACACATCAAAAATAATTGTTATACTAATTTTAGCAGACTTTAACGTTGTTATTATAATAACAACAAACGATACCAATTTAAGAACAAAAAAACAAACAATAATAGTATCATAAAATAAAAGTTAAAAATAAAAACCAAAAATTTGCTTAGGTTTGTGTCATAGTTACATTGATATCATATATGCTACAAAACAAAACTCAGAAACAAACAATCAAACAGAGCTCCACAGCAAAAGACCGTCAGACATAAGACTATGAAAATATGCAAAATAAATTAATCTGGCTCTATGAATGTCCGTCAGTTACTTTATTTTGCTGACTGCAAACCTTATACATTTTTTTTTTAAATATTTTAGCATAAGATTTTTGGCAGAAAACCATTGAAACATAGTTTTCAGAGCGTGGCTAGTATTTATAACAATGTTATAATCTTATCTATGTTTGCCTGTTGACTTCTGTATGCCGATCAGTGCAGGCAGGGCGGCGGAGGGTGTAAAGGGACGTCGGCGGCACTGATAACATTTAATATTTTTAACAATGCAAAATCCGCGAAACCGTAAAACACTCAAATTATTCATAGTAATAATTGTTACGTAGATCACTTAGAAACGTATGTTACGTAGATAGAAATGCAACCAAAATTTTTGACAGTTTTTTTATTAATAAGCTATTAATGGTAACGACTATGATTCGTCGAGATCAGCCATTATTATTATTATTTTTCGGTCACGATGAACACTTTTTCAGGCGCCATATCTAGATAACGCAACCGAATATTAGGTCAGTTTTTTTTTAATTGACATCAGTACAACTAACACTTACTTTCTACGTCGAGCTCAGCCATTTACCTTATCGTTTTTTTTCGGTCACGATAAACAGTTTTTCAGGCGCCATATCTAGATAACGCAACCGAATATTTGGTCAGTTTTTTTTAAATTGACATCAGTACAACTAACACTTACTTTCTACGTCGAGTTCAGCCATTTACCTTATCGTTTTTTTTCGGTCACGATAAACAGTTTTTCAGGCGCCATATCTAGATAACGCAACCACTTGGCGCAGGCAGACCGACATATTTGGCGTCAGAGAGGTGTCCTTTATCCCATGAACATGAGTTAAGCCATTTACCTTATCGTTACCATTTCTGTCGTGCCCTCCTAGTCTAAAACCGGAAAACTTCAAAATAATATAAATCGCGAAGCGCTCGTGGTGTAGCATGATTGGCCGTTCTTAATCGATCGGTAAAGTTAAGCTACTTCTGTCGTGGTGGATACCTGGATGGGTGAACGCCTAGTCGTATTTCAAATCGAGCGTTTTACGAGGGTTATCACTTAATTGTGATAGTCGTTAAGCTAGTTGGATGCCTCCTAGGCGGCTTGAAAAAATCCAACAGTATAGGTTGACCACTAGCCTACCTCCACCAATCCGCAGTGGGCACGCGTGGTGGAGTATCGCCCAGTCCCTTTCACCCTCATTTGTGAAAGGAGGCCTGTGCTCAGGAGTGGGACATTATAGGCTGATGATGTTGATGATTAAGAATATATATCGTAGGATGTTGTTAACATTACCTATATGATCCTTAAATAAGTAGAGTTTACTATAGAAACCAGATGACTGATTTACATATAATATTTTACTGTCTATTTGTAAATATACCAATAAATGTGAAGCATTTTGATATTCATCTTTGACAGGTAATGTTTACTAGAAGTTCTCAAGATCGCCTTCCGTATTCGTAGTAGGAGAGCTCTCAAGGTACTGCCGAATCGAGCACGAGCCGAGCCGCTCCTACAACGAGTGCGTTGCGAATCCCTGTGTTTGCAGCGAACCCAACGCTCGTTCGAGGCTGCCAAGTCCGTCTACGATACGCGAATTAGTGTTCCGACCGTTTGCGAAAACATAGAAAAACAAAGCAAACTTAGATAATTATATCAAGTGTCATAACAGAATCTAAAAAGCTTTTATCTCTCTGTCAAGCCATTACACAATAAAATATAAAAACTAAATATCTTAAAATAGCCGTTTAAACTCGAAATTTATGCTCAAAACCGGACACCACCATACAGCGAGGCTCATTGTAATAGTGATGGGCCTATTAATTTGATAGAAAACCCACTAATTGGAGAAATTTCACTACACTAATGCACCGGCACTCACTCCGCCATTCGGAGAGCTGTTAATTTTATCTTTATATTTTACTGCGAGATATAAATTTCAACTTATTATCGATAATAACCTAACCATTTTATTTGACGTTAAACTTGGACGGTAATTTTTTTAATATTGTGAAATGTTGTAACAGTTTAGCGTTACATTCTATGGTTTATGTTTGTTTGAAAGTGATTTGTTAAATTGTTGAAGTGCTGGACGATCACGTCTTTGTATGGGAGCGTGGGCGGTGTGCCGTGTCTAGACAGACTTTGAAGTGAGTAGCTTTGTTTTTACTTAAGTTTTTATAGCCTGTATAATAATATGTGTATATTTTTGAAACTAAAGTTATTCGGGCGCACTAGGAGTAGTCTAAAGGTCGTTTTATATGTAACGTAGTTGCTGGGTGTAACGTTTTATTATGCAATTGAGTGAAGGTGAGAAGACACATCGATTAGTGAAGATTCTACAATGGATCTGACTCCTGAATTTAGTGACACATGAAAATATTTCGCACTTCGCGAGACCAGTTGGCGGTAACTTTTTCCGCCAACGCATCAGCTTGGCTATCCAAAGAGGAAAAGCTGCAAGCCTGCTGGGAACCTTGCCGTCAATCCGTAGCAGCGGCAGACTCGAGGAAGTTTTCTATATTTCAACCGTCAAAGAATAATTCAAAATTCCTCTCTATGATGAAAGAGGCTTATCCCTTAACAGTAGAAGTTACTATACCTATTATCTATTCTGTGACTGTGCCTATCTTGAGGAACAAAAACAAATGAATCCGTCACCCATGGAGATGAAGGTATATGGCATCATTGAAGGTTATTTATCTATCTATCTTACTTACATGCATCAAATAAAACAAACCAATTACCCTCGCTTCAATTAAAGATGGCGAAATATCGGTCGACTTTTAACTGGTTTTAATCCGGTTTAATAAAATTTAATACCAACAGTCGTTCAACTGATAAGATGTAAAATATTGAGTAACTGTTGATTTTATTTTAATCATAAAATTGCATTTAATTTTATAGCGCAAACAGTTGAGTTAGAAACGCCTGCTATAAATTATAATTTTAATTAGAGACTAATAAAGTGTTATAACAGATCTTTACTGCATGTATATTTTCAACATTTAATAATACTTAAATTATGTAGTAGGTCGACCCATAGGAAAAGTACTTTAAATATTGAAGATACTTTTTGATAAGTACAACTGACTGTATATCCGCAGGTTTTTCCAATTATAAGAAGTACTTATAGAAATTTACTTAATTAAACAAAAAAAAGTATAATATATGTAATGTACGTAATAAATGTAAGTGAAGATTACGGATTAGGTAGAGTGCACAGATTAGGTTATAGTCACTGCCTGACTGCCACGCCACAGGTCGTGGGTTCGATTCCCATCTAGTACAAAACTACAAACACTTACATTTGTGTCCATTTATGTTTGTCCTTAGCTGGGTGTCAATATATTAGTAGTACCTTTATCAATTATCCAGTTTTCATGGATCGTGTGTGAAGAATTTCCAGGACATTATCATTATGCAAAAATCTATAGGCTTTGCAGATATTATACTATATTATTACTAAGAAAAGAAAATATAGCACCAACCAACTAATATTATTCGATGAAAAACAAATGCCAGCAAAGCTAATATAAATACAGACGAAAAGATAACTTAATAACATTTCCCAGAGAGTACTCAACACATCGCCAAAACTAATAAAGAACTAATAACCAAATAATTTGATGCTTGATTGCCTGAAAATTAACTTCTAAGCCCTTGATATTAGGTTTTATATTTAATTACGCTTTATTTTGCTGTTGTATGTTTTCAATATATTGTGATAATAGGGTAGTTGAACAAACAATCTAAAATCTTAGTGCGAAATTACATTTTATAAAAAAACTTCGATTAAAATTATGTGTCATAAAATATCGTGTTCTATTTTCAAAGCCAAATTTCTAAGTAAGGCACGGCACAGAGTGTATTCAAAGTGTTATCAACTCCGGGTGTTTATTTAGATAAAAATGATTGTGTACCTACACGGGGGCTAATGCGTGAGGCGTAATACAGGATAGCGGAACCAGCGGAACAGTGGCGCTCTGTTCCATGTGAAAATGTTGAAGCAAATAAAAAAAATGTTGATATTTTCTCGAGGAATTTATAGGCGATATTCTATTCTTGTTTTATTAGCCTAGTCTCACTTGTCTATACTCTTCTTATTTTTGGTATGTCAGCCTTCTCTCATATATTTATAGTGGATGCGTTGTACACACGGCTACATATCAAGCTATCATTTCCAGTATAAGCTGACCTCTCATTGTGCGGAAATCTTTTACAATGCGAGATCAGCTTATACTGGAAATGAATAGCTTGATATGTAGCCGTGTGTACCTATCTTATAATAAGGAAATTGTGCAAAATTTCTAGTTTCTAGACTGTCAATCATTCAGTTTCTCGTTTGAGAGGGCTCAGTTATCATGCAAAAAGAAAAGTTTTTCTGGACATTCTAAACATAGTATAGTTCAGTAGGTGATTGTAACAACTTATCAAATAATTCATATCAATCAAAATGACAAAATATCGTTATCTGCGCAGTTTACACAAGATTCAAAGGAGTTCCATTTTATGTATCAAAAATAATAATATTGCCCTTACAGTAATGTATACACATAAATAACTCTACTAAATTATATTTCAGTCCGAAAAAAGTAAGCACGAACCTCAATTCCAAATTCAAATTCCCCAAAGAATAGCTATTATTATCTGTGCCGTGCGTATTAAAACTCTGACGTTTCAATTAAAGCAGCCATAATCCCGACAAAAAAAACGACTACAATTCCATTTTTAAAATTCAAATGAAATTCTGTTCTAATATATTGTGAGATACTATAAACAATTACGAATATTATTCTCACGTTCTAATTGCCTATTTTAATTATTCTGTACACGAACGATAAGAGCATTAAAGTGTCTACATTCATTAATTATGAAGTTTAAGTATTTCCAACTTTAATGGCTATTTTGAACTTGTTACATTTTAATAACCGCTGTTTATAGTCGCTATTAATAATGTTTCGTTCGGGATTTAAAGAAATGTTGTATTATTCATAATGTATTTGATAAATCGTATCAATTTTAAACTAGGTAAATTGCTAATTGTGGTCACTTATAAACATAGGTATAATAGTTGTATTACTGAGTATAGGTATTAACTACATACACTAATTTATATTGCAATTATTATCGTATCAAGTGTTGACAGTATTGAGGCTGACATGCTTGTCGAGTTTGACGGCCCACCTACATTTGGAATAGCAGGGTAATTGTTGTTTGACCCTGCCAATTTGTCATACGTA
Organism: Achlya flavicornis; assembly: GCA_947623365.1. Taxonomy (NCBI): domain Eukaryota; kingdom Metazoa; phylum Arthropoda; class Insecta; order Lepidoptera; family Drepanidae; genus Achlya; species Achlya flavicornis. The sequence continues at coordinate 2,420,496 of OX392468.1, read as the reverse complement.
CAGAAAAAATACGACCCTTCTAGAATGTTATAAGTCGATTAAAGATTAGCAATATAGTTTAGCGCGAATCAATATTTCGATACGCGACATAAAATTTAAATTTCGAATTACATTGATGAGTCATTCAAGTATAAATACGCTGGCATAACCCACTATGATATAGGCAGATAACAAACCTCGTGGAAATTAGTGTCACTTAAAGCTGGTTATACATGTTGGCTGAGCTTCAACCAATGCGATTGTAGCAAAATATAAGGCAATTGCTCACGTTGGACAACTCGCAACTTCAATGTGTGGACACGATTTACTGACTGCAGGCGAGCCTTCGATTTGGGTAGAAAAAAACATTACTCCTAATTTCGAAGCGAGATGAGAGGAGACAAGTGATCCCAAGTTACACACAAAGACTTCATACGAGCGAACTAATTATAATTACGCATGCATTGAATCACACGCACACGCAGCGAGCAATGAAACCATTGGTCGATAGGCATGGCAATACTATCAGGAGTACTGTCACGCCATTGCGGGCGACAATTAATTCGCAGGACGGGGTGGGGACGTTTTATACGATTAATTCGGCAAACAAGTAAACGGCCCACCTGATGGTAAGCGGTTACAGTAGCCATATGGACGCTAGCAACACACGAAGCATCGCTCACGCGTTACCGACCTTTCCCCCCTCTCCAATGAGCTCGGGCGACCTTACTGACGAACAGGAACACAACTTTACACAACATAAAGTTATTTGGCTGCGGTATTCTGTAAGGTGGAGGTACTTCCCCAGTCGAGCTGCTCTTTGGGCGAATAAACGCTATGCTCTACCTCTCTGAAAGCTACAAAAATTTGGCACTTTCCTTCACTCGGCCAGCTACGCTAGAGACGACGAGTATTGGCAAGACAAGCCAAGTGAGCTGTCTACACGTTGGTTTGGCGGTCGTCCTCGGCCAACATGTATACTCGGCTCGATACTTATCGAGTGAGCTCACTCCTCAGTTAGTTTCGCAATAATGGGGTTATTGTTTGCATAACATATAGCAGTTTATCTTGGCGCTATCGGTGCATTATCGGTGTTTTATCGGTCGACGACGTTGGTTTACGATAACATGTTTGTATGTACTTGTAAATATTGTCGTATGAGCGGTTTTTGCTTTAGAAGTTGCACTTTAAATAGAAAACTGGATTTAGGGCCGTATTTCCGATCCGGAAGTGTTGACTGTCATAAGTATAAGAATAATACAGAAAGTGTTAGTATTATTTGTTGCATTTTTCATTTAGGTTTAATTAAATTGACCGAGCGACCGAAGCGAACGAAGCGAGCGAACGAAGCGAGCGAAACATCTCAGTTTCAGCTTGGACAAAAATTGCTTTCGTATGTCTGTTCAGCTGTTCGGTTGTTCTCCTCTACAGGTCGTATCCCTCAACCGATTCTCATGAAATATTGTGTGCAGGTTCGGTAATTATATGGATTTTATTTGTCGTTTCGTTTTCTTTTTATGATTGGCTCTTAATAAGTTGTAGTTTCCTTGAGGATAAATATCGATATAGTTGTGGTCCTGAAACTTATCAGTTCACACTTTACCCGAAAGTAGGTGTAAATTTGATATGGTATTTTACCAATTACTAAACTTTTAAAATACATACAGAAACGTAAATATGTGGGCAGTGCGTTCATTTTAAAAGGTGTCATAACGGCTCTTTCCAAAGGACCTTTATAAATTCAAATACTCTTTAACAATTTCACGCTGACATAAAATCCTTTTCAATTTTCAAAACCAACAAATTCTCATAAGGAGTAAACTTTTGAAAGCAAATTTTCCCGTTTTCACAAAAGAACCCGGCAACAGCTAAGTTACTTTAAAATAAACCCGGTGTTCACTAGATACATTCAAAGGCAATGCATTCTCTATAAAACGCCGATAATACTGCCTTACAGCCGACTTTGTGTACCATTGTATGCATGTATGCATACGTGAATCGTGCATGTAGTGCATAGTTCACAAGCTCGGGACCGTGTATATAAATCTTTTCAAAAGTCAACCTGTTTATTTTACTCTTTATATAAATGCGTCCGAGATTTTGTTTGGCAAGCGAATTTGTTGTATAGAAATATAGTGAAAGGCTTTGTGAAGTTGACTCAAAAATATGGGAGGGACTTGAATTTACGGTACAACGATTTTAAGTCTATTTTTTTATACGACTAATTCGGTGAAAAAGCATACGGCCCGCCTGATGGTTACCGTAGCCATATGGACGCTTGCAACACACGAAGCATCGCTCACGCGTTACCGACCTTTCCCCCCTCCCCTATGAGCTCTGGTGACCGTACTCACGCGCAGGAACACAACTTTACACAACATAAAGTTATTTGGCTGCGGTATTCTGTAAGGTGGAGGTACTACCCCAGTCGAGCTGCTCTTTGAGCGAATAAACACTATGCTCTACCTCTCTTAAATAATTTTAATTTGAGCACCATCTCTTTCTAATCTTATATTCTTTGATAAAAAATCGTGTCGTATCCTTAATCTGTATGGCTGATATGTCTGGAAAACCACTCAATCACAAACCTCTAACATAAAATATACTATTTTAGGAACGTAGGTATTTCTATACACGATTGACTGAAACGCGCGAAGTACATTATGTTCACAGACGCAACTTATCCTTTATTTTCTTTCTATATCTTTGTTGCTTTGTTTCCTACAACATCGCAGTTTTACTGTTCGGGATATATTAAGATATTTCCACCATTTTTACGTCTGCAGAAAAATAAGGAGTGGTTTATTTTGTCTCTTATTTTTTTATATGCTATAAATTATTATTATGAGTTATTTTTATTGCCGTAAGCGTTTTAGTAGCTATGTATTACTGATGTTTGAAAGTAACAGGTAAAATACCCCAGGAGGCGAATAACCTTACTTGTGCTACGTTCTTCTTTGACATTCGACGTCAAAGAAGGACAAAGGACAAGGTTATAATTATTATTTTTAAGAAATGGTGGTTGGCCCTCTGGTCTAATGGGTGAAGTAAAGTGCTACAGATCAATCTTTCGTTCTACCACAGAATAGATAGTACAAGTAGCTCTACAGATTATAGCTCAGCAGTTGATTTTGGGTTCGAATACTACAATGAGCTTGTGCTTCGGTAAAGGAAATCATGGTTCGGAAATCAAAGTCTAGAAGCAGGCTGTCTGCAGTTACCAATCGTCGTACATACAAAACTGAGTATCACTCCTACAGATTTGGTAATCTGCCACAGACTATACAACTACAGTAGGTATATAGTATTTGTTAGACTGTGATACAATGTTCAATCAAACGAACAGCCGACCTTACAGCGGCATCCTTCGTCGACACCACGAACACGACCTCGCGATATTGGTACACGTAAAATTTACGAGCGCTCGCAATAACAGCTTATAACTAGACATAACTGGATTATTGTCGGTGATGTTATGGCCTAGGTGTTTTACTGTGCTGTTAAGATGTCGAACATGAAAAGTGGTTGTTTCGAGTCGAGGAATAAGGTATAGTGGTGATTTGAATTTAAGTGTGTTTGAAATGAGTTTTCTTGCACTATGAAGTAGGTCTAGTAGCCCAGTTTATACATTTACGTATAGAAATAAATATACCTAGAAAGAACGTCGCCATACTACACTAATATACAAAACAGGCCAACTTTTATAGGCTGCTGCGCGTAACAGCTACGTTTTACGCTCCCTCTGCGTCATTCTGCTTGTCATAATGACGTTCATAATGATAGTAGTTGTTAAAATAATCCAATTAAAATCGAGAGAAATTATAGTATTGATCATTATTTTATATTTTTATTTATTTTTATTTGATTTAGCCCCTAACAGTTAGAGCGTATTTTTATCGACGCGTGCACAGCTGCGACACTATCTGGATGTATCCTTAATCAAAGCATTTACGCAGTATATTTTATTAGAAGAAAAGAGTACAGTATGGTTTTTCGGTGTGACGAAGTCGCGGGCTAAAACTAGTACATTATATTCCTGCTAAGTCTTGTATCATTTTATAGATATTTAATTTAAGAACAGGCCAAAAACGTGAACATTTTATTTTATTTTTAATCATAAAGTTGCAACTAAAAAAATGTGTTTTGAATTTGGAATTTACCTACTTCTGTCTACTTTAATGGATGTTCTTATTTTAAACGAGATGACTATTAACCGCCGCCCCTATTCTATAACTCGTCGATATCGATCGATCAGTCACTCCTGTCGACAGATGGCCCGTCCAATCACCAGTAATGAGGAGCGCGTATATGTGCCAGTGCGATTGGCACCGTTTGTTTACGACAAATTGTGTGACATTTGTGATAATCTATTTATAGGGCGGCCATCACCTATATCTTGTCCTTTGTGTTTTTGCTACATTTATTTACTATTGAAAGTTTTGGAAAGTACCTGGAAAATTTTGTCAATGGATGCTGCTTGGTAATTTTGTTCATCTTTTTTTACATACCACTTTATTAACAAAATAGAGTGAAGTATGAAATTACCTGAAAAAAAGAAAAACAATAATTAAAATTTGAAGGCAGGGCACATTCATTATTATAAGAATTAGATCACAATTAAATAACAGAAAAATATTTTACTTTGAAATTAACATAATCAACCCTATTATCATAGGAAGTAGGGTTCATCCATAGAGAAAGTGAACAGTATACCAATGATTATTTTAATTTAATAAGTTAAAAACCAAACATTTCGAAACTAATAAATTCAACATTACAAACCGATCGGCCTCACATAAAACCCATCAAAATCTCGGACAAACAATTTAAAATCAGAAACTAGCCTATGACAATGCCTACAATTTTACAAGCTAACACTATTGCATCGTTGCACTCGCCGACGCCGACGGGCGACACTTTTTAACGATACCCATTTGATCGACACACCGTGTTGCTGTAATTGGTCTTTGTACGTGAAAATTGTTGTTTAAACGTGGTCACCCGGACCGATGCTTTGTGCCCTGTCATAGCATAATAGTTCCGATCGCGATGCAAGCCCACGAATGCGACGGTAAAAAGTGTGGACGCTTTTGATAACTCTAGTTATTTTTAGGGTTGACACAATTGAAATTTGGTAACTATTACATTCATAAAATTGTGATTGTATTTTCAATAATGTAATCTATTGAGGCAAAGTTTATACATACATCTCTCATATGTAAGTCAAGACCTCATGTAGAGTGCCGCTGAAAATCAGCGTTGTGACGTAACACGCCACAACTCATTCTGAGTCGGTATCCTATTTGACAGCCCTTATAATTTATATTTTTTATGTTTTTTTTATTAATTACTTATTTACATATTTTTTTCTATTGCTGTCAAATACCTAAATGTCGTTCTATTCTATTCTACATATACATTCGGGATGAAGACCTAAATTGAAAAATGCGTAACGAACGCTATTTTGATTATGCTTCGCTTCTGTCGGGTGTCCCACGCCTCGACACCTTACTACTTTATTTATTATTGTTTTTAATATCTAGACAGTCGCTCTTGAGAGCCAGTTGCTTTCTTGACTGCCTTCACTACTGGTTAAATAAATGTATGTAATAAATAAAGTAATATTTCTATATTAAAAGCGAGGACATTGATGTTGCAAGAGCAAAACATGAAAATATAAAACACCTGACAGCCCTGAAAAGTAATAACTTCACACAATGTTCGATAACGAATTTAAGTTTCTAGTATCGATTAAGTAACATAATTGATTCCGTGTCGGTGGTATCTGATATTCGAGTTATTATTGAAAGGTCACTCCATTGTTTTCGGTAAAGGTTTTATTGTTCCACACACGACTTGTGTGATTGTATTTGAAATTAGAACATCTGTCCGTGATTTCAATTTCGATTCGATTTCCGTATTGTTGTGGGTTTTGGAATGGATTACACTCTACCAGATGTGTATGTTTTAATTATTTGCATTAGTTCCAAATTTAAATCACAATTGGCACATAATTAGGTACTTAACAAATGTTCAATAAAACTTCACTATGAAGTGAATGTAGAGTTTTACATTTATTTGCCCGCTTAGCTGCAGGTGTGCGGCGTTTAAGGGATTTTTGAGATGCATTGGTACTCCTTTAATTAACCTCGTTGGTAAAAATACATTAAGCATTCGTTTTTTAAAGTTTTTATAAAGTAAATTAAGGAATGTATATTATAAACCATAAAGTATATCAAGTCTTAAAAACTTCACAGTACTTGATCACGACATTCGCTTCCCAATTTCTCCTGGTCTCCTCGTACCCGCATAAAAACAACTAAAAGCCATAAAAAATATGACCAATAAAAAAGTTTTACGTTTTAAAACGCGTCAACGTCAAAAAACGCCGGCGGATATACGCGCGACCGCAGTGAATGACAACCCTCGCGATTTTTACACTTAGGGTTGACACCCTTCGGAAAAAAATTGACAATAACAATTCACACAGGAGATAAGTAAAAATACGAGCTTGTTAAACCGTAAAAAAGTAATAATGGGGTAGCGAAAGTCAACAACAGTTGCAGATGTATCTGAAATTATGCATGGGTACTAAAATCTGCCGCCATTTTTATAATACCCGACCAATTATTGTCACGTAGTTATAGGAAAAAGGATGCTTAGAATGGCTTTGTTTAGCATTTTATATTGGAGGGTAATTTTGGATACTTGTTTGTTTCCATAGTTCTGGTTCATTCTGGTTTGGGGATTCAAAGTCCCTGTATTTACCGATCTTCATTTTAACTCGTATCATGATATATCACGAGCGCTTCTATTTATAAATCCACATAGCTACTCTACTCCCGGGAACACGGGTGAAACCGCGGAGGGCAGCTTGTTATAAAAATTCCTTTTTTTTTAATAATTGCACTGTATAAATCATAGGCATACCCTTATGTTATGCAAGGGATGCCCAATAAAGGATGTTCTAAAAATTACAAATATGTATGAATTGGTTTGGTTTTTGGTTCAAACATTGCTAATTTTGTAGGTATTTATCGATTAAACTAGGTTTAGTGTCATTGTTTATTTGTTATCAATATAATAAAAAAATCTAAATGCAAAATAAAGCTTTAAAACACTGGCCACTTATAAATGACCTTTAATCCCGCGCGAAAAAAATCAAACCTTATCGCCCGAAGAACAGTTGGTCATTGTCGGTCAAACGTTGGCCGTGAAGTACGATGACCCCGCCATGTGAGTGTTACACATTCAATTAAATATTCAATCGTCAGTATCTACGCCCCGCTGCGGCAAGCATTGTATGCCGTACACTGCGATTAATTCCAATTTCGAACGTACAAATTATCGGACGCTTCCTTGGCGCTTCGTGGTCAAAGAGTAGATATGAATAGACGTGTTGTAATTCGAGATTTCATTGTGGTTTGTAATTGGAAAATAATTTAAATTCTTTTGACTTCGTATAATGTGGTTGTACCAACATTAGTAACAATAAAGAGCAAATTGACGCAGAGAAGAAAAAATAGCAGCTCTCAAAATCGGCTTTTATTTCTAACCTATAATCTGGATAATCGAACATCCTTTGAGACAGTTGTTTTTTTAATGTCTTTAGTTCAACGAGCTATATTTGTTAATTTATTTTTAAAGACTGCTTTGCGGTGGAAACAAAAGGAAAAACAAAATGAAAGAAGAAGCCACAATTAACCACATTATTTCCAGTCACTGTATTCTATGAACACCTTACTTACCGAATGCATCATCAAACAAACCCTATCATTACCCTGCCCGAGAACGTCCGAAGAATTACGAGTAATTACGACCGCTATAGATCTTGGCTCCGATTGAACGTACCTAGTGGGCGTGGCGGTTCTACATTTGAATGACAGCATTCTTTGTTCGTGGCGAAGAAAAATAAATGTTTTATTTTCTTAACGGACTTTGTTCTATTATTTTTGTATCCGTTGTTGGATATGATGGCCAGTACAATTTGCATGGAAGTAATAAGATTTTTGATTTATTTTTTATAGCAATATAACTTATATTATCTATAGGGTGTAACGGAATGGGTATATCCAGTACAGTAATCCACTTTTTTGGTAATAGACGCACAGTTCGCGGAAGAGAAAATTTTATATTAATACTAGCTGCCGGCACGACTTCGTTCGCGTTCCTACTTTTTTTTTTTTTTTTTTTTTTTTATACAACTTAGTCGGTAAACAAGCATACGGCCCACCTGACGGTAAGCGGTTACCGTAGCCTATACCCTACTAACCTATACCCTAACCTGCCATACCCTACCACTACCCCTACCCTACCTAACCTAACCCTACCCTACCCTCGCAACTTTCTTAATTTTTTCTTTCATAAGAACCTTCTCCTGACAAAAAAAGAATTAGCGAAATCGGTCCAGCCGTTCACGCGCGATGGCGTGACCAAGGGAAATAGGGATTCATTTTTATATATATAGATTAGCAAGAGACATAAAATGATAATACGTTTTAATTAGTTTAACATTTATTTCATCGTATTATTATCATATCATAAATATATGTTATTGAATTTAATAATTAAAGATGAAAATCAAAAGCAATATACTTGAATATAATTATACAAGTACAAGTCGATCGTGAACTTATATTATGAATATTTAATGGCATACGATCTTTATGTAAATGGCGTCCTCATTCCACTGGCCGACTTTATATCTGCAAATATTATTTAATTTGCACGTGGAGTAATGAGCAATGTATACTCTAATTACGAAGTCTGTGCAATGATTGTGCGTTGACTTGGAAACATTGCGAAATTTTATTACTGAATTCTTTTTTTTTGGGTTCCGTACCCGAAGGGTGCCAACGGTAATTTATTACTAAGGCTCCGCTGTCCGTTCGTCCGTCCGTCTGTCTTTCAGTGGGTTGTACTGTACCTGTCTCATGATTTAATAGGTAGACAGAATATGAGTAGGTATTTCTTTTGCCTAATGATGTAAATTAAAAGGGGCGCCAATGCAAGAAACGTTTTTTTTAACGTTTTTTTTCCGTAAGAAAGTTGAGTTAGTTAATATTGTACCCGCGGTTTTGCCCGCAGTAATCTAGAATTATATGAATTATTATTATTGCATGATGTTACAAATCTTTATATATTTTCTTCCATGCATAGGTATAGCGCAATTTTTTTCTAATCGAACTAGTAGTTCCTAAGATTAGAGCATTTAATCAAACATACCTACTAACTTTTCAGCCTTAAATAATTTAGTATGTGGTAGAGCTAGTACAATCACTATATTATATCTCTATGTCTACTATGTTACTAATACAAAAATACGTATAGCAGAGTGATTCAATTTTATTCGTTAAGAAAATTACACGGCTTTAGTCATTCGCGATGACTAGCATCTACAAGGCATCATTATGTTATTTTCCATTCATTATTATAGTTATTTTATACAATATCATCTTGGTTTTTATCCAAGAAATACAAAGGTGGACAAGTTCATCAACATTTATCTTGAATGGAGTGATAGTGCACCAAGAAAATGAATGCCAATTAAAGACAATACAAAAAGTCAAATTTTATGCTAGAATGCCAACAAGACGACCCGGTTACCATCACCACTGTTAATTGGCTCTCAAGTGCAACGGTAGGTCCCAGTTGTTGGTTGGCAACAGATTTTCAACTTGAAGGTGGTAGCCAGCCAGGTGGGTACTACAAACTACCCTACCACCGTGCTATGGTTTCCTCAAAATGTATTCCTTAGTTTATCTTAGCTAATTGCAGGATGGACCCATGACGTCACACATAACTACTGAGATATCGCTTCATGGGACGTTTCCCGCAAGTAGGTCGGATTCTACCTGGATGGGTGACCGCGTAGTGGTATTTCAAATCGAGCGTTTCCGTGCATCGGAAGGCACGTAAAGCCGTTGGTCCCGGTTATCACTTAATTGCGATTCGTTAAGCTAGTTGGAGGCCTTCTAGGCGGCTTGACAACTCCAACAGTAGGTTGACCACTAGCCTACCTCCACCTATCCGCAGTAGGCACTCGTGGTGGAGTTTCTGCCCATTCCCTTTCACCCTGATTCGTGAAAGGAGACCTGTGCTCAGCAGTGGGACATTATAGGCTGATGATCTAAGTAGTTAATAATTAATATGGCGTGATAAATTTACACAAGGCAATTAACTAAGTAATCATACATATGAGTTAAATTAAAGAGCTCTCAAAGTCGATACAAAATGTAAAATTTGAATACTGTAGCTACACATAATAAGTTATATGGTTATTTATTACAATACTCTGACCTTGGTTCCCCTTGAAGAAATATTTTAACCGACACCGATTAGATTACGGGTTCCCTCATTAATTTCCTTAATTTATTACCTCTACCTCATTCGCTTAATTTTACAATATTTCATGTAATTAAACGTCGCGTTCTGTATCGAAAAGTCAAGGCTGGTTCAAATGTCAAGCCATATTGTTTACTAGTTAGAGAATATTTTTGTATAGCGTTTATGCTTTCATCCGCGGGTCTAACTCTAGAAACCATAGTCCCCTTGATGCAAAAACCAACCTTGGCAACACGCAATTTTCTCTGCAAGTTTATTTTTGATATCATCATTTTCCACTAAGCTTATTTGCGCAGCTCGAATTCCCTGTGAGCCAACATCTCCCCTGCGTTCACGCTAATAACACTTAAACTACTGTCATCCTCTGAACAAGGTCACATTCTCCAGACGGCCTCCAATATTTCGCTTCCCTGACACGATAAAAGTTGGCCATTTTCTTTGTAATCCTCATCACGTGTGCCATACTGATAAGTTGTCGGTACGTGTGCGGGGCTATTTGCATTCTATGCGTCGGAACCAATTCGATTAGGTCTACAAGTGTTGTTACTTCGATAACATGTGGAGTAACTTCTTTTCGTTTTGTTTCAGCATGTTGGCTGTTGGTATTTCCGTTATGTTGTGGTTTAAATAGTCGAGGGCTAAGTTTGAGTTTTTCTGATGAATGAGTTGAGCATGAGTGACTAACAATTTGCTCAAGAGTATGTGTGGTGCTCTATGATCTCTAATCTAGACTGGATTCATGATCTAATCTCCTCATAAACTCTACATAAGAGCCCTGAGCCTAATACCCTCTTGCTCGATCATTACCTATATCATATGCCGCAGTAACTCAAAAATTAATGGACCACTGTGAAAGACGTAGACTTTCTTTTTGTACACCACTATGGTGGCAAACGATCATGCTTTCCGCCCGATGGAAAGCAGTTACCGTAGCCTATGGACGCTTGCAACACCAGGGGTATGATATCACTCGCGCGTTGCTGACCTTGAAGAAATCTCTTCACACCTTCTTTGAAGAACCCCATGCTGTACTCCATTGCGAAAACCACGGCGGGGAGCTCAAGCCTTCCACAAGTCCGAGCGACTGCGGAAGAATGCTCCTTTGAGCCCCCACAGTTCGTAACACTTCTGGTTTCAATGTGTGAGGATGGACTCCCCGTCGATGGCGAGAGTTGCGATGGTGGAAGGTATATTCAATAAAATGAGATCCAATTCCGAACCCGATACTGAATAAATGTAATAAGACAATGTTTAGCATAATGTTTCTCGTACGCATAAGTTTTCAGCCATCAAAGCAACGAGGAATGAACAAACAAAATGCAAATTATTCCTAACGACCACTACTAACAGCTACCGCCGTCTCCGAGTTCTTAGAATTAGCGCCTTGCGACATTACAGACGAGGTCCCGTCTCCCTCATACACGTGGAAATGGAAAGAGAGCGATATAGTATGCAGGTGTGTTTGAAGTGACGTGATTATCAAGGTGCGATATTCAACGGTTTCTTTACGTTTGTTTTGAATTGGTAATTGTATGAAGTCGAATCAATCTGTTCAATTGCTTAGATCTTGGTTTTTTGTTTTTAGTATGTAGATACTTTAGATTTATTACTTTAGTTAGATAAAATAAGTTACCATTCTGTTAGAAAAAAAAAAAAAACAGGTTTAATTGGCAAAATAGGTACGGTACTTCTGCAACTTTCAACTCCCAAAGCTATTATTGCGAAAACATAAAATGTGTACTTTGTTGGAATAGTAAACAATTTTAAAATATCTACCTCACGCAATAATTTTTCGAACGTAATACAAGTTTATGCTTATTTTTGTCGATATTGTTTCAACTTTACTGCCCACGACCAAAGTCATGAATTTCAATATAGACTCATATTCACATAATCTTGAAATGGAATTTAAAAACCACACACAACTCATAAAAATATTAAAAATGTTTATTTTAAATTTAGAACTGACAGTGCCATGACAGCTGTCTGCCGGCCATTACCATCCACAAAGCCACGGAAGAGCAAATGAACCGTTAAAAACATCAATTTACCGTGTTTTAACACCGTATTTGGATGTAATTACTAGTGTATTCAGTTTCGGTCTATTAAACCGTAGATTATTTGTTCGTATAGTTTCATAATAAATTATCACGGGTGACATATGGGCAAACGATTCGTTACCAATGTTTTGTTTACCTTACGTTGGTAGCACGTGTTAATAGGGCGTGGGCATAGGGCGCGGGCGTATAAAAAAGTGTAGCCAACTGCAAGGAAAAAACAGTCGTGATCACATGACTCGCTTCATTGAATCGCTACCTTTTAATTTTTTTAAACACCTGCCACCAGACGGTGTTGCCCCTCAAAATCGATAAAAATAACCGTAAAATGTTCAAAATAAGTAAAAAGCACATTAACAACAACATTAAAAATAACGTAACGACGTGTATAAAAACGCTGGTAGGTAGGTATGTGAATTTAACGACGCGACATCGGATTGTTATGCATGGCCCCTATCGTGTAAGGTTTTTGTTGAATAAAGTAATTTTCGTTTGTGTATGGCTTTATTAGCGACCGCCATTGGGTGACTGGAGTAATTTTTAATGTTCTTAATTGAGACTACTTTTTTTAATGTGGATGAATTTGAAACAATGTCACAGTTATTTTAGAAACATTACACTTTTCACTGTTTTAATAGTTACTGGACCTACTGTCCATATACAATTAATTGCTTCATTGTGTTTCATATACAATTTTGTTAAGGGATACCGTTACCTTCAAGTTTATATTGGGCAGTAAAATTTTCTAGATTATTATCTAGTTCATAAACTTCTGCGTAAATAGGTATTTTCCTTTCGGTACAGAAAGGAAAATTCCATTAATTTAGATTACTTTAGTATTACAGGTTCTTAACTCAAATTCATTATTTTGAACATCGGTCTCTGTAACTAACCAATCGGGTACAGTTACACTTTGAATTAGAGACCTTAAGTCATTTTAAAGAAGGTACAAATTCAAAGGATCGCATGTGTATATTTGATATCTAAAATATATATTATGTATTTGTCTTGTCTGGCTGCTTTGGAAATTATAAAAATTAATTCAAATTGGGTTTTTATTTAACCACAAATAATGGTCCAATTCAACCAAATATTTTCTCACATAAATTATATTTGGAATACGCTTCACAGCAAATCACCAGATCTTATAAATTAATTTTAAAATTTATAAATGCTGCAAGACGTGTATTTAAATAACCAAGAAACATTGAATATAATACCACAAGAGTTAAAAGCTAAATTAGCATAAATTATACTTAATGGTTGACCTCGCTGTGTTAAATAATGCGATGTTTACGAACACATCAATATAGGGGTCAAGTTACGTTCATTTAGGTAGCGTAGGTTAGGTATACGTTTTTTTCATAATTTATCGATACTGGCATAGAATAAATAGCGGTGACCATCATAAATGTTTTATAATTTTGGTGTTCGTAATTTGAAAATAGAAATTGAAGAATATGAATCTGTTTCTGATTTGATTTAAATATTATAAGAAAAAGAAATAAGGTGTTTATTTTTTAAACAATTGGTGTATTCTATTTGACGCGAATTTACTTTTGTTTAAAAATATAAAATGTCAAAGATATAAAGAGCAAATTTCTTTAAAAGTTTCAACGTTAATAAAACGAATCAATGTAACTTTGAATTGAAAAACATAAAAGTTAAGTATCAAACTAAGACAATAGAAGGGCTGAAAGGTAAGAAAAAGACATTGAAGCGAAAATAAAATAAAACGGACATTTGAAACTGGTTTACTCGAGATTTTAAACAGGGACCATAAATAAATATAATATCCGAAAAGCCTCGTCAGATCTGTTTTGGACCCTTCTATTGGATCTGTTGAGGTTTCTTACCTGTCCGATGCTAGAGACGCCTGGCAGGCAGCTTGTCCAGGCACAAATATTCCAACCTTGAGTCACTCTCAGAGAGCGTGGGACAAGCCTCTTTGTGAAAAAACTTGGCAAAAATTATTTTCAAACTTTTCGATAGATACAGACCGCGCGCGCTTGTTAGCCGTCTCTCAGAGTGACTCAGGTCACTGGCTACAAGCTATTCCATCCACAAATACCGGGACAATGTTAGACCGTATAACATTAAGTCTGTGTATTTGTCTTCGTCTTGGTTGCAGGACCAATCAGCCTCATCGCTGCCGCTGCGGAGACCTCGTCAATGAGCTCGGCCACCATGGACTTTCGTGCTCCCTAAGTGCTGGTCGAATATCACGGCACTCGGCTATTAATGACATTATCCGCAGGGCTCTTGTTGTCGCTAACGTGCCTTCCGTACTGGAACCAGTCGGTATTGCGCGGGGCGATGGCAGGAGACCGGATGGTATGTCTTTGATCCCTTGGAGTGTCGGCAAGTCGCTGGTGTGGGATGCCACATGTGTCGATACACTCGCGCCATCTCACTTACCGGCTACTTGTAAAGCTGCAGGGGCAGCGGCGGCCAGTGCGGAAAATTCAAAATTCAAAAAATATGCATCGATTGGACCCAATTATATTTTTATGCCTTTTGCGGTCGAGACCTTGGGACCATGGGGGTCAGAAGCTCGCCGTTTTGCTCGCACCTTGTCTTCAAAATTGATCGAGACCTCCGGAGACCAGCGGGCGGGGAGCTTTTTCCGCCAACGCGTCAGCTTGGCTATCCAAAGAGGAAACGCTGCCAGCCTTCTGGGAACCTTGCCGTTAATCGGAAGCAGCGGCAGGCTTGAGGAAATTTTCTATATATAGATTATATTTTGTAAATATAGATTGTATTTTGTACATATTTGTTGTAAATAAATATCCGAAAGTATTATTCTATGTTTCAAATACTATGGAGTACCTAATCAATAAATATACCTAATTAATAATTGGACTGTTTTACAAATAACCGACTTCTAAGTACACTAAGAAGTAATCAAATCCTGTGATCTGATGACAATGGGGCCAAACAGGAAGTGTACCCTTCCAGACAAAAAAATATTTTTCCAAATCGGTTAATAAATGACGGAGTTATGAGATAACAACTGAATTGAGAACCTCCTTTCGAGAGGAGTTAATGATAAAATTATTGAAAAAGGTGGAATAACAGCAATAATTGGATGATAAATAACTAAATTAACAACGCAAAATTAATTGCTCCAAGAAAATAATTAAAACAAAGAGAACATTTTAGTTAAAACTTAATGTTAAGATGTATTGCGCTGCGAGACTATTTAACTTTCCCAGTTGCAAATTGAATTTAATATTCTGAAGCAAACATGACTATAACATAAATAAGAATTCATAATGAAACTTACAGATATTCATAATTGGGTAGAGTATACGTGAAATAATTGTATAAATTAAGCGTACAATTTTGTACGTGCATTTCGTTTGTTACTTAATATGACTCGTCTGGCAGATGTTGATGCCATAAGTCCTTGAAATAACATGTCTTGCCTCATATAATATCATGATTTTCATTCATGTGTTATTTAAAATTTAAATCGAGAATGAGAACACTCAATTCTTTGTTTTACCAACGCAGTACTTAAATTGTCTATATTAAGATGAACTGGCTTATGAAAGATTTTACATCTTTGTTTATTGAATAAAGATAGAAAAGGACAAGACTAGAGTCCGTAACCGTCTTGGTGATATGAGTCCTATAGAATCAAAGCCGGCTAACTGACGTTTTTGGTAAAAATGAACTATGAATAAGGCAACACTCAAAATTTTAAATACTTTCTAACGTATTATAATATCGATATCAGAGATGGCTATCTTCCATAGAAAATCAACTCAAAAGTAACAGATTAGTAACAAATCCGGCCATCTGTAAAGATTCAAAATCAAATATGGCAAACTGCTCGCTCGACCAATCACAGGCGTCCATTAGGTTTGCGTGGAGTCATGGCGGTGAACGTGTTTTAATTATTTTGTACTGTTTGATTTTATTGATTTATTAAAGTTTCTGCTGCTGAAGTTAAACAGATTATGTGAAATTATAATCCTGAATTGTTACCCAACACCTGTGAATAATTGTTTTGGCCAAAAACGCCAAAAGAATCCGGATAAATGGAAAATAAATATAGCTAAACGAATGAGGTGTGTACCTTGTCTAGGGTTCGCACTTCTTTCTATATATTTTATTTTTGTTTATCTCGCTTTTTTATTTATTTGTATTTATGCATTTGTTTAGTTAATATTATTTTTGTTTCGTTTCAATAGTGAACTGCTAAGATGTAATTTTGAAGATAAACATATTTATTTAAACAATAATACCGACTTTTCATCGTAGGAGATTATGTAGAGGACCTACACCAATCCCACAGTTTAGACGAATCTAACGACACCTCATATATTCAAATCCATGAAGCCGTTGAGGCTGCAGAGCGTGCTAAAGAAATAGACATATATACATACACTCGAAAAACATAACCCTCCTTCCGGGTCAGTCGGGTATGGTCAGAACTTTTATGTTTGGGATGGCCTTAAACCCGATCCGTTAGTAATTTTAATAAAACATATTAATTAACATTTTTTTGTTTTTGACAACCCTTGTTTTACCTCTAGTTTGTTTAGAATCAAATACTGCGATCTGACGTTTAGTTGGGATCAAATATGGATATCTGCAATAGAGTTAAAATCAAATATGGCCATCTTCAATGTTTAGAATCAAAACCGGCAATCTGTAAAAAAGATTCGTCACTTGTCTCTTTGATCTTGACTCCACATCGTGTTTTGTGTTTTTTCCATTATTAATAATAATAAAAGATACATAAACAAACAATTATTATTTAAAAAATGCCATATAATGAAGTACAAACGTTTTTCGTTAATTGCCAACATTTTGTAAAAAATCAGATATCCGCTTTTGATTCTATAGGACTCATATTATAGTAACGCTTATTTTAATGTCTTTCTCTATTACCTACTAATATAATAAAGCGGAAGAGTTTTTTTGTTTGTTTGTTTAAACGGGCTAATCAGTGGAACTACCAGTCGGATTCGAAAAATTCTTTCTCTAATAGGAAGCTACATTATCCCCGAGTATTATAGGCTACTTTTATCACAGGAATGCGGGTGAAACCGCGCGAGACAGCTAGTATTAAATATTTCCGAAAGTAGCTTCAGTTCTTGATTAAAACAATTTATTTGTTTCTTTCTTAAATGTATCTTCTTCGTCTTTTGAGAACCTAAAACATCTAGTAAGATAGATACTAATATTATTTTGTAGTTTACTTAGTTTTAATACAAACAATATTAAAGAGTAAAACCAAATCAATTATTTAATTAAAATGTGTGCCACCGCTCCATTTTACTTTAAGTTATTGAAGTTTCAAATAGACAAGAGCGACAAAGTAAATCGAATCACGACATCAAAAACCGTTTGGAAACACGCGATTTTATCAATTTTATTGAAACCATTCTTCTTTTCTAAAACTATTATTATTTTATGTTTTTAGGTCAGTTTGTCATGTCTGAGAGCATTTCAGAAAATGAAAATCCGGTTAATATTTCTTTTACATTTGATCCAATATAATAATGTTATTTTCTTCATCGTGTTCCAATTTTGAGATTTTGAAGAAGCGAAGAATTTTATAATTCTAAATAAGAACCCCAGACTTAAATGGGAAAAAAGGAAGATACAAATCTACAACTTTAAAAAAAAGAACTTGGTTTGTTCACCGGCAAGGTGGGTATGATTAGTCCAAAATTATTAATGTCTATGATTCACGTCTACATGTCTTGAAGTTTAATGAATCAGATACAGCGATGTCTATTTAAAGAATGCGTGAATTCACTTTTAAAAAGGATGTCGAAATTAAAAGTAATCAAGTTTGATATTAACTCTATTAGCAAAAGTAGCATTACTCTATGAGATAGCATTTTAAATCTCCCAAAGTTTTTAAACTAGAAATACTAATTCGAGCCTCAACTAGCATTGTAAGACATTTTCATTTTCATTTTCTTAATGTTATAAAGTTTTAGCCTCTTTGTTTTTTATTGCAGCAATAATAATAAATATAAAACGTTATGTTAAACTATAGAGAGCTAAATAGATTTTTTCTAGATCTAAGTTTGCACATTTTATGATACTTGATTTTGGCGATTTCGTTCTACCAAAGAATAACGTTTGGCTATAAATGTTAATGGTTATTATTTAAATTTGTCTGAATGATAATATACATTTTGCTGTACATTTTTACCTGGAATTTATTTAAACTACATTGACGTATAGAAATGAAATGCATTATTAAATAAAGGATTGGAATTAGGATCTGAAATTAAATATGACAAAAGCACACGTATTTTGTGTGCAAACTTTGGATTTTACATTGGAGCCAGATGAGCTTAATGCAAAACTCAAATTTATAAAACTTACTAAACAAGTATCAATTATAAAGGAATTGCCAATCTTTTATCATCAAAGGATATTGCTTTGCATAAATTGTTTTGATTGTGACTAGATTGTAGAGATGTCTGTCTAATTGCATTTAGGTCACTGAAGTCTACCTCTGCAGAATCTAGGTTGTGTACCTATTCTATTATTGCTTTTGGAACATTGTTTTTAACTGTTATACAGATCTGTGGACATAAATAGAACTGTATTATCTAAATGTTCTTTTGTATTTATTTTCTCAAGAGTATTATCGTATTTGTGTTTAAATAATTTAATTTTCTGCAAAAGTAATTTCTTTTTAATTTGAACATTGTTAATTTGCTTTTCATGCAGTTACTTATTTCGTAGAAATGTTTCCAATTCATACAATTACAATAGGCTTTAAAATCGTTGTGAAGTAACTGTTTTGAAATAATCTTTGACTGTGATAAGGTGATAAGTTTATTATTATTGTTTTTTCATGTATAATTGTGTAATTTTGTTTATAAAATTTAATCAGGCCCTCTTTTGTGAAAACAATGAGTGGCCTATTGCTTAGAAGACCCGTGGTGTAATTTGTCATTCTGACTACTATAATTACCTACCTAATTATAGCTAGCGTTTGTCCATTAAATAAGCATCAAAATCCCCACAAATTTCTAAAAAAAACAAACAATATTAGTAAGTATCTTTCTATTACAAGTTACAACATTTCTTTCCAGTAATCACAAGTTCAAGCTTTGTAACATCAAACGAAATTCATATTTCAATATTTACGAGAGAGCGCCGTCTTATTTTTAATCTCCATTGAAACGAAACTTTTTGAATTATAAAAATGGCATTACGCCAAATGAGATTCCAAAGAACTCAGATGCCTTATCATTGTGTGGGGTAAAAAGCCGTGCTAAGTAAGGCATTAACACTTGCTTGAATACACCAAACAATGCAACATTTCCTTATTAGTTTGCTCTTTTTGAAAATAGTATATCTTTTAAAGATAATACAGCACCCTTAGTATTTGCTATTATGAAACAAACTTTTTCTTGGAAATTTGGTTGTAAAATTGTTTGTGCATATTCTAAGTAGGTTCGCATCTATAAGAAATTGATGAATTTGCTATTAGTAGTTATAGTAGCGAGATATATGGTTTCAAATTGAAAGCCGAAGAAATTTATTGTCAGACAAGAAAAATTCAAACTGATCCATTAAAATTATGGGAAAAAGGGGCTAAAATCAATGAAAGAGAAGATAATAAATCCTAATCTTCAATTTAATCATAATAAGACAGAGTACACGATTGTGATAAGGACTAAAGTAACTCTACACTATTATTTATAAGCCAGATAAAGTGAAGCACAGTATGAAAGACAAACATATCTGAAGTTAGTAATTACAAACGCTGTTCATATTCTGAACATTTCATGCGACGTTACGTAACCTATAGACTCAGATGGTTGACTGTTTACATATTACATTTCATTAATGAAACACAATTCGTGAAACAGTCAACTAACCTACTGTTCTAAGAATTTAGCTTCGATAAACAAACCGTTAATATCATACCGTTTTACATGTGTTTTATAAATATTTAGGTGGACATTTCCGGCGGTTCAAAGGTCTTGCGATAAACTAAAGAAACATACAAAGGGAACGATTGTTTTTTATCGAATGACGAAATCATTGATGTGATATGGAAACATATCAACAAAGAACATAAAGGTAACTAGCAAGCAGTAAATTTGAAACGTTAAAGATATATCATACATAACAGATAATTCATAAACAATAGATAAAGTTAATGAAAAATAGCATAAAACATACATAGGCTTATATTATTTGATTTAATGTATTTTACAAAATGATAACGTTATAAAAAGAAATATAAACGCAATTCAAACGTTATCTCATTGATAAATAAGTTACGAGAGAAAAATAATAATCTTGAAGAAATGGGACTATGACTAGAATATAAACCATTCAAAGGTAGTATAAACATTGGTTATGAATATATGTAGTGCAATAATAATAAAGAACTCGTAGAAACAATCCGTCCTTATAAATTTCTAAGAAATTATGTAATCTTTATTGCTAAAGTTGTAGCATGTCTGATTTACTCATATCTAGCAGCAATAATTCTTATGATACGATAAAATTATATTCACGTGATGTAATAAACCAACAAGAAATTGGTGGAAACATCTTGAAATGTCTGTAAATGTGAAGTTAGGACGCTGTGGCCACAATCGTTTGGATATTCGCCAAAATAATCAAGTAACAGCAAATCCGAATGTTCCCTTACTTTATATTCCGGATCTTTATTGACCATTCCGACAAGCAACAATTCAATTGACCTTCAATTGCAATTGGAGCGCGATAACATTATGATTTCTTTGTTCGATTTCTTGCCCACGTTGCAAGATTTGCAGAAATCTAAGCTCACGTATTTCGATGATCTCATCAGTTGATTCATTAATAATTTAGTTTGCTCTTGACTCTACTATAAATACGCGTTCAGCATTAAACACAATTCGCCGAAATGCTACAAGCATATTAACGTATTTGGCTCAATTATTAACAAGTGCTGATGTTGCTTTAGCTGAAATTTACATTATCTGTTAGTACTCACTGAATTATGTATTCACCTTGACTCTATTACTCATTCTTGCCTATATTGTAATCCTCTTATCTGAGTAGCGCAAACAAACGTGTGTTTCATGTGAGATTTTCTTACTAACCTTAAGAAATTTTGTCCGGTTTCGAAGGACCAAATTAAGAGTTTCCAATTTAAAAGCACCTTACATCCATCAAGTTCACTTTAGGACAACGTTTTCACAGGACGGCACGTTTGTTACACATAACATCACATTTTGCACTCGCAAACGTAAAACAAAAATAAACAAAACGAAACGAATCCAGTTATATGGGGGACGTTCTTCAATGCACGATGTTACGTGAACACAAAACAAGTCACAGTTTATTTGAAAAAAAAAATGTTATTCGTCGAAGACTACGATGTGGCAATCTTCGTGAACACGATACGTGCAGACGCGACGCGAGCGGCTGAGCGACTGAGGGGAATTGAACGAGTCGACCGGTGAACGAAAGGCGAAGGCGAATGGTGAATGGTGAACGCATAAGTCGCATCTGACCGCGTGCGAATGCTTGATCCTGCCAACCCTCCGCGGCCCAAAATAAGTATTATTAAATGCGTACATTACCTCTGCGGCATTAACTTCTTTGTACCTTCCACAACGTTATTAACATTTTTGTATAACTTTAATGAGTTGCAGTGTTATTAAAGAAGTTGGTATTTAGTGAGTTTACTACCTGCTTGCGTTAACGCTACCTCTGTGGTATTGAAAGGTGTATTGTGTGAAATCACAATGGGTAGATAAATTCGATGTATTGAAATGGAGGCAGATGGTTCAAGCAAGGACCCGTAGATGGGAATACCCTGTGGATGTTTTATAGAAATATATTTCATCATATTTTGATTTAAAACATATTTGCTTTGATAGACATAAAATACTTATATTGATAAATCACTTCTTTGTATCATCTAAGTATCTTTACCTTTATAATGTTAGGATACGTTCTTTTGGATTCTTTTGAATGGAATTGTATATTTTCGCAGTCAAAGAACTGATTAAAATAATCAAAGATATGCTTTTGATGTTAAACGTTCTTCTTTTGTTAAATGTCAATAAACTTTACTATTGGAGAAAGTTAATTACTATAAGTGTTATTCAGAGAATAACCAGCTATATAAAAAAAATTAACAAAAAAATAATATAGCTACTTCAGAAATAAGTTAACTGCCTTCTAATAAACATTTCTGAAGAGAAAAACGTTCCAAATTCAAAAGAAAGATTTAAGTTCAGACTGGTAAATTATACAAGAAGATGAGTGAAAGCTCACCTATCTTATGTTTGCCCAAACGAGTCGAACTTTACGACCCATTCGTCAATATTGGTTAGTTTCCTTCCGTTATAAAGTTTATGGACGCCGGCAGGTTATTTCTTACGTCAAGTTTTACGTAATCACTCAAATTATTGCAGTATATTGGTTGTTCGATATTTATTCTTCTCCTCATTAATTATAATCAGTTTTGCTTCGTATCGATATATTTCTTTTCTAGAAATGTTTCGCTACTCGAACCTATCAAAGATTATTACGGATGGTAATTTTATCTGCCAGGTTTTCAATTTAACAAACTAGAATCTATTTATTTCATTATATTTAGCTGATGATGGCAATGATAGCTCAGTAGTAGTGATGTCGAATTGTATCGTGGGTTCGAATCCTACACTGAGCTTAACTATGGGATTAGGGCATGTAATATCGGAAGTTTTCTCAATTCCGATATTGATTTCCGATATTGGATCTCAATATCGGAATTCCGATATTAATATCGGAATTAGACATTTTTATTACAAATTGCACATATTCCTTTTAAATTGCACATATTCCTTAAAAACCGTACATAATTATATATCTATGCTAATATTATAAAGTGGAAGAGTTTTTCTGTTTGGTTAAACTGGGTAATCAGTGGAATTACCGGTCGGATTGTTTTTTTTTTCTCCCTTATAGGATGCTACATTATCCCCGAGTATTATAGGCTACTTTTGATGCCGCGACGTCGGGTGCAACCTCGAGGTACAATACAACTAGTTCGTTATAAAGTTGGGTTGAAATCATCTTCTGCTCAGTCGAGCACTCTTGTCAGAGAGGTCGTGGTTGCGAAATAAATAGTGTACCTGTACATGGTGGGTCTTCAACACCAATGTTCTCCTTGACTATGGTTACAGCTTTCGCAATACTTTTCCATTTTTTGCGGTTCGTAGCGTTGTGAGTACACCCTCGATCGAGTTATTGGTGCGAAAGGCCGTCAACGGAATTTCCAGGAGGCGTTTTCAGTACCACATCTCCAGCGCGTAAATTTTCCGGAGATCTTGTATGCTTAAGGATCAAGTTTTAGCTCTTTAGAGAAATATCGAAAAGACCAGGCATCTCATAGGTCGAATCTTTGTTTTCCTATATAGTTATCCTTCTGTCTTTCCAAATCTTCCTACTGATGATCTTGTGATTGCACATCGTCTTCCGATCTCATCTTCACTGTCTCCTGTGTTAGAAATGGTAGAGCCGAGGTAGATGTAGCTTTTTCGCAGTATGTCCATTTCATTAAGTTAATCCAGGTCTATTATTCACATATTCATCTTGTCTCTGTTGATTGCAAGTCCGAATTGGAGACTAGTGGTTTCTTAATGAGCCAAGAGGTCCTCCATATCTTCTTTAGTTTGGTTAAGAAGAGTAGTGTCATCAGCGTAGCGTAAATATTAATACAAAATTAATAAAACTTAAAATGTGCAAGCAAAATCAACAGTTATGAACAACAATTTATAACTTTCCCCAGCGGTTTCACACGGGATTAAAAGTAGCCTATAATAATCGGGGATTATTTAGCTTTCTATTAGTGAAAAAAAAACGATTCCAACTGGTAGTTCCAAAGATAAATGCATTTAAACTAGCAAACAAAAAAAACCCTATTATATTAGCATAGATATTAATATATCAGATATTATATATAGTATAATTTGTACGTAGTATTTAAATACTCTGAGGTATAATTAATATTATATTGGTATAGATATAGATGATATTGCCAATTGATTCTGTTGTAAATCACAATTAATTAATTTTAGTCACATCACATCTCTTTCTTATAAACATTATTAAAGGATAGAACATATTTAAAGCTGTCAAATTAGTTTTTGCCGTTTTCATTTGGTTGTATTTAGACGTAACCGCGATAGATGGCGACTAAATTTGTGTTGAAAACAAGCATTGGATTAATTAAACAGGACTAAATTTCTTACATTCTTTTCTGATGTTCTTTGTTAGAAAGAGATATATTGAGACTAAATTAGTTTAGTTGTAAACAACAGAAACAGCACCATTGTATGTTTATTTTTAAACGCTTGTTTTTCTTGCTAATATTTTCCTAACAACAAAGCGTTTCAACACTGGTGGGCAAAATTGATGTACGATACGTTAATTTTATAGCTCTAGGCGACCATACCTTGTGGCGCACTTAAAAGCTTTATTTAAAAACTCAAATAGATAAAAATATCTGATTCCGATATTACGATATTGGATCACTCAATTCCGATATTGTAATATCGGAAATAATGTTCCGAGATTCCGATATTACGAGATTCCGAGATTCCGATATTCATGCCCTATATGGGATGGTGGAAGAGCACATACCGGTGCTATGGTGCATTTATGAGCCAGTACTCTTCTAGGGTCTTCTCTTCTTCTCTTTGTATGCTTACCACCTACATCCACTCAACCTACCAAGGGATAATTACGAACCTAGCCCACCCAAAAATGTCTCGGTACATATTCGGAACCTGCATTCCAAATGATGCAATGTTGCACACAGTTTAAACTCTACTCTGGCTCTACACAGTTATACGCTGTAGTAAACCTACATAAATATATATTCCCTACCTGGTTCTACCAACCCTTCGTATATCACCGTCCCCTCTTTCCCGTAGCCGTTGTTCCCGATACATATTAAAATTCCTGTAAAAATCACCGGATATGTTTATATCAAGATTGCGTACGCGCGTGCATTCAACCAATTTTATTATGCACGTCCCAATAAAACGTATAGTGGCAATTTGTCACCGACCGTGAAATAGCTTACAGATACATCGCCGCTTCAGCTCTGCGATACTAAACTCTATCATGTACAGCCTAAAGCTGAAATATCGGCAAGCGTATTGGAATTGTGTTTGAAAGGAAACGTCGAAATACAGTAAGTTGTAAAAGTATACAAGCAACATCTATTGTTTATAACTGATTGACTCATCAATTCGATAGTAAATTTGAAGTGTTTGTTGATATCGAAAGCTTATTCTTCTTCTCAGTCGTACACTCCTGGCGGAGTGGTCGTGGTTATGGATCGTCTGATGATTTTGTTGCGGCTTTTGCGAGACTTCTCCATCTTTCTCTATTCGCGAAAGCTTATAGACAGATTGAAATTAGCTGACTAAACTATATGAATTATTCTAAAAATAGATACTGGAAACAGTAAAGTGGCCAAACGCAAGCCCATTTAATTAAAAAAAATATAAAAAAATAAGCATTTTACTATTATTGACTCAAAATCCTAATTTTCATTTTTTAACTTTGGCTTTCTATTTTTTGTCACATCAAAGATCAAATACTGTTATGAGATTCTGTGGTATGATTCTCTCTAGCACAAAATTTTACATAAAATCAGAATCAATATCAGTGTTATTTGTTCTCCAAGCGAAACATTTCAAATATCATCTTCAGAAACGATATATAGCATAACATAAAAGTGTAGGGATATAAACAAAGCTTGTTTAGCTTCCACATTCAAGATTCAAGTTTGCTATCTGAAAGCAGAATCTGAAACTCACGGAGCTAAGCATTAGCAACTTGTATAAAATATACTTAGCGAAGTTATTATGGTAATTCTGTTGCCCTTTGCCTGTAGAGACTTGATGGGTTATATTTTTGCAAAGAAATCAACCGATACGTGCTTAATTTGAGCTCAGGTGAAGATTGGATTTTGTAGTTGATTTTGAACATTATACAAATGACTCGACCCTTTTCTTGATTATAATTGCCTACAGCTTCACGGTTCGTGAACACGCGATAGGGCTGCCCACCTACAGTATTTTAATTTCATCTACCTACTTGTCTAGTTTTGTGATTGTATATAATTATATTTTTTATTTGATAAAATGATTTTTTTGTGAATGAAATAGGAAGTGTTCAATAAAATGCAAGAAACAGACGAGTAATATATTATATTTTTTCATGACCCCATTACCTACAGCACGGAGATACTCGAATACTCTATACTCTAAATCGAAATAACAATTTTTTTGGTCACCCATCCGATGTCGAACCGTTGCAAACGTTACTTAATATCAACCATTACATCGCGTGTGCGTTACCTACAGCAATCAAAACCTCTAACTACCTACTGCAAAATCTTACTTAAAAAGTAAATTATTATGTAAATCTTACTAGGTACAGGTACCTACCATTTATTACTCTCACAATCATTTTATAATAATATTTCGTCTAATTCAATAAATATATGTAAATAGCTAAGTACATACATAAGTAGTAAGTAGAAAGCCTAGCCTAGGAACTACTACTTTTTTTTAACCTGACCGTAGGTAGTCACTTTTTTCACCCAAGCCAGCCATCCACTTATTTATTTATGAATTCAGGTAGGTATTATGTTATTGACGAAGTCAAGCAACCAAAAAAGCACAATATAGTCTACTATAATTTCTTTTTGTCATATTAAGTAATTGTACTTACTTGTAATTATTTTAATTATTTCAATGAATATTTGTCATAAATCGCACGCTTACTGCTTACAAACCCATCACACCGTTCGTTCGTCACTGCAGCGCATTCGCGACTGTTTGCCAACCGAAAGCGAACCGAAATCGTGGCGCGTAGGTATGACTCGCGTTCCGGCCGTTTGTATGAAGAGCTAGTACTGATAGATATATCTACTGTGATTATACTGTTGTACCTAAAGGATCGTGGCGAGATTTGTACAAAAAATTTAAGATTTTTAGAGACGTTGGAATGACGTTATAATTGATCCTTGGTTCCTAAGGAACAACTTGAGCCATTTAAAATATTTTTAGTACCCCGGGATAATAATGCGAATTTCTTTGGCAAACCGGCGAATCGCGACTATTTGCGACCAAAACCATTATGTTGTTGTTATGTTTTGCGGGGTTTATAAAATGTTTCATGTATATTAACATGTTGCTGGTAATGTAATCTCAACATTGGAAGTGATTAAATACCCTCTAAAATGTTTTATTTTTTTGTACAAATCAATGCATGGAGCTCGCCATGATTCTTTGTTATCAGAGTAGTACTATAGTATACCAACTCTCTAACTTGATAAATATGAGAAATAATATTTACTGGTGGTCCCGTAGTGTTCGAAATTCCACCGTTTTTTTTAAGCTTGATATAATTCTCTTAACGTAGGTATACGGGCGTGGATACGACAATACGACAATAAATGAAACCACGTAAAGTACTCATAAATACGATCAAATTTTAATATGGCACCAAATTCGAAATCGCAAAAAAAAATACAGCTTTTCATACATTTTTGCCGACAAGACATTTTGTATGAAAAGCTGTAATTTTTTTTTCGATCTGGAATTGGTCCCGTAGTAAAAGTTGTTTATTTATTTATTTATTTATTATGGAACAAAAAACAGCTACAACATAAATATAGGTAAAGGATTATACATAAAAAAAAATATCAATATTGCAGCCCACTACATTGTCCGCAGATAGCTTTAAAAATATTAAATTATAATGTGCCACTAGAGGCTATAAAGAAAAAGTATTTAAATTTGTATTACATAAAATTTAATAATAATGATAATAATAATTGTTCGTATACTTTACGTGGTTTCATTTATTGGCGTATCAACTCCGTATCATAAACAAACTATGACTATGATTTGTTGATTATGATTATGTTTGACATTCTTCTCAGTTTTACATGTGTGTGTATTTTTTTTAAATGATGTTTTTTTTTTATGTCATTAGGTTGACAAACAGGCTGACGGTCCACCTGATGGTAAGTGGTCACCGCCGCCTATGGACATTTGCAATACCAGGGGGATTGCCGATGTGTTGCCGACCTTGAAGAGCTCTTTTTACGCCCCTTTTGAAGAACCCCATATCGTAGCGCTGAGGGAAAACCGTAATGGGGAGCTCATTCCACATCCTAATGGTCCGCAGTAGGAACGTCCGACTGAACCGTTGTGTGGACGATCGAGGCGGCTCGAGGATATGAGGATGAACTCCACATCGCCGGCGAGCGGTGCGGTGGTAGAAAGGTGATGATGGCACCAGGTCAAAAAGTTCTTGAGAACACTCCCCATTATATAGACGGTAGAACACACATAGAGAGCCAATATCTCTCCGAAGGCTGAGAGGTTCTAAACCGCTAGTGAGTTCGGGATCGCCAACTATACGAGTGGCCCGCCTTTGTACCGAGGCAAGTGGATCAAGCTGGTAAGTGGGTGCGCCTGCCCAGAGGTGTGAGCAGTACTCCATATGCGGCCTAACCTGCGCTTTATATAGCTGCAGCCGCTGGAGTGGTGTAAAGTACCACTTAGACCTATTAAGCACACCCAGCTTTTTTGAAGCCAGTTTGGCTTTACTTTCCAAATGACCTCGAAACTGGACATCACTCGCAATGTCGACACCGAGGATCCCGATACTCTTTGAGATGACGAGGGGAGTGTCTTCAAACTTTGGTGCAGCTACGAATGGGGTTTTTTTCGCGGAGAACGCGCAAACTTGTGTCTTCAAAGGGTTAAAACGGACTAAATTAAGTCTCCCCCATTCTGAGACCCGCTCCAAGGAGGTCTCGACTTCAGACACAAGTTGTATTCGGCTTTCCTCCACCATGGACCGAGGGATGTTAGCACGGCCAGTATATTGGGCATCACCAGTGCTGTCATCCGCATAGCAGTGAATGCCGGGAATTTTCAGCATATCATTGATATGCAAGATGAACAGTGTGGGCGATAGCACGCAGCCTTGTGGTACGCCAGCATTAATATTCTTGATATCGGAGCAACATCCGTCAACAGCGACCTTGATGCTCCGATCAGCAAGAAAGCTGGTCACCCAAGTGCACAAACCCTCGGGAATTCCATATGACGGTAGCTTCGATAGAAGCGCCCTGTGCCAAACCCGGTCGAAGGCCTTAGCAATATCTAGGCCAACTGCCAAAGACTCGCCTTTACTCTCTATGGCTTCAGCCCATCGGTGCGTCAGGTAAACAAGAAGGTCTCCAGCTGAACGACCATGGCGGAAGCCGTATTGGCGGTCGCTTATCAGCTGGTGCTCCTCTAGGTACCTGAGCAGCTGAGTGTTGATGATCCGCTCCATCACCTTAGAGAGAAGGGAGGTTATCGCTATAGTATGCATTTCTAATGTATTTCTATATATATATCTATATTTGTATGTATTTGTATTTCTAATGCATTATTATAATATATTAGCTTTCTCCATATAAACTTTAACTTTGCCAAATCTCACACTCCTCCGTGGGCGCAATAGGCTAAAAAATGATTCAAAGATTCCTCTTCATGTATTAATACAATAATAATTAGTATGTCTACATTATGAAAATCAACGAAGCAAATCATTTTAGTACAACTCGGGCCTTCAAATACTGAATAAAACAGGACTAAAATTATCAAAACAATCCTTAAATACCTATCACATAACCAAAATGTCTATTGTTACAAAAGACCTAACATATATTTTTGGCCCACAAAATCCTCGAGGCCGCCTAAAATGTGGGTAGATGTAATCTCGTCAAAAAAATTGTATATTTAAACGAACAAATCTCACTCGCACAATTTCCAAACGAGTTAATTTCCCTCCACAATAAAATGTTCATTTTTCGCAACAGAGCAATCCCTGGGCCATCGTTGAACGGAATTATTATGCCAAACACACAAGTTGTAACGATTTGTTCCTTTACAGTTTTCATTTCAAAGTCGTGTTTTACTCGTACACTGGTTCAATCACTTCATTTCGTTTCATTAAGCGTTTTTATTGACAAGTTTTTTGCTTTGCTATTAGTTCCAATGAAGATGTTATTTTTAGTAGACCTTGTTGTTGCTTTATTTATAAGTGTTACAAAAAGTAAAGTATATAAAGGAGTTTAACACTTTTTGAACGATTGATTTTAAATAGGAATTAGTATTTCAGTTCAAAAAGCAACTCAACTGTGCGGGCTCAAAGGAGCTTTCTTCCGCGGACGCTCAGACTGTGGGATGAGCTCCCGCCGTGGTTTTCCCAATGGAGTACAGCATGGGGTTCTTCAAAAGGGGTGTGAAGAGATTTCTGCAGGGTGGGCAACGCGCGCGTTATACCCCTGGTGTTGCAAGCGTCCATAGGCTACGGTAACCGCTTACCATCAGGCGGGCCGTATGCTTGTTTGCCACCTAAGTGGTATAAAAAAAAAACTCACCGGAATTATTGTAGCTCACAAAAGCTCATACGCTGCTGTGTTTGCAATATCTTAGTTCAGAAATTCAACAATGTATCATATATTGACCTAGAATCAGCTCGCGTACAAAACCTTTTAGTAAAAGCTACACGACTTACACAATTTTTATGTCTTCAACAAGAGGAGTAATAAGAGACATACCATCGGCCCGTATCGTACAATCAAACAATGTTTTAGAGGGGGACATTACACGTATTTGGAATTGTTGAGATCCGTATTCCAGATAACGCGGGAGTGCGACGCACCGTACCTTATATTTGTTTCGTATAATTTCAATAAACGGTCTCCCTCCGAGCATAAATAATGCATGTCGAATTTTATACGGAAAGAGATAGCAATCGATAATAATGGTGACTCTTCGGACTCTACATCTGTAGACTGTATCACGCAAGTACCGCTGGCGATCACTAAATTCCAAAGCAATTGCAACTTTATATAATTTGGTTTAAATTCATAATTGCCTGCATGATTGTTGCATGCAGATTGATTTATTGATAATGTTTGTATCAATACACGGATACAATTCCGTACGAATTTGGGTCAGTGTTATGAGTTTTATTGTACTTGAATATTTTAACGCTTTTGATGGTTAACTTTAATTTATGTGAACGGAATTTTTAAATTGGTTTTGTATATTTTGCTTTCTTTGCAATGCGACTAATGCAAATATTGATATAAATTTAGTTGTAAAAAGTACGTTCAATATTATTAATTATCCTTTGATTTATTTATTATCTTCTTTATATATAAAATTCTACTGTACGTGTGTATGTCACACAATTCCTCCACTGCAGTCGATAATATAATCTAGATACCGACTGCAGCGCCATCTGCCGGGCTGATTTGTGAATCTAAACCATTCAGGGTATAACCCAAACGCATACAAAAAAAAAACATTCAAATCGGTTCAGCCGTTTAGGACTTCAGTGACAAACACGCGTACAGTTGTTTTTTTTTGTATGCGTTTGGGTGATACCCTGGATGATTTAGATAGGGTAGGGTAGTATAGGGTAGCACCACAGGGTAGGGTAGCACCACGCGAACGAAGTCGCGCCGGGCAGCTATTTTATCAATATAAAACAAAAGCGTTGCATACATGTTTATAGTTCCTTTATCAAATCTGGGTGTACATTGTCACCTTTATTGTACCTTATCACCTTATTTTTCTATTTAATCCGGAATTGTGTATATCATTCAAGGTTATTTAAGCCCATCACAGACGTAGCTATAATATATATTAATATGCCGAGCTATAATATAAATTACAGTGCAGGTTTGCGGAGTAGCAGAAATATATATTATAGTTGCGTGTGCGGTCACTCAAAGATTAGTATTGAAAATATATCGTAATATGCCTTGCTATGATTTATATTAATATATATTATAGCTACGTCTGTGATGGGCTTTACACTATCTGAAAACAAGCTTTCAATAAAATAATGAAAATTATCAGGTTTTAGCCAAAGATTTTCATAGGGCATCGTGCCTCTACCCAGATGGATAATCCGCCTTACTAAAGCATGACATTTAATTTCACTCCGCTTGAGGGGCTCCCTGAGCAAATCGCTCTCAGTTCGTACTGCGCACGGCTGTCAAATACTGTCAATTCTGGCTTGTTTATTTCATGTTGCCATAGAGGCGACTTTCCTTCTGGACGTTTTAAATTCTTTGGTTTTAGCATAGATTTTGAACATAGTTAGTTTCATCTTTAGTACACATACTTTAATTAATGTTGAAGATATGAGCCGCAACTTCAATAACCATCTCTCTGTTGTAAAAACGTTCATACCCTGAATGAGTTTTTATGTTTTGACAGGTGTCAGTTTTTGAGGGCTCTGCCCATCTACAGTAGTTCCATCAAATTTAACCATGCATTTTCGACTCCGTATAATGTAGATACTTTCTCTGACATTTCTTTGGAAGCTAGCCCGATCACTTTTACTTTTGCTCCCAGCTAAAAAAGTTTTTATTGTTTTGGCTTTTTCGATTACACTAAGATGATTACTTGCCACAAAAAAATTGCACAGTGAGTCTTTGTATTGTATTAGAATGTTTTGTTTGCCTTTTTGCGAAGTTGTTTCATTATATGCCAGAGCACTAGGTAGTTTTTGTGTTATTCGTTTTAGCTAGACTATATTTTAAACGAGAATATATAGATTGTATTTATGGTGCAATTACCCGAATAAATATTGAGTACGTCAATCTCAAAGTTGCAGGTAAATATATAAGCAATTTAGAAGCCCAAAAGTTTTTAGAAAACTTCGCCGTGTTTCTAGTCATAAATTACTTCCCCATTATGGAAATAGCTACATCAGTACCTAAAAAACAATGGGCAATATATTAAAATTTAAACCCGATAAGAATCTAACAGGAACAAAGGCAGAGACGATATTGATCTCGCCCCAGTACGCTACCTTCGTTTGAAAATTCAATATTTTTATTACTATTTGAAAGGAGTTCAGATGGAATAATTGTTCGTTCACGTGCGGCCGGATGTTGGAATCAAAGGGACAAAACCATTCAACGGCCCTTTTGAGTCAAAATCGCGGTTTAATGCCAAAACAAGACGTATTGTG
This sequence comes from Achlya flavicornis, assembly GCA_947623365.1. Lineage (NCBI taxonomy): Eukaryota > Metazoa > Arthropoda > Insecta > Lepidoptera > Drepanidae > Achlya > Achlya flavicornis. The sequence goes on along the minus strand of OX392468.1, from coordinate 2,387,053 downwards.
ACAACACCAACTCATCTATACCATTGTTATTAAAAGCCTTGACCTTTATTACCTCAGCTTTAAGCTGTAAATTGAATAGCATTGATTTGGTTGGGTGTATTTTAGGGTAGGTCCATACCATGCTCATTGACGCGCTGAAGTCTCGAACGGAACTCGTAAAATCGAAACAGAGCAGTGTAAAAGGAAAGGCAGATGAATATCGAGATGAGAAAACCGCTATTATGCATGAGACACACGTGTCAGCGTTTCGGGTAACAGGACTTGTTGTTTGAGGCCGAATTTATACCTGGAAATTGAATCTTATCATTAGTCCAATTGATTACATAGATTATGTGATAAAGGGTAAGACGTGTACATGTATGAACCATATTAGTAATAACGATGAAATGTATTAATCATATTTTCGAGTATCTCATCTATGGAATAAATAAATATCCTGGGACATTCCTCACACACGGTCATCTGATCCCAAACTAAGCAAAGCTTGTAGAAACCAGATAACTGATATAATACATATACTACTTTTTGTTTGTAAATACATACTTAATATACATAATTACACCCAGACTCAGGACATACAGACATGTTCATGCACACAATGTCCTGTGTGGGAATCGAACCCACGACCTGCGGCGCTACAGGTTAAGACGTGGTTACTAGTTAGACGTGACCCCACGTCTTAACCAACTGCGCCAACTGGCCCGTCAACTGGAATCTTATATACGTCAATTTCATCATCAAATCCTCATGCAGGAGTACGAGCATCCGCGAACAAGTAGAAGGATTGCATCATAGTCACCACTCGAATTCATTGCTAATTAGCAAACTATACACGCCTTCGAATTTGATTCTTCAGGCAAAAATATCCAATATCCTATCATAAAAATATCATATTATAAATGCGAAATTGAGTTTTCTGCAGTGCTCGACTACCAATGATGATTTAATTTGGCACTCAGGTGGCTTATGGCTTATAGAGGGATATACTTTTTATCCCAAGATTTTGGATGAAACAACAACAGCTAGTAATATAATAATTGGACTGTTTAAGTCTAAGAAGTAATCAAATCCTGATCTGATGACTATGGGACCAAACGGGAAATGTTCTCTTCTAGACAAGAAAGAATTTTCCAAATCGGTTAATAAATGACGAAGTTATGATAACAATCATAAAAAAAATACAACCGAATTGAGAACCTCCTCAATTTTTGGAGTCGGTTAAAAAATGCAAAAGTATGTTTGGATCTTAATTACTTCATCACGTCGTAATGGGTTAGCGGATTTCGATGAAACTTGCCATTAAATATAATATTGCCTTTGTGATTCCCAAAATCATTAATCAAATAAGCAGTAATTTATTCCATCGCAGTAGTATTAGCTACAAACATGACTACTAGTACATGCACGTTATAAGAAGTTAGTTTAGTTTCTCGATATAGGTTTGGTTTAAGGATGTTATCATGTTTCTAGTTCATATCCCACGATAGTATCGGCATGGCAACTGTTCGTAAGATAAATTTTCTGGTACAAGTATTTTATTTAAGCCTCCTATAAATTGATATTATTTAATCACAACATTTCGTAATATTCTCTAAAATACTGTTTCTATGTTGTTTGATTTTGTAGAATTTTCCTTGACGTTGTCAAGATATAGATAATTATATTCTATATTGAACTAGCGGCCCGGTACGTGCTTCGCTACGTATAAAGTGAAATAATAAAAATGTGATAAATGAAGAACCGCTCGACCGATTTCGTTCAAACTTCACATAAACCATCTACTAAATAGTCCGAACAAAGCCTAAACATTTGGTTTGGATAGGTGAGCCCATTCTTCAGTTATAAAATTACAACGAAAAGTGGCATTGATTTTTATGTATATTGATAAAATTTGTCGTAGAAATGTAAATTTTCTTGATACTTACATCAAATGCTTTAAGACAGTATGCATAATTTTCTATTCCTTATACTTTTAACACCAGAATCAGAGCCCGAATCAGGTCAGTTGGTCCAACTCACACCAAGTGTGTCACAACTTTAAAAGACCACCGAGACACGTCAGTTTTATTCTTAACAAAAAAATAAAACGAATCGCACAATTTCATTTTGTTCTCGGTTCCCTTGCGAAAATTCCTTTCAATAGTACATTTTACTCCTCACTCAGGAAAGGATTTCAAGTTCCAGTACATCTTTAGCGCTGTTAATTTGTCCGCCTTTTGTACTTTGGAAATCTTCGAGCTTGAGTGTACCGGTAGGATGTTCTTGAGACAATGACTATTGGAAGGCTAGTTGAAAGTTTTAGCATGGCTTTCACTTAAATGGCGCTCAAAACTTAGTTTGAAATCGTTTCTTTTTCTGCCTTGTTTTTGTCAGGTTGAAACGACACGGGATCGTTAATAAAACCAGTAATTATATCATTTTATTTTACACACTATTTAGGTTCTACTTTACATATTAGAGGTCCCAAATAATTTGATGCTTATGGAAAAAAAGCAAATAAATCAATCATCCACATGAATGATGAACAAAATTTACGATGACAAGAGAATAAGTTATATGGAATTCAGAAAAAACCGACACGTTGGTTTCGAATTTTCTGATAGTATTCCAAAATTCGGAGCAAAAACTAGTCGGATCCTCATAACTATGTAAGAAAAGAGCAAACGTAAAACATCACGATACAAAAAATCCAAATAAAGAATCCATTACCATCGCATTCGTTATTCCAGCGTCCATTATTTGTTTTTTTCAAGTCCATCTATAGATATAACGTAGCCGGAATAGGAACCGCGGACCGTTTGAAAGGAATCCCTGTTTATTATACCGTTTCGTGAAGGTTTTCGCGAAATGATATATTACTCTTGTTGATCTCTTTCGAGATTAGATATTTGGCGTGTTTCACGAACTTCCGGTGGGCTATTATCCTTACCATAGTAAATATGGAAGGCTGTATTTGTGAAGAAATATTGGTAGTAATATTTTGCAGTGAAGACTTGACTACAAAATGAGGTAGTATTTTGTTTGATCTGTTAAAATCGATGAAACCACTTAACCAATATTTTCTTAAAATCACTAATTTGCAGCGTAGTGATGCGTCCACGCTTCTATTCGTTCGTTGCTCGCGATGTCAAGTGTGGACGTAAAACGAGCCTGCAACACGAGCGTTATGCGAATCCTTGTGGTCATCAAAAAACTGTCATTCGGCGGAGCGCAGTTGGCTGCGAGGCGAACGCTCGTTAGGGGCTCGAAAGTCCGTGTACGCTATGCGAATCTGTTCTCCACATGTGCTCGCCTCGTGCTTACGTCGCCAAGCACCATTAGAAATAGTTTTTTGAAGAAACGTATGCCTGTTAATCTATTTAGGAAAACAATAATAATTAGACTGTTTTACAAAAAACTTAAACCGACTTCAAAGTACACGAAGAAGTAATCAAATCCTGATCTGATGACAATGGGACCAAACCGGAAGTGTACCCTTTCAGACAAAAAAAGAATTTTCCAAATCGGTTCATAAATGACGGAGTTATGAGGTAACAAACATAAAAAAAAAAAAAAAAAAAAAAAAAAAAAAAACATACAACCGAATTGAGAACCTCCTCCTTTTTTTGAAGTCGGTTAAAAAATAAGCTGTATATATCTAGTAAAGCTTCCCAAGATAGGGAACTTATCATACGGGAGCAGCAACTTACGAGCAGTAGTGTTACTGTCACCACAGGGAAGACAACCTCTGAAGTATTGGTAACAGAAGTTGCACAGCACAACCTAGCGCGACACCGCGCAGCCTGTGATCAGTAAATAGTCGTGGAATACCACAAAGTGGATTGTACAAAGCGTTCCTGACTAACGAACTCGAAAGCAAACTTTCGATGCACAACACCTGAACATGAACAATGCGCGGTTGCTCATTAAAATTAAAACTCGTTATCGAGCTCAAGAAGTGTTGGATGTTTTGATTTATGTTGTAGTACAAGTATTTTTTTATTATTTTATATTGTTTGGATTACAAACGATTTGCTTTCTAGTTTGAACTGCTTTAGTTTCTGATTGTAGTTGATTTGTTTCAGAAGAATACGTGGGACGAGTTTTATCTGCTTCAAATTTTTTTCTATTCAGATTATCCAATATGTACCTATTTTAATGTCTTTGGTTTGCCTTTTTTCAGTTGATTTTCAGGTCCAATTATTTTGTAAGCCAAAACACGCAACTATAATTGAACCACACAAAAACTGATCCAGAAATCATTCACGTGCCTACCTACATCCAAAACCAATAGAATTACCTCTCTTTGACTGGTAAACCAAAGAACCCGTCTACCTGTCTCATTCAGGGAACAAAAGGGACCTTTTTGCTTTTTACCTACCTTATCCTGTTAACACTAATGTATAGATACGATAGATAGCTTCAGTGAGTTTTGTAAACACGTGCTTCGTACTTCATCAACGTTAAAATTTTTGGCTGAAAATGAGAAGCATTTTTTGATTGACCTTTAAAATCTTTTGTATGTTCTTTGCTGATTGCTTTTGTATTTGTGTAATTAATACCATACAATCAAGTTTGCTTTATCATATACTGGCATCTCGTTCCATTATCTCACCTGGGATCCCCTATTTCGGATTTCAATTTAGTTATTTTTCTCAGTGAAAGACTACTTTATATTAGGCAACTAGGTAACTAAATTTAAAGTTTCTAGATCCGGCTGTTTGAGTATTTATAAATGTACCTTTTTCTCGTATCACATCTGGTCTGGTAGAGTCATCATTGTTTTCTACTCGTATTTCTTTTACTCTTACACATCCATATTGAGTGTCGAAGCTGTGCACGCGTCGAAAAAAATAGCCCGTAACAGTTAGGGGCTAAATGAAATAAAAATAAATAAAATTGCAAAATAATGTTTAATATTTAAACTCCCAATTTTAATTGGAATATTTCAACAAATGCTATCATTATGAACGTCACTATGACAAGCAGAATGACGCAGAGGGAGCTTAAAACGTAGCAGCGTATAAAAGTTGGCCTGTTTTATATATTCGTGTAGTATGGCGACGTTATATTTATTTCTATAATTTTTTAATGTAAATACAATTTTATATGATAGATATAAATGGTGAATCTAATTTGCTACCTTTAAGGAGAAAAAAAACGAGTTGAACCGAACTTCCTGATCCATCGGATTTAAAAATCTGCAGAAAATTCCATCGTAGAATGCTGTTGAGTTATAAATGCTATAAAGAACCTATTGTTCTCAATCAATACAGCTTCTGGAAAGTTCTTTGCGGAGCAAAGAGATCCTTTGACGGTACGAGCTCATTTATTTACAGCTATTGGTACAGTTAGTGCAAAGGCCATAATCCCTTGGAATAAAGGAGTGAATTGTACTGAGTTTTGTACTAAACTGGGAGAATTTTAAAGTTTAACACGCTGTATTTCCTAATCTTTTAGTAAGCGTATTTGTAAATGGTTCTTACATACTGCTGTGGAATTATTGAGGTGTGTATTTACTAAAGTACCAAGTGAGTGCCCTCAATTTACTTTTATTTTTGCTGGGTCATCATCACGCGATTTATATCCCTAGTGTTAGAAATTTCTACAGTACGGTAACCGTTTACTATCAGGCGGGCTGTTTGCATGTTTGTTACCTATAAAAAATCAATGTACAACCATTGAGCTATTATTACTATGTATAGAGAAGACGCCACACATCACAACCACTTGTCGCGCCTTGAAAACCACTTTGTTTGCAAGAAAAATATTCCTAAAAGCGTTCTGATAGCGCTACGTGTTTCTACTGTCTGCTTAGACGACTAATCATTATTGTTTCAGCGCTAAACATAACTTTAGTTGACTCTAAAAAAATGGGACATAACCTTTGCTTATGATAGCTTCTCTATACGTAGTAATAAAATCTCAATGTGTACAACGTTGAGTACTTACATTACACCATAATATTATTATGATAATAATAACTTAAGTATACAAGGATATAAAAAAAGATCAAAAAGTACAGATGAATTAAGTGATAAAGATAAAAATATTTCTAATAATACATTAACTTTAGTTGGGTTAACTGGTTAGTACTTAATTAATCATTTAATGAAAGTTTATGAGTTTACCGTAAAGGCTGAAAGATTAATCCATTCGTAGGAGTAAGGATTAACTCGAAAAGATCAATGATTTGCAAGACTAGTTGATTACTAAAACTAAACGAGTTTCTACCGAGACGCGTGACATTTCAAAAGATCCTGAGCTCCTCATATCTGCTTTCACTTCAACACCAATAAAACAGTGGCTTACAAATCACTTAAATAGAATTTGAATAGGATTCCCAACAAAATGTAACCAGACAAAGAGCTACAAAACTTTGCCTCATAAAATTTCCAACCTTCCATACTTACAAACTTTACCTTTTTCTTTCAATGCTTCATCATCAAAGGTCGTCGAATAAAAATATTCTATAGGGAAAGGATTATCATCAATTTAAGGGTCGGATATTTGCATAGGGCAGGGCGTGCCGGCTCGGTTTGGGACATCGGCCTAGACGCGGGTGAGGCCTGCGGCGACCAGTGCAATGTGACGCTAACCTATTTGGGTTCAAGTTTGTATCCATTGTGGTACGGGGAAAACCGGTGAATAACAATTTCCGTTGGTTTTGGCCCAAACGTTGTCATATCAGGAATACCCTGAAATTTAACTGTTAAATCTGTTTTTGTGTGTCTGTTTTTATTAACGTTTGGAAATCCTCTTTGGATTCCCGACCGCCCTGGGGAGTGGCGAGACTTGTAACCCCAAGGTGGTCCATAACTATACTAAACCAACTGTGCAGGGATTACGTAACTTTGTTGCAAAAATAATCAGATAAAAACAACCTTGAAATATTCTAAAATCGTAATTTTTTCCTTATTTCCTTAGAGAATTTAGTAATTCTTTCAGGTTGCATCCATGTTTGCATTTACAGTTACCTGGGGGCCTACCACAAGCTCTTAAAACAAGGTTAAAATAACCTTATTTGTCTTTTGTCCTTCTTTGACATCCGGCGTCAAAACAAGACAAAACACAAATAAGGTTATTTTAACCTTGTTTTAAGAGCTTGTGGTAGGCCCCCTGGACATTCATATATATTGAATCGATACATCGATACAATTAGGAAATGATTGAAACTTTATTATATTATACTATTGCAACAATAGCACCAATGGTAATTAGAAAATCTATGCAATCCTAATATATACTTGAAACTTTTTTTTTTGTTTTTTTTTTTTATTCAAACTTTATTTATTTTTGTACATATACATTAACAACCATACCTAACAATTAATAAAACCTTAAATCTAAATTAGATGAAACAAATTACAGATGAAATAGAATAGAATAGAATAGAATATTATTTATTTGCTTTAAACGTGGTTTACATTAAGGTCTTATATTTAGCAAAAAGAATATTTACATAGGAAAAAAGAAAAAGAGAAAACAAATAAAATAAAAATGAGGAGGTAGCCTTTATAAAAAATATAGCTGTTCCAAGTCGCTGCCAGTGGGTAAAGTGCCCAGAACGCTGGCGGCATTGCCACGCTGTATGGCAATGCTAATCCTCTGACCTAGGTATTCGCCAGCCCTCTGGTCACGGGAAGCGTCGATCAGCCGTTTTGAAATCTCGCGAAAAATTCGATGGGCTCCTGGCCTTTAATTAATTAATTTTTCAAAATGTGTTTCCATCGTCCATAGATACATGTCTCAACATTTCCCATACATAGTTTAAATAGCTCCACTAACTAATAAAAGAGCCAGTTTAAAACTCATCCGACAAACGTCGTGTGTCAACGAGCACCCGCACGATAGCATCTCCGCTCCACTCAGCCCGGGGCGGTCGTGTCGGACCAATAACGCCTTCGCATCGCATCGCGCTAACATCGCGCATTTCTGCATCACGACATCGCATCTCTATAACTGTTTACCAAAATCTGCACAAATTTATATGCACTTGTAAGTCCTATGTAATAGGAATAAGAAAAACAGCGTGTTTGTAATTTTAGTCCGTTTTTTTTCAATGAATTTTGAATTATGACTTTTTGAGAATCGATTTAGGTTATTATTAACCTGGGACCATAAAGATAGAGATAAAGATGGATTCCAACAGTAGGTTGACCACTAGCCTACCTCCACCAATCCGCAGTGGGCACGCGTGGTGGAGTATCGGCCAAGCCCTTTCACCCTCATTTGTGAAAGTAGGCACAGGCCTATAATGTCCCACTGCTGAGCACAGGCTCAGCAGTGGGACATTATAGGCTGATGATGATGATGATGAAGACTATAACGATGCTGGCTTAATTCTTAAACTGAATATAATAATAATATATGAGACATAACTAATATATGTATGACTGAAAGTTGATTACCTTTTTTGTAAATATGTATATTCCTTAGAAAAAACAAAGAATATAATGCGTATGCCATGAATTCCAAATCACCTTCCATTTGAATTTAAAAGATTGCAGTTCCCAAACAAGGTTTGTTTCGACATACCTATATATATAAAATTCTATTGTACGTGTGTATGTCACTGAACTCCTCCTAAACGAATCGACCGATTTGAATGAATTTTTTTGTATGCGTTTGGGTGGCGCCCTGGATGATGCTAAGATCACAAGGCTGCTAGGTTGATTTTTAAATGGAAAGACTTATAGACCGTGAATTAAAAGGACGTTGTGCAGTCCACATTTTAACCTGATCATAGTGCTCATAAAATATAGTTATAGATTTCACAAAAACGCAGGTAAAACAACAATGGAAAAGCTAGTCGAGTATCCGTAAAGCTCGTAAGCCTTCAGGCACGTTACTGAGTGATAGGACTTGAAGAGTTATGTCGACTCTCGTGATAGCCGAGTCGTGAGATCATTGTTATGATTTCGAAACGAAAGTTTAGATCGATCCCAACTGCTTTGTGTGAAATTTAATTTCATACGTTTGAGACGGGCCGCATAAACTGATTTGTTTCGATGATATCCCGACAACTCAGTCACAACTATTACGTACAGTTGTGTATGTTAAAATTGTTCAAAATAAGAAATGGGTATTTTCTTATATATATCACTGGGCGTAAGGACCGGGACAACCGCGCCAAAAAATTGCACCAACGCGTTGGCCCTAAAAAGTCAGTTTAGGGCCAACGCGACTCAGTCGTTTGCGGTCCGCGGAACAGTACGTTCGTTTATTGTTTTTTTTTCTTGTATGTTTGCATTGTATGCATATACAAGGTTACATCGTACGCCTATGCAACGCACTGCGTAGTTCGATCCATTTTAAACAAAATGGCGGTACTGTTTACTTGTATGAAGAAGTTTTTTGTAAAATGTTCCGGTGGGCCTATCCTTACTTTTAAAACATTCCTTACATCCTTACATTGAAATTGGGAAAATGGTAAGCATTAACATAAAAGTTACAGTTAACAGAAAAATTACTTCAATATATCATTCAATTGTTCATCTGTGAACATTACACACATTTATTTATTACCAGCTATTCCCCGCGGTTTCACCCGCATTCTCGGGATAAGAATCCTCTGTTTTTCTCCATACCATAGGCTATCTGCATGCCAAATTTCATCAAAATCGGTTGAGTAGTTGGAGAATCAAAGCGTAATAAACAAACACACTCTCTTTCGCATTCGGTAGGATTATTATAGTTATACAACTATAACTATAAGAAAATAAGTATTTATTTATTGAACGTCAAAGATCAAAGAAATCCTATTAAAAATCAGACGATTCAAACTAAAGTTAAATCAATTAGTCCCAGATCGCAACTGCGCTAAGCAATCGCTGAATTGCTGAACATTTTCAATTTGTGCATAAAATCCTTTAGAATCACACCTTCATTAGCAATACAATCAAGTCCCGGGAAACGGGATTTTCGATTCAGCCAAGAAGAAGTTGGATGTGCCAGAGACGAATGGAACATTGCAGATGGATTTAATGCATTGAAAGCGGAAGTAGATTACGTTTTTATTAAATTAAATACAGTTTTGTTTAATATTTGGTTACGTCATTAGAAGAGAGATCAGCTGATCGTCCCGCAAATTAATAAGCGGCGTCACGGCTCACCATTGCAACCGAGTAAGAAGAATTTAAAAAAGGGGAAGGAGACCCTATGTCCATCAGGAGGACAGTGTGGACTATTAATTATGAAATAAATATGGCAGCGCTCATGTAAAAAGTATCAAGTCTCTGATTCTTACCGAAGTTTATTTTATTTATCATTGAACATGACATATCTACACAACTAATCTATGAACAATTCAGCTAGAATTATCGTATAAATGAATATTTCATACGGTTCGCGTCTCGAGCGGTATATTCCCGATAATTTGAATTTGCGCTACCTCCCACTCTACATCATAGTATATGACAGAGACGGCAGTTTCGATTGAAGACTCGTGTGGAAGTGAATCGGGCCACTGAATTAGGAGACGATAATGAGGGAAGACGGGAGTTTACTTTTCATTTTCCGAAGAGATCTCACTCCTCGCTTGCATACTGCGACGCAAGTTTAGCTCCTAGATTGGGTAAGTTTCAATCGGATGAGGATGGCTTTCTACGTTTCGTTTCCATCCAATGTTTTTGTTTTTGTAAAGTTTTACCTGTATCTAAAACCTATTTTAGAGAACGGAGTTTGAAGCTTTAGTTTAAGGGTTGTGGAAAGTAGTTATGATAAATAGATTAAAAACCGTATTGCATCGGGGTTTGGGTCTTTTTTAGGTTTCCGAACCAAAAGAGTAGAAGCCTTATGGTGCTATCCGACTGTCCAATTGTCACAGCGGTATATTTCAGAAACCACTGATGCTTTTGATTTGAAATTTGGCATAGTTATAAATATTGCTTCATCATCATCAGCCTATAATGTCCCACTGCTGAGCACAGGCCTCCTTTCACAAATCAGGGTGAAAGGGAATGGGCAGATACTCCACCACGCGTCCCCACTGCGGATCGGTGGAGGTAGGCTAGTGGCCAACATACTGTTGGAGTTTTCAAGCCGCCTAGAAGGCCTTCGACTAGCATAACGGACTATCACAATTGAATGATAACCGGGACCAACGGCTTTACGTGCCTTCCGAAGCACGGAAACGCTCGATTTGAAATACCACCAGGCGGTCACCTATCCAGGTACCGACCACGACGGTGAAAGCAAATTAAAAAAAAAAAATCTTTTGCAAAGTGGAAATTGAGGACCGAAATTTCAAAGTGTTAAGTGTTAAGTGATAAGTTTAAATCGGATATCATATGAAAGGACTTTATTTGAACATTCCAAGTTTTTATTTTCTTTTATAATGCGTAGATTGCGTGTTTTAAACATAATTTCATATGAAGTTTTTCTTTTTTTTTGTATTATCGATGGGCTTGCGCTTGACCACAATCCCGCCTGATGGTAAGCGAAGATGTAGTCTAAGGTGGGCTGCGTGATCCCACTGTAGTTACTGCTATAGAAGCTTTATACGAGCTCAGTCCAAAGATAGAAGAACAACTTAAATTGCCTGTTAGTAGCTTTTATCTCTCACAAGTTAAAACTAAAGACGCAATGCTAGAGCGAGTCGCCCGAACACTTTCCACGATGCAGTTTTAAAGTTTCGTGTATCGCAGGTTCGATTATTGAGCTGGAATGTATTTTTGAAATTGACAGTTTGATGATGAAGCGCTCGTGGTGTAGCATGATAAGACGTTCTTAATCGATCGGCAAGTTAAGCTACCACCGTCGTGGTCGGTACCTGGATGGGTGACCGCCTAGTGGTTTTTCAAATCGAGCGTTTCCGTGCTTCTGAAGGCAAGCCGTTGGTCCCGGTTATCACTTAATTGTGATAGTCGTTAAGCTAGTTGGAGGCCTTCTAGGCGGCTTGAAAACACCAACAGTAGGTTGACCACTAGCCTACCTCCACCGATCCGCAGTGGGCACGCGTGATGTAGTAGCTGCCCATTCCCTTTCAACCTGATTTGTGAAAGGAGGCCTGTGCTCAGCAGTGGGACATTATAGGTTGATGATGATGTTATTTTCTGGGGTTCATCACTATTCTTGTCTTAATAGGTAAGTAGGTAGAATATTAGATGTGTATTCTAAGGCTATGGCAATAAGGCTGTATTTCGATATTTTTCTGCTCTAGTTTCATTAATAATAGACTCGTATATCCTCGTCAACGCGATCATGCTGTGGTCCTTTCATTAAAATTTTGGGACATGGGTTGCGTAAAAAATATTTAACAAATATTATTCCTTCGCTCTTTTAGTTTCAGCAAAAAATTAACAGACCTATACAGAAGTGCATTTATTAATTAACCAAATTAAAACATATGCCAACTAGATATTGCCATTGCGTTGCGGATAATATACGAATTAATGAAATATCAAATATATCCGAGCTGCGTGCGGTTGGAACGTAATATTTAAATCGATCCCGCGATAATAACGCGTTCGCGTTATAAATCCAATGCGACCATTTAACGACCGACCGCTTTTCTGACGGGGAGGTGCATTTCAATTATTTTTGTTTACTGCAGATATTATCCGCATGAACAACGTTTTTCATGAGGAAATCACTAGTCTCTCCTGCATACTATTTTGTTTGTCGATCATGTTAAAGTTAGCATGGTTGAATATTCATGTAGATTTGCAGTTTCAAATATATTAATAAATGTGTTTATTCTACATTATTAAGACAGGAACAATTTTGCTGATTTGAACTTTGGATAGACGTTTTAAGTCTCCCAATTGTATAACAGTAGTGGACAACCTAACAAAATATTTTAACGTGAAACAATATTTTAACCAGTTTGAACAACAAAATTTCCCACCGGCATACCTTTAAGTAGGTCAAACGCTCTTATCCCATAACGCTTCTGCATAATAATATAGTACGAAGAACGTATGAGAAGTCTCAAATTGTCAAAGTTGAGTTCTAGCGAATACTTACCAACTTAAATGTGCTGCCAGTATTCGAAAAATAAACTAAAAATATCACCTTCCAACTTTGAATTTGAGGACGTGTTTTTTTTTCCAACGGCAAATGTAAAATTGTATATTGTCATGTTACCTATAATACTTGCTATGTTATATTTTAAGTATCAAATTGAATAATAAACCTTACCTCCCTCAGTTACAGTTTCAAATTGGTTTAGATGACTGCTTAATTATTTTTGTATCTCGGTAAGTCGCATGGGCTCTCTTGAAGTGTCAATTGCTTGACATAGTTGCTCATCGTATATCGCAGTCTCATAAATTTCAAGTGTTGCAGTTAGAATATAGCTCGTATACATATTAGCATAAAGTCGTTTGTTTTCTGAAACAATGTTATGAGTTAAAAGTTACCTGTAATTTTGGAACCATTTACTTTACGAAGTGTAGTTATTTTGGATTGTCAGTGAGTTTTTTTTTAAATGGAAAATGAGGTGCTAAATAGAAGATGAGGATAAGGAGGGCCGACCCCAAGTAAATGGGACCAGGTCGAGAAGGAAGAAGAAGAAGAAGTGAGTTTTTTTTTAAAACGAAGTTTTGCTATAACTGAAGAGATTAACGACAAAGCGCTCGTGGTGTAGCATGATTATCCGTTTTTAATCCGCAGCCAAATAACTTTATGATGTGTAAAGTTGTGTTCCTGCGCGTAAGTAAGTTCGCCAGAGCTCATAGGGGAGGGGGGAAACGTCGTTAACGCGTGAGCGATGCTTCTTGCGTTGCAAGCGTCCATATGGCTACGGTAACCGCTTACCATCAGGTGGACCGTATGCTTGTTTACCGACAAAGTTGTATAAAAAAAAAAAAAAAATGGTTTTTCAAATCGAGCGTTTCCGTGCTTCGGAAGGCACGTAAAGCCGTTGGTCCCGGTTATCACTTAATTGTGATAGTCGTTAAGCTAGTTGGATGCCTCCTAGGCGGCTTGAAAAATTCATTCAGTGGGCACGCGTGGTGGAGTATCGCCCAGTCCCTTTCACCCTCATTTGTGAAAGGAGGCCTGTGCTCAGCAGTGGGATATTATAGGCTGATGATGATGATGATGATGATGATGATAAAGAGATAATTTTGTACTTGGTGGGACAGAACGACAAACAACCCCGAACATTACATATATTGTCGCCCATATATTTCTTTGGTGTCGCCTCTATCAACGCCCGAAACTATGTTCGTACTTCATGTTTGATAGCAGGATAAGTACTATATCGCCAAGATGGTTTCACGATCAGTGAGTAGGTACCTATATACTAAAATTATACACAAAGTTCAAAGTATCGCATACTTGAGCCTCAGTATAGTGTAAACAACCTTATTTGTTTATATTCTCATGATGGCAATGTCAACAACTTTGAAATACCTAGTAAGTATAACGGAATGCTCATTGCAACGTTTCAAATCTATTCATTTTGAACGTTGGTATAAAAGTTCAGCCCAGTTCTTAAATGATATGTTTTTTTAAAGATATTCAAGTTGGGCTATAAATGTACACCTGGGGCCCAAGTCTACTATTTCAATTGTGTTCCAATGATCTCTCAGTGGTCTCAAAATTGTGCCATAATGACACTATTCTGTTAGTAAGTAGACTTTCAAAACTGTAAAATGTCACAATTTTGACACCACTGAAAGTTCATTGGAACACAATTGAAATAGCAGACTTGGGCCCCTGAAAGAAGTTCGTTAATTAAATATTTTTTATAATTTAAAAATAATTAAAACCGAGTTAAGGGCCATAACACACCCTTTCGAAAATGAAACAAGATTCAAAGACGATAGACGCCCACTATTAATAAATTATTTAATATATTTATAATAACTCAATATAATTTCAAGAGAGGTAGAGCGTAGCGTTTATTCGCTCAAAGAGCAGCTCGACTGGGGAAGTACCACCACCTTACAGAATACCGCAGCCAAATAACTTTATGTTGTGTAAAGTTGTGTTACTGCGCGTGAGTAAGGTCGCCGGAGCTCATTGGGGAGGGGGGAAAGGTCGGTAACGCGTGAGCGATGCTTCGTGTGTTGCAAGCGTCTATATGGCTACGGTAACCGCTAACCATCAGGTGGGCCGGATGCTTGTTTGCCGACTTAGTCGTATAAAAAAAAAACTATTAGTACCTATTTTTTGTGAACGAAATATGGGCGTTATTCTAGTTACATGCTGTACATAAACACAAGTAAATAATAACATTCAATATGAAATCTATTTGAGGACTCGCATAATTTATACAAAAGCAGCGATTCTCAATTTCGTTTCCATACATAAATTTTTATACTGAACTCAACTGTCAAAATTCGCGGCGAGATTTCCATAGAGCAGTAGAAGATAACCGTCATAAGTTTTTATTCAAACGAAATTGAATCGGCGCGGAAACGGTTGTGCCAAAAAGAATATTGTAGGTTCGAAATAAAAACGACGCCGAAGCGAGAATTGTTCATTCCGCCGGAATTGTTTATCCGAATGTCGCTGAATTGTGCCAGGTGCTTCGAGAAATCAGGTGTTATGCGAAATGTCTAATATACTGATAAACCAATATGTTTTCTTGCTTGTTTGACAAATAAAAAACTTACTGGCTTTATACTTACAGCTATTTGCAATATAAGAAAGTTAAAAAAAAAATGTGGTTAGTTTTTAATTATCAAATAACATCACTACAATATTCCTTTATGTCAATAAAAATGCTTGAAAAATAAACGATCACTGATGAATAATGATTTAACCCTTAATATTACATTATGATACATGTGTTTAAAGTTGGTTATTAACACTCGAGGTATTAAGCGCATGAGCCGCAGGCGAACGCGTTAAGTGAGCCGACAGTGTAATAATCAATGCACACGCGTTTCATACGACGTTTTTCAACACACTTGCGAGGGAAAAAACAAACTTGTATTTTTTTAAGTAGATTTTTGATAATGATCAACTAGAAAATGAGAACATTAACAAATATGGGGCGCAAGTTTTTTTTTTTGTTTTGACAGCGTTTTCATGTCAAAGTATTTTGCCCGTTTTGGTATACACACATATCACTTGCAATGAGGTACAAACTTATCATAATCGGGATTATACCTTTCATAAAACTGTGCGGTAATGTAAAGTAAAAAGCACTTGTGCATAATAAGCTGCATTAAGATAGTAAAAACGGTGCAATAAATGTCACTTTACGAGCGAGTGTGTTGAAAAATCTGTTATCTTCTATATTACCTAAAAAGAAATTTTATAAAAAAACGGCAATTTTTTTCAACCTGACTATGACATTTATGTGTTGTGTTATGAAAGAAGTTAACCTTATCGCTCGCGCTCCGGAGCAAAAGAACATTGCTGCTTTTATTACAACTCGATATGATATAAAAATATAAATTGTTCACTGCTAAAGTAACACGAGTGTTAAATTTTACATAAACTGGGTTGTTTGCAAGTATTACGCATTAAATTCACACGCCTTTAGAGAAATATCAGATTTTATTTAATAGTAACCCAATAATATTTTATGTAATGTAACAAAAACTCACCTTAATTTTATCCGGGGGTATCCAAAGAAAGAACCTGAAACAAAAAACTAATGTTTATACGCAAAGAAGCCCTCGTGGTGTAGCATTATAAGCCGTTGTTAATCGATCGGCAAGTTAAGCTACCACCGTCGTGGTCGGTACCTGGATGGGTGACCGCCTAGTGGTATTTCAAATCGAGCGTTTCCGTGCTTCGGAAGGCACGTAAAGCCGTTGGTTATCACTTAATTGTGATAGTCGTTAAGCTAGTTGGAGGCCTTCTAGGCGGCTTGAAAACTCCAACAGTAGGTTGACCGCTAGCCTACCTCCACCGATCCGCAGTGGGCACGCGTGGTGGAGTATCTGCCCATTCCCTTTGTGTTCCAAATGTAGGTTTCACATTTTAGTCTACTTAAAATTTGCTATCAATAACTTCTTCATTTATTTCAATGGATTCAACAAAAACCGTATAAATCGTATAATATATTTTTATATCACTACGAGTGAGCTTTTGATACAACTTACGCAATGAATGTAAAGTGGCGCCCTTGAATCCTGATGCCGCAAATATCATCGTAAACATAACTAAAAACTCGGCCCATCTCGGCTCATTTCGGCCCATCCCGCGTTATATCCGTAACGCGTGGTGCGGGTTTAATTCATCGGTTATTGGTCGTATTTTCCGATATTATTCCCGAATATTTTTCGGGTTTTTTCGTTCTATATCCCAGTTCGGACGCTCGTAAAAACCGGGATGATCCTGGCCCATCGATGCTTCACGCCGATATGAGAGATTCCCGCTACGGGTTTTATGTCTCGTTGTAAGTTACAAGAGTTAGCGGGCTTATTATACCTACCTAAGAATTTGGATTAATGTAGAAATTAAATTGATAAATTAGTCATCTAGGCAATACTCTTGGTATTGATAAAGGTGATGGCGGCTAATAGGTACCCATCAAGTGGCACGCCGCCAGTCTACTTATAAGGGCCGCCATACACAGACTGCTCGAGCACGCTGCTGCAACATACTCGGACCACTCTTGCAGTCACAGCCAACAGCTTGAAGCTGCCATTGATAACTTTCGTTGCAGTTGGTTTAACTGCTCGAGCATTTGCAATTTCAATTTTCATTCAAATCAGTAGCATCATGGATTACTTTATGAATTATTTTATGAAGCGGTAACCGTGCGCGACGTGGAATGAAGAGCGCGGGCGGAGGTAACTGCGCGAGAGCAGTCGACAGCTCGAGCAGTCAGTGTATACCTGGCGATTGCTTTACCGCACGATGAAATTTCACCGTGCTGCCAACCGCCCGAAGCAGTTGCAACTGATCGAGCGGTTTGTGTTTTTACGTACGTAGAAGTCTGTAGTTCACTATGCAGTCGCAGCTTGAAGCAGTCGATCCTGATTGCTTAGCCTTAAAAATACGATATTACAAAAGAAAGCATAAATAAGCTAAGAGAGGTAGAGCAGCTTGACTGGGGAAGTACCTCCACCATAGAGTAAGAACAACAGTACCTCGTGGAAAGCGTGTGCTGCAATTGCATATAGATGCGTTGATAGATCGTACTCTAGTTGGTTTACTATCATAAAAAAATACGTTAGGATGTTGTAATTTTTCACCCTAGTAAT
This sequence comes from Achlya flavicornis, assembly GCA_947623365.1. Lineage (NCBI taxonomy): Eukaryota > Metazoa > Arthropoda > Insecta > Lepidoptera > Drepanidae > Achlya > Achlya flavicornis. The sequence continues at coordinate 2,368,955 of OX392468.1, read as the reverse complement.
TTTTTCTCGATAAAAATTATAAATTGGCATTATTTATGTGTATTTAGCGTTGCACATGCCCTTGCTCACGGCAAATACTCTAGTACCTACATTACCCACCTTAAAGAATACCGCAGCCAACTTTATGTTGTGTTCCTGCGCGCGAGTCACCAGTGCTCATTGGGTAGAGTTCGTTGGTAACAAATTTAATAAATTACTTGTTTCTCCTTTTTTCAGTATGAAAACACAGTTTCGTTGTTAGGATTATCTGATTTGTTGTAAATTTGTTGGGTCCATAATACATCACATTAATTAATAGCCTACATCTACTTCCCGCTTTAGCTCTCAAATCACGGCAAGTTGCAATTCCGTGAGCTGAGTAATATTTCAAAAAATTTAAAGTTCGAACCTTGTGATGGCTGGACGTGAGACGTTGATTGAAACCAATATATTTTGGAATTTAATCTATAAGCCAACTTGTTTACTCACCCAGTAAATTCTAAAGGTCGATATTGAAGATTTCTCCAATGATAATATTTTGTACAATATTACATAGTCTTTCTGTAAGATTTTGTTATGTAAGTTATTTTCAATATATGTAGATAGAACCTGGTCATTAATAAAAAAAAATGGATTGCCGTTTTTTTTCTTTTTATACTGCTAAGGTAGCAAACAAGCATACGGCCCGCCTGATGGTAAGCCGTTACCGTAGCCTATGGACGCTTGCAACACCAGGGGTATCACTCGCGCGTTGCCGACCCTAAATATTAATATATATTATTAATATTAATTATAAGTCCAATGTTTAAATCTGTGACATTCGATTTTATTGAAATTAGGCTTCTTTATATACAGGGAACGAATGTGAATCCACGGGACGGAAGCTAGTGGTATGAATTAAAAAGTAAAAACCTTCCAAAAAAAAGAAAGGTACCTAAAGCATAGCTTAATTCGCTCAAAGAGCAGCTCGACTGGGGAAGTACCTCCACCTTACAGAATACCGCAAATAACCAAGTTGAGATCCTGCTAGTGAGAATAGTAGCCAGAGCTCATTGAGGAGGGGGGAAGAATCGGTAACGCGTGAGTGATGCCTCGTGTGTTGCTAGCTTCAATAAGGATATGGTGATTGATTACCATAAGCCTTAAGCTTGTTAACCGACCCCTTAGTATAAAAAAGAAATAAAATACCCACCAATGTCATATTAATAACGAATTATATCCAAGATTCGACCACAGCGCGTTTCTGAGCCCCCTCAAGCCCAGCTTTGAGATATAGCAGAGTATATCCGAGGATAATTCATTTATCCCGCACGTAATCACCTATACAGTCGGGAAATTAGCTTGCCACACAAGTGAGGGACATGTTCCCATCTTACCGGCCGCCGTAACTTGCCCAATTAGTTTTGGAGAAAACAGAAAGCTTACGTGACCGATGTTTTGGAAAATCGGGCTATCTTAGATTAAAGAAACAAAGGGAACATATGGTACTCAGTTTTTTTTTTTCACTAAGCTGCCAGATTGTAAGCGGTTACCGTAGCCTATAGATGCTTACGACACCAGAGGTATCACTCGCGCGTTGCTGTGCACAAACATATTCAACCCCAAAAGTGGTTACTGGGTTGTACTGCAGGGAATAACAATACTACTTCCTAGTTGACGCAATATTATTCAGTTGTAAATGGAGTTCTCGACAGTAAACGTGTAGACATAGGTCAGTTTTCAATCTAATAACTTACGATATAAGTAATTCATTAATTAAATAATTGACAAAACAATTATTAAAAAAATAATTTAAGAAATGTACATAATGTTTTTACATAACTTTCATACCTGATAATGCCTGTGACCTGATACCTGTTCATTGGCTGCCGGTCCAAGCTGGCAAGTATGTATACGTTTGAACTACGTACAACACTACTCAATTCGCATATTTTGTCCATCAGAAAATTAGTCAGGTCTGGCGGCTCTGGGATCTTGCTCCCATAGGGAGTGATTCACGGTATGTGCACGATATACATATACCTACCGGCATTAAAATTTGTATGTTTTTTTTTTAACATTATGATACCTATTTGTATGATTATTTAAGCTATACTATACTTTTACCGGATAGCGAAATATACCGTAATTGGATTACGTAACAGTCACCAAAATATACTTGATTCTTCGGCTTTTTTTCAAGATATCAAATTTTATTCAAGAAATTGTTGCTAGAGACAGTTAAATAAATTAAATCTTTAAATCATTAGTACTGGATGCTATATTAGATAGAGATATTTCATAAAACTTACAATTAAATAACGTAACTTTCTTCAAGTATCTAACTAAATAATCAAAAATAATTTATTCCTAATATTTTTTGAATAGAACCCGAATCAGTGTTTAAAAAAACATTTATAATTACATTTAATTCTGTACCAAACATTAACACTAAAACATTAAATAATATAATTAATTTATAAAAAAAACATCTAATACTGTATCTAACAGTCTACTGTCACAGTCTCGCAGTTCATAACGAAAGATACCAGTTTTGGTACCTACCTGGTGTCCACGTACAGTTTTGATAGTGCATAGACTCCCCTGAGTGCCGTGTGAGGTAACTTTACCAACGCGCGACGTCGGACTGTGGGATATCATCGATTGGAGTCTGTTTTGTCTAGGCAACTAAAATATACTGGCAAATCTTTTCATTGATCATAAGTTTAAGGACGTCCACTGCTGAACATAAGCAGTGGCGTAGCTACCTAGGGGCTAGACGGGGCAGTGCCCCGGGGCCCCCAAGCTCAGGGGGCACCTCGGACTGTAACTTACAAACTAAACAGCTAACTTACAAACTAAAACTAAGACACGCAGAACTCTATATTTTTTGCCCCAGGGTTTTGGTTACCTAGCTACGCCACTGAACATATACTGAGCCACAATAGATTTCATCTACAAACCGTCTAAGACCGCACGGCGGCTCCAAGAGACTTTGACCAACTTCTTTAGAATGTCTAATATTCGTAGACTTTGGGTTTAGTTTTAGGCTTTTTTTAGGGTTCCGTAGCCAAATGGCAAAAAACGGAACCCTTATAGATTCATCATGTCTGTCTGTCTGTCTGTCTGTCTGTCTGTCTGTCTGTCTGTCCGTGTATGTCACAGCCATTTATTTCAGAAACTATAAGAACTATAATGTTGAAACTTGGTAAGTAGATGTATTCTATGAACCGCATTAAGATTTTCACACAAAAATAGAAAAAAAACAATAAATTTTGGGGGTTCCCCATACTTAGAACTGAAACTCAAAAAATTTTTTTTCATCAAACCCATAAGTGTGGGGTGTCTATGGATAGGTCTTCAAAAATGATATTGAGGTTTCTAATATCATTTTTTTCTAAACTGAATAGTTTGCGCGAGAGACACTTCCAAAGTGGTAAAATGTGTGTCCCCCCCCCTGTAACTTCTAAAATAAGAGAATGATAAATCTATAAAAAATATATGATGTACATTACGGTGCAAACTTCCACTGAAAATTGGTTTGAACGAGATATAGTAAGTAGTTTTTTTTTAATAGGTCATAAATTGAAATTAATATCAAATACTCAGGTCTATACTACCATTTACTTATATACCTACAGGTTTGTACGGAACCCTCGGTGCGCGAGTCTGACTCGCACTTGGCCGGTTTGGGGTGGGGTGGGGTGGGGTGGGGTGGGGTGGGGTAGGGTAGGGTAGGGAAGGGTAGGGTAGGGTAGGGTAGGGTAGGGTAGGGTAGGGTAGGGTAGGGTAGGGTAGGGTAGGGTGGGGTAGGGTAGGGTAGGGTAGGGTAAGGTGGTGTAGGGTAGGGTAGGGTAGGGTAGCACCATAGAGTAGGGTAGCACCACGCGAACGAAGTCGCGCCGGGCAGCTAGTTCTATTATAAATCATACAGTTTCGCCAAACTGCACAACGCAGTTTGTTGGCGAAAGAGGCGCTCGGTATAGTACATATAGGTATATATATAGTACATATATATATACGTATTTTATCTTTATAACAGCACAAAACAAATATTTATATAAAACAAAAAAGAATAGAAACTTTAAAAAGAACCACTTGCTGTACTCTATTGGGAAAACTTGAGCGTCCGGGGTAGGAATTGAATAGGTCCATTTTGGCCTTGATGCAGAAACCACAAATTGACCTGAGTACCTAAGTACCAAGCTCCTTAGAACTATAATTAATTAGGTTTTTTTAAAACTCAATAAAGATTCCAGAAGAAAAATTTATGAATTTACGTTTTTAAATTTCTCCTCGTTTCAAAGTCACATAAAAGCGACCTTTGCCAAAATATCTTGTTTCGTAAAAAAATACATCCGATTCATGTTACTTATTGTGTACAAGTTTCCGGAGAAACCTGTTTTTCTGATTATACCACGTTTTATATTACCTTTAAACTGTGCCAATTTGTAGGAAAGTGATCATTATTCCCTTCTTAATAAGATTCAGTAAATATTGTTACAACGGTAAAATAATGTTGTAAATACCATTGTTAGGGTTCCGTAGCCAAATGGCAAAAAACGGAACCCTTATAGATTCGTCATGTCTGTCTGTCTGTCTGTCTGTCTGTCTGTCTGTCTGTCTGTCCGTGTATGTCACAGCCATTTATTTCCGAAACTATAAGAACTATAATGTTGAAACTTGGTAAGTAGATGTATTCTGTGAACCGCATTAAGATTTTTACACAAAAATAGAAAAAAAACAATAAATTTTGGGGTTCCCCATACTTAGAACTGAAACTCAAATTTTTTTTTTCATCAAACCCATATGTGTGGGGTGTCTTTGGATAGGTCTTCAAAAATGATATTGAGGTTTCTAATATCATTTTTTTCTAAACTGAATAGTTTGCGCGAGAGACACTTCCAAAGTGGTAAAATGTGTGTCCCCCCCCCTGTAACTTCTAAAATAAGAGAATGATAAATCTATAAAAAATATATGATGTACATTACGGTGCAAACTTCCACTGAAAATTGGTTTGAACGAGATCTAGTAAGTAGTTTTTTTTTAATAGGTCATAAATTGAAATTAATATCAAATACTCAGGTCTATACTACCATTTACTTATATACCTACAGGTTTGTACGGAACCCTCGGTGCGTGAGTCTGACTCGCACTTGGCCGGTTTTTTTTGTAAACGAAGTGCCAGACAATAATGCGGTAATATTATACTTTATGATAATATAAATTAGGTTAAAATTTAATTGGAGATAATTTGAATCTCATGTTACTCGATTGTTTTTCATTACAAAACTTCATTCATATAGGTACCTAAATGCCTAATTACTTACCTATAAATATTTCCATAATATCTTTACTTTTGTAAGCTAGACACAGGTTTACTTAACATGAATTTAAATAAAGCGCCGATCTGGTGCGAGTCGGACTCGCCAACTAAAATTCCGTACAAGTTACTTTGTTGATCAACTTCAATTGCATTGCTTTGAAATTATTAGTAGGTAACAAGGTAGGAAGCGCTCGTGGTGTGGCATGATAAGCCGTTCTTAATCGATCGGCAAAATAAGCTACTACCGTCGTGGTCGGTACCTGGATGGGTGACCGCCTAGTGGTATTTCAAATCGAACGTTTCCGTGCTTCGGAAGGCACGTAAAGCCGTTGGTCCCGGTTATCACTTAATTGTGATAGTCGTTAAGCAAGCCTTCTAGGCGGCTTGAAAACTCCAACAGTAGGTTGACCACTAGCCTACCTCCACCCATCCGCAGTGGGCACGCGTGGTGGAGTATCTGCCCATTCCCTTTCACCCTCATTTGTTAAAGGAGGGCTGTGCTCAGCAGTGGGACATTATAGGCTGATGATGATGATGAATAAGGTACAACAAAATGTTAATTTCCTTACATATAAAAATTCAAATTAAATAAAAATTAATTAAATAAAAATTATTAATTTTAGTATTCAGCTTACCACTTCATAGAGGACAGAAAACTTTGAGTGGAACCCTAAACATAACTTGAAAGCCGGGAAGGCTTTAAAGTTTACCGCCCATCCGTTTCTTATCGACGATTCGATATCTCTATTTCTATCTAACAAATAGGTGTCGGTGCCAAACCAATATGGTAAGCAGTTGCCAAATCGCGTTAGAGGAAATGGTACAATACAATGTCAGACACTGGTTAGAATAATAATTTTGTAGCTACAAAATACTTTGTCCTTGAAACCTTGTTGTCTATGAATAATAATTGCATTTTTTTATTTTAAGAATTGTTTTTTGATTGATCGGAATGTAACATTCCGAGCAATCTTAAAATTTAGGTTTGAGTATATTTAATTTTTAGATTTTTTTTATACGACTTATGCCTGGTTTCTATAAACAAAAACGAATCGGTTTGCTTACCAATGGTAGGTTTTTTTATTGCTTACCTGGGCATATAGATCATTTCGTAAGCTAATTTTACCTGTGATAGCTACTTCCATATGGGAGGGTCTGCTATGCAAAGCTTTGACGTCTTTGCTTTATTATTAGTAAAGATATAAGAGTCTTAATGTTAACCGATAACGGTCCGTACATTATAGGAATCGGCCATAAGTCGGTAAACAAGCATACGGCCCTCCTGATGGTAAGCGTTACCGCAGCCATATGGACGCTTGCAACACACGCAGCACCGCTCACGCGTTACCGACCTTTCCCCCCTCCCCAATGAGCTCTGGCGACCTTACTCACGCGCAGGAACACAACTTTGCACAACATAAAGTTTTTTGGCTGCGGTATTCTGTAAGGTGGAGGTGTAATTATAATTCGAAGTAAAAACATTTCGTAGGATACTTAATTAAACACACAAGCAGAAGAAAATACATTAAGACAGGATAGTTAAAAGCTAAGACCGGGTCAATATTCTCCGTATATTTTTGCCTGACGAAAGACAATATGGACGGCCTTAGATTAGTTAAATGTTTTACACGTCGGTGGTCGTTTATACCCGCCATTAAGCGTGTAACGGTTATGTCGGGTCGAATGGACCCCGGTGACGTCGGGTTAGATCAACCTATAGATATATATCATTGGTTTATTGGGTGATTTTACATTATGGGCTTTATATGATTTAGCTCAAGGTGTTATATTATTTTGCTTGTTGATAATCATTCGCTGGTGTGCCTCAACAATTGCACTTGAGTGTCAGTTCCTTCTAGGCCTCTAAGTGTAGTCATATTTTTGACCGAGCGAAGCGTCTCCGTTTCAGGTTGGGCAAAAATGCCTTCGTATGTCCGTCGGATATCCAGCTGTGCTCCTCTGATGATGATATGAAAACTAATATAACAACTACCTAAGTGCTGGTCGAATATCACGGCACTCGGCTATTAATGACATTATCCGCAGGGCTCTTGTTGTCGCTAACGTGCCTTCCGTACTGGAACCAGTCGGTATTGCGCGGGGCGATGGCAAGAGACCGGATGGTATGTCTTTGATCCCTTGGAGTGTCGGCAAGTCGCTGGTGTGGGATGCCACATGTGTCGATACACTCGCGCCATCTCACTTACCGGCGACTTGTAAAGCTGCAGGGGCAGCGGCGGCCAGTGCGGAAAATTCAAAATTCAAAAAATATGCATCGATTGGACCCAATTATATTTTTATGCCTTTTGCGGTCGAGACCTTGGGACCATGGGGGTCAGAAGCTCGCCGTTTTGCTCGCACCTTGTCTTCAAAATTGATCGAGACCTCCGGAGACCAGCGGGCGGGGAGCTTTTTCCGCCAACGCGTCAGCTTGGCTATCCAAAGAGGAAACGCTGCCAGCCTTCTGGGAACCTTGCCGTTAATCGGAAGCAGCGGCAGGCTTGAGGAAATTTTCTATATATAGATTATATTTTGTAAATATAGATTGTATTTTGTACATATTTGTTGTTAATAAATAGTATTCAATAGACTAACAACTACCTATGTGAAAGTGGGTTAGCTTGTTTGTTACGTTTTTTATGCCAAATCACTGTCATGAATAAGCAGAGGAATAACTGGGACCCTGTGAATATAAATATGTCAAATTTTAGGGGATTGACGAGTAGCCTTATTTTTAAATTACGGAATTCTTAGAATTCCTTGGAGTATTGTTCTGTAATCCTTCTAGGGATGAGTAGCGAATGATGGGTTCTGATCTAACATTAGGATCACTTCATCAGAAATTAGTTAAAAGAGGTCTAGCGTAGTTAGTATCCAATTGGCAGGTTTAAACATATAGGAAAAAGACGCTTTATGCTCTAACCTGCGTTCACACCGTACAAAAGGTTGTTGGATACTGTAATATTCAGAGAAAGCTATTAAAACATACGCTACTGCGATGTAAGTTAGTATAACGTACTTGAACTTGATGGAGTAGACTCAAGTCTATCTCAGACTTGTAATTAAACGGATATTACGTATAAATCAACCCGTACCGTTCTACGCGACTTATGACGTCACTCATCTACCTGTCTCACCCTGTCTCTTAGTCGATATTTTAACTATCCTTAAATAGCAAGGCCGTATGCTTGTAGCAAACAAACATACGGCCCACCTGATGGTAGGCGGTCACCGTAGCCTATGGACTCTTGCAACACCTGGGGTAGTTCTCTGATTTATCTGATGGTAAATGTCGTCGATTTAGAGTTTCTCATCTAAACATTACATAGTCAAGATTTAACAAGGTTAAATAAGCACAGAAAGCATGATTTCAGTAATTAAATAAATTAACATCAAAATTATTTTACTGAAAACCCAATGTGAAAACCATTATTTCTCAACCTTCCAATCTCTATACCGAAACCAAAGTAGGCACTATATAATTATAGTGATATACAAAGTAGTTTATATATAGTGCACATCTAAAATAGACGCGTTTCAATAATGAGCACAACTACCCACAACGTAATCGGATTATTCACACTCTGTATATCAAAATGTGGAAGATCAAACAAAGCCGCTTTCATGAGTCGTGGAAATAATCAAATAGTGTTTTTTGTAGCCGTTGGGTTCCAATCCTAAAATGAAAAGGTTTCGTGATGGAAAACATCATGAAAAATAGCTAGCACAAGTGTGTTTAGGGTGTTTCTCTGGACAACCAGGGGCTCTACCGCGTAACTTTGGTGGTGATCGTAACGAACACCACTAATGAATTTAATCCAATCAGGGCCTACGAATGGTCATTGTCGCGTCGTAACGCGTGCGCGTCATTGGTTGAAATTATTAATGGTGTTCGTTACGATTACCACCATAGTTACGCGGTAGAGCCCCAGTTGCCTACTAGGCTTTATAAAGGTTGGCATGTGCAGTGCCGGCACTAGATTAGAGCGAGAGGAGCAATCTTTCTAGACTTCAAGAGGCCTGGGGCGCCAAAATACCAAAATTTAAATTTAAAATCATTTATTCAAATAGACCCTCGCAGGCCCTTATGAAAAGTCTGACTCTAATACTCTAATAGCGGTTCGGAAGGTTGCATTTGCTGAGAAGAGCCGGCAATAAACTCAGCAATTACACTTTTAAAAACAAGCTTAGATTCATTACCTAAATAATATTTACATTCTAATCGCACTGACAACAATTGCGTGCCCCGGCGCAGCGGAAAAACTAAAAGTAGACTGAATCGATATTTAATAAATAAATAGCAAACTGAAGCAGATCAACCCCCACAAGCAGCACCTGTTCACAAGTATGACGCGTGTGGCAGCCATCGCCCTCCTCGCCATATTGGAGGGAAGTGAGCGACCCGTCTCACAGTGAAAATGTTGATGGCGCCTTTTGATTATGAGAAGCGCGGGGCTACGAGGCGGTGGGTCGGTCGACGCGGGTGGACCAAAGGGTGCCAAAAGACTCTCTCTACCCTGATCAAGGGCAAGGGTCGTCACTGCATATGAGCAATCTCCCTGGTATTTCTAAGGTCTATATGTGACGGTAGCGACTTAGAAGGAAAACTAGTACTACGTGCTCGTTCACTAACTAGATGGTCCGATCAAGTTTTACACGGTCGTAAGGGATCATCCGCTCTTGAAGCAAACCCGATGCTGACCAGGATCCTCAGACATGAGGGAACGATTATAGAGAGAGAGCACAACTTAGACATCGGATAGATAGATATTAATTTAAGAGAGGTAGAGCATAACCTTTATTCGCTCGAAGATCAGCTCGACTGGGGATGCACCTTACAGAATACCGCAGCCAAATAACTTTATTTTTTGGTAAGGCACTTATGAACGTTACATACAGTTGAATTTACCACCGGTTCGAAATACACTTAAACTGAGAAGACTCCGGCAAGAAACTCAGCTATTGGTGTCAATATTTTGAACCTGCACCCTTATGATAATACACCTGAGCTCTATTATTCATATAACAAAGATAACCCTTAAAAATAAACCTTAATAACAATTTAAATAAACATTAAGCTTATGAAGTCATTATGTATTAACAACAATGAGTATACCCGGGTATTATTCAGGTCAGCGGGGTAAAAGCATCGCTTAAGTGACCTTCTCAGCGCTCCTAATGTAGGGCCATCCCTTTATTAGACGCTATAATTATTTACTCGATCATAATTATGTAGAAGTGAAATGGTGCCACATTTTAATGATCAAAATGTGTTGAGTGGAAGCATCAAAGCGGGCGGTAGAGAAATGCTAGTCCTTTGTAAATTAATTTAAAATAAAGACGTTGAAGTTTTATTTTGTAGTACAATTAAGTCTGAAGATGAAGTTACTTAGAATATTGTTCAGAAAACAGCCTCGAGATAAACTAAATTATTTATAAAAATTACTTCAGGTTTTAAATTGTCTGATTCCAAAACACGGCTTTCGTGGCGGTTGAAGACTGCGGGCTGCCAGTTTAAGTTTCAAAATGTTCGCTAAGTTACTTCTTGAGATTGTTAGAAAGATGTAGAGAGTGATTTCCCAAATAAAATTGGAACTGTAAATGATCTATTATTTATTTATTCACTGCTTTCAAATTTTGGCCCTGTGCAGTGTCACTAAAAATGCTTTTCCCGATTATCAAATACAACTATTAATTCAAGTTTTAATTGAGATAAATAGTTGAATTTGAATATTAGACCTATGACATAAGTTTTATTTTCGATGACTACAATATCTGACTTAAATTGATTTTAATTGTATTCGGACCTGTCTTTCCCCGACTCATCTTTAGGTTTTTTTTCTGACATCTAGACGACCTTTACAGGGTCGGAGATAACGATGGGGCGAATGCGTAAAGTGCTCAGCCAGCGAGGGGAAACAAGCTCAAGGCCACCACAAATGAGGTTCGAACCTCGACTTGGGCAATTGGTCGGAGTGCTGATCAGATAATTTCTCGAAAGAAAAGAAATATAAAGGGTGACTGGTAATTAGTAAACGATACTTAGACACGTGATTATACTCATGATAACAAACAACTTTCCCAATGGGTCTTTTACCGCTCCTCTACCAGAAAAGATTTGAAAGAACTCTTAAAAAAGATCTAGTAGATATGATACTTTATTACAACGTAAAAGTAGTTTTTTTTTTGTTTGCATTGTAATTATATCTACAGCGTATCCTAATTCATGCCTACAGAAAATGTTATATCACGCACTTTTACCGACCGGGCAAAAGATGGCGCGATATTTATTTAATGGTGCCGTTTCGCTTTTAATAAGGCGATAAACCAGGCTTGGGGTGACGAAAAATGGCGTCATTAAACTTCTAAATTCGCCACGTTGAGTATAATCTCACTGTGGGGAGCCAGTTTGGATATTTTTAATTATATAGTCATGATTGGTGGTTGATTTGATTAGTGGCATATATTTAAGCCCGGTTGTAGGTAATATGGGAGTTTATAAGTTTATTAAAGGTCCTTCTGGGCACCCCTGATTGCTCAGTTGGTTTCGTCCATATTCAGGTTCCTGAATCCTCCGTCCATATTCTTGGACGGAGGATTCAGGAACCAATGTTTTCGTAGGAAAAAGTATCTGTGTATGATTTATCAATGTTTGTATCAAGTTTTATTCAGGTTCAGAAGTATCAATGTGATTGGTAAACAAATATTTGCACAAATGTTTGTACACTTATGTTACTGTTAGGGGTATAAGTGAAAATTCAAGGCATATTCCAATCCACCATCATAACCTTATCTACAAAACATGAAATCAATCATCCATTTCCATATACTATTATGTGATCAATAACAATATACTAACGTAAAAACCACTCCAATTTACGAACCAGGAAACAAAATACCCGACTAAATCAAGATATACATCTTCGTGCATGTTTACTCAGTCGCAGGTGCTCTTACATTCAATATACTCCACTTTTTCCACTTAACGTAGGCAGCTAAACCGGTCCTTATTAGCAGTAACAATATACTAACACCTTTTTGCCCTTACCCGACTTCATTGCGAGGGATTACGTCACTCTGTGGAGTAACTTTCAGAGGCTCATAAGTAACTTTTGCTGTTTACTTGGGAGATTCTAAGTTAACCAAGTTGCGAGTTTGGCCTACTGGTAACAATGTGCATTTAATGTAGCATATTTTATTTTTGGTATGTGCTCATGGGCATTTACAATACAGTGGGACTGCCGATGAGCAGTTAGCCATAAAATGCTCTTCTTATGCCCGTTTTGAACCCCATTAATGAGACAAGTGAAAAGAAGCAATGTGTAAATTGTAAGTACCGAGATAGACGAAAGCGTTTTTAAATTCCTTTGCATCAGTGGGCAATTCCCAGCTGAGTACAGTGAGGTTAATGAGGTTACCAAAAGCAGAGGTAAATTGTAGGTGTTCAACTTCACAATGTCCGTTAATTTCTTATTTTTCTCTTTCGGTGAAGGTCTTTCCGGACTTACAGTTTATGTGAGTATACTACTACTGGGTAAGATTGCTTCTTCCTTCGCATCTTCATCAACTTTAACGGGGGAAGTCATCGGTTCCAAGAATCTAGTAGTTAGTTATGCAGCTTGTATTGAGAAAAGATAGATTGGGCTAAAATTATACATATTTCTTCCCGTGGTTGACCCCACAGCCCACACCCTTCCAATCATTAGAGGGGTGCATACTCAACTAGGTCATAACAGCATCGTTCGTACCGTTTAAAGGCAATTTCTCATCGCATCCCAGTCGCATTGTTACTTATAACACAGCCTCTATACAGCTGTAAGTAATCTTGCAGAAAGGCTTCGCGTCTGCCTGTGACATACTTATTATGTGGCCATGAAAATTGCGATATAATTTCTTTACTTTGTTAATCATCATTTATTTGCAATCAAGTGAAGTGGATGAAAAAAAAATGTTGAGTGGTCACAGAAGTAATATACAGGTGTAAGTGTATATTCATAACAGTAATCCACATTTTTGGTACTCGGCGCACAGAAAGGCGCGGCGGAAGAGAAAATTTTATATTATTAATATTAGAAAGGGACGCACAATGATAAGACCTTCATTGAGCGCTGGCGGTGACATGTTGGTTATGTTTGTATGTTTAATTCAATAAACTTGGAAACAATTTGGTATGAATTTTGAGTAATTTATTTTGAGCTGAAACTTTTTTGAGAGTCTGTACTTGATGTAGTATTTACCCCTTTCGGAATTTACCCTTTTTACACCCAGTATAGACATGCAAAAGTTACAAAATACAAGATTAATAGAAATACAATAATCATTATATCCTGGGAATTTAATTAATCTAACATGATAGTTGTTTTTGAGAATAGTATATCAATAATCATATTAATATGTCAATGTTATCTTTTAATGTAGTGTTTTTGGTATTCACCAATGTAAAACTCTTATTTATAAATATGTATCTACAAATCACAATCTATATATAGAAAATTTCCTCAAGTCTGCTGCAGGTTCCCAGAAGGCTGGCAGCGTTTTCTCTTTGGATAGCCAAGCTGATGCGTTGGAAGAAAAAGCTCCCCGCCCGCTGGTCTCCGGAGGCCTCGAGCAATTTTGGTGACAAAGCGCGAGCAAAACGGCGAGCTTCGGACCCCCAATGAAATATTTTTTGTTCAACAGTAACCATTTTCAAAGTGAACTTAATTACAGGCAATGTTTTTATGTACCTATTCTGCAACACATTGCGTAGCAGTTCCTTCGCAAAAAATACTGTAGAAGCTTTGCGCACCAAGACCAATCTGTTTGCAGTTCTTGTATTTCTAGGATAAATGTTAGTTACATCAGACAGAGAAAGAAACATTTCTCAAGACAAGTGGTGACGACGTCAAGCGCTGAGTGAGACAGCCTCCCACCAGACGGAGAATCGCTGGAAACCGCTGGATTTTAAAAGCCAAAGTGGAGTTGGGGGATTATATTCAGTAGAAAACATTCCTAGCCTGGATATCATGTGAGGTGCGTTAATTCAGTAATTAGTTATAGTCTATTGGTTACTCAAATAAAACGTTGCCAATCCGAAAAGCAAACGCTTATTTCATGGCACTAAGCCTTTCTCGACATTTAATATGTAACTTAGCGAAATTTTAAAAAAATTATTCAAATAAAAAAAGCATAAAGCCACAGAAAGTATAATTTTACCATCAAAATTCGGTACACACATCAAAACTTATTTAAACAAAGAAATCCTCACTAAACACGGGTTGTCTCCATAAAAACAATGGATAGGGAATTTTAAAAATCCTCCGAACCCAAAGTTAAACAAATTAACGCATTTAATTCAAAATCGGTCAACCTTCACCTGAGCAGGTAGCGGCGCCTCGTGTCCACAAAAACCCATATCCCTTTAGGGTTCTGTTCGCAAAGGGTCCAAAAATCACTTAGTTTTAAAAATATCCACTGTCTATGAGTCACTGTACAAAATGATTTAAAAATTGCTGACTCGCTGTGAGTATAAAATGCAATAATTAGCAGGTGGTTGAATGCGTTTAAGAATTATTTTCCTCTCTGAATATGAAAATAGGGGTTCGAAACCTTCTCTGTAAGATCCCGACTCGCATTTGACCAGTTTTTTGTTTCTGTGTTAATATTGTCGGGGGGAATTAGGGAGACAAGGATTTTTCGGTAATAATTTAGCTAAATTCAGGTTTAAGCGTGTATAATTTTTGTTTGAATATCAGCTTACAATGTCCCGTTGTCCCGAAGGATGTAGGACGTTGGTATCAGGTATTTATAAAGGTACTGCGAAATAATTAAACATTGTACATTACGTGTCCTGCACATGAAATTTATAACCACTGGTAAATCTGACGTACTTTTTTTTCATATGCAAATCACTTACAAATTCGCAAATTTTATTATTTCATTTCAAATTCATTAGTGCTTAATCAGATTACAGAACAAAAGGAGTGCTTATATGACATCTAAATACAATTCAAAAATATTTGTTCAAATAGACCTACTTTAATACCCGTTCGAAAGGTTGCTGAGAAGAGCCGGCAAGAAACTCAGCAATTACTCTTATAATATATCTTTTACATTAAGATAAAGATCGTTACTATAATTATTTGATTTTATATAGCTCGCAGAATCGGTAAGTGTTCATTGCGCCCCATCAGCCAAATATCAATTGAAATAAGGCTGGTTGCAAGCAAGAATCAGCAAACAAGTGGGACAGTCTGCCACCAGATGGACCGACAACCTGATAGTCACTGGTAACCGCTGGATATTATGGGCTCATTTGTTGTGGAAACTCTATGAGTGACGTGTAGACTCTCCAGTAGCAGATATTTCTGGTAAAATAATGCTCACATTGAAGAAAATAGTTTCTAGTGCAGTTATTTCAGCTCCCCCATTCGTTAAAAACAGCCTCCAGCCGAATACTCAGTCTTTTGGTGTATTCTCATATATTTTACTCCATTGTCCAACTTTTTTTTACATCCACTCACTCCTGGCAATAAATTAACGAGTTTACTGTCTGCCCTTTTGTCTCGGCAAGGCTCGGCAAAGCTCGACTAGGGGGGGTTGCCGTTTGCATTTATTTGCAAAAACTTACTTAGTTATTTACGAGTTCTTGTATTGCTCAGGAAGTAAAGGGTTTTGTTTACATTATTGCAGTTGAGAGTTTGATGATTGATGATTTTAATGTTGATGACAGTCTATCTCTAATAGCGATAGTCAACAACTCCATTTAAATTAACTACCATAGAGATTCTCTAATTTCAATGGAGGTTATATTATAGTATTTTTTTTTGATAAAATATACCCTAAGGGGCTGCAAAAACGTGTCTTATTTCGGATACAAGTTACCAACGAATATTTGATTTCTATAGAACCAGTATGAAATCAGCCACTCCCTGCGCAGACGTAAAATGTGTCCGATCGCCGCTACAGGCCACATCAACTATGGTTTCCTGTGAGGTGTCCAGTGTCGGTAACAAAAAGTGTCCGACACAAGACACACGTTTGCGCGGCCTCTAAAAACGTCACCATACAACCTTCGAAATTTTGTAATCATGACATAAGGAGCAAAATATTTATTTCCAAGTATTTGCACACATTTTACATTATTCCTTTAGACGGCGCGTTTTAATGTTTCATAAAATGCATAAACATTAAATTCTAAAATGTTTGAGTGCACACACGTAATATTATGTTAAAATGTCTTCCCTTTGAGTTATATTGTAATTCTGGTATGTTGACATGGATTATCATAAATATTCAAGCGACCTGTCTATTGCCTGCGGCTTTCCTTGCATAAAATATAAATGTGAATAATATAAGTATGTTGTTTTAATACTTAGGTTTGAATACAACTCTATAATTTGTAGGTATTTTATAATGTGGACAAGTCTTGTGTTAAATATTATACCTTAAAAAATTTATATTATGTCTCACGGCAGTTAGGATTTTTAAATTAAATTAAAAAAAAAAATGTTATTGAAAATTATCATTAGCAATAATGCGGATCTTATTTCTCGAAGATTAATTCTTCTAGATGACCTCCGTTTTGTTTCTCGCACTCGTGGATTCTGTTCATTGCATTTTGCATAACCCGCCGGAGTAGAGCAGGCCCAATTTGCGCTTACTTCACGACTGATATTTTCTTTTAGTTCCGCGATATTCCTCGGAGTATTGCTCTTAAGGTACATACGGGAAAGTCCACTGGTGTCAAATCTGGGGATCGCCATGCGATATCACCAAAGCGGGATATTAATTTTTGAGGAAACAGCTCATGATTTTGTTCCATAGAGGCTCTTGCAGTGTGGGAAGTGGATTCATCTTGCTGTAACCACGTCCGTGAACTATCGCATGATGTTCTCGAAGCTATGGTATAAAATAATTGGATATCATTTGTCGATATGCGTGACCAGTAACAGCTACAGTTGCACCTCCCGCATTTTCAAAATATATGGCCCGTATATGGCCTGATTATTCTATTCATTGACAGAACACACCACACTGTCACACAAATGTGAAAAAAGTGTGTGGCAAAAACCCTAACCATAGCCTTTGGGCTATGCAGCGGTGTTTCATGTTTTTGCCTGGGATTAGTATGTGAGAAAAAGTGACAACTCTGTTTATTTACATATCCATTTAAATGGAAATGTGCTTCATCACTACAAATTACACTATTCAATGTGTGTTTTTTGATAATATAAGAGTCTAATTAAAAAGTTCTTCTTATTTTTTACCAAGGTATCATCATCCCTATTACCATCAGTCGAATGTTCGATTCGACTGATGGTAATTAGGGATGGTTCGATTTAGAATATACATACTATATACTATACTGGGTGGAGATTTCGAGATGGCATATTTTCGAAACCCATGTTGGGTTATGCTGAAAAACTTTTTCTATGGGATTTTTCTAACGATCAACCTTGCTCGAACATAATGTGTTTGTGCTATAGTAAAAGTTGTTCAGAATGACTAACCAAACATAGGTTTCGAAAATATGCCATCTCGAAATCTCCACCCGGTATTGGTAATTTAACAAATACCACGGATGAGCCTACGTATTACTACAAATCATATTAACGTAATTGATACTCTTACACTATCATTATTATTGATCATATCCCAATATTTCACTCGTGACAAAGAGGCATGTGTGTCGAAACCAGAAACTGCCGTTTCCTTATCTCACTTTTAAAAGCACTTGACAATTGAATGAAGCAGCCAATATGACATAGTATTGTGACATTATTGTTCATTGTAAATAACTGGTTGCTCAAACGGTATCCACAAGAGGTATAGATTTCCTGTCTCCAATGATGAAGTTATAGAAAGATCAAGATACTAAGGTATTCCTAAAAGTATGCGATGAGTTTCGCAAGCATTTACTACATTTGAAATTGCTGAACAAATACAAATTAATTTATAAATAAATAGGGAATTTACCGGCGACTTGGAAAGCCGCAGGGGCAGCTGCGGCCAGTGCGTAAAATTCAAAATTCAAATAATATGCATCGATTGGACCCAATTATATTTTTATGCCTTTTGCGGTCGAGACCTTGGGACCGTGGGGGTCCGAAGCTCGCCGTTTTGCTCGCACCTTGTCTTCAAAATTGATCGAGACCTCCGGAGACTAGCGGGCGGGGAGATTTTTCCGCCAACGCGTCAGCTTGGCTATCCAAAGAGGAAACGCTGCCAGCCTTCTAGGAACCTTGCCGATAATCGGAAGCAGCGGCAGGCTTGAGGAAATTTTCTATATATAGATTGTATTTTGTACATATTTGTTGTAAATAAAGCTATTTATAAATAGCTTGAGATATTCGTCGGAACGAACATAATCTGAAACCAAACCAGACAGAGCTCGTATTATGAACATTTCAATGGAAACGTTTATTCATTTTTATGTTGTTTAGCCTTTCATCATCATCATCAGCCTATAATGTCCCACTGCTGAGCACAGGCCTCCTTTCACGAATCAGGGTGAAAGGGAATGGGCAGATACTTCACCACGCGTGCTCACTGCGCATCGGTGGAGGTAGGCTAGTGGTCAACCTACTTTTAGAGATTTCAAGCTGCCTAGAAGGCCTCCAACTAGCTTAATGACTATCACAATGAAGTGATAACCGGGACCAATGGCTTTACGTGCCTTCCGAAGCACGGACACGCTCGATTTGAAATACCTAGGCGGTCACCCATTCATGTACCGACCACGACAATGGTAGCTTAACTTGGCGAGCGCTTCTTTAATATTGATGAATATACCTGCAAGTTGACCATTCTAAATATTATTATGAATAAATAAAAAAAAAAATGTACATTTAATTTTAGACTATAACAGTAAAGATGACTAGATGAGAGACTAATTAATGTTAATATCTAGACGTATAAACATTGGTAATTGTATTACTTAATATGATATGTGAAAGCTGTTTGTTCCTTTAATAAATAAAATATTGAAGCAGGCCAAGACGATAAAATTCTAGTCATCTTCAGCAGTAGACATCCCTGAGATATGGTTAATAGTGGTGAAATTCAGGCAAGGTACGCTTTATATTTTTCAGGAACAACTTTTTTACTTCCTCCAGGGAACGACAAAATAAAATCAAAGAATTTTTCCAACTTTTAAAACTCATTTTCAATTACGAAGCAAACAAAATTAACTAACTTACCCCTTCCGGTTTATACAGCGGACTCAAAGTAACATTGCGTTCAAAACATAGCAATTTAAAAAATCTCCCCTTCACTTAAAGTTTATTACTTAGCTTGGAATGAAAGCATTTTAAGGAGTCTAGGTAAGGCAGGTATTTGGTGCATTCGAGCGGTCGACTCAAAGGGTCCGCTTGAGGCTGAGGTACTCCTCGTTATGGTAACCAGGTGGTTTTAATGAGGAGGACAAGTCCAGATCAACTTTTAGTTTTGGCACATAACTGAAAATATTCTTAAATTATTAATTACACTTATCGGTTCCCAGAAGCTTGATCACTGTTAATCTTAATGTATGTTCGATGTGTAAAATTATAGCAGTAGTGTTGATCATATAATTAACTTTGGTTCTTTCGTCAGAAACTGGCAGTAAATAGGTTAGATATTTGATCGTCATTGATTGGCACTACCCTGTAAGCTTAGTACCAAACCGGCCAAGTGCGAGTCGTAGGTACTCGCACACCGAGAGTTCTTTACTTGTGCTACATGGCCTTGCTTCTTGCCAAATTTCTTGATACTAGGTCAACGGGAAGTACCCTATAGGTTTTGATTGCCTTGCGATCGTCAAAATAAGCGCCATAAACGGCCGTATCTTTTGATTGCGTTGACTTAGATGTTTGATTTTTTCACTGCATCAAGGGATTGCATATCTGAGTATTTGATAATAATTTCAGCTTGATACCTATACGCGTTCTTGAGGAAAAGGGTCTTGACAGACAAACAGACGTAAAACAAATTGATCCTATAAGGGTTCCGTTTTTTTTCATTCGAGTTATGGAACATTAAAAAAAAACTTGTCATAACTGCATCAGATATTTGATTGACCTGACCAGTATTATTTTAACAAAAATTAAATTCCTAGTTTATCCTGAATTTTGCCTACATTATGGAAGTAACACTGGTAAAGGAATTTAGTGTTTAATGACTGGCCAGTGCGGTGCGGACGAGCAATGCCTCGCTAAGCGGATTTGCCGATGCTAGACTTAATACTAACTCGACTACATACTTCGTTCTCTTTGATAAACCTCTGTGACAGATTGATAACTTCATTTCTTACCGTAAAGGGAATGTCTGGGTAGGTAATTTACGGGTTCTAAGAAAAAAAAAATTATACTTCCATTGATCCTTGTTTAAGGTTAAAGGACTCCAGAAGATATGTGTAATAGCTTAGTTCATATTCGACGACGATTTCTTATTTTACATCATCTTGAAGTACTACCTAACTACAATATACTCCTGTAATTCAAATTTAATTAACGAACTACCTTTAGAAGTCTGACCTACCGATATTTATAACTGAACACAGACTATAGGTCGGTTAACTAAAGCTGGCACGTTCAACACATGTTCACGTCGCACTGCATGCGCCGTCATGCATCTGTCCGTCTCTCTCGTGCGCGGTCACGCTTGTGAGTATGAAGGAGACAGTTATTGTTTTGTCAATAATATAATAAAACATACCGTATCCTGAAATTGCATATGTGTGAGTACTGTGAACGTGCCAGCTTTCGTTAACCGACCTGTACCACGCGACACCAAATCAGTTCTCAGTTGATACAAAATTTTCGCTATTTGTAATAATTTACTTTATTAAATCGACGTGTTGACTAGCCGTAAACAAGTTCTAAGCTGTGTGGGCTAACAAAAGAATTGGCGTGGCAGCAGCTGCGAACTATAGTAACTGCGGTTTGGCACTTCGCAAATACGTTTTTGTACGATCCGAGTTAGCGAAGCGCGGGCTGTCTTCAAATTGAATATTCGAGTGTGTTGTTATTAGTGCGAAATTGTAAATTGATTAAGAAGGCAAATCAAAACATGTAACGTTACTCGAACTTGGGTCAATTCCTTATTATTGAAACGTGATGAGATTATTTGATCTAATACTTTTTTTTTTAATAATAAATAAATAAATATCCTAGGACATTCCTCACACACGGTCATCTGATCCCAAACTAAGCAGAGCTTGTTCTATGGAAACCAGATAACTGATATAATAAATATACTACTTTTTGTTTGTAAATACATACTTAATATACATAATTACACCCAGACTCAGGACATACAGACATGTTCATGCACACAAATGCATGTCCTGTGTGGGAATCGAACCCACGACCTGCCGCGTGATAGGTGGAATCTTAACCAGTCTTAACAAACCACGCCAGCTGGCCCGTCTGATTTTATTTTGACTGTATCAAGTCAAGTGTTCGTCTATTTTATTCGACTTCCTGATGACAATTTTTTTATATAGTACCTTATTCATTAATCCGTGGTGACTGGTAGTGATGTAATGCCTCTGAAGAAATGTTTATGAAATGACAGAGGTATGTTTATGATGTAGGTAGAGCAGAATTGTAAACATATTCAAGAGGAGCGAAGTAGTAATAGCAAAGGAGTGGAACTCTCTGCCGAGGTCTGTGTTTCCCGACACCTATAACATAGATGTATTCAAGGTTCGAGTGAATAGGCTTTTTCTGGGTAAGCGTGCTACATCCTCGGCCTCGTCATAACTCCTCGTGGTTGAAGGCCAAATGCAAGCCTTTTCAACATAAAGTTAAGTAAGTACATAAGATATTGTTTCTCTAATAGGAGTAACCGATGAGCTCAAAGTAGAAAAAACAGAGAATGATGTATGAAGAAAAAGTAAATGGTTGATAATCATAATATTACACGCCAATAAAGCATGCTCAAATAGGAGAAATATTAAGGATGAAAACTGAAACTAAATAAGTGTCGTTTATGATTTTATCATTATCAAATGTAAAAAGCCAAGTAACAACTAAAAATATTGCTGAAGTAAAACACAGTACAGAGCTAGACCGGCGTTCTTAACAAAAGATATCTATTATGCCGTCAAGCAATACAGCTGTACAGGTGACGGGTTCTTAAATTCAGTTCCACAATTCTTATTCTCCGCTGAGAATTCCAGTATTGCAGGTGTGGGAAAGCTCTTAACAGCTAGTTTGGAGACGAAATGATGATATTTCTAACGTATTGCAGCTCCCTTACCATGTGTTTCAATTTTAAATCATATTTTTTTTTGTTTCTTTTCCGTTGACGTTTTTCACTTAGAATTTCTTGATACTTGTGCGTAAATAATTTAACTATTTTACAAAAAACTTAAACCGACTTCAAAGTACACTAAGAAGTAATTAAATCGTGATGTGATGACAATGGGATCAAATGGGAAGTGTACCCTTCTAAACAAAAAAAAGAATTTTCCATATCGGTTCATAAATGGCAGAGTTATGAGGTAAAAAACATAAAAAAAACAACCGAATTCAGACAGAACCTCCTCTATTTTTGACGTCGGTTAAAAAAATTCAACGTTCTGTAATTTTGTAGAAACCTCGTTTTCACAGTCCTTTGTTTATTAATGCAAGACACTTGAAGAACCTCTATGCAAACTTGTATGTTTCCAAATCTAATGATTTGGATCTTGATGTATCAAATCAGTTGATCATAATTTATTTTATAACTTAGAAATTGTAGATAAAATGCAAAAACAAACCGCAAATAATGTATAAACTTTTTATTTAAATGTATGATATTTCAATCTCTACTATGTGGGTAATACGGGTTAAAATAGCATACATAAAATTATCATACATACATACAATCGTGCATGTTTAGTATTGAAATGTGCAGGAACTACGGATTTCCATTAAGTATGCGGCTGGCACATTATTCTCAGAACTTGCATTAATATTGATCTGCTGGATAATGTTATTTTGATAAAACAAATGTTTGGTTCGGTTTCTTTGAAGATATACTTTGTAATATATTTTCAGTAGACATCGTAGTTTTGGCTTTTCTAAAAAATACCTAATTTGATTTTGAACTTTTTTGTTGTGAAAGTTGTGAAAGCGTGGTTAAAAACATAACGGCTCATAGTTTTTTTTTATTTTGTGTTTCTCGTCTCGACACATTACTCTTGTCACGCGGCACATCACTAATCTGTCACACAGTATATATGAAAATGTTTGTCGTGATGTGCCGTGAAAGTGACTGACAGAATAAGACCGGAAAGACTCCTACAACTTCTACAGAACTATATTTTTAGACGTGATATTTCTTTAACTAATTGTTGACGTGTCAATAACGTGACGGACGTGTACCAATATAGAAAATATGTATATTTTTCTGTGTGCGATATATTTTTATAAGAAAACGCTTCGACTATCTTGTCTTCATACTCGTAGCTCCACAAAGCTTATAATATAAATAATATATAGAGAAAGCACATTTAAATTAACAACTGCATTTCCTTATCATTGGAGTGAGTTCAAACACAGCACCATTGGTACTGTACATCAGTTTCTGAGCGTATGTCACTGTTTAATACACGGTCTGGCGCTGCCGTGTTCGCACAGAATTTTATAGTTGGAATAAAACTTGAACAATATTTTTAGACTGTGGAGAATATATAACCAACCCATAGATATGGTCTTTTTAGTTTTTATATATTGTATGAACGTACATTAAATGAATTAACTGCGGTTTACTTGCTATTTTTCTTCTTTCTGTTAAATCAAATATATTCTCGGGATAAAAAGTATGCTACGTTAGTCCAAGATATGATCTATCTTTGTGCCAAGTTTTATTCAAGTTCTTCCAGCCGTTTATTAAGTCATAAACTTCTACATCCTATCCTTCTTATATCATCCTACGAATAATATAAATGCGATACTTAGTGAGTTTTTTTTATTTGTAACCTCTTGACGACTCAAGCAATCGTCATAACATTTTATACAAAGGTACCCTATCATCATTACAATGGCGATGCGATGATATCTACTTGTTATTCAACTTGTCGTGCTCTTTTTCACATAACTTACTATGTTGGCTTTTCACAGAGAACTGATCGATCAGCCTATAATGTCCCACTGCTGAGCACAGGCCTCCTTTCACAAATGAGGGTGAAGGGAATGGGCAAATACTCACGCGTGCCCACTGCGGATTGGTAGAGGTAGGCTAGTGGTCAACCTTCTGTTGGAGTTTTCGTCACCCATCTAGGTACTGGCCACACCGATGGTAGCTTAACTTTGCCGATCGATTAAGAACGCTTCGTCTGACATGTAGAAAAACGTGGGCTACTTTTTATCCCGGGAACGCGTGTGAAACCACAGGTCGGAAAATAGTCTACAAATTAGTTGGATTAAAGCGAGAGATTAAATTGAGCACTTAGTAATGTATATTGAGCTTAGTAGAGACAATAGATTGTGGCTAGATATCACGAACGAGCGCCATTGCCATGTCGACAGAGTCTTGTATCGCGAACGTATAAGTACCTATTTACTTGTTCTCACTCAAGTATAGAGAATGCACATAGACACAGAATACATTGGTGCTGACTCTATTGTTTACACCAAAAACATTTTTATGTAAAATGTTGCCTAGACATATGGCTCGCACTGTCAAAAAGCAAGTCAGTGTAGTTTGTGAAGTTAGGGCTTGTAGAGTAGAGGGCATGTTGAGTTATAATCTTGGCTCTACAAAAGATCTGATAACTTTTTGATAGTGCGAGCCATGTCTTGGCAACATTTTAAATAATCAGTTCATAATCAATAATAATCATAATAAATCAGTGAGTCAGTGACGAAATCGGGGTTTTTTAGATACCAATAAAATCTAAAGTATAAGAGCTGTGTTATTGAAACTTAATCCCCCTTATTAATAAATAAGGTTTAAGTCAAGTCATTAGTCAAGTATAGTAATACCTAGGTTTAAAATATATCTGTCACTTTCTAATGTCATATAAGGGATATGATATAAGGGATGAGGCTATCTTAATACCTGGATATTACAAGACTGACATACACCTTATTTATTAATAAGAGGGAATATGTTTAATAAGTTGACGATTTACATCGTTTATCTGGTATAATCCAAACCCAAGTTATGATGGTTCAAAAAAAATACGAAGCGCTTCAAGAAAAGGTAGGTAGTGCCCTTGCGCTTCGCTTGGCTGTCTTGGCGGGGGGCACTCCCGTGCATCCAGATTATGTCTTCATTTATTAATTAAATAATGTTAGAACCCTCACCAGAGTATAAAAATAAATAATCAGATCCATACGTTTTAAGTTAGTCCCATTTAATTACTTAATTGTAATTGTAATTAATCAATTATTAATTTATTAATTAACATTCCATAATAATGCTTCCCGCTAGTAGCTCCTAATCAACCAGTGTCCGCCCGCGGCGTAATTTTAATGCAGCTCATGTCTTATGGAGATTTGCATTTTGTATTACGATAGTCTCATTTGAGCGCATATGCTGTGAACATGTGCCTACTAATTTGCCTTCGGGACATACCAACTAGCAAATTTATGTTAGCCTTATTAAAATTCATAACGCATTCGAATTTAGCACCTATACTGAAGATAATAGAATACAAGAATATTTTTATTGCCGGCAAGGATTATGTTTGCTGATATCGTTCTGCTAGGTTATGTATTCAGTTCTGAAATCTATAGTCATTTGATTTTAGTACTTAAATTGTTGTAATAAGGGTTATTAATTCTGTTTATGAGTATTGTTCAATGATGCAATAACCCGTTATTTATACAACTTCATACCGCCGTAAAAGGATTACATAGTTCTTTGATTTCTGTCGTAAGGGATTCCAAATTGGTGGTCTTGATATAGGTAAGTAGGTATATATATACCAACATTATTAAAAGTGAGTCTTATGTTTCTTGTAAAGATAGAAATATTCTTTTCAACACACTTGCTCGTAAAGTGACTTTTATTGTACCGATTTTAGTTTCATAATGCACCTTATTACTCACTAGTGCTTTTTACTTTACATTACCGCACAGTTTTATGATAGGTATAATGCCGATTATGTTAAGTTTGTACCTCACTGCAAGTGATATGTGTGTAGACGAAGCATTCTTAAGAGGAAAGGATGGCTGCAAGAAATTTTAAAATAGGATTTTAACATATCTATTGCTGTTGCGCTGTGCGCGAGCTATCCCGCCCGAGGGCGATAGAGACAACTACAGCTTGGACCAATTATACCTATTTAAATTAGACGAAATCGCTTTTTCGTAATCCCCGATTTTCTCCTCCAAAACTGGATCGATTTAAAAAATATATTTCAAGAATCATAATAAGAAGGGCTTTGGCTATGTCTGTCGGTTTTCCTTTGTTGTTTAATATTCGTCAAATTTGTTCGCTGGACGTCTGATAAGGGCGTTAAAAATAGTTAGGTTGTTGTGATTTTAGAAGGCTCCTAATTCTTATAAAAATTACTTTATGGAGAAAAACACAACCGAGGGACACACAGTGTTACCTACAGATTGCATAGTATATTAATAATGATTGCATTTCGTCTTAATTTAAACGGGTACAACAGTTCGACAGCGCATCACCTCATCATTAAAGAAAAAACCTGCGCGCCATATTTGCATTGTATGGTTTTCATGATTATCAAAAAATCAACTTCAAAAAATACAATTCTGTTTTTTTGTTGAAAAACGTCGCATGACACGCATGAGCCTTGATCATTACACTCCCGGCTCCATTATTATTTTAATACCGCCTCGAGTGTAATGACCAACTTTGCACACATGTATCATAATGTACTATTATTGTACATCACATACAATATATACATATAAACCATATATACAGGAGGAGTAATAATAATGTAAATAAAGGAAAAGAATTCAACAAACTTTGGGTAGCAAAAGCAAATATTTAAGAACCTGTACAGAATTGGAGGTCTAAAGAAGCTGATGATGAACATGACGAGTTTAGTACTGTATTAGTTATTCCAACCCCAGAAATAAAAACGACTACATTTGGTTTCGACGATTATTGTTTCAAAGAAAATGTTAGTGCAGAACGCGAGCGAATTCTAGTAATCTTTGCTTGTATCATAAACTCAATAACTTTGGATATGGTATCAGATTGGTGAGCGTATTCATAGACCCTGCTCAACCTCCTTGCAATAAGGAAGTGTGAAGATCGAACATTCGTTTTGTGATATGGTTGAAAACAGTAATGGCTTCCATGGACCACTAAGATAATAGTTTTTGAAGTAGTATTATCGAATGTTAACAATAATAGAATAGGTAAAAGGAGTGTCGCATGGCTAAATACCGAACAGAGGGAAAGTTTTTTAAATATTGTAGACTAGCTTACCCCTGCGGAATTACACGCGTACAGTAAATTTATTTTTCGAAGTACCGTATTTATTTCTTAAAATGAAAGTTACTTATGTTATATATATAGTCCTTATAACGTCAGATATCTGCCAGCGAAAGTCCCGTTAAAATCTCGGTCCAACCGTTTCGGACATAAGCCGGAACAAACAGAAAGACAGTTTTTTTTTTTTTGGTATAAGTACCGTATATGTAATATGTATTTAGTAAAAAGCTGTTATTTGACATTACAAACAGACACTTCAATGTTATTTGTTTGTATGTATGTATGGATGAACATCTCGATTTCCTGTAATTCTACTGGTAATATTTGAAAACGATGATCGGACAGACCGTCTGCTGTGGAATATTCTAACAATTGGATCAGCACTGTGATATATACAGCTTTTAAGCAGGTTATATGTCCAAATTGGTTACAATTTGATGCTGTCAGTCCCAGTGTGGCAATAATCAGCACATCTACCTGCGCAATGCTTCACGTCAACAATCATTCTTTGTATTTGCCCGACTGCATGAACTTTATAGCAGGTGCAGTCCCTGAAAGTACTTGATCACTTTAGTACATTACGCAATTCACAGTTTTCACGCAAACTGCCAAGAGAATAACAATAGATTATTATGAAAGGGTACTAAAATGATCATCAACTTTTGACGCCGACTGCTCCTATTAAACATTAAAATATCTCAAACGAATATGCCTTTATTTCTCGTTTTTACTATAGAAAATGTGTGCATTGTCTCGTTAGCTACTCATTAGCACGAGGGCTCGACACACAAGTGATGATGCAGACTCATTGTCACGTTTCACGCTTGACGACAGCGTGTTTTGTCTCCCTCTAACATAAGCTTATGACTCTTTCTCGCAATGTACATTTGTAGCTTTTGAGATTTATACTGTGTATGTATACGGATTTGTTTATACTTAAGTCCAAATAAAGGGCTCACCCCATTTTGTCTTTTAAAAAAAAATAACAAATATAAAAAAATATATAAAACGAAAAATGGGGCCGATTCTGTAGTAAATCGCACTAAACTAATTTTAGTCACATCTCATCTCTTTCTTATTTTGCGTGTATTAGGAGTCACCGCGATAGATGTCGAATAAAATATTGAAAACAAGCATTGGACTAATTCGACAGGACTTTTCTTATATCCTTTTCTTATGTTCTTTGTTAGAAAGAGACATAGTGAAATTAAAATTAGTTTAGTTGTAAACAACAGAATCAGGGCCACTTTATATTAATAATTGATAAAATTGTTTTTTTTTTTTTTTTTTTACTTTGACATAGGGCTGTTTTTAACCGCAATCTCATGATGGTAAGTGATGATGTGGCCGAAGGTGGTAAGCACACAAAGCATAGAAGGAACTGGCTCTCAAGATTTCCAACTTAGTGTGGTAGCCAGTCAGGTGGGTACAACAAAGTACCTACCCTGCCACCGTGCTATGGTTTCCGAAAGCTTATGTTCATTTTAGGATTCGAACCCGGGACCTTCGTCTTGGTATCCGACGTCACTACCACTGAGCTGTCATCGCCTTAAACATTTACCTTACTCATTCGCTACGGTCGTGTAGATCCTCAAGGCAAGTGCGGTGATGTTCCTTCTCGAGGTTGCCGCCCCGTTATTGGTCTAATTCCATATGAAATAGACGTAACAAAAATCACCGGGCTACTTAACACAGGGGTGGCGAGGTCATGCCCCTGGGTGTCCACCATCGAACAAGACCAGATGTTGGATAGTAATGACCTCCCGCGTGTTCGTGCCGTGCGCGGGGACCCGTACGGGAGGATGATGGGATCCTGGTGGCTGAGCCGATGAGCGTAGGCGGTTTAACGTCTCTGAGGCAACACTCCACTTTGGCCCGGATTTCTTCTTACACGGGAGGCTGCAGCTTAGCCAGCTGCGGTCAATCGGCTGCGGGGTCCGGTCAGACGGCCCCCAGGCGAGTTCACTCCCATTGGGGACTTGCAGACGGCGGCGCTCGCTCGCATCGCTAGTGGTAGCGGTGTGAGTTGGTGCTGTGCAGTCTCGTGAGTAACTAATGGGAGGCGGACTATATCCCTCGACTAATCCCTGGTGCTTCCGTAGCATCGCCACTTGAGCACTCCATGGCGGGTGGGGATAGTTGAGGGACGAATAAATGTAATCGGGATCTTTAAATGGATATTAATAACAAAAAATACCACACGGCGGGACCGGCGAAAGCTGGGACTGCAAAATATACGGCGGGACCGGCGAAAGCTGGGACTGCAAAACATACGGCGGGACCGACGCAAGCCGGGACTGCATCGACTTCAGTGGGACCTTCCAGGGGCGGGACTGCAGTGGGATCGTCTCGAAGCGGGACTGCGGCGGGACCGTCAAAAGACGGAACTGCTGCGGCACTGCCGAGGGTCGGTACTACTGCGGGACCACCGCTGGGCGGTACTGCTACCAAACCCACCGGGTATAAGGGTACTGCCAAAGCTGGCGCGATAGGGGAACCTTGTGTCAGAGGTCAAACGACCTCGGACCTTGGGGCCTCGGACGCGACCGGCAGAGGCAGCACCTCTTCGTCACCCGGGGGCCGGCACGAGTCAGGCGGGCGCCGGGCTCGATTATCTGGGGCGCAAAAAAAGAAGCGCCAAAAGCTTAGACAGCAGGCGGCTCTAGAAGGGACTCCTACGGGAGGACCATCGAAGAGGCCGCGTGCTACTCTAAGCAGCGACAGCGGGGACATGGCAGCCAAGAGGATGAAGACCCAAGGTCAATCGTCCTCGACCGGATCCTTTAGGGATGCGGTGGCGGCTGTGAAACTCGCTGTCGTCACAGTCAAGTACCCGGAGGAGTACTTGAAGGCGGAGGATCTGATGCCTATTCAGGAACTCATCATTGAGAAACTGGAAGAGGCGCCGGATCCTCTACCTGTCATCATAGTTGCTCCCGGAGTTGTCGCGGGTGCATTACATGTTTCCTGCGACAACTCTGACGCAGCTAACAGGTTTCGGGGTGCCATCCACAACGTGGAACTTGGCTCCCTGAAACTTAAGGTTGTCAACGCCAAGGACCTTCCAAAGCCAGTTAAAATGGCATGGAAGTGTCGCAACTTGGCGTTGCAAGACTCGGCCAGGGCCATTCGGTTACTCCAGTGGCTTAACCCTGCCTTGAGGACGGACGACTGGAAAGTCGTGAATACTCTCACCGAGCAGACCGGCATCCGTCGTATCGTCCTCATGGATGGGGTGTCCGCCGGAGTTATCAAGGCCGCGGGCTACTCTCTTCCAGGAGGAATTGAACGATACTCGTTCAAGCTCCTGGAAGACAACACGGGAGAGGCACCCACTGCGGAAGCAGCAGTGGAGCCCTCCGAAGATGGGCCACCGCAGGGCGGGGAGGCCATGGACCAAGCCCATGCTCAAGACGGAGCGCAGGAGGCAGCGATCCAGACTGGGGCGTCAGAGGCGGACTTCGAGGTTGACATCCTCGAGGGCCTCGATACCCTGGGGATTGCGTCGCCAACTGCTCTCGAGGAGAGCCAGGCGCTGGAGGGGGAGCCTCAAAACTGAGGCCCCTCTATAATACCACAGACCCATCAATTCATCCAAGATGGCGGGACTAAGGTGCGTACAAATCAATTTGCATCATTGCAGAGCCGCTACTGCCCTTCTGGCTCGGCAATTGAAGCTTAATACATACGACGTTGCCTTGATACAGGAACCTTATTTGTATAAAGGGACTATAAAAGGCTTAGGTGGGACAGGGGGCATGGTGCTCTATGACTGTCCAACTAATGACGCGAGGACTTGCATCTATATCAGGGGCGGTATAGAGGCAATGCCCTTACGTACTTTCTGTTACAGGGATCTCACAACAACTTTGATCCAAGTGGGGACGGGAACAGAGAAAAGGAAAATTATCCTTGCCTCTGCCTATCTCCCATATGAAGGAAAGGAACCAGTAACACCACTGATCAGAAGACTGGTTGACTACGGCACCCAAGAAAACCTTGATCTGATACTTGGCTGCGATGCGAATGCACACCACGTCGTTTGGGGCAGCTCAGATGTCAACAAACGAGGGGAGGATTTGTTGGACTTTGTGGTAAGCTCTTCTTTACAAATCCTGAATGCAGGCAATAAACCCACTTTCAGGACCTCTGCGAGAACTGAAGTTATTGACCTGACACTGGCTTCAAACAGAGCCAGTGCTCATATTGAAAATTGGCATGTATCGGACGAAATCTCTCTGTCTGACCATAATTATATATGCTTTAGGTTTAGGACGGTGGGAGAATCCGAAACTAGACGAAGGAGAAACCCAAGGCACACAAATTGGGACTCGTACAGGAGGGACCTTAAAGTAAATCTAGGGAGCCCTAAAGGTAAGCTTAATTCCATACTAGACATAGAATTTGAAGCGGACAGAATTAAGGCGGGCACCATCGGTGCATGGGAAGATAATTGCCCAGAGAAAAAGGCCTTTTGTAAAAAGGTACCATGGTGGACTCCTGAACTATCTAAAATACGTCAGGAAACACGACAGGCCTTCAATGATGCAAAAGCCAGGGAAGATTTTTCTGGCTATTCTAGCATGACAAGGTATAGCACGGCGGTACGCAAGGCCAAAAGAGCCAATTGGCGACAGCACTGCTCCTCTATCGAAGCTCTGCCGAGTGGAATGAGGTTGTGCAAAGCAATGTCCATGACTAAGACAAACCCACTATCATCTGTAAAGGATGAAAATGGGCATGTCACGGAAACTGGACAGGACACTCTGGGCGTGATGTTTAGGACTCACTTCCCGGAATGTATACTTCGCGAAAGCGATGAAGAGGAACCAGTTACAAGTGACGAGCTCAAAAGGCACACGTCCAAAGATAACTGGCTCACGGCAAAGAAAGTGGTAGATGAGAATAAACTGAAGCTTGCCATAGCGGGCTTCCAGCCTCTCAAATCCCCTGGTCCAGATGGCATCTACCCAATACTATTGCAAGAAGGGGCATCTATTTTGATACCCCATTTAAGCAAGCTCTACAGAGCCTGCATTGCCTTTGGGTACGTACCCAAGGCATGGAGGGAGGTCAAAGTCACCTTTATACCGAAGGTGGGTAGACCGACTTACGAAGAAGCTAAAGCTTACAGGCCCATCAGTCTATCATCTTTTCTCTTAAAAGCTCTGGAGAAACTGGTAGACAGGTACCTAAGAGAGGGACCACTTAAGGTATTCCCTCTACATAAACTACAGTGCGCCTACAGCCCTGGCAAATCTACGGAAACGGCATTGCACTATGTTGTGAGTCGAGCCGAAGCTGCGCTAGAGGGACAAGAGATCTGCGTCGGGGCGTTCCTCGACATAGAGGGAGCCTTCGACAAGACAACATTTGAGTCCATGCGCATTGCTGCAAAGGAACATGGCATCAATGATACCACGTGCAACTGGATTGACTATATGCTGAGAAGCAGGACAGTCAGATCGGAACTGATGGGAGACAGACTTAGTGCAAAAACAACAAGAGGTTGTCCGCAAGGCGGAGTGCTGTCACCATTATTGTGGTGCTTGGTAGTAGACTCGCTACTCACCAAACTCAATAACGGACCATTCTACACAGTAGGCTATGCAGATGATATAGCTATAATGGTTAATGGTAAATTCCCGAACATAGTCTCTGGATTATTACAACAGGCTTTGAGGATGACAGAGCAATGGTGTACAAAGAACCACCTCTCTATCAATCCAAGCAAAGCGGTCATTATTCCATTCACGAGGAAGAGACAACTAGGTAACCTAGGAGAGGTACAGGAGCGGGAATATACGCAAAAGGTTACAAATGTAGCAAAAGCTTAGGGAAGATGGCAACTGTATTTCAAGCAGAAACATATGCCATAATAACCTGTGCTCAGGAGAATATAGATAGAGGAACCAGAGGTAAATCCATATATATTCTTAGCGACAGTCAGGCTGCAATCAAAGCCATGGCATCCTACAAAGTGGACTCCAGACTTGTTCTGGATGCTGTCCAAACCCTAAACAGGCTTGGGAAGCATAACAGAGTAAGACTGATGTGGGTCCCTGGGCACAAAGGAATCCATGGTAACGAAGTGGCAGATGAACTGGCAAGAGAGGGCTCAGCAAATGATTTTGTGGGTCCAGAACCATGTGTAGGCATTTCGACGTGTGTCGTAAAAGCCACATTTAGGGAGTTTGCTGATCACAGACAACAAAAACATTGGCTGTCTAACACCGGTCTACAACACTCCAAGATGTTTCTGGGCTCTACGTTCAAAGCCCGGGAATATATTTGGAATATGAGCAGGGGGCAAATCCGCTACCTGCTTGGGGCCTTTACTGGGCACTTTGGAACCAACGACATGCTCATGAAGATGGGTCTAGCCGCGACACCCATGTGCAGGTTGTGTGGGGAGCATACGGAACGCATGGAGCACCTTCTGTGCACATGCGATGCACTGGCTGGTAAGCGAATGAGTCTCCTAGGGATCGGATATCCAAAACCAGAAGACTATAGGCTCATATCTCCTAGCCTCGTTGTAAAACTCATGAAAGGAGTTTTCTACGAGACTGGGGAGGAGTAATTTATCTAGGGGACCACAATAGATCCCAATGGGTCGAAGTGTCCGAGTCATTTCTCGGCCCCTGCACATGATAAGATAAGATACCTTACTCATTAGTTACACACATATCATAGCATCTATTTGCACTGTATATGGAGATTACTATGATTTTTATTTAAACACTAGCTGTCTCACGCGGTTGCACCCGCGTTCCCGTTATAAAAAGTTGCCTATAATACTCGGAGATAATGTAGATTACTATTAGTGAAATAATTTTTCGAATCCTACTGATAGTTCCAAAGATTAGCCCGTTTAAACAAACAAAAAGAATCTTCCGCTTTATTATTTTTATATATATAAAATTCTACTGCACGTGTGTATGTCACTGAATTCCTCCTAAACGGCTGGATAATTATAACCTAGATACCGACTGCAGCACCATCTGCCGGGCAGATTTGTGAATCTAAACCAAACCCAAACGCATACGCTTATGCCGTAGGGCGTATGCTTAGGGCCGTATGCTTGTTTACCGACTTAGTCGTATAAAAAAAAAAAAAAAAAAAAAAAATACAAAAAAAAACACACAAAGCTGTTTAGGAGGAGTTCAGTGACATACATACGTACAGTAGAATTAACTCACTGGATGGTTTAGATAGGGTAGGGTAGGGTAGCACCACAGGGTAGGGTAGCAAGCACCACGCGAACGAAGTCGCGCCGGGCAGCTAGTATTAATCTATATTAGTATAGTTCAACGACGTGCCATCAGAATTGTCGACGATCCCGAGCTCACAAGCAGTTTAGAGCCCCTCAGTCTCTTTGCCTCCTTATTTGTGTTCTACCGCTTGTACAACGAACGGTGTTCTGAAGAATTGTTTAAGATGATGCCCACGGCTACCTTCTACCATCGCAACTCTCGCCATCGACGGGGAGTCCATCCTCACATATTGAAACCTGAATTGTTTCGTACTGTGCGGGCTCAAAGGAGCTTCCTTCCGCGGACGCTCAGACTGTTGAATGAGCTCCCCGCCGTGGTTTTCCCAATGGAGTACAGCATGGGGTTCTTCAAAAGGGGTGTGAAGAGATTTCTGCAGGGTCGGCAACGCGCGCGTGATGCCCCTGGTGTTGCAAGCGTCCATAGGCTACGGTAACCGCTTACCATCAGGCGGGCCGTATGCTTGTTTGCCACCTAAGTGGTATAAAAAAAAAAAAAAAAAAAAAATTTGAACAATACGGATTCAATCGAATATAAGCTAAATTGAAAACGCAACCACGCCAGCGAGTTGAAGAGTAAACTGTCCATTTAACTGAAATAACTGGTTAATGTGGAATTAAAAAAACAACCGCAGACCCTGCCTCAAACATCTGTTGCCATTAATTCCCAGTTTTCGTTACCAACTTATTATATTTTAATATTATTTGGTTAAATCTGTAGGTAGATTTCAGCTGCATATGAGTTGCATTTTATACATTACTCAAATTAAAATTAAATTCGTTGTCTGCGGTTTTCGCAACGTTTCCAAAGGTGGGATAGTGTTTTGGGATTTAATCGTAAATGGCAATAAGAATGAGAATATTGTAAAGAAAAAAGAAGATGAAAATATATCACTAAACAACAATATAGAAACACATTAATTGAGAGCTCATTTCTATTGTCTCTAGAAATGCCTAGTTCTTATTGTGTGAACCTACCTAATTACTGAAAAAAAAAACTTAACTAAATAAAATATAATTGGACTGTTTTACAAAAAACTAAAACCGACTTCAAAGTACACTAAAAAGTATTAAAATCCTGATTTGTTGTGACGATGGGACCAAACAGGAAGTGTACCCTTCCAGACAAAAAAAGAATTTTCCAAATCGGTTAATAAATGACGGAGTTATGAGGTAAAAAACATAAAAAAAAAAAAAAACATACAACCGAATTGAGAACCTCCTCCTTTTTTTGAAGTCGGTTAAAAATATCTTTATTTCAGACATACATCCATATAGGTACACAAGAATAAAACTAACACTAACAATAATTAACTGAGTAGGATGAAATGACTTACATTCTATCTCAGGTGGCAATGTCCACCCATCGTCTGTACATTGACGTCGGTATCAGTCTTTCCGCCAGACTCGCTATAGTACAGTTTTTACATCTGTGAACTCTGGCCATAAATGACGCTATTCTATTTCGCTGGATGGCATTAAAAGAGTTCACGCGTGCCTCAGCGTAAATGTCAGAGGCACTACAGTAGCGTTCAAGGCCCATCAGATGCCTAAAGATATTATTGTAAGCTAATCGAAAGCCATCGTACGTCCTTTTGGTGTAGTTAGTCCAGAGTTGACAGGTGTAAAATGTCTGGCAGAAAGACTTAAAGTGTGTAATTTTCACGTCAGGCGATGACTTGAAGAACTGTCTTAGCAATCATATTGCCTACTACACAAGGCCCTGCGTTGTCGTTCTATATCCGCAT
Source organism: Achlya flavicornis (assembly GCA_947623365.1). Taxonomy (NCBI): domain Eukaryota; kingdom Metazoa; phylum Arthropoda; class Insecta; order Lepidoptera; family Drepanidae; genus Achlya; species Achlya flavicornis. Next base: position 2,332,279 of record OX392468.1, on the reverse strand, counting down.
CATCTCTCAGATCTGAGGATATGTGGATCCAAGGAACCAATCAGCATCGTTTTAAAAAATATTGTCTCTATTTCAATGAAAATTAAAAGTTCAAAATTTCACTTAGTTGCACTATCAGATCGCTTGCAACAATGCGCACAAAATATTATCCGTATGTAAAATGTTTTTATTTCATTTTTTTAATGAATTGTCGCTAAAACAATGTTTCAGTCTAAAACGGTTTCGAGACCACGGCCCGGAAAATTGGTGGCCATTAAGAAGCTTTAAGGTTTTTCCTCCCCCCCCTCAGTTGGTAATTAAATGACAATTACCAGAATATCAAAGAGAAAAAGTTGGTGCTTTTACCACTGCGCCGATTAATTCTGCTTTGCTTATTTTTGTATAATTGAAAATTGTTTGTGGTTCGTACGGTACTGTTTTGAAGAAAAGATGGAATGGTCTTTAGGCTTTGAATGAGAATGAATGCGATTTATGGCGATGACAGGTCAGTGGTAGAGAATTTATATATTGTGGCCAAAGTCGTTGGTTCGAATTCTACAAAAGCTTTCAAGGAAAGATCAGGTGCTACAACAGAAGCTGAGTTCTGAAGTACCCCCAAACTGCAAGTCGCCAGGCACGCGTGAGCGATGCTGCGTGTGTTGCATGCATGGCATGTATGGCTGCGGTAACCGCTTGCCATCAGGCGACCCGTATGCTTGTTTACCGACTTACTCATATAAAAAAAACCCATACAAAACTAACAAAAATAAATCATAAACAACCTTTTTTGAGTCTGTAAACAGTCAACTCGTATCTCTTTTAACTTTATTTTAAACCACCAAAGTTACAACATGCAAACTGCACTCATTCCACAGTCAAAATATAACAAAAGGAAACGGAAACACAACTTTAGCACTTCCAACGATACCGGCGAGTGTGGAAGCGGGCAAAGGGAAAGTGGTAAAGATATCGTTGCGGAGTGGTAAAGATATAAAGATATCTCCACATGGTGACAGTGTTTTTGTTTCGGTGCTTCTGTGAATTTCTGCAAATTTTTACGTGTTCTTTTTAAGTAGATAGTGGAATGAGAATTTAAGGTGCATGTGAAAATTTAAGCGTGTGAAAATTGTTACATATTGTTTTGCAGCTTATTTGGAAATCCACGGTTTTTTTCACAAACATATTTACTATTAGCGGCACAACTATAAAGTGTATGCACTTCGATGTGTATGTCCATGGTATACCTACCTAGTATAGATTAGATCAGATGGCCGAATGTCTTAGGATATAATTTTTCAAGACACTTAAGCTCATAAAGTATCATTTATTGCACCGTTTTTAATATGATAATGCAGTTAATTACGCACTAGTGCTTTTTACTTTACATTACCGCATAGTTTTATGATATGTATAATTCCGATTATGTTAAGACTGTACCTCAGTGTAAGTGATACTTGTGTAGACGAAGCATTCTTAATTTAAAAGGGTTAACCAGATTGACAGATTGAGCGCTCGTGGTGTAGCATGATTAGCCGTTCTTAATCGATCGTCAAAGTTAAGCTACGTCTGTCGTGGTCGGCACCTGGATGGGTGACCGCCTAGTGGTATTTCAAATCGAGCGCTTCCGTGCTTCGGAAGGCACGTAAAGCCGTTGGTCCCGGTTATCACTTAATTGTGATAGTCGTTAGGCTAGTTGGATGCCTCCTAGGCGGCTTGAAAAATTCCAACAGTAGGTTGACCACTAGCCTATCTCCACCAATCCGCAGTGGGCACGCGTGGTGGAGTATCGCCCAGTCCCTTTCACCCTAATTTGTGAAAGGAGGCCTATGCTCAGCAGTGGGACATTATAGGCTGATGATGATGATGATGAACAAGATTGACAACGCATCGCTGTCAAAAAAAATAACCTGCGCGCCATATTTGTAACGTTCTCATTGTGGGGTTGATTATTATAAAAAAAAAACACTTCAAAAAAGTCAGCACACATATGTCATAATGTACTATTATAGCTAGTTTATGGAAATGAAGCCATCAAAACAGTATCTATCCTAATTAGCATACATACATATCAGAGTTTGATTTACTAGATAGTCCTGGATAATAAATATCAATAATAAATAGAGTATGTCCAACAAACACATGATAAACTGTCCGGTGGTGGACAAGTTAATCATGGGACTCCCGGTTGTGCTTTAACCGGATGTACGAGTATTACGAAAGATAATAAAGCTACTCGACGGGTGAGTGTTGGGTAATAAATAAAAGTGGATAGTTCTTTCGTTGTCTTAGGTTCCGTAGAAATAGTATTTTGGAACGACGTAGAATGCGAAGCGTGAAATCATTTTTATCTTCGTTATAATGTCTCTGGTGTTTTTTTTTTTTTTTTTTATACCACTTAGGTGGCAAACAAGCATACGGCCCGCCTGATGGTAAGCGGTTACCGTAGCCTATGGACGCTTGCAACACCAGGGGTATCACGCGCGCGTTGCCGACCCTGCAGAAATCTCTTCACACCCCTTTTGAAGAACCCCATGCTGTACTCCATTGGGAAAACCACGGCGGGAAGCTCATTCCACAGTCTGAGTGTCCGCGGAAGGAAGCTTCTTTGAGCCCGCACAGTACGAAACAATTCAGGTTTCAATATGTGAGGATGGACTCCCCGTCGATGGCGAGAGTTGCGATGGTAGAAAGGAGCCGTGGGCATCATCTTAAACAATTCTTCAGAACACCGTCCGTTGTACAAGCGGTAGAACACACATAAGGAGGCAAAGTCTCTCCTCAGACTGAGGGGCTCTAAACCGCTTGTGAGCTCGGGATCGTCGACAACTCTGATGGCACGTCGTTGAACCAAGTCTAAAGAATTAAGCTGGTATCCAGGTGCCCCCGCCCATAGATGACAGCAGTACTCCATATGAGGCCGGACTTGCGACTTGTAAAGTTGCAGCCTTTGCTCCGATGTGAAGTACTACCTCGCTCTGTTGTGGTAGGCAATTGATCCCCATTTTTTTTTGCGTAACATAATTTTGAGTTTTATTCTAGAACTGGCTGTTCCCCGCGGTTTCACCCGCGTTCTCGGGATAAAAAGTAGCCTATAATACTCTGGGATTGGGATAATATAGCTTCCTATTAGTGAAATATTTTTTCGAATCCCAGTGATAGTTCCTGAGATTAGCCCGTTAAAACAAACAAAAAAACTCTTCCGCTTTACTATAATTATTAGTATAGATTTTTCATTAATTAATTAGGTAATTGTTTAGTTCTTTTCTTTTGTTTGTTTTTTTCTCATCTTTAAAATAACTAACTCTCTTCTATAATATGCAATATATTTTGCGATATTTAGAGAGATGATAAACTTCTAGAGCATTTTGCAGGTATTTTTTTCAATCCTTTACAGACCCCTAAAACCGTAGTACAAAACACGAGTCATAAAGAATAACAGACGTCGTCCAATAATTATTAGATCCAGGCCTTTACTGTCTCACAATCTATAATTTTCCTTTTATTTTTACTCTTTCATAGACATTTTCCAGACCATTTTGTTATTTCAATGTGACCGGATTGTCATTTTTAACCGACTTAAAAAAACGAGGAGGTTCTAAATTCGGTTGCTTTTTTATGTTTGTTACCTCATAACTCCGTCATTATGGCCCACTTCCGAATGTCCCGCAGGGTAATTCGCTCAATAATTGCAAATTTTTGATATTTAAAAATTGGGATGTGGAGATAAACCCCAACAAAAAACAAATGCTATGAAAGACATTCAAACAGAAAATACATTAAGTAATGGCCCGACTGCGCAAAGGGTAAAAAGAGTAATGCTATTAGATACTTATATATACATTTTATATTTTTTTATACCACTAAGATGGCAAACAAGCATACGGCCCGCCTGATGGTAAGCGGTTACCGTAGCCTATGGACGCTTGCAACTTCAGGGGTATCCCTAGCGCGTTGCCGAACTAAACTAGAGTTTTTTAAGAACCCCATGCTGTACTCCATTGGGAAAACCACGGCGGGGACGCTCATTCCATAGTCCGAGCGTCCGCGGAAGGAAGCGCCTTTGAGCTCGCACAGTTCGAAACCGTTTTGGTTACAATGTTTGAGGATGGACTCCCCATCAATAGCGAGAGTTGCTATGGTAGTTTTTGACGGGCCAGTTGGCGCGGTTGGCTAAGATTCAACCTATCGTGCTGTGCCGTTAATCGATACCAGCGGTAGACTCGATGTTTTTTATATATACCTACTATATAGGTAGATTGTATATTTTATGAAGTAGGTATTTCATTGGATTCAGCAGCTGAGAGAACCATGAATTCAGACAAGGCTAATATTAAGTTAAAGTACCAGGATTGGATTCATATTCATGGATTTTATTGCACAGTCCTCCACAATATATGTGTAGATGCTCATGTAGAGCCCATTGAATTTATTGATGAGGGTGTGAAAATCGTCCTCAGTCTGCTGCAATATTTAGGCCACATACTGCAAGCCAGGCTCTTCAGACAAGCCATAAAGTGAGATAAGAATGCATTCATTGTTTATGGCTAGAGTACCTTAAAACTACCTTACTAAAATGTTTTTAAATAAAATACATAATAACTTGAAACTGTTTTATTGTATAGTACATAAAAATAAGGCCGAGTATGTCTATTCGGTGAATATTCGCGAGGATCTCCCGCGTGGCACGTGTCCGTGAGGTTGTGCAGCTCCTGCCAAGTACTCTCCAGCTCTGCAATCTTCCTTTCCTAAATTGAGACCGCACAACAGGTCAAATTAGCAGGAGTATGACATGACATGAGTTGTCAGTGTACTCCTTCCTCCTTCATCCTCGACGACATACGCAGTAATTTTCTTTTATCAGGGTCTGGAAATATCAATTCCAATTTCACAACGATTCACAACTTTATAGCTACTTACAAAATCCCTACTTTCCATTATTTTAATACGATAAAAGAGTGTTTGTTTGTTTGTCCGTCCTTCATTTTGTAATGGATTATGTAATTATCTTTTTGTCTGTTGTATGTTTTATCTTTTTTAGTAAAGTATTTTTGGTTATGACACCAAACTATTCTGTAAGTACCATTCATCAATAAATCTGATGTTGAATCCACCTTTCACCACTGCTTTGTAGATTATTTTATGGTTCCAAGACTATTTGGACCGTGGTGTCTGTCCACATATGATTGAAACGGGCTCCCATTCACACTCATAACCAGTCCTCTAGTAAGTTCTGGATGGTCCTGCTCTGCATAAGCTGCAAGAGCATCTCGATCTTTTCATGAGTCAACAGCATACATATATCCTGAAAGTAGAGTCAGTTTAATGTAAATACCGTAACGTATACCTATTACAATTAACGTTTGGAAAACGACCAGGATTCATTTATATCACAGAAATCGGAATAAAGTTTAATAGGTACTCACCAATTTAGATAAACTTGTATTTTAATAGTAAATATGTAATTGCAGCGCCCACCCAAGCAGTGACATTGACATACAAGTTTTTTTTAAGTGTAGTATATGATGTGTAGTAGTGTGTGTATTTTATTTCAAATTATGTAGTATAAAAAAGAGGATTTTCGCCTTAAGGGTCAGTTCACACCGAGACGGGATACAATGACACGCGACACGATGAGACGCGGCGCGCAATTTTTAAGATAGCGATACAATGATGCGGATTCTGTTGTAAATCGCACTAAACTAATTATAATCACATCACATCTCTTTCTTACAAACATTATTGAAAAAGGATAGAACATATTTAAAGCTGTCAAATTAGTCTTTTCCGTTTGAATTTACGGTCAAATAGACGTTTCTTACATACATCCTTTCTTATGTTCTTTGTTAGAAAGAGATATAGTGAGACTAAATTAGTTTAGTTGTAAACAACAGAATCGGCACCATATAACATAATCTATATTGACTAACTGACCGTTATACGTGTCTTAAGCATATTTTTTTGGACAAACATTATTATTATATAGATTACATAAAACAATATTAATAAAATGTATTCGTCCATATTATATGACATAAGGATACTCTAGGACGTAACGTATCCTAATGTGAAATACACTTTGTCTAGGTGCGGTGCGGTCCCAGCATTAAAACTCTATCGAAGAAGGGTTTACCATTTATATCAAATAAAACAGGCTGATAATAATGGCGTTATGAAAAAAAATATTGTCACTTATTGACATCTCATATTGTCAACATAATGATATGTCCACTGATGTATTAATCTATATAGACGTACCGTCAGCGTGCCTTTAAAAGATAACAATTGTTTTATAAATTAGTTGCGTGTTTATAAATAAGATTGAGGGTAAACTTGTATGAAGCAAGTTTCCTACCCTCTCTTTTCTAGACGTTTATGTGATATGTGTCGAATCTGCCGAGAGGTCTCTCACTGAAGATCATTGGCTGAGGACGATGTCGTGCGTGCACCGACTTGTGTTTTTCAAAATTACTCCAATCCTTTGCCGTGTAACTGTAAACAAAGACTATTCTTGTGTGTTTCGCATAAACCAGTTTAAGGTTTGCTCAAAAATGTGGATCCACGAAAGACGAGCAAGACGAGAGAGAAGCGAGAAGAGTAAGTAGTCTATAAGTAGTTATATAGTCTATTTCATATAGGGTGAGTCGTGACAGTTCAAGGTTTTTACATGGTTTTTACCAATATCTAATGAACAAACATGAAACCTCGCTGTATCATAGTATTCTTTTATTATATCGAAATAAACATTTACATAAAAAATCTAAATAAATTAATAGTGCATTGGAATGCAATTATAATAGCAGACTTAGCCCCCTGGTGGTAAGCGGTTACCTCAGCTCTATGGATGCTTGTGATGCCATGAAAATCAATCATTAAGCGTGCTAAACTCGCCGATGATAGAATAATAATTTGCAATTCAACTCGACACTGGCAAAAATAAGTCGGAACTTGTCTTTTTTTGTGCCTATTTTTCACTGCAGTCTTACCATGGTAAGTGGTAATGTGGCCGAAGGTGGTAAGCTCACAAAGCCTAGATGGAACTTGCTCTCAAGTGCAGCTGTCGGAACACGCCGATAGGTGCTCGGCGACAGATTTTCAATTTGAGGGTGGTAGCCAGGCTGGTTACTGGTTACAAAGTATCCTACCCCCGTCGTGAGGATACCATAGCGGTTTCCTCACGATGTTTTCCTTCACCGAAAGCTCAGGCTCATTATAGGATTCGAAACTGGGACCTTCGCCTCGGCATCCGACGTCACTACCAACCAATGAACTATCATCGCCTTGAATTTTGGTAATTCATCGTGCAGATAACCTTCCAAGGTCATGGATGTTCATGCAATGAGTCATTGTCATAGACACTGAGTATCACACAGGAGTCTCCATGTCCATGAACGGAAATCTGTCTACAGAAGGCCACAAATTCAGTATGATGAGCTTACGGAAGAAGGTTCTCGTTCGTCAGGAGTCAGCAGAATTCCTCTAAAGATATCCTGGCAGACTAGTGAGGATTGCTATGAGCTGTTAGATGACGAGTTGGGAGTAGGAGATCTTTTTAGCAGTTGACATTGAATATATATATATTTTATATGCGCGCGAATGATGCCCCGGCCCGGGTATCACCCCGAGTGTCCATAGTGCTAAGGTAACCGCTTACCACCAGATTAATGTAACTTGAATATATATTTTATATGCGCGCGAATGATGCCCCGGCTATCACAAGTATCCATTTTGCTAAGGTAACCGCTTACCACCAGTTGTATGAAAAAAAAAAACATTTTTATTATTCATTTTCTATGGGAAATAATATTTATTATTTCTATCATAACATTTTTCCACTCATCTGTACCAAAAATAGGATTGTGTTTTGTTTGTTTTGACAGCGGGCCATAATGACTAATGCAAAATTTGAAAATAAAATAGAATAGGCGCTATGGCCCGCGGGCCATTCGCGAGTGGGACATAATGACTAAAGACCCGTCATTTATTAACCGATTTGGAAAATTCTTTTTTTTGTTTGGAAGGATACACTTCCCGCTTGGTCCCATTGTCATCAAATCAGTATTTGATTACTCTATTCTTATTGTCATTTAAAGTAGGTTTAGGTTTTTTGTAAAACAGTTTTCAATTGTGGTGTTATGTTTTGCGGGTTTATAAATTATTTCAAGTATATTGGAAGTGATTCAAAACTCTCTACTTAAAATGTTTTATTTTTTTGTACAAATCGATGGTTTTTTGTTTTTTTAAGTTATACATTCCGTTGCGAAGATGTGTGTGTTTATTGATCTCTCTAGAAATCACATATAACTTATAATGAGTCACACATTCCATTTTAATCATTCACTTAACCGTAATTTATCAAAATCAGTGCAATAAATCGTAAATCGCAACGGTCATTGGTGAACTATGCTAAGAGTTACCGGGAAAACATTTACTATATCTTTAGGTTTAAACATAAATCTTTAATGGCTATAAATTTAAATTTTATGTCTACATTTTAAGTACTGAACATTTGACCATGAATATTATGTTGAGTCATTTATGTCATTTTTGTTATTTGTAGTAGTCAGTGTTGAAGCGCTCGTGGTGTAGCATGATTAGCCGTTCTTAATCGATCGGCAAAGTTAAGCTACGACTGTCGTGGTCGGTACCTGGATGGGTGACCGCCTAGTGGTATTTCAAATCGAGCGTTACCGTGCTGCGGAAGGCACGTAAAGCCGTTGGTCCCGGTTATCACTTAATTGTGATAGTCGTTAAGCTAGTTGGATGCCTCCTAGGCGGCTTGAAAAATTCCAACAGTAGGTTGACCACTAGCCTACCTCCACCTATCCGCAGTGGGCACGCGTGGTGGAGTATCGCCCATTCCCTTTCACCCTCATTCGTGAATGGAGGCCTGTGCTCAACAGTGGGACATTATAGGCTGATGATGATGATGATGATGTACGTATGCTTGAAACTTAAAGGTACTTCTGGATATTTAAATCAACAGATTGAGTACAGATCGACGCCAGTAGGGCTATTTGGAAAAACATCTTTGGGTAACTTGAATTCCTGATAAGTCAAAATAAAAGCCTCTTCAGGCCTAGTAGAGCAACTATGAAGGACAAAGCTACTAAAGATACCAGCAAAAGTCACACTTCAACTGAGAAGAACAAACTAAGAAGAAAATTGGACTGCAAAGTAACAAAATCTAAATCCGTTCAGTAGTTCATGCATAATGCTAGAACACACAAAATACACCACGCGATAGAATTTCGTAATACCACTTAATCCATACAAAATTATACCAACTATAACCTCAAAGAAACACAGCCGGTTCTCACGTTAGGGCGAGTGCATACACCAAGATATTGTTTAATTACCGTACCACTGGTTGTAGCAGAGATAAATCCGCATTAATTAAGCGGGAGCTCCATGCCATCGGTTAATCAAATTCGGCTGTACGTGGTGGCGTCTTGATTACACAATCCGACTCGTGAGTGATGTGCCTATCTCAAATAGTCGGGTTATGCTTGGATTAAAAAGTGTTTCGGTTCGGTGGGTGTAATTAAGTTTGGAGTTTTGATTGGTTGGTTTATTTTTCTGTGGTTTTAAATTTGGAATTATTTGAATTTCGATGATTCTTTGAATTGCTTTTTTTATTCGAAAAATTAGACGCCAAGAGAGAAGACTCACGTAGAGTAGGCATGTAAAATTCTTTTAGCTCTGTTAAAACTGTGATGAACCGAAATAATACTTAAGTCTTTAGTATAAAGTAAATAATTCACTATTAATTCAAATGAATATCGCAATAAGACAATAAACTTGTTGGTACCTAATAGGTTTCAATCATAAAAGTATGATATAGTCCACTCAGTTTAAATACTATAAAAATATTGTACGAGTAGCTAACAACGTAGAATGGTACGTATCGTAGACTCCAGAATCCACACACATATTACCATAGCATTACGACTTATTTAACCACATTAAACCCATCGGATGCGGGAACGGTATTTATGTTTTATGGCGAAATTTTTAGATCGTCCAATAAATACCCGATGGGTACATAAACTGAAATGGACTTAGCATAAACGGTTTATCGGACGGAATACACGTAAACATTCCCTAGTAGACGTCAATACTCTCACCACGAAACCGTTAGCGGTTAGCGTTAGCGGTAAACCTAGCACACATTTTCAAATTTCGAAATCCATTGCTTACACACACATTTAGTTTTTCTTGTTCCCTTTCGTCAGCCCGCAATGTAAGTTAAAATAAACCTTATCTAAAACTATCGTTTTGTGTGTTTTATAAATGCTATACGATACGATCACGGATACGATTTTAAGTGACGATTAATAGCGGTTACACGATATTAGATTGTGTTTCAGCGCGTTTATCGCTGGAACCTAAATGCTTGGGTATTGGTTCACGTCTTGTTATCTTGTCTATGCCTTTTGTGAGGTTTCTTTTTGAGGATTAACTTTCTTTGCTGTTTTTGCAAGCTCAATCGTTTATTCTATAGGAAATGATAACCGGGTTTTTATAAATAACAACATGGATAATCTGTGAAATGTTTAGAAGAATTAGTCGTAATGAGTTTTCTTTGATTATGGTTTTTCCAGGGTTGGCAACGCGTATGTGACTGTAATTTTTGGTGTTGCAAGCGTCAACTTAACGAACGAGTTCAAATTAGGTTTCGAAGAGATGATATCTGGATGTATTCACCTATATACAATGTAACGTCTATCTGTATGCCTTATTGCTAACAATGTGAAAACCATCAAATAATTAGAATGAGTCCCAAGATGATGAGATAGAATATCTATGTTACTGATGGTAGTTGCTGAAAACTTAATCCAGGAATAACATTTTTACAAATACATTTATATCGAACGTGAACGATACGACCCCAACGTCTCGTCGAAACTAAACGTATTTATCGTGTGAGCACGTCGTTCCCTGGAAACATCTATTCAGTAACATTATTTATTGGTAAACTTGTTACTTTGTACCAGCCCAGTCCTTTGTTGCCAGTGTATACGGCGCTTTGTTACGTATAATTTTTATTAAAACATGGCTTATGTTAGCGGTTTGTGTCGCGGTTTTGCTGAAAAGTACAGCGTTTTTAAATTATTCAACCTGTGGTCACGGACATAAATCCCAAATTGTCGTTAAGCTAGTTGGAGGCCTTCTAGGCGGCTTGAAAACTCCAACAGCAGGTTGACCACTACCCTACCTCCACCGATCCGCAGTGGGCACGCGTGGTGGATTATCTGCCCATCCCCTTTCACCCTGATTTGTGAAAGGAGGCCTGTGGTCAGCAGTAGGACATTATAGACTGATGATAATGATGATGACTCTGTAAGGTGGACATACTTTCCCAGTCAAGCTGTACTTTGAGCGAATAAAAAAAAGTTATTAAGTAAATTGTTAAAAGTAAATTTTAAACTAAGCTTCATAAAACACTGCTTCGTTCCATTAACGTGTATAAAGTCTATCTCCAGTGTATAAAGAAATAACTCACAAATTCTATAATACAGAAGCCAGTAAAGTCAATTCACCTACATCAGAATTCAGTGTAATGGTGGATCCATGTACGGAACCGGGAGAGGCGATGTAAATACCTTTTACGCGCAGTTGGACGACCTGAAACGTTTTTGCGTGTGTTTTCATTACTGTAGATAGTGTTACGACATCGCGACATCAGGAATAAATTGCTACCAGTAATGCCATCTGTTATTGAATAGCGGTACTATCGGTAACGCCATCTGTTGTTGTATAAGAGTAAACATCTATCAAGCAACGCCATCTATCGCCGAATAGCTACCTGCTTCTGGAATATTCCCGATAGCACTGTAGGCATGTAGAATACGCGGGTAAATTGTAGAATGTTCCGGATGCCGTTTATGAAGTATAAATACGAGACAATAGACAGGGGAGTTTGAGTTTGGTTTTGTATAACAGTGAGTAAACATCAAAGTGAAATACAGTTAAGTGCTAGTGAACTATTTAATTTCTGATTGTTTTAATTAGAGTTTTAATAAAAGTGTGACCAGTGTTTTGGTAAATTCGTGTACCATTATTTATCCTGAACCCCAGCTCGTAACAATTGGTGTCAGAAGTAGTAGGATAAATAATGCCGGTTATGCCAAAGGAAGTCACTGAGGGTGTCCGTACAAGGGGCCAGCGGCAGCAGGAGATGGATGAAAGGAGGTTTGGAGGTTCTCCGTCGCAGACTTCGGGTGGCCAGCAGCCAACTGCCTCTTTGCCAGTTGCCGACCCACCTGAAGTCAGAGCAGTACCTGCAACCCCAGATCTTGGCGCTTTGATGGTAATGCTACAGGAGCAGGCTCGCCGACAAGAGGAGCAGGCTCGCCGACAAGAGGAGCAGGCTCGCCGACAAGAGGAGCAGGCTCGCCGACTGGAGGAACAGCTACAGCGGGATAAGGAGGAGCAGGCTCGCCGTCAGGAGGAGCAGGCTCGCCGACTGGAGGAACAGCTACAGCGGGATAAGGAGGAGCAGGCTCGCCGTCAGGAGGAGCAGGCTCGTCGACTGGAGGAACAGCTACAGCGGGATAAGGAGGAGCAGGCTCGCCGCCAAGAGGAACAGATGGTTTTATTAGAAAATTTACAAGTAACTCTTGGCAAGGATCTCAAGGTGGTGAAGGAACAGCTTCAGCATCATGAGTCCCGTATCTCGGAATCCGAAAATCGTATGTCCACGGCTGAAGTACATATAGAAGACGTGAAGAAGGCCCTGGTTGGACTCAAGGTTGGAACTGCTACTTCTTTACCTGTGGCTTCTCCACGTGGTTTCAAGGTACCGCCATTTGATGGCACCTCGTCATGGTCAGCCTATAGAATCCAGTTCGAAGCTGTCATGAAGGCGAATGGTTGGACTAGTGCACAGGCAATGACAGCACTCACTTTGGGTCTTCGCGACCAGGCCCTCACTATACTGGAGGCCCTCGGTAAGGAAGTGACGTATGAGCAACTGTTGGAAGCTCTAGAATCTAGATACGGGGACGCACACCTGGAACACGTATTCCGTGCCCAACTCAAGGACCGTGTGCAACGGAGCGCCGAAACTATACAACAGTGGGCTCTAGAGGTAGAAAAGCTGGTCCGTAAAGCATACCAGTCTGCACCAGCGATGATCAACGGTAATCTAGTGCAAGCGTTCGTGGATGGTATACGCGACTTGGAAGTCAGAGCTGCCGTGAGATTAGGGCACCACGAGTCGCTGAAAGACGCTTTAGCCCATGCCTTAGAAGTGGAGGCTGTGCGACGCGATGACCGACCTCACCGCATCAGGGAAGTTGTGGCCTCGCCCCGTTGCTACAACTGTGGAGAAAAGGGCCACCTTCGGATGAGTTGCCCGAAGTGGAGAAACTATAGAAAAGAAGAAAATCGACCCCGGGAAGGAAATGCAGCGGTGACTGATGGCACTGCTCAGCAACAGGGAAACGAATAAACGCCAGGACCGCGGGGCGGGTGCTGGCTGGTATTCGAAGAGCCCCAAGGATCTCGATCTCACAAGCCCATAACGGGAACAGTCTGATCATTATAGGTGAAATTAATGGCAAGCCATGTAAGGTAACGTTGGATACTGGAGCATCTCGCACGATCGTCAGTTCCCAACTAGCAAGTCGGTTTCTTGGGGACTACTTCAAAGACTACAAGCAAATTGAATTGGTAACAGCTACCGGCCAGCAGATAACCGTCGAAGGCGAGAAGGAGGTAGAATTAAAATTGGGCAACCAAAGTTACCGTCACAAAGTAATCGTGGCCGACATTATGGATGACTGTATCCTGGGATTAGACTTCATGAGGAAACATAACTGTGAGATCGACGTCAATCACGGAGTATTAAAATGTGCTTCGGAAGAAATCTTCATAGAAGGCGCATCGTCGGGCCAAGTGTATTGCTTGAAGAAGAGTGTTCTCTCTCCCATGTCTGAAACAATCGTGCCGGTAATCTTACCAGAAAATTCAGGTCATGGAAATCGTTGCATCCTTATAGAAAAACTGGACAGTGATCTTCCATGGAAAATGGCACGAACGTTAGTTAAAGCTAACAACGTCTCGGCAGTACGTGTACTAAATTTAAGTGAGCATGAACAAGTACTCAAGAAGGGGACATTGATGGGCACTTGTGAAGAAGTTGCTTGGATGCGTAGATGTCAAGACCAGCCTACGGGGTCTGTTGGGGGAAATGTTCAGTTCAACGTGACAACGCTATTGGAAGATTGTAGTGATAATCTGTCGAAGGAAGAGATGGATAAGGCTAAGAAGATGTTGCTCCGTTACGCTGATATTTTCTCAGTTGGTGATACTGACATAGGGAAGACTGGATTAGTCCAGCACAAAATAAATACGGGTGATGAGTTACCAATCCGCCAACGACCAAGAAGGTTACCCATAGCACGGGAACAGGAAGTAGATGCCATGATCCAGGGAATGGTAAAAGGTGGTGTTATAGAGCCCTCATCTAGTCCATGGTGTTCTCCCGTGGTATTGGTGAAAAAGAAGGATGGTAGCATGCGCTTTTGTGTTGACTATCGTCGGTTGAATGACATTACGAAGAAGGACAGTTACCCACTACCAAGGATTGACGACACGCTAGATACGCTGACAAGAACGAGGTGGTTTACCACGCTGGACCTGAAAAGTGGCTACTGGCAAGTTGAAATAGACCCAAAGGACAAGGAAAAGACTGCATTCTCTACAGGAAAAGGACTATGGCAATTTAACGTCATGCCATTTGGACTATGCAATGCGCCTGCTACTTTTGAACGGCTAATGGAGCTAGTACTAACTGGATTAATTGGAGACGCCTGCCTTGTTTATTTGGATGACATCATTATCGTGGGACGAACATTCGAAGATCATCTCCAAAACTTGGAACAAGTACTCGCGAAAATACGTGGAGCCAACCTTAAATTGAGCCCAAAGAAGTGCTCATTTTTTAGACGACAAGCAAACTTTTTAGGACACATAGTCTCAGAAGAAGGAGTTCAGACAGATCCTGAGAAAATAGCTGCCGTCAACGATTGGCCAGTTCCAAGAGATAAAACGCAGGTCAGGGCATTCTTGGGCTTGTGCTCTTATTATCGACGTTTTGTGAAAAATTTTGCTGACCTTGCTAGACCTCTACATAAGTTGACAGAGGAAAAATCACAATTCTTTTGGGACAAAGCATGTGATGTGGCATTCCAAGAATTAAAGAAACGGCTGTGTAGCTCACCTATTTTGGGTTATCCTGATACTGAAAAAGAATTCATAGTAGATACTGATGCGAGTAATAATGGAATTGGTGGCGTGTTATCGCAAAGAAAAGGAGATCAAGAGGTTGTGATAGCTTATTTTAGCAAGTCCTTGTCGAAACCGGAGAGAAACTACTGTGTTACAAGAAAAGAATTACTTGCTGTTGTGAAAACTTTGCAGCATTTTAGCAAGTATTTGATAGGGAGGAAATTTCATCTCCGCACTGACCATGCCGCATTGAAGTGGCTATTGCAATTCAAAAATCCAGAAGGACAAGTCGCTAGATGGATTGAACTGTTACAAGAGTTTGACTTTGTAACTGAACATCGCAGTGGGAGGTTGCATGGCAACGCAGATGCCTTATCAAGAAGACCTTGTCCTGAAAATTGTAAGCACTGTGTTAGGCAAGAAGATAAGGAAGTAATAACCGTAAAGATGCTAAGGACTGACCTAAGTGAAGAGTGGATAGAAACCCTAAAGCAGGCTCAGCAAGATGATACGGACATCAAGCCGATTCGCGACTGGATTCAGGCTAGTGCCACTAAACCTAAGTGGTGTGACGTGGCAACGACGAGTTCAGTCACAAAAAGTTATTGGGCACAGTGGGAGAGCTTAGCTATACAGGATGGAATTTTATGCCGTAAATGGGAAAATGCCCGAGGGGACAGCTCTCACCTACAAATGGTTGTTCCGAAGGCAAGGATACCAGATATCTTGAAATTCTATCACAATGGATGTTCAGGAGGTCACATGGGAGTAAAACGAACCCTTTTAAAGATTCGTGAGCGATTTTACTGGATCTACTGCAGGGACGATGTGGAAGACTGGATACGAAAGTGCGTCAGTTGCGCAGCTGTAAAGGGACCACAAACACGCAGTAGAGGTGCGCTGAAGCTGTACAATGTTGGAGCTCCCTGGGAACGGATAGCGTTGGACGTCGCGGGGCCGTTTCCTGAAAGTGATAGTGGAAACAAGTACTTTCTGGTCGTCATGGATTACTTCACAAAGTGGCCAGAGGTCTTCGCGATACCGAATCAGGAAGCTTCTACTGTGGCAGATAAGTTAGTCCATGAAGTCTTCTGTCGGTTTGGTGTACCACTAGAAATTCACAGCGATCAAGGAAGAAATTTCGAGTCTCAAATATTTCAGGAGGCATGTCGAGTAATGGGTATACACAAAACCAGGACCACATCTTATCACCCGCAATCGGACGGAATGGTTGAACGGTTCAACCAAACGTTGGAGAGATATCTGGCAAAAGTTGTGGACAGCCGGCAGAAGGATTGGGACAAACACATACAACCCTTTCTCCTGTCATATCGAAGTGCAACTCATGAAAGTACGACGGTGACGCCTGCTTTTGCAAACTTCGGCAGAGAATTGCGATTGCCTGCAGATTTGCTCACCGGTATTCCGCCTGACGATCCACGTAGTGTTACAGATTATGCGAACGACTTACGAAACAAAATGAATGACGTATATGAGCACGTCAGGCAGTATGGCCAACAAATGTCTGAACGAATGAAGACCCGTTACGATCGGAAAGCGAACAATAGAGTATTCGAGATGGGGTCCCTAGTATGGCTACATAACCCAGTGCGCAGGAAAGGAAAGTCCCCTAAACTGCAAGCAAAATGGGATGGACCATATCGTGTTGTTACGAAAATCAATGATGTCACCTACCGTATCCAGAAGGGGGCTCGAGGTAAACCGAAGATTATCCATATAGACCGTTTGGCGAAATACCATGGAACTCACATTGCTCGGGACGAGCATGTCTAAGGAGGGGGTAGTGTTACGACATCGCGACATCAGGAATAAATTGCTACCAGTAATGCCATCTGTTATTGAATAGCGGTACTATCGGTAACGCCATCTGTTGTTGTATAAGAGTAAACATCTATCAAGCAACGCCATCTATCGCCGAATAGCTACCTGCTTCTGGAATATTCCCGATAGCACTGTAGGCATGTAGAATACGCGGGTAAATTGTAGAATGTTCCGGATGCCGTTTATGAAGTATAAATACGAGACAATAGACAGGGGAGTTTGAGTTTGGTTTTGTATAACAGTGAGTAAACATCAAAGTGAAATACAGTTAAGTGCTAGTGAACTATTTAATTTCTGATTGTTTTAATTAGAGTTTTAATAAAAGTGTGACCAGTGTTTTGGTAAATTCGTGTACCATTATTTATCCTGAACCCCAGCTCGTAACAATAGCATCTATGCGCTAAATTCTAGCTTGCTCCCTCGAAATGGTTGATGTAGAAGCAAACATGGTATGTGATTATATGGTGAAATAATACAAGATTTTTTAAGTTGAAAAATCCGTTTACATGTGATATTTACATTTGGTTAAGGCCCTTATGAAGATCTTAGTAACTGAAATTAACAAAAGTAATCGTAGAGATGAACTACTTTTACTATGGGAAAAGGATACTGAAATCATGAAAAATAATTTACTGTTTAATATATTTTGGATCAAGTAAATATTTTACATTTCTATGGGATAACTTCCATCCTTAATGCATTATCATGAATTATTTATTATTCACAATTACAATCATTCACTCGCCACATACCACGTTCTGCAACTCACTTAAAAATGACCATTCCAAGAGAGTTGCCACGACCGGGCGACTGCAGGGCGGAGGCAGGAGGGCAATGGATACTGTGAGTGGTGTTCCGTGTAAACAGCGCTCGCTGCTGTACCCCGCGGCCTGCGTGGATTAACTGCTTGGGTTTTTTTGGGCGTTGGCTGCCCGACTATAGTGATGTGAATTTATTTGACGTGTGAAGTGACTTTTAATTTTGTTGAAGCATTGAAGTATTTAAAAGGTAGATAACAGATTTGCGAATTTTTATGCAAGCGTCGAGGCAGAGGCTTTCAAGTGCTCGCTCTCTCTCAGGTTTTCAACTTGAGAGCGGTGACCAGCTAGCTTGCTAACATTCAAATTCGAATCATAATAGGTTAGTTACAGAAGTGAGTAAAACAATCATTATACTTCGCGTTTTTAAATTGAACTTACAATGCTGGTCTGATTTGATTATTGCTCAAGTAATTATACTTATAAATTTTTATGATTAATTCATCGAATTAACAGATGCGGGCCATAATAATAATTATGACAAATTTTATAATTACTAGTTGGAGTTAGCTTGCGCCGCGTCACAACGCACTCTTTGTTTTTTTTTGTTGTATAGAGTGAAGGTGGGCCGGGTCTTTAGTCATTATGTCCCACTCGCGAATGGCCCGCGGGCCATAGCGCCTATTCTATTTTATTTTCAAATTTTTCATTAGTCATTATGGCCCGCTGTCAAAACAAACAAAACACTATCCTATTTTTGGTACAGATGAGTAGAAAAGTGTTATGATAGAAATAATAAATAATTATTTCACATGGAAAATGAAAAATAAAAATGTTTTTTTTTCATACAACTGGTGGTAAGCGGTTAGCTTAGCACTATGGATACTTGTGATAGCCGGGGCATCATTCGCGCGCATATAAAATATATATTCAAGTTACATTAATCTGGTGGTAAGCGGTTACCTTAGCACTATGGACACTCGGGGTGATACCCGGGCCGGGGCATCATTCGCGCGCATATAAAATATATATCGTCCCCGTAGCGCGAGAATTAACTAAGTCTAAAAAGTGTGTTTTGAGATAATCGCGTTTGAAAGTTTGGAAAATTGAAATGGCCCTAACTTTTTACAGGTATTACAGATTTTCGAAATTCTTTTCTCGTTTTGAAGGAAATATTGTAAAGTTTTTGACTAAATAAAAATGGTGGGTAAAAAACCGTAACTTAATTAGGTATAAATATAATAAACATTTAATGAATTTTACTCTACTTATCTATTGCCATAACTTCAAGTTAGTTAATCATCGACCTGAGTTAGTGATTTTTCTCACGGCAATAGGCAAATATTAAAGAAATTAACTTGAGTTAAGTAAACTAGAGCTTACCATTAGACACACAAGCTACGTTCGGTGAATATTACCTAACTTGTATCACATTACTGTAATTTAATTATAACTTATTATTTTAAAGGAAATTAAAATAAAACAAAGTCTTTTTCGTTTGCAACTACCTTTGCAGTTACCTATATTTAAAAATCTCCATTAATAATCACATAAATGAACGAATATAGTAAAATCAACAAATCGATACCACAATTGAGCAATCAATACATAAATTAGATAAACCCTGATGCATAAAATTAATCAAATATAAAATACCAGCCAAGTGCAAGTCGGACTCGCACACATAGGGTTCCGTAAAGACGTATCTTGTATGGTGCCCCCCTTTAATTTGAAGTTTTATTTCATTTTTATTATTTATTGTTTAAGCGGCAATAGAAATACACATTCTGTGAAAAATTTAATTGTCTATCTATCATGGTTCATGAGATATAGCCCACTGAAGGTACGACGACGGACGGAACGGCCGACAGACAGCGTAGGCCTAGTAATAGGGTCCCGTTGGCACCGTTTATGTACGAAAGCCTAAAAAGACCATCAAACTTTAGCAGAGGGGTCCTATTCTTCTTCCTCGCCATCAGGCTCTGAAATCATCTCCACAAAATCATTACATGAAGGTAAAATTCGTACCATGGATGAAGCTCTTGGGGAATTACCCCCTTTGAGATAGTTTTTTATAATACCAAGGTGGCAAACAAGTGTATGACCAACCTGAAGATAAGCAGTTATTCAAAAGATCTTTCTTTTTGCCTCGGATACCTCTGGTAAGCCTAAGCGTAAGCCTTAAAGATGGTATAGTTTGTAAAAAATCGTTGATTATGTTACGTTATCAGAAATAGACCGCAGTTAGTCAGATTCCTAAGTCTCGTGCCGCATTTTTATTAAAATATGCATTTCATATTCCTCTTTTGTTCTGGTCGATCAGCTCCATCATAGTGAGTGCTGATCATACACTCATTTTTCTTGCATTTCAATTAGCTGCCAAATATCTTCCTATAAATATTGTTAGTTGCTCTTTATAAAGCTCCTAAATTTAAAGCTTAAGTTGTTGTTGTTATTGTAAGCTTTTGCCAATCAAGGTATTATCTCTTAGATTTTTAAAGCTCCATCAACTTAACTTGAACAGGTGCTGCTTTTAGAGGCTGGTCTACTTAAGTTTGCTATTTACTTATTAAATATCGATACAATCTAATTTGTAGTTTTTCCGCCGGGGCACGCAATTGTTGTCAGTGCGATTAGAATGTAAATATTATTTTATGAATCTAAGCTTGTTTTGAAAAGAGTAATTGCTGAGTTTATTCCCGGCTCTTCTCATCAAATGCAACCTTCCGAACCGGTATAAGAGTATTAGAGTCAGATTATTCATAAGTCCCTGCGAAGGTCTATTTGAAATAAATATCCTTCGCTTGATTTGATTTGATTTATCACTTACGGCTTTCGAAAGATACTGGCACACCAGCCCTCTAAGTAAGCTTCCTTCATATGGAGTTCCTGGTGGCCTGTGCGATTGGATTTCCGATTTCCTGAGTTAACAGTCTATAGATAGACGGGTGCCTGTCGGACCTTTTGCCAATCAATCCCGGGTTCAGTTCTCTCTGCAACTTTATTTATGCTTCAGATTAACGATCTGTTGAGTACGACAGCACTGATGCACAAGATCCAATTTTTGCAAGAGGCCATGGTAGAGCGTTTGGATATGACCTTATAGGCAGCCTCCAATTAGGGCAAAGCCAATCTGGTAATTTTTAACTCCACCAAGAATTTACACCGCCAATGGAGTCCTTTCAAACAGCCTCTACAATTCAAAATATATCCTTGCCTTTAAGTGATCGGCTTGACCTTTACGGCCAAATTTAGCTTTAGCTATTCTATTGAGTCAAAGGCAGAAACAGCTGCTAGGATGCTGGGTATTCTGTCTAATTTCCTTTGGTACTTCATGCCTGAAAATTTGCTACAACTTTATCAAGCAAAAGTACGATCGTACATGGAGTACTGATGCCGTCTCTGTGATGGATCCGCTAAGCACCAGCTTGACACCATTGATTTAAAAGATCGCCATGTCAAGAGACTCATCGGAGCCTTGACTATCGAAGAAATGTTGCTTGCCTAGAGATTTCTAGAGTCTAGCTAGAGGATATATTTTGGAGAATGTGCGCAGGAATTATTCAATCTTATTCCACCATCCCTTTTTTACACCGAACAACAAGACGCCGGGTTTTTTTTTACCCGTACGTTGTTGATATACTAAAGCTACAGGCGTAACGTTTTGCATCCTCATTTATTGCAGACACCAAGGGTGTGGAACTTGCTTCCGGCTTTGTTTCCTGACTCTTAAAATCTAGAGACTTTCAAGGTCAGAGTGAATAGGTTTCTTCTGGGTAAGCGTGCTCCATCTTAGGCATCTTAATCGTCCTTTATGGGTAAGTCAGTGGCCAAACGCAAGTCCATTTATTATATTTGAATAAAAACTTGGCTCGACTGTATTCATAAAATGACTAATTCGTGTGGCGGCAAAAGAAACGCGTACGCACACTTCAACACATACGTGAAAAATGAAAGTCACCAACTGCCGCCTTCACGCCGCCCTGCACACATAAAGTAACCAAGTCGCGCGTGAAAAATACCTAAACTACTAAATCAACACCAAATTCTTACAAATATTAACTAAAATAATATCATTACTATTTGAAACAGAAGCAATGTCACCCATTTTACTAGAATAAAAATAATTAAAACTGTGTAAGGGATTTTCGCATCTTTGTTTTTGTATGAATTATATTTCAATTGAGAAAGAGAAATCAACAAACCAAGTTAGTTAATTTTCGCATCCAAATGTTGAACCGAACTACTGATTTCCAAACTATCTAAATCTGTTTAGTGATTTATGAGAGCAAGGTATACAACAAAAAAATCAGGGAAAAACTAATTAATTGATTTTAATTCCTATTTATGTAATTTAATTTGAAATGTAAAATAACTAACTTAATTAGGTCATTTTCTCTTTACGTGATATTGTCCATAATCATAACTTAGTGAATTTTCGAATTTTATAACTCAAAAACTATGACACCTACAAAAATGAGAGTTAGACAGAAATAAAGAGCTTGAAAAGCTGATTCATATTATACAATAAAAAAAGAATTACTTAACTCGACTTAGTTAATTCTCGCGCTACGGGGACGATATATTCGATGTCAACTGCTAAAAAAATCTGCTCCCAACTCGTCATCTAACAGCTCATAGCAATCCTCACTAGTCTGCCAGTTAGAGGAATTCTGCTGACTCCTGACGAACGAGAACCTTCTACCGTAAGCTCATCATTATGAATTAGTGGCCTTCTGTAGACATATTTCCGTTCATGGACATGGAGACTCCATGTATGACAGTGTCTATGACAATGACTCATTGCATGAACATCCATGACCTTGGAAGGTTATCTGCACGATGAATTACCAAAATTCAAGGCGATGATAGTTCATTGGTTGGTAGTGACGTCGGATGCCGAGGCGAAGGTCCCAGTTTCGAATCCTATAATGAGCCTGAGCTTTCGGTGAAGGAAAACATCGTGAGGAAACCGCTATGGTATCCTCACGACGGGGGTAGGATACTTTGTAACCAGTAACCAGCCTGGCTACCACCCTCAAATTGAAAATCTGTCGCCAAGCACCTATCGGCGTGTTCCGACAGCTGCACTTGAGAGCAAGTTCCATCTAGGCTTTGTGAGTTTACCACCTTCGGCCACATAACCACTTACCATGGTGAGACTGCATTGAAAAATAGGCACAAAAAATACAAGTTCCGACTTATTTTTGCCAGTGTCGAGTTGAATTACAAATTATTATTCTATCATCGGCGAGTGTAGCACGCTTAATGATTGATGATTTTCATGGCATCACAAGCGTCCATAGAGCTGAGGTAACCGCTTACCACCAGGGGGTTTAGTCTGCTATTATAATTGTATTCCAATGAACTATCAATAATGGTGTACAATTTGACAGTTTTGGTAGTGTCCTAATTCAATATCGACGAAATCCATGATGAATAGTAGAAAATGACATTGGCTATTGGCACAGAATATTCAATAGTATATCTATTCGTCCATGATAGTAGGTATCTAATGGGATCATGTCAGAATGAAGTTTTAGGTTTATGACAAAACCTGGATAATCTGATAAATCAGCCCAGTAAATGCTAGAGAACATGATTACGATTTCGGATAAGGTCAGAAAAAGAGGCGTAGCCAAAAAGGAAAGAAAACGTTTATAGTAGATTTCAAACACAGACGTATGAGTAGTAGTACCTTAGTACTACTTAGTACTACTCATACGTCTGTGATTTCAAATGGCATGAGTTCGGTGACACATGGTATTTTATAAGATTTCTCAATGGTTAATTTTTATTTCGATATAATAAAATAATACTATGATCAACTATGATACAGCGACGTTTCATGTTTGTGTACTATTTCAGAGTAATCACATGTAATTTCATTAGATATTGGTAACAAACCTTGAACTGTCACGACTCACCCTATGTGAAATAGACTATAGTACCTACTTACTCTTCTCGCTTCTCTCTCGTCTTTCGTGGATCCACGTTTTTGAGCAAACCTTAAACTGGTTTATGCGAAACACAAGAATAGTGTTTGTTCACAGTTACACGGCAAAGGATTGGAGTAATTTTGAAAAACACAAGTCGGTTCACGCACGAAATCGTCCTCAGCCAATGATCTTCAGTGAGGGACCTCTCGGCAGATTCGACACATATCACATAAACGTCTAGAAAAGAGAGGGTAGGAAACTTGCTTCATACAAGTTTACCCTCAATCTTATTTATAAACACGCAACTAATTTATAAAACTATTGCTATCTTATAAAGGCACGCTGACAGTACGTCTATATAGATTGATACATCAGTGGACATATCATATGTTGACAATATGAGATGTCAATGAGTAACAAAATTTTTTTTCATAACGCCATTATTATCAGCCTGTTTTATTTGATATAAATGGTAAACCCTTCTTCAATAGAGTTTTAATGCTGGGACCGCACCGCACCTAGACAAAGTGTATTTCACATTTGGATACGTTACGTCCTAGAGTATCCTTATGTCATATAATATGGATGAATAAATTTTATTAATATTGTTTTATGTAATCAATATAATAATAATGTATGTCCAAAAAATATGCTTAAGACACGTATTTGGGTGAGTTAGTCAATATAGATTATGTTACATGGTGCCGATTCTGTTGTTTACAACTAAACTAATTTAGTCTCACTATATCTCTTTCTAACAAAGAACTAAGAAAAGATGTATAGATGTAAGAAACGTCTATTTGCCCGTAAATTCAAACGGAAAAGACTAATTTGACAGCTTTAAATATGTTCTATCCTTTTTCAATAATGTTTGTAAGAAAGAGATGTGATGTGATTATAATTAGTTTAGTGCGATTTACAACAGAATCCGCATCATTGTATCGCTATCTTAAAAATTGCGCGCCGCGTCTCATCGTGTCGCATGTCGTTATATCCCGTCTCAGTGTGAACTGACCCTTAAGGCGAAAATCCTCTTTTATATACTACATAATTTGAAATAAAATACACACAATACTACACTTAAAAAAACTTGTATGTCAATGTCACTGCTTGGGTGGGCGTTGCAATTACATTATTTACTATTAAAATACAAGTTTATCTAAATTGGTGAGTACCTATTAAACTTTATTCCGATTTCTGTGATATAAATGAATCCTGGTCGTTTTCAACGTTAATTGTAATAGGTATACGTTACGTGACTCTCCTTTCAGGATATATGTATACTGTTACTGCTACTCATGAAAAGATCCAGATGCTCTTGCAGCTTATGCAGAGCAGGAGCATCCAGAACTTACTAGAGGACTGGTTATGAGTGTGAATGGAGAGCCCGTTTCAATCATATGTGGGCAGACATCACGGTCCATCCAAATAGTCTTGGAACCTTAAAATAATCGACAAAGCAGTGGTGAAAGGTGGATTCAACATCAGATTTAGTGATGAATGGTACTTACAGAATGGTTTGGTGTCATAACCAAAAATACTTTACTTAAAACAGATAAAAAATATACATAATCCATTACAAAATGAAGGACGGACAAACAAACAAACACTCTTTTATCATATTAAAATAATGGAAAGTAGGGTTTTTGTAAGTAGCTTTATAGTTGTGAATTGTTGTGAAATTGGAATTGATATTTCCAGACCCTGATAAAAGAAAATTATTGCGTATGCGTCGAGGAGGAGGAAGGAGTACACAGGCAACTCATGTCATGTCATACTCCTGCTAATTTGACCAGTTGTGCGGTCTCAATTGAGGAAAGGAAGATTGCAGAGCTGGAGAGTACTTGGCAGGAGCTGCACAACCTCACGGACACGCGCCACGCGGGAGATGCTCGCGAAAATTCACCGAATAGACATACTCGGCCTGATTTTTATGTACTATACAATAAAACAGTTTCAAGTTATTATGAATTTTATTTAAAAATATTTGAGTAAGGTAGTTTTAAGGTACTCTAGCCATAAACAATGAATGCATTCTTATCTCACTTTACGGCTTGTCTGAAGAGCCTGGCTTGCAGTATGTGGCCTAAATATTGCAGCAGACTGAGGACGATTTTCACACCCTCATCAATAAATTCAATGGGCTCTATATGAGCATATACACATATATTGTGGAGGATTGTGCAATAAAATCCATGAATATGATCACTACTTCAAACTTATCCAATACTGATACTTTAACTTAATATTTGCCTTGTCTGAATTCATGGTTCTCTCAGCTGCTGAATCCAATGAAATCCCATGAAATAACTTAATAAAATATACAATCTACCTATATACCTAGTATATATAAAAAACATCGAGTCTACCGCTGCTATCGATTAACAGCACAGCACGATAGGTTGAATCTTAGCTAACCGCGCCAACTGGCCCGTCAGAAACCACCATCGCAACTCTCGCTATCGTCGGGGAGGCCATCCTCAAACATTGTAATCAAAACTGTTTCGAACTGTGCGAGCTCAAAGGAGCTTCCTTCCGTGGACGCTCAGACTGTGGAATGAGCTCCCCGTCGTGGTATTCCCAATGGAGTACAGCATGAGGTTCTTCAAAAAAATGGTGTGAAGAGATTTCTGCAGCGTCGGCAACCCCCTGATGTTGTAAGCGTCCATAGACTACGGTAACCGCTTACCATCAGGCGGGCCGTATGCTTGTTTGCCAACTTAGTGGTATAAAAAAATATAAAATGTATAAAAAAGTATCTGATATCATTACCCTTTTTACCCTTGTCGCAGTCGGGCCATTACTTTATGTATTTTCTGTTTGAATGTATTTCATAGCATTTGTTTTTTACTAGGGTTTATCTCCTAAATCAAATTTTGAAATATCTAAAATTTGCAATTATTGTGTGAATTACCCTGCGGGACATTGGGAAGTGGGCCATAACCACGGTGTTATTGTAGTGGCTAGATGTCTTTCAGGTGTTGTGAACCGCGCATTATTATTATTTATTTATTTATTTACTTATTTCATACATATTTTATCAACTTAGTACCTAAAAACCTTTTGGGTTTGTGCAGGTACTGCACATTCGCCTTCACAATCCATAAAAATAATTACAAAAAATATTAAATCAACTTAAACATAACATTATTAAAACTTACACAGACATACAACGGCACATGGTACGGCGCGCAGTGCACATCACACAGACGGCCGGACACAAAAACTACCAGTACCCTCTTTATAATTTACAAATCATATTTTTTTTTTTTTTATGTGGGTGGATATACAATTTCAACATAATCTATTTAACGAATACAGGCTGATTAAAAATAGGCAAGTCATTAGTTATGTAAAAACAAGTAAGTGCTAATGCTATGTAGTGCTTGTGTGATATTTAAGTAGACTATTATAAATATATATATTCTTTGAACAATTATTATAGTATATAGTATGTAATTATAGTATAGATAAATATATATTTTTTAATTTATGTTTTACATGTTTTTTTGTTGTGTGATGCAATAAATCTCTAGGAAGTTTATTAAGAATTGATGGTAATAAGCTACACAAACTTCTTCCGCCATAGAAGTTATTGTAACGAACTTCTATGAATTTTTTGTTTGTTACTTTTCGTGTATGTATTTTATGGTCAACCAATGGCAGTGTCTGGATGTTGTGGTATTGTTCCATTATAATCGCAAAATTAACTTTTTGGTGAACTGATAAGACTTTACAATACATAAATAGTTGGTCATACCTATCCTTGTATTCCTCTTTTAGTTTGTTACCAACAATTTGTTTTAATATACGTAGTTGTAGATTATATATTCTATCCAAGTATGTCTTAAACGTTCGCCCGTAACTCGTTATTCCATATGACACTACTGAATCGACTAATGCAATGTACATCGTTATAAGAACCGAATAAGGAACTTTCCTTTTGATGATTTTGAATTTGGCTAGCATGGCACGCAGTTTAGTACATATAGCGTCTACGTGTGGACCCCAGTTGAATCGATTGTCGATGATCAGACCGAGGTATTTTTGTTGTGTCACCTGTTCTAGAGGCGGACATGTACATAACAGGTATTAGACGCCCCTTTCGTGGGCTTGGCAGAAAACGAGATTTAACTCTTATCGCAAGATCAAAATGACGTCGCCACGCCTTTCACTGGCATGCACACCATAAATCTCTTCACCGTGGAGATGATAATTTGATTATCTTCTTATTTTTCTAGTTGAAATAATTATTTCCTATCTACTTATTTATACAGAGTGTAACAGAAAGAGTATCCATTACCGTAATCCACTTTTTTGGTACTAGGCGCACACATCGCGGAAGAGAAAATTTTATATTAATACTAGCTGCCCGGCACGACTTCGTTCGCGTGGTGCTACCCTTCCCTACCCTATCTAAACCATCCAGGGCGTCACCCAAACGCATACAAAAACAGAATTCAACTATACGTGTGTTTGTCACTGAACTCCTCCTAAACGGCTGGACCGATTTGAATGAATTTGTATGCGTTTGGGTGGCGCCCTGGATGGTTTAGATTCACAAATCAGCCCGGCAGATGGCGCTGCAGTCGATAATATAACCTAGATACAGACTGCAGGCCGACTCCAGGGCGCCACCCAAACGCATATAAAAAAAAATACATTCAAATCGATCCAGCCGTTTAGTAGGAATTCAGTGACGTACACATGTACAGTAGAATTTTATATATAAAGAAGATTAGCAAGTGAGGCACAATGATAATGATCTTCATTGACCGGTGACCATTGACCATTGACCATTGACCATTGACCATTGACCGGTGTTCATTGACCGGTCTGTACCTAATGTAGTCTTCCCCCCATCGGATGTATACACCCTTTATGTGACACCCAGTACACACAATCACAAAATCACTTCCTTCCTGTATTTGTATGAGGTTTCACATCGGGTAAGATGAGCAGGATAAGTCAATAAGATAATCATCGCGCAGTTTCTCTCTACATTGGAAGGCATTATAAGTTATAGTTCATATGAATTGCATCACAATATCTGTGCCGTCCGTGACTGTACAATTGATATGAAAGACAGATAAACTTTAAGATCTCCCAACTAGCTGCCACAAAGATGGTGGAATATGATAAAGTTTCGTAAGAAAACTAATTTGGGAACAAACATACGTGCTTAAAGGTCATGAGGTTATGAGTCTATGGATATTATTTTCATAGAAATGTTTTTATAAGAACGTCTTTGTATTTTTATTATGATAATTTTTTTGATATTATGATTGAAGAGTAATATTTCATGAAGAGTAATACCAGATGTTATAATAAAAGTCGTGGTGAATCCTAAAATGTAGTCTATCATCCTTAATGAAAATCTGTCGCCAAGTATATTATGGTTCCGTTTAATTTTTGGGTGTAAAAATACCTTTAACGTCCGAAATAGGTACATCAATTATGATTAGATTGTGTTTTTTTTTTTTTTTTTTTATACCACTTAGGTGGCAAACAAGCATACGGCCCGCCTGATGGTAAGCGGTTACCGTAGCCTATGGACGCTTGCAACACCAGGGGTATCAAGCGCGCGTTGCCGACCCTGCAGAAATCTCTTCACGCCCCTTTTGAAGAACCCCATGCTGTACTCCATTGGGAAAACTACTAACCAAATCTAAAATAATCCTATGTATTAGGGTCGGTCCATTTCATTCTTAGTCGGTCTAGGGTCGTTGTGGCAACAGTGGATCACCCTTTTTTCAGAGTCACATAGCTCCGAAAGAAAGATCAGATTGCGATAAGGTAGTTATACCAAATCCTTGATGAAGGTACCTTTACCATCTGCTAGATACCAGAAAAAAAATGCCGGCCCCATCGATAGTCATCCCGTATCTGACACACGAATTCATGTGTCAAATTAAAAGTTGCTTTATACTTGAGTGTGACTTGCATGCGATGCGAGATGTCTTTGGAGATTTAACTTTTCAGAATAGCAAAATTTTTAACTCAACAATAATTGGACTGTTTTACAAAAAACTTAAACCGACTTCAAAGTACACTAAGAAGTAATCAAATCCTGATCTGATGACAATGGGACCAAACTGGAAGTGTACCCTTCCAGACAAAAAAAGAATTTTCCAAATCGGTTCATAAATGACGGAGTAATGACGGAGAAAAAAAAAAAAAAAAAAAAAAACATACAACCGAATTCAGAACTTCCTCCTTTTTTTGAAGTCGGTTAAAAATTAGCTGTAAAGATAATGCAAAATTATGAAATAAAACATAATTAAGTAACAACAACAGAAGCGCTCGTGGTGTAGCATGATAAGCCGTCCTTAATCGATCGGCAACTTAAGCTACCACCGTCGTGGTCGGTACCCGGATGGCTGACCGCCTAGTGGTATTTCAAATCGAGCGTTTCCGTGCTTCGGACCGTTGGTCCCGGTTATCACTTACGGTGTACGGTTTTAACACCGTACATTTTTCTGTGTATGCAGCAACCTACTTTTGTCACCCGCTAACAATAGCATAAATACACGGATTCTTAACATTTTACTAGAGTGCATTATAACGTCTTACATCAACAACATCAAGAGGAACGAATCACCAAACAGTTACTGTACTGTGCATATAGTCAATATACCTTTGATACTTCACAAGTGGTTTCTCTGCGCACTCCAACAACAACTACAATTCAAATGTACTGGGCTAACTACTACTAGGCCCGTACATACGGCTTGAAAACTCCAACAGCAGGTTGACCACTAGCCTACCTCCACCGATCCGCAGTGCGCACGCGTGGTGGAGTATCTGCCCATTCCCTTTCACCCAGATTTGTGAAAGGAGGCCTGTGCTCAGCACTGGGCCATTATAGGCTGATGATGATGATGAAGTAACAACAAAGCATCCGTCAGAAGTCAAAATTAGAGAGCCCGTTGTTATAATCACTTAATGTGACCCCAAATGTAACTTTATGCAATAAACTAAAGGGCATCTCCCGTGGTGTCATTGTCAACAGTTTGAATGCTCTTGCACATTAAAGTCAGTCATAAATGATTGAAATTAAGAGGGTAATTTTCGTACAATGTAAATTTTTTGGGGTCCCTTTGATTGGGCGAAGAGGCGTGTATGAGTTTTATGAATAAGGCCGTTATTTATTGGATTAGTTCTTTATATGAATTAGAAAAACTTGTTTCTTGTGTTAAAAAAAATATAATGCCAATACCTTAATAGATAGAAAGATAATAATTTATTGTCACACCATGCTTGAAATATCAAAATACAAAAGAAACAAACTTTAAATAATAAAGAAAGTGTTACAATAGGCGGCCTTTGGATGGATAGATTGTCCATAAAATACCTATTTATGGTTGTCCTCAGTTGAAGGCCGACTTCCGAGCCGATAGTAACTTCATCAGTGACTTAGAGTTAAAGGGCTAGTTTCCTTAAAAAATCTATTTAGTCCATATACATTATCAAAAAATATTAGGCACGTATTTTTTCTTTTGTCAATTAAACAAAATAATTGGAATGTTTTAAAAATAATTGGACTGTTTTACAAAAAACTTAAACCAACTTCAAAGTACACTAAGAAGTAATCAAATCCTGATCTGATGACAATGGGACCAAACGGGAAGTGTACCCTTCCAGACAAGAAAATAATTTTCCAAATCGGTTAATAAATGACGGAGTTATAAGGTAACAAACATAACAAAAAAAAAATACAACCTAATTGAGAACCTCCTCCTTTTTTTGAAGTCGGTTAAAAATACAAGGATATGGGTTGTTGAAGTTCCGCGTGACGTCACGGTTTGGTACACTTTTTAGTAACAAGTGACGTCACGAGCCCCCACTCCCGACCTCAGTCGCGCTTTATCTACGTCAATTGTTAATGATTTGGTTAAACAAATAATTGTTATATAATTGTGTAGTTTTACAAAAAACTTAAACCGACTTCAAAGTACACTAAGAAGTAATCAAATCCTGATCTGATGACAATGGGACCAAACGGGAAGTGTACCCTTCCAGACAAAAAAAGAATTTTCCAAATCGGTTAATAAACGACGGAGTTAAGAGGTAACAAACATAAAAAAAAAAAAAAAAAAAACATACAACCGAATTGAGAACCTTTTTTGAAGTCGGTTAAAAATACGTATCCAATATTGTTTGATAATCTAACTGACGGACTAATTAGAATTATTATTTATAGGAAACATCCCTTTTGACTTGACTTGAACCATATTCTGAAAAACGAAGCATAATATTTGAAGATCGCAAATTATCGTAAGCTCGACAGCGAGCTACCTACCTATTTACATACCTACTTGATCTCAATGTGCTTATTGTAAGGCGGGTGCGCGGTGGAAAGTGTGGACATAAGACCATTAAGCTGAGCTTGGTGCGAGTCATAAGCGTAAGCGAATTTGGCTCGCAAGCGACTGTAGAATGGTGTAGAACTCACTAGTAAGTATCATATGAGTGCAAATTGTTTTATAAGATTTTGGGCTGCGTTTCATCTTTGGGTTTCATAAATTTTGGAAGACGTCTAGTTTTACCAGAATAACCCAGAAGGAGGGTTATGTTTTTCGAGTGTATGTATGTTTGTATGTCTATTTCTTTGGCACACTCTGCAGCCTAAACGGCTTGATGGAGTATGATTAACATATGAGTTGTCGTTAGATTTGTCTTAATTGTGGGAGTGACATAGGGTATATTATTTAGTTATTTTAACAATATGGGTATCAAATGAAAGCTTGTAAACAGCCCATTCCATATATGTATATATAATAATACTTTTATGCTACAATTTTGACGTAAATGCAAAAAAACACAGTTAATGCAAGGACAGAGTAGGTACTGAGCGATTCATTTTATTTGTACTTGGTAGCATACAATCATACCGTTTGCCTGATGGTAAGCGGATACCGTATCTTATGTACGCTTGCAATACCAGGAGTATCAGCCCATGCTGAGCTCCCTCGGGAAACTACGGCAGGATTGTAAGGTGGAGGTACATCCCCAGTTGAGCTGCTCACGCTATGCTCTACCGCTCTTTATTATTCACTAGTTGCGCCCCGCGGTTTCACCCGCGTACTCGAGGCGTACTTCCCAGGCTAAAAAGTATGAGTTACCCAGAACATATTCTATCAGCGTGCCAAATTTCATCCTAATCCGTTCAGATGTTGAAGCGTGATTGAGGTTCAAACATCCAAACTTTCGCATTTATAATATTAGTGAGATGAGATATTTTTTTCAACATAAAATATTGTTGAGGTATATATCGATTCTTTGGTCTACTCAATCTGGTTGTCTAATCGGATTGGTACTAAATGAGCTACCGACACAAGCTTATAACTTAAACCGTTGTCCTCCAGTTGCCAAGTCCGCTTCACTGGATGCGTATTGTATCCAACAATAGCCGGTTCAGCCGTCCACCATTCTACCATTAATCCAACATCGGCTTAAGTCATTCAGTGCTGGTGAATCAGTGTTGGTAAATCAATCCCGCGTGAGTTTCTGGATAACATCGGATTTGAACAGACACTTGATGTATGCAAGTGTTTATCATATTGACTTTTATTGGTTAGGTGATAGCTTCCAAATTAAAGAATTACTTTCAGGTCAGATTCAAAGAACTCCTCGTGTCGCGTTCTACTACAGGTACTTTGTTGTAGACAATTTCACGCTTTTGGGGCCGGTTTTCGGAGTGGTTCGGACCAGTAGCATCGGGATGTGTCCTCGGGACCTCTTCAGATATTATCATGGACTCATCATAATTTTTGTTCACTATTTTCTTATTCCTAGAGGATAGTGATAGAGTCCCAAGAAATATTACCAGCTATTAATAGAATAGCAGGTAAACATTCTTGTTCATATTCTATCCGTAAATTAACTTGTACAATTT
Source organism: Achlya flavicornis (assembly GCA_947623365.1). Lineage (NCBI taxonomy): Eukaryota > Metazoa > Arthropoda > Insecta > Lepidoptera > Drepanidae > Achlya > Achlya flavicornis. Next base: position 2,298,629 of record OX392468.1, on the reverse strand, counting down.
TTCCTCGAGAACAGGGCAGCGGGTTGTGGTGACACGGGATCCGTTTGAGGTCAGACCCTAACGTTGACTAATGATCACTTGTACTCCTTCGAACCGAACCGACCGTGAGATGGACTTGCTTCTTTGTTTATGTCCTATTTTCTTTTTGAAGAAGCATTTGCTGTTGAATTAAATTGTTTGGCAAGAAACTGCTGAGGATGATTTGGGAAAGCCAAACCTGGACTACTAAATATGGATGATCATGATTTGGATTTGGATTGGAATGACTTAGCAAAACCATCAGAGGTTTGTTGATCAATATATCTGAACGATTGATGATGAGAGATCAATGTAAAGTCTAAAAAAACATTGAGACAGAACCTTATTATTTGGAATGTAGCTTTTACTGTTCTTCTTATAGCTTGGGTATACTAAGAATTGATTTTGCAAAATTAAACACCAAAGAAGGGAAAGTAATTTGAACTATGAAGGCTCAGAAATTAAAGTAGTTGAAAGCAGGTACGGCTCACAGGCATTATAGAGGCAGTTAAATTCATTTGTACCTTGTTTAGATTATATAAAGATTAAAGGCAAATTATTATCAATCAACATCAACTACAAAAGGTACAAAGCTAATTGAAAACATCAAAGCCATTACTTTCCTATTTGTAATTTTTTAAATGAATTACTTCACAAAATAAAATTTCTTAGTCCGTTAAGATTTCTTTTATTTTTACTAACAGATCAATTTACTTAAGTAGTGTATTTATTTACAACGAAGAAAGGCTATTGAAAGGCAGGTTATCGAAATCATGCTTATTTTCTGATGACTATTGTATACTGTTTGATAGGATTGCATGGATCGGTTGGTAGTGTCTGACATTATTTTTACAAAAGTCGCGGCTCAAACGCGGATCTTGTTAAACTCAGATATCAACAATGCCAGCTGACCTTCACCAAAACAAATATTAAAAGTAGAAACGACGACACCTACAGTGGCGCAATATTTCCATATAGAATATAGAAAAGGCTAAGACGCGTCGACCGTTGCCATCCGTCAGTCGAGCTGACCCAGCGGACCCTTGTCAAAGCCCAGATGGTACTGAACCCTCTATATGAAACAATGTACATAGAAATTTTAATCTGCCGGCTGACTTTGGTGGCGTGTAAGCGATAAATTATAAGCGATTTGTATTATGAAATTCAGGTGGGGAGGTTTTGGAGCTATCTACGTTGAACCACCTACAACTGGGAAAATAAAATTGCTTTACTTTGCGATGTAGGAATTACCATATATTATTTAAGGTGATTTATTTAATTTTCTTATTTAACACGGGTCGTATCTTTGAACTTGTAAGTTTTACTTCCATCAATGCTGTATGATTGTATGCTGGCTGGCTCTCTATTGTATCGCGTTATTTGGCTAATGTCGCAGATGCGATATTTTTTTAAAATAGATTTTAACCGGACTTATTTTAGTTACTGTCTATTTGCCAACCGGAGTATTAATTCCGGACACTTCTGATAAAACAATCGATAGATTCATTTTATAAAAAAATATAGCCGCTCTCTATGGGTCACTTGGCACAAAATCTTACTGAATCACGCACTAAGCCACACCCAAAATTAATGTTGCCTGTTACTGGTACAGTTGCTGAACTATGCCGATTCAAAATGTTCCGTTGAGTTTGTAAACCTACGTCATTGTAATTTACGACTAGTTTACTGTTCTGTTTATTATTAGCTAAATTTATGGGTCGGGACGGAAGCAAGTTGGATTTACTGTCACTTAGAGTGGGATCATTGACCTGAATATGATTTATGAAACGATTAGTGAACGGGTTTACGTGCGTATGAATTGGTGCAAGTAAATGCCTGTAGTAAAGGTTGAAGATATCTAATGAATTTTTAATTTTGCATGCTTATAGCTTGATAGCTATGAAAAGACTTACCTTGCTATTAACAGACGACTCAGCGAGGGTTCTCGTTTTATTATAAACCTGAAACAATAGAAATTATGTTTTTGAAACTGCTTAAATGTTTTAATTATGTGCTAAAACCTATATTATTTCTGATTAAGGTAACATAAAATAAGAATACTATTAAGAAGATGAATGAAGATTAATTAAAATTAAAATGGGATTATTTATTTACTAAAATTAGGGTACAAAATCTAAACTACATTCATACAATCGTAATTTGTTCAAAGTTTTCACCTACTATTTTCTATTCTCAGTAGAACTAGCCACGTACGGTCATGTGTCAAACTCATAAAGCCATTACGGGGTAGTGCACTCGAATCCCGCGATCCCGGGATCCCGGGACCCGCCGTTGACCTGATAAATGGATATGGAGCCGTTTCACGCCGGCCAGCTGTTTACAAGACAGAAAAATTGCTAAATCCCTCGATACACGCGTGTTTTGCAGCTGAAGTGCACTCAAGTTAAAATAAATGAACTTTTAGTTTAGCTCGATGTCCTGTAATACTAACATACTTATAGTATTGATTTAAAATAATATTGAGGAAATGTACTAGTGCCTGGCTGCGGTTTTGCCCACGTTTCCTGGTACCGTATGTCCAATTCCAGGACCTGAAGTAACTATATACCAAACTTTAAGAAAATCTATTCATAATCAAAATCAAAATCTATATGAAATCTCTATAAATTGTCAAATCCCCGTTGTTTGGTTTAATAGGTTGACGTCCAAACTGGTGATCACTTCAGCAGCTTCGACCTTCAAAGGTGTCCTTTTGAACCTAAACTGAGTAAATGGCTTTGACTAGTAAATGGCTTTGCATAGCCTAGCAATAAGTACCTAACAACGTTACAGCTTTCATACATTTTTGCCAAGGAGACATGTACCTTTTGCATGAAAAGAAGTTTTTTTTTGCGATTTCGAAGTTGGTCCCATAGTAAATGTTCATCGTGTACATGAATGAGTACTTCACGTGGTTTCATTTAATGTCGTATTGTCGTATCCACCCCGTATAGTATAAACGATCAAATCAAAGGTCTCTAATAGAAATGCTTGTCTATATCCATCAATACCTTTCAAGTATATTCTTCTTTATGTTACACCCAGCCAATTTGAACTGGTCACCATCCTTATAGAACCCGGAAAATATTATACATTCCATCAACGAGCTCTTTTCCACCGTTCATACACACGGTAACCGCTCGCAGCAAATCTCCCGCATAACAAAGGTTCAACCGGGTTTAAAAATATCCCCATTCCATTCAACAAGGAAACATCTGGGAGTTTCGCGCACCCTTCCGAGTCCGACGCGGTCTAAAGTATATCTTTTCATTTCTACGTTTTGTGTGGTTCGGAATTTTTTAAATCTTGATGGAAATGTTTGAGAGCGTTACGCCATAATTGTGTGTTCTACTGCTTGTACAACGGAGAGTGTTCTAAGGAATTGTTCGACTTGTTACCCACGGCTACCTTCCACCATCGCAACTCACGCCATCGACGGGGAATCCATCCTCACACATTGAAACCAGAATTGTTTCGAACTGTGCGGGCTCAAAGAAGCTTTCTTCCGCGGACGCTCAGGTTGTAGAATGAGCTCCCCGCCGTGGTTTTCCCAATGGAGTACAGCACGGGGTTCTTCAAAAAGGGCGTGAAGAGATTTCTTCAGGGTCAACAACGCGCGAGTGATAACCCTGGTGTTGCAAGCGTCCATAGGCTACGGTAACTGCTAACCATCAAGCGGGCCGTATGCTTGTTTGCCACCTGAGTGGTATAAAAAAAAAAGGCTTGTAGTTAGCAATGAATTACTGTTATGTAATTGTTTCAATAGAGTAGTACCTAGTTAGATCGCTACACTTGTACTGAATCTTACCACCAGATACATACACGTGCAAGGTGTATGAAGTGAGTTTTATCATTCAGATCCTCGCATATTATCGTTCCTGTGTGATGTTACAGATAATTTGGTACCTACTGTGACGTTTCGAGAGAGGGAGTTATGATAAGGCAGATGACGTAGCTTGTATTCAGCTGATTTGATAGTTTTTCATGACAATAATATCTACCATACTAGTTTTCCACCCCACTGTCCCCAACAAGTGATTGATTCTGAAAAAAGAATCCTTAGTTCCGGCCGTATAAGGAAATGTTCATCAGTCGATTTATCGATTTATATAGATTTGTCAACAATATCCAAACCTTCGAATGTACTGCACCTCCCAACCGATAAATCTAAGAAGAGCTAACAGTATATCCTTATAAACATGCTCGTCTATATCCATTTCTCCAGTATGTTCCCGTAGTTCCGCGGGATCCGGGAACTATTGAGTGCAACTCGCGAACTAAGTGTCTGTGTAGACAAAGCATTCCGTGACGTAACTCATTTGCTTGTTAAACGATCCCGCCGGGAGTTGGTATTGGTTGCATTTAGTTTGACTGTAATTCCCTAAGTTATTATAATGTGCAGCAGTTCTGAGGTAGTGATCAGTTTTGAGGTTTTAAGAGAGGTAGAGCGTAGCGTTTATTCGCTCAAAGAGCAGCTCGACTGGGGAAGTATCCACCATACAGAATACCGCAGCCAAATAACTTTATGTTGTGTAAAGTTGTGTTCCTGCCCGTGAGTAAGGTCGCCAGAGCTCATAGGGCAAAGGTCGGTAACGCGTGACAGATGCTTCGTGTGGTGCAAGCGTTATATGGCTGCGGTAACCGCTTACCATCAGGCGGGCAGTACGATTGTTTACGGACTTTAAAGAAAATAAAAATTGGAAGAAACGCATAAATATTTTCATGAAACGGACACAAGTCATAACGTTTTGCATCCTCATTTATAATGCGGACAGCAAAGGAGTGAAATCTGCTTCCAGCGCGTCTGGGAAGTGAGGCTTCATCTGGCCAAGCTGGAAACATCTTCGGTTTCACCGAGGCGACTCATTTATTAATTGGAAGGGTTTTATTTAAATCCTAATACCACTAAAGAGGAAGAAACTTTTTTTAATTTTGGAAAGTCATTAAATTGACAATAAACGTAACCCAAAATGAAAGCTCAAAAAGATTACTTGATTATGGTTGGATTATTTATTGAAAAAACTGGTACCGCACAAACAGCTTTTTATTTATTAAAAATTTAAATAAACTCTTGATTTCGTATCGTCAATCAATACCTGTTGCTTATAGTAGATAGTAATTGGCAGTAAATAATATTTATTACCAACTGTTAATGCAAGTTTACAACGCCCTTTAAATATTACTTAATGGCGAAAGCTGGCCTTTGACCAAACTGGACAAGATATTGCACGACATGGGATTCTGTAGGATAATATCTTTATGAAAATAATGCATCGTCGAAATAGTCCGAGTACTTACCTAGAGGTTACATATTGCTTGATGCGAGGGATGCCTGTATCGTTTATTGTGGAAATCTTGGGATACCTCAGATCTACATTTGCAGCAGTTGGCGTCTTGCTAATTAAGTTGATGATGATTTAGATGAGATTTGAGATGTTGATGATGAAGTATTTTGAAATTAGAACAAAAATGAAAACTTACGATTTATTTAAAATAGCTCAAATTGGCAGCAAAACTATGATGACGATTTTGAAAGTGCAAAAAATATGAAATGTATGTTTGAAGTAAAAAAGGTTTTCAAGTGTTCAAATGGACTCCTAAAAAGTTGCTCTACAATAATCAGAAAAATGTCTCAATGCTTAAATGCCAGAGAAAATTGTGGCCTGATTTCAGGGCTATTAAAAGGTCATTGACCACCCGTCACACCTGATTTCGTTACTCAAGATGGTATTTTGTCATTTTTTGCACCTGCCTCTGCAATTAAAATAGTTTACGAAAATGTCATAAATATGTTAAAAGTACAGTATGTTATGCAAAAAAGATTGTGCAAGAAATGATTTTAATTTACGGTTATAATTTTGAGTCAACATTCTTTATACATTGCTTGGCAGGAAAGCTAAGTTAGCAACTGTCCTTTAAAAAGGACAATTTTAATTAAGTATGAACTAAGAAAACCGATGTAAATATCTCTTTAACTGAAGGCGCCTAATACTCAGCGATAATGTCTGTTCTCGATTGATACAATTTACCACCTATCGGTTTATTTCAGGTAACTACTCTTCAGAGTTTGCCATCTCCTTAATTTGCTTACAAACTCGGACACCCTCATAATGAGAGATCAGTCAAACGCACCCAAACCTTTACACCCATTTTTGATCCAGTTTTTTTTTGTTAAAATTTAAATCTGTTTATTACAAAAAAAATACACTAGTTTTATTAAGGTACGTAAGGGTACTAAAATCTTCGTAAATAAAGATTGTTGACCCTTAAGGAGCCACAAAAAAAGAAGAGGAAAAAGATCACAATAACAAACTCATCTACAAACCTTAACTTTAAATACAAGCGATGTATCCATAAAGCATACAACGATTGGGGTGTATAGGTGCTAAAATTTAACTGCACCAGAACTCGACAACTTTGGTACAGAGCGGTCCGAACAATGAAAACTTCTCCTGCCGACTAATAAGCGAGACTCCAATCCAGAATTAACTGTAGTTAGCGTTATAATTTTCGCTATCAGACACGATGGACGTGTGGCGGAATACGTGGCTGGCTGGAATTTTGACAGTCTGAGGCGAGTTAGGTTTGGTTAGTCTCATCGGATTTTGGACTGTTTTCTGGGGTGTTAGAGTTTAAAATGATTATGCAATATTTGATAAGTAAAGGCATACAGTTAGAATATTATAGAGTGACTAGCTGCCCGGCGCGAATTCGTTCGCGTGGTGCTACCCTACCCTACCCTACCCTATCCTACCCTAACTAAACCATCCAGGGCGTCACCAAAACGCATACAAAAAAAAAAACAACTGTACCTACGTGTTTGTCACTGAATTCCTAAACGGCTGGACAGATTGCGTTTAGATTCACAAATCAGCCTGGCAGATGGCGCTGCAGTCGCTATCTAGGTTATATTATCAGCTGCAGCGCCATCTGCAAGGCTGATTTGTGAATCTAAACCGTCCAGGGCGTCCCCCAAACGTATACAAAAAAAAACATTCAAGTCGGTCCAGCCGTTTAGGAGGAATTCAGTGACACGTACAGTGGAATTGTATGTATAGAAGCAAAGCTTAATCTGTTTCCATATAGATGCGGATCGTTGGAGGTAGGCTAGTAGGTCAACCTACTGTTGGAATGTTCAAGCTGCGTAGAAGGCCTTCAACTAGCCGACCAACCACTAACCGACCACGCCGGTGGTAGCTTCATTATTAGTATTGGTATTATTATTAAATCTAGCTTGATTTCCTGTTTTATGCAGGAACTAGGTTTATGCTCCGTGGTCATACAGTCAGTTAGTTTATCTTTAGTTGCAAAGCAGCTAAAAGAGAAGCAATTTGAATATCTAAAATAAACACAGTCTAGACATCTTAATCTCATAAACTCCGATCAATCGGAAATAAAACGAAACCTCCCGACAAAACGCAGCAGACTTCATCTCCTGCTAACAAAACTGTTATATTCTAATCAACCTCAGATTCGATCAGATTAAAAATCAATTATCGCAACACAGGACGTGGAGTTGAGCCCCCACTGTGAAAAACGATTGAGAATAATATTCAGTCTTCTGGAAAAATAATGGAAGCAGAATAAAGTGCATTTGCACATTAATTGATGGTGAATCAGGTTTTTCGAGTGCTTATAATTTCTCGCTTTTTAACTACGGTGGTTAAACTATAATAAAATATCGAGCCGTCGCTAATACCCTCTTAAAATCATTTAGAATCATAAAGAAAATTTTAATCCAAGGGTGGAAATTTTAAATATATTTTTATCTTTCTTTAATTTATCTCCTTATATTAAAAGCTTGGCGTGTACAGCACGCTGTTAACTTAAGCATGAGTGATATAGGATACAGCCAGACGAATTCTTTATTGCCATCCGCAGGACTCGTCGACACCACCAACGAAATTTTATTGCGGGCGACGCGGCGACGAATGAAATTTTATACACAAGTCTCTAGGTAGCCTGTACTATGAGAACAGCATTTAGTATAACTGTTATTGCACCTTATGAATTTAATATGGAGAGCCAATATAAGCAGTTATTATACGGTTAAAATACTTTATTTGTACATGATTATAGTAAGGAAAACGAAGTAGAAGTCGCTAATTATAGAAGTGATCACAAAACATGCAGTCTTATCGCTAAACTGATTACTTCCAGGCTGCTTTTGGGTAACAGGATATAAAACAATATGGCACAAAAGTTTACAATGAAATAAATACATTCTTAATCCTAGTATCTAACTAATAATAATATTTTAGTTTAGAAAGTGATGACATGAAGTAACATTACTCGAAAAGAAAGAAAAATAACACATGGAAAAGTTTAAAGACTGATAATGTGAAATAACTATAGATATACGTACTTGGCTCGGCCTGGAGTACATAGATAGCTTTGACATAGAAATATTGAGAGTAAGTGTGAAAGGCAGTTTTGAAGTTTAGCATAGTGGATCTAGGAATGGAACGAAAGGATGTACCTTGAGATGAGAAGGTGGAGGATTTAATAGGTATAGTAGTCACAGTAGATATCTGTGTATTGCAGCGAAGGTGAATAGAAAGCCACTTGACTAGATTGTAAGACATACATCTCTTTATTTTAATTCCTTATCGGATTTTCATGGTAGAGGACGTATTGCACTCGCAGACGCGCGATACGCATGTGAATATTCGCCAGTCTGCAGACGAGCGAACCGCGTTTATATAAGTTTCTGTACGTTAGTACATGGCAGACCAGGATTTTAACTGAATATTTCCGCAAGCGACTCTCGTTTGTAGCAGACGGATCTATCATTCGTCGCTATTATATTTTTTTTTTTTTTTTAGTTTCAGTTTTGATTGTTGTTTTTATAGGCCATGAAAGTACACACCAACCTTTTTGTTTAGTCATTTATTATTATTAAAATTATTATTTTTTGTTTATCAATAAGTGGATTGCTTTTCTGTAAGCCTATATACTACATCAATGCCAAAAAGAGAAAATCATAGTGCGGCAAGTTGAGGCCCTCGTGTCAAATATAGCCTTTTAGCTTGGCCTTAGTTTAATGTTAAACTTGACATTGTTTATAAATATTAAAATCGCACTTATTTATATTTATTGTGGAATTTATAATGATTATGGGAAGCTGAGTATTACAACCGGGTGGAAGGCTGGCTAGATGAAATTAGAGGTGAATCGTGCCTCCGCATTTATGAACCAGTCAGTGTTCATACTTGACAGTGACATATAGTATAGCAGCAAATGTTGTTACTTTGAAAAAAAAAATATATAAGTATAACAAAACATTATACCTTAAAGGTGTGTAGGAAAAACTTCGAAATCGCAAAAAAAATTACTGCTGTTCATGCAAAAGGTACATGTCGCCTCGGCAAAAAGGTATGTATGTAATATATTCAGGCCAGGTGTCTACAAAAACTCATTTTCAAATCATATAAAACATTTTCATTACAAATTAATCACACGTGCGTTAACAATATACACTTATCTTAATTAATGCGATTGCAGTAATGAGGAATGTATAAATTTCCACAATTTAGAAGTGGATAGCATACAAAATGGTCGCGGCGCTGCCTCTCTTCATTTGTTCTTTGATATTTTATACACATAAAATGGTGGCATCTGGTAAGATTGTTATTAATACAATAATCTTTTCAAATTACTAACTCCTAACGTACTAAATCGATTTGGTACACTTTAACAATCACAACGACACAGAGCAGGTAAATGTAACCTTATCTTACCCAAAAACATTTTGAATATAATATTTATCGACTTCCATCCCCATTGTTAATAATCTGACGTTATTAACATTACCAATATTATGCATTTTAATAAGAGGTAGAGTGTAAGTACAAAACACATTCACAAGTATTTTATTCACAGAAGGTATTGAAAAATGTATCATATAATTTCATATATTACCTCTTTTCACAGTACCTCCCGAAGCATGCTTCCAAAACTTTAGATGGGAAGACTGTGGTGGATCTCCGGAGCCCGTCATGTACTACTGGAAACCTGGCTCCAGATGCGAAGTTGGTATCTGGAGAGGATGTCTCCCGAACCCCAACATGTTCAAAGATGAATACGAATGTGTAAGTTCATGTGTATTCGCGTCTAGAGCAATGCCAGAGGATTATCATGGACTTTCCAATCAGGATAATATTCTGGCTGGTAATGGTGACGATTATGGAAATGACACGATATATGAAACAACCACTGAAGATAATGTTACTGATGCTGCTAATGTTACTGATGCTGCTAATGTTACTGATGCTGCTAATGTCACTGATGGTACTGGTGAAGGTGGACATGCTGGTGGTGAATCATCACCAGTGTCAGGTGGTGAGTCATCACCAGTATCTGGTGACGAAACATCACCAGCATCAGCTGGTGGTGATGCTGGTGAGGGTGATACTACTGGTGGTGGTGATATTACAACTGCAGCAGAAGAAGGTAATACTGAAGCCGCTGTCACTAGTATTGATGCCTGAAGTTATAAAGAATATTGTAAAGAATTTATTGTTTGTGGTAATGGTTTAATAAAGATTTGCAGTTTTGTCTGTTTCTACAAAATAAAGTTCTTCGTCAGTTCAATGAACATAACATTATTATGATTTTAGTAAAATGACAAAGAAATTTTCATGAATCTAACTCTCTTTGTTATAAAATATAGCATATTCAATTCAAGAAGGGACCACAGAGCTGTGAACTATTTAGCATAATAAATATGCAATAAATATGGTGCATTGTGTGTGCTCGATAGATTAATTTAGTTGTTGGGTGCTATCGCAGGCACGTGTGCGAGATTTATTCACATAGGGACTGCAAACTATGAGCCTATTGAAAAATGAACGGACGCTATCCGTAGGCGAACGACAACGAGCCACATCATTAAATATTGCGAATCTTGTTTGCTGTGAATTTGTAAGTGTATGGTAATTTTAGTAGGGTTGCGTTGGGGATTGAAAAAGTACCCCGATACAGATCTCATATGTGGCTACGTAATTGTTTGTCTATCGTTATAGGGAAAATTTTATGTTTCCGTCAATAATTTTAAAATCTGTTAGCATGTATACGTATTCAGTGTATTCCGTCGGGCAACTGTACTTGAAATCCAGTTCTCTTCCAAATCTTATGAGCTTACCACTTTTGGTCACATCATTATTTGCGTGAGATTTCGTTCACATAAGATTGTGGTAAAAAATAAACCTAGCCTCAAAGAAATACTGCCTTATCATTAATCAAAATCTAAACATCAAGACCTCATTCTTTAAGTAATTTATACGAAAATAATGTACTCCATTGTAAAGAGTTGCGTGAAAAATTTCTCGGTGTTGTGAACAAGGACAAGTACTTAGCGTGTATGATTTATCGTGATTCGTGAACTGCGAAACACGGTGCTGATATATCTACTTAGGGTATTTAATGTTTTTTTACGGAAATAGTAGATTTTAATCTATGAGTATTCTTAGAGAAATTTTATGTATTATGTAGTTCTTTCTTGTGAAATATCTTTACCACTACACATTTCTCGCACAGTGTAATAAAGTCCTTCTCCCTGGAACACCTAGCTAAAGTAAAGAATGGTGCTCAATGGATTATTGAATATTTGTGACCAGATGGCCGTGTGTCAAAAATATCCCATAATATACGTTTTACTCCATTATACTCACTACATCACAACCAAAATCCTCTAACACACAGTCAAGACTTACTTATCTTACTATCAATGATATATTCCTCTAGACCAACTCCTTGTGACTGTATATCCTATTCATTTTCCTTTGCAAATCCTAAAGGACCACAGCATATTGACAGTATCCATTCTTCACTTTCGGCAGCTGTCCTTTTGATATATTATTATTGTATCAAACTACATAACAATACCCAAAGTACATAGACCTCCCTGTGGCCTTTATCACGCTCTTGTCATGTCAGGACAGGGGTCAATATAAACTGGTTAACGAATAGCAATAAGTCCTGTGGGTCGACCTGCTTTTTATTTTTTGTGTATTCGTTCTCTATGATTTCTTTAGTTAGTATCTTTTTTTAATAATATGTGTGGTCCTTCTAGCAGAATTTGCACTTCAATCCAGTAGTCTCATATATGTCTATGATATACATAAACATGTATACACATATCTTACGTTTTGCGGGCTTTCTAGCGTCCTGGGAATGGCTGAGATGCGTTCAGATATATGTCATCGTATACAATACACTGTAACCAGAATCGGGTGAATTATGGTTTAAATAAATAGGTTAACGCTAGAATTTATGGAGTTTCTAGTATGGGTTTGTGTTACGCAAGGGAGTGAACTATCTTTGTTGCCCAAAATGAGATCCTATGTAAGTAAAATATAATAGGCATTTAGAACAATAGAGAGAGATATATTATTGAGATGAAGGAAATGCCAAGATAGTACCGACATGTTATGTCAATCAACTGATAGGAATAAATAAAATAAAAGCAAAAATTCGAAATAATATCGTATGTTCGGAACTCGGTTAGCCCACAAAACAAACGCAATAATAAGTAGCGACAGGTTTAATTATTTCATCCAATAAAAGCAAAATTTCTAAGCAATAACAAAATTAAAGCTAACCGCTAAAAACTTCTCGCTGAACATACTCGTAATCCAATATATTGTTCAAACCAAGAACAATCGGGAACAACTCCGCAAAATCCCAACTGGAACCAACTAAATAAAGTGCTATTTATAAGCTGGGCCCACCTTACAAAGTTATTGCAGCGATCGGACGCACTCGGCAATGTTCGGAAAGTTTCGCGCCCTAGAATTGTGAAGTCTGTTGCAGGTGCACCTTGATATATTGGGTGGGAATAAACTTTTAGCTGGAGAAAATCTTTAGCCTAAGTAAAGTCCGCAAATAATTGAAGTGGTTCTAAAATAGTTCGCTTTTAATAATCATTGTCCACTGTAAATTACTAGGACCCAGTGATAGAGATAAAAAAAAAAAAATAGAATTCTGTAATTGTAATATTATACAAGACGGAGGTATAAAATTCATCTAATTACAAAAATCACAGAAAGATTTCATTAGCATATGATAAAGAAGAAAACATTTTATCGCATGTCTTTCTTTTATACACATCGAAATGCCAGTATCCTTTCACCAACGCAACGACACCAACTCATTTAAGAACTGACAAAGTTATGTATTTCTTTAACTACACAGCGTATTACAGTACGATGAACTTCAAAGTATATTGTTATAGTGTTCATTAGACCAGAGCGTTATGAGTTGGCTCGACTTGATATAATTTATTCATAAGTTTTCACTTTAAAAACTTTGCTCGTTACCAGCTGCCGGTCTAGGTAGCGCCGGGATACGTTTAATAAGGTTTTTAGGAGATGCTGTAAATTTACATTCTGGTGCTTTACGGGTTTAGCTTTGAAGCTCATTACTTACGCCATTGCGATGACAGCTGCTATCAGAACGGATATAAAGTATGAATTTTATTAGAAATCTCAGAAGACCAAACTATATAATATATGTATATAAAAATAATTTAGGATCTGCGTTAATCTCTCACTATCAATCAATGCGACGACGACCATCAAGACGCTGATTATCCGATTTGAAAGCTGTCATGTGGAGGGCGGGACTTGAAGTTGGACGTTGAGAGAATCCAGTTGCTTGATGATTGATGTATTAGATACCACCACATCACACTATCCGATATGGGTGTTATGTCGACCGAAAAATCTATGTAAATGCCAAATGCCAGGCTTAAGAAAGGATTTTGCGAAATTCATCCAGATCTTAGGGCATAATATGAATAACTATTCTCGTAAATGTTCCTGTCGGTGAGAACCGGAAGCATCAGTGAGGTCCCAACTCAACAGTACCGCGTAGCACAATCAATAAACCTATAAATTGAACCGTCCTTGCGTCGGATGTACCGACAGGCAAAGAAACCGAGTTGGTGGAATTAATGTAAGTACTTTAAGCAAGTTGGGAACTTGTGTTCCGGGGAAACTTTGCTCCATCTCAATTGCATTGCAATTTTGAAGACGCCATAACTTTGCTGTGTTGGTTGGTTAAACATTTTAACGTTAATATTGTAACTATTTTGTGAAATTTGAAGTAGCTACGTGTCTTGGATATGCAGTACCTTCCTGGTGAGGATGCGACAAAGTTCTGGCGAGCTTTACATTATTAAATTATGAATTTTGTATTATAGTGCAATGTTCATTATCATAACTAGTTTTTGATGTCTATCTTTTGCCATGACGTTCAGATTCTTAAGACAAAGATGATATCCACTTATGCCTTAACGAAATACGTATTGTGGAAACACGAAACACAAAAAAAAAAAAAAAAAAAAAAAAAAAAGCTCTGGGAAGACTTGACGACTGTGTCAAGGGACTTTTTGGTGGGAACTTGCAGAGTGACGTTACGTTTTCATAAATTTGTGTATTTTGAGTTTTATTGTGTATTTTGGTGGTATTTTACCCAATAAAGATCATCCATGTTCACCAGTGAAGTGAAATGAAATGAATTATGTGTATCGTGACTCTTCAAGTTGTCTCAAAAAGTCCGTGAAGAGTTTTAGTAGGTACAGTTACCACCAACATGACTTTTATTGACGGTGACTGACTGAGGACTATAATGTGAAAGTGATTTATTCTGACTGCTGGAAACTATTATATAACTGGACACTGGCAGAAATGAGCCCTAATTTGGGCTTAAATGCCAAACTTAAAAATAATAAAGAAGAAGACTATGTCAAGTCTTGACCCAGTACTGTATTATTTATTTTTAATGTTAGCAACAATTTCACGGCTAAACTATAAAAGCCGGATATAAACAATATTTTTATTTCCAAGAATCCAGTCATAACCACGTAAAAATACATCAAAAACAGACAGATAAAGAAAGAGCTGTGCAACCAGCTAATCCCGTATAAACGGGGCTCAAAACACTCCCAAAATGTTAAAACTCCACTCTCGTACAACGTACGAAACACTCCCCGTACTATAACGACATACATAATTCATTTTTATTGCGAACGAAGTGTGATATACTGCTTAGTATAATGCAAGTGTCAGTATATGTATGTTGGAGACGTGTTCCTGTAGTGATGGGATCACCTATGGAGTCACACTATAAATCATAGCGCAAAATTACCTGAATGGACTTTAGTGTAAAGCTAGGACTACTCAAATAAGGCTCTGAAAGACTCAACGACCTGATCTCTAATCACAATAAAGTAACAAAAATTACCAGTCTCTACATAACACTCTAATATGATGCCTTCTGATTCTGTTCTGCCTCATATTATTAACCCATTAATCCTGGTAAACTCATAAAATGTACCCCCATATTAACCGTGTCATAGCAGCCATTCCTTGCCTTTTTCAATTTCTTTCCAAGTACAACAAAAACGCCCAGCACGCAATAGATCTATAGAGCTAAGGTTTTGTTTACCGTGTCACTGCATATGACAGCCGCGCGGTATTGTGGCTGCACCCTATATATGCGATCTGCAAGTGACGTAGCATTGTTAACTATGTAGCGTAATGATTATGATAGTGTGTTTACTGCCTATGTTATTATTGGTGGAAATATTTGAATTTGGAATAATTGAATGAATTGAAAATTAATTAATTTCCGCTACTTTTTATTACATTTCAAAACGATAGTTTATATGGAGTTTCTTATGCAAAAGTGAATTTTGACGTCATAGTTTTAGTACTTTTTAAACTTTAGCGAACTATATTAATTGTAATATTGATGTATCGGGTCTATTCGCGCACAGATTATTATCAAAATTTCACTCGTTCGTGTTCACTCGCGACCACGATCAATGCAACTTGGTCGAAACGTCAAAGTTAGTCAAAATTAAATTTTGATAATAATCTGTGCGCGAATAGACCCGATACATTAATGTCATAGTTTTACTGCATGAAATTGTCTACTCCTTCAAAATCTTAAAATTTCCGACTATTTTTAGATGTTTAACACTCTAGTCAGTGTTTAATCCTCCAAAATAATTAGCCTATTCTAATCAAAGGATTTTCACGTGTTTCATTTACTCAAAAGTATGTGAAGTTAATTAATTGCGTAAAATCCAGTATTTAATAGTATGAATAGCAAATGAAAACAGCGCCATGCTGTTCTCCCTTCGAAATACCGCGGTGGGAGCCACAACCTGAGCGTGCATAAATTAGGCATGCCAGAAACATCAGCCTTTTCGTCAAATCTTCATCCGCACAAAGCGGAACCAATCAATATCAGTATCTACCCTTCATTTGGCCTACAACACGCCACTCGTACTTCGAGACAAATAGTCTTACGAAGTCGGTTGTGCTAAGACAGTTGAATCTCATTGCATTTGGGAGTCGTCGACAAACATGCAGCTATGTCCGTCGGTTTCTGTTTCTGGGTGTGCATGTCCATTGTGTTATAATTAATGTCACGATCACGATAATTATGTAATTAAATTTTTAGGTAATCGACAAGATAATAAACAAAACAATAGATTGTTAATTATATGTAAGGCTCGATGGACTGATGACATCAAGGAATTGGACGGACTGGGTTGGATGCGGGTGGCAAGAAACCGAAAGGAGTGGCGCGCTCTGGGAGAGGCCTATGTCCAGCAGAAAAAGGCTGATGATGATGATATAAAAGGCCATGAATCAAAGTGGTTATGCTATCAAAATCATTGCAGTTTTTTCTTGTTTATAGAAAAGAAGGCTACATTTATCTTAACGAATAATTAAAGTAATATATAATTGTATAAATTGATACCTATTCTTGTTAGTTCTTTATAAAAACTTTGATCATATTCCGTGTATCTGGGCTATTTTAAAATCGAAGATGATATAAGCTCAGTAGTAATAACACTACTAAAGTCCAATGATGTGGTAAAGGTTAGAAAACATCATGAGAAACCATAGCACGGTGGGAGCTATCTACCACTTTCGAGTTGAATAAATGATTTAGAATTTTGAGATAATTATACTTTTTATGAATATAAAAAGATATTTTTTTTAGGAAATTGGGACAAAATACCCTGTTATTGTTAGTATCATACACGTGAGGCTCACATACCTATTCTCTAAGACTAACGTATTATCCCAGACAATGGACACCAACACTCGCTGGCACTCAAACTGTTGTCTTAGGGAAATCGTCCCTAACGGCGACAACACTCACTGTGTTTCTATGTTTGCTTTCGCACGAGCCTTTGTCTGTCTGTCTGTATGTAGAAGTCTATCTGGAACATTATTGGGCTTTCAAATTGAATTCATCGTTTGTGATCGTTTGTCTAATCGCTTACATTGTCCATTGTGGTTAGTATCCATGATCTGGATTGGTAGATTCTATTTAATGTGGGAAGTTTAATTTTAGTAACGACTGTAAGCTAAGTAAGTGTGTAAGGGTTTGAAGAGATTTCTGCAGGGTCGGCAACGCGCGAGTGATACCCCTGGTGTTGCAAGTGTCCATAGGCTACGGTAACCGCTTACCATCAGGCGGGCCGTATGCTTGTTTGCCACCTTAGTGATATAAAAAAAAAACATTTTTTTGGGAGCTACCACCCTCAGGTTGAACATTTGTCGCCAAGAACCTATCGGTGTGTTTTGATAGCTTAGTTAGACGAATAATTAGTTTTTCAGCGCTAAAGATAGCTTTAGTTGACTCTAAACAAATGGGACATAACCTTTGCTTATGATAGCTTCTCTATACGTAGTAATAATAGCTCAATGTATAGGGTAAAAAAAATGTGCCAATAATGTAGGCGGCCTAATCTCTAAAGCATGATAATACATTTTTGACTGTCGCGAAATATTTATCAAACTCACGAGCCTCGTGTCTCAAATAATTGGACTGTTTTACAAAAAACTTAAACCGACTTCAAAGTACACTAAGAAGTAAATGAATGAAAATGGGACCAAACGGGAAGTCAAAAAAAGAATTTTCCAAATCGGTTAATAAATGACGGAGTTATGAGGTAACAAACAAAAAAAAAAAAAAAAAAAAACATACAACCGAATTGAGAACCTCCTCCTTTTTTTGAAGTCGGTTAAAAAGAAAAACAGTGTGATATTTTTTATTTTCCAATAATTGTAAAGAAATGAAACCTTAAGAGCAGCTTATTTAATTTATAACCTATTTATAGTTTTTTTTTATGACTGAAGTTGTGGAATTCGTAAGTTAATATCGTATGGCACAAAACGTCATACCATACGTAATGGTGGAGTACGGTGGAAAGGAAATGAGCTTTATTGAGGTGCTAAAAATTTAAGAACCCGGGGATATGGGAAGAGTAATAAAAATGGTATGAAATTCTTCTGCGTTTGAAACCTATTGCGTTATGGTGTCCCCATTATTTTATCAAGATAAAAATCACTATAATTCCACTGAATATCTTAAAATTCTATGCAGAAGAAGGATTTTTCTAATGCCAAACTGAGAGCGTAAATTAGAAGCTACAAGTTTAGTGTATCCATCAAAACACACTTCCTCTTGGTATTGCAAAAAAAGTGCAACTCTTTCCGACTTATTACGAAAGATGGTTAGTCTATAGTCTGACTCTAATACTCTAATACCGGTTCGATAGGTGGCATTTGCTGATTGCATCGGGGAGCATACGGCCCGCTTCGTGGTAAGCGGTTCTCGTAGCCATATGGACGCTTGCAACTCCTAGGGCATCACTCACGCGTTACGGACCCTTCCCCAACCACCAATATTTTTAACCATTGGATAAAATAAAACAATCTTAGTCTGTTAGACTTAGCTAAGTATGAATCAAAATTCTAGCATGTAGCATGATAGGCTTCGCATTTTGCGCCTCACTACTCTTGAAGAAAGACGCCTTCGTGGTGACCTTATTGAAACCTTCAAAATCCTCACGGGAAACTATAACCTTCCTCACTTACAAGATATATTTGTAATGAATGTGTGTGCTAAATCCTCCCGTGGGCATCACTACAAAATCAATCGTGCACTATCTAAATCTAACACCGCACACCACTTTCTCAGTAATAGAGTGGTCTGGAACTGGAACCGATTACCTGAGGATGTTGTATCTGCTACCTCAATAAACAGTTTTAAAAACAAATTAGATATCTGGACAAAGGTCAAAAAACTTGAAAAGTGAACTATGTATAAGTGCGGAGTGACTTTCAACACTGTGTGAAATAGACACATCAGCTTACAAGCTGCTCGTCTATAAATAAAATAAATAATAAATAAATAAATAATGTGCTGTATACGTAAATAGTAGTTGTAGAGCCTTGAAGTCTTTCCTTCTCTCATTTGTTCCCTGGGACCAATACATTTGTAACGTCACAAAAAAGCCGCAAAGTAAACGGCACCTTACTAATAGTTAACATGTAGATAGCAAATGTAATGAATCATAGTTCACGACAGGGTTTTATTAAGGGGAGATGTGGACGTAGATACATGGGTATTAACATAACGAAGTGGTCAGTCATGCGTGCCGGCTTATCTAGGGTCGGAGGGTTGATTACACTTCGGTCATTTTCATTTGGTAATTAATAATTGCGTTTGTGAATTGTACATAATTATGAAAACATTTGAGGCTCTGTGCTGACAGTATGCGGCGAACAAAGGACACTCTGCTTTGTTTATACTTTTCGCTGCCTTAGGGGTGTGAAGTGATTCTTGCAGGGTCGGGAACTCGTGAGTAATACTCGTGGTATTGCAAGCGTCTATAGGCTACCGTAATCGCTTACCATCAGGCGGGCTGTAAGCTTGTTTTTCTTCATGGCCGTGCTGGTAGAATCATCATCATCATCATCATCAGCCTATAATGTCCCACTGCTGAGCACAGGCCTCCTTTCACAAATCAGGGTGAAAGGGAATGGGCAGATACTCCACCACGCGTGCCCACTGCGGATCGGTGGAGGTAGGCTAGTGGTCAACCTACTGTTGGAATTTTTCAAGCCGCCTAGGAGGCATCCAACTAGCTTAACGACTATCACAATTAAGTGATAACCGGGACCAACGGCTTTACGTGCCTTCCGAAGCACGGAAAACGCTCGATTTGAAATACCACTAGGCGGTCACCCATCCAGGTACCGACCAAGACAGACGTAGCTTAACTTTGCCGATCGATTAAGAACGGCTAATCATGCTACACCACGAGCGCTTCGGTAGAATAGGCGGAAATAATTACCAAAGACAAATTTTCTAATTCGTAAAGGTTTTATTTTAGCTTCTATACAACTTTTTGTAAGCATTTGACTCAAATTGCATCATCATAAACTGAAGCAATCAATGTGAAATCATTACCAGCTCACAATCATATTATCATCCTCTCATCATACATCTCATAATCATATTATTACATACTTCAAAACCCACATTAAAAAATAAATCTTAAAAGCCGAGCTCAATTTGAAATAATGACAAAATGACCAAATGATTACAGTAACGAATAGGGCTCGTGCCTGTAATCGGTACATCGGGCCGGCACGGTCGGTAGAGCTGCGCGTGCGCTCCGTTCACGCCTCCAGACATTGGGGTGGGCAGGGGACCTTAAAACGTGGCAACTGTGTGATTATAATAAAATTGTGTCTGCTAAGGCCATTTAACCGTTTTTGAGATGTTTGTAGGTTTAATTGAAATAAGATTCTTTGCGGAATGTATAAATTGGAACTTGGTTACAGTAATATTCGCTGCCATAGTTGAAGTCACGAACAGCGTAACTAAAATAAAATTGAAAACAAAGAATATGAATAACAAAGTAAGAAAAAAATAGATAAAAAAACAATAACAATTAATAATAGAAACATTTAAACAATCAAAATAGAGCAGTGGTATTTCAGTGGTAGATGGACAAATAGAGAAACTTGGCGCTAGGTTACCGTGATATGGTCCCTACTTGGCTTGCCTATTCGGCTACATAACTCCTAAGGCTTCCTCCAAAGAGGTAACACAAAATAACAATACAAAACACGATTGAAATAAAGCATCCTGTTTATAAATAATTAATAACACAGCATTTAAAACAATAATACAAGCATAATTATAATAGAAGTGACACGTGAGATCTAATCTACCCTCTGTGATAATATTAATGAAAGAATCCAATCTTATCACAGCGCAACGCGTTGTGAATAAAATTAAATGTTATCTACATGTATGATTATGTGAGAATGTATAGGAGTATGTCTGTACGTTGAAGTTGAATTAAAATAAGATAATATTAGAAATATTAATTATAATAAAGAGGGTTACTTAATTGTATCTAATTTTATTATTTCTATTTCTAATAATTTAAAAATGCCGCATTTTATGTAATTAATTGATTGATAAAAAAAAAAACTAGTAGTTACTTATAATTTTCCTGTATAACTTGTTTTGAATTTATAACTTCCCCCTGTTTTGGAAATAATATTTTGTAAACGATACAGGTTGCCCGCGATACAGGATTATCCCGCACTAGGATTAACCATTACTTAATTATCTGTGTAATTTTTTTCATTTTAAAATATTTTTTTTGATTTGAATTGATAATTCACTTCATTCAGAGATAGGCTAAGGTAACCACTTACCATGCAGGGCGTATGCTTGTTACCTAGTCATAAAATTCAGCATACAGTATTCAATTACCAATCGAAAATAGTTAATAATAAGGTATGTATGTATTTCAACAATCTGGTCTGTTAGAACAGGATCAAGACAGATCAAGTCTAAATAATAGATCGTGTTAATCGAAAACAATACTAATATCATTGGTGCAGGTTCCAAATTCAATTGTTCTGATCTCGACTCAAAACTTGAATAGAACATAGTCTAACTAAATAACCTCGTATTTTACAGAATGTTCTCGAAATCCATATGAATCGACCTCAGCTAGATTATTTTTATCACGGTCAACGCTGCACCGTTTTATTCATGAGAGTATACCCGAGGGCAAAGCCAAGCGAGTAATATAATATTCACCATTCGCCCCTCTACGGGTTAAAATTAATTATTTTCTTTATTACAACTTAATTAGAATGTAACAAATGGCGCGTTCCCTCTCTCTATGTAAATCGACAGATAGATATCTCGGATTGAATTAATTTACTTTACAGTTATTTATTGCTACATTTTAGTCAGTTATGGGAATTTGGAATATTGAATTGAATATCATGAAGATTTATATTTGATAGCTTAGTTGTGAAAACAGTTTTGGTTCTACTAATTATGCCTTCATAGGAAATGATTGTTTTAAATCTATTTTTATCTGTTTATCTATTACTGCTGCATTAAAAAAACCGGCCAAGTGCGAGTCAGACTCACGCACCGAGGGTTCCGTACAAACCTGTAGGTATTATATGTAAATGCTAGTATAGACCAGAGTATCTGATATGAATTTCAATTTATGACGTATAAAAAGAAAACTACTTACTAGATCTAGTTCAAACCAATTTTCGGTGGAAGTTTGCATCGTAATGTACATCATATATTTGTTTTGTTTTTATCATTCTCTTATTTTTGAAGTTACAGGGGGGGGGGACACACATTTTACCACTTTGGAAGTGTCTCTCGCGCAAACTATTCAGTTTAGAAAAAAATGATATTAGAAACCTCAATATCATTTTTGAAGACCTACACATAGACACCTTATGGGTTTAAAAAAATTAAATGAGTTTCAGTTCTATGTATGGGGACCCCCAAAATTTATCTTTTTTTTCTATTTTTGTGTGAAAATGTTAATGCGGTTCACAGAATACATCTACTCACCAAGTTTCATCGAGGAACAATCCCTTAGAGTAGTAATACCGAGCAATCCGATTCCGAAACTAGTCAGTGATTTTTCACTGATTTTTAACAGTAAAGACCAATCACTGCATCTTGTATTCTTGACTTGGCCAATCAGAGCGCATGTGTCCTTGAATTAGCCAATCAGGGCGCATTGTCGATGGTGGGAAATTGGCGTAATCGATTGCAAGCAAAATGAACGTCATTGCGCTTCTTTGGGTTAGTTGTTCGATGCCAAGTTTCAACATTGTAGTTCTTATACTTTCGGAAAAAAGTGGCTGTGACATACGGACGGACAGACAGACAGACAGACATGACGAATCTATAAGGGTTCCGTTTTTTGCCATTTGGCTACGGAACCCTAAAAAGATTAAAAAAAATATTATAAGCTTTTGCAACACCCTAACAGGGTCTATGTATACATATATACTGTATTGTGTTATGTTGTGTACATTGTGCAATAAAGAATAAATAAATAAATAAAACTTTCTTATAGAAAAATCTTTTTTATTTTTGTAATGTAAAATGGGTATTGTACCTAGTAATAATACGTTTGGTATTCGACTGACCCCAGGATGAATTACGATGAGGCCAAGGATGGAGAACGTACCCAGATAATGCCTATTCAGTCTGGCCTTGAAGACATAGTCTTGGGGGGCGACACTCCACCTGATGCAGTCGGCAGGATTGTCACGAGAAGAGACGTAGTGCCAAGACCTTTTGGTTTATTCCAACAGCTGCACTTGGGAGACAGTTCCTTCTAGGCTTTGTGTGCACACCACCTTCGGCCACATCACCACTTACCATGGTGATATTGCGGTCAAACACATGAGTTAGCTTAGCCATTCGCCAATTCATACATGAAAAAGTTCAACCATAATATTATTTACTTGGATATCTTTTTCGACACACTATTTAGGTATAAAATCCAAATTGATAGTATTTAAGTTAGATTATCAACTATATTTTGTGTAATTAATTGTGTGCATGTTGTTATTTTCTTTTCTTTTAATTTTGTTTTGGTGCTCTAAGCTGGGTTTTTGTATTTATTCGTAGTTTTCTTTTCATTTTCTTTTTTTGGATTTTATTTTGTAATTTTATCAATGTTGTGTATATCTATAATTGGCACCCACATCAGTCTATCTATTTTTTTATCTATGTTACTTTGTATTTGTTTTAATGTGTGTGCTGTTGATGTACCTTTTTGAAAATAAATAAATAAAATAATAAACCATAAATAAAATACAGTTTCTGAAAAACAAGATAAACCTCAGCCTGTAAAAATTTAAAATACCATAGATATTTGCCTAAATCATTCCCTATTTACAAACCAACGGGAACCAAAGCGGCGACTTCCCATTTGAAATACATTTTCGTAGCCAATCTCGTTGGACAAACAGACCGACAGACAGCGGTTTACATGTGGCGCAAGCTTTTACTACATAAAATATTAGCTGGCTATACATTTGTAAAGATATACACAGAGATTTTTCCTACGTACTTTGCTGTTTTGTCTAAGTTTGCTGTAAATTTGTCTAAGTTTGCTGTAAATTTGTCTAAGTTTGCCGTAAATTTGTCTACTCAACGGATCATCGTAAAATTTGGCATGCATATAGCATATGGTATGGTCCTCCATAAAATACCTAAACCTAAATACCTGAACATAATACTATGTTCTCCTGAACATAGGCTACTTTTTATCCCGGGTGAAACCGCGGGGGACAGCTAGTTCCTTATAAATACGATTTTTGTATTTTAACAATTATTTACACATGTATTTGAAAAGAAAGATCCTTCTAAAAAGTTTTACGTTGGCTCTGCCCCGATCAAACCGATGCGTCCAGGTGTAATGTATGACCTTGTAGGACGCGTCGATGTGAACACTTTGCTACAAATTCGTACACAACAGCTGATTACCAACTTGCACGCCAACGCGGATGCAAGCTGGACACGTCGGATTTATCAGGGTTTTTTTGTGCCAAAACAAAATGTTATAACACTTCCAACACAAAAATGTAGAATTATACGTTTCATTTAGATTTATAAAATAACATACAAGCACATTTTAGTATTATATAGACGGAGTTATAATTCCCGGACTTCTAACATTCGATGCACTGTAGTCATTGCCGATATTCTTCAGAGGCACCGGACTACTTTGTAACTGTTTAAAGAATACAGTTCTGTTACTCTCTCGTCTTCAGTCAGTTCCTAATTTCTGAGCATCGTGGTCACTGGAACCCCTTAAACGGAAAATCTGCCTCCATCGATTCCGGTCCGTAGTAGCCCTCGACACTTGGTAGAGTTTTTTGGAGGAGGTGGCTTCTTTTACTTGATCAGACATCGTGTTGGCGAACGGCCTCGTGTTTTCCTTTGGTATTGCCAACAATGACCAGCTTTTCAAGGTTGCTATCCCTTGTCACTATATGGCCGAAATATTTAAACACGTCTTGCAGTCATGTAGTGGACAGTCGGGTCTTAATGCCGGGGAGAGAATAGATACATTTGTGTTCAGTTGTTTCACGCCATTCTTAGTTGGTCAATGAATCCATCTAGTTAATTTCAAACAAAATCTACTAAAATTATAGAATTTTCTTGTTCATTTAATTTGTGTGCATAACTCACGCTCAACGATTAAATTCTACCAATCATAAGAATTAAAGTGCAAACCGAATCAGCAGATTAAATTTGCACAAGAGATTCCTTTAAGATGTGATTGTTCATGTAATTATTGAATGGAAGCGTCAGGGACGTAGGATTCTGTTAATATTGAGCGTACTTATGTTTTGAAACCAATTTTACTTAGTATGAAGTTACTGCGTAGGAACTAAAATTATAAATGTAAAAGTTTGGTGGGATGTTCGTTACTCAATCTCATCCTAATTTTCGAATGGAAATTGGCACACAGATAGAATAAAACATTAGCTAATTTTAATCCCGACGAAAGATTACATCAAAAAAACTACGGGTTGGAGGCTAGTATTAGTGTAAGCTGGAAAACCATTTGTTGAAAACATTACGATTTTTTTTTAAATTTAGATTTTATTTTTCAACATGTCATTTTTCTAGAATATTTTTCATCCTGAGAACTTCCATTCTGAGATAATTATGTATGTATAGCGTATGAAATGTTTCATTATTTTCTTGTGAATCATCCAACAAGCAAAGTCTTCGAAAAAATATCGACTAAATGACTAAGGCGCTGCGCAAATGTGTGTCTTGTGTCGGACACAAGCTTCCAATGAATATTTGATTTCTATAGAACCAGTATGAAATAAGTCATTCCTGCGCAGATTCGTGTCCAGTTGCTTCCACTTTATACATACTCGTTGACGATCAAAAAGTGTCCGGTGTCGGTAACTGGAAACTAAAAGTCGTCAGTTGAAGACACAAGCAACATTAAAAAAAATGGCCGGCGTCTGTGTCCGATCGCCGCTACAGTACACCCGTTTGCGCTTCCTTCTGGAAGCAATTCTCTAAATGATGATACAAACCACTTTAAAATCTATGGCGTAGTTAAAAAGAACTGCACAATCAGCCAGTCAAAAATAACAATCGTTTAATACTGATGGGACTAAGGAAACATGCTTGCAAATAAGGGCCGAGCTACCAAGCCACTTCCAAACCTCTATATCTCGAACATTCTATTCGGTATTCAACAGACAAAGTGTACAAAATTAAATTGGTATCCAAGTCAACACAGTCCGGGCTCTTAATTCAGGTTTACATTCTTAATAATCGCTTCTTTTCATTCCTAAACGTCAACTTTAATCTCTCTTCTATTTTAAATATTTACTTTTCGTTCCGCCATTATTTTTTCAGATTATAATGTCGAAAGATTAATTTTAGGAATGTGGAAATATTTGGAAATGTATTTACAGGTGAGGGTTGAAACTCACTTTCAAGTTATATGACTTTTTTAATTATGTAAATCAAGTATGTATAAAAAGTAGTACTACCAACAAGTTCTGCTTAATTTGGGATCAGATAGCCGTATGTAAAGCATGTCCCAGGATATTTATTTATTTATTAAATTTTTGTAGTTTAAAAATAAGTTGAAAAATCACCTTCGGCCACACCGGTGATTATGTGGTAATTATACGCCCCATTTCAGGCTTTTATATCAATCCAGAGGAAATGTCAGTTGCAGATCTTAAAACGTTTGTTTTTGTATCATCATCATCATCATCAGCCTTTCTTAAGTCCACTGCTGGACATAGGCCTCTCCCAGAGCGCGCCACTCCTTCCGGTTTCTTGCCACCCGCATCGAGCCCAGTCCGGCTACTTTTTTGAGGTCGTCAGTCGATCGGGCTGGGGGGCGCTGGTTGTTTTTGTATGCATACATTTTAGTCGATCATAATAATATTATCATAACCTTTTAGAAATATGGCATTTCAAAGTATTTTTGTCTCAGACTAGAGGAATGATTTTGCATTCCCACTTTCCCACCTAATTTAATACGAAGTCCACTTGAACATAAATAAATAATAAATAATTTCCCAAGGTACCGAGACTTGGCGCACGTCACTTGACACCGCATCGTGCGACGGCAATAAATCCGACCGAATGAAATATGACACCTCTCCCAGTAATCTCTCATCTTAACGCCCTGTTACAGAACTCAGCCGTGTAATACACTGAGACGCGTGGGCTGTGGGATGTGAGAATATGCCAGTGGATGAGCGATTCCATAAAATATCACGTACGGTATGGAAGATGACGTGACGTCAATTTGTCGTTAGAAAGATTAGGATTTTAATTAGTGCAAAATCTGACTTGCTCATTAGGCGGTATGGATGGTAATTATGGCAGCCAAATTAAGTTGTGGCGAGTAATCATGTTTCAATAATATTTATGAAAGACTTGGTGTCAGAAAAAGCACTTTAAAACTACGACTGGTAAACAAAGAGATAGTAATGCATGGTGTTCTTCAAAAAGGGCGTGAAGAGTTTTCTTCAGGGTCGGCAACGCGCGAGTGATACCCCTGGTGTTGCAAGCGTCCATGGGCTACGGTAACTGCTTATCATCAGGTGGGCCTTATGCTTGTTTGCCACCTTAGTGGTATAAAAAAAAGTTATCATATTTATTTTATGAGATTTACACAATTTTATACTGAAATGAAATTGGTTGGGTAGTTTTTCTAACGTAAGCATGTGTAATGTTTGTATTTTCATGAAACCTATAAGACTATACATATTTAAAATGACCTATAAAGTTATATCAGCATCACACAAAAACCTGCCAAATGTTGCCAAAATATTTGGTGGCCCAAATTGACGTGAGGATTTAACACGTAACATGTGAGACTGTATTATTGCCAAAAACTGAAAACTACTGGCATCAGTAAATCCGCGTCCATTATTCATTTGAAAGATTAAATCCGCATGCATCATAACTCGTAAAACAATGGAAACAAACAAAAGTTGCTTCAACGTTACATTATAACTTTTAGTAATATTAGTAATTGCCTGCATATACAGACCATTAAACAAAGCTACTGGGGATGACAGAATCGCGTCAGTGGACAAATCTGGTTTAGAGGATTACGGAATTTTGGGTGGTCAAACTCCTTGACACTCAATAAGTGATTGACAAGTTAACATATTCTTATTAAATACTCTGACCTTTAAGGATACATCCAGATTGAGTGTCGAAGCTGTGCACGTGTCGAAAAAAATAGCCCCTAACTTTTAGGGGCTAAATCAAATAAAAATAAATAAAATTGCAAAATAATGTTTAATATTTAAATTTCTCCCGATTTTAATTGGAATATTTCAACAACTGCTATCATTACGAACGTCACTATGACAAGCAGAATGACGCAGAGGTAGCGTAAAACGAAGCTGTTACGCGCAGCCTGTAAAAGTGGGCCTGTTTTATATATTCGTGTAGTAAAGCGACGTTCTTTTTAGGTATATTTATTTCTATGACTCTGACAATCGGAATAACCGATGTAGTGTTCGACAGACAGATATACAGCAGAACTATATACCTACATTAATGAAAGATAGAAACGCGTGGTGGAATATAAGGAAATCATATTTACTTATAAATCAAATTATATGAACCATTAATGATGATGGTGATAGCGTAGGGGTAGTGCACGCCACTTCCGTGTCAGAGGTCGAACTTTACAATGAAGTTGATCATTTGACGAAAAAAGAAACTCTCTACTAACTCAGTACTCGCCTCCTGTTGAAACTCCTGAACCAACTGCTTCACTTGGAACTAGTTTTCTTAGGGTTTGTTGTGTTTACACTTGACTATATAATCGCAAAGCCTAGCGAGATAATTTTCAAACATCCTATAGAGATATGTCAAGACAAAGTTATGATAACACAGAACACGTTAATTATATCCGTAGACAAAACCAAAGGCATCTCGACTAACAACTAGCACAAGTTTATATAACTAAATACAGGAGAGCGCAAACTACGCTTTCAAAGGCAGACTATCTGCAAGGTCTTAGTATAAAGTCTAGAAATGCCTACTGGATTTGAACTTCCGCTTTGAATGCAAAGGATTAGTTAGTTCTTGTAACGGTAATTGGAGTAGTTGAAATAAAATAACTGTTGTGGAAAGTTTTAGTGGTTCCGTTGGAAATGCAGCCGTCTGTCTGCTGGTGAAGTTGTGAGTAGAACTCATACTTGGGAGTTTTAAACTACTTTACGGACTTAAAATTGGTATGGCTGCTAAATAAACAATATTTTGAAGATTCTTTTAAAATACGGGAATCCACGTGCAGTGAACTAGATCCTTTTATTTTTTTATATTTAGCTAATATGGAAGTTAAACATTTAGGTTTGTCGGTGGAAGCAGTCACTAGTAGGTATTTGGTGACAAATTATCAACGTAAGGGTGATTGCAAGGCAAACGGTGACCTACTACGATGTTCGGGCGTTTGGACCTTTCATATGGGTACCAACTCAAATTTCTTACAAACCTTGTAGATTGTATGAATTCAATTCAAAAAACATGTGAATTCTACCAAATAGCATTGAGCTCGCTTATTAGACTATTAATTAATTTATCTTTGTTGTTTGGGGATTCTTGGATACCAAGGCTGGTTAGCTGTTGACGGTAATGATGATCACATCAGTAAAAAGAAATTAAAGACAAACTTATCTGTGATACCAGATCTTAATCGACATGCTTTAGAATCTGTTAATTTCATTGAACAATAAAATACATTAACCATGCCTGACAATAGTAATATTAACGCCAATATCGTTGGTAATAAATTGTTCAGAGTTACAAAACCACTGGCGTAGTACCAACCGAGCTGGTGCTGTAGCGATTCGATTCGATGCATTGTTACCCGGGTGGAGGATAGTTGGCGAACAAGTTGGTGCTGTAGAGTTATAGACTTGGATTGTTCCGTGGCGTAGCGTTTGCGATGCCCCTTTAGAATTATGCTGTTGGCTTGAAGTTTCACTTTGCACTTTGCCCGAATTTAGGAGTTTTGTAAGTGTTTTGTCTACTGTCATAGTATATTTGGTTGGGAATGAAGATATGGAATAGATTTAGAATTTTCAATATTACGGTTCGTTTTTTGCCATTTTGGTAATGTTATATGCTGCAGTTTTATACGCGTTCTGTGAGGATTAATGATTTTTACGGTATTCTCTCATTTTTCAAGGATATGAATTAAAATGTGCCAAGTTTCATTTAAATCCGTGAAGCTATTAAAGCGTGAGTGAGTATAAAGTATAATAGAACTTTCACTTATTATTTTAAGAATTAAAAGGAAACATATAATTATGTATATTGTTATAGTTGTTGCAATCCAACAGAACTAAGGAGTAGAAGACTAGAAACTAACAATTGCACTATTCCCTTACGTTGCTTTTTCTTAGAAACCAGACAATGAGCTACAAAGTCAACTTAAACAAATTACGAATATTAAAAATACCTCCACCCCACTCTTAATTTGTAATACGTTCATAATTCCCGGGTTTATTTTCTTACTTTTTTACCGCTGCGAGCGAAGCAGACGCTGGTAATTTTTGCCCGGTTATTATTTTACCGGGAACAATGGCGTCTACAGAGGTAATAGGCAGGTTTGTTGCAACTGCTAAATGGTTATCTTGGGTACCTTGGGGGCAGCGGGGTCAGTGGCGCAAGTTGTGGGAGGTAGCGGGCGGAATAATTAGGTTGCAGTGAAGTGTTACCTGGGTACATGCAATTTTTAGGGTTCCGTAGCCAAATGGCAAAAAACGGAACCCTTATAGATAGGTCTTCAAAAATGATATTGAGGTTTCTAATATCATTTTTTTCTAAACTGAATAGTTTGCGCGAGAGACACTTCCAAAGTGGTAAAATGTGTGTCCCCCCCCCCTGTAACTTCTAAAATAAGAGAATGATAAATCTATAAAAAATATATGATGTACATTACGGTGCAAACTTCCACTGAAAATTGGTTTGAACGAGATCTAGTAAGTAGTTTTTTTTTGAATAGGTCATAAATTTAAATTAATATCAAATACTCAGGTCTATACTACCATTTACTTATATACCTACAGGTTTGTACGGAACCCTCGGTGCGCGAGTCTGACTCGCACTTGGCCGGTTTTTTTTTTTACTCTCGGATTGAGCTGGTAAACTTAATACAATTTGTTGCTGGGAGCTTGTATTATAATGTCAACTTTGTTATCTGCTTGCTACTGGTGATCATGGAAATGTTACAACGTTGAGACATAAAATAATTTTGGTATTGGTTGATGGACTCAGTAACAACATTGAATATCAGAGCGTTTTTTATACAGTTTTATTTTTTAATGTGCCTAACTTTGAATGCGCTCAAAATATGTTCTGGCCCGTACATTCTGTAGCACTTCACTTTGAGTGTTCTTTTTTAATGTGACCGACTTTGAATGCGCTAGAAATATCTTCTGGCCCATATATTTTGCAGCGCTTTATTATGCCAATAGTGCTCGAACTAGGCGATTGTGCCAACTCAGTTTCATTACAAATAAAATCTGCGTTTAGTTACGTACAAGTATATTTTTGGAATTTTTCTTAATATTTGTGTAACATTAAATTTGCATTAAATTTATCAATGTTCCTATAACTTGTACCGTATCGTAATTGTTGCGCACCTCTGGCCCGGCTACTTTCCGCTTCTATTGTGGGGCGCGGAACACTGGCCCGGATCTTTGGCACATAAACAGAGCCCGCGTTTTAACTATGCTTGCACAAAAGCTGCACTTTACCTGCACTATTATCTGCGCTCTTGTATATAGTATAGGCAAGAACGTTGCGTTTGGCCACTGACCTGCATATAAAAGACGATGACGTAGCTGAAGCGGGAGCATGCTTTCCCAGAAGCCTCTGCTATTTTTGTGGTTTTTTACCAGCCTGTTTTTTAAGAGAGGTAGAGAATACAGCGTTATGTGCTCAAAGAGCAGCTCGACTGGGGAAGTACCTCCATATTACAGAATACCGCAGCAATAGTACATTGTGATACATATGTGCAAAGTTGGTCATTACAGACGAGGCGGTATTAAGCCGATAAGGAAGTCGAGAGTGTAATGATCAATGTACACCCGTTTCATACGACTTTTTTCTACACACATATCACTTGAGACAGCTCACTGTCTCTATATATATCTGTCTGATATTATCCCGATTATGTTAAGTTTGTAGCTCAATACAAAATTAACATAATCGGGATAATATCATAAAACACTAGTGCGGTAATGTTAACTAAAAAGCACCAGTTCGTAATAAGCTGTCTTATGATACAAAAATGTGCATTAAATGTCACTTTACGAGCAAGTGTGTTCCCTCGTAGAGTGTCTCTTAGTGGTTTTTAGTATCTAAATGCAGCTTATTACGTACTAGTGCTTTTTACTTTAAAAGACTTACTACTTACTTACTGACTTACTGACAAATTTACTTACAAGACTGTCTTCCATGAAGTTTTATTGGGTAAAATAAAGAACTGTAATAATGAGAAGGAAAATATGATATAAAACACTTGTAAGAAAGAATTCTATACATTTTGATATTATTACTGAGAGACAACATTTGATATGAAATTACCCCAGTTGGGTTCTATGCTAGGATATTAATCGAGATATAATAACAATTATCAGATATAATAACAATTTATTATATCTGATATAATTCAATAGTACATAATAAACTTGTAACTCAATATAAGTATTTTCAATAATATTTGTGAGTTTTTTATTATACCAATAAGTTTTGAAGTTGCTTCTCAGTACTGTAGAAGTTGAATGAACATTAGATGAAACATTCTTCATACGAAAATTTGAAAATTATATCATTTTAAAATTGCATAATTTAAAATTATGGATTTAGTGTTTGTGACAAGAAATAATAATTGCAATAGAAAAGGTCGCATAGTTACAAGTTGAGCTCTTAGGAAGTAACTTCACCCTACTTACTGTATTTTTCCTGTGCTTGTGTATAATCAAAAGTATAAAACCGAAACATTTCTCAGAAATGCGTAATTGAAACCTGTTACCGGAAAAGAAAAAGGAATATTTCATTCTGAATATGAAACATTCATAGCAAATTAACCTCCTTAACTTCAAAGAAAACATATTTTCCGAAAATCTTTCTTTATAATACAAAAAACTTAAACCGACTTCAAAGTACACTAAGAAGTAATCAAATCGTGATCTGATTTATCTGATGACAATGGGGCCAAACGGGAAGTTTGCTCCCGAAGAATTTTCCATATCTGTTTATAAATAAAAATAATAAAAATAAAATAATAAATATCCTGGGACATTCCTCACACATGTCATCTGATCCCAAACTAAGCATAGCTTGTACTATGGAAACCAGATAACTGATATAATACATATACAAGACTTCTTTTTTGTTTGTAAATACATACTTAATATACATAATTACACCCAGACTCAGGACATACAGACATGTTCATGCACACAAATGAATGTCCTGTGTGGGAATCGAACCCACGGCCTGCGGCGCTATAGGTTAAGACTCCACGTCTAACCAACTGCGCCAACTGGCCCGCCAATGACGGATGACGTAAATGACGGATTTATGAGGTAACAAACATAAAAAATACAACCGAATTGAGAACATCCTTCTTTTTTTAAAGTCGGCTAAAAGAATACAATTATAATGCCATTTTAGATATGCCGGACAAAAAAGAAGAAATTATGTTTGCTGCAACCCTCTTGCGTCTACCTATGAAATATTAATTAATCGACGTAACAAAAAAAGCATGAGATTTAATATCAAAATTCCTTTCACAAACAGGCACGAGAAATACCAATCTAGCCTGGAGCAAAAACATAAGTAATACTTCACTCAGGTAACCTGAAAGCAAACACTGGAGCTATAATCATCGACCATATAGCTCCGAATCGCTCCGGGTAAGCGATACCAACTTCATTCATTGCATACAATTTGTCCGGGCAATGGGTTTGCGTTGGTGCACAGGTGACCTTATTTTGGATAGCAATTTTGAAATTGGAATTCTGAAATAATATTCTTTATTTAGTTAACCTTCTTATTTTCTATGGCATGTTTTTTTTCGGATTAATCAAGGCTTCCAAGGTATAAGAATTATAATTATTCCCACTCACAAAACAGCATTATTAATAATAAAAGCTAAAAAAAGAACCGTGTGTCACAGTTTAGAAACGCGGACCTGACTCAGCAAAACGTCGTAGATCTACCCACTGGTATTACGTCGGTGTACAACATCATCCTCTAGACATATCAGCGGTAACATGCATGATTCACGATTGCAATTCTGAAAATGTTTTTTTCAAACCTCAAAATAAGGAAAAATATTTTTGGAACTTTTTTTTTACAATCTATTATAATAAATAGCATGTAACACTACACAGGTCGGTTAACTAAAGCTGGCACGTTTCAACACATTTACACCGTCTCTCTCGCGCAAAGTCAAGCTTATGAGTATGAAGGAGACAGTTATTGTTTTGCTTTTGCTACTGCTCATAAATATAGAGTGGTCTATTTTTGCATTCGTCCATTAGACTTGACTGATTGCAAATTTATGAGTACTGTGAACGTGCCAGCTTTCGTTAACCGACCTGTACCTAAAGCCCAATGTATTCCCGCCTCTATTACAGCTACATCAGGTCCTGTCAGTGCACCAATCACGACGATCTGTCGAACGCCTTGTCACCCCATCACGTCACGTTAGGGTGACAACACGTTGGAGTAGATCCCGGAAGCAAATCGTCTAAACACGGTCATTAATATCTCCATATAGGCATGTATATGTGGTATACAGGTGGATATTTTAAGCTCTATGGGCCACGTTAGTAATTAAGCGGACTAGAAACGCCATAAATCGAAAAAACCTTTTCCCATACATTTTGTTATGAAAATTAATGTGAAAAGTATTATTGTTATTTCAAATTATGTATTCGACAAAACCCCCACAAGGTTTTGTCGTAACGTGGTCTGATTATGAAAAAAAACCTTTAATTGAACATTTAGCACTAATCACAAATTTACCATAGTAAATAATGAAGCAGTAACATGGTAGTCCATGGAAAAAAATGATTTTGGTGACATTCACATTTTTTTTTTTTTTTAATCCTTATAAACAAAAATAATTATAAGAATGCATCTATGCGCTGAACACAATTTTTTGTCTACAAAATCGCGTCTGACGAAACCACAAAAAATAAAAGTTGTGATTTTTGGTTATTTATCCATTGTTTGGTCACCCCTAACAAACTAATGTAACATGTAAATTAAGCGAACCCAATTTACATCATATTGCTGTTTTATGTAACTGAAATACATTTCAAATCGTAGTACGTACACGCACATGTTATCAAAATCGGATCCAATTTATCGAAGAGTGTGGACACCCTAAATATTTCCAATCTAATTTGATATAATGTATGCCGCTAAATTGGGACGCTGTTACATATCGAATAGAAAATATCATTCGCAGCTGAGTCACAGTTTACTAAAAAATTACTACGTAAGTCTCTTTTCCCCTAATTTTACCCTACCCTAATTTTGCATAATTAAAATAGTAGAGATCTATCTTACCTCTTTCAGCCAAAATAATGCTGAAACTTACCTGAAACAGAAAAAAAAATAAGATTATACTATTGAAACTCACCAGAAGGGATTTTCAATAGGATTTTAGTAAACGTTACGGAGAGTCCGTCCTTTTTAGATTTTAACCTGTCATGTCGCGCAAGGTCCGTACGGACCTTGACAGTTCGACCGCAGACAGCTCGCCCAAGGTCCGTACGGACCTCGCTAATGGCGGCTCGAATTTCACTTAATTGCTTTTTTTTGTAAACATCGTAGCGTTGGGTATTGTACTCAAGTGCTCACGTGTTTGGTATGTGAATAAAGAGGATTAAATTGCGCAACCGTTTGTAGGGCGCATTATGTTACTACCAGTACAAAAAAAATGGAATTTCGTCAATTTTTTGTGGAAAACGGCTGAATGCGTTTTCTCGCTCCGAGGCTAGCCTAAAATTAAAGTGTAAGTGTGATAAACTAACGTATTTCCTATAAAAGTTGAGTGATTTGTATAGAATATTAGCTTATCTAACCGTTTTAGTAATAATTTATATAATTACTGATGTGTGTTATTAGAATTCCTTGAATCTAAACACGCAAGTACTCACGTGTTTATAATCAAGAAAATTTTATTTCACACATCAGGATTTATATAAATCATTATTAAAATGGTTAGATAAACTAATAAGCTACACATATCACCCACCTTTTACAGGCAATCCGTTAAATATCACTAATCACACTTCATTTTGTTTTGAGTCGCGGCGCGAGATTCAAATTCACGTAATGCAACGGCTTTTATCAACAAATATTTTTTTGAACCTTATGCCTATAACATTAAGAGATAAAAGTTAGGGACTCATAAAAGGTGTTACAATCAAAAATGGTTTGAAATTCATTTACGAAGTGTGTGTACGATGACCTGAAAATGGAGGTCTATTTTTAGATATCGACACACTAATCTACCTCGTTTTTTATTTTTATCATCGATTATTATTTAAATCTTGTAACATTCGTCGAGTTTGACACATTATCTTACGAACAAAACAGCAACACCGACACTAAAGTCATAAAATAAGAGAACAACAGACGCACACAAAAAAAAATTGGTTTGTTTACGTTATGCTCGCGATTGTTTACATTAGCATCGTATTTCTCTTTGATGCTTATTTGAGACAAGTAAAACAAATGTATTAATTAGATAGAACGTGTATTCGTGTTGATATAAAGGTGTGTAATATGTGGACAGAGTTATTCGTCTTGAAGTGCAAACTCGAAATGTTTATGAAGTGCCGTTTTTTTACAGTTGTCATTTTTTCCAGGTTTCTTATTGGAATCTTGTAATACTTCATTCTAATTCCAATAAGATTCCAATAAGAAAATGTATTCAGAATGACGCTATAAGTTACTGTTTCTTGATTAATACTGTAAATACGTAGATATTTATGATTATATGACCGCGGGGGCGGCGCGCCATTTCGCAAATTTGCTAATTTGACGTAATTTCGCGAACCCCGGCGAGCCTAGGGAGTTGTCAACTGATAAATTCGCGAGCTAACAGGATAATTTGAAAATGAAAAGTGCAATTTTTCTTCATCGCCTACCTACCGTCATTATCAAAGGCGTTATACTATATGAAAGAAAAGAAAGAAAGAAAACATATGCGATTTAATGCTTCAAATAAATACATAATATAGATCAGATACGTACTTATGCAAACAAAGTGAAAGCTTATTATCAAACTGTCAAAGAAAATCGTACCAGCCAACTATCTCCTGTCGAGTACGCTTAGCCGGATCTAATTTGGGGCCGCGGAATCTGCGAATCCACAATTTCCTACATCACTACATTTCTTTTAAATACAGTTACATACCGCCTTAGCGTGTTACGCAGACGGGCGTTTTTCGAATAACATAAACGCAAATTTAATTTTGTTACACAGACATTAAAATGCTGTTTTAAACTACCTTATTCGAATGGATTTTGGGGTGATTTTCAAATGCCACTAGGTTTATTGAGAGTGTACAGCCGTAACTGTTTATACACGGTTAACAATCCGGAATAGTGTTTAGTGAATTTTCGTTAACTTAATTTTACAAGAGAGATAACAGTGTCATTGCTTACTAATAATTAATGACCAGAAGGTGGAAGGCATTTAATTTCACAAAATATTGTTAATAGACGTCTAGCCGTGACACCGTTTGATGCGTGACTAGGTGAAAGCCGGGCAATTTGTTTTGATAGAGCACGGTAACGCATCTACCTATACCTATTATTCTGGGAAATTCCTCACACACGGTCATCTGATCCCAAACTAAGCAGAGCTTGTACTATGGAAACCAGATAACTGATATAATACATATACTACTTTTGTTTATACTATTGTTTGTAAATACATACTTATTATACATAATTACACCAAGACTCAGGACATACAGACATGTTCACACAAATGCATGTCCTGCGTGGGAATAGAACCCACGACCTGTGGCGCAATAGGTGGAATCTTTACCAGAGTCTTAACCAACTGCGCCAACTGGCCTGTCAATATATATATTGACAGGTTGTTATATCTTAGCAAATAGCTTCATGTAGATGTCCACGGAACAACAAAAATAATAGATGACATATCATAAAATATACGTCAAATAGATTCAAAAGTCGCGTAACAGAGAAATCTATAAAAACGCGGAGTTCTAATCATCACATGAAGCTTGCACCTCACGTACTCGTATATGTTGTATGTAAAAACGTGAAATATTTCAGTAAAAACGTACCAGTAAGTGTTACGAAGTAGGTCAATTGACTTTACGTTTACGCTACACAAAAATATAGGTTTTTTCATAAAGTTGTTTATATTTCAGTGGGTTTTAAGTGTGTTTATAATTTGCTTCAAAATACTTCAATCGTTGAAAGTGGTTAACAACATATACATTTTATATTTTACTTAGAATAGTAAAAGCGTTGTATTGCGTCGACCCTAAATAATTGGGAAAAGGCAGATGATGATTCAGGCATGTACCTAACGCCAAAATTCGAAGATTACGTAACACCGTAAATATCGCATGAACTTTAAAAACACTCGATTTAAAGCATCTCAAAAGTGTCAATCGATTAAAGGTTACACCACTATCGAATCGATTATCTCCAGAGCGATTAATTCGAATTCCATCGCGGTTCGTGTGCGGTTTGACTTTTGACCGCGATTTATTACGTGAAACGTGTGAAACGTACTTTATCAATAAGTACTTAGAGTTCTTAGTCATTACAGGAATATACAGGAATAGTAACTAGGTACACTGTTAGAGCGCACCGTTAATTCGCTCAAAGAGCAGCTCGACTGGGGACGAACCTTATGGTGCGTCCATGCTTGGCGAACCGAGCATGAGCCGAGCCACGAACAAGCACACTGCGAGCGCACCTAACAACCTTGCAAGTCCTCAAGAACCTGAATAAACGAAAATAATAAACTAGAATTGTTCTATTCAAATCATGATGGGTAATTTGGTTCTACAAATAATTTCCCAGTCACTTAATAGTACGTAAGCATGCAGTTCTGATAATAGGCTTCGCACATAATGATCCAGTCATGAAACCGAGAACCAACTAGAAGCAACGAGTCTACTTAAAACTTTATCCCAGCAAATAAAATAGGCGCAGACTCAAGCACAATCAAATGGCAAGCGCATTCAGTAATAAAACCTTATTTGATACAGAAAACTTCCCTAACGACAAATGAAATCACTCCATAGTACCTTTTGTTAAAACAGACAGCGTTTCGCGCTTCTGACCAATTATTTGTAAATTCGAGTGTTATCTCTTAACTTGCACCATAACCATTACCGCTTTTATTATTCTTCCGAGTTCTCATCTAGCTGTTTAATCAGCAATGTATAAGTAAGTTTAACAATATCTGTTCATCGAACGCTGCGAAGTGTTCATTGTATGCATATTCTTAAGTCGATGCTATCTCTGACTTCGTTACGTGCTGGCAAGTATAACTTGAACCTTTGATTGTCTTTCATGCGCGTTAAAAATGTATTGGAATGAAAGACCAAGTTCGTTGGTTGATAAAAGCAGATGCTTTGAAGATTTTATCTAAAGGTTATTATTTTGAAACTGTTGTGAATATTTTTATCCAAACATAGTTTAGAGAACTTGAGGTTAATAATAAATCTTTCACCCTAAAAAGATTTCAGCAAAGGAATTCAAGAATTGACGAGACTATTACACTGGTGGTCCTGGGTTCGGGTCCCACCCAGTGCATACATTTGTACACACACAAATGTATGCCATTTGTGTGCATGAACAAAGTTAAAGCCATCTGAATTTACCACCGGTTCGGAACTTGACCTTCAATTAAGAAGAATCTGGCAAGAAATTCAGCAAGTAATTTTTTTTATATGTATCTTTTTTAAGAACCTGTCTGTATGTACTGTTTCTGAGTATTATATCTATCACTAAGCTTTGTTTGGGACCATATCATCAGATAGCCGTGTGTGAAGTATCTCCTAGGATATTATTATTATTGTATTTTTTTTATATTTCGCATTTTTATATTATTACTAGCTTCTGCTCGCGGCTTCGCCCGGGAGGCCTACAGTAAACATATGACATTTGATTGTTGATTTTTCTACAACTATAAAAGAAAACAGCTTCATCCCGCTTCCAGGGTAGAATTATTAAAAACGCTGAGAAAAGTATAAATTAAGCCTAAACACAAAATTTGAAGATCCTATCTTCTAATCTGACGGACTTTCATACAAACTTTCATCCCCTATTTTACCCCCTCAGGGTGGAATTTCGAAAAACCCTTTCTTAGTGGATACCTACTCTTCACAAAGAATATACACTCTTAATTTTGTGTCTTTAGGACCGGTGGTTTAGGCTGTGCGTTGATATATCAGTCAGTCAGTCAGTCAGGACTTTGAATTTTATATATATAGAAGATAGATGTTCTTCTCTTGTTTTTGAGCCCTATCACACATCGGTGAAATATAAGTTTACTTACTTCTAGCACAGAGATAATAATATACTACGTACGAGTACAACTTCTAGACAGCTTTCATTGTATTTGGCAATTGATATGACTGAGTGGACAGACAGTAACGTGATTTTGTTTGTATGTCACCTTATTTTTGTGAAAACCGGTAGTTTATAATCTACCTAACGAGATTGTAAACGCGTGACTGTGCGAGCAAGGTGCGTTTCGACGCATTCAGGTATGAGGCCAGTATGTGACGGTTTGTCATGGATACAATTATAAACAAGTTGATAACAGCTAGAATTTTATTCAAATTTCAGCACAAAACGTTTGAAGTCCATCCCCATTGTCTCTGTTATCAGCATTTCCGAGGCAACACTCGTACCCATGCTAAGTCCCCTGAGCGCACTATATCACCGCCTAGTGCCTGACCCTGCCACTCATTAGCATATAAATTAATTTTATTTCATTTTAATATTACCATTCTACAGCTGCCCTAAGATCTGTATTACGTATCACAATGGGAATTGCCGAGGAAATTAATTTTTATAAAGAGAATTTGTAGCTGAAATGTGATAAAAATACGAATATGTATCCACTTAATTGGATACAACTCACGTAAATGTTGATAATTTCATATTTTTCCGTATAAAAGGTACCTAATTTAGCTTTATTTTATCGTTAGTAAAGCTACAAATAGGCACGGAGCATGGTATAATTTAGTTTTATATTTCATTTATTTTATTTATATATTGGGTCAAACTGAAAATCAGCGCTGGGGTGGACAACAGTGCACCCTAGCATAATGCTGAGTTTGCTACCATTTGTCAGACATGTTTTTATTTTTTTGCTTCTTTATGTTCTTGTATTATGTAATGGGTTTGACAATAAATTTATTCTTATTCTTATTACAAACTCAATTATTAGCAACTTCCAGCAGTCAGAATAATCAGACGTCTTATAAACCGTAATACGTAATGAGGTCGGAATCCTCAGAATTATTGGCAAAAATAAGAAGTTATCTCAAGTTACAGTTAAATGGTAATTTTGCAGAGGCACAATACCCAAAGTTTTCCGAATAAAATAAGTGAAATATAATCTTAGCTTTGTTCGCCAATAAAGGCGAGAGATACGACGGGAAAGGAACTTTGTTTGATATCAAAATTTTAATAACAACGACATGAAATATTTTGCTAAATACCTTGGTTAAAAGGTAAGCGTTTTATATAGCTTGTTATCTTAATTATTCAGTATTTAGTGAAATTCCTTCGTTAGAAAGTAAAGATGTTTATAATGATATAATCTTATCAAAGAGTACCCAAAAGCCTAACTTTATAATGAATTACTAGACTTTCAAAGGTCAAACATGTTGTCAATTTATTTAATAAATTATATATGTCACCATATTTTTGTGAAAACCGTTAATTTATAAATCTATCTAGCGAGATGATAAATTGTGAACTCTACAACTCTAACATCATCATCAGCCTATAATTTCCCACTGCTGAGAACAGGCCTCCTTTCACAAATGAGGGTGAAAGGGACTGGGCGATACTCCACCACGCGTGCCCACTGCGGATTGGTGGAGGTAGGCTAGTGGTCAACCTACTGTTGGAATTTTACAAGCCGCCTAGGAGGCATCCAACTAGTGGGAAAAAACGAGCCGGTTGTAGAGCTAATTGTAAACCTTCATACCCATCTAGGCCTTTTCAGGGCCTAAATTAGTTTAGGTTCTGATAAGGCCTATGCTAATTCACTGATCAGCCATACAAATTATTTAGATTAATTACTATGAAATAATATGTCACCACATTAAAAAAAAAAAAAGCTTTATCTCGTTATATTAGATTCATAAACTCAGCTCAAATATAAATCATAATGGTATAATAATGCCCACGTGTCTCTATTATTGGCAAAATTATTGTAGAATAATTTCGCAGTACACTGGCCGTGTGAAACGGATGCGAGTTTTATCAATATATATAATCTGCAGTGTCGTGTGAAATGGCGCAATTAATATCGCTCGGAATTTCAACTATTTCTGGCATTTTTATCATCGGAGAATATAGTTTGGAATTCCAATTTGATCGGTGATATTTTTTTAGGTAATCTATTTTATTATTTGGGATTTTGTTCCCACGGACATGTCAATCCATAGGTATGATACCTCCTCCTCATAACTTGAAATATCGCAAATTAGGAAAACAAATTATGTAAAAGATTAAGGAAAGAATCACTGGTGATGGAGGCATATCTATTTTAGGATTCCCGATACTAAAACGCAAAGAAGCGACACCTAATGGTGCGTCCATGCTACGCGCTCAGAGTATATAAATACGCTACGCGATTCGAGTACGAGCCGAGCCACGAACGAACAGGATTCGTTCTTTGCTCGCGTCAATGAGCGTGATGCGAATCCCTGTGTACGTGAAAAAACTGACAAACGGGCGGAGCGGTTCGAGGCACCGCTCGTGCTTGCTTCGCGTAGCAAGGACGCACCATAATAGCACTTCAATTATTCTCATGATTATTGTTTTTTTTTTTGTAAGAAGGTTGACAAACAGGCAGACGGTACACCTGGGGCGCAAGTAAGCTATTACTATTGTGGTGCAATGAACTATCAGTGGTGTCACCATTTACAGATTTGACCGTTTTGGTTGTCTACTTATTCAAAGCATTGAAAACCATCATGAAATAAGTAGACAACGCATAGCAGATGATTGGAGCTCTGATGGTATAGAGCAGAGGATTGCCAAGTGCCGTGTTGTTGTAAGAGAGTTAGAGCGTAGCGTTTATTCGCTCAAAGAGCAGCTCGACTGGGGAAGTTCCTCCACCTTACAGAATACCACAGTAAAATAACTTTATGTTGTGGGCCTACGCATGAGTAAGGTCGCCAGTACTCTGGGGGGAGGGGGAAAGGTCGATAACGCGTGTTCCAAGCGTCTATGGAAACCGCTTACCATCAGGCAAGTCGTATGCTTGTTTGCCACCTTAGTGGTATACAAAAATTACTTCACATTGTCTTATTTATCTGCGAACATAACTAGTTCATTGTTATTATTATTACATAAGATCTACCAAGATTTGTAATTAAGAAAACTTATTAAGTTACCGTAAGGCTTACAACACAACACT
Source organism: Achlya flavicornis (assembly GCA_947623365.1). NCBI lineage: Eukaryota > Metazoa > Arthropoda > Insecta > Lepidoptera > Drepanidae > Achlya > Achlya flavicornis. The sequence continues at coordinate 2,254,717 of OX392468.1, read as the reverse complement.
GCGTAAAAACAATCATCGCGATCAAACAATAATTACCGAAATAATAAAGCAGGTCGTACATCCTCGTCTTTCCCATATTAAGGGTCGTACCCTTACGAAATTCAATTAATATTATAGCAATCTATTCGTAGACAGCTTACGTGCTCCAACTAAATGTATGTAACGAAATTAATCAGGCTATGGGCTGCGGGCCTACGTCAAGGCATAGTTTAGCCGTGCCAAAATTCTTGGCTTAAGGGTTAGAATTGTCTGTATTTAACACCTTTTTTAGCATGTACTGTGTGTGCTTTTACGTGGATTTTAGTCTATAAGCGATTTTAGTACCATTTAAATTAGGACTAATTTAAGTGTTTCATTTGTAATATCGTACCTGAAGTAAATTTAGGACGGATCGTTTCATAAATAAGTAGTTGGTTGGATACGTTATCTGGCTACTATATATTGTTTATAGACTACATAATAAAAAATATAGATACCAATATATTGGTCCGTTTTGGTTCCAATTTCTGACGATGGACTCCCCGTCACCGCGTTGATGGCGAGGGTCGCGATGGTAGAAGGTAGCTGTGGGCATCAGATCAAACAATTCTTCAGACTGTCCGTTGTAGAAGCAGAAGAACACACAAAAGGCGAAAAAGTCTCTCCTCAGATTAAGTGGCTCTATACCGCTTGTGAGCTCGGGATCGTCGACAAGTCTTATGATATTAATATTCAAAATTAATTCTATTGATTTTTATTCACTTACATTATTGATTTTAATAAAAAAATATTCCATTTTATTTTCTTCTATTTATAAGCTTATATTTGAACAATCTTTGAACTTTTCTTTAATCGTTTCAGCTTCAGTATAGCACAATAGCTAACCCTTAAGAAATGGCAGTTTGTCTTCAGCGAGAGAATTATGCGTGTAGAGCCGCGGCTCTGAACCCAGACCCGAGCAATGTCAGGCCGTCGACTCACTTTTAGTAGCACTATATAATTTATAACTACCTACTAGTAATATCATAAAAAATACGTGTCTAGAAGATATTGCATAAGACCGCCACGAATGTACAGTATCTTGCTTTCCGCATTAATCTAAGCCACTCTATCATATACATTTTCAGTCGGTTCGATAACAAGAGTACATTTATCTCGTGTAGTAGACGATAGCCGTCCGTAAAGTTCCTTATATACGGGCTGGAGTAAACATTCTGCACAATATTTACGACACTAAAGCATTCGCAAACACTTTGATGGTCGCAAACATTTGAATACACTTAAAGCGACTACATACGATATGTATTACAGGGGATGTTTCTTGGAAGAACGATTGTAGTTTTAGGGTTCCGTAGTCAAAAAGGATACACTCCGTCCAACAGTGTTTCGGTATGTCACAGACAGATTTTTTTTTAATTCGTGACAAGACATTAATGACACAATAAAATAACTGTCTGTCTGTTTATCCGCTAACTCCTTCTAAGTTTGATATTTTTTTCCGGATGGCTTATATATATTATACATGCATTACAGAACATAAAAAAGTCAATGTTTCATAAACATGTAGAATTTTTGCCCTTTCATAGCTAACGCTGACTAAACTTTACGAGATATATCAAAATGATATACTACGGAATTGTGTATCTTAAGAATACCTACAATAAAGTCTGCGATAGTATACATCTATATCCTACGGGAACCATTTTCATGCTGAGATTTAATTCTATAGTCGGTAATACTTTCGAAGTTATTTTGACCCCTATAATAATAATCCTTATATAATAAATAAGTTAGTTACGACGGGCATTTAATGTAGATAACATTTTCTTTTTACAGCAAACCATTATCATTCATATTTTAAAAGACGTCGCAGATTTAAAATAAGCAAGAAACTGTATTCGGGATACCGTGACCGGGCGGGGCGCGGGCGGCGTGCAAATCGCTTCACTGCCACCACATTACGACATTGCACCCTTGCGAAGCCAAGGCGGGTCGCTAGTTGGTTATAAGTGCAACCGAGCGAAAGGCATCATTCTTTGGCACACATATGGTTTTAACCATTTGGTTCTAACCACGACAATGTTATGAATTTATATATTTTTTATTAGAATAAGGAAAATCACGTCTAATAAGTCTTCTAGTTCACGAACCATGCTGCCCAGGATGTCGATAAGTTTAAAACATTGATATTGTAAGTTTTTTATCAATATCAAAATATGTCATTCTCATAGAGTTATGCCAGATTTCTCAACAAAAATCGATATGTGTATTTATCGATACATCCGTGCTCGCAGCGCATATTTGATTCATTTTCCGATCGAAAACTCATTTTCGTATAAAATGTACCACGGAACCTATGTTTTAAGTTACTTGGTTCTTTTTGAAATTCAGGTTGCACTGTCTTTTATAAAAAGTCCCGTTAAACATTAGCTTTTAAACGTAAGCTACTGAAGTTTCTAGGAAAACTTCCTTTTTTTTGCTTCTTTTCGAAAAGTTCGAAATTCGCATTCGACTACAGTTTTACGTACCGGTATGTTATGTACTCTATTTGATATTTATTTTTTCTTTATACAAGAAAAAAGTTATGATAGCTGTGTTGTGATGTTGAATACCGCAACATAGGCTGTGGGTTCAAAACAAACTTATTGTAGAGTTCGAATAGAACCCTCTTCGTCTCGATATCCGATGTCACAACCGCTGTGCTGTCATCGCCTTAAAGTTAAAGCAATGTTTATCACATTTCCATTCATATCCCATAGCAAACTGTTCTGCGGCGTTATGTAAATGAAAGCTTTCATTGAGTATGAAGTTCAGGTTATTTACATGGGGCTCCCCGTACAATAAACAAATTGTCGTTTTGTGTTAATGCTGAGACAGGCAGGCATTGAGTGGAATTTTACTTTCGCTCGCGGGTCGCTCACTTCCCTCCAATATGGCGAGAAGGGCGATGGCTGCCACACGCGTCATACTTGTGAACAGGTGCTGCTTCTGGGGGCTGATCTGCTTAAGTTTGCCATTTATTTACTTATTAAATATAGATTCAGTCTACTTTGTAGTTTTGCCGCCGCGCCGGGGCACGCAATTGTTGTCAGGGCGATTAGACTGTAAATATTATGTAAGCTTGTTTTGAAAAGAGTGATTGCTGACTGTATTGTCAGCTCTTCTCAGCAAATGCAACCTTCCGAACCGGTATTAGAGTATTAGAGTCACACTTTTCATAAAAGTGCCTGCGAAGGTCTATCTGAATAAATGTTGTTTTTTTTTTCGTAGAAAATCACTCAATGTTTTTATCTACACATACTTATTTAAACTAATATTAAAAAGAGAGAGTGTGGATTTGTGTATGGGATATTTTTACTGATAGGAAGCTATTATTATACTTGAGTGCTATATATGCTACTTTTTATCCCAGGAACGCGGGTGAAGCCGCGGGGGATAGCTAGTATATTATAAAACAAAACCTCTGTCTGTCTTCTATCCATTAAGAGAGCTTATAATTCGAGAACCACTTATTGCATATTGATGCATTTTTCAGTTATGTTTTATGTAAGTATTATTATGCTGGGATAAAAAATAAAAATAAATATCCTGGGACATTCCTCACACACGGTCATCTGATCCCAAACTAAGCAAAGCTTGTACTATGGAAACCAGATAACTGATATAATACATATACTACTTTATGTTTGTAAATACATTCTTAATATACATAATTACACCCAGACTCAGGACATACAGACATGTTCATGCACACAAATGCATGTCCTGTGTGGGAATCGAACCCACGACCTGCGGCGCTATAGGTTAAGACTCCACGTCTTAACCAACTGCGCCAACTGGCCCGTCATATAGGATAGGGAGCTGTGCATAATATTAGTATGTGCAAACTGCTTACGCTTTGCACAAAGTAATATTGTTACTGCTGTATTAATATTCTTACTCTACAGAGCTGTGTAATGTGCATTGTCAATCAGAGAGAACAATTACAATACGGGTGGAGCCGCGGGTTAGCAGTTACTGTAAATAAGGGTAAGATGTGACGTAAGATGAGTAGGTTTGACTTTTCTTCTCTTCTTTATCTATCTTCTTACTGTATTTCTAACTGATTGCTTTTTTTTTTTTTTTTTAACTTGTATAGGCCTGTGTTTGACTACAATCTCACTATGGTAAGTAATGATGTGGTCGAAGGTGGTAAGCACACAAAGCCTAGAAGGAACTGGCTCTCAAGTGCAGCTGACGGAACACACCGATAGGTGCTTGGCGACAGATTTTCAACTTGAGGGTGGTAGCCAGCCAGACGGGTACTACAAAATACCCTACCACCGTGCTATGGTTTCCTCACGATGTTTTCCTTCATCGAAAGCTCAAGCTCATTGTAGGATTCGAACCCGGGACCTTCGTCTCGGTATCCGACGTCACTACCACTGAGCTATCATCGCCTTAAAATTTGCTTGTAATTTAAAAACCATTTCACATAATTTGATGCAGGTTTCTTTATATACAACTAAGTCGCCGCGGTAAACAAGCATACGGCCACCTGTTGGTAAGTGGTTACCATAGATAGCCCTATGGATGCTTGCAACAGGGGCATCACTCACGCATTACCCTTCCTCCCTCCCAGATAAGCTCTGGCAAACTTACTGACGCGCAGGAATACAGCATTCATGTGAGAACTCTTTCAACGTCCTCTATTTGCCCTTGGTTGTGGCCGGTTGACAACCCTAAATTAGCCCCATAACACAAATACAGGTTACCGCCTAGAAGGTTAATGGCCTGCAGCGCAAAAGTCCTTTTCAGGAGTTGTGTGGGCAGTTGATGAATTGATTGCTTATTGAGGAGTCCACATCTAAATCTTATATGGATGTGGGTCAAAGAGTCAATGGACTTATATGGCTTCATTTGAATTAGGAAGGTTTGTTTGGTTGTCTTTGTCCTGTGTTTGAATATAATTTTATTCCTTTTCTCAGAACTACGAAATCAGGGCCTCCCAATTCTTATATTGGACCGTTTTAGGTAATTGCGACTCTATCTCAAAAACCAAACTAGTTAGGAAATCATAACTTTGTTTATAATGTAGGTATCATATACTTACAATTCAAAAACTGAAAACGCCAATACATAATGTATTTTGTAAGCTGAGTAGAGAACCCTAATAGAGCGAGGCCCGACTCACACTTGGCCGATTTTTCATCTTACAGTAAGAAGGTCTACTTACCAGACAATCCAACCACGCTTTAATTATGAAATAAAAATATTGAAAAATTTGGAGCACCGCAATTCTCAATTAAAGACGCCATTACCAGGGAATCATAATCAAACAAGAAGTTACAATATACTGGGTAAAGTTTGGACGCGGCAGGCACGTTCGCAAGCTGTGCATGATTTATGCTCCTCGTATGTTGGGACGTGGAGTCGTCTACTTATACTCAAGTGTGAGTGCTCAGGACTCTTTGTTATGTTGTGACGATGGGGATGATACATTTGACCTAATACCTAATGTTTTGCCGAGGTAATGAGCACCAGAAAATAATTATGAATAAACAAATAACTGAAAAGATAAAAACAAGCTTTAATCTATAGAGATTTGAATATAACTTAAATTTTATAAGGTATTGGAGTCGGGGATAAACAAATATTCCTAAAATTAGGTTATTGGACTCCCCGACTGCAATACCTTATAAAATACAAGTTATATTCAAATTATATAGATTAAAGCTTGTTTTTATCTTTTCAGTTATTTGTTGTTTTACGCAGTCGGGTTTTTGTTTCCTATAATAGTTTAATAATTTTCATAATTTCAGACTTTTAGTTTTATACAGAATGAGTTGTATGTATTCGTAATTAAATGAGCGGTAAGGCTAACAACCATCGGAACCACGATCGGAACTCTGAGAGTTACATACGGTGACCGCTCAGTACCTACTGTCCTTGCATTAAACGTGTTTTTTTGCAGTTTACGTCAAAATGGTAGCATAAAAGTATTACAATATATACATATATGGAATGGGCTGTTCACAAGCTTTTATTTGATACCCATATTGTTATAATAACGATTTTTTTGTTTTTAATACCCCCCCTCTTGTTTATTCGTAGAAACTATACGCTATATAAAAAAAATATACCCTATGACACTCTTCCAGTTAAGGCGAATCTAACGACACCTCATATGCTTAAATCCATCAAGCCGTTTAGGCTGCAGAGCGTGCAAAAGAAATAGACATACATACATACATACATACACACGAAAAACATAACCCTCCTTCCGGGTCAGTCAAAAAGAGAATATTCCATACATTGACAATGTATGTGTCTATATTATTCCTAAGTTGCCCAATTACAAATGTCCTAGTCAAGGAGCTGAGGATGTGGAAACAATCACGTTCTTCAACCCTTCTTGAAGTGTAGAGAATTTGCAAGGTCGGCTAACTAGCTAGCATCTACAGGCTACGGTAAGCTTACCTCAGGCAAGCTGCAGAAATATCGCTCCCTTAGGGTAGACCGGGGGCAATAGTAGCACGGGGCAATAGTAACATCGTCCATATTTCGAAAAATACACCGAAATAAGCAAATGTGAGTGTACACGAGTATGCCTTGAGCGTGTTCCGACCTGCTAACCAGTTGGCCGCTCGGTGCCACGCGAGACGAAAGTGCTAGACGACCATTTTCGTTTTCGAGTGATCAAAGTAAGTAATTACTAATAATGTTTTGTCTTATTATTTGCTATGAAATAGCCGTGGTTTTAAAGTGTTACTGAATTATGATTCGTTAGTTATCAACGTTTGAAATGTGCCACTTTTTGATGATCAGTTAGGTATAGAAACCGAGATTTGTGTAATTTATGTGATTTTGGGTATTTGGGGACAATAGTACCATGACAGTCGGGGTCATTTGTAGCGTTACATTTAACCCCGCGTTACAAATGACCCAGAAAATAATATATCTTTTAATAATTAACTTTATTTTCTGTTTTAGCTTTTCATTAAAAGCAGTCACGGATCGAAATCTCGAACATTAATTACTAGATTATTTCTTACCTTACCTACAGATGCCGAGGAAAAGACAGAGAAAAAAAGATCGCGGTACAAAAGATCTTCTGCTGTACGAACAAGCGTATGAAGAAATTGTAAAAGGCATGTCTGTAAGAGCTGCTGCATCATCCATGTTCAATTTCAAATTGATTATTTAGTTATATTGATCAGTATTTTCATAATAATAATATATAGTTTTGTTTTGAGGAACGGGGTTACTTGTACCAGGGGACAATTGTAACTGTATAGGATCTGTGACTGTTGAATAATTTGATATTTTTGTAGTATTAAGTATTACTTAATTATAAATAGGGATGCCTTTGAACATCTCCTTGGCTGTGTTATTGATCATGAGTCTATTTTACTGTCTGAAACTGAGATAACTATGTTAGAATTAGTTGAACATAAGTACTGTAGTTTTTAGTCTTACTATTAATCCTCACACTTGAGACTAATGTAACTCAACAGACTGATTAAGTTAAAGAAATCAACAATAAATACTATTCAAATAATACATGATTTTGGGTTTTATTGACATCTGAATTTCTGGTACAAATGACCCGAACTAAGGGTCAATTGTAACACAGGGAATCGATGAACAAATACTCGATTTTGCAGAGTTCAAAAATGATCAAATAAAAATTTTCTCCAAAAACGTATAGAGCATAAGTCTAGAATGCCATATGTGTCTGCGATTTTTACGCAGTAGCTTTAGATTTGGATTTATAAGTGGTTATTTCAAAAGTGGTTCTATTGTCCCCGGTCTACCCTACATGAATATTTCTTTGAAACACTTAATAAAGCGGATTACTCATCAAAGACATTCAAGCAATATCAAATCAAATCTCATACAAACATTACAAATACATCGAACAACTGAATAGCCCACAAATCTCGCAGGTAAGTTCTGAGTCCAAACTCCCAACAAACCGACACAACTACAGTATCGAGTATAATTAATTGAATTACACCCTGTATCGAACTTCTCTTTGTGTACATCACTAGTGTCTACAACACGAAGGATTGTTACAATCAGTATTCAAAACACATCTTTTGTTTAATTGTATTTTGTTGTTTGTTTTAATTTATACTATACGCATTCTACGTGGTATTTTGTTCGGTAAATCGGATCTCATACGTGTAAGCTTTGAAGCTATCTGGGGTTGGGTTATCTATGGATCTTGACTGCTAACATAATAGTAGTATAACAAACATTATTTAACAAAAAAACACTTCTTTATTTATAAACTTTTGTTAAACAAAGCAAATATAAACTGGAAAACAAATACCAGGCATCTGATATTGAATTTGTATTTGCTTTTTTGGCTTCACTTTCGTGTTCCTTGTGCTCCATCTGCCTTTTATTCTGTAATCTGTGTCTCTGTGAATGAACCTAGAGACTAATAAGTAATATCCAAAATAATATTATAAAAGCAAAAGTGATTTATTTTGTTTGTTGATACCTTAAGCGTGATGAAATTTTGAAGGTAGCCTTTGCCTTACAGGATATGACTTTTATAAAAATGTTATTCGTTTTATTAATTAAACAAAAAAGTTTGAAGTTGCTCTGGCTGGACCGTTCGCTGTGGGTATCCATGAAAAGCCTCTGTGCAGCCCCAACTGACATGATTTATTTTATTTAGTTGACAAACCTACCTAAAATACTGAAACTGAACAAAAATACAGCGTAGATTTATAAATATTAAATATTTGATGTTTTTAACACGTTTTTAAATTCAAAGAGCTTAATACTAAGCAACTCGTTATATTGAAGATAGAGATGTCTGGAAGTAGCTGCACTCTGCACAAGTGCACATTGCTCATGCTTTTACGAAAGTCAGTAGCGTCTTTTTAATTATGTACTTTTTCAGGTATCAGTATTTTTATGGCGTTTACGTTTACGTTGTATTGAAACTGTTCAAAATTTGGAAAATATGAAAATAGTTAATTAAGTCAAATAGTGTAAAAATGTCTATTCAAATTCAAAATCATTTATTCAAATAGACCTTCGCAGGCACTTATGAAAAGTCTGACTCTAATACTCTAATACCGGTTCGGAAGGTTGCATTTGCTGAGAAGAGCCGGCAATAAACTCAGCAATTACTCTTTTCAAAACAAGCTTAGATTCATTACATAATATTTACATTCTAATCGCACTGAAAACAATTGCGTGCCCCGGCGCGGCGGCAAAATTTCAAAGTAGACTGAATAAAATTATTTAATAAGTAAATAAATAGCAAACTTAAGCAGACCAACCCCCACAAGCAGCACCTGTTCACAAGTATGACGCGTGTAAATATAACCTCACAAAGTTTCTCGGTTCTTTTAAGTTGAAGGCCGACTCCTAAGTTAATGGTCACTAAGATTTTGGTAGACTTCTGGAATGTCTGATTCCTGTAAGTTTCAAAATTACAAGAGATCAAAATCTCTCAGTTTTTGAGATGGATCTTTTTTCATATATAAAATTTTACTTGCTTAATAAACAGATCTTAAAACTAATGCTGTCACACCTAGGTGCCTGCGCTCGTCTCGACACTGGTTCAGATAGTAACAATAATAAATAAATACCAAACGCAAGCGGAGACCTGCGGTAATGTCCAATGTAGTTGGATCCCAATCTCACATAATAGACACAATGTTCCGTCGAACGTCAAACAGCTTTTCCTTTAAAAAGTTCAGATTCTATAGGACAGATGGAAACCCCAAAAATGTTAAACAAATAAACTCTCCGCATACATTAACAGATTAAAATCATCAAACTCACCTGACCCACAGAAATTGGCGCTCAAAGGATTACAAAAACAAAATACATTAAAAATCCGAGTATTCAATTATCGCATTGTCGTTGTTAACATGTAAATTGGTCCATCCGAAAATTTTGCGGCCCCCGGTCCCTTGGCTAATAGGAAATGGGCCTTTTCCGTTATTATTCTCTTTGGTCCGTCGGTTGTTATGCGGATCTCTATATACTGAACCCTTTCGATCGATAGCTGTTAGCGGATGTCTCGCTAAGTGCCTTTGTTTTGGGTTGCTTTTTAACGATAGGTATATTTATGTTTGTTTGTGACAAAAATTTCTAGTTTATTATTATTTAGACTTGATTCTCTAGTCTCTGTCATAAACCTAAAGCAACTAAAAGCAAGATAGTTACACGGAAAGCAGAAGGTCATCGACACCATTGACAAACCAGCTAAAAGACTTTTGTTGGATAAAAACAACATAATAATACGGTACAGTAAAGATGGCTTTCCATGGTGTAAAAATATTCATTCAAAAATGCCTGAACTTCCTTGAGTAACTTGAGTGACGTGAGAGGATCATAAATGAAGCGACGCGAAGACATATGTAGGTGCAAGGTAGATTACATGTCACCTCCATTTAAAAGCGAAGATCTTCGTCCATGCTAGGTCATTGCGCATGAGGACCGCGGTCCAACTTTACATGTTAGACATGTATATAGAGATCGTGGGAAAACTTCGTCTGCGCGATGCAGGATATTGGGGCGCCATCTATCCCTCTGCGTGTGAACTGCTTCATACAGTACAGCCCATGCTTTGATATAGATTTTTCCTTTGAGATCTTGTCTTTCTATTGAAAATGGAGAATTGTAAACCGAATATCAAAAATCGGTAGTTGGCTCGAATACATCGAGTAAATCATACCCTAGTTGAGCCTCGTCTCAATTTCCCGACTAATTAATCAAAAATCCAATCAACATTTTAGTTCATTTTTAAACACAAAAGGGGGAGCGATACAATTCCGAGCCTAGCGTACTCAATTTGAAACTAAAGTGACGCATTATTTAAACCCTTCCTGGCTGCAATCATACATAACATTTTCAAACATGCACTTATAAACATAAGGATGAATTTCGATCACAGCATTTGACCCTTATGGGACATAGCTTCCTCAATTAAAGCATTAATTAAATATAATGCTTAAACAAGGTTTTGATAAGGTTTTTCAAATGGTCAAGTGGGTTGCTAATTTTAAGTTCCGTTGGGAACTAATAAATAGCAAATTATATGGCACACCCCATAATTAAATACTAAAACCCTTGCTCATTAGAGAAGCTATTAGAAGCAAAGGTTTTAGAGCTGAAATAATAATTAGTCTTGTAAGCAGACAATAGAAACACGTAGCGCTATCAGAACGATTTTAGGAGTATTTTTCTCGCAAACACCGTGTTTTTCACGGCACTTACGCGTTTCGTTCATCGTTCTACAACAAGTGTGGCCGGATGGCCTCAATTGAACGAAACATAGTTGTGATGTGTGGCTTCTTCTCCATACCCCTTGCTATAAATTTTTTGTAATATTATTATTACTCAGTTATTAGCATTTTTATGGTTTTGGAGTTCTAGTAACTATTCTGCAATAACATGGCCGACCCGGATTTCATAAATTTTCTCATTATACAAGTTGCTCCGTGAAAGGTGATCCGAAATATGCTTTCGGGGCGAGCGTACCTGCGTGAATGGGAATTCCTTTTTTGATTAAATATTTTTAAATTTTATAATGACTTATTAGGCGCCGATCCCACAGAGAGAGTTCTAGAGTTCCGAGTTCTGAGTTCCGCGTTCACTGTCATCTATGCGGCGCCTTTGATCATTGCACACAGAGAACTCGGCGTTCAAGAGAACGCGAGTCTGTTCTATCTGTCGGAGTTCCATTCTTTAAAGCTGGCTGGTGTGGTGACACTTCTGAGCGATCACTGTCTTATTTACTGAGTGACACAAGGCAGAAAGGACAATGGGCATTCTGGCCCTTCAGTCTTCAATACTCTATAACTTTTTTCTAAATTCACCACGATAATAAGCTTTCATATTTTTGTTAATATATTATTGCCTAATAGAAAACGTAAAATGTAAACATAGGTCGCCAATGGGACAAGCTCCATACAAATTTGCCAATTTGCCTTTAGAACTATAAACTGCTCGCTCGCTGTGTGTACAGTAGTGAACGCGGAACTCGGAACTCGGAACGCGGAACTCTAGAACTCTTTTCTTTGGGATCGGCACCTTAGTAAATAATGTTTAATTAATAATGTAAATGTAATCTAGAATAGTTTAACAGTACGTTTACCGTGAGGGTACTAATGCAAAGTGCAGTATCTAACTAGCCCTTCGCACGTGAAGCGACGGTAAATATGTACGGTAGGTAAAAATTTTATCACCATGATTAAAAGCGCTGGCTTAGCGTTTTATTATGGGCGGGTTATTTATGACCCGGGCGCCGCGAAGACGGGTTAATGGAAAATGTACGCGCGAAAATATTTTACTCGCGATGCGCACGGATAAAACTTGTTGTTCTTTCTGTTGTTTTTTTTAAATATGAAATACAGGTGCTCTTAGGTTAAAAAATAACACTTTAAAAACATAACCTACGAACGCAAAGTTATACACATGTTATCGAATAACGGCTACAAAAATAAATCTTCCAAAATGTACCTACAATACAGTAGCAAATGGTTAAAAATGGCTTTACTCCGAACTATTCCATTAGCTTTGCAAAAAAAAACTGATAAACTATTTGACTGAACAAATTTCTGTTTTCATTCTATTAACTTTTATGCAGTTTGGATCTAAATATCCAAAAGCAAAATAGCATAACTTACTATGATATTGCAAAATACTTTCGAATGATAGATATAAACGAATTTGATTAAAAAAAATCTACTGAACTCATATTGTGGTGTGAACCCGAAAATTCGAAAAACAAATAAATAATTAAATTAAACCCTTTATTGACGCAGACTGTACATTGATGAACGATTTAATCACTCTCCAATAGTTTCACGAAAAACAATCGACTAACAACACTCGCGTGAATTTCGAAAAATCTATTTTGTAAATGGAACAACTAGGGTAACCGTCCAAAAAGTGACAGGTCATTGACGAACGACGTCACTTCGGTCCCGCACAGGGCTGTGCCTATTTTATTTGGCTCGTCAATCAAGTTTGACGTGCTATAACCGCCAATCCTTGTGCTGTATAACCCAATATGGGTATAAAGTAACCTTTATAAGTATTAGCTTCCCTAATGATTCAAACATAGGATTCAAATTGTTTTTGTAGTTCGCTCCAAAGAAAAAGGACAGAAAACTTATGATCATGAGAATATATCGAAAGGTTTCCAGTAGTGGGTAACAGGCTACAGATACCTAATAAAGTTTTTTATTTAGGCAAAGGAAAAGAATACATGTAAGACACATATAAAAGACAATAACAATACACACCACATCAAAAATATCAATACATTACATTACAAATACAAATCAAAATATATAATGAATTATTATAGTACCTACCAAGATACTTATATTCAATTATTTTCGATTCTTGTGCGGTGAGTAGACAGCCAGTGTTCACTCATTGTTGAGGTTTATTATACTGGGTGTAATGAAAAGGGTATTACATCCGAAAAGGCTGAAGACTACATCAGGTATAGATTCTCTATAAAAAGTTTCAGCTCAAAAAATATTACTCAAAAATTCATACCAAATTTTTGCATCCAAGTTTATTGAATTAAAATCATAACCAACATGTCACTGGTCAATGAACGCATTATCATTTTGCGTCCCTTTCTAATATTAATATGAAATTTTCTCATCCATGATCTGTGCCCCTAGTACCAAAAAAGTGTATTACTGTAATGGTATAATGGTGTATACACCCTTTCTGTTACCCCCAGTATATATTCTGTGGTGTTTTATCTAATAAAGATCAATCCATGTGCACCAGTGAATTGAAATGATATGAATTGCGTATATACCTACAAGCATATCGAGAATTTTCAAGTTATCTCAAAAAATCCATGAAATGTTTTATTGGAAAGCAATTTTACTAATACCTCCCCTGACTGACGGTAACTGACTGATTTGACTATGTGTGAGATCAAACATATTAAAATCAACATAAAACTAAACCGACCTAAATAAACAACTCTCCAATCACTCGATTAATCAATTTCTAAAATAGTTTCAAACAATTTCTTAATAACCACACATCTTCATAAACTAAGCTGTCGCCGTGGTTTCATCCGTGTTCCCGGGATAAAAAGTAGCCTATACATAATATAGGCAAGATTTCAACGCGATCAGCTCAGTGTATCACTTGGGGAAAGCTAACAGACAGACAGAGTTACTTTCGCATTTATAATTTTAGTATGGATTATATTAATTTATAAATTCAAACCATGGTAAAGCGCTCGTGGTGTAGCATGATTAGCTGTTCTTAATCGATCGGCAAAGTTAAGCTACGTCTGTCTTGGTCGGTACCTGGATGGGTGACCGCCTAGTGGTATTTCAAATCGAGCGTTTCCGTGCTTCGGAAGGCACGTAAAGCCGTTGGTCCCGGTTATCACTTAATTGTGATAGTCGTTAAGCTGGTTGGATGCCTCCTAGGCGGCTTGAAAAACTCCAACAGTAGGTTAGCCACTAGCCTACCTCCACCGATCCGCAGTGGGCACGCGTGGTGGAGTATCTGCCCATTCCCTTTCACCCTGATTTGTGAAAGGAGGCCTGTGCTCAGCAGTGGGACATTATAGGCTGATGATGATGATGATTCAAAATTCAAAATTCAAATTCAAAATTCAAAATCATTTATTCAAATAGACCTTCGCAGGCACTTATGAAAAGTCTGACTCTAATACTCTAATACCGGTTCGGAAGGTTGCATGATGATGGTAAAACTCGTCTAGACAATGTTTGTGACAGCGCTTCTAAAGCAGGCTATTGTGTAACCTCGTCAGAGGATCTTGGTGGTGTATAAAGAACTCCATTAAGGTCAATAAGGAAATATTGTTTACCGGTATAATGATGAAATTTGATATTCCAGTAAAGATTTTGCTTCCCTATACTTGTTTACTCAGAATCGTTTGTGTAGTTAGTAAATTGGTATTTATATCTTCTTCTTAATTTTTTATAGGACAGTGAGTTCTAGCCTACCGGGCTTAAATGATATTTAAGGCGGCTGTCTCGCAAAAATCCACATTTCCGAAATCTTTGAGATCCTACTGCTTTTTGAATATCAAAGCTAGGATTCGTGATAATCGTATACGTATCCCAAATCATTATGCACAAAAGCGCCAATATAGTTTTTGATTAGCTACATTTTATTCGATTGAAGAAAAAACCAAATATATCTCAATTTTGAGATCTCTGAACTAATATGACCTATGGACTTGATTATTACATTGAAAAATAAAACAAAGGCATCGCTGAAGTCAAGAAAAAAAATGGATTATAGAAAACAGATTTAGCGGGGGGGTAGCGTGCTTGCGCGGGGTGAGGTACCTTACCTCCGCCATTGAGACCCTCAAAGTTATTGGCATGATTAAGGATTACTGACTGATTACTCACAATGGTGCTGATTCTGTTGTTTACAACTAAACTAATTTAGTCTCACTGTCTTTCTCTAACAAAGAACATAAGAAAAGGATGTTAGAAATATAGGCCTGTCAAATTAGACCAAAGCTTGTTTTCAATATAAATTTAGACGCCATCTATCGCAGTTACGTACGGCTCATACCCGCAAATGAAGACGGAAAAGACTAATTTGACAGCTTTTGTTCTATCCTTTTTCAATAATGGTTTTAAGAAAGAGATGTGATTTGACAAAAAATTAGTTTAGTGCATTTTACAACAGAATCGGTACCAGTGACGATATATACGTGACTACTTAGTTTTTCTTTTTTGTCAATTAACTTTTTATCATATTCTTTTATGAGTAGGTAAGGCATTTTTAAGCCTACGTTTTAGCCATAGGCAAGTTTTTTGCGGTTATAAAGTAAACTTACCGTTAGTATAAACCTCTGGTAATGACAGTCTGCGAAGTTTGTGCCAAAGATGAAAAACGTGTCTTCGTTAAAACTTACCTGAAACAAGAAATTACTAGTCATAATTAAACATTTCAATTTTTTTATCACAACTTAAATAAAAGTGAATTACCTACTATTTATCTGCTTTATTATTCCTCGGATAAAAGTATCATTTTTGTCACCATGCCTGGTTTTTGGTGTATTTTCCGTTTTTATTTTTATATTGTATGTTTTTTACTATTATTTTTTGTATGTCACTGTATGTTCGTGATGTCATTAACGTGGGCCTCGACTGAAAACCAGTGCGAGGGTTTTGTCAACTGACCTAAGCATATGCTGAGTCGGGACCAATTCCTGGCATCACGCAATGTCTCATATTTCATATTGTATGTAATTAATGTAATGTTGTGTGTTTTCAAGAATTAAACATTTTTCTTTCTTTTTTTCTTTATCATAATATTGTGCTTTATTTCAGGGCATCGATCTATCAAATTGCCAAATTTCATACAAAATTACAGTGTGATAAAGTAACAAATCTCCATGCACAACACTTACATCATATTTGTGACTACGGTGTGTAGAGTTTGTGAAGTTAGGGCTTGTTAAGTTATGGCGTGTAGAGTTATAAGCTTGGCTCTACAACGGTCGTCTTGGCAACATTTTACATGAAAATGTTTTTGGTGGGATTTAAATTTCACATTCTATGGTGCGTCCATGCTTGGCGAACCGAGCACGAGCCTCGCCTCGCACGATTACACAGCGAGCACAATTCGCGTAGCGTGGACGGGCTTGCGAGATCTACGCTTGCGAGCCTCGAACGAGCACAATTGTCAGTTTTTTCACGTACAAAGGGATTCGCATCGTGCTCGTTGTAGGTTCGTTCGTGGCTCGGCTCGTGGTCGATTCGCGTAGCATGGGCGCACCAATAGATTTCATTACACTGTACAGTGTACAGAATTTTTGGATACTTTAAAATACAAAATCATTGAGTGAAAAAGAAAACTGAGTGACTTTAAAGTTGAAGTCCACATTTTTATACTTTTTATCCCAGGATTAAATTGCGGGACAGAAACTATAGAATGAATCCCCAATAAAATTATATATCGTACAGCAAATGAGAAAACTGAATCGCGTGGCAGAATTCCCAATAAAATATAAAATTTCTGGATGCAATAGAAATTATGAGTTGGAAATTCAATGCATTTTGAATCCATCGATGCAGATGACAATACTTGGCCGCTGCACGAATCACATGCATTTCTAGATTTTATAGATTTCCACATATTTCAGAGTAGGACGGGGGATCTCTTTGAATTCTATAACCAACTTTTGAAATGTAGGTTAAACTCTACGGACTGCATCTTGTCTCTTGAATTAACTATATCTTGAGTTAACTTTATCTTTAATTAACTATATCTAAGGGAAGAACTTATAAATATGACAAAAATCTGTTGTAAATAAATATTCTGAAACTTATTTGTATACACGGGTATCAATGTTGTTTTTAAGTAATGTCTGAATCAAATTTTATTTTTTATTTTTATGTTAAATGGGCTTGCGTTTGACCTTCGACAGACCCCATGAGGAGTTATGACGAGCCCGAGGATGTAGCACGCTTACCCAGAAAAAGCCTATTCATTCTGGCCTTGAATACATCTAGGTTGTAGGTGTCGGGATACACAGATCCCGGAAGAGAGTTCCACTCCTTTGCTGTTCATATAAGAAACGATGAAGCAAAGCTTTGTGTCGGTTACGCGGTATGTCGACATCGTATGGGTGGAAATTCTCCCGGCGTCTTGTGTTTCGATGGAGAAATAGGGATGGAGGAATTAGATTGAACAATACTGTAGCACACTCTCCAAAATATATCCTATAGAAGACAAACAAACACGACACCTTACGCCGATGTTCAAAGGTCGTTAATTTCGCCTCACTTAGCGAAACATCGCCGACTAGTCTCCTAGCATGATGGTCTATTGAGTCAAGGGCCTCCAGTTGGTATTTGGTAGATCCATCCCAGAGGTGACAGCAGTACTCGATGCACGAATGAAAATTGATTAATTAAACAAATTAAAATGTCAAATAGATAAATAAAGAATTTAAAACCCTTGCCAAATATTTATAAAATCTTTGACCTACAACTTAGTTTACAAAGTACCATTACATATATCGAACCATCGATGAATTTCCCAGAAACCGGGTCGTCTGTCCATCTGTCCATAACTCAGTAACCCAATTATGGCCGGCAATGGCCGATGATTGGCCCCAGGGGCCCTGTTGGCACTTTCAAAGCCGCCACAATTTCTATTCCCTAGATTACGAGTTCGGCCTATAAATCCTTTGGGCAAGTATCCCTGATTTTTATGAATATTCATTTATTTTTGGGGAGCAATTTGCTTTACTAATGAACGAACAAGAAGGATCATACGTTATGATTTTATTAGGCGCCGATCCCACAGCTAGCGGTCTAGAGTTCTGAGGTCAACTTTCTCCATAATTTCTCCTTGACCGCCGCGGTCGCTGTGTGCAATGATCAAAAGGGCCGCGTAGATTAGATACGTCGAACGCAGATCTCTGTGGGATCGTCGCCTTAACAACTAATGTCTGCCCAACAGTTTCGCCTGTGTTTCCTAGGGTTAGGGTTGCCATCCGACCGGGTCCTTGGATTTGTCCCGTAGTTTAGAGGGCGTCCGGAGAGCGTCCGCGCGAGGTGTCATTTTTTGAAGTCTTCAAGTCACAACTTTCAAAACTATGTTTTATTTTACTGAGTAATTTAAAAAAAAGCACTGTTATCGTGTCCGGGTTCCAAGTTCCAAAATCCAGGCCTTCACGCTTCTTAGTGTGAACAAAAGTTCGAAAAATTAAACCTCAGAGTAAATAAATACTACGTACAAATTAAACTGTTTATACATGACATAGATATCGAATAATAGGTCACCAAAACACTAATTATTGGATAATTGCACGCTTATAATAGACACCATTACATACTCCCAACTATTTAATGGTTTACCTGTTTTATTTTTATGGAAGAAGCGTACAGTCGGGGACTGAAAATGTTTATCACTTTTCAAACTCGATTTCATCTCATATCGCGCGCAATTAGGTCTAATATGTCAATGTATTTTCATGTCAAATACAATCCACGCCTATCAAAATGTCATTTTATTTCCGGTGAACCTTATGAAATAGAAATGTGCAAGCGATTATAGACCGTAACGTTGTAAACATTTTTAGACTGCGGCTGTATACATGTTGCGATTCTTTCACGCAGAACCACTGAACGGATTTATATAAGATTTGGCACATAGATATATATTTTTTTATACGACTAAGTCGGCAAAGAAGCATACGGCCCACCTGATAGTAAGCGGTTACCGCACCCATATGGACGCTTGCAACACACGAAGCATCGCTCACGCGTTACCGACCTTTTCCCTCTCCCCAATGAGCTCTGGCGACCTTACTGACGCGCAGGAACACAACTTTACACAACATAAGTTATTTGGCTGCGGTATTCTGTAAGGTGGAGGTACTTCCCCAGTCGAGCTGCTCTTTGAGCGAATAAACGCTACGCTCTAACTCTCTGAAAACTCTATTACTCTGAAATAACATATGGGATACTTTTTATCCCCGAAAATCATACGATCCCACGGGAACGCGTGTGAAACTGCGGACACAGCTTGTATTTAATATTTATACACCTTTACTGGTAAAATATGGAAAACTTTATTATGAGTCCATATCATTGTACCATATTATAAGAAACTAGCTGCCCGGCGCGACTTCGTTCGCGTGGTGCTATGTATCAGAGATGGCGCTGTATTTTAAAAAAGATTTTCCCGCTTTTCTGTTGAAATTTTTCCTGAATTTTCTTTGCTATAAACCTCACGGAGCCCGAGACCTTTCCAACGAATGCAAAACCGTGGAAATCGGTTCGTGCGTTCTGGAGTTATAGCGTCAGGAAGGAAAACCCGACTTATTTTTATATAGTAGAAGATAAGTTATTATTACATAATAATAATATTATTATACAACAAAACAGTAGCAATCAATGCCATCTATCCACAAACATCCGTATCGAAGCTCACCATAACAACAAAGATTAAATCTCCTGGAATGATATACCTATAAAACGTTTAATTTAAATTTAATTAAAATTTAAACACGCGTCTTTATTGCGTCGTCATCATTAATAGACTGTGATTAAACGAACAAGTCCTGTGGAACCTAAAATGAAGGAAATTAAATTTTAATTATCCTTAAGTTTGTAGGTAAACGAAGTAAAGGTATCTGTAAGATATTAATATATCAAGTTCTTTATTAATCATATTTTATGTGGAACTATGGCAACTAATCTTGGGGTCAGATAGACGTATATGAAGAAATTCTTTTAAGAATCTAAATAAACTTTAGCTTTATCACAAGTACGTAAAAGTTTATAAAAACACAACCAAAAACCAACTTTAAATACATGAAAAAAATAACATAATAAACAATCAAACTTACTTCAAAATCCCGCGAAAGCCTTAAGTCCAGAACTAAAAAGCACACACAAATCACAATATTTTACGTAATTACGTCAATAAAATAGTATTATGAGCACGTAACTCGCGAAGGTTGCTAACCGCCCAGCGTGCGTTCCGATGGGCGGGCGGGATTGGACTGGCTCTGTGCCCACAACGTGCAATTGCAGATTTGTGAAAACTGACTATTTTGATTCCCTTATTCTACAGTTAATAGCTATACAACTTGAAACCGAAAGGGTATGTCTATCCGAAAGGGCTGAAGACATCAGGTATAGATAGACTCACTATAAAAAGTTTTAGCTCAAAATAAATTACTCATACATTCATTCATTCAAATTAATTTATTCAAATAGACCTTTGCAGGCACTTATAAAAAGTCTGACTCTAATACTCTAATACCGGTTCGGAAGGTTGCATTTGCTGAGAAGACCCGGCAATAAACTCAGCAATTACTCTTTTCAAAACAAGCTTAGATTCATTACATAATAATATTTACATTCGCACTGACAACAATTGCGTGCCCCGGCGCGGCGGCAAAATTACAAAGTAGACTGAATAAATATTTAATAAGTAAATAAATAGCAAACTTAAGCAGTCCAGCCCCCACAAGCAGCACCTGTTCACAAGTATGACTCTCAAAAATTCATACATTTTTTTTTCTTCAAGTTTATTGAATTAAAATTATAATCAACGTGTCACCGCTCAAT
Organism: Achlya flavicornis; assembly: GCA_947623365.1. NCBI lineage: Eukaryota > Metazoa > Arthropoda > Insecta > Lepidoptera > Drepanidae > Achlya > Achlya flavicornis. The sequence continues at coordinate 2,233,655 of OX392468.1, read as the reverse complement.
GAGGGTAATTCTCTTTTCACGTCACTTGCTAAGATCAGAGCCTAGTACAATAGAAGTCGTGTACTTCAATACCTTTCCGTTACGTTGTATCATCATCATCATCAGCCTATGATGTCCCACTGCTGATCACAGGCCTCCTTTCACAAATCAGGGTGAAAGGGAAAGGGCAGATACTCCACCACGCGTGCCCACAGCGGATCGGTGGAGGTAGGCTAGTGGTCAACCTACTGTTGGAGTTTTCAAGCCGCCTAGAAGGCCTCCAACTAGCTTAAAGACTATCACAACTATCACAATTAAGTGATAACCGGGACCAACGGCTTTGCCTTCGATTAAGAACGGCTTATCATGCTACACCACGAGCGCTTCGCTGAAACACTTTTTGTTTGAAACTGAAACACTTGTGATTTGACAGTTCGATTGTATGGTATGGTAGCGATTCTGAAACATTTGTGATGCTCCTACATTCGACGGGCCACTTGAGTGTTTTTGGATTCCACTTATCACGCTGCGGTTTCACCCGCGTTCCCGGGATAAAAAGTAGCCTATGTCCTTCTCCATACTATAGGCTATCTGCGTGACGAATTTCATCGTGATCTGTTGAGTAGTTAAGGCGTGAAGGCATTACAAACAAACAAACAAACTCACTTTCGCATTTATAATATTAGTTAGGATTATTATGCGTTTCAGTATTTTGTCGTTAGCGAGGGAAGTTTTCCGCGTACGAAATATCTTATATTTAGCTTTTGTTCCATTGGATAAGCTTACATTCGAATACAATGTTTTGGGTATGTAAAGGGGCGAAGGCTTTATAGACGTTAAATCACTTATGAACGTAAAATTTGACTCTACCCGTGCGGAATACATTTAAACTCGGCATTATTTAAAATTTTGTTCCCACCGAAATAGTATTACCCTAGAATATATAAGGGTGACAGCTGTAAAAACGGCCTAAGAAATAAGACCACGGTGGCGCTATTTCAGTTTCAATAGGTCCACGTTTGAACGTAGAACATTCATTCATGAGTGACATAATTTTGTTTTATTGAGTTTCCAAGCGGCCACTTTCACGATGTTGTCTTGTACAGACAGAAGATAATATATCGATGGTTGTTCCAAATAAACAAATATTCATCGTCATCATTCGTGAATCGTATAATCAAAATATAGGTCGACGAAAATCTCTCGCGGCCACAAAACAGCGCAAGCACCCCACTGATATGTATCAGCGAGAAAACTTTTTTTCACCATTCTTTCGTGCTTTTCTTTTCTTTTCATTCCTTTTGAACGTTCGCCGGTGACAGGCCACTAATGGAACGTTACACTGTAACGATTCGTTTCGTTTGCTTCCACTACCGTTCTTGAGAAATGAAATAGCCCTACATTGTTGTTCTTTTGTACTCGCGTCTGTCCGATTGTTGTCAGTATATCACGTTTTTTACGTTTTTATATATCCTTAAACAATGGATTAGGAATACAATAACCGTGTACAGCGCCCGTAATTATGTCTATAGAGAAATGTTTTCGTTCAAGCTTTTATCTAAGTATATCTTTACTGTTTATTTACTGACTATATAAAATTCTCGTGTCACAATGTTAGTTACCTTACTCCTCCGAAACGGCCTTACTGATTTTTACCAAATTTTATATGCATATTTAGTAGGTCTGAGAATCGGCTACTATCTATTTTTCATACCCCTAAGTGATACGGGTAGGCACCACGCGAACGAAGTCGCGCCGGTCAGCTAGTTTTCTAGAAAAAGTATCCAATATTTTCATCCATAATATATAATCATAATGGACCTCTACTATTATTACTGGCAGTGATATACATACCAAAATTAAAAAAAAGAACGAGTTTGAAAATAATCACCAGTTCCTAGAGAACTTCCAAATTCAAAAGTACCATCAACGCAAACCACCAAACAAAGACCTCGAGCCCAGCTAATGCACCTCAAATGCTTCCAATCAGGCCCGCGGGAAAATTTACGACGGCCCCTAAGTAGGCCCGAATAAAATATAACCAGCGATTTATCACTTGCACATCGAAGTAAGGATTTGCAACAGACTCACGGTATGAGCACTTAGCATTCGAAATAAGGGCGAGGAAAAAGTTTGAGACACTTCTACTGATCATTATTGTTTGTGAGGATTTGGTTGGAGCGTCTAATGAGATGGATCATTTAAATTGGCCATTACAGCAGAAGGCTTGTCTATGCTTTCTTAGTTTTGCAGATTCTCAAACTTTATTCTATAGTATTATTATTATTGCAATGCACTGTGTGTGTGTACTAATAGGTATTCATTTGACTAATTGGATTGCGTTGCATTGCAATGCTTTCGTCATTATTTAATTGAACAGAAATGTTCATCCAAATGTAATACAGTCTAAAAGTTCGCCGGGGCATGCAATAGTTGCAAGTGCGATTAGAATGTAAATATTATGTAATTAATCTAAGCATGTTTTGAAAAGAGTAATTGCTGAGTTTATTGCCGGCTCTTCTCAGCGAATGCAACCTTCCGAACCAGTATTAGAGTCAGACTTTTCATAAGTGCCTGCGAAGGTCTATTTGAATATTATGATGAATTAGAATGTACGTACATAAAAAACCAAACTCTTTTTCAACATATTTATGAACTTTTTTAGAAATTTCAAAATGTGGAGGCTGTATCGATAATAGCAAAACCGACACAACATCTACAGAACCGTCTTCCACAAAAATATTAATGGATCTTTAATAAAATACAGTCTAAAAGCTCGCATTCAAAAGATTTCTAAGTTACCGTGTGACTGCGAAAGGCTTTTCGCCAAAATTTCACGTATCGCCGAGGTTTTCATCTCCCAAACGGTTGCTATATGAAACTCAAGACAGATATGAAAGGTACGTCTAAGAAGAATTTAATATAACGTTGCTAGCAGAGCTATCGACCTCACAGACTCGGATGAGAGGGTAGCATTCAGATTTTTAATGTACATCTTGTTTTACGAAATAGCTTGGTACCAGCAATTGCTGCTACTCGTTTTTGGTTCGATTCCCGAAAATGTTTTATGATCATTTGAAGCCTGAGAGAATCTTCAAAGGGACTTGTATAATGCATATATTGACATATTACATATTATACATATTAAAATAACTATGGTGCAAAACCTCTACCTCTCACTCTCGCTATGTCTCTTTCTAACAAAGAACATAAGAAATGTTGTCCAGTCAAATCAGTCCAATGCTTCTTTACAATGTAAAAGTCGCATCTATCGCGGTTACGTCTAAATAAAATGAAGACGGCAAAGACTAATATGACAGCTTTAAATATCTTCTATCCTTTTTCAATAATGTTTGTAAGAAAGATATAATTATGATATGGCTAAAATTAGTTTAGTGCGATTTACGACAGAATCGGCACCATTGTTACAATTTTATTTTTAGATATATATGTATCTATATTTAATTATATAAGTTGGTATGTAACACAGCACTAGTTATTATTTTTTCCATTTAAATCCCTATCACCTATTTTTATTGCGTAGTCCGTCTCTGTTAATTTTTAACCGACTTAAAAAAAGGAGGTGGTTCTCAATTCGGTTGTATTTTTTTTTATGTTTGTTACTTTTGTCTGAAAAGGTACACTTCCCATTTGGTCCCATTGTCATCAGATCCGGACTTTATTACTTCTTAGTGTACTTTGAAGTCGGTTTAAGTTTTTTGTAAAACCGTCCAATTACGTACATACAAGATCTTTGGTCTCCACCAACGGTTTGTAACCGTCTGTAAGTCAGAATAACTTTCATTAATGCCATAACAAAGCGTAAACTGTATAAATAAATCTAAAAAATTGAATTTTATTAGTGTTGTATATAGCTTTTATGAATGATAATATATCTTCGGTATACATTGAATAAATAAACAACCACTTATTCATATTACTTTTTTCACTATATAAATTTCAACTCAGATGGTAAATATTTACCATTATTGCTATAAGACACGTATCAAATGAGAATACGAATGTAACACATTCGTCTATTTTTCCAAAGATTCTACGACGAAAAATGTTACGGAATAAATAAGAGCGTTCGACTCGAGTCTATTATTATTTTATGACAAAATTGATGGAACATTGCTTGTGGAATAATAATAATGTAGGTACACGAAGTACTTACCCGTATGTAATAGCCGACTAGCGTTACTTTTATATAGTTAAGTACTGTGCTAGTTAATGTAACCAAAGACAGTAGAACAATTTCAAAAGAAGATTCAATTTACACATATACGTACAGTTTGTTACTCATTAGCTCGCGGTAAAAAATATAACAATGACATCAATTGTTATAATAGGACGCGCGTCCCTCGTGAGAACTAAGAGGAGAGATGGAGTTGCAGGGTCGGCAACGCGCGAGTGATACTCCTGGTGTTGCAAGCGTCCTTAGGCTACGGTAACCGCTTGCTATAAGGCGGGCCGTATGCTTGTTTGCTACCTATGTAGTATTAAAAAACTATAAACATTTTCTGCAACGTCATTTTCTACAACATCCATTAGGCTAGATGACTGAAAAAATCTATTTAGACAGTCATTTACGGTCGATTGAGCAGGTTGGTTAAGACTCTGGCCTATCGCGCCGCAGGTCGTGGGTTCGATTCCCACACAGCACATGCATTTGTGTGCATGAACATGTATGTATGTCCTGAGTCTGGGTGTAATTATATATTTACAAACAGAAAGTAGTATATTTATTATATCAGTTATCTGGTTTCCATAGTACAAGCTCTGCTTAGTTTGGGATCAGATGACCGTGTGTGAGGAATGTCTCAGGATATTTATTTATTTATTTATTTATTTATTTATTTATTATTATTTATTTATTTATTATCCCTATTGCCAATCATGTCATGCCTAACTAAATACGTCATTGTAGGAATTATTTATCTAAAGGTTTCCTACTGGTTCAGTTTTTATACTGTGTCTTTAAGGTTACCAAGGCCTGTTTTATTTGAAGCGTGTTCTTCAGAGATAGCTTAATTTCTTTTATTTAAGTAAAGACTGTGATACAGAATAAATAATAGTACTACTGTGATGAAACTCATGGCAATCGCTCCTCTTCTTAATTTATTTACTCACTAGACTTTGTCTACGGCTTTGTTCATTATTGTGTCTATTGAAATAAAGTTTTTAATTGTTTATCCATACAATTAAGATATTTGAAGTCTGATATAACTTAGTTTAATTAATAAATACGCGAGAAAACTAAATTTGCTTTTTTACATTGGCAAAAGAGTTGATTGAAATATGCGGTTAGCATCTCCATAAATGTGCAGAGGTAATATTACCAGTGACTTTATTTTGTGTTCCGAATTTCCGATGATCCTGACCTTCCAAGAAAGGCATAAATGTAGCTGATCACTACCATCATCGTTATCCTTGTAGAACACACAACTAAAGGCGACAAACTGCAACCCTTAATGCAACACCCTAAAACGAAATTCTTGCATTATTTTTATGACTTATTCTGAAAGGATTTACTCAAAATCAAAAGTTTTTTATTCAATTTAGGCCCTGGTAAGGCACTTATGAACGTTAAATTGGTATATACAGTCGAATTTACCACCGTTTCGAAATACACTTAAACTGAGAAGACTCCAGCAAGACACTCAGCAAGGCTTTTTTTTTTTTTGTCGTGGAATGTCTTTTCATATTACAGCTTTTTTCCAAATACTTATACAATATACCATATAATTATTATGCTTATTCATACAATTGTCACTTAGCCAGGGGGGATGCAAGTGCAAAGAGACGAGAGTACTCTAGTCTTGAAGTCAACAATATATTAAAATCGACCATTTTTCATCTAAAAGTTAGAAACCAACATTTAAATAGTAATATTCCGTGATATCAAGCAGCAAGTGACAGTTTTATCAAGTGAGAAGTCGAAATATCTCCACAATAACCCGCGTACGACGCGACGGGAACGTTCAGAAAGTATTTGACAGTAAGACTGTTTGGGGCGAAGACAGCCGCCGGCGTCTCCGTAATCTGTCACTTGTCAAGATACATAAATACCGCGGGACTGGATGGCAGACAGTTTTGGGGACGCGATAATACTGTTCCTTGAGGGTTTATTTTTAATAATGGATACGTGCTCAATTTATTATCGTGGATAGGGCTGATTTTGGTGTTTTTTTTACATTTTTCACAACAGATTTTTGACACTTTGTTTTCCCTTCCCTCTCGACGGAGTCATTAGTTATCTCAAACCAGAAAAGTACAATATATAAAAATGCCAAGATGGTCTTTTTTAGGCGACGAAGTCGGTAATCGAGCATACGGCCCGACTGATGGTAAGCGGTTACCTACCTTACGTCCATATTGCTACGGTAGCCATATGGATGCTTGTAATACACGGGGCATCACTCACGCGTTACCGATCCTTCCCCCCTCCCCAATGATACTATAGTGATCCTAGTCATCATCATCATCATCATCATAATCATCAGCCTATAATGTCCCACTGCTGAGTATAGGCCTCCTTTCTCAAATCAGGGTGAAAGGGAATGGGCAGATACTCCACCACGCGTGCCCACTGCGGAACGGTGGAGGTAGGCTAGTGGTCAACCTACTGTTGGAGTTTGCAAGCCGCCTAGAAGGCCTCCAACTAGCTTAACGACTATCACAATTAAGTGATAACCGGGACCAACGGCTTTACGTGTCTTCCGTAGCACGGAAACGCTTGATTTGAAATACCACTAGGCGGTCGCCCATCCAGGTACCGACCACGACGGTGGTAGTTTAACTTGCCGATCGATTAAGAACGGCTTATGATGCAACACCACGAGCGCTTCATCACGAGTGATCCTGGTAAAACTTATGTACATTTCCAAGGGTTGCTATACAGTTATGTATAGCGACCTCATTTGCCCGATGAAGGCCCCGGGCGACTTACCGATAAGATACCTACTCGCAGGGTAATGTACCTATTCCTTAGATATCCCATTTTAACAGGCAAAATTATGGTCGTAAAGTCTGGTTTGATAATTTAGTTTGGTTTGACAGTAAAGTACTATATTTCATTTTGGATGTACGTACTATTTCGATCACATTACGTCACGTGTCAACGTTTCTTATCATTATTGTGAATAAATTAGTTTTTTTACCGTTTTTTTTTATAAACTGTAAGATTTCTTTTTTTATATCGTTTCTTTTATTTATAAGAAGGTTTCGCCCTTTTAAGGGTGCATTACTCTGTTGCCGCAGCAATCTATTAAAATTGGATTTCCAAAAAGATAAGTATAACTTAAAATACCGTATCAGAATTGCATTAAAGATTGCATCTAGCCATGGGCTTCCCCTCATGTGTTCGAGAGTACGTTAAGCCATCCCGATTTCCATCACTAGATAGACTATTTGGGGGCGCAAAAAGCTTTTTTATTACTGATAAAAATAGGGATAAAATGGATGACGTCAGTATGGGAAGTAAATCCAGGGTCAGTTTTATGGATGAGATTGAGGAGTCTAAAATAAATTATCAGATCACGTCCTGGACAGCCCGAACGCGACAACCCCTCACCAGGTGGACCAACACAACCTGGGGCTCTACCGCGTAACTTTGGTGGTAATCGTAACGAACACCATTAATGAATTTCATCCAATCAGGGCCCAAGAACGGTCTACGTTGCGTCATACTGTGTGCGCGTCATTGAATGAAATAATTAATGGTGTTCGTTACGATTACCACCAAAGTTACGCGGTAGAGCCCCTGGTCCGAGTTGCTAGGCGCCATCGAATGGCAGGCCCAAAACCATTCGTTGTGGAAGTTAATGCAGGAGGCCTGTGTTTAGCAGTGTTTTGGGCTGAATATAATTATTACCTTTTCTATGATATTACCTATTATTTGTTTATAATTATATTTTCGCAATCCAGCTCTGTTGATATATTTTCTAACGTACCAAAATTGCGTTGATTATATCTATATATATATATATAACAGGTGGAGATTTCCAGATGGCATATTTTCGAAACCTATGTTAGGTTAGTCATGCTGAACAACTTACTATGGGACCAATAGCACAGTGAATTCTCATTTTTTTATTACAAAATGTCAAACCTTGCTCGATCATAATATTGTATTAAAAGTAAAAAATATTCAGTGTTGGTCCCATAGTAAAAGTTGTTCAGCATGAGTAATCCAACATAAGTTTCGAAATATGCCATCTTGAAATCTTCACACAGTATAAAAGAAAGTCGTGTTAGTAGGGTAGGGTAGGGGGTAAAGAAGGGGGCGCGGGTGAAACCGCGAGCGGAAAGCTAGTTAAGAATAAACATTACACAAATCTCACACGTATTAACGGAACATTGAAATATAGTTTTTTTTTTTTTTTTTTTTTATACCACTGTGGTGGCAAACAAGCATACGGCCCGCCTGATGGTAAGCAGTTACCGTAGCCTATGGACGCTTGCAACACCAGGGGTATCACTCGCGCATTGCCGACCAAATAGTAAAGGCTAAATAGTGAAGGCTATATATGATCTCCTCTAACAAGGTGTCCACTATTATCAGATCACAAAAACGTAATGTTATTTCCCATCAAAACTAAATCACATTTGCAGGTTTAAAACGTGACCTAATTTCAGCAGTACGCTTCAAGAATAAAGTGAGCCAAGTCTATTAACTTAGTAAATAAATACGCTACTGACATTGGTATTATTAGTATACTCGTAACTTTATCTGCAGAGCATCTGTCTATTAGCGGGATTATTATAAATTTAGGTACCAATGTTATGTTATTTTTTAGCTTAAACGAACGAGGGCTGTTCTGTCGACAAATCGTTCTGCGATTTGACAGAATATTATTTTTTGTAAACTATGTAATTAAGTCTGAGTAAATAAATTAAAAAAAAAAAAAAAAACATGAGATGGTTTAAACCAAGTCTAACAAAAGTTTTTTTGAAACCTGTTTCACCGCGATCTCAGCATGGTAGGTGATGAGGTGGACGAAGGTGGCACACAAAGCCTCGAAGGAAATGGCTCTCAAAAGCAGCTTTCGGAACACATCAAATTGTCCTTCAGTTGAGAACAAAAGGTGAGAAACTCACCAAGGTTACATTTTTAAATATTTTGGGTAATATTGGCAATTTTTTTGCAAATGTCTTACATTCTCCAGACGGGCCAGTTGGCGCAGTTGGTTAAAAGTCTGGTAAAGGTTCCACCTATTGCGCCGCAGGTCGTGGGTTCGATTCCCGCACAGGACATGCATTTTTGTGCATGAACATGTCTGTATGTCCTGAGTCTGGGTATAATTATGAATATTAAGTATGTATTTACAAACAAAAAGTAGTATATGTATTATATCAGTTATCTGGTTTCCATAGTACAAGCTCTGCTTAGTTTGGGATCAGATGACCGTGTGTGAGGAATGTCCTAGGATATTTATTTATTTATTCTAACAAAATCAGAATTCCTGGGAATTGTCAATGTAATGCAGACTTTTACAAAACCTAGTGAGCTGGCTCTCGAGTGCGTGTTGCCATTTATTAAACTTTTGTTATCCCTTTTTAATATCCTTAGCGACCGTAGCTGTATTTTTTTGTCATATAATTATAACGTCCATTTGTCCATGTCTGTGTATATCTGGTGTTATCCTTTGGGAGTAGCGCTGGTGTCGCCCCAGCTTCAAAGGGAAACATAAATAATGTCCAAACAACTAATTAGTTCATAGATCTTTCAATACTGCACGTTTTTCTTTTTAATTTGAGACCGAAAATATTTTTAATAAGACTAATGCATTGTTAATACAATTTAAAGGGATTTTAGGAGTTTCATATGTTTTATTTATTGAAAAGGTTGAAACTTGTGGCCAGTTGGCGTGATTGGTTAAGATTCCATATTATCATGCCGTAGGTCGTGGTTCGATTCCCACCCAAGACATGCAGTGTGCATGAACATGTCTGCATGTTTTGATTCTGTATGTAGGTAAAGATGTTGTATTTACAAACAAATAGTAGTATATATCTAGTTTCCATAGCACAAGCTCGGCTTATTCTGAGATCCAAGATAGCCGTGTTGTGAAGAATGTCCCAGGATATTTTATTTATTTGCTATACCAGTTTGGCAGTGTGTTTTTGACCCTCAGGAGATATTTTCACGTCCTTTTGAAGAACCCTATGTTATAATGACACAATATGACACAATGAGGAGCACATTCGACATCCGACCGTAAGGTCGGTTGTAACCCTAAGCCTAACTAAGATTATAAATGCGAATGTGAGTTTGTTTGTTTGTTACGGCTTCACGCGTCAACTACTCAACTACTCAACGGATCATCATGTAATTTGGCATGCAGATAGCCTTCGGTATGGAACTTTTTATCACGGGAACGCGGGTGAAACCACGTGGGACAGCTAGTTTGTCAAAAAAAGTTTATGATGACTACAATAGGGATTATTGTACAATAAAAAGTTCGTACTAAAAGTTTCAGAAAATGTTATCGAATTAACAAAACATCGAAAATGTGGAACAAATTAAACAAGTCTCCTATATTAATAACAGTTAATAACCACAGAGCTCCCTACCGCCTTTAAACTTCAATAGAAACCAAAAGATAATCCGGCCGTCAAAATTTTAATGTAAGATTAATAAACCTCCTCATAAATACAAAGCAACTATCAAAGTTTCTGTTTAGTAATTCAAGCGTTCATAAAATATTCAATGTTGGAATTGCGTACTGTTCACGGTGCGACAAATCGATTATTTGTAAAAAATAAAATGTGACTCTACCATACTGATTAGTTTTTTATTAATTGGGTTTGCGCTTGACCGCAATCCCGCCTGATGGTAAGCCAAGATGTAGTCTAGGGTGGACCGCGCGTACCCATAAGATGCCTGTTCAATCTGGCCTTGAATAGACCCATGTTATAAGTGAAATAAGTGAAAAGTTTTAAGAAAAATGAAATTTTGAAAATGAGAATTTTTCTTTCCATATAGTTTTATAAAGTTGGTTGAAAATACCTATCAAATCAAATCAAATATATTTATTTGGAACAACACAAAAGGTATGGCCATTCGTTTACTTAAGGTCCAAATTAGTTCGAATAATAAACAGTATGACAGGTATTTTCAACCAAATTAAAAACCCTATGGAAAGAAAACGTCTCATTTCTTTTCTTGATTGTTTTCAATATTATAAATTTAATTACAAATTACATAACACAACGAATGTGGATGGTCGCCATGTTGTATTTTTTTCGAATATAATTACGCCATTTAGCGGACGCCCATAGATGAGACTTATTTTTGTGATTCGAGCATGAATGAGTCCTACGGTAATAAATAAATATCCTGTTAAACTAAGCAGAGCTTGTACTATGGAAACCAGATAACTGATATACATATACATACATACTTTTTGTTTTTAAATACATACTTAATATACATAATTACACCCAGACTCAGGACATACAGACATGTTCATGCACACAAATGAATGTCCTGTGTGGGAATCGAACCCACCAAATCGGTAATAGATTATTATTGTATCTGTGCGTGGATGTAACTTGCAATTTTCATACATATTACTCAAAAATGTGCAGCATATCAAATCAGATTTATATAATGGGTAACACTATAAGATTAGAGTACCTATGTCGTTATTGCATACTTTGAAGGCGGTTTATTTTGTGTATTTTAAAGATAGTTACGTGAATGGCTCATATAAACGGCGTCACAAATGAGTACGCGTGAAAGACCACCATTTGGTACACATTACTCCTTTAATATGAAACTAAGTACCCAAAACAGTTTAGAGAGAGCAATGTAACAACAATTTAATAGATTATTATTTATTCAGTAATAGGTAATTTACGATGGATACAACTTTGTGAACTGATGAATAAAATACTTCTTGATATTATTGTTGGTTTACTTTAATACTTAGCTTAATATTATGAATAATTGGTTATTATTTTAAATGAATCTAGGAATATTATAGTTGATGTGATATTCCTATTTGTGAGCTAGTGAGCTTTTTACTTTAGATTTAGATGGTCAGACTCTACTTCATTTGGGATCATAATATCCTTAACCGTGTATGAAGAATATCCTAATGCATCTGATCGCAAACTAAGCAAAGCTAAGGTCTGCTTAGCTCAGATAACTGATATACTACATACTATTTGTTTTTAAATAAAAACAAAATAAGTATGTAGTATGTATTTACATACTTAATATAAATAAATACCCCCAGACTCAGGACATGCTGACATGTTCATGCACCCAAATTATGTCCTGGGTGGAAACTGAACCGACGACCTATGGTGTGATAGGTGGAATCTTAACCAACCACGGTAACTGGCCCGTCAATAATATAGATCTACATAAACATTTCAATAATATAATGTCTTTTAGAATATTGTTTAGCAGTCGCCTACTGGTGCATAATGGTACTAAATTTCCGAAGAATTCAGCATTTTTTTGTGGAAATCACAAACAAAGCATATGAAGGCGATACACTAAGAAGCAACTTTTGAGAAGAGGGCCAGGAGTGACTTGGCATGCTGCACTCAAAATTCAAAATCATTTATTTAAATAGACCTTCGCAGGCAATTATGAAAAATCTGACTCTGATACTCTAATACTGGTTCGGTTGTATTTGCTGAGAAGAACCGGCAATATACTCAGCAATTACTCTTTTCAAAACAAGCTTAGGTTTATTACATAATATTTACATTATAATCGCACTGATAATAATTGCGTGCCCCAGCGCAGCGCGGCGGAAAAACTACAAAGTAGACTGAATCGATATTTAATAAGTAAATAAATAGCAAACTTAAGCTGACCAGCCCCCACAATCAGCACTTGTTCACGAGTATGACGCGTGTGGCAGCCATCGCCGTCCTCGCCATACTACATTATTTGTTTGTTCTTGACACATAGACTGACAAAAGAAGTCTATTAAAATGCTTCTAGCTTATTAAGAAGCTATAAAAACACCTCTAACTACAATGTTTACAAGTAGTAAGTTAAGAGTTACCCGAAATAGGATGAGTACGAGATAGAGATGTCTCAACGATTCATTCATCCTGTAAATGTGTACTCAGTCCGTATTTCAGTGCACGGTGTTAAGTATCTTAAATAAGCGTTTAAGTGACTTTAAGTTTTGTATGGGTTGCGGAGCAATGATATTTTGGAGAAGGCATGAAGGTGGCAATAAAAGAAAGTTGTAAATATGTTGTAAGTGTGGTTGCCTCTGATGATTTAGATAGTGTTCTGAAGCGATGATCGCTCAGTAATAAAAAAATCTGGAATCCTATATACTTTCGATGAAGAAAAACATTGCCAAGTAGGTACCAGTTTAGGTGTATAATAAGAGCTGCGCTTGAGAGCCATTTGCTTTCTTTATCTATACTATAATAATAATAATAATAAAAAAAAAAAAAAAAAAAAAAAAAAAAAAAAAAAAAAAAAAAAACCGCTGACTTTGACACACCTTGATTTTTGTGATTTTTTTTGAATATTTATTTTTATCGTATTTATACCAAATTTTCTACACCTCAAGCATATTGAAAATAGTAAAAAAACAGGAAAGCAACAAGAAAGCAACAAACATCTGTAAATTTGGAATAATCGGTACCTTTGAAAATTATATATCATGTCACTTTGACAACCTACATGCAAATCAATAAAATACAAAATGAAAACATAGTGAAAGAATGATCACGAGATCAAGGCTGAAAAACACAGCGGAACGCACAAACGCACGCCCACCACCCTCGCCCGCCTCAGTCAGCTCCTCGCCATCTTCGTCGGGCGCAAATTTCGCCACTGCGCCTGACACTAGCGAGTCGAGCGACGAGCGCGGACCGTCGCCCCCGCCGCCGCGACCACCTGCGCGACGAGGACGGCCACCGCTGCCGGCACGCTTGGGGCCTGTGGGACAACCTGTCCCACGCCTGACCCCCGCTACCGGTGGTATAGTGCGTCGCATGCGGTGGACACAGTCCATGAATGAAAACTGCATGCGCGCCTACTATGGGGCTACAGAGGGGGGAACCAACCTGTCCGCGTACCGTGACCGGATGCTGCCTCTGTTTCAGATCCTTGAACCAGCCATCACTGTGACCGCGCAACGCCTATCGGATCAGGTGCGGGCCATCCAGCGGCTCAAGAGGCTGGATGACTCTGTACTTGATCGGCTACGCTTGGAAGTGCTGCCTGTTCGCTCTACCTCTACTTTGACGCGGGATCCACCTGCTGTTTCGCCGATTTCGGTGCCGATACCAGACCAGGCACCGAGGGCGGTGCGGGTTGATCCCAGTGCCGACGAAGAGGACTGTGTGAACAGCGTAAGCACTCAAACCAATGAGCATTTGAGGAGGACTTTGGAGGAAGCGATTGTGCTGTATAGGTCCGCGCCCAACTCTAGGCCGCGAATACCACGCTTGCCCACAAATAAACGAAACTTAGCGCTAATGGGAGCCCTGAACGCTTTACTAGACCCGTATCTACGGGCTAGTGAAGATTTAGTTGATACCCACTCGATTCTGTACTGTGGGGCCATCGCGGCGTGCCGTGTTGCTCGTGTCAGGCTACCTGTTCCTGACCGAGCCACGCGGACCGTCGGTGGTGCCCCCGCATGGCAAGTGCGGATCGAGCGGCGTATCAACACGTTCAGGACTCTCATTGCAAAGCTGATTTGCTTCAAGGAGGGCAATAATCGCCCTCGTGTCATGCGCTTTGTGACCCAGGCCTTTGCGGGGACTGATATTAGGTCCCACGACTACTTGGCCTGTATCACAGAGCGCATTGACTTCTTGAAGCAAAAAGTTTATGCGTGGGCAAGCCGTATTCGCCGCTACAGAGAGCGTGTGGATCGATTCCAGCAGAATCGCTTCTTCCAGAGTGACCAGAGGAAGGTATACCGAAAGTGGGAGGGAACCGACCAACGTGTGTTGGATGGACAGTTACCGGATACTACTGCTATGATTAATTTCTGGCGTAGTATCTGGTCAATGCCTGTCCAACACACCGAGGGTGATTGGATGAGTGTTGTCAAGCGTGAGTGTGAGTCCATCGAACCAATGGAGGCTATTACCATCAGCCCCATTGACATAGGTTGTGCGATCCGTACGGCCCAGAACTGGAAAAGTCCTGGGCCGGATGGATTGCACAACTTTTGGATAAAGTGGTTTCGATGCTCACACGAACGTTTGGCAACGCAATTCCAACAAGCCCTTGAGGATGGTTCCCTGCCAACTTTCCTAACAACCGGTGTTACTTCCTTGCTCTTTAAGTCCGGTAGTACCACGGAACCGAAAAACTATCGACCCATCACGTGCTTGCCTACACTATACAAGCTCCTTACATCCATTTTGAGAGCAAAAATTAATACGCACATTGTTGCGAATAACGTTTTGGCCTCCTCTCAAAATGGATGTAGGGGTGGGTCCCGTGGTACCAAAGAGCTCCTCCTCATCGACACAACAATTTGCCAACAAGTCCGGCGGAATAGGGGAGCCATCTCGGCTGCCTGGATTGATTACAAGAAGGCCTATGATTCAGTGCCTCACTCATGGCTGGAGAGGATCTTGGAACTGTACAAAGTTGATACAGCTCTTAGATCCTTCTTGAGCGCATGTATGAGGCAGTGGATGACAGTCCTTCGTCAACCAGGTGGTGGAGATGGCACTTCTGGCCCGCAGGACTTTATAAGGATTCAGCGAGGTATTTTCCAGGGTGACAGTTTGAGTCCTCTGTGGTTCTGCCTAGCTTTGAATCCGCTCAGTACTCTGCTGAAGGATTCAGGACTAGGCTGCCGGCTTCGAAGAGGGGGTGAGGTCATTTCTCACCTGTTGTACATGGATGACCTTAAACTATTTGCACCAAAACGTCAAGACTTGTTGGAGCTACTGAAAATGACAGAAGTTTTTAGTAGCGCCATCAAAATGGAGTTTGGTGTAGATAAGTGTGCGGTTATGCATGTACAGCGGGGGAAAGTCGTAAATTCAACGAATTTACAGCTTTCTGAGACAATGTCTCTCAGATCACTCTCCGAAGCAGAAACCTATAAGTACCTTGGTATGTCACAGTCGTTGGGTATTGTGGACGGGGACATAAAGCGGGCTGTGAAGGAGCGCTTCTTCTGTCGCCTGACAAAAGTACTGACCAGTCTTTTGTCGGGTGGTAACAAGGTGCGCGCCTTCAACGCCTGGGTGATGCCCCTGCTCACGTACTCCTTTGGCATACTAAGGTGGACTCAAACTGAGCTGGACGCCCTGGATAGGAGGGTCCGTCTCCTGCTCACAACACATCGAATGTTACACCCACGCTCGTCTGTTATGAGACTGTACATCCCGCGTAAGTGTGGAGGCCGTGGCTTTTTAAACGCCAAGAACCTCCACAACCACGAGGTGTACAGTCTTAGGAAGTATTTCCTTGACAACGAGTGTGGGATGCATCGCGATGTGGTGGCAGTAGACAGGGGCCTCACCCCGTTATCCTTGGCAAACGAGAACTGGCGCAGACCAAAGGTGCTAAGCACCGAGGACCGCAAGGACGTATGGAAGAGTAAGGAGCTACACGGGCGGTTCTACAGGGCCCTAACAGGGCCCGATGTAGATCTGCTCGCGTCGGTGAACTGGCTACGCTTCGGTGACCTCTTTGGGGAAACCGAAGGTTTTGTCTGTGCAATTGCGGACGAAGTTATCAAGACGAATAACTACCGGAAATATATCCTGAAGGACGGTACGGTCGACATTTGTCGAGCATGCCGCCGTCCCGGAGAGTCACTCAGGCATATTATTTCCGGTTGTTCTCATCTTGCTAACGGCGAGTACTTGCACAGACATAACCTAGTAGCCAGAATCATCCACCAGCAACTTGCTCTTCAATACGGCCTTGTAGAGTCCGAAATGCCGTACTATAAGTACGCACCTGCGCCAGTTCTCGAAAATTGTCGTGCCACGCTCTATTGGGATCGATCTGTCATCACGGACAGGACTATTGTAGCCAATAAGCCTGATATCGTGCTGACAGATCGATTGAAGCGCCGGGCAGTGCTCGTTGACATCACCATCCCCCATGACGAGAACCTCGTGAAGGCCGAGAAGGACAAGCTCAGCAAGTACCTTGACTTGGCCCACGAGGTGACCGCCATGTGGGATGTTGATTCGACGATCATTGTCCCGATAGTTGTTTCAGCGAACGGTCTCATAGCGAAGAGTCTCGACCAACATCTTGAGAGGCTCTCGCTGGATGGCTGGATCAAGGGTCAGATACAGAAGGCAGTACTCCTGGACACGGCGCGCATCGTCAGGAGATTCCTCTCTCTGCAGCCCTAACCACCGGTAGCTTGGGCCCTACCCCGCTACCGGCGGCATACTAGGATTAGGTTTTTTATAACATTTTTAGTTGTTTTTATAGAAATATTGTAAAAAAAAATAATCATATTTATATATAGGATTAGGTTTTTTTATAATATTTTTGATTTTATACATTAATGTTATAAAAAAATAATTCTAAGGAATCAGAAAAATAAAGAGAATAATAATAATAATAATGTTTGTTTGTTTGTTTGCATTGAATAGGCTCCGAAAGTACTGAACCGATTTGAATAATTCTTTCACTGTTGGGAAGCTACACTATCCCCGGGTGACATAGGCTATATTATATTTTCAAAAAAATTAGGGATCCTTACTAAATCTCCAATAATGTAACCCAAGGTGTAAAAAAAATACCTAAAATATTCATTACATCGCGTGCGCTGCGAAAACTATTGATGATAGAATAAAAAAATGTACTACGACTTTGCAGAGCACATTATTATTTACAAAAAGTGTCGCGATACCATATGTCTAACTATTATAGTTATGCCACAATAAGTGTTTTTCTATTTTAATTTTTTTATTGAAATGCCGCCGCTATAAATGTCTCTCTATTTGTATCTTGGTATTAATCATTATCAAAATAAATTACTTCATATCCAAGACTGCTTCAATACCTTTATATTACTTTTTGAATTATTCAATTCGGACATTCCATTCAAAAGATATCACGAGTTTAAAAATATATGTATTAGCAGAAAAATCACGTCACGGGTACGGGCCGTACGGCAGGGAGTCAATCTCTTTGCGTGTGGCTCAGTGTTTGACGGTAGGGTAGGGTAGGGAAGGGGGAAGGGGGAAGGGGGAAGGGGGAAGGGGGAAGGGTAGGGTAGGGTAGGGTAGGGTAGGGTAGGGTAGGGTAGGGTAGGGTAGGGTAGGGTAGGGTAGGGTAGGGTAGGGTAGGGTAGGGTAGGGCAGGGCAGGGCAGGGCAGGGTTCGATAGGGTAGGGTAGCACAACAGGGTAGAGTAGGATAGGGTAGGGTAGCACCACAGGGTAGGGTAGGGTAGGATAGGGTAGGGTAGCACCACAGGGTAGGGTAGGGTAGGATAGGGTAGGGTAGCACCACAGGGTAGGGTAGCACCACACGAACGAAGTCGCGCCGGGCAGCTAGTCTTATATAAAGTTCGACAACTAAATGGCGGTATTACAATTTTTCATATGCGATGGTAACCGCTTACAATCAAAGCCATGTGCCTGTTCACAGCCGACCGCAGGCAGCAGCAGCAGGCGACACTGTCGCCGCGACACTAATGGTTTCAATGTATTACTAAATACTATCCTTAGCTAGCGACACTTTGCCTGGCGTAACATAGGAACGAAAAAGAAAGAACTAGTGTCGCGGCGATAGTGTCGCCTGCGGTACGCTGACAACCACGGCCGGCATTTAAATGACTAGTCGGACGATCCTTGGTAATACGTGCAACCAAGTGAAAGTGCATGTCTACCAGCCGCGCCGGCTATGAACTGCACAATATCAAAAATGTGTGGCGTCAAAGGAAAATAGTCTATAGCATCTTTATTTTGTATTCTCTTCTGCTCAACTGTGAGCTATGTCGGAGCCGCTTCAGTCCCCCAAAACTGCCACATCCAAATCCAATTACCAATCCATTTCTACCTCCTGGCCTCTTCTAATGCCATCTGTGATTAATAGCCCGCCATAAGACGAGGGTCTAAACTGACTCCGGAGCAGTTATACGGTTAAATGACAGTTATATTGTGCCAACTCTTTTGTTTATATCTTCCAGTTTAAATTGCTAGTCTAGTTGGAAATTAATATAAGTCTTGTTTGAGCTAATTTAGGGGTAGTTTATGAGGTGGTAATGTATGGTTGATTTAGAACTGTATGTTGTTTGGTGTTTTCGCTGCAGAATTAGCTGGGTGTGGCTCAAGGTAAGTGTTTTTTTGTTTCTAGCGGCACCTGTGAATCCAAAAGAAACGTTTCTTCGTTTCTGTTCCTTCGATCTAGCGAAATTTGTGTCTCCACAATATATTTTATAAGCCATTTTTTATACTATAATGAATTCGCATTGATCAATTTTTTTTATTTGCTATAATACTAATATATGAATGATACTTACTTAAAACAAGTGTATGTACTGACGATTAGTGTTCAACGAATATTCGCATTTTTCAGCTTGTTCTTTTTTAATAAATATTCCCACATAATTATCTATGTTCTTCCTACTTACTCTATTCGACGTAGGATGATGCGTGTGACACATGGTGTTTCATAAGATTTCTCAATGGTCAATGATTATTTCTTTATTATACAAAGATATCTTAATAAAATGAGGGATAATGAAATATTTTGTGAGGTATATCAAAGTAATCAAGTGAAATTTGATAAGATATAGGTTAAAAACCTTGAATCCGCATCGTCCTACGTCGAATAGAGTTTAGTAACAAGTATGACGTTCCAAGTACACGATAATATTTACAAAATAAGAAAATAATAATAAAAAGGTACGCTCTACTTCCGACCTTTATCAATTTCACTTAGCGATCTTATCCGTTAATTTCACAGCGACCGATCCCGAGCATAGTAATTTTCTAACAAGAAATATTGGGCTGAGGAAAAAAATTAAAATTCCCCTGTAGCAAACTGAAGACACGATTTTTATTAAAGCAAAAAATGCCGAAAAGCGCTCCGTAGAAGGCTATGCGGCCCTGCGGGAGGCTTTTATAAGGCGGACAATAAATCAAGGGCGGGAAAATATTTAAAAGCTTGCCGCACCAAGATTCTGTGGTTTTCTCTGCTTGTGGCGAGATGATTTGATTCCCTTATAAACAGAGTGAAAAATGAAGTGTACGTTTCCACAAATGTTATATCTTTTTCCCAAAAAGATTTTTCGTCTCGATACTTGATATAATATTTTGCCTATGGAGATTACTCATTCTGCTGCAATTGCAAACTTGTCTTCTTTCTTGATATTCCCATGTTGAGACTTCTTCTACGGAGATCTTCTACGGAAAAGAAGCACCTATCTGCATATTGCTTTGCAACTCGAGGTTTGCAGTACTTCTTTAAGATAGGCAAGTGACCACTAGTGATCAGGATCTGTTCTATTTATCCCGCAAATTAAATATTTTAATCTAATAAATTCTAAGAAATGTAAATAAATAAGAAATCTTTATTTGTATTTAATAAAACTATTAACTATAAAACAGAAAAAAATAAAGTTCAAGTTCATTAAACAAGCCACAAGTGGAATAAATCATATCTTGTGGGCGGCCACGGTATGGCAGGAACATGCCTCGTTTCCGGCTTCATGAAATACATCTTCACGCTGTTCATACGTATACCTTACATATAAAGGTGGTATGTACATACGTGTGTTAAATACAAGATAGTATTCAACATTACTGGAAGGTTGTGCGATTACATGAGTCTCAAATATAGCTGGCAACAGATTTTCAACTTTTCGAGGTTCGAAGCAGCCCAAAGTGAAGTAGAAGTGAGTGTTGTGTTCCTGCGGTGTGTAAGGTCGCCAGGGCTTCGCTGTGCTGGAAGTGTGTGGGGACCAGCCGTGTAGTACCAAAATACACTTCGCTTTGTATGACAGCTATGGTTTTCTCAGTATGCATTATCTTGTCGGTAAACAAGCATACGGCCCGCCTGATGGTAAGCGATTACCGTAGCCATATAGACGCTTGCAACACAAGCATTGCTCACGCGTTACCGACCTTTCCCCACTCACTCACGCGCAGGAACACAACTTTACACAACATAAAGTTATTTGGCTGAATTTTGTTCTTCATATTTTTATTTGCCTTTTTAGTATGGGTCAAATTTTGCAACTGAATTTTGAAACAGTTATCCTCAATTGATTGACCAGAATTTTGCATACTCGTTTAGTTTGGTAATGTTATTAAAGCTTGTTTAAAAGTTTTTAAAAAAATATAAATTCGATTTTAACTTTCTTTATTAATATCGGCAATCACTTATTTCTTACATCCATTTCTTTTTCGGTCTTCAATAATGTCTAGCTGAGTTTGTCGGTTACAAAATTATACGAAAATATTTAATTTTAATAACCGTAATTACTGAGATGTAAGAGAAAGTGGTCTTGAACATGGTACTGGGGAGTAAAGAAACCAAAACTGTAGAAAAGTTGACTGTACGTAAAGTAACTTGGCTTTGAAATAACTAAACTAACGAAGTTTGCGAGTACTGCTAGGTAGCAAAGATTTTAAAAATATTTGCTTTTTATTTTTTTGGAACAACAAAAGATTTTAACATTATTCTAACTGAATGACAATCAACAATGCAGCAAGTATTTTTCTGCTGTAAAATCATGTAGAATACCTATATAAGAGCTTTATTCAATTTACACAGGCATATTTCCATACCAAATAAAATAAAATTGCTCTTTGAAATTTCGGTGAAACATATTACAGGTTTAATATGCAAATGCACCATGTAACAAGTTCGCAAACGAGATAAAAACACTGCTAACTCCAGAATAAATTGTCACTCAACTAATTCGCATCGGTCCGCAACCCAGGCGACAACTTTTATAAAAAAACTACATTGTTCCAAATTCAAAATGTCCAGCCGTAAAGAAATAAGGATCAGTTTTGTTTGACAATTGTTTACTCGAGAGTAAAATAGTTATGTGCATCGTGTGCGCCTATTCGATCAATTCATTCGGCGATTCCATTCGAATTACTCCTTTGATTCGATTTTGGTACACTCACGGTGAACGTTTTTGGTTTTTAATTAATAATAGATACAGAGCCGGGAAGTTTCCATTTCGTTTCGCTTTTAAATGTCATAAAAGTAGTTAATTCGATTTTATAGCGACAGCACCGGTGCTCGTGGATTCAATTTGATTGATAGCCTCTGAATTGTTTGATAACCAAATTGTAGACAGTGTGGGATGAATCGAGTTGTGTACTCGATTAATTATGGGATTACTTTATACATATCTTTTATCATAAAGCATCAAATTCAGCATGCATTTGACTTTAAACTGATTGACTTTTAACTGAAATGAATGTTAACCTCCTGAGACCCAGCTTTTCTAAAACCTTGTAAGACTTGAAACCAAAGGTACAATTTTATGAATATAATAAATATTTGCTATCAGGTCCAGACCTACTTAACCTTGTCAACGTAAAAATCAAAGATTAGAGTATACATTTTCTGCATGTATAGGCTATATTTAAATGATACAATGAGAATGACATAGATAAAACTGCTGTATCATTAGTCCAAAAAAATCTTATATATAAAATTCTCGTGTCACAATGTACCTTAGTTAGTTACCTTACTCCTCCGAAACGGCTTTACTGATTTTTACCAAATTTTATATGCATATTCAGTAGGTCTGAGAATCGGCTACTATCTATTTTTCATACCCCTAAGTGATAAGGGTAGGCAACACGCGAACGAAGTCGCGCCGGTCAGCTAGTGTTTTTATAATTTTGGAAAAGTTATAGACAAAACAACACATATATAATTTATTTTTTAAGTGTATTCTTATGTGCTACACCTGAAATAACATGTAACTAAAACTAACTGTGAACCAAACGTTGTCTGAAAGAAATCGCTTAAGCGATAAGACCATTGTATCACTTTGTCTTGTATTTGTTATTCTTTCTCTTTGTGTACTGTTTATGTGGTGTACAAATAAATTATATTTATCTTACCTTATCATATGCTTAAATTTAAGAAACAAGTTTTTAGGAAACGTTAAAATCACTGAAATAGTATATTCAGTCTCTCCTGTGGCAGAGCTCCTCCCGCGAGTGCTTCTCCCACGATCACCTACTCCCCTTACCTCACCACGATCTCTGCCACGACCAATAATGGCTTGAAGCGGCAAATCGTCTTCAGATGATGAATCTGTTATTGAATCTAAAGAATCTTCTATATTATTATTAGGCGATTTAAATTATATGTACAAAAAAAATCGGTGGGTGTTTAGAGGGTGCCACCTACACCTTAATACAACAAAGTAAACCCCACCCTTTTACACATGTACTAGTTGATTACTCAGCAGATTATCCGAATGCAATTTCCAAACAAATCATAAATACTCACAAAAATATCGTGGTAAAGTTTAAATATCAACGCCCGCGGCTCAAAGCAACTCCGCTTTAAACGTTATGCGGTTGCAATCAGCTCTTGCAGGAGTAATCCAATGTGCCCGTCTACCGAAACAGCCATAAGCATATTTCCAATCAAACCGCACAGAGGAATCGCGATATACATTCTCAATTCTTAATAAAATACGTTGGTAAATTTCACATTCCGCGCGCCTTCTATTTCAAGTTTCTTACACCGTGCATACGAATTTAAGATTTGTTTAAAGGGCGGTAAAGTTTTATATTGAATATGATTGTGTGTGATTTGGGTTGTTTAAAAATATTGCAACAAAACATCGGATCGCGTCTAGTAGGGAACACTGACGTATAAATAACGTTGTACAATAAACTTGGGCTAAATCAAGGAGTATTGTTGAAGGGGGGCCTTGTTAGCCGTACAGTGTGCGACCGCTGATTTTTTATTTGATATCTCAATAAACCCTTGTGTTTGAGGGCTACGCACCAACTTGAGCCGGCTTTCAGTTTTTTTTTCTAAGGAATCTGTACTTTTTCCCTCAGCCCATTGTCAGACGTGTTTGATTTATAAATTTATTTGGACTGTTTGGTTAGGTCTCGTAATAAAGTTTATTGGTGGCAAGGAATTTTAAACTGTCCAATGATGTTGGTTGTTTACTTTACTCACAGTTTTTAGTTTAAAATTTAGTATTGGATTGTTACTTTTTGTTATTTTCGAGGGGTTTGAAAGTGTATCGGTTTCTTTACGGATATAATTTTAGAAGCTATTCATTGATATAGAAGTCAATATGATCATTCGCCAGAGTGCATTCTCTAAATATTCCAAGCTATATTGCAAGAAATAGAATAACAACTTTTATTATATCTAACATAAAGTTTAAAATGGTGAACAATGCGCTCCAGAACACCCACTTTCGCTAGGAAACACATCTGATAATCGTGGGGTCGGAGTATCGGATAAATAACTGTAATCGACATTTCGCTCACGTAGGCGCCGCCGTCCTTTGCTGGTGCAACTGAACCTGGAGGAAGAAATAGCTGAGATTTTGGACACGGCAATAAATAAAAATAATTTAATCCATTGGCACGCGGATAGGACATACTACCTACAAGAACATGTGAAAAAAAAACAGAATTCCATGAACTGGATTCCGCTATACGGTTTCACCGAACAACAACAGTTTCGGTATATAGAGAATACCTAGAGAGCACATTATCTAGACCCAGACAAGTGTTATAGTACTCGCTAGTTATACAATGGTGCCGATTCTGTTGTAAATCGCACTCAACAAATTTTAGTCACATCACATCTCTTTCTTACAAACATTATTGAAAAAGGATAACATATTTAAAGCTGTCAAATTAGTCTTTGCCGTCTTTATTTGCGGGTATTTGGACGTAACCGCGATAGATGGCGACATGGAAAACAGGCATTAGACTAATTTGACAGGACTAAATTTCTTACATCAAGAGACATAGTGAGACTAAATTAGTTTAGTTGTATACAACAGAATTAGCACCACTCTATAGCCTTACTGTAGAAGTCGAAAGAATGAATGAAGTTCCGAAGTAGGTTGAACTGCTTGCTTCTGATCAACTACTTACTAATCCGATAGTACATGACAACAGGGCTGAAGGTATAGATGACACTGAAAATGAAGTCTCTCCGTAGATTGCGAAAAGTTAAACATCCCAAATAACCTCATCCATTTGTCCCACTTCATAGGCGAACTCTTCCACACGAACGCAGCGCCACCGTGCGAATAGATTCGGAACATATCGGCGGTCGGTATACAACTTTACTGCACCATTCAACTAAAAAACGAATTCCACACGAGGTACGAGGTGCAAGGTTTCCACCATCTCTCGGTACGTGATGTTTGTGTGTGGTTGTGCTAGTGATTTAAAAATGCTGGCTTGGTGTCTGCTCATTGGTCTAAGTTATGCAAGATGAAATGAAGCAGTGATTTTGTAACTTGAATACCAAAATTACTTCGCTTAATTTTTGCTTTTATATCCAATTTAAAAAAAATTTAAACTGTACTAAAAATCAAAACTTCTGGGGTCTTTAAGATTGTTTTTATTGATAGGTATGAATATGAATTCCATTTGAATAAATTTTAATGTAAAATAAAACTATATTAGTAAAAACCATGGATCAGTTCGATGAAAAATTAAGATTTAATTTAAAAATTATCTATCAGAAGTATTTAAAGTAAATAAGTATTTGTTAAAAAAAATATTTTTAATACAAACTTTTTTGTTAACTGTACTTGCATTGTCTTCCAATATACTAATGTATACCAAATATCAAGTCAATCCGACCACTGGAAGTGGGTGAATTTCGACTTGCAAGATTCCACCCGAATAAACATACATACATACATACATTGCAAGTTAAATAAAAGCTTGTAAAAATAACATTAACTTACAAAGAAAGCGGTAACAATAATGTATGTCATGATGAATTCATTTTAATTAATAAACCACTAACGCGAACGAGCGATGGTATGATAATAGCAAGTTAACAAATAAATACGTTACCCCTTTTTGTTGAAACCCTTCCGTCAAAATGCATTAAAAGCTTTTTGATTTCAATTCATTTGACATTTCAATACAAACGCAATGAAAGTGTTAAAAGGTATCAAAATTATTACCTATTAACGCGATAGTGTTTTCAAAATGTATTTTTCTATTGAAATCATATACTAATATAGTATATTTTATTTTTTATTTTTTTTATTTCCAAAAAAACCTTAAATTTTTTCTTAATTTTAAGTCGCCAAACTACTATTGCAGTTTGTAGGCGTGCACTCTTTCACAGTTTTATTGGTTTTGTACGTACATACATATACCATTATTTACATTATTACTTAACAATCACATGCACTATACATATTATATTCTAAGTACTAGTCCAGTAACTTATGAAAGAAACATTAGGTTTATCATTTCTTTCTTAAGCAACTAGACTGCTTCTCTAAGAAATTCTCTTTTATTTTTCTTTTTAAAGTTATTTTACATTTAATTTTATTTTCATTCAGTAGTATATTAGGATACATATTACATAATTTTGGGATTACATATTTGCGAGTTCTTTTACCATAATAGTTATGAATCTTAGGTACAACTAATGTCCCCTTAGTTATAGCTCTGGTATTACATTCACTGTGACTCACACACTTAAATTTGTCACTATAATATGTTTCTATATGTAAAAAGCTTATTTTTTCTTCTACAGGCAATATTTTACAATGGGAAAAAAGTTTAGTGTAGTCATCTTTGCATTTCTTTTTAACTTTAGAATCTACTAATATTTTTAAAAACCTAATTTTTAATTGCTTAATTTCCTGTAACTATGTCTTAAATGTAAGACCATAACAACTAAGTCCATATGTTACTAATGACTCAGCTAATGCATAATAGACCATAATACAGACAGCTACAGTTCAATATATTTTTCAGATGATAAAATCTGCTAAGGATTGATCTTAATCTGTTACAAACACTATTTACTTGTAGTTTCCAATTGAATCTATTATCTATAATTAATCCCAAATACCTAACATTTGTTACATATTCTAAACTTTGGCAGCTACATATTACTTTATTTTTATGTAAACATTCATAGGAGTGACCAATAATTTGCAAATCATGCAGGTCGATATTTCTTGCTTTTTTATTGTAGGGTGAATATATATGCATACATTTTGTTTTGCAAGTGTTCAGTATGATGCCATTATCGTGAGCCCATTTTGTGATGTTATCAAAATCTGCTTGCAATCGTCATGGATTTGATATACCTACATTCAGGAGCGCCCTTGAGTCGATTAGCATTCCGCTGTTTTGAATCTACATTATTATTATTATACACCGTGACTTTTTATTCGTCTTAGAAACACTGCCAACTTAATGTACCCAATGAAAAGGTACTAATCATTCATAAAAACCTTTTTTTTTTATCATTTTTATAATAAAAAAAATGAAAAATTCATTAAAATTATGAAAAATCGAGTGAATAATTGAAGTTTACGTATAAAATGGTAGGAAATACCAACACGGAGCACGAGTCGAGTAGACTGCGCTCGTAACAGGGTGTTTAAAACTACGTCATGCCCCATAATGTTTTTTTATTTTTTATTATACAAATGTTCAAAAAAAAAATTTTATTGAATAATTTGTACCTATTCATTGGGTACAATTGTGGACTGCGTTTCTTAGACGAATAAAAAGTCACGGAGTATAGTAAGTGTTATTTAAATAGTTGGCGTAGTATCAGTTGCTTATTTTGGGATCTGATGGTCGTGTATAATGAATGTCCCAGGATATTATTATTATACCACTAACCAGGATAATGTTTACATATTATATTAAAGTTTATACAGGCTGGATATTTAAAATGCGAAAAAATAAACGCTACAAATGATTCGAGATGTAAATTACTAATACTATTTTGATGAAATTTATTTAATTTAGGTACGCAATTGTCAATTACATCAAAATTAATACATTTTAGTTAGGTATTTTAATAGATGGTTTTATCTTTGACGGGCCCGTTGGCGCAGTTGGTTAAGACGTGGCCGCAGGTCGTGTGTTCGATTCCCACACAGGACATACATTTGTGTGCATGAACATGTCTGTATGTCCTGTGTCTGGTTGTAATTATATATATTAAGTATGTATTTACAAACAAAAAGTAGTATACGTATTATATCAGTTATCTGGTTTCCATAGTACAAGCTCTGCTTAGTTTGGGATCAGATGACCGTGTGTGAGGAATGTCCCAGGATGTAAAAAAAAACTACGGTACTACTACGGTAATGAAAGCTTAAATTTTCAGAACAAACACCTTTCGAATTCAAAGTAAATTTAAAATTCAAATTTAAACGAGCACTTGTGTTTTCCTCCCTCAGCTATTTAACTTGCATTCGTTCCACCACTTCCCTATGACATGTTCCGCAAAAGTCAACCCTTCACTAACGATAAAATCCTATCAAGATTAACTTCTTCCCCGCGCGCGTACATACAAACCAACTGTCATATTATAACTTGAACGCAGATTAAACCCGTGTCACGGCGAGTATCATAAATCACAACTCGGAATTATTTAAATGCCATAATGACTCACGAGTAAAAGTTAAGGGAGCACCCCGTATTTATCACGCCGGACCCCAGGATTACGGGTAGGGTTAATAAATGCCGGTTGCATGGTCGGCCATTTTGTTTTTATCAGCGTTCCGAATTCAAATTATGAACAGCGATTCATCTTCGTGGTTTGAGTTTTTTTGAATTCTATACGAATGATTGGCTTAGTTGCTATGAGTTGGTACCGTGTACAAAAAAGTTGGTCGTCTGAGTATGACGTCATTCAAAATGATAAGATGACATCTCGCTGATCAGTAATTAATGACCAATTGAACAGAGGTTTTTAATAGTTTAAAATCTGAATAGTGGTAATTTTGACCAATAGGTTTTGTTCGAGATCGGGAATATATTGTATAAACAATCTCTTAGATACTATTATATAAAAAATATGTTTGTGTGTTGCCTGTCGTCTATGCGTTCGTGCATCGTTCATCAGATTTACTTGAAGAGAGAAAATAAATAAGGATGAGCTGAACCGAGCGGTACAAAAAAATTAGCTCCAAAACAATTCAAGCACTAAACCAAATATTAGTGTCACTTATGAATCGGTAAGCAGTGACATCGTTATCTCTGTATCACTTATATCGGAACATAAATCAATTCAATGCGTCAAATCGACACAAACAATATTGGCGGTCGGCATTGTTTATTCGATGGACAAAAAGTCCCGGAGTGGGCGGGGCAGGGTTAGGGATGTCACTCGTAAGTTCTTTTTAATTTACTTAATTATTTCTTAATTAAAGAGTTCTATTTCTTAATTGAAGGTTCCGCGTCCGTGTTTTAACTATTAGATTATAGTTAACTATATTAATTAAAAAGAGTGTTTTATTGCGTTTAAGTTTGCTTATACAAATATTTAATAGTAAAACAAAAATAAAAAATACAGGCAAACATCCAGAAATAAAATTAGTCTACCTGTGACATCAAATACCAAGGTCTGGACTATTTTGGACCTTGTTGTTAGTATTTAATTAAATTTTGAAACGAATTTCGATCATACTAACAAAATAATTGCCAATTTATTAGTAAGTTAAAAGAAGCGGAAACTTTATTTAATCACCAAAATTCTAGTTTAGAAAATATAATTTCCAATAGTTAATTACGATAGTGTCAACCCTACCCCAGGGAGGGGGGTGGCCATTTGTTACAATTTGCCGCCCGATCCCGGATGCGGGCCGTCTCTAATGGGCAATGCTTTATTTGGCTGCCAAAGATCTGCTCTGATGGAGCAAGAGTTAGGCTTTTGTTGTTTTATCTTTTTTATTTTCCCAATTTCAGAGGTGTCTTTTTAAGATCTTTGGTATGTTCTGTTGAATTATAGAAGTTTTTTTTTTTTATACTACTTAGGTAGCAAACAAGCATACGGCCCGCCTGATGGTAAGCGGTTACCGTAGCCTATGGACGCTTGCAGCACCAGGGGCGCTGCCAACCCTGCAGAAATCTCTTCACACTCTTTTTGAAGAACCCCATGTTGTACTCCACTGCTGTTTTTACTGCTTACCATCACTTCAGGGGTTTGTGTTTCCTGAAACCTTTAACCTAGATGTAGAATGTAGATGGTATTCAAGGCTATAGGGAACAGGCATTTCCTGGGTAAGCGTGCGACATCTTCAGCCTTGTGACTTCTCCTGGGGTCACTTGACCGCCGAAAAAGCCTGCATTCTCCGGCACCGAGTGATGATAGTGCATTGACGCAGAGTATCCAACCTGCACGAATCTAGGCGCTCATATTCTACATAAATATAGGGAAGTTATTTGCGTGGTGCGAGACAACAATGATGCCGAGTGACTGGATGAGAATGAATTAAATCTTCTAGCATTAAGTGGTGCTAACTGCTGAGGAGCATGATACTTGTCCATTCCTCACCATTGAAGACAGCCAAGTAAATCCATCTTTTATTTAATCAAACCATCGTTTTTGACTATCTTTACTTGTAGGGGGGGTATACCATTTATCACCAGGGGGGAGGGAGGTCAAAAAGTGGCCTAAAAACCTCACGTGATTAATGAACGACCCCTTAGTTGTATAAAAAAAACGAAAACTTCATTGTGCATATTCTTAGCGTAGTAATTTTCGAATGTTAGCTACATCCTCATACTTATATAATAAATACAAAAAAAGGTACGATACTAATATTTAAGAAATAAAAATTCCAGTTATTACAAATTAGATCCTTTTACTGTTATTCCCAACATTACGTCTCTGGGAACATTCTCTTCTCTCCAAAAACTGTTCTCATCTCATAACATAAATATTTGAAAAGCAGAACACTTATCATTGCATAGGGTAGCAGGTACAATTATTGGTATAATTATCGGAGACATTGTTGCAAAAAACAAAGGGCAAGCCGCGTCACCACGCGCAGTTACACATTCCCATTGAGCGACGGCCCATTATTGGTGTAATTACCCTAATTCGAGTGCCATAATACGTTTAGTTCAAAAGACGCCGTAGAAAAATGTTTTTGCTACCGTTAAGGCGATGTTTTTGTGAATATTTATTGGTGTAACCTTTACACTTATCTAGGTAGGTACTCTATCCTCATGGATATTGTTGTCTCTGACTTGTCTTTTTAAAGGTAGCAAATAAACATAAGCCCTTGAGGCTAAGTGGTTACCGTTGTGTTTCCGCACGCTACTCAGGAGGAGACGGCGGAGACAAGAGCTCCGGTCTCTGCCGTCGACGAAGAGGAGGCCTCCGATCAGGCCGTCGCTGCTGGATACGCGGACGAATGCTTCGGCGCCCCCGTATATCCAGCCTGCAGCGACAGGTAGGAACACCGTGGGGTTTTAGTCAGGAGGAGTCTGACATAACCCGGCCGCTCCCCCAGGAGTGCCCGGGTATCCATGAGGATTTCCCCACGTAAAAAAAAAAAAAAAAGGCTGGTAGGTAGATGCTTGCAACAACTCACGCGTTGTAGATCCTGCAAAAAACAGACAGTAGATACTCTTGTATCTACTTGTTACACTAAAACGGTCACTGCGCAGCGCCCTTTCAATACAGCTTAATTATATATAGCCTTAAACCTTTCCCAATAACCCACGTAAGTAATTGTGAAAACCGCATCAAAAATCTGGCAATGATTCTCCATACACACTGATGGATGCATTTTGTAATATGTAAAGGAGAATAACGTTGAAGAAGCTAGCCCTTAAGCCAAGCGGCTATTCATAAAGGCGGGTCGCTCAGGGCGTGACCACTAGTCAATGGTAAAATGCAGAAATAGTCATTTAAACATATATGATTTATTAATACACGTTACGCTTCAAATAAAAGGACAGACTGTAGTTTTTTTATAAAAAACTAGTCTGGGTATTAAATTGTCTGGTAATCGTCTGACAAAGTCATAGTAATTAGAAGAAAGTGCAATATAGGAAACCCTAATTTGTTTGTTGTTGTTATTTAGTTTACCGAAAGGCAGGCAAAAGTTCAGAGCCATACAGCCTTGTCATATTTGCAATTTTATGTCAGGTGTTTAGTTAATTAAAATGCTGCATTAAAGAAAATCTATTACCTATTGAAAAGTTTTGTGATCTTTTAAACTCTCTTTAAAAAGTATTATCTGAAGGCAAATCGATCCAATCCACAGAACAACAAACACAAATTACTCTTCATCTTAAGCTCTAAAACATTTCCAACTTCTGTAAACGTCTAGTAAATCGTTTTAACACCTAAGTTTCTCTGGGTACCTTAAAATTAAACCTTTTACGACTTATCGCCGAGGTAGGTTTATTGCCAGGGATCCACTTAAGTGCACCCATCAATATTATTTATTACTTAATTATTATATTGCTCAGTCGTAGTGTAATCCAGAGCTAATTGCATTTTGATCGTTCTATAGTTTATTGCCTATATTTTAAATTCCTAGAGTTATTCATAGGGGGATTACGATACAAGTCTTTTTATAGAAGATAATAAGCAAAAGATCGTCTAGTATACCTTTTTTTACAAGCGTTTATTTCACTTGCAATGTATGTATTTAACTATGTTTGTTCGCGTGGAATCTTGCAAGTCGAATTTCACCCACTTCCAGTGGTTGTATTGACTTGATATTTGGTGTACATTAATATATTGGAAAACAATGCAAGTACAGTCAACAAAAAGTACGGTCACCCAAAAAAGGTTGTTTTTTTTTTTTTTTTTTTTTAATTATTTTACTGTGTATAGGCATAGAGAAAAGTGTCTTAGGCCTGGTTTGAATGTGGCGGAAGGTGGTAAGAACATAGAGCCTAGAAAGAACTGGCTCTCAAATCCAGCTGTCGGAATACACCGATACGTGCTTGGCGACAGATTTTCATCTTGACGGTAGTTAGCCATAAAGACGGGCACTAAAAAGTACTTACAACCTTGCTATGGTTTCCACACGATGTTTTCCTTCACCGAAAGCTCAAGCTCATTGCAGGATTCGAACCCGGGACCTTCGTCTCGACCTTGAAGCTGCAAACATTTAGCAGATCTTGATAACCCTAACTGGTAGTTAATCAGTCTACCTAGTTGGAGACTGTACTGCTTGGAAGTTTGATACGTGCTGGCCACTCTTCAAGTAATGCCATCTTTTAACTGACGCCAAAAGCTATCACATCAAAACCTGTATAAAATTCATCTATCCCAAATTAATCCGACCCATCCATGTATTTTCCGGGAATGACAATGTAACCTCAATCCGGTTCACAAGTACTAAACGGCAAAGAGGCACAGTTTATTACCACCGGGAACTCCTCGGAGAGTGATCCAACCTAACTACAGATGTATTGTCCTCGGCGGGGCCATTTGTTCACTCACTGAAATGTGATTTTGTTAATAAATATCTTGAATTATGTACAAGGAATTAAGGAGATTATTTTATGCTAAGTAACAAACTATATTTTTTTTGTGAATTGACTTGTGTTGACGACAATCACACTTGAAGTGCTCGTGGTGTAGCATGATTAGCAATTTATAATTGATTGACTAAGTTAAGCTGTCAGTGGTGGTGACTTGGATGGGTGACCGCCTAGTGGTATTTCAACTCGAGCACCGTGCTTTGGAAGGCACTTAAAGCCGTTGGTCCCGTTCGAGTAGTTTTCTTATGATACCTCTATGATCAAAATAACTGTCAAACTGTTGATAATTCGAACCAATTTGAACCTTAAGCTCACGATTTGACAGGTATTATGACCATAAGAAAACTCCTCATTGTTATTTTATGTTTCATTCTTGATCATAAATTATACTTATCTGGAAAGAGTTACGTTTGTAAATTATTCTAATGATTGATAACAAATTCTTTAAAGTTGGTTTATTTAATGCGGGATCTCTTGGTACACGACATGATGAGTTTGTAATGGCTATGGCACGGGTGAAGGTTAATATTATGGCTATAAACGAGACCTGGCTTAGAGAAGGGGAGGAGGGTCGTGCGCCTACGGTTCCCGGCTACCGTCTGCGGCACTCACCGAGGCCTAGTAATATCCGTGCAGGTCGTGGCGGAGGTGTTGGTTTTTATGTAAGGCGAGGGTTAAATGTACGGTTGTGCCCTCATCCTGCTTCTCCCTGTGTTGAGCAGCTCTGGGTGAGCCTACGTATAAATGCTGTCAGTCTTGTTGTTGGTACCGCTTATAGGCCCCCATGGATGGATGTAAACCTTTTCATTGATGCTTTGACTGCATCATGTGTTGAATTTTCAAGATTTTCAAGATGTTAAATCTGTTGGATTGCAAGACTAAATTATTATTGAATTTTTTGCACTACTCTAATTTAACACAACTAGTGCAGGAACCTACCCATTTCACAGACCACAGTGAGACCCTTATAGATTTAGTGTGCACTGATGTTCGGTCTCGTAATGTTGAAGTAACCCATATTCCTGATTTAGGCAGCCATGCACTCATTTCTGTACAGTTAAGCCTTAAGAAAGTAAAGCCTGCTCCACGTCTAGTTACTTTCAGACCGTTCAAGGATATATTGCCAGATTTTTTTAATAGGGATCTTGAAAGTATTGACTGGAGTTCTGTAGGAAGAGCTGGGGATGTTAACAATATGGTAGCTTTGTTTAGTTCATATGTTTTGACATTATTTGACCTGCACGCCCCATTGAAAACTGTTGTATTAAAAGAACGCACCTACCCTTGGCTTACAGAAACAGTGAAGTATATGATGCAGCTGCGGGATAAAAGTCACAGTAGGTATAAGGCATCTGGCTTGGATTCTCATAAGGAGTTTTATAAAAGCCTTAAAGCTATGGTTGTTGCGGCTCTTGACCTCGAAAAGAGAGCTTACTTTGAGAACCACATAAATCTAAATATTAATAAACCAAAGTTACTCTGGAAAAACTTAAAATCAAATGTTCTTGGAAATGCACGTGACAGTGACTTACCAAACTTCTGTAGTAACCCAGATGATATTAATACACACTTCCTTGACATTCCTGGTAGTAATAATATCAGTATATCTACTTTATCTTACTTTGAGTTCCATAGAGTTGGCTTAGCAGTTTTTTCCCTGGTACCAGTTAATGAAGACGTTGTGGCAAAAGTAATTAGAGTCTTAAAGTCAAATGCTGAGGGTGTTGATAATATAAATTTAGAAATGATAACGCTGACGCTTCCTAACACTCTTGGCATTATAACTACTATAATCAATCAATCTATTTTGTCTTCCACTTTTCCTGACCTTTGGAAAATTGCACTTATTAAGCCAATTCCAAAAAAAATCCTACTAGTTTCAAGGATCTTCGACCAATTAGCATCTTGCCTTGTCTTTCGAAAATATTAGAGAAAGTAATTTGCTTACAGCTAACAAAATTCATAGAAATAAATAAAATTCTTCCTGAAGTTCAGTCAGGCTTTCGTAAGAAGCGTAGTACAACAACAGCTTTATTGGATGTTGTAGACAATATCTTGACTTCACAGGACAGTGGTCTAGGGACAATCCTGGTTTTATTGGATTTCTCACGTGCATTTGATGCGATTAATGTCCCTCTTCTTCTTTCCAAGCTAGCTTTCTTTGGTTTTGATAGTTCTACTGTTTGCTGGTTCCATAGTTACTTATATTTGAGATCACAGATAGTTGAGGTGAGAAGGAGTGATGGCTCTGCAGCTTACTCTGAGCACTGCCATGTTACCAGAGGTGTGCCGCAGGGTTCCATTCTAGGTCCACTTCTCTTCATCCTGTACAGCTCTGATATTGCTAGCTGTATACGGAACTGTCAATTCCATATATATGCAGACGATTTGCAAATTTATATTAACTGTTCTTCAGATGATGTCACAGGTTCTGTAAGTAAATTAAATGAAGATCTTAGTCGCATTTCAGTCTGGTCAGAGAAAAATAGCTTAGTACTAAATCCTACTAAGTCTAAGTATATGGTATTAGGAACCAAAAAACAAGTGGCTGTTATACATAAGTGTCAGCCTAAAATCCTGGTAATGAATGAACCAATTGAATGTGTATCTGAAGCTCGGAACCTTGGTATACTATTTGACTCGCACCTCCGTTTCGAAAATCATGTCTTGGAGGTTGTCCGTAACTGCTTTTATCGGCTTAAGTTGTTGTATCAAGTCCGCCCCTTCCTGAGCGTCGACATTAGAATAAGATTATGTGAGACGTTAGTTCTATCAAGGCTAAATTATGCAGACACTGTATATGGTCCTTGCCTGTTATCCAAGACAAATAAGTTAATCCAGCGTGTCCAAAATGCATGTGCCCGATTTTGTTTTCAAATACCACCGCGAAGTCATGTCACGCCTTATTTGAATCAGGCGAACCTAATGAAGATGTCATCTCGTAGAACATTGCATCTTGCTACTCTACTGTTTGGTATTATAAGTACGAACGAACCCAGCTATCTCTTTGACAAACTTTCATGGAACCAAGGCAGGTATGGTAGCAGACGCTCCGTTCCGCAATTAAGTATGCCACGTCATAGGTCTGCTGCATTCCGCGGAAGTTTTAAGTTTGCGGCGTCCCGGTGCTGGAATGATCTGCATCCGCCAATTCGTGCCTTGAACAATGTAAAAACGTTTAGTATACACTTAAAAACTTACCTTTTAAAAATGCAATTACTCATATAATTCCACTCACATACCTTAGGTTATGCACGCGCTTTCTTGACGTGAGGCTAGATATAAATAACCCCATTTGGGTCGCCGCCTACTTTCTATTCCAATAGAGATATATAACTTGTTCTTTATTGTAAGTTATATTTATTTTCTAAATCAAATCCCAATATTTGCCAACATTGCCACGTAATCATAGATATTTTTTACAACTACCAATTTTTATTTATTTTTTTTTCCATTCATCATCATTGACAAGAGATGTTGCCTACTCTTCTTCTTCTTATTTTTAGTTTGGCAACTAAGTCCAAATTAGTGCTCATTTCTGCCAGTGTCGAAGTATTCGGCCCGTACGCTACATATTTTTAAAATGTAATTATGTTCTATGTTTTATTTTTTATTTTTGTAGTTGTACATTATTGTTTTTCTGATTTTTTTAATGTTTCTATTATTTAACTACTTTTGTTTTTTTTTCTTAATTTGTTTTTATTTTTTTAATTATTTTTTATTTTAAGTTACGTTGTTCGTGACGTCACCTATGGCAGCGACTGAAAATCAGTGCTGTAGTGCCCTGTACTGGGCTTGCAGTCTACAACTGAGTCGCTGTCCATTTTTGATGTCACACAACACAATTTATTATTACTTGTATTTTCTTTTTTACTGT
The DNA here is from genome assembly GCA_947623365.1 of Achlya flavicornis. Classification (NCBI taxonomy): domain Eukaryota; kingdom Metazoa; phylum Arthropoda; class Insecta; order Lepidoptera; family Drepanidae; genus Achlya; species Achlya flavicornis. The sequence goes on along the minus strand of OX392468.1, from coordinate 2,196,380 downwards.
CTTCTGTGTATGTTATATGTAACAGTGTATGTAATTGTGTTGTGTTACTGTCAAAATAAATGTTTTTTCTTTCTTTCTTTCTTTCTTTCTTTCTTTATTGGAGGCCTCCTTGACGGTATGAAATCTCCAACAGTAGATTGGCCACCAGCCTACCTCTACCAATCCGCAGCGTGATGGAGTATCTGCCTATTCCCTTTCCCATCAATTGTGAAAGGAAGCCTGTGCTCAGTAGTGGTAACATTAAAGGCTGATGATGATGATTATGATGATGACACTGTGGTAAGTTAGCATGTAGCCGAAGGTGGTACGCACACAAATTTTGGAAGAGAGTTAGCTCTTAAACCAGGAAAAATAGCCAATATTTAAAAAAACTTGCCAAGTTTCTTGCCGGTTCAGAGACTGACTTCCGAACTGGTAGAAACTTCATTAGCTATGACTTTCATAAGTGCCCTAATAGGGCCTTAATTGAATAAATTACGAGCCAGCTGGCGATTCTGGTTAAGATTCCACCTATCACGCCGCAGGTCGTGGGTTCGATTCCCACACAGGACACAGGACATTTGTGTGCATGAACATGTCTGTGTGTCCTGAGTCTGGGTGTAATTATGTATATTAAGAAGCTCTGCTTAGTTTGGGATCAGATGACCGTGTGTGAGGATTGTCCCAGGATATTTATTTATTTATTTAAATGGTTTCAAGGTGCTTCTCGACAGATTTTCAACTTGAGAGTGGTGGTGGTATCTTCCCACCATGCTATGGTTACCTCACGGTGTTTCCCTTCACCAAAAAGTCGTCCATATTCCAACCCACGATCTTTAGTCACGGCAAAAATAACTTCTACATACGAATTAAAAATTAAATGGAAATTCCCTTATCCAGAATGTAATAACAGATGCTTGATATCAATGCAAATTAGTCGCCACAGATATAAAAGGAGGACGGCGAATGACATTTTTTTCTGAGCGGGACATATGGCAAGCGCGACAAGTCGAAATTAAAATCTCCGCACAGTTGGCGACTTCTGCGGCGGCGGCGTCACATGGGGAGCCGGCCGCCTTTGAAAATATCTTTATAATGACACTTTGCAGGGGTGTCAAACATTTTAGGCAATATAGTGATTATAATATAAATGTATATTTGGTAAGTTAGTCGTTATTATATTCGACTAAACGAAAACACTTTTACTTTGGGACCAACTCTCAAATCATGAAAATTTATTTTAGTTTTATAACATATTCGAAGAGTTAATATTGCACATTTGGTATATTCCTAATTATATTTAATTAAAGGTATTCTATTTTCTATCACCAGCTAAACACTAGTCTTTGAAGGCTCATATTATTTTTGTATACCACTAAATTGGCAAACAAGCATACGGCCCGCCTGATGGTAAGTAGTTACCGTACCCTATGGACGCTTGCAACACCTTGCTCATACTGACAAATTGATCAGATAAGCAACAAATTTTCTTTTTTACTAAAGTTCATACAAATAAAGTTAACAGCATTAAAAAAACACACCTAATTTTTTCCACCTGCACATTATTTTTTGCACTACAAAGTCGGTAATCAAGCGCATGATCCCTCTGATGGTAAGCAGTTACCGTAGCTATGTGGACGTTTGCTACACCCGCGGCATAACTCATGCGTTACCCTCTCCCCTATGAGCTCTGGCGACCTTACTCAAGCGCAGGAACACAACATAAAGTTATTTGGCTGCGGTATTCTGTAAGGTGGAGGTACTTCCCCAGTCGAGCTGCTCTTTGAGCGAAAAAACGCTATGCTATACATGTCTTACCCCTTATACCTTATGTTTGCTAAAAAACCTCAATCATCATATGAAAAGACTACAAAATTATATACTTCACAAAACTTCCAAATAAAAATATCATACAAGTACTATTATTTACTAAATAACTGGTTTATATGACGACTACTCAATTTGCCCGGATATACCTACTACCGCAGGTGCGTTCACGCAGATGGCGTGGTACAAAATGATTTAAAACCACAAACTGCATCGTTTATTTCCGTTTAACAAGCGTGAATTATCGAAAAAAGAGAGAACTTGATTGCTTTATAAAAGTTGTACACTATTTTAAAGATAACAAGGGGCTACATGGTTCATTTAATGCTAGGGCTGTACCTGAAACCCCGTTTTATTTGAACTAGTTTTTGACATTTTGACCTACAGATTTACTCCCGTTTTCGAGGCCTATAAATTTCTACAATGATAAAATGTATCCTGGATGGGCTACCGCCTATTAGTATTTAAACTCGAGCGAAGGCACGTAAAGCCGTTGGTCCCTATCACTTAATTGTGATAGTCGTTAAGGCTCTTAGGCGGCTTGTAAACTCCGACAGTAGGTTGACCACTAGCCTACCTCCACCAATCCGCAGTGGGCACTCGTGGTGGAGTATTTGCCTATTTCCTTTCAAATTCATTTGTGAAAGAAGGCATTGTGGATATTTTAGCGTATACCACGTCCGGATACGCGATACACAATGCTTGCCTTTTCGTTTCTTACGCGAACAGCAAAGGAGTGGAACTCTGCCGGGGTCTGTGTTTCCCGACACCTATAACCTAGAATTCAAGGCCAGAGTGCATAGGCTTTTTTTGGGTAAGCGTGCTACATCCTCGGCTTCGTCATAACTCCTCATGGGGTCAGTCGAAGGCTAATCGCAAGCCTACTCAACATAAAAAATATTTAAAAAAAAACTAAAAAACAACTTTCCATCTTTATTATAACATAGTAGGATTGGATGTGCACCGCAAATTTAATCTCACTCCCTGAAAAAATATTCAGTTCATCTTCGGGGTTCAAACTTCCCCCTTGCCAACAACATTGCAAACAGAAACAGAGTATCATTTCATCATGAGAATAAAAATAATCGGAAAATAAGAGAATTCACTTTTTTTGCATAAAAAAATAACAAAATACAGATATAAAACCAAATAAATAAGCAGCAATATACGACTATTGTTCCATTGTAATAAAAAAAATATAAAACTGTCTTGTTTTCTTATATTTCGTCTATTACCTTGACAAAGGTATCTTAAATTGTCAAAATTACTTACGAGCGATTTTAGGATTAACATTTACAATTTTGTTTTATTTATTTTGTGAAATATAGCGCTGTCTTGCTTCAAACTCTGTGGTATTTAGGTACCTACCTGGTATGCTCCTTATATTATTTTTACTATACTCTTTGCAGGCCCGATTGTCGGTCCAACAATCCACCATACTTTTCATACAAAAGCTCATTAGTGATGATGGCGTTGTTAAACATTTTTCGTTAGATGTTTTAAACAAATTGGTATCTTGTGCACTATATGTAGCCGTGTGTCTACTAAAACAAGTGTGAAACAAATGCAGTAAAAGCCTCCGAAAAACAGCGTTTTTGCACAAATTTTACCTGAACTTTGGCCATATCTAATGTACCTATAATTTGAATAAGTAAAGAAAACATCTAGATACCAGGATTACCAGGCTTGCAAAGATTCTAAATAACAAACTTTTTTTTTTCAAAAACTTGTAAGATTTTTTCACAAAAAGTATACTCGTTTTATGATAGGTATGCGAAATCATGAATAGACGAACTAGCGAAGCGACCGCATGTGATCAGCGGAATTTACCGACTAATAACGACTCTGATGCTCTCTCTTTTTTCGCAGTCAAACATTACGTTGGATGAAAGTAAAAGCTTTTATGCTATGCTTGCGTTGAAGTTGCGTTGGCCATGAAGGGCTATTGGTCGTGCTATCGCGATACAGACAGCATGACGTCTTAACATGAGGGGTGGCAGGGTATATAGGCGGAGCGAACGTGGGAATTTATTTTTCAGTGCCTGGTCTTAAGACCGTATATTTAGCCCCCGTACTTTCACTTCATAGAAGATACAACATCTTCTATTTCTCTTTATAGAGCAAACGTTATTAAGAACAAAAAATATTTTTTTCAACAATCAACCTCCAATTTTCTGACGAATTGCAACGTGTGCGAAGGCACTAAGTAATCTAACCAAGAATTCATTAATTCCGGAAAGGATGCAATTCCATCTAGAACATGTAAAGTTCTTTGTAAAGTTCTTGCGTCAAGAAAATAAACGTTAAAAGTCAACCCCCCATGCGGTCCGGGGTCAAAGAGACCCCAACAAATTAAATGAAATTACATCTTTAAATAAGAAAAGGACACACGATACGTCCGTCGGTATAGCGTCGACTTTAATTAATTTAATTACTCCTATCTCTGTATTGCTAGAACTTTTTATTTTGCTTTTTAGAGAACACATAAATACGTTTTTACATTCGTTATAAAAATTTAAAAGGGGAATCATGTAAGGTAAGGTAAACTTTTTAGTATAATGATCAATCATGAAAAAGTATTCAGTTGATCAATGATTGAATTGGTAATTAAAAAGGTAACGTATACTCATGAGAGAAAATTTTATTTGAAGTAATTTGGTTACTAATATGTAACTTTCTCAGTCCACAACCCCGTCTTTTTATAACCGATTAGTTAAGCCAGAGTAATGTTTTTTAGTGCAAATTTGATGTGGCCTTTCAGAAAGCAGTGGTTAGGGCTGATTTAATTATTGTCTGCAATATTTTTTGACTGACTGTACATTTTTTAAAAGCCTAATAAAAATCGCTACCTAATTTTTATCCAGTTAAAATTCTAAAGACCATTAAAAAACGAACTATTCTTGTACAATAACAAATTTAAAATTCTACTCTTTACTATTTTTTAAAATGGCTGCCATAGAATGGCATAAAAATCTTAAAAAGAAACTAAGAGATACGTAAAACGTGCCGTGAATAGAGAGGTGCTTCTACTAAGGTGTCGCAGCACTTAATATCACTATGATAAAATTGAATTACGCCATGTCTTTACGTACATGGGGACCGATAGAAGAAAAAGTAATAAATATAATGGAGATAACTCTTAATTTATTTCCAGTCCTAAAAAACATATATTAAAACTTGACCGTTATTTGAAACCTTATATATTGAGAGCGGCCTTCCTTCTTTTCTGCTCTATACTTCCTTCTTTGTCTACCCTAATATTGCCGTCTCGCTCGCACATCTCCCCACCATCCACCCAGGCAGAGCGCGAGCTTGAGCCACGCGCGCTATCTCGTCATTGGCGTCCTGTTTTCTGCAACGGACGGTTGTGCCTAGCCTAGCCTAGGCACTCGTAAGTTATTTGTATATTTTATATACCTTTGTACCTTCTTAATTTATTAAAATAATGATATATGATTTTAACGGTTTTACCGTTCGATATTTCAATTTAATTTTGATATTTTATGTTCATGTCTTTGAACAACTAATTCTTAAATTATTTAATCTACCCACTTTTTATTGATAATTTTGCTTCTATTAATTTTTTATCCTTGGTTTTTCCTAGGTTAGTTGCTGTTTTGTTCACAGTTGAACATTAATATTTAAATTACATCAAGTGCTAACTGTATAAATCACAACGTGCGAATAGTGATAACGGATATTGCCCTGAGCAAAAATGATCTAAAAGGCAGCGTAACAATGGGTCGAGTAGTACTCTATAAGCTCCTCAAGTAAATCCAATGATATCTGATTATCGCATCTAAAATAAAATTAATAATGACCGCAGGCAGTTAAAGTGTCGGAAAGGTTAGTTGTGCCGTGAAGTGCCGTCTAAATAACATGTGTAACAATTTATTATATAGTTAAATATTTATGAAATTTGCCGCGGTAACAACTTTTGTTCTAGCATGTGTGTTACTAGTTACTTAAATAAACCTCTTTTGAGGTTCATGCAATGATGCGGTGATTCTAATTTAATAAAAAAGAATTGAAAGTGTTATGTAGTGAATCAGAATTATTACAACTTATTTGTACTGAAATTATTCAAATGAGGAATCGTGATCCGCTAACCAGAAGATTTCGCCTGCCATTTATGCTAGCCTAGTTACAATGCTTAAAAAAGGTTAAACATTTTAGCCTCTAATAAAAAGGATCAAATGCTCCTGCTTAGCAAGCTTGTCTGAACTGATCCATACACCAACCCGCGCAGGGCCAGGTGACTCAAAACATACCCGCGCAGGGTATTTTCGTGGATGTTGTGCCCGTACGCACATTCCCCATTATTATTAGCCCCGCGCAGGGGCAGGTGACTCAAATCATACCCGCGCAGGGTATTATCTTAGATCTTGTGCCCGTACGCACATTACCCATTACTATTAACCCCGCGCAGGGGCAGGTGACTCAGAACGTACTCGCGCAGGGTTTCTTGGATGTTGGGCTGGTACGCACATTCCCCATTATTATTAACTCCACGCAGGGGCAGTGACTAAAAAAAAAAAAAACAAAAAAAAAAAAAATGAAAAATGTGCTGGGTATTTATTCTCTTGGATGTTGTGCCCTTACTCCGTATGCACATTCCCCATAATAATCAACCCTTTGCAGGGGTAGGTGAGTTGAAATATACCCTCGCGTGTATTCTTTTGGATGTTGTGCCCGTACACCAATAATAGTTAACCTCTTGAAGGGGCAGATGAGTTGAAATGTAGCCTCGTGAGGTATTTTCCTGTATGTTAAGCCTGTACAAACATTCCCCATATTAATCAACCGCTTGCAGGGGCAGAAATATACACTCGCTGGGTATTCTTTTGGATTTTCTGCCCGTACGCACATTTTCCATCATAATTCACCTCTTACAGGGGTAGATGACTTGAAATGGACCCTTCAAGTGAATGTGGTTTCAAATACATCACAATGGACCCTCGCAGGGTCATTTGAATGTCGCGCCTCACGCATATAAATCTTGGCGTGACCTTAGAATACACTCTCGCAGGGTACTATGTTTGAATGGTGTGTCTCTACGCACAGTAATGATGAAAGGATTAAAAAGGCAGCGTGGTACGCACAGCAATTAATAAAAATTAAATGATTCTGCTTTGAAAACAGGTCAAAGCAGATTTTTAATCTAGCCCTGCCTCGTAGGGAAAAGGGACTCGAAATATATACCCTCAACGCAGGGTACTTTACCTAGATATTGTACCTCTTTTCACAATCGCCATCTAAATCAACCGATGCAAGGGCAGGAGATGAAATGTTCTGTCGCACAGTCTCTAATATGGCTAATAATATACCCACATGGGAATAGTTGGTTTTAAATGTACATTTGCAAAGTCCTATGCTGAGATGCCTCTACGCATATTTCTTTTATTGTCACAAATAACTTTATGCTACAAGCATAAAATCACATTGGCATCCACTTTCACCAGGCGATAACAAACACGTCTCAATATATAAGGTTTCAAATAACGGTCAAGTTTTAATAGAAGCGTTTTACCTGAAAATAAAACGCATATTAAATACTTACCTTATTTGAAACCTTAATTTTTAGTTCTGCCTGGTATTTCGACTCAATGACGAGATAGCGCGCGTGGCTCAAGCTCGCGCTCTGCCTGGGTGGATGGTGGGGAGATGTGCGAGCGAGACGGCAATATTAGGGTAGACAAAGAAGGAAGTATAGAGCAGAAAACAAGGAAGGCCGCTCTCAATATATAAGGTTTCAAATAAGGTAAGTATTTAATATGCGTTTTATTTTCAGGTAAAACGCTTCTATTAAACTCGTTTGTCAGGAAAATCTTTTCCAGAAAAGCCCATTTTGATAGGTCCTCAAGTTGTAGGAGTTAATTCGTATACGAGGTCTTTAGGTACTACATCTTATGCAAAACTACCTCGTTCCTAATTTTTCCACCAGTTAATTATCAAATCATTTTTGTTTTTACGGTCAATGTTTTCGCCCTTGAAAAGTCTTTTTACCCCCTTTTTGAAGAACTCCATATATCGTAAAAGCAAAAAATCACTTGCTCCGCCTGCTGCGTGAAAGAAGAACAAACAAAAATACTTACGCTCATATTAATAGGGTATAAAAAACGATAGCTAGGTTTAGAAAATATGGATACAAAGAAATATAAAACAGAGGGCCAATTAAAAGTTTTTACGGATATTTGAACGAGAAAGTAAACGACTAAAGAGTGCACATTATTATACCTACCTACACTATACAAAAAAGGTAAATTATAGAATAACTTTTAAATATAGGATAAAACACAAATTACTAAATTATCACAAATGAACTCAAAGCTTTTCTGTCGACGCTACATAAACTGGTAAGCTTTCGATTCAACGCGAGTCTTTTAGCAGTATTTTAAATTACGTTGAAAATATTGATTCATTTGACAGCAAAGGTAGTTTGTAAGTTTTTTTGCTTGTTTTTGCATATCCAGTGTTTTTCAAAAACGGGTAGTAAATTATACAAGTTCATATAAAGGCTTATTTGATTTGGAGTAGAATTAGTACATAGATAGATAATTGTATAACATCATCATCATAATTATATCGGCCTAAAGATTTCCACTGCTGAATATAATCCTCAAGCACCAAGTATCAGCTCAAAATAAGTTACTCAAAAATTCATACCAAATTTTTTCTTCCAAGTTTATTGAAATAAAATCGTAACCAACATGTCACTGTTTAATGAAGTTGCGCCTAGTACCAAAAAAGTGGATTACTGCATGTATATACACTTTCCGTTATACCCTGTATAGGTTCCTGATAAATCGAAGGCATCCGAAGAAGGTTTTTCCTCCAAACTCTATGTAAACGCTCATTCTAAGGGGAGACTTATCCTGCTTATGTGTGTTCTAGCGCTTGTACAACGGACAGTGTTCTGAAGAATTGTCCTGATCACCACTGCTACCTTCTACCATTGCGACCCTCGCCATCGACGGGGAGTCCATCCTGACACATTGGAACCAAAATGGTTTCGTACTTTGCGGCATCAACGGAGCTTCCTTCCGCGGACGCTCAGACTGGAATGCCGTGGTTTTCCCAATGGAGTACAGTATGAGGTTCTTCAAAAAGGGTGTGAAGAGATTTTTGCAGGATCAACAACGTGATACCCCTGAGGTTGCAAGCGTCCATAGGCTATGGTAACCGCTTAACATCAGGCGGGCCCTATGCTTGTTTGCTACCTTAGTGGTATTTAAAAAAATCGCTGTAAGATAAAAATGTAAGATGATGTTTTTTTTATTTTGAGTTGGTTACAGAGTTGAGTTAGTTCACAAAGGTGGATAAAATAAACCCTTGAAAATTTGGATACTCTTTGGTAAGTAACCCTGTGTACAATAAATACGGCTAAATGTTAAGAAAAAGGCTTCCAATGTGCAAAAACTATGTAATTGTCTCGTCCACACTAGCACAGCAATTAAACTTTTTGCCGCGTCTCACGGTGCGCCGACAATTGCTTTTGCTCTTGAGAGTTAAATGATTAAAAAAGTTTAAGATACAACGGGACGCTGACTAAAAAATATATACTGAAAATGTCTGAAGTCTACAAACGGAGAGCAGTTTCTTTTAGTTTTATCTAAAAGGTAAAATTAGTGTTTACTTGCTAATTTCTAATGCTCGTTTTCACTTGCAAATTAGAAAATACCTTACCCATGTCAAAATGAACGGTTTTGCAAATCGAACAATAAACTCCACCGAGAAAGTGCTCTGATTGGTTGAGCAGTGTTTTTTTTTTATTTGTCGGTTATGTTATTATCATCATCATCAGCCTATAATGTCCCACTGCTGAGTACAGGCCTCCTTTCACAAATCAGGGTGAAAGGGAATGGGCGTACTCCACCACGAAAAAAAAAAAAAATTTTGAAATACCACTAGCCGGTCACCCATCTAGATAACGACCACGACGGTGGTAGCTTAACTTGCCGTTCCATTAAGAACGGCTTATCATGCTACACCAGGAGCGCTCATTATTATCTGTGCAAAATCACGTACCTACTGCGGAAATGGAATGCTCGGTAATCCTACTCTACGGGGTTTTTTCCTCGATGATTTCACATGACGCGTTAGAAATCTCCTGGGTATTCTCCAGGTTTATGAGACGTTGAGTCTAACCTAGTCATAAACAAGGTATTATTGGTATGTAGGTAAACAATTGTATAATTCTGTCAAATAAAACAAATCAACAGATAGGTACCAAATAGAAAAGTGGTACACCCATGACAATTTAAAAAAATATAGGTTGTATGTAACTTCAGCGAGCTATGGAACGAGCTATGCTCGGAATTTCTCTACGAGACATGGTCCGAAACGAGGACATTCGTAGGAGAACAACAATTACCGATATAGCTCGTAGAGTTAGTAAGCTGAAGTGGCAATGGGCAGGCCACATCGCTCGGCGAACCGATAACCGATGGGGAAGGAAGGTTCTCGAGTGGAGACCACGTACTGGAAAGCGCAATGTGGGACGACCACCCACCAGGTGGACCGATGACTTGGTCAGAGTCGCTGGGCTCCGTTGGATGCAAGCGGCCCAAAACCGCTCCAAGTGGAAGTTAATGGGAGAGGCCTATGTTCAGCAGTGGACATCCTTAGGCTGATATGATGATGTAACTTCAAAGACATCAAACTTGAGGAAAATGTAAGAAAATTACTGTTTAACATTCACAGAACGCGTTGTGAGATAAGTGAACGCTCATATTCACGCCGGGGACGAGGGCGTAGGTACCGATGCTGGTTACTTATAAATTATTGGACGCAATAAAATTATAATTCTTTCGCTTCGCAGTGCCACTGCTACGTGATTTTTGTAGAAATTATTTTTAAGTAGTAGATTGCTGCAAATTTTATAATTCGAGTTTGCATTTTTAGTTCAAAAAAAGAATAGGTTTCAGGCGCCGCCGATCCCACAGAGATAGTTCTAGAGTTCTGAGTTTCGCGTTCACTGTAATCTATGCGGCTCGTTTAAAAGTAAGAAATTCAAAAATTCTAAATCATTATTCAAATAGACCTTCGCAGGCACTTATGAAAAGTCTGACTCTAATACTCTAATACCGGTTCGGAAGGTTGCATTTGCTGAGAAGAGCCGGCAATAAACTCAGCAATTAAGTACTCTTTTCAAAACAAGCTTAGATTCATTACATAATATTTACATTCTAATCGCACTGAAAACAAGAAAAGTGATGACGTGTGATCGGTAGCGAATATTGCAGAACTCTTGACTGCTTGCTGTGTGTACAATAGTGAATGCGGAAAGCAGCCCCCCTAGACAAGATGGTTATCGACAATCGTCATCGTTAGTAAACGATCAACCTCTGTATGGGATAATAGATTAAAAATCACGTTTTTTTTTTTTTTTATACCACTAATGTGGCAAACAAGCATACGGCTCGCCTGATGGTAAGCAGTTACCGTAGCCTATGGACGCTCGCAACACCAGGGGTATCACTCGCGCGTTGCCGACCCTGAAGAAATCTCTTCACGCCCTTTTTGAAGAACCCCATGCTGATATTTCGATTTGAAATTTCAAACCCATACAAAGGTTGATCGTTTACTAACGATGACGATTGTCGATAACCATCTTGTCTGGCCCAGAACTCTAGAACTCTGGCTGTGGAATCGGCTCCTAAGTGAATTATAGCGAAGTAGGTACTGTCGCAAATGAGATCTGCTTGAATAATGATTAACCCTATTCTCTGTTTGAATGTCTTTCATAGCATTTGTGATTGTGCGGGCCATTCGGAAGTGGGCCATAAAGACAAGACTCGAAATAATTGTCCTCAGTCAATTAAAAATCAACAAATATCGTAATTTAATGAAAATATACGATACATGTATCATCATTGGGAATGCTTCAGATTTATCATATTAATACCAATTTGCAATTATCATTGGAATATTAATCGTTACTGTGTTTTTTGCTCATTAAAATAATTATTTTGTCGTTAAAATTGCAGCGGTGGCTTAAAAGACGATAATCGAATTAATAAATGACCGTTAATTTATTTGTTTTTAATTACGTTTTGATTGGATTTCTTGTGACTATAATTTTATATATTGACTAGCAGGCCCCCGCGGTTTCACCCGCGAACGGTTTGATTTTTTTTGCGTGGAACACTAATTATTTTTACAGCCAATTATACACAACAATTGTTTAAGACGCGTCACGGGAAAGCAGGTGTCATTTCTGTGCAGTGAAGTCTTTATAATTTTCGATTTCTACGTCCAACAATGATTTCACCGTCGAGTAATCCTCGAAAAGCGGGAACCTGTCACGCGCGGAACATTCAATCTTGGGCTAAAAATCGGGTCGTCTGGCAACGCTGATACAAATTCACAAATAACATACAATTTACAGTTTCACTGCTCTCATAAAAAAATATCATAATACCCAAACTTTTTTGGCCTCAACGGCACTGAGGTCAAACAATAACAATCTGTAAGCTAGATAGGGACAAAGAAATACGTTTAGTCTTGCTCACACATACAAGTTTTGACATATGCGTATCTTGGCCTGTCTACCTGTAATTCTACGTCTACGGTGCAATGCTCTTCTTCTTCTTCTTATTTTTAATTTTGGCAACCAAGCCCAAATTAGGGCTCATTTCTGCCAGTGTCGAGTTATATTATAGTTTCCAGTCACAATAAATCACTTCACATTATAGACCTCAGTCAGTCACCGTCCATAAAAGTCATGTTTTACTACAATGGTGGTCATTGTAGTAAAACTCTACACGGACTTTTTGAGACAACTTGAAAAGTCACGATACCCATAATTCATTTCATTTCACTTCACTGGTGCACATGGATGATCTTTATTGGGTAAAATACCACCAAAAATACACAATAAAACTCAAAATACACAAATTTATGAAAATAAAAATGTAAATGCTACGTCACTCTGCAAGTTCCCGCCAAAAAGTCCGCAATGCTCTTTAAAATTGGAATGTCAAATATAAAAGAATATTTAAATCAAAAGCACTAAGGAGTAATGATATCAACTTCGATGCAAATCACCCCTAAAATACCTTTTAATCCCTTTTTTATCCCGTTTGGCGATGAGTTTCAATAAAATATGAAACACGTCTTCCATCAATTCTGTTAAAGAATGTTTATGCAAAATTTTAAGTAGATCGGACCAAGGAATCACGTTGTCCCATACAAACTTTGCCCCCTTTTTTCATCCCCTTAGGGGTAGAATTTCGGAAAATCCTTTCTTATCTGATGCCTACGTCCTAAAAACAACACACCCTCCAAGTTTCAGGTCTCTACGATCAGCGGTTTAGGCTGTGCGTTGATTGTCAGTCAGTCATTCAGGACAAAGCATTTTATATGTATAGATTACTGACGAATGATATACAAGAACAAGGTCACAAGTAGGAAGTCTAGTAAGATACTCTTTGGTAACGTAATGAAAATGTATCTGCTATATAAAAAAAAAATTACAATAATATTATTATTATACTTACCTACCTTCTTCTATTCTATTGCATATAATTTTACGTATCTAACTCAGTACTCAGTCAGTGCTCTCTAAAATCCTAAACTATATTTTGGTTTATGTCAGTTTCGAAGTAAGTTTAGATGGGTAAGGGCCGACACACACTACGCAAATAGAGCGGCGCCCATGGGAGCCATCCGTTACGGGCGAATGGCGGCGGTTAGGACGCGCGCACACAGGGATGCCACTTTAATTGACTGTGGCATGGCTTAAATTTTATTAATGCATTCTGAATTTGAAATTTGTGTTCGAATATAGATTTTATAATTATCCATTGTTTTTTTTTCATACAAAGAGGAAACGCTGCTGGGGACTTAAGTTAGATTCTTCATGTTGAAGAACTATTACTATAAGACCAACACTGAAACACGAATAAAAAAAACGCATTTGTTCTGGTTAACTAACTTAACGTTAGCTTAAAAACGCCATCTCAAATAACCATAACATTTTCATAGAAATTCCATTACATATTTTCAAAAATTATCATTCGATTCCAGAGTTACTCTGCGAGCTATGGAACGGGCTATGCTCGTAATTTCTCTACGTGACAGGGTCCGAAATGAGGACATTCGTAGGAGAATGAAAACGACGGACATAGTTCGTTGAGTTAATCAGCTGATGTGGCAATGGGCGGGCCACATCGCTCGAAGAGCCGATAACCGCTGGGGAAGAAAGGTTCTCAAGTGGCGACCACGTACTGGAAAGCGCCGAGCGGGACGACCTGGTCAGGGTCGCTGGGCGCCGCTGGATTCAAGCGGCCCAAAACCATTCGAAGTGGATGTCAATGGAGGACATGGACATCCATATGATGATGATGATCATTCGATTTTCAGTTAATACTTTCGCGAAAACAATTTCTACAAAAAAAACCGGCCAAGTGCGAGTCAGACTCGCGCTTCGAGGGTTCCGTACAAACCTGTAGGTATATAAGTAAATGGTAGTTTAAACCTGAGTATTTGATATGAATTTCAATTTTTACGTATTAAAAAAAAACTTCTTACTAGATCTCGTTCAAACAAATTTTCGTTGGAAGTTTGCATCGTAATGTACATCATATATTTTTTATAGATTTATCATTCTCTTATTTTAGAAGGGGGGGGACACTATTTTACCACTTTGGAAGTGTCTCTCGCGCAAACTATTCAGTTTAGAAAAAAATCATATTAGAAACCTCAATATCATTTTTGAAGACCTATCCATAGACAACCCATACTTATGGGTTTCATTAAAAAAAAAATTTTGAGTTTCAGTTCTACGTATGGGGAACCCCCAAAATGTAATGTTTTTTTTCTATTTTTGTGTGAAAATCTTAATGCGGTTCACAGAATAAATCTACTTACCAAGTTTCAACATTATAGTTCTTATAGTTACGGAAAAAAATGGCTGTTACATACGGACGGACAGACAGACATGACGAATCTATAAGGGTTCCGTTTTTTGCCATTTGGCTACGGAACCCTAAAAATATAGAACAATCAAATAACCATTTCAACATTATAACTGCCTGTAAGCAAAATGTAAGCATCACAACTTTTAAGAGATGCGTTAGAAACTCGTATAGCACCGAAAATATTCATCGCAGTATCTCGTTACAGCTTTTATGGCGACCGTAAAACGTAAGAGGGAGTTTGGAGTCCGCGAACGACTTTACACTACATTGTACCAGTTGTAAAATTACAATGTCACTATGATACATTACGATTGATGTAATTTTGTATGTTAATAGCCGTGTAAAACCATAGCGTATGCTTTGTGGAGTTAATTGATTTTTATCTTTAAAAGATGTAGACCGTGTGTTGAAAATCGGTTGTTATTTATTATTATTTTTCCCATCTCAATCTATCAATATGCGTGGGGAGAGAGGGCGGGCGTGTCGTGTGACTATAATATTTTTTTTTTTTATTTTTTTTATCTTTTGTAATATTTTTTTAAATTAAGTAACTTGACAGATTACTTTTTATTACCTACCTACTGACAATATTACTTTTTAATAAGTATGGGAAAGTCATAAATTGTTGCCTTAAATTATATTTTTAATTATCAATAATTAAAAAAGAATGAGATAGAAGGAATGAGTTCACTCACGTAGCCGCGAAGCGTAGGTAGGTATCTCTTTTCCAAATGTAGTGAAATCCAAATAAATCTCAAGAAATCGGTCACGCATTAAAAAGTCATCCCCAGATAGTATGTCGTTCCTTAATTTATTCACAGATATGCATCTGGTAGTGAACGGTCGCCGTAAATAAGTCACTCGCACAACGGGATGCTGTCATTTTTTTCTCCAACACACGCTTTTGAGTGAATAATGAGTTGAACTGTACATTATGTCACACAAACCACTTTATAACTTATTACATAAATATTAAGATTAAAATTAGTAATACGTATCAATTTTTTTTCAAATTAAAATGAAATGGTAGTAGAATTGGTGGACTATTTAATCGCGTCATATTTTAATTAGCTTTTGTATGAAAAAAGTATGTCGCAAAAAGTTTAAGTATTTTTTATTATTATTATTATTTATGAAAAGAAATACATTCGATTACTGAAAATAACAAGCAGCCATTATTAGAACGAAAATTAACCATATGTATTACTACTAATTATAAAAATAATTAAAATTAAGGCGGGAACACATCGCCGTCAACACCCGTTTTGCCCAGTTCCTGTTAATGACAGTTGTATGATTTATTTGACAGAATGCACTTAAGCTAGGTTTACACTAGATACGAGTGGTTTGTTGGGCTAACTATTTATTTGCTTGTTATAACGCGATTTTTGAATTTCGATTCAATCTGTGAAACTAGATCAAAACATAATATACAGTTGTATACGTACCCATATAAAGCGAGTGAAAATATTGTATTTTGATATTGAATGATATTGATATTTATTTTTGCATTCTATATTTGAAATATATTTTCGAATGAAACTGAATAAAATTATAATAAATAAACACAAACAGTTATGAATCATGTTCCAATGGGAAAGAAACCTCATGAAAAATAAGATTGGCTTTTAAGATTGGTTATTTTGCCAATCACCAATCTTATATATACAATTTTCGTGTCACAATTTTAGTTACCTTACTCCTCCGAAACGGCTTTACTGATTTTTACCAAATTTTATATGCATATTCAGTAGGTCTGAGAATCGGCTATTATCTATTTTTCATACCCCTAAGTGGTAAGGGTAGGCACCACGCGAAGGAAGCCGCGCCGGTCAGCTAGTAAATTATATAAAAAAAGCTAGTTTGGGAAAAAAACAGACAATGAATTTGAAAAATAAGTCTAGACTGTATAGCTCAGACCTTTGCCTGCCTTTTGGCGAATATCATAAACAACAAGCTAGCTGGATACATAAATTCACGCGAGTTTGCAGAAATTAATGAAGTTTTGTATGAAATAGTGTATTGTAGCATCATAATAATTATGATCTCCTTTTATCGTTAGATTATTTAGTAAAAACATATTATTTGATTTTACATGTTTTGTACACTAATTAAACATCACTTTATCTTGTAGGTACACTAAACTACCTTGTTGTTTTAATCCTTAAACTAAACAGTGTACACGCAGCGTTAATTATTGAGACCGGGTAGCTCTGCTATTTGTCGGCGTCTAATTTGAGCAGTTGACATCAACTCTTGTTGGTAGTAGTGAGACTACGAACTATTGGGAATTATCCCCTTATTATCGTAGTTTATTATTTGCCAGTGTTTTATAAGATTTCAGAGAAAGCTAAAAGAAAGAAAAAGATTTATTCGAGATAACACACAGCATTACATTAATGACTATACATTACAAACAATTTAAAACTACACAAAAATGTAATGTTGCATGATGCCAGGAATAGGTTTCGCCCGAGTCAGCAATGTGTTTAGGTTAGAAAACTAACCCTGGCGCTTGTTTTCAGTCGAGGCCCACGTCCATGATGACATCACGTGACACAGTAAAAAAAAATACAATAAATAAGTTATTGTTAAAAAAAAAATGTATTAAAAATGCTAGTGTACAAAATATCAAGTCAATTCGACAACTGTAAGTGGGTGAAATTTGACCATCAAGATTCCTCCCGAACAAACGTAGTTACATACATACATACATAGCAAGCTAAAAATAAAATAAATGTAAGTAAAAATATAGGTTATTTGTGTTTTCAAATACAAAATGAACCATTTCGATTATATAAGACCAGACCGTCCCACGGTTTCACCCTGGTTTCTGAGAGATATGTGGAGATATGTTGGTTGGTGCTGATTCTGTTGTTTACAACTAAACTTATTTAGTCTCACTATATCTCTTTCTAACAAAGAACATAAGAAAAGGATGGAAGCAATGTAGTCCTGTCAAATTAGTTCAATGCTTTCGTATAGTTTCAATGGTTACGTCTATTTAACCGCAAATTTAAACGGAAAAGACTAATTTGACAGCTTTAAATATTTTCTATTCTTTTCAATAACGTTTGTAAGAAAGAGATGTGATTTGATTAAAATTAGTTTAGTGCGATTTACAACAGAATCGACACCATTGTTTTTCCGGGATAAAAAGTATCCTATGCGTTAATCCAGAATATACCCTATCTGTGTGTCAAATTTCATCTAAATTAATTCATTGGTATTCGTGAAAGAGTAACAAACATCATTACCAACTTTCACATAGTATTAAGTAGGATAAATTTGGAATTATGTTTATTTATTAAAATTTTAGTGGCATCTTTTTAGTAGTCTCACTATTCTGGTATTTTTATTAGCCTAATTAGTTCCACGTGAGGATAGATACATGGTTAAGGAGGGAATAACTCATAAAATAGATTCTTATTTACATTAAATTTAATAATAGATTATGAGTTTATTATTTATTGAGTTATTTACTTTACCAGTTCATAATATATATTACTGTTTCACGAAAAATAGTAACTACGTACTATTATATTTTTGTTTGAATACTAGTTTTTTACAATTTCTTATTTTTGCGTACTTTCTAAAAGTATCGTCATGATATAAAAATGATCATATATAGACTGTATCTTTCTCACAAACATAGTATGAAACGTATTTTACTTACGGAATTACGGATTCTACATTTATACCCCACAACATGGGGACACATTATTTAAAATAAATTGAGGCACTCATTTAAAATTTCGCCCAATTTATAAGCTCAAAACATCGTGTCCGGTTTAAAAGGAATTTTATTAGGTGTCATTAGTTCATATTTTAACATTAAAAAAAGCAGGGGTCCTATTCGTCCTCCCTGCGGGACACCGGGTTGGACGGTGAGATTTTTTTCATATACGCGCACGTAAATAGCCTTGTTATGGGCCAGCTGTGAATTAAATTGGAATCATGTCGGTTTAATAATGAATTTGTAAGTAGGTGTTTTGTTTTTTTACTGAACCACTGTGGTAAATGTAGTCGATTGCTTGTGTATGGTGGTAATTGATGTAGTTTGTGTTATTTGGTTTGTGTTCGTATATTTTCTATTTGAATTGGCGCTTGTTGATAGATATTGATGTCGGATGATTATGTTTTTATATTATTCTAAATCGTTATTTAAAACATCCCAGGTTTTTAGGTATCTTTGAACAAAGGTTATTATTTGTGAGTTTTCTTGTTCACTTAGTGCCGGCCTACTCTATAGACAAAAAAACATTATGAACTATAGACAAAGTTATTATGCACATAATCTTAAACCATCATCTTATCACCATACCCGAGACATTCATACCTTGAGAACTCTTTTAGAGGTAATTTATTCTAACAACAATTGTCGGCACCCAAAAGGCTGTCACGTTTGACAAACTCATAACTTTAGGCGACACGTCCATCTTTCGGTTGTATTGTAACATAATACTTACACTCCTTGACATGTTAACTCTGGTTATCACCGGTTTGATCCAGATACAACAGATTTTTTTTACCGAAAGGATCGTGCGTGTGGAGGAAAAACATTTTGTTTTACTATAGATAGGCTCGTGGTGTTGATGATGATTTAATTATAATAATATAATTTCTACAAAAATAAAGAATAAAACCGAAGGAAATATGATATGTGGTCACTTTAGTAGCTTTGACTTCAAAAACGCCCAAATAAGCTTTAACTTTGTTAAAATTATGAAAGAAAATAGAAAAGATTCATAAAGAGTGACCATTCGTAATGATAAAACCAAAGTTAAAACTCGTGTCAGTGAACAAAATAGTAGAATGGTTACATTTGGTATTCATCCAGCGCCTCTCTCGGATAACCAGAATGTATCAAAGAAGATATAATGTATATCAATTCTATAACAGATCAGACAAGTCTTTGAATTGTTTTTTCTAAACAGACTTAAAATGAGCGGTCACTTCAATGAAATCATTTTATGTGTATGTAATTTTTACGTTTTTTTTTGCAAAAAATATTTAGTGTGTTAATAAAATACAATTAAATTAAATTATAATGGATCTGTAGACTTAGATAATCAATGATATTGTATGTTTCATTTTCGCCACCTTCAGGTTTTTAAGAACTAACTCACATAGTCCTTTGACACCCCACTGTGCGCTTGTCAGAATGTGGTACCCCTCCAATTCGCTTCTTAGATCAGCTACTGGTACGACGTTAAATATAGCCAGCTACTCTGTATTTTTGAATACATATATGTATGACTTTTGTCATAACACATCACACTGGTAACCTATTGACTGTATGTGTAATTTTTTATAAAGTAAACAAATAAGTTGATTAAGGTTTAATCAATCAATGGACAAAAAATAAGTTATTTATCAGATATTTGTTACGAATAAATATAATTCTACCTATTCCACTTTCTCTTTTCATCCTATTTTATTCACAACACTCGATAAGTTTGCACCCTTAGGGGCCAAGAAAGCCCTTCCTCAAACTTCTTACGAAATTATTTGAACAAGACTTCTGTGGAAACGTAAGGGGTGCAAGCAAAACTGCTCCCTCCGGAGACGAATTTAGCGTTTAACAATGTGATGGATTTGGATACGATTGATAAAGTCGATTTTCGTGTGTAGCAATAAAAAGAATGGGAATGAAATAGGAGGTTCCGCTGTCAGTACTTAAGGAGTGACTGTCGGCGTATGTGAGACAAATACAAAATGTAAAGTTGCGAGTCAGTATGCAGTTTTTTCCATTAGGTTTACTCATTTTTCACGATATTCCATTTGATGCTATTTTAGTGTTGTCACTATCAGAGACAATGATAATTACGTCAATATCAGATTTGTTCAATGAAGTTAAGATCAGATTTGTGAAACCCCTATTCATTTCCTAACTCCTCCATTATGTGTTCCTTAATCTTCTCACCACTTAGTATTAGTTGTCTCGTAGATGATAATTTAAATCAATAAGTACCTGCTCTATATAAGGATCCATAACACAAAACCACTACAACACCCTAAACTTCGTGAATAAATGGAAGATCGTTTCAAAAGCACGAACAGCAACGCCTCCAGCGAGCATCCGCCATTTCTCACCGTTACTTAATTTGAATATCTTCCTAACAGTATAATACCCTATTCGCGACAGATCGAACGATATTATTGTTCTATGGGCGAATGCAAATGAATTTCGAGTGGCAACGTGTCGTGAGAAAGAGATCAGGGAGGATATTTTCAAGTCGTTCGAAATCGTACTACCAATTTTACTTGTTTTCCTGCTTCTCTTTTGCTACAATGTTTGAATTCCTATGCGATTAGGAGAGAAGTCGATTCTCGAATTTTAATGGATCTATGACAAGTGGTTCTACGTATAGATCTTATTTTTTTTTATATAACCTTAAAAACATTCGATATGATAAAACAGTTTCCCAAAAAAAAAAGTATCTATAAATTTTTCCCAAAACGACTATCTTGGAATAACGTGTAATTAGCAGTTGCAGCACTTTTTAATGTATTTAATGATTATTACAATCAGAGTGGTCGATAAGCAGATTATTATACCGCATCATATTTCGATGGAAATTCGAGTGACACAGTTATTGACACCGGCTAGCCGTTCCCACGCAGCGATTCGGTTAACCCCGTGTTAACCCTGAGATGGCGCGAAAATGCTAACAGCGATGGACCTCTCTGACCTGATGGTAGGGACCATGGACAATTGGGTAGCAACTTCTTTGGTTATACGGGTTAGGTTATTGCCCGATCCGATGTAGATTCAGATTTTAATGATGGGTTTTGAATGACTAATGAGGCAATTTTGAAGATGCTGGTGTTCTTAAAATTTTATTGGTACATGCGGAAAGTTGTGACAGATTATGACTATTTGTATGTTGGCGAAGGGTCAATTAATGTCCAGTTTTATAATAATTAATGTAAAAATGTCTATTCTAAGTAGATGATAATAATTAGAAGAATACGAAGAAGTAGATAGAACAGAAGACGTATATGTAGTAGGCTTGCTTTAAACGTGGATGATTTGGCCAAATATAATACACAATCTAGAAGTGAGCTATCACACAGACGAAGGAGGAGAAGGAGGGAGGCTTATATTTACGACGTGGAGTTGCAGGAACACATGCAGATACTTGGACAGATCAGCTCAATACTCTAGACGCACGGCACTCATATTTTTTCTTTTGTCAATTAAACAAAACAATACGAGGATATCGTGTGTTGAAAATCCGCGTGACGTCGCGTTAGAGTACACATTTTACTCTAAAGCGTCACGAACGGAGTGGGGCTCCTGAACTTTGACTCGCATTATCTTTTTCAATTTTTAATGATTTGGTAAAGCAAAAAATACGTGTCAAATATTTTTTGAAAATCTAACTGAAGTACTATATAGTTTTTTTTTGTATCTAGGAATCATCCGTATTATTGGGCAGTCGAACACTGTAAAATTACTCCAAGACCTTATAACCTCATTGGGTAAACCCTAAGAATATTTAAATAGAAGAAAGAAGTTCTAGTATCAATTGCATCATGCATGATTGGTCACAGACCGAAGATTTACTATTGAGATAAACAGGCTTCCTCCATTGCATGTTGATGAGAAAATTGCAATGGTGATTAGCGAGATCTGTTGTGGGATAAACTACAGGATGTCACACTATTAGAATTATGATGATGGAAGTAACGGATTTTGCTTCATTAGAGATCAACAACTATGCCTTTTCTTTGATGTTCTGAAAATTATGATAAGACCTTTTCCAGTATCAGACTTTGGTATAATCAAATTGGCTTTGTTTGTAAATTGGAAGCATAATGTGGAATACAATTTTAAACCATCTTCGATATCACATAAGAGTTATTATCCTCTAATGTGAACGTGAATAGTATATCCATTAGTTTATATTTTCAGAAAGGCAAGCGTAAACGAAACCCATGAATTCCCTGTTAAAAAGCACCGCGCCGAGATTGTATACTTTTGTTCTGTAGTTTTTACAGAAAAAATCCAGTGTTTTTAATCTGCATGCCTTCACAACTCCGCTCCTTTTCAGCTCCGGGCCATTTTAATCTATTTTCCGCTATGCACAGACGGACAAACAAAAACTGGCTTTCACAATTGCGACTACAAAGTAATTTAGTTGAGAATTATTGAATTTGTGGCTGTGGAAAAATGGCTGACAAACAAAAGAGAAATATCTCTTTGTGGTGAGCTACGTGACATGTGACTCTAACGTTTTTAACTCGTGGATTGATGTTATTTTTTATTTTCCAGGTGTATTTGTGTTACCAGACAAGTATTTTGTTCTATAAAAACAACTCGACGGGCCAGTTAGCGAGGATGGTTAAGATTCCACCTATCATTACGTACCTATTTCCCATATTTTTATTGATATTTTGTATAAATTTAAATATCTGATAGCGACTCCGGCTTTGCCTTTTTATTGCTTAAATTAACTAATATATTTATATGGATAGGGATTAAAAGCATACCGGCCGAAATACCTTTGCAAAGAACACAAAAACTTTTTTCGAGAATCAATCTGTCTATGAGTGAAAATTGTATCAAGATCTCTACAGTAGTTTCTGAGATTAGCCTAAACAATCTCGGTAGACTATGAATTATTTAGTCTTAATTATGATGGACGTATTATGTTAGTATAGTAATGCCGGCTAACGATCCCAAACTAAGTAGAGCTTGTCCTATGGAAAGCAGATAACTGATATACTACTTTTTGTTTGTAAATACATACTTTAATATACATAATTACACCCAGACACAAGACAAACAGACCACGACCACCGGCGCGATAGGTGGAATCTTAACCAATTGCGCCAACTGGCCCGTCCTTTTTTTTCATTTCACATAAATCCATAGATCATGGACACATTCGTGTTTATAATACAGCCTCGTCAAATGCGTATAAATCTTTAGCATTGCAGTATTCTGTGGTCATGACACAGCCGGGCTTGTCGGTCGGGTCGAAGCGCACCCCCGGGCGAACACGCCCGGACATGGGCTGTTTCTAAACAGGACACTGATGTCATTATTCTAGGAAAGGGCGGAGAGGACATTTCTATGCTGGAACTGCCTTATTTCGGCTTATGGCTGGGATGTGGTTTAAAATTGGAATACTTTTCTTTTAAAATTATAATTGGTTGACCTCCTAGAGAGTTCTATCTATTATAAAATCTATGAGAGCCGTGTGTTACCTTTGGCCACATTATCACTTATCACTGCGACATTCTGGTCAAAATGCAAGCCGATCTAAAGGTGGATTCCCTCGGTCCGCGGGTATACATTGCACGTATACCTTTGATTTTGATTCATATATGTATAGCAATATGGTATATTTTGAAACCGACCCTAAACTCAACAGTATATACAATTCACTCAAACAGTATCAATAAACAAAAGCATATACATAAACGCACCAGTAAATCAAACGTTACCATTGTTAATTTGCTAAGCTCGCTCTCAGTTTCCAGAATAAGCTCCTGGCATCAAAAGCTGTATTGTGGATTTTGACGACCAATAACTATGTGGAGCATGGACGTTTCCGAACAATGGCCGACGGAATTTCAATCAAATACCTTGTTTACCAACATTTAATACCTGGAAAATTTAATATTTAAATATTTAACAAAGTAGTAAGGTAAAGTGGGGAATAACACAGTAAAATTTGCGGTACGATGCTTCTATTTGTCAATTGATTGAACTGTATACAATAATTATTACAACTGTTTCCTGCGAAGTCTGTAGCTCAAAATTCTGAGAATAATAAATAGTTTCTACATTTTTTTTATTGAGGCTAACAGCTTCAATAAACATATAAATAAATAAAAAAAGACAATAACAGATCTTCACTAAAACTTGGGGCTCTACCGCGTAACTTTGGTGGTAATCATAACGAACACCATTAATGAATTTCATCCAATCAGGGCCCACGAATGGTCAGCGTCATACGGAGTGCGCGTCATTGGTTGAAATAATTAATGGTGTTAGTTACGATTACCACTAAAGTTACGCGGTAGAGCCCCTGGTCACTGAATAATTGGGCTTTCAACTTTCTTCAATTCTCTGTGCACTGGTGAGGCACTTATGAACGTTAAGTTGGTACATACAGTTAAATTTACCACCGGTTCGAATACACTTAAACTGAGAGCTATAATATATATTATAGCTACGTCTGTGATGGGCTTTACATAAGCTTACTTATCACACCATCAAAATAAAACCGGCCAAGTGCGAGTCAGACTCGCGCACCGAGGGTTCCATACAAACCTGTAGATATATAAGTAAATGGTAGTATAGACCTGAGTATTTGATATGAATTTCAATTTATGACGTATTAAAAAAGAACTACTTACTAGATCTCGTTCAAACCAATTTTCGGTGGAAGTTTGCATGGTAATGTACATCATATATTTTTTTAGTTTTATCATTCTCTTATTTTAGAAGTTACAGGGGGGGGGACACACATTTTACTACTTTGGAAGTGTCTCTCGCGCAAACTATTCAGTTTAGAAAAAAATTATATTAGAAACCTCAATATCATTTTATTATATCAGTTATCTGGTTTCCATAGTACAAGCTCTGCTTAGTTTGGGATCAGATGACCGTGTGTGAGGAATGTCCCAGAATATTTATTTATTTTTGAAGACCTATCCATAGATACCCCACACTTATGAGTTTGATGAAAAAAAAAAATGAGTTTCAGTTCTAAGTATGGGGAACCCCCAAAATTTATTGATTTTTTTTTTTTATTTTTGTGTAAAAATCTTAATGCGGTTCACATAATACATCTACTTACGAAGTTTCAACAGGAAGCAAATGACGAATCCATTGGCTACGGAACCCTAAAAACCAGCACCGAAATCGTCTAACTAAATCACATCAGCCGTCCTCTATGATATTACCAGCTATTATGTCAAAGCCTAAGTGGAAAATAAACATTGTCTCCATTGTAGCCGGTACGGTACGACGTGACTTAAGCACTTGATGCTGTATAATCCTCGGTGAAAGCTGGAGGCTTGTTGTCTGCGGTGCTCCTTATTTTATTTGATGCCATTCGTATTATAAACGTTGTCGGCATTGTATGGAATGGTACACTTTTTTTTTTTTTTTTATACGACTAAGTCGGCAAACAAGCTTACGGCCCGCCTGATGGTAAGGGGTTGCCGTAGCCATATATACGCTTGCAACACACGAAGCATCGCTCACGCGTTGCCGACCTTTCCCCCCTCCCCAATGAGCTCTGGCGACCTTACTCACGCGCAGGAACACAACTTTACACAACATAAAGTCATTTAGCTGCGGTATTCTGTAAGGTGGAGTTACTTCCCCTGTCGAGCTGCTCTTTGAGCGAATTAACGCTACGCTCTACCTCTCTTAAAACTGATTTGAAAGTGATTGTTTTGTTTCTCGTTTTGAACTCGAATCTATGTTCTAATAATGGAGATTTAAGTCATTTGTCTGATTGTTCTTCTGGTTTAAATATACCAATCTGAAGGTTTCATGGGTCAACAGTTATGAGATCCGAAGTATCTGTTTCAAAGCCAATGTGACCCTATTACTAAGCCTCTGCTATCCTTCCGTCCGTCTGTCTGTCTGTCAGCGGACTGTATGCCAACCGTAATAGATAGACCGATCTCTATGAGATAGACGGTTGAAATGTTCACAGAATGTATCTCTAATGCCGCTATAACAACAAATTTAATATAAAAATTAAATAATATTAAAAAATTACATATAAAAAACGTCTTTACTTGGCCTGTTTTTTAATGCCACTAAGGTAGCAAATAAGCATACGGTTCACTTGATAGCTATTATCGTATCCTAAAGAATCTCACCACCTGACCACACTAGACAGGTATCACTTGCACTTTGCCAACACTGCATAATTCTCCGGGGAGATTCAGGAGAGCTTAAGACGAATCACTAAATATTTATTCAGTCTACTTTGTAATTTTGCCGCCGCGCCGGGGCACGCAATTGTTTTCAGTGCGATTAGAATCTAAGCTTGTTTTGAAAAGAGTAATTGCTGAGTTTACTGCCGGCTCTTCTCAGCAAATGCAACCTTCCGAACCGGTGTTAGAGTATTAGAGTCAGACTTTTCATTTATTATTATTATTATTTTGAATTTTGAATTTTGAAAAAAATACTATATTGGCAGTGGAAGGAACAACACTATGGACTATGTATGTAAGAGCTCCACCTCATTCTTCAAAGTATTCCAGAAACCATTGATAGCCATTGCAAGTAATTCACTTTATACATTTTTTGAAACTTTTCCAATAAATCCCAAATGTTAGAAACCAAACAATCAGAATACTTCAGAAACTTTCCAATAGTTGATTAATAGGTAGTCTAATATAAATTGTAGAAGTTGTTATTGTTTGTTATTTGTTGCTTTATTGTTATACTGGAATGGAGATTATGAAACTATGACTATCTAACGACGTAGTAATAGTAGTAGTACGAGTAACTTACCTAAACAAGGTAATTATTTTGACTGACAAACACTTTCAAAGTTAAAAGTATTCTCATAAATATAAATAACTGTTTTATCATTATAACTACTTAGAACTAACCTAGAAAGAAAACTGTTATCATCATCAGCCTATAATGTCCCACTGCTGAGCACAGGCCTCCTTTCACAAATCAGGGTGAAAGGGAATGGGCAGATACTCCACCACGCGTGCCCACTGCGGATCAGTGGAGGTAGTTCAACCTACTGTTGGAGATTTCAAGCCGCCTAGAAGGCCTCCAACTAGCTTAACGACTATCACAATTAAGTGGTAACCGGGACCAACGGCTTTACGTGCCTTCCGAAGCACGGAAACGCTCGATTTTAAATACCACTAGGCGGTCACCTATCCAGCTTGCCGATCGATTAAGAACTGCTTATCATGCTACACCACGAGCGCTTCCTAAGAAAATTGTGGTTGCATTGTGGGTTGCATATAATTTGATAGAGTAGATAAGTACGCTCTTTCACAGTTGGTCCCATACTAAAAGTTAATTAGACTCTAACTTAAGTAACTTTTAGTATGTTAGAGTCTGTACTTTCAAAATAAATAAGAACATGAAAATGATTAGAAATATGACTATGTATAGATACGGTAATAATAACCCAAATTAAGTTAATCAATTTATGACATGCACCAATACACACCGTCCCTACAGCGGGTACAGTACACGGGGTACACTGGCGTCGTACCCCACTTTAGCAATAAATCATTATACATATTTCCAATATTAATGCCGGTTTACGCGATAGTTGCCGTCGTGTTTGCCAGCGAACAGGGGACGTGTTTGTATTGTGAAAATGTTAGTATAATAACGGTGTCTAAGGGTGACATACGGTTTTATATTCTCTCACGCCGAACTGAGAAGCTGGGGCTCTACCGCGTAACTTTGGTGGTAATCGTAATGAACACCATTAATGAATTTCATCCAATCAGGGCCCACGGATGGTTATCGTCGCGTCGTACCGCGTGCGCGTCATCGGATGAAATAATTAATGGTGTTCGTTACGATTACCATCAAAGATACGCAATAGCCCGCCTGGTTTGTAAAAATATGATGGTTTTTGTAAAATTAAGGATATAATACTCATCGAGAGGTTTTTAAAATTGATAGTGATGATGTGAGTAAAGATGGTAAGCATACAAGGATTAGAAGTTATCTTCATGGGCAACTGCTAAAATACCCCAGTGCTTGTCGACAAATGATGACATTGAGCCAGTAGCCAAGCGGGAACTGTATTTTTTTTAACATGGATTCATTTATTTATTTAAAAAAAGTTTTTTTTTATTTGTAACTGGCGAATACCCAGCGTACCTACATTGCAATTGCAATGCCACTTTGTTCTACACTCCCAGCCCAACAATAACTCACCAAAATTTCATCCTAATCAGACGAATGTTATATAGCAACCGGCGTGAAGTTAGCGGCCAAAAGTTAGCAGCCAATATAAACCGACCAAATCAAGAAGAATCCAAAAAATTGCTTTATTTACCTTATTAACAATAGGAAATTGTTCAAAATATAAGGAAATGATAAAAATATTTGAAAAAAAGCCTCACAGGCGTGAAAATATCAAAAAAAGACATGAATTCAGAATTAATAAAATACCAAAGTATTTAATAAATTAATCGGTTACAAGGGTTCAAATCAAAGAAAATTTTACAAATTACAAAAGACCATACAAAACCTTTGTATAAAACTGAGTTTGAATAATCTCATGAAAGTTTCAGAGCCATAAATCGAACAAAAACAAACGTAATGCCATAATCATACGTTTTCGTTTCTTAAGAATGAGTATAAGATATAAAAAAGTCATGGTGTCTCCCTAGAAATGAATTTATTTTAAAGATATATTAGTATACTAAGTAAATAATAGCATTCTATGTACTTACCGAGGGGTTACATAGGTTTGTTAGCCATCGGCGAAAACAATATCGACAAAAATACCTACTTGATTTTGGTGGTAGATTTAACTCTCAAGACTTGCCCGTGTCACTCCAAATATGTAATTAATTTATAGGTACATAAGTCTTCTAAGTAAATAATATCATTCTATGTACTTGCCGAGGGAACATGACAGGTTTGTAAGGCAGCAAAACAAATTTTATCAACAAAAATCTTTCCTTTGATTTTGATTGTAGATTAACCTCTCAAGACTTGCTCGTGTCACTCCAGACTTGTATTTAAACTATAGGTACATGAGTCTTCTAAGTAAATAATATCATTCTATGTACTTGCCGAGGGGATACGATAGGTTTGTGAGTCAGCAATGTAAATTTTATCGATAAAAATCTGTCATTTGATTTTGATGGTAGATTAACCTCTCAAGTCTAGCCGGTGTCACTCCAGATATAGATTTAAAACATAGGTACATAAGTCTACTAAGTAAATAATATCATTCTATGGACTTGCCGAGGGGATATGATAGGTTTATGAGTCAGCGGCGAAAATAATAAAGACAAAAATCTTTCATTTGACTTTGATGTAAGATTAACCTCTCAAGATTTGCTCATGTCACTCCAGATATGAATTTAAAATATAGGTACATAAGTCTACTAAGTAAATAATATCATTATATGTACTTGCCGAGGGGATATGATAGGTTTGTGAGTCAGCAGCGTCAATTTTATCGAAAAAAATATTTCCTTTGATTTTGATAGTAGATTAACTGCTGAAGACTTGCCCGTGTCACTCCAGATATGGATTTAAAATATAGGTACATAAGTCTACTAAGTAAATAATATCATTCTATGTACTTGCCGAGGGGATATGATAGGTTTATGAGTCAGCGGCGAAAAATATAAAGACAAAAATTTTTCAATTGAATTTGATGAAAGATAAACCTCTCAAGTCTTGCCGGTGTCACTCCAAATATGTATTTAAATTATAGGTACATAAGTCTTCTAAGTAAATAATACCATTCTATGTACTTGCCGAGGGGATATGATAGGTTTGTGAGTCAGCAGCGTCAATTTTATCGAAAAAAATCTTTCGTTTGATTTTGATGGTAGATTAACTGCTCAAGACTTGCCCGTGTCACTCCAAATATAGATTTAAAATATAGGTACATAAGTCTACTAAGTAAATAATATCGTTCTATGTACTTGCCGAGGGGATATGATAGGTTTATGATTCAGCGGCGAAAATAATAAACAAAAAATGTCTCTAATTTGTTTTCGATGGTAGAACAACCTCTCAAGATTTGCCCCTGTCACTCCAAATATGGATTTAAATTATAGGTACATAAGTCTTCTAAGTAAATAATATCATTCTATATACTTGCCGAGGGGATATGATAGGTTTGTGAGTCAGCAGCGTCAATTTTATCGAAAAAAATCTTTCCTTTTATTTTGATGGTAGATTAACTGCTCATGCCATGCCCGTGTCACTCCAGATATAGATTTAAAATGTAGGTATATAGGTCTTCTAAGTAAATAATATAATTCTATGTACTTGCCGAGGGGATTTGATAGGTTTGTGAGTCAGCAGCGTCAATTTTATCGAAAAAAATCTTTCCTTTGATTTTGATGGTAGATTAACTGCTCAAGACTTGCCCGTGTCACTCCAGATATAGATTTAAAACATAGGTACATAAGTTTACTAAGTAAATAATATCATTCTATGGACTTGCCGAGGGGATATGATAGGTTTATGAGTCAGCGGCGAAAATAATAGAGACAAAAATCTTTCATTTGACATTGATGTAAGATTAACCTCTCAAGATTTGCTCGTGTCACTCCAGATATGAATTTAAAATATAGGTACATAAGTCTACTAAGTAAATAATATCATTCTATGTACTTGCCGAGGGGATATGATAGGTTTGTGAGTCAGCAGCGTCAATTTTATCGAAAAAAATCTTTCTTTTGATTTTGATGGTAGATTAACTGCTCATGCCATGCCCGTGTCACTCCAGATATGGATTTAAAATGTAGGTATATAGGTCTTCTAAGTAAATGATATCGTTCTATGTACTTGCCGAGGGGATATGATAGGTTTATGATTCAGCGGCGAAAATAATAAACAAAAAATGTCTCTACTTTGTTTTCGGTGGTAGAACAACCTCTCAAGATTTGCCCCTGTCACTCCAGATATGGATTTAAAATGTAGGTATATAGGTCTTCTAAGTAAATAATATAATTCTATGTACTTGCCGAGGGGATATGATAGGTTTGTGAGTCAGCAGCGTCAATTTTATCGAAAAAAATCTTTCCTTTTATTTTGATGGTAGATTAACTGCTCATGCCATGCCCGTGTCACTCCAGATATAGATTTAAAATGTAGGTATATAGGTCTTCTAAGTAAATAATATAATTCTATGTACTTGCCGAGGGGATTTAATAGGTTTGTGAGTCAGCAGCGTCAATTTTATCGAAAAAAATCTTTCTTTTGATTTTGATGGTAGATTAACTGATCATGCCATGCCCGTGTCACTCCAGATATAGATTTAAAATATAGGTACATAAGTCTACTAAGTAAATAATATCGTTCTATGTACTTGCCGAGGGGATATGATAGGTTTATGATTCAGCGGCGAAAATAATAAACAAAAAATGTCTCTACTTTGTTTTCGATGGTAGAACAACCTCTCAAGATTTGCCCCTGTCACTCCAAATATGGATTTAAATTATAGGTACATAAGTCTTCTAAGTAAATAATATCATTCTATATACTTGCCGAGGGGATATGATAGGTTTGTGAGTCAGCAGCGTCAATTTTATCGAAAAAAATCTTTCCTTTTATTTTGATGGTAGATTAACTGCTCATGACATGCCCGTGTCACTCCAGATATGGATTTAAAATGTAGGTATATAGGTCTTCTAAGTAAATAATATAATTCTATGTACTTGCCGAGAGGATATGATAGGTTTGTGAGTCAGCAGCGTCAATTTTATCGAAAAAAATCTTTCTTTTGATTTTGATGGTAGATTAACTGCTCAATACTTGCCCGTGTCACTCCAGATATAGATTTAAAACATAGGTACATAAGTTTACTAAGTAAATAATATCATTCTATGGACTTGCCGAGGGGATATGATAGGTTTATGAGTCAGCGGCGAAAATAATAGAGACAAAAATCTTTCATTTGACATTGATGTAAGATTAACCTCTCAAGATTTGCTCGTGTCACTCCAGATATGAATTTAAAATATAGGTACATAAGTCTACTAAGTAAATAATATCATTCTATGTACTTGCCGAGGGGATATGATAGGTTTGTGAGTCAGCAGCGTCAATTTTATCGAAAAAAATCTTTCCTTTTGATTTTGATGGTAGATTAACTGCTCATGCCATGCCCGTGTCACTCCAGATATGGATTTAAAATGTAGGTATATAGGTCTTCTAAGTAAATAATATCATTCTATGGACTTGCCGAGGGGAAATGATAGGTTTATGATTCAGCGGCGAAAATAATAAACAAAAAATGTCTCTACTTTGTTTTCGATGGTAGAACAACCTCTCAAGATTTGCCCCTGTCACTCCAAATATGGATTTAAATTATAGGTACATAAGTCTTCTAAGTAAATAATATCATTCTATATACTTGCCGAGGGGATATGATAGGTTTGTGAGTCAGCAGCGTCAATTTTATCGAAAAAAATCTTTCCTTTTATTTTGATGGTAGATTAACTGCTCATGACATGCCCGTGTCACTCCAGATATGGATTTAAAATGTAGGTATATAGGTCTTCTAAGTAAATAATATAATTCTATGTACTTGCCGAGGGGATATGATAGGTTTGTGAGTCAGCAGCGTCAATTTTATCGAAAAAAATCTTTCTTTTGATTTTGATGGTAGATTAACTGCTCAAGACTTGCCCGTGTCACTCCAGATATAGATTTAAAACATAGGTACATAAGTTTACTAAGTAAATAATATCATTCTATGGACTTGCCGAGGGGATATGATAGGTTTATGAGTCAGCGGCGAAAATAATAGAGACAAAAATCTTTCATTTGACATTGATGTAAGATTAACCTCTCAAGATTTGCTCGTGTCACTCCAGATATGAATTTAAAATATAGGTACATAAGTCTACTAAGTAAATAATATCATTCTATGTACTTGCCGAGGGGATATGATAGGTTTGTGAGTCAGCAGCGTCAATTTTATCGAAAAAAATCTTTCTTTTGATTTTGATGGTAGATTAACTGCTCATGCCATGCCCGTGTCACTCCAGATATGGATTTAAAATGTAGGTATATAGGTCTTCTAAGTAAATAATATCGTTCTATGTACTTGCCGAGGGGATATGATAGGTTTATGATTCAGCGGCGAAAATAATAAACAAAAAATGTCTCTACTTTGTTTTCGGTGGTAGAACAACCTCTCAAGATTTGCCCCTGTCACTCCAGATATGGATTTAAAATGTAGGTATATAGGTCTTCTAAGTAAATAATATAATTCTATGTACTTGCCGAGGGGATATGATAGGTTTGTGAGTCAGCAGCGTCAATTTAATCGAAAAAAATCTTTCTTTTGATTTTGATGGTAGATTAACTGCTCAAGACTTGCCCGTGTCACTCCAGATATAGATTTAAAACATAGGTACATAAGTTTACTAAGTAAATAATATCATTCTATGTACTTGCCGAGGGGATATGATAGGTTTGTGAGTCAGCAGCGTCAATTTTATCGAAAAAAATCTTTCTTTTGATTTTGATGGTAGATTAACTGCTCATGCCATGCCCGTGTCACTCCAGATATGGATTTAAAATGTAGGTATATAGGTCTTCTAAGTAAATAATATCGTTCTATGTACTTGCCGAGGGGATATGATAGGTTTATGATTCAGCGGCGAAAATAATAAACAAAAAATGTCTCTAATTTGTTTTCGATGGTAGAACAACCTCTCAAGATTTGCCCCTGTCACTCCAAATATGGATTTAAATTATAGGTACATAAGTCTTCTAAGTAAATAATATCATTCTATATACTTGCCGAGGGGATATGATAGGTTTGTGAGTCAGCAGCGTCAATTTTATCGAAAAAAATCTTTCCTTTTATTTTGATGGTAGATTAACTGCTCATGCCATGCCCGTGTCACTCCAGATATAGATTTAAAATGTAGGTATATAGGTCTTCTAAGTAAATAATATAATTCTATGTACTTGCCGAGGGGATTTGATAGGTTTGTGAGTCAGCAGCGTCAATTTTATCGAAAAAAATCTTTCCTTTGATTTTGATGGTAGATTAACTGCTCAAGACTTGCCCGTGTCACTCCAGATATAGATTTAAAACATAGGTACATAAGTTTACTAAGTAAATAATATCATTCTATGGACTTGCCGAGGGGATATGATAGGTTTATGAGTCAGCGGCGAAAATAATAGAGACAAAAATCTTTCATTTGACATTGATGTAAGATTAACCTCTCAAGATTTGCTCGTGTCACTCCAGATATGAATTTAAAATATAGGTACATAAGTCTACTAAGTAAATAATATCATTCTATGTACTTGCCGAGGGGATATGATAGGTTTGTGAGTCAGCAGCGTCAATTTTATCGAAAAAAATCTTTCTTTTGATTTTGATGGTAGATTAACTGCTCATGCCATGCCCGTGTCACTCCAGATATGGATTTAAAATGTAGGTATATAGGTCTTCTAAGTAAATAATATCGTTCTATGTACTTGCCGAGGGGATATGATAGGTTTATGATTCAGCGGCGAAAATAATAAACAAAAAATGTCTCTACTTTGTTTTCGGTGGTAGAACAACCTCTCAAGATTTGCCCCTGTCACTCCAGATATGGATTTAAAATGTAGGTATATAGGTCTTCTAAGTAAATAATATAATTCTATGTACTTGCCGAGGGGATATGATAGGTTTGTGAGTCAGCAGCGTCAATTTTATCGAAAAAAATCTTTCCTTTTATTTTGATGGTAGATTAACTGCTCATGCCATGCCCGTGTCACTCCAGATATAGATTTAAAATGTAGGTATATAGGTCTTCTAAGTAAATAATATAATTCTATGTACTTGCCGAGGGGATTTAATAGGTTTGTGAGTCAGCAGCGTCAATTTTATCGAAAAAAATCTTTCTTTTGATTTTGATGGTAGATTAACTGATCATGCCATGCCCGTGTCACTCCAGATATAGATTTAAAATATAGGTACATAAGTCTACTAAGTAAATAATATCGTTCTATGTACTTGCCGAGGGGATATGATAGGTTTATGATTCAGCGGCGAAAATAATAAACAAAAAATGTCTCTACTTTGTTTTCGATGGTAGAACAACCTCTCAAGATTTGCCCCTGTCACTCCAAATATGGATTTAAATTATAGGTACATAAGTCTTCTAAGTAAATAATATCATTCTATATACTTGCCGAGGGGATATGATAGGTTTGTGAGTCAGCAGCGTCAATTTTATCGAAAAAAATCTTTCCTTTTATTTTGATGGTAGATTAACTGCTCATGACATGCCCGTGTCACTCCAGATATGGATTTAAAATGTAGGTATATAGGTCTTCTAAGTAAATAATATAATTCTATGTACTTGCCGAGAGGATATGATAGGTTTGTGAGTCAGCAGCGTCAATTTTATCGAAAAAAATCTTTCTTTTGATTTTGATGGTAGATTAACTGCTCAATACTTGCCCGTGTCACTCCAGATATAGATTTAAAACATAGGTACATAAGTTTACTAAGTAAATAATATCATTCTATGGACTTGCCGAGGGGATATGATAGGTTTATGAGTCAGCGGCGAAAATAATAGAGACAAAAATCTTTCATTTGACATTGATGTAAGATTAACCTCTCAAGATTTGCTCGTGTCACTCCAGATATGAATTTAAAATATAGGTACATAAGTCTACTAAGTAAATAATATCATTCTATGTACTTGCCGAGGGGATATGATAGGTTTGTGAGTCAGCAGCGTCAATTTTATCGAAAAAAATCTTTCCTTTTGATTTTGATGGTAGATTAACTGCTCATGCCATGCCCGTGTCACTCCAGATATGGATTTAAAATGTAGGTATATAGGTCTTCTAAGTAAATAATATCATTCTATGGACTTGCCGAGGGGAAATGATAGGTTTATGATTCAGCGGCGAAAATAATAAACAAAAAATGTCTCTACTTTGTTTTCGATGGTAGAACAACCTCTCAAGATTTGCCCCTGTCACTCCAAATATGGATTTAAATTATAGGTACATAAGTCTTCTAAGTAAATAATATCATTCTATATACTTGCCGAGGGGATATGATAGGTTTGTGAGTCAGCAGCGTCAATTTTATCGAAAAAAATCTTTCCTTTTATTTTGATGGTAGATTAACTGCTCATGACATGCCCGTGTCACTCCAGATATGGATTTAAAATGTAGGTATATAGGTCTTCTAAGTAAATAATATAATTCTATGTACTTGCCGAGGGGATATGATAGGTTTGTGAGTCAGCAGCGTCAATTTTATCGAAAAAAATCTTTCTTTTGATTTTGATGGTAGATTAACTGCTCAAGACTTGCCCGTGTCACTCCAGATATAGATTTAAAACATAGGTACATAAGTTTACTAAGTAAATAATATCATTCTATGGACTTGCCGAGGGGATATGATAGGTTTATGAGTCAGCGGCGAAAATAATAGAGACAAAAATCTTTCATTTGACATTGATGTAAGATTAACCTCTCAAGATTTGCTCGTGTCACTCCAGATATGAATTTAAAATATAGGTACATAAGTCTACTAAGTAAATAATATCATTCTATGTACTTGCCGAGGGGATATGATAGGTTTGTGAGTCAGCAGCGTCAATTTTATCGAAAAAAATCTTTCTTTTGATTTTGATGGTAGATTAACTGCTCATGCCATGCCCGTGTCACTCCAGATATGGATTTAAAATGTAGGTATATAGGTCTTCTAAGTAAATAATATCGTTCTATGTACTTGCCGAGGGGATATGATAGGTTTATGATTCAGCGGCGAAAATAATAAACAAAAAATGTCTCTACTTTGTTTTCGGTGGTAGAACAACCTCTCAAGATTTGCCCCTGTCACTCCAGATATGGATTTAAAATGTAGGTATATAGGTCTTCTAAGTAAATAATATAATTCTATGTACTTGCCGAGGGGATATGATAGGTTTGTGAGTCAGCAGCGTCAATTTAATCGAAAAAAATCTTTCTTTTGATTTTGATGGTAGATTAACTGCTCAAGACTTGCCCGTGTCACTCCAGATATAGATTTAAAACATAGGTACATAAGTTTACTAAGTAAATAATATCATTCTATGTACTTGCCGAGGGGATATGATAGGTTTGTGAGTCAGCAGCGTCAATTTTATCGAAAAAAATCTTTCTTTTGATTTTGATGGTAGATTAACTGCTCATGCCATGCCCGTGTCACTCCAGATATGGATTTAAAATGTAGGTATATAGGTCTTCTAAGTAAATAATATCGTTCTATGTACTTGCCGAGGGGATATGATAGGTTTATGATTCAGCGGCGAAAATAATAAACAAAAAATGTCTCTACTTTGTTTTCGGTGGTAGAACAACCTCTCAAGATTTGCCCCTGTCACTCCAGATATGGATTTAAAATGTAGGTATATAGGTCTTCTAAGTAAATAATATAATTCTATGTACTTGCCGAGGGGATATGATAGGTTTGTGAGTCAGCAGCGTCAATTTTATCGAAAAAAATCTTTCTTTTGATTTTGATGGTAGATTAACTGCTCAAGACTTGCCCGTGTCACTCCAGATATAGATTTAAAACATAGGTACATAAGTTTACTAAGTAAATAATATCATTCTATGGACTTGCCGAGGGGATATGATAGGTTTATGAGTCAGCGGCGAAAATAATAGAGACAAAAATCTTTCATTTGACATTGATGTAAGATTAACCTCTCAAGATTTGCTCGTGTCACTCCAGATATGAATTTAAAATATAGGTACATAAGTCTACTAAGTAAATAATATCATTCTATGTACTTGCCGAGGGGATATGATAGGTTTGTGAGTCAGCAGCGTCAATTTTATCGAAAAAAATCTTTCTTTTGATTTTGATGGTAGATTAACTGCTCATGCCATGCCCGTGTCACTCCAGATATGGATTTAAAATATAGGTATATAGGACTTCTAAGTAAATAATATCGTTCTATGTACTTGCCGAGGGGATATGATAGGTTTATGATTCAGCGGCGAAAATAATAAACAAAAAATGTCTCTACTTTGTTTTCGGTGGTAGAACAACCTCTCAAGATTTGCCCCTGTCACTCCAGATATGGATTTAAAATGTAGGTATATAGGTCTTCTAAGTAAATAATATAATTCTATGTACTTGCCGAGGGGATATGATAGGTTTGTGAGTCAGCAGCGTCAATTTTATCGAAAAAAATCTTTCTTTTGATTTTGATGGTAGATTAACTGCTCAAGACTTGCCCGTGTCACTCCAGATATAGATTTAAAACATAGGTACATAAGTTTACTAAGTAAATAATATCATTCTATGGACTTGCCGAGGGGATATGATAGGTTTATGAGTCAGCGGCGAAAATAATAGAGACAAAAATCTTTCATTTGACATTGATGTAAGATTAACCTTTCAAGATTTGCTCGTGTCACTCCAGATATGAATTTAAAATATAGGTACATAAGTCTACTAAGTAAATAATATCATTCTATGTACTTGCCGAGGGGATATGATAGGTTTGTGAGTCAGCAGCGTCAATTTTATCGAAAAAAATCTTTCCTTTTGATTTTGATGGTAGATTAACTGCTCATGCCATGCCCGTGTCACTCCAGATATGGATTTAAAATGTAGGTATATAGGTCTTCTAAGTAAATAATATCGTTCTATGTACTTGCCGAGGGGAAATGATAGGTTTATGATTCAGCGGCGAAAATAATAAACAAAAAATGTCTCTACTTTGTTTTCGATGGTAGAACAACCTCTCAAGATTTGCCCCTGTCACTCCAAATATGGATTTAAATTATAGGTACATAAGTCTTCTAAGTAAATAATATCATTCTATATACTTGCCGAGGGGATATGATAGGTTTGTGAGTCAGCAGCGTCAATTTTATCGAAAAAAATCTTTCCTTTTATTTTGATGGTAGATTAACTGCTCATGACATGCCCGTGTCACTCCAGATATGGATTTAAAATGTAGGTATATAGGTCTTCTAAGTAAATAATATAATTCTATGTACTTGCCGAGGGGATATGATAGGTTTGTGAGTCAGCAGCGTCAATTTTATCGAAAAAAATCTTTCTTTTGATTTTGATGGTAGATTAACTGCTCAAGACTTGCCCGTGTCACTCCAGATATAGATTTAAAACATAGGTACATAAGTTTACTAAGTAAATAATATCATTCTATGGACTTGCCGAGGGGATATGATAGGTTTATGAGTCAGCGGCGAAAATAATAGAGACAAAAATCTTTCATTTGACATTGATGTAAGATTAACCTCTCAAGATTTGCTCGTGTCACTCCAGATATGAATTTAAAATATAGGTACATAAGTCTACTAAGTAAATAATATCATTCTATGTACTTGCCGAGGGGATATGATAGGTTTGTGAGTCAGCAGCGTCAATTTTATCGAAAAAAATCTTTCTTTTGATTTTGATGGTAGATTAACTGCTCATGCCATGCCCGTGTCACTCCAGATATGGATTTAAAATATAGGTATATAGGACTTCTAAGTAAATAATATCGTTCTATGTACTTGCCGAGGGGATATGATAGGTTTATGATTCAGCGGCGAAAATAATAAACAAAAAATGTCTCTACTTTGTTTTCGGTGGTAGAACAACCTCTCAAGATTTGCCCCTGTCACTCCAGATATGGATTTAAAATGTAGGTATATAGGTCTTCTAAGTAAATAATATAATTCTATGTACTTGCCGAGGGGATATGATAGGTTTGTGAGTCAGCAGCGTCAATTTTATCGAAAAAAATCTTTCTTTTGATTTTGATGGTAGATTAACTGCTCAAGACTTGCCCGTGTCACTCCAGATATAGATTTAAAACATAGGTACATAAGTTTACTAAGTAAATAATATCATTCTATGGACTTGCCGAGGGGATATGATAGGTTTATGAGTCAGCGGCGAAAATAATAGAGACAAAAATCTTTCATTTGACATTGATGTAAGATTAACCTCTCAAGATTTGCTCGTGTCGCTCCAGATATGAATTTAAAATATAGGTACATAAGTCTACTAAGTAAATAATATCATTCTATGTACTTGCCGAGGGGATATGATAGGTTTGTGAGTCAGCAGCGTCAATTTTATCAAAAAAAATCTTTGTTTTGATTTTGATGG
Source organism: Achlya flavicornis (assembly GCA_947623365.1). NCBI lineage: Eukaryota > Metazoa > Arthropoda > Insecta > Lepidoptera > Drepanidae > Achlya > Achlya flavicornis. The sequence continues at coordinate 2,155,822 of OX392468.1, read as the reverse complement.
TAGATTAACTGCTCAAGACTTGCCCGTGTCACTCCAGATATAGATTTAAAACATAGGTACATAAGTTTACTAAGTAAATAATATCATTCTATGGACTTGCCGAGGGGATATGATAGGTTTATGATTCAGCGGCGAAAATAATAAACAAAAAATGTCTCTACTTTGTTTTCGGTGGTAGAACAACCTCTCAAGATTTGCCCCTGTCACTCCAAATATGGATTTAAATTATAGGTACATAAGTCTTCTAAGTAAATAATATCATTCTATATACTTGCCGAGGGGATATGATAGGTTTGTGAGTCAGCAGCGTCAATTTTATCGAAAAAAATCTTTCCTTTTATTTTGATGGTAGATTAACTGCTCATGCCTTGCCCGTGTCACTCCAGATATAAATAAATAAATATCCTGGGACATTCCTCACACACGGTCATCTGATCCCAAACTAAGCAGAGCTTGTACTATGGAAACCAGATAACTGATATAATACATATACATACTTTTTGTTTGTAAATACATACTTAATATACATAATATGGGTTTAAAATATAGGTACATAAGTCTTCTTTGTAAATAATATCATTCTATGTACTTGCCGAGGGGATATGATAGGTTTATGAGTAAACAGCGTAAATGTTATCCAAAAAAATCTTTCCCTTGATTTTGATGGTAGATTAACTGCTCAAGACTTGCCCGTGTCACTCCAGATATAGATTTAAAACATAGGTACATAAGTATACTAAGTAAATAATATCATTCTATGGACTTGCCGAGGGGATATGATAGGTTTATGAGTCAGCGGCGAAAATAATAAAGACAAAAATCTTTCATTTGACTTTGATGTAAGATTAACCTCTCAAGATTTGCTCGTGTCACTCTAGATATGAATTTAAAATATAGGTACATAAGTCTACTAAGTAAATAATATCATTCTATGTACTTGCCGAGGGGATATGATAGGTTTGTGAGTCAGCAGCGTCAATTTTATCGAAAAAAATATTTCCTTTGATTTTGATAGTAGATTAACTGCTGAAGACTTGCCCGTGTCACTCCAGATATGGATTTAAAATATAGGTACATAAGTCTACTAAGTAAATAATATCATTCTATGTACTTGCCGAGGGGATATGATAGGTTTATGAGTCAGCGGCGAAAAATATAAAGACAAAAATCTTTCAATTGAATTTGATGAAAGATTAACCTCTCAAGTCTTGCCGGTGTCACTCCAAATATGTATTTAAAACATAGGTACATGAGTCTACTAAGTAAATAATATCATTCTATGGACTTGCCGAGGGGATATGATAGGTTTATGAGTCAGCGGCGAAAATAATAAAGACAAAAATCTTTCATTTGACTTTGATGTAAGATTAACCTCTCAAGATTTGCTCGTGTCACTCCAGATATGAATTTAAAATATAGGTACATAAGTCTACTAAGTAAATAATATCATTCTATGTACTTGCCGAGGGGATATGATAGGTTTGTGAGTCAGCAGCGTCAATTTTATCGAAAGAAATATTTCCTTTGATTTTGATAGTAGATTAACTGCTGAAGACTTGCCCGTGTCACTCCAGATATGGATTTAAAATATAGGTACATAAGTCTACTAAGTAAATAATATCATTCTATATACTTGCCGAGGGGATATGATACGTTGGTGAGTCAGCAGCGCAAATTTTATCAAAAATTGTCTCTACTTTGTTTTCGATGGTAGAACAACCTCTCAAGATTTGCCTCATTCACTCCAAATATGAATTTAAATTATAGGTACTTACGTCTTCTAAGTACATAATATCATTTTATGTACTTGCCAAGGGGATATGACAGGTTTGTGAGTCAGCAGCGTCAATTTTATCGAAAAAAATCTTTCCTTTTATTTTGATGGTAGATTAACTGCTCATGCCTTGCCCGTGTCACTCCAGATATGGGTTTAAAATATAGGTACATAAGTCTACTAAGTAAATAATATCATTCTATGGACTTGCCGAGGGGATATGATAGGTTTATGATTCAGCGGCGAAATCAAAGGAAAGATTTTTTTCGATAAAATTGAAGGTGCTGACTCACAAACCTATCATATCCCCTCGGCAAGTACATATAATGGTATTATTTACTTAGAAGACTTATGAAATTATAATTTAAATACATACTTGGAGTGACACCGGCAAGACTTGAGAGGTTAATCTTTCATCAAATTCAATTGAAAGATTTTTGTCTTTATATTTTCGCCGCTGACTCATAAACCTATCATATCCCCTCGGCAAGTACATAGAATAATATTATTTACTTAGTAGACTTATGTACCTATATTTTAAATCCATATCTGGAGTGACACGGGCAAGTCTTGAGCAGTTAATCTACCATCAAAACCTTAGGAAAGATTTTTTCGTGAAAATTGACGCTGCTGACTGACAAACCTATCATATCCCCTCGGCAAGTACATAGAATGGTATTATTTACTTAGAAGAGTTATGTACCTATATTTTAAATTCATATCTGGAGTGACACGAGCAAATCTTGAGAGGTCAATCTTACATCAATGTCAAATGAAAGATTTTAATCGATAAAATTTACGCTGTTTACTCACAAACCTATCATATCCCCTTGGCAAGTACATAGAATGATATTATTTACTTAGAAGAGTTATGTACCTATATTTTAAATTCATATCTGGAGTGACACGAGCAAATCTTGAGAGGTCAATCTTACATCAATGTCAAATGAAAGATTTTAATCGATAAAATTTACGCTGTTTACTCACAAACCTATCATATCCCCTTGGCAAGTACATAGAATGATATTATTTACATAGAAGACTTATGAACCTACATTTTTAATCCATATCTGGAGTGACACGGGCATGGCATGAACAGTTAATCTACCATCAAAATAATAGAAAAGATTTTTTTTGATAAAATTGACGCTGCTGACTCACAAACCTATGATATCCCCTCGGCAAGTACATAGAATGATATTATTTACTTAGTAGACTTATGTACCTATATTTTAAATTCATATCTGGAGTGACACGAGCAAATCTTGAGAGGTCAATCTTACATCAATGTCAAATGAAAGATTTTTGTCTTTATTATTTTCGCCGCTGACTCATAAACCTATCATATCCCCTCGGCAAGTATATAGAATGATATTATTTACTTAGAAGACTTATGTACCTATAATTTAAATCCATATTTGGAGTGACAGGGGCAAATATTGAGAGGTTGTTCTACCATCGAAAACAAAGTAGAGACATTTTTTGTTTATTATTTTCGCCGCTAAATCATAAACCTATCATATCCCCTCGGCAAGTACATAGAACGATATTATTTACTTAGAAGACCTATATACCTACATTTTAAATCCATATCTGGAGTGACACGGGCATGGCATGAGCAGGTAATCTACCATCAAAATCAAAAGAAAGATATTTTTCGATAAAATTGACGCTGCTGAATCACAAACCTATCACATACCCTCGGCAAGTACATATAATGATATTATTTACTTAGTAGACTTATGTACCTATATTTTAAATCTATATTTGGAGTGACACGGGCAAGTCTTGAGCAGTTAAGCTACCATCAAAATCAAAAGGAAAGATTTTTTCGATAAAATTGACGCTGCTGACTCACAAACCTATCATATCCCCTCGGCAAGTACATAGAATGATATTATTTACTTAGTAGACTTATGTACCTATATTTTAAATTCATATCTGGAGTGACACGAGCAAATCTTGAGAGGTTAATCTTACATCAATGTCAAATGAAAGATTTTTGTCTCTATTATTTTCGCCGCTGACTCATAAACCTATCATATCCCCTCGGCAAGTCCATAGAATGATATTATGTACTTAGTAAACTTATGTACCTATGTTTTAAATCTATATCTGGAGTGACACGGGCAAGTCTTGAGCAGTTAATCTACCATCAAAATCAAAGGAAAGATTTTTTTCGATAAAATTGACGCTGCTGACTCACAAACCTATCAAATCCCCTCGGCAAGTACATAGAATTATATTATTTACTTAGAAGACCTATATACCTACATTTTAAATCCATATCTGGAGTGACACGGGCATGGCATGAGCAGTTAATCTACCATCAAAATAAAAGGAAAGATTTTTTTCGATAAAATTGACGCTGCTGACTCACAAACCTATCATATCCCCTCGGCAAGTATATAGAATGATATTATTTACTTAGAAGACTTATGTACCTATAATTTAAATCCATATTTGGAGTGACAGGGGCAAATCTTGAGAGGTTGTTCTACCACCGAAAACAAAGTAGAGACATTTTTTGTTTATTATTTTCGCCGCTGAATCATAAACCTATCATATCCCCTCGGCAAGTCCATAGAATGATATTATTTACTTAGTAAACTTAAGTACCTATGTTTTAAATCTATATCTGGAGTGACACGGGCAAGTCTTGAGCAGTTAATCTACCATCAAAATCAAAAGAAAGATTTTTTTCGATAAAATTGACGCTGCTGACTCACAAACCTATCATATCCCCTCGGCAAGTACATAGAATGATATTATTTACTTAGTAGACTTATGTACCTATATTTTAAATTCATATCTGGAGTGACACGAGCAAATCTTGAGAGGTTAATCTTACATCAATGTCAAATGAAAGATTTTTGTCTCTATTATTTTCGCCGCTGACTCATAAACCTATCATATCCCCTCGGCAAGTCCATAGAATGATATTATTTACTTAGTAAACTTATGTACCTATGTTTTAAATCTATATCTGGAGTGACACGGGCAAGTCTTGAGCAGTTAATCTACCATCAAAATCAAAAGAAAGATTTTTTTCGATAAAATTGACGCTGCTGACTCATAAACCTATCATATCCCCTCGGCAAGTACATAGAATTATATTATTTACTTAGAAGACCTATATACCTACATTTTAAATCCATATCTGGAGTGACAGGGGCAATCTTGAGAGGTTGTTCTACAACCGAAAACAAAGTAGAGACATTTTTTGTTTATTATTTTCGCCGCTGAATCATAAACCTATCATATCCCCTCGGCAAGTACATAGAACGATATTATTTACTTAGAAGACCTATATACCTACATTTTAAATCCATATCTGGAGTGACACGGGCATGGCATGAGCAGTTAATCTACCATCAAAATCAAAAGAAAGATTTTTTTCGATAAAATTGACGCTGCTGACTCACAAACCTATCATATCCCCTCGGCAAGTACATAGAATGATATTATTTACTTAGTAGACTTATGTACCTATATTTTAAATTCATATCTGGAGTGACACGAGCAAATCTTGAGAGGTTAATCTTACATCAATGTCAAATGAAAGATTTTTGTCTCTATTATTTTCGCCGCTGACTCATAAACCTATCATATCCCCTCGGCAAGTCCATAGAATGATATTATTTACTTAGTAAACTTATGTACCTATGTTTTAAATCTATATCTGGAGTGACACGGGCAAGTCTTGAGCAGTTAATCTACCATCAAAATCAAAAGAAAGATTTTTTTCGATAAAATTGACGCTGCTGACTCACAAACCTATCATATCCCCTCGGCAAGTATATAGAATGATATTATTTGCTTAGAAGACTTATGTACCTATAATTTAAATCCATATTTGGAGTGACAGGGGCAAATCTTGAGAGGTTGTTCTACCATCGAAAACAAAGTAGAGACATTTTTTGTTTATTATTTTCGCCGCTGAATCATAAACCTATCATTTCCCCTCGGCAAGTACATAGAACGATATTATTTACTTAGAAGACCTATATACCTACATTTTAAATCCATATCTGGAGTGACACGGGCATGGCATGAGCAGTTAATCTACCATCAAAATCAAAAGGAAAGATTTTTTTCGATAAAATTGACGCTGCTGACTCACAAACCTATCATATCCCCTCGGCAAGTACATAGAATGATATTATTTACTTAGTAGACTTATGTACCTATATTTTAAATTCATATCTGGAGTGACACGAGCAAATCTTGAGAGGTTAATCTTACATCAATGTCAAATGAAAGATTTTTGTCTCTATTATTTTCGCCGCTGACTCATAAACCTATCATATCCCCTCGGCAAGTCCATAGAATGATATTATTTACTTAGTAAACTTATGTACCTATGTTTTAAATCTATATCTGGAGTGACACGGGCAAGTCTTGAGCAGTTAATCTACCATCAAAATCAAAAGAAAGATTTTTTTCGATAAAATTGACGCTGCTGACTCACAAACCTATCAAATCCCCTCGGCAAGTACATAGAATTATATTATTTACTTAGAAGACCTATATACCTACATTTTAAATCCATATCTGGAGTGACACGGGCATGGCATGAGCAGTTAATCTACCATCAAAATAAAAGGAAAGATTTTTTTCGATAAAATTGACGCTGCTGACTCACAAACCTATCATATCCCCTCGGCAAGTATATAGAATGATATTATTTACTTAGAAGACTTATGTACCTATAATTTAAATCCATATTTGGAGTGACAGGGGCAAATCTTGAGAGGTTGTTCTACCACCGAAAACAAAGTAGAGACATTTTTTGTTTATTATTTTCGCCGCTGAATCATAAACCTATCATATCCCCTCGGCAAGTCCATAGAATGATATTATTTACTTAGTAAACTTATGTACCTATGTTTTAAATCTATATCTGGAGTGACACGGGCAAGTCTTGAGCAGTTAATCTACCATCAAAATCAAAAGAAAGATTTTTTTCGATAAAATTGACGCTGCTGACTCACAAACCTATCATATCCCCTCGGCAAGTACATAGAATGATATTATTTACTTAGTAGACATATGTACCTATATTTTAAATTCATATCTGGAGTGACACGAGCAAATCTTGAGAGGTTAATCTTACATCAATGTCAAATGAAAGATTTTTGTCTCTATTATTTTCGCCGCTGACTCATAAACCTATCATATCCCCTCGGCAAGTCCATAGAATGATATTATTTACTTAGTAAACTTATGTACCTATGTTTTAAATCTATATCTGGAGTGACACGGGCAAGTCTTGAGCAGTTAATCTACCATCAAAATCAAAAGAAAGATTTTTTTCGATAAAATTGACGCTGCTGACTCATAAACCTATCATATCCCCTCGGCAAGTACATAGAATTATATTATTTACTTAGAAGACCTATATACCTACATTTTAAATCCATATCTGGAGTGACAGGGGCAAATCTTGAGAGGTTGTTCTACAACCGAAAACAAAGTTGAGACATTTTTTGTTTATTATTTTCGCCGCTGAATCATAAACCTATCATATCCCCTCGGCAAGTACATAGAACGATATTATTTACTTAGAAGACCTATATACCTACATTTTAAATCCATATCTGGAGTGACACGGGCATGGCATGAGCAGTTAATCTACCATCAAAATCAAAAGAAAGATTTTTTTCGATAAAATTGACGCTGCTGACTCACAAACCTATCATATCCCCTCGGCAAGTACATAGAATGATATTATTTACTTAGTAGACTTATGTACCTATATTTTAAATTCATATCTGGAGTGACACGAGCAAATCTTGAGAGGTTAATCTTACATCAATGTCAAATGAAAGATTTTTGTCTCTATTATTTTCGCCGCTGACTCATAAACCTATCATATCCCCTCGGCAAGTCCATAGAATGATATTATTTACTTAGTAAACTTATGTACCTATGTTTTAAATCTATATCTGGAGTGACACGGGCAAGTCTTGAGCAGTTAATCTACCATCAAAATCAAAAGAAAGATTTTTTTCGATAAAATTGACGCTGCTGACTCACAAACCTATCATATCCCCTCGGCAAGTACATAGAATTATATTATTTACTTAGAAGACCTATATACCTACATTTTAAATCCATATCTGGAGTGACACGGGCATGTCATGAGCAGTTAATCTACCATCAAAATAAAAGGAAAGATTTTTTTCGATAAAATTGACGCTGCTGACTCACAAACCTATCATATCCCCTCGGCAAGTATATAGAATGATATTATTTACTTAGAAGACTTATGTACCTATAATTTAAATCCATATTTGGAGTGACAGGGGCAAATCTTGAGAGGTTGTTCTACCATCGAAAACAAAGTAGAGACATTTTTTGTTTATTATTTTCGCCGCTGAATCATAAACCTATCATTTCCCTCGGCAAGTACATAGAACGATATTATTTACTTAGAAGACCTATATACCTACATTTTAAATCCATATCTGGAGTGACACGGGCATGGCATGAGCAGTTAATCTACCATCAAAATCAAAAGGAAAGATTTTTTTCGATAAAATTGACGCTGCTGACTCACAAACCTATCATATCCCCTCGGCAAGTACATAGAATGATATTATTTACTTAGTAGACTTATGTACCTATATTTTAAATTCATATCTGGAGTGACACGAGCAAATCTTGAAAGGTTAATCTTACATCAATGTCAAATGAAAGATTTTTGTCTCTATTATTTTCGCCGCTGACTCATAAACCTATCATATCCCCTCGGCAAGTCCATAGAATGATATTATTTACTTAGTAAACTTATGTACCTATGTTTTAAATCTATATCTGGAGTGACACGGGCAAGTCTTGAGCAGTTAATCTACCATCAAAATCAAAAGAAAGATTTTTTTCGATAAAATTGACGCTGCTGACTCACAAACCTATCAAATCCCCTCGGCAAGTACATAGAATTATATTATTTACTTAGAAGACCTATATACCTACATTTTAAATCCATATCTGGAGTGACACGGGCATGTCATGAGCAGTTAATCTACCATCAAAATAAAAGGAAAGATTTTTTTCGATAAAATTGACGCTGCTGACTCACAAACCTATCATATCCCCTCGGCAAGTATATAGAATGATATTATTTACTTAGAAGACTTATGTACCTATAATTTAAATCCATATTTGGAGTGACAGGGGCAAATCTTGAGAGGTTGTTCTACCACCGAAAACAAAGTAGAGACATTTTTTGTTTATTATTTTCGCCGCTGAATCATAAACCTATCATATCCCCTCGGCAAGTCCATAGAATGATATTATTTACTTAGTAACCTTATGTACCTATGTTTTAAATCTATATCTAGAGTGACACGGGCAAGTCTTGAGCAGTTAATCTACCATCAAAACCAAAAGAAAGATTTTTTTCTATAAAATTGACGCTGCTGACTCACAAACCTATCATATCCCCTCGGCAAGTACATAGAATGATATTATTTACTTAGTAGACTTATGTACCTATATTTTAAATTCATATCTGGAGTGACACGAGCAAATCTTGAGAGGTTAATCTTACATCAATGTCAAATGAAAGATTTTTGTCTCTATTATTTTCGCCGCTGACTCATAAACCTATCATATCCCCTCGGCAAGTCCATAGAATGATATTTTTTACTTAGTAAACTTATGTACCTATGTTTTAAATCTATATCTGGAGTGACACGGGCAAGTCTTGAGCAGTTAATCTACCATCAAAATCAAAAGAAAGATTTTTTTCGATAAAATTGACGCTGCTGACTCACAAACCTATCATATCCCCTCGGCAAGTACATAGAATTATATTATTTACTTAGAAGACCTATATACCTACATTTTAAATCCATATCTGGAGTGACAGGGGCAAATCTTGAGAGGTTGTTCTACCACCGAAAACAAAGTAGAGACATTTTTTGTTTATTATTTTCGCCGCTGAATCATAAACCTATCATATCCCCTCGGCAAGTACATAGAACGATATTATTTACTTAGAAGACCTATATACCTACATTTTAAATCCATATCTGGAGTGACACGGGCATGGCATGAGCAGTTAATCTACCATCAAAATCAAAAGAAAGATTTTTTTCGATAAAATTGACGCTGCTGACTCACAAACCTATCATATCCCCTCGGCAAGTACATAGAATGATATTATTTACTTAGTAGACTTATGTACCTATATTTTAAATTCATATCTGGAGTGACACGAGCAAATCTTGAGAGGTTAATCTTACATCAATGTCAAATGAAAGATTTTTGTCTCTATTATTTTCGCCGCTGACTCATAAACCTATCATATCCCCTCGGCAAGTCCATAGAATGATATTATTTACTTAGTAAACTTATGTACCTATGTTTTAAATCTATATCTGGAGTGACACGGGCAAGTCTTGAGCAGTTAATCTACCATCAAAATCAAAGGAAAGATTTTTTTCGATAAAATTGACGCTGCTGACTCACAAACCTATCAAATCCCCTCGGCAAGTACATAGAATTATATTATTTACTTAGAAGACCTATATACCTACATTTTAAATCCATATCTGGAGTGACACGGGCATGGCATGAGCAGTTAATCTACCATCAAAATAAAAAGAAAGATTTTTTTCGATAAAATTGACGCTGCTGACTCACAAACCTATCATATCCCCTCGGCAAGTATATAGAATGATATTATTTACTTAGAAGACTTATGTACCTATAATTTAAATCCATATTTGGAGTGACAGGGGCAAATCTTGAGAGGTTGTTCTACCATCGAAAACAAATTAGAGACATTTTTTGTTTATTATTTTCGCCGCTGAATCATAAACCTATCATATCCCCTCGGCAAGTACATAGAACGATATTATTTACTTAGAAGACCTATATACCTACATTTTAAATCCATATCTGGAGTGACACGGGCATGGCATGATCAGTTAATCTACCATCAAAATCAAAAGAAAGATTTTTTTCGATAAAATTGACGCTGCTGAATCACAAACCTATCATATCCCCTCGGCAAGTACATATAATGATATTATTTACTTAGTAGACTTATGTACCTATATTTTAAATCTATATTTGGAGTGACACGGGCAAGTCTTTAGCAGTTAATCTACCATCAAAATCAAACGAAAGATTTTTTTCGATAAAATTGACGCTGCTGACTCACAAACCTATCATATCCCCTCGGCAAGTACATAGAATGGTATTATTTACTTAGAAGACTTATGTACCTATAATTTAAATACATATTTGGAGTGACACCGGCAAGACTTGAGAGGTTTATCTTTCATCAAATTCAATTGAAAGATTTTTGTCTTTATATTTTTCGCCGCTGACTCATAAACCTATCATATCCCCTCGGCAAGTACATAGAATGATATTATTTACTTAGTAGACTTATGTACCTATATTTTAAATCCATATCTGGAGTGACACGGGCAAGTCTTCAGCAGTTAATCTACTATCAAAATCAAAGGAAATATTTTTTCGATAAAATTGACGCTGCTGACTCACAAACCTATCATATCCCCTCGGCAAGTACATAGAATGATATTATTTACTTAGTAGACTTATGTACCTATATTTTAAATTCATATCTGGAGTGACACGAGCAAATCTTGAGAGGTTAATCTTACATCAAAGTCAAATGAAAGATTTTTGTCTTTATTATTTTCGCCGCTGACTCATAAACCTATCATATCCCCTCGGCAAGTCCATAGAATGATATTATTTACTTAGTAAACTTATGTACCTATGTTTTAAATCTATATCTGGAGTGACACCGGCTAGACTTGAGAGGTTAATCTACCATCAAAATCAAATGAAAGATTTTTATCGATAAAATTTATATTGCTGACTCACAAACCTATCGTATCCCCTCGGCAAGTACATAGAATGATATTATTTACTTAGAAGACTCATGTACCTATAGTTTAAATACAAGTCTGGAGTGACACGAGCAAGTCTTGAGAGGTTAATCTACAATCAAAATCAAAGGAAAGATTTTTGTTGATAAAATTTGTTTTGCTGCCTTACAAACCTGTCATGTTCCCTCGGCAAGTACATAGAATGATATTATTTACTTAGAAGACTTATGTACCTATAAATTAATTACATATTTGGAGTGACACGGGCAAGTCTTGAGAGTTAAATCTACCACCAAAATCAAGTAGGTATTTTTGTCGATATTGTTTTCGCCGATGGCTAACAAACCTATGTAACCCCTCGGTAAGTACATAGAATGCTATTATTTACTTAGTATACTAATATATCTTTAAAATAAATTCATTTCTAGAGTGACACCATGACTTTTTTATATCTTATACTCATTCTTAAGAAACGAAAACGTATGATTATGGCATTACGTTTGTTTTTGTTCGATTTATGGCTCTGAAACTTTCATGAGATTATTCAAACTCAGTTTTATACAAAGGTTTTGTATGGTCTTTTGTAATTTGTAAAATTTTCTTTGATTTGAACCCTTGTAACCGATTAATTTATTAAATACTTTGGTATTTTGTTAATTCTGAATTCATGTCTTTTTTTGATATTTTCACGCCTGTGAGGCTTTTTTTCAAATATTTTTATCATTTCCTTATATTTTGAACAATTTCCTATTGTTAATAAGGTAAATAAAGCAATTTTTTGGATTCTTCTTGATTTGGTCGGATTATATTGGCTGCTAACTTTTGGCCGCTAACTTCACGCCGGTTATATAGCATATCTTACACAAATACCAACATACGTTATAATATATAAATTGAGGAAACGTTGCCAGCCTTCTGGGAACCTTGCCGTTAATCGGAAGCAGCGGCAGGCTTGAGGAAATTTTCTATATATAGATTGTATTTTGTACATATTTGTTGTAAATAAATGTATCCCCATTTAAAAAATTAAATGTAATCAAGATTCATAATTATCTATGACTATGATGCACAAATTTTGATTGAGGTAATTCCAAAACGTATGTCCCAACAATGTTACACCAAATGAGAAATTTATGTTGATACAGCCTACATTGTACAAGTATTTTGATTTATGTTAGCGAATTTTTGAGGGATCATCTTTCAAAGGAACTGCTCCCACCCTCAGGCGAGGGTGTGATGATTGAAATCTATCAATTATAGATTAAACATATAAATAGCTGCGTTTCCCAAGACGTGGAATTGAATATAGATTAATTTAAGAATATCGGGAACAAAATGGTACTTAGCGGTAGAGTTTCTTAATATTTCTTAGTAGTGGAAAATGTAGAGTAGAACCTCGATTATCCGAACGTCGATTATCCGAACCCTCAATTATCCGAACGATGACTTAGTTTATCCGAACTTTTGGCGCGAATTTGTTTTTCGCTGCCGCTGCGCATAGGTCGAGCGTGTTGAAATGCGTTTTGTTTCATCGAACGTTGTTAGTCCGCTTACGGAGATGTGTATGTCAAATTTTTCGATTATCCGAACTTTTGATTATCCGAACTAGTTTCGGTCCCAATTAATCGAGGTTCTACTGAATATGATATATTTTATATCAAATTCTCTCTATCGCTCTCTGTCTCTTCTGTCTGTTCTTTTTCCTAAAAGATTATGGGCAATGAGCGGTGCTACTATCGAATGCAGGGACTTAGTTGTGAATTCAATTCTAATAATGAGCTTGAGTGATGACACATCGTGAGGAAACCATGGCACGGTAGTACGGTACATTGTGTTACTCGTCTGGCTGGTCAACAATTTCAAGTAGGGCAAAAATAAATAGGCCCTGTTATGGTACACCACCGGTTCGTAACGAGCTGTGCATTCCACCTTCAGCCACATCTTCATTTAATTTGGTAAGATTGAAGTAGCGATGGGCGATTTTTACTAAAAACAATCGAATTATTCGATTGTCCAATTTATTCGAATCATTCGAATAACAATCGACATGTTTCGATTGTTCATAATACGCTTCGTGCGGCTCACGCGTGGCTTGTGCCGTGAGCTGGCTTTCTGTCCGCCGAATGAATGAATCTATTCGCCCCCGCGCTCACCCGTCGATTGTAGTACTATTGCAACCTGAGTTGCGTGCGTCAATTTTCATTCGAAAGGTCGATTGTTTATTAGTTAGAACGAATGAATCGACAGTCGAATGTCCAGTTTTACAATTGTCGATTCCTTCGATCACTTTTTTTGGAACAATCGCCCATCGCTAGATTGAAGTAAAACACACCCATTCTTAAATTAATCTATTGTCATTCCCATTGACTTTTAAAATGCATTCGGATTCCAACCACAATCCAAATCATTGCTTTAACAAGCTATTCTTCACATCAAAGACACAAATGAAACCATATATTTGTTATTAAAATTCCAAACAGTAAAAATGTTCCATTAAAAAACCGACATGATAAGCTTCCAATCAAGAAGCCGTCGAATTAAAAGAATTCGATTACTCACGCAGTCAATTATGACCCTAGGACGAGGCCCATGGTGGCCAGGACTCCGAAATGCAGGCCCTTATCTCTAGATACCATCGATTAGATAATAAAGTTGGGGGTCCTTTTTTAACAACTCACTATCCCTATTCTAAATTGTTATTAGTTTATTTGTAATTTTTCATGAGAATAAAATTAACAACAGCTTAGTCATTGACATAGAAGTATATAGGGTGACTGTTAATTAGTAAACGATACTTAGACACATGCCATGACTCATGATCAAACAACTGTCCCAAAGAAACCTTTTTTTATTTACTTAGCACATGAGCCAATAATATTTAGTACCTAACAAGAATAAGAATACACCATCAGCTTTTATTTAATTTAGTTATTTATCCCTATTTGTTTCTTTATGAAAGTTGTTTGTTATCATGAGTACAATCATGTGTCTAAGTATCGTTTACTAATTACCATTGAGTTTCCATTGTTCTTTGTAATTACATAATGAAGAGAATAAGAGCGTAAATTAAATGAACTGACAATAATAATTGTCATCCACTTACAAATTGTCAGCACGCACTGTCCAGAAGGTTGCTTTCGATGAGAAAAGCCGGACTCAGTAAACTTGTATTTTATTATTCGTCGGTCTCAGATTTCTTGGTTAGAAGTAGCCAATAATATTATATATAGATCTCATAGTTTCCTTTTCCTTTAAATGTACTTATTTTTATTTAAAAAACAACAGAATTTGTCATTTAGGGCGATGAGACTGATGATTCACTGAAAAGAATTAGTCGGCTTATTACACCCTTTGAGGTAATAAATATTTAAACCTTTTAACCCTTCAGTGGTGGATCAATAAGCCATCAAACGGCAATTAATTAATAATTTTCATATCAATGTTTAAATGGTCTGAATAATATAGACAAAGCTGTGTTTTATTCTTTCTTATAACACAAATGAAGGACTTGAAAATAACATTTCAAGACAGATGATTGTACTTTAAATGGACTGTAATAAAAAGAAATTTGACAAAAGAAAAGCAAATTACGCCACTTATTCTATAAAGGAATCATAAATTCAACTAAAGCTAAAAGAGCTAAGTGGCCGTAAAGTTTAACATAGTAATATTAGCAGATATAATTGAAAAACCTTTCAGTGCTAGAATAACTAAAAAAGCTTGTGTTGTCAAGTGATGCGTAATTGGAAGTCAAACATGAATAGATGTCACATAGAAAATCCTTGGTACCTACACTGTTGTATTTCTGCTTCTACTCGTAAGTAAGATTGCCAGAGCTCGTCGGGGAGGGGAAAAGGATCGGTAATGCGTGAGTGATGCCCCCAAACATCCACAAGAATAAGATAACCGCTTACCACCAGGCGCGCCAGTTTTATAAAAAAAAGTATCTAAAAAAGTCAGTAATTAACCTACATGGAACCCATATTTAATTTATTGTCTAGACTTTTTACTATATGACCACAATCACATCATTTGATGGTGTAGCCGAAGATGGTAAGCAAAACAGAATGAACGATGTTCATAAAATTTAAACAAAATATTATGCTATGATATATGGCAATTTAATCAACAAATAAAATATTGACTTAGATGCAAATATTTATGTTGTTATTGTAGGGTCAAATATTGCAGCGCTGAATGTAACAAGTTTGGTCTTCTCGTTTCTGATGAACATGTAGAACGGAGTTTCAGCATAAAACATTACTGCAGTGCGTGCTAATATACTGCTGCCCACAGCCACCGCTTCCGTGCCGAACTCTGAAAGAAGATATAGGATTTAATAACTGTACCAGTCATTGTAACTATTGTTAATGATAGGCCAAAATTAAAGCTGTAATGTTTTCTGAGCGTGTAGATTTTATAAGATCTACTCAAACGATCAACTGACTTTCAATTGCAACTACCGGATTACCAGTATTCTACGCATTAACACTGATTATACAATACGAATAAATTACTATTTATAGGTACTATATTTATGTATATTAGACTCACCATTTACAGTCATCTTTACTTTATGAATAATCGAGTCCACATGAACCCCTGGATTAGGAAGACTATTAACCATTTCCTTTAACTTCTTGTTTTCTCTTTCTACACTATTAATTCTTGAATTCAATCCAACTACAGTTTTATTAACCGTATCACTATCAACCATAAGAGCGAAATTTGCTTGGTTTGGGATAAACATCGACTGTATACCGAGGGTCTTCAATGCGCCTTCTAGCTTCATACTACTCTGGAGATCCATTTTGGGAATTCGTACCACACAATCATGCATAGTCATATTGCTTATTATTTTATCTATCTTTGAGTAGTTAATTCGGTCCATTAGTTCTGGTAAACTTATTCGTTTTGGAAATGTTGGTTTCACGATGTACATAGTAGTGATGCTGTCGTTGTATGGTAAAGCTAACATCTGGAGTTCTGTAAATATTTGTTTGAATTAGTTACTTGTAAAATAGCAAGGAACATGATCCCCTAATATAAGGAAACTAAAAGTTTGTTATATCTAAATAAAAAGTTTCATATTCTAAACTGGGATTCAGAACATCAATTTCGTCTTTTTTTATACGACTAAGTCGGTTAACAAGCTACGGCCTGCCTGATGGTAAGAGGTAAAATATTCCTATCCTTATTTTACTTTGCTTGTTATTTTTTTTTTGTAAGTAAAGTACAATAATAATTACGATCTTCAGTTGAATAGATGTGTCCAAACTCTCCAGAATTTATCATGTAATCAGCCATAATTTCACCGGTAGGTTTGTGAAAGGGCCATCTGTAACAAACAATAGATTTAGGAGAAATAGTAAGTTACTTCTCAATTGCAATACGAATTGCCTCATCAAAACCAGATGGAATTGTGTATAAGAACTAGAAAAGCTTTAGTTTGATAGACTCGACATTAACTTCAATTAACCTCTTGGATATACCACCTAAGAGCAACGACCTACGTACTTTTGATTCTGATGCACTGAAATTGTTTAATTCAGCTTATTCGAAAATAAAATTTGTAGCAATTGTCACAAGGTCCTGAATCATGATATTTGTACGTATCTACACCCTCGTCAATAACTGATTTTACGGCATGATCATGCGATTGTTTTTTATCATGAAATTTTCGTCTTACTTTTTTGTCAACTCTGGGAAGAACGGACGCGCCCACTGTCCTCTAAAGTAAAGAGCGCTGATTAAAACTGCTTTCGTGGATTCAGGAAGAGGCTCGCTTAGAAAGTTGTCTATCTTTCCATTGGTGTGAACTTGTACCCAACTGAAACAGAATTTCAAATAAGGTTTAGTTTATTAGGTTTAATGAACTATACATAATATAACATACCAATGGGGGAAAAATGCTATCGCAGGAATAGAATACTCAAAGCAGTCGACGACCGATACGGAAGCAGGGAGCTGATTGATGCGAAAGCAGGTGGACTTAATGTTGTGGTCACACGATTAGGGAAGGCAATTAAGCCAATTGTTTGACCTCTTAACTCACCCTTGAAGAACGATGTCAAAGCCCAAGATGGAGCACGCTTGCCAAGACCAAACTTATTCATTCAGGCTTTGAAAGTCTCTAGATTGTAAGAGTTAGGCAATACAGCCATTGCTATAGCATTTATCCAGCAGTGGGCGTCTTAGGTTTACGATGACTCAAAATACTCACTCATTAATCATGTTATTCACCTCGACCTTATTTTGAAAGTCCACTCCAAGAGTTTCACCATTGTAAACGTGGTTGAGATAAGAACGGTATAAGTTACGCAAGTGCGTATGCTCATCTACGAACATTGCGTTTGCATACAGCGTCTGTGAATCTGAGTCATTGGAGTTCAGTAACTTCAGCAGGTTTCCGAATTGCTCATGATGCTTCCGATTTGTTAAGATATCTGCAAAAGTATTTCGAATTAGATCTGTGTGTGTTCAAATCTAAAATTGTGTGACCCTCACCTAAAATTGGATAGGCAAAATATAACCCAGAGTTGACGCTGAATTTTGTCATTGAATACACCACGCATCAACTTTTAATTTGGTTAAACAATAAATCCATTGTAAAATAAATGCATCGAGGTCTTATCAAGGTAAAATCTGCATGAACTAGGACCGTAACGTATTTATGTGTATTGTATTCATAATAATGTTAGTAAACATTGTTATGGAGGTCAGAAAAAACTAGTATGGTTTACAAAATATTAAGTTTGCATTTATGTGTGTCAATATGGCACGACCACATCACATCATCACTTACCATAGTGAGATTGTGGTCAAACACAGGCCTATACACAGTAAAAAAAAAAAAAAAAAAAAAATATGGCGTTTCCTTTCCAACTCTCTAAAATATATGAATACAACAATCATTATTTTATAGACCATTGACTCATATACAGGTACAACCCACAGAAATAGATATAACTCTATTTCTGTGAGTTGTACCTGTATATGAGTCAATGAGAGTTATATCTATTTCTGTGGGTAAACTACTAACACTAAACAAAGCATGTTAGGTAACTCACCTTGGGAAAATCCAAGTGCCTCAGCGAGCTCCTCATATGTCTTTCCAACGGAACCGAGGAGAGTCATAGCTAATAAACCTGGGAATGGTTAATTTATCGTGTTATTTACATCGTTTATTAGTAATGCTTCTTATAAGTGTTTATCTAGGAACAAACTTTTTGTATAAAACGTTACCTCAAGAATGAAGACTATTAATCATTTCGTAAGATGAGCTTGAGTAATATTTTCAGTCATATCATAAATAAAGTATGTAACTTTGTTGAAGTCTGTGTTGTGTGTGTGTCTGTTTGTTCCATTGAAAATTATTGCACTAATCATTATTCAATTTAAAATCATGTTTCCAGACTCCAGACAAAGCTGTCAGGTAGTAGTTAACTAAATAAATATCATTGTCGCTTAATTTGTCTAATAGAATCTGATCGCAACTAAGTTACACAATAGTGCTGGATTTCTGTTTTCGAAATATTTACATCCAACACTCCGTTATCCAATTGTTGTTTTTTCGAAATCTACCGTATTATAATAGCATTTAGGTGATGTATTGTACGACACTAGTGGGCCTTGGTGACGAACAGTCAAGGCGACAGAATATGACTCACGCTTTCTGATTTACTGATCTGCTCTGGCTAACGCGAGGTTAAACTATATTTACCAGGCTTATCGTATAATTAAGGAAAAACAATGCAATAATACTAATTATTTCCGCAATAAGTATACCAGCATCTTTCTTTGCACGTGTAGGTGGATTGTTACTAATTGGTCACAATATAATGATCCCATTTTGACAGCGCATATTCATGTGTCAAAAAGAGATAAACATAGTGCGACAAACAGAGATACTCATGTCCAAACAGGCCTATTTGATTGTGACAAGTTAATAAAAAGAAATTAAGGTGGGTTAATTTTTTTGTTAAAAAGTTTTTATTTTTAAAAAAATTGTGGCTATATTCTACTAATTACTACATTCTTAATGTTTGATTACTTTTATAATGTAATACACAACTCGCCATTAAAATCGGTGAGTGAACAATAAATCACCCCTATTTTACCACCCTTAGGATAAGTATTTTTTATCCAAATTTATATGGGACCAACTTCAAGGTATACTCTATCCAATAAAAAAAAAGAATTATTAAAATCAGACTATTCTGTAAAAAGTTATGCGTCGACTTGTAAACCTCCTCCGTTTTTTCGTCGGTTAAAAATCATCAAACACTGCTGGGTCACGAGATTTTCCTAAGTTAAGATTTGATCCATGATAAATAAAACAAATATAAATCCTGGAAGCGGTATAAGAGCTATTTTCGATAAACACAATAATATTCTGGACTAGCTGTCCCCCGCGGTTTCACCCGCGTTCCCGGGATAAAAGGTAGCCTATGTCCTTCTCAATACCTTAGGCTATCTGCCAAATTTCATGATGATCCGTTGAGTTGTTGAGGCGTGAAGGCGTAACAAACAAACAAACAAGCAAACAAACTCACTTTCGCACTTATAATATTATTAATTAATTTATATAATATTAATATTAAAGTTAGGATTCGCGTTCGATATGGACCTTAGACGCTGAATTTTAGTATTATTTATCAATAACTTACCATTAATACCCGTTGGTGATATCACAACGTTATCATCCTTGTTTTGATTCATGATTTTAATTAATAATTTGTATCCAAATTCATTTAGAGAATTCACAATATTATTATTCGCTTCATTATCTCTTATTGGTGTGCTAAAAATTTAATCATTGTAACGAATTCATTTTCTATGAGTTATTAGTCTAATTAGTCTACTACCATTTGATTAATTAAAGACTTAAAGTCAGTATGATCTAATGGGTCCGTTTTGACAGCACATATACATCAATGTGTTAAAAAGAGACAAACAACTCTTGTTAAAACGGGCCTCGACAATTATAATGACAAAACTATCCATACTAAAAACAACATTATATCTTATTTGCAGAACAAAATTATTATATTTACCTTTTTACTTCATCTGCTAAATTTGTCTCAGATGAAGTACTGTAGATGAATGTAAGAAGAAATAAAATATTCAGGCGCCATTCCATTTTCTGAAAAGATTATTTTTCGTTTTTGCGATATCTTTATTATTTTTATTTGTTGGAATATAACAACTAACTTTAACTTACCACTACTACTAGAACTTAATCCGCTTGTTTTCAGAACGACACACAAAACTATCACTAAGTTACAGTATTTAATGATTAAATCTAATTATTATATTTACAAATACGGTGGGAACTGCTCGCAATCGCAGTTGTCGAGTAACTGAGTTATTTTTAAACCTTCAATGGTAAACAACAAAACAATATGTATACATACGTGGGACGGACTTATGTTCAACAATTATTTTAAACTCATCCTATACAGTCTCTGAGATGGTTCAACTACCTTGGCAATGAATATTAAGATACTTAGTAACTCTGATTGGGTCAAGATCTTAGAAATACAAAGAAACAACAGGTTTTTTTTTTAAACATGTTGATTTCGTCAATTTCCTTTACGGGTGGATCAGTGGCCAAATAATAATATAAATAATATTTTTTTTTTTTTTTAAACGACTATGTCGGTAAACAAGCATTCGGCCCGCCTGATGGTAATCGGTTACCGCCATAGATAATACTATATATAACTGAGAGTTACCGCAGCCATATGACGTTTGCAACACAAGAAGCATCGCTCACGCGTTACCGACCTTTTCCCCCTCCCTATGAGCTCTGGCGACCTTACACACGCGCAGGAACACAACTTTACACAACATAAAGTTATTTGGCTGCGGTATTCTGTAAGGTGGTGGTACTTCCCCAGTCGAGCTGCTCTTTGAGCGAATAAACGCTATGCTCTACCTCTCTCAAAAAATGAAAGCCCGATTAGTTTTTTTTATGTCGATGTTTATGGTTCACTTGTGATTCTTTCCCTGTGTCTGTGCTGAGGGTAGTCACGTCCTCACAGCCGCAAACATGATTCCTCATAGCAGTACCTACCTACCAATATATTGCTCAGCCAAGCAGGAAAACCGACAAAACACCAGTTTTCCTTAAATAAGTTCTCACTTATTACCAGGATGAACAGCAAATCATTTTATATTAAAATATCGTGACTTTGCAAGAATCCCTTTTCAACGATACATAAAATATTACGAGTCGCTTGGACCAAATTATATTTTTATGCCTTTTGCGGTCGAGACCATGGGACCGTGGGGGTCCGAAGCCTGCCGTTTTGCTCGCGCTTTGTAATCAATATTGATCGAGGCCTCCGGAGACCAGCGGGCGGGGATATAGCTTGGCTATCCAAAGAGGAAACGCTGCCAGCCTTCTGGGAACCTTGCCGTTAATCGGAACAAGCTGCAGACTTCCTAGTTGTTATATTATCATGTTTTCTTAGAAAGTTATCGTATGAGCCCATTTGGGATAGGTCATTCAGTCCTTATTTTCGACATCGATATATAACTTTTGGTTAGATTTTAATCATTATGAAAGTCTATTTAAACTACTTTATACCACAAAGATGAATAAACTAAAGAGCATAGCATATGTTTTATTTTTTATTTTTTATTATTTAGAAATAAAAGCCAAACATAGATTGTCCAAAACACCTAACCTTGCCGAGTTTCTTACCGGATTCTTCTCAGTTGAAGGCTGAGTTCCGAACCGGTGGTAACTTCAGTAAATGTGACCTTCATAAGTGCCCTTCTGCGGCCTAAATTGAATAAATGGCTTTGACTTTGACTTTGAGCATACTTAGTACATTGGAAAGCTTCTAAATATATAAAAATCCTCTTCAGCAAGCATCTCTCCAAACATGTCCTCATTGTAGATCGCTATTGACCCTCTAATGAAAATGTTATGATGATGCAGAATCACTCCTATAAATCATACACTCCGTATTAAAGAATCTCGGTGTTTCGAGTAGATTGACATTTTAGAGATCCTTTTCTTAGTGATGTAAAAAGCTTTTATGTTTCAAAGATATTCTCATTCTTAGAATGTTATTTCATAGAGTTGTTTTCTTGAAGTACATATTTTTTATACAAGATAAGAATCTGTAAAACAATGTGGACAACTAACAGATATCTTTAAAAGAAAAATCATGAAAATTGGATTTGAGTTATAAAAATAATTAAGACAGATAAATTCTCAAAAGCAATTAAAGAAAAAAATACTCTCTTTATAGTTAACGATACATAATAAATCTTAAAGATAGCGTTAACCATCGCCAACTCTAATTCCGTAGTGTTTCACAAATTGACAGTAATTTTCTTTCTTTATGTGATGAAACAACGCACAGTGAACGTTAAATATCGCTGCACTTCATTGTCAAAGTTGTTATTTTAACCAATAGAAGGTACACTGAAAGCATCCATCTGAAAGAGAGATAACTTTAATCTCCGAAGAAAACACTGCTTGTCAACAACCCTATGAACTTAAACGCCACAATCAATCAATCTTATAAAATACGGAACTTAAATGCACAATAAAAAAACGCCATAAAAATGACAAAATTAAGTGACTTTTATATGTACAATGTACAATGCGTAAATATGGCGTCAACGTAACATAAAATACGTAAAGTAATCTTTAAAATATTTTGGGGATGTAAATCAGTCCTTGCTAGCTAGTTTTTTTTTCTACATAGGGTAAAGTCGGGTAGCCCCGGATGGAGGGTAACCGCGGACATTAAAATTTCTAAGAAACTAATCGTGTCTCCCAGGTCGATATCATTACTAATTCTTAATTAATATGATTAAAGAAGTTCAATTTTTTTAAAGTTCATATTAAATGGACTGTAATAAAAATAAATTAGTCAAAAGAAAATCAAATTACGCCACTTATTCTATAAAGGAATCATAAATTCAACTAAAGATAAAAGATCTAAGTGGCAGTAAAGTTTATTATGTAACATTAGCAGATATAATTGAAAAACCTTTCAGTGGTACAATACTATTGTCAAAAACACTTATTGTTATATGAAGTTGTGCGTAATTTGAAGTCGAAGTCAAACGTGAAATAGATGTCACAGAAAAACCTTGGTACCTACACTGATGTTTTTCTGCTCATCGGGAAGGGTGAATGTGTCGGTGATGCTTGAGTGATGCCCCTATGCAATCGTCCATAGGGATAAGATAACCGCTTACCACCAGGCGGGCATAAGCTTTTGATAAAGAAAGATAGGTAAGAAGATAGAAGAAAGAAAAAATGTTTCATTCATGACAATACACAACAATTCATTAGGTTTATTCATTGATTCATACAAAATGAAATATGAGTTAGAACAAACAAAGAATGTTGCGTGATGTGAGAAATGGGTCCCGACTCAGCATATGCTTAGGTTAGTTGACAAAAACCTGACCCTCGCGCTGGTTTTCAGCCGATGCCCTCATCCATGATATCACGAACATACAGTCACAAAAATAATAATTAAAAACATACAATGTAAAAATAAAAATAAACCAAAAAACAGGCATGGTGACAAAAATGGCGGACAATCCAACCAAGACATGTGGCAGCTGACTGTAAAAATAAAGCACCATGGATGGACTATGGACACCATTTACCAAAACAAAATAGCTATTTGTAAAAAACATGTTATGCCACATCATCATAAACTAATTATTAAAATATTTATTTTGGAAATTACTGTACATTGAAATTCGTTCATAATTATAAAACTACTATAAAAAACAATATGTTGACAAAAGAAAACCTGCGATTATAGCTAATTTAACTATGAATAAACGTACTTACCTACTTTGAACCTATAGTTAATTAATTTAACAAGCTTCTTACTATAATGACCACGACCACACCATTTGATGATGAAGCCAAAGATAATATGATTTGGTAAGCATAAAAGAATGAATGATGTTCATAAAATTTTAACAAAATATTACGCTATGATAAATGGCAATGTCTTAGATGCAAATATTTATGTTGTTATTGTAGGGTCAAAAATTGCAGCGCTGAATGTAACAAGCTTGGTCTTCTCGTTTCTAATGAACATGTAGAACGGAGTATCAGCATAAAACGTCGCTGCAGAGCGTGTTACTATACCGCTGCTTACAGCCGCAGCTTCCGTGCCAAACTCTGAAAGAAAATGTACGATTTAATAACTATACCAATCATTGTAACTATTGATATAGATAGGCCAAAATTAAAGCCCTAATTGACAGTTTAGTGTTTTCTAAGCGTGTAGATTTTATTTGGATAATAAACAATTAAATAACATCTTGGCCAAAAGAACTAACAGTTTTGCACTACTTTCATAGCTATGATTGAAATACATAAGTGGTCCTCTCAATTTGATTTCGGTTGTGGTCAAACACAGGCCTATAGACAATAAAAATAGGTTACTCTTTTATGATAGTCAGTCGGTTTTCCTGATATCTATCCTAAGGTCGACGGAAAGTTGTTGCCCACCTATAAAAAGCCTAGTAGGATCTACTCAACCGATCGACTGACTTGCAATTGCAACCACCGGAACTAAACTGATTGCAATACGAATAAATTACTTTGTATTGGACTCACCATTTACAGTCATCTTTACTTTATGAATAATCGAGTCCACATGAACCCCTGGATTAGGAAGACTATTAAAAATTTCCATTGGCGTCTTGTTTTCTCTTTCTACACTATTCATTCCTGAATTCAATCCAACTACAGTTTCATTACCCGTATTACTATCAACCATAAGGGCGAAATTTGCTTGTTTTGGGATAAACATCGACTGTATACCGAGGGTCTTCAATGCGTATTGCAGCTTCATACTACTCTGGAGATCCATTTTAGGGATTCGTACTATACAATCCTCCATAGTCATATTGCTTATTATTTTATCTATCTTTAAGTAGTTAATCCGGTCCATTAGTTCTAGTAAACTTGTTCGTTTTGGAAATTTTGGTTTCACGATGTACATAGTAGTGATGCTGTCGTTGTATGGTAAAGCTAACATCTGGAATTCTGTAAATATTTGTTTGAATTAGTTAATTGTAAAATAGAAATGATCTTCTAGTATGAGGAAACCAAAAGTTGTTATATATGAATAAAAAGTTTCATATTCTTAACTGGGATTCAGAACATCAATTTCGTCTTTTACCATCTGAAAGGATTACTTGACAAGTCTAACATAAATTTTTTAGTTAACTATTTATTATTAATATATGAGTACTATTTTGTATTGTTGTATTTATTATTACAATCATTTAACGCTCATCTGTTTGAAGATGACAAAAATATTCCTATCCTTCTTTTACTTTGCTTGTATATTATTTTTGTAAGTAAGGTACAATAATAATTACGATCTTCAGTTGAATAGATAAATCCAAACTGTCCGAAATTCATCATGCTATCAGCCATAACTTCACCGGTGGGTTTTTGAAAGGGCCGTCTGTAACAAACAATAGATTTAGGAGAAATAGTAAGTTACTTATCAATTTCAAAACAAATTGCCTCATGCCTCATGAACTATTGTGCATAAGAAGTAGAAAATCTCTAGCCAAATTTGATTGGTTTAATAGACTCGTCATCAACTTCAAGTAACTTCTAGGATATAACATCTAAGACCACACCTACATGCTTCTGATTCTGATGCATTGAAATAGTTAAATTCAGCATAAATTCCAATTTAAAATTTGTAGCATCTGCCAAAATTCCCTCAATCACGATGTTTGTATGTATCTACACCCGTATAAATAGCTGATTTTACGGCATGACGATGAATCATACGATTATTATGTATGTGTTTTTATTTTTCATTGTGCAAATTTCGTCTTACTTTTTTGTCAACTGTGGTAAGAACGGCTGCGCCCACTGTCCTCTAAAGTAAAGAGCGCTGATTAACACTGCCTTCGTGGATTCATCGAGTGGCCCCGTCAGAAAGTTGTCTATCTTTCCATTGGTGTGAACTTTTACCCAACTGAAACAGAAATGAGCTTTAGTTTATTGGGCTTGATGAACTATAACATAGGGACTGATATGTGAAAAAATGGTATCGCAGAACACAATCGACAACACAGTCGACGAGCGATACAGAACATAGCAGGGAACCAATGGATGCAAAAGCAAGTGGACTTAATGTTGTGGTCACATTAATATTATACGATTAGGGAAGGCGCAATTGTCCAGTAGTGGGCATCTTAGGTTGACGATGGATGACTGCAAAATACTCACTCATTAATCATGTTTTTCACCTCGACCTCATGTTGAAAGTCCACTCCAAGAGTTTCACCATTGTAAACGCGGTTGAGATAAGAACGGTATGCGTTACGCAAGTGCGTATGCTCATCCACGAATATTGCATTTGCGTACAGAGTCTTTGAATCTGAGTCATTGGAGTTCAGTAATTTTATCAGGTTTCCTAATTGTTCATGATACTCCCGATTTGTTAAGATATCTGCAAAAGTATTTGGAATTAGATCTGTATGTGTTCTAAACTAAAATTACCTATAGACAACAAGAAACTATATACACGAACAATAAAACCTTAACTAAGCCTTAAATCTAAATTAAAAATTAAATAAAATTAAAAATTACAAATAGAAAACTAAAATTGTGTGCCCCTCACCTAAAATTGGATAGGAAAAATATAACCCAGAGTTGAAGCTGAATTTTGTCATTCCGCTAGTTATTTTATAGTTTATATGACAACCTTCACACACCATGCATCAATTTTAAATTTGGTAAATAAATTCTTTGTAAAATAAATGCATCGAGGTCTTATCAAGGTACAATCTACATGAACTAAGACCGTGACGTATTTATGTGTATTGTATTCATAAAAAGGTTTTAATTGAGTGTGTTAAATACTTCAGTTTTCATTTGTGTTCATCACATTGTTATAGAGGTCAGAAAAAACTAGTACGGTTTACAAAATATCAAGTTTGCATTTTTGTGTGTCAATATTGCGTTTCCTTTCCATCTCTCTCAAATATATGAATCCAACAATCATTGATTTGTAGACCATTGACTGTAATATAGATAAAGGTAAACTACTAACTAAACAAAGCACGTTAGGTAACTCACCTTGGGTAAATCCAAGTGCCTCAGCGAGTTCCTCATATGTCTTTCCAACGGAACCGAGGAGAGTCATAGCTAATAAACCTGTGAATGGTTATTTAATTGTTTTATTTACATCTTTTATCAGTGCTGCTTTCTTATTAGTGTTTGTCTAGGAATAAATATTTTGCATACAACGTTCCCTCAAGAACCTGATTTGATATAGACTTTATTAATAATTTCGTGTGAGCTTGAGTAATATTTTCAGTCATATCAAATTAAAGTATGTAACTTTGTTGCAGTAATTTCCATTTAAATCAACATTGAAAATGATTGCACTAATCATTATTCAATTTTAAATAATGTTTTCAGACACAACTGGCAGACAGTAGTTAACTTAATAAATATCATTGTCGCATTTATCGAATATAATCTGAAGCCATGTATTCACTGAGAAACATGTTTCAGATACAAAGTTCCCGAAACAACACGTAGGTCTTTACCGAAACAATGTTTCGGGGTCTTGGCCGTCCACATCTCAGTTGTTTCAAATAAGTCGCCTGAGAGGGTAGTGTTGTTGGGTGCCACGTATATTTATTTGGCAATGGCTAGTCGAAAGAAAAATAAAAGATAGTGGCTTAGGAACTAGTTGTTGAGAAGGCATAACGTGGTCCTACACTAATGCCATGTTTATAAACAACTGAAACACACGTTCACACGTTCGGGAAGCTACGGCATATCTTCACTTCCAAAATACCTCTGAGTCTGAAGACAAAGGTCTTCAATCAGTGCGTGTTACCAGTGATGACATACGGGACAGAGACGTGGTCTTTCACTGCTGGCCGCATAAATAAGCTCAGAGTCACTCAGCGAGCTATGGAACGAGCTATGCTCGGAATTTCTCTACGTGACAGGGTCCGAAATGAGGACATTCGTAGGAGAAAAAAATTACGGACATAGCTCGTAGAGTTAGTAAGCTGAAGTGGCAATGAGCAGGCCACATCGCTCGAAGAGCCGATAACCGATGGGGAAGGAAGGTTCTCGAGTGGCGACCACGTACTGGAAAGCGCCGAGCGGGACGACCTCCCACAAAGTGGACCGACGACCTGGTCAGAGTCGCTGGGCGCCGCTGGCATACAAGCGGCCCAGAACCGTTCCAAGTGGAAATCAATGGGGGAGGCCTATGTTCAGCAGTGGACATCCATGGGCTGATATGATGATAATGATGGAACACACGTCCACACTTGTAAACAGCTATTGCGAAACTGATATGTTTCGGTGCTCTCCAATTCTATCGGGGAGCACAGAAACATAGTATTTACTAAGCTAAGCTAAGCTAAGAACACGTAGTATTTACCGCAAGAGTTTCAGAAACATAATATAAATTTGTTTCCGAAACAGGTAGATTTTGTTTCTGAAACAGTGTTTATAAACAATTGTTTCTCAGAGAATTTCTGTTTTCGAAATATTTACACCCAATACCTACTCCGCAACTGGTATTTTTCGAAATCTACCATATTATAATAGCATTTAGGTGATGTACACTAGTGAGTGGGCCTTGGTGACGAACAGTCAAGGTGAAAGAAAATGACTCACACATTCTTATTTAGTCTGCTCTGGCTAACATGAGGTTAAACTATATTTGCCAGGCCTATCGTACAATTAAGGAAAAACAATGCAATAATTCCAATTATGTGCTCCAATATGGACACTTGCATCTTTCTTTGCACATGTAGGTGGATTTTTACTACATTCGTCACATTCTCTGTTTAGCGAAGAGATGCAACAATATTTTTAAAATGTCTGTATTTTGGTGTGTGGTGACAAATAAAGATTATTATTATTATATTATTATTATTATTCTAATGAATCCGTTTTGACAGGGCATAATCATGTTACAAAAAGAGACAAACATGGTGCGATAAAAACAGATATTCTCTTGTCAATCCGGGCCTATTTGATTGTGACTATTTTAACAATCAAACACTGATGCGGCACATATGTTGAGATTTGATCCGTGATAAATAAAATAAATATAAATCCTGGGACAATGGTATAAGAGCTATTTTCGATAAACACAATAATATTCTGGAATCTTAAGTTTTTTCTATATTGAAATTAGACGCTGAATTGTACTAAAGTCAAAATTATTTCATTCTATCAAATATTTAATGGTTTCATTATTAAAAATCAAGCACTTATGAAGGTTAAATTGGTACATACAGTTGAATTTACCATCGGTTCGGAATATACTTAAACTGAGAAGACTCCGGCAAGAAACTCAGCAGGGCGTATTTTTTTTTATGTGGAAGATCTTTTCATATTACAGCTTTTTTTTCATATACTTATACTTATTATTCATCAATAACTTACCATTTATACTCGTTGGTGATATCACAATGTTATCATCTTTGTTTTCCTTCATCATTTTGATTAATACTTTGTATCCAAATTCATTTAGAGAATTCACAATGTTATTATTCACTTCATTGTCTCTTATTGGATTGCTAAAAATTTAATCATTGTAACAAATCAATTTGTTATTTATTTATTTATTTATTTATTATGGGACAAAAAACAGCAACAATATATAACTATAAAAATATACATAATTGAAATAACAATATTGTAGCCTTCTATCCACAGATGGCTATAAAACATATATCATAATGTGCCACTAGAGGCTTTAGAAATATTTAAAAATTGAATTGTAGAAATAATAAAATTTAATAAAAACATTATAACAATAATCATGCATCAAAACTAAAATGAAATTGAATTGAAGCGAATTAAATAAAATACATTAAAAACCACCTTCAATAAAAAATTAATAATAATAATACCTCATTAAAAAATAAATAAACAACAATTAATAAAGGCGTTGAGTAAGCATCGCAATCGCATCTTTTTTAAATTTCCATTTTGAACATGCAAAAATATCAATGTCTATAAAAGTTGAATTGTATGACTCAACCATACGGCGCAAAGGGCAACGTAGTCCAGAATTCGTACGACAGATATTTACTGCAAAAAGGGTTCCTGAACGAGCACTACGTTTGTTGACAGTTCGAGGCACTACGTAGTATAGTTTATTCGTGAGGTCTATTGCGTCCATACTATTGTGGACAATGCCATGCAGAATATTAGCTTGCAGATATTTACGTCTAGAGTTATGAGGCATTAGTGGAATAAATTACCTAGTTCTAATTAGTCTACAACCATTTCGCACATCGGCAACAAGAGTGTCACAAGACATGATAATACGAAATTGAGATAAAATACCTATGCCATAAGAAAAGCAATTACAAACTTTATCTGCAAAAAATTCGTCATAATTATTCCCTTTTTCACAGAGCCACTTTCCTACGTTTTGCAGCTTAAAAAGTGTCTCATCAATGTTGATACAGAGCGTACATGCATTTACTGTGTGTAGTACTATTCTAACCTGTATAATGACCCTATTACGGTAAGTAATCTCATATAATTGCTTTGATTTCGTCAAAAAGATAGTCACATAATGTGCCATGACACTTTTCTTGCTTTAGCGTTGGTTGATTGATACCAAGTTCGATATGGGTAGAAAAGTGTTATAACATGTAAATAATAACTGTACTACTGAATCAATTAAATCGGTATTGGGTACAAAAGTGACACATTATAGGAATTTTAAAAGAAAAAAAGAAAATAGAAAAAATATCTTTAGATTTTAACTTCCATAAAAACATAATAGAGCATTAAGTATTTTTTTTTTAAATATTTTAAGTTCTCTGATATATTTTCCCAGATTATTTGTAATGGAATTACAAGTTATAAAAAAAAACAATCGCGACTACCCAAAAACTTCATTTATTGTTGTGATACTCTTGTTGCCGATGTGCGATTTGTTTTATTAGGAAAAAAATAGGGCTTAATGATAAAATTATCCATATTTTTTTTTTTTTATACAACTTAGTCGGTAAACAAGCATACGGCCCACCTGATGGTAAGCGGTTACCGTAGCCATATGGACGCTTGCAACACACGAAGCATCGCTCACGCGTTACCGACCTTTCCCCCCTCCTCTATGAGCTCTGGCGACCTTACTCACGCGCAGGAACACAACTTTACACAACATAAAGTTATTTGGCTGCGGTATTCTGTAAGGTGGAGGTACTTCCCCAGTCGAGCTGCTCTTTGAGCGAATAAACGCTATGCTCTACCTTTCTATATACTATTTGTGACTAAAAACAACAATAAAACATACTTCCAGAACAAAATTGTGATTTACCTTTTTACTTCATCTGCAAAATTTGTCTCAGATGAAGTACTGTAGATGAATGTAAGAAGAAATAAAATATTCAGTCGCCATTCCATTTTCTGAAAAGATTATTTTTGTTATGATATCCTTACTAATATTGTGTTCGTAGTATTTGTTCTTAGAGAGAGAGAAGAGGAGAGGAGGAGAGGAGAGAGTCTGTTGGTTCGGCTTTTTGCGGTGAAAGTTCAGCGGACCTTCGAAATGTATCAAAAAACGTCAGGACTTCCACACGGCGCACTGCACGAGATTGTCTTTCGTTTTACACAGATCCAGTGTAGAACTGCAATGTAAAAAACGATTGAAGTCCAGAACTCACGTCCCAGTACCAGCAGATCATGTGAGAACGTTTAAAAATTCGAAAAATATCATTTTCGACGGTTCAAACAACTCTGAACGACTAGAACGCTTTCGTCTTTCATCAATCAGTAGCAGGACTGCAACCTAGAACTCGATTCGAGTCCAGAACTCACGTCCCGGTACCAGCAGATCATGCGAGAACGTTTAAAAATTCGAAAAATATCATTTTCGACGGTTCAAACAACTCTGAACGACTAGAACGCTTTCGTCTTTTATCAATCAGTAGCAGGACTGCAACTTAGAACTCGATTCGAGTCCAGAACTCACGTCCCGGTACCAGCAGATCATGCGAGATCGTCCGAACGATAAAAACTAAAAATTTAGTTTTTATCGTTTCAAACGAATCTTAGGGCTGGAATGGAACTATTTTGCTTTAAACATATTCTTATGAGAACTACAATGTAGAACTCGATCGGAGTCCAGAACTCGCGTTCGAGTGCCAGCAGATCATGTGAAAACGTTTAAAAAGTCGAAAAATATCATTTTCATCCGTTCAAACAGTCCTCAGAGGCTAGAACTATTTCGTTTTTCACCGATTCGTAGCAAAACTGCAATGTAGAACTCGATTGACGTCCAGAACTCCCGTCCCAGTACCAGCAGATCATATGAGAACCTTCAAAAACTCGAAAAATATAATTTTCATTGTTCCAAACAATCGCCGAAGGCTGGAACTCTTTCGTTTCACACAGATCCATTGTAGAACTGCAATATAGAAATCGATTGAAGTCCAGAACTCACGTCCCAGTACCAGCAGATCATGTGAGAACGTTTAAAAATTCGAAAAATATCATTTTCGACGGTTCAAACAACTCTGAACGACTAGAACGCTTTCGTCTTTCATCAATCAGTAGCAGGACTGCAATCTAGAACTCGATTCGAGTCCAGAACTCACGTCCCGGTACCAGCAGATCATGCGAGAACGTCCAAATAGTCAAAAAATTTCGTTTCTATCGTTTCAAACGAATCTTAGGGCTGGAACTATTTTGCTTTAAACATATTCTTATGAGAACTACAATGTAAAACTCGATCGGAGTCCAGAACTCGCGTTCGAGTGCCAGCAGATCATGTGAAAACGTTTAAAAAGTCGAAAAATATCAGTTTCATCGGTTCAAACAGTCCTTAGAGGCTAGAACTCTTTCGTTTTTCACCGATTCGTAGCAAAACTGCAATGTAGAACTCGATTGATGTCCAGAACTCCCGTCCCAGTACAAGCAGATCAACAACAATGACAGGTAAAATTAAAGAAGAAGCTGGCTTTTAAATGAGAGTAAAGAAATCAATCAAAACAAGTTTATGAGTACCTTTATTCGAATACGATATATGAGTTGTGAATTATCTTATGATTGTTTGTGCAGAACGAGAAAAAATACCGAGACGGACGGAAATTATTTCGTGATTCGTGCTGTCTGAAAAACTATTTGTCTCCGGTCGTGTCTGAGTCAAACTTAACAAACATTTCAATGAGCAGCTGGAACTAGGAGTCTCTAGTTGTTTTGGTGTGCTGCAAGTCCATGCATGTTGCAAAAAAAAAAAAACTTGAAACTTGTTTTCATATTATTTTATTTTTTATTTCATTATGATTATCGCTACGAGCATCATTTTAATTATAGTCACTATCAATATCATTCATATTATTAATATTATTGCATGAAAATGTCATACAAACAATATCAACCGTTCTCACGAAAATTCATCGATAAATATTGATCGAAAGTGGCGTGGAAGTCACTGAATGGATCGGTTACAGTGAAATGACAAAAGAAAAAAGTCAATTTAAAAAAAAAAAAAAAAAAAAAAGAAGCCAGTTCTCAACACGTCCACGTCGTTGGCTTTGGGTTATGCTAAGATTGAGAAGCTCTTTCCAGAGACCTTGTAAGTTTCACCGCCTTTTCAAGGGTCTTGCAATGCAAACCACGTTCAATATCGCAACTATGCCATTATAATAAGCACCCATGAATTATTTGTAACGATAAGAACGATGACTTTCGCTATTCGAACTCGTCTACTACGATCTGTTTGTATTGCAGAGACAACTCCGATCACCAATTGAGTCTAGAGTAGCAGAAACTTGAGTATAATGAAGTTTCAGTACATATTGATGACTGACCCGACGGTTCCAGGCCCTACGGATTATTCATATCGGTTTCTATTAACGAACCTTCTCGAGCCAATCTGCCGGCACTTACACAATCGAGTTCTACGTTGAAGTTCTGAAACCATTCTGTAAGGGACGAAACGGTTATAGCCTTCCAAAATTGATCGAACGATGAGGAGAGTAATTTAGAACTTTTCAAACTTTGTGACATGATATGCTGGCACTGGAAAATGAGTTCCAGGCCCAAATCGAGTTCGATGTTGTAGTTCTGGTGAAGATTCGTGGAAATCAAAATAGTTTTACACTGAAAAAAGCTCGAAACGATGAAAATTATATTTTTCAACATTCAAAACGTTCTCACATGATCTGCTGGTACTGGGACGAGAGTTCCGGACTCGAAGCGAATTGTAAATTGCAGATCTCATATGAATTCGTGAAAAGCTAAATAGTGCCAGCCTTCAAAATTCGATTGAAACGATAAAAATTGAATTTTTCGACATTTTAAACGTTTTCACATGATCTGTTGGCACTGGGACGAGAGTTCTCGACTCAGATCGAGTTCTAGATTACAGTTCTGCTACAGATCGATGAAAGACGAAAGAGTTCTAGCCTTTGAAATTTATCGATCGAATCGAGTTCTAGGTTGCAGTCCTGCTACTGATTGATGAAAGACGAAAGCGTTCTAGTCGTTCAGAGTTGTTTGAACCGTCGAAAATGATATTTTTCGAATTTTTAAACGTTCTCACATGATCTGCTGGTACTGGGACGTGAGTTCTGGACTTCAATCGATTTCTACATTGCAGTTCTACAATGGATCTGTGTAAAACGAAAGAGTTCCAGTCTTCGGGGATTGTTTGGAACAATGAAAATTTTATTTTTTGAGTTTTTGAAGGTTCTCATATGATCTGCTGGTACTGGGACGGGAGTTCTGGACGTCAATCGAGTTCTACATTGCAGTTTTGCTACGAATCGGTGAAAAACGAAAGAGTTCTACCCTCTAAGGACTGTTTGAACCGATGAAAATGATATTTTTCGACTTTTTAAACGTTCTCACATGATCTGCTGGTACTGGGACGTGAGTTCTGGACTTCAATCGATTTCTATATTGCAGTTCTACAATGGATCTGTGTGAAACGAAAGAGTTCCAGCCTTCAGCGATTGTTTGGAACAATGAAAATTATATTTTTCGAGTTTTTGAAGGTTCTCATATGATCTGCTGGTACTGGGACGGGAGTTCTGGACGTCAATCGAGTTCTACATTGCAGTTTTGCTACGAATCGGTGAAAAACGAAAGAGTTCTAGCCTCTGAGGACTGTTTGAACGGATGAAAATGATATCTTTCGACTTTTTAAACGTTTTCACATGATCTGCTGGCACTCGAACGCGAG
This sequence comes from Achlya flavicornis, assembly GCA_947623365.1. NCBI lineage: Eukaryota > Metazoa > Arthropoda > Insecta > Lepidoptera > Drepanidae > Achlya > Achlya flavicornis. The sequence goes on along the minus strand of OX392468.1, from coordinate 2,119,952 downwards.
TTCTGGACTCCGATCGAGTTCTACATTGTAGTTCTCATAAGAATATGTTTAAAGCAAAATAGTTCCAGCCCTAAGATTCGTTTGGAACGATAAAAACGATATTTTTTGACTATTTGGACGATCTCGCATGATCTGCTGGTACCGGGACGTGAGTTCTGGACTCCGATCGAGTTCTAAATTTTAGTTCTCATAAGAATAAGTTTAAAGCAAAATAGTTCCAGCCCTAAGATTCGTTTGGAACGATAAAAACGATATTTTTTGACTATTTGGACGATCTCGCATGGTCTGCTGGTACCGGGACGTGAGTTCTGGACTCCGATCGAGTTCTAAATTGTAGTTCTCATAAGAATATGTTTAAAGCAAAATAGTTCCAGCCCTAAGATTCGTTTGGAACGATAAAAACGATATTTTTTTACTATTTGGACGATCTCGCATGATCTGCTGGTACCGGGACGTGAGTTCTTTAACTTTTGCAGTTCTGCAACGGATCTGTGTAAAACGAAAGAGTTCCAGCCTTCGGCGATTGTTCGGAACAATGAAAATTATATTTTTCGAGTTTTTGAAGGTTCTCATATGATCTGCTGGTACTGGGACGGGAGTTCTGGACGTCAATCGAGTTCTAAATTGCAGTTTTGCTACGAATCGGTGAAAAACGAAATAGTTCTAGCCTCTGAGGACTGTTTGAACGGATGAAAATGATATTTTTCGACTTTTTAAACGTTTTCACATGATCTGCTGGCACTCGAACGCGAGTTCTGGACTCCGATCGAGTTCTACATTGTAGTTCTCATAAGAATATGTTTAAAGCAAAATAGTTCCAGCCCTAAGATTCGTTTGAAACGATAGAAACGAATTTTTTTTACTATTTGGACGTTCTCGCATGATCTGCTGGTACCGGGATGTGAGTTCTGGACTCGAATCGAGTTCTAGGTTGCAGTCCTGCTACTGATTGATGAATGACGAAAGCGTTCTAGTCTTTCAGAGTTGTTTGAACCGTCGAAAATGATATTTTTCGAATTTTTAAACGTTCTCACATGATCTGCTGGTACTGGGACGTGAGTTCTGGACTTCAATCGATTTGTACATTGCAGTTCTACACTGGATCTGTGTAAAACGAAAGAGTTCCAGTCTTCGGGGATTGTTTGGAACAATGAAAATTATATTTTTCGAGTTTTTGAAGGTTCTCATATGATCTGCTGGTACTGGGACGGGAGTTCTGGACGTCAATCGAGTTCTACATTGCAGTTTTGCCACGAATCGGTGAAAAACGAAATAGTTCTAGCCTCTGAGGACTGTTTGAACGGATGAAAATGATATTTTTCGACTTTTTAAACGTTTTCACATGATCTGCTGGCACTCGAACGCGAGTTCTGGACTCCGATCGAGTTCTACATTGTAGTCCTCATAAGAATATGTTTAAAGCAAAATAGTTCCAGCCCTAATATTCGTTTGAAACGATAAAAACGAAATTTTTTGACTATTTGGACGTTCTCGCATGATCTGCTGACTCTGGGACGAGAGTTCTGGACTTGAATCGAATTGCTTGGACGTCGGTTTAGAACTATATTTGAAAAGTATAGGGAACTGCAGAACTCAGCTGCATGCGAAAATAACTCACATTGTTTTCGATCTGCTGCAAACTGATCTGCTATGGGAAGTTAGCAGATCATTTCGTTAATTGACATTTTTCGAGGAAAAACACCAGAACTATTTTTAAAAAGTATCAGGAACTATAGAACACAGCTGCATGCGAAAAGAACTCACATTTGTTTTCGATCTGCTGCAAACTGATCTGCTACGGGAAGTTAGCAGATCATTTTGTTAATTGACATTTTTCGAGGTAAAAACACCAGAACTATTTTTAAAAAGTATCAGGAACTATAGAACTCAGCTGCATGCGAAAAGAACTCACATTTAATTTTGATCTGCTGGAAAATGATCTGCTAAGTTCACTCACATAACGACACAACACTAGTTAAGAGTTTTCTAGTGGTTTTATCATGGAGAAAAGATTCAAATACGACATTATAACTTTATATCGTCGATCATCTATCGTCACGACAAAATTGTGTCGTTATCGACTCGTGTGAAAACGCACTTAGCCTACGAAAATTTGGTTCTGTATAACACATAGGATACTTCTTATCCCGGGAAAACCGGGTGACACTGCGTGGGACAGCTGGGCTTTAATAAAAAGAAATTAGTTAGAATCGAACAACAAACTTTTACTTACCACACACTACAAGAACTGACTTCGCTTAGCTCAGAATTCCACATAAAAACTATTACAAATTTACAGTAGGTAGTTGCAGTATTTAATTATTAAATCTAGTTATTTTATTCACAGACGGCGGTGGGAACTGCTCCCAATAGCAGTTGTCAAGTAAATGAGCTATTTTTATACTTTCAACTTATATACAACAAAACAAAATGTTTCCGTGGGATGGACTTCCCAACCAGCAATACACGTTCTGCAAAAAGTTGTAAACGTTTTTGATAAAACTAGTCAGGCAAGTTTCGATGAGTCTTATAAAAGATCTAAGAATATTTATTCAAATAGGAAAGGGCGCAGATGCAACTCTATTACGTGTTGTTAGAGTAGTAATACCGAGCAATCCGATTCCGAAACTAGTCAGTGATTTGTCAGTGATTTGGAACAGTAAGGACCAATCACTGCATCGTGTGTTCTTGACTTGGCCAATCAGAGCGCATGTGTCCTTATTTTCGATGGTGGCAAATTGGCGGAATAGATAGCTAGGGTTTTCACTTCTTTTCTATTGCCCCCCCCCCACCCCTGAAATATTAAGTTTTATTTAAAATAAATTAAATAAAAGAAAACTTTTCTTATCAGTTATCTGTTATAGAGATAAAGTGCAACACATGGATCACTATAGGCCTAGTATGTGATTTATAGAAAACTATTTGTCCCCTGCGGTTTCACCCGCGTTCCCGGGATAAAAAGTAGCCTATGTCCTTCTCCATACCATAGGATATCTGCATGCCAAATTTCATGATGATCTGTTGAGTAGTTAAGTTAATCAAACTCGTTAAATTGTTACATACAGTTGAATTTACCACCGGTTCGGAATACACTTATAACAGACATAAAACATGCACACAACATTCTCTTCAGATATACACATGGAATTTGGAATAGACAAATTTAAAATCCAATCTGTACGTAAATGTAAAGTAGAACTAAATACATATCAGTTAAGTAATTGTGAAAATAGAACCTGTGGATAGTGAGGCATATAAATAACTCTGGATACCAACAAACCCATAGAAAACAAACCAAAAAACTACTCAAGACAAAATTTAAGGAAAGGTTACACAAAATACTTAATAGGTACTCATTTAAATGCCAGAAATACTTCTTGACCTACTCGTTTGGAGTAATAAACTGGTCACAAACAAAAAAGAAACTCCAGCGCACAATCAACACACTCATGACCAAATATAGAAAGCACCATCCCCCGACGCATACATGGAAATCCTTCCAGTTCTCAGAAATCCAAAAAATCTGAGGTCAGGGGGGTTTACGATGGTTGATTTCAGTAGTTCGATTTCAAATGCTACCCTGATTGTAGTTCTGAGCCGCGGGATTACAATACACTTAGATAGATTTGAAATATGAATCCCTGCCGTGATTATCAGGTCTTTGCGGACGAATATTTTGAAGGAATGAAAGGATTCAGTAGCTACCTACCAACTCGTGAACTTGTTCAGATATTTTATGGAATCTAATAATTTTGTCGTACGTTTTGTACAAGTTAAGGAAGTAAAATTGCGATTGATACCCAGAATGTCACACCTTCGAAAACGCATTTTGAAATTTTATGTCATCAGACTCATTCTCAATTTTTTTATTTTCTTGAAGTTTATGATGAGGATTATAAATCAGAAAAAGCCGCTGAATTTATTGATATAGATAGGTCGTCAGTAACGGAACTAATTTGAATCAAAACATGTAAACCCCGGAACGAATTTGTGATATAGCTCTCTCTTTTTGGCACACGATCTGAAACCGGGGAGCATTAATTCCTCCAGCGACTCAGATCCAACTCGACAGTAACTACCTATATATATTTCTATTTATAGTTTTAGATTCTGAATAGTGGAAGCTTTTTATTTAATTTTCTTGAAATATCCACCGAAATTAATACCTGAGCTCAGATCGTTCTTAATCTAATAATAAAATAATGGTATTATTTACATGAACTATTCTTTGAAATTATACTTGAAAGCCGCATCTCAGATCGGTGCCAGTGCTGACTACTGGAAGCGTTTCAATATACGTATCCCCGATCCTGCACGGAAAGATTAACACTACCAAAGCGCGAAGGAGGAAGAAGGATAGCCTTCTTCCTCCTTCCTCTTATTTGTTAGTTGTGTAAGTTTTGTATACTACACTCAGAACATTCTTTCACAATAAGACAAACCAATCCACACTCGTATGTATAGTGTATTAAACAGGAAAGAGAGACAAGTATCCTTATGCAGATAGACTACAGGTATACCTCAGTTTGGACGCAGTTACATTTTTGAAGCCACTGAGTTAATAAACATTAACCATCCATTAGGTATATTGAATCCATCCACCTGAAAGAGAGATAGCTTTAATCTCCGATGAAAAAACTGCTTGTCAACAACCCTCAGTACTTAAACGCCACAATAAATCAATCTAATAAAATACGGAAGCTCAAAAATGCACAATAAAAGCCACCCTAGCTCCCCACTGCACATCAAAATGTCAAAATGAAGTGACTTTCAATTCGTAAATAGAATTACGTAATCAAATTAATGTGACAGTGTCTGGAGACGTCTGCCAGCCAGCAGGGTTTGAACACGCTGTGTCATCCAGTGACAATTTGTTCAAAATAAATGATAGCTGGAAAAATATTTTAAATATAGAATGCAATATAAAATTCGTTATCATCTAAAGATTTTAGGGGATGGAAATCAGTCCTGCTTACTAGATGTTTTTTGTACGTGCAGGTTCTTTATAATGATTTCGTTTACCGAAATAGCAGTGATGAGTTTCATCTAAAATTAAGCGTACCATAACTCATGACAATATCAAACAACTGTAAGTATCATCTTTTATTAAAGAACACAAAAAATCCAAAAAAAAAATAAGAAATTCTCCTTCTCCGACCATCATTGTGAAAATTTGGATTAAATATGCAAGAGCAATTAGTTTTAATAAAACTATCGCGGGGAGTAGCTAACACCATTAAAATGTAATCACAGTCATCATATTTAGCCCAATAATGCCCACCGCTGAACAAGGTAGCCTAAGAAATTTCGTTGTGGAAAGAACAACGAAATTTCTTAGGCCAGTCAAGAAATTCATCTAGGCTTGCATCCAGCGGCTACCAGCGACTCTAACCATCAACCTGGTGGGAGGTCGTCCCGTTCGGCGTTTTTCAGTACGTGATCGCTAGCTGGGGCTCTACCGCGTAACTTTGGTGGTAATCGTAACGAACACCATTAATGAATTTCATCCAATTAGGGCCCAATAATGGTCATCGTCGCGTCATACAGCGTGCGCGTCATTGGATGAAATAATTAATGGTGTTCGTTACGATTACACCAAAGTTACGCGGTACAGTCCCTGTAGTATCTTAATACTGGTGGCTTTGAGTGAAGTTTAATATAACAACAAAAGCGTAAATTTTAAATATCGACGATTAAAAACAGAATATGTTTAAATTTGGAACACAATAGAGTTAAAAGGGTATAAATAAATCCAGCCTGGGTCGCTTGGGTCACTCTTCGAAGCGAACGATAAAATAAATAAGACATAAAATAGATGAAAAAAAAAGAAAATAAGGCCTCGTTGAAGGCAATCCAGCATTATGACAGGTGACGCCGCGATCAAAGCCGCCAGAAACGGCCAGTCATCGCCAAATTATTATCGGCCTCCTTGGATGTCAGATAAGTTTTCGACGTTATTGGGCATGATAATAATAAAATGGATTTGACCGCTATTTTTTGTAGGATCAGGGTTGTGGAATTCGTTGTTTGTATTGTAGTTCGAAATATGAATTTGGTATTCAGATATTTTTGAAACCAGGGAGTGCCAGGGATAACCTAACTGTTACGACCTTGTCTAACATCCGACGTCGAAAAAGGACAGAAGACTAGGTAAGGTTTAAGAGATGGCAATTGTGACCCCCAGCAATTAACTAACAAGACTCAAGACAAAAGTCTTCCTGAATCTATAAATTGATCTAAAATTAAACAGCATCCTAACAATCTACTGAAAACGCTTCATTTTGTAACACCCGCTTCAAAAGAGTAACAAGTCATTGTGGTACGTTATTTACACCTTAAAAAGGCTTTATTAATAAAGCCCCTCTTGGCCGATAACGGCGGGCTAAAGCTCTGTATTGTGCTTTTCTTGCCACCCCTAAAGCTTTTGTGTGCGTAATAGAAAATATTATAAACACAGTGAAGTGGCATTTTTTTTCTAATTAACTAGGAAGTTTGTTTAGTCATATTTTTATGTTTATCAGTTTCGCCTAATATCTAAAATGATAAATTTATTTGGGTTTAATTATTTCATAGTCGTAAAACTTTCTTTAAAAGTTTCTCTCTATATACTTCAGAACTTAAAACCTAATTACAAAAGTAATATAGCTTATTTTATTTACATACTATATTTTCCCAGAATGTTATAAATTATTTTCTTATAATTAAATTTCCATGTTTAGCAATAATTAAAGCGAAAATGAACGCTTTATTCTGAACAATATAATTAATTATATGCTGTCTCCGAATCAAAACTGTGGAATAGTTATTATAGTGAACACAAAAGATTTCTAAATTACTTTGAGCTCAAAGAAAATACACAAATTCACGAGAAAGCTTAATCTTAATAGCGGACTCTTTACATATTTTAATATGGTACATTGAAAATAAACAACTATGTATTAAAACGAAATAAATTAACTTTTTAACCATTTTTTTTGTTAAAAAGTTAATTTATTTTAGAATTTTTAGTTTCATATATACTTAACTACTTTCGTGTGTAAAGGCCAGCGTAAACAATGCATATTTAAGCGATAGCAGCAATTGCGGTTGACTTGCTGTCATTTTTTAAGAGTTCTGTTGTCTGTCTCCGAAACTCATGATCAGATCTATATGAAATGTATATGGGACTATTTCGGAATAAACCCCTTTCGAACAAAAAAAGAATTTTGAAAATCCGTCTACATATGACGGATTATGCCCGAACATACATAAAAAAAAAAACATCCGAATTGAGAACCTCCTCCTTTTTTGAAGTCGGTTAAAAATAGCAAACTATATAATATCTTCATTAGGTTTTTCAAAGCTATTTAAGGACTAAAGGGGGGTATATGATATAAAGGTCGGAGCTACTGACTGAAGCTACCACTAGCTTCCTATCCTAACTAGTGATAGCTTCAGATAATAGCTTGGCTTTCAACTGAGAAGTACTGGCAACTAAAATAGCATGTTTAACGTTTTATAGATATTTACAGAAAAAAATCTGATGAGAGTGTAGAGAAGTTGGTTAAGACTGGTAAAGATTCCACCTATTGCGTCGCAGGTCGTGGGTTCGATTTCCGCACAGGACATGCATTTGTGTGCATGAACATGCCTGTATGTCCTGAGTCTGGGTGTAATTATGTATATTAAGTATGTATTTACGAACAAAAGTAGTATATGTATAATATAACAGTTATCTGGTTTCCATAGTACAAGCTCTGCTTAGTTTGGGATCAGTGTGTGAGGAATGTCCCAGGATATTTATTTATTTACTTCGAGAACGCGAATAAAACTGGGAGGCTGAAACTAGTTTACTCTTAACGTTATTATATTATTTCTATGACAGAACACCTTTCAAGCTAGGCTCGGCAACGAGCGCGTGATTCCCCTGGTGTTGCAAGCGTCCATAGGCTACGGTAACCGCTTACCATCAGGTGGGCCGTAAGCTTGTTTGCCACCAAAGTGGTATAAAAAAAAGCTTTTCTATACAAATCTAACCCAGATAGAGTTACAAAGTAATTCCACAATACAATTTTCAAATACCGCGAACAGAAATTCAGTTTCAAATATAAAAATTTCGAATGATTCCATCTGTTTCATGAAATTCAAACGGATCGTTGGTAACGTCAGTGAACTTGGAATCTTCGTATTCCAATCGTCCTGACGACCCTTATTGGAAAACTTTGTTATTCTACCCAGTATCTACACAGATATAATTGTAATCGCATTTCTTTCTCATTTTTCTTGAGTTTTTATAATTTCTTTTATTTTGTTTCAACTCTGGTTACTTCTGTTTTTTAGCACTAAAAGCTGATACTGCATAACACCGATAACTTATAATGAACTTAGGGTTGCCATCTCTAAAACATAGCAACCAGGACAAGACGCGTGAAAACCCCGGATTTTGGAGGCCAGAACCCGGAAATGACAACAGGTTTTTTTTAAACTTAGTCCGTAGAATAAAAAAACAAATCAACTTTTTATTTATTAAGACATTAAAATTAGATTTAGTCATCTTTTATCATCATTTTAAATGTTACAAAACAGAATTCTCAGACTGGAAATTTAAACCCGGACTACAAATGAAACCCCGCCCGGACGCTCCCCGGACGCCCTCTAAACTAGGACAAATCCGGGGAAACCCGGACGGATGGCAACCCTAAATGGACTAGATGTTATCTTTTTGTTTTTTTTTATACGACTATGGTAAGCGGTTACCGTAGTCATATGGACACTTAAAACTCACGGGGCATCACTCACACACTACCGACCTTCCCCCCTCCCCAATGAGCTCCAGCGACCTTACGCGCAGGAACACAATATAAAGTTATTTGGCTGCGGTATTCTGTAAGGTGGATTTACTAAGGTTGTTCTATATAACATTTATGTATTCACCTTTACTTCTACAACGCCGAGTGTTATTGACAATGTTGTTGTATCACTGAAAGGTTTTTCAATAATTTCTGCTAATGTTACTAAATTAAACCTATGCTCTACCTCTCTTATCTTCAGCTGGCTAGTTTCTTGTTACGTTGTTTAATTATTTTTTTTTGTGCTTAAGAACAGAGTCAACCTGAAGCTTAGTAGCCAGCCGGGTGGGTACTACGAAGAGTACAAAGACCTTTACTCCGCAAGGATTTGCATTAATAAAGAAATAACCATATTAATTGTACGTAGTATTTATCTACTCTGAGATATTAATAAGATTTTTAGGCACACGACGCACAGCGAGCGCCCTACGGTTTTTAACATAAGGCAGGCATGCAGGCAGTAATATAAAGAACCCATCTTGTGCTTTATTTTCCCTCACTATTTCGAACTGATTCCCCAAAAAATTATAAACCTTGAAAATACTCACTCATTCAAAATCAAACTCCACACATTTCATTAAACTCGGCTAAAACTAAAATCCGAGGCATGCACTCCTATATCCCAAAGGCTAAGAACTTCATAAAGTTCAATCGAAATGTCAAAAACGAGCGTATCACACGAGGATATAGCATGAGCGGGGCTGACGTGGATTTAAACTATTTTATTGGAAGCCCGGTGGAGGCGGCAATAATTCAACTACTTGGGTACTATCCAACTTAGCAGGTTTTGATTGCTTCAAATTTGAACTGGCGTGTGAGCCAAATATTGAATGGTTGGAATTTTATGTAGTTTTAGACGTCTTGAAGAAGTCATAAGAGACACTTATGCTCTTAAATAATCACCTTAAAGGTAAGTCTGGCAGCTCAAGTGCGAAATGAACTCATTATAATTATTGTTGTAGCTTTTATAATCACCTATAGTGATACCACAGTCTATAAAACCATACAGTCGTTCGACGAAGACGTCTAGACAGTGGAAACGTGTGGGGTTTTAGGGGCGAGACGCGGCCCGACCTGCGAACAAAACGATGTTAGTAGCTCGGGACACAGCATACTTTACATGGCCGTCGCAATACTGTCTAGATGTTGTCGGCATTTTCCACGAGATCAAAGGCGTCGGACGACTGTACGGTTTTATAGACTGTGGTGATACCTTAGAATACGCTATGGTATTTCTACCAATTTTATAAAGATCATAAATTAATGTCATCTTAACTATGCATCTACAAATTCAAAATGCAGTCACTTCAACAAAACTTGCACTATCTATCACAAGGACAAACTGTTCCGTGACAAACAAGCGTTGCAGTTGGAAACTGCAAATTGGTGCCAGGCTGACTACTTCAGCTTGTAAATCAACCTGCTTGTATAGCGGTTAATTTACTTTTCACTATTTGGTACTCTAAGGATGAATGTTGTATGGCTGTAGTTGTGTTATCTGTGGCGATATTTTGAAGATAATGGCTTTGGAAACACGACCTTTTTCTGCAGATGATATTTTGTTTAATATTTAATGGGCTAGTTTCCTGCAAATTCAATTTAGTCCGTCATTATACATTATCAAAAAATATTAGACACGTATTTTCTTTTGTCAATTGAACTAAAAAATACGAGGATATGGTTTGTTGAAGTTCCGCGTGACGTCACGGTGTGGTACACTTTTTAGTAACAAGTGACGTCACGAGCCCCCAATCCCGAACTTAGTCGCGCTTTATCTTCGTCATTAATGATTTGGTAAAACAAAAAATACGTGTCAAATCTTTTTTGATAATCTAACTGACAGATTAATTAGTTTTTTTTTTTTACCCAGTAAACAACTGAAAATTCTTACTACATAATACATATAATACAAAACTCACACATACGCATAAAAACTCTACTCAGTCCCAATGTCATTTCATTGCTCACATGCGCATTTAAACATAAACAAAGTGGCTTCACTTTGTTATTGGCAGCGATCCGTCTGAACTTCTTTTGCGTCTGTGACAACTTGTTCGCTCTGTTCACTTTGAATTTGTAGGTCTCTAGGTTATATTGTGTAGAGTTAAAGCGCTATTGAACAACCAACATAATATTAACTAACAATTTATTTCCTATACATTTAAAACGACCTCGTCCTGACTGAATGACTGACTAATTATCGACGGACTGTCTAAGCTGGGATAAGAATCTTAATTGTGCGTCCATGCTACGTGAAGCGAGCACGAGCCGAGCCTCGAACGAACAGGATTCATTCGTTCCTCGCGACCCTATGACGAGCGCGATGCGAATCCCTGTATTCGTGAAAAAACTGTCAATCGGGCGGAGCGAGTCGAGCACGCTACGAATGCTCGTTCAAGGCTCGCAAGTCCGTCCACGCTACGCGAATCGTGCTCGCAGTTGCTCGTTGTTCGTCCATGCTACGGGACGCACCATAAAATTTTGTATTCAACCCTAATATGACGTAGACACAAATGCAAAAAAGGGTTTCCAAAATTCAGCCGGGTCGGGTGAAACCGTCTAAAATATTGTAGTACCAAAATCATTTGCATTTATACAACATACTACGGAAATGGTACCTATATAAAAGTACACGATTTCTTTGGTAGGTACTAAGCGCACAGATCGAGAAAGAGGCCGTGCCGTGGTTTTCCTATTCGAGTACAGCATGGGGTTCTTCAAGAAGGGTGTGAAGAGGTTTCTTCAGGGTCGGCAACGCGCGAGTGATACCCCTGGTATTGCAAGCGTCCATAGACTACTATAACCAACTACCATCTGGCGGGCCGTATGCTTGTTTGCCACCTTAGTGGTATTAAAAAAAAAAAAAGTTTATCATAATATTAGCAAGTGAGGTGAAAAGGTAACCCTCACTGAGTTGTGACACGTTTGGTTACGATTTTAATTCAATAAGTAGTACAGTACCTATTTTTTATAGTAAGTAATTTATTTTGAGCACAAACTTCTTAAAGAGGAAGTATACCACTATACTTGTTGAAGTCCTCACCCCTTTCGGATAGATAATTTGTATTACAGAAGAACTGGCGTTAAAACTTCAAGTGTCAAAATCAAAAATTTCACAGTATTTCCGGATCACATCATGAATCACCCTACTGTAGGAGAAATCTTCATACAATTAACTTGCACTTCTCAGAACAATAAAACACATGGACACAGTAATTGGACTCAAAGGTAAAGTTGTAAAAAACCCATATCATTTGTACAAACAGCGGTATTTATGAGTCATCGACGTGGGAGGCTCGAACAAATCTACCGGGATGATTTGCGCAAATCACTCCTAAGGATCTTTCATGGATGGCATGGGACTGGATGAGTTATCAAGTTTAGTAAAATATATTTTATCAGTTATTATCATGGGGTAAGAAAGAATGAGGTCTTGTGGTCAAGCCTTTCGTCGGTAAAAAACTATCTTCGAACAATTAACACAGAGAATGACGTTAATTTTGCTGGAAATCTATCCCGCTAATTTCCCACTACTGACAATGCGCTCTGATTGGCCATGTCAAGAACACACGATACAGCGATTGGTCCTTACTGCTCAAAATCAGTGCAAAAGCACTGACTAGTTGCGGAATGGGATTTCTCGACATTACTACCCTACAGGGATAAAAATCCTCAATGAAAAAAATGTACCACAAAAAAAATACTCTATATCAAATCATAAGACTATCGTTGTTGAACCTACCCAGACACCATCTTTCAGATTAAGTTACCATGAGTCTATAGTTTTGAAAGCAAACCCAAAGCTTTATGGTACTAGAAACACGAGATATAATCTCATCTCACTAATAATAATAATAAAACATAACCACAGATTACAGAATAAGGCAGATGGAGCGCGCGGAACACGGGAGTGAGGCCAAAAAAGCAAATACAAATTGAAAAATACGTACCTGGTATTTGCTTTTGAATGTGTATTTGCTTTGTTTAATAAACTTTATTTAACAAAAAACACTCCTTTATTAAGAAACTGTGGTTAAACAATGCAAATACAAACTGGAAAACGAATACCAGATATCAGATTTTCAATTTGTATTTGCTTTTTTGGCTTCACTTTCATGTTCCGCGCGCTCCATCTGAATTATTCTGTAATCTGTGATCATACCTATTAGATAATTGTTTTACAATTACTGAACGGATTTGGATGAAAAGAAAAGAAATTAATATGTTGAATACCTTTACACACAATACTTTTATATTTTAAAATATCCCTCGGGTACGCGTGTGTCATCGCGGTCGAATACTAGTTTAATATAATGACCTATCCTGCCCTCATTCGATCTCAGGCGAGCCACCTTACCTTCCCGTCAGGCCGCTTACTCACAGATGATTTAAAGCTTCATTTCTGAAGCAATAAATAAATTTGACAGACAAACTGCTTTATTTCTTCTTAGAACTTCTAATTTCGATACAAATTGAATATTCTTAGAGTTGTCTAGTGCAACTTTTTTCTAGTTTTTAACGGAACAGTTATTTTTTTCACCTGAGCTGACAGCTTTTTACGAATATAAAAAAAATTGCAATGTTTTTTTAATTAACTCCTTCAAGCAAGCTGCCATCATCATCAGCCTATAATTTCCTTTCAAAAATTATGGTGAAAGGGAATGGGCAGATACTCCACCACGCGTGCCCACTGTGGATCGGTGGAGGTAGGCTAGTGGTCAACCTACTGTTGGAGTTTTCAAATCACCTAGGTCTTCAACTAGTTTAACGACTATCACAATTAAGTGACAACCGGGACCAACGGCTTTACGTGCCTTCCGAAGCACGGAAATAAAGCTGCCAATTTTCGTTAAAATCGGTTCGGTAGCCGTCGTGAAAACGTTACAATACTTTCGCTTTTATAATAATAAATTTAGTAGCCTTTATTCGTGGCTCCACCTGCGTGTTTTAGCTACTTCTACGTCCAACGTTATTCTAGAACGTCAATTCTTGAGACTTTATAGAAAGAAAGAAAGAAATACGTTTATTTTACACCAGAACGCACAGAATACAAAAAATAGTACGTACATAAAAAATAACAATAATATTGAAAAATAAAACAGTAGCAACAAACAATAATAATAATAATCTGTGCGTCGCGGAGCAAAAAAAAGGCCCCGACTCAGTATAAAGTTGTGGGAACTACCCACAACACTGGTATTCTGCCGGCACCTTGTGACGTGTGACGTTTATCCGAGTTTTGATCTCGTTCTTTAATACAGCCCTTAGTCACATTACAATAATACACATAGTAACTGAAAAAACCGCAAAACGAGACACAAAAAATGACAGAAAATTCAAAATCATTTATACAAATCCCTTCGCAGGCACTTATGAAAAGTCTGACTCTAATAGCGGTTCGGAAGGTTGCATTTGCTGAGAAGAGCCGGCAATAAACTCGGCAATTACTCGTCTCAAAACAAGCTTAGACTCTGTTCCTTCTTCTCTGCTTCTCATTCTGTTTTATAAATTACACATTATACATTACATTACATTAACTGTGCGCGGTTATCCCCGTGGTTAGCGTGATATTCAATAGCTTCTAACTCTCAATAATCTAACTCAAAAATATTTTTACCGGTTAGAGTCTTAGATCCTGAGATTAACGTATACAAACACACATACGAACCTTGAAGCTTTATAATATTTATACTACTAGCGTACCCGTCTTCGCACGGGTAGCAGAGTAGTTTTATCAGATCTTCAACAATAATAGTCATCTTTATGAATCACTCCGTCCATTGATGAAAACCGTATGAAACTCCGTTCATTAGTTTTTGATGTTATTGCGTTCAAACAGACAGACAGACGCGACAGGGGGTTATATTAGCTATTATTTAAAACACCATAGTCATTGCCAGTAATGTCCGTAATGTATTCCACCTTAATACTCATAAACCTGCTGCAAGTACACTGTTAAGCTGTTCCCGTGTCTCTTATAACCGTCATATCAAATTGTTATTACCCTATTATGCAACTAAATAGTATTGCACCTCTTTATGCATGTTTTCCTTCAAGTTTATGCTAAGTTTGTATGATAAACATAATAGTTAGTAGGTTGTTATGATAATTTAGTAAATTCTTCCTTACTTACTAATATATGTGCTTGTAATTATTACTTATAATATTTGGTATCAGTGCTCACAGAAAGAATCATGGCGAGATTTGTATAAAAAAATAAAGATTTTTAGAGACTTTAGAATGACGTTATAATTGATCCTTGGTGCCTAAGGAATAACTTGAGCCATTTAAAATATTTTTAGAACCCCGGGATGAAAATGCGAATTTGTATGGCATGCCGGCGAATCGCAACTATTCGCAACCGAAACCGTTATGTAGTTGTTATGTTTTGCGGGGTTTATAAAATATTTCATGTATTGTAACATATTGCTGGTAAAGTAATCTCAACATTGGAAGTGATTCAAAACCCTCTAAAATTTTTTTTTTTTTGTACAAATCAATGTATGGATCTCGCCATGATTCTTTAAGCGTCAGTTACATTACAATGCGTTATACAGTACAATGTATGAAATAATTGCCCTGTTCGAGACATTTGGTTAAACATCTGTGTTGACTCGCGTGATTTATCAAAGCATCATATTGTTATTACCTTCTTATCAGTATATAAATTGGAAATAAATACCTATAATGTATCGGATATTATTTATTATACCAAGTAAGATGACGTAATCACGCATTTTTTGTGAACACGTTGTGTTCCATAATTTCGACAGTGCCATCATCGCCTCCGTGGCGCAATTGGCTAGCGCGTTCGGCTGTTAACCGAAAGGTTGGTGGTTCGAGCCCACCCGGGGGCGTATCTTTTTATATTTTTTTTTTATTTTTGTTTATTTTTTATTGTTACTTCGTACATAATTTAATCAAAATGTAGGGTAGATTAAGAAACAGACATTCTTCGTAACCAAGTTTTTGTAGGTCAATTTAACGCCATCTGGAGACAAATAACCGTAACTTTTTATAAATAAATATCCTGGGACATTCCTCACACACGGTCATCTGATCCCAAATTAAGCAGAGCTCTAGAGCTATGGAAACGAGATAACTGAATTATAATACATATACTACTTTTTGTTTGTAAATACATACTTAATATACATAATTACACTCAGACTCAGGACATACAGACATGTTCATGCACACAAATGAATGACCTGTGTGGGAATTGAACCCACGACCTGCGGCGCGTAAGGTGAATCTTACTTAACCAACTGCGCCAACTGGCCTGTCTTTTACTATGGTATTTTACTGTCTGTGGACTTTTTACTTTGGATCTATGTAGATTTTTTCCACGGCGTAATTTTTTTACTCCCAGTTTAATTAAAACTGCAAGATTTAAAATTACGCCAGTAATAATGAAAAATTACTAATAGCTTTTTCCATTTTCCATTACATTTTCACGCCAACTAAAATATAACTGTAGTTATTTTAACCTTATTTTTAATGGCGGGCGCTCCCAGCGTTAGTTGAGTAACTAGGTGAGGTTGCAAACATTTTCAATGGGTTCATTAATGCTTTCACGACTCGAACTGGGGCTTATGCGCCCCTGGCTACCTGCCCCGTGCCGGGGAATTATTGTAGCTGTGATAAAAATGTACCTACCTCTGCCTGTGCTTACCTCTGCCTGTTGCAGGATTGTGAACATGTTTTAGTTATTATATTGTTTTGATAAATTATGTCACGAACTTTATTTTTATGTCAATGGGTTGACAAACATGCAGGCGGTCCACCTGATGGTAAGTGGTCACCGCCGCCTATGGACATTTGCAGTACCAGGGGGATTGCCGAAGTGTTGTCGACCTAGAAGAGCTCTTTTTCACGCCCTTTTTGAAGAACCCCATTTTATTATTTTAAAACAGAGAATTATTTTCGCTTTTTTTATGTAATGACAGATTGATGAAGAAGAGTCCTTAAGAAATGACTGAAGAAGACACCTAAACAAAACCGGCCATGTGCGAGTCGGACTCGCTCACGGAGGGTTCCGTAAAGATGTTGTTAAAACGCGGCAATAGAAATACACTTTCTGTGAAAATTTCATGTGTTTACTTACTATGGGTCATGAGATACAGCCCACTAACAGACAGACGGATGGAAGGACAGGGCAGGCTTAGTAAGACGGTTCCGTTGGCACCCTTTGAGTACAGAATACCAACAATGAGGTATCATCCCAGGATAAAATCTATGTTAATCCAGGGTTAATCTAAAATTGACATATTATTATGCCAAATTTACATCCAAATCCGTTCAGCCGTTACGGAGCTAAGTGCAAACAAACACACATAAACTTTCGCAATTTTATAATATTAGTAGTTTGGGATAAGATTGACACACGAAACTATTATGTTTCACTCAAGTCAGAGTAGATAATATATACCCACGCCTAAGGATAAAGGTTTTTTTTTAATTTAACCCTAAAATCCACCCAACAGTGATGGATTCACCCGTAAATATTTTCATAACGCATCATTTATCATATTTAAATACTATAAAACAGATTCCGTAACATAATGATACGGGCCCAAATAACCCGGTACAAAAACATGATGAATGTTTCTGATAAATGAATACAAGCTAAAATTCCACGTTTCTGGACCAAGGCTATTTTTAAACAGCCTTAAACGTAATAATTGCATGATTTATTGCTATAAAATGTTTCCATATTTAATTTTATAACCATACCAGCTAAATTTAAGTGTCTTCCCACGGATGCAGATTCATTTTATACTTTATTAGTTGAAGGCATGAAATCAAAATCAAATGACAACGAATAGTTCTATAAGACGTTCTTGGCGATGTTAGAAAACCGGCGTATTTTTAAGATAGTGCGTCCGAAATGCCACGGACCTTCGGTATCCGATTCTAATATATTTTCTCTGAAAAGGTATGTTTCAAATCAAATCGAATCGAATCGAATCGAATCGTATCGAATCGAATCGAATCGAATCGAATCGAATCGAATCGAATCGAATCGAATCGAATCGAATCGAATCGAATCGAATCGAATCGAATCGAATCGAATCGAATCGAATCGAATCAAATCAAATCAAATTTCTTTATTTGTCAGTCACATCACAGGTCAAATAATGGTATTATAAAATAAAATAGATTGTTTCACTGAGACTTGCCTAATAAGGGTACAAAATAAAATCACACAAAATAAAATAAATTAAATGAGAAAAATAAACTAATGGCAAATTAATAACAATTATTTTAAAGTCAAACAATTAGATATATATGATTTAAACTGTAAATGAAAACATGTCAATTAGATTCAATGCATGCATTTCTCAGTGGTTCTCAGTGGCATGGCAGGCCTAAAAAGCCTAGGTCTGTGCTGATAAGTAATTATATGGGTGAAGATAGATGCCACGAATAATATTCTACAGCATACGCCGAAGGTAGCGGGCGAACAACATGACTGTCTGCATGTCCTGAGTCTGGGTGTAATTATGTAAATTAAGTACTTATGTATTTAACAACAAAAAGTAGTATAATAAAGTACAGGACCTACATCAGGTGTCTGGTTTCCATTAGTAGAAGCTCTGCTGTTTTGGGATCAGGTAGCCGAGTGTGAGAAATGTCCCAGGATATTATTTATTTTATTTATATTTCAAAACCCCGGTTTCTTAGAATGACCTTATTGAAAAAAAAAACAAAATTAATAAACTCGTTCCTTTAGAATATGACGTCCAAAACGACTGTCAATTAATTAACTCTGCTACCGATGAGGTAACGAGCCGTAGAACGGTGTCTATTGTCATCCCGTTCTAATAACATGAAATAGAAAGAGATACGAATAGTGTTTAGAAATATACTAATTGGACCACCCGTTGTTTCGCTTCTTAATTACTTATTCGGGAACCGAGATTAGTTTTCTTAATTTATTATTCTATATAAAGGGTAAAATAAAAAGGTTAAATTTAATTGAATATTAGTTTTGACTCGGGTTTCATTCGTAAGGATCTTTTTGGATCTTTCATAAGGATCTTTTTATTTACTAATATTTCCATGAGCTTGAGCTTTCGGTGAAGGAAAATATACACACACCGTAGCACGGTGGTAGGGTACTTTTTAGTACCCGCCTGGGTAGATACCACTCTCATGTTGAAAATCTGTCGCCACCAAGCATCCGTTCCGACAGCTGCACTTGAGAAACAGTTCCTTCTAGGCTTTGTAAGCTTACCACCTTCGGCCACATCATCACTTACCATGAGATTGGGTCAAACACAGACAATAAACACAGTAAAAACATTTTTTTTTACTAATGGTAAGCGGGTACCGTCGCCTATCTAGGGGGATTCTGCCGACCTATACAAAGCTAGAAGGCTGATAGATAGACTGATGGTGGTATCCAGCCAGGTGGGTACTACAAATTACCCTACCAGCGAGCTATGTTTACCTTAGGATGTTTTCCTTCGGAATATCAATTCGAAGCGAACCTTTGTCACGACCTTCCAATTAAAATAAGTGTTACTTCAGTTTGCATTTTTAAATACCGCTTTAGTGTTATTAATTATAAAAATACAATATAATTAAAAAAAAATGAAAACAAATAAATGAAATATCTAAACGCAAAAGGTATTCTAAATTCTAGCCAATCCAACAACAAGACAGGTGGTGCAAAAAGCACCCGCCTCTTTGTTACCAAGTTATAGCGGTAAAAACCTGGACAAGAGCGCCATCTGGTGGCGACAATGGGAAGATTTATCGCCTACTTTCGCCATAGAAGCGTCTCCACTTGTCTACGGATTGAGTTATGAGCGGGATTTTTTTAACAATCGTATTTTGTAGTATTAAATCCAGTCTTATACAACCATAACGAGAACCGCAATATGATAATCTAAACAAAATATGAAAAAATCCTTCATTAAATTTTCATGCATGGCGTGTCATCAACAATATTATAAATAGCCATAGCTTTTGAAAATAGTTTTTTTGTATTATCTATTTTTACTTGTATATTTTGCCAATTTCCAGTTATATTATAAGTTCTAGTCACAATAAATCACTTTCACATAGTCCTCAGTCAGTCACATGTTTAACATGTTTAGTACAATGGTGGTTGTATTAAAACTTTTCACGGACTGCTTGAGACAACTTGAAGTCAGGATACACATGATTCATTTCATTTCACTTCACTGGTGCACATGGATCGATCTTTATTGGAGCTTATTGGATAAAACACCACCGATAATATGCAATAAAACTCAAAATAGGTACACGAATTTATGAAAATAAAATGAAAACGCAACGTCACTGCAAGTTCCCGCCAAAAAGTCTGCATTTATTTTATTTAATTTTTTTTTTTTTTTTTGCATAACACATGGTATTAAAGATGTCAGGTACAAAATTCATAGAGCATACATGTGTTGCTACTATATATAGCATGCAACTTATTCTACATATTTATTACTATTCAACTTTTCAAACTATATTATTAAAACATTAGAACACAACATATTAAATTATCAATGTCAAATAAATTCAAATTATAATGTCATGAGATCCTTCAGATCATAAATTATTATTATTTTATTAAAGTATTATTATTTATTGTAAGTCAACAAGTCTTTGACAGAATAAAAATTATGTTCATGTAGCCATGTCTTGAGTCCAGTTTGGAAAGACCTGATAGGTAAACTAGTTATATGAGTTGGCAAGGAATTGAATACCTCTATACACATGGCGTAACAATTTTTGGAAAACATAGCCGTTCTTGTTTTAAAGGGAACGACTAGTCTATTGGGGTTTCTAGTGTTCCTTGGATATATATCACTAGCTTTACTAAACAGATCACTGTTCTGTTTCACAAACATCCCTACTTCAAGAATGTACATACAAGGTAGTGGCAGTATTTTTAGTGTTTTAAACAGAGGTTTGCATGATTCAAAGTTTGGAATGCCACATATTGCCCTGACACATTTTTTC
The DNA here is from genome assembly GCA_947623365.1 of Achlya flavicornis. Lineage (NCBI taxonomy): Eukaryota > Metazoa > Arthropoda > Insecta > Lepidoptera > Drepanidae > Achlya > Achlya flavicornis. Next base: position 2,099,139 of record OX392468.1, on the reverse strand, counting down.
TGACATATGAATGCTCTGTTTATATCAGTAGAATTTCCCCAAAGTAGAAGTCCATATCTTAGAATAGACGCGACGTACCCATGATATGCCATAAGTGTTGTCTCTCGAGTTGAAATATTGCGTAATTTATTTAAGACATATACAAATGTATTTATTTTGTTGCACACTTTATTAACCTGGGATTTCCAATCACATTGCTCATCAATAATTAAGCCCAGGAATGTCGTTTCATTTTTTGCATCAATGTTAATGTTATCATATTTAATATTAATAGATCTTATTAAACTACCTCTATTGTGGAATTGTATGTATTTGGTTTTATTTATATTGACACTAAGATTATTACAATCTAACCACTGTATAATTAATTGTATTGTTCTATTAATTTCTAATTCATAATTCGTAATGTCAGTACATGTCACAATAATTGAAATGTCATCAGCAAATAAAATACATGGGTGGGAAATAACATCAGGAAGATCATTTATATATAATAAAAATAAAAGTGGCCCCAGCACGCTGCCTTGTGGCACGCCATATTTATTTACCTTATATTTGGATCTGACTACTGTAACAGTTTTGTCTTTTTCTATTTTTGTGATCTCTACACATTGCTTTCTTAAATATAGAAAAGACTTAATCCAGTTTAAAGCAGGGCCGCGTATTCCGTAGTTATTAAGCTTGCTCAATAAAGTGTCATGAGACACAAAGTCGAATGCTTTCGACATGTCGAAGAATACTGCAGTTGTCGGTATTCGGGCATCTACATATTTAAGAACATTATATAATAATGCAAAGGCTGCAGAAGTTGTAGATTTCTCTTTCTGGAAGCCAAATTGCTGTGGTTTTATTATTTTAAATTTAGATATAAAAGAGATCAATCGTTTATACATTGCTTTCTCAAAGATCTTTGATAAAATTGGTATTAACGTTATTGGCCGATAGTTGTTTATGTCCTGTTTGTCACCTTTTTTGTGTAGCGTGTAATGGCTGTTTTATTTTCGTTTGTGACCAGTGTTCCAATTTGAAAATTAAAATAGGTCTCGCAAAACAATATTTCTTGAATATGGCAGCCAATAAAGGCAATTTTTTTTTAATTTAATATTTCTTAATTTTAGTTTAAGACTTTCACGTAGGTATTTTTCAGCTAGGTACCTGCCAGTGACATATTAATACATTACAATAAATAAATCCTCTTTTCTTCTGAAAATATTAATTTATTAATGTTAAATATTTATCCTACAACAACACCGCTCTATTTCCATGTCTTGTACGGAATCCTTACAACTGTCTTGAAGATTAAAATCCCGAGCATGTACCGATGAAGTCTTCTAGTAGTTTTCTGTACTTAGCTATAAAAATAGGTATCTAAGAAGATTTAGTGCACACTGCTGGTAATCAAGCTTATTTACTCTATGTACTGCTACTTACAGTTTTTCTAATTATATGTCTTTTCTTTTTTAATTTCATCCAAGTTATTCGATTTAAGAGAAGTAGATCGTAGTGTTTATTCGCTCAAAGAGCAGCTCGACTGGGGATCTACCTCCACCTTACAGAATACCGCAGCCAAATAACTTTATGTTGTGTTCCTGCGCGTGAGTAAGGTTGCCAGAGCTCATTGGGGAGGGGTGAAGAGTCGGTAATGCGTGAGTGACACGTATGCTGCAAGCATCCATATGGCTACATTAACTGCTTACCATCAGGCAGGCCGTACGCTTGTTTACCAAATTCGTCGTATAAAAAACAAAGATGATAAAATTTCGCCAATTACTTTTTTTAAACTATTAATTATGATAATCATGGCTGTAGGTGGCTGTAGTGTGTCTCTCTGTCCATTAGTATTCAGAAATACGAAAGTTGCGATTTTCAAAATAACCTATCGAGGGGAAAAAGTTGAGAAAAGGTTTAGGATTATTATCATTGCGTTGTAAGTAAAAGTGACTTGAAAACATTTAGTCATAGGACAGCTGATAAATAGACCACCATAGGCATTGTTTATTACCAGTTGCGAGCTTGCCGCTCCCTCGTAATACCTCTGCATTACAAAAAGCAGCAATTTTAAACACTTGTAGAATAGTACATACATTCTTTCAAACACAGACTGCAATGTAGTTCCTCAAACCATTCATGATACCCCCTTGGCTTACGCCCGTGACTATTTATTATCATCTTCAAATAAACAATAATAATAAAATAAAATCGGCAACTATTGTAACTCGATCACAATCACAACGGAAAAAATATGAAAAGTTCCCAAATCACATGCTGTACAGTTCCGATAAAAACAAACAAATTAAAACGTAACTAAATACACATCGTTACATCGTTGCACGAACAAAATGTATATTTTAAACTATTTGCTGTGCTAACGAACCATTTTATATAATTAAATTCGTGTGTAACGAATTCTATGTTTACTCTTTTAATTTTTTATCAGAAATATCGATGCGCTACAGTTTTTATGCGATTTGTAAACGAGATAGACATATTGTTCATACACAATTATTTATAGAAGAACTGACGTGACAAAACATGGTAGAAAATAATTATTTCAAACCTCTTTCTCAAGACTTTGAGGCTTAGATCGGTGATTAATTGTAATTTTAGAAGACAGTGAACTTTTAGTCCATAAGTTCTAATTATATTTGGAGATTAGATTGTAGCATTGTACTAGTCCCATTTTACATAGAACAAAAAAATGCAACAACTACTGCCATCTATGGACAGGAGTCTGCATCAAGCGATAAAAAAACTATTTATGACGTCTCCATATGACATTTACACGTTTATAATCCGATGACGTCAGGAGATAACAACAAATTCCCAGAGTCCATTAAAATTATACTACGTTAAAACTTTTAAAAAGGACGCGTGTAACAGCGGGCGCCTGTCCTTTTTATAGTTTCGCCTTTATTAATGCGTGTTTTTAAAGAATTTATGTTTGACATGTGCGGTTGTTTGTACAGCTACCATTAGTCGTTCCCTATTTTATACATAAATTATTTCACTATAGTTTTGTTTCATGTTAGGTTAGGTTGTTTTGGCAGATTATTTGATAGACGGCCGATGTAGTGTTTTTGTGGGTTATATTAGGAACTTTAGGAAAGCACGTGGAGGGTTGTGCAGGTAAGCGATCTGAGAACCCGCGCCCACTGCATTGCAGGTGGCGACCACCGTGGGGTTTTAGCCAGTAAAAGTTCGGCATAACCTGGCCGCTACCCCCAGGGCGGTTAGCCTATGAGGACTTCCCCACGCAAAAGGATAAAAAAGGAACGTTAGCAAAGAAGGCGTTTTGAACTTACCAATATTTAGCAAGTTTCGTTTTTATTTTTCAAGCTAAAAGTATGAACAGTAACACTGGTTCCTTGTCTTTTAGAGATGATGTTTCGATGACTGGCTCCCATGAAAAAGAATATTTTTTCCAACCTAAAATATGGTGTTACAATTCATTTTATTTAAAACACCCTATCAATAAATACATTTAATTTAAACAATAACAACTAAGCTCAACGTATTTGCAAACCCAACTAAAATCACGTATTAAAGCTCCAATTAACAAACGATCAGATTTGTACTCGTGCATGTTGTATCGAAATATTATCGTTATAGTTTATATAATAATGTGGTAAGCCTTTAATGAGTATTATTACGAGATTTCTATGTTCATATTTGGATGAAGGAGAATAATAATATCGAGTTTTAGCCAAAGATTTTTATCTAACGTTTTTTTAACACACTCGCTCATAAAGTGAAATTTATTGCACCGTTTTTAGTATCTTAATGCAGCTTATTACGCACATGTGCTTTTCACTTTACATTACCGCACAGTTACAGGATAAGTATGATCCCGATTGCCTTCTTCACCTTGCACCTACATATACACTAAAGTCTTATTTTGTAAATTAGCAGTTACTTGACGTCATCGTAAAATCTTTTTTCTTCGACGGATGTCTAAGGTCCATAAATCATTGGGTCAAAAATAACAATTTCCCACTAAATGATACGTTTATAAACTTAAATGACCATAAATGGTTCTGTTCGTCCATCCAATTATTGTTATAGCTCGCAGGCAAACGTAATTTTGGAAATATTTCGGTTGTTATATCAATTTATTTAATTGCAGCACGTTTTTGGGATACCTACTTATACCAGATGATTCAAACAATATGACTGTATTCAGGTATGCAGTATTTTAAACCCTTCATCCATTAATAAAAGTCTAGTTTGAGGAAATTACGATCTATTTGAAGGTGGACAAAAATTGTCTCACATGAATATTGATAACTAAGGAATTACAGAAAAATTAAAGAATATTCTTGTTTGATTTTATTCCCAATCTGTGGAATTGTCTGATGTTAATTTGCAGTGTATCATGGCGCGGGTTTTGGGTTCATATCCTAACTGTCTATTCAAGAAAAACATCAAAAACAAACCGTAGCTCGATGGGACTTCCTGCAATAGCTACTGCTTTTAAAATGAAAATCTGTCGCCAAACACCTAACGACATGACATGTGTTCTCCCATCTGAACCTAAGAGACTGTTCCCTACAAGCCTGCTGTGCTTCGGTCACATCACTGCTTACCATGGTGAGATAGTGGGCAAATAGGTACAAGCCTATTCGTAAAAAACTCGTCTCCATTTCGCAGTAGCGAACTAAATTTACATAATCATAAGTGCGCTGGTTAGGCTCGGCGCCCACTGGCGGAAACGCACGAGGCAATATCTAGTTGTGAGCGAGCGTACAACGCGGCAAATTATGCTGACTTTAAATTAATACGAAGGAAACACAAGGCAAGAAATCCACACAAATATTATAAAATTATAAAATTAGTGTGTTTGGATTTAGAAACTACTGATCTGATTTTCACAATTCTTTCGCAAATTCGAAGCTCAATTTTTTTACATATAAGTATTAGGCCCCATGCTACACCTACTTTAGCATATCGAGAACGTGGATGAAATCGCGGGAGATAGCTGATACTGTATTAAAATATCACCATTTCAAGACTGACTCACCTAGAATTCCCAATTCGTGCCGCCCCATGCAGTGGGCGCCGAGCCTAATGTAGTTAAATTATACGTGGAGTACTGAAGTGTTGCTGCACAGTGCATAAAGTTAATAATGCGGCTGTTGCAATTAAAACCTTCCACACACCTTTGAGGATTACTCTAACTGCACTTATTGCGCATGTTCCTTTGACGTGGGGTTTACAATATTTTACATTAGTTTACACCAGGTATCACTCGTGCGTTGCCGATCTAGGAAAATTTCTTCCAAGGGTTTTGGAGAGGGCTTGAGATTTGAGATAGCTATGCGGCAGCGGGAGGGATAAAGCGCAGTGTTACTTTGGTCTCAATCTCCGCACACTGCCAGCACAGCGCCTCGTGGAGCTCTGGTGACCACACAGTAGGAACTCAACACCACATAATAGTAATGTTATTTGGCTGCGATCTACTGTAAGGAGGTATTTTCCCAGTCGGGCTCCTCTCCAATCTACGTATTTTATTATGCCTTTTAGTAATATCATACCGAAAATTCCCAATAAAGTTAAGTGAGTACGAGGCTCGCCGTGTGTGGTTTCGACTCTCAGTTGTTCTTTTTTTAACCGACTTCAAAAAAGGAGGAGGTTCTCAATTCTGTGTTTTTTTTAAATGTTTGTTACCTCATGTCTCCGTCATTTATTAACCGATTTGGAAAATCCCCATTGGTCCCATTGTCATCAGATCAGGATTTGATTACTTCTTAGTGTACTTTGTAGTAGGTTTAAGTTTTTTGTAAAACAGTTTCGATAACTTGTCCTATTCAAATGAGCTCCTTAAATATGGAGGAAATGTAAAATAACACCATGAACCATGTTGAGGTAAGTAATAATTTTAATTTTTATAGAGCACACATAATATCATCGATGCAGTCGAAATAATAATTTAAATTATTAATTTTTATTGAACATAAAATAAAATAACTCAGAAAAAAAAACACTTATTATTTAATAATCTAATATCAGCCATTACCAACGCAGACAGCTGTGCAAATAAATTTATTATAAATAAAGTAAAAAACACGAATGAAATGAATTTGTATGCATAAGTACATTGTTCTTTATAAAGGCACGCCGAAATCCAAACCGACAGTCCTTTTAAAAACCATTATCGTACAAAACGAGGCCACTCTATGCGAAACTTCACAGCAATGCATAGGGGTGGGGTTAAGTGATAGCGATGTAGAATTAATTACCAAATTATTGAAAAAGTCTTCAGGTAGTTACTAGTTATTCAATATGAACTGGTATATTATTTTGATATTTCTATAAGTACCTACCTATCTTCTTGCAAAGTGGTTTGTGTACACAATAGCTGTGCCATTAAGTGCTTGGGTAGCAACGGGGCAGAGCAGTCATTTACACTGGATGGCATAAACTTATCCGTCATACAAGAGAAATGACATAAATATTCAAGGATACCACAGTGAGAGAGAGAGTATGCTATGCGAGTGGTATAGCTACAGCGGTCAAGCGACATTACTAATACTGTCATAGAGTAAATAAATAAATAAATAAGCCTTTTTATTTCTCATTTCATGCAATTTTACATTTTTTTTTGCTTACATGCAACAAAAGAAAATAATAATAATTATGTACCTACTATAATTTAACAATTTGAATAGTTATGAATTTGAGATATTTTTATTATATTTTAATTTATATTCGTTAATTTAAATTTCAATATTAATTTCAATCGATTTTCTTTTTTTTTCTACTGTCATAGAGTAAAAAGTATTATTTATTTGTCTATGGGACTGTAAGGTAAGCATGAAATAAAGATGTAATCAAAACTAGTTCTACATTTTATATGCATGAATAAAAATAAATAGTGTACCTAATATTTCCCGCTCCGCTCTTGATTTTGTCGCTCACACAAGCACCGAACGACGAATTAATAGCAAAGAGCAATTCAGTAATGCTTGAATGATTTTTAATATTCGAACGATTCTACGTCGATGTATTGTCCATTCATTGAAACCGATTTTTGGTTGATACCAGCTGCCGAGCGATAATAAATCTCAATAATCAAGTAGCACAGTTCGTTTTTAATTGAACGTTTGATTTCAAAATGATACATCATCAGCATTGAATTATTACACATAGAAACAAAGTACGCGCGCGAAAACTAATCCATTCAATTGAAGCCATATATGGCTTCATTTGACCGCCGCGCTGTCAGTGTACTGAGTGACGTTATAGTCAGTGCAGCTCTCAGAAAAATAATAAATGAGTAATAAAGTATGACGGTTTGTGCAGTAAAATTGTGTCATAATTCATCAGGGAAAAATGATAAGAACCCTGATGTAACATTCCACAGGAAAGCCACTAATTTTATTGCGTAATTCATCTAAAATAACAAAATTCAAAATTAAACATACTTCACTCAGATTTCGAGCAAAGTGTTGCCAGCTGTTTGTATGCGAATTTGCGTTGTTTTACGGAATTGATTCTGAATTTGTTATTATTAAAGTAATTGAGTCCGATACCTAGGCGACTAACTGTCCCCCGCGGTTTTACCCGCTTCTTAGGATAAGTAGCCTATAATAGTCGGGATAATGTAGCTTCATATTAGTGAAATAATTTCGAATCAAACTGGTAGTTTTACACAGTAGGTATTAGTTTTACAGGTAGTTTTTTTTACAGAGATTAACCCGTTTAAACAAACAAACAAAAAACTTTTCCGCTTTATTGTATTATAACAAAATATGCTAAGCCCTCTCCTTGTAAGCCCCGTCTTTAGCTTTACTCATCCAGCTGTCATTTTAATCGACGTGAAAAAAGGAGATGATCTATTTCACACTTATGTATGCAATATTATTAGAACTATAATATATTTACATATTATGTATGAATATCTATCAGGGCTTCCAAACAAATATACAAAATTTCATAGATGTGTGTATGTATGTTTGTCCACGCATATCTAAGAAACTATTACTATTAATAGTTTCGGAGATATGCGTGGACAAACATACATACACACACCTATGAAATTCAAATTTAATGATTGTTACCATCTTTTTCTATTTGCTTAAATGTACTTAATTAATTAACTAGATTAATTTTACAGGCTTTTAAAATTTAAATTTTATGTATTGTGTTAATGATAATTACCTAAATACCTACATACTACTTAATCTTCTTTTTCTATACAACCTATATTCATATATGAAACCTATAATTACGAAGGAAAGCTACAAATTGCACGATCGTTCATAGCTCTGCACATTGTCTTGGTTTATTATGTTAAAATACCCGACATAAGTATGTACTATGAAACATAACCATTAAACTAGTAATAAATAAATAACAGGCCTGTGTCTATGATAAATTATCTAAGATGCAGAACTTTTAAAACTATTTAATAAATTGTATGAATACTTACTTCCAATTTCACTAGTAGGCGAAATCGGAAGGTTAATTTTACAGAAAAATTTCGTTTAGCTTGCAACATTACTCGTGCGCTTGTGTGCGTGTCAGCGAGTGTAATTATTTGGTACTCCCGCACACATTGGTTGTCAAGTGGCTTACGCTTCGCGAGGATTTTTGTTCGATACTTCGGTTCTAAGCGTAATAATTCAATGATCATCAGACAGCATGTGTGACTATAATAACGAAGATGCAATAGACCGTACTTTGATTGATTCTCTAATATCATATGTGAATGCCAAATTATTTGAAAATGCGTACATTTTATACATAAATTTGATAGAGAAGTAAGTAACTTTCATTCGGCTAACAATGAATTCCCATAACCCGCGGGGGTGAGGTAGAAATACTATAAACTACATTTTATTCACACACGTGTGTGTGTGAATAAAATGTAGTTTATAGTATTAGTAGGAAAGCCTTGATTGATGTGTATCAATCAAGGCTTTCCTCTGAGACAAGGTTTTCAAGTATTTTTCAGAGGACAGCCTCCAAAGGCCGATCCATACAAACAGATCCTTTTGACGACTGACAAAATAAATAAATATCCCGGGACATTCCTCACACACGGTCATCTGATCCAAACTAAGCAGAGCTTGTACTATGGAAACCAGATAACTGGTATAATACATATAACTTCTACTTTTTCTATGTAAATACATACTTAATATACATAATTAATAAAATAATAATAAATAATAAAAAATATTTATTCTCTCCCGTTTACAATATTTAAAACTAAGAAAAGTAATTACATATTATGTTACACCCAGACTCAGGACATACAGACATGTTCATGCACACAAATGTATGTCCTGTGTGGGAATCGAACCCTCGACCTGCGGCGCGATAAGTGGAATCTTAACCAGAGCCTTAACGAACCGCGCCACCTGGCCCGTCATGTCATCTAGTAAAAAATATAATTAGCAGTTCTAAATATTTTTCAAACAATTATTCAGCATGTTTACAAGCCGGCTAAGAACAGCTAAAATTCTTTTATAATACTAGGTTACCTGAAGTAACCACAAAGCACTTTTGCAAACGGGACTCCTCAAGTGGAACTTTCCTTGTAAAATAATGCAATTAAATATTTCCGCTCCCAATAATTTCAACAAGGTTTACCCAACATCGCAAAGATATTGTCAAACGACCAATAGTTGGTTTGGTCTTTGTAAGTTAAAAAAATCTCAAGGATATTTTTGTACTTTGACATAAAGTTGTATAGAAAGAAATTTTGCTAGGTCCCTCCTAGACTTGTTTATTTAGTAATGTATACGGAAAGGTCAGGCTTTCTTGTTACTTTGCGAGGTATAATTTAGTCACTAACTAGATGTTTTACTACAGGATGTATGAAAATTGTGAATTGAGTAATGTGAGACGCTAAAGAGAAGTCATCATCAACAGCGTCAGACGTCAAACACGCGATGGGTCAACTCTCATCTCTAGTGGCACGTATGACACGAAGCGCTCGTGGTGTAGCATGATTAGCCGCTCTGTACCTGGATGGGTGACCGCCTAGTGGTATTAAAATAATCGAGCGTTTCCGTGCTTCGGAAGGCACGTAAAGCCGTTGGTCCCGGTTATCACTTCATTGTGATAGTCGTTAAGCTAGCTGGATGCCTCCTAGGCGGCTTGAAAAATTCCAACAGTAGGTTGACTACTAGCCTACCTCCACCAATCCGCAGTGGGCACGCGTGGTGGAGTATCGCCCAGTCCCTTTCACCCTCATTTGTGAAAGGAGGCCTGTGCTCAGCAGTGAGACATTATAGGCTGATGATGATGATGATGATGATACTAAAGCGACCAACAATATTAGACGCAGACTGAGTTAAAAAAATATATAAAATGTAACAATAAATTATACCATCCTGGCTAGAAAATCTAGCCAAAACCAAATATTTAATAAGATAAGATTCTAATTTATACAACAAATAACCATTACAATTTCAACTTAAAAAAATCTCAATACAAAAAACCCGCTAAGTAAAAGCAAGTTTCATTTACTCAAAATTCCATTTTAAAATGTTCACTTGATATTTCAGCGCCGTTCGCAGGCAGCCTCAAAGGGTGAACCTAACGAAATCTTGTTAAAGTTAATGAACAAACTTAGAACGTCTCACTTAAATTAGACACTTGCTTTGCTGTATTAGATGAGCCTGTGGAAACTACCGTTTTAATAATGCTGCCGAATTTCCTATTCATACCCTTGTCGGTAATCTTGAGTGGTACGCATAGCCGGCTGAGTGTTTGTGTGTTGATTATAATTTGTCATACGTTGTTCTCTTTCTTGCGTTCTCTGTTGTTTATGCCGTACTCCACTACGCGACCCACTGCGGATCGATGTAGGTACGCTAGTCGTCAAGCTACTTGGATTTTTCAAGCCGGCTAGACTGCCTTAGCGACTATCACAATTAAGTGATACCCGGGACCAATGGCTTTACGTGCCTTTCGAATCACTGAAAACGCTCGAGTTGAAATACTACTAGGCGGTCACCCATGGTAGCTTAACTTTGCCGATCGGGCGCTTCATATCCTATATAATCGTATCAAAGTCAATAAAAGATCATCTGTCCAAATAGGCATACCTAATACTAAAATAAAACTGATAATCGAGCGGGTCTAGGAGTGGCTATACGACCACCATAAACTGATCTCTCATCAGACTGCTTTTTGTCGCTGAAAGCTGCAATGCAAGCGTACCAAGACAGTTCATTGTGGATATCCACGTTTCTATTTTTTTGAGGAGGAAACCCTTTAAATTAAGTTGTAAAAGACGATTATTCTGAGAAAATCTTAACTGTCTACTTATTACGGTTCAAACCAAATATTTAATAAGACTAGATTCTAATTTATACAACAAATAACCATCACAATTTACAGCGTTGATTTTCCGCTGGAACCAGGGGCTCTACCGCGTATATTTGGATGTATTATGGAAATCGTAATGAACACCATTAATGATTTTCATTCAATCAGGGCCCACTATGGTCCGCGTCATTGGATGACATCATTAATAGTGTTCGTAGCGATGACCACTAAAGATACGCGAGAGCCCAGCTGGGTATTAAGCCGCCTATTTCACAGAGAGAGTTTCGCGTTCACTACTGTACACTGAGCAAGCGAGCAGTTCTAAAGGCAAATGGGCAAATTTGTATGGAGCTTGTCCCTTTGGCGGCCAGCAATAATTTATTTGTTTTCTATTAGGCTATAATAATATTAACAAAAATATGAAAGCTTATTACTTTGTTACAACAAAGTAATAAGCTTTCATATTTTTGTTACTTTGTTCTAAATACATTTAGAAAAAAAGTTATACAGTACTTATTGAAGATTTAAGAGGTATTGGAGATATTATGAAATTAAATTAAATTTCATTAGTATCCCGTACCAAAAGTTGTAATTATATACCTACGTATAGCAAGCAAAAGTTTGTTTACATTCTTTATCCCATCTCATTGGCCTTACTTTAGTTTCATTAGTGGCCGCTCATGGGCCAGAATGCCCAGTGTCCGTTCTGCCTTGTGTCACTCAGTAAATTAGACAGTGATAGCTCAGAGATGTGTCACCTCAACTGCCAGCTTTAGAGAATGGAACTCCGACAGAACTCGCGTTCTCTTGAACGCCGAGTTCTCTGTGTGCAATGATCAAAGGCGACGCATAGATTACAGTTAACGCGGAACTCAGAACTCTGAATTTGGAAACCCACGAACTTAAAACCCAACCAAAGATCCTATATGCCACTTTGACATTTATAAATACCCACGTAGATAATAAACTGCTTTGATCTCGACTTGACAATCACCACAACTCAACGTAAAAGAGGTACCAACCTAACTAAATATTAGCCCAAAAAGTCAATCACGTTTGCCGGTAACTGGAAGGTTAATGTTGACATAACTGCGGTACCCTTTAACTTCAGTTAGAATACTTGGATGAGTGAATTCCCATTCATCATGAGACATTGTTGGTTATTGAACCATTAATAATGAGAAATTATGTTGGCTTATTGTTCTGTTGTCTGACTGTACGGTTATTTTCAAACAAAACATTGAGAATACGGCTTTTGAGTTCATTTTAAGGTTTTAGTACAAGGTAACTGTATGTCGCTGTAGAATCGTTTCTGCAAAAAAATGCGTAGTTTCGCGAAAAAGCGTAATGGCGTACAGAGGAAAGATCGAATGTATTTATTTATTTTAATCAAAAGGAATATCTACAGCATTTCGAATAATAGGTCAAAACATTTAGTTTTGTTTGCCAATTACAGAGTAGCATTATTTTCCATAAAAGTATGTGTTACGGTTAACAAAAAACAATGACTTTGCCTTTTATGAGTGTTCTACCGCTTGTACAACGGAGTGTTCTAAAGAATTGTTCGACTTGATGCCCTTGATGACCTTCCACTATCGCAAATCTCGCCATCGACAGGAAATTATCCATCCTCACACATTGAAACCAGATTTTTTTCGAACTGTGCGAGCTCAACGCAGCTTCCTTCCGCGAACGCCCAGACTGTCGAATGAGCTCCCTGCCTTGGTTTTTCCAATGGAGTATAGCATGGGGTTCTTCAACAAGAGATTTCTTCAGGGTCGGCAACGCGCGAGTGATACCCCTGGTGTTGCAAGTGTCCATAGGCTATGTCGGTATGCTTGTTTGCCACCTTAGTGGTATATAAAAAAAAATGTTGGCAATTAAACATACTTAATAAAAATGTACCTTCTTAGAAATATAACTAAGCGAAAACTCATGTATAGATTATTGTTGTGATCTGATGAAATCTGTCAAAACACGTCGTTCGCGTTACCATTATTAAGCAGACGAAGAAAAGTGTAATTAGAAAAATTGGGTATACCTACTGCTGACTGAGAGTTTCTGCACCCCGCAGTGTAGATCGTTTACGAAATACCTACCTGAGGCACTAAAAAATTGGCTAAAATTATAGACGCAAAATAACGCGTTTTTCGTAAGATACACGATCCCACAGAGGCATGAGACGTGCATGAGACACACAAAACACTACCTACTCGTATATATTACACACAAACTATTACAGGTTATGGTAAAACTGTGCTATTACCGACATTATCTTGGGATTAGTTGTCTTTGAAAATAGTTTTACCTTTTTTTACCCATTAAAGCTCGTTAAATATCGACATTTTATAAACACCGTATACTATTTCATATCAATTTGAATAAAATGTACATTGAACATGACCCTAACGTATGAAATTATAATTTTATCATCAAGTTACGTGCAGTAAAAACGGATCGCTGAATCCAAATTGGAAAATTAAAAAGGTTATTTTGAAGTTCTTTGATACAGTTCTGTGAATTAATAAAAGCTGTGAGCATGATTCTATAGAAAGTAGTAAATTGCAAATATAGCAATAGGCTTGTTGACAATAAAAACTATTTAGACCGTCTTTACACTATCAAAAAATATTAGACACTTATTTTCTCTTAGGTCAAATAAACAAAAAAAATACGAAGATATCGAGTGTTGAAGTTCCACGTGATTTCACGTTTGAGAACACTATTTACTATAAAGTGACGTCATCTTTGTGTATCCTAACTTCCTAACTATAATTAATATTAATATATATAATATTATAAATGCGAAAGTAGTTTGTTTGTTTGTTTGTTATGCATTCACATCTCAACTACTTAACAGATCATCATGAAATTTGGCATGCAGGTAGCCTATGTTATGGAGAACTATCTTTCTAGACTTTTTATCCCAGGACCGCGGGTGAAACCGCGGGGGACAGCTAGTTTTTAATAATTTGATAAAGCAAAAAATACGTATCCAAAATTTTGACATCCAACGTCAAAAAAAGATAAAAGACAAGTATAGTCCACAAACTTATCTGGCCCGGCGCCGCGGTGACCAAAAGAGTAACTAACGACGCCAGTTTGAAATGTCAATCTGCCTGCCATACGCGATCGGTTGTTTGTTCCACCAACTGTGATAACAGTGCCTCTCTCACCGAGCCAGATAAGTTTGTGGGACTATAATGTTATTGTTTTAAGAGATGGTATTATATACTATTCCTTCATCACCCCAACCAGCATTTGGTAAATTATTTAATTCAGTGTAGCTAGAGCTTTATTATATATATATTAAAGTAAAGATAAATAAATTATATTATTTTCTCATTTCACATAACAATGTTAACAGTAACTAACGTATTTTAATCAAAAACCATTTTGTATACCAAAGTAGATAAGGGCACTATGCCACCAGCCCGCGAGCTAACATCTTGCGAGAACAAACATAAAACGCCGCAGGGGGCTGGGCGAGACGAAAAAGTTTATTAACTGTATAAAGAACACCTTCCAGTTACAATAGAAAGCGATTGTTAAGCTAGTCAATAATATTAAATCTATTGCCATAATCATTATTTAAGGCGCTCAGCGCAATGGTCGTAATAAATTAAAACGCAAGAATTATTTCCAAGAAAATTCAAAATGGTGAGCATACACATTAAGTTTTCTTGTTTCTCATATTTTGCCAACCCATATAGAATTGATTATATATTATCAGAAAAATGTAACCTTGCTGAGTTTCTTGCCTGTTCTTCTCAGTTGAAGGCCGACTTACGAACTGGCGGTAACTTCAGTAGCTTTGACCTTCATAGGTGCCCTTCTAGGGCCTAAATTGAATAAATGTCTTTGACTTTGACTTTGAAACAATATAATATCACAGATCATACCAAAATTGCGGACTGATTAATCATAGATACCGGTTTTAAAAAAGTTTGTTAGATTAATTTGTAAATCAAACGCATTCATGATGAGATTTATGCAGAGAAGGTTACGCGCGAATGATACACCAGCCCGATATTACAAGTGAGTTACAAGCGTCAATAGCATAAAAGTACGCTTGTTCGCCTCCTTATGGTATAAAAATATTATAGCTTTCTATATAGCTGGAACTGAACCTTATCAGAAGTTACGTTAATCAAACGTGTGAAAATGAAATTTCTTGAGGTTAAATAATTTAATGTGAATTAAATCTTATGTAAATTACTTTTGGAGCTATATTTCATATAAAATTATGATGATGTTATCAATTTAGTATTGGAAATATTTT
The DNA here is from genome assembly GCA_947623365.1 of Achlya flavicornis. Classification (NCBI taxonomy): domain Eukaryota; kingdom Metazoa; phylum Arthropoda; class Insecta; order Lepidoptera; family Drepanidae; genus Achlya; species Achlya flavicornis. The sequence goes on along the minus strand of OX392468.1, from coordinate 2,083,577 downwards.
GATTTGATTAAAAACTAAGATTAGAGTTTCTACATTATTATTTTATACTTCTTAGTGCAAAACCACTATCAAGTCGGTTAATTTATGTTGAAGGTTATGTACCTACATCATTTCACGGAAGTTACCTCCACTATACAGAATACCGCAACCAAATAACTGTATGTTGTTTTCCTGCGTGTGAGAGTTCGTCGGAGTTCATTGGGAATGGGGGACGGGTGGTAGCGCATCAGCAATGTCCCGGGTTTTGCAGGCTAACAGGGTTTCGGTAACCGCTTACCTTACTTAAAAGATCTTCAATCACTGCGCGGTACCAGTGATGACATATGGGACACAGACGTGGTCTTTTACTGCTGGCCGCATATATAAGCTCAGAGCAACTCAGCGAGCTATGGAACTTCTCTACGTGACAGGGCCGAAACGAGAACATAGGAGAACGAAAAAGACGGACGTTAGTAAGCTGAAGTGGCAATGGGCGGGCCACATCACTCGAAGAGCCTATAACCTGGGTAAGAAAGGTTCTCGAGTGGCGACCACGTACTGGTGGGCACCGAGCAGGATGACCTCCTGACTGGACTGACGACCTGGTCAGAGTCGCTGGGGGCCGCTGCATGCAAGCGGCCCAAAAACATTAGAAGTGGAAGTTAATGGTGGAGGCCCACGTTCAGCAGTTGACATCCATAGGCTGATATGATGATGATGATGAACCGCTTACCCCCAGGTGGGCAGTAGGCTTCAGGTGAATAAAAAATACGTTCAGGCTGTGGAATGACACCGATCAATATTAGTGGTAGAGCTATGACGTTCATCTTGTTTGAAATCTCTTATTGGCTAAGTCAAGGCCACGTGCGCTTTGATTAGCTAAGTCAAAAACATACTTAACATTTAGATTCAGTGATTGGTCGAGACTGTTATCAGTGCATAAGCACTTACTAGTTGCGGAATTGGAATGCTCGATACTACTCTTATGGGTTTTTTCCTCGATTTGATATGATCACCCCGTTGTTTTCCCAAGGTATTACAGCATGGGGTTCATCAAGAAGAGTGTGAAGGGAATTTTGAAGAGTCGGCATCGTGCGATTAATACCCTTAGGCTGCTTTTCCCCCAGAGATGTGCTATGCAGCTATGCTGCGAAGATGTAATAGCTAAGCTGTGAAACTATGTGACCGTTTCCACTGATACTAAGCTATGTAGCGGTGCGATGTGAGTAAGATGTGCTATGAAGATGCGCCGCCGCAAAGTAGCTGCAGGAGGAAGATGTGCAGCTCACTGTAGGTACGCTGCTCTGCACATAGCTACACCACTCGCGACCATCCATAGCACGCATCCATAGCACGCATCCGTAGCACGCATCCATAGCACGCATCCGTCCATATAAAAAACATATCTTAGTTGAATCCGTTTCCACCAGTGCTAAGCTATGTGCACCAATGAATATGATTGGTGGATATCAAACGCATCGTAGAATAGCACATCTCTGGTGGAAAAGCAGCCTTAGTGTTGCAAGCGTCTATAGGCTACGGTAACCGCTTACCATCAGTCGGGAATCATGTGGTCACATAATTTAATGAAGCAACTAACACTTAGCAAAGTAACGTACATGTACCTACTTAGCATAAAAACCAACATCGTAACTTAGCCCCTTTTATAATGTAGTCGTTATTTTTTCCCGTGAAGTTTGAAAAAGAAATATGATATAAGTTTTTACATAAAACATAACTTCGGTGAAAGCTGTCGGCCCACGAAATGTATTATTATGCAACTATTAGGTTTTGAAGTTGAAAACAAAACTAGTATTTAAGTAGAACCTATATTACTTTTGGAAAACTTTTGAATGAGAATTTTTTGAATTACCAAAATTCTATTAAGAACAAAATTGTGTATACAGAATACACAATATTTTATTAATAGCTACAAGACTAAGGCGACTTACATTTTTCACTGACCGATTGAGAACGATTACTTTGTTAAGGACCGTGAAAGGTCGGAACGTGTCGGAACCTTTAATATTACGAGTCTGGAACGTAGGAATGGAATCGTTCGGAATTACTTTGGAACTCGACTTCAGGAGCTGCAATTTAAAACAAAGTTTCGAAAATGGAACACTGCGAGATTCTTAATTGAAATAGTTGAATTTTTCGAACTCAAGATTTTTAAATACGGAATACTTTCTGTAGACTCTACTTACTTTTATTTAAAACAACTAAAATAGTTTCATTACTCGTATTAAGTACAGCACAGACTTTTTGGTGGGAACTTGCGGAGTGACGTTGCGTTTTCATTATAATTTACATAAATTCGTGTATTTTGAGTTTTATTGCATATTATCGGTGTTATTCTATCCAATAAAGATCAATCCATTTGCACCAGTGAAGTGAAGGGAAATTAATTGTGTGTATCGTGACTTTTCAAGTTGTCTTAAAAAGTTCGTGAAGAGTTTTAGTACCTACAATGACCACCATTGTAGTAAAACATGACTTTTATGGACGGTGACTGACTGAGGAGTATGTGAAGCGACACTGGCAGAAATAATTCCTAATTTGGATTTGGTTTCCAAACTTACGAAGAAGAAGTATAGCACATTGCTTATATTTCAGCAAGTCTTCATATTTTTGTATGGTACAATATGGTAGGATATTTTAATCGACTTCAAAAAAAGGAGATTATCAATTCAACACGTATGTATGTAATATTAATGTAACTGCAATATGCTATGTAGGCGGACTGACAATGTGATATTGTTTAAAGACTTCGAAATAATTGAAATAAAATAAGCGGCATTAAAAACCGAACAGCAAATTTCAAAAATTATTCCTTATTCAGCCAGCAACAGAAATGTTTTAAAACGACAAAACCTTTCACCGACTAACAAAACATTTCAAATTTAGAACAAGAAAAAACCCGTCAACGGACCTCATACTTGTGAATAATTCTGGAGCCGTGTTCGTCTCCTCCATACATCTTTAATACGATGTTATTTATGCCCGGGAGCGGTACACCGGTGGTTTTATTCTCTCAAATGTCCCGGGACAAGAAAAATGAAACAAGTTTTCACATAAATAAAACTTTTACCTTTCGGTACGATGTTCTGTTGATGATGCGCTAACATTCGTGCATTACCGTTATGAGGTGACTCTATTCTTAACATTCTTTTTAAAGATTTATGCCATTAAATAGCTGTAGAGTGGGAAATTCGTTTAGATTAAGAATCGCTTGATTTATGCAAGCAATGTTTCTATACAGGTGTTCCTGAAAAATGGATCATCAAATGAGCGTAAGGTTGGATTGAATTTCTTTTTAAATGGAAAAAACCAATGAAATTTGCGAAATTTGTTTATTTGTTTTTAAGTAAAGAATCTTATAATTGGACTTTTTTACAAAAAACTTAAACCGACTTCAAAGTACACTAAGAAGTAATCAAATCCTGATCTGATATGACACTGGGACCAAACGGGAAGTGTAGGGTTCAAACAAAAAAAGAATTTTCCAAATCGGTTCATAAACGACGGTGTCATGAGGTAACAAACATAATCGAGAAAAAAAATCACAATTTTGATCATAACTTTGAACTGATTAAAAAAGAATATTGATAATAATTATACATACAGGTTGATTTTGTTTTCTAGCCAGTGAGGGCAAGTTCTGAACTGCAGATCTTAGAGAAAAACGCTGAAACGAACTATGAGCTGAATTTTGAAGAAAATAAAACGAGCATTAAAAAAATCATCCTGTATATATTTACATAAAAATGTTAATTAGCTTTACTTAGGTTGGTCCTTCCAGAAAAATATGTTACAATATTATTCATTGAACAAAACAGGACCAAAATCAAACAAAACTCGTCAACTACAAACTAAATACGACGTCAACAACTCAACATTCCACTTTCGGCAATCTTCGACAATCTCCGTGAAAGTTTTATTTCCTCGAAAGAAAACTGCCGCGGCGTGGGACATGCGAACACTGCTCTATGCATTATGAATAGGCAACCGCGCGTGTTGTCTTGTACTTCGTACGATTTGTCCCTTAAAGGGTATGTTCTGATTTGGGAGGGTTACATTCAATTAAAAATGTAGCTGAATAGTGAGTAGAAAGTTGTATTTTTGTTATTGTAATATAATGTACTATTATGTATTTTAGTTGTTTAAAATATGTACTTCGTATCAAGACAAAAAATAGCTTAACTCGACTCCCGTGGTACCCTGCTCCAAACAGCTGGACTTTTAGTACCAGCTGTGAGTCCCATCTGTACGGGTGTATACAGTCAGGGACTGGTGATGGTAGCGTCTATAACAGGTGGAGATTTCAAGATGGCATATTTTCGAAACCTATGTTGGGTTAGTCATGCTGTAAAACTTTTACTAGGGACCAATAATGAAATATTTTTTTTTTTAACTTTTCTTACAAGAGGTCAACCTTGATCCTTTTTTTTTAGATTTCAGTGTTAGTCCCACAGTAAAAGTTGTTCAGCATGACTAATCCAACATAGTTTTCGAAAATATGCCATCTCGAAATCTCGAAAAATATAGGGTACGGTAACTGCTTACCATCAGGCGGGCCGTCTAAAGCTGCATTCTCACTCTCATGTAGGTGAACAACTGAACATGTTAGTACGTTCATATTTCGGCGGCTATAAACTCTTTTAATCAAAACTTTTGACCCACTTTTGCTTCTTTTGATCATTTGCTCACAAAAATCACAAATATTGTGTTACATTTCTCTTCGCCGCGAAGATATTTTGATACACAAAGGTTCAATCGTGATCCCAGTGAAGACGCACGTACATTCTTTATGTGGTACAACAACGTGTTTTCATGGAATAAACCTTACATATACAGGAAATATTCCATTCTAGCTCTTGTCTGCGAATGTACTTGCGTTGTAGAGTTTTTGCCTCTAACTTCTATGTAAAATGGGAATTTAAAAAACAAGTTTGAGTCGAGATTGCTACAACTGAATTTAATTCCTGGTCTGAACTGATTTTATTTTAGATTATCACAAATTAGGCGATCTGCATGCTAAATTTCATCGCGATCGGTTTAGCGGTATAGGCGTGAAAGCGTAAGAAACAAACTAACATTTGAATTTTATATATTCTGATCCTCGCAGTTTCACCCGCGTTCCCGGGATAAAAGTCTATGTCCTTCTTCATACCATAGGCTATCTGCTTACCAAATTCCATGATGATAAATTAATATGTTAGGTAGTTGAGGCGTGAAGGTGTAGCAAACAAACCAAACTCACTTTCGCATTTATAATATTAGTTAGGATTAAGTTAGTATTGGATTAGGATAAGTTAGGAATGTTAATATTAGGATTAGGATAAGTTAGGAATGTTAATATTAGGATTAGGATAAGTTATGAAAGTTAATATTAGGATTAGGAAGTTAGGATTAGGCTGTTAGGATTAGGATAGTCTTTAAGTCACTGGTCTGAAAAATCCCATAGCCATACTCTGTCTACATAGAAATCTGAAAACTTTTTCAAAATCCGTCTCGGTTAAAGTTGACTAACGGACAAACATACACACAGATACCCATAACATTTCTTAATATACAGGGTTTAAGGATGAAGACGCGTGTCGATGTACTATCATAATGCTGGCTTATAGGGCGTGTGACTTTTCGCCAAAATATTTTTACTAATAGAAACTTTTTCGTACATTATTTTGGACATACTATTTTCTATCATTGGACTGAATCATTCCTCGAAGAAGTCCAAAGTGGACTTAAATTCTAAAGGTAACCTCTCAGAGTTACTTACTAATTTAAAAGTTTGTTCATTAGAAATTTCAACGAAGAAAGCTGGCCTTTTAGTGTTGTTTCTACTTGTTTCAAAAGGCAAAAAAAAGTTCACATAAATTCTGTAAGGCTAAAATTTGTATAGTGTGAGTATGTTTGTTACTCAGCTCCGTAACGGCTGAAAGGGTTTTCATGAAATGTTGTAGTTAGGTACATAATAACACCAGGTCCTGGAAATACATAAACATCTCATGGTGGTGGTTTATCTTACTGAGGTTCTCACGTTATAATTATTTTCATAAACAAAACTTATTTTGTAATAAACAGATACCTACTTAAATTAATTTGACTGTAAGTAAACCCTTTAATATTTTCAGTTGTATTCAACAGCTTAATTTTGTACAAGTTATTTAAATTAAGCTTATTAAAACTAATAACAATAGGCGTTTACGTGACCTCTAGACTACACTGAGATTTAAATAATTTTCTGAAATTTTTATTTTTTACCAACGAATTGTCTTGTTACAGTTTTTTCTCGTGGGAAGATTAAGCATAATTTTTCTTTAAAAACATGACTTGCTGTCCTTTTTTTTACCCCCTAAGGGTTGAAATTCTGAAAATCCTTTGTTATAATAGTGTCTGTCGTGTAGTTTCTTCCAGATAAATTGAAAAGAAAAAATATCGGCTAATCAACATTGTCTCGAATAAAAAACAAATATCTGTGTCAACTTCAAAATTCAAATACGTAAAAAAAATACAAATTAAAACGGAAGAAACTTCTCGATCCACAACACGAAACGCTCCGAAGTTACACGAACACTGAAGCGGATTCTGGAAACTTTGTTGACACATACCGTTCGGGAAGTTGCGCGCTGGTAATTAAAACGACGAAACTGTTTTAAGGAATCTTTATTAACTTACACTTCGTGTCGATTCGTTTGTTATACATGCATGGAGAGGTTGAAGGTAGGTAATTACCTAATCAAGTAACATGGAGATGTTACTTGATCATGAAGTTGTAATAAAATTTCGCGGATACGCTTTAGAAAGTTAGGTAAGTAAATGAGATAGTTTTGTCACGTATTTTTGAAATAAGAATTAATTCAAATTTAGAAGCTTTTTCGGAATACGAGATTTAAGGAAGGGCTCACAGATTACAGCACAAAAGGCGATAGAGCGAAAGGATAGAGCGCGCGGAACACGGGAATGAATTCAAAAAAGCAAATACAAATTGAAAAACACACACCTGGTTTTCGCTTTTGAATTTGTATTTGCTTACACAGTGTATTGAGCTTTTTGGGTTTTGTAGGCAGCATGATAATTATTTCCATTGACAAAATTAATTACCATAGAGCAAGAAATGAAGAAAAGATATAGCAGCGTCTAGGGCGGTACGGGTGGTATATGAAACCCTGAGCGTTACGAGGGAATGTAAAATTAACTCCTGAGCGTGGCGAGGGATTTATGTAGAGTCCTGAGTGAGTGAAACGAGGGGTTCAAGCCGGCCAAGATGAAAATAAGCTTTATCCTCAAGGTGAAAAATCTATGGAGACAACCAAACATCGTCTTTTGTTTCACATTCTTTACAATCGTGCCTTATTACTTTTTTATTTGTGGTCTACTCGTGGTGGAGAGAGAGATTTATTTTGTTCGTCGACGCGACGGCAACTAAAACCTATAAAATGAGAACTCGTTGGTCGTACTTTAATAGAAATAAAAATATGGTAAAAGGGCTTTTTGGCGGGAACTTGTAGAGTGAAGTAATTTGTGTATTTTTGGTGATATTTTACACAATAAAGATCATCCATGTGCACCAGTGAAGTGAAATGAAATTAATTATGTATATCGTGACTTTTCAAGTTGTCTCAAAAAGTCCGTGAAGAGTTTTAGTACATACAATGACCACAATTGTAGTAAAACATGACTTTTATGGACGGTGACTAACTGAGGACTATAATGTGAACGTGACTGGAAATTATAATATAACTCGACACTGGCAGAAATGAGCCCTAATTTGGGCTTGGTTGCCAAACTTAAAAATAAGAAGAAGAAGAAATATGGTAAAAGTTTTCATTCGTATATTTAGTTGACTTTCCATATTGAAATCATAATATGGTGCATATTCAATTTAGAACAATATTATTATTCGGCTAGACCCTAGCCCCCTAATTAATTTTCCGTTTCGATTGCTATAAGAATTGGCACAGCGCCTCTAGCGGAATAATCATGATCCTAATTTCTCCCATACAAAATAATTATCGCAAACGCATTAGTAGTGTTTATTAAGGTTAATTCTTCACACTCGGGGTACAGGTTGTGTGAAAAATATATGATGGTTTTGGGAACATTTCACGCTTCACATAATGTAGCATTCCCAGTTTATGAAGATTTTAGATTCCACATTCAAAAGTCTATAGTGTGGCCAGCAACTCGGCAAGGCATACGGCACGGCACAGTGTGTGAAATGGTTTGTAAGCGGAGCGTCAGGTGGTGACCGCAAAGAGGGAAATTGCCAATCACACGCCGTCTGCGGCCCTACTTTATGAAGTTACAAGTTTTCATTCCCTATCGCTCGCATACGACATTTTATATTTTAAAACGGCACGTCAGTGAAAGCGTGGAAATGTATCCTTGATTGGAATATAGGTATGTTTCTAGCAGATTTTTGCATAGCAGCGTAGGTTATAATGAAAAAAGATTTTTTTTGGAGATTCAAAATTTTATAACTGCCAGGATTTTTTTATGTTTTTTAACCGACTTCAAAAAAAGGTGGAGGTTCTCAATTCGGTTGTATTTTATGTTTGTTACCTCATACCTCCGTCATTTATGAACCGATTTGGAAAATTCTTTTTTTTTTGTCTGGAAGGGTACACTTCCCGTTTGGTCCCATTGTCATCAGATCAGGATTTGCTTACTTCTTAGTGTACTTTGAAGTCGGTTTATGTTTTTTGTAAAACAGTCCAATTATTTAACATCATATTGTTTTTTTTTCTTCTCTCTAGGTGTTCAACTTTGTGGCTAAAGGTTGTCTGGACCATTAATATGTGCCGTTTAATTATATGATTAACTAGACAACAATCATCATCATTGAATATACATTTATTTATAGAAGTATGACTAACTTCAAAATTTAATTAATTAGTGGTTAATGGAGTTGGTGACACAATTAATTATATTTGCCTTGTATCTAACTAATTATCCATTGTACATTGACACTGTTTATTAAATGTCAATAAATAATTTTAAGAGAGAGAGATAGAGCGTAGCGTTTATTTTCTCAAAGAGCAGCTCGACTGGGGAAGTACCTCCACCTTACAGAATACAACAGCCAAATAACTTTATGTTGTGTCCCTGCGCGTGAGTAAGGTCGCCAGAGCTCATATAGGAGGGGGGAAAGTTCGGTAACGTATGAGTACTGCTTCGTGTGTTGCAAGCGTCCATATGGCTACGATAACCGCTTACGTAAAAAAAAACTATGAATATCAAGAAAATAGCGACTACCAGCCAGTGATGCCAAACAACCTTGACCTTCGGAACAGTATTAGCCAACTGGCATCATACATCATCGTAAAAGTCGAACTGAGATCGTATCGTCAGCCGCCCAACTTTTCCTATCCCGATGAAATATGATCCTAAATATTAACATTGGAAAGTCACAAAATGGCTACAATATACCACTTTGTGCAGATGGCGTGATAATGTCGCTTGGATATTTGTTTTGTTGGATTCTCTTGATCGTTTTTGACACGTTTGTCTTATATTTTTTTTATTAATCTGTTTTAATTGGCTTTGTCGCTTATGGGATTATGTCGCCCGGGTAATTACAATACATAATCGTTTCAATCAACCACAATAATGAATGCCTTGGCTGGACCCGAAAATGGGTCAGCCAGAGCGCCTGTTACGTACTCCAATATTTTTAATTCGAACGGTTCTGAGAGATTAATTCCGGACACACTCCATCAGTACACATGGTTTATATAGTTAATGACTCCACACTCTAAGCAATTAAGGGAATCATTTGTATGCATTTATTTGAAGGAATGTATTCAGAGCGAAGTCTTAGGCGGTTAACACACTGTCACGCATCACGCTGTATGTTGCGTGTCAACAAACAAAAATGAACGCGCGTGGATGCATTTTCTGTGTGTTGGACTGTGCGTGTTATTCTATACAAACTGAGATACTTACAAGGAACGTTAAAACACGCATTCACGCGCTACGCTGCATGGTGCGTGGCATTGTGTTAACCTTATAGCAATCACGCATTTTTTCTAATTATGAAGGCATACTTATACATACGACCACGGCTTCCTTTATGTGGTCATTATAATACCTAAAAATGTGGCAAAAATATTTGAAAGTAGAATATAGTTTGTCTGGTAGCTTGCATACATCTGCTTGCGTTACTTAGCAGACGTCACTTTCCCGGAAAATAATGAAAATACATATACAGGTCGGTTAACTAAAGCTGGCACGTTTCAACACATTTACACCGTCTCTCTCGCGCAAAGTCAAGCTTATGAGTATGAAGGAGACAGTTATTGTTTTGCTTTTGCTACTGCTCATAAATATAGAGTGGTCTATTTTTGCATTCGTCCATTAGACTTGACTGATTGCAAATTTATGAGTACTGTGAACGTGCCAGCTTTCGTTAACCGACCTGTAACAGGAGTTGACCATAAGATACGTAATAAAATAATATATAGGTTTATTCGTGTGAAGGCATAACACGTAGAGTCATAATCTTCAGCATATAGCAAGATAATATAGAACATTAACCTCGCAGAAGCATCAACCTAAAATATATATGAAGTGCTTAATCCTTTAAATCACTTGAGCAAATAAACAACAATCATCAGCCAAAACACTAAGGCAAAACACGCAAATAAAATTTGTTAATCCAGCTCACACGACACGCTGACACAGTGCCACTGCTTCCAACTTGAAGGAATAAATAACGAAGGCGTCAGTTCCGGTTGCGTTCGTAACAACTTCCTGTTTAACTGAATTAAAAGCTTCGACTCTGGAGTTGTGTCTTACTAACGAACGTGTACATGGAACGTACTGGGGTCGGTTGTATTACGTATCGAAATATGTGGCACATATCGATTGCTATGAGTCAGTTCTAAAATTGAATCCATTATTTTTCTTCTTGTCGTATCTTCTCAGTTAACTTCTGTAGCTTTAACCTTCATAAATGGAATAAATGGCTTTGAAGTTCGAAATATAAGAACGTCTCGAAGGCAGTGGCCAAATCATTGACTCGCCAACGGCCCTGATTCTTACACACTAAACTAATTTTAATCTCACTATGTCTCTTTCTAACAAAGAACATAAGAAAAGGATGTAAGAAATTGAGTCCTGTCAAATTAGTCCAATGCTTGATTTCAATATAAATTTAGTCGCCATCTATCGCGGTTACGCCTAAATACACGCAAAATAAGACGGCAAAGATTAATTTGACAGCTTTAAATATGTTCTATCCTTTTTCAATAATGTTGGTAAGAAAGAGATGAGATGTGACTTAAATTAGTTTAGTGCGATTTACAACACATTCGGCACCAATAGAGGACGATAACGAAATCGAAGAGAGAACACACTTGATCAATAAAAAACCCTTTTTCTTATTCACTCTTTTCCTGTAATTAAATTGGCTTGGATTTGGCCACACCCGTCCATGTCGTACCTTAAGATGGAGCACGCATACCCAGAAGAAACCTATTCACTCTGGCCTTGAAAGTCCCTAGTTTGTCAGCGTCAAGAAATAAACAAAAAAACCGAAGCAAGTTCCACTCCCTTGCTGTCCGCATTATAAATGAGGATGTAAAACGCTGTCCGTATTTTCGGTATGGCAACATTAACTCTAGTATCTTGAAGTGATTAGGTAGGCAACACGGTTGGAGTAGGCAACGAGCGTGTGTTACCCTTGATTCCAAATGTTCGAAATGTCAACGATGTACTTACTGGTGGAAAATTTAATGTAAAAATGGGGATGGTAGATTTGGGGCTCTACCGCATCTTTGGTGGTAATTTTAACGAACACCACTAATGAATTTCATTCAACCAGGGCTCAGCAATGGTCTTCGTCGTACCGCGTCAGAGATGAGAGCAGATGGTCTCCGTTACGACCACCAAAGATACGAGATAGTCCGGCAGACTGAATACAGCCTCTACAAATATTTATACTATTATAAGATAATATAAGGAAACAATTAGACTTCCAGTAATAAATGGCCACCCCTCATACATACGTAATGAGGTGTTTCTAACTCAGACATAGCCCATTCGCTGTGTAACTCTGTTTTACATTCCTATCTTAAACTTTGAGATAAGTTTGATACAAACATTAGTGGGTGTAAAAGCTTTGGGGGTCTCTCTCCTCCCATTGGTACTAATGTCTTTGTCCACACGAGACGAGCCGTTATAGGCTTATGTTAGCATTCTGCCGGAAACTTTGTAGACAGCCTTGGTGGTCGCTGACAGCGCGTTTTGGTGATATACTAATAAAAAATATATGCACAGACTAGTACAGGCTTTGTTCGAATATAAGCAATGTGACGTACTTTGAACTACCTCTCCCAAAGATATCCAAAATTGATCCTAGTCTAAAAATTTTGCTATAGGGTTGTCAACTAGCCACTAATCAAAGGGAATATCTCAATTTATTGAATTTGGAAATATGTTGTACTGTAGAAAATAAAAAAAGAGATACGATAAAATTGTTTATGATCGTATTTTTAATACAATTTCCTCCGTGCTTTCATTCATGAATCTTCCTGCGTCCGAAGTTTAGCTTACAACTCTGTTGCACAAAATATTTTAACTAAAGAAGCTAAACTTGAAATAGCGCGTAGAAAAGGCGCTGGGTTTTGTTTCAAATATTTAATTACATCAAGACGGCAGCCGGACGGGAAGAGACGGCAAGAGACGGTAAGAAACGCCAAATGGCCCGGGGCTGTTCGTTAGATACGGCAAAATATCAAGTTGGTTGCGCCTGTCGCCTACAGCTAATGCTATCAACGAATGCAGTGAGAATGTTTTTATTATTTGTACATACACTGAATTTGCTCATGAGTTTTCTTGCAATACTGTTTCTTATTTATAATATTTTAAAGTTTACTTTTGTTTATTTAGTTATAGCTCAGAGTAGATACAGGTGGATATGAAACCACGTAAATTACACATAATTTAAACAAGTTTTATTATGGTACCAACTTTGTTAACTGTATTGTTTTTTGCGATTTAGATTTCGTGTTTCGTATAATTAAGAGCACTTATGTGATCTCATGTATTGTCGTATTCACTCCATATGAACCAAAAGAAGAAGGAGAGTCGAGAGGTAAGTGGAGTGGAGACTACTGGAGACTAACCTAACAATAAAAAATCTAAATTACAAATCTATCGGTGTTTTATTACTCATCATTATTTTTTTATTACTCATCATCATATTAATAATTCAAATAATTTAATTTTAAATATTTCTACACAATCTGTGATGGTAGAATACGTCGGCCACGTTTTTATTTAAGAACAGATGTACCGTATTTTCTGAAATAAGTAAATTTATTTTATTCTATTATTCTATTCTTATTATTGGTGCTTCAAGCTTTTAATTTAAGATTTAGATTTTTCCAGGGAGACCTTTACCTGGATTACATTAACGTATTTTTTTTTGTTCTAGCTAATTCCCTGCGTGTTTTGAAGAGGAGCGCATATACGCACGTTTCAAACAGACTACACAGAAATTATTTTGCATACATTTGTTACAATAATATAGTTTAAAGCGCAGTTTTCCGCAGATATAAAGGAATCAAAGACAAATTCAATGATACAAAAATCCACGTAAATACAATACGAAAATGAAGACACAAATAATGATATAATCAAACTAAACGGGTAGGTTAACATAAACGAGAAGCAAAAGTAAACGTGACATCGCAGCATAAAAGAGGAAATTACCAGGGGGGTCAACCAGGAAGCGTCTCGCTCCAACCCAGGGGTCATCAATATGTTCCCAATGAAAAATTACACCTTTTAACAATTTTTCTCCAACTTTAATTTTATATTGCACGTTTTTTTTTTTTCTTTTTTTTATACCACGTTTTAAGAATGAAGATAAAGTAGAAACATCCATTTGTATTATGGTTGCATTAAAAATAAATGATAATGTAAAAGTGTTGCTGATATTATTCAAGGCTTACTTATTTTAAAAACTTTTACTGTTGAGATTTTATTTAATTTAAACAAAACTCCTAACTGGTTTAAAAGCTAAATAAAAAGATGATTAAAACCTACGTCACATATGGACGTAGCAAATAAAAACATAAAAAATATTCCATTTTCAAAAAATTACAGCACCAAACCCGTGTCTAAATGAATATTCAAATTTCGAATGTTCACGGCGTCTGTACCAATCGAAAATTAATAACGGCACTCGCTCGTTGTTTATTGGATGCGCTAATCGGATGAGTTCGTCGCCCGTCGGCTTTTGGCGAATAAGCGATGTTTCGCATTTTGTTTTGTTTTAATTGACGTCACGCAGCCTGAATCCTCTGCATTGGATTATGGGGTAGCTTTTTATACTTTGATTTTATTATTTGAAAATGGAAAAAATATATTGTAATTTCATAGGCAACCTCAGCCGCTGGCAAATTCTTATAAAAACTACACACACAGAACTACTTCTAGCTTGCTAGAATCTTGATCCAATTATCGTTTTTTTTTTTAAATACTTATAGATAATTAGGGTCCGTACCCGCAGGGTGCCAAACGGGACCCTATTACTAAGACCGCTGTCCGTCCGTCCGTCGATCTGTCTGTTAGTGGGGTGTATCTCTAGAATTAATAATAGGTAGACAGCTGTTTTTTTTACAGAATGTGTATTTCTAATTCAGCAACCTTCCGAACCGGTATTAGAGTATTAGAGTCAGACTTTTCATAAGTGCCTGCGAAGGTCTATTTGAATAAATGATTTTGAAATTTGAATGCCGCTATAACAACAAAATAATAAAAATGAAATAATATTACGGAACCCTTCATATGCAAGTCCGACTCGCACTTGGCTTGTTTTTTCAATATTGATGACATTTACGTCAAAAGACATTATAACCTACAATTATTTAAAAAAATATTTGAAAAAAAAATGATTATTGAGTTTCTAACTAAGACCCCGTCTTACATCACTCATTCGAGCTTCATAGACATCTACGCAAAGTAAGTTCCTCCACACTTTTTTCCTCACTACGCATCGATAGCTCAATAAAGTCAACCCTTCTACCGCTGGCTGTGTCCTAACTCTGAGCCTATCGCACGTACTTCATTAACCCTCTCTCACTACATTTGAGTTCGGTTAATCGTTCGGAATACTGAGTTATGTTCTTAGTGACTCGATGTTGAATAGTTTTTAAGTAATAAGCTTTAAAAACAATTTGAGAAGGATCGAAAAAAATAGTTATTATATTTTATCATCAGACATCTCTACAGAACTTAAGCAAAAATCACGTAGAGAAATATGAATTTTATGAAGGATATTCAGAAAAGGTTCTTTTACATTTAATAGACTTGTTTCACCACAATCGTATGGTGCGTCTACCCGAATCGAGCACGAGCCGAGCCAAGAACGAACCAGCCTACAACGAGCCTACAACGAGCACGACGCGAATCCCTTTGTTCGTGAAAAAACTGTCAATCGCGCTCGTTCAAGGCTCGCAAGCCCGTCCACGCTCGCAGTGTGCTCGTTCGTGGCTCGGTTCGCCAATCATGGACGCACCATTACATGTGACAGAAGAAGGCAAAGAAGAGTAAAATCCTCATTATTAGCCCCTATCATTGATGTGTTCAGATATATACCATTCAAACATTCTAAAATTTTGGGTACTTCGCATTTCGCATGTTAGTAGCCGAAGCAAATTATTTTGACTAAAACGCTCCCAATTCAATACTTGTACCATCTCGCCCTAAAATTAGGAATAGCAATGATGTGGCAAAAATGTTATGGTTACCCAATATAAAATAGTGTGCGTGTACGACATACATTAATCAGTTTCCATTATGGTTGTCAACACAGCCTAAATTCCATTAATTTAAGATTTAAATCATCTATTATTTAATCATTGATGAACTCTAGAATTCATCAAAAAACTAGCCAATTTTCCAGGAACAGCGCTGCGCTATAAAAATACCATTATAGAACAAATGCGGAAAAAGCGTTGGAGGACGCTGCAGCGCTTCAATTAATCAATTAGTTTGATGGCGTAGCGTAAAGCGACAAAAGTTTATAGTGTACCCGACCAACTCACAATGACCACCCTGCCTCTACGTTTGCATAGAAATCGGCGATATACTTAAAGAGGCAATAGTTTTCCAGGGGTCTCGCTTTATTGGACGAATTAATTCTCCGACTTCTGATTGTTTTAAGTGAATGTCGGTAAAGTGCCTTTTTCTGCGTATTTTACTAGATTTAAATTTAAATAGACATTTCGTCTTTGAGTGAAATAACTTTGACGACTGATCATGAGTTCGAACACTTTCAAAATATATTATGCGTTGCGTTTTTGGCACATTTAGCTCCTAACTAGGTACTTACATTAAGATGATAATATACATGCCATTTAACTTATATAGAAAACAATACCACACGAGTTTTCGTGTGGTATTGTTTTCTATATAAGTTAGTTGTCAGGTTTCATGTGAACTGTTTAGTTCACATGAAACCTGACAATACAAAACAAACGAAACAAGACTCAAACGTCATTAAAGTGGCCGTCTTCCAGACGACAAAAACAAAGGCTTCAAAGTCGGAAATAAAAGCCGACGACTTCCGGTCCGTATTGGAGAAAAAGACGATTCATTTGCAGCAGATTGTCCTGTTAACAGATTCAAGCTTCAGACAAGATTGAGCATTGTCATTTTAAATGGATCTTTGAATATGCATTAGATTTTCCGACGCTATTTCTTTTAGCCAGCTAGGCTGTCTTAGGCAGAACTACATACAAGCAGCAAATTTAATTTCTTACTTCTTACTTCTAAAGCCACACACTTGTGTGTAGGTACTACTATACTATGTTACAAGTGACGATATATTGACGGAGGGTTTGAGTGTCGCTTCTTTACGTAATAAGTATAGCATTATTTGGCTGAACAGTGAGAACTTGAGCTTAAAGTACCTCATGTGAAATATCTTTAGTGGAAATGGTTTCAAAAGAGATATTTAAAAAAAATGACGTAAAAAAATACTGACTGAAAAAACTCCATGTCCACATTAAAAAATATTAATTTGTTTTAACTCGCACTCAAGTTGCAAGCGCCCAATTAGTGTAAAGTCGGGGTAAAATGGCAATGCAGCCGAAATCCACAAAATTTTCTTGTTATTTTCCCAGGAAATGATAATCATAAATAGGTCTCGTCTGTTCATGTCCTAAGGGACCATAAATATTTTTATCAGAAAGGGACCATTGGTAAACCTTAGTGCGTGTTATCAGGAACCATAATTTACTTTGAACATTGGTAGAATTCTATTTTTGTGAAGCAATGACGTTACAATATGGAATAATAAGTCGTTTTAATCGTACCCAAAAAATATTGTTATATGTTAAATTTCAACTTAATAGCGCAATTATTAGCAAACATATTTAAAATAACCTCATGTAAAATTTGGGTTTTGTCGGTTACGCTAAAACGGCGGTAATATCTCGATAATTAGTAGATTATAATGGAATAGAATATAGGTACTTTATTTAAGTTTATACACCACATTATCTAGGTAAACGAAGAAATAGCTAATAATAAAGAGAAGTCATACATTTTTGTAAGAAAAAGAAATGGTATAAGGAATGTATGTAAGTCGTAAATCAAAGAGATATTTATATTTATTAAAAAACACAAAGTTATTGAACTCAAATACACATAATATCATAAAGTCCGGTAATTTTCTTAAAAATAAAAAATAAATTTAACAAGACAAAGCAAATGATAAACACACCAATGTATCACACAAAGGCATAAATACAAAATACCGCCATCTATCGATCAATAACGTCAAACTATTTGACAGAAGCCACATCGCTCAACCCGAATACAGCCGCAGGTCATTTAGGCAGATAACGCACAGATTTATGCGGAGTGATTTTTAACCCCTTTATAACGGTAAATCCGAGTGAGCACGTGATAAATGATAATGTTCTGGGCCTAAATTTGTACGTTACACGTCAGTTTTTATCGGTGTTGTTCTCTGACCTTATCTATTGTGACTGTTCACAGTTTTGATTGATTTAGGGCAATTTTCGTGGTTCTGTAACTAAATTTATCGCAATTTAAACCTTAGTAATCGGAAAATTACCACAAAAAGGTATATTTTTATTAAAACTTAAAGTAGATAAGTTTACATAATTCCGGCTCATATTTTCGTACCCAAATGATACAGTAATCAACAAAATAATTATTATATTTTTTTTTGAAGTCTATTTTAATAATAACAATTCCAATTTTAATCACCGCTCTTATAATCATAATCAACCGTATAAACGCATAGGTTTTTTTTTCTAAAAACTGTTTTGATAAATTCCAATTTCAAAATTCCCCAGTGACTCATGCGCTTCAAGTTTACAGCCGGTTGTAAAACGCATGTTGCGTGTATGACGTCACTCCAAAGTTTGGGGTGAGAACTACCACAACCCAAGGGAACCATAAATAGGACAACTTTATTGCATACGCCCATGATATGCGTAGTTTTGAGTTGCGTGACTTGATAAAAAGTAGAGTAAGGTTTTCGTGATGGATGTTATTAGGTCATTTTTGTGGAATAATCTACCTACTACCTATTGCCATATTCTCAAAACTTAGAGTTCGAACCAACCACATTCTTTTTTCTATTTCTAACTTAGTTTTCTAAAAGATGACTGCTAATTCGTAAATATGCATTAGTTGCTACGTTGTAAATAAATTAATTGCATTAACGCAGTTTTAAAATAAAGGATCAGTACTTTAA
This sequence comes from Achlya flavicornis, assembly GCA_947623365.1. Taxonomy (NCBI): domain Eukaryota; kingdom Metazoa; phylum Arthropoda; class Insecta; order Lepidoptera; family Drepanidae; genus Achlya; species Achlya flavicornis. The sequence goes on along the minus strand of OX392468.1, from coordinate 2,064,850 downwards.
TTATAAACAAAGAAAACAATCGATCAATGCAACTTGGTCGAAATGTCGAGGTTTGTCAACATTTTGATAATACTCTGTGCGCGAATAGACCCGATACATTAATATTACAATGTCAATAAAATCGTGAAAAACTTCCATAAAAACAAGAACATCAAAAGTTTCAGTCCTATATTTCCCCGTCACACTCACACGTTCTATTTTCAAAATAAAGCTTTCCAGCAATAAACCGCTCGTCAATTTTAACAAGATCGAACCAAATTTAAAAGAGAACATGTCAGAAAACGCATTTTTAATTCCAAGACGAACCATCCATTTTGGTAAATCGAACGCGTCATCAATTAAATTACTTGCCCCATTGTGACGTTGGGAGCGAATATTTTCTAAACACGTTAAACAAATACCCATGCTACTGAAAAATCAACTTTATATTAAGGAACTAAAGTATATTATAATAGCAAGGATAATTATGTTTCATGGCGAGACAGGGGCCTGTTGGCACAGCACGAAAATTTCCCCCAAAATTTCTTGCGAAGGGTAGCTCTTTATGGGTCCCCTTGGGAGCAGTACTGGATGCAACCGGCTGTACTCTTGCATTTTCGGTGTATGTGTTTGCTTTAATATAAAGGGGGATCGAAATTCTGTTTCGTTCCATTCTCGTTACACTTGGGACATTGTAATGAGCGGGTATATTGTTTGAAGTATTCAACACAAGATTTTATTTGTTTATTCTTGTTATTGTTAGCGTATCTCTAACTGCTAACGCTCCGATTGTGTTTAAAATATTTTTAAATTAAACATTAGTATTTAGGCCAATGGCGCAAACAAAGACTAACTTTGAAATCTGTGACATATTTTGAATGACTTATCTATATATATAAAAATCAATGCCACTTTTCGTTTTAATTGTATAACTCAAGAACGGGCTCACCTATCCAAACCAAATGCTTAGGCTTTGTTCGGACTATTTAGTAGATGGTTTATGTGAAGTTTGCACAAAATCGGTCGAGCGGTTCTTCATTTATCACATTTTTATTATTTCACTTTATACGTAGCGACGCACGTACCGGGCCGCTAGTTTTATATAAAAAAAAAACATTTTATTTTAATATTGCTTTTTTTTTGTAATACTAAACAATTGAGTATAAATCACCAATTTAAATCTACTTACATACTCCATGACAAATCGCCAAACAACTGTCAGTTCCCGACCCCCAGCTTGATCGATTGGCGTCCAATGATGGAATTATACTGTTCGCCTTCTTTATATCAATTCACTCGATCCTGGATTAATGGGGGGACTAGTTTATTGATGGTTTACTCAAAACTAACTATCTCTGTTACCTCTAATGTATACGTTAATCGATAATATTCTTACGTACATAGAGGTTTGTTGAGTTGGAACATTTTTTTATACCAAGGAGGTAAGGTATTACCATGCAAACTCTTTAATTCTCATAAATATGATGACTATATTTTTAGAGTGCCTGCATCCTAACTAAATAAAAGAAAAAACAACAAGTTCTCAATTCAACGTATATACCCATTTATATTTTTTTATAACAATAATCCCACTTTACTGAATTCAAGACAGTACCTACTTACATGGTCAAATTTAAGATCCTATATCGTTATTTTGTACTTTAAAAGTAAATCTCCATTGCATAAAATAATCCCAACTTATTAATTTTCACATAGGTACTCTTCACGACGCGTATATTATATAATAAGATAAGCTACTTAAATGGGACCTTTTCGACAGTTGATCTATCTGGCATGAATTACCACCTATAAGTTACACTGGACACATTTAGGGCTCGCACAAAATTGGAAAAAGCTTATAAATTGAATATTTTACCCATACGGTTTATTGGAACAAATCTTATGTCCAGGCGTGGGCGTTTTTTCTGAGCTTATCTATACTTTGATTGCATAACTTTGTATGTGATCACTGGACGTAAGTTAGAGATGATGTCGCAAAAATGGTAAGTATACCAAACTTAGGTTTCTCAGTTGCAGGCCGAGTTCCAAACCGGTGGTAACTTCAGTAAATGTGACCTTCATAAGTGCCCTTCTGGGGCCTAAATTGAATAAATGGCTTTGACTTTGACTAAGGTATCTTAAAAATATAATCAGATGTAGGCACTGTTAGAAACATAGTCTTAAACATAAACTTTGTGAAAATCAATAAAACTCCAGATAGCAGAATCACAATATAACCAAAATAGCATCATCACCTGCCTGGTGTTGAAAATAATTAATAAAAATGTATTTACCATTTTTTTTTTATTTGTGCACTATAAATTTGAATAAAAAAAAAACAGATTGACTTTTGGAAAAGAAACAGCGGCGACACATTTTGTTTGTTTTTTTTAGAACCCGTATACTTAAATATCCAGAGAACCTGTTTAAATAGAGCTCCTGAAGCTCAGCTCCAAAACCACACCTGGGGCTCTACCGCGTAACTTTGGTGGTAATCGTAACGAACACCATTCATTATTTTCATCCAATGACGCGTACGCGGTATGACGCGACGATGAAAATTCGTGGGCCCTGATTGGACGAAATTCACGGTAGAGCCCCTGTTCCCAATTACTTGTGATTGGTGCAATATGTTCCTAGTCTATTCCTCATATCAGTATTCACTATCTTACTCATATTCTTTCACACAATCCATAAATATCTCATTCTCTGTTCCATTTCCAAAATTATCACTAAGTAGTTATTATTCAATCAATAATAAACACAGCATTTAAAATTCTATAACATACAATAGGTACATTGGTCCCCCTCAGTGCCCCAGGCTAGTGGGGACGCGGGGACACGTGGGGACGGTAAATTGGTTGAAATTGTTGTGATCCCGAAAATTACGAGAACTTTGGCAAAGATGATAAATGGCGCGGAACGGAGCAGCTTGTAATCTAACGTATTTGCAATTAAGATTGTTAATTAATGTTGGAAATACTTGATTTTATTAATACGTGTGATTAAAATTACAATTTATATTAATAGCTATTAATGGGGTTTTTGCTCGTGCAGGGGAACGAATAAGAATTTGAATTATACACATTTTGAATCGTACTTATTTTATTACCTAGATTTTACCCCGTATATCCATGTTCCGTGGGATCTAATATTTTCGCTATATTTATCTACCTACGTATCAAATTTCAATCAAGTCTGTTCAGCCATTACAAAGATTATAATATTAGTAGGATAGTTGGTAAAATTACGAAACCATCGCCACCTTAGTGGTATAAAAAAAAAGTCTTAAGATTTTATACATAAATTACCGGACGGATTATAATTAAACTTGGCAAAAAAACAGAAACTTTTGTAAGTTCGGAACTTCGATTTGTACTTAATTGCTTTATTTTTTTAGAATTATTATTACGGTATTTAAAATATTGCAACTGTAGAATATGGTTTCATTAAAATTTAGAAGCAATGTAGTATTTCTATCTAATGATAATTTACTTTAAATCCACATTTACTTCAGCTGTTGAAAATTGGAATTAATTTAAATCATCTATAGAAAGATAGGAAAATTTTCATTTAAAATAAATCATTACCAGCTTTAGAAAACCTATTTATATTATTTGATAGTGTAATGGGAATAATTTCATTTGACGAATTTCATTAAGTTTAGAAAATAATTGACGAATTTTTACTTTAGGTATTTTACTGATATCCCTCACCGCTATTGTATCTGTTAGATCTTTTATAATATACGTCAAATTTACCATCCGTAACCCCATTAAAATGGCTACCATCACACTTTTCAAACATACAGTTATGAAAAGAAAAGTTTATAAAAAAAAATATACAATTTAACTCAGACACAGTAAATTCAAATGCAATTTACTGAATCCCCCAATACGGTAACATAAATCTTTAATTCGACTATGACATTCCACCCAACCCGCCCCACCCAAAGATATCGTTCGACATTGAGAGCTCATGCCCCAAGCTACCTATTAAGCGGAACGTACACAACATCTGAAATAGTTCCCTAACAATATGCACAAAACTTCTTCAACGTACTCTGCATCTGTATTACCTTGGGGAATAACCAGCGGGGTAGTGTGCTGATAACATTATGGTGCGTCCATGCTTGGCGAACCACGAACGAGCACACTGCGAGCACGATTCGCGTAGCGTGGACGGGCTTGCGAGCCTCGAACGGGCATTCGTAGCGTGCTCGACTGCGCTCCGCCCGATTATCAGTTTTTTCACGAACACAGGGATTCGCATCGCGCTCGTTGTAGGCTCGTTGAAGGCTCGTTAAGTACGTCCAAGCTTGAAACCGCGAGCAACGAACGAATCCTGTACGTTCGAGGCTCGGCTCGTGCTCTCTTCGCGTAGCATGGACGCACCAATATGTTTGATGAAAATTGCAAAAAAATTGAGAAAAAAGTCGTCTATAATCTAATAAATTCCAAATTGACGTTGAGGTTTACCTAATAGATTGATATTGACTCTCCTCAGATTTTTATATATTTATTACGGCCTCCGTCTCATTCTTACGTTACTTGTCAGAAAGAGACGTCAGAATTTTAACTATTCAACGGTTCAAAGTACCTTAAAATTATTATTTTTTGTATAAAAATGTTAAACCATTTTAGCAGCAGCTATTGACATTCAAAACTTAATTACGTAAAAAATTACGACTGCAAAACTCCAAAAAACAAATTTAACAATTTAACGTTCTTTTAGAAGACATCAATTTACCCCGATCTCGTTTCTAAAGTGCCCTTTAACGACATTTAAGGTCATTTAACTAAATGCATTAGCGGAAAGGGTGCAAACTGATCGCGCGTGAATGTCTAATGTTTTTATTTGCACCCATCGGGGTCACTACGGGGGGTCACGGCTCTTAATTTGGCGAAATCGAGAGCTTTTTTACGCCATTTTGTGCACACTATTCTGCTTGTTACATTGATGAATTGGCGAGTCACATTTGGCAAATTGCAACGAACTATTTTGAATTAGGAAGGGTACTTACTCAAGCTATGATGGGTGACCGATGAAGTGAAAAGTATTTTTTCTACTCTCTTTTGTTGATAGACATGTTTCAAGAAATAAGATCTCTTATCGCACGATATTTTTTTGATAGAGTAGCATTTAGTACAGGTGCGAGAGGGATAGGGTAGCGGTAATTAAGGCTATGTTCGTACGAGCGATTTTTCAATCTTTCAACGCCCTCTGACGCTTTTAATCCCGATGTAAAAAAAAAACAGCGTAAACATGTATAGGAGAAGTCATAACGTTCTATTTCATAACGTTAAAAATAACGCGCGTTGAAAGATTGAAAAATCGTTAGTGCCAAAGTAGCCTTAGGTATCATTATTTATTGTTAGAGCATTTTTCCAACTACCCACAATTGATTTTGAAAATCTTTCACAAACATTACAAACAGTTATCATCACATAAAATATACTAAAACGCATGTAACGCACTAAAAATATGAATTTAGTTCGCGAAACTTCGAATAATGAGATTTTGTACAAAATGCGATGGGAAACTGACAGGTGTAAGTAATAAAATGTACTTTATATCAACATCTCGATCGTTATCTTCCATAGTGGCCAGTAGCAACATATTTATAATCACAGCATTAATCAACGAATTATGAAATTATATCCTCTTTGGTTTAACATTTTCTAGAACATTAAAAAAAGAAATCATTTTTCTAAATTCAAATTCTGTAGTAAGACATTTTGCGTCTCTATCGGTTATTATTATTACCAAGTCATTCACATCACACAGTATATTTTACACCGAAATAAAAACTGCAAGCAATTACTTTAAAAACTCAAGTCGGGGCATTTGAGTTGAATGCAAATATAAAGGAGCTACCCTCAGCTCAGCTCCCCGGGGCGAACCAACGTGAGGGTAGAATTAAAAATTATATACATAAAATGTTGCCATGCAGGGTTACCTTTTTTTAAGCATTCACCGATGTTTATGTAGTATGTTTTATTTATTTTGTGAAGAAATTAAAGTAGGTACAATTTATGTGTGAAGCTGAGCGGGAGACGGCCTCACAACAAGTGAACTGATAATCGTGGTTAGAGTCGCTATCAGCCATTGGATGCAGAAACATCTAAATAGATACCGCAAGTCCCACCATCCGTATGAAAACCAAGTTACTTATTTTGTACCTACCATAATGTCACAAGATTGATTTATTTAGGCTGGCATTAAATTTTAACGTGAAAATGAAGCTATCCTATTTGTCAGCTAAACATATCCCTCGCTACACATCTCTGGCGGACATGAAGCCTTATGCGAGTTCCCTGTCCGCGCGAAACAGTTTCAAAAGAAGAACATTGTGCCCCATTTTTGCACAGATTTTGACACGCGAAGTACATACACTCGGCATCTATTTAGATGTATATCTGTGGATGCAGCTCAGAAAATAATTTTGGGGTAACTCTAGAATGGACGTATCATCGTGCTATAGTTTTCTCACATTGTTTCATTGGATTTGGATCTCTCCATTCGTACTGACAGACTGAGTTACATTGCCTTAAAAGTCTCTCCATTTACCTACTATTTTCGCAAATAAATGCATTTAAATAATGTGACTGCACTCGAGTGCGTCATCACGATATAAACCTGTCATCGGATTCACAACGGTCAGCTGAACTCGCTCATGTTAGGTAGAGTTAGCAAAAAAGGTTTTTACATAGAGTAAGAACATGTTTATAGATAGAACATAGAGTGAGCAGTTTCTATAAAGATGCATTCATAGATATATCGTACACTAGCGATGTACTCCCAGTAAAATTACGATATAAGGTCCCTGACATTTGTTTTCGCCAAAAGTATCGATAAAAACGAGAATTATTACAAAAGAAGGTTTCTTCTTCTTCTTATTTTTAATTTTGGCAACCAAGCCCAAATTAGGGCTCATTTCTGCCAGTGTCGAGTTATATTATAATATCCAGTCACAAAATCACTTCACATTATAGTCCTCAGTCAGTCACCGTCCATAAAAGTCATGTTTTACTACCAAAAGAAGGTTTAAAGCAAGTTTTTATTAAAATCAATCACTCGGTCACTCTTACGTCATATAACAAAAAGAGACGAGGCTATTTTTAAAACCTGGGTTTGCTTTAAACCATGTTCTGTAATGAGGGGGTTTGTGTTTAGTCGGTCAAACTATGAACGAGCAGTTCGTTTCAAGGCAGCTTCGAACATACTCGTGCTCACGGCACATATTTAGTACAGTAATTAATATTTTATATAATATCTCTATGGGTTTTTAGTAAGTATCCATTGGTAAACTATAAATCAATGACATTATAGAAATTATACATTTATAGATTAGAACAGTACAGAAGTAATTGCTATATACTCTATCTCATCAGTAAATATGAATGAAAGTTGTTTATTTCGTGTAGTTTTTTATTAATATTCTTCAATTTCAGAAATAACAATATCGCCAAGATATGTTGTACATTTTCTGCAATTATACGGAAAATATTTTTTTATAGCGTTTATTTTGCAGACCCTACACACAAACTAAGCTTAAAAATCGATTCCCTCAATTTAGTAGATACTGCTCCGGAGAAAAAGCATTTGCATCGTAGTCATAGTCTATAACAGCTTCATCTGTAGATTTGCTTGCCATTCGATTCTAGAAATACTTTTTAAACTGACTTTAGCTAATTTCATTTATTGTATAGTCAGTAGCTTGTATGTAATACAACTTGTTATATTCGATTAAGTGATAGATGAAAGTAAATATCGAATTTTGAAGAACTAGTGTAGGATTATTATATGTTTTAATGATTAGTTAAAAATCATGGTTAAAATAAGAATCAGAGCGATTGTTGTTTTGGAATAAATTAATTTATCAACCACAAAATAATGCTATTCAATTAATCGTGTCCAAATTTGTATGTAACAACTAAAACAACCGAATTACCATCAGGCGAGCCGTATGCTTGTTTGCTGACTTATTATTATAAACCGGCCAAGTGCGAGTTGTAAGTAGTAAATACATTCCTGGTATGGATGCCCGCTATAATTTTTAATTTTATTTATTGATTATATTTTGTTTTTATAGCGGCAATAGAAATGAAAATCTGTGAAAATTTGAAAATCTTATTACGTTTTATGAGATACAGCACACTGACAGACGGACTTAGTAATAGGGACCCGTTTGGCACCCTTTAGTATGGAATCATAAAAATAACTAAATTAACGACATCAAATTAACTAACTAGAATTTATCCGTATGCCTCATCATTTATTTGCCTATTTCGTGAAGAAACAGCCCTCCCCTATTATAAAAATAATTGTTTCCGTTTATTACGCCCTTTCCCGTTGAATCACTATTGTTTGTGTAACTTTCAATATATTTTTGACACGCAAACATTTTTATGTTGTATCATAAATATTAGAGTTGTTGGGGGTATGTCCATCTTTATTAGTATTTTATATACCAATTTGTTAGCATTATAATAATTGCTATGTTTTGTACAAATATTGAAGCGCTCGTGGTGTAGCGCCATTCTTAATCGATCGTCAAGTTAAGCTACCACCGTCGTGGTCGGTACCTGGATGGGTGACCGCCTAGTGGTATTTCAAGTCGAGCGTTTCCGTGCTTCGGTAAGTATCTCATATAATACTTTTTTGCGACCACAGACATAAATCTAAATAGATACCGCAAGTCCCTCCATCCGTATGAAAACCAAGCGTGTCACTTTTTTTGTACCTACCGTAATGTCACAAGATTGATTTATTTAGGCTGGCATTAGGTTTTTAACGTCAAAATGAACCTATCCTATTTGTCAGATAAACACATCCCTCGCTACACATATCTGGTGGACATGCAGCCTTATGCGAGTTCCCTGTCCGCGCGAAACAGTTTCAAAAGAAGAACATGAAAAAAAGGTTCTACAAAACTAGTTATGTAAGTTGACGTTTTATTGTCGGGAAATAAACTTGTTACATTTAATCGTATATCTCTGTGATTTAATAAAATAATTTAGTAATAAACCAAAAATAGTTTTGTTACTGGTAAGTTTTAGTTCGCAAGTCACTCTGTTTAGGTTATTGGTAGTCAAATTTTGTGTTAGAGTTAAATAACAATTTTTTTCAGCGCGAAGTACAAACACTCGCGGCATCTATTTAAATGTATATTTGTGTTTGTGATAGAATATTGTACGGTACTGAAGTGATAAAAAATCATTACTATTATTATGAATGATTTTTAATTTGAAAATAAAATTGCGGCAGTTTGTAGTCACTATTTTTCACCAAAGTAAATACCCCTCTGGTATAACAAGAAGCACTTACACGTAACACTCAACAGCAGCTCACACAAACAGCTAGACCACTATAAATTCGAACATAAACCAAGTGGATATAGAAGCGGAGAGGCGAACTAATGGTGCGTCTAAAACACAGGGAAACTTTTAAATTAGTACCGAATTGTGGAGTTATCGCGCGGAAAATTGACGTAGGAAAAAGAGCGGTCCCAGCTCTTCTGCGTTGGTACATTGGTTGCCTATTGAAAGTTTTGTTTGCTGTAGTTTGGCTAAAGAAGGAGTTATTACTTCCTGGTATACCATACCCATTATGGTTTAGATGATTATTATTTCAGAGGTGAAGTAAGAAAACAAATTGTAGGTCATTTAGGATATCTAAAGGATTTTGATTCTACAGGGAAACTAAATTAACTGATTTAGGGCCTGCACAAACGTAGACACTTTTTGTTACCGATACCGCACACCATCTGTGTCCGGTGGCGGCGATCAGTCAATGAAGAAAAAATTTCTTTGCTGGTTGTGTTGATTATATGTCGACGTAGACATCGTAGTCGCCGTCAATATTTAAAGGCATATCAACCACGTCAATGTCAACGATTTCGTCTGGTTTCATCGCATACAGGATACGGACACCGATTGCAAATCGACCGTTTGTGCAGCTGAGTACAATTGTAAGTAAATTTGTTAATGTTACTTGTGTCTTCAACCGACGACTTTTAGTTTCCAGTTACCGACACCGAACACTTTTTGCTGGAAGCTACTGGACACAAAACGCAGGGAGTCGCTGATGTCATACTGGTTCTAAAGAAATCAAATATTCATTGGTAGCTACTATCCGAAACAACACACAAAAGTGTCCACGTTTGTACAGCGCCTAAGGAAATCCTACGCTAAAAGTGCTACAACTCAACTCCGTAACGGTTGAATAGATTTAGATAAAACTTGGCACATAGATCATACTAATAGACCAAATAGAATATTTTTTTGCCTGGAAAACCTTACATCCCTCAAGAGGTAAGTCTCGGGGCGGAAAAGCATATGGGTTTTTTTTGATTGTTTAAACGGGATAATCTCTGGAACTATAAGTCGGCTTCGAAAAATCCTTGTACTTATAGGAAGCTACATTATCCCGAGTGAGTATTATAGGTTAATTTTATCCTGGAAACGCGAGTGAATCCGCAGGGGACAGCTAGTAAATAAACGTTAAATCATAGTAGTTCATCCAAAACATAACTATATTGAACTAACAAATTAACATGGCTGTATAAAACCTAACTTCTTATAAAATATCAGTTCCCATCGCTTCAATTTAGCTATGGGTGCATCACTGTCCACTTTCCTACTTCTCTTATACTTCTTGAAGAAGTCTCCTTCTATTTTTATTCTCTGGTCGCAGTTTTCTCTAGAGCCTGGGACTTCGGCTTTGATCGGCTCACTTCGGGTCTGGGGCCGAGGGTAAAACAGCCATCGTTTGGACCCGAGCCCGTCACTCTTCAGAATTTCTTGTACACGATCCTGACGCTTTTGTGTCGCTAAATATTTTGAGGTGTTCTTTTTGTGTTTGCTTGCTGTGGAATGAATAAAGTTAAACTTCTTATAATAATCTTTAAGAAAAAAAACAAAAAACCTGACAGCGTTAAACAAAAATTAACATCAAAGAGAAAAACAATGCTCTTTAATCTATAGAATTTTGAATATAACTTGAATTTAATAATTTTGCAGTCAGGGACAAACTAACATAATACAAGTGTTATAATATGTACATATATGGAATGGGCTATTTACAAGCTTTAATTTTTTTTTTTTTTTTTTTTTTTATACCACTTAGGTGGCAAACAAGCATACGGCCCGCCTGATGGTAAGCGGTTACCGTAGCCTATGGACGCTTGCAACACCAGGGGTATCACGCGCGCGTTGCCGACCCTGCAGAAATCTCTTCACACCCCTTTTGAAGAACCCCATGCTGTACTCCATTGGGAAAACCACGGCGGGGAGCTCATTCCACAGTCTGAGCGTCCGCGGAAGGAAGCTCCTTTGAGCCCGCACAGTACGAAACAATTCAGGTTTCAATATGTGAGGATGGACTCCCCGTCGATGGCGAGAGTTGCGATGGTAGAAAGTAGCCGTGGGCATCATCTTAAACAATTCTTCAGAACACCGTCCGTTGTACAAGCGGTAGAACACACATAAGGAGGCAAAGTCTCTCCTCAGACTGAGGGGCTCTAAACCGCTTGTGAGCTCGGGATCGTCGACAATTCTGATGGTACGTCGTTGAACCGAGTCTAAAGGATCAAGCTGGTATCCAGGTGCTCCCGCCCATAGATGACAGCAGTACTCCATATGAGGCCGGACTTGCGACTTGTAAAGTTGCAGCCTTTGCCCCGATGTGAAGTACTGCCTCGCTCTGTTGAGCACTCCGAGCTTTTTGGATGCCAGCTTAACCTTGTCTTCTAAGTGACTTCGGAACAAAACGTCGCTAGAAATGTCGACGCCAAGGATCCCGATGCTTTTGCTGATGTTCAGGGACGTGTTCTGGAACTGTGGAGCCACAGCAAATGGGGTTTTCTTAGCGGTGAACGCGCAGGCTTGAGTCTTATTGGGGTTGAAATGGACTAGGTTTAGTCTGCCCCAATCGGAGACACTAGTTAGTGTACTCTCGATTTCAGACAACAGCCGTTCGCGGCTTTCCTCCACCTCGGAACGAGGGATATTAGCACGGCCCGTGTAATAAGCGTCCCCTGTACTGTCGTCTGCATAACAATGAACGCCGTCAATAGACAGCATATCATTGATATGCAGTAGGAACAGTGTTGGGGACAGCACAGAGCCTTGCGGGACGCCGGCATTTATGTCCATGCTGTCGGAGCAGCTACCGTCAACGACGGCTCTTATGCATCTGCTGGACAGAAAGCTGGCAACCCATTTGCATAATCCCTCGGGAAGCCCGTATGCTGGTAACTTCGTTAGAAGACCCCGGTGCCAGACCCGATCGAACGCCTTCGCCACATCTAGGCTTACTGCCAATGCCTCACCTTGTCTCTCGATGGCGAGTGACCAACGGTGCGTGAGATACACAAGGAGGTCAGCAGCTGAGCGACTGTGGCGAAAGCCATATTGTTGGTCGCTCAACAAATCGTGATCCTCCAGGTATCTCAAAAGCTGCGTGTTGATCACTCGCTCCATGACTTTGGAGAGAAGGGAGGTGATGGCGATAGGCCTGTAATTCGTCGGGTCTGATCTGTCACCCTTTTTGGGCACTGGGTGCACATGGGCAGTCTTCCACGAAGACGGGACTTCCTTTTTGGTGTAGGAAAGCGCGAAAAGGCGCGTTAGTACTGGACACAATTCAGGAGCACACCGCTTCAGCACCACTGCCGGTATGCCGTCTGGCCCACTCGACTTATGGATGTCCAGAGAAAGCAATTCCCGCCGGACCTCCCGTTGGGTAATGCTTATCTCTGGCATGGAGCTGTCACACCGCGGAATGGTAGGCGGTGTGGCGCCACCATCATCCAAAGTCGAGTTCGAGGCAAAGAGAGAGCCTAAAAGGTCAGCCTTCTCTTTAGCACTATGGGCCAAGTTCCCGTCCGGCTTACGTAGTGGTGGCAAGGACGACTGGCAAAAGTTTCCCTCAGCAGCTTTGGCAAGAGACCAGAAAGCGCGACTCCCAGAGGGAAGGCTAGTTAGTCTCTCACCAATTCTGCCGACGAAATCGAACTTTGCCCTGGCAATCATTCGCTTACTGGATCTCGAGGCAGCGTTAAATTTGCGTTTTGCATCAGAGATTTTAGGGTCCTGATTAGCTTGGGCCGTGGTCCAAGCCTCATACAAGGTCTGCTTATTATGTCTAGCATCCTTGCAGGGCCGATTAAACCACGGTCGTTTCTTCACCCCTGCAGCCACTAGCGGGTTTGGGATATAACATTCCATTCCCGCCAGTATCGCCTCAGCGACGGCAGCTGCACAGGTGTCAGGATCATCTGATGCGAAGCAAAGCTGTCTCCACGGGTACGATGCGTAGTATTCACGCAATCCATCCCAGTCTGCTGACTTATAGTGCCACACGCGACGACGCCCGGGTGACCGGAGCGTAACGGGCCGCGCACAAGGCACCTGCGTCCGGACGAGACAGTGGTCCGATGACCCAAGAGGCGCATCCACTGTCACTGCATAGTTGATACATATGTTGTTATAATAACGAAATTTTGGCTTGTAATTCCCCCTCTCTTTTTTATTCGTAGATGCCATATTAAAATAATATACCCTACATCACTCCCAAAGTTAAAACAAATCTAACGACACCTCATGTGTTCAAATCCATCGAGCAGTTTAGGCTATAGAGTTTGCCAAAAAAATAGACATACATACATACATAAATATTGTAATGCTGTCGATTTGCGTTGTCGTGACCAGTAAAATATTGTATATTATCAGTTACCTGGATTCCATAGTAAAAACCCTGCTTAGTTTGAGTTCTAACGGTGAACAGAATGGTCTTAATTTTTGAGAGAGGTAGAGCATAGCGTTTATTCGCTCAAAGAGCAGCTTGACTGGGGAAGTACCTCCACCTTACATAATACCGCAGCCAAATAACTTTATGTTGTGTAAAGTTGTGTTCCTGCGCGTGAGTAAGGTCGCCAGATCTCATAGGGGAGGGGGAAAGGTCGGTAACGCGTGAGCGATGCTTCTTTTTTTGAAGGCGTCCATATGGCTACGGTAACCGCTTACCATCAGGTGGGCCGTATGCTTGTTTACCGACTAAGTAGTATAAAAAAAAACCTTACTTACGACGAAGGTACAAAACCCGAAATGCATCAAGGAACCCTGGCTCCTTATACGTCAGCGCCCGTGGTCGACTGACAGAACGACTCCTAGACCTCGACCGTGACCGTGATTGTGATTGTGATCGTGATCGGGACCTCGAACGGGATTTGGTCTTGGATCGACTTCTGGACCGGGACTTTGAGCCGCTTGAACTCCTGGAACGAGATCTCTTCTCTTCTCTTGTCTTGTGACTCTGATGTTTAGATCTGCCTTGCCTAAAATAAGTGGAATCAGAGCATTATTAAAAAGTAAAACAGCGTTTTTTTTTACTTATTATTATTTATTCTCCCATAACACTCCCAGATTTGGACAGTGGCCTCAGTAATCTCAACGCACGTGACGTATGGTAAGCAAATGACCTGGTTTTCGGACTCCAAGTCCATTATCATCTGCCTACCCTGTTCCCCGTTATTTAGGGTCGTTGCAATATGTGTCTTTCTTCCCTTCAACCTTTCGATCCATCATATAGGCATTCGCTCCTCGTTCCAAGTTATAGATCAGATTATACAATAAATGTTAATTGTATCTTGCCCAAACTGGGAATTGAACCCGTCAAGGTTGCTGTTATATACTAGTCTATCATACAAGTATACAATACTACCTATGCGCGATCAGTTGAGAGTTTGCGCGGTGATGTTACAGTTGCGTGCTTGTTTGAGAGTTTGCGCGGTGATGTTACAGTTGCGTGCTTGTATACTACACGTCATGAAGCATGCCTCATGTAATGTAGTAAGGGGCACGAGTCGTAAGCACAGATTGACACCTACGCAGTAGTTACTTTTCGGTCTGTTTGGCGGAATGAAGCAGAGGGGAGCTGCACACGATTGGTTCGACTCGACAGTCGATGCTCATCGTCTATAGGATTCTTGCGTGTCATTTGGCTACTGTGATTTAGCCAAAAGTGTACATGCGCGAGTTTGCCCCCACTACTGCCTATCTGTGCTCACCATTCGTGCCTCATACTGTACGTGTAGCAGGATTATTGCTTAATGCTATACGTATAATACTGGCGCCATCAGGGTAGTGCCGGGGAAGCAGGCGAGAGAGTCGCATTATCGCGCAAGGGTAGATAAAAATAAATACCTTTTTCCGGTCCCTCGTTCTTCATTCATAGGTCCCAACTCATAATAATCTCCAAAGCCATCACCATGGTCAGGGTAATCCCCCTCAGGGGGTCGCATTTGCGGGAAGGGAGGGGGGTACGGGTATCCATAGCCTTCCATTCACTAATACATATGATTAATAATTATAAAATAATAAATAATTTTTAGGAATTTTTATCTCATGTGACACTGACGAATTTTGTAAAACTTTTTTTTCAATGTCATTTTGGATGTCAGTTGTGTCTTCGTAATAAAAAGAGAAGTTTTTACTTTATGATTTAAGAGTTTTGTGATTGATGAAAGTGAAGTTTATTGGAGTAAAAGCAAGGATGTTATAAAACTTCGGATGTATTCTTGCTAACAAAAAACTGTGTCGCTGAGAGTCGGCCACCTCGCTGTACGTACAAGCCGGCACGCACACATTCACACATGAGTCGGCCATTACGCGATAAACGTCAACAGAGTCAATACGTATGCGGTGCCGTAAAATATTAAAATATAGCATCTCTTGTGTAGTAAAATGGTGTAAAAACCGTAGAGACCGGAGGACAAAAATACCAGTAATCACGTTTCATAGTTAAATTAATAACTCAATCACTTAGTTCCCGATTTTATACATCAAAACAAATATTCATCACCAGTACAAAAGAATTAATGACAAAGCCAGTGTTGCCAATATACACTTTTGTAAATTACCCGAAATATGGGAATTTTATATTTTATGGTTATCATTAATACGTATTTTATTAAAAATTGATTAGAAATTGAACTTTCGCGACTAGTATACATACTTTATATCAGTGGTTCTCAAACTTTTTTGGCGAACGGTCCACTTTTAGTAAGCTAATTATTTGATGGAGCCCTAAAATAATCAAAGAATAGTTTAGGTAGGAATGTACTTTGACGTTCATCGATTTAAGGGGCGGAAGGGGAGGGAATAGGGAGGGGGTAGGTGTAGAACCCCCTCTGTGAAGGAAAAGTTGCGCATCCCCCCCCCCCTTTTTTAGATACGACTATTTTTATTTTGTCGGGTGGGGGGGAAAGGGTGGATCCTTTTTATAGTGCATAAATTTGTAACTCACCCCCGGCCGCCGCTGCCGCGCTCGCGCACGGTAGGTATTATCAAATTTCAAACCTAACCTAACCAATCTGGTTCATTCAAAAAAGATTGTTTTGTTTGTCCTTCATTTTATACTTTACCTATTCTTCTCGTGGCATTCTATTCAATACCTTAGAAAGATATCTATGTAAATAAGTATGAATATTTTTAAGTAACCAATGAAGTTAGAATATAGTATAAAATTTTAGTGTTTAATGATGATATACTCATTGGTTGCTTACATAAAACGAAACATTACTTTGGCGCGTCAAAATGTAATAAAATATTATATAAATATTGCATAGTTTTTCACGTCTTTTTTTTTTCGTAAATTATTAGTAATCAAATAACTATGTGACGTGATGTTTTAGGACATAGGCACGCCATTGTTTTTATATTCGTATGAGTGTCCTTAATCGATGTAAAAAGGTTGGGCTGAGCGCCGTTATTAAAAAAAAAAACAAAGAATAAAACGGTGCCTGACGAGTATGCCAGGCTGTGAACAAAAATCTTCGAACCCCTATCATAGCGATCGGTTGAGTAGTTGAAGCGTGAAAGCATAATAAAAATAAAATAACAAACAAACTCACATTTGCTTGTGTATAATATTAGTTAGGATATTTTCATAGCGAGATTTGGCCACTATTCACAATTTAAAATAGTACGGTATATTCTGCCTACATTTACACTTAATTTTCATTTAAAGTTGTCTACCGTTACATATTTATCTTAGTATAATATAATAATAAATGGGTAAATTTAGCCTAACATGGCAACCCTAAATTGAATCACACATAATCAGCCGCCGCCATTACGGTGCCTCAGTTTTGTAGCCGCGAGAGTGCAGTCCGGGTAGTCTGTGAGTAAAAGTAACTAGATAAATATCCTGGGACATTCCTCACACACGGTCATCTGATCTCAAACTAAGCAGAGCTTGTACTATGGCAACCAGATAACTGATATAATAGATGTACTACTTTTTGTTTGTAAATACATACCATAATAACACCCAGACTCAGCACATACAGACAATGTTCATGCACACAAATGCATGTCCTGTGTGGGAATCGAACCCACGACCATAACAGATCATAACTTATTTGCATTGTGTAATTAGTTTGACTATTCAAATTTAAAATGGCATATTTTTAAATAGCAAACATTTTTGTAGTAGACAACAAAACAAGAAATAGTGTTTTCAATTTACATAAGAATATTATACGTTCTTATAAATCAATTTCAGGATTGTCTACAGAACTTGGCACCCATTTAGATCTCAAGTCTTTTGTCGATGAAGTACACAACTACACCATAATTTATCATAATATTGAACTTGGCTCCCATTTTCACATCTATGTTTTTGGTGGGATAAATAGAGTCAAAATAAAGGCTAGATCAATCATCTACTCAAAAATATGATATGATGATATGCTGACAAAAATATAATACATACTGAAGATTCCTCTGTATTGCAGCCGAAATCATTGGAAGAGTTAAAAAACAAAGAAAATAAAAAGAATAACCAAAAATTTTAATATACCTGCCGAGTTGTTATCTCCCCACCACTTTTCGAAAGCTCATAACGATCTTATTAGATAAGATATCAAATTTAACAATGCGAATAAATTACGTCCATGACAGTTGTTATCGTTAAAATTTACGACTCGATCGTATTAGAATCGAATAAAAAATCGAGTAACTTTCCGATTTGCGAGTGGAACAATTAAAGAAGTAAGATAAATTAGGGATCGATGAATTCTTAATGGTTGCCTCCATTAGAGGGTTTTTCAGTTTGTGGAACATTTTGAAAAGAAAAATTTTACTGCTCCTGTAAAGTTTTTGAATAGAGGTACATGGATGTAGAGAAAATAAGAATGATTAGTAAATTTTATCGGTGAAATTTCTTTTATAAGTAAAATATCGCGATTTTTGGATTCGTATAAGAATCAAACATGAAGAAAATTGTTAGTTTATTTGAAATATAAAAATGCAGCATCCACCGAGCCCATTCGTTTGACTTATTCACAATCAAAAAGTCATTTATTCAATTTAGGCCCTGGTAAGGCACTTATGAACGTTACACACAGTTGAATTTACCACCGGTTCGAAATACACTTAAACTAAGAAGACTCCGGCAAGAAACTCAGCAAGGCTTTTTTTTTGTAGTGGAAGATCTTTTCATATTACAGCTTTTTTTCCAAATACTTATACAATATACCATATAATTATTATGCGTTTTCATACAATTGTCACTTAGCCAGGGGGATGCAAGTGCAGAGAGAAGCTACTACAACCATATATTCTTGTCTTCCACGTAATGAGCCACCATATTATGTCTGTATTTATAGTCAATAGCTCACGTTGACAAGAAATGAATAATAGACTTCGCGCCTACCTGACCACTGGTCATAGATTCATGAAAGGATGTTGGCTTGTTATAACAACTTTTCGATATTCAACCACGAGGGGCGAAATGCTGGTGCACGTTTATTTCGCCACATCTAGTTGACATAACTCTGCAATGCTCTGAACCACTACAGTGTTCCTTAACTTTGCACTGAAGCGGTCTATTCTTCATTTACTTTTTAATATTCCGCAAGTTTCAGCTCACTTAGATTTTACATTATACTGCCGAAGAATTAATAATTGTTGAATTTGATGGCTTTTGAAGATATTTCATTTACTTGTTTATAACTAACTAGCTTTACGCCCAGTTTTAAACAAAATTGGGGAAGGAGGGAGAGTTCGGGGGTACAAGGTGCCGCATTGTCTCCAGTGAACGCGGAAAGCAGGTCTCTGACTGTAAAACTCTAGATCGCTCCCTGTGGGATCGGCGCCTAGATGTGTACACCCAGACAAAGAACAAACAGACATTTTTGTGCACAAAAAACTTTATGAAGTAAACAAAAATCCAGGCCAAGTACGAGTCGGACTCACACTCGGAGGGTTCCTTCCAATATTAACTAACGAAATATGTATTACTAAAAAAAACGCAAAAAAGACGTTTCTTGTATGGGTCCCCCTTTAATTTTATTTCATTTTTAATATTTGTTATTATAGCGCCAATAGAAATACATATTCTGTGAAAATTTCAACTGTCTACCTATTACGGTTCATGAGATACAACCCACTGACAGTTGAACAGCGGAGACTTATGAATAGGGTTCTGTTGGACACCCTTCGGGTACGGATTCGTAAGAAAAGAAGAAGAAGGGAAGAACCTCGACAGAAAACTCAAAATTTGTCGTACGGAAATTCTTTCAAATGAAACACGATATATACAATAATAAAGCAACAGGAAAACTAAATTTGCACATCTGATGAAGCAAAATATAAATACAGGATGTTATGTAAAAATTTTAAAAAGCACAGCATTTTGCTTTGAGTCCCAGCTACATTTAAAATACGCTTAAAAAAACTGCAAATCGCACAAATTAACTGAAAATGCTACCTGTCAGTGGCAACCTACTTCGGTTTTTAGTTTAATTTTAATGCAACTTAAATTCCCAATTGCATCACCATAAAGTCAACCTTATTTATAATTTTGTAGAGTCGTTTTTGACATCACACAAGTTAGTATTATAAGGTTGAATTACATAGTTCGCGAAAACGTTTTCACATGACATTGTGTGACGTAAAATTTATGTTTTCTAAAATTACTCTAAATTCAATGTAAAAAATATGTTTTTTTTATATTTTTAGTAATTGTAAATCTTGACCAGGCATGGCAGTACCTTGTCAAATAAGTAATAATGTATTTTTTATATAAATTACATAGAAACAGCTAGAGGATTTAGTACCCCATCATGTTGTAATATAGTTAACTACCTATCTTCACATAATTAAAATAAACCTCAATACAACAAATCTGGGGGCACGGGAGTGCCCCCGCCGAGTCAGCCAACCGAAGCGCAAGGGCACTACCTACCTTTTCTCGAAGCGCTTCTTCGTTTTTTTGAACCCTCATAACTTGGGTTTGGATTATACAAGATAAACAAAATTCTCCGGATATTATGTCAATAGTGAACTTATTAAACATATTAAGTTACTATAACATAGCTCTTATATTTTAGATTTTATTGATATCTAAAAAACCCCGATTTCTTCGATGACTCACTGATGATCATCAAAACTCTTAGCTTACTTCCTAAAGTCCTAGAAAGCTGAAATTTGGTATATAAGCTTGTATCAGTACACAATCAACAAAAAAAAAACTTGGAAATTTCAAACACAAACAAAAAAGATAATGGCCATTTCACTACTACAAAAACTATATTGTATAACTAAAAAGTAATGAACAGTGAATACATTTTTCACCTTACTCCCATGTGACGGTAGCGAAACGGCCAAGCCACATATTTTGACTACGGTGTGTAGAGTTTGTGAAGTTAGGGCTTGTAGGTAGAGTAAGGGCATGTAGAGTTATAAGTTTGGCTCTACACGAGATCTCATAACTTATTGTCAGTGCGAGCTATATGTCATGGCAACATTTTACATAAAAATGTTTTTGGTGGGATCTTTATTTCACAAGAATTTTAATAATCATATCAAGTACGAATTCAAACGAAATGAGCGAGATCGAAGCACTTGGAAGTCTTCAAGTGCATTTGTAAAGCGAGAAGAATATCTGATGGTACTTACTACCCCTGTTTTATTGGAGGATGTGATATGGTTTCGAGGGACTTTCATTCGACTTTTGAAACAATAAGGAGAGAAAAATAAGTTAGTAGGTACTTCTCATGCCATACTAATATGCTTACACGAAGAGAAAGAGGAAGGTATGGCAACCGCGCGTGGGTCAATACTATTACGTCTATAGATGAGGCGCTTATTATTAACTAGCTTCCTCTCGCGGCTTCGCCCGCGTGGCCTACAAGAAACAAATGACACATTTCTCTGTAACAATAAAAGAAAACAAAACAACTTAATCCCGCTTCGAGGGTGGTATTATTAAAAACGCTGAGACACGTATAATATAATTTTCAATCTTCAGTCTCAACACAAAATTTGAAGATCCTAACTTCAAAACTGACAGACTTTCATACAAACTTTCATCTCTTATTTTAACCCCTTAGGGGTGGAAACACCCTTTCTTAGTGGTTACCTACTCTTCACAAAGAATATACCCTCAAAATTTCATGGCCCTAGGACCAGCGGTTTAGGCTGTGAGTTGATATATCAGTCAGTCAGGACTTTGAATTTTATATATATAGATAGTTGTAAGCAGATTTACGTATGGTCTATCGGCTCCTGCAATAATCTAGCTAGGTTATCTTAAGCATTTGTTTGGAACTAGGGTTTATCTCCTCATTCAAATTTCTTAATATCTAAAATTTGTTATCATTGAGCGAATTAGCCTGCGGGCCATTGGAAAGTCGGACTGACACTGACACAATGAATGAATTTTTTTTCAAAAATGATCCGATTTTTTTATACGACACGGTTCCGGTATAATGTGTTACCGACTGTTCCTCCCTCCCCAATAAGCAATAAGCAACGGGCTGGCAACGCGCGCGTGATACCGCGCCCCTGGTGTTGCGGGCGTCCATAGGCTACGGTAACCGCTTACCATCAGGCGGGCCATATGCTTTTTTGTCACCTAAGTGGAAAAAAAAAGCTCAGGCGCCTCACTAACGCGCAGGAACACAACATCAAATTATTTGGCTGCGGTATTCTGTATGCTAATCTCCCAAATATCACTTTAGATATAATATTACTAGCTGTCCCCCGCGGTATCACCCGCGTTCCCGGAATAAAAAGTAGCCTATGTCCTTCTCCATACCATAGGCTATCTGCATGCCAAATTTCATGTTGATCTGTTTAGTAGTTAAGGCGTGAAGGCGTAACAAACAAACAAACTCACTTTCGCATTTATATTATTAGTAGTTAGGAAGTTAGGATTAGGATACAACTCATACAACAAAGAAATATAATCTCAGTCACGACAACTGCCACCGTACACACCTTGCCCACCATACGCGATGTACCCATCCATAAAGTCTTTTATATTTCCAAATACGCCTCGCACATTAACGTTCCCGTTCCGAGCTCGTCTCCATCTCGCTAAGCCCACCAACTTGCCACTTACCCACTCGACTCTCTCTAATGACGCGCCCCGTATTGTACCAACTTTTTCATCCGGCCTTGTATGAATATGGACGAGAGCCTTTGTACAACTCCTCCCTCCTTCCTGAAAACTCACCTATTTTACATTACGCGTACTTAAACAAGCGTCATTCAAATTTGGACCTTATGTCTCAAGTAGTAAGTAGTTAAGAAGGTTTTTTAAAGAGTAAGATGTAGTTGGTAATGGTTTTTTTTTTTTTTTATTTATTTATGTTTCGTGTTATTTTTTCGCGGCCCGCTAGTCCTTTCAGCGGATTCCATTCACGCGTTGAGATTCAAAAGAAATTCCTTCTAATTGAATCTTCATTAATTCTATAGGAGCGTATACCTAGATTTACCCTCGTAAAAATATTTTTGAAGAAAATGTGGGTTAGTATCTTGTTATGGCCAAATTTTTATTACATAAGAAGTTTGAAGAATTATTGCAATAATAAACCTTTCTATTAGGTACCTAACCTGCACCTTTTGGGAGCATTTTTGGATCCTTACTTATCTTAAAAATATTGCGACTTAGTTGACAAAATTCTACTTAGGTACTATGACCGCGACAATGAAGAACAGCGTGCATAGTTGCAGATAATTGCAATAGGCATAGAGTTGAATAAAATTATACAGCAGGCATATGATAGTTCGTTATATTTAATAAACTAAACCGTAGGCACAGTATGCCAGATAAAACCGGACTAGTTTCCCACGCAAAAAAAAGGATATGGTTTATGGACATGTCCCAGGACAGTCAGTTACTTTAAATTGATTGGATAATTTGCATGTTAAATTGCCAATTTTTCATAGAAAAACCATTAAATAATTATTTGGAGTCATGAAGGTGATTAAACATTGGTAAAAGACGACGAAAGATTGATGGAAGTCTCACTAAATTCAGATAGACTACAATAATCTAGCGCTTGTACGTTCACCTTTAAACCACTTTCCTCTAAGTGAGAGGGAGCCTGAGGGAGGTAAACACGATATGATAAATGATTTTTTCTTTGTTCAGTATGCCTAGACCTTTATTCCTGTAAAAAGTAATATATTATCCTGGTGAATTTCTCACCAATTCATCCCATTTGAAGACTGACTTTGATCTTTTATCTTGCCCTCTTCGCCAAAAATGTTTTGCTACTTTACATTAGATGAAAGAAATGGTGGTGAATTAAAAGTAACACTCATCACATCAACTTATGGATGTCTACTGCTGAATATAGGCCTCCCCCATTGACTTCCACTTCGAACGGTTTTGGGCCGCTTGCACCCAGCGGCGCCCAGTGGCTAACCCTAAATATGAGCAATGAAATCTAAATTTGTTTAGAAATAGTTATAAACTTTATCGCCGGCTCTTCTACGCAAACCAAACATCCGAACCACGCGTCAGTTTAATAATTCAAAACTGTCTGTGAAGGCATATTTCAATAAAGAAATATTTCTTTTTTTTTACACGACTAAGTCGGTAAACAAGCATACGGCCCGCCTGATGGTAAGCGGTTACCGTAGCCATATGGACGCTTGCAATACACGAAGCATCGCTCACGCGTTACCGACCTTTCCCCCCTCCCCAATGAGCTCTGGCGACCTTACTCACGCGCAAGAACACAACTTTACACAACATAAAGTTATTTGGCTGCGGTATTCTGTAAGGTGGAGGTACTTCCCCAGTCGAGCTGCTCTTTGAGCGAATAAACGCTATGATCTACCTCTCTCAAAAAATTTATAAAAGCCAAGGTACAAACCCTTCTCAGACCCTACAAACTCCCCAATCTTACTAACGAATAATTCCTTACACATAACATTTACCTACAAATAGATCCTATTCATCATCGCATATCATTATGATACCTCAAATCACAAAGCAATCCCGATTGAAAATTTTACAAATGTGATGCCCGGGTCACCAACCCATGTCACTATAACGAGAGTGTACTGTGACATATTTTGTGAAAGAATCATGATAGGGGCGCGGTTTCTTAGAGAAAAAGACTCCTGACTTTTTTTTTTGTAGGTTAATCTTTTTTTTACATTGATTAGATGCTTACGATTATTGATAATTGAAGGGAGAGAAAGGTTCTGGAGTAACCATTCAAGTTATAAGTAAGACGGCAACTACCGTGTGGTTTGACTACCTGGTTAGAGTCGATATGAACCGCTGGAGACGCAGCTTAAGCTTGTACACTATTGAGCTCCATATTCTATCCATCTCCATACTCTATAACTCTAGCAGGGGTTGGCAATCTTTTGAGACGTAAGAGCCAAAACTTAAAATTTTCAAAATTTCCTAGTTTTAAAGAGCCACATTTTGTTTGTGGCCTTTAAAAACAGTTTTTTACTGTTTCATTCATGCAAAAAACGCTTTTTCGTACGAATATGTCAACTCGAAGATCGTAACGTAAGCTCAAATGGATCGATTCATCAAGCATGATTTAAAAGGGTTTTGATAAAATAATTACTTTTTGCGTATGTATCTGAAGAGCTGCAACTTTGAATCGAATGAGCCGCATACGGCTCGCGAGCCGCAGGTTGCCGACCCTGCCTGATCAACTACGGATGTCAGCTAATGCAGAACTCTGAACGCAGAACTCTTGAACTCTTCTCTTTGGGATCGGCGCCTAAAGTATATTTTTATTGAGATTTTATTTGAAGAGAAGCAAAGCATAGGTACTTAGCGTTTATTCGCTCAAAGAGCATCTCGACTGGGTAGGTAACTTACAGAATACCGCAGCCAAATAACATTATCTTGTGTTCCTGCGCGTGAGTAAGGTCGCCAGAGCCCTTTGGCGAGAGGGGAAGGGTGTAGCGCGCGGTGCCCCGTGTGTTGCAAGCGTCCATATGGCTACGGTAACCGCTTACCATCAGGCGGACCGGACTATACTCTTGTTTATCGACTCCGTGGTATATCGAACAAAGTGTAATGTAAAATGTATATGTAAATTATTATTCTAATGTGAATGGTACCTACTGTAATATATCTATACATATAATAAAACTGTAGAAAAGTCGTGTCTGTACATTGAATATTTTTACCAAAAACTGATTGGGGGTGATGTAGAATGACTAACACAATACATAAATACCATTTAAAAAAAAATTGTCTGTCTGTCTGTCTTTCTGTCTGTCTGTTTGTCTGTTTGAACAGGATAATCTTCGAATCCACTGAACGGATTTACATGGGGTTTTCACAGGGTGATTGAGCGTTGCTTGGCGCTTCAACTAGGCTTTGTTTCATCAAAATCGGATCACGAGAAAAAAAGATATCTCAATTTATTTATTTATATCTATATCTATACATATAATAAAACTGTAGAAAAGTCGTGTCTGTACATTGAATATTTTTACCAAAAACTGATTGGGGGTGATGTAGAATGACTAACACAATACATAAATACCATTTAAAAAAAAATTGTCTGTCTGTCTGTCTTTCTGTCTGTCTGTTTGTCTGTTTGAACAGGATAATCTTCGAATCCACTGAACGGATTTGCATGGGGTTTCCACAGGGTGATTGAGCGTTGCTTGGCGCTTCAACTAGGCTTTGTTTCATCAAAATCGGATCACGAGAAAAAAAGATATCTCAATTTATTTATTTATATCTATATCTATACATATAATAAAACTGTAGAAAAGTCGTGTCTGTACATTGAATATTTTTACCAAAAACTGATTGGGGGTGATGTAGAATGACTAACACAATACATAAATACCATTTAAAAAAAAATTTTCTGTCTGTCTGTCTTTCTGTCTGTCTGTTTGTCTGTTTGAACAGGATAATCTTCGAATCCACTGAACGGATTTGCATGGGGTTTCCACAGGGTGATTGAGCGTTGCTTGGCGCTTCAACTAGGCTTTGTTTCATCAAAATCGGATCACGAGAAAAAAAGATATCTCAATTTATTTATTTATATCTATATCTATACATATAATAAAACTGTAGAAAAGTCGTGTCTGTACATTGAATATTTTTACCAAAAACTGATTGGGGGTGATGTAGAATGACTAACACAATACATAAATACCATTTAAAAAAAATTGTCTGTCTGTCTGTCTTTCTGTCTGTCTGTTTGTCTGTTTGAACAGGATAATCTTCGAATCCACTGAACGGATTTGCATGGGGTTTCCACAGGGTGATTGAGCGTTGCTTGGCGCTTCAACTAGGCTTTGTTTCATCAAAATCGGATCACGAGAAAAAAAGATATCTCAATTTATTTATTTATATCTATATCTATACATATAATAAAACTGTAGAAAAGTCGTGTCTGTACATTGAATATTTTTACCAAAAACTGATTGGGGGTGATGTAGAATGACTAACACAATACATAAATACCATTTAAAAAAAAATTGTCTGTCTGTCTGTCTTTCTGTCTGTCTGTTTGTCTGTTTGAACAGGATAATCTTCGAATCCACTGAACGGATTTGCATGGGGTTTACACAGGGTGATTGAGCGTTGCTTGGCGCTTCAACTAGGCTTTGTTTCATCAAAATCGGATCACGAGAAAAAAAGATATCTCAATTTATTTATTTACAGGCCGTCTCACGGCTATGAGACACAGACGGAGAGAACTACTAGATGGCGTTGTCTTTTTCCTGAATCGCACTATGGTTTCTGTCTCACAATTTTATGACAGGATCAATGATTTTGATATAAATATTTTGGTTGATGAGAGCCATCAGCGCTCTCCCGTTTGACCTTTTAGTTTTGTTCACTACAAAATAAGCTACAAATAAGTACAGCTGCAATGACGAACTTATGAAAAAGGCTTACCTAAGTAAGAATCGAACCTGCAAAACTTCACGATATGTTCTCATTTAAAGTTATTTGCCTACATATGGCATAGCTCTGGGTCGAGTAACAGTACCACCCTCGCGGGAACTCTCCCGTGTTCAAAGGTAAAAGGTATCCTATTTTTAACCGACTCAAAAAAGAAGGAGGAAACTATAAGTTGGACGCGTATGTTCTTTTTTCATGTATGGTCATCGATTTCTCAAAAACGACCATGAACAATTCAGATATGATGAAATTGCTTGACAGACTAAGTGGGAAATAGAAAACAAACAGAACACAAATAAAAATAAAAAAGAGATCAGCAGTTCACAAAGAGAATATAGCTGATCTAATTTGCTGCCAGTTGGTAGTGTGCCCAAACTTTGCAGGCGGCGGGCGATGCCATTTTGTATGGTGATGCTAATCTTCTAGCTGGAGTATTCGTCAGCCCTTTGGCTATAGGAACCGTCAATCAGACGCCTCGATATGTCGCGAATGACGAAAAAATACAATGAGCTCCAGGACATCAATGTCAGATGGACCTCTTATCATCGTTACGCTTCAAGCCACTCGATACACGAATAGCTGACACGAGAGCTCTGGCAAGAGCCCTATGAATGATGTCATTAAAGTCGGAGTGGAGCGGAATCCTGCCTGTGCTTTTTACGCACGATAGTATGTGGTGGCCAGCCTGATCGACAAAAGTACCATACTGGTAGCCATATAGGCATATATAGGGCATATAAATAGTTACACTTACGACGAAGACAGGACAAATAAAAAACTTGCTGTTCGTCTGATGGCAAGCAGTTAACGTTGCCTATTGACGCTTGCAACACCAGGGGTATCACTCACGCTTTACCGAATCTCTCTCTACACCCTTCTTGAAAAAGTGTTTGAAGGTTGAGAGGAGTCGCTGTGCCGGCAGCGGTAGGTATTATTTGGTGCCTACAACATACTGGTGCCCTACACTCAGCTCTGGCGACCTTATTCACCGCAGAAACACAACTGCGATGTAAGGGGGAGGAACCTCCCTGCTCGGGCTGCTCCAAATTGATAACGAGAGAACCTGCTTGCAGCCAGAGTCCAATTTCTCTTTCAAGTGGTTACGTTTCGGGAAATCCTTTCTTAACGTGTAGCCTATACCTACTCTATGAGGCATCTACTTTGCCACTAATTTTTAGTATAGTGCTTGGGATATCGTTATTAGTGACTGGTATTTCGTTTTTATTTGGTTTCTGAACTAAAAAGCTAATAAAGGAACCCTTATGGTGCCAGTTAGTCTGTCTGTTCGACTGTTACAGCGGTAGGTATATTTCAACAACCAGTAATGCTGTTGATTTAAAATTTATAATAGTTTTGCAAATTTTTTTTTTTTTACTTTTACGGTTGTAAAGGTGAACAGAGTGGGCCCTGCAATTTCAAAGCAGGGCTACAAATTTAAGTGAGGTATCATGTAAAAGGGCTTTATTTGTACATTTTAAAACATGTTTCTATTATTTTTTAAGACTTTTTCACTGTTGATGAATAATTCCAATCTCCGAGGTTCGCAATGCGAAAAATCTGGAAAAAGTATAGGAAAAATAGAACAATGTTTCTAACTAGCACAGTTTCTTTTTTCAATATCATCCAAATTCCTTCACAAACAAACTTAATTATGCGGTCCGGTTTTAAACAACAGTGATGGCCCAATCCAATAAATATGCGTCCAAGGAAGGTCAGAGCACTCGGTGCGCGAGTGAGACTAAGTCTTGAGCTTGGCCGGCTTATATAAAAGATTAAAATTACTTATTTAAAAGGCAAAGTCCTGGCTGATTGATGATTGATGGATGGGAGCACGTGGTCCTCCACCAGCTGTCGCCGCGCCGCGCTCCCATCATCGCATTGGCCACCGAGTTCACAAGAACAATTAGGAATCTTCACGAAATTAACATCTTAGCGTTTATTACGCGAACAAATCTTATAGTCTACGCGAGCGAAGCCGCGGGCAAAAAGCTAGTCATATATAATGATTCAATATTCTGTAAATTTTAATTTAATAGTTGACATTTTATTTTATTATTGGATCTGTAGGACATTTTGTTAATCATTTTATTGTTAATTTCATTCCTAATTTATGATAATGCTTGTAGATTATTCTTTAATGTTGTACTAATTCTGATAAAATTTTTGCATGCCAGTTCTTGGCTGAATATGAGATCTGCTCTTTTTGTATCTGTCACCATTTTTCACCATGTTCAAGCAAATAAAACAATTTATTATTATTATTCTCTTTATTTATTTTCATACTTAAAATTATTATTTTTTGTAACATTGGTATAAAAATCAAAAATATTATAAAAAACCTAATCCTATGTGAATATAATTAACTTTTTTACAATATTTTTACAAAATCTAAAAATGTTACAAAAAATCCTAATCCTAGTGTGCCGCCGGCAGCGGGGTAGGACCCAAGCTACCGGTGGTTAGGGCTGCAGAGAGAGGAATCTCCTGACGATGCGCGCCGTGTCCAGGAGTACCGCCTTCTGTATCTGACCCTTGATCCAGCCATCCAGCGAGAGCCTCTCAAGATGTTGGTCGAGACTATTCGCTATGAGACCGTTCGCCGAAACAACTATCGGGACAATGATCGTCGAATCAACATCCCACATGGCGGTCACCTCGTGAGCCAAGTCAAGGTACTTGCTGAGCTTGTCCTTCTCGGCTTTCACGAGGTTCTCGTCATGGGGGATGGTGATGTCGACGAGCACTGCCCGGCGCTTCAATCGATCTGTCAGCACGATATCAGGCTTATTGGCTACAATAGTCCTGTCCGTGATAACAGATCGATCCCAATAGAGCGTGGCACGACAATTTTCGAGAACTGGCGCAGGTGCGTACTTATAGTACGGTATTTCGGACTCTACAAGGCCGTATTGAAGAGCAAGTTGCTGGTGGATGATTCTGGCTACTAGGTTATGTCTGTGCAAGTACTCGCCGTTAGCAAGATGAGAACAACCGGAGATAATATGCCTGAGTGACTCTCCGGGACGGCGGCATGCTCGACAGATGTCGACCGTACCGTCCTTCAGGATATATTTCCGGTAGTTATTCGTCTTGATAACTTCGTCCGCAATTGCACAGACAAAACCTTCGGTTTCCCCAAAGAGGTCACCGAAGCGTAGCCAGTTCACCGACGCGAGCAGATCTACATCGGGCCCTGTTAGGGCCCTGTAGAACCGCCCGTGTAGCTCCTTACTCTTCCATACGTCCTTGCGGTCCTCGGTGCTTAGCACCTTTGGTCTGCGCCAGTTCTCGTTTGCCAAGGATAACGGGGTGAGGCCCCTGTCTACTGCCACCACATCGCGATGCATCCCACACTCGTTGTCAAGGAAATACTTCCTAAGACTGTACACCTCGTGGTTGTGGAGGTTTTTGGCATTTAAAAAGCCGCGGCCTCCACACTTACGCGGGATGTACAGTCTCATAACAGACGAGCGTGGGTGTAGCATGCGATGTGTTGTGAGCAGGAGACGGACCCTCCTATCCAGGGCGTCCAGCTCAGTTTGAGTCCACCTTAGTATGCCAAAGGAGTACGTGAGCAGGGGCATCACCCAGGCGTTGAAGGCGCGCACCTTGTTACCACCTGACAAAAGACTGTTCAGTACTTTTGTCAGGCGACAGAAGAAGCGCTCCTTCACAGCCCGCTTTATGTCCCCGTCCACAATACCCAATGACTGTGACATACCAAGGTACTTATAGGTTTCTGCTTCGGAGAGTGATCTGAGAGACATTGTCTCAGAAAGCTGTAAATTCGTTGAATTTACAACTTTCCCCCGCTGTACATGCATGACCGCACACTTATCTACACCAAACTCCATTTTGATGGCGCTACTAAAAACTTCAGTCATTTTCAGTAGCTCCAACAAGTCTTGACGTTTTGGTGCAAATAGTTTAAGGTCATCCATGTACAACAGATGAGAAATGACCTCACCCCCTCTTCGAAGCCGGCAGCCTAGTCCTGAATCCTTCAGCAGAGTACTGAGCGGATTCAAAGCTAGGCAGAACCACAGAGGACTCAAACTGTCACCCTGGAAAATACCTCGCTGGATCCTTATAAAGTCCTGCGGGCCAGAAGTGCCATCTCCACCACCTGGTTGACGAAGGACTGTGATCCACTGCCTCATACACGCGCTCAAGAAGGATCTAAGAGCTGTATCAACTTTATACAGTTCCAAGATCCTCTCCAGCCATGAGTGAGGCACTGAATCATAGGCCTTCTTGTAATCAATCCAGGCAGCCGAGATGGCTCCCCTATTCCGACGGACTTGTTGGCAAATTGTCGTGTCGATGAGGAGGAGCTCTTTGGTACCACGGGACCCACCCCTACATCCATTTTGAGAGGAAGCCAAAACGTTATTCGCAACAATGTGCGTATTAATTTTTGCTCTCAAAATGGATGTAAGGAGCTTGTATAGTGTAGGCAAGCACGTGATGGGTCGATAGTTTTTCGGTTCCGTGGTACTACCGGACTTAAAGAGCAAGGAAGTAACACCGGTTGTTAGGAAAGTTGGCAGGGAACCATCCTCAAAAACACTAAATATGTTCCAAGTTTTTTACGAACTCTAAATTTTACCCATTCACCTGAGAAGGTACAATATGGTCCGAAGTGATTCGATCCTTCCTCTCGTCATTTATGGACGCCCCCTTATAGCTATTTGCCAGATATAAATAATTATTACGTAAGAAAAATAATCATGTTTATCCATGTAATTTACTTATTTATTTATGAGGTGTCAGATCAAAAAAAGCAATTTTCCCCAACACGGAAATCCCTCCTTCATCAGTCACGTTTGAAGGTAATTAACGTTGAAACGTTATTATTAACGAAGGAAAGTAATTACTAAATGTTGGGTACAATATCAGGATGGGAAAATAAAGATTAAGATGGGTGACACAACTTGCATAGATACGAAAATAATTGGGATAATAAATCTATATACGCCGATCCCACAGAAAAGAGTTCTAGAGTTCCGCGTTCCGAGTTCTGAGTTCCGCGTTCACTACTGTACACACAGCGAGCGAGTAGTCTAGAGTTTTAAAGGTAAATGGGCATTTTTGTATGGAGTTTGTCCCATTGGCGGCCAGCAATTATTTCTATGTTTTCTATTAAAACTTATTACTATGGTGTATTTAGAAAAAAAAAATATAGAATATTGAAGATTTAAGAAATAATTGTATGTAAATATTGTACTATCCCGTACCAAAAGGTGTAATTATAGACATACAGCAAGCAAAAGTTTGTTTACATTCTTTATCTCGTCTCGTTGGGCTTACTTTAGTTTCATTAGTGGCCGCTCATGGGCCAGAATGCCCATTGTCCTTTCTGCCTTATGTCATTCAGTAAATTAGACATTGATAGCTCAGACGTGTCACCTCGACTGCTTTAGAGAATGGAACTCCGACAGAAGATCAAAGGCGCCACATAGATTACAGTGAACGCGGAACTCGGAACTCTGAACTCTAGAACTCCCTCTGTGGGATCGACGCCTTAAGTTTTTGTATCAAGTTATTGAAGCGCTCGTGGTGTAGCATGATTATCCGTTCTTAATCAATCAGCAAAGTTTATGTACCACAGATGAAGTCGGTACCTGGATGGGTGACCGCCTAGTGGTATTTCAACTCGAGCGTTTTCCATGCTTCGGTAGGCACGTAAAGCCGTTGGTCCCGGTTATCACTTAGTTGTGTCTTTAACCTAGTTGGAGGCCTTCTAGGCGGCTTGAAAACTCCAACAGTAGGTTGACCACTAGCCTACCTTCACCGATCCGCAATGGGCACGCGTGGTGGAGTATCTGCCCATTACCTTTCATACCTTATTTGTGAAAGGAGGCCTGTGTTCAGCAGTGGGACATTATAGTCTTATGATTATAAGTTCTTGTAGAGCTGTGTAGACAAATTACTTACATAGACAAGGGACTTACTTATTGACAAGGGTCATGGGTTCAAATTCTACTATAAGCTTTTCTCAAGATGGATAATTGAAACCGTCGTCAGAGCTCATTGGGGAAGCGGGGAACGGTCGGTTACTCGTGAGCGATGCCCCGGCGTTCCCCGGGTGTTGCAAGGGCTGCGGTAACCGCATACAAGCATACGGCCCGCCTGGTGGTAAGCCACCAAGCGGGCCGTATGCTTGTTTGCCGACACAGTAAAATACTGACCAGGCAGCCAAATCTGTGACGGAATTAACCCTGGTTGATCTCTCCTTAATTATTGATCAAAACTATAATGTAATTTATATTAATTAAGGTAATGAAAATATGTAGTGTAGGATGACCATGATGTAACTATTTTTTACCAGATTCTGATCTGTTTTACCCATGCTTCGGAGGGATCTAATATGTTCTGGAATAAAAAGTATTTTCAGCTTAGGTATGTGTGGTTTAAACTTATTTACTTACGGATCCATATATCTCGAAAAAAAAATTGCTTCTTTATCAAACGGGTTTACCACTTGTGTACCTATAAATATTATTTTAAAAGTTTTTAAGGATGTATGTTAATTACTCCTCAAATCAATAAAACATGAAAGACGGAACGGTCTGTGTTCCAAGTAATAGGAAACCGGCGTTCTTGTAAATACATGGCCTCACACACATATATACACCATAGGAAGCCGATCGGTTGTCATTCCGTATTGAGACGTTGACAGTGACAATAAAGCTCAGTACCATTTGTGCCTGCTTGGGCCAGTACTGATTGTACTCACGCACACGTAGGAAATTTTCGGCTTCACTTTCTTATAAGGTGACAATCCGTCTTGATATTTTATATGTCTAAGACTTAATCACGTTCTTATCATATATCTTAGCCTGGTTTTTTATA
The DNA here is from genome assembly GCA_947623365.1 of Achlya flavicornis. Taxonomy (NCBI): domain Eukaryota; kingdom Metazoa; phylum Arthropoda; class Insecta; order Lepidoptera; family Drepanidae; genus Achlya; species Achlya flavicornis. The sequence goes on along the minus strand of OX392468.1, from coordinate 2,030,806 downwards.
CTCTAAGGTTGCCAGGTTAAAAAGTAACCTAGGTCCCTCTGCATGCCATAAGCCAAAAGATTAATTGTGCTGTTGATCATCAAGTGATAACAAATGAACTCAATTTCGCATTTATGTAAGTAGAAAATAGGATAGTTTAAGATACTATTCTGGTTACCCTACTAACAATAATGAAACATTAACCATAAATCCCCGTAAATAAGAGACAAACCCGACCAAACATTAAAATCCTTCATCACGCAATATTACTCTTTTTCGCTTATTTCCGCTTTTTTGCTTAACGAAGAGAACTAATTACAGAGAGCTGCCAAGAGCAACAGGTAGATCTTATTATTTCCGTGCGATAAGGAAATATGCTAAGAGAAAATTATGAATCCTAAATAGCCGAATGATACAGTAATTTTGCTGGTAGTGTGTTAATGTTGCGAGTCATTTAGATCTATTATGATCTATGTCCACTGGAAGATATTTTCCTAACATGTAGAACTTTCAGTTTTTTTTTAATGTGCTTGACCGCAATCTCACTATGGTAAGTGATGAAGTGGCCGTAGGTGGTAAGCACACAAAGCCTAGAAGCAACTAAGTCTCAAGTACAGCTGTTGGAAAACACCGATAGGTGCTTGGCGACAGATTTTCAACGTTAATCTGTAACCTTTAGTTGTGGGATGTTAAAATTTTGGATGTTATGCTCCGACTAGCTTGGTGGGTTCTGGGGCAGCAGCAGGCTATAAATGGGCGCCACGCACTTTTGGCCTAAAGTGCGAAAAGGTTGAAATAAAAAAATAATTTTTCAAAACAGTAAGTAGGTATATTATCAACACAAAAACAAAGAAAAAATAGATATTAGAATAATTACTTTGCTCTTCACTTAATTGTATTACAGTTGAATGGGTACTTAAGTTAATAACTGCTTAAGTATAACAACCTTATATAAACTTTAAATTGTAGCTAGTGGAAAATTGAAGATAGCTTATTTCCGATGAAATTATCAATATGACATGAGTTGTTTGATATTAAGATAACATGAGTAGCGTTCACCTGATAACTTTTGTCCCTGTAGGATGACCAAGGTAGATAACCACTTTCTGTTGTTTAAATCAATTTCAATAACTCGATGTTGTTGACAAGAATAGTAGTTGTAGCGTAGGATAAGCTCAGCTCTCACTCAGCCTCATGCCAGGTTGAAACACCTCAAGTCAAATTTCATCCCAAGCAAAGCGACCGAACACATGTCTGAAATATGCAGAAAAAGAAAGAAAATAAGCTTGCAATGACTGATTGTTATTGAACTAGGCCTGCACTAAAGCTTAGAAACGGATGGAAACCATAAGGAGCATTGCACATGGTGACATGACACGTGGCTTGGGTACCTATATGATACCTAAGAACATAACCAATGCAAACTTACTCGGTCGCTGAAGATACTATATTATTACTAATCCTTTCTGCAAAATACATAGGCGTAGCCTATTCTCAAGTCTTTCTTCTATCTGTAACAAACAATCAAAACACCATGAGAACACTTGCATCACATTGCACAGAAGCCACTTTGAAATCTTGTTAATATGTAACAATTACAATGCTTACCAACCTGAAATAATAATGCAGATAAACAAAATGACACTATACGTCAATTAAAGTGAAAATCTCACAAAAATACTCATATAACGAGCAATTTCAAAAAGACAAATCCAGACAATCCAGTCTAGTTGAGCTCCAATCCCAAAAAAGAATAAAATGGCTTCTTCCAGTTAGTCAAGGGTCTACCTCCTCAGTAATCGATATCGATGAACATCCCATAGCAAATTTTCAATATAGGTCTAGAATATTTAAATGAAAAATACCATATTTTCAATGATTTTCCACTCAAAATTAACATACCTACTTATCATGACTTTCTAAGTTGAAAGCAACAAAAACTGAAGAAATTTAGGTTGGAATTAATCCAAATTAGACTAAAATCAGAAAAATATCGATACATCATTTACAATAATCGATGATCACATTATCGACCCGACCCCATCTTTCTGGTATAAGAAAACGTACAATTGATTGTCTCCTTACAATAATTTTAACAAATTAATCACCCAATTTTTTGTGCCATTTCATGTTATAATTTAAATAATAATTAATGATATTAAACAATTCATTAAAATTTCCTTTTTTAATAAATTCCTAAGCATTTCAAAGTATAAGTAATTATGTTTTCTGTTTCCGGTCTAGCCATGCTACTTTTTAATGTTTCTATCCACAGAGGCAAGGGTCAACTTTGCAAACATCCTTTATCAAAATAAAGTAAATTAAGTTATAATTCTAAATTGATTGAAAATTAGTTTAATTAATTATTTAATATTTCTATAACTCAAACATTGAAAGAAATTAATTTTGAAAAGTATGTTGTATTCATATTTAATATCTTTTATTACCACGCCATCTAGCAGAGAAAATTAAAGACTAAAGCCAATATCCAATAATAACATGAAATAACACAAGATGGTGCTATGAAACGTGTATCTGAAAATGCAACGTTACAATACCTACTGTCTTGAAAAAAAAAAAACCTTAAAAAAAAAGAATCTTAGTTGAAAGAGAAAAGAGAAAACCAACTTATCTTCCCAAACAAAAAAAAAGAAACTAAAAGGGCAAGACTTCCTGCAAAAAAAAAAAAAAAAATCCTTAGTGATTATGTATATCCAGGTACCTAGAAAAAAAAATATTTAAGACAAAACACAAAAAAAAAAAATAAAAAAAAATACGTCATGATCTTGTTGTGTCAGCCAAAATAAAAAAAAATGTTATTACAAAGCAAAAAAAAAAATCTTTCTAATTTTCCAAAATCTCTAATCAATTGTTAACGTTAGTGTGTTAGTATTGTTAGTTTGGTTAGTGAAACAAAATGAAATAAAGCAAAAAAAAAAAAAATGTTTGTTAGTATTGTTAGTATGGTTAGTGTGTTAGTAAGAAACCTAAAACGGGGACACAACAAGATCACAAACTACACTTCAAAAGAAAACGACATCTCTTTTGAAGTGTACGACAGTTTAACGAAATGCCGAGGTCGGTACAACCTCGGAACCAGACTTTAATATGTCTTTAATGTGCCACCGACCCAACGGCAACCTTGACTCATAGTCCTGCAGTTCATACGTAACCGCAGAAATTTTCTTTGAGACTATACATTTTTTAAATTTAGGTGCTAGTTTCTGTGAAAAGAAATTTGAAGCATCAGACAAAGGATATTCCTTCTTCCAAACGACTTGTCCCACCACATATTCGATACTAGTCCTATTCTTGTTATAATATACTCTACTTCTCTGATAAGCTCTCTTGAGGGAAGAGTCGACTTGCTCAAATATAGGGCGCAAATGTGACATTAAGGAAGCATATAAATCCCTATCGGTAAACTGCAGATCTTTTACCTCTATCTCTCCAGCAGGATACCAATCACCAGACAGAACGGCTTCTCTACCAAACGTCAAAAAATATGGACTATAACCAGTAACCTCATGAACTGCCGTGTTGATTGCAAACTCAATTGGACTTATATTTTCTGCCCAGTTACGGTGGTCATTACCAACCAATGATGCCATAGCAGTCACAACAACCCTATTCACTCGCTCCGCCGGATTGTTTTGAGGAGTGTACCTACAGTTATAGAATATATTTGGAATTTTGTATTTGTCTTTCAAAGACTTCATCATTTTGGATATAAATTGTGGTCCATTATCCATGATCATGCATTGTGGCACACCATGTCGCAATATAAACTGATTCTCTATTATATTTACCACAGTTTTTGCCAATGAATTTCTCATGGGAAAAAGATGAGTATATTTAGTAAAATAATCGGCTACCACCAATAAAAATTTATGTCCAGAGTAGCTACGTGGCAATGGCCCTAAAATGTCTGTTGAAATTACCTGAAAAGGCCGTTGAACTTTCTTACGATTTTGCATTAGCCCTGGTGATGATACATTTGTACTTTTGTATGATAAACAAATTTGACAATTCCTAACATACCTATTGACGTCACCTAACATTTTAGGCCAAAAATAGCTTTGAGATAACCTTTTGAATGTTTTATAAACTCCCAAGTGTGCAGAATCAGGCCTGTCATGGCACTGTTTCAACACATCATTTCTGAACTCCTCGGGAATTACTAGTTTCCATTCACAATCGGCCGCCAATGGATTGGAGTTTCTAACTATTTTATATAACCTTTCTCCTGTCACTCGCCAGTCCGGAAATTTGCCTGGATTACCCAAAACTTTTTTATACATATTGGTAGTCCAGACATCATTAGACGTAGCAATTGGGAAGTAGCTAAAACATCAACAGGCGCACGTGACAACGCGTCTGCCGCCGCATTCTCGGAGCCCTTACGGTATTCTACGATGAAGTTATATTGAGAAAGCCTAATGGCCCATCGTGCCAACCTACCTGTGGGTGATTTCAAATTGACTAACCATTTTAAACTACTGTGATCAGTATACACTTTGGTCTGAAAAGGTGAGCCATCAATATATCCTTTGAATTTTTCTAAAGCAAACAACAATGCATACAACTCTTTCTCCGTCGTAGAATAATTTACCTCACTTTTTGAGAGTGTTCTACTCGCGAAAGCTACTGGGTGTTCCATATCCTCATCATCCACCTGTGACAGTATACAACCAAGACCTACATCTGAGGCATCCGTACTGATCATAAAAGGTCTATCAAATTTTGGAACACTTAGGACGGGTGCGGAAACAAGAAGAGATTTCACCTCCTTAATAGCCCTGTCTGCCTCAACATCAAAAACAAATTTGTCTCCCTTTTTAAGCTTTTTCGTCAACCTTATAATTGGGGATACGATGGTGGAAAAATTGTCAATGAAGCGTCGGTACCATGAAATCATTCCCAAAAATCTCCTCACTTCCTTTTGGGTGGTTGGGTTTGGAAACTCTACAATTGAACGCACCTTATCTTCATCAGTACGCAAACCCTGCCTATCCACCACATAACCCAAAAACTTGAGTGATGCTCTACAAAATACAGACTTTTCAAGGTTTATAGTGAGACCAGCGTCGTTCAGCCTATGGAAAACCTTATTGAGGAGCTCCATATGACAGGAAAATGAATCCGAAATCAAAATCACATCATCCACATAATAAAAGACATTATTTGCAAATTCAGGTCCAAATACTTTATCCATCAATCTCGTCATTCTAGCTGTAGCATTAACAAGACCAAAGGGCATTCTACAAAATTGAAATGAGCCCATTCCTGGGACTGAAAAACTAGTCTTTTCACGGGAGGATTTATGTAGATTAATTTGAAAAAAAGCACTTTTGAGATCCAGTGACGTCATAAATTTGGCATTATTGAGCGAATCTAGAATTTCTTGAACCCTAGGCATAGGGTAAGAGTCAACCTTGGTAACACTATTTAGTTTTCTACTATCCAAACAAAGTCTAAGCTCACCATTTGCTTTGGGAACTAGAAGAATGGGACTATTCCATGGAGAAATGGATTTTTCAATAATGTTCAATTCTAACATGTTGTTTATTTCTTTGTTTATATATTTCCTATGATGAAAAGGTATAGGGTAGTATTTTTGTCTAATAGGAGCACTATCCCCAGTCTCTATAATATGTTCTTCGAGGTCAGTAAATCCTATTTTATTTTCTGTTGCAGCTATGTCCTGGAACCTACCAATTACCACATCTAGTTCCTGTTTTTGTCCTAATGACAAATCCTTAATTTCATGCAAATGTATCACATCATTTTTAATTATATTCATTGATTTCTTACAAGACATCTTTCCCACATCATTGAAAATGTCTTGGCAGAGATCAAACTTTTTCAAAAAATCAACGCCTAGGATAATAGGTACATTTATATCCCTGCATACATAGAAATAAATTTCGCTAACCCTATCGGCATACGTAATGGGAAGAATCACCTTACCCAAAACGTTCAATTTCGCATTGTTCCCAACTGCTACAGAGTTATCACTATTTTCCAACACAATATTGCAATGACGTTTTTTCAAGATTTCAAAAGCATTCCTACTCATCACTGACACAGAAGCACCACTGTCAGCTAAAGCGTAACATTCAAGTCCTGAAATATCTATAATAATATAAGGCCTAGGATCCTGGTCATTTTTACTAAATAATGGCGATATATTGTCCTTATTAGAGTATGACTTTATAAAATCTAACCACAATTTCCATTCTCGGTCAGAGGTAAAAGAAACATTAGACGAGGAATTTACCACTGACCTATTTACTCGTTTTTTGAACAATCACACTCTGAAGTAATTACTCCTGGTTTCTTGCATTTGAAACAATGTTTTCCTACATATACCTGGCATCTGAAATATGGATGATCACCATCGCATTTAAAACATTTAATCGCACCAATCAAGTTAGCCCTACCAGTAGGTGTGTAAGGTTTGGATATTTTACCTTTGCATACATCTGGTATGATAGAAGCATCACCTGGATTAAGAAAACCCCGAGCGTCACACTTGTGCTTCGCAAGGTCTAGTTTAGCACAAATGTTCTATAAATCTTTAATTGAATTCACCTCAACTAAAGCTAGCCTAGAAATGAAGAATGGGTTCATATTCGTAGTGATAATTTCCAACTGATCTGCTTCACATAGCTTTGATGAGAGCCTAGAAAATAAGTTTTGCATAATATTTATGTATGTTCTGATGTTTTCATCTTTACCTTGTAACCTTGATTTTATTTGGTTGAGTAAGGAACGTTCAAAATCTACTGGCAAGAACTCACTCTTGAGTAGATCTACAAATTGAGAGTAAGAAAATATCTCAGCACAATTATTACGAAACCACAACAATGCTTCCCCACTTAAAAGATGTGCAATATTTTTAAGGAGTTCAGAATCTGAGATCCCAGACGAAATTTTATAATCATTCAACGCAAATAAGAAATCATGAAGTGGAGTTCTACCATCAAATGAAATTTTCCACTTAAAAACTTGTGATCCATATTTACCACCATTATTAACAATTGGTAGAGCCTCTGTCGACTGTTGACTCACAGTAGGGGCAGCCACTCTGTCTGAATTAGTGTTACAAGAAATAACCTGAAACGCTTTCTGAGTCCTAACAATAAGATCAGTCTTCCACGCCTGCAGCTCTGGATCAAAGACCACCAGCTTATCCAGTCTCCACAGTATGTTATGTAGCCTAGCGCAGCATTTACGTTTGCAGAGCGAGGAGGAGTGATCACGTGATAAAAGTTTATTTAATTTACCATCACAAAGTGTCAGTTCAGTATCAGGTACTAGAGATGACACAAAAGTTACCGCTTTGTCTTTAACACATTCATTTTTATTAATTCTGAGGAATTTTCTGAGATCGTCCACGGTTGAGTCATCCTTCAGTTCAAAACCCCTACTTTTAATTTCAAATATTAAATCTTCCTTAGCTAAATAATCTATATCTATATTTAACGCCATTTTGTATTTGAACAACAAATAAACTAAACACACTTGTTGACACAGCTATTGTCAACTTTTCACAATATAAAATATTGATAAACACTGTTATTGAGAGTATTCCTAATAATTATTACTAAATAATAAGCAAAGAGCAAAGTAACAATAGTAAAGCCTGAGATTTACTGAGCCCCTCCCGTTGAAGCGCCAAATGTAACCTTTAGTTGTGGGATGTTAAAATTTTGGATGTTATGCTCCGACTAGCTTGGTGGGTTCTGGGGCAGCAGCAGGCTATAAATGGGCGCCACGCACTTTTGGCCTAAAGTGCGAAAAGGTTGAAATAAAAAAATAATTTTTCAAAACAGTAAGTAGGTATATTATCAACACAAAAACAAAGAAAAAATAGATATTAGAATAATTACTTTGCTCTTCACTTAATTGTATTACAGTTGAATGGGTACTTAAGTTAATAACTGCTTAAGTATAACAACCTTATATAAACTTTAAATTGTAGCTAGTGGAAAATTGAAGATAGCTTATTTCCGATGAAATTATCAATATGACATGAGTTGTTTGATATTAAGATAACATGAGTAGCGTTCACCTGATAACTTTTGTCCCTGTAGGATGACCAAGGTAGATAACCACTTTCTGTTGTTTAAATCAATTTCAATAACTCGATGTTGTTGACAAGAATAGTAGTTGTAGCGTAGGATAAGCTCAGCTCTCACTCAGCCTCATGCCAGGTTGAAACACCTCAAGTCAAATTTCATCCCAAGCAAAGCGACCGAACACATGTCTGAAATATGCAGAAAAAGAAAGAAAATAAGCTTGCAATGACTGATTGTTATTGAACTAGGCCTGCACTAAAGCTTAGAAACGGATGGAAACCATAAGGAGCATTGCACATGGTGACATGACACGTGGCTTGGGTACCTATATGATACCTAAGAACATAACCAATGCAAACTTACTCGGTCGCTGAAGATACTATATTATTACTAATCCTTTCTGCAAAATACATAGGCGTAGCCTATTCTCAAGTCTTTCTTCTATCTGTAACAAACAATCAAAACACCATGAGAACACTTGCATCACATTGCACAGAAGCCACTTTGAAATCTTGTTAATATGTAACAATTACAATGCTTACCAACCTGAAATAATAATGCAGATAAACAAAATGACACTATACGTCAATTAAAGTGAAAATCTCACAAAAATACTCATATAACGAGCAATTTCGAAAAGACAAATCCAGACAATCCAGTCTAGTTGAGCTCCAATCCCAAAAAAGAATAAAATGGCTTCTTCCAGTTAGTCAAGGGTCTACCTCCTCAGTAATCGATATCGATGAACATCCCATAGCAAATTTTCAATATAGGTCTAGAATATTTAAATGAAAAATACCATATTTTCAATGATTTTCCACTCAAAATTAACATACCTACTTATCATGACTTTCTAAGTTGAAAGCAACAAAAACTGAAGAAATTTAGGTTGGAATTAATCCAAATTAGACTAAAATCAGAAAAATATCGATACATCATTTACAATAATCGATGATCACATTATCGACCCGACCCCATCTTTCTGGTATAAGAAAACGTACAATTGATTGTCTCCTTACAATAATTTTAACAAATTAATCACCCTATTTTTTTGTGCCATTTCATGTTATAATTTAAATAATAATTAATGATATTAAACAATTCATTAAAATTTCCTTTTTTAATAAATTCCTAAGCATTTCAAAGTATAAGTAATTATGTTTTCTGTTTCCGGTCTAGCCATGCTACTTTTTAATGTTTCTATCCACAGAGGCAAGGGTCAACTTTGCAAACATCCTTTATCAAAATAAAGTAAATTAAGTTATAATTCTAAATTGATTGAAAATTAGTTTAATTAATTATTTAATATTTCTATAACTCAAACATTGAAAGAAATTAATTTTGAAAAGTATGTTGTATTCATATTTAATATCTTTTATTACCACGCCATCTAGCAGAGAAAATTAAAGACTAAAGCCAATATCCAATAATAACATGAAATAACACAAGATGGTGCTATGAAACGTGTATCTGAAAATGCAACGTTACAAATCTGGTAGCCAGGCAGGTGGATACTACAAAGTACCCTACCACCGTGCTACGGTATCCTCACGATGTTTTCCTTCACCGAAAGTTCAAGCTCATTATAGGTTTTGAACCCGGGAACGTCGTCTCGGCATCGTATATCGCCTTGAATAGGTATATAGTTCGATTTTCTCAGTTTAAAATGTAACCGTTTGTAGCTTCAGTAGCTAAATCTTTTACAGAGATCTTTCTTTTTTTTTTAGAGGGATCTTCTTACCCTTCAAGGGTCTATATTAAAAAAACGCATCTATTTGAATTTAAAAATATTTCCTTTTCTTTTGTGAAACGTTTAAAAACACATCTCATGATAGTGAGTTTTTACATGCGAATAAATGTAGATAATCCGCAAAATATGTATAAATTGCCACCCTACTCAATTCAAACTACAAACAAAGTAGCAAAGTTAATAAAATGTTAAATTCGCTTCCATTATGATTTATACAGCGGAATTATTTTAATAAAGCCAATATTAATGATTTACGTACAAATTACGTAGTTACCTAAGTTACATAATTGGAATAATTCAAAACTTCACTGTTTCATGGCACTTAATTTCCCGAACAAATGGCTGGTTCAAAACGAATCTATTTTGTTTATCTTACAGAACAGTACGAAAATAAAAAGTATTTTCTTTGTAAAAAATAAATCGGGAGAACACCGCGTTCCAATTTTCGAGCGATTGACTGTCTATCAATCCTAAGTTTACTGTTCAAGGATTTATAAACATTTCGGTTGAATAAAGTTTGTTGTTTTTAAATTACTTATTTATTATTATCAGTAACCGCCGTGGTTTTCCCAATGGGGTTCTTCAAAAAGGGTGTGAAGAGATTCCTTCAGGGTCGGCAACGCGCGAGTGATACCCCTGGTGTTGCGAGCGTCCATAGGCTACGGTAACTGATTACCATCAGACCGTATGCTTGTTTGCCACCATAGTGGTATAAAAAAAAACAGTCACTTATAATATTCATCATCATCAGCCTATAATGTCCCACTGCTGAGCACAGGCCTCCTTTCACAAATCAGGGTGAAAGGGAATGGGCAGATACTCCACCGCGCGTGCCCACTGCGGATCGGTGGAGGTAGGCAACCTACTGTTGGAATTTTTCAAGCCGCCTAGGAGGCATCCAACTAGTTTAACGACTATCACAATTAAGTGATAACCGGGACCAACGGCTTTACGTGCCTTCCGAAGCACGGAAACGCTCGATTTGAAATACCACTAGGCGGTCACCCATCCAGGTATCGACCAAGACAGACGTAGCTTAACTTTGCCGATCGATTAAGAACGGCTAATCATGCTACACCACGAGCGCTTCTTCTAATAATATTACTTCTATTCTATTACTTCTTATAATATTCTATACTTATAAAAAAAATAATTTCTATATTCTATTACTTCTTATAATATTACTAACTATTAATACATCGAACCGACATTCGCACCTCCCGCGACGACAGCAACGTTTAGGAGAAGTCCCACTCACACATACACACAAAAGGTGTGTGGACAGTCGTATCGTAGTAGGTAATAAAGATTGTTTTGAAAAGAGTCATTGCTGAGTTCATTGCCGGTTCTTCTCAGCAAATGCAACCTTCCGAAGCCCGGCAGATGGCGCAGTCGATAATATAACCTAGATACCGACTGCAGCGCCATCTGCCAGGCTGATTTGTAAATCTAAACCATCCAGGGCGCCACCCAAGCGCATACAAAAACAATCATTCAAATCGGTCCAGCTGTTTAGGAGGAATTCAGTGACATACACACACACGCATAGTAGAATTTTATATATAAAGAGATAGGTATATTTCTATCTTGTTTCTCCATTGATCAAAGTGAAACCATAAATTAATGGTGTGCCGATTCGATTATTTATCTAATCGATTAATCGATAATTAGAACAAAGATAATCGATTATTAGTTCAAAATAAAAACTGTTACAAATCGTCTTATCTCGAGATGAAACAAAAATAACAGAAGTTAATCATTTATTTATTTAAAAAAAAAACAATATTAAACATTAAAAATCAAAGAAATCAATCAATTCCCAATGAGTGTCCAGTTAGCGTTTAAAAAAATGATATAATCGAGATGCTTTGGCAGCAGACTGTTCCTCCTTAAATTAGTCAACTGACACGCTTTAGAGAAAACTCTCTCCGAGGGAACGGAGGTGGCTGGGATGCACGAATATTTTAAATGTAATTTGTACAGATGCGGGTTATTTGTTTTCATGCTCTTCCAATATAGTAGAGGATTGCTTGTCCTTGCAAGTAACGGCAATTCTAAATATTGTCTTAATGTTATTATGTTCTCAGCTGAAGATGTAGATGATGCGATAAAATTTGATTTCTTCTGCTCAAAATGATCCCAGATCGATGGTTTTGCAGTTACTTGCTCAAGTTGCTGTGGCTGTGTAATTACAATCTCACTAGTCCCTGGAGTGCTGTTTCTGAAATATGTAAGTTCTTCCAGACAACGTTGTTGGGCATTTGCTGCATTAGTGTCTGTACCGAACGCAAGTTTTTTAAAACGTGGATCCAGCAGACATGCTATTGCCACATGTTTGTTGCTTTCTAGTGTGCCAAGTCGTCTTTGTAAGACTTCTAATAGTGTTTCTTTCACTTGACCTCCAGTTTGTGTTTCGGTGTTGGTTGCATTTAAGTTATACTGCAATCCTCGTATTAATGGGATTACCATTCCCATGGTGGGATATTTTTCTCCAGATAGCTGTTCTGTAATTTCTTCAATATTTTTCAGAAGTGCCACACAGTCCACTAATACTTTCCACTCATTATTATCAAGGGATTCCAGTGAAAGATCAATTTTTGCTAAAGCAATCGTAAGTGGGATTTTAACTTCACACAGTCTCGCAAACATAATACTTATACTGTTCCATCTAGTTTCTATGTCTTGTTTTAATTTTAAAATTGGCATATTCATTTGCTTTTGTTTTGCAGACAGCATCTCAGTACTTTTGGCGCTGTGTCGGAAATGTGCAACTATACGTTTGCATTTCTGAATTATATTTTGTAGAGTTTGGTTTCCAGTAAGTGTTTCTTTAACACTCAGATTGAGTGTGTGTGCGATACATGGATGGTGGTGTTTTTGAAGATTTTGATTTATCGCTTTTTTCATGTTGTGTGCATTGTCTGAAACTATTGTAACTATTTTCTCCAGAATACCAAATTCTTCAAATATTTGACGCGAATGTTCTGCAATGTGTTCTCCGGTATGTGGACTTGGAAGTTCTCTAGTCGCAAGAACTAATGACTGCAATTCATCCTTGTAAAGGCAGTGGCCAGTGATAGTTATATAAGACTTATTAGAATCAGATGTCCATATATCTGTGGTGGCAGCCATGTACTCCACATCGTTCAAAATTAATTTAAAACGTGCACTTGCTTTTTCATAGTGTTTGAATAAAATTTATTGTGTTAACACTTTTCTGCTCGGAGGTATGTAGACCGTTTCACTGCCACAAATCTCTTGTTGCAAGATTCTAACAAAGTTAAGAAATCCCTTATTTTCAGGTACTTGCAACGGTTGGTAATCTAGACAAACCATTTGCAAAAGAGCAGAGTCAATATTTTGGGTTTGCTTCTGGTTTAGTGCCTTTGGAGTTAGTGTAGAAGACAAACGTGTCTGCTTAATTTTTTTTGCACTATGTTCGCTTACCTTTGGTATTTCTGATTCTCCTGTAGCTGGGCTCCTGCTTGTAGAAGACTTCTCGTCTTCAATCAGATGTATTCTGTGCAACGCCCGCGCCCGCGCCGCACCACTTACTCGATCCGCTGACCCGCCGGCGCTGCCTGTATCTACAGCGTTAGCGCCTTCTATGAAGCCCACGCCTGAAACGGCTGATGATGACGGTTTCGTGAAGGTGCAAAGAAAGCGCCGGACAGCCAACAAGAACCGTTGCGGCACGCGACCGGTGGAGTCCAACTCAATCATACGTGCCGCGAAGCCTAACACTCCGGTGTACATCTCCCGCCTTCACTACACCACTAAGGCGGAGGACATTGTGGAGTACGTACGCCAAAAAACCAAGTACACGCCGAGGGTGCAGCTACTGGAATCGAGCCGCAACGTCAACTTCAAGGCGTTCGTGTTGCGAGTTCCAACATGTATTCTGCACCTCGTCATGGAAGAGCTCTTTTGGCCGCAGGACGTGGTATTCCGTCGGTTTCGCGGACTAGTACCACACGTTCGCGCTAAGACATAGTGCTTTTAGTGTTTACTAACATAGGCTTAAGTGTTTATATTAACAAAAAATGTTTTATTATAATATTTATGTTAGCTGGTAAGGTATATATCTATGGGCCCTAGTAGCCTGAAATAAACGAATTATTATTATTATTATTATTATTAAGTGTTCCCGCAGATTTGTAGTGTTTCCACAGAGTTTAATTTTTTTTTTACACAGCTTACACTTTGCTTCCTGGCCAGTTTTGTCAAAATGTGTCCACACATAAGACATGCATTCACGGCGTTTCATTTTTAAATTTTCGAAAGTTTCCAATCAGAACTTGAAGTCGACAGAAAACTATTTTTAAAAGACTGAGATCCTGTACGTCTCACGAACTCTCATGTACTTATGAACCTAAGACCGTAAAACAATTCTAAAGACATAATTCGGGATTTCCCCTAAAATAGAGCACTACCCTTCACTACACTGCTTACTATTAACGGGGAATCCCTTTTGTATGTAGGGTTACCATACCTTAAATGGTTTCTCCCAATAATCGATTATTATTTAGATAATCGATTTCAGACGATCATTTTGATAATCGATTAATCGATTATTGATAATCGATACCGCACACCATTACCATAAATTGATAACTTCATACGAAGAGCATTAAAAAAGCACTAAACCAATCAAAACTAAATAAAGAAATGTTCCCAACTCGCGTACGATCCATTGTAACTAGATTTCGTTACATAAAAAGGTCGCCAGTCCGTCTGTCCGTCTGTCTTATAAATCACTTTACATCTCTGCGCTTGCAAACTTTTCAATTACAAGCTTTGAGTGGAAAGCTCACTCAGATGTCGTAAAAACCTTTATTAGATAGACGTGGCATGTTAATGTTAAACTGAATTATATTTTATTAGCAAGACAATTTGATATGGGCAGATAATACATTAAAACAAAACTATACTAAATGACTTAAACTAAATAATAAAATACTAATAACTAAAACTTAAGAAAACTAAAAAAAAATATATATATAACTGGGATAAAAAAAAAAAAAAAAACGTAAATATTAATAAGTATATTATACATTTGTACGTTTTTTTAAACTTGATAGTTATAACATGAAATAATATTACAAATAATGTTGAAAAGATAATGTATGTGTATTTAATATGTGATCTAATTTTTTCCAACGATAAAAATTACTCGATGTTTTATTCCAGTCTATGTTCTATACGTTTACCACTAGTAAGGGCGTGATTGAGTTGTAACCGTACAAATAAACACATTTGTAATATAACTAGCTCTCCCCTCGGATTCACCCACGTTTCCGGGATAAAAAATAGCCTAATACCCTTTCCATATGATAGGCTATCTGCGAGCCAAATTTCATTGCGACCGGGCAGAGGTTTATGCGTGAAAAGTTAACAGACAGACAAAGTTACTTTGGCATTAAGAATATTGGTGGATAGTGCAGAAGAAATACACACATTACCTGTTAGAATCCAGCTTTGGATGGCAGGATTCCGCTTTTTTCGTCTAGATTTTCATCCATTTAGATAGTTATAATTATTGTCAAGCAGTCTTCTAATCCGCTAATAAATTTGTCACATCCAAAGTGATTTTTATAAATCAACTCGAACAAGAGCGGGCCCGTAGCAATCTCAAGAAACACAGAGCCATGCCTTAATAGAAATTTGAATAAAATCAATTTATTTTAACGCGGCCCGCGTTTATCGCGCCCTTAATAGATTGCTGTAGGAGAAAAATAAATGAATGGAACCCCCTGAGTTTCTTTTTTGGAAAACTTATTAAATTTACCATTGTGTGAGTTCAAATACTTTTTGTAAGGACAAAACCCTTTTACGATTAATGCGGCCCTTTTTCAGTGCAACGTTCATTGAAAAGTTTTGAAAGCCTGTCCTTTAGAATAACCCACCGAAAACGATATTTCAAGTGCAGCTGAAAAAATTATATGTATGAATTTTGTTTGCCTTAGAACTTACTACTTATATCCGGGGTCTGAGTTTCTTATCTATACTAATAATAATAATATAATAATATAATATTATAAAGAGGAAAGATTTGATTGTTTGTTTGTTTGTTTGTTTGCATTGAATAGGCTCCGAAAGTACTGAACCGATTTGAAAAATTCTTTCACTATTGGGAAGCTACACTATCCCCGGTTAACATAGGCTATATTATATTTTCAAAAAAATTAGGGATCCTTAGTAAAACTCCAATAATGTAACCCAAGGTGTAAAAAAATTACCTGAAATATTCATTACATCGCGTGCGCTGCGAAAACTATTGATGATAGAATAAAATAATGTACTACGACTTTGTAGAACACATTATTATTTACAAAAAGTGTCGCAATACCATATGTCTAACTATTATAGTTATGCCACAATAAGTGTTTTTCTATTTTAAAAATTTAATTGAAATGCCGCCGCTAGAAATGGCTCTCTATTTGTATCTTGGTATTAATCCTTATCAAAATAAATTACTGCATATTTAAGACTGTTTCAGTACCTTTATATAACTTTTTGAATTATTCAATTCGGACATTCCATTCAAAAGATATCACGAGTTTAAAAATATAAGTAATAACAGAAAAATCACGTCACTGGGATACGGGCCGTACGGGAGGGAGTCAATCTCTTTTCGTGTGGCTCAGTGTTTGTAAATTATTAAAAGAAACAAAAAACCCGACTGCGTAAAACAAAAATTAACTGAAAAGAGAAAAATAAGCTCTTTAATCTATAGAATTTTGAATATAACTTGAATGTTATAAGGTATTGCAGTCGGGGACAAACCAATAACCTAAATATGTGTTTTTTTTTTGTAATATTTGTTTATCCCCGACTGCAATACCTTATAAAATTCAAGTTATTTTCAAAATTCTATAGATTAAAGAGCTTATTTTTCTCTTTTCAGTTAATTTTTGTTTTACGCAGTCGGGTTTTTTGTTTCTTTTAATAATTTAATTTATTTCAGACTTTTTAGTTTTATACAAAATGAGTTGTATGTATTAGTAAGTAAATGAGCGGTACGGTAAAGTAACGCTAACAACCATCGCAACTCTGTGAGTTACGTACGGTAACCGCTCATAGTACCTATTGTCCTTGCATTAAACATGTTTTTTTGCAGTTTACGTCAAAATGGTAGCATGATAGTATTACAATATATACATAAATGGAAAGGGCTGTTCACAAGCTTCCTTTTGATACCTATATTGTTACAATAACGCAATTTTTGTTTTTAATACACCCCCTCTTTTTTTATCCGTAGACGCCATATAAAAATAATATACCCTATGACACTCCCACAGTTCAGACGAATCTAACTACACCTCATATGCTTAAATCCATCAAGCCGTTTAGGCTGCAGAGCGTGCCAAAGAAATAGACATACATACATACATACATACATACATACATACACTCGAAAAACATAACCCTCCTTCCGGATCAGTCGGGTAAAAACGGCTTGACCACGGAGGACAGAAAGATGACCGATTCTTAAGAAATTTAGTGTATATAGGTCTGAGAATAGGACGTCAACTATTTTTCATACCCGTAGGGTGGGGTTGGGTAGGGTAAGGTAGTGTAGTGTAGGGTAGGGTAGGGTAGGGTAGGGTAGGGTAGGGTAGGGTAGGGTAGGGTAGGGTAGGGTAGGGTAGGGTAGGGTAGGGTAGGGTAGGGTCCCGTGTGGTGTTTCTGGATCACCCATCGGGCGCGTCCCCAGGTTGCGGATAGGGGAACGCCCCCCAGATATGGGGGGTACCGGGTCTATAGACCCGGCGCGGACAAAAACCAGAAGGGAGAAAATTATCCCAGTGATGGGGCGAGGTGGGCCTGTGAGGCGTCTAGGTTGCTCCTCGTATCCCTCTTTGTATGAGAGGGGACAGAGGATGTGACAGGTGCGGTGTGTTTGCCTAGTGCACTCGGCTTTTGCCGACGCCGGACAAGAGGAAGGAAACCTCTCTAAAAACACTCCCTTGTGCGACGATGTGCCAGGTGCACTCGGCTTATGCCGACGTCGGACCATCCGTAATCCCAGGCGGGACCGGAGGCCATGCATGGCCGTGAGGAAGAAAACCTCTATAAAAAAATACCCCAATCCTAAGGTCTAGCGCGCCGATGGGATGAATGGCTGGTGGGAGTCCAGTCCCAAGCGCTCGATTCAGGGACCTCACCCTGTAAAAAAGGGAAACATGACATGGCAGACTCTAATAAAAAATTACCCCAGGGTGGTACCGGTTTAGCCGGACAATCCACCCCCGGGCCTAGCCCGGGCTGCCCCACCGTATCTGGGGGGGGCAAAGATCTGCTCGGCGATAATATCGCCACCCAAGATCCCGCTCCAATGGGAGCCGGAAAGAAAGATGTTGTGTCGGGGGGACCAATGGTCCCGGCACGTGGAAAGTGTGGGCGCTTTAAGCGTCCTAAAACGCCTGCCAACTTAGCCGGTGTGAGCGATGGGGGTGAGTCTGATGGCTCGGTCATATCGCTTACATCAGTAGCATCGTCGGAGATATCGAAAGACGGAGTGTCTCGCGGTCGCAAGCGATCTTCACTGCCCACAAACGCGGACAAAGCGCGCGGGCCTAAAGTGAGGGCTATATCGGCGGCTTCACATTCTGGTGAAGACGGTACGGACGTTGACATCGAGGACATTTCAGATCCCTCGGTGCAACCAAAACATACTCGGGCCAAGAAAAATCTTCCGACCCCGGAGTTGCTGGCTCCAGAAATGCAGTCGCAGGCGAGTGTCGAGCTTGGTGACTGCATTGAGCAGCACCTCCTTAATTTGGAAAAGGTTGCGGAAAAATCCAAAAACATGAAACGCGAATACGTTCATGCTATATGGGTAGCTGTGCGGACTGTTAAGGCAGCTACAACAGAACTGGCTCGGAGAACCATCACCGACGACAACGTGGCTAGACTGGAGAAAGAGAACGCAGAATTGCGTTCTCAACTCTCTAGCCTCGCCAATAAAATGGACAGGCTAACGGAGGATCTAAACCTTCTCCGTAGGCCTGTTGCTGGCGCGAATGCGGTGACCACTCGGCCCACTTTGGCCGCTCGACCCACTTCGGCCACTATCGCTGCAAAGCCTATATCGGCATCAAAAGAATTGGCGTCTCCACATGATGGAAACGAAGAGCGGCTCTTTGAACGGATTGCGGCAGTTGTGGATTCTAGACTGGCTGCCTTCCGAGCAGAAATCTTTCCTGACAGGGCTATCAGGCCCCCGCTGGGTAAGCAAGCACCTGTGGGAAGGCAGCTACAGCCACTACCGCAACCTCTGCCGCAACATCAGCCACAGCCACAGCAGCAGCCAGGGAAGTCGAAAAAAAAAAAGAAGAAGGCCAGAAAGAAGGGCAACCCTTCCCATAAGCCGGTTGAGGAACTGCCGCCCATCCAGCCAGCTCTAGAGCCGCAGGCTGTCAACCAAGTGAGCACAAGCTGGTCGGATATAGCCAAACGGCCAAAAAAAAATCGTACCCCGGGTGGACCTGCTGTCGGATTACCTCCCCCTGCACTCAAGTCAAGAGGGAGCAAACACAAGCCAAAGTTGCCCAGGGTCCCGACAACTGCTGCTGTCACTGTGACAATACCGGAGGGTTCCTCGGTGACCTACGATCAAGTGACAAAGGACGCCAAAGCCAAGATCCAGCTCAAGGACCTTGGCATCCCTTGCGTCCGCATGAAACGTTCCGTTACTGGGGGCTTTCTCATGGAGGTGGATGGCCCTGATTGCGGTACCAAGGCGGACGCCTTGGCCGCAAAATTAAGGGAGGTCCTCGTAGACCTCGGTGTGCGCATCGCCCGTCCTGTTAAGACGGGCGAGATGAGACTGCGGGACCTCGATGATGCCATCACTCCTCCAGAGGTAGCAGCAGCAGTTGCGGAAGCAGGTGGGTGCGCGGCGGATGATGTTAAGGTGGGCGAAGTCCGACGATCACCCACCACGATGGGTACCTGCTGGGTGCGTTGCCCTTTGGCGGTAGTCAGGAGACTGACTGCTGCTAGGGGCTTCCAAGTAGGCTGGGGGACAGTGAGGGTCGAGGCATTGGAAGCCAGGCCCTTACACTGCTTCCGGTGCCTCGAAAAAGGGCACGTAGGGTGTAGGTGCAGCACAGGCGTAGACCGAAGCAATCGCTGCTACGCCTGTGGTGAGGCGGGCCACAGAGCCCGCGACTGCACCGCAAAATCGCTCAAGTGTCCCTTGTGCTCTGATCTGGGGCTCCCCTCAAATCATCGCTTGGGAAGAAGGTGTCCCGCACCCAAGAAGAAGAAGAGTAAGCAGGCTCCTATCAATGAGACGGTCGCGGCACCTATCGCTGAACCGGGCTCTGGCCCGGAAATGGAGGTAGTTGTCGAGGCCTAACATTCCCGCCCTCAAATAAGATCTTACAGGGCAATCTGAACCACTGCCGCAATGCTCAGCATCTGCTTATGCAGACCATTGTGGAGCGGCAGATTGCCCTGGCAGTAGTAGCGGAGCCTCACAGCGTCCCCGACCATCCTCGCTGGTTCGGTGACGACTTGGGCTCCGTTGCCATATACTGGGGGGGTGGAGAGGGTGTTCCACCCTGCGCTCTTTTGAGTAGAGGGCAGGGCTTCGTTGCAGTGCAATGGGGCACCCTGGCCATTGTGGGCTGCTATGTCTCTCCCAACAGGGCACTCGCCGATTACGAGGTGTACCTGGACGAGGTGGCTGACTGCATTCGCAGATGCCCAACTCGTCCACTGATTGTCCTGGGGGACTTCAATGCCCATGCAAGGGAGTGGGGGAACCCCAGAGACAGTCCAAGGGGAGAGACCATAAAGGCGTGGGCGGCTGGTCTGGACCTCCGTTTAGTTAATCGGGGGTCCGTGAGCACATGCGTGCGTTGGCAGGGGGAGTCGATCGTGGACCTTACATGGGCGACTCCTGCTGCCATGCGCATGCTGTCGGGATGGCGAGTTGCAGAAGAGGTGGTCACTCTATCTGACCACCGCCACATCCTCATGGATGTGGCATTCCGCCGTCCCGTCACCAATACCAGCCGCCATGAAGGCAGCCCTCCGCGACGTTGGTGTCTCAAGCGGCTAGATCGAGACATGCTCAAAGCCGCCGCCAATGTCGCGGCATGGCCAGAAAACACCGAAGAGATTCCGACCGATCCAGAAAGAGAAGCGGACTGGTTCCGCGGCACGATGACGCAAATTTGCGATGCATCAATGCCGCGGTCCAGTCGCCCCAAGCACCGGGCGGTGTACTGGTGGTCGGCAGAAATCGCGCAAATTCGCGCGGTTTGCTTGCGAAGCCGCCGCCTTTACACCAGAGCCCGGAGGCGAAGACGAACTCCTGCCGAGGAGACAGCCAGTCTCTATAGAGCATATCGAGCGGCCACAGTTGCGATGCAGATCGCCATCTCAGACGCCAAAAAACGGTGCTGGGATGAGCTCCTGGAGGGACTCAACGAGGATCCATGGGGGCGCCCATATAAGATGGTCCTGGGTAAACTCAGGCCATGGGTGCCTCCCCTGACGGAGACCCTAGATCCGAACCTGCTGGGTCGAGTAGTGACTACTCTTTTCCCGGCGGGGCGGTCAAGTCCCTCAGTTCACCCCTCGACGTCGTGGGAGTGGAATGACGAGTTGGGGGTGACCGTACAGGAGCTAGATCGAGCTATTGGCCGCTTGAAAGCCCGAAATACCGCACCAGGACCCGACGGTGTATCGGGTCGGGTGTGGGTGTTGAGTCTGGCTGCCCTGGGGAACAGGTTGAGGCAGTTGTTCAACAGCTGCTTCCGTTATGCCAAGTTCCCCACGGCCTGGAAGGAGGCAAGTTTGGTCCTCTTGAAGAAAGAAGGCAGATCCGCAGATTCTCCCTCTGCGTACCGTCCCATATGCCTGTTGAACGAGGTGGGCAAGCTGTTCGAACGAATACTTGCCGCTCGTCTCAACGGGCATCTATCGTGCGTTGGTCCTGACCTGTCTGACAGCCAGTTCGGCTTCCGACGGGGGCGTTCGACCGTAGACGCGGTCTTGCGCGTCCGCTCTCTGTCGGAGCAGGCTGTATCCCGGGGTGGAGTGGCGTTGGCGATAAGTCTCGATATCGTCAACGCCTTTAACTCTCTGCCTTGGGACGCAATTAGGGGGGCTCTGGCATACCATCAGGTGCCCTCCTACCTGCAAGGTATAGTCAGGGACTACTTGCACGACAGGTACATCTTGTACATGGACCAAGACGGTAGGAGAATCCGGAGGGAGATCACGTGTGGGGTTCCACAGGGGTCGGTGTTGGGCCCGTTGCTGTGGAACCTAGCGTACGATGCGGTTCTGCGTGTCAATCTCCCCGCTGGCGTAAATGTCGTTTGCTATGCAGACGACACGTTGGTGGTCGCCAGTGGGGATACCTTCGAGGGGACCAAACAGCTCGCCGAGCTTGGGGTGGAGATCGTCGTTGCCAAAATCCATGAGTTGGGTCTGGAAATAGCGCCTCACAAGACCGAGGCGCTATGGTTCCACAAACTGCCAAGAAGCAGGGAACCACCCGACTCGTGCGTCCGAGTAGGTGAGTCGGAAGTCGGGGTGGGGCGGTACATGAAGTACTTGGGCCTCACCTTGGACAGTCGCTGGGGCTTCGAAGAGCATTTTGATCGCCTAGTCCCCCGGATCGAGAGGGTAGCGGGTGCTATGCACAAACTTCTGCCCAATCTCGGGGGACCGAGAGAGGAAGTTCGCCGCCTCTATGCGGGGGTCATACGATCCGTAGCCCTTTACGGGGCGCCCGTATGGGCGAAGAGGTTGGCCATCCGACGCTGTCGAACAAAAGTCTACAGCGTCCAGCGTAAGATGGCCATACGGATCGTACGGGGATACCGCACAATATCCTTTGAGGCGGCAACTGTTCTGGCTCGTTTTCCGCCACTAGACATTCTGGCGGATATGGATGCGAGGGTATATGACCGGATCCGCATCGTCCGCCAGAGTGGTGGAGGCGATCCAGAAGAGGCGATCAGACGGCAGGAGCGACTTATCGCATTCGCGACGTGGCGCGCAAGGCTCTGCGAGGAGCGGCATGCGCGCAAACGCGTTGTCGAAGCAGTCCTGCCGGTCTTCGAGGCCTGGATGCAGCGACAAGGTGGACGACTCACCTACAGACTTACACAGATACTCACCGGGCATGGGTGCTTCGGTGATTATCTGTGTAGGATCGGACGTGAGGCAACGGCGGCTTGCTTCCATTGTGGTGGGAGCGACCAGGACTCTGCATCGCACACGCTCGCGGTGTGCCCCGCGTGGGAACCCGAGCGGCGGATCCTGGTTGACCTGATCGGTCGGAATCTCTCCCTGCCAGCAGTCGTGTCGGCGATGCTGAGCGGGGATACGGCGTGGAGGGCCGTAGCCTCCTTCTGCGAGACCGTAATGGTCCAGAAGGAGGCTGCTGAACGGGATCGGGAGAGGGCCGATCCCGCTCGGAGACGACGCCGCCGAGGCGCAGCAGTGCCTCGTGGCGGCCCTCCTGCCCTGTAGCTGGGGCTTAGAATCACAGCTACGGTGTTCCCCTGCCTGTCGTAAAAGGCGACTAAACGGGGACCTTCGGGGTCGTGGGCAATCGGGGCGGGGGCCCTGAATGCCCAGAAGCGGCCCCGAGGAGGACGATGGGTCGTTGTGGTCACGACTCATCGTGCGATAGCACTGCGAGGGTGCTGGGGGGAGGTATCACACTTCCCCCGGGACGGGCTATCACAGCGCCGCGCGTGGAGGGGCGAGCAGGTACGCGATCTGCACGAGAGCCCGCCCCCCTCTGTAGCGCAGGTGGCGACCACCGTGGGGTTTTAGCCGGTAAAAGTCCGGCATAACCAGGCCGCTCCCCCCAGGGCGGTCGGGTATCCTAGGAGGATTTCCCCACGTAAATAAAAAAAAAAAAAAAAAAAAAAAAAAAAAAGGGTAGGGTAGGGTAGGGTAGGGTAGGTTGGGGTGGGGTGGGGTGGGGTAGGATGGGGTGGGGTGGGGTGGGGTAGGGTAGGGTAGGGTAAAGTAGCACCACAGGGTAGGGTAGCACCACAGGGTAGGGTAGTACCACAGGGAAGGGTAGCACCACGCGAACGAAGTCGCGCCGGGCAGCTAGTAACCTATATATCTTCAAGACCAAAGTGAATAGGCTTTTTTGGGCTAAATCCTTGGCCTCGTTTTTTCTCCTTCTAGGTTGATAGCCCAAAGGCCCGGAATCCAGCGGAGATGGGCAAAGAATAGATAGAATATATATTTTCATACAAATGACGATCTAGCCAAGCACGCTCCATGAAAATATGCAATATGTAGCAATTTCAAGTAAATATAAAAGGTATTAAAAATTACCCACCGGTTTTACGGTAATCAATACAAATTACCTATAGTGATATTACATAAATAAGCATATAATATATAATAAACCGGAACTCTTACCTTTTTATGTAGTGAATTCGGTATACGCACGTTTCGAGTTGTATCAGTGTGTAATCTTAACGTGTACCATGGAATTGTGAGAGGGTAGTTTTTTTTTTTTTTATACCACTTAGTCAGTTAACAAGCATACGGCCCGCCTGATGGTAAGCGGTTACCGTAGCCATATGGACGCTTGCAACACACGAAGCATCGCTCACGCGTTACCGACCTTTCCCCCCTCCCCAATGAGCTCTGGCGACCTCACTCACGCGCAGGAACACAACTTTACACAACATAAAGTTATTTGGCTGCGGTATTCTGTAAGGTGGAGGTACTTCTCCAGTCGAGCTGCTCTTTGAGCGAATAAACACTATGCTCTACCTCTCTTAAACATATACTTACCCGCTTACTCATAAAACATTATTTAACTAATATACTGTTTATAGGGTCACGTAAATAACGTCACTCTATTGTCATTGTAAATTTACGTGACCATATATTAGTTAAATAGCGCTTTATGAGTAAGTGGGCCAATATTTACCCCATCATCTATATTCAACTATTCTACACCGAACAAAACACCGAATCTTGAAACCCTAGGCAATATAAATAACAGCAGATGTTTGGTAAAGTTGCTTCCCATAAGTGTCGGGCGATTTACATTGCGAGAGCGGATAGTTCTGTTATATACCCTAATTGAGTTCTGACAGCTATTTATTTACGCAAACGATTATCTAAATTGCGTTATCAGCATCTGTTGCGTTTCGCACCCGCGCTCTTGGACTACAGGCAAGGTCGGGTCATAGAGTATAGATAATGTAGAGTGCCTACTAAATGCTCCTGGCTTTAGACTTAGTTTTATCGTTATCGAAAATGACTCAACTGATGAATGTATAAATCGAATGTTACGTCAAGTATCAATAATAAAAATTAACATGATGATTTCGGTAGATCACCAGCTCTAAAACATCCAGTTGCCTGGTTATACTATCGTTTTGGAGCCCCATTCTGAAGGTCGGTACCTACACCTTGTTGTTTTAAATTGTATTAACTCTATTATTTTCACAAGAGTTTTTTTTATTCATAGCCTGTATTTATTTGACCACAATCTCACTATACGTAATGATATGGTCAAAAAGTGTAGAGCATAGCATTTTTTTGCTCAAAGGGTAGCTCAACTGGGGAAGAACCTTCACCTTACAGAATACCACAGCAAAATAACAATGTTGTGTTTCTGCTCGTGAGTAAGGTTGTCATAGCTCATTGGGGGGGGGGGTCGGTAACGCGTGAGTGATGCCCCCTGGCGTTGCAAGCTTCCACTGGGATGCAACACCCGTGGCATCACAAGCGTGCATAGGGCGACGGTAACCGCTTACCACCAGATGGGTCTTATGCTTGAGGAAACTGTCTCTCAAGTGCCGCTACTATAACAATGGTTAAAATTAAGCCATACAATCTTATTGACACTAATTATTTCAATCATTAGAATTCTAAATATATATTAAAAAATGCCTACTCTAAAACATTTTAATCTATGACCCAAGACGGGGAGCTAATACCTACGTAAATTGTCCCAAGTATTAGAATTGCAATTTGTGTATTGTTCGAGAGTAGGGTCCCCACTCACTCGTTCCCCTCGCCTCATACTTGAAGAGTTATGGATTTTGAAGGGTGTTTTTATTACATCCTAGGTCACCACAAGTGTGGGCCTGCAGTATTTATGGGCGAATTGGTTTTACGGCAATTTAAATGCCATTGCTTGGTCACCCTCGTGTTATTAAGATCTCTTGTGAACCGACTTAGAAAACAAGGTAGTTGTGACACTCTATATAGATCAAAAATAATTCTACTTGATGAAATGCAAACATTTATCTATATGTTTCATGCTCAATAATGCGGTAATAAGCTTGTTGGAAATTGGACAGGATTTAACACATTCTACCTACCCTTGAACTACAATTAAGTACATTGGACACATTTTATTCGGGTAAATCCGCGAGACAACAGCCAATTTATAATTATCTCTTTTTTTATAAAATCGAATCCAAAGATATTTCTTTCAATATTTTTAAATGTAGAAACTAAATCTTTATGTTATGGCAAATAATTCTGCCAATTTATTACAATAAAGTGAAAAATATCTCGATTTTCATCACTATTTTCGTAATTTGTTACCCAATTTGAAGCACACCATGTGTTAGAAATGCCTTCTATTACATTATCGAAGCGTAAGCGACAGGCAACTGTTGGGACAGGTTTATGTTCAGCTGTGGACGTCTATGATGATACTGATAAGTGTGGAATTGTAGATAATCTAAAATTTCTGTGAAATTCAATATACTCAACAACTTTTACTAGGGAACCAACACCGAAATGGCAAAAATTTTAAAATATTTCGTAGTTGTCAGATTTAGTATTATAGCAATAGTAGAACCCAGCATAATAAGTTAAAACTTACTAAAATAATTATTAAACAAAATTAAAAATATTTAGGTGAAAAATGTATTATGTAGCGACATCTATCTACTGCATAAAGGATAGATGGTGCCACAATACGATAGCTGCAAGATGACATGAGCAGGGCTATTTTAAAAAGTCGGATTCGATATCGGAAACGGATTTAAAAAATTCCGAGGCGAATTTCAGCAATTGCTATTTTAATATCCGAAAACTTTTCCGTGAATCCGAGCGTTTTAAACACGGGTTTTAAAATAGCCCTGCAGCAGTCTACATCGCGCTATCGAAGTTCTCCCGTTATTCGATACATGTACGAGTCTTCTAATCATTTAGACCACAGGCCCCAGGCACAGTGTAGGATAACCTGGCTTTGCAGAAAATCTTCCCTTCTCAATGGAGGAGTCTACCAACACACTCCTCATAAGAACATTCTAAAAATCGTCATTTTTTTTTTTTTTGTCCCATCCTTTTATACATTTATTCGATATTTATCTTCCATCGGCTAGCACCCCTCTAGAACGTCTGCCTCGGCATCCTAATGTGGTAACATAACAGTATTGCGACCATTATGTTGATATTCTCCTGCGATATTTGCAGGTAATTTCATTGTCGCGTCTACGAGGTGTCGTACATTTGTATCAATTTACTGTGCATTTGTATCACATCTTTATGATTTGTGCCCTGAGGGGGACCCAAATTTTAAATACTTCAATTAATTTATGGGGCTTGGAATCAAAGCAGGTTTGAAGAATATCAGGATAATCGAATGATTTGGAAAATATTTAGCGTTTGTGGAGGCATCATGGTGATTGCAAGAACATTTGACGGACCAGTTGGCGCAGTTGGTTAAGATTCACCTTACGCGACGCAGGTCGTGGGTTCGATTCCCACACAGGACACGCATTTGTGTGCATGAACAATTGAACATGTCTGTATGTCCTGAGTCTGGGTGTAATTATGTATATTAAGTATGTATTTACAAACAAAAAGTAGTATATGTATTATATCAGTTATCTGGTTTCCATAGTACAAGCTCTGCTTAGTTTGGGATCAGATGACCGTGTGTGAGGAATGTCCCAGGATATTTATTATTATTTTTATTATTATTATTTCGTAACATGTATTTTCTGTTTGACCAATCACACCATGATATCAAGCATGATATAGTCAATTCTGCTAAACTCACTGGCTCCTTGGCGATTGATTCTGAACCTACGGATGGAGTCAGTTAGGTGGTTAATAAGAAGTGTCCTTGTACCATGCTATGGTTTCCTGACTATCTTTTTCTTCACCGAAAGGTCAAGCTCATTATACACAACGATATTTGACGTCACTACTTGAGCTATCTTACCTCAAACCTGGGACTCAAACCAGTGGTGTAGAAATTTACAGATTGGACAGTTTTGGTAGCCTAATAATTCAATGCGTCGAAAACCACGTAGACAACGCTAATTCGCTCAATGGCAGTGGAGTTATAAAGACCTGGCTCCGCTACCGCTCCCGCTACATGACACAACAAGTCGACCCCTCAGCTATATCGCTAATACACATATAAGCGATCCACTTATTTGTCTCGGTACGATCACGTGCCGATTTTATAGCCAGCACTCGTAAATTGATATTGCGGACCGTACGCGGACAACGTTCATTCCGTTGGGTATTTTGGTATAGTGCCTATTTGAAAACTAGAGGATAACCCTGAATTATTGCCCAAAGGACGAAGAAGAAAGGATGAACAGTAATGCACTTTCGAGATGTTGGAAGTGATGGTAGCCACTGAGAATGATTAGATGCAAAAATTATATTCATAAAAACAACTTTATTGAATAAACGTTTTAAAAAAAACTGATTAAAGTAAAGCCAACGAGACGAGATAAAATACGTAAACACCTGACCTTTACTGAGTTACTTTACGATAGCGAGCGATTATTGTCTCTCTCACGTAATAATGACTTCAGTTGGTCGACAATGGCTGTCGTTGTGTGATTCTTGGTACAGGAAAGTGGTCGGTAAAGCAGCTATCAACATTTGGTCGGCACTTTTTGTGAATAAGTTCAATCCTTTTTGGACGAATGATTCATAATATAAAAGATAGTTTAGTAATTAATACGACTGATGTAGGACTCTTGTGATGACTCATCTTCGTCTAATGCAGACGACAACGATAAGAATAGGAAGTTTAAAATCTGTATATAATAACTTTAAATAAAATTGCTATGAACTACTGAAATTTTGTTTATATTCTCTATCGTGTCTCGTTGGCCTTCCTTTACATAAATGTTCAAATGCAGATAACCATAAATCAGATCGAATTAAAATAGCAACTAATGCCTGGACTAGGATGGTCTTATCCTTGCCAGTTTACAGTCTCTAGCCAATCTTAATACATGGACAACAGAAGCCACTCAGCCTTTCAGTGTTGTATACACTCGACAATGAGAGTCCTCCCGCGAGACAAATAACCTTATTTTTCCAATTTTTTAAGACTTTTACCCTATAAGGTTATATCTGCCTCATCATAGCATAAACGAATCTACTACAAAGCAAAATATAGGTATCTGTCTATAAAATAGAAAAATTCAAATAGTTTTCCATAAAGCAACATGATTAATCATTAAAATACCACTGTTAAATTGAAATGTATATTAAGAATCATAATATAAAGGTCTCATTGTTTAAGAATCAGAAATACAGTAAACAAATTCTAATAAGTTTAGTTCAACTATAAACAATTCTGTTTGAAAAGATATTTAAACTCGTATTATTTAAAGCTTAAAATCCAGCATATTGTTGCAATTTATGCACCCTGCCAATGCCCAAATTAGAACTTAATGTGGCGAATTCTCTTCAAGGGTAGAGAATATTTTACATGACTAATTTAGATATATTTATCATATATACAGGTGTTTTTTTTTCTAGCCATTTAAAGCATGTTTTGAAATAGAAGTCTTAGTGAAAAACACTGAAAGGAACCATGAGCTGAATGTTGAAGAAAATAAAAATAGAATAAAAAAAAAGTATTTTCTAAAAGTTTTCTTTAAGATTGTCTGCTTCTACGTCACAATACGAACAAAATTATGTAGGAAAATCTTGGTTACAAGTTGCTAGAAGTTATCAAAATAGAATTGCTAACAGCTAATTCTTTATAATTTATTTTTCATTTTCCATGTGAAATAATTAGGTATTTATTATTTCTATCATAACACTTTTCCACTCATCTGTACCAAAAATAGGATAGTGTTTTGTTTGTTTTGACAGCGGGCCATAATGACTAATGCAAAATTTGAAAACAAAATAGAATAGGCGCTATGGCCCGCGGGCCATTCGCGAGTGGGACATAATGACTAAAGACCCACTAAACATAGTGTATCCACTGCGAGATCTGATCCGTCTCGTTAAACTTTACGTTCGAAGATACTATTTTTTATAAAATTAATGGCACTTTTATTTTCTTCAAAATTCAGCTCATGCTTGCTTTCAGCGTTTTTCTCTAAGTCCAGAATTTTCCCATACTGGATAGAAAATATACAGGTTGTTTTTTACCTGTATATTTTTCATTTTATACCTACGTCATCACTGCTGGGGTACATTCCACCTTAGCCATTTAGGAATTAAATATTTTATGCAGGTATACGTTTTTGTGTGGTAATTTGATTTTCAGTTGACTCAGACGTAAAGTCATTATAAAAATCTCTATTTTGTTTGAAAAATCTTATTACATTTGAAGTTCAGACAATCAGAGGTGCCCTTGTCTTATTAAAGTGAAATATAGTTTAAATTAGCACACCAAATGGTTTTCTTAATATAAATTGGGCAAGCGAGTTCCACCTCAACTCGGGCCAAACGTGAAATGTATAGTAGGGCGTCACCTCGAATTTTATCGAAGAAAAATACATCTTTTTTCATCCCCAACTGTTTATCAACGTCAAACGGCGATTCAGTTGAAATGAGCGCCATTTGGTACAAACTTGGTACTTTTCCGCCATTACTGGGCGATTGTGTGAAATGATTTTTTAGAACAACTATATTTTAGATGTCTCATAAATTTTATTTAGCATTGTACATCATAATTTTAAGTATAATTTACTTCTTTGTATTGTTACAATAGTCGGACATCATTATGTTCTTACTGGATTTACTTTACGCGATTATGCTATTTGTGATTGACACCAAATAATATTGAGTCTTATTCTATAACTAGCTGTCCCCAGCGGTTTCACCCGCGTTCCCGGGATAAAAAGTAGCCTATGTCCCTTTCCATACTAGGCTATCTGCATGCCATATTTCATGATGATCCGTTGAGTAGTTGAGGCGTGAAGGCGGAACAAACAAACATACAAATCATTATCATCATCATCTATGATACAAATCATCGTTGTATATCTATTCAAATAAACAAACAAACAAACTCACTTTCGTATTTATAATATTATATTAAGTTAGGATTAGGATAGTTAGGATTCTAATTCTATAATATTGATTCTAGAGTATTGTTATTATAATAAAGTCCTTAGTTTTGTTCGCGGAATTGTCATTATTACCATAGGAGCAGTAATATGCTAACCACAAAACTACATTGAATATAACAAAGCGACAAGTGAAAAACTACAGCATTTCCCTTGTTAAAACAGCACATAACTCTACGGAACGGTCGGGTCTGCATTTCCGCGTGAAGATGAGACCCGTGGCGTGTCTGCGAGATTTATACCCCGCTCGCGGAAATTGACTGGCGAGTCTGTGGCTATGTAGCGTTTGGGGCCGAAGCTTTATTATATTATGTTTATTTTTAATTTGTTTGCATGGCGATAATAGCTCATTTATGCCGTGAGTATAAAAATCCTAGAATAAAAATGAATGAGTGGTAGAGTCAACTGTAACGCTCAAAGTGCGTTATCAGGGGCCTATTTTATGTAGGACGCTCGGACTGTGGAATGAGCTCCCCGCCGTGGTTTTCTCAATGGAGTAGAGCATGGGGTTCTTCAAAAAGAGTTTGAAGAAATTTTTGCAGGGTCGGCAACGCGCGAGTTATACCCCTGGTGCCTTCATAGGCCGCTTCTCATCAGGCGAGCCGTACACTTGTTTACTACTTTACTAGTATAAACATTATCCGCAGGGCTCTTGTTGTCGCTAACGTGCCTTCCGTACTGGAACCAGTCGATATTGCGCGGGGCGACGGCAAGAGACCGGATGGTATGTCTTTGATCCCTTGGAGTGTCGGCAAGTCGCTGGTGTGGGATACCACATGTGTCGATACACTCGCGCCATCTCACTTACCAGCGACTTGTAAAGGTGCAGGGGCAGCTGTGGCCAGTGCGGAAAATTCAAAATTCATAAAATACGCATCGATTGGACCCAATTATATTTTTATGCCTTTTGCGGTCGAGACCATGGAACCGTGGGGGTCCGAAGCTCGCCGTTTTGCTCGCACTTTGTCATCAAAATTAATGGAGACCTCCGGAGACCAGCGGGCGGGCAGCTTTTTCCGCCAAGGCGTCAACTGGGCTATCCAAAGAGGAAACGCTGCCAGCCTTCTGGGAACCATGCCGTTAATCGGAAGCGCGACTTGAGGAAATTTTCTATATATATTGATTGTATTTTGTACATATTTGTTGTAAATAAACAAAATATTGCTGTGTAAGTAAAAAATATTATGTACCTATGTATATTTTAGATAATGTACGTGACACACAGCGGGACGAGAAGTTTCTATTTCACGCGCAAAAGGTTGACAAGACAACAGTAGATTTATGTGATACGGTACTCCACTACACATTACGTATTGCTCTATGGTATTTTTACACTTTTGATTCCACTTTATTTTACGCTATAAATAGTGAAAAGTATGTAAAAAATATGGGTTAGGTTAGGTTACTAATACCATCCTGTAAACACACTTGCATAAGCCCCGCGGCCTAAAAACTCAATAAGTGCCCTTCATAAGTGCCCTTCTGGGGCCTAAATTGAATAAATGGCTTTGACTTTGACTTTGAATAGAGGCTTAGTATTAATATAAATAATGGCGATGATAGCACGGTAGCAGTCACGTTGAATGCCGAGACGAAGGTCCCGCTTCGAATCCTACAATGTACTTGAGCTTTTAGTTAAGGAAAACATCGCGAGGATGGCTGGCTACCACCCTCAAATTGAAAACCTGTCGAAGCTCCTATCGGTGTGTTCCGACAGCTGCACTTGAGAGTCAGTTCCTTACGCTTTGTGTGCTCACCACCTTCGCCCACATCATCACTAACCATGTGAGATTGTGGTCAAACACAGGCCTATACATGTGAAACATATTTGTATACTTTTAGTTCCCACCTGGCTTGAAAGCTTTGAGATAATTACCATTTTATTTTGTATTTACCTATATGAAAATGACATTCAAGAAATCAGCACATGTATATAAAATTATTACACTAGCTGTCTAGCGCGGTTTCACTCGCATTCCCGAGGGCTCGTATGTTTTCCCGAGATAAAAAGTATTGTATGTGTTAATCCAGAACACATTCTATCTGTGTGCCAAATTTCATCCAAATCCGTTCAGGAGTTTTTGCGTGAAATACTAACAAACATCCATACATAAAAACTTTCGCGTTTATAATATTAGTAAGGAAGTAAGGATATAATGACTAGCTTGTCCCCCGCGGTTTCATTCGCGTTCCGTTCCTTTCGCACCCGTACAAAAACGTGATCTGTTGAGTAGTTAAGGCGTGAAAGCGTAACAAAAAAATAAACAAACAAACTCACTTTCGCATTTATAATATTAGTTAAGATTCCAATTTTAAAGAGTACTAGCAGACCCCCGCGGTTTCACCCGCGAACGGTTTGAATTTTTTTGCGCGGACACAAATTATTTTTACAGCCAATTACACAACAATTGTTTAAGACGCGTCACGGGAAAGCAGGTGCCATTTCTGTGCAGTGGTGTCTTTATAATTTTCGATTTCTATGTCCAACAATGATTTCACCGTCGAGTAATCCTCGAAAAGCGGGAACCTGTCACGCGCGGAACATTCAATCTTGGGCTAAAAATCGGGTCGTCTGGCAACGCTGATACAAAGTCACAAATAACATACAATTTGCAGTTTCACTGCTCTCATAAAAAAATATCATAATACCCAAACTTTTTTGGCCTCAACGACACTGAGGTCAAACAATAACAATCTGTACGCTAGATAGGGACAAAGAAAACCGCTTAGTCTTGCTCACACATACACGTTTTGACATAATGCGTATCTTGGCCTGTCTACCTGTAATTCTTCGTCTACGGTGCAATGCTCTTTAAAATTGGAATGTCAAATATCAAAGAATATTTAAATCAAAAGCACTAAGGAGTATTGATATCAACTTCGATGCAAATCACCCCAAAAATAACTTTTAACCCCTTTTTTATCCCGTTTGGCGATGACTTTCAATAAAATATGAAACATGTCTTCCATCAATTCTGTTAAAGAATGTTTATGCAAAATTTGAAGTAGATCGGACCAAGGAATCACGTTGTCCCATACAAACTTTGCCCCCGTTTTTCACCCCCTTAGGGGTAGAATTTCGGAAAATCCTTTCTTATCTGATGCCTACGTCATACAAAGAACACAACCTCCAAGTTTCAGGTCTCTACGATCAGCGGTTTAGGCTGTGCGTTGATTGTCAGTCAGTCATTCAGGACAAAGCATTTTATATGTATAGATTATATTGCACTAAGTTTTTTGAATAAAATCGGATTCAGTTTTCAAACATTGTGTCAAAATAAAATGTAATTTAAATCAAAATTACGAAGGAGTATTATCAACTTCGATGCAAATCACTCCTATAATAACTTTGTACCCCTTTTTGACCCCGTTAGGCGATGAGTTTCAATAAAATACGAAACACATTTTCCATCAATTCTGTTAAGGAATGTTTATGCAAAATTTGAAGTAGATCGGACCAAGGAATCACGTTGTCCCATACAAACTTTGCCCCCGTTTTTCACACCCTTAGGGGTAGAATTTCGGAAAATTATTTCTTGTCGGATGCCTACGTCATACAAAGAACACACCCTCCGAGTTTCAGGTCTCTACGCTGTGCGTTGATTCTTAGTCAGTCATTCAGGACAAAGCATTTTATATGTTTAGATCACAAAGTTATTTTCGATCACTAATAAACAAGACACAATCCAAACAATACAATAAATTCCTTAACATATTGAGTTATAAGTAATAGAGTTACATAGACTCAATTGTTTGCCCAAAGTTATTATCTTTGAGCGTAGATACAGTCAGAAAATATGCCGCCGAAGACAATATTTTCGCTTATCTTTCGTAATTTATGCGAAAACTTGTCGAAACTTGGTCACTTAGAGACGAGCAGAGTTTCAGATGTCGATTGTGATAAAATTATACTTTTGGCGGTTGTACACTTTTGTTTGGCAACCCTTGGGGGTGTAATTGAACAATACAGTAGCTTATCGTTCAAGTACGGTAGAATACTGCCGCATTAAAATTACGTGAAGTTGCAGCCAATGGTCAGAGCTAACTAAATTGTTTGACGGCCTACGAAGCTAACAAAGATAATAATATAAAGCCGCAGGGCAGCTTGTGGCGAGCTGTTGGTGAGTAGCGACACCACGCACCCGAGATCTCCCGGGGGCGGCTCCTATGCCCCCGCCTCTGGCTTGCCTTCACTGGCCGGCCTGAGTGGAGCGCGAGAGCTATATGCTCGAAAGGGTGGAAGTGCTCAATCTGCGTAATAGCGGGGAAACCCGCTCCGAGATTACTCGCGATGGTGAAACCGGTGCACACCTCTCGACACCCTTAGCTGCTGACACCAATGTTGCTCCCTTTGTCACCGCGCGGTGACTGTTTTTGGGGGGCCCATTTAGTTAGCGGCGAGTCACCGTCTGCCAGGGTTATCAAGATTGAGACGTTTGATTTGGCAGGCGTCCCGTTGTCTCAATCAATAGCCCAGCAACCAGTCCAGCAAGCTCCCTCCCATAGACCCAGTATAGTTTCCTTCTTCTCTGCAATAGTTCTTGCACTTCGCGGATGCTGTCTTTGGCCGTATCTCTTCAATAGTGCGAGCAGAGATAGAATCCTAAGGCCTCTACGTGTTGGATCTGTATCCCCATGCACGCCTTCCAAAAGGACCGGTCCTCGGACCGTGAAATTCCAAAAGGAAAGATACAAATAATAATAAGCAGTTTATTACAGTCGCAGGTATTCGCATTGAAATTTACTTATTAAATATAGATTCAGTCTACTTTGTAGTTTTGCCGCCGCGCCGGGGCACGCAATGGTTGTCCACTGACAACCATTGCGTGCCCCGGCTCACACTGTCTCAATCTCACTAGATTAGAATGTAAATATTATGTAATGAATCTAAGCTTGTTTTGAAAAGAGTAATTGCTGAGTTTATTGCCGGCTCTTTTCTGCAACCTTCGGAACCTGTATTAGCAAAAAAGTAGTATATGTATTATATCAGTTATCTGGTTTCCATAGTACAAGCTCTGCTTAGTTTGGGTTCAGATGACCGTGTGTGAGGAATGGCCCAGAATATTTATTGATTTATTAATTTGGAGGCAGCATGCTTTCCCCATGTTATAGTAAGTGGTACGATAGAGCACACTTTTAAACATAAAGTTTAAAAGTTATTATGGTTCAAGCATTTAAATACATTTATTGAAAAGTATTTATATAAGGTCACGGACCATACATTTATGTTTTTTTTTTTTTTACTGTGTATAGGCCTTTGTTTGACCACAATTTCACCATGGTATGTGATGATGTGGTCGAAGGTGGTAAGCACACAAAGCCTAGAAGGAACTGGCTCTCAAGTGCAGCTGTCGGAAGACACCGATAGGTGCTTGGCGACAGATTTTCAACGTGAGGGTGGTAGCCAGCCATACGGGTACTACAAAGTACCCTACCGCCGTGCTATGGTTTCCTCACGATGTTTTACTTCACCGAAAGCTCAAGCTCATCGTAGGATTCGAACCCGGGACCTTCGCCTCGGTATCCGACGTCACTACCACTGAGCTATCATCGCCTTAAAAAATAAAAATAATATTTTTAACAACCTTAACTTTAATAACTTAACTCTAAGAACTTTTAAACTTTATGTTCATAAGTGGGCTCACGACTTGTGCCCCTTACTATCCACGTAGATGTACTTGTAGGTACATGTCGGGGAAGTTTTCTCTCTATAATTTAATATAAATAGCCTCGCATTTCTTCTCGTGCCCCTATTAATGTACCTCGGTAGGTATGTAATGCAAGGGCGGTTAAATATATAATATAGAGTTGTTATTACCACTTTCGAATGAAACCTGTATGTAACCAAGGACCGGTCAAGTCCGCCAGTACATTAGAGCCAGTTCTTCAAACTCTCAACTACAAAAAAGGAGGAGGTTCTCAATTCGATTGTAGGTTATTTTTATGTTTAACTCAGAACTCCGTCATTTATTAACCGAATAGGAAAATTCTTATTTTTGTTTTGAAGGGTACACTTCCCGTTTGGTCCCATTGTCATCAGATAAGGATTGATTACTTTTTAGTGTACTTTGAAATCGGTTCAAGTTTTTTGTAAAACAGTTTTCAATTATTCCAAGCCATTCATGAAAAACCAAAATTAGGCATTGAGTGCTATGAATGGTTGTAGACTGCTCTGACTACATTGTGGTTTGTAGTATCTTCTTATTTTTTTTTATTCACTCATTATATTTGTTTATCTCATTCAACTACATATTTAAAAATCATAACTACATTCCAACAATGCCTATTGAAATGAAATGAAATGAAATAATTTATTCATTCAAATGATATAATTTATTCATTCAAATAGGTCTTCACAGGCACTTATGAATAGATAGTCAAACTCTAATACTCTAATGCAAGGTTCGGAAGGTTGCTTTTGCTAAGAAGGCCGGCAATAAACTCAGAAATTACTCTTTAATATTAATTAATTAAATCTTTAATTTTAATTGCGACACACCAAAATAATCAACCGTCACACTTAAAACAGCTCTATATGACATACCATTAATCGGCGTACCCTCACGCTACCGCAAACAGGGGTGACAAACATCATAGCTCCGTCCATAATCGTTCACAGCAGACACGTTAAACACAGGAGACTATAAAAATTGCGCAAAAACCATAAATTCTCCTGCAATATTCAATTATAGTTATACACTTGACGGTTTTAGGGGATGGTGCTATAACAAGGTGTGTCTGTGTGTGTTTAATACATACCTACATTTTGCTTATAAAATTTTTCTTTGAAGTAAATTGCATTCTATTTTTTGTATGTAGAGGATCACAATTAAATGCCAGAACTAAATTTTATGAAATGGTTTAATTATAATAAAATTGAATGGAATATTGGGGACTGGGTCTGCTTAAGTTTTCTATTTACTTATTATTAAATATTGATTTGTAGTTTTGCCGCCGGGGAATGTAATTGTTATCAGCGCCATTAGAATAATGCCATGCCATGCCAATGGTAACGGTGCGTTCATACTACGCGTATCGAGCACGAGCCGAGCCACGAACGAACCTACAAAGAGTACGATACGAATCTCTTTCTTCGTGAAAAAACTGACAATCGCGCTCGTTCGAGGCTCGTAAGCCCGTCCACGCTACGCGAAACGAGCTCGCAGTGTGCTCGTTCGAAACTCGGCTCGTGCTCGGTTCGCCAAGCATGGACGTTGGACGCACCTAATAATATAAGCTTGTTTTGAAAAAGTTATTGCTGAGTTTATTGCAGGCTATTCTCAGTAAATGCAACCTTCCGAACTGTTATTAGAGTATTAGAGACAGGCTATTCATAAGTCCTGCGAAGGTCTATTGAAAAACATATTGAATATAATAATATGGCAATTTTAAAAACAAACTTATCAAATAATGGGTTGAAGAAAATTAGGTATTTTAATTCTGAGGTTAATCACTACACAATTAAAAATATGTCCTGGTCAACTAATTGTATCTTACACCTGTACAATCCCAATTCGATAAACAATACATATTTTCATGCGATCAAATCTTTCAGCTTTTCTCTATCTACCTATAACTGGGCAAGGCAACAGCCACGCCACCACGGTCACGCCACGGGCGAGTCCACCCGCCACAATTTGTCATACGACTCAACCACACTCGCGGCACATCTGTCATTCGCTCTTGACTTACTTGCTTTGGACAAAGATTATCTTTGAGAGGCGGAGACTAGGTCTACTTAGTTTGGAACTATGGACTTCTGTCTCCCGCTCGGTACATATTAAATTAAGTCCTATATATATAATTATTTTTCTTAATTTATAGTTTGTTAACTATTGCAAACTGGAGAAAATAAAAAAAAATTTTTTCATTATGAAAGAATATATAGGGTGACTGGTAATTAGTAAAAGATATTTAGACACATGATTAGTAGATAAGTAGGGACTCATGGTAACAAACAACTTTCCCAAAGAAACTTTTTTTTTACTTATCACATGAGCCCATATTATTTAGTACACGAATAAGAATACACCATCAGCTTTTATTTAATTTAGTTATTTATGACTATTTATTTCTTTGGGAAAGATATTTGCTATCATGAGTAAAATCATGTGTCTTAGTATCGTTTACTAATTACCAGTCACCCTGTATATAGAATAGTTCGAATTCATGTCGCAATTAAGTAACTTGTACTATGGCTTATTAGGCAAGTTTATAGAGAAGTAGAGCATATATTTATTCGCTGAAAAATCAGCTCTACTGGGGAAGTACTCCCGGCAACTACCGAACCACACCTGGCTGGCCTCTGTTCACATAATCTATGACCCTCCAGCATCTGTTAGGTATCCGATTATTGCCCATTCCATCGTCCACAAGTGTCGCGTTAAAATATAGCCCGGTATTACAGGACGCGTGTCGAATATTACACGTTATTGCCATGTAATGACATTGTGGCCCGCAATAAGACCGTTGCGTTTGATGTGGCTGATCCTTGAGTCGACGTGCTATTTGATATGGTGAAGAGTCTTGGGTGTAATGAAACGAGTGTAATTTGTGTGGTAGTTATGGCATAGCTTTTTGTTGTATGTGGTTGTACTATTATTTATTCTGTGTATATGGGTGGATATTTCTATATATGCTGAACAATTTATGGGATCAACTATGTTATATTTCTTCCAAGATTTTACCAAAAGGGGTACAATTTTAAAAACAACCCTTTCTTCGTGGTGCCTACGTTCTATTAGGAACTGTGTACAAAATTGCTATTTTCCAGACCAGTCCACTAGACAAGTTGGTTGTAGATAATCGTTTCGTTAGTAAACGAACAACTTTTGTACAGGATGGACATTGTTAAAAATCACGTGATATTTCTATCATACAAAGGTTGATCGTCTACTAACGATGAAGATTTTTTTATTTTTTTTATACCACTTAGGTGACAGACAAGCATACGGCCCGCCTGATGGTAAGCGGTTACCGTAGCCTATGGACGCTTGCAACACCAGGGGTATCACGCGCGCGTTGCCGACCCTAAAACCATCGATTGTCGATAACCATCTTGTCTACTGGCCCAGCCGATTTCGATTTCCACCAAAGATACGCGGTATAGCCCGTGGCGGTTCAAGTTTTGCGTACATCTGGTTATCAGCCAGATTTGGTATATAATTGAATTCTCATACGGCTACCTGATCCAAAATTAATCAGAGCTTGTAATATGGACCAGATACCTGAAAAACAACATACTAGTATAATGTTTCTTTGAACATAATTACACTCAGGACATGCAGACATGTTCATGTTCATGCAAAGTCAGGACATACTTTGCATGAACATGAGTGTGGTGGGAATCGAACCCATGACCTGGATCCGGAAATACATGTACATTTATCAATATAAAGATACTGGCAACTTCAGTAATCTAAACTGAATAAATTGCTCTTTTGAGTACTTCATAGGATCCCAAATAGATCACAATACAGTAAAGGCTTCTCAATTCGGTAGTACAAACAAACGTGGCGAATTCGTGTTACATTTAATTTTGACATTTACATGTTGTTAACTGTAACGTTGATGGAACTAAGTAGTTAGTGGAACGCGCCACCCTTTTAGTGGTATGCTCCTCAAAAAGAATGACGTAAGTGAGAATAAAATTCGTTCGTAAAAAATAAAATAATAAAATTTGTTCGTGATGTCATGGACGTGGGCCTCGACTGAAAACCAGCGCGAGGGTTAGTTTTTCTTACTAACCTGAGCATATTGCTGAGTCGAGACCTATTCCTGGCATCACGCAAAATTGCATTTTTGTGTAGTTTTTGTGTAATTGGTTCTGTTTGTTTTCTTTAATTCTTGTTTTTTGTAATTTCTACAGTCTAATGTAATGTTGTGTGTTGTCCAGAATAAATCTTTTTCTTTCTTTTTCTTTAAATAATTTTGTTAAAAACACAGAATAGGTCGGACAGTACTCTCGTTAAGACTAAACTGAGGCAAATAAATGGCGGCGCAGTGGCTATTAACGTGTGTGTGTGAACTAAGTGATTGAATTATAAATTTACCTATTAAACGTGATTCCTGGTTAATTTTTCTCCGGTCACAACGGTTTTTACACCATTTCACTACACAATACATGCTGTATTTTAATATTGTTTAGTTTGACGTTTACTCGCGATTGACATGTCCGATTAATGTGTGAATGTGTGCGTGCCGGCTTGTACGTAAAGCGAGGTGGCCTTCTTTCATACGAGTAGACACAGTTTTTTGTGAGCGAGAATATGTCCGAATTGTTTTATCGTCCATGGTTAATAATTGGACTGTTTTACAAAAAACTTAAACCGACTTCAATCTACACTAAAAAGTAATCAAATCCTGATCTGATCTGATACTGGGACCAAACGGGAAGTGTACCCTTCAAGACAAAAAAAAAAAAAATTCCAAATCGGTTAATAAATGACGGAGTTATGAGGTAAAAAACATTAAAAAAAAAAAAAAAAAAAAAAAACAGCCGAATTGAGAACCTTCTCCTTTTTTTGAAGTCGGTTAAAAATAATAAACTAATGATAAACCAGTGCATTAACTTGCCTATCCAAAGAGGAACTGCCAGTCTGCTGGGAACCTTGCCGAAGAGCAGCAGTGGCAGGTGGAAGGCTCGAAGAAAATTTTATAGACTGAGATTGTAAAATAATACGTGAGATGGTAGCAATTCTGGACTGGGGAAGTACCTCCATCTTACAGAATACCTACCGCAGCCAAATAACTTATTGTGTTCCTACGCGTAATTAAGGTCGCCAGATCTCATTGAGGAGGGGGAACGGTCAGTGATACCTCCTGTGTTGCAAGCGGTATGGCTACGGTAACCGCTTACCATCAGGCGAGCCGTATGCTTGTTTACCGACAAATAGAAAATATGTACTAAGCTGTTAGTAAAATAGTAGAGTACTTTAATACTAATTGCGGGTCTTTCTAATGGGCCTTGTGTAGTAAAAACAATGGAATACGGGCAATAAAACCATTTGTAATACAGCTACGCTTTGTTTGAAATTTTTTTTTATCGAGGCTTTTAATTGAAATCGTGTTTTCGGCTCGGGCGATGTGTTTGTTATATCCTTAAGTATCATATATTTCAATTTCAACACCGTAGAGTTAGCAGGTTTCATATAATTTGGGCAGCAATGTAGTGTATTTTGCCCAAGTCTGCCCCTTAAAGGGTCAACTCAAGCTAGCGCAGAGTTGAAGCGCATCGAAGCGAAACTCTAAAAGTAAATATAGCAAATTCACCCATATGTCAACATAGTAGGTAATACTCAGATTTCTTCTGAGATATAATTCGTGCGCATTCAACGGAATTCTCTCTAAGGTCCAAAAGCATCTGGGTCCGCCTCTGGTAAGTCTTAATAAAGGCTACCCTCAGTTGGTTCCACCCACTGAAATTCTGGATCCGCCACTGCAAGAGGGTATTTCTGGATCCATAACTGCGAGAGGGTATTTCTGGATCCGCCACTGCAAGTGGGTATTTCTGGATCCGCCACTCCAAGAGGGTATTTCTCTTTGCCTCGCTATGTTTTTCTTTTTTCAATATGTATGAATTAAGCTTTAAATCTTATTTTGGATTGGATGGGACAAAAACAGCACAGTATCATTTTGGTACCGCACACTACCAGCACAGCGCTTTTTCATAGACTTACTATAGGAATACAACACCACATTCAAGTTCTATTATTTGGCGATCTTCTGTAATTCCGTGCGATTTTCGGTACCTACTACCCCATACGGAATGCTCCGGATTTATATTTTTTCTGTGTTTTCAGAGGTTTCTCTTCCCTCCTTTTACTCACTCCCTAACAACTACATCTCCATTTCCAAAGCGCCCTCAACTTTAAAGTCCCATTAATAAATTAAAATGCCACTAACACCCGTACACCAGTGGAGGCAAAACGTCAACGTTACGTTTACGCGTTCACAGGGTGTGCAAGTTAACGACATCATTAAAACAGATGATTACGTTACCTGCCCGGCCGTGTCACTCGTACGTTACATGAGTGTAGTGTTAATCACTTCATTATATTGACACACCTGTAGGTGTAGTTTTGTAAATGTGATATATGGTGTGTGTGTGTTAGTGTCCCAAAAGATAAAAGACAAGAATTAACTTAAACTGTACTATGGGCGGTTGTATTTGATATAAGGAAAAGTCGAAGTATTCCCATTTGGGCACCGATTTTTTGAGCACTTTTCAGCACCGATGCATATTTTGGATCGGTGCTCAAATGGGAACAAAAATTAAATTCGAATTCATTCTCTTTTGAGCACCGACGGTTTTGTAGCTTCTACGGTTTTGTAGCTTCTAGTGTTATGGTGTTTAATAAAATGTATGGATAAAAATTAACAGTTTTATTCTTAAAAGTATTATCGTTAGAGCACCCATTTTCAGAGCATCAAAACTATTCCGCTTTGAGCACTGATCAATATGTTTGGTCGGTTGACAATTGCTGAACCAAATATACTCAGGTACTGTTGTTGATATTACCTAGGTACTGACTAATTATGAAACATTATGTACTCTCCACTTAACTTATATTTAATGTCTCTCTAAATACTACCAAAAATGTATACTTATGAAAAAAATTCACAATTAT
The DNA here is from genome assembly GCA_947623365.1 of Achlya flavicornis. Classification (NCBI taxonomy): domain Eukaryota; kingdom Metazoa; phylum Arthropoda; class Insecta; order Lepidoptera; family Drepanidae; genus Achlya; species Achlya flavicornis. The sequence continues at coordinate 1,987,044 of OX392468.1, read as the reverse complement.
ATTAATTAATCCAAAATATGCATCGGGACAAGGGAATAGGATCGGTGCTCAAAAAATCGGTGCGCAAATGGGAATACTTCGAAAAATCATGGCGAAATCCATACATTGATTGAAGTATCCCCGTTAGAGCACCGAATCACAGTATTACTAACACGGTAATAGTGTTACCGAATTATGTGTCAATGGAATATCTATACATATAATAAAACTGTAGAAAAGTCGTGTCTGTACATTGAATATATTTACCAAAAACTGATTTGGGGTGATGTAGAATGACTAACACAATACATAAATACCATTTAAAAAAAAAATGTCTGTCTGTCTGTCTTTCTGTCTGTCTGTTTGTCTGTTTGAACAGGATAATCTTCGAATCCACTGAACGGATTTGCATGGGGTTTCCACAGGGTGATTGAGCGTTGATTGGCGCTTCAACTAGGCTTTGTTTCATCAAAATCGGCTCACGGGAAAAAAAGATATCTCAATTTATTTATTTACAGGCCGTCTCACGGCACAGACACAGAGGGAGAGAACTACTAGATGGCGTTGTCTTTTTCCTGAATCGCACTATGGTTTCGTTCTCACAATTTTATGACAGGATCAATGATTTTAATATAAGTTTTTTGGTTGTGAGCCATCAGCGCTCTCCGGTTTGACCATTTAGTTTTGTTCACTATATAAAAAAAGCTACAAGCTGCAAATAAGTACAGCTGCATCGACGAACTTATGAAAAAGGCTTGCCTAAGTAAGAATCGAACCTGCAAAACTTCACGATGTGTTCTCATTTAAAGTTCTTTGCCTACATATGGCATAGCTCTGGGTCAAGTAACTATTCCCACTGTACCACCCTCGCGGGAACTCTCCCGTGATAAAAGGCATCCTATTTTTAACCGACTCAAAAAAGAAGGAGGAAACTCTAAGTTGGACGCGATTGTTCTTTTTTCATGTTCATCGATTTCTCAAAAACCACCATGAACAATTCAGATATGATGAAATTGCTTGACAGACTAAGTGGGAAATAGAAAACAAACAGAACACAAATAAAAAAAAAGAGACCAGCAGTTCACAAAGAGAATATAGCTGATCTAATTTGCTGCCAGTTGGTAGTGTGCCCAAACTTTGCAGGCGGCGGGCGATGCGATTTTGTATGGTGATGCTTATCTATCTTCTAGCTGGATTATTCGTCAGACCTTTGGCTATAGGAACCGTCAATCAGACGCCTCGGTATGTCGCGAAAAATACAATGAGCTCCAGGACATTAGTGTCAGATGGACCTCTTATCATCGTTACGCTTCAAGCCACTCGATACACGAATAGCTGATACGAGAGCTCTGGCAAGAGCCCTATGAATGATGTCATTAAAGTCGGAGTGGAGCGGAATCCTGCCTATGCTTTTTACGGACCATAGTATGTGGTGGCCTGCCTGATCGACAAAAGTACCATACTGGTAGCCATAGGCATATATAGGGCATATAAATAGTTACACTTACGACGAAGACAGGACAAATAAAAAACTTGCTGTACGTCTGATGGCAAGCAGTTAACGTTGCCTATTGACGCTTGCAACACCAGGGGTATCACTCGCGCTTTACCGAATCTCTCTCTACACCCTTCTGGAAAAAGTGTTTGAAGGTTGAGAGGAGTCGCTGTGCCGGCAGCGGTAGGTATTATTACCAAATAATACCTACCGCTGCCGGCACAGCGACTCCTCTCCAGCACCAGCCTACTACATACTGGTCCCCTACACCCAGCTCTGGCGACCTTACTCACCGCAGGAACACAACTGCGATGTAAGGGGGAGGAACCTCCCTGCTCGGGCTGCTCCAAATTAATAACGAGAGAACCTGCTTGCAGCCAGAGTCCAATTTCTCTTTCAAGTGGTTACGTTTCGGGAAATCCTTTCTTAACGTGTAGCCTATACCTACTCTATGAGGCATCTACTTTGCCACTAATTTTTAGTATAGTGCTTGGGATATCGTTATTAGTGACTGGTATTTCGTTTTTATTTGGGTTCCGAACTAAAAAGCTAATAATGGAACCCTTATGGTGCCAGTTAGTCTGTCTGTTCGACTGTTACAGCGGTAGGTATATTTCAACAACCAGTAATGCTGTTGATTTAAATTTTGGAATAGTTTTAAATATTGCTTACCCAACCTTATTGCAAATATATATTTTTTTACTTTTATGGTTGATAAGGTGAACAGAGTGGGCCCTGAAATTTCAAAGCAGGGCTACAAATTTAAGTGAGGTATCATGGTAAAGGGCTTTATTTGTACATTTTAAAACATGTTTCTATTATTTTTTAAGACTTTTTGACTGTTCATGAATAATGCCAATCTCCGAGGTTCGCAATGCGAAAAATCTGGAAAAAGTATAGGAAAAATAAAACAATGTTTCTAACTAGCACAGTTTTTTCAGTATCATCCAAATTCCTTCACAAACAAACATAATTATGCGGTCCGGTTTTAAGCAACAGTGATGGCCCAATCCAATAAATATACGTCCAAGGAAAGTCAGAGCCCTCGGTGCGCGAGTGAGACTAAGTCTTGAGCTTGGCCGGCTTTATATAAAAGATTAAAATTACTCATTTAAAAAGCAAAGTCCTGGCTGATTGATGATTGATGGATGGGAGCACGTGGTCCTCCACCAGCTGTCGTCGCGCCGCGCTCCCATCATCGCATTGGCCACAGAGTTCACAAGAACAATTAGGAATCTTCACGAAATTAATATCTTAGCGTTTATTACGCGAACAAATCTTATAGTCTACGCGAGCGAAGCCGCGGGCAAAAAGCTAGTACTTCATAAATAAATAACCATAAAACACACATTACTTTATTCTCAGAATAAGTATTCGCAAAAAATCATAACTCTCGTACAGAATCTAGGACAAATGAAGCAATATTTCGCCTGTCTTTACTTGGCTACTACGCTTAATCATTCGCCATTAACATTGTCCACGAGTGCCTACAGGCGTTTGTATTATGTTATAACAATGTACACAAAGACAATTAGCGTGTATTACGAAGGCATACCCAAAATCTATCTGCATTAGGGATGTGACATTGTAGGTTTTAACCGATGTCCAATAGTGAGGATTGTATATGATTAATGAAATCGATTTTTTATAAATTTGGGTTTTCATAAGTATTCGTTTGATCAGCTCCTTTCTAAAAAAAAATGTTTTCATCAAAATTACTACAGAGTATTCGAGGCAATGAAGCGCTCGTGGTGTAGCATGATAAGCCGTTCTTAATCGATCGGAAAAGTTAAGCTACATCTAGTACGTGTAACGTGGTCGGTACCTGGATGGGTGACCGCCTAGTGGTATTTCAAATCGAGCGTTTCCGTGCTTCGGAAGGCACGTAAAGCCGTTGGTCCCGGTTATTACTTAATTGTGATAGTCGTTAAGCTAGTTGGAGGCCTCCTAGGCGGCTTGAAAACTCCAACAGTAGGTTGACCACTAGCCTAACTCCACCGATCCGCAGTGGGTCACCCATCCAGGTACCGACCAAGTTAAACGTAGCTTAACTTTGCCGATCTATTAAGAACGGCTAATCATGCTACACCACGAGCGCTGAATACTCACCAGACCCAAAATAAGCCATTAATATATCAAAATCCGCACATAGATCGACGAATAAGGCCAGCGCCACACTAGAGCACATCCGCCGCAGATTCACGGGGGCGTATCTATGAAAATTCAATTTGCCTCGGCCGACATGTTTTTGTCCCCGCCAGTGTACAATGGACGCCGCATCTATTAGTATTTGCATTGCACTGAAAGCAATCTGCAATGCAAACGCGCTTATGTAATACGCTTCGGTTACAATAGAAATCCGAGAGTATACTTGCCAATGGCTCCGTGTGTATTTTGTGTGGGAATTTACGATTGATTTTGAATATTATCTCTGTGGTTGTGTGAAATGACGTTTATAGTTTTTTTTTAGTTTTTATACTGAAATCGGTATGACATACGATCCACCAGCCAATCTGATATTTTAACTAACAAAAACCGTTTTACAAAAAACTTAAACCGACTTCAAAGTACACTAAGAAGTAATCAAATCCTGACCTGATAATGGGACCAAACGGGAAGTGTAACCCTTTAAAAAAAAAAGATTTTTCCATATCGGTTAATAAATGACGGAGTTATGAGGTAACAAATATTAAAAAACACACCGAATTCAGAACCTCCTCTTTTTTTGAAGTCGGTTAAAAACGAGTAATTCCCACTATTTAGTCGTTCAAACTATGAACGCGCAGTTCGTTTCAAGGCAGCGTTGCACATACCCGTGCTCACGGAACATACACTAGGACAGTCGCTCTATTTATATTATGTATCTATGCTTGATCTATGAAGCGCTCGTGGTGTAGCATGCTTAGCCGTTCTTAATCGATCGGCAAAGTTAAGCTACGTCTGTCGTGGTCGGTATGGCCTGGATGGGTGACCGTCTAGTGGTATTTCAAGTCGAGCGTTTCCGTGCTTCGGAAGGCACGTAAAGCCGTTGGTCCCACTTACCACTTAATTGTGATAGTCGTTAAGCTAGTTGAATGCCTCCTAGGCGGCTTGAAAAATTCCAACAGTAGGTTGACCACTAGCCTACCTCCACCAATCCGCAGTGGGCACGCGTGGTGGAGTATCGCCCAGTCCCTTTCACCCTCATTTGTGAAAGGAGGCCTGTTCTCAACAGTGGGACATTATAGGCTGATGATGATCTATGCTTACCACATACTTTCTTCCATTTTCTTTTTCTAGCTTTCATCGAGTTACTCTCCTTTTAATAAAATTCCATATAATATTATAAAAGGCTTTTAATTAAATGACAATATAAAATGTACACACCTAACATAAAAATGTCAGCTGGTATTTTCATCCCTGCCACTTTGAAATGTTAAAGCCAGTAACAGATTAGAGCTAACACGCATGACAAATTTGGGAGCGGCATATATGCGAAGTGTTCGCAAGAAGCTCGCATCTTGCCACATTTAGGTTATTTGACACGAGTTTAGAGTTTAGTACACGCTCACGCCAAGGTATAGTAAATGTGGTAACATTTACTATACCTTGCGTATATTCGCTCTCAGAACTCCTGTTAGATTTTCAGATATTAGTTAATAACAAAAATAATAATCAGTACTCAATAGTTTACATTTATTTCATATTGTACAGTCAAGGACACATTTTTTTTTATAAAATTCTATTATAAATTATACAGTTTCGCCAAACTGCACAACACAGTTTGTTGGCAGACACACATAGCGAAATTCATCAACGATTTTCTCTCTAACTATTGACTATAATTATGAATGCAGGCAAAATCTTTTAATATCATCTGTGTAATATTTCAACATTTGAATATATGTGTGTAAGTGTATTATTTTCCTCGATTGTACTTATGAGCACAATAAGTTCACTGCAATGTATGTTATATTGACCCATGATTAGGTCTGATTTGCCGGTTGTTATTGTTTTTAAAGCAATCTACACCCACCTCTAAATGAACAGTGTAACTTTAAAACAATTAAGTGTATTCCTTTGGGATACACGTTATCAAGGGGACTCCAAGGATCACAAACAAAACTTGTTATGATAAATTAGTTCCAATATTAATCATATTTGTATAGTTTTGAAAGCTTCACTCTGGTATCGCTATTGCCTGAGTTTATTGGATTTCTGATTGGTTTAAGCATAAACTTAATGTAATAACTACGTAACTAATCAACTACATACTCTTGCTATAACATGATAGCTTGCAATTTCAATAAAGAAAAATGTGCGTCCACGCTACGCGAACCGAGCACGAGCCGAGCACACGTGGAGCACGAATTCGCGTAGCGTGGACGGATTTGCGAAACTCGAACGAGCGTTCGACTCGCGCTCGACTGCGCTCTGACACGCCCGATTGTCAGCTTTTTGACGAACACAGTGATTCGCATCGCGCTTGTGTACGTCCACACTTGACATCGCGAGCAACGAACAAATGGTCTTGGCTAGTGGTCGGTTCGCGTAGCATGGACGCACCCACCATTATATCACTCTGGTGCCCATCCATCCGCCAGTCACAGAGGTTTTTTGAGTATTTTTTGTTTTATTTCGAATGGCTTGCCTTTGGCCTATGACTGACCTCATGAGGAGGATAATGTTGCTCGCGTCCGTACGTTATACCTAATTACCGTACACGTGTTCTCCGGGTGGTGCGAAACGAGCAACAGCCAGCATCTGTAGTACCCAAACAGATGGGGCTCGCAGCCGGAACTACGGGTCCGGTTGTTTGATGAGGGAACGCGGGGTCAGGTAGGCCCACCGCCTTGCTCAAGGCGGCACACACATTGCAGGGGAGTGGCATGTTGTCTGCTCGGTAATGTGTGGCCGAGCGTCATTCTCCGCGCGCAACAAGTGTCTGAAGTTACCGACCTAAGACAAAGGGCCATCTGGTGGTCAGACGCGGGGTTAGTGAGTAACCCTCAAGCAAGTGAGCTCCTGGAAGAAAGTAGAGGACTACCAGTTAGATTAGTTTTCCGGCAACCCAGCTGCAGGCATTGGGTAGATGCGTGGATACGTATTGTGAAGTGACCGCGCATGACAGTTCCGGTACCATTCATGGAGAAATGGGAGCCAGCGAAATGGGAGAAAATTTAAGGAATTGGAACACACTGTAAGCTGCTTTGATGTTTTGAAGAAGATTCTAACAGTTAATTTTACTTAAAGTTAAACCACGATAAAATCTCTTTTCGAAATTAAAAATACATGATTTTGTCTATGATCTACGATAATAACGCTGTAGATTTCATTAATCGGCTGCACAAACATAACCAAATCCAGCGTGGACGTGTACCAACGGGTCAGATACACAATGGCTCTCGCATTATTTGCATTTTCACTGAACTGGCCAATCTGCATTGCAAACTTCTCCTATGCGATGCAAACTTACACCAACATAACTTTACCGTGTAATAACTGACCTATCTCCTTTATTGCAATGCGATAAAGACTACTATTGCTTGATTTATCTTTGGTATTGGATGTTCACTTTGGTGATGGTATAATGTGTCGGCTTGTCATGGGTTGGCTTTGACGCGTTTATATGACATGTACAAACAATTGTTCAAACATTGTTTAGTTGATGGCTTGTTTAATTCCGTTGTAATCTAATTTGGATGTCGTTAAGCGGTATTTATTGTAGACGTCAAAGGTTTGAATTTGGAACGATAAATAATGAATAGGATAATTCACTCTGTTGTGGCGTTTCCCAAACTGTTTTCGCCCCCTTTGATTTTTAAATCGAACAATACTTATATATTTTTACAACTTAATATTATGTTACTGGGTAGGGATTTTAGTAGGAATACACTTATACTAATTAGGAAAGCTTTATAAATGTAACCATAGAATAGAGTAGGAATAATACTGCTACAGTGATTCTGTGAAATGAGGCACCACAAAAAGTTTGAGTGCCCGTATTCTTTCAGAACAAAGAGCCCATTGACCACAGATTACTATGACTTGTACATTGAAAGAATCCTAAAGACAATCAATATATTTAATTACTGCTTAGAAATATGGATTACCACAGAAGACCAAAAATAATAAACATATGTGTATATACAATAACTACAGTTTATTATTTTGTAATTTATTTTTAAAAACACGTCGTGGAATTTTAAACGACCATAAAATTTACACTTAGTGCATAAAAATTGGCACACGCATCACGTCTTCGATCGATTACGGACCCCGATCGTAAACTTGGCACTTTCAATTGCAAGAGAGTGTAAAGCTACATCCTTATTGTATCGACCAAACATGAGATATTCGCACTTATTGCTAGAGATATAGAGGTTATATGAACGATACATTTTATCTGGTATTGTCGTGGAATCGAAATTTTATGTGTTTACGTTCGGAGGCCTTTTAAATTTTGAGTAGTTGATACTTTTTATTGCAACTACATGTACGTTAGGCAGTGATTTTATACAAGTTTAGAAATATTGGGTTAGAACTTATTGTTGTTGTAGGAAATAGGAGCTTCTTACATCATTGTGATCTTTGTTCCCACAAATGCTTTTAAGGTTTAAACAATGCTTCGTCATCATCATCTGCCTATCCTGCCTGCATGCCTGCCACAAATCAGGGTGAAAGGAAATGAGCAGATATGCATGCGTACCCACTGCGGATCGGTGAGGTAGGCTAGTGGTCAACCTACTGTTGGAGTTTTCAAGCCGCCTAGGAGGCCTCCAACTAGCTTAACGACTATCACAATTAAGTGATAGCTGGGACCAACGGCTTTACGTGCCTTCAGAAGCACGGAAACGCTCGATTTGAAATACCACTAGGCGGTCACCCATCCAGGTACTTACCACATCGGTGGTAGCTTAACTTTTATTATTTTTATTTATTTATTATTAGACAACTTACACAGCATAATTAAATTTCTTTACAAAAACGTTTTAAAATTTACAATGCCTTTACGAAGCTGTACGTTTACAAATTTTCAACTTTAACTTCAAAGTTTTTTTTTTCAAAGTTTAACTTCAACAATGCTTAGCCACTATTTATTCAAGTAATGTTAGCACTTTGTTAAGAAATGTTAGGTTAAAATCTTATTTCGGTCAAAGAACCGCTCGACAGAGGAAGTACGTCCTCCTTACAGAATACCGCAGCCAAATAACTTTATGTTGTGTTCCTGCGCGCGAGTAAGGTCGACAGAGCTCATTGGGGAGGGAAGGGTCGGTAACGCGTGAGTGATGCCACATAGCAAGCGTCCATATAGCTACGGTAACCGCTTACCACCGTATGCTTGTTTACCGACCGTTAGTTGTATAAAAAAAGCTAAAGTATAATAAGTGACGATTTGGTCGAATGTGGTAAGTACAAGCCTAGAATGGAAGTGGCTTTCAGCTACTAGGATAGAAAACCAAGATGGTAGCCATCTATTTGGATAATATAAACTACCTACTAAATACTTCTCTTGTCAGAGAAGCGCAGGCAGAATTGCTAGGCACGCCGACCTTAATGACATCATTCGTCGGTCTCACTCCAGCGCCAATGTTTCGGCCCTTTTAGAACCAAATGGGTTGATGTGTTGATGCGTGACGATGGAAAGAGACCCGACGGCATGACATTGATTCCCTGGAAGATGGGCCGCCGCCTTAGTTTGGGACGCCACGTGCTTTGGCACTGTCTCATCTTCCAGAGACCATGAATAAGGCCGGCGGCGCTGCTGCCTGCGCTGAAAGTCTCAAACGGCGCAAATATAGTAACCTCGATAGCAGTTACATATTTGAGCCGTTTTGGGGTAGAGACATTGGGTCCATGGGGGCCGGCCGCCCACCACTTTTTCCGAGGCATTTGTAAGCGCCTGGTCGAAGCGTCGCGTGACCAGAGGGCTGGCGAATACCTCGCTCAACGTATTAGTATAGCCATACAGAGAGGTAATGCCGCCAGCGTTCTGGGCACGCTACCACATGGCAGCGACCTTGACAGGTTACCTTATTTATAAGTTTTTTTTACCTTTCTTAGTTTTTAGTTTTATTTATTCGTTTATTATTATTTAGATTAAAATATTTAGTTTAGTTTAATTAACAACAAATATGTACAAAATACAATCTATATTTACAAAATATAATCTATATATAGAAAATTTCCTCAAGCCTGCCGCTGCTTCCGATTAACGGCAAGGTTCCCAGAAGGCTGGCAGCGTTTCCTCTTTGGATAGCCAAGCTGACGCGTTGGCGGAAAAAGCTCCCCGCCCGCTGGTCTCCGGAGGTTTCGATCAATTTTGAAGACAAGGTGCGAGCAAAACGGCGAGCTTCTGACCCCCATGGTCCCAAGGTCTCGACCGCAAAAGGCATAAAAATATAATTGGGTCCAATCGATGCATATTTTTTGAATTTTGAATTTTCTGCACTGGCCGCCGCTGCCCCTGCAGCTTTACAAGTCGCCGGTAAGTGAGATGGCGCGAGTGTATCGACACATGTGGCATCCCACACCAGCGACTTGCCGACACTCCAAGGGATCAAAGACATACCATCCGGTCTCCTGCCATCGCCCCGCGCAATACCGACTGGTTCCAGTACGGAAGGCACGTTAGCGACAACAAGAGCCCTGCGGATAGTGTCATTAATAGCCGAGTGCCGTGATATTCGACCAGCACTTAGGGAGCACGAAAGCCCATGGTGGCCAAGCTCATTGACGAGGTCTCCGCAGCGGCAGCGATGAGGCTGATTGGTCCTGCAACCAAGACGAAGACAAATACACAGACTTATTATATAATATACAACATTCTCACATAAATGGTTGAAATATACGTCTTATGAGTTAAAAAAAAAAAAAAAACGACTAGAATAAATATCCTGGAACATTCCTCACACACGGTCATCTGATCCCAAACTAAGCAGAGCCTATTATCCTTAATGCTAAACATACACCCAGACTCAGGACATATACATGTGCACACAAATGCATGTCCTGCCTGGGAATCGAACCCTCGACCTACGGCGTGATAGGAATCTTTTAGCACCTCGTCCATAGTCTCAGTTTTAGTAACGATAATTGAGGAATAGACACAAATTTAACTGATTTAAATAAATATTATATTCATCAACTAAAACGCCAAAATTTGCCTGATCAGAATAATGCAATTGATTCGCATTCAATCACCAGACGAGTCAGACTATGCAGACAAGAATGAACAGATCGACTAACTTTATGTTGAATTTTGAATTTTGAATCAAATAGTGCCGATGCCTTTCAATTCAACTTATAACTTGGAGGTAGGGGTGTCTTCATATTTGGACATTTCTAAAAGAGTCTTTAAAATACAGTCTTCTTCTTTGGCCTCGCCTTTTCCCGTTACGTGGGGTCGGCTTTCCCAATCATGCGACGCCATTTATTTCGATCTTGTGCGTCATCTTCTGTAAGTCTTCTGTAAGTGTAAGTCTTCTGTAAGGCTTTAAAATACAGTCGACAAAATAATATTTATTTATCGTCACATAAGAACATATCTTATCAAAATTACTGTAGAATTATTTTTGCTCTGTATATTTATTAACAACAATTTTTATTTTTGATCTCGTCAAAGATACCAATGCAATTTTATGTACCTCGTAGCATATTTTCGTAGGCAGCTACGAACCTACGCTACGAAAGCGTCTCATACACTTTAGGCACAGTAGCTTTAGGCCTGATTTCATTATTGACTTTTAGTCATGACGGAAATTGCATGCAAACATAAAGGACTAGATAACGAAAAAAATCTATTTAGTCCGACTTTTACATTATCAAAAAATATTTGATACGTATTTTTTCTTTTGTCAATTAAGCAAAAAATACGACGATATACGATGTTCTGCGTGACGTCACGTTAAGAGTATACTTTTTATTCTAAAGTGACGTCACGAGCCCCCATTCCCGAACTTTGACTCGCTTTATCTTTGTATTTTTTTTATGATTTAGTAAAGCAAAATATACGTGTCCTATATTTTTTGATAATCTAACTGACGGACTAATTAGTTTTTACCTAGTCATCATCCCTATTAACCGACAGAACAAAATACTAATAAAACTACATCTCGTTAGTATCATAACGGACAAACAAACTATTCACTGACGGAATACGTAACGAGACGGTTTGCTACAAAATTTTAAATTGCTAAGTTATTGATGAGAGGAGCGGAAAATAATAATTGTGTGTTTTACCTATCTATACTACCACCAAATGGAAATATTGATTCCTTAAGAGTGGATTCCCAAAAATACAACCCCTAAATGGAAAGAAAGTAGACCCGGAAAACTTTCATATATATGGTAAAACTCAATTTATAGATTTAAGTAGAGAAGTCGTCTCAAAGTAATCACACATCCTGCTCCCGCTCCCGCCTCCGCATCCGCTATCATCATCATTATCATCAGCCTATAAATTCCCAATGTCGCTAGTGGTCAACCTACTGTTGGAGTTTTCAAGCCGCCTAGAAGGCCTCCAACTAGCTTAACGACTATCAAAATTAAGTGATAACCGGGACCAACGGCTTTACGTGCCTGCCGAAGCACGGAAACGCTCGATTTGAAATACCACTAGACGTCATCCATCCAGGTACCGACCACGACAGTGGTTGCTTAACTTGCCGATACATTAAGAACGGCTTATCATGCTACACCACGAGCGCTTCATCCGCTAACGCTTATCACAATACACATGGTGATAATGAAATGAGCGCGACGCACGCGGTTCAGTCAAATGGAGCAATTTCATTGATACGTTTATAGCTGAGAGATTGAATGCGGGCCGCGGATTTGCTAAATGAAATGCGGTAACGTTATACGATTTCATCGCTCTGTTTATCGGCTTTTAGGTACGTTACCTGCAATAGGTATTGTAGTTTTGTGATATGCTAGTTATGCCTTAGTATCCTAGCCTCGAACGAACAGGATTCGTTCGTTGTTCGCGTAGCGTGGACGGATTTGCGAGCCTCGAACGATCTTTCGTCTCGCGCTCGTCTGCGCTCCGCCCGATTGTGTTTTTCACGAACATAGGGATTCGCATCGCGCTCGTTGTAGGCTCGTTAATTACTTCCACACTTGAAATCGCGAGCAGCGAACGAATTCTCTTCGTTTGAGGCTCGGCTCGTGCTCGGTTCGCACAGCATAGACGCACCGTAAGTTTTTTATGTTATCCGACCAAAGGGAAATCATGGAAATGACGGTAAAGAAGGGCAGTAGATATAATAATGAGTATGTGGTAATGTTAAAGTGCGTCTACGCTACGCGAACCAAGCATGAGCCGAGCCGCTCCTCATTCGTCGTACGCGATGTCAAGAGTGGACTTACAACGAGCCTATAACACGAGCGCGATGCGAATCCCTGTATTCGTAAAAAAAATGTCTATTGGTGGAGCGCAGTTCAGCGCGATCCGAGCGCTCGATCGAGGCTCGTAAGTCCGTCTACGGTACGCAAATTCGTGCTCCGCGTATGTTCGGCTCGTGCTCCGTTTGCGTAGCATAGACGCACTTTAAGGTTTTATTGACATGTTTATAAGTTTTAGTTTTTCCGGCTAGAACTAGGCGCCTATTAGGCATTGTGCTCCCATTTATGCATGGTTAAAACTAGGTGTAGCCCAAACAAATAGGCTACATCTACATCTAGATATAGACAATCCTTTGTGGCTAAAATTAGGCGTAGAATCTTAATGATAGAATGATCTTTCTTTCTTTCTCTTTATTGGAAATGGAACAATTTATGATTTTGGAATATTTCTACCAATAGAAGTTGTTTCAATCTGAATTTGATTGCAACAAAGTTACGTAATCCCTGCACTGCATGTCTTGGATATGATTACACTAATTAGGGTGTCTAACATATAATATGCCACATTAAGTAAAAATTACCTAAAGGTGGGACCTAAAGAAGCGCAATGAAGTTAATTTTGTTCTTTGTAATCTACGGCACCAATTTTCGACCACCGACAATGCGCGCTGATTGGCTATGCCGAGAACACCCTAAACATTCAAATGCAGTGATTGGTCGGTACTTTTATTAATCAGTGCAAAAGCACTTACTAGTTGCGGAATTGGATTGCTTGTCATTACCACTCTAAAGAGATTTTTCCTCGACGGATTGTGCTTACTTAATGATACTCATGATTGAAAATGACGTCACGCGGGTCAAATTTCAGCCGACTGTAAGCAAAACATCAGCACGAGTGGAACCGCAAATTGCACATTTGATGCGCATCAGTCGTTGTTCGTTGTTGTTGTCACTGCGGTCTGTCACATACAAAACATAATTAGTTTATGTTTGTTTGTTGTTGAATAGCTACATTTACGCTATAGTAACCGCTTGCCATCAGACATTTGTTGATTTTCTTAAGTAGTATAAAAAAAACGAAAATTAAGCGCTCGTGGTGTAGCATGATTAGCCGTTCTTAATCGATCGGCAAAGTTAAGCTACGCCTGTCGTGGTCGGTACCTGGATGGGTGACCGCCTAGTGGTATTTCAAATCGAGCGTTTCCGTGCCTCGGAAGGCACGTAAAGCCGTTGGTCCCGGTTATCACTTAATTGTGATAGTCGTTAAGCTAGTTGGATGCCTCCTAGGCGGCTTCAAAAATTCCAACAGTAGGTTGACCACTAGCCTACCTCCACCAATCCGCGTGGGCACGCGTGGTAGAGTATCTGCCCAGTCCCTTTCACCCTGATTTGTGAAAGGAGGCCTGTGCTTTGCAGTGGGACATTATAGGCTGATGATGATGATAATGATAAAAAAAAAATGGCACTCGGAGACTGCCGCGGTAAAGCTATTGCATCAATGCCACCTAGAGGCGGGTTGCTGAACTAAAGAGACAAGCGTGATATTTCAAGTCATTAAAAGTTCTGCTATTCATCGATAAATGGCAAAACTAAAAAGTATCACCGCTGTGCCGGTCGGAGTGGGGGGTGTTAGGTTATTTTCGTTACGGAATTTCTAGATTCGGTCTCCACACTCAAGGCCCGCGATAGAAGCTATGCAATAGCTTAAAAATATGACCATAATTATAGTTTTTTAATGGCACCAAAAATCAATGACAGTGAAAACTATGATAAAATAATTCAATGGAAAATGGGAGTACCTATTATCTTTGTAATAAACAATAAATAAAAAAATAAGTATTAAAAAAATTAAGTGTCTTTCTTCATAACTAACTGTGCCTAGTTAAACGATAAATGGCAAATTTATTTGCATAACACATGGTAGGTACAATATTCATAGAGCATACATGCAAAAAAAACATACTGTATAGTAGCAACTACTATACAGGATGTTTTTTTTTCAAGCCAAGTCATAGAACAAAAGTTCTTGTTTACGATGCTATTTATACAGTCCTGCATGGTTGTTAGTGTTTTAGCAATAATCCTGTCTAGTTACTTAAGGGGCGCCATAATGCCTCGATTATGACGCCATAATGACGCTATTGTGTTAGTAGACTACCAAAACTGTAAAATGTCACAATTTTGAGACCACTGAAAATTCATTGGAACACAATTTGTAATAGCAGACTTGGCCCCTGGTCTTTGGAATACGTGCGGTAGCATCAGTGGCAGATAAGTATTTTTTCCATCGGTATTTGGTGCTACCACAGATTACATAATAAGGCAGATGGAGCGCGCGGAACACGGGAGTGAGGCCAAAAAAGCAAATACAAATTGAAAATATATACCCTGGTAGTCACTTTCGAATTTGTATTTGCTTTGTTAAACAACCTTTTTATAACAAAAAACACTTCTATATTAATAAAGCCCATCACAGACGTAGCTATAATATATATTATTATGCCAAGCTATAATATAAATTACAGTGCAGAATATATATTATAGCTGCGTGTGTGGTCACTCGAAGATTAGTATTGAAAATATATCGTAATATGCCTTGCTACGATTAATATTAATATATATTATAGCTACGTCTGTGATTGTGTGAAACTGAGGATAAACAAAGCAAATACAAACTGGAAAACAAATACCAGGTATCTGATTTTGAATTTGTATTTGCTTTTTTGGCTTCACTTTCGTGTTCTGCGCGCTCCATCTGCCTTATTCTGTAATCTGTGGGTGCTACCATCAGCTTTAAAATAGGTAAATAGTTTCTCTAAACAAATCACTCTCTCACTCTTTCTATATACAATCACAAACTATAACATAACGCGATGATAAATAACATAACAAACGCGTAAGCCTCATAACGACATAACGGTAATGATAATAAATGAACGAGGCCAAGCTAAAGCCTGGGCTTCAGGGAGTCTCGGGATTCAGGCTTTGAAGGGCGCAGGTAAAGATTGGGACATACGGACCTTATGTTTGGATAGTATTTTTTTGAGCAAAAAGCTCTCATATGGAATGGGTGATGCATTTTCAGCAGTGACAATTTGACTGAAATATACTTACGAAATCGCAGCCTAATAAAATTATTTTCACGGGGTGTTGTGTTCCTAAGGTCGCCAGAGCTCTATAAGGTGGTGCTGCCCTGACAGTGTGTGGTGACCAGCGGTGTAGTACATACCGTTTACCATAACTAATGTCTCTTCTGCTTGCCAGCACAGCGACTCCTACAACCCATTTTAAAACCCTTTCTGGTGGCTTGAGTGAAGCAAGCGGCTATAAACTACAGTAACCGCTTAACATGATTTAACCAATGGAGGTAACCGTGGTTTTCCTTATGGAGTACAGCATGGGGTTCTTCAAAAAGGGTGTGAAGAGATTTCTTCAGGGTCGGCAACGCGCGAGTGTTACCCCTGGTGTTGCAAGCGCCCATAAACTACGGTAACTGCTTACCATCAGGCGGGCCGTATGCTTGTTTGCCACCTCAGTGGTAGGTATAAAAAAAAACTTCAGGTGCCCAAGTCTGCTATTACAAATGTGTTCAAATGAACTATCAGTGTCAAAATGTCACATTTAACAGTTTTGGAAGTTAACTAACATGATCGATAGCGTCACAATGGCGCCATAATGGCTTTTGAATGATTTTCCACTGAAACTACAATCGTGCCACAATGATCTTTTAGCTGTCAGTTTTTGTACTAAAATTCTATTCATTAATTATGCGACCATTATGAATAAGTAGACTGCGCACATCGGCTCATGATAATCGAATTGCAATATGGTATCGTGTCAGTATGACATTTTGCCACCTCAGTAAAAAAGAAATACGATATGAAACACGGCATACCTACTTTTACTCTAAGCATCGATATATATTATCTTCTGTCTAGATACAAGACCACATCCTGAAAGTGGCCGCTTGGAAACTCAATAAAACAAAATTATGTCACTCATGAATGAATGTTCTACGTTCAAACGTGGACCTACTGAAACTGAAATAGCGACACCGTGGTCTTATTTCTTCGGCCGTTTTTACAGCTGTCACCCTTATTCCAGGGTAATACTATTTCGATTACTCTAAGTTATTTGATTGGGTACAGTAGAATATTTGCTACTTGTTTTTCTTTCTTTGAGTTTTGTTGGGTATATTATTTCATAGTCTTAACGTCTGTGTGTCTGACACAAAGACAAATTGGAGCTTTTCCGTAATAATCACCGTGAAGTCGCAGTGTCGTGCAAAATGACGTCAAATCGCTAGTATTGTAATTTTATTCGGCGCAGGATCATTTGATAGGGCTACATTTAATTTTGGAACTCGAAGACGTTTGCGGAGATTTGTTGATACATTTCCGTTGATTTTGATATTCATGAAATTCTTGATGGATAATTTATTGAATTTAAGGTCTATTGTTTATTTCTAAGCAAACTAAGTTTATTTACTAGTAGATTGAAAGGAAAAAGTTATCGTTTCGAAAAAAACATCCAAAATATGTGAAGGAGTTTCTTCTTATGGCAAATAGTTTCACTTACAAAAGTGAGTTCGAAAAAAACACAGCGTTTACAATACATAATGTATGGTGCGTCCATGCTACGCGAACTTGTGGATGTTACAACGAGCCTACAACGAGCGCGATGCGAATGCCTGTGTTCGTGAAAAAAACTGACTATCGGGCGGAGCGCAGTCGAGCGCGAGACGAATGCTCGTTCGAGGCTCGCAAGTCCGCCCACGCGCGAACAGCGAACGAATCCTGTTCGTTCCAGGCTGGGCTCGTGCTCGCTTCGCGTTGCATGGACGCAATCTTCATACTTGTAAAGGATAATACAACGTCACCCATATTTTACTATGATGTATGACCCGGCTCCCGTGACCTAGAGCAAGTTTAGCCGTAAACTGGAATTTTAAACAGCGAGCGGGGCATTAGCGCTTTTTAGGACACTGAGTGGAATTGCCCCTTTTTATGAAAATTTTATTCATATTGTTAATCTTAGCGCCTTTTTATGGCCTTAGTCGAGATGAAAATGTGAGCCAGAGGTCTGTGGTGTTTTTGTTGTTAAGGTTGGTACAATAGGTGGGGTTTTGAATCGGGGCGCATGTTTTTATGCATATATTATAGTCTTTATTTTCTGTGAGCGAACGAAAGGAAGACCTTACGCTAGATGGGACGATGACATTAAGAAAATAGCTGGCTGAAACTGGGTTAAAATAGCCCCATCTAGACAAGACTGGCAATCTTTCGAGGAGGCCTTTACCTGTAGAGGGGTTCTTGCAAGAGAAATCTAAAATTGAACCATCTTCAATTTTATTAGTATTTTTTTTTTTATTGTAAGTTTTTTTTGCAGGAAATAAAAAGGCTTTATTATTATTATTATTTTTTGTGAGCGCCAAAGAATCAACCAGGTGCTAGAAATACCTCTTGTATTGCAAGCATAGATCTACGGGCTACGGTAAACGCTTACCACCAGGCGGGCATTCATGAATAACGTTCAGTTTCCATAACAAAATTAATAATTTCACAAAGGGGCTGTATAAAGGTAATACTTGAAACAGGTTCTTATTATAATGTGAAAAAGCTTTTTTCTTTACATTTTTAATATAGTAAAGTGCAACTCAGAAAACGGACGCTTAGAACATAATGCCGGGACCATGTCGGGAGGTAAGCAAAAAGCTACGTACTTATAATATTATTATGCATTTTATACAATCAGTTGCTATTGCTTAAAGATTGTTATGAAAAATGAAATTGCGTGCAACAAAATATAAGCTAAACTAAGTCTATAATTAAGCTTTTGGTGAAGGAAAACATTGCATGGTGGTAGGGTACTTTGTAGTACCAACCTAACTGGCTACTGAATATTTAAATCGGTCGCCAAGTACCTTTCTGGTATGCTCCGACAGCTGCACATGAGATCCAGTTTCCTTCTAAGCTTTATGTGCTCACCGCCAAAAGGCCACATCATTACTGACCCTGGTGAGATTGCAATCCAAAACAAGACTAATATTAGTACAAAAAAAGCATTATAATCACCAGCCATTCAGATAAGGCATGTATATACATATACAAAGCCCTAATACATTTTTCAATCCAAAAAGTGAGTCAAAAAGATATAATTAATAATTGCACAATTATTGCGCAACTATTAAGTTTTAAAATTACACTGTCAACTCGCTACAAGCAAAAAGTCTATCCGGTTATAACATAGGTATTACCTGGGTATATCATACACGGTAATGTTCACACTGCACCGGTTATCCCGGTAATGTGATATTCGCTAATGGGTTGCATTACACTCATATTAATATTGCATTAAGCTGTTGACTTTTGGAATGATGTCTCTGTTATGAAGCTGTAGCAGAAACGTGTCTGTATATTGAAGATAGCAAAAAAAGGTTAGGATGTTTAATCCTTTGGATCGCGGTTAATAAAATAACAATGACATTAATTTGTTATTATAGGACGGGCGTCTCTCGCGAGAACCAACGGGTATCTCTGAATCGATGATTTTTACACAGATTTTTTGATCGTGTGTTTGTATGTTTGTTATGCAATAATAGGACTGTTTTACAAAAAATTTCAACCTGATGACAATGGGACCAAACGGGAAGTGTACCCTTCCAGACAAAAAAAGAATTTTCCAAATCGGTTAATAAATGACGGAGTTATGAGGTAACAAACATTTAAAAAAAACAACCGAATTGAGAACCTCCTCCTTTTTTTGAAGTCGGTTAAAAAACTACAGGACCCAAGAATGTAACTGTGATTATGATTAGACTTAAAAGCTTTTATATATTTTGCCTTACAGGTCCTATCTCAAGTACATTATTAGTAAAGACGGGTCCTTTTTGAGTAGCCTTTGTACTACAGTCCATGTGGATAAAGTTACGGACACAATCAAGTAACGTATAATTTTTATATAGGCCTGGAAGAGCCTGGAAGAGTGAATACTCTTAATGTCCTCTTACCATCCTCTAATCCTGGCTGTGCTTCTGATTCTTCCCAATATTCTCCAAAGGAGTAGGCCTATATATACCTAGTATAAGATTTAATCACTACTGACCTTAAATCCCTCATAAATTTAAATACTCATAAGCGTATTTTATTACCATCAAAAACCTAACGATTAAAATAACCAACTGAACAGTTTTCGGCGACTAAAATGAAACATTCAAAATAGTAATTATTTCGCCATAAAAACAGACTGAAATTAATTTTGAAACCATCTCTTTGTAGTGCTGAGATGAATTTTAAAACATTTTTTGGGGCTTAACTTCGTACTTTTAATGGAACTCCATTAGTTTACCGTTCGGCTTTCAGTATTCTGTTATTTTCATAATGCACTTGCAGTTAACTAATATTCTGTCTAGGTCTAGACTGGGTCATGAGGGTAGATAACCTGATTCTAGCTCTATTTGAAAAAGGGTGAATGTAGAAAAAAAGCTAATTGGATTGAAATCTTTTACGCAAAAAGCGTGAAGCGCTCGTGAAGTTAAGCTACCACCGTCGTGGTCGGTACCTGGATGGGTGACCGCCTAGTGGTACCTATTTCAAATCGAGCGTTTCCGTGCTTCGGAAGGCACGTTAAGCCGTTGGTCCCGGTTATCACTTAATTGTGATAGTCCTTAAGCTATTTGGAGACCTTCGAGGTGGCTTGAAAACTCCAACAGTAGGTTGACCAGTAGTTTGGCTAGCCTACCTCCACCGATCCGCAGTAGGCACGCGTGGTGGAGTATTTGCCCCTTCCCTTTCAGAAGATGGCCATTATAGGGTGATGATGATGATGATGAAGACGCAAAAA
This sequence comes from Achlya flavicornis, assembly GCA_947623365.1. Taxonomy (NCBI): domain Eukaryota; kingdom Metazoa; phylum Arthropoda; class Insecta; order Lepidoptera; family Drepanidae; genus Achlya; species Achlya flavicornis. The sequence continues at coordinate 1,966,403 of OX392468.1, read as the reverse complement.
GCAAGAACATTCATAGCGAAAATCGTAACAAAAATAAACAAATGTAAAAAAAAACATTATTTCAATTCAATTCCATCCACGTTTGTCTGCATTAAACTCCTTCAAAACTTCGCTTATTTTAAACAAAACAAAAAACAAAAACATCTCGCTCCTGCACTTGAATCTTTAATCTGTGCAAAAGTTGAACACCCTCGATCTAACTTAGCCGTCGCTCCGTTAATTATATCGACATCAATTTTGAACTTTATCCATTTTTTTGCAAACCACCGCTGGCCCTGAATAATAGAAGGCCACAAGTATACCTAATTAAAAGTTCGATGTACAATGCTGTTGGGGGACAACCCTAGCTTGGTGACGTCACGGCTTTTAGACTATACGACTTTGAATGACATCCAATGATGCGATACGATGAAGACCATTGATGGGCCGTCATTGGATGACATTCATTAATGGTGCTCATTACGATTACCACCAAAGATTCGCGATAGCCCCGCGGCTTAGTGGTAAGCTTATGCTATCGTCCAGCGATAAGCGAGAGAAGGATACAGACCACTTCAGATAAAATTCAAAATCATTTATTCAAATAGAAGGTCTATGTAGTCGCAGGCACTTATGAAAAGTCTGACTCTAAAAGTCTGACACCGGTCCGGAAGGTTGCATTTGCTGAGAAGAGCCGGCAATAAACTCAGCAATTACTCTTTTCGAATCAAGCTTAGATTCATTACGTAATATTTACATTCTAATCGCACTGCCTTAAAAATAAACCTAAAGGGAAACGGAGAGGTTAAAAAAAGATAGGCTAAAGGATAGGTTGAACACTATGCAAAAGAGGGATGAAAGATGCAACCCATACAAATAATGCTGGACGGCTTCCTAGTATCTAGGCTATATAGAAACAGAAACACTGATAACAGTATCTCATCATTGTGAAAACTCATGTGCCAAAAGAAACATTACCGTGCGAAAAAAAAGAGTACCTACTTAAACGCGTAGAAGGTATTTTTTGGGTACCTTTCAATATAACTGTAAAAATAATTTCCTAAGCAATAATAGTATAGTTTAAACAGCCCGGGTGCAAGCTTTGCGGGGTGGTGGCGACAAGCCATAAATTTGAATGGTCAAGTGAGTTTGGACATGGCGCAGGGGTCGCCAACATTTTTATTTCGGTACATTTCCCTTGTTTCGTATTAAAGGGTTCTTCAGAAGAATGTAAAGGTTGTTCTTATTTTTATGAGTAGATGAGAGTACTATTATTTTCGTAATATTGCTTCACACCTGTTAACTATAAGAGTAAAGGACATTGGGTCATGTTATATGAAACGCGTCCCCAGAATGTAGCACTATGAGCTATAGTGGAGATTGTTGGCCACATCGAGGGCATCATTTCATTGTATGACACCAAGTCTGGATTCCATGGGAAAAAAAAGATATTGACGGTTAAAGCAGACAAAATAATGTGTAACTTTGTTACCGTCCCGCAGTATTTGTATAACTTTTCTGGTTTAAAAGTATTATATATGCTAATCCAGAGTTTAATCTATCTTTGTGCTAAGTTTCACCCACATCTGATAAGCCATTTCGGCGTAATTTAATAACAAACGTCGATAAAAACATAAGCATTTTTACTACTAGGATAAGGTAAAGATCTAAATATTATTATTTCTTTTTTATTTGGCACAGCAAATAATGACACACTCATATTACCTACCTACTATATGACATTTTGTTTAATTGCCGTTCTTTAAGTGTAATCAGCCCCATGGGCAATGACTGACTAGATTATGGTAAATAGCAAAACACAATAAAAAAGAAAACTTGAAGATGACTATAAAAACTGAATATGGTTTAAAATATGAATTTTGTTAGTGAACCTTATCGTTAATGATAACCGAAGATGTACATAAAGTAGGTACCTACTTTGTTTCCCGGGAACATATGTAAAATCCCGAGGTACAAATAGTACTTTAACGTTATTAATGCGAAAGATAGTTTTTTTTAATACCACTAAGGCAGCAAACAAGCATACGCCTGATGGTAAGCGGTTACCGTAGCCTATATATACGCTTGTAACACCTAGGGTACCACTCGCGCGTTGCTGACCCTGCAAAAATCTCTTCACACCTTAGGTAGGGCGCTCATTCTACAGCCTGAGCGTCCGCGGTAGTGAGCTCCATTGAAACCGCACAGTACGAAACTATTTCGGGTTCAATGCGTGAGGTTAGACTCCCCGTCAATGGCGAGAGTTAGAAGTGGTAGAAGGTAGCCGTGGGCATCAGGTTTAGGCAACATTCTTTAGAACACTGTCCGTTGTACAAGTTATAGAACACACATAAGGAGGCAGAGTCTCTCCTCAGACTAACGGGCGCTAAACCGCTTGTGAGCTCGGGATCGTCGACAATTGTAATGGGTTGTCGCTGAACCGAGTCCAAAGGCCCAAGCTGGTATCCGGCCCATAGATGACAGCAGTACTCCATATGAGGCCGGACTTGCGACTTATAAAGTTGCAGTATTTTCCCCGATTTGAAGTACTGCCTCGCTCTATTGAGCACTCCGAGCCTTTTAGATGCCAGCTTATCCTTGTCTTCTAAGTGACTATATACGGAACAGCATGTGTCGCTAGAAATATCGACGCCAGGGATCCCGATGCTTTGACTGATGTTTAAGGTAGTGTTCTGAATTAGGGCCACACTATAGGGGTTTTCTTCGGGTTAGTATGTCTTATGTTACGTTTTCTAGCTAAGTTAGGTTGATATCAATTAAAATGAGCACACATGGCAGCATACAGCCTACACATGGAAATGCAATACTATTTTCTCAGGAACACAGGCGAAGCTACGAGGCACAGCTAGTACTTTAATATGATAAATGCGAGAGTAGATCTGTCCGTTTGTTATGTTTTCACAGCTATGTTACTGGACCGATATCGATAAATATTAGCAGACAGATAGCATGGAACCTCGAAATTGATATACAGTACTTTTTGTCTTAAAAACGCGGTTGGTATCGCTTGTATTGAGTATTCTATGCCGCAGGGCAGAGCTAATAATAACAAAAAACCATCATTACCAAGGAACATTTTTGTAACTTCAAATGTGAATATCTTTTTTCTCCCATGGAATTCAGACTTGCTGTCATAGAATAAAATAATCTGCTTGACGAGACCTACAATTACCACTATAGCTCATCGTGCTACAGTCTGGGGACGTTTTTACCCATTCTTCTTTGAGCTTTATAATTGCCCTTCTGGTGCCTTAATTAAATAAATGGCTTTGACTTTGGCTTTGAATTAAAAAGCGCAAAATATATGTTTTTTTAATCTACAGTTAACTTTTGTGTCTTCATAAACATGAATTATTTTCATCAAAATCAACAAGACATGTATTCAGTTTAAGCCCTGGTAAGGCACACGGTTCGAAATACACTTAAGCTGAGAAGACTCTGGCAAGAATGCAGCAAATTCACAACTAAAATTCTTGTAGAATATAATGATAGAACTCCTCAATCAAGTCTCACAAAATCAAAATAATTGAAAACGTAGCCAAATGTTCCCAACTCATATGAGAGTCAGACTGTGGTCGCGACGCCCGGAGCTGTTATATCATGCACAAGTCGATTCACACCCTCCCAGCTCCACAGTACACCAGACAGATCTATAAATACAGATTAGCACAACCCTATACAAGTTGAGGTTATTAGTTCCACACCAGAAATAGATTAAAGACTCTTTTTTTTACCTATTCAATTAAATGAACTTGCAAAAGTTACAGATACAGAATTGTCTAATGTCTCTGGATTAGACTGGCACAGGATTTGCCAATTTCAATGAGTCTCAAGAAACGATTCGGATAATTATGACCAGGCGCATGTATTACCTAAGACCGAATATAATATAATATATTTTTGATATAAGTCCGACAGCTGCATTTGATATGCACTTGGCCACTTTGTCAATGAATTTCTGTGACCCAGAAACGGACGTGTATCGTAAATAAATGTATTTGGAATATTTTGGGGGTAATTTTAGGGGGACAAATTAGAAAATTTTAAAAAGTTTTGCTAACTGTACCGTGTGATATATCAAATGAAAGGGCTTGTTGTGAAGGTCAAAAATATTTTTTTTATAATTTTAAAATTCTTAATGGTATTATAGGAAGTAGATGAAAAATGACCATTCCCACAACTTATCTCGTAAACTACAAGACCTTAAATTTAGAAAAAAATACAGAATTTAATTCTTTGCTTATAGATTACAGTAAAACCAATAAGAAGTTAATGGTCTTCACACTTTATGGTTAATCTTTCAATAACGTGCGTACAAACTTACATTTGCAGTAGAATATGTATATTTTCAGTATGGGAGAACATGTTTTTCAACTACAATATTAAGTTTGTACGGAACCCTCTCGACGCGAGTCCAACTCGCATTTGTATGGTTTAATTAATCCTTTAGCAATTAAAAAATTTTCAACCATAGGAACCTATCTATATTTGGTGGTCACACGATTATCAAAACTGCATCGAACTAAACGTTACACTCGAACATTTCAGAATTCTTTCTCCAAAAACAGTCTAAACCTCGCACGTAAAGACTCGTCTCCCACCAAACCAGCACGGAATGAATGACAGTAAAGGAGGGCTGCAGCAAATTGCATAGTCACTCACTCAGTGCGGGTACAAAGCAAAATGCGAGCTGTCATCCATTTTAAAATCTGTCGCAAATGCTGATGCCTTCGCAGACTGTAAACTTGGAGAATATTTCATTATTTTACCGCAAGTGAAAACTCGAATGCTTTTTTTTCCCTCTTGTTTATCAACGCCCAGCATTATGCTGACTTTGGACCTTTTTGTGGCAATGTTAACCTTTAAATATTATTTTTTAACGTTAATCCATTTTTAGTTAATATTATTTTTAGTACATACATCTGTTTTTTTTTGATGATGATGATGTGTTTCATAACATGGATAAGTAAGATAAGTAATACAACAATTAGCTTATAACTATTTATTGAAGTATTTTTAATGTATTTATTTTTGGTTCATAGTTTCTTATTCACGCGCAGGAACACGACATAAATTATTTGGCTGCAGTATTCTGTAAGTTGGAGGCTCTTCAATAGCTGCTCTTTGCCTACTTGCATATAACTGCTCTACATCTCTCTCTCTTCTATCAAAATATAGTCAAATTCAACAAGTTCCCAGTCACCGCAGTCGCAGCGAGTTGGCAAGGTTCCTATGATTTATGGAACGGTACAAATGGGTTACGGTGACAGCGGACGTACGCCGATGACATTCAACACCGCAATTATGCACATTGCATTACTAGGTTTTAGATCGGTTGGGATTTTGCTTTTAGTATCATTTACCTGGTTTTTTCTTAAGCTGGATACATATGATAGTGCATGATGGTTTAGTTTCAGTTGCATCATGATGGTGTTTGTATTAAACCTCCACCATATTCCCAAGGTCGTTAGTCAATCCATCCTTTTCTGTGCTTTCCTTGTCAGGGAAAGGTCCCTGACAAGGAAAAGGATAAGGATTGTCGGATAAGGATCCGGGGCTATATCGAATTAATCATTTTTGATCTTTAGTTCCCAGAATGTGGTTACCACTTGAAGGTCTTTCTCCCCTTATTTTATCAGTTCTGTTGTCTATTTGGTAAAAATAAAGTTTAAATCGTTCTTAAATAATAAATAACAAATATGTAATAATAAATTATCTGGCTATCCAAAGAGGAAACGCTGCCAGCCTTCTGGGAACCTTGCCGTTAATCGGAAGCAGCGGCAGGCTTGAGGAAATTTTCTATATATAGACTATATTTTGTAAATATAGATTGTATTTTGTACATATTTGTTGTTAATAAATATATGCGTATCACTTAGAAATTAAGAATATTACCATTTTATTTCAAAATGTTAAAAAGCTAATATAAAAGGCATTATGAACTGCAAAACTTTTCATGAATCTAAAAATTGCTGCTAGTTTTAGGCTAAACATGAGTCGGGCCTTTACCGTTTAGTGTGCCGACCGCAAGCTAATACGTGCAGCTTGTGCTTTTAGCCTGGTTACGAGCTTTTAGCAAAAATACCCTTGTCGGCACATGAGTGCCGGATTTTACTCGATTATTTGATACATTGTTGGAACGTGCAATTAAGGTTTGACTTATTAATTCCATCGACAGTAGATAGGTATAGTGTCTATATGTGATTCCTAAATTCAGGATTTTCATTTTACCAAATCTCTAGTTTTTTTTTTATGTTGTCTGTCTGTCTATATGTTTATTTGTCTTTTACCCAATTCAATGAACATGTCTTTTTCACTGGTGCCAACGGGACCCTTTTACTAAGATTCCGCTGACCATCCATCTGTCCGTCCATCCGTCTGTCGGTCAGTGGGCTGTATGTATCTATATCATGAACCGTAATAGATAGACAGTTGAAATTTTCACAGAATGTGTTACTATTGCCACTATAACAACAAATAATAAAAGGTTTGGAAGCCCTAATAGATTATCATAAATCGGAATATATTGCTATTACCTACTTTCATTCATACGTGTCGAATTAATAATCTCATTCTTTTGTATTCGTTAAAAATGAAAAAAAAAATGGGGTTCAAAAAGGGTGTGAAGAGATTTCTTCAGGGTCGGCAATGCGCGAGTGATAGTGGTGTTGCAAGCGTCCATAGGCTACGGAAACTGCTTACAATCAGGCGGGCCGTATGCTTAATTGCCACTTTAGTGGTATAAAAAAAAAGGTGATATAAGAAACGTATTTACAGAATCCTTAGTGTGAGAGTCCGACTCGCATTTGGCCGGCTTTTTTATAAAGAGAACAAAAATTCCCCATCTGCATCAAGTGACGAATCGGCTACACACTTTTAAAACACTTCTCACAATAAAGTCTGGAAGCAGATCTCTATAAAACGTCCTCACGTACTTTAGAGGACACATGACTACCCAGAGTACCCAGTACCCCGTGAAGGACGGTGAAGATCCCAGTCATTACGGCATATGGACGAACTACGCATACAAAAGTAGCCTTTTTCTATTTTTTTTCTAGACTTGGAAATTTTATAAAGTTTCCTTTTGGGTTTTAGTGAAAAGTAGTTGAACCGTCCGACGAAAAAGGGTCAAAGGTTGTGGTCAGACGTTCGGCGAATAGTGAGTGGAAGATAGTTGGCGAATATTTTACATGGTTTATTAAAATTATAAAACTATTTTATCAAAATTGTTTGAAAATTCTGAGAAAAAACCGCTTTCGGGAAGTAAGTATACCTATTTTACTAATAGCATGATAAGCCGTTCTTAATCGACCGGCAAGTTAAGCTACCACAGTCGTGGTCGGTACCTGGATGGTTGACCCGTGCGTCGGAAAGCAAGTAAAGCAGTTGGTCCCGGTTATCACTTAATTGTAATAGTCGTTAAGCTAGTTGGAGGCCTTCTAGGCGGCTTGAAAACTCCAACAGTAGGTTGACCACTAGCCTACCTCCACCAATCCGCAGTGGGCACGCGGTGGAGTATCGCCCGGTCCCTTTCACCCTCATTTGTGAAAGGAGGCCTGTGCTCAGCAGTGAGACATTATAGGCTGATGATGATGACATATTGATAAAAGTTTGTCCAATCTGTATAATAAGAATAAATATACTGGGACATTCCTCAAACACGGTTATCTGATCCCAAACTAAGCAGAGCTTGAACTATGGAAACCAGATAACTGATATAATACATATAATATTTTTTTTGTAAATACATACTTAATATACATAATTATTCCAGACTCAGGACATGCAGACATACGCATACAAATGCATGTCCTGATGGGAATCGAGCCCACGACCCAACCAAGCCAACAGGCCCATCGAATTATTAGTGGATTAGGGTAGTTAACGTTATTTTTCCTTCAGTTTCCGCTGACACCCACTCGATATTAAACCCGAACAACTAAACAGCTATTTCTATCCCAAGCCAACGCTTAAATTCAGTTTTTAATACCTGGCTTTGTGTAAGCTGCGCTCAGCTAAGCTTGGGAAACAAGTCATGAAATCTTAAGATTAAGTGCGAGCCCGTCTTTATCTCATAGGGGCAGCGGACAGTGGGAATTCTACTTGGATTTTCTTATTCGCTCGATTAGACAGTTTTAAGTTAGATTAGCTTTAAATAAATGTGGTAGGAAATGGTGGAATTTTTGTGGAAAAGGAGTTTTGCTACTTTGTCCGCGTGAAATTACGATTTTAAGTCTCCCATGGTGTGCAAGAAAAGTGAGTTTGTTTGTATTTTCATCTAGATGTAAGGAAGCAAGAAATCAGCTTAATTTATATATTGGGATTGTTATAATAGCTAAGTACCTCCACCTTACAGAATACCGCAGCCAAATAACTTTATGTTGTAAGTTTTCCAAAATACATTTTTCTAGCTGTCCCCCGCGATTTCAACCTCGTTCCCCGGGATTAAAAGTAGCCTATGTCCTTCTCCATACCATAGGCTATCTGCATGCCAAATTTCATGATGGTCGGCTAAACGTAACAAACAAACGCACATTAAAATTTACATTTTGCGAGAGGTAGAGCGTAGCGTTTATTCGCTCAAAGAGAAGCTCGACTGGGGAAGTAACTCCACCTTACAGAATACCGCAGCCAAATAACTTTATGTTGTGCAAAGTTGTGTTCCTGCGCGTGAGCAAGGTTGCCAGAGCTCATAGGGGAGGGAGGAAAGGTCGGTAACGCGTGAGCGATGCTTCGTGTGTGGCAAGCGTCCATATGGCTACGGTAACCGCTCACCATCAGGCGGGCCGTATGCCTACTAAGATTATGACTAGGGTTTCGTTCCCGGGTCCCGGGAATCGGGAATTCCCGGGAAATACGTCGTTCCCGAAGTCGGGATATTTTTTGCGATTTCCCGGGAATTCCCGGGAATTTCTTTATGAGATTGAATGCTCTAAAACACTGCAAATATTGGTCAAAATTAACCAAAAACCTTTGAAACACAAAGATGTTGCATACGATATTAAAACAAATGTCGATATCCACCGAAATCGAACGAACTGAACTACAAGCTTATGAGAAATCGCTGAAAGGAACTGTAGGAAGTGTGTATTTGTGGAGTTTTTTTTTTTTTTTTATACAACTTAGTCGATAAACAAGCATACGGCCCGCCTGATGGTAAGCGGTTACCATAGCCATATAGACTCTTGCAACACACGAAGCATAGCTCACGCGTTATCGACCTATCCCCCCTCCCCTATGAGCTCTGGCAACCTTGCTCACGCGCAGGAACACAACTTTGCACAACATAAAGTTATTTGGCTGCGGTATTCTGTAAGGTGGAGTTACTTCCCCAGTCGAGCTTCTCTTTGAGCGAATAAATGCTATGCTCTACCTCTCTTAAAAACGATAACTTTTATTTTCTTAGAAAAATTTCAAATTCTCCGAAAATACCCATAAAAACATGTTTGTTTGTAACATGTTTGTAACCTATCAAAAGTCAAGTAAAATACGTAATTTACTACCTATTTGTGTCTCACACACAAACATAAGTAGAAAATTATAAATAATAATATAGGTCATACATAGTTACTATGGGTAGTTTCTAAACTGCCGATTTTAGAGAAAATCTCTGAATGCGCGTAATTTTGAAGAAAAGAAAGAAATGAAAGTTACGTTAATATATTTTTTTAATATATATTTTTGGAGATAAAGCTTATCAGCGTTTTTGTCAAAGTCAAGTAAAGCACATCATCATATCAGCCTAAGGATGTCCGCTGCTGAACAAAGACCTCCCCCATTAACTTCAACTTCGAACGGATTTGGGCCGCTTGCATCCAGCGGCACCCAGCGACTCTGACCAGGTCGTCGATCCATCTGGTGGGAGGTCGTCCCAGTACAGTACAGTACAGGAGTACGTGGTCGCCTCTCGCGTCGTCTTCGAGCGATGTGGCCTGCCCATTGCTATCACATCACCTTACTATCACTAAGATCTATATCGGTAATTATTGTTCTCCTACGAATGTCGTCGAATACGAATTAGTAAATTTTTTTTTCAACACATGCTCGTAATTTCACATTTATTGCACCGTTATAGGTATAATCCCGATTATGTAAGTTTGTAACTCAATGCTCTTGATATCTGCGTAGACGAAGCATTCTTAATTTAAATGGTTAAAGCAGTTTTGCTGTCAAAAAATGAACTTGCGCGCCATATTTATTGTCGTTCTCATTGACTATTATTAAAAAATCTAGTGAAAATAATATAAGTTTGTTTTTTTCCTCACGAAAGTGTTGAAAAACGTCGTATGACACGCGTGTGCATTGATCATTACACTCTCGCGGGTTCCTTTGCTTAATAGGTACCGTCTCGTGTGATTACCGACTTTGCACACGTCTCATAATGTACTATTATTTACTTCTGAGACAAATAAATTGCTAATTTAATTAAATAACGTGGTTTACTTGACTTTATATACGTTAAAATAACAAAACTAACAACTTTTAAAATTTCCCGGGAATCGGGAATTCTCGGGAAGTCATTTTTTTCATTCCCGGGTCCCGGGAATGGAAAAAGGTCGGGAAAAACGAAACCCTAATTATGACCTACGTTTCATTCGAGATATGGGTAAAAACGCAGAGCGAAAATTAGTCGTTAATCTGGTGATGACGATTTTGTTAACTATGTTTGATATTAAACTGAAATGACTTAAGTACAGCCTGAGTTTGATCAATAGGAAATATTTACACTGAACATGTTTGATTTATCTTGTAAAGATTTTTAACTATAAAAACACATTGTACTCGCAGCGCACTGTCAGCATTTCCTTACAACATTGTTAAGACTGCCCGCAGACGCTACTTTGAATTAATGAGCACAGATCGCTCGCCCGCGGCTAGCCTTAATTAATATCTAATGAACGCGCTCCCGGTTGTTTAAAAAAATCTCCGATACTTCACTTTGCTGAGTAAAGTGAACCATTTACTCAGAAAGGGGTTTTCTGTAGTGAGTTCCTGTAGTATATCTATACTGAACTAGCTTTCAGAGCATAGCACTTTGAGCTCGAAGAGCAGCTCGACTGGGAAAGTACCACCACCTTACAGAATACCGCAGCCATTCCGCTTTTTTTTTTTTTTTTTATATATAACACCCGTGGCCTCTCAAGCGTCCATAAGTCTACAATAACCGCTTACCAGAATGCTTGTTTCCCGACTTAAGTCGTAAAAAAGGTGCTATGCTATCCATTACAGAAAACTCAAACGCATTGTGTTATTCGAACTCTTGATAGACATTATAGAGTCCTTATTTATGGTTCAAAATATTATCTAAGTCACCAACCTTAAAAACCAACTAGATTCACAAGCAGAGCCCCTGTATTTCTTAAAAAGAAAAACATTTAATCTTATTCTAATCGCGCCCATTTCCACGAACGTCGCTCAAGCACTGAGTAAACAACCTCGGATCCCGTCTCCACTCGACATCCCGCCGGATGAGTGAACTTTTTTCATTCCGCCACTCCTAGTGTTGCCACTTCAATTACTTTTTTCGGCCGCCTCGGCTGAAATATTCGCCTCTGCGAAGACTTTTCCATAAGGTCATTGGAAATGTAAGTGTTTTTGAAATCTGGCTATCAATCAAGTGGTTAGTTTGTTGTGATGTTTGCGGAGTTTGCGGAGTTTGCAGTAATGTTGATTATGGTTTTATTAGTTTTTATAAAAGTGATTAATCATTTACAGTGGTCCCCAACTGATAAGGCGCGTCGTGGATCTTCTTTCGCACAGAAAAGAAAGTATGGCCCCAAGATTAACGAAAGAATGCTTAAAACTTACAATCAACCTTAGATCACTACTATAAGGTTCATAATACACTGCAGCTGTTAGTTCCGTCTCACTCGCAAGTCACGCCCCTCCGCACACATGGTGGCAGCTGTCGACCAATAGCATTTCCGGCGCTTTGAAAATGTGTCTTCTGCGCAGGTACGCCATAGGTAAGCCATATTAGTTGGGTACACAGTATTACTATCTACAATATACAATAGTATTACTATATACAATAGTAAAACTGTGGTACTACTGTACCACCTTACTCATAAAGCGCTATTTAACTAATATACTGTTTTGAGAGAGGTAGAGCATAGCGTCTATTCGCTAAAAGAGCAGCTTGACTGGGGAAGTACCTCCACCTTACAGTATACCGCAGCCAAATAACTTTATGTTGTGTAAAGTTGTGTTCCTGCGCGTGAGTAAGGTCGCCAGAGCTCATAGGGGAGGGGGGAAAGGTCGGTAACGCGTGAGCGATAATTTTGTGTTGCAAGCGTCCATATGGCTACGGTAACCGCTTACCATCAGGTGGGCCGTATGCTTGTTTACCGACTTAGTTGTATAAAAAAAAAAAAAAAAAAATGGTCACTTAAATAATGTCACATTATTTGACAATGACAATAGAGTGACGTTATTTACATGACCTTATAAACAGTATCTTAGTTAAATAACGTTTTATGAGTAAGGAGGTTATATTGACCTCTAATGTCATCAAAATCAAGGTATCCTTTCCTGAAGTGTAGTGCATGGAACCGTCTGAGTGCCAGTCGGACTAGCACACGAAGGGTTCCGTAAAGGCTTGTATGGGGGCCACATACATTTTTATTAATTGTGGTTATAGCAGCAATAGAAAAACACATTTTCTATGAAAATGTCTACGTCTACCTATAATGTTTCATAAGATACAGCCCACAGATAGACGGACGGACGGATACATGTAGGGTAGGACGGCGGAGGTTTAGTAATATTATGATTATGATATCAATAAACCTAAACTGGATTTTGTCATAAAATTTAAATCTGCATCATTTTTTCAACCCACACCAACAGCCAGTAATTTCTTACAAATTGTCAAAAATTACAATCGCGCTCGTTCGACGCTCGCAACCCCGTCCACGCTACACGAGCGTAGCGTTATATTCTCTTTGGCTACACGAATCGTGCTCGCAGTGTGCTCGTTCGTGGCTCGGCTCGTGCTCGGTTCGCCAAGCATGGACGCACCATAACAAAACGGGTCAACCCTTCGCATTTTTGGTTCAAATATAGAATATCTTTATAAACCAGCCGTTTTACTATTCCAGAAAAATAACTACTACCGTATGGGTAAAAGCCGATATAATTTAAAAGCCTGAAAACTACCCGTAAACTTCACGAGGCAACTGAACTCTCATCCAATCCTCGTAAACACTTTGTCGACTTCAAAAACTAGAATCCTCGATTTATCGTGCGGAACACAAAGGGTGGGCATTTGGTGGCATCTTAAACTTTACAAACCACGTGGTACCTGGGATTTTTATAGAAATATGTGTGCGAGGCAGGATGCATATAGCCCGGGGATGTCTTGGCTCATTTATACACGGGGAATAAACTTTGAAAGGTACAGATCTGGCCTTTTAATTTTTTTATCCCACTTGGATCTACTACACATTGTAAATGTGAAAGTTTCAAGAAACATAAAATACCTATATTTAGGAAAATATAACATACTAATTTTCCGAAAGACAGTATACCCACGTTCAGGTAAAACCGTGTTCAGAAACTAGTATAAAATACACAATATGAAGCGCTCGTGGTGTAGCACGACTAGCCGAATAATCGATCGACAAAGTTAAGCTACGTCTGTCGTGGTCGGTACCTGGATGGGTGTACGCCTAGTGGTATTTCAAATCGACCGTTTCCGTGCTTCGGAAGGCACGTAAAGCCGTTGGTCCCAGTTATCACTTAATTGCTCGTTAGCTAAGTCGTTAAGCTAGTTGGAGGCTTTCCATGCGGTTTGAAAACTCCAACAGTAGGTTGACCACTAGCCTACCTCCACCAATCCGCAGTGGGCACGCGTGGTGGAGTATCGCCCGGTCCCTTTCACCCTCATTTGTGAAAGGAGGCCTGTGCTCAGCAGTGGGACATTATAGTCTGATGATGATGATGAGGATGGTAAAATACACACTAGAAGAGATAATTGTTGGTAAAAAGAGTTATTTTCATACCTCTTGGTCCTAAAGTTCATAAAACAGGAAAAAACACTAATTAGTTTAGATTAATTTTAACATAATGTATTTTGTTTCTAATAATTATTAATGTTCGTATCTAGTTCATACTTGACTCTACGTACAAATAAGCAGACTGTTTTGTGTGAGTAGCGAAGTTGCAAAACGTGCTCTCACTGCCCATATTTTGCACGTCAAGCTACACTTAGAGCTGCTGTACACAATCCATATTGTGCATATGCACACCATACGCATTGAGCATATGTTTTAGTTGCATACTTTATGAGTTATTAATTATTTTACTTTAATTTTCAGAGTTGGTTTTGATGGCGGCGCGGTGGGCGGTGAGCTTTTACCCTAACGAATTAGCTTGGCCATCTAAAGTGGAAACGCTGCGAACCTTCTTTGAACCTTGCCAAAGATGGGCAGCAGGAGAAGCCTCGAGGAAATTTTATGTACTTGCTTTGTAATGCGAATGTGAATTTGTTTGTTTCTTTGTCACGCTTTCACGCCTCAACTACTCAACCGATCATTATAAATTTGGCATACATATAGCTTATGGTATGGAGAAGAATATAGGCTTTTTTATCCCGGGATCGCGGGTGAAGCCGCGTGGATCAACTAGTTGTTTAATAGGTATTATACCTTTGTCAACTGTTTACCTCTGGTATCCCTGGAGATTTCGTGGCAGAACTGCAAGGGCTTCTAAACAAAAAACTAATAAAATTCTCAATTAGGTAGTAAAATAAGCAGTTGAGTATCGTCTACTCTAAGTAAATCGACTTATATTGAATCAAAAGGGATATAAATATCAAAGGAAAATTTATATATTCCAATAAATTTTATATAAACTCTCTCAAGCATATTAGTGTTGATATATTGATATCACGACTTGAGACTTCTATGATATAGAGCCTTTTATGTTCAGAAAACTTTCTATTTACGTAGAACTGTGTAAGGCGGGCATTAGTTTGAAAGATTCTGAAGAAGCAACTATTACTTTGATTGTATCTTTTCTCACGTGTAACGTTAGAAAGTTCAGCCATGATGAAAGACCCAATTTGCATACGAATATCCATTTTGGTTGAAATTTATAATTTCTCTTTTGCGAAATTTTGAGATACGTAATTGCACAGTCTAGACTTTGTGCTAAGTTGTAACATAAAAGGAAACTCGTTGGGATACAATGAACTTGTCAATTAACTTATAGACTGATGAACTAAAATATAAAGAGCTTCCAAAGCTTTACAAAAAGGTTTTTTTTTTCTTTTTATGAATTTTATGTTTCAGTTAACATTTACAAAGACTATTGCATTACAATAGGTTTTATGATTTTGAACGTGGTATAAAAAAGTCATTATTTGTTAAAGTGGAATTAACCAACTTCAAAAAAAGGAGGAGGTTCTCAATTCGGTTGCTTTTTTAATGTTTGTTACCTCATAACTCCGACATTTATTAACCGATTTGGAAAATTATCTGGATGGGTACACTTCCCGTTTGGTCCCATGACAATGGGATCAGGATTTGATCACTTCTTAGTGTACTTTGAAGTCGGTTTAAGTTTTTTGTAAATCAGTCCAATTATTTTACATAAGTTGTCTCGAGAATGCGAGTAACAACTTTAATGAAATGAAATGAAATGAAATGAAATGAAATTGTATTTGCATGAACATGGTACATAAAATGGATCTTAAAATTATACATAGCTCTGCATATTCTGCTATGAATTTAGCGTGCAAAAAAATATATATATATCTGTAAAGAAAATCCAAAGAATTTATAATACTTACAATTAAAACATTCCAATAATACTGCAATAATTGTCCTATTCAAAATAATAAATTAAATGTCACAATGTATTCATTCCAAATTCTTATCATTAATAAATTCATTCACACTATAATAATTCTTTGTCAACAATAAATCAAACACTCACAATCTTTAAAAACTAGTTATGCATAATTTTAAAACTAAAATTGTTTATTATAGTTGTGAATTCATATTTACACATTTTTAAAGTTGTATTTATAAATACTAAATGTCTCTCTAAGTTATTTATTCGCTAGCTTCTTATTTATGATCCGTGGGATCTAAACTTGAACACCACAGGAGCTTAATGTTATTTTAACGATTTCGTACATTTTGAATAAGGGTTTTGACATACAAACTCTTTTCGGATGATTCATATACATTATAAACATATTAAATAATTAGTAGATACGTATTATTTGTAAAAATCTTCTAAAGACTACTTACTTACCTACTTAACTAATCAATCCCCAAGGTCACTTTGGCCTTTGGGAAAGGTTCCCATAAGGCTGGCCACATTTCCTCGTTGGATAGCAATTCCTATCCGTTGACCGAGGAAGTAGCCAGCCCTGTGGTCAGCCGTATTCCCAACAATAATTTGTATATAAAACTCAGTGAAAGATGCTTAGATTTGTGAGAAAAACAATAAAGGGTACTTATGATACTTAGTGCTAAGAAAAATATTGTTTAGTGTTTACCTATAAACATATTTTCACACACTATTGATGTGTTTTTTTCCTTTTTATTTCTTTTTTTGTATAACTTTTAGTTCCCCAAGACAATGAATAATCTCTATATATAAAAATGAATCCCTATTTCGCTTTGTCACGCCATAACTTGAGAAGGACTTTACCGATTTCATTCATCTTTTTTTCTGGTTTTCTAATACTTTGGGGATTAACATTACAAAACGGGACAAAAATTAAGAAAGTCGCGTAGAGAATTTAAGAAAACTTAACGGTAGGGTAGGGTTGGATATCTCTCGGGTACGCAGGTGAAACCGTGGGGCGCAACTATTGTATAATATTTCAAAAAGCGTTTATTTTCTTTGGCTTCTTTATCACTCCTCTCTCTGAGAGTGAGTCTCTGTCTCAGACTGACTCTTCGATAAAAGTGAGCATGCAGGGATTCTACAAGGGTTTGAAGAGATTTTTCGAGATCTGCAAAGAACGAATGAATCAACAATGAACAAAAAAAGATTCAGATATATTGTGAACATAGCATAGCATAGCATAAACAAAGGCCACTTGAAGCTCGTTACTTTACACATCCAAAGATACTAAAATAACTTAAAATAAAGCCTCCCAAAGAAGCCGTGTGGAAATGCAAATGTGAAAGCTAAAGGAAGATTCAGCACGTGTGCCGTGCGTCACACGCCACCGGAGCGTGACGGACACGACACGTGACGACGACGGAGCGCGATGCGCGGGCGGGCGTGTAGGGCGGCATCTTGCTACCCAACCGATTTAAACTAAAGGATAAAAGAAAGATATTATAATTTTAAAATTAGAATTTCGAAAAAAGTTTGAGAGAAGTAGATTTGAATTTCGAAAAACGTTGGAGAGGAACGTAAACACTTCCTTCTTGGTCGCCAACCGGCGGGTATCGGCCGTTGCTCTTCAGAGTTAGTGAAAATATTTCTTCTGAATTTGGATACAAGAAAATGTTACCGCATTTAAGCCTTTAAGTACCTAAATATTACGCGTATTTAGGCTCAACATGAATATCCGTATTTCAGCATTCATCTCCGAAACAGACAATGAACAAGCGCTTATAAGATTAGACGGACGCTTCCTTCATTATATTTTAATAAAATATATTTCATATTCGCAGATGTCTCATCACTCGTCAAGTACATGCTCGCAATATTATCAAGAAAAACATCTGGCTATCTGGTGTAATGAATTTATTTCGACTCTTTCTTCATGTGACGTATTTCAATATAATAAGGTTGAATTTGGGATGTGTTGAAGTTAGGAAGGATTTAGGTCTGTCTATGAATGGTACTCGTGCTGCTGTACACGTTACTACTTTTCACTTTGCATATTATGAACTCTTAGTTTAATTATGTATTCTGTACTGTTGATGTGACTTCCATAATGCAGTTCATTATGTCAGGTTATACATACATACTCGAAATGTTTTTAGTGCAAATAAATATTATCTTTATATATAAAATTAGTAGAATTTGAATCAGTGACATACACACGTACAGTAGAATTAACTCCCTGGATGGCTTAGATAGGGTAGGGTAGGGTAGGGTAGCACCACGCGAACGAAGTCGCGCCGGGCAGCTAGTTATTTATAAATTTTTGAACAGACATACTGACGGAGCGACCCCGGTAGGTGCTTGGCTTCTATCTCTCAAAGAAATTACTATGTGATATGCATTGCAGTATCGTCTCCTACCCCTTTATAATAGCGGCTCATTTAGCTATAGAACTGTCACTATTATAATGTAGTTTAATTTCTCTTCACTCAGTCCCAGTCCCCGGTCCATTTCAAACCACTTGTTTATTAGATAAATCGATGTTTTGTTCAACAGAAATATTTATTAAATGGTATTCTAGAGACAACAGCGTTGTAGATGGTAGTTTGTTACCTAATAGGCGGTTAAATTCGATTGTTTACGTAATTTGGAGTTTGTTTACATACATGAAAAAATTCGTGAAATCTTTTGGTCGGAAAATGAATACTGTTTTTTTTTTTATTGACCCGCCCATAAGGGATGAAGACGAAGCCTAAATTGGAACACGCTTACCCAGAAGGAATCTATTCACTCTGGCCTTGAAAGTCCCTATGTTCAGGAAACACAGACGCCGGAAGCAAGTTCCACTCCCAAGTTTTTCTGGCGTTTTGAACAAATTATGCACCAAGTCAAAATAGCGAACAAAATAATAATCCTAGAACTATACCAAGCAGAGTACTATAAACACAACACTTTGAAAACAGCAAAGGATAGCATATAGCCTGTTATCCTTCAATTTCTATGCAACCGTGCTGTCATACCTCATCATAACTCAAACTGGAGGAGTTGAGACTTCTTGGGGAGGTATCGAACCTGCACCAACTATAGCGTGACTGTACTCTACAAGTAAAATAAAGGCTAAACCTATGGGCTTCAAGGGGAAAAGCTGATGGTGGAGAAAGCAAGTTCCCTTCTAGACTTTGTCTGCTGCAGATTGTGGTGAAAAAAATAAGCAAAAAATACATTTATTTAACATTTTCAATCAAAACAATTCAGTCAACAAAAATGACAGTCTCGGAAAGGGTCTTAGAATCCATTAGATACCTGATACCGAATCTGAATTCGATTAACACTATTGTAACATTGACTCGATTAAACGAAATCGATACCACTGTGAACTGTAACCCATCTACTCAGACGGGCTACGTTTCAAGTAACGGTTGCCCAATTAAATTTCAATGATTGTTTATTTGAGATATTTCAGTATTTTTCTGACACTTTTACAATTATTTTCAGTAGAAATTTTATATGAATGGTGATTATTATTTTTTCAACACACTCGCTCGTAAAGTGACATTTATTGCACCGTTTTTAGTATCTTAAATGCAGCTTATTACGCACTAGTGCTTTTTACTTTACATTACGGCACAGTTTTATGATAGGTATAATCCCGATTATGATAAGTTTGTACCTCACTGCAAGTGTTAAAACAATACAAGTCTGTTTTTTTCCTCACTAGTGAAAATAATTAATAGTACATTATGATACATGTGTGCAAAGTGTATAATCAATGCACACCCGTGTCTTACGAGGTTTTTCAACACACTTGCCAGAAAAAAAACACGACTTCAATTTTGTAATAATTGTCACTTTACGAGCGAGTGTGTTGAAAAATATTTTATATGAATGAAGTTATGTGTCTGCGGTAAGGTGGAGGTACTTCCCCAGTCGAGCTGCCTTTTGAGCGAAGAAACGTGTTCGGGAAATCGGGACACTTGTTGTGTTCAGGACATTTATTGTTATTTTTTATGATTACGTAATATTTTGTTAAAATTAAAATGTTTAGAAATAAGAAATATTAAAGAGTTTACTCCCGAGTGTACAATGATTACCCTTAGAATACGTATCAACATAAATTGTATAGTAAATAAACAGTACTTGAACCCTAAACATAGGTAAAAGTCTAGACAAAGTCTAGGTAGAACTAAGATTTACAATGTACTTTTAGAATCGTGAATAACCCTCTACAAATGTAAAACTTGTTACACGATAAAGTTAGTATTCATGTTGAAACCTAAGTTAACAAAAAAGTGTTAACATGTCAACAAAACACTCGATTAGGCATAGTAATCTAGTTGGAATTGTTTCGTAAGCACCATATGTGCACACCAACTACTTACTATGTATTTACTGTTTAAACTCGCATTACCTAACGTAAGACCTAAATAATAAGTTTTACTACAAGCCCTGAATGAAACCCTGATCATATTTTGAAATTTACGTGATTTTACCCGGAACTATAAATATCAACAATAAAATTTCCTTATATATGCGAAAGGGAGACAAAATGTATCGGAGAACCTTTGGAGATGTAGTAACAGGACTACACTTTTTGGATTAGATCCTTCTAGAACTTTTAGACAAGGTTAGCGCTATATGCAAGATAGAGAGGTTACTTAAATGCACTTAAATTAGACAAGAAAAAGATATGTTTTCTCTCGTAAAAAAGTTACTCGCTCACTGTGTAAGTCGTATACACAGCGTTTATAATTTGCATATAATCAGTAAATTTTTCTCATTTAGTATCGGATTCCATTAATCGATTCCAGGACAGCAAGTATCTACTAAGTATAGTAGTAGTAGTAGTAGTCAGACAGATGTCACAGTAGTAGGACAGTACCGGGACAGTACCAAGTAAGGCAGATGCCAAGTTGAGATTACCATCAAGTAGTATAACGTCAGGCAGATGCCACAGTAGCGGCTAGTTAGTTACCTCATCGGTAAACAGTAAGGCAGATGCCATAGTAGCGGCTAAGTAAAAATATCAGTGTAGCATCAGGCACCCATTGTCTACGTATATTTGTGTAAATCATCTATGTAATTTAAAAAGTTTGTTAATTATTGTATTCAGACAGATTGTCACAGAAGTGTTAAAGTTCAATAAATAAATTGTTTATACACCAACCATACGGCTTTTCATGACGCCCTTGGCAATCCAGCAAATAAAATAAAGTACGGGAAAAGGGATCTCACGATTCGCGCATTCGTCCTAAGCGGCGTCTTATTACACGAGGTCCCCGGCCGCCCGTACATTTGGTCCTTCGAGCCGGATTATCCAAGATACTGAACGGCCACAGCCATGGTTGGTACCAGATCAACTACCGCAAGAGGTAGATCGCAGAGTCGCGATGGCGACGCACCGCCGCCAGCACCTGCAGACGATCTGGCCACAGATGCCGCCCCAACGGGGAGTACTGCCCCTACAGTAGCATCATCGTCGAGTCGTACTGCCACTGCTACTGAAGCTACCCTAACCTCAGGGTTTACGACTACTACTACCGAAGAGGAAACCGGAACCGATCAACGACAGGCCCCTGATGACCGAATCGAACGCAGCACCATCAGGGGAAATAAGTCAACAAAGAGTCAACGAGCGCGCCGCATAGCTCTGGCTAAAGAAGAGGTAGCAAGACTGAAACTTGAGCTAGCAATAGCTAGCCTCGCCGTCATAGACCAATCTGAAGAGTCTGAAGGTGACGACGTAGGATCCGTGTCCATCAAATCCACTGCCCGGAGGGTGGACACATGGCTAGACAAGAGTCAGCGCCTGCTTGCTATTTCGAATGAGCCTCATCACCAGCCAGAGCACCGAGAGGTGGAACCGAATTGTAACGCCGCACCTGTTGCGGCACCATATCCATCCGTAGCTACGCATCCAGTCGTGCTCTTGGGCGCAACCTCGGAGACTCAGATGACTCAACAGCAGTCAAAAGTTGACAACGATGAGGGTAATAAAGGAATCCCTCAGCACTCTGTACAGGGTAATAAAGGAATCCCTCAGAGACCAGAAGCGCAGATGCCGACGGGAATAGAAGCTGCAATCACCCCGTATTCTGCGCAACAGAAAATAGATTTCAGTGAGTTAGCGTCAGCAATCACTATTGCTGTAAAGGCAGGTCAACGCGCAATGCCGTCGCGTTACCGATTCGAATTACCTGCTTTTACTGGCGCGCATCAGGATTGGCTGTCATTCCGAACAGCGTACTTCGAGTCAGCAACTGACTTTTCGGAAACCGAGAATATGACCAGACTACGCCGTGCACTTAAAGGACGTGCTAAAGAGGCCGTTGAGAGTCTGCTCATTAATAGTGCCAATCCCACTGAAGTGATGAAAATATTGGAGTCCCGCTTTGGAAGACCGGACTCAATAGCTCTCGCAGAGATGGATCGACTTAGGAATCTGCCACGGTTCACGGATTCATCTAAAGACCTTTGCATACTGTCAAGCAAGGTCACGAATATAGTGGCGACTCTTCGTGCTCTGAATAAGACTACGTACTTATACAATCCAGAGCTGACGAAGGTCACGATCGATAAGCTAACACCGACACTTCGATATAAATGGTTCGATTTCTCCGCCATGCAGCCCAAAGAGGAAGCAGACTTGCTCAAACTCACCCGATTCCTCGAGAGAGAAGTGGAATTATGGGCACCCTACGCTCAAGTAGAGGTCATACCCTCGACTTCACATACAGAGCCAGCTTCGCGCAATCCTTACAAGCGCACTCAACGTACGCTAAACGCTAATGCGAACGTTGATAGGAAGCCATATAGATGCTGTATATGTGAACGAGAGGGACATTCGCCACCAGACTGCGATAAATTCCGCGATGCCGACATCAACCAAAGATGGGATCTTGCAAAGACGCACCGACTTTGTTTCCGATGTTTAAGATACAGGAACAAAACGCATAATTGCAAGCCGCCCAAATGCGGCGTCAACGAATGCCCATATAGACACCACCACTTACTCCATTATGAGAAGCAAAGGAATACGAGTGACAGGACAGATAAGACGGAAAAAGTTACGTCGACTTGGCTGCCTGTACAATCGCAGACGTACTTAAAGGTACTGCCTGTACAGATTTCCGGACCGGCGGGAGAAGTCAACACACATGCGTTGTTGGATGATGGGTCAACTGTGACTTTGATCGACGCCGACTTAGCGAACACAGTCGGCGCTTATGGACCCTGCCAACCAATGCACATCGAAGCCATAGGAGGAGCAGAAGTACCTGCTTCGACATCTCAACGCATCGCAATCACCATTAAGGGTGCAACCCAGCCACATAAGATTTACGCACGCACCATTGATAACCTGAGGCTATCGACTCAGACAGTCGCCGATGAAGATCTGGACGACTGCCAACATCTAATCGACATACAGGACGCTTTGAAGTTTGTAGAAGCCAAACCTAAGATACTTGTCGGTCAAGATAACTGGAATTTACTTCTAGCCTCAGAGGTACGAAAAGGAAAGAAGAACCAACCAATAGCATCACACACTCCGCTTGGTTGGGTTCTCCATGGTGCGCATACAAGGTCGCTGGGAAAACGCATCGACTTCGTCCATCACTTTACAATGGAGGAAAGTATGGATGCACAATTGAAACATCACTTTGCGATCGAGGCGTTGACGATTACACCTAAGAAGCCGCAGACTGATCCGGAACAACGTGCACTCAAAATACTCGATGAGTGCACAACTCGAACCGAAGACGGACAGTATCAGACGGCGCTCCTATGGAGGAATGATAACATCGCGATGCCATGCAATTACGACAACGCGATGAAGAGGCTTATCACTACCGAGAAGAAGATCGATAGAAATCCAGAGCTGAAGGAAAAGTATGAACAACAGATGACAGCACTTATAGAGAAGGGCTACGCTGAACCGGCTCCACTGGCGAAAACGATTAATAAGACGTGGTACCTACCACATTTCGCAGTGGTGAACCCTATGAAGCCGGGGAAGATTCGAATAGTCCATGATGCTGCAGCAGAAACAAAGGGGGTCTCACTAAACGACCACCTTCTCACGGGTCCTGATTTGCTGCAGTCATTACCGGGGGTCATGATGCGTTTCAGGCAACACCCCATCGCTGTCTCAGCTGACATAGCTGAAATGTTCATGCAAGTTAAGATTCGCCCTGAAGACAGAGACGCGCTAAGATACTTATGGCGCGGAAAGCGTAGACATGGAGAACCCGAAGAATATCGTATGACGTCACTGATCTTCGGCGCCACGAGTTCCCCATCTACAGCGATCTACATTAAAGATCACAATGCGTCGCGATTTAAAGAAACGCATCCTGAAGCCACCGCAGCGATTGTCAACAACCATTATGTTGACGACTATTTGGACAGCTTTCAAACGATTGAAGATGCAGTCAAGACGGCTTCAGAAGTACGCGACATCCATAAGCAAGGTCACTTCGAGTTGCGTCAGTGGACTTCCAATTCAAGTAAAGTCCTAGAAGCATTAGACGATAACGCAACTCCACAGTCGGTTATTGACCTTAGCGACGGTACCAGAACTGAAAGGGTACTAGGATTGATCTGGAAGCCGGGATCAGATGAACTTGCTTTCAATCTGGATCTAGCAAGAATACCACCGGCTATCCTCAACAGCGCAGCCCCGACAAAGAGAGAAGCACTCAAGATTGTGATGTCACTCTTTGATCCACTCGGATTGGCATCACCCGTCACGGTACGAGCAAAGCAGATACTTCAAGAAGTATGGCGCCGTGGTACAGAATGGGATCAAACCCTGGACCCCGACCTAGCACTCCAATGGCTAGACTGGATGGGTCACTTGAAGAGCCTAAAACAAGTCGCTCTACCCCGCTGCTACCTCAACTACAGCAATGCCACGTCACTTCAACTGCACGTATTCGTTGACGCAAGTGAAACTGCATACGCCGCTACGCTCTATTGGCGAGCAGTAACACCAGAAGGACTCGTGAAGATATCGCTTATCATCGCGAAGTCAAGAGTAGCTCCTCTGAAGCTCACTTCGATACCACGTCTGGAGCTGCAAGCTGCCGTAATGGGAAGTCGGATGGCAGCCACTGTGATAGACGAGCACCCCAGGAAACCAGAGTCCAAGACTTTCTGGTCAGATAGTAAGACGGTGCTCACTTGGCTAAAAACGGGATCCAGATCCTACCGACCGTTTGTCGCCCACCGCATCGCGGCTATAGAAGAACATAGTACGCTGAATGAATGGCGCTGGGTGCCTACGAAGCTTAACGTCGCAGACGATGCAACTCGCGACGTCCCGCTTCACTTCAATGGCCAGCATCGATGGTATCAGGGTCCAGAGTTCCTCATGGACGACCCGAGCACCTGGCCAACAGAGAAACCTACACAGAAGGAACTGACTGGTGAAGAGAAGACACTCAACATCACCGAGAAGCGCGAGAAAACGAAGCTGAGCCACGTCGTTCCTGACGGCGCTCGTTTTTCCAAGTGGGAACGATATCTCCGCGCTACAGCTAGAGTCTTACAGTTCATCAATCTGTGCAGGCGAACAAAACAGCGTGCACATTACAAACGCACGCTGAAGAACACAGAGGCAGATCCGGATTGGAGACGCAAACAGAAGGCGTCAAAACCGAGGCCAACAGCTGCCAAACCCGATGCAACAGCAAGAAGATTCATGCCATTGGACGCCATCCTTCTGAGAGAAGCCGAGAAACTGCTGGTAAGAGCAAGCCAAGAAGAATCCTTCCCTAATGAGATGGAAGATTTGAAGAACAACAGGGCTGTATCTACCAGCAGTCGTCTGCGCCCAATATCTGTCGCTTTAGTCGACGGAATCATCTTACTGAGGTCTCGCATCGGAGCTACGAAGAATGTTGACGGCCTCGAGAAGTCTCCACCTGTCCTCAACGGAAATCACGCAACAACGAAGCTGTGGATTGAATATACCCACAGACAGCTGCTGCACGCTGGCGTAGAGGCAACAATAAACGAATGTCGCCAATACTATTGGATTCTACGCCTACGTCCAGTCACGAAGATGATGGTCCACCGATGTTTACCATGCCGCATTCGAAGAAATATGCCGTCACAGCCAGCCACAGGAAACCACCCCCCATGCAGACTGGCTCACCACGTCAGGCCCTTTACATACACGGGTCTCGACTATTTCGGCCCGATGTCAGTCACAGTCGGGCGTAGTCGCCAGAAGAGGTATGGGGCACTATTTACCTGCCTCACCACACGGGCGGTTCACCTGGAGCTGGCAGCATCCCTGACGACGGACTCTGCGGTCATGGCCCTGCGAAGGATGATAGCACGGAGAGGATGTCCTACAGAAATCTGGTCAGACAACGGGACAAATTTGTGTGGCGCTGACAAAGAGCTGCGTCAATCCATCGACGCAGCCACTGAAGACGAAGCCACCAAGAGGATGATATCCTGGCGTTTCATTCCGCCAGGAGCTCCGTTCATGGGAGGAGCCTGGGAGCGGCTGGTCCGATCTGTTAAGACCGCCCTCTCAGTGATACTTCAAGAGCAACATCCACCAGAAGAAGTACTCGCAACTCTATTGGTTGAAGCAGAGTACACAGTCAACAGTCGTCCCCTCACGCACGTGTCTACAGATCCTGAGGATGAAGAAACGCTGACCCCCAACCACTTCCTTCTTGGCGGGTCAGCGCGAGTTCCGGCACCAGGCACCTTCAATGAAAAGGACCTCATCGGCAGAACACACTGGCGAGCTTCACAACATCTTGCTAACCAATTTTGGGCAAGATGGGTGAAAGAATACCTCCCCGATTTACAATACCGGCGGGAGCCACACGGAAGAGGCGCGGAGATCAAGATTGGAGACGTCGTACTAGTCGCCGACGACAACCTGCCTCGCAACACATGGCCAAGAGGGATCGTCGAAGCCATCTACCCCGGAGCTGATGGCATCGTACGAGCAGTCGACGTGCGCACCCGAAGCGGAACACTACGACGTCCCACGAAGAAGCTGATCATCCTGCCCACCGAGCCAGTAGTCCCTCAACCGGAAATGTCTTCATCGACACCGTAGTCGAAGAACGGCGGGAGAATGTTCGGGACACTTGTTGTGTTCAGGACATTTATTGTTATTTTTTATGATTACGTAATATTTTGTTAAAATTAAAATGTTTAGAAATAAGAAATATTAAAGAGTTTACTCCCGAGTGTACAATGATTACCCTTAGAATACGTATCAACATAAATTGTATAGTAAATAAACAGTACTTGAACCCTAAACATAGGTAAAAGTCTAGACAAAGTCTAGGTAGAACTAAGATTTACAATGTACTTTTAGAATCGTGAATAACCCTCTACAAATGTAAAACTTGTTACACGATAAAGTTAGTATTCATGTTGAAACCTAAGTTAACAAAAAAGTGTTAACATGTCAACAAAACACTCGATTAGGCATAGTAATCTAGTTGGAATTGTTTCGTAAGCACCATATGTGCACACCAACTACTTACTATGTATTTACTGTTTAAACTCGCATTACCTAACGTAAGACCTAAATAATAAGTTTTACTACAAGCCCTGAATGAAACCCTGATCATATTTTGAAATTTACGTGATTTTACCCGGAACTATAAATATCAACAATAAAATTTCCTTATATATGCGAAAGGGAGACAAAATGTATCGGAGAACCTTTGGAGATGTAGTAACAGGACTACACTTTTTGGATTAGATCCTTCTAGAACTTTTAGACAAGGTTAGCGCTATATGCAAGATAGAGAGGTTACTTAAATGCACTTAAATTAGACAAGAAAAAGATATGTTTTCTCTCGTAAAAAAGTTACTCGCTCACTGTGTAAGTCGTATACACAGCGTTTATAATTTGCATATAATCAGTACATTTTTCTCATTTAGTATCGGATTCCATTAATCGATTCCAGGACAGCAAGTATCTACTAAGTATAGTAGTAGTAGTAGTCAGACAGATGTCACAGTAGTAGGACAGTACCGGGACAGTACCAAGTAAGGCAGATGCCAAGTTGAGATTACCATCAAGTAGTATAACGTCAGGCAGATGCCACAGTAGCGGCTAGTTAGTTACCTCATCGGTAAACAGTAAGGCAGATGCCATAGTAGCGGCTAAGTAAAAATATCAGTGTAGCATCAGGCACCCATTGTCTACGTATATTTGTGTAAATCATCTATGTAATTTAAAAAGTTTGTTAATTATTGTATTCAGACAGATTGTCACAGAAGTGTTAAAGTTCAATAAATAAATCGTTTATACACCAACCATACGGCTTTTCATGACGCCCTTGGCAATCCAGCAAATAAAATAAAGTACGGGAAAAGGGATCTCACGATTCGCGCATTCGTCCTAAGCGGCGTCTTATTACACGAGGTCCCCGGCCGCCCGTACAAAACGCTATGCTCTACCTCTCATAAATATGTACAAAATACAATCTGCAATATATAGAAAACTTCCAGCAAGGTTCCCAGCAGGCTGGCAGTATTTTTTCTCTGATAGAATCAATGTTATACATATATTTAAAGATCTATACTTACATAGCTCTCTCAAAAAACAGTTTAAAATTCTGCTATCCTACCTAAATAATAAAATCTTTATTAATTTGGCAGCATATTTGTTACTCACACCCTAGGAAAATAGATACTTCGGGAACATGATACAAACATGGAGTAGTTCAGAAACTCCGTAAACTCCTAAATAATGCTTTATTATTGCACGAGCCTTCTTTTGATATAATACCAAATACTTAATAACTACATACAGGCACATCTCAATCGTGACAAGTTAATCCAGGATCTAAATAAAATATGTCTATCAAACGCATGCCTACTGCATACGTATCGGGCACCAGATTTGGTCGCAAAGGACATAAAACATTCCGTTTTGAGTGCTCCAACTAGTTCATGGTTCAAGTGATGGGACATAGCGGGACGGCATGTACACATTTTGAGGTACTGAGGTTGCATGATATTTTTGAATTTGGAATGTCTTCGATGATGTTTATTTAAATAAGTTTTTATGCTATTACCCATAGAAATACATATACCTAGAAAGAACGTCGCCATACTACACGAAATATATAAAACAGGCCAACTTTTATAGGCTGCTGCGCGTAACAGCTACGTTTTACGCTCCCTCTGCGTCATTCTGCTTGTCATAGTGACGTTCATAATGATAGCAGTTGTTGAAATATTCCAATTAAAATCGGGAGAAATTTAAATTATTACACATTATTTTGCAATTTTATTTATTTTTATTTGATTTAGCCCCTAACAGTTAGGGGCTATTTTTTTCGACGCATGCACAGCTTCGACACTCAATCTGGATGTATCCTTAATCAAAGCCTTTGAGTTACGAAGGCATTAAAGTAAATCATTAACTAAAATGTCTGTGAAAGAAGACTAACTAAATGGATGCACGTGAGATATCAAAGACATCGGATTAATTAAAAATAAACAAATTATCGCATTTATTATTTTAGTAGTAAGTAGTAATTAATAGGGATACAAAACGTGCCATTGTATAACGTCAAATGCGTCTACGATGATATTTAAAGATGTTATTTTTGAAATAAAAGTGTTTTTTTAATGAAAGAAAAAAGAACATCAACATCTGAAAAAAATATTAAAATTGTTGTGTTGTGTGAACTTGTGGGACATCAGAAATGGACAGCGACTCAGTTGTAGACTGCAAGCGAAGTAGGTACCGGGCTACAGCCACTGAGTTATTATTACTACGTATAGAGAAGACCAGCCACACTTGTTGTTGTAGAACGATTAACGAAACGCGTAAGCGCCGCCGCGCCGTGAAAATTACGGTGTTTGCGAGAAAAATACTCCTAAAAGTGTTTTGATACCGCTACGTGGTTCTACTGTTTGCTTACACGACTAATTATTGTTTCAGCGCGTCAAGTTAAGAGAACCTAAATTGACTCAAAAAAATGGGACATAACCTTTGTTTATGATGCTTCTCTGTACGTGGTAATAATAGCTCAATGGTTACAGCACTGATTTTCAGTCGATGCCATAGGTGACGTCACGAACACCAATTAGTACAAAACAACAATACGATAGATTAGTGGAAAAAACTTATAATAAAATAGAAGAGAATAGGTACTCGCTCTCGCCTCTGGCCGCCACTCACACCGCATCGCAGCGTCACGCAGTCACCGCGTAACATACAAACGCCGGACGCGCATAACGAATGTCCAAACACTGAATAGCTGATGAACAATTTGCATACGAGAATCGCTATAAACTACTATGGCCATGGGTTTGTGAGTTTCATATAAAAGTCTAGTTCAAGACTGTATTTGGTTCATAAAGTCCCTTTATTTTTCAATTCAGGAAAGAAAAGCAATTAGCTTGTTTTCAGTTTTAAGAAAATTAATACAAAGTCAATTGCTGATACTAACTGGGCAAGCAGATTCGCAAAGTAGCTTTAAAGCTAACGGTAAGACACCATCCATTTAATGCTTTCTTATGGTGCGTAAATTCTTGGCGAACCGAGTACGAGCCGAGCCATGAACGAGCACACTGCGAGCACGATTCGCGTAGCGTGGACGATCTTGCGAGCCTCGAACGAGCATTCGTAGCTTGCTCAACTGCGATCCGCCCGATTGTCAGTTTTTTCACGAACACATGGATTCGCATCGCGCTCGTTGTAGGCTCGTTGAAGGCTCGTTTAGTACGTCCACGCTTGAAATCGCGAGCATCGAACGTATCCTGTTCGTTCGAGGCTCGGCTCGTGCTCGCTTCGCGTAGCATGGACGCACCATTATATATTTTTTAACCAGAAATAAAATAATTGGTTGTGATTACTAGTATCTATTATCTGTGTATTAATAGTTTTTTTTTTTTTTTTTTTTTTTTTTTTTATACCACTAAGGTGGCAAACAAGCATACGGCCCGCCTGATGGTAAGCGGTTACCGTAGCCTATGGACGCTTGCAACACCAGGGGTATCACTCGCGCGTTGCCGACCCTGAAGAAATCTCTTCACGCCCTTTTTGAAGAACCCCATGCTGTACTCCATTGGGAAAACCACGGCGGGGAGCTCATTCCACAGTCCGAGCATCCGCGGAAGAAAACTCCTTTTAGCCCGTACAGTTCGAAACAAATCTGGTTTCAATGTGTGAGGATGGACTCCCCGTCGATGGCGAGAGTTGCGATGGTAGAAGGTAGCCGTGGGCATCAAGTCGAACAATTCCTTAGAACACTCTCCGTTGTACAAGCGGTAGAACACACATAAGGAGGCAAAGTCTCTCCTCAGACTGAGGGGCTCTAAATCGCTTGTGAGCTCGAGATCGTGAACAATTCTTACGGCACGTCGCTGAACCGAGTCTAAAGGCCCAAGCTGGTATCCAGGTGCTCCCGCCCATAGATGACAGCAGTACTCCATATGAGGCCGGACCTGCGACTTATAAAGTTGCAGTCTTTGCCCCGCTGTGAAGTACTGCCTCGCTCTGTTGAGCACTCCAAGCTTTTTGGATGCCAGCTTAACCTTGTCTTCTAAGTGACTTCGGAACAAAACGTCGCTAGAAATGTCGACGCCAAGGATCCCGATGCTTTGGCTGATGTTCAAGGAGGTGTTCTGGAATTGTGGAGCCACAGACCATGGGGTTTTCTTAGCGGTGAACGCGCAGGCTTGGGTCTTGGTGGGGTTGAAATGGACTAGGTTTAGTCGACCCCAATCGGAGACACTAGTTAGTGTACTCTCGATTTCAGACACCAGCCGTTCGCGGCTAATAGTATCTTTTAAGAGACATTACAGACCTCGATAATGCTATGTGCAACGCTGCAATAAAAAAAATGTCTCTCTAGAAACTGAAAATATATTACCACTTGAAGAAATGAAAGTTAATGTAAGAAATCTTAATGAAAGTTAAACCTTAATGTAATGTAATACATGCGTTTATTATGCGACTCCGCAATAATGTGCTATGTCGAAATAGATTACGACTCAGCTTCACTCTGAGGTAAGAAGCAATAAAATATGTATTTCACAGTTACTGATACAAAAAGTTACAAATCAGTGTGACCCTACATTAGAATGGACGTTAGTGCGATTTCATTGATTGAAATGTCCTGCGTTTGAATGCTTGTTCTGATCCACTATACCTTGTTTTTAGTCTAGCATTCTGAACTTTTTGATTTATTTATTGTACATAAAAAATTTGAAAACTAGATTCTACACGCGGTTTTAACCGCTTTGCCGAGGAATTTTATTCCCGAAGTGTCTGTTATTCTATCTATGTGCCCAGTTTCATCCAAGTTCGTTCAGACGTTACGGAGCTGAGTGCTAAAAAAACCCGCTAAGTGTGAGTCGGACTCGCGCTCCCGTACAGACTTGTAGGTATGTAAATAGTTCATATGTAATCACGGGAATCGAGTATCGAAGATTTTTCCCTTTTTTAACCGACTTCAAAAAAAGGAGGAGGTTCTCAATTCGGTTGTATGTTTTTTTTTTTTTTTTTTTTTTTTTTTTTTTTTTTTTTATGTTTGTTACCTCATAACTCCGTCATTTATGAACCGATTTGGAAAATTCTTTTTTTCTCTGGAAGGGTACACTTCCCGTTTGGTCCCATTGTCATCAGATCAAGATTTGATTACTTCTTAGTGTACTTTGAAGTCGGTTTAAGTTTTTTTGTAAAACAGTCCAATTATGTAACAAAAAAAATTCGGATTTCTTCGTTTAGGTAGGTACTTCTTCAAAATATTCGGTATGAAATAAGTAATGATGTAGCCAAAGGTTGTCAGCCTGCAAAGCCTATAAGAGATCTAGAAAGAGAATTAGCTGGATCACACAGGAGCTTTGAGGAACTTGACTTCAAAGTACGTTCTATTTTTACGATAGTACGATATTTTTTTATCCACAAGTTCGAAGCCACGAAAATTATCACGGCATTCAAAATGTACTGTATTTTTCATGCCACCCTCCAAGCCACTCTATAGAAATAAATACTTTGTCCTAAAATGGGGGCTCAGATGGGTATTACCCGGGATCCAGTAGACATGTCCACTGCCATTACACTCAT
Source organism: Achlya flavicornis (assembly GCA_947623365.1). Lineage (NCBI taxonomy): Eukaryota > Metazoa > Arthropoda > Insecta > Lepidoptera > Drepanidae > Achlya > Achlya flavicornis. Next base: position 1,933,528 of record OX392468.1, on the reverse strand, counting down.
GAAATAAAAACCCATTACATTTATAATTTCATATTGGAAGACTTACGTGGACTCTGAGCGGTTTAGGAAACGTTCCGTAGATCGAGGCTCTGTTTTACAAAGGTAGAGCTATTTTTTATCACATTTTTATTAACCGTATTTCTTGTCTGTTCAGTTTTATTTTTTATTTTAAACTAACCTCCCGAACAGCTAGATAATTAAAGGTGCGTCTATGCTACGTGAACCGAGTACGAGCCGAGCACACGTGGAGTGCGTAGCGTAGACGGACTTGCGAGTAATTAAAACTTAATTGGACTGTTTTACAAAAAACTTAAACCGACTTCAAAGTACACTAAGAAGTTATCAAATCCTGATTTGATGACAATGGGACCAAAGGGGAAGTGTACCCTACCAAACAAAAAAAGAATTTTCCAAATCGGTTAATAAATGACGGAGATATGAGGTAACAAACATAAAAAAAAAATACAACCGAATTGAGAACCTCCTCCGTTTTTTGAAGTCGGTTAAAAAGAATTTGAGGTTGTATAAAAGAAGATTATTCCAGGTTACCGTGTGCCAAAGGATCATGGCGAGATTTGTACAAAAAAATAAAAAAAAATTGAGACGTTGGCATGACGATATATTTGATCCTTGGTGCCTAAGGAACAACTTGAGCCAAATATTTTTAGAACCCCGGGATAAAAATGCGAATTTCTATGGCAAGCCGGTGAATCGCGACTATTTGCGACCAAAACCATTATGTTGTTGTTGTTTTGCGTGGTTTATAAAATATTTCATGTATATTATATATTACATGTTGCTGGTAATGTAATCTCAACATTGGAAGTGATTAAATACCCTCTAAAATGTTTAATTTTTTTGTACAAATCAATGTATGGAGCTCGCCATGATTCTTTCAGACTGACTGACAGGCTATGACATCAGAGAATTTCAACCATCTACACAAACTACCACATTTATAATATAAAGTAGGATTGCATTTTATAATCGTCTTCGCATATATTTGAATGAATGGCCGGTTCGGCCCGTGACCTATTTCGTTCGGTCAGCCGGTCCGGTCCGGTCCGGCGTAATATCCGGCTAGTGAACGAGTCGCGCCGGCCGGGTGCGGAAATTTCATCAAATCTGCCAAGTGCCATGTTGATAACGATGTATCGTGGACTAATAGAGTTTCTGATTTTATCAAAAGTTTTGTTAGTTTTGAACATTGAGCTATTATTACGTACGTATAGAGAAGACGCCACACATCACAACTATGTTCCGTTCAAGTGAGGCCACATTTTTGTTGTAGAACTATGAACGAAACGAGTAACCGTGAAAATCAAGGTGTTTCCGAGAAAAATACTCCTAAAAGCGTTCTGATGGCGCTACGTGATTCTACTGTCTGCTTAGATAGCTAATTGTTTGAGCTTTTAAATGTTTCAGCGCTAAAGAAAACTTTAGTTGACTCTTAAATATATCATCATCATTATCATCAGCTTATAATGTCCCACTGCTGAGCACAGGCCTCCTTTCACAAATCAGGGTGAAAGGTAGATACTCCACCACGCGTGCCCACTGCGGATCGATGGAGGTAGACTAGTGGTCAACCTACTGTTGGAGTTTTCAAGCCGTCTAGAAGGCCTCCAACTAGCTTAACGACTATCACAATTAAGTGATAACCGGGACCAACGGCTTTACGTGCCTTCTGAAGCACGGAAACGCTCGATTTGAAATTAAATAAGCGGTCACCCATCCAGGTACAGACCACGACGGTGGTAGCTTAACTTGCCGATCGATTAAGAACGGCTTATCATGCTACACCACGAGCGCTAAAATATATAATGGGATATAACCTTTGCTTATGATAGCTTCTCTATACGTAGTAATAATAGCTCAGTAGTTTTGAATAGCATTTTTTTGCGTTTGAATAGATTGTCAGTAACTAGGATTTTGTTTGGAACAGTTATAATTGGACTGTTTTACAAAAAAACTTAAACCGACTTCAAAGTACACTAACAAGTAATCAAATCCTGATCTGATGACAATGGGACCAAACGGGAAGTGTACCCTTCCAGACAAAAAAAGAATTTTCCAAATCGGTTCATAAATGACGGAGTTATGAGGTAACAAACATAAAAAAAAAAAAAAAAAAAAAAACATACAACTGAATTGAGAACCTCCTTCTTTTTTTGAAGTCGGTTAAAAATGCGCAATGACAACTTATGGTGCGTCCATGCTACGTGAATCGAGCACGACCCGAGCCACGAACGAACCTATAACGAGCCTACAACGAGCAAGATGCGAATCCCTTTGTTCGTGAAAAAAACTGACATTCGCCCGCGTTAGAGGCTCGCAAGCCCGTCCACGCTACGCGATTCGTGCTCGCAATGTGCTCGTTCGTGGCTCGGCTCGTGCTCGGTTCTCCAAGCATGGACGCACCATTACCACTTTGCTGCAAATTAGTTTTTTGTTACAACTGAAAAAATCTACCTAATATTTCGACAAATTTCAAGCATATTGCCCATTTGAACGACTGTTACGAATAACAAAGAAAATAAAAAGTTTCATTTCAATTTCGATCAACTTAACTCCGAAGAGTACTTCAAAGAAAGTTCTCGAAGCTTTAAAAAGTCCAAAAGAAAATGTCAATATTGAAGTGGGGAGCCCTTAAAAAGTACAGTTGGAAGACTTTTGTGGGACTGTAGGAAAGCAAGTGGAGTGTCGGTGGTAGACATAAAAAATGTGAACCAATTTCACTCGCCCGCAGACTGTCATGAATATTAACCATTTTGCGCCATCTCCATAGATTGTGTCTGTTGGCGTGTAGATAGGACAGTGTATTAGAGACGACAGACTTGATAGTGGATGACTAGGGTGAAAAGAGCGCAAGATATCGTAATTAAAAGTCATTTAATACATAGTCTTTAATCGCTTGTGATTAAGTCCGAAACAACTGAATTTAAAAAGCTGTGTAAAAATAAATAAAATTGCAAAATAATGTTTAATATTTAAATTTCTCCCGATTTTAATTGGAATATTTCAACAACTGCTATCGCTATGCTGCTATATATTATGAACGTCACTATGACAAGCAGAATGACGCAGAGGGAGCGTAAAACGTAGCTGTTTCGCGCAGCAGCCTGTAAAAGTTGGCCTGTTTTATATATTCGTGTAGTATGGCGACGTTCTTTCTAGGTATATTTATTTCTATGGTATTGCCATATATCATTGTTTTCTTCACTTTATAATTTTAGAAATACTTTCGAACAACCACTCTGACCACAATTCTTTGAAGGAAAACAGTATAACAAAGTATAGTCGGCGTCGATTGCGGCGCTTACGATCCTTCTGGGTCGTATTTCAGCTGAAACTGCCGCGTTACAGATTACGTTCAATTTTCTTAGCTACTACACTGAATACGCGCTGTTGGTGGCTCCGCGTGAACTATTGACGTCATGTCTCTGGAGACATGCTATTGTCTCGTGATCTTTGCTGTGAAATAAATCTGTGATAAGAGAGATGCAGTTTGGTTTGTTTCCTTATTTTTGTTTTTTTAGCGTAATAGGCTTGCGTTTGATCACAATTCAAGCATAGTAATGCGTCGTTAAGCTAGTTGGGTTGGAGTCCTTCTAGGCGGCTTTAAAACTCCAACAGTAGGTTGACCACTAGCCTGCCCATTCCCTTTCACTCTGATTATTTTGTGAAAGGAGGCATGTGCTCAGCAGTGGGACATTATAAGGCTGAGGATGGATGGATGAATGCGATGATGGGGCCAAAGCTTACAAGAGCATTCGGTATAGGTGTTAGGTAGGTTTATAACTTGAGCATCTAAGCCAGCCGTGGTGGGTAACTGGGTACTATGTATAAAGTTTTTCGTTTATGTTTTCCTTCACCAAATGCTGTGTTAATTTTGCAATCATTAATGATTTGTGTAGTAAGTCATTCAAATGTTGAAATATTACACATATCTACTTAACATTCATAAGTGCCTTACCAGGTGCCTAAACTGGATTTTCTATTTGATTTCGATACTCCAGTCATAATAGTTATAATGTTAACAGGTTCTATCGGCATATATCACTAATTATATATCATAATTTCAAATAGTATTTTAGGAGACAATTGTTGTTGAATTTCACTAAGTGTTAACATATTTATGTCCTCAACTGTACAAATATCTCTGAAGCCACCCTGTATGCAAAGGGCATACAATTTAAACTTTAAAAGGAAACTAATCACCTAAAAGCACGTACCTTCCATAAACAAACCGGACTGGCCGATAAATTTACGCGTCGGATGCCTTACGGCAGTTAATTTTTAATTCACGCCTCCGCAAGACCTACCCCATGGACGGTCGATGCACGACTGATGACTTTCGGCCGCGTTACCGACCGCACAGCTTAGTTATGTGAACTACCCTCATTTATTGACTATCCTGGTTTTAAATTGAAGGCCGTCGGCTGGTGTGAGTGTTTTCTTTATTCTTTCAGTTTGTGAGTTATTGTGTTAAGGTATTTGATTTACTAGTATGTTGATCCTTGTTAGTGTTCGTCGACCTATTGGTTAGATTTGTTTTCAAAACATAGATAAAAATAATGCTAGATACGGTCCACGGTGAGGGGTCACTCCCGGCTGTCAAATGGATGTTTCCTACAAGGGGCCTGTTTTATGTAGCTACTCTGCGAGTCTGCACTCTGATGTCTTCGATTCACTTTTAAAATATTGCGGAGTGAAGAGTAAAACATAGACTGTGGTAAAACTATGACTAAACTATGATTTTTCGCAAACATGTGAATTGTTACGTTAAGTCCTCACTATTCCGAATTTGATACTTAAGTCTGCGAAGTATTTGTACATAAAACATAATTCCCCCGCTGATGATTTCAAAATAGGAAGTGCAGACTTGCAGAATAGCTACTTACATAAAACAAGACATTGTGACCTAGTTGTGAAAAAAAAAACTTAAAATAAAATCTGCAAAAAATTGCCTTCCTGAGTTTTGTGTCCGATTCCTCACTGTTTAACTGAAATATGCCTTAATCAGTGCCTAATCTGAATAAACAACTTGTTTGAGAATTATGAAAATAATGTTTTCAGCAGATAAAATTGTTTTCATTTATGTAAAGAGACCTAAGCAAGCGTAAACTTTAATTAAAACATAATACAATTATAAGTTTTGTTTATATTACAAGTCTCACGGTCGTTACTGTTATCATGAAGTCTAGAAAACCTGGAACGAAACTTTACGAACCCTCTTTTATAATACTGTATCTAGATCTAAATAAGCTCAGGTTGGATGAAATGGCGACAGGTAACAGGAACAACATGTGATCCACGGATGCCTTTAAAGCTGAAGGGGAAATCTATAAGTCCGTGATAAGACCTGTCCTAATGTATGGTTCGGAATGCTGGGCAGTAAAGAGGACGGATGAAAGACGATTGCATGCAGCTGAGATGAGGATGTTGAGATGTATGTGTGGAGTGACAAGAATGGATAAGATAAGAAATGAGTACATAAGGGGAAGCCTGAAAGTAGCGCCAGTGACTGAAAAGTTGAGAGGGAACCGTTTATCATGGTATGGACATGTTATGAGGACAAATGAAAGCCACGTCACTAAAAAAGTTATGAATATCAAAGTGGATGGATATACGGGAAGAGGAAGACCGAAAAAGAGATGGATGGATTGTGTGAAAGATGATATGGGTAAGAAAGGAGTGGATACTAGTATGACGGAAAAAAGAGATAAATGGAAGAAGCGTACATATTGCGCCGACCCCAATTGATTGGGAACAGGGCAGGCAGATGATGATCTAGATCTAAATAATCACGATATTAGCTTACTAAATACACTTTGAGCTTCGGCTTAGATTAAAACATAATTGGACTGTTTTACAAAAAACTTAAACCGACTTCAAAGTACACGAAGAAGTAATTAAATCCTGATCTGATGACAATGGGACAAAAGGGGAAGTGTACCCTTCCAGTCAAAATCAAAATCGGTTCATAAATGACGGAGATATGAGTTAACAAACATTAAAAAAAAAAAAAAACATACAACCGAATTGAGAACCTCTTTTTGAAGTCGGTAAAAAAAGGGAACGATACGTACCCACTCACCTGTGCGTGAGACAATAAAGCTAAGCCTAAGGAGAGACTTTGCCGACTAATGTGTGTTCTACCCGCAGAGTTAAAGATATTTTTTCAGGGTTGGCAACTTGGCAACGCGTTGATGTTGCAAGCGTCTATAAGCTGCGGTCACCGCTTACCATCAGTTAGGCAGCATGCTTGTTTGCTACCTTTGTAGAAAAAAAAAACTGAGATTCAAACATAAAGAAGATACGACACAGTCGTAGCTTGCAACCAAACAATGCAAATAACACATAATGTATATGTACTTATTTGCATTGTGCCTGGTCATTGTGAGCATTGGTACTGTATCTTCCCATTTTATAATCTAAGTACCTACATCAAACCAATGTAAATTAAAGCAAGCAGTTTAATAATCAAATGTTAATATTATTAAAAATCACACCTCAAATCCTAATTCAGTGAGCAAACATGAAAAAAATATTTCTCCTCGCCGTTGCTTCACGTCTCCTGAAACAAAAAAAAAGTGCGTAAGTAAAAACCCCAATGATTTCTCAGAGGGATGTTTGTCAGCCCCTGTGCCGAAGCGCCGAACGCACGAGTTAACTTTTTGACCAGGATACCTTTGCCGACGTGATAAGAATTACTGGTGCTTGGTACAAGTTTACGGCTGCTGACCTTTTAACTCAATTATGCTAAAATACTTTCGTCAGTTTGGCTAGTTAGCTTTGAAGGTAATTTACATAACGTCCGCCTTCCATTTCAATGAGATTTACCATTACCTAAACTTACAGGGTAATACGAAGCGCTCGTGGTGTAGCATGATTAGCCGTTCTTAATCGATCGGCAAAATTAAGCTACGTCTGTCGTGGTCGATACCTGGATGGGTGACCGCCTAGTGGTATTTCAAATCAAGCGTTTCCGTGCTTCGGAAGGCACGTAAAGCCGTTGGTCTCGGTTATCACTTAATTGCGATAGTCGTTAAGCTAGTAGGATGCCTCTTAGGCGGCTTGAAAAATTCCAACAGTAGGCTGACCACTAGCCTACCTCCACCAATCCGCAGTGGGCACGCGTGGTGGAGTATCGCCCAGTCCCTTTCACCCTCATTTGTGAAAGGAGGCCTGTGCTCAGCAGTGGGACATTATAGGCTGATGATGACAGGGTAATAATTTGTGGATCTAAAAGTGTGGAAAAGTTATCGCAGCATTGCACGTCACCTTCTCAGACAGAAACAAGAGCTTTTAGTCGGTGATGGCAAGTATTTTTATATGTTTGACGTTGAAACTCTAGAGCCGTGGACTGGATTCTCAGCGGTTAAAAGAGATCGTGAGGAAACCTTATCATGAAATGAAATTAAATTAAATGAAATAATGAAATGAAATGAAATAATTTATTCATTCAAATAGGCCTTCACAGGCACTTATAAATAGTCAAACATGATAGTACTTTGTACTCGCCGTCTGGAATCTGGATGCCATCTGTCGCCAGGCATCTTCCGGCGTGTTTCGACAGCTGCATTTGAGAATTCCTGCTATCTCTTCGTCATCTTTTTATAGGTTATATATTCATTTTTCGTTGTTTTTATTTTTTGGTAAAAATATTTTACTAAATACTTTTTACAGTCCGTCATAAAATTTCGAAAAAACAGCGAAAATGTGTATTTTATCTATAATGCTCTTTCTCACTAAACTGTGTATAGGAATATGTTGTAAATTCAAATGTTCAGCTTATCACTTGTACCACACAAAAACCACGAGAATTCGCTGTTTTTTCGCTTCGATGATTTTCAGGCAGATCTCTTGTTGATCTGAGAAAGCCGAATTTTTCGCCGATACGTGCCCGCGTTTTGTAATATTTCGGGTTACCCCACTTTGTTAGGTGGCTGTCTACATTGTTAACAAGAAATTCTATGTGCACTATGTTCCATTTCAGGTGAGGTTATTTACTTGTTAGTAGAAAAAAAAACTGTTATTATGATATATACTTTTCCTTCCCTTTCAGGGTTGGACAAAGTAGGTACCTAGGCTCCCGAATAGGTACGCAGATTGATAAGGAAAAAAGTCATGCCTGTTCCAAAACTACAAGATTATAATATAAGTTAAACAAAGTCGGGATAGAACAAAAATACTACATAAACCAGCCAAGTATGACTCGTTGTTTTAAGAAATATTTTTTTGATGTTTATTTATTTTATCATAATTGATTATGATTTATATATATTAATAGTTTTTTTGACTCGTGCCCGGAGGATTCCGCACGATAGTAATAAAATTAACTTAATTTTTTGTCTTTCAACATTACATTGCAATTTTACTGTGATGAGAATGAAGAATAAATTTAATAATTTAGCAATTTTTTGAACGATTTTAATTTTTTGTTGAACGAATAGTATGGATAAATTATGCCCTGGAGTCAGACCATGTCGGTAGAAAGTATTGCTTTTTTCCTTTTTACTGTTGAGTTTTTATTATTATCTGACAAGGCGAAGAATATACCATACCGTAATACCTATACTTGTACGTAGTATTTATATACTCTGAGCCTATAATGAAAGTTTCAACTTTTCTAAGATATAAAATAAACAGCTCTGAGACGGGCGGACTGGGCCTAGTTACAGTAGTTATTATTGTTTCGTATTAGGGTTTCACGTATTATTTTTTAGTATTAAAGAACCCTAAAAAACTTTTTGAATTAAGAAACTCGCATGTAAGTCCCGACAAAAATTCTGTTAACAATTCGAAGTTTTTTTTTTACATGTACCATTACTTGAAAACCGTATAATATTATTCATAAGGCCCGTAGTAATAGAACTCTGCGGCCCTATGGCATAACTTTACATAACATTATTATAACAGAAATTCGCGCAATAAACGAGCACAGGGTTACCAGGAGACCGGATAAATCCGGACATGACCGGATAAGTCCGGATCAGATCGGATTCTGACCAATGACTTGGGTGATAATTTATTTCTCTTGAATTATGGAGGTTGTATTTTATCGAATAAATCGGTTTACCATTATGATTCAGTTATCGGAAGATAGGACCTAGCTAGGTCACCTAAATAGAGACCTTTCGTTATGAAGGCCTAGACAAATAGGGACGATTCGAAACTGAATTTCGAAACTTGAAAAGAATAAAATTGTATAATATTAGAATTAAGTAAGATCTGTCGATAATTCGAAAAAATAATCCCATTAGTAATATTGCATTAGCTTCCTTGTATCTTGTTATAATTGGGTACTTCAAGGAGTAAAACATTATTTCTTAACATCACTAACTTTGGTAGCAAACAAAAATACCTGAGGGTTGTGGTGACTTTGTCGCTGTGTCGACAGAAGAAGAAACACCATTTGGTACGACATCATACGTGGTACTTCACGACACGCCAGCGGCTACAGCTTTATAAAGCTCTTATAAGCGCTTATATAGGTTAGGCCGCATATGGAGTACTGCTCGCACCTCTGGGCAGGCGCACTCGCTTATCAGCTTAATCCATTTGCCTCGGTGCAAAGGCGGGCCACTCGTATCGTTGACGATCCCATACTCACTAGCGGTTTAGAACCTCTTAGAATTCGGAGAGATATAGGCTCTCTCTGTGTATTCTACCGCCTGTATAATGGGGAGTGTTCTCGAGAACTTTTTGATCTGGTGCCACCATCAACTTTCTACCATCGCACTGCACTGCTCGCCGGAGATGTGGAATGAGTTCCCCATTACGGTTTTCCCTCAGCGCTACGATATGGGGTTCTTCAAAAAAGGCGTAAAAAGAGCTCTACAAGGTCGACATAACAATGGCAATCCCACTGGTATTGCAAATGTCCATAGTGGCCCGTCTGCCTGCTTGTCAACCTGTTGACATAAAAAAAAAACCTTTGGTACCCACACAATGAACTCCAGCTCTGAAATATTTTTTATAAAGGACTACAAATTTATACCATTGAACAACAACCAGATTTCTAATTTGTCCATTTCTTCTATATCAAACAGATATTAGAGGTTGGTAACCCTACTGGCGCGATACAAAAGATGATCTCCGTACAGAGTCGCTGTTACAGTGATCGCACCCGGCGGACCGCTCCGCTGATGCTTGGCATCCTCGTCTTTGAAACGACAAGCGATTACGATTCTACGTCGGTGACACACATATTATTATTACACAGTTATTATCTGTAAGAGTATCTATATATGTATATCGTATTATGACGTACTACCACATCATTTTGTCCCCCTACTTTATCTGCATTGAAGCGCTCGTGGTGTAGCATAAGATCGGCAAGTTAAACTACCACCGTCGTGGTCGGTACCTGGATGTGTGACCACCTAGTGGTATTTCAAATCCAGCGTTTCCGTGCTTCGGAAGGCACGTAAAGCCTTTGGTCCCAGTTATCACTTAATTGTGATAGTCGTTAAGCTAGTTGGAGGCCTTCTAGGCGGCTTGATAACTCCAGCAGTAGGTTGACCACTAGCCTACTCCACCGATCCGCAGTGGGCACGCGTGGTGGAGTATCTGCCCGTACGGGCAGATACCCTTTCACCCTGATTTGTGAAAGGAGGCCTGTGCTTAGCAGTGGGACATTATAAGCACATTAGTTAACGGTAAAAATAATGGTCACCGAACTGATAAAATTTCTTATTAATTAACTAAATGGGTATAATGAACCAACGGACAGCATAAAATTACATAGATTAAAAAAAGCCATCTTTCCTAAAAGTCATAGAATAAACATATTTGCAAATACTGTGGGGGAGCTACTTGAAAGGTAGCAGTAGGTAGGGAGGTTTTCTTATTTCCGCTGCCTGACTAATGTGGCGATTAGAAAATTGATGGAAAACCGAAAGAAAGTCATTTATTCGTTGAACGATAACCGTTGAGTTTATAGGATATATTACGGTGATTCTTTAACTTTGGTTCTTTTGTTTCGGTGAGCGATGTCAGTAATTAACAACAAAGTGGGCATGTTATGGTAAGGTGCAGCACAGACGACAGACTTTGTGTGAAAAAGTCTTAAGGCGTTTTAAGTTTGTTTTAAGGCGATGATAGCTCAGTGGTAGTGACGTCGGATACCGAGTCGAAGGTCCCGGGTTCGAATACTACAATGAGCTTGAGCTTTCGGTGAAGGAAAACATCGTGAGGAAACCATAGTACGGTGGTTCTTCTAGGCTTTGTGTGCTTACCACCTTCAGCCACATCATCACTTACCAGGGTGAGATTGTGGTCGAACACAGGCCTATACATAATAAAAAAAAAAAAAAATGCGGTAAAAAGTCCGTCACGGATTTTTCACAGATTCATAACACACAACGTACATGTTCGATCATTCTGCCGGCGGAACTCTAGGGACGTACACGCTATGAAAATGCAGAGATCGCGATGTATTATTTAGTACTTGTACGTGTAAAAAAAATCTTGAAATACAGAAAAAGAAGAAGAGAATTGAGAATTTTGAGTACATTATATTCTTTCGCAGACTTTTTGCGCGTGGTGTGCGTGACTGCTTAGACTTGCATATGTTATGGCTGCATTCCGAATTGATGCTATAATCACTGTTATCGATTTGAGCGTGCTTAAATCCGTACCGAATTAGTACATGACAGCTAACGATGTCCCGTGAAACGTCATGACGTCATGTCATGATATACGCCATCTTGCGCTCACACCGACCATGCCCTAAAAACTGATATCACCGTGAGGGCTGTCAAAAGTGACGGTTAATTATTGTTTTCGGCAAAAATCTAATAAGATTCTTGGTTTTCCATCTGGCATAGATACTTTTTATGATTTTATGAGAGAAAAATAATAAAAAAGCGGATATTCCTTTTTGCGAGTCAACTTATAAAAGATAAGGAGTCCTAGTGCATTGTTATTTCTGATTTTAATTAAATTCTCAAATGTTCTGTTTTGAATACTGTGAGCGCGTTCACGAGCGTTCCGAATTGCTGACAGTTCTCAGCTGTCATTAACGTGATATCTAACTCGGTACGCAAATTATTGCTGTGAGCACTGTGAGCGATATTATCCAATTCGGGATGTAGCCTATATTTCTAAAAAGTGCGGCACGGATAGTCTGTCGTCGGTGCTGCACCTAATTATTATGTTATTTTAGGTAATCTGGAAAACTGACCTAAAGGTCCTCCTAAAGGACCTCGTGTACCTAAATGGTCACGAAATGTTATGAACTACAGTGACTTATAGACTTTGTAATAGAGTTCGCTTTGTTTGACTTTGTAAGACAAGAAAGTCAAACAAACAAAGCAAACTCTATTACACATTCAAAACTTAATGAGATTATTCAAAATAGTGCTTCAAGAATGTAATAAAAAGTCTATGATAAACCTAATTGTTGAATTGTAAAAGTTTTCGAAAAGAACACGGCAAAGACCAAGGCCTAACAACAGAAAACTTTGATACACGAAAAAATATGTTAACAAAAAAACTATTCCAAAACGAGCGGCCGTAACTACACAAAGTTTCCCTTTTATTCATAAAACTGAAGGTCCGACATTAGGGCAGTCGGCCCTCAGGCGAATCCCCACCCTTATAATAAACTGTAAGGAATATTTACAGAAAAAAAGGTGTTATTTACACAAAAAGGTTGGCACATAAAGAAATTTCGCACCATTTGTAAACAAATGTCTGTGATACCCGAGCGTTTTCTACGGGTTGTGCGCGTAAAACGCGTAAAATACAGTACTTTTTCTCATTTTATCCGAAATTATGACTTAGGTCTTATAAGTTACAGCTTAGTTTCAGCTAAAGGGACGGCTAGCTCGTTTGGACACGATAAAAATCTGAAGTCATCAGATTTTTATCGTTTTATCTTCCACATTGATCCATTTCTAAACTAACCCATGACTTGGGTTAAGATACCAGAAAGAAGAATAAAGATCAGATCCCTGTCACACAATCTACCTATATTGACGGACCATGGCGTGGTTATGTCGTGGTCAGGTCGTGGGTCCCACACAGGACATTTACATGTGTTTGTTGTGCATGAACATGTCTGCATGTCCTGAGGCTGGTATAATAAGTAATGTTTCCCGACACCTATAACCTAGATGTATTCAAGCCCAGAGTGAATAGGCTATTTCTGGGTAAGCGTGCTACATCCTCGGCCTCGTCATAACTCCTCATGGGGTCAGTAGAAGGTCAAACGCAAGCCCATTTAACATTAAAAAAAAACAGTTATCCGGTTTCCATAGTTCAAGCTCTGCTTGTTTAGGATCAGATAGCCGTGTGTGAAATGTCCCAGGATATTATTTGTATAATATAATAGTTGTGACGTCTAATTTGACGAAGGTCGCGGGTTCGAAACAAGAGCTATCTGAAATCATTTCACGATGGCAGTACTTTACAGTATCCGCCTGGCTACCTGGCTAGCTGCCACCCTCAAGTTGAAAATCTGTCGCCAAGCACCTATCGGTGTGTTTCAATAGCTGCACTTGAGAGCCAGTAAAATTATAGGCTTTGTGAAGATCGGCAACACAATAGCAATCATCTCTATGTATCCTTTTACTAGTGGTCCACTTAGCGAAGTTACCAGTCTACTGCCGTCCTAATCCTAACTATAATTGCCTGCTGGTAAGTGGTTACCGTAGCCATACGGACGCTTGCAACACACGAAGCATCGCTCACGCGTCACCGACCTTTGCCCCTCCTTATGAGCTCCGGCGACCTTACTCACGCGCAGGAACACAACTTTAGACAACATAAAGTTATTTGACTGCGGTATTCTGTACGGTGAAGGTACTTCCCCAGTCGAGCTGCAGTTGAGCGAATAAACGCTACGCTCTACCTCTCGCAAAATGCAAATGTGAGTTTGTTTGTTACGTTTAGACGATCATCATGAAATTTGGCAAGCAGATAGCCTATGGTATGGAGAAGGACATAGGCTTCTTTTTATCCAGGGGAACGATGTTGAAATCCCGGGGGACAACAAACAAAAAAGTATTTTAAAAAACTTACAAGATTATGTATTTCATACTAGATAATATCCAGAGAGAAAAAAAAATGGTTCAGTGATTTTCACGTTGATATAAATCTCAAGCTACCATTAATCATGGAAAACATGATAACTGGAACTGAGATTCGGGATTACTGTTGAAACCACTATAATATGCTTGACCGGCCGTCGACCGGCGCCGGCCGGATATGAGGGCCTTTTGACCGGCCTCCTCCGGATCAACGGTTACGCGGATTATTCTGATTATTTTCAACTCGATTCACTTGCGATGTTCGAATCGATTTGAACTCGATTAATATGATTCGAAGGTGAGGTAAGGTTCTAATGACATCAGCTGATGATTGTTCAGTTTGAATTCTGTAGGGAGAAGGAAAAGAAACGACGCAGTGTACTTTGTAGCTCACGAGAGGTAGAGCGTAGCGTTTATTCGCTCAAAGAGCAACTCGACTGGAGAAGTACCTCCACCTTACAAAATACCGCAGACAAATAACTTTATGTAGTATTCCTGCGCGTGAGTAACGTCGCCAGAGCCAGGGAGAGGGGTCGGTAACGCGTGAGTGATGCCCCTTGTGTTGCAAGCGTCCATATGGCTGTGGGAACCGCTTACCATCAGGCGGGCCGTACGCATGTATACCGACTTCTTAGTATAAAAAAACATACACTTCTTGTTGTTTTGGTGAACAGCGGATACCGGAGACATAGTTTTACCTAGACATTCGGGCACCAAGCACCAGACCAGTCCTTTCAGCTACTCAAGGTTTAAGTTTCTAGACTGTCAAAGATACCCCATTTATATTAAGTTTGCACCTGAATAAAGCAGACCTAGCTTTCATCGAAGGAAAAGCTAGGCAAATAAGCTACTAGCTTCTGCTCGCGGTTTCGCCCGCGTGGCCTACAGGAAACAAATGACATATTTTTCTACAACAATAAAACAAAACAAAACAACTTCATCCCGCTTCGAGGGTGGAATTATGAGACACGTATACATTAATTTTCAATCTTCAGCCTAAACACAAAATTTGAAGCTCCTAACTTCGAAACTGACGGACTTTCATACAAACTTTCATCCCCTATTTTACCCCCTTAGAGGCGGAATTTCGAAAAACCCTTTCTTAGTGGATACCTACTCTTCACAAAGAATAGACCTTCTAAATTTCATGTATCTAGGACCAGCGGTTTAGGCTGTGCGTTGATTTATCAGTCAGTCAGTCAGGACTTGGAATTTTAAATATACTGGGTGGAGATTTCGAGATGGCATCTTTTCGAAACCTATATTGGATTAGTGATACTGAACAACTTTTACTATGGGACCAATAGTGAATTCGAATATATATGCCATCTCGAAATCTCCACCTGTTATAGATTCAGTGCCTTCAATTGCTTTTTGTCGTAGAATATATTCTTCAAATAAATTTTCCGTGAATATCATCAGTAAATAAAGTGCGATCACATAATAAGACGCCCTGAACCGATGATCGGAGCCGCGGCCGAGAGGGTACAAAATAACGTGTCTTCATGCTCCATATGACTATTGAAGATATTTTGTATGTTTATTTACCGAATTTATTTGATTTGAGCCGAATGGATACGAGATAGCAATATGAATTCTACGGAATAAATATGAAATGTTGTTTTTACAGCTAGAGTGCTCGGATAATTTTACTTACTAACTTGCATATTATTCGCTGGAGTCAATCTGTATGATGAATATGTATTTAGTGAAATTCAACAAAGATTTTCCTCATAAACTATTGGTTGAAATTATGATATATTATGCACGAATATTTTAACATATCTATTATGATTTGTGTAATATTTCAAAATTTTAATCGATATTTTGTGAGAAAATTGTTTTTGAATTTCACAAGGGTATTCATATTTATGTCCTCGACTGTACCACTACCTGCAAATAAGCATAATGACCCTTCCGATGCTAATGCAATTAGAGTTGTCGAGATCTAGAGCCCCGTTTTGACAAGAGGCTTCTCTTCTTGTCGCACTATATTTTGTCTCTTCTTGACACATTGATGTATATGTGCTGTTAAAACAAACCTATTAAGTGAGTAGGTACTACTGGTCCCCGGATACTGGCAGCACAGCGCCTTATCTAGAGCTCTGGCGATCCTTACTCACAGCAGGAATACTTACATCTTCAATTTTAATATAAGAAAGAAAGAAAAGAAAGAAAAAGATTTATTCTGGACAACACACAACATTACATTAGACTGTAGAAATTACAAAAAACAAGAATTAAAGAAAACAAACAAAACCAATTAAAAACTACACAAAAATGCAATGTGATGCCAGGAATAGGTCTCGACTCAGCAATATGCTCAGGTTAGTAAGGAAAACTAACCATCGCGCTGGTTTTCAGTCGAGGCCCACGTCTACGCTACCTTCTTCAGACTTCTGTAAGGTAGACATACCCCACTCGGGCTGCTTTTGTTATGATCGAACTTTGAAGTTGTATTGGATCAAGGGTCACTAAGAAATTTTTGATTACTGGAGAAAAATGCTGCCAGCAAGCTATTTAGAAGCATGAACTAGCATGTGCTAGCTGCGAAGCCATCGCATGGTTCCACGATTATCGTGGATAGTTTTATAGTACAGGGGGCCACAACAATTTCATTCTGATCCGATTACGTCAACTCCGCCATGAGCCTAAGTGCGTTGTCACCAGTCGCGTAGCTAGGTAACAAAGGCCCTAGGCCAAAAAATAAACTGGGGCCCATGTAGAATAAATAAATAATTTATTATTATTATGTAGGGCCCCCAGAGTTCTGCGTTTTTTTTTCTTAACACTATTTGTAGTTTGTAAGTCAGAGTCCGAGGGCCCCCTGGGCTTGGGGGCCCCGGGGCACTGCCCCGTCTAGCCCCTAGGTAGCTACGCCATTGGTTGTCACCTTAAATTTTTACGCCACTGATAGTTCATTGGAACACAATAATAATTGTAGTAATTCTAATTATAGACAAAATTCTTTTATGTGGAGAGCAAGCAACAACTTCAACACCATTGCTAGACATCACGATTTAGATCTTTTCTGCACAAGCGTTACATCGGGCGAGACGAATACTAAGCAATGACTTTTTCAATTAATGCATTACTTGTGAACTGTTTTAGAATTATTTGGCGGGTATGTATCTGAATTATTATGTTATTTTCATTTCCATGCTATGTAAAGAGTGTGTTGTTTAACTCATCACAGATTTAGTTTTTATACTAGTACCTATAAGTGAAGACCTGTTATTGGCTTCCTGATGAATATTAATGTTTTGAGTTTTGTATTTTAAATAGCTGTTGGTCTTCCCATGATAAATAAATAAATAAATTGTACTAGCAGACTTGGGCCCCTGGTGTTATATTTTCAATTTTGCTATCAACATTGCCGACCATACCTACCTATCTATACCTAACAGTCTTATATTACGAGTACCCGCAAGTACCTACATACATACAGCGACTGACTAGAAATCTGCTACAGTTAAACCGTAAAGACCTACGTATTATCGTAGGAACCCTAACGGGACATTGAACGCTAAATCGACATCTATCTTTTATAGGTGTTACCAATAGTCCTCTGTGCAGGGTCTGCATGGGGACAGAGGAAACAGCTGCCCACGTCATCCTGGAATGCGAGGGAGTGGCTGAACAACGGGCACAAATCCTCGGACCTGTGAGGTCGCTCCGCGAAGCCTGTGGACAGCCCAGGAAAGTCCTGCGCTTCTGGGCGGAGCTAGGCTGGCTAGAGTTGTAGCCGGCGTTTTCTTCACGCAAAAAGGGCCCACCTACTACTACTACTTGCGGAAAAGAAGAGCCCACAACAAGTAACAAGTAACCTACATACATTGGAAACCTTCATAAGGGTACCTACAAAAGTGCCTAAATTTTAAACGTCAGAAAAGAAAATGTCGGTCTATAATGTAGTCTGAAAAACGATCATCCCGCTTGACTTGTTCCGAAGCGATGGAAGCTCCAGCGGGCCGGATATAACGTGGCCGGTCAAAGGGCACACTGCTCATATCCGGATTTTATATCCAACTGTTCACTCACATTGTAGATGTAGAGCTTGAATAAGAATCTGAAAAAAATTGCCGTATTATTTTTATATGGGTGTATTTTTAATCGACTTCAAAAAAAGGAGGAGGTTCTCAATTCGGTTGTTTTTTTTTAATGTTTGTTACCTCATAACTCCGTCATTTATTAACCGATTTGGAAAATTATTTTTTTGTCTGGAAGGGTACACTTCCCGTTTGGTCCCATTGTCATCAGATCAGGCTTTGATTAGTTCTTAGTGTACTTTGAAGTTGTTTTAAGTTTTTTTGTAAAATAGTCCAATTATTATTGCATGTATCGCTTGCGACTTGCGACAAACTATTTGTATCGATAACGTACACAATAATGTACGGTGATTTGATCAGCGCCCCTATAGGTGTGTATAGCTTACCATGAGTTTCTATTATAGTTGATGACTCCGCCTGCTCGGAGCTGCTGCGCTTGGATTCATCGACAGTCCTTGAAGTCTGCTATAAGTTAGATATATTATTATTTATTTTAAAATAAAACTACATAAGTATCCTGGGGCGAAAGTAACAATGAGGCTAAAGTGACTGATTAGACTTTCTCTCAATCTAATGGTTTTTTAAAACGTCCCATCTGTTGAAGCGTCGAGCGTGAGGTAGAGCAATCTTTGCTATTTCATTATGAAATCCAGATGGAGAACAGTTGCTAGACCAATAACTGTGTTATACCGACAAAGCGTTTTTTGACTTTCGCTATTTTGGAGCAAAGTTTTGCAGCGTCAGGTACCAAGTTTTGTAGTACCTATTAAAAATATTTCACTTCGTTTCCAATGGTTATAACCCCAATTTTTTAATTTAAGTAGCTCGTGGTAGTGGGTAGCAAAGTAATGGCTTTATTTTATTTAGTTGCATTTGACCCGAGTGACCTCACATAAATTTATGAATGACTTTTATTTATCGCAACGACAAATTTTAATGACCCCAAATAAGTAGGTAGGTATTTGAGGTAATTCAAATTATTCCAACATCATTTAATTTGATTGAAGAGAGAGTCGCCTAGTCGTTCAAGCCCGTAGTGCTTATAAATCAAAATATTGAGTGTGTGTATTACAATAACAGCGCCATCTATAATGTTGTATCAAAAATGGATTGTGGCAAAACGGCATCTATAAAGGAAATGTAGAAACGTTATGACAAGCTTCATGCCACAAAGCCGTTCATAGATTTAGTTCGGTATACACTGGATAGGTGGCAATATTTGTACATAACGTAGTACTTATATTATTATCTCTGTGATTTTATTTTTTGCTAAATTGTGATATTACCATTCCTTTATTCTTATAGTCATTCGTAAAAAAGATATCCGATAATTACCTAATTGATAAATCGAAAATGGGTACGACCCTATCTACAATCTATTCTACTTCCCCGCAATCAAGGCAAAAATATTCGTTAACTTTAGACCCACGTTCGATGGTTAATTTTATTGGCAAGCAAGCCTAACATTAAATATAGATACAAATTAATAGTTCAATCAACGCTACAATACTTTTTATTTAACTTTATTTTATTAGCAATATTGTTTATAAAATGTTCTCACTGATTATATTACAATCAAGAAACTAAAAGCCAAAAATAGTGGTTATGCGACCGTGACAGGACTCGAACCTGCAATCTTCGGATCCGAAGTCCGACGCCTTATCCATTAGGCCACACGGTCCTTACAGATGCTAAGTGAAATTATGAAATCAGTTCAAAATTTCATCGATCGGTCACAATCTTATTCCAATCAAATTGTCGGATCACTCGCAGGCTCGCAGCTCGCGTCACAATATGAGTCGTGTGCTTACAAACAAAAAATCGTAGTGATTACTTTTAGATTATTACTTATTTCTTGATAAAATTATTAATAAAAAATACTTAACTATCCCTATCAAGAAGTAAGTAAGTAAAATAAAATGATTATTAAAAAAAAAAATAGCTAGACTAGAACGTAGGTACTTAGCTTGTACATAGTAATTATATACTCTGAGGTGGTACTTAGACGATATAAATTTTTTTTAATGAATAAAATTAATAAGTAGGTACGTACTTACTTTCCTAGTTACTATGAAAATGACCAGGATTATTATATCTGATGGCAAAGACTAACTAACACCCTCCTGACTGCTCCTGACTTTACAAGTGTTTTATGGCTGAATGGCAGGCGATGGTTGCCTTGCCTGCCATTCAGCCATAAAACTAGCGCCTAATAGTTGTAGAGTAAAACTATCAGGCGTGTATTATTGCGATTACCTACGGACAGGCGCTTTAAAGATCAGTACAAAATAGTACATAGTACAAGAGGTGACTTGCTTTGATTAGCATCTGATGTTCACCCATTATTTTATGGATCCAAAATGCTTATTTTCGTCTTATTTGAATTATTATAATGCCTTCGCGCATATACTCCAGTGACAGTTTAATTGTGTTTAGTGTATAGGGGATGTTTGGCTGCTACGATTGGTCTCGCTGCTTGCAAACAGTATTTTAATAGTTCCCTGAGTAACATAATAAAAATCAGCTCGCAGAATTGTAAGAAAAGTACGTAATGTGCATAACATACCTACCTTTCATGCCTGGTACCTACTTACCTACCTGAAAATTAGCCGACCCGCGCCGACTCGGGACAAGTTAATATAGCGGTTTTCTGAAATATTTTTGACATTCTGATAACTGAAAATGCAAACAGTGATTCAATTGAAATAAAACCATTTAATACCGATTAAGAGGTTGTTTCAATCTGAATATGATCGTAACAACGAATCAACTTACAGTACAGGTAATAATTTAGCACAATAGGCATGATGCACTAATAGTTGTGCCTGAGTTACACACATTTATAGAAAACGTGGACGTAAAAAAAAATGTGGTTGATTTTTTATTCTCAGTCTCTCATAAAGGAGTAGTCTCAATAAACAGTCAAATGTTAATTTGTAAGTTCCTACCTAGATGTTATGAACCTTTATGCTAGAGAAATAATACATTTTATTATTATTATTATTTTATTAAATTCATTTCTCCTTATAGACAAACAAATAAGAACCCATTCTAGGTTCTTGATAATATAAATAGCTCAGAGTATTTAAATACTGTACAATAAATAGGTACGATCTTCAAATGTTATCTCACAGCGCCATCTAGTTCATACTGCATGAACTCGTTAGTCTGTACACAGTAGAAACCTTCGTATAGAATCGTAGTTCTGGTTTTTATTCACAGATAGTGGTGTAGTTACCATCAAATATGTTCATGCATACTACAATAGATGGCATTGTCTACGTTATAGGTAGCTTTGAATACCTATTCAAATGTTTTTTTTTTACTGTGTACTTATTATTGGCTTGTGTTTGACCACAATTTCACCATGGCATGGTAAGTGATGATGTGGCCGAAGGTGGAAAGCCTACAAAACCTAGAAGGAACATTTAAGTAGGTACCTACCTATATTATTTTTTACCGACTTAAAAAAATGGAGGAGGATAAATCGTAAGTAGGTAGTTACCTACATATTTTTTTTAGTATAATAATGTTCTGATAAGTCGAAAGCGGCACCTGTTTAGGTAGATCCCACGGCGGACACCTTAAAAAATCTGCGGTAGTAGGTACCTACCACCTCCTACCTATACTAAATTTTCTATGGAATAGGTGGTACGTCTCGTGCTCTTTCGCTGACTTGAAAACAGAGTGTCAGAATAAGAGTTCTTACGTCTTTATTTCATTTTAGTGTACGCCTACCTACTTTGAAGGCGGTTTAACTATTTTTTTGTATTTTTTTTATAGGTTTTATAGGTAGGCACCTACCTACCTATTTGGGATTCCTATTTATTCAATAGGTACCTAGGTATTTACCTACATACCTACTTCTTTGTAAGAAAAACGGTGTCTGTCTAGTTACACATCCAGCCAAAATCATTAGCCAATTCAGCGAACCCCAGTTCACGACTTGGCACCACAGTCCGTCTTGAGTGCCAATTTGTCGTTCCCGGGAAACACTCAGACGAATGTGTTTGCCCCTTACTTGTGCCCTCAGCTTCGGTTAGCCGCAACATGGCAATTTTGCCATTTTCAAGTGGGCCGTTTATGGGACTTTCAGTGTACTCTGGTAAATCTAATGATGAGATTAGGGGTTAACGTTTAGGGGATATTTAGTGGCCATGATTTAGTAATTGATTTATTAAATGTCTGCATATAGTTTTTAGGTTGAAAGGTTTATATTATTTTTTTTTTTTTTTTTTTTTTTTTTTATACCACTTTGGTGGCAAACAATCATACGGCCCGCCTGATGGTAAGCGGTCACCGTAGCCTATGGACGCTTGCAACACCAGGGGTATCACGCGCGCGTTGCCGACCCTGCAGAAATCTCTTCACACCCCTTTTGAAGAACCCCATGCTGTACTCCATTGGGAAAACCACGGCGGGGAGCTCATTCCAAAGTCTGAGCGTCCGCGGAAGGAAGCTTCTTTGAGCCCGCACAGTACGAAACAATTCAGGTTTCAATATGTGAGGATGGACTCCCCGTCGATGGCGAGAGTTGCGATGGTAGAAAGTAGCCGTGGGCATCATCTTAAACAATTCTTCAGAACACCGTCCGTTGTACAAGCGGTAGAACACACATAAGGAGGCAAAGTCTCTCCTCAGACTGAGGGGCTCTAAACAGCTTGTGAGCTCGGGATCGTCGACAATTCTTATGGCACGTCGTTGAACCGAGTCTAAAGGATCAAGCTGGTATCCAGGTGCCCCCGCCCATAGATGACAGCAGTACTCCATATGAGGCCGGACTTGCGACTTGTAAAGTTGCAGCCTTTGCCCCGATGTGAAGTACTGCCTCGCTCTGTTGAGCACTCCGAGCTTTTTGGATGCCAGCTTAACCTTGCCTTCTAAGTGACTTCGGAACAAAACGTCGCTAGAAATGTCGACGCCAAGGATCCCGATGCTTTTGCTGATGTTCAGGGACGTGTTCTGGAACTGTGGAGCCACAGCAAATGGGGTTTTCTTAGCGGTGAACGCGCAGGCTTGAGTCTTAGTGGGGTTGAAATGGACTAGGTTTAGTCTGCCCCAATCGGAGACACTAGTTAGTGTACTCTCGATTTCAGACAACAGCCGTTCGCGGCTTTCCTCCACCTCGGAACGAGGGATATTAGCACGGCCCGTGTAATAAGCGTCCCCTGTACTGTCGTCCGCATAACCAAGTAGAAACTTTAAACACGCCGCCATATAGCATTGACAAATCAATAACATCCTCAAACCGGGCGCACAGGTGTATTGTCGCGAGCATTACCTATTCACCGGGGTACAATAGACCCCATACAACCCCACAGTTACCCCATCACTGGCGACGCAGTGCTCTGATGCGTGGTGTCATTCGGTTTATTAAATATTCATATTCATACGTTTTAAGTTTGATTTTCTTTATAAGTAACGTCGAGAGAATGCTTCTAACACTTGTTAATATTGGCCAGATCATGGAAACGGCTTATCTGATTTTGATGGGAGTTTAACTAAGCTAGGCCTTAGAAAATATTCCTTAGAACCTTCCTCTGAAAGTCCAAACGCAATAGGATTAGCCGTTTAAATATGAATAACCCAATAGATGATAGATCCAGGTGTCGGAAACGCATTCTCTAAGCGGCCATTGTCTGTAGCATTATATCCTAGTTTATCTTAAGTAGGTATCTTTAAGCGTCCGGCGCGTCTAGATAAAAAAGTAGTCTAGGTTTACTCCCTGAAAAGTTCTGTATCTACTAATGAAAGTGCTGAAAACTGTTGGGGTTAAGCCCGGACAAATAAGCAGTGGAACAATATTGAAAACATGTCATTGTGTTTTGGTAACGTGAAGATAACCATGTCAGATAACTCTTTTCAAAACTACTTGAGATCTCAAAATTACATTTTTACAAACAGACATTATTATGTTAGTAAAAAAAGACTTATGAAATATGTTACTGATGAGAAGAAGAATACATAAATAAAAAACTAAGTCACCACTACAACATGAGCGCTGACCCAGTGCCTTAATAGAGGACAGTCCGGTTTTACACTTGTCGCTTTCAGGATGCTATTGGGACTACCCTGTGCATCATGGAGGCTAACCTTTTTCGGATTATGGCATGAAAGCCGTCGACACGTGCCTCCGCAAACATACCTGATGCACCGCAATGGCGACGGAGCCCCATCAGCATCCTGAAAGCGTTATTATACTGGACGCGCAGAGAGTTGAAGGCTCTTTGCGTGTTTTTGTTAAGCCTGGATAAGTGTAACTTTCACATCCCTCGTGCAGTGAGATGAGATTAGGTACATAAAATCGACTTGTATAAGATTCACCATCGCCACTCTTATGTCTCTGAAAATGAAAGTTCTAACACGGGCTAAATGTCCCAGTCGCTCTCACCCGGGCAACATGTCCCGGACTGGCACACCCGGGCCTGTGTGTCGCGGGACGCGGAGTCCCGATCGATAACAATGTCTAGCCGCACTACGCGATTGTTATACCTACGTTATGTAACATTTTATTATTACATTCGTACATTGCAAGCGATGCCAATATGTCGTGTGACGATGGTCATTGAAATTTAAGTGATAATCAGTATGTAGGTTGAGGCCGATTATTAGGATTCCCGTACACAGATACCTAGTGCACAACCCTATTAAAGCGTCTGTCTGTTCGTCTGTCTTAACTTCTTGTTTTTTTTTTAAGAATGTAAGTATTAGCTATAATATATTTTATAGCTTGCTTCAAGAGAAAAACTAGTTCTCTCCTCACGTTCCACCCGCGTACCGTAGGAATCTAAGTAAGGTTATGTCTCATGAGTTAGTTGGTTGTTTTTTTCAATCCTTTTTACTATCTAACCTTTCTAGGCTGATGAGTAATTTCTAACCGACTTATTTAAAAAAAAACTATACCTAGCTGGGTAATAGGTAGGTACTTACTATTAGGAGAGGTAGAGCTCCCCCTTTTAAGAGAGGTGGTATCTCAACCTTACAGAATACCGCAGCCAAATAACTTTATGTTGTGTTCCTGCGCGTGAGTAAGGTCGCCAGGGCTCATTGGGGAGGGGGGAAAGACCATCTAGTGGTCGATAATCGTTCTACTTTTTTTTTTAACAGAATCGGTCCGCCTTGTGACCTACCTAAAAGCTGCCTTACCTACGTGAAATTTCTACTCTAGGTAGGTACCTATTCCGATTTTCTGTGTTAGGTGCATACACAGGAAAAGGACTTTATTAACTCTCACATTCTATAAGATTGGATAATGTTGTGTAATAACAATGTAGGTACCTATATAATAGCTGAAAAAGAGTTGCTTTATTTTTAACCGACTTCAAAAAAAGGAGGAGGTTCTCAATTCGGTTGTATGTTTCTTTTTTTTTCTTTTTTTATGTTTGTTACCTCATAACTCCGTCATTTATTAACCGATTTGGAAAATTCTTTTTTTGTCTGGACACTTCCCGTTTGGTCCCATTGTCAGAACAGGATTTGATTACTTCTTAGTGTACTTTGAAGTCGGTTTAAGTTTTTTGTAAAACAGTCCAATTATGTAAAATTGGTTCTTTTGTTCTGAAGTTGCTGTTTCATTTGTAAATCTTTTAACACCGTCTTATTTAATTGTTAACAATATTAGGTACCTTTTTTGAGCTACAAAAGATTCGTTCTTTTATTCTACAGTCAAAGTTTTGAAAATATATTATTTGGTTTTTACTAATATAACCTACATGTCATAACGGCCAAGTACATTTTTCACAAAAAATCCTCTAACCAATGAAAACCCCATGTTCATCACATATAAATTTTCAGCACATAGCATTATAGCCACACCTACAAAAGGAAAAACGTCCAGATTCGCTTGCGAGAACCACCCACGGCAACAATAGGCCACACAAAGGCGCACAAAGGGAGCTTCTGTCTTCCCATTGTACCGAACAATGGAAGCCACGCCCATAATAAAGGCGGCATTGTTTCATCTCAATCGAGAGGCCACGATTGGTCGAGACGTACAGTCACGCAAGTAATGTGTGATGCACCGACCCACAGAGCTGACCACCCGCCGCTTGAAGAATGTTCAAAAAAAGATCCTATCTTACGTGCTACCCACTTAACTTTCATACCCAACAAACGAATTTTTACTCTATTTTCTTAACTATAAAGCTCCGTATTGATAACAAGGAAAATTTCAAAGCAGATGGTTTTAATCGACCGGCAGGACTTTGATCCGAATTAAATTGACAGCTCTCTATAAATAGTGCTTTGAAATGTATTGTTTTTGTTGTCAGTGGATTTTAGACTGTATGCCGTTGGGATGGTGACGGTTTCTGATCAATATGTTTTGGTTTTCGGAATGGCTGCAGCATTTTCAGATTGACTGATAAAAGATAGCTGTTTCTGAAGTTTTACCTTGTCTTTTAGATGGATAGGTGGATAGAAACCAAGCAAGAATAATCTTTTAATTGCTATAGTTTTGTGTTCATTTTCTAAAAGGTCTTGTCGTATAATGTAAACATTACACATACAATACCAGAACCTTAATACAGCTATTTTACGCAGTTTTTTTAAGCACCTTAGTGAGTTAATAGCTCATTTGACGGGCCAGCTGGCGCAGTTGGTTAAGATTCCATCTATCGCGCCGCAGGTCGTGGTTTCGATTCCCACACAGGACATGCATTTGTGTGCATGAACATGTCTGTATGTCCTGAGTCTGGCTGTAATTATGTATATTAAGTATGTATTTACAAACAAAAAGTAGTATATGTATTATATCAGTTATCTGGTTTCCATAGTACAGTCGAGGACATAAATATGTATACACTTAGTAAAATTCAACAACGGTTTCCTCTTAAACTACTGATTGAAATTATGAGATATTATAAAGGCAGAATCTTCTAACATATATTATTATGATTTGTGTAATAGTTTAACACTTAAATGTTAAACATGCGAGAAAATTGCTTCTGAACTTCAAAAACTGTATACATATTTATGTCCTCGACTGTACAAGCTCTGCTTAGTTTAGGAACAGATGACCGTGTGTGAGAAACGTCGCAGGATATTTATTCCGGTCTAAAAATACTAATCAAAACCGAAAAGGCAAGATAAAAATCCGATATGAAAGTCTTCCAATAACTAACAACCATTCTATATTAAAGAACAAAAACACGCCACGTTCACAATCAGCCAATCACGACGAAATAAAACAATTGAATTAATTAAAAAGCGAAATATCATCGAACGAAGAAGTCGGTCTCAACGATGGTTTTAATTATTGGCCCATTGAACCCCGGCCTGGCTCTGACGCCGGGGTTCCGTACCACAATAAAACTTGGTAGCGTTGAATCGACTCGCTGTATTCGATATAATTGGCCCCTATTCTGGAGTCCTTCGTCTAGAGGCCAATCAAAGTTTTCCATGTGACAATGGGCCTCCGCCGTTCCTAATTGCCAGCAGGATTGATTAAAAATAAATATCTATATTTTTTTTATGGCGTTTACAGTCTGATCGGGAGATTTTCTAAACTTAAAAGGCATTTTAGATTTTGAAATCTGCTCTTTTACGTGAAGGAAAGGCCTTAGAGGAAGATAGGCTTTTTTATAAGGTCACACTAAGGTCCGTATTTTTTGAATGTGTCTCTATGCTCAAGTTTTGAGTATAGATTAACATTAGACCATTGAAATTAGACCCTGGACCTTTGACATAATGTGCATTTTCTATTAACACAATCTATACCTAAGACTTGACTTAAGTTCTGAGTATTCTTCTGACTTCAGAAATACAGGCCTTAGTAGAGCTACCTAGAAATTCGCCGGTTTGATTTTAGGTCGAATGGTCATCTAAATAAGAGCACTATTCTAATGGAGTTCAACTAAATCGATATTTCTAGACATTTGGTGTAGCACCTTACTAATTCACAATAAAGAATATTTAAGTACCTATTTATAGTAAAAGGTACCATGGTATCGAAGTTTTCCCAACACGTGAGCGGCACCATGTGACATGCCTTCGTTGGCAAGTACAAATTGAGAACTTTTCGGAAGCCATGCGAACTCCGTGAGTTTTTACTTCCGTAACAAACTTAACAGAGTTTTATGCCAAGTTAGTAATTTTTATATTACGAACGGAAAAGCTGATTTATGTACCTACATCAGTTGACTCGCAAATCCTGGAATTCTTATTTTTATATGATTTCAAGAATCGTTGTTCTAACACGTTTCAATTCTGTATTTTCCTGTACCTACGCCTACCGTACACTGTCACTCCACTCAGCCGTTTGCTCGCGTAGAGTTCATAAAATTTAGAGCGTTGTTTTTTTTTTTGTATAAAAGTGATGAATTATTAAAAGACATAGAACAATTAACCATTTATACATGCTGTAGA
This sequence comes from Achlya flavicornis, assembly GCA_947623365.1. Classification (NCBI taxonomy): domain Eukaryota; kingdom Metazoa; phylum Arthropoda; class Insecta; order Lepidoptera; family Drepanidae; genus Achlya; species Achlya flavicornis. The sequence goes on along the minus strand of OX392468.1, from coordinate 1,905,072 downwards.
TTATTTTTTCAATAATTCATATCCAGATTAAATTGTAGAAGCTGTTCACGTGTCGAAAAAACATAGCCCCTAACTAACTTGTGAAGTGCTAAATCAAATTAAAAAAAATGCAAAATAATGTTTAATATTTTTCTTTCAATTTTATATATCACTAGCTGTCCCCCGCGGTTTCACGCGTGTACAAAAACTAGCCTATGTCCTTCTACATACTATCTAAAATATGGATGAAATAGGTAAATTCGTTCTGAAGTTATGGCGTGACCAAGGGAAATAGGTATTGATTTCTTATATATAGAGATAGAGTTATGAACGTCACTATGACGAGCAGAATGACGCAGAGCGAGCGTAAAACGTATTTGTCACATACCTCTGCGTAAAAAAGTTGGCCTAGTTTTTATAGGCGTGTAGTATGATGACGCTCATTCTAGGTATATCTATTTCTATGTGCAGATCATACTGTGCACGCACATATTTTTCCCGTAACAAAGCGACAGTTAAAACTTCACAAAATTACAAAACGGTTATCATTAATCAATCTTACAAATAAAAGAATTACACCCCGTTTTTGCGACCATAAAGCCACAGGTCAAAAAGGCGGTGTGCTATAAAAGAGTCATTGACAACTAGATACACTAACAACCAACCGTTTGCCTAATCATTGCCAGCTCTAATATAACACCTGCCCATTTATTATCGCAATACATTTTATAAATAGACGTTGAAAAAACCCTTTGAATAGAGAGGAAGTTATAAAAAACCTAACACTGACACTATAAAACACCTTCGGTCGTCTTGACTTTATTTTTTTTAATTTCATTCAGAAAATAGGCAAGCATATTCCGAGTTTACGAATTTGACTGAGGTATACCCATAAAATACGCTGCAATAAATCAATTATTGGCTTTCCATATGGCTACTTTCTAGGATTCCAATTTGTGTGTTCATGTAGTTCAAATCAAATGTACGTGATGGCTTATCTTCAAAAAATATCACAGTAAAGATAAAATCTTCATTACAGAACTATAATAATAAGTGCCCACCTAGACAAGATGGTTGTCTAGGGGGCCTGATCTGTACTAAAATTATTATAATAGCTTGTTCGAATGTTATAAATATTTTAAATGATTGTACAAATAGTTATAATTATCAGTAAATTAAATTTGAGATGTAGACTGAATTCAGCATTGCTATAAACCTATTTGGTTTTCAAATGCTGTCTAATGATGTATCCTTAATCAAAGAATATTTGTTATTAATGTACATTTTTTAAACGGTAATAAACCTAAAAAAATAAGAGAGGTTTTTTCCCTATTTTTATTACTTTTCACCAGTCTCTTTTCGAATTCAGTTATACAATTATATTCAGATTCAATAGAACTCTTCCTATTTTCATGTTACATATTTTAAGCACCGCACCTAACCATAATTTTGACGTATCTTATTTTTTTTTCTCGGTGTGATAATTGTATCTGGCAGGTTATAGATATAAAATACTAATCGTTTGGTCGAAGGAGGTGCAATAAAAAAAAGTCATTCATGGGATGGTGGCAAGGAATGTCTCCGCTCCCATGGTTTTTTGATGTTTTACACTGGCCGTAACTAAATGTCCTTGTGATGGAATGATTCAGCTTTATGTTACTGAGTAGGTGCTATTATTTCTCTACCTTGTTATTCGACTCAATTCGAATTTCGAATCTTTTTAATTTTTTTCTTGTTTACAATTTGTAGTGGATGTAGTCTTTTCATGTGTGCCATTACGTAATCATCTTTTTAAATTAAGAAGGTTTTGTTCGAAATTTAAATTTTAAATTTTGTGTAGAATATACTGAAATAGAAATAACATCTTTTTACTCAATATAAAAAAGCTATCCCTATGAATGTTGATGCGAATTATTTGAATAATGAAATAAATCATTAGAAACTTGAAATAACAATGGCGGCACACTCGCGGCAATGGAAATTTTAAATTTAATTAATGGCAAGTGCCGTCGTCGGCCCGATTATATTATTACGCAGAGCTATTGTGAGCCAGTCGTCCCCTCCTCCCCCGCTGTACATAGCAACACCATGGTTTGATAGAAATTTTGTATTGTTTATAAATATGAGTAAGTAAATACAATGGAGCAAAACAAATGCAATCAACATGATCATGATTTAAAAAATGAGATAGTTTTTAGGGTTCCGTAGCCAAATGGCAAAAAACGGAACCCTTATAGATTCGTCATGTCTGTCTGTCTGTCTGTCTGTCTGTCTGTCCGTCCGTATGTCACAGCCATTTATTTCCGAAACTATAAGAACTATAATGTTGAAACTTGGTAAGTAGATGTATTCTGTGAACCGCATTAAGATTTTCACACAAAAATAGAAAAAAAACAATAAATTTTGGGGGTTCCCCATACTTAGAACTGAAACTCAAAATTTTTTTTTTCATCAAACCCATAAGTGTGGGTCTATGGATAGGTCTTCAAAAATGATATTGAGGTTTCTAATATAATTTTTTTCTAAACTGAATAGTTTGTGCGAGAGACACTTCCAAAGTGGTAAAATGTGTGTCCCCCCCCCCTGTAACTTCTAAAATAAGAGAATGATAAATCTATAAAAAATATTATGATGTACATTACGGTGCAAACTTCCACCGAAAATTGGTTTGAACGAGATCTAGTAAGTCGTTTTTTTTTAATACGTCATAAATTGAAATTAATATCAAATACTCAGGTATATACTACCATTTACTTATATACCTACAGGTTTGTACGGAACCCTCGGTGCGCGAGTCTGACTCGCACTTGGCCGGTTTTTTTGTGTATTGTATTTTGTACAAGCTGTTCCGCGCGGTTTCACCCGCGTTCCCGGGATAAACAGTGGCCTATAATATTTGGGGATAATATAGCTACGATAACAGTCCGACTGTTAGTTCCAGAGATTAGCAAGTTTAAACAAACAAACAAAAAAAAACTCATCCGCTTTATTACGCGTTGTTATAGAGATATCATATGATATCTCTATGCGTGTTTTTTTCTTATAACTGCTCTTTGAGAGTATAACATCTTCTACGTTTTTTAATTTTGACTCCAGAAAACTAAATTGGAAACTATTTATAAAACCTTAAATCCAAAGATTTTCATAGTGCATCGTGCCTCTACCCAGATGGATAATCCGCCTTACTAAAGCATGACATTTTATATCACTTCGCTTGAGGGGCTCCCTGAGCAAAGCGCTCTCAGTTCGTACTGCGCACGGCTGTCAAATACTGTCAATTCTGGCTTGTTTATTTCATGTTGCCATAGAGGCGACTATCCTTCTGGTTTTAAATTCTTTGCTTAAATCATTATATGCAAAGAAATTAAATAATCACAAAATAGCAATGAAAAAGAGAGAAGAATATACTTACGCAAAATACGATATCACAAAAGTCTCAAAACAACTCTTCGGCCTGGTCACCCTACCAGGCGGGTACACACTCAAGCCCGAGACGCGTTAGACGTCGCATTGTTAGGCAAATCCGAGTCGCCTAGCTTATACTACAGTTGAACTGAATGTAGCTGCCAGCTGCGTGTTGGAAGGTGATAACTCCACGCCGATATCTAGGTGTCTGCCTGTTATTGAAAATAGTAGTAGAAATAAATTTGCTGTTATGCAGCCAAATAGTCGTATAGAAACTGTGAAAGTTGCCAATATATCGCTTTGTTATGTACAGAGAAATTAATATCTCCTTTGTGTAATTTATCAACCGTATGTACCTTATTGTTGAATAACAGTTATATAAGGGTGGTCATAAGGATTACAAGTAATAACGTGCTGCTCTTTCATCGCTATTCTACAATATAATTGAAACCGATTTCAGGAGCTAATTGACTTGAATTTTATGCGATCAGGTGTTGTGATTATTATTTCAAAACGTTAATCGGACTATAGTACTTGACCTCAATTTTAAGGACAGAATGATATACGGAGCGTAGACTTCGTAATGGTCGTAATCTGAAACCCTTTGGCATATAGATATACATTCAGCAGGCGATTTTAAATAAAACCATTCAGAATCGCCTAAGTACTAAATCGATTTTGTAACTTAAAATATCTATTTTAAAAGTTAATAAAATCGATTCATAAAATGATTCTGAACAACCAGTTTAATGGTTTAGCATCTTAATCTGCTACACGTTGTATATAGGTACAGTAAAGTATACTAATGTTTGTATAAAGTTGTAATTGAAATTAAGAGCCTGTTACATATTAGAAACGTCGGCAACACATCGTTAATATCCATAAACGAAGGTGTACCAACCTATCCTTCTTTCATAAAAAATGCGACTTTGTTGGTACCTACGCCGTATCAGGCACGTCTCATCATCATCATCATCAGCCTATAATGTCCTACTGCTGAGCACAGGCCTCCTTTCACAAATCAGGGTGAAAGGGAATGGGCAGATACCCCACCACTCGTGCCCACTGCGGATCGGTGCAGGTAGGCTAGTCACCTTCTGTTGTAGTTTTCAAGCCGTCTTGAAGGCTTCCAATCACAATTAAGTGATAACCGGGACCAACGGCTTTACGTGCCTTCCGAAGCACGGAAACGCTCGATTTGAAATACCACTAGGCGGTCACCCATCCAACTACCGATCACGACGGTGGTAGCTTAACTTGCCGATCGATAACCACGAGCGCTTCACGTCTACTGAAAATCAATTCAATATATTGAGTAACAAGCTGTGTTGTACATTGTACATCTTTACAGAGGTTTGTGTACGGTGTAGACAATATGTATGTATAATAAAGACACAATCAGACAAAGCATCCATTACGGGAGAGCGTTTTGAAACCGTCATCACAAACGCTTTATATCGCATTTCAATATAATGTTACATTGACTTGTTCGTGCTGGATGGAGTTCAATGTAATGAGTAAATTATCATATTACAGAAATTAGCACAGAATTGATATTTTCGAAAGGACGATTCCTGTTGATTCCGACAGTCGCTCTGCCAGTAAGAAGATAACTCTTAAGGCTTGGACAGTTACTGTCCCCAGTGTGATTGGAGGATTGCACTCTACGGGTATTCCCCATGGACAAAAGACAGGAGGTCATCTACGATCCCACTGCAAGGGTCCGACGAGATGGCAAAAATATATTTACAACATTTTAGCATAAAACAGTACGCTTATACAAAACTTATAACTCCCTAGCTCATCTAGAGGTTCTATAGTAGAGTCATACCATCATACATCAAACTGGTATAATATCACAAAACTGACAATACTACGTCGTATGTGTTGTGCGCTACAATGAGCGGATGTCGGCCGAACACTGGCGCGATACTCGAAAATGTATTGCTCACGGAAACTCACTCTTATTGTAATATACATAAAACCGTTTTCAACCATTATGCTCGGCGTAAGACTGTGAAACATTTTCAGCTCGCTTCGTAAGGGTTGGGATTCATTGTGTGGAAATTCGGCTTCGCATTTCGGTATTCTATTGGAAACATTTGGTATTAAGGTGGTTGATTTAAATAGCGGTAACCACCACTGTGACTGTTTAGCCAGAGACTAATGATAATCGTACCCTGTAATAAGGTAAATACTACTGTTAACATTTTTACTGATTTGTACTTATTAAATTCGAACAAGAACATAATGATCTTTATATCTGTAGTATCAAGTAACAACATCGGCCTGAAAAGCGTATATACAATTACCCATCAAACAGAGCGCGGGTGCTTGTAGCAGATTCTAGGATGCTACGGGCTCTGTTTGTCGGGTTTTAGAGCCGTCACAGTAGAATAAAAGTCGACATGCTAGCGTGGCGTCAGAGCTCTGTGTTAGAAGGCCTTACCACGACGGAGTCTTTTCAGTATAAGTTGTATTCCAAGCCGGTGGTAAATTCAACAGTATGTGCCGACTTAACGTTCATAAGTGCCTTACCAGCAGGTCCTAAACTGAATAAATTACTTTTTTATTTTTTTTGGCGCTATAAGGGGCAATAACGCATCCTATTTGACCAGGCCTTTATCAGTTTATTTACGCACCCCAAGAAAAATTCTGACAGTAAAAATTTGCCGAATTTCGGCTTCTTAACTATCATGCACCAAGCTTAACATCTATATTATATTCACACAGTGTCGTCAACGTATGTTGCTGGAAAATGGCAAATAGACATTGTTACCTATGTACAAACGACTTTCTTATTGTATGTACTTTCTTAGGTATCTGTTACTTTATTTCGCTTAGATATACGTGGAACTTATAATACCTTTTATACATACATTACTGATTTACTTGTCGTTTAAGCTAGTCTTTGCCGACCGGCACATATCTAAAGAGTATTTGTTAAGAATATAATAGAATATGGATTTTCTGTAGTATAGTTACAAGCGGGCATAGATGACCGAATCCGAGATTTGCTCAAAGGATAAAAACTAAAGCTGTAAATTTGGATTTTCAAAAAATACATTATCGGTGCCCGGAATTGAAAGCGTTGATTTTGAAATATAATCTCTACAAGCCTCTACAAGTCAGCTGTTTCGCGGCCGTCAGACAGTCACACCTGTATTATTGCACCAAACCATAGAATCGCTTATAAGGATCAAATTCTGGGAAGTAGAGTTACACGAAAAACAATATACTGTTTTAGTTTTTATCAAAATTGGCCTCGAGGCCAACCAAAAACATTTCATGTGAAAATTACCAAAACTTTCATGCTCATATAACGCTTTCACTGATAAAAAGTTACCATATCTCATGAGTCTCATGAGGAGCCAAACCCCTAACTCTACAAGGCCTAGATCTACAAGCCCGACTCTACTAGCCCTGACTCTACAAGCCCTGAATCTACAAACCAGCTAAGATTTCGTGGCCGTCGCACAGATACTCCCATGGATTATGGTAATAACACTAGTCTTTAATGTTGTGCCATGGAATGAAGCAGTCAAGCCAGGAACTCACCGCCGTGGTTCTCCCAAAGGAGTACAGCATGAGGTTCTTCAAAAAGGGTGTTAAGAGATTTTTTCAGGATCGGCAACACGCGAGTGTTTCTTCTGGTGGTGCAAGGGTCCACAGGCTACGGTGACCGCTTTCTACGGCGGGCCGTAAGCCAGTTTGATGCCTAAAAAAAGTTAACAAAAGGTGCATTGCTTCATAAAGATTGTAATACAGTTATTTGATATCATTAATCGTATCTGCGTAGGAGTATCGTATTCGAATCAAATTGTCAGAAGGTAATCAGGTTTTTGTGTAGCAGTTTATATGACTGATTATTCTTAACACAATTTCTACGCATTATTCTCACTAAAGATATTATTGTTTTTATTTTAATTCTCATGTGTATCCTTATGGGCTCGATTCTGGATTTATAAGCCTGATTTGATTTAAAACCATTTGTTTGCTTTTGAATTTGTATGTATTTGCTTTTTTGAAATTACTCCCGTGTTCGGCGCGCTCCATCTGCCTTTTTTCTGTTATCTGAAGTATTTAAAGAATTTGAATAACGCTATAAATGACGATTACTAAAAATATCATAAATGCGCATAATACGTATGCCAATCATTATTATTACTACGCATAGAGAAGACGCCACATATCACAACTATGTTCAGTTCTAGTGTGGCCACACTTGTTGTTGTAGAACGATGAACGAAACGCGTAACAGCCGTGAAAATCACGGTGTTTGCGAGAAAAATACTCCTAATAATTGTACTGTTTTACAAAAAACTTAAACCGACTTCAAAGTACACTAAGAAGTCTTGTAAGAAGTAATCAAATCCTGATCTGATGACAATGGGACCAAACGGGAAGTGTACCCTTCCAGTCAAAAAAAGAATTTTCCAAATCGGTTAATAAATGACGGAGCTATGAGGTAAGAAACATAAAAAAAAAATACAACCGAATTGAGAACCTCCTCCTTTTTTTGAAGTCGGTTAAAAAAGCGTTCTGATAGCGCTACGTGTTTCTACTAAGAATAAAGAATAATTCATAATTAATATTTCATAATTATACATTCATAACTAAATGTTGAAATGAGAAGCGCTCGTGGTGTAGCATGATTAGCCGTTCTTAATCGATCGGCAAAGTTAAGCTACGTCTGTCTTGGTCGGTACCTCATCGGCGGTCACCCATCCGCCTAGTGGTATTTCAAATCGAGCGTTTCCGTGCTTCGGAAGGCACGTAAAGCTGTTGGTCCCGGTTATCACCTCGTTAAGCTAGTTGGAGGCCTTCTAGGCGGCTTGAAAAACTCCAACAGTAGGTTGGCCACTAGCCTACCTCCACCGATCCGCAGTGGGCACGCGTGGTGGAGTACCTGCCCATTCCCTTTCACCCTGATTTGTGAAAGGAGGCCTGTGCTCAGCAGTGGGACATTATAGGCTGATGATGATGATGATGATGATGAACTAAATGCTTCCATAATTTCAAAAGTCCGTTAAGTATAGCAATAAAAAAACACAAAACTGAAAAACTCTAGAAACATTCTCATCGTTACAAGTACTCAAAACACCAAACGGTAGGCGTGATAAAAACCAGTATTAATTAAATAATATTGTGAGCACGCGCAAGATACCGATCTCTATACATTATAATGGGATGGGCTGTCTGTCTGTACGCGTGATACCACCAATTGTTACCGTCATGTGATGTGATGGCCTATTGTGAGTGATATTTGAATTATTTTGTACTAGATTCTGTTTGCGGCTTTACATTTACAATGTGATCTAAAGATTTCCGGGATAGGTAAGGTAATCTTATATTCCTATGTTTCTAAGTCTTGTATTATACAGAATACCGCAGCCAAATAACTTCATGTTGTGTAAAGTTGTGTTCCTGCGCGTGAGTAAGGTCGCCAGAGCTCATAGGGGAGGGGGGAAAGGTCGGTAACGCGTGAGCGATGCTTCGTGTGTTGCAAGCGTCCATATGGCTACGGTGACCGCTTACCATCAGGTGGGCCGTATGCTTGTTTACCGAATAAGTTGTATAAAAAAAAAAAAAAAAACAAAAAAAATTATAGAACTAGAACAAAACTCAGATCTAGACTCAAGAATAGATCGTGTTAAACGTATAACAGGTGGAGATGTCGAGACGACATATTTTCAAAAGCTATGTTGGGTTAGTCATGCTGAACAACTTTTACTATGGACAAGTCCAATGGACATTTACGATGGAAAGTAAATTTTTTTTTTGAGAATACACCATTGTTCCATAGTAAAAGTTGTCACACCGATATGTGCTTGGTGCAGTCAGGTGGGTGGGTACTACAAAGTAGGTTACCCTACCACCGTTATATGGTACCCTCACGATTTTTTTTCTTGGAAGTTTCGAATCCTGGACCTTCGTCTCGGCATTCGATATCTACCACTGAGCTGAATGCCGAAACTGGTAATCACACCCTAATTTATTCTGTGCAATTACTAAGCCTCCGCTGTCCGTCCTACCGCCCGTCCATCCGTCTGTCTGTCAGTTGGCTGTATCTCATGAACCGTAGGTAGATAGTTGAAATTTTTACAGAATTTATATTTCTATTGCCGCTATAAAAACAAATAATAAACATGAAATAAAATAAAAAGGCACTTGGCCGGTTTTTAACCAACGAAAAAACGGAGGCGGTTTACAAGTCGACGCGTATATTTTTTTTTTATCTCTCTTCTTATTCTTATTTATCAATGTACCCTGTTATTAAAGTAATTCATAACAATATCATATTGACAACCCTAAGGAGAGAAGGTATGTAGGTATAAAAAAACTCCAATAGCTCAAACAATATCACCAATAATCAATATCACAATTGAAAGAGGGTATAATCTTTAAGAAATACAAGAGGAGTATTCTTTAAAGTCCTCAGGGGTGAGGACAATAGGTGTTTTTCATACTCTCTGCCCACCCCCCCAATGCATGTCGTAACGAGTGACAGCCCCGGGTAAATTATGTGTTTTCGTGAAACTCCTCGATATGAAGTTTCGATTTATTCGTGTTGTTCGCGTTCTGTTGATATTGTGAATTTAAAGTTGTTTTTAAAAAGAGTCTACTACTATTATTTTATTTGTATTGACTAGTGCAGAATCGCTCGTGGTGTAGCATTATAAGCCGTTCTTAATCGATCGGCAAGTTAAGCTACTACCGTCGTCGGTACCTGGATTGGTGACCGCCTAGGGGTATTTAAATCGAGCGTTTCCGTGCTTCGGAAGGCACGTAAAGCCGTTGGTCCCGGTCATCACCTCGTTAAGCTAGTTGGAGGCCTTCTAGGCGGCTTGAAAACTCCAACGGTAGGTTGACCACTAGCCTACCTCCACCGATCCGCAGTGGGCACGCGTGGTGGAGGATCTGCCCATTCCCTTTCACCCTGATTTGTGAAAGGATGCCTGTGCTCAGCAGTGGGACATTATAGGTTGATAATGTTGATGACTAGTGCATTCAAACCAATGACGTTTTACTAGTAAACCAAGTAAATGCGTTACTGAGCAAGACGCCATTGCACGACAAAACGCGCAATCTTTACTATTCCTACTTATGCATGGAATGAAAGGTTTGTCTCTCACATTCGAAGTCAAAGTTAAAGCCATTTATAAAATTAAGGCCCCAGAAGGGCACGTATGAATGTCACATTAACTGCAGTTACCATAATCTGTGCCACCGGTTCGGAACTCGGCCTTCAACTGAGAAGAATCCGGCAAGAAACTCGGCACTTTTTGGACGGTTCGTAGTATAATGCGCACATTCTAAACAAAGGCATTTTTTAATATTGCAATTTGATATTGCCGCGACACTGTTTGGTGCATGATGAAGAGACTAGTCCGATGCGCTGTACAGTGCGACCGCCCGAGAGAATGCGTTTCAGACACCTGTTAATATATTGGGCTAATTTCGGAAATGGCTAGTCGTATTGCGATGGGACTTCGATCATCGTTCAGTATTTTTAACCGACTTCAAAAAAAGGAGGAGGTTCTCAATTCGGTTGTAAGTTTTTTTTTTTTTTTTTATGTTTGTTACCTGATAACTCCGTCATTTATTTACCGATTTGGAAAATTCTTTTTTTGTCTGTAAGGGTACACTTCCCGTTTGGTCCCATTGTCATCAGATCAGGTTTTGATTACTTCTTAGTGTACTTTGAAGTCTGTTTAAGTTTTTTGTAAAACAGTCAACATCTTAATCAGATCAGCCGTTCACGTTATTTGACTATTATTAACAGGTGTCTGAAAGGCATTCTCTCGGTAGCCGCACTCTAATTTACCGTATCTTTTCCTTTTTGTTTTCATCAAAGTTTTAATTAATCAAAAATCTATTTTTGTACATAAACATAGACAATATCGAGCCGTCAGTCTGTCCGTCCGTCTCGTTAGTGTTGACAGCGTAATGGGCACCTTATTATATTGCTTGTATTTGAAGCTTTCATAACATTGTGTCATTCTGGTTCCTTCATTAAAAGTATTACGCAAGTTACGTAACTGAATTTGAATCGTTTCCACTTGAGTTTAGGTCAAATTTTGTTTGATTTATTGTATGGGTAGGTACTTGAAAGTATTATCCAATTTATATTATTAAAACTAAATACTGAGCCCAAACTGTCCCACTGGAAGGCAAAAGCCTTCTTAGTCTCTTGGGAGACTACCAACGAGAAACGAGACGTATGGAGAATATTATGTGTGTGGCCAAAGGTGGTACACAAAGCCTTAAAGGGGCCTCTCAAATGCAGCTGCCAGAATATAATGTACTTGGTGACACATTTTGACTTTTGAAGGTGCTAGACTGGTTCTACCTCAGAGCAAGGAGTCTCGCGCGCCTATATAGAGACGACAAAAGTGACAATACTCGTGCCCTTGTTTTTTCGGTAATCAAGCATACGGGCCGCCTGATGGTAAGCGGTTACCGTAGCCATATGGACGCTTGCAATACACGAAGCATCGCTCACGCATTACCGACCTTTCCCCCCCTCCACAATGAGCTCTGGCGACCTTACTCACGCGGAGCAACACAACTTTACACAACATAAAGTTATTTGGCTGCGGTATTCTGTAAGGTGGAGGTACAGTCAAGCTGCTCTTTGAGCGAATCAACGCTACGCTCTACCTCTCTGACAATTGAGACTCCTTGTCTCTATATTAGGCGCAGGGGACTCTTTGCTCTGTACTTCAGAGCTGTATTTTCTCTGTCGTGTAGCATAAGACACAATGACTGACAACCATAGTTTTTTTTATACGACTATGTCGGTAAACAAGCATCCGGCCCGCCTGATGGTAAGCGGTTACCGTAGCACTATGGACGCTAGCAACACACGAAGCATCGCTCACGCATTACAGACCTTCAGCCTTTGAGCCAGAGGCATTGTCAAAGGCCTGGGGCTCTACCGCGTAACTTTGGTGGTAATCGTAACGAACGCCATTAATGAATTTCATCCAATCAGGGCCCACGAATGGTCATCATTTTACGTGGGGAAATCCTCATGGATACCCGGGCACTCCGGGGGGAGCGGCCGGGTTATGTCAGACTCCTACTGACTAAAACCCCACAGTGTTCCTACATGTCGCTGCCGGATATACGGGGGCGCCGAAGCATTCGTCCGAGACCACGGCAGAGACCGGAGCTCTTGTCTCCGCCGTCTCCTCCTGAGTAGCTTGCGGAAACACACGCTCCACTACTCGGGCCCGATGTTGATGGGCGGCAGACTACGCGGTAGAGCCCCTGGTCTGGCTTTTGAGACAGAGCTCACAGCTCATAGGTTCAACTTTAGACGCCTTGTCTTACCTACAACTAAACAATTAATAATACTCATACGTTAGCAAGCATATTAATATTCGTGCGACATTTAGAACTTGCATGCACACACGTGACCCGGTCAAATTAAACAATTTTAGTGTCACCAACTTGACCTACGCGGTAGAAAGTCAATTTAAAGAACAAAGGACTTGACCGCCGCCTTACTTGTCAATCTGACAGCTCTCAGACCTGACCTGTCAACTGTCAAACGCCACCGCCACGCGGCGACGCGTGCGCTTTAAACTGTTATCGGAGATTTTGACAGGACCCTGTCAAACTTAGAGGGTGTTTCGGGTTGTGGGTTACATTGTGTGATAAGGATTTTGGGTTGGTTATTGTTCGATATTTAATTTAAATTCTTTTAAGCTTTTTAGAAGTAGTTATTTGTACCATTTTTCTTTTTTCATAATATCAAAAATATAAACTGCTTTAAATATTATGCTAGGGTTCTAAAACTCTTTATTTTGACTATTAATTAATTAGTCTAACTCGGGCATTGACTGCCCCGCATGACTGTCTTGTTTTTTCTTATACGACTAAAAAAGACTTGGATTTTAATAAAAACCGAAAAATTTTGTTGGTATAATTTTCAGTTGCATAGATATCTTTCTAATTACAGTCTAGAATTTAACCGCAATAATATCACCTAGTCCGTAACATATCATTTAACTGTCTAATTGCACATAATAACTGTTTTAGATAATTATAACAACCAATAACTAGTAATTAGCACTCGATATTTTTTACAATAATTCTAAGGAAAATGTTTCCTGAAGAAATGGCGGCGAATTTCAGAATTACGAACGCAGTTATTATTGTTATGCATTTGAAATGTAACAGTGAGAAATTATGATATGTGTTATTTCTTGAGACAGAGACACAGAGAGAGTTCTAAAGTTCTGCGTTCTGAGTTCCGCGTTCACTGTAATCTATGCGGCGCCTTTGATCATGCACACAGAGAACTCGGCATTCAAGAGAACGCGAGTTCCGTCGGAGTTGCATTCTCTAAAGCTGGCAGGTGAGGTGAGACGCCTGAGCTATCACTGTCTAATTTATTTAGTGGCACAAGGCAGAAAGGACACTGGGCATTCTGACGCATAAGCGGCCACTAATAAAACTAAAGTAAGGCCAATGAGACGAGATAAAGGAATGCTAATTACATTTAATATTTTGCAATATTTTTTTCCTAAATACACCACAGTATTTCTTTCATATATAGAAAACATAAAAAAAAATGCTGACCGCGCGCTGTTATCTAACGGTGACACGACCTGGTCACAGTATTACCATCAAACTGAATAAATGGTTTTGATTTTGTTCAAAAATTATTCTCAGTTTTGACTCCTTTATATAGGCCGTTTATATTATCGCTCCTTCATGGATACAGTTTAGATCCGCGGATCCCGATATTATGTCATAACAATATGATATAATTACACTTAACCCCCCCCAAGCCCCAACGGGGGCAGTGTAAGCAACCGTATATTTATTAGTTGTGATTTTGTTTACAATAAAAACAATCGCAGGCACTGCATCCGACGCCGTTGATTGTTTATTTTCGTTCGTTTTGTCATAATAATGCCGAGCGGCAGGGGAGTGTAGGTGATCCAGTTGATACAGAGTGCTCTCAATTTAGGGATCTTAAAAAAATAATGAACATTGCTTTTATTAATTTCTATTGGAGAGATTATTATTGATGTTCGTATATGAAATACGTAATACCATTTTTTTCATTATCTTGTATTAGGTATGAAGCAATCATCAATCATCAATCATTATTATTATTATTGTTAATACACTATGCAGCTTAAAGCTGATGCGTGTATATCACTTCAGTGCACTTGTCCTAATATAATTATCGAGTCTATTCTTGAAACTGTTCACTGAAGGAGCACTGATCACTGTCTCTGGTAGCTTATTCCAGGCAATTTTATATTTTAATCACGCCGGGCACAGGATCCACTCTTTGGCCGTTGATTTGCGCTGATCTTGCGGGAATCGATAGAAAAATTGAGGACTTTAGCTCTACCACTTACCCACGATGCGGAGACGTTTGCACTGCAATTACACCGTTGTTAAAATGTAGTGAAATTGTGTTACTGTATGTTTATCTGTGTGTAGGTGGTGGTTCGCGATAAATTTGTCATGAATTTAAATAAATTTATATTAAAAGGCGCGTGATAATTTCATAGCGGCTCAGGCCCATGAACGAAGCGAAAGAGAGAGAGAAAAAAACAAAAGAAATATGATTTTGAATTACAAAATCGTTCCAATTAAAAAAATATAATGTATACAGCCAGCGCTATTGAGAACTAGCGTAAACGGTGCGACTATATTTCGCATTTTCTATTATAAATAATGATTGCTTAAAATATTTCCTAAAGAAATGGAAATGGTATCCCTCTGTATATTTTCACCTACCCATTAACAAGAGGGTCCCTGTATTGTTTATGTTATTCCAGCGTATTTTGCCATACAAAAGACAGCCCAGTTGTTTATTTTATGCCAAATCACTACCCCTGAGTCGAAGCGCAATGATATCTATCAAGTGCGCATATTTTATTAAAAAACATAGGGGTGTATTGTGCCGTGAAAAATACCGAATTTATTTGCAGTAAAAAATAGCACTCTGTATATTATGGATCTTAACTAAATGTTTTAGGGTTGAAAATTGACAGCACTTGGGATCCAATGTCAAAATAATACTTATGGTTAAATCACTTTATTATTTTAACGAATAATAAAATGTGCAGTGGGCGATAATTACTAAATAAATAACAGTTAATAATTCAATTTTGTGATATATTTATTCAGTTTTGAGTGGTTTGTAGTGGATAAGATTATTAATGTAATTTTTTAGCAGTAGGTCTATACCTACTGCTAAAAAATTACATTAATGATTATAAAACATAAAACATGAATATGAACATAAAACTGCTATCAGTTTTATGTTCATAAAGCTTAAATTTGTAATTTACTTCAATAATAATAATTCTCTTTTAAAGCTAAATAAAAACTTATGTTTGATTGTTCGTATAAATTTGTGTTGTCATTCTTTCACCAACTTTATAAAAGACTTGAAAAAAAAAGGAGGTTCTATGTTTTTTATATTATGTCAATTGCCTGCGGCGCAGGCGCGGTTCTCGAGGCAATTAATACTTATGTGGAAAAATACTCAATCACTTTTTTTTTTCATTTAGTTTAAACCGTAATTTGTACGTAAGTAGGTACCTTACTTGTCGTATTTCTCTATGTTGGTATTTTTGTTTCAAGTCACCTACACCTACCTAACCTACTCAAAAGTTTTTATAAATATCTTGGGGTTGAAAAAAAATTGCATATAGATTTTTCCAAATTATTTTTATTGTAATTACGCATATATTTCTAATCAAGATCTAATAGTCTCATCATTACAATCGAATCCACTTTACAGAAAATTTCCTCTTTTTACAAATTAACTTACTTTTTATTATAAATTACAATTATTTACTAGTTCGTATTTTTATTACTAAATCAGTTAAACACTTGGAGAGATTATGTTGTTAAAAATAAAGGAATGTAAAAAAAAACAATATGGCAACACATAAATGCATTGGTTCGGCCCTTTCACATAATAATATTTATTATCAGGATTTATGATCATCCTGTAGATTAGCATTTATTTTATGCTCAAACTGGATTTATTATTCCTACTATGTATTTATTTGATTCTTTAATTTTTTGTAAAATATTATTTAGGTGCCAAAATAAATACAAAGTGAAAATAAATAAAAACGGTAAAATGTGAAAGGGCCTTTAATTTTACGAACATGACAGTACCTTATTTTAATTAAATATATTTTTTATTTTAATTATTTTACAAATGACACATAAAAACTTTTAAAATAATTAACTATATTTACAAAACGTACTTGTCGTTAAAATAGTCGTTGTAATTCTGGACTCCAAATCCCATTTATTTATTTTAAAACTAATATCGCGAAAGTATTTGAAAAATACATTTATTTCAAATCGTTTATTTCACGATACCAGTTTCAATCAAATTTGGTTTTAATAGTTATTGTGATAAATTTCAAATAACCTTAAGGAAGCAAGGTAGTTTTTCTTGAATCAAGTTTTCATAATTACCGTAAGTAAAAAAAATCCTTTCGTCGTCAATGGTTTAAAAGATTTGTTTTACATTACATTTTTTTTTTATTATCTGTATATATAAATTTTAATTCTCATACTTATTATTACTATCGATAGAAACAGGTTAAATCTTTACCAACTAGAATACCCTAGCATTTAAATACATATATTTACAATATACTACAATATGATTTAACATCTAAATAATAAAGTTTAAATTAACTAATTTCAAATGAAAATCAGGGAGGAACTTTGGGGGGTACGAAAATCGTGTACAATAAAATATAGGACATATAACGTACCAGTTAAGGTACAAAATCAAAATAACAATCAGTTCCATAGCTTCGAAGCAAAGGTCTTTGATGCATTTTTATGGCTTATAATACGCAGTAATGAATAAAAATGACATGGAATTACGTAAAAAAACTGGTTTGACCATAATTCCGTACATGATTGACAGCGGTTATTTACTGTAACCACACTTTCTTACAAGACAAAAATTAAATAAAAACAGAACAGAAAGGTTTTCGTGTCGAAACGATAATTAAGTAACTGCACATAGTCTCCAATTAATTGAGCTACTACAGCGAGCAACAAGAAATAAAAACAAAAGAACCAATCAACAACAACACACTAGGCGTCAGGTCAAAATATGACAGTCAGCGGCCTCCTAAACTCTGTACCGCCTTGCGTACTCTGCGCGTACTGCCCTGGGTACTGTGACATCAGTATACTTGACGACCCTTGGTAGTAAGGGAGAGAAGGAGAAGGATTCGACCCAGAGGATGAGCTACCCTCAGCACGGTCCTGGGCCTTTACTGCCATGTCGGGAGACTCGGCGGGAGAGCGCGGAGAGAGACTCGATGGCGCGGAATTTACCGCCGAACTTAACCCTGCCATGGCGGCAGCGGAGGCCTCAGAGTACATCTTGCTGATGTCTACAGGGTAGGACCTTTGTTGCTGCTGATCCATGTACATGTACGCCTTGGACAAGGCCGCGGAGTCGAGGTACCCACGTGATGGGTCAGGGTACATGCTGTAGCTGCGGTATTTCTCAGCCTCGATGGAATATTTTGACATATCCATTGATGAAGCAACCTGTAACAAAGATACCGTATTTAGTTAACATATAAATAAATGTTCAGAGTTTCACGAAAAAACATTAATTTGATCATGTTCATTCAGTTGACAACAGAGGTATAAAAAAAATATAAAAATAAATAGTAATCCTAGATAATAAAAACGATAAATTTCAAAATGTCGAAATATTACCAATTCAAAGTTTTAGTTCATAACCATATTGGTAAATTAAGAATTAAATCTATCATCATAACAATAAATCACGGACAACGTAACTCACTGAAAATTGAATACAAACTGTTCAAAAGGCAGCACTTTTAATTAGTGTCAATAACATTTTTAACTTTATGCCTTTGAGAAATAGACTCAGAATCGTTAAAATACCGTACGCGTGAAAGAGGTAATGCTGTATTGTACTCTACACGCGCAGGCACACAAATCAAATATTACAATGGAATCGAATAAAGCTTTTCGAATTTTAATTTTTTTAATGAAGTGAGTCCTACACAATATTGTTAAGAAAATATCGCTTGAAAATGATACACACGGCGAGATCGTTCGACGAGCGCCGCGTCGAGCAACAAATTACAAGCCAAACGTGACAAAGCTTCTTAATCCACAACAAAGAACCGGGTGAATACAATTTACATGATTTATGTCGTATTAAGTAGGAATTATGAAATCACATACTTTGTGACTGCACAATTTATGGTTTGGATAGTGTACGTTACCAACGTTACCTACAAATTATGGTGACAAAAATGTTTAGCTACTAAGAAATGTTACATGTATTCCAATAATTTACTGAATATCTTAATATTTTATCACATTTGAAACTTCCATTTACGGCAGCATGTAAATAATGAGCAGGCTAAATAATGATCGCTTATAAACTTTAAAATATACACACATTAATCTACTTTTAAGAAACTCAAATGCTTGAATGTTTTTCGAAACTTTGAAACAGCTAATATTTAGAACATTCAACACAACTTCACGTGAACTACTATCCTCTTTGCTGGCCGTCCTCCCGACCCGTAAGTACATCGGGTTAGCGTATAACATACGGTCGCCGGTCACAGCTATCGCGCTAAATCAGGATTAGTCGGACACCACGACATCATGTACAGGGTTTACTGCCCGCTGCCCGCCCTTACAGTCCGAGCTATTTTATTACCGGCCAGTTATAACCGACGCGCGACGCTTTTGTACAACCTCCTTTTTCGAGTGTCTTTTTTTCGAAAAAAGAGCGTTGTAAAAATGTTGTTGGTTGAAATTGGCCCTGTGTATTGGGTAAATGCTGCCTAGATACTAAGTACCTATCAAACTGGCTAAATCCTATACAGGTATTAAAACTCAATACAAAAAGTCATTTGCAAGCAAACAAATTATTGTTCTGCGTGGAGCGCGCATAAAACCAGAAAAGATAGCGAATGGCAGATGAAACAAACTTATGTCTAATACTAGCGTGGTATGAGACGGCGATATAATGTTTCGCGGAACAAAAATGAACTAAGCGCTTCTAATCTAAATAACTCGTAAAGTAAAGAATATTTTAAAAAATCGTCAATATTATTTATCGAATTTTTGCCTTAATTAGATACACCATGAACGAATGATGAAAAAACGGTGATTTTTTTGTATCGAGGAATTTTTATTCCATTATATTTTTGCTCTGACTGAACCCTCGCGTATATAAGGTCCTAATAAATTAGTGAATTTCCTCTTGAGGGATGAATGTATAGGTCATTAGTAATCAAAAAATAATATTAGAAAAATAATCCGAGGAAAAAAAAAAAAAAAAAACCTTCGCGCGGCTTCTTTGATTTGCATAGAGACAGTATAGGATTTTTTTTTTTTTCCCTCGGATTATTTTTCTAATATTATTTTTTGATTACTAATGACCTATACATTCATCCCTCAAGAGGAAGTTCACTAATTTATTAGGACCTTGTATAATGAAAAAAGCCATATAAAAATATTTTTTCATTTAAATATTATTTACTTGGGTAAATTTCATTTCTAAGATATGTTATTTTGCTTTATACGCACTCTTAAGAGGCGTCGATTTTTAGAGCAGGAGTTGAAATTTGTATTTGCTTTTGAAAACGCTTTTTCTTGGACATGATTCAAAAATCCTTGGAGACTTACGATAAGAAGTGAGCTCCATAAAAAGAACCATTAACCGATTACACACACGTTACCGTATCTACGTAATGAGGCGAACTAATGAGAGGTGCCCAAGAACCGAGCGAAACATCGATACATCGATAAATCATCTATCACAATAATCGAATACAGTAACCACAATGGTTCATTAAAAAACCCAATGCATTTTCGTTACCTGTCCACCGCGAAAATGCCGTATCACTATTTTTAATACCACACAGGTAAAATACGTATAATGGTAGCTGATTATATTGTTTCGTATCGAGTTTAGGGTACGATTCGATACGTTAATCGAAAAAAATGCTTTTTCATTGGATAGTTGGGAGTCTATTAAGGCTGTACAATGGCTGATGGATCGGGTGCGAGGGGACCGGGATCGATCCCGGACGATGGCTACCGAATTTTTATTTTCGGCGGGAATAATTGTAATGAGAGGATGAGACGGAAAAAATAGTAAGAATTCTTTTAAGCTTAGCTACGGGATGGTGATCCAAATTAAAAAATGTGTAACGTTTATTAAACAGAGCTTGTACACACGGCTACAGGTCAAGCTATACATTTCTAGTATAAGCTGACCTCCCATTGTACGGAAATCGTATACAATGCGAGTTCAGCTTATACTGGAAATGTATAGCTTGATCGGTAGCCGTGTGTACTATCGAGACCAGATAACTGATATACGTACCTACGTCATACATAAATAGTATTTATTAATATAGGTACTTACTCTTAATACGGATATAGATATTTACACACAAACTCAATCCAACCGGCCAGTCACAAAAAAATAAACGAATAAAACACGAAAAAGATCTATTAAATGACAAACACTTCGAAATTCAAAAATAAAACCTTTTAGTATATCCTTTTTTTATAGTGTCAGTAACAACTTTCAAAAACGAAAGTATCGATCACAACTCATTGTCTGTACAATGCATTCGATTAATCGTTTCAATTCATCGACAATCATGTGACTATGCGATTTATTTTAACCATTCAGAAGCTGATTTCAATATTAAGATATAATGAAGATCTTTTGTATCCAAAGGTTGTTTCTTATATTGACGGGTTAAAATTATCAAATGATCATTCTTCCGTTGACATTATTCGGATGAATAATTCGATCTTTTCTTTGCAATTAAGGTCGATTGTTCGATAATTGTTGCGTAAATATCAATCATAATGCCTTTCAGCTTTTAAGTTGGAGACCTAACATTTTTTACTTAAAAAAAAATTTGTTTCTATTCGTGTCTCAGATGTCTGTTTATCTGATCAGACTGAATTTCCTATTAAATTTATAGATATAAAACAGGTACCTACGCGAAACTTAAGTACCTATACATTCACACAAATTAATTTGTTTCAAAAATACCTAACAAAAAACTGGCATTCATTTTCAAAGAAAAAAACAACTTTGTAGATTTCCGTAGTCAATTTGTCAAATTGCATAAATTGATTTATAATCCCCAAACGTAATCCAATAAACCATAAACATAATCATCTAAAGCGCCCTTAAACACCCTCAACTAGTGTTAAACACATCTACGTCACATCCACCAGATTAAACGTCAAATAAAGGGCGCGAGGGGAAGATGGAGGAGTTTTTAAATCGGAGGGAGACGCGTCGAGAGGGCGCGAGATTGCTTAACTAAATCCAAGTTTGTGTGTCAAGTAGTGTTTTAATCGGAATTATTTTTGGGCGTCGGAATGGATTTGGTTTGGTGGGAAATTATTTTAAATGGCTGCGAGTCAATATGTTTGGCGGGAAATATTTGATTTGTTTAGTTACTTTTTGTTTTATTAATGGTGTTAATTTGGTATTTAGTTAATGATATACCTAGATGAAATCTTTTTTATGATAATTTTTGACGACATTTATCAAAGTTAAATTATCTAATTAATTATTTGTAACAATTTTCTTTGAGACTGCCGACATTTTCAAGTTTTACGTACAAATGGGTTCATAAAACGTAAATAGGTTGCATTCACTAAATGCAAATTTCAAACAGTTCTGTTAATCCAACAGCCTCGAAATATTCGATAATCTCATAATCCCGACTTAATAGGTATTGAATAGCTACCAATTACATTAATATTATAGAAATCGATGAAAGTTTTATAATAAAAACGTTATCTACATTAAAATTGATACATTTTTTATATTGATCTACTTTTTTTAGTCCATGGTACCTTACTGGTTGAGCGGGCATAGAAGACAGAAAATTTTGAAAGTGATCCTACTGTAGTTTTAACATTACAGAAATGGTCGTAATCTCTTACTAGTTACTAGTTTATCGACAAAATGTGGATGATGTCGAATAGTTACATAAAAGTTACATATTTGCTGCTTTGGATTGCATTGGATTATTGACGATCCCGAGCTCACAAGCGATTTAGAGCCCCTCAGTCTCAGGAGAGACTTTACCTTATGTGTGTTCTACCGCTTGTACAACGGACGGTGTTCTCAAGAATTGTTTAAGATGATACCTTCTACTATCGCAACTCTCGCCATCGACGGGGATTCCATCCACACACATTGAAACCAGAATTGTTTCGAACTGTGCGCGCTAAAAGGAGTTTTCTTCCGCGGACGCTTGGACTGTGGAATGAGCTCCCCGCCGTGGTTTTCCCAATGGAGTGCAGCATGGGGTTCTTCAAAAAGGGTGTGAAGAGATTTCTTCAGGGTCGGCAACGCGCGAGTGGACCCCTGGTGTTGCAAGCGTCCATAGGCTATGGAAACTGCTTACCAAGCGGGCCGTATGCTTATTTGCCACCTTAGTGGTATAAAAATAAAAACCTTCCCGCACTACGACCACAGAGCAGACCGTTGCATCCAAAGCGCGCTACACTGGAATGACTTTAGATTCCAGCTCGCCCAATTTTAGAGCATTTTTTTAAAAATCATTTTCACTATAAAACAGTGCTAACCACTCATAATGAATGAATCACTGGAATAATGTAAACGAGCCCAGTCCAGCATTGGATTCGATCACTGGACTGGATGCTATCGTGACAATAAGCTGGATTTTGAGTACAAAGAACTTTTATATACTGATCTGATTATTTTCAGCTGTAATGCTGTAAGTCTCATAGGTAAAGGCAAATACATGTACCACAAACTATACAGCAGTAAGGTCGCTTTTTATTTAACAAATACTAGGTACCTACGACAATAATAATACTCTCATACAAAACTAATAAATGAATACCTACATAATATCAGGTTCAAATTAATATCGGGAGAGTTCATTTCACATTGTAATATTCGTAATAAATTCATAGCGCACAACAGGTACAAAGATTAATACATTACAATTCAATTCCATATCTGCCTACTTTGTATTAAGCAATTTACACCGAAGCGAATCTGCGCAACCGAACCGAACGGTCCCTACCGAACTATTGTTTACACTCGAGAGCGGTGAGTCGTCACAAAATAATTAGCGAATATCGCAAGGGGTTCTCGATCCCCTTGGAGATGAAGCGATTATGACGCCATCTGGCTGGTGTTGACTGAATTAATAAATATTTGAGATATGATGGGTCTTAAAATGTAGATTTTTTTCAGATATTATACTCGTATCCCCTTATTAATAAATAAGATGTAAGTCAAGTATAGTAATACCTAGGTTTTAAATATATCCGTCACTTTCTAATGTCATATAAACAAAAAGGGCTGGGGCTATCCTAATACCTGGGTGTTACAAGACTGACTTACACCTTATTTATTAATAATATTGTTTATTCCAGTCTTTTTTATTTACGGTTTTGTTTTTTTAATTTTTATCTTTTACTTCGTTATGGTAGGCTCTTGCTAAATATATTTCACCTCGAAACATATGGCTACTTAATCATGTAACGTATTTCACGGCTATTATTTTTTGTGGCGAATTTCATCAAAATTAGATAAATTACTTTATACGGTTAATAATGTAGATGCGTCAGCAATTTCTACCTATATTTCACATCTCTTTAGAGATAATAAAGAGATGAAGTAAGTTAAGAATTTCTCGCACGATGTTCCTATTTCACGGTTAGTAAATAATTTATCCCTAATCGAACGCACGATTTCACGCCTCTTCCGCATTTTTACACTCTCTGATAGAATAATTACTGGTCTTGTTTTAAATTCAAAATTCGAACTATAGTTTTATTTCTGGCATAAAATAAAATAAAAAAAACATTAGAATTCTTAATAAGTATCTTTCTGACGAAAAGGGAATAAGTAGGTATGTCAAGATGGTCCTATTTAATAAGGAAAGCTGGACAGAACAGACTCCTTCCCACATCCAGCCTTTATGTACTTACCTTTCATCAATTTTTTCTCTCTTACCTAACTTTAGTGGTCACCAAAAGATTCATAAGGTCTTTTATCTGCTTAACACGTTCCGTTTGATATGACTCATGAATATGACAACAAATGCTGATCTTACCTGAGCATTAGGCGTCAACGCAGCTGATAAGGCGTTCTGTTGTGCCGCAGCCGCTGCTGCAGCCGCCATGCTGGCACCGAGAGGTCCATATGCTGCGCCGTAGTACCCGCCCATTGCCTGGCCCATGCCACCTCCGGCCATGCCTGGGGACAAGGAAAATCAATGTTATTACTATTGAAAATAGGTTCTTATCTCATTGAAGATCAAACGAACGATAAGACCAATTAAAATTATGATGGACTAATTAAAATATTCAAATTCCGAAGTTCTAATTTCAAAATACCAGCATTCCAAATATGAATTGTCTAATTCACACCTCGCAGTCGGCAAGTGGCCTCCGTAATGGACAGTGCTCTATTGAGTCTGCTCAACACAACAACTCATAATGGCGGCCGGGAACTCTGATTCGAGCACCAATTAATTATTTCATTGTGCTGTGAATAATCCGGCGGCTCTCGAGTGCTATTAACTAACGGTCAGTTCCTTAGAGGTGTTTATTAAATAAGCCTTAGTTTGGGGTTAGTTTGTTAGCATGGGGATTTATGGGAGATGAATGAGTTTGTAGCGAGATGTTGTGTGTTGTTCTTATTACATAATTAAGTTCTACTGAATTACTCTTTTGTATTTTAAAACCACTCAACTTTTAGATTGGTATCATTACTTTGTTTTATCTTGGCTTTCCTTCAGTTAATTTAAAGGTTAGTTGAAAAATACTTTGATTACAAATCTTAATAATTTATTATTAACATCTGCAGCATCTTCAATGTTGTATCATCGACTAACTGTTATGTTGTTTTTAGTTTCGTTTTGTTTATTATTTGTATTTAATTGTTTTACTTTCATATCAATAAACGTTTATCCTAATCACGATGTATTTTCAAATACCGCTCAACAAAAACCCGACCAATTTATGATGTCAGGACAATCTAACCACTCGTAATGCTGTTAAACGTAAATCGAAATACACTTCATGCCTAGCCGTGTTAAATATTCGAAAATATAATTTTAATAAAAAAAAATATATGAGACACCCTCTTTATGGTGACGTCAATCATATCTACAATATATTATAAGCGACAGCAGAGTACCTTGCAGTGTTTTTTGAGGACGTAAAAGTCTGTATTACTAGAGGAATAAGGTTGAAAATTTGCGGAGAGTTCATCGAAAGGGACGATCGAGATGTTTTTTATTATATTTATAATTAAATTCGCTGTCATCTCTTGTGGGTATTTTACGACGCCTCTGGTATTGGCGTGTCTCGATGGAAATTCTTCTGAAAGTTTTTCGAGAGTTTTATTTAATTTAAAATGCGTGAATAATAAATAACCTTTAGGACTCCATGTGACGTGTGGAGTGATGGGAAGGACAATGGTTATCGATAAATATAATGACATTTCAATGGGAAAAAAGCAAATGGACTGAATGATCGAGGAAAAATCTTTAGGGGAAAATATCTGTAAATTCTAACAATACATTGTCTGTAAAATCTAAATTCATTAGAAACTATTGTAAAATTCATTACTTTAGCATAGCGCAAATGGCTGCCTGAAAGCACAAAACCCAAGAGAAAATACATAAACATGTGCTATACATTGAGCTATTATTACTACATATAGAGAAGTTATCATAAGCAAAGGTGATGTCCCATTTTTTTAAAGTCATCTAACGTTCTCTTTAGTACTGAAACAATAATTAGTCGTCTAATCAGACAGTAGAAACACATAGCGCTATCAGCAGGGCTATTTTAAAACGTAGGTTTCGATATCGGAAACGGATTCAAAAACTACCGAGGTATTATTCAGCAATTGCTAATTTAATATTCGAAAACTTTTCTGTAAATCGAATTGATATTTCCGTAAAGAAACATCAAAAATATTCTAATTCGGAAATTAAAAAAGCAATTGCGGAATATCACCTCGGTAGTTTTTGAATTCGTTTCCGATATCGAATCCGAGCGTTTTTAAATAGCCTTTCAGAGCGCAATGGTTCTATATTCAATATTCAAAAAA
This sequence comes from Achlya flavicornis, assembly GCA_947623365.1. NCBI lineage: Eukaryota > Metazoa > Arthropoda > Insecta > Lepidoptera > Drepanidae > Achlya > Achlya flavicornis. The sequence goes on along the minus strand of OX392468.1, from coordinate 1,878,515 downwards.
TAATATTACGAAACGTCACCAGTTCTGCCAACCCAAGTCGATATTAGTCTCAAAACTCAGAAAATAAACCCAACAATAAGTGTAATTTCATACACGATTCACCCCTAAGCCATATTCGTCTGTCCGTCTGTCCATTCATAATGACCGTCTTCCTACCAACATAATATGTTAATACGTATATATAGCATAGTTTATTGTACGGACACGAGAAAAGGTCGGACACGAGGGTTGAAATGGGATTTTCATTCGGTCTTCCTATTCACTACCGAGTTTTTTTGAATGTGTTAAATTTCACGGAAAAATGGTTATTTTCTGTTACGTCAGGTGTTTTTAAAATGTTAAGTGGTTTTTGATACAGAGTAACCCCTGATGCACCGATTAAAAGGTCATGTATGTTTCACAATGGCAATATTATTCAGGAATCTTACCCCCTTACTCATAAAACGTTATTTAACTAATATACTGTTTAAAGTGTCAAGTAAATAACGTCAATCTATTGTCATTGTCAAATAATGTGACATTACGTGACCATTTAATCAGTGTATTAGTTAAATAGCGCTTTATGAGTAAGGGGGTTAATGTTTTCTCGGGGTAAAAAAGACCCTTATATGCTCCAGCATTAGATCTTTGTATCATCATCATCATAATCATCAGCCTATAATGTCCCACTGCTAAGCACAGGCCTCCTTTCTCCAATCAGGGTGAAAGGGAATGGGCAGATACTCCACCACGCCACCACTTTGTACCCTGTCTTGTTCAAATCCTTCAAAAATACAGACACACGATAAGAAAAAAGATAGGATATAGCGACTGAGAGTTGTTACCATGTAGTTACAGAAAAAAAAAAACGTTTATTTCTGAATCCAATTAGTTTCTACTTTCTTTTAGAAACAACTCAAATCTCTCGCTCATACCCACTTCGACATAGAACTTAATTTCCAACCACATAAAAAAAACAAAGCAGAAAAGTTTAGGTTAAAAACGTGTACCAATATACAGAAGTAAAAGTCCTTTACCAACTTGCTAAAAGTAACAGAACGCTTATTTTCAAGCCATTCAAAACTCGAACCTTTAAAAAGAGAACTTACATAAAAAAACAGCCGGCAGTTCTCAAAAATCTAAACTTCCATTTTCAAAACTTGTATGGTGTTTTGCGTTTGATTAAAATAAGCTTGAACGTAACGGTTTCTGTGGTTGTAATTTAAACCCTTTCTTCTATTAATTGAGTTTTTGTTGTCATTGTGGGTACATTTGATCGCAGATTGGTATTTTAGGGTTAATAACGGGTGCAGGTAGCTTTACAAGTTTTTGTATGGTTTCTGTACGTGTTGTTTGTTGATATAAATTGCGTTTATTGACTTGTTAGTTGTTACTGGCGAACCCTCTTGGGAGCTAATTATTTACTAGTAAATAAATAAATAAAAGGAGCCCATTTATGGCAAGTCTCAGTGTTTATTATAGCATAGACTACCATACTTTAATAAACTAGCTGTACGCCGCGATTTCACCCGCGTTCTTGTGATAAAATTATGTCCCTCTCAATATAATAGTATATCTACGAGCCAAAGGACCCCGTAGTGAATGTATGAACAATTGGTTTTCTGAAACATTTTCTCAAATTTTTGCATTGTTAATGGTCATACTGCAAATCTGTATAGAAAGAAACATTCATACAACCATATATTGCAGTTTTATTAGTATTCAAAAATTTTTTTTTCCTTTAATAACGGTCCTATTCTTGTATCATATCATCATAATCAGCTTATAATGTCCCACTGCTGAGCACAGGCCTCCTTTCAAATCAGGGTGAAAGGGAATGGGCAGACACTCCACCACGCGTGCCTACTGAGGATCGGTAGTGGTCAACCTACTGTTGGAGTTTTTCAAGCGGCCTGGAAGTACTTCAACTAGCTTAACGATTATCACAATTAAGTGATAACCGGGACCAACGGCTTTACGTGCCGTCCGAAGCAGGGAAACGCTCGATTTGAAATACCACTAGGCAGTCACCCATCCAGGTACCGACCGACCACGACGGTGGTAGCTTAACTTACCGATCGATTAAGAACGGCTTATGATGCTACACCACGAGCGCTTCTTGTATCATATACTACACAATAATTAATTCAAGTAGAGCATCCCTTCTAATTATTTGTCCATTGTACCCCTAAAACGATTCCCCATCAGCTATATACCCCTAAAAAATCCAGCTACGATTATCCGCGCTTAGAAACGATCCCAACAAATGACAGGCGAAAATTTTCGCTATTTCATAGCCCAGTAGACACTCATACTACACTGTATGTGTGAGTGACTATGTATGTGTGTTCACGGACCTAACAAACCGTGGATAAATTGATAGATTAGTTACAGTTTGCGCAAATCATGCAAGTTATGCCTGCTCTGTTTTATGCTAGCTTTTTTGTATGTAAAACTTGTTTTTTAGTGTTGAGTATACAAACACTCAAGGGAAAGTAAATTATGTTTTTTTCTTCTGAGTATAAGGCTTATATTTGAAGGTGGTGGTAACATCACATATAAAGCCTATGAACGAACAGGGGCTCCACCACGTACCTTTGGTGGTAATCGTAACGAACAACATTAATTATTTTCCAATGACGCGCACGCGGTATGACGCGAAGATGACCATTCGTGGGCCCTGATTGGATGAAATAATTAATGGTGTTCGTTACGATTACCACCAAAGTTACGTGGTAGAGCCCCTGGTCCTCAAGTGTAGCTGCCGGAAAAGGCTAGTAGGCACTTGGTGATAAATTTGAGGGTATTTACCAGCGAGGCAAGTTTCAATTAATAACGAGCTGCATTCTGGTGAAAACCATATTTAGTAATAAAGTGGAGCAACGTAACGGATTATTTCAAAACCACTATATTATTTTAGTTATCTAATAGATACATTTAAACACAATGTATGCAGTTTATAAAATATTTCTTGAACATACTAATAACTAAGCATACAATAAAATTCAGAAAACATAAACAAAAACGACGCGTCATTTCCCTTTGCCATAAACAAAAATTTCTCGCTCCGCACGTCCGCTCTCCCCGACGTTTCGGTAGCAACTGTCATGTAAATGACGTCACGTGACCGGAAGCAGTTTGGCGGGGGGAGGGGCTTCCGGCGGCGCTCGCGATTGGACACTTCCGTTCGGTAACAAACTGCTGGTGTATAATATGCTAATCATGATTTGGCAATTTATTGGATTATTGCATGGATTAGGTAAGGGAGTTTTGTTTATAATTATAGCTATAGAGGGAATTATTTCAAACCTCTCTTGGATCCAGTCAACTTTTAGTAAAGTGCATTCAGGTCTACTGTCTTACTAGTATTAAGTACACATCTATATATATATATAAAATTCAAAGTCCTGACTGACTGAATGACTGACTGATATATCAACGGACAGCCTAAACTGCTGGTCCTAGAGACATACAATTTAGAGGGTATATTCTTTGTGAAGAGTTGGTATCCACTAAGAAAGGATTTTTCGAAATTCCACTCCTAAGGGGGTAAAATAGGGGATGAAAGTTTGCATGAAAGTTCGTCAGTTTCGAAGTTAGGGTCTTCAAATTTTGTGTTTAGGCTGAAGATTGAAAATGAATTTATACATGTCTCAGAGTTTCTAATAATTCCACCCTCGAAGCGGGATGGAGTTGTTTTGTTTTGTTTTCTTTTATTGTTGTAGAAAAATATGTCATTTATTTCCTGTAGGCCACGCGGGTGAAGCCGCGAGCAGAAGGTAGTATATTATATATCAATATTATTATGTTGAAGTACAAGTTATATTCACCGATATTATGTTTGAAGGTTTTATTCATGTATTTATTTATTAGACATTCCAAATATAAATGTAACATTCCAACTCCATTGACGTCTCTATTAAGACACATTTTACCTAAAAGGTTTGATGAGCCGTAACTTATCGCAGTTTAAACTATCACACCTCTCAACGCTTGGACCACACAACAAACACTGCAATATCAACACCGAACAAGAATAATCGAGCATTCTACGTCAATTAGCATTATTAATATTAAAAACATGTTGAAATAATATAATATGTACACGTAAATCGTCTGAAAATGTAACAATTGTCCCATAAAATTTGCATAACAATTAATACAGTTTAACTAAAAACTTTATAATAGTGTACAAATATACTACATGGGCGTTGCGAAACAATGAACTAATTTATGAAACGTGTACAATGTACATAATGTTACATTGTGCGTATGCGACTACAGTTGTTAAAATAATGGCGCATGTAATGTAATGCTTGTCACAAATTAGTTTTCAGGTGGTTTCGTCATAGAAAAATATAATGGCTTTTTGTGACAATGGTGAGCGATATTGCTGTAATGGTAGCACGTTTATTGGTACCTAGGAAACCTATGTTTATTTTACACTATATTTCCTATTAATATTTTTCCTTCTACCATCGCAACTCTCGCCATCGACGGGGAGTCCACCCTCACACATTGAAACCAAATTTGTTTCGAACTGTACGGGCTAAAAGGAGTTTTCTTCCGCGAACGCTCGGACTGTGGAATTAGCTCCCCGCCGTGGTTTTCCCAAAGGAGTACAGCATGGGGTTCTTCAAAAAGGGTGTGAAGAGATTTCTTCAGGGTAGGCAACGCGCGAGTGATACCCCTGGTGTTGCAAGCGTCCATAGGCTACGGTAACTGCTTACCATCAGGCCGGCCGTATGCTTGTTTGCCACCTTAGTGGGGAAAAAAAAAACAATTACTCCGATTACTTCTTAGTGTAGGTACTTTGAAGTCGGTTTAAGTTTTTTGTTTTTGAAACGGTTTTCAATTATTTCCATGTCAATTCTCTACACTACTAAAGATGCTTGCCCAAACTCGTGGGACAGATATAGCAATCACCCAACCATGCATCAAATTATTAACGAATCGGCTGGTGGACTGAGGACTCACACATGGTCATCTGATCCCAAACTAAGCAAAGCTTGTACTATGGAAACCAGATAACAGATATTGTACATAATACTACTTTTTATTTGTAAATAAATAAATTACATCCACACTCAGGACATACAGACATGTTCTTGCACACAAATGTATGTCCTGTGTGGGAATCCAACCCACGACCTGCCGCGCGATAGGTGAAATCGCGCCAACTGGCCCTTCACCAGTCGGATTCGAAAAATTCTTTCACTAATAAGCTACATTATCCCCGAGTATTATAGACTTTTTATCCCGGGAACGCGGGTGAAACCGCAGGGTACAGTTAGTGTTTAATAAAGGTGTTGCCTGTTCAATATTAATTTTCATTACTAGCCTCTCTATTTCTTGTGTACAATTTTCATAAATCTTTTCGTTATTCGACACTAATTTCAAAGGCAATAAAGAAGTTATTCTTCAAGGCACATAGGCTTTCAATTGCCCATAGGATAATAGGTTTTAAATACTTTCTAATAGTCTATTGTTTGGTCTGTATTTGAAAGATCTATTTATAGTAAGTACTGTCATTATTTCATTTTGTACCGGATCAATAAAATAGATAAGAGAAAGACAAAGCAAATTACGGACGTTAGTTTTGGATTTACTTTGAAGAATTTGAAATTATAGCATTTTTGATTAAAAATTACTTTTAAATCTTTTATACCTATAAAATTCTAATGTACGTGTGTATGTCACTGAATTCCTCCTAAACGGCTGGACCGATTTAAATGTTCTTTTTTGTATGTGTTTGGGTGGCGCCCTGGATGGTTTAGATTCACAAATCAGCCCGGCAGATGGTGCTGCAGTCGGAATCTAGGTTATATTATCGACTGCAGCGCCATTTTTTTGTATGCGTTTGGGTGACGCTCTGGATGGTTTAGATAGGGTAGGGTAGGGTAAATAAATAAATAAATATCCTGGGACATTCCTCACACACGGTTATCTGATCCCAAACTAAGCAGAGCTTGTACTATGGAAACCAGATAACTGATACAATACATATACTACTTGTTGTTTGTAAATGCATACTTAATATAAATAATTACACCCAGACTCAGGACATACAGACATGTTCATGCACACAAATGCATGTCCTGTGTGGGAATCGAAGCCACGACCTGCGGCGCGATAGATAGAATCTTAACCAACCACGCCAGCTGGCCAGTCAAAGGGTAGGCTAGCATAGCACCACAGGGTAGGGTAGCACCACGCAAACGAAGTCGCGCCGGGCAGCTAGTATAATTATAAAATTCGATAAATGTTGACAGTTATCCACCATGAAAATCGACATAAGTAGGAAAAGCATTACATTCCGCATTGTCACTGAAGTTGTGCAAGATAAGTCCTCCCACCCAGCGAAGTAAGTCGCCCATGATCTCTACAATTTACCTATTCTATGTTTTTAAGTTGCTAAACAAGCGTAGGGTCCGCCTGATGGTAAGCGGTTCCCGTAGCCACATGGACCCTTCAACAGACGGGGCATCAATCACGCGTTACCCTTCCCCCTCCCCAATGAGCTCTGGCGACCTTACTCACACGCAGGAACACAACATAAAGTTATTTGGCTGCGGTATTCTGTAAGGTGTACTTCCCCGGTCGAGCTGCTCTTTGAGCGAATAAACGCTACACTCTACCTCTCACTTATTTAGCATTAAGATGTTACAACCAAAAAAAGACCGTATCGTTATAAAAAGAAACCTCATATTCAGATTTCAGGCTACACCAGCATCGTGCGCCTAGATAAGACATGCTCATCATACACTTCGCTTTACGTCATTTGCTTTGCCAACCCATTCTGTCAACTTTTCACGGTGCTCAAGCAACAATAGACCCGAGACAGCTTGACTTACGTTTGACTTTTCTATGATAATTTTCAACGATATAATTGCGAGTTCCTTTGTGCTTTAATAGCTCCTTGTTGGGCGTAAGTGACGGAAGTAGGTACCTACTAAATGCCTACTAATGTGATCATTGTACGGGAGCTGGGTGTAATTTTTTTTCATCCCGAGGAAGAAAATTCTGGGGCCCAAGTCTGCTATTTCAATTGTGTTCCAATGATCTTTCAGTGGTCAAAATTGTGCCATAATGACACTATTCTGTTAGTAAGTAGACTATCAAAACTGTAAAATGTCACAATTTTGACACCACTGAAAGCTCATTGAAACACAATTGAAATAGCAGACTTGGGCCCCTGTTCACCTGTTTTTTACTCACGGGATCATTGTAGGAATCGATCCGAGGACACGGCATTCGAAGTCAATAATAACTACTAAATAGGGACTAAGCCAAATAACAATATATATCATACAGCAAGTAATAATCGTATTATAATATTTATTATTCAGATAACATTGTACGGACCAGCGGCTCTACCACGTAAGTCATTCTTAATGAACTTCATTACACCGGGCTTAATTGAAATCCCATTATCAGAGATATGCCTATTTTAAAAATCATTGCATTATATGGAGTTTTATAACATAACCTCAAGCGTCCACCGGACGAGTTAATAGATGACTTTCTTAACTCGTTTGATAACCACGTGTCCCATAAATAAAATGAAATTGTAGAAAAAGGTAGACCATTCAATGAAGTACATTACCATTGACTTACGCAGTAGCCCCGCAGAGTCATGTCCATAATATAACATGGAAGTTTGATACCTCGATGCTGAGCTCATATAGCTTGCCTATAACTGAACAACTTCTGGATTTAGAAGGCTCTTACACTGTACTACGTCAAATACTTTTACTCTCAGTGATAACAGTGCAAGTAAACTGTCCCCTTTACAGTGGTGAGGGAATAACAAACACGTTTAAATTACAAATGTATTGTCTATCCGCATAATAACGAGCACCTGTGTCAACGTGGCCAAGTTAGCTGGTACACTCGACCACAATATTACTAGCTGACATATTTTACTATAACATTAATTTACAGTTTACGTTTCGTCGTTTTTACAGGGAGAAGTTTATTATGATAGTGGTAATGTACAACATTAAATGGAGATCTTTTCTCCCTTCTTCCATAAAAGCCAGTTAAAAGTTTTTAAGAGAGGTAGAGTTTAGCGTTATTTTGCTGAAATATACATACAACAATACATACAAATATACATACAAATATACATACACAGTATAAGAGCAGCTCGACTGGGGAAGTTCCTCCACCTTACAGAATACCGCAGCCAAATAACTTTATGTTGTGTTCCTGCGCGTGAGTAAGATCGCCAGACCTCATCGGGGAGGGGGGAATTGAGACAATGTTTTTGGCTGCGGTATTCCGTATGGTGGAGGTACTTCCCCAGTCGAGTTGCTCTTATACTGTGTACAGCTGTAGTAGCATTTGGTTTAAGCTTCAAGCATTCTCTTGCCTTTAGTAATTTTATGTGGCGAATCTCCGAGATTTCAATCCTGGGGCTCTACCGCGTAACTTTGGTGGTAATCGTAACGAACACCATTAATTAATTTCATCCAATCAGGGCCCACAAAGTCATCGTCGCGTAGAAACGCGTGCGCGTCATTGGTTGAAATAATTAATGATGTTCGTTACGATTACCACCAAAGTTACGCGGTAGAGCCCCTGTTCTATACCGAGATCAGCTATCTGATGACGTACTAAGATTTTTAGTGCCCAATATTAAAATTAAAATTATCTAACAAAAATCTTCGAGGCTGTACTAATCAAAACCAAACAATGTATTGTATTGTGGATTCATACAGTCAGTTTGTTCAATACAGCGTGACAATAGCTATCTGTACAGAATACACGAATTATGTTGGACATACATGCGTGGAATCCCTTCTGCAAACAATGTTTTTGTTCCGACGACTCACGGTCGACCGACAGTGTGTTTTATATGTTGGTAATAATTAACATGGTACTTGTATTTTGGTATACGGGTCAAGTGAATTCTAATTTTGAATTTAGATTGATTTTTAGGTATTCAGCCAGTTGTACAGTGAACCCAATAGATACTATACATAGGTGTCATTCTGATTCTGCCAGCATGTCACGCATATGAAATCTACGATGTAATCCAGTTATTTATTATGAACTAGTATAGTTTTTCGTCTTATTGACTTTATTCATGGATTTGGACCACTTGCACGTTGATCTCTAGTAAGGCGTCGTTAAGCTAGTTGGAAGCCTTCTAGGCGGCTTGAAAACTCGAACAGTAGGTTGACCACTAGCCTACCTCTACCGATCCGCAGTGAGCACGCGTAGTAGAGTATCTGCCCATTCCCTTTCACCCTGATTTGTGAAAGGAGGCCTGTGCTCAGCAGTGGGACATTATAGGCTGATGATCATGAAGGAGTCTCCACCAGGCGTGAAGAAGGAACATTTTGATCGAGCGATTCAACGGCCAATACCAACAGCCAGCTATATCAATTGTTTGACCTGATGCCCATGGCTACCTTCTACCATTGCAACTCTCGCCATCGACGGGGAGTCCCTCCTCACACATTGGAACCAACATTATCTTGTACTGTGTGGTTTCAAAGGAGATTCCTGTCGCGGACGCTCCAGCTGTGGAATGAATTCCCCGCCGCGGTTTTCCCAAAGAAGTACTGCAAGGTTTCTTCAAAAAAGGTATGAAGAGATTTTTGCAGGGTCGGCAACGCATGTATAAGACACATATAAGGTCCTAATAAATTAGTGAACTTCCTCTTGAGGGATGAATGTATAGGTCATTAGTAATCAAAAAATAATATTAGAAAAACAATCCGAGGAAAAAAAAAAAAAAACCTTCGCGCGGCTTCTTTGATTTGCATAGAGACAGTATAGGATTTTTTATTTTTTTTCCCTCGGATTATTTTTCTAATATTATTTTTTGATTACTAATGACCTATACATTCATCCCTCAAGAGGAAGTTCACTAATTTATTAGGACCTTATATAACGGGACACGTGAATATCAAACGAGTCAAGGAAGTAATTTTTTGATTTGTCCAGTGCCCCGCTTGAGGTCTGAATATTAATTATCTTCAGTTAATATGTCACCTTCAATGAAGTTTATTACCATTGCCATACGTAATAACTCCGAAACGTACGTACGTACGTCCGAGTACGTAATAGTTCGAATTCCGAGTCATGTATGAGAATTTTTTAAACTTAGAATTCATTTTTTCATTGTTCTTTCGGACTTTCTCTATCTCTTATAGATTCAGACATTTCCATACTCCCTTGATGAATAAAGCACTCAAATATGGCTTTCATCACTTTTCAATACAACGAGTCTACCGTGTAGCTTTGGTGGTCATCGTAATGAACACTATTAATGAATTTCATCCAATGAGGCGGTACAACGAAGACCATTGGCGGACCGTCATTGGATATTTAGTCGTCAAATAGTATCATGACAAGTAGATCCACAGCATAACTTAACGCATTCAATTAGGTACGTTGTGTCAACCAACTGACCGCCAATTTGATCATTAACCATAAACTAACGCAAACCTATCAATTTTGGTTAAATTACCCATCCCCGATTGGTGGTGGGCGGTGTCGGCGCGTGTGGACTTGCCCTTACGACCGACCCTTATTCGCGAGTGTGTCCCCAGCTTTACTTCGGCACGTGTGCATCGCGTGTGCAATAGCACTCTTTATAGGGCTTTTAGGCTACATTTATAAGTTCATGTATTTAGACGCAGTATTTCTCGGAGTAGAAATTATTTCGTGCTTCCGATTAGTTTGATTCTTGTTATTGAATTATGTATTCTAATAACAGTAACAAAGATTTGAGATTTGAATATTTCTTATAACCTGCTTTTCTTTTCATAAGGAATAAGGTTTTTTTAATATCTAGATATTATGTAGGTAATAGAGTACTTTTTTAATATGGAGATATAGCATCGACAATAAAAAAAAACAAAACGTTATATATTTTTTAATTTATCGTTAAATTCTGTAGGTTATAAAAAAGTTTACTTTTAGTTAACTACATATATTATTACTTAAGCCTGATAGATAATATCATTGAGTATTATAAATAAGTAAAGATTAGTCACCAAAACACAAAATAATTTTAAACACTCAAATGTACTTACAATTATTCACCCCAATGTTATTCGTACATAAATCCAACGCGGCAATTAACTTAAAAGCCATGTCAGAACGCGGTGTGTCACAACCCTTAACTAAGGGCCGCGACACACGTGCCGACTCCGCCTACGTTTAGTTTGCAACCACAGTGTTGATGGGGCAACTAATAGATCGTGAAAATTTTGGCATGTTTTGAAAACATTTGAAAGAAATAAGAATGAAAAATAAGAAGAAATGAAGAATTTCTTTGAAAACATCATGATGCTAGTCACCTGGCTCTGTTGTTCGGACAACTTCACTATAAACAACCAATTTAAATACTGCTCAATTTTACACCTAAATGTTTTACAGTTTTTAGGTAAAATGTAATAAAGTTTTTAGGTTGATGTTTGTTAGTATTTTTTTTATTTGTAGAATTTATTATTAGTTGATCTTTATTATTAAGCAAATAATAAAATTTTAATAATGAGATCATAGGAGGTCAAAGCTACTACACCAATGGTTCAGAAATTAGCCTTCAAATTAGAAGAAGCGGCAGGAAACTCAGCAAGGTTGCCGCTATAATCATTTTATCCAGACTCATTATGAATTCAGAAGCGGATATTTCAAGGAAACCGAAATAAAAATCCGGTACATTGTTTATGATGGAAACCCCCGGCAAATATATCATATAAATCATTAATAAAATATTTCAACTCAGGCCTTAAATTTCAATAACACGCTTTAAAGCTTGATCTTTCAATAATTTAAATTGCACGTCAATGGCGAACCACCGAGGGATATTTTGACGCACCCTCCAGCCCAAACTATCCCCATTGTCGCTTTTACATTGACAGCGAAAACTGTCAACTGTCAAAAGCAGCCAAGACGGTTTAAACTGTGCGTTCCATTCTCGCTTTTCATAAAATCTTTTGTTGAAGCGCGGCGGGTGCAAGCTCTTACTTCGCTACATATGTAATACGCCTTATTTTACTACCATAGTTTTTATTCAAATCCTTATTATTAATACAGTATAAATTTTAATTTAAACTGCTGTAATTACAGGTGCATTTCTCAATCAACTCGGGAAATTAATTTACCTTCTTCCGATTGTATTTCTTTTTCGCTTTTTTTAACAATGTATTAGGTACTTATCACGAACGTGTCATGCTGCGTTCTATTTTTGAATCACCAAAAGTTTTCAGAAGTACTGTCACTTTATAATTAACCCCGCATTTAAAAACAATTGTTTGTGGGAAATAAACTGCAGTCGAATCTAATTCGTAGTGTACTATCATTAAAGTACATAAAGCGAAAATGATCTGATCGTTACGCTGCGTACCTACCTTATTTTTATTATATTTTTTTTTTTTTAATAGTTTACTTTTAAAAATGTACGTCTGACGGAGTTTATTTTTAAAGTCACGAGAAAAAATCGTGACTGTAGGCGTACTTTTTGTTGTAACTTGTATCAAGGCGGTGACCCGCTCCATGCTACGTTTACAACGTACAAGTTGTAGTGGGTCTAGTTGAATTTATTAGTAGGTAAGCTTATTTTTGGTTACAAGTATTTCTTTACAGAACAGGGCTGGGTACTTTCAACCCTGTGACCCAACATGATAATATTCATCATCATCATCATATTAGTTTAAGGATGTCCACTGCTGAACATAGGCCTCCCCCATTGACCAGGTCGTCGGTCTACCTGGTGCGAGGTCCCGCTCTACGCGTTCCAGTACGTAATCGCCACTCGAGAACCTTTCTTCCCCATCGGTTATCGGCTCTTCGAGCAATGTGGCCTGCCCATTGCCACTTCCGCTTACTAACTCTACGAGCTATGTCCGTAGATTTCGTTCTCCTACGTATGTCCTCATTTCAGACCCTATCACATAGAGAAATTCCGAGCATAGCTCGTTCCATTGCTCGCAGAGTGACTCTGAGCTTATTTATGCGGCCAACAGAACTATATTAAATATGGGTAATTTACACTCTGCTATCTTATCCGCTATTAACTATGAAAACCTGATTAAATACAACATAAATGCACCACAATGATAGTCATGAACTTCGTAGCTGTCTCTCAGTATACTATCAATTCTAGATGTACGAGCATGCTCTTCTCCGATCATGCAATCGAAATCAGTCATCAGAAGCAATACCAGCTGCCAGAGATTAATTTTACTCGTACGTAACCATTAGGAAAGGGAAATTAAGCTATGTATGTACCTACGCCGCAGCGACCATAAAAACACAACAAACTGTCACTTACAATGCCTAAAACTTGTAAACCACTAAGCCGAACACTTGCCCGACAACACAGTTCGAACGGACCATCGCAATTGTGTAATTCGAATACGGCTAGCGGATTCGATGACATCCACTGAATAGGTTGATAACGTCCAATACAACTGGGTCCTATTGTGCTGGGAGCCTATTTTTGTTCAGTTATTTGTATTGAATCGTGGCTACAGTTTCGTATGCGTATAACGGTATTATTTAGGTTTTCCAAATGTTTTTACTTGTTATCGGATGGCAATCAAATCGAAGTATACTGGGTGGAGATTTCGAGATGACATATTTTCGAAACCTATGTTGGGTTAATCATGCTGAACAACTTTTACTATGAGACCAACACTGAATCCTCAAAATTTTTTTTTACTTTTCATAAAATATGATCGAGCAAGGTTGACATTTACTATGAGAGGATTTTTTTTTGAGATTTAATTATTGGTCTCATAGCAAATGCTGTTCAGCATGACTAACCCAACATAGGTTTCGAAAATATGCCATCTCGAAATCTCCACCCGTTATAATTTTGTTTGTTAATTTTGATCGAGACCTCCGGAGATCAGCGGGCGGGGAGCTTTTTCCGCCAACGCGTCAGCTTGGCTATCCAAAGAGGAAACGCTGCCAGCCTTCTGGGAACCTTGCCGTTAATCGGAAGCAGCGGCAGGCTTGAGGATATTTTCTATTATATATAGATTGTATTTTGTACATATTTGTTGTAAATAAAAATGCTGTAATTTTTTTGTTGAATGATGAATATGGATTTAAAAATATATGGGAGCTTTCTTTCAATACATGCTGATTAAATGGTAGGTACACACGGCTACCGATCAAGCTATACATTTCTAGTATAAGCTGACCTCCCATAGTACGGAAATCCTATACAATGCGAGATCAGCTTATACTGGATTGTATAGCTTGATCTGTAGCCGTGTGTACATGCTGTATAGCCAAATTGTATACACTGTAGTAAAAATTATAAGAACGACTTTTTGAAATTTAAAGTCATCAAGATAGACCTGTTCATCACATTGAGAATGTGGTGGCTTTGATGTATTTTTATATTTTACCAATGATGTTTAGTTTATGTTTTTTAACTTAAATTGCATGTATAGATTGGGAAACAAGTATGAAGTTACAAAATAACGATATTTCCAGGTGAATTTTGGCCGATTCCTATAATTTATGAAACGTTATCGGTTAAAATTAAGGCTCTTGTATCTTTACTAATAATGAAGTTAAGGGCTCAAAGCTTTGCATAGTAGTCCCTCCCATATGGAAGTAACTATCAAAGGTAATAGCTTACTAAATCATTTATATGCCCAGTTTGGCAATTAAAAACCCAACCATTGGTACGAAAAACGATTCGTTTTTGTTTATAGGAACCGGGCATTTAAAGATGACAATCTGAAAGTAAACACTGGTATCGGCCAGTAAAATCGGCATCAGTGTCATTTCATTGTAGCCACAATAACCATTGGCTTTACAATGCATAATGACAGCACCGGACAAAATGGCCGACATGTTTTTGTTTCACTTTGATAGTTAAATATCCTGGGAAATTCCTCACACACGGTCATCTGATGCCAAACTAAGCAGAGCTTGTACTATGGAAACCAGATAACTGATATAATACATATACTACTTTTTGTTGGTAAATAGATACATAATATACATAATTACACCCAGACACAGGGCATAAAGGCATGTTCATGCACACAAATGCATGTCCTGTGTGGGAATCGAATCCTGCGGGCGATAGGTTGGCCAGCCGGCCCGTCAAGATAATGGAAGATTAGTTTGAAATTATTAGGTACGGGGTTATCTGATATTTTATACTAACCAAGATATAGTAACCCATACAAATTAAAGATTGTTGCGTTACATTTAAAATACGAAAAAAGAAAGAAAAACTAAACATTGACCGACAAGATATATAAAAGGTATTTAAAAAAAATACTAAACGATTTACTGAGACTGGAAGTTATCAGCTTGTACTTAGTTGATCGGACACTGATATTGTAAATTCTTTTACAAGCATAAATTGAAATTTTCATGGATGAAATAAACCGCGAAATTTCCTAGAATCTCACTTTTTAGATCGACAATAGACTATCGCAGTAATCATCGTTTCCACTTAAAGTCAAGGCCAACGACCTTTAAATCATCGATGTTGTCATCTTGACCCTACAATTATAAACGCTTTGCTTTTTACATGATTATTTAGTATCATTAGAACTGTTGTGTACGTGAGAGATTTTCTACTTCAAATCAGATTTATTGGATATTTTTCTTATTTCGTTTAGTCAAAACTGTCCCCATTTTTACCCCATCACAAGCCCTACAATTTCCACCATACCCAACATAATGGACAAGACGATTTGCATCCTCAAATTATGCGGATTGCAAATAAGTGGAACTTGCTTCCGACGCCTCCGTTTCCTTAGTAACCTTGCGACCTTCAAGTCTTAGTGAATAGTTTTCTTCAAGCGTAATCATTGTCAGCTCACTCTTGTCATTGTTCTAAATGGGCGGGTCCATGATCTAAGCCTAATAAAGAAACTCCCTAAAAACGGACTTATTACAAAATATAAATGTTTTTCGATATAGTATTTGAGATTAATAAAAGAAAATCACTTACCAGCTCTTAACGCATCCATAGGCACGCTCGGGTACGGTATTGAGTAAGGATATCCCTCCTTCCTCAAGGTCTTGGGCTTCCTCCGAGGTCGGTATTTGTAGTCGGGGTGTTCTTTCATGTGCATGGCTCGGAGGCGTTTGGCTTCATCTATGAATGGCCGCTTCTCGTCTTCTGTTAGAAGCTTCCATTCAGCACCTGGGGAAAGAATTAGATAAAAGATTGTAATATTTCTGAGGATGATGGATGCTGCGGTGTTGCTCAGGGGTTTGAATTCAAGTAGAGCTTGAGTTAAGGAAGATATCGTGAGAAACCGTAGAACAGCCTAGTTAGTGTGTAGACTCAAAAATATGCCTAACTTTTCTGCTACTTTAGATACCACTAAGACAAGGGCGATGTACAACTCGTAGACCACCAGAGTGATAATGTTTAGATGATACCATTAAGGTTATGTACAGGTTACGATTAGCACAGGGGGCCTACCACAAGCCCTTAAAATAAGGTTAGGTTAGGTTAGGTTAGGTTAGCTACCACAAGCCCTTAAAATAAGGTTAAAATAACCTTATTTGTCTTTTGTCCCTCTTTGACATCCGGCGTCAAAACAGGATAAAAGACAAATAAGCCTGGTCCGAGAAGTGTGGCGTGTTAAGGATTATATGCCTTTTTACCCGACTGACCCGGAAGGAGGGTTTGTTTTTCGAGTGTATGTATGTATGTATGTATGTATGTATGTATGTCTATTTCTTTGGCACGCTCTGCAGCCTAAACGGCTTGATGGATTTAAGCATATGAGGTGTCGTTAGATTCGTCTGAACTGTGGGAGTGTCATAGGGTATATTATTTTTATATGGCGTGTACGGATAAGAAAAGAGGGGGGGTATTAAAAACAAAAATTTCGTTATTATAACAATATGGGTATCAAATGAAAGCTTGTGAACAGCCCATTCCATATATGTATATATTGTAATACTTTTGTGCTACCATTTTGACGTAAACTGCAAAAAACCATGTTTAATGCAAGGACAGTAGGTATAGGACTATGAGCGGTTACCGTACGTAACTCACAGAGTTGCGATGGTTGTTAGTGTTACTTTACCGTACCGCTCGTTTACTTACTAATACTTGCAAATCATTATGTATAAAACTAAAAAGTCTGAAATAAATTAAATTATTAAAAGAAACAAAAAACCCGACTGCGTAAAACAAACGTTAACTGAAAAGAGAAAAACAAGCTTTTTAATCTATAGAATTTGGAATATAACTTGAACGTTATAAGGTATTGCAGTCGGGGATAAACAAATATTAAAAAAAAACACATACTTAGGTTATTGGTTTGTCCCCGACTGCAAGACCTTATAACGTTCAAGTTATATTCCAAATTCTATAGATTAAAAAGCTTGTTTTTCTCTTTTCAGTTAACGTTTGTTTTACGCAGTCGGGTTTTTTGTTTCTTTTAATAATTTAATTTATTGCATAGGCATCCTTATAACGGCTGCTTGCTTTCGAAATGATCTTGATTCTTGTCATTCGATTTATTGCTGTAGTTAGTTAATGCTTAGACGAAAAAAAGTGATTTCACGATTGTTCTGCTAATAGTCAAATTTAAATTGTCTATGGTTGTAGTTATGAGTTACTATGCTATTAGTTACAGGTGCCCCAGGTGCAGGTTTAAGTGCCCTTCAAGGATAAGCACAGTATTGATTAATTAAAAATATTTTTTTTATTTCAAAGGACCGAAACCACCCGCATACGTCAAAAAACGGGGGCAAACAGCTCCTCTGTAATATACTTTTGCTAACTACTGAAAGAGCTTGAAGATGAGGCATAAAAATTACTATCGGTTGAACTAATTTGCATTGTAATAATTACACGATAACCATTGCACCTACTTAGCGGGTAAGTCCTTTTGTCCTTAAAGAACTGCCTTATGGTAATTTGCATTAAAACAATAGAAAGACTACAATAAACAAACTCCTTGCCAATGAGTACATTCTTAGCAAATATCACTATAGTAATGAGACCTCAGGTTAATAACAATGTTTCTGTCCATCTGTACGTAGAAGAGCCACTATTAACAGTACAGAAACAAAATCAGAAAAGTAATTTGCCCTAACCATCCTTCATTGCATAGACAATGGCATTGAATCGATACAATATAATCGAAGGCACGAACGACCTGTCTCCCAGCTCGATTCAAGAGACCAACCCTTTGTCTCCCCCCATTTATAGAAGGTTGTATTCATCCACCGTGGAGGGGCGCCACCGTCCATTGAAACAGACAAGACAATCCCAATTCAGACGGGTATAAAAGCGAAAACAATGTCGCTAACATAGAAAGGAACAATCCGGCTCGGAGGACCATCGGTTGTCTTGCTCGCTCCCTAGTAAAGTCCCGCTAGGGTGAACGGGACAGGAACAACAATGGCGGAAAGCGCCGCCTAATGACGAATTTGCGCTTTTCATTCCGCAACAGAAGTTTTTCCCGGTTCCTCATTATTCTGTCGATACTTTAGGGTGGGTATTCCTCTTTTGTCGGCTGGGATGATAGGATCGTGTGCTTAGCGACATAATAGGTATAACAGAATGTCTGGTGACGCGATAGTTAACGATTTTTGCGATTAAACCCAAATCCTTCAGTCTCCATACTTTTAGATCGATTATATTAAGTTTGCGTCATGTTATAAAGGTCGTTTAACTCAGAAGTTTAACAAACGATTCAAACACAATGATTGATATGACTTTATTGTGATTGGGTAATGCCATTCATAGTTGATTTAATCAATCACCTCTTTTGAAGATAGTTTTGAGAGCGTAATTGTTTAGTGTTTATTCGTAAAAGGCACTTGTACCTACTTACAACAGAACAAAGCTTACATCAAGTAGTCCTTGCATTATCTAAAATAATTAAGTGAAAATATTAATTTGTACCGTCAAAGTATAAACTTGCATCCTACTGTAGACAACGTCAAAAACAAATACTCTCATTTCAAAGCAACAATACGTTAAAGAACAAATGCCTTGCAAATATTGGCCGCTTTTCAGCAATGGCAACACACGGCTGTCAGTTTAAATAATGTTTTAAGTGTAGCAACATCGTTGTCTGCGACAGTGACACAATGTGTTCTGTGTCATCTTGTCCGAGAATAAGACGTCTGTGCCTAAGACATTTTTCTCTGCAACATATTGTTTGTTGAAACAATACATTGGTTATAATTGTAATGTAAATATACATCATGTTTAAAGTGACATTGAATGTTTATAATATAAATTGCTATACGCCTGTTTTGTTCTGTTCTCAAGTACAGCAGGTACTGGGTTAAGTTACACATACATTAATTATACATACATTGTTTTCATTTTTCCTTTGAAGCTTTGAATGCAATTCTTTCAATGTCAATATTGCATTTCATTTATAAACTTTTTCTTCGATCGAAACGTCAGTTATGAAGTATATTAGCTGTAGATGAAGTGAATAAGAATGGATGGTTCAAACGCTCTGATGATCCCATTTGTGCATGATCGTTATTAGGGAACTTTTCTTCCACTCTGTTTGTGTTGTTTTCAGGGGATCTTATATGTTCTTTTTATAAAACACTTGTTTCTGCTCTTTAGTTTAGTTATCTTTTACAGGATATTTCCCAAATATCAACTATCTTCTTCACTTAGGCGGTGATTGATTAACAATAATTCTTATAAGCTCACATTTATAATACAGTTTGACAGAGCATCGCTGTCAAACTGTTTACCTGCACGCCATATTTGTTAACGTTCTCATTATGTGGTTGGTGATTATCAAAAAAAATTACTTCATAAAATATATCTGTTTTTTCCTATTAAGTGTGTTGAAAAAAGGTCTTATGAAACGCGTGTGCATTGATCATTACACCCTCGCTCGGCTCCCTTATCGCTAAATACCGCATCGTGTATAATGACTAACTTTGCACACATGTATCATAGTTTACTATTACCTACATTAAGGTAAACATGTCTTCCTAACCTTCTCGAAGTATCTATTAATATTAATCTTTGTAGCACTCCTACAAAACATCGACCGCCATCTTTTCATAAAAGCGGAAGCTACACAACATTCTTTGTGAAAATCAACAATAGCATTAACAATAAAGGACACGTGTCGATACATTAAAGTGTTACCAACTCAACAATAATTATTTCCTCCGACCGCCTGTTCATTAGTGTAAGACAATGCAGCCTGTTGCAACACTGAACAATTGGTATTCCGGTACGTACTTGTGCTATTATTAATGTCATAGCTGTTATCAATTCTATACTACAGCCTACTGCAGGTACACTTGTTATAATTAGAATAAAAGATGAATTCTGCTTAATTTTACCTCCTTTCCAGAGGTTTTCAAATTCAAATTCAAAACCATTTGTTCAAATAGACCTTCGCAGGCACTTATGAAAAGTCTGACTAATACTCTAATACCGGTTCGGAAGGTTGCATTTGCTGACAAGAGCTGGCAATAAACTCAGCAATTACTCTTTTCAAAACAAGCTTAGATTCATTACATAATATTTACATTCCAATCGCACTGACAAAAAAATTCTTCAGAGATTCTGTCGTAAGACAAAAGAGGTCGGTATTACGGGCTACACACAATTTGAGGATGATCAAAATTACTTCCACTTCTTTAGAAGTTAAATCAAAAGGTGTATCTAGCAAATAAAAACACAAATGTCCATAGTATAATAGAAAAACTGTTCTACACAAAACTTAAACCGACTTCAGTAGTGCGCTAAGAAGTAATCAAATCATCTGATGACAATGAAAAAAAGAATTTTCCAAATCGGTCAATAAATGACGGAGTTATGAGGTAACAAACATAAGAAAACAAAATAACGTAATTGAGAACCTCCTTTTTTTGAAGTCTGTTACAAAGTTAGGCAGATAAATACTTATTATACAGATATGGTACTTATGAATAATTCAAATTACAAGTTCTACGAAAATTAATTAGATATTGATGAGCAACAAATTAAGGAATTCCTGAAAAGCACGCGATCGGTTGTCATAGATCAACGATTAACATTTGAGTAGAAATAGGCATAGTTGAAAAGATATCAAATTTTCAGTGGTTCTCACATGAAAAGTCTGGCAGAGACAGGTTCATATTAGCAGCAGATCTGTTATTAACTAAACCCCTTACTCATAAAGCGCTATTTAACTATATATACTGATTAAATGGTCACGTAAATAACTTCACTCTATTGTCATTGTCAAATAATGTGACATTATTTATGTGCCCATTTAATCAGTGTATTAGTTAAATAACGTTTTATGAGTAAGGGGTTACTGTTTTATATCTACTACTACCCTACCCTACCCTACCTATCAGGACGTCACCCAAACGCATACAAAAACATTCAACTGTACGTATGTTTGTCGCTGAACTCCTCCTAAACGGCTGGACCGATTTGAATGATTTTTTTGTGTGCGTTTGGGTGGCGCCTTGGTTGGTTTAGATTCACAAATCAGCCATCTAGGAAGCCACCCAAACGCATACAAATAAATTCATTCAAATTGGTACAGCCGTTTAGGAGGAGTTCAGTGACATACACATGTACAGTAGAATTTTATATATAAAGAAGATGGCAACAAACTTAACATCAAACTTATTGGCGTAATTTATACATTATTTAAACAAAATACAAAAACCTATAACAATGAGTACTCTATTATTCCCAAAAGGGCTGAAAAGATAAAAAGCTTTACAAATATAAAGTTTTAGACAAAGTTAAATTTCAATAGAACAAAAAACAATATACAGTTACGTAGTATTTATAAGACCTTAAAATGTAACAGATATGTTAAAAAGAGAATGTTTCAGCCATTATGCTTTATCGTTGAGGAATTGAATTTATAGAAAAAGTTTATAATCTAGATAGAACGAGCATTTTAACAGACACAAAGTTTTGTCACAGCTAGTTTTGTATTTTTGTCTTTTTACAGCATAACCATTAGGACTTGATCGTGACTTAATTTACCGATGATTTGTTAAATCGACTGACGGTTTAAAGGAAAATCTCGGGTCCTGATTATGTAACATTCCCAAAGACTATTGAAAAAATTACGATTGGAAATGTTTAAGAGAGTGATCTTCTACATAGTGTTGTTTTGTTGTCAACAATCGCAAAAACAACAAACAACAAAAAACAACAGAGAACGTAACACACACGTTAGGCACAATACTAGCACCAACAAAGGACCTTCCTCTCTACGTTGTATTAAAGGGGGTATTGTATTCAGAATCGGACGAAAATGCTCTTCATTACTCTGAAAGCTTGTGTGCTATGCGACAATGGTGAAAAGGGGGGAAGTGCCCCCCTAGTGGGGCATGGAGGGGGCGTGGGGGCTTTACAAAGACGCATGGCGAAGGAACGCCCGCCACCCTTTCGTCCGTAAAATTGAAATGGTAAGAAACGTTATTTAGGTCATGATTTTTATTAAATGTTAATAGATTTTTTGGCCTTATTGGGGCGTTTGTGTTTTTAGACTATCATTGTAGTCTAACGCTTTTATGAAGGCTTTCTTTAGACATTCCATACCACAGGGAACTACGAATCGTCAAGCGGTAACTAACAGATACTTAATAGTGAAGATTCTGTTGTAAATCGCACTAAACTAATTTTAGTCACATCACATCTCTTTCTCACATATATTATTGAAAAAGGATTGAGCATATTTAAAGCTGTCAAATTTGACTTTGCCGTCTTCATTTGCGGGTATTTAGACGTAAGCAAGATAGATGGCGATTGAAAAAAGAATTGGATTAATTTGACAGGAGTACATTTCTTACATCCTTCTTCTTATGTTCTTTGTTAGAAAGAGGTATAGTGAGACTACATTAGTTGTAAATAACAGAATCAACACTAATTTCACATCCGCATTTCTAACATTAGTATGATTTTTAAATTATCTCGACCGACTCAATTTTCATTTATTTCTGTAAAGTAGCAAACTTCATTAACGTCATGCTACTGCTCTGCTATCCTTTATACAAAACAATGAGCCTACAAAATTGAAGATAACATCTCTATTTCTATTTAAATTCATGTTCAGTGCATTCGTTTCAGATTATTAAACACTAGTTTCGATGCAAATATGTATTAAAATTATTGCAGTTGAATTAATTACATGCCGACCGTAATACTTCTTACTGCGGTGTTCTTGAAGCGAAATTAATTGTTAATATTTAAAATATAGGACGGGCGTTGGAATGATTAAGTAAAACATGTAAACTTTTAAGACTTAATAAGTGAATTTATAGTATCATAATTAAAACTAAAACTAACTAACTAACAAAAAATTATGGAAAAAGTAATAATAAAAATTAAAAAGAAAAATATATACACACATAAAATATTATAAATAAAACACAGAATTTAGGTCGCTGTCTATGGGTAGGGTGCCCAAAAGAATGGCTACGTTACCTCGCTGGATAGCGAGGCTTATCCTCTGACCGAGGTACGAGCCAGCCCTTTGGTCTCCAAATTCTTAATTAACAATAGGCACCAAGCAATAGAGCTTAAATTATCCATTGAAAAATGAATGCAGGTATTTTTTCTCGTAAATTCTTCAAAGGTGTTCAAAAAGTGTGTTTTATTCATTAAATAAATCCTTGTTTTTATAAATTTTAAAACGTTGTTTTATTATGAAATGCGAATGTGCGTTTAAAAAAAGCAAGTAATTAAACAACGGAGTACAATCCCTTTTGAGTGGCAACACTGGCAACAAACGCGACAATGAAGGGAACAAACTGTATTTTTGTTGCGTGCCCCAGACGCCTGCTACACTGCGATAAGGGGATGACTCCACCTACAATATATATAATATAATATTAGGTTATAATTATATGTTAGTATTTCACACGGTTTACAAAAAAAAGTCTACCCAATATGAATAGTTTCAACTTTCTTGGTTAGTAAAAAAAAAAACATAAATAAAAAAACAACTGAAGAACGTAATTTAAATTAAACGAATGTATATGTGAAATTAAAATAGAACCTTTGATGTCATCCTAAATAGAGTTCTGTGACCTTTCGTCCAATAAATGATACCTACCGTACCCAATAGGATACTGCGTGCCACAAAAAGAAACTTAAAAAATATCAATACGATATCACTAACCAAAATAAAACATCATGTATCTAAAGCAGCTACTGTTGTACCAAAACAGTCTATCTCGAAATCCGTCGTGCCACATTCACTGTAATAGAATATTCTTCATCGTTCTACTTATTTGTGACGAGTTACATTATAAAAAAGTCTACTATACCATCGACAACAGAGTTCTTTATACCATTATCCACGGTGTTGCCATTGGGCTTGCCTTTAGGTTATACTCAAAACACAATATCCAATAGCGTTCGATACAACCGTAGTTTAATTACTGCATCTGCCACAAAAAGTGGGGAGCGTTTGAAACAAGAAAAAAGCGGCGGCGTAAAAAGTGTGAATAAAAACTAGAAACGTAGGTACGTCAACGGTTTTGTAAGGTGGGGCGAGGAAAATTGTTATAAATTAGGTATTGGATCACAACATATGTCGTTATTGTTATATAAGAGAGGCACGATTGCACTGAATCTGTTACATAATTGACTCACAATGACTGTGTAGTGTTGACGGGGTACGATAGCGATACATTTTTTTTTGTGTGAACGCTGTGAAATTCGATGTTTATAAATAAAGTTTATTGTGACTGGCATGCGCTTATTCCGTATTTTTTAGTTTGCACTAAAATTCGTTTTGCACGGAAATTTCAACTAAAGGTCTATTAAGAAGGAAACGTGCTTCTGTCTGTAATAATAGTATCTTGGAGCACACGATCGGATCGCAACCGAAGCATTGCGAATGAAAGCTCGGTTGTCATGTCTAATCTCCTCTTTACCAAACTGTGGCGCGGTGTACCTATCCAGCGATCCCAACAATTCTGATTAGGGGGGCTAAAAAGGAAGCTAAAGCAATATTGCTACGCAATTAATTTTTTTGAATTCTCGGCAGATCCTAAGTGATTCCAATATTTTTTGGTAAAATAGTTACTCATTATATTATACAATTCAATTCATTAAATGATTTGGAATCGATGAATTGCATAAGATTGCTTTAAATTCGCAAAAATGAATTGCGTTAGCAATATTGCTTAGCTTCCTTTTTAGGGGGCTAGGTCGTCTTTCCAAATGGTGGGACGAAATCCCGGTACCTTACAACTAATAAAAAAAATGATTAAATTACTCATTTCACCATTCCTTTCATCGATTCACGACTTAAAGTGATCGCGAAAACATAAACATGTGCGCTCAACCTGCCTATAGTTCCGTGTTGCTTACAACCATTGTTTGAGCATTGGAACGAACAATTCGTACGACAAAACGCGTTTTGTTCACGAAATCAATCGACATGTCGCCCGACAAATGTCGATGGGAACAACAAAGGTATTCCACCTACAATGGGTTCGAGGTAAAGTTTTTACTTGGCTTTGGATGACACACGGGTGGTTTGGTCGGGAAACGAAAAAGCGGTGTCAAAATGGTTAATAATGATTTTATCTAATAATTTTAAAGGTCAATCTGTCTGCGCATGCGCTGCCCTAAGGACCGTACGTAAGGAACTACGCACTATCGTAGGAACCTAACGGGACATTTACCGCTAAATCGACACCTATAATATATTTTATAGGTGTTACCAATAGTCTCTGTGCAGGGTCTGCATGGGGACAGAAGAAAAGGCCGCCCACTTCATCCTGGAATGCGAGGGAGTGGCTGAGCAACGGGCACAAATCCTCGGACCTGTGAGGTCGCTCCGCGAAGCCTGTGGACATCCCAGGAAGGTCCTGCGCTTCTGGACGGAGCTAGGCTGGCTAGAGATGTAGCTGGCGTTTACTTCACGCAAAAAGGGCCCACCTAAGCGGCCTACTTGCGGAAAAGAAGAGCCCACAACAAGTAATAAGTAACTGTCTGGGCAATGAGCAAGTCATCATCATCATATCAGCCCATCGATGCCCACTGCTGAACATAGGCCTCCCCCATTGATTTCCACTTCAAACGTTTCTGGGCCGCTTGCATCCAGCGGCGCCCAGCGACTCGTCGTCGGTCCACCTGGTGGGAGGTCGTCCCGCTCGGCGCTTTCCAGTACGTGGTCGCCACTCGAGAACCTTTCTTCCCCAGCGGTTATCGGCTCTTCGAGTGATGTGGCCTGCCCATTGCCACTTTAGCTTACTAACTCTACGAGCTTTGTCCGTCGTTTTTGTTCTCCTACGAATGTCCTCATTTCGGAGCATGTAAATGGGGTCATATATTATATTTTTCATATTGTTTATTAAAGTACAATTTTTTTCTTATATTACAGTATAAATAAAAATAAATTGCCACATGTATGACGGAGGAACACTGGAGAATTCGTAATTGTTAGGACAATGTTTATAATGAAAGATTTTTTTGGAAAATCCCCCGTAAAAGTCGGATATTTCACCCGGGCGTACGCCAAAGTTACAAAGAGAATAGCAGAAGACTCCTCTTTCTAGCCATTAGGTACGGCATGATTTTGATGATTGACAAACAAACACATGTATGAATGATGATATTAGTAGAACCAGCTTATGAGAAAGGCTCGCATTTCTAACTACCTGTATGTATCAGATGTTTGTTTTCATCAGTGTCTGATGCATCCACCTTCCCTTCAATAATTTCTATCCACCAACTGTTAGGGGCGTTGCTTGCATGTACTCAGTTAATATTAATTAACGCAGGGGCGGCTCATTGTAGTTCGTGTAATAGGTTTCTAACGATCAACGCATAGGTGTCGGATTTCGTTGTGCAACCCTTACACGGTTAGGGTTGCTACGTACATATAACTTTAAACTTAGTTTCATGTTTAAACAACATTTTTATAAATAGCTTAAATTTTAGTCTACATTTTGTAAAGATGACCGTCTAAGACCCAACATAAAAATAAAACACAAAATATTTTTTTTTTCTATATAGAATCTTTCAAAGACATCTGAAATTCTTAAATATATTCCTAATTTAATTAAGTACATCAAGTTTTAGCCACGAACTTTATTCATCGGTTAAAGGACAATTTCCCACAGATAATTTGATATTGTTATTAAATTGAATACTGAAATATCCAATTTAATGGCTGTTAACTGCATTTTCCATAATCGTACTACGCTAGTAATTATCATAACCCCGAAGAAGAAAGAGTATTATTTATTAAACAATAAAGCTCAAATTATCAATTCACTGAACGAATCATCGAAATAAACAAACTCGTATTCAGTATCTAAAAGACACAGTATGAATAAAACATGTGCTATTTGGGCGGGACAATGGCGGCACTTGCATAAGCGAAGCTTTTCCCCACCCTCTAAAGGAGGTGCGAAAAGAAACTAACTTTATTGACTGCCAGTGTTTTGTTGCTAAAATTACAGATGGCGTTGGCGGCAATGTTTAGTTAAAACAAATTACATATACTAAAATCAAAGGTGTACCTACGAATACAGGTGACCACTACGTATCATTTGCTACAAACAAAAAAGGTAAACCTAAGATTAGATCTTGTCCTGTAGTGGGACATCCAAAAGCAGGAGTTCTTGATTGTATTGACTTTAATATCCATGCATTTTTTAAGAATTCTGATTAAGGTTCTGGGCGTTCTGGCTCACATAGAACATAAGCCGACAGTCAAAATAACCACAGGCAACCCACCACAATAATGATAGATACAGATTTGGCGACAAAGATATCAGTAAGCGATTAAGATGATAAAACATAAAACAGTGAAAGATAAAAAAATAAGACAGAAGAAATCCGGAGACTAAACGAAACGTTATACAGCTAAATTAAATTACTGCCTAAGTACAATGAAATGAAAACGTTCGTGTGACTGTCTGTACAGTAACATTTACTCACTCGTTCTTTACCAAACAGTATTTACATCTCCCAAACACCATTCAGTTCACCAGTACCAACCAGGCAACTAAAAAACGTTGGTAAAAATAGAAAATGGCGTTTCCTCTCGCCGTCACCGCCAGAATGGCGGCCATGGCTGCTTTTTATTTTCCTCCTTTTTCATACTCTTCCGTTGCTGTCTCCCCCCATTTTCTGAACATTTTAAAATTTTCCGTGAGCCGAGTTTTGCTTACTTTTAGCTGTTGATTAATTCCGCGGCAGGTGCACCGTGCCGCTTCTGTCAGCTGATTGCGCATTATTTTTTGCTCATGCGCGTTTATTTACGTAACGTTGTTTTTTTGATGGTCTTTAATAAACATTACGGTGGCATTCTTGTTATTCTTCTTCAATCAATTTATTTAGTTTAATAACCGTGAATATTGCCAGCTATTAGCACGCTATATCTTTTTCCTGTCCGCCGATTTTGATAAACTAAATAAAAAGCCTAAATATCAAACATCTTGAAATGCAATAAGATATGAACTTCATAAAAAAAAGCTGAAGTTGACACAATAAAAGTGAGTAGAGCAGGACAGTAATAATACCATGTGAATTCTGACTTACAGAAATAACCCCAGTAGGTACCAAAACTGCTTGTTGAATAGACAAATCAAATCAAGATTCAAGAATCCACTCAGACTAGAGCGAGATGATCAATTTGCAATCAAAATGAGCCCTTTTGATTTGATAGAGGGATTAGTGGAACAGCTTTGCATAACAGTGATCCAGTTAAGATGCTCTCAAATTCACTGGATGTATGAGAATAATATAGGATAGGTATTATTAATTAGAATAGATATGCAGGAGAGTTTATGTTTCTTGAATCTCCTTTGAATTACTTTTATTAAGCAAGTACTATCATAAAAAAAAACATTTTTAATGCAAGCTTTTTATGGTCACTGTATTTTTTATTATCTGTGCTTGTATTGTCATCCAATATACTAATGTATACCAAATCTCAGCTCAATCGGACTCTGGGAAGTGGGTCAAATTCAACTTGCAAGTGAACTATCTCAATGTTACTGATAGATGGCTGATAGATGTCGCTACAAATCCATTACAGACACCGGACAGGTGAAACTAAATAAAAGCTTGTAATAAAATAGAAAATGTTATTATTTTATTGCTACAATATTCGACAATATGCATAGTTTTTAGTATTTAAGCAAAGCGAGATGTAAAGCTTACAACCGGCTATATGTTTTATGGTGGAAACGATTTTTTAGAACTTTGTTAAATTATTTTAATTTTTCTTGTGTTGTGCCTACGAAATCTTTAGACTTCAATCTCCTTCATAAGTAAGTAATATTTTTTGGATACCTTGATCTTTCCGAACGATCGTCATCATAATTTTATAACTATTTTAATATTGTCTCTGCGCTTTAGATAAGGCTAGAAGAGTAAACAAATTTTCATTGGTGGTCATATCACAGCCAAACTCTTCGGGGAATATTGCAATGAATAAATAAATAAATAAATAAATATCCTGGGACATTCCTCACACACGGTCATCTGATCCCAAACTAAGCAGAGCTTGTACTATGGAAACCAGATAACTGATATAATACATATACTACTTTTTTATTTGTAAATACATACTTAATATACATAATTACACCCAGACTCAGGACATACAGACATGTTCATGCACACAAATGTATGTCCTGTGCGGGAATCGAACCCACGACCTGTGGCGCTATAGGTTAAGACTCCACGTCTTAACCAACTGCGCCAACGGGCCCGTCAATGACGGTACGATACTGCAAGTGATCCACAAAGTTTAATAACAAATTGTTAAAAACTAAATCTATAATCTGTTTTATATAAATGACATTTTCATAGGTGATCATACCATTCTTGCATCCAAATCAGTTTGGTAAATCACCAAGGCCAGGTTGAGTCATGTCAAACAAAGGCAAGTCCGAGCAATGTGTGCTGATCTTATTTGAAAATTATTAGCCAAAGAGATTTTCTTTTAAAAGTTTTGCAATAATACACTTTAAATTGCCTGTTGTTAAGACTCTCAATGTAATGTTATGATTAATTATTAAGTATCTACTACCTATTTTTCATTAACGGTTTCAGTTGATATTTCTCTTATCAATATTATTAAGTTATATTATGATACTTATCATCCATGCTTCAAAACCGCTTATTCATCTAAGATTGTTATACAAATAAATAAAGCACTCACCTAATCGCTTAGAGATCTCAGAATTGTGCATCTTTGGGTTATCCTGAGCGATTTTCCTCCTCTGAAGCCTTGACCACACCATGAAAGCGTTCATTGGCCTCTTTATGTGTTCCTCCTGTACTTTCTTCTGCTGGGCCTGGCCGTTCATGGCCGAAATTGAGCCCATGGTCCCGATGGCGCCCATTGCCGTCATGTGGCCCATTGGGAAGTGGCCCATGGTTCCGCCGAAGCCGGTCCTGTCGCACATCGCACCAGCGGCACTAGGAATAAAAATATTCTAGTTAGATATTTAGTGTTGGGATTTACTGGTATTTCACTACCATATTCTGGTTTGATTGTTCTTATAAGAATAACAACAAAAAAACGAATTGTATAGCGTATTAACATCACGATGAGTAGACATTTTTTGCACCTAACCTTACATCAAAACATTTGGGTAACAATATGAAAGTATAGTCACATAAGCATTCTCTTTAAGGTAGTCTTATTAGCCACAACCACTTAACTTTACTAATAAATAAAAAACAGGCATAACAAAACCTTATTCAATAAACACCAATAAGAAGAAAGCCAATAAGATTAACGGCAATTAAAAAAAGAACACGTTAATCGAGACCTGACACACATAATCCCCCTATTACACGAATACCTTACATAGATACATTATAATAAAGAACATGATATAACAGCCCCCATAGCATACACGAGCGCATTACACCACGTGCGTCGACAACAATTGCAACTTTTAATATTAGCGACAATTACTGTGCTCAGAAAACTGGAAAATATTAATATTAAGACGGAGGGGCGTCTGATAAATTGGCTGCTTATGACACGGTTGGATTTTAAAGCCCCTTTTTTTGTGCGAGTTCCTTTTTTGGATTCATTATTAAATTTTGGAATACAAATCCCATCCAATTTGATAACCAAAACACTAAATTAATTAACTGACATCAGCCTCTCAAATTAACGTGTAAACAAAACGATACACAAATCGACTCGGACAAACCCTACCATGTTATGTTGAACCCGCAAACGGCAAAACCCCACAAGGGGTGTTTAAACATAAGTACACTAACTGAATAGGTATGTATAATTTGGAAAACATATGCGATTGGGATGGATTATCACCCTTTAGGGTCGACGTCTATTTCCACTATTAGGGTGTCTGTCAAATAAGATATTATCGAGTAGCTCCCGCCGAGATTTCTGACACGTTTTCGAAAAAAAAAGTAAAACTTAGTGGACGAAAATGTATAGAGCATAATATTATAGTCAGATAAAAAGAAACACGGAAAAATTATCACGTACTGTGAGATTGTCAAACAACAACATATTTACAGAAAAAAAGACAAAAATTTCTTTAAAAAATGTATTTTATAGACCTGTTAAATATGTGTAGAATCCTCCATATATGACATGTTAAGCAGGGTCACCCTCCTAATTAAATCTAAATCTCGAATTAACAACCAAACTTGTTATTATGTTGTATAACTTTTTCACTTAAAAAACTCGGAGTTTTTCACGTTTTGTTCCGGGAATGTTGTATTTGGTTCAAAAAGCGCGTGTTTGTTGGTATGTGTCAATATTTGTCACCTGGCAACCGACTTCTGTCCGGTTTTGTTATTTTAAGTTTGTGCTGTTTAATTTAAATGGTATTTTACTTGACTAATGGTATGCATCGTGGATAAACTTTGAATTTATCATATTCTATGTTGTATGTTACATAACCTGTAAGTGAGATCGTTGTGCGTAGACAAACAGTAAATATGAAGTTGTTGACAAAACATTAAACAGGTATATTACATTGATTTTCCTTGTAAAGATCTACCTGATGTTTTATATCAGCTCTGTGGATGTAAGCTTTTACTGCTGCATTAGCATTTACAGTCCACTTTTCATAATTCTCAGCTAAGAATCCTCTGGTTAGAAGTCTAGTCTTTTCAGTAATCTTTTGCTGTAACTTCCTAACCTACCTAACATTTCTAAGCATCTATACGCTTATCTAAGAATTCATGACCAATCCAAATATTCCTAACTTAAATTTCATTATTTGCTATACAGTAACACATTTAATATTGTATTTATGTAAAATTGCTTTGTAAAGTCCTGTGTTACTGTTTGTGAACCCAAATAAATGGAAAAAAATAATATACATAATAGGGTCGCAAAACGTCATCTCATTTGTAATATTAGTCATAACTACGTCGTAAATTGTTTTTATTATTTTCTTATCGTTCGTTTACCAAGATATAAAACGCAGCGGGATACTGGCTACCTAACCTACCCATCGACGTAATTTGACGGTAGTCTGTGATCTTTAGTTCAAACAACACCCGCCAATCGACATATGACCGACAAATGTTCAAGTGCTTGAGAATGTAATATGACGAGATTACCAGACTGACAGAGATAAGCTTCAATTTTCATAGCACCTATTGCCAAAAGTTTACGTAAATCATCTTGCCTGAAATTGAGTCCATTGGTCAATTGTTCTAAATAAGATGTTTTTTCTTGCTCGTATTCTCATAACTGAGGGAAGGAACGGTCTAGCCACTGATGCTCTCCTAAAATAAAAATCACTTCTATAAAATTGTGGTTACTTAAAATCCTCTTGCTTTTGCCAGACTATTTCGTTAAAACCTGACCATAAGGCCTCTGTAAGGCGGTAGGTCAATACCAAATAAAAGTGCCTGACTTACATAATCTAGTCTACTCGAAGAGTTTACTATTCAATCATAACTAATGATCAATCAAAAGGTTTTCCCTACGCTCTGTCAAAAAAACGATATCAGCGACATCATAACCACAGAACTGTCTCAATATATGCCTTTAGAAGCCAAAGTTACACGCTAAGGTGAACAAATAAGCTACTGTAAACTACTTAGAGGTCATAAGACATCGCCGATGCAAACAAGAGTCCACTTTGTCTAAGCAATTAACGTAGAGACGTTGAAACGCCATTGGTTTTCGCTTGGATGCTCGAAAAAGGCATGGGTTCTTAACGACAACTCAAGGGGTTCCGTGGTTTCATACACCATTGAAGTTAGAATAGAAAAGAAAGCTGCAGAAAGATACTCCATGGCTACAACGATTACTATAGATAATAAAATAGAGCTTGATTCCACAGAGAGTCACATTGATATGAAAATGAATCTTATTACTTTACTATAAAGTTCATCTGTATTCGACAATGATACAGATAGATATGACTCGTCATAGGTAAGGTACCAAGTTAAATTTACTGATAGATACTGTTAGAGGTACTCTTATAAGTGAAGACTTGTATTATGTTGTTTGGGGATTATTAGGATAAGTAAACTATTGCTAGGATTTCTCTAAGTTTTTAATTAAATTATCTAAATTCTCTTTGTGTAGTATCACTCAAAAGTATCTCTTGTCCAGTCGATTAACTTTCACAAACACTTAAACAAAGATTTGTATCTAACTTAACATTGTTTCCAAAGATAAAACGCAGAGGCTTTTAAATTCTTTTGTCTATAGAACGATCAATCGGTGTGTAAGTGAAATCGACGCGTGAACGCAAGTCCGAGATGCTAATAAGCTGCGCAAGCGCAAGTATGATCGATTGTTTGCAATAGCGGCGAGAACAGAAGAAAACGTTCTCTTTAAAAAAGGAGTACCTACTGATACTGACTAACGACTGTTGACCATTTGTTTTTCGATATTACTTGCACGGGACTTTAGACTTTTGTATGAAGTGCTATAGGTTTAAAATCTTGTAAGTCATTTTAATATCAGTTATTTTAGGAAGGATACACTAATATGAAAATTAATAGGCGCCGCTAAGCAGCAAAGGTTATTTTAGGTTGGGTAGGATGATTTTTATTGTATTTTGACTGGACGGCTGCCTCAGTTTAGGAATGCCTGCTTTATTGGATAGAATGTTCTAGATACAATGAGTTTTTTTTAAATATGTACCTAATTGGTTTGCGCTTGACCGCAATCCCGCCTCATGGTAAGCGAAGATGTAGTCTAGGGTGGACTGCGCGTACCCATAAGATGCCTGTTCTACACCCATGTTATAAGTTTCTGGAAATACGTTGTCCGGGAGAGCATTCCACAACCTGGCCGTGCATATAAGGAAAGAGGAAGCGAAACGCTTGGTACGGCAAGACGGAATGTTGACGACGAAGCGGTAGAGAGAGACCCTCCCAACGCCTAGTGGTCCGATAGCAGAACGGGGATGGAGGGACGAGATTATGGAGTTCTTTATCGCATTCTCCGTGTAACAATCTGTAAAATACCCTCAAACTTGCAACCGGACGCTGATGATCCAGGTAAGGTCGCTATCATCTATTATCCTTCGAGCGCATCTATCTAACGATTCCAAAGTTGCAAGTTGTTATTTGGCTGAGCCATCCCACGGATGAGAACAGTACTCCATGCAAGGTCGAACTTGAGTTTTGTATGAATTTAGAAGCTGTTCCTTTGTGAAGTACCGTCTCACCTTGTTCAGGATACAAAGTTTTTCGTGGTAATTTTTAAACAATTTATTCACACGTACGTGAAAAATTACAATTAGATTTAACAACTGGAATAAAACATCGTAACTCATTCCATCGGTTCATCCATAATTTCAGTGCCATATTTTTGCTCAAGTAACGATAGGTCATTAATTCCAAAGATTTACTGGTGATTTACCTTTCAAGATTTCTGTATTATAATTAAAATTTTAAACAGCAACAAGGTAGATACTATTCTTGACTTTAAACATGGATATGTTATTATAATCCAGATATATCTATCTGTAACTAAGACTACAACAAATACAAACAAGTCAATCGAAGAAACAAACTCGGCTGCCCAGCTTATAGGAAATCTGCGACATATATTTCATTTGGCACAATTCTCCTACCAATAAGGTTACCTAAGAGAGAAGTAAGTATTTTGGTGGTCATAAAAACCTCTTGTAGTTTTATAACATTACACTGCTGGTAGTCGCAGCAGACACTGACACTACAGGACCTCATCATGGAGGGCCTCCTTATTCGCCGCAGGAACACAACACCATATTCAAACTCTGTGATCTTCTGTAAGGTGGATATACTTTCCTAGTTGGACTGCCACGAATTTTAAACATATTGCACCTTATTACAAAACATGGTTTAAAGGAAAACCAGGTTTTAAAATAGCCTCGTCCCTTTTTATTATATGACGTTAGAAAGTGACCAAATGACAGTAAAACCTGGCTTTATTTTAAACCATGTTTTGTAATAAGGGGGATTATGTTTAAAATTCGTTATGCCTTCTTCTCTGATAATCATGATCTTCCAACTATACCACCTTACATCTGGTAACCCAGTCCTGAAGGTTATTATCAATCCACAATATAGTTAATTCTTCCGTCGGCTCCTCACAAAGCAAATGACCATTGTAAAAGTGTAAAGAGTTTACAACGCGCGTTGTAAAAACGCGGCGATTGTGCCTTCATTAGGACATCAGACCAATGCCTAATTGGCTTGAGCCTGTCTCTTTGTACGTTTTGTCGGTGTGAAGGGCCTTTGTTTGGATTGATGATGTCAGATGAAAATATAACAATTTGTGAATGGTTATTTTTATTGATTGTAGGGCACTATTCTTTGTACACTAAAAGGTACATAAGTATCTTTAAGTAGTTTATTTAAATTAGTTTTAGTTTTTTTTTTTAAGGACGGACGTTAAAAAAAATTTGTCTATGGAGACGGCGCGCGGCGCCTCGCTGTACGTACGAGCCGGCACACATTAGTCGGCCATAACGCGGGTAAACGTCAAACTAAAATATTAAGCATGTCTTGTGTATTGAAATGGTGTAAAAACCGTAGTGACAGGAAAAAAAATCAGGAATCACGTTTCATAAGTAAATTAATAATTCAATCATTTTCACACACTCACATAAATAGCCGCCGCCATTACGTTGTCACAATTTAGGCTTAGCGAGAGTACTGTCCGACCTAGTCTGTGGATTTCTTTAAATGGATTATTTAATAGGAATTGTAATCATTTAAGTGTTTATTATTCACTAGCTTTTCTGCCACGATTGACTGGGGATCGGAATTATTCTTCGGATAAAAAGTATCGATTGTTAGTTATATCTCTTATATATTCCAAGATGGTAATGTTTGTAAATCTGTTGAGTTCATTACGTTTGATGAGTATCGAACAACCAACGGTTTTTAGTAGGATCTATAAATATATATCTATCTATCTATCCATACATATATTTCATAATATTTTGCAGCTGGTGCCAGTTTTTTTTTTTAATCCAAAATACAAAAATGAAAAATAAACATAACATTTTAAGCCGTCTAAAATATCTCCAGTAACTAAAATATTAACCCCCTTATTCATAATGAAGTTATCAAACGTTGATTAGCTAAAATTCTGAAGTTTTTATCTGACACGTGACATTTGGTGATCGAAAGAGTGTGACGGAGGACACTATTACACTGATTTAGTTAAAAAGCGATTATGAATAAGGGGGTAAGTGTACAGTATTGACAGTGATCAGGGCACCAAATTAGCCCTAAATATTAGTGCAAAATTACGTGTATCGCATCGAAATGCATTCATTAAGGTATGCTGGATTTAAAATTTGTATTGCCCTTAATCTGTCTGGAATATAAAACAGATTCTTATGAGAATATTTTGGATTATTAAAAAACGTTTTCAGAATAAATAAATAAATAAATATCCTGGGACATTCCTCACACACGGTCATCTGATCCCAAACTAAGCAGAGCTTGTATTATGGCAACCAGGTAACTGATATAATACATATACTACTTTTTGTTTGTAAATACATACTTAATATACATAATTACACCCAGACTCAGGACATACAGACATGTTCATGCACACAAATGTATGTCCTGTGTGGGAATCGAACCCACGACCTGCGGCGCTATAGGTTAAGACTCCACGTCTTAACCAACTGCGCCAACGGGCCCGTCAAAAGAATAAAGAAAATCAAGTTTTTTTTGTTATTTCAAACAATGTGTAGACGGCTAAGAAGGCTTTATTGCAATGTAAAGAATACTGCTGCTGAAAGGCGTTGGTGGTTATCACACAAACTCTAAAAGCGAAATTGCAGCTGATCCCAAAACACAATGGTAGGTGCATGATGATTATTCTCAAGTTAAGGGTGAAGCGCTCGTGGTGTAGCACGAATAGCCGTTCTTAATCGATCGGCAAAGTTAAGCTACGTCTGTCGTGGTCGGTACCTGGATGGGTGACCGTCTAGTGGTATTTCATATCGAGCGTTTCCGTGCTTCGAAAGGCACGTAAAGCCGTTGGTACCGGTTATCACTTAATTGTGATAGTCGTTAAGCTAGTTGGATGCCTCCTGGGCGGCTTGAAAGAATTTTTCAAGCCGCCCAGGAGTAGGAGTAGGTAGCCAACAGTAGGTTGACCACGGAAAAGAGAATACTTTCTTTTCTCTGTGAGGTTGACCACTAGCCTACCTCCACCAATCCCAATCCACAGTGGGCACGCGTGGTGGACCCTTTCACCCTGATTTGTGAAAGGAGGCCTGTGCTCAGCAGTGGGAAATTATAGGCTGATGATGATGATGATGAAGGGTGTTAGGAACTACCTACTCCGATCGAGTACTACAAAGTAGAACCTTACCGTGTGAACTACAGTTTTGCTATTTATGACCCAGCCTCCTGTCCTCTTTAAGCGGGATTAAATCCCACTTTATGTTGGTCCTTCGAGCCGTCACTGGCTCTTTGAGTTATACGATCGTAACTTTTTACCAGTTAATGTACTGTAATTGTCGCAATTGTAAATGATTTCCATAGATCTTGTTTATTTTTAAAAGTAACATAAAAAATATACTTAGTCATCTTTATAGGTAGGTACATATAGTTCTCTTTTCCACTTTGCCCTATCCTGATATATTTGTATACGTTGTATGACTGTCCTTTCATCGGGCTACTCCTGGGTCCCGATAGTTCTTCTTCGAAGTCTACATGGTGCCATCGAGTTTTGGATCTTCTTCGAATTTCTGTCAGATATGCTACAATTGGTTTTCTTAAAAGAAGCTAAAAGCTCTCTTGCCTTATTCTATTCTTGATGCTTCTTGATGAACATTTCTTAACGTTTTTGGTAGTAAAAAACTTTAATCAATAGGGGACCCTATTAGTAAGCTTGTCCGTGCGTTCGTCCGTCTGTCAGTGGGCTCAGTATCTCATGAACCGTAATTGGTAAACATTTGAAATTTTCACAGCAAAATAAATATGAAATAAAATTAAAGGGCCTTTTAATCTCATACGAAAAACGTAGGAACCCTTCCTAAGCGAACCGACCTCGCATTTGGCAGGTTTTTTCGTTATTTCCTTTAGTTTTCTTACCTCTTAGTCTCACAGGCTACAATCAATTATTGCTATAGTATACTATGCAGATGCACGTGGCAAAAATATCTAATCTATTTTTAAACCATCGTGAAGGAAAATATGGATTTCTCCAAGTCAACCAGGAGTCGTGGTAAATCGCAAGGTAGGTTAATTCTTATAAGAATTGAAAATCAGATTTTTGAAACCTATACGACCTTTGTTCATAAAAAAATATGTCAATGACTTTTGTATTGGTGACTATTTGCCGTCAGGTGGTGATGCTGTCCACTTTTGACATAAACAGCAGGCTTTTTTTAAATATTTTATTGAAGAAATCTCAAATAGCAATATTTACCTGCAGTTATGAAATCACACCGCTAGATGGCGCTGTCCTACCACAACTACGATCTGTCGACGAAAATTAATTGCGCCATTCCACTTGAAAACGACTTCAACGCGTTTTTAATTACCTGTTTTTTTTTGTATGTAGGTAATTATGTGAATTTCACGCTTAAATTAATTTTATTATGATTATGAATTTATCATAGATTGTGTACCATTAGAAAAATAGCACAACCTATAAGAAAAAAAACTTACTTCTTTTAAGTAATAAATAATAATTCATTATTAAGTTTACAGTCCGGTTGATCACTCTAGTTGAAAGGGTAATAAGTTAGGTAACCTACCTAGGTACTTAGTTTATCCAGTGACTGGAAAATAGGTGGTCCGACCCGACGGCGGAAAACATAGGGTGAGTGAGACCCCTTGAAAACAGAATATATTCATTATGCAGGTCCCTAATAACATATCTAGTCCGTAAGAAGATATCCGCATAAATTAAAGAGCCGTCTCAGAAATAATAAAATACATAGGTACCTAGGTAGGTAGCCCACGACTTAAAGCGTTTAATCTTTTATCTACCTTTACCACCCGGATTGCAAGGCAGGTAGGTAGGTAGGTACCTATCCATAGGGGATACCTACCTTGTGCTTGCTACCGTTGTGGGTAGAAAAAGAAATTGGTTAGTGAGCTAGCCGTAAATCCATACAAATATTTTTATGTTACCCACATCGGTCGGTAGCTTGGAATACCGCTATTAGGTAAATAGGGTCTCAGATCCTTCTTAGCTTCAGAAGGAAGAAGTTATACCTAGTAGGCGGCAGAAAAATAAAATGTAAAAATAATTAATAAGATGAAATGAAAGAAAAAGAAAGAAAAATGTTTGATCCAAATGAATGAAAAAGTTTATGCAATATCACCTAAGTAAACTTATTATACAATAAATAAACTATTTGTTTATTTTATTTAATTATAATATCATTTTAAACTTAAAAGATGTGGGTAACAAAATTTATTCTGAACTTGAATTAAACAACGCTTACGTAAGTTATCCAAAACATAACAACGAGAGATCAACAATTGTAAACTAAGAAACAGCAAAACAAATCGATTCGCCACAAGTTCATTGACACTTTACAAGAGTTCTGACCTCAAAACAGCCATCGACACGGACCAAATAGCCATTTGATTTTTATAAAAAAGTACTTTTATTAATCAACTGTGCATTTTTACCTCATAAAGTGACCGCTGGCACGTTGATGTAAATC
The DNA here is from genome assembly GCA_947623365.1 of Achlya flavicornis. Classification (NCBI taxonomy): domain Eukaryota; kingdom Metazoa; phylum Arthropoda; class Insecta; order Lepidoptera; family Drepanidae; genus Achlya; species Achlya flavicornis. The sequence continues at coordinate 1,838,480 of OX392468.1, read as the reverse complement.
CAGCTCCACGATGATGCCTTTAAAACTCACGAATAAACAAGTCCCGCCGGCACACACTCACACACGATCCAAAATAAAAGAAATAAATTAGTTTAATACAATTGTTGTCATTGTATGCAAACTGTTACGTTACACGATCGATTTAATCAATTAGCGTTATCGTAGTGTTGCGAATCAGACGACCACGAGAACCGCGCGTCCGTCGCTCGCTCGATACAATGGCGACTATTGGCGACAATCGACAATCGCGCGCCGCGACTGCGGTGACGGCACTACCGACAAATCGAGTGATAAACCCGAGCGGTTCAGCCAATCGGCGCACTCCAATACGCCCACGAGTACGCGCCGCGCGCCGCCATTGGCCAAGCAACTGCCATTGCCTTACGGATGTTATTATGCAGAACGAGACCAACAGAAATAAGAATTTAAACGTTTACTAGCCGGGCGTACAATGCAAATTGGTTGCGCGCGTTGTGCGGCTTGGTCTCTCTCTTCTGTGTTGTTTGTCTTCTTTTTTTGTTTATGATGGGTTGCATGAAATAAGAATAAATTCGTGTGACAGGGTTGTGGTCGTTCCACCTGAGACACTGAATGGCCACTTAGCCGTTTCCTTATACAGCTCATTGAGAGAACAATGCAAATATTTATCATCGATAAGGTGTTAAATATTATTTTTTCTTACTAAAATACTTGCATACTTTTCAAGCGTACTATAAATATGAATATGATACATCTTTTAAAATGAATGCATGATGAATTTTCACTTGTTTTACAGACAAAATATGACGCAAAGAAATTGATTAGGTACTACAGCTCCAACTTTAAGCATAAATGGGCACTAATATTCAATTTTTTTAAAACGCTACTATTTTTTACAGTTTAAACGTTCAATAGGATACTAAGATCCTCAGCTGTCATTAAGGTGGATGCTCAGCATGAGGCCGGAAATTTGAATTTATTCTAGTTTTTATTTATTTTTACCATCGTAGAATAATATGGCTAAATATTTCAGTGATTTGCGACCGTATTGGTTAATTTGGCATATTGTGTTATGAATGTTTGTGTATAATTTGAGCCATATTGGAACGTTCCTCTAAAAACCGTAAAACTATTTCACTGAATTTACAAAAAGAGTTAATTATAAACAATAAGTATCAATTCCACAATATGCCAAATAAACTACTACGTACTTTTTAAGCTTTCGCGAACTAAATTCATTGTAATATTAATTTATCGGGTCTATTCGCGCACAGATTATTATCAAAATTTAATTTTGACTAACCTCGACGTTTCGACCAAGTTGCATTGATCGTGGTCACGAGTGAACTGGAAACTGCGGGTATCAGCGTCTCGATGAACGGGAGTTGTTTCCAACTACCCGCATTTGGTCTTGTAAAACATAACTGTCACGATCACGGCACACCGTACTAACTGTATCAACGCACATACTCGATCGCAAGTCACGCCGTGAACATTTTCTTATCACTGGATTCCACGCAGCAGATAACCTTAAACCATCTTCCCTATTGAAATTTGGATATTTCTTTATTTCAATAGCTTCACGAACTATTCTGGGATAGAAATGACGGTCGGTGGAGAGAATTTTGGGGTCATGAAGCTCAATCCAGTGGTTTGATCCAGATTCTAATATATGCTCGGCAATGGCTGATTTATTGACTTGACGGTTTTTTACAGCTGCAATATGTTCCTTTACTCTTTCAGCAATAGTTCTTTTCGTCTGTCCGATGTATGAACTACCACAGCTGCAGTCAATTTTATACACTCCTGGTGTTTGGAATGGTATCACATCCTTGGCCGTCCGGATCTTTTGTGCTATTTTGGATAATGGAGTGTATACAGTCTTAATGGAGTACTTCTTAAGTGCTGTTCCAATTTTGTCTGTTATCCCTTTCACATACGGCATAAATACCGGCTGACGTGTGACATCAAAATCAGTCTTTTTTGCCGTATGTGAAAGGGATAACAGACAAAATTGGAACAGCACTTAAGAAGTACTCCATTAAGACTGTATACACTCCATTATCCAAAATAGCACAAAAGATCCGGACGGCCAAGGATGTGATACCATTCCAAACACCAGGAGTGTATAAAATTGACTGCAGCTGTGGTAGTTCATACATCGGACAGACGAAAAGAACTATTGCTGAAAGAGTAAAGGAACATATTGCAGCTGTAAAAAACCGTCAAGTCAATAAATCAGCCATTGCCGAGCATATATTAGAATCTGGATCAAACCACTGGATTGAGCTTCATGACCCCAAAATTCTCTCCACCGACCGTCATTTCTATCCCAGAATAGTTCGTGAAGCTATTGAAATAAAGAAATATCCAAATTTCAATAGGGAAGATGGTTTAAGGTTATCTGCTGCGTGGAATCCAGTGATAAGAAAATGTTCACGGCGTGACTTGCGATCGAGTATGTGCGTTGATACAGTTAGTACGGTGTGCCGTGATCGTGACAGTTATGTTTTACAAGACCAAATGCGGGTAGTTGGAAACAACTCCCGTTCATCGAGACGCTGATACCCGCAGTTTCCAGTTCACTCGTGACCACGATCAATGCAACTTGGTCGAAACGTCGAGGTTAGTCAAAATTAAATTTTGATAATAATCTGTGCGCGAATAGACCCGATAAATTAATATTACAATAAACTACTACGATCGCTAATCACTGAAATATTTAGCCATATTGTTCTACGATAGTAAAAATCAATAAAAACTTGAAAAAAAAAACAAATTTCTCGGCTCATGCTGAACATCAACCGTACCGTAAGTATGTTGTTATGTTGCTGAGTAAAGTTAACACCTTGTCTATAAAACAAGATGGTGTTGTTCTTTCATATCAAAAGGAGTTTGACATTAGGATCTCGTATAAAAAAGATCCTAAAAGAAATCCCCGGCCATTATGCTCAAGATTGTAAATTCTAGTAATAAAAGCAATGTTTCGTCGTTTTGAGTCTTAAAGCTAAGTTTAAAAGATAAATAAATAAACTTTAAAATAAAATAAAACGACATACTTGTACAAATACTCAGTTTTAGGAGAACATTAGTTTTTTTTTATAGTAGCTAAATGAGCTTTATTTTATTCGAAAAATTTAAATTTGACGAAAAGCGAGATTTATAATAACAAAAAATAATCCAAAAAATCAGACTTCTATAGTACATACTTAGAACTTAGAACGATACACATAAATAACGAGCAATATAAAAAGCAACTTGCAAAGTGCCTTAAAGAAATCTACATATCTCCTAAACCACACAAGCTAGTTTTAGTCATGAAATAAAAATTATTTTAAAAACAGTCTTGTTGCTTATCACTTCAAGAACCAATTTTGCGTGGTTTCAGAAATATTGAATTATAAGTTAGTGGCTTTTTTATATTGGTCAACAGTGTAACTTTTTTTTTTTTAAATATTCAGATTAATCTAAATATATTTCACCTGTTTGAGCTACAAACTATAGCAAATAAAATATTAAGATGGTATGTACACACGGCTACCGATCAAGCTATACATTTCCAGTATAAGCTGATCTCGCATTGTATAGGATTTCCTTACAATGGGAGGTCAGCTTATACTGGAAATGTATAGCTTGATCGGTAGCCGTGTGTACAATATAAATGTTTATTACTGAAATTAATGTTTGTTATAGAAATTATTAGACGCAAAATGTTTTTGTTAAAAGGCCAATAATTGGTTTAATCTGTTCAATTAGTTTAATGTGCAATCCAGAGCTATATTTTGAAAAATAACTGTTTTCAACAGAAACTTTTAACAAGATACACGTGTTAAGGATTGTCTAACCATATAGAATTTTTCAAAGAAATATTCATAAAATAGTAGCTCCTCTCCAAGTATAAATTTGCATCTGAATAAAATATATTTTCACATGATCAATATCGATATCTCAAGACCGTTGGAATATACTTATGGTCAAGGGCCAATTCAAAGAACTACTGAAATTTTCACATCAATAGAAATCATAACGGAAGCTAGATTAAAGAATAACATTATCCATCGAACCTTTATCAAACTAGGAATTCAATAACTCAACGGTTAAAGATGAAATAAAAAATAATTGTATGAAATATATTAACATACGTCAATCACGTTAGATATGATCCAATAACATAACAAAACAAGTTACATGCAAATTTGTAAACGATACTAAAAGACATTCCAAATTCAATTCCTAAAAAAAGAAAACATAAAAACGAAATGTCGTTCGATTCGTTTCAAATTCAAATGTGTGATTGTCGCAAAATTGACATGGCCACCGATAAATGCAAGGCCGTTTAAAATTATGTTTATGAATATATTACAATGGAGGCGTTCGATAATTGAATTGTTACGTTGTGTGAAATGTTGGCGACACGAGGGCAGTGGGTCGCGCCCTAAGGGCTGGCTGACGTACACAGAGCATCACAATATGCGGTCTACAATACTACATACGCAAATTAACTGCGTGTGCATTCAATTTTTATAGGCAATAAAAAAGTCCTATTCATCGATTCGCAGCGCTGTACATGTGCCGTTGATAAAGAAATTTTAAATGTCGATAAATGATTTTTGCATATGACGGGGGCACTAATTGTATACACATGTAGATTTTGTAACATGTGTAAATGCAGGTAGTTTTGTTATTTTTATTGCTTCCTCTACTGTGATTTAAATTAGATCGTCGGCAACACAACGGAACTTAACAGACCGTTACAAATTCGTTTATTGGTAAAGTGATATAAATACTTAGAATTAAATTACAAATAGGCGAATGGCTTATTATGTTTAAATGGACCCAAATGTTAAAACTTGAGTTCAATTCCAGCTTTGTCAAATATTCATCTGTTCTTTTGAAAGTCATCCAAGTAGCATAAAGTAAGGAGTATACTTTTTGGATCATTTATATATGACGCCATTTTTTCTTGTATTTTAACAATTAAATTAGTCAGAAATGTTGTGTTTACCAGTAATACCAGTAGAGTGAGTACAGTACAGAGAGTTTGCTTTTCTATACATAATATAATATATCTTTGATATTCTTATCACCAGGTTGCTAAACATTTATAACCAGTAATCAGGGATACATGATTCTACACTAGAAATAACTAGTAGCTAATCCATTTTATTTGGTACTAATATTATTTAGTAGACAAAATAAAAATCAAAAAGTCATTTATTCAGTTTAGGCCCTGTTCGGAATACACGGCAAGAAACTCAGCAATTTTTTTTTTTTGTGGAAAGTCTTAATATTACAGCTTTTTTTTCCAAATACTTATACAATATAATTATTATTATGCTTATTCATACAATTGTCACTTAGTCAAGGGAGATGCAAGTGCAGAGACAACCATATACTTACCTATTCTTGTCTTCCACGTAATGAGCCACCTTATAGTAGGCTTTATCAATTAACCTCTGCTTTATGAAATCTTTGAATTTATTATAAGACATTTTAGTTACTTCGAGTGGAATTTTATGATAGAATCGAACAATATTTCCAAGAAAAGACTTATTAGCTATAGATAACTTGAATTTAGGTGTCTCGCGTGTGCTCTTCATATCCTTTTTTCCTTATGCCAGTACGGCTGCGACAATGTAATTGTTGTTTAACCCTTTATTTTTAGGATAAATCCATTAACCATATCCAAAATACAAAGATTTGATACAAACATGTAAGGTAGAAAATAATTTTGATTGATAAACCGATTCACAACACCCGTCACAATAAAGTTACATTTGCATATTTCCGCATATTATGCAGCACTATGCCCAAATCGAATACTAATGCGATTGACGTTTCAAACGTAACATATTTGATACATTTGTCGCGCATTATGCCTACTTTTGTACCGTGCACAAATCCGTTATCGATATTTTCATGCAAATTTAATTTATTAAAATCGATATTCCGAATTGGTGCATTGTTGCATTAGGCGTGAACGATTTGAAAACGATCGTTCCTATTTAGAATTTTTTTTTAATGTAAATTTTTGAATTTAGAAGGTGAAGTGATTGACAATACAATTTTTTTATGCAAAGATGCCGAACAAGAGTATCTAATCGTATGACAAGCGATCGCTATGTGACAGCAATTGCTACCAGATTTATTGTTATTTAAATAACTGTGTGATGGATACGCTTTGATTCAGCAATTTTGCGAATATTGAATGAAATGGCTTAAACGCCTATTTTTATCAGTTTTCGTAATGGAATTATTAGATACCTACTTAAATATTTTTCTATAGTGCCTAATAGAAGTGACAAGCGAAGCTCCTTGTGAGTACCAATTAGCATCTGAATAAGCAAACAACGTTTGCTCTTCACAAATCCGCTATTGGCTTGGATCATCGAATGTTTCAGCCAATGTTGGTTAAGTAAACCAAAAAACGATTTAAAATGCTAATAATAAGTCTCGCGTTTAGAACACTAATCGGGTTGCTTTAAAACAGAACCGCAGGTTTCAAACTTTCAATGGGATTCCAGCTTTAAATTTTCGTTGCCACCTGCTGCATGTACTTAATGCCATTAATTAGCGCGTTTATTTGACATAGTACGCAGATATAGCCGGATGTTAGCACGCTAATTCACGAATGGCATTTATTTATGTCGTTAGACGTTAGGCAATTTATTAAACGTTAATTGTTCCGAAAATTGGACGTTAAACTACACGCAGTTTATGCTTGATAACGATTAGCGTTTTAATAAAATTAGGTCATATTCTGACTTTTCTATATGTAAATTCGATCGCCCGCAGTCACTAGTCAAACAAAATCGCTAAAAACGGCTACGAACGAATAGTTTTAGTAATGCTCTGTAATTTTATTTAAAATACTATATTATAAAGTCTTTGCTATTTTATGCATCTCTGAATGGCATAAAAATCGACGCTATGGCTAATCTGTGTTTGTTCGCTTAGTATTTTTCAACAACGCTATTTTTTATGCTGTGAGGTTTATGTGTACTGTACACTATTCGGGTGAATCCTGGAGCGGGTTACTAGTTTACTATAGACTATAGATGCAAACAGCTAAATAGTCATCCTTGCAACCTGTATAACCTGTCATTATCAGTTTCTTAAAGCGTTTCACATGGACAGTCCCGCTCATCTCCACTCATGCATCGTTGTGCTACCAGCCTAAGTAAATTAACAACAATAACTAAATATTTCACGGCGAATGACGCAAAATCATTGTCACAGAGCTGATTATTTGCTTTTCTCACAAAATAGGCATGGTGTGTAGTGATTACACATGTCGATTATCGATTGTCGATATAATAGGGTGTGGTGGTGGCGTCGAGTGGACGTGCGGATGACGCTTGATCGACTCAACGTGCTTATCGTGTGATGCTCTTTTTGGTAACGATATATTTGTTTATGTTTATGAAGAATCGGACATGTATCGAGCTTCTGATTTGCGGTGTGGAGGTTAAATCTTAGGTTCCATTCCAATTCCAACCCTATAGTTTATGTGGTTTGTTCTGTGACTAGGTGTAAATACTTAATTACTATACCTAAACGTGTATTTTAAAAGAAGTAAATCATCAGTCATCGGTTTTCCATAGAACAAGCTCTTAGTTTGAGATCAGATGACTGTGTGAAAAGAATGTCCCAAGATATCTTTGATTGATGCTTAATGTAGTAAATAGGAATGTATTTTAGTACAGTAGTACCCAACTGATATGGCTTACCGATGTACCTGCGCAGAAGATACATTCTCAAAGCGCGGGAAATACTATTGGTCGGCAGCTACCGCCATTTGTGCGGAGGGGCGTGACTTGCGAGAGAGACGGAACTAACAGCTGCAGTGTATTATGAACCATATAGTAGTGTAGTGACCTAAGGTTGATTGTAAGTTTTAAGCATTCTTTTGTTAATCTTCGGGCCATACTTTCTTTTCTGTGCGAACGAAGATTCACGACGCGCCTTATCAGTTGGGTGGGTACTACTGTACCTAACATTTGATCTTTTATAAAACTACAAAATGTTTCTATGTAATCGAACTTCACATGAAAACTTTTGTACAAATTTTAATACGGTTTTTCAAGCACGAAAAATTAGGAATTAAAACTTTTTATTCACATATTTATTTCTTCTTTGTTTAAAGCACATCACAGTTTATTATGTATCGATAAAACCTCATACATCATTATCGAAATATACCAACCAAAATCCACACGCACGATCGCTAATTCAATTATTACACAACAATCTCAACTGACAATTGTCGTTAGCAACTGCGATGCGTTGCGTAGCGCAAACTTTTTGCGTCACTTTAAAATTCATAGCGCTTTTGTCGCGGCTTCCCTTTAAATTAAATACCTTTTGATTGTCGATCGAGCGTATGAGCTGAGCCTTAATCTCGGTTGATCATTTACGTGGTCCAAATGGGGATCGGGTGCAGTCGCGACATTAATTGTTTGGTACAAGATATAAGACACAATCTTTTTAGTACTTAGTAGGTAGGTACAGTCGTGTGCGGAAAGTTATTAAAAATTGAGGATTATGAGCGGTTAATAATGAATAATGACTATGGTATGGTAGCAAACAAGCATACGGCCCACCTGATGGTAAGCGGTCACCATGGCCTATTGACGCTTGCAACACCATGGGTATCACTCGCACGTTGCCGACCATGCCAAAATATCTTCCTTTTTGAAGAACCCTATGCCATCGCTTGGAAAAACCGCATAAGTTGTACATACAATGAGTCTGAGCTGGCGGAGAAAGTAAAGCACGGTAGTTTGTATTAGGTACCCATCTGGTTGGCTACGATCTAGTATATAATTCAAAGTAACAATTTTGACGACGACGGCCAGCTGGCGCAGTTGGTTAAGACTCTGTTTAAGATTCCACCTATCGCGCCGCAGGTCGCGGGTTCGTTTCCCACACAAGACATACATTTGTGTGCATAAAGAACATGTCTGTATGTCCTGTGTCTGGGTGTAATTATGTATATTAAGTATGTATTTACAAACAAAACATAGTATATGTATTATATCAGTTATCTGGTTTCCATAGTACAAGCTTTGCTTAGTTTGGGATCAGATGACCGTTTGTGAGGAATGTCCCAGTATATTTAATTATTTAATTTTATTTGTAACTGCACAAACATCGGTTAACGTGAACAATTTTTTTTCGCTTAAACTTATAACTTGCACCAAAGATTTAAAGAACAATGAAAATTAACGTTTGCAGTTCCAAAATACAACACCAGACTATTTTAACCTCTATCGCAACTCAATAAGAGCGTAAATATAATTACAAATTACAATGAAATGCCTTATTTGTTTAGGTGCAATGATAAAGTTCCTAACATGAGATCGTATGGTATCTTTATACGAGTTAAATTCAGCAGAAAATGTCGTATGTGAAACCTGCAATATCACAGATTAAAAGGGGAAAGCTAAGCAAGTGCTTATTGGTGTTTGTTAACAAGAATCCTTAGAGTTTAAATTGAATTCTCTATTTATATTAAGCTATACTTTTGCATAATGCAATATGTCAGAACTGCTTTAAACGAACAAATACATCGTGGAAAATCATAGCTGTTAGGGTAGGTGTAGCAAAGTCAGCACGCACCTAACAAAGTTTACAAATCTATATACTTACGAGTACATAAACATTAGCCGCATTTATCAAGTGAAATATCATCACTTGACAACAGCTCGACGGTTTAGCTGTTTTTTTTTGGTTGTTACGGAAAATAATAATTGGAAAAGACTAGCCTAGTCTAGAAAATTGAATTATTGGACTGTTTTACAAAAAACTTAAACCGACTTCAAAGTACACTAAGAAGTTATCAAATCCTGATCTGATGACAATGGGACCAAACGGGAAGTGTACCCTTCCAGACAAAAAAAGAATTTTCCAAATCGGTTCATAAATGACGGAGTTATGAGGTAACAAACATAAAAAAAAAAAAAAAAAAAACTAATTGAGAACCTCCTACTTTTTTTGAAGTCGGTTAAAAATTTGGAACATCTGAAAGTGATTTTTTCAATGGTATTTTTTTACAGTACAGTCGAGGACATAAATATGTATACACTTAGTAAAATTCAACAACGGTTTCCTCTTAAACTACTGATTGAAATTATGAGATATTATAAAGGCAGAATCTTCTAACATATACTATTATGATTTGTGTAATAGTTTAACACTTAAATGTTAAACATGCGAGAAAATTGCTTTTGAATTTCAAAAAGTGTATACATATTTATGTCCTCGACTGTACGTCTATTGGGTCAACTAGTAAAATATAAATATTATAATTATAAAGAGGCCATTTTAGTACGACGGTGGGTGTTACACGACAGATTTTAAACCCCATGGTAGGTTGGCCCGGTGAGTTCCACTTGATGTATCAACGCTACAAAAAAGAACGGCAGTTAATTAACAGCTTCCGTCCCGCGGTTTCACTTCCGTTCCCGGGATAAAAAGTATCCTATGTGTTAAACAAGAACATATTCTATCTGTGTGCCAAATTTCATCTAAATCCATTCAGTAGTTTTTGCGTGAAAGAGTAACAAACATCTTCACATCCTTACAAACTGTCACATTTAACTCATAATAAATTATTAGTATAGAATTGCATACCTTTCGTTAATAGTTCACAGAATAATGACTCTCTCACTCAACTCCATCTGCCAAAACTCAAAATAACTTAAATAAGGTAATTCCACATTATTGTCTATAATCCGAGGTTGTACTACATTAAAATCACCATACAATGTTAAACTTTATTGCATTCAGAATAGCGTCTCACTTAAATGAGATTCCCTGCACAGATCTTTACGAAGTTGTTAATACCACTTTATTATTTAATTATAAAGGAAATCCGAGCAGATGATACTTAATGCCATAAACATAATGGTATAAGGTTCAGAATTGATAATCAATTCAATTAAGTGAAGATTAACTTTGGTACTTCATTATGTAACATTATGCAGTACTTACTTCCGTTTACTTTAACATAAATTAAAGAACTTTTATGCCAATAGTCCTTAAATTGCCACAATAGTGTTACTTTGTAACCGGTTCAAACCGGATATTTAAAAAAAACTGGTTGTGTAGTAGTACCACATTAATAGAGATAACGATCTTAAAATCAGAATGCAGATTGTGGGATTGCATTCTATACAAACAAGGCTAAATACTACTCTAGTTATCTTAACGTATCTCATGCTATAGTAATTTCTATGTGCATAGACATAGAGTTGATAATAACACTAAAACTATTTTCTTAACTACTTGCTTAATGTTGTAATTCGGGTACTTAACTTGTGCATTGACCAATTGAGTTGTCAGTTCAAGAAAGTCTTATTATGTAAGTAGTAAGAGTGATTTTACTAAATTTTAATGTTTTATTAGAATGTTTAATGTTTATTTCTTTATTGAGAGGATTATCGATGTCCGATTTTCGTTACGAATTCCCATCGTTTGTATCGGCCATTTTGTTGAGATACATGGTGTTCCAAATATTTATGAAAAATAACTTCTACTCAGATGAAAATAGGGACTAAAAAAAATTATTTTTAAAACCACCACAGTTATTTTACGTATGACTATACGTAAAATAACTGTGGTGAACGTTTTCATAAGCCTAAATTGAAAACAATTCTAACAATTTCAAATATGTAATGCTAAAATCAATTTAGCATCAGATAGTTTCTAAAAACATACACCCTATATACGGTGAGAATATTAACAACCGAACTTTAGCAATCTCTTTATAAAGCCCGACACACACTGTCGGCACTTATTAACAAACCACTCGATAGATAAATGTAAACAGAACGGATTACTCGGTAAACCACAATACGCGATAAAAAAAACTGGAACTACACGAAAAAGACGGATGTCCAAATTTAACACAGATCCTTACTAATGAATGTTGCAAACGATTTTCAACTCTATATTATTCCCAAAAAGTTCAATTTCTGTCGACAAAATCGAGACATTTATTGAAAAATACAGCATAGTAAAATCAAGTTTATTCCTTAGTAGGTAAGGATGAATGTTAAATGTGCGTTAAAGGTGACTTCAAAAGGCTTCTCATAGGCTTTATGAAGTAAGGAGAAAATGTGATTGTGCCCAGCGATTAGTATTGCGCCGTGAACGGAAGTTGGTGAGTAGATACAAAATTGTTATTAAGTCGACTTGAGATGACACAATGGTGTTAAATCCGTTCGTGTGTACGTTGCATACAGATGCCGGGTTTTTGATGTTCGAAATTTGAATTATATGGAATGAGATTTTAAGAGAGCTGTATTTGTTAAGCTGGTACATTAATAGGTGCTTTATCAGGACACTTCATATAGATGTATGCTCTATTCTTAATTTTCGAAATTTAAATGATTTCGAATGGGATTTTAAAAGCCGGACACTTCAAATTCTTCTTTTAAACAAAATCTTTATCTATTGAAATAATTCTACTAACTTCTGAATTGGAATAACCATACAGCCACCGGGAAGTGCATTAAAAAGAACTATACTATATGTATTGTACTATGTAATGTATTACCTATTTTATGTTAAAATAGGTAATACATGGCGTTTATAATTGTGTTTATTTCATCTTTTTAAGCATAGGATGTCACACAAGATTCTTCGCACAAGAGTAATACAAACCGGCCAAGTGCGAGTCTGACACGCAAACGGAGGGTCCGTGAGTGATACCCCTGGTGTTGCAAGCGTCCATAGGCTACGGTAACCGCTTACCATCATGCGGGCCGTATAATTGTTTGCCACCTTAGTGTTATAAAAAAAAAACTCATTGTGCTATGAAAACGAAACTGACTATACTGGGTGGAGATTTCGTATTTGAGATGGCATATTTTTAAAACCTATGTTCGGTTAGTCATGTTGAATAATTTTTACTATGGGACCAATAGTGAAATCTCAAAAATATAATAATGTATAATAAAAATAATATATAATAATGTATAATAATGTTTCCGAATTCCGAAGACACTTAGCAGACAAGGTTCAGCTGGCATCCAAAAAGCTCGGAGTGCTCAACAGAGCGAGGCAGTACTTCACATCGGGGCAAAGGCTCACAAAGGCTGCAACTTTACAAGTCGCAAGTCCGGCCTCATATGTACTGCTGTCATATGTACTGCTGTCATCATCACCTGGATACCAGTTTGAACCTTTTGACTCGGTTCAACGACATGCCATCAGAATTGTTGATGATCCCGAGCTCACAAGCGGTTTAGAGCCCCTCAGTCTGAGGAGAGACTTTGCCTCCTTATGTGTGTTCTACCGCTTGTACAACGGACAGTGTTCTGTAGAATTGTTTAATTTGATGCCAACGGCTACCTTCCACCATCGCAACCTCGCCATCGACGGGGAGTCCATCCTCACACATTGAAACCAGAATTGCTTCGTACTGTGCGGGCTCAAAGGAGCTTCCATCCGCGGACGCTCAGACTGTGGAATGAGCTCCCCCCCCCGCCCGTGGTTTTCCCAATGGAGTACGGCATGGGGTTCTTCAAAAGGGGTGTGAAGAGATTTCTGAAGGGTTGGCAACGCGCGATACCCCTGGTGTTGCGGGCGTCCATAGCCTACGGTAACCGCTTACTATCAAGCGCGCCGTATGCTTGTTTGCCACCGAAGTGGTATAAAATATATATATATATATATATTTGAGAAATTCCCTGAAATTCCCCAAGGCTTGATTCTTTCATACAATCTTCGGGACTTCATTACCACACTTTTTGCATCTTTTAATTACCCCATAAATTCTACGAAAATATAATAAAAAACTTGTTTACACGATTCTTTGTTTATGTGCTATCGGATTTATCCGATTACCGTTCACGGCCGACGATCTTTATTCGATCCGATTCGGTCGCTAATCGGTCATTGTTGGTCGTAAGGAACAGTAGCGGTTATTCCGTGTTGATTAATTTGGAACGAGTTTTTGTATTACATTTTCATAGGTGACTAGCTTCTGCTCACGGCTTCGCCCGCGTGGCCTCCTACAAATGACATATTTTTCTACAACAATAAAAGAAAACAAAACAAAACAACTTCATCCCGCTTCGAGGGTGGAATTATTAAAAACGCTGAGACACGTCTAAATTAATTTTCAATCTTCAGCCTAAACACAAAATTTGAAGACCCTAACTTCGAAACTGACGGACTTTCATACCCTAATTTACCACCTTAGGGGTGGCATTTCGAAACCCTTTCTTAGTGGATAACTTACTCTTCACAAAGAATATAACTTATACATTTTATGTCTCTGGGACCAGCGATTTAGGCTGTTCGTTAATATATCAGTCAGTCAGTCAATCAGTAATTCAGGCAGGACTTTGAATTTTATATGTATATTAAGTATGTATTTACAAACAAAAAGTAGTACTTATATGTATTATATCAGTTATCTGGTTTCCACAGTACAAGCTCTGCTTAGTTTGGGATTAGATGACCGTGTGTGAGGAATGTCCCAGGATATTTATTTAAAATAAAAGCATGTTATTATTAGGTTATCCATAGTTTTTTTTTTTTTTTATATTTTTTATTATAACATTAGTTTTGGCTGCTTTTTAAAGAAAATTTCTATTGTTTTTTTATTTGTGTAATAACAATACAAATCACAGATCGGCCTGTCATCGGTTCGTTTCAGTTGTCAGCTGTAGACATGACGGTGCAAGGAGGCCGGTTCTCACGAAACTTACTGCGCATGTTCGACCCGTGACCTGTCACACCGATTGTACTTGCAATACTTGCGTATTACATGCGTAAGCGCATGAGTGCTAGGGTTGTCACGAGATAGCAAAAATATATTTTATGGTAAATAATTTTGAGATATCTTTTATATTTGTAACAGTTTGTGCAAAGATACAAAGTTTTAAATAGAAATATAAATAAGCTTACCGTAAATTTTTACATAAAAAAATATAATTCATAAAATTCAATCGCCGAAAATATTATAAACAGCACACATATATTGTATGGTAATTTTCGTTAAATTTAAATTGATATAATTAACTTAACCAATAGTGGTTAAGTTAAGTATCAAATTAAACTTCACAGAGATGAAAAAAGCATTATTGTTTAAAAAATAATTGCCAACCCTACTAACTTCAAACAGGAAGTACAGGGGTGTGACTCGATATGACCTCAAGTTACCCATCACGCACCCCAATCGCATCTTATTTTTTTTCCAACTTTTTCTACCATTGTCAAGATCTGGAGCATTACATGGCAATGAATTGAATCGATTGCAAAAAATCGCAATAAATATCATTCGATTGTATTTAAAAAGGGTTTTAAAATTTAATATCGGTTCGATTGGGGACCGATCTTTTGTAAGAAAAACAAGAGGCGCAAATTCGGGAACGATTTTCTGCTTGTATTTTTTTCTTTGCCGATTGTCTTGGGACATTCGCTGACGGATCCTCTTTTGAGTACAATTGCATCTGTCCTTAATTTTGCGCTTTCATTTCTATTTATAAAATCGACGTATTGAAATTTTTTTTAAATCCTTATTGAAGATATCTCGTTATTTTAAAATTAGGCCCGCGTAAATTTTTTAGAAGTTAGTTCGTAACTATTTGTTCATAGACTTATAACTTGAAAATAGCTTTCAAATTGATATGCGTAAAGAGGTTCTTCTTCTTCTTCTGTTTTTTTTAATTTTGGCAACCAAGCCCAAATTAGTGCTAATTTCTGCCAGTGTCGAGTACCACCAAAAATACTCAAAATACACAAACTTATGAAAATAAAAATAAAAACGCAACGTCACTCTGCAAGTTCCTGCTAAAAAGTAAACAGGTTTTAATAGGCATTCATATCTGCTTAATTTTTTTTCTAACTTTATTTCCGTTCTAATTTAAATGACAATTAAAAACGCATCCAAATTCTCACATGGACCACGGTCATGTACCCTTTTTAAATACAGGTTTAAAACCATGTCCCCACGGTCACTCGATGGTCACATGAAATTACTTCCTCAAACAAACCGGCGTTTAACCTGATTTACACTAATCCTTGTTACGCTAAACTGTCGTTTACATTCTGGTTCGATCGAAAATCACCTGTGATCGTGAGGATATTATGTTTGCTGATCGACTTAGTCTCGTTTATTCGAATGAATAATTGTTACATGAGCTAATTCCTCTCAAAACTGATCTAATTTCAAATTAACAGCAAGAAACCAGCCCCTAGTAAAATAAAACTGTGAGAAAACCATATAATTAAAAGAAAAAGAAGTTCTAAATTAAAAAATACAATTTAAAAATAATTGACAATCTAAAGCAAGTAATGTCATAATCAATAAAAACTCTTCTAACACAAATTAGTCTTGTAAACTGTTAATAATATTAATGAACGTTATGAATCAACGTTATTTTATTATAATACAGTATTACGAAATGCTCATTTTTGTTAATTTTCAATGAATATTAATATACTTGGCTACCTATTTATTTTTAATGTGTTTTAATCAGTTTTATACTTTCATCGGTGGATTATGTGTATAGAAAGTTGAATTTCTTGAATTGTCTTTGAATTAACATTATTAGTCATTATTTAAATGTGCTATGGACACGATGCGCTAAATACATATATTATTAGCGTATTATAATTTTTATTGCTATAGATTTTAATAGGACGACATTTTTGTTCGACTGTGTTTTAGCAGCGATACTTCTGGCTACTGTATGTATTCTGTGTTACTGCCTTATTTTCAACTTTTGAACTCGACTAATGAAGCAATTTATAAATTTGTTGCCAACATATCGAGACGGGAGGTCACTGATACTCGCTCTCAAATTTAACAGCAATTTGTATATAAATCCGTCTTTTAATATTATTTAATACTCCAACAAGATTATTTGTGATAATTTAACATTTAAATTGTATATTTGCATAGTAAAACTTGTAACTCAATTCCTTTTTTAGGGTACCGTATCCAAAATGTCCCAAATAGGACCTATACTACTCTCTTTGGTACTACTATTGAATATTCTGTGCTATAAAACTACGAAGTCTGAATGTCACAAGGCTATATATTTTTAGGTGTAATAAGTAGCTAGTTACATAAGGTGCATTCGAATTGGCGTACGGTGGCAAAAAAAAACAGTAAAAAATGCTAAAAGCGATCTCACCTGGCGTTTGATTTGTAAAGTTGTGGGCGTAATTTACTATTTGAATTGTTTTCGTTCACCGTTCGTTTTACTTGGAACCAGTTAAAACATCGTGAACTGCAAATTTTGACCCACCTCCGAGACAGGGTCGTTTGTGATCATATTTTGACATCATTGAATGGGACAGATAAGTTTTGGCTGAAAACTCAAACGGGAAGCGAAACTTGTACGAAAATTAAAATTTTTATTCTAAACTTTGACAGGAATACTAACAGGCAAGAGAAGAATTTGTCAGATTAACTTTGTTTATAGATTAACGCAGGAAAAAGGTAGGTTGAGACAATAAATGACAAGCAGGCGATGAGCACGCAAATGTAATTTATGTATCTAATCGTTCGATCTGGGAAAAATCGTTTGTGGCAAAAGTTGCAAATTTGTTGAAATTTCCCAATTCGAACGCATGAACAAATTGCCCATGCCCATTTTGAAACTGTTAAAAACGACATCACTCCAATTCGAACGCACCTATAATACGTACTACTATAGCTATTAACAATGATGAAAAATTATAAAAAATACCAGTCAAAACCTAAAGATGAAACAAAACAAGAAATCAAGTTGACTTTTGATGAGTAAGTTTTATTATTATTGTGCGGAGTCCTACGTGTGTAATCCGACTTGCACTTGGCAGTTTTAAGTGTTAAGATGGATTATTTTTTATTTTACTATCTTCCATATAAAGTATACTATTAGTAGTCTTTATGTAATTTCAAAGTAATAACTTGAAATAATAATTGTTTAAAAAAATGTTAAGTAGCTTCGTCGTGTATTTTTATATAAAAATACTAGTTGCGCTCCGCGGTTTTATCTGCACACCCGAGGGATACATTGCTTTCTCGGGATAAAAAGTAACCTATGTGTTAATTCAGAAAATGTTCTGTCCAAAATCCGTTCAGATGGTGAAGCGTGATTGAGGCACAAACATCCAAACTCATAAACACAACTTTCCGATTTAATATTATAGTGAGGTGATTTTATTTTCGAAACGAATGAATATAACTATAGTATAGGTACAAATAAAAATGTGTTATATTTATATCGTATAAATAATGAATTATCAAACAAACATAAGCAAATTTATTATTTTCCATAATAAAGCTAATAGTCGACGGTTGTATAATTTTGCCATAAATGTCAAATTTGCAAAAAATGCGATGACAACTTTATTGGTTTCCATAGGGCTACAATCTATTGTTATCATGCTCACTATGATAACAAAGAACAGAGATAGAAATAGTGGAAAGGGTTACAGGGTGTTTGCTAAATTTGTTCCGAGTTTAGGGTTGAAGTAGGCGTTACAGTGATGTCAATTTTAACAAATCGTTCGGAAGAATTGATGTTGTTAATGGTTTCTTTGATATATTTGTTTCTTTTATCTATTTAGTTTAGATAGAGATGTAAGCAATTGAAGATTTTACGTCTTTATGTGAACAGTGTTACAAATTATGTTCTATAAAATAGACCACACATAATTTGACATGTGTTCTTTGCAAATATACAGGCTGAAATCGAAAACATTTGACAAATTTTAAGGGAGGCTTCTATTACCGATACATTATTAATTATGTGAGGTTTTAAACGAAATCCGAAACTTTAAAATAAATATGTTGTTCTAAGCTGTTCGTGGAACTGATATACAAGCATAAAATAAAGCTTTATACACCGGTCTAATAACATGTCATATTAATAATCCCATTACACTTTTGTTAAAACATGTACACACGGCTACACATACGGAAATCCCATACAATGCGAGATCAGCTTATACTGGAAATGTATAGCTTGATGTGTAGCCGTGTATACCAAGGCGCTATGTGAATCCTGCGCCGCGCACCGACAATAAGAGCGGTTTTTTATACATAATAATACTCAGACCTAGATATTTGAGATTGAGATTTGAGAGAGGTAGAGCAAAGCGTTTATTCGCTCAAAGAGCAGTTCAACTGGGGAGTACTTACCTCCACCTTACAGAATACCGCAGCCAAATAACTTTATGTTGTGTAAAGTTGTGTTCCTGCGCGTGAGTAAGGTCGCTAGAGCTCATAGGGGAGGGTGGAAAGGTCGGTAACGCGTGAGCGATGCTTCTTGTGTTGCAAGCGTCCATATGGCTACGGTGACCGCTTACCATCAGGCGGGCCGTATGCTTGTTTACCGACTTAGTGGTATAAAAAAAAACACTTTTTATTCATCTATATTATGAGTGTAACGTCCTATAAAATTTTGACGAATGTTTTTTATTTCATCCAGTATATTAGATAAACTGACTGGTCAAAACTTAAGGAAGTTTAAGTTTTGTCCCAGGATTATTTTATAAAGTAGGCATCCACTCCATCATCTACCTGCCCTGTTCCCAATCACTTGTAGTCGGCCAAATATGTACCCTTCTTCCATTCGTCTCTTCTATCCGTCATAACAGTCGTCCGGACGTCTTTGATAGAGCGTGGACGGCTTGCCTCCAGCGACTTCTGTTGGTGGCCAACTGGACCACGTCGTAGAATTTGGCGCCTTTTTCCCGTAATTGATCCGTCCATCGAGTAGGGGATCTTCCGCGTGATCTCCTGCCCTCGACGTTTCCAACGATGCCCAATTTTTACAGTCTTTCATCATTGCGTCTCACTATGTGGCCAAAGTAGGAGAGTACCTACACGGCGGTGACAAATAGTGGATAGTCTATCTTTCACTTTTAGTTGCGTAAGGATTGAGATATTGATGCGCTTAGCTGTCCAAGGTATCCGTAGCATCCGCCACCAGCTCCACATTTCAAATGCGTCAATCCTTTTCCTCTCTCTAGCTAAGATAGTCCCGTCTTTACGCCGTACAGCGTCGTCTGCACTGCACCTAAAAGGAATCAAAGGAAAATAAAGCATGATATTTTCAACATTAAAGTACAAGAGATAATTACATAGAGATAATTACAAAAAAACTTTTAGTTAGGATAATATTTTTTAATAAATGCTTCTTACCAGAGATATGTCTTTTTTCCAGTAAGAAGTAATAATTTGAAACATATGTTCTAATAAGAAAGAAATAAGTCATAATAACATTATATAACTTTTTATAAATGTAAATTAACTCATTAGTCATCTATGTTTATAACCAATTACTATATTAATAGATTTTTTTTAATATACCATAGTACCTAACTCTTATTAATTTAACATGTTACAATTTCAGTTGTACGGACTGACTGCGTTATATAGTTTTAATGCATATAGTGTCATACGAAAACCTTAATAACAAGATCCTGCTGAATAAAACCAACTAATAATGACCTTATAACGTTAAGAATAAAGTTAATTTCTATTTGTATGATAGTTAATCCATATTTTTTGGAAATCATAAACAACTGATACTTTATTATCTTGTCCCATAAATAAAAAGCGATGTCGGCGGGGAATGTGAAATATTTTTTTAAAGTACTGCTCAAAGTAGAAGTGCCAAGCGATTTTTATGTTTAATAAATTATAAAAGAAGAATGTACAAATATTCTGGGACATTGTACACACCAATTGCAGAAAATGGGATCCTAATTCGATAAAATTCATTTACGCGGTGCGCACCGGCCATTTGAACCCAAACGAGACAACGCAGAGGTAGAACTGTTGAACTATAATAACCCTCCGTCCGGGACAGTCGGCTAAAAATAAGAAAATATATTCATATTCCAACAACTTTAATGGTAACGGTAATTCGTGTAATTTATTTTCTGAAATCCAATAAGAATAAAACATCAACAACAATCACTATTCACAGTTGCTTTGAAGGTGACCAAATTAAAGGTGTCAGCAGGAACCTTGGTAACCTGAATCAATTTAAAATTAAAGTAAAACAATCATTAAAGTGTAGAAGGGGAAAATCAAGTATAAGCTATATAGATCACGTAAAACAAAAGATATCGTATCATACAAAGGCATAAGGTACCAGACGACCAAAAATTCAAATTCAAAAATCATTTATTCAAATAGACCTTCGCAGGCACTTATGAAAAGTCTGACTTTAATACTCTAATACCGGTTCGGAAGGTTGCATTTGCTGAGAAGAGCCGGCAATAAACTCAGCAATTACTCTTTTCAAAACAAGGTTAGATTCATTACATACACATTCTAATCGTACTGAAAACAATTGCGTGCCCCGGCGCGGCGGCAAAATTACAAAGAAGACTGAATAAATATTTAATAAGTAAATAAATAGCAAACTTAAGCAGACCAGCCCCCACAAGCAGCACCTGTTCACAAGTATGACCAAACCTGGTGCGGGCTGAAACATCGAATTTGGTTTGGTGTCAAAAGACGACCGATGGCGATGCGTCGCACCACATCGTGTTCCATCGACCAAACCATGTTCAGTGGCTCGCCGCATCAGGTCCGGTCGTCTGGTAGCCTTAAGAAGGTGCAGGAAATTGCAAAAGATAAACAGAGTGGAGAAAGCTAAACCGCTTTGTAATATAGAAGTTTATGCACGCTCTGAGGTTATAACTTAAACTATAACGTAATTATTAAAACACTCCGTATAATTGGTAGCGTGTCGTAAATATGACGCCAGTCAACGGACAGACGGACGGTAGGTTGCGCTGTTTATATTATATATTAAAAATCTTGAACTAAATGAAGCTGGGGCACTTTCTTGTTTAACTTTTACGCTATATGTTTAACGACTCAGAAAGTTATCAAAAATGGCTGCAATATGTGATGACCACATGATGAATGACCTATAATGTGGTGACACGTCTTATTTCTTATTTATGCTACCCTTGACCTCGGCTGTATAGTGGGTTAAATAACCTACCAAAAAGCTATTTTAACATTATCCAATGTTTGTTCTAAATGAACATCGAAAGTCGCTATTTCATTAAAAGCTAAATAGAGGACAGTTTCGATTACTTCGGATCTTCGAACGTGGAATGCTTGTTACCTCGTTCGCACTATAGTCGTGTTGCTGTTTCTATTACGTGTCAATAATGCCCAAAGATTTGGCCCAGTTGTCAAATCAAATCAAATCAAATCAAAATTCTTTATTTGTGGTCACAGGTTGTTTAAATGATAACTTAAATAGGTCTTATAAATAGTTCCACTGTGACTTGCCTATATAGGCGTACAAAATAAATAAATAACACAAAATTAAACAGGAAAAATTAAAAAATACAAGTAATGGGCAATAATAACAATGATCAAATTAAAAATTATTTGAAACAAAATATCAACATTAAATGTCAAAATTAAAAAATTAAAAAGGGTGCGGTCAAAAACAATACTATAGATCTTAAATTACAATATAAAAAAAACACAAGTCAATAAAGGATAACAAAATTCACCAATAGAACAAAATTAAATATCTATGTCACAGTGATTTTGCCAATTACCTAATTCATAGCGGTCCGTCCGAGCAAAAACAGAATATACCTAAACACAACATGATGTCATAGTGTGATGGTGTCATTTAAGAACTCATTCACGTTATAGTAAGCCTTACCAACAAGAAAGCCATGAAGTTGCTTTTTAAAAATGTTGATGCTTTCATTGCGCAAAGCGACCGGTATTTTATTGTATATAATTGGTGCCATACAGAAAAAACTCTTGTGCATTAGAGTTGTTTTTGAAGGTAACAGACATAAATCATCCCGGTGGCGGGAACTATTACGATGACCATACAGGTGTTGATTGCATTTAACGAAAACAGCACATTCAAATATATATATACTTGGATAGGTTAGAAGCTTGAGTGACTTGAAATGTGGCTTACAAGTATCTGTTTGCCGTAACTGGAGCATAGCCCTGACACATTTCTTTTGGGATCTAAATACTAATTCCTTATCAGTTGAGTTGCCCCAGAATATGATGCCATATCTGATGATAGAAGCCACATAACCGTGATATGCTGTGAGCAATGTGGATCGATTGACAATTGGTCTAAGCTTGCTTAAAGCATATGAAAATTTACTAAGCTTTTTACATACGGATTCAACGTGCGGTTTCCATGTAATTTTTTTGTCTATATAAATGCCTAAAAACTTGGTAACATCTGTTTCACTTATTTGCTTGTTCGCAAAATGTATGTTCAGATTATGTAACTTATTAGATCGTTGATAAAAATTCATGAGTTTAGTTTTATCTAAATTAATTCTAAGATTATTACTTATTAACCATTTTATTATCAATCCTAATGTCGTATTTATATCATTTTCAAAAGTTGTCAAATTGTCACCTAAAAATAGTACCGTGCTGTCGTCTGCAAATAAGGTCATGTGATGATTCGTTACTTTTGGGAAATCATTTATGTATATCAGAAAAAGTAATGGACCTAATATACTGCCCTGAGGTACACCATATTGAGTGTATCGTAAATCAGAGGTGTAATTGGTTACGGTTTTAGTTTTTCGACATATTCTACTGATTTGAGTCACTTGCTGTCTTCCAGTTAGATATGATTTAATTAATTTATGTACATTTCCTCTGACCCCGCAAGCATACAATTTACGTAGTAGAGTTCTATGATCTACACGATCGAAAGCTTTGGTCATATCCATGTATAACGCTACTGCCGGTACTCTATTATCAATTCTCATCATTATTTTGCATAGAAAGTCATATACAGCCATATTAATTGATTTATTTTTCCTAAAACCCATCTGTTGATCTGCTAATATGCTATTAGATTCAAAAAAGTTATTGAGGCAACTGTATATAACTTTTTCGAAGATTTTTGAGAAAATAGGAATCAGCGCTATAGCCCTATAGCAGTTCATGTCCTCTTTATCTCCTTTCTTAAATATTGGCTTAATTGTCGTGGTTTTAAGCTTTTCTGGAAAAATGCCATGATCTATACACATATTAACTACAAAGGATATTACCGGAGCAATAATATGTGCTACCCGTTTCACGATTTTCGTTGAGATATTATCATATCCGACGCTGCTTGTATTTTTTAATGAATTTATAATGTTAACTATATCATTTGGATTAACTGAGTTCATGAACACTGAATTACATTGGTTATGTATGTTTTGAGTTATATCAAGTTTACTACCAGTATCAACGTCATTGCTTATGTGGTCAATAAAAAAATTGTTAAACAGAGTTGCAATTTCTACAGGATTATAAATAACGTGATCTTTATCTTTCAGCTTGAGTATCTCCTCTTTGGGATAGTTAAACTTTGTTTCATTTATAATTCTCCAGGTAGCTTTTGATTTGTTTTCTGAGGTGTTGATTATATGATTATTTTGTGCCTTTTTTGTTAGCTTTATAACGGTTTTAAGTCTTCTAGCATATTGCGTAAGTATTTCTTTATTTTCAGAATTCCGGGTTTTTCTATATTTCCAAAGAGATATTCTTTTACGCTTACAGCACGCTTTAATTCCGCGGGAGATCCATTTTGGGCGTCTGTTACATGATATTTTCAGCCTTATAATAGGAAAACATAAATTATAAAAAAGGTCAAAGATTTCAAAGAAAGAGTTAAAAGCATTGTTGGGCTCATTCGTTTTATATGTATTGTCAAAACTAAGTTGCAGCAAACATTCTATGAACTTTTGTACATTTTCATCTGAGTAGTCACGCTTGAGAACATACCAATACTGCAGAGTACACGTTTTTTTGGCGGGGCACCTCAATAATTGCGCTGTATGGTCGGATAATGCTAGCTCTATAACTTCAGCCTTGCACCCACGAATATTAAAAAGAATATTGTCGATACAAGTGCCACTGGCCAGACGAGTTGGTACCTTAACGGCAAACCTAATATTATAACTACGACATATATCTTCAAAGTTTAATGATTGCCTAGTTTCTTTGAGCATGTTAATATTAAAGTCGCCACATATGATGATTTTTTTATTATTTAATTTTAAAAAAATATGATTTAATTGAAAGAAAAATGTGTCAAAAGCTTGAGAATTATTATTAGGAATTCGGTATATACAAATAATATAAATTTTATGGTCTGTTAATTCAATAGCAGAACACTCTACAATATTCGACACGGATAGGTTAGCAATTTCGGAGACGGGTCTGAATTTATGTCTGTTATTTACCAAAATACACGAACCGCCATTTCGTTTGTGTCTTGCAAAACATGATGCTAGTCTAAAGTTTGGCACATAAATGAGGTTAACATCATCTTGAGACATATTGTGTTCCGTGATACATAGAATATCGATTGGTCTACCCTTGTCACCAAGGTCATCAATACTTAAGGTCAGTAGGTCATTTTTATTGATGAGCCCGTTTATATTTTGATGTAAAATGTATATAAAGTTATGTACGAAAAAAATCATGGTTCGAATCAGAATCAGAATCAACGTGATCATTGCTTGGTACATATGGTTCTAAGCCGGTTTGGGTACTTTTATTTTCTAAAATACCGTTACAAAATACATCAACTGGCTCCAAGTCTGCCTGTGTACTTTTACTTACAGTTTTAGAGCTATTAAAATGTTCGTTGCTTTTAGCTAAACAAAGATATTCGTTATATTTACACATATCAATCCTATAACTCAAATGAAGGATTTCTTTCAGTAAGGAACGGCTCAAATTTAATTTAAAGTCACGTTTAGATGGAATCAAAATGGAGTAGTTCATATCCATAAAAATTGCATTATTAAAACCTTTACACATGAATTTCAGTTGATAGTTAAGCTTATTTTCATTGAGAATATTGTTGTAAGGTATTTCACTAACAATAACATTAGTATGACGAGTCGAATTAAGCCAAAGATTAAGGGATAACTGCAATTCAAATGGATTTCTATCATTTGTACCACCTATCAATATTACGTAGTCGTTATCTGTTAATTTAGATATTTCTCTTTTGGATGATTCTATAACATCACACAGTTTTGCTCCAGATTTCGATGTACATGTCACCTGGTATTTGGCTCCTAATAAATCTTGTAGTATTTTACAGATACCTCGTCCTTGTTGGTCCGCAATTATAATGACTTGTCTTTTTGCTGATTGACGGTTACTATAATAGCTCGGATTAACTTCCTGTCTTTCTACATCATCACGATTATCTAGTAGAATTTTCGTGCACACATCTGCATTGACCGTACAGGTAACGCCATCTATCGGGATTTCTGTTAAGCTAGCAAACTTATTTTGGCTATTAATAGTGCTCTCTATATGGCGGTAATGAAGATGATTATCTTGCAAGCTGTATTTCTTGATTGGTGTTTCCTTCGAGGTGTCATGGAGATTTGAGCACACACTTTTGTCAAGATGGAGAGGTGATATTCTTGGTAATCGCATTCTTATATTTAACATTTTCCTTCGCATAGGTGTTGAGACGTGTTTATTTTGTAAAGAAGTGTGGTCAGTAGCAAGCTTTTTAAGAATATCAATTTTTTTGTCTTGATCTTGCACTGTTATCTTAAGTTCATTGTTTTCAAGTATTAGATTTTCTATTTCTTGGTCAGCACTGTCTAGTTTCCGTTTCAAAATATCTAATTCATTCCTTAATTCCTCGTTAGCCATAGTTTCACTATTTTGTGTCGCACTAGTTGAATCAAGTAATGTAGAATTTATTATATCATGCGACATTACTGATAAATCTAAATCTGATCTCGATCGTTGAATTTTCTTACGCATCGTTATGTTGTCCATGTTTATAAATATTAAAAAAACTCTATCACGCTCTTTTCTGAGATTCGAACCCGAGCCTCTCGGATCGTAAGTTAGTTGCGTTAACGCTGAGCTAAGATACTCGTAACTATATTTGCGAAAGTTGGTTTTGCTTTCTGGGATCAAAAATGATCAACCAGCTGATTCATCAGCTGATTATGACAGTTTGAGGAGGTAGACAAATGCTGGAACTTAAATACACCCTCACTTATTTAAATGTTAATGTTCTTATATCACTTTTATTCGTTATTCTTAGTTTATATGTTTGCACTTTAATAGATATTGCTTAATTTTTAATCATACCAATTTTACACATTTGTTCTTTATAATTCTAATTAGTTATCACTTGAAATTGAGTTTTTATTAAGGTTTGTTTGGAAGCACTTTACACTTTAATTATCTTTTTCAGTTTTACGTATTTTATCTAGATAACACTGTCACGTACTTATTAGAGTATTATTCACATAAGTTAGGCGTTTATATTTCGGTAAATAGATTATACTAATTTTAAAAGTTGATCGTATACGGAGCTAATGTTTACTCGGACGGCAGCGCCATCTCTGATCTGATCTGATCTGATCTGTCAAATAGGCGATTTAAAATCCTACCATATGACGTAACAAATCTAAGAGTTTAGATTCTTCTTTGCTTTCCATTCTGTTTTTCACACATACAACCATAGGTCAAGTTTGAATGAAAACGAGTACAGGTAGGTAAACGCAGCGTGAGACCCATCCCTGTCCCATATCCACCTAGATCAATATTGTCTGAAACAACTGGATCCGGAAGACGGAAGAGCACAGACTGGGAATTCAGTACATATATTCTAGAATACCAACGAAAATACAGGTCTGATAACTTGAAGCTGCAGGTGTTCAGAGCATTAATTTTAACAGAACGTAGATTTCTATCTTGGGGTTCCACAATGGTCTTATTTCATCTTGACTAGTATCTTTTTTTTTTATGTCAACAGGTTGACAAGCAGGCGGACGGGCCACCTGATGGTAAGTGGTCACCGCCGCCTATGGACATTTGCAATACCAGGGGGATTGCCAATGTGTTGTCGACCTTGTAGAGCTCTTTTTACGCCTTTTTTGAAGAACCCCATATCGTAGCGCTGAGGGAAAACCGTAATGGGGAGCTCATTCCACATCCTAATGGTCCGCAGTAAGAACGTCCGACTAAAACGTTGTGTGGACGATCGAGGCGGCTCGAGGATGATCTCTCCATTAAGTTGTAGGTAATGCTTATAGTTTATATAAGTACCTTTTTAACCGTGTATGTTTTACTACCTACAGCTTAGACGGATAAGCTCTTCAATACAGTTACCGCAGTGCCGTCAAGTTATTTAGCGTTAGTTTACACCACAGTACTATGATTTCTTCATGATCTTTCATTACCATATCAAGCTCATGTCAAGCCATAGGCATTGAATGTACCATTAGATACATCTCCAAAGGAAATTGCATAAACGTTATTTTGCTATCAGATTTGAATTGAATGCCCAAGATGATTCTCTAATAGTGATTGAGGACCACAATGCTATTGATGATAAAGAATCTTCTACAAGCTTAAACACGGATATAATCCTAACCAAAAAATAAGAAACATCCATAAAATTAGTGGATGATTTAACACTAGGATTTCCATTACTTAGGGTAACTTACAATACGAGTAAGGGCGTACACAGACCGTATCTAATTAAATTGCTCAATACAATGTCTCAACAATGATATAATGTGCTGAACTTATTTATGGGCCGTGTTTTAAATCTTATTTTATGGGAACTGCGGTCGGCCGGGCTTAACGGTGATTTGCAGGTGAGGGTCCGGCGTTGGTCGGTCTCACAGTCCGAATAGATAAATCATTAGGGGACTTGTCTATGGTTTTGCTAGGTCATTTCTAGCCACCGTTGGACTAGCGATTTGCTATGGTGCGGTGTAGTCTTAAAAGTTTAATAATGTGTTTTGATACTGAGAAATCTTAATTACCTATGCTGTTTTTTTTGTTTAAAATAAACAGCAACTACCAGCGGTTAGACTAATATTATAATTTTTGGTATTTTACTAAATCTTTCATTTTTAAAATAAAGGCAATATGGACCCCTACTGTCCCCTACCCGTTGATTCTCGCGAGGGACACGCGTCCTATACTAAAAACCATGAGCCAAACTATTAATGAAAAAATGGTAGGTACCTCGTGATTATCGAAATTTTAAAACTACCGAACAATTCCCAAAAATCAAAATAAACACAACCTAAACCACATGTTTAGACTTAATACTATAGAAAAAATTTAAGAGTCACTGCAAACAGTTCCCACGTCACGCTGAGGTCCGGGAGCAGAGCAGGGAAATAAAAATGCCTCCGCGGCCGAACCTTCTTATGCATTAATAAAACATTTATTAAAGAAGAGTTCGACCACTTTGCGCTGCGCGGGCGCTGGTGGGCGCAGTATATTAATGATTATCACATACATTCATGTAGATGTTAAAAATGACTGTAAGAATATGAGGCTCGTATATATTTTTGATTAAAAACTAATGAGTTAATTTAATAAATATAAGATGGAATTTTTAATTACCTTGTTAAGAAGAGAAAGACAGAACAATCAAATAGACTCACTACATAATGTGCATGTACTTATCAACCAACACATTATATAGTTACCTAATTACTGAGCGTCAAACAGATAATCATCGGTTTTTCAATAAATATTTTATCAATATTTTTTTTCGATATTTAACAGTAGCGCATTATTCGAGTATCCTGTGGACCATTTTCAGTAGTGGATTTTTAATACATGCCTCATATGTTAATAATGGTACGTGACTATAAACAAAGTATTCAAAGGTGATATCTATAAGCTTACTCCTCATGTCGTAATAATAAGCATCTAATTTGGGTATTGAAATCTAAAATGATTGTTAGTTGTACACAGAAATGTGCAAATCTATAAAAAAGCTTCTGAATGCCACGCATATACTACATCATAACACTCGATATATTCAAGAAATATCATTCCTCACACATTCAAAAAAGTAAAAAGAAAACATTAAAAATATATCCCTCATCGAAGATAACACTTTATAATGACGTGGGTCAGTTCGGGCGGCTAGAACAAACAAAATTGTACGCGCGCCATGTTTTTTCAAGTTTCATTCAAAGGGAAGGAATAATATACACCTGTCTCTGTTTCTCTTATTACAGATAATAATGATAGAACGAGATGGAAGAGGGATTGGAAGCAGGTAGGTGCCGCAGTGTCTGCCACGGCAGACAGAAAGGCACCACGTATTTTGAATAATCTGCTTTTTTTGAGACTATGATTTTGTGAATAGAAATGCGATGATATTAAGGTTTTTTGATAATTTCATGAGTATCGTTTTGTGTAACAAAGGTTTGTTATCATAAAAGCTTAGGGAGCAGAAGGAAGTTGGAACAAAACTTGCAGCATCCTTTTAACCAAAGATTTTTAAAGAAAGAGGTGCCACAGATCTTATTCTTGCAGTTTTTTAAATATTAGTCGGCCACTATCCTCAGACCAAGAAAAAATGAAAGACGGTCTGTGTTCTTAAGTGACGCATGTAATAGGAAGCCGGCGTTCTTGTAAATACATGGCCTCACACACACATATAGACCATAGGAAGCCGATCGGTTTTCATTCCGTATTGAGACGTTGACAGTGACAATAAGGCTCAGTACTATTTGACCCTGTTTGGGGCAGTACTGATTTTACTCACGCAGACGTAGGAAATTTTTTGCTTCACTTTCTTATAAGGTTACACTCCGTCTTGATTTTTTTATATGTCTATGCCACTATCTAACTAAACTGATATCTCTTTGAAGGGATCCTAACAGTTTAATTTTTCACTTACCCTTTACTAATCTCTCTTTCTCTATAACTTTATAGTTCAGTCAGTTATGCTTTCTATGTAGATGTTCCGAACTCAATCTTTGGTTTCTTGCTTATAGTTTTCTTATATCTCTATCCACAGATTACAGAATAAGGCAGATGGAGCGCGCGGAACACGGGAGTGAGGCCAAAAAAGCAAATACAAATTGAAAAACACGTACCTGGTATTCGCTTTTGAATATGTATTTGCTTTGTTTAACAAACTTTATGTAACAAAAAACACTTCTTTATTAATAAACTGTGGTTAAACAATGCAAATACAAACTGTAAAACGAATACCAGGTATCAGATTTTCAATTTGTATTTGCTTTTTTGGCTTCACTTTCGTGTTCCGCGCGCTCCATCTGAATTATTCTGTAATCTGTGTCTCTATCATTCTTAATAGAAAAGGCTCAGTATAAGATTACATCCACGTTTAATAATAGTGTATGTACAGTCGAGGACATAAATATGTATACACTTTCTGAAATTCAAAAGCAATTTTCTCGCATGTTTAACATTTAAGTGTTAAACTATTACACATATCATAATAGTATATGTTAGAAGATGCCTTTATAATATCTCATAATTTCAATCAGTAGTTTAAGAGGAACCCGTTGTAGAATTTTACTAAGTGTATACATATTTATGTCCTCGACTGTACCTATGCTACGTTCAAACATAACCTTTTAGTTCAAACGTAACGGAAGCACATACTGTCCTTTATTAAATTAATGCACATTTAGAGGGTACATCGCGGCATCGTGAAATGGATGACACGGCACATATGCCACTGTTTACTACAGATATTATCAACCAAATGTCTTTATTTGAAGTAAATGTCATAGTTAAAAGTAATAATTTTCTAGATTATCATCTTGTTGTTAACTTTCATAAAATTTCCCGATTCCTAGGTGTAATTTCACTACATTCATTCAGGTGCTTCGGAAGGCACGTATAGCCGTTGGTCCCGGTAATCACGTTGGATGCCTCCTAGGCGGCTTGAAAAATTCCAACAGTAGGTTGACCACTGGCCTACCTCCACCAATCCGCAGTGGGCACGCATGGTGGAGTATCGCCCAGTTCCTTTCACCCTCATTTGTGAAAGGAGGCCTGTGCTCAGCAATGGGACATTATGGGCTGATGATGATTAATATCCTGTGTTACAGGAAACTGGAAATCTCATATGCAAGATCAATCACAAAAATATATAAAATTAATCCGTTAGCAAAAAGGCAAAATATAAATAAATCAATAAACACACAAACATTCATACAAACATAATTCAATAAGCCCCATGCGTTAGAAATCAAAGCCGAGCTCAATAAGTGCCGCTTTAAAGCCAAGTGCTTTTCCCATAAAGGCTTTTGATCTATGGAAAATATTCCATGGATGTATTTTTTGGAACAAACTGCCTCCCTTTGGCAGAATGGTAGAGTGTACTCGAGTTATATTTCCCTGAGCATGCTTGTCCACTCTTTTGTGAGCCATTGGACCATTTGATAAGGTGTAATGTCTTCAAAGAGCTTTTGAAGCTATTCAGTTGAGTAATTAGGTAAAGTAATAGTCGTAGAGTAAGCCGGAGTAGCAATGAATAGTACATATTAGTACATGACATATTTCTCCATGCACAGTAAATCACTGGACAGACACAAGGTTTACTGTAAATCTGATAGAATACAGAGCGTAGATGAGATTATTTAATCACATCTGGTTCCTCAAACTCTCATACATTATTAAATTTTTTCTTAGTAAACGAGTAACCATTCGTTTGTTAAACATTGTATATCTGTCTACTCTGAGGTTTCCCGTGTATGGTGTCTATTACCTTTGACCATTTACCGTGGTATAATTGGATAGAATAATGAGCACTTGTCAAATCAAAAGTGTATGAATATGAAAGTGAATGGATTAACCGGGAAGACGAAGACCAAAAAATAGATGGATGGATAGTGTGAAAAATGATATGAGTTAAGGAGTGAATCACTATCACTTCCCTCCAATATGGCGAGGAGGGCGATGGCTGCCACACGCGTCATACTTGTGAACAGGTGCTGCTTGTGGGGGCTGGTCTGCTTAAGTTTGCTATTTATTTACTTATTAAATATTTTTTCAGTCTACTTTGTAATTTTGCCGCCGCGCCGGTGCACGCAATTGTTTTCAGTGCGATTAGAATGTAAATATTATGTAATTAATCTAAGCCTGTTTTGAAAAGAGTAATTGCTGAGTTTATTGCCGGCTCTTCTCAGCAAATGCAACCTTCCGAACCGGTATTAGAGTATTAGAGTCAGACTTTTCATAAGTGCCTGCGAAGGTCTATTTGAATAAATGATTTTGAATTTGAATTTGAATTTGAATGACGGATAGAATGTTCGAATGGTAGAAGCGTACGTTTTGCTTCGACCACATATAATTGTAATCAGGGCAGTTAGATGATGATGTGTCAGTACTTAAATATATTTTGTTTTTTCAATTGATCAACAAGTGTAGTAAGACTAGTTTCGTAACTAATTCCTTCCAGAGCGCTTCCCAAGTTATTTCCTCGCTAACAATTGTGTACACTCACAATGGCACCCACATATCTTGTTAGAACTTGTCGAACGGGTAACATAACCTGCTCGAAATATCTATGCTCTCTCTCACCTTTTATAGAAATTGAAGAGGACAGATATACCTGTGATTTCAAACAAGTTTGATAATCGTTGCCTCGGGACATTTGGTTAGGATTCGTCATGGTCCGACGCCTAACTCTAAGGGGGTGACCAGACATTGATAAATATGATTAACAACCCTTATTTTACCTTCTTTACTTAACTTTACATGGATAACAATGTGTGTAGGATTAAATAATAATAGTTATTAACCGTTTATTATGCTTATCAAAGCTTTTGTTACTTGTATCTAACCATCAATTTGGATCTGGTTGGAATAGATTTATTTAACGATTTGGCATCGTTTTAAATAATGTTTATGTTATATGCAAATTAATTAATATGACATACATACACTCGAAAAACATAACCCTCCTTCCGGGTCAGTCGGGTAAAAAGATAATGTATGTATTGTAGTTACTAATAAAGTAAGCATGCTCCGTAACCGCTGAACTAATTTATGTGAAACTTGGCACATATTTTTTTATACTACTTTGTTAGCTAACAAGCTTACGGGCAGCCTAATGATAAGCGGTTACAGTAGCCCATGGACGCTTGCAACACCAGGGGTATCAGTCGCGCGTTGCCGACCCTGCAGAAATCTCTTCAAACCCCTTTTTGAAGAACCCCATGCTGTTTTCCATTGGGAAAACCACGGCGGGGGCCTCATTCCACAATCTGAGCGTCCGCGGAAGTAAACCTCTTTGTGACCGCACAGTTCAAAACCATTCTGGTTTTAAAGTGTGAGGATGGACTCCCCCCCGTCGATGGCAAGAGTTGCGGTAGTGGAAGGAAGCCGATAGATATTAAATAATTATATAGAAGACTGTCCGTTGTACAAGCGGAAGTCTCTCCTCAGACTGAGAGGTTCTATGCCGGTTGTGAGCTCGGGATAGATCATACCGCGCAATAACACTAGATTTTTATTCCAGAAAATCATAAGATCCCTTTGAAACATGGAGTAGTTTATACTAATATAAAACACAGGTGTAACGTATGATAGAATTTCATAAAGAGCTTTTAGAAATTGTCAATTTTCTTTGAATAAAATAATTATAATATCATTTTACGTGTACAATGGGATGCAAGGTGTAATATCTATTGTGAGCAAGCAATGTATGTATAAACTGTTTTGTGTCGAGTGGGTGTGACTGACACCGGATGTGTTATGGTAATGTGATATTATAAAGGCTCAAAATGCTTGGGGTATAGGTTCACACCCTGGCTTTAAAGCGTTTTTTAAGAATTAACAGTTTGAAGAAGAGTCTTGTATTTTTGGTTCGGTCTTCCGAGTTTTTTTTTTTTATACCACTGAGGTGGCAAACAAGCATACGGCCCGCCTGATGGTAAGCAGTTACCGTAGCCTATGGACGCTTGCAACACCAGGGATATCACTCGCGCGTTGCCGACCGTGAAGAAACCCTTTCACACCCTTTTTGAAGAACCCCATGCTGTACTCCATTGGGAAAACCACGGCGGGGAGCTCATTCCACAGTCCGAGCGTCCGCGGAAGAAAACTCCTTTTAGCCCGCACAGTTCGAAACAGTTCTGGCTTCAATGTGTGTGGATGGATTCCCCGTCGATGGCGAGAGTTGCGATGGTGGAAGGTAGCCGTGGGCATCAAGTCAAACAATTCCTTAGAACACTCTCCGTTGTACAAGCGGTAGAACACACATAAGGAGGCAAAGTCTCTCCTCAGACTGAGGGGCTCTAAACCGCTTGTGAGCTCGGGATCGTCAACAATTCTGGTGGCACGTCGCTGGACCGAGCTAAAGGCCCAAGCTGGTATCCCGGTGCTCCCGCCCATAGATAACAGCAGACAGAGTTTGATTAATTTTGATGAAAACCAGATTGTATAAAGTTAAAAAACAAATAATAATTAATTGTAACGCAAAAGAAATTGAAGAGGCAACCAATCATAATGAATGCAACTATTAAAACTGTCCCAAAGATGCTATTGTTGCGGACGATATCCACTATCCAACGTCCACACACTTTAAAGCGTCCATAATGATGAATGGAAACGATCCTTAACCACCATTAATACGGCGAGATCTGTACCAGACTCACTGGAACCAACCATTCATACCTACACATGAAAAAAAACATTATTTATCTACACAGATTTTGTCGTGTGTCCAACGCGATATTAAAATACAAAATACGAACAAAAGCACGCTATTGTTGAAAGAAGAAAAAAGTTATGAGGAAATTTATATCCACTGCCCTCGTAGAGGACAATGGACCGCTGGGCGGAGCTGCACGTCCAAAAAAAGCATCAATGAACGAACGCGACAATGTCTTTCTTGGAAACATCTCGGTATGACTTTGGATTTGTAAGCTAGCGTGAAATTTGCGCTTTTCTCAGTACCACTGATTTCTTATTACACTACATAGACAAACGGCAAATAATACAGAAATAGCGGTAGGCAGCCACTGAGACTCCATTGTCGTACTTTCCATTGTGGTACAAGATGAGTTTGGAAATTGAAATTTAATGGAAATATCAAATGAAACTCCGCACAAGAGGCCGGGTTCTTTGGCCGACGCTCACGGCCGATAATAGCATTTGTTACATGAATCGAAATGAAGTTATACATTGATGGTCTTCGTAAATTAAACTTTGTTTAGTTATAATGGTTCGCTTTTTGTGAGTTTAACGTTTAATTTGATAACGTTTTGGGGAATCACTTTTAATTTGCATTGGGAGTTTTTACGGTGACTTTGTTAGAGCACTTTTGTTGCTCGTAAGTGATTTTATTTTGATCGATGAGGTAATTGAAATGATAATAAGCTGTTTTATGATGTGTGGTGTGACTGATAGTCTGACACTAATTCATAATGGAAAGTCTAGGAATGGGACACTTACAATAGTATCAACAATGCGTTATACATTTATTTTTTTATTTTAACCCGGATGCATTTGCGAAGCCTCTACCTATTTTAGTATTTTTACTCGTTTAATAAACTATTGTAAAAAGAATTAAGAAATTGGAATAATGTGGCGAAGATAACATATAAATGTCGTCAACATGTATAAAATGGTAAAATTTTAAACTATTAACGAATATTTACGGTTCTAATAAGAATCCAGTTTGTTTTTTGTCTGTTAGTATATGCATCTTTATCCTTTCGTAGTCCACTGCTGGACATCAGGTTTTTCTCAAGTGCTCCTTCTGGTTCCTTGCCATATGCATCTTTTCAAGCCCAGATATCCGTTTGGGGTAAGTAAAATATAATTAAATAACATACGATGTCTACCTCTCAATTACCTATTACTTAGATTAAATGATTTGGTATTAAAAAGATAACATAAATATTATTACCATGTTATCGTAACAAATTGTAAATAAATTGAGAGTTAAAAAAATACCAACCCCATTAAAATTAAACAAAGAATTTGAAGTATTCTGCATTTTTAATATAAATTAGCGTGCAAACGCTGTTATTCTATCACAGTTGGTTATAACCTTCATTACAATGATAGGTCTGTATATAGTAATCTGCGCAGGAGTGCTGGTTTCAGCCTTACCGAAGCTGGAGAAGCCATATTACGACCTGGAGTTAGCTGACCAACATTTCGAGCAGTTTGTAGAGAAATACAATAAGCAATACATCCACGAAGCAGAAAAACAAGTGAGGTTTGAAATATTTAAATCGAATTTGATGGATATCAATGAAAGAAATGCAAAGATTAATCAAACTTTATTCGGTAAGTTGTTTTTAATGTTATGTCTTACAAAGAACTAGCTGATGTTAGCTGGTGCAGCTTGTGGGGGCTGGTCTGCTTAAGTTTGCTATTTATTTACTTATTAAATATTTATTCAGTCTACTTTGTAATTTTGCCGCCGCGCCGGGACACGCAATTATTTTCAGTGCGATTAGAATGTAAATATTATGTAATGAATCTAAGCTTGTTTTGAAAAGAGTAATTGCTGAGTTTAATGACGGCTCTTCTCAGCAAATGCAACCTTCCGAACCGGTATCAGACTTTTCATAAGTGCCTGCGAAGGTCTATTTGAATAAATGATTTTGAATTTGAATTTGAATCTGATCTATTTTTATTGGACTTTTACACAAGTGCTCAAGTGTCAACTCAATCAAATTTACGATGCAAACGCTTAAAAAATGAACGAACCAATACACAATCTTAAATTTTGATATAAAAACAAGCCAAATAA
This sequence comes from Achlya flavicornis, assembly GCA_947623365.1. Lineage (NCBI taxonomy): Eukaryota > Metazoa > Arthropoda > Insecta > Lepidoptera > Drepanidae > Achlya > Achlya flavicornis. The sequence continues at coordinate 1,800,963 of OX392468.1, read as the reverse complement.
AAAAGGAATGGTGGAGAAAAACTTAACTCATTATTAATTGTATTTCAGGAATAAATCATTTCACTGATATAACTCAAGCTGAATTCAAGATGACCCTTGGTACTAGACCAATGACAGAAGAAGACGGTATGCCATGTAATGAACAGTTTGACTTTGATATAACCACTCAAGATGCACCAGATTCATTTGACTGGCGAGATCGCAATGTGGTTACTACACCTAAGAATCAGGGAAGTTGCGGCTCGTGTTGGGCTTTTAGTGCTATTGGTAAGAATAATCACAGAACAAGATGCACAGGCCTATACACAGTAAAAAAAAAAAAAAAAAACTTTGTAAATCTAATATGGAGAGGACTATGATTAGAAATATATTTCCAAAATAATATTAATGATAATTTCAAATATCATGGTTGCATGATATCCAAATATTTTGCAATATTAAAAAGCTATTAACGAAACTCAATAAAAAAAAACATATTAATGGCATAGAGGTTAGGAAGAGATAGAGCTACAAGTTATAGAAAATAAGAACCTTGCACTTCGACCAAAGACACCAAATGTTCCAAAGTTAGATAGCTACATTTCGACTAAGTTTTAAAATACAAATGGACTTATAAATAAAATATTTGCAGCTAACATAGAATGTCAATATGCAATAAAGCATGGGCAACAGCAGGAGTTTTCCGAACAAGAATTGGTCGACTGTGATGACACTAGCAAAGGATGCGATGGTGGCTTACCCATAAAGGCTTTCAGGTAATTTAATTAATCGTGATATTAAAATCTATATTTTTTTTGTTTAAAGAACTAGAAAAAGGTTGATCTTACTGTACTATACTTGCTTACTACTATTATAATTGTGAAAGTCTAAGGATGAAGATGTTTGTAAATCCTTCATGCAAAGACTACTAAATGGATTTGGATAATATTTGGCACACAGATAGAATATGTTCTGGATACATATAGGATACTTTTTATCCACGGGTAACTGCGGGACGAAAGCTAGTATATTATAAAGCAACGCAAAGAAGAGTGAATGCCTCTGTAGAAAGTTTAATGGAAAAAAATATAAACTGCCGGCTGACTGGCTACTTATTAGTACAGTACAGGGCTATTTTTAACCGACTTCAAAAAAAAAAAGGAGGTTCTCAATTCGGTTGTACTTTTTTTTTTTATGTTTGTTACCTCATAACTCCGTCATTTATGAACAGATTTGGAAAATTCTTTTTTGTCTGGAAGGGTACACTTCCCGTTTGGTCCCATTGTCATCAGATCAGGATTTGATTACTTCTTATTGTACTTTGAAGTCGGTTTAAGTTTTTTGTAAAACAGTCCAATTATTAATGACTAGCAAAACTTTTTGAAATTACGTTTAAAGTTACGCCAACGCAATTCATTTCTTATGCTATTCATCAATTCCACATCTTTTAATGAATTCAATTGTATATAATGAGTAACTATTTAACCAAAACATATTGGAATCACTTAGGATCTGCCGAGAATTCTAAAACATGAATTGCGTAGCAATATTGCTTTAGCTTCCTTTTTAGCCCCCAACCGAACACGTTATAGGTGTTCCAAGTGGGAAAGAACAGAGTAGTCAGTATTGAAGACATGGGGAGAAAGTATATTATTATGTGGTTTTTTTCTTTTTAATTCTTTTCATTTTACAAAGCATAATCCATATTTTACAATTGTCTTCAGCAAATTAATCGATTTAGGCGGTGTTGAATCTGAAAGTGATTATGCATACACCGGTGTGAATGGCCAATGTGCATTTGATAAGTCTAAAGTGCGAGCTACATTAACTGGCTGCACTCACTATTCTCTGAGCGATGAAGACAAGGTCAAAGAACTATTGTACACAACAGGACCACTTTCTATCGGTAAGTTAAGACATATAATAAATATAAATAAATAAATATCCTGGGACATTCCTCAGACACGGTCATCTGATCCCAAACTAAGCAGAGCTTGTACTATGGAAACCAGATAACTGATATAATACATATACTACTTTTTGTTTGTAAATATATACTTAATATACATAATTACACCCAGACTCAGGACATGTTATGACACATGTTCATGCACACAAATGCATGTCCTGTGTGGGAATCGAACCCACGACCTGCGGCAGGATATGCCTATCGATAGGATAGGCTGTCTTAACCAGAATCTTAACCAACCACGCCAGCTGGCCCGTCATTATTTGAACTTGAATGTATCTTATGAATAATATAACTTAATATAAAATATTATACAATACAATAATATAAAAAAAATGAATATAACTTATTTGAACCTAATTATTATACAGAAAGCTATAATCTGCATAAGCTTTCGGTAAAGAAAAATAATTATGTTAAATAAGTAGGTATTTACAGTACCAGCCTAGATGGCTACCATCCACATTTCATCAAAACCGATTCATGATTGACATGATATTGCGTTATATCACATTTTAAGCGCTCGTGGTGTAAAATGATTATTATCATGAATAGCCGTTCTTAATCGATCGGCAAAGTTAAGCTACCACCGTCGTGGTATGGGTGACCGCCTAGTGGTATTTCAAATCGAGCGTAGCCTTGCTTGGGAAGGCACGTAAAGCCGTTGGTCCCGGTTATCACTTAATTGTGATAGTCGTTAAGCTAGTTGAAGGTCTTCTAGGCGGCTTGAAAATTCCAACAGTAGTTTGACCACTAGCCTACTTCCACCGATCCGCAGTGGGCACGCGTGGTGGAGTATCTGCCCATTCCCTTTCACCCTAATTGGTGAAAAGGAGGCCTATGCTCAGCAGTGGGACATTATAAGCCGATGATGATGATCACATTTTAAAGTAAACTTCAATAATGATCATGTTCATACTCTACGGTTTAAATACCCCCTTACTCATAAAACGTTATTTAACTAATATACTGTTTAAAGGGTCATGTAAATAACGTCGCTCTATTGTCATTGTCAAATAATGTGTCATTATTTACGTGACCATTTAATCAGTATATTAGTTAAATAGCGCTTTATGAGTAAGGGGGCTTGTACCTACCCTTTATGCTGTGAAGAGTGCAATGAAGTATAATAGCTATTTACTTTGACTTTTTCTTTCTGTGTATTTTCAGCTTTGACTGGAGATCACTTTAAAGAATATACCGGAGGTATATTGCCTGCATCGCTTTGTTCAGGCGGACCCATAAACCATGCGGTACTTTTAATTGGATATGGAACCGGTATAAATATATATTTTTTTGTTTAATTTATGCTAAGATTTTTGATAATGAACTTGAGAATAAAAAAATATAGTTACTTTTTATAGCGTAAAGGAAGTTCAACTCCTCAGAAGACAAAAACAAATCGTGGGTGGGGCAGGAAGCTAATCCAATATATTTTTTATCTTTCAAGAAAATAGGTTTTCCAGTACCAGCCTATTCATTATAGTATGATACTAATACTACTAATACACATAGGTTTCACTCATATCATTGATAAAAGAACAGTAGTTCTTTTTTTCAATTACAAGAACACTTTAGCAAAAACCTACTTCAAAAAAAGGGAGGAGGTTCTCAATTCGGTTGTTTTTTTTTATGTTTGTTACCTAATAACTCCGTCATTTATTAACCGATTTGGAGAGTTATTTTTTTGTCTGGAAGGGTACACTTCCCGGTTGGGCCCATTGTCATCAGGATTTGATTACTTCTTAGTGTTTTTAGAAGTCGGTTTAAGTTTTTTTTGTAAAACAGTCCAATTATTTGCTAATGTTTTTCTACCTTAAATCTCACGGATACTTTTCCGTTTCAGATAATGACTCACCATATTGGATTATAAAGAACTCATATGGTCCTTCGTGGGGTGAACAAGGATATGTCCGAATTCAGAGAGGAGTCAACATGTGCAGTTTCATGGATCTAGGGTTTTCTACTTCTATCGTTGCCTAGTCTGAATTAAACATTACTTATTAACTAAATTATCCTTAATAAAGTTTCGTTCATTCAATATTAGAATTTATTTCTACTTCCCCATGATAGTTTGCTTCTAATAGAATTTGAGCAAGTGGGTATAGCGAAGTAAGTAGATCTTTGTCGCAAATAGAAGAGGAACAATAAAAATAAATACGGATTGCGCATTGGTCTCATAAGTCGATTTTAAATGATAGTCGTTATAATTTTGTATCTTTTGCTCATAGAACCAAGGAATAGATTTGTCTAACTAAGCGACTCTTTTGAGAGTAATTAAATAATTGAACTAATCATAAAAATATAGGATTCGGGTTTCTCAAATTTTAGAATAGACCAGACCAGACCAGACCAGACCAGAACAGAATATCATTTTATTTGACAGTAAAACAATCAAATTAATACATACTTAAACTAAATTATAAATAATTTATTATACTGCCAAAGATGGGTAACCGCTCAGCAATATTGTTGTGGTATTAAGATTTTATTTATTTTATTTTATTTAAGCCACAACGCTGACTTTCAGCGGCAACCTTAGTTGACGTTTGGACGGGGAGTAAACCGATGGTCCGACCAAATATAGGCGATCACTGGACTCTCCGTAACTACTGCCCTGAAAAAATTAAGAAAGTTGCGAGGGTAGGGTGGGGTAGGGTAGGGGTAGGGGTAGGATAGGGTATTAACGTAGGATAGTAGGGTAGGGTAGATTAGGGTAGGTTAGGGTATAGGTTAGTAGGACACCACGCGAACGAAGTCGTGCCGGGCAGTTAGTATGCTATAAATTAAAGATGTTAAACTCGTTTATAATTAAACTAGCTATCCTCCGCGGTTTCACCCGCGTTCCCGGGATAAAAAAATAGCCTATGTCCTCTATCCCATAGTCTATCTGCATGCCAAATTTCATGATGATCCATCGAGTAGTTGAGGCGTGAAGGCGTAACAAATAAACAAAATCACTTTCGCATTTATTAAATTATAATATTTTTTTACACCTTGGGTTACATTATTGGAGTTTTAGTTAGGATCCCAAATTTTTTTGAAAATATTATATAGTCTATGTCGACCGGAGATAGTGTAGCTTCCCAACAGTTTTCAGAAATTTTCAAATCGGTTCTGTCGTTTCGGAGCATATATTCAATGCAAACAAAAAAACAATCAAATCTTTCCTCTTTACAATATTACATTAGTATAGATAACCAATATACTTATGTACCTAAACCAAAATACTTATTGTTACCTAAATAATATATAACGATGTTCCTAAGTAGCAGTTTTATCGATTTCTTCACAAACAAATTTAGTTATGCGGTCCGGTTTTTCTCTACAGTTGGGCCCAAACCAAGAAATCATACGCCATGAAGGTCGGAACCCTCGCTGCGCGAGTCTGATTCAGACTCTTGGCCAGTTTTTAGGGTTCCGTACCCGAAGGTTGCCAAACGGGAGCGTATTACTAAGACTCCGCTGTCCGTCCGTTTGTTCGTCCGTCTGTCTGTCAATGAGCTGTATCTCATGAACAGTAACAGGTATTCAGCTGAAATTTTCAGAGAATATGTATTTCTATCGCCGCTATATCAACTAATGATAATAATGCAATAAAATTTAAGGGGGCGCCCATACAAAAAACGTATTTTTTTTGGTATTTTGTTTTCATAGCACAATAAGTTCGTTAATATTGTACGGAACCCACCATTTGCGAGTCCGACTCACACTTCGCCGGTTTTTTAGTTATGGCGGCAGTATAGGTGTATTTTAGAATTACTTATCTTCTGTTTTATAATAAAACACATTGGGATCGATACTGTGACGAATTGAAATCGCCTCGTAGGTAATGGTTATAGTGTGGTTATGTGTGGTATTTTTAATAAAGGAAATACCATCGAATTGAAACTTGTTTATTTAACTGTAATATACCTTATAATAATATGTTAATTGTATATTTTTATATGATTTTTAGACCGTAAGAGACTCAGGCCATTATTGCGTTGGCAGCTCCAAATGCTGTTATGTTACAGGCATTTTCATTTCTTTGCAATTTAAAATAGCCATTTATTCCAAATGATTTACTCCAGGAGTTTTTAATAAGCCAGTAAGGTACGCCATTATCTGAAAAAAAATTATATTTTCAATTAGGCATGGATAGCTAAATCCGAAAGTATACCAAAAAAAAATTGTATATACATATTTTGGTAATTTTGTAAAAAAAAACTACTTTAATTTAATATAATAAATTATACCTACTGAGATTTTATAAAATATGTTCAACTATATAAATAAAAAATATAGCCTATTATTATACCATTCGATAGTGTCGCTTATAAGGATCAAATTTTGGGGTTAAATGGAAAACCAAAGTACAGTAACCGGCATGATTCGTGAGCAAAAATTGACACCTGCGCAGTAGTTAATTTTTCGGTCTGTTTGTCGGAATGAAGAAGGGGAGAGCGCCGAGCTGCACACGATTGGTTCGTCAGTCGATGCTCGTGTGTCATTTGGCAACTGTGATTGGGCCGAAAGTATACATGCGCGAGCTTGCCCTACTACTGCCTATCTGTGCTCACGACTCGTGCCTGATACTGTAACTATTGATATTTCGGGAAGAATCCACAGATTTTTTAACGTAATACTAACAAGTGGGTCTCAGTTTTAGAATAAACTATTATTATTAGTCAAACTGTGTATTACTTTTTGGTGTGATGCTGATGCATTTAAATATTTTTTGACTTAAGTTACAAGTATACGATATTCGTAACTGTCATATATTTATAGTACCCACGTGCTATATAAAGCCGCACTTATTACACACTTGTTCGTGTAATAATAGACTACTTAGCTCAAGGAGAAGCGCGTAATAAGAGCTGGTTTATGTCACGCAGTGCAATAAAATAAAGCTTACCTTCTCCAAATCCAACCAAAAGAACTCCATGATCGGGATTTTCCGCCGGGCAATCTTTTACATTCATTATACCACTTTTGTAATGTTGAAGAGGAAACGCGTACATAGCTAATTGTAAAAACAGACAAATAAATTACGATTATATTTTAAGTACATACTTTTATTGGTAGGCCTATGTTTGACCGCAATCTGTCGTCATCTCTTTTAAGAGGTAGAGCACGGCATTTCTCAAAGCGCAGCTCGAATGGGGATTACCTCTAGCTTATAGAATACTGCAGCTAAGTAAAAATGTTGTATTCCTGCGTGTGAGCAAGGTTGCCAGACCTCATTGGGGATGGGGAACGGGTTGGTAAGCGTTCATAAGGCTGTGGTAACTGCTTTCCGCCAGACGGGCCGTATGCTTGTTTGCACCAAGGGAATTAAGCAGTGTCTTTCGTCACGGGCGGCATATTGAACCCTGAGCGTAACGAGGGAAACCAGAGTTATCTTCCGAGCGTAACGAGGGATTTAAAACCTAAATCCCGAGCGAAGCGAGAGAGTTAAGTAGAGTTCTGAGTGAAGCGAGGGGTTCAAGTCGCCCAAGACGAAGACAAGCTTTGTTCTCGAGGTGAATACTTAGTTTTTCATATACCCTCTGTGAGACAACCAAACACCGTCACATTTCAAATTTTTTACAATCGCGCCTTTCTTCTGTTTTATATTTTGTGTTCTACTTACTCGTGGTGGCCAGTTCGATTTTCGATCAATTAACATTTTTTTTCGTCAACGGCAACTAAAAACTATGAAATTAGAACTCTTTGGTCGAACTGTATACTTAGAAAAATATTGTAAAAGTTTTCATATGAATTATTTAGTTGAAATTCCATATTCAAATCATATTATGCACCAGAGGGTCATAATGAACTTCAGTAGAGTATTATTGTTCGGCTAGACTCCACACGGCTCTAATGACTTACTTACGTTAGGTTTGCATGTCGTAATAATTATGTTGTCGTCGAGCAGGTGGAGTGAAAAATTACAAAAAAAAAAGAAAAAATAATCATTTCAACTTTTTTTTTTCTTTTTTTTTTTATTATGTATAGGCCTGTGTTTGACCACAATCTCACCATGGTAAGTGATGATGTGGCCGAAGGTGGTAAGCACACAAAGCCTAGAAGGAACTGGCTCTCAAGTGCAGCTGTCGGAACACACCGATAGGTTTCCTCACGATGTTTTCCTTCACCGAAAGCTCAAGCTCATTGTAGGATTCGAACCCGGGACCTTCGTCTCGGTATCCGACGTCACTACCACTGAGCTATCATCGCCTTAAATATCATTTGCACTCAGTCCACAACAGATGTAAATGGCTTGCGACGAAAGATTTGATTCTCGGGTCACACCAAATATGCTAGTCAACTAAATATCGAAGCGACTTAAAGGTAATCTTACCAATAGAGAGAGGACCAACAGTGAACAATATTTTCCTTAAGTTTTCCTCCTTAGTAAATGTATAGCGATCGCAATCTTTCAGTAAGGCGACCACTTCTTGTTTCTTAAAATCACATTTGTCCATATGTGCCGTATATGGATAGCTTTGCTCTGACATAACACCACCAAGTTTTATCAATTGTCTAAAAAAGAAATCAGTATTAAGACTAGGTATTAGAAAATATATTTTTCAACACACTCGTAAACAGACAATTATTGCAAAATTGAAGTCTATTTTTTTCCTCGCAAATGTGTTGAAAAATTTCGTATGACACTCGTGTGCATTGATTTATTACACTCTCGGCTCCCTTATCGCGCCTCCCTTAATACCGCCTCGAGTATTAATAATCAAATTTGCACACATGTATCATATTGTTACTATTATTTGGGAAAATTCTCAGACCAAGAAACAATTAAAGACGGAACGGTCTGTGTTCTTAAGTGACGCAAGTAATAGGAAGCCCGCGTTCTTGTATACATGGCCTCACACACACATATACACCATAGGAAGCCGATTGTCATTCCGTATTGAGACGTTGTCAGTGACAATAAGGCTCAGTACCATTTGTGCCTGTTTGGGCCAGTACTGATTTTACTCACGGACACGTAGGAAATTTTCGGCTTCACTTTCTTATAAGGTGACACTCCGTCTTGATTTTTTATGTCTATGGGAAAATTAGTGAAGATCTCAAATAGTGACGGTGGAGTGATAGCATAATAATTACATTACCTCATTGCTACATCCATTAAACCTCCATAACATCCCTGATCCACCTGATCACAAGCCACCAACTCTTGCTCTGAAAGCGAGACAAGCTTGCCATGTTTGATGGCATATTGACTCTCCACATTACCTGAAAACATAAATGTTGTTAAAACGACACAAAAGATAACAACCCTTGTGGTGAATCTAAACGTATTCGTTTTCTTCTCGGCAATTCTATTTTTATTGAGTGAGTTATCAATTTTATATTGTTTAACATAATGTGCGTCCATGCTACGCGAAGCGAACGAACAGGATTCGTTCGTTGATTGCGATTTCGAGCGTGGCGAGTGCAATGCGAATCCCTGTGTTCGTGAAAAAACTGACAATCGGGCGGAGCACAGTAGAGCACGCTACAATGCTCGTTCCAGGCTCGCAAGCCCGTCCACGCTACGCGAATCGTGCTGGCAGTGTGCTCGTTCGTGGCTCGGCTCGTGCTCGGTTCGCCAACGGACGCACCATAAGAAACGATTTGTCCTATCTAAATCTCCTAGAAGCAATCTTTTAAATTCAGAGGTTAATAATTATGTGGTTAAAAGGTCAAATTTTCTATGTGATTAAAACTTACCTATAGTACTAAAAGCCCAACAAGATCCGCATTTTTGCTGGTTTTTAACTTCAGTGACTACGTTTTTGGATCGCCAGTCAAATTCGGTTGGTGGATTTACAGAAATAGGTTTATCACCATTTAGCATATTACACGAGCCGCTATCGTAGTTTGATCCCAAATTGTTATACAATTGAAACTCTTCCTGAGTCAAATCGGTAAATTGTGTTATTCCTGAAATTGTTAAGGATGGTTTAAAAACATAAAGTATATAGGATGTCTGGTAATTAGTAAACGATACTTAGACACATGAATGACTCATGATAATAAACAACTTTCACAAAGAAACAAATAGGGATCATCATCTGCCTGCCCTGTTCCCAATCAATTGGAGTCGGCGCAATATGTACGCTTCTTCCATTCATCTCTTCTATCCGTCATACTAGTATCCACTCCTTTCTTACCCATATCATCTTTCACACAATCCATCCATCTCTTTTTCGGTCTTCCTCTTCCCGTATATCCATCCACTTTCATATTCATAACTTTTTTAGTGACGTGGCTTTCATTTCTCCTCATAACATGTCCATACCATGATAAACGGTTCCCTCTCAACTTTTCAGTCACTGGCGCTACTTTCAGGCTTCCCCTTATGTACTCATTTCTTATCTTATCCATTCTTGTCACTCCACACATCCATCTCAACATCCTCATCTCAGCTGCATGCAATCGTCTTTCATCCGTCATCGTCAAAGAAACAAATAGGGATAAATAACTAAATTAAATAAAAGCTGATTTATTATTATTCTTGTTAGGTACTAAATATTATTGCTTATGTGTTAAGTAAATAAAAAAAATGTTTCTTTGGGAAAGTTGTTTGTTATCATGAGCACAATCTTGTGTCTTAGTATCGTTTACTAATTACCAGTAACCCTATACATTATTAGAAATCATCAAAATTCTTACAAGAGCAAACGTAGTTATGCGAACCGGTTTTTATTTTATTTTAGCTACAATTATGGACAAAACCAAGGATACATCCAAGGAAGTTCCGAACCCTTGAATCCTCGGTGCGTGAGTCAGAAACTTACTTATTTTAAAGTAAAAAACCAATAGGTACAGGATCATATCCTTATTTTTGACCGTAAGTATTCAAATTAGCAAGTCGTTACTGAGTCTTTTGTACAACTTACCATATACAGCATGATCGCTGTTTGCATTTAGTTGGTTAATATCCTTTAAATTCTGTTTGAAAATTTCGAATCTCACTTGTTTTTCCTTTTCTGTAGCGTACTGTTTGTTGTGCTGTTGAATGAATCCTTCGAAATGCTCATCAGCTGATTCGAGATCGTAATACTGTTTTTCAGCTTGAGGCATGGCCGCAGCCAGCACTCCCATACACAATAGTACAACGATAGACCACATTGTAATTACAGTTGTACTAACAATCGTACACTGCACTTTTATTCCAATTTTAGAAATTTCAAGAATTTTCAAAGCCGTTTTATCAACGGACATATTTGTTATTGTAAAGTTGATTTATTGTTATTTCATGGAATGCAATGTTGCTTTGACGAACGAAATTCCATTTCCAGTGAAAAATGTAATTACAGCGCAAGTAAGATAAGTCAGGTATGCTGTAAATGGAATGTATTGAAGGTCTTGTATAAGTCGATACCTACCACGTACATAGATCTAAAGTATCGTGAATATTTTGAGTAGTTAGTTAAAGACCTTTCTTCAAACTGTATACGGTTGCTTTTAATTTTCAGTTAGCGAATTTATTTTTAGTACCTATTATAACCTTTTCTGAAAAGTTACTGAGCGTGACGAGACTTAATAATTTTGTTTGTGTTTGATCATAGGTCAAATACAAAATTCTCTAGATAAGTTAGTAGGTTGTTTTAAGACAGGTAGAGCATAGCGTTTATTCGCTCAAAGAGCAGTTCTACTGGGGAAGTACCTCCACCTTACAGAATACCGCAGCCAAATAACATTATGTTGGGTAAAGTTGTGTTCCTGCGCGTGAGTAAGGTCGCCACAGCTCATTGGGGAGGGGGGAAAGGTCGGTAACGCGTGAGCGATGCTTCGTGTGTTGCAAGCGTCCATACGGCCACGGTAACCGCATACCATCAGGCGGGCCGTATACTTGTTTACCGACTTAGTCGTATAAAAAAAAAAAACATAATTATTCAGACTTTCGATTCCAAAGTGATACAATTTCACATCATTAAAATATCTAAATTCTATAGCGCTTAAATAATTTACCGTTTTTCGACATATATTTACGCAATTTTCTTTAGTATTGATCAACAGAACAATCACAGTATTAACATAACCAAACTACTATATTGATATATTCTAATGCGAAAAAAATGCACTATTATTAAATGTTTATATCAAAATCATTTTTCAACACAACGCTAGTGTTGCCATGATCACTTTTGTCATTGAAAGCTTCACTCTCACGAGCGAATAATTGGACGCAGCGGGTAGGTACTGGCTAATCCCTGTCTCGATTCCGGTACAATATTGTGCTCATCTCATGTGTGCACCAGCTTTTGTGGTTGGTTTAATCAATTAATTTTATCGTGTGGACTGTAATAAGGATGAAGCGCATGACTTGTTCTACATACAGTCGTATTGAAGTGGCACTCATTCAGTGGGTATTTCGTGTATCATTGTTACCGGCTTTATTTGAGCTGAATGTATTTTGTTTTGCTATTCAATTTAGTTTTATTTGTGGGTCTGAACGTATGTATTTGTTTTTGAATACTGATTTGTTATTATACTTTATTTTATATTATCGACTCTCTCTCAGCCCTCCCAACTTCTCCTGGGGATTGCAATAGAATACCATGGAAGTGTTCTTGATGATGGCGAAACCTCATCAAAATCTATTAGGTATAATAACTAAGCAAACAAACGAACTAACAGAAGTAACAACTTTGCTAAATATTGATCTGTTTTTTTGTAAAAGCATTTTTTTTAAAACAAGAAGCAATTGTCGGCACCCCAAAGCAGACCTAACTGTTCCCCACTAAGCTCCAAGGATAGATAATCCGACCTAAGACGAACACAACAATACAAAGTTTACACTTCAGTTGATACAAAAAAAGCTGGAAAGAATCCTCCTCCAGTTGTTAATGAAACTTTTAACAAAACAGATAATCCCGGTGCCTTCGTGTCTGCCAATGCTCTCGTGTGAATGGATACCTACGTTCTATTACTTATTGAAATTAAATTTTGAGCTACTGAAGTAGATAAGTCAATTGTCGGTTTCAAAGCAAAAGGATATTTAATGAATGAAGAATTTGAAACTCCAAGTGATATAGAAATTTATAAAATGAATGAAGTTAAAACGGAACTGGACGAGTTACAAGTAGTTTTAAGAGTATTGTGAAAGAGTTAAGTGTTGGTAATGTCATTTTGATAATGCTACTTCCGTTCCCTATTAGGCGATAATTGTATCTTATAGATACACGGAATCCTTATGAGTATGTGATTCAAGTATTCTAGGAAAATGTCTTTTGTCTAATGTTCTACACACCAGATGTCGCTAGTCAGGACTGCGACAAGATTATCTACTACAATAATATTACAAATTGTACTATTCTTTGTTAAAATGTGCAGATTATTCTATATCTAATAATATAATAAATAAAATTATTAAAAGAAACAAAAAACCCGACTGCATAAAACAAATATTAACTGAAAAGAGAAAAACAAGCTTTTTAATCTATAGAATTTGGAATATAACTTGAATGTTATAAGGTCTTGCAGTCGGGGACAAACCAATAACCTAAGTATGTGTTTTTTTTTTAAATATTTGTTTATCCCCGACTGCAATACATACATACATGCATACATACACTCGAAAAACATAACCCTTCTTCCGGGTCAGTCGGGTAACTAATAGTTATTGAATTGATTAATGAAAATAATAATAATCATCATTATTTACTATTGAATTCAGCAATACTGCATCTGGCTTCCACAGTACAACCTCTTCTTAGTTTTGCATCAGATAGCCGTGTATACAGAAAGTCCCAGGATATTTATTTTATATATTAATTTTCTTTTTAATTCGGCTTACAAACCATTACCATTGCATACCAATAAACTTAGAGAAGCACTAAATATACCGACAGGAAGCAAGAACTTGAAATTTAAGATCGTACATCAGATAGCGTTCCAAGACTCCCAAAACGAATACATAATTGTGAATGAACTTACAAATGCCGTGTACAAAGCAGGGATTACCAAGTAAGCTACGTCTTAAGCACTGGACAAACATGAATGAAACATTTATCAATGGACGCTGAAACGAAGCGGCGTTTTCTTAAGCCTAAAGCTGCAGTTGTAAATATTTGTGAATGAAAACTATAGGGATGTTTAAATAAAGTAACTAATTGTAAAAAAATACAAGAGAAGATTATCATTGCGGTCCCAGAGAGCTCTCTTATCAGGATGTACGTAAGAATTGGCTCTATTCAGATGAAAGATTTACTACATCTGCTCACTTGGAATGAACTAAATTAGAATAAAGAACTATTTCTTTCTGAAACGTTGTTAAGCAGCGAGAAAGGGGTTCCCATTTTCATGACCATATAGCAGACTTTTTTTTTCAATTAAATCTTTTGTCTATTTCGTTAATGTAGATGAATAGAAACATCTTGCAGATAACATATTTTTATCTAAAATTGAACAGCTTTTGTGCAATTGAATTTCTATTCGAGTAAAAACCGCTAATTCTTCACACAATTAAATTCTTCATCACCACTTGATTTCCGGTTAAATGTGTAACGTCTAAATTGTGCAAAATCCGGGAAATTGACCGGATGGTCTGCCAATCTTTCCTTTAAAGCTTATGCTATTTAAAATAGAGTTCAAAATAGAATAGCGATTTTTAGATGTGAAAGGAGAATGAGGTGCCAACAATCAAAATTGTAACAGCCTGATGAATGGCGAACAATTCTAAATATAAAAGTTTTATGAAACCAATACTGTATGGCATTGTTTGGGTCCGGATGTGTCGTGCCGCGCCAAGTTTGCGTTGTTTGGCTGAAATACCGAAGATATATGAAAGGCATGTGGGGACAGTTTCGGATTGCAATAAATTTTAGGCGTAGGTGGAACAGGGATAAGATTGAGAAGTTTTCGTGATGCAAAATAATATTATCGATTTCATTTGACGCTTGTTGTAAACATTAGCCTTTCATTTTACCGAAAAATCATTTTTCATTTTATGGAAAATGTATTTTCATGTATTGTTTTGTATGAGTTTGGTTGGGTCGAAGATTAGTTTTGTCTTATATGATTCTCTTGATTTAGATTTTGTTAATTTATTTCACTTTCGCCTGAAATATTATTTATTTAAGACATACCTTTTTTGAATTTACATACAACTAACCTAACCTGACCACAGTGGGGGGCATTATAAATATTTTTATGCACACAAAATTTTCTCTTATGTAGAAATTGAAGGTAGGACTTGTCGTAGCAGTCAAGGTATATCCTGCACGCCAACCGGTCCATCAGTTTCCTCTGTCCGTCACCGTCGTTATTGAAACAATTTTGTTAAACTTAGGACTTGCTTTTAAATATCGATCTTGATAATATGGTGCATCCATGCTACGCGAAGTGAGCACCAGCTGAGCCTCGAACGAACAGGATTCGTTCGTTGCTTGCGATTTCAAGCGTGGACGAACTAAACGAGCCTTCAACGAGCCTACAACGAGCGCGATGCGAATCCCTGTGTTCGTGAAAAAACTGAAAATCGGGCGGAGCGCAGTCGAGCACGCTACGAATGCTCGTTCGAGGCTCGCAAGCCCGTCCATGCTACGCGAATCATAGTCGCCGCAGTGTGCTCGTTCGTGGCTCGGCTCGTGCTCGGTTCGCCTAGCATGGACGCACCATTAGGAAACATAGGATTTAATTTTATAAAGCTTTGCCATTAATAGACTCACCGAAAAATGTTACAAACATTAACGACTCAATGCATTCGCTGTCCGATGCGGAAGACATCTATAATTTCATAATATTAAAATGTTTCTCATTGATAGAACCCAACAAACGCACGAACAATCGCTACAATAGGTATAGGTAACAATGACAACTAGCAAACATGTGATACCCCAGAACCTCCATGAAAAACGGCGTAAGTGCTATTTTGTAAAAAATTAAAAACTATTTTGAGTCTCTTTTTTAAAGTTCAATTTCGTTTGAATTTTTTTATAGTTCCACGATATTTTAGAGATACGTAGGTGGTTATTGTAAGTTAGCAAAGTACTATTGTGCCAAATAAAAGAGTAGCTAAGGATGGGCGCATTGTTGTCCATTGTGGCGGGTGTGTGTGGACAATGGACCTGATCACGTTTAGAAATTTTTGGACAATCTTCGTTTTTGCAACGGGTTGCACCTTTATACGCAGGGGTGGACTGAGGCTCACTGAATAATTTATTTATGAATTTTTCCTATCATCAATATGTGGGTGTACTACTTTCCAAATTTTGAATTTTGAATTTGAATTTTGGGGATAATGTATCTTCCTATTAGTGAAATAATTTTTGAATCCGACTGGTAGTTCCTGAGATTAGCCCGTTTAAACAACCAAACAAACAACCAAAAAACTCTTCTGCTTTATTATATTAGTGTAGATTAATTTCATGAACCTACATTTCAGAAAAAATATTATACATTATACATACCTATATAACATTCGCCTCGGATAATATAATTATTATTTGGAGTGGGTACGAAAAATTAAAATCCAAATAACCATAGTTATGCCTACTTTCAGACTAACACATTAAAAAGTTAATTTCAGAATTTTCTACGCAAAAGAAGCCGTAGTAACATTCATTGTATTATGATTAAGAAAAACTAGATGCCAAGCAAAAAAATTTAAAAAGTGAGAAAGTCACGTTTTTATAAAAGTTGCCATTTTATTTGTTTTAAAAATAAAATTGAGTTTCGAAAAAGGTAAAGTATTCCATTATAAACTTAAAACAATAGTGACCCAAAAATTTGCAACTAAATTTTAGGGGCAGTTTATGTAGGTACTTCTAAAAGTAATGTACGCTTTACAAACTTTACTCGTAGCTGTAAAACTTTTCGACAAAAACTTCTTAATAAAGCGCGACGTTTTTAACGTTTATATAACAAATGTTCCAATAAAAATCAAATTAATACAAGTTAAAATCACAATAATAGAATCGTTAGGAAATTGCGAAAAAACTAGTATTCCAAAATAACAAAGTTTTCTCATAAATCCACTTAAATTAGCTTTAAATTGTAGTAAAAAGTTTTAATAGCCTGTCTGAATGCGTCCCTGTACAAATTAGTACCAGTAACAGGGTGGTATATTTCCCGAAACTACTTGTCACATGACAATGAGACGATTCGAGCGAAACGACGATCCACCGCCGACGCAGCGGGAGCGGGACAAAACGGGGGCAGAGATGCGCAAAATATACATCTAGAGTACGAACTATATCTATAGACATTGAAGATCAATGAGAATACAAGAAAGAGCGAAAATTTAGATGAATAAAATATTATCGAATTCAAAAATACGCTGTTTATCTACGCTTACTTAGATGAAAATGTAAAAAAATATATGACTAAGTCGGCAAATAAGCATGACACCCGGCTGGTGGTAAGCGGTTACCGTATGGACGCTAATGATGCCACGGATGCTGCATCATAAGAGGCGCTTGCGGCACCAAAGGCGTCACCTACACATCACCAACCTTTCCCCCTCACCAATTACTAGGCTAATCACTGTTATTAGGCGACCTTACTCACGCGCAGTAACAACATCTGGGGGCACGGCAGTGCCGCCAAGACAGCCAAGCGAAGCGCAAGGGCACTACCTACCTTTTCTCGAAGCGCTTCGTTGTTTTTTTGAACCCTCATAACTCGGGTTTGGATTATACCAGATAAACAAAATTCTCGGGACATGATGTCAATAGTGAACTTATTACTTATATTAAGTTTCAATAACATAGCTCTTATATTTTAAATTTTATTTATATCTAATAAACCCCGATTTCGTCACTGACACACTGATGATCATCAAAACTCTTAGGGTACTTCCTGAAGTCATAGAAAGCTGAAATTTAGTATGTAAGCTTGTATTAAAACACAATCAACAAAAAAATTATAAAACTTGGAAATTTCAAACATAAAACAAAAAAACCTTACAAAAAGAAGTGAAAACCCACCAAAACATTTTTATGTAAAATGTTGCCATTTCTCGTAGCTCGTACTGTTGAGTTTGTGAATTAAGGGCTTGTAGAGCTATAAGCTTGGCTCTACATGAGATCTGATAACTTTTTGACAGTGTGAGCCATATGTCTTGGCAACATTTTACATAAAAATGTTTTTGGTGGGATTGTTATTTCGCTGTGATATTCTACAACGTGGTGGTACTTCCCTAGTTAAGCTGCACTTTTAGCAAAAATCTATACTCTAAATATGTATTGTACAGTGACGGAATGAAAAGATTCGTCAGTTTTCAACTTGATTCGTTCAACATGTTTTGATGAACTAAAACGTTCTTGTTGCTATATAATAAACTTATAAAAAAATAGATTTTTGCAATCTGGTGCAAGCGAAAACTGACTCTAAGGTGACGAACCATTTCAGGCCGTCACTGCACATATATATAAAAGTGACTTTGGTCTCTTACTGCAAAGGCACAACCATGGTATGGCAAGCAAGGGACAGTTTTCTTATTTCCCAGAAATTAGTAAATCAAAATCGTCTAAAGACATTTCACCCACGGCCATCTGAACCAGATACTGATATCTTCATCATCATCATCGGCCTATAATATTCCACTGGAGCACAGGCTTCCTGTCACAAATGAGGGTGAAAGGTGCCCACTACGAATCGGTTAAGGTAGGCTAATGGTCAACTGTTGGAGTTTTCAAGCCGCCTAGTAGACCGCCAACTAGCTTAACAACTATGACAATTAAGTAATAACCGGGACCAACGGCTTTACGTGCCTTCCGAAGTACGGAAACGCTCGATTTGAAATACCACTTAACGGTCACACATACAGGTACCGACCGCGACGGTGGTAGCTGCTACACCACGAGCGCTTCAATACCACTGTAGTTACAGTACGATAAGTACTCAGCGTTGCCAGACCTCCTGATTTACCAGGAGATTTCCTGGTTTGTTTGAGATTCTCCTGATCTACTGATTTTATTAATAAATCTCCTGATATTTGTGTTTTGAAATAAATGCATACACCTACGTACGTACATAAGTCTACAGTGTATGAACTATACGTGAAAAGGAACGTATGAGTCTTAAGACTACTACTAATTTCTAATAAAATAAGTTTATGGAATAAACACTCTATATCATACTCTAACCCAATTCAATAAGTGTGATATTGCAATAAGCCTTTATTTTTCAACAATTCTTTAACATCGTGTTGATTATTGCGCATGCGTAAGGGAAAGAACCTATAGCCCAAGCCACGCGCCAAGGCTACGCGACTAAACTAAATAGGTAACTTTTATGGTACTATTTGATATGTTCTAAAAGACATTTAAATTTTGCATGTATAGCTGTCGTTTGACGTTTGTTCTTTTGTTATTGTTACGGTTTGGACAGTGGCGTGCATTCCATATAGGCAAATAAGCAATGCCTACCTCATAAGATTCAATTCAATAATATTTTGATTCAATTAAACTACATAATCACTTTAAATAAAAATTCTAACCTAACATTCAATACGAAATTTCAAACTTTGCCGCGCAGGCACTCGCGAGTTCGCCTCTCAAATTCACGGCAATTCACGCACACTAAAACGATTTCGGCATATTCATACACACACACACACTTCTTTAAGATAATACGACGAAAGCATAAATCACGCTTTTGCTATGCGTAGCATACTGACATTTGACATTCGCGATTTATGGACCAAAAGTAACCTTACCTTCTCTGTTGTAAGTAAAGTAACCCATCCAAATTAAAAAGACTACAGTTGCAATTACTTTACCAACATTAGAGCAACTCAAATATAACTTCGCAATTTATTTGTGTTTGTTTGTTTATGGTTTGGCTGGCATTGTATGCAATGTTGTTGTTATTTACTTATTGTGATTTTGCGAAGTGTATCTATGAAGTGTATTGTGTGTGAAATGAAGAAATTTTGTGGTGAAGATGCAAAATGTGTCGATAAATTATTCCTTTAGTCAGTTTTCGTATGTTGCTTGTACTTGCTGTAGACCAACTCCAAAACATTCATGGATTTAAAACAAAGGTAAAAATCTTAGATATTTTAACACAGAATATTATGTTTATTAAACACCTGGCTATCTGGGTGCTGTTATTCGAATCTATTATTCTGTTATTATGTATTTTGTTTGCTAATGAATCATACCAAATGTGTGTGGAATGATACGCTGACCTAAACAATTTTACGAATCGGGTCAAAAAACATAATCTATCTAGGAGGCATATTTAGGCGTGTATGGCCATGATTTCTTCTGCCTACCTAGTCCGAAAACCAATGCACGCCACTGGGTTTGGAGCGAGTGGAGACTAAAAAGACGTTTTACAATTAACTAGCTACTAATATAGTACTGTGTTGCAGGAATTTTAAGGACTAAAAATGTACTGAAAAATAAAAATTGTTTTGATTTTGAAATAAGCGATAAGATGACAACAAAAATGAATAGTTAAATGTATGAAAATAACCAATATTAATTATTGTTTATGAATATTGTATAATTAAATAAATATTTTATTGATTTCCTGATTTATCATATCGGTCTCCTGGTTTTTTTTCCATTATTTCCTGGATTTTGAAATTTTGGTCTGGCAACACTGTAAGTACTACTCACTAAATAAATACACATATACATATATAAATATATTTTCACACCCATTATTTTACCAGAATCAGAACAAACAGACATGTCCATCCATGTAGATTTATATGCATAAATATATTATTATATTCTTTACACCTTATTATTAATATCATTAACAATGAAAACAAACATCACTTTTACACAATTACAAGAGAAATGTATAATATTATCTTATTGTGTGTCAAAAACATTATCTGCATTGAAAATGCCATGTGTAACGCTTCGGGCGATTCTGATAGATTGGTGCAAGTGATAAGAAGTAGCGAGATGATGTACTTTGTCTGTGTTTCTTGCCGGTTGTTCTCAGCTGAAGGTTGACTTCATACCGGTGATAATCTAACTGACTGACTAATTAAAATTATTATTTTTTACATAGGAAACATCCTTATTATGAATCATATACTAGGGCCTGGGATATACCTAATTCATACATATGGCTAGGCCATATTTTCATGGACGGCCCTCGGATCTCAAATAAACCAGTTTTTTCCAAATCAAAATCAAAAAGTTATTTATTCAGTTTAGGCCCTGGTAGGCACTTATGAACGTTAAATTGGTACATACAGTTGAATTTACCACCGGTTCGGAATACACTTAAACTGAGAAGACTCCGGCAAGAAACTCAGCAACTCAGCAGCTGTTTTTGCATATATAGACCTTTGTTTGGAAGATGCTAAACACAAAACCTTGAACATAAGAAGCAAACATATACTTAACCCTTAATTGGTCGCGTGGGGTTTCGTACACACTAAAGCATGTTTCCAGAATTATATTTTTATTTAAATTGAATTTAGCATGCTTGTCCTCTAGCTTCCTAAATGCGTGTTACATTGACAAATCAGTTGTGAAAATGAAATTTTTATTTTATGAAGAGTTACTCTCATTCTTTGGACTATTTGTACGATGGGGTTGTTAAACACCCCACGTGACCATTTATGTAACTTTAAGGGACAATTAAGGGTTAAGACGCCTGGCGTCTACCGGTAGGTTGGCGTCCAAAAAGTATTGAAAAAGATAGATCATAATGATTTTTTGCCGTTTCCATTTGCGGGTAAATATACGTAGGTAATTTTGATGGCGACTAAAAGTCAGTTGAAAAAAAGCAATTGGACTAATTTGACAGGACTAAATTTCTTACATCCTTTTCTTATGTTTTTGATTAGAGAGAGATATATTGAAACAAAATTAGTTTAGTTGTAAACAGCAGAATCAGCACCATTATCTTACCAAATAGCCGCTACCGCTTATCGCTACGCTTCCCGCCTTTCTTGTATCATGGACCAACATTAGCGCCGGACAATAGTTTAAAGAACAATTTGCGTTCACAATGAAAAGTGGAAATGTTTTTTATTGTAATTATTACACCATATGTTTATATATTTGTTTCGCTAATTCTTGCCTGAGGTGATCTCTACCCTTTATCTTTTGATTCAAAAAAGGTACATCATTGTGTCTAAAATGTAATGGTGCGTCCATGCTACGCGAATCGAGCACGAGCCGAGCCACGAACGAACCTACAACGAGCACTAAGCGAATCCCTTTGTTCGTGAAAAAACTGACAGTCGCGCTCGTTCGAGGCTCGCAAGCCCGTCCAAGCTACGCGAATCGTACTCGCAGTGTGCTCGTTCGTGGCTCGGCTCGTGCTCGGTTCGCCAAGCATGGACGCACCATAAGATAATAATACGACTATGCGATAAATGAGTAAAAATCACCCAAGAATTTGTAATTACTAGTTAGGCATGGTGTTTTCCAATTTGCCATACAGCTTAAATCCCTGATTAATGATAAATCGATAGCTATATTATATCATAGAATATACAAATAATATTATGGAAATATTATTACTTATAAAATTATCAATATGAATGTATCAGAATCAAAATTCCCACAGCTAAAGGACGCGTCGTAAAATGATAAAAATTCCAAACAAATCTTCGTTTTTCCGTGCGATGTGACCTCGACGCAGCGTACCGCGGATTTAGTTTATAAATAACGCACAAATGAGTCTCGTTGGTCGCGGCGACTAATCCTGATTTACCGAGGTACCCGGGGAGCTCGCGTGGTGATATCGTGTACGGGAGCGTTTATATCGGACACGACAAAAATATTAATGGGAAAATTAATCAGGGAACGCGTTTTTATATGGCCACGAAGTTGTTTAGTATTGGAGTTCTATTTTTGAATGCCTTTTGCCAGAATAGATGTTTGTAGTCAGTGGTTTGAAGGAATTGGAGAAATCGACATAATTATCATGCAAAAAAAATTAATTGCTAGGGCCATCGAAATAGTATTACCCTAGAAAAGGGTGACAGCTGTAAAAACGGCCAAAGAAATAAGACCACGGTGTCGCTATTTCAGTTTCAGTAGATCCACGTTGAACGTAGAACATTCATTCATGAGTGACATAATTTTGTTTTATTGAGTTTCCAAGCGGCCACTTTCACGATGTTGTCTTGTACGTAACCCTTAATCTAGACAGAAGATAATATATCTTTGGCTAGAGCGGTTTCACAGCGCACTATAAACATGGCTCACTAATTGTTTACTGAAAATGAAGCTCTTTCAAAGTTATATTGATTTGGTTTTACTTAGAAATTTAGTACACATATTACCATATCAATATCAGTCTTTTAATCTAAAGAGACTAGTCAATCAAATTTTGTGATGGCCAAATGTATCAAACGTTCATTTTATAATTTTCAGCCCAGTAGTTACACACCACTACCTCTTTCAATGGTTGATTCACCCAGGCCTTCTTGCGTACATTTTTGTGAACCGATGTTCTAAACAATCTCTTCATACCAATGCAATCACATCCAAGTATACGCCCCATTCACGCTACCTGGAAAAGCTGAAGGATAACTGCATTGGTACAGTGATTAACTTTATCACAGAGCCAGTATGACTTACACTTTACATTGAGATTATAGCTCATGATATAGAATTAAATTTTCAATTTCTAAAGGTGTGTGCACATTAACATAAGGGCAACACTACACCCAAGTTCATGATGTCACAAGCTCGCTGAGTGAACTGCAGTTGCATGATAAATGTGACAGGAGCGGTTATTAACGTCGTGACTATAAATAATATCGACGTTCGAGTAAATATTTATTGAACTTTATATACTCTAGCCTATGATCGCGGCTCCACTCATATGGTTACTTTTGTCACTGATTTGCTACATTAAAACAGTTATCTTTAGTCACAACACAATGATTGAAGCCTATAGCTTTCTCAAAGACTCCCTTGGGTAACTGAAAACTGCATCAAGAACTGTGTTGTCGTTCTGCACACTAACAGACAGAGAGACGTTGCGTTTTATAATACGCAAAGATAACGATGTCTAGAAAGGTGTATTGTATAGCTTAAAGGTGCGTCATTAATAATGGCAATTCCAATAAGCAGTACAGAAATGTTAATTTATCGACATTAATAAAACTATTATAACAAATTAAAGTATTAAGTTACACAACTCGACTTCTTCACTTGCCTGTCATAACAAAATTTGCAAATTGTTGTAACAAAAATCCCTTAAAGAAGTATTAGCTTAAACTCACAAATCAGCGAGCACACATGTCCTGAAATTGTTATTGATTGTGTATTGTGCAGTGTAAGGAACGCTTGCGTATAATTCAGGATTTCGTCGCGCTGTTTGGACTGTAACGTCGCGGCACGTCTCATTATTTATTATTCTATGGCCGAGGCGTGAAGGTGTGACGTATTGGAATAAACGATCACAATTGCAATGCACGATTTGTTACTATTGTTCAGTGGGTTTTGATGTGCTTCTTTTAGTGTACGGGCTATCAAGATTGATATAGACCTGTGTACGGGAAGAAAACACTAAAAAGTTTGCGGTTTGCAAACTTTGTGCTGATGCTTCGGTTATAAGAATGTACGTAAGCAATATCACAATTAGTCATTAACATCTGCAGAAGGTGGAGTCCAGAATTAGTTGTTTTTTACTAGCTTTTATTTAGTTTCGCCTGCCCGGTGACAGTCTGGTCAGACACACCGGGGCTGGTCCGCTTAAGTTTGCTATTTATTTACTTATTAAATATTTATTCAGTCTACTTTGTAATTTTGCCGCCGCGCCGGGGCACGCAATTGTTTTCAGTGCGATTAGAATGTAAATATTATGCTGAGTTTATTGCCGGCTCTTCTCAGCAAATGCAACCTTCCGAACCGGTATTAGAGTATTAGAGACAGACTTTTCATAAGTGCCTGCGAAGGTCTATTTGAATAATAGATTTTGAATTTTTTGAAAGGTGTCTGTAATCGAATCTTGCAAGTTTTGCAATGCAAGTACAGACAACAAAAAGTACTGTCGCCATAAAAAGCTTGTATTCAATTAAATTTTTAACAAAAACTTGTTTCTAAAATTGGCGGATGATTTAAATATTGATAGAAATTTGCTAAATTGCGTTATTCGCCTTGGTGGCAGTGTATAGTTAGAACTTCGTAGTACATCAAAAGAGTAATTCAATTAACATATTTTATTATCTGCCACAGTAAACATCTAGAATCGTATCTATACTCCAAGAGATTTCTCACAAAATATAATTCACACCATCTAATCTTTGCGAACAATAATCTGACTGCAAACAAAATTAACTTAACAGTAACCATCTATTAAGAAACAGAAACCTACCTACCTCGTGCCACACCTCAGCCCCGGGGTGCAGCCACCATCTCATGAGAACTTGCAGCGAGGCGGGGCGGTCATGCTGGGCAGCCCGCCCTGTACCCCGGGATCTGTGAGGGAATGTACGGACGCGAGGTTCACACGGATGCGAGGGAATTTTACTTCCTAAAGCTATCTAATATACTGATAGATTGGTCACGTAATTATCGTCACATGGTTTGACAATGACAGTGAAGTGATCGATAAATATGTGAGAATTTATACACTGTTTTAGTTGAATAGCGATTTATGTTGTGTTTTTTTATTAAAATTGTGTAAAGCTTACATTATGGAGAACAGACAACTAGTATAATTTACTAGTTAACCAGTTTACTAGCCGCTAGTTACTAGTAAATAAATATAGATATTTCCAATCCAATCACATGTTTGTAACCCGACTAAATGACGTGGCATTGTCTGTACATTACCCGTCAGTTATGTGCTAAGTACATTTCGAAATTAATTATGTATTACAATTCATTTCACATGTTTTAAATAATACTAAAAACATTATTAAAACCATAATCGGATTAAAAAATGTTTATCATTTTCCAAAATTCCCATTCATCAAATCATAACCGCAAACACAGCTTATAACATTTACTTAAGGATTTAAAAAATGTGACACATCAAAATTAAAAAAAAAACACAATTAAATTAACTACTTAATCCCACCACTAAATCCGTCACTCTGCCGCTTAAAATCATTCAAATACAAATTCCCATACACTACAAGAAAAAGTACACCCCTTTACAATAAAAAAGACATTTCAGTCATAAAATTACCATCAAGTATAATTAGGGTGTATTATATTGTAGTTTGCACGGTGGGTAGAGTGACCATAGACAAATAGAAGTACCATAGAGCACCATAGTCCAGTGAATACCTCATGTTTACATTGTACATGAATGTATAATTAAATAAGAAATATTGCAGACGTCATGAGAAAATAACCGTTTTGGAATATATTTGAATATTTTTAGAAGCATTGGTGGGTTTCCTAGTTAGATAGAATTATTATGGTAAGTTGAGCGATAGAGAACAACACTTACTTGAGGGGAAAATAGCAGTAACTACTAAGAATATGTTTTTTTAAATATGGCTAGCCACAATCAGAATCTCAATTGATATGGTCGAAGGTGTTCTGCCTCACAGTGGGCTCTACAACCATGTTGTGATTTCCTCTTGGAAGCTCCCAGACAGAGCAGCAGGAAGGTGATTTAAAAAAGAAGACCAGGAAATCCGAGAAACAAGTGCTTTATTGAGCATTGACAGCATTGAAGTAGTCAGGTGTCAGTTAGTCAGTCTTATGGTGCGTCCATGCTTGGCGAACCGAGCACGAGCCGAGCCACGAACGAGCACACTGCGAGCACGATTCGCGTAGCGTGAAAAAACTGACAATCGCGCTCGTTCGAGGCTCGCAAGCCGGTCCACGAATCCGTACGCGAATCGTGCTCGCAGTGTGCTCGTTCGTGGCTCGGCTCGTGCTCGATTCGCGTAGCATGGACGCACCATTAAACAACTGTAAAATGTTGGAGATAAACACGATGAAGTTTACACGTTTCCTTTAAAAATATATATATGTATTTAATTTATCATTCTTTTATTTACGATTTTACGACATGAGTACCTATAAACACTTATTATGGTGCAGTTTATTTTATTTTTATAATATAGAAAAAGTAAAATACAAATTCATCGCTCATTACTCACAATAAATTAAATTCTAATTCATCTAATAAGTATCACAATATTACTTGTACTTATGACAGCGGGGAGTCCTCTACCCTGAACTACCCTACGTTGACTTTGTATTCCTCGTGGGTTGTACCGTCACGCTGTGAAGATTGAGGACTGGATGTTTCAACTTAAGAACACAATGAGTTAAGTCATGAGAAAAATGGGCGTTTTACACAAATTTACAGAAAAGAGGCGTTTCTGTAAAATGTACAGAAATAGGTGTGACTTTTTAATGTTAAATTAATTGTAATAGTAAATTGCAGGTTTTAAATGCAAAGGGTTGATGGGAATTTTATTGCAATATTTAAATGATGAATAGGAAAATATAGTCAAAAAGTTAAGTTCTATAAATAATTTTAAAGAAGTCTGACAAAAAAAGAATGATTGCATCCGGACTTACCTCTTCAGAGTAAACCTATCAACAATAGAAATAAAATTGATCAAAGTTCCAATCCCTTTCAACCAAAAGGGATGTGAGATTCAGGTGTCAAAAATTAATGCCAAAAAAAGTCCCATTCACGAATAGATTCGTCAACGTATCAAATCTCTTTGTTAGGAAAAAAGAAAAGGCTGTGACAAAGGAATGTGCACGCAATCTTAGGATCCAATGTCAGATTATATTATTTGGAATTTCTGATCTGTTATTTTAGGAGCAAAAGCTTCTGTGAGATCGAATTATACATTCAATGTTATTGGAATTTATATTAAGATTTGATTGAATTTGACTTATTTGCTTAAAATAATACGGGGTTCGATTCATTGATGAGGTGAAATAGATTCGATCAAAACCCTCATAAAAATTCTCAGGAGAAACAATATTCCATCTTATGAAGACCGCTTGTCTTAGAATTTTAGAGTCGTGGTGATGTCGGAATCTATGGAGAAGATAAGAATACTACATTCTAAGATAGTTGATGATATAGCCAAAGGTGATAAGCACACAAGTGCAGCAGAACTTTCAGCTGGACCACTGATACATTCCTGGTCAGATTTGCAACTTGAGGTTAACAATCTCGTAACAAGAAATCGTGATCCTTTACAAAATAGCACTTAGAACTGTTCTTAGAAGTAAAAAATATGGTATAATTGAACATTTTTTTTAGTCCGCTTTTGGTGATTGATTCAAACGGAAGTTTATATTTGTCGGCGTCAGCGACAGCCAAGCGACACAAACACCACGATTAGGGTTCAGTGGTATCAGGATTCGGTGGGCACAGTGCAGGTAATAAAACAACGTTATACCATCGCTTCGTAAAAGTCCCGTATGAGGAGAAGAAGCGACGCAACAAATTCCTCACCGGCCGATTAGGTTTATTTTCGTAATATTACAATTAAATAATGACTTAACTTCACTTCACACATGTACAGTCTTAAATAATTATAGGTTTCAGAACCGGGTGTAACAACGATTGGAATGAGATAAGTACAGCTCGAGCGCTTGTGATAAACTAATTGTCCTAAAAGCAATACGCATCCTCTTATTAACTCAGTTATTCACATTATAGTCAAATCAGTGTTCCTACTATTTCAGCCAACCCTTGTACCACGATAATATCATAATTCAAATGAGTCTGACCAACGATCTAACTCTCCGACATAAAATAATACAAATAAGACCAATATAGAGTATGCTACGTTAATGTCCGTGTTGATAAATACACATAGAGTCAGATCTATAATAGCCTTGGCTAAATCGATTTTATAACAATTCACAATTGGATTTAGTCGTGATTCAAATCGATTATTTGATAGCACCTGAATTCAATTTTAAAAAGACTCTTGTCCTATTCAGGTTTAACCAATTATTCTAATAGTTAGTCAATGAATCTTTTTGAAAAAGTATTGAAATGGATTTGTGGGTTTTGTTAAACCATTGTTAACAATTGTCAGACCAATGCCTTCCAGATCGCTATCTTTTGATTGAAGTAAGTTTTAAATAGATTCTTCTATTAGGTATCCTTAATAGAAGTAAATTACAAATCTACGTTTTTCATCTTGCACAAACATACTTTCTGCGATTGTCCAGCCAAAATACATTTATTCGGCCAAAAAACTAATCATAAGCAATTTCAATCTAAATTACAGTTTGACGATCAGTTTTATTGTTGTACAAAAAAGCTTCGGTCGGCCTCACGCGTCTCAAAATCCAAGATGGCCGACCGGTGACAAGCCGTATTGTTCAAACAGAAAAACGACACTATCGTTTTTTAACTTTTTTCCTTTTATCTTTTATTCTATTCGGCGGGAACAATGGCCGCGCTGGGCCCATGGTATTTTACTTACCTATGCCTTTTTACTTTGGTTTTTGGCGGGTACATATTAGCTGTGTGTTTTAATTTAAAGCCTGAGATTAAAGCTTTTCCTTTTTCGTTGACTTTATACAACTCGGTTTCATTGTTAGTATGTAAATAACCCTAGAGCTTAACTGCCACACGTGAGCTACATATTGTTACCCATATTTTAGTAATTGAAAAAGGGTTTATATAAATTGCGACAAAGACTAATAACTTCTGTACCTAAGTCGTTTGAGTAGGTAAGAACATGTTTCATGACCCTCCACACAATGAAAACTAAGATGTATGCCACATTGTGATCTTAGGACTCACAAAGGGTCAGTTTTGAATCTCAAACACCAAACGACCATAACCGACCAATCGAGTGTCTAATCTCGCGATTGTACAAGCTCAAGGTCTCGATTTGCTGCTATTGTCGTTCCACAATAAACACAATGGCGACTCGCATATTATCCATTCATATCATAACGATTATAAATACGTTTCACGGTAGCATTGTGGACGCTGTCTCTCTCCCTGAGGATATCCCGAACAAAGAATCCGTCATAATGGCTGAAAGTTCGGCTCGCACAAAGCCGTTCGCAACCCGTCATTTTCGTACCTATTGGCTATTTTATGACAATAACTCTATTGTTGTCGGATGGAATTGTGTCGGTGCGTATTGTGATCATTGGAATTCGCGAAACTGGAATTGTCTCAGAATTGGTGCGCTAACGAACGTCGCCCCGGGCTCCAGGATAATTTCCAACTTGAAAAACATCACCCATTGTTCCCTCCACGCAGATGTTCCTCGCATGTGTGAAGACGTGGGCTTCATAAAAACTAATTGGGCAATTTTAAAATGACTTACCGCAGTACAATCTGAAACAAAAGAGGGTACATTATCATCTTGTACTCGTATTCACCGTATGGACGATTGTTCTCGGCCTTCGCTCGAGTCAAGCTGTGCGTGATAATATTTAGTTTCTTCCCGACCTGGTCGACCATTGTGCTTGCTGGTCGAGCCGGCCACTTGAGCACAGCATTCTTTGTGTGGACAAGTAAAGAAATTCTAAGGCCTATTTGTTTAAAATCTCCTTTTCGGCTTCTGTACGTTAGTGAATGGCTCCTGTTATATAAACTTGACCAATTATGACAGTGTTGGTTATGTGTATTTCTTGGGATGCTCATGTTTTCTGATGACCATTATGAAGCGTTTCTTAAGTAAATACGCTTGTAGGACGATGAGGATGCGTAAGTAATTCATGTTTTTTATAAATTTTGGTCACTGATTGATGAATGAAAATTTAAAAATCCAATCATTTAGATCGAAAATATCTCGACATCGTTTACTGCATAAACTACTAAAATATGCTCTTGACCTGATAGTAAGCCAATAAAGATTGAACATAATAACAGTACCAATAATGTTAGGTGTTTCCTGTGAGAACTGATGTATGGCAAATCACACGAACCCCTATTTGAAACTATGATCATTCAGAGAAGGCATTAGAGTGGAAATATTAACTGATCCTATATCTCGAACTGTACCCAATTTTATTCCAATATCACTGAATGTTTTGCTTTAAATTAAATACGTATTAACTCCTATCTCGTTGATATACAGGTCAATATCGTCTAGCATATAGCTAAAAGCAGTGAATAGTATGTGGTTTAAAATTATTGTTTATCCATTGTATGACACCCTTTGCTTTTATAGAATTAGCCTCTCTTGTCTTACGCGATGGTGGTCAGATAACAATAGCTTTGAATGGATTTTTAATTTGGACTCTGGGACTGTTTTTTTCTTGCAGTAACTTACGTGAATGAAGCTATCAAAAGATTGACTAAAGTGGTATGGTCTGAAGAATGTCAATGAAAAGATTTAAGTTATTTGTCCATTGTTGGTTTGTTCAAAATCAGTTCGTGTTATTTTTTACTGACCTTTGTGCAAGTTTAAAAGATTTAATTTTGTTCCTTTGATGTATTCCTCTATTTTACTTACTGATTCAAGAATTCCAAAAATATAAGTCATTCAGTTACATTCAATGTCAGTATATGGATAAAAATATTAATAATACGCTAATTTGACCAATAGTGTATCGTTTTTCGGAGTTTCTCCATGAAATTTATAAATTCTGTCCAGTACCGTAGTATGTATTTGCCTAAAAGCAAATTAGAAAATCCTATAAAATAATAGAAACATCATCATTAATTTCAAATAGTTTCATTATATTACCATCTCTTATAAACTTAAATTGAACCAGTGGTTTCTAATAAAAAGAAATCTTGACTTCCAATTACATTGACTTCAAGTCTTCAACTGTTTCAAGTATCATTAAACCTACTGCACGCATACAATTTAAGACATTAATTGTACAATTATTTTTAACCATTGTTACATTGAACGGTAGTTAGTTTCTTTGTGGACCGCGTTTGACTCAATAGTGTTGTCAGTGCAAAACATCGATGTATATAGGTAATGGTCACACTACTAGTATCAGATTTTATAAACTCACTAGCTGTCTCGCGCGGTTTCACCCGCGTTTCCATGATAAAATGTAGCCTATAATACTCGGGGATAATGTAACTTCCTATTAGTGAAAGAATTTGTCGAATCCGACTGGTAGTTCCAGAGATTAACCCGTTTAAAGAAACAAAAAACAAACAAAACTAAAAATCTCTTCCGCTTTATTATATTAGTAAGTATAATTATAGATGTTTCGTATTAACCTTCAAAAGAGTAAATGAAATAATCTTCATGGCTAATATTCCCGAAGAGATTGTATTAGATTAGAAGACCTAACGTGTGATAGGATGAACATTTTCATTATCTCTCGGGTACTTACCAATCCCTTTGTCTGTCCCTACGTTGATTACACCTGGTCTGGAACGCAGGTTGCTTGTTTTTTTTTTTTTTTTATCCAACTTTGTCGGTAAACGAACATACGGCCCACCTGATGGTAAGCGGTTACCGTAGCCATAAGGACGCTTGCAACACAAGAAGCATCGCTCACGCGTTACCGACCCTTCCCTCCTCCCCCATGAGCTCTGGCGACCTTACTCACGCGCAGGAAAACAACTTTACACAACATAAAGTTATTTGGCTGCGGTATTCTGTAAGGTGGAGGTACTTCTCCAGTCAAGCTGCTCTTTGAGCGAATAAACGCTTAACTCTACGTCTCTCAAAATTCTCTGTTTTATTGTTATCAATTTCGGTCTAAAACGGCCTATTTATATACAATTTACAGTATACAATTTTTTAAGGCGTCTGTACATACAATGCATAATATTGTATAATCGATATCGATAGATCTTGTACCCCACTACTCCTGAGTGGCACGTGGTCGTACAAAAGACCACTTCTTAGACCACTCATTACAGTTTAATGGTCTTACTTTAGAAGAAAAAATCTTGACATATACAGTGGCCAACAAATTCGACTCTTCATTTGAAAATATTGGAAATGACTCTTGTTCAATTGAGTCAAGGTTGATTTCAGGTGCATTTGTTAAAGTGGTAAGTGTTCTGATGAAAGATACGTTATTTAAATTCGACTTTTTAAGTGTCAGATAAATTGTCGACCTCAAAATTGGTTGTTCAGATTCACAGTCAGTAATTATTACACTCTGTTTGTTTGGTATTTTAATTTGATTTTTTCT
This sequence comes from Achlya flavicornis, assembly GCA_947623365.1. NCBI lineage: Eukaryota > Metazoa > Arthropoda > Insecta > Lepidoptera > Drepanidae > Achlya > Achlya flavicornis. The sequence goes on along the minus strand of OX392468.1, from coordinate 1,768,077 downwards.
ATATTCATCTTTATTAGTGAATGACGCACTGCATTTTACTGACTGTTTTGAATTACATAAAGAATCATTAGAGAATCTGTACAGATTTTTAGAGAAGTGTAATTTCGTAACGTCCAACGGGTAGTCATTGGTACCTTGAGCGTTAAAAATTTTTTAGAGACCAAAAATATGTAATTATAGATAACAAAAATATAACTTTGTATAAAAATATTATACGACTGTCGAAACAAGACGTTAACTGCCATTTTTATTCAAAAACCTGTATATATTTTTTTGTATGAATCTTGCCTTGATGATTGTTCTTTCGCTGTCATCTTTTGGGCACAAAAAATATTTAAATGTATAACGTAAACTTTGACATCGATTTTCAAAAGCATGGAAAGAAATGTAGAACATTCCATTCATTTTCGGAAAGAAATGCAAAACTAATAGATACAATAATAAATAGCCACTATATTTTAAGTATAAGTTAGTAACGACACCTTTATAAATTTCATTATCTTAAAACATCAATGTTCAATAATATAAAAGCGCTTCTTGACTCACAAAAAAGGATCAATAGTGAACCGCTCCGAACAGTGCGATCACTGGCATTTGGAAACCAGTTTGGTACCGGGCAGACACGATGACGCCAAGATACTAGGCCTTTTAACCAACTGTTTTAAAGGTGGTAGTAAATTTTAATCTTCCTGACGTGGATTTCCTTTCGAACAAATATATAATCTTGAATTTTCGTACATGTGAGTTAACACTTCTCATTACACTATCTAGCATATTTTTAACTTTTTTGTTATATTTCAGATCATTTGACAACCTTTGCTGGTTAGCAAGAGAGAAAAAGGAAGCAGTAATATCAAATAGAAAAAAAGATATGGTATAAGGTTGCTAAAAGCAATATACAAAATGATATATTACACTCTTTATATAATAAATCTTAGTGGAATATAATTAGAGACTTGAGAGCTGGTTGCTTTCTCAGCTTTGCACACGATGGTGACCATTTAAATTAAACGGAAATGCTGGAAATCGACTTGAGAAATGCTAGAGTCCAAAAGGTTTTCGAATATTGCTCTATGTTCATGACTATTCGATTCACCAAATGCGTTTCAATACAGAAATCAGTGAAGAAATAAATGATCTTACGCATTGTCGAGCATGAGTGCGTTCGGAAGCACACCAGACCGTCCATTGTAGTAAACTGCAACGTCATTTTAATCAAATTTCTGAACGTTATTAATCATCCCCCCTCTTTAAGAATTCATTTTTAAAATAAACACAAAGAATGCGTTCGGAAGAATGCGCTACAAAAATATGTAAAGGATTTAACGATGTGTTCTTTTTTTAACAGGTGTACAAAGAACCTTCTTGGTTGCCGCTCTATAATCTATCGACTCTATGACCCCGTTAGTAAATTACTATTTATAAACTGTATGTCATTTTAATACAGTTGATTTTTCTTTGACAATAAATACAACATTGGTTGTTTTAGATGAGTCGGAGGTGTCCAAACCAAAGGCTTACTCAATGAATTTTTTTCGCTGTCTACTTAATGCCATTTTGTTTTTATTCGTTAGATACATATGTTTTTTCTATGAGGACGCGCCGCGGCACATTCCGTTTGATTAATGTACGAGTAGGTATATATTGTACAGAGTGTAGATTAATAGCTTTGACATTTGATGTGAGATTGTTAAAAGTTTAAGGAATATGACAATTATTCTGTGACTTTGTGAGTTGGCAAATATATTTGGCAGATAAATATATCGTGACGCCATTTCAGCGAATATTTTGTTACTGAGTATTCTGTATTTTGTAAATAAAGCAATGAATTAATTTTATTCATTTATTATAAAACGATTATAATACTAAGTTAGTTTTAGTCATATTAATTGAAAAAACCAAAAGAATAAATAAAATGAATCATGATACACACTGTACATAAAGTTGTATAGATCGTATCTTAATAAAAAGGGTGTTTTGAAATTTCTTAATAGACGGCTTTATATTATTTTTGTTTTGTTTTTTCAAGTTCGTTTGGTAATTAAAAGTGTTCGATGTTGTTTCTTTTCATTCTGTAGGTGTTATTCATTGTTTAAGTAATAAAAACAATTCTATAAAGGTGTTATTGTGGTAATTAGGTAATAGAAATGAATATGTAAATTATTATGAATGTAATATTACATAATATATCTAGAGGAAAACAACTGTTATGTAAACGCAACAATCTGTATCATCATCATCATCAGCCTATAATGTCCCACTGCTGAGCACAGGCCTACTTTCACAACCACGACGGTGGTAGCTGAACTTGCTAATCGATTAAGAACGGCTTATCATGCTACACCACGAGCGCTTCTCGAACAATTCATCATCATCATCATCATCAGCCTATAATGTCCCACTGCTGAGCACAGGCCTCCTTTCACAACCACGACGGTGGTAGCTGAACTTGCCAATCGATTAAGAACGGCTTATCATGCTACACCACGAGCGCTTCACGAACAATTCATCATCATCAGCCTATAATGTCCCACTGCTGAGCACAGGCCTCCTTTCACAAAATGAAGGTGAAAGGGAATGGGCAGTTACTCCACCACGCGTGCCCACTGCGGATTGAAGGAGTTAGGCTAGTGGTCAACCTACTGTTGGAATTTTTCAAGTCGCCTAGGAGGCATCCACTTAGCTTAACGACTATCATAATTAAGTGATAACCGGGACCAACGGCTTTACGTGCCTTCCGAAGCACGGAAGCGCTCGATTTACCACGACGGTGGTAGCTTAACTTGCCAATCGATTAAGAACGGCTAATCATGCTACACCACGAGCACTTCACGAACAATTACATAATAATAATTATACTTTTAAAAATAGTGTACTAATATGGAACATTTCGAATAATAATATAAATTGTCAAGCCACTTAAAAAACAAAGAAATGTATTATATCCTACACACAGAGACAACAATTTATAAGAACAAACTATAGTAAAATAAGTAAAAACATAAGTTTTGAATAAGCTCTACTTTACGATAAATTGCCAGATTACATTAAAAAAAAACTTTTAATATTTATCAAAGAAAACTGCAGGCCCATATTATTAAGAATACTGTTTGATCATTTTATTCTATACTACAAATCCAGTCTTATCTTATTCTAACACAAACTTATACATCTAGATAGACTTACGAACACACACTGCTAACTTAATATTAACTATAGTGAAAATGTGTTTTTTTTTAATAATATATTCTTTAAACCTATTAAGTACCTACATTAATATACCCACTTATACAGAGTACAGATTTTTGTATTAAAGATTTCTATAATATTAACTATTCAACAGAATAAAGACTTTTCTACACACTCATAATACTAATAACTGACAAAAAAGAGGAAATATATTTTTTCCAAAAGGAGCCGCGTAATTCCCATAGAACGGAAATACCATATCATATCCTGAAACCATTATATCTATAACTTAAAATACCCCACTTGTTTCCACTTCACTTGATTTGCGCAAAAGAACCAAATTAACATCAATAGTGCCGATAAAGCGCCGATGTTTTGAAGAAAAAAATATTGAATGAGGTAAATATATCTATTACAATAATTGATTTCATATTTTTGGGGATCCGCAATATTCATACAGTTTGGTTTACAGTCGGGCCGATACTTTGATATAGTCGAAAGAGTGGTTATAAAATTGTTGAGCCTATGTTCAGACTGTTTACAGAAAAACATTCATAAGTTGCTTTGAAGGCTTATCAATAGGTATCTAGGTACAAACCTACCAATTAGCGGTAAATGAAAAAAGAACTAGATATTAATAGAATTATTAACGGTTAACTGATACTTTAGTACAAGAACAAGGCTAGCATTGCTGAAAACAAAATAACCAAACCATGTACAGAATACATACCTCACAAATCCGATGCGGACTTCTCGATTCAATTCTAATAATTCACGATTATCCATCATCAAAGCATACAGATATCAAAACACGATCTTCAATATTTAACAATAAAGCTCAAAATTGTGTAAAAACTATCATTGTTACTTCTAAATCATTAAGCACGGTTCACATGTGCGGGACAAAACGGCAACTTTAATACCGCCCCATTAAACCGTGCCCAATTGTAAGTTTGCACAACAATCGCTCTTTTACTTGAATCGACGGTTTTTTCGCTCATTTTTAACGCGGCCGTACATTACAATTGTCATAGATAATGCTCTTTATGCTTGTTGTTTGTTGGTGTGGAAATTTGATTAGTTTTGTTATACAGTTGTTAATGGTGGAGTTTACGCAGTTTCTATAAATCAAGTATTTGTATTGTTATATTTACTTAATGTGTTACGTTTGATTAATTATAGTTTTTAGATTTTATTGACTTATCAGTTATACTTTCATCCCAAGATTTTATTTGTCGCTATTTTTATTTTTCGATATTTTTTATTTGTCGCTTATTTTGTAATATCTACATGGACAAAAAGAACTAAATTGCCGAAATAATGCATATTCTTTTGAAATCAAAAGAACTTCGCTACCTCAAAACCGAAAGTCGTTTATAAAACATTCTTCACGGCGTACCACAAAAGGTTTTAAAAAGCAGCAATATTCCTATGACTTCGGACCCGATTACCGGATACGAGGGCGACATGATAAAAAACCCTTTTTCGAGTGTTAATGCCGTGACAAATGTCAAATTTATGCGATGGTAGTGGATGCGAGCCACCCCGCTGCGCGTGTGTGCCGCGCCTTAGGACCGCTCTATGCTCAACTGACCCATTGCGACAAATAATATAAAAAAATATCAATAAAAAGAGAACACAGACTTGTGCAAATTTAATAAATGTCTTAGTTATTTTTATTGCTTGATGAAATACAGTAACTAAAATTTATTATCAAATTACGCAGGGATTTTTTCACGCTAGCGCCCCTACTTGTGAAATAATTACCTGCTCTGTGGTACCCACTCACGTCTATATTACGTCTAACTTACGCCCTATGTAGGTATGTATGTACAAGGCTTCTTGTAAAAAGTTATATATCGTAACACTGACATCGCAAGAGCCCGCGACCGCAGACTCGACAGCAGCTACAACTGAGTAGGTAATAGTGCGTCGGATACATATAGTTTTACTATCCCATGTATTGTGGACTGCGTACCGTATCATCCTCTTTTTGTGTAAATCTCATCATCATCATCATCATCAGCCTATAATGTCCCACTGCTGAGCACAGGCCTCCTTTCACAAATCAAGTTGAAAGGGAATGGGCAGATACTCCACCACGCGTGCCCACAGCGGATCGGTGGAGGTAGGCTAGTGGTCAACTTACTGTTGGAGTTTTCAAGCCGCCTAGAAGGCCTCCAACTAGCTTAACGACAGGGGCTATCCGTGCCATTCGAAGCACGGAAACGCTCGATTTGGCGCACTATGTGGTCCACCCATCCAGGAACCGACCACGACGCCGCGACGGCGGTAGCTTAACTTGCCGGAACGGCTGATCATGCTGCACGACGAGCACTTCTAAGCGCGTGTATATCTAAGCCCCACATATTATGTTTAACAGGATAAGTATGATAGTCAATATAAAGTCAAAAACGAATATAATTTCTGTCCCGTCTCATTAATGATACTTTTAGACTTACGGTGGTCAGGGACATATTAGCGGGTTGTTATGTGACGTTGTAGAATGACGTCACACAGGTAGGATGCCTATTGCAAAGTAGCGTTCTCCAGCTGAGCAAACGGAAAGATTCGTAATGTTCTTATATTTAACGAGAATTATCATATTATCATACGCGTATGCCTAATTTATATCGTCTTCAGTTGTTTCAAGAACTCGCCTTTTCATTTACACAGCTGTAGTATTTAATTATAATTTATGTAATTATAAGGTTCTCAAGTAGTCTCAACATAAATACAAATTATATTACAATTTATTTTATTATTAAAATAAAATAAACTAATGAATACAATTATAATTATTACTCTGTACAATTACTGTAAAATACATTTAATATATATATAAATCATTATGATTTATAAGAAATCGCTTCAGATTGTATTCCTTATAATCAAAACAAATCGTTTCAACTGGTACAAAAATAACTGTAGTTTTTTCTTGACCTTTCTTATCTCTTTGTATAGCATGTCCACGTCAGGTCATCGGTCTAATTCAGATACATATTAGATTGTCGAATTAAAAACCAAAGCCTTGCTTCAATATCACAGCGGGACATAAATCTCTTATCATACTCATGAACAAAACAACATTATTTTTATACGTTGTCACCTTATTACTACCAATTTACTAAATACTTTCATCTCAAATGATTTCCAACTCTATATCAAGAGCAATAAGGCAGGAAAGCGGTATTGAAACGCAATTGAGTGAGGTATAAATTTTTGATACCAACTTATAATTTAGCTTTAACTTAAATAGATTTGAACTCTAGCACGATGTCAATAAGAGCTAAAGATCAGGTTTGAGATGTATATGGGTACAGTGAAACCAGTGGCCGTGTTTTTTTTGTAAAAGGCAATACTTGGCGTTAATTTAATTTGTATACGACCTTGTATTTTGATTAATAATCAAAAGAAACTGCGGCGACATTTTTTGAATAACTCTTTGAGGTCCAATTTGCGGTCCGTCGTGAAGTTCAACTTAATTTATGAGTATTAATTTTAAGTTTATATTAAGAAATTAATTTTTACTTGATAATTTGAGGATTTTTGTATCATTATATTACGGGCTGGTGTAAAGCCCTGATCAACCCGACGCGTCCTGTTTGAGTCCGCGTTGGCGTGCATCCTACAAGTTTATACACAACATCTGGACGCGATTGCTACAAATTCGTACATAACAGCTGATCGGTGTAGAGTCATTTTGTAAACGTTCATAAGTGCCTTATCAGGGCCTAAATTAAATAAAAACTTTATGAATTTGAATTTGAATCGCCACCTTGCAAGCTAGACGCGTCTGTTTGATCAGGGCTTTAGTTGAGAAAAAACATATAAAAAGCAATCACTAAGGCATTGAGATTGGTTTAGATTGTGGAATATAGTCCCTAACCGAATAAAACAGTTCAATTGTTACCATACCAACCCAACGGGCAAAGCAGTGTGCTAAACCTAGTTTATCATAATCCTACAGGAGAAGTACATATCCCTTCAAAAGCTTTAAAAACTTCTCACGCTTAAGTCTGTGGTGGCACAAAAATGGCATTTTGACATTTACTTGAGTCCCGCTTGTCCGGAAGCCATTTTGGAATGTTAATTGAATAAGATGGTATCTTATAATAAGTCATTGTGTCGCAAACGGGACGCATTATCGCTGATGTGCTCCCGGCTTTATAAGTCAAAAGATATTAACTTTTGTACACCAACAAACAACGGTTGGATGGTGTGAGTAAGAATTTAATTCCATTTCTTGAACATATTAATGCATTATGTAAAAGAGATTGAAATATAACCTTACTACCTAATATTTTAGGTAACTTTTCGTAAGGTCGCAGAAAAAGAATTGTACTTTCGGTTATTTAGTTCTAGTTTATGACGTTCTACTGCTCTGGATTGTGTTACCTTAACTGGTTTATATTGGGAAATAGCTCCTAATTTAGCCCCTTATGGTTGAATTTTGGAAAACCCTTAGTTCCTGTGTTATCTAAAGAACCTGAGTGTTAAAAATCTAGACTCGCTTGAATCGCAGTTTCTGTTCTTTTTTGCTTTTTTGAGTCCCGCATCCATCCCGCGCTTGCATCAGTCATCATCATGAGCCTATAATGTCCCACTGATGAGCACAGGCCTCCTTTCATAAATCAGGGTGAAAGGGAATGGGCAGATACTCCACCACGCTTGTCCAATGCGGATCGGTGGAGATAGGCTAACAATATCTTCTTTCAATCAAAGATTTTTTATTAACATTTCGTATTTTTCTATTATATATTAACTACCTGTCTGTCTGTATACATAATAAATGAAATAAATAACACATTAATCTAAATGAAAAGCATAAAAATTTACAACTAGACATAATAAGAAATGTTTCACAAGTTTATAGTCGGGCTACTGTGGACCAACAATAAAAACGTTCAGATGTCCGGACAGCCGGACGGCCGGACGGGATGATATATGGTGACCAATTAAACTGGTGTTGTAAGTTCGCAGACACTCCTAATGATGAGCTACTGGCGGTCTCGGAGACTTAGGAACAGGTAGAAATGACATTGCAAATGATGTTGCTACTGCTAATTTTGGAAGTACCTGGGCCCTATAAAGGCCGGGCCTTTGTAGGGCCCAGGCTTTATTTAGAAGCAGATTAGAAACTTTCAATAGTTGGGCTAAGTGTGTTTGAAATCATTAGTTTAATATTGCAACATCTTCAAAGCAATTTTTTTTTACATTTTATTTTAGTGCCTAGAAAATTTGTTTGATAAAATAAATTAACTAGCATAACTAGTTTAGTATCTATCGAGTAATGATTACTCGATAGATACTAAAATATTGAAAAACAAACTCATAAAATTTTAATAAGAAGCGCTATCAATAAACAAATTAATAATTCTTTACACATTTCCAATGTTTGCTGTTTTTTAATCCCGCATTAATTGCATAAAATATAAATAATTTTACCAAAAAAAATACTCATTAATATTTCCGATGTCTACGTTTATTTGTATAAATTTATTGTCATTATAATTATTATAACGTGCCCATTCTAATGCGTATTGCCGTTTATAAATCTACATATATCATTCGGACAAGTTTACAATGTCGTAAAGTGTTTTTAATTAAGGTAAGGTATCACACGATCATCGGCCGCCTACAGAATACGTTTATTGCCATAATAGTGTACCAATTAGTACGAAGTATCGTTAGAAATAACTTTAGGCACATTCTGAGCCATTAGTGATTTGAATATGGTGTTTATTCTATCATTATGATGCTTGTTGCCTAGGTATTTGAGTTTGTAGTCAAACACCACACTGGCTACTGGTTTGCTCACTATCACCTTGTAGAATCGAAATTAACGGAAAATAAGGCGACGATAGCTCAGAGCTAGTGACCTCAGATACAGAGACGAAGGTCCCGGGTTCGAATCCAACAATGAGCTTAAGCTTTCGGTGAAGGAAAATATATCATGCTGGCTTCTTTCAAGCTGCACTTGGGAGCCAGTTCGGTATAGAATTTGTGTGCTTCCCACCTTCGGCCACATCATCACTTATCATGGTGAGATTGAGGTCAAATACAGGCCTAAAAAAAAGAGTCGAAATCGAAACCTAAAATAGGGAATTACGGGTGAGCAGATGTGAAAACTAGAGCTAAAAACAAATTTCTATTTACTTTTCTGGAAACTCGTGCATAGGTATCAAATATGTAGTTATTGTGAGATACCAATAGAGAAACAGTCGTTTTGTTGTTAAAACGGATGTTTTAATCCGTATTAAAGTTTATAAGAAAATTGTCGTCACAAAAAGGCAAAGAAAATTTTCTTAGAATTTTCATTCATAAAAAAATATTTAGCATCACTTAAAGGCTAAATCCTATTGACCCTGTCATATGCCACAAACTAATCCCCCATACTAAATACTATGAAACCGCAAACTAAACGTCGGCGTCGACGATAAAAGATGGGGTGTAATAAAAGTTAATTGTTAACACAAGAGGTCGGACGTTCCTCGGATGCCAAAACACCTCTTATACACAATCTCAGACACATGGATCGTGTAAAACAGGCTTATTCTGGTATTACATAATTCCATTGTAGGTAACTGATCAGTGATGTTCCACTAAATTCGTAATGATTTATGTAGACTACCAAAACTATAATATAATAATAAATATTAATAATAATATATATATAAATATATAATCTGTCAATTTTGACTGGACCCTGGTGCTTACGTTTAGGCTATGGAAACCGAATAGGTATGAAGGCGGGCCGAATGTTTGTTTGCCTATTAACAAAAAGGTGCCAAGCCAGCAAAAGAATCTCGTATCGATTAGGTCAAGTTTGACATTCCTCACCAGCCCTATCATACTTCGTCTATATTATTCTTAGGTGCAAACATATATTTCAAAGACAAAGCCATTTTTTAAATTTAGGTCCCAGAATGGCACTTACGAAGGTCACATTTACTGAAGTTACCACCGGTTCGGAACTCGGCCTTCAACTGAGAAGAATCCGGCAAGAAACTCAGCAAGTTTACATTTTTTAAATATTTTTTTTGGACAATCTGAGTTTGGCTTTTTTTTCCAAATAATTAACAACAAAAAAGAAAACATATACCTAAGCATATATACAGATACATTATTCGTCATTACAAAGTTAAGAAAGAATTAAATATATGTTACGGTTAAAATAATAAAGGACAACGATCAAAATTGCTTGTCATAAAACATGACGTGGATACAACTCATAAATTTCACGAATAACCAAATTCGCTTCGTTATACCTTACATATAATAATGTAGGATTAGTTATCAGAATCGCTGGATTTTGCGGTTTGTTTGTAGGATTAAGTTTGAAAAAACTGTGAAAAGGGTTGTCGTTTTGAGGTTAGACAATAAATCGATTTATGTGTTATTCGATGGGTGATATATGGGTTTCCGGTGACGGATATTTTCAAGTATCCTTACCACTTAATTGTATCAAATTATTATCGTTCAAGAGTTTTTCTAATAAGTGTTATTCCCACATGCATTTGTGTGCATGAACAAGTCTGTATGTCCTGAGTCAGGGTGTAATTATGTATATTAAGTATGTATTTATAAACAAAAAGTTGTCTGGTTGCCATAGTACAAGCTCTGCTTAGTTTGGGATCAGATGACCGTGTGTGAGGAATGTCCCAGGATGTTTTTAGGATATTAATTGTTGTAAAAGTGCACCTGTCTAATCTTAATGCTTACCACTTTCGGCCACATGAGCACATACCACTGTCAAATAGTGTTCATAAACAAGTGTATCCTAAGTAAGAAATAACTCCCTTATTGTAATTTTTATGTCAAAAGTTTGATACCTCCTCGTGATGGTAAGTTATCTCCGCCGACGACGGCCATTTGTAATATCTGGGAGATTACGAGTGTTGTCAACCTTGGAGGTTTAGGACTACGTGTATAAGCATTATGAGCAATCAATCCACCATACTTTTCATACAAAAGCTCTGTACTGATGATGGCGTTGTTAAACATTTTTCGTTAGATGTTTTAAACAAATTAGTATCTTGTGTGAAGAAGCGCTCGTGGTGTAGCATGATAAGCCGTTCTTAATCGATCGGCAAAGTTAAGCTACTTCTGTCGTGGTCGGTACCTGGATGGGTGACCGCCTAGTGGTATTTCAAATCGAGCGTTTCCGTGCTTCGGAAGGCACGTAAAGCCGTTGGTCGCGGTTATCACTTAATTGTTATAGTCGTTAAGCAAGTTGGAAGCCTCACAGGCGGCTTGAAAAATTCCAACAGTTGGTTGACCACTAGCCTACCTCCACCGATCCGAAGTGGGCACGCGTGGTGGAGTATCGCCCAGTCCCTTTCACCCTCATTTGTGAAAGGAGGCCTGTGCTCAGCAGTAGGACATTATAGGCTGATGATGTGGTATCTTGTGCACTATATCTAGCCTTGTATCTAGGCAAAAATAAAAACAAGTGTGAAACAAATTCAGTAAAAGTCTCCGAAAAACAGCGTTTTTGCACAAATTTTACCTGAACTTTGGCCATATCTAATGTAGCTATAAATTAAAGAGTAAAGAAAACATCTAGATACTAGGCTTGAAAATGTATTGGCGATCATAAATAACTAATTTTATTTTCACAAACTTGTATTTTTTTTTCACAAGAAGTATACTCCTGGAACAAGTTTTATGATATGCGAAATCATGAATGACGACCTAGCGAAGCGGCTGCGTGTGATCAGCGGAATTTACCGACTGATAACCGACGGCTCAGATGGTGTCTCTCTTTTTTCGCAGTCAAACATTACGTTAAATTAAAGTACTAGCTTTTAGGCTATGCTTGCGTTGAAGTTGCGTTGGCCATGAAGGGCCCCCTTTTGTTTTGTGATGTTATTATATCTCTACACAAGTTCCAAGAGATATGTATACCATAAAAACACAATACAAACAAACAAGCACAAAACAAAGACAAAAACATTGTATAAATCATCCGATACCGGCGATTACTTATAAAAATGACGGTGTCCGGTAACTTATTACCCCGTCACGGTATAATGGCGTCGCGGCAAAGACAAAGATGCCGTGCGGCAAGTGAGCTGCTTGCATTTATTTGACGGGTTCTGTAGAGTATTCAAAAGATATCAATTTCATATTTATTGTCTTTAATATATTGTACAATTTTCAAAATATTTGTGAGCATCTTGCTTGCCTATGTGTTGTAATTAATAATTCAAAAATAAAAGTTACTATTATTTTCACAAAAAAAAGAAAAAAATATACCTTTTATAATTACCTTTTTTATACTACTTAGCTGGTTAACAAGAATACGACCCGCCTGATGGTAAGCTGTTACCGTAGCCATATAGACGCTTGCAACACACGAAGCATTGCTCACGCGTTACCGACCTTTCCCCCCTCCCCAATGAGCTCTGGCGACCTTACTAACTAACGCCTACCTACACAAAAATAGATTTTGTTATTATAATAGAATTTTATTTCTTACAAGTTTTAACAAACATGCAGCTTTTATTGCTTTCGATTGCACTTTTGATAATGCTTATCCATAGATTAACAAATAATTATTGTTTTTTAATTGTATGTCTTATGAATTCCTATGATACCACAATAATTATCTTCGACAAAAACACGATATAGCAAAAGGGTTTTCTCATCACGGAACAGTTCAAAGGACCCCTGAATTATGACAAACGCTAGCCCGCCGCGAGCTCTTTTGTCAACATCAGGGCGTGTTATCAGGATCATCTTAAAAGCGGTCAGATTGGGAACAATAAGTGAATCTTAAACGTTGCTCTTATCACCGCTATCACGGATGCTTTAAGATACAGTTCCCTAACTTTTTATTTTAAATTTATTATGAAGGATGATAGACTATGGTATAAATATTGTAATGATTATAATATACACCTTATACCTCTTTATTGAAATTTAGGCCCTACTGTTTGGATGATTAAGTTGTTAATGACGATTGTGATAAAGGAAATTGCAATTTAAAAAAAACTTAGGTATGCCATCCAAAGTGTGGCCATGCCGGCTCTGTGACTATATTCTCTATTATTTAGAATTTTAGATAATGATTATAATAATAATATAGTATGGTTTATTATCATCATCATCTGATGATCAGCCTAATTATGTCCACTGCTGAACATAGGCCTCTCCCGTTAACTTCAACTTCACAAGGTATTGGGCCGCTTTCATCCAGCGGAGCCCAGCGACTCAGACCAGGTCTTCAGTCCACCTGGTGGGAGGTCGTCCCGCAAGGAGCTTTCCAGTACGTGGTCACCACTGGAGAACCTTCCTTCCCCATCGGTAATCGGTTCTTCGAGCGATGTGGCCTGCCCAACTGCCCATTGCCACTTCAGCTTGCTAACTCTACGGTAATTTTTGTTCTCCTACGAATGTCCTCGTTGCGGACCCTGTCTCGTAGAGAAATTCCGAGCATAGCTCGTTCCATAGCTCGCTGAGTGACTCTGAGCTTATTTATTCGGACGTATTTAAGTATTTTTATTTTTATTTCGATTATGTAGAATTGAATGTAACAGTTGGTAATGTACTCACCGTTATACCTATACCACAGTATAACCATCCTATACAGTCAATATTACCATTTCAAAATGAACTCCACCTTAATAAAGATCAAAAGTGAGGCCGCACCATCGAAACAGTCAGTTCCCTCGCTTTGTGATATTTTCGTAAATATTTTGCGTCTCGATCGCAAGTTCGATCTCCATTGAGTGGTGCGAGTCGTGAGATGCGACCCGATACAATCGAATGACAATCGATTTTGGTTTCCGAAACAATCGCTTGAATCGATACTTTGTGACGTGTTTTAGTGATAAGCATTTATTTTGGTTATCAATGTTTTTAAAAGTGAATCTTTTGATGTTTATTGTTTGGGTCTTATAGTTGGACTAAGAGGGAATGATAGTTGTTTTTACTTAAGTATATATTCTGTATACATTCTGAGACATCTTACTCAAAATACATTTTAACGCTCGTTACTTAGTAAGGGGCCCGAGTCGTGAGCACAGATGGACACCTGCGCAGTAGTTAATTTTTCGGTCTGTTTGGCGGAATGAAGAAGGGGGGAGCGCCGAGCTGCACAAGCTTGGTACGTCAGTCGATGCTCGTCGTCTATTGGATTCTTGCATGTAATTTTGCTACTGTGATTTGGCCAAAAGTGTACATGCGCCAGCTTGCCCCCACTACTGCCTATCTGTGCTCACCGTTCGTGCCTCATACCCACTTGACTAAACGCATCCAAACAAATATTTTAAAAACAAAAGGGAGTCTGATGGTCTGTCGCACGCCAAGCACCTATCGGTGTGTTCGGACACCTGCACTTGAGAGCCAGTTCCTTCTAGGCTTTGTGTGCTTACCACCTTCGGCCACATCATGACTTACCATGGTGAGATTGTGGTCAAACAAAGGCCTATACGTAGTAAAAAAATTTTTTTGATGAAAATTGGCAGAGCTGTTTTTGTTTTGTTGTTGTTTGAATTGCTGTCATCTATGGGCGGGAGCACCTGGATACCAGCTTGGGCCTTTAGACTCGATTCAGCGACGGGCCATCAGAACTGTTGAAGATCCCGAGCTCACACGCGGTTTAGAGCCCCTTAGTCTGAGGAGAGACTTTGCCTCCTTATGTGTGTTCTACCGCTTGTACAACGGAGAGTGTTCTAAAGAATTGTTTCGTTTTGATGCCCACAGCTACCTTCCACCATCGCAACTCTCGCCATCGACAGGGAGTCCATCCCCACACATTGAAACCAGAATTGTTTCGAACTATGCGGGCTCAACGGAGCTTCCTTACGCGAACGCTCAGACTGTGGAATGAGCTCCCTGCTGTGGTTTTTCCAATGGAGTACAGCATGGGGTTCTTCAAAAAGGGTTTGAAGAGATTTCTGCAGGGTCGGCAACGCGCGAGTAATACCCCTGGTGTTGCAAGTGTCCATAGGCTACGGTAACCGCTTACCATCAGGCGGGCCGTATTCTTGTTTGCCAACTTAGTGGTATAAAAAAAAAAAACAAAAACAATAAGCTATAGAGACACAGGAGATAATGTGTGGAAATCATTGCACTTTAGTGAAAATAAAATTGACAGAAAAAATGACCATAAGCAATCTAACATAACATAAACCTACGTAACGAGAAACGTCAAGCATGTATTATAATTTATAAAGTTGGTGCCTTCTTAATACACTATGAACCGCTAAATTACCTATAGATCCACAAAACCATAGACAGATAAAAAAAAGTTTACTTTTGTACTTTTTAACCAAAGGCTTTATACGGTGAGTTGAGGCTGAATACACATTGTCGTTCTTCGACCGGTGATCAAGCCACAAAGAGATTTAAAAATGTACCTTAAACCACCAACTTAACCTTTCCTTTACTATTATTTATAGTGCACCTTAAAATTATAGTGGTTAGGTATACATTAGCGTGGAATTAAGTTGTCGGAGGGGTTATTAAGTTGGTTAAATATGGTTCTTATAATAATGTTATTATTTGACGCTTTGAATCGTGTGGGATGATGATCATAGCCTATTCTGTTTGTAAAGAAGTAAGCATACAGCTTTTATTATAATAAAAGTATGAAAGGTACGTGTTTTATGTGAATGATTCCGTATCTCTTGAATTCATTATAATTTGCGTTTTTAGACACTTTTAACCAGCAACATAAAATCCCTGAAAACGAATATACACTGAAAAAAACGGTAAACCTAACTGAAAAATCAAAAAATCATTTGGTTTGGTTAGTAAAAATACAGCTAATTGAATTAACCATTGAATAATAATTTAATTACATTTCCGACAGACGGAGGATCGAAAAAAAAACCGAATTGATTCAATAAATTTAATTAAAATATAAATTACAATTAATTAATCCAAATAAAATGACCTTTCCAATTCAAAGTGGTAATATGGAATGCCCATTTTTACAATTTGAAATATATAGGAAACCAGCGGCCCGGTTCGTGCTTCGCTACGTATAAAGTGAAATAATAAAAATGTGATAAATGAAGAACCGCTCGACCGATTTTGTGCAAACTTCACATAAACCATCTACTAAATAGTCCGAACAAAGCCTAAACATTTGGTTTGGATAGGTGAGCCCGTTCTTGAGTTATAAAATTACAACGAAAAGTGGCATTGATTTTTATATATATTGATATCGACTGACGTTAATGCTGCATCAACAATCGGATGTTTGCGCTTTGTACTCTATGATTATAATTTGGAAAAAAGTTTCGTTTTCTGAAACAAATCACATTTCATATTGCATATACATAATAAATACACTTTCAAGTTTCAATAATATTCAATAAACTAATCATCTTCAAATGGTTTTAACAGATCCAGCTAACGTTAACGGAACCCCAAAATTTCACTAGTTAAGCTATACAAATATTGTTAGTACACAGCATAGATACCAGCTGTAATGTAGGATTTTGTTAAAAATGCTACGTTTATCACTGGACATGAGCACACACATTATGGGTGGCTAATATAATAGATAAAGTAATGATTACTTATATAAGTATTCTATGGGACACGGTACCATGAATAAGACAAATTTATCATGGGAAAGAAATCTAAATATTTTTTTTTTATTCAACTTAGTCGGTAAACAAGCATACGGCCCACCTGATGGTAAGTGGTTACCGTAGCCATATGGACGCTTGTAACACAAGAATCATCGCTCACGCGTTACAGACCTTTCCCCCCTCCCCTATGAGCTCTGGCGACATTACTCACGCGAAGGAACACAACTTTACACAACATAAAGTTATTTGGCTGCGGTATTCTTTCTGTAAGGTGGAGGTACTTCCCCAGTCGAGCTGCTCTTTGAGCGAATAAACGCTATGCTCTACCTCTCTCAAAATACTAATATAGACCGGGAGATACTGGCACAAATTTCCTGGTCATTTGTACCAGGGCCCCGTTAGCACCCTTTGAATACGGAACTATAACTTGATCGTACTAATAAATAAAAACTCGATAAACTTTTTTTTTTAAATACCACTAAGGTGGCAAACAAGCATACGGCCCGCCTGATGGTAAGCAGTTACCGTAGCCTATGGACGCTTGCAACACCAGGGGTATCACTCGCGCGTTGCCGACCCTAAAATCCTAGTACAACACTTAGTTCCATAAATCAAATGTTTTTAAATCAATTAATATGATTGAAACTGTCTTAAAATCATAAAATAGAACATAACGAATAGATTGTTTTGAATCAATCGCTATTTTAATTGTTTATAACAAGTGTGTTAAAAATAACATACCTCAAGGTTGTGGTATTAGTGTTTTAGAGACTGTTATTAATCATATCACCTTCACATCAAATAAATAAGTTATTCTTTATATATCAATCTAGATATTTTTATTTACAACAAATATGTACAAAATACAATCTATATTTACAAAATATAATCTATATATAGAAAATGTCCTCAAGCCTGCCGCTGCTTCCGATTAACGGCAAGGTTCCCAGAAGGCTGGCAGCGTTTCCTCTTTGGATAGCCAAGCTGACGCGTTGGCGGAAAAAGCTCCCCGCCCGCTGGTCTCCGGAGGTCTCGATCAATTTTGAAGACAAGGTGCGAGCAAAACGGCGAGCTTCTGACCCCCATGGTCCCAAGGTCTCGACCGCAAAAGGCATAAAAATATAATTGGGTCCAATCGATGCATATTTTTTGAATTTTGAATTTTCCGCACTGGCCGCCGCTGCCCCTGCAGCTTTACAAGTAGCCGGTAAGTGAGATGGCGCGAGTGTATCGACACATGTGGCATCCCACACCAGCGACTTGCCGACACTCCAAGGGATCAAAGACATACCATCCGGTCTCCTGCCATCGCCCCGCGCAATACCGACTGGTTCCAGTACGGAAGGCACGTTAGCGACAACAAGAGCCCTGCGGATAATGTCATTAATAGATTATAATTTTAATTTTAATAGAATAAGTTTTTATATTAAATTAAAAAAAAGAAATTTTGTGAAGTCCAAAGTATTTTATTATCCATCGGAAGTCCACCCCTGTGTCGCGTTTTTGTAGTTGTGTTGTGTTTTTTGTAGTTTTCGAGTTATGAATATTTTCGAGATTTTTGTATCAAACGCTGATAATGAATTTTTAACCGACTTCAAAAAAGGGAGGTTCTCAATTCGGTTGTTTTTTTTTTTTATGTTTATTACCTGATAACTCCGTCATTTATTAACCGATTTGGAAAATATTTTTTTAGACTGGACACTTCCCATTGTCATCAGATCAGGATTTGATTACTTCTTTGTGTACTTTGATACTTTGAAGTCGGTTTAAGTTTTCTGTAAAACAGTCCAATAATTTGTAATACTGACTTCATAGATAGGCGTTTAGGTACTCAATTTTCAATCAGCGACCATATATGTAACTATTGCGTTTAAAAATAATATTTCCTCCGAATGGTAAAAGACAAATGAATTTTGTACTCAAATAACTGCCAGTTGACCACCTGCTCCTCCAAACCTCTGAACCAAAACAGGTGACGTTCTAAATTTAAAATTACCGCCTACAAGTCTACAACATCGATTTACATTTGTTTCGTTGAATTGGTGTGTACTTTAGAAACTCGATTCATTCACGTCGACACATTTGGGTGATGTGAGTTTTTGTGAATTTTTGGTGAGATGAGATTATAAATGAGGAGAACTAAGTTTTCATTATTTAAAATCAACAATTGATAAGTTGGTCAGTTAAATTTAGTTGCATTAATCTACTATTTTGATAGAACATATTTTAAAATCTATCTAAAAATACTGACCTAATTTTTTCAATACCATTGAATTGTTTAAGTGATTGTAAATCGAGTTGATATTAATATACCTGCGAGCCAATAGTACAACCACAGTAGATATGTACAACGTTTCACAACAGGGACTTGATCCGAAGCTGCGCCCGCGCCTCCCCGGACCACATTCCAGAAACAACGCGGCAGACGAAGCGACGCCGACTGGTGAGATACACACACATACACACTTATGTGCATATGTAGGGACTCGATGGGGAGTCAAGGGAAAGCTATGTTATATTTCTAATAAGGTAGAACGTAATCGATGCGGTGATTTCCAACCGTGAAATAAATTAACGATATAGCTATGGATGCATTTTAAGCTTTGAAAATCAGGAGCTGTAGAATTAAGAGAAGTCAGGAAACTTAATGTTCAGAAAGTGACATAAATACCTTCTAAACGATGGAAAACATACCTTACTTATATTTGTAATAAAATCAAATTGGCATAAATCTTAGATAGTCGGAGAGTTCGGAGACCAAAGAATTAAAATGATATTACAAAAGCAACAGTCAAAACCAATTCTCCACACCCCACATCTTTCAAAGACAGATAATACGAATGGACAAATGAATAAGTCAGTTATAGCACATTTATACCACCTATAGTATAGCTGCATACATCAAAATTATATGACGCCTACGCAGCCGTTGCATAAATATGCATTTACACGCATAATTTGAACGGAGATGTGTCGGCGTTAAACATGGAATATACATTAATGTATTGTCGACATCGCACGCACAGTGACTATACAGCCGAAGGTATGTCGCGCTTAACTCTAAATATAGTGTCATAAAGGCTTTCAGACAGACTAGAACTGGATTAGAAGCTATCTTAGGATTTAATGGCAAATTTAATTTGGATTGTGAAAGATTTGAAATGCGAAAATATGTAAATAGGTAGAAGTGAAGACAAAATATGAAGCATTGGATTTTAAATACTTTTTTATCATCAGAAGAAATTTAAGAAGGCTTTGAATATATTAATCTATGATAATTATGTCTGCATTCTAATTCTTAACAAAAACTTGACCTAAAAGCTAATCTGTATTAAAATTCCTAATATTCAAAGAAATTGAGACAGTATTATTCTAGTATGGAGTTCGTTTCTTTTGTTTTTTTTACTGATTTATGATCTTGGTTTACATAGTGCCATTATCAAGCAACAAAAGATAAATTAAACACAAGAATACAAACAAGGAACAATTTTGGCCCCAAAATGGTGCCCGCAGTGACGCCCGCATTGAAAAGCTTTCACCACAAAACTAAACACTGTAACTAAGCAGAAGTCAACCTATTGTACAATTACACAATATATTGTTTATCTATTTTTGTTAACTACAATCGATACAATCTAGCGTATCCCAAAAATGGTGAAAATCATTGTCTATAACCCCCTGTGGATCACAATTCGTAATGACAAGGAAAGGTGTGGCGAAATCGATACCATTTTATCTTCATTCGTCAATTGAATAGACATTCAAGGCATTGTAGCCCTTATTGCACCGAAATATGACACCGATTTATTTGACGACAACTTCAAAATATCCTTGTTACATCACAAAATTGTCAATGCACTTTAAAAATCTAATGTAACGTGTAACCTTTAAAATAAAGTTCAATATTCAACAGCAAAAGCAGTACCGTGTAGCTTTGTGTACATATTTTTATTTTTTCGCTTGTAAAGGATCATTACCGTGTATTGTTGGATAATTTCACGCGTTTGGTGACACTGCAGGCGTTTCGGGAGAGAATTTAGCGGGAATTTCGCTAAGAAAGGTTCTTATGAATAAATGTTGGCATTGTTGGACATTATTCTGGCTTACAGTGGCATTTGGTTACTGTGAAATTTGCAAAAATGTACACAAACCATAAGGTGTCTCCATGGGCAGCCTTTTTAGGCCACTTTTCTTCATTATATTTACCATTGAACTTTCTAAATATTTGTTTCAGTTTCAATTAAGTAGATGTGGACCAGAACTTTGATTTGGACAATAAGTACCCTTAATAGTTTTGCTTTAACATACTGTTCTATTATAATATTCGCTAAATCCACGTATTCACTACGATCTATTGACTCACTAGGCAGGTGTACCATTTGTCCCCTAAATAATAAATCTACAACAATTAGCTTGACAATGGGATGCGCGCGAGCAATATCAAGGTGTGCCCAAACCGATTGTTGACCAATTGAACGCGTTGTGCAATATGTTACAGTTTCACTTTTGTTATTCATACGGTGATGTTGTAATTCATATTGTGCTAAATAGGAGTGCCGATGTTGTGTCTGAAGATTATTTATTATCTTCTTAGTTATTTTGTATCAGATCAACTGAGAGTAATTATATAATATATAGTAAACATTATTTATTGGCATTAAGTTATGAATGTCACTACTTTATAGCTCTGGATTTTGAAAAAAATATTTAAAAAATAATATAACATAGTCAGATTGTCAAAAAAAAAAAGTGTAACGTTGCTGAGTTTCTTGCCGGATTCTTCTCAGTTGAAGGCCGAGTTCCGAACCGGTTGTAACTTCAGTAAATGTGAAGTTTCCAAGTGCCCTTCTGGGGCCTAAATTGAATAAATGACTTTGACTTTGACTTATAGCTGCATTTTCTTTTAAGATTTTGAAATTGGTACAAAAACTAATAAAAGCTATTTCTGTACTGCTTATTTTAAACGTTAGCCAAAATGTTAACCATTTCAAATTCACAAGGAATACTTAACAAGTAAAAAATCTTAACTACAATAAGATTTAACAAGCACGAATAATATATCGACTTAGGAACGACCGTAATATTATTTGACCATTTTATTGAGAGCCCTACCTTACTACTCTAGCTCGCACTGTTAACGTAAACACATTCCCTTCTTACCGACTTGGGTGTCTCAATAAAATGGTCGGTTATACCATCTAAGTTATTTACATCGAAAGGTTTTCTTACAATCGAAAACGGCCGATTCAAATTGAAAATATGGGACGTCCTTTGGGAAAACTGGAATATAGGTTGGGGCGACAAAAAAAATGGTTTCTTTTTTAGATTGTTTTAATCCCGTTGTAAACGTTAACTTTAAAATACTCAACAAATATATACATACAATATTTTTGTATATTAAATGGTCACCATTGTCATAACCTGTTAACAACCTTCCATAGATTACATCATTAGCTTTTTAAATCAGAAAAACCTATATTCAATTACCTGAATATCCCTAAAAAAATAACATTCAGTATTGTAAAATAGTTGTTGTAAGGCACTCGAACGACGCGACATCTTTGCATAAAATATAATAATATGTACATTACAATACCGTTCTGACCTTTCCAGAATAGATTTTTACATTTGGGACTCCATGACCGTCAGTTGTGTTATGGTTTTTGTATTTGCTACTAAAGGTAAAATAAAATTAATTCAATTCGATATGTTTATTTTAGAGGAAAGACAGCGAGTCTTCTAGACTAACGATCATCAAGAGTTCTATGGTAGGTTAATTATATGGCAATTGAATCTTATAAAACAGCTCGCTAAGAGGTATTATTTTTTTAAGAAATCATAATATTTGGTATACATTTAAACGTACATTTCCATTTTTTCACGATTTTGTATAATTGCCAGGTCATTTTTATTATAATGTAATTTGACCTAACTTCAAGTAGTTACGCAATCCCACTTTTTATATAATCTTTGATATTATGTATAACTAATGTTTCTTTTATCTCTTCTTAAACGGTAGATAGTTCGCTTGTTGTATAAATCTAATAAAGAATAACCTCGCTGTAGTGTTTGGATACCCCAGTTTAGGAGATAGTGTGTAGGTATGGATAATTGCAGCAATCTGTAATAGCATAACCATAGAAATAAATATACCTAGAAAGAAAGTCGCCATACTACACGAATATATAAAACAGGCCAACTTTTACAGGCTGCTGCGCGTAACAGCTACGTTTTACGCTCTCTCTGCGTCATTCTGCTTGTCATAGTGACGTTCTTAATGATATCAGTTGTTGAAATATTCCCATTAAAATCGGGAGAAATTTAAATATTAAACATTATTTAGCAATTTTATTTTTTTTATTTGATTTAGCCTCTAACAGTTAGGGCGTATTTTTATCGACGCGTGCACAACTTCAACACTCAATCTATATCTCAATCTGTATCCTTAATCAAAGAGCATAACCTTTTAGATCTTATATCTAATATAGTGGTAAATACAATTTATTATTTCATGAAAACTTCAATCGTGAAAATAATAAATGCTGTATCCAATCCGGCATCCTTAACTGACCTAACAGATATTCAAGTAGATTTTTGATAGAATCAACACTGGGCCTCGGTAGAGTGGTGTCGAGTCGTCGATAATGCCCCCCTCTTATAGAGACCGCGTTTGAATACCAAGTAAAATTCAGTTTACCAAAGTTCCCGCTTTCTATTCACCAGCGGAAAAGTTATAGATTGTTATTTTGTGAAGGGTTTGAAACGCGGTTACTGTTTATTCCTATTTTGAATGTAGTTTTGTTATTTTCTCTGAATTACCAGGTGGACTGAAGAACTAGTTAGGCTACTCAAACCTGTCTAACTCTCTGTTTTGTTATTATACTCAAAAGCTTATACTCTAGCTTTGGAATTTTGGATCGTCACTAATTAAGATGAAGGGAGATCCAAAGCTTTTTTTACAAGCTTTTATTTAACTTGCAATGTATGTATTGTAACTATGTTAAGGTGGAATCTTGCAAGTCGAATTTCACCCACTTCCAGTGGTCGGATCGACTTGATATTTGGTGTACATTAGCAAATTCAAAATTCAAATTCAAAATCATTTATTCAAATAGACCTTCGCAGGCACTTATGAAAAGTCTGACTCTAATACTCTAATACCGGTTCGGAAGGTAGCATAAAAGGAAACCTTCAAAAACTTCAAAAAGGGCGTGAAGAGATTTCTTCAGGTTCGGCAACGCGCGAGTGATACCCTTGGTGTTGCAAGTGTCCATAGGCTAAGGTGACTGCTTACCATCAGGCGGGCCGTATGCTTGTTTGCCACCTTAGAGGTATAAAAAAAAAATGGATGAGAATACAAGGACAGTCAACAAGAAGTACAATCACCAAAAAAAAGGTATTAAAAATGAAATTTTTAACAAAACTTATTATTTAGGTACTTTCTTTTTTTTAATTCGTTTCACACAGACATTGTATTTCACAGGTGCATTTCCTTATTACATAGCGACTTATCTATTATTCTAGCCCTATTAAATTTATGAGCATATCATTGCTTAAGCACCACATTTAGATGTCACTAGAAAATGTTCCCAGTGCACTAAATCATGTTCAATTTAAAGAAACAGGTTCCTTACATTACTTATTGTATCGTTGTCTCAACCTTTAGCGGGACATAAACATTATTGTAACAAAGAACACTTGACTTTGAATCTTCACGAACCACACGCGGCGTTTTTTCTTTGACCCCTTCTCATTTGTAAGCTCTACCAAATGATAGCTCAACTCAAAATGGATGGTTGACACCATACCTCTATAGATGAGAATTTATAGTACAGATATTGTTATCACGTAGGCTGAGACGTCGTTACAAACAATAAAAGTAATTTTTACGACTGGCAACCCTTTGCGTTAATAAATTAAAAAGTTAGCCGAGGGCTAGGGCTGTGAAACAATGCCACTTCACCCTGTAACCCGAAGATCTAAGTTTTGTCGCCCCTGGTTAATAGGAAAACGATTTAGGGCTGGGATTCTAGTATTTTGTAGACATTGAATGAGCCTTGTTTAACAAATTTTAGTATTAGATAAACCTTAACTGCGGGCTTGGAATAGGATTTAATTTGGTGTAGCTGCTTCAACAACAAATTGTTCATAGAAGATGATTTAAAAGTATTAAAATTTTCATCAGAAATCTTATAGAAATTAACAAAAATAATATTAAAAACCCGCAGGAAGAAAATTAATGAAAAACTTTATATATCACTTGCAAGTTCATTGCACAAAATTAAAATCTGTTCAACCCTATTAGTTAGGGTTGCGTCTGATTGGGTGCGTACACACTACAGCTTTGTCGAGTACCCCAAATTAATTTTTGAGAACAAAATCCATTAGCGAATGATGCTTTTTTCTTCCCATTGTTTAGGGTTGTCCCATAATTTACGCTAGGAACTCGATTGGAGTCGTTTTTAAACTACAGGGCGGCGAATACGCTTCGCGTACACAGAGTGAAATGCTGTCCTTGTGAAACAAGTGTCTTTATGTGATGTAACATAAGGTTGTAAATCGTTTGTAGTTTAGTTCAAGAGGTGAATAGATAAGTTTGTATCGAGGTGTTTTCTTGTCAACTCTTTGATTTATGTCATGCAATTGTCTATATTTGAATGCGTGTAAAGAGAATATTTCTATTTGTATCGATACAGAGCGCATTGTAGTTTTTATGTGCGGGTTTACATTTAATTTGGCATTGTGCGTTTGGTGGCATTTATGGCGTACAATTTATGGGTACTAAAGGGTACTTTGCCGTTTTAGAAATTTTAGGACGTTGATGTTTTTCGTATTTATATAATTATACTATTTGTTGAACATTCTTGATTTAATCGTTATATTAAACTTCATAGGTCTGTATGTCTTTTATAATAAAGCTTTAATTGTAGCATTATACATCAAAATATATTTTACAATCTATTAAATAACAAGTGAAAAATATATCGACCACAAAAGCGTTTACCGGCAATTCGCAAACATCGAACATCTATTGTTTCGAAAAAGCATCAGCTGTGTACATTCGAACACAATAACGTAATACCCCATTCTGTATTCATGTAGGATAATCCAAACAATAAACCGTGTGTGCGACGATCAAAATAACTATATAAAAATACAATAAGCAGCTTATACGTGTACCCTTAATGTGCGCGAGTGTACCTGAGTAGGACAGCACAATATGCGAGAGGAATGGGGATAGATATATTCGTTTAACTTTTGACTCTAATTTATTTAATCAGGCAAGATCTATCAGATTATGAGAAAGATGTAGATACGTGCTGATAATTAATTAAATAAATCCTCATTAAATCAAAATCAATCATACAACGAACATATTAGTCACATATTGTGAGCTATTTATTTTCCATTCGCGTATTAAAAGAACTTGTGAACGCATATGTACATGAAAGCTGGGATTCGATATTCGAATTTTAAACTTTGAATTCAGAATCCAAAATGGCGGGCCATTGTTACCAATTAGGTGAAGTGTACCGGGCGAAGACTTAATCCTATTGGTCGCTTTGTGCGATTCGATTATTAAATTGCGTTTGTGCTACATTATATTGTGCTCATAAACGCGTAGAAATTATTTATACTTTTTGTATTGTATGTAGGTAACGCAAAAATTGGGTCATAAGCATTTTTAAAATGATACAAATATTATATTATGTTTTTGTAATAACACATTCTGTACAGTAAGTATCTAAACATTTTTTTTATACAACTTAGTCGGTAAACAAGCATATGGACGCTTGCAACACAAGAAGCATCGCTCACGCCGCGTTACCGATCTTTCCCCCCTCCCCAATGAGCTCTGGCGACCTTATTCACGCGCAGTAAGGTCTATCTGCTGCGGTATTCTGTAAGGTGGAGGTACTTCCCCAGTCCAGCTGCTCTTTAAGCGAATAAACATAGCGTTTTTAGCTCTAACTCTCTTACATATTGTTCGAAGTTCATGTAAAGATAAGACTGTAGTTGGATGAAACAAATAATTATGATCAGGAAACTATGTGACCATTACAAATAATAATATACAGCCTTAGTGTCCACAGGCAATCGGATAAAAAATAAAACAAAAATCTTCCGGAACTACTCTTCCGTAAAAATGACGTCAATATAGGGCCGCCTCACACACAGCTGCCGCTTATCGTGTCACCGATCTTAAGCCCTCCGTACACTTAGCAAAAATACTCATTTTATCTTAAATACGATCTGGATCTTCCCTAATCTGTCTTTTGTGTGTTTGTATGTTTGTTTTGTAACATAGAGAGGGGTGTGAATAGAGAGGACCTATTAAGGATTTGCTGGATTGATTTCTTTTGATGGTTTCTTAAGGATTCCCAAGGTTATAGAGGGCTGTTTTTTATGTTTTAATCATGTCTATAGAATTAATAGGTACGTGTTCTTACTAGTTCTAAATATAAAAAAAACTAATATAGAAATACACTAATAAATTTAAAACAAAAATCCTCTCGACTCAGCCTCATCCCTATATAATCAAACAACAGAATCAATAATCAATGATCTGAGAATAAACCGACCGATTATAACGAACGTCTTTGTCGAACTTGGACTTTTATCCACTCGCCCTTGCCTCTGCATCTGACAGTTCACCTAATTGATTGTTTTTTTTTATTCCCTCCCTCGTCTTCGCGGGAAATTTAAAAATCGAACGCTTTCCCAAGTCTGTCCGTTCTCAAAGTTGTGATTGGTGATTCAACTATTTAAATTGAGAATAGATTGGAAATATGCTAATGATAACAGACTTATACACCGATAAATTGTTTTGGACAGAAATTGCTCCATTACAAAGATTTTAATGGATTCTTCCCTACGGGTTTAGCACGCGTTCTTAGGGGCCGAACGAATTTATCTATTTTTACAAAATTGATTAATTTCTGTAAAGATTTTAAGGAGTAATTAAGTTACAAATAACCAAAATATAAGAATAGTGAAATGTGAATATTAAAGTTTTGAAAAATAAATAAATATCCTGCCTTTTTTTTTTTATTAGTTTATATTTATCTCTATGTTTATCTCTACATTCCTCACACACGGTCATCTGATCCCAAACTAAGCAGAGCTTGAACTATGGAAACCAGATAACTGATATAATACATATACTACGTTTTGTTTGTAAATACTTACATACTCAATATACATAATTACACCCAGACTCAGGACATACAGACATGTTCATGCACACAAATGCATGTCCTGTGCGGGAAACGAACCCACGACCTGAGGCGCGATAGGTGGAGTCTACATAATCGTTACATGAAATTAATTTTTGATACTAGTTTCTAGTTAATTTTGTGATTTAAAGACAAAAAACCTTTCGACCACTCTGGGTCTTTCTGATCTTTCTGATGTTCATAAGCGACAGTGCTGAGAGCCCCTTTACCACAATGTGGACCAACGGCATTTCTTTTTACTGTTTATAGACCTGTATTTGAACACAACTTCACTATGGTAGAAGGAACTGGCTCTCAAGTGGAAGGGAACACACCGATAGGTGCTTGGCAATAGATTTTCAACTTGAGGGTGGTAGCCAGCCACATGTGTTCTACAAAGTACCCTACCACCGTGCTACGGTTTCCTCACGATGGTTTCCTTCACCGAAAGCTCAAGTCTAGTATAGGATTCCAACCCGTGACCTTCGTCTCGGTATCTGACGTCACTACCACAGCTATCATCGCATTACAAAAGTTTTTGCTCTTTATACACATTTGTAATATTTTCTGCTTCAACAATCTTACTTTTCATAGCAAACATAGCGTGATTACCAAAAGGGGTGGCTCTTTAAAAGATTTTTGTAATTTCGTAACGGTTAACACAGGACTGACCGTGCAATTATCCAGAACGAACCGTAATTATTCCTTTTTGTCCTCCACCAGACGAAGTCTTAGTCTGAAAACAATTATTGATCTATTGAAATCATTATACAATACTCATTAGTGCGGTACCGAAACAGCATGACATATTGCAACGACCAACCCAAATTGTTCTGCATCTCCACTAAATTAAGATGCAAAATGCACTGAAGACAAAACAAAACATTACCAACCTCTTGCAACCTCAGAACATTTAGAAAAGACAAACAGAAATGTGAATCAAAAGAAATGTCCACAAACAACTTTGTTATAAGACAATGCAACTATTAATGCAGTTACAGCCCGTCGCAACTTGCCAAGAAATTTGAAAGGCACCCGTGACCGTACGATATGAAATACAAAAGAAATATCACAGAGAGACCCTAAAACAACAGTTAAAACCATAATGGCTGTAGCAGAAACTTAAGAATGTGTCTTTTCTTTTATAATGCATTTCCATTGTTGTAAAGATGTCATAAAATTGACTTTAGAACTATCGGCGAAAGCTTTTTGATGGTAAAAGATATTGCCATGAAACACCCAACTGTTAATGTTTAAACATCATCGCTGGCTCTCTTTAAAATAAACCTTATTAATAATAGTTACAGTTGAAAGTTCTTCAACAATGGTAGTTCAGTTATGTGCTCTAAAGTCATAGCTAATTCCTTTGTCTAAACAATTACAGCGTGTATTGTAACAGGCATTCATTTGTGTTTCTTGTTCTATTGATACACGTTTTTGTTGCTTGGGTGTCCGAACCACATCATAAATCAGACGTTACTTGCTAACAAACTCGTCGTTTGTCTCTATCTTATTTACTGCGACTTTGAACTCTATCATTATGGACATAAATTTTTAGGGTATGTATAACAAAGTTAGTAGCGCATACCGTTTGCGCGCGCGCTGCCAAACGACGATTACTATTGACGTTTCTATTCACATTGTAAGCAAACTCTGATGTTTTTATAAACGATAAATTTTCAATTGTCAGTCACCATTGTGAATTGGCGCGTCTGTACATTGGTGCCACGTTATATTATGACACTAATTATCCTCTATTAGCTCAAAAGTGGACTCTATGTCTTTAGGATTGTTAAGCTCTAACGTGTTTCGAAGCAGCACTTTTATCGTGGTTAAAGGTACAGTCATGCCATGTTTCGTATTTTTATAAATCTGAATGCTGATTGCCTGGTTTATGTGGAGTGGAATAAAGATGTGGCTTTTGAAGGACGGACACTGTTCGGTTGCAGGAGTAAATTGCCTATTCATCGGTTAGTCATGACTGGTCAGGTGGAATCCGGAACAGTGTGTAATCATACAATTATGCGTGTAATGTTAGGTATTATAATCTCTAATTTGCAGCATACCTTGGTTTTGCCATGAACTACAAATACAGCGGTTTTATGGTTTCTTGAAATGTGGGCTTTGAAAAAAGTTGTGAGATTTTTTCATGCAAATACTCTGACATTAAAACATGACATAATTTTTCGGTAAGCCCATATTCCAAGTAAACAAAATAAAAGATTGCGAAACAAGATTTGAAAAACAGAAAATGAACTTGAAAGGTGAAACGTGCTGCGAAAAATTTCGTAAGAAAGAATCCCTAAAGTTCAGTTATGCAAAGAATTGCGCAAGAGTTTTCGAAGTATTAGGGGAGAGGTAAGTATCTTAAAACCTGTGAATATTGTAAGTACCTAATTAATTACGTATTTGTTTTTTTTATGATTTAGGTAAGCAACCTTATACCTACTGGAAATTTATTTTACTGTCTTCTCGTATTCCAACTTTATCGGCGAAGATTCGGCGCGTGCGTCAGGAAAGATAGCCATCGCTGAGATTTACATGGATGTAAGCATAGAGTAAGAATAGTAATAGATTGATATTGTTAACAACTTATTACCTTGTGCGAACCGTGAGCAGTTTGCATATAGATGCATTCATATGATAAATCGTACACTATTTGATTTTTATAGTCAGAAAAAATGACGATATGAGTTCCTTGTTATTTGGTTGCGGTAAAAGTGTCACAAATAATTGAACTGTTTTACAAACAACTTAAACCGACTTCAAAGACACTAAGAAGTAATCAGATCCTGATCTGATGACAATGGGACCAAAGGGTGTACACTTTCAAACAAAAAAAATTAATTCCAAATCGGTTAATAAATGACAGAGTTATGAACCATAAAAAAAATACGACCATATTAGAACATCCTGCTTTTTTTGGAGTCGGTTAAAAACGAGAAATTGGCATGCATTATAATGTACCTGAAGATGAAGCGCTCTTGGTGTAGTATGATTAGCCGTTCTTAATCGTTCGGCAAAGTTAAGCTACCACCGTCGTGGTCGGTACCTGGATGTGTGACCGCCTAGTGGTAATTCAAATCGAGCGTTTCCATGCTTTGGAAGGCACTTAAAACCGTTGCTCCCGGTTATCACTTAATTGTGATAACGACTATCACAATTAAGTTATTTGGAGGCCCAATAGGCGGCTTGAAATCTCCAACAGTAGGTTGACCACCACCTACATTTGTGAAAGGAGACCAATGCTCTGGAGTGGCACATTATAGGCTGATGATGATGATAATGTACCTGTAATAGTGCGTTCGAATTGGAGTGATGTCGTTTTTAACAGTTTCAAAATGGGCATTTTTGTATTTGCGTTCGAATTGGAAAATTTCAACAATTTTGCAACTTTTGCCACAAACGATATGTCGCAAATCGAACGATTAGATACAAAAATGACATTTCCATGCTCATCGCCTGCTTGTCACTTGTCTCAACCTACCTTTTTCCTTCAGTTAATCATTAAACAAAGTTAATCTAACAAATTATTCTCTTACCTGTTAGTATTTCTATAAAATTTTATAATAAAAATTAGAATTTTCGCTTCCCGTATGAATTTTACGAAACTTATCTGTCAGATTCAAAGATGTCAAAATATGATCACAAACGACCCTGCCTCGGAGGTGGGTCAAAATTTGCAGTTCACGATGTCGTTTTTAACTGTTTCCAAGCAAAACGAACGGTGAACGAAAACTGTTCAAAACGCCAATTTCGCCCACAACTTTCCAAATCGAACACCAGTTGTGATCGTTTTTGGCATTTTGGACTGTTATTTTTGCTACCATACCCCAATTCGAACGCACCTTAAGTATTCAGTCGTTCAAACTATGACCGCGAAGTTCATTTCAAGGTAGCGTTGCACATACTCGTGCTCACGGCACATGCTCAATTAGAGCCGCTCTATTAAAATTCTATCTTCATGGATGTAAGTAATCTAAGATTGTAAGTTTTGGAAATTTATGGCAAAAAAAGAAATGGGCACATTCTTTGTGTATGCAGTTAAAATAATGGAAATTCAGTTTTTGTAGCTGATTCTGAGACATGGGAGTGAAACTATAGAGATAATTATAATATAATGTCAAAGTCAAAGCCATTTATTCAATTTAGGCCCCAGAAGGGCGCTTATAAAGGTCACACTAGGTCACATTTACTAAAGTTACCACCGGTTCGGAACGCAGTCTTCATCTGAGAAGAATCCGGCAAGAAACTCTGCAAGGTTACATTTTTTAAATATTTTTTGGACAATATGACTGTTTCGCTTTTTTTTTGTAAATAAACGTACGAATAATATCATGATACATAGGTACATAATTCGAAATCGTTGATATAACTCGAACAAGAACTAAGAAACCTTCGTGGTAAAGTCAAACAATAGAGAAAAAAAAACAAAAAGTGTACCTACCTCTTTACACCTAGTGTCGTTGACAAAAAGTATACAATAAGGGCCCAAACAAACTTGTTGTATAACTTATATAATGTAAAGAAATACTTGAAAACTTATCTTATTGTACGAACAATTTTCAGTTATATTACATTGCATAACTTGCAATAAAATTATTGGCAACTTTTTTTTCTTTTTGAATTTCGCAACAATGACTGTTACGTGGCCAGTGTTTTTTTTTTGTTTTTAATGAAATCAACTCAACCACAATGGGTGCGTTTGCTTTCGAGGGATCATTGTTCAAGTTTGGCTTTCAAGTTTGTGATTAGGTCACAATAATAATAAAGTTTTCGCGTATTATGAAATCAGCTTTTAAGGAATCCATACCAAATTGATCTGTATTCAGGACTAAATAATACCTCGTACAATTTTAATGGTATTTTGTTTTGTCCCAAGTAGTATTATGTTATTCGATTAGACAGCATATTTAGCCCTTTTAACAATTCATCTATTCTATCTATACAAAATTGTTTAACTATCTTCTCTTCGCTATTTAAACTATCATCATCATATAGTCAATATAGAAGTTTATGTTAAATATAAATTACTTATTAGCCTAATATTAAGGCTAGATTGTAGTATGAATAGGGAACACTAAAAAAGGTGTAACTTAGGATAAAAAAAAAAAAAAAAAAAAACAGTCTATAATATCCCACTGCTTAGCACAGGCCTCCTTTCACAAATCAGGGTGATATGGAATGGGCAGATACTCCACCACGAGTGCACACTGCGGATCGGTGGAGGTAGGCTAGTGGTCAACCTACTGTTGGAATTTTTCAAGCCGCCTAGGAGGCATCCAACTAGCTTAACGACTATCACAATTAAGTGATAACCGGGACCCACGGCTTTGCGTGCCTTCCGAAGCACGGAAACGCTCGATTTGAAATACCACTAGGTGGTCACCCATCCAGGTACCGACCACAACGGTAGTAGCTTAACTTGCCGATCGATTAAGAACGGCTTATCATGCTACACCACGAGCGCTTCATTTAAACTATAGCTTTTATGAAACTTCATGAAACCCCTTTTGAAAACCGAATCAAAATCGGTGCAGTAGTTCTCGAGTCATATACACTCTTACAGGCAGATAGAGAGACGTGCCGTTTTATAAAATGGTATTTTTCTTGTAAAGTTCTTCTTACTCACACCGTCCCCTCTTCTCCCTCGACACCTAAAACGCTAATCGCTTCAACTTTGTAAAGAAGCTTTGGCTTTTCAAGTCTTCTTTGTTCGAAGCCGACGATGCAATGTCACTTAGCCGAAACTCTCTAACATCCCCCGCGTCTTATTTCATGACCTTATTTCTTAATAGATACGTTTCAGAATCGCGTGCAAACATTTATTATGCAAACTTTTGACGCGATAAGAGTACAAATTCAGAAGCGTCGTGTTGTAATTAGAAGTTCTTTTGCTGAGATGTCTGTCTCTGCCGACCTGGATAATATAGTAAGGGCTCTCTGAATTTGTTAATGGTTAAATTGTACGATTTTAATGAGATTGTATCTTTGGTAAGGGTTTCAGGAATTGCATTTCTGACTGAAAGACAAGACGTTGTGTGGGCTACCTTTGAAATAAAAGTTACTTTAATTAAAAATATCATTGGTATCTCTTCTTTCTCTTATCTTCTTTGCATTTAATTTATTGCAGTTTGAATAAACATAACAATATTTAAATGGACAATGTTCTTTTTTTACTTTGTAGATGTACATCATGATCATCATCAGCCTATAATGTCCCACTGCTGAGCACAGGCCTCCTTTCACAAATCAGGGCGAAAGGAAATGGGCAGATACCCCACCACGCGTGCCCACTGCGGATCGGTGGAGGTAGGCTAGTGGTCAACCTACTGTTGGAGTTTTCAAGCCGCCTAGAAGGCCTCCACTATCACAATTAAGTGACAACCGGGACCAACGGCTTTACGTGCCTTTCGAAGCACCTGCAATCGCGTGTTATTACTAAATACAGCATCAAATCTAAAAGGCTAAAAGACATCATGCAAGTGTAGCTTAAAATTATTAATATAAACTACATTTTTCCAAAATTGCTTACTACATACCATTAAAAATGTGTGCTTATTGCTTTTCAGCCAGCATCTTTTGTGATCCTTTCAAAGGCGAAATTTTAATGACAGTTCGCAATTAAAATTTCGGATGTATCGCTCAAAAGGTTGTATGGAGAAACGGCAACGAAATTACACAGTTTTGTACAAACAACTCGGTTGGTCGATCAAAACGATTCTTTGCTAATTAATTGCATAATAAATTAGCACTAACCAAAAGTCGGGGTTAAACTGAGTAAAAAATTAAACGAGTGAAAAGCTTAATTAACGCAACGGCCTCAACTTAATATCAATAAATTTTTAGTTTAAGACACCCTCTCTGCGTACGTGGATGTTGGAATAGTTGTGTGCAAAGTATGTGAGCTCTTTGGATGTGTCAATTCAGATGAAAATGTAAAGGGTCAATAAATAAATCACACGTTTCAGAAGCATATTTTGTCTTGAGATGTTATTGTTACTAAATGTCTTTTGATAAACATAGGGAGGCCTGCGATAGATTTCCACGAGAACGGCCTTGTTATTGCTACCATCTAGCGGTTCTCGGCATCTCGAAGCCGAGTTCCGTCAGAAGCCGGCAGGAGCTAGAGTCCAGTTCCAGACCTGAGAGCTCTTTCTAAGTATTGTGTACTTACTATCTCTGGCAATATAATCACTAACTACCGTAAATCATTGTCACTGAATGAATACTGGGTGGAGATTTCGAGATGGCATATTTTCGAAACCTATGTGGGATTAGTCATGCTGAACAACTTTTACTATGGGACAAACACTGAATTCTCAAATATTTTTTTTACTTTTCATACATTATGATCGAGCAAGTTTGACATTTTGTAAGAAAAGTTAAAAACAATTTTTTGAGAATTCTCTATTGGTCCCATAGTAAAAGTGGTTCAGAATGACCAACATGGGTTTCGAAAATATGACATCTCGAAATCTCCACCTGTTATATAGGTACATTCTTCACACACGGTTAACTGACCCCAAACTATATAAGCAGAGCTTTTAAAATGGAAACCAGATAACTGATATACCTACTAAATGTATACTACTTTTTGTTAATAAATAAATAACTATATAACTACACCCAGACTCAGAACATACATGTTCATATGCATACTGCAAATGCATACTGTGGGAATCCACGACCTGCGGCGTGATAGGTGGAATCAACGCCAACTTGTCAGCCTTATACAAACAAAACATAAATATTTTCGTCGGCAAATTGTATGATTCGGCATTTTACAAACGGCGTCGGCATTTCATGAACGCTCGCTATTTGTAAAATGCGGATACCACCTCAATATGATGTATGCTCCTCGGCACAACTACTCAGCACCATATAATTGCACAACGCGCTAGCAAGCGCCGACGGTAACGCTAACTAATTGCCATTGAAAAAAGGCGAAAGCCCGACTGAAAACATTTCCCGGCCACCTTTGATGTTTTTTTCTAAAACCAGCTTTTTACCCTCAAAGCCTGATAAGCTACACTACGTAAAAAACCGGTAATAAGGCACTTTTAAGGCAGGTGTGACGCGCATGGTGCATAAAGATGAGTGTTGAGTTCCCTTTGTGGGGGCATCTTGTGTAATATGAGGTTTTCTTTAAGGGCGTCGAGGATTTGCTGGCTTTTATGGTTTTAACTCCCTTAAGTATTTATGTCGTTATGTGTTTATAATTTTGTCAGGCTAATTAAGGAGGTTTTGATGATAATTATGAGTTATTAATATGAATGATCGTAGACGTTGTGCTGTTTGGTTTATAGATTGGTTTAAAATTTGGAATAAGAATATCAATCACACTTCAATGTTCAAAAGACAAAAACTTATATCAAGTAATTGCATAGAAAATTACTGAAAACTTTTTGCAGTTTTTTTTTTTCAGTAAACGAAACGTACCTACCTATTTCTGCGTAATAATTAATGAGTTGTGAGTAGGTACTTACTTTTAAGAATCTATAGAATTGGAGGTCATCCTACGTATGATAAAATCATTTAATACTACAAAATCAGATCCCTGAACATCGTCGTAGTACAAATCAAATGAAGTAAAATAACAATTTGAACTTAATATTTGAACTCTCACACGAAAGACCTTCACTTCTCCTAAAACCCACGTTCATTCAATCAATACCCAAACAGAAGCCCATCGTCACTGATTCGGGTCATTTGTGGTAAAAGGTGTTTAGCATTAAGAACATTGACTTGGATCGAGGTCAAGTAACCCTTAGTCGGAAGCCATACAATAGTATTTAGACAATTTGTTGTAGTACGTATGTTATAAAGGACAAGTATCGACTATTCATGTATGTAGGTTATTATTATGGGTTTAAAAGCCTTTGTCTAAAACCCTCATTGATTGATTCAATAAAGGACTTGATTCTGTTTAGATATGTTACATAATCATCTCTACTAATATAAGTATTATAAATTCAAAAGTGACTCGTGTTCGTCCGTTTGAAAGGCACGCAAAGAACATAAGGCCATACCTTATGTTCTTTGCGTGCCTTTCCGGAAGCCTTTGCCTTTAAGGAAGGC
Organism: Achlya flavicornis; assembly: GCA_947623365.1. Taxonomy (NCBI): domain Eukaryota; kingdom Metazoa; phylum Arthropoda; class Insecta; order Lepidoptera; family Drepanidae; genus Achlya; species Achlya flavicornis. The sequence goes on along the minus strand of OX392468.1, from coordinate 1,731,038 downwards.
GACCTTTATCGCCGGAACCCGGGTGAAACCGCTAGTTTACAAAATAAACAAAGATGTTGACTCTGAAGAATTTATTTGTTCTTCCACTGACTGAAAAATACAATCTTTATACAATCTTAATTAGGCTGATGAAGGGCTTCGTTGCTTATATTTTTATCATACAATTTTTTTTTTTATACAACTTAGTCGTATAAACAAGCACCCACCTGATGGTAAGCGGTTACCGTAGCCATATGAACGCTTGCAACACAAGAAGCATCGCTCACACGTTACCGACATTTCCCCCCTCCCCTATGAGCTCTGGCGACCTTACTCACGCGCAGGAACACAACTTTACACAACATAAAGTTGTTTGGCTGCGGTATTCTGTAAGGTGTAGGTACTTCCCCAGTCGAGCTGCTCTTTGAGCGAATAAACGCTATGCTCTACTTCTCAAATAAACATCTAATAAGTATATGTATAATATCATACAAGGTGATCTATCTTCATGACAGCTGAAATGATAACCTTATGAGTGAGACTCACCAGGAGAATGCCACCTGCTGAATGCAATCGGGGCAAAATACAGAGACGAAGTCGGTAAACAAGCGTCCGGCCTGCCTGATCGTAAGCTGTCACCGGAGCTATATGAACTCTTGCAAGGCTACGAGGCAATACGAGCCTTCACTCATACGTTACCGACCCTTTCCCCCTCCCCAGTAAACACGGGCGAGCTGAAGCACGCGCAGAAACGTAACATTATTTGTTGCTCTGTGAGCGAACGCTACGCTCTACCACTCTTGTAATCTTTAGCAGTAGACTTGCCTGTCTTTAAAGAAGGATTGAAAAACAACCGAAATTATTTTCTCAAAGTTGGCTAACACAGACGTTAAATACCATAGGATGTTTAAAAGAAGAGCCATTGTACAATAATGTCATTATAATTAATGTGTCTAGAGTCCGACAAAACACGTTCAAACAATAGTTTTAACACCTCACTATTGTAAAACGGATGCCAACATGTCACGCCTCCACATTGTTTGTGGCGTACCAGTTTTTTTAAATATATTTACTATTATTTACCATAGAGATATAGATCTTATAGACTTCTGGGGCCCAAGTCTGTTATTTCAATTGTGTTCCAATGAACTTTCAGTGGTGTCAAAATTGTGACATTTTACAGTTTTGGTAGTCTACTTACTAACAGAATAGTTTCATTATGGCACAATTTTGACACCACTGAAAGATCATTGGAACACAATTGAATAGCAGACTTGGGCCCCTGGTTTCATGCTGTATTATTCACAGTTTGGTTCAGTATTTTTCTTATGAAAGTCTCGTTTCTTGGAAAATATTATCAGGTGGTAGAAACACATTCTCTCAGCGCGCGGCGGCCGCATTTTTATTTCAATCTTGGATTGCATTTGTTACAGATTTTATTTAGTTATTTAATCAAATAAAATCCACAGCTCTTAGTATAATTTGAATGAACTTATAAGATTAATCAAACAGCCAATGACGGATTTACATTTTAAAAAATTAGGATACATTTAAGACAGCGATTATTCAATTTATATTAAAATTAATTTGTATTTTAAAAAAGAAAAACAAAAGGGTGTCAGTGTGAATGGAGTGGGGGTGTGTTAGCGTGTGTTTTGGATGTGTGGGGGTGTGTGTGAGTGTGTAATGAATGTATGTGAAATGAATGTATGTGCGCAATGTAATATAAATAAAAATACAGTATATTCAGGAAACAAAAAGTAATATCGTTTTATACCAAAGATGAGAGTTGTCTGATATAATAATGATACTTTATACAAGTATAGATAAAATAAAAATAAAAATAAGTAACATAAATAACATAAACACTGTGGTGAATGAATTATTTCTGGCCACTTTTAGTCAGGATATCTAAAATGGACTTTCTGAAAATCGCCTTATTACTGTTAAACAGGTCGATAGAATTAAAGTTTTTATTATAATACCTCTGCAGTCGACATACAACAGAATTCTGTGCATAATTTGTGTGAGTCATGGGAACTGAGAACAGTGGCGTATGTCGCGTGCGCACCCTGGGAACACAGATTTTCAACACCAGAGTAGTGAGTTCTTGGCTATCAATAGTGCCACCACAGATATCTCGCAGAAATAGCATGTCCAGAAGGCAACGTCTCTTCTCTAGAGTAGCAAAATGGTGTGATTCACAGGAATCACGACAATCAACATGATTATTGGGAGACCGGTAATTAAGGTGTTTCGTGAATTTCCTCTGAATCCTTTCAATTTCCTGTATATAAATGATGTACTGTGGATTCCATATTACGCTGCAGTACTCCAAGACACTTCTTACATAGGCAAAATAAAGCATTTTTAGGCAGCTAATGTCTGAGATCTTCTCTTTTGATATATTACTTAGGTAGCAATGTTAGTAAACATCAATAGAGTATTTTTACCCGACTGACCCGGAAGGAGGGTTATGTTTTTCGAGTGTATGTATGTATGTATGTATGTAAGTATGTATGTATGTATGTATGTATGTCTATTTCTTTGGCACGCTCTGCAGCCTAAACGGCTTGATGGATTTAAGCAAATGAGGTATCGTTAGATTCGTCTGAACTGTGGGAGTGTCATAGGGTATATTATTTTTATATGGCGTCTATGGATAAAGAAAGAGGGGGGGTATTAAAAACAAAAAATACTTTATTGTAACAATATGGGTATCAAATGAAAGCTTGTGAACAGCCCTTTCCATATATGTATATACTGTAGTACTTTTATGCTATCATTTTGACGTAAACTGCAAAAAACCATGTTTAATGCAAGGACAGTAGATAGGTACTATGAGCGGTTACCGTACGTAACTCACAGAGTTGCGATGGTTGTTAGCGTTACTCTACCGTACCGCTCATTTACTTAATAATACTTACAACTCATTCTGTATAAAACTAAAAAGTCTGAAATAAATTAAATTATTAAAAGAAACAAAAAACCCGACTGCGTAAAACAAAAATTAACTGAAAAGCGAAAAACAAGCTCTTTAATCTATAGAATTTTGAATAACTTGAATTTTATAAGGTAATTGCAGTCGGGGATAAACAAATATTACACAAAAACACATATTTAGGTTATTGGTTTGTCCCCGACTGTAATTACCTTATAAAATTCAAGTTATTCAAAATTCTATAGATTAAAGAGCTTGTTTTTCGCTTTTCAGTTAATTTTTGTTTTACGCAGTCGGGTTTTTTGTTTCTTTTAATTAAGAGGAAAGGATGGCTACAATTAAATAGGTTTTTTACATATCTATTGCTGTCGCGCTGTGCCCGAGCTATCCCGCCCGAGGGCGATAGCGACAACTGCAGCTTGGATCGATTACACCTATTAAAATTAGACGAAATCGCTATTTCGTAATCCCCGGTTTTCTCCTCCAAAACTGGATCGATAAAAAAAAACAAGGATCATAATAAGAAGGGCTTTGACTATGTCTGTCGATTTTCCTTTGTTGTTTTATATTCGTCAAATTTGTTCGCTGGAAGTCTGATAAGGGCGTTAAAAATGGTAAGTTTTTGTGATTTTAGAAGGCTCCTAATTCTTATAATAATTAATTTATGGAGAAAAACACAACCGAGAGACTAATCATTGTAGAATAATCATTGCTCTGGTGTCATTATCCAGAGAGGAAACTGAGGATTACGTTTGTATGGAACAAACGCCACCAGCATTTCCTCTTAATAGGTTTGCTAACTATCTTTATATACTTCTGCTGAAGACAGCTCACCCGACACCTGATTTTACAGTGAGGGTCTAACAACTGCACTTGACCACCTAACGTTATTTTATTTAATAAGTGTAGACACAAAAAAGCTAGAAGAAATTGGCCGACTACTTCCATGCCGTACCCGACTAGTAGATGGGACAGTAAAGAGGGCGCATCATATCATCATCATCAGCCTATAATATCCCACTGCTGAGAACAGGCCTCCTTTCACAAATGAGGGTGAAAGGGACTGGGCGATACTCCACCACGCGTGCCCACTGCAGATTGGTGGAGGTAGGATAGTGGTCAACCTACTGTTGGAATTTTTCAAGCTGCCTAGGAGGCATCCAACTAGTTAAGCTAGTTGGATGCCTCCTAGGCAGCTCTATCATAATTAAGTGATAACCGGGACCAACGGCTTTACGTGCCTTCCGAAGCACGGAAACGCTCGATTTGAAATACCACTAGGCGGTCACCCATCCAGGTACCGACCACGACAGACGTAGCTTAACTTTGGCGATCGATTAAGAACGGCTAATCATGCTACGCCACGAGCGCTTCCTACGCCACGAGCGCTTCCAAGAGCGCGCATAAAGCCAGAAATGAATGCTAGATGCGAATGTTAGATGAAACAAACTTATGTCTAATATACGCGTGGCATGAGATGGAGATAGCGTGTTTCGCGGAACAAAAATGAACTAAGCGCTTCTAATCTAAATAACTTGAGATAGTAAAGTAGCCAAACATGCGTGTACTACAAAGTATCCAACGTCTAAGCCATAGATTTCGAAACTTGTCTAGTTAAATCATTTATGCTATACTTAGTCAAATACCTAGAAAGGTCTATAGCTTCCAAGGTCTACCATCGAACGCCTACGTTACTCTAATTATGAATATACCTGTTCCGGCTACCTACATATTATTAGGTACGGCTCACACCAGCTCCACACAATGTAACATTGTTTCTGAACACCAAACTCGCGTTCAATACTTCCTATTCTGTTGGTGTATGTTGAATAATTAGTTCTCTTGCTACTGTTGATATGGCAACAGTTTCTTACAGCTACTTGAGCTTGTAAAGTAATATTTTTTTCAACACACTCGCTCGTAAAGAGACATTTATTGCACCGTTTTTTTGCAGCTTATTACGTACTAGTGCTTTTTACTTTACACTACCGCACAGTTTCCCGAATATGATAAGTTTGTACGTCACTGCAAGTGATATGTGTGTAGACCAAGCATTCTTAATTTAAACGGCTAAAATAGTTGAATAAAATAGTGGTAGTAAAAAAAACTTGTGCGCAAACAAATATATTTGTTGATGTTCTCATTGTGTGCTTGATTATTATCAAAAAATCCACAAACAAAAATACAAGACTGTTTTTTTCCTCGCAAGTGTGTTGAAAAACGTCGTATGACACGCGCGTGCATTGCTCATTACACTCTCGGCTCACTTATCGCTTAATACCGCCTCAAGTGCTAATAAACAACTTTGCACACATGTATCATAATAAATAATTAATAAATAGATGTTTTTTATGGTTCTGTTCTTTCTAATACGTTCTGTAACTTCTGTACTAAAGGAAAATACGTAATCCGTGATCACCGTGTCATCCATGCTTCTAACCGTATGTTAACCTTTTTTTCTCAGAAACGGTTTCATCACAGTGAAATTAAAGCCAAATACTAACGTCTACATTTTCGTGTAGGTGTAAAATTCAGATTAAAAAAATACAGACATTTATGTCACATAATTTCATCATAATTTGCATAACTCTCAAATAAACGCATCAGCATAGCCCAAGCTATACCTGATTTTAATATCTTAATTAAGTAATTAGTATTAAGTTTATACGGAGTTCGAAGCGCGAGTCCTATTCGCACAAAATTTTGTTTTAGGTATCTTGCAGATGCTGGCAGCGGAATACTACATGCTATTCATAAATTGAAGTCTCTTCTTTTCAAACCTAATTACTATAGTGATGTAGTTTATATACCAGTTTAGACCGAATAAAGAGTATTACAAAAACGCACATGTTTTATTCTTCATTAACATATACTTAAACACATTACAATCCAATTAAATATATAAAAGCACTATTAGCAAAAAAACACAAATGCGAGCATTTATCATTGCCGTCATCGATTGAAACCCAAAAAAAACTATGTTTAAAAAAAAACAGAGCATGAGTTGCGTTCCATAGCTTTGACTCGCCGACGAGCGCTAGCGAACCATTGTTTTCAAATCGGTAAAAGATCCAGTTCCGCCACTGGAACACACCGCATTAATTACACGTAATTGAATTTCGAATTGGTACGATGACATTTGAATTTTGGCGGGATCCGTTCACTCGGTAGTGATGTGCAACAAAGAGGCCGATTGCCACAATCGAGACCTCCCGTGGTTATGCATAATGGTACATTAGAATCGACCGACAACATCGAATAGTGAAATGTGTGTAATGAGAATTATCTGGATTGCTTCTGTTGTATCGGCAGGCTTGAGACTGATAGACGCTTTTATTGTACCGTGAATAGAATTCTTTAGTGCGCCCCTCTATTCTAAAAGATTATTTTATATTGTGTTCCCTTTATGATGAGGAAAATAGTAATCAGTAACTTTATTAGGTCCGTTACTTGCAGAAACGCTTGAGAAAGAGTGCCTTTTGTGAGAATCAACAATGCTACAAACTCTACACATTATAAATACTAGATATTACATTAAGTTTATTGATTGAAGATTAACTAATCTAGTTATAAAGTATTATCACGGCAATAAGCTAAAAACTCGCCGCCCTATAAACTTTTGATGACTCCTAATGTTGAAGATTAAAGTCTACAATTGAATACTTTTATAAATTAATTGACACTCGATTCTGCACCGGTGAGTACATCCCCAGTAGTCGAGGTGATGGCCACGTGAGACGCCCCGCGGGGACGTTGACTGCCGACGAGTGTCGCTTTACGCCGATGTGGACAGCACTAGTTCCTAAATTTGAAAGTAAATACTTTTTTATTCCCAATAGTTGTTTTTTTATTTCAATTTGTATTCAGAATAATTTTCTTAATTTAAATAGGTATACAGATTTTTTTAAAGTAAATAGGTCAACGAGTTTTTTTATTTTTATTTTTTTTATAAATGTTGAAGCCGTTTTCAACAATTTCCCCTCAAGATTGATATGTTCCTCTCAAGATTTAATTCCTTTGATGGTGCGAAACAAAACTAATTTGCCACCCCTCATCCAGGAGGCGTCCACAATTAACTATAACATAATGCACTCAACACCATGCGTGACTCATGATTTTATAGACTACTAATTTTTCATGCGTCTTTGCTTGTGGTTTGTTTTATATATCTTAAATTCTTAATACAAAATTTATTATTACTACACAATATTTTTAAGATATGTATATAAGAAAAGTTTGTAATGTTAGGAAATTAAAAGGGTTTTTTTTTAATGAAAATAACAAATAAAAGTCAGAAAGATTATTTTTTCTAGAGAATCATTTTGTGTGTCATCAAAATCAATGTGTTTAATTTAAGGAACACATCGACGAAAAAATTGCAAAATTACACAATAATGATCTGATGTTCATTATAAATTATTTCAAAAACATCTTGCGAAAATAAAAATAAATTTTCATAAAAAAATCTCTTTTCATTCCACAAAACCCGTCTAAATGAACAAGACCTAAAATTGAAACATTAAAAAACGCCGGCGCTTAAAGCTTTGTCAGGGTTTAATGGCATTATAATTCCCGTGAAATTATATATCGCTTGCTAATTACCGAAGGTACAATATATCAGAACAATGGTGGTAGCTGGCAGTGTTGCCAGTGTTGCCACGTCATTATCAGTGGGAGGTGCAGTTTATTAGTTTTTTTATTTTCACTATTTCTAGAAACTATTTTGAGAAAAAGCTGAAGATAATGTACAAAATGGATTTCTTTTCCAAGCTGCAAAATTATGAAAATAAATGTGGTTAATTATACGCCCTAATGTTGTGTGTAGTTAATTTATATTATTATGGTTAATTAGAGGCCTCGTAAATTTTTTATTGTAGGTAGTCTCTTTACCACAGGCCTTTTATCAATAAGAGAGTTAGGCCTAATTGGGAATTATAATTCTACGCATAGAACGAAAACAGTATAAAGTCATACTTCCTTCGCACCATAAAATGCAATGTCAGAAACGACTGTAACAATTGAATGTCCATCTTTCAATCAATCACGTTCTAAATTCAAATTCAAACTTGGAACAGTCCATTGGCAACGGAACTCTTGTAATCTACGAACTAGCGTCTATCTCCGAAAACATAGTGCTCGGTACCGAATCGTGCAAAAGACGACGTTTGAATATGGAATTATGTGAAAGGTAAGTATGCTGTATTGCACAATCCAGAAAATAATTTAAGTTGGACTACTTTTACTTCTTTAATACGGTGCTATGAATTATTACTTAACTTACGTGGAGATTTCGAGATGGCATATTTTCGAAACCTGAACAAATTTTTAGTTAATACTCAAAAAAAAACATTTTAAATTTCCATAGTAAATTTCAACCTTGCTCGATCATAATGTATGAAAAGTTTTTTTTTTTTGAGAATTTATTGTTTTTTCCGTACTAAAAGTTCAGCATGACTAACCCAACATAGGTTAAAAAATTTGCTAGTTAGAAAATATGCCATCTCGAAATCTCCACCAGGTATAACAATGGTGCGTAAAAAATCTAATGCGGAGGTGTTTTTTATACCACAAATTATATATACTAGCATACGGCTCACCTGATGTTAAGCGGTCACCGTAGCCATATGGACGCTTGCAACACACGAGACATCACTCACGCGTTACTGACCATTCGCCAATGAGCTCTTGCGACCTTACTCACGCGCAGGAACACAACAAAGTTATTTGTTATTTGGCTGCGGTATTCTGTAAGGTGGAGGTACTTCCCCAGTCGAGCTGCTCTTTGAGCGAATAAACGCTAAGCTCTACCTCTCGTGGTAAGCAAAAGTGTATAGATATTGGAACATTGGTAGTTACTTGGCGACAGATTTCAAAGTCGAAGTCAGTAACCAACTACGGTACTAAAAAGTGTGTACCCTACCACCGTATTATGACTTTATACCTAAATTAAACATATATAGTACATACGTACTTACCTTATATTCTATTAATCATACTGCTTCAACCTCGCATAGCGTCGTCCAATAGATTCCACACGGCATTCAAACATCGAAACCTAATTTCCTGTCTCAGATACATCGAACGCTAAGCCCAAAGACAAACACATCCAACCTGGACCATTGCCAGTCGACCCACCTCACCCCCTTTTGCTACCACAAAAATAGTACCCAGGGAGCATGGTTACAGTTACAGGTGGTTCATGATACGTTGGTTTGGTGACCAAACGCTGGAAACCATTGTTGCTATGAAGGAGCTATGAAAATTGAGTTTGATATGTGATATGTGACAATTGCCTTCTCAGTTTTGATCATAGTGTATTTCTAATGGTGCGTCCATGCTTGGCGAACCGAGCACGAGCCGAGCCACGAACAAGCACACTGCGAGCACGATTCGCGTAGCGTGGACGGGCTTGCGAGCCTCGAACGAGCATTCGTAGCGTGCTCGACTGCGCTCCGCCCGATTGTAATTTTTTTCACGAACATAAGCATTCGCTTCGCGCTCGTTGTAGGCTTGTGGAAGGCTCGTTACGTACGTCCACGCTTGAAATCGCGAGCAACGATCGAATCCTTTTCGTTCGAGGCTCGGCTCGTGCTCGCTTCGCGTAGCATGGACGCACCATAACGTTACCTTATTCCAATACTTGCGGGATTTTTGTGGTTTTACTCCGTAGTCTATGGCCATAACGTCTTATGAGCGAATAACAAAGCGCCCTATTAAACTCACCACTGGTATTAAATTTGACCCAAGTTTTTCTCTACTTTAATATTTGTTTTTTGCGCGACATTTGATATCGTTTCAAAGCTAAAAGAGCCAGCTTGCAGACGGTGTTGTCATTTTAAATGTGGGAACGTTAATTTATCCAATATGAGGTGTTAAACATTATAATTTCAATCGTCATATAAGAATTTACTTTGCACTGTCCATACTAATAAATATTTTTGGCGTATACGTTCACAGTTAATTCAATTGAAGTTTCCAATTAATGACTTTTCAATCTTTTAAATGATACCCAATAAGTGCCTTAAATCATCGTTAAAGAAGAGAAATTCGTTAAAAACCCTATTTTGTATGAAATTTCGAGCTTGGGCCAAATTCTATACCGGTGAGTATTTTTTCTCAAATTGAATATTCGATATTTTTAAGTCGAAAACAATACAAACATTATATCATCGATGAGTCACATGGCAACCTAACAATATGTTTAAATTCAAAGGCAAACCTTTTGTTTTCGAAAAAAACTTCACCGTCAAAAAAGTTATTGAAACTGAAGTCCGATATATTTTGAACTGTTACAATGCCGTGGAAGCCTTACCGGAACTTGTGGAACTTTTCCTTGGAATTTGTTTTAAGATAAACTTTTTTCCCTGCAATTAATTACGGTGTAGGTATAAACATTGGTTTGTTAAAAACGGAGAGGGAAGTCTCAGCTCTTTTTAGTTACAATTCGTTTTCCAAATTTGTGGTGGACTTCTTCCACTCAGAATTTTGCTGTGGTTTCGTAAAAAAATGTTGGTAAGGAGAGTTTCGTGAAAAGATCAAGTAAAAACGACTTTCGACGGAGTTAATGTGAAAACAGTCGAAAGCTACAAACATGGTTTTATAAAACACTACTCATTACAAATTGATCTTCTTGAAGCAATATCTTCATAAGTGATGATGTGGCCGAAGGTGATAAGCACACATTTTAGAAAAGGACTTGCTCTCAGTCCAGTTACCGTGGTTGGCATCAGATTTTCAACTTGTATGTGGTCCCAAGCAAAGCGGTGATTCGAAGTATCCTAACCTCGTGCTTTTTCCTTCACCGAAAGTTCACTGTCTAATCGGAAAATGAAGGGTTTTTGGCCTCCTTCCTTCCTTCTGTTCTGGTTCATAAATCCTTCCAGTCTTTTTTTAAACGAAGAAGTTGGTCAACTGGCGTACAGCCCGCCTGATGGGAAGCGGTTACCGCATTCATTTGATCGCTTGCAACGCGGGGCATCTCTGTCGATCTTGCGACTCACGCGCAGGAACACAGTATAAAGCCACGGTATATATATCTATATATGTACCGTGATAAAGCTATTTGGCTGCATTATTCTGTTAGATGGAGGTACTCACATACCCAGTCGAGCTGCTCTTTGAGCGAATAAATGCTACACTGTACCTCTCTTAGGAACGCTGCACTCTAGTGCTACTTGAAAGTTCAAAATTCAAGACACTTCTATTACCTTACATCACATATTCCTTCCCATAGATCCCCAACTTACTCATGTTAAAAATCTTGAGCAGAAAAAAATATGACATGGGATTCAAAATTTGACTGACGTAGACACATGCTATTGAAATTTTTGATGTCACAAACAATATCAGAGTTCATAGGTCGCTTTGAGACATTGTATCGGCCGACCTTCTATTGTCACATTCAAAAGAAAGTAACATCTTTTGACGGAAACAAAAAAACTCCATAAAAGACCTTTGTATTTCCCGAACTTCCCCTTTGCAAATGAGTGTATTGATACATTCTTAACTATTTTTCCTTCCTTTTCTATTATCCTAGTGTTAGAAAGAGATGAAACGAGGTTGATAGAAGTCCGAATTCATTTCATGCCTTTGAAATATGCGACAAAAGAACTCATTTTCAATGCTGTGATAATTTTGACCATTCCAAATGTTTTGTTTTATTTTCTTTTGTTAAACTTTAACACAGATTAGACATTTTAATTGTATTCGGTGTAATTTTCTTGTGGTGTACAAAATTGTTAACATTGTAGCCTCTTGTTAACTATTTTGTATATTTCTTTATGCTATTTCGTTATGATCAATTTCCTTTGTTGTTTTAATGTAAAATCTTTGAAATATTTAGTATTTAGATACTTTAGTTTTATCTCATCACGTTGTATGCTATACTGAATAACGATAATGTATAAATAAATAAATAAATAAATAAAAATAAACAATATAGGATCTTGATATTTTTTTTTTATACGACTAAGTCGATAAACAAGCATAAGGCCCGGTATAAGCGGTTATACCGTAGCCATATGGACGCTTGCAAGTCTTGCAACACACGAAGCATCGCTCACGCGTTACCGACCTTTCCCCCCTCCCCAATGAGCTCTGGCGACCTTACTCACGCGCAGGAACACAACTCTACACAACATAAAGTTATTTGGCTGCGGTATTATGTAAGGTGGAGATACTTCCCCAGTCGAGCTGCTATAGGTCTCTAGCTTGTATAAACAAACATCCAACATCTCATTTGATAATATTCTACTAACAATATTATCACAAGTTCACTTACCTCGCACCAAAAGTCAGGCGTTCCTATTTTGTAGGTCTCGTCGACGAAAAACCCGATCCCTTGGAAAAGGCAAGCATCGTGTAACTCGCGAAAAAAAAACTTCTGTTTGCGTTCCTAAAAGTATCTAATAATTATCCGAATGCAATGAAACGTTGACGAGTTGTTATGTGCAGCTTCAAGCACGCCGCGCCGGCTAGTTCAGTACCTATTAAACATAATTTAAATTATAGTAAAACGCATTCCCTGAGTCTTGAATAAACTCTCCTTGATTTAGCTTGTCTAATTATTAAAATACATGTTCTATTTTATGTTAAATGTGCTTCTGTAACCGTGATGGTGATGTAAATGTATTTTAGTGCAAACATAACATTGGCTCTACCACTAAGATTACCATTTTTTATGTCATGAAAATGTATCAAAACAGGAACGAAAAGCTTTCTAATATTCCATGAAATAATCATATGAAGTAGGTACTCAAAAAGATTATCCAACCGTCCTCTTCTTTGATAAAATGCCCGAGCAACTGCAACGGTCACATCCTGGGAACAAATTCTGACCATAAATAATATTAGTTATATGATTATTAAATACGCAATAAATCTACTGAAATAGGAGTGACCTATTTATGATGCACTCAAAATGACATTAGGCCGTGTACCCAACTCCTTTTATAGTCTAATAATATGTACCACAAAAAAGCATTGCATATAAATCTCCTAATTAGTGCAATTCAACGGTGCACTAATCTGTACTGCGCTTTATGCATTTGCATAGTTACGAACAATTGGTCGTGATTTAGGGGGCCAGGTCTAGTGTGGTGACGTCATTGGATATTTTAGAAGTGTGGATACGGGATGAGATCTATTTTGTACAGTTATGTGGGAAAGTGTTAGGTTTTTTTTAATTGAAATTATACTTTTGAATTCTTTTTTTAATTATCTGGTATTTTTTCAATGAGGCTGGTAATGCAAATAGTATTTACGAATATGTAGAATTTATTTTTATTAGCTATAAGTAGTAGTTTATTATGATCAACAAAACCTTGTTATTTACATAAACATATTTACAAAATACACTGTAAAGAGCTGATTTATATGAGTTGTTTTTTTTGGCAAAATAGCAAAATACATATTTACAAAATACAGCGTAAAAAGAGCTGATTTATAAAAGTTGTTTTTTAGGCAAAATAGCAAAATACGGTAAAAGTCAATTTTGCCATAAATCGGTCTAATTCCAACAAAAAACACAGGTCAAAAAATCTAATTAAAATTATAAAATTTTTGTAAAGGACTGTATTAAAAAAAAACCACCAACTGCTCGTGACACGCAATAAAATGGATAAGCGCAATTGAATCTCCCTTACAAAGCGCCATGGACAATTCCACGTTGTGCCCCCGGTCATTCCGGCATTCACTCACGAATTTATTATATTAAATATAAATTAACATATTATTACTAAAGTGAGGTGAGGTGAGAGCGTTTTGTTGCCATTGTACTTGTTTAAAGATTTATATATGTAAACATAAGAGTACGTGAGACAGTAAGTGGCATCTACCTTTATTGTACGCGAAACTATTCAGTTTTTTTTCCTCTAAACTTAAAGGGAAGTCTAACGAACTATTGTTACTATGATGAGTTATTTCTTTTTTCTTTTTTGTGAACTAGATACGTTGATGAGAACGCATTTGCACTCAATCTAGTTTTGAGTGATTTTAATTTTAGTTTGTATAGCGTTTTTACCTCGGTTGTACAACAATGGGCGGCGGTTACTTTGAAGTATTTAATTGCAAATTTCATTAGTGTAACGTTTGGTGCGGTCACGCTTGCCCACTACAACCAAAATAAAGCGCCAGTTATACATACATTATTTGTGTATATATTTATCTCAAGCAATTTATAAATTTTTACCAATCACAAAATAGCTATTAATTTATCCAATCATACAAGATCAAAATGAGTCCAAGGGCAAAATTCTTCCCGCAATTTAATGGTGTGTTCACGCTCCGCGAACCTAGCATGAGCCGAGCACACGTGTAGCGCGGATTCGCGTAGCGTGGACGGACTTGCGAGGCTCGAACGAGCGTTCGGCTTGCGCTCGACTGCGCTCCGCCGATTGTTAGTCTTTTGACGAACACAAGGATTCACATCACGCCCGTGTTGTTTACAACGGCTTTACGTGCCTTCCAAAGCACGGAAAACGCTTGAGTAATACCACTAAGCGATCACCCATCCAGGTACAGCCTCATCGGTGGTAGCTTAATTTTGCCGCTAATCAAGCTACACCACGAGTGCTTCCCGCGGGAGAAACCGCGGGGCGATGGCTATAGTATAAATAAAGCAACTACCAGCTAAGAGCACTCATCGCAGTCCCTCAGTATTTACCAGGGCTGTGCACAATTAAATCGACAATAAAATCAAACACTACACATTAGGGGTGTTTAGGATAATCCCTCATAATGGTAGGGGATGGCGATTAGTTTTATTGTTGGTACTTTGGACAGCCGGTTTCCTGCATTATGGTGAATACTTCCTATTACATTACTCTTGTAAACTTAGTTCTAGTTATTACTAAGGTACGAGAACAAATAAATAGATAATAATCTTCAGAGGTTTTTAACACAATGAACCTTAAGTTTCGATGATGTGGCTGATGCTGGCTAGCAACCCTTGAAGCGAACTGGCTCCCAAATGCAGCTACCGGCACACTACGGTAGGTGCTTGAAGATAGATTTTTAACTTGAGGGTGGTAACCAGTCAGGTGGGTACTATAAAGTACCCTACCACCGAGCTATGGGTTTCTCACGATATTAACTCACGCTCATTCGTTGGATTAGAAAGCACGATCTTTGCCACAGCATCGAGGCACAAAACACAGTCTTTTGTAGTTTTTTGTACATACATACATTACTCTACGCTCAGATATCAAAGCCAAAGACCAACCAGCAACTTCATTCAATATTAATGCATATTCCATTCTTAAATTCCGCAGTTACCACCACGAGCGCCCAGCAGGCCTACTATACGTCTTCAAGGGAGATAAGCGACTGTCGCGATTTACGCGAAGTTCTCGTGATCGCCGCCGGCGGACGTTTGCGGGCGATATACTGGTGATACGCACGAACGTATCCAGTAAGGTAGACGAAAATAGTTTATGTTTAATAGATTTCATAGCATTAAAGTTACCTGATAATAATAGATCGCAGCCAGTGAGTAAATCAAAGCTCTTTATGAGACAATGTGCGTGGACTAGTAGTACCAAATGATTTTGCGCTTTGTCTCTTCGCCTGCCAATACAGCAACTCCTTTCGACCTCTTTTCAAACTCCTTTTCAAGGGGGTGAGAGAGTCGGCAAAGCCCGAGTAATGGGTGTTGCAAATTTCTATATACTACGATAACCGTCGTTATGCATGTTTGCCATTTTTTTTTTATGATTTGACAAATTCTCATCCCAAGAGCCATAGGCTGACACATACTCTTTATTTCAGAATATATTTTTTACTCTAGCTTCGAAGACCAGGGTTATCAGGACTCGAAAACATACTTTATGTAAACAAGAATTTTAATTAGAAACGCTGATTGCTAAAGTAAACGTCAGAACTGCAGATTTTATTAAAATTAAAAAAGATTTATCTACTGTGTTTCATACTGCAAAACAATTGCAACAAACAGTTATTGGGCTATAAACTAGCTTATGGTCCCACTTTTGGGGTCTACATAACCAGCATATCCTGACCTCCCCTGCCTCTTTATATACACGAGTGACAGAAGTTTGAGGGGTATAGTGTGGTAGGTTTAGGGGTCCGATTAAGTTGTTTTATGAACCCTGATATAATATTGTTTAATAATAAAAACACAATAGATTTTTGAAAGAGCGTTGGTGCATACGTGCTACGTATGATGTTGCATAGTGTAATGTCATATCAGAGGTACCTACCGCAAGTTGTTGGTCCTGCAAAATCTCATCATATCCTTTTTGAAGAACCCCATGCTGTACTCCCTTGGGAAAACTACGACATAGATCATTTCACAATCGAAGCGTCTAGAAAGCCGTTCCAATGATTGAAAACAAGATTTTTAAAAAATACCGGCCAAGTGCGTGTCGGACTCGCAAACGGAGGATTACGTACAATATTAACTAACTCATTGTGCTATGAAAACAAAACACCAAAAAAAATAAGTTTCTTGTGCCACCTTTAATTTTTAAATTTTTATTATTTTTTGTTGTAGGGGCAATAAAAATAAACTTCCTTTGAAAATTTCAGCTGTCTACCTATTACTGTTCATGAGATACAGTCCACTGACAGAGAGACGGACGAACGGATGGATGGACGGACGGACGAACGGACGGATGGATGGATGGACAGCGGAGTCTTAGTACCTAATAGGGTCCCGTTTGGTACGTTACCGGTACGAAACCCTACAAAATACACACACGAATTATCTATCCTACTACATTACTCCTAGTGCACGAGTAAGGACCAACTTGGGACTAACCATATTCACAAGTCCATCTGCCTTCACCATACAATAAAATGCAGCCTCTCCCCGCTATATTACTCTGTACCACTCTAATACATTCCCAACAATTGGCGCTGTCGGAACGCGTTAGTGTCTCGTAAGGTTTTAATTTTATATTCATGATCATGACGTCACGCGAGATACGCTAATCCTCTTCCCATGGGCAGTCAGGGGTAGGGTTTCCAAAAAAGTTTTATTTTAATATTATATTATGAAGTTTGTAACCAGTAAAATCATACAAATCGATAAAGTCAACAATACAAAGCAACATTACCAAGAAAAAGCATTGAATCATCAGAGGCTGTGACTGAATAAATGGGTTTTCTTTTTGATTTAATTCCTTTAATCTGGGGCGGTAATTTTTATTGATCATTTTCAAAATGAAACTAGTAAGACCAAAAAACAGTATATTTTACTTGTATATAAGCCTAGCTCATATTATAACATTTGCAACCGATTTAGTAAGCCCAAGACAAAAACAGAAGCAAAAATGTTCCCATCACCAAAATTCTTCCGGTATTTTTTGCTGACGCTCCAGAAGACAGTTGCAATCACCCTTATCTCCCCACCTTTGTATAAACAACACTATTCATACATCATTGTTGCAGAACATAAACTTAAAGCGCATGCATTGTTGGCCCTAACTTTGAGTGACAGCTAAACACAAGTCCTATTGTCATATGAATCCAACTCGCACGTTTGCGTTATGTCGTGATGAAATTAAACTCGGTTAACCTAACCAAAAGATGCCCATGTTACGTAATAAATGATTGAGAAATATAATCTTGAATTAAAGTCTTCTGATAATGGAAAGGTTAGATATGCCTAAGAAAATTAAAGCATTTTCATAGGCAAGGGCGAAGGAAAGCCTTGGCCCATGCTATATGAAGATGAATAAGGGAAAAATAGGCACAAAACATAATTTCGTCTTTACTGGACCTGCAGCAACTGGTCTGCCACAACAATGCTGAATATAAGCACGATCTGACCTATTGAAATCATGACCCGGACGTTATTTGACCTGCCCTGCATTTTGTGCAGAAATACAAAAATAACCAAAATTATAATCAAAAAGTCATCAATTCAGTTTAGGCACTTATGAACGTTAAATAAACGAACGTTGAATACACTTAAACTGAGAAGACTCCGGCAAGAAACTCAGATTCTTTCCAACGACAGAGTTATAAAGAATATAAATCAGCAAGTTAAGAATCATTTACTTCACAAATTAAAATCAACTCCGCGATGCTATAAGTATACAAAGACCAATACCCGACAATATAAGACATAATAAAGACATACTGCACACTACTACTGACAATACACACACATATACAACAAACAAGAATACTGAACAGAATTGAGACGTAGAGACAGCCGCTCATTAATTTTCAAAGTCAGTAACGAACGTAGCGTTGCTAACTCTGGTAGCGGATGGCACAAAAGAAAGGATACCAAAGGCTGACCAAAGTGATTGTAATGACAAAGAAAGTTAATGTGCTGAGCCGTGTAACACGCTCACTGTCGCATTGTCATTCAGATTGTATCTACATGACACATGAATGTTAACACGGTGAGACAATTGGAAGAGATGCGTGAAAGCCTTTTTCATGTGTTGGATTAGTTGATGGTGGATTCTGAAATATTGGAACGTGTAGACTAATACTTTTGAAAAGAGAGGCGGTATTGTTAACAAAAGAAACAGTGGAGTATAAAAATATTTAATAAAAAGTCTAAAATTTGTAGATTATTGAAATCAAAAGTATACGTGCAATAACGTTTATTGAGTATGCTTAATGCAATATTTCATGAACATGTTTTTTCTTGGCTTCTAAAAGTTCTAAACAATGTTTTGCAACAGTGATTCTGCAAAGTTCTGCAAGTTCATCCAATTAAATACTGTAACGTGCTTGACTTCACATTACAACATAGGCAAAGGGTATTGAAAAGATTTTCTTATTATAGGGAAATATCCTTATCCGTTATTTTATAATAAATCTTTTGTAAAACAAGAAAGCTAGTTAAATTAGAATCTTGTACTAGCCTCATCTAATAATGATGAACCAAAAATTCAGTATAACAAAGATTAAGCACTTCTAATTTATTTTACTTAAACAAAAGAATATGACCTTTTAAATATAATAAACAAACAAATATACACTGTATCTAGGTCACTGTAATGTTAACTTTCAGTTTCACTTCTCCAAAAATGTTAAAGGTTATTAAGAAACTCTTCTTTAGCAATAATTCATACAATCTTCTGAGTTAGTAGAGCAAATGTAACCGACAGACAACGAACGTGGCTCATTATTCATAGCTTTAGAGAACAATAAGTGTCAAACTTCTGTCACGGTAGTTGCTTTAATTAGTACACTGTCTAATACTAGTTCATCACCATTCAAGCTATTTTGTTCTTTATTATCATTGTCGATAGTATCTACAACTGAGTGTATGTTTTGAAGATTATGATGTATGTCTGTATGTACAGTGTTGGCTAAAGGACTTGCTTCAAGTACCACAGTTTGTTCGTATATGTCATTACCATTGTTTTTTTTAGTAAAGTTGTCAGAAGTGTTGTAAGTAATATTTTATCTAAGGCACAGATTACAGAATAATTCAGATGGAGCGCGCGGAAGACGAAAGTGAAGCCAATAAAGCAAATACAAATTGAAAATCTGATACCTGGTATTCGTTTTCCAGTTTGTATTTGCATTGTTTTACCACATTTTATTAATAAAGAAGTGTTTTTTGTTACATAAAGTTTGTTAAACAAAGCAAATACACATTCAAAAGCGAATACCAGGTACGTGTTTTTCAATTTGTATTTGCTTTTTTGGCCTCACTCCCGTGTTCCGTGCGGTCCATCTGCCTTATTCTGTAATCTGTGATCTAAGGTTTCAGTTACAAAGGTGAGTAATGATGGAAATTATAGTCACGACCAATACAATGTGGATGTTACAACTTTAGTAGCTTCAATAGCTATGAGAATTCTGGAAGAGTACAGCCAATAGTACCTTTAAATATTCAAGAATCAATTTTACAATCAACTATTATTGAGCTTTCTGTAAGTACAGGGCTATCCCTGGAGTCTTTCGTCGCCGTCGGCTATTCAAGCGATGTGGACTACTATATCAAAATCTGCCATTTCTTCACAAACGGCCACCAGATATCTAATCTCTAACCTACTTGTTAATTTTCATACTCAAGTGGAAAATCGGTTTCTGGCGTTTCTGTGCTTTCCATTTTTGGCATGTTCAGTTTATTGAACACGAGATTACACTAGCTCATGAAAAAAAACAAGCAGAGCAACATTGAATTATGCTAATTCAATGCAGAGCAATATAATGGTGCGTCTATGCTTGGCGAACCGAGCACGAGCCGAGCCACGAACGAGCACACTGCGAGCACGATTCTCGTAGCATGTACGGGCTTGCGAGCCTCGAACGAGCATTCGTAGCGTGCTCGACTGCGCTCCGCCCGATTGACAGTTTTTTCACGAACACAGGGATTCGCATCGCGCTCATTGTAGGCTCGTCCACGCTTGAAATCGCGAGCAACGAATGAATCCTGTTCGGTCGAGGCTCGGCTCGTGCTCGCTTCGCGTAGCATGGACGCACCATAAGAGAGAATATAATAATTTTATGTGCATACTCAACATCATGGTGATTTTTACTAGAGAGACTATTATAACCACGTCATTTTCAATCTACCAGCCAAACGAACCTTTCTCTTACCGTCTATAAACTGTATTCTCCTCAAACAAACATAAGAGCATATTACACACAAAAATCGTTGGAGGGTCATCGAAATCAGTTCCAATTGAATTTTCACCCCTAAAACGGATTACTGATGCACATCCCATAGGACATGGAACCCCAAACAGTTTTGTTACAACGAGTGGTAACGGTTTGTGAGTAACTGAATGTATTTTGTAACCATTGCTGCTTTAGTTGGAAAAGAAATAGAGAAAAGAGTATTCAAATTCAAAAAGCATTTATTCAACTTAGGCCCTGATAAGGCACTTATGAACGTTAAAAAATGACTCTACACCGGTTCCAAATAACACTTAAATTGAGAAGACTCCGGCAAGAAACTCAGCAAGTCTTTTTTTTGATCTCGCATTGTATGGGCGTTCCGTTCAATGGGAGGTCAGCTTATACCAGAAATGTATAGCTTGATCCGTAGCCGTGTGTACCTACTTGGCTTAGTATGCTAAAACATAAGATACCCAGTCACCACACCAATTTCGGAATTTCAAAATACAGTTCTATATGTAGTAGGCTTTAGTTTGCTTTGCAATAACAAAGAACAATAACTAAGAGGACACTATTATCTCAATATTTTGAAAGAGGTAGAGCGTAGCGTTATATTATTATTCGCTCAAAGAGCAGCTCGACTGGGGAAGTACCTCCACCTTACAGAATACCGCAGCCAAATAACTTTATGTTGTGTAATGTTGTGTTCCTGCGCGTGAGTAAGGTCGCCAGAGCTCATAGGGGAGGGGGGAAAGGTCGGTAACGCGTGAGCAATGCTTCGTGTGTAGCAAGCGTCCATATGGCTACGGTAACCGCTTACCATCAGGTGGGCCGTATGCTTGTTTGCCGACTAAGTTGTATAAAAAAAAAAAAAAATACACAAAAACACACTTCCTACCATGCAAAAACACCTCCAATACCGTCAATGGATATCAACCAAAGCGATACACTTCTAGCCTAATATTTATCATCACACGCAACTGATAAAGAGGGGCACAGACATTCGAATCGGTGTGTATTATTAATGGTAACTTAAACTATGGTAGCACAAACAATATGCTTCGAGGTTCGTTAGGTTTTCGAGTAAAAATCTGTGTGGGGTGAGGATTAACAGTGAACAAGACTTGGTGAAAAGTGAACTTTGAGGTAATGGCTCAAAATAATGTCTGTTTTATCCAGTATTAGGTGTATAGCCAGTTTTTTTGTTGGATATTCAGGCATTCGACAAATACATCTAACTAATAATACAGTCAGATTAACGTTGCTACTTCGTTATTTAATGCTTTTAGTGTAAAGACCATTTGGAGTCAGTTTTCTTTGTTTGTAGAACCCGGTTTTTATTTTAAAATAATATAAAGTATTGACTTATGTGAAGTATTGTTTTGGTTCAAAGTAAAAATAACTAGCTTTAGTACCTAATTAACAGACAGAAATGCATTTTTATTATTTTGTAAGAAAAAGTTTTTTTTTAATCCAAGAATATCTCATATTAACAAAGCCTTATTTAAAACAATTCACATTATAATTAACGACCGAAACTATACTAAAATATACTTGTTCATCACCAATGTACGACAATAATGCAATCCCGTGCCATGTCGGTATAAATCCTGGCAAAAATACTAACTTTGTACTTTTATTACTCACCCGGATAATCGAAAAACGACTCAAAAACATTTAATACTGCAATGAGAAATATATCGTATTGCTAAATAACTAGAGGAAGCTTTAGATTGTGTTATGATAGCTATTGTAATGGGTTACGACAAAACTTTTAATAAATGCACAAATTAATCAGTATAATGAGGTAACAAGTACAAAATAGGTTTGTCTATAGATAGATAGATACTAACCCCCTTATTCATAATGAAGTTATCAAACGTTGATTAGCAAAAATTCCGAAGTCTTTATCTGACACGTGACATTTGGTGATCGAAAGAGTGAGACGGGGCACACCATTACACTGATTTAGTTTAAAAGCGATTATGAATAAGGGGGTAACTCTAAAGTATAAAACTAAATGCTTAAAATTAAAAATTACTGTAAGTACAATAGGCGGTCTTATCGCTAAGAAGCGATCTCTTCCAGACAACCTTAGGATGGAGAGGAATTTATCTATTTGTCTATTGTGTAGTTTCAGTCGCGAAATATTTGTGTGTTTTCCTTCTTCATTACTAACAAAGAGTCGAATTACTTCATTTTTTTGCCATGGAAATTATACTTATCGTATATTTTTACAAACATAACATTTTACCCTTTAGTCTTTGCCTCTTGTATGTTCTGCCGCTTCTACAACCGATAGTATTCTGAGGAATTATTTGAATGCCCTCGAACGGCTTCTTTCTACCATTGCAGCTATCGCCAGCGACGGGGACTCCTCATTGGAACGACGTACAAAAAATCGGCTTGCACTGTCAGTTTTTTCATAATCAGAAAACTTTCTAAATTAGCCATGGTCTTGAACTGTAAAAGACTTTGTAATAAACCCCTCTTTCAAATCACTTCATAACCCCACCATACGAAACCCATTGTTTTCCACTATTAAGGCAGATCCTATAACTTTGCGGTCAAAATATGCCTTCATTCAACATAAAACCCTCTCTAATTAAAAATTTCACACAAAAAGCAACCTTATTCCTCCCTCCAAACGAATCTAACAAATTTGCAATACGGCAAATTTAAATAGGCCCAAGTATATCGAAGTCAGACAAATGAAGCCATACGTCAAATACGTCAATCTCGGCGCGGTCGGTTAATCCCAACGAGCCTGCACTGAGTCGACTTTTACGAGACAATATTTCAATATACTTACGAGAGATGGTTACGTTGTCCATTTGTTTCGACACAAGTTCATTGCAACTTGGTTCAGAGCAGGTTTAATAGGGATCAACGGAGCTCATAAAAACGTGAATAATTGGGCTACTTACTGACTTCTTTTCATTTCCCACTCACTTCTGAAGAATTAACAAGAATCTAAACAAAATTCGCCATTAATTATCTCAAATCCTTTCGATTTTCTTAAAGCTTATAGATAAAACGACACAAAGTTAATAATAAAACTGGTACAAATGGAAAACGATCTCGCTTTTACACACAAAAGCCACAAAGCGTTGCGAGTGAGGTCTGCGAGAGACAATCTTAATGCAAAAAGCTTTTTTATATCTTATTCTATAACCCTTTGTACCTGCTATTTGATGGGAATGAGTATGGATATTTGTAAATTAGCTTTGAGCTTGGAAAAAAGAGCTTTTGAATGATACAGATAAATACACATTTCATTAAATCATAAACAAGATTCGTTGGCTAATAAATTTGGACCATCAAGTCAAGGTTTCAGGGTCGGCAACGTGCGAGTGATACCCCTGGTGTTCCAAGCGTCCATAGGCTACGGTAACTGCTTACCATCAGGCGGGCCGCATGCTTGTTTGCCACCTTAGTGGTCACCAAAAACCTAACGCTCGTCAAGTTTAACAAGGAGCTGTCAAAGCAAATTGTTCACAAACGGCCACTAAATCAGTACACTAATCCGAGCGTACCCAGCCCCCTGTCGTATTCGCTTGTTTATATTTCCACTCACCAGAATGTCTGGGATAAAATAAAATTCTCGGAAGACAGGTTGAACTGTTAACACTTAATCTTGGTTTAAGTTAGGTTCTGTAAAGTTATAATAATGGAACTATTAATTTCACCGGCAGCTGCACATAAGAGCCAGCTGCATTATAAACTTTAAGAATAACACCTTCGGCATCATCGTCACATACAATAATGAGATTATGGTTAAACATAAGCCCATAACAGTGGTAAAATAAACCATGGTAAGATAATCAAGCACGAGGCTATTCGCAATAAACATAGGAAAAACAATAAACCCCTTAGAACAGCTGCTAAAGCTATGGAAGCTAACTCTGAAAGAGATAGAGTTACTGTACATGTACTGTGTACGTGTACTGTATTGCCTGGATAAATTGAAAAAGATATTGCTCACAATAAGTCTACATTAAAAGGTAATCGTAACGTGCAACCAGCCCGCGAATCGTACCGAGAAAAACAGTCAATGCCTCCATAAATTCATACATCTATTGTTGCTCTCAGCCGCGGACAACGGCCCTTATAAACAGTCCAGAGGCTTTGTCACGTGCTCGTAAATAGTCTTGCAGCGTGAACAGGTACAAATGACTGGAAATAGAACCACGATGGGGCATTGATCATTATTGGTAATTCGTTTGTAGCTGGTATGCTGTTAGGGATGTTTTGAATCGTTTAGGAGGATGTTAAGGTCTTTCAGTGGTGGTTGATGTATAAAAAATGGCTGGCTGCTTTCTTAAGTTTATTCCGAAACGTTAGTAGAGTCAACTGTTACGTTAAGTTTTGATTTGATGTAATTTTTGGTGGGCAAGAGATCGGAAGATTATCTGGCATGTCAGATTAATGACAAATTCTTTCTTCCATGCAAGTCTTTTGGATTTTCAGAAGGATAATCATTTAGTTCACTTAAAATACAGTCTTCTGATTTAGGTGATGCCCTTGTCTCTATCATAATAATGAATCCCTTCATCACCACCCACAATCGACAATACACGTTGGTCGGCCGAGTGTTCATCGACAGAAAACCGCAGAGTTGTCGCATATTTGCTAACCCGAAGCGTATCGGTCTCGATAAGTTTCATTATTTATCTACCATTGTTCAACTCACATAAAGAGCATAGCTTTACGACTGACGGCTCTGAGAGTCAGTTTCTTAACAACTGTTTAGTGGGCAATAAAGCTTTAGGGCTTTTGGAATTAAGATTTTAGTGTTCCTCCGCTCCTCAGGTGAGAATGCCCTCGGTGTTGCTATTCCTAATATTATTTTACGGTGTGCTAAAATATCGATGTGTCGTTAAAAATCTTTATAAGGAGAACTTGGGAGAATGTCACGAAATTGTTAAGTGCAGGTAACGTCTTTTGCTGGACGTTGGCTTTAATTTATTAATTGCTTCTATTACAAGTAGATGAGAATGTATTGACTAGGAAAAGCCACTAAAATTAACACGCTATCCATTGTTACTACTCGTTAGATATGGTCTTTTATCGGTTTTAGAATTTCAACATGCTGACTTTTGTACTACGTGGTACATAAAATGGACACTTATATAAATAGAAGATCAAAACTGGAAAAGTCAACTAACCTATGTGTCGATACACTCGCGCCATCTCACTTACTGGCCACTTAGAGCTGCAGGGGCAGCTATGCTATTCTGTAAAAGGTAAATCATCTCGAAAGTCATATCGCAACTCACCTCGCAACTGAATTGGCTGGTGAATTACGTTTTAGAATACCAAATCCTATTGAAAAACGTCAAAATACTCACCTGTCGTAGTTCTTCTCACTTCCGTCATCACTCGGTGGCGCTAGTGTCGAACTCACTCAGTTTAAGAATATGAAATTCTAATCTCATCGCGGATTCAGAAGTGATTTTACAAATGAACGTTACAGAATAGCACTGCAGCTGCGCCAGTGCGGAAAATTCAAAATTAAATAATATGCATCGATTGGACCCAATTATATTTTTATGCCTTTTGCGGTCGAGACCATGGGACCGTGGGGGTCCGAAGATCGCCGTTTTGCTCGCACCTTGTCATCAAAATTGATCAAGCCCTCCGGAGACCAGCGGGCGGGCAAGCTTTTTCCGCCAACGCGTCAGCTTGGCTATCCAAAGAGGAAACGCTGCCAGCCTTCTGGGAACCTTGCCGTTAATCGGAAGCAGCGGCAGGCTTGAGGAAAGTTTCTATATATAGACTGTATTTTGTACATATTTGTTGTAAATAAATAATTATAAATAAAGGAAGAAAAAAAAAACTATTATTATTATATTATATACAAAAGTTACAGGTCTCTTGTACTTTCACTATACCATGATCATCTAACGTACTATTGCCAAGAACTCCAAACTGCTTCCTTAAGGAGATATTCCCAAATAACTATAACAAATATTTGTTTGAGTATTTTGTTAATAAACATGTCAACGCCGAGAAGTGTCAGCAACACATTTATCAATAGGAAAACATCGTGATTTCCTTTTTGGAAGCAAGTTTCACGGCTAGGGAGGCATTGGGTATTCAAGTACATGGAGCTTAGTTTAAATCAACAATGCATAAGGTTTATGCTTCGAAAGTAGTTGAAAAGCGATGCTTTGGATGTGCTATACTATATTTAAATGAATATTAGCTAAAATATGTAAATAAATTATACAATTAGTTGATTGCCGTATTCAATCAAAACGATTTGCAAGTAAGAAATATACGTCGGAAGACCATTTAATTTTGTGCCATAATTTTTTGCAATATTATTTGAATGCAGTTTAGACGTCATGTACTCAAGGGAATTAGGTAATGTGTGTATTATTATCTAATACAAGTTTGTTATCTTAATTTAAATAAACTTTACATCCTTATCTACTACATCGACGAGTTTTCAGGAGTAGATCACTTTTTTTAATTGAATAGGTAATGTAGATATCGCTAATAGTATCACCTCGCTTAGCTCACTGTGTGCAAGCATCCTTCTTAGGTGATGTTCAAAATGACAGCATCCTGACGTCAAAATGTTTGAAGGTAACCCCGAAAGCCGACCACAGGGGTCTTGGCCTCCCAACAATGTTGTTGGTCCACTAGGAGTAATTGTACCAAATATTTATGTAAATATATCGTTTCCTGTCAAAAATACTGAGTAAATATATTGTATGTACTAAATAGCTAGTAAATGTTATAACCATTTTTTTTTACTTTTTTCTTCTTTTTTTGTATAAACTCACCCCCTTATTCATAATGAAGTTATCAAACGTTGATTAGCTAAAATTCCGAAGTCTTTATCTGACAGGTGACATTTGGTGATCGAAAGAGTGAGACGGGGCACACTATTACACTGATTTAGTTAAATTGCGATTATGAATAAGGGGGAAAGTGTTTATATTATATGTGGCCAAGAATACCAGTATTATGTCTGTAACCATGACTGTATTTCCTTCCAAAGATGATACTTTTTGATGATGATGACGATGATGATTGGCACTACTCTCAGCCAGTACAACGACCGACCCATATCCTATACTAATGCAATCATTCAAGCATCAACCACTATGTAACTAACTTAGTTTATAATGACTGGTACCTGAATAGTTGTATCGGAGTAACCATGGATGGAGGGCTCGTGGTGTAGCATGAATAGCCGTTCTTAATCGATCGGCAAAGTTAAGCTACCGCCGTCGTGTTCGGTACCTGGATGGGTGACCGCCTAGTGGTATTTCAAATTGAACGTTTCCGAGCTTCGGAAGGTACATAAAGGTCTCGGTTAACACTTAATTGTGATAGTCGTTAAGCTAGTTGGAGGCCTACTAGGCGGCTTGAAAACTTCAACAGTAGGTTGACCACTAGCCTTTCCACCGATCCGCAGTGGGCACATGTGGTGGAGTATCTGCCCATTCCATTTCACCCTGATTTATGAAAGGAGGCCCGTGCTCAGCAGTGGGACATTAGGCTGATGATGATGATGATGATGAACCATGGATAACCAAGGAGTGTGTGGTATTTAGAAGTGACACGCTCTGTGATGGGAGAGGACGGCCAGCCAACCGCAGCTGACCACAATCGACTGACTTTTCAGCCTATAGCCAATATTGGAAAGTGGTAAGACGGGTATCATAGAGAGGGATGAGCGTTGTTGTATGTTGGATGTTGAAGTTCTGTTGTCTTCTTTCTTATTTTGATTTTTTGTTCCTGGGTTGGAAATGGTAATTTCTTTGTTGTAAAAAAAACTTAATATACTTAGTAGCTAAATCGTTCAAGCTTAGTAGGTACAAAATATTTATGAATACCTAGTGTTAGTCGTATTTACTGATTTGACAAAGATTATAAGAGCTTCATCACCATCTTCAAAATGTTCAACCCACATGTCACTGAACCGATTGTACCGCATACATAAAGTACAGTCTACACTATACCTACTGACTATACTGAGTCTGTAACAATTGCATCCAGAAAGTTTCCTGCAATCTTTTCCAGCTTCATAAATTGTACTAAATCTATGTCATAGTCAAACTCAAAACTGTTAACCATAGTATATTTTATATTACTAATATCTACTATGTAGTAATATAATTAAAGTTATGTAAAAGGTACTACTTTCTACAATCATAATGAAGATTTTTCCCCAATATTGTTCCAGCCCAATGTACGGGAGCAGACAGACAGACAAACAACCCCACGTGGGTGTAAAGTGGTGCCACTACACACAAACCCCGGTTTGTTTAAGTAATGGACGATGCCAGGAGCAACGTTTTGTGAATACGGAAATGCGTGGAGTGTATAGAGTAACGAAAGTACATGACTTTTTTTTTTATAAATAAAATGTTCTGTTGGTAATAATAATAATATAAAGTGGATTGGTTTTCCGAAGAGAGTTTCGTTTATTGCATTCTTAATATGCACGATACACATACAATTGGTTTACTGGTGGTCCCCACACTAGGTCAACCTTATCTCGTGGGGGCCACATATCCAGGTTATAAATCCAGTTCATGCAATAAATTAAATAAATTAAACGTACATACTAAAATAAAATAAACAAAGAGATACAAGTAGTGCTGAGAAATAGCCTAAGGAGTATGGCAATATGCATATGTCCCTAATCGAAAATGCTTGGCTGTAATTGGAACTCATAGGAGAAGTTTTTTTTTCCCTATTCATACTACAATCTAGCCTTAATATTAGGCTAATAAGTAATTTATATTTAACATAAACTTCTATATTGACTATATCTAAGAATGTGTCCATTAACACTTTTGTTATTGTCTCTATTAAGGGGAAGACACTTTGTTCTTGTGTTCTTTATATGTAGCACTTGGACTATGTTACACTATTTTCACTATCACTACACTAACTCAAACGGTTTAGTTCTTTTGAGTCGTCTCACTATATCTGTGTGATCGAGGAGCTGGATTGCCTCAACGTTCACATGATGATGAAGCCGGTTGTGGTGAGATCCGCATATTTTTTAATCACTGTCTGTACGAACTCTATTTTTAGGTCCCGATGGAGGTCGACAGTTCCTTCGGGTGCCCGCATCAATTATATTGGCCTACAAGTGCTACAAGTTGCTACTCCCCAACTATTCTGAACTGATCACAGGAAAGTAAAATCTCCTCAAAATTTCTTTTTTTTTTTAATTTTGCTTATTTATCGCTGATGGCTTTTCATTTGACAACATTGTTTACAAAACTAAGAACCACTCCACAGTTTTTTCTGTCCAACTATAGGCGCGTACTACAGGAGTCGACTTTTATTTTCATAAACTACCCACAGTGTCCTTCTAAGAAGCGTCACACACTCACTAAGTGGGGTTATGATCATTATTTGACCAAATTAACACTTTTAACCAGGGTTCAAAAATACCCTGTTTCTTTGACGTAGTTATTGCATAGTTGAATGGGAACAAATGAAACTTCTATTTTGTGCGACTTCTGAAATACGTCTGGACATAAACTTGGAACAATGCACGTCAGAACTTTGTTTAAAGTAAACATAGCAACTAAAACTGGACTTTGAACTTGTTCAAATGTTTGGTGGTACTTGGAATTTAATTACATATAATTAAGTATTTTAAAAGAGGTAGCGTTTGTTCGACTGTATTTCAGAACTTCGAAATTTGAAACATCGATCGACTGTACTGCGAATGTTCGTGAGTTCGAAAAACGTTGGTTCGAATGTATGCTATTGCGAAAAACTCTGATTCGAATATATTTTAACGCGAAGTACGTGAGTACGAAAGTTTCTATCTATACATGAAAGCTAGTTCTATTGTAGGCCATGTTTGCTTACCACGAGAGGTAGAGCATAGCATTTATTCGCTCAAAGAGCAGTTCGACTGGGCAAGTACCTCCCACCTTACAGAACAGTCAAATAACTTCATGTTGTCAACTCAAGGGTCAGTAACGCGTGAGTGATGCCCGTATGTTGCAAGCGTCCATATGGCTACGGTAACCGCTTACCATCAGGCAGGCCGAACCTATACTAATATACCGACATCGTCGTAAAAAAAATAGAATATAATCTTTGAGAGTTACAGAGTTACTTACGATTTTTGAAGTAATTAATATCTGCAATAGTTAAAAATAAAAATAAATAAATATCATGCGACATTCCTCACACACGGTCATCTGATCCCAAACTAAGCAGAGCTTGTACTATGGAAACCAAATAACTGATATAATACATGTACTACTTTTTGTATATAAATACATACTTAATACACATAATTACACCCAGACTCAGGACATACAGACATGCATACAAATGCATGCCCTGTGTGGGAATCGAACACACGACCTGCGGCGCTGATACAGCTACGTTGCTTATCAAATAAGAAATTGTAGATAATCACTAAGATTTATAAACGAAACTCCGTTAATAAAGCAAAAGCTCCAAGCACACCGTCAAACAAACGAGGAATTCTAAAACAAATAACGAGCGCTAAACCACTACAGCCGATCTAATTCCACTCTTTATCTGACCAATTATCACCAACAGAAACAAGGCTGGTTCGATGGTGTGGCCAACTGTATGGTAAATATCACGTTGGTTGAGATCGAAATTGAAAAACCTTGCTTGAGATTTGTAAATTATGAATTCAAAAATTTTCAAAATTCAAAAATTTTATATTTTATAAGCAGGATTTCTTTTATTTTTAATTATTATGTAAGTGTTGTAAATTCTTCTAATAAATTTTATTCTCTACTTCGCATAATAGTAAATTCAAAAATACTAACCCCCTTATTCATAATGAAGTTATCAAAAGTTGATTAGCTAAAATTCTGAAGTCTTTATCTGACACGTGACATTTGGTGATCGAAAGAGTGAGACGGAGGACGCTATTACACAGATTTAGTTAAAAAGCGATTATGAATCAGGGGGCTACAATTTAATAATGATGAAATGAAAATACAATCATATCTTTTTTGGCTAATTACCACTGAATAAATCGATACTAAATTGATATTAGTACTAGCTCGTACTAGAGACTTCAAGGGCCATATTACCGAAAATTTACTAAACTCCTCGAGATTTAATACATTTGACAAGAGGGTATCTCTCTTCGCCACGCTATGTTTGTCTCTTTTTGAGAGAACAGATATAAGCTGACTTTTTAAACCATGGATATAAATATTAAATCATTGCTGGAAACCCAGGATGGTTGAAAAATGCACCATGTTTACCGAATAATGCCTTAACAACCGATGTTAAATGAACGAACAAACATACAATTGGATCTGGTTTGTGTGTAAGATTGGTAGCTTTTGTTAGTCCATTGTTTCGTGGAAGCCTGGAGTTGTTAATTTACCCCTTAT
The DNA here is from genome assembly GCA_947623365.1 of Achlya flavicornis. Lineage (NCBI taxonomy): Eukaryota > Metazoa > Arthropoda > Insecta > Lepidoptera > Drepanidae > Achlya > Achlya flavicornis. The sequence continues at coordinate 1,699,184 of OX392468.1, read as the reverse complement.
TATCTTAAGATGAGTGTTGAATGCGGGTATTTGTACATACATTCCTGACTTTTCTTATAGACGACAGAGTTACTTCAATTTGAAAAGAGTATAATAAAAAAGAGTCTAAGAGAGGTAGAGCGTAGCGTTTATTCGCTCAAAGAGCAGCTCGACTGGGGAAGTACCTCCACCTAACAGAATACCGCAGCCAAATAACTTTATGTTGTGTAAAGTTGTGTTCCTGCGCGTGAGTAAGGTCGCCAGAGCTCATTGGGGAGGGGGAAAGGTCGGTAATGCGTGAGCGATGCTTCGTGTGTTGCAAGCGTCCATATGGCTACGGTAACCACCTACCATCAGGCGGGCCGTATGCGTGATAACCGACTGAGTGGTATAAAAAAATAAAATGTTTATGTATCTTGATAAGTACGACGAATAGTTAACCCAGGTTAGCTAATTTCATTTATAGACATACTGTAAGTTACTGTAGATCATCCATTTTGGAAATCTTTGAAGTTGGCTCATGATCAAAACATTTCTGAACTAGAATATAATTTAATTAATTACTAAAACCAAGGAACCTTTAGCTTTATATTACAGAGAAAAAACCCTGCAGTTCCTCACGATCCGACCTTAGTCGTTACGTATGCCTATATGACTCGAGGAATCTTTAAAAAAAAAACTTGTGCCGTTATTTTTTATTTCCCACATACTTGTGTTTATTAAAATCTTATAGTGAAAAGTAATGATATGGCCAAAGGTCTTTCATCGGTATCTGTTTCTCTATATTTAACCCAAAGCATAATATTTTAACATACATCGCGTAACATCAATCTTGAACAATTGTTTCGTCCTTTCATCTTCTCCATTGTAAAGAACGATTAATGAGGAATGATTACGGAATGCAAAGTGACGATTTGTGACGAAGACTCATTGAAAAACTACAATGGACTATTTTCATGGTACATTACTGCACACACGTCTGTTTGTTACTAGTTCGTAAATAAACTGAGTTATGTAACGTCTAATCTTGTTTATTGCATGTCATGTGCAATACTTGGTGGAACAGTGAAGTGGAATCTGGATTTTGGTTAGGTTTGATTCTATTGCATGTGTCTACGCTACGGTAAACGGTTACCATCAGGCGGAAGTATTACCAATATTTAAATTAAAGAAATTTTTATATTGCGTCGACTCCAAATAATTGGAAAATAGTTTTATTTTAATGTTTTTTAAGCTTGATTCATTATCATCAGCCTATAATGTCCCACTGCTGAGCACAGGCCTCCTTTCACAAATCAGTGTGAAAGGGAATACGGGCCGATACTCCACCACGCGTGCCCACTGCGGATCGGTGGAGGTAGTCTAGTGGTCAACCTATTGTTGGTGTTTTCAAGCCACCTAGAAGGCCTTCAACTAGCTTAACGACTATCACAATTAAGTGATAATCGGGACCAACGGCTTTACGTGCCTTCCGAAGCACGGAAACTCGATGCCCGATACTCGAGGCTCGATTTGAACGGAAGCTCAACGGTAGTAGCTTAACTTGCCGATCGATTAAGAACGGTTTATCATGCTACACCACGAGCGCTTCCATATTTAAGCTTGATTAGCCGTTCTTAATCGATCGGCAAAGTTAAGCAATCACTGCTGTGGACGATATCCGGATAAGCGACCATCTAGTTGTATTTCAACTCGAGCGTTTTCCGTGCTTCGGAAACACGTCAAGCCATGGGTCCGCTATCACTTAATTGTAGTATTCGTTAAGTTAGTGAGGCCTCCTTTGCGGCTTGAAAACTTCAACGGTAGTTACACCACTAGCCTACCTACCTACGGGCCCGTTGGCGCAGTTGGTTAAGACGTGGAGTCTTAACCTATAGCGCCGCACCGCAGGTCGTTGGTTCGATTCCCACACAGGACATACATTTGTGTGCATGAGCATGTCTGTATGTCCTGAGTCTGGGTGTAATTATGTATATTAAGTATGTATTTACAAACAAAAAGTAGTATATGTATTATATCAGTTATCTGGTTTCCATAGTACAAGCTCTGCTTAGTTTGGGATCAGATGACCATGTGTGAGGAATTTACCTCCACCAATCCGCAGTATTCCGCAGTGGGCATGCGTTATGGATTGTTTGCCCATTTCCTTTCACACTCATTTGTGAAAGGAAGCCCGTGCTCAGTAGTAAGACATTATGGGCTGACGATGATGATGATGGTATTTTATAAAGAAAGGATTTTTATGAAAGCATGCTTATATAACAGTTGCAATAGAGAGCCAATCCATTCTTGCTTAGTGTACTTACCATAGCAAGATTTTAGTCCAAGCCCCATCCGATCAACAGTGAAAAATAACAATTTATTGTCTATTATAAACACCGCTACAAATCCCCGATACATCCCCGAATTACATAGGTAGGGTTGTCAATCAACGTAAAATAATAATAAAATCTGACATATGCCCGTCAAAAGTTGTCCCAAATCGCATCGGGCCCGATGACCCGTACTAACGACTCAGACCAAAATCCCTAGCAATTTGTTTTGTCCCATATTTCCTAACGCCGACACCCGTCTGTCACAATGAGTCTTGTCCAGCCCTAAAAACGGACATAACCCTTCAAAAGCGACCGGACAAAGGCACCGAAAGTTTTCTAAGATGTCAAAATACAATACCTTCTAAAATAAACTATCATATAATATCAATAATGTGTGCAAGCACGGACACATGTATTTTAAATACCTATTATTTGGAACCAGTTGATGGTTTCCTTGGAGGGAAGGGTTCAGGTGTGCATTGTAGTTTGCTCACTGTTTTTCTATGGTGTTTTATTGAAATTCCCAGGGTTCTATGTTCGAGGAACAATGCGCAACTGTATCGATTTGTAGGGTTAGTAAGAGACAGTTGAAGTAAATCGTTGTGACGTGTTTTCTTAGTTATGACGCGAGCGTGACGTGTTATGAGAACATATTTGAATTTAAATAGATTTTTATTGAACGGAATCGTTAGCGATTGCTGTAACTTAACCAACATTGAGGGCCGTACATTTTCATTAATTCTCAATATATAATTTATTAATTACTTTCAGGCACTCTCAACCGTTCGCCACAGTCGTGCATCTCCAAATTAGGACCTTTAATAGAACTGTAAAAAATAGGTACTATTTTAATCACGGCGGGAGTTCGATTGCTTTACAGACCAAACATTTCTGTGTACTCGTATATCAGTTATCTGGTTTGCATAATATTTAAGTAACCATGTATAAAATAACCCTATCTCCATCCTAAGGTTGTCTGGAAGAGAGCGTTTCTTAGCGATGAGGCAGCCTTTTGTATTTACAGTAATTTTAACATTAAGCATCTATTTGTATACTTTTTGTACAATGAAGAGTTATCAATCTCTCTATCTACCTTCTACACAATGGTAATATATCTGCCAAACCTTAATAAAGAATTTTTATTACTATTTATTTATTCTTAGTTTTGGTTTTATTGTACACCCCCGTCTTTACAGTTTGTTTTAACTCCTCTCCATCCAAAGGTTGCCTGGTAGAGATCACTTTTAGTGATAAGGCCGCCCATTGTAACACTTTATTATTTTTATGTTTTTTATGTTAATTGTTTCTTTTTGTTTTTTGGTGTAACAATAAAGTATTATCTATCTATCTATCTATCTAAAGAACTGTTTTAAAATTATTAATACATGCAACTTATATTTAAATAGATGACTGTTACCACAAAAACCTTCAACCCATGGTACGAGATGTATAGCACCACGTAAGACACCCTCCCAGCACTTTGGTCCCAATACCATTGTTGCGAAGTTATTAAATATCCTTTCAATCAACTTTTACGAGTTATATCCCATAAAAATATTTAACTGTTTGTTTGCACATAATATTAACGGCGTGTAAGATTATTCGCACGTTAAACACGAATATCGCCTTTATTGTGTAAGTAATAAGAGCTAATTAGCTGATTAAATTGTTGAGGACTTAGCGACCCTATCCGGCTTTGTGGCGGTTAAATTAATTAGTATAAATATTTGCTTTGTAATTTATAGTGATAAATATGATTTTGCGCGTGCAAGAGGGTGCGAAGGAAATCACGAAGATGTTAATTTAATTTTAGTTCACACCTCTGACTTGGTTTGATAAAGAAGAAGGTGAAATAATTCTCTGGCAGACTCCTGAGAGAGAAAACTTCTTAAAAATAGTAATACTATTGCCTAGATTGCCTAATATTAATTTAAGTAATACGGTATTCCCTCAGAGGGATTTTTACCAATGTGGTTCTTCTGAAGTGCTTAAAAAGAGTTATTCAGTGTCAGCAACACATTGGCAATTTTCCATCTATTTATTTTTAGTAATTAAGAGAATATTGCAGTGCTAACAAGATGATGAGTATTTTCTCATCAATAACCATTTGTTGGTGACAAATAGCTTGGTTGACAATAATTTATAATTTTACAGTTTCCCATAACAATAAAACGATAACAATTGTCCATTGTTTGTGAAAGGGCAATAAGACAAAGCTTATCTGATGAAGAAGCATCGCCTTTGGATGGCACTCGTTGGACTGTAATGAGCGCCATTTGCGTGTCGTATGTCCAGAGATGGGCTCCATATTTAGGCTGATATCATTTGGGTATTAGTAGATATTTTTAATGGCTGAATAAAATTGTTTATGTTTTATCCCCAAGGTATACTGGTGAAATTACGAGACGGAACCTATAAATAAAAAAATCAATAAATACGTATAGATTTGTCAAAATTATATTTTTATGTCTTTTGCGGTCGAGACCATGGGACCGTGGGGGTCCGAAGCTCGCCGTTTTGCTCGCACTTTGTCATGAAAATTGATCGAGGCCTCCGAAGACCAGCGGGCGGAGAGCTTTTTCCGCCAACGCATCAGCTCGGCTATCCAAAGAGGAAACTATCAAAAGCTAAATCTATTAAAGCTAATCACGAAAGCAATCCAAATCCTCCCCTGTACGTATCGACTTAAACCCAATCATTCAAACAAATCCCAAATCCATATCTATTTCACAAGGACAAAGTTCCAAACTACCTATCAACTCATCTAAGTTGGAACCATATCGAAGTGTACTCAATGTGGAACTTACGACTTTACACGTGGGAATGGTTGTAATCTTGATTCCGATAAGAGAACAACTCACGGGCACTAGGAGTCATGAGGAGTGTTCTTTTGTCCGTCTGTCAATCAATGATCGATTGCAACGAAACTTAAAGTGAAGTAGGTACCTACAGTGCATTATTTCTTAAGGTCTGTTTTTTTACTGTCATTGACTAAAATCTCTATGGTATGAAATGATTTGGTCTAAGGTGGTTAGTTCAGAAAGCCAAGGAACTCTCTGTCAAGTGTCTTGGAGAGAGATTTTCAACTGATCGTCGTGCGTCGTAGTCAGCCAGATGGGTACTACGAAGTACCCTACTCCTGTGTTTTCCAGCAATAATTGTGCCTCTCAAACTTTCCATTTATAATATTAGTACGAACCACACAATTTTACTTTTATTTAAAGCACATTGGTCTATTGACGGACTGTAAGGACAGTCTGTGAGTGACAACAATAGCGAGGGGAGAGGGTGCACTTTCAATGACATATTTGCTTATCGAATGTATATAGGTATTATCTGTGAGAATTGTTTTCCTATAAGACTCCTTAAGGTCGTGTTATCTGTATTTGTAGATGAAGAAGCCACTAAATGGTGCTGATTCTGTGGTTTACAACTAAACTAATTTAGTCTCACTATCTCTGTCTAACAAAGAACATAAGAAAAGGATGGAAGAAATGTAATCATGTCAAATTAGTCCAATGCTTGTTTTCAATGTATATATAGTCGCCATCTATCGCGGTACTCGCTCTTCGCTAGAGATCTAATACTCATGATTTCTACCGCGAGCGCCACAAGTTCGTTATTGTTAGTTAGAAGTATTTCCATCGATTGTGGAAAACAATTATATAAGGAATAATAGTAAAAGGATTGTATCGCTTAAAAAGCAAACAAACTCCATTTTATGACTTACATAACAAGGTATGTGACAAAACTGACAATCGTGTTAGACATGGTGTGCTAAATGACATTGTCGCTGTATGTGCTTTTGTGCCAAACAACCCTATTATTGGTGTGGATCCTGCAAATCGGTGGATAAAAGCAAAGGCTTCGACGGGCACGACTGGCGCCACAGTACAAGCTATGAGTGACAACAGTTTTAATAAGTACAATTAAATCATCAAAACACTGCAATGGATGATTTGGATTACAAGGCTGGAGAAATGTCAAAAACTTCAACTTTCATATTTAACAACTTACTTTTAAAGGGTGGTATTGGCTTTAGCTTTCGGTGAAAGTAAACCACATAAGTAAACCATAGCACGGTAATGCTGCCGATTCTGTTGTAAATCGCACTAAACTAATTTTAGTCACATCTCATCTCTTTCTTACGAAAAGTATTGAAAAAGGATAGAATATAATGAAAGCTGTCAAATTAATCGTTGCCGTATTATTTTTCGTGTATTTAGGCGTAACCGTGATAGATGGCGATAAAGTTTATATAGAAGACAAGCATTGGACTAATTTTACAGGACTAAATTTCTTACATCCTTTTCTTATGTTCTTTGTTAGAAAGATACAGTGAGATTAAAATCAGTTTAGTTGTAAACAACATAATCAGGGCCAATATAGTACTTTGTAGTACTCGTATGACTGGTTGAAAATCCTCCCTCAAGTTGAAACTGTCACCAAGCACCTAACAGTTATATTTGGGACCCAGTTGCTTTCTAGATTTTTTTAAAGTTGGCAACTTATTGGTGTTCCTCCCGGCATTGATAATGTCCATAAGCGAAGGTGGCCACTTCTGACATAAAAAAACTGACTGGAAAACTTATTACATTTAATGTTTAAACTCTACAAATACGTTTCCTAATAAAATCATACTCATCAATGAATATTTCTTCTGCCCGCTCATCTCTCACAGCTTACATAGTATCTTCAACGAAATAAAAATTGTCATACATTTGCTTTTCGTGGTCATTAACAAAGAACGCTTAAATGTCCATTTGATTAACACTTTTCAAGATATTTAATGTTTGACTGCGACAATGACATAATGGTGGTGTAATGATTTCGTGCTATGTTTAGATTTCATTTTTTTGAGTCATGATCTTGTTTGGTAAACGTTCTCTAAAAGAAAAAACCAAATAATCTTCAGATTTATTTATAATATTTTTAGCTGGTCTGATTCTGTTGTTTACAACTTAACTAATTTTAGTCTCACGATGTCTTTTTCTAATAAAGAACATTAGAATAGGATGTAAGATAATGTAGTCTGTCAAATTAGTCCCATGCTCGAAACAATGGGTTGTTGGGGTCCAGAGGCGCGCGGTTTGGTTAGGGAGCTGTCCAGACGCCTAATTGAAGCTACAGGGGACCAAAGAGCTGGCGCTTACCTCGGGCAACGCATTAGCCTTGCAATTCAACGAGGTAACGTAGCCAGCTACCCTGCCTGCAGGTTTTTATTTACAGTACTCCAAAGAAAAAACATCATAAAATACACTAAATATTCAGTACCAATCATTAACATAGTTAAAACGATTCCACTGCCTCAAACTTTATGTAACTTTCAATAACAACATTAATAATAAGCATATTTTTTGACACAAATTGTCGTACACGCTTCTAAATAACCACACCAAATTTTCTTTTATCAATAGCTTAGGTAATGAAAAATCAACCTTATTCAGTAGCATTAGTAATTTTTTCTACGTCATCGATGGTAATTTTAACTTTGTCAACATGTTACTTCTGTAATTAGTGCGCTAACTCGGTTGCCACGAGCTTCATTGTCGAACGCTTTGTGACATCCGTCTTCAGCTTCTTCTGAATAGTATTTGTGGATTTTTCAGTCGTGTACATCCCATTTGTGATCATTCTCATCAACTACAAAGGACACAATATTTTCGGTGGTAACATTACCTTTGAGTGAGGTTTTGTAATCTCTTAGCCTCTTCGTTTTGAAGACACGATGTATTTTCTTTGAACACGTTTTTTAGATTTCTTTTGAGAATATAACATTCATTGTATGCTTTTTAGAAAGGTGTTATATATCAACTTAAGCCGTTATATTATAATTTGATGAATATTTTTAAAACGAACTCACTAGTCTTCGAAGTCTTCAGTAAAAATATATTTTTAATAAACCGACTTCAAAAAAAGGAGGAGGTTCTCAATTCGAATGTTTATATGTTTTTTTTATTATGTATGTTCGGGCATAACTCTTTCATATATGGACGTATTTTCAAAATATATTCAAAGGGTTTATTCCGAAATGGTCCCATATAAATTTCATATAGATCTGATGATGAGTTTTCTTAAAAAATTACAACAAATATCGCATAAATAAGGATTGTTTAATCAGGCCTTTAGACGCGAAAGTTTATATATACGTAACTAAAAATTCAAAAATAAATTAACTTTTTAACAAAAAAAATACCGCCTTCAAAGTACACTAAAAAGTAAGAAATAACTTTTATCTGACACTATTTTGAAGTCAGAAATATTTTATACACAACACGTCATGCGATTTCGCTCGATTTAATTTATCTAGTTGTGCTCTATTTTTTTTATTAAATCTTCTCAGCTTCTTGTACTAGATTTTTAAATACGAATGAACTTAAATCATAACTACCTTCCGCCATATCATCACTATATCAAAATAAGGGTATTCACCAATCCTCTCATTGTTAACTTTCAGCAGCATTGCATCAGTAACCACATAATACACTTAGCATACACTTTATCCAGAAAATATGCTTTTATATCTCCCAAGGGCACTCACTGACCAGACCAATGCTTTTAAGAAATTCGCATAATCCCACTGAAATAGCTTTAGACGCGTATTCAAACGGCTATTAGACAATCAATCTTGTCCGTGACCCTTTTTGCATATGGATTTTATGCCCAGAACATACCACCGCGATGGTAGTTAGAGCAGATCCGCAGCGACAATAACGTAAAAAACTACTTCTGAAATATATAGCTTTCAGTCAGTATTTATTGAACAGAAATTTTATTAATAATGTAATCCTAATGCTAATTGTGAAAGTGGAAGTCAAAAGAAAGTATTACTATATCATACAATTTTTACAGTTTTTATCAATTTTAATGTCATTTCATACTCAGGAAAAAGATTTCCTGAGTATGAAATGACATTAAAATTGATAAAAACATAAGATTTTAAATTGAATAACAAAATGATTCATTTAATTATATTATCATTTCTTTATTTTTTCATTTATCGTTTAAAGCTCTAACCCCCTTATTAATAAATGAGTGTAAATCAGTCTTGTAATATACCCAGCTATTAAAATAGTCTCATCCCTTTTTGTTTATATGACATTAGAAAGTGACGGATATATTTTAATTCTAGGTATTACTATACTTGACTTAAACCTTATTTATTAATAAGGGGATAAGCAATTACAATTACATTAGTGGAAAAAAAATACGGTGTTCTAATTATGATATTTGGATGATCTCCGAAGATTCAGCAGTTCTGCTGTTTCGTTCAAGATGCTATGGTATTCTACAAGCAGTTTAGGGATAAACCGGCAAGTCACGCGTCCAGTCTCCAGGGATACTACGGAACCATTTAATGCATAGTTGGAGATTGTTAGGGTGTGTGAAACATCGATTAGGATCAGAGCGATATTGTGAGATAGGGTTGGGAAATTGTTTGGCGGATTTCACTTGGAGTGACGTACGCGTTTCTGGACGTTGTGTTAACAAAGCACTCTTGTTAGACTTGAAGTGTGTTTATTTACTCATACTTGTACTTAAAGGGATGAAGTAGGATAACCGTCTGAGGGTTAGATTCGTTTTATTGAATAGAAAAATGAGTCATGCCTCTATCTGATTCGATTGTTTGGATTTCGTTCTGGACACTAGATTTTGACACGCGAAGTACATACAATGCTCTTCTTTTGAAACTGTTTCGCGCGGACAGGGAGCTCGCAGAAGGTTGCATGTCCACCAGAGATGTGTAGCGAGGAATGTGTTTACCTGACTAATAGGATAGCTTAAATCTAATGCCAACCTAACTAAATCAATCTTGTAACATTATCATCATCATCATCAGCCTATAATGCCCCACTGCTGAGCACAGGCCTCGTTTCACAAATGAGGGTGAAAGGGAATGGGCAGATACTCCACCACGCGTGCCCACTGCGGATTGGTGGAGGTAGGCTAGTGGTCAACCTACTGTTGGAATTTTTCAAGCCGCCTAGGAGGCATCCAACTAGCTTAACGACTATCACAATTAAGCGATAACCGGGACCAACGGCTTTACGTGCCCTCCGAAGCACGGAAACGCTCGATTTGAAATACCACTAGACGGTCACCCATCCAGGTACCGACCACGACAGACGTAGCTTAACTTTGCCGATCGATTAAGAACGGCTAATCATGCCACACCACGAGCGCTTCGTATTATAGCAGACATTCGTGACATTATAGCAGGTACAAAACAAGTGACACGCTTGGTTTTCATACGGATGGAGAGACTTGCGGTATCTATTTAGATATATGTCTGTGGTTTGGACTTTATGTGACATTTCTTAATAATCCGATGGAAACTATATAGAAGAATTTAGAAGACCATGTTTGAATTATTTTCGACATGGTTGTAAACTATAATTTTATTTATTGTAAAAGATACACACATATACCCCACAACAAAAGCAGTCAGGCACTCAAACTAACACAGTGAGGTATCATTTACAAAACGGATGTGTCCACTTCAGAACCTTCAAAAAAGCTCGTCTTTGTAACTGAAAATCACAGACCACTCAAATACCAACCTTATAACAAAGGCGTATGATATTAATCCAATTATAAGAGTAAACAATGAAAGAATGAATGGAAGACCGAACCACTCGAGAACCGGATAGTTCCGCTCAGCGTGTGCGCACGAATGGTTATGAATGAACGAGTAATATACATGGTATATATTTTTAATAACCTATGAATGATATCAGGTCAGGAACAATGGTTTTATAAAATAACAATGATACAAAGAAGTGCTTCAATTTGAAAGAATTTGCAGTAGGTATGTGTATACTTTTGTTGATATGCGTTAGAAATATTATACATGGGCGAATTAAATAGGTCTCAATGAGACACTGACATGGAGACCAACTTTGAAATAACTGTCTTCTAATATTGATAACTTTAATTTCGTAAGATTTCCAAGATAAAATGAATTTAATTTGGTTGTGTTGTAACTGTAACGTTCTCTACTTTAACCGCAAAAGTACACTTTTGACCTTCTAATTCACATTGCTTATGCGTGAACCTACACATTAATCGATTCGAAAGCCAGCTCGTTATATTTAGTGGTCCTCAACCACTGTGCTCTTGAGGACAAGTCACTCGTGCTCAATTTGCGGTGGGCTCCCACCCCGTATCGTTAGCGTGACGGTAATGCGTATTTTTGATCAAATGTCACTAATGAGCTTTTGGTTATACACATATGTATAGAAACCAGCACAGAAAGAGTAGCTTTAAAATCTGGAAAAGAAGAAGATACAAAATTAGGCTTTTCTTTTGTTAACAATGTGGAACAACATATAAATAAGCCAAACGATGGTAGATGGTAAAACCAGTTGATGAATTAGTATAATTCCGTCCATATTTCCTCCAGCTTAAATCACCCGCTCTCTCCAGACCGTGCCAAACACAATTTAGCAAATAAACACAGATTTACATATTGAAAGTGACAACCGGAGGGTCCCGTACAAAGATAATAGTTATGCAAATTAATTCAAACCAACAAACAGGGTGTACAATGCATGTGTGAAAATGGCAATAAAAATTATTGTGCGAAATGAAATTTGTGTGACATATATACCAGCCATTAAAAATATGTTCAATTGTAATGTAAAACGTGTAAAATAATCGTATTAGCTGGGATCATTAAGTAAAGATGGATATTGTGAAGGCAACACTTTGTGGATGTAAAAAATACAATTTGAAAGAAAACAACATTCTCATTCCGACAAAGTAGGTATTTAGAATTACTATAAAACAGCACAATACATTAAAGGCAAATAATCAAAGTCAGAATTTATTTCAAACAATGTACCATCAAACAATATAATGAATGTATAATGAAACTCATTGTAAACGATACTTGGCTCTCATAAAAGTAAAGTAAAAAATCACACTAATTATATTTCTCCAGTGCGACCGCAAATTCAATAACACAACCACTCGAAACACATTAACTTTCAAAACGTTTGAAAAGAAAAACAAAATTAATGATCGCCACTAATTCGCAATAAAAATGCCACATGCGAGAGCAAATATGAGATTGGGGGGGACAATTATAACGAATTAATAACGCACACTACCCTTAAAACTCGAGTAGACATTTGCATTCAATGGTATTCACGTTTTGTTGGTTATTCACAATCCAATTCAATCGAAATCCATCTTTATTACCAACGTATTTCAATACAAAATTATTTCATCACCTTAATTCTGCTTCCACCTTTTTAGAATCCGACTAATCCTGGAGGGTCATCTGCTTCGAACAAAAAAATTCCAACTTTATCGGCGTTGAATTAAAATACTATTTCCATTATTGATGCCACCGTACGAAATCACTTGAATATTAAAAGTCTTGGTAATTATTCAGGAATCCATCCATCATTAATCACACCCGAGGGTGGGATGCAGGGAAACGCTGTAAAAATTATTGTTGGAGAGATAAATTATAGGAGACACGGTGGTTGACGTGTATTCGCACATCTCCGCGGACACGTGGTGGTTTTTTATGTAACACATATTAACAAAACAGACGTAAGCACGCGTATTGTTACTGAGATTTATAGCCGACATTATGACTATAATTGTGGATATTTATTTGAAGCAATTTGAACAACAGTGTCCATTACGAATGATGATATTCTTTAAGTCAATTTTTAACATATAGATGTTCAGAGAATTAACAGTATTGGATATAAAGCTGAGTTGTTTTCTTTTATGATTGATGGGCATCATGAAAGCTGTTTATTAAGATACCTACTTACTGATAGATAAATACGAAGAATTTTATCGATACAATTATTATACTTCTACAAGGCGATGATAGTTCTACGTCACTAGAACTAGTAGACAAGATGGCTATCGACAATCGTCATCGACAGTAAACGATCAACCTTTGTATGGGATTGACATTTCAAACCGAAATATCACGTGATTTTTAACAATCTCTTATGTCAATCCCATACAAAGGTTGATCGTTTACTAACGATGACGATTATCGACAACCATCTTGTCTAGGGGGGCTGTGGTAGTGACGTCGGATGCCAAGACAAAGGTCTCAGTCTCAGGTCTCTCTTCACACAATCACTTAAAATAGCTTTCAATAGTATTTCAGTTCAGTGACGTTAGACAGTGTTTTATGTTCAGAACAATAAACGGTTTTATATACATTAAATTGATATTTCAAAGTAATTCATAGCTTACACAACACTTAAGTCGTGATTACATTATAATATCGATTGATCAAACAAAACAAATATAAAGCAACGAATATTAATGCATGGACTTAACAATTGTAAATGTAGAGCTAAACCTTCGAACGGTCAATCACACCCAACTTTATTAAGCAACGAATGTAGAACGAAACATTCTAGTCCCGAGAATAACAAACCTTTCATCCCAAAACACTATAACAATGGGATAAATAACCATTGAAACACCACATAACCATTACCCACCGTGTAACTGTCAGCCGAAACTTTAACAATTAATACAAAGTCCAATAATAGAAACTAAAGTACAATAGTCGACACTACAAATTAATATATTCATACTGAGGTCAGCACCCGAAAAAATAGACCCCTCAGACGAAGTTGAACTCAATTCCTTACCTGGCAAAGCTGAATTTCAAATAGAGGACAGAGATATATTAGTGGATGAACTTGGCGGAGTAATGAATTTTAATACAAAGGTCGAAGATACAGTTTCGATTGACTATGTTTCTGCAAAGGGAAGTGCTCGCGCAGTTTTTTATGATAATAATTATGATGTGTACAATGATATGAATGCAATTTATAGGTACGAACACCCGGAGATAATGTGATTCGAGACAGTCTAATAGATGGCATTACAAAGGAGTCCGAAAGCATTACTAGCTATTGTGTATTACTAGTAAATGTTAGGATAATGGGTTTTAATTAAATTTCCATTAAGACGATTTCTCTATTGATTTTAAGTTGCCTACATCACGTAACTAGTGCCATTTTGAAATGTGGGTTGATAATCAGGGGCCCAAGTCTGCTATTTCAATTGTGTTCCAATGAACTTTCATTGGTGTCAAAATTGTGACATTAGACAGTTTTGATGTTTTGATAGTCTACTTACTAACAGAATAGTGTCATTATGGCACAATTTTGACACCACTGAAAGATCATTGGAACATAATTGAAATAGCAGACTTGGGCCCCAGGTATTATAGTAGCTATGTTTAAGTTTATATCTCAGATTACAGAACAAGGCAGATGAAGCGCGCGGAACACGGGAGTGAGGCCAAAAAAGCAAATACAAATTGAAAAACTCATACCTACCTGGTATTCGCTTTTGTTTTTGTATTTGCTTTGTTTAACAAACTTTATTTAATAAAAAACACTTTCTTTTTAATGCACTTTGTTTAAACAAAGCAACTACAAATTCAAAAGAGAATACCAGCTATGTGCTTTTCAATTTGTATTTGCTTTTTTGGCCTCACTCCCGTGTTCCTCGCGCTGTATCTGCCTTTTGTTCTGTAATTACAGTCTTTAATGTAATGTTGTGTGTTGTCATGAATAAATGTTTTTTCTTTTCTTTTCTAATTTGTGGTTTATATTAATTAAGTAGTATTTATATGGTTAATGCTGTGCTTGACTTCCAGCCTTAGAATACGAGAAAAGCACATTTCCAAACCTACGACAAAAACGGCTGTGATGATATTTTTTTACTCTTTTTAATCACCATGGTAACTGATGATGAAGACGAAGTTGGTGAACAATGCCTAGATGAGATGAAATGTTCTCTCAAACACTAGATATTTGTCTATTGTCTCTCAAACACTAGATATTTGTCTATTGGCCCATTTAATAATAATATAACAAAGTAGCTTATCTTTTCACGTGCTACAAACTCAAATAGGCTCCCTTTGACATTAGAAGAAAAATCGAAAGTATTAAATTCAAATCACAAGTCGTCTCGAAATAAGGGTTTCCAGCAAAAAATATACAATACAACGAATGCCTTATTTGTATGTGCTTATTGAAAGGCTGTTTTATATTTCTTTTTTTTTCTTCTCGATTTTAGGCACACGTTCGTTCGTAGGGGAAAATAATCCCTCACAAGAATTCAATGTGGAAAATAAATGTGTCGTATTTTATTTCTTCAGATTAGTATTCAGGTTCGGTTTTAGAATAAGTA
Source organism: Achlya flavicornis (assembly GCA_947623365.1). Classification (NCBI taxonomy): domain Eukaryota; kingdom Metazoa; phylum Arthropoda; class Insecta; order Lepidoptera; family Drepanidae; genus Achlya; species Achlya flavicornis. The sequence continues at coordinate 1,683,696 of OX392468.1, read as the reverse complement.
TTTATTTTATGTTTGAAATATTTAAAAAGCATGAAATAAAACTGTGTTTTTATTGACAACCCAGAGTAACAATAATGTTTGTTTCGAAAATTATATAAAAAAACGGAGAAATATCAAAAAGTAAAACTGCAATAAGAGAGTAAGTTTTTTTTATTTTTTTTTATTTATAAGTACCACTGAGATGGCAAACAAGCATACGGCCCGCCTGATGGTAAGCAGTTACCGTAGCCAATGGACGCTTGCAACACCGGGGGTATCACTCGCGCGTTGCCGACCCTGAAGAAACCTCTTCACACCCTTTTTGAAGAACCCCATGCTGTACTCCATTGGGAAAACCACGGCGGGGAGCTCATTCCACAGTCCAAGCGTCCGCGGAAGAAAACTCCTTTTAGCCCGCACAGTTTGAAACAATTCTGGTGTCAATGTGTGTGGATGGATTCCCCGTCGATGGCGAGAGTTGCGATGGTGGAAGGTATCCGTGGGCATCAAGTCGAACAATTCCTTAGAACACTCTCCGTTGTACAAGCTGTAGAACACACATAAGGAGGCAAAGTCTCTCCTCAGACTGAGGGGCTCTAAACCGCTTGTGAGCTCGGGATCGTCAACAAGATACGGTAAGAAAATACGTTTAACAATAATAAAATATTGTAAATAATATTTTCCTGCTACATATAACCTTCAAAATCATACATTTAATTATCAAAGATTGACAGACAGCTGAATACAGTTTTTTTTTAAATTTAAATAAACATAATTTTATACAATTTCAAAACACTATGATTTAACAAACTACATACATAAACATCCAAGGCTCCATAACAAAGCATTGATAAAAGTACAAAAGGCAATGCAACACCTTTTCATTTTAAAAAGCTACTCCTTCTTAGTTGCCTAACTAACTATTTAACCAATACTTTGGCTTTAATTAATCTTGACAACACTATTGTGCATTAAAGAAATATCATTTATCATTTTCAAACATCGAACTATCGACGCAAGAAATTTCGAATCACGATCCACAGAATAACGACGGGAAAATACTATTATTGCAGTTATTTTTTTTTGACTGACAACACTGAACCGAAACAAACCATTATCAGTGCCTTTGTTTTGACCGAGTTTTGTTCAAATATCATTATTGACAACTGAAAATTCTTTTTTTATTGGTGTTGTTGTCTGGAATGATGAATGGTTGTAGTATTTATAAGTGTTAATCTATTGAATGTTCATAATATTATTGATTACTATTGAAGTTTGAATATCGTAATTATATCTTTATACTACATGGATGGTATTCATGACTGCTTCGCTCCCACATTATCAATTATTAAATAAATATCCTGAGCAGCTATGGAAACCAGATAACTGATATAATACATATACTACTTTTTGTTTGTAAATATATACTTAATATACATAATTACACCCAGACTCAGGACATACAGACATGTTCACAAATACATGTCCTGTGTGGGAATCGAACCCACGACCTTAGCGCGGTAGGTGGAATCTTAACCAGAGTCTTAACCAACAGCGCCAGCTGGCCCATCATTGTAGTCGTCATCGTAATTCGTCGTAATTCGTCTTGAACCAGGGGCTCTACCGCGTAACTTTGGTGGTAATCGTAACGAACACCATAAATTATTTCAACCAATGACGCGCACGCGTTATGACGAGACAATGACCATTCGTGGGCCCTGATTGGATGAAATTCATTAATGGTGTTCGTTACGATTACCACCAAAGTTACGCGGTAGAGAGCCCTAGTTCATGAAACCTCTATTTTATAAAGTAAACGTTTATAAATATAATAATAAATAGTAACGAGCAATACTGAATTAAAAAGCCAAAATAGGAGCCTGGTTTTTAAGGTATAAAAGTTTGTATACAATTTCATCAATCGACTTTTTGTCGGAAACTTGCAGAGTGACGTTACGTTTTCATTTTTATTTTCATAAATTCGTGTATTTTGAGTTTTATTGCATATTGTCGGTGGTATTTTATCCAATAAAGATCAATACATGTGCACCAATGCAGTGAAATGAAATGAATTATGTGTATCGTGACTTTTCAAGTTATCTCAAGAAGTCCGTGTAAAGTTTTAGTACAGTGACCACCATTGTACTAAAACATGACTTTTATGGACGGTGACTGACTGAGGACGTGAAAGTGATTTATTGTGACTAGAACTTATAATATAACTGGAAATTGGCAAAATATATAAGCCGTGTGACGCCACTGAAGAAAAAAAAAACCATCAATCAATCTTGTTAATGTTCAAAATATTATGACCCAATAGAGAATATAAGTAGTTCTGAAAAGTCAAGTATACTTCAATATACATATTGCCAATAATAGTTGAGGCTGAATTTCAATTATTTGCCAATCCGTTACCTGTACGAGCCTCTATGGCACTGACTCGATTGCCTCCCGTCTGGTCGTAGGACGGAATCGAACTCGGGTCCACTCAATGTACATCTAAATAAATAACACGGACTTCGCATTGTAATGCCGGCTCCATACAAAATATATTTTCTGTACAATACATGCTCTCGGAATGGGAAAAATGGGGCATACTCGAATGGTAGAAAATATTCCAATGGGCTGGCAACACTCGGGTGTACCTCGAATGCGAGTTCAATTCTGTAATACTGAATACGATTTTTATGATTTAATTGTAATGATACAATTTTTATTTTAGATAAATAACAAAAACGGTATAGTCGGTAAAAATAACCTAAGAAAAAATTAAGAAAAATGTTTTTTTTTTCTAATTGATTTATTTGGATTATTTTTCAAATTGAAAATGTAACATCCGTAATTCTTCATAATTACATAGAAACACTTAAACACAGACACACGAAAAAGAAAATTCTTAAAGGGAAATAAAATCGTTTGAAAATCTCTGACGGTACTCTGTTACTACATTTAAAGTCTACTTCATAGGCTTCCAGTGTTGCTAAGGAGCTATCAATTAAATTTCTCATGAAATGATAAATTAATTTACTTTCAAACAGATAAATCCACTTTATAAATTGAACAAAGAAAGCACCAAAATCCTTTAAAGATCGTAACTCCAAACAATGACCTACCGAACTAATGATTAATTCAAAAGTCGTTGGATTCCTTTATATACGTGGCCACTAAACACGCGGATAATTTACTCATAACTCGATAGAGTAGACATAAACAACCCTTAATATAAATGTAGGTAGGACTTTAGAGCTAAAAATCAATCATAAATACCTACCTATACTAAAATAACAGCAGAAAAGTAATTCATAAAATATGATGGAGGTATGTATATACCTCATGGTTGCAAATAATAGTTAACTAGTTTTCCCCGCGGTTTCACTCATGCTCACTAAACAGAATTATCTTTTATTTATCTCGTATGAAATATGAAAAAATATGCCTCAATTATTTGTACAAGCAGCTGCATTTTTTACTTTTGCCACTTCCAGCTCATCTGCATTTACGCGTAAGGTTCAGCTCACACTGAGACATGACGCGGCGTGCAATTTTCAAAATAACAATAGAATATAAAACTTTATTTAGTAAACAAAACGGTATAAATTTCAGGGCAAGACTTCGAATACGCCTCGCGCGCGGCGCGGGCTGCGCGAGTCCCTTGTCACGAATTCTCCCACTGAAATGTGCACCTTTTTGGGTAGTAAATAAAGTTCCATAGTCTATTGCTATCTAAGCTTCCCGCACCGCATCGCATCCCAGTGTGAACTAACCCTTATTGTGGGTCAAGCATAAGTAATATACATATTTCAATTTTCTTATACGCTTCGCTCATAAAAACGCTACTTCCCAGGCCACATCTAAAAAGCTATGAAATAAAACAATCGAAATGAAAAACGCCCCCGAACAGAATAAGGGGCTCGTAATTATTAAATTGAAAACCGTGTTTTCTGTTAACAATCGAGGGTGGGGTTGACAGAATAGGCCTCCAGCCAACTTCTCGACTCGAAACTAATCTGAACGGAGGGTCTGGGATACCTATTCGTCTACCTATAAGTTAGGAGAGGTATTCTTTCAATGCTCACTTATAAGTTCCAATTTTGAAATTCTAACTAAAAAGTCAAAAAAATATTGCAATGTATTAAATATGTGGACAGTCCTATGGTTAGTTCCCACGTTGATATTAGCAAAATTATTTAATTTTACAAATTATTTTCATACAGTAGTTTAGTTAGAGTAGGTACCTTACTAAGATATAATTCTATCAGAATAATAATAAAGTATGAACTAATATTTTTGTGTGGAATACGAATAATCTCGTAACTTTTAATAGGTATTTGGATGAAAACCCTGCATTGAAATGTACCATTCAATTCTTGCGAAAAAAGACTGGTCGGTGTTCCTCTTAGTTGTTCTTCTTCTTAGTTTTAAGTTTAGCAACCAAAATCCAAATTAGGACTTATTTCTGCCAGTGTCGAGTTATATAATAATTTCCAGTCACAATAATTATTATCACTTTCACAGTCCTCAGTGAGTAACCGTCCATAAAAGTCATGGTTTTCTACACTGGTGATCATTGTACTAAAACTCTTCACGGACTTTTTGAGACAACTTGAAAAGTCGCGATACACATAATTCATTTCACTTCACTGGTGCACATAGATGATATTTATTGGGTAAAATACCACCGAAAATACACAATAAAACTCAAATTACATGAATTTATGAAAATAAAAATGTTAACGCAACGTCACTCTGCAAGTTCCCGCCAAAAAGTCTCTTAAATATGTTAATAGGTGATAGTAAATAAGTTATTTGACAAATGAATATTTGCTTAGACAGCCTGTGCTAAAACCTTTTTTTACAATCAATCGTTTGTTCATCATGAATGCTATGACTCTATGACTTCACAATACTTAACACCAGTAGCGACATCTAGCATTGAAAAAACCTAACGTATTAAAACCACGGCGGGGAGCTCATTTCTACAATCTAAGCGTCCGCGGAAGGAAGCTCCTTTGAGACCGCAAAGTTCGAAACAATTCTGGTTTCAATATGTGAGGATGGACTCCCGTCGATGGCGAGAGTTGCGATGGTAGAAGGCAGCCGTAGGCATCATCTTAAAAAATTCTTCAGAACTCTGTCCGTTGTACAAGCGGTAGAACACACATAAGGAGGCAAAGTCTTTCCTCAGACAGAGGGGCTCTAAACCCCTAAATAAAAAATAAAATAAAATAGTTTGTATATAAAATATAATCATTTTGTTGAGCAAAGATTTTACAAACGCTGATTTAATACTGTTACTTTAGGGGACCTCCCTGATCATTAAAAAGAGAGCTTCTGTCTTTTAATTTAGCTGAATATATATTCATTGCTTTATAACCTCGTTTTTTTTTACTTATATAAGATTTTTTATACATATTTATCAATCTATCAAGAACCAATAATAATATAATTCATACCTACGTTTCTGGGTCATGGATACCTACATTCTTTATCTATGAATTGGTGTTCCTATTATATTTTGTAGTTTATCTTCAAACTGATGAAATAAAAACATCTCACCAAAACAAACAAAAAACAAACAATGTACCTACAATCGTACTTTATTATAATACCTACTAATAATTTTCCATGAGACATTATTTGAATGTTTTCCGTCGGCAAAACTATCTGTGATCTATAAATCCATACATCTGTACTACATCTACAATATTTTTATGCTCCCTGTTTATTTATAAATTATGTTTTTTTTTTCTCAGACAGGTAACTAATTTTAAAGTAGACTAACTTGATTATTTAGAATCACTTTAATACTCAAAACGCTCCAATCTTAACTTATAATTGCATAAGAGCAAAGTTCAAAGACACTAGCGAAATAATCAAAAGATAATCGAGTTTGAGTCCATTAAATAAATCTCCAATAAAATAATAAACGTTGAGTTGATCAATGAATAAATTAAAGAAAATTAATGAACAGCCAAATCTTTAAAAATAGCTCCGAAGCCTAGGAACGGGGTTCAAAGAAATCATAAATAAGCAGTCGGCGAAGTCAATACAGAAGTCATATAAACGTTTTATAAAATATAACTTTTCTGTTTGAAGGATCTTTTAAAAATAAAGTTTACCTTTAATATTGGTTAGAATTTTCAACAAAAGCAAATAACAACGCTGTTAGGGTGAATGGTAATAAAAACGAGAACATTTAAAATAAAAACAATTTAGTTTATTTGTGTATGGCATTAACAAATTTCATCTTTCAAATAGGTACTATTATAATACATCGTTGGTACTGACATCGATTTTTAATTAAACACTAATATATACAATTTAGATGCGCGAGTAACTTACAATGTAGACAACTAATTTACTTATATAAGTACTACACTGAGAATCAATAAATAAATTACACAATTAAAAGGTAAAGCGAGAGAACCCAAGGATTCAAGGTACAATGAAACAATTAAACTCAACAATTAAATTGACACAAGAGACAATATTAAAACGATCATACAGGACTCACAGCAAAATACTTAACTATTTAGCTAAATGTAGAGACAACTATAGAAAATAATCTCTTTTTGGTACCAATCTCACTTCACAAAACTAACAATCCGGTGCTACGTATATTACCTTATAATATTTAAGACGCATCGAAAACAAAAAATCACAGTTTGAACTCAATCAATCGCCCACAACAATGAGCCTCTCCGATCCCTCAACATATTCAGATGAACTCCCTCAACATATTTACATACCGCCTGATATGAATCGCACTCGATTTACATTCTCAATTTATAACTCTACAAAATCAATAAATAAAGTCATAAGATTTTTTTCACAGTCTGTAACACTTAAACTGGGGCTTTATCTTCTCATAAAATGCCGAACCTCAAAAGATTGGTATCGTTCAAGGAAGGCATGTTGGTCTTCAATATATAACAGATACTGGTCGCCTCAGCTGGTCGTCGTGAGGGCTGTGCTGTGTCGGTGTGATGGGAGACACTGGTGATGAAGGTGCCATTCCATACTGATGGAACAATGGAGAGGAGAACGGCTTGGGTGGCGCCCCCGGTGAAGTGTACAGCGACGAGTAGAACGATGACACAACTGCTGCGGCGGATGACGACACCGTCGGCAACTTCTCTACCGACGGCCCCATTAATTTGGAGAATTGTAGGTGATCCAACTGATGTGGGAAGTAAGGTGACACGGCTGGGTAGGACAATGCATCTGGGTAGGACGGTGCCGGTCCGGCGAAGTAAGGGAGCGGGAAGCTCGGGAAACCCCCAGCACCGGGAGCCCCACCCTGTGTAGGCGGCTTGGGCTTCCTGCGCGGCCTGTACTTATAATCCGGATGCTCCTTCATGTGTAGAGCTCTCAGCCTCTTTGCTTCGTCGATGAACGGGCGCTTCTGCATCTCTGACAACAACTTCCACTCTGCACCGAGCCTCTTTGAAATCTCAGAGTTATGCATCTTCGGGTTGTCCTTTGCAATCTGGCGTCTCTGCAGTCTCGACCAGACCATGAATGCATTCATCGGCCTCTTGATATGCCCCTCAGAATGAGGAGAAGTAGCCGGGAGCGGCTGCGGCGCGCTCGGGTACTCCGGCAGCATACCGGGATGCATGGAGAACGCGTACGGGTGATGACTCAATGTCGACATGATAATTGAACTGTTATTTCTAAGTCGTAACTGTTAGAGCATTAGCTCTATGGTGTTCTATGACACAATGCGGTGAATAAGCACAAGACGAGGAAACGATTGTGTCGCGTCGAAGTCGAGCGATAGACTGACGAGCTTGAGCGGTGCTCGTGTGGGTATCGGAGAGCGGGAGGCGCGGTTTTTGGGCGTTGTGCTTACCGCCAATGGGTGGTGCGTGTGTAAAGCCTGCGCCCCTCCTCGAGTCGTATTGCTGTCTCTATCCCCCTCACAATAGTTGTTTTGCGTCTTGCTCGCTCGTAACAATAGAACCCCGTGCCGTGGCGCGGTACAATAGTACAGCTGTTTAGAGCCATGTCGCGGACTCAATGCGGCTCAATGTATGATGTAACCGATTTAATAGAATACTTTCTTGCTATAAAAAAATTTGATACCTAAACTAACTGACCTCATGCCGAAACACATTTAAAGGTAGTAGAAATATTGATACCGGTACTCTATTTATAACTTCCTTGTTATACAGGCTATGTGTGTATGCCTAAGAAGGAATTTCACCTCACGGTCCGAAGGTCAGATTCTCCCAGTTCCCATGCTTCCATATACGTAGGTGTAAGTTTAAAACGACTACTTTGAATAAAATATTGTATGTACTCTACAAGATTTTGTTGGTGCGTTAAATCCATGTGGGTGTGTTTGTTACAGTTTTTCTTAAAAACTATTTGTAAAAGTTCCCTTGGATTATTAATTTAACTCATGTAGGTATATCAGAGTGGTATATATTTTTACCCGACTACACTAAAAAAGAGCGTTATATTTGTATAGTAAGGGTATATTCCAACATAACTAGTGTACGGACTGATTGTGCAGTAGGTAGGATGTCTCCATAGAATCCCTATGACAATTTGTAAACACGGCAAAGATTTTGAAATAGTTCACTTTATTATAATACTATACCTAATAACGCATAGGTACGTTACAAACAGATAGAGACGGGTTAGTATTTTTGGATTTTTTATGTTTAGGTTTAAGGTAAAAAAATACGAAAACTAGCATTGCTGTATCAATAGTTGCATTCAAAGAGTTGCATTTTTTTTTATTCGGCAATACAATTCTTCGCTAACAAACAGTTTAGTAAAATATTAGGTAGGTACACACGGCTACACATCAAGCTATACATTTCCTGTATAAGCTGATCTCGCATTGTATAGGATTTCCGTACGATGAGAGGTCAGCTTATATTGGAAATGCATAGCTTGATCTGTAGCCGTGCGTACTATACAGAAAAACTGCGCACAGTTGTATTTGGCTTCCACATGAAAGCTACTTAGTTTGGGATCTAATGACCGTATGTAAAGAAAAATGCTTTAATTTATAATTCACAATATATACTGTTGATCGTGTTGTTGTGGGTTTTATAATGTTCTTTATTTCAAATAGCTTATTTAAATATAGAATAAATATTTTAACATTATGGAAGAATAAAACTATTTTTTTTTTTTTTAATTTTCCGTGCGGCCAGCATTATTTACTGCACGCATATTATCTGTGGAATATTTGAGACTAGCGGCATACGCAAGCCCGAATTTTAAATGCATCGCACAATACATTAAGAATACCCCGCCGTGTTATGGGTTATTCAGTACTGGTGACTAATTATATTTTGCTAACTTCTGGTTAACAACCGTGAATATATTTGGTAAACTATCCTATAATAAAAAAAATGTTTGCCGTTGTTTAAAAACAAAACAGTTTTGTGGTGATTGTCACCATTGTCTTATCTAACGGGATGGCCACCATAAAACTATTGAGAAGTCATAAAATGTCATTATAAGCTGCTTAGTTACGAAATAGCATAACAACTCTTCCTTCTGATTTAATTTAAACTGTAACTGTAAAGCGTTAAAGGTGATTCTTGAGATAAGATTCCAATGGCTAGTTTTCGCAAAGGGGACAGTTCCTTTAGTATTTTTCTTTGAAATTCCTTGAATGTATTCTTAGAAGTTATTCTTCAAGCTATAATAAAATAATTACACCGTCTCTCTGTCAGTTAACTGCAATATTTCTCGTTAATATTTTATAGCTAAATTTAATTTTGTTTGCGTGCTCTTTATGTCCGCCATTGTGTTTTTTATAGACCATCAAAGTTCACAATAACTTAACATTTATTAGAAAGTAATCGTAAAATCAAATGTTTTATTGCACCTTTTTGTATTTTGTGAAGAGTTTTGATATTTCCTAACTATTTCCAATGTTTTTGAAATAGGTACATTGGTTTTATAAATGTTATACGATGTGACACGTTACGCCATCTATGAAAATGTTCAGGAAGCTACGGTTTACTAACACTCGGGGAAAAATTATTTTTTTATTTATTTTTTATTTTCAATGGCGTCACACAGCTTGTGTATTTTGCCAATTTACAGTAATATTATAAGTTCTAGTCACAATAAATCACTTTCACACAGTCCTCAGTCAGTCACCATCCATAAAAGTCATGTTTTACTACAATGGTGGTCATGTACTGAAACTCTACACGGACTTTTTGAGACAACTTGAAAAGACACGATACACATACCTAATTCATTTCATTTCACTTCACTGATGCACATGTATCGATCTTTATTAGATAAAATACCACCGTTAATATGCAATAAAACTCAAAATATACGAATTTATGAAATTGCAACGTCACTCTGCAAGTTCCCGTCAAAAAGTCCATTTATTTAATTTTTTATCAATATTGCACTTTTTTTTCTTGTGAATAATAATTTACAGACCACAATATTCTTGCATTTCCTCATACAAAAATTACTCTTAGAAAAACAGAAAACAAATAGCTTATGTAATACCTATGGTGATATTGGAGTACCTAATGCTTAAATACGCTGTCGCCTTCAAAATCTGGAGTAGGTATTAGACGGTATAATAATTATCTGATAAGAATCTATTCTCAGTATATCTATTGTCAGACAACTTATTCATATCTGAATAAGTTGTCTGACAAGACTACCTAATGAAAATTACCATCAAAGGCACTCATGAATTTCAGACTCCATAAAGCACGATTTGAGTTTGTTCTAGTTTAAAAAATGGTATGCTATGGTGCGTCCATGCTACACGAAGCAAGCACGAGCCGAGCCTCGAACGAACAGGATTCGTTCGTTGTTGGTTCGATTCCCACACAGGACATGCATTTGTGTGCATGAACATATTGTCTGTATGTCCCGAGTCTGGGTGTAATTATGTAGGTATATTAAGTATGTATTTACAAACAAATAGTATTATATCAGTTATCTGGTTTCCATAGCACAAGCTCTACTTAGTTTGGGATCAGATGACCGTGTGTGAGGAATATCCCAGGATATTTATTATTATTATTATAACAAGGATAACAGGACACGTTTTTTGAAAACGTAACAAATTAAAAATCTAGCAGGTAAAATGAGAACTGTTTTGTTTCAAAAGCCCTACCAGTCTTTTTTACACGATACTAAACAAAGAGAAGGCGTTTTAAAAATAAATGTAGAAGGTACTTTGACACCTGCCGACGACGAGGCGTTATCTTTTTGTCACGCTTTAAACTATAACTGCTTATTGTAAAATTTAAGCCATAAAGTAATACTATAGGATAACAAATAGTCAATAAGTCCCTTCTTAGTCGAGTTCAAAGTCGCGTGCCGGTTTTCCGTTCTTACATAGAAATTACTTCACAAAGGAATTCAATGATTATGACTCTACATTCATAAACATTTATTTCTGCTAATTAATTAAGTCTTTTTTCATCAATAGTACACACACATTATCATAATTTAGATGACAATGTGTGTGTAGGTACTATTGATGAAAAAAAACTTACTGATAGACTGTTAACCTTGTTTCTAATTAGAACATACATAACGGAATCTCATATGGAACGCCAAGCTAAGTCCAAAACATACAAGTCCATAATAATTCAATGCCTATTAACTTCCATGCCGCCATCTTGAGCTCCATTTGCATAGCCTTGTATACATCCTGAAAAATACCATTCATCGCAAACATAAACACAACTAAAAATATACCACATTAATTAAAATACAGTATATAAATAGTACATAAGTATATTTTACATAAAAAAAGAAAATTCTACAAATAAGCATCGCACCTAATTACTTATTCCTCGACGCCACAACAAAGCCATCAGGCGCCTGCAGACATTTGACCTGACTATCGCTGGCTTGCTCGCACATAATATAATTAGAGCAGGACGGGTGTATCCACTAGCTAGTTAGTCTCAGCAGAATGGCGTTCAGCTCCCAATGGTGACAATGCCAGGGCACAGCACAATATCAGCTGGCTTAATGCCTATTCGCGCCATCTTCCTATTTTAATTTACTCAAATTTCCCATGACACTTCACCCGACATACCATTATGGTTTGGATTTTTATAAAGGCCTGATTTTACATTATTTTGTTACAGTTTTATTAAACGCAGATTAAGAATTTTGCAGGGGTAACTAGAAAAGTACTAAAATTTTCATTTCTATGATTCAAATTTCTCTCTTCAGTCATTATCGGTGTAAGCTCAGTGTTTGTGACGTTGAATGCCGTGGCAAAGGTTCGAATCCTACAAAGACCTTAAGTTTTCAGGTTTTTTTAAGGATTGTGAGCTTGTCACCATCCGCCACTGGTGAGTTTATGGTCAAACTGCCTATCCACGTGAAAAAATCATATCATGGTAGCATTGGGGGCATATTTAACACAAGTAGATAGGCATATCCTTTGTATTAAATAAAATATAGAGTTCGAAAAGTTAATTGACCCGATGCAAAAAAAAAAGAAAACAAAACTTTATAAAACATTACTTATTACAAAAGATGTAGAAACCAATGGTTATCTTTTGAAATAAGAAGGAATGTGTTCTCTAGAACTCTACCGCATACAACTTTTACTCAATGTCATGGGATACTTTACTCCTCAATTTGGCAATAGCCATTTATTTTCCCGGTTTCTATAAACAAAAACGAATCGGTTTGCTTACCAATGGTAGGTTTTTTTATTACCAAACTGGGCTTATAGATCATTTTGTAAGCTATTTTTACCTGTGATAGCTACTTCCATATGGGAGGGTCTGCTATGCAAAGCTTTGAGGTCTTTGCTTCATTATTAGTAAAGATATAAGTCTTAATTTTAACTGATAACGGTCCGTAAATTATAGGAATCGGCCATTAGGCAAGACGTAGCTAAGTCTTGCTTTGACTGATTAATCTCCCTGTCCCTATCTTACACCTATCAAATAACAAATGCTAGACAGCGATAGATACATTCCTAGCCAACTCACGAATCTAATGTGTATTTAACCTGGCCTCAACATTCGATTAGCCGCAAGCTCCGCGCGGTGTCACCTGCCCTTCCTGCCTCCTATATGAGAGAGGGAATGAGGGATCTATTATTTTTCAGCTAGAATGCTCTCAGTTAATGGGCTCCCAATGAAAATACCTCATTGTACGAGAGCCGGCTTGCGTAAGGCAATCTGTATAATGCGATGGTATTGTTTCAACGAAATTCTATTTATGGCTTGTAAATTTTTTTAATAAACTAATGAAATGTCATGTGATATTTTGAGTGTGAAGTCAGTTAGGTGTATTAAAAAGATGGATATTAGTATTTTTAAGGGTTTGGATGAATAAGCATATACATAGTTTAGATTCAGATTTGTAATATTTTTTCAATATTTAGGGTGAGTTCGTATCCTGAGCTTCAGCTGTCGGTGAAGGAAAATATATTGAGGAAATCATTGCACTATGGAAGGGTACTTCCCCAATTGAAAATCTGTCGCTAATTATCTATTGGAGTGTTCTATCAGCTGCAACTTGAGAGTTTGTTCCTTTCTCGATTTTGTGTATACCTTCATCATGACATACAATATATCGTACAGTGTATTTTTTTTATACCACTAAGGTGGCAAACAAGCATACGGCCCGCCTGATGGTAAGCAGTTACCGTAGCCTATGGACGCTTGCAAAACCAGGGGATCGCGCGTTGCCCACCCTAAAGAAATCTCTTCACACGTTTTTGAAGAACCCCATGCTGTACTCCATTGGGAAAACCACGGCGGGGTCATTCCACAGTCCGAGCGTCCGCGAAGAAAACTCCTTTTAGCCCGCACAGTTCGAAACAATTCTGGTTTCAATGTGTGTGGAATATTATTATAGATGGTTTTTATCAAAAATCTTTGTTATTTGTTCTGAGTTTGGTCGGTACCTTTCAACAAATTCCAAAATAGCCCGCATTACTAAAACAAAAGAAAGTAAACAAAAGACAAATAAACCTTCGAAATGATCCACACTAAATACCCGACAAAACAAAACAATATTATATTGTTTAGAAAAACAAAATGTCTTCATAACCGCAATAAACATTTTTGAAAATAACGGTTACATACAACAAAAAAAATATTAAATAAAATCTCTAAGTAAACCCAATAAGGTAGAAAATATACCGGCACTTACAAAAAACAGTTAAATGTATTCTTATCTAAATCTATTATATTTTTGAGTGTCAAAGCACCCGTTTTTTTTATAGCCGGTATGGGCAAAGGAAATTCCGTTCTATTCGACGAAGTAGCTATGTCGCTAAACAATATTGAAGCATTAGCTTTCTTAATGACTTCATTATGATTTCTAGGACACATCTTTGTATTTTGGAGGTCGTATCATTGTCAACCTAATTGGGGATAAAAAGCAATACAATGATAAAATTTTGGCTTTGGTTTCTGTTAAAGCTTTGTAACCAAAGCAAAAGTAATTCATAATTAAGAAGTAAATATCTGATATAAGTTAAATTCATCAATCTAACTAAAGCAACTTTATACGAACTTCCACGCCATTTTTGCACGGGAGAACTTTCTAATTAACCCAACATAACAATAAGAAGTGTGCGACACATACAGACAAACAGTCGGAGGGTGACAAGAAGTGTTACTATTACTTCCTATTTATTAACATAACAAGCTAAAACTCATTCTAAACTAAGCTATATACGCTTCAAAATCCAATGGTACAAATTAACGTAAGGGTTACCACATCCCATAATTCTACATTCGACATTTTACTCTAAGAGTTGGGATTAAAGTCGAAATGGGTGTGTTTTGTGATGGTATCGAAGTCTCGAGTCTAGGGCTTACACAAACAAGTTCATTATGCACTTAGACAATTAGTGTACGCCCGCGGCTAACTCACCATTGTCAGCCCTGAGCCCTTCCGGTGTTTCTTTACTACCTACCGAGGCCATTTTGACGCTGGCTCACTATCCAGATAACTAATGAAAAGCTTCAAAAACAAAAATACTCATTACAGTCGGCAAGATCGGCCTTTTTAATAGGCCACACATCAATGTGTCAAAAAAAACATAAATTAAAATACCTGGGAGCCTTGCCGATAATCGGAAGCAGCGGCAGACTTGAGGAAATTTTCTATAGGTATATAGATTGTAATTTGTACATAGTTGTTGTTAATAATACGCGTCGAAAATAAACCTCCTCCTTTTTTTTGAAGTCGGTTAAAAGACACAAACGAAGTACGACAAAAAGAGACACCCTCTTGCCCTTTTGGGCCTCATAGATCTCGTCTTTACCATTTCAAACTCTTATGTATGCATAATAAGGTCTTGGAGACATAGGTGATTTAAACAGCAACATATCATACCATTTTTGTTAATGTTTGCTTGTTTGTTTGTCACAAATGAATAGCTATAGATCTATATAATCATATTCTGGATAATGTTAAGGATGCACTTTATTCCGGGAATAATTAATCGATCTATCTAAAATACGTGAGTACGAAAGAATTACGGAATGAAAGGGTTCTGGAGCTTAGAGCGCCGACAGGACCATATTACTAAGCTTCCGCTATCCGTCCATAGTATAGTCCATATATAGATAGTTTTTTTCACAGAATGTGAGTTTCTATTGCCGCTATAACAACAAATAATAAAAAAATTAAAAAAAGAAGAAAGGGCCTTACGGAACCCTTGGTGTGCGGGTCCGACTCACTCGTTTTATTATATTAGCAGGATAAGTATCCTACTAATCATGACAGTAACAATACTTGTGAAATACGAAAGACGTTCTTCAAATAAGCCATTTCAAATTCTATCAAAGGAGTTTGAAACTGAAATATCCTCTTACATTTCCAATATCTCAAACATAGAAATATAAACACCGACCGCACATGCACTTGTCTATGACAATGCGCCGCGATGTTGATCCAGCTACCGGATTCGTTCGGTCCATGCCGGATTTTGGTCCGGCTACGTTCAGAATTCGCCTGGATAGATACGTGGTCGTCACCGGATGTGCAACGGCCGTGTATTTAACCACATACCTAAGCGTGTCGAGTTAGAATTCGAAGCTTACCTGTTTTTAGGTGCATAGAGATTTTGTAGGAGCAAAGCAACGCGACCGTTGTGTCTGTTAGGCGAAATGTTAGTACCCAGAATTGAGGCGGCTTCGGAATAGGTAATTAATGACGACGTATCTACGTATATATAGGGTGACTGCTAATTAGTAAACGATACTCAGACACATGATTGTACTCATGATAACAAATAATTTTCCCAAAGAAACAAATAGGGATAACTAAACTAAATAAAAGCTGATGGTTCTTATTCTTGTTAGGTACTAAGTATTATGGGGTCATGTGCTAAGTAAATTAAAAAAATATGTTTCTTTGGGAAAGTTGTTTGTTATCATGAGTACAATCATGTGTCTAAGTATCGTTTACTAATTACCAGTCACCCTATATATAATAGTTCATAACATACTCAAATACTTTTGAATTCATTCTCAAATGCAAGTGACAATTTCCTCAGAGTTAGTAGAAAAGTCACAAGTCAAAAGTCGAGGGTTACAATTGACAGCAGTACCTCCACGTGTGCCAACGTAGTCTTGCTATCGGGAAGGAATGTCTAATTCCCTCCGGATGGGAAGGCTGCGGGCCGGTGTACCCCGGGCGTCGGTTAGCGACTTTTGGTCCTGAAGATATTGGATACTTGTGTTCGGTGTTTTTAGGATCAGATCTCTCTAGCCGAGGGCCAAATCTGCTGTCTCCAATCCAAGGTGTCAATCGTACCGTGCCGATGGATGCGTGGCTGAGGGGTAGCTCAGTCGCGAACGGTGTCTCCTCGAAACCGGGGCAACTCGGGGAGTATTTTTGCCCTTCGACTGGACAAGCGGGGCTCTGCCAGTCGTGACCTTTAGTTCCCTAGCTTCTCGTGGGATATATATGCAAGAAGATAACTTAAATCTAAAAGATATTGTTTCTGCCCTGGATTCCATCCAGGTCAAATCTGTTGAAGGGTCGGTGGGAGTGCTCGAAGCACCCCAAACGCCCTCGACATCCACCTCCGCTACTGTGAGGCCGAGCCGTGAGAGGGATGGAGGCTTAACTGACTCCAGACCGATCACGGTGCCGACCTCTAGTGGCGAGGTACCAAAACCTGACAGGATAAAACTGTCGGGTGCTGCTCGGAAGAGGTTCCAACGGCTTAAGGCGGCGAACGTGGGAGTCAACGAAGCCCTCGTACTCTGCCGAAAGCCGTGGAGCGAGATTCCGAAGGATAAACTTCCTCCCGTGGGCTCGCCTAAGGTTGATCCTAAGGCGGTTAAAAGAACACGGTCGGAAGAAGAGTCCCCCAGGGAGCATCTTAAAAAAGCTCCAAAAACTTCCTTAGAAGGAGGAATTAAACCGACTTTTAGGGAAATTGCTGGTGCCTCGCGAGTGGGAATCCGTAATGAGAGTCCCATGAGTGAGGATCAGATGCGCTTGGTCCGACAAGCCATTAACTACGCCATCATAAAGATGGGCGAAATCGGTGTCGGGCCGAGATTTTTGGGACTCTCCCACAAACCAGGCTGGCTTCTCGTAACCTGTGAAAATCAGGAGAGCCAGCAATGGATCGAAAGGGAGGTCCCAAAGCTGCTACCGTGGCCCGAGGCGAAGCTCTCCGTAATTCCGGAGAGTGAACTGCCTAAGCCTACGGTTAGTATAGCTTTTATACCCAAGGGGGAGGTGAGCACCATTCAAGATGCCCTCCACCTAATAAGGGTACAAAATGTGGGGCTTTATACGGAGCACTGGCGTATCCTAGCCAGTAAGGAGGACAAGGCCGGTTATACTGTAACCATGGCCTTGGACGAACCCTCCGTTGAAGCCCTAAAAGAAATGGATTTCAGGGCTGTCTTTGGCTTCAAGAGAGTACTCTTCAGGATCAAGGGCAGCTCTGAATCCACGATTCAAACAGTGGAAGCATCCTCGGGGGCTGTAGTGTTACCACAACCTACGAATCCCCCGGGAGTGGTCGCTGCCCCAGTCGCTTCTACCAGTGGGAGCGGGGTGCCCAAACGCCTACCGGCGACACGGCCCTCAAGTCTCCCGTGGCAGAATAGCGGCTCTCGGGGCGGGAAAAAGAGGCCTGGGAGGGCTCAGCCTGGTCGTGGACGTCATCGTCCGCAACGGGGCGGAGCGCAGCCCGGGCCTTCCGCTGCACCATAAATGGCGCCCCAGGGAGAATCGGCGAGGATCCTCCAGGCTAACCTCCACCATGCCGTAGCTGCAACCGCGGTCGTGGAGCGCTGCTTTGTTGAGGGTCATGCAGAACTCGCCTTCATTCAAGAACCCTGGGTGCGCAACCAATCTATTCTGGGACTCAACGCTGCTGGCAAGGTACTTTACAATACCTGTGGCGTAAAGCCCAGAGCTTGCATCGTGTTTTCGAAACATGTTAATTTTTTACCTGTTCCAGAGCTTTGTTTTGACGACCTGGTAGCGGCGTTTATTAATCTCAAGGGTTGGGATGGGGCCAGAGTAATTGTGTGCTCGGCCTATCTACCCGGAGATAAATCCGATCCGTCTGAGGAGCTGAGACGTGTCGTCGATTACGCCCGGCAGCATGGCGCAGAGCTAGTGGTAGGTTGCGACGCGAACGCTCACCACACTGACTGGGGCAGCAGCGACGTCAACAATCGGGGTGAGTTACTATATGACTATCTTATTCAAAACAGTCTTGGAGTGCTGAATGTAGGATGTGAACCAACCTTCGTCACAAGCAACAGACAAGAAGTTTTAGATATTACCTTCGCCACAAACAAACTGGCCTCTCACATTTTTGATTGGCATGTTAGTGGCGAAACCTCAATGTCAGATCATCGACATATCCGCTTCGAAATCAAAGGCTTGCTAGCCTATGAGTCGATCACTTATCGGAACCCCAAGAAGACCGCCTGGACTGACTACAGAGACATTCTAAGGCGGAACCTGGAGGACTGTCCGAAGAAAATCAAAACATCTGAAGAGCTTGAGATGGCGGCGGTCATTGTCTCTGAAGGCATCACAAATGCCTTCGAGAAGAGCTGTCCGCTACAAGAAAAGACTTCAAAAACTAAAGTCCCCTGGTGGAGCGCAAAACTTAGGAAACTAAGGGAGAAAACTAGGAAACTATTTAATAAGGCTAAGAAGACGCGGGAATGGGAGGTCTACACGAAAGCCTTAACAGAGTATAATAAGGAAATAAGGAAGGCTAAGAGAGCTTCCTGGAGAAAGTTCTGCGAGGACGTTAAACACACGCCTCAAGGAGCTAGGCTTCATAGAATTCTTGCCAAGGAAAAACCTAGGCAAATAGGTCTTCTCAGGAAGACAGATGGCTCCTTCACGTCTAACGAGAAGGAAAGCTTGGAGGTGTTAATTTCTGCCCATTTTCCTGGGGCTCAGGCTATGAGCCTAGTAAATGCCGGAATGCCCGTCTGCAGAAGGCCTCATAACGAGGACTGGCGCAGAGCGGCGCAAATCATTAGACCACGGCAGGTAAGATGGGCGGTAAACTCCTTCAAACCTTATAAATCAAGTGGAGCTGATGGTATCCAACCTATTCTGCTACAGAAGGGATTGGATATCCTTATTCCTTTCTTGATTAAAATATTTAGAGCTAGTTTAGCCCTGGGGGTGGTTCCAGAACCATGGACCAGGGTAAAAGTACTATTTATACCTAAGGCTGGTAAAAAGGACTATTCTTTACCAAAGTCCTTTAGACCTATAAGCCTTACTTCTTTCTTGCTTAAATCTATGGAGAAAATCATAGATAGCTATATTAGGGATATGGTTCTAGCCACGAATCCTATCCATTGTACTCAACACGCCTATCAAAGTGGAAAATCCACTGAAACTGCTCTGCTCAACCTTGTTGACAGAGTAGAGAAGGCGTTAGAGGACAAAGAAATTGCCTTATGCGCTTTTCTAGATATTGAGGGAGCCTTTGACAGTACCCCTACTAGCAGTCTGGTTGGGGGACTGGAACAAAAAAATGTGGACCCCACCACTGTTCGATGGGTTAAGGCCATGCTCTCCAATAGATCTAATACCGTATCACTGCATGGCACTTCTCTTGAAGTATCTGTTGTGAGAGGCTGTCCACAAGGAGGAGTACTATCTCCCCTTCTTTGGACACTGACCATTGACCAACTCTTATATAAGATGGCGGAACTTCGAATAGATGTGCAAGGCTACGCTGATGACCTTGTAATTACTGTTCGAGGATTCTGCCAAAGTACTATATCGTACCTTATGCAAAGAGCGCTCAATACTGTAAGTAGATGGTGCAAAGAAAACCAACTATCGGTAAATGCCGACAAGACGGTTCTGGTACCATTTACTAGAAAACGGTCCCTAGATAAACTAGTCATGCCGACACTTAATAACAAAAGTGTACAATTTTCCAAGGAAGTCAAGTATCTGGGAGTAACCATCGACCAGAAGCTGACTTGGAACAGTCATGTAGCTAACATAATACAAAAGGCGAAAATCGCCTTAGGAATATGTAGCAGAATGGCAGGTCAACGTTGGGGACTCAGGCCTCAAATGATGCTATGGCTATACTCCACCATTGTGAGGCCGTTGATAACATACGCCTCTGTGGCTTGGAGTAAAAAAGTCAGTCAAAAAACAACAATTGCCTTATTAGGCGGGATTCAAAGAACCGCTTGTATTATGGCAACTGGAGCCATGTCAACCTCCCCTGGAGCGGCCCTTGATGCTATGTTAGATCTGACGCCCCTGCATCTACATGTAGAGAAGGTGGCGAAGACAACTATGCACAGGATTCACGCACAGGTGGGAGTGAAATGGCTCTCCCAGGCACTAAACTCCCTTCAGGATTCAGTACTGGAAATTCCTATTCTGAACATGGTCACAGACATGATGATCCCTCAGAATAATTTTCGTAAGCATTACGAAATTGAAATACCCACCCGTGACGACTGGCTAGATGACAAGGTCACGTGGGTGGAGGGTAGCCTTAAGTGGTATACCGATGGATCCAAATCAGGATCTGATGTAGGCTGTGGAATATATGGAGAGCGTCCAAAAATCAGCAAAAAGCTGAATCTTGGAAAATACGCCTCTATATTCCAGGCAGAAGTACACGCCATACTTGAATGTGCGGACACTAATCTGCAGAAAGACTACGTCAACCATACAATATATATCCACTCGGACAGCCAGGCAGCTCTCCTAGCACTGGCCTCCGATTCAATTAACTCTAAACTAGTTAAGAACTGCATGGACCTACTAAACCACCTGGGCGAAAAGAACAGGGTTGTGTTACGGTGGGTTCCTGGACACACAGGAATCGTCGGTAATGAAAAAGCTGACGAACTAGCTAAAGCTGGAGCTAATGGGACCCCTTATGGCCCCGAGCCAATTTGTGGTGTACCTAAAAGCCTGGCAAAACTTATTATGAGGAACCTATATGTAAACTCATCCATCGATTCTTGGAAAAACGCTCCTGGAATGAACCATTCTAAGGCACTTATAAAGGCCTTTAATAAAAAGTCTACAATAGAGGTTTTATCTCTAAGTAGAAACAACTTACGCATACTTGTGAGAGCCTTAACGGGGCACTGTGGATTGAACAAACATCTGTTCACCATCAGTGTTCACGACTCGAGGTTGTGCAGATTTTGCCGTGAGGCGGATGAAACACCAATACATCTCTTGTGTGAGTGCTGTCCACTTATGCCTAAACGAAATACTCATCTGGGGAAACACCTGTTACACCCAGATGAAGTCAAATCCATTCCTGCCAAGAATATTGTGCAGTTTATTATAGCTGTAGGTCTTGGCAGTGAAATTTAATTAACGTGGCGATCACAATAGATCTAGTCTGGTCGCAGTGATACAAGCTCTGGAAAGACTTGAAACAGCCACTTAACCCAAATAATAATAATAATAATAGTAGAAAAGTCAAAGAAAAAGTTTCAGTGAATTCTAAAAGAGTTAACATCTTTTTTGTCTTGAAGGTTGAAGGTTGCAGGTAGGCGGTTCACGAAATACAAGGGTTGCCGATGTGCAAGTCTACTATTAAAATCGTGTTCCAATCTGGTGTGATACAAAATAAATTCAAATTCAACCCACTTTGGCTCAATGTGGATCGTGTCAATGAAATTTTAAGTTAGAATAGAGGACTTGGCCTCATTTACAAAACCTACGAGGAAATCGGTTCGGAACAATAACTTGGCGACAGATCTGTATTTCAATAAAAGACACATAAAAACAACAATGAAAATCGTCCACATCAAAACCCACCGAATTACCTTAACAACTCAAATCCAAACGTTACATCGGAGGCAATAATGCCGCTAATCCCGCCCAATACCGCTAATCCCGCTCGCTAATATATTGGCAACAAATCAAAACGTATTAAACACAAAGGTTGCGCGACAAAATTGCTTGTTTTCACACGAGCTAGCGCTAATGATTACATGTTGGGAAACGATGTTTAGGTGGGCGCGGTTGCGTTGTTGAACGATACGATACGGCTTTTTTTAGATTAATAACGTCCTCAAGGCTGCCGATTATCGGAAAGGCTCTCAGCAGGCTGGCAGCGTATCCTATTAAGGCAGCTGTTCTCTTTGGAATGTAGTTTACTTAAATTATGTAATGTTTTTTTTTGATACCACTAAGATGGCAAACAAGCATACGGCCCGCCTGATGGTAAGCAGTTACCGTAGCCTATGGACGCTTGCAACACCGGGGGTATCACTCGCGCGTTGCCGAACTAATTTCTAATGATATGGCACTCGTCATTGCGTCAATCGATCTAGATTCATATATAAAAAAAAAACATAAAATACACTACAATAGACCTCGAGATTCAATCGTATAGTAAATGTAGAGCTATCATGCAATCATGGATACGCTAAAAAATGAATCCGTTTTTCAAATAAAAAAAAAGATTTTTAAAAATATTACATATGTACATACGGACATACGATATAGGTTTAAATACGTGAAAGTTATTCCAAAAACTACAAAATATTATTTGACGGGCCAGTTGGCGCAGTTGGTTAAGGTTCACCTTACGCGCCGCAGGTCGTGGGTTCGATTCCCACACAGGACATGCATTTGTGTGCATGAACATGTCTGTATGTCCTGAGTCTGGGTGTAATTATGTATATTAAGTATGTATTTACAAACAAAAAGTATGTATATGTATTATATCAGTTATCTGGTTTCCATAGTACAAGCTCTGCTTAGTTTGGGATCAGATGACCGTGTGTGAGGAATGTCCCAGGATATTTTATTTTTTATTTATTATCGCGTAGCAACTAGCAACCAACAATGTGCACGCACACAAGTGGGCGGTTGTTAGAACAAATTACTACTTGCGGTGCAGACGTGCGTTCGCGAATCGTCGCCGATTCAAATTAGCTCGTGTGTTTTGGGTGGCATTGTTTTGTGCGCAGCTTTATGTAGCGGTGGGTGTGTGGTGCGCCTAATATTAAGGTTCAAGTTACAATTGACATTTTTAAATTGGTTCTTGTGTTGTTATTAAAGTTGTTTTTTTTAATGGTAGCATAAAGTGGTAACCGAACACAGCTAGTAGACGCTTGGCAACGGATTTTCAGCTTTAAGGTGGTAGCCATATAGGTGGGTTTCCTTATGATGTTTTTCTTCACCAAAAGCTGAAGATCACAATTAGATTTGTACTCACGACCTTCGCCCAACATTCGACCAGTTGGTGTGGTTGGTTAAGATTCCTACCCAGGACATGCATTTGTGTGCATGAACATGTCTGCATATGAGTCTGGGTGTAATTATGCATTTTAAGTATGTGTTACATACGTCGTACGTAAAATACCTTACAGTCTGAAGAAAAAGGTCTTCAATCAGTGCGTGTTACCAGTGATGACATACAGGACAGACACGTGGTCTTTCACTGCTGGCCATATAAATAAGCTCAGAGTCACTCAGCAAGCTATGGAACGAGCTTTGCTCGGAATTTCTCTACGTGACAGGGTTCGAAATAAGGACATTCGTAGGAGAACGAAAACGACGGAAATATAGCTCTTAGAATTATTAAGGTGAAGTGGCAATGGGCAGAATAGCCGATAATCGATGGGCAAGAAAGGTTCTCGAGTGGCGACCACGTACTGGAAAACGCCGAGCGGGACGACCTTCCACCAGGTAGACCGACGACCTGGGGGCTCTACCGCGTAACTTTGGTTGTAATCGTAACGAAAACCATTAATGAATTTCGTTCAATCAGGGATTCAGGGCCCAAGAATGGTAATCGTAGCTAGGGAATGCAAAACCGTGGCAAAATGAAAACCGGTTTTTTTTTGGGTTATGGAGAGGTAAACCGGTTAACCGGTTTTAAAACCGTTTTTTTTTTTATTTTCGCTCGTTTTTTTTCCATGTTATTTCTATAGCTCGAATTATAGGTAATAACCGTGCCTAAGATTTAAAAATCGTAAACTGAGGAATTATAGTCGGTTAAAGTTAATGAAGAGAGTATAAAAGAAAACTCAAATTCATCATCACCATCTGCCTGCCCTGTTCCCAACCATTTGTGGTCGGCGCAATATGTACGCTTCTTCCATTCGTCTATTCTATCCGTTATACCAACTTTCACTCCTTTCTTACTAATATCATCTTTCACACAATCCATCCATCTCTTTTTCATCAAATTGATGGAAATAATAGTTTATTTAACTCTGTAAATTCATCTTCATCAGATACTCGTTTATATAGACTACACGGTTCCTTTCCTTTTGATTATATTTTACAACGAATGAAATCATAAAAACATATCACGTTTGCTTGGTTTTTAATTGCTATGATATATGATGACTTTATGTTAAAAAATAGATCAGTAGAAGTACTTATATGTATAAACATTTATTGAATTATGTTTCGTATGTTATAGTATTAATTTCACACGTAATATTATGAACATGTCATATTGTAGCGCCACAGCAACTTGCGTGTACACAAAAACGTGATTATGATTATACGAATGTTTTATTTCGATAAATTGTTGTCGTGCAGATGGTTAAAAAATAACACCAATCAGTCAGCTTGCTGTTTGGCATACATAAGAGCCTTCGTTGACAGTAGTTGCTCCGATAGCAGGACATTAATGCTGGCATCCCGCAAGGCTCTGGATTATCCCCAACACTGTTCCACCAGCATATTAATGATATACTCTCTATTGCTAGCATTCATTGCTATGTAGATGAAATTACAGTGGACGCTCATTACACGAGCCGTCCAAATATCCCTCGTTCTATAGTGGAGAAAAGGCGCGAAGTACTTGTATTAAATCGAGAGTACACAAACTAGTGACTCCGATTGGGGTTGACTAAACCTAGTCTATTTCAACCCCACTAAGTCACACGCAAGCCGGCGCATTCACCGTTGCGAAAAGTCTACTTTCTGTGGCTCCTCATTTCTAGAACATGTCCCTCAACATCACGAAAAGCATTGGGATCCTTCGCGTTAATATTTGTAGCGACGTTCTGTTCCAAAATCATCTACAAGGTATCCAAAAAACTCAGTGTGATTAATAGAGCGAAGTAGTACTTCTTATCGAGACAAAGACTGGAACTATAGAAGTCGCAAGTCCGGCCCAAGTGGAGTAATGCTGTCCTCTGTGGACACCTGGATACCAGCTTTGGTATTTAGACTCAGTTCAGCGACCTGCTGTTATAATTGTCGACGATCCCGAGCTCACAAGTGTTTTAAAGCCCCTTAGTCTGAGGAGAGACTGCCTTCTTATGTGTGTTCTATTTCTTTTCCAACGGACTGTATTCTGAAGAATTGTTTGACCTGATGCCCAGTTACCTTCTACCATCGTACTGTGCGGTTTCAAAGAAGCTTCCTATCGCGGACGCTCAGGCTGTGGAATGAGCTCCCCGCTTCAAAAAGTTTGAGAGTTGGCAACGTGCGAGTGATAACCGTTATGTTGCAAGCGTCCATAGGCTACGGTAACTGGTTATCATAAGGCGGGTCGTACGCTTGTTTGCTGCCTAAGTGTTGTAAAAAAAAGTTTAACGTATTTTATATCTATCATAAAAACAATCATTATTATAAGTTATTTTCTTACCAGCTCAACACAATACACATCAACACACTTCAGTTCATCACAAAAATACTCAATGCATTGCACTCATTGTACAAAAAGGCGGCAAATCTTCCTTTGTTAGTTTTTCCAAACATTGAAAGAAAAACCGAAAAACCGGTTTTGGTGCCATGTAAAACCGGTTTTTTTGGTTGGTCAAAACCGTACCGAATAACCGGGTTTTCGGTTTTCGGTGAAACCGGTTTGCATTCCCTAATCGTAGCGTCATACCGCGTGCACGTCATTGGATGAAATAATTAATGGTATTCGTTACGATTACCACCAAAGTTACGCGGTAGAGCCCCAGGTCAGAGTCGCTGAGCGCCGCTGGATGCAAGCGGCTCAGAACCGTTCTAGGTGGAAATTAATGGCCTATGTTCAGCAGTGGACATCCATGGGCTGATATGATAAAGTATGTATTCACTAACAAAAAGTAGTATAAGTATTATATCAGTTATCTAGTTTCCATAGTACAAGCTCTGCTTAGTTTGGGATCAGGTGACCGTGTGTGAGGAATGTCACAGGATATTTATAATTACTTATTTTAGTCGAAGAAACTTAGATAACTAATGTTAAGAACGGAAAGTAGAAAAAGTATATACTTGAAGCTTGACTCAGATTTCAACATAACTCTACTTTTAGAGCAAAGTTTATTACATCTATACAGACATACAATATGAAAACCAAACCGGTCGAAACAAAAACTTTGCCACATAAAGATCTCCCAAAGAGAAATGTAAATTACAATGTTTACAAAACATTAAAAACCGAGTCGCAAATAAAGGAATGTTTCATTCAATGTTATCAGATCGCTTAGTTTGGAATCGAATAAAAATCGTTAAAAGAATCGAAAACAATAGTCGAGTCGAGTGCCCGCCGGTTCTCAGCGCACATTGGGGTGAAAATGAAACGGTATGTATGAACGCCACTCGTTTCAAGTGCCACTCGACTACTGGTATTCATGTAATCGATATTTATGATTATAATTTATAGAAGCTAAATAAAAAATTATTTATTTGATGACGTTATTAATTTATGTAATGAGACTCCTCGAGAATTCTTACGGCGATAGGCATGAATTTTAACTTTACAGTTTGAGTGTTGTTAAGTATGAGTATTTTTTTCCATGTGTATTATAGATGTATGAAAGTACATAAGTAAAGTTTTCAATAGCTTTGATAAGATTCGGATCATACTACGTATAATGGTCGATTCCTATAATTTACGGACCGTTATCGGTTAAAATTAAGACTCATATCTTTACTAATAATGAAGCAAAGACCTCAAGCTTTGCATAGCAGACCCTCCTATATGGGAGTAGCTATCACAGGTAAAATTAACTTATGAAATGATTTATATGCCCAGTTTGGCAATAAAAAACCTACCATTGGTAAGCAAAACGATTCGTTTTTGTTTATAGAGACCGGGCATAAGACCTCGTAGCACCTCGTAGCAAACGCTACGTGCGAAGCGTCTTTTCTCTACGACAAGATCTTTGTTTGAATTTGAATAATCTGCATACTACAGCTACTCATACCTTTTATCAGCATCCTACAATTATCATAGATACGTAGGGCATAACAGGTTCTCCCATAAAAAATCGGAGCAACTCGACTGTGGAAGAACCTCCACACTACAGAAGATCGCAGCCAAATAACATTAATGTGGTGTTTTGTTCTATGGTAAATAAGGTTGCCGGAACTTCATGAGGAGGCGCTGTGCTGGAAGTACCAGCGTCACAACAAAGTCAAAGTCAAAGCCATTTATTCAATTTAGGTCCTAGAAGGGCACCTATGAAGGTCAAAGCTACTGAAGCTACCGCCAGTTCGTAAGTCGGCCTTCAACTGAGAAGAACAGGCAAGAAACTCAGCAAGGATGGCACGTAAAGCCGTTGGAGGGCTTCTAGGCGGCTTGAAAACTCCAACAGTACGTTGACCACTAGCCTACCTCCACCGATCCGCATTGGGCACACACAGTATCTGCCGATTCCCTTTCACCCTGATTTTT
The DNA here is from genome assembly GCA_947623365.1 of Achlya flavicornis. Lineage (NCBI taxonomy): Eukaryota > Metazoa > Arthropoda > Insecta > Lepidoptera > Drepanidae > Achlya > Achlya flavicornis. The sequence continues at coordinate 1,655,624 of OX392468.1, read as the reverse complement.
GAAAGGAGGCCTGTGCTCAGCAGTGGGACATTATAGGCTGATGATGATGATATTTTCGTAACAAAAAGTTACCTTCGTTTACAAGAAGGTATATGCGGGAAGGCGCATGTACCTTGTTAATAATGGCGGGTCCACACGGTCAACTGACCGCCGCCACGTCACTCGGGGTGCAAATCGAATCATTACGCCAAATTGAGCGCTAATTCACGGGCACCACCCGTGGGAGCCGATCGCTGTGTGATTCCATTGCTTGGGTACTGTGACCATAAGTGTTTGGTATATTCCTGGAATTATGTTTTTATGTACGTGTGACTGTATTTTTATTCTGCTATGGTTTTACTCGGACGATCAGTTCCTGCTTGGTCAAAAAAACATTTTTTTTTTTTAAATTTGTTTTTAATTTTTCTCATTTTTTATTATTTGACATGTTTCATTTATGTATAGTAATCATTTATATGGAATTTTTTGACTTTTAAAATAATTTCTATTAATTTGCTATTAGTTTATTTTTCTCATTTAATTTATTTTATTTTGTGTGATTTTATTTTGTACGCCTATTAGGCAAGTCTCAGTGACACAATCTTTTTTATAATTCCATTATTTGACCTGTGACTGACAAATAAAGAAATTTGAATTTGAATTTGAATTTGAATGTATCTAATGCATATTTTTGTTCCATTTATAAAATTTTGAATAGATAGGTTTTTTAGCACGTAATGCTATAATAATAAATAATGCAGTTGGTGTAATCCGTAAAAAAAAACTTAAGGTTTGCTGAAAAATGTATGATAGCTTCTAAATAGAGGTATTTTAATTAGGTACATTTATAAATAATAATCAATATGCACACGGTATGTTTCTTCCCTACCTAAATTGTTTGAAAATTATATGCCTGCTTGTCAAATATCCACGCAAAAAGCAATACTACATTCATTTGTTTTTTTATTTACAAATTTCCCACGAAATCTTCCAAAACAATATTCACCCTACAACGAAGGGCTCCCTCTAGCGTTGGTACCAAAACATAGCCCCATGAGAAACCGCCGCCACTATTCACCACTTGAAGATTTAATCGCGCCATTTTTTTTGTTTTCTCTTTTTCAATTCCGAATCCGATTGTTTTCTATGGCCAGTGTATTTTTAAAAGTTTTTTATAAAGAGTCTTGAAGTGTTTTTTCAAGTGTCGACGATATTGAGCTCTCTTGTGGCGTGAGTATGAAATGAAATGTAATTAGGGGTTGTACTGGGACGATTCTGAATTTTCTGAGAAAAGATTTAACTTGACGTGATTTTATGAATCTTAATATTACTTATTAAGGTGCTATATTGGAAAAAAATGATATCTTTGTGTCCCTGTATCTTAATTAATACAAGGGTTGGGGTTCTGAGTTTTTATTATATGATTTTTGAGATCTTAATTGAGTTTGCCAATGAAGGAAAACACGTTTGATAGAAATTTTCTCGATAAAGTTTAATTCCAAAGTAGCCTCTAAATAAAAATCTTTTTTACTGTAACTCCGTCAAGCAGGCGAATTTTACAGTGAAATTTAATGCAAAAAATTGGTAATTCATTCTTCTTATGATGTGAAGAACAGATTTTCCATACATTGCATGGTTATTTTATAAACTATTTATATTTGGTTTGGTACTTACGTCGTTTATTAAAAGCTGCCGCTTGCCTGGGCGAGTACCTGAGAGCACTATAGTCATCTCTTTTTGGCACATACGAAATTACGGTGAACGTATTTATTACTACTCTTGCATCGCTAGGATTATTCGGCCGTAGCCTTTGTCGACGACGGACCTATGCTAGTTGTCGCGACCGGCTCTCGTAGTTTTAAACATAAAATATTTTCGTAGCATATCCTTTATTGTCTTTAAAGATAGTATTATAGTTTGTAATATCGTATTAATTTAAGTTTAGTGTGATAATCTAGTTCAATAGTGCTTGTAAATATAAAGTTAGTTGTGTAGTTTTGTTTTTATTAATTTTATAGTATTTTTTTAGTGTTAAAGTTGATTTAATTATAATTTCACGACATGGGTAATATAATAAAGACCAGGAAAATCAGCATTGGGAGCAGCATTTTAGCAATTATTTATTACAGTTACATCATTATCAGTTTATCGATAGATTTAAAACGAACTTATAACCCTTCTAAGTAAAGTTTACTGCTGATATTGTATGGTCTGCATTCCTCGTACCAACCAACTTGAATTAGACGGGCTACATCCAATGGCATTGTACTCAACACACACACATAGATATCTCGCTCCCGCCCGCCATCGTCACACAAACTGCTATCCGTCCGAGTGCGAGTTACAGACCATAAAAGCCACAGATAAAAGCTATGATAACAACTAATTTGTTATTATATTTACGGATTCTTATTCTATTACTTTATATTACATTTTATTACCAAATACCTATAACATGATTTGATTATTATAATTATTTCTTATGGTGTACTTAGGACAACTATCTCTTTTTATGCCTAATAATGAAGAATGTTCACTAATTTAGATTTTTAGGTCTCCGTATTTTCTATAGAAAATAAAAAATACGTGTGAAAGAATTATTTCGATACGTCAATTAGTTTCCGAGATATGGAATTTTAAAATGAGCGCGCGACGCTGGATTCCACCGGCCCGTACTCGATGCGTGTGACGTCATGTTCCAACGCTCGCTCAGTCAATCGCGCTCACAGAACAAATACCCTGACGGGGTCGCGCTCTTCCGTACGTTTCCCTAGATGATTATGACTTTTTTGGTTTTTACCCGACTGACCCGAAAGGAGGGTTATGTTTTTCGAGTGTATGTATGTATGTATGTCTATTTCTTTGGCACGCTCTGCAGCCTAAATGGGTTGATGGATTTAAGCATATTAGGTGCCGTTAGATTCGTCTTGACTGTGGGAGTGTCACAAGGTATATTATTTTTATATGGCGTCCTCGGATAAAAAAAGAGGGGGGATATTCAAAACAAATATTTCGTTATTATAACAATATGGGTATCAAATGAAAGCTTGTGAACAGCCTTTTCCATATATGTATACATTGTAATACTTTTGTGCTACCATTTTGACGTAAATTACAAAAAAACATTATTGTATTTGTTTCTTTTAATTAAATTTCCAATATAAATACTAGAAAATCATGTGTTGTGCCAAAATGTAATAATACAACCACCAGTCCACCGGAAAAGTTGATTTTATAATCGTTCCAATGAATGTCCAAATGTGAGAGAAATGGGTAAAAACTGTGAAGGGGTTGGATCTATTTAGAGACGAAAGCAAAGTTTATTGCTGTGAAGATAGTTTTGACGTAAGAATACTGACAGTCTATCTACTATGTACCTAACCACTTTTGTAGTGTGCAGTTATTTGATACCCCAGCGCAGCCGCGGTTTCACCCGCATGTAGCGTTTTAATTATTTTGCGCGAAACCCCTTATAAATTATCTGAAGTAAAAGAATCTTAAGTTATTCCTTATAACATCCGCTATCTACCAGTGAATGTCTCGTCTATATCGGTCCAGCCGTTTTGGAAATCAGCCGGAACAAACTAGTGTTTCACCCGCTTACAAATTGATATTTTGATATTACATATTCAATTTTATTTATTTGGATAAATAAAGTAGATTGTGTTCCTGCGCGTGAGTAAGGTAGCCAAAGCACATTGGGGAGGGGGGAAAGGTCGGTAACGCATGAGCAATGCTACATGTGTTGCAACTATCCATTTGGCTACGGTAACCGCTTACCGTCAGGTGGGCCGTACGTATGCTTGTTTACCGACTTAGTCGTATAAAAAAAGATAAGACATAGAAAAGGTTAAGTACATCTATTCAACTCGCTACATTTGCAATATATCAATTTATTTAGTTAAATTTACTAAGAAGAGTATAAATAGGTATAGACAAACATAATTAATTTATTGTCTATAACATGAAACTTAAAAGGTAAATAAGTACCTACTTGCGTTGCAGCTATAAAATAATTATTTTAGGTATATTAGGCAGACAGGAGTAAGCATTTGCATTCTTTCTTCTTGCTTTTCGGCGGCAACGGAATAACTATTCGTCGATAAATAATAAAACTTTTAAAATATATATATGTGATTTGGACATCTTATTTAATTATGTTGTTTTATTATATTACATTGATTATTAGATTCAATTTTAAATAGTTTTACATGCTATTCTGTAGCGAAACGTGTAGACCTTATTTTAAGATTCCACCGAAATTGTACGACATTTTCTGGCGAAGTAAACAATTTCATTTCATTTCAACCAAAAGTCCATTTATTTTATGTAGATTTTACAGTTGCCCTTTTTCAAATCCAAAATACTTTCCACTAATAGCGCAAGATACCTACGTACCACCGCTAGCGGCTAATATGAGTGAACGGAGCGTTGGAACATGACGTCACCTCGCGGTCACGTGACCGTTAGCGGGCCTCGATATTTAGGGGAATTTTAAATGTCTGTAAAATCATAACTACTTGGTTTTTTTGAACGAAACAAAAACTAATGTATTTGTATACGTAATTGCTCTACTGATACAAATTTTCAAGCGCTTTTGCATACCTATTAACATTCCTCAATTTTGTAGATGCTATAAATGAAATAAAATATTTATGATTCACAGGGAACAATCTCCACAAAAATAATCCTTAGTGAAAAGATCATGGTAGAACCCATAGAATAATTTTTGGCATCCTTGGTATCGCCCGCACCGCAGCCAGCCTATGATGTCGCAGATAATGTACCACCAAAAGCATCGCATTTTTTTTTGCGATTTCATATTTGGTACCGTAGTAAAAGTTGACCGTATACAGGAGTACTTTACGTGGTTTCATTTAATTTCGTATTGTCGTATCCACTCCGTATACCCTTTTCATTACCCGCAGCATATATACTTCATCATCATCATCATGATCAGTCTATAATGTCCCACTGCTGAGCACAGGCCTCCTTTCACAAATGAGAGTGAAAGGGAATGGGCAGATACTCCACCACGCGTGCCCACTGCGGATTGGTGGAGGTAGGCTAGTGGTCAACCTACTGTTGGAATTTTTCAAGCCGCCTAGTAGGCATCCAACTAGCTTAACGACTATCACAATTAAGTGATAACCGAGACCAACGGCTTTACGTGCCTTCCGAAGCACGGAAACGCTCGATATGAAATACCACTAGACGGTCACCCATCCAGGTACCGACCACGACAGACGTAGCTTAACTTTGCCGATCGATTAAGAACGGCTAATCATGCTACACCACGAGCGCTTCCTTATATATACTGATATATACTTACACAGTATAAACTCGTATTTACGTACAAATATGAGTAATTACTATAGCTTTTGGTTAAAAATCGTTTATAACAAGTGTAATAAAAAAATAAACTTTTACTGCTCTCCTATAAAATATACTCTGTAATTTAAACGATGGCGGTTCGGCTTTCGTGTTTCTGCCGGCGTCGCCCGAGTCCGGCCGAACGTATCTAGCGGTGGCGGGAATTTTTTAAAACTTTGATAGTTCTCTAGGGGCGGTGCCCCCCGCGCGGCGGGCTAGGCCACGCCTTTCAAGGAACGATTTATTTCCACGGTGTCATCTTAAATAAATATATTGGGACAGTCTTCACTCGTGGCCATCTGATCCGCAACTAACTAGCTTGTACTGTGGTAACTAGGTAACTACATAATATAATAATAATAATAATAATTCTCTTTAAAATTTGATTTCTTAAAATTATTTTTTTATAACATTAATGTATAAAATCAAAAATATTATAAAAAAACCTAATCCTATATATAAATATAATTATTTTTTTTTTACAATATTTCTATAAAAACAACTAAAAATGTTATAAAAAACCTAATCCTAGTATGCCGCCGGCAGCGGGGTAGGGCCCAAGCTACCGGTGGTTAGGGCTGCAGAGAGAGGAATCTCCTGACGATGCGCGCCGTGTCCAGGAGTACTGCCTTCTGTATCTGACCCTTGATCCAGCCATCCAGCGAGAGCCTCTCAAGATGTTGGTCGAGACTCTTCGCTATGAGACCGTTCGCCGAAACAACTATCGGGACAATGATCGTCGAATCAACATCCCACATGGCGGTCACCTCGTGAGCCAAGTCAAGGTACTTGCTGAGCTTGTCCTTCTCGGCCTTCACGAGGTTCTCGTCATGGGGGATGGTGATGTCAACGAGCACTGCCCGGCGCTTCAATCGATCTGTCAGCACGATATCAGGCTTATTGGCTACAATAGTCCTGTCCGTGATGACAGATCGATCCCAATAGATCGTGGCACGACAATTTTCGAGAACTGGCGCAGGTGCGTACTTATAGTACGGCATTTCGGACTCTACAAGGCCGTATTGAAGAGCAAGTTGCTGGTGGATGATTCTGGCTACTAGGTTATGTCTGTGCAAGTACTCGCCGTTAGCAAGATGAGAACAACCGGAAATAATATGCCTGAGTGACTCTCCGGGACGGCGGCATGCTCGACAAATGTCGACCGTACCGTCCTTCAGGATATATTTCCGGTAGTTATTCGTCTTGATAACTTCGTCCGCAATTGCACAGGCAAAACCTTCGGTTTCCCTAAAGAGGTCACCAAAACGTAGCCAGTTCACCGATGCGAGCAGATCTACATCGGGCCCTGTTAGGGCCCTGTAGAACCGCCCGTGTAGCTCCTTACTCTTCCATACGTCCTTGCGGTCCTCCGTGCTTAGCACCTTTGGTCTGCGCCAGTTCTCGTTTGCCAAGGATAACGGATGAGGCCCCTGTCTACTGCCACCACATCGCGATGCATCCCACACTCGTTGTCAAGGAAATACTTCCTAAGACTGTACACCTCGTGGTTGTGGAGGTTCTTGGCGTTTAAAAAGCCACGGCCTCCACACTTACGCGGGATGTACAGTCTCATAACAGACGAGCGTGGGTGTAGCATTCGATGTGTTGTGAGCAGGAGACGGACCCTCCTATCCAAGGCGTCCAGCTCAGTTTGAGTCCACCTTAGTATGCCAAAGGAGTACGTGAGCAGGGGCATCACCCAGGCGTTGAAGGCGCGCACCTTGTTACCACCCGACAAAAGACTGTTCAGTACTTTTGTCAGGCGACAGAAGAAGCGCTCCTTCACAGCCCGCTTTATGTCCCCGTCCACAATACCCAACGACTGTGACATACCAAGGTACTTATAGGTTTCTGCTTCGGAGAGTGATCTGAGAGACATTGTCTCAGAAAGCTGTAAATTCGTTGAATTTACGACTTTCCCCCGCTGTACATGCATGACCGCACACTTATCTACACCAAACTCCATTTTGATGGCGCTACTAAAAACTTCTGTCATTTTCAGTAGCTCCAACAAGTCTTGACGTTTTGGTGCAAATAGTTTAAGGTCATCCATGTACAACAGGTGAGAAATGACCTCACCCCCTCTTCGAAGCCGGCAGCCTAGTCCTGAATCCTTCAGTAGAGTACTGAGCGGATTCAAAGCTAGGCAGAACCACAGAGGACTCAAACTGTCGCCCTGGAAAATACCTCGCTGAATCCTTATAAAGTCCTGCGGGCCAGAAGTGCCATCTCCACCACCTGGTTGACGAAGGACTGTCATCCACTGCCTCATACATGCGCTCAAGAAGGATCTAAGAGCTGTATCAACTTTGTACAGTTCCAAGATCCTCTCCAGCCATGAGTGAGGCACTGAATCATAGGCCTTCTTGTAATCAATCCAGGCAGCCGAGATAAATAACTATAATAATAACTGACTGTTTTTGGGGGGCCCATTTAGTTAGCGGCGAGTCACCGTCTGCCAGGATTATCGAGATTGAGACGTTTGATTTGGCAGGCGTCCCGTTGTCTCAATCAATAGCCCAGCAACCAGTCCAGCAAGCTCCCTTCCATAGACCCAGAATAGTTTCCATCTTCCCTGAACCAATGCACTTCGCGGATGTTGTCTTTGGCCGTATCTCTTCAATAGTACGGGCAGAGATAGAATCCGCTTAGTGTACATATCCCAACACATTAAAGTATCTTAAAGGGGCCTCTACGTGTTGGATCTGTATCCCCGTGCACGCCTTCCAAAAGGAACGGTCCTCGGACCGTGAAATTCCAGAAGGACTACTCAGGCTACTAGTGGCCCATAGATAGCTTACAAACTAACTGATAACTGTCATGGGCGGCTTAAAAGGAAGCTCGAGCAATATTGCTAATGCATTTTTCCCAATTTATGGCGGACCTTATGTAATTTTGAATATTTAACCCACAGATTACGGAATAAGGCAGATGGAGCGCGCGGAACACGGGAGTGAGGCCAAAAAAGCAAATACAAATTGAAAAACACGTACCTGGTATTTGCTTTTGAATGTGTATTTGCTTTGTTTAACAAACTTTATGTATCAAAAAACACTTCTTTATTAATAAACTGTGGTTAAACAATGCAAATACAAACTGGAAAACGAATACCAGGTATCAGATTTTCAATTTGTATTTGCTTTTTTGGCTTCACTTTCGTGTTCCGCGCGCTCCATCTGAATTATTCTGTAATCTGTGATTTAACCAAAAAATATTGGAAATACGTATTATCTGCCTAGTTTTTTTTTATGGTTTACAAGGTCTATCATATAATAATCTCTGTGTAATATCATAATTGATTCATTTCAAGTATACATCTAATACAGTTTCCGATTAAAAAATACTCGTTTCGACGAGAGACAGCTTGCGGAAACGACTTGAATGAATGTTAAAATGAAATGAGGGACGGTTTGAACGAAATCACAGCTCCCGGTAGTGGGTAGATAAGCCAACTTTTGCCAATACAAAGTATATATTCACGCCGACGGACAAAGGAGGCGGGCAGAATGAATAAAAGTGCTTTATCTGCTTTCAATTTAAATGAGTGTCTGTTTTTCTATAATGAATACTAATATTGTAATCTGATCAGCAAGATTTTGAGAGAGGTAGAGCATAGCGTTTATTCGCTCAAAGAGCAGCTCGACTGGGGAAGTACCTCCACCTTACAGAATACAGCAGCCAAATAACTCTATATTGTGTAAAGTTGTGTTCCTGCGCGTGAGTAAGGTCGCCAGAGCTCATAGGGGAGGGGGGAATGGTCGGTAACGCATGAGCGATGCTTCGTGTGTTGCAAGCGTCCATATGGCTACGGTAAACGCTTACCATCAGGCGGGCCGTATGCTTGTTTACCGACTTAGTTGTATGGAAAAAAAAAACCTAATCTCACTCTCTACATGCCCGCGGTTGAGAACTTGCTCGCTGATTTGTCCATATAAGGGTGATAAGGCCAATATTGGGTCCTCGACTTCTAGTCAATAAAAAAAAACTCGATGTGATGGTTTTAAATATGATGGTGTTATAATGTGCATATTAAGCGCCTCGAACAAATACAAAAAAGGTTTTTGTGGCACCTCTGCTATCGGTGTAATTTGGCCAAGAAGCTCCCTTCATACGATGCCCGCCTCGCTCATTTTAGGATGAACAGTCTACTTGACAGAAGGCAACTCCTAGACTGTATGTTTTTGTACAAATTAATCAACGGATTGCTCGACTGTCCTTCTCTATGGCAACTAATTAACCTCAACGCTCCTTCAAGACTCCCCCGTTTAAGCAGATACTCCCCCTTTTTTATTAATAAATATCGAAGTAACTTAGGCTACCATTCTGTCCTCAATAGAATACAAAAACAATATAACAACTTAGTTAAAAAAACTAAAATCGACATATTTTCAGATAATCCTCTGAAATTCAAGACCAATATATTCAATTCTTTTAGAAACTTATCTTGAATGACTCACCATCTCGTCTGTAATATTTTCTTTACCTAATATATACATAATTTAAGACCAGTTGTTATTTTATTTTAGTAATACTATTTAAAATTAATTTAATTTATTATTTTTAATTTAATCAATATCCAATCAAATGTATAATTCCTATTCGTATTCTTGTTTAATATTGTATAAAATTATTAATTTATGTTTTCCTTGATGTAAACAATCTGTAACTGTAGCTGAGCTTATTGCATGCCGTGGCAGCCTTTAATTGAGGCAGCATTTAGATTTAATTTAATATTGCATGTAACTCAGTGAAATACCTATTGTATGCCTCGTTGGTTGTCCTAAATAAAAAAAATAAAAAAATACAAAATATCTAACTATCACTTTCTAACGTCATATAACAAAAAGAGCCGGGGATAGCTCAAAAACTGAGATTTAGAAGAATTCCACATGTTAAGTGGGAAATCATTGTATAGTTCCTATAGTTTTCGATAAATTGTTTCTTTTAAAGTATAATTATCTTAAAAATAAGAAAATCATAACAAATATCGCTATAAAGTCAACACAAACATGTCATACAGACACACCCGCGCATATTTTTAGCCCAACTTTCAAAAAGATGCTTTTGTGTTTATTCACCATTCTTTATTAACCACCTTATAAAAATATACTATAAGTTAAAATTCAACCTTATGCTGTAAGAAATAGGGAAAAACTAAGTGTGTGGATAATATTGCGCGGTTGACAATGACCGCTTTCTGTGGGCGGATGCAGGTTTTTTGACAAATGGCCAGCTGGACGATTTGTCTCGTGTAGGGCGGCTCGGTCAAAGATTAAGTGACCTGGGAAAATGTAGAGTGGTAATAGTACTTACCTATCACATTTCTATATGCATAATATATTTCAATTCTTAAGGTGCCGACCCCGCAGAAAGAATTCTAGAGTTGAGTTCAGAGCTCTGCATTCCGCGTTCACTGTGATCGATGCGGCGCGCGGCGCCTTTAAAAGTAAAAAAAGTGTATGTGATGTGTGATCGGTAGCGAGTATTGCAGAATTCTATCACTCTAGACTGCTTGCTGTGTGCATAATAGTGAACGCAAAGCGCAGTACTCTGAGCGCAGAACTCTAGAGCTCTCTCTGTGGGATCGGCACCTTAGATACTTAGCACTTTATTTAAAATTGGTAGTCCTATGGCCTGTAGTCTTACATCAAGCAATTCCATGGGTACTTATCTATTTTTACTTTCAACAATTATTTTATTTTATCTATCCATGTCTCTCAGAGGCTGCATAGAAGTAGCCACTATTAAACTCCAACTGTTCTATCTTCCATAATCTTTGCCACGGCAGTATAGGGCGGGCAAGCCCAGTAATGGTCATGAAAGGATGTTATGATATTATATCATTTTTCCTCGAGCACAATACTCAATGTGTACGCCGCCATTTCCGGCCTCTAATGCGTTCCGTGCCGCATTAATATAATGTCGTTTCTTCGGATTATTCTACATTATTTTCAAAGCTTTGAGGGTTGATTTTTGAAGGAAAATGGGGAAAATTAAGACGCCTGGTTTGATTTATTAGATTGCAGCTATTCTATTCTTATAATTTTAAGGCTGTAAAACATTTAGCTTTTATTTTGGCTTGAGGAATTTAAATAAATATAATTGTATTTTTGTAATATTACTAAATTCACTGTTTAAGTCATATTAAAAATTATAATAATAGTTTACACGAAATAATTTCTAGTGATATCAATTTTCAAACAAAGTCGTCTCAATTCAAACTAACTTCAAACGTAATTAACTAACTTATAGTCTGTTTTACATTAACTTTTATAACTGAACATTTCGCAATAAATACATAAAAGCTTTCAAGTCGAAGTGGTCGCGTTTTAGAGGCAATCTCGCTTCGCACAAACAACTCGGTGAGTCGTTCAGTTCGCATTACTATGCTAAAGTGCGAACAGTGACACAAAGTTGCTTCTTCCAGCTCAATCACTTTGTTTCTATGACTCTACGTTCTTTCATAATGTTGAGCTGGTTTGCAATGGTACGCTTTTAGGCTTTTATTAGTTAGTCTGAGGTAAAAATCGTTTATAAGGGCTTTATGAAAAAGGTGTTGCGTGTTTCTGCTTCATCTCATAGAGCCCTAAAATGTAATTCAGTCGAAAATTATCGATATACACATGAGCACACTTGCTTGCCCAGAATAACATATGTACTCTGACCTTGAAAGTTCCACTCCGGAAGCAAGATGGTTCTTTTTCCTTTACTCTCCACATACATTTTAAACGTTGTGTCCGTATTTTGGTTCTGTCAACAGCTGTAAATATGATCTTCTATCTATTATTATTATTGTTAGCCTTAACTGTCCCACTGGGCAAAGGCTTTGCTTTTTCCACTCTGTCGGCTTCTTCGGCGAACCAGTTCAACCTGTAGGAGTCTAATTCATTTCGCCATCTCCGGAAAGTACTGCCAAGACGCCGCTTATCATTTTGTGGGTCCACTCTGTGGTAACTTTCGCCTAGATACATATTGTTCGGCATGCTGACTATACATATAAAAAAATCTTGTCCTGAATGACTTAATGACCTAGCTAGAGTTAGAAACAAAAAAAAACAAGCTTTACCTTTTATCGCGTTGGCATCAACTAAGAAAATAGTGCGTCTATGCTACGCAAACACGCCAAGTCTGCTAAACTGTAATACTGATTGGATACTATTGCAATTCCATTATCATTGAGCCGATGTTCGCAGTATACTAATTCAAAATGGTCTCATAATTAATGAAAAATAAAATATAGTACAAAAACTTGTGGCACGATTGTAGTTTCAGTGGAAAATCGCCGGAAAGCTATTATGACGCGATTGTGTTAGTAGACTACCAAAACTGTAAAATGTCCCAATTTTGACACCAATGAAAGTTCATTGGAACACAATTGCAATAGCAGACTTGGGCCCCCGAGCACGAGCCGAGCCTTTCTTCGTTCGTTGCTCAAGATTTCAAGTGTGGACGTTCAACAAGCCTACAAAACGAGCGCAATGCGCACTGTGTTCGTCAAAAACTGATAATTGACGGAGTGCAGTCGAGCCTGAGGGTCTACTACGAAAAACGATATATGATAGTCCGATCATCGTTGTCCAATAGAATTGCAGAAAAACTGACGAGACGTAAATTTTGTGCAATTCTATTGGCTAATTGATTGACAACGATAATCGGACTATCGTGTATCGTTTTTCGTAGTATAGGCCCTGAGCCGAGCGCTCGCAAGTCCGCCTACGCTACGGTCGGTTCGCGTAGCATAAACGCACCATAAATCCGCGGACTTAAAGTTAGTATCAGTCAAATACAACAATTCACGCTAACGCAACTGTACGCTGTCTTATCCACTTTAAATGTCTGAAATGGTTCTAAAGCTGAGATATAAAGTTGCTACAATATGACACCCAAGGGTTTATTTGCATTTAACAATTACATATAATTGATTGTCCGTCTGTACCTACATTGTGGCCACTAACTAAGTATGATGAAATTAATTCTATGTAGCGATGAAATTGAGAGAAAATATTGAGTAATTGTATGGCCGCTCTCGAGGGTGCGATTTATTAAATTTAGTTTAGCTATAAATAAATGAGTACTAAAATTACTATTTTATCACCTACGTCAATTCGCATCGCATATGATATTATTATTTGATATTTTTTGATATTAGTTAAAAAGTGTGTTATCAGTGTTGTCTATGAAATACAAATTAAATTATCTACGGTAATATATTTCATCATCATCAGCCTATAATGTCCCGCTGCTGAGCACAGGCCTCCTTTCACAAATGACGGTGAAAGGGAATGGGCAGATACTCCACAACGCGTGCCCACTGCGGATTGGTAAAGGTAGGCTAGTGGTCAACCTACTGTTGGAATTTTTCAAGCCGCCTAGGAGGCATCCAACTAGCTTAACGACTATCACAATTAAGTGATAACCGGGACCAACGGCTTTACGTGCCTTCCGAAGCACGGAAACGCTCAATTTGAAATACCACTAGACGGTCACCCATCCAGGTACCGACCACGACAGACATAGCTTAACTTTGCCGATCGATCATGCTACACCACGAGCGCTTCAATATATAGCGTTAATATATTTACACTGCGTGTATTATAGAACGAGATCAAAACTCGGATCAAATCTCAAGAATAGGTTTATCGTGTTAATCGAACATAAACTTATACCATTGGTGCAGGTTATAAATTCAATTGTTTTAATATCGACTCAAAACTTGACCAATGTCTGATGTTATAGTATTCGGACCTCACTGTTACTATTTGTCCAGTTTCTGACCTAGTTTATTAATATCTGTCTCTCTATACTTCACATAAAACCTGAAAAGCGCTGATCCCACAGCGAGCGGTCTTGAGTTCTGCGGTCAAAGATTTACTAGCGGTCTCTTTGGCCGCGGTCGGATCGGCGCCGATGAAGTTTCATATAACTGGAAACATAACTCAACAATAAAAAAAAAACTTTCATATTAACACAGCAAATTATTACCAAAACTTCTTAAAGCACTATAATATAACATTATACAAAGTGTAATTTAACATCTGTTTATGGCCTCACAATGATACTAAACGACCCATTAGTACAACTCAATTGACAAACTGTAACAATTTTATATATACATCCACTATCGTTAATGTCTGAAACATAATAGAACGAAAAACTACTAAAATAACTGCAAATATATCTTTAAACATAGTGGTTCGAATGCTTAACGTTTTGGAAAAAATTACTTTTCATTTTCAATCGATAAATTGTCAATTATTTCTTAATAAATACTAAATGTTTTTTTTACAATAGGGGTGTGATATTTATAATTATAAAAGAGCTAATTGAAAACATTCGGTAATGTGATTGATAGAATTACACTTTTATTTGAACATCTGCCGCATGACAGGGCGGAGCGTATGGTGTTTAATTTAATTGTGTTTGTATGTTTGTATGTTTGTTTGTTCAATAAAGAGTTGCGAGGGTGGCGTTAAAAAAGTAATTTTATTGTTTACATTGATTAGGGGCGATCTTTCGTCATGATTTTGGGGTAGAGTTTTATAAAGTTTCTTTTAATACAAACTCTAGGCTTCCCATCCCTTATTGGTACTTATTGAATAGGTGAGTGTCAGCTTATCCGCGTAATGGTGCGACCATGCTTGGCGAACCAAGCACGAGCCGAGCCTCGAAGGAATACACTGCGAGCACGATTCGTGTAGCGTGGACGGGCTCGCGAGCCTCGAACGAGCGCGATTGTCAGTTTTTTCACGTACAAAGGGATTCGCATCGTGCTCGTTGTAGGTTCGTTCGTGGCTCGGCTCGTGCTCGATTCGCGTAGCATGGACGCACCATAAGAGTGTAAAAACCATTTGATATAAATCAAAATAGAATAATCTTTTCGTAAAAATGTATTAAATAAAAACATCCCTGAGTAAACTAATAAAATATAACTATTGTGTCACATCTTACATTGTACACAACGCAAACATATAAACAAAACTAAATGACGCACAGTGATACGAAGCACTCTTTCCGGACATAAGTTCCGCGTCATTTGACACTGCGCTAATACGTATCCGTACACAATTCATTTGGCACATTTCAACTGCGATTCGGCTCATTGTGCGTGCCATTTAGGGCGCTTATTATTTGACGGGAAAATATTTATAATATTTATACGTTAAGTTTATATGCTTAAAGACAAATTGTCGTTTATTACAGTTTTATGTTAATCAGTTTGTTATAGGGCGGGGGAGTCGAGTGGTACTTATACAGTGACATTTTCCTGGTGAATTATCTTGTTTGAATTAATTAATTTACATGATTAATTGTGTTTTAAAAACATTCCCAAAAGATTTAAGTAATTGCTTGAAATTTAGGCCCAGGAAGGAACTTATGAACATCAAATTTTCCTGACTTATGTCCTGAGCCGGACATATGTGGTCCTTAGCCTAGACTAAGTCACTATCGCCACTATCCTGATGTATGTAGTTTTCCATCCTCACATTGCATGTGACGTACTCCTCATAGTCCACCACAAGGGTTCAGTGTCAATGTTGGTTTCCTCACCATTTTTTCCCCCACCTATAAGTCAATCCGATTTACCGTTCGTTAAGTTTATGTATTTTCAACGAACATAATATACTCACACTATCATCTATACTTAATATATATTATAACAAAGCGGAAGAGTTTTTTTGTTTGTTTGTTTAATCGGGCTGATCTCTGGAACTACCAGTCGGAATCGAGAAATTCTTTCACTAATAGGAAGCTACATATGTATATGTATATCAAAAGGAGTTTTCCCAAAGGTATTAAAGAGGGCCATTGTACATCCCATTTTCAAGAGTGGAGACAGAGACGATGTCAATAACTATAGACCTATATCGGTTCTACCAGCGTTGTCAAAAGTATTGGAAAAGGTCCTTAATAATCGCTTGATCGACTTCTTGCAAACTAGTAATAGTCTGTCAGAAAATCAATATGGTTTTCGCAGAGGGAAATCATGCGAGGATGCAGTAGCCGCCCTCGTTGATAACGCTGTTAGAACTCTTGATTCAAAATCTAAATGTCTTGGCATTTTTCTTGATCTTTCCAAGGCATTTGACACCGTCTCTGTCCCCATCCTAATTGAAAAACTTGAGAGGACGGGAGTTAGGGGCTTAGCACTTGATATTTTTAAGAGTTATTTGTCGGAAAGGACACAATGTGTTAAAATTGGCAACTCTTTAAGTAATGAGCTTTCACTGTCTTTTGGGGTCCCACAAGGTTCAATTTTGGGTCCAACATTGTTCCTAATATATGTAAATAGTCTCTGCAGTATTTCCCTTCCATACACAAATATTTATGCATACGCGGATGATACAGCCCTACTTATTTCCGGTCATTCGTGGACTGAAGTCCAGGAGCGGTCACAATTTGCACTCAGCGTGGTCATGTCCTGGTTGTCTGCCAACAAGTTAACACTAAACTTAGAAAAGACACACTATCTCACCTTCTCACTCAAAACATCTACACAACCAGATGACACATTTGCCATAAAAGCCCATGTTTGCAGAGGTGTTACTTCTTCATGTTCATGCCTGCCTATGACTCAAGTAACAGAGGTTAAATATCTTGGCATTATCATAGATAACCTACTAACTTGGAAAGCCCAAATAGGTAAATTAACTGGCCGAGTGAGAAAACTAACCTCAATTTTTTAAGAACCTTCGCTACTGTGCTGATCATGATACACTTAAGATGGTTTATGATGCGCTGTGCCAATCTATACTCTCATTTTGTATTACGGTTTGGGGAGGTGCTCCTAAAACTACTTTCTTGCAACTGGAAAGGGCACAAAGAGCCGTTTTAAAAGTCATGACATCTAAACCCTTTCGACATCCAACTTTTCTTTTGTATAAAGAATGTAAAGTCATGACCGTGAGACAGCTCTTTGTACTTCATACTATTCTGCGCAAGCATTCGTCGCTTAAATTTGATCCAAGGCAATTAGATAAAAGAAGAATAGCTAATGTCTGTCCTGTCGAAAGCCACAGGACAACGCTAGCGAAGAGGCATTATCAAATTCTCAGTGGCCGGTTGTATAATACAGTTAATAAGAAGTGCAACATATATTCCCTTAATAAATACAAATGTAAGATCAAACTAAGAGATTGGCTAAAAACATTAAATTACGAGGAGACAGAGTTTTTAATCTGAATACCTAATATAAAACTAATATTGTTTTTCATTTATTTATTTTTTCACTTCACACACACAGACACCCCACTACATACATAAAACACCCCTTCACCTTCACATTCACCACACACCACTCGCACACACAACGCATTCACACACACATCCAGTAAAAACGCAAAGAGGCTTTTGTAGTTTTTTTCCTCATCTTAATTTTATTTAGTTTTTTTATTTTTTTTGAAATTATTTGTGCAGATAACATCAATCCAAACAACTAGACTACAAGTATGGTTTAAAGTAAGAGAGAACCCCTGAAACCCATAACACAAGTTTAATCTTAGCTTGGGTGCCAGGAGTTTCAACTTATCTGTGACTTCAATTGTACAAAACCACTATTGTATAATATTTGTATGAGCCAAAAAATTTTGTTATGCTTAGTTTTTGTAAATTGTAAAACTGCAAATAAAGAATTTTTATTATTAAAAAAAAAAAAAAAAAAAAAAACATTATCCCCGAGTAAGTAATTTTTATCACGGGAACGCGAGTGAAACCGCGCCAGACAGCTAGTTATAATATATGTTTAAATATGCAGACTGGTATTCAGCTTAAAAATATCAGTACACAAAAACACTAAGTGCTGTAGGGACAAAAGGACACTAAAAACGTCATTTTTGCGCACAGTTCACTAGACAAAGAGTGACATAGGCTTTTGAAATAAAATCCGTAAGTTACAATGAAAACGGCGGAAAACGGAGGGATGTTGTTATGTGCCCGACAAATAGGTAAAAATACCCGGTAACGGGCAAAGTTGAATATACGTGAATACCCAAATGTCAGAGTGATGCTGAATAAGGATTTGATGTACTGGAAGTGGTAAGGATCTTTTTCCCAAACTAAGCAGAGCTAGAAACAATCGAATTATTCGATTGTCCAATTTATTCGAATCATTCGAATAACAATCGACATCTTTCGATTGTTCATAATACGCTTCGTGCGGCACCGCGCGTGGCCTGTGCCGTGCTCCTGGCTGTCCGTCCGCCGAATGAATGAATCTATTCGCCCCCGCGCTCACCCGTCGATTGTGCATACTATTGCAACCAGCGTTGCGTGCGTCAATTTTCATTAGAAAGTTTGATTTTTATTCGATTGTTTATTCGTTAGAACGAATGAATCGACAATCGAATGTACAGTTTTGGAATTGTCGATTCTTTCGATTACTTTTTTTGGAACAATCGCCCATCGCTAGCTTGTAGTGTGGTAGCCAGGGATATGTGTTGACCACATTGTTATTGTTTAGTGATTGTGTAGTCGAAGACGATAAGAACTCAGCCTAGCAAGGAACTGGCTCTCAAGTGGAACCCACCTGTAGATGCTTGGCTGGATTGGATTAGCGATGCTGAATAACTTTTACTATGGGACCAATAGTGAATTCTCAAAAAACAAATTTTCATTCATTACGATCGAGCAAGGTTGACATGTACTATGAGAAGTTATTTTTTTTTGAGAACTCGCTATTGGTGCCTTAGTAAAAGTTGTTTAGCATGACTAACCCAAAATAGGTTTCGAAAATATGCCATCTCGAAATCTCCACCTGTTATATAACTCTGGCACACCTGGCATATTGTTATATATCCTCATATCCCAAGTCATATCTCATAACCCAAGGTTTACTGGAAGAAGACCACCTGTTTTGTATCACTTCTTCTTCTATTCGTTATTCTTTCTTTGAGTGTACTTTTTATGTGTTGTACAAATAAAGTACATTGATCTTATCTTATCTTAACTCTGCACATCTTTTGGTAAGTATACCTCATCTAGAGAAGTCACTTTATGTCTTCACTCGTCCTATATTCAGCATACAACTTTTGGCCCATTTGCGACTCGTATGAATATACACAGATATCAACTTAACCAACTTACTTGCAACATACGTATTTAATCAGATCTTACTCTATTCCTAATGCGATACGGTTAAAAATCCAGTGTAATTGCATTTGGAGAACCGAAAAGATATTTTGGCTCCATACATGGAAAAAGCTGGATCCTCGCAGTGCGATTCATCCATCATTCATTCTTCGTGTGCGGTGTGAAAGACGTCTATGACGATTATTACGTTCGCTTTGGTGTGACAGCGGCAGTGTGCCGCCAGCGTCGCTCTTAATCCCATTGTGTTAAAAATCTTTTTTGATTGAGCAAATACTTTGCTAACTTTGCTATGCTTTGAACACTTTTGTACGTGACTATGCTATCAAAGTAACACAACTTATGTGCGCTTCATTCCATTTTGAGCCTTTCCGGCTGCAGAATAAAATTCAAAATTCATTATCGTTAGAAAATAAATAATACCTTTTTGAATTTCAAAGTAAATGTAACGAAGCTTTGATAATACCTAGCAGTTCGTCAGGATTGCATCTGACGGTCTTGGACCACATATGTCAACTCTATGTCTACGCAATAAGGTTTAAAATCGTGCGTACTATAACCGTTGATACTTAAACGTCAGATAGGTGTTAGACAGTTGTCTAGCATTGTTCAAGACTCTTGCAGGGATGTTTTGGATGAAAGCTGAGCGAAATTGAATGACATGAGACGTGTATGTCTGTATGTTACAAAGGAGAGCTCGCTTTATGCGGAACTATCGACGTTGGTAATGGTTTGAAGTGCACGAGTATCAAAAATCTAATTAGAAATTATAAGAATAACTTATTGAACCAGACCAGAATCATCATCATCATCATCAGCCTATATTGTCCCACTGCTGAGCACAGGCCTCCTTTCACAAATGAGGGTGAAAGGACTGGGCGATACTCCACCACGCGTGCCCACTGCTGATTGGTGGAGGAAGGCCAGTGGTCAACCTACTGTTGGAATTTTCAGCCTAGAAGGCCTCCAACTAGCTTAACGACTATCTATAAGTGATAACCGAGAACAACGGTTTTACGTGCCTTCCGAAACACGCTCGATTTGAAATACGACTAGGCGGTCACCCATCCAGGTACCGACCACGACGGTGGTAGCCTAACTTGCCGATCGATTAAGAACGGCTTATCATGCTACACCACGAGCGCTACAGATTAGAATAATCTAGAATTATTTTGGTGAAGGAAAACATCGTGAGGGAACCATAGCACGTGGTAGGGTACTTTGTAGTACCCACCTGGCTGGCTACCCCCCTGAAATTGAATCTACCTATTATTAGCAGGTACTGGTGTATTCTGGCAGGGAGCCAGGCTTTGTGTACTTACCACTGTTGACCACTTGTCATGTTAGGATTGTGGTCTCAAACCCATCCATTTCTTGAAAAACACACTCAAATATTTCAAGCCACACGTGATACCGTCTAAACATTTGTTCTCACCAACTTGTTCCGTGGAATTTCCCCTCCTCGGCTGTTGTTTACAATCTTCAATTAGATTGTTCTAATGAAATGCCAATTTACACGAGCCAGTCTGTGATGAGGTTTCTTTAATTACTATTTAGTTATTGACTCGGTCTCGTGTTTCTTATGGAACGATATAGAGTTGTTGTTGTTTTTTTTATTAATTATTTATTTATTTATAGAGTTGTTGTTGCCTTGTCATATATGTACTTTATTTCATTATGAGTCTAATGTTACTTGTAATAAATGTTTTTTTATTTTGGAACGCTGCCAGTATCTTCGGAACCTTGCCTAAAGGGACTCCGTTTAATAATACATTAAAGTTTTTTTTAAGGTTTTTAGTTTTAGTTTCATTGTTCTAGTATATATTTCTTTATTACTAATAATATAAATAATATAATATTTTAACGAGATATGTACCTACTGTAATATTTCATTTAAATGGTGCTTAACAAATTAAATATTTTTATTTTATTAATTTATTTATAAATAATATTTTTCGGACCAGTTGGCGCCGCAGGACGTGGGTTCGATTCCCACACAGGACATGCGTTTTTGTGCATGAACATGTTTGTATGTCCTGAGTCTGGTAATTATGTAGTTATATTAAGTATGTGTTTACAAACAAAAAGTAGTAAGTAATTATGTATTATAAAAATTGTATGGTTTCCATAGTACACACGGCTACAGATCAAGCTATACATTTCCAGTATAAGCTGATCTCGCATTGTATAGGATTTCCGTAAATTGGGAGGTCAGCTTATACTAGAAATGTATAGCTTGATATGTTGCCGTGTGTACAAGCTCTGCTTAGATTTGGATCAGATGTTTATTTATTATTATTTATTTATTTATGACAGGCCAGTTGCCATCGATGTGAGATATCCTGACTGCTACTTCATTGTAGGTTTCATTCCCTATAAAGATAAACATTTAAAAGCACGAGTATCAAAACATTAACTGTAGCACAAGTGTCAATGAGTCGAAATTAAAACAATTGAATTTGATTTCTTATAAGCCCTTTGGTATGACATGTTTTCGATTTACATAATCTACGATTCTCTAGCATTGACCAGCCAGATTCATCTAGTATAAAAAAAAAACAGGAATTATTTATTCTAAAAGTATCATCTCTATATACGTTCCAACCAAAACACCACCGAGTTTTCAATTAAAGGAAATCTTATTGTAGAAAAATCGTTTCGCTCACGACAGTGTTTACGCAAAAACAGGGGGGGGGTTAACAATAATAAGTTTAATTAAGCCCCAGTTTGTCACCTCTGATCTTTATAAATTTCGATTAGAAATTTCGTTCTCCTTAAATGTATGGGCGTTTGTACAAATCTAATTTGATTTGATTATGATTAAGTATAATTTAGTTAATTTAAATCTGATAATTTACCTGTGTGATATGTTAAAGGTAATGTTCAGAAGATTATAATTATGGCTATAGATTGATTTATTATAGATATTTGTAAAACGAGAAATAAATTAATAAATGCTTAAGTTATTTTACAAAATTGTATTTTAAGTGAAAATTGTATCATTAAATGAAAATCTATATATATAAAAATGAATTGCTGTTCGTTAGTCTCGCTAAAACTCGAGAATGGCTGGACCGATTTGGCTAATTTTGGGTTTGAACTATTCGTGGAAGTCCGGGGAAGGTTTAAATGAAGGGTAGGGTTGGGTATTACGCGAACGAAGTCGCGCCGGGCAGCTAGTATATTATATTTGTTTCCACTTGATATTATTCTACATGTATAACTTGTATTCTTGTATAACTAGATGAGAATTATAGTGCCTCCAGACTCAAATAACCATAGATTTTGTTCGATAGGTAAGTAGGTACATCTATCTATATCTATACATATAATAAAACTGTAGAAAAGTCGTGTCTGTACATTGAATATATTTACCAATAACTGATTGGGGGTGATGTAGAATGACTAACACAATACATAAATACCATTTAAAAAAAAAATGTCTGTCTGTCTGTCTTTCTGTCTGTCTGTTTGTCTGTTTGAACAGGATAATCTTCGAATCCACTGAACGGATTTGCATGGGGTTTCCACAGGGTGATTGAGCGTTGCTTGGCGCTTCAACTAGGCTTTGTTTCATCAAAATCGGCTCACGGGAAAAAAAGATATCTCAATTTATTTATTTACAGGCCGTCTCACGGCACAGACACAGAGGGAGAGAACTACTAGATGGCGTTGTCTTTTTCCTGAATCGCACTATGGTTTCGTTCTCACAATTTTATGACAGGATCAATGATTTTAATATAAGTTTGTTGGTTGTGAGCCATCAGCGCTCTCCCGTTTGACCATTTAGTTTTGTTCACTATAAAAAAAAGCTACAAGCTACAAATAAGTACAGCTGCATCGACGAACTTATGAAAAAGGCATATATAGGGCATATAAGTAAGAATCGAACCTGCAAAACTTCACGATGTGTTCTCATTTAAAGTTCTTTGCCTACATATGGCATAGCTCTGGGTCGAGTAACTAATCCCACTGTACCACCCTCGCGGGAACTCTCCCGTGATAAAAGGCATCCTATTTTTAACCGACTCAAAAAAGAAGGAGGGAACTCTAAGTTGGACGCGATTGTTATTTTTTCATGTTCATCGATTTCTCAAAAACTACCATGAACAATTCAGATATGATGAAATTGCTTGACAGACTAAGTGGGAAATAGAAAACTAACAGAACACAAATAAAAAAAAAGAGACCAGCAGTTCACAAAGAGAATATAGCTGATCTAATTTGCTGCCAGTTGGTAGTGTGCCCAAACTTTGCAGGCGGCGGGCGATGCGATTTTGTATGGTGATGCTTATCTATCTTCTAGCTGGATTATTCGTCAGCCCTTTGGCTATAGGAACCGTCAATCAGACGCCTCGATATGTCGCGAAAAATACAATGAGCTCCAGGACATTAGTGTCAGATGGACCTCTTATCATCGTTACGCTTCAAGCCACTCGATACACGAATAGCTGACACGAGAGCTCTGGCAAGAGCCCTATGAATGATGTCATTAAAGTCGCAGTGGAGCGGAATCCTGCCTATGCTTTTTACGCACCATAGTATGTGGTGGCCAGCCTGATCGACAAAAGTACCATACTGGTAGCCATAGGCATATATAGGGCATATAAATAGTTACACTTACGACGAAGACAGGACAAATAAAAAACTTGCTGTACGTCTGATGGCAAGCAGTTAACGTTGCCTATTGACGCTTGCTAAGCGTGAGTTATACCCCTGGTGTTGGGGTATAACTCACGCTTTACCGAATCTCTCTCTACACCCTTCTTGAAAAAGTGTTTGAAGGTTGAGAGGAGTCGCTGTGCCGGCAGCGGTAGGTCTCCAGCACCAGCCTACTACATACTGGTCCCCTACACCCAGCTCTGGCGACCTTACTCACCGCAGGAACACAACTGCGATGTAAGGGGGAGGAACCTCCCTGCTCGGGCTGCTCCAAATTAATAACGAGAGAACCTGCTTGCAGCCAGAGTCCAATTTCTCTTTCAAGTGGTTACGTTTCGGGAAATCCTTTCTTAACGTGTAGCCTATACCTACTCTATGAGGCATCTACTTTGCCACTAATTTTTAGTATAGTGCTTGGGATATCGTTATTAGTGACTGGTATTTCGTTTTTATTTGGGTTCCGAACTAAAAAGCTAATAATGGAACCCTTATGGTGCCAGTTAGTCTGTCTGTTCGACTGTTACAGCGGTAGGTATATTTCAACAACCAGTAATGCTGTTGATTTAAAAATGTGGAATAGTTTTAAATATTGCTTACCCAACCTTATTGCAAATATATATTTTTTTACTTTTATGGTTGTAAAGGTGAACAGAGTGGGCCCTGAAATTTCAAAACAGGGCTACAAATTTAAGTGAGGTATCATGGTAAAGGGCTTTATTTTTACATTTTAAAACATGTTTCTATTATTTTTTAAGACTTTTTGACTGTTGATGAATAATGCCAATCTCCAAGGTTCGCAATGCGAAAAATCTGAAAAAAGTATAGGAAAAATAAAACAATGTTTCTAACTAGCACAGTTTTTTCAGTATCATCCAAATTCCTTCACAAACAAACATAATTATGCGGTCCGGTTTTAAGCAACAGTGATGGCCCAATCCAATAAATATACGTCCAAGGAAGGACAGAGCCCTCGGTGCGCGAGTGAGACTAAGTCTTGAGCTTGGCCGGCTTTATATAAAAGATTAAAATTACTCATTTAAAAAGCAAAGTCCTGGCTGATTGATGATTGATGGATGGGAGCACGTGGTCCTCCACCAGCTGTCGTCGCGCCGCGCTCCCATCATCGCATTGGCCACAGAGTTCACAAGAACAATTAGGAATCTATTCACGAAATTAATATCTTAGCGTTTATTACGCGAACAAATCTTATAGTCTACGCGAGCGAAGCCGCGGGCAAAAAGCTAGTACAAAATATTTGCAATTCGTCAAACATTCACGAAACGTCGCGTGTCAGAATATAGTTCATGAATGCGCCATATTTCAAACTTTATATAGTCCTACAAACTTATCCGACCCGATGGTCAAAAAAGGAACAAATGATGCTAGTTCGAAATGTCAATCGCCATTGGTCAAAGAGAATATAAATAAAGGTAAATTCAACTGTATGTACCAATTTTACGTTCATTAGTCTTACCAGGGCCTAAACTGAATAAATGACTTTTTGATTTTGAATATAAGCACTACTTTCATTGGTTGTTTGGAGCAGACTACAACAAATGCTATAACAGCGGGTCTCTCACCGGGCCATATAAGCTTGTGGAACTATAGTTATTATAATATTCAACAATTTCCACTTTAGGTACATGCAAGAGAATAAAAAGTCTAAGCTCTGACTTTTGCAAGTACTACCTATGAAGTGCTGCAATTCAAATGTGTTTTTTCTATTTGAATACGAATCAAAATGACAATATTAGGTAGGCCCGTGAACCATTTTTAAAACCCGATGCTACTGTCATTGGACATAGCTTTTGTGTTACGTAAATTCGGGTTAAATGGTTAAAATTTTAATCAGGTTGACGCATGTGGGATTGTGGGCCATACAAAATTAGGAAATTAATGATGTTACAAACATAAACGAGTGACATCAACATAACTATCAATTGAGCATTCACTCTAACTAAGAATTATGAACTCTCTCTAGTCATGAAACAAAGGCCCGACTGAGAATTCTGTTATGCCAAAAAATTATGTCATCGAAGAAGTAAATTAAAATAGAATCCAAAATATTGCCTGAGAGAAAGCACACAAAAATAGTGTCCCCAGCGAATGAGGCACCCTTTCTGTAAACATTCGAATCAATTATGGAGTGACATGATCATCAATCTGTTCAGAAACAGTCTTGTCATCATCCGTACATTATTTCTGGGCTTCCGACAGATTTTCTCTTAGGCCTAGTCTACACTCCTGCAATGCTTTAAATGTTTGATTTGGTAAGCTACACATCGTCAGGTACACATTGGCAATCTCCCTTGTCAAATGTTTAAAGGCGACTGTGAACAAATGTGGACTGTATTGTGTACTGTCGAAGAATTACATAAGAAAGAACTGCTTAGGTACTTACATAATTCTACGACGAGTAAATAATTTTCTATGTATTTATAATTATTTTCTTAACTGTTCATTGATCTGTCAATACTTGTATAGGTACAATAAATCTAGCTAATTCGTAGTCTACAAATGTAGTGTTGATTATTTTTATAAGAACATCTAAACAAACATTGAATTATCTTGGCAATAACCTAGTGACACCTATGACGGTATTAAAACTCTATCATAGGTTCAAAATACTAACTTAGACCGTCAAAAGATTACTAGCCAAAGATACAGTGTACAAGAGCCTTTATTCATAATAATTCGGTCCCTTGGTGGAAATGACTGTCAAAACTGGAAAACATTTATGTTACAAGTTTTTATGTAATTTAGAGCTGTGACAGATCATTTGAACCCAATTAGAAAATAAAGTGTTTTGGCTCAAAATTGAATACTATTTTCCAGTGACCATCACAATGAATCCACTGAACGAATGAATTGACTGTAATTTACGGAATGTAAAAAGATGGAGTAATAAATATTCCGCAAACAAAATGGGAAACTAGATCTAAGAGATCAAATAATAAAACATAAATTAAACATGATTAGATATTATTTCCAAAAAACAAATAAATAAGGTTAAATTTGGCAACTATAACAGTATCAAACAAAATCTACTGAACTCCGAAAGGATAGTGATACGATATCCTAGTAACATCACCGGGGACGTAATGCAGATCCTGATAAGCCTTCACCATCATCTGCTGATTGACCACAGCGAACGGCCTCGGGGATATACTCTCTATCGACGGCAGAGGCCTCAAGTCCAAACTCGGTAACGCATCGTCTTTATGCCTCATCGCAGTTGGTACATATGTACCTTGAGGTATCGAAGGTACAGAATAACTTATCATGTTATTATACACAAACTGTTCTGGATAACTTAGAGGTATCTGATAATTTGCCTCTGATCGAGGCTCGATTTCAACAAACGTGTCCCTCGTGGTGTACATCGGCGGGCTTGAGAATGCTGCCGTGTCTATCCTATTCTTTCTTCGAGGGCGATATTTGTAATCTGGATAGTCTTGCATATGTTTTATCCTCAGCCTCTTCGCTTCGTCTATGAAAGGTCTCTTCTCTGCCTCATCCAAGCTCTTCCATTCTAAGCCTAGGCGTTTTGATATCTCCGAGTTGTGAAGCTTCGGGTTTAACATTGATATCTTCTTCCTCTGTAGCCGTGACCAGACCATGAAAGCGTTCATCGGTCGTTTGATGTGGTAAGGGTTTGAGTGTCTCGATAGTTTTGGTAACTGCTTTGGTTGAGTGTGTTCTATTTGGTATGCCATTTGATTCACGTCATCGGATCTCCACTGGTAACACCTCTTCATAGACTTACTTAAAAAGTCCAGTATTCACAAGCATTTCACTAAAATAACGAGTTTTTGCGAACAAAATTTTAACTGTATTAAAAAAGATGACATTAATTTGAATGTGATTTTTTGGACGCTCCAAAAACCCGTCAGTCAGACGTCCAAGCATGCACTGATGACCAGTTACGACGCCAACTAAACCTGAATGCTGTCATTAGACCAACAAAGGCCAGATCACAATTGGAATGACAATTTTCCATGTATTATTTGCCGGTGAATAAAGAGCGGCGACAATGCACTGATTGCTCTCAAATTGTCAAATGATACTGGTGTATGTTTTGTGTACGGCGCGCCTGCTCTGCGATCTATTAAAAGATGAAACGGTACAGTTGGACAAAAAAGAGTTGAGTAGGAAACTTATTGATACAATTGATAGGTGTCAACCTTCTTTCTTTCCTCCGTGGAGTTGGTGTCAACACTTTCTTTTTCAATTATCTTAATTATGATTTATACAGTATTTTCGTTCAATAAATGAATAAACAAAAGAAGAGCAAATAACTTGTCTTGTATTGTTTTCTTTTTTTAAATGGGACACCTACGCAGAAATTAACGTTTTTTTTTTACAAAAAGCGCTATCTTCGTCGTAAATGTAACACGGCGAAAGGATGAAAGGATGATGAAGGATGAACACAAATACCTTGTGTGTCGAACCTTTGGAACGTTTTGTCAAAAGTTTAGTTATTAGTTCGAGTTTTCATCACGAGATGGCGAACGTCAGTTATGCTTGGAGTTCTAAAAACTTATTGGTCCATATGGTAGGCATTCGGGTAACTATGAAACAGGATGTTTCAGTTTAAAGTCGATGACTACGTTTAATGCAGAGGTACACTGAAAATTTAACTACATACGTCCTTCCTGATGGTAAGCGGTTTCGTTAGCCTATTGACGCTTGCAACACAAGGGCCAACCACTCACTTTAGAACCCTGCAAAAATCTCTTCACGCTCTTCATGAAAAAACTTTGAAAAATGTTATTGTCATTAATTGTGCATGCCATAATACTTTTGGTTTCGCTTAACCGACATGTTTTGTACCTAAGTATCGAAGGATTCGATACCACTGATGTTTTCTCGATTCTACTAGTTCTATTGAAAAGTTTAATGTGCTGTATTCCACAGGAATTGTTGTCCACACCTATCATTTCGCAATTGAATTCCGATTTCCATTGATAGTATTACCTCAGAGTATATAAATACAGTATTACTGTTGTGATTGTGTAGACGTTAAATGTAACTTGGGAGTGGTAAAGTCCTTGGCAACATGATTATTACTATTCTATAGAATAGATTGAAAAGACCAATCAATGAAACAATTTGTTCCTACTTATGGTATTCGTTGGATCCCTATACTTGTACGTAGTATTTATATACTCTGGGCCTATACATTGGCTTAAGGAGGTTTTATTATTTGGATTTTTTCTTTCATTTTGAACCTGCTAGCGCCATCTGGTATCAACAGAGTAACACATTGTGTAAGGTGAGAAATCGGTATTAGAAATTATTATGACAAATTCTACAATTTTATACAAACTCATGCGTTTTAATTCTCACATTATTAAAATCATAACTTTTAATTCAAATACAAATGTTTCATTAGCAACGCCATCTAGCGCAAAACTTAAATGACATTAACGTGATACTGCAAACACACACTAAATACACAAAGGATTAGGATTTAGTTTTAAACATATTATAGATGGCGCTGTTCTAAGTCAGAAAATAATTATTTTGTTTGTTTAAAGTTCTTACAATATTATTTTTGTTTCTTTTATTTACTAAGCACTATTATGTGCTTTCCTGAGAGAAAAAAACAAGAAAATGGGAAAGAGTGGACCTTAATCTGGACCATCTCCAGTTTAATGAAAAAGCTTCTTTAGATTTTACATAGATGGCAATAGTAATCACTAATTTTACGCTGATTTTCTCAATGTGTTTACATACCTACCATGAAGAGTAAGAAAGTTACATACATACATACCCTCGGTTATACTTGTACACGTAGTATTTATCTACTCTGAGCTTGTACGTAGCTATGTGGCTCGACCAAGAGATTTATTCATGTCTATGCTCTGTGGTTTATAAGTAGCACATATTTTTCGTAATTGCTAGTTTCGAATAGGCTCGCATTTTATAATAATATTGCATAGCATTGTTCTATGAGGTTAGGCTAATTTCTCTCGTGCGCAAGTGAATCCACAGGACGATAGCTAGTGCAACTAAAAAAATTCTAATGATACCAAGTAGGTAATCAAAAACATTATTTTTAAAATTGACATCAAAAAGCCAACGGCACGTGGTGTTCCCAGGCGGTCACCCATCCAAGTACTGACCACGCCCGACGTTGCTTAACTTCGGTGATCGGACGAGAACCGGTGTTTTCAACGTGGTATGGACGTTGGCGATAGCTTTATTGAAATTATTTATCAGTAGGTTTTCAAATTAAGCGTATCCGATTCAGCTTGGACAAATAATGTCGTATGTCCATACAGGGGGGCTAAAAAGGAAGCTAAATCAATATTGCTACGGAATTAATTTTTTTGAATTCTCGGCAGATCCTACTTAATTCCAATATTTATTGGAAAATAATTACTCATTATATACAATTCAATTCATTAAAGGATTCGGCATTGATGAATTGCATAAGATCTGCTGTAAATTCGAAAAAATTAATTCAGTTAGCAATATTGCTTAGTTTCCTTTTTTTGTTTTTTTTTTTTTTATTTATCCTAAGTTACACCTTCTTTAGTGTTCCCTATTCATATTACAATATAGCCTTAATATTAGGCTAATAAGTTATTTAAATTTAACATAAACTTCTATATTGACTATATCTTATCTAAGAATGTGTCCATTAACACTTTTCTTATTGTCTCTATTAAGGGGAAGACACTTTGTTCTTGTGTTCTTTATATGTAGCACTTGGACTATGTTACACTATTTTAACCTTTCCTTTTTATGAATTAATAGTGTATTGTTAAATATATAAAATGACGAATATGTAAGTAGGATATATATGAGTACGACAGTATGTATTTAGGCCACAAGAAATAATCGAGACTTGCGAGATCTGCTCAAGAGCAAATAGTTATTTATTTATATTCAAGTAGGTATTCGTAAATATAAAAAAACTGTTTATTACGTAGTTTATCAGTTCTATTAGAAATTCGATTAAAGCAGAGTGTTAAGGTTGTTATACACCATTTATTATTACAATACAACTTATTTTGACACACTCTGCAAACAACAAACGGAATTAAGAAGGCATAAAGTCATAAATCCTAGAGAGCAACACATCGCGAGCTGAGATAAAGTCCACAAACACGAAGCCACTTTGTAAATCACACACCGACACATAAAGGGAGTATTT
Source organism: Achlya flavicornis (assembly GCA_947623365.1). Classification (NCBI taxonomy): domain Eukaryota; kingdom Metazoa; phylum Arthropoda; class Insecta; order Lepidoptera; family Drepanidae; genus Achlya; species Achlya flavicornis. The sequence goes on along the minus strand of OX392468.1, from coordinate 1,624,363 downwards.
AAACCGGCATATTTATGAAAATAAGACGGTATAAAGCCATAATGGAAAATACAAAAAGCACCCGCCTCGACCGTCGTAAGGCGGGCGGCAGGGGGACTTTTATGCACTGCGATGCGGATCCGATATACAATATAAATAATGCACTTACTTTTGGCCATCGACAAATCCTTTATGTAATAATAACGTGATCGAAGATGTAGCACACTTGCCTAAAAAAATACATTTAGAATGAGCCGGTCGGTGTCTGGTGAAAAATTAGGAACCCGGAATCTATGGGTACGCAGATGACAGCACCGTCACAGAGAGTTATGTATCCGATCCGCGGGCTAGTAGGGCCACAACAGAGTCTCTCAGAGAGGGTATGGTTACGAGGTTGAACTTGGCTCTGCAAATTGTATCCGAGTGGGGTACCGCCAATAGGGTCGAGTTCAATGCCTCTAAAACACAGGCCTGTCTCTTTTCTGCAAAGAGGAGTCTCTTTAACCTGACTCCCGCATTTCGTGATGTATCTGTACCGTTATCCAAACACCTAGACCTTTTGGGTCTCAATTTATCCTCTGACCTTAATTTCGGACGGTCCATCGAGGCCAAGGCCAAGACTGTTGCCAAAAAACTTGGAATCCTGAACAAGGTGAGACGATACTTCACAAAGGAACAGCTTCTAAATTTATACAAAGCTCAAGTTCGACCTTGCATGGAGTACTGTTCTCATCTGTGGGATGGCTCAGCCAAATATCAACTGGCAACTTTGGACTCGTTAGATAGGCGCGCTCGAAGGATAATTGACGATAACGACCTAACGAGCAAGAAACTGCAAAACCTGGATCATCGACGTCAGGTTGCAAGTTTGACGGTATTTTACAGATTGTTCCACGGAGAATGCGATAAAGAACTCCATAATCTTGTCCCTCCATCCCCGTTCTTCTATCGGACCACTAGGCGTCGGGGGGGTCTCCATCGCTTCGTCGTCGACATTCCATCTTGCCGTACCAAGCGTTTCGCTTCCTCTTACCTTATACGCACGGCCAAGTTGTGGAATGCTCTCCCGGACAACGTGTTTCCAGACACTTATAACATGGGTTTATTCAAGGCCAGAGTGAACAGGCATCTTATGGGTACGCGCGGTCCACCCTAGACTACATCTCGCTTACCATCAGGCGGGATTGCGGTCAAGCGCAAACCTATATAATATAAAAAAAAAAAAAAAAAAAATAGGAAGAACAAGACGGCGATGTGGAGTTCATCCTCACATCCTCGAGCCGCCTCGATCGTCCACACAACGTTTTAGTCGGATGTTCTTATTGCGGACCATTAGGATATGGAATGAGCTCCCCGTTACGGTTTTCCCTCAGCGCTACGACATGGGGTTCTTCAAAAAAAGCGTAAAAAGAGCTCTACAAGGTTGGCAACACATTGGCAATCCCCCTGGTATTGCAAATGTCCATAGGCGGCGGTGACCACTTACCATCAGGTGGCCCGTCTGCCTGCTTGTCAACCTATTGACATAAAAAAAATAAAAAAATAAAAAACTACGAAATACTGCATGGTCAGCAAATTACCTATTATTTCATAAGCGCTTTTTATAGGGAATTAATCACTCAATAACAAAATCAAAGCCATTTATTCAATTTAGGACCCAAAATGGTACTGATAAAGGTCACGTTTACTGAACTTACCACCGTCAACTATTATTTATTCTGTGCCACCGGTATTATGTTACTTTTCTTAATACACTGAAAAAGAGGATCTACAAAACTAGTTATGTAAATTGTCGGGAAACAAATTTTAATTACATGTAATCAAATTATTTAGTTATTGATCCAAAACTAGTTATATAGTTTTTTTTTCAGTAAGCAGTAAACTAATTATTGGTTACTATTTACTGAGACAACGTAGACTAACTAGTGTGGTTGCAGCAACGAAACCAATTTCTCATTTATTAACACAAAATAATTTTACTTCTTATCCTATTTGTTTGACATAAAAAACTATACCAAACAATTTACTAAATTCAACAATACTTTTGTTATATTTAGCCTAAAGTCTTTTGAACTAATAAAACTACTACAATTTTTTTAACGATTGTGTATGTGTAAACGAATCTTCAAGGTTTTCGGGGCGTGGGGGAAGACGCGAACTATCGGTAGTGGTGTAATAATTTACAGATTTGCTGGTATTGGTAGTCTACGAATTATAGAGCGCCGAAAATCATTATAAATTTAGTAGACATCATATCAGCCCATGGATGTCCATTGCTGAACATAGGCCTCCCCCATTGATTTCCACTTCGAACGGTTCTGGGCCGCTTGCATCCAGCGCCGCTGGCCAACGACTCTGACCAGGTCGTCGGTCCACCTGGTGGGAGGTCGTCCCGCTCGGCGCTTTCCAGTACGTGGTCGCCACTCGAGAACCTTTCTTCCCATCGGTTATCGACTCTTCGAGCGATGCGGCCTGCCCATTGCCACTACAGCTTACTAACTCTACGAGCTATGTCCGTCGTTTTTGTTCTCCTACGAATGTCCTCTATTCGGCATTCGACATTGGCTCAATGACAGTGTAACATCATGAAAGGCAGTTTTGATTTAATATAGCAGACTTGCCCCCCAGATATCGTAGAATATAAATGCACTCTTAGTCCTAACTTATTGTTATTGCTGGTTTAAGCTACAGTTTTATGTGCGAGGCTGCCTAGCGCCTATATAGCCCCGCCCGCGACTGTTCTGCATGCTCGCTATTTATGTTTATATAGATTTATACACCGCGTAGTTACTGGCTGACAAGAAAATGGCCCTTGTGTTGTAAACAACGCCTAGTTCAAGACTAATGTGTTAGTTATTTTAGAACCTTGACAATTATGAATTTATTAGAGAAGATTAACAATCATGTATGTATAAATGTTGGAGGGCTCGTGGTGTAGCATGATAAGCCGTTCTTAATCGATCGGCAAGTTAAGCTACCACCGTCGTGGTCGGTACCTGGATGGGTGACCGCCGAGTGGTATTTCAAATCGAGCGTTTCCGTGCTTCGGAAGGCACGTAAAGCCGTTGGTCCCGGTTATCACTTAATTGTGATACTCGTTAAGCTAGTTGGACGCCTTCTAGGCGGCTTGAAAACTCAAACAGTAGGTTGACCACTAGCCTACCTCCACCGTGGAGTAGCTGCCCATTCCCTTTCACCCTGATTTGTGAAAGGAGGCCTGTGCTCAGCAGTGGGACATTATAGGCTGATGATGATGATGATGATGTATATAATTACACTTTTTGGTACAGAATACTAATTGCAACTACCTTGCAATATTTTTTTTTAAATACAAAATAGTAATGAGCTTTCATAATTGCCTTAAGCTTCATACAATTTTTCCCTAAATTCGGAACTCTAGAACTCTCTTTATGGGATCGGCGGCTAAAGGGATATTTCCTCGATGTATATATATATATCATGATATTTTCCATCCAAGATTATTTCAAAGTAAACAGCAAAACCCTCTTGGAAACTCTTGAAGATGACGACATATTCAAAGCACGAGTGTCGGTGACAAACAAACAAATACAAATAAAGCCGAGAAGTAGAAAGGAGTGAAATGTTATTCCTCCTTCGCATATAATAGAATGCCTTGTGTCGGACGTTTGTGTATACAGGGGGTTGCTGACCTTACGATAGGTCTTAAGATATTTGTGAAAGATGCCCCATGGAAGTATGCCCAAAAGACAGGCAGAACTGCTACGCTGAATTCGTACTGGCAACTCCTTCAACATATTATGTTATATCAATTTATATTCTGTAGATAGATAAATTTATCAATGTGCACGGAACTTGAATTTTTGCACATAGAATCCTTATTAACATGAAAAATAATATTCATCAAGAGGCCCCGCGCGAGGCCCCTTTAGGTGCGAGCCCGTGGGCTAGCGGCCGCTTTGCCCACGCCTAACTACGCCACTGTTGAAGAGTGGTAGCCAGCTACGCAGATACTACAAAGTACCTTACGATCAGAATATAGGTACGACCTTCGCTACGTCTTTCGTAAGCCAAATGATTCTTATCAATAGGAGTCACTAGCAAGGAATAGGCCAGTATGAAGGTACTTTGTTAAGCAAAAGTCGCGTAATGATGGGATCCAGACGCCAATCATGAGCTGAATGACAAATTCAGCGATCGCTGTAACCACAATTGGCTAGGAAGGCTCACCTTATCAGCCTTAACAGCACCAACAAAGCACTCTAGGACCCAACTTTCGAAGATATCTTCAACGCCAAGATCCGTACAACACAATCTCATGTGCTGCCAGCATCTGGCGACTCTTTTATGTCGCTATTGATATGATATTTTTATTTCCCGCTCAATACAGAAGGCGAGGGACGCCGTTGACGCTCCGCACGCGTTTTACATAATACCTTTTATAATATTCTACTTCTACGGTAATATGAAGGGTTTAGAATGCTATTATTTTTCTTTATTATGTTACCGTTTTAATACTCTTATGGGAATAATTGGACTGTTTTACAAAAAACTTAAACCGACTTCAAAGTACACTAAGAAGTAATCAAATCCTGATCTGACAATAGGACCAAACGGGAAGTGTACCCTTCCAGACAAAAAAAGAATTTTCCAAATCGGTTAATTAATGACGGAGTTATGAGGTAACAAACATAAAAAAAAAAAAAAAAAAATTACAACCGAATTGAGAACCTCCTCCCTTTTTTGAAGTCGGTTAAAAATGGAATTTCATTGATTTCTTATATAAGTTTTGTCCGTCTATCTGTCTGTCTGTTTTTACTTGATTGTTTTTTGTTTGAAAATTTATGCTTTTTTACAAGCTTTATTTAGTTTCTGTCCGGTATGTGTATTCGAATCTTGCAAGTTAAATTTGACCCACTTCCGAGTGTCCGATTGAGCTGAAATTTGGTATACAGTATACATTTTGTGGAAGCTAGAACTCGAAACTGTATTGTGAACTCGTGGTGGTCTTTCTAATAAACGATTACATATATATAACATACATTAATAAACATAACATTATGTAGAAAAAAAAATCCTAAAACAACGGGTTGCACTCCGGGAGTGCCGGCAGAAGTGAAAACTTGAATATTAACGTTGTTTTGAAACTAGACATTTTTCACATAGTGTTTTTATACAAGGGAAAACTAGTTCAAGATACATATATAATACTTTTGAATAATATTTTATTATTAACTTAAATTGGGAACAAAAATGGTACCTACCATCGGGCTAGCTAGAGAATATTATAAGAATTTGAACATAGCCCCAGTATAAATACAGTCTAATTTGCAACTACTCTCCCTCCGTCTTACGAATTTTCGAAGGTCGCGTGACACCTGACGCGAGTTGTTTTTTTTTCACCCATTCCAAAAAAAGTGCACAACGCCGCTGAAGAAGTTTCACTTCAAAAACATCTTTTTTGAAAAGTAAGTTTTTTATTTAACAATATCCAATGAAAGAGTACCTACAGGCATGTAAGTTATCTTTCTCTGTTCCACATTAATCATGTGACATTATCTCGAGATTGCAAGCACAACAAGAGCCTTAGTAATGGTTGCATTAAAGCCGACACCGAGACAATTAACTACACTTGCGCCACTACTTTCACAAAGCCGCTATAAAGTGGCGTTGGAGAGTGCTATAGCAGAGCTAAAAGATTCTTGTACATTGAAACTTCATAGCTATAAGTTTCGAAATTGAATATAGAATAATAACGAATAACAAGAATTATACCAGCACATACCGAAGCTGAAATTTACAAGGAGCCTCTCATCCACAGAAGCTATACTCATCGATATCGAGGTCATGCATGGAGGAAACTAATCAAATGAACAACAAATAAGTAACTAAATACAACCCAGAATAAAAAAAAAACAATACAAGCCCAGCACTGAACATACTTTATACATTATTTATCTTACACCAACGCTCATACCTCTCTATGATACCCGTCTTCCCACTTCCCAATATTGGCTATAGGCTGAAAAATCGGTCGATTGTGGTCAGCTGGCTGCAGTTGGCTGGCCGTCCTCTCCCATCCCAGAGCGTGCCACTCCTATATACCACGCACTCCTCGGCTTATCCATGGTTACTTCGATACAACTGTACCAGTCATTATAAACTAAGTTGGTTACATGGTTGTTGATGCTTGAATGGTTGTATAGGACATGGATCGGTCGTTGTGCTGTCTGAAAGTAGTGTTAATCATCATCATCAATTCACAATTTGATTTGATTTAAAATGGCTCTTTTCCCCATTGAGTTATCTCGCGATTTGTTTTTATCTTGCCACACCCTAGATCATAGGTTCGATTTCTGCCATGTTTCACGTTTCTAAATCCAGCTTCATCATCACCAATTTGTCCCAGACCAATTTTGGACGTACGCCTCTCCCAGAGCATACCACCCTCTGATTTCTTGCCACCCCAACCAGCCCAGTCCGGCAAACTTTTTGTGATCGTTAGTCCATCGGGCTGAAGTCTCTACTCTAATACTCGTCTGCTTCATCGACCGTCCATTCTTCGACAGACGTGGCTGACCCATTGCCACTTCTTTCCTTATTTTGGTTATTTGTCAGATGAGCTCATGGGGATATTATGCTTCAAAGAAACCCCGAGCATGCCTCTTTCCATAACACTATGAATGACTTTTAGACCAGTATATGCGTCAGTGTGAACTTCTTCACTCTGTAGGTTGTAGCAGGCAGAAAACACTGGTGAAAGAGCTGAGTTTGGGATGAAGTTAAAATCCAGCACAACAGAGAGTCTTGAGTTGAGTCTGGAAAAAAGTTAAGAGGGTATTTATTATGTTTCCTACAAACGACGGGCCAGTTGGCGCGGTTGGTTAAGATTCACCTTACGCGCCGCAGGTCGTGGATTCGATTCCCACACAGGACATGCATTTGTGTGCATGAACATGTCTGTATGTCCTGAGTCTGGGTGTAATGATGTATATTAAGGTATGTATTTACAAAGAAAAAGTAGTATATGTATTATATCAGTTATCTGGTTTCCATAGTACAAGCTTTGCTTTGTTTGGGATCAGATGACCGTGTGTGAGGAATGTCCCAGGATATTTATAAAAAAAAAAAAAAAAAACAGTACACAGTGCAAGATACTCAAACAGTAGTACATGGCGGCATTAGACGTTAATTGTTTTGTCGCCACTCGCTTTCTCTGGCACGTACTGTCCTCAATACATTACCACTAAAGCATCACGGAGCTACGAAAATAAATTTATAGAATTACAACATATCTTTGCATTAAATTTTTTCGGTATAAAAATTGTATTTAGTTTTTTCTCAGCTTTTTGTGCTTACTCCGTCTGCTACATCATCACTGACTGACTGTAAAAAAGCTGTAGTTTTTATTTCGCACTTTCATACTGGTCCCATCGCTAAACTTGTTTGTATTGATTTATATCAATATCAAACATAAAAATTAAAACAAAATAAAGCCGTGGTATTGACCACGACTGACTCACTGACGACTGAGTCAGGGCGTCTTAAGCCATGCCGGGGCACTTGGGCACAGAAAAATATGGGACCCCGTTAAAAAGAAGTGAATAAAAAAAACATTTTTTTGCAATGATTTTATATTTTTATTAAAATATGGTTAAAATTAAATACTTTTCTGTTGTTCGATTAACATTTTAATTTCAAATGTTGAAGGTAATTCTTACATTTACCAAAAATAGAAAAAAACATTGTGTAGTGTAAGCCAATATTGGAGGCCTATGTTCAGCAGTGGACATCCATGGGCTGATATGATGATGAGTGTAAGCCAATATTGCCTATCGGGGCCCCCGTAAGTATGGGGCCCCATGTGCCCTTATGGTAAAGACGGAATTTAATACTGTAGGTAATTTTGTAAATTTCTACGTCACGCCGTAGCGTGTCGTAGCTCGATGTAGCTACGCCGTAGCCGCCGGCTACAATAACCGCTACCGACACGCGCCGTCTGCAGCCCGCGGGTTACGGGCGGGAGGGGATTATCTTTTTGTTTCTATTCTATTAACTTTCTTCCTCTTTCTATATTATTAGTTACGTATTACAGGCAAATAAATAATGGTATTGTTTTTATTGATAGCTTTAGGATAAAAAGTTTCATTGACCTATGTCTATCGTAGAAATATATATGGTACCAATTTTCAACTTGAGAGTGGTAGAGTAGCCAGGCGGGTACCGACGTTTATACCACTTAGGTGGCAAACAAGCATACGGCCCGCCTGATGGTAAGCATTTACCGTAGCCTATGGACGCTTGCAACACCAGGGGTATCACGCGCGCGTTGCCGACCCTGCAGAAATCTCTTCACACCCCTTTTGAAGAACCCCATGCTGTACTTCATTGGGAAAACCACGGCGGGGAGCTCATTCCACAGTCTGAGCGTCCGCGGAAGGAAGCTCTGTTGACCCCGCACAGTTCGAAACAATTCTGGCTTCAATGTGTGTAGATGGACCCCCCGTCGATGGCGAGAGTTGCGATGGTAGAAGGTAGCCGTGGGCATCATCTTAAACAATTCTTCAGAACACCGTCCGTTGTACAAGCGGTAGAACACACATAAGGAGGCAAAGTCTCTCCTCAGACTGAGGGGCTCTAAACCGGTTGTGAGCTCGGGATCGTCGACAATTCTGTTGGCACGTCGTTGAACCGAGTCTAAAGGATCAAGCTGGTATCCAGGTGCCCCCGCACATAGATGACAGCAGTACTCCATATGAGGCCGGACTTGCGACGACGTGCTATGGTTTCCTCACGATATTTTCCATCACCGACTGGAGTTGTGTGCCTACATCATATTCGGCCACATCATCACTGACTTCATTTGTGGCCAAACCCAAGTCTAACTAAAATATAGTGAGGTGAAAGGCCTCGTCGACGGTAAAACAACCAAGGCATGTTTTCTTATAAGAAACATATGCTATTGACTTATACACAACACTTGTATTACATAAATACTTATGTATGTTGTGGGCCAAGTGATTAATAGGACATTGTTCATAATTTCCGGGTGAATTGAATAATAGTGCCCATTATGGGAGGACATTATGATAACTATTGATAGAATAAATTAACTGGGCTTTATGGAAAACTAGCTGTCCCCCGCGGTTTCACCCGCGTTCCCGGGATAAAAAGTAGCCTATTTCCTTCTCCATACCACAGGCTATCTGCATGACAAATTTCATCGCGCTCGGTTCAGCGGTTTAGGCGTGAAAGCATAACAAACAAACAGAGTTACTTTCGCATTTATAATATTAGTATGGATTACTAGTTAGGATGTCCGTTTATTGTTCCATTCGTTTATACTGAAAACCGTGAAAACCACACGGGTTTCAGTATATTTGTTTACTTTTAAATCATACCTGCAACATTTTTTCCTGAAACCATTTATATTTATCACATTATTCCCAGATTGATATGTATAAACTATTCTCAGTGAATCGCAGGGGTGTACTTAGGGCTAAAGTGCCGGCGGCGGAGGGGGCGCGGGGGCGAGAGGGCGCCGGGGCGCGGGGGCGCTGGCGCGGCAAAACGGCACATAACACGATATTGTCGGCGACACACCGAATTGTTTCGGGTACACTTGGAAACAATATGGAGCAACTTGATTTTTGCAATTCATGAGATTTTTTTGTCTGGATCATCTTAACTTTTTGAAATGGCTGTGTAAAGGCGGGTGTCTCACCTGATGGTAAGAGTCACTGTCGCCTATGGACATTACCAATGATCGCCACTATGTTCTGGAAAGCCTATAAGGCTACTACCCTACTCCTGAGTCTGGGTGTAATTATGTATATTAAGTATGTAAATTAGTATATCAGTTATCTGGTTTTCATAGTACGAGGTACAAGCTCTGCTTAGTTTGGAATCAGACGACCGTGTGTGAGGAATGTCCCAGGATATTTATTTATTTAATAACAGAAAACGGAATAAAAGGAACAATATTACAGACCGAAATTCTTTTCCACACATCACACACAGTATATCCTATTTAATTCCATTATTTTTTAAATTAGTAAATTATTCAGTAGGTATCTAATTATTTCAATTGCATTAGGATCTACCACAAATTTCGAAAATCAAACCTTATCAATCATTCATGCAAAAAAAATGCTATGATAGTTTTACGATTGTAGCCTCGAATGCCGTGGGTTCTAATCCTACAATGATCCTGACTTTTTAGTGAATAAACACATCGTAAGGGAACCATCACGGTATAGTGTATTTCAAGCAGAAACATATGCTATAATAACCTGTGCTCAGGAGAATATAGATAGAGGAACCAGAGGTAAATCCATATATATTCTTAGTGACAGTCAGGCTGCAATCAAAGCCATGGCATCCTACAAAGTGGACTCCGGACTTGTTCTGGATGCTGTCCAAACCCTAAACAGGCTTGGGAAGCATAACAGAGTAAGACTGATGTGGGTCCCTGGGCACAAAGGAATCCATGGTAACGAAGTGGCAGATGAACTGGCAAGAGAGGGCTCAGCAAATGATTTTGTGGGTCCAGAACCATGTGTAGGCATTTCGACGTGTGTCGTAAAAGCCACATTTAGGGAGTTTGCTGATCACAGACAACAAACACATTGGCTGTCTAACACCGGTCTACAACACTCCAAGAAGTTTCTAGGCTCTACGTTCAAAGCCCGGGAATATATTTGGAATATGAGCAGGGGGCAAATCCGCTACCTGCTTGGGACCTTTACTGGGCACTTTGGAACCAACGATATGCTCATGAAGATGGGTCTAACCGCGACACCCATGTGCAGGTTGTGTGGGGAGCATACGGAACGCATGGAGCACCTTCTGTGCACATGCGATGCACTGGCTGGTAAGCGAATGAGTCTCCTAGGGATCGGATATCCAAAACCAGAAGACTATAGGCTCATATCTCCTAGCCTCGTTGTAAAACTCATGAAAGGAGTTTTCCACGAGACTGGGGAGGAGTAATATATCTAGGGTACCACAATAGATCCCAATGGGTCGAAGTGTCCGAGTTATTTCTCGGCCCCTGCACAAGATAAGATAAGATAAACCATCACGGTAGAAGGGTACTATATAGTACCTAGAACCTAGTACTCTATAGTGATATAAAAATATATAAAATTATAGACACAGTTTTTCGTATGAAATCTCAGACCCTACGGAGACATGGGTCCTAAAACAATGTTAACCTTTTGAGTCTCGAATTTGGAAAATTGACAGATCCCTTCATTCGCTATTTTCGCGGAATTTGCAAATGGCGCACACATCCATTATCTGTAAAGCCCATCAAAGACGTAGCTATAATATATATTAATATAAATCATAGCAAGGCATATTACGATATATTTTCAATACTAATCTTTGAGTGACCGCACACGCAACTATAATACCTATTTCTGTTACTTCACCAACTGGTACTATAAGATATATTATAGCTCGATATATTATAGCTACGCTACGATCTGTGATGGGCTTAAATCATAAATATCTGGGTATTTATAGTATTAATCAAGAAACAATTACTTACAGCGTCATCCTGAATAACTAGAACCTTGTTTTAGGACCAATGTTTTCTCCCAACTTTAACTACTTAGAGAATAATTTGTATCAGTATATTTTGTGTACAAAATTCATACCGCCGCGAGTGTACCTCGGTCGGTCGCAGGTAACCGAATCATTGCGGACGCTCTGTTTCAATTTCACGCTCGCTTGCCAATCAAATAGCCGGCTTCAACAACCAATGCATGTACAACCATTTTATTTATATTGAAGGTATCATACCGTTAATATTTTAGTTGAGAATCTGTCGCCAAGCACTTTTGGTGTCAAGGCAGAGGAGTGTCAGTTTCTTTTAGCGTTTAGCTTTTGGTCATCATTTTCATGGTGAGATTTAGGTCACGCATGTATGGATGTATGGTCTTAAATCTTCTGGATACCTAAAAAGACCTCCTGAATGCATCCCATTCACAGAGGATCCTACGCAATTCCATGTTTTTATATACTGTATCATTTAACACAATTCAGACACAGGTCAGATACCATTCAGCATTATTGTTATGGTGCGTCCATGCTACGCGAAGTGAGCACGAGCCGAGCCTAGAACGAACAGGATTCGTTCGTTGCTCGCGATTTCAAGCGTGGACGTACTTATCGAGCCTTCAACGAGTCTACAAAGAGCGCGATGCGAATCCCTGTGTTCGTGAAGAAACTCACAATCGAGCGGAGCGCAGTCGAGCACGCTACGAATGCTCGTTCGAGGCTCGCAAGCCCGTCCACGCTACGCGAATCGTGCTCGCAGTGTGCTCGTTCGTGGCTCGGCTCGTGCTCGGTTCGCCAAGCATGGACGCACCATTATAGAGGATTCTAGGGCAGTATTGCTCTAGTGGCCCTTTAGGTGACCAAAAGTTTAGACCACAAATATACCAAACCAATAGTGGACTAATGCTATAAATACGAAAATGTGTTCCTTGGTTTGTCCTTCTTTCAGGCAGCATCGATGCGACAAATCGGCGATTTTTTTTTTGCATATAGATAGTTTATGGGCTGTAGAATAATGTATTCTTTTATCCCATGAAACCGTGGGGTAGTGTTGTATAAAATACAAAATTACAGTTATGCCTTAAATCCAATACGGGTGGTATAATTATGAATAGAGGTGCCCATTAGGGGCCATTCATGGACCGATTGTTTGCGGCACCGCACTCCTGTCTCATGCAAATTTGACCAACACATCGTATAATGTACGCCCTTAATTGTATCTTAAACTAAAATTATAGGGTTGCTATATTTTTGTAGTGGACAACAAAAACAAAAACAAAAAAAATTTTTTACTTGGAACTTTTACCCCCAAGCCCCAACCCCTTAGATGGGATGGAAAAACTGTATTAGACTTCCGCAAATTTTGATGCTAGAGGTCTAAAAACGTATATAGGAATTTTATAAATAATAAAATAAATATTTTAGGTTTTTTTTTATTTGAGCCCTCCCTTTAAATTAGGGGATGGAGGTTTGTATGGGTTTTCCTATAGATATAATAAAAAAAATATTGTCATAAGCAACTTACAAAAAGAAATCCCACCAAAACAATTTTCATATAAAATGTTGCCAAGACGAGACCATGGTTCGCACTGTCAAAAAGTTATCAGATCTCATGTAGAGCCAAGCTTATAATTCTACACGCGTTTACTACAACCCCTATCTTCACAACACCTTGGTCAATATACTTGAGACCTTTCTCCTATATATCATCTTGGCTAAAACACCTCGTTTGTATGCTTGCCTACCGACTTAGTTGTATACAAAAGATGACAGTCATATAAAAAACATTCAAAGAAAATTTACGCTGAAAAAATTCACCTCTACTTGTGGAATACAGTTTGGGAAGAAAAAAAACAGTAGGTAATTATTGCATATCTTACTTTTGGTAGGTTAGTTAGGTCCATAATTAGGCAGTTCAGTTAACATTAGTTCAAGTTCACAGAATACTTCATTGACAAGTTTCAAGTAGAATAAAATACTCATTGTTTGTAAAGAATTACTACATGATATTAATTTAGAAAAGTCCAAAAAAGTTGCATACTCCAACACACAAAAAGTATTTTAAACATTACAGTATTATAGCGACACTTACCTGTAAGTATAATTGCATTACAGGGTATATTATGCAACATAAAGATTACAAGTGCAATTACAAAACAATGAAACGTAAAGATGATGCAGTAGTTGTTGAGCTAAATTAATCAAAAATATGTCTCAAATGGAAAACGAAGTAACACAAACCTAATGAGTGATGACACATATCTACATATTTCATCTGTAAACATACTACTCAGTGTACCGACAGCCTAACATGTGAGCCGAGCGAGAGCCAACAATTAATTTGCGCAAACCACCGCTCGCTATCAACTCGTACATTTCAAATTGAATCCCTGTTCGATTACGGGCGAGCGCGTTCTTTCTGCCCGACCCAAGATTGAGGTTTAAAAAGAAATTTAATCTTGCTAATAAACATGCAAACAAGAACACACCGGCTACCTGTTGCAAACGCGCGAGACAAACGATCCGCCGGCCAATCAGAGGCCAGCGTCCGCCCACGGCGCGCCCTGATTGGCCAGCTATTTTAGAGGGGGGAAAACGCCACGGGGGGAGCATGGCAGAGGTCTCGCCGTTAAACATGACACTGGCAAGAAAAGCGCCGCATTGAGCTTTCGGGAAGCTTTTCACGGACGCGCGCGGGAATTTATTTTAATCGTAGTTTCCATATTGTAAAAAGGGATTATTATTAAATTATTCTAATTTTAATGGACATGTTTTAAATCATGAGACAATTATAAAATAGCGAATTATTACAACAAATTAAAATATAAAATGAATTGGCAACAAAACAAGTGTTTTATGAAAAGTAAAAATATTTGAATTTCGAATCGGTTTTTATTTCAAAGGACAGTTTCAAAATCAAATCATGTCGTTAGGAAAACAGCCGAATGAGCACATAAAGAGGCCAATGAACGCGTTCATGGTGTGGTCGAGGGGGCAAAGAAGAAAAATGGCGCAAGACAACCCAAAGATGCACAACTCGGAAATTTCCAAAAGATTAGGCGCGGAGTGGAAACTTTTGACAGAAATGGAGAAAAGGCCGTTTATAGACGAAGCGAAGAGGCTGAGGTAAGCAATTTCATAGTGGTTTTTTTTAATTTTTGTAATGGATAAACGCGTTTAAATAAGATTTTATTATATTTATATTCGTAGATACCCGAGGCGGTTAGTATAAATTAAATTGTTTTTATAGGTCTAAATCTTATTTTGATAATTTGGCAATTGCTATTCAGGCGCAGAAGAATATTTTTCTCATAACCTAATAAATTAATTTCACAAGACGTTGCGTTATCATGTTTTTTTATTACTTAATTATATTTTTGTTTTAAATCATCTAGGCATATTTTGGCCACAATTTTTATTTGCAAGAAAAAAATATTTCAGTATTAATTTAAAAAAAGATGCATTTTTTTTTATTGACAAGTATGACGTCATAAATATTATTTTAAGATCACGATAAACCCTCAAGAAAATACCTATGTCTGGTAGATTTTAAATTCGATTGCTTTTTCAGTTGACCTATATAATTTGATCATGTTTTACTTTGTAGATTAATTTGTTCTTTAAGTTATAAACTATCCAGCTCTGGATTCTGGATAACTACACAATCTTATGAAAATATTCATAAACCATAATTGACAACAATTCGGATGGTAATTAGTGTATGTATAAATAGTACCTAATGAGTAAACATATCCGAAATATATACCTTCCTATTATTTTGTTCACCTTACCTTGTTTATATTTTTTTAAATTTCACCGTTTTCGCAGGTTTCGCGTGACATAAAAATTACCTGTATTCTAAATTCAACACCATTTTTTATTTTTATTTAGGTATTTCTCAAAATCAACATATCTTCATAAGTATATCCTTTACGGATTCTCCTTTAAAATATTAGTATTATATTTTCTAGCTACTATGTTACTTGTTTTTCTTTTACCTTTCCCTTAACTAATAAACTTAAATAATTGGACTGTTTTACAAAAAACTTAAACCGACTTCAAAGTACATTAAGAAGTAATCAAATCCTGATCTGATGACAATGGGACCAAACTGGAAGTGTACCCTTCCAGTCAAAAAAAGAATTTTCCAAATCGTTAATAAATGACGGAGTTATGAGGTAACAAACATAAAAAAAAAAAAAAAAAAAAAAAAGATACAGTCGAATTGAGAACCTCCTCCTTTTTTTGAAGTCGGTTAAAAAATAACGAAATAATACCTTTTATTTTGACTTTGAGAAGATGAAAAATCTATGATCGGCAATCGAAAGAAAAGAGCTAGTAAGATGAAACAAGCAAAATTATTTGATGGCTTATAAAAGGAATACCGTCCTTCTTTGTATTTCTAATGGTTTTTTTTTTTTTTTTTTATATTTTATTTTATTTACAACAAATATGTATGTACAAATTACAATATAAACTAAACTAAAACTACATAAAAATTATAAAGGCAATATATACATTGAAATAATTATAAATAAAAAACTGCGTTTATTTATTATTAAAAGAATACCAAAATGTGTACCAGTATGTGACATAAACCATTTTTGGTTTTTCCGCACACCATATCGGTTCGTCGGTTGGTGATTGACAGCTGTTACATTAGTCAATAAACCCAAGTCAAACTGTAAACTAAGTTAGTATGTTCATTATTGCTAATTACATTCAATGCACAGTCTGACCCGGACATAACACATATAGTACAAATTGAACAATGTTACAAACAGATTTAGTTTTTACAGATTTACATTAATTGTTATCGTTTATTGTCAGTCAATCCACCAAAACGGAACAGCCGCAACCCTTTCACTAAATACCTCCCACAGTCAACGAAACTATCTCAAAAAACATTATTTAATCAACCACATAGCACCCATTATCATTTTTAATTTCATATCTGCGTACAAACATCCAACAAAGCGCTTCAACACACCTGCTAAGGCGCTATCAGTGCGTGAGACAAAAACTGTTATTTATTCAGTTACAGCATCTCTCTAGGGGTGTTCACAGGTGTATATAATGCACAGTGGGACGATTAACAAGACAAATATCAGGCCGCCGGATGTTTGACGCGATTATCTTTCCACTAATTGTAAAATTAAAATATTTTTATTGTTGTGGGGTGTCAATATGTAAGTGATAATGAATTCTAATCTTTAGCACCTATGTTTCAAAATCAAAATCTAAAAGTCATTTATTCAATTTAGACCCTGGTAAGGCACTTATAGGAACGTTACACACAGTTGAATTTACCACCAGTTCGAAATACAAGACTCCGGCAAGAAACTCAGCAAGGCTTTTTTTTGTTTTTTTTAGTCGTGGTAGATCTTTTCATATTACACCTTTTTTCCAAATACTTATACAATATACCATATAATTATTATGCTTATTCATACAATTGTCACTTAGCCAGGGGGGATGCAAGTGCAGAGAGAAGCTACTACAACCATATAATTCTTGTCTTCCACGTAATGAGCCACCTTTGTTAATCGTTTTGGGTTTTAATTAATGGCTAGCTTAAACACAAGTAAGTAGGTACCCTAATGCCGACTCTTGCGACATGGTGAACCCTATAAAGATTTTTCAAAAGAATATACGGCAGCGCCACGTCAACAGGGTTTTTCAAAGAGCTCTACAGTTGCTCTGAGGTTCTAATATGAATTAGAAGAGATTTTTTTCTCATAAAAAAAAAGCATTAACATAATTTTTTATGCGTTTTGTTAAAAACCAATAAATAGCGATTCTGTCATTCTTTCTGCAATGTAGATGAAAGATTTAAAGCGAGATTTAAAAGCCAGGATCGTAATCGAGTCACTAATACGCTCCCGCCCGTTTTGGGTGCTTTTCTCCAATTTACCATATTTGTTTAGAGGATATTTTAGCCTAAATACATTCAATAAATTATGGGCGATCACATGAACTGTATTTTCACATCAAAAGACATAAACTCTAATGGTGCGTCCATGCTTGGCGAACCGAGCACGCGCCGAGCCACGAACGAGCACACTGCGAGCATGATTCGCGTAGCGTGGACTCGCGAGCCTCGAACGAGCGCGATTGTCAGTTTTTTCACGAACAAAGGGATTCGCATCGTGCTCGTTGTAGGTTCGGTCGTGGCTCGGCTCGTGCTCGATTCGCGTAGCATGGACGCACCATTATAAAAACAAATTATCTAGAATAACAATAGCCAACGAATCAATTAGCAGCATCAGTGGGAACGTAACCCCACACAATGTGTGACAATTATCTGTTTCTCATAATATCTTGCATTGTTGGCAGCGAGCGCGGGGCATCGCGCTATCAGGGGTCGGCAGGGCTATAAAAATGAGCTTATGCCTCCAGTCTAACTCGCTAAAAGATTGACTGTATATAGAGCTGTTATTGCGACTTTGCTCGTTTAATTATAGCTCTTTGTTTGTGTGGTAGACTTTAATGGTTGGTAGGCTATCAAAATTGGAAAGGAGCATTAAGTGTCTTCTGAAAGCACAGATGAATTATACATTTCTACTTCATACTACTATTGGCTCTGTGAGCCAATATTGTGTAGACCTCGCGAGTCTTGAGAATTATATGTAACTAGCTGTCCCCCGCGGTTTCACCCGCGATCCGTAACCGTAACGTATGACCTTCTCCATACCATAGCTATCGGTATGCCAAATTTTATGATGATCCGTTGAGTAGTTGAGGCGTGAAGGCGTAACAAACAAACTCACTTTCGCATTTATAATTTTAGTTAGGATTTGTTCGTGAATTCAGCTATTACAAATTACCGAACCTGCTCACAAAGTTTCACGAGAATTTGTTGAGAAATGCGACCTGTAGAGGAGAACAGCCGGACAGCCGATCAGTTTTTCGGACATTTGTAAAGATGGCTCCAACTTTTCGAAAAAAATCCAAAAATACCGAATTGATAAAAAAAAACCATGTAATTACCGAACCTACTCACAAAAGAATCATAGCGAGCTCCATACATTGATTTGTATAAAAAAATAAAACATTTTAGAGGGTATTGAATCACTTCCAATGTTGAGATTACATTACCAGCAACATGTTAATATACATGAAATATTTTATAAGCCCCGCAGAACATAACAACAACATAATGGTTTTGGTCACGAATAGTCGCGATTCGCCGGCATGCCATAGAAATTCGCATTTTTATCCCGGGGTTCTAAAAATTATTTAAATGGCTCAAGTTATTCCTTAGGCACCAAGGATCAATTATAACGTCATTCCAACGTCTCTAAAAATCTTAATTTTTTTGTACAAATCTCGCCATGATCCTTTTACTAGAATCCTAATGACCTGTAGAGGAGGAGAACAGCCGGATGTAAGAAAGGAATTTTGTCCAAGCTGAAACGGAGACGCTTCGCTCGCTCGGTCAAATATAAAAAATGCGAAAGATTGTGTATCTTGAGTCAAGATTAAAACTATTAGATCCGAATCTAAGGTTTCATGATATAAGGTTTACTTTCGATCAAAATAATCTGTTCTTGAGGCTTAAGCATTATGGAATTTTTCCTTTTTCAATCTTGATAATGTTAAAAAAGTGCTGTATCATTCGTAAATGTCGATACTTCCTAGTATTTCATCCCAAATCAAATAGTAGGTACTATCATCTCTATATAATATCAGTAAGCGAGAATTAATTTGGAAGGGTTGAATTTATTAACGGGCGGTGTGTAGCCGCGTGCGCACTCCACTACACGTCCACTTTTATTTGTTATATCTTATTATATTGCCCATTGTTCAAACTGTATCGAATTACTGCGATTTGTTCATGATAATGATTACATTGAACATTGTGGGGTGTTGCAGATAATATAACGTGAAATTGCATGCATACTTTGGTGAGATTCATACATTTTTACCCGACTGACCCGGAAGGAGGGTTATGTTTTTCGAGTGTATGTATGTATGTATGTATGTATGTATGTATGTATGTATGTATGTCTATTTCTTTGGCACGCTGTGCAGCCTAAACGGCTTGACGGATTTAAGCATATGAGGTGTCGTTAGATTCGTCTGAACTGTGGGAGTGTCATAGGGTATATTATTTTTATATGGCGTCTACGGATAAGAAAAGAGGGGGGGTATTAAAAACAAAAATTTCGTTATTATAACAATATGGGTATCAAATGAAAGCTTGTGAACAGCCCATTCCATATATGTATATATTGTAATACTTTTGTGCTACCATTTTGACGTAAACTACAAAAAAACATGTTTAATGCAAGGACAGTAGGTATAGAACTCTGAGCGGTTACCGTACATAACTCACAGAGTGGCGATGGTTGTTAGCGTTACTGTACCTTACCGCTTACCTTACCGCTTTACTTACTAATAAATACAAATCATTATGTATAAAACTAAAAGGTCTGAAATAAATTAAATTATTAAAAGAAACAAAAAACCCGACTGCGTAAAACAAATATTAACTGAAAAGAGAAAAACAAGCTTTTTAATCTATAGAATTTGGAATATAACTTGAATGTTATAAGGTATTGCAGTCGGGGATAAACAAATATTAAAAAAAACACATACTTAGGTTATTGGTTTGTCCCCGACTGCAAGACCTTATAACATTCAAGTTATATTCCAAATTCTATAGATTAAAAAGCTTGTTTTTCTCTTTTCAGTTAATATTTGTTTTACGCAGTCGGGTTTTTTGTTTCTTTTAATAATTTGAACTGATAACTCATGGCCGATTCCTATAATTTATGGACCGTTATCGCCTAAGATTTATTAAAACTCTTATATCTTTACTAATAATGAAGATAGCAGACCCTCCTGTACACTTTACCTGCTGATAGCTACTTCCATATGTAGCTATCACAGGTAAAATTTGCTTACGAAATTATCTATATTCCCAATTTGGTAATAAATAAGATTTTTGTTAAAAAATCATTTTTAATACAACCTTTTTTTGGTGACTGTACTTTTTGTTGACTGTACTTGCATTGTCTTCCAATATACTAATGAATACCAAATATCAAGACAATCCGACCACTGGAAGTGGCTGAAATTCGACTTGCAAGATTCCACCCGAACGAACAAACATACATACATACATTGCAAGTTAAATAAAAGCTTGTAAAAATCTACCATTGGTAAGCAAAACGATTCGTGTTTGTTTATAGAAACCCGGTATAAGTTGGCTTACTAGCATTCGACGTCTCTGCCACTAGTTTTTCGAGTCGTTTGCGGATGATCAGCAGAACATATCAACAATATTATATTTTCTGACTAAACTATACATATAATCAATGATATTTATGAATGTTGTCTATCTGTCCGCTTATAAACTTAAGATCACGCTTATAACATAAGGACAGATTTCTATGAAATTTCGTGTAAAATTAGAGTTTTGTTAACGTTTGTTCATGTTCTTATCTCCATAACATCGTTACTCCCGATTTATTATTGGATTGGCAGATTATTATTTTTTTATCCGGGGAATGCGTGTGAATCCCCGTTGGACAGTTAGTAATACAAACCCTGTATAGTATTACAGGAATCTTTAGGAGTATATATGTGTTCTATCCGTGTGTGAATGCGCAGTCCAAACGCTAAAGGAGCGGTAACTGTGTAAGTCAGTCTTGTAACACTAAGGTATTGAGATAGCCCCAGCCCTTTTTGTTTATATGACATTAGAAAGTGACGGATATATTTCAGACCTAGGTATTACTATACTTGACTTACACCTTATTTATTAATAAGGGGGTATAGTTTTAGTCATGAACAAGTGTAGGCAGTTACAGAGTAGGAACAGTCTCCCTTGAGGTGGACCGCAGGCTTGGTAGTAGCATAGTGCCTTTGAAAAAGTCTTTCTGGCACGTTTCTTAACAGTTTTTTTTTATATACAACTAAGTCGGTAAACAAGCTTACGGCCTGCCTGATGGTAAGCGGTTACCGTAGCCATATGGACGCTTGCAACACAAAAAGTATCGCTCACGCGTTACCGACCTTTCCCCCCTCCCCTATGAGCTCTGGCGACCTTACTCATGGGCAGGAACACAACATTACACAACATAAAGTTATTTGGCTGCGGTATTCTGTAAGGTGGAGGTACTTCCCCAGTCGAGCTGCTCTTTGAGCGAATATAATTACGCTATGCTCTACCTCTCTCACACAGTTTACGTCACAAAGGTTTATTTTCATATTACGGATAGTTTACCTTGTAAGTTATGATGTGGTAAAATTGTAGTATGCAGGACAATCTAGCAAGTGCAACTGTTGAATGAAACACACCATTATGTGCTTAGTATCTGAACCTCAGTTTGGAACTGAGTTGTTGTCCATGTCTTCATTTAGGTATTATCTTTTTTAGGAGTCTGTACCCAACGGAACCCTATTACTAAGCCTCCGCTGATAAAACATTTGAGGGAGGCCCCCATACAAGAAACGTCTTTATACGGAACCCTTCGTGCACGAGTCCGACACGCACTTGGGCGGTTCTTTATAAATTGTTCTTTGTTTTTTGTCTTAACTGCTTTATGTATGTAATTGTGCTGTTTTTTTATTCATAATAAATGGTTTTCTTTCTTCTTTCGTTTCTCAGCTTCATATTTGCAATTTTAACTGCTGTACCCTTTAAATTCCAATTCAAAGTCATTTATTCAAATAGACCTTAGCAGGCACTTATGAAAAGTCTGACTCTAATACCAGTTCGGAAGGTTGCATTTGCTGAGAAGAACCGGCCATAAACTCAGCAATTACACTTTTCAAAACAAGCTTATATTCATTACATAATATATACGACTATGATTATAATACTCATAATTCAATAAAACCAACATAAATAAAAAATTGAGAAATATCAATACTGAATCACACGTGCATACAAACAGACGTTCATTGAATTATTGTAAGTAAGTACTTGTTACAATGACAATCATTGTAAGCAACTGTTGTTTGTTAGTGATAACTTTGACAATGTACCACTCCCATTGATAACATTGAAGGGTGAATAAAGATCACTTCAGTGACTATACTCTGAGAAATCTTCAGCACCTATTGATAACTTTCAGTCACTATTTATTATTTCTTTTTTTTTATACCACTAAGGTGGCAAACAAGCATACGGCCCGCCAGATGGTAAGCAGTTACCGTAGCCTGTGGACGCTTGCAACACCAGGGGTATCACTCGCGCGTTGCCGACCCTGTAGAAATATCTTCACGCCCTATTTATTTCATTATTACAGACATTCATATCGTCATCAGCCTATAATGTCCCACTGCTGAGCACAGGCCTCCTTTCACAAATGAGGGTGAAAGGGAATGGGCAGATACTCCACCACGCGTGCCCACTGCAGATCGGTGAAGGTAGTCTAGTGGTCAACCTACTGTTGGAGTTTTCAAGCCGCCTAGAAAGCCTCCAACTAGCTTAACGACTATCACAATTAAGTGATAACCGGGGCCAACGGCTTTACGTGCCTTCCGAAGCACGAAAACGCTCGATTTGAAATACCACCCATCACCCATCCAGGTACCGCCCACGACTGTGGTAGCTTAAGTTGCCGAGTGATTAAGAACGGCTTATCATGCTACACCACGAGCGCTTCACCAGGGGTATCACTCGCGCGTTGCCGACCCTGAAGAAATCTCTTCACGCCCCTATTTATTTCATTTGACGGGCCAGCTGGCGCGGTTGGTTAAGACTCTGGTTTAGATTCCACTTATCGCGCCGCAGGTCGTGGGTTCGATTCCCACACAGGACATACATTTGTGTGCATGAACATGTCTGTATGTCCTGAGTCTGTGTGTAATTATGTATATTAAGTATGTATTTACAAACAAAAAGTAGTATATGTATTATATCAGTTATCTGGTTTCCATAGTGCAAGCTCTGCTTAGTTTGGGATCAGATGACCGTGTGTGAGGAATATCCCAGGATATTTATTTATTTATTATTTACAAAATAATGCTCAGATTGATTGCACTAACTGCAAACAAAAGAGTTAAACGAGATCAATGTAATGTTTTTATTAACTTGGTTCGAATTAAGATTCTCTCTTCATTTTATCATATTTAGTTCTATATCACACATACACACATGGCTTTTAGGGTACTCAAAAGGTGTCATGGGCCTCCGCTGTCCGTTCATCCGTCCGTCGGTCCGTCTGTCTGTCAGTGGGAGGTATCTCATGAACCGTGATTAGGTAATAGGTAGACAGTTGTAATTTTCACACAATGTGTATTTCAATTGCCGCTATACAACATATAATAAAATAAAAAAACCTTTAACCGCGTGATGGTAAGCGGTTACCGTAGCCTATAAACGCTTAGATTAGAACAATCGCGCGTTACAAACCCTACAAAATCTAATCCTTATTGTTTCTACTTTATATAGTATTTACTAATGGCTTATTTCAATGGTCAGATATTCTGTGTTTTATTTGAAATAAGACTTATCTGAGTAGGTAATATAATTTAACAACCAAAACCTAATGGTGCGCCTTCGCTGCGCGAACCGAGCTCAAACCGAGCCGCTCTTCGTTCTTTGCTCGCCAAGTCAAGATTGGACGTAGAACGAGCCTACAACACGAGCGCGATGCGAATCCCTGTGTTCGTCAAAAAACCTCAGCAAAATACTGACAATTGGCGGAGCGCAGTCGATCGCAAGCCGAACGCTCCACGTAGCGTTATATTCTCTTTGAACGCTCGTTCGAGGTTCGCAAGTCAGTCTACACTACGCGAATACGTGCTCCACGTGTGCTCAGTTCGCGTAGCATAGAGGCACTTTAATATTTGAAACCAATAAATATTCAATCTATCCTTGATTGGACAATTGTGAATTGATATTTGAAATTTAAAATTGCTCATAATCAGTGTCTCAAGAATTAGTGTATATTTTATTTACAAAAAATATGTAGAAAATACAATCTATATTTACAAAATACAATCTATATTTACAAAATATAGATAGTAATTGCTCATAATTAATTGGGTGGATTACACCTATCACGCCGCAGGTAGTGGGTTCGATTCCCACCCTGCACAGGCATTTGTGTGCATGAATATGTCTGCATGTCCTGAGTCCGGGTGTAATTATGTATATTAATCCTTTGACTGTTTGATGATCCGCGCGGGCGAGTTATCTAGTATTCATATCTCTGCTTAGTTTGGGACCAAAGTCAAGTCAAAGCCATTTATTCAATTTAGGCCCTAGAAGGGCACCTATGAAGGTCAAAGCTACTCAAGCTACCGCCAGTTCGTAAATCAGCCTTCAACAGAGAAGAACAGGCAAGAAACTCAGCAAGGTTACATTTTTTAAATATTTTCTTTGTTTTTTTTTTGATAATCAGACTAAAAAAGTGAAGAGAGTGAAGAATGTGCTCAGAAAAAAATGTGTCCTTATAAATCCACAGGAGCAAAATAAGGATGGTTTCGGTCGTAAGTCATTTAATTTTTTACCCGCATTGATAGATAGAAATGTAACTCAAAACAAGCCTCAATCCAAATACCTCTGTTTACATTAACGATATCGTCAGCTCCTTCCAATCTTTCCTTCGTATATCTATTTTTTCTACTTTTCACTCGTTGTTTATTCTGATTCCCATCCGTTGGCTTATCGGTCAACACAATGGTCCAAAAGGCGCACCAATGTTTGCCACCATACTTATTTTTATCAACTATTTGTTCGTTTGATATAATCTATATAATGTACATTGAAAAAATATTTGATAGTGTTGTCTGGGTTTTTATCGTTGCTTCTTTTTTTATTGTTCGGATGGCTCTATTGAATTATGGTGTATAGGGCGTTGCTGATGTATTATTAATTCACATGAGGAACCAAATAAGTAGTGAAAACCGTCAAAGCCATGCAGCAGTTTTCAAGTTATAAATTCACTTACGCACATAACACAAGAAAATCTTTTTCTAAGTATTCTTTAGATTGGTTTTAAATACAAAGGGAATTTGACTCTATGTGTACTATACAGGATTATTGGTAAAACCACTATACTCTATTTCACATGGCATGAGTCGTCAAGGTCAAGGGTTTTTATATCTAGTGAAATTCTATTTGATTACTCTGAAATAGTATTCAAAATATTTCATGAAACTTAGCTCTATCATAGTATTCCTTTATTATATCGAAATGAACATTGTTTCGTTCGTGGCTCGGCTAGTGCTCGGTTCGCCAAGCATGGACACACCATAATAAAATACCATGTGTCACTGAACTCATGCTATTTGAAGTCTATTATAACAATCTCGCAGGGCTGAATTACTGACATAAATACACAATACATTTTGTTCTATGACTTGTCTAAAGCTGTAGGTACTTCTGTATGCACCTCTGTCTCATTTATATTATGGCACTATATTGAATAATGAAAACTCGCAGGGTATGCGCAAAATCTATGCAATACTAATAGTAATTTACATTACTACCTGTATAAACAAACTAAATATTACCAGAAATATATTATTAAAGTCAATCTCTCGCATGACTCATGAAATTTTTGAGAAAGTTCTTTGAGTACATTGAATTATTACATAATTCAATGTTTGAGTAATATCTATAAAAATCAGCTGGCAGAAATCAAGAAAAGTACGTTAGTGCATACCATACCTTTCATGGCTGCTACCTGAAAATTAGTCCAATGGACAAGTTATCTGAAATTCATACGTTTGAAGTACGTACTAACACTACTCAATTCTATACATTTTGTCCGATAGAAAATAAGTAATGCCTGGGATATCGGTCTATACCAAAAATGTCATTGAACCATTAACCTACTTATTACTAAAGATGATTTAAGTTGAGTCTTTTCCCCAGCCCTTTTTTAACCAACTTCAAAAAAAGGAGGAGGTTCTCAATTTGTTTTTTTTTTTCTTGTTTTTGACCTCATATTTCCGTCATTTATCAACCGATTTGGAAAATTCTTTTTTGTCTGGAAGGGTACACTTCCCGTTTGGTCCCATTGTCATCAGATCAGGATTTGATTACTTCTTAGTGGTCTAAGTCGGTTTAAGTTTTTTGTAAAACAGTCGAATTATGTTTTATGAATTTAGAGAGTGACGGATATATTTAAAACCTGGGATTTACTAGACTTGACTTAAACCCTCTTTTGTAATAAAGGCGAGTTTTTTACCTCAATGAAACATCCGCACAAGCAATATTAGTTGGACAACACTAAAAAAATAACCAAATTATTTATTGACTCATAAGTTTCAATATCGACACACCGACGAACCAAGGCTTATGGTTCATATCAAGAATCATATCGATATTTACCGAATTCGATTAACTCCATACAAAAATACGCCAAAAATGTCCGATAAAAAATAAGAGATATGTTTTTTACGTAAGACGATATATTGTGTTATTTTTCCTTAGAGTTATCGTGTTTGTTTATACAGCAAATAAAGTAATGAAGGAATTGATAGTGCGCCGGTCGACGACCTCCCATTTTTTGTGTGTTTCTGAGATATGGACTTCACAATCAATGGTGACAATGTTATACTGTGTTGAATTATGAATGGGCTATCGATGTACCTTAATGTATATTTTGATAGAATATTTCATTTTATTTCCATTTTAAATAAAAAAAATATTTTTATTTTGTGTGCGGTCTAAAAGGGGTTTTCTTCCGTGGACGCTCGGACTGTGGAATGAGCTCCCCGCCGTGGTTTTCCCAATGGAGTACAGCATGGGGTTCTTCAAAAAGGGTCTGAAGAGATTTCTTCAGGGTCGGCAACTCGCAAGTGATACCCCTGGTGTTGCAAGCGTCCATAGGCTACGGTAACTGCTTACCATCAGGCGGGCCGTATGCTTGTTTGCCACCTTAGTTGTAAAAAATAAAAAAAAAACTTTATGTAGTTGGTATCTCTATCGTAGATTGATAACGTAAAAAACTGTAATTTTATATTTGTGAAGTGAGAAACAAAGTAGGATAGAGGAGTAATCATCGCTTTGTAATCGGCAAAATAAAACTTTTATCTGCTAAATTTACAAACACTAACATATTGTTACCACGCACACGTTCAAATCTTTAGAGACATAGACCATGACTCCATGTACTTTTTCGGAAGGCTATGCCCACTATGGCCGATCCATAGATACGAAAAAGGTTTCTTCATCCGAGGTGAGAACCTATTTCATTTATACATAATTTAGATTTATCAGATATTTAGTCCAAAAATTCAAACATTTTATTATGGTACGTCCATGCTACGCGAAGCGAGCACGAGCCGAGCCACGAACGAACAGGATTCGTTCGTTGCTCGCGATTTCAAGCATGGAGGTACTTAACGAGCCTACAATGAGCGCGATGCGAATCCCTGCGTTCGTGAAATAACTGACAATCGGGCGGAGCGCCGTCGAGCACGCTACGAATGCTCGTTCGAGGCTCGCAAGTCTGTCCACGCTACGCGAATCATGCTTGCAGTGTGCTCGTTCGTGGCTCGGCTCGTGCTCGGTTCGCTAAGCATGGACGCACCATTAGATCTTTTGGGAATTAGAGTTAGAAAATTCAAAGGTCAAATTAAAATAAACACACCATCACATTTAGATGGTTTTTATAGTGATTAAATGGCTTAAAAAACCCTATAACTGGTCAAAACAAAGCGGCGAACAGTACGCATTGAAAACCTTCGAACTATCATCCCCCGGTCCACTCGAATAATTACAATCGACTCGCTGACAATCGCGCGATTCTATCACAAAGCTCGCATAATCGGACGCCATGTCGAATGCTGTCACAACACTATACGTCACAAAATCTCACGTTACACATTTGAATTCAGACTTTATGTTTCAATGTATAAAGTTCACATTTCTATGATTTTTCCACAGACATAGTGATGGGGCAGCGAATGATACCCGATTGTGTGAGGGACAATGCAATAATCCGCGTATTGTTGAATCGACATTGTTGTTTTAAGGGTGGTCGGGCGTTCGCGACAATTGCACGCTTTATTGCATAAATAATAATGTTATATCGCCCAGCGGCGTTTCATTGTAGCATTTTGTTGCTAAAACTTAGTATTGTGGGGTGAATTGAGTTATTTTTAGTTCGATGTTGATATACTTCCCTGTATGCCGTAAATATGCACTTGAAATTACTGTTGTCTATTTTAAATAGGCATTGTTTACCTGTTGTTGCCCATGCTACGCGAATCGAGCACGAGCCGAGCCACGAACGAACCTACAACGAGCCTACAACGAGCACGATGCGAATCCCTTTGTTCTTGAAAAAACTGACAATCGCGCTCGTTCGGAGCTCGCGAGCCCGTCCACGCTACGCGAATCGTGCTCGTTCGTGGCTCGGCTCGTGCTCGGTTCGCCAAGCATGGACGCACCATTAAACTTTTAAAAAAGAAGCTCCATCGCCATAAGATATATGTTCCCCTGTTGGTAATTTCCATAAGCATTCCGTGATCAATTACCATCAGATGGACCGTCTGCCAGTATATCAGTCTTCTGACGCAAAAAATACATAGTTATTTAATTCCAATCTTTATTACAGAGCACTCCACATGAAAGAGCATCCCGACTACAAATACCGTCCGCGACGGAAACCAAAAGCTCTTGTCAAGAAGGAGCCGAAATTCGGTTTCGGTATCAGCGGCCTGATGGCTCCAGTGCCTCGGCTCATGGCTCCGTCAGTGCCTCATCATGTGCCGCACCTGCCCATGCCGCACCATCTGTTACAAGATAAGCCAGACCTGAGCCGTGCGCTGTTCCCACCGTTGCCCTACCCGTTCTACCCCTTTGCGAAGTTGCCGTCAGATGATGGAAAGCTTGCGGCGGAATTGGCGCATTTGCAGGTAATCTAAAGCAGTTTTGAATGGTAATGGTGAGATGATGTAAACGTTAATCTTCTTGGATTATTGTTTTGAAGTAAAAAGCGCAGGCTCTCCTCAAAACCAGAGTATTTTTTATCTAATAGGTAGCTTAAGAGCAGTCAATCCACCATACTTTTCATACAAAAGCTCTGTACTGATGATAACGCTATCATCAGTACAGAGCTTTTGTAAACATTGTTAAACATTTTTCGTTAGATGTTTTAAACAAATTGGTATCTTGTGCACTATATCTAGCCGTGTATCTGGGCAAAAATAAAAAAAGTGTGTAACAAATTCAGTAAAAGCCTCCGAAAATCAGCGTTTTTGCACAAATTATACCTGAACTTTGGCTATATCGAATGTACCTATAAATTGAAAAAGTAAAAAAACGTCTAGATACCAGGCTTGCAAATGTATTGGAAATTCTAAATAACTAACTTTTTCAAAAACTTGTAAGATTTTTTCACAAGATGTATACTCCTGGAACAAGTTTTATGATATGCGAAATCATGAATGACGACCTAGCGAAGCGGCCGCGATTGATCAGCGGAATTTACCGACTGATAACCGACGGCTCTGATACTGTCTCTCTTTTTTCGCAGTCAAACATTACGTTGGATGAAAGTACAAGCTTGTAGGCTATACTTGCGTTGATGTTGCGTTGGCCATGAAGGGCCCCCTTAATCCAGTTGGTTTAAAATTTAGGTCCCGACGATGTGTTTTACTTTAGTCCCAGAAGTAAATATGATAAGCTGACTATAAGTTAAGATATTCACCCGCTGCTATTAACCTGCTTCTTAAAATTTTTTTTTGGCTCGATGAGTGTACAATTTCAAGGTCAAAGGGAAGAAAGGCATGGAAAATGATTACTTTCTCCCACAGAACTGTAGTTTCAAGTCTGCCACTTGTAGGTACAAAATTGCACGCGCTCTTTTTTTTATTTAAAATTGTGTGGTGTATTTAAATTAAGCCAATTAAAGTTTGTCCTACAAGATGTAATCATAAACTAGTGAAACCTCAACAATAGATGCTTAATTAAAAGAATGTCTTATATCATAGATGCAGGATATAAATTCAATTGATTCAATCTCAACTCTAAAACAAAATAGCACAGAAGGAAAACATTCCAATATAAGACTGCCTACGACATTGCAGAGTATTGACCGTCTCTCTCCCCGCAGGCTCTATACGGCGGCGCTCTCTACAGCTCAGCGCTATACAGCAGCGCTTTATCCCCATGCGGGTGTCCACCGCGACGAACGCCATCCCCACCAGCGGACGTCAAGCGACCAGTAGCCTACGTCCTCATGAAGAGCGACGAGGAACCTCCACAGCATGTTATATGAAGGCCAGTGCCGCTCCCGGCGCGGGCCTGGCCGCCGCATTGGGAGCGACCCTCCACCTCCATGCAGGATCGGGCGACCAGCTCGCCCGATAGTGTTTAGAGGTGTTTTGAAAGACTGAATGTACTATTTGTGAGTGTGGTGTTCTCGAGGATGGGAAAAGTTAAGATGGGACTGATATTTCAGTTGTTTGTTGAACATTGAGTAGGTGTGTTTTGTATGGAGCTACGGCTTTATTTAATTCAATAGTAATTTCTATGTTCGAGGATTGTGTTTTGTTTTTTTTTTTACATTAAACTATTGTTCCATATATTTTGGTGCTTCAAAAACAAGCAAATAAAGGACAGTTAAAAAATTATGTGCAATGAAAGTTATCGCTAGGGCAATACTAAAATTTGAAACCTTATAACTGTTTAATAAGGTCTAATTTGAAAAATGCCAGCCATATTTAGCATAATTAGTTAGTTTTCCGAGGTCCAGCTCGACATTTGAATAGATAACATATCATAAATAGAATTAAAAGTAGGTTTTAGTTAGGAAAATTTACGTCAATTTTATATCAATACCTTGACTACATTGATTGTCTGACGTTATAGAATTAGCCCGTACTGTACCGCACACAAACCCTAGTGGATCCCCAAGGATAATGTTGTATATATTTTACCCCCCCCCCTCCCCGTTGTATAGGAACTTAAGAGACTGTCGATCTGTAAAATTCAGATCTTTCAATGTAGTTCAATCCCATTCAGTAATGCCCGGTTTCAATAACTTACGGACCGTTATCGGTTAAGATTTATTAAGAAGATAAATTAAGACTCTTATATCTTTACTAATAATTAAGCAAATACCTCAAAGCTTTGCATAGCAGACTCTATCATATAGAAGTAGCTATCACAGGTAAAATTAGCTTACGAAATGATCTATATGCCCAGTTTGGCAATAAAAAATCCTACCATTGGTAAGCAAAACGATTCGTTTTTGTTTATTGAAACCGGGAAATATAAAGTCACTGACATTTTCATTAACAGTTGTTTATTTTATTAATAACACCACCACTGCTTGTATGTGACACATATCGTATTGTAAATAAATATTAAATAAGTTGTAAATAATCTTCTATTCACGAAATGTTATTTTTTAAACAATTATCAAACTAAAATTATATATCGGGTGTTTAGTAATAATTTTTTGTGTAATATTGGTTATTAAACTCGAGTTTATTGTAATTTGCCTAATTTTTTTGTTAGTTTTTAGCATTATCATGTCGCTTCCAATATAATTTGTTACACACTTGTTATTTTAAGTTTTGTTATATCTAAGCACTAAGTTAATTTCGATTGAACTTTAACGAGAGCTCATTATGACAATGATGATAATTTTAAAGTATCTATAAGTTATATTTTTCTTTTAAATCAGATTAAAATGTCGCTTAAAATTCAAATATTTATTTCGAGAGTAAGTGAAAATTTGGTTAATTTGTTGCCACGTCTAAAAAACATGGTAACAACGGTATTCAATCTATAATAAATATTCTAAATTCTAAATTTCATCCACTTCTCTATTGTATCGTGGAATCGTCTGTTTGTAAAGATATTATCAGAAACAAAAAAAATACAGATTCGTAAATTCAGATATTTTTTCCCCTAATCTTATACAATAACGTTGTTTTTTTTTTTTTTTTTCCCTGATTATGTAATATTTTCAAATCCCACCAAAACTAAACTAGTAAATACTTTCAATAGTTTGTAAGACTGTTTGTTCGAATATTATTGTTAAAGAATTGTGTTTATTGTTGCTATTTAAGTTTATTGTTTCCCCTAAGGTTTAGTTGTAACATTATAATGTTCAAAATAAATATCGTATCGTTTATGTTTTACTTTTCAGTCGATGATATAAATATTAATGAAAATAAATACTATAACAATCATTGCAGATTTTTCTTATTTATTCACCCTTAGAACGAAACGTCACTCATTTTGTTAGAGAATTTTCGCTTTAAAAGCCTGTAGTATAAGATTCTATCTGCTTATTGGATATAAGCTAGGGCCAAACCTATACCCCCTTATTACAAAACATGGTTTAAAGCAAAGCCAGGTTTTACTGTCATTTGGTCACTTTCTAACATCATATAATAAAAAGGGACGAGGCTATTTTAAAACCTGGTTTTCCTTTAAACCATGTTTTGTAATAAGGTGCACAGGGTTATGTACTTATAAAAATAACACTATATATCGCGTGATATTATAAAATAATTAATACTTAATTAGAAGAAAAAAAATATGCTTAGGTAATATTAATCAGTCAATTTTGCAGTTTTAAAGGTATATTAAAAAAAAAACATTTTAACAACAAAGTGGTTTAAACTATAATTTTAAAGATTAAAAATAAAGCTGTAAAGGTGTAGCTTTATGTAAGCCTCTAAATAGGTGCAATTATGGTTCCCACGCTTTGGTGTGTTTGGTTTTAAGTGTGTATTTGTACAAGTAGTACAATTTCTTTTGTTTCGAGTCCAAAAAAAACAAATCAATCAATAATCTAATTTAAATTTCCATTTCTTTCATATTTCGTAATGAGTACCAATAACATACCGATACATTTTTTTATATTAAGTTCATCCGTGAATTTTGCTAGACTTTAGTTGCCTTAAATAAATACAAATTAAGACTTGACTGACTGACTGACTGATATATCAACGCACGACCTAAACCACTTGTCCCAGAGACATGAAATTTAAAGGGTATTTTTGTGAAGAGTAGGTAGCCACAAAGAGAAGGTTTTTCGAAATTCCACCCCTAAGCGGGTAAAATAGGAGATGAAAGTTTGTATGAAAGTCCGTCAGTTTCGAAGTTAGGATCTTCAAATTTTGTGTTTAGGCTGAAGATTGAAAATTAATTTAGACGTGTCTCAGCGTTTTTAATAATTCCACCCTCGAAGTGGGATGAAGTTGTTTTGTTTTGTTGTTGTAGAAAAATATGTTATTTGTTTCCTATAGGTCACGCGGGTGAAGCCGCGAGCAGAAGCTAGTATTTAATATAAAGAATAATAAAAAACATCGCAGAAGCGGACATGTGTTCGCGCACCCCGCGATCTCTGGAGGGCCACTCGAGAAGTCAACGGAGCGGTGGCTTCTTTAAAAACAGAGGGGGCGGAATTTAATCGGGAACACACTCAATTATCAGCGAATAAACACTTCAGCGCCAACAATAAGGGGGCGCACATGTTGGCTGTGAAACAGAAGCAGAATCGTGAAATGTTCGATGAATACTTAGTACTTGTTTATGTTGTTGTGCAGGTTATTTGCAATAGATCTTTCTAAACATCCTGTAGCTATAAATATTTATAGGTTTTCAGAAAATACCATTTTTATTGTTGATTATTTTGAAAAAAAAGTCAAACCTAATCAGATTGTCCAAAAAAATTTTAAGAAATGTAACCTTGCCGAGTTTCTTGCCGGATTCTTCTCAGTTGAAGGCTGAGTTCCGAGCCGGTGGTAACTTCAGTAAATGTGACCTTCTATGTGCCCTTCTGGGGCCTAAATTGAATTAATGGACTTCATTTGACTTTGACTTTGACCATACCTAAGATTTTTCTGATATTTCTTTTAACTTTCCATAAACATAATTTCTTGTCTTCAGGACCTGGTAGGTATTCTATGTTTAGTTTTTAGTTCTAGATAACCCACACAAAGAACTTGTAGTTTACGGAAATAAATCAGACTATACAAAAATAAAGTAAAACAGACTCTAACGCCATGACAACGTAAAAGTATTTTTTTGCTTTCAATTTTTTTTCTTTAAGTGCGTTTATCGTAAGAAATTTAAAAAGATCAACCTCGGTTTAAACATTATTTCCCAGTATTGATTAAACAATAAAAATATATAATTTCACTTATCAAACAATAAAAAATATATTCAGCCTCCAATAAAAAGACAATAATGACAGTTTATGTATGAAATCTTCCGTTTAGTGCGATTAAAGGAGCTATGACGGAGCGGCGGGGGTCCGATACACCCCGGGGCTGCGACGACGATGTAGAGTCACCATTCATTACTTATAAATAGGGATTAAGTCGGACAGTGACTTTGGTAGTTAGTAAAAAAACATATAAATAAACATAGTGAAAAATCTATTTTTTTAATTTCATTATATAGCAAGAAGATAATAGATTCATCCTTCCCTGACTAATTCGAGTCGATCGACAAACCATTCCTTTTTTCAGTATTTGTATAGTATGGACTTGCGTTTTGCCACAAACCCGTCCATATATGACGATGACAAGACCGAAGATAGAACATACTTGCCAAGAAAAACCTTATTCACTCTGTGATTAAAATTCATATTCATTTATTAGAAGTACATTTCACACCAAATACATTAGGTACTCAAATTGATACTTTTTTAAACACAAATCAATCATTGAAACCTTGTTCGATTGATTAATAAATTCCTACATAATGCAAAGTGATGGTTACCCTTACTGAACCCCCCACAAATAAACACCCTTTAGCTACTAATTGCGGAGGTGGCGTCGATGGAGCTCTATTACAGACACCGTGACACCATAAATCTAAAGATTTACCACTGATCGCGGTTTATGTCACGTTTGTATCTCTTAACGACTGTTTGCGGATTTTTTTAGTGTGTGCATTTAATTTGGTTATTTTATGTTGAGATTAAAATTGATTCCCTAGGCTGATATGATGATGATGACATAATTTCTATACATAAAAAAAAACATAATCTTTTTAATTCAAACTCTTTTCATTAGATTGCAGTTAGATACATAACCGATCCGTGTATGAAAAATCTGCCAAGATATTATTGACTAATACTTTGTTTATTGGGTTGTGAAGTAAATAAAATTAATAGGCCCATACAATCTCGTAGCAAGTTCACAGCTATTTCGTAGCAAATAAAACCTTCAACTTCTTTCCCTTCGTGTAAATCTGTCAGTAATACCGATTACTAACTAAAAACTTAACTTAACTTACATAAGCTCCCCCTTATTGTAAAATAAGGTTTAATTCAAGTCTAGTAAAACTCAGGTTTTAAATATATCCATCAATTCCTAACATCATATACCAAAAGGGCCTAGGGCTGTTTCAAGACCTGAGTTTTTGTAAGACTTGACTTGAACCTTCTTTTGGAATGGGTTTTATATTAAAGGTTTATATTTATAGAACCTTATAGTACGTCCATGCTTGGCCAACCGAGCACAAGCCGTGACACGAACGAGCACACTGCGAGCACCATTCGCGTAGCGTGGACGGGCTTGCGAGCCTCAAACGAGCGCAATTGTCGGATTTTTCACGAACAAAGGGATTCGCATCGTGCTCGTTGTAGGTTCGTTCGGCTCGTGTTCGATTCGCGTAGCATGGACGCACCATGAAATAAATACTCTGTAAAAAGAGTTCCTTCCGTAAAAATGATGTCGCAGACTGGCATCATAACAAATTTACTTTTTAACACAGTTAAGCGCCCAGATTAAAAAATAAAATAGTAAAAGTGCGCAAACTCGCTGACGGTCGCCGGCCATAATTGCAATGCCCATGCCCTCACGGCCACAGACAGATAGATTGAAAAATAGGAAGCCAAATATAGTAACATAGTGTACTGCTGAAAGTCTTTATATTACTTAAAATATCGGAGGAGTAATAGAGGTAACCTAACAGGTCACGCACGTATGAATATCAGATCTATACTCAAGCTTTGAAAAAAGGCTTTTAAGTAAGAAATATCGGGAACAAACTAAATCGTTTCGTAAAAACAAAGAAAATCGT
This sequence comes from Achlya flavicornis, assembly GCA_947623365.1. Lineage (NCBI taxonomy): Eukaryota > Metazoa > Arthropoda > Insecta > Lepidoptera > Drepanidae > Achlya > Achlya flavicornis. Next base: position 1,587,864 of record OX392468.1, on the reverse strand, counting down.
CAAGGTTATTTTTTGAGTAAAATTATAAAGGCTTACCTAGCTAAGATGGTATCTTGTTTTATCTGACTTATTATTGTGTCATTTCTTTTTTTTTAAAGTTTCTATTCTTTTTTGGTTTTATATATTTTTTTGTTTTGTGCTATTATAAAGTTAAAATGCGTATATGTATACCGAGCGCCTCTTTCGCCAACAAACTGTGTTGTGCAGTTTGGCGAAACTGTATAATTTATAATAGAATTTATGACTTTTTGGCGGGAACTTGCAGAGTGACGTAGCATTTTCATTTTTATTTTCATAAATTTGTGTAATTTGAGTTTTATTGTGTATTTTTGGTGGTATTTTACCCAATAAAGATAATCGATGTGCACCAGTGAAGTGAAATGAAATGAATTATGTGTATCGTGACTTTTCAAGTTGTCTCAAAATTTCCGTGTAGAGTTTTACTACAATGACCACCATTGTAGTAAAACATGACTTTAATGGACGGTGACTGACTGAGGACTATAATGTGAAGTGATTTATTGTGACTGGAAACTATAATATAACTCGACACTGGCAGAAATGAGCCCTAATTTGGGCTTGGTTGCCAAAATTAAAAAGAAGAAGAAGAATAGAATTTATAAAAAGTTCAAAAAAAAAAAAAAAAAAAAAAAAAAAAAAAAAAAACACAATTTGAATGGAATAATTTTTTTAAAAGGAATCAATTTGTACAGAGGCCTCTGGAGACCAGCGAGCGAGGATTTTTCTACCGCCACGTGACCCTGCCGATCGACAGCAACGGCAGTCTCGAGTTTTTTTTAAATATAGACTGTATTACAAATTATCGTTTATTTTGATGGTCAACAAACCATTTATTTTAACAGAACCTAAACAATACATACCTACTAGAAACACACAAATCACAAAAACACGTCAAAATGACTACACGACATGAACCATCCCTGACTATCGCTTCCATTTACACATATCACAGACTAAACAAATGCAAATTCCCAACAAGACATATGGGCGGGCAGAGGCCCATATACCTACATATCAACCGCTGCACAGGGTGCGTCAATGAGTGCCATTTACTCAGCGCGATCGCACCCTGTGAACGGCAATTTCTATCGCTTACCCGAACATTGGTACTATTCAGAGGAAATTGGGGTAAAATGACCAATGAAAGGATTATACGATTCATAGTTCTATATTGTTTGGTATTATGAAGCTGCGGGGCTACCACATAAGTCAATATTAATGAACTTCATTAGAATGGTCTTCCTTTTTCTACAATTTTATCTTCACATGTGGAATCTTCGAACGTAATTTTCATCGACTTTAAAATGTCAGAATAGGTATAATAATTTGGTACCATCGTTAATACTTTTTAGTACAGGACTTTTGAGAAGCGCTCGTGGTGTAGCATGATTAGCCGTTCTTATTCGATCGGCAAAGTTAAGCCGTGCGTCTGCCGTGGTCGGTACCTGGATGGGTGACCGCCTAGGGGTATTTCAAATCGAGTGTTTCCGTGCTTCGGAAGGCACGTAAAGCCGTCTGTCTCGGTTATCACTTAATTGTGGTAGTCGTTAAGCTAGTTGGATGCCTCCTAGGCGGCTTGAAAAATTCCAACAGTAGGTTGACCACTAGCCTACCTCCACCAACCCGCGGTGGGTACGCGTGGTGGAGTATCGCCCAGTCCTTTTCACCCTCATTTGTGAAAGGAGGCCTGTGCTCAGTAGTGGGACATTATAGGCTGATGATGATGATGATGACAGGGCTTATTAAATTGTGTTTAATTTTAGATAATTATATGAAAGAAGTGAATATCAAACTTTTCCTTCACCGAAAACTCAAGCTCATTGTAGGATTCGAACCCGGGACCTTCGTCTCGGCATCCGAAAACCACTGAGCTATCATCGCCTCAGTAACTTTTTATTTTCACATTGCTAACTAAACTTAACGTTACATTGGTCCTAAGTACACCAAAGTATAGAAAATCAAAAAGTAAGTCTGTGATTTGATCCTGAACCCTTTCATTCAGATTCCGGACCACAGCCGGCCGCTCGGGGCGTCACAAACAAATAACCCGACAAAGTGACTACAGAAATCGCTATGATTGAAAGCTGGCGGCCATTACGTGTCGTAATGGAAATTGATAGCAACTATATAAATTAAAGTTATTTTAAAGCTATGATTACATTGACTTTCGAATTACTCGTATGAATTAACAATACAACTTACTTAATTAGGTACCCATTAATAAAAATTAATGTTTTTCTGTCCCTCAGTCAATCAAAAGCGATCACGTTAATAAAATTCAATAATCGGTTAAGAAACAAAATTGGTAACTAACAAAAAAAACATGTTTTTAACCGACTTCAAGACTTCAAAAAAGGAGGAGGTTCTCAATTCGGTTGTAATTTTTAATTTTTTTTTTATGTTTGTTACCTCATAACTCCGTCATTTATTAACCGATTTGGAAAATTATTTTTTTGTCTGGAATGTTATGTTTTTCCCGTTTGGTCCCATTGTCATCAGATCAGGATTTGATTACTTCTTAGTGTACTTTGAAGTCAATTTAAGTTTTTTTTTTGTAAAACAGTCCAATTATACAATTACTGCAGGTCGAGGAGCAAAGCCAGTATTACTTGCCATCACATTCAATATACATGATCACACGTAATAAGCGAGCAGGCTAACAAATGCGGGTCACGCGCGGGAGTCGGACGACACAAAGGCGTCAAATTTGCACGTCGCACGTCCGTTTACGCGACATCTCGCATTCATTGCATTCACACTGGTGTATACGAAAAATTGCCATTATGCCTCCCCCGGGCCCCCGCCGCCATGACACCCCGCGCTGTGATACTCGCTACATTGTTGCCTTTATCAGTTTTTGTTAGGTTGTTTTCAATGTTTTAACATTAATCGATCACTCGTTAGCGGTTGAAAACTAAGATTATGATTAATGGCCGATTTCAATAATTTACGGACCGTTAACGTTTAAAATTAAGACTCTTATATCTTTACTAATAATGAAGCAAAGACCTCAAAGCTTTGCATAGCAGACCCTCCCATATGGAAGTAGCTATCACAGGTAAAATTAGCTTGAGAAATTATCTATATGCACAGTTTTGCAATAAGAAACCTACCATTGGTAAGCAAAACGATTCCTTTTTGTTTATTGAAACCGGGCATAAATCGCCTTGCGGTGATGTTTAATCATCTCTTGATGATTATTTGTTTATTGAATAGGAAAGTGTCGCTTCTTCGTTCTTGGAATAGTAAAAGAGTGTTTATCATTTCTGGCTTCTGAGTATCCTAAAATACCTTCAAAGACTTACAACTCACATCAGTTGTAAGTCCCGGATTAAGTGGTCGGTCAAATGTATGTAAGCATGTTTTAAATCATTAATTAAATTAATTTTGTGACTATTATAAATATATTTAGATAATAATTAAAAATCAAACCACCTCTACATCTTCATATCCATACAAATAAAAACTTTCACATTTATAACAATACTAGCTTACCCCCGTGGTTTCTCCCGCATTCCCTGGATAAAAAGCCTTTGTCCTTCTCCATACCATAGGCTATCTACATGCCTTTCATGATGATCCGTCCAACAAACAAACTCACTTTCGCATTTATCATATTAGTTAGGATAACATTATGCAAATAGTCAAATTACATGATACCTAAAAAATATTCAATACAAAAACCCCAAAAGTTAGGATTGCACCGCTGATAACTTTTATTTGCTCTTACGTCTACAATAATCTTTAGAAAGGAAGCGGTTGACGATCCGATACGATACTGTCACACAAAGAAGCTTATTTCCGCTCCAAGTCTGCCTATAAAACCCCATAATACCTCCTCTTGTGTGCAACAAAACGCCACGCTAATTTCAACCATATTGCATTGTAATAAACGGTAGACACAAAAGGAACGAGCGGTAAAGTATTGCTTGTCTAGGTGTATATCGTAGTGAAAATAAAAACTGAACAAATATCACGATAAGGTTTTGTTAGGGCGCGAGGTCGACAGTCAATGACAGAGTGTGAATGGCTATTTGTTTTAGGAGTCAAAAGATTTAGGGTCAAATTATGCCTACAAGGAAAATGCTTCAGAGAGGACAATGGATATTAATAGGGAGGCAGCCTAGCTGTGGCAACTAGAGTAGTAGCGACACGTAGCAGTATTAACGTTTGAGAACTGAAAAAGTATTAAATAAGGGATTATTTCTATTGTTACATCGGACTTGTGGAAACTATTAGAACAAGAAATTACAACCTGGAAATTTAAAAAATAAATTAAAAACTTCTCAACTTGGTATTACAAAAAAACCTAAACAATACCACATAATAAATAATAGACAATACTAGATAGTATTCAATACCTACTGGCGCCTCTACATCAAAAATCATTGACAAACGGAAGAGTGCCGGCAAAAACCGACGTCGGGCGATAACACCAGACAATGGCAGCTAGTGTCGACGACAATGCTTCGTTTGTGACGATTCTTCGCATAATAGCGGGGTGCAAAACGCTTGGTAATTCGATAAAGGCTTCTTTTATTATGAATTGTGGGCGTGTAATTGAGTTACTGCCTACTCAGTGTTTTGTACCTTCTGTTTTCCATGTTTACTCTTAGGTTTTTGTACAGTTTTGTGGTAGTTTTAATTCGCTTAAAGCGTCAATAGAGTGATTGGTCTGCATTTATTTGTCTATTATACGAATAGCCAAACTTTTCATAATAATTAAGTAACTACCCGTGCGCGATAGGTTGAGACTTGGCGCTGTGACATTAAAGTTGCGTGCTAGTATGCAACTTTAATGTCACAGCGTGTAGCGGAATTATTGCTTCATGCTGTAAGTATAATACGAGCGCCACCAGAGAAGTGCAGGGGAAGCAGGCGAGGGAGTCGGAGAGATGACCTAAAATCACAGCTGATTCCTATTACTCTTCCTAATTACCTATAACTGCGTGTGTAAACTTAGGTACTTAAGTTTACTACTCAATGAACCTTGGCACATTAGTAAATTAAACCCTGCAATAACATATAGTACTCTTTATTTCTGAAAAAACATACGATACTTCAAGAACACGGATCACACCACCGGTGGTAGCTAGTATTTGATATCTCTGTCATACAAAGAGTTCCAACACAAAATGACTTAAGGAACTGATATCTAATTTCCATGGTATTGTGTCCGATACAAAATCGATATAAACTGTGTATTGTACGGTGGCTTTGAGAGCGCCTAAGCGTTTCCGCGCGGGAGCGCACAAGCGCTGCGATTAAGCGCGCACAAAAACGCACAAAGAGCTCATAAGCATATATGGGAACCTAATCGGATGAACGTATAAAAGTCGCGCGTCCATACTCTCATTGTATATGCTATTGCTAAACCAAGATGTATATATTGCTGGATACACCAGTAAGTTTTATGAATTTTAAACAGTCATACTGTTATAAGGAATCTTACGGTGCGACCATGCTACGCTAACCGAGCCTCTTTTCGTTCTTTGCTCGCGATGTCAAGTGTGGACGTACAACGAGGCTACAACATGAGCGCGTTGCGAAACCCTGTGTTCGTAAAAAAAACTGACAATCGGCGGAGCGCAGTCGAGCGCGAGCCGAAAGCACAGATTACTAGTTATGCAGAAAGCTCGTTCGAGGCTGGCAAGTCCGTCCACCATACGCGAATCCGTGCTCCACGTGTGCTCGGCTCGTGCTCGGTTCGCGTACCATGGACGCACCATGAGAGCTTTATGTATCTTCTAATGTTGAATGTTAATGTTTGTTAATGTTTGTTAAACCCCGCATATTGATAATATTCCGCATCTTTTTAGGGTTCCGTAGCCAAATGGCAAAAAACGGAACCCTTATAGATTCGTCATGTCTGTCTGTCTGTCCGTGTATGTCACAGCCATTTATTTCCGAAACTATAAGAACTATAATGTTGAAACTTGGTAAGTAGATGTATTCTGTGAACCGCATTAAGATTTTTACACAAAAATAGAAAAAAAACAATAAATTTTGGGGGTTCCCCATACTTAGAACGGAAACTCAAATTTTTTTTTTCATCAAACCCATAAGTGTGGGGTGTCTATGGATAGGTCTTCAAAAATGATATTGAGGTTTCTAATATAATTTTTTTCTAAACTGAATAGTTTGCGCGAGAGACACTTCCAAAGTGGTAAAATGTGTGTCCCCCCCCCTGTAACTTCTACAATAAGAGAATGATAAATCTATAAAAAATATATGATGTACATTACGGTGCAAACTTCCACCGAAAATTGGTTTGAACGAGATCTAGTAAGTAGTTTTTTTTTAATAGGTCATAAATTGAAATTAATATCAAATACTCAGGTCTATACTACCATTTACTTATATACCTACAGGTTTGTACGGAACCCTCGGTGCGCGAGTCTGACTCGCACTTGGCCGGTTTTTTCTAAACTGAATAGTTTGCGCGAGAGACACTTCGAAAGTGGTAAAATGTGTGTCCCCCCCCCCTGTAACTTCTAAAATAAGAGAATGATAAATCTATAAAAAATATATGATGTACATTACGGTGCAAACTTCCACCGAAAATTGGTTTGAACGAGATCTAGTTAGTAGTTTTTTTTTAATACGTCATAAATCGAAATTAATATCAAATACTCAGATCTATACTACCATTTACTTATATACACACAGGTTTGTACGGAACCCTCGGTGCGCGAGTCTGACTCGCACTTGGCCGGTTTTTTCTGTACTACGACCTGTCCTGCCTGTGTGATCCTTTTGGATTTGTATCATAATCATTTTAGATGCAGAAATGAACACACATAAAGAAAACTCTATCGATTATTTTGTCCTTCAAGAGTTAGAGATATAACAGGAAAGTAAGTCTTCTTAAAAAACTGTAGAGTGACTCATAGACAACGCACGTAATCAGTGGGTCTTGAGATAACCCTTGAGTAGGGCAGTGGTGCACTATGAATGGATTCCTCGAATTTCCCTTAGGATCTGTCTATAAATATTACTAGGCATGTTTTATCAACACCATCTTAGTGGTGTTAAAAATATTGAAGAGAATGTCACATCCAGCAAACAATCTCGTTTGAATACAACACAACAGTGGCGCCACAAAGTGACCAACACACGCCGCAATGGACACGAATGGACGATTCTGTCTGAATAAAAAAGGTATCAGATCAGACCCAGTTGGGACGCAACTTGGCTTTTACAGGCTTTAGGTGGTTTAGCGTGAGCGTGAATGGCGAGCTCATTGTCGAGACAGATGTTCCCTTTCTTATAAATCGTTGGGTACTTGAAGGTAGAGGAATTCGGCTTTTTTATTAAGTTCTTGCTGAAGCTAGGATGAATTGTTAACTAAAGGATTTTGGGTACCCTACATTGTATTCAATTGTATACATGGATTCAATTTATTCCCAAGGAGAGTACTTATGAAGATCAAGCCTCTGAAGTTACCACCGGTTCGGAAGTCGGCCTTCAACTGAGAAGAACCCGGCAAGAATCCCAGCAAGGTAACATTTTTCTGAAATTGACTATATTTGCTTTTTTCCCAAAAGTTTTACAACTTAAAAATAAGCAATATACGTAAGTAAATCAATTTACCCTTGAAAATTTGAACTGGACGAATTAGGGTATTATTTAGGTTAAACTATTGTTGACAGACTTCTTCAGTTTGGGCTGATAGTCTCATACTGATGATGATGATGATGATACGAGGTGGTACCCGGGAGTGATGCATAGAACTCTAGCTCTATTTACCGTTGACAAGCTTTATAAAAATCGCAAAATTAGCTAATGTATCTTCGAGTTCCTTAAACTGACCTACCAAGTTTCGATTTTAAAATCGGCAGGATGTTATAGGCGTGAAAACTAACAAACATATGGACTTACCATTTCTTTTACACTCTTTAAATGATAATTCTTTCTTTTTTAAATAAAACAACATAATCTTCCCAACCTTCGACCGAACAAACCGAAACACAATCAAAACAAACATAAAACCCAAATCTCCAAACCCAAACAATATAGACGGTCTGTTTCCCGCGCAAAGAATGCCACGACATAAATAATCGCAGTAAATAAGAGTAAAATATTGAAAAGTGTCATGGCGGGTAGAAAGGCGCGCGAAACTGGATATCCTCCGGTTTCCGGCCGCCCGCGCGCCAAAATGGCAGAACGGATATTCAAGTATCGGGACGCGGGCTGCGATCGCCGAAGCGAATAAAAAGAATTTTAAAATAGATAATATTAGAAATGCATGAGCAAATCGTCGGTCGATTAATTAGTGGCGCCCAACGTGGGGCTGTATTGTAGTAATTTGGCGAAAAATGTCTTGTTTTTTTTTTGGGACATCTATTTTTATCAATAATAAAATTTTGCCCATGACTTATTTTGAATAAATGTAACTTGGTAAGTCTACAAACTAGAAACCCACTCGAGTGACGGTCTCAATATCTAAAAATACCTTCTCTACACGAAGAGGGTTACCCCTATCTGTTTCGCTCATATTGATTTCTTCCATTTTCTTTTTCGGCTCAAAGCCAAAAGTTTTTATTCCTATTTCTCCACCATTCACATTCTGCGGTCTATCCAAATTTCATTCGCCCAAAATCCCCACCTGAGCGGTTTATGCCGCAAACTGTGATGAGAAAACTGTAAAAATTTTAATTAAAAAGTTCTTTACTATTTTTTATATTTTCATTGCTCACTGGCCGTAATTCGAATGTCATTTGCACTTAAAACAAAACGCTATTATCTTTGCCGCGTTCTCGGTGTCCGGAACCGCAGGGGAGCGCGGCAGATTTGAAATTGGAACCAAATAGGCGTTAAATGGCGGCGTGCGATGTCATAACGTCATTTGGCGTTCATCAGCGAGCGAAACAGCATCTCCGTTTGGTGCACGTTTTATTAGCGTAAGGAATAGCGGGGCACAGTGACTCGGAAAGTCAGATTTGCATCGGGGTATATGCCGGGCGGTGATTGCATTTTCTTTCCAACTGCAGCGTCATTTAATTTCGCTCGGAGGCTGAGACTGGGGCGCTTGGTCTAGCTAAATTGTGCCCTGTCTCTCAGTTATTTTAGTCACTATGAGATAGTTTCAAGTAATCTAGTTTATAGAACGGGATCTCTCTAAGCAATATGTGTTGAAATCAACGCTCTATTTGGAAATAACTAAATTAAAATCCAGGTAGTCCAATGGTGTATCACCACTGGACTACCTGGATTTAATTTAGTGAATTTAGTGTGAGGATGTAGACCAGTATGAAACTTACATAAGGTAAACTTTAAAGTAACCTCCAACTCCAATGAATTCAAATTCCAAAGCATGTGGAAGTCTACCGTCTGATGATGGACTATGACTTAGGAAATAATCCCTTTAAATATTAGTAGAGGCCGTTGATGTTGACTTTTTTGTATACAACTAAGTCGGTAAACAAGCATATGGCCCGCCTGATGGTAAGCGTTTACCGTAGCCATATGGACGCTTGAAACACAAGAAGCATCGCTCACGCGTTACCGACCTTTCCCCCCTCCCCTATGAGCTCTGGCGACCTTACTCACGCACAGGAATACAACTTTACACAACATAGAGTTATTTGGCTGCGGTATTCTGCAAGATGGAGGTACTTCCCCAGTCGAGCTGCTCTTTGAGCGAATAAACGCTATGCTCTACCTCTCTCAAAATGAACTCTCTCGATGATTATGTTAAATCAGAAATAAGTAATTTTGTACCCTTCTGAAAAATGATGGTGGCCGGGGTATAAAACAAATATATGAAAATTTACAAACAATACTCTGTGGCATATATTTGCCATTGGTTGGTAGAGCTGTAAAGAAACATGGAGTTTGACTTGTACATGTATTTTTGGAAGGGGCCACAAAGACAAAATTACTTTCATCAAAATTTAGCATTCACCTACACCGATTAATATAAAAATAATGAAAGCCTTTTTTTATCCATCATCACAGACTAAATTAAATAAACCGAGATAATTAGAGCCACGAATCAGCGAAGAAAACGTTTAGATGCGACATCTAATATCGCTCCTTAGACGACTTGTTGGCGAGATCAAGTGTCATTACACTGGAGATGTTTGACAACAATTTGTTGGATAATCAACTTTTTAATAGCATTAACGGTGAATCGTCTCGGTATTTACACTCACGCTCTTACAAATTGGTTATTTCTAGATAAGGATAAGTAATTTACTCACTAATAATAAATATATACACGTAATGAACTTACTTTAGCTAGACAGTGATTTTACGTAACGATTTTTAGGTTAATTGAATTTGACTTGAATATTTGAAGGCCGAGTTCCGAACCGGTGGTAACTTCAGTAAATGTGACCTTCATAAGTGCCCTTCTGGGGCCTAAATTGAATAATTGGCTTTGACTTTGACGGAGTAATTAGAATCTATACTATAATAAAGCGGAAGAATTTTTTTGTTTGTTTGTTTAAACGGGCTAATCTCTGGATCTACCAGACGGATTCGAAAAATTCTTTCACTAATAGGAAGCTACATTATCCCGGGAGCTTTTTATCACGGGAACGCGGGTGAAACCGCGCGAGACAGCTAGTTTTTTTACCCTGATGGCCCAATCCCTATTAGTAAATAAGCTCGTAATAGACCCCATCAAATCAAATCACCTCACCATATTCAAAACTATATAAGAAACAATAAATATAAGTGTAACACGAAGGGAGCGGTAGGTATACCTGTGTGAACAATCCATGGTGCGGTGCGGTGAGGTGTCAGATTGAAGTCAATTTAATTTGTATAAAATATAAATGCCTTACCTGTCTGCCGAGGGGGAAGATACGCTCTACGTAAAATACATGAAATAGGCATATTGGAAAATTGCTTCTTTTTCTATGCAACATACACGAAGATATTACAATCGAAATTAAAATAAAATGACATGAATACACCGTTTATGATTGATGAAATATCTTGGTCCTTTCGGAAAACATGCATGATGTTATAATGCCTGTAACCTTTATTAATAATCGGGCTATGAAAAGCATTTTTTTTATTGGACTAAAATTTACGCGTTGAGACATGCAAACTATTCCGGGGCACGCAATTGTTATCAGTGCGATTAGAATGTAAATATTATGTAATGAATTATAAGCCTGTTTTGAAAAGAGTAATTGCTGAGTTTATTGCCGGCTCTTCTCAGCAAATGCAACGTTCCGAACCGGTATTAGAGTATTAGAGTCAGACTTTTCATAAGTGCCTGCGAAGGTCTATTTGAATAAATGATTTTGAATTTTGTTTTTTTTTAATTCAGCTACGAAAGATATAGAGCGTAGCGTTTACTCACTCAAAGACTTAGAGCATTTCTCAAAGTGCAGCTCGACTGGGGAAGTACCTTCACCTAACAGAATACCGCAATACCGCAGCCAATTAACTTAATTTTGTGTTCCTGCGCGTAAGGTCGCCATTGCTCATATGGCTTTAGTATCTGCTTACCATCAGGCTGGCCGAAAGCTTATTAACCGACTTCTTCGTACAAGAAAAAGCTTTATAATATTCATTATCATCATCATCAGCCTATAATGGCCCACTTTTGAGCACAGGCATATTCCCATTCCCTTTCACATATCAGGGTGAAAGGGAATGGGCATATACTCCACCACGCGTGCCCACTGCGGAATTGTCGAGGTAGGCTAGTGGTCAACCTACTGTTGGAGATTTCAAGATAACCGGGACCAACAGCTTTACGTCCCTTCCGAAGCACAGAAACGCTCGATTTGAAATACCACTAGGCGGTCACCCATCCAGGTACCGACCACGACGGTGGTAGCTTATCTTGCCGATCGAATAATATTAGCAAAGATTTATATTGATTCACACCAATTTATTAGTGCGTTCAAAACTATTTCAAGAACAAATCAATAGTTAATTCTCGAGAGGCATTGATCACATACATAAAAATACATAAGCCACATACGAGTAGAAAAATAAATTCAATCCAAATGAAATTTAGAAGAAAACCCGGCGATATCACGTTTTATGCGAAAAGTAATGAGGTTTGCTGATAGATCGGGGGAATTCGCTTTTATACCGATGCTCGTTCTATTTTGAATCATAACCGTTTGAATTTTATTTAGAAATCCACCTTAATAGTTGAGTGTCACGATATTTTATCTGTGGAAACATTTGATTGGCCTTCTTTACTATCAAAATCAAAAAGTAATTTATTCAGTTTAGGCCCTGGTAAGGCACTTATGAACGTTAAATTGGTACATACTGTTAGATATTTATTAGATAATTATTCATATTGGCTGGATCATATTATTATGGTAGAAGGATTGAGTGATGTGGCAACACTGACCATAGTAGCTTATAAAAGTGTGGGTATTTGTATTTGTAAGAGTTAGTTTTTATCAAGCTCTCGATCTATACGACAGTGCAGTGCGATCGTGGTTTTACCCGGTTCTGTAATTTATTATAATTTAAGTCTAAGATTGTGAAGTGAAGTGAATATGTAATTAATTGTAATATTATAACAGTAAACCTATCGGGGCCCATGAGCGAGTTTGTTGCGTCGCTTCTTCTCCTCATACGGGACTTTCCGAAGCGATAGTATTACGTTGTTTCATTGCCTGCACTACGCCCACTGAATCCTGATACCACAGAACTTTAAACATGGTGTTCGTATCGCTTGGCAGTCGCTGACGCTATTATCAGAAATTGGGATAAAGAGAGGCAATGTAAACCGTACTTGGGTTGTTTCCACATAGTTTGAAAAGACCACGTTCTTGAGAACTTCGAACAAGTAAAGAACTAAAGAACAAAGTTTAATCAAGTTATTTGATTACCTAAAATAAGTGTATTTGTGCGAGTTTGTGACATGCGCGTGCTAGACGGAATAATAGACAAATGGCGGCGCGGGTGGCACGCTTGCAGTATAGTTCATGCTGGTAGCGGCCAGTGACACAAGTTGGCGCCGGGTGTGCCATGCGAGTGGCTATCTGATGTACATGTAGTGGTGCCTGAATTGTGGTGTATACAAATTGCTTTAACACTATCTGGTGAGTCGATTTCATATTGATTGCTAATATAATGCGAAAGTATCTGGGGAACGATTAAATAATTTAATTATTGTTGAAAATATAGTCAAGTTAGCTAGATTTTATGGGTTAAAAGTATAAGTGTAAAAATGTAAAATCAATCCTCAATTATTTATTGTAATATGTATAGGTAAGTTGGGTATTTATGCTATTCATATGACCGTATAATAAGGGTGTAACAATTCAATATAATATAAAATTATTAACATAGAAAGGAAGGAAGGAAGACAGACCGATACTTTGTAAAAATATAGTTTTAAATATGAAGTAAGTACTATTAACTAATTGTGGGATAAATTTATTATTACTAGCTATCTAAGTTGGTGATTCTCCTCATTTTGCCGGTTGCTTTATTAATAAATATATTTTGTTGAACGGGATTTCCTCAGAACTATTGACATAGTTATGGTTATATACATATCTATAGGTCGTTCAAAAGACAATGTACTACAAACCGGATAACAAAAAAAAAAAAATATTTAATTAATTAACTTTGAATAAGTGGTGTTCAGTTATGAGGGTCGTGCTGGGTTAATCTGAAGTTGCAAAAGTGGAATGAAGTTAATGGTGTATTTTAATAATCCTTTTAAATTGATTACGTAACGGTTATGTAATGGGTTATGTATAGGTAGCACATTAGACAAACGTATAGGCTAAAGTTCCTGGTCAACAGGTTTCTCCCGAGAATCAGATTTCGAGTTAACAAAAATAACACTGTTAATTTTTCAGTAAATATTATGGATTTTATTTTATTTTAACATATTTAAGATAAACTTACAGCTTATACAAAAATAATAGGACAGATAGTTAAACATAAGCCATTTAAAAGCTTTTTTCAGAATAGCATGATTCTTTTGAATAATTTTATTTAGAACTTGCTAGTAAAGGTTTGCCAAAAAGAATCTCAAAAACAACTAAAAATCTAAAGTGTGCTTAATTTATTTAGTGATATTATTTTTAAATTCATAAAAAAAAATGATTTATAAGTTCTAATGTTAATACAGGGTGGGCCAGAAAGGCGTACGATTTTAAAAACACTCTTGCGTTTGAAGCTTTAGAGAGGGGACTGCGCGGGTGGTGGGGTTAAGTAGCTCGGTTCCCGGAAATTTAGTCGCGATGGATCACTTCACCGGAGCGCAACGTGCATTCTGCGTTAAACATTATTACAAAAATCGCGATTCGTGCGTTATTGTTCGGCGTTTATTTCGGCGTGAGTTTGGATTACATGACCTAAATCAGTGTCCGAAAGAAAGTGTGATTCGATCGTGGGTCAGAAAGTTCGAAGATACTGGTTCGACTCTCAAACAGAAGCCTGCGGGACGCCCAAGGTCAACCGTTTAGGCGTTTGGGCGGCCATGTCAGCGCACGGAATTATCGGACCCTACTTCTTCGAAAATCGACAAGGCCAATCTGTCACTGTAAATTCTGACCGATACATAGCCATGTTAAGGGATTTTTTCTTTCCACAACTGCAACAATTTGAAGCCTATAATCGTGCGACATGGTTTCAACAAGATGGCGCGACATGCCATACAGCTAATGCCTCTTTGGCGGTCGTAAACGAGATGTTTGCTGGGAAACTGATATCGCGCCGAGGTGACATTGCATGGCCTCCTAGAAGTCCGGATCTAACGCCACTGGACTTTTTTTTGTGGGGATACCTAAAAAGTAGAGTCTACTCCAATAACCCAGCCACGATTAACCAGTTGAAGACCAATATCCAGGAAGAAATGGCAGCTATTCCCCGTGCAATGTGCCAGCGAGTTTTTACCAATTTGAGGTTCAGATTCGAAGAATGTTTGCAGCGGGATGGTGCACACCTGGATGACGTTATTTTTAAGAAATGAATTTCCCAGATGTAAATTTTTATAAAAATAAAAATTTATATGTGAATTGTACTAAGTTTTTTTTTAATCATTTTTTCAAATTCGCAATTCTTTCTGGCCCACCCTGTAGTTCAGTAAAAAAAAAAACTGTTATTTGGGGTGAAAAACAACCTTCTTCTGTGTGTATGAAGCGGTCCTAGTATTACTATTCCTAATTTAATTCAAGGTTCTAAAGACTAGTATCATTTATAATGTAGATTTAGAAAATTAAGGGTTCAATTTACAGTTCAATTTTGAAATCACTTTGGAGTTCAATTAAGGATACAACTTACAGTTCAATTTAGAGTACAATTAAGGGTTCAATTTAGAGATTCGTAGTTCAATTTAGAGAAAAATTAAGGGTTCAATTTAGAGATTCGGAGTTCAATTTAGAGTTGAAATAAGGGTTCATTTTACAGTTAATTTAGAGTCAATTAAGGGTTCAACTTACAGTTCAATTAGGAGTTCAATTTACAGTTCATTTTAGAATTAACTTTAGAGTTCAAGTTCAATTTAGAGTTCAATTCAGAGTTAAAGTTGGTTCAGGTCAGAGTTCAAGTCAGAGTTCAAGTTAGAGTTCAAGTTAGAGTTCAAGTCAGAGTTCAAGTCAGAGTTCGAGACAGAATTCAAGTCAGAGTTAATTTTAGAATTTCGCTTTTGCTTTCAAGTGCAAATTAGAGTGCAATTAAGAGTTCAAGGAGTTCCAGTAAGAGTTCAAGTTAGAGTTCAAGTACGAGTTCAAGTTAGAGATCAAGTACGAGTTCAAGTTAGAGTTCAAGTTAGAGTTCAAGTTAGAGTTCAAGTTAGAGATCAAGTTAGAGTTCAAGTTAGAGTTCAAGTACGAGTTCAAGTGCGAGTTCAAGTACGAGTTCAAGTACGAGTTCAAGTACGAGTTCAAGTACGAGTTCAAGTACGAGTTCAAGTACGAGTTCAAGTACGAGTTCAAGTACGAGTTCAAGTACGAGTTCAAGTACGAGTTCAAGTACGAGTTCAAGTACGAGTTCGAGTACGAATTCGAGTAAGAGTTCGAGTACGAGTTCAAGTTAGAGATCAAGATAGAGATCAAGTACGAGCTCAAGTTAGAGTTCAAGTTAGTGATCAATCTAGAGTTCAATGTAGAGTTCAATGTAGAGTTCAATGTAGAGTTCAATGTAGAGTTCAATGTAGAGGTCAATGTAGAGTTCAATGTAGAGTTCAATGTAGAGTTTAATGTAGAGTTCAATGTAGAGTTCAATGTAGAGTTCAATGTAGAGTTCAATGTAGAGTTCAATGTAGAGTTCAATGTAGAGTTCAATGTAGAGTTCAATGTAGAGTTCAATGTAGAGTTCAATGTAGAGTTCAATGTAGAGTTCAATGTAGAGTTCAATGTAGAGTTCAATGTAGAGTTCAATGTAGAGTTCAATGTAGAGTTCAATGTACAGTTCAATGTAGAGTTTAAATGTAGAGTTCAGCTTCGTTTTTTTTGACGTTTACTGCGCAGAAGATTAGTAGACGTAGCACTTTAAAAATAAGCGTTGGCGCCCGAGTAGTATATTACTCTGTAAGCAAAAGCTTTGAGTGGTGTACTTTTGAAATGAAATTAATTTATTTGTGAGAATAAGAGTGACAAAAATATTGATGGCAAAAAATATGGAGTTCCAAGCTTAATCTACCGAGCTTCAGTGTGCAAATATTAAAATTAATTGTTACATTAAGACAGCTCAAATGGATAAGACTACATTTTAACAAATGTTACATATGATTAATTCAAATTAACAATAATAATTAAGCTAAATTATAACAATAATAAATCATTACAAATTCAATAAACCATTCAAGTTTCTGTCAAATTAATAATTATGTAAAAATAAAAAAATAAAACAAAAAGTTCATAAAATGTTTATTAAAAAGCTACAATATTATAATATACTTAAATACCATGTTGGTATGAATTTTGTTTTGTAGAAGTCAAAACAATAATGCTGAGACTTTCTCCCTTATAGGGTAGTGTGTGTGTAGCAAAGTGTGTTTGGTGGAGCTGTTATGATTCTTGATCTTAGTAATATCATATGGGTTTCACTAACTTTACTTCTTTTCTGGGTTTACTTTAGTTTGTTTGAATTGATGTGATTTTCCCTACATAAAGTTGATAAGTAGTTATTAACTCTAAATCTTTGGTTAATATGAGTAAGCGTTAGCAAATGTTCAAACTAAATCGATTAATAGCAAAATTGGCTCGCAAATGTAGGCAGAAATGGCCGAGTGAAATTATCTATTACTGTGCTGAACTTCTTTGGTTTCAGGTAGAGATTTTCACACCAGAATGAGATTGGACTTGTGATTCACCGTGAGGCCGTATCGGAGAATTGGATTGTTGGTCGAACTCGCTTGGATCACATTGTTATCGTGGTATTGAGACTAAAAGAGGTATGAATGTGAAAGTAGATAGCAGTAAATAGAAGTAGAAAAAGAGATGGATGAATTGCGTGAAAAATATGGCTAAGAAAATTAGATTTGGAAGTTGAGATGTTTTTTTTACGACGTAGGCTTTAGCTTTCCGCTTTAACAGCAGCAACATAAGTAATAGTAGTTTAAAAAAAAAAAAACATATGAAAAAAAATTTAGCTATAAAAATATATAAAACACTTGTAAGGAAACTGATAAGATGAAATAATATTGAGAGAGAGAGAGAGAAGAGGTAAAAGATGTAGTTACCAAAGTATAGAATTTATCCTAGTTAGGTTCGATAAGATGCAGGTTCAATTATGATAAAAAATAAGCAGATGTCCATTCATTTATGATAAGATGAAATAATATTGAGAGAGAGAGAGAAAAATTAAAATAAGTAGGTACCAAAGTACAGAATTTATCCTAGTTAGGTTCGATAGGATACAGGTTTAAATTATGATAAAAAAGCAGATGTCCATTCATTTATTTATAAACCCTTTAACAAAAATGCAAATAAGTTCTTCAATAAAATCTTGTGTTGAAAAGTCTTGATAACATACGTGCAGTCTTGTCGAAAAACGTTCAGTCTTGATGACAGACGAGCAGTCTTGATGTCAAACATGCAGTCTTGATGACTGGACTTTGATGATAGATATGCAGTTTTAAGTAATAGCGTAATAAAAAAAATAAGCGTAGTTAATCAAGAGCGTAAATGAATATTTGAAGAGACACTTCTTATAAGAAAATAGTTAGTAGACTAGTAGCAATTAAAAAAAAAATAAGAGAGGATAGATGTTGATAGAGCCATCTGAATAAAATTAATAGATGTTGATAGAGCCATCTGAATAAAATTAATAGATGTTGATATAGCCATCTGAATATAATGAATAGATGTTGATATAGCCATCTGAATAAAAAGAGAGAATAGAAAAGATATGAAAAGATTAGAAAAGATTAGAAAAGATTAGAAAAGATTAGAAAAGATTAGAAAAGATTAGAAAAGATTAGAAAAGATTAGAAAAGATTAGAAAAGATTAGAAAAGATTAGAAAAGATTAGAAAAGATTAGAAAAGATTAGAAAAGATTAGAAAAGATTAGAAAAGATTAGAAAAGATTAGAAAAGATTAGAAAAGATTAGAAAAGATTAGAAAAGATTAGAAAAGATTAGAAAAGATTAGAAAGGATTAGAAAAGATTAGAAAAGAGAGATTTTAAGAGAGGTAGAGCATAGCGTTTATTCGCTCAAAGAGCAGCTCGACTGGGGAAGTACCTCCACCTTACAGAATACCGCAGCCAAATAACTTTATGTTGTGTAAAGTTGTGTTCCTGCGCGTGAGTAAGGTTGCCAGAGCTCATAGGGGAGGGGGGATAGGTCGATAACGCGTGAGCGATGCTTCGTGTGTTGCAAGCGTCTATATGGCTACGGTTACCGCTTACCATCAGGCGGGCCGTATGCTTGTTTATCGATTGAGTTGTATAAAAAAAAAAAAAAAAAAAAAAAAGAAAAGATAAGAAAAGATTAGTATAAATTAGAAAATATATGGAAAGATTCGAAAATATTAGGAAAGATTCGAAAATATTAGAAAAGATTAGAATAGATTAGGAAATTTCAAAAATATTTGGATAGATTAGAAATTATATGGAAAGATTCGAAAATATTAGGAAATATAAGAAAATATAGGGAATGATTAGAAAATATTAGGAAAGATTAGAAATTATTAGGAAAGTTTAAAAAAACAATCATTAGATAAGGATAGAGATAACGATAAATAGAAATTTGGATTTTAAACTGTATTATTTATTTTAATTATAATCTTGTCTAATTCATATGGGAATGGAAGGGGATGAATGTTGTTGTGTATCTGTAGCGTAAGTCCCGCAATATAAGCTATAATAATAGTCAATATGTATAATTAACTCTCACCAGACACAAGCCTTTCAGGTTTTCGTCAGGCGGTAATGTAAAACCATGTACCTATCATGTAATTTTGGTCAATTATATAAATAATAATAATAATATGAAGATAAGAAAAGGAAAGGATATACAGAGTTATTTTAATATTTAATCGTGTCTAGTTCATATTTTAATGTAACTGTTAATCCAAAATGTTAAATAACAAATGTTTTTGCATGTCGTACGCAATCTGCTACTTACACCTCGTGGAATGTTAAATTACACTTTATGCCAAAAATAAAGGAATAGATATAGATAGATGGGATAGATATAGATAGATGGGATAGATAAGATAAGATTTGATTATTGATTTTGGTTGGAGTTGATAACTGCCTGTATACACTGTCGTATGTACATATACAATAAAAAGCTCTAGGGATAGGTGAACCGATGTTGATGGATCAATCTGAGAAAAAGAGTAGTAGATGTTGATGGGTCCATCTGAGTAAAGTGGTGTATGTTTATCTGTATTATTTTATGTAAGATATTGATAACTTTATTTGTTTACACGAAGTTTGAGGACAAACTTGAAGTCAGGAAAGGCCGAATGTTAGATATTTATTAGATAATTATTCATATTGGCTGGATCATATTATTATGGTAGAAGGATTGAGTGATGTGGCAACACTGACCATAGTAGCTTATAAAAGTGTGGGTATTTGTATTTGTAAGAGTTAGTTTTTATCAAGCTCTCGATCTATACGACAGTGCAGTGCGATCGTGGTTTTACCCGGTTCTGTAATTTATTATAATTTAAGTCTAAGATTGTGAAGTGAAGTGAATATGTAATTAATTGTAATATTATAACAGTAAACCTATCGGGGCCCATGAGCGAGTTTGTTGCGTCGCTTCTTCTCCTCATACGGGACTTTCCGAAGCGATAGTATTACGTTGTTTCATTGCCTGCACTACGCCCACTGAATCCTGATACCACAGAACTTTAAACATGGTGTTCGTATCGCTTGGCAGTCGCTGACGCTATTAATACAGTTGAATTTCTCTTGAGTTGAAAACTCAAAAGTAATTATGTATAACCACACTGCGCGTTGTCCACTTTTTTAATTTTTACTATGTAGATTTCTGTTCGATATTGTTATTTTATTTTATCTTCTTAGATAAATAAACTTTCAATATGGGTAGTTAACTTATTCATTTTCGTTTCAAATTTTTATCGATATTTTTTTGTACATTTCGTTTGATATAGTTTCGAAAAAGGACTTTGTATAGTTAGATTCAGGTAGGTATACGCTATAGGTACTTTTGCTGCGTTATTTCTTCATTTGAATAGGCAATCTCTACCGCTTCGGAAAATTGCATTTGGTTAGTAGAGCTGGCAAGAAAATCAGCTAAGTACTTGGTCTAGTGCTACTTACCTAAAGTCTGAGTGTAACTATCTATACTAATATATATTCAGAGACTCGTTTATGTTAGTATATCAGTTATCTGGTTTTCATTGTAAAAGCTCCGCTTCATCAGATGGATCCTATTTCGTGTATGATCAATGTCCTCGGATAATACTTATAAATCTCATATTCTACTAATACAAGACTAGACGTCAATGAAGTCTTGTATGGGTCATATTAAAAACGCTTTAAAGATTATTTTAAGTAGTTTGTAAGATGATATTTTAAAAGTAAAGCTAGTAAAGCTACATCCGTAACGTTTTAATGGTTTCTTCAAGATTAATTGCATTACAAAGACCGATTTCCAAGAGCAATTTTCTGGTTGGGATATTATTATTATTTATTTAATTGTGGGCTACAGACCAAACAAATTTTAAAAAAATCAACAGAATAACAGTAACGCCGCCCCCGAACATTAACAAAGCGTATAATTTTCCCTTCTGTCTGTTTGTATAACCGTGCCGATCGCAGATTAAGCTTGCGATAAATAAATACTTAACGTTTTAATCCATTTGCGGCGAGGCGCCGATCTAATTCACAGATATATAAGAAATGGGAAGAAAGGAAGGACAAAGAGATCTCCGGACTTGAATACATGGATTTATGCGACTTGATACTAGTATTGTTTTCAGTAGACTATTGGAATGAGGTAAAATATAAATTGGTACCTTGCTAATATTAACGACTTTAGTTACATCTATCTAAGAGCCAAAACTCATCCAAATCCGATAATAGTACTTCACTCCATATCTTCCCGGACTATAACTCTATCAAAAAAACACCTATTTTTTGAGTTCACGCGTTATCTGTTGCCTAGTTACCTGAGGTCACTTCGTGAGTATGTTTCGACAGCTGTACTTGATCTACTTACCTCTTTCGGCCACATCTTCACAGCTCAGACCATGGCGACATTGTTGTAAACACAAGCCTAAATATAAATCCAGCTTTGTCCCGAGGAAGGAAATATTTATCGAAATTTGGAAGAGGGATAGAATGTATGTCAGTGGCATAGAAAGAAAAATACAGCTTTCAAAAACCGTTTCTTTTTACACACAAGTATCAAGACGGTAAAGGCAAGTACACTATTGTCCAAAGACCACAATAGTTAGCAGTGATCAATTAATTTGATCCATTGAGAACTCTACAAATACTGAACTGAAATGAAACAAAGCTATCGAGAATAATTAATTTAAGAATAAAATGTACACTTCAAGATAGTACAAAAATATCTCTTCTGAAAGATCTTTGTTAAAATAGCTGAGTATATTAACACTTAAAATCAGGTGAATGTGTTAAAAAGAAGTATAAAAAGAAGGACAAGAAAAACACTGAAGGAATATTCTAATTTGAAAATTTAAAAATCCGACAATAGATATGCTAATTCCAAGTAAAAAGTCAAATTCCTAAATCAAAGGAAACAAACGAAAAGACTGAACGAAATGAATACAGTGCTTGAGCTCATTCCCAACTGAAAAAAAAAAGAATTCACCAAACCGCCACCAAGAATAAGAAGTAATAAGCAGTTTTCTTTCGCGCCAAAATTGTCGTCCATAATAGCGTCGGCGGGAAGATAGCGTTCCCGCCATAAAAAGAGATAAACGACCGTTCTCTCTATTATTTTTGCTCTTTAACAAAGGCAATGTGTGCACCTGCCTTTGTCTCTTTCTGGCGTGTGCTATTGTATATATTCTGTCTCGGATGTGAGTGGAAAACAAAAATTTGTCGTTGGCCTCCCACCCTCGCTAATGTTTCGCCAAGCGAAGGAAAACGGTTTGCCTTCCTCCTTTGTAATTTAGTTCAAATACCTAATACGTGTCAATTAAAATTTTATTAAATCGTCATAAATTAAGGACACTTGAGTGTGTATGCTCGTGTTATTAATATTTTAATAATGTTCTTAAACGCTTTATTAGATTATTAGATGAAAATACTCGGAAAATCTTAGAACGAAGTATAGTATAAAGGCCAGATTATAAATTAAGTATATTTTGGTATATTAAGGTGAATGGATATTGATAATTATTGAAATGAGGATAATTAATAACAGCAGTAGTCCAGGGGGCCTACCACAAGCTCTTAAAACAAGGTTAAAATAACCTTATTTGTCTTTTGTCCCTCTTTGACATCCGGCGTCAAAACAAGACAAAACACAAATAAGGTTATTTTAACCTTGTTTTAAGAGCTTGTGGTAGGCCCCCAGGACGTCCTACGTTTGAATAAGTTTTACCCAAAGAAATGTGAGATATATTTGTAGACACAAATATGTTAAACGTATACATATATATATTACACAATTTAAATTTTAATTCATATAATATAACTACATTATCCGTTCATAATATATTGAACCAAATAGCTCAGACACCCGACCGTAAAACTGTCATAAAGGCGTGAATAGACTACAAAAAAAAATATTACTCTTCAGTGTGAGTGCACCCTATTGTGCTGGCAGCACTGGTATTGTGTTGGCATTCTGACGCGACAATGGCGCGGTGTTTTGGCGGGAGAAAAAGGCGGGAACCGCGTTATCATCGGGCGCCATTATGGCGGCTTATCAGCGACTCTTCCGGCCGCAAGACTTCGCCCCTTTTTCTTTTACGGTCACGTCTGGTGCTCTCAGGTGAAGATTGTGGAAAATGTTTGTTTCGCCCTGTTTTCTTACATTATTTGTTTGCTATTTTTTGTTTTACATTGTTTTACAAGACAATATAAAGTGTTTGTAATGCTTTTGTTCGATTCGTTCGATGGAAGGGTTGAGATTTAAATGCCTGTTATGACTATGGCATTTATGCAGATGAAAATTTATAAATAAAGTCCAAATTATAACAGGCAGTTACATATGCTTATACTTAATATTTTGATTACATGACTTTATCTATGACTACCCTAAACATGTTACATCACCGTATTTACATAAACTGAGAAAATCGAATAAATTTCACCACCCCGTCCAATAAAACACGTTTTTATTCATACAAAAAAGCCTTCATCGAACCTTAAGTATTCACTAAATACTCCATTCGACTTGTGAAAATGAAATATAAAAATGCTTTCAATAAACAAGATAATTTAGGGGGTGATGGGTGGGCGGGGAGGGTGTAAGGGGAGGGGGGCGTTGAATGAGCTAATTAAGGCACCAAACGAAAGAAAACGCGAAGAAAAGCCGAAGAAAACTCAGGGAAAACAAGAATATTCCGGGCATCAGACGGGGGTGGATTTGGGCAAGGAACTTACGTGCAATACCCATAGATTATTTATTACATACATACGTAGTTTCTACATCTTTTGCATTAAGTATAGAAATAATAATGTAAATGTATCTTAAGTGAAGGAATTTTATTTTCGTTTCTTTATATTAGTGTAACGCATTGAAAATTTCACAGATTTAACAACAGCTTCTACGTACGTAACATCGGATGGTTTTCCCAAGATTTGATCTATCGCTGTGCCAAGTTTCATACAGTCCCATTTAAAAAACAAACATCCAAGTAATCAAATTTTATAGCACTAGTCAAATGAGATGAGATAATTGTACCTAAATAGTTATTGAAACGTTTTCTTTCTCTTTCATGTTATAAACCATTAATTATAAATATCGACAACATTCTGGACAAAATAAAGGGTAAAAAAAACCCAATACAGCGTTTTCACCTGCCTACTCCTACAGACCTACAGCATTAAAAAAAATTGCCCGTCCAAGTCCACCCCTGTGGTGCGAAGCGTCCGCGTCTCCGCCTTGAATGGTCCGCTAACAAACTCTTTCACAAAAACACAATAATTACTTTAAGCTGAATAAAAACTGCTTTCTTCGGGGTTCCGGACACAAGGGCCCTAATTTCACCTCGCCAGTTGGCACCCACTTCTTGACTTTTATTATATTTTTCGTTATATTCACAAAGGCTTGCTTTATTTAAGGGAATATCTCGAGAATGCTGATTTGCTTTTTACTTTTTTTGTTATTGTAAGATAGTACAAGGTATTAAACGATTGGACAGGGATCTGAGTAGAGTACTAATTATTTTGAAGATAAAATTAGTATGTAAAGAAAAATAAAAAAAACCCTTAGGCTCGCGAAGGACGCGCGGCCATACCACAGAGTAGTATTATATTGTATATAGTAATCTGTGGCACAGATTGCTTAGCTGTCCTGCTCCGTCCAAAAGAAGTTATGGTATGTATGTGTGGAAAGAGCGATAAAATATGCATTGGCATACAATATGTCAGTGATTGGAATGCGGCGTTTTGACATAACGAAAAAAAATGCATGCAATGCCAGATAAGTTTGTGGGACTATAAATAACTGCACATAGGACGCGCGTCCCACACAAGAGCTAATGGGTTAAATAATTTAAGTAAAGTAGCGGGAAAGTAGTAGTAACATAGTAAATAAAATTCAAATGCCCATTTCAATACGCTTCATTTAGAAATAAATTCATGGCAAACTAGTTACGAAGGCTTCAAGTTGGAGCTTTTATATTTTAAAGTTTAAAATAATGTTGATTTCAATATTCACAGTACCAACTAAATATTAAAAGACAAGCAATTTTTTATGAAAAGATTTATTAAAATGCTTAAGAAAAGATAAAGCGGGTTATACATTAATCAATCATAACAATTTCGTTTAATTAATGTGGATGCTACGAATCTCGTAGCAGTGCTACGAATAGTCCACTAACTATAATTTAATAGCTGTCCCGCGATTACACCCGGGTTCGGATTTCGTAAATAG
This sequence comes from Achlya flavicornis, assembly GCA_947623365.1. Classification (NCBI taxonomy): domain Eukaryota; kingdom Metazoa; phylum Arthropoda; class Insecta; order Lepidoptera; family Drepanidae; genus Achlya; species Achlya flavicornis. The sequence continues at coordinate 1,562,393 of OX392468.1, read as the reverse complement.
TTGTAATACATCATTATAACCGTCCTAATTAAACGGACTATTAAACGCAATTCCTTTGACTAGTAATTCCTCTTTCTATTATTTATTTGAATATTTTTTGTCCGACTTTTAGTCTCGGTTGGAACAAACGAACTAACATACAGACAAGAGAGCTATTCAATTTGCATTGACATCAATTTCTGAGTTATGTTTAAAATGTCAAGTGTCTAGCTTATCTGACTGGCTACCACCCTCAAGTTGAAAATCTGTTGCCAAGCACCAATCGGTGCTTGTACACAAAGCCTGGAAGGAACTGGCTCTCAAGTGCAGCTGTCGGATACTGATAGGTGCTTGGCGACAGATTTTCAACTTGAGGGTGGTAGCCAGCCAGGTGGGTACTACAAAGTACCCTACCACCGTGGTATGGCTTCCTCACGATATTTTCCTTCACCAAAAGCTCGTTGTAAGATTCGAACCCGCGACCTTCACCTCGGTATCCGACGTCACTACCACTGACCTATCATAGCGTTATATATGTGTGACGTAACATAAATAATGAGAGGTGCTGCTTGCGGGGGCTGGTCTGCTTAAGTTTGCTATTTATTTACTTATTAAATATTTATTCAGTCTAATTTTGCCGCCGCGCCGGGGCACGCAATTGTTGTCAGTGCGATTAGAATGTAAATATTATGTATTGAATCTAAGCTTGTTTTGAAAATAGTAATTGCTGAGTTTATTGCCGGTTCTTCTCAGCAAATGCAACCTTCCGAGCCGGTATTAGAGTATTAGAGTCAGACTTTTCATAAGTGCCTGCGAAGGTCTATTTGAATTAATGATTTTGAATTTGAGTCATGAAACGTATCTACATTTCTAACAGCGGTGAACAGTGAAACCTAATCAACGCTGCACCGCGAGCGGCTGTTAATTCAGCTTTAATTCATTAAACAACTCGTTATAAACGCGTATTAAGCTATTAACTGAGACTCAAACTTTACAAGATGGCGTAACAGAGATGCTGTGGTAATAATCACCATGTATGCTAGATGTGGCTTCGTTTATAAATAAATGAAAATACATAAATATCCTGGGACATTCCTCACACACGGTCATCTGATCCCAAACTAAGCAGAGCTTGTACTATGGAAACCAGACAACTGATATAATACATATACTATTTTTTTATTTGTACATACATACTTAATTATACAAATTACACCCATCCTCAGGACATACAGACATGTTCATGCACACAAATGCATGTCCTGTGTGGGAATCGAACCCACGACCTGCGCCGCGATAGGTGGAACCCCAAACGCGCCAGCTGGCCCGTCCGTGGTTATGTTCCTATGTGCAGAGTATAAAGTTATGATGCTCTTAAGGGGAACTCATAAACTACGTAGAGATATTCCGTATATTTAGGTCCTTGGTTTGTACCAAGGACGATGGTTGTTGCAAGAATAATGGCAGCACTATTTTTTGTAGAAATCTATGGGCCTTTGTCAAAGTTGACGTACTTGTAAGCTGTGATGACGATAAAAAGTTGTAGGTATAATATAAGATGTTATCTTATCCTGCGTATAAATAACCTCAATATAACCTAATCATTGAACCACTTCTAGTTCAAGCTGCCTAATATAAATTTTATATCAGTGTATCGTGAAATTTCGCGGGAAGCGCGCGTCGGCGGGCGCGTTCCAAATCACCGTTCAATCTAAATTATTGTACAACTTACGAACTAATCTTAATCAAAACTGCACGAGCGCGCGCAAGTTTTTCAATAAAACACGCTTATCTGACGTGGTATTAATAATTAGAACAGTTAAGAAAATTTTAGTGACTCAATTCGCATAATTTTACTTTATTTATCTTTATCTTAAATTAAATTATGAGACTGATCTGCAAGATGAAAAATATATATTTGCTAAGTAACTAAAGCTGACAAAACAAATTACACGCTTTTAAGTTCAGAAAACTCTTACGCGTAATGATAGTTATTTCAAAGAATATGATCGACAGAAAAGAAACAGCATTCATTTTTAAAAACTCACACAAATGCAGTACCTACTTTCTCAACTAGCCACCGAATTTATTCATATTTACTTGCAATGAGTTAATCGTTATATGATTCCTAGCTACAGTTGACTTACTACAGCTTTCTGAAAAACTAAAACACTTTTATGGACAGTGACTGTCAGTGCGACTCGACACTGGCAATAGTAACTCCAACTCCAAAAATAAAACTAAGAAAATTAAAATTTGAATTTAGAAAACGAATACGGTTACATCATGACTTACATCGTGGCTCTTTTCTATTCAATCTCAAAACTATCCTAATCACCATAGAAATAAATATACCTAGAAAGAACGTCGCCATACTACACGAATATATAAAACAGGCCAACTTTTATAGGCTGCTGCGCGTAACAGTTACGATTTACGCTCCCTCTGCGTCATTCTGCTTCTCATAGTGACGTTCATAATGATAGCAGTTGTTGAAATATTCCAAATTCAAATTAAACATTTTTAGGAATTACATTTATTTTTGTTTGATTTAGCCCCTAACAGTTAGGGGCTATTTTTTTCCAAGCGTGCACAGCTTCGACACTCAATCTGGATGTATCCTTAATCAAAGCTAATCACATTGAAAACTTTGAAATGAACTGCAATCAATTAGATAGTATCATTATTCAATCTCCTGCTGCCGCTAACTTACTGCTAATTATCCGCCATGTCAGACGGTGCCATTGGCGGGGTTCGAGATAAAAGTTTGCCCATCAAACGTTATCATTACTGTTTCATTGGGAATTAGATATTAGCGCGCGGTTTTGCTTGCGTTTCAATAGAAAAAAGGCCACTAATGAAGGTCAAAACTACTGAAGTTACCGGTTCAGAAGTCGGCCTTCCATTCAATGCCAAATTTCATCGTGATCGGTTGAATAGTTGAGGCGTGAAAGCGTAACAAACAAACAAACTCACTGAAAGGATTATTATTATAACCAGTTGCATGCTAAGCTTTGTCCAGGTCGGCAACACTGGCAATCCCCCTGGTAATGATAATGTCTATAGGCGACGGTAACCGCTTACCATCAGCCAGCCCTTTGACATATAAGAAATATAAATAAATAAATATCCTGGGACATTATTCATACACGACCTTGTACTATGGACACCAGAGAAATACATAATACTTTTTATTTGTCAATAGATACCTAATATACCTCTACTGGTCCTGTGAGCCGTGCTGTGAGCTGTGTGACTTCGCGAGTCTCGATATTTCACGAATCTGTTGAGAAATGTGACCTGTAGAGGAGAAGAGCCGGACATCTGGACATACGAAACCATTTTTGTCAAACGAAGATGCTTCGTTCGCGCTTTGCGCTCGCTCGGTCAATGATCGCACGCACTCAGGACAGGCAGACATGTTTATGCACCCGAATGCATGGTCCTTTGTGGGAATCGAACCCACGACCTGCGGCGTGATATGTGTTTAGAGGTCACCCAAAGGAGCTTTCTACCTCGGACGCTCAGATTGTGGAATGAGCTCCCCGCCGTGGTTTTCCCAATGGAGTACAGCATGGGGTTCTTCAAAAAGGCTTTGAAGAGATTCCTGCAGGGTCGGCAACGCGCGAGTAACACCCCTGGTGTTGCAAGCGTCCATAGCCTGTGGTAACCGCTTACCATCAGGCGGGCCGTATGCTTGTTTGCTACCTAAGTAGTATAAAAAAAAAAACATGTAGGTGCAAGATAGACGACACCTACACTTAAAAGGGAAAATCTTCCATCAGGCTGTGTCATCGTGCCTGGGAATCGTGGAATTAGGTAGGATGTTGTGGCGCCATCTATCTTTCTAAGTATGAACTATCTTCGTGTGTAGCCATTGATGGCCGATAGATGTCGCTACAGTTGGAATCTTTACCAACCTTTTCTCGGGACGCTCTATGGGCACTTTCTCGATTTCTTTTTACTCACTTCAAAATGGTGTATGCGTCTCTTTCTCTCTTGTGTTCATAAGGATTGTGATATCTCTTTTCCATGCTCCGTAAGTCTGCTTAGCGTAGCGAATATATCTTGAATCAATGAGGATAGGAGGATAAAATTGAAAGGGATACAGTTTTTTAACTTGACAGAGAATCTAGAACTGATTTAAAACAAAAACAGATACACAAAATCCAATTTTATTTTCGTAACAATAAATAAATTAAAATATAAAAAATAGCAACAAAATATACAAATTAGTAATTAATAATTACATTGCACCGCTTAAAATAACTTTTAATTTATTTAATCACAGCTAGAAGCTTACCAGTATAAGCCATTATAATTGTCGATAAATCAGACTTTACCGTCATCGCGTCAGCCTTTATAATACATATATTTCGGCTCTTTGATTATTGTTTACTATGAAACCTATGCTATATATTAAATCTGTACAGTACTACCCAACTAATATGGCTTACCGATGTACCTGCGCAGAAGATACATTTTCAAAGCGCGGGAAATGCTATTAGCCGGCAGCTGCCGCCATGTGTGCGGAGGGGCGGCACTTGCGAGTGAGACGGAACTACCAGCTGCACTGTATTATGAACCTTATAGTAGTGATCTAAGGTTGATTGTAAGTTTTAAGCATTCTTTCGTTAACCTTCGGGACATACTTTCTTTTCTGTGCGAACGAAGATTCACGACGCGCCTTATCAGTTGGGTACTACTGTAACAAACATAAAAAAAACATACAACCGTATTGTAGACCTCCTTTTTCGGTTAAAAATACAGAATTATCCTATAATACGAGCTATGCTAGAGTAACCCTTTGCTTTTGATCCTGAGTTGATATCACTCGCTGTTCTGGCGTCAGACTCTCGCCTCGGAATCTCTTGTAACTGAAAAATATAAAAATATTTACAAACAAGCAATAGTCGTTGAAAAGTTGAAACCTTATCAATCATAAGAACCTTTTTTGAACCAAATTGTATTTTTTTCTTTCTTTGTATGTTACTAACAAATATCATTAATAAATACCCTGGGACATTGCTCACACACGGTCATCTGATCCCAAACTAAGCAAAGCTTGTAATTTGGAAACCAGATAACTGATATAATACATATACTTCTTTTTGTTTGTAAATACATACTTATTATACATAATTACACCCAGACTCAGGACATACAGACATGTTCATGCACACAAATGCATGTCCTGTGTGAGAATCGAACCCAAGACCTGCGGCGCTGTAGATTAAGCTCAACGTCTTAACCAACTGCGCCAACTGGCCCGTCATTTTTTGTTTATAGATTGTTAAGTCAAGTGTGAGTATACTAAATACCGCTAAATACTAAAAACCACTCAGGCTTCGCATAAAGTAAGTCTTAAGGGAGGTAGAGCGTTAAAAAGGGATACCACAATCTTCTTGAACACTCTGCGGGAGAGACAGAGACGCATACAATATTTTGAAGTAAGTGTTGTTAGCGCTATTACTCAATAGTTTTATTCTTACTCTATACATGAAAGGGTACTAACTAAGGCGCTGCACATACGTGTGTCTTGTGTCGGACATCGGACACAGACGCCGGTTGCTTCTTCTGGTCACTGGTAACCGTAATTACTATGTCCGGTGGCGGCGATCGGACACAGTCACCGCTTGTTTTCAGTCAGTTTCAGTACAACTGTAAGGATTTTTTTTTATGTTGCTTGTGCCTTCATCTGACTACTTAAGAGAGGTAGAGCATAGAGCCGCTCGACTGGGGAAGTACCTCCACCTTACAGAATACCACAGCCAAATAACTTTATGTTGTGTAAAGTTGTGTTCCTGCGCGTGAGTAAGGTCGCCAGAGCTCATAGGGGAGGGGGGAAAGGTCGGTAACGCGTGAGCGATGCTACTTGTGTTGCAAGCGTCCATATGGCTACGGTAACCGCTTACCATCAAGCGGGCCGTATGCTTGTTTACCGACATAGTAGTATAAAAAGAAAAACTTTTAGTTTCCAGTTACCGACACCGAACACTTTTTGATCGTTATAGAAATCAAATATTCATTGGTAACTTGTGTCCGACACAAGACGCACGTTTGCGCAGCGCCTTAAGTGACTATTTACTTTTGACGCTGACAGTACTCACATCATATCATAGAATATTATCTGTTCACGGGACAGCGAAGGTTTTGTTTCATCTAAAGCACTTTGTATGTCTTCTCTGTGCACTACTACTGAATCCATAGTCTTGTCTTCGCTGTTCACCTGTAAACAAAATTAATTATGATAAAGAAATGTCAAGTGCACCTTACTATACCCGGGAATCGAACACCACGACCTCTCGAAGTTGCAACTTTATTACAGTAACTATCCTTATTCTAATTGCTAACTTGGAAATCAAAAATATATTAGGAACCAAGTAAGAAAGTTTTTAACGCACGTTCTGGAGGGACGGCTCTGTTGACTAATGACAAGATTTTTTTTTTTTATCGTGCTTATACATATATCTATCCCTCTCGCACCGCACCTGCTATTTTAGTCTTCTATTCTCTGAGAAAGTTTATTCAAAATCATTTATTCAAATAGACCTTTGCAGGCACTTATGAAAAGTCTGACTCTAATACTAGTTTGGAAGGTTGCATTTGCTGAGTGGAGCCGGCAATAAAATCAGCAATTATTCTTTTTAACCGACTTCAAAAAAAGGAGGAGGTTCTCAATTCGGTTGTATGTTTTTTTTTATTTTTTTTATGTTTGTTACCACATAACTCCGTCATTTTTGAACCGATTTGGAAAATTCTTTTTTTGACTGGAAGGGTACACTTCCCGTTTGGTCCCATTGTTATCAGATCAGGATTTGATTACTTCTTCGTGTATTTTGAAGTCGGTTTAAGTTTTTTGTAAAACAGTCCAATTATCAAAACAAGCTTAGATTCATACTTAATATCTATCCCTGCCGCACCGCACCTGTTATTTAAGTCTTCTATTCTCTGAGACAGTTTAAACAATGAATTGTCAACCTTACTCCAATAATGATAGAATACAACTTACCAATTGTTTCTCAAGCCTGGTCAACTGTGCAGTGACCAGCAAAGACTTGAGGTCAGCCGGTGTATACCCCTCGGTGGCTTCAGCCAAGTCTTGCAGTTCCACTTGTTCGTCTATGACCACGCTTTTCGCGAGCGTTTGTAAGACATCGTAACGACCTCGCTGAGTGTATAAGAAATTAAATTTTAATACTAACTTATCCTAACTTTAATATTATAAATGCGAAAGTGAGTTTGTTTGTTTGTCACGCCTTCACGCCTCAACTACTCAACGGATCATCATGAAATTTGGTATGATATTGAGATAGACGTAAGACTCCTTTTTATCCCGGAAACGTGGGTGAAACCGCGTGGGATACCTAGTAATATATATACTAAAGTCAGTGTGTTTGTTACGCCTTCATATCTCAACTACTCAACGGATCATCATGAAATTTGGCATGCAGATAGTCTATGGTATGGAGAAGGACATAGACTCCTTTTTATCCCGGGAACGCGGGTGAAACCGCGGGGGACAGCTAGTTTCTTATATTTTCAGAACATCATAGCTCGATATTAAGGCGATGATAGCTCAGTGGTAGTAATGTCGGATGCCGAGACGAAGGTCCCGGGTTCGAATCCTACAATGAGCTTGAGCTTTCGGTGAAGGAAAACATCGTGAGGGAACCATAGCACGGTGGCAGGGTACTTTGTAGTACCCACCTAGCTGTATCACCCTCGAGTTGAAAATCTGACACCAAGCACCTATTGGTGAGTTCCGCAGTTCCTTCAACCCGCCTAAAAGGCCTCCAACTAGCTTAACGACTATCACAATTAAGTGATAAACGGGACCAACGGCTTTACGTGCCTTCCGAAGCACGGAAACGCTCGATTTGAAATACCACTAGGCGGTCACCCATCCAGGTACCGAAAACGACGGTAAGCTTAACTTGCCGATCGATTAAGAACGGCTTATCATGCTACACCACGAGCGCTTCACAGATAGTACATTTGAATAAAGACACTGCCAAGTTCAAATACAATTTTCAAATTCAAAATCATTTATTCAAATAGACCTTCGCAGGCACTTATGAAAAGTCTGACTCTAATACTCTAATACCGGTTCGGAAGGTTGCATTTGCTGAGAAGAGCCGGCAATAAACTCAGCAATTACTCTTTTCAAAACAAGCTTAGATTCATTACATAATATTAACATTCTAATCGCACTGAAAACAATTGCGTGCCCCGGCGCGGCGGCAAAATTACAAATATTTAATAAGTAAATAAATAGCAAACTTAAGCAGACCAGCCCCCACAAGCAGCACCAAGTTTGTGATATGATATCTTACGGTATCAGGTAGGCCGCAGTATATGTGCCGCTGTAGTCGTCCAGCCCGCAGCAGCGCCGGGTCCACCAGGTCGGGTCGCGAGGTGGCCGCCACCACCGGGCCGCGCGCGCCGCCCTCCGCGCCGTCCAGCCGGGCCAGCAGCTGGTTCACTACGCGGTCTGTCACACCGGTCGAATCGTGACCGCGTCTGTTACACGATACACCAGTTAGGTTATAGGTTATTGATCATCATCATCATCATCATATCAGCCTACGGATGTCCACTGCTGAACATAGGCCTCTCCCATTAACTTCCATTTGGAAAGGTTTTGGGCCACTTGCATCCAACGGAGCCTAGCGACTCTGACCAAGTCATCGGTCCACCTGGTGGGAGGTCGTCCCACACGGCGCGCGCCAGTACGTGGTCGCAACTCGAGAACCTTCCTTCCCCATCGGTTATCGGTTCGCCGAGCGATGTGGCCTGCCCATTGCCACTTCAGCTTACTAACTCTACGAGCTATATCGGTAATGTTTGTTCTCCTACGAATGTCCTTGTTTCGGCCATGTCTCGTAGAGAAATTCCAAGCCTAGCACATTCCATAGCTCGCTGAGTGACTCTGAGCTTATTTATGCGGCCAGCAGTAAAAGACCACGTCTCTTTATTGATACACCACATTAATTGAATCATTCTAGTAATAGGGTGGTCTTGGACCTGATGAAGTGGTACAGTATGAGGCACGAAAGATGAGCACAGATAGGCAGTAGTGGGGGCAAGCTCGCGCATCTACACTTTTGGCCAAATCACAGTAGCCAAATGACACGCAAGAATCCAATAGACGACGAGAATCGACTGACGAACCAATCGTGTGCAGCTCGGCGCTCCCCCCTGCTTCATTCCGACAAACAAACCGAAAATTAACTACTGCGCAGGTGTCAATCTGTGCTCACGATTCGTGCCCCTTACTATAGGACAAACCCCTAATTGTTTGAAAACAAATTAGATAATTGAACAAAGACTAAAAAACTTGAGAAGTGAACCATAAGTGCGAAGTGATTTTTGACACTGTCTGTGACATATTGTCTCACGCACTTTGCGCGCTGATTGGTTAAAGGTCATGTGCCCCGCGCCACCATATTTGGCGATACGTAACGTAGTTGATTGTTTTTATTGTTAGATTATAAACTAACGGTTTTCACAAAAATACGGTGACATAGACACATCAGCTATCAAGCTGATCGTCTATAAATAAATAATTACATTGTGGCTCCTAAAATACAGGACTCTCCTAGTTTAGGAGCCAGCGCTTATAAAGTGTTTATGTACATGTATTTTGATGAATAAAAGATTTATTATTATTATTGTTACTAAAAATGTAATTATTTTACACGAATTCTCTCACATAATTACATAAAGTTATATATTGTATCTCTATCTTAAAAAGTGCGCGCCGCGTCAAGGTGTGAGCTGACCCTTAAAGTATGAACCTTGGTGGATGGATGCCTACGTTATTTAGTTCTAAGTAACTTCATAAAAATGTTCTGAACCACCTTATAGCAGGTTGGTTATTAGAGAACCCACACACAATAACCATCAATGCCAATACCAAAGTTTTAGAACAAACAATAAGACAAGCAATGTATATAAAAGCGCGTGGACACTTACAATACGCACTTACTTGGGCGCGAGACTGTCGAACTCATCGAAGAATAGAATGCACGGCCGTTTCATGTCCGCCCTAGGACAATACAAAAAGAAAATATGAAAGAAAACCTTGTATAAGAAAATTTGTATTTTAACATATACACAACATAAAAAAAATACGAATAAGTTATACTCGCCGGTTTACGGTAACTAAAACGCGGCGGAGTCGATTTTTTTCTTACTAGTCGATCATCGAATTCGTGTCTTTTCACCCCGCGGTTACCCCGCGATGCCGAAGGAGAAGAAAAACAGAGAAGGAAAACATCGTGGGAAAACCATGGCACGGTGGTAGGGTACTTTGTAGTACCCACCTGGCTGAGTACTACCCTCAAGTTGAAAATCTGTCGCCAAACACCTATCGATATTTCCCCGCAGCTGCACTTGAGAGCTAGTTCCTCTAGGCATTACCACTTACCACCTTCACGAAGGTGATAGTGAAGAGATGGTCAAACACAGTTATAAGACTAAGTCGGCAAACAAGCATACGGCCCACCTGATGGTAAGCGGTTACCGTAGCCATATGGACGCTTGCAACACACAAAGCATCGCTCACGCGTTACCGACCTTTTCCCCCTCCCCAATGAGCTCTGGCGACATAAAGTTATTTGGCTGCGGTATTCTGTATGATGGAGGTACTTCCCCAGTCGAGCTGCTCTTTGAGCGAATAAACGCTACGCTCTACCTCTTAAAAATAGAATACAGTCCTATAAATAGAAAAAATAACCACAACTAACTTATCAAACACATCCCGAACAGCCTTCTCGCTCTGTCCTATGTACTTGGAGAGCAGCTCGGGCCCCTTGACGATGATGATGTTCATGTTGGTGAGCCGCGCCAGGCACGAGCCCACGTGCGACTTGCCGGTGCCGGGCGGGCCGTACAGCAGTACCCCGCACGACTGCGACGGGAATACTGCTGGGTACTGTACGGGAAATATGCGTCTGTACAGGCTCTGTCTCGCTCCTGCCCAGGCGGGCGATTTTCGACAACCATCTTGTCTAGGGAGACAGGATGGTTGTCGAAAATCGTCATCGACAGTAAACGATCAACCTTTGTATGGGATTGATATTTCAAATCGAAATATCACGTGATTGTTAACAATCTCTTATGCCAATCCCATACAAAGGTAGATCTTTTACTAACGATGACGATTGTCGATAACCATCTTTTCTACTGGCCCTGGTGTAGCATGATAAGCCGTTCTTAATCGATCGGCAAAGAGCTCCACCGTCGTGGTCGGTACCTGGATGGGTGACCGCCTAGTGGTATTTCAAATCGAGCATTTCCGTGCTTCGGAAGGCACGTACAGCCGTTGGTCCCGGTTATAACTTAATTGTGATAGTCGTTAAGCTATTTGGAGGCCTTCTAGGCGGCTTGAAAACACCAACAGTAGGTTGACCACTAGCCTACCTCCACCTCGCCGCAGTGGGCACGCGTGGAGTATCTGCCCATTGTCTTTTACCCTCATTTGTAAATGGAGGCCTGTGCTCAGCAGTGGGATATTATAGGCTGATGATGATATTGTATCGTGTTATGAGGATGCCACACGACTACTAAGAGAATAATAGTAATAATATTTACTTTTTATCAGACTACTTTGACCCATAGATATATACCTTACAAACTAACATAGATATGTAAATAAAAACAGTTTGTGTTAGTATAAAAGGTTAAAACTATATGAGTAAAAAGCACTACGTCACAGTGCGATCGTGTGGCACATTTCCGCAGAATAACGCTGAATACTGTTGGGGAGTATATTAAAACTACCTGTCCCCCGCGGTTTCAACCGCATTCCTGGGAAAAAATGTGCTTCCCCATACCATAGGCTATCTGCATGCCAAATTTCATGACGATCCGTTGAGTAGTTGAGGCGTGAAGGCGTAACAAACAAACAAACTCACTTTCGCATTTATAATATTAGTTAGGGGATGTTCCTATTGCAGAACATTGGGATGTAGAATGAGCTCCACGTCACGGTAAAGAGTTCTTCAAAAAAGGCGTCAAAAGTGTTCTTTTTTTTTTTTTATACAACTTAGTCGATAAACAAGCATACGGCCCGCATGATGGTAAGCGGTAACCGTAGCCATATAGACGCTTGCAACACACGAAGCATCGCTCACGCGTTATCGACCTATCCCCCCTCCCCTATGAGCTCTGGCAACCTTACTCACGCGCAGGAACACAACTTTACACAACATAAAGTTATTTGGCTGCGGTATTCTGTAAGGTGGAGGTACTTCCCCAGTCGAGCTGATCTTTGAGCGAATAAAAAAAAAAACAAGGTCAAGGTCTTCAAGGTCAGCAACACATCACTGGTATTGCAAATGTGCATAGGCGGCGGTGACCATTAGTCGGACTGTCTGCAAACTTGTCAACATGTTGACATCAAAAAACCTTGGAATTGGCCTAGTACATGTCGGTTAACTAAAACACGGGCACGTTCATGTTCTATTACATTATATTGCTTCTAATCAGTCAGCCAATTCTAATGGACGAAGGCAAAAAAAGACCACTCTTTACCTGTCTCCTTCATTCTCATAAACTTGAGCGAGCGCGAGAGAGACGGATAGACTTTTCGTGATGCGCATGCAGTGCGACGTCACGCCGCACGCTTATGCACAGACACTGCACAAGCGCAACGTGTAATGTTTTGAAAGTGCCAGCTCTGCTTAACCGACTTGAAGACGCTTTGCCTAGTACATGAAATAAGAACAGGACAAGAAAGAGTAGGAAGCTCACCATAATAGGCCAGAAGATACACTCAGTCAACTCCTGCTTAACGTCTTCCAGACCACCGACCGGGCCCCATATATCGAACGCGTTGAATTTCTCTACATCTTTGGTTACATCTTCCACTAGGCGAGGCTTTGGGTCCTCGGGTTTTGCTTCTGCAAATTATGGGTTATTTATTTGTATATATTTAATCCAAATCCTAAGTGCTCGTGGTGTAGCAAGATAAGTCGTTCTTAATCGATCGGCAAGTTAAGCTACCGCCGTCGGGGTAGGTAAACTGGATGGGTGACCGCCTAGTGGTATTTCGTTTCCAGTTTCAAGCGTTTCCGTGCTTCGGAAGGCACGTAAAGCCGTTGGTCCCGGTTATCACTTAATTGTGATAGTCGTTAAGCTAGTTGGAGGCCTTCTAGGCGGCTTGAAAACTCCAACAGTAGGTTGACCACTAGCCTACCTCCACCGATCCGCAGTGGTCACGCGTCGTGGAGTATCTGCATATTACCTCTCACCCTCATTTGTGAAAGGAGGCGTGTGCTCAGCAGTGAGACATTATAGGCTGATGATGATGATGATGATATATTTAATCTAAATCTATTAGGGTGAGCAGCATTCAGAAACCTGTGTTTGACCACAATTTCACCATGGTAAGTCACATCATCATGTGGCCGAAGGTAGTAAGCACAAAAAGCCTAGAAGGAACTGGCTCTCAAGTGCAGCTGTCGGAACACACTGATAGGTGCTTGGCGACAGCTTTTCAATTTTAGGGTGGTAGCCAGCCAGATGGGTACTAAAAAGTACCCTACCACTGTGCTATGGTTTCCTCACGATGTTTTCTCATTTTAGAATTCGAACCCGGGACCATTGTCTCAGTATTCGACGTCACAACCAACAAAACAAAAGGTATTGTAGATTAATGGTGTTCGGAGTTATTTCGCTAGATGGCAATACTAGCTATCAATTTAGCACAGCACTGCAGCTGTCACCGATGTGAAGTAGGAGCGATCGCGATCGTTCCTATACAATGAACCGCAATGAGTTCAGTCTGCAACTAACGTCTGTCAAGTAAGTTTTAATGATTTTCGAAGTCTCTTTTTTGGGTCCAAATGGTAATATTCAGGAGTACAAGCAATTCTTCTCAGCAAATGCAACCTTCCGAACCGGTATTAGAGTATTAGAGTCAGACTTTCATAAGTGCCTGCGAAGGTCTATTTGAATAAATGATTTTGAATTTCGAATTGACCTCAGCGGGGTCTAAACAGAATAAATTACTATTTGATTGTATAGTATGTAATTGTATCATAGTACTCACTTTTCTTTTTGACAGCTTTGAATACCTTCCTATTGAGATAGTCGGTGATATCTCTGACACTGCTGCCCGCGGTATCCATCGCCAGCTTTATAAAATCGTCGTCCTCTACTTCAAACTGATCACGGATCTTATCGTTTAGTAAGTGCTTGAATAGTTCCACTCTTTCCTCCTGCAAGTATATACTGTGTCAGGCAAAAAGAAATTGAATAAATATTGTCACTCTCGTCTCCTATTAGGCTTTTGCTTTTAAAATGCTTCGCCTACAGTACACATTTAACAACCTTTCTCTTTACATAAACTTATTGAATAAATTCGTCTACATACATATAACTTGCAGTGGGGTACAGGATGTAAAGTTAAAAAGCACTAGTGTTTAATAAGCTGAATTACAATCGGTGCAATAAGAATTAAAAAAAAAAAAAACCTGGGGCATTCCTCACACACGGTTATCTGATCCCAAACTAAGCAGAGATTGTACTATGGAAACCAGATAACTAATATAATACATATACTACTTTTTGTTTGTAAATACATACTTAATATACATAATTACACCCAGACTCCGGACATACAGACATGTTCATGCACACAAATGCATGTTCTGTGCGGGAATCGAACCCACGACCTGCGGCGCAATAGGTGGAATCTTTACCAGAGTCTTAACCAACTGCGCCAACTGGCCCGTCAATCACTTTACACTCTCGAAAACGGTTCTAACAAGTTCTATGAAATTTGCTGTATCGAGGTTTTCGGGGGCGAAAGATCGATCTAGATAGGTCTCATCTCTGGAAAAGACGCGTTTTTTCGAGATTTCGAGCAAAGATCGGTCGCCGAGGTAGTACCATAAGTCAGTATCCACATACCTGTTCAATATCGGGTATATCAAACTGTGCAGTGAACAGTGGTTTCCCACTGAACTGTCTCAGTGTCGGATGGAGGGCCTTCATGCTGAGTGACGTCATCAACACGCACACACCCGAACACGTCTGTAGCAGATGTTTAATTACGACTGCTAACCTAAAATGTAAATAACAAAATTGGGGAAAAAATTGTAAGCTTTGTTATACACACCTGGCGAGACACCTTGAGGTGGCATTACAATAAATCTACAACAAAAAAATAATCTATCAATATTTAAAATGTAAATAGCAGACTCAAGCAGCACCTGCTCACAAGTATGAGTCGTGTGGCAGCCACCGCCCGTCACACGACGCTGCCGCAAGCAAGGGCTTCAAAGCGGGCATCCTCCTATCTAACATCCTTACTCAGTAGTTACTTTTATGGGGATATCACTTCAAAGTCAATAGAAAAAGAAAAATACCTTTGATAATATGCAATATCCTGCGGTGAAGCTCCTTCCATATTAGGTGGGACTAGTGAATCTACGTCATCACATACCAGCACTGCGGGACTATGCTCCTGACACATCAGTATAGCTTTCCCTAGAACCTCAGGAATGTCCTTACGACCCTTCAACGACCGACAGTGGAGTATGTGAGACCAGACTGTCAGTTCCTTCCGAATTATATGGCAGAGTGAGGACTTGCCTGTGCCACTTAAGCCTGGAAATTATATTTTAATTAGAGACTGTTTTTGTTACAACACAAGCAGGTTGGTGTTACACCTGATGCTGAATGGGCACCGTTGCCAATAATTTTAGTTTTAGGGTGATTTGAAAAAGCTGAGAGTCACTGTGCTGGCAGCAGAAGAGACATCATGTACACACAGTGCCTCCTTTCAAGTTCTAGAGCTCTTGCGACCTACACACCTGGCACAATAAAGGAATGTTCTTCTTCTTCTTCTTTTTAAGTTTGGCAACCAAGCCCAAACTTGGGCTCATTTCTGCCAGTGTCGAGTTATATTATGGTTTCCAGTCACAATAAATCAATTCACATTATAGTCCTCAGTCAGTCACCGTCCATAAAAGTTATGTTTAAGTACAATGGTGGTAAATTATACAAAAACTTTACGACTTCTTGAGACAACTTGAAAAGTCACGATACACATAATTCATATCATTTCACTTCACTGGTGCACATGGATGATCTGTATTGGGTAAAATACCACCAAAAATACACAATAAAACTCAAAATACACAAATTAATGAAAATAAAAATGAAAACGCAACGTCACTCTGCAAGTTCCCGCCAAGAAGTCCTAAAGAAATGTTAATAAAAAATATTATGAAAAAAATATTTTATTGGAATCTTCTATATGGCCTAGGGACTTCCACAGTCGAGCTGTACAGAGTTTAAAATGGGAGAGCCCGTTGTGGCATATCTCTCTTAAAAGACCTCATCAGATAGCCATGTGTGAACAACAACCCAACCATTTATTTCAAAAGTAAATCATAAGATAGCAACTAAAATTGTACTCACCAGTAATTAAAACATTGCTCTTAATTTCCGAAGCACCTTTGAATGTAGCCTCCCTATAAATCTCAAAATACAAATGCGATATAACTGTATCAACTAACTTCTCCATAGATTTCATTGTTCTACAATAATTCTTATAATCATACTCTAAGTTGGACAAAACAGGCTTTGGAAGCTCTAAATCTGTATCATTCAAACATTTAGCTGCAATAGTACAATGCCTAAGGGATTCCGAATTCAACATTGTATATTTCAGCTTATCTGGTTTTAATTTAAACTGTAAGAAGCCGCTTGTGATCTCAGAATTTTGCTTCACCATACCATTGTTTATTAGGAATCTTTTAGCAGAATGTGTGCAGCTAATAACACAGTTTTTAAACCTTTCTAGTACATCTATTTCAGCCTGTATTTGCTCTGTATATGTAACAACTTCTATGCTATCTGGTTGCTCTAATGTATCACCAATAATCGTAAATATTATCTTCATACCATTCTCGATATTTATTATAGCATTTAATGATTTAGGTATTAAAGCTGTTGGTATATTTCTGTTATATACTTCACGACAAAGACTTCTATATATAACATTGTCTATTGGTACTATCTCTACACACAAATCATTGATATGATTATTATTATTTTCAGTGTCATTTTCATTATTCTCTTGTATAATTGAAGGTATATTCTTCATTGTTGCTAGAATTACTGTTAAATCTTTATACTTATCATCTATCAGGTCTTCATGAATAAAAACAGTGTAGGGATGTATCAAATTCTTTTTTCCATCACTATCTATTGGTATTGCTCTGAGGACCAATCTTTTTGGTACGTTTAAGTATGGACGTAGCATTCCATCATTTATAAGACCTATATTTTTAAACTTAATATCTTTCTCTTTAGCTGTGTTCATAGGAGTATTTTGTAATGAACCGTGTATGCTATTGAATGCATCAACTTTAACTATAATCCGGCTGTGATTGACTAGCAAGCCGGTTTGTTTTGGTGTGAACACTATTGGAAGGGATGCTGATATCCAAACTACTGCTCTCTGGTTGGCTACTACAAGCCTCAGTTGATCTAGAATACGAATCTGTAGGAGCTCTACATTGTGTTCCTGGAATGAAACATTTTTATTTACAAAGATGTAAACAAAAGAACAAAAAAAGGTTTTATTTAAAATGCAAATACTTTTTTGAATTGCAAATATTACAGATGCAATATACAAAATAGTCTTTATCCTTCTTTTTTTTTTATACAACTAAGTCGATAAACAAGCATACGGCCCGGCTGATGGTAAGCGGTTAACGTAGCCATATGGACGCTTGCAACACAAGAAGCATTGCTCACGCGTGACCGACCTTTCCCCCCTCCCCTATGAGCTCTGGCGACCTTACTCTCGCGCAGGAACACAACTTTACACAACGTAAAGTTATTTGGCTGCGGTATTCTGTAAGGTACTTCCCCAGTCGAGCTGCTCTTTGAGCGAATAAACGCTATGCTCTACCTCTCCTCCTTCCTCCTCCTTCTCTATTTACAATTTTGTCAAATTCGTACCAAAATCTCCTGGTCATCAGGACTATCAGTATCCACATAGAGATCTTCCAGCACCTTCACATCACTGTATGGTGACACAAATACTTCACTACCCTCATCCAAACCCAATAACCGGCTATGTATGGGGTTGCAAGCTATTTGACCTTCTGGAACATTGCTCGAGAAGACCACCCATAGTAATATATGCTTCTCTTTTGATAGCACTTGAACTGATTGTGTCTGTAATATAAATAGTTTAAATTATTTTTATTCTCTTATAACTGTTTTGTTTACAGCCAAATTACATGAATGTTGTTATAGTAAATTTTAAGATTATGAATAAGTTTTTTTGTCAGTTTATAATTTTAAGGTTTTTAATTTGATAATAACTAGCCCCTTTACTAAATAAGGTGTAAGTCAAGTATAGTAATACCTAGGTTTTAAATATATCCGTCACTTTCTAATGTCATATAAACAAAAAGAGCTGGGGCTATCTTAATACCTGGGTGTTACAAGACTCATTTACACCTTATTTATTAATAAGGGGGCAAGTGTTATTCAAATCCTGCAAAGACATTGACTATTATTTTATGCACCCTCAATTTGATAGAGGTCACAAAGCAAGCACCTATCAGTATGTTATTACAGCAGGATTTTATTTGGTTATATTCTAGGTGTGATGTGCACCCTTTGGCCACATCACCACATTCAATGGTGAGATTGTGGCAATGATGATTGTTTAATTGGTGATTGACAGGCCAGCTGGCGTGGTTGGTTAAGACTCTGGTTTAGACTCCACCTTTCCCACCGCAGGTTGTGGGTTTGATTCCCACACAGGACATGCATTTGTGTGTATGAACATGTCTGGGTGTAATTATGTATATTAAGAATGTATACAAAAAGTAGTATATGTATTATATCAGCTATCTGGTTTCCATAGTACAAGCTCTGCTTAGTTTGGGATCAGATGACCGTGTGTGAGGAATATGTCAGGATATTTATTTATTTAAATACAGGCCTACAGAAAGTAAGAAAAGCTTTCACATAATTTTTACTTTGAAATCTTGTTGGAGCATATAAATACTTAACTATCTATTCTTCACACATGGTACTATTCTAATACCCACCCAGACCTTTTTCTATGGTATTTTCTTTTTTAAATATACTTAATATGCATAATCACACCCACACTCAGGACATGCAGACATGTTCATGTGCACAAATTTTGCATGTTAACATGTTCTGACTAACATGTTAACCAAAGACCTGCCGTGTGATAGGCTGAATCTTAACAAATCATGCCAATTGACCCATCCAGTTTTAGAATTTGAAATACTACTCAAAACATATTAACCTATAAAGTGAACCAGCGAAGAGAGATCTGGCTAGATTTAAAATCTATATGGAACAATACTAAATGACAGATAATATTAATCCTTGTGTCTTATACATCAGTGGCATTTGGCGCACAATGGCCTTTGTCGCCCTTGTTGTCCTTAAACACACATGGTGTGTATAAGGCTTGTTTGCGTCAGTCGAAAATTAACAGGTAAAGAGTAGCCTTAGGCGCACCATGTTGGAGTTGGGGCATATGCTTACGGACTGATGTTCTTATACAGTTGAGGACATAAATATGCATACAATTAGAATAGTTTTCCCTTAAACTATAAATTGAAATTATGAGATATTATGCAGGCACAATCTTTTAACATGTACTATTATGATATGTGTAATTTTCAACATTTGAATCTATACAGTGCAAGAAAATTGCTATTGAATTTCACAAAGTGTTATACATATTTATGTCCTCTACTTTACATGTGTATTAGCCCTTATTTGTTTCAAGTAGTATAGAATATATTTATTTCATTGTATGCCCATAATATTGCATCATCATCACAAAAACAAGTTGGTAACCTCAAAATATTTGATTATAATCAAACTTTTATGATATACATATTGTTTAACAAGTAAGGTGATAAGAAAAATATTCCAACACTTGCTTATAATTGTTTTCCATTATAAAATTGTTACCTGATCATTGTTTGTGCTGTACTTTGGACTGATATAAGCAAAGCAAGTTTTCTCATGAATAAATACCACTTTGAGCCTTACACCACCTAACATTTTGACTTATAAATAATTAAATAGCCTTTGAGTGCTTTAAATAAAATACTATTGATCTATTTGTAAAAAATTACTGCTTTTTTGTAAATAAATCAAACACCAAATTTCAATGAGATTTTGTATGTAAGCACAACTTTAGTTCTCTTGGTAGTTTGTGGTAAGCACAAACTACCAAGAGAACCAACAAGTCAATCAGTATTGCCAAACGATGAAATCTAAAATCTACAGTGCGGCTGGCACTGAAGATTTTATAAGATCGACCGTAAATTATAATTTATCTACAAAATTTACTTACATCTGGATAAAATCGGTCGGGGGCACTCCAGAATATAATCATCAATATAATACCTACCTAAGAAGCCACTAACTATTATTGCCTTCTCTGCATTGAATTATTACACATAGAAACAAAGTATACGCGCAAATAACAATCCATTCATTTGAAGCCATATATGGCTTCATTTGACCGCCGCGCTGTCAGTGTACTGAGTGACGTTATAGTGAGTGCAGCTCTCAGAAAAATAATAAATATGACGGTTTGTGCAGTAGAATTGTGTCATAATTCATCAGGGAAGAAAGATAGGAATTCTGATGTAACATTCCACAGGAAAGCCACTAATTTTATTGCGTAATTCATCTAAAATAACAAAATTCAAAAATAAAAATAATTCACTCAGATTTCGAGCAAAGTGTTGCCAGCTGTTTGTATGCGAATTTGCGTTGTTTTACGTAATTGATACTGAATTTGTTACTATTAAAGTAATTGAGTCCGATACCTAGGCGACTAGCCTAGTCCCCCGCGGTTTCATCCGCTTCTTGGGACAAGTAGCCTATAATACTCGGGATAAAGTAGCTTCAAATTTGTGAAATAATTTTTAATTAGACTGGTAGTAGTTTCACAGAAGCAGTTTTACAGGTAGTATTTTTACAGAGATTAACCCGTTTAAACAATCAAACAAAAAACTTTGCCCCGTCTTCAGCTTTATTCATCCAGCTGTAATTTTAATCGACTTCAAAAAAGGAGATGATCAATTTGACACGTATGTATGTAATATTATTGGAACTATAATATATTTACATATGTATGAATATCTATCAGGGCTTCCAAACAAATATACAAAATTTCATAGATGTGTGTATGTATGTTTGTCCACGCATATCTAAGAAACTATTACAATTAATAGTTTCGGAGATATGCGTGGACAAACATACATACACACACCTATGAAATTCAAATTCAATGATTGTTACCATATTTTTCTATTTGCATAAATTTACTGAATTAATTAACTAGCTTAATTTACAGACTTTTAAAATTTAAATTTTATGTATTGTGTTAGTGATAAATTAATAATAATAATTAAAAGATTAATACCTACATACTACTTAATCTTCTTTTTCTATATAACCTATCATATATAATTACCAAGGAAAGCTACAAATTGTACGATATTTCATAGCTCTGCACATTGTCTTGGTGTATTATGTTAAAATACCCATCATAAGTACTATGAAACATAACCATTATACTAGTAATAAATAAATAACATCTATGATAAATTATCTAAGACGCAAAACTTTTGTATGAATACATACTTCCAATTTCACTAGTAGGCGAAATCGGAAGGTTAATTTTACCGAAAAAAAATCGTTTAGCTTGCAACATTACTCGTGCGCTTGTGTGCGTGTCAGCGAGTGTAATTATATGGTACTCCCGCACACATTGGTTGTCAAGTGGCTTACGTTTCGCGCGGATCTTTGTTCGATACTTCGGTTCTAAGCGTAATAATTCAATGCTTCTCTGCTTTATTATACATCATACACATCTATACATGTCTATGTAACTCTCTATATTTTTTAATATGAGAGGTATGCAATGCATTTCCTCTGGGCGCTGAGGAAGCTGCTACTTGTTTGCGAAGACTATGCCAAAACTCTAATACATAGCAAGAATAGCGAGTTGATGGTCTTTGGAGCCCATGAAAGCTCTCTCAATTACATCCCTCCCGTTTATCTGAATGGTAATGAGCTAGCCAGAGTATCCAAATATCTGTGTCTTGTGGTCACCACACCACTGATTTAAAAGACGATTCGGATATTGAAGGAGAGCGTAGGGTGCTGGACAGTCATCATCATCAGCCCAGAATGTCCCACTGCTGAGCACAGGCCTCCTTTCACAAATCAGGCTGAAAGAGGATGGGCAGATACTCCACCACGCGTGACCACTGTGGCAAGGTAGGTAGGCAGATAGGCTAGTGGTCAACCTACTGTTGGAGTTTTCAAGCCGCCTAGAAGGCCTCCAACTAGCTTAACGACTATCAAAATTAAGTGATTACCGGGACGCACGGCTTTACGTGCCTTCCGAAGCACGAAAACGCTCGATTTGAAATACCACTAGGCGGTCACCCATCTAGGTACCGACTACGACGGTGGTAGCTTATCTTGCCTCACTGCGCGACATGCTACACCACGAGCACTGGACAGTACGTGGGAATATACTGGCTCTCAGGTTCACACTCAGGTGAAGAAAAAAAGACAGTACTGTTATTAAAATAATTTTCTCAATCTTTTTACATCAGTGCCTTGTGAACCAAGAAAGCTATCAGCGCCCTTCAGGTCCTTTATTATAATATACAGGGTTCTGTTTGGGCTACCAAGATGCTGCAGTGTGTCAGCATGTTTGCTGATTCTCATGTGAATGTCATTAACGCCATAATGCGAAAGAAAGTAGCATCTATTAAGCACAGTATGCTGGGTAGCTTTAACAAGTTGCTCGAGATTCTGGCTGGCAGATTTGACAGTCTTCTGCAGAAACCCTGTGTGTCAACCCTAATAAACCCCAATGCTAGGCAAATTTATCGTATTAATTTATGATTTTGTGTTTTCATTGTTTATTTATTTATTTTATTTAAATCCACTCAATTTTAATTTTATTTCAATAACTTTTTTTGTGTAAGTAGAATTAAGAAGTGGATTAATTTTGTTGGCATAAAATTAATTTTAATTTTATTATACGTATAATACAAGCCCTAAAACAGCTGCTTATATATTTTTGTCTGTTTATTAGTTCAAGCATCACTCAAAAACTAATGGACCCTTCGCGATGAAATGTCGTATGCAGATAGCCTATGGTATGGAAAATGACATAGGCTACTTTTTATCCCGGGAAAGTGGGTGAAGCCATGCGTGACAACTAGTGTAGGAATAAAATAAAAATATCACAATAGTCAGTGATGATCATCAAGGGATGTTAATAAGTTGTTGCATAAAGACACAATCCCCAACGAATGGTGAGACAGTTCACTAGTGCCCATCTACAAAAATAAGGGCGATGTGCAGGAATACAATAATAATCGAAGAATATCTCTCATGTCGCATGGTATGAAAGCATGGGAGAAAGTTGATAGAGAGAAGAAAGTGAAATCACCCAACATCAATTCGGGTTTATGGCTGATCGAGGAACAACAGACGCCATTATTACAATGTTAGTATAAAATTATATAATCTGGCAGCCTCGTCGACAAGTAGGCTAGCTGATAGCTGATAAGAGTGTGTTTCATTTCATGTCCTTACCTGTTTGATATCAGCGTTTGAATATTCTAATAAATAAATAATTATTTGAGTAAACATACGTTTTAATTATTTTTTTTAATTTATTGAAATATTTGTATCCTTTATTTTTAGCTTCTTTCCGATTTTAAATACCTCCATGATATTATTTGTATAGTTATTAGTGTTATTTAATTTCCCATTCTCATGCTAAGCTTAAAACTTTTAAAATACGGAACGCAAAGTCACTTTTTGAAAACACGTCTCAATCTACGTAAGATGGTTATTGAATGTGATTTTTTCATTTTCTTTACAACTAAGATCTTGCTCATTTGTAAACTACCATCAAACAATTAAATAGTAAAGTTTGTTTAAATTTTAATCATTTAACGCTCAAAATTTCATTTTATTTTCAATACGTATTGTCTTGACTGATTATTTTGCAAACCGTTATTCAACAGAAATCGTAAAAAGGAACGTAATTTTGCTTGCATCTTCTTCATTGGCCCCGTCACGGACCAATAGCATTTCAAAGCAGCTCAACGGTTTTTGAAGACGTTCTGAATCCGGTGTCTTGTTGAATTTATCTAAAATTTGGATGAAATTTTACATTGTCTAACAAATATCGAGTCGTGTAACTCGTAAAGTGATCAAAATATAATACAAAACGGCACCGGCCGTCCTATAAACGTGAGTATTGGTTTATCGTTAGAAAACCGTTTGACGCCGTGTCGATGTTCGCTTGTTTTGCCTCCATTTTTGGTCGTTAGACGTGAAGATTTCAAACGGCTTGTTTACGTTTGCATAATATCCTGTGTATGTACGTTATATCAACGACGATAAACTGGTGTATTTTCACCACGTTGATACAGTGCACGTGATAGTAACTGATTGTTTCAGTACCTCACAATGGCGCCAACAAGGTTGGCACCGAAGCCTATCGGCGTCAATGAGAACCTAAACGGGATGTTAGGGCATGGAATAACGACGAGGAGTAAGCAGTTGGCTTCTCTGAAGAGTCACAAGGATATTTTGAAAGTTCCAAATAAGAGAAAAGCCGACAGCCCCCTGAAAGATGTGACTGCAAAAAGAGCGGCGTTTGGTGACATCACTAACGCCCTCAACAAGTCCTGCGTGCCCCACGATAAAGACAAGGTCATGGTGCTGAAGAAGGTCACCGTTGAGACCAAAATGCTCCCTGCAGTTAAGGTTGTTAATCTCTTTTTTTACCTAAAATCATATGTGAGGGTAGCCATACCTTTAGTGTAACATCTAGCATATAAGTCATCACACTTCAATTGATTTACCATTTAGCTATTCAACCTAACATTTACTAAGTAAATAGGTCAATGAACTTTCCCTCCAAAAAACAATAAAAGCCACATGACTGCCAATTCATGGCTGAAATAGTTATTTTAAATTTCAACATAAGTACCTTACATATTATTAAATTCATCCAAGTAAGAGAGACTTATTCTAAATTTTGATTTCATCATACATGAGATGTTAAGTTGGAGAACCTGAAATCATCTTACTTGATATCTGCAATATTACACAGGATTTTTGAAAAGCTGTATTCTTAGTCATTCACTACATATAGAGAATTTCCAGTGCCTATACAATAGTAGTCTTTGTTAGAGAATAAATTGAGATCGAATTGTTTACTCATTGTGTTTATCCTTGACCCAATTTTTATCGGTATTTTGAGCAAGCTACTATCAGCACATGAAGTCTTGCTATTCATATTGATTATGATTTACACAAACTGGATCATATGATTAATTACTAGCATGCAGCGGCCACCTGCAGTTTTATCCATGTTCCTGGGGTAAAATGTAGCCTATGTCCCTCTCCATGCCATAGACTATCTAGATGCTAAATTTCATCATGATTGGTTGAGGTATCAACAAGTGACTGACAAACAAACACACTAACATTGGTATTATTTTGCAAAAAAAGGTTTGATAATTCTTCAATTACTGTCAGTCTGTGTCCAGTGCTGAAAGTAAATATGTTATTTTTTAATTAGGTAATTGAGTTGTCCACTAAACAGTGGGTGTATGTTGATTAGTTCACAACAAAAATATGAGGATACCATAGCACAGGGTTTTAGGGACTAGAAATATGAAATTTTGCACCCTAAGGTGCTAAAATAGGGGATGGGTGGGCGAACAGCTAGTAACTGTATTTTAATGCTGAGGTAAATTTTTCTTCCATTAGATAAAATAATACACTTGCTTTGAGCACAAAAGAGGTAAGTGTTGATGTGTTACAGTGCTGTTATTCTGTGCCATGCATGTAAGCACACCAAGAACCTAACTTCTTGAGATTTACCCACTCTTGAAAAGAGTCTTTGACATGTGGGAAATGTGATATTTGTCCATTTTTGGTACATGTAGGATGAAGGCTCAAAGATTTTTACAAGCATTTTTACACATAATTTATTTGTTTATAGAAATAACTTATCAAACCCCTAGACAAGATGGTTGTTGACAATCGTCATCGTTAATAAACAATCAACCTTTGTATGGGATTGACATTTTAAATCGAAATATCACATGATTTCTAACAATTTCTTATGTCAATCCCATACTAAGATAGATTGGTTTTTTGGTAATGATGACTATTATCGACAACCATCTTGTCTAGGGGCCCAGGCTGCTTGCTTATGGACATGTCACTCAATGTTAATTACTTCTAAATATTTTAGAGTGTCAAACAACAGACTACATTAAATGGCAAATCAAAATCTAAAACACTACAAAGAGTGGCATCAAATGCAATAGAGACAGTACAGAAGCACTTTGCGAAGGATCCTCCTAAGCCAATCGCAACTAGAGCTCAGAATGGGATCCTCAAGAACATTGAAAAGAAAGACAAGACATTAAAAGACCAGAACCAAAGTCAGACCTCTGCGAAGTCAACTAGGAGTGATGTATCTGGGGATCCATCACTTTATTTGACTGCTTTGGAAAATATGTTAGTATCTTTGGTTTTGTAAGTTTTTACTTGTGTAGACTTCTTTGACTAAAATCTCACCATGGTGAGTGATAATAATCTGAGTTGGTAAATGTGCGGAAGACCTAAATATATAGCACTGTCTGGAAGATAAATAATATTAAATCATTCTCATATATAGTTATGCCAATTACCTAATAACATTTCTACAATAAAATTAAACTAAACTTTCATATAGTTTTAGGTTTGCTGACTCCTTTTTTAACTTTTTTTATTTATTAAATTTAAAATATTTCATTTTGTACACGGGACAGAAGTAACAATTGACATAATCATTTATTGGGATGTTAATTGAACAATTACAAAGTCGAAATAAAATTTGCAGAAGTCCAGCAGAGATCACAAAAGATGGATTCAAGACAATCAGTGAAAAGCTAGACAAGGTTAACTTAGATGACTCAGACCAGAAGTTTCTTGATGCGGAGGCTGACGCACCACATAAAACACCTGCTGGTGTGCCAGACTTTGACCAAGAGAATTGGACAGATCCCTTCCAGGTGTCCAACTATGCTATGGATATATTTAACTACTTGAAAAGCAGAGAGGTGAGTTTTTTTTTTTTTCATGTAGTTGAATAGAATTTACTTTGTCTCGAATGTTTTTTAGCAGATGCATACCTAATAATAATAAGGATCTCAATATTCCTAACAACAACTGTTATTCTTCGTAAGTGGAAGGTTGTGGGATGTTAGAGTTAGGTGTACTTACTACATAAGTGCATAGCTCAAACAGCAGGGTCTAGATATTTGAAAATTATCACACAATTTTATTAAATAATGTAGCCAACCGGTAAGCAAGTTTTGATCTGTTCAAAGGTGGTTTAGAAAGATTGTTGCGTATGGGCTTCGCCAAATGGGTGTCTGATAGGTGCATTAGCATTCTTAATCGGCGAGAATCAGCTACTGTAACTGAGACTGTATACTATGAAAATAAATTCTATCTTACTAACATTATAAATATGAAAGTATATATCAATGTGAAGAGGTTTGTTACTCTTGATATCTCATGAAATATTGTGAGTACTATTTCAGAGTATTCAAATGGAATTTCACTAGTTATTGGTAAAAAACCCTTGACCTTGACGGCTCATCCTATGTGAAATAGAGTATAATAGGAAGCTACATTAGTCCCAAGTGCTATAAGCTAGTTTTCTACCTGGGAAGGCGGGTGAAACCGCGGGGGACAGATAGTAATAAAATATACGGTAAAAATGAGGACTCTACTAAGTAATGTTTAGCAAAAAATTACAAACTCACATCCATAAGAATAATTAAAACCAATCAACTTGAGTGTGTTGCCAGGTTGGCTCTACAGACTACTATAATACCCTGCTATGGTTAACTGCTACTATTATCAGCCCATACACATTTGATGCTTATCAACAGTTGCACTGCGACTGCATGCTACATGCTTCTACATTGGCGAATGGCAATAAGTATTACTATGCTTATGTAGAGGGCCCGTACATTATAATTAAACTACTACCTCAATCATCGAGGTAAAGTCCCTTTTAGAGTAGTAATTTCGAACAATCCAATTACGCAACTAGTAAGTGATTTTGCACTGATTTATTACTGTACTGACCAATCACTGCATCTAAATGTTACGTGTTTCCCTGACTTTGCCAATCAGAGCGCGTTGTCGATAGTAGGGAATGGCGCGATAGATTTCAAACAAAATGAGGATCATTGCGCTTCATTGTTTTGTTTGACGGGCCAGTTGGCACGGTTGGTTAAGATTCCACCTATTGCCCTGCAAGTCGTGGGTTCGACTCCTACACAGGACATGAATTTGTGTGCATGAACATGTCTTTATGTCCTGAATTAGGTATATTAAGTATATATTTACATACACAAAGTATATATAGTATATTAGTTATCTGTTCTCCATGGTACAAGCTTGGCTTAGTTTGGGATCAGATAGCCGTGTGTGAGGAAAGTGTCAGGATATTTATTTATTGTTCAATATCAACGTACTTCGACACTAAGTTAACACATGTTTGTAGCGTCTGTTCCCAATCGACGACTACCTCCAACGCATGGATGGCATCACGACCTGGATGCGGGCACTCCTCGTTGACTGGATGGTGGAAGTCCAGGAGAGCTTCGAGCTGAACCACGAGACCCTGTACCTCGCAGTCAAGCTGGTGGATCTGTATTTGACACGCTCTACCAAGAGGCAAGTGCAGTCG
Organism: Achlya flavicornis; assembly: GCA_947623365.1. Taxonomy (NCBI): domain Eukaryota; kingdom Metazoa; phylum Arthropoda; class Insecta; order Lepidoptera; family Drepanidae; genus Achlya; species Achlya flavicornis. The sequence goes on along the minus strand of OX392468.1, from coordinate 1,533,562 downwards.
GATCAACTGACCAAGGAGGAGCTGCAGCTACTCGGAGCTTCTGCGCTGTTTATTGCTGCTAAGTTTGATGTGAGTTTATTGATAAAGTTGTGATAGTATTTATATAATTTAACAATTAGAAAAAAAAACAAAATCGGAATTTTCCAATGATATTTAAATGTGAATAGCGTGTGGGTATTTAACAATTAGTTGCCTAAATAAATAGCGATTTCAAAGTTGGTCACATACTTATGGTTTCGAAAAGATGTCGACCAAACATACTTACAACACGAGCAAGAAAAAAAGATATCCATTTGTTTTCAGGAGCGCATCCCACCTCTAGTAGACGACTTCCTATACATTTGCGACGGCGCTTACTCACTGAGTCAGCTACTCAAGATGGAGATGACAGTCCTACGCGTTGTGGACTTCGACCTCGGCATACCTCTCTCGTATCGATTCCTCAGGAGATATGCGAGGGTAAGTACAGTTGTTGGGTAGAAAATTTCACTGCGAAATTCGTCAAGTAGAACGTTCAACTGCTTTGATAGAGTTGCTCGGTGCATTCGAAACGTTATCCCACTCGCATGTGGTGTAAAAACCATCTGAGGGTAAAACCTAGTCAGCATAAAAATTGGAATGTTTTTGTGTTAATATAATGTTCATTCAGGTCAAAATTTTGAATGGTGGACCATCACATGTCTAGTCTTTTTTATACTAATATATAAAATAGCCAATATATAGTCAGATTGTTAAAAAGAAAATATTTAAAAAGTGTAACCTTGCTGAGTTTCTTGCCTGTTCTTCTCAGTTGAAGGCCGACATACGAACTGGCGGTAACTTCAGTAGCTTTGACCTTCATAGGTGCCCTTCTAGGGCCTAAATTGAATAAATGGCTTTGACTTTGACTTTGACTTGACTACTAAGGTAGCAAACTAGCTTACGGCTCGTCTGATGGTAAGCGGTTACCCTAGCGTATAGACGCTTGCAACATCAGGGGTATTACTCGCGACCCTAAAAAAATCACCGCGGGGAGTTCATTCCACAGCCTTAGCGTCCGCGGTAGGAAGCTCCATTGAAACGTTGCTGTATCAACAGACAGACAGCAACAATACTACTACTAAATCTATATAATATAAAAATCAATGTCACTTTTCGTTGTAATTTTAAAACTCAAGAACGGGCTTACCTATCCAAACCTTTAGGCTTTAGGCTTTGTTCGGACTATTAAGTAGATGGTTTATGTGAAGTTTGCACAAAATCGGTCAAGCGGTTCTTCATTTATCACATTTTTATTATTTCACTTTATACGTAGCGAAGCACGTACCGGGCCGCTAGTTTAGTTTAAAAAAAAAACACTCAAACTATGTTCCTAACTCGTAGTCAACTTTGAATATCAAGTATCTCCACTTCATCTAATCATCTATCAAATCCTCGTTCATACGGATATAGGACAGGCCAGTTGGCGGAGTTGGTTAAGATTCCATCTATCGCGCCGCAGGTCGTAGGTTCGATTCCCACACAGGACATGCATTTGTGTGCATGAACATGTCTGTATGTCCTGAGTCTGGGTGTAATTATGTATATTAAGTAAGTATTTATAAACAAAAAGTAGTATGTAGTATATCAGTTGTCTGGTTTCCATAGTACAAGCTCTGCTTATTTTGGGATCAGATGGCCGTGTGTGAGGAATATCCCAGGATATGTTGGCGCTTCCATTTGAAGGTTTTACGTTGGAAGTAACAATAATAATGTTTGTTGTGTCAGTGTGCCCGCGTGTCGATGCCGACGTTGACGCTGGCGCGGTTCGTGCTGGAGCAGTGCCTGCTGGAGTACGAGGTGGCGCGGCACTCGGACAGCAAGCTGGCCGCCGCCGCGCTCTACCTCGCGCTGCGCATGAAGTCGCTCGGCTCCTGGACGCCCACGCTACGCTATTATACAGGTGAGTCACACAACCACTCACCTCTGATTTGGAGCCGGCCTGGCGCGTTATTCCTTCGTCCGAGAGGGCTCGAATATCTGCGGTTCTTCGATGTGGTGGACGAAGCCGTGCGGGCTCCAGAATAATGATGGCGTGGAAACTCCTCGAGAGCACAGAGTCATACACACGCGACTGGTCACAACCGACGGTGGTCCAGTACTTAAGTGTTTTCTAATACTTCGTAGAAGGTAGGACATTAAAAAAAATTAAGAAAATTGCTCAGAAACTTAAAAAATTTAAGAAATCTTAACGGTTGGGTAGGTTAGGTTAGGATATTCGCCTGGTATGCGAGTGAGACCGCGGGGCGCAACTAGTATTCAATAAAACTCTAAACACGAATTTGTAAAAATAAAACGAAAACTCAACTTCCTCTGCAAGTACCCGCCAAGAAAGAGTTGTTACTGTTATGGGCTATCGCCACACAGCCCAAACAACACAGTTTAAAATTTCTACGCTACGAAATTTAGTTCAAAAAATTTTTATGGCCGTATGTATCGCGCGCCAAACCTAGCATTCTATCGGTATTTATTATCCTAGGCTGCAAAGTTCTTTATTGGAGGAAGCGAAGGACAGGATTGATTCTAGGTTTCAAATATAGAATCTTGAGCATAGCAAGGGTTTCAAAGATGCAAAATAACTGCTGCTGAGCGAAACACAGGACAATGCTAGGTGCCAAAAAAACACTTAAATAGCAAAGTAAATTAGTGTTTATTTAAAAATGGAAAGTACAATTACTACAATTGGTAATATTTAAAGATAATTTTTTTTTTGGCACTGTTATGCTTGTGTTTGTGACTTGTGTACTATTACTAGGTAAATTATTAGGCAAATTTTCAGAAAATTCCTCAATTTCATTGGATTCCATTTTTAATGTTGGAGACACAGACAGATTGGCAGGCGATTGAGATTGATTTTCTATTGTGCTGTCCATGGAAGTTGAAGACCAAGGATCTGGGCTACACTGTCTTGAAGTTGTACCTCCTTTTGACTTGTTTTCTGTAGAGTCCTCTATGTATACTTCTGCCCCGTGGCAGAAGTATACATATAGAAGTATACGGTACTGGACATCCCGCTTCTGTGACGCTTAAGCGTAGTCAGATCAGCACCAGAATCAGCCAAAAGTGTGGCCGACGTCCTCCTAAAACAATGCCCGGTGTATTGCTTTGGTTCCTGTAGCCCAAGGAAAGTGGCAATTTCTCGTGGCAAACGACCAACTTTATTGCTTCCCATAGGTTGTTTGACACATTTCCCATTGCGATATTGCAAAAAAAAACGATCGATTGGAGTATTAGCAGGACGCAAGGCTTGATATTTTTCTACAATTTTAACATATTCGTTACGAATCACGAAGTTCCTATTCGTGTTTGGTAATGTAACCAAGATCAACTTTTCTGAGTGCTTTTCAATGTTTTTCGTTGTAAGATACGTGAGTTCATTAGTCCGGCACGCCCCACTAATGCCAATAATGAGGACAACCTGTAATGCAAATGATGAAAATTTGTATTATTGTAATTGGTTTTACATTTAAATATTCAGTCGGTAAGTACATACTTTGAACAAAAATGTTATATTAAAAAAAAGTTATTTAAAAAAAAAAACGACTTCCAAATTCACTAAAAAGTATGAAATAACTCTTAATCTGACACTGATTTGAAGTAAATTACTTTTTTTCGTCATTTTTAGTTTTTCTTAAATGCACTACAATTTACTAAAGGTTTTGAGATGTTTTTCCTTTGACACCACACCCGTAGCTCGTATCAATTACCCAGGCCGACACACATATTTGTCCATATCTTGAAAACTACTGAACAGATATCGATGAAACTTGCACTGTTCCCTAAGTAGAAGTAAATTTAAACCAATAAAAAAGACCGAAAATTGGTTTGAACGAGATCTAAAAGTAGTTTTTTTTTAATAGGTCATAAATTGAAATTCATATCAAATACTCAGGTTTATACTAACATTTACTTATATACCTACAGGTTTGTACGGAACCCTCGGTGCGCGAGTCTGACTCGCCGGTTTTTTTTTAAGTCGATTAAAAAGCGAAATACTTACTTTTGTAGCAAGAAATTTGGAGTCGGGCGCTTCTTTGAGAAACTGATCAATGTTAGTAGCTGTGAAAATCTCAGATTTTTTCGGTTTGTGGCCCTTTGACTTTTTCTTTATAAACGTCAATAGTTTGGAATATTTTTCTATATGTATATCATTTCGTATTTTGATCGTGGCTTTTAGCTTCGAGTAAATACTCCAAAGTGTGCTTGATTTCCTTGTTTGAGATAGTTCATTGAAGTATGATAGCATTATAGTCTCTGAGATGGTACTCGCACTTTTAGAATCTCTCCATGCATTGAACAATTCATACGTTTTTATGTACATTTGTCGCGATTTTTCCGGAAGAAAAGACAATTCAGCATTATGTCCCGCTTCTACTGACTCTGCAGGTGTCAAATTTATAGATTCGTCGCTGCTGGACTCGCTCATATTTTATAATTTCTTTCGATTTTATCAACAAACAAACCAAAATGACAGAAAGTGATTGTTGTTGTTTCTCTTACATGACCAAAGGCGGGCAAAGGTCTGAGCCATACAGTCTTGCCTTATTTAAATTTTCTCGAGTTGTATTAATATAGACACAAAATAAATAACTTCATATAGTCCGCACTGTCAGTTAATTATATATTATTACTTAATATAGTATATAATACTTATATATAGTATATACTTATTATTATATTATAGTAGGTGTGTCATATTTGTGTATATGGGAATGATGATGCCCCTAAGTGGGAACAATTAAATATAATATAAATATTTATAACAACAATTATCTCATCTTTTCAGGTTATACACTCGAAGAAATCCTACCGATCGCGTTAGAACAAAACGCGTCACTCCACAAGAAGCCCAAGTCTGCCATCAGCACGGTGCGGAACAAGTACTCTCACACAATATTCTTCGAAGTAGCTAAAGTACCTCTAATTGATGACTCTGTGCTCACCAGTTGAGATACAGCGCGTGGCACTTTACATACTGTAAAAAGCATACTAAGGTGGGTCCAAATCATTTAAAAATACAGTTTTATGTGTACATTACCGTGAGTGAATGGATGAGCGATGTATCGGTACTATTGAATGCCCGTTAGTTTTCGCGAGAGACGCGCGTCCTATTATAACAATTGATGTCTTTGTTATATTTTTTACCGCGAGCCAATGAGTTAGGCCAAGTAATGTGCCAAAATTGTTTTTGTTGTAACTGACAAAGGACACATCTCATCTTAAAATTGAGATGTTATTAAATGCCATAAATTTTACATAAATATTTATGTAGCTTTATTTACTTCATTGCTTATTATTTATTTCATTATTTGAATTCGTGTCGCTCGTCCATGAAGCTATAGCCAAATAAGAAAACAATTGATAGCTTATGTTACATTATTATTGTAATGTTTCTGTCGATGTTAATTGTGTTGAAGAGAGATGTAATGCTTGCGAGTCTTATAATTTGTTTAGAATACGCAATGGATATTCGAGTCGATATCTCATTCCACAAGTTTTTTACGACACTTAAAAAGAGTGGAATCTTGTTCATAAATATCGATGTTTCTAAACAAATTATATCATGACCACAGATAATGTAAGGTGCCACATTGGCATCATAATTGTAACACTTAGGTAGTTTGTTTGACATCTAATGATAGACAAATTAGTTTGTGCGGGTAAATGATACCTATCTGTACTACACTGCCAATCTAGATAATGTTAGGTAGTGAAAAAATCTAGATCAATTAAGTATTAGTGTAAACAAACGTTGCGCGATTGAACGCGAATTGTTGAACGTACGTTGGTAGAAAACTTTAATGCGAAGTTTAAGAATTTCGAATGACTCGAATATTATGGTAATAAAGACTGAAGTGAACTGACGGAGGGAAATTGAGGTTCCGTTACCTCATTAACTAAAATTTTCTCCTTATATATTATCAATTTGTGCCATTGTATATTTATGGCATACTAAAATGACCAGAGGAGAAAAGTATCCTTATTTAAAAACATGAATTTTAAACGGCGAAACTTAGTTTCCCATCACAAGTTTGAATAAAAAAAAGTGAACCAAAATCATAATTTATCAGATTTCACCTCAATAGCATATTGTACCAAAAAGCAATACCTAATAAACCCCACATTCCAATATCATTTCTCGCCTAGCCGCTTGTTATTTTTAATGCTGTCTTCCTATATCGTTATAGGTAAACTATATGGCTTAAATCTTATCGCTTAGAATGTGTAATTCTAATGTTCACGCTATTCTTGAAGCGTTATGCTTAATCCTTGTACATTGCTATGTAAAAGATAATACGTGTTAGTTAGGCTTATTATTACGAATTATTTTAAGGTAGATAGACCTTAGTCGTAATAGCTTTAGAAACTTAACTAACGTATTTGTGCTTCCTGTCGGAAATTCCGTAGTATTATGTGCAATTTCTCTGAAGACCTTATATTAAGTGTTATGCGAATACCGCATTGCGATTATTAGGTACTAATGCACTTTGAGAAAGACTCCATCTCGAAACAACTAGTCTGTGCTTTTGCACTGATTTTGAACAATAAGGGCCAATCACCGCATCATGTGATCTTGACTTAGCCAATCAGAGCGCATTGTCGGTGGTAGGAAACTGGCGAAATAGATTTCAAGCAAAATGAAAGTTATTGCGTGCTTCTTTGGGTTAATTGTTCGATTTTTAAACATTATCTTGAGATGCTCTTCTGTTTTATAATGTGCGGAAGCCTGCCACATGCAGGCTAGCAATTCAAAGAAATCATTGTCGACTCTAAAGTCATTGGAATAAGTCTTAAAAGTGGTTAGCCTACCTCCACAATGTCGTTAATCGCGGTACGAAGCATAATGCATAATATCACTTCATATAGAATACGCTTATTAGTTTCCGTGCAACGTTCCCGACAGGTTGTACACAAAATAATCGGACACGGTACAAAAATGTCGACATGCACCGGATGTAAAACGTCTTTTACATCAATATGTATTCGTAGCAGGCTTTGCTATTACTATTTTAATTAAAATTATTATTAATGGATTTTTCTAATGTTTTAATATAATTAATTTACATAGTAATTATTGTGAGATTATTTGATCGTCATTGTCTTATGTTTTGTAATTTATCACATTTTAAAGAGTACAAAATATTGGAATGTTATTATAAATGTTGTTCGTTTAATAGTAAGTTTTAGATTAATTATCCTTTGAAAACTGTTTTTTTCTTGATAACATTTGTCGTCTTAATTATACAAGGTTAATGTAACTCTCTGACATGTAAATAAAAGTGATTTTGGTTTGGTATAATGCGCTTTTGATTATCTTTTCGTTGCATTTCGACTTTGTTGATGTCAGCAATGTATTCTGATTTGATCACAGATATTTCGCTACACTACATCCCAACATAAAGAATAATATAAGTAACAACTAATCGATTTAGCGTGACCAATCCTGGCAGGGCACCATCATGGATTAGATTTCCGAATCTCTCTATTTTTAAATTTTTGAGAGTTAGAGCATAGCGTTTATTCGCTCAAATAACAGCTCGACTGGGGAAGTACCTCCACTTTACAGAATACCGCAGCCAAATAACTTTATGTTGTGTAAAGTTGTTTTCCTGCGCGTGAGTAAGGTCGCCAGAGCTCACTGGGGAGGGGGGAAAGGTCGGTAACGCGTGAGCGATGCTTCTTGTGTTGCAAGCGTCTATATGGCTACGGTAACCGCTTACCGTTAGGTGGGCCGTATGCTTGTTTACCGACTAAGTTGTATAAAAAAAAAAAAATATTCAAAAATTACAGTTATTGGATTACTCCATATAGAAATGCGTTCTTCTAACTAAAATAAGGACACAATTCTGGGAGCAAACAGATCTGCGTCCTTAGAACCTTTAATATCATGGGAAGTAATTAAAACAATAGTTATTCATGTTGTGATTTAATCACACTTGAAAACAATGTATTTTCTGTAGTCACAAAATCATCAGATTCGCATATTTGCGTTATACATACAAAAATTACAAAACATACCTACTAACGAACCATAGGTACATGTAGTGGGACAAGATATAGTGGGCTTAAATCAACGGACGAACATTGTCCTTAACAAATTCCATCAAAAGATTGCGACTACAAGTATTAGGTACTAGTTTGAAATGCAATAGAATCCAGAGATAGCCTAAAGGATCTTTGTCTGTTACAATATCAACAAAGTCCGTGACGACAATAAAAGGATGCAAAGGATTGACTTATACTAGGGTTTGACCTGCGTGTAATGCCATTAATTAGCGCATTATTTTACTGAGATATGGCGCGCAGATATGGCCGGATGTTAGCGCGCGAATTCGCTAATGGCATTATTAATGTCTTCAGACGTTAGGCGATGGCTAAATCAAATGATGGTGTGGTCACCCATTTATTGCACGTTAATTGTTCCGATAATTGCACGCTTTGCGTCACGGGTGAATTAGACATATTCATAGAACATTCTAATACTTGTAGTTCGAACTTCGTTTCACTTAACATTAACAAAACTATGTACATAGCACAAAATACATAAAAATGCACGTAACAGCTCAAATAAGTTTAATTTCATGAGGTAATCAAAGAAAGTCGACATTTGTTATTCGTATTATTTTCGAGCTTATAAAAATAACATCGACGGCTGTTGTTTACAAATATTTTTTGTGTTATGTTAAACATACAAAACACCTGAGAACATCAGTATTCATAGCTCAGTATGTGCAAACTCGAATGAAGAGGAGTAAAGGTTTTAACTCATATAAATGGTACTGATAAAGTATCTTTATTTATTGAATATCTACAGAAAGGGACAAGCGAGATAAATCAACATTTGAGTCTTACCTGCTATATTTTGAAGTACCATAACAAAACACAAACAAAATTTGCATCCGCAGCCTCAATTATATACAAACAATACCTCGTTTAAAAACCAGTGTTATGTGACCTCAGGATCAACCCGAGTCAGTTTCATTACTTACATAAATCGGCGGATATATTGCGTGTTCTGTCAGCAGCATACACGCCCACTTGACCTCTATTGCCTACGCAATAACTACTATTATCGGATATAATGTAGATCATCAGATATACTTCTGCTATTGTTCATCACTATTATATGGAAGTTTGTGGCGAGAATATTATTCATTCATGATTAGATATAAAATAAATGCAACCAAGTTTATAAAATCACTAAAGTGGCAAATAAGCATACGGCCCGCCTGATGGTATGCGTTTACTGTAGGCTATTTACGCTTGCAACACTAGGGGTATCACACGCGCGTTGCGGACCTGCAAAAAATTCTTCACACCCCGCTCAAATTCAATTGATATTATGAATAAATAATATTCTCATTTTAAATTTTAGTCAGCCTATTGGATTACTATTTCACCAGAAGACAGATTACGACCCATTCACACCACGACATAATAACTGGACAAAATCGCAAATGAAAAGTTAATAAATATCGCAATAATCTGTAGTAGGTATTTATCATTACAAATTAAAATATATTTTTCAAGAGAGCATTGATATTCCCTAAAAGTAAATGCATTCCCGAGAGGGATTAAGGGGCTCTTTGAATATCGGTTCACACAGACGGTATGGCAACGCATTATTATTTAAATTATTATAATAGACTCTAAAGACATAATCATAGACTTGAAATTACAAAGATTCTAGTTTAAGATATTTAAAAGGACGCGCGAACAACCAAACGATTGCGTGAACATTGGAACAAGTTTATTAAATCTGACAAGTAGTCTGTGAGCCCCTGGTATCTTAATCGCGATGTGAATAGGAGCAATGCAATCAAACAATCTAGAGTAATGCATAAATAAATGATATACAATAATTCCGCGTGTACCAATAATACATGACACGCCATCGACATCGTGTTATCACTACTTATCATTATAAATTATATACAGCGTCCGATACATTGGACCGCACCTAAATTATATTTACAATAAAGTTTTGGATGCTTTGGCTATCGATAGGGTACAGCAACCGTTCATTCCTATACTAAAACTACATATTCAAGTTCATCGATTAGGAACTATTTGCAGTAGGCTACAACGTGTATCGGAACGAAACTCGTGCGAGTTGCACCCTATAATGTAACAGTAGGTACATTGTGGCCACAAATTGTCACATTTGTGTCACCCAGTCAAGTCACAATTTGATAAAGCCATAATGAACCTATATGAAGTTGGGATTCCGATTTGATATTTCGATGGATTTGTTTGAGATATTATGCCAATATAAATATTCGGGTAATTAAAACAAATAATTTGATTATCATAGATAATAAATACACATAGGTATTGTAATTTTAAAATAAGACAGCAGATATGTTCGTTTTTAAAAATGAGTCCTCGAAATACCAAATCAAATTCTCCTACACCACCACACTAGCAAACTATTAGCTAGGATTAGGCGATTTGTGATTCACCTGCGTATCTCGGGATTCGTGTGGGGACTCGTTCATGGGGTGAGGTCTCGGCGAGACCGGCCTGAAGGTGCATTCTAGAGAATCCGAGTCCGGCGTGCCCGGCGTGGAGGGGGTGAGCCTGTCGGTGGTGCACATGCGCTTGGAGAGCGGCGAGTCGGCCTCGTCGCAGCGCCGCTTGCCGCCCACCGGGCCGCCCCGCGAGCTCACGGGGCTGAAGCTCGACGCTCGGATCGCGATGGGCGACAGGCTGCGCCGCGTCGTGTACTTCCGCGTCGGTGACGGAGACACTACTGGCGAAAACCTGCTGGGAGAGATCATTCTATTGAGTCTTACGCCCGAATAAGGTATAGAATGAGGCCAGATAGGCAGTAGTGGAGGCATGATCGCGCATGTACAATCACAGTAGCCAAATGACACGCGAAAATCAAGGACGAGCATTGACTGATGAACCAATCGTGTGCAGCTCGGCGCTCGCCCCATTTTTTTTTTTTATTAGCGTGGGTAAATCCTCATAGGATACCCGACCGCCCTGGAGGGGAGCAGCCAGGTTATGCCGGACTTTTACCGGCTAAAACCCCACGGTGGTCGCCACCTGCGCTACAGGGGGGCGGGCTCTCGTGCAGATCGCGTACCTGCTCGCCCCTCCACGCGCGGCGCTATGATAGCCCGTCCCGGCGCTCTCCCCTGCTTCATTCCGCCAAACAGACCGAAAAATTAACTACTGCGCAGCTGTCAATCTGTGTTCACCACTCGTACCCCATACTATAAGATGGACTTTGTTTTTTTTTTGTATTTGGGCTTCTGTGGTAAGAATAGGGCAGGACCATGAAGTACTTCTAATTTGTCTATTTGTATAGAACTGCATTGCTGGACACTAATTACAAATATAAAATACTAGTTTGGGCCCCGCGGTTTCACTCGATCAAAAAATTTTTGATAGTCACATTTTTAACCGACTTCAAAAAAAGGAAGAGGTTCTCAAATCGGCTGTATTTTTAAGGTTCCGTAGCCAAATGGCAAAAAACGGAATCTCTGTCTGTCTGTCTGTCTGTCTGTCTGTCTGTCTGTCTGTCTGTCTGTCTGTCTGTCTGTCTGTCTGTCTGTCTGTCTGTCTGTCTGTCTGTCTGTCTGTCTGTCTGTCTGTCTGTCTGTCTGTCTGTCTGTCTGTCTGTCTGTCTGTCTGTCTGTCTGTCTGTCTGTCTGTCTGTCTGTCTGTCTGTCTGTCTGTCTGTCTGTCTGTCTGTCTGTCTGTCTGTCTGTCTGTCTGTCTGTCTGTCTGTCTGTCTGTCTGTCTGTCTGTCTGTCTGTCTGTCTGTCTGTCTGTCTGTCTGTCTGTCTGTCTGTCTGTCTGTCTGTCTGTCTGTCTGTCTGTCTGTCTGTCTGTCTGTCTGTCTGTCTGTCTGTCTGTCTGTCTGTCTGTCTGTCTGTCTGTCTGTCTGTCTGTCTGTCTGTCTGTCTGTCTGTCTGTCTGTCTGTCTGTCTGTCTGTCTGTCTGTCTGTCTGTCTGTCTGTCTGTCTGTCTGTCTGTCTGTCTGTCTGTCTGTCTGTCTGTCTGTCTGTCTGTCTGTCTGTCTGTCTGTCTGTCTGTCTGTCTGTCTGTCTGTCTGTCTGTCTGTCTGTCTGTCTGTCTGTCTGTCTGTCTGTCTGTCTGCCTGTCTGCCTGTCTGCCTGTCTGCCTGTCTGCCTGTCTGCCTGTCTGCCTGTCTGCCTGTCTGCCTGTCTGCCTGTCTGCCTGTCTGCCTGTCTGCCTGTCTGCCTGTCTGCCTGTCTGCCTGTCTGCCTGTCTGCCTGTCTGCCTGTCTGCCTGTCTGCCTGTCTGCCTGTCTGCCTGTCTGCCTGTCTGCCTGTCTGCCTGTCTGCCTGTCTGTCTGTCTGTCTGCCTGCCTGCCTGTCTGCCTGTCTGCCTGTCTGCCTGTCTGTCTGTCTGTCTGTCTGTCTGTCTGTCTGTCTGTCTGTCTGTCTGTCTGTCTGTCTGTCTGTCTGTCTGTCTGTCTGTCTGTCTGTCTGTCTGTCTGTCTGTCTGTCTGTCTGTCTGTCTGTCTGTCTGTCTGTCTGTCTGTCTGTCTGTCTGTCTGTCTGTCTGTCTGTCTGTCTGTCTGTCTGTCTGTCTGTCTGTCTGTCCGTCCGTATGTCACTATTTATTTCCGAAACTATAAGAACTATAATGTTCAAACTTGGTAAGTAGATGTATTCTGTGAACCGCATTAAGATTTTCACACAAAAATAGAAAAATAAACAAGCAACAAACAATTTTTTTTTTCATCAAACCCATAAGTGTGGTATGTCTATGGATATTTCGAAGAGGAAAGTCTTCAAAAATGATATTGAGGTTTCTAATATCATTTTTTTCTAAACTGAATAGTTTGCGCGAGAGACACTTCCAAAGTGGTAAAATGTGTGTCCCCCCCTGTAACTTCTAAAATAAGAGAATGATAAATCTATAAAAAATATATGATGTACATTACGGTGCAAACTTCCACCGAAAATTGGTTTGAACGAGATCTAGTAAGTAGTTTTTTTTAATACGTCATAAATTGAAATTAATATCAAATACTCAGGTCTATACTACCATTTACTTATATACCTACAGGTTTGTACGGAACCCTCGGTGCGCGAGTCTGACTCGCACTTGGCCGGTTTTTTTTAGGTTTGTTACCTCATAACTCGTCATTTTTAACCGATTTAGAAAATTATTTTTTTGTCTGGAAGGGTACACTTCCCGTTTGGTCCCATCGTTATGAAATCAGGATTTGAATACTTTTTAGTGTACTTTTAAGTCGGTTTAAGTTTTTTGTAAAACAGTCCAATTTATTTATTAAGAAAATGATAATTATGTTTGCTCCCATTTTATACAATTCGTTTAAAGGGGCACGTGTCAATTAAGCAATCCATTGACTCGTTCGGTGCTCTATGTGGGATCAAAATATTTATGGAATTCCAAGTTCAAATTTCCCTTACGCGGTGGACTGCCGTGAATTCAAGAAATTAATTCCATTAAGAAATATTGCTGATTATTGCTATATTGGTCTTTGGCCTTTAGAGTAGTAATACCGACCAATCACTGCATCTAAATGTTTCGTGTGTGACTTGGCCAATCAGAGCGCATTTTCGGTTGCATGAAATAAATTTTAAACTATTCGCATTCCTGAAAAAAACTATTTAGTCCGTCATTTAGATTATCAACTAATATTAGACACGTATTTTTGCTTTTGACAATTAAACAAAAAGAAACGAAGATATGGTGAGTTTAAGTTCTGCTTCACATGACGTCACGTTGTGGTACACTTTTTACTTAAAAGTGACGAGCCCTCACTCCTGAACTTTGAGACGCGTTTTATATTTGTCAATTTTTTATGATTTGTTGTGAGCAAAAAATACGTGTCCAATATTCTTTGATAATCTAACTTTCGACTTTTTATACCCAGGATGATTATCAGCGACGAAAACCGTTAGTGAGTATAAACTGACCTAGGCGTCCTAGTGGGCGAGTTGGCGAGTCCGGAGACGATGGTGAGGTCCTCGTAGGACTTGTCCATCTGCATGGCGGTGTGCACCTCGCGCTCGTGCGCCACCTCGCGCTTGTTGGTCACGTCGGCGCACTCCTCCGCGCGCAGCTGGTCCACGCGCGGCGCCATGCGCGGGCCCCACGCAGCCTGCACATAACACATACCTACATTATACCACCAGGGATCACCAATTCATTTGATTAGGGGTCCAAAAATATATCTGCCGCGGTCAGATTGACGTGAGATTTTAAAGCTACTTTTTTACACAACTGCCCCTGCGGTGGAGTTCTAAAACTTTTACCTAAGCTCTAATTTATAATAGAAACTTAATCTCAGATTACGTTTCTGTAAATTTACTGTTTACTTGAGGTCCGCACAAAATTGGTTGGCGGTCCGCCATTAGGTGACCCCTGCATTATACTGTAGCAATCGCCTTCATAAAGCAGTTCACACGTAGATACTTTCCAAAATATATCCTTGCCAATATGCGATCGGCTTGATCTCCTAGGCATAACATTAACAGCCAAAATAAACTTTGGCTGTTCTATTGAGTCGAAGGCAGAAACAGCTGCCAGAAAGCTGGGTATCCTCTCTAAGGTTAAGCGGTACTTCACGCCTGGGCAGTTGCTCCAACTTTATAAAGCACAAGTCCGGTCATGCATGGAGTACTGCTGCCATCTTTGGGATGGATCAGCTAAGTACCAGCTTGAGGCCCTCGACTCAATAGACCGCCGAGCCAGGAGACTCATCGGAGATGAGTCTTTAATTAAGGCGAAACTCACGAGCCTCGACCATCGAAGAAAGGTTGCTTGCTTATCGGTTTTCTACAGGATATATTTTGGAGAGTGTGCGCAGGAATTGTTCAACCTAATTCCACCATCCCCATTTTTACACCGAACCACAAGACGCCGGGAAAATTTTCACCCGTACGTTGTTGACATACCGAAAATACGGACACAGCGTTTTGCATCCTCATTTATAATGCGGACAGCAAGGGAGTGGAACTTGCTTCCGGCGTCTGTGTTTCCTGACGCCTACAATCTAGGAACTTTCAAGGCCAGAGTGAATAGGTTTCTTCTGGGTAAGCGTGTTTCATCTTAGGCTTCGTCATCGCCCCTTATGGGCGGGTCAGTGGCCAAACGCAAGCCCATTTAATAAAAAAAAAAAGATGCATAGATGGCGCCACATGATTCTACATCGCGCTGACGAAGTTAATTCCAACATCTGCATATACAACTGTCCAACATATACAGTTGGGCTGCGGTCCCCAGGCAAGATGACCCGGGCTGGCGAAAGATATTACCTTTTAAATGGAGGTAATGGCATCCACCTTGCTTGTCCATTCCATAATACTAAGTATATATAATAAAGTAATAATAAGCCGTAACGAAGGTCGGGTGAATCCAACGAGCTTTGAGCTTTCGGTGAAAGAAGGAACTACTTCGTAGTGTTACAGCTATAGTTCAGAGCCAATTTCCTTCTAGGCTATATGTGCCACATCACTGATGACAGTGAGAATGTCAAAAAACTAAAATCAATTCTGAATTGAATTAATTCAAAATTTACTCACCGCCACGTTACTGACGTGTGGTGTTAGAGGACTGTAGCTGCCGCTGTGCCGGCGCGTGCGCGACGCAAGGTTGTTATTTGAAAACATGCTGAAGAACGGCGTATTCCTGTAACAATAGAGTTTGTTTTTAAATACACGATCGTAGTTTGGATTGCATGTTACAAAGCGTCAATTAGCTGGTATTTTTTTTTGTGTTTGACGCTATGGCTGAAGAATTCTGGTGGCTGATACTATAATTAGCTTCAAATGAAACTTATATTAGGAAAGTACAGTAAGCTGTGCCTACCTGGTGTAGGTAGTGATGTATGTTATGTACCGATATCAGGGTTAGCCAAACTTTTGACCTAATGAGATCTACATTGTATTCAAAAATATATCATACGGTCGACCACTCTCCGGTGTACACACGGCTACACATAGATTCGTCATGGCTGTCTGTCTGTCCGTCCGTATGTCACAGCCACTTTTTTCCGAAACTATAAGAACTATAATGTTGAAACTTGGTAAGTAGACTGTGTTGTATTCTGTGAACCGCATTAAGATTTTCACACAAAAATAGAAAACAAAAAAATTTTGGGGTTCCCCATACTTAGAACTGAAACTCATTTTTTTTTTTTAATAAAACCGATATGTCTTTAAAAATGATATTCAGGTTTCTAATATCATTTTTTTCTAAACTGAATAGGTAGTTTGCGCGAGAGACACTTCCAAAGTTTTAAAATGTGTGTCCCCCCCCCTGTAACTTCTAAAATAAGAGAATGATAAAACTAAAAAAAATATATGATGTACATTACGATGCAAACTTCCACCGAAAAATGGTTTGAACGAGATCTAGTGAGAAGTTTTTTTTTAATACTTTATAAATTGAAATTCATATCAAATACTCAGGTTTATACTACCATTTACTTATATACTACAGGTTTGTACGGAACCCTCGGTGCGCGAGTCTGAAGAGGTAAATTCTTGTAGATACAACTAATAAGTCAACTATACTGTTATAACCGAAGCATAGCTTACAAAACACTTATAGATATGGATTCACACAGTCATACATAACTATTATGATAAATATGTTCATGCATGAAATGTAACAATAACATAATACAATATGTTGTTGTGGTTATATTTATATAACAATTTTATTGGTTATGTGTTTGGGTTGACTACTTATGTTTACATTTGAAAATTTTTGCATGACTACCTGTTTTGTTACCATTAGCTACGTAGATTATGTTAGGTTACGTATGTTAAAAGTTACTATCGAATCCTCAATGAAAAAGTATTATTTTTGTTGCATATTGTAATTAGGTCATCATCATCATCAGCCTTCTTTTAAGTCCACTGCTGGACATAGGCCTCTTCCAGAGCACGCCACTCCTTCCGTTTTCTTGCCACCCAGTTTTTTGTGGTCATCAGTCCATCGGGCTGGGGGGCGCTATTAGGTATGCCATGTTTAACCAAAGTCAAACCTAGTCATCAACTTATCAGACATCAAAGATTGTATCATTGAAGAAGCACATATAATTAGGTGATAAAGTAACTGGTTCCATTAATAGATAATTAATACTTCGTAATGATTGCAGAGTCCTCAACACATCAATGTATTATTTACTAGCTGTCTCGCGCGGTTTCACCCGCATTCCCATGATAAAAAGTAGTCTATAATACTCGGGGATAATGTAGCTTCCTATTAATGAAAGAATTTTTCGAATCCGACTGGTAGTTACAGTGATCCGTTTAAACAAACAAACAATCAAAAAACTCTTCCGCTTTATTATATTAGTATAGATATGGTACCATAGTCAAACAAGGAAATATGAAGAAGTGAATGCTGTTATCTTGGATAGAAATGCGAATTGTTACAAGTGTTGCCCAACCCCAAATAACTGGGAACAGTGAGGTAGATGATGATGAGTCAAACAAGGAACCATTATAGTTTTGTTATGTCCATCCCTCTCAAACATAAAGGGTTTTCCATGAGTTACTGTAAATGACAAGGGTGTGAGCCAATATGAACTTTAGAGAGTTGGCATAAGGCATATTATCTACTGTCCAATTTAAGCAATCTTGATTGAGTTTAATTAGATTTCTCATCTCTTCCTATATTATCATACCTTACATTAAATACCTGGTCAAGTCAAGAATAATTAAGATATTATTCTTGACTTGACCAGGTATTTAAAAATAATATAAAATAAAATGGTATCTGGCTTTTATTAGAGATAATTTGATCCTAATTTTATAATAAAAACAATTCCAATCAAACCTTTTTAATGTTATGGGACTTAATAATCAAATTAACCTTTTGGCTCTTGGATGTGATACCCACCCCATAACTGATTAATTCACCAGTCTTTTTAAAATACAACTGGCAGGTATATGAACAGCTCAAACAGCAGGGTGTTGAAACTTGAAATGCACACAGATTGTTTATGTAATGTAGGCATTTAATTACAAAGGGAATTTCGAAATTCAACACTGTCATTTCTTGAATTATTAAAGGTAATTCTACGATATGAAAGCTTACTTTATCTCTACAGTTCCATGAAAACAATGTCAGTAAATCATCATTTTTTATCACAAAGTAAAATAACTCTGATAGCAAGGTGACTATGCTGATATTAAGACATTTTTGCAAGATATTCAACATTTTATGATAATACCGCAGTAGCACATATCATTTAGTTTTTCATTGTTTAAATCACCAACAATTATCATACACCTTTTTATTTTGTATGTATATTCCAAAAGCTACTTTACTCTGTAATGGGTAAGATTCATTCTAAACTAATAACTTGTTCATTTAATGAGCAGCCTAGTTTATCAATAAAAACACTATTGTAAATGATTGATGAAGCGCGATGATAGCTCAGTGGTAGTGACGTCGGATACCAAGATGAAGGTCCCGGGTTCGAATCCTACAATGAGCTTGAGCTTTCGGTGAACGAAAACATCGTGAGGAAACCATAGCACGGTGGTAGGGTACTTTGAAAATCTGTCGCCAAGCACCTATCGGTGTGTTCCGACAGCTGCACTTGAGAGCCAGTTCCTTCTAGGCTTTGTGTGCTTACCACCTTCAGCCACATCATCACTTACCATGGTGAGATTGTGGTCAAACACAGGCCTATACGTAATAAAAAAAAAAAAGAAAATATGTTTTTTTTAAAAACTACTATGTTGTATGTCTAATCACCATGACGGGCCAGTTGGCCCAGTTGGTTAAGAGTCTGGTAAAGATTCCACCTATTGCGCCGCAGGTCATGGGTTGGATTCCCACACAGGAAATGCATTTGTGTGCATGAACATGTCTGTATGTTCTGAGTCTGGGTGTAATTATGTATATTAAGTATGTATTTACAAACAAAAAGTAGTATATGTATTATATAGTACAAGCTCTGCTTAGTTTGGGATCAGATGACTGTGTGTGAGGAATATCCCAGGATATTTATTTATTATTTATTTATAGTAGAGCCAGTTGGTCTTGCATAGGGGCACGACAAATTACTTAATAAGTGATCAAAAGATGAAATGAATAGAAAATAATTAGTGCTGAAGACAAGCATTGAAATATCTTTGAATATTATTTTTTAGTTTCCTTTCATGAAGGAATTTGCGAGGAAACATTCTTAGATAGAAAATATTTAAAAGTACAACATTGTAATGCAAACCTAAGTGGAATAATTAAAAATTATTAATACAGTCTTGAAACTTTCAACCCTGCATGAACTTTGCACATTAGAAGAAGTGTCATTCATTTCTATTATCACAAACTATGCTTTATTTTGTATCAATTGTTATTATTCAGATAAAGATACAATTGTAGGAAAGAACAGACTAGCATTTGATGGTTGATTTAATCATTACTGTACTGCAGTAGGAAGGCATATTCCACATTTACAGGGAACTCATGTTAACATATAGGTAACTTGTTTTCAATACTTACAATTAATTGAATAATGATTCACTTATGCAATTGGAAATATCCTTTAGAACCATAAGATGAAAAAATATTTTTTTTGTTCGAGGTATCAAATTACATCACAGCAAAGAAATATTACATAAATTTGTCAAGTGCATACTTGTTGCACAAAATATCAATCAATTCCAACCTGGAGCTCAGCAGTAACTACAGAAATCGCGTATCAACACTCCGCAATAACACCGAAAAACGACGCCACATCATAACATGACTGGTTGTGGCCATCATACAAAACATTTAAGCAATCAATAACAAAAATAATGTCCGTACAGTGCGAATAGTGCACAAACACCGCTAAATACGGGCACGGCACCCACTGGCGACCTCAACAGCTGTCAAATATAGGCAATCAGCGTAGCAACAACCATAGCGAAGCCAGCGAGGAACGTGTTATTTTCCGATTACTTTACCTGGGCGTAGTGATAGTAGTGGGCGAGGTGACCACCGTAGAGGCTGCCTCATTGATCAGGGGTGCGCTGCTGCACCTTTTCAATATGTTAGGAGCATCCACATCCATTATCATACGGCCACCATTCGTTCACTGACGTACTATGTAGTTATATGCATCGGGCTCGCCGACACGATTAGCGCTCTAAAGTTTATGTAACACTGTAAGTGCACTTACAAACGATCTAATAAACTAATCACACTACTAATACGACTACATACATGTTATTTATTGCGCGTAAACTAAAGGATAACATAAAATAAAATGAAAATACGCTACTCGGAAAGCTAAAAAAGTGTCCCAAAGCTGACCTGTCAAATCGCCGAAACAGAGGAGCGTTCATTATTTACATAGTTCAACAAAGCCTTTTTTATGCTCCATCATTAACTCTTAAGTTAATATTACAAGTAGATATAAATAAATTGTTTATTTTTTAGATCTGTAGCGTAATAATCTGTAATGTTACTGAAAATCCTGAAATTATATATCTCACTACCAAAGCATAACAAACAAGTTTCCTTCATTAAAATTGAATGCATCAGAAGCAATGCTACCAGAGTAATAATTTATTTTTACAGACTAATAAGTGCGGCACGGATAGTCGGTCATCTTCGCTACACCTAATTATTTACCTATATATTAACTAATCCTATCTTGATCCTATCCTATAACAACATCTTGAATATTTATGTCTTGTTTATATATCATGAAGTCCCGTAAAGTCCATAAAATAAAATTGGGATGCCAAAATGGAACGTTTTCATACTCTATGGTTGATTTTCGATGGATTGACCTGCCTGACAATGACAGTGACAGAACAGAAATCTTTATAAGATTCTTTTCTTGTACCGGCCATATCACGTGACATTGGCGAAGTTGTGGTGGCATTTCCGCAAAAGCCACCATATATGTCAGTGAAAAGCCATAGGTACCCAATGGCCATACCGGCCATCAGTGCTGCAAACTCTCCTTCTTTTCCAGGAGATTCCATGATTTTGGGACATGTCTCCTTATCTCCTTATTTATTTTTCACTTCAATCAAAATCTCCTGGATTTTCACTATGTGAGCCCAGCGTACGACATTTTATATTTTTCTAAGAATAATACCTGTTATTGACATAAATCAATCAAAGCTCTCAAAATATAATAAATCAATGCAAAGTGATTATCTCGAATTAAACTGTGAAACATAATCATATAATCTTGTATTTTGAGTTTTATTGCATATTTATCGGTGGTGTTTTATCCAATGAAGATCAATTCATGTGAAGTTGAAGTGAAATGATATCATGAATTACGTAAATAGATACTTTTCAAGTAGTCTAAAAAAACCCGTGTTTTTTTTTAGGACAATTTACTAAAACATGTATTTTATGGACACTGCCAGTTACTGACAGAGCGTTCAATGGGATTTTTTTATTTCTCCTTCTTTTTTCTGTCTCCTGGATTTTTGGCATAAATATACTTCTTTTTTGCGAGTTGGGGTTTGCTTGCAGCACTGACGGCCATAGACAAGAAAGAAAGGAAAATTGTTGTTTACATTACGAAAGTTTACATTTATTTAAAATTTTAATAAATATTGAATACGAAGAACCATTGTTTTACAAATGTAATATGTATTTGAGACGAAGGTAATCAATTATTCTGTGGTTATATTTTTTATAATCCTGTTGTGGTTTTAAACACTTATCATGCAAATATTAAAAGTTCCAAACTATATAAAGGTCGTATCAAAAGATAAGATATTTATTAAATTATTACAGTGCGACTGTGAAAAACTTTATAGCGGGCCTCGTTGGAGTCATTCTCTACTGCGAGTGGGCTATCTACCTGATCCAACCTTATTATTGGCATAAACTAGAGTGCAGTCCTGAAGACTCGTCATGCACCAGGATATTGTTCATAGCCGATCCTCAGATTCAGGGAGACTTGGCCGTCCCACCGCCTTTGAACTATCTATTCAATTGGGATAGCGACAGGTAAGAAAATCGATCGTTCTATAATGTTTAAAATAGGTACTATTTAAAATGCCACATTTTTACAACCAATTGTAAATTGTGATGAATTGTGGTGGTTCATGTAAGAACCTTGTACTAAATTAACTTAGAAACTTTGTTTACCTTCCAGATATCTAAAGTCAACATTCTCAGTGGTTCTGAAGCGCTTCAAGCCAGATGTGCTGGTGTACTTGGGTGACCTGATGGATGAGGGCTCCATATCAACCATGGTGCAGTTCCATGGATATGCCTTGAGGTTGTCTAACATATTTGAAGTCCATCATCATGTTGTGGTAAAAACCTGTTTATTAAAAAATTCACTAATTTGGTATGTGACCAAAGTATCGCCACATAAATAATTGATTGGTCTGGATATATGGAGTATACATTGTGATATTATTATCAGGGTAACATGCATGATGTTTCTAATTATATGATGATGATGATGGCTTTTTGGCGGGAACTTGCAGAGTGACAAAGTATTTTCATTTTTATTTTCATAAATTTGTGTATTTTGAGTTTTATTGTGTATTTTTGGTGGTATTTTACCCAATAAAGATCATCCATGTGCACCAGTGCAGTGAAATGAAATGAATTATGTGTATCGTGACTTTTCAAGTTGTCTCAAAATGTCCGTGTAGAGTTTTACTACAATGACATGAGTAGTAAAACATGACTTTTATGGACGGTGACTGACTGAGGACTATAATGTGAAGTGATTTATTGTGACTGGAAACTATAATATAACTCGACACTGGCAGAAATGAGCCCTAATTTGGGCTTGGTTGCCAAAATTAAAAATAAGAAGAAGAAGAAGATGATGATGATGACTGTATAAAGCTGGCCCTACAGACAAATCTATATAGATAACGCAAGTCCCTACATACATATGAAAACCAAGCATGTCCCTTTTTTGTACCTACCATAATGTGATAAGATTGATTTAGTTAGGCTTGGCATAATAGCTTTATTGTGAAAATGAAGTGGTCCTATTTGTCGGCTAAACCTATCCCTCGCTTCACATCTCTGGTGTTCATGCAGCCTTATGCGAGTTCCCTGTCTGCACAATACAGTTTTTTTTTTTTTTTTTTTTTATTAAATGGGCTTGCGTTTGGCCACTGACCCGCCCAGAAGGGGCGATGACGAAGCCTAAGATGAAACACGCTTACCCAGAAGAAACCTATTCACTCTGGCCTTGAAATAGAAAAGCATTGATCTCGAGCTTTTGACACGCCAAGTACATACACTCGCGTCATCTATTTAGATGTATATATGTGATACCACATTTGTCAGTATTTTATTTGAATGGACACTTAAAAAACTTGCTCCGCATTTTCTGATTTATGGTTGCGCATTTTCTGATTTATGGTTGCGCATTTTCTGATTTATGGTTGCGTGTCTATTTTCATATTAAAATTGGTAAGAGTGGTTAGCAAATTGCACTTTATAAAGTTCTGGTTTTCGCTGACGCTAATAATTCGTGAATGTGACCTACATTCTACTTGCTTGGTTGCTAGTCAGTTCATATAGGATAAATATTCTGATTGTTTTACAGCAAATCTGGGTACCAGGAGACAATGACATTGGCGGAGAAAACGAACCTATAAGAAAGGAAAAAGTCCTTGAATTCGAGAAAGTATTTGAACAACCATCTGTGATACAAACCCGCAATATATCTTTTTACAAAGTGAATGCTATCACACATACATACTCAAAGAAAGCCGAGGGGGTTGAAGATAAGAACTTAAAAATGGTTGTTTCACACTATCCTGTTACAAGCAAACATATATTTGGTCACCAGGTAAATCTTTCATTCTGACTTTAAACTTACATAATTATGAATTCACCAATGACATTTAGGTCAGATTATTCAAATTAGCCGATAACAACACCTACTTTTGCCTCACTTTTTAACTGACTTCAAAAACAGGAGGAGGTTCTCAATTCGGTGGTATTTTTTTAAATTTATTTTTTTATGTTCCTCATAACTCCATCATTTATTAACCGATTTGGATTTTTTTATTTTTATTTGGAAGGTTACACTTCCTGTTTGGTCCCATTGTCATCAGATCAGGATTTGATTACTTCTTAGTGTACTTTGAAGCCGGTTTAAGTTTTTTGTAAAACAGGGCAATTATGTAAAGAGACACTTTGAATTATATTTATAAGCTGCTGATGAGAATGAGCATCTGCCAAGGCACATCATGTTCAAGAACTGCCTTCAGCATGACTTTATGGTTTTTTTTTTTTTTTATACAACTTAGTCGATAAACAAGCATACGGCCCGCCTGATGGTAAGCGGTTACCGTAGCCATATAGACGCTTGCAACACACGAAGCATCGCTCACGCGTTATCGATCTATCCCCCCTCCCCTATGAGCTCTGGCAACCTTACTCACGCGCAGGAACACAACTTTACACAACATAAAGTTATTTGGCTGCGGTATTCTGTAAGGTGGAGGTACTTCCCCAGTCGAGCTGCTCTTTGAGCGAATAAACGCTATGCTCTACCTCTCTTAAGACCTCTTTGGTGGTCATTTAAAACCGGAGCTTATATCCTCTTTAGATTAATTTGAAGTGATGATAACTTGGTACATTTGATATGGCGATGATAGCTCAGTGGTAGTGACGTTGGATACCGAGACAAAGGTCCCGGGTCAAATCCTACAATAAGTTTGAGCTTTGGGTGAAGGAAAACATTGTGAGGAAACCATAGCACGGTGGTAGGGTACGTTGCAGTATCCATCTAGCTGGCTACCACCCTCAAGTTGAAAATCTGTCGCCAAGCACCTATCATTGTGTTCCGACAGCTGCACTTGAGAGCCAGTTTCTTCTAGGCTTTGTGTGCTTACCACCTTTGGCCACATCAAAACTTACCATGGTGAGATTGTGGTCAAACACAGGCATATACACAATAAAAAAAAAACGTAGGTGAAAGAAAACATCGTGAGAAATCAATAGCACGGTGGTAGGGTACTCTGAACTCTGAACCTGTCTGCTTGTCTACCATGGTCAAGTTGAAAATCTGACGCCAAGCACCTACCAAGCCAAGTTCCGACAGTTGCACTTCAGAGCAATCCATGGCCATTTACTATCAACTGAACTCTTCAAGTGTGTCAGTGGGCAACTACACCGTTTTACAAACAGATGACATATGTGTACAGTATAAGGGAAGAGTGGTGAGCACAGATAGGCAGTAGTGGGGGCAATCTCGCGCATGTACACTTTTGGCCAAATCACAGTAGCCAAATGACACGCGAGAATCCAATAGACGACGAGCATCGACTGACGAACCAATCGTGTGCAGCTCGGCGCTCTCCCCTTCTTCATTCCGCCAAACAGACCGAAAAATTAACTACTGCGCAGCTGTCAATCTGTGCTCACGATTCGTGCCCCTTACTATACTGTCTTACTTTTCATTTAGTGCTGTTGACGCATAGTGCTATGGGACTCGACATTAGACTGAGACGGCCGCTCGCACTTTATGCTATTTTCATAATTCACAGATATTGACAGTCGTTCAAAACACGTCAAGTTTTAAGTACAGATTGATACAATCGAATATGAATCATGGATGTATGACATAAGTTTTATATTAGATTAACGTACTTAACTAATCTGTCTTGAATTGCTTGACTATTTCGACTTTCGTCTAATTCTACGATTCCATAACACTTCCATTTCGCAGGTAAACAACGAGATCCGTCCAAACATATACTTCTGTGCGCACGACCACGAATCAAAATACGTAATACAAGACAAAGACCTCACAAACCGCGAGGGAACGCACTGGATCCTGCCCAGGCATGAACCGCTTACCATACCGTTCAACATGGACAAGCTGTATGAGATATATGTGCCGACGTGCTCTTATAGAATGGGGACTAGTTCCATTGGCTATGGCGCTGCTGTTCTAGGTGAGTTTTTGTTTTGGCTCAGGTATATGGGAGAAAATAAAAATAAAGAGTGTTTAATAAATAAATAAATACTAAATATCCTGGGACATTCCTCACACAGGTCGGTCATCTGATCCCAAACTAAGCAAAGCTTGTACTATGGAAACCAGATAACTGATATAATACATATACTACTTTTTGTTTGTAAACACATACACATAATTACACCCAGACTCAGGACATACAGACATGTTCATGCACACAAATGCATATCCTGTGCGGGAATCGAGCCCACGACCTGTGGCGCAATAGGTGGAATCTTTACCAGAGTCTTAACCAACTGCGCCAACTGGCCCGTCAAACTGTTTGTTATCTATAGGGTTTTCTTTTTATATGACTAAGTCGGCAGACAAGCATATGGCCCGCCTGATGGCCAGCGGCAACCGCAGCCATATGGACGCATGCAAAACACGCGTTATCGTCCTTTCACCCCTCCCCTATGAGCTCTGGCAACCTTACTCACGCGTAGGAACACAATTTAACACAGCATAAAGTTATTTGGCTGCGGTATTCTGTAAGGTGGAGGTACTTCCCCAGTCGAGCTGCTCTTTGAGCGAATAAACGCTATGCTCTACCTCTCTTAACACACATTCCAGATTTTCCAGAGGGATTCTAGTACGCCTACCATGAGTTGTCTATGCTAAAGTAATCTACAGTCGCTACCGACTATGGTGAGTCATATTGTATGAAATGCTTCCAAAAGTGTCCACTAGAGGCGGTGCTGGTCATACAAAATATTCACCGTAGTCGCCAGCGAGTGTAGATTACGTTAGTGTAGAAAACTCATGGTAGACGTAGGGATAGACATCTATACTACTCAATTTTTGGTACCAAATAATGAGCAGAGCATGGGGTTCTTCAAAAAGGGTGATAGGCTACGGTAACCGCTTACCATGAGGTGGGTCGTATGCTTATTTGATACCTTAGTAGTAGAAAATCCACGTGCATGTACTAGTGGTCAAATACGCCGCGGGGATAACGTTTAATCCACCGTGTTGTTTGATGTAATATCCTCTTTGCATTCATCTACATAAGGTACATTATTAAATACATAGCAATGTCGTGACGTTGTCGTGACAACCCCGGATTCGCTGTCAAGTAGTGCAGCATATTTGAAAATTTTCCTTATGAAGATGAAGACAAATAAAAAAATATACGCGTCGACTTGTAAACCTCATCCTTTTTTTCGTCGGTTAAAAAGAAATTTCATCATCCATCATACGGCAGATTATACGATGCCGTTAGATTCGAGACGACTTATGGGAAACTATAAATTGACTGATGATTGACTGTATCGATTTTTTAAAAGATTTTATTTATCTTGCAATGTATGTTTGTATGTTTGTTCGGGTGGAATCTTGGAAGTCGAATTTCACCCACTTCCAGTGGTCGGATTGACTTGGTATTTGGTATACATTACTGTATTGGAAGATAATGCAAGTACAGTCAACAAAAAAAGATTGTATTAAAAATGAAATTTTTAACGAAAACTTATTTTGTTACAGAAAATAACAATGAACGCATGCGGTATACAGTATTTTGGTCGCCGACAAGGTTTCCCTATCTATTCATATACCTATTGTTTTTGGTTGTCTTCATTGCATATTGCTTAGTTTTCTGGGCGGCCAGACTTTACCATAAAATAAAACCAGTGGGCAGGAATTCGGATAAGGTCCCACTTCTGGATAGTGTTTAGCCTATGGCTATAACTATATAAAAACAATTTTGGATGTTATATTGCACCAATTGAGTCCAGTGCAAATTTTGTAGTGTTTGTAAATCATTTTCATTCCTTTTTCATACTTTTTCCAATGTGTTTATTTTCAGATGACACTGTAACTAACAAACATTCCAACGTGATCTTTATGTCTTTACTGTTAAAATCTATGTTGTATTAACATACCTCCGAATTATACTTTAACTTTACAAATATTATGAAGCCGAAGAGTTAACCAACAGATTTTATGTACCCCCATTTTAAAAGTGGGCATAAAGCTAGAAAAAAATGGCATTTGACCTGCGCTTCAATGGGTATCAGGCAGCGAGCTATGCTATGAACTAAGCGCCAAAAATTTGTTCCGCCATGAAACACAAATCCTACGAACATTTTCGTTCTGCACGGACTAAAATGTTTTACATTATTCACATTACGATTTCCCCATACATGTATGGGGTAGGTATAAACCATGACATAGTACAGACATATCTTTATCCAAGATTAAATTAAATTAGTTGGCGAAACTTTACCAGCTTAATTGTTAGTTATAGGGGGTGGATAAGACAATAAATGAAACCACATACTCATGTATAAGATCAAATTTTACTATGGGACAATACATGGTTTTCAGAATTCTCAAAAAATATTTTTTACTTTTCATACATTATGATTGAGCAAGGTTGAATTAACTTTTGTTAGTAAAGTAAAAAAAGTTTTTTGAGAATTTCGTGTTGGGCCCATAGTAAAAGATGTTCAGCATGACTTGCCCATCATAGGTTTTGAAAATATGCCATCTCGAAATCTCCACCCGGTATTATGCATAACTAATGTTTTTATTTTTCTCTGAATCACGTGCACGAAGCGTCGCACTAGCCATAATTCCCGCGCGCAAGTGTGTGCTTGCAATAGCAGTATTGCCAACAAATTTGATTTAACCGAATTTATTTCATAATGAAATTATTATACTAAATTTAAAGGTGGTATGAGGTGGTATCAATTAATTGTATATATCATTCCTATTTATTAACACAGTTTATAATAGTTTCATGACAACTAATATATATAATTATGAATAGTCTCATTAGCTTGATCCTTAACTAAAATAGGGACTTAGTTTTAAATAACTATGTTTAAACATAAAAAAAGAAAAATATTTTTATAATCCAGTAGCATTTACCTGTGAAATTTTGTGTATATTCATTTAATTTTACAAGTGTAAGAGATTTATACGTAGTGTCATAGATAGATAGATAACACATACAAGTTATTTCTACTTTTAATCCTATAAATATATGACCAATTCAAAATAAATACTGAGTTTGTTTCTTAACCACTTTTGAGTCACTTACATAGTCAGGACTGGCAGGGAAAACTTTTATAAGTGTTTTACATTATTAAGTTTTAAGTAGAGAACATTATATGTAAAATTATTGTAATTTAAAAGCTTTTTAAAAACATTATGCGTTTATTAATGTGCTTGATTAAGATATTTAAAGACAAATATAAACCTCCCAGATCCCCCATCTTTAGACCAATCTGTTCTAAATTGTAACGCCCAAGATCTCTTGAGCGTCATTATGTCATTTAAACCTGGTTCTGCTGGCGGTCTCGACGGTTTTACACCACAGCATTACAAAGACCTTGTCTGTGGTGCCGCCGGAGACGCTGGTACCAAATTATTATCGAAATTAACCTCTCTTATAAATTTAATGTTGGCAGGAAAGGTGCCAAGCCCATTCACTGAGATCATTTATGGGGCCAACCTTTGCGCGCTATCCAAAAAAGATGGCGGAGTAAGACCCATCGCTGTGGGTAATACTATCCGTCGTATGGCCTCCAAAATTTGTTGTCGTCACATTCTCCCGAAACTTTCGGAAATATTTCAGCCCATTCAACTCGGTTTTGGCTCAAAGGGAGGTTGTGAGGCAGCTGTTCATGCGGCTCGGACCTTTCTATTAAATAACGGAGGTGAAGTGCTGCTTAAAGTTGACATAAAAAATGCATTTAACTCTGTCGATAGGGGCGCTTTATTGACCCAAATTCGGGATATCTGCCCTGACGTATATCCTTACCTTTGGCAATGCTATGGGCATCCATCAAAACTTTTTTTCAGAGAACACCCACTTATTTCCGCCATGGGTTGTCAACAGGGCGACCCTCTCGGTCCAGCTATCTTCAGTTTGGCCATCCATTCAATTATTTCTGGGTTACAATCTAAATTTAATGTATGGTATCTAGACGACGGTACGCTGGGGGGTGATGCGGCTTCCGTTCTCAGTGATTTTAAAACATTGACAGAAAATTTTAAAAAGATTGGCCTAGAATTCAATAGCTCCAAATGTGAGCTCCTTATTTTAGATTCTTTCCCAGAATCTGAAAAACCAGAATTAATTCAAAATTTTAATGTTTTGGCTCCCAATATTAAGTTACTGTCAAAGGAGTCGCTTCATCTTCTCGGAGCCCCAGTCTTAGATGAATCCATACCTAGTTTCTTTGAGAAAAAGATTCAAAATTTTAATGACTCTTCAAATAGACTTTATGAAATTAATGCCCATTATGCATTTTTTATTGTTCGACTCTGCCTTTTCGTGCCTAAGTTTACCTATTTACTCCGCAGTACGCACTTATTTAAATTCGTTCACATATTAGATACTTTGGATAATATGATCAAAACGTCTCTTTCCAAAATTCTAAATTGCAGTTTTTGTGAAAACAAAGTGTGGTCTCAGGCGACCCTACCCGTGTGTTATGGTGGCCTAGGAGTGCGGAAAATTTCAAGCATATCAGTACCGGCGTTTCTATCCTCGGTATACAGTGTGGGCAGCCTTGTCAGATCTGTTTTGGACCCTTCTATTGGATCTGTTGAGGTTTCTTACCTGTCCGATGCTAGAGACGCCTGGCAGGCAGCTTGTCCAGGCACAAATATTCCAACCTTGAGTCACTCTCAGAGAGCGTGGGACAAGCCTCTTTGTGAAAAAACTTGGCAAAATTTATTTTCAAACTTTTCGATAGATACAGACCGCGCGCGCTTGTTAGCCGTCTCTCAGAGTGACTCAGGTCACTGGCTACAAGCTATTCCATCCACAAATACCGGGACAATGTTAGACCGTATAACATTAAGTCTGTGTATTTGTCTTCGTCTTGGTTGCAGGACCAATCAGCCTCATCGCTGCCGCTGCGGAGACCTCGTCAATGAGCTCGGCCACCATGGACTTTCGTGCTCCCTAAGTGCTGGTCGAATATCACGGCACTCGGCTATTAATGACATTATCCGCAGGGCTCTTGTTGTCGCTAACGTGCCTTCCGTACTGGAACCAGTCGGTATTGCGCGGGGCGATGGCAAGAGACCGGATGGTATGTCTTTGATCCCTTGGAGTGTCGGCAAGTCGCTGGTGTGGGATGCCACATGTGTCGATACACTCGCGCCATCTCACTTACCGGCTACTTGTAAAGCTGCAGGGGCAGCGGCGGCCAGTGCGGAAAATTCAAAATTCAAAAAATATGCATCGATTGGACCCAATTATATTTTTATGCCTTTTGCGGTCGAGACCTTGGGACCATGGGGGTCAGAAGCTCGCCGTTTTGCTCGCACCTTGTCTTCAAAATTGATCGAGACCTCCGGAGACCAGCGGGCGGGGAGCTTTTTCCGCCAACGCGTCAGCTTGGCTATCCAAAGAGGAAACGCTGCCAGCCTTCTGGGAACCTTGCCGTTAATCGGAAGCAGCGGCAGGCTTGAGGAAATTTTCTATATATAGATTATATTTTGTAAATATAGATTGTATTTTGTACATATTTGTTGTAAATAAAAATATTGATAACAGATATTTATTATATATCATTTTGTATGACTTGTATTAAATGCAATGATGTTGTTCATAATAATAACTATTATTACCTTTCTTATTTTTTATTTATATCTTTATACCTAATGTCTTCAAGTACACAGTGAAAGCTAAAGTTGCTATCATATACAGGTTCAGTATAACAAATGTTAGAGAACTTGACACCGAAAAGGTCCTCATAGTCAAATTTGTGGCGCCAGTTAATACATTTGCAGCTACAAAATATAACAAACCATTTGTATTTATATCATTCAAAATAAATGGCATTTCAAAATGTAATTTGTCTTGAAATAATACTTCAAAAAAATATAAAACCATAAGTACAGTCACTAAAATAGACTCCAGATATAAACAATAGCCGGCATTTGCTAAAGTCCTAGATGCAGGTCTGTATACATTTGAAGTATATGTCAATACCCAAAGCAATATAGACCCTATTACAAGTGTAGCTTGAATCTTAAATCTACGCACAGTTTTATCACATAATACCTTTTTTAAATATGCTGCAAATAAATACATTGATACATAACCAAGGCAAGATGATAACCCTTCTTTATTTGCAGCCAAGAGAGAATTACGGGGTGCGAGTTTGAAAACCCACTCCTGTAATCCATAAAACAATAAATATTCATGAAGTATTAATGTAAGGAGACTTAATAGCAAAGCATGATTAAAACAGAACAATATGACAGTTGAAAGCATTTTACAAACTGCCAATGTAAAGAAGAAATTCCATTGTACTCCATACTCAGTAATATGCTCTTGATAATCTAATTTCTTTACAGAAATGAACCGTACAATACCCAGTACAGTCAGTATGAAAAAAAACTTTACATTTCCTTTAATAATCCCCAGATAGTTATCCTCACAAATATCTTTATGTACTAGGCCACTCATTAGTACAAATAATCCTACACCAGTGTCCATGAAACTGTACCCATATGTTTCAGTCTTAGCCAAATATCTTGGAAAATCATTAAAGTCTACGGCTAGTATGGCAAACACTGTAATTAAATATGTTAGAGCTCTCATGCATGTTATTGATTGCACTCTATTATTTTTGAACTTATTTTGTAACACAAATGCATTGCTTATTTTACGGAAATTGCTTATAAATATATATAGTAGTACAATAAACATTATATAGTTGAATAAATACATATAATCAGGAATGCTAGTATGGATTATGATTAGAGGTAGTACTAAGACTAAGTATTCATAAACATATTGGAAGATTTTGCTTTTCTTTGGTGTGATACAAGCGAGTATAGCGCACTGCACAGTCGAAAAGATACAGAAGAACGTGTGAAGTGCTGATGAGCCATGGTTGTCCTGCATTAACGACTCGTGATACATTTTATATTCTGCAGAAGACATGTTCAAAAGATCTGGAAAGCCACTCATTTTGAAGCTTTTAATCTATTGAAAATCATTGACTTTTAGATTACTTCGTATTGAAATATACGTGGTATAAATCCGTCTACCTCAGAGACTACTCTTTGTCATAAATAAATAATAACATAAGATTTTTTTCGACTCCATTTCTAAAAATGGAAAATGCGGCGCCGGCTTCCGCAACGCGGCATTTTTTTTTACTTTTCTGGATTTTCTTCTAGTATAATTATAGTGTATGTTTTTTTTTCACTCACTAGATCAATAAAACATAACAAACAAATGTCACAATGACACATGCATTGCATGTTGTTGTTGTTGTTTGTCTTATATGACCAAAGGCAGGCAAAGGTCTGAGCCATACAGCCTTCTCGAGTTATATTAATATAGTCACAAAATAAATCACTTCATATTTGCTTCATATAGTCACAGATATAGTCCGCACTGTCAGTCACCATCCTTAAAAGTCACGTTTAAGTGGTGGTAAATTGTACAAAAACTTTACACGGACTTCTTGAGACAACTTGAAAAATCACGATACACATAATTGGCTACTTGACAGTTTTCGGAAACATATTTTAAAATTTACATACGTGTATTTTATACCTCTTACAATTATCTTTTTATCCAAAAAATGTTATTTACAAGGAAAAAAATATATTTTTTAACATTTCATTTGAAATTCGCGCAAAAACACCCGGTCACGTGACATTTGTCAGGTGTGACGTCACGTCTCTATAAACAAACTAGAGGTGTGAAACTCATCAAAAATACGCGAGCTGCATTACAGCTCACGGCTCAGGTGTGTGAGCTGGTTCAATGACTCAGCTCGCAGATCAGCTCAATTTGTACCTATAGTCCACGATAAGCGCGCACGCTCACTGCGTATCGGCTCGATTCGACGCGCGGTACGCGTAAAATCGTGGACATAGGTACAAATTGAGCTGATCTGCGAGCTGAGTCATTGAACCGGCTCATACACCTGAGCCGTGAGCTGTAATGCAGCTCGCGTATTTTTGATGAGTTTCACACCTGTAGTTAAATTTGACGTCACAAACCTCACAACCAAACCATAGATGCTCAATCCCGGCCGCCCGCGTTTCGGTTTTTGTAATCCACAGATAAAAAAACTCACTTTTTATTTCCTAAAATAAAATATTAAAAAATTATTATTATGCAAAAAACTTATTGTGTAATTATTGTTAACCTATTAGCTATCATATCTAACATATTTCATATTTTTTCGTTTTAACTGTCAAGTAGCCAATTCATTTCATTTCACTTCACTGGTGCACATGGATGACCTTTATTGGGTAAAATACCACCAAAAATCCTAACTAATATTATAAATGCGAAAGTGAGTTTGTTTGTTACGCCTTCACGCCTCAACTACTCAACGGATCATTATGAAATTTGACATGCATATAGCCTATGGTATGGAGAAGGACATAGACATAATTGTTTCGAACTGTGCGGGCTCAAAAGAGCTTTCTTCCGCGGACGCTCAGGTTGTGGAATGAGCTCCCCGCCGTGGTTTTCCCAATGGAGTACAGCATGGGGTTCTTCAAAAAGGGCGTGAAGAGATTTCTTCAGGGTCGGTAGCGCGCGAGTGATACCCCTGGTGTTGCAAGCGTCCATAGGC
Organism: Achlya flavicornis; assembly: GCA_947623365.1. NCBI lineage: Eukaryota > Metazoa > Arthropoda > Insecta > Lepidoptera > Drepanidae > Achlya > Achlya flavicornis. The sequence continues at coordinate 1,499,032 of OX392468.1, read as the reverse complement.
TACGGTAACTGCTTACCATCAGGCGGGCCGTATGCTTGTTTGCCATCTTAGTGGTATAAAAAAAAAAAAAGGCATTTTTACCCCGGGAACGCGGGTGAAACCGCGGGGGACAGCTAGTACACAATAAAACTCAAAATACACAAATTTATGAAAATAAAAATGAAAGCGCAACGTCACTGCAAGTTCCCGCCAAAATGTCCTTGACACATGCATGACAAATAATGGCAATGAATGACGGATTGTTGTCGTTTATTTAGTTCGCCAAGAGACAAGCTAAGCTCACAGCCGTACAACCTTCTCTTCTTAGTTTTGCAGTATGGCAACCAAATCCTTAAGTACGGAAGTACTGAAACGTGAAACGTCAGGTTTTAGTAAATTGGTGGCCATTGTTGTAAAACTTTTTACGGACTTTTCGGAGACAACTTGAAAAATAACGTAGAAAAATAAAGATACGTAATTCATTTCACTTCACTGGTGCACGTGGATTGATCTTTATTGTATTAAACACCATCGATATAAGTACATTTCCCGGCGTCTTGTGGTTCGGTGTAAGAATGGTAAATAAGCAATGTTTCTTGTGAATATTGTTTCTAATGCAACAAAACTCAAAATACACATATTTTATTTCTCAACATCTGGGTGAAATTCCAAAAGCTCAAATTAAGCAATATTTTAATTTGATTTCTGCATTTCGTGTTTTCTTCTTGAATCTTTTTCAAGCCATAAACTCTATTTTCTGTTTCCCCCCTTTACATTCTTCTTCTTATTTTTAATTTTGGCAACCAAGACCAAATTAAGGCTCATTTCTGCCAGTGTCGAGTTATATTATAGTTTCCAGTCACAATAAATCACTTCACATTATTGTCCTCAGTCAGTCACCATCCATAAAAGTCATGTTTTACTACAATGGTGGTCATTGTACTAAAACTCTTCACGGACATTTTGAGACAACTTGAAAAGTCACGATACACATAATTCATTTCATTTCACTTCACTGGTGCACATGGATGATCTTTATTGGGTAAAATACCACCAAAAATACACAATAAAACTCAAAATACACAAATTTATGAAAATAAAATTGAAAACGCTACGTCACTCTGCAAGTTCCCGCCAAAAAGTCCCCTTTACATTGTTGTAGTGGTTGTAGGTAGTATGGAGGATTTATACTTCTTTGCTTTGATTAAGGATACATCCATATAGAGTGTAACAGCTGTGCAAGCGTCGATAAAAATACGCTCTAACTGTTAGGGGCTAAATCAAATAAAAATAAATAAAAATGTAAAATAAAAAAATATTTAAATTTCTCCCGATTTTAATTGGAATATTTTAACAACTACTATAATTATGAAAGTCATTATGACAAGCAGAATGACGCAGAGGGAGCGTAAAACGTAGCTGTTACGCGCAGCAGCCTATAAAAGTTGGCCTGTTTTGTATATTAGTGTAGTATGGCGACGTTCTTTCTAGGTATATTTATTTCTATGCTTCTTTGATGTTTTCGTTTTGTTTTCGTCATCATAGTCCGATTTCTATTAGTATGAATTGTACGTAGTATTTATATCATTTATATACTCTGAGCCTTAGACTCTGAGGTATGAAGCTCAAAATCTTGTACTATTCATATACGTCTGTGCTTAAAATAAAGACTTCTTTATTCTGGCATGACAGCGTATTTACTACTATATCTATGACGAGACGACAGCCTCACGCTCTTAGCGTAGCGTTATATTCTCTTTGCACTCTTAGCGTAGCGTTATATTCTCTTTGCTTTGCACGCTCTGCTCTGCTCTGTCATTATCTGGAGTCGCTTTCCTAAAAATTTGTCATTTTGATTTAATTATCTCAAATAAAGTGAGATGTGTTTATAAATATCCATTAAGTATGACAATTTTTACAAAGTCAAATATATGCTATACTCGAGTTCGATACAAAAGCTATGTGTTTGTTAATGTAAACATTGACTGTAAAAAGTACGAAAATTTTGCAAATCTGTAGTACGTATATTTATAATGGATAATACGGATAGCATTATTCCTGGTTCCTCTAATCAACCCAATCAGTACACCAATATAGCTGACGCCATTGAAAAAATATCTGGTGAAAAGCATGAATATAAACAAAATTCAAAGCCTAAAAATATCGGTGAAAAAGCAAAAAATATGTTCAAGACACTTAAAGACAAGGCTGGTTTCAGGAAAGTTAAAGCCTACGTAGTTGCTCAGATACCAAAGCGTATAAATCAACCTCAGGAGATACCTGAAACACTTCAAACTAAATTGTATTCAAGTGATTTAACAGGTTCTAAAGTTGAACAACATAAATACGACAACAAACAAGACTCACCACCTAAAACTATTGGTGTAACAGTAGCTGACATCAATGAGGTACCAGATAAAAATAAAACAACAAAAGATGAAATAAAATTAGCTGAAAATACATTAACTGAACTAAAAATAGTTGATATACAAATAGCTGAAACGAAATTAGATTATACCAAAATAAATGATACTAAATTAGATAAAACTGAATTAGTTGAAAGTGATTTAACATGTTCAAAAGATGAACAGTTTAAAAATGAGAACAGACAAGACTCACCATCTAAAACTATTGGTGAAAAATTAGCTGGCGTGAATGAGGTAACAACAAAAAATATAACAATAAGAGATGAAATTAAATTAGCAGAAATTAAATTAGGTAAAACTACATTAGATGATACAAAAATAAATAACACAAAATTAAAAACCACTAAATTTTATTTTTTTTATTAGATAAAACTGAATTATTTGAAATTGATTTAACTTGTGCAAGATGTGAACAGTATAAAAACGAAAACAAGCAAGACTCACCACCTAAAACTATTAGTGAAGATCTAGCTCTCGTCAAGACGGTAAAAGCAAAAAATGAAACAACAATAGATGAAAATAAATTAACTGAAACCAAATTAGATGGGAGCTTTAGTATTATCTCAAAATTAGATGATACTAAATTAGAAGAAACAAAATGTGATAAAACTGAATTAGTTGAAAGTGATTCAACGTGTTCAAGATGTGAACAGCATAAAAACGAAAACAAGCAAGACTCACCACCTAAAACTATTAGTGAAGATCTAGCTGGCGTCAAGACGGTAAAAGCCAAAAATGAAACAACAATAGATGAAAATAAATTAACTGAAACCAAATTAGATGGGAGCTTTAGTATTATCTCAAAATTAGATGATACTAAATTAGAAGAAACAAAATGTGATAAAACTGAATTAGTTGAAAGTGATTCAACGTGTTCAAGATGTGAACAGCATAAAAACGAAAACAAGCAAGACTCACCACCTAAAACTATTAGTGAAGATCTAGCTGGCGTCAAGACGGTAAAAGCCAAAAATGAAACAACAATAGATGAAAATAAATTAACTGAAACCAAATTAGATGGGAGCTTTAGTATTATCTCAAAATTAGATGATACTAAATTAGATGAAACAAAATGTGATAAAACTGAATTAGTTGAAAGTGATTCAACGTGTTCAAGATGTGAACAGCATAAAAACGAAAACAAGCAAGACTCATCACCTAAAGCTATTAGTGAAGATCTAGCTGGCGTCAATACGGTAAAAGCCAGCAATGAAATAAAAATGGATGAAAATAAATTAACTGAGACAAAATTGGATGAGAGCTTTAGTATCATCTCAAAATTAGATGATACTAAATTAGAAGAAACAAAATTTGATAAAACTGAAGTAGTTGAAAGTGATTCCGCGTGTTCAAGATGTGAACAGTATAAAAACGAAAATAAGCAAGACTCATCACCTAAAGCTATTAGTGAGGATCTAGCTGGCGTCAATACAGTAACAGCCAGCAATGAAACAACAACAGATGAAAATAAATTAACTGAGACAACAAAAGATTCCGAGATAAAAGAGCCTACACTACGAACTAAACTAGTTTTAAAAGAGGTAATAAGGAGTCCAAGTTTCATAGAGATGAATGAATGGGTCAAAGAAGAATATACGAGGCAGATTGGTAGTCCTCAGAAAGAAATGAATAGTAAAGAAAAACTTATGAATGGCGCATTGGCAGGTCTGAAAATGGGAAGAATTCATTTACTTTGGAAAAGATGTTTAATATTTCTCAAAATAAATACCTTTTACTCTAAGCCGGTAAGTAATTTTGACAGGTAATGTATTATTTATATCTTTAGGCATAATTTAAATTTTATAGAGTAAGGCAAACAAAGCCGCTGCCTTTTGTGCCATCGTAAAAGTATAAAAGCCGCAACATTACAAATGTTGAAAACATGGCATATTTTATTTGAATAATTTTATGTCATTTTATACGTTAAACGATGCAGATTCTACATTACGTTAAAAAGGGCAAAATTATCTTTTAAATTGAAGAAATAATCGTCTAGAAAAACTTAACATTTCCATCCTATTTAAAAAAGACTTGTTCTGACTGACTGACGCACAGTCTAAACCGTTTAGCCCCCCTAGACAAGATGGCTGTCGACAATCGTCATCTTTAGTAAACGATCAACCTTTGTATGGGATTGACATAAGAGATTGTTAAAAATCACGTGATATTTCGATTTGAAATGTCAATCACTCAATCCCATACAAAAGTTGATCGTTTACTAACGATGACGATTGTCGATAACCATCTTGTCTACTGGGGCTAGAAATTAGAATTTTGCACACACAATAAAAAATTTTGGTGGTTCAGAAGCAGTAATAGAAAATATTACCTTCATTTTTAAAAAAAATATGCGATTTATATCAGCAAAGTATGTATGGATGGACATATGAATGGGCGGCGTACGCGGCGGGATTCAGCGGGATGCAATCCCCACCCGGGCGGCGGCAGGGTGGTGCGCGTGTTTCGTCATCAAAGTAGACATCTTTCGTTACCGTAACTTAATTTTTGTGTCTGAGACATATAAACTGATAATATTTTTTTCCTGTATATATAGGTACCTACTACCTACCTAATTCCTTTTATGACGTACCTAGGCAAACAAGAAAATAATTCTGGAAAATCCACCCTTAACCTCTTGAATGTGAATCGTTCAAGCTTTCTATGTCTTTTGAAACATTAAACATTCTCATAACTGATAATACAGAAAGAAAGAATGAAATGTCTTTCTTCTTTCTTTCTATGTCATGGAAATATCGGCTTTATTTCCCATACAGTGATTATTTGTAACGAGTTTACTTATGATAATAATCATCGAATAAAGAAGTCCAATTTCTTTGATAATAATGTATGCCATAGATACAGCACGGACTGAACGTAAACAGTTATGACTGGGGTGAAGCAGAACTTGCATTGAAGTGCACATGCCCATCAGGAATCTGCTCATGTGTTTACAAACGCACCTTCATGATGACACCACTTCGTGTACCAATAGGTAACAGCTATAACTATTATACTTGCCTCATTGTGACAGTTACATAGTTATATTAGCAGGATAAGTAAAAAAATTTTTTTTGAGGTACTCCCCAGTCAAGCTGCTCTTTGAGCGAATAAACGCTATGCTCTACCTCTCTTAAAAAGTCTCTCTCTTAAAGTTTTTCTATACTTCTGACAATACTTTAATGGTTCACTTTTAAAATAAGATTTGTAGATAAATAAAACTGTAAAGAAATCAAAACATTATTAACTGACACTGTTACGGGCGTAAGGCTGCTTTTCCACCAGAGATGTGCTATGCAGCTATGCTGCGAGGATGTAATAGATAAGCTGTAAAACTATGTGACCGTTTCCACTGATACTAAACTATGTAGCGGTTAGCGGTCCGAGTAAGATGTGCTATGAAGATGCGCCGCCGCAAAGTAGCTGTGCGAGGAAGATGTACAGCTCGAGCTATGCTAACTTTTTGCTTCCACGATGGCATGTCTACTTTCTGCTCTGCACATAGCTACACCACTCGCGACTACCATAGCACGCATCTATAACACGCATCCATAGCACACATCCATAGCACGCATCCATAGCACGCATCCTCCCATATAAAAAACATATCCAAGTTGAATCCGTTTCCACCAGTGCTAAGCTATGTGCACCAATGAATATGATTGGTGGATATCAAACGCATCCATAGCAACGTAGCATAGCACATCTCTGGTGGAAAAGCAGCCTTAGCGTAGGTACTGCGTATTCATAAGAGAACAGTTATCGTAATACAGAGAGCTATGTTTAGAGTTGGAGAGTGGATTCTAGTTGTTTAATTGTGACATCTAAGGCTTGATTTATTTTGAAATGGCCTTACGTTTGGCTTCAATTAAATCCAGAAGAAGTCATGATGATGCCGAGGATGTAGCACGCTAGCCCAGAAGCCTATATATTCACTCTAGCTTTGAAAGTTGACAGCCTATGTGTTTGGCCGGTCGTCATTCCACTCGTGTTTCAAGAGATTTCTCTCCCATTGGGTGGCTCTTCAAGTGATGCAGCCTGCTCATTGCTATTGACCGACATAACGAGCTCTGTTCTATTCGTAACTAACGTACCCACACATAAAGTAGTCAAGTACATACAATGAAAAGAAAAGCAGATTGTCATCGATAATTACATAATTTTACGTCTAACAGTTTGCTGCAAAAACTGTTTTCCAATGAATTTGGTTCAGAAGATACCACGTGTACCACCACATAAACCAGCGGAGTCTCTTTTACGCAAGCTCGAAGTCGTACGAGGCGATGAGATAAAATACTATAATACGCCAAGAATGTGGAATGTTGGTAAGTTGTCAACACAACATCAGGATCAAATCGTCTTCTTCATGCTTGTCGTAGGCAACAAACTAAATGGGAGCGTAAAGATAGGCAGTGTTGGTATCAAAACATCAGTAAAGATAAATAGTTTAATTTCTAAAAATGTGCCGAACGTTGCAATCTACCTACTGAGAGAGTAATAAACGAACAATTCCATAAACTTACTAAACCCAATACAAGTTATTAAACTCAAGGACATTCTATTTAGCTTAAAGCTTGAAAACCACTTTTCGGATTTTGATGCAATTTTCATAGTAAACCTTGGGAGTTAAGTACTTATGGAAGTTGACCTGTGACCGTTTAACCGAAATAAAATAGGAAAAAGACACTCATCCACGCGAGTTAAGTTTAGTTAGGATTCAAACATAATGTGGCACTAGTAATCTATCATTGTATTATGACCATAAACCACATCAAATACCGTTGTGTACAACCTAATAGACACAGATAAATATAGGTACCTATGTCAGATGGATAGTTCACTTCCCCCTTTACATTAATATATTAATCCTCTCCAGTAAAACAGAGAGGACCCGAATTTTGTCTTTCTGGATGTCGCTGTCTGCAGTATGTCATGTCGGGAAGCACTATGAAGTAAGTTATTTGTTTTTAATTATGTTGAGGCTACTTTACTAAACTATCGATCTATTCGATCGTTTAGTAATATTGATATGTTCGATTAAAGAGAGTTAAAAAAGTAGTTAAGTCTATATTTTTTCATTATCATCATCAGCCCATAATGAGAGTGAAAGGGATACTCCACCAACCTACTGTTGAAGGCCCCCAACCAGTCTAATGACTATCACAATTAAGTGCTTCGGAAGGAGTTCGTTCCGAAGCATGGATAACATGAGTTGAAATACTAGTAGGCGATCACCCGTCCGGTTCCGTCCACACCGGTGATTTTTTAGGCAAACCCCATAACCACATGGTGATAAAATTATAAAATCTGAGGTGATGCCAACAGAATCGACAAGTTAAATCCTCCACCCGTGACGCTTGAGTCAGGCAAATCAAAAGGAGAGAATGGTAAAAAGAAAAAAGAAGTTGACTATGACGAAGACGAGGTTAGCTCTTTAATTTATATTGGCCTGATATACGCATAGCTTTAGAACAAAATACGTGTACGTGCGCTACAATCATAACAATCATCTAAAACTTACCAACCCAAATAAAAGAGAATAGTACTAGGGATTGCAATCCGGATACTTCGAAATCCGAAAATGACTGAAAAATCCGGATTTTAGGGGCCTATTATAAATCCGAATATTGAGAATAAAATCCGGTTTTTTCGAATTTTAATCATAATTGATAATAGTTGATGTTTAACTTAAATAAATCATTAAATATCCAATAGATTTAGGTCAGTATTACTCTGAAATCTATACACCGCTCGGCTAACACGCGGCTAGCTGCTACCGCTCATCCATCTAGCTAGTAGCTAAGTCGGCCAGTGAGTTTTAGATGGAGGCGATGCGCGCGCGGCGCGAATAACAACTCTTTGCACAACGTAATATCTGCTGCAGAATGCTTTCTCTTTTATTGTTAATTATTTCGAAAAAAAAAAGCCAAACATAATCAGATTGTCCAAAAAATATTTAAAAAATGTAACCTTGCTGAGTTTCTTGCCGGATTCTTCTCAGTTGAAGGCTAAGTTCCGAACCGGTGGTAACTTCATTAATTGTGACCTACATAAGTGCCCTTCTGGGGCCTAAATTGAATAAATGGCTTTGACTTTTACTTTGAATGATAGTTCTAGTCGGGTTACCGTTGAAAGCATTTTGTACATCGGCTGATCTAAGAAAATTGTTAATTTTGAAAGGGTCTGACACACCAGCCTTCTAAGCAAGCTTCCTTGTTATGAAATCTGGTGGTCTGTGCGCTTGCATTTCCAATTTCCTGAGCGAATGGTCTATTCATGTAGTCATAGACGGGTGTTCGTCGGACGTTTTCGCAATCAATGCCACAGAGTTCAGTTCTCTCTGCAACCTTATTTCTGCTGCATATTAAAGATCTGGTGAATCCCGGTATCTTTGGGTACGTAGACGATAGCACCATTGTTATATTTCCAGCGCGCGAGCCACCAGTGACTAGATCCAATTGTTGCGAGAGGCCATGGTAGAGCGTTTGAACGTAACTTTACAGGCAGTCTCCGATTGGGGCAATGCCAATCTGGTCACTTTTAATGCTACCAAGACGCAGGTGTGTCTTTTCACCACCAAACGGAGTCCTTTCTACCAGGTTCTCGCCCTCGACTCAATAAACCGCCGAGCCAGAAAACTCATCGAATATGAGACTAATTATGACCAAACTCACGAGCCTCGACAGGTTGCTTGCCTTATCGGTTTTCTATAGTATATATTTTGGAGAGTGTGTGCAGGAATTGTTAACCTTATTCCAACCACCATTCACATTTTTACTCCGAACCACAAGAAACCGGGAAAATTTTCACCCGTACAATGTTGACATAGTGAAAATACGGACAGTGTTTTGCATCGTCAATTATAATGCGAACAGCAAGGGAGTGGAACTTGCTCCCGGCGACTGTATTTCCTGACTCTTAGAATCTAGGGACTTTAACGGCCAGAATGAATAGGTTTCGTTTGGGTTAGCATGCTCCACCTTAGGCTTTGTCATTATCCTTTATGGACGGCTCAGTGGCCAAACACAAGCCCATTTTTTTTTAAATATTACTTGCAGTTTAATTGAATTTTTATTCAAAAGCAAGCAATGGAAAAACAATAAAATACAACACCTCTCTTCAAACTACTAATAATTTAGCATAAAACTACGCTTACAATTTAAAATTACAAAAGATTGCAAAAAAAAAACTTAAATCCGAAAAATCCGGATAATCCGGATTTATATGTGATGATAAACTTTGAATCCGGATTTGAAAAAAATCCGGATTTTGCAATCCCTAAATAGTACATTATTTAGCCGCAGGCGAACGCCTTAAGGTAGCCGAGAGTGTAATGATCATCGAACAATTAACCCAAAGAAGCGCAATGACGTTCATTTTGGCCGAAATAATATTCCGCCATTTCCCACCGCCGACAATGCGCTCTGATCGCTTAATTCAAGGACACATGCGCTCTGATTGGCCAAGTCATAAACACACGATGCAGCGAGTGGTCCTTACTGTTCCAAATCAGTGACAAATCACTGACTAGTTTCGGAATTTTATTGTTCAGTATTACTACTCTAAAGGGATATCTCCTCGATGGTAATGATCAATGCACACGCGTGTCTTTGTTACTTGATTTTATTTTTATTTTGAAAGCAAAATTAACAGCTAGGTGTACATACAAAATTGCTGTCAGATTGACAGCTGTTAAGTAGTTGTTTTGCATCGACAAACAGATTTTTCATGTTCCGGTCCATTTTGCCCACGGAAAAGAGAATATTTTGCCTGTGTAATAATTTCGAGATCACAAGCGAAATCCTAACTTTACGGAGATTACCTACAATACAATTTTGAGTCGAAGTGATAGTTATTTACAAGCTGTCAATCAAAGATTTTCATAGGGCATCGTGCCTCTACCCAGATGGATAATCCGCCTTACTAAAGCATGACATTTAATTTCACTCCGCTTGAGGGGCTCCCTGAGCAAATCGCTCTCAGTTCGTACTGCGCACGGCTGTCAAATACTGTCAATTCTGGCTTGTTTATTTCATGTTCCCATAGAGGCGACTATCCTTCTGGACGTTTTAAATTCTTTGCCGTCAATTGAATTTGACAGTTAAACATAGATTTAAAAATATGACTTCGTTCAGCATTTGTAGGCTTACTTGAACGTACCCCAGCCTAGCAGTCGTAAATCGACTGGCAAATGAGGCTGGTTCATTTGTGATTTAAAAATAACGCCCTTCTATTCGCATGTAGGATGATGAAGTTGATGAGGACGATTATGTCGAATATTATGATGATGACACGGATTTAGAACAAATTAGTCCCAAAATATGTTCCCTGTTCTTTTCTTCAGGTAAGGAACTTTTAATTGATGGCAATATAGGTCAGTTACGGCGTCGGGCGTTGGCGTTCGTAGCCGACCCCACTGGTTTGATTTCCATCCAGGATAAACTTTTATGTGCCTGAACACTTTAGGGTTCCGATTCTAGTCAACAATTTAAAAAAACTTGATAATTCTTGATAAAGCTCCTAAAAATATGAGAGATAGCTCATTCGATTTGGAATGACAATGACACAAAAACTAAATAAACATCTTTTTTCATCTTAATTTGTTAATAACTATAGCATTTTTTTATGTGCAAATAAATCCTCGAGATTCATTTTTCTAGACTTCATTCCAAATCGAATGAGCTGTCGCGCATATTTTAGGAGATTTATCAAGAATTAACACGTTTTTGAACTTGTTGACTAGACTGTGTGTCACAGCTGTATATTTCAATAACCACTAATGCTGTAGAGTTAAAATTTGGAACAGATTTAAGTAAGTATTGCTTACCCAAAAAGCTAGTATCAAATTAAGGTCTATAAATGCAGGTTAATAAATAAACTAGCTGTCTCGCGCGGTTTCACCCGCGTTCTCGTGATAAAAAGTAGTCTATAAATACTCGGGGATAATGTAGCTTCCTATTAGTGAAAGAATTTTTCCCGGCCTGTAGTTCCAGAGATTAGCATCAAACAAAAAAACTCTTCCGCTTTATTATATTATTATACTAGCTGTCCCCCGCGGTTTCACTCGCGTTCCCGCCCAAACGTATAGCCTATGTCCTTCTTAGGCTTTCTGCATACCAAATTTTATGATGATCCGTTGAGTAGTTGAGACGTGAAGGCGTAACAAACGAACAAACAAACTCACATTCGTAATAAGAATTATATATATTATATTATAGTATAGATAACAAATGAAATTTATGAAACTAATGTGTTTCTTGACAGAGGGTACGCAAACTGAGGAGGACGATGAAGGTCAAATAATATACGGTGATGAAGCCCACGTGATGTTCACGTCTCCTGGACAAGGTGTCTTCAAGGATATATATGGCACTAAGATCGAAATGTTCTACTACCAGAAGTGAGCCTTGTTCTATTTTCTTAAGGCAATTTCGCGATTGAAGGATGTTGTTGTGACAGTGAGTACCTCAAGGTATCAAGGGCCGGTTTGGCGTGGAGATACCCCGACTGCTCCGCTACAGGCCGTGGGTGGGTTTGATCCCCACACGGCCCACATAAATAGGTGCCCAAGACACACATTTGTGTGCGGTTTGCATTGTATTTTAATATACATACAAGTTCATAAGCTATCTGTACCTACCTTGAATAAACGCAGAGGTTATGGTGTTTGAGTTAACTATTAATTAGTATGGGAGAAATTAGTACCATGAGTATTCCACTAGAGGCGCTATACCAATTCCTATAGAGAAGTGTCGTAAACGCAAACGCATTAGCAAGTTTACTAACGTCAATTCTTTACACTCGGGGTACAGGTTTCCGTATAGCATTAGGTCCTTACATTTGAAATTGGCGTTTTATATGGAAAAACGTAAAGCTGTTGGTCCCGGTTATAGTCGTTAAGCTAGTTGGAGGCCTTCTAGGCGGCTTGAAAACTCCAACAGTAGATTGACCACTAGCCTACCTCCACCGATCCGCAGTGGCCATGCATAGTGGAGTATCTGCCCATTCCCTTTCACCCTGATTTGTGAAAGGAGGCCTGTGCTCAGCAGTGGGACATTATAGGCTGATGATGATGGATGATGATATGGAAAAAGCAACGCTTATTTATGAAATTATACAAAGTATAACGAAAAGGTTATGACTATCCGAAAGAGGTGAAGACTAGTACATCAGTACGTGGATTACGTAACTTTATTGAAATGAAATTCAGATTGAAATTACCTCTGAACGGTAGAAATATTACAAAATCGGAAATGGTTCCATTTCTAATGAACCGCTGTTTGTATTTGCAATTATCAGAACGTAAGAAAGTTATCAGAAAACCGATATCTTCAACCGATTTCAATTCGAAAATGATTGAAATTTAGTCACGTAATCGCCCCGCAGGTTTAGATCTCTCAGTTTCTAAAAAAGGTTCTAACTCAAAATAAATTACTCAAAAATTCATACCAATTTTTTGTTTTCAAGGGCCTGGGTTCATTTTGTATGGGATTTGGACTATCATCATTGAATTACAATCACAACCAACGTGTCACCGCTCAATGAGAGCCATTATCTTTTCACGTACACACGGCTACCGATCAAGCTATACATTGCTTTAGCTTTACATTATCTAGTATAAGCTGACCTCCCATAGTACGGAAATCCTATACAATGCGAGATTAAGACAGCTTATACTGGAAATGTATAGCTTGATCTGTAGCCGTGTGTACCTATCTATATTATTATAAAATTTTCTCTTTCGCGATCTGTACGCCTAGTACCAAGAAGTCGTGAACCCTTATGGGTATACTTACCCTTTACCGTTACGTGTATATCTTAACAATATAAGTACACCATAGTTATGTATCCGTCAATGTCTAGGAAATGTATACAATGACGAAAATCGGCAGGAAATGTGTGAATACAATTTTATTATACACTTTTCCGAGGAATTCTTTACATCTCTCTACATAGGCGATGATAGCTCAGTATCAGTGACGTGTTGTGTTGAAAAACGTCGTATGACACGCGTGTGCATTGATCATTGCACTCTTAATACCACCTCGAGTGTAATGACCAACTTTGCACACATGTATCATAATGAAATAAAATGATCTATTATTATTTAACCTCGCATCTCAGTCCCCCACCAACATGACTTCAATGCACAACAACAAAAGTCATTGGTTAACATTTTTTTTCTTAATTAGTCGTGAGACAATGAGTGAGACGTGCGTGAGTCGTTAATCAGTGGTGTTTTCAATATTTCAGATTAACCCCTGTACCCACCGGATTGAGACCATTATTTTCCTATGGAGGGTAATTTTATTTCTTAAATATTATTTTCTTTATTAAAGTATAGAAATAATAATTGAAAGTAAGTACCTACTTATTACCTACAAATTTACCAATAGGTAATTTTACTTTTATATAAAAGAGATGGTCAACATTACGTGTGGGCTTTCTTTTCTTTCTATACAAAAAACTGTTTTACAAAAAACTTAAACCGACATCAAAGTACACTAAGAAGTAATCAAATCCTGATTTGATGACAATGGGACCAAACGGGAACCCTTCCAAACAAAAAAAAAAAAACTAATTTGGGTAATAAACGACGGAGTTATGAGGCATATACCAAACATACATTGACAACCTCCTCCTTTTTTTGAAGTAGTTAAAAATCAACACGTTTTTCCATTGCAGAATGTGGCAGCGCATATCAAAGATGTCCAGTAAATTTCCATCAATATTCGTAATGAATGGTTAGACCTTGCATTCTTTATCTTTATATCAATCAATATGTGTTCATTTCAGTTTAATCAAATACATTTCATTTTCAGATATACGTCATGAAAATGAGTAAGTACTTATACATTTTAAATTGATTTGTTATTTGAATACTTAATCTATTTTAAACTCCACTAAAACAACTTTTAAAGCTTTAGCCATCCATGTAGCAAAAAGACACGTAGTTTGAAAAAGTGATACAGTTAGTACCCAACTGATATGGCTTACCGATGTACCTGCGCACAAGATACATTTTCAAAGCGCGGGAAATGCTATTGGTCGGCAGCTGCCGCCATGTGTGCGAAGAGGCGTGACTTGCGAGTGAGACGGAACTAATAGCTGCACTGTATTATGAACCTTATAGTAGTGATCTAAGGTTGATTGTAAGTTTTAAGTATTCTTTCGTTAATCTTCGGGGCCATACTTTCTTTTCTGTGCGAACGAAGATTCACGACGCGCCTTATCAGTTGGGTACTACGTGGTAGGTACAACTGTACTCTCTTGTCATATTGGACATTTAAGCAAGTTTGTTTATTTGACAGGACACGAAAATATGAAATTCCATACAAAAGACCAAGTGGAATGCTTACTCAATTAAGACACTTAATTAGAGCGCTATTCAAGGATTTTTAAACGACAGATGTTGATTTTCCAAAAACGGCATTAGTATATAAGAAACAAGGTGATAAATCAACTGTTGACAACAATAACAAAGTATCAAAAGTCAAATCTTTTTTAGCAGCCTAATACTATACAGATATTTAGTTTCGCTTATTCTACTGCACCTGCAACAGATGACAATGAAATGACATTCAAATGTAAAAAGTCTCCTTATGATTCAACTAATGCTAGAAGCCAATCTCAAAATTTGAGACCTTCTGAACAAGAAAACGAAAAAGCGTGTACATAGAGAACTGTAAAAAAGACTGATACATATGAAAATACATACATGAAAACAGAAAATGAGCCAGTTTTATTCGCTCAAAGAGCAGTTCGACTGGGGAAGTACCTCCACCTTACAGAATACCGCAGCCAAATAACTTTATGTCGTGTAAAGTTGTGTTCCTGCGCGTGAGTAAGGTCGCCAGAGGTCATTGGGGAGGGGGGAATGGTCGGTAACGCGTGAGCGATGCTTCGTGTGTTGCAAGCGTCCATATGGCTACGGTAACCGCTTACCATCAGGCGGGCCGTATGCTTGTTTACAGACTTAATATATTGGCAATACATTTTGGGTCTCAATATGACAATAAAAAAGGAAAACACTATTAAATAGTCAACAATCTATACAAGAAATAGAAAATAAAGAATCGAAAGCTGAAAAAAAAGGGGCAACTCTAAAAGAAGCTATGAATGTTACCAACGAGAAATGCAAAAAAAAACAGTCTTATGTTACCTATACTTAGAAATGCTTGTTCTAAGTTGAGTAAGTCAAGTAGAAGAGATATTAGTCCCAGCAAATCTTATGTTATACTTAGAAATGCTAATTCTGAATTGAGCAAGTCAAGTAGAAGAGATATTACATCCAGCAAAAATCTGATAGAGAAGAAAGATAGAGAGAGTAGAGAAGAAGCGGATAAAGCTGAAACAAAGAAAAGTAGTCATGACATAGATATAACAAGTAAGAAGTCAAATGAAATTGGAAGTAAATATCCGGATAAAAGAGTTGTTCAAAAGACTGATCAAGGTAAAAATGGCGCTGCTAAAATGAATAAATATAGATTCTAATACTAATATCATGAGTATTCCAGTCTTCGAGATCAGAATTAACAAAAAGGTGTCGTTGAATTATGTAAGAAGTGGGATGTCTAACTATATGATATTGTTTTATAAAGTTGTAGCGTCCATCAAAAGCTAATGCTATATTATTTTTATTACATATAATTTTGGTATAATAACAATAGTTGTTACTTAATTAGTTTCCTAGAATTAAAGGATGGAATATGCCCTGAAATTTGAAATAGGATTGTTCGGGTATGCGAGCGCAAAATAAATGATGTAAAAAACTATAGACCAGTTTTTATTTCAATCAAAATTTTAGATATAGATAGATAGATAGATAGATAACTCTTTATTGTACACCAACAAGTATAAAAATCACAATAACAATAAATTCTTAAATATTAAAATACTGTACAATGGGCGGTCTTATCGCTGAGAAGCGATTTCTTCCAGACAACCATTGGATGGAGAGGAATTAAAACACGTTAATAGACGGTGGTGTAGGTACTATCTATTACAATTCAGTAAATAAATTACACACAATATTGTCTTACATATAAATACAATATACTTAAATACTTATATTTAAAATAAAATAAATATAATAAATAAATATAAATATAAAAAAAACAGATGTAGAAAATATAATAATACTGAGAGGAAAGAATACATATTTAAATACTATACATATATATATAAATAAATATGAACATACTTGGCAATAAAACTATAATTACAGCAGCGACTAATTCAGCCAGAAAGGTAGAATCTTTTCACCTGCGTTTTAAAAACTGGGAGTGACGGCGCCCTCCTTATACAGACAGGCAATGCGTTCCAGAGGCAAATTGCTTGGACGGTAAATGATTTACCATAAAAAGAACTGTCATGTGAGGGTATTTTCAAAAGGAGATTTTCTGACGACCTGATTGACCGAAGGAAATCAAAACGTTCCTTAAGATAACGCGGGGCGGAGGGACTAAACATTATAGTATAAAGAAGAGTTAGTATATGAGTATTCCGGCGAAGGCGTATAGGAAGCCACTTGAGTTTAGCGCGATATTGTGAAACATGATCATATTTGCGCAAGCCAAATATAAATCTTATACAGAAGTTTTGAAGACGCTCAAGTTTATTTAGCTGGTCCTCAGTGAGATCTAGATAGCAGGCATCAGCGTAGTCCAAAATAGGGAGCAGAAGAGACTGTACGAGCGCAACCTTAGTGGCAGTAGGCAAAAAATTACGGAGCCTTCTAAGAGAGCCGGCAGATGCAAATAACTTGCGACTAACGGCCCCTATTTGAGGACTCCAGGTAAGACATTGATCCATAATTAGACCTAGGTTTTTAACATTTTTACTATAAGGAACAGTTGTTCCACTAAACTTAACCGTAGGTAGATCTGGCCAGTTTATTTTTGATATCATTCGTGAACTACCCAGAATTATGACTTGCGTTTTGGAAGGGTTAATTTTAAGACCGTAGGCATCACTCCAATCAGCTATACGGCGAAGGTCTGCATTTGTTTTCTCGATAGCGCTAGACAGATTGCTAAGAGGAGCATGGCAATAAATTTGGAGATCGTCTGCATATAAGTGATAGGAAGAAGAGATATGAGTTGAAATAGAATTAATATCTAAAATTCCTAGACTTTAAATTTAATCTTCGACAAGGATCATACAAAGATAGATGTGTTCACCATAAGATACTAACACTTGCAGATCGCAGAATAATGATGGACCAAATGTTGCTATTCAAAATAATCAACGGTCATTTAGATAACCCTAACTTACTCGCAGAAGTAAATTTATCAGCACCACCTTCTCGTACCAGACACACGAAATTATTTTATATTGCACTCCAACGTACCAATTATTTACGTAACTCTCCAATCAATCGCATTTGCTCCACTCATAACCAACTCTTCTCCGACATAGATATATTCACTAATAGGAATCATACTTTCAAAAGACAAGTTTTTGATAGACTTTTTAATAATTTTAAGTATGCATAGGTAGGCACTTTGACATACTATACAAATACACATACACCCTCCACATGCACATTCGCTCACAAACACTACATCCACTAATCACCCCTACACTCTTACTCTCACCTTTCACACACTGTACACACATCTACGTTTATACGGAAATATATATTTGTATTTATTTATTTATATTTAATGTATCCACCCACTCCTATTACTTAATTTTACTTTAATTAATCTAGAAAAACCTGTAATTGGCTTATGTTAAGTTTATTTTATACCTGTTACCTTCAATGTGAAAAATGCTGTTGGTTTTTTAATAAATAAAAATAAAAATAAAATAAAATAATAAAAATTGCGAAAAGGAGAGGAGATAATACGCCACCCTGGGGTACCCCGACTGACGTGTCACACCATGAAGAAAAAGATTCCTCAAAGCGTACCCGCTGCCGGCGCCCATGCAAATAACTGCGAAACCAGTAAATAGCTGTCGGAGCTATGTTAAGAGAGCGTAGTATTGCGAGAAGAATATCGAAGTTGACGGTATTGAAAGCATTGCTAAAGTCTAATAGCGTCAGCACAGTAAGATGGCCGTTATCCATTGCCAGACGTATATCGTCAGTTATTTTTAGAAGCGCGGTAGTTGTACTGTGGCCAGGACGAAAACCAGATTGGAAAGGATTGAGCAAATTATGTCTGGTCAGGAAATTGGAAAGTTGCGTGTGGATTATGCGCTCAAGGACTTTAGATAGGAATGGGAGTATAGATATAGGACGGTATTCAGAAAAAGTTTTTGGGTTAGGTTTCTTAGGTAAGGGGATGATTTGTGCTTCCTTCCAAATAGCAGGAAATACATTTTTAGTGATACAAGAGTTCATAATACTACAAAGGATAGGAAGGATAAAGTCAAGGATAGGGACTAACATGTTTCGACTAATACCGTCACCTCCCACAGCATTAGATGAAATCGACAATAAGCTCTTCTTAACATCACAAGCAGACAATTGATTAAATACAAAAGGATCATGATCAGGAGTTGGTATGGCAGAAAGAAATTGCAATGTCGATGTTTTGATAGAATCCACAATACTAGATGATGAAGAAAAGTGAACATTAAGTGCGCCAATGTCCAGATCACTGGTAATAGACTCCTGTCGAGATTTGCCAACTCCTAATGACCGAAGGAATTTCCAGACTTTTGCTGGGTCTCCGTTCTCTACGGATTGGTGGATATGGTGACGTTGAGCATCCCTAAGCACTGTATTGCAACGATTCCGAGCATGGACATATTTAGCCTTATTTATATCGTTGGATTTACGCTTGTATTTACTTTTTGTGATCGATTTTTTATGCATTAACACTTTGTGGTCTTCTGTAAGCCACGGTGCAGGGAGATGTTTTATTTTAATTGCTTTTAAAGGGGCATGCTTGTCATAAATCTGGGTAATAATATAATTAAATATGGCAACCTGGTCATCCACTGATTCAGCATTTGTGACAGGAGTCCAGTCAATATTCTGCACATCCTCAATAAATAGTTCTTGATTGATTCCACTAAAGTTACGCTGAAGAATGATTTTAGGTTTATCTTTGGGAGGACGGATTTTATATGAAAGGAAGATCAAATCATGATATGAGAAGGCATCGGCGGGATATTGGCCATGCTTCGCAACATGCTGGGGCGACGACACAAAAATAAGATCAAGAAGGGAGGGATTTGAATTTGGAAAGTGATGGGTCGCGTTAAGGGGGACTATATGCATGTTGCTTGAATTTATTATAGATTCTAATGATGAAGAACGAATATCTTTCTTAAGGAGACAAGTGTTGAAATCACCCATAATAATTGCATGATAATAGGAGGGAAGAAGATTTTCTAAAATCTTTTCGAGAGATGTGAAATAGTTCACGCGTAAAGATGGACTATAATAGACTCCGAGAAGAACTTTATATTGAGAGAGAAGCACTTCGATGAACAGATGTTCACCGGCATCTGGTGATGGTGGCTGTGCAGATATGCTAATAACCGAGAAAGGAATATGTGAACGTAGATAGATAGCCACACCGCCACCACCACTGCCTGTACGATCATTACGGATAAGGCGAAAACCGGGAAGAGAGTAAGAAGTGGAAGGGAGGCAAGGCTTAAGCCATGACTCGGAGATCAATATAGCATGAATGTTTTTGTTATCAAATGTTGCCAGCATATCAGTAAAGTGTGCCGGAATACTTTGCGCATTGATATGAAGAATATTCAGATTTTTAGGTACGTCAGAAAATTCATTTTCAAGGGAATCAGAAAGAGATGGAATACTTTGGAAACTATTTTCAAAGCTGCTATCGATAGAAGAAAGAGAAAAGTAATCGTCACTGTTGTCATATAATAATAAATATCCTGGGACATGCCTCACACACGGTCATCTGATCCCAAACTAAGCAGAGCTACTATGGAAACCAGATAACTGATATAATACATATACTACTTTTTGTTTGTAAATACATACTTAATTTACATAATTACACCCAGACTCAGGACATGCAGACATGCTCATGCACACAAATGCATGTCCTGTGCGGGAATCGAACCCACGACCTGCGGCGCAATAGGTGGAATCTTTACCAGAGTCTTAACCAACTGCGCCAACTGGCCCATCAACAAAATAGATATTCAAAAATATCGACGTTGGATTTAGAGCAGAACGTCGTGACGTTTGGTAAGCTTAATTTCAGACCTTTCAGAGACACTCAATCACCGGCTTTAGATAGATGCGGTGTATTATGAAAGCAATGCATTCGGCAACGTGATGGCGAGCCATTTGACTCTTATTGCGACACTATTGATGTTGTTGTATTGTATGTTATCCTAATCCTAACTAATATTATAAATGCGAAAGTGAGTTTGTTTGTTTGTTACGCTTTCACGCCTCAACGACTCAACGGATCACTATGAAATTTGGCAGATACCCATATGTATGTATTGAGAAGGACATAGGTTATACATAGGCTACCTTTTATCCCGGGAACGCGGGTGAAACCGCTGGGGACAGCTAGTTTCGAAATAAAAGATCATATTAGTTATTTGCATGTTACCAGAAACCAAACACGCTTTTTATATTTTTTGGCTTTTCTCTCAAATAGCTGAACCGATTTGTACGATGGTTTATAGGCAGGTAGAGGAAATTTTAGAGATTAATCTAGGCTACCAATTTTATCCCTGATATAATTAGGGTTCATGCGTAGTAGCTCAGAGTAGATAAAAGTAGTAGTTACTTCGGAGTTCGGGCCCTGGCCTAACTTAATATTATAAATGCGAAAGTGAGTTTGTTTGTTACGCCTTCACGCCTCAACTACTCAATGGATCATCATGAAATTTGGCATGCAGATAGCCTATGGTATGGAGAAGGACATATACTTTTTATACCGGGAACGCGGGTGAAATCGAGGGGCGGAAGCTATTCGTAAATAATGATATTCACGGCTACATTTCTTTTTTTGTTAAAAATAGGTTATCATCTTCATTACAAGCTTTTATTAATGTGCAATGTATGTATGTATGTATGTTTATTCGGGTGGAATCTTGCAAGTCGAATTTCACCCACTTCCAGTGGTCGGATTGATTTGATATTTGGCGTACATAAGTATATTGGAAGACAATGCAATGCAAGTACAGTCAGCAAAAAAGGTTGTATAATTTTTTTATTTTATTAACAAAATCTTTTTTTCGGTATGTTTTTGCAAAACGTGCAAAACACGTATTATTGTGTTGGGTAATAAACTCTTTGAACTACATGCCTAACTTCCATAAAGATATTCTATACTTTGCTAGAACTGAAACGTTTCATGTGCCATTTTCATAAACAATTTTTATGACAGAATTTCAAATACAAATATTTTATTGAATTAGTAATATTTAGGAGGTAATAACAAATTATGGAATACCAGAAGAAACGCATAAAATTGGCTGTGAAATATTAATTTAATATATTTAATGTGTATTTAATATGTTAGAAATAACACATACATATAGTTCACAAAATATATTTCAGTTCATGATTTCAGTATAAATTGTATACAAATGTAAATTATACAATATATCGTCGATGGAGAAATCACCTTTATTACAAATTGGCAAAGAGTTTAATTTTAAGAAACTCAAATCCAATCCCCCCTTGTCTCTAGCAAACGGCGTTTTCTTCGCATATTTCTATATATTATCTTTACTGTTCCGTCATAATATCTCCCATTTACTTTCTGTTACTTTAGACAATATACACCTATCATCGTGCTACCATCATTTCAACATTCTCCAGCTTTTCTACCTGTTATTGCTTGTTTTTTTATCGAGGGAATATAACACTTATCCTACAGATAGTCCAGAGCCGTTTTCGTACAAGGTATGATTTCGATAGTGAATAAAACTATTTAGCAAGTAGATGTATGTAGTTCTGCCCTGTAGCTGGGGCTTAGAATAACAGCTACTGTGTTCCCCTGCCTGTCGTAAAAGGCGAGTAAACGGGGCCTTTGGAGTCGTGGGCAATCAGGGCGGGGGCCCTGTGCGTCCAGAAGCGACCCCAAGGAGGACGATGAGTTGATGTGGTCACGACTCATCGTGCAATAGCACAGCGAGGTCGCTGGGGGGAGGTGTCAGACGTCCTTCGGGACGAGCTATCTTAGCACCACGCGTGGGGGAGTGAGCAGGTAAGCGTTCAAACGAGAGCCCGCCCCTCTCTTCAGCGCAGATGATGACCACCGTGGGGTATGGATCAAGGACCTTTCTGGAGTGTTCCGACAGCTGCACTTGAGTGCCAGTTTCCCACTAGACTTTGTGTGGTCACCAACTTCACATTCGACCCCATTCGACCACATTATCACTTATCATAGTGCCAATTGTGGTCAGATATAGAAAAAAGGAATATCTCAGTACTTTTCTTTATTACAAGATTACAAATATTATAATCATGGTTAATTTAAGGAACGTAAAAAAGCAATATTTAAAAAATTCTACACAATTAAAATTCTTACGAGTTTTATCAAGAAGATAGTTTGGTGCCCTCTCAAGAAAATCGGAAAATGTATTGTCAAGATATATGAAATAATAAAACACATCCATTGTAAGTGTTATATTCCAAATAATGTAATGTCGCAGCGATTTATTTAGCTTAAGCACTCCTAGGGAGTGGGGCAAAGATAGACTATACTTATACGTACTTATTTAATTTTCCTCTCCATCTGAAATCACTCTTTACAAATCTCTGAAATCACTATTTACCAGTAAGACTGCCAGTATTTTTTATTTTTTTTGAGTACAGTATTTTTTGTTTTGTATGAACGACCAATAAAGAATTATTTATCTTTTTTCAGTCGCTGCATCTGAATATATAAATATATTACTTGTTCCTAATCAAAGATTGATTACTTATAAACTTATTGAAGAAACACCTTCGAATGTAAGTCAATCATATGGTGAAAAAGGGACAAAGGATGTATGTACCAAAAATACTTTAATACAGTGTTTAAATAAGAAATGTAATACATAACAAAACGTTATTTTTTCAAGTTAAAAGGAAAAGGAAGAAAATAAAACACACGAAGAATTAACACTAAGGTACACACGGCTACAGATCAAGCTATGCATTTCTAGTATAAGCTGACCTCCCAATGTACGGAAATCCTGTAAAATCAGCGAGAGATCAGCTTATACTGGAATTGTATAGCTTGATCTGTAGCCGTGTGTACTATTGTAAGAATTATTGATATACGAATGTAAATTAGAAAATTAGCTACAAAATTGTATAAGTATATTTAATGAAGGATTTTAGTTGTATGAATGTATGCACAGTGGACTGTTGGCGCTAAAACATCATCAGATGAGGATGAAATACACGATGATAAAGATATGCCTTTAGATGAATTCGACACAGTTGCAAGTAAACAAAGTGCCGCGAGTAAGAGTTCTCAAATTTGGGAACTCTCGTTGGATATCTTAAGAAATAATCTTAAAATCCATAAAGAAATATACAGCGTTTAAAAAAAACAGAAATTTTGTATCTACTAAAAATCATTTCTTCTGGCCGAAAAAGAAACGTAAAACTTACATTATTTTAGATGTATCAAGAATGGAGACGGAGAGACTTGGCAGAAATGCTTTTTCTGAGAGGAGATGGTTTAAAAATGAGTATGATAAGATGATTGGTAGGCCTCCAGGGAAAACCGCAGAGGGAGAAGAACAAACTTCGGAAGTGTATCTAGAGAAAGTATCGAAGAGGCTCAAAAAAAGATGTCGGTGTTATCTTAGAGAGAGGAATTATTACAGTGGACATTTTTCAGTTAGTACATTTACAATAGATTAGATAAGCTTGATACACTGGATTTTTTTAACACACGGCAAAATTAGCAGAGCTTACACTGCTTTACTATGGAATGCAGATAAACTTGTAAATATTAACTTTTATTATACAATATATATTATAGAATAGGCATACACATGAATACAAATGTCTGTCTTGGATGTAAATCGATTCCACCTGAGACGTGCCACTTTATTTGTGAATGGACTAGGTGATAACCTCAAAGAAAAATGTCGAGATCCATACATTGATTTGTACAAAAAAAACATTTTAGAAGGTATTAAACCACTGCCAATGTTGAGATTACATTACCAGCAACCCAGCAACATATATACTTGAAATATTTTATAAACCCCGCAAAGCATAACAACAACATAATGGTTTTGGTCGCGATTTGCCGGCATGGCATAGAATTTTGCATTTTTAACTCGGGGTTCTAAAAATACTTTAAATAACTCAAGTTATTCTTAGGCACCAAGGATCAATTATAAAGTCATTCCAACGTCTCTAAAAATCTTCAATTTTTTGAACAAATCTCGCCATGATTCTTTATTATTAGGTACACGCTTACGCACAGAGAATTGTGACGCCAATCATCCACTCATCTATAAAAACTAACGGTTTCATCCAAAAAATGATGTCCCAAATTCGCTTACAATTGATTTAAAATGCCACACGTTACAAAGTAATCCACGTTAGGTAAGTAATTAAGATTTCTTCTCTCCCAATGGTACAGAACATTGAGAGACAGCCAATAAAGCCAGTGTTATGGTACCTCGCTCCCGGCTCTATTAAATGTGCGTGCTCGTACGGAGACGGCTCGTGTCAATGTAAGGGTAGCATCTTATTGCCAAGTTCACCATTTGGCAAATTGACAGAACAAATAGGTAAGCTGTTTTTTTTTTAAAGGTATGCTATAGTTACTGGTAAAAGGCTCAGAGAAAGAGTGGAGATCGGTTTGCGTATCGTACACTTATGGCAAAATAAATAGAACACGCAGCAAATTTTTCGAGAAACATTTTTTTTATTCATTTTATGAAATGACAATTAATTTGCAAGGCAGAGTAATTATTATCGTGTAAGTAGATCACCGCTCATGAAAGTATGCTGACCGTACCTATAAATCAATGTTGTCAACCAAACAGCTTGAGACTTAGAGCGTCTCCGACTGTTTTCCCGTAGAAATATTAACCTTCTCATTATCTTACCTATCACTTTGAGCGCCTACATTCATAAAATGTCATGAAAAAATGTCAGGCAGTAGTCTTCCAATCATGGCCGATTGGAAATTTCTACGGGAAAGCTTATTTCTAGTATGATTCACTAAGATATTTCAAGGTCTCTACGCGAGCGCATGCGCTCCAGGCAAAGTATAGCTAATCTATTTACCGAATATTTTTGTTAAAAGCATTTCGCCGTGACTATTGCGATATGCACATATGGCTTTGGCGGCTGTTCGGATATAAATTCAAGTCGGCAGGGAGTCTGATACCTGCTGCCGTTGAGGCTTCCAAGGCTGAGGCCAAGGTGTACCGCAACGAGAAAGGAAGACAGATTTGTAAGTAGTTATAAGTGGGATTGTTTTAATTAACCTACTAGCGCCCCCCCCAACATATTTTATTAACCTGGCTTCGTCTAGCCCAGGGCCCTAGCCTTAGCCACGGCAATGATAGAAAGTGCCAAGCCGGGACAGTAACCTACGATAGGTATACCTTGAAAAACTAGCCTTGTGTATCACAGGCATAAAGCTATCAAACTGTGGAACCAAGACCAGCCAACACCTTTTTGTTATTGCTCGCAACTTTTATTTAGAGGTGTAATTAAAAAAATATTCATTGTAGTGGAAGAAAAAGGACCAGAGTTTTGTTTATCAGGATGCAAGCAATTCTTCGAGTCGAACAAGGAATCCGCGGCAAGACGCAGAGAGTATGTTATTTAAATAAATAATAATCCTTGTTGCAGAGTAGCTAGTTATTAGCTCTCTTCGCAAAACTTTAAAAAAAAAAAGTAAGTAACTTACTAGCTTAAATCTAGTAAGTTATGTAAAATAGAGAGAATTACGTAAATCTAGTGTTTGAGGTTCTAACCTCATACACTCTCTAGGACTCTAGTCCTGCATAGGTATCTAGATATAAATTTATTTATTTATTTACCTACTTACATCTATTTTTACAGGGATGCCCTAATACAGTAGTGTAGATCAAACTTCAAAATTATAATAACATTTCCGTGTAGCACAAAATTTGGGTCGCTATCCTTGTGAATTCACTCAGAGTACAGTGGAATATGTCGGTTTCCGCAGCAATGAGAATGAGGTTGCGAAGAGCGCGCGTCAGCGGCGCCTCTTTCAGTAGGTGATACATATCGATAAAATAAAATCTAAAATCTTTAAACAATTGAAATTCAAAGTGTCCCCCTTACTCATAAAACGCTATTTAACTAATATGATTAACTGCCGTTTTCTATATGCGATCTATCCTTTTGCCATTGAGGATTGATATTTGGGCACTATTTTTATGAAATGTAATGTAAAATCCACAATAGCAAAATCGACAGAAAAAGGCAATTTTTTTTTTATTGGTGATTCAGTATGAGTAATAGTAATATATATTTTATAATTTGTTAAAAATGGGGGTGGGGGGAAAGGTCGGTAACGCGTGAGGGATGCTTCGTGTGTAGCAAGCGTCCATCCATATGGCTACGGGCGTCCATATGGTTACCATCAGGTGGGCCGTATGCTTGTTTACCGACTAAGTCGTATAAAAAAAAACAGTATACAATTAAATTCATTATTTCGGAATTGATGAATTGCATAAGATAATCAATTTGATAAAATGAATTCCACAAAAAAAATTTCTTTAGCTTCTTTTTTAGGGAGCCAGGTCGGTTACCAAAAGCTGGCTGGCACCTACACAGTACTCACACATATTCAATTTCAAGATACAGTATGTTTTATTACATTATTGCTTCTAAACTGTCAGTCAATTCTAATGGACGAATGCAAAAAAATACCACTCTATATTTATAAGCAGTAGCAAACGCAAAACATTAACTGTCTCCTTCATACTCATAAGCTTGACGTCGTCGAGAGAGACGAACGGACTTTTCAGTATTAAGCGATAAGTGAGCCGAGAGTGTAATAATAATCAATGCACACGCGTCTCATACGACGTTTTTCAACACACTTGCGAGGAAAAATCAGATTTGTATTTTTTTAAGTAGATTTTTTGATAATAATCGTTGTAATAATAGTAATAATAGTAATTGTTGATAAAATAAGTGTGATAGGATGAGCTGAGATTGGTTAATGCAAATTAGATAATAGACTCTATTAAATAGATTACTTTTATTTCAGATTAGCGACTGAAATGGGAATGTTAAGGAGAGCGCTACGAAACGAACCGGATATTCTGCCGGTAATTATTCCATTTACGCTGGATTCGACCAAATGCCATGTTAAACCAGAGTAACTATAGAGTACAGTATAATTTACCCAAAAAAAAACCGAGTATTATAACCGGTGTAGAGTCAATTTGTTAATGTTCACATAAGTGCCTTATCAGGGCCTAAATTGTATAAATACTTTTTGAATTTTACCTATTACTAGCTGCCCGGCGCGACTTCGTTCGCGTGGTGCTACCCTACCCTATAGTGCTACCCTACCCTACCCTACACAACCCTACCCTACCCTACCCTACCCTACCCTACCCTACCCTACCCTACCCTACCCTACCCTACCCTACCCTACCCTACCCTACCCTACCCTACCCTACCCTACCCTACCCTACCCTACCCTACCCTACGTATAACTGCCCAAAATTAAAATATTGGTTTGTAGTACATGCTATGTATCAGAGATGGCGCTGTATGTGAAAAAAGATTTTCCCGCTTTTCTGTTGAAATTTTCCTGAATTTTCTTTGCTATAAACCTCACGGAGCCCGAGAACGAATGCAAAACCGTGGAAATCGGTTCGTGCGTTCTGGAGTTATAGCGTCAGGAAGGAAAACCCGACTTATTTTTATATATGTAATCGATGTATCTATCTATATATCTACTTTTTCTGCTATATGGCGACGAGGTCGATGGCTGCCACACGCGTCATACTTGTGAACAGGTGCTACTTGCGGGGGCTGGTCTGATTAAGTTTACTATTGAAATATTAAATATCGATTCAGTCTAAGGCACACAATTGTTGTGCGGTTAGAATGTAAATAACTATAATGTAATGAATCTAAGCTTGTTTTGAATAGTGATGAGTTTATTGCCGGCTCTTCTCAGCAAATGCAACCTTCCGAACCGGTATTAGAGTAGGTATTAAAGTCAGAATTTTCATAAGTGCCTGCGAAGGTCTATTTGAATAAATGATTTTGGATTTGAATTTGATGTCAGATTACACAATCGTTAAAAATCACATTAAATGTCACAGCCAGAGCCCGGTGCAGCTGTTCCACCTGAAGGGGCTGGTGCTACTGGCGATGTTGCTGCACCTGTTGTTACTCGTATGTTGAGTCCGGCTGTTGGAAACTATCGTGGTACTACAGTGGGCAGTAAGGGGACCGGTAAGTTACCCGATGAGATTTTGAAATTTTTTACTTACTAGCTGTCCCCCGCGGTTTAAGCCGCGTTCCCGGGATAAAAAGTAAAGAAGAAAGAAAGAAAGAAAACACATTTATTTGACGAACACATTAACAGAAACATAACAATATTGAATTTAAAAATAAACCAGTAGGTCTGTGCCGTCAAATAGGACATCAGCTCAGCATAGTGCTACTGACAACTGTCAGCAGCGCTGATTTTCAGCTGACGCCTTTAGTGATGTCACGGTCGTAAGCACACGAATAAAAAACTAAAAATGATAAACAATAAAATAAATAAATATTAGTGTGCGTGTAGTTTTAAATGAATACTTAAAAGTAAATAATGAATACTAAAAAAATTGTACGTCACATCTGTTCACGGTGTTTACATGTTAGTAAACTAGATGGCGCTAGTTGTTAATTACATCGCGGTATGGTTTCGTTCTCACGAATAACATAAGTATAATTTGAAATATTTTTAATACATTACATTCACTATCTTCTATGTTGTTTTATTTATTTTAAAAACACTAGAGGGCGCAATAGTCGCAGATCAGGTAGTGGTGTAGCGATGGGTAACTAGCCGAAATTTCAATAGCTTAGCTAGCCAGCTATATGTGGTATAAAAGCCAGCTATATGTGGTATAAAAGCCAGCTAGCTAGTCAGCTATTTTGGCTATTAGGCTTGAGCGGCGGCGCAGCTTGATGAATAACGTTCAACTGCGATCTGAGTTCGATCCTCGCCGCTGCAACAAGTCTAGTCTAGATGATAATGTAATAAATTAATGTAATGATTTTGTTTTTCATTTACTTTTTATTTTGTTGTATACTTTTTGAAAATAAATGACTTTCCCTCATAGGTCGTACGTATTACTAAAAAAAACATCGAAAATCAACAATAACGTCATCTCTATTTATGGATATGAACTAAAAGCTTTCACAGTACATCAACTCAGTCGTTAGTTGTAGGCAAGTAAACCATAGATGTCGCGCTACTTCAGATGATTTTAACGATTTATTTAATAAATAATAATATTACAGAATAATTTAATTTAATTAAAAAACAATAGGTTTAAATTCGTATAATTAGTACCTTTCAAATTCGAATTAATAATAACGAAATGCACTCGAATTTCACTCTTTCGGAACTTACACAACTCAGTTTCGCAGTGAACGCACGCACACACAGCTATCGGCTACGCGGCTACGCGCTTACGCGGCTACGCGGCTACGCGGCTACTCGGCTACTCGGCTAGAATGGCTTTGGCTAGCCGGCCAGCTACCGGCTAGTGGCGGCTACAGTGGCTATTAACCTTTGGCGGCTAGGCGGCTACCCGCTGTGTGTGACGTTAACTTCTCGTAATGAGGAGGATTGTTTATGTTACAAAAGGTTAAAATACCTGAAAATCGTGCACTTAAGGTTCAAATTGGTTCGAATTATCAATAGTTACACAGGTATTTTCAGCATAGAGGTATCTTAAGAAAACTCCACATTTTAGCTAGCCATAGCCAGTAGCCAGTAGCCATCCAGTAGCCAGTAGCTAATTATCGTGTTGACAGATAACGTAGCCGTGGCTATTTAGTGTATAGCCGTTTTTTGGCTAGTTATATGAATAGCTACCCATCTCTATAGTGGTGTGATCATTTGGTCCTTCGAGAGCCGTATACTGGTGAGGGTACCAAACCCACTAACGCACCTAGGGGCAGTGGATCGCTGCTCGGGGCGGATTACGTCAGTGGTGGCGTGTAAGAGTGAGCTGCTTGTCGAAGAATCGCAAGCTGATGAACCACGCGCCGCGCTGCAGCGACGGCCGCTGACGAGACGAGACGAGGTGAGGTGTGGAAGGAGCTATCAAGTGGGACTTCCAACGGTACCAGCACAGCAGCAGCAGGTGATAGTGCAGTGAATGAGTGTTGAGTGAAAAACCGTGAGTACTTTTCTTTCATCATCAATTTAAAAAGGAACTTAGTACAGTTTAAAGATAAAAAGTACAGGAACTTAGTACAGTTTAAAAATATTACAAAGACTTAGAAAAATTATTGTAGTGTTAACTTAGTTTAATTTACTCTTTATTAGACTTAGAATAATTTCGCAAATTCGGTACAGACGGGGAACCTATGCCCGTTTTTGCCCAGAATTAAAGACCAAAAACACTTGTAAAAATTTCAGAATATAGTTAAATTGTCAAGTTTATTGTGTATGAAAATGGATAGTTTATTAAGCGTTCAAGAACATATCTATGAAAGAATAACTAAAAATAAGTCTAATTATAAGAAAACTCCAAAGGATAGGAAAACTAGGCAGCATGTAGAATCGAGATTAGAAACATTGGAAGAGGCTTGGAAATCTTTTACGATAACACATAAGGAATTACTTAATGGAAATTTTGGTGAAAATTTTAAGAAAAGCAGTTATGTTACGAATGATTTATTTGATTGTGTTGAAGAATTGTACATTGAATTTAAATCGGAACTGAAAGGTATGTTAGAGACATTTGCAAAGAATGATGGCGGAGAAATAAAAGCATTTAGTTCAGTGGCCTGTGAAAAAACTAAATCTCATATAAAACTACCTAAAATTGTAATACCTACATTTTCAGGTAAATATACAGAATGGCCCACCTTTAGAGATTTATATGTGTCATTAATTCATAATAACGATGATATTGATTGTGTGCAAAAACTACACTATTTAAAAGGCTATTTAATGGGTGAAGCTGAACAATTGATCAGAAATATACCTATTTCTAGTGCCAACTATTCTAGATGTTGGGAGTTGTTAGATTCTCGTTATAACAATAAGAAGTATTTGTCCAATTGTATCTTAGGCCGATTGTTGGGTCAAAAGAATGCTGCCTATGAATCGGCTAGCTTTCTTAAGAATCTAATTGATAATACATCTGATTGTTTAAGTTCATTAACCAACATAGGGATTAATGTTACCAATTGGGACATATTAATTATTCATTTACTTACGTTGAAGTTGGACCCAGAATCGAGGAAGCAATGGGAACTTAAGGTCACAAATAGTACTGCTTCAGATGAATTACCTACATTTGTCCAGTTTAAAGATTTCATAACAAATAGATATCGGGCTTTGGAGTTCCTTGATTCTGGATCCTCATCAAATAAGTCACAAAATTCACAATGGAATAATAATAATAAACCTAAAGCATTTCATGCAACACAAATTCAATGTCAATTTTGTAATGAAAGTCACAAGTTAGCACAGTGTAAAAAATTTGCAATGGAAGATATAACCAACCGACGTAATTTTGTCGAACAGAATCATATATGTTTTAATTGTCTGGGTAGGAATCACGCGGCAAAATTTTGTATGAGTTTATTATCATGTCGCCTCTGTAAAGGTAGACATCACACTTTGTTACATCATCATCCCAACGGTGATCAAGGTCAATCGGGTCATTCTGATCAGTTGTTAACAACAGGTGAACAAGGTAGTACAAACTCAACTAATGTTTCAGCTCACGCTAGGGCCGACTGTGATTCAGAATCTCAAGATCCATCATTAGAAACCCAACCTGTGGCATCATATTTTTCATCTTCAAAAATCCTTCCTTATAAACAAGTTATATTAGCTACCGCGCTAGTGCAAGCGGATTGTTTTAACGGTGATAGCCAAACTTTAAGGGCGCTACTGGATCAAGGGTCCCAAGCATCTTTTATTACTGAGGCAGCGACGCAATACTTGGGTCTAAAAAAGACTCCTGTTAAAGGACAGATTTCAGTTTTAAATGGAAACAAAGATATCGCCTGTAATGCTATGGTAACCATCAATATAAGTTCTAGGGTGAACCCAAAGGTAAAAATATCAATACAAGCATACGTCATCAGAACCATCACTTCTTATCTTCCTAGTAAAAAGGTAATAGCATTTGAGTGGCCAGAATTAAAAGAGCTTCAGTTAGCAGATCCTCAATTTCACACACCCAATAAAATTGACATTTTGTTGGGTGCCGAAGTTTATAGTCAAGTTATTAAAGAAGGTGTGAAAAGAGACCCTAGTGAATCTTTAATTGCACAATCCACTTCGTTAGGTTGGATTCTATCAGGTGTGGTGAAAACTCGTAACCGAGTCCCAGATAAGTCTAAGATAGTGACACTGCATACTGTAATTGATGATAATATGTTATTGCGACAATTTTGGGAGCTAGAAAAGGAGAATCAGTCGTCTAAAAGATATCTATCAAATGAAGAAAAAAGGTGTGAAGAAATATTTGCTTCTACAACGGAAAGAGATGTTACCGGTAGATATATAGTAAATTTGCCATTTAAAGAGGAAGATCCTACATGCAAATATGATAATCATGAACATCAAGCAGTGAAAAGGTTTCTTCATCTAGAAAAAAGGTTGATGAAAAATTCAGATTTAAAAATTCAATATGCAGCGGTAATTGAAGAATATTTAAAACTTGGGCATATGGAGGTCATACCAAAAGAACAATGTTCCACTGCAGGCGTTGTCTACCTACCTCATCATGCAGTGGTTCGAGAAGACAAAACAACCACAAAGGTACGAGTCGTCTTCGATGCGTCTTCTACTGGGGCGAATAATACTTCGTTGAATAATGATCTGTTGGTAGGTCCTCCGTTACAGGCTGATTTACGTCACATAATTATGAGATGGCGCCGACATTCTATATGCTTGGTAGCTGACATCGTCAAAATGTACCGACAGGTAAAGGTTAACCAAAAACATGTGGATTTCCAACGGTTAGTATGGCGTGCTAATTCTAATGAAGATTTACAACATTTACGACTACTCACAGTCACATTTGGAACTGCATCGGCTCCTTACCTTGCTGTAAAATGTTTGCAGCAAGTGGCTCACGATGATGGGGGTCAGTTTACGAAGGCTGTAAACATAGTTTTAAATGATTTTTATATGGATGATTTGATGACAGGTTGTCAGTCCATCGAAGAAGGATTACAAATTTATAAAGAAATAATAGAATTGTTGAAAGGAGGAGGGTTTGAACTTCAAAAGTGGACTAGTAATAGTAAAGAATTATTGAAAATTATTTGCAAGGAAAATGAAGAAGGACTAAACACCGAATTTCAGGTGAGAATAGATGAGGTGACAAAAATACTCGGTCTAACTTGGAATCGGGAAAACGACGAGTTCACATATTCAGTACAACTACCAAATATGAAACAACCTGTAACCAAAAGAACGGTCATATCTGATATTGCGCGACTATTCGATCCACTTGGCTGGTTGGCACCTGTTATCATCACAGCTAAAATCTTTATTCAAAAAATATGGCTCGCAGGTATTGGATGGGATGAACAATTAACACCAAATTTACTAAAGGAATGGCTATATTATAGAAATAATTTAAGTCAGCTTTCTAAATTTAAAATACCCAGATGGATTAGTACGGAAGAAGATGATGTTATCCAGGAGTTGCATGGTTTTTGCGATGCATCTTCTGAAGCGTTTGCAGCTGTCGTATATTTAAGAGTAGTTAAAAAAGATGGAACGGTTCACACTTCGTTAATTACTTCTAAAACGAAGGTTGCACCAATAAAGCAAGTATCTATTCCAAGGCTTGAGTTGTGCGGTGCAGTACTGTTAACACGCCTGTTGATTGAAGTAGCCGAAGTTATGAGCTTTGACAAAAGGCATATCTACGCTTGGACCGATTCTTCCGTGGTCTTAGCATGGTTGAATAGTCAGCCTAATAAATGGAAGGTATTTGTCGCAAATCGAGTTTCGGAAATTTTATCTTCATTGGAACCTAATCAATGGCTACACGTTTCTTCAAAAGATAATCCAGCAGATTGTGCATCACGGGGCACCAAAAACTTAGAGGATGAACTACTCTGGAAAAATGGTCCAAAATGGCTAAAGGAAAAAGAGATTAATCGTATAAGACAAAATAGAGAAGAAACACACCTAGAAGAAAAATCCGTAAATTTGGCCACAATAGAAGATGACAAAGATGAAATTTGGTCAAAATATTCCTCATTGAATAAATTGCTAAGAGTAGTAGCTTATTGCAGGCGAGTCCTAAAGAAGAAAGAAGAGAAAGAAACGCATACCTACCTATCGAAAAAGGAAATAAGTGAAGCTTTGATTATAATGTTAAAAAAGTGTCAAACTCAAGAATTTAGAGAAGAGCTTGTGAATTTAAAAATAGGAAAGGAAGTTAATAAAAATTCAAAAATTTCTAAATTGTGTCCATTTTTAGATGAATTCGGTATAATAAGAGTTGGCGGGCGAATTCAAAATGCACATATTGAGGACGATTTTAAGCATCCGATAATAATTCCTCATAGTTCTTTCTTAGCAAAATTAGTAGTAGCAGACGCCCATCTTAAAACCTTACATGGTGGGCCACAATTAATGTTTAATTTCATACGTGCAAAATACTGGATTATTGGGGTACAGAATTTAGTTAAGCGTCACTACAGGGAGTGTGTTACCTGCATTCGCTATAAGGTTAATCATAAAAATCAAATGATGGGTCAACTCCCACTGTCCCGAGTTTCTATGACCAGAACTTTCTTACATACTGGAGTAGACTATGCTGGGCCTATTAGTATTAGAGTATCTAAAGGTCGTGGTAATAAGTCCTATAAAGGGTATATCTGTTTGTTTATTTGTATGTCCACAAAGGCCATACATTTAGAGGCAGTAAGTGATATGACATCAGAAGGTTTCTTATCAGCGTTCAGAAGATTTGTTGCAAGGCGTGGACATTGTAGTGACTTATACAGTGATAATGGTTCAAATTTTATAGGGGCTGCAAAAGATCTAAAGCAGTTATTTAACTTAGAACGATCAAAATTTGTGCCGGATGTTTCTGAATGGTTAGCTACAAATGGTACTCAGTGGCATTTTATCCCACCACGAGCCCCAAATTTTGGTGGATTATGGGAGGCTGGTATTAAATCTACTAAATACCATCTTCATCGTATAATTGGTAATAATACTTTGACTTTTGAAGAGATAATTACGTTGCTCGCTCAAATTGAGAGCTGTCTCAATTCAAGACCAATTTCTTATGTAGAGGATCAGGGTGACCCCATGCCTTTAACCCCGGGACATTTCCTCATAGGTGAACCTTTAGTCTTACCTCCCGACCGTAGTTACGAAGTTGCTAAAATTAGCTCTCTAAAACGATGGCAATTATGTCAACGCTTATTGCAGAATTTTTGGCGTCGCTGGACCCAAGAGTACTTAGCTAGTTTGATGCAGCGTTACAAATGGTCACGTGTGATTCCTGAACCTAAGTTGGGCGATGTAGTTTTAGTAAGGGAACCGGATTTACCCCCAGCCAGATGGCTGATGGGACGTGTTATTCAAAAGCACCCTGGTGCAGATAATATTACTCGAGTGGTTACATTGCGCTGCAAAAATTCATGTTTTAAAAGACCTGTATCTAAAATTTGTATTTTGCCTGCAGCAGATTAATATTAAAAGGATAAGATAGATTTAAGTTTTTTTTTCTTTTATATTTTCTTATTGTGATTTGATTTTTTATGCACTTTTGTAGTAAATATAGTTAAGAACAGTCGTTCTTGGTGGGCGGCTTATGTTCACGGTGTTTACATGTTAGTAAACTAGATGGCGCTAGTTGTTAATTACATCGCGGTATGGTTTCGTTCTCACGAATAACATAAGTATAATTTGAAATATTTTTAATACATTACATTCACTATCTTCTATGTTGTTTTATTTATTTTAAAAACACTAGAGGGCGCAATAGTCGCAGATCAGGTAGTGGTGTGATCAACATCCGCTGTCATTCAGCAAAGCAACACAAACGATTCGACAGCCGCCGCCCCACAGCTCATTAAAGTAGCCTCTAGTAGCCTATGTCCTTCTCCATACCATAGGCTATCTGCATGCCAAATTTCAAGATGATCCGTTGAGTAGTTGACGCGTGAACACCAAACAAACACACTTTAGCATTTATAATATTAGTTAGGATTAGAATAGGTACACGGCCATCTGATCCTAAGAATTTAAGATCCTAAACTAAGCAGAGCTTTTAATTATATTTATATAACTGATATATAATTTCTTTATGCTTTTTTGTTAAGTATACCTTAGAGTTGATCCCGCAGAGATTTTCACGTGATTTTCACATTTTAATTAAGTAGTCTTTTAAAATTGTAATTTATGCCCTTTGTATTTCTTTTAAAAGTGTAATTTTAATATCTTCTGTTTATATTTATTTATTACTAGCTGTCCCCCGCGGTTACACTCGTGTTCCCGAGATAAAAAGTAGCCTTGTCCTTCTCCATACCATAGGCTATCTGCAATCCAAATTTCATAATGATCCATTGAGTAGCTGAGGCGTGAAGGCGTAACAAGCAAACAAACTAATAAACAAACAAACTCACTTTCACATTTATAATATTAGTTAGGATAGGATGTGTAATTATCTACTTCGAGACTTAGGGGTCAATCAAGTATTACGTAAGAAGAATTTTTGTAATTTAACCATGTTAAATCGCTTTATATGGTAACGGCCTAAACTTACGGGTTGTCACATATTTATCGATCACCTTACTGTCATTTTCAAACAATGTGACGGTATTTACATGACCGTTTAATCAGTATAATTAGATTAGTAAGTACTATGTTGTTTAATTTGTATTATATTTTCAGCGTCTACTCAAACTAAGCTCAATTCCAAAGGAGAGTTTGTAATAGGAAAAAATACATACCTAATGTTCGGGAGCCTTAATAGAATAGTGATGCATGATATTGAAGGTTCGAGACTCCAGATAACCAAACTTCAGCCGTAAGACACTTGCTATTTACAAGCACATAATTTTGCATCAAGCAGCTATCGTTGTGTTCCAACAGCTGCACTTTAGTCAGTTCCCTTCTCTAGGCTTTGTATGCTTACCACCTTCGGCCACATCATCACTTACCATGGTGAGATTGTGGTATATTAACTGAGGTTAATACACGCCTTGAATGAATAAAAATAACGAATCAGAAAAAATCAAAACGGCTAAAAAACGAATTGCAGTTGCACCTAGGTTTAGCCGGCTAGAACGAGGTTCGGCCTGTTGCCACATCCTTCAATCCTCTGTGCTGTTGTCGATGGTTCAAATAATTTATTTCAAATAGATCTTCGCAGGCACTTATGAATAGTCTGACTCTAATACCAAAGGTTGCATTTGCTGGGAAGAGTCAGCAATAAACTCGGCAATTACTCTATTCTAAACAAGCTTAGATGTATTATATAATATTTACATTCTAATCGCACTTATTATAATTAGGACTGAATCGATATTTTATAAGTATAGATAGCAAACTTAAGCAGACCAGCCCCCACACGCAGCACATTCATAAGTATGACGCGTGTGGCAGCCATCTCCCTCACCATTTAAGATTAAAGTTAGGTGTCTCTATTACGGCTATAGCTAGGTGAAGCCTAAATCTAGAACCCAATCTTCGGTGACTTCACCGTCTTATTTGCAAAATTATTATTTGCGTAAGTTAGTCTGTTTAGGCATCTGTTTATAGAGGATGGTAAATTTTTTTTTTTTACTTATACAAATGTAACTTTTCAATATTGTATTCCAGAAAAGCACCGGAGCCCATGACGGTACAAAAGCTACTTCATATACCACAGTAAGTCCACCCACCTTTATAATCTACTTATTTCCTACTCTGGCAAACATTTTAAAGAAAGGTAGAGCGTAGCGTTTATTCTTTCAAAGAGCAAGTCGACTGGGGAATTACGGACCTTACAGAATACCGCAGCCAAATAACTTTGTGTCTGCGCGTGAGTGGCGCAGGCGTTCGCCAGAGCTCATTGGGGAGGGGCAGTGTCGGTAACGCGTCAGTGAGCCCCGTGTGATCCAAGCGTTCATATGGCTACGGTAACCGCCTACCATCAGCTGGAGCTTGTTTACCTAATTCGACGTAAAAAAAAACGTACGGCCCGCCTGTATGGTGGTAAGCGATTACCGGTTATTTGGCTGCGATCAGTATCAATATGAATTCCTCTATTTCAGAATAAAGGAACATGTTGCACAAAAGAAGAAAAGCATGTTGAATTCTTTATATAATGTGAAACGTATGTAATTTTTCATTTATTTTTGTTCATTTCTTGCTGGGCAGTAAAAACTTTAAAATGTTTATTTCTTATTTTTCAGAGAAAAAATATTCTAAGTAAGTAATTCTTGCGTATGCTTTATTCATTAATTAGTTACCTGCGGTTTCACCCGCGTTTTCGGGATGAAAAGTACTCTATAGCATGTAGCTTCCTATTAGTGAAAGAATTATCATAATCGGATTAGAAATTCCGGAGATTACCTTCTACATCTAACTAAGATACAAACTTTCCACTTTATAATATTACCGTTGATTTTACTAACTTACATTTTATAGGTATCTCCTTTAAAGTAGGTGCTTCAGTGTGTGATGTACGTATATAGGTATTTAAATATATTTTTATTTGTACAATTAAATATGTATATATAGATAAAATTAATCTTAATAAATACAAATTCATTAAATATATTCAGTATATGTAATTCAGTTAATTTCAATGTATTTTCAGGGAAACTCAATACCATTGTACAGATGGCGGCGCCGTGTGTGAGTCCCTTGCAGTAATAATGCGCAGGAAAAGACTTCAACAATGGGCAAGTAGAGAGGATACGTTTAAATGTTGTTTAAAAGACAAATGTTGTCAACCCTTCTTTGAATCTATACCAGAACTTCCTTATGAAGAACAAAAACCAGTAGCAAAAAAAGCACATAAAGATGTAGAACCAGTGAGGATTAAAGAAGACATAAAACTAGGTGATTTACAACCTAATTTAAAAGACAAATGTTGTCAACCCTTCTTTGAACCTATACCAGAACTTCCTCATGAAGGAAATGCGAAACAAAAATATATATTACAAGATGCTCCAAATGCAGCAGAACAAAAACCAGTGGCAAAAGTAGCCCAACAAAGTAATGACAAGCCAAAAGACAATAAAGATGTGAAATCAAACAGGGTCGAAGACATAAAGCAAGATGATTTAAAACGTAATGAAATAAAAATAGCGTTTGTCAAATCAGACTTACTAATATACAAAGATGATAAACACAGAGATACACCCAACTCGGATGGTAATAACCTAGTAAAAAAAAATGAAAATGATGTACTAGATGATCAAGCTAACGTTAAACAATCCCGTACTGCTAAATCATCAAGATTAACATACTGGATTTTGGAATTAAAAGATGATATTTTTAAACTTCTTAGGCCATCAAAAGACGATATGAATGTTGATAAGCCTGATGATGAAGAATCAATCCAAGGTGATAAGTTATCTGCTAGTAAAATTATATTACCATCTCCAAATCCTGCTGTGATAGAGATGAATAAAACTGACCAAAAAGATCTGATTAAACGTGAACTTATTGATACGCTGTTATGTAAATTGATGTGTAAGGATAATTATCCTATTACTACATGTGATATGGACAAAGAAATAGCAAAACCCGGAGCAATTATTGGTGATATAAAATCCTCAATTTATAAAGTTAAGAGCAATATAGTCAAAAAAGTTTCTATGAGTGAGAATCAAAAATGTGATGTAAAAGAAAGCCAATCGTTTAGACGAGAGTTATCACAGTATAATTGTAATGATGAAGATAATAATGATACGATGTTGCAAACAGACAATAAGAAAGCGATTCTAAGCACTCGAACAAGTATGGCGGGGTCTAAAAGAAGTTGGAGAAAAATGCTTTTATCTCAATCTGGTGACAATAAAAGTAAACCATTGTGTGAACCAAAGAACAGTAAACGTGATTCCATAAACAAGAAATATGCCAGCATTAAGTCTATTCTCAGAGAAATTATTAAAAATATCTCGAAATCGAATGACCCTAATGAAAAACTAACTGATGCTCCATCGGAGAAAATTGAATTAGTAACATCATACTTAAAAAGTAATGACAACACAGTGAATTCAAAAAAAGTTGAAAACGAGGCGCGTATTAGTGAGACAAATTCAAATCTGATTAGATCAAATAAAAAAGCCATGGTAGCAGCAACGTCTATTAGTCCCACCGAAATGCAAAATATGTCTTCTTATGAGATAAAAAATACTCAGTATGAGATTGAAAATATAGAATCACAACAAAGTGGAAAAGAGACAAGAATTTGATTGACTACCAAATCCAGAAAATCGAAAGAAATATTTAAGAATTAGGTTACTGCATTTCCAAGAGATCACGATAATATTGAGAGCACACTTTCAAGTGAAAAAGTAGAGCACGACCAAACAAAAGTAAAAGAGTCAGGATAAAAAAGATTAAAATCCACACGCACATAATAAACGTATTTTAACTTGTCCTGGCGTTTTAATTGTTACTAGGTACTAAGTTTATAACAGGTGGAGATTTCGAGATGGCATATTTTCGAAATCTATTTTGGGGTAGTCATGCTAAACAACTTTTACAATTGGAACTGATAGTGAAGTCTCAAAATTTTTTTTTAACTTTCCATAGTAAATGTCATCCTTGCTCGATCATATCATAATGTATGAAAATTGTTTTTTTTTTTTTGAGAATTCAGTTTTGGTCCCATTGTAAAAGTTGTTCAAAATGACTAACCCAACACAGGTTTCGAAAATATGCGATCTCGAAATCTCCACCCAGTATAGCACGGCAAGGTGTCCACGCAATCTAATAATGAATACTACGAGTACGAGTAGTACGAGTAGAGACTAATAATGAATTAATGAGGACTAACGGGCTTGAATTCTCCACGAGAGGCGCTAGTGTAGCGTGGGTCTCAAGAAATGTCAAATGTTGCTTATCGAATACTGTTTGGGAGCTATTTATCGTGGATTTTCAGTAATTATTCATGACTAGCTGTCCCCCGCGGTTACACACGCGTTCCCAGGGTAAAAAGTAGCCTATGTCCTTCTCCATACCATAGGCTATCTGCATGCCGAATTTCATGATGATCCGTCGAGTAGTTGAGGCGTGAAGGTGTAACAAACAAATTCATTTTCGCATTTATAATATTAGTTAGGATTAGGATTGTTGTAAATTGTGCCATTCCTGATTAATTATGGCAGAATACGAATCGCTTCGCTACCAACTAACCACTGTTTTAGGCGACTTTTACGTATTTACTTCTTTTTCGGAACAAAACGGGACTTCGCACGCAACACTGAGGCATAATCAATATTTTATTTGGTTATTATCAATTACTAGCTGTATCCTGCGGTTTCACCCGCGTCCTCGGGATAAAAAGTAGCCTTTAATACTCGGAGATTGTTAGATTTATAAAAAGAAAAAGAAAAAAACGTCATTGTGTATGTCAAAAAGAAAATTTTGATTAAACCAAGAAAATTTAAACTGAACTCAAATCTATTTATTTCTGAGCTTCGACATGGTCCATCGGCCTGGATATAAGTGGAAAAGTCGTAAGAATTTACCTAAATACCTAGTATGTATAGCAATTGATGACTGATGGTCATCAATTGAGTTCAGTTTTATACAACGACCTACCTACCTACCATCTATCTACTTACCTACCAAATTATTGCGTCAACCGTTAATACATTCACCCATGCTTCATCTTTTCTCTGTGTTCATCATTGAGCGAGAACGTAAGGAAGACTCATCTTCGGGAAGATGCCGAGCGTCATAGTACAGTATTAAGAAAATCCTACATTGATGCGGCAGCGTTGAGACCTCCTGGGATGTGGTGCCTGGTATCATCGATGAACGTGACGGAAGCTGGTCAACCAGGCGCAATCAGCAGTCGACAGCGGTGATAGTACCAGAGATTCAGAACTATACCAGTTCATATTCATAAAAAAGGTTACTTACTGTAAAATTATACCTTACCTTACCATGAACTTTATAACAATTACCTTCATTGATAATAATTTACAGTAGTACCGAATATGTAATACCTTAACATAATTTACCTTACCTTTAGTTACCTTACCTTACCAAATGCATTTGTATTGAAGTTGAAATACAAT
Organism: Achlya flavicornis; assembly: GCA_947623365.1. Classification (NCBI taxonomy): domain Eukaryota; kingdom Metazoa; phylum Arthropoda; class Insecta; order Lepidoptera; family Drepanidae; genus Achlya; species Achlya flavicornis. The sequence goes on along the minus strand of OX392468.1, from coordinate 1,456,234 downwards.
TGCATTAACTCGGACAAAATAAATACCTTATTTTGTCTGCGGTTATATAAACTACCTTACCATATCTTACCTTACCTTACTATAAAGTACCTATACCTATTAATTTATTTATTTTTTGAAAATGGATGAATTTATTAAAATGCAGGAAGATTATCGATGTCAGTTAGTTAGGCAACAAGTGAATTTTAAAAAGACACCTAAAATACGGCTTACTCAAACGTATATTGAGACAAAGTTAGACCTTTTAAAAGAATTGTGGTTAGATATTAAGAATGCGCATAAAACAATTATTAAATTAGCAACACCGGAATTAATGATTTCTGAAAAGTATTTCATTGATAACTTATTTGAAATGTTAGAAGAAGAATACACTAATTACATGTGCGAATTGAGAGATGCTCTATCAAGGTTCGGTTCTTCTCGTGGTGTTGGCGAATTGCAGACTGATGTAAAGGTTTTATCTGACAGTGCACCGTCTAAAACAGCTTATAAGCTACCGACTATAAAATTACCAACGTTTAGCGGCAGATACATCGAATGGCCTACATTTCGGGATTTGTTTTTGTCGCTAGTACATAAAAATAATACCTTAGATGATGTACAAAAAATGCATTATTTAAAACTTTACATCACAGGCGAAGCTGAACAGATCTTACGGAATATACCAATCACAGATGCAAATTATTTAAAATGTTGGGAGCTATTACATAGTAGATACAATAATAAAAAATATCTGTCTTCTTGTTTACTGAAAAGACTTTTTAGTCAAAAGAATTTAGTTGTGCAGACTGCGAGTGGTATTAGAGAGCTTTTAGATACAACCAAGGATTGCATTAGTGCATTATCCAACCTGGGCATCAAGGTTGAATCTTGGGATGTCATTATTATTTATATAATTAGTATGAAATTAGACACCGAGACCAGAAAACAGTGGGAGATTAAAATAAGTGAGTCTAGTGAAGATCTTCCATCGTTTTCTATTTTTGAAGAATTCTTAATAAGCAGATTTAGAGCTCTAGAGTTTTTAGAACCTAATAAACATAATAACCAGAAAAATAATAATACATATTCAAAGACATTTCATGCTTCTACACCTAGCTCTTCTGTATGCCTATTTTGTTCTGATAAACATAAACTATACCAATGCAAAAAGTTTAATGAAGCTGATTTTAATACCAGGCGTGATTTTGTACAAAATCAACGATTATGTTTTAATTGTTTTGGAATGAACCATTCAGCTAAAACTTGTTATTTAAATACTTGTTGTCGCATCTGTAAGCAAAAACACCATTCGTTACTTCATTCATCGGGACCAACATCTTCAACTGTACCTGTGTCTGTGAATCATACAGTTGAGTCGCCCAATAGTTCATTAGATATATCTGCACCATTATCGGCCGAGAGTCAACCACCACTTGTTACTAACTATTTTTCGCAAAGAAATAAACCTTCTGATATTTTATTAGCAACCGCCTTAATTAAAGTAAAGGCGAGAGATGGTTCTTACCATCTATTGAGAGCATTGCTCGACCAGGGCTCACAAGCCTCTTTTATTACAGAATCAGCAGTGCAGCTACTGGGATTGAAAAAGATTTCATTAAAGAGTTTTATTTCAGGACTAGGAGGTAATTCCAAAGATTTAGAATCCAAATATATGGTTGACTTTTACCTGTCATCAACCCATTTACCTGAATTTAGTATGCAAGTGAGTGCTCATATTTTGAAAAAATTGACAACATTGCTTCCTGTAAAAAATCTTGAAATTGCAGATTGGTCAGAATTGAAACAATTAAACTTAGCTGACCCGACCTACCATACACCTAATAAAATTGATATATTATTAGGAAGTGATGTTTATGGACAAATAATATTAGAAGGACTTATAAAAAGTCCAAAAGGTACTATTATAGCACAGAAATCTAATATAGGTTGGATTTTATCTGGTCAAGTGGGACATAATATTCCTTTATTTCAAAATTATCATATAGCTCTGTGTATGATGTCTCATTTACAAGACGAAAATGAAATCTTAAGAAGATTTTGGGAAATAGAAAATGAACCATTTGCTGATAAACCTAGAATTCTTAGCTGCGAAGAAAAAAGATGTGAAGATATATTTGCCTCTACCACCAAAAGAGATTGTGAAGGTAGATATATAGTCAAATTGCCATTTCGAGATGAAGATCCAGCTTGTAAATATGGACAATCTAGAAATGTTGCAATGAGTAGATTTAAATCACAAGAGCGAAGATTGATGAAGAATCCTAATTTGAAATTGCAGTATGATAATGGACTTAGAGAATATTTACAGCTGGGACACATGAAACCTGTAGCTAAAGATAATCTTACCAAGATCGATGCAGTATACCTACCTCATCACGCTGTCATTCGTGAAAATAGGCTTACTACCAAGGTAAGAACTGTATTTGATGCATCTTGTAAGGGAGTTAACGGTGTGTCGTTAAATGATTGTTTAATGATTGGACCACGACTGCAACCGGATCTGCGTCACCTGGTTATGCGATTTCGTAGGCGTCCAATATGTCTAATAGCCGATATTGAGAAAATGTACCGAATGGTAAAAGTTACCGACACTGACAGCGATTTTCAGAGAATAGTTTGGCGTGAAGATCCCGAAGAAGAAATAAAAGATTATGCATTATTTCGAGTTACTTTTGGAGTGTCGTCTGCTCCGTATCTAGCTGTTAAGTCACTACAACAAGTAGCGCTAGACCATGGTGGGGAGTATCCCCTAGCGAGGAATAGAGTACTTAACGACTATTATATGGATGATTTAATGACCAATTGTGATAGTGAAAATGAAGCAGTGGAAATATATAATCAAATGAATGATTTATTGAAAAAAGGAGGTTTTAACCTACAAAAATGGTCTAGCAATAATGAAGAAGTAATTAATAGAATTAAAACGTCCTCACCTACCAAAGATTCTTTAGAAATAATAACTGATGACGTTACTAAGATTTTAGGTCTTACTTGGAACAAATCTACTGATACTTTTGTATATTCAGTACAATTACTACCGGAAAAGGTTCCAGCCACCAAACGAAGTGTCATATCAGACATATCTCGTCTTTTTGATCCGCTGGGATGGATCGCTCCATGTATTATAAAAGCTAAGATTTTTATTCAGAAGTTATGGTTGTCTAATATATCTTGGGATGAGAAGTTGCCACAAACTTTATTAGAAGAGTGGATAGCATATCGATTAAATTTAAAAGAATTATGTGGTTTCGCAATACCTCGGTGGATTCAGGAAAAAGCCAACAGTATACGTACAGAAATTCATGGTTTTTGTGACGCATCTAATGCTGCATTTGCTGCTGTTATATATTTGCGAGTAATTGATAGTGAAAGGAAAGTTCATGTCCATCTTTTTACTTCTAAAACAAGGGTGGCTCCTATTAAACAAATATCGATTCCTCGTCTTGAATTATGTGGAGCAACTTTATTATCAAAACTCCTTAAAGAAGTGTCCCACGTCTTGAATATAAATAATAGTTGTGTGTTTGCTTGGACCGATTCTACAATAGTACTGGCTTGGTTGCGTAGTCATCCGAGTAGATGGAAAACCTTTGTTGCAAATCGTGTTTCTGAAATTATGACAAACCATCCTAGTAACCAATGGTCTCATGTATCTTCTGAAGATAATCCTGCAGACCCAGCATCGAGAGGGTTGAATCCAAATGAAATAAAGTCAAATAATTTGTGGCTTAACGGTCCACGATGGTTATGGGAAAACGATATAAAATTCATAAAACTAGATACATCAACAAACCTTGAAGAAAAAAATGTTAAGTCACTGACTACAGTTGTAGGTAAAAATGAAGATACATTCTTGCTACGATTTTCTACACTGAATAGAATGTTAAGGGTTATAGCCTACTGTAGAAGATTGTTATGCTATAGAAGTAGTGAAAAAAGACAAAATCGCCACCTGTTTTCATCATATTTGTCGACGGATGAAATCAATGATGCACTTTTATCATGTATAAAACAAACTCAAAGAAAAGAATTTAATGAAGATTTTAATTTTTATGAGAAGAATGGAAATGTAAAAAAAAGCAGCAAACTTTCATCGCTTACTCCTTACTTAGATGAACATAAAATATTTAGAGTACGAGGAAGAATAGATAATGCTGAAGTATCTGAACTAACAAAACACCCTATAATTCTATCAGATAGAAGTCACATATCTCGATTGTTAGTTGATGATGCTCATAAGAAAACAATACATGGAGGACCCCGACTTATGTTGGCTTATTTACGCTCAAAGTTTTGGATAATTGGAGCTAAAAACCTAATTAAAGATTATTATCGTAAATGTGTTACGTGTACGAGATATAAGACATCTTCCAATAATCAGCTCATGGGGCAGTTACCTTCTTCAAGAATAAATGTGGGTCGTCCGTTTTCAAATACTGGAGTGGATTATGCTGGACCAATAAACATGAGATTTTCCAAGGGTCGAGGTCAACATACTTATAAAGGGTATATATGTGTATTTGTTTGCATGGCCACACGGGCTATGCACTTGGAAGCAGTAAGTGATTTAACTACTCAAGGATTTTTAGCAGCCTTCAAACGCTTTAGTGCAAGAAGAGGTCACTGTAGTCAGATTTGGAGTGATAATGGAACAAATTTTGTAGGTGCTTGCAGAGAATTGAAGGTTTTATTTACAAAAGAGAAATCAAGCATGGCTTCAGAAATCGCGGAATGGTTAGCAAATAATGGCACTGCATGGCATTTTATCCCGCCACACGCTCCACATTTTGGAGGTTTATGGGAAGCGGGAGTTAAGGCTACCAAATATCATTTGAAACGTATATTAGGTGACAGTACGCTAACATATGAGGAAATGGCTACCGTGTTGTCACAAATAGAAGCTTGTCTTAATTCGAGGCCAATTTCACAGGCCCCTATTAGTGATGATCCTAGTGACCCTTTGTCTTTAACTCCAGGACACTTTTTAGTTGGTGAACCTTTAGTGCTACCACCAGATAGAAATTTTGAAATGTCTAATATAAGTTCTTTAAAGCGTTGGCAATTGACTCAACGTATGGTTCAGGATTTCTGGAGACGTTGGTCTCGAGAGTATTTGACTCAACTTTGTCAGCGCTATAAATGGGCTAAGGTAAATCCGGAGCCTAAGATCAATGATATTGTTTTGGTCAAAGAGGATAATTTGCCTCCGACAAAATGGTTGTACGGCAGAGTAGTTGAGAAGCACCCAGGTTCCGACAATATAACAAGGGTTGTTACGTTGCGATGCAACAATAATCTCATCAAACGGCCTGTTACAAAATTGTGTTTTTTACCTGTATAAACTAAATAGCTTTCGAATAATTGAAACAGTTACCTATATACAGTCCACATTTTATTATTATTATTACCGACCCCTATATTTTGTTTTTAGAGAATGATTTGTTTAAGTTTGGTTAATTTTAAAACCCATTTGTGTTGTTATCTATTGTATTGTTACCTATGTTTAAGAAATATGTTCTTAGGGAGGCGATATGTTAGATTTATAAAAAGAAAAAGAAAAAAACGTCATTGTGTATGTCAAAAAGAAAATTTTGATTAAACCAAGAAAATTTAAACTGAACTCAAATCTATTTATTTCTGAGCTTCGACAGAGATAATGTACCTTCCTATAAGTGAAAGAATTTTTCAAATCAGATTGTTTATTTAAACGGGCTACTGGAACTACCAAACTAAAAAACTCTTCCGCTATATTAATATACCTGAAGGCCCTGATGGGCTAAAAATACGTTTTTGACGACAGCGATAGGAGGACCCACTCGCTAGTGGCAGTGGCGCCAGCTGGTGGCCACAGAAATGGTAGCCCTTATTGTTATTGATGATTTTGAAACAAAATATAAGACAAAAACTGAAGCGACCCCTTTCTCCCTTTTACCGTCTAGGCATAGAACCATGATAAGGAAGAGGAGATAGTAGAACGATTCGAAAAAAACAAATTATATTTTCACATTTTATTTCATCTGTCTTAACACAAAGACTAGCTTACAACTAATTTGTAACTTAATAAGCTTAAATTTATTGTACAGAAACATAAATAAGTTTAATTAATCTTAACTTAAACTTGAATATTCTGATTGGGATTATTTTATATCACTGGTTCAATAAACAGTGAAGTATGAGCACCTGACAAAAGTGTATGACATTATTTACAGGTCATTTAAAATAACACGGTGAGGTTTTATATAGATCGACTATACAATATGGAAATGGCCATGGGCGTAGCGAGGTACGGCCAGGGAGGGGCAGCTGTCCCCCCTTAGAAGAGCGGTCGTTCGCTGGCAAACTGTAATTCTGACGAGCTTCATAGCTTGCGAAACATCTTATAAGACCTAAGAAACTAACAGGCTTGAAGGCTGGCTTGTGAAATCCAACAATAGGATTGTCTATGTCTGCCCTCCCCCCCCACATACAATCCTTGCTATGCTCTTGGAATTGGCTGTTTTATCGAGGATCCAATCTTCTGTTTTACATTAATTATCCAATCAATGCACAATTTTATTTGCTATCTCGATAAATGCCGATGGCTAAGAAGGCGGGTTAAAAGTCGAAGTCATAGGGACGCTGTGGGCGTCTCTGGACTAGAGGAATGTTGACCTCCTCAGCTGATCGGAACACCTGGGGCTGTTGCTGCTGCTGTGGTCTTTGACTTGGTCGCGGCTGCTGTTGGATTTGCTGCTGTTGGATCTGCTGTTGTTGAGGGTGACGCCTTGGTTGTTCCTGAAATGTTTTGAATACTTTCAGATTTTTGCTCGTGAATTCTTGGCATAGAAGTCTGACAAGTAGACCGGCGGTCCAACTGATGGTAAGTGGCCACCGTCGCCTATGGACATGGGAATATAAAGAAATATGACAATTACCAATTTATATGCCTAGGTTTATTCAAATATAATACATAATTTCTTGAAAATTGAAGTCATGTATTTTTCAGTCTCCGTCAGTTTGGAAACTGCACTTGATGTCCTGTTTCTCCTAAGCTTGGTTTGCTTACCACCTCCAGGCACATCATCATTTATCATGATGAGATCCTAGTCAAATACACGTCTATGAACAGAATGGAAAATATATGTATTATTGATAAAGTTCGGGGTATCATGTTAAAGAATGAGTCACCTCTTCTTCCTCCTCCTCCTGCTCATATCGGTCGTCCCTGTAGACCTCGGCGGGGTAGTACCGGTCGGAGTACTTGAGGGACACGTTGGGCTTCCTCTGGACCTCCTCCTCGTTGATGGGCCGGTACAGGTACTCGTTGACGAAGTGGTACTTTGAAGACTTCTGGCAGATGTTGTCGTGGGTGGGTGGCATGCAGATGAGGTGGACCTGTTGGGAAGAGTTGCTTTAGATTTGTCGATGGAAGGCGATCAAGCTGTACAAACAAAGTTGGTACCCCCATGCTATGGTTTCCTCACGTTTTTTTCTATCACTAAAAGCTCAGTTTATTGGAGTATTCAATCTTACAACCTTCTCTTCTAAACCATTACTTGAAAAGAGTTTTGTAAGAGTAGTTGGGTACTTGGCCCAAACACTATGTTTCACATAGGTTAGTTTCTCGATTATCATGTAGAAAACTTCCATTGATGGCATTGAATATACGTCAAAATCTTAGCACTGGGTCAAAAGAAATAAAACAAGTAATAAAGCCTCACCTGGTGGAACGTAAATCCATCAGGGCAGATCCATGAGTGCTTAACACTGTCTTGGCAATAATGGAACACCTCGCAATTGAGTTCCTCGTCAGCATAGTAGCCAGTGTTCTTGCCGACGCAGTTAAACTTGGATTGCTGTAGGAGTGTTGACAGACGATCTGGTTCCTCCTTCTCTTCTAGCTCTTCCTCTGATTCTTCCAGTTGCTGCTGCTGGATCCTGCTTGGGCGCTGGTCTTGTTGCTGAAATTTAGAAAAATGTTCCAGTTTTAAATCTCCCTAAGTCATAAATACTTGTAGAGGCTTGTAATTAAGAGAATTTATGGTTAAAGAGTTTCCCTTAGTTTTTGATAAATTTTAGCTGAGAATCTAATTACTGGTAAAGTCTTTTCTTCTTTAATAAAAGCGGCCGATACTACCAAGTCTTATAAAGACTAGCAAACTGATGACCAGGCGAAGGTCAAAGCGTTAGCTTTGGCAGTAAGACTAGTTGGAATAGTGTGTCATTTTTCAGAAGGTTGGCAATAATAGCCAATAAAACAAATATCAGTAGAAAGAAACGGAGCTATATATACCTTCCTCTGAGGAGGTCCTCTGGAAGGCACTCGCTGTTCCTCCACATATTGTTGCTGCTGCTGCACAGGCCTCGCGGAGACCACATACTGCTGCTCCTGCTGTTCCTGCTGAGGCCTCTGGTAGCCGGCGAGCTCAGCCAATGAAGGTGTAGGCCTGAAGCCGCTCGGTAACGTGTTGTATGCCGTTGGTGTGTATGCTCGCGGCCTTAGGTTGCGTGTTTCCTGTTGGTAAAAAGTAGTGATGAGATTAGAAACTTTAAATGTGAAGAAAAATTGTGATCAAATTCTTTAGATACATTCGTAGTATAATATGTAACACTAACTTATCCCTGGAGTGCTGTGCTTGTTATTCTATATTATAAACCTTCCCCAACCTACAACAACTCACATAAGTGTTATCGCAATCAGATTAATGATATCATAGATACGCATACACACGATACAAACGGACATAAAGTGATTTAATAATGAAATATTGCGATTAGATGTGCAGTCACTATTGCTAATGCAAGTTCCTATTAATATTTAGCTATTTAATTCATTACCGCATTATATAATTGTCATAAGCTTCCGATACGTTTCAATGTAACAAGCAACAATTTGAATGGTAAAAAGGTGTCGTGGCTGTGAGCATTCGTGCGGCGCGACACGTTTAATGTAAATGTGTAATTACAACGGAATTATATCATCGTGTTACATTCATTACATTATCATTAGATCCGGGATCTAGTGTTATTGGCGAAGAAAGTGATTTAATAGCTTTCGTCACAGAATAATTTTAATATATCGCTGTAGAGTTCCCGACAACGTAAGCATTATTTACACGAATACTAAAAAAAATACTAGCTATTATTATTATTATATTACTTTTTATAAGTGCGAACGCGATTGTAGCTTTTCCAAATTTTAATGTCTAGTATTTTCATTGTTCTGTACTATGGTTTACAGTTTTGATACTTTTGTAAATGTGTCATCATCTCGTAAACGCTGCTACAGTCGAGAGGGATTCGAATCGTTATAAATAATAAGTAGATACATACACTTGAAAAACGCAACCCTCATTCCGGGTCAGTCGGGTAAAAAGGCTTCGAGCGCAGACCTTCAAATGCTTTTTGAATTTGACCTGTCATGCAGTTTAACTCACAATGTTTTTAGTTATGAGTTGCTGAAGATAACAACAAAGTAATGGTTTTTTAAAATATATTTGTAATTGAGCGCGTCTTTGATGCACAGATAGAATGTAACGGTATTTGACTCTTAGATTTGACCATACCATAGGAAAACCACATAGTACGACGATACGAGATGTTAGTAAAATATATAGATATATACCTAGATTATACTTCATTATACCACATAAAATAACACAACATTTAAAAAATACAGATAATTAAAACACAATAATTTTAATACTTGACCTTTTTATCAAGTTGATTGTGCGAAGCCTTTTCTTGTAACTTCCCTTTCGTTTGGTTTCTACGCGTGTAAAATGCAAGTCGTATAAACAATACATACAACACAAAGGCGATCTCTTCAGGTTTTCTCACGCGATGACGCGAATGAAATCGCGTGTGCAGATTAGTATAATTACAAATGTAGAACTGTGGTTTACTTGGTCAATTAATACAACATTCGTTATACACTACAGTCGCTTTGTGTTTTTAACCGACGAAAAAACGGAGGAGGTTTACAAGTCAACCCGTAAATATTATTTTTTTTTTTTTTTTATGTATGATCACGCATAACTTTTTACAGAGTAGTCCGAATTTGATAATTCTTTTTTTATTGGATAGGGTATACCTCGAAGGTGGTCCCATATAAATATGGATGAAAAATACCTATCCTAAGGGTGGGAAAATAGGGATAATTTATTGTTCACTCACAGATTTTAATGCTGAGTTGTGTATTATATCAAAAGAAATCAAAAATTAAGCATGTAGTAATTAGTAGAGTATCATCATCATCATCATCATCAGCCTATAATGTCCCACTGCTGAGCACAGGCCTCCTTTCACAAATCAGGGTGAAAGGGAATGGGCAGATACTCCACCACGCGTGCCCACTGCGGATTGGTGGAGGTAGGCTAGTAATCAACCTACTGTTGGAATGTTTCAAGCCGCCTAGGAGGCATCCAACTAGCTTAACGACTATCACAATTAAGTGATAACCGGGACCAACGGCTTTACGTGCCTTCCGAAGCACGGAAACGCTCGATTTGAAATACCACTAGGCGGTCACCCATCCAGGTACCGACCAAGACAGGCGTAGCTTAACGTTGCCGATCGATTAAGAACGGCTAATCATGAGTAGAGTATAGACACAAAAAACTTATAAAATAAAAACTTTTTAACAAACAAATAAACCACCGAAAAAACTGAAAAGCAAAAAATAATTTTGAATATAACTTGAATTTTATAAGGTTTTGCAGTCGGGAACAAACCAATAACATAAGCTATTACGACAATACGACATTAAATGAAACCACGTAAAGTACTCATGTATACGATCAACTTTTACTATGAGACCGGGGGCTCTACCGCGTAACTTTGGTGTTAATCGTAACGAACACCATTAATGAATTACTTCCAATCAGGGCCCACGAATGGTCATCGTCGCGACATACCGCGTGCGCATCATTGGATGAAATAATTAATGGTGTTCGTTACGATTACCACCAAAGTTTCGCAATAGAGCCCTAGCTTTAAACGAAAAAATGAATTGCGTTAGCAATATTGCTTAGCTTCCTTTTAAGACAAACATTACATTTAACAAATATTATTAAAAAAAATACATATCTACGTAGGTTATTGGTTTGTCCCCGACTGCAAAACCTTATAAAATTCAAGTTATATTCAAAATTATTTTTTGCTTTTCAGTTTTTTCGGTGGTTTATTTTTTTGTTAAAAAGTTTTTATTTAACCCCAACAAGAGTTTATGTTGTCGTTTTTTGGTAAAAGTTGCAACATAAGTAGGTATTTAAATAATAATTGCGAAGGTATATGTTCGTATTAAAATTACTTTTTCATACTAAAATTGCACTTAATTTTAAACTTTACGGTGATGCGAGAGCGGTTACGTGGACTGTATTTAGCGAGTGCCCAGTGTAAGGCTGGCTGGCACTTCCTAGGTGGACCGGAACAAATACCTAACTTATTCCTCAAAGAAGTTTTCATAATAAAATAATCACTGACTTCTATAAAGCCCCGTATGATTTTAGAAGATTATACGACGATTGAAACGAGAAATAAAATTGAATTTAGTAAATTAATCTAAATAGGTAGGTATTAATTATAAAGAAAGAATATCTTCGCACACGGTCATATGATTCCAAACCAAGCAGACGATAAATTAACATGCTACATCCAAAAAGGAAGAAAAAAAAAACAATTTAAAACACTGATTAGGAAAAATGAATTAACCGCTTCATTAGTAAATCAAAGTAAACTTTCGCGTTCAAATTGTCAACATGACGGCAATAATTCGTTCAGAAATTGTGTTAAAAAGAGGGGAAATAAAAAAAAATATCTGACGCGTTGCTTTCGACTTTCACAGCTCGTGGCCTTGCTTAACGGACATTGACTCCCAATGGTGTAGAAAAATTGCATTTATGGTTGTAATACGCTTGGTTGGCTATCGCAATTTGCTGCGAAATTAGAGCGATTTTTCGATTTTAAAACCTTTTTACATTATTTTTTTATTTTCTTTCAGAGGCTTTGAAAATGTGTAAGATGTCAATTTTAATTTAGATTTGAATCTGCGACCTTAACGATGACAATAAACATCAACTGAGCTTTTATATATCTGTACAATGAAAAAAAAACATGAAAAAACACACATATGAACGTTTCTAGTAATCAGTTTACGAAAATCTAGTACTTATATAGTTACGAGAACTGTAGCAAATTTATTCTTTAGAAAGCTTTTTGAATCCATACCATAGATACCTATAACAACCTGTGCCTGCCATCTAATGGTGCGTTCATGCTACGCGAAGCGAGCACGAGCCGAGCCTGGAACGAACAATATTCATTTGTTGCTCGCGATTTCAAGCATGGACGGACATACTTAACGAGCCTACAACGAGCGCGATGCGAATCCCTGTGTTCGTGAAAAAACTGACAATCGGGCGGAGCGAGGCTCGCAAGCCCGTCCACGCTACGCGAATCGTGCTTGCAGTGTGCTCGTTCGGGCTCGGCTCGTGCTCGGTTCGCCAAGCATGGACGCACCATTAGATCTAACAAAATTAGTCTCAGTGCTGAAGAATAAGAATAAAACTACTTATTCAATTGTACAATCGACATTTAATACGCTCCACAAAACGTATAAAACAAACCAACAATATAAGCCTTATCAAATATCTAGACTCAATCCTGAATACGGACACAGTCAATTGAAAGTGAAGTGATTATCTACACTTGCATCTAAATTATATTAGGCTGTGAACACGTACTGCGAGCGAAAAGCGACGCGGCCGTTTTGCTCATACGCGCATGCTGCATTTCAAACATACTCAAATACAAACTAGCTGCGTACCTATATGTGAATATTTGGACTCAATCCTGCTGCCGATTTCAATTTAATTTAGCAAAAAGATAAATCGTCCCTTAATTGATATATGCCCTGGACATTGGGTTATTTTTATCCCAAAGAAACATGCGCTCCGTTAAGTGGAAACTAAACTACACATTAAGAAAAAATTAATTAAACTAATTAAAAACAAGCGCTCGTGGTGTAGCATGATTAGCCGTTCTTAATCGATCGGCAAAGTTAAGCTACGTCTGTCTTGGTCGGTACCTGGATGGGTGACCGCCTAGTGGTATTTCAAATCGAGCGTTTCCGTGCTTCGGAAGGCACGTAAAGCCGTTGGTCCCGGTTATCACTTAATTGTGATAGTCGTTAAGCTGGTTGGATGCCTCCTAGGCGGCTTGAAAAACTCCAACAGTAGGTTGGCCACTAGCCTACCTCCACCGATCCGCAGTGGGCACGCGTGGTGGAGTATCTGCCCATTCCCTTTCACCCTGATTTGTGAAAGGAGGCCTGTGCTCAGCAGTGGGACAGTATAGGCTGATGATGATGATGATGAATTAAAAACAAACATTAGGTAGGTGCTATGATATAATAGCTGATACGTGTAAGCCGTCCAATATGTTTAAGGCCTAAAGGCTTAATCACGAACATATTAAAGTGAACGTAGTCTATCTAAAAGCGATTCAGTGATAAAAAACAGAGTCAATATCTAATTGCCGGACGTTGCCGAGATATACGAAGGGATCATATAGTTATTAAGTAATATCGATTTCCAACAATGGCTGCGACTTACAACTTAAAAACTTTGAAATGGGCTCTCTAATTGATGGCCTTTATTGCTAAACTATTGAAAAGCTCGTGGTGTAGCATGATAAGCCGTTCTTAACCGATCGGCAAGTTAAGCCTAGTGGTATTTCAAATCGAGCGTTTCCGTGCTTCGGAAGGCACGTCAATCCGTTGGTCCCGGTTATCACTTAATTGTGATAGTCGTTAAGCTGGTTGGAGGCCTTCTAGGCGGCTTGAAAACTCCAACAGTAGGATGACCACTAGCGTACCTCCACCGATCCGCAGTGGGCACGCGTGGTGGAGTTCCCTTTCACCCTGATTTGTGAAAGGAGGCCTGTGCTCAGCAGTGGGATATTATAGGCTGATGATGATGATGATTGCTAAAATTGTACTTTAGAAAGATACATACCACACGTACACCTAAACACACATACTCAACCCCACACACACTCCAATTGTTTTATCTACTCTATCTCGTGTATATAGCTAGCTTGGGATACAGAAGATTGATAGCTTAAATTCAGCCGAATATTTAGTAGTCTGCTATCACCTGGATCAAGTTTTCTTTAACGATGTCAATTTAAAGTTTATAGATCCAGCTGTACCGTCAAATAGATCTCCATAGGCTCCACAGGCATTATGAATGTTCTGGCTCTCATACCGGGACGAGTGTATTACATTGCAATTCAGTACAGTTACATTACAGTACTCTATTCAAAACAAGCTAAGATTCATCACATAACGTTATAATTCTTTAGTTAGTAGTTAACTGAGGTCCTAGCCTCCCTTTAATGTTTATTAGTTAGACATTATTAATTTCGAGAATTATTACTATTTTGAAAGTAAATATCGTTATATATTTACTTTCAAAATAGTAATAATTCTCGATCGTTCAATGAGGATCTTTTGAATTTCCGTAAATGTTTACTCTACTTGGTCATTTGACGAGCCAGCTGGCGCGGTTTGTTAAGACTCTGCTCAAGATTCCACCTATGGCGCCGCAGGTCGTGGGTTCGATTACCACACAGGACATGCATTTGTTTGCATGAACATGTCTGTATGTCCTGAGTCTGGGTGTAATTAGGTATATTAAGTATGTATTTACAAACAAAAAGTAGTATATGTATTATATCAGTTATCTGGTTTCCATTGTACAAGCTCTGCTTAGTTTGGGATCAGATGACCGTGTGTGAGGAATGTCCCAGAATATATTATTAGCAGTCGCTGGTTGCAAGCCACCTACAAGCTTCCCTTGTAGAAATCAATGGAGTAGGTATATGTTCAATAGTGCACATAATTGGCCGAATGTAATCATGGAAGCCACTCTTACCTCTTCATCGAGTGCCAGTTCTCCACTATCATCGACACCAGCATCAGGTATGCTGTCCTCTTCCTCGGATGCCAGAGCTGCGCTGAGTAGCACAAGGGCTAAAAGATATCTCCACCTGTAACAATATAAAATCATACGTGAGAAGAGGATAATAAGATCTTAAATCGCAGAATTTACAATGTCTATTGGATAGCTACGGTTGGGCATTTATTGCGTAAGTTTTGTTGTAAACTGGTGAAATTGCTAGCTGAAGATACTGGATTGAACTCTGTGACTTATATTATATCTGCGTAATAGTTGCTTGCATTATTTTGTTCGATCAAAAATTAAGCTACAAATAAGTCCTCACGGGAGACCTGATTTAACGTGAGGTATAAATATATCTACTAACTAATACTCCACTACTTATGTTCCATTTGTAATTTATTCAAAAGTTAAGTTGGGCTCCTCTTGACGAAAATCTTTGATCGGAGGCTACTTCATTTGATGACTCAACTTCGCGAATCTTTATTATAATGACGAGTTAATATTTTACACTATATTTCTAAATCAGACTTTTTAAAAACTTTAAAAGTGAAACACTTAACGCGCACTCACTGAAACGAATTATTAAATCCACGTAATATTTATAATGAAAACCAGTTAGTGCAGCGTGCGTCAAGATGGCGTAGCGTCGCTGTTACGTAATGCCGGCAATTTCTCCAAAATGGACGATGCACTACATGCAGGGCAGTTACGTAATGTGTACCGACACTGATTTAATTCGATGACAGACGAACTGGTTTCTTTTAGCCTCAATAAACTTTATTCATAACAGGTGTTGTTGAACAAGTGTAACAAAGAATCATGGCGAGTTCTATACATTAGATTTGTACAAAAAAATAAAACATTTTAGAGGGTTTTGAATCACTTCCAATGTTGAGATTACATTACCAGCAACATGTTAATATACATGAAATGTTTTATAAACCCCGCAAAACGTAACACAACATAATGGTTTTGGTCGCGAATAATCGCGATTCGCCGGCATACCATAGAAATTCGCATTTTGATCCCGGGGTTCTAAAATCAAGCGGGGCTCAAGTTATTCCTTAGGCACCAAAGATCAATTATAACGTCATTCTAACGTATCTAAAAATCTTGTTTTTTTTTGTACAAATCTCGCCATGATTATTTATGGATAACTGAATATGTAGATCAATACTTAACACCATACAAATGTCATTTAACTGCATTCTCTTTTTCCGGGATAAAATTATCAAACGTTTCCAGGATATGATTTTGATGATTGATCAGGCTGAAGCTGCAAAATCTTATATATCTTCGATACATTGATCACTATCTTCTGACTCTAGTAGGTAACGGAAAGAGGGACCGTGAGAGTTAGATCCAACGGTAGCAATATTGTCAGCAACATTGCCTAACGTCACTCACGACAGATTGCCATCTGCGCCTGCGCCTGCGGTTTTCAGTTCAGTTCCTTCAACATACTAGGTTAACCACTTCCATTTAACACGTCTATGGGTTTTGTATGAGGTTTTGGATTCGCAATTTTTTTATGGAGTAAGTTTTTTTTTTTTGTTAACTATGTTTTTATAGTCTTAAATTATCGTAAGTTTCCGATTGTCATGTAGGACAACTAGACTATACTTTGTAGTGAAAAATACCGGTACATGTACTGTAAGGTTTTTTTTTATTGCTTTAAGAATGTCAACATAAAAACTGCCCTTAGTTGATGTATCTCCTGCTTTGAGCAGGAATTTATGTGCTGACGAAACAAAATTAAGTTGATACAACTTGTAGATTATTTCGATGTTATTTTAGAGACCTGATCAAGCACCTAACATCAAATCTTAAAACGTATCACCCTGTAAAAAATCTTCATGTAAAATTTTTTTAGTAAAACATGGTAAAAACCTACCATGGTAATTGCACAAAGTTAAAAAAAACTACGTACCTATAACTGTTTTAATATAACTAAGAACACTCGCTTCATCTTATAAACAACTTCGCCTAGGGTCAAATAAATTAAGTAATACCAGAACCGATCAAAAGTGGGCAAACGAGATCCTCGCAGAACCTCATAACCGTTACACAAAACCTCAGATGTCAGCATACTTAACACAATATTTTCTTGTCCGGAAATCTCCCGAAAGCATCAGGAAGAATGGAACATGTCCATAAGCGTAATTATACTACTTTATGTAGGTCATCTTGCACGATGGACTTAAATAGTTGCTATAACACCTCGTAACTCCTGGGTGTGACCACTGTTCATTTATGATACCTACCACGTAATTAAGAAAGTTGTTGTAACGTATTTTTACGATTACAAGACATTACAAATAAAGGTCGGAGTCGTAACAGAATGACTGATTGGTCAAACGCGGCTCCGTTTGTACAGTAAATTGACCTAAAATGTACTGATATGGTTTCGTAAAGTGTATTCCGAACCGGTAGAGAGTAACTTTAATAAAGTGCCTAAGGGCTTAAAGAAATAAATGAGTTATGAGTTCGAATTGGAGTTAAAATGACGAGAATTTTTTTTTCTGATGGGAAGGGCGTATATATAGTTGAATGAAACTTAACAATTGAAGTTTCATACGAACATAATATTTACTTATCGAGACTTCGAATGTGAACCAATATTTTTATACGATCCAGTTGGAATGATATACTATTCCTGATTGTATCAATGCTGATTTAAAATAAATTAACAACAAATATTATCATCATCATCTGCCCGCCCTGTTCCCAATCATTTGTGGTCGGAGCAATATGTATACGCTTCTTCCATTCGTCTCTTACATCTGCCATACCAGCAGTCCAGCATCCACTCCTTTCTCACCCATATCATCTTTCACACAATCCATCCATCTCTTTCTCCACCAAATAAATTATTTCAATTAATTTATTTGGATCTAGCTTCTATAACAGGTGGAGATATCGAGATGGCATATTTTCGAAATTTATATTGGGTTAGTCATTCTGAACAACTTTTACTATGGGACAAATAGTGAATTCTCATTTTTTTTAAGTTTTCTTACAAAAAGTCAACCTTACTCGATCATAATGTATGAAAAGAAAAATATTTTTTTTTGAGAATTCAGTGATGTTCCCATAGCAAAAGTTGTTCAGGATGACTAATCCAACATGGGTTTCGAAAATATGCCATCTCGAAATCTCCACCCAGTATATGATAAAAGTCCAAACATACATATTTTCTTTTGTTACTTGTGTCAAGCCATTTTCCAATAGCCATTTTCTATACAATAATCAGGAGACCTTTTAATAAGGCATGATTACATTTGATACCGATCAACACGGACGTGTTTAAAAATAGAATAATAAGGAAACAATTTTATTATACAAAAATATAACGTAATTGTTTTGCTGAACTTTCATATTCCAAGATTAGGTACCTTTACCTACACATACAGCCCGAGAGATCTTGACCTTTTGATTATAGCAAAAACGTGTAAAACTGTTCACTGCATGCGTTTTATGATTGTGTGCGAATAATAAGTTGATAAGAGTTCTGTACCTTAGAAAAACTGAACTCTTATGTCACTTTATCTGTTCATCCGTAAACTATAAACTGCGCGCTGGATGTTTCCATAACACGGAGATGGTTTATTATACAGCGTGGAGACCATAGATTTAGAATTTCCGTGGAGACAGAGTAGTCCGTGAATATTCTATAAGCAATGGCTTTGGGTGATGTAGTACAGTCTAGTCTTGCCTAGACGCTACTCCCATAGGTAAGTGCGTAGGTAGCAAACGTGCTTGGTGGAGCTGTATGGCTGTTGGTTGATCTTAGTAATCGTTACATTTGGATTGTCTAAACTGTGTGTAAAAACTTACCTACTGCTTACCTGTGTTGACTTTAGTGTGTCTTAAATTGACGACATAAGTTAAGAGTTTGGAACTGTATCATTAGTTAGTATGAGTAGGCGTCAGTATAATGATTAAACTGAAGCGATTGATCGCAAAAATGGCTCGAAAGTTTAGGCAGGAATGGCCGAGTGAAATTATCAGTCACTGTGCTGGACGTTTTAGGTACATCTGGTAGAGCTTTTCACACGAGGACGTGTGATTCGCAGGATGGCCGTGTCGGAGAGTTAGATCGTTGGTCGGACTCAGTTGAACCGTTTACGGTTTGCCGTTTACGTCTGTCACGCAAGATCCTTTTTCTCCAGAACAGATAGAGGTATCGAGTTGAAAATAATATAAAATCGTTTGGAGATATAGAAGCTTTTATGTCAACGCAATCAATACATACGCCAGTTTGGCGTCATTAAGGGTCCTTCCCATTGACCTACAATCATGAAACTTCTCAAGGAGTAAGGTCTCATAGCACAAGTTAAGAAATATGTTGTTTAGAGCAGTTATATCAAACAAAAAAATACAATTACAAACACACATTTACAGTTGTACGGAACTCCTGCTCGCTCTTGTCCGATTGTTTTATTATCTTTCGATATTTGCACAATCAATGATAAAATCAATTGAAATTAAATTAATTAATGTCAAGACAAAATAGTTTGTAAAAGGCGAAACAAATTAATGAAGAGTCAAAAAACTGACAGTCTTATTACTGAAGCGAATTCTACCAGACAACAATAATAATGAAGTGATTTATGTAACAATTTTTATAAATCCCGATTATTCCCGATACATAAATATCGTATCAACTACTTCTCAAATTTTCTTACGCAGTCTAGATATTCTTTTGAAAGATTTGATTTCAGTATCAGTTACAAAATCACCTCCAAAAAGTAATACTTGTAATTAATATCAACGTGCAAATACTATTTCATTTTGGGTTTCCTATTACATGAATTACCCAACTTTACTAGATTTATAAGTTTAATTTTAAATTCAGTGGCATTCCAATGCTTTCTCCATCGAAATCATCGAGTCGTGAAATGGAATCTTGCGTATTGACCATTAGTGACCACTTTTGACAGTCTCAATAATATACCTTTTTAATATTGTCTAGTATTTAGTCCGTGACGGGTGATTGGGCTAATATCTGTTTCAATTCCATGTTGGTTGGACTAAGCGTTTCGGAATTCGGGCCTGCGTGCCGTAGGGTCTTATCGGCGAACGGTTCAGCTGTTTGGATTACGCATTGCTGAAATATCTTGGGCAGACTTTCAAATTCTATTTGATTATACATATATTCTATTGTATATTTATAGTATGTACAAGATTGGATTAGGACAAATTAGATCCATTTAATGCGTAAGTAGCTCCGTCTGTCTGTTACTCTTTCACGCCTAATCCGCTGAACCGATTGCGTTGAAATTTGGCAAGCAGATAGCCTATGGTATGGGGAAGGAAATAGGCTACTTTTTTACCCAGGAACGCGCGTGAAACCGCGGGGGGCAGCTAGTCATTAATATTAAAGTGCCTTTCATAACGTTTGTTTTGTTTTATTTCTTTATCATAATAAATTTTACGAGTAGTTGAGTTATTACTTCCCATTAGTATCTGTCTTGCGTGCTTGAATAAGAAAATAAAGAAATCTTAATACATCTGAAATTATCCATCAAACTTATCAGACCGAGAGTCAAACTTATCAATTGATGACTCGTAAATTACGCAATGAGAATCGTGAAATTTATTACTAATCACCAATCATCAAAGCAAAGGTCATTGAATAAAAATGGGTTTAATTCATGCGCGGGCGCAGTCACCGTCGCAGACGCAGGCTGCACGACGCCTATTGCCAGCCCGAGTCGTGACAGTTCGCCCAGTATTTCATTGTCAAGTATAACGCAACGTGAGGTCGAATCTTGCGCCAGTTTTAATTGCATTTCGTGTAAAGCTCTTTACTTGGCAAATCTTTTATGATCGAGTATTTACTACAATTTGAAACTTAAACAATTTTTTTTTTTTTTTTGTTTCGTTCCGTAGGCTCGTGTTCAAATTGCACGAACGTTCGTGCTTCGATTTCTTGTGTTGAAAGTCTATTGATCTTGTACAAAATCCTGTTGAATCTTTATCTGTAATTTTCAATCAATAATCTTACTAAAAGGTTTGAAGGTCTGTTTATAAGAATTAGGTTTATTTAAAATTCCTAGTTTGTAATAGGTACATACTAAATATTGTAACTACTATGTTTAACATCTCAGCTTATTTATTACACATTGATGTAATGATTTTGCTTTTATAAATTATAATGATATGGCAGATTTACGTTGATTATAATAATAAGCGAAGACTTTCGCCGGCGCGGCGGCGGCGCTTCCACAATGATTTAATAGAAAATTATCGCTTAATTATTGTCCACTCACCTCATAGAATATTATAATATTGTATAATATAGTAACAATTAAAATTAGAATGCTCAAATAAGTCTGAGAAGGTGGTTTAATTATTTGGATAATCATTTTGTCACAGATAACTCACCCACTCCGCTTCAAAAATATGTTAATCAAAAAGCAGAGCCTCCTGTTTTTTAGATAGTATTATGGAATAAAATTTAAGATCCTTTATATCCTTGAATGTTAGGAAAACCGTGGGAAGAACCTTGTATCAAAAGCACTGATTAATTGAAATGAGTAATTTATATAGAGTAAGGTTTTAGTGTTTTTATTAAATGATTTCGGAACTTACAAAGTATCCATCGTTCTACAGCTACTCTAATGCCACATCCACAAAACCATTTAATTTATCAATGAAGAGAGATACTAATAAAACAGAAGCCACATCGCATTAATAGGTTTATATCGCGTGCTGTTCTGATAGCGCATTATGTTCCGATTTCACTTTCGTAGTTACGCAACTGTTTCCTAGTCGCAGAGTCATGTTTGGCAAGGCGACGACGGGCGACGCGACACTGGCAAAATGCGGAAAAGCATTGCATTCCCTTGTGTTTGCCACAAATATTTGTTTATTGGCGGTCAATGACATAATACAATTTAACTTACATGAGTTGCAGATGTTACTGTTTACATCATATTTTGACCGACTTGAAAGGTTCATTATTCAAAATGTAGGTGTTTCTGTTGCCGAGTATTTGTTCTTAGTCTTTTGAATGATTCCCAATTAAATTAAGTCAAAATTGGTTCATCTGTTATTAAATTACCGATGCGTTCTGGCAAATAAGTAACCTCGACATCCAGTTTTCTGTTGGGTTTTCCGTGCCTACTTTGACCTATCCACACCACAGTAAAAAAGGCTAAGGAAAACTAGAGGAAAACATCTCATGCCTACACTTCGGAAACGTAAAATATCATGGAAGATAGAACCATAAAACGTGCTTGGTAAAACCGTGGTAAATATCCTCAAAGTTCCGCATTTTCATCACATTACAACATGGTCAAAATATCTTGTACCATTGTTGATACATCTTGTTACATTAACAAAGAATCTAAAAACGTTGGCTGAGCATCCATTCATTGTTAGACCTAGTTTCAATGGCCAAATTCTTTCACGAAAACTTTGACGTCGTAATTCTACTCTAGGTACATAATTTTGAGATTGTTTATATTTATCTCACTTTAATATTAATTAAGAATTTGGAGTGTGGATCATCTGGCGACGTTACTCACGCGCAGGAACACAACATAACGTTATTTGGCTGCGGTATTCGAGGTGGTGGTACTTCCCCAATCAAGCGGTTCCTTGATCGAATAAACTACGCTCTTAATAATTCTTACAGTCAGTTTCCAAAGCGCAAACAGCTGCATATTTCTATGTAATCGACGTACCTAATCACGATTATATATCGAATCACATTTATCTCCGCCTGGTCACTACTTCGTTTGAAGTACGT
This sequence comes from Achlya flavicornis, assembly GCA_947623365.1. Taxonomy (NCBI): domain Eukaryota; kingdom Metazoa; phylum Arthropoda; class Insecta; order Lepidoptera; family Drepanidae; genus Achlya; species Achlya flavicornis. Next base: position 1,433,530 of record OX392468.1, on the reverse strand, counting down.
AAGTGACCGAGACGTGTACATTAGGCATTCGTGTTATAGATTATAGACTTTATAGAGTAGTTTAAACGTGAGTAAATACCATAGACTTGTAAAAAATGTTATTATACCCTATAATAAAAAATAAAGAGATTGATTACACCTTGCCGTGATTACTCTGCATTGTTAGTTGAAAATACTATAATTGTTACTAATTTGCTTTTATTTTTAACTAAAAAAGTAAAGGTTATTTTGTAAAACATATACGAAAAAACGTATCTTGATGCATTTTTGAAGAATTTCTTTTTACGTTCTTCTGTAGGTATATTTATATCGCAATAAAAACAATCGAACGATAGCTGACGTGAGGTCAAACAAATTGATTGTTCTTGTATAATTTAGAGAAGGTTAACGATTCGCCTCTATGATCTATGGTTGCAATTTGCGCGGGCGCACCTTTGATCGGTGCTTACTTTGCACGTGTGTTTTAGCTTATATTAATATTAACATGTAATGTAGGTAGTTACTAATATGTCATTTGTTTATTTGGGTCATTGAACTTCACTTACAACGCTTAGCAGAACAGCTGGCTTGTGGTTCTACGTAGATATTATCTTGAAATATACTACTTACAATGAAGACTAGGACTGCCTAGAGTTAGCTAAAAATGCGCGTCTAGAATTACTCGCATTCCCTGGTAAAAGTATATACTGTCCGATTTTCTTTGAACCCTCAGCTAACAGCTCTACCTTTACCCTGACACTCCTACCTACATACCCCTCGACCACTCCCGCATACACTCTTCATTTAGTTTTCCTTAATTGTTACTTATTATTCTATTACCCTTCATTTCATCCTAACTAATATTATAAATGCGAAAGTGAGTTTGTTTGTTTATTTGTTTGTTTGTTTGTTACGCCTTCACGCCTCAACTACTGATCGGATCACCATGAAATTTGGCATGCAGATAGCTTATGGTATGGAGAAGGACATATACTTTTTATCCTGGGAACGCGGGTGAAACCGCGGGGGACAGCTAGTTTCTTATAAGTAGGTAATTTAAGTTTAGCTCTATTACATTTTTTAAATACCCAGTGTTCTTTTTATGTGTAATATATAGATATTATTGTTTTATTGATCGATTAAATGCTTAATAAAATTCCCTGGTAAAAGTATATACTGTCCGATTTTCCTTCAACCCTCAGCTAACAGCTCTACCTTTACACAAACCCTGACACTCCTACCTACATACCCGCCATTTTAAGGCGATGATAGCTCAGTGGTAGTGACGTCGGATACCGAGACGAAGGTCCCGGGTTCGAATCCTACAATGAGCTTGAGTTTTCGGTGAAGGAAAACATCGTGAGGAAACCAAAGCACGGTGGTAGGGTACTTTGTAGTACCCGTCTGGCTGGCTACCACCCTCAAGTTGAAAATCTGTCGCCAAGTACCTATCGGTGTGTTCCGTCAGCTGCACTTGAGAGCCAGTTCCTTCTAGGCTTTGTGTGCTTACCACCTTCGACCACATCATCACTTACCATAGTGAGATTATGGTCAAACACATGCCTATAAACAGTAAAAAAAAAAAAAAAAAATACCCCTCGACCACTCCCGTATGCACTCTTCATTTAGTTTTCCTTAATTGTTACTTATTATTCTATTACCCTTCATTTCTTATAGGTAATTTAAATTTAGCTCTATAACATTTTATTGAATACCTATTTTTTTTTATGTGTAATAAATAGATATTATTGTTTTATTGATCGATTAAAATATGAAAAAAAATAATTTCAATAATACTCTTCATCACTCATGTCCTTCGAAATCATTAACTAAACCTAATAAATATGTTCCGGTCGGAAATAATTGTTTCCGAGTTTCTGACCGTTTCACTTCCAATCGGATGTTATCGACGGATCTTCCGTTTCTTGGCATTCATACATACTATGTTTTAGATCAATTAATTTTGTCTGTAATCTTCTATCATGGTCATTTTGGAGAAATCATGTCCCTAATTCTGTACCTAATTCCGTCTGCAATCAAAATTGGATCAAATTTTTTTTTTTTTTTTTATACGTCTAAGTCGGTAAACATGCATACGGCCCGCCTGATGGTAAGCGGTTACCGTAGCCATATGGACGCTTGCTACACAAGAAGCATCGCTCACGCGTTACCGACCTTACTCATGCGCAGGAACACAACTTTACACAACATAAAGTTATTTGGCTGCGGTATTCTGTAAGGCGGAGGTACTTCCCCAGTCGAGCTGCTCTTTGAGCGAATAAACGCTATGCTCTACCTCTCTTAAAGTAATCCAAAAAGGATAAAATATTAAGCGCGTATTACTCTGAAACAGCAATGCAAAAAGCAGTTTTTCCATTTGAAATTTAAATCACATGCGATAAATGTTTTTATTCTAAAGCCGATATGCTATTTAATCAAAAGGAAAATGTTTGTTGCAAGATATTACAAAATTTGCCATAAACGAGTGAATGCATCGGAAAACTCGTTCCCATCGCAACTGCGCCGTTTTCACCGCAGCGCGGCCTGCGCGTGCGCACGCCCTCAATATGAGATGGAATAAGTATTATACAATTGCGTACTGTGACCTCAGAAATTACGGAAGAGTAAATACAAACAGTAGTAAGTGTTGAAAAAGCTCGTAATTTGCAAAAAAAATCCCTCTTCTTATCTTACTCCGATGAATCGAATTAAATTATGTAAAATTTGTTAAATATTAAAATAAAGCAAATACATACATTACCTACCGTGTTTTTTCTTTAGCAAGGCCTTAAAATTAGTAATACAGTTCTTATACTTAGTACTTTGACTGTTTGGCGATCCGCGCGGGCGATGAAAACAATAGAAATCAATTGTTTTTTTTAACCGCAAGTCAAAGTTTTTAATCACTGTCAAAGTATTATTATTCTGAATTAAAATAGCAGCATTGGTATAACTAACCAGACGTTGGTCCAGACTAAATACTTATACAAGTATTTAGTACGTTAGTCAAGATTATGAGACACGATGACACCATTGAAGATCCAGTTCTCTCAGCAAATGCAACCTTCCGAACCGGTATTAGAGTATTAGAGTCAGACTTTTCATAAGTGCCTGTCCTTTTGAAATTTGAACCTGTCCAAAGCTATCCATCTAGTCAAGTGCCTATTGATCGCGCGCTCATTGACCAATTCATACAGCACATGTTTCAAATTGAACGCAATTGTCCATTAAATTCACACATGATCGCGAATGGACAAGATTTATTACATTTCGTAAGGCTTGTTGAGGCATTGATGTCTTGTTTCAGGTTAATCATAGAGGTTAGATTGCATTGGCGACCTTGAGCTATTTGTGTTTTATAGTGATAATAACTGTGTTGACACTTCACGTGTTAGAGTACTTAATGTAGGCGTTTTTTTTTTATTAAGTACCTAGGCTGTGTTTGACTACAATCATACCATGGTAAGTGAATGTAGCCGAAGGTGGTAAACACATAAAGCCTAGAATGAAACTGGCTCTCAAGTGCTGCTGTAGTGTACAAGTGTAGGTGCTTGGCTACAGATTTTCAACTTGACGGTGGAAGCCAGTCTGGTAATACTATAAGGTACCCGTGCTATGATGTCCTCACGTTGTTTTAATTCACCGAAAGCTCAAGCTCATTGTAGGATTCGAACCTGGGACCTTTATTTGTGACAATTGGGACAACCGTAAGCTTTCGATGTTGGTGACATTAAGGTATTATTATTATAGAGAAGCTACCATAAGCAAAGGTTGTATCCTATTTTTTTAGAGTCAAGTGAGTTCTCTTTAGCACTGAAACAATAATTAGTCGTCTAAGCAGACAGTCGAAACACTTAGCGCTATCAGAACCCTTTAAGGAGTATTTTTCTCGCAAACACCGTGATTTTCACGCCGTTTACGCGTTTCGTTCATCATTCTACAACAACAAGTGTGCCCGGATGACCTCACTTGAAAGGAAAATAGTTGTGATGTGTAGCGTCTTCTCTATACGTACTAATAATAGCTCAATGGTTGGTGATAGGGTTTGACTGGCTTTCACCCTCAGTCCATACCTCAGCATCTTACGTTGTATTCCCAGCAGTCGCACATGAGTCAGTTACCTCCTAGACTAACAAATGTCATCAATACACTGGCAATCTTTCTGGAACGGCTAACTTCCATAGGGACCGTAATCCTTTCCTAGTTGACCATCTGCATGACCTTCTGTCATAAGTCTTTGTCAGTATGATCAAGCATCTTATTAGTCACTGAGATCTAGACATAAATCTTAGGTAATCTCTAATGCATTTCCTGGTAATTAACTGGTTAATATCTTATTAATTCACTAAGAGAAAGTACAACATAACGGAGCATCCGAAATATAATAAGCACCCATTATAATCCGGATGAGACATAATGTGCATTACGTCTGTTTTAATAATCGACACGCTACACCGATGCGCACGCGCGGGACTGTTACATACTGTTAATTAATACTTAGGTGTAGATCTTACTGATTATCTCAGTCTTAGTACCTACTTGAGAAACGATTACGGGTTTTGTTGATGTAATGGTGTGAACTTCATCATCAGCCTATAATGGCCCGCTGTTGAGCACAGGCCTCCTTTCATACATGAGGGTGAAAGGGAATGAACAAACACTCCACCACGCGTGCCCACTGCGTATTGGTGGAGGTTGGCTAGTGGTCAACCTACTGTTGGAGTTTTCAAGCCGCCCCGAGGAGGCCAATTAGCGTGATAACCGGGACCAACGGCTTTAGGTACGTGCCTTCCGAAACAGGGAAAATGCATGAGTTGAAATACCACTAGGCGGTCACCCATCCAGGTAACAGCCTCACTGGTGGTAGCTTGACTTTGCCGATCGACTAAGAACGGCTAATCTTGCTACAACACGAGCGCTTCTGTTGTCGTTGTGAACTTATAAACTTATGAGTGTGTTCAGGCGCACTTGAGAGGCAGTTCCCTTTTAGCTTTACATGCTTACCACATTTGTCTACGGTCATCACTACCATGGTAAAATTGTGGTCAACACTTTAAAAGGTCAAAGCATCGGGGGTCAAAGTTCCATCGTATAATTGCATATTTAGCAATAAAATAGCAATGAAATGTTTCTTTATGGCTGAACTTTATTTACAAGATATAAACAGATATACCTATATACTAACCGCCCCGCGGTTTCCTCGCTTAGAGGTGGAATTTCAAAAATCCTTTCTTAGGCTACAAAAGAAATAAATATATACCGTTTTTGAGTCAAAAGAGACTTTAGGGGTCGAGCGGGATAGTCGATTATCCAGAAACCCAAAAAAAACACGATAATAAATTTTCTGTCTTTGGACAGAATACTATTAATAAGACATAATAGTATTAATACCGAGTTTCAAGTTAATCGAACAGCGCGCTATCTTCCATACAAACTTGAACACTAAACTAAACCCCCTTTGAGGGGTAGTTATGAAAAAGATAACATAATATTCGTATAGATATAACAATAACTTTCTATCTCTACCCGGGCGAAGCCGGGCAGCTAAATAGTATCCAATAAATGCTGTAAACAACAACAATAATAATGTTTACGACATTTCTAGACGAAGCCGCGAAACTTATGCAATTCGCTTGTGAAAATGAAAACTCCGACAGTGGAGCAAATTAGAGCAACATTGTTGACATTTCTTATAATCAGCTGTGGATACAATAGCTTGGTATACAATATAGAAGTAGTATTGTAGCCATTTGGATTGTATACACCTATAAAATAATATACACCAATATATCTGTATATAATGTTTAATGTAGCTATATCAAATGTCTGGCTCGATCAGTTCTGCATCAAAAATGTTTTAACACAATTTCGAATGGATAATAAGCCATTACTTTTATCTGTTTATTTTATTTTTACTATAGACATTTAAAGAGTTTTTTATTTTCATGGTCATCTCTGCGGTTAATCACACAATCACAGCAACTAATAAAAAATCCAAAAAACAAAACCTATCTATAACTCTCAACCGCCCACGCCCTACTGAGCGCATTACAAACATTTCATAACATAGAATTAAATATGTTAATGACCAATTGTTTAAAATGCACCTTACGGCACTCATTAAGAGGAGATAATCATGTGTAATGATATGCAAACAACATACAAACAGACAATAGTGTGACATGCTCGGATTACTAAGTGCCCGTATACATGTGACGACAGAAACGCTACGGATATGTGACAATACTTGAGTATAATTTTACAATAATTTGTGAATTTAGATTAAAAAAATATATGTATAGAGATATCATGATAAGGTAAAAAGAAACTATTATTACATACATAAATATTAGTTTTAAAAATTAAATGTGCCTGCATATTTGTTTTTTACTGAACTCGACATTTAAAAAAGCATTCTATCAAAGAGAGACAAACATAGTGACACAAAGAGAGACATCCTATTGTCTAATATTGAAAGAAAAAAAAAAAAAAATTTGCCACACACCTTAAAATTAACATCATAATATGAAAACGTATAAAAAACGGGAATTTCTGTGCAGACAAATTGGCCACCAGCCCAGCATAATGCTGTGTACAGTCAGCACACAGAGCTGATTTTCAGCCGGCGCAATTTACTCATTACTTTATTGCTTAACTTCCAGAGTCTAAATCAAGAAGTGTGATCAATGTAAATCTCATGATAAAAGATAAAAGAAACTGCTAACGACGTATAAAATAACAAAGATGGCAATAGTTCTTTCTACTTTGATTTGACTTTGCTAACGCTTTCAAACTTTTTTATGTATATAAGTGTTTAACTCCCATATTAAATATTAAAATAATTCTAAGTATAATAGGAACGTGATATTTACACTAAACAAACATTTGTAGAATTATCGTCGCTAATGAATCGTATACGCGACAAATGAGCCGCGTGTCGGCGCGTGTGAACGTGGCGTTATGTCGCTCGAGCGTATGCAGAGTTGAACTTGTTAGTTGTTACGAGTTACGAGTGTTGTGTTTACGCAATGTCTGAGCGCTTTCCTCATTGAGGTTCCGTGCATAGTAACTTAAGAGTAACTATGAGTAATTTGTAAACATTCGAGGAGGCATGTGAAGTTTTTCTGGATGTGTTTAATTAAAATTATTATAGACTAGTTTCGCCCCGCATACCCGGGTAAAAAAGTACCTTTAGTATTAATCTAGAACATATTCTATCTGTGTGCCAAATTTCATCTAAATCCGTTTAGTAGTTTTTGCGTGAAAGAGTAACAAAAATACATCCATACTCAAACTTTCTTTTTTAACATTTATAATATTACTAGCTGTCGCCCGCGGTTTCACCAGCGTTCCCGGGATAAAAAGTAGCCTATGTCCTTTTCCATACCGTAGGCTATCTGCATGCCAAATTTCATGTTGATCCGTCGAGTAGTTGAAGCGTGAAGGCGTAACAAACAAACAAACTCACTTTCGCATTTATAATATTAGTTAGGATTAGGATTATTAGGATGTAAATAGATCCTTAAAGTTTGGTATCAGAAACTATGTGTACAACATGATTAAGTATCAAACATACATACGCACAAGACTTCTTAATAAAAGTATTTTAGGTGGTATAAATAGACATTCTTTACACACGGCTTACTGATCCAAAATTAAACGACAATACGACATTAAATGAAACCACGTAAAGTACTCATGTATACGATCAACTTTTAATGCGGGACCAACTTCGAAATCGCAAAAAAAATACTGCTTTTCATACAAAAGGTACGTAAGAGCTGTAATTTTTTTATGCGATTTTGAAGTTTGTCCCATAGTAACAGTTGATCGTATACATGAGTACTTTACGTGGTTTCATTTAATGTCGTATTGTCGTAACCACCCCGTATATACCAGATAACTTGCTAACATTATTATTATTGTAAATAGTCATCGTAGATATTTATGCCCATATACACAGAACAAACAAACATGCACCTGCAAACAAAATGGTATGTTAGGTGGGAATCAAACCCACGACTTATGCTGTGTTAGTCATCTACATCATACATCTACGCCAACCTATACATTCCAATTCGATTTATTTTGTTTACAAGACATTTATTTTGAGTCTGGGTGTAATTATGTATATTAAGTATGTATTTCCTAACAAAAAGTAGTATGTGTATTATATCAGTTATCTGGTTTCCATAGTACAAGCTCTGCTTAGTTTGGGATCAGATGACCGTGTGTGAGGAATGTCGCAGGATATTTATTTATTGATGTTCTATCCTTTTTCAATAATGTTTGTAAGAAAGGGATGTGATGTGACTAAAATTAGTTTAGTGCGATTTAAAATTTAATCGGCACCATTCTTTTTCGTGATATAAATATGTCCTCTAAATTGAATGACACCGTTTATATAAAATCTGGACCAAATCTTTTCATTACGTCCCACACTATGATATACATTAAAATGTTCTTTTTGCTCAAGTAAATTAGTTTTTTCACGTATTTTCTATATTTACAATGTACCTACAACCTTGACTGGAGTCTAGATACTGAACAATGCTGAGACTGGCATTTCACAATTTTCTCGCTAATTTGTTATGCTAAACGACACTGAGGTCCGTTAAATAAATTAAGCAATATTATTACAACACAATTATAGTTAATATTTAAGTATTTAGACTAAAACAAAGTAAGTTGCATTAAAAATCGTTCCCTTAAAAATCTTCAACGAGTGTGATCAAATGTTCATATAAAAGACATCAACGAGTGTTCACAAATTAATTTAACCCCCGCAGATAAAAATGACCCCAAATTCCCGGGATCCCGTATTACCGGGATACAATGAGGCCTATAACACTTGGGGATAATGTAGCTTCCTATTAGTGAAAGAATTTTAAGAATTAGATCGTTAGTTCCGGAGATTACCTCGTACATTCAAACTTACAAACTTTACCTTTAAAGTCTACTAGCTGTTCGTGCCTGGCGTCACCTGGGTGAATTTTATATACCTAGGTATATAGCCTATGTTACTCAGTGATAATTTAGAATTATTTTTTTGAAATTGGGCCAGTAGTTATTGATTTTATTCATTACAAAAATAAAAATAAAATCAAAAATCCAAATCTTATCTCTTGTTGATGTTGATGGCCAGAGGTGTTGAGTATATACTTAGAAGGGAACTATATCGGAAATGCAACTGTTGGAATACATTAGTGGCATAGAGATAGAATTTAATAGAGCGCTGTACTAGAGTATGTGCCGTGAGCACGGGTATGTGCAACGCTGCCTTGAAACTAACTGCGCGTTCATAATTTATACCACTAAGGTGGCAAACAAGCATACGGCCCGCCTGATGGTAAGCAGTTACCGTAGCCTATGGACGCTTGCAATACCAGGGGTATCACTCGCGCGTTGCCGACCCTGAAGAAACCTTTTCACACCCTTTTTGAAGAACCCCATGCTGTACTCCATCGGGAAAACCACGGCGGGGAGCTCATTCCATAGTCCGAGCGTCCGCGGAAGAAAACTCCTTTTAGCCCGCACAGTTCGAAACAGTTCTGGTTTCAATGTGTGAGGATGGATTCCCCGTCGATGGCGAGAGTTGCGATGGTGGAAGGTAGCCTTGAACCGTGAATTTGAACGACTAAATACTTATAATAAATGCCAATTTCTCTTTTTTTATCGACACTTAACGACCTCAACAAATAACAAGGATCTATGAAAGCATTTAGGAAGCTACATTATCCCCGAGTATTATAGGCTACTTTTTAGCGGGTGAAACCGCGGGACACAGCTAATTAATTACAAAAACCTTTTAACAGAAAGACAGCAAGATTTATTCAAAACCAATAAAAAGGAAGAACCCTTTGTGAAGGTACACGACCTTTTGCAAAGACGACCGAAAATACACAGATTGGAATCAGTCCTGCATTAATGTAAGATAAACATCACGCTTAAGGACTTAAGGGACCCGAAAGTGCCCAAACCTGTTCATTGTATAACATAATGGATAAGTTTTTTTTGTAACATTGCAATGAGTTTATTTGCAAATGAAAGCTGACTCAGGAACCGGTGATAACTTCAGTACCTACTTAACTTAAAAAAAAAATATTTTATGTTTTTTTTCTTTTATTCATTCCATTCGTCTGAATACAATAAGAAATTCATATTTATTTTTGGGCTTCTTTTTTACATGAATACGATCGCATATATTTTGGGATAAATAAATATCTACTACATTACTACATTCCCAAAAGAATGTATTTTATGCAAATGCGTTTGACCATCTTACAACTATGAACACAAACGCATTTTGGTTTGTATTTTTGATGCCTAGTGATAAAATAATGTAAATATCTGGTAAATATACAGAAGTAAATCTCATCTTACAATGAATGGCTATTTTCCTGAAAATTTCTATTAAGTCCGATATCAAAAAATATTAAACACGTATTTGTTATTTTGTCAATTAAACAAAAAAAAATACGAAGGTATCGTGTTCACTTTTTACAACAAAGTGAACTTCACACTTTGTTGTAAAAAGTGTGCCGCACCGTAAATAGTTATTTTTTTTTTACCCTGGAAACGTCCCTATTAATCGCTAACAAAATAATCGTTTGGATGTTTGTGACTCAACCAGCAACCACGCATAAACGGCCGAATAAATTTCGATGACAATCCCTATCCCAGGAAAATGTTCACTCCCTCGGGTACGCCAATAAAACCAAGGGGCGGATGCAAGTGCATTTATTGACCAAACTCTGACCATGGTCAGTGATATTGTGGCCGGAGGTAATTTAGATCAGATTACGCATCTATAAGCCGTCCATTACGTCGAGGCGATCTTACTTACCAATGCTGTAACCGTATAATCGTTAATTAGTTATGCTAATTGAGTAACTTAGTCTAATAAATGATAATATTATAGCGTCATAAATAATTGGATTAGGCGCTGTTGGGAAACGTAATATTGAATTGTAACTTAATTTAATAGCAAATATCAATCTACAGTGGCAAAGTAAAGGATAGATTGAATATTGCTTTTCGGTGTTAGTCTGTGACAGATTTGATTAAGAAAGATACATAACTCTTACTTAAATGTATACAAAGTGTAGCGTAATTAGTGGTCCAACGTTAAAGTGTCGATATACCGTATATTTAGCTATCACATACCACAATTTGGTCCACTTCTTACCACTGCACTGGTTTCACAATTACTATTATTAGTTGTAATGTCATTTGTTTAAATTACAGCCAAATAAGTAACTCAAGGTATCGATATTTTTAAATACTAGAATAATAATAATAATTCTAAGACGGGTGTAAAGTATCGACCCCTTAACAACACCCTGTATGTAAGAATAAAAAGAAACAAAAATTATCGTGATTGTGTCAAAAGGTGGGTATCACTTATGGTTTGGATGAAGAGGGCTGGTTCAATACGGTAGTCAATAAGTTATAAAACGTGTTTATTCTTGAATAAGCCCCTAAAAATATGAGCGACAGCTCATTCGATTCGGGATGACGTCTAGAAAAGTGTATCTCGAGGAGTTATTAGCACATAAAAAATTGCAATTGTTATTAACAAATTAAGATGAAAAAAGATAATATTTAACTGAAAAACTATTCATATTTAAGAGTTGAAAAAAGTTTCTTAGAGAGGGGGATAACTATGAAAAAGTTATAACTCCCGGAACTGGGCTTTAATGATACTGTGGTGGATTGGATACTTTTTAAAATCTATAGGTTAACCAACCTATAGATTTTAAAATTTCGAGTTGCTGAAAAGTTACTATTGATATCGCGAAAAATCAAACATTTCTCACAAAAGATCAATGTTGCACGATCAAAATGTAGATACGAAAAGAAAATATAATATTTGGTGACACTAGGGCCGTGATATTCAGTCCTGAATCCTGATTAAATAAGGCGTTGGTAAGATACTTGTGAACTTACCATCGCAGAAGTCTTTGCCTAACTCTTCGAGATACTCGGCGAGAAAATTTTATATTTTAAGGATTCAAAGCAATCAATTCAATTACTGCATGTCATGTCTCACCAAGTATAGTGGTTTTATAGTAATTGCCACTAGTGTGGTCAACACATAACCACATATTTATGAAATATTTACTTAACTTTAGCTCGTGTGAAAGTTGATTGCTCATGTCCGTTACATAGATATTACATTTGTGGTGACAGACAAATAAATCTATTTGATTTATGCCCTACGTTAGAAACTATGCTTAAATTGTATATCATCACCACATTTACCCCGAGGGGACAAACATCCATCTCGTAAATTAATGTTACACAACAGCTTTATTAATTAATAAAGTAATAACAGTAGTTTTATTGCTTTATTAATATAGCTTAAAATGATATTATATAAAAAAAATGGAATACTTAATTTTATTGTACCTATTAAAATAATTATTATACTTTTTTATAATATTTAAAATTAATTTTAAAAAATCTTACCTCATTCCCATTTTTTTCACACACAGATTAAAAAAGTATCCGTATATTAGCAACACTCAAGTGCACGTCAAAAAAGCGCGCGAAACGACAGGGACGTCGACAATGGCCGAGCGAGACGAGACTGATCCACGCGGTGCTTTCTCCACGCTATATAACATGGTGCCAGCACCACCGCGCTGCACGGGCCACCGGGGGGCCGAAGAAATGAAACTGTTTGCCAATGGTACGCGAACCGAACCGAACTATCGCAAACCGACACTTTAATCCAAACAGATGATACAGTTAACTTACCATTTGTTTCGGAAGCTTCACGCGATGATTCGGATAAAATCGATTTCTTCGCTAAAAACGAAAGTGTATATTAAAAACATTCGAAATTTTTCAATCAAATCTAGTCTCAGTTTGCAATAAGTTACCAAAATCTATAGCGGAAAGTAAGTCATTGTCAGAAAGTTAAAAGATAAAAATTAACATTTTATTGCATCTTGCAGCAATTCCTTTCAATTTATCGATCGATAAAAATGATTTGTCATTTCAAAATGTTTGGTATCAGAAAAAAATTAAGTTACGTATAAAAATGTGCGTTCAAAGAACTTTGTTTAGGAATTGACGTAATTTTTACCTGAAAACCGGAATCTTTTCTCAAACGAGTGGGTGGATTATCTCTTTTGGACATTGGTCTTGTTCTTTTTTTCTCATATTTCAGAAATTATTTTGGTACCTAAAGTGGTCGCGCGTCGCGTGAAGCGTAATATGACTGCTATAACGATTTAACGTCTACTGTCATCGTTAGTTAAATAATAAACAGGTAATTCAACTTAAAAATAACAAAAAGAGAATTCAAGTCGGTTCGGTCGGTGTACCTAACACGGTTTTTTATTCCAAGGTTGTAAAATTATATGAAATGCCTCAAGTTAGCCGCCAAGAATCAACTGTAATCATCATCATATCAGCCCATGGATTTCCACTGCTGAACATAGGCCCCCCCATTGATTTCCACTTCGAACGGTTCTGGGCCGCTTGCATCCAGCGGTGCCCAGCGACTCTGACCAATGGTAATCGTAACGAACACCATCAATGAATTTCATCCAATCAGGGCCCAAGAATGGTCTTCGTCGCGTCATACCGCGTGCGCGTCATTGCTTGGATGAAATAATTAATGGTGTTCGTTACGATTACCACCAAAGTTACGCGGTAAAGCCCCAGGTCGTCGGTCCATCTGGTGGGAGGGCTTCCCGCTCGGTGCTTTCCAGTACGTGGTCGCCACTCGAGAACCTTTCTTCCCCAGCGGTTATCGGCTCTTCAAGCGATGTAGCCTGCCCATTGCCACTTCAGCTTACTAACTCTACGACCTCCTTCGTTTTCGTTCTCCTACGAATGTATTCATGCCCCTGTCACCTGTAATGTCTTTTTATTACAAACAAGCATATGGGAAAACAAAAACATCACTGGGAAAACAACTGCGCGGTGGATGGCGCTGTCACAGAGGATTGTATTATAGTAATCTGTGGCGCAGCGCGGAAATCATTCCACAACCTGAGCGTCCTCGGTAGGAAAGGAGGTTCCTTTGAAACCGCAAAATACCAGACCATTTTGGTAATTTCAACTTCTTTGAATTTTTGAACAAATCCTGGTATGATTTCGAGAATAACTCTAATTTATTTTGGGGTAATAATAATAACCATTTGTCGAAATAACTACAGTTTTGGATACCACTTCCCACATCTGTGTTTCCTGACACCTATTTGACATTCTCAGGTCTCTGAAATATCTATCGATGACCAAACTAGGACCCGTTTTATGTAAAAAGAGAATTGAGTCGATTCGCGAAAAATTCAGTGTGTTGTAAGAACTATCACAATTAATTTACCCTAGCACGATTAAGTAAGTGGGTAAGTATAGCTGTTTATCTTGATTAATGCTGCGACCGGCTTACATGTTGCGTAGGGTGTAACCTACACAGCTTGATCGTGGGCTTACATGGTTAGTCGGACTTGTTGATTGATACCATAAACTACGAAGTAACTTGTTTTTATAAAAATTGATACCGAAAAGAATACGTCGCAGATCCATATATTTTTGTGTGTGTGTGTGTGTGTTACTGTTTGTGTAACTATATTTTCAGAGCATATAGAATAGCAAATATGCTATTTTACAGCCCAGGATTGAACTCCATCATCAACAGGGAAGTTAATACCCACGTAAGGGTGTAAAAAGTTTATAACCGCAGATGTTTTTGGTAAACACATCTGCGGTTAAAAAATTCTCGTCCAATAAAAAAATAAAGTCGGCCAAGTGCGAGTCTGATATATTCATGAGAATTCGTTCAATGTTCATGTAGACTCCATTCTTAAATTATCCTTATCGTATAATAAAAAGTAGCGTCTCTGTCTGTCTATAAATATATATGTCTATATGTCTAAAATAAAGTCGGCCAAGTGCGGGTCTGATATATTCATGAGAATTCGTTCAATGTTCATGTAGACTCCATTCTTAAATTATCCTTATCGTATAATAAAAAGTAGCGTCTCTGTCTGTCTATAAATATATATGTCTATATGTCTAAAATAAAGTCGGCCAAGTGCGGGTCTGATATATTCATGAGAATTCGTTCAATGTTCATGTAGACTCCATTCTTAAATTATCCTTATCGTATAATAAAAAGTAGCGTCTCTGTCTGTCTATCAGTGTGACTATATCTTAAAAACCATAACACAGATATTGATGCGGATCATAGCGCTTAGAAGAAGCTGAAGTAGTGAACGTTTCAAGTCAAGAGACAAGAATAACCATGCGGGTAGAGCCACGACCATAAGCTTGATATAATGCGCAGGATATGTATGACGTCATGCCACAAACAATTGATTGAGCCTGCCTACTCAGTGTCCTTCACGGCTATTCCGAAAGTGCGAAGCGAACAGACTAAATTCATTAGTCATTATGTGATATCAACTTTCAGTGCGAGATGTAGTGTTGTGAAAGCACTTGGACTACTCGTTAATAAAAACCCAGGGCGTTTAGAAAAGAGATCCGGTATTCCGGTACAATAGTCTTATTATTGTAGTCTTTTTATTTTTAAGCCTTTAAAATGTGTATAGTATTGAAATGACTCGCGAGACTGGGAATCTACAGGTCGTATGTCTCAACCGACTCTCGTGAAATTTTGTTAGCAGGTTCGATAATTATATTTTTTTTTGTTGTCTATTTAGTTTTTGGATTTTTTTCATGGCTCCGCATGAGTGTTGCAATAAGAATTTTGTTTAGGGCTATGCAAAGATCGCGAGGTCTACAGCTCGCAGAGCCACTATTAGTTTTATATACTACTACGGTAGCAAACAATCATACGGCCCGCCTGGTGGTAAGCGGTTACCGCAGCCTATGGACGCTTGCAACACCAGGCGTCGCTATCGCTCACGCGTTGCCGACCCTGAAAAAATCTCTTCACACCTTAAATAACCCCATGCTGTACCAAATGTTATATAACTGGTGTTGCAAGCGTCTATAGGCTACGTTAACCACTGACCACGAGGCATGCGGTATGCTTGTTCGCGTCTGGCGTCGTGTGACGACGGGTCGCTCACTTCCCTCCAATATGGCGAGGAGGGCGATGGCTGCCACACGCGTCATACTTGTGAACAGGTGCTGCTTGTGGGGGCTGGTCTGCTTAAGTTTGCTATTTGTTTACTTATTAAATATTTATTCAGTCTTCTTTGTAATTTTGCCGCAGCGCCGGGGCACGCAATTGTTTTCAGTGCGATTAGAATGTAAATATTATGTAATGAATCTAAGCTTGTTTTGAAAAGAGTAATTGCTGAGTTTATTGCCGGCTCTTCTCAGCAAATGTAACCTTCCGAACCGGTATTAGAGTATTAGAGTCAGACTTTTCATAAGTGCCTGCGAAGGTCTATTTGAATAAATGATTTTTGAATTTGAATTTTGAATTTGAATTTGCTATATTAGTGGTATCCAAAAAAATAGATTACTTGGTGATAAATTTTCTGCATACATTGGTTTCCTCACAGCAGCTCAATCTCATTGTTCGAGCCCGCGGTACACGAAAGCTATAGATCAATTTCAAGGTGACACAATCAAGACATATCCACAGATACAAATACGATTGCTAGAATGCCAGCTAGGTATAATTGGAACTGTTAACACTATCTATACATATAATAAAACTGTAGAAAAGTCGTGTCTGTACATTGAATATATTTACCAAAAACTGATTGGGGGTGATGTGGAATGACTAACACAATACATAAATACCATTTAAAAAAAAATTGTCTGTCTGTCTGTCTTTCTGTCTGTCTGTTTGTCTGTTTGAACAGGATAATCTTCGAATCCACTGAACGGATTTGCATGGGGTTTCCACAGGGTGATTGAGCGTGGCTTGGCGCTTCAACTAGGCTTTGTTTCATCAAAATCGGCTCACGGGAAAAAAAGATATCTCAATTTATTTATTTACAGGCCGTCTCACGGCTATGAGACACAGAGAGAACTACTAGATGGCGTTGTCTTTTTCCTGAATCGCGCTATGGTTTCGTTCTCACAATTTTATGACAGGTTCCATGATTTTAACATAATTTTTTCGGTTGATGAGAGCCATCAGCGCTCTCCCGTTTGACCTTGTAGTTTAGTTCACTACAAAAAAAAGCTTGAATGTACCTTTTAATACTAATAAAATAAGTACAGCTGCATTGACGAACTTATGAAAAAGGCTTACCTAAGTAAGAATCGAACCTGCGTAACTTCACGATGTGTTCTCATTTAAAGTTCTTTGCCTACTTATGGGCAGAGCTATGCCTCTGGGTCGAGTAACTATTCCCACTGTACCACCCTCGCGGGAACTCTCCCGTGATAAAAGGTATCCTATTTTAAACCGACTCAAAAAAGAAGGAGGAAACTCTAAGTTGGACGCGTATGTTCTATTTTCACGTATGTTCATCGATTTCTCAAAAACGACCATGAACAATTCAGATATAATGAAATTGCTTGACAGACTAAGTGGGAAATAGAAAACAAACACAACACAAATAAAAATAAAAAAGAGACCAGCAGTTCACAAAGAGAATATAGCTGATCTAATTTTCTGCCAGTTGGTAGTGTGCCCAAACTTCGCAGGCGGCGGGTGATGCCATTATGTATGGTGATGCTAATCTTCTAGCTGGAGTATTCGTCAGCCCTTTGGCTACAGGAACCGTCAATCAGACGCCTCGATATGTCGCGAAAAATACAATGAGCTCTAGGACATTAATGTCACATGGACCTCTTATCATCGTTACGCTTCAAGCCACTCGATATACGAATAGCTAACACGAGAGCTCTGGCAAGAGCCCTATGAATGATGTCATTAAAGTCGGAGTGGAGCGGAATCCTGCCTGTGCTTTTTACGCACGATAGTGAGTAGCCAGCCTGATCGACAAAAGTACCATAATGGTAGCCATATAGGCATATATAGGGCATATAAATAGTTACACTTACGACGAAGACAGGACAAATAAAAAACTTGCTGTTCGTCTGATGGCAAGCAGTTAACGTAGCCTACAGACGCTTGCAACACCAGGGATATCAGTCACGCTTTACCGAATCTCTCTACACACCCTTCTTGAAAAAGTGTTTGAAGGTTGAGAGGAGTCGCTGTGCCGGCAGTGGTAGGTATTATTTGATGCCTACCACATACTGGTCTCCTACACCCAGCTCTGGCGACCTTACTCAACGCAGGAACACAACTGCGATGTAAGGGGGAGGAACCTCCCTGCTCGAGCTGCTCCAAATTGATAACGAGAGAACCTGCTTGCAGCCAGAGTCCAATTTCTCTTTCAAGTGGTTACGTTTCGGGAAATCCTTTCTTAACGTGTCTATACCTACTCTATGAGGCATCTACTTTGCCACTAATTTTAAGTATAGTGCTTGGGATATCGTTATTAGTGACTGGTATTTCGTTTTTATTTGGGTTCCGAACTAAAAAGCTAATAAAGGAACCCTTATGGTGTCAGTTAGTCTGTCTGTTCGACTGCTACAGCGGGAGGTATATTTCAACAACCAGTAATGCTGTTGATTTAAAATTTGCAATAGTTATAAATATTGCTTACCCAACCTTATTGCAAATATATATTTTTTACTTTTACGCTTGTAAAGGTGAACAGAGTGGGCCCTGCAATTTCAAAGCAGGGCTACAATTTAAGTGAGATATCTTGTGAAAGGGCTTTATTTGTACATTTTAAAACATGTTTCTATTATTTTTTAAGACTTTTTGACTGTTGATGAATAATTCCAATCTCCGAGGTACGCAATGCGAAAAATCTGGAAAAGGTATAGGAAAAATAGAACAATGTTTAATTATGCGGTCCGGTTTTAAACAACAGTGATGGCCCAATCCAATAAATATACGTCCAAGGAAGGTCAGAGCCGGCTTTATATAAAAGATTAAAATTACTCATTTAAAAAGCAAAGTCCTGGCTGATTGATGATTGATGGATGGGAGCACGTGGTCCTCCACCAGCTGTCGCCGCGCCGCGCTCCCATCATCGCATTGGCCACCGAGTTCACAAGAACAATTAGGAATCTTCACGAAATTAATATCTTAGCGTTTATTACGCGAACAAATCTTATAGTCTACGCGAGCGAAGCCGCGGGCAAAAAGCTAGTGAGACATATTCTCGCATGTATTTAAAATACGAAATATTTTCAAGTGGTGTATTTAAAATTCAAAATTCTGTATTTTATTTTTTATTTTTTATACCACTAAGGTGGCTAACAAGCATACGGCCCGCCTGATGGTAAGCAGTTACCGTAGCCTATAGACACTTGCAACACCAGGTGAGTCACTCGCGCGTTGCCGACCCTGCAGAAATCTCTTCACACCGTTTTTGAAGAACCCCATGCTGTACTCCATTGGGAAAGCCACGGCAGGGAGCTCACCATTTTTTTATTTTCTAATACAAATTAACTTTCAGAGCTTTTGATTGCAATAAATTGTCGTATGTAGGCTTGCAAGTATCATATTGCTTATGTAGATTTGGAATACGCCACAATTACTGGGTAGAAAACTTTACAAGCGTACAATTTTACAAAAAATACAACTTTTTATATCTAAAATTGTGAATTTGTGTCAAATTGCAGCTCAGCTCATTTTTCAGTATCAATAATAATCTGTAAATGTAACTATTTATGATAAAATGTATTTCAAAGCAATACATATTTGAAATATCTATTAATTACAAAATACCTCAGCTTCAGGAAATTTAAATAACAATTACAATTTTCATTTTTAGGTAGTAGAAGTAATTGTATTACAAATACTAAATACGTACCAATTTGAAATACAAAACTTATTTCCTGGAGACAGATTGCGCTACTTGGAATGCCTGCTCTATGTCTTGCCCAAAATTTTTCACACATTCGTTTTACTATTAATGGTGTACACAGATTTTTAAATAGTTCTGCTCTTAGGTATGTGTAGAGACAATTGTCTTACAAGTTGCGCGATCTAACTAGACACATAGGAGCACAGGCATTAGCATAACGCGTAGCAATTTGTGCCGAAACATGTAGCGACACAATTGCGAAACCGTCTGCTAAATCTATACAACTGATTTACCATGGAGGCTTTAGAGATGTCCGAATGCTGAGGGATTTTCTATAGGTTGATATAAAAATAATAGTACGTACAATTATAATTGACGGGCCACTAAGACTCCACCTATCGCGCCGCAGGTCGTGGTTCGATTCCCACACAGGCCATGAATTTATGTGCATGATCATGTCTGTATGTCCTATCTGGGTGTACTTATGTATTTAACCCCCTTACTCATAAATCGTTATTTAACTAATATACTGTATAAAGGGTCACGTAAATAACGTCACTCTATTGCCATTGTCAAATAATTGTGTGAAATTACGTGACCATTTAATCAGTATATTAGTTAAATAGCACTTTATGAGTAAGGGGGTTAGTATGTATTACAAACAAAAAGTAGTATATGTAGTATATCAGTTATCTGGTTTTCATAGTACACACGGCTACAGATCAAGCTATAAATTTCCAGTATAAGCTGATCTCGCATTGTATAGGATTTCAGTACAATGGGAGGTCAGCTTATACTAGAAATGTATAGCTTGATCTGTAGCCGTGTGTACAAGCTCTACTAGTCCAATTCTTACTATTCTAACTAATATTAAACGCGAAAGTTTCCCGCCGGGTCAGTAGTTCTACTGAGTAGTTTGTATGCATGGATGTTTGTTACTCTTTCACGCAAAAACGACTGAACGGTTTTGGATGAAATTTGGCAAACAGGTAGAATATATTCTGGATTAACACATAGGATAATTTTTATCCCGGGAAATAATACGATCCCTCGGGAATGCGGGTGAAACATCGCGGGGCAGCTAGTTCATTATAATTCAACATTTCCACAGAAATATTTAATTTTATCCTATCCGGGAATTTAAGCCCTATTTTGAACTTACAGCTGAGTAGTTCGTTATTAGTTTCTGGATGGAGTTTATAACTTTTTATTGAGTCTTGTTCGTTGATATTCAAACTCCGAATTTTCCCTTTTTTTCCTAGCCCCTAAAAACCGATGCAATGTACGCAAAAGTTATTTCAATTTGAGGTATTGAGCTATATTTCGGCCATCGATTTTGGAATGTAGAATTAGAATATACGCCAATGCTCGCAAGCACTTTATAAACGTTTTTACCAGTGCCTAACCATAATATCTATCGATCACGGTCGCTCCTTGGGATTTTCTTTTATCCAATAGTAGCCAACAGTAAGTAGTAATACCAGTTAGATATAAAAAGTTAAAACAATGGATTCTTCATGCGTTTTTTACGATAATCGTCTTTGAGTCAATGGCGTAGCGAATTTATTATACTATACTAATTGCAATTTTCCGGGCAAAAGTGTGAACTTAGAGAATATGCAGGTAAGTACGAGTTGGTTCTGCACATTAACCTTCTCAGAAGGCTTGCCACAAAGTTTCTCCGTGGTAAGATAGGATAGATTTTTAACAGGGGTGACAGCCAGCCAGCTCGACATATAAACAGCGTAAGTAGTTACTTTACTATCCCTACCACAGCCCCTACAGTTATTTCATCAGGATTAATCAAGAGTTTTCCCAACATGCGATGAAATTATAAAATTGATGTTGTTTTATTTGTTTGTTTTTCCTCTTTATGGCTTGGAGAGGGACATATGCTACTCTTTATCGTGGGAGTGAGTGAAATCGCGAGGTAAAATTAGTAGGTACAATGGAAATAACTCTATTATAATACAGCTGTCTTATCGTAAACCACTCCGATCGCAAACTTTGTTGATTTTTCTGTAAACGTTTTTTTTTTTTTTTTATTAAGTAATAATTTAAATGTCATACTCATTAAAAAAGTCAGGAAACTGGTCTTCAACTACAGAATAAATTATAATACCTACCAAAAAGTATCAGTATTAGGGTGCATTTTTATTAAAGAGAAGCGGAGCAGTGAAAGAGGCGAGTGTTTCCACTGAAGCGGAGCGAACCACAGCAGACAAGAGTGGAGTTGCACAAAGACCTGAGAAATACAGCTGGCACGAGTGTGAGTTACTACATAATTTAAAATCGGTCTATCAGTTTTTTCCAAAAAAAATGTTCCGGCGAGCACCATGACCAACTTCTCTACACTTAACTCTATGCCACATTGATGCTTAATTATAAGTTTTTAAAGTAGGTAATTCCTCTCCGCTACCACTGTTTCCACTGAAGCGGAGCGAAGGCGAGATATGGATTTCTAACAATCTGATTGGTCTATTCCTGCACGTTTCACCGCTTGACTCGGCTTCTCGCTAATATCGATGGAAACCAAGTAGAGTGAATACTCGTTTCAGCCCTTAACATTACCAACCTACTAAAATATTCTTATTAAAGGCAAATTACTTAAAATATATATATTTACCTAGTGATTGAGGTAGCTACTAAGCTGCTAGAATATTTTGTTTCTCATTTTTCATTTGGCCACTGCTTGCCCTGCCCATGACAAAGACGAAGATGGAACACGTTTGCCCAAACAAGCCATTTCGCTCTGGCCATGAAAATCTCTAGATTTTAAGAGTCATGGAACATAAACGCTAGAAACAAGTTCCATCTCTCTGCCGTCTGCATTATAAATAAGGGTGCCCGCGGTGAACTTTCGGGTGGAAATTATGCCAGCGACTTCGTAGTTCGGTATAATGATGGGGTGGTGGAATCAAGTTGAATAATTGCACTCTCCAAAATATATTCAACACAGTGAACAATTTACATATTGTTATTCAATCTGCGACATTAATTGCGAATGAAACGCCTATATCTTTTGAATAGCAAACAAGTGAAAATTCAGATAAAATAGTATTCCTAATGCCGTAAGTAAACACCACAACTTTTTACACATTCCAATAAATTAAAAACTTTGTTTAAATTGCTCCATGCGTTGCGTGAAATAAGCTGAAGGATCGTCTCGCATTGTTTCCAGCCGATAAAGACATGTGCAACAAGGACAGAAGTACAATCGTAAGAACTTTGCGACTTTCGACTTCATATTCGGCTTTGAATAAAGGGCACTGCTATCTGAACTGAAGTTCTCGATACGCTCTTGATGGCTACACATAGCTTCAAAGCCTCGATTGAAACGTGTGGCACTGTCTTCTGATGTTTTCTCCTCTACAACCACTGGCTCCTGGTTTTCCTCCTCCCAAGAAGTCAAAGGTACCAAGTACTCTTCGATAAGGCTGTGTTTTGACGGAGGTTGCGACTGTATAATGAGCGTAGCTAAGTTGACCATTGAGGAGCTGTCGGGTAGGTGAAGACCGTCCCCCGGTATGACATTCCCAACTTTCTCCTTCATATCGCTGCTGGTCAGACATAGCTTCATTCTCAATACAGTGATATCTGAATCACTCGGCCACGATATTACATCAGGCAGTGGTGTCTTCGGACGTTTGGATCTCAATTTCTTAACTTTCTTCTTGTGCCTATTATCAGATTTAGTTTTGACCAGACCCGATTCTAAACTCTTTGCTGTATTAGCTGAAACTGTACTTTCTGCTTCCGATGGTAGATTGAATGCCACTTGACGAACCTTGTAATTTCCCTTTGCTTTTTGTATGTCTATTATATCCTCAATTTTCCTAATATATTCATTTTGGGGGTTCGTATTGAAATCCATAATGAAAAAATATTTTTGCCCATTTATTATTTTATTAATTTTTTATTAATATTATGATCCAATCAGGATGGCTTTTATCGACAAGAACTTGGACATTGTTGTCAAATTGTCGTATTTTTGAAAACATGCCATCAACTGTCACTTTTAAAATTTCAAGATATATTAAAAGAAAAGCAAATTACTCTGCGTCCACCGGAACGTCTGTAACTAAAAGTATCAATACACATGCAATACACGATAAAAAGCTGATATATTACTGGCGTAAGCACCAGGCCAACAGCGCGACGAAATGGCACCAACGCGCTAGCCCTAGAACGTCACTTTAGGGCCAACTCGACTCAGTCGTCTGCGGTCTGCGGAATAGTTCGTTCGTTTATTGTTATTTTTTTCTTGTATGTATGCAATATACGCACATACATCGTACGCACATACAAAGTACATCGTACGCCTGTGCATTGCACGAAGTGCTGCTTCGTAGGACGATCGAAACAAATGGCGGACAGAATTACCCAACTGATAAGGCGCGTCGTGAATCTTAGTTCGCACAGAAAATAATGTATGGCCCGAAGATTAACGAAGGAATGCTTAAAACTTACAATCGACCTTAGATCACTCATATAAGGTTCATAATACACTGCAGCTGTTAGTTCCGTCTCACTCGCTAATCACGCCCTCCGCACACATGGTGGCAGCTGCCGAAATCCCGCACTTTGAAATTGTATCTTCTGCGCAGGTACATCGGTAAGCCATATCATTTGGGTACTACTGTACTGTTTACTTGTATGAAGAAGTTTTTTCGCAAAATGTTCCGGTGGGCCTATCCTTAGTTTTGAAATCATTGCATCCGCCATGTAAAAGCCATTTAATGCGATGATAGCTCAGTGGTGGTGACTTCGGATACCGAAACGAAGATCCCGGGTTCGAATCCTCCAATGTGCTTGAGCTTTCGGTGAAGGAAAACATCGTGAGGAAACCATAGCCAGGTGGTAGGGTACTTTGTACTACCCATCAGGCTGGCTACCACCCTCAAGTTAAAAATCTGTCGCCAAGCACCTATCGGTGTGTTCCGACAGCTGCACTTGAGAGAGAGGCAGTTCCTTCTAGGCTTTGTGTGCTTACCACCTTCGACCACATCATCACTTGCCATAGTGAGATTGTGGTCAAACACAGGCCTATACACAGTAAAAAAAAAAAGTTTGGTAAATGGTGGGTAGGTAAATGTCTATGCGACCGTCCGTTCGTCATTTGTTGAAGTTTGTCCGTCTGCATGGAATTGAAATCCCGACTTACGGTAAGTACTGTGTTAGAACTTAATATTATAAAATGAATGACATCTTTAATAACCCAAGTTTTTTAATCAAATAAATGAATTTTAATTTGATATTGACTATTCCTGACCCTGTGTGAACTTGGCACAAGAGTTGCCGTATGTTTTCCTACTTACCTAGGTACTATAGGTACGAAAAAACCGACAAGTGGTTGTTGGATGCTGCATTATAATCCTACAGGCAAAGACTACAGTATATATGCCTACAGCACAGCCTACAGGCCTACAGGGTCTTGACGGCGGTTTGTGTCGCACAGCGAACAGTGTATTGGCGCTTTACAAAATTAAAAGTTTAAAAACCGAAATAAAAAATTCAATGATAAAATATGAAATATATATTTTTCATCAAATTCGCTAAGCTAAAATCTAGATTATAGATTAGAATAAATATAAGAGTGTTTTTTTATTATAAATATTTTATTTTAGTGGAAAGATGTTGAGGTGTTAAATTGTTGAACGTTATGAAACTAACGCGAGATATGTCATCCATCTGTCAAGTGTCATCACACCGCCCGAAGAAAAAGGATGGTGTAATGTTTTCGCTCGATTAATTTTAAACTTTCTACCATGGATTCTAATAATACGGAGGCTGATATCGGCGATAAGTGGAATTTAAATGGGGACTGTTCACCGAACGATATAAAACAACCGCTCGACCTGAATCATGCAAAAAATATTGATGACATATCTACGCCTTCGGAGTTAAAATTTGATCAAGGTATTGTAAACAATTTATACGTCTCTTTAATTACTTCCTTCCCACATAGCTACCTCATACACTAAAATATTTATTAAATAAACCAATAGAAATAGAACCTTTACATAGAAATATATTCCAAAAATATAGTGAAAGTCGAGGGTAAAATTATCTGATAGACTTTATTATTTGCATTCAGAATTGGACTATGAAGACCCGGATATAGTGGAGAAGCGTGTAGAGATAGAGAAATGTCTAGAAAACTCAGATTTCGTCAATATAGAACAATGGCAGTGCTTTGCCAAGAGCAAAGCAGGGTTAATTTCTGGTGAGTTTTACCTTAATGTTTACATGCTGAAATCAAGGTCACTATTAGTGCGTTCGAATTGGAGTGATGTCGTTTTTAACAGTTTCAAAATGGGCATTTTTGTTCGGGCGAATTGGTAAATTTCAACAATTTTGCAACTTTTGCCACAAACGATATTTCCCAAATCGAACGATTATATACAAAAATGACATTTTCATGCTGATCGCCTGCTTGTCACTTGTCTCAACCTACCTTTTTCCTTTAGTTAATCATTAAACAAAGTTAATCTAACAAATTATTCTCTTACCTGTTAGTATTTCTATAAAATTTTATAATAAAAATTAGAATTTTCGCTTCCCGTATGCATTTTCCGAAACTTATCTGTCAGATTCAAAGATGTCAAAATATGATCACAAACGACCCTGCCTCGGAGGTGGGTCAAAATTTGCAGTTCACGATGTCGTTTTTAACTGTTTCCAAGCAAAACGAACGGTGAACGAAAACTGTTCAAAACGCCAATTTTGCCCACAACTTTCCAAATCGAACGCCAGTTGTGATCGTTTTTGGCATTTTGGACTGTTATTTTTGCTACCATACCCCAATTCGAACGCACCTTATGATGTTCAATTTCAAAGAACACCCAAATGCGAAGAGAAAGTCACATACTCACTATTTGCAGCTATTTTGAGTTGGTTTGATATTTGTATGCTATGATTTTTGCACTTAAAAATCATTGGATGTTGATAAAATGCAAGTCTTATCTCTCTGTTTATTAGTTATTGCAGTATTAAGTTTGTTTACAATGAGTTTGTTTAATACTGGTATAATTCTTGTAATTTCAAACAACAATGCTACTAGGTTAGGAATGATTTGTTTTTTTTTTTATTTTGCATTAGATATTGGTTGAAACCTGCGGACACAGTAAATCTATACTAATATAATAATGCGGAAGAGTTTTTTTGTTTGTTTGTTTGTTTAAACGGGCTAATGTCTGGATCTACCAGTCGGATTATAAAAATTCTTTTACTGATAGGAAGCTACATTATCCCTGAGTATTATAGGCTATTTATCATGGGAGCACGGGTGAAACCGTGCGAGGCGGCTAGTATATAATAAAACAAAAGTCCTGTTAGTTACACCATTTATAACTCATAAACGGGATGCGATTCGATGCCATGGGAACGAAGTAGCACCGGACAGCTAGTAATTTTATATTCATAGTTTACCCATTATACAGATGACTACAGGAGAAAAATTTGGCCCTTATTAGTGGGTGTGACACAAGAAGAACGAACAGAGCCTCCATCACTGGATGAGCTCTCTACACACAGTGAATATAACCAGGTAACATCCTTTCTTTTATCTAGTATCGTAATATAGTAGTAAATGCTTATTTAAACTTGATGATGATAGCCAGGCAGGTGGGTATGACAAAGTAAGTTAAGCCATGCTATGATCTTCTCACAATGTTTTCTATGGGTACAATTAGAACCAACCTTAGTCACAATTAATCCAAAGAAAAACAATTATATTAACTTTGATTGGCCAAGTTAAGAACATACATTGCGGTGACTGGTTCTCACTGTTCAAAATCAGTGCAAAAGCACTGAATAGTTGCAGAATTGAATTGCTTGGTATTACTTCTATTAACGGATTTTCCTCTATGGTCACAGTATTACTTAAGTGCAAAGTGACATCACTGTGATAGATATCTTCTACCAGGCTGTTCATATTTGGTCAAATCATCACATGGCATACTGAAATGTCAAAAACTCTAATTAGCTTCAATCATTAATCAGGTGGTACTAGACGTAAACCGGTCCCTTAAACGGTTTCCACCTGGCATCCCTTACGAGCAGCGAGTGGCGCTGCAGGACCAGCTCACAGTGCTCATCCTGCGAGTCATCATCAAGTACCCACACTTGAAGTATTATCAGGTGAGGATGTACTAATGTTGGGGATGTAATTTTGCTATCTTTTGCGTGCAGTTTTCTTTCAGGTAAATAATCTTTATTATCATCAAGTGAATCATATTTATTTAGAGATTATTATTTAGTGTGATGTAATTGGTGTTGAGTTCTCAGAGCTAGAGTAGAGCAATGGCTTCACCTGTTCTATTGGCTTAAAGTATCATAAGATCCATCTACAACTATGTTTCAAGCTGCTAAATTTGCATCAGTTAACTTTATACTTTGTGTTGACTTGAAGAATGAACAGTTTTCTGTCAGTCAGTCACTCCAAACTGTGTATCATACACCAGAAAAAAAAAAACAGATATCAATTAACTAGACCCTAGACACTAGGGTCAGCAACGCGCCAGTAATACCCCTGGTGTTGCAAGCGTCCATAAGCTACGGTAACTGCTTACCATCAGGCGGGCCGTATGCTTGTTTGCTACCTAAGTAGTATACAAAAAAATATGATTGACACAAGCAGTAGGACAAAAAGGTGATGCATTTTATAAGTGTAGGAAAGATGGCAAAAAAATAAGAATTTCAAAACGTTGTCAAATGTTCGAAGTCGTACGGGTATTTAGTTTTGTGCGATACATACGTAAGTAGTACTTGGACAAGAATAATCTAATTTAAAAGTCTTGCCGCACCAGTGGGTGAGGTAGTAGAGATATTTCTCAAAACCTATTACTGATCAATTTAAAGGTATGTGGTCATGGATGCTCCGCACCCATTATTTGGCTTTCATAGGTGCTTGAGGCCCGAGAACCTACGGAGTCGGACTCCGTGGATTTTAGTGGACCAAAAGCCATTTATGGACGAGTTTCAATATAGGCATATGCTAATTGTGATTTCTTCATTGCTATATACTATCAATACTATTAAATGTCATATTGTTAGCATAGTAACTTGATAGCTTGCGTAATCTTAATTGAAGTTCTGATTGATTTGTACACTACACTAACATATCATATCATATCATAGTGAATATGTTAATTTAAGATGGTGTTTGTCAACATTTAATCAGCCAAAACAGGAAGACAATGAAACAATTGTGTTTAAATAAGAACATTGATTTATTTATATAATTTGCCAAACCGCAAACGTGTGTTGTTTATATAACAATCAGCCTGAGCAGCGTATGACGAAACAACTTTTTTTTTTATTTTGCACTACAACACTTCTAGTTATGACGGCTGTATAGTCAGAAAAGCCGTGCTTTGGATGTGGTTTGATGTTTATGACTGTTGATGGTGCGCTGGGTTTTAAATCCACTGATACTCATTAATTTATTGAAACAGCCTTACCACATAAGAACAACATAAAAAAAAAATGTTTTGAAAAATAACTGTCATTCAAATCCGACAGCAAATAAATAAAAAAGACTACCGATCAAATTATGATGAAAATAAAGCAGAGTAGAATCTTGGATTCTAGAGCTACTGTGTTATGCCATTCCTAATTGTGACGGTGGAAAAGAAGAGCCATCCCACTAGTTATTATACTACCATAGTCGGTAGTGACCGAAGTTTTGGCTTCGGGCAAAAATAGCCAAAGTCTCGGTCAAACTTTTGGCTTCAGCCGAAATAGGCTGAAGTTATGGCCGAAGCCAGCAAGCGCCGAAATTGAAGAGAGAGATTATTGTTATTTTGGACATGTGCAATGTAATTTTCTCACGGGTAATCATCTCGTTAAGTTGTTGTATACAGTCAACAATCAACATACACTTTTAAAAGTAAATTATTTAATTAAGTTTTAGCCAAATCTTGAAAGTAACTTAGTACAGTAGTATCAACTAATATGGCTTACCGATGTACCTGCGCAGAAGGTACATTTTCAAAGCGCCGGATATGCTATTACTACACACCTTGGGTACTACATACCTTGGAGTAAAACTGAGTCGTAATCCTTTTTCGACATCACACAATATTACTGAATGTGTATATTGTTATTATTTATTTATCTGTTTATTTTGTAATGTATTATATAATTCTGTAATGTTGTGTGTATGTCGGAATAAATGTTTTTTCTTTCTTTCTTTCTTTCTATTGGTTGGCAGCTGCCGCCATGTGTGCGGAGGGGCGTGACTTGCGAGTGAGACGGAACTAACAGCTGCAGTGTATTATGAACCTTATAGTAGTGATTTAAGGTTGATTGTAAGTTTTAAGCATTCTTTCGTTAATCTTCGGCCATACTTTCTTTTCTGCGCGAACGAAGATTCACGACGCGCCTTATTAGTTGGGTACTACTGTAACCGTTCACTCGAGCAGCACAATAGCTCCATAACGCGCCCGAATGAGCAGCAGATAGCATAATATAATATAAATTGGTCAGGGGTACCACGACGTGGCGATCACGCTGCTGCTGGTGTGCGGCGACCGCGCGTCGTTCCCGCTGCTGTGCCGGCTCTCGTACGGGCCGCGCGCGCCGCTCGCGCCCTTCATGCAGCTCACCATGCAGCCCACGCAGCACCTGCTCAACTACATGCTGCCCGTGCTCGCCAGGGCTGACCAACCACTCGCACACTGTTTGGACAAGTTAGTTCACTCACAACACTTATTATTTTCAATTACCTCCCGTCGCGTGCAGTCAATAGAATTATCATACATTTTGGACGGGTCAGTGAGGGCAGAGGGTAGAATCACATAATTTTTCAGTTATTGCTATTGGAACGTATCGTAACTGTCTTAAATGATAAGTGCGTTCTCTTTTTTGGTTTAAATCTGCCAAAAATCAAAATGAACATCACCTAAAAAAAATGTAAAAGCCTTGATTAAAAGCCATCTATAATCTAATCTAGAAAGTTACATTTCTCTCGCTCAATTCCATACCCTGTACAGATCGGTTGACTAAAGCTGGCACGTTCAACTCATCTAAACGTTTCGCTTGTGTGACGTCGCACTGCAGCGCATCGTGAAAAGTCTATCCGTCTCTCTCGCGCGCGGTCAAGCTTATGAGTATGAAGGAGACAATCATTGTTTTGCTTTTGCTACTGCTCATAAATATAGAGTGGTATGATAAAATATCTCTATAACTCTAACCTCAACTTTCCTGATTCGACAATCATAATTTAATTAATCGTGCTGGAAATTCCAGAGCAGGAGTAGGCACAATGTTCGCCCTGCCGTGGTACCTGACGTGGTTCGGGCACAGCCTCAACCGCTACACGGACGTGGTGCGGCTCTACGACTACTTCCTGTGCGCCCCCCCTCTGTTCCCGGTGTACGTGACGGCGGCCATCGTACTACACAGAGCACAGGAGGTGTTCCAGTGCGAGTGTGACATGGCCATGCTGCACTGCTTGTTGTCTAGGGTGAGTTATACACTCTAATATCCCCAGCCACCTAAATCCTTTGTGATTTTGTGTTCTTACCAATTTTGCACAAGAGAAGCATAGTATCCTAAATATATATATATATATATGTATATTTTATTGCAGTTACCGGACGATTTACCGTTCGAAGACATACTGTTGACGGCTAAGAGGCTATACGAAAACAACGATCCTACCGATCTCGAACCAGAAGTGGCGGCGCTTGAGAGGAGAGAGTGAGTTATTTTATATTATTTTAACCACTGCGGTGATGTTAACGTAGAAGATGTCTACGACTACGTAAAGTTTATGTTTCTTTTTTACCTAAGACACCGCAGTAAGTTTTTTTTATGTCATAGGTTGACAATGAGATAGACGGGCCACCTGATGATAAGTGGTCACCGCCGCCTATGTACGTTTGCAATACCAGGGGGATTACCAATGTGTTGCCGACCTTGAAGAGCTTTTTTTACGCCTTTATTGTATTTTTTTTTTTACCTTTATGGAGGCCGTATTTATTGGAATAAAACTGTTCAAAACAGAGTTTATTAAAAAATTTGGAACCTAATTTACTTTTACTCCTCTTGCGCCGGAGTCTTCTAGGTTTAAGTGTATTACGAACCGGTGGTAAAATCAATTGTAACGTTCGTAAGTCCCCTATAGGGCCTATATTGAATAAACAATTGTTAAATTTGAATATCGAATAACAGAGAGGAGCAACGTCGGCTGGACGACGAGCGGCTGAAGCGTCGTCAAATAGCGGCCCGCAACGCGCGGTCCCCTGCGCTGGCGGGCCGCATCGCGCGCGCGCTGCGGCGCTACGTGCCGGCCGCGCCGCTCTCGCCGCGCGCGCTGCTCGCCGCCGCCACCGTACTCATCGGCGTCTACGTCTACTACCGCCCCGAGATATGGTTCAACAGGTAGCGCCACGGTTATCAGTTTGTCTTTTTCAGGTATTAGGTCGGTGGGAGGGTCGTTGGATTTCCAATAAAACAGTAAATATTGCTATTTATACATTTTATCATTTATATTTTTTTAGTAATAGTTTTAACTGTCAATTACAATAGATAAAAGTGATCTTATGAAACACAGTGCCGCGTAGTCTTTGAACAATTTCGTTGTCGATGATCAAAATGTTGTGTCGTGTATATCATATTTTAATTAATACTTTCTTTATCCATTATGTCATTATCTTTCCGTAATAAACTCATAATTATTAATTAATCCTACTCATTTTAATACAACATTGACAAAATCGTACTGATTCATGTTAGAATAAGAGTACAAAATCCAATGACCCTGCAACCCAAACGACCTGTATGTCCATGCTAAGCCCAAAATCATGTTTCGAAATGTTTCTAGAACTGCTTTATAATATACTATAGCAAATGACTAGGGAAGTTGAAATGAGAGACCAACGCTTGTTATTACATTAACTCGTTACAAGTACTGTAAGTTGACACAAGATAAAAGTTATAGTTAGAAATTAATAAAATTATTGAACGCTTTTTTCGAAGGTGGACCCTTACAACCGTCACGGGCTCTTGAAAACAAACACTGAGCATATTCCTAATTTCTTCTAATATTTATATGAGTAAGTATGTATGTTAGCGGACCCCAGGTTGAGTAGTCCTATACCCCGAGTGTAAAGAAATGACGTTTGTAACACTTACTAATTAGTTTGCGTTAACTATAAAGGAGACGTCCAAAAAATGTATGGGGCTTGGTACTAAAATAATTAATAATTTGAACCACAATCCGAGCTATATAGGCAGAAAGGAAGTAATTTTTTAGATTTTTTTGAGTAGTTAAAAAAATTTTTGAGCCCTCCGTTTTTTTAAGAACTGAAACTGAAAATCGAATGTCGGAAATAAAAATATGAGTTGGCAACACTACAAACATTATCTAAGGGTTGGTAGCTCAGAGTAAGTTTGGTTGGTAGCCATGTGGCGTGTGTGTTGCAAAGTAGGTAAATGAGATGAGAGTTCATACAAACGTCATGTCATGATGTCTGTCATTATGACATTACAGATTTGACAGACCTTATAACGACACGTTTTGATATTGCAATGCATTTAAATGAGTCAATAGTTTTCGATTTAATTACTTGGAGCCGTATGCAGGTGAAATTAAAATAAAAACTCAATGTCCTCAATATAAACTGCAATTTTAGCTACATTATAATATATATATTGCTCGGGAAACGAATAACAAAAGATACTTTGCGTTTTATTTTTGCTGAAACATTTTTCACATTTTTACAAAAACGGAGGGCTTAAATTTTTTTTTTTATCATAATCTAGTAGCTTCATCAATAACCTTTCTAAAAAGGTATATCACATTGCTGTTCAAATTTCTTCAGAATATTATACCACTATTATCCGTCTCCTTTGTATGGGAAAAATTAGTACCATGAGTATTCCGCTTGAGGCGCTGTGCCAATTCCTATAGAGAAGTATCGTACACGCAAACTAATTAGTAAGCGTTTACAAACGTCAATTCTTTACACTCGGGGTACTGAACCCACAGACAATAAAACGAATTAAATTTTAATTTTAATAACAAATTTCATGTAACTTATATCTTGTGTCATCAGTCATCACATTGCTGCCCAATCATTAACATTTTCATGCTACAAGTAGTGCATTAAAAATGTACTCTATTGCTTTGGGATAATGAGTTAAAATGGGGAGACAAGGAAGGTATTATGAAATTCAGAACTGACACTAACTTATAAAGATATATAAAGATATATTTTATATGTATCAATACTGCACACAAAAAGTCTTATCTTAACAGATCCTATCTAATTTATACTGTTCAAATTGAACAAAGAAAATCTATATTGTAATAATAAAATATGAAAAAAACATTAATGTCTGGTGCTTAAAAAAGTGATTTGAAAGAGTTTTTTTTTAAAACATTTTTGTGCTTATTGATACATCTTTATGTTGAGACATGGTGCTTGGGAACGGTGGAACGACAAACTGATGCGTAAAGCTAAAATCGGTCTTATTCCTAAGTGTATGGGGAACATTATTGCGTGTGCCACGCGGATGAATTCGATATAGATTATAGTAGAAATTAATGAGTTTTATGAATGTTTGATATTGGTCAGTTTTACCAAATATTTTGATGAATTGAAATTAATACGGCCTATTGAAGTAACGCAATTTCTATCTTTGAATATTAATTCTGCCTGACTCGACAGCTTATGTGTAAACGATAGCAAAATATTTGATGAAATTTGCCTTTAAAACTTAAAATAGAGCGCAGTCATGCTAAGACTAAATATTTAAAAAAAACATGCCTTACACGGTAAATGCGAGTTGAGTATATGTGCGAACGATAATGGGTCAAATGAGTAATGTATTAGATCTTAAATTAGGTTGTTGTAGTTAAAGTTGTATGTATTGGACATTGGAATGCACTATTATAAGTATTTATGTTACGGGCGAACAGATATAAAGCGATTCGTGCGAAAGAGAAGAAAAAATTCTTTAAGATCTCTGGAGACGTTCATGTCTTATAATGCTTAGCTGGTTGACCGTGTTCAAAAAATACGAAAAGATTAGATAGGATCGGGGATCGAACCCAAGACCTACTTGACGGAATTCTAACGCTTTGGCCACTGGGCTATTGTGTCATGCTGCAGTGAAGTTACCGATCTTACCATCTGTGTGAACGTGATAACTCGGAAAACGTACCAGAGATGAGACCTAGCTAGATCGATTTTCGTCCCCAAAAACTCCATAATAGCAACATCGAAATCGTTTGACCCGTTTTCGAGATCTCAAAACATACATATATATTTATATGTCCTATACATATAATATACTATTCAACATATATATACAAATATTGCTCGTTGAATAGTATAGAACTAAATATTTAATATTCAATAAATTAGTTTGCTCAGAAACATCTTTATACCAGCTTATTTTTTGCTAAAACTGAAACTGCCAAACATAAGGAACTGCACTTTTTGTATGAGAACATAATTATTGCATTTTACAAAAAAAACTATTGTTTTTTGGGTTGTATCGGTTCTTTAGTATACTAACCCCCAGCTTAACTCTGCCTGATCAATATTGATCTTTTGTTAAAGTCTACCTATCACTGTCAATGGCATACAAAGTTAATGAGACGGAAATAGATAGTGGCCTTTAAAAAATTATAGAATAAAGTTCTATACTAAATATATAACAATCTCTATCATTTCATATAGACCAATGATTTTATAAGTAAAAGAGGTAACTGCTAATTAGCTCACTTTAGCTATGAGTCGCGTCATAGCGTCAACGACATGACAACTGTGACCTATCTACCTCTTTAATTATAATATCATTGATATAGACTGAATGCCCGTAGCATAACAAAAAAAGTCACACATAGGAAAGGTAATGTGTATATGAAATAGGTTTAAAGGTGTCACGGTGTTTATTGAAGGTCCAGAATGATTGTTAGTTTCTGGTTAAATGACGCAGTAGAAGCCTTTAGGGCGCGAGCACACTGTCCCGTGCGTGGAGTGTTCGTGTGAAGAGTAGAATGTCAGTAGAGCACCCCTAGAGTTTTCAAGGATGATTTCCTTCTCCAAATTGCAGGTCAAGTCTCAAGAATCGTTATTCAAAAATAAACCTAATATCATTGATGCAGGATCCAAATTAAAATGTTATGATCTCGACTCAAAAGTTGACTGGATTGACGTTCTAGGATAGGAACCTAAGTCCACCGGTTGAGAGAAGTGTGTGATCAGTCACGATACTGTTTTAGACTCAGATTACAGAACAAAGGGTAATCTGTGATTTTAGATATGAAAATACGCCTGGCGTGATACGAAAAATATCTTCTTATCTCCATGCAGATTTTGTTTCGTAACTCCACAAACCAATGTAGTGCGGGCCAGTGTGCGATGAGCCTTATATAATCAAACAATTTATTAATCAATTAAAATGAAGTAGAATGTTATTCTATAATGTATTTTAGTTCTAGCTAAGAATATGAATCATTTTGGGTGATTAAATATTTTTATGATCAAACCAAAAATTCCCATGTTTTTATGTAATTGGTTTTAACTTGAAATTCTCTATAATTTATTCGTGTTTGTATATTATGTTACTTGTTTATTAAAATGTGATATTTTGTTACTATTAGTTAATGTGTTATTCATTCCTCGTAAATCAAATGTAACGAAACATCACAGCGGTGAAACTTCATTGAATGTCTCACTTAAATGAGGAATTGTAAGCATTTATTATTATTTAATTGTCATGCATTGTACGTGCGTTTATCAAGCGATGTTTATTTTTAACCGACTTCAAAAAAAGGAGGAGGTTCTCAATTCGGTTGTTTTTTTTTTATATTTGTTACCTCATAACTCCTTCATTTATGAACCGATTCGGAAAATTATTTATTTGGAAGGGTTTCCCGTTTGGTCACATTGTCATCAGATCGGGATTTAATTACTTCTTAGTGTACTTTGAAGTCGGTTTAAGTTTTTTGTAAAACAGTTCAGTTCAGCCGAGAGCTTCGCTCAGATCCCTTCACAGCTCAGTAAAATAGCCTAAAACCTTTCATAAGAATCCACCTAGCCGCATCAAACTCTGCGCGAGTTATAAGCACGCAGACAAACAGAGAGTTGTCTATAATATGTAAGAATAATGTGTCTACTGCCCTGCCAAAATACTTTAAATTTAAATTATAGCCGTGAATAAATAGTCATCATCATTATCAGCCTATAATGTCCCACTGCTGAGCACAGGCCTCCTTTCACAAATCAGGGTGAAAGGGAATGGGCGGACCGTTGGAGGTAGGCTAGTGGTCAACCTACTGTTGGAGTCTTCCAGCCACCTAGAAGGCCTCCAACTAGCTTAACGACTATCACAATTAAGTGATAACCGGGACCAACGGCTTTACGTGCCTTCCGAAGCACGGAAACGCTCGATTTGAAATACCACTAGGCGGTCACCTAGGAATAAATAGTATATAGCCGTAAATATAGTGTCACTTGGGATGACGTAAGGATTCTAACTATACCACAAAACATTTCACTCCTTTTTTGACCAGTCATAAATTTTCAAAATTAACTGTACTTCGACAGCAATGTATTTAAAAAATAATAGACATCGCTTGAAACTGCATCTCATTTCAGTTACCCAAAATAATTATTGTCATATAAAAATATAAATACAAGTAGACTGTGTAAGTTTAATTTTTCATTGTATAAATTCATTTTTGTGAGTTATTAAAACATTGATTGAAAATAATTGTGATTGATAGATCTTTGAATGTTGCCAATGTCGATTGGATTAGGAATAATAAGAATATGAAGAATAGTGTTTGAGTAAGATTATTAGTATTGTCCTAGTTACTAATTTCATTATTGGAAATGTTTCAGAAACTTTGCAGTTGACTGTGATTTTGAACCTTAACGTCTAAATAATAGAGTTTTAGGAAAATGTACGATACTCAGATTTTATACAAGGCGTCAGTTACCTCTCTGCATGAAGCCATCATACTAGATAAGGTACTTCAGGATGTCTACGTATTTGCAGTCTTAAGTTGAAAGGCATAAAGCTCACTTTACATGACAGTCAGCTGCTATAAAACTGTATTAAAATAAGCTTTATTATACTGGGGATGCGTATAATATAACCTATATTTATTATGTGATGTTGCATGTTTGTACTATAATCTACGATTCACACTAAACGTAGGTCGTCCGAGTGGTAAATGAAATTAATGTTCCTGTACAGTAATTAAAGTTCATATTTGTTTAGAACTTAATTTGGTTGGCCACGCGCCGCAAGTTTCGTTCAAATATAAACTTTAATTACAATACAGACACTTTAATTTAAATAAACGCAATTCGTTCGATGTGAATCGTGCGAGCAGTTTTAAATGAGTGAATGTTATCGCTATGTAGGCTAAGCTAATATAGGAGTCGTCATGTCGCGGCGATACGATTGAAAACGTTTAAATTACATGTTTATTACTATATTGTGTTTTATTAATACAATTATATGTATGTATTAACGTTTAGCTGAGTAGTTTTATGAAAACGACCCCATTGCAAAATGATCACATAAAAGAAAGGCCCTATGATCGATGACCATTATGGCGATTGCGCTAATTAAAAAGTGCTCATTTCAACAACTAGTAATTAGGAGAATGGAACGTTTTTCTGTAGTAGATATTTTGTGTAGTGGTCATTTTGCGATGGGGCCAAATCTGTTTTAGTTAAAAAGCTCTACAGGCAGTCGAAGTAGTTTAAATTTGCTGGCTGTCACGTAGCATTGATGGTAATATTAACGAGCACCGTTAATGGTTTCATGACATCTAATTGTTCAACATGTTCTATGGGAGTGTGTACGAAATGCAACCTTTAGACAAACTCATTTCGGTGCGGATAGAGGTAGTGACATCGGTATTTGTAATAGTATTTTAGCTTATCCATCGTCCGACAAAGCCAAAATTTTGTACGAAATACTTAAATTAGGATTAAGTTCATAACTGTTTCATTTTATTTCATTTGTTTGTCACTTTAATTTTGTATCTTTATAAGGCGATATGGTCGCTCAGCGAAAAAGCCTTTAAATAAAAAAAAAAAAAAAAAATTTTAAAGCGATACGACGAAGAACACTGTTGGTCCCAGATTGGATTCATTAATGGTATTCGTTACCACCAAAGACACGCGGTAGAGCCCCTGAGGTCCAACTACAAGCTCTTAAAACAATATTATAATAACCTTACTTGTCTTTTGTCCTTCTTTGACATCCGACGTCAAAGCAGGACAAAAGTTTATTATAATATAGTTTTTAAGAGCTTTTAGTTGGCTCCCTGGTCCTTCTTCGTTCTCTTATCATCGCGATACACAGTCGAAACTGTTAATGAATCATTATCTTGATATTTTTTTTCCAATCACTATACTGTCTGTCTCCTAGCTTATGAAATTTCACCCCACCGTATAGGGCGTCTTCTAGTTTCTACCATTCTACTGAAGACAATTTATCTTCTTTTTTGTAAAATTTCAGAAGCGGCGATGATATGGAGTAATGGAATCGTAGGGAGGGACGGTTCGGGCCAAAATAATTGAATAAAAGGAAATATTATTTTAAATTTGATTTATTTTCTTTCAGGTATTGCCTTACGATTTACAGGTACTGTTTGTAGATTAATTCTTAGATGAACATATACATTCTTATTTAAGACTCGTTTAAAATGCACATATGAAACGATTCGAGTAGGTACATAATACAAGTAAAAGCAAGTTGTTAACTGCATTCTGATAAAAATACATTTCAAACATTCCTATTGAAGGAATTCACATAAAGATATAATTGAGTATGATAAAAAAAATGTTACTAAAAAATTGCACGATTATGATAAGGAAGGACGTTTCAAATTCTGCATTTTGAGAGCAATATAATAATATAATAAACACTAGAGAAATGTCATATTCGTTAGACATAATAAAAAATTATGACTTAATAATAAGTCTAAACCCATTGCCACATGTTCACTCATTTTTTACCTATTAAACCATAAAAAATATTCATAATCAAGCAGAATAGTAACATTTATTTTAATCATCATAATATGATAAATTTGAGAGAGCAAATAGATTTTTGGAATTCATTTAAACATTATACACCGCCAGTTTTAATACAGTAAATACAAAATTATAAGTTAATACATATTAGAGAGATAATTATCACAGCCGGTAAAGCTTGGCTTAGTTGGTTGGTTAGTCACTTTGAAGTACTTTATGAACGAGGCATTATTTGGAAGAGTATTATCAAGGAATCAGTAAAATTCTGTGCCGCTTGCCGATCGCATTTATGTGGGAGTGTGAAACCGAAACGCGAATATATTGCCATCTCTTTCCCACATACGCGTGCAGAGCGTATTAAATTCATTTCTTTCCTTTTTTTTTCAGAAATGCCGTATCAATAGTTTATCATCACGACTTACAATTTTGTTATGATTTCTCAATCGTTATAGTATTTTG
Source organism: Achlya flavicornis (assembly GCA_947623365.1). Taxonomy (NCBI): domain Eukaryota; kingdom Metazoa; phylum Arthropoda; class Insecta; order Lepidoptera; family Drepanidae; genus Achlya; species Achlya flavicornis. Next base: position 1,393,293 of record OX392468.1, on the reverse strand, counting down.
TCATACATTTTTAAGATAAAATGAAACATTCCTTTTTAATGGCAGTTTAAATTACGAAATCCCCATTCTACACTTTTGTATCAAAAAGTATTTTAAAGGTATAGTCCCAATTGCAATTTCTACATAATCCTTTATTCTAGATTTCTGGTAACACACTTAACAACTATCAAGAATATATTAAAATGATTCGGGATTGCCCTTATATGTAATAAAATTCGCTATTATACTAGTTTAAAAAGAGAGCATATATCCTTGTTAATATATTTAACATGACTATTTTTATATGAAACTAATCAATTGGTAAATAAACTGTTAGTTTGCAAGGTATATAGGATTAATAATGCAGTTTTATTATACACAATTATGAGACGGAATCCAGTGCACAAATGCCGTTATTTTTAGATTAGAATAATAATTTAACCTTTTGCATCTACAAATATTCAACACAAAGGACCCAGCTACTTTACACAAACATTATTTACAAATGCAGTCCAACTATCTCATATGAGCTATCCATCGGTGTTGTTGCACTGATTAAATATTATTAAACCTAAAAAATTGCCTTGTTGACTGTATTGCCTTAACTTAATAAATTACTGAGATTATAGTGTCAAAAGACTGAATTTATAAGTTCCGGCAAACTTCTTGGCACAATTTGGGCGTAGCGGATAATGGTTCGCGCAGGTACACTAGCGAGCAACATAAATGTACTCGTAGATTATATTAATTTATTATTTCGTGGCCGCCCCCGCTCCGGTCTCCGCACCCCACCACCAAAGATACCTAAAATTTGGCTTCTGTGCAGTTTCAGTTTTGTGCCAAGGAGTTTACCGGGTACCCTAGTTTCCTCCACATAAAACACCTTTATAAAGGTGCCGATGGAAGCAGACCGCATGCAGGAGCAGCAGACGACACTGTCGTAACGTCACCTTTGTATTACTATGAGACGTGTTGGAGTACGGAAGATATTTCATAGTTAATACATAGAAACCAGTAGTGACGCAGCGACAGTGTCGCCTGCTGCTGCTGCCTGCGGTCCGGTCCCAACTGGCACCTTGACTCGCAAACCTCAATTGTTCATAATAAGCTGCACATAATCGATCATCCGCTGGTCGTGCAGTATCTTGAGATGCTCCGCGCCGGAGAGCGACAGTGACTTGACCGACTTGCCCCCGTTGAGAGTGGTGCTGTGTCGCCGCTTGCGCCACAGCTCGCAGGCGCTGAGCGAGCGCAGGTTGACGGTGCCGTCGCCGTCGCCCGCCACCAGCGTCGGGTACCCGTCCAGCCATTTACCCGGCTTGTATACCAGTCTGGGGGACAAAGATCGTGGGTTTTATTAATACGATCAATTGGCTACTTAAAAAATTATATTTAGTTCGTCAGTTGGATTATCAAAAAATATTGGACACGTATTTTTTTCGACAATCAAACAATAATTAAACTGTTTTAAACAAAAAACTTAAACACACACTAAGAAGTAATCAAATCCTGATCTGATGACAATGGGACCAAACGGGATGAACGGGAAATTTTCCAAATCGGTTCATAAATGACGGGAGTTATGAGGTAACATAATAATAATAATAATATTTACTGTGCAGTTCTAAAAATATTTTACATAAGTTGTTGGTCCACAAACTAGGATAACCTGTATCTTGTGGACCACCTTCCCAGTGAAACATTTAAAAAGACTAATAACAAAGACTAATAAAAAGAAAAAAAATAACATAAACGATACATTACATGCTAAATGTAGCTAAATTTTATCTCTAGCGCGGCTACCTGGCCCTACGACACAAGTCTTGGGATCAGATTAATTTAAACACGATTTAACTAAGCCACCAATACAAAAAAAAAGAACCGATTTAAGAACCTCCTTTTTAAGAAGTCGGTTAAAAAATTATGATATAAAGCCCGTTAAAGTTCCGCGTGACGTTTCGCGATAACGACCCTTCCCCCCTCCGCAATGAGCTCTGGAAACCTAATTGACACGCAGAAACACAAGATAAAGTAATTTGGCTGTGGTATTCTGTAGAATGTAGCCCAAGCTTAGCACACAGTTTTGATAATTACTTTGAAATGTGTGTATTCATATGGTAAGCTATAATATTGTAGTGTACCTGTCGACAGTAGAGATGTTGTATCCGTATATGCAGTGCACCTCGACGCCGGGCGCCGTCAGGTCCGTGTACTTCTGCGTGTCCTTGCGCATCTCCCACGCGTTCGGGAGATCCAGGTCGCTGGAACGAATATGACAAATAATACTAATGAAACTTTAAAAAAAAAAAAAACCCGGCCAAGTGCAAGTCAGACTTGCGCACCGAGGGTTCCGTACAAACCTGTAGGTATATAAGTAAATGTCAGTATAGACCTGAGTAGTTGATATGAATTTCAATTTATGGAGTATTAAAAAAAACTACTTACTAGATCTCGTTCAAACCAATTTTCGGTGGAAGTTAGCATGGTAATGTACATCATATATTTTTTATAGATTTATTATTCTCTTATTTTAGAAGTTACAGGGGGGGACACACTTTTTACCACTTTGGAAGTGCCTCTCGCGCAAACTATTCAGTTAAGATTTTTTTTATATTAGAAACCTCAATATTTTTTTTATTAAATTAATTTATTTGGGGTAAAGCTGCTGATATAGAAACCATTTTTATTTTGCAAAAAAAAGCAGTGCGAGCTATTTATAATATGAGTTCTCGAGCTTCCCTCAGAGATAAGTTTAAACATATAGGTATCCTCACAGTAGCATCGCAGTATATTTATGCAAATATATTATTTGTACATCAGAATATTAATATTTTTGTAAAAAAAAGTGACATGCACTCTTTTAATACTAGAAATAAGCATAAACTTGTGACCTCTGCTTATAGACTCAAAAAAGTGCACTTGGTTCATTTTTAGGACTGAGTATACAATTTTATAATAAGATCCCTAATAAAATTTTAAATTTACCGTCACATAAGTTTAAGGAATGTATTAAGGCCGCTTTAGTACAGAAGGCTTACTACAATATTACCGAATACTTAAATGATAAAAATACTTGGGTGTAGCGCTCGCTCTCCAGGAAACATCTGATGTAATAAATTTAAGTTTGATTTTGAAAAGAGTAATTGCTGAGTTTATTGCCGGCTCTTGAGTTTGAATATTCATAAGTGCCTGTGAAGGCCTATTTGAATGAATAAATTATTTCATTTCATTTCATATTAGAAGACCTACCCATAGACACCCCAAACTTATGGGTTTTAAAAAAAAAACAGTTCTAAGTATCGGGAACCCCCAAAATTTATTGTTTTTTTTTATATTTTTGTGTGAAAATCTTAATGCGGTTCACAGAATACATCTACTTACCAAGTTTCAACATTATAGTTTCGGAAAAAAGTGGCTGTGACATACGGACGGACAGACAGACATGACGAATCTATAAGGGATCCGTTTTTTGCCATTTGGCTACGGAACCCTAACAAATACATAAAACACCCGCAAATGACAGCTTGAAAGTACACCAAAGTAATGAACTCACGAGAAGAGTTTCTGCAGGTCTTGTATGGTGTAGTTGAACTTGTCGGTCTGCACGAGCACCTCCTGCGGCTTCCAGAGCAGCGGCGAGGGCAGCAGCCACGCCAGCGACGGGCACGTGATCTGCTGCGTGCGCATTATGCTCTCGCGCAGCATCAGAGAACCGAGGTCGTCGCCTGGGACAATATTTACCACTTGAAAACCACTTCCTGCTATTATTTTCAAGGCATACGGCCCGCTGATAGTAAGCTGTTACCGTAGATAGACACTTGCATTACCAGGTGTAGCAGTCGCGCTTTACCGACCTTGTTGGTTTGAAGAGACTGTGAAGTCGCTGTACCAGCAGCGAAAGGGATATAGCGCAGTGTCATATGGTCAACGAACAAAGGAACGCAATGCGCTCCGATTGGCTAAGTCAAAGACACACTTAACATTTAGATGCAGTGATTGGTCGGGACTGTTTTAAATTACTACACCTAAAAAAAGATAGCTTGATTTCTGCGACAGTTGTTTGAGTCATATGAAAATTTGCCTTATGGCTTTAGCATAAGGTTTATCTGTATAATCATAAAATCAAACACAGATTAGACAGATGAACCTTATTGTAAAGCTATAAGGTTAATTTTCATATGACTCAAACAACTGTTGCAGAGATCAAGCTATATTTTATAACCCATAATTGCAGAATTGAGTTGGTCGGTATCACTAGGGATTTGTACTCGATCGATCGATCTGGCAAATTGTACTAAGAGCTAGTTGCCTTCTACTCTAGAGAATGCCTTCAAAGTCAAAGTGAAAGCCATTTATTCAATTGAAGCACTTCTGAAAGTCAAAGCTACTGAATTTACCATCAGTTCGGAAGACGGCCTTCAACTGAGAAGAACACGCAAGAAACTCCGCAGCCTTCATGGGATGGTTCAGCATTTTCTTAGGCATAGTGTAGTGAAATTGAGACTTGGCCAATATTAATAGCTATCAGAAACGCATCCTCTTAGGACGGCTGCACTGTATCCCACTGATATTTCAATAGGGAACGGTGACCATCTGCATACATGACAGTTTTACTGCATATTACTGCACTATCAATCTTATACACAGGTCCGTCTTTAACCTACTAGAGGCCCTGTGCACTTTAGTATACTGGGGACCCATATGATCGTTAAATTCCCGATCATCGAGCCGGTTTACTTGGGTGATTCGCGCTAAGTTTTACTTGAAAGTTGTACGTAGTATATTATTTACTCTGTGGTTTTACGTCTTACCTATTAATTCTGATTTCTGTGTTTACGTCGCACTGGCTGCCTAAAACTTTGAAATAATTTTGGGGAATCACCTTGTAGAGGTATTCAGTCACACAGAATTGCCATGGTTAGACATTAAAAGCTAATAAGTAAGTAGGTATTATAGTAAGTAATTATTTGTTATTAATCTGTAATAATCACCAATTAACTTACATATTGAATTTATTTGGCAATGATCATTAAAGTTAATTTTATTATCACATAAATTTAATTACTTTCATATATGGATTGATATGGCTTTAACGTTTACGTTAATTCTACTTTAGACATAATTAATTTTCATTTCGTTTATATAATATCTAATTTTACACCATTCTCTGTATTAACAAGTGAAACTGGTTCTGGGTTATATTGTTCCTACAACCTAGTGTAAAATATGATGTATACCTATAGATGTTAGTTTTCCATTAAAAAAAAAGAGTTTGACTGTCGCGAACTAAATAATTATCGGTAATATCGGTTTTTGGCTGATGATTTGGTAGAATCGCGGGGCCCTGGGTACTTGCCTAGAGTGGAAAAGAATCCCTCTACTAATGATATTGACGTTACAAAATTGCGGTTGACACATAAAAGTAAGGACGGATGCTCAGTATGTTATGAAAGTGCATGCCAACATATTTGTTGTCATTTGAACATCCTCATTCGGATGTCGCACAGTATTTCACGTAGAACAAGCTATAGGTGGATAAAATCCAGCAAATATCTAAATTACGGTAATTACCTAGGTACCTACTAGGCTACTACCTCGGAGATCGGAGATTTGCGTTCCGCGTTCACTGTAATCTATGCGGCGCTTTTGATCATGGAACACAGCTTACTTAGTAACTATTTAGTAATCTGTGACACAGCGATCTCGGCGGTCAAGAAGAGCGGATCGGCGGCTAAAATAATGTTTATTATTTATGTTAGATGGCTGACAATAAGACAGCTCACCTATAATGACAAATGGCTACCGTTGACTTTGGAAATTAGCAATAACACTTTACTGAGTCTAGAAGACAACTGGGTCTCAAGTGCTGCTCACCTTGCTGCGGGGCTACCGCGTAACTCGATCTTAATTAACTTAATTGACAACCCATTCTTCATCATCATCAACACCAGCCTATAATGTCCCACTGCTGAGCAAAGGCCTCTCACAAATTAGGGTGAAAAGGAATGGGCAGATACTCCACCACGCGTGCCCACTGCGGATCGGTGGAGGTAGGCTAGTGATCATCCATTGGAGTTTTAAAGCCGCCAGCAGGCCTCCAACTAGCTTAACAACTATCACAATTAAGTCATAACCGGAACCAACAGCTTTACGTGCCTTCCGAAGCACGGAAACGCTCGATTTGAAATGCCACTAAGCGGTCACCCATCCAGGTACCGTCCACGACGGTCGTACCTTAACTTTGCCGATCGAATAAAACGGCTAATCATGCGGATCTGGAGTTTTATAACATTTAGACATCAAGCGTGTCACCGGACGAGTCAATCGATGGCTTTCTTAACTCGTTCGATATTCACATGTTCCATAAATATAATATAATTGTGGAAAAATGAAGACCAGTTTAATGAAATTTATTAAGGTTGACTTACGCGGTAGCCCCGCTGGTTCTCTCAGTGAAAGGCTGACATTCTAACCAGTTGTTACGTACGAACTTCATAAGTGCCCTACAGCTTTGACTTCGGGAGACAAAGAAATCGAGCAACATAATTATTTTTTAACCTTGGCCCTGCATCAATCTTGCCCTGACCCGTGAAACTGTTCAGAGATAATCAGAATATTAATATCGGAAGAAAAAGGTACATAGCTTCGTGTACCTCCAGTGCAATTTTAACCTAATTATCAATCATAATAAGCACATATTTACACAACAAAGTCTACACTACAAGCTAATATAGGTACTTCCGCATTAATTAATAGCCAACGCTTACAAACGTCATAGCTACACATACAGATCGATAATCAACAATATTTATTATTTTATGTAGGTCAATTCAAATGTTTACGTATTTCCTTGAAATGTTACTATCTAATAAATTGTATCTACTTATTTGATAATTTTGCGTAAATACTTTTTAAACAGCCAGCCGAATTAATGAAAACGGCATTGCGTCAGGGCGTTTGTAAGTTCAAATACAAATTTTAAAAGAATCTTGCATGCGACTGAATTTTGCATTGCTATTTGCAAAGCATACTTGACCACAGAGGCCAAACAACATAATACATACCAATAGCAAAAACCTTGACAGCCTTCATGGAGCCTCCCCAGGGTGCGGAGAGCGACACCAGCCGCCTGATGTACTGGTCCTTCCACTGCTGCGTCTGCAGCCGCAGGAAGTGCATGGCCATCAGCCCGCCCATGCTGTGCACTATCAGCGACACTGACGTCTTGTTGTTCGTGTTGTATGTACTCTCAACAAGAGATTTTAATTTTACGAAGAATTCTTTGTTTTCGTCTGTGAAATGTTGGTAATATTAGGTACTAGGAGTGTATCTTTACGTTATTGAAGCTTAATAGCACATCATATGGGGATAGTATTTTGTATTTGATCTACTTTCCATTTCGGTAATGTCTTGTACAATGTGTAAATTATTTATTATCTATACATATAAAATGCTTTGTCCTGAATGACTGACGGATCAACGCAGAGCCTAAACCGCTGATCGTAGAGACCTTAAATTTTGAGGGTGTGTTCTTTGTATGACGTAGGCATCCGATAAGAAAGGATTTTCCGAAATTCTACCCCTAAGGGGGTGAAAAACGGGGGCAAAGTTTGTATGGGACAACGTGATTCTTTGGTCCGATCTACTTCAAATTTTGCATAAACATTCCTTGACAGAATTGATGGAAGATGTGTTTCGTATTTTATGGAAAATCACCGCATAACGGGGTCAAAAAGGGGTAGAAAGTTATTTTAGGGGTGACTTGCATCGAAGTTGATATCAATACTCCTTAGTACTTTTGATTTAAATAACATTTTTTATTTTGACACATGTTTGAAATCTCTATCCGATTTTCACAGATTACAGAATAAGGCAGATGGAGCGAACGGAACACGGGAGTGAGGCCAAAAAAGCCAAATACAAATTGAAAAACACATACCTGTACGCTTTTGAATTTGCTTTGTTTAAAAAACTATATTTAACGAAAAACACTTTCTTTTTAATAAATGAACACCTATTTGTACCTAATTGTTTTTTTTGGCCTCACTCCCGTGTTTCGCTCGCTCTATCTGCCTTTTGTTCTGGAAACTGAAATGATCTTTAAAATTGGAATGTCAAACATAAAAGAATATTTAAATCGGATAATGTGCACCAGTGAAGTGAAATGAAATGAATTATGTGTATCGTGTCTTATCAAAAGTCCGTGAAGAGTTTTAGTACATGACCACCACTGTAGACATTGACTACATGACTTATGGACGGTGACTGACTGCATGAGGACTAACTATGTGAAAGTGATTTATTGTGACTAGAACTTATGATGTGACGCCAATCAAAAAAAAAGTACATATTTTGATATTGATATGAACTACAGTTAATTTAATTTCTTTCTCATTTGTTGTGATAATAATTAAATAAGATTCTTTGAGTTAGATTTTTTGTGAAGGTATAATATAGGTTTTTAGTTTTAATTGTAAAAATAATTGTTTTTGTTGTGTTTGTTGTTTCTAATAATCAGTGGCGTGCATTGGTTTTCGAAGCGGAAAATTGAAACCGTACGCGGGTGAAACCGCGGGGGTCTGCTAGTAATTAATATATTTCTTCCTTTACGTTTGTATTTATTAGTATAATCCAAGAGAGAGTGCCCACAAGTTCAATCAAAACAATAGTAAAAACGATTAATATTTCGTGTGAATTGCTCTTTAGAAGATCTTGAAAAAGTATAGAAATCCCAACAAAAGATAAATGTAAATAATAGCCGAATTCCTTGCAAAAGGAAAATAAAGTTTACATTATTTCAAATGAAAGGTTTTATTACCTTCTAGGTATGTATATACTTTAGGCACAGCTTTAGGTACCTACTAGTGGTACTGTAGTGTAAATAAGGAAATTTTCCACATTGATTCTAGAAATAACAAATGAATGCTTTTCCTGGAAATGTTACTTGCTAAATAGGCACCTATTAAGCTGATTAATGAATTCAATCATACCATTTTGATGGTAATTACCCATTGTAATGTAGTCCAAATTCAATTGTTTTAAACTATACTCAAAACTTGATTTAGCTTTGATTTGACATTCTATAGTATACAAGAATAGTACCTATATTTTATTGAATGGATACTTGATGGCATTGAGATGTGAAAAAGTAGAAAAGCTAAAGAGACTATATTGTTTTTTTACTTGCCAGTTTTTCTGACTTGGAGGCTGACTTCCAAACCAATGGTAACTTCAGTAGCTTTAACATTAATAGGGGCATTCTAGGGCCTTGATTCAGTTGATAACTGAAATGCAAAACAAATACTACAGATGTGTATACTCACTCGGTGCTTTCCTAAAGTCGTACGGAGCTCCCATTATTGACACATTTCTTTTATATCCAATCTTAACCAGCATATCAGCTATACTACTAAAGTAGGATCCGGTACTGGTATGGGAGGGATCGAGCCATTCCACGGGCTCAGATACACCCCACCCTGGGATCCTGGTGTCAACACCTGGTGGGTTTCGAGTTGTTCTCGTAACATTATCATATTCAAGACGTAAGTTGTCCACCCAGCAATCAATGACGTAGGGTACCAGCAACTCAAGGTTCAACCAAATGTTGAAATAGTCAGCTGACGTTTTGGCACATATATAGTGGACAACTGAAGACCTGTTCAGTCTAGCTTCAACTTGATTGCCTCCATCACCTGGTACTGTTGACGAGTGGAATATTTTTTATAGTAAGCTAAAGGCATAGAGTACATAATTTATACTAATAAATATCCTGGGACTTAAAATAAGGAAATGGTAGCATATTGGGAATACAGAAAAGTTGTGCAATAAGGGATATTTAAATCAATAAACAAACATCATAACTTTAGCATAATTAAATTAATGGGAAATTATAAAAACGTGTAACGTGAATTTGCATGAACGCTAAATATTTCTAGAACATCAATATAACAAGGTAGGAATGTAAAAATATACTCACTGAAAATAACCGGTGAGAGTCCGTGAGAATTACGCGCAAGTATTCCGTAAATAAATAATATCACAAAACTTATTTTTATACCCGACATTATCGTTTGATATTTAACTAAATGCGAATTGTGCTCTCGCTCGCCAATTGTTGAATGTAAACAGTTTCATAAATGGAATTTCCTTTTGTTTTTACGTAATTCGCAAATCCGCTCGATCGATGTAAGTAAATAAATCACTGTACTGGTGAACTGCAAACTGCAGAGTAGACACACAGCGTAGTGTTTTCGAATGACGTAGTAATCGTATGATGATCGACTAATAACCACTTGGCGGGGGTAATAAACATGCTACTGATAACAACAATTAGACGGCGGGAATACAGTAACTCAGCTGGCCATTGTTTGTGTCAACATACTGTTATCAATTTATTGAAGATAAAATTACCAAATACCAAACGAACGATTTCTAATCTAAGCAGTAAAGTTCACTGTGGTTCATTTTATCCACAAACTACCAAGAGAACTAAAGTTTTTATCTCGTTTCGAGTTACGGAGTACGGAGTAACTAGTAACTAATCTGTGGTTTCGAGGATAGCTCATTCCATTTAATCCATTTTACGTTCTATTTAATGAAATCAGCTGTTTAGTCAGCCAGCAGGCAGTCAGTCAGTCGTAAATAATAACAATGAAATAGTTTTTGATGTAATGACTTTCAGTACTGCCTATGTAGTATTAGAAATATTAAATATATGGATAAATTCATAAATAATAATGAAAATGCAAGAAAATATTTAATTTTATAATTTTACTTCTGTACAGTGATTAGTTTGCAGCTTGGAAAGGAACGTAAGTGTCAATGTCAACTTTGATCGAAGACAGAATGTTCGTTCGGTAACAAATCAGGATTATATATATTTTAATTATATACTATTTACTAAACAATTGATCTCATAATAAATTCGAAAATCTTAACAAATATTTAAAGTAATTTCACATTTTTATAATAAAATTATGTAGGTCCAGTGGAATTTCGTATTCAATGTGGTATTCAAGTGATTTGAACTTAGTACTAGTATTGTTTTGATTTATGAACGAAAAAGTGAAAAGCGCGCAGGCGCGTTGTTTGAAAAAAAACATGAGAAAATTTTAGAAAACTAAACTAAAAATGGACTAGAGTTAATTTTCATTATTCAGTCTTTTACCGTAGTTGATTTAAGTAGAATTCAATAATTTAAGAAGTTAAAATGTTAGGTATACTTTATAAGAAGGGATCAAAAATAAGCGATTTTCGCTTTTGTGTTAGAAATTGAAATGTTTCTGCAGGTACTTGGTGCACAGTCTAATCGATATATTTTTAAATAAATAAGGTTATTTAACACAAAATGTTGATTACAGGGTCGTGTTATAATTATTTGGTTATCTTGGCTTATCGGAGGTATTTGCGGTGTCGTAATTTTGTTAATTATTATATGTTACTGCCGCCTCATGCCGCGCCACCAGAAATCGTTTGGTGAGCTTAAGTTTTCATTCTATTTATAACTAAAAACCTTATGAAATGCTTAAAACATATTTTTTTCTAGACGAGCAATATCTCAAAGAGAACTATGCCATCAAGGAAAATCATGCTTACACTAGTCAAGAAAATTATAGGGTGAAACATGCTGAGGTAATTGGAACCAATTAAATAATCTAGCCAAGAAGTTAATTATATGTAACAAATACTTTGATTTTATATGTGTGATCAACAATTATTAAAAAATTAGTTAGTTACACAATAACTAGTTTAAGTATGCCTATTTTTTACACCATTTAAGTAAATAAAATTTTTGTAATTATTTTTATCACTGAATAGTTTGCTCCGAAATAGAAAATTAGAGATAGGTATAATTTTTGGAGTACCTAATTTTTTAATTATTTTTGTTTAGTTACATGTAATTGTTTGCCTTGTTGACTTTTGTTACTTACTACTACTTTTGACATTGTTTATGACACAAAGACCTGTATGCAACTTCATGGAGAGTTAAAAACTTATTAAAAAAAAAAAAAAGTTGTTCCATTTATGGAGAATTTAACTATAGTCAACCAATATGAGGTGCTAGAGTGCTAGTATCTGATGAGCGATATAATGACTCATTCAATACCTATCAATCATGACACTGGTGTCCGTTTGCGGAGATGCTACAACATATGAAATCTGTATCCAGTGACTGAAGCAAAATGGTCAGTAATAATCTCCCGCTTCCACTGAAGCCTTTTTGACATAAAGTACATACCTACTATCAACCTTCATCACTAGGTGCAAGTACAGCGGCACAGTCGTCCAGCGAGCTACGCTGGCGACCGTGACGCGGAGTACCGCCGCCAGCGAGACTCGCGAGACCCGCGAGACTCACGCGACCTGCGACAACAACACGGCTACGTCAATCGCGTACCGGACGGCAGGGAACAGGGCGTGCAGTACGCATCAAGCAGCAGTGAGTATGATAATAGACGGCATTTCGTACTGGAGATTTAACCCGGTGCTTATTTCAGGATTCAGATTTTTTTTGTGAAATATCCCGGCTTATGAGGAAATGCTGGTGGCGTTTGTTCCATACAAACGTAATTCTCAGTTCCCTCTCTGGATAATGACATTAGAGCAATGATTATTTTACCATGCAATCTGTAGGAACCACTGTGTCGCTTGGATGTGGTTTTCTCCATAAATAAATTTTTATAAGATTTAGGAGCATTCTAAAATCCCAAAAACTTACCATTTTTAACGCCCTTATCAGACGTCCAGCGAACAAATTTGACGAATATAAAAAAAACAAAGGAAAACCGACAGACATGGCATCATCAGGCGGGCCGTAGGTATGCTTGTTTGCCACCATAGTGGTATAAAAAAAAAGTCTTTATAAAGTATTTTATTTGGAAGAGAAAACTTTATACCGGTCCAAGCTGCAGTTGTCTCTTTAGCCCTCTATTTGATCCCTCAAGGCCACAGCGCGACAGCAATCGCGCTTTGGTTCAAATCTAACCGTCGACCTTGCTTCGCCACGGTATTCACCCACTTCGCCTTGATACCATAACGTGTGCCATTTATAATTGAACAACATGTCTGGCAGTGCTGGACGAGCTAGAGAGCGGTGCGTGTATGGAGGCGCTGAAGACGCGGTCGCTGCCCGCCTTCCTGCGGCCCAAGCCGCGCCCGCTCTCCACCGAGGACGACCTGCACCAACTGTACGCTAAGGTACCTGTTTCAGGGACCATTTGAAACGTGTGACAGGTCGCTTACTTCTCTCCAATATGGCGAGGAGGGCGATGGCTGCCACACGCGTCATACTTGTGTTGCTGCTTGTGGGGGCTGGTCTGCTTAAGTTTGCCATTTTTTTTTTTTTTTTTATACAACTTAGTCTATAAACAAGCTTACGGCCCGCCTGATGGTAAGCGGTTACCGTAGCCATATAGACGCTTGCAACACACGAAGCATCGCTCACGCGTTATCGACCTATCCCCCCTCCACGCAATTGTTGTCAGTGCGATTAGAATGCAAATATTATGTAATAAATCTAAGCTTGTTTTGAAAAGAGTAATTGCCGAGTTTATTGCCGGCTCTTCTCTGCAAATGCAACCTTCCGAACCGGTATTAGAGTCAGACTTTTCATAAGTGCCTGCCAAGGTCTATTTGAATAAACGATTTTGAATTTGAAACGGAAACCTTGCTCATGTCCGAATTGTTCGTAAGTGTATGTTTTGTGTAGGTGAACCTAAGTAAGAAGTACAAGAACCGCATGCGCAGCGAGCACGCGGCCATCATCGCGCTGAGCAAGTCTCACAGCCAGTTCTTCGACGCCGCCGCCGACGCAGTCATCGTCTACGACCAGCGGACTGCTCTCTAACTTACAACACATACCTACTACTGTACAGTACAGACTACTTCATATAGCTATCTGTCTACATAATGCAACAACTATGAATGATATTTAGGGGACTATGTTGTAATCCAGCAGGAAAACAGTCCACATTATCTTATGTTGTGCAGGGGCCGAGATATAATTCGGACACTTCGACCCATTTGGATCTATTGTGGTCCCCTAGATAACTTACTCCTCCCCAGTCTCGTTGAAAACTCTTTTCATGAGTTTTACAACGAGGCTAGGAGATATGAGCCTATAGTCTTCTGGTTTTGGATATCCGATCCCTAGGAGACTCATTCGCTACCAGTGCATCGCATGTGCACAGTCAACACACACAACAGTCCACCTTTATCGACATTGTCTTGTAGATCTTTACGAAGCCTGCAAGCAGAAGTCAGACAAGCTACCATGAACTTGCCATCGTGTGTGTACGAGCAAAATAAATGAGCCATTTTTTTTAACAGGCCATAATATTACGTTCGAACGAATGAAGCTATGATTTCCCAAAAGTTGAGTACCCACTGAACATCGTTACTTTAAAATGGTTCGAATTCCCTACTAAATAAGGTTAAACTTCCAATAATAATTAGACGCAATAACCCTAATCCCGTAATGTGTCCACGTACCTACCCTACATATCAATAGTAGCAGTATTATAACAATAGTGTTGTATAGATGTAAGTCCAAGCGCACAGCTAAATGTATGACAGTTTTTTGTAATCCGAATTAATATGGCCATATAAATTGTCATGACTCCCATACGATGTATTCAAATTTGATTCTTATGCTTGAGGTGTTACGAGTTGTTTTAGCATATGGAATCTTCACTAAACGCCGAATATGACACTGACATTTTAGCCGGATTATAATCAATCAAGCATACAGTTTGATCCGTAGCCGTAGGTAAGTCTATGGTTTGATCGTTCGATAGTCGATTTATAATCATTGTTGTAAGAATTGTTGAATGTTAATAAATAAAAAAAAATGGCAAAATTGTGATTGTTGATCATGTGATACTAAAAAAAACGAAATTGTGGCCTAATTCAAACTTTTTGTAACTGAACTAGTACAGTCGCGTACACAATTTCTTAAATAGGTACGTTTATTTTAAATGTTTGCTCGTTTAAAAGGAATAACGGACGGCTACTTTATAATTATGTTAAAAGTTTAATTATACTCGGCGACACGGTATTTGATAGAGCTGTTTTATTACTAGACGATTTATAAATTAAATATATGTCAAATGACCAGTATATCTGTTATTTTTGATTTTTAAAATCGTTAGTTAATTAAACGAATTTTATAGTAGTCCGTTCTTTTTATATCTATCTATTGTTTAAAAAATACTGTGTATAAATGCGCAATTACTTTTGTACGCGACTGTACACAACGCTTGTGTGCGCCAGCTTCCAAGTGTACGAGAACATTTGGACTCTTCCGTTAAATGTATACTCAAAATGTGTCAGATTTTATCGAAGAATTGTTAATAAAATTACTAGAAATACATAAAATTGTATGAACGATATAAAATCTGATATATTTCCAGTGCTCAGTAATAATCTATTACTATTTAGTGTAATTAATCTGTAATGCAACCTGTTTATGAAATAATAGACGTTTTTTATGCTGAATTGTGTATTTTATTAATCAAACACAAAGGTAAACTATCATACGCAGTAAAATTAATCATTTCAGTCAGTCTTCCTACGTTTCAATGCAACAAATAATATCATGTTCTAAGTTAATAAATCATAAAATAATATTATAATAACTAAGTAGGTAGGTATACCATTTTGAACCTAAAAACAAAACCCTCTACAGTTCATCCAAAAACTCACAAAGACAGGTGTCAATAACAAGATCAGGGGGGCTAAAAAGGAAGCTAAAGCAATATTGCTACGCAATTAATTTTTTAGAATTCTCGGCAGATTCTAAGTGATTCCAATATTTTTTGGTAAAATAGTTACTAATATACAATTCAATTCATTAAAAGAGTTGGAATTGATGAATTGCATAAGATCTGCTTTAAATTCGAGAAAATGAATTGCGTTAGCAATATTGCTTAGCTTCCTTTTTAGGGGGCCAGTAGTGCATTTTGCGTACACGTATATAGCCATCATTGTCTCTTCTAGAATCTGGGTTAAAAAATCTTAGATGGTTCGGAAGGTGGCCAAGGTAGGATAAATCTTAAGTCGTAGCAGTTCCAGTTCAGTTTGCAGTAGCACGATCGTGGTGTGGTTAGCTTGCACCTCGCGGATCAGCTTACTGCGCTGCACTAGGGTTGTCATCCTGCATACAAATAATATACCTAGGTGGATATTTACGGATGTCGTCTTTTTAAACGTCACATTGACACACGTCAGAATTGTCTATGCGTCTTTCTCTCTCGGAAAGTGTCATAAGGATTATCATATTTCTTTTCCATGCTATCTAGAGGTCCAGTTAGCGTAGAGAAATCCTAAGTGTATAAATAAATATCCTGGGACAGGATAATAAAGCATACCTATTCATTAAAACGCGTCGTATTCGAATAGGCTCGAGGGGGTCGTCGTTGAGCCGTTTCTCCGACACCTTGAGGTTGAGCGATGTCACCAGTGTCTCCAACTTCATCGCTCGATTTTCCAGTGCCGCGATTTTTATCTGTAATTGGAATAAAAAATTGCATTAAAATGCAATGGGTGCATACAAGGATGTGGCCCGCCTGGTGGTAAGGGTTACCGTAGCCGTATGGACGCTGACGAAATGGTAAATGAACAAAATTGAAGAAGGCTCCCAATATCTGGTGGGTACACATAAGGTGTATTTTAGAATGACCGTATTGCTCTGAAAATATTGTAGGCTATTTAAACGGCGGCATTCCCTCAAGATCGAAAGAGTGCAACTTCTGTACGTTAGTACTATTATCTATTCTGTGCCTGTACTGGTACTGGTACAGGTGCTGGTAGTGGTAGTGTAACCTCGAGCTCCTCGACGCGGTGCAGCTGCGCGTGCAGCACCTTGTCGACGTCACCTTGGACGCCTCCATCTCCTTCTGTACTGGTGCTGGTAGTGGTAGGTGTAGTGGTAGTGTAACCTCGAGCTCCTCGACGCGGTGCAGCTGCGCGTGCAGCACCTTGTCGACGTCACCTTGGACGCCTCCATCTCCTTCTGTACTGGTGCTGGTAGGGGTAGGTGTAGTGGTAGTGTAACCTCGAGCTCCTCGACGCGGTGCAGCTGCGCGTGGAGCACCTTGTCGACGGCCACCTTGGACGCCTCCATCTCCTTCTGTACTGGTGCTGGTAGGGGTAGGTGTAGTGGTAGTGTAACCTCGAGCTCCTCGACGCGGTGCAGCTGCGCGTGGAGCACCTTGTCGACGGCCACCTTGGACGCCTCCATCTCCTTCTGTACTGGTGCTGGTAGGGGTAGGTGTAGTGGTAGTGTAACCTCGAGCTCCTCGACGCGGTGCAGCTGCGCGTGGAGCACCTTGTCGACGGCCACCTTGGACGCCTCCATCTCCTTCTCCAGCCGCACGTAGTCCATCTCGTCCGTGTGTCCCGCCTCCTTGTTCTTCAGGTACAGCTGCAGCTCCTTCGGGATCTGTACTACAACATCGTAATTTGCATTAGGCGAATAACTTATTCTTCATATTATGATATAAGAGCTGTTGTAAAGCATGCACGGCATTAGTTTATTATATTTATATTATTTATTTATAATATATCTAGGGTATTTAATATATAGGGTATTTGTTTTTAAATAGGGGCTGATTATTCAGATTCTGAGGTCTAACCAGTGCATTAAGATGGGATTGCAACTCCTTACAGAACCACAGGACGAAACACTTAGAAGACACTAGTTGTAATAGATTTTTTTTATGTAAGACTTTATTTATACCATTAATAAAACATACAAATAACATAGGACCGAGAATTTAACCCTGCGAGACACCAGGACATGAAAGAAATTTTGTCGGTATGAAAGCCGTTTAAAATAAATGCAATGGTTATTTTGGTGATATAAGATGCAAACAACACAAACAAACGAAACAATCGAAGAAAAATGTCTCGAATTCGTGATTTTATTAAGAAGTAGTCTATCTTGTCAAAGGCTTTCTGGAAATACGTTATTTCAAGAATTTGTCGTAAACGTATGATATGGCTATCAATAGTAATATAAAGCAGTGGTGTGACCTTGAGCCGCTGGTAAGAGCGGAGCTCCTGCTCCATGTGGCGGAGTTTCATCTTCATCTGCGCGTGCTCCCACTCCTTGGCGAGGATGCCCTTGCGGAACTCCATCTGCTTGCGCATCATGCGCAGCTTCATTGCGCCCACTTTCTACAATACACAGTGGGCTTATGATCGCTTTACCGCTTTACCTTGAATATTTGAGATTCTTAGGTGGTATCAATGAGACATCTTATATATTTTTGAAGTACTTTTATTAAAATCGAATTTGATTTTATTGCTTATGGTGCGTGAATCGAAAATGATTCTAAAAACTAAAAGAAAATAGGGACGAACGCTATTTGCATAGAAACATATCCTGCTTACAAAGATATAAGGGAAAGCAAAGTTAACATAACAAGCTAAGGCGCATGCTGCCATCACAGATTTTAATTCTGACGTGGACACTGAACTAGGGCACCTAGCATAGATCGGTTTGTCTCAGAAATAGTTACTCACCAATATAAGATCGTTTATCTTCTCAATGTCTTCGCGCGGGATGAGCGTGGCGTCCTCGTAGTCCTCCATGTGTCCCGTCGTCGATATCTCCACCTGACCTGCTGGCAGCACCAGCTAACAACATAACACATAATATTATAAATCAACTAATTCTTCCCTATCACTAATATCACCAGCGGATCCAAAAAGGTCACTCGATCAAGAAACCAATATTTTTTGGAAAAATATTTACTCATTTTACATCAATTCAATTCTTCTACAGATTTGATTTATTTCCTAGGATTTGCTATAAATACAAATAGTAAAAGTATAGTTGAAAATGCTATTGGTCGGCAGCTGCCGCCATGTGTGCGGCGGGGCGTGACTTGTTAGTGAGACTGAACTAACAGCTGCACTGTATTATGAACCTTATAGTAGTGATCTAAGGTTCATTGTAAGTTTTAACCATTCTTTCGTTAATCTTCAGGCCATACTTTCTTCTCTGTGCGAAGGAAGATTAACGACGCGCCTTATCAGTTAGTTTATCTTTATAAAAAGTGACAGTGTGTTATGTAACAAATCCAGGATAGAGAGACAGGATTCCTCACTTGTATTGTCTTATTCCTGGCCGTGAGTTCGACGGTATCCCGATGTTGCAGTATCATCTGGTGCGTGTTGGCGAGGTGGGTGCGGCGCGCCTGTATCGCCTTGTTCCACACACCGTTCGCACTCTCTATATATGCCATTTCCTGGCCCACTGCTCGCATCTAGTTCACAATTATACCGTCAGAATAATGTTAATCTTAACTCCTTCATAGATGAACCAGATTATACGTCGGCGCTTGAAAAGCATTATCGGCAAATAAGGCATTATTAACAATTAGTAGGCTCAGACAGTGCCCGTGGCATGGCAGAGATATCCTAACTAATATTATGAATGTGAAAGTGAGTTTGTTTGTTTGTTACGCCTTCAACTCTACTCAACGAATCATCGTGAAATTTGCCATGCAGATATGATATGGAGAAGGACATAGGCTACTGTTTATCCCGGGAAAGCGGGTGAAACCGAGAAGCGGGTAACTAGTCGTTTATAAATTTGAAAGGTTGTGGTTCTAAACTTTTGACACGTCAACCATTTACCGTCGCTGTCATTTCAGAGAGTCGTATGTAATTTTTATGTTATTTTTTAATTAGCTATATGGGTAGTTTGGAACGTAATCTTCAGTGTGTCAAAGTGCCATAATGTGTTGTGTTTGACGATCTTAGACTTTAATGTAATTGTCAAAAAGTCTTATTTTAAATGACTTAGATTTTTTGTGTTTCCTGAAACATACGACTTATTCGAATGACAGCGACGTTACTCGATCTTGAAAAAAGACATGACTTACTGCTAGCCGTAAGTGCTTTGTCGCACTTTCGTATCTGCGCGGGGAGACGCTGGGGTAGATCCAGAGGTGGATTGTGCGTGATTTATATAAAACTATAGGAAATATCAGCGCAAATGGGAAAGACGTTTAAGGTACACTGGCATTCTCATTAAGCTCGGTACGAGGTGAGAATTATTATGACTATAAACAATGAGGCACATCCAAA
Source organism: Achlya flavicornis (assembly GCA_947623365.1). Classification (NCBI taxonomy): domain Eukaryota; kingdom Metazoa; phylum Arthropoda; class Insecta; order Lepidoptera; family Drepanidae; genus Achlya; species Achlya flavicornis. Next base: position 1,373,217 of record OX392468.1, on the reverse strand, counting down.
GGTACCTAATGGTAGTACAGTCGAGGACAGAAAATGTTTATCACATTTCAAAGTCGATTCCATCTCATACCGCGCGTAATAAGGTTTAATATGTCATAACAATCCACGTCTATCAATAGTATTTTTATTTCCGGTCAACCTTATGGAACAGAAATGTGCAAGCTAAAGTAAACAGGTAAACATTTTTAGTCCGAGAATGTACATTGCTGTGAAACAAATGTTTAATAACTAAAGGTCGAGTAGATAGTAATAACTATAACTCACGCGTATCTCGTTCTCGATCTTGGCCCGGCGCAGCTTGCACATGGAGACCCACAACCCTTCATCCATCACGGGGGGCATGTTGCTGATCAGATCCAGCTGATCCACACTACACATTTCATTTTTATAGATACAAAAAAAACATCATAATCAGTAAAAAATAATGATGGGCGTTCTTACAGACTTTTGATCTTAATTTATTCAAATTTTCTACATGAGTTAGGGAATTCTTTCAGTAACTATTAATTGAAATTCTATAGACTTATAAAAAAGGTAGTTTTTAATTCAGTAAATCATATGCAAGTTATAAACAACAAAGTCATCATCACAATAGATAAAACCTAGGTTACTCTGATCGTTGTGATGACTTTGGTAGAAATCTCCTTTTCATATAAAATCTCGTATCACTTAAATCAAATCTATACTATTATGGAGGGGAGGGGGCTGAGAGGCTTGATGCAACTGAGGCTAGCATTTATATAGGCCCGCCTGATGGTAAGCAGTTACCGCAGCCTATGGACGCTTGCAATACCAGTGGTGTTACTCGCGCGTTGCCTACCCTGCAGAAATCTCTTCACACCCTTTTTGAAGAACACCATGCTGTACTCCATTGGGAAAACCACGGCGGGGAGCTCATTCCACAACCTGAGCGTCCGCGGAAGGAAGCTCCTTTTAGCCCCCACAGTTCGGAACAATTCTGGTTTCAATATGTGAGGATGGACTCCCCGTCGATGGCGAGAGTTGATTTATCAGGGGTGGACCCAGATGCTTGAGCCCCTGGGTCCGGTAGTGGTGGTGTTACCCCTTGAAGTAGTCGAGCGAGTCGGGATGCATGAGCGCTGGGCGGTGTCCGGCGAGCACGGCGGCCGCCAGCTCGTACACCACGTCCGGCGTCATGCCGCCGCGCTGGTGCCACTTCGGACGCTTCCTGTAGTACATCATCACCTCCATCACCATCACACACCATCATACCACATCACACACCATATTATGTTATACAGTTTTTGTAGATGATGTGTCCGCTATAATACATTAAAAAGTAGTGGTGACAAGATAGATCCCTGCTAAACCCCTTTTTTAATTTAAAACATAGGTAATCAGTAGCTCCCCAGTTTAACATAAGTCTTTAAACATAGGCATTATAAAGGAAGAAGAGTATTCGGGAGCGCCATTTCATTTGCGTATTAGCCAAAGTACAGAAACAGAACAAATGCTTTTGCGTAATCTAAGAAGCAAAGTTAGACTAGACTGTAATTCTAAATTTCGCGTCAATACAGATCAAAATCGAGATGATACCTGACATGCGCTCTATAGGTAGTGTAAAGATATAACCTGAAGAACTTATAGCACTGGTCGACGATGATGGGCGAGAGGTCCGCGAAGTGGTTCTTGAAGGTGCGGTCCATGTGGCGGTCCTTGGCGGCCAGCGCCTCGTACGCGGCCTGGCACTCCGCGCCCTGCTCCTCCACCAGCTGCTGCTCCACGGTTAACTGCTCCACTTCCTTTTCAAACCGTTTCATTTCATTTCTGTTACAAAAAGGGCGGCACAAATTATATCTAACGTCAAAAGCGTTCCCTTCAATAATTGGACTGTTTTACAAAAACTTACGCCGACTTCAAAGTACACTAAGAAGTAATAAAATCCTGATCTGACACCTGATGACAATGGGACCAAACGGGAAGTGTACCCTTCCAGACAAAAAAGAATTTTCCAAATCAGTTAATAAATGACGGAGTTATGAGGTAACAAACATAAAAAAAAAAAAAATACAACCCAATTGAGAACCTCCTCCTTTTTTTGAAGTCGGTTAAAAAATACATAGGATTCAAACCCCAAATTTCTCAATTTAGCCAAATAAAAGTAAATCTCTTGGTAAAATTATACTTGTTAAAATTATGTCTAAAATGATAATTACGGCAAGTTTTAATTATACGTTAACTTTGATTTGGCTTTCAGAAACTGGCAGTAAGGTCCCGTATTCTAGAACGTCAATCAATGCTCAAGTCGAAATTAAAACAATTGAATTTGAAACCTGAACCAATGATATTAGGTTTATTTTCGATCTATTCTTTAGTATTGATCTGAGTTTTGATAATGTTTAATGTTTTGAAATTGCAGTGTTTGTAAATATGTATAAATATAATTTTGATTTTCATCCCACATCCGGCGAATTTGGTAGAATTCACTATTACCCGATTTCAAAGACAAAACTTACTTTTATGATAAAATAAATGATCATGAATAGATATTAAAGATCATTTTTTTTGGATACAGGCAACCACATTGTAAACAGAGGAAAACATTTTGGGAGAAAAGAATATATTTAGTGGGCTGAAGGACCACCAGCCTTTGGAAGTGGAAAATGCCTGACTCACGTTCTGAGGTAAGGTTAAGGATCAGGAAGGGAAAAAAGGATGCACAGTACTTACCTCAGCTGTAGTTAATGGCGGGCGGCAAACTCCTCAGCTGGAGCTAATGGCGGGCGGCAAATTCCTTCTTCTCTTTCAATTTATTTACGGTTTCAAAGGCCGGAATCTTTTGCGGAGCGGTGACAGTGATGTAATTTTTTCTTTGTCTTCTTTTTTACTAATTGACGTATGACGTGTATTTTCGTATTTATGGATTTTGCCAAGTAGGCTTCACGCCGAGCTCTTACAGCAAGTACTGTGCGTAGGGATTGCAAAATCCGGATTTTTTTCAAATCCGGATTCAATGTTTATCATCACATATAAATCCGGATTATCCGGATTTTTCGGATTTTTGTATTTTTTTTGCAATAATTTGTAATTTTAAACTGTACGCGTAGTTTATGCTTAATTATTAGTAGTTTGAAGAGAGATGTTCTATTTTTTTGTATTTCCATTGCAAGTAATATTAAAAAAAAAATGGGCTTGTATTTGGCTACTGAGCCGTCCATAAAGGATAATGACGAAGCCTAAGGTGGAGCACGCTAACCCAAATGGAACCTATTCATTCTGGCCGTGAAAGTCCCTAGATTCTAACAGTCAGGAACTACAGTCGCCGGAAGCAAGTTCCACTCCCTTGCTGTCCGCATTATAATTGTGGATACAAAAGAAAAATTTTCCCCGTGTCTTGTGTTTCGGAGGTAAAAATAGGGATGGTGGTTGGAATAAGGTTGAGCAATTCCTGCACACACTCTCAAAAATATATCCTGTACAAAACCGATAAGGCAAGCAACCTTTCTTCGATGGTCGAGCCTCGTGAGTTTCGTCATAATTAGTCTCATATTCGATGAGTCTTCTGGCTCGGCGGTTTATTGAGTCGAGGGCGAGAGCCTGGTGGAAAGGGCTCCGTTTGGTGGTGAAAAGACACACCTGCGTCTTGGTGGCATTAAAAGTGACCAGATTGGCATTGCCCCAATCGGAGACTGCCTGTAATGTTACGTTCAAACGCTCTACCATGGCCTCTCGCAACAATTGGATCTATGACAACGGTGCTATCGTCTACGTACCCAAAGATACCGGGCTTCACCAGATCGTTAATATGCAGCAGAAATAAGGTTGCAGAGAGAACTGAATCTGATCTCTGTGGAATTGATTGCGAAAAGGTCCGACGAACACCCGTCTATGACTACATGAATAGACCGTTCGCTCAGGAAATTGGAAATCCAAGCGCACAAACCACCAGAGATTTCATATGAAGGAAGCTTGCTTAGAAAGCGGGTGTGTCAGACCCTTTCAAAAGTAAAAAAAATCTGAGATCAGCCGATGTACAAAATGCTTTCAGCGGTAACCCGACTATATAGAACTATCATTCTTGATATTACGTTGTGCAAAGAGTTGTTACTCGCGCCGCGCGCGCATCGCCTCCATCTAAGACTCACTGGCCGACTTAACTATTAGCTAGATGGATGAGCGGTAGCAGCTAGCCGCGTGTGAGCCGAGCGGTGCATAGATTTCAGAGTAATACTGACCTAAATGTACTGGATATTTAATGAAAAATTTTAGTTAAACATCAATTATTATCAATTAAGATTAAAATTCGAAAAAACCGGATTTTATTCTCAATATTCGGATTTATAATAGGACCCTAAAATCCGGATTTTTCAGTCATTTTCGGATTTCGAAGTATCCGGATTGCAATCCCTAACTGTGCGGGAGCGGGATGGGTAAAGGAAAGAACGTGAGCCCGGCGAAAGTTATTTATGAAAATTTAAGCGCATTAAGGCGCAAACATTCTCCCCTCCTTTTTGAGAGACTAGGCTTCTCAAAAAAGAAAGAGAAATAAAAAAAGAAAAGAAATAATTTAAAGAAATGCTATAGAAATTATAAACTTAAACAGTGACAACCCTATTGAGAGGGTAAAGGACTTATCTTAACTACAGGGCGCTTAAAAGAACCATTTTGAGTTTTAACTAAAACAACTCGCACAATGTTGTCCGAGCCTGGATAAATTTTCTCAATGATTCCCAATGGCCAGCGTAAGGTAGGTACATTATCTTCATGTACAATAACGACGGTTCCTACTTTAATATTTTCAGTCGTAGTTTGCCATTTCGGTCGTACTTGCAAATTATGCAGATATTCTAATCTCCACTTCTTCCAATACGATTGAACTAAACTATCCAGTAACTTTTTTCTATTTGTCAAGGAGATACGTTCATCATGACAAAGTTCTGCGGCAGGTAAGTATTGAAGAGGTGTGGACATAAGAAAATGTGCAGGAGTTAAAGCTTCGGGGTGAGGATCCGAAGATAGAACACAGAGCGGGCGAGAGTTTAATATGAATTCTATTTGAATGAGTACAGTTAATAACTCTTCATATGTTAATATTTGATTACCTATTACGCGGTATAAATGCATCTTAAATGATTTTATGTTAGACTCCCATATTCCTCCAAAATGCGGAGAGCGGGGTGGAATCATCTTCCATTCAATGCGGCGGTTAACAAGTTCAGAAGATATCTTATCGTTATATGTTTTAGAAATAAGTAAATTGTAGAGATTATCTAACTGAGACTTTGCTCCAACAAAATTCGTTCCGTTGTCGGAATAGAGACATGAGACGGGACCTCGGCGAGATATGAATCGCTTAAATGCATCAAGGAATGTGTCTGAGGATAAGTCTGAAGCTAGTTCGATATGAACAGCTTTAGTCACGAGACAGATGAACAGACAGATATATGCTTTCTGAGACCTTTGACCACGACGTCTACAGAGCGTAACATTAATTGGGCCTGCATAATCTACACCGGTGTGTACAAACGCTTTAGTTTCTTGAACCCTACAGACGGGTAGGTCAGCCATTTTTGGACTAAGAGTCAAAGGAGAATTTTTGAAACAAAAGTTACAGGCGTGTACACGTTGTCTTATGACAGACCTAGCGGATAAAATCCAATACCTTTGCCGAATCAACGAGCTAAGAAGACTGGCGCCAGTATGGCAATGAACGCGGTGAAGATGATCTATTAAGAGGTAAGTAATATGATTGCGTTTGGGTAATAACGCGGGATGCTTTGCTTCAAAAGGTAAGTTCGCATTTTTTAATCTACCACCTATTCTTAATATACCATCGTCGTCGATAAAGAGGTCCAGTGTTCGTAATGTCCCAGAAGGTAAATTATCACCCTTTATATTTTTTTATAACAAGCGGAAAGTAAACGGATTGTACAGTTCGTATCAAATATTTTTCAGCAATATTTATTTGATCCGTTCCAATATATTTAGTGCGGGGAATAATACGTATGAAACGTAAAATGTAAACAACAATTCTTAATAGCTTATTCCAGGAGGAAATTCTGAGCGAGAGGTTACAAAGATCAGACTCTTCTGGTTGAAGTGATGCGGTTGTAGTAAAAGTTTTACTATTATATTCAGGCAATTTATCATCACCCATTTCAGGTTTGAATGGTTCTAACGGCCACATTGATACAGAGCCACTTAACCACAACGGACCATGCCACCACAAATCGTGAGATATCAACTGTTCAGGTAGTAATCCTCGAGATAAGCAATCACTAGGATTTTGCTTACCAGCCACGTGATAAAAATGCTTAGATTCTAAATTTTGTTGACATTTAGCAACCCGGTTGGAAACAAAGATGTTCCACCGGTGTGGCGAAGAGTGAATCCATGAAAGCGCAATCTTTGAATCGGAAAAGGCATAAATATTTTGAATTGGAGTACGAGCGGAAAATGTATCAAAGATTAACTTAGTTAATTTGGCCATTAATACGGCAGCACAAAGCTCTAAGCGGGCAAGTGAGACAACCTTAACGGGAGCCACCTTTGATTTGGCACAAACCAAACGCACATGAATTCTTCCACTTGAATCAGTGACATGTAAGTATATCACACAACCATAGGCTTTCAGACTAGCGTCCGAGAAAGCAACAATATTCACTAAGCAGCCTTGAGTAATAGCCAAATGTCGCGGTATACTCAATGTAGTAAGAAGAGGTAACTGTATTTTGAATTTATCAAATGAAGTAGTTATATTTGCGGGTGGCGTATCATCCCAATCAACTTTCTGAAGCCATAGTTCCTTTATTAAAAGTTTGGCATATAGCACGACAGGAGCCGCAAAACCCAATACGTCCCATAAGCGAGCAATCATAGAAAGTATAGTACGTTTGGTACAAGAGCGGTCATCATTTTTAATTTTAAAAATGAATGTATCGTTAGGAGGGTTCCATTCTAACCCTAATATTTTAAGCGGTTCACTTTTATCAAATTCGACTTGCTGCGTTAACTTATGTGACTCTGGGATATTTCTAAGGACGGTCTCAGAGTTACTTGACCATTTTACTAAATCAAATCCACCGGACTTGAACATATTGATCAATTGAGAAGAAGCATTAATTGCCTCGTCCTCATCCATAATGGAGGTAGCCAGGTCATCCATGTAAATCTCATTTTCAGCAATAGTAGCGGCGAGTGGATACGAATGCCGTTCATCATTGCAAAGCTGACGGACCGTTCGCATGGCGACATAAGGACTTGACTTAAGGCCAAAGGTAACCCTATTAAATTGGAATGTACGAATGGGTTCCGAAGGATCGAAGCGGAAAAGTAGCTTTTGGTATTTCCTATGCTCATTAATGACAAGAATCTGCAAATACATCTGTTTAATATCTGCGGTTAAAGCTATTGGAAATATGCGGAACTTTAACAAAAGTAAAAACAAATCAGCTTGGAGATTGGGTCCAGTATGTAATATGTCGTTCAATGACACACCATTATGACACTTAGCACTAGCATCAAGAACAACTCTTACTTTAGTGGTTTGTCTATCCAGTTTAATCACAGGATGATGCGGAATGATGTATCCATCATTTGAGTTATCTAACTCAGGCGGTACCTCAGATAAATAATTATTATCCAAATAATCTTGAATAACAGCATTGTAACTACTGCGCAGCTCTGGATCACGCAGTTTGCGTTCTAATGATAGCAATCGTCTATGAGCGGTTGCACGTGAATTTCCTAATTCACTAGGATTTTTACAGAAGGGTAATGCGGTGTAATACCGGCCAGAAGAATCACGTGATACACTGGACGTGTAGATTTGCTCGCATTCCTCCTCGTCAGGACTTAAATATTTCTTTGAGGGAATTTCTTCCAACTCAAAGAATTTAGAAAGAGAATCATTTATATTATTATTGTCGACGCTTGTAAAGAAGGAAACGGAAGACGACGCGGGTACGGTATGGTTAGAACGAGCGGTGGGAGCGTTTCCCATAAGGATGTATCCAAATACAGTCTCGATAGCGGAAGGTGCGGGAGGTGCAATAATCTTATTCCCTAAGAGAATGATAGGGAATAGCTGTGCACCAAGTACTAATTCAACCTCTCCTGGAATATGCCAGTGAGGATCAGCAAGTGGCAAGTCCAATAAATGACTAATAGTCGACGTGTCAACGTAGTCTATTGGGAGACGATCGGTTATACTATCAATAACCAAAGCACTTATTGAAAAATCATATTTATTATTATATTTCGCGGTAATATTCAAATTCACATAACCTTTAATAGGCCTTGAAGATAAGCCAACACCCTGAAGGAGTGAGTTTGAAAGCGGTATTATACGTAATTTTAATTTTTCGCAACAATCTGTAGTTATAAGGTTATTTTGAGATGCGTTATCTATCAAACACCTTATAGTTAATTTATTTCTATAATTAGTACTATACGCATAGACGGACGCAGTGGACAGAAGTACCTCACTACGCCTGTCTAAGTTTGCGCCCAGCATTTTTGTGCCTGTTAGTGCTGCGACCGGCGCGAGTATTGAGTTAGTTGGAACGCGAGCACAAAACGAGACAGGAGGCGCTTGGATACCCGATGTAGAAGGTTGGGCGGATATAGAGATATTCGTGCAGTGCCCGGACGCGACTTCGTTGGCGTGCTTCGCGGACTCCTGATTCTCCTTATCTAAATGCAATAAGGAGTGGTGTCGCTTGTTACAAGTTTTACAAGTATAAGTTGAGTTACACCTCTTTAAAGTATGCGACAAACTGAGGCAATTTATACAACCCTGTTTTGACTTTAAATACTCGAAACGACCCTGTGCGGTTAGAGTTTTAAATGAAGGACACATATATAATTGACGATGATCAGATGCCCCACACATAGAACAAGCCACATTATTATGATCACGGGCTACGAAAGACTGAGAAGTATTTTTTGAGCGGTTATGAAAATTTGATTCATTTTTATTGATATTATTATTTGATGTACGAGCACAGCTCAATGAATTACTATTACTAGTGCGGTCTAATATTTTAACTTGACTCTTAATAAATTCAACCAAACTTTTGTAAGTAGGTATATCTTTTTCACGAGCTGTCATTTCAAAAGCTTGTACAGTATAAGAATCAATTTTCCGAAGTGCTAGATTCAACAAAACAAAATCCATGACGTCATCCATTTTGAGTTGTTGTAATGCGGAGACAGCAGCGTCAAAGGATTCAATGAAATAATTTAATGACTTGGCATTGTTAGAAGCGTTTTTAATATTAATTAAAATTGATAAGTAATGTGAACCTAAAGCCCTTTTGTCCTGATATTTTAGCACCAAACTGTCCCATATGGAATTATAATTTTCACCTGAAGGAATAATACCTGACGTAACATTCAACGCATTACCAGTAAGCTTTCCCACTAGATATTGAATGCGTTGAGAATCGGATAAGTTTGTATTAAGATGAATATTTGCCTTAAATGATTCGTAAAACACGGGCCAATTCTCTATCTTACCATCAAACGATGGTATATTAATCGGCGGTAATTTAATAGGACACGCAGGTTTTGACGCGGTAGTAGCACATGGTGATGAGTCGTATTTTTCACTCAATTTCACACGACATCGTTTCACTAACTTGTAAATGTCATCAAACGCGGAAAGAGATTGATAATCAGGCTCAAACTCGGGATCTAACTTCATTTTGAAAGTATTAATCGAATCCAAATGACCAATATATTCATTACGAAAAGTATCTATCATTTCAGTATTTATTAGAAATGTTTCGACCGAGCGCGTCTCGATCTCGGACAAGTTCAATTTCTTAGAAGAATCATAAATCTTCGTCATTTGTTCGAATATAAAATTATTTTTAGCTTGCAATAACTTTATATTAGACTCCATAATGACCGATACTACGAGTACGACTGATCGGCACTAGGACTGTAACAGATAACTAGTTGGTATCTGCAAACGTATGCGGTAGATAAATATATTAATTTTATATTAAAAATCAATGCGGTATTATTTAAATTAATGCGGTTTTAAAAGTAATATAATAGCGACGCGGTATGTACCTCACCCTGAACAAAGCCAATAGGTATATAAGGATACATTCATGAGAAAGAAACAATAGACGAGCGGGGGTATTTTTGATAAAAAAATACGCAAAAGCGCTGGAAATATCCGGTTCGAAGGCGAACCAACATGGGAGAAAAGAATATATTTAGTGGGCTGAAGGACCACCAGCCTTTGGAAGTGGAAAATGCCTGACTCACGTTCTGAGGTAAGGTTAAGGATCAGGAAGGGAAAAAAGGATGCACAGTACTTACCTCAGCTGTAGTTAATGGCGGGCGGCAAACTCCTCAGCTGGAGCTAATGGCGGGCGGCAAATTCCTTCTTCTCTTTCAATTTATTTACGGTTTCAAAGGCCGGAATCTTTTGCGGAGCGGTGACAGTGATGTAATTTTTTCTTTGTCTTCTTTTTTACTAATTGACGTATGACGTGTATTTTCGTATTTATGGATTTTGCCAAGTAGGCTTCACGCCGAGCTCTTACAGCAAGTACTGTGCGGGAGCGGGATGGGTAAAGGAAAGAACGTGAGCCCGGCGAAAGTTATTTACGAAAATTTAAGCGCATTAAGGCGCAAACACATTTCGTGGAAACACAACTTTCCCGCACTATTGGTCCCATCTAGCTTGGAATTCAATTCTTTTCTAAGATTTTTTTGCTACCTTCAGCCACATCAACTACCATGGGGAAATCAGTCAAACATTTCTACAGTCAAAAATTATAAAATTACCTCATGCTTTCTAACTTCTCATCCATCTCGAGTCGGTCCAAGTTAGTTCTGCGAAGGCGCATAAGGTTCAAATTCTCTTGTCCTATAACCGAGTCGACTTTCAGCTTTGTCAACCATGTATCTTTTACCTGGAGCACATAACAATTTAAATAAACTGTAAACAAAGTCTTCATTTCTATAATATATAACAGTTTATTATGTAGTCTTATCTTTCAGGGTATCGTTGGCCACCGTCTGCTACTACAGATCTGTGTCCGAAAGAGGGACGTATCTTTTCGTACCTAAGCAAGGTTTTTATAAAGGCGCCCCAAGCTTCTGTACCGGTGCGCGATGTAGTATGTATTTTTTTATTCAGTTTCGTTTTGTTCTGACATATTACATTGGTCACTGCGCAATATAATAAAATATTATATAAGAAAAAGAAAATAAAATGATATCCTTTTTTAGGGTTCCGTACCCGAAGGGTGCCAAACGGGACCCTATTACTAAGATTCCACTGCCGTCCGTCCATCCGTCTGTCAGTCAGTGGGTCTCATGAATGGTAATAGTTAGACAGCTGAACTTTCCAGAGAATATGTGTTTCTATTGCCGCTATAACAACAAATAATAAAAATGAAATAATATTAAAAATTAAAGGGGGCGCCCATACAACAAACGTCTTTTTTGGTATTTTGTTTTCATGGCACAATGAGTTGGTTAATATTGTACAGAATCCTCCGTTTGCGAGTCCGACTCTCATTTGGCCGGTTTGTTTTTTACTATATTTAGTAGGCCTGTGTTTTATCACAAAATTTTGTTATATTAGATTTAGGTTAGTGGAAATAAAGTTTAATTTTATTTATTTATAAATGATCATACCCGCATGTTGAACTTGACGATGCCCTCGTTGAGCAGCTGCGACACCTTGGCGTACTCGGCGTGCAGCATCTTGCGGTACTTGGCGCGCTCCTCGACGCGGAACGACACTTTAGCCTCGTACTCGAACACCAGCCGCAGTTCCTCCTCGTTCAGGTGCTCCGGGTCTTTGTCCAACTGGAGTAACCCACTTGTTATTTACGATCTCACCACGGTAATTAATGGAAGTGCTAACGGGTCGTGCTAGGCAATTATCTTTACAGTGATAGACAGTCAGGTGAGTGGGTTTCCGCGCGACGTTTTTTTTTACCGAAATCTCAAGCTCATTATGCTGCTGTCCGATTACTAAAACAGTTAAGTGACGTGGTATCAATGTCTTTAACTAAAAGTCAGTTAAGTGATGTGGTCTCAACGTCTTTAACTAAAAGTCGCTTACTAAAAAAGTTAAGTGACGTGGTCGTAGTCTCAATGACTTTAACTAAAAGGCATTTAAGTGACGTGGTTTCAACATCTATAACTAAAAGTCGATTACTAAAAGGCAGTTAAGTCTCAATAAGTTAATGGTCTCAATGTCACTTAACCGCCTTTTAGTAATCAATCGGACGGTAGCTTCGCTTCATAAGACGTTGCTGGGCGTGAGGATATTTTTGTAGGTCAAAAAAGCGCGAGTCATACCCCTGGTGTTGTAAGCATCTATGTATAGGATACGCTAAACGGGTCACCATCAGGTATGCTTGTTTGCCACTTAAACTATATAAAAAACATCATCTACCTACATGGTCAGGTCAGGTCATAACATATGCAACTAAATGATAATATAAAATAAATATCCTGGAACATTCCTCACACACGGTCATCAGCAGGGCTATTTTAAAACGCTCGGATTCGATATCGGAAACGGATTCAAAAACTACCGAGTCGATTTTTCGCAATTGCTATTTTAATTTCCGAATTCGAATATTTTTGATGTTTCTTTACGGAAATATCAATTCGATTCATCGAAAAGTTTTCGGAAATAAAAATAGCAATTGCTGAAAATCGCCTCGGAAATTTTTTAATCCGTTTCCGATACCGAATCCGACGTTTTAAAATAGGCCTGCTGATCCCAAACTAAGCATAGCTTGTACTATGGAAACCAGATAACTGATATAATACATATACTACTTTTTGTTTGTAAATACATACTTAATATACATTTACAGTCAGACTCAGGACAAAAAGACATGTTCATGCACACAAATGCATGTCCTGTGTGGGAATCGAACCCTCGACCTGCGGCGCGATAGGTGGATTCTTAAACAGAGCCTTAACCAACCGCGCCAGCTGGCCCATCAATATACAGGATGGAAATTTTAGACCAGTCAGTACCATGAGTCTTTTGATCCTTGTCGGAGACAGGATCGAATAAGCAAATTTTTTTTTTTTTTAAAAATCATCGTTTTCTCGCGGACTGTAATTTTTTTTTTAAAATCTTTAATTGCCGATTGTTATTAATAAAAAATTAAAGGACAGTCACTTAAGACCATATTCGCGTGGCTTCAACCCTTAAGGTAGCTGCCCTTACTGACCCGTCTAAAATTTCCTTCCTGTATTGTACCTAGTGTGTGTCCTCACCATACACTGCGGCATGGGTATAGGTTTCTTGATCTCCTCGTGCCACAGTTTCTCGAGCACGCCGTCCATCATGTCGAGGAGCGCGCGCTCCTTGAAGTCGTCCTTGGGGCTCGGCTCCGGCGGGACCACCACTATCTGGCTCGGGCTTATGTACGGCTCTATGCCGCACTGCCGGACAAACGTCCACAATATTCGACAAACAAATACACACAACACATTATGTTGAAAGCAACATGAAACATATAACATAAAGTATATATCTTTAGATTTCATGGTTTTCCGTTAATTTAATGTATCATGTTGGTTAGAGAGATTTGATCCATATGATTGACCCTATCGATTGATGCCATAAAAGTATAGTATGTTATTTTTTTGGATTGTTGCCCGGTTCGATTCCCGAGTGTGGCAAGCGAATTTATGAAAATCTTTAAATGCAGATATGTTTCTTTTTGAAAATAACGGAATGTTTCCTTTGAGTAAAATTTGCTATCTCCAGTATTAACAGTACTTTCCTTTCAGGTGAGGTTAAAAAATTCCATTCTGTATAAAAATTAATCCCGATTTTCACCTTGGTCACGCCAACACGCGGAAACGGCTGGATCGATTTCGCTAATTCGTTTTTTGTTGTGTTTTTTATTGTCAGGAGAAGGAAGAACCTTCTCCTGGAAAAAATTAAGAAAGTGGCGAGGGTAGGGTAGTGTAGGGTAGGTTAGGTAGGGTAGGGTAGGGTAGGGGTAGTTTCAAGATAAAATAGTTGACGGCTCGCGGCAAGCATCAACTGTTTCACCTAGTCAATATAAAATTTACTTTAACGCACATGATTTAAAGGCGTTACTTATATAGCAAATTATTGCCGAAGCGTAGCGGTGCTGATATACTGAGTGATGACCTTAAGGGTCAAAACACACATATCGACTCGGAATGGGATTTTCACCGTATCGCCTTTCGCCTCGCCGTCAACAAGCACGTAACAAAAGAGGAGGAGGTTACGGCTCGCCGACCGCTGGTTGACGGCTAGGCGAGGCGTTTACGTTACGATTCCGATTATAGTGCGTTGAAGTAGGGAGTTTTATACAAAAAATAAAGAACGGCTCGAGTTGATACGGTTACGTACGTTCCGTTTACGAGTTGATATGTGTGGTTTGACCCTAAAATGTATAAGGTGTTATGATATCGTGGGGCCAATTTACCCTAGTTCAGCATTTACTGGAGATCAGTACAGCGCTGATTTTCAGCTGCATGCAGCTACGGGTGATTTACGGACGAATGGGCAGTTCTTTAATATAAACGAAAATTATATTCTGAAAGATTCGCTAAGAGCATAAAAAATAGTTCACAATAATAACTAGACAAATAATATAAATTTGAAACAAATTGTGTAGAAGACAAAAAGACAGTAATTTAAAAATGTGAAAATTCATAATCATTCATAAAATGACATTACCTCTTCAGGTTCGACTTTAATGAGTCTATGCGGCTGCTCCTCCTGTTGCCACTGCGGGTTCTTGATCTCAATTGTCAGATGGTGGAAGCTGCCGCGCAAGTCCGATAACTTGTTCAACTCTGGAATTGTACGGATTCATTCAAACTCAGAATAAGAGAGTCTTTTCAGTTTGAATAATCTAAGCGGCTCGCCTTGAACGACTTTTTTTATCTCAGCAACAGCTGTGCAGTCGCACATGCTATTATAGATTGAGCGTCCCACTGCTTGCCTTATTTTTTCCACGATATTGCCTTATTCACGAAACGCACTGGTGCTACATGGCAAAAAGTCATCATGTGCACAAACCCTAAGCCCGTTTTCACACGAGACGATAAAGACACCGTAGCAAGCCATAAAATTCAAAATTCAAATTCAACATTCAAAATCATTTGTTTAAATAGACCTTCGCAAGTACTTATTAGGCATACATTTCTATGAACCGTTTTCACACACAAAGACACCTCATTGCATATAAAATAAATCGTCATGACATTTTTAGTGTAGTCGTCTCGTGTGAAAACTGCCTAAGGGTGAGATCTTTATTTGATAGGAAAATCTATGGTGGAATATTTATCTACCTAAATAACGTACAAACATAAATATTCACAAGTAAATAATGATGTAAATATAAGTGAAACTATTATCCAAAAACTTTTTGTAGGACTAACTTATTACTAGCATAGTGCACCCAAACTACATGAACCAAATGTTAGAACCTTCGATAATAAATCTAAGCCTTGCGTTCCGCTCCTCGACAAGACCGACTTCCCTCTTCTTGGTGTTCATGAGCTCATCGAATTGTTTGTTGAACCAGAGCCGCATCAGTTGGACGTTCAACTGAAATTACCACGATGTCTTATCTATCTTTACTTCTATAAGGTCCCCATTAAATCCGGAGTTACATAATCCAAAAGCTGTGTCAAAATGACGTACCATCGGGTGATGTGATTTTGGCTTAAAAGTTTAAAAATTTTACCCTGTTTAACGTAAGTGAACCCAAAAAATACCTCTGTCTGATCTATCAACGCACATGAATTCACATCCTAAACCACTCAGTTTGGTTTTGTAGATAACTTTATTTTATATCATTGGTATCCATTGATATAGGAGTTGAAGAAATTACTCTCCTAAGGGGATAAGATAGGAGAAGCAAGTTATTATGAAATATCTTTAGTTTTGAAAAAAAAAACATAACATTTTTATTTTAGTTTTTGGTTGAATATTTGGAATAATGCATTTCTTCGTTTTAGGAAAATACTAGAAATTTGTGTGTAAATTCAGTAACTAGAATAAATAAATGTTTCCATTTTGCCTCCGTATCTACTCTGTTTGAAAGCATTAAACAAACTGCACTAATGACATCACATTGTCGCTATAAATATCCTGGGACATTCCTCACACACGGTCACCTAATCCCAAACTAAGCAGAGCTTGTACTATGGAAACCAGATAACTGATATAATACATATACAACTTTTTGTTTGTAAATACATTCTTAATATACATAATTACATACAGACTCAGGACATACAGACAGTCCTGTGTGAGAATCGAGCCCACGACCTGCGGCGCGATAGGTAAAATCTTAACCAGAGTCTTAACCAAACACGCCAGCTGGCCCGGCTATGTATCTTGGCACGTGGACGGCGACGGAGAGACATAGGTACCTTAACGATATGTTGCAGCCAGTTCATGTGCAGGAAGGAGTAGGCTAAGGTCTGCGGCACCATGTACGTCGGCACGGGCACGTGTCGGTGCGTGCCGGCGCCGGCCAGCTCGTGCGGCCGCCCGCGCGCCACCTCCGCCTCCGACCTCTCCTCCACGCTGCGCCGGATCGACCCCACAGACTCCGGACCCACGCTACACACACACACCACACCTCATATGTACAAACCCTTATCAATCTACTGAGATTTTCTATAGTGGCCACCTCTACCAACCTCTCGGTCATGAAAGACGGCACACTATTCCTGGCAACCCCTTAGGAAACGTCAGAGACCCTCTGCGGTAGGTCACGCCGCCAGAGTACTCGCCCCTGGTACTCTTGAGAAAATGTGAGTCGCACCGTGATCGCTAACTACCATCACCACACCACATATGTAAAGTAGTACCCAACTGATATGGCTTACCGATGTACCTGCGCAGAAGATACATTTTCAAAGCGCGGGAAATGCTATTGGTCGGCAGCTGCCGCCATGTGTGCGGAGGGGCGGCACTTGCGAGTGAGACGGAACTAACAGCTGCAGTGTATTATGAACCTTATAGTAGTGATATAAGGTTGATTGTAAGTTTTAAGCATTCTTTCGTTAATCGTCGGGGCTATACTGTCTTTTCTGTGCGAACGAAGATTCACGACGCGCCTTATCAGTTGGATACTATTGTGCAGTATGAGGCACGAGTGGTGAGCACAGATAGGCAGTAGTGGGGGCAAGCTCGCGCATCTACACTTTTGGCCAAATCACAAATGACACGCGAGAATCCAATAGACGATGAGCATCGACTGACGAACCAATCCTGTGCAGCTCGGCGCTCCCCCCTGCTTCATTCCGACAAACAGACCGAAAAATTAACTACTGCGCAGGTGTCAATCTGTGCTCACCACTCGTTCCCCTTACTATATCACACCCATCGAAAAATGTACCCAAACAAACGCAATGACGTTAATTATGGTTGAAATATATTCCGCCAATTTCCCACAATGCTCTCTGATTGGTTAAGCCAAGGACACATGCGCTCTGATTGGCCAAGTCGAAAACACACGATGCAGTGATTTTGAACAGTAAGGACCTGTTAAAAGTCAAAACCATTTATTCAATTTAGGCCCCAGAGGGGCACTTTGAAGGTCACATTTACTGAAGTTACCACAGGTTCGGAACTCGGCCTTCAAGGGAAGAATCCGGCAAAAAACTAAGCAAGGTTACATTTTGTAAATATTTTTTTGACAATCTATGTTTGACTTTATTTTTCCAAATACCTAATGAACAGTATTTATTACATTAATTACAATTGATTACCCCTTGATTGCGATTCACAAAGTAACATCTCCAAGCCAAAACAATCAGAATTTTAACATAAAACCACTTAGTGGTTCACATAATACTCACACTGATAGGCTTTTGTCAAAGACCCGTGTTTTATCTTTGGACACCTCAACTTCAGGTTCGATTTCCTCCCAGGGGCGGAACACGTCCGGGTCGTTTTCCATCTCGACACCCCGCAGAGCCTCTATTTGTAGCAACTCGGGCCATCTGTCGCGCTGTGTTGGCAACACTGCGTAGTTCTCCACCTTTACACATAATGGGTTGAATAAAGTTGACTGAGAAGAAACTCAGCAAACCTTTGGATCATTTTTACAATAGAACTGACCTGGTAATGACTGAATATAGCGTAGAGTTTGATCCTGGGCGACAGCATGGTGTCCCAGCAGTTCTGCTTGATCCACAGCGTCACCTTGTCCTGCGCACGTATCCTCGCTTCTGTCTGCAGGCGTATTAACTCGCGCTCCTTTTCACCCTGCATAAATAAATCAATTAGTGTAGCGACACCTATCAGCTACACTGAGATAGTTCACACACGGAAAGATAGATGGCGTGGCGCTACAATAGCCTGCATCACGCTTACAAAGTTTTCGAGATAATCTGCATATTATACAAGTGTCCGACATGTACCTATAGTTGGACGGAACACAATGACCCAGTCTGGCGGAAGATCTACCCTATTAAATGGAGGTGTCGTCCACCTTGCACCTCCATATAAGTATGTATTTATTTATTTATTTATTAAGGAACTCCAACAATTTTACGTATTTACTTACCGTGCGCAAAATAAGTCGAGATCAGGGACTCAACCGCGTAACTTTGGTGGTAATCGTAACGAACACCATTAATAAATTTCATCCAATCAGGGTCCACGAATGGTCATCGTCGCATAATACCGCGTGCGCGTCATTGGATGAAATAATTAATGGTGTTCGTTACGATTACCACCAAAGATACGCAATAGCCCGGCCGATCACCAGAGTGGAATGCGACTCCCTCGCCTGTAATTCCCTGATGGCGCATTATATGTATAGCATGAAGCAATAATCCCGCTACACGTACAATATGGCAGCCATGCTTCATGACGTGTAGTATACAAGCACGCAACTTTAACGTCACCACGTCAGGACTCAACTTATCGCGCACGGGTAAGTAATTTAATAAATGAAGTGAAACATATCTGAACTGGTCTCAGAGAATCACCGTAATAACACTCTTGTTGACCCTACCTATTATTATCTATTTATTTATCTTAGTTCATTATTAAATTACAAGGAAGAAAATCTTGATTCTGTAATTAACTGAAAAGAGAAAAACAAGCTCTATAATCTATAGAATTTTGAATATAACTTGAATGCTATAAGGTCGGGTTTTTTGTTTCTTTTAATAATTTAATTTACTTCAGACTTTTTAGTTTTATACAGAATGAGTTGTATGTATTAGTAAGTAAATGAGTTACGTACGGTAACCGCTCAGTCTCAGTACTTTCCCACTGTCCTTGCATTAAACGTGTTTTTTTTGCAGTTTACGTCAATATGGTAGCATAAAAGTATTACAATATATACAAATATGGAATGGGCTATTCACAAGCTTTCATTTGATACCCATATTGTTATAATAAAGATATTTTTGTTTTTAATACCCCCCCTCTTTTTTTATTCGTAGACGCCATATAAAAATAATATACCCTATGACACTCCCACAGTTAAGACGAATCTAACGACACCTCATATGTTTAAATCCATCAAGCCGTTTAGGCCGCAGAGCGTGCCAAAGAAATAGACATACATACACTCGAAAAACATAACCCTCCTTCCGGGTCAGTCGGGTAAAAAGTGAAATAGGGTAGCCCATGAATGTGTGTTACCTGTTTAAGCCTCTCCTTCTTGTTCTCGGCGTGCAGGTTGAACTCGGCGAGGGAGAGCTGGTGCAGCGGCTGCTCCTGCAGGTTCTCCTCCAGCAGGTCCACGACGCGCGCCTGCAGCGCCTCGAACTGCCGCACCACCTCGTCGCGCTGCCGTTTGTAGTCCATCGCCTCCAAGTGGACCCGCTTCTCTTCGACCAACTCTAGGTAGTTCTCTACGAGACAAACTCAACTCAACGTTACATTCAAAGACAATTAGCGGACCGCTCGCTGGAAGCGTGTGGTCAGCAGGACTAGTGGCTTGTAGCGGCAAGCGCTTGCGCCGCGAGGCTTCGACTATTTTATATAGTCATTGTAAAATTTACTTTAACGCCTACGATTTAAAGGCCTCACTTGCATGGCAAGGTAAATGCCGAGGCGTAGCCGTGCTGTTTTAGCGAGCGGTGACTCTTATGGTACCATACGCATACGATATGCAACATCAGAGGTAATAACTCACTAGCGCTATCACTGAACAAGTAGAGAGTGTTCTCGTCCTCATCTAGTAGTGTGTGGGGGGGAGGTTGATGTGTGGGCCCCTCGTGGTCCCCCTGGCCCCCGGGCGGGCTGCGCAGGTGCAGGCAGGCGCAGGTGCGGTTGTCCCCCACGTGCACTATGTACTGGTTGTCGCCGTCTATACACGCCTGACGGATGCCCCCCGCGTACCGGTGGCTCACTATGTGCTTCACTTCTGTAAATCATATAGTTCAACACCAGTTTATGACACTAATTTCGATAATACAGAATGTTTATTAAATCTAATATTCAATTGAATTTGGAACCTACGTCTATGACATAAGGTTTATTTTTGATTAACACATCTTATTATTGAGACTGTATTTTCATTCTAGTTCTATAATACTGGCATAAGTCTCTTTTCGATTTCATGAGCTAAATAGAGGGACGGAAAAGTTATCGCAGTTGGACGATTTTTTATGTATGCTAGTGACGATGATTGTTTGCGTAATGACAATAGAGGGAAAGATTTCTTGCCAGCGGAAAACCTTGCATACCAAGGAATTAATAAAGTCAACTTTTTGTTTGTCAAACCCTGACAGATCTTTTTCATTTATAAGCCACCAAAAGCAATCTTCATAATACAAACATAGGTATCAAACATTCATAGATCAAGAGACTATAAAAGAGTGTCACTTACCATATTCCTCGGGTGCACTAGGCTTCCTCAGGATGACGGTTCCATCGAACCCGTACGTGATGAGAGCGCCGAAGTTAAAGAAACCGTTGAAGTACTTGATGTCGTGGCCGCTCTCTATTATGGGGCCCATCTTCACTGACACCGTTACTCCTTTCTGTATGAGAAATTCGAAATAAGGAATGCTCGAGCGAAGAGACTATCGCGTCTGTACTGTACACGTTGCCCCGAGGAACTTGCTTTTTCGTTATTATTTAATACATTTCAGACGGTTTAAAAAAATGATTTAAAAATAAAAGCTTATGTGGAACAGCCAGACAAGTAAGCGAGTTAATAAGCGAGCTTTGTTTAAAGTTTCATGTCTGTAAATCATCGGGAAGTTAGTTAGAAATAGGGGGCCGCGGTATTATCCCAGGGGCGTCGTGAGGAACTTCCAAAGGGCGTCACCGTTAAAATAAGTTTGGGATGCCCTGACATACACTATATAGAATGACTTTTCGTCAACGTCTGTCGTTGTGTGGTAAATACAACGTTTGTTTGTAGCAGTGTCCTTGACGAGGAGCGGCAGCAGGCGCGCGTACGGGCCCTGCATCTTGTTGTATAATGTTTACTTATACATATAGGTAGTTACTTCGCCGGAGAGCTTCAGTATGTGGTAGTGCTTGGCGAGGTGCGGGATGGCCAGCATGGTGTCCTTGACGAGGAGCGGCAGCAGGCGCGCGTACGGGCCCTGCATCTTGTTGTATAATGTTTACTTATACATATAGGTAGTTACTTCGCCGGAGAGCTTCAGTATGTGGTAGTGCTTGGCGAGGTGCGGGATGGCCAGCATGGTGTCCTTGACGAGGAGCGGCAGCAGGCGCGCGTACGGGCCCTGCATCTTGCCCGCGAACTTGTTGTCCTTGCCCGTCTCCGCATTTATGCAGATTATACGTTCGCCTATGAGGACAGAATGCCTGGTGAATAACTTTTAAGACAGGACAGAAAGGATGAATTTTTCAAGTGGGCATTGATCGCCAAATCCTTAAGTAAAAATAATAGCGAAAAGTGCTCAAAGGAGTCCTGAAGCCGATTTTGATAAAACTAAAAAAGCATTCTGAATATGGAGCAGTTGGATATTTGTACAATTTTAATATCGTGGTAGAAATAATATAGAATTTCGCACTCACCAATAGAATATTTATCGGAGAACAGAACGAGACTGAAGGAGCGCATGGTCTCCCCGACCTTCATGAGGAAGCAGTCTGCTAATCCTCGACCCAGCTCTGCATACCTCACTAAAGTCAGCTTGTAGTCTTCTGAAATCTAAGCGATCACACAATAAAAGGGAAAGTTATAAATTAAAAATGAAAAAAACCGGCCAAGTGCGAGTCAGACTCACGCACCGAGGGTTCCGTACAAACCTGTAGGTATATAAGTAAATGGTAGTATAGACCTGAGTATTTGATATTAATTTCAATTTATGACGTATTAAAAAAAAACTACTTACTAGATCTCGTTCAAACCAATTTTCAGTGGAAGTTTGCACCGTAATGTACATCATATATTTTTTATAGATTTATCATTCTCTTATTTTAGAAGTTACAGGGGGGGGACACACATTTTACCACTTTGGAAGTGTCTCTCGCGCAAACTATTCAGTTTAGAAAAAAATGATATTAGAAACCTCAATATCATTTTTGAAGACCTATCCATAGACACCCCACAATGATGGGTTTGATGAAAAAAAAAATTTTGAGTTTCAGTTCTAAGTATGGGGCACCCCCAAAATTTATTGTTTTTTTTTCTATTTTTGTGTGAAAATCTTAATGCGGTTCACAGAATACATCTACTTACCAAGTTTCAACATTATAGTTCTTATAGTTTCGGAAATAAATGGCTGTGACATACGGACAGACAGACAGACAGACAGACATGACGAATCTATAAGGGTTCCGTTTTTTGCCATTTGGCTACGGAACCCTAACTAGTTATAAAGGAAAATTATAAGTAACTACTAGTTTTTTTTTTACCTTCAAAATAAATATATGTCCAGCAGACATGGCGGCTGCTACCAATTCTCTGCCGGTGGGTGAAAACACCACCTAGAGGGAAGAACATAATCTTAAGACAAAGTACACAAATATATTCCAAAATAATATTTTAATCTTCTCATTTGAACGCTGATTTCCGAACACCCTGTCATTAAACTGTAAATTTTAGGTTTAAAGGGTGTAAA
The DNA here is from genome assembly GCA_947623365.1 of Achlya flavicornis. NCBI lineage: Eukaryota > Metazoa > Arthropoda > Insecta > Lepidoptera > Drepanidae > Achlya > Achlya flavicornis. The sequence goes on along the minus strand of OX392468.1, from coordinate 1,350,186 downwards.
GCCCACATTGACCCCTGGTATTGCATTAGCACAACGAGACGAGACGCGACGCATACATTTTAAGACAGCAATACAATATAGAACTCTATTTATTATGCAAAAAGGTACACATTTCATTAACACCAATGAATCGCTGATAATGTAACCAACCTGCGACACTATCTGGTGCGTGAGACACATCTCGGAGGCTTTCTTGAGGCCGTTCTCAGGGTGGAAGGTCATCAGCTCCATGCCGTAGTTGGCGCCCACCTCACCGTACACTACCAGCAGGGGCTCCACCGGACTTGCTTGGAACGACACGTCTTTCGCGCTTATATGCTTCATTAGTACCTGATATCATGGAGTACCTATAGTACACGATGGCTATAGCTATATATATGAATAACATTTGTTAAAAATGAAATTTTTAATACAAGCTATTTTTGGTAACTGTAATTGGTTTGTCCTCCAATATACCAAATATCAAGTCAATCTGACCACCGAAGTGGGTGAAATTCTTCTTGCAAGATTTGACCCGAACATACATACAAGTTAATAAAAAAGCTTGTCAAAATACTGCATATTGCACTCTTCTATGTACCATGCATGACTATAACATCTTTTTACTCCACTGCCTGAAATTGACTTATGTTTTGAAGGTTCTCAGCAAATGCAACCATCCGAACCGGTATTAGAGTCAGACTTTTCATAAGTGCCTGCGAAGGTCTATTTGAATAAATGATTTTGAACTTTGTTTTTTTTTTTTTCTTACTTTTTACAGATTCTATTTTCCAATAAATCAGTTTTGTTACAAATCTATTGGGGACAATGTTTATGACAACTCCATATAAAACGGATGAACTTTCGCTTGGCTGGGTCATCTTGCCTGGGAACCGCGGTCCAACAAAACATGTTGGATAGTTGTATATGCAGATTGTGGAATAAACTTCGTTAGTGCGATGCAGGATGTCGTAGCGCCGTCTATCTTTCTGCGTGTGAACTATCTCAGTGTCAGCTGATAGATGTCGTTACGGTATTTTTGTAGAAACGATGATCAGACTATCTTGTATCGGAGTAGACCCTATGGTCTGAACCTAGTGACGTAAACGAATAGTTAATCGTCTCACCAATTTAGCAGTAAGCACTTCGTAAATGCAGAGAACACCTGATCCGTCGATGGTAGCCACGTGAGTGTATTCTGGTGCGATGAGCTGAACCTTTGTAATGTACCTAGTGTCAAAGAACGAAGCTATAGTCCTGCTCCTTCCCTCTAGACTTTGCATGCTTACCACCTTCGGCCACATCACATACCATCGTGAGATTGTGGTAGGTAACAAACCTATGAAGAGTAAAAAGAAAGGAAGTTACAGATAAGTTGAGTTTATCATACCATGGTATAGGCACAGTCTATAAAACCATACAGTCATCCGACGCCTTTGATCTCGTGGAAAATGCCGACAACGTCTAGACAGTATCGCGACGGCTATATAAAGTATGCCATTTCCCGAGCTACTAACATCGTTTTGTTCGCAGGTCGGGCCACGTCTGGTCGCCCCTCACACCCCGCACGATTGCCCTGTCTTCGTCGCATGACTGTATGGTTTTATAGAATGTTGTATAAGTAGAGATCGAATGGTCTAAAACTGAACGCATATGCAAAGTATAGGAATGCAATACACACAAATTGGTCAAACATTCTTTTTTTTTTTTTTTTACTGTGTATAGGCCTGTGTTTGACCACAATCTCACTATGGTAAGTGATGATGTGGTCGAAGGTGGTAAGCACACAAAGCCTAGAAGGAACTGGCTCTCAAGTGCAGCTGACGGAACACACCGATAGGTGCTTGGCGACAGATTTTCAACTTGAGGGTGGTAGCCAGCCAGACGGGTACTACAAAGTACCCTACCACCGTGCTATGGTTTCCTCACGATGTTTTCCTTCACCGAAAGCTCAAGCTCATTGTAGGATTCGAACCCGGGACCTTCGTCTCGGTATCCGACGTCACTACCACTGAGCTATCATCGCCTTTAAAAACATTCATTCAAAACATCAATATGCCCAAACGTTCAAACATTCTATATGCCCAAACGGATTTCTATCACTACTTCGTGATTTGGTAGAGCAGTAGCTAGCCAAATGGTACATCTATTATGACATTTGTAACTTTAGGAAGCAATTAAGAACTCTCCCTATTACTTTTATCGACATTTCGACATTAAATCTATAACTGCACCCGTCGACAAATTATGCGTCTGTCAACAAATGGAGGTGACAAGGTATCATAACTTGAATTAAAGTACTATTAACCTCTGTTTGAATGTAAAGAGCTGCATGACTACATGGTCTTCGTCTCCCGTGAGCTTGTACACAAACCCTCTATCCGTCCACGCGACCGCCGTGTCCATCGTCGAGTTGGATACCAATCGGACCACTTCGTCCTGCAGTATGTGGGTACAAGCTACTTTCCAAGAGGCTTCTGCTTTCTTAAGGGACTGTGGGAGAATTGATACAGGTATTTTTATGACAGAATCTATAAGCCTTGTGTGTGTTGTAAGCGTCTAAAGGCCGCTTATCTTTACAAACTACTTGATGAGGTCCAGAAATCTTATATATAAAATTCTCGTGTCACAATGTTAGTTACCTTACTCCTCCGAAACGGCTTTAGCAAATCTTATATGCATATTCAGTAGGTCTGAGAATCGGCTACTATCTATTTTTCATACCCCTAAGTGATAAGGGTAGGCACCACGCGAACGAAGTCGCGCCAGTCAGCTAGTTAGTATATAATTTTTTCTGCCGCAGTATCATAATTGTCATGAAAATTATGAGCACCGAAACACCTGTATATTAACGCAATTATGAAAATTCATCGCCAAGCACCTAACGCATGATAATGACATAAACTTACCCGAATACATTTATCAGGTCCATAAATAAGGAGACCATTGCCAAAGGCACAAATGCATGGCAAGCTCGAACCCGCTTGCTCTTCATAAAACTCCAAGTGTGTCACCATATTTATCCCATCAGAGAGTACCTGTAATTATTTTATTTTCAACACACTTGCTCTTAAAGTGGCTCATATTGCACCGATTTTAGTTTCATGTTGTAGCTTATTAGTGCTTTTTAACCGACTTCAAAAAAGGAGGAGGTTCTCAAATCGGTTGTATGTTTTTTTTTTTTTTTTTTTTTTTTTTTTATGTTTGTTACCTCATAACTCCGCCATTTGTGAACCGATTTGGAAAATTATTTTTTTGTCTGGAAGGGTACACTTCCTGTTTGGTCCCATTGTCATCAGATCAGGATTTAATTACTTCTTAGTGTGGTTTAAGTTTTTTTGTAAAACAGTCCAATTATTACTTTACATTACCGCACAGTTTAATAATAATTATAATCCCGATTATGTTAAGTTTGTACCGCAATGCAATTGATACATGTGTAGACGAAGCATTCTTAATTGAACCGGGTAAAACAGTTAGACAGCGCATCGCTGTCAAAATAACCTGCGCGCCATTTTCCATAAATATTATGTCAAAGTTTTCGCAATCCCGTCTCGGCTCCCTTATCGCAGTCGCCTGCGGCTCGCGCACTTAATACCGCCTCGTGTGTAATAACCAACTTCGCACACTTGTATTATAATGTACTATTATTTGCTTCCACGTTTTTAGGAACACTAGGCAAGTTCCAATTTCCAGGAATAAATAAATACCACCAAATGATTGAATGATCAAGTGAGAGCCTGTCATAATCTGAAATTTACTTAGCCGCAGCAAATCTAATCGCATTTTTCGAAGGAATATCAACTTAAGCATCCGTTTATTAAGATATTAACAACGCGTGGCGGCAAATACTTATCTTCGACACGTTCGCGAACATTTATACATTTATAACGTATTACAAGGATGCTAAGGTTGAAATTGCTTTGAATTACCAATGGAACAAAATGAGACGTGAAGAGGAGAAAGCACAATATATCAATCTTTCTTGATGAAGCTGTATCGACAAAGCTTGAGCACAGCGCGATACGACCAAGCAAGCTATCACACAAATATTCAATATCTACTTACACTATACAGCTTGGCTTTAGAATCCACAGCATAGAGCTGCCCCTCGCTGGACCAGCAGACGCCCACAAGACGTGGCTCGGAAATTTCCCAGCCTGTCACCTCTTCCTTACCCCTCCTCATCATCAGGCAACGTTTGTAGCACTGGGCGACCTCCCATACGACCAGGCCTTCACCCCAGCATTCACATACTAGCATGTGGGTGCGGCTAGCCCTGGACAATAACAAATATATTTACAGAATTTAATTGGCACATAAGCAAGGTCACGAGTTCTCAAAATTATAGCACCACGGACCTCTACAAAATTCGCAGAAGACTGTATGAAACCCTATGAAGAATTTTCATAATAATAACACATAATACCATCTGTGATAATCCAGAGCACAAAATGAAATGTGTTTTTACCCGACTGACCCGGAAGGAGGGTTATGTTTTTCGAGTGTATGTATGTATGTATGTATGTATGTCTATTTCTTTGGCACGCTCTACAGCCTAAACGGCTTGATGGATTTAAGCATATGAGGTGTCGTTAGATTCGTCTGAACTGTGGAAGTGTCATAGGGTATATTATTTTTACATGGCGTCTACGGATAAAAAAATAGCGACTGCAATACCTTATAAAATTCAAGTTATATTCAAAATTCTATCGATTAAAGAGCTTGTTTTTCTCTTTTCAGTTAATTTTTGTTTTACGCAGTCGGGTTTTTTGTTTCTTTTAATAATTTTTAGTAATCTCATTTCTGTCTTTTCGGCAATTTGGTACGCGTTTCACACTTTGAGGAACATGATTGTGTGTAATTTCAAGTAATTATTAATTTAAATAATATCACGTCTCAATTTTCAGTCATAAAGTTTGCGTGAAAAATAAATTTAGTTACGCCAAAGTCATAAAAACCAACAAAAGTAGGGGACTTCTCACATATAAATCTGGTTACGTCGTGTGACACCAGTGGGTATGGACAGCAGGCGCTGGTTGGTGCGCCAGCTCCACACAGACACCGTGTACTTGGGGAAGCCGCTGAACCCCGCGATCAGGTCGCACTCCATCATGCACAGCCCTTTGTACCGGTTTACGTCCCCATCTATACAAAATTGCTGCTTATGATGTGTACTGAAGCTTGTGTCATTAGGTACTTCAGTAACGCATCATCATAAGCCTATACATGTCTACTGCTGGAAAGCCTTTCCTAATTGCAGTACAATATTCCAGTCCTCCACTTTCGCATCCACCTGCTGCCTGCCAGATTTCGTAAGCCAGCATAAACCTTTGGTAGGTGGCACTTTTTAGGGTTGCCAAAGCGTGCCAACGGGACCCTTTAACTAAGTCTAAATAATACTCCTACGGAACCCTTCGTGTGCGACTTCCACTTGGTCGGTTTTTTATACTACCAAATACTTACCCCCTTATTCATAATCGCTTTTTAACTAAATCAGTGTATTAGTGTCCTCCGTCTCACTCTTTCGATCACCAAATGTCACGTGTCAGATAAAGACTTCAGAATTTTAGCTAATCAACGTTTGATAACTTTATTATGAATAAGGGGGTTAGTAAACAAGCATACGGCTGGCCAGTACCTCAACCATGAGTTTTCTACGCTAACGTAATCTACACTCGCTAGCCACTACGGTGAATATTTTGTATGACGAGCACCGCCTCTAGTGGACAATTTTGGAAGCATTTCATACAAAATATTTCACCGTAAATGGACTAGATTTAGTACAATAGATTTAAGACAAGTGGTAGTGACGTCGAATGCCGTTACGACGGTACGCGGGTTTGAATCATAAAATGAAGGAAAAACTGGTGAGGAAACCACAGCATGGTGGTAGTGCTCAACTGGAAATAATCTTACAGAATACTGCAGCCAAATAACTTCGTTGCGTTCCTGTGCGTGAGTAAGGTAGCTAGAACACATTGGGGTGGGAGGGGGGAAGGATCGGTAAAGCGTAAGCATAATGCCTCCCGCACGTGTTGCAAGCGTCCATAGGCTGCAGTAACAGTTTACCATCAGGCGGGACGTATGCGTGTTTACCGACTTCATTGGATAAAAAAAGGGTTGCGCTTTATAGTACTACCTGCCTGGCTGCCTAACACTCTTTTTGAAGTCTGTCGCCAAGCACCTACCGGTTTGTTTGATAGCTGCACTTGAGAGCATATTTCCTTCTAGGGTTTGTGTGCTTACCATTGTGAGACAGGCCTTTATATAAAAAACAATTCTTTAAGCTTTGCTCCACCACATTTTTTATGGGATACAATATTGGAGATTTAATCAACACATATCTCTATCTCAATCTCTGCTATATTGGAATGATTAAATAATTTAATAAACTTTACAAGATCAATACCTTACCTACCTCTTAGTTCAGACATTATTACAAATGATGGATATGTAACAACAAATATTCGACCTTGTTTGACTTTTTCAGCAAATGCAAAGATATTTGATCTGTGACCTGCAAAAAAGAAATATTATGAAACCATTTTATGCAAGTTCCAGGAAATGTGTCAGAATTCATGGCTGTAAAGTAGATAAGATACCTAATTAAGGAATATTTCACAAAGCATATTCCTCACCAAACTAGTTAGAATTAAAAACAATGTCGCAAGTATAATCAGGATAGAAAGGCTGGTGTTTCACAGGGAGCATTTCTTGGACTGGTTTTTTATAAGTTATTTATTACAGATCTACAAAAATAAAAAACAATGATAGCTTCAGTACACTGTAGTGACTTGCTTGAAACAAAGTAAGTTGTAGGTATATGGTAGGAAGAAATAAGACAAACAAAAGAACAAACCTGCAATAGCATCAACTCCATCTCCTCTTTTTTCACTATTAGCCACATATACCAGTTCACTATTGTTCCTCAAGCTGAGGAATGTGATGTAGATATCATGAGCTACTGCAAACACATCTTTGCCAACAAATGTCATGTGATCCAAACGATGGGGGATGACCCATCTGAAATTATTTTATTTTGGAATATACACATGTTCAAGAAGTATTCATAAATGTAAACTTGGGTTCACAAAGACATTTAGGTTTATAATATACATATTTGCACTGCAGTTTTGAAAATAAACCATGAAATTAATTTAAATAGGCCTTCACAGGCACCAAATTGTCGAGAGTATAATGCATGGTTTGGAAGGTAGCTTTTAGTAAGCTCAGCAATTACTCTTTTCATAGAAAAATAGGATTTATTACATAAGGTCCTGCAAGAGGGAGCATTACACCGTCTACAGATTGGTGTATGTAATACTAAATCAATGCATTGGCATTGTTTTCATTTCTTCTACAATAAAACCTTAAATGGTCTTAATTAGGTGTCTTTAAATGTTGTAAAGGCAACATTAAGTGTGCAGGGGATTAAATCAGGCAGTAATAAGCATTAACATAAAACTTTTTTGGAATCTATTTATATACTAATATAATAAAGCGGAAGATTGTTTGTTTAAACGAGCTAATCTCTGGATCTACCAGTCAGATTAAAAAACTTCTTTCACTAATAGGAAGCTACATTATCCCCGAGTATTATAGGCTACTTTTTATCCCGGGAACCGCAGGGGATAGCTATTTATGGAGAGGTCACCAGTTTGTTCATATTTCTAGTAGGTATTGATAGAGTGCACTCCAATTTATTTTACAGAAGACCTGCTGACCTAAATCTTACTTACGTTACTTTTGGTTTAAATTCCTTATCTTTCGTTTCTATTTCAGAAGTATCCTCAGCCTGTGCCTCAGCCATGATTGAAGGTGATACAACAAAAGGAATTTAATTAGCACACAGTTTATAAGTAATGTAGAGTTGATGAATGTGTATCATTGCCTAGCAATAACAGTTTTATTGATCTAATTATTAAACTAGTTTTATTATTTGCTTGTACTATTTCTAAGCAACAATAAAAACAAAATAAACTTTTAGTTTTGTTTTGAATTTTTTGAATTAAGTTATTTTAATTTAGGCCGTCCAAACGCAGGCAAAGGTACAACATTATACGGCCTTGTCTTCAGTGCTGCCAGTATAAAATCTTTAAAATATGTGATAATTTGTGGCAGATTTCTGCCATTTAACATTTTAAAAGATTTTTGAGGTGTGCCCTGAAGTGCCCTGTGAGGCCCCGTCACTGAAATAGAAAACGTAGCGTTTAATGTCATAATGAGTGCAGTTGTGTCAATGGTGGCTGATCCGTACATGGTGATGGTGAGGAGAAAAAACTTACGAACTTTGCTTTCTTCTTGGATTCCCAGAGCTAAGATTTTGATCACTGCATTTTGCAATATTTAATTATTCCTGTCCCCATGGAGGCAATAATATGATGGCATATTTTTGGCATTTCCTCGAGTCGCGTTTGGTAGATTTTCGTAGATTTTTTGCCAGTGTCGGGCAGATTCGCCATTTTAAAGATGGTCACCCTGATGAGTCCATCTGTCATTTATTTATGTCAAATATTTTATTGCGAATGGGATGGGATGGGAAGTGTTCTATGATTATAAATAAAGATCTTCGAAAAATACAATATAAATGTGTTTTTTGTTAGCGGCTATGGGGCAGTATTATTTTTGAAAATGTAAAATGTGCCAGTGAAGCTATTCACGTTCCATCATGTGAGTTAAAGATTTGTCTAGCTCCCATAATAACAGTGTTTATATCGGATTTACGACACAAAGGCAATGGTTTTAATTGGTGACTTTATTAATTAAAGTGGCTTATTATGTTCAGGGATAATTATACCGGGACCTTGGACGATCCGGTGGCGCAAAGATGGAATTCTTCATCAATAGCTGCGGATTTCGCAGATATTACCATGGATCGGAACTTTGCCCTCTTGTTGGTGTCCCTTATATCGGCAGTTCTGTGGGTCGTTTACATAACTTACTACAACAGCCGTGTACTTGGTTATGTACTGACGAGGTTGATAAACAAATTCTATTTTCAAGATGAGAATTTTAAGATTGGTAAGTGACCTTACAATATTTTACTAATGAGCTCCTTGTAGTACAGGAAAAACTTCAAGTCTTATCTGCATATTACTCATGAACATATATCTAGGTACTATTCCATGTAGGTAAACAACCAGTCTGTATTATTCATTTCAAGTTATAAACAATTGTCTCTACAATAATGTTCTCACCAATTTTTAATGAAATTAGCTATTTATGCATCCGTTGTGGTGCACCCTATGTAAAAGTTCATGAAAATCTGTTAAGCCATTATAGAGCTTAGTGGTAACAAACATAAACATACAAACTTGCATATTTATAATATAACTGGGATATAACACAAAAAGTATCTAAGTAGGTACCTAAAAATATACAGAGCTGGTAGCAAAAACTATAGTTTCTAAAAATATCAGCAAATTGTCCATGACCTTCTGCTATGAGGTAATTGACTTAGCGGAGAATAATAGTTAGTGTACTTTGTTGTATAATGTATTTAGAAATAGTCAACTCTCAACTTTTACATTATTGTTTGTACAAAATAAACTTGGATAAATAAAAAATAACAAAAATCTGTAATAGGGAATGTAGATCATGATAACAATATAAACTTAGTTAAATAGCAAAATTTTATTCTGTGGTAATGAAATAGTAACCTTCTATAAAAATAAAAAAAAATTACAATAGGATTAGCCATTTCCAACATTACCCAGCCATTAGACTGGTTCAATATTAACACGTGTTAGAAATGCGATCTCCCAGCGGCCGCACTGTAACATACTTATGTCGTATGTCCTACTTTTATCGTAAATGCAAAAGTTTCTATATGTTACTCAATCATGTCATAATGGCTGCACAGCATTGAAATCATATTTGGCAAAAAGACCAATTATACCCAGGTAAAGCAATAGTATACATTTTATCCTGGAAACCTCAAATTCTGCAGGTAAAACTATGAGGAAAAGCTAGTTATCAACTAACCTATTACATAGATTTTTACCTGATTTATTTTATCAGATATGGAATAACTATTTTGTGTTATAAAAAACAATAATAACAACTACCTTATCACATTCAATATTGCCATTTAGATAATAAGTTAATTTAAATCTGTTATTGGTTGAATCATTTTATCTATTTATTCACTTGAAATAAGGAGCGTTGGTTTGATAAATACCATGAAAAACATTTGATATCAATGCGAAAATGATAAGAAGCCAGAAGTGCATTTTGTTGCAGTCGATTAATCTAAAATCTCTAGAAAAGACTATAAATCTGTATGTATTGTCTTTTCTAGTGATTATAGGCAACCACTGGTGGTTGCATGTTCAAATCACATTGTAAACCAATTGGATATGCTTATTGCAAACAAAAAAGCTACCGACGAAAATCGGTCTGATGATTATGAATAGCAGTTGGTTGTAGGGTCATATCACACCGGGACGTGACGCGGTGCGCTCTTTTAAAGATATCAGTATAATATTGAACTGTATTTACTACATAAAATGAACAATTTCAGTGAGCAAACTAATGACAAGTGACGCCTCGAGGCGTATTCGAATTATGACACTGAAATGTGTACACTTTTGTTGACTAAATAAAGTTCAATATTATATTGATATTTTAAAAAGTGTGCGCCGCATATATCGCGTCGCGCCTCAGTGTGATCTAACCCTTAGAGATGGCGTAATATATTATCAAGATAATCAACTATTTTGTATCCTAATCATTGATTCTGATGAGTAATAGACAAATGATAACTATTCGTAAAATATGTTTGCTGTTGCTTTATTATCTTATCTTTAGTTTATAAATTATTTTAGTTTAAATAAATATGATGTTTAAAAATATCTAACTGTCTAAACATTTAACTCCAGAAAGTTTGAGAGAGGTAGCATAGCGTTTATTTGCTCAAAGAGCAGCACCACTGGGTGACTACTCCACCTTACAGAATACCGCAGCCAAATAACTTTATGTTGTGTAAAGTTGTGTTCCTGCGCGTTAGTAAGGTCGCCAGAGCTCATAGGGGAGGGGAGAAAGGTCAGTAACGCGTGAGCAATGCTTCTTGTGTTGCAAGAGTCTATATGGCTACGGTAACCGCTTACCATCAGGCGGGCCGTATACTTGTTTACCGACTTAGTTGTACAAAAAAATATGCTATTTTCAGTACCTATTGTAAAGACAATGTATAATTCAAAAACTTCCTCCTTTGAATAATGCAATGTCTCAAAATAAATCTATGGTCAGTAACAACAAATACAGTTTTACGCTACAGGATATATTTATTAGCTATTTCATGGATTTTTAATTTGATATCAGTGATACTATTGCACATTATACTCGTTTATCATTGGTTTTATAGTCATTGTTGTTCCCACAGGCCATTAAACTTCTGAATAGGCAATCCTTGGTTTATCTTTTATGCTTCCTTGTTTTTGCTTACCTACCACACTTTTTTGAGCCATAACCACCCAAATCAAGCACAATATGTTTCCCTGAACCTATCATCCCCCATTTAGTGCATTCTTCGATAAATTATAGCTATAGACATTTAGCTTATGACCCGCCGGGCTATTGCGTATCTTTAGTGGTAATCGTAACGAAAACCATTAATTATTTCATCCAATGACGCTCACGCGGTTTGACGCGACGATAACCATTCGTGGGCCCTGATTGAAATTTATTCATGGTGTTCGTTACGATTACCACCAAAGTTACACGGTAGAGCCGCCGATGTGTCAATGTGATAGCCATTTCACTTTAAGACATCAGCGAACGAAGGCTTCTCAAAGATTTGAAGAATGAACTGATGTAATATTAGTACAAAACTTGTGGTAGAGTAAATTTTAACAATAAGTGCCTTATCAAGCATTATATTTAATTTCAGGTTCATTCACTCTCAACGCTCTATCCGGTAAAATAATGTTCCGAGACATTGTGTACATAAACTACGACTATGCACTTCGAATACAGGATGGATATCTCATCTTCAGATGGTGGCGCTCTTACGTCCCCAAAGATGTCTCAGAAGGTGCTTAAATATTTACGAAGTTTTTTCTCAATCTCTTAAAATGTGCTCTTTTTGAGTTGTCTTACTACTGGTATATGATTTACTGATTGTTCACTGTACTGTAACTTCATAATGTATTCTGTAAATGAAACATAATTTCCATACATTATGGTAACTCGGACGCAATAAGGCTGTACGAATTATGCAAATCAGCGTGAGATGTCACCAGTATCATGAATTATTTATGTGTTAAATATTATTCTTGTTTGTTTGTACACTAAACTGTTGTGTTTAAAAATTTTCAATATAATGCAAATTAAAAATGGTATTTGTTGCAGATTTATCTCATTCCGATACGCGGTTATCAATCATGCTAAACGGCTTCGAATTACACTTCTACAACCGATGCGACCTTTACAACGAACTCGAAAAAACATTCGGCCTCGAGCCCGTAATCAAACAACAGAACGACGACGATTCCACCGACAGGGACAAGGCTATGAATGACGCGAACGAAAAAAGGAGACGGGCTCAGGACACTGTGAGATCAGAGGCTGCCATGGCGAGAACCTGGCGAGATCTCATCCCAGTTATAAAGATCGATATTTGCACTGGTAGAGTTGTTTTCGGAAATCGCTTGGTACCGACAACACTATCTATAAATGTCGAAGAGTCACATCTAGTCTATAGTACTAAGCCTCCCGCTTCTAGCTTAGATCATCTGATGCATTTTGTTAAAGCCAAAGCTGAAAATTGTAAAGTGATGCTTGCTCCTAGTCCAAACTACACATCGATGGTAGACGAACCGCCGAGGTATATGGGGGAGGGGTTCGTAATCATGAGCTCCAACTATATCGAAGTATATTTCTACATGGATGAGCCAGGTTTAGTGCCAGAGCAACCCGTGCTTCTGCAGCTAGCTAATGGGGACATAGTAGAGTCGGCTCCTCCTATTTGGGGTGTTGATATAAAGTGCGGGAAAGGAACAGATTTCAGCTATGGGCCCTGGGCGGACAGGCAACGAGACCATCTCTTCAGGTTTTTCTTCCCACCGAACTATAAAAATTTGGAAGTAACGCCGCAACCGAAACCCGGCGATAGGAGACAGATGCAGTCTTTTGATATAAGGCTTTCCACTCTCAATGAAGCAACTATAGACATTTTGTTCACAAAGAATAAAGAAACGAATGCTGTTCATATCAATATTGGTGCTGGTTCATATCTTGAAGTGACGCTCCCTTGGATTGTCCTGCAAGATGGATATACAACAAAAATTACTGGTCAGTTACTTCACCTGGAAGCAACGACGAGTCTTCAGTATAGAAGCATGGCTGAAAGTGAAACGCTAGAATACACGGTCAAATGCCATTACCCGTTAGTGTGGAATCATCACCAATGCTGGCAGCTAGGTCTGACAGGTTGCAAGGCGACCGCACACCTCGTCTACACTCACATTGATTTCATCCAAGATCTCATAAACGACTGGTCGAGTAAAGCGCGCCCAGACATTCTTCACTTCGTTCCATATACGTGGAAAATTACTTTGCTACTAAAGGAATGTGAAGTAGTTACAGTGAGTAATCAATACAACTGGATAGACTGCAGTTCAACCAACCAGGAAAATAACCACGTCGCATTCTGTGGCGATCTACTTGACGTTTCATTCGATTTGCCATTTGTCGATTTCTTGCCAGATGTGATTCCTTTAAAGATTTGGATTCAAGGCGAAGCTGTTGACATGAGCCTTTACTTGCCAGAAGTAAATACATCTAAGTTACTTCTGCTGTCAATTGACAAGAATATGAAATTGGTGCCTTGCCGCTTAAAAGCTTCTAAATGGAGGCGGAAGTGCGTAAAGTCTCAAGGTTGGGTGGACTGCTGGTCTGTGCCTATCGTCGCGTTGAGCGTTAGGTACAATTATCATCCTATACCCCCACTAGGCCCAGAGCCGCAAGCTGATATAACCACACCAGAAAAAGAGGAGATTCTCTTATCACCGATGAGAATACCCAGGATGAGGAAACAGCCCCAAATGAATTGGGCTATAGATGGAAACAAATTCGACCGAACCTCGCTTCCACCAGACAAAGTGAGCGTGGAACTCGAAGTAGGTCCGTCTATTCTTCTCGCCTACGGGACCATTATCACAAGTTTCATGAACTTATTAGAAAATATATTTGGAGAAGATCAAACCTTCACGGATATGCAGAAAACGCCAAGTAAAGAGTCGTTTTGTTGGACTCCAGAAAACAATTCAAAATTAAATGATAAAAGCAGTATTAATCAACATACGGAGATATCTATTGATGATTCGACAGATTCAAGCAAAGGGCCGTTCGACCCGCGTCGCTGTCGGCCGCTAGACGTAACAGTGTCAATTATTATACACGATATTCAAGCGCATCTAGTAAAAAACTGCAGCGAAAATGAGCCGCCATGCCCTGTGGTACTAATTGAGAGGTTTGGCTTTGAAATGGACAAGAGTTACAAGGAGACCAAGCTGCAACTATTATTGAGCCCCTCAATATTGGTATCCTCCAACAATTTATCCCGAACGAATCCTAATAATTCGGGAGCTTTATATCAGGGGCATCTTATGCTGTCGTCGTTCCAGTTACGAGGGAATGGATTCTTCAGTGACACAAATCGGTCCGTCGAAGAAGAAACTGTAGAATACGCCTGGATGATGGAACTGCAATTGGGTCAGCTAACAGGCCGTCTGACGTTGCCGCAGCTGTACCAAATTATATCTTCATTAGAAACGTTTTTGCTATTGATATGTGACAACGAGAACGAATTGGTCCCACCAAATCCGGGCAAACAATGCCATCATGGCTTATATAACGTCATGTGCCCTGAGACTGACCTCGGTTTGAAATACCGCTGTCCTACGCCAAACGAGATAAAATACAAAATGATTCGAGTGGCAATAGATCTCGTTGACATTTACGTTGCCGACTCGAACACTACGCTACAAACTTGGATATCCCCTATAAGACTGAGTTACTGCAACTTACACGGATCCGGTTTTGGGACAGGTGTGACTGGTTTACTGCCAAATATAAAACTAGCTTTATATACTCAAACAAATATGCAAACAAATACTCATCACCATTCCAATGGCAGTAATAATAGTCAGAATAAGCCGCCTGAAAATGAAAATTGGGTCGGCGTAGGCTCAGTAGCATTAGGGCCCCTGTTAATTGAAGCTGCGTCGTCGCTGCCTCAAAGTCCGAAGAACCTACACATGGTTCAACAAAAGTTCCTAAAACTACACGACGATAAAACAAAAAGACTGTGGTTCTTATGGCCGAATGAAGGAAAGAGCTCTCAATGTGGCTGCACAGGGGGATGTGCATTCTTTGGATCGAACAGAAACGGGTCTAACTTCTTAAAGCCTAATCCCTCAGATCTCAACGATGGAATTAATATTGCTATGTTTAAAATAATTGAGAACACTCCCGGTGAATATGGATACGGTCAGAGCTTGCTGCATCCCGGACAACTTGTGTTCCATACGCCGCCTTATAACAACTTGAACGTGTGTTTGCAACCGACGAATGTGTCGACGTTGATACCATCGCCGTTGCCGCAAAACCTGAACAAGTCTCCGCAAAGTGCTGAACGTCGAAGTTTAACCCGAAGATTCTCATACACGAGCATGAGTAAAGGAAGTAATAACGTTTTAGTTTCTAGTACCAAAAGTGATGTTCCATATGCTCGCTTAGTCGATTCCACTGTGCCTTTAGGAAACTCCAAAATTGATAGTGATTCTAAACTAAATAAATGCATACTCAATGTTCCTCAAATGGAAAGTAGCGTATCAGATTCAAAGTTAGCGTTAAGTTGTGTAGTAAAGGACAACGTTAAAAAGCCTGCGACTGACAGTGACGCTTTTATTCCACCAAAAGTACCTGCAAGACCTGCTGTAGCTATATCAGAATCACACTATTCGCTAAACTCGCAAGTACCTCCAGACGATACTAATCCTCAAGAAGTCCAACGAACCATGTCAATAACTAGTGAAAACCATTCCGAAGCTTTCTTCTCGGCGGATGAGGACATGTTCCCAAGTCGGTCCTCGAGCTTAAAACATTCCTTCGGCAGTCGACATAGCAATCCTAAAGACAAAAGTTCGTTTGGCATCAATGATATTACAAACGAGAAATGGACAAACTCTATACCTAGATCAAAGAAGGCGGATGCCCCAGATACAGTTAGCAATTTGAGTACAGGCGTGCAGCCGGATTCAGAAAGCGGCTCAGTGTCATCGACATCTTTTATCTCTGCGATATCGTCTCAAGAGGACATGACGCTAGTAAACTTGCACATGCAGACAAACAAGCCTATAGTAGACTCTCCACTACTCATGGCCAGCTACATGCTTAATTTGCCCCAGTACAAATGCTCTAATTGGGCATCATGCTCCTTGCCAAGCGGCAGCGATGTCTTCACAATACCACTATTCAAACGTGCCGACGATGGCACTTTAGTTTACGTTGGACAGAAATATTTGCCATGTTTCGAGCAGCATGGTAAAGTGAATATTCTGAGATTAATTGCAAAGAAAGACGTACATAATAACCAAAACCAGCACGGACCATTTTCGAATTTGACGCCGCATTTCAATTCTCAAATTAAAGCTCATCCATATCCTCAAGGATGGTGGGATGTGCAGCAAAACGTGCAGGAAAACCAGGAAAACACAACAGAAAAGAGTACAACATCGACGGCAACTACCACAAGTGACAGCAAAAGTGGTATGTTTATAAAACTGCGTGGAGAAATCGATATAATGTTGACACCACTAGTTCTGGAAAGCACTCAGAAGTTCGTCGAATCCTTGACGCCGGTCCTAGCTAATATACACCCAATAACGGTAATAAATCATCTGCGTTTACTTTGCATATCGTCTGTGGAGAGTTCAAACGTTTTGAAACAGAAACAATATGTACAGAATTGGATGCCTCAAATGCAATCACGGAACCAGTCCACTATGTTGGTAGACAAGGACGACAAATGCAAACTAGCGACTATTCCACATTCGAATATATATGAGGAGACCATCTATGAACAGCTTCAGGCCACAGTGACAGTCCCAAAAGTGAACATTATATTCATACAATCTTCGGTTGTTGAAGATATGATATCTTTCTCGGCTTTGGATAACATTCAAGACTTGACATGTGTCTCGTTATTCGGTGTTTCAATAGACAATATTATAGCTAAATACGTCAGTTCGAAGAAGACTCTAGAATCTGTACAGTTGTATTATCGCCCGACATTGAGAGCATTGGGCAGTAAGAAGTCTTTCGGCATTATGAAAGGTCCGCGTGCGTTGATCTCGGCTCAGACTACTGGCAGAAAGCGAGGACCGGAGAAAGGCGAGCCAGTATACATAGAGACTTCGGAACAGCAATGTGAGGATACTACGATCACTCTGAACGTTGGTAAGTACATTTTATAATGTAACAGTAACTAAAACAGAGTAACAATTTGAATTGCAAATTTGACATTGCCTTCTCTCTTTTAGGTAAAGTCCACGGCCAGTTACGACGTATACGCAACGAGTCGTCTCAGTTGAAAGACGCAACAATTACTGGTATGCCGTGCCAACATTCCAAGGTGTCGTTCAAGTTCATCAGGGCAGATTCTTGTGCTAAGGGATGCGAGACGGTAAGATCTAAGCATTTTGTTAAAAATAGTCCTTTAGGTATTACTTACAGGTATTCATAGTTTAATGCACTGGTTTTTTTCACAGAGTTGTCAAAATGGAACAGCAGATGCCCAAAAAGACAATCCGATCGGCTACATTATGTTTGAATGTGGCCTTGAAGGCATATCAATAAAAGTTTCCAAACACGCACTGTCGCAAAAGCCAAACGAAGAGAAGAAAACTGTACGACCGGATATCGAGAGCTGTCGAGAATCCGTCAAATCTGCTGAAGAGTTAAAACCTGAGAAAATCGCTAAGAGTCATCGTACTTCCGGGATCGAGGACTTATTCCGAAAGAGGGATTCGAATTCGAAACCCAGCACTCCGAACTTGGGGACAGCTCAGCCTCCTCCAGTTCCCCCCGAGCCGTCGACCCCAGGGCCTGAAGATCCCTCAATCGAGAGCACTACGACTGTAGTGCCAGTGAAAGACAGCGGGAATACGTCATCCTGTGCCATAGACTTAAAAGTGGTGTGGTTTAATTTCGCTGCTCCGCCGCGTACTCCGATCACTAAGAAGATCGATTATACGAGGTAAGTGATCTAGAATTTATTTCAGTTTAAAAGGCACAAGATTTTATATTACTGATTGTATTGATTGCAAGTACAAACTTCTGCAATCTTGGTTATTGCGTGAAGAGCTAAGTAGCTGCCGGGTAACGAGACTAACGATGTCTGGCGTCGACCTACCTAAGTTTGCGATATTCAATGTGTGTAATGTGGTCATTATTATGACAACCTTCTTCGAGCAAATTCGACGATTCCGCGCTACTTGAATAGGCGCCTGCAAAATTGTATGGAATTTCATTATTGTCGAGTTTTATTTCAAAAATAGTCAGGTGCAAAAAGTTTTTATTCAGAAAAAAAACCGGCCAAGTGCTAGTCGGACTCAAGCACCGAGGGTTCCGTACAGACTGGTATGTATGTAAATAGTATGATCATCACGGAAATCGAGTCTCGAAGATTTTTCCCCGTTTTGCCGATTATGTTGTTTTTTTTTGTGATGTAACTACAAATTTACGGTTTTCGGATTTCTTCCTTTACTTGTGCTACATGACCTTTCTTCTTGCCAAATTTCATAATTTAAGGTCAACGGGAAGTACCCCATAGGTTTTGATTCCCTTGCGATCTTCAAAATATGCGGCATAAACGGCGGTATCTTTATTTTGCGTACACTTATAAGTTTTATTTTTTTATCCGCAATCCATTGGAGATTTGATATTATTTTCAGCTTGAAACCTCCACGCGTAAATTTTGCTTTTCAGTCAATCAAAGTACATCACTTTTGTTCAAAAAAATAACCCTTACTATACAAAGCGGGTTTTATTTAAATTGCTCGCTGTTTGAGTAAAGCACTATACAAGCCTTGCCCTGCAATGACTGCGCCGCTGGCCTCGCTATGATGGCCTCGAGCTTAGCATAGCTACGCTCTCGGTCTTCAAGCTTGGTCATCATTGCAGCCCTTGATGTCCGCGCTATAAAGGCCTCATCCTTCGGTCTCGGCCGCGCTGTATTGGCCTAGAGCTGCGCTACGCTATGCTTTCGGTCATCACCGTACTAATATTGGACGGTCGATGTGTATAGATTGGACTGGAACCTGCTGAGCACGGCGTCGCCGGCGATCAACGCGTGGATGAACCCGTGCAACCGGCTCGGCATCCGCGTGGTGGCGCTGTACCGCGCGCACGCCCGCCGCCTCACCGCCACCGCCGCCAGCCTCATGGCCGCCGCGCTCGACCTGGCTCCGCACCACACGCTGCCCAAGGTACCTACACATACACTACACTACACTACACATACACACTATACAGAGATGTCAACCGGCTCGGCATCCGCGTGGTGGCGCTGTACCGCGCGCACGCCCGCCGCCTCACCGCCACCGCCGCCAGCCTCATGGCCGCCGCGCTCGACCTGGCTCCGCACCACACGCTGCCCAAGGTACCTACACATACACTACACTACACTACACATACACACTATACAGAGATGTCAACCGGCTCGGCATGCGCGTTGTGGCGCTGTACCGCGCGCACGCATGATGACGGTGATGGCGCACGCTGTACGTGTCCAATATTTTTTGATAATCTAACTGACAGACTTATTAGATTTTTTTTTTTATCCAGGAAACATCCCTAGTGACTGGTTTCATACAAACTGTCTCAAATTGATTAATGTGAAAGGGTACTAAAGTAACCATCTGTTTTGGCGCTGACTGTACCACTATTGAATTTTCATTCTTTAAACTCCAGAGTCGCTACGGCCGACATACGCCAATGGCGAAGCAGCTGCGCGAAGAACCATCTTTGCAACTGTGCGCTGTACTGCTGCGATACGCTTTACAAGCGGACGCAGCGGCAGTGCAGGCGGATTTGGCTGAAAGACATTTGCCATCATTATCCACCCTTAGACAGGTAAGCCTTCATCTATGTATTACATAACATGATTTAAAACCAAATGAATGATTAATATTTGTAAGTGATCATCGAAAATAAACTCTACGGCATGATGATTTGAATGCGATTTATACTTCTCAACTTAAAATTCCACTGGTTTTGATTTTCCGATCTATAACTATGTCGGTATGCACTGACAGTCTTCAGCTTTAGCTACTGACGATGTATGACATTCATTACTGTTTAGCTCTATATACAGCCCAAGGATCTGAATGTCGTCTATCCCAGATTATATTAACATTTTATTCGCAGGGAGTGATCGTTTTAAGCCGGCAATGGAAGAACATTCTCTATACGCCTCTGCTGCTAGAACATAACTATAAGAGCAAAGTGATGAAGCCTTTGAACGTTACGTTTGCTCTGCCGGATTTGCTTGAGGTAAGCACATATATTCAATGCCTTAAGGCTGTAAATAATAATAATAAGAATAATATTTTTATTAGACCAAATTAAATAATACACTCAATTAAATTGAAGTCTCTGACACTTAAGGTAGGCAAGGCCTGTATACTAAGAGTCAGCTCCTTCCCTAGATATAGTTGACAAATCTAAAAGTGTTCAAAAGTTAAGTAAATCAGCAAATAAATTTATGAAAGAAAAGAAATGTTTTCTATATCATATTTGACGGTCAATCAAAGATAGACCTTGATTGTAAGTTCCAAAAGCGCAATTTTTAATAATAGCTTTTCTAGGCTCTCGTGAACACTGGGTCGAAAATTTATAAACGTTTTCTCCTCTCCATAGTGACAGGTTTTATGCGGTGATTTTTGTTCAGGACTCTGTAGAGGGATGGCAGGAGTACCAGCTAGACAACGAGGTGCTGGACGAGAACTGCCTACTCCTCAACATGGATGTAGATAAACTTAACAATTTGCCTGGTGAGTTTTCTTGTTATATTTTAATATTTTGTATTATTACACCTGTTGGTGCATATTTTGATAAGTTTTTTTTAAATATTTAAATATGCTTTCTAATTTCC
Organism: Achlya flavicornis; assembly: GCA_947623365.1. NCBI lineage: Eukaryota > Metazoa > Arthropoda > Insecta > Lepidoptera > Drepanidae > Achlya > Achlya flavicornis. The sequence continues at coordinate 1,329,044 of OX392468.1, read as the reverse complement.
TATTATGAATTGAGTTTAGTACCTTTGTCTTTCGTAAAGTGGCGTAGCCCGAGTATGCATTGTTTAATTTATTTAGATATTTGATTGTTATCAATTCGCAACCTTAATGCAAGACAAATAAAGCTTATAATGTGAAGTACTTTCTGGGTAAGCCACGGTTGTATAAAAGTGTTATAAGCGGTTTGGAGAGAAGAGCATATTTTGATATGCGTTTTAAAATAGACCTTAGGATCAGTGAAATAAGGTTTATTTTTACATTGAATGATGGAGAGCCGACCTAATGCCCTAACAAAAGAAGTTAACGGTAAAAATAAACATTATTTCAGTGATACTAAACTCTATTTTTAAACGCGTATATGCTCTTCTTCTCCGAGTCGGTCTGTGTGAATATGGGCCCTTTATGTCGGCAACGCGCGAGTGATACCCCTGGTGTTGTAAGCGTCCATAGGTTACGGTAACCGCTTACCATCAGGCGGGCCGTATGTTTATTTTCCAACTTAGTGGTAAAAAAAATGCGTTCCAATAATGTGTGCTCGTTTGTGACTGAAGCGGGCGCGCCGGGCGTGGCCGCCAGCCCGCGCCCCCACTCCTTCCCCTCCACGCCGCCCTCGGGTTCGTACCACTATGTGTACACGCTATAATGTGATGGGATTTCATACTATACACCCTTTTACATAGGATTCAAATTAGCTTGAAGACAATTTCAATTTAAATAAGTGGGTCAATCAACTTTTATTGTATGTTATTCTGGTCCGTTGGCCAAGTGAAAACAGTGACCGAGTTTCTTAAAAAAACTGTTATAATATATGCTACTAATGTGCTTAGGAGATAGTCCATACAATAATGGGCTTATAACTACTACAAATTTGTACGTTTGGTTAATTGTAAACATAGAAAATCATGGTTTCATAGAGTTAACCTGGGGACAAGGAGGGAAAAAGTTGATCGAACCATGTAATTTTAAAGTGATAAGGTACAGTGTTCAATTCTAGGCTGAAATCCCAACGGATTATGTTTCAAGTAGTTTTAAATTGAACCTTGATGTAATTTCACGTGACTTTATTTTACTCAGTATATAAAAAACCTTACGTTAATTTACTATTCAAAATTGACACGTCAATGGTATAAAATTACTAATAACTTTGATTGCAAATTAACGCTGATTCTGTAAACTGAATATAATTAAAACGACTTGATTTTATGTTTGTTCCTTTTAAACGTTTGGGACATGTGTTTTGCAGCATGGAGTGTTGCGTGTCTTATAATTTAGATTTAGATTTACCTGTGTTAATAATTTAGATGTGCTCTATGGATGATACATGTGTGTTTTATTGTGTATTATGTGCTTGTTAGAATATGATTCATATTGGAATGCAGTCTCGGAAAGCTATAAGACTTGGGAATGTTAATATTATGTCTCATATTGATCAAGTTTTTTCATTCCATGTTCTCATTTTCAGTGTATGTATTACCGTCATAAATGCTATTATGCTTCGGGGTTCTTCCTGCAATTTTTATTCTTAATTCAATGTAGTAAGGATGGTTATCGTTTGAAATGGATATGTCACTATTATAGCTACAAACTTCTATAGTTAGTTCAACTTCTATTAGCTTCTATACTTCGATAGTACCAAAAATAATACCTGACTTTTAGGGAAATATATTGGAACCTATATACCTTACTGACTAATGTTAGATGTAATTGTTTTAGATGTGTATAAAGACTTAGATTAATGCATGTTAGTTGACATGTTCAGATGTAGATGCAGAGAATATGTAAACGTCTAGTATATGCTCGTCCAATAGACGACAGTTGTAAATGACATCTCTACACGCACTATCGACGTTCTCGCAACACTTGACATATACGAGTTGTCAACATCAGTTCAAAGACATGACAAGAAGTCTACCTCACCAACTCTTTTGTATCCATGAATGTTCTGATCTTTCAAAAGTCGTGATCACGTCGACCAAACTATTAATTTAACCTTCACGGGGACATTGTGTTATTATTATATCTTATGCTTGAATCCAAGGTATAAATTTAATACAAATGCTAAGTGTCATCCAAATCCGTTTAGCTATTGCGGCGTGATTGATGGGTAACAATGCTTCACATTTATAATACTATAGTGTGTGAGCTGTAGACCTCGCGAGTGTGTCTTTGCATAGCTTAAATCTGAATAAATATTCACCGCGCTTCTTAAAACAAAATCTTTATTAAATATTGTGAAAAATTTCTGAAAACGGAATTGACAAAAAAAGCCCATATAATTATCGAACGTGCTTACAAAACTTCACGAGAATCGGTTGAGGAATGCGACTTGTAGAGTAGAACAGCTGGTTATACGTTCGAAAGCATTTTTGCCCAAGCTGAAACGGAGAGGCATCGCTTGCGCTACGATCTCGCTCTCTCAAGTATAGTACGAAGCTTAGACGATAATTTTAACGAGATCCGTCGACGACTCTATAAAAATCCACTCTTCATTATATTCATACTGCCTCACCACACATAGTAATTAGTACCCGTGAGCTAATACCATCACACAACATGATGTATTCGTGTAACAGTGCGAGCGGCGCACAGCAGCCGCGCCAGCCTCGTGTTCCCCTCGCTGCCCTTCTCCACGAGGAAGCCGGCCTTCCAGGACGATGCCATCGCTAGTGAGTGTTACTGTAATGCTAATCGAATGGTATTGTTGCTAAACATGTGTTTAGTTTGTCCCCTGGGGTGTTATCTGTGTACCCAGCATAAAAAGTAGCTCATGTCTCTCTCCATTATTGGCTATATTGCCAAATTTTATTGATTTATTGGTTCATTCATCAAAAGGCGACAAGCAGACAGACAGGTTAAGGTTTCTCGATCATTTTAACATCACTATTAGTTGGCACCGGTTATTGGCCGCGAGAACCAGAGCAAAAGTCTTACCCCCTTAATAAGGTGTAAGTCAGTCTTGTAACACCCAGGTATTATGATAGCCCCAGCCCTTTTTGTTTATATGACATTAGAGAGTGCCGGATATATTTAATACCTAGGTATACTATACTTGACTTACACCTTATTTATTAATAAGGGTATAACCTATTTTCCTTCATAGAACAACTAATCGTAAACCCAATAAATATGTATATATTACTATCCAACCGCTGTAGATTACGGTACATTGAAGGAGGACTTGCCCACGGTGGGTTCGAATCCGTCTCTCTACTCCCCGCACGGCAGCGATGAGAATATGAAGAACGACCGCGCAAGAGAAGACCTATACCAGTGGATGGCCAAGCAGGAGCCCATTAAAGTTGTGAGAATTGTGTTTATGTACTTTTTTAATTGCATAATGGGTATTGAGACCCTTCTGTTTCAGGGATATTTATTATAACCTGTTTAAATATTTCACTAGGCATAAAAGTGTGGAGAATTCACTGTTGGTCCCATAGTAAAAGTTGTTCAGAATGACTAACCCAAAATATGTTTCAAAAATATGCCATCTCGAAATCTCCGCCTGTTATACTCATTCCTTATCTTATCCATTCTTGTCTCTCCCCCATCATCAGCTCAACATGAGCATGAATCCAATAAGGTATTTGAAAAAAAAAAACAAAACTTAGAATTTTTTACATTCAAATTCTAGACTCAATAACTTTCGTTTGTTCAGGAGTCGAAGAATAAGAAGCCAATGATCCCCCAGTCCAAGATGAACCCCCTGGCGATGGCGGCCGCGATGCCGGCCTGCAGCCTGTATCCGCTGCAAGGGTCGCTGATGCTGCTGGACGCGCATCTCGTGTTCCAGCCCTTCCTTGCAGCTTTAGGAGTCTCACCCAATCAGGTCACACAAGGTAATATCACCAGGAATTGTAGTCACCCCTGTAATATTTCGCGTTTAATTTAAATATGTTGTTAAATGTATTGGACTTAGGCGATTATCACACTGCCACGCAGCGTAGCGCGTGAATGCGTGTTTTAACGTTGCTTGTAAGTATTTCCATTTGTATAGAAAACATGCACAGTCCAACACACAGAAAATGCATCCACGCGCGTTCATGCAGATCACGCGCCTACAAGCGGAGAAACATGCGTAAACGCGCGTTGTTGCGGGCGAGACGCAAGGTATGGCACACCGAGTCGCTGTGTCGTGCGGGATTTTGGATGGGCATGACTTGTGTTTGTGACGGCTTTGAATGAAATGAGTCAGAGCCGCCGTGAATCAACATAACGCAACTTCGCGCGTGAGTGAGTAAAAATCCCGCACGATGATGCAGATCTGCACTCCTGCAAGTACGCGCGTAGGTGCGTTGACACACAACATGCAGCGTGATGCGTGGCAGTGTGATAACCGCCTTAGTTACAATAATATATATTTATTTATTTTATTAAATGGGCTTGCGTTTGGCCACTGACCCGCCCATAAGGGGCGATGACGAAGCCTAAGATGAAACACGCTTACCAAGAAGAAACCTATTTACTCTGGCCTTGAAAGTTCCTAGATTGTAAGCGTTAGGAAACACAGACGCCGGAAGCAAGTTCCACTCCCTTGCTGTACGCATTATAAATGAGGATGCAAAACGCTGTGTCCGTATTTTCGGTATGTCAACAACGTACGGGTGATTATTTTCCCGGCGTCTTGTGGTTCGGTGTAAAAATCTTCTATCTATCTGTGTTGTAATAACTAGTATTTCGAAGCATGTTGTGTTCAAATTTAGTAGGTCGTAAACGTAATCATGTTCAGTAGGTATTATTATTTTTTATATGTTATAGAACGACCAATAGTGGACCAATAAATAAAAAAAAAAAAATATGTTTTGAATCAGGCGAATCAAAGACCAAGGGCGGTTCTGTCGAGAACGGGCGGTCGGTGTCGGGCCCGCCCGCGCTGGACTCGCTGGGGTCGAAGCTGTCGCTGGTGGCCTGGATGGACACCTTCCGCATCGACATCGTCGTGAGCGACCTGGCCGCCAGGGACCGGGACCGCCGACACAACGCCAAGGGGAAGGGTATCTACACTACACTTTTTTCTGTTGAAGCCTTTTTGTGATATTGTATTTTATTTTGTAAAATTTAAATAAAAAGCATGTATGTATACTTACCCCCTTACTCATAAAGCGCTATTTAACTAATATACTGATTAAATGGTCACGTAAATAATGTCACATTATTTGACAATGACAATAGAGTGACGTTATTTACGTGACCTTAGTAAGGGGGTTCATGTTTTGGAAAAAATATCCAATAGATATAAGATAGTAAAAAAATATATTTAAAAAATGTAACTTTGCTGAGTTTCTTGCTTTTTCTTCTCATTTGAAGGTCGACTTACGAACTGGTGGTAACTTCAGTAGCTTTGTCCTTCATAAGTGCCCTACTAGAGCCTAAATTGAATAAATGGATTTAACTTTGACTTTGACACTGCACTAAATAGTGTATGTAATAACAAGTTGCAGTACAGAGTGTATGAAATAACAAAATTAAAAAAATATACATAACATTTTGGGTTTCCCACTGTACAAAAAAACTATGATGGCATTGATTCTGTTGTTTACAACGAAACTAATTTTAATCTCACTATGTCTCTTTCTAACAAAGATAGGATGAAAAAAATTAAGTTTTGTATAATTAGTCCAATGCTTGTTTTCAATATAAATTTAGTCGCCATCTATCGCGGTTACACCTAAATACACGCAAATTAAGACGGCAAAGATTAATTTGACAGCTTTAAATATATTCTATCCTTTTTCAATTAAGTTCGTAAGAAAGAGATGAGATGATTCTAAAATTAGTTTAGTGCGATTTACAACAGAATCGGCACCAATACCTTCCAGAAAGATGACTTAATTTCTGATTAATGTTCATGCTTTTGCATTTTTTTTTATCTAAGTAGTGAGTTAATTGAAATAGTATGACCACACTAAAATCCGTACAGGTAACCCGAACCACATAGACATACCATCGGAAACGCCGGCGTTCCTCTGCGAGAAGGTGTCCATAGACGTGGACCTGAAGAAGGTGGCGGACATGGCGGTCGACGACCTCATACAGAGGCAGAATGTACTGTACATATCGCGCGGACAGCTTAAGAAACATATCAGTACCATGCTCAACTTCAATATCAGCATACGGTTTATTTCACAGCAGGTATGTTGAGTTTAGATTGATATTGATACAAGATTAGATTTATAATTTTTTCTTTAATTTGTATCTACTTTTGTTATTTATAAAAAAACAATGACGTTTGTTTTGTTTATGGAAGGAATATGAGGTGTTGCCAACTCAAAGACTGTAACGGCAGCTAAGATTGCTAAGAATGTAGCTAAAGATAAGTTGGCAACATCATTATAATCGTGTTTTTTACTTTTTTTTATTATTATTTTGTTATTGTTCAGAAATAAGATATTTTTCTTTCTTTCTCTCTATATGATCTACACGGTGACTTATTATTGTTTTGCTAGAACAAACGTTGTTCAGACCATGATCTACTAATATTGTATAGCCTCAAATAAAATAAAAACGTAATTCGTTTAAAAAAAAAAAAACAAAACACAAATTTAAAATAGTCAGGAACCCGCGGATTCCCAAACCTGCTACAATACTGGCATGACGCCGTGCCGCAACTACTTTGAAGCGCAAGTGCGGTGTGTGTTGTAACTGTTGTAAGAACTAATCCCGCCATTTTTTTGATTAATAAATAAATAAAAAAAAAAAAAAATTGATTTTTCAAAAAAACAATGGTGTATTTTTTTTGGATGTTATTGAATGTTAGTAGAACATGGTCTAAACAACGTTTGTTCTATCAAAACAATGATTCAAAAGTCACCGTGTATAAGGGTATTAATTATTTTTGACGCGCTAAGTATAAATAATAACGTGTAAAGCGGCGGCGGCGGCTCCCATTCTTTTGCCAACGCACTCGGAGTATGTAAGACTTCGTTGGAATTACTTTAAATTGTAAAACAAGAGCGGGTCGCAGAAGTCGCTCCACGGAATGCCAAAAAGTCACTTCGTTTGGGTTCTCAATATTTTATATATTTTGTAATCTACGACGCGACGGTGCCAGGAACAGAAGACGAACGATAAACTCTATTTTTGCACAAATCCTACCAAGATTCTTTCATAGTTGACGATAAACAATTTATTTATTGTTTTATTGCGACAGGTGAACATGCCACTACTGCGACTATTGCATCAAATCAGCAACATGTACCAAAACGTGAAAGACACACAGATCGAACTCAGGAGCCAGACGAAGATATCGCATCGTCAGAACAAACACACATCTTCATCAGGTGAGAACGTCATTTGAAAGACAAGTAGTTTTAATAACCTGAATTTATGCGTAACTATAAATCATGAAATATTAAATAGTCACTAAGTTGGTTTCTCGGATGACCAAAATTATATCTTCAGTTTCAGATTTTCGCGAGAACCTGGTCAGTGTAACATCCCTCGAAAAAGAAGTTCAATACGCGACACTAGAACCTAAATGGGACTTGCTCACCCCGGCATTGAACCCTGAACTAGGGGCTGCTATGCCGCAGTCTCTTAGTCAACAGAAACTAAGTCAGCCGGTTCGAACCAGGCCGCAGTCGTTCGCGCAGAAGTTAAGATCTACAGGGAAGAGCGTTAAGGGGAAATTAGGTATGTTTTTGTTGTAAAAATATACCAAAGCGATAGTATGTGCTGATATTATTTTTCAGCTTGACGACATTTTAATGCGATGATAGTATAGTGACGTCGGATGCCGAGACGAAGGACCCGGGTTCGAATACTACAATGAGCTTGAGCTTTCGGTGAAGAAAAACGTGAGGAAACCATAGAAGAGGAACCGTTCCTCCTAGGAGAGATAGCCAGAGTGCCAGTTCCTTCTAGGATTTGTGTGCTTACCACCTTCGGCCACATCATCACTTACCATGGTGAGATTGCGATTTGCAAAATCCGACTGCGTACAAGCTCTGTAATTTATAGAATTTTAAATATACATATATTGAATTTTATATCGTTTTGCGGACAAACCAATAACATTTTTGGTCTAAATTTTTACTACAAAAATTTGTTTGTCCCCAACTCTTAAATAATAAATTGGTTATTTCTTGATATTTTTTCGTTCTTGATGGTTCCTTGATGTATGACAATCATTTTAATGTTCATATTGTTGTCTGTGACAGGGTACAGCTCACTGAACGAAGGCGCGCACACTCCCCAATTCCCGGCACACACCCACCCGCACACGCACAGCGACGCGCACACGCACCCGCTCACACACTCCGCACCTCACACACACAGCCACGCCCCGAGCCTGGGCGTGACGTCGATAGGCTCCCCGGGCGGGTCCGCAGGGGAAGGCAAGCTGGCGCCGAGGTGCTGGAGAACTGTCTACCTCCTGTTGGATCTATACGCAAATATGCCTGACGCTGAAACTATTACCCACCGGTAAGTATTCTTTGATATCGCTTTTAGACTTTGGAACGGATAATTATGTTCTTCTAGATAAATATGACAGTCTTTTATAGAGATCTATCTGTCCCCCGCTGTTTCGATCACGTTCCTGGAATTAAAATTAGCCTATGTCCTTCTCCATCATCATCATCATCAGCCTATAATGTCCCACTGCTGAGCACAGGCCTCCTTTCACAAATCAGCGTGGGCGGGAATGGGCAGATACTCCACCACGCGTGCCCACTGCGGCGAGGTGGAGGTAGGCTGGTGACCTACTGTCGTACTACTACGACTGTAGGGTCAACCTACTTTTGGAATTTTCAAGCCGCCTCGAAGGCCTCCACAATTAAGTGATAACCGGGACCAACGGCTTTACGAGCCTTCCGAAGCACGGAAACGCTTGATTTGAAATACCACTAGGCGGTCACCCATCCAGGTACAGACCACGACGGAGGTAGCTTAACTTTGCCGATCGATTACGAACGGCTAATAATGCTACACCACGAGCGCTTCATACGTCCTTCTCCATACTATAGGATATCTTCATGCCTTTCATTATGACCGATTGAGTAGTTACGGCGTGAAAAAGTAACAAACAAACACACATTTGCATTTATAATATTTAAGGACAAGGAAGTAAGGATGTAATATAATACTAATCATGTTACTATACTAGTCTTATAAACAAATACAAAAAACTAGGGAAATCAATATGAAGAAATGCAACAAAGGGCACGAGTGGTGAGCACAGATTGACACCTGCGCAGTAGTTAATTTTTTGGTCTGTTTGCCGGAATGAAGCAGGAGGGAGCGCCGCTCGTCTCAACGGGCATCTGTCGCGCGTTGGTCCCGATCTGGCTGATAGTCAGTTTGGCTTCCGGCAGGGGCGCTCGACTGTAGATGCAGTTTTGCGCGTCCGTTTCCTGTCGGAGCAGGCTGTGTCTCGAGGTGGAGTGGCGTTGGCGATAAGTCTTGACATCGTCAACGCCTTTAACTCTCTGCCTTGGGACGCAATCAGGGGGGCACTAGTATATCATCAGGTGCCCTCCTACCTGCAAGGCGTGGTCGGTGACTACTTGCGCGATAGGTACATCCTGTACATGGACCAAGATGGTACGAGAATCCGGAGGGAGATTACATGTGGGGTTCCACAGGGGTCGGTGTTGGGCCCGTTGCTGTGGAACCTTGCGTATGATGCGGTTCTGCGTGTCGACCTCCCCACTGGCATAAATGTCGTCTGCTATGCAGATGACACGTTGGTGGTCGCCAGTGGGGATACCTTCGAGAGGACCAAGGAGCTCGCCGAGCTTGGGGTAGAAGTCGTCGTCGCCAAAATCCGCGAGTTGGGTTTGGAGATAGCGCCTCACAAGACCGAGGCGCTTTGGTTTCACAAACTGCCTAGGAGCAGGGAACCACCCGACTCGCGCGTTCAAGTAGGTGGGTCGGATGTCAGGGTGGGGCGGTACATGAAGTACCTGGGCCTCACCCTAGACAGTCGCTGGGGCTTTGAAGAGCATTTTGATCGCCTCGTCCCCCGGATCGAGAGGGTAGCGGGTGCCATGCACAGACTGCTGCCCAATCTTGGGGGACCGAGAGAGGAAGTTCGCCGCCTCTATGCGGGGGTCATTCGATCCGTAGCCCTGTACGGGGCGCCCGTATGGGCGAAGAGGCTGGCCATCCGACGCTGCAGGACAAAAATCTACAGCGTCCAGCGAAGGATGGCGCTACGGATCGTACGAGGATACCGCACAGTATCCTTTGAGGCGGCGACAATTCTGGCTCGCTTTCCGCCACTTGATATTCTGGCGGACATGGATGCGAGGGTCTATGACCGGATTCGCATCGTCCGTCAGAGCGGTGGAGGCGACCCAGAAGAGGCGATCAAACGGCAGGAACGAATTATCGCATTCGCGACGTGGCGCGCGAGGCTCCGGGAGGAGTGTCATGCGCACAAACGCGTCGTTGGAGCAGTCCTGCCGGTCTTCGAGGCCTGGATGCAGCGACAAGGTGGACGACTCACCTACAGGCTCACACAGATACTCACCGGGCACGGGTGCTTCGGTGATTATCTGTGTAAGATTGGACGTGAGGCGACGGCGGCCTGCTTCCACTGCGGTGGGAGCGGCCAGGATTCCGCAACGCACACGCTCGCAGTGTGCCCTGCGTGGGAACCCGAGCGGCGGATCCTGGTCGGCCTGATCGGGCGAAATCTCTCCCTGCCAGCAGTCGTGTCGGCGATGCTGAGCGGGGATACAGCGTGGAGGGCCGTAGCCTCCTTCTGTGAGACCGTAATGGTCCAGAAGGAGGCTGCTGAGCGGGATCGGGAGAGAGCCGATCCCGCTCGGAGACGACGCCGCCGAGGCGCAGACGTGCCTCGTGGCGGCCCTCCTGCCCTGTAGCTGGGGCTTAGAATAACAGCTACGGTGTTCCCCTGCCTGTCGTAAAAGGCGACTAAACGGGGCCTTTGGGGTCGTGGGCAATCAGGGCGGGGGCTCTGTGCGCTCAGAAGGAGCCCAAGGAGGACGATGGGTCGACGTGGTCACGACTCATCGTGCGATAGCACAGCGAGGGTGCTGGGGGGAGGTGTCAGACTTCCCCCGGGACGAGCTATCAAAGCGCCGCGCTTGGAGGGGTGAGCAGGTACGCATTCAACACGAGAGCCCGCCCCCCTCTACAGCGCAGATGGCGACCACCGTGGGGTTTTATCCGGTACAAGTCCGGCATAACCTGCCCGCTACCCCCGGGGCGGTCGGGTATCCTATGAGGATTTCCCCACGAAAAAAAAAAAAAAAAAAAAAAAGGAGGGAGCGCCGAGCTGCACACGATTGGTTCGTCAGTCGATGTGAGTCGTCTATTGGATTCTTGCGTGTCATTTGGCCACTGTGATTTGGCCAAAAGTATACATGCGCGAGCTTGCCCCCACTACTGCCTATCTGTGCTCACCACTCGTGTCTCATACTGTAACATTCACGTTGATGCCGCTCTCCATTTCGAGTCTCGTGGTAAATGCAAATGAGAAAAATGTAAGCCCGTGTTCATATCAACAGATTTTCGGTAACAACTGACATCCCAGAGCATTACCGACACAGTAAAACAGCTCGTCCAAGTTCTAGGGAACAGAACACGAGCAATTCTTCATCCAGCGCAGCTAACATGGGCATTGTCGTCGTTGGGGTCGCCAGGTAAGTTCTTGAACAATTTTTTTGTAAATATTTAAGATTTGGGTCCATCATATTACTTAGAAAAAAAAAACACTATAATAATATTCAACAATATCGCGCTTGTTAATTTTTCTTTGAAGATTTTATAGATGCATTCGATAAAGTTAACTATAATAATAACCTTGGACAACATACACCAAATTTTATTCTTGTTCTTCTATATTGTCATTATGTAATCTAAGTATCAATTTTGCTTTAGTTCTAATAATATTACAGGTACATCAATTGTTAAAATGCTTACTCTGCTTAATGCAGAGTAAGCATTTTAACTGGTATTCCGCAAGGATCTCACTTATGACCGTCATTTTTCGAATTATATACCAGTGACATTATTTCATTCGGTAATAATTCTCCACCATAATTCGACGGTATGTTAGTATGGTGATTATAACCCTAGATACCACACTACAAGCTCCTAAGTAAGTGATCAGACGGCCGGATGTGAGAGTTCCAAGATACTATGTTATTATTGTACCTCCCAGGATCCACCGCACGCGGGTCCTCGCGTCACTATCGGGGCTGAAGTTAGAAGCAGAGATCACATCACTACAAGCGTCCCTGTCTGCGTCTCGCGCCCGCCAGTGGGCGCTGACCGGCAACCTCGGTCGCACCGCCATCTTGCTTCTCGAGGGAGCGCAGCCTAACCAACAGTAAGTAGTCTGCTTATTTATTTTTAAGGATGCCGCTATACGATTTTCTCTTTATTTTTCTTCTCGGAAATCCAAAGGCTGTCAAAAGATTGTTAGTTGTGACAGTTTGTCACCAGATTTGCCATTGCATAGACGTTCTAGCAACCGGCCCTGAGCTACGAAAAAAGGTTAAGGCCCCTTTTCTTTGTTTTGTACGTGAGGTTATTCTTATAAATACCCTTGGTCTTTGTCAATCTGCTACGTTCCTGAACTGTTCCGCAGTTTGGAGGATATCTTTAACATTTGTTGATGTTACCCAACAGGACAGTAGTGCGAGTGAGCGTGGGCAAGTCGCAGGCCCTGTACTCGTGGGAAGTGGGCAGGCCAGGAGCAGCCGGGCTGGTGAGCGTGGGCGGGGTGCGCGTGGACCTGCCGCAGCACCCCGTCGCGCTGCATGGCGTCATGACCAGGTCCAGTCGACAACTCTCCTCTACGCTACAGGTGTGTACTGTACTCGTGGGAAGTTGGCTATACCTGATGACCCTACATGTTGTCCGAGATGAGTCACAACTAGTTATAAGGTTTTACGATTATTAGTTTGGTATGCGACGTTGCTAGTCGTACCTGGAATTGCAGAGGTCTTTGTAAGTCGTGGTAAGTTCCAAGTGTTTACTGATACCCTGGACTAAACAAAGTTCACAAGTCAAACATCCAGGCTATTTTAAGTAAATTACTTCAAAGGCTAGTTTAAAAAGCATTAGCAACCGTAAAAGGATTGGGGGAATTCGGAAGTACCAACATAGTTTAATTGAAACGCTCGTGGCGTAGCATGATAAGCCGTTCTTAATCGATAGGATTTTGATTTCTGCAGGGTCGGCAACGCGCGCGTGATACCCCTGGTGTTGCAAGCGTCCATAGGCTACGGTAACCGCTTACCATCAGGCGGGCCGTATGCTTGTTTGCCACCTAAGTGGTATTAAAAAAAAAAAAAAAAAAGGCATGTTAAGCTACCACCGTCGTGGTCAGTACCTGGATGGGTGACCGCCAAGGGGTATTATAGCTCTATTTACAATACGCATCACGAAAGGTGAGACTTGACGTCGGTCAGTAAAGGTGAGCTTGCGCAGGTACCGTACCTCTCCGCCGTTATCTCTCATACCGCTAAAGAGACGTCATCATCAACCCCTATCTAATCTTAAGTGTTTCAAGCTGGTACTAATAATAATAATAGTCTTTATTGTGTAAAAAAAAGTAGAATACATTAAAAATATGAAGCGCTGTCTCTTGTGGTGGTATTAACTGTGTTACAAGAGACAGTGTCTTCCCCACAACATAGGAACATTTTCTTAATCTACAGTAGGTATACAAAAATGCCAAAAATTTAACTAGAGAAACAAAATAAAGAAATAAAGTTTTAAAGAGAGGTAGAGCATAGCGTTTATTCGCTCAAAGAGCAGCTCGACTGGGGAAGTACCTCCACCTTACAGAATACCGCAGCCAAATAACTTTATGTTGTGTAAAGTTGTGTTCCTGCGCGTGAGTAAGGTTGCCAGAGCTCATAGGGGAGGGGGGATAGGTCGATAACGCGTGAGCGATGCTTCGTGTGTTGCAAGCGTCTATATGGCTACGGTAACCGCTTACCATCAGGCGGGCCGAATGCTTGTCTATCGACTAAGTTGTATAAAAAAAAAAATAATGAATAAAGTAACAAAATATTTAGGTATAAAATGAAACTCATCTAATAGTATATCTGTGAGTGAGTGTGTGTGCGTGAGTGTATGTCGACACTAATGTAGCAACATGAATGGTCCAGGAGCTAGGTGTGACGCGCACGTCGTCGCGGCTGTCGCGGGCGGGCGGCGCGGCGGGCGTCGCGGAGGGCTCGTCGGAGGAGGGCAGCCCGCCGCCCGCGCCGCGCCCCAAGCCGCACCACCACCACCCGCACCCGGACCCGCTCAGCAACCCCATGCATCTACAGTTCTCACTAGTTGTGCAGGTGACGTTTGACACTGCTACTTCTGCTTCATTTATTTATTTAGATATAAATGCATCGATATAAATAAAATAAATAAAAATACATATTCCTCACACACGGTCATCTGATGCCAAACTAAACAGAGCTTGTACTATGGAAACCAGATAACTGACATTATACATATACTACTTTTTGTTTGTAAATACATACTAAATATACATAATTACACCCAGACACAGGACATACAGACATGTTCATGCACATAAATGCATGTCCTGTGTGGGAATCGAACCCACGACCTGCGGCGCGGTAGGTAGAATCTTAACCAGAGTCTTAACCAACCGCGCCAGCTGGCCCGTCAAATGCATCGATATATTATGTCTGTCTAATTGTTATATTTTCTATATAAATTATATTTAGTCTAAACTTGTCAATAGTCACAATGATAACAAATTGTGTGTTTAGTAGTCTGCCTTTAGTACTTTTTTTATTTCTAAGGCATACTTAAGTAAGTCATGCTCAAGGCCTTTGCTTGCGACAGCGTCGTGTGACGGGTCGCTCACTTCCCTCCAATATGGCAATGGCTGCCACACGCGTCATACTTGTGAACAGGTGCTGCTTGTGGGGGCTGGTCTGCTTAAGTTTGCTATTAATTTACTCATTAAATATAGATTCAGTCTACTTTGTAGTTTTACCGCCGCGCCGGGGCACGCAATTGTTGTCAGTGCGATTAGAATGTAAATATTATGTAATGAATCTAAGCTTGTTTTGAGAAGAGTAATTGCTGAGTTTATTGCCGGCTCTTCTCAGCAGATCCAACCTTCCGAACTGGTATTACAGTATTAGAGTCAGACTTTTCATAAGTGCCTGCGAAGGTCTATTTGAATAAATGATTTTGAATTTTCAAAACAATTACTGCTTGCTTCTGAAAGCCAAATGAAAGTTAATCTCTTGTCAAAAGTATACCTTTAATTTTCAGTGTCGTCTGAAATGACAAAGACGGCATCAGTTTTGATAGATTAACTCTGATTTGGCTATCAGTATCTGGCAGTTAGTTATGACACGCGAAGTTGGTTCATACGAATTGTTCTTTGATATGAGTTGTTGATGAAGACAGAAATCTATAGCCATACTATATTGGTGTGTTTTTGCAGCTACATGCGAAATTCCCTTCTAGGCATTATGTGTTGGCATGACAGTGCGATTAACTAGTAAATATTTTAAACATTGTCAATAATTTGCAGAGTCTGAGCATAACAGCGGCCCTGCTACCGTCTCTACAAGCTCAGTACAAGATGGAGCACGTGCACAGTTCGGGGGTGACCGGCAACAAGGCGCACTTCACCGTCGACTTGCCGCAACACTCACTCAGTTTCGTCACCAAGCTCCAGGTGAGCAGCCGCTCCGTTAAACATAAACTTATCCCAAGGGTAGAAAGCCTCATAATGTTAAATAACTTGGTGTGCGACTCTTTAATTTTCAGTAAAAAAAAAACGATACGTATCTCGCATGACTTATCCTTTGTTGATTTTGTATTATTCAATAATCGTAGAGTAGAGCCGTGTGGTGCCGGCGGAGTAGAATAGCACCACCCCATTTCTTCCCGTGGGTATCGTAGAAGGCGATTAAGGGACCATCCGAGAGGTGGGCAGCAGCGCCTCTTGTGTAGACAACACAGTCCACATAAATACACTGCGGTCACCAACCCGCCTGCCCAGCGTGGTGACTACGGGCAATACCCCCTATGGATACACACAAAAAGAAACGGCCCCCAGTTCCCGGCAGCGGCCTTGGTTACGGTAGGGTAGGGGGTGCTAGGAATCCCCGGGCTACGGACGGCTGCCAACAATTGACCCTGGCTACATACAACGGACGCAGTCTACGGCTGGACGAAAGCCTCCAGATCCTTGAAGTAGAATTAGAGAAGATACGATGGCATGTTCTCGGGTTATCGGAAGTTCGTAGAGAGGGGGAGGACACGATAACCCTTGAGTCGGGCCATCTATTCTACTTTAGGGAAGGGAGCCAAAAATCTCAGGGTGGCGTGGGATTCCTCGTCAACAAAGCCCTCCGTGACAACGTGATGGAGATCTGCAGCGTCTCGGCACGGGTAGCGTACCTTGTACTGAAACTGACCGAGAGATACTCTCTCAAGGTCATACAGGTATATGCGCCGACGTCGAGCAGCTCAGATGAGGAGGTGGAGGCCGTTTACGACGATGTGTCAAAGGCCATGAATCGTACCACCAAAACCCATTATACCGTTGTCATGGGGGACTTCAACGCCAAAGTGGGAAAAGAATGCGGTGAATCTTGTTTGGGACAGCATAGCTATGGGCGCAGAAACCGTAGGGGCCAAATGCTGGTCAACTTCCTTAGCATGCAGGGGCTGTTCTGTATGAACACCTTTTATCAGAAAAAGCCCCAACGGAAGTGGACCTGGAAGAGCCCCGACGGTGTGACGAAGAACGAAATTGACTTCATCATAGCCGACAAGAAGCATATATTTAGGGATGTCTCAGTGATCAGCAGGTTTAATACCGGTAGCGATCACCGGCTTGTGCGAGGCACCCTAAATATCAATTTTAAGCTCGAACGTACTCGCATGGTGAGGTCTGCTCTTCGTCCAAATGTGCCCCAAGCTGGACATGATGCATTCCAACTGGAATTGAGAAATAGATTCGCCGCACTGGAGACCCCGGCAAATGTTGACGAGGATCTGGACGGCTTAATTGGGGTGATACGCGAAGTGGGAACGAGGCACTTTCGGAAAAGGCGGTCAGATAGGAAGTCCAAACTTTCTAGCGAGACCCTGGATTTGATGCGATTTAGACGTGAGACACCAGAGGAAACTTTGTCAGATCCCCAGTCACTCCACAAGAAAATCAGGAGCTTGGTGAGACGCGACCTTCGCAGCTGGAACACTCGCCTAGTACATGAGGCGATCGAGCGAAATCGGGGGTCGAAGGTCTTTACCAAGACACTGGGGAGGAGTCATCTGACAAAGTTATCTACCTCGAATGGTGAAACCGTCACATCAGTCCCGGGGATATTGGCTGAAATTGAGGACTTCTACGGACATCTGTATGCTTCGCATGCACCGAAGTCGACACCTGACGCGAGAGACCCTAGAGCCCCACTTACCCGCCACTTCACTGAAGATCTCCCAGACGTAGATGTCGACGAAATCGAGGCGGCTCTCAAACAGCTTAGTAATGGGAAGGCTCCCGGTGAAGATGGAGTAGCCTCTGAGCTCCTCAAGGCTGGGGGCAAACCTGTTCTTGGGGAGTTGAAGAGGCTCTTCAACTCTGTAATAACCAATGGGACTACCCCGAAGGCGTGGAGCAGAGGTGTAGTGGCATTGTTTTTCAAGAAAGGAGACAAAACGCTCCTTAAAAACTATAGGCCGATCACGCTTCTGAGCCACGTCTATAAGCTGTTTTCGAGAGTCGTCACGAATCGTCTGGCATCAAGATTTGACGCCTTTCAGCCACCGGAACAGGCTGGGTTTCGTAAAGGCTATAGCACCGTGGACCACATCCATACTGTTCGGCAGGTTATACAGAAGTCCGAGGAGTATAACCAACCGCTGTGTATGGCGTTTGTGGACTACGAGAAGGCCTTCGACTCCATCGAAACCTGGGCCGTTCTGGAGTCTTTGCAGCGATGCCAAGTCGACTGGCGGTACGTGGAGGTGCTGAGAAGTCTCTACCAAATGGCGACTATGTCCGTCCAAGTGCAGAACCACCAAACAAGACCCATCCAGTTGCTCAGAGGTGTAAGACAGGGTGACGTTATTTCCCCGAAACTCTTCACCAATGCTCTGGAGGATGTCTTCAAGACCCTGCGGTGGAATGGAATGGGCATCAATGTCAATGGTGAATATCTCACACACCTCCGCTTTGCTGACGACATAGTTATAATGGCAGAATCGCTGCAAGACCTGCAGGAAATGCTGTCCGGTCTTAATGCTGCCTCGAGACGCGTTGGGCTAGGGATGAACTTGGACAAGACTAAGGTCATGTTCAACGAGCACATCGTCCCTGTGCCCGTTTCCGTCGAAGGTGTAGCCATTGAAGTTGTCCAGGAGTACGTCTACCTAGGACAAAAGCTACAGCTGGGTAGAGACAACTTTGAGAGTGAAATCACCAGAAGAGTGCAGCTTGGCTGGGCAGCATTTGGAAAGCTGCGTCACATCTTCGAGTCACCCTTGCCACAATGCCTGAAGACCAAGGTATTCAATCAGTGCGTCCTGCCGGTCATGACATACGGAGCCGAGACGTGGAACCTGACAGTGAAACTAGCCCACCGACTACACGTCACACAGCGAGCTATGGAAAGGGGTATGCTCGGAATCTCGTTAAGGGACAAAGTCCGGAACGAGATTATCCGACAAAAAACCAAAGTCACTGACGTAGTACAGAAGTGTAGCAGACTGAAGTGGCAGTGGGCTGGTCACATCTGTCGCAGAACCGATGATCGGTGGAGTAGACGGGTTCTCGAGTGGAGACCACGACTCGGCAAGCGTAGTGTAGGACGCCCTCCGGCCAGATGGACCGACGACCTGAAAAAAGTGGCTGGTGGTGACTGGATGGCGAAAACGGGAGATCGGGCCATGTGGCGAACTCTGGGGGAGGCTTACGTCCAGCAGTGGACTGCAATAGGCTGAAATGATGATGTAGAGTAGAGAAAGTTCCTTTACGGAGTAATTATATTCAAACTTTTTTTTGTTTTTTTTTTTAATTTAAACTTATCTGGTTAGGTTAGTGAGCTGTAGACTTCGCGAATCTCGATACATTGATCCTGCTTACAAAATTTCACGAGAATCAGTTGAGAAATACGACCCGTAGAGGATCGCATTTCGCGCTCGTTTGGTCATTAATCAAGCGGAAGCGTTTAATGTTTGTTTTCAACTCATTGGCTCAAGGTTAAAAATATAGCAATGACATCAATTGTTATAACAGGACGCGCGTGTCTCGCGAGAATCAACGGTTAATATAGGCAAAAGCAAAATAAAAAATTGGTGATTATAATGTGGCACTATATGCAGGTGTCGGAGGCGAACATCCCGGCGGCGGCGATGGTGGCGCTGCCCGGGGTGCACGTGGCGGGCCGCGTGGCAGAGGGCGCCGAGCACCCGGCGGGCGCGGGCGCGGGCGCGGGTGCAGGGGGCGCCGGTGTAGGGGGCGCGGCGGGCGCGGAGGGCGCGGGGGGCGCGGGCGCGGCGGGCGGCGGGCACCCCGACGGCGCCGTGCTGCGCGCCGGCCGGTACCTGTCCGCGACGGCGCACATCGGCCTCTTCGAGCACACGCTCTCCACCGACCTGCTCAACCATCTCGTCTTCGTGCAGAAGGTCTTTATGAAGGTACGCCACTTGCATATAAACTACTCTCCATCCAAAGGTATCATTGTACAATTATTAATATGTTCTGTATTTTTGTTTTGTTACCTGTTTTTTGGTGTACATTAAAAAGCACGCATAAGTAACAACGATTGCACTGAGATGTGTACAGCTCGAGCGCTTGTAATAAACTAGCTGTCCCAAAAGCAATACGCATCCCCTTATTAACTCTGTTATTCACGTTATAGTCAAATCAGTATTCTTACTTTTTACAAATACCCTCATTAAGTCTGTTATTTACGTTAAAGTCAAATCAGTGTTGCTACTATTTCACCCAACCCTTGTACCACGATAGTATCATAATCCAACTGAATCCGACCAATTATCTAACTCTCCGACATATATCTACTCATTTTACATGTGACATTTGAGATTTCATGACAAAGATTTTAGAATTCCATATTTATAGAAGAATTTACACAAAATCTAGAAAGACTAGTCCGGAATACCGGTAGTAACTTAGTGGTAGATTTATCATGATAATTATGTAAAATAAATCTTTCTTGTATCTTTCTAGGAAGTAAATGAAGTAGTTCAGAAAGTATACGGAGGCGAAAAACCCGTACCACTCTGGAACGAAGAAGAAGCGGCCTCATCCGCTCTCAGCAGGATACTGTTTTCTCTAACCATCAAAATAAAGGTAAATAATAATACCTAAATAGCTCTACAAAACTATGTAGATGTACATATTAAAAAAAAAAAAGTTATTTCTGTAAACCTATTTTACTGTAAAACTATTTTATTTTTACTTTGATTGAAAGATTCAATGATTGAAAGTACTGTCCCATGTTACAGCGTATCCAGCTAACAGCGACTACTCCGAGTAACTCTGCAGTTCGCCTGGAGACGGGCGCCGTCGAGTTCGAGATCTCGAACCGCGTTCAGAACGTGTCGCAGCCTACGGAACCGCATGGTGTCAGGCTATTTGCTAGAGCTCAGGTAAATTACAATTACTGCCTTCATCATCAGCCTATAATGTCCCACTGCTGAGCACAAACCTCGTCTCACAAATGAGGGTGAAAGGTAATGATCAGATACTCCACCACGCGTGCCCACTGCTGATCGGTGGAGGTAAGGCTATTGGGCAACCTACTGTTGGAGTTTTCAAGCCGCCTAGTAAGCCTCCAACTAGCTTAACGGCTATCTCAATTAAGTGATAACCGGGACCAACGGCTTTACGTGCCTTCCGACATACGGAAACGCTCGATTTAGAAACACCACTGGGCGGTCACCCATCCAGGTACCGACCATGACGGTGGTAGCTTTACTTTGCCGATTGATTAAGAACGGCTAATCATGCTACACCACGAGCGCCTCCAAACAACATTACGATAATTGAAAATTGGTTAAATGTGTGAACATTTCATAATAATGTATTATTAGTGAAATAAAAGTTACCGAAGGTACATTATGTACCTTGAAATTGTCTGTACCTAGTCACCTACGGCCTTAATCATAAAACGCCAATAACTATACCGATTAAAATATTATTATTGATTTTGTATTTTTATTATTAAACCGATGTTTAAATCTCTAATACCTAATTATAATATTATTATGTGACAGGTGGATGTAAATCTGAGCCTTGGTCAACTGATCCGTAACGCAATGTTCGAGGAGGCGGAACCGGAGTTCCAGCAGTACGCCTTTTTCAATACTAGAATTGGTGAGTTACGTAATCAATACTAGTTTGTATTTTGTTGGCTCCGAGAATGATGACGTGGCCGAGGATGGAGCATGCTTGCCCAGAAAAGTAAAAATTTCGGTGGCAATTCACGGGTTGTTTGCTGTACGATATTCAACCTTAAATAGGTCCCTAAATAAACTTCTTAAGAGAGGTAGAGCGTAGCGTTTATTCGTTCAAAGAGCAGCTCGACTGGGGAAGTACCTCAGCCAAATATCTTTATGTTGTGTAAAGTTGTGTTCCTGCGCGTGAGTAACTTTGCCAGAGTTCATACGGGAGGGGGGAAAGGTCGGTAACGCGTGAGCGATGCTTCGTGTGTTGCAAGCGTCCATATGGCTACGGTCACCGCTTGCTTACCATCAGGCGGGCCGTATGATTAATTGCCAACTTGGTCTATGTCAATGTGAACCTTTCTTCCAGCAATGCGCAACGCGTTCCAGAACGAGATGGTGTGCGGCGAAGACAAGGAAGTGGTCCTGATAACCCTCAAGCGGCCCCTGATATACATCCAGCCGGTGGCGGTCGACAAGGCCATCCTGGTGTGGCTCAACTACAAGAACGCCTACGAGTACTGGAACGAGAAGCGGCTCAACTTGAACAAGGAGGTCCTTACTGCCACTCAGCAGGTGTTTGAGAAGGTCAGTCGGGTGTTTATAAATAGGTACTGAAGGTAGCCCATTAGTCGAAATTAGGCTATAATTTTTTGTCAAAAATGAACTAATATTATAACTTGACACTGGCAAAAATAAGCCCGAAAACGAATTTGGTTGTCATACTGCAAAAATAAGAAAAAGAAGATAAACAAAAGAGTATACCTATGTGTGTGGTGTGACAAACGCATGGTAGTGTGTGTAATGTTTCGCATTGTAGTGTAACGTTCTTTTTTAACCGACTTCAAAAAAAGGAGGAGGTTTTCTATTCGGTTGTGTATTTTATTTTTTATATTTGTTACTTCATAACTCCGTCATTTATTAACCGATTTGGAAAATTGTTTTTTTGTCTGGAAGGGTACACTTCCCGTTTGGTCATCAAATGGCGATTTGATTACTTCTTAGTGTACTTTGAAGTCGGTTTAACATTTTTGTAAAACAGTCCAATTATTTAATACAATAATGTATTTAAAATGCAGTATTATATTAAAATATAAGCTTTATGCACTTCTTTCCCCTATAAACTTAACTATGCCAAATTTCACACTCCTACGTGCGCGTAATAGGCTAATGAAAGGAGCGAAAGTTTTTGCTTCACGTATTAACGTTTCTCGCGAGGGACGCGCGTCTTATAATAACATTTCATTTTTGTTTGTTTGTTAAAACGCGTTAATCTCTGGTACTACCAGTTGAATTCCAAAAATTCTTTCACGAATAGAAAGCTACATTATCCCGGAGTGTTATCCCAGGTGAAACCACGGGGGAGAGCTAGTTGAATATATGATAATTAAATGTTTAAACAGGTACAACTGACGTCGCAAATAACGACGCCACACCTCAGCACGCTGTTCCTACAACTGAACGTAGACGATATCGGAATATGTTTGCCGCTTAACCTACCACCTATGGTAAGCCTACTTTTGATATACTGCTTTAGTAAAATATATCTCTTTTGGTTTTCTAAAGGATATATTTGGAGAGTGTGCGCAGAAATTGATCAACTTATTCGACCATCCTCATTTTTACACAGGTTTTTTTTTTTTATACCACTAAGTCGGTAAACAAGCATTCGGTTCGCCTGATGTTTAGCGGTCACCGTAGCATAGCGTATATGGACGCTTGCAACACAAGAAGCATCGCTCACGCGTTACCGACCTTTTCCCCCTACCCTATGAGCTCTGGCGACCTTACGCGCAGGAACACAACTTGACACAACCATACAGTTATTTGGCTGTGGTATTCCTTAAGGTGGAGGTACTTCCCCAGTCGAGCTGTACCTCTCTCAAAATTTGCCGGCTCTTCTCAGCAAATGCAACCTTCCTAACCGGTATTAGAGTATTAGAGTCAGACTTTCCATAAGTGCCTGCGAAGTTCTATTTGAATAAATGATTTTGAATTTGAATTTGAAAAACAGTGAACCACAAGACGCCGGGACAGGAGGCGGACATAGGATAACTTTATCCCGTTACCGTGGGACGTGACATAAAACAGGGTAGGGTAGGGTTAGCGAAAACCACACGAATGAAGTGGCGACGGGCCAGCTAGTTTATTTAAAAAAAAAAACTATTTTTAAGAGTACTTTTATAGCTGCTAAATCAGATCTATCCTTGAGGTAATGCTTTGGGTAAAGTTAATGTTTGTTTGCAGGCGTCATGGGGCCGCGGCACGGGCATGGAGGGCGAGGGCCGCGGCGCCGTGGTGGTGACCCTGGAGAGCACCAGCATCAGCGCGTGCAGCTCGGGCGCGCTGGTCAGCAAGGGCCGCTTCGTGGGCCTCTGCCTGCGCTTCGCTGACGACTTCGAGGCCTCGCTGGACGACTGGAAGCCGCCCCCGGACGAGCCCAGTCTGAACGTCTGTTGCGTCTCCGAGGGGACTTATGAGGTCTGCAGTCGGACCACGGCCGCTAAACATAATGGTAATAATCTTCTTAATCGTCATATCAGCCTGAGGATTTCCACTGTTGAACATAGGCCTTCAACTTCGAACTGTTTTGGGGCGTGGTGGGAGGCCCTGGGAGCGCGACGTTTTCCAGTTCGTGGTCGCCATGAGAGAATCTTCCTTCCTCATTGGTTATCGCGTCTTCGAGGGATGTGTCCTGCCCATTGCCACCTGAAACGATGTAACTCTAATAACAAAATTATACTAAAAATTAAACTCTTTTTTTCTTAGAAAATGCGAAGTGGTTCCTCAACGTGTCTTGGCAGATGGAAGGCGTGGACATACATCTGGACGTCAACGTCGGCAAACAACTATCCGCTCTAGGCCACACACTCACTATGCTGACTGGTAAGCATTTATATTTCATATGTAGTTTTAGTAACATAACTTATTGCAGGAAAACTAAACTGTATTTTCGTATGGCAGGTTTCGAAGAGGAGGATCCTTTGAAGATGGATTACGAAAGCGATATGGATGATGAAGCAGATAATAGTAAGGACTCACAGGTGAGTGTCTTTTTCATCAATGGTCATCCATTTCAACTTCATTTGCTCATGTCTTTTTTTTCCAATAATAAGCAATGATTTTGCGTGCAGACCGGTTAACTAAAGCTGGCACGCTTTCAGTACGATTTCACGATACATGTTATTACATTATTGCTTCTAATCAGTCATACAATTCTAACGTACGAATGCAACAAAGACCACTCTATATTTATGAGCAGTAGCAAAAGCAAAACAATTATTGTCTCCTTCATACTCAAAAACTTGACCGTGCGGGAGAGAGACGGACGAATACGACGTGACGCTGCGCGCTTATTCATAAACACTACACAAGCGCAACGTGTAAATGCGTTGAACGTGCGTTTTGTTACCAAAAAATATCCTGTATTTAAATATATTTTTTATATGTGGACTAGCTTCTGCTCGCGGCTTCGCTCGCTGGCCTACAGGAAACAAATGACATATTTTTCTACAACAACAAAACAAAAATCGCTGAGACACGTATAAATTAATTTTCAATCTTCAGCCTAAACACAGAATTTGAAGATGCTAACTTCGAAACTGACGGACTTTCATACAAACCTTCATCCCCTATTTTATCCCCTTAGGGGTGGAATTTCGAAACACCCTTTCTTAATGGATTCCTACTCTTCACAAAGAATAGGCCCTCTAAATTTCATGTCTCTAGGACCAGCGGCTTAGACTGTGCGTTGATATATCAGTCAGTCAGTCAGTCAGGACTTTGAATATTGTTATTATAAAATAAATAAATAAATATCCTGGGACATTCCTCGCACACGGTCATCTGATCCCAAACTAAGCAGAGCTTGTACTATGGAAACCAGATAACTGATATAATACATATACTACTTTTTGTTTGTAAATACATATTTAATATACATAATTAAACCCAGACTCAGAACATACAGACATGTTCATGCACACAAATGCATTTCCTGTGTGGGAATCGAACCCACGACCTGCGGCGCAATAGGTGGAATCTTTACCAGAGTCTTAACCAACTGCGCCAACTGGCCCGTCAATAATGTTGTGTGGATAATGTTAGTCAATATTAAAACAGGAGAGCATAATCCTCCGTCGCAAGTACACGGACCACCTGCCCGCGTTCGTGTTCGACACGACCATCGACTCCAAGAAGCGATCGAAGCTGATCGAAAAGGAGATGAACGAGCAAGCGAAGATCATCAACGACCTGCGGACCCTGGGCGCCAGTCACACCACCATCGAGTACGAGATGAAGCGGCTGCATGACCTTGAGGCTCTCGTCTTTAAGGACTTTAGAAGGTATGACGTATTTGCAGCCTGGTAATGGTCCTAAGAAGCTTGTATCCAATGAAAAACAGATCGTTTGTCCCTCAAATAACAACGTGTCTCGCTTGGCAAGAGCTTTTCCTCCCTATCATTTATAAGCTTCCTCCGACCTCTCCCTTTCCTCCTTATATTTGCAATCTTCTTAGGAAACTTCGATAGCCCAATGTTAGGTGGTATTTGTCATGTTATTTTTAAGAGAGGTAGAGCATAGAGTTTCAGTCAGTCATTTTGGGGAAGTACCTTACAGAATACCGCAGTCAAATAACTTTATGTTCTTTTTCTGCCGATGATTAAGGTCGCCAGTACTCAGGCGTATGCTTGGTTACCGACTTTGTGGTCACAGATGCAATGTTAACACAGCTTTATGATTGATATATCCAGCACGTTTCCACGTATTGGTTCTTGGACCATATAGCTCGCCCATGGTCCACTTGGTCACCTGGTGTTATTTCGCAGGGACATGATCCAGAAGCTGCGTCGTCAGAGCGTGCGCGCGTCGTCGATTACTAAAGGCAAGCTGGGGCTGGGCTCCAACCGCAGCCGCTCCTTCGTGATGCCCACGCCCACGCCCACCCCGCCCGGGGAGAGAAGGGACTTTGATGGGTGAGCTGCTTAACATTTCTTCATTTTTAGTTTGGAGGAGTTCTATCTGACATTTTTCAAGCGGAAAATGGTCCCTAAAATTCTGCTAAATTGATGCTGATCTTTACTGCTGATCTTTTGTAATGTGATTTAGTAATCTTATGAGAATCTTAAACTTATCGAGATGTATTCAAGGACAGAGTGAATAGACTTTTTCTGGGTAAGCGTGCTACATCCTCGGCCTCGTCATAACTCCTCATGGGGTCAGTCGAGGGATAAACGCAAGCCGAAAAATAAAAAAATAATCTTAAACCCTAAAGCAATGATATAGGCAATTTTTGCTATTATGGTGCCAACAGGTAGCGCAAACGGTGATGGTACAATATGTAATTGTTTTTTTTTTATCAGCTTGGTGGAGCCGAACTTGGGCATGTCAGCGTGTGGAGTGGGCGACTCCGGCGAGACGCTACTGCTGGGCGACGAGGACACGCGCCTCGCAGACATCATCGAGGGAGGCAGCTGGAGCTCCGTCGAGAGCGACCCGCTCACTGGAGACGGTACGTGTTGTTATTACTTACTAGTTGAGGACACTACACGACACGCGCCTCGCAGACATCATCGAGGGAGGCAGCTGGAGCTCCGTCGAGAGCGACCCGCTCACTGGAGACGGTACGTGTTGTTATTACTTACTAGTTGAGGACACTACACGACACGCGCCTCGCAGACATCATCGAGGGAGGCAGCTGGAGCTCCGTCGAGAGCGACCCGCTCACTGGAGACGGTACGTGTTGTTATTACTTACTAGTTGAGGACACTACACGACACGCGCCTCGCAGACATCATCGAGGGAGGCAGCTGGAGCTCCGTCGAGAGCGACCCGCTCACTGGAGACGGTACGTGTTGTTATTACTTACTAGTTGAGGACACTACACGACACGCGCCTCGCAGACATCATCGAGGGAGGCAGCTGGAGCTCCGTCGAGAGCGACCCGCTCACTGGAGACGGTACGTGTTGTTATTACTTACTAAAGTCCCCGTCATGAGAAGCTATAAATTATGTAAACAAACATCTTTTACTAAGTAAACATTTTATACTGCGAGATAATAATAAATTGACCATATTCAATCGATATGAAATATAGACGGGTTATATGAAAGTAACAACCTATTTAATTTAGTCGGATCATATTTTAACGACGCAAAGCGCTATCGTTTGTGTTTCTTGGTACCGGAACGCGTCCGTCGCAGGGATTGTAAACTATCGGGACGCCATTTTGAAATAAACGCGTCATTCGAGTTTCGAATGCGTACGATTTTGTTTCATTGCTTTGCATATATCGCGGATCTGGTTGTTATTGTTAATTTTGTTATTGTTTCGTTATCACTTTTTTATTGTTGTTACTTTAATTGTTGCGTTAATTTTATTTGTTATTACGTATAATGGAGCCAGTAGCCAGTACATCTAAGGAAATAAATTCGCCACGAAAAAAACGTCAAAAGGTGCGTAATACAATTTATCTAAAATATATAATAAGTAAAAAGAAAGAGTTGTTTGTTAAATAATATATGTTAATTAATAATTTATTAAATCTTAAACAAATTCATTTTTTTTTTGTTGGTCCAAATGTTGTGAACTCCTGAACACTTGTTTACAAAATTTATAGCTTCTCATGACGGGGACTTTAGTTGAGGACACGACACGACACGCGCCTCGCAGACATCATCGAGGGAGGCAGCTGGAGCTCCGTCGAGAGCGACCCGCTCACTGGAGACGGTACGTGTTGTTATTACTTACTAGTTGAGGACACGACACGACACGCGCCTCGCAGACATCATCGAGGGAGGCAGCTGGAGCTCCGTCGAGAACGACCCGCTCACTGGAGACGGTACGTGTTACTATTACTTACTAGTTGAGGACACGACACGACACGCGCCTCGCAGACATCATCGAGGGAAGCAGCTGGAGCTCCGTCGAGAGCGACCCGCTCACTGGAGACGGTACGTGTTACTATTAGCTGAAATATCATTACTATTATTGGTTGTATGCCACAGTTCCTAAACATTTTTAGATTTTGAAGTATCGATAAAGGCTACGGTAACCGCTTACCACCAGGCGGGCCGTGAGCTTGTTTGCCACCTAAGTGGTATAAAAAAATATAACTCAGGCGTCGTCCTAATTGGCGATGATCGTACGAGCAAACGATGCGATTTCGTCGCACGACGAGATCAAATACACAAAACGCTTTACAGTGTCCTAATTGGAGCTCGCAAGTCATCGCGCGAGCACGGGAACATTAGCGCGATCGTGCGACGAAATCGCATCGTTTGATCGTACGATCGTCGCCAATTAGGACGACGCCTTAATAAACTGTTTAGTTAAGCTACTACATTGTGAAGCGCTCGTGGTGTAGCATGATTAGCCGTTCTTAATCGATCGGCAAAGTTAAGCTTACACCTTTGATGGGTCGACCTTGGCTTATTTGGCTTGGAAATCCAAATTTGCTTTTAAACATGTCACATTTGACATTAGAGCTGGTACACCAGCCATTGAAATTATGTGTTTCGTATCAAGTGGTATCAAACGGTCGTTTTCAGACTTATCGGCGTCATTCTGGGTAGAGTGAAAGCGGTATAAAAAAAAAAAAGAAAACAAAATCAAAATCAAAAATTATTTATTCAATTTAAGCTCTGATAAGGCTCTTGTGAACGTTAAAAAATGACTCTACACCGGTTCCAAATACAACTTGAACTGAGAAGACTCCGGCAAGAAACTCAGCAAGTACAACAACACACTACTTCTACTAAAACTGTGAATGTGGTGTGTTAGGTCCGTCCCGTTCGTCGTCAGTCCGCGGGCACAGCGCGGGCGGCGGGGGCGGCGGTAGAGGGGCGAGCTTGGCGGGCGTGCAGCGGCAGAGCTCGCTGCCCGCGCCGCCCGACCACTGGCCCGCCGAACTGCATCACGTGCAGCTCAGGCACAAGCATCAACACGAGTATGTATCACTATTAGGGCATGTAATATCGGAATATTTTTCAATTCCGATATTGATTTCCGATATTGGATCTCAATATCGGAATTCCGATATTAATATCGGAATTAGACATTTTTATTATAAATTGCACATATTCCTTATAAATAGCACATATTTATCTATCTATACTAATATTATAAAGGGGAAGAGTTTTTTGTTTGGTTAAACTGGCTAATCTGTGGAACAGCCGGTCAGATTCATTTTTTTTCCCACTTATAGGAAGCTACATTCTCCCCAAGTATTATAGGCTACTTTTGATCCCGGGAACGCGGGTGAAACCTCGGGGACAACTAGTTCGTTATAAAGTTGGATTGAAAACATCTTCTGCTCAGTCGAGCACTCCTGTCAGAGTGGTCGTGGTTGCAATAGGTAGTGTACATGGTGGGTCTTCAATGTTCTCCTTGACTAGGGTTACAGCTTTCGTAGCGTTGCGAGTACACTCTCCCACCCTGGACAATAAGACTCTTCATCGAGTGTTCGTTTCTTTCATCATATCAGCCCACGGATGTCCACAGCTGAACATAGGCCTCCCCCATTGATTTCCACTTCGAACGGTTCTGGGCCGCTTGCATCCAGCGGCGCCCAGCGACTCTGACCAGGTCGTCGGTCCACCTGGTGGGAGGTCGTCCCGCTCAGCGCTTTCCAGTACGCGGTCGCCACTCGAGAACCTTCCTTCCCCATCGGTTATCGGCTCTTCGAGCGATGTGGCCTGCCCATTGCCACTTCAGCTTTACTAACTCTACGAGCTATGTCCGTCGTTTTTGTTCTCCTGCGAATGTCCTCATTTAGGACCCTGTCACGTAGAGAAATTCCGAGCATAGCTCGTTCCATAGCTCGCTGAGTGACTCTTGGCTTATTTATGCGACCAGCAGTGAAAGACCACGTCTCTGTCCCGTATGTCATCACTGGTAACACGCACTGATTGAAGACCTTTGTCTTCAGACTCTGAGGTATTTTGGACGTGAAGATATGGCGCAGCTTCCCGAACGCTGCCCAGCCGAGTTGGATTCTTCGATTTACCTCTTTGTCGAAGTTGGACCTACCTAATTGGACAATTTCACCTAGATAAACATACTCGTCTACAACTTCGAGCTGTGCGAACAGTGCTCCCAACAATCAACGGCATTGGCGGAATATGAACATTAGACATAATTTTTGTCTTGTCCATATTCATTTTTAGGCCTACCTGTTGGGAAACTCTGTTGAGGTCATGCATGATGTTCAAAGCTTCCAGCGATTCCACCATTATGACTATATCGTCGGCAAATCGAAGGTGAGTGATATGTTCGCCATTGATGTCGATGCCATATCCCTTCCAGTCCAAGAGCTTGAATACATCCTCCATTACAGTGGTGAAGAGTTTCGGGGAAATAACGTCACCCTGTCTTACACCCTTCTGCAACTGGATTGGTACCGTACTCTCGTCCTGGACTCGGATTGACATGATGGCTTTGCTGTACAAAAACTTCAACACTTCGATATAGCGATAGTCAATTTGGCATCGCTGTAGACTCTGTAAAACGTGGTAAAACCGTCCATGTCTCGACTGAATCTGAAAATGAAAGGCTTTCTCATAGTCCACATACGCCAGGCATAATGGCCGATTATACTCCTCAGTCTTCTGTATAATCTGGCGGAGTGTATGTATGTGGTCTATGGTACTAAAGCCTTTACAGAAACCGGCTTGTTCGGGAGGCTGGAAGTCGTCAAACCTACGTGCGAGACGATTCGTATATCGATATTAGCATAGATGTTAATATATTTAGTATAATTAATAGTAATTAGTTGTAAACAACAGAATCAGCACCATTTTATGTTTATTTTGAAACGCTCGTTTTTCTTGCAAATATTTTCCTAAAAACAAAGCGTCAAGCATTTTTATGGATAATGAACATCGTATTTTGTAGAAAAAATACGCTCACTTGCAACACTGGTAGGCAAAATTGATGTACGATACGTTAATTTTATAACTCTAGGTGACTATACCTTGTGGCGCCCTTAAAAGCTTTATTTAAAAACTCAAATAGAAAAAATATCCGATTCCGATATTACGATATTGGATCACTTAATTCCGATATTGTAACATCGGAAAAAACGGTCCGAGATTCCGATATTACGAGATTCCGAGATTCCGAGATTCATGCCCTAATCACTATACTATACTGGCTTTCCACCCTCCGCGGGTCAATCGTAATGAGCTTCATTAAAATTAAAATAAATGGATGATGCTTTTTCTACAATTCTATTATATTTATAAAACATTTGAAAATCAATTGACTCGTCCGGTGACGTTAAAATGTCTAAATTTTATAAAACTCCAGATACCTATTAGCTGATAAAGACTAGTTTAATGAAGTTCATTAAGATTTACGCGGTTGCCCCGCCTATCCCCTTTGAGATGTAATTTTCCAAACTATATCACTCTTGATTTCCAACGAAATGCCTTTTTAACATCAATAAAAAATTATATTATATCCTCCGAATTGCATGGTTATGTTTAAGGTCCGCGAACTACTCTTAGTCGATTAATGAATTAAGCAGTCAAGACTTGTTCTTTAATATACACAGATTATTGTATAGTCGTGCCCCCTAAAGTGATATTTGTTTTACATTATACATCACTGCCTAGCTCCCTTCTTCTCCCCTTAGTGAATAAACTTAAGTTACAGCTAAATGATACATAGCCTAAACATAGCATAGAAATTGTATGACTTCCTTAATCACAATGCATATTATACAATTAATGAGTACCTAAATGAAAGACATTCCTGATTTATTTGTTGTTTGTGTGTGTTGCTTAGTCTGTTTGGTTATTTATTAGATATCTTTTATATATTTGACATTGTTTCTGAATATTTTTGTGAATCTGTGTTAATTTAATTGTTGTAATGAGTTTATTAATTAATTGTTATTAGTTTACCTTTAAAAATCACTTGTACGCCTTGCAAGGCAAAACATAGCAGAACATTATATTTTTATTTAACATCATCGTATTGTACCTATGTTTACAAGAAATAAATTGAATTGAATTGAATTGAATAGCTAGTTACACAGATGTAGAGTAAGCCTGATACCGCTACCCTTTCGTGTAAGGGTGCCTGGCAAGTAGGTGCAATGCAATTCCCTGATGCACCAACGTTCTGTTAATATTTTAATATCTAAAGTAAATGAATGTGTTGTATGTGTAGAATACCACCATCTGAAGGGCAGAGTTCAGAAGGCAAGCCGAGCAAGGCGAAGACAGCGGAACCCAACATAGACTTCGAACTGGATGTCAAAGTGTACATCAATAGTGGCAAGTGTGTGCTGCACACGAAGGAGCCGAGCCGGGATGATGATATGAAAATGTGAGTCTTATTGTCTTTATCTTAAAGTGTATTGTACTACGTATACTTAATAAACCTGGCCATGGTTTTTGGACAAAAATCACATCTACTCGATAAAACCATTGATTCCATTCTAAATTTGAATTTGGGATCAGATAGCCGTGTATAGAATGTTCCAGAATATTATTATATAGCGTAAGTGTACAGAGCACATAGAGAAATAATATTGATAAGACTGGTATAAGAATATTTTTCGAGATATATTTGCTAGTAAAATTGTGCAAGTATGTTACTAGCTCCTTAGGCTGCGTCCATTAATCACGTGAGTCCCGAATAGAGGGGAGGGGAAAAAATCACGGTAGGGGTGGGGATCTTGAGGCATATCACGTGTATTTTTTTTGATGCGCCCATGCACATCTAATCACGCTTACTGCTGAGGAACATGATGCTTGTCCACTCCTCACCATTGAAGACAGCCAAGCAAACTCATGGTGGTTCTATTTCATGAAACATTTTTTGACTATCTTTACTGGTTTTTGAGGCCGGTTAAAAAATACACGTGATTTTGGTAAGGGGGGATGGGTAGCCTAAATCCTCACCATATATCAACCGGGGGGTGGAGGGGGTCAAAAAGTGGTCTAAAAAACCTCACTTGATTAATGGACGACCCCTTAATCTATTGACATAAATAAGCATAGTTTGTACTATGGAAATCGTACAACTGATAATACATTTTTTATTGTAAATACATCTATATATATAAAAATGAATTGCTGTTCGTTAGTCTCACTAAAACTCGAGAACGGCTGGACCGATTTGGCTAATTTTGGGTTTTAAATATTCGTGGCAGTCCGGGGAAGGTTTAAATGTAGGGTAGGGTATTACGCGAACGAAGTCGCGCCGGGCAGCTAGTACTTAATATATATAATTGACTCAGGACATTCAGATATGTTCATGCACACAAATGCATGTCCTGAAGGGGATTCGACCTGTGGACCTGTTGGAATCTGAACCAACCGTGCCAACCGGCCCGTCTATTAATGTATATGTATGTGTTGTAGCGGCACTCGCATGCGCGTGGGCAGGTCCGCATCGGGCGGGCTGGCGGAGGCGGGGGCGGGCGGCGCGGGCGGGGCGGGCGGCGCGGCGGGGGCGGGCGGCGGCGGGTCGGCGGGCTCCCCGCCCGGCGCGCGCCGCAACAAGCCGCCGCACCAGCGACACCAGCCCGTGCTTGATCTCACCGTGTTCCGCGTGCCGGGACTCGACCTCAAGGTAAATGGTACATTTATTTATTTAAGCCTTATAATTACTTATTATTTTATTTTTACAATATTTCACTGTTTTTGTTATATTTCATCCCACTGCTGGGCAAAGGCCTCCACCTTCTTCTGCCACTAAATTTTTTCCCGTGCGGATCTGTGCCATAGTGCACCTTCAAAGTTTGCCAGTTCGTCTCTCCATCTAGCAGTTGGTCTACCTCTTCTTCTTTTAGCATCTCTTGGGTACCATGTAGTTGTAGTGCTGCTCCATCTTTCCTCACTTGCCCTTGATAAATGGCCCGCCCAATTCCATTTTCCTGTCTTTGCTATCCGAATTACATCTCTTACTTTTACGCTTCTGTCTAATGTCTCTTTTCGCAACTTTGTCTATCAGTTTAATTCCTAGCAAGCTTCTTTCCATATTTCTCTGGGTCACCTTTAGCTTTTTCACCTGATTCTTAGTAAGGGCCCACGTCTGGCATCCGTATGTTAAAGTTGGTATTATACAGCTATTATAGGCTTTTGATTTTAAGCTAATAGGTAAATGGTAGATTAAAGGTAATCAATTCATCATCAGCCTATAATGTCCCACTGCTGAGCACAGGCCTCCTGCACACAAATCAGGGTGAAAGGGATTGGGCAGATACTCCACGCGTGCCCACTGCGGTGAAGCGGAGGTAGGCTAGTGGTCAACCTACTGTTGGAGTTTTCAAGAAGAAGGCTCCAACTAGCTTAACGATTATCACTATTAAGTGATAACCGGGACCAACGACTTTACGTGCCTTGCGAAGCATGGAAACGCTCGATTTGAAATACCACTAGGCGGTCACCCATTTAAGTACCGACCACGAACGGCGTATCATGCTACACCACGAGCGCTTCATGAAAGGTAATCTAATAATAGATAATATGCTTTGCACGCGTGGGTGCGCATCCCATCCTTGTCGCAAATGAAAGGTTCTGTAACTGAATTTGCAGGAGTGGCAAAAAAACACCGTGGCTTAAACTACCCTGTACCTACTTATAATGCTACAGTAAGTAGTACCCAACTGATAACCAACTCAAACTCCTCGCACAGGTTCACTACGAGTCCAAAACCCTCCCCGAAGAGGCAACCTCCCCACAAACAGGGTACATCTTCCCCCACCTCAACCTGCCGTCGCGCAAGGTGGGCACTAAGAAGGCCGCGCTATTCGCCTGGATCACGCTGCAGAGCATTCCTGAGGAGACGGTCATCAGTCCGCATATACTGGAGTTCCTTGAACAAACGTTGGAGCCAATACCGACCAAGGCTTCCTTCTCCACGCCTACGCCCGGTAAGTTTATGATTTTAAGTTAATAAGTAATTTGTCTGAGAGGAGTATGCCGCTCTATTGTTTCTTGATATATCATGTCATAAACACTATATTAGCGGCTGACTTGTGGAATATTTGTGATTGAGATTATCACATATTTTTCTTGGCGTGCCTTATAGATTTATAAAAAAAAAGACGGAGTGTCGCCTAATAAACGAGTGAAGTACCAAAAGTAACCGCCTTACGCACACATATACACCATAGGAAGCCGATCATTTCAGACGTTGACAGTGCCAATAAATAGCTTCAGTATCACCTGTGCCTGCTTGGGCCAGTGCTGATTTTACTCACGCGTACGGAGGACATTTTTGGCTCCACTTTCTTATAAGGTGACACTCCTTGATTATTTATACGTCTAAGGCTTGTCTTTGGTTATTTCTATGGTAATATATCCATAACGAGCTTTATTCTCGGTTAATCTTCCGTACATGCATATCTATACCCAGTGAATTTGTGTCATTCGATTGTTTCGAACATCGTTAACACTCTCTTAATTCAATAGAGATTCTTTGTTTAATAATAATAATAAATAATAGTAAGATTCTTTATATGCAGTTTTACAATCAACAAAAACTAAGCATTACAAAAATGTGGCTTATACAATGTATACAAAGTAGTTGTTTTGTCCAATTGAAGTCACAGATCAGTTGAAACTCCTGGCATCTAAGCTAAGATTAAACTTGTGTTATGGGTCTGGGTTCTCTCTTACTTTATACCTTACTCGTATTCTATTCTAATAAACAGCATAGATGTAATATGCGGTAGCATGTTTGACTTCGCAAAGTAAGAACCTGGGGCTCTACCGCGTAACTTTGACGACGCACATGCGTTACGACGCGACGATGACCATTCGGATTGGATGAAATTAATTCATGGTGTTCGTTACGATTACCACCAAAGTAAGGCGGTAGAGCCCTTGGGACGAATAGCGTAAGTGTCCGTACGTTAGTTGATTGATACCGTCGCGTCGACAGAAGCGGAGAGCGGTTCTCGGTCGCGGTCGGCGGAGGGCGGGTCGTACGGGCAGTACGTGTACGCGTCGTTCCCGGTGGACGTGATCGTGCAGTTCCACATGCAGCCCAGCACGTTCCGCTTCAGCTGCCTGCCCGCCTCGCGCGTCGAGTGCCTGCTGCAGCTGCCCAGTCTGCAGATCGTCTTCAGCTCCAAGAGAGCTGGCGATGAGTCAGTACCACTACATTATACTACACACTTATACTTTATATGTATTTTTAACCGACGAAAAAACGGAGGTTTACAAGTCTACGCATATTTTTTTTTTATGTATGTTCACGCGTAACTTTTTACAGAGTAGTCCGATTTTGATAATTCTTTTTTTTATTGGATAGGGTGGGAAAATAGGGGTGATTTATTGTTCACTCACCGATTTTAATGGCGAGAACATTAAGCATGTAGTAATTAGTAGATAGTATTTAGTAGATTATAGCCACAAAAAAATATAAAATAAAAACTTTTTAATAAATAAATTAAACCACCAACAAAATCTGAAAACCAAAAAATAATAAACCTATGTATATATAAACCTGTGTTTGACCACAATCTCACCAGGATAAGTGATGAAGTAGCCGAAAGTGGTAACACAAAGTGAAGTCTCAAGTGCAGCTGTCGCTATAGATATCAACTTGGAAAAGAGACTCTAAATCTTGCGTTTTAGACTTCTCTTTTGATATTTGTTGATGAACTTTATGCTATCCTTATTTGGAATATAGCGAGTTTCACCCAGATGATACCAAAGCAGCTTCTAACTTCTCTCAATTTCCCAGAGAAATGGCGGAACCAGCAGTAGCGATGGGCGGTCTCAGCGTAACGGGCTGCTTAGCTGACTTCTCAGTGTACGTGTTCCATCCGTACGGAGGCAAGAAGTCGAGTCTCAAAGAGGCTCAGTGGTCCCCTCTCTCCGACACCGAGAGGAAGGACTCGCTCAGTATTAATGTGGAGTTTGTCAAGTTCCACCTGTCGAGGTCCAGGAAACTGGATTTCCAGACCGATCAAGACCAGTCGAAGGCTACCGTTAGGTTTTCAAGTAAGTTTTTTTTTATACGACTAAGTCGTCATACAAGCATACGCCCCACCTGATGGTAAGCGGTTACCGTAGCCATATGGACGCTTGCAACACGAAGCATCGCTCACGCGTTGCCGACCTTTCCCCCCTCCCCATTGAGCTCTGGCGACCTTACTCACGCGCAGGAACACAACTTTACACAACATAAAGATATTTGGCTGCGGTATTCTGTGAGGTGGAGGTACTTCCCCAGTCGAGCTGCTCTTTGAGCGAATTAACGCTACGCTCTACCTCTCTTAAAACTCTCTTTTAAGTAGTATTTAATCAATTGTTATTTCGTTTTTAAAATCTCGTTTATATTTTTTTCCAGCTGAGAGTTATTGGAATATCTTTTAACAATACTCGGTAGAATGTTTTATTTAAAAAGTTACTTGTTTTTTTATGCTGTTAAATTAACAAAATCAACCCTTATTGACCTTTCATTTTGCAATAAAGAAATAGAAATGAAAGCGACAGTATTTTATGTAATAGTCATAGAAAAGTCATATCAGAATGCGTCAATGCGAGGACTATACTGCCGCGTTAGGGGTTTTACTGGGTAAGCGTTCTACATCCTCGGCCTTTTCATAACTCCTCATGATCGAAGGTCAAAAGCAAGCCCATTCAGCATAAAAAAAACGATACAGTACACAATTAATAAATACCGTAATTCGTTTTTAACGGAAATCAGAGCGGAAGCTAGTCGAGGATTGACGTAAATTTTATCAATAGAAGATGATTATACAATGAGGAAGGAAAAGTGTATATCTATCCGAAAGGGATGAAGACAACATCAGGTATACTCTCTATAAAAAGTTTGCTTCCATGTTTATTGAATGAAAATCAAAACCGGACAGCAAGGTAGTGGAACTTGCTTCCGGCGTCTGTGTTTCCTGACGCCTACAATTTAGGAACTTTCAAGGCCAGAGTGAATAGGTTTCTTCTGGGTAAGCGTGTTTCATCTTAGGCTTCGTCATCGCCCCTTATGGGCGGGTCAGTGGCCAAACGCAAGCCCATTTAATTTAATAAAAAAAAAAAAAAAAAAAAAAAAAAAAAACCAACGGGTCACCGCTCAATGAGGGTCATTATCTTTTCACGCCCCTTGCTAATATTAATATGAAATTCTCTCTTTCGCGATCTGTCCGCCTAGTACCAATGAAGCTGTCTGTTCCACGTTGTATAATGTGTGTTTGTCTGGTGCTCCAGCTATAGTAGACGTAGGCTCGGCGTGGTTCAAGTACGACATGCGTCGCCTGGGCGAGATCCTGGCGTTCCCGAAGGCGTGGTACCGCCGCACCATCGTGCGCCGCATGTTCCTCGGCGACCTCAGCATCAACCATCACCATCACGCACACGCGACTCACCACGGGTATTGTACTCTTCTACGTTACTTATAAAAAAGTTATCTAGGAGTAAGTTATCTAGGGGACCACAATAGATCCCAATGGGTCGAAGTATCCGAGTTATTTCTCGGCCCCTGCACAAGATAAGATTCATATAAAAAACATCGCTTTTTTATAATACATTCTGTACTACTCTCCGGTGTCCTGTCAATTATTTATTTATTTACGTATTTGAAAATTTACCTTACGTAGATGAAGTCAAAGAGGTTATTAGATCGAACAGCGCGCAGAAAAAGTATAATTGTGTATTTATTTTCAGCCCACCAAGCAACAATGTGCCTGTATCGCCAGTATTACCACAGAGAGAGAAAACAAAGACTGTTGATCATCAAAAACCTAAAGGTAAGTGGTATTTCTTTACTTCTTCTAGGAGTATCGCAGGGCTCTATTCTAGGACCACTTCTATTCTTTATGCACGATAGTGACCCTTCTATCTAATTCTAAAATACATGTTCTGACTGCGTTGTAATCAATCTTGCACCCTATATTGGTGACATATTGTATTAATATAGATCCTTGGTTACCGATTCATAACAATATTTCTCAATTTACGCACAGATAGTAAACCTACGGTGCCAGCAATGGGCGCGGCTTGGGAGACGTTGGTGCTATTCGCGGTCAACTTCACGAGACTTAACGTTCACATGAATATGGGCAACGTCATGGGTAATGTCAGGTTTGTATCGATTTTAGTTTAATTAATGTGAAGAAAATCCTCATACTCCGGGAGTACAGCAACAGGTTCTTCAAGAATCTTGTGAAGACATTTTCGTAGTGTTAGTCCTGCAAGCTTCTATGGGCTATGGTACCCGCTTACTGAAAGACGGGCTGTATGCTTATTTGCTGTTTTTTTGAAATTCCTCGAAATGGAAATGCCCACAA
Source organism: Achlya flavicornis (assembly GCA_947623365.1). NCBI lineage: Eukaryota > Metazoa > Arthropoda > Insecta > Lepidoptera > Drepanidae > Achlya > Achlya flavicornis. Next base: position 1,289,388 of record OX392468.1, on the reverse strand, counting down.
AGTGTGTTCTACCTTTGGACTTCCGCTTGAAAGTAATTGTTGGGCCATTTTGTCTTGTCAAAGTCAAAGCCCAACTTAGGCCCCAGAAGGGAATTACTGAAGTTACAGTTAGTTAGTTTAATAGTCGGCCTTCAACTGAGGAGAATCCGGCAAGAAACTTGGCAAGGTTACATTTTTCTAATATTTTTTGGACAATCAGACTATGTTTAGCTTTTTTATCCAACTATTAACAATAAAGAAAAACATATACCTAAGCTAGACACAGACGAAAAAATAACAAAAAAATAAATTTAAAAAAATAACCTAAAGATAACATGTATGTTTAGTTGGCTGAGCCGCGACTTTAACTGCACGGGGCGGCTGAGCATCGGCAGCACGGGTCACCGCAACATGCTGGTGGGCGTGGCGCTGGCGGGCTCCTCGCTGGACGCGCGCGGCGGCATCGTCGGGGGCGCCATATCGCTCTCCTCCATACACACATACGGTACCTACCCTACCCTACCCTACCCTACCACAGCAGCACGGGGCACCGCAACATCTTGGCGGGCTCCTCCGCTAGGGAGAAACGGCGGAATTCATTTCAAACAAAATGAACGTCATTGCGCTTCTATGGTTTAATTGCTCGATCGATCCAAATAAACAAATTCTCACGATAATTTGTGTGTTCTTACAGTGCATATAGAAGAGGAGCCGGGCTGTAACCCAGGGCACGTGTGCGGGGTGCGCCTGGCGGCGCTGGAGCTGCGGCTGGAGTACATGGGCACGCCGGTGCTGATGGCGCGGGTCTCGTCCCTACGCGCCGCGCTGCGCGACGAGTGGCTCGCCAGGTCCAAGCTGCCCGCGCACCAGAACCCGCACAGACCTACCGCCAGGTATATACAACACGCGGTACACTGCGGCTGGAGTACATGGGCACGCCGGTGCTGATGGCGCGGGTCTCGTCCCTACGCGCCGCGCTGCGCGACGAGTGGCTCGCCAGGTCCAAGCTGCCCGCGCACCAGAACCCGCACAGACCTACCGCCAGGTATATACAACACGCGGTACACTGCGGCTGGAGTACATGGGCACGCCGGTGCTGATGGCGCGGGTCTCGTCCCTACGCGCCGCGCTGCGCGACGAGTGGCTCGCCAGGTCCAAGCTGCCCGCGCACCAGAACCCGCACAGACCTACCGCCAGGTATATACAACACGCGGTACACTGCGGCTGGAGTACATGGGCACGCCGGTGCTGATGGCGCGGGTCTCGTCCCTACGCGCCGCGCTGCGCGACGAGTGGCTCGCCAGGTCCAAGCTGCCCGCGCACCAGAACCCGCACAGACCTACCGCCAGGTATATACAACACGCGGTACACTGCGGCTGGAGTACATGGGCACGCCGGTGCTGTACATCGATAACCAAAGATCCAAGATCGCGGAGCGTGTCGTCAACATACATAGGAGCTGGTGCTCCTCAAGTATCTGGAGATACACCAGCTGCTAAGCGATCGTCACAAACAAAAGCGAAATAATCACCCATTCGCAGTAGCCCCAAGGTTCTAAGACAATTGTGATAGCTACGTCCGAACCACCACACTTAATGTCATGTCAATTGGGGGGAAGGTGATGATTTCATGTCAAGTCGGTAGGGATTGTCAAGATTGAGAAGCCGACTGTTGTCACTGAATGCGTTTAATGCACTAAATTAAAACTAACTTAAAAATAAGGTCGCGCATGTTCGCGCTTGCTATGCTATGTCAGCGGAAAGCCTAAACAATGAAAATGTACGGTTTTGCCCGTACAACAATCCTCCTCATTATTTCGATGACATTTTACTTCCCTAGATTAGATACGCATATGGAGTACGGCTCACAATTTTGTGTAGATGGATCCGATTACCACTTGCCTCGATACCGATCTTACTCGCCCCTTCGAAACCCTTAGCTCTGCGTGTTTCACCATCTGTATAAAGGGGAGTGCTGCGAGGACTTTTTGACATGGTGCCGTCGTCACCATCACATCGCTCGCTGACGATCGGAGCTCATTCTCATATCCTCGAACCATCTCGTTCTTCCACGCGTCCATAGGCTACGGTAACCGCTTACTATCAGGGGCGTCGTATGATTGTTTGCTACTTTGATAGCATAAAAAAACATGGTTTTCCCTCCACGCTACAACATTACTCTTAAAAAGGGAGTAAAGCGCTCTTCAATGTCAGCAACATGTCGATACCTCAGATATTGGAAATGTCCATTGGCGTCGTTGACCACTTGCCATCAGCTGGCCCGTCTGCATTCTTGTTAACTTGTTGCCATTAAAACATAACTGGAAGGAAAGAAAGAGGTATTTTACCAACAGGTTTTAGCGGGCCTAAAATACCAAATTCGATGTGACTTATTTTATATCAATCTCTTTTCTTCTTTATTTTTATTTATTTATTTATTTATTTGTTACATAATAAATACATAATCATACAGCTCTTAAACTTCTCCCCTTCAACAGGCCAGCAATAATCCTAACTCACGGCACACTGAGCTGGCACCAGCTTCAGATCCTGATGAGTCGCAGCACCACCCCAGACCTGCTCAAGATGCAGCTGAAACTCGAGGAGTTCTTCACGCAGCAGTTCAAGTCTAGCAAGCGGGTGTTCAGCTCGTTACATCCTAATTATACCAATGCCAGAAGAGATAGGAGAGAACGTGAGTTGCTTATTTTTTATTTTTCGGTTTTTCTCATTGAGAAGGGAAGATCTTCCAACAGGTTAAGTCTTCGTGTCAGGGGACAGCAGTCCAACAGTATATGTTGGAAATTTGCGTATATGTATTGTGTGAATGTCTGCTTGAACTTCGTTAGCGCGTTGTAGGATCTTGGTCCGCCTAGTGGTAGTCCTATCAACCCTTGCAACATTTGCGGCACCCCAGGGTACTCACGCGTTACCGACCTTTCCCCTCTACCCGATGAGTTCGGACAATTTTACTCTCAAGCTGGAATACCACTAAGTTGACTGCAGTATTTATAGGGACACTTTTGGATGTATGGAGACTGTTCTCCTTAACTACCCTCCACTCCAAGAGCAGCTGCCTCTTTGACCCTATGGTGTACACATGAGCGCCGCGCCGACCACACGGGTTTGCGCGCCAACCAGTATTAAATAGTAGCTATATTTAATGTGATTAAACCAAAGAAAAACAGAATTCTCCTTTCTTTGGCTGTTAAGCTTGGCGTGCTACATTATTTGTCAAAAAATATTTTTAGAACGAATAATCATGGTATTTTATATAAAAAAAACCGGCCAAGTGCGAGTCAGACTCGCGCACTGAGGGTTCCGTACAAACCTGTATGTATATAAGTAAATGGTAGTATAGACCTGAGTATTTGATATTCATTTCAATTTATGACGTATAAAAAAAAAACTACTTACTAGATCTCGTTCAAACCAATTTTCGGTGGAAGTTTCCACCGTAATGTACATCATATATTTTTTATAGATTTATCATTCTCTTATTTTAGAAGTTACAGGGGGGGGGGGACACACATTTTACCACTTTGGAAGTGTCTCTCGCGCAAACTATTCAGTTTAGAAAAAAATGATATTAGAAACCTCAATATCATTTTTGAAGACCTATCCATAGACACCCCACAATTATGAGTATTAGGATTTGATTTGATTTGATTTGAATATCCGGAAATATATTTCGTAGAGACTCGCGAGAACCCAAACAGTAGATGGCGCGAATTGCCCTTTTTTGTAATACAAAAATTGATTCCAAGTCTGCGGCAGAGCCCGACAGCAAAAGGCCGTAAGACATAAGACTATGAAAATATGCAAAATAAATTAATCTGGCTGTATTAATGTCCGTCAGTTGCCTTATTTTGCTGACTGCAAACGCAGCGGAGCTCAGTTTACCACCTAAGGCTTCCAGGTGAGCACCCCACTGCAGTCTACAGCATACAATCTACTACATGCGCTCTGATTGTTCAAGTCAAGAACACACGATGCAGTGATTTGTCCTTACTGTTCAAAATCTGTGACAAATCACTTACTAGTAGTAGTGACAATCGGAATTGGATTGCTCGGTATAACTACTCTATGGGATTGTTACTCGTTTTTTTTTTTTCTTTCTTCACCACTAAGGTGGAAAACAAGCATACGGCCCGCCTGATGGTAAGCGGTTACCGTAGCCTATGTACGCTTGCAACTCCAGGGGTATCACTCGCGCGTTGCCGACCCTGAAGAACCCTCTTCACAACCTTCTTGAAGAACCACGTGCTGTACTCCATTGGGAAAACCACGACGGGGAGCTCAATCCACAGTCTGAGCGTATCAAGGTGACGCCGCCGCCACGGACTCTAAAAAGTGGGCGCGCCGCCGCCGACTGGTTATACATCGGCGCTGATTTCTACCATTGTTGTTGTCCCCTCCAGCGGCGCCGGTACCGTCTGCAAGTGGCGAGCCCTCGGCGGCGCAGGCGCAGGCGCAGGCTGCAGCGGCGGCGCACGGCGAGCTGCGCCACCACCGGCACTGGCAGCGCGTGCTGCACCTCATCTCAGGCATGCAGCTCTCGACGCTGCCCACGCCGCTGCCAGCTAATGGTACACAGTCATGTTACATCATAAATAACACCCTGTATTACTGTGCATATACCGGGTGGATATTTCGAGATGCATATTTTCGAAACCTATGTTGTGGGTTAGCCATGCTGAACAACTTTTACTATGAGTCCAGTAGTGAATTCAAATTTTTTTTTTAAACTTTTCTTACTAAATGTCTACCTTGGTCGATCATATTCAAAATGAATGAAAAAAAAAAAAAAAAATGAGAATTCAATGTTGTTCCCATAGTAAAAGTTGTTCAGCATCACTAATCCAACATAGGTTTCGAAAATATGTCATCTCGAAATATCCACCCAGTATAACCCTTATTAACACAACTTTAAGCAAGCTTTACCTATGCGATTTGGAATAATTATAAGTGGCCTTAATTCTGTTTTTAATTTATTTAATTAACTTTAATTTCATCATCATCAGCTTATAATGTCTCACTGCTGAGCACAGGCCTCCTTTCACAAATTAAGGTGAAAAGGGAAAGGCTAGTGGTCAACCTACTGTTGGAATTTTCAAGCCGCCTAGTAGGCCTCCAACTAGCTTAACGACTATCACGATTATGTGATAACCGGGACCAACGGCTTTACGTGCCTTCCGAAGCACGGAAACGCTCGATTTGAATTACCACTTGTCGGTCACCCATCCAGGTACCGACCATGACGGTGGTAGCTTATCTTTGCCGATCGATTAAGAACGGCTAGTCATGCTACACCACGAGCGCTTCATTAACATTCATTTATTCATTGATATTTGTATCCCACAGGGAAACAGTTTTTATTTAAGCTATATTCTTGTCCTTGAAAGGAAGAATAGGTAATCAAATAAAGAAAACCATTTCAGTTATCTTTCTCTAATACGTGTTCTATGGGAACATATCAACCCCCATAAATATGATAAGAATGCAAAACCAAACCCTGAATTTGAGTATCGGAATTCAAGTACCTTCCTTAGGCCAGAAAAAATAGAATCGTTATATTGTAGGGACTGTCCTCGGCGGTACAATGGAGCTCCACGGCACGAACATATCTTTAGCGTGCTTCCACGGGAACAGCTTCAAGTCCAAGTCCTGGGCGCTGTTCAGCCTCAAAGACCCTTGCATCAGCTTCGCTACGGAGGCGCAGCAAGTAGCCAATGATAATTGTAAGTACTTTTCGGTATGAATAAAATAAAACTTGTGAAGAGTCGGTAAATAATAGCAGTGTATTTTACGGTGTGGGGATTGTGTGGTAATTTCAGGTCTAGTCAGTAATTTTCACACAAGATAAATAAAAAACTGAGTTTCAGAATTTTAAATCTTATGCAGGAAGACAAGAAAAACATTTGTTACACATATCCTAGTGCAATTTGAGTTTTTGTATCGTAGGTATTGTTAGAGCTTATTTACATAAAACAAGCCCTAAAAATAATTAAAGATACATAGTAAAACTTCTGCACACACGCGGGAAATCATACCGGCGGACCATCTTGTTTCGATCTGTCAAAACTCTTTATAGTCCTTTAGTGACGTGACACGGTGATGCGAGAGTCGAGCTAGTGCTGTGACAAACTCGACGTAACAGGAATTGTTCAACCTAATTCCACCATCCCCATTTTTACACCGAACCACAAGATGCCGGGAAAATTTTCACCCGTACGTTGTTGACATACCGAAAATACGGACACAGCGTTTTGCATCCTCATTTATAATGCGGACAGCAAGGGAGTGGAACTTGCTTCCTGACGCCTACAATCTAGGATCTTTCAAGTTCAGACTGAATAGGTTTCTTTTGGGTAAGCGTGTTTCATCTTAGGCTTCGTCATCGCCCCTTATGGGCGGGTCAGTGGCCAAACGCAAGCTATTTAATTAAAAAAAAAAAAAAACACTATATACTCATTGAGTACTCGAAACCGAGACGTTTCGATATTGAGAGAAAAATTCTTTGGGGTAAAGGCTGCAAGTTTGTAAGTCGCAAGTCCGGCTTCATGTGGAGTACTGCTATCATCTGTGGGCGGGGGCACCTGGATACCAGCTTGAGCCTCGACTCGGTCAGCGACGTTCCATTAGAATTGTTAGCGATCCCTAGCTCACAAGGTAGACCGCTTGTACAATGGTCAGTGTTCTGAAGAATTGTTTGACCTGATGCCCACGGCTACCTTATACCATCGCAACTCTGGTCATCGACGGGGAGTCCATCGTCACACATTGGAACCAAAATGATCTCGAACTGTGCGGTTTCAGAGGAGCTTCCTATCGCGGATGCTCAGGCTATTGAATAAGAACCCCCCCGTGGTTTTCCTAAGCGATTTCACACATGGGGTTTTCTAAAATAGAAATATAGGCATCAGAATCTTTCAAATTGTATTACTTACAAATAAGTAACTTTATATTTTAAGTGGTATAAAAATAATAATTATAAACCAACCAACCAGAAAATTTATGCATTTATTTCTAGCTGCCCCCCGCGGTTTTACCCGCGTTCCCGGGATATAAAGTAGCCTATAATACTTGGGTATAATGTCCCGTTTGAACAAACGGGCTAATCGATGGTATAGATGGGCATAAGGGATCAACTACTAAATATGAGCACCGAGTCTTTCGGAGCAGATTAAATGGCGGTGCAATAATGTAACCCTGGTCCTACTGTACCTTTTGACTACTGAGATTTTCTATAGTGGCTACCTCTACCAACCTCCCAAAAGACGGCACACTATACCAGGCAACCCCTTACGAGGCGTCTTGGACCATCTGCGGTAGGTCACGCCGCCAGATTACTCGCCCCTGGTGGTCAAGAGAAAATCCTACTGTAGAGTGTGCAATGTGCAGGTGATCTGGAGGTGCACGTGGTGCAGAGCCTGACGGCGAGCCTGGGCAGCACGAGCGCGCCCGCCGCCGGCCACCAGTCCATGGCCACCGTGTGCCGCATGACGCGCGCGCTGCTCTTCCCGCCGCAGTTCAAGACGCTCCGCGAGTGGTTCCACTACGCCTTCGCTAACAGCGAGATCGATGGTAAGTTGGAGGTGCGCGTGGTACAGAGCCGGCCACCAGTCCATGGCCACCGTGTGCCGCATGACGCGCGCGCTGCTCTTCCCGCCGCAGTTCAAGACGCTCCGCGAGTGGTTCCACTACGCCTTCGCTAACAGCGAGATCGATGGTAAGTTGGAGGTGCGCGTGGTACAGAGCCGGCCACCAGTCCATGGCCACCGTGTGCCGCATGACGCGCGCGCTGCTCTTCCCGCCGCAGTTCAAGACGCTCCGCGAGTGGTTCCACTACGCCTTCGCTAACAGCGAGATCGATGGTAAGTTGGAGGTGCGCGTGGTACAGAGCCGGCCACCAGTCCATGGCCACCGTGTGCCGCATGACGCGCGCGCTGCTCTTCCCGCCGCAGTTCAAGACGCTCCGCGAGTGGTTCCACTACGCCTTCGCTAACAGCGAGATCGATGGTAAGTTGGAGGTGCGCGTGGTACAGAGCCGGCCACCAGTCCATGGCCACCGTGTGCCGCATGACGCGCGCGCTGCTCTTCCCGCCGCAGTTCAAGACGCTCCGCGAGTGGTTCCACTACGCCTTCGCTAACAGCGAGATCGATGGTAAGTTGGAGGTGCGCGTGGTACAGAGCCGGCCACCAGTCCATGGCCACCGTGTGCCGCATGACGCGCGCGCTGCTCTTCCCGCCGCAGTTCAAGACGCTCCGCGAGTGGTTCCACTACGCCTTCGCTAACAGCGAGATCGATGGTAAGTTGGAGGTGCGCGTGGTACAGAGCCGGCCACCAGTCCATGGCCACCGTGTGCCGCATGACGCGCGCGCTGCTCTTCCCGCCGCAGTTCAAGACGCTCCGCGAGTGGTTCCACTACGCCTTCGCTAACAGCGAGATCGATGGTAAGTTGGAGGTGCGCGTGGTACAGAGCCGGCCACCAGTCCATGGCCACCGTGTGCCGCATGACGCGCGCGCTGCTCTTCCCGCCGCAGTTCAAGACGCTCCGCGAGTGGTTCCACTACGCCTTCGCTAACAGCGAGATCGATGGTAAGTTGGAGGTGCGCGTGGTACAGAGCCGGCCACCAGTCCATGGCCACCGTGTGCCGCATGACGCGCGCGCTGCTCTTCCCGCCGCAGTTCAAGACGCTCCGCGAGTGGTTCCACTACGCCTTCGCTAACAGCGAGATCGATGGTAAGTTGGAGGTGCGCGTGGTACAGAGCCGGCCACCAGTCCATGGCCACCGTGTGCCGCATGACGCGCGCGCTGCTCTTCCCGCCGCAGTTCAAGACGCTCCGCGAGTGGTTCCACTACGCCTTCGCTAACAGCGAGATCGATGGTAAGTTGGAGGTGCGCGTGGTACAGAGCCGGCCACCAGTCCATGGCCACCGTGTGCCGCATGACGCGCGCGCTGCTCTTCCCGCCGCAGTTCAAGACGCTCCGCGAGTGGTTCCACTACGCCTTCGCTAACAGCGAGATCGATGGTAAGTTGGAGGTGCGCGTGGTACAGAGCCGGCCACCAGTCCATGGCCACCGTGTGCCGCATGACGCGCGCGCTGCTCTTCCCGCCGCAGTTCAAGACGCTCCGCGAGTGGTTCCACTACGCCTTCGCTAACAGCGAGATCGATGGTAAGTTGGAGGTGCGCGTGGTACAGAGCCGGCCACCAGTCCATGGCCACCGTGTGCCGCATGACGCGCGCGCTGCTCTTCCCGCCGCAGTTCAAGACGCTCCGCGAGTGGTTCCACTACGCCTTCGCTAACAGCGAGATCGATGGTAAGTTGGAGGTGCGCGTGGTACAGAGCCGGCCACCAGTCCATGGCCACCGTGTGCCGCATGACGCGCGCGCTGCTCTTCCCGCCGCAGTTCAAGACGCTCCGCGAGTGGTTCCACTACGCCTTCGCTAACAGCGAGATCGATGGTAAGTTGGAGGTGCGCGTGGTACAGAGCCGGCCACCAGTCCATGGCCACCGTGTGCCGCATGACGCGCGCGCTGCTCTTCCCGCCGCAGTTCAAGACGCTCCGCGAGTGGTTCCACTACGCCTTCGCTAACAGCGAGATCGATGGTAAGTTGGAGGTGCGCGTGGTACAGAGCCGGCCACCAGTCCATGGCCACCGTGTGCCGCATGACGCGCGCGCTGCTCTTCCCGCCGCAGTTCAAGACGCTCCGCGAGTGGTTCCACTACGCCTTCGCTAACAGCGAGATCGATGGTAAGTTGGAGGTGCGCGTGGTACAGAGCCGGCCACCAGTCCATGGCCACCGTGTGCCGCATGACGCGCGCGCTGCTCTTCCCGCCGCAGTTCAAGACGCTCCGCGAGTGGTTCCACTACGCCTTCGCTAACAGCGAGATCGATGGTAAGTTGGAGGTGCGCGTGGTACAGAGCCGGCCACCAGTCCATGGCCACCGTGTGCCGCATGACGCGCGCGCTGCTCTTCCCGCCGCAGTTCAAGACGCTCCGCGAGTGGTTCCACTACGCCTTCGCTAACAGCGAGATCGATGGTAAGTTGGAGGTGCGCGTGGTACAGAGGCTGGGCATCCAAAGCGCGCCGGCTGCCGGCTTCCAATCCATGGCCGGCTTCCGCCACCTAGCTACCTCGCTACTCCTGCTATTTCAATCTTTTGTTGACTTTTTTTACAGCAAGATTTGGATATCTAGCCCAACAGCAAAATAATAATGGTCATTATGGACTTAGCCAACTAGTGATTTCAGGATAAAAGCGTCTGAGAATGATAAGATATTCCTAAAGCAGTGCTCGTAACAATAAAATTGACAATGGTTAGGGATTTTGCGAAGTTGGAATGTTTTTTTTTTTTTTATACAACTAAGTCGGTAAACAAGCATACGGCCCGCCTGATGGTAAGCGGTTACCGTAGCCATATGGACGCTTGCAACACAAGAAGCATTGCTCACGCGTTACCGACCTTTCCCCCCTCCCCTATGAGCTCAGGCGACCTTACTCACGCGCAGGAACACCACTTTACACAACATTAAGTTATTTAGCTGCAGTATTCTGTAAGGTGGAGGGTACTTCCCCAGTCGAGCTGCTCTTTGAGCGAATAAACGCTATGCTCTAATAATATACACTAATATGTAATATACACAAAAATCGTCAAACAGCGAGACAAAAACAGACACCTTCTTTTCGAATGTAATTTTTAATATCTCAAGAGGTTTTAAATTGTCTTCAGTAGGTCGATTATTTAAAATTCCTTATCCAGTTGAAAATATTTCACAAAGGCTATTCCTCTCTTCTCTCATAGCAATCGAACAGTTCCCATCGCTTGAAAAGGAAACCCCGGGCGGGGGTAACACAAGTAGCACGGAACGCGACCGCGAGCGGAACAGTACCGGCAGTGGGGCCAGCACCGGCGCCAACACCAACGCTAGTGCCAACACCAGCACCAACGAGCGCAAGACTGGTGGAGCTGACAAGCACGTGCGGGAGGTGATCTTCGCGCTGCCATCCCTGCAGCTGCATCTAAGGACGCAGCATCTGCAGAGTACGCACACGCCTACTGAACAAGGTAATATTTTACATCTGCCCTTATGGGACATTCACGTCTCATATATTGTAATTAAACAACTACTGAAAGTAACATTAATGTTTATTATATGTGTGATAAAAAAATCCTCATATATCCTACTTAAGAGCAGTCAATCCGCCATACTTTTCATACAAAAGCTCTGTACTGATGATGGCCTTGTTAAACATTTTTCGTTAGATGTTTTAAACAAATTGGTATCTTGTGCACTATATCTATCCGTGTATCTAGGCAAAAATTTAAAAAGTGTGAAACAAATTCAGTAAAAGCCTCCGAAAAACCGCGTTTTCCTACAAATTTTACCTGAACTTTGGCCATATCTAATGTACCTATAAATTGAAAAAGTAAAGAAATCATCTAGATACCATTGCAAATGTATTTGAGATTCTAAATAACTGACTTTTTTTTCACAAACTTGTAAGACTTTTTTCACAAGAATACTCCTGGAACCAGTTTTTTGATATGCGAAATCATGAATGACGACCTAGCGAAGCGGCCGCGAGTGATCAGCGAAATTTAGCGACTGATAACCGAAGGCTCTGATGCCCTTAATATAAATGCGAAAGTGATTTTGATTGTTTGTTACCTCTTGACGGCTCAACGTGAACCAAACGTGATGGAATTTGGCAGGCTCTTAGATCTGAACGTCGGTGAAACCGTAGGGTAACAACTAGTCTAGTTTATAAAAAAGTTTTTGGTCATATATACAAAACTAATATAGCGAGAAAAAACTCTCACTATTGCGGTTTTCTAAAACCCTAAATGCAGATAATAATGACTCCAAAATACATAGATGGTTATCTAACAACGTTTTCCTAGCCCTTACTGACCCATCTCAAATTTCCAACCTATCCCCATCGAAAGTGACTCATCAGTATCCGTATGTATAGATGAGAAGCCAGTAGTGGAGTGCAGTTTCATCACAGAGTTCGAAGACCACATCTTCGTGTCTGTGGACGCGGAGGCATTCCTGTTCCTGCACGACCTCATATCGTCGTACATCAAGGAGAAGGACCGACATGTGAGTTATTATATTCTACCATACTTATAATAATAATCAAATTTTATAATATTAAGGTAATATTTCTAGATTTTTGTAAACTAAGTTAGCTATAGACGGTTTCAACACCAGATGTCAAAATATATTTCAAATCAAAATATATTTATTTGGAACAACACAAAAGGTACAATAATTAAACAACAACGATGGTGTCTGCAGAAGTTTGAAAAACTGTGTCGCAGACACCAAGATGTGTCGCCCGTTGCCGACATTCTCTTCACATCCTCGAAAAGAGGTTTGAAGAGGACTGGAGCGGAGTCGATGTGCCACCAGCGGAAAGGTTAACCTTCTCTTCACACCCTGGAAAAGGGGCTTAAAGAAGACTGGAGAGGAGTCGATGTGCCACCAGCGGAAGGGTAAATCTTCTCTTCAAACCCTCGAAAAAGGGTTTGAAGAGGAATTGATTGTAGTCGCTGTGCCACAAGTGGAAGAGTCAACCTTCTCTTCACATCCTGGAAAAGGGGTTTGAAGAGGACTTAAGAGGACTCGATGTGCCAACAGTGGAAAGGTCAACCAGTTCTTCGCGCCCTGGAAAAGGGGTTTGAAGAGGACAGGAGAGGAGTCGATATGCCACCAGCGAAAGGGTCAACCTTCTCTTCACACCCTCGAAAAGGGATTTGTAGACGACTGGAGAGGAGTCGATGTGCCACCAGTGGAAGGGTAACCTTCTCTTCGCAGATTTCTGCAGGGTTCTGCAGGGTCGCCAGCGCGCGAGTAATAACCCTGGTGTTGCAAGCGTCCATAGGCTACGGTAACCGCTTACTATCAGGCGGGCCGTAGGCTTGTAGGCTACCTAAGTAGTATATAAAAAGAAATGGTTTACATAATGATGTAATATGTTATGTTTGTATGAAAATGTGCAGAGTTCTCGCGCGGCGTGGAGCGAGGCTTCGCGCGCGCGACCAACCGACCCGCACGAGACACATATCGACACGCAAGACTACAGGGACTACCGCTGCATCACCTGGCATCTAGAGCCTACTGTCAGGTATACACACATTTATTTAATCCCACACGAAAAACAATATGAACAAATTGATTTAAAATAAAATGAACGTCTTTACGCATCTTTGGGTTAATTGTTTGACCTTCCGGCTGTGGCAAGTCTCGGCGGCCTCAAGTTGAAAATTTATCGGCGAGCACCTACTGTCTTCCAGCAGCTATACTTGAGAAATGGTTTGCGTCCAGACTTTGTGTGCCCTTCGGCCGTAAATCATGGTGAGTTTGTGGTCAAACAGAAGCCAAAGCAAAAGTTGGATCGCGCACATCACAGTAACTTTAACTCGTATGTTCATTTTTTTCGATATTAGTCTGGAATCGGTCAGACTCCACAGAAAGGATGAAATAATGTCCATTCTCTCATCGCTATCAGCAGTTTCATAGACAAATTATTAGCCTAAAACCTCTAATTTTTATCAGACTACTATCCTGGGCGGGCAAGTCCATCGAGCCATACGGTGTGGACTACATCCTGCAGAAGCTCGGGTTCAGCCACGCGCGCACCACCATCCCCAAGTGGCTCCAGCGAGGGACCCTCGACCCTCTCGACAAGCTCCTCGCTCTAGCACTCCTCAGGCTAGTGGCCATCGTACCACACAAGTGAATGCACTGTTCAACCGTAAGTGATAAGCCCAAGTGTTAGCTGATGCAGCTGGATAAAGAAGAAAAGAAAGAAGATTTTTTATTGAATTCAGGTCAAGTTCTTTACATCTTTAGGTGTGCATAGATTCTTTATTAGGGTCGACAGAGGCAAGTACAATAATAAGTACTACAGAAGGATCACTCTCTAATAAAAAACTGTGTTTAGGTAAAGAAAATACCTAGTAGACGCCTCACTGTCGAATAGATCTATCAGAGGTACGGCTCCGTAGGTACTTACCTTGACTTCGGAGTGAACTAGCCGTGTTACAAGCACGAGTACTCGTGATTAAGATCATAGACAATGTTACTTTGCGGTAAAAATCAAAAGCGAAGACGATATCAACAGTGTTCTGCGAGAAATAACCATAACAACAACAAAATGAGTATTCATTATTTTTTTATTGTTTTGGATGGATTTTGTGTCAAGAATCGTCTGAAGCAAATTGTGACAAAAATACAAGGGAAGAGTGGTAGTAAACTTGTGTAACTGATATAAACATTGTTCTGGAAGAAGTAAAATAAACACTATTTCTATGTTATTAAGATTCCAAATGTATACTCAATATCTCTCGATGTATTATTTGTGTTCAAACTTTACCTCCACGAGGTTCCCTTTCAATGTTCATTCTTTAATATACGATTGTTATGATGGAATTATATCAATAGATTATTAGCTAAATATAATCGAATCGATGTAAACTAGACTTAAAACAATATGGTGCGTATGAGACATGTCAGATTATTTATTTTGCCGTTTCCAAATTAAATTATTCAGAAACAAAATTTTATTTTTAACAATACTCAACGTCAACACAGACGGGCAAGCTGGCGGTTGGTTAAGACTGGTTAAGATTCCGCCTATTGCGCCACAGGTCGTGGGTTCGATTCCCACACAGGACATGCATTTGTGTGCATGAAAATGTCTGTATGTCCTGAGTCTAGGTGTATATATGTATATTATGTATGTATTTACAAACAAAAAGTAGTATATGTATTATATCAGTTATCTGGTTTACATAGTACAAGCTCTGCTTAGTTTGGGATCAGATGACCGTGTGAGGAATGTCCCAGGATATTTATTTGCTTTGTAAATTTTCTTAACCTAGTTTAATTTGGAAACGTTTTGATATAAGATTCCAGAAATGCGAGTATGTGCAAATGCGTACTTGTATAAGAAGGATTATATTATGGTTTTAGGGGTACAAGACGGGAATATATTCCGTTCCCGCTCTTACTATACAATATTTGAAGATATTACTAGCGGTATACTGGAGTATGGGTATTGAGCCTGATAAGTTATATTTGATATCAATTCAAGTTGTAGACAATTGTTATTTTAAAGTAAGGGTGAAAGTACAATTATATTAATATTTTATTTGAAATTCGATTCGATTTAATTTTATTTCATGATTATTTCATTCAATTGCGGTGAATGTTATATAATGTACCTTATTTCATACAATGTATTTATTATTTTAAATAAGTAGACAATTTGTAAAAGTGTATATTTTTAATTTAGTACATAGATAGTTTTTGTGAGGGATCAACGTTTATTTCCTATTAATGTATATGAATGGAGTTGAATGCTATATTTTGTATATTTTATTAGTATATTACTATATTCTATTAGAATATTGTTCCAAGTTCAGTCAAAATGAAACACATAAGGCCTAAATGTTCGACATTATAAATAAACTTCATTTTTTTACATATTATATAAAATCAAGATAAAATACACCCAATTTTGTAGCTTTAATCTCCCTTTTATCTTGTAAGTTAGGTTTGTGTTTAGTATAAAATCATTTTCACAATTTCATATTATTTAGGCTTTAAACAGGAACTCAGTATTTTACAGGTTTTTATGTTAGAATTTACAAACCTTTAATATGGCGACAAAGACCAAAATTAGTAACAATTTTACAAAAACGTCAGTTAAAAAAATAGTAATATTAGTGGATGTTCCAAAAAGTCCCTATTTGGAACTCTCATTTCAAATGTTATTTATCATAATTCGTGTACGAAACTTCGTAATCTATCAACGTCAATTGTCTCTCAAAGTACCTGTTAAAATGTTGGTAGCTTATATATTAAAACTATGTTTTGTAGTAATGTATTTACACTGTGATTGGTATGCGGTATTTAGATAAGCGAACGGCCAGTGAATATGCCTAATATATTCATTTGAATAGTTGGCGGGGATGTACCTTTTGCACGAAATTCAAGTAAATTATTATTGAAATTATTTAGGTATTGAATTATATTGTCAAATAAATGTTTAGACAAGCCACTGACTCTGTAATTTCGTAGTTTTTTTTATCTTCACTTTTGAATGAGTCAAAACAAGATACATTTATTGATTTGTTCAGAAGAAAAGGAATATGACTCATACAAACAACTTGCATACTCTCTGGCGGAGCTTTCAAAGTGACGTTACGTTTGTGTATAATTTTCATAGAATTATCAGTGGCGTTTTGTCCATTAAAGATCAATCTAACGGAAGTGAAAAGTGCATGTATTGTTCAGTATAATGGGCACTATATTATTAAAACCTGACTTGTAAGGAAGGTTACTACCTACCTTGACTATTGGAAAGTGATTTAACGTGACTAAATTATGAAGTCCTAATTAAAATAACTTTGTTGCCATATTTAATACTAAGAAGTATAGTTAGTACTTACATCGATATTTAAAATGTTTCTTACTTTCTTTTCTCTTTTCTTTCTTTTAAGAATATTGTTTTCTTCATAATAACAATGTTATTTTTCAAACCTTTAAATGACAAAACTTATAAAAAAAATCTAAACATTTCTTTGACAATATAATAAATAAATGAAACTATTACAGTTTTGTATAATTTGCAATATAATGTATGGTATTATTTTGTATAGTTATAAAAAGCGCGTGTAGCGTAGTTAATATTGTAAATTGGGCTTCATTGTGCTACGTACTGATTATATTTTTATTATTATTGTATAACGGTGATTTGTACATAATGTATGTGATATGTAATCAATAAATTATTAAATGATAGAATTTAAAATAGTATTTATTCCAACCCGTCAGTAACCTGATCATTTAACTGGCTGCAGCAGAAGCCAAAGTCACATGTAGATTGTTTTAGGAATAGTATAAACCTAATAGAATATACGTACATTTCAATTTACGTTGAATCATTTACCTACAATAAATATCCGATTTGCCATCCCGAATGGCAAAGCTGGGTAGTAAATTGAGGTGAGGTGCAAGAGTGAGGTGAAAAAAAAAAGAATAATAGCAAAATATATTTTATATAAAAGAACATTCTTAAATTAAAAACAATACACGATTATATCATATTTGTCTAAAATTATAGAGTATTGAATACTTAACTATAACACGTAAATGTGATGACAAAAGTACAAGTGACTACGGTTTATGGAGTTTTATAAACGAAGGGTTTTCCTTGTGCAAGTTAGTTGTAGGTTCTAAAACAAGAACACAAATAGAAAATATCTAAACATCATTCCGTAGGGAGGGCAAAAGGAAGCGAACTTTTTGTACAAATATTCACCTAATTTAGGGCGTTTTGTGCGTTATGCTACGCAGTTTAAGTGTCTTAAGTCTCGTAGAGCAAGTTTTTATAGGTCTACCGTTTAACTAGGTTGGTCAATGTGAGACGAAATAGACCGTACATAGTGTATTACAAATTATCAGGGTTGTACTGTACTTAGGTACTGAAATGAGTGCATAATATCATTTTACAACACATAATTATGGACAAATATACAGTATCAATATAGATAGATATTCATTTAAAAATAACTTCTTCGCGCACTACTAATATAATATTTACTATGGCATATTCAGGAATGTTCCCAACAAAATTGTACTCGACGTCTTTTATAAGTAAAGATTGTGCCTACATCGAATATATTATTATTAGTTTGTGCCAGTGCTCAAAATATTTGCGAAAACACTCAACATAATTGGTGTGAGTGATAAACGAGAAGTGCATTTATTCCTAAGCTTTGTTACATAAATAAATTACAACATTTCATATTTTTTAACAAAATTAAAGTCTAAAATGAAACTAGATCACAAATACGCTGCTCGTGTTTTATTTACAAGCTGTTTATTAACTTGCAATGTATGTATGTTGGGGTCAAATTTTGCCCCTCGAATTTCCCCCTCTTTACTTTAATATATTGGAAGATAATGCAAGTACAGTCAACAAAAAGTACAGTCACCAAAAACTTTTTTTTAAAGAGTTTTTGATTACATTTTGAAATTATGAAATGTTGTCTATTATGGCTACTGAGTGATTCTAAGTCTATGGATAAATAAACGGGCAAGATTATCATACGTTTTATTAAACAAAATGCTGCATTAAAGCTACGAGTTTTCACGTTTACAATAAGTAATTGTGTAAAAACTGGCCTGTGACATCGATTGGACGCGGCGAGGCGTCACCGGCATTATTTATTCAGCTGGCAACTATTTACTATTTTGAAGGCAATTCGGTTTTAAGCAACTAGCTATCTCAAATTATTCTTTGAGAATGCGGAGTTCAAATCAATGAAAATAGACATTTATAAGAACAATGGACTGAGAACAGAGGTCCTGATTATGGGATCAGGATATTTCTAAGGAAGTATTTTACGAAATTCCTCCCCTAAGGCTACAGAGGATGTAATGAAACATTAGGTTTGCATGAAAAAATGCTTTTCGTTTTTAAGATCTGTATATTTCTCAGTTTTTTGAGAATCATCCTTTAAGTGAAATACTTCGGGAATGCGTGTAAAACCGTGCGGCGAAAGTTGTTACATGACAGCAAAATGTGTTGCAAATTTTAGAGAAAAAGTTATTTTCAGTTTCATTATTTTCCTCACCGCGTCCCATACAAAAGCTATACAATTTAAAGCTAAACCAAGCTATCGGTGCGTAGACATTAGTTTATGGAGAAGTTCTGTGTGAAGTCGTACTCTATGGTGGGAATGACGGTTTGCACGAATTTGAGGAACACTATGAGGTAGGAGTGGACACCCATCTCGCCGCCGCTCTCCGTCACGGTTTCTATAATCTTTTTCATTACTTCTGCATGCCTGCAAATATATCATTTTGGTAAGCATTAAATGGATGAATTATAAGATTTTAAATGATGGATGGTTCGGTTGTGGCTTACTTTCTACGACGCGCGCAGAGAGAGCAGTCGCGGCGTCATCAATGTGTTAGAAAATCTACTCCAATTTCGATTCAAAATCAATTTGACCCTCAAATAGTAATTGGTGGTTTAAATGACACACGTAAAATACCACTATGTAGCTTATAATTGGACTGTTTTACAAAAAACTTAAACCGACTTCAAAGTACGCTAAGAAGTTATCAAATCCTGATCTGATGACAAAAAAAAAACAACCGAATTGAGAACCTTATCTTTTTTTGAAGTCGGTTAAAAAATAACGGGAAGAAACAGCTAGTGCACGATGCAGCTGGGCGTCGACCTCGTGTCGTAGGTTAGGTTGGCGGCACACAACGCAAATACCTACTTGGCAGATTTTAAAATTTGTAATTATTATTTTGGAGGATTTGGTAAGGTTTGATGATGATTTGTTGATAAAAAATTATAATGCAGGTAAAGTAAAACATTTTTTTATAGAAATACAAATATAATTATTTCGAAATCTTTGTATACAATCATACAAGTTGATCTCAGTATACAAGAATTATAATACAACTTATACTATGTCGTGCGTGTATGTCGACAAGTGCGAGTTGAACTCGCGAGGTGAGGGTACCGTACAAACTTAATATTGCAGTTGAAAAACATGTTCGCACATACATTCCAACCGCAAATGTATGTTTGTACGCACATTATTGACATATTCACCATGTTGTTTTATTTGACATCATAAACTTCATATAGGTTTTCCTGTAATATATATGTATTGTAAAACCAAATCAGACAGGGCCGACGAAGAAGTAGGTATCAAAACGACAAATTCAATTAAACACTTTCTAGTATTATATTTGATTTTAACAAGTAGGTAACAATTAAATACAGTATAAATTAAACACACACAGTGAAAAGCCAACACGACTTAATTTGTTGAAAATCTTGAAGCGAATGAATTGCTCGACTTGCCTCGATTAGTTGGAACCTCGGTCGCCCCTCCATTTCACCATTCTTTAATGGCGCGAATGCAGAGACTCTGGCGCCACCAAACGATGCAAAGTCAAATAAAATACTTATTTTACAAAATATCTGGAATACATTTTGATACACTATGAATTTATTAAATTATTATTAATAATTAATAATAATTTATATAAATATTTATTATTTAGATACGTATTTTTATAAATATTGTTAACAATTATTGTTAACAATATTTATAAAAATACGACAAGAAGCTTACAGTATAGAGCTATACTCTGTATTATTTTCAAAATTTTAGGCCCATTTGTTAAAAGTTAATTTAGTAATTAGTAGTAGTATTAGTCCCAATAGTTAGTTAGTTTAGTTTTAGGAGATAAAAATTAATTCAAAAATATAACTTTTAAAAATATCAAAAAAACATTGAGACCTTCAAAAAAAAGCCTTTTCATTTGATATGTCACACGATACAGTTTTGAAAACTCGTTTTTTTTTTATTTTCTTATTTGTGCCCCAAAAGTGACCCCCATAATCCAAATTCGTTTATTTACGATACACGTCCGTATTTGGATCACAGAAATTCATATGTGTACCAGATTTCAACTTAATCGGTGGAATCTACTGGAGATTCAACAAATCGGAGAGGAAACAAATCGGCTGTGACAGGTGGATCACACGAGTGATCCTATAAGGGTTCCTTTTTTGGTTTTGAGGTACGAAATCCTAAAAATGGTAAGCGGTTACCGTAGCCATATGGACGCTTGCAACACACGACGCATCACTCACGCACGCGTTACCGACTCTTCTCCCTCCCCAATGAGCTCTGGTGACCTTACTCATGCGCAGGAACACAACAAAGTTACTGCGGTTGACTGCGGTATTCTGTAAAGTGGAGGTACTTCCCCAGTCGCGCTGCTCTTTAAGCGAATAAACGCTACGCTATGAATAAATGCATTTGATATTACCTTTATTTTTATCTTTAAAGATTTAACTTTTCGTGTGGTAGTTCTCGAAACAAATCTGCAAACAGAGCGTGACATTGCACTGTTTGCAGATATATCTCGAGCGGGATTTACGACACAAAACACAAAGCCCATTTTTCGTTGCTCCCATACCGATAAAGTGGTTGCCAGAAAGTAGAGGTCGCCGCGACTCCGAGGGACGTGGATGTGTCGACTGATTGATCACTTGGATCGGGTACTCTACTTTGCTTGGCATAAACGTATTTACTAACTCTTCTGCAAGGCGCTTCCTAAATGCACGATGTGTAATTTTGCTGTTACCAGGGCTCGTTTTAAATATAATTAATGAGTTCAGGACAGTCACATTAAGAAGGCGCCGAAATACTTTCTTATACCACACCTTGTTTCTTGACCTTTCCACGGGATGTGAGGCTAAAAATTGATCCTTTCTATCCACTCCTCCCATGGAAAGGTTGTAATCTAGTACTATCTGTGGCTTGTACTTATAATGGCCATATTTCTCCTTTCCACCAACTTTGCCTTGATGGAAAGTAGAAATCAGGGCTACCATGTTGGAATCACGCCAGACTGAGATTGACAAGTCATCGCAGTAGCTCTGTACCATCTCGCCTGGTCGTAACTCGGATTTTGTGAGACTTTTCAGTGCGTCGGGAACAAACTCTCTGTTTAACCGAAGTGTCCCGAAGCAATCGGTACCATTATATTTTAAATATCTCGCCAATAATGGAGAGTTATAAAAATTGTCCATAATTAAAGTGTGTCCTTTACCAAATAAAGGCTTGGCGAGATCGTACACTATACGTGCAGTCGCTTGCGTAGGCGGTGGTGGTTGATCTGTCTGTCCAGTCACGTCATCTGTCAAGTCAAGTTCGTCGTTATCATTCTGCGATCCTTCATCTGTCTGTCCCTTTCCCTGTCCCTTTCCAGTATATATGAAAAAATTCCATAAATAGCCGGTTGAGGATTCGCAGAGCTCATATGTTTTTATGCCAACTTTGGCAGCTTTTGTGGCAATCTTCTGCGAAAAGTTTAGTCTGCCAAGCCATTTAAGCAATGACTCGTCAATAACAATGTCACGTGACGGAAGATACAGCGTACTAAACTTCTTCTGTAGGTGGTTTACTAAAGGCTGTATCTTCCGCAACTTTATCTGGTCCGTCGTCGTGTCACCTGGTGTATATTCGTGAGCCAAGTGAAGTAGTCGCTTTAAGAGCACAAACCTATTATACGTCATTAAAGTCTTGAAATATTTCAAGGTGAGATAGCCATTTTCCCGCCAATAATCTTTTTCATCGGATAGCGGACAAAGTCCCTGAAAAATTAGAATCGCGAGGAAAATAGCTATTTCACCCCGATCGGTATTGGTCCAATGTTTGAGTCTCGAGTGTTCAGTCGTCAAGTCTCTGTCAATAATAAAAGTCGAGTATTCGTTGGTCTCGTAAACCAACAAGTCTAAAAGTTCCGGGTCAAAAAACTTTAGAAATACGTCTAACGGTCTGATCAAATCATTCATGTCAAAAGTCGGTCCTGCTGTCCCAGTAAACGTTTCTCTTTGTCCTTTAAAAGATGATGGATCGCTAGTCCAGTCAAATGTCATGTTGTCAGTCGGTAACAGATCACGCATAGCCCGGTCAGATTCAATGTCATCCGAAGTAATCCAGTTGATCGAGTTTAGGGAAAGGTCTTTAGGCAAGTGGGCAGGTTCCAATATAGAAATTGGAATTGCCTCGCCCTCGTCAATATCCAACAGCTGTTCATTGTCTTCATCGCTGTCATCCATTTCCAGCTGATGGCACCACTCGGCTAATTGTTGGGACGACTCAGACTTGAGCAGATCTGGATCAAAGAAATAAAGTTCTATTCCTCAGAAATCTATGACTTTCTATGGAAATATAAATTGAACGATTTTGATAAATAAACCATTAAGTTGCCTGGGATATATATGTCTGTCTCACCTTCCCCCCTGATAATATTGTGGCCTTTACTTGAAGACGAGCCGCTGGTGGACGACTTAGCAAAGACAAGGAGCTTGGATACTAAAACAAGAAGTAAAAAACACTGTACAGTTTGAACAATATATATATATATAGCACAACTTGATTAATAATGTTCCTGATTGCTTACCTTCCTTGTGCTGCTGGGCTGTGCTGGTGGACGGTTCCGTAAAAGGTTGATCGGGCACTAAAACAAAAAGCAAGACATTTTAGTACCATATTATATAGTCCCTTTCACCCTCATTTGTGAAAGGAGGCCGGTGCTCAGCAGTGGGACATTATAGGCTTATGATGATTATAGTTTAATATAGAATTAATAATATATTAATTTTTATCAAGATGTGCAGTAGACCAGTCAATATGAAGTCACGGAAACCCTGGCACTTCCACGTAGCTGTCCCAACGTGCATGGCTTTCTAGCCATGCACGTTGGGACAGCTTGGGTGTGAAAGCCTTTCAAGCTATGGCGAACATCTACTGTACATATACATATACATAACGTGATTATGTTTCTGATTTCTTACCATACTTGTGCGGCTGGGTCAAGCTAGTTGACGGCTTGGCGAAGATGTCTTCATCGGTTACTAAAAGAAAATTGAAGACGGTATAAACTTTGAATTATAAACAATCAACTTAATAACCTGATTAATAATGTTCCTGATTGTTACCTCGCTTGTGCTGCTTGGCTTTGCTGGTGGACGGTCCCGCAAAAGGTTGATTGGGCACTAAAATAAAGAGCAAGAAATTTGAGTACATACATACCATATTATAGTTTAACTAGCTGCCCGGCGCGACTTCGTTCGCGTGGTGCTACCCTACCCTATGGTGCTACCCTACCCTACCCTGACAGCAAAATCTCCATTAACAAAATGATCAGCCATTTATTGAATTCATTGGTCACAAAAAATGTGATAAATGAAGAACCGCTCGACCGATTTTGTGCAAACTTCACATAAACCATCTACTAAATAGTCCGAACAAAGCCTTTGGTTTGGATAGGTGAGCCCGTTCTTGAGTTATAAAATTACAACGAAAAGTGGCATTGATTTTTATATATAAAGATATAGAATTAATAATATATTATTTTTTACCAAGATTTCTAGTAGACCAATCAATATGAAGTGACGGAAACCCTGGCACTTCCACGCAGCTGTCCCGACATACATGGCTGGAAGGGCGCGAAAGCTTTTCTATCAATGGCGAACATCTATTGTAGAAAATAAATAAATAAATTGATATAATGGCTAATATTTTATTCCTTCTCCTATTTTGCGAGATACTCATGTCCAGCAGTGGACTGCAACGTACTGTTGATCATAACAATGGCAGTGAAAGAGCCAAAAATAATGTGATAAATACTACATTCACCTTGTCAGAGTAGACCTTTCTTTCTTTATTTGCCACGGGAAAGGTTTTGGTGGTGGTGGCGTACTAGGCGTCCCCATCTCTAGCCGACATTCTGTTCTCCCTGGAGACTGCTTCCTATGAAAAGAATTATCTTTACTATAAAAAAATTAAACTCTTTAAATTATGATAATTATAGCGAAAATATTACTTACCTTGACCGCTTACGTGGTGGAGCATCTGGAAGCAGTACCCTCTCAAGCTGTTTCTTTTTTTTTCGTACTATGTACTCCTTTTTAACGGATGGCGGCAATTTCGATACGGCATCTTTGGGTTTTTTAATTTGTTTTTTTGTTGTGGATAGGGCTACATCGTAAGCACTATAAACAAAACAGTTTATGTACAAATACTCAACTTACATAAATAATTGGACTGTTTTACAAAAAACTTAAACCGACTTCAAAGTACACTAAGAAGTAATCAAATACTGATCTGATGACAATGGGACCAAACGGGAAGTGTACCCTTCCAGACAAAAAAATAATTTTCCAAATCGGTTAATAAATGACGGAGTTATGAGGTAACAAACATAAAAAAAAAAAAAAAAAAACGAATTGAGAACCTCCTCCTTTTTTTTAAGTCGGTTAAAAAAAATACACAAAGGAAGATAATGACTGTAATACTAAGCACCTTATTGCCCTATTGCTGCTGCTACCCCGCCCTCTACCTCGGCCTCTATCTCGTCCTCTACCCCTGAACACCGAAACACATAATATAAAAAAAAATACATCATGGTCGGAAATAGTAAAACACAAAGTATATTATAATAGCAACCTTAAAATCGGAGACTCTGCTCTTCCGTTGCGAGTCCGAGTCGGATTTGCTTTATTTCCGTGTTTACTAAAAAAAATATAGTTTTAAAGCATGAAAATGAGATTTTATTTGCTACGAGGGAGGACACCAAATGCACGGCAACAAATAAAAGAAACACACGCCAATGTCCTTCTCCATACCATGAGCTATCTGCATGCCATATTTCATTTTGAGTAGTTAGTAGACGTGAAAAAAAACTCACATTTATAATAATAGTTGGAATTATTTTATTTTTACTAGTACTGTAAACTTGAAAGAGACGATAAAAAAAGCATAACCGCATGCAAATTTTCATGATGATCGGTTGTGTAGTTAGTAAGCGTAAAAAACAAACTCACATTCAAATTTATAATTTTAGTTAGGATTATTTTATTTTTACTAGTACTGTAAATTTGAAATTACAAAAAAAGCAAAACCGCATGCAAACCTTAGTCTAGGTCCAAGTCCTAGAAACCAAGTGAAAAAGCTAAAAAAAAACACTGTGTATACCACCGTCCTATTCGCGAACAACGTAAATGCTTAATGTAACTCCAGTCACATGCAGGCGATTTTACAATAGTATATTTTATTACGAGTGCGGAAAGCCTGTCATTGCAAAGAGTTCCGACAAATCTACCCGAGCCGAGGCGCAGCCGAAGGTGAGGGTTGACAGTCGGATGACAAGTAAAAAAATATATTACTCGCTCTGCGGCTTTGCCGGTCCATCCTGTCTACAAATAACAACATTATGATGTGAACTATCTTTTAAAACATTCGTTATTAATTTATTATCGGTTATCACACACTAGTTCTGTATCAAACAATGATAATTGGATTGTAATACGCAGAAAGCTGGCGGAAATTACAGTCAATTCAAAACACACTGCCATTTCGTGTAGTGTTATGACAAAAATAACCAAGTTTAAACCAAAATACATATACTGAATCGATTAGAAAACTAACAAACGATTATTTTAATACTAAACACTTACAGAAATAATCATAAATCTAGTTATTATTGGATTTAAAAAAAATACTCACCCGTCCATGTCGACGACAAAATATTATATATATATTTTTTTACGAATTCTGTTACTTCATTCTCACTTCTATTCTTCTTGGCTGTTAGTATTGTCTATGATTCGTTCAATTACATTCGAAAAAGGTAAAATATACCTTATACCGGGACGATACAGTTAAATTCCCTGGACCACTACTAATGTAGGTCGAGTCAAATGAAGCACGTCGACGACATTTTTTCATGTAACTAGACTCACATGAAACGACTGAGTGGATAGTAAAAGTTGTTCAGCATGACTAACCCAACCTAGGTTTCTAAATATGCCATCTCGAAATCTCCACCCAGTATTTAAATTCATAAAGGCTGGCGCAGACGAGACACGTCAAGACGTCGATAAACTTTTTGTACACAAAAAAAACCGGTACTTTTAGACCGTTGTGTGCGTCCGAAGCAGTTATAAATGTTATACTTTGTCCGCCACTGAATTTAAGAGCTCGTCTTCGTAAGCCTTTATTGAGTGACATACCGGCAAGGGTGTACGGAGGCCATGCTGGGTCCGGAGAGGTGCGGGTGCGACTCCATGGTGACGGTCTTCTTGGCGTGGTCCTGCGACACGTCCTCGTACATCTGCTCCACGCTCAGCAGGATTCGGTTCTACCAAATTATATTACATGGTACATATTCATTCTGGTATTTATTACACACGTCATACTTGTGAACAGGTGCTGCTTGTGGGGCCTGGTGTGCTATTTATTTACTAATGAAATATTTATTCAGTCTTCTTTGTAATTTTGACGCCGCGCCGGGGCACGCAATTGTTTTCAGTGCGATTAGAATGTAAATATTATGTAATGAATCTAAGCTTGTTTTGAAAAGAGTAATTGCATTCAGCAATTACTCTTTTCAAATATTTTTATTGCCGGCTCTTCTCACCAAATGAAACCTTCCGAACCGGTATTAGAGTCAGACTTTTCATAAGTGCCTGCGAAGGTCTATTTGAATAAATGATTTTGAATTTATTAACAATCTGTCATGAATCTTGAGATTGTAATAGTGACTTTACGACATGTAAAGGTATATATTTGAGGCCTATGTAATTGAAGAGTAATACAAGGATTGTTATAACAGTGTAGTTTCTTAAAGGGTTGTAGGAAGACTGCAGCAAGATTAAGACCACTTAAGACTTATGTCAGCTGAATTAAACTGAAACAATATTGCTTCAAATACACTGATTTGAACAAAAAACAGAGGGTTTATTCCAATGTTGAGATAACATCAAACGCACATACAGATGTTATATTACTACACATGAAATACATTTGAATCAGATTCCACAACACATTAAAAGTTAAGTTTCAGGGTCGGCAATGCGCGAGTGATGTTGCAAGCGTCCATAGGCTACGGTAACCACTTACCATCAGGCGGGCCGTATGCTTGTTTGCCACCTTAGGGTCCGTTCACACAGACCTGCTCGGACAGCATATTTTGAGAATAGACTTTAGAATCATTGAATTAAGGTTTATTTTTACATTTCACTTCTTTTGTTAGCTCGTTAGGTCGGCGCATTCAAAGTAAAAATAAACCATGTTTCTATGATCCAAAAGTCTATTTTTAAACGCGTATCAAAATTTGCTCTACTTTCCAAACCGGTCTGTGTAAATGGCCCTTAGTGGTATAAAATAAAGATTTTAAGATAAAAAAATATTATTATCAATTTGCCACTGTCATCTAACAAATATCACATCATGGTCTGAGATTTTAAAAATATTTGGCAACGATCATTGTAACTTTATTTTAATTTTGCTATTGTGGATTTCAACTGACCTCATTATATCCGATGAGCCAAAGCCTGGGCGTCTGGTAGTACTTGTCGTAGGTGATGTGCAGGTCGTAGGTTCGGGTCCTGATGATCTCGTCGCCGTCGTTGTGTTTGGACTTCTTCTCCGATTTGGGCTTTGGATCTTTGCGCGGCGCTAGGTCTGTTGACTGTACATACATTGTTATTTAACGAAGTTTATTTTATAGCAAGGAGGTGGTGGTAGGTTACTTTGAAGTACCCACCTGGCTGTCTACAACTCTTTTGTTGAAATTCTTTCGCAAAGCACATACCATCAATAAAAAAAAAAAAACGTTTATAAATACAAAGAAAAGTAATCCTTATTTCTTTTGAATGAGGTTTGTTCATAGATTTAAAAGATGAACCTTATGTTGATGCAATAAGGTTATTTTTTCTTTGACATTCTTAACCGTCAAAGATATTTTTTGTATAGTTGCATTCTTAGTCTTGTGCGCTTACTACATTCGAAAAGAAACATAAGTAGGTAGGTAAATTAAAACTAACATCAGTAATTTAATAGTGTTAAAAATAAACGAGATTCTGCCGAAATAGAACGGTGCCTGCAGCCGGTACATAACAATATTGATAATACTTATCAAATAAATTATGACGAGACAAAAGTGACATTGACTGATTAGCTGCCTGTGGAATAATTGTAAATAATCCACAGTCGAGTTGCAATTAAGTATTATGTATCAACATTTGGAGTACTTTGAGGAGTTAGTTAATCTAAATATGAAATATCAAAAAACTACAAGACTTATGAAGTGAATTTGTCATATGCTTTCTTCTTGGGTACTTTCTTCTAGATGTTCGCTAAGAATGGAGCAAATTAATGAGCAAAAGGGTGAAATACAGTTTCCAGGAAACTTTTGAAAAGGAATTGAACTCTTTTCATCCCGGGAATGCGGGCGAACCGCGGGGAACAGCTACTACAGTATAAAAACAAATAAAATCGATGATATATAAAATAAAGTCGGTGTTTGGGTCTGTTGCAGTCTTCATCAGACCCAAACATTGATCGGCTCGAAGGACCAATATTTGGGTCTGATGAAGACTGCAGCAACGAGCGGCTTCCGCGACACCCGCGTTCCATTTCACTTGTAATAGATTCCCTAAATCAGTTAATTAAACCTATTAATATACCTACAGTCCGCTTATTATTGATGTCTTCATGAGACCCAAACAGTCGGGTTAGTTACACCATTTATAACTATAGACAATAGACAAAACTTTATTTGGCACACACACATCACAAACAACAAAAACTCAAGAAGAGTTGGAACTATTTCATGACTTTTTTGTTGGATGTCTCCGCCCCGAAAAGCAAAACGGTAACTATTAAAACATCGGAAAAATTTACGACAAAAAGGGTAGGGGAACAAAGTCGCGCCGGCAGCTAGTTTTAAATAAAGTCGATAAGTACCGGATCGACTTCGTCGAGCAGGCCCGACTCCTGGAAGTGCTCCATGTCCTCGGCGTCGCCGTCCTCGTCCTCGTCGTCGTCCTCATCCTCGTTATCCCCGGCCGCGCCCTCGCCGTCGCTGTCGCCCGTGTCGGCTGCTTCCAGAGTCATTTCACATACCTACAATCATGTATTGAACGGTCATTTGAGGAGGAATAAGTTTTTGTTAAAAATAAAAATTTTAATACAAGCTTTTTTGTTGACTGTACTTGCATTGCCTTCCAATATACTAATGTACCTATACCAAATATCAAGACAATCCGACCACTGGAAGTGGGTGAAATTCGACTTGCAAGATTCCATCCGATTAAACATACATACATACATCGCAAGTTAAATAAAAGCTTGTAAAAATATTTGTAATATTTGCCTATAGTTTTTATACTAAAATACTTCGATACCAGGTCAAATTATTTCTCAAAAGATTTGAGGATTATCTTGAAAGAGGTTTAATATTTGGGGGTTGGATGAGTAATTGAGTATGGCATTCAGAGATGGCGAGCGAGCGAGCAACCCGCCGCGCCGCCCGTCGACGCGGACTTTGACCATCCCTTTTGTTTTATTCGACACTCCTATAGGCCCCAGAAGGGCACTTATGAACTAATTACATTGTCTATATATCAATGAATGAATTATGAACCTACCAAACATTTTGCACACTGGTTCCCCGGTAAAACATATCTGTAACTCATTAATAGTATGACCATCTGCATTTTGACACAATACTCTTTGCATATAAAATTTGTTCTATTCTATTCTAATTCATAATACTTTGCAAGGTATGAAAGCTAGTATTTACGTCATTTACCAAAATACCAATGTCACATCCATTTCATAACATTTGGCTGATTGCAAAACATTTTGATCCAATTTCCGCCCATTCTATTTCAACTAGAGAAAATTTACCTCAAAAACCACACTCCCATGCAATTAGTACTCAGTGAGAGGTCATCAATATCTGGTGTTGGTAAAGAAAACAATAATACACTGTGTACAGTCGAGGACATAAATATGTATACACTTAGTAAAATTCAACAACGGTTTCCTCTTAAACTACTGATTGAAATTATGAGATATTATAAAGGCAGAATCTTCTAACATATACTATTATGATTTGTGTAATAGTTTAACACTTAAATGTTACACAAGCGAGAAAATCGCTTTTGAATTTCAAAAAGTGTATACATATTTATGTCCTCGACTGTACCTGGAACGTGCTGGCAACTAGAAGTTATTAAGGACTAGTTCCAAAAGTAAAAGTAGGTATGTTAGTTTTGTTTAATGTATACAGATTGGAAAGTTTTCAACATAACTCCCAACAGCACAAAACAGATAGAAATCTTCTATTACGGACTGTCTAATCAAAAATAAACCTGGTTCTTGAAAGTGCTAAACCAAATGAATTGGTCTGTTAGTAATGACGTAAAAATCACAAAGATAAGTATATTGTATTGGTTCAACTGACTTTTATCACAAACATTTTAGTTATTAAGTTGTAATTAAAGTTGTTTATCAAATACATGCATAGTTTTATTTACCTACTTGTTACATAAACATTACATAAGCAAATAGTAGGTATGGTAACTTTAAAAATATTAGGTAAGTAGGTAACGCAGTTTACATTAAAGAGATATGAATCCGGCTCAAAGGACCATGTTAAGGGTACTTAGTGCGAATAGTAAAATAAAATAGCAAAGCATGTTTGATACATTTTGTGTCTGGAGATCGAAGAGGATTGGTGTTGCCATGCATATAATAATTTTATGTTTCCAACCACTATAAGGATATTATGGATAAGTACTTCAAGATTTTTTATACTCATTTCATATGATTCAGGTTTAAAAAATATTATTGACCTATCAAATCAACAAATGTATTGCATTTATATATAACAGATCAATTATTATGTGATTAGTCTATTTGTGCCACAATGTAAATTAATCAGTTGTGCACAGACAGGTTTCAAGATCAGGGATTGTGTCTATGACTTAATTGAATGAAAATATTCAAATAATCCTTCACAAGAACTGTCTGGCTCTACAACTGTTGTGGAAGGCTTCTTCTGAGAAGAACCAGCAATAAACTAAGCATAACATAATTAAATCAAATTGTAAGGCATTGCAGTCTCACTGATTAGCCTTAATTTCAATAATTGATAAAACAAAAGGTGTACCTTCTCTTCAACAGTAGGTGAGCCAGCAGTATCATAGTGATGTGTGTCCACCCAGCCACCATCCTCGTCATTTTCATCTTCTATCACTTTTTCCTTGTCCTCGCAGTATTCAATCTGTACCAAATAACAACTATTACTCTTGTTTTCTTAATTTAATCAATTGTTTTTCAAGAAAAGGAAGGAGTTGCAATATACAGGCTCATTGCTGAATTTGTAGTAATGTAGAATTTGTACTATGTTATTCATAAAAAACTGGTATGTATGGAGTTTAATATTACACATTTGGGGTTTTTAAAATCTGTTAAACATTACACTAGATCTAGATGTATTATATCACCACCAAAATATTACCTGCTTGCATCGCCTGTAGCAGGGCACATTCCTAGTAATGAGAAACTGCTTGTCAGCCGGCAGGTAGGGCCTGATCTTGGCCTCCTCACCCTTCGCCCACTGCCAAGTGGGGCAATGATGCACCAGGTGATCACCAGCAGCCACAAACTCTTCAGGGGTCAGAACACCGGTCTCTTGGAATTTTGACTCCTGTTTTGATCATAATAGGTATTTAAAAAAAACTATTCTAGAGAGGTATAGACGGGCCAGTTGGCGCAGTTGGTTAAGGTTCACCTTACGCGCCGCAGGTCGTGGGTTCGATTCCCACACAGGACATGCATTTGTGTGCATGAACATGTCTGTATGTCCTGAGTCTGGGTGTAATTATGTATATTAAGTATGTATTTACAAACAAAAAGTATGTATATGTAATATATCAGTTATCTGGTTTCCATAGTACAAGCTCTGCTTAGTTTGGGATCAGATGACCGTGTGTGAGAAATGTCCCAGGATATTTATTTATTATTTATTATATTATTTTCACAGGATAATAGTATCCTAGGTGTATTTATGTGCCAAATTTCATCATAAACCCATTAGAGCCACTTCAACATGACTGAGATTCCCACTGGCTACAGCTAACACTCACTCTCTCATAGGTGGAAAAATTGTATTGGAACTCATTAGTAACTATTACATGTAGGCCAAAAGGTGGCCTACTTATTGCTAAAAAGTTTTAAAGTTTGTTACAAGAATATATTTTGTGTGCTCCAAGTTAAATAATCACTGAATGAGAACTGTTAACAGTGTGAGAATAGCATAAATTATTAAAGGAATAATGTAAAATTGATTCATTGATCTTTATGTGAAAAATAATAAATGTAGACAAAACATACTAAGTGGGATGATGATATTTAACCTCACTAAATATGCGTAATTTACAGTGCAAGAAATAGGGGTATTATTAACATTATACGCAAAAGTAAATATTGATAGGTCAAGACAATAGGCTGGAGACTGATAGTTACCTTCAAAACCGGTGTCAAGTAGCCCGCCACGCCGAGCGCAGTTCCCTTCATAGTGTTTATTACACTCTGCATTTTAGCTCGTAAATCACAAAACAAACGAATATTATACAAATAGAAATACAATTCACGATAATAAATGGGATAAATTCACAGTAACTCGAACACAAAGGAACTTGACACTTCTCCAGCTGTTTTTTCTGTGCACCGCACTCCTTGCTCGGGCCTCCTCGAGACAGAATGAATGACATTAGCTCTCAGTGCTGCCGCTGACGTCTGGGGATAACGTACGCAAGCTTTGAGTATTTAGTTTATGGAGTTGGCAAGCACGACTTCTAGTACTGAAATCTGACTTTTTGGCGGGAACTTGAAGACTTCGTATTTTTTTGCATATTATCGGTGGTATTTTATCCAAGAAAGATCAATCCATGTGCACCAGTAAAGTGAAATTAAATTTATTATGTTTATCGTGACTTTACAAGTTGTCTCAAAAAGTCCGTGAAAAGCTTTAGTACAATGACCACCATTTTACTAAAACATTACGACGGTGTGAAAGTTAATGAGCGGACTATATTATGAAAGTGATAAAATAAAATGTATACGACTGAAGGATTTTGTATCCATGGTGATGAATAAAATAAAAAAAAAATTTGGCTCCAGGGTTTTCAGATTCAGGCTTTTTTCCTAATTTTGGGGAAAAATTAAGTCTGTTGCGAATTTTTGGGAAAACAAAGGCTTCGGGAAAGAAATTTAGACTTTGGGGAAATTGAGTAGATGTTTTTTGTGATGGATTGAGGCAAAAGTGAAAATAGACATATCAGATGATAATACATTCTGCAAGCTAGCTTTATTTAGATTTGAAATGTCACCAAATGCAGTGCAATAACCTAAGAAAATAAAATCTTTGCTAAAAATTCCTCATTTTGTATGAAAGTTCGTCTTTGCACTACATTCCATGCTGGCTAGTCTACTTCTTATTATAATGGAAATATAATTGAAAAAAGAAGTTGTTTTAAATAATATAGGGAACTTCGCATTCCGCACCAACGTGTCCATATTATGGGAGTTGAAAGTGGAGACGAGACTATCCTCCATGTGCCAGCGCAAAGTCCTGAACACACATACCTGAGTCACATAGCCAGAAAGTCTGGAGACAACCTCAACCAGCTGATGGTGACCGGGAAGGTTGATGGCAAACGTCCAAGAGGGCGCAGCCCACTCAGATGGTCGGACCAGATCCGCAAATCCCTGGAGACGAACTTTCACGACGCTCTTCATGCCGCCAAGGACAGACACAACTGGCAGTGGCGTAACTATACCATCTTGGGCCCGTGACAAATTCTTTTGATCCCTATCTGGGACCCTATCAGTAAAAATCGTCGGTCATAAGTACGTAAAATTACTCATCACGGGTAACGTGTACATCTCTAAAAATGAATCAACATCTTTTTGTTTAGGTTGGTTGAAATGCTTAGCGATTAACTTGAAATTGTATTATGGTCTTTAGTTGTTTCACTTTGGATTTTAAGCAGAACTTATAAAATATACTTTTCAAATAAAATAAAATACTCAGGTACAATGTAAAAAAATATTTTTGATTTCGCGCTCTCTTGGGCCGGGGCCCTCTTGGGTCGGGGGCCCGTGGCATTTTGCCAGCCCTGCCACCCTATTGTTACGCCACTGACAACTGGCGTAACGTAATACGAGATAAAATTGGTTCACGGGGGAATCATGACTCTCAGACATGAGGACACACGAAGCGAGGAGGAGGATAGGGAACTTATCATCGCTGCCGCTGCGGAGATCTCGTCAACGAGCTGAGACACCATTTCGTGCTCCCTAAGTGCTGTCCGAATATCACGACACTCAGCTATTAATGACATTATCTGCAGGACTTTTGTTGTCGCTAACGTGCCTTCCTTCCGTACTCGAACCAGTCGGTACTGCGCGGGGCGATTGCATGAGACCGGATGGTATGTCTTTGATCCCGCGGAGTGTTGGCAGGTCGCTGGTGTGGGATGCCACATGTGTTGATACACTTGCGCCATCACACTTAACGGTTGTAAAGTAGCAGGGGCAGTTGCGGCCAGTGTGGAAAATTCAAAATTCAAAAAATACGCATCTATTGGACCAAATTATATTTTTATACCTTTTGCGGTCGAGACCATGGGACCGTGGGGGTGTGAAGCTCACCGTTTTGCTCGTGCTTTGTCATCAAAATTGATCGAGGCCTCTGGAGACCAGCGGGCGGGGAGCTTTCCCGCCAACGCATCAACTTGGCTGTAAAAAGAGGAAACGCTGCCAACCTTCTGGGAACCTTGCCGTTAATCGGAAACAGAGGCAATTTTCTATGTATAGATTGTAATTTGTTGCCTCTTGATTCGGGAACTTATTATTTTAAGATTTGCGGAACATTTATGGAAATGGTATCGTTTCAATAGCGTTTTTTAAGATTTGGGGTAATTTTTATTAGACTATCTGGAGACCCTGGTCATGTCATCTTACTGTCACTGTCATCCTTCCATCAAATAACAAATTTCATTGTAATATTTTTGTCATCGACCGACCGCGTTTTCTTTTCAATCTAAGAAATTTTCGTTATTGTTAAAGTTAACGCGAAATTATGATATTTGTTCGACATTGAATTTTCATATTATTAAATCAGAATAACCGCATAACTACACAATGGAGGATGTTTTGGATGAAGTAGTGTCGTCGGAAGACTTGCAAGTAATGATTACTTCAACTTTTGTGTTTGTGACTCATTGTGTTGCATTGTAATGATTTTTCTTGCGTGTTTTTGTTTAGAAGTTCGAGAGAGTGTTCCACGAGCAATTGCACCAAGGGAAGGTGACGCATAAGGCGCAGTTTGAATACGCCTGGTGCTTGGTTAGGAGTAAATATCCTACCGATATAAGAAAGGTATTTCAGTGATTATATGTTTTATTTTCCTGTTAATGTGCTGACGTAGATGCTGATGTATTCTTGATATGGATATAATTATTTTCAATTCTCATTAGCTGCCTTTTTCCATAAAATAGTGACTTATTTCGTGTAAATTTTGGATAAGCTGTTGTTACTTATCACCTTAGAATCCACACATTGCAACGAGTCTATTCTAGTAAATGAATACACAATAATTTCCCTTAGAACTGATCACTCAATGTGTAACTCAATATTTTTATGTTATGGCTTATTTGTTGTGTACTACCTATGTAGCAGTGAATAACTAGCAATAAATATTTTCCAGGGTATCCTACTCCTCAAAGAGCTGTTCAACTCCCACCCTGAAGGTAAACGCGACTACCTTTTCTACCTTGCCATCGGTAATGCTAGAATCAAGGAGTTCAACAAAGCGTTGCATTATGTTAAAGCGTTCTTAGAGATTGAGCCGGCAAACCAACAAGTTTTGGCTTTAGAGGTATGTATAAATAACAATTGTTAAATTTAGATGCTCACTTATAAATAAATAAAAATACTGGGACATTCCTCACACCTGGTCGTCTGATCAGAGCTGATGAAATCCTCACACACGGTCATCTGATCCCAAACTAAGCAGAGCTTGTACTATGGAAACCAGATAACTGATATAATACATATACTGCTTTTTGTTTGTAAATACATACTTAATATACATAGTTACACCCAGACTCAGGACATGCAGATATGTTCATGCACACAAATGCATGTCATGTGTGGGAATCGAACCCACAACCTGCAATATGGTGCGATAGGTGGAATCTTAACCAGAGTCTTAAACAACCACGCCAGCTGGCCCATCAAATATGGTTCTAAGAAGGCTCCATACTGGCAAATGCTGTTTTTATCATAGTTTAAAGACTATTATTGTAAAAACAATTGGACACAACAGATATTGTTCTGTCAAAAATCTCATTGAAAAAGCACTTTCAAATCTTCCAAATTTCTGGCCATCATTGGCAAACAAAAAGTAGTATATGTATTATATCAGTTATTTGGTTTCCATAGTACAAGCTCTGTTTAGTTTGGTATCAGATGACCGTGTGTGAGAAATGTCCCAGGATATTTATTATTTTTTTATTAATTTGTAATAATCTAATTATTTTTGTATGCCAGTAATTGGTGAATCATGTTGAGCCACATTATTATTGTACTACACCTATTTTGTACCATGTTTCAGACAAATAAATATTCTATTCTATTCTATAAATTTTCTTTAAAAAAAAAAAATAACAGCCAAATTGGTTAAGTTAAGCCATTCTCGTGTGGCAATTGATTCTAGCTTCTGTCACATGATTTTTACAGAAAATAGTGTGATATGATAATTGTCGAAACAATTTATTCACTGAGTTTATTTTTGATAAATGGTAATATTGGCTGATTCTATGTAAACATTCAATATTGATCCACTAAGTCAATTATCTTGTGTACATAAAATCATTGTCAATATTATCAGAACTGTCAATATATTTATGTCAACAACAAATGAGACAAAGAAATATTATTCTCCAATACTTGGCATTTCTCATTATAATAATAACCTAATATGTATCAGAACAATGAGGTTATTGATAAGGAATTTGGCAGTAATATGTTACTTTGAAGTACCTATCTGTCTGGCTGGGTTCCACCAGCACTGTGCTCTGGCAGATGCATTAAAAAGTCATTAAGCTTTGTAAGGATTGGCAATACATCTGTAATCTACTGGTATTCCTAAAGTCTATACTGGGTGTTTATTTTTCTCCGACATTACTGAAAGCTACATATTACCCAAATAAATACGATCATTTTTTTATATG
This sequence comes from Achlya flavicornis, assembly GCA_947623365.1. Lineage (NCBI taxonomy): Eukaryota > Metazoa > Arthropoda > Insecta > Lepidoptera > Drepanidae > Achlya > Achlya flavicornis. The sequence continues at coordinate 1,251,678 of OX392468.1, read as the reverse complement.
GAGCCATGTGTGAAAAGTTACAGGTTTCGGAGATATTGAGGTTCAAAGTTGCATTTGTAAACAGCTTTTTTTTGTACACGTGTTGTTGATGTTATTTATCATATTCATACATTTCATAATAAACAGGAATCTGAAATAAAAATACGCAATGTACACGGTTATTCCCACACGGTCACTCAAATTTGAAAAAAATGCTAAATATTTCCCAATAATTTTCAATGAAAAGTTACTTTGATTGGTATCTAATATGCTTTCGTTATGGCTATTTCGGGGTTTTATTTATACCTTGTATAGTTTTTGTTTGTCAGCTCTAATAAGTTATTAATTTATTTAGTTAGAGAGCGTTTATTTCCTCAAAGAGTAGCTCGAATGTGAAAGTACCATATAGAATACCGCCGCCAAATAACTTAATGTTGTGTTCCTGCGCGTGAGTGGGGTCGCCAGAGCACATTAGGGTTTTTATCATATATGAAAGGATAAAATAATAAATTCCAGCGTCAAATCAACAAGCGGATGGAGAAGGAGGGTCTGATCGGCATCGCGGTGGCCGGCGGCGCCGTGCTCGCGCTCGGCGGCCTCGTGGGGCTCGGCATCGCGCTCGCGACCAAGAAATAGCATTTAGCCTTCATGTGAGTCATCTTACGCTATTAGGATGACTGTTCAGTGGATGGAGACGACGTTATGAGCTATTTGTGGCCAAAGTACAAAGCCATTAACTGATTAATGGCGATGATAGCTCAGTGGTAGTGACGTCGAATGACGAGACGAAGGTCTCGGGTTCGAATCCTACAATGAGCCTGAGCTTTCGGTGAAGGAAAACATCGTGAGGAAACCATAGCATGGTGGTAGAGTACATTGTTGTACCCGTTTGGCTGGCTACCACCCTCAAGTTGAAAATCTGTCGCCAAGCACCTATCGGTGTGGTCCGACAGCTGCACTTGTGAGCCAGTTCCTTCTAGGATTTGTGTCACCACCTTCGGCCACATCATCACTTACCATGGTGAGATTGTGGTCAAACACAGACCTAAAAATAAAATCTAAAAAAACTGGACACTTGAAAGTCAATGCTACTGAAGTCAATGTCAATGCTGCCGATTCTTCTCAGTGGTAGCACTGAGAAGAATCGGCAAGAACTTCAAAATACCTTAGCATAAATATAAAAGAAAAACAGCAACAAAACAATGCTTTCGTTAAAAATTGGTTGGTTGCCATCAAAACGTAATTACTACTAAGTCACTTACGCTTTTACAATATTATCGAGAGTATAATATAGCCCTTATATCTATCTACATAAGCTTATAGTTATCCTAGTCAAGCTTAGCTTAGCTTTTTAAATGTAGTTTATGTACATATGCTACTTAAAATGCGAGTGAAGCGAATGAGCGCAATATGAAGTGGGCAAAGATGTCCCAGAATTTATTAAACTCGTCTCAATTTTCGTCCACATATTGATAACTGGTTACGTCGCCTGTCTCACCTACATCAATCTATATTAAAAAGTTTTTTTTAAGTGGATGAATGATTTGGCGTTTATTGTTGCAGAATGAACGCAATATTGGGCGTTCATTATCTATTTGCTAAGAAGAAGCAGCTTAAAGAGGACTAGCGGGAGTTAACGACGATTTTATTAAAAAATTAACACATTACAACACGGCTTTACGATTAGAAATATATTTGTACAAATGTCACGAGAAATTTCCAAAAAATAATAATAACAATTAAACATCTAAATACTGCTTTTAGATACAAAAATATTGTTTGTGTTTCTATAAATAAGTAGTTTAGTTTGTTTCTAAGTATAATCTAGTATGTAGTTAGTTAAACTATATGTGATATTTAAATATGTGTAATTTATTCCTCTACTAGGTCTAGGCACTATTACATGTAAGAGAATGGTTTAATATATATCATTAAATTTTAAATAATTTTGTCAACGCAAATTCCATAAAATAAATACTTTTGTTGTTTTTTGATAGATCTTTTTTATCATTCGACAACAGATACCTACCTATTTGATTAATTTGAATTTGTCATATATCAGATATCTATTTTGTATCCTTGTCCTGACTGACTGCAATGCAAAGACTTAACTGCTGGGATAAGACTTGAAATTTTGTACACAGGTGCCTTATAACACCCACTAAGTAAGGGTTTTTCAAAATTTGAAAACAAAAAAGGGATCCAAAAAGAAATATTCAACAAATGCTCAAGTTTTTGAGTCGAGATTAAAACATTTGAATTTAGATTCTGCACCAATGATATTAGGTTCATTTTCGATTAACACGATCTTGATACAGGCTTTAATCTACCATGTCAAGCTTTATTATTATTAATTGTCCGTGGTATAAATAAAGACAACACAATTTAAACAATTATTTTATTCTTGTATAATGTAGTGAAGCGGCTTACAGATAGTTCTCTAAATGATAGTACAATGGCGGTGGTGAGTCAATAATTTAAAATATTCATATAATAACGTATACAGACACCATTTTATCAAACGTCGATGAATTTTATTCTGTGCGTTATCACTTTGAAATAAAGTAGATAATCATTTGGATTTGGCATCCACGTCCAAGAAGGTATACGTTACTATAATATCGAAAGTTATGATTAAAATTGCAATTTAAAACAAATGGGTGAAATAATTTACTACAATATTCGTATACTGTGACGCCATCTTTTAAAATAAGGGCATAAACAAAAATGGCTGCTAGTTTTGTGTACATTTCATGCGCTGCCTTGCTAGAAAACCGAGTTTCAGTTTATTGGCATGAAGTAGACGATTTATGAAAAAGCAAAGCAGTCATAAATGTGAATCTATATACGAATTGACACATTGAAATTTGAACTTTGTTTTCAAGGTGCTTAACATCCAATATTGTTTGTCACTCTGCGAAGACTTCTATTATAGAAAACGATGTCTTCCCAGAAATATTTCAATATTTAACACTTATGAGGATCTTAGGAATAGGGTGAGGTGTTTTGTTAATCTTAAGACGAGGTGTAATAAAATAAAAGAAAAACAAAAAACTTTATAGGATGATTGTATTTAGTGACCGCTTCACGAAAGCACTAAGTAAGTTTTTTCATAAATCGCCCTCACAACGTGGCAATATAAGACCATACAAGTAAATCAACATTTGAGTTAAACTTATAAAAACGTTTTACATGATAGGTCATGCTAATGAGGTAAATCGTATAATCAAACAAAGAAAAAACACTAATAACGAACTTCCAAAGTTCACAAGGTAACTAAACGTAAGTATCATACAATAATCGAGAGCATAATCATTTGACTTATAGTCCTAATTTATTTATTTCTCTTCACTGGTATATAATTCTGCATTAATCAACAACTGTACAGTGCTGTGGTGAAGGTACGTCGGTTATTTTCTACCGTGCCATTGAAGACTTAATGTCATTCATAATACAGGCGAGATTGTAGAAAATTATCGACGTAACTTCAATGTACTCGGTTTGTTTGAGTGTTCTGAAAAAATATAATATGCCTTCTTAACATTCTGGTAACTGACTATTGATTATGTATATGCGTGCAATAATCTATTATCTATGAATTATTATGAGTAAAATTATGTAGTCGCAGAGTAATCTAAAAAAGATATTTGTTTCTATAATAATTATCAATTAAGTATTAAGCACTCATTTTCTCTAAACAATCAAAACTTATTTTATATACAGTCGAAAATAATTACTCACTATGGCAACACTGTTAACTGTCAACAAGGTTATAATTGTATACGCAAACCAAACTGACGTAACTCATCAAATCTCACTAACACACTAAACAAAAAATTATGCATTTTTATATTCAATCAACCCGTAGAACTTATTCTAATTTATCTATGAACCATTTTTGCGATAACCACACTCCTGCAAGTGTCAAAGTGACAGCTCGTATACAAGCCCCCCGGGTGGCAAAGTGTGATATCTCAATAAATTCATAAATGTGTAATATCTCTCATATAAAAGATTAAATGCTTCACCTATTGCTCTAAATACTTAAATTATGTGAGTTCTAACGTCCGGGGAAGTAAATATATTTTGTGACTCGCTTACAAATACACTTACGGTATACTAAATAACTTTAACATTGTACTCTAAAAAATATGTATAAGTATTGAAGGCTAACATGAGATTTTAATCACAGTAATTCTTATTTAAGTAACGAGCCCACATCATTACTACAAAATAAACCTTCTCGTGTACACTATAAGGTTCATTATTCATGTCCACAAACCAACGCAAATCCTTCACTACCCACGACGACATACATATTTACAACGAATTCGAAGGCAACATCAAGGTATACTTTATTTATTGCTTTTTGTTACTATTTTTAGTATTATGTACTTTATATATCACCCCAGTTTATATACAATGCAATATTATGTCTTATTTACTTTCAGTTAAGTGTCAAATTTGAACTTTCACGTTACGCGCCGATTAACGCACCACAAAGATTTAACCCTTGGAAATTTATATCAGTCTCAAGGCAGTTGTAGTATACATTGTTTTAGATGTGTTATTATACTTGACGTTATAATATCATTATAATTATTACTATCGCATTATATTGTGTAAATTGCGAATCGTTATACGCATGTATCAATTAATATTTTTATTTATTTATTTAATAATAGTCGATTTTAAGCTCTGTAATATTTGTTCGTATACAAAGATATTTAAATATTAGTTAGTGTGCTCATTGATTTCAGAGGTTCTGGTTATTACTAGCTACGGTCGTGACACAGTCTAATGTTTCTCTAGTGAGTGCGCAATCTATAAAAAAATAATATTATGGTAAACAACTGTCTACGGGCAGCACTAACAATGACCTAATGACTTGCATATAATTACCTAAGATATACTCTATATAGTATATATATAAATGCAATCTGCAAAATGCATAAAACAACAGTTATTATATCTATAAATTGTATAAAATATTAAATAAAATCTATTGAAGTGAGGTAGATGGATGGAATTCACATTTTGTGTGGATATTTTTCATTTTTTTTGTCTAATTTACAACGTTGCCGCATTGGCCCAAATGCTGAGGTAGATGGATGGAATTACAATGTAAAAGGCCCTACTACGTGACAGGGACCTTACATACAAAAACACTACTCACTAGTTATCATTAACTACTAAACAATCGCTGAACTAACTGACGTGAACGCGGGTTAGGCGAGTGAGTTGTGGCTGCCTGCACTGTGATATCACATCGGGTACAAAAATAAATGTTTCACTAACGTACAAAAACGAATGGCATTGTCGTAACTGACCGGAGCCGCGAATATCGAAATTTATGACTTATACATTTCCTCGCCACAGTCACAGTTCAAAATAACCGACTCGGTAGATATAATCCTAAATTTAAATTTTATAATTACATGAAATGGCACCGACGACATTCCACGGGTCAACAATAAAACGAATCAGCTAATGACCACAAAACATAACACTCAAGCACCTTTTAAGAATACATTCAACATAACATTGTCCTATCTCGTGTTTAAGTCTATGCGACTAATGTAACACATCCATTCTAATTATACCATTTCATGACGAGGTTTTATTGTGTTCATCTTCTGAGTAATCGCCTTCGTCGTGTCCACTGTTGTCGTGGTCCTGCTCTGAGATGTTCATTCTATTTCGGTCATCGTCATTGTACTCCTTATTGTAGTAATCCTTGGCGGTATCCTTCTCAGCGTCATGTTTATCGGGGTCAGTTTCGCTGATGCTGTCATTCCTCTGTCTCTCCTTCCCAAGGTCCAGTGGCTCCTCGGAGTCCCTCATGATGTCAGGTTTGCCCATATTCTCGGTGTATTGCCGCTGCATCTGCTTCAGGAAGCGCTGGTGGGCGAGGTTCGTGGGCGGTGGGGGCAGTGATCCCATTTGGGGCGATGGCTCATCGTATGTTTTTCGGTCGACGTGCATAGCGTTCATTTGTGCCAGCTTCGCGTTCATACCTGGAATTGAATCATGAATTTAGTTGAAATTAATCATTATAAATCCAGGTAAATCATAGGGAAGATTAAGTGAATTGAACAAGCAAAAGCCATCTGTATCTCTATTGGCTCAACTTAGATAGTTGCTTGTTTTAAGGGGAAGAAACTTACCAAACATATTCTCACCAATGTACTGCAGATAGGTATCCAGTAGAGCGGAACTGCCCCCGTAGCCGGGCGGGTAGTCGTCGTGCTTCATGCCGCCCATCCCGTGAGGAATGTTCTCCACAGTCTTGGCAGTGACGGCTCGGACTGCTGGTACTTTTGTAATTGTCGTATTCGCCAAGTTGTTTATATCTGGACAGATGTTAAGACCAATTTGAAGGGACTGCAGAATCTTAAGCTTCTAGAACTTTAGCTATTTGTTCAAATGCTAGGAGAAGATCACAGATGTAGTTCGCTAAAAGAGGCCTCTAAGTTCTAGATTGGCACTAAGTAACATTTTATGATCGAACACATCCAGAAAGATACACAGTCCAAATAATATTTGAATAGTTCATGTAACTTACGAGGCGGAGACACAGGTATGCTGTCCTGGTATCTGGACTGGCTGAGATCGTCGTTATCATTGTCTCCACAGATGGAACTGCTCTCGGAGGCGGCGGACTTGGCGTCGAGCTTCATGTCCGAGCGGCGCGGCCCGGTGGGCGACGCGCGCGCCCGCAGCTGCTCCGGAGATACCTTCACACCTGCTTTTGCTAGTAACCTGGAAAGGACATGTTCGATTTCAGACTCACTCTAATTTGGAGTTATCTTCTGTGAACAAAGCAACAAATCCCACAAGAAGACTCCTTCTTAAAAAGAGAGCAAATACTCACTGGCTGGCAAGTTCCGGGTCGAATCGTGTTGGCATCTGCAGTACCGGCAAGTCTTTAGTGGAGATTCCGCGATGCTGCCGTGACATGTGAGAATGTAGCGAATTGCGAGACTTTGCAACTGTTCCACACAGCACACAACTGCAATAAACAAAATATTATAACTTTATGTAATGAACACGAATTATCTAAAGAGACAAAATTAAAAATCAAAGAAGATATGGAGTTGGCACTGAGTCAATCGCATTCGATTGTTAATATTTTTGATTAGAAAAAACAGGTTTGGGTCGACTTTTTAAGGCGATGATAGGTCAGTGGTAGTGGCGTCGGATACCGAGACGAAGGTCCTGGGTTCGAATCCTACAATGTGCTTGAGCTTTCGGTGAAGGAAAACATCGTGAGGAAACCATAGCACGGTGGTAGGGTACTTTGTAGTACCCGTCTGGCTGGCTACCACCCTCAAGTTGAAAATCTGTCGCCAAGCACCTATCGGTGTGTTCCGACAGCTGCACTTGAGAGCCAGTTCCTTCTAGGCTTTTGTGTGCTTACCACCTTCGACCACATCATCACTTACCATGGTGAGATTGTGGTCAAACACAAGCCTATACACAGTAAAAAAAAAAAAAACTTTTATCCTTGAAATCTTGGGTTAGTGTTTCGAAAGACTGTTTTTGGTTTAAAACATTTCAGTTTCTTACCGATATCCCGGGCAAACAGTGTGTTTATCTTCAAGATGCGTTCTCAGGGTGTGGGCTGATCGGTAAATCTTCCCACACTTGGGACAGGGTCGGGGATCTGTTGCCCTCACGCGGAGCAGATCTTGAGTCCTTCGGCAGCCTCCTGTTGAAGGAAATAAGGTTTTAGTCTTCGGGCTCAAGGTTGATAATTGGTTAAAATAAATCGTTCGTCTTACCTCTATATATCTGTTAATTATGTTAGTAGTGTTTAGTATTGTTAGCTTATATTGTGTTGATAGAAAGACATACATTTTCTACTTCGTAGTTTTTATTGTTTATGTATTTATATAAGCAGACACTTTTCTTCGGGTAAAAATTAAATTATTACGTATATATTGTATCACTAATACAATCGCAACTAGAATCGTTTACTCACATTGAACATTTGGTTATTGAGATGACTAATTTACATAATTATTTTTTTATTTACGCTTAAAAATATTTTATTTATAAGATATAAGACATTGCCTCACAGGCGTCAGGAACAATTTCATCTACTCGCTAAGTTAACCAATATCTTTTTTATTCTGAAGATCTATAAAACTTTTCCGATCCCATCGCATATACTTAAAGGCATCTTTGTTTTTATTTACATCTTTACTTTTGCTGCCATCAATTCTTTAGCCTTAGTTAGCGACTTCCATTTTGAAGTCGTTAGCTTAATACATTTTTTTAAAGCGTTTGTCGCTTGCAATCAAAGCCTTAATAGCTTAACGATATGTATAAGACTTGATAAAATAATGACAGTCAATTGCAACAAATAACACATCTGATAAGAAACTCTAGTTAATTCTAGTGGATTCAGTGTAGTTAATAAAAAAATAAACGCTTAACAAATCCTAGCACTCGAAAAGCCCGTTTCGATGTTAATAAATGAATAAATATAATATGTATGTATAGACTTGGTGTATTTCCCTTTTTCAATACAAAAATATATGCGAATGGAATCGGCACCCATTTATATACATGTTAAATAAATCCTTCATGTTAATATATCTTGTATGTTTGTCTACATTGACTAGATATGTTTAGATTGTGCACTTTACGTACAGGGACTTCACGAACAAACTTCATTTAGAAAATAAATACTCTATTGATTGGAAGTGAACGTATCCTTAACTATTGCGTTTCAAAGGCATTTAGATTTTTATTTTGTTACTCTATTTCGTATTGTCTTATCTATGGTCGAAAGTATACGTTTGTTTAAGGAGCGAGTACCGGTACAATAGCTTCATCAAAATGGTTGAAAACAAATCTTTACAATTAATATTACATCATATCATTAAAAGTACGAAATACTATAAACATTAAAACCTTAAAACTACTATATAAATTGTAAAATAAACAAAATAACAAAAATATTCTCGCAACATTATTTTGAAATTCAACCAGTGCACCGGCCTTGCTGGGAAATTGTCGAAGACTGATGTCTGGAGAAGAGTACATCGTCAAAAAAAACAGCTTTGATTGTTTTAAACTAAATGAAGACGTAACAAAGATTCGTAAGGACATCAAAATCTAATACAAATATTACGACTAATTTGAAATAAGAAAAATCTGATTACTTATGAACATTGTGTTGACACTTTTTTAAACTTTGTTTAGTCACATCGTGTTGTGACTATTTGATAGTAAACCGATCTTGGCTCCAGAAATAAGTTTTAAACAGTCTTTGGTTAAACGGCTAGTTAGATGTTGATGAACACCAGCTTTAGATGTGAAACGATCAAAACAAATTTCTTAATAGAGTGAATGATTGAATCGCCAGTTTATTCCGCACAACGTTGATAAGTAATCCAGACAGTTCAAGAAGCAACAATGGAAGTTACAGACACTCAGGAAGTCATCAGAACGGTCAACATTCATTTAGTTGCACTTCATATTCTATCAATGGCACCAATCATCACATGTCATAATGCGCTTAATTATAAACCTTACTTAAACAATATCAGTCTATTCTACTACAAAAATAATTTTCAGTCGATTTATCCTACAGCTTTATACAACGTTTATGAACATGACAGCGTTATATGAAAATGCATCCGGGAGATCATTATTCTCTGGTTTATTATTACAAGCCCCACTTTTCAGTAGTTCCTTTTCACAGCCGTTTTACAAAATTTAAACTTTGGTAAGCCGAATGTTATACGAACGAGTTGCGCTCCCCTAAATAATGTTTGTCAACTTCAGTTGGCCCAGCCACAGCTCCATTTTAAAGTTTTCATCTTTTCCCACTGGCGGCGGTGTTTTATCCTCATATGATTGCGCACAGAATTAGGATGTGCGAAGTACCTGGCGCAAGATGCCACCGGACAGACTGGGCTGTCGCGCGGGTAGTGCGCTTCTAAGTGTCTCCTCGCCGACGCTAGGGAATCTAAGTACACGAAACACAATGGGCACTGAAGCTGCTCCCCTCTCAACATCACCTTCTTGGCGTACTCGCTCTCCTCCAGGTACTTTAGCAACTCGTTCTCTCGTTCCTCCCCTTCACATTGGACGGTATCGCTTACCGCCAGGTTTGCCAACTCGCCTCGCGCCGCGGCATCTGCAATGCCGACAGCACCATGTTACTCAAACTATCAAGCGGCAAAGCTGTTGGCAAACCCGACGGTACGTTCGATACCCCCTAAACTTTCATCCGCAATAAACTCTCTAAAAATATTACGTCATATTTAAATACAATATATCCATATACAGTCCCGCTACGTCTTCGTTGACGTAAGTCCATTGGCACATCTATTCCTATAATTATTGTATACCAAAACGCTGGGTGATTCCGAAGGTGAGCTTTCAGTTCGGAGGGTAGCGTGTGCACACAGAGGATGATGATGGTGGGGAGGGATGAGGGCGAGGGGAGGCGAGGGATCACCACCAGGCGCCGAGCGGCGGGTGTGCGGGGGGCGGGGGGCGCTCGGCGTCGCGCCGTCTCTAAGAGTTCTGTCGCTGGCGGATGCCGTGCGCTTGCAGCTGGTGGTTGATGAGATAGTGCTTGGTTTTGCACTTCTTGCCGCAGTGCTGGCATGGGAACCACTGGTCGCGGTCGGTCTGCGAGTGCACGTTGAGCATATGCTGGCGCAGGTTGGAGGTGGAGGAGTACACGCGGCCGCACAGGGGGCACTGCGGCCGGTAGCCCATCGCCGCCCCGCCCGCGAGAGCCGCCCCTGTAACACAGAGGCGGCGGTTAGAGACAGTACAGACCGTAGATCCGTACAACGTTTAAGCGCTATTGTGAGTGTATCGGTCGCAGTACTCCGCGGACGGGGACGGGGACGGGGACGGGGCGGGGTCGCGCCTCCTCTGCTTGACGCCGTGTATCGAGTTCATGTGTATCTGCATGTACTGGCGCGTCTTGAAGGCCTTGCCGCAGACGGGGCACGAGTGGGCGAGGTCGCGCGCCGCGTGCACGTTCAGGATGTGCTGCTTGAGGTTGCTATTGTTGCTGTAGCGCTTGCCGCACTCGGGGCATGCGGGCTTGGCGGCCGCCTCACCGTTAGTGGCGCCGTAGCCGAGCGCTGCGGGCCCGGGCGAGTACTGCTGGTACCGCTCCCGCTCATCCGGCTTCGCTTCGCCGCCGCCCGGCCAGGTCGCTCCTGGGGCAGACGGAACGGAGTTCTCCTTCAGTTCTCGCTCGTGCCAATTATACTTTCTTTCGATGGGACGTTGGCGACCGTTCGCAACCTAACTTCCGTACTTGCACACATTTATTCCTAATTGCTTTTTTGTTTTATTGTATTCGGGGGCGATACGTAATGTTTATTTAACGGTTTTAATAGAGTAATTAAGCGCTTTGGTGTCATTCTCGTTATTTAATTGTTAGTGTTATTACATGCATTGAGGTACACGACTCAATAATGAACAATTAATGATACAATTGACTTCCTTTGTTCGACGTCATTAATTTATAGACTTTGGTCAGTAATTCCAAATTATTCCATTACGTTGCACAAATATTGAAGCAATTATTAAGTCATGTAAGAAGAAACATTAAAAGATTGAGGTTTTTTTTGTACTCACCATAGTTATCTGGTATCCCCGATGGGCCAGGAAGTCCTGGAAAACCTGTAAATTTAAAATACTTTAATTACAGTCCAAATAAAAATAAACTTGAAATCCTAGTAATAATTGATGATTGTCTTATACCTGGTAAATTTAATAGTCCTGGAAAGTTATGTGGTAGTGCTCCGTTGGTGTTGGCCATGGTGGCAGGGTCGTCGTAGTCCAGGGGTTCTTGCTTGGCTCTAGTCTCTCCTTCAGTGTCGCTTGCTCCGGCGTCCGAAGACGACTCCTCTCCATCACCAGACTAAGGGCATCAAGATTCATTATTAAAATCAAGAGTACATTCGGGAAGCCGAATGGTACTAACATATATCTCATTTACTGGTTGTTCCATAAACAAAACATAAAGCTTACCATATTATTGGAGACTCCAGAAAGATGAGGGTTTTGTGTGTTATCTAGCACCTGTCCAAAGAGTGGCAGGTCGTGGCCGTTGGTCCCCAAGCGCTCGGGGCTGGCGGCCGGCGCGCCCAGCAGCTGCTCCGTCCTACACCAGTGTGGGCAACATGTTTTGATTAAGTTCATGTCACAATTTAATTATGAGACCTTAACCGAGAAGGGTAAAACCGTAGGTAAGCTAACCGAAGCTGGATTTCTAAAACATGTATTAGGTTCTATAAATATATCTTATTCTGTCGAATGGGTGTTACTAATGGAAACGTATTCAAAATTAAAAAAATCATATAATCTGTCACAATAGTCACCTAGATTTCATTTGAGCCTGGTACAGGTCGGATGACCTGGCCCTTTTCGGTGGAGGTGTATTAGCCGCTCCCTCCTCAGGCCTCCGCATTCTTCTGCCCTCGCGTTGCTGAGTCTCCCGCCCTTCCCGAGACCCCCCACTACCAGTTTCCGTCCAAGATGACGCTGACTGTTGACAGTATAAAATCTGTGAAATAATCTAAAAAACTAATTATGTAAATATTTGTTTCCTAAAACATAAGAAAAGGAAAATGTTAGAGTGGCGAGTTTAACTGATACAAACAATAGTTTGTTGAATGGTTTTTATCAAAACTACAAACTAATATTTAGTATACTTCGAAAAAGCAGTGTTATTATTCGCAATGTAAATTATCTAAAATAACTGATTTGTAGGTCCCAAGTTGGACGCCAGTTTGGTCCCACGTTGGGCACCCGTTGGCACCCAACATGGGACATTGGGACTATTCTTATAAGTTATTTAATCTCAAACTTACCGGCGAAGCTTTCTGGTCAATCGTCGGCACAGGTGCAGGAGATGGTACATCCGTCAAACCTCGCACTTGTAAAAGTTGAGCTGCTCTCAGGAATTCTTTCAACTGCTCCTGGCCTATGTGCACTTCCCCTTGGTACATGAACCTGAGATAAAGTAAATTTATATTTGAACTGCAATTGAGTACAAGCTGTAAGTAATATTTTGAATTTAAATCATTAGATACCTGAGTAGACTTTCCATGTCTTTGTCTTGTACGTCTCTTAAGATGACAATAGGGTGCTGGCAAGGGTTCGCCTTCAACAACCGCCGAAAATACGGGCTGCATGCTGATAGCACTACCTGAATATAAATTTTAAAGTTATATAAACTGAAATTTAAATTTCCTAATTCGGCAAATGTTTTATGTTGTTAAAACCATGTTACACCAGGTAACAAGACATTAAGATACAAAAAAGAAAAAATAAATCTTGCCTTATGCGCGGTAAAGGTTGCGCCGGCGCACGCGAGCGTGACGTCGACGAAGTCCTCTTCATCGCGGAGCCGCCGGAATGACGACACCATTGCTGAATGGAAGTCGTTCCAGCGCAGCGAGTATTGTTGCTCGCCGCCGGCCGCGGCGCCGCCTGCACACGTAAATACTAGATCAGCTGATTTGGACAGCTCTTGTAACTGTTAGGTTAAATGACTCCATTGGCGTGTCATCAAATTTGGACCTAATGAGTTCTGCACGCACAGCTACTAATATGCTGTAAGTGCTAGTTTCTCAGTTGTACATGATATTGAGATCATTTTGGGGATGATTTTTATTTGAAAATCAACTTAATCGCTTTAGTAACAAAATTGAAAACTCGACAGTCGTCAGCAATCCCAAAATCTTTGAAATATATATGATATGAATCAGGCCATTTATAAATTGATGTACGTGCAGTACTACTTGATATTTGGAGGCAGCTATGTAATAGTGCTAAACGTCAAGTTATGTGAGATATATATCTTCATTAACGTGTATTTTTGACCTTTTTTGAAGGCATTTAAGATTACATTAACGGTAATTCACACGATAAACAACAAAATGAGTAATTATTTAAAATAGATGATCACTCGCGGTTACATGTATAGGCAGGTTGGTAATAATTCACAAAATGTCAAGGATTCCAAATAGTTGTTATGACTAAGATTTTAATACACACATATATCTGCTGATTCGAGATTGAGAAATAATAAAATTATTTCATATTATTTCCTTGAATATGAAGTAAGTTAACCTCTAAGCGCATTTGGTTTTTACCTCGGTGCATAATATTTAGGGAAAATTGCATGGACAAAAATGTTAGGGGAAATACTTCTTAACATTCATTTATACTGATTTAAAACTAGTTGTTCCCCGCGGTTTCACCCGCGTTCCCGGGATAAACAGTATATATATATATATGTATAGCCTATAATATTTGGGGATAATATCCTATTAGTGAAAGAAAATTCCGCTTTATTATATTAGTAGGTATAGATAATTGATATAACTGGATTGAGAGTTTTAGAAATATTATACGTATATATATTATATGTATACCTATTATATGTAGCGTAAATAGTGGTCCAACGTTAAAGGGTTGATAAACCGTATATTCAGCTATCAGATAACAAAATTTGGTCCATTTTTTGGTGTGGTCTCAGAATTATTACTATTTGTTAAAATCTCATTTCTTAAATTATAGCCAAATAAGAAATTCAATGTATCGATATTTTTATATAAAAAAAAATATAATAAATCTGAGACCGGTGCTAAAAAAACTATCGACCCCTTAACGTTGGACCACTGATAAAGTTACGCTACACCCCCTGTATAGTCCAAATAGACTCCTCTTTTTCTCGCGAAAGCGACGTTTAGCGGAAGTTTGTAGGAAAGCTTGATGATCAAATTTTCTAATCTTAATAAGTTAATTTATGATTGAAGAATATAGTAGCGTTTCTGGAATTTTATATCAGAATCTTGTAGGTATATACGCAACAATTAGTCTACAAATAAATATCTCAATACAAAAATCTTTTAAATCCTGTTCATCCTACCTATATAAGCCACACAGATGTTCAAAAAGTTTATTGAATAAAATACATTACGAATTCGCGCACGACCGCACGTAAACGAGGCGAAATCTGAGAAACAACGGGAGCGATTTTAAAATTAAAATCGTGCCCTGTAAGGCTAAAGAGATCGAAATACATTATGTATTGTAGATACTATTTAATACAAAATGTTTTGCATGTGTCAATAACTCCTTCGATGTGTCGCGTTATTTTTAACCTCAAAATACAAAGGCAACATGTTATTTGTCGCAGGACGAATAGGGTGAGAGGATCGCGTACCTACGTAAGTTAATCTTCGTGTAGAATAACAAAACGTATACGATATTGTGATATGTAAACTAATTTGAAAGTAGATTTTATTTTTATTTTTTAAGTATATGTGTATAGTAGTATTTGAAAGTAGTTTTTTTTTTTTTTTAAGTATGTTTTGGTCTGAGATAATCTTTTTTATTATTTATATTTTTCTCTATCTCTCTATGTAACGTAATTTGGCAATGTTTAAAAATAAAAGTCTGGGGATCTTCCGTGTTCAAATTGTCGCGTTTCAGTTACAAAGATTTAGAGACCTAATTAATCTTCGGATTTCCAGTAAAAGTAAAGGATTGAGTTCATTTCAAAGATGGCGCCGCTAATTTATTGTTTGTAATTATTTTAAGGAGCATTATAACGATTAAATGGCGACGGAAAGTTACGTTTGTTTATTAATCTTTCCAAAACATGTTCCTTATATTCTAGAAAATATCTTGATAATGATGCATCTATATTCGAATAGAAATAAAAACTAAATAGAAGAAGTAAAAGAAAAGTAAAATTATGAAATAAATGCTCAACAGTTGCTAAACGGAAACGCATTAGTGACGCGGTAAAAAAAAAGGGATTTTAAATAGTTTACTTTTAAACATAAAGATTTTTAAGGTTGTTAATTTTTTTAACAATTTTTTTGTACACATAGACATTAACTAAAATAATACATTTACCAAACAATCTCTAATCGTGATATGAATTTGCAAAGCAATTTAGAGACGCATAACTAATATCAGAAACTAAAACGAAATCTCCTAAATAGAAGCAATCCATTCTGTCCACCCTTTTTGTTACAATAAATGCGTTCTATCAAAGAGGTTATGATATATTTTGAGTGTGAATGCATAGCTCTTGATCCCTTGTCGCCGGGTTTCGTCACCCTATTCCGAAGGGGGTGGCACAAGTGCGTATCGAAATATACGCTTATTAAACGACATCCGAAAAGAAGAATGCTTTGCCTTACATGTGGATTTCATTGTTGTTAAAAATGAAAATGGATACTCAGAATTGTTTCAATCGATTTTAGTTAATCAGTAATTTTTAAATGTAGTGTTTTATTGATAAATAATGTATATTAAAACTATGTTTCTGTTGTTTTATGTTATTCAAGCAAACTAGTAGAGATTTTATGACCAAATTTAATTAAATATTTGATTATTAATGTAATATTAATGATTAAGGAATTACATAGTTAATGTAATGCGCATGAGAAATTGAGTATTTGGACTTATTGAAATTTAAGTTCAGTAGAATTATTTTTAATTTATTTAGCATTCATTATTTTTTAAAAATATTGTAAAACCAGATTTATTTTGCACCACGAATATTGCATTGTTAAGATAAAACAGCGAGCGAATAAAAAAACCTCCCTAATCTTGAGTAAACGACGGCAACATCATTAAACAAGAACCGAGGCGATTCCCACCCCGTCTCCCCGATCCTGGGGGATGATCCTGCCTGGGGCTGGGGTGGGCAATGGGGGGATGGGGACGGAATATCAACGAACTCATGTACCGTACGTGCTGGGTGGACGGCACGACGTGCGTATGTAGGTACGTTATACATTCTGTTGGTAAACAATTCACTTGCGTATGCGTAAATATTTTGGGGGCTATTTTTTTTCTGAGTTAGGCCTCGGTTTGGTTTAAGTTTTGATACCTTACAAGTTCTCCTAAAGTAAAACATACGTTTCATTCAGAATTAAAATATATTTTTTTTTTATTTCAAGCAAATAAAATTCTATATGTTAATAGTATTCGAAGTTTAGAATTTGCTTTTTAAATTGCAAAATGGGTGAAAGACCGCTATGATTATTTGCACATGAAATTATTCTAGGGGATACAAATCGAATGAATGGGGCTTTGGTTTCTACATTTAGTGCTGCACTGATTTAATGATGTTTACACTAGTATAGGATAATGAATGGTACTTACCAGTTTCGGTCGCCATGGCCGGGTGTTCGGAGGGCGGCACGGCTGTGTCGGGGCGTGCGCGCGCGCTAAACGAATCCAATCCCGCGCATTCCAACCGCGCGCTCAGTGCCGCCGCCACTTTAATGCCTCTTGTCACTCTTTATTTAAAAAAAGTCCTCTACTCTATGTTCCTCTGGCACGTTTTTTTCAACTTTTGTTTGTTGCCAGTATCTTATTATTTTTAATTAATGGAAGTATTTTTAAAGCTTGATATTGTTTTTTTTATTGAGTATTGCGTTTTGATTCCTGGAAAGAGGTTCGTTTGTATTTAGTAAAATCCAAGAGAAAGATAACATTTAGAATGTATCGCGGTCGGAAAGAGCGGTGACATCATCATGTGAATTAATTATTTTATGCGTTTGTTTGGATTTATGATTTCTATACACGGAGAAGGGTGGCGATGGAGGTGCAACGTTAATAAATATTTATAGTTTATGTTCAGACGGAAGTTTTTTCGTGTTTGCGGTGAATATGTCGAGTTCAGAGATATTAATTTAATTTGTCTGATTCAAACATTTCACTTTAAAATTGTGCAATAAAATAACAGGTAACTGCAATGATGACAAAACACTAAATAAATAAAATATAAACTAAACTCCAATTGAAACACTATTTATTTCAAATTCATTAATTGCAGATACAATTATTATGCACTTAAAATATTTTAATAGTTAATGATCGTTACCAATAATTACGCTTTTAAAATAATCATAATAACTCACGTACCTACTGTTATCCACGTGACGTAACAAAATGAGAACTCTATTAACACAACATAATTACACGCACTCTAGCACTGCAACGCATTAATGGCGACCAATAATCGGCTGTCCGGCAATCGGTGCCGGCCGACAACACGGGGTGTTAATTTAAGGGCCGCTCGGTCGCTGGTGCAACGATCGATGGCGCGCCCTGCACCGCCACAATAAGGGAGGAGCGGGCAGATAGAAATCAATACGATGTCCATCATCGCATGCACCCTCCCCCCCGCCCGCACCGCCTGCGCTTTGCACCCGCCGGGAAATGCATTTTCCGCGACACCGCCGCCCCGCACCCTTCTCGCGTTATTGATGTGTAACCGTTTCGAATATCTGAATGTGTTGACAAGTGAATTTAATTTTTTTTGCGTGATGTCCGGTGTTGAGATGCACCGCTCGGTCCGTTCGCGGATAAGTACCTGACGCACGCGTGCTTTCGGTAGCGCGTCACGCGGTCGACTGTCGCGCGCCCCGCCAGTCGGGCCGAGAATAAACAGCGTGGGGCGCGCGGGGGGCGGGGCGGTGCAGCGCCTGCACGCCCACAGGCGGCCGCCCACGGGCCGGACGCCGGACGCGGCCGGTCGCACGCGCCGGACCGGACCGCCACCGGACGCGGACGCAGCGTGAACTTTCAGGACGTCAACATCATGTAACTGGCACTGCGCCCTGCATCGCTACGGACTCGCTTGCGACGACAAACTACGCGTTACCCTATAAATCGCATGGAATAATGCAACTTTCTCTTGCCTTCTCGGTTTGTATAATTGATGTGCCGATCAATATACCAACCTATTCTGATTTCAGATATATGCAAGTTTAGGTAATACTTAGAGAAAGGCGAAAACAAATTGACCTTTCATTAGGCTTGAAGCAAAGCCTATTTGCTTCTATAACTATCAAGAGTTTTTTTTTATTAATAGGAGCTTTTAATGAATGACAAAATGTATGCAGGAAGCTCAAGTCATTTCCTATCATTCATCAATGAAATAAATGAAAATTTATTGTATAATATCTTACGACATAGGTACGTTCTCATTTACATGATTTCTTGATGCGAATTTGTTAAAAAAATGGTAGAAAATATTTATTTATGTTATGTAAAAATATTGTTCAAATATGCAGAATTATAATAGAATAAGTAATAATTATTATAGTGACATATGTTAGAAACCATCTGGCATGTGGTACATGCCTATGCATCAAAACGTACCCAGAATAACATTGAAAAAGTTGTATACTTGATCTAATAGGTACAGAATGCGAGCTTAAAACCACCTATCAGAGTTATTATATTTTGTGAGAGAGGTAGAGCGTTTATTCGCTCAAAGAGCAGCTCGACTGGGGAAGTACCTCCACCTTACAGATAACCGCAGCCAAATAACTTTATGTTGTGTAAAGTTGTGTTCCTGTGCGTGAGTAAGGTCGCCAGAGCTCATCGGGGAGGGGGGATAGGTCGGTAACGCGTGAGCGATGCTTCTTGTGTTGCAAGCGTCAATATGGCTACGGTAACCGCTTACCAACAGGCGGGCCGTATGCTTGCTTACCGACTTAGTGGTATATAAAAAATATGTTAAATATAAATGTTTGTATTTTTGGTATAACATTATTTTTATTTCTTGCATTGGGTTTCGGAAACTGGCACTTAATTATATAGGTTGTTGTTTTGCATGTCCGCCATATTTGTGGAGTTATTACTTGTATAGACCAAGAATCAACAAAATAACTATCTTACCGCCAGTTTATGAAATTCTTTCAGTTTCTGAAAATAAAATATAATATTAACTGCCAGTTTCTGAAAGCCATATCAAAGTTAATCTATAATCAAAACTGTTGCCGTCTTGTCATTTCAGTCGTCATCGTCATTGACAATAACAGGTTTACTTTTAATAAGACATTAACTTTGATTTGGCTTTCAGAAACTGGCAGTTAATATTACATTTTATTTTTAATGACTGGTTAAAATAGAAGTCGGGTGTCTTTTAACCAAACTATATAACTGAAATGTAGTCAAAGAGTATATAGGGTATCAACCTACAAAAACATGGCGGAAATGCGAAACAACAGCCTGTATAAGAAAAAAAAACACAGTTTTACGTTTATTCACTTGATAGATACCAGCTTGTTGAGCAAAGAGCGGCATATTTTATATTGTCAATCTGATATACCTACCTAAGTCCGATCCTCAGAAATATGGAAGTTATGATTTCTTACTATAAAGTATCTGCTGTCAATTAACTATGAGTTGGAAGACTGGCGACAATTATATTATATTGGGTGGAGATTTAACTTGAAACTTTTAAAATGTCAACCTTGCCCGATCATAATGTATGAAAAGTTAAAAAAAATATGAGAATTCAGTGTTGGTACCATAGTAAAAGTTGTTCAGTATGACTAATCCAACATAGGTTTCGTAAATATGCCATCTCGAAATCTACACCTGTTATAAGATCTGCTGTAAATTCGGATATTAATACAGTCGGCAGCATTACTGTAGTGGCCTGTTTAGATCCCCAGGCGGTTTGTTAATATTGAGGTGATGGTAGAGACCTGGATGCGATCGGAATAAAACGAGATTGCAAAAAGATAGAGAGCAACCAAACTCTATCATATTTTTTTTTACTATGTATAAACCTGTGTTTGACCACAATCTCACCATGGTAAGTGATGATGTGGCCGAAGGTGGTGAGCACACAAAGCCTAGAAGGAACTGGCTCTCAAGTGCAGCTGTCAGAACACACCGATAGGTGCTTGCCGACAGATTTTCAACTTGAGGGTGGTAGTCAGCCAGATGGGTACTACAAAGAACCCTACCACCGTGCTATGGTTTCCTCACGATGTTTTCCTTCACCGAAAGCTCAAGCTCATTGTAGAATCATGATACAATATCTAACACAAAGCAATAAAATTATCATAGATTAAATAAAATCAAATTAAATAATTATTCTTACATATTTTTCGACAGAACTTAATTATAAATATTAATAATACTTAAATGTTTTTGATAATTCTAGGATAAACAAAACATAAATCCCGAATGTAATCGTTTTACTGATATATGTAACATATCCTCAAAATAAATGTCATGTATTTGTCCCCAGCCTACTTCCGCGATATTTATACATTGGAGCCAACAACGGCCAAACAAAACAATCCGTAAAGCCTTCCTGTAACAACGGACGGCGAGCCAATCATTCGTCAAACGGAACGGCCCGGCCGGTTGTAAATCTTTGCAGGCGCGGGATGGGGTGTCGGGGTGTCAGGGGGCGAGGGGCCCACGAAGGGGGGTGCGGTGTTACGTAACATCCGGAAGTGCGGATTAGGAATCAATAGTGCGCTCGTAATGATAGTTGTAGTGTAATCGTTGTAACTGCGCTGTGTGCGGTGCGCGCAATTGTTGGTCCAACGTTGGCGTTGGGACTTATAGACCGAGCGTGGTCGGATTAGAGTTGCCCGTTGGATTGCACGTAGATTGTTGTAGATTTGCTTTTTATCACATTTTAATCGTCTATCTATACTATAGAACAATCTGATGCTATTTTCACAAATCCAGTCCTTGGTATTTAAACCCTTTGGACTACATGTGCTGCCACATCATGGCCTCGGTAATTGTCAAATAAGCCTTAAGCATAATAGCATAGCCTTCTCCTAGGTCGCAGGTTACCTTTAGACACAAAATCTATCTTAATTAAAACAGGTAAGCTATGTTATCAAAATTATGCAAATTGCGAAAAAAATAGGCAGATAAAAATTGGTAATTTTAATACGTCCCCAAATGAAGTGTCGGTAGGAAGACATTTGTCAGTGACACCAGGCTCGGTGACGGATGAGCTGGCGATGACGCCGCGGTGGCAGTGGGGTGGACTTATCTTACACCCCATTCCGCCTTCTGCAAGGATTTTCTCGCGTTATATGCAGTGGTCATATGAATTAGCTGGGTGGGAGATAATGTCCGAAACATGTGTTGGTTTTTGATTTTAGGGATTTTCTTGGGTCACTGTTATAAATATTAAATTAAACAGTTTTTTTTAACATGTATAGAGGCTTGTATATGCAATAGTAAAACTGTGATATGACTTTACATTTTTAAGCCAATTTTTTAAAAGAATGAACTACTGGTACAATTAATTTTGCAGCATGATGGGAGGTAGCCACCGTCGCATTTTGACTTTTACAGGAGGGTTGCCAATGTATTGCCGACCTTTATAAACCCTAGAAGACGGGCTCGTGTGCTTAATTTTGGTTTTGATCAGTTTTGACATATTTTTTATACTACTGAGATTAAACCAGTATACGACCAACCTGATGGTAAGCGGTTATCGTAGCCTATTAATTGCAACTCCAGCAAAAATCTCTTCACACCTTCCATGAAGAACTCTGTGTACTCACTTGGGAAACCACATCATAAGATGGTATTTAAAACTAATGGAAATCGATTCCACTTGCGATTTCGAGCCAATTATTGGTATTGTGTTGGAAATAAATGGATAGATAACAAAACTTACTGAAAATTTTTGATCATGATAAATTCACCAGAAACCCAACCACAGCTACTCAATAAGGAACTCCCTCAAATAAACAAAATTTTCCTTTTCCGCGTTCTATATAACATTACGAGAACTAAATAAAAAAAAAGAAACGCGTAGACACCTACCGTTGTTGTTTTGTGTAAAAAACGTCATTACTTCCCTACACCCCACATACGTGACTTGTCATTCGGAGGTGGGGGGCAGGGGGAGGCTCTCGAGACGCAATAGTAAGCTGTAATGAGCCCGGCCTTTTCCACACAGCTCCGGTAAGTTTATGTGCATTTCATGTATGTTAGAGTGTGCTGATGGCCATTTTTGTTTTACTATTTTTTTGCATCTGTTTTCACGACTTTTCTTTTACCTATCGAGCCTTTCTGTAAATGTGTTATGGTTGCTGGCGATGTTAACAAGTCTGCAACGAGCCTACAACGAGCACGATGCGAATCCCTGTGTTCGTGAAAAAACTGACAAACGGGCGGAGCGCTCGTTCGTGGCTCCCAAGTCTGTTCACGCTACGCGAACTACGAACGATTCTTCGTTCGTGACTTGGCTCTGGCTCGGTTCGCGTAGCATGGACACACCATTAGCCACTGAGGCTTCTTGACACCATCTTCAAGGCCTCCAAAGAGGTTTCAGATACCCACTGGTCCAATGATAGGAACAAGATTATCTCTCTCTCTATAATACTAGCCTTCATTCTTAGCATAGCATTTCAAACTCTTCTTTATACCTTTTAACCAGTTAGGCTTTGTTTGCTTATCACCTTCGGCCACATCATCACTGATCATGATGATATTGTGGTTCATAGTAGAAAAAAGTATACAAGCAGTCGTGACAGTTTAATTTCTATAGGCAACATTTTCCTCAACTTAATACAACCTGTTTATCGATGTAGAGTCCTAAAATAAACGAGACAGGTCAGGTCGGGTAATGTAATGTATTTTTGTAATGTAGGTCAGAAATGTTCAGTTGTGAAAGCTGTATCCTATTTGTAAATGCAGACTTTGCAGACAGACCTTTCCTCTATTTTAAAATGGACGAAAAATGTGTTAATGAATCTGGATATATGACAACTGTTAAGTGAATTGAACTGAAAATATGTTTGAGAGAAAACATCGAACAAAATAAGCATTGTAGTGTTAGTGTAGTGTTTAATGTTTTTGATAGCGTGACCTCGTGGTAAAAACAATAATCTTTTGTTTGACCTCAGGAAAAAACCGGTTCATTCACTGTCTGTATGTCCTGAGTCTGGGTGTAATTATGTATATTAAGTATGTATTTACAAACAAAAAGTAGTATATTATTATGTATTATATCAGTTATCTGGTTTCCATAGTACAAGCTCTGCTTAGTTTGGGATCAGATGACCGTGTGTGAGGAATATCCCAGGATATTTATTTATTTATTTATTCACAATAAATTGGAGTCGAAAAATTTGGCCGAACGCGATCTTCTACGATTTTGTTGTGAAAACGTCCTTTCCTTGACTAATTAAGTGAACGAAACAACACACAATTGCTAATTAGTTTTCACATTTTATTGAGTCATCTAAAAAAATTACTTCTTCGTAGTTGTCAACGTTCTCGTATAGTTAGTTAATTTTGAAAATGTATACATGATCACGCTAAAATGCATTTTTAACGTGTATTTTGTTCAAAAACACTGCTATAGCTTATCATGTTGTTTTTGAATGTATTTCTTATATGCACAAAATAAAAACTTCAAGGTAATTTAGCCTATTCCACCATTTCCACCCCAAGCAACCGCCTTAATTATGAGGTTACCTTCAAAATACCGTAATAGTTACAAATGCCATGTATTTACAAGATCTTTCATTTTATAACATCACTGTTATTTCGCGAGAGCAGATAACCGCAGCGCGTTTACCAAAACCTTTGGGTTTCAACCATTATGCGTAGTTGGGTCACGGGGTGGGGGAGATGGGTCCGCAGGGTGGGGTAGGGGACAGGGAAGTCCAGTGCAAATATTATTGATGACTATGGCATCAAAATAATTTTCAGCGCTACATTTTGGTGGTTACTTTATCTTTAACGTGTCGGTCAGTTACTCAAGCAGTGTTCATGAATGCGTTGTTCTTTTATCATAATTAAACCTATAAGGCGTCGAAAAGGAGAGGGAGTCAGTGGATGCGAAAGATACCTAAATCTTATTAAATATCAGCTGTGGACAAACCTGCCGTTCTGTATCATTATAGGCGCCCATCCCACAGAGAGAGTTCTAGCGTTCAGAGTTCTGCGTTCCGTGCTATTGTGCACACAGCAAGCAGTCTAGAGTTCTGCAATATTCGCTACCGATCACACGTCATACACTTTTTTTACTTTCAAAGGCGCCGCATATACTACAGTGAACGCAGAATGCAGAACTCTGTACACAGAACTTTAGAACTCTTCTCTGTGGGCGTCTATAATGTTACAGAACGGCCTGTTTGTCCACAGCTGATCTTTAATAATGTTTAAGTATCTTTCACACCACTTCTTTCAGTCATGTACCAATCGCACTCACTGACTCCCTCTCCTTTTATCCGTACCCAAAGGGTGCCAACGGGACCCTATTACTAAGCCTCTGCTGTCTGTTCTTCCATGCGTCCGTCTGTCAGTGGGCTGCATCTCATAAAACGTAATAGGTAGACAGTAAAATCACAGAATGTATAATTCTATTGCCGCTATAGAAATAAATAATAAAAATTAAATATGGGATGGGTTAGTAAAATGCCTTATTTCATTTCGATACAAGAACCGCTCTACGGAACCCTTAGTTTGCGAGTCAGACTCGTACTTGTCCAGTTATTTCAACCATCGGTCTGTTCTGCAGCTGCACTTGACGACCAGTTGTAGGCTTTTTCGGCTATATCCTCACCAATACCATGGTAAGATTGTGGTCCATAATTTGTAATAAGTAGTGTTTTTTGATAAATATTTTGAGTTCAATAGGTAGGTTCAATAGGATACATTAAATCGTTTTATACCAGGAAATGTACGTTCCCACTGAACACCTAAATAAACTACGTACAGAAATGTTTCATTTTGTTACTATTGTGTGTTGGGTCAAGGGGGATAGGGGAACTCGGGGTGGGGGCGTCTAGTGCAAATGTTATTGATGTATACTGGCTATTATGAGATACCAGCTAATATCGAGTGTTGATTCTGTGCGAGAAGGACGGAGATATTATCAGTCTATTCATTTTTGTGGTTGTTTTATGATGGCGATTCGAATTGAAACGTAGCTCTGTTTGAAGTTGGGAATTATAGGTTAGTTGGATAAGTACCCCGAGTGTAAAGAATTGACGTTAATAAACGCTTACTAATTCGTTTGCGTTAACTATAGATTTGTATGGGAGAAATTAGTACCATGAGTATTCCGCTAGAGGCGGTGTGCCAATTCCTATAGAGAAGTGTCGTAAACGCAAACTAATTACTTAGTTAGCGTTTACAATCGTCAATTCTTTAAACTTGGGGTACAGGACTTGATAAAGGATGAAATTTTACTCGTAAGACCCGCTTTAAAAAAGAAGGTAGTAGAAAAACAGAAATTATTTTCATCTAATTCTGTCCTATCGACTGCCTGAACACAAAATGATAACGACTTTTGTATACGACCTAGTCGGTAAACAAGCACAATGCCCGCCTGATGGTATAAGCGCTTACAGTAGCCACATAGACTTGCAATACACGGGGTAATATTCATTACCTACCCTTCCCCTCCCCCAATGAGCTCTGGCTACCTAACTCATGTGCAGGAGCACAACACAAAAGTTATTTGTCTGCGGTATTCTGTAAGGTGGAGGTACATCCCCAGTCGAGCTGCTCTTTGAGCGAATAAACGCTATGCTCTACCTCTTCTGTGTCAAAAATTAATTAAGAAATGTAGCCTTACTCAACATGGTTTAGTAAAACCTAGGTTCTAAGATAGCGTCTTCTCTTTTTGTTATATAACGTTAGAAAGTGACTGATATATTTTAACCTTTTGTGAGAGGTAGAGCATAGCGTTTATTCGCTCAAAGAGCAGTTTTATTAAACTTACTTTAAATCATGTTTTGTTTAAGGGGGACTGAGTTTCTTGCCGTTTCTTCTCACAATCAGTTGAAGTCCTAACCAGAGGTAACTGCATTAGCATTGACGTGCCCACCTAGGTCTGACTTATGACTTGATTTAAATACGGAATAATTTTCAACAATAAACTTTTAATAACCAAACATTCATTAGGTACATACAGAAGACTAAGTAAATTGAATGCTGATAAAAATTAACAGATCAATAAAAACTGCTATCAACTGAGGTAACAAAACATGTCAATAACAGCTTCCATCGCACAGATTTGCATACAGATAGCTCGTCTAACGCGCCACGTTATGACGTCAATAGATTGAGCAATGAAGTAAAAACAGCTTCAAGTCAATATCTATGTGCAAGCCGGAAAGGCTATAGCCTCCGGTAGTAGGGGTGCCTGTGAATCATTCGTTACTTGGTACAGTTTACCCACTATGACTCATCGAGATGCGTGTGTAAATATATATACTGCATGGGAACTTTGAGATGGTTATATGTGTGGATACTTTACCGAAGTTATCTTTTACTTACATAGTAAATAATTGGACTGTTTTACAAAAAACTTAAACCGACTTCAAAGTACACTAAGAAGTTATCAAATCCTGATCTGATGACAATGGGACCAAACGGAAAGTGTACCCTTCCAGACAAAAAAAGAAATTTCCAAATCGGTTCATAAATGACGGAGATATGAGGTAACAAACATAAAAAAAAAAAAAAAACACAAACGAATTGAGAACCTCCTCCTTTTTTTGAAGTCGGTTAAAAAACAAAGAAAGAGTATAGCTGATATCAATTTCAGAACAGTCAAAGCATAACATGATTCAATTGTATGAGTAGCTAGCTGTTCCCCGTGGTTTCACTCGCGTTCCCGGGATATGTAGCCTATAATACTCGATAATGTAGCTTCGAATTATTGAAAGAATTTTTCAAATCTGACTGAGAGTTCCAGAGATTAGCCAGTGTAAATAACAAAAAAAACTCTTCAGCTTTATTATAAGATAAATTTGCCGCAATTTACAATAATAACTACGACACGCGACTGAATTACTGAAGCTCACTTTGTCGTAGACCTGGGAAATTACGTATAATTTCCAAATCAAAATCAAAGTAATTTGTTCAGTTTAGGCCCTGGTCATAGAAATAAATATACTTAGAAAGAACGTCGCCATACTACACGAATATATAAAACAGGCCAACTTTTATAGGCTGCTGCGCGTAACAGCTACGTTTTACGCTCCCTCTGCGTCATTCTGCTTGTCATAGTGACGTTCATAATGATAGTAGTTGTTGAAATATCCCAATTAAAATCGGGAGAAATTTAAATATTCAACATTAATTTGCATTTTTAATTATTTTTATTTGATTTAGCCTCTAACAGTTAGGGGCTATTTTTATCGACGCGTGCACAGCTGCGACACTCTATCTGGATGTATCCTTAATCAAAGGCCCTGGTAAGGCCTGAACGGCCAAACGGAAAAAACATGAACGTTAAATTGGTACGTACAGTTGAATTTACCACCGGTTCGGAATCTGAGAAGGCAACGTGCGAGTGATAATCCTGGGTGTAGCAAGCCGGAAACCGCTTAACATCAGACGGGCCTTATGCGTATTTGCTACCCTGTAGTAAAAAAAAATTTTTGGTTTAATGTAGGTAGGAAATTGATATTAACAACCTAACATTCATTCACAACTCAAATAGAAAATCAAAAATGAAAATCAAAAAGTCATTTATTCAATTTAGACCCTGGTAAGGCAGTTATGAACGTTACACACAGTTGAATTTACCACCGGTTCGAAATACACTTAAACTGAGAAGACTCCGGCAAGAAACTCAGCAAGGCTTTTTTTTTGTCGTGGAAGATCTTTTCACATTACAGCTTTTTTCCAAATACTTATACAATATACATATATTATTATTATGCTTATTCATACAATTTTCACTTAGCCAGGGGGGATGCAAGTGCAGAGAGAAGCTACTGCAACCATATATTCTTGTCTTCCACGTAATGAGCCACCTTACAGTAGACTTTGTCAATTAACCTCTGCAACTAATAAGTTATCTGAGTCAAAATGTCCAAATCGCAACCAATAACCGACTATGAGTAATCATACCAACATCCGTTTTTCTCAAAAATCTTGCGGCGTGACTATAAGCACGTAGGTCAATTATTCAAAGCGAAAGTAAGTACTCAAGTAATAAATGAGAGACTGGAATTACCCGCGTATGATTCATTATTAACAAGGCTTCGATGTATCACTAAGTACTCTTAAACGTGTTATGAGAATTTAAGCATTATCTATGACTTTAACATAAATAATTGGGATGTGGGTTTTTCTTAAGTTTTAAATTAAAATGATCATTGTGTAATGTTAAATTAATAAAAAAAAACGGCCAAGTGCGAGTCGCGCACCGTGGGTTCCGTACAAACCTGTAGTTATATATGTAAAAGATATTATAGACCTTGTGCCTGAGTATTTGATATGAATTTCAATTTAATACCGTAGAGGTAGAGGCGTTCATGAGTAAGTTTAAAATTATTAAAAATATTTTTATTGTATGTGATGTAACTAAAAATTTATGCTTTTCGCAATTTTTCCTTTATCTGTGCTATAAGACGTTGCTTCGTACCAAGTTTCAAGGTTCTGAGATCACGGAAAGTACCCTGTAGGTTTTGATTCCCTTGCGAGTGTCGAAAATTTGCAGCATAAACGGCCGTATCTTTTTATTGGGATGGCTTAGAAGATTGAAGTTTTCACAGCTCCAAGGGACAGTAGACTTGAGTATTTGATATGAATTTCAGCTTGATACCTCCACGCGTTCCTGAGAAAAAGGGTCTTGATAGACAGACAGACAAAAGCGATCCTATAAGGGTTCCGTTTTTTCCTTTTGACGTACGGAACCCTAAAAATAAGGATTGGTTTATACGGGGTGGACCTAACTAATATTATAAATGCGAAAGTGAGTTTGTTTGTTACGCCTTCACGCCTCAAATACTCAACGGATCTTCATGTTTTGTATGCAGATAGCCTATCGTATATGTTCTAGTAAAAAAACAAAAATATAGTAATAAACAGTGTAAATATCTTAGTACGTATATGAATAGGAAACAAGAAGGCTGAACGGGTGACTTCCGGTGCGTGAGTGCGCCCCGCGCCGCCTAAACATAGCTGAGGGCGGGCGGGCGCGTAGGGCGGGCGGTGGTGGCCACTATCTATTGAAATATAACGCATTATAGGGTTTTGTTAATACGGATATTATGGTATTGTTTCATTGTTAATCTATATAATTTTATTTTAATTAAAAGTGCTTTTCAGTTATTCAACTCTTGAGTCAACTCCTTTTTGGTATGCAAAAAATAAAAAATAAAGTAAAAAATAATAATTATGTGTTTTTGCATTGCTGCTTATGTACATGCATAATTATGTAAATTACATGTACATAAGTAATAATCTAATAGTATTAGAAATATTTTTAAGATAAGTCATTGGAAGTTTGTACATTAAATGAGTAAATATCCACGGGTACTGCTGCCGACAAACTGTCCTACAGTTTGGCAGATTTTGTAAATATTTTAGTACCTACTTTATATGAATAAATAAATAAAAAAAAAAAAAAGTATAAGCTTATGCAGTAATTGTTTTTTGGGATAATTAAAAAAAAAAACTGAAGAACGAATTTATCAGTTTTCGCTTATGAGTATAGCTTTCCGTCCGAATATTTTTGATGTGGACGCCTCAACGTGACCACGACCAATCTGCCAAGAGCGAAACGACAGAGAAGAAGATGACTACAATATACCCTTTCCGATACACGTTGTACATCTACTTACATACTACTATCTTAATTCTGAACACATAAGATTAATGCTTCTTGAGATTTGTTTATGGTTTCCTTTGGGGGTGTCGTCAATTGTCGGTGCGGTGTCGCGCTGACCGCGTAAACAAAACAATTTGTCGTGCTATAGTAAACAACGTGAAATGGTGTCGGGAGTTGTTGTTTATGAAATTACTATGGGGTTTTGATTTTAGTTCTCTTTATTATAATAATAATAATAATAATTCGTTTATTATCAGGCTACTAGGGCCCATAGATATATACCTTACAAACTAACATAAATATTATAATAAAACATTTTTTTGTTAATATAAACACTTAAGCCTATGTTAGTAAACACTAAAAGCACTATGTCTCAGCGCGAACGTGTGGTACTTGTCCGCGAAACCGACGGAATACCACGTCCTGCGGCCAAAAGTCCTCTTCCATGACGAGGTGCAGAATACACCGTTGCGGCTCGATTCCAGCAGCTGCACCCTCGGCGTGTACTTGATCTTTTAGCGGACGTACTCCACAATGTCCTCCGCCTTAGTGGTGTAGTGAAGGCGGGAGATGTACACCGGAGTGTTCGGCTTCGCGGCACGTATAGTTGAGTTGGACTCCACCGGTCGCGTGCCGCAACGGTTCTTGTTGACTTTCCGGCGCTTTCTTTGCACCTTCACGAAACCGTCATCATCAGCCGTTTCAGGCGTGGGCTTCATAGAAGGCGCTAAAGCTGTAGATACAGGCGGCGCCGGCGGGTCAGCGGATCGAGTAAGTAATTATTGTCTGTTGAGTAGAGAGAGCGGCTGTAGAGAGAAAATCTGCGAAAATAAAGCTCTTGAGCTGTGCGTGTGGTTGCAAGAAATCACGTTTTTAATGCGATGTACCACTCACTGATTAATCATTAAATCACAGTAACTATTAACCCCCTTACTCATAAAGCGCTATTTAACTAATATGCTGATTAAATGGTCTCGTAAATAATGTCACATTATTTGACAATGACAATAGAGTGACGTCATTTACGTGACCCTTTAAACAGTATATTAGTTAAATAACGTTTTATGAGTAAGGGGGTAAGTCTAGAAAAATTAAATTTAGCCGAGAGGTTTCTTATAAAAACTTAAATAAAAAGAATTTCAAAAAAAAAAAACTTTGTTTTGGCCTGTGTTTCACCGCAATCTCACCATTTTAAAGTGATGATGTGGAGGTGGTAAGTACACAAAGCCTAGAAGGAACTGGCTCTCAAGTGCAGCTGTAAAATAAAGTCGACAAATCTGCGATTTGACAGACCCCAATGACTTCCACTTCGGACGGTTTTGGGCCGCTTGCATCAAGCAGTGCCCAGCGACTCTGATCAGGTCGTCGGTCCACCTGGTAGGAGGACGTCCCGCTCGGCGCTTTCCAGTACGTGGTCGCCACTCGAGAACCTTTCTTCCCCAGCGGTTATCGGCTCTCCGAGCGATGTGGGCTGCCCATTGCCACTTCAGCTTACTGACTCTACGAGCTATGTCCGTTGTTTTCGTTCTCATCGTCGTTTCTGTCCTCATTGCGGACCCTGTCACGTAGAGAAATTCCGAGCATAGCTCGTTCCATAGCCCGCGGAGTGACTCTGAGCTTATTTATGCGGCCAGCAGTAAAAGTCCACGTCTCTGTCCCGTATTTCATCACTGGTAACACATATATCTATCTACATAGCGTTATTTAAATAATACCTAATTGAAACAGCAAACCAAAATCAACCGTTGAAATATCGTGACATTTAATTGTAATAACAATTCAATGATGCGATTACAATCAGCCGTTGCGGTTGTGACATAATTACAACTATATTAATTAATAATGACAATTATTTCACCATACTGCTCCAATTACAATTGACGACTGCTCGTGTTGATTTATGGATAAACGTTGAGTGTTTAATTTTCTATTTAGTAGAATTTTAATGAAAACAAATTAAATAAAACCCTATCTTATACCCCTACAGTGCGCCCGTCAAGAGAATGCATTTCTGAAAACTGTTAATATTAGCCTGATCACATTGAGCTTTTATTACTACGTATAGAGAAGACGCCACATAACACAACTATGTCATTCAAGTGAGCCGTTCCGTTCCGGCCACACTTGTTGTTTTAGAACGATGAACGAAACGCGTAAGCGCCGTGAAAATCCCGGTGTTTGCGAGAAAAATACTCCTAAAAGCGTTTTGATAGCGCTACGTGTTTCTACTGTCTGCTTAGACGAGTAATTATTGTTTCAGCGCTAATGAGAACGTTAGTTCACTCAAAAAAAATGGGACATAACCTTTGCTTATGATAGCTTCTCTATACGTAGTAATCATAGCTCAACGCCTAATCACGGAAACGGTTAATCCAATTATAATGGGATTTTCACTAAGCTATGCCTAAGAAAATACTGAACCTTCCTGTGAATGTCCGATCGCAATAGCATTAGTCGTTTCTGAGAATAGCAAGTGTTGAATTAGACCCTTAGTGGAAATGCAATGTACGCAACGTTGTATGTACAAGGTAGAAACAACCATACGATACGGCCCGACTGATGGTAGGTCCGTAGCCTATGGACCCATTGCAACGTCAGGGGTATTGGTCACCCTATGTGATGAGTGAGCTGAGATGCTGAGCATCGGAAGGCACCGGCAGGGACGAAGCGGAGTGTCCCGGGTCCACTGCCAGAAGCGCCTCCTCATTGACCTCAGCCCCCCTTGAAAAGACGGTTGTCGACAATCGTCATCGTTAGTAAACGATCAACATTTGTATGGGACTGACCGAGATTGTTAAAAATCACGTGATATTTCGATTTGAAATCTCAATCCCATACAAAGGTTACTAACGATGTCGATTGTCGATAACCATCTTGTCTACTGGTCCTGGCGTCTTTACTGACCACAGGAACCCAACAACACATTTTTTTAAAGGAACGTGTGTGCATCAAGTTTTATCCCGGCTGCTTTGTATCTACGTTGATAGATCAGTCAGGCAGGACAAGACTTTTTATTACGAGTTACATAAAAGATTGCAGCTTGCTGAATCAATGTCATACTTTTTCCTCAATTTCCACTAACGATACCTTTCAACAAAGTCAAAGTAAACTGTAAATAAATCCTTAGTTGGCATCGCGTAATTGCAAGCTTCGTGCCAGAGCCGGCGCGGGCGCGGGCGTCGTGGAGTCACGCAGTAATTACTGGCGTGGGGCAATAATGTAAATTGGTGCGTGCACCCGCTTGTAACGAGTAACTAGCTTGGGGTAACAACTAGCCGTCTCGTTAGGGTTCTGTTGGCTATGTTAGCCCATAATGAAAAAAAAAAGTATGACCTCTGACCTTTTCGAAAATCATGACGAAGGTGAGACGGCATTTTATGGGAACAGGCTTACGTTTGATTATAATAAAGCAGAGTCTAGAAGGAAACTGGCCCTTAAGTGTAGCTGCCGGAACACAGGGGTAGGTCCTGGGCAATAGTTTTTCAATTTGAGGTTTACTTATAGACAGCCAAGGGGGTTAGTCGGTACCACAAAGTACTTATAACCATTGAATAAAACTTTTTTTGTTTAGGCTGTAGAGATCGATTGTTACAAATAGTCCTACCCAGGTATTCAAACTTGACCATACGTAGTGAGTGAGCCGTCTACCTAGTGAGAATGAAAGGGGAATGGAATATAGCTTTTTGCGGTAAGTGATAGTCTAAAGGCCAGCTTCACGAACAACGTTTAACTCTATGTCCTTCAACATAAAGTTGGGAATCATCATGGTAATTTTCCAAAGCAAATAAATAGAAAACTACGGAACTATGCAATAACCTGGCGTGATATACGCAATCCTGTGGTTTGAGCGTAGTTGGTAACACCCAACAGCATGGTTCGCGTGTCACTGGTCGCGTTGGTGGAACACGCGTTACTGCGCCGATTGCTATAACATGACTTCTGTTTACTTCCGCGAGTAAATTACTCAAATGTATGGTTGCTGTTTATGTTACAGTTTGAGTAAATAGTACTGAGATCTTTATGCGACGTTATAAGCAGAGGTCCTTGTTTCAGGTAGAACTGTAAGCCGCCGTGCTATCACAGACGCAGCTACTCAATTGCTGTCTCCAACGTTAACGTCATATGACTCACTTACCAGTTTTATATGCCATTATAATACCGAGATTGCAAGGTAGTTGTTTGACGCTGTAATATAGAGGTCAGAATACGCTCCTGGATTTGACAATGCTACTTGATTATTTGGCCTCATCATAAGCTGATAATCTTATAGGGTGGTTTATGGTATTTGAAGTCATAATAAGATTCGAATCTTGAATAGACTAATGATGTTGATGTATCCGATGATTTGAATATATTGCCGAGGCTTTCTCAAAAATTACCGGCAGCCCTGGTTGTTTATGACGTAATATTTATCTTACCACAGAAGCACTTAATGAGTCCCTGAAATAAAGTACCAACATACAATAAACCTAAAATAAGTTAAACTCACACGAGGTAAAACCCACACGCACATAAACAATACAGTCGCGCAATAAAGTGCGTACAATTACTCTAGGTGTCCGCGGGATGAGCCCTGATTAGTGACGGTCAGGTGGGCACCGGAGGGCGGTCGATAACTCACACCCAGCCCCCTCGCGACCCTAACTACTCCCCTGTTTATTGCAGGGGGGCGATCGCCTGAACTTAAGTATTGATTCGCGCGAAACGTGATTTGTACGCACTCATCTAGAGGTTAGCTTGCGGCTCACCCGAAAGTTCATTGACTGCTATTTTCTGTACTGCAACATACCATGCCGCTTTCGTTGGCCGAAAACGTTAAAACCTTCGAAACGAAAGGTAAATGTATGTGTACCAATTCGAAAGATTGTTCCGGGTAAATCCGGAACTGCGTCCGTATTCCGTAGTGGTGTTTACGCGTAAACCACGGTCAATAGGCCTCCGGCCGCACCTACCGTTGTCTTCGCTCGGTAATGCGCCTTCGTCACGACATCTAGCGACTTATTGTCGGAGTGAAGCGCTTTCTGTCGCTGTTTTATTTGCTAAGTGCTTTGATATAGTTTAGGAGCGGTTGCAGGGGGCTTAATTGAAGCAGTGATTATAAACATGATATCTTATAGGTAGGTAACTATTTAGAAAATTAATGTTTTAGTTATTATACACTTCGGTTGCCTGGAAACATTTACTGCATTTAATTCGCTCTTAAATCCAGTGTTAGATATGTAATTAATAAAATGTAGGCAGCAGTTCTCATTTAATTATTATCTCTATTTGATTTCAAGTCATAGTTCAATTCACTCTTAATAATAAGGTCTACAAACGCATTAAAACAACGAGCAAGTTGAAAATGAATTCAGTTATCTCCAAAAAAAAAACCTATTAAAAATAAATTGGTAATAACATTTAATTCTAATGAAATTTCATTACCAGTGTCGTCATATCTCACCGGATGCATATCTTAGGTTTAATGTGTCTTCTTTAATTAGTGTTAGTGGTCATACTAGTTTTGTGAGACCTTATTACCGGCCCGTGGCCCGTACTGCGCGCGCGCATCTTTCATATTGCGCTCGCTGCTGGGATAACGGTTTTTTGGTAAATTATTGGTGATACTTTACGTATTCGTATCTTATTATAAAGTTTAATCGCATCACTTGTAGGGCGCTAGCACACGTCATACTTCTTGTAAGGCCGACTCGAGACCGGCATCTTAAATAGGGCCACTTTTTTGTATGAAATGTATGCGTTGGTAGTATGGGATTGAAATATCTTATAGGCGTGCGAATAACGATGTTAAAATGTTAAACAAAAAGGTGTTTTTCTTTCTCTTTCAGAGTTCATCATGCATGACCCTAACCTCGTTAAACACTGGGTATTTCCTCTATTTTCGGGTCTAAGTCAATCTCCTGTACCTACATATTGCTTGTCTTCCGTAATATGTTACCTGACCATCGAGCTGATATGTTTGTCTGTTGGGCCATCGTCGATTGTTTGAAAGTCAAAGCCATTTATTCCATTAAGGCCCTGGTAGGGCACTTATGGAGATCAAAGATACTGAAGTTACAAGTCGGCTGAAGTTTCATAGCTCCCATTCGGATACAGTCTTGGTCCCGCCATATTTATTTTTATTCTTATAGCCCTACCCATCCTCTCCTACTTTCTCATCTTTCTTTCGAGCTATGAACAAATCGGCTGGGTTGTGGGGGCTGGTATGTTTGAGTTTGTTTTTTATTACTCATCGAATTTCGATAGAGTTTACTTTGTATATTTGCCGCCGGCACACAATTGTTGTCAGTGCGACTAGAATGCAAATTGTAAGTAACGAATCCAAGCTTGTTTTGGAAAAGTAATGACTGATTTATTGCTAGCTCTCAGCAAATCCAACCGTCCGAACCGGTAGAGACAGATCATTTATACCTGCGAAGATTATACGAATAAAATATTTTTGATTGATTGATATCCCGAGGTTTTAGCAGATTTAAGAGAGGAGCATTTTTTCTCAAAGAGCAGCTCGACCGGCGAAGTACCTACCTCTACCTTACAGAATACCGCAGCCAAATAACTTCATGTAGTTTTCCTGCGCGTGAGTAAGGTCGCCAGAGCTCATTAGGGAGGGGGGAAGGGTCAGTAACGCGTGAGTGATATCCCGTGCAAGTATCCATAGGGCTACGGTAACCACACGGTAACCGCTTACCACCAGGCGGGCCGATTGCTTGTCTTATATAAAAAAAAAACGTTTAAGGTTATTATAACCCTTTGTGAGTGACATCGATCGAATGCAATGGCGAAGGCGGTTCAAATACTGCAGTGTGCTTTCATTGCAGTGAAGGAAAAGCTAGTATGGTAGTAGGGGCCTTTGCAGTACCCACCTGACTGGCTAACACTCTTAGGATGTGCAGCTGCACTTGATACTCTTCGTGTGTTTATCAATTTCGTTCACATCATCCCTTATCATTAAAGACCGGATTATATGCATTTGCATATTTGCATCTGCATTTGCATATTTAAGCGATCTTCAACGGTAATAGCATATTTTACCTAAGATCTAGTTATGATGCATATTATCGATACATTTACAATATTTATCGAGCGAGCGACCTTTTGCCTTTTGCCCCATTCTACCTGCATACGTCAGTGTATGTGGAGCGATCCTTTTGATGCACGTTTTTTTTCGAGTATAGGTAAGTACGTCTTCATAAAAACACAATAAATCTATAACATTATAGTAGTATAAGTACTTGTACTTACAACTAAAAAGAAAAATCTGTCGTTCATTGAATAAAGTACTGTAAAAATATACTCACTGTATTTCATTCCCCTAATTACAAAACAAAAGAGAAACGCTTTCATTCGTCAAAATACACTAACGCTCACGTACAACAAAACCACATTTAATTAGTAAAAACGGCGTCGTATTCCATCAGATAGCCAAGAATAGCCAAGTCTGGTCACGGGTGGTGCCACCTAGTGGGCGGTGGGGGCGAGCGGAAGGGCCGCAAATGAAAAATGGCGCAATTAGCCCCACAGACAGTGAAAAACAAGTGCACTCGATCTGCCCGCCGACATCGTCGAAGCGTTAACTCATCGATAACGCTCGATGCTAAAGAATAGGGATGTATCGCTAATTTTTTTAAAGTAAATTACTTATTTATTTATGAATTTATTTTAATTAATGCGTTGCTTATTTATAGCTCAAAGGAAAATTTTGCTATCTCTCGCTGTATAAAAGTCGTAAGGTTTAGGCACTTAGTTGTCGCATCTGATTTTAACTTTCATAGACGTGTGATAATTATAGTATTATACTAGCTTTCTACCCCGCAGCTTCACCTATTTTGTCCCCCTAAGGGGTGGAATTTTGAATATTTCATAGTGGTTGTCTACGTTACATAAGGAACCTGTGTGCATAATTTATAGACTTTGCATGGACGCTTCTGTCAATCAGTAAGTTTCTTCTGTTATATACAGACTTAATGGTCCAAGTGATAACCTTCGAAAGCTGATATTATGGCTTTTGTCAAAAAGTAAAATTTAGCAAAAAAAGAAAACTTAAAACTATCATCATCATTGACTCTTTGGCGATCCGCGCGAGCGATGAAAATAATAGAAATCAATTGTTATTCTTTAAACGCAAGTCAAGGCATTAAACTAGTTTTGCCTTACGGTTTCACCCGCGCTCCCGGGATAAAAAGTAGCCTATGTCCTTCTCCATACCATAGGCTATCTGCATGCCAAATTTCATGATGATCCGTTGAGTAGTTGAGGCATTGAGTAGTTTGAGTCCGTTGAGTTGGTTTTTTTGTTTGTTACGCCTTCAAGTAACAAACAAACTCACTTTCGCATTTATAATATTAGTTAGGAAGGTAGGTAGCCCCCGCGGTTTCACCCGCGGCGGGGGACAGATAGCTTTTATATACTGGGTGGAGATTTCGAGATGGCATATTTTCGAAACCTATGTTGGATTAGTCATGCTGAACAACTTTTACTATGGGACCAACACTGAATTCTCTTTTTTTTTTCTTTTCATACATTATGATCGAGCAGGGTGAAACTTCGTAAGAAAAGTTAAAAAAAAATTTGAGAATACACTATTGGTCCCATCGTAAAAGTTGTTCAGCATGACTAACCCAACATGGGTTTCGAATATATGCAATCTCGAAATCTCCTCCTGTTATAGAGATTTTGGAAATGACATAAAAATATCAAAATTATAAACATTTCTAAACATTGACTTAAGTACTTAAACATTGTTTCTAAAACTTTATTGGAATTATTCTACATTTTCTGATGGACTCAATCTCAGCGTTACAGGGTTATCATTTGGACCATTAATTACAGGACACCAGCATATCAATATATAAGATAACCTATAAAGTCGGAAGAGAAGATGGCCTATAAAATCCGCGAATAAAAACAGGTATCGGTATCAACCTTGTATATTTTGACCGTCGGCGTCGTTGGGTTTATTTTTGACCCCAACATCGGCGTGGTATATTAGTGATGTGACTGAAGTTGGTAAGAAGCCCCAACATAAACTGGGTAACGTGACGGAGTGGTGATGTGACTGAGGTGGTAAGAAGAACTCTAGAAGGGATATATATGCTCTGAAGTGCAAGTGCAGAACTCGATTACTAATAAGCAATTTGACGGGCGAGTTGGAACGGTTGGTTAAGATTCCACCTATCGCGCCGCAGGTCGTGGGTTCGATTCCATTCTGCATGTCCTGATTCTGGGTGTAATTATGTACCTATTTTAAGTATGTATTTACAAACGAAAAGTAGTATTGTGGTATATCCGTGATCTGGTTTACATAGTACAAACTCAGCTTAGTTTAGGATTAGATGACCGTGTGTGAGGAATGTCACAGGATATTTATTTTTATTATTAACTTACCTACTGCACAGTGTGTCATGGATATTCTCTATCTAATACTATAAAGGTGAAGAGTTTGTATGTATGTTAGGAACTTAGGACGTGTTTATCCTGTCCGATTTGAAGAAATATCTTTGCGTAGATAGCTAGTTTATTGAAGAAGGCGCTAACGCAGGATAACCCTGGGCACAGCTAGTATAAATATGTCCCAACGTTACTTGGTATCAATATCTTTATAGTTTTATTCTAAGGTGAGCAATAAACCAAGATCGGGAATCGAACCTAAGACTTCACTCTCACTCCACCAAGACGATAACCGTGTTTACCTTGAAAATAGCCAGTGCTGCCAACAGCATTGACTATCCAATTTATGGTTCTGAATTATTTAATAAGGGCTTTGACGGCTAGACAGACTGGGATGAGACTCTTCAAGGTCTACGAACTACGTCGAGTGCAGTTGCCCCTGGAAATGTATCTCCCGTCCCGTACTTTTACTCGGGTCCCCGAGGAATCATTTTTCCGGGATAGGAATAAAGAAGACATTGCTTTTATACAAGCACACGGCTCGCCTGATGGTAAGCGGTTACCGTAGCCTATGTATGCTTGCAACACCAGTAGTAACCCTTTTTGAAGAACTCCATGTTGATTACTCCCTGGGTAAATACACTGCGGGGAGCTCATTTATTAAATCAAAAGTATTTAAATAAAAATGCGCATTACTCACGTTTTTTTAATTTTATCCCTGGTTATGATCTATTTGTGTTCCATAGTTCATCTAAATCCATTCAGCCATTAGAGCGGCATTGAGTAACATACAAACATTTGCATTTATAATGTTACTATAGAAAAACATCTTATATCGCTGGCGCTAGAAGAACTACAGGGTGTATTTGAGCTGCATATCTGGAACTCCAGGACCTGGTAGTCCGGATGCACTACAGACTCTCTACAGTGTGTGGACATGCATATCAATAGAGACCGTGAACTTAAATTGATTGATATACCAACTCCCATATATCTCTGATCCAATTTCATCCAATCCACCTGTATCAATGGAAATAAGTGGGAATGGTGGGAAATTTTTGACCATTTTATTAGATTACATAGAATCATCATGGCTTAATGGTGGCTAATGAGCTCTGCACAAGCTATATCTAACCTGAAAGTAGCTTAATCTTTATAGGCTGAAACGAAACCGACTTAACCAATCAATCTTTAATTTCGCTTGCAATAAATCAATATATTCGCCATTAATTTCGCGAACCGCACAGTCTCGGAGGCTGCTAAATAATGGATAGCTATCAGGTCTCATTAGCACCGAGCGGGGGCGCTACAGGCGACCGGCCGCCGGGCGCCGGCCGACGCCGTCCGATCAATACCGCACGAGCGCACCCGAGCGCCGCCGAAGCGCGCCGAGCGGCCCCGATGACAGCCGAACGGCACCGAGCGCGCGCCGCACATGACAAATGTCACCGTGATACGGCCCTGCAGCCTTCAGGCCTCCCTGAAAACCGTGAAAATTGTGCAAAAAGTGCATTTAATTCATATTGTGTTAGACTGTACAGTGCCTCCGTTGTATAAAGTGGATTTTGTGTGTTAAAACTGAGTGCAACATCGTCTACAGAGTGAGTATTGTGACAGTTCATTGTTGAGGGTAGATCTATGCATATTTAAGTGGGAAAAATCTTAAATTTGCCTGTTAAAACATTGTTTACATCTTAAATGAAGCTGTGTGGCCTTCCATTTGGGCTTTGTGTTTTTGAAATTGCAGCCATGTTCAAGCAGTATCCATAAAATAGGTAGGTACCTTCAGTAAACCTTGACGGATAGTGCAAGTTGCATGTGCATAATGATAAATCGATCGAGACTTATTAATAATACAGCACGGTTTCCAAGAAAAGATATTATTACAATTGCAGGGTCGTAGCTAATGCGCATGCCCAGTGTTGATCTGCTTTGCGTCATAAAGTGTTTTTGTTCACAATTATCTATTTTAAAATAAGGTTCCAATTTTAAAATGTATTCAATAAGGTACCAATTAAATCCCTGGTTTTTGACAGTTTCTACGATAAAGTAGGAATATGTAGAATACATTCAAAAGATCGTATATAAAGTCAAAATACCTAGTAAAAAATTAGTTACCAGTAAGATGTTCAAAATACGCAAAAGGAGCAGATTCATTAATCATTTTCTAATCTGTAGTCTGCTTGAGCTATCTAAAATAAACAATACGCTAATCAAATAGAGATGTCTTCTTATAAACATTTTAATACTTCATGTTGTAGTTAACACCTAATTAATTCATCGTTCGAAGGTAAGTGGACATTTTGATACCTCCTCTGACCTTGACCGATTTACATAAAAGCCTGCGGGAGGCGCTGCAGTAGCCCCATCCGTGACCAGTGTACTTAGAACCTTTCATTTGTACCCCACACACCTTTTATCGCACTATTTGAGAAGGTAAATAGGGGCATGGAGGTCATCCGACACTGGCCATCGGAAGCTGTCAGTGTGACAGTTGAAAGCTCTCAGCGGGTGTGTAAAGGATAAATTCGAAAATAGAATAGACACAATTTGTACATTCATAAATACTTAATTTAAGTTTTTTTATTAATTTTAGAAATGGAACGAGGAGGTCGCATTTGATGCACTGTTATTAGCAAAACCTGGTGTACGTTTTGAGAAATATTTATTTTATACGTCGTAAAATAAACGAGAATTAAAACTTTCCGTGAAAACGATTATCTGAGCTTACAAATGTAAAATATTGATTATTTACCTATTTCTTTTTAGATAACTTTGAATTATCGATACTTAATTTTTTGATGTGTCTAATCCCACGCTTGCCAAAGCTCGGCAATGTTCGTAATTCAAACGAATCATACCGATGTCACTTTTATCGCGTTCGAAAACCAAACGTATGGTTTTCGTGAAATGCTTGACCCCATAATCAGAGATCACGGCGACAAATCGAGATAGTATCGTACAAACAAGCGGACAAACAACTTTCAAATGCTTGATACATAACACGGAGCATTGGTGACCCCTGGGTGTCAGTTCGATGCCCAGGCCAGTGCGTCTTCAAAAGCAATTTGTATAAATGAACTATGCTTATAAATTATTTTCTACGCGTTTTTTATTTATTTTTATGTTCACTTTCTTTTATTAAAGTCAGCAATAAGTGGGTGGTATCGTGAAAGTTCTTTTTTTCTAATAAATTTATTAGTAACTGTTTCGTAGCACGACAAATATTTGATTGGTTTCGATAGTTTAATGTTATAGGCTCTTTATTAAACATAAAAATGATGAGGAATTTTAATTATTATAATATATGTGGATTATCTTATGAATTAAAATTTCATTACATTAATGGGGATTTATCATTATGTACAATATTAAAATTAGATTATTATAAAAAATGGGTTAATATTGCAAAGTATCTGAATTTGCAAACGTCAGTTTTCTCACTCCTGTGAAATATAAATACAAATATCCTGGGACATTTCGTGTTTAAACTGTGCTTTAGCAAGAAAGATGTACTGCATGCAATATAGCATGTGTTGTATTTATGTGCAGCGCGGGCGGCAGGGCCGTCTCGGGCATGCGCCGTCGGCGCTGAGGGATGAGCGCGGCGCGCGCGCCCGAGCCCCGCGATCAACCGCGCCACACGCACCGCACACACCCGCATCAGGTAACCATACTACACAACAGATTACACTATTATCCCACGCCCCGTTATATGCCTAAGTACGGCCCTGATCGATGTCACATTAGACATTTGGTATAAACAAATTCAATATATTTTGACAGGACCTATGTTCGCCAAATGAC
The DNA here is from genome assembly GCA_947623365.1 of Achlya flavicornis. Taxonomy (NCBI): domain Eukaryota; kingdom Metazoa; phylum Arthropoda; class Insecta; order Lepidoptera; family Drepanidae; genus Achlya; species Achlya flavicornis. Next base: position 1,208,114 of record OX392468.1, on the reverse strand, counting down.
TAAGCACTAGAATTGGGTCCAGATTTCTGATGATTTCATATTGTACCTACTGTTAATGACATTGTGAAAATGCGTTAAATTGTCAGTTCTTTAGGTAAACATAACATAACAATTCGAAAGCAAGCAACGACCTTACTAATAAACTGCTATTTAACTAGTAATTGTTTAAATGGTCATGTAAATAACGTCACGTTATTTGACAATGATATTAAGGTGATCGATAAATATGTGATAAGTAAACACTGTTTTAGTTAAAGTATTTTCAAGTAACGGTGAATATTTAAGTTTGTAACTTAAATAAACATAAGATTGAACGCATATTCCATAGTCATTGGTCATCATAAAAATATTTCCATAGCCCATCCAAGTTCAAATATAGTCATATTACAATTAAAAAGAATCAGCACGAGTGACCTCAACAAATAACATAGAAAGGACACGGTTTCAATCGTAGTTCCGTTTTAATTACCAAATAAATCGAAACACAATTAAAGAACGCTAGTATAACAACACATTCATAGAAATAATTTAAAAACTATTATGTGATCATTTCGCGACACCCACTCTTAAGGGGATGACTTCCAATTCTATATTTTATCAGTCTGTAAAAAGAACATTAAGTCGTGACTCAATCATGCATTCTAATTATGCTAATCACACACAATCTTTACCGTCTATCGCAATTTAAAAACAACATTTATTATTATATATCTATTAACTTTGTCCTCCTCAACAAGATGTTTCTTCGTAGAATTACCAAAATATGTTTTTAGGAAAAGATATCAAAAAAGGTTTGATAAATAATCGGAATTTCCAGCACGAAAGAAATTGCGCATGGTATTAAAAATTTCGCCTTAATACACATCACCTTTCCGGCATTAGCAGCAATTAACCCAATCCTCGTAATGCACGACTTTTTTCGTTCAAGTAATTATTACAAATATAGTCATTATTAGTCACTAATAGTCGCCATAGGTGGCCATAGCCAAGGCTGATGACACTTGGCCCAGGTCACGATACACTATAAATATGGTTAGAAATAGGCATTTATTTTATAGAAAGTCCGGATGTTGCGAACCCTTAAAAATAAGAGCTCGTAGCACTCGTAGTTCCGAACCCGCTCTCAATGACATAGTCTTGTTTGATGAGTGAATAATATAAATTAATTAATACATGTGAATAGTGAATAATGTATTAACATTTGGGTTTTCTTTGAAAAATATGGTGCTGGTGCTTGTCTTAATTCATATGCCCTTATTTCCACGGCCTAGCAATCCGAAACAAAAACACGATAATTAAAAAAATACATGAATGATTGGTACTGTTTAATAAAATTATAATTATAGGTTATTACAACTTTCAATATTCTAACATGTGCGCAATCAATATAATAATACTAACAAAAAACGTTTTATTCAATGTAATAAATCCTCTATATGTAATGATTATTTGTAATAATTGATACTGGCTCCCCGGCCGCGGCGCGGGCGATGCGCGGCGCGGCTGCGCGGGCGCAGTAGGCGTGGCGAATCATGCGCGAGTCTTTCCGTGAATCCTACAAGGCCGTCTGACCTACTGATATCATTTCTTTTTGCTTCAATGTTTCTGTTCTTTATTTATAATATTGTGAAGTCTCATTAAGGACATATTTGTGAGCTTTTTGTTTGGTTTAGAAGGCGCTGTTGTATTAATGTGGTTATGAAACTGAAAGACGCGGTTCTGAGGTTTTTTTTTTGTAATCTTATTCTTTTTTTACGCCGATTTTGAATGAATCTCATGTCTCTTTCCCGCCTCGCCAGTTTGTTGCAAACTTCAAGATGTTTGTCTTCCCCTGGATCATTGAACAGCTATGGATGAATATTCATCATCTGAAATAGAAGCCTCTTATCTCCGTAACTTCAGTAGCTTCGACCTTCGTAAGGTCCTAGAACCTAAAAAAATGAAAGGCTTTGACTAGAATCTATATATATATCTATCTTATAAAAAACCTGTTTTGTATGATTGATACTAATGGATAGGCCAGTATTTACCCACAATGGGGCCGAAGATGGTAAGCATAAAGCTTAGAAGGGTGTTTTCTTTAGATGTATAGGTTCTTTGAGTAAAATAAGCAAAGTGCCAAATTCTGAGTTTTCTACAAATTCAACGTTTTGAGAGTTAGGTAACTTCTGTCTGCTGATTCAAAATTGTTTAAAATAGCCAGATGGAACAGTCCACGCATCTCCAAAGTAAACACAATTAATAACTATACCTACCTCCAAATCCCAGATAACCACCCCATTGAATATCTTATCTCCAATCTTTTTTGGATGCTGGTTGCGTAAGAATAGCGAACATAACTGTGCATCGGCACACGGGAACCGAACCCGCATACCGCGCCATCGCTGGCGAATTATTCAGTAGCTTCTCGGAAACATTGGCGGCTTTGTAATAAATTTGGCGTGACTTGGCTGCCTTCATTATGCGGTACAGCCTACATTCCATAGAGTTACAGTTTGTCCAATAAAAACTTTGAGATCCACTATTGTTTTGGTTTGTGCAGTGTTATGGGGTGTTAGAGGAGGCTGGTGAAATTTAAAGGCTTTGGTTCAATGCTATACTGAATTATTGTATTTGGACTCTGTTTTTATTACATAATTAAACCATACAGGTGGAGACCTCTGTCTAATACTATTTCTATGGAATCTTTCATAGGTGAAGAGAAAATGAATTGAAGTTTTATGGATACTTAAAGATTAAACAAGCTCACGGCCCGTCTGATGGTAAGCAGTTCCCGCAGCCTTATGAACGCTTGTAACACGAGACATTACTCACGCTTGACCGACCCTTCGCTCCCCCCAATTAGCTCGTACGACCTTACTCACGCGCGAGAACACAACATAAAGTTATTTGGCTGCGGTATCTATGAAGAAAATCTAGCAGATTCTAAAGGTTTTCCAATACTGAGATTACATTACCAGCAAGATAAGTTACCTACTATTTTATAAAAAAAATATAATTAAAATATTCCTACGTTTCGTCCGTCGTCGCGTCGCGCGTCGTGTAATTTACTTGGTATCTAAACGTGTTTGTTATAGCTAGCCAACAAGGAGCAATTGTAGAATAACATTCATTCTTCACTTAGTTAATTGTAAGTAAATACATTTCGAATAATAATATTTCATTTCACTGTAATATTGCTTGATAAAATTTTACCAAATTACTCGAAAATAATTAACCGGTAAACTCCTGCTAAATTAGAAGATAGCGATGAGAACAATCAAGCAATTAGTAAAATTAAATTAAAAGTAACATTGCCAGCTCTAGGTTCTTAATCTTCTTAAGTCTGACCAGAGACAATTCCACGCGGAAACAAAGAGCACCTCATATTGGCGAGTGGCGACACAAAATAAAAAGCTCACCATAATGCTGAGTATTTTCTAAGTCAATTAAATTCGCCCGAATATGGCGGCCATGACTAAACCATAGGTTTTTTGGCGTCGATTTAAATGCTTTACTGTTATTAGTTATGCTATGTAGCGGGATATTTCGTTAACTATTCCTTGTTTGTTTTAAAAATAAATAGTTATTTTAGTTTAATAGTGTTCAGTGAAGGTTTCCTTGCTTATGGACTTTTTTGTTTCTCCGAAAAAAATATGTTCATAACTTGAATGCCGATTGATCTTTGTCGAAAAATAATAATTAGTTTTAAGAACCTAATGTCGGAATAAGTGGGAGTAACCCTTGCATGCTTATGTTCTCTCGTAATGATTGTGAAACCCTTAATAATATGCTTTTACCACTAGTGTAGGTACTGTCCACTTTTTTGTCAGCTATCTGGCAAAAAGGGAGGTCTATCTTACCAAACATATCTACTACTAGCTAGTGTAGCTACACCACTAATAAATGCGTTAGAATTGAAGTTTCGTTCACATACTCACACTCACAATGCATGTTTCCAATTCTCGCTGTCATTGGCACTCCGATCAAATCAAAATTGTCTCTACATTTTATATGTCAGCGCTTAGCGGACCTGCAAGTTAAGTCTCGTTTGAGGTCTTATTTTGAATTAGTTTGGGACAGTCAACTTAGACACGCATTGGATTCTTCACGAAGGGTGTGAAGAGATTTCAAGGCCTTTACTACTGATACTTTTTTAGGGCATGTATATGTAAAGGCCCAAAATACATTTTTATGTTCCCTAACCTAATCTCAAAGTATCACAGGAAGGTACTTAGAACATCGGTGAAAAAGGAATATAAAATGTAAACACCATTTATGTGGTGCGATCATAAAGGTGCCCACACACCGGCTAATGAGCCGCCGCAGATTTATGGCCAATAAATAATGTTACTTACGGGTAATGACCATATGGGCATGTACCTACACTACACGAGGCGTGGACTGTACTCACTGCTTAACGTTAGAACTTGGATTATTTTGTTGGTCAATATTTTTATGACGCATGAAAAAATGTTTAAGAAAATTGTGCACGGTCAAGTACTTTTGTGAAAATCACGTAAAGATGAGACAGAGAACCTACTTTTTTAACATAAGAATGGAAGGGAAATGTTACCAAATAAGAATTTGATAAAGCTACGTCTTGTGTCCACCACGAGTAAAAATATTATTCAATGCTAATTTTGTACCTCTATGTCTATAATACAGATTTTTTGTTTTCAATCGAAGTTAACTTGGCTTTGAACTTGACTTTGGCTAGGTATATAGGTGGCTATAGCATGGTGTGTGGTACCTCACTTCGAAACTTCCACTATTCGATAATTACTTACGTGTAATAAATATAAAAATATTATTTAAGTTACACAGACATTTCCAAATGTCGCAAAAATTTGATTATTTTAAAGAAAATTTTATTTATAGATCAAAGGTTCTAAGTTTCTGTAGTGTAACTCATACGTGCTAAGACGGCTAATTATCGTAATACAGGCCTAGTTAAACGCGCGAACTAATAAATCCGACCACTATAACTACACAACCGCTTTACATACCCACTTATGGCAGAACACGACTCGTAAAACCTGCACGCAATTATATACAGTTTCATGTTTATTATACGGTTTGTATTCATTTGTTGGGATACAAATTATAAATAACTTATACTGTATTTCTAATTATGTTAGGTCGGTATGTCCTGATTATCCCATAGTTCTGTTTAAAAAAATGGTATATCCTTTGATTAAGTATACATCCAGATTGAGCGTCGAAGCTGTGCACGCGTCGAAAAAAATAGCCCCAACTGTTAAGGGCTAAATCAAATAAAAATAAATAAAATTGCAAAATAATGTTTAATCCATTGAATTATTACGCTTAGAAGCGAAGTATCGAACAAAAATCCTCGCGACACGTAAGCCACTTGACAACCAATGTATGCGTGAGTACCATATAATTACACTCGATGACACGCACACAAGCGTACGAGTAATGTTGCAAGCTAAACGAAATTTTCGGTAAAATTAACCTTTCGATTTCGCCTACTAGTGAAATTGGAAGTAAGTATTCACAAAAATAATTAAATAGTTTAAAAAGTTCTGCGGCTTGGATAATTTATTATAGACACAGGCCTGTTATTTATTTATTACTAGTTGTTTCATAGTACTTATTTCGGGTATTTTAACATAATAAACCAAGATAATGTGCAGTGCTATGAACGATCGTACAATTTGTAGCTTTCCTTGGTAATGATAGGTTTCAGATATGATAGGTTGTATAGAAAAAGAAGATTAAGTAGTATCTAGTTATTTAATTTTCATTAACAAAATTGAAATATTAAATGCCTGTTAGTTGAATTTGTTTCCGGAACAACTGCCGCTTTGACAATATTTTCCTAGCTATATTCTCTTTTTTCTACCAGTCTGATTCGACATTATTTCACTAATATGAAGCTACATTATCCCAAGTATTATAGAATACTTATCCCAAGAACGCAGGTGAAACCGCGGGGGACAGCTAGTCGGTTATAATAGCTATAAGTAAAAGAAACAACTTATCGGACTCAATTACTTTATTAATAACAAAATCAGTATCAATTACGTAAAACAACGCAAATTCGCACAAAAAATAGCTGGCAACACTTTGCTCGAAATCTGAGTGAAGTATTTTTATTTTTGAATTTTGTTATTTTAGATGAATTACACAATAAAATTAGTGGCTTGCCTGTGGAATGTTACATCAGAATGCTTATCTTTCTTCCCTCATGAATTATGACACAATTTTACAACACAAACCGTCATATTTATTATTTTTCTCAGAGCTGCACTCACTAAAACGTCACTCAGTACACTGACAGCGCGGCGGTCATTTGGAGCCATTATGGCTCCAATTGAATGGATTGTGTTTCGCGCGTGTACTTTGCTTCTATGTGTAATAATTCAATGGTTTAAAATCATTAAACTCCCGATTTTAATTGGAATATGTCAACAACTGCTATCATTATATGACAAATAGAATGACGCAGAAGGAGCGTAAAACGTAGCTGTTATGCGCAGCAGTTGGCCTGTTTTATATATTCGTGTAGTATGGCGACGTTCTTTATAGGTATATTTATTTCTATGGGTATATCTACATTATGCAATTATTTAGTCATCGTAATGAACACCAATAATGAATTACATTCAAAGACGCGGTACGACGAAAACCATTGGTGGTCCGCGGATATTCTATTTCTGACGATACACCATTGCCAGTGAAACGATTAGAAATGAATGAATAAAATCCCTTTGGCGTATCAATATGGTCATCTTAAACGTAAATAGTATTTCAAATATAAATGATAATGGATCAAATCACTTTAGATAACACTCCGGATGGACGTTAAAGTTATCGTCCGTAAAGTCGTCAATCGTAAAGTTTGAGATTAAGAATTATCCGGTTTTGTTAAATAAGCTATTTCAATGGCTTATGCACAAGAATGCAACCTTGAGGGCTTAGTTCAAAGGTCATGATTTTCTCCAATTTAAAACCTAAGTATGCACAGACTTTTCCACGAGGTGAATTTAAAATGAAATATGAAATATGCATGTTTTTTGCAAATTAAATTAAATTAGATTGTCATTGGGGACGGTCGAGCTCATCTATTCAAAATTACTATGGCGGCACCAGAGCACGTATCCTGACGTCACAAGTTTACCACTCCACAAAAACTGATATTTCCCATATAAACAAATCAAACAGAATGTAATGGATGCACTTTCACTGTAATCATTTAGATTGTGACATATTATATGACTAGCTGTCCCCCGCGGTTTCACCCGCGTTCCCGGGATAAAAAATAGCCTTAAATATGTCCTTCTCCATACCATAGGCTATCGGCATGCCAAATTTCATGATGATCCGTTAAGTAGTTGAGGCGTAAATCGGCGTGATGGTGTAACAAACAAACTCACTTTCGCATTTATAATATTAGTTAGGATTAGGATAGTTGGGATTAAGTTTTTTTTTATACGACTAAGTCGGTAAACAAGCATACGGCCCGCCTGATGGTAAGCGGTTACCGTAGCCATATGGACGCTTGCAACACACGAAGCATCGCTCACGCGTTACCGACCTTTCCCCCCTCCCCAATGAGCTCTGGCGACCTTACTCACGCGCAGGAATACAACTTTACACAACATATTAGTTATTTGGCTAAGGTATTCTGTAAGGTGGAGGTACTTCCCCAGTCGAGCTGCTATTTGAGCGAATAAACGCTATGCTCTACCCTTCTTGTCATAAACCAATTCTATGAAATGATGTACTAAAGTTACTTCTAATGTTTCCAACAATTCTATAGAATCAGTCGCATGCGGCTTACCAACGTAGTTTTCTTATGAAAGCTCCGAGTTTTATTGAATTTGTTCTATAATTTTCTATTTTTTACATTTTATAGACTAGCTATCAGCATTAGAGAGCAAGTTATTTTGTAGACTTCCAAGCTAAGAATTTAAGGGCGATGATAGCTCAGAGGTAGTGAGGTCGGATGCCGAGACAATGGTCCCGCGTTCGAATCCTACAATGAACTTGAGCTTCCGGTGAAGGAAAACATGCTGAGGATACCATAGCACGGTGTTGTAGTACCCATCTGGCTGGCGACCACCTTCAAGTTGAAAATCTGTCTTGCCTCCTCACCAATGAGTTCTGGTGACCTTACTCACGCGCAGGAACACAATATAAAGTTATTTGGTGGCGGTATTCTGTAAGGTGGAGTACTTCCCCGGTCGAGCTGCTCTTGGATCGAATAAACGCTACGCTCTACCCTATCTATCATAGCATATTTTAAGCCATAGATAGATAAGCCAAAAAAAACATTTAATTCGGTCGGTAAATAGTAATGACATTCTACAAATGTCTCGCTACAACTTCTTAGAAAGATCAATACTCCAGATTATTCTACGCCACTAAAACCAATTAAAAGCATTAAAAGTATGTAAATTACCATTATACTTGAATGTTAGGTCGATGAACCGACGGACAATAATTTTATTGCCTTCGATATACCCAAATTACTTGGAGGTATAAAAGTGTGAATAACTATACAATGACTCATACATGCGACTTGGTTCAAAGATTTCCTCAACGCTAATAGATTGGTGTTTATTGGCGTTTTTGGAAGCGATGACGCTCTTTGTCTGATGTAATTTTATAGTAATCTTCACTTGTTTTCAAATCTTCTCTTGTCTTATAAAATCATACTATGTAGTATCATTGGCGTCACCAGACGAAGAGAGGCATCCCCCCTAGAGATAAAAAATGCAAAGCAACCAAAGTCCTGAGTCCACTCACTTGACTTGATCTTTGTACCGTTGTTCAATTCATCCTTTTCACAACATGCCTACCCCCCCCCACCCCTGGGGTATCGGCCGGCGACGCTCTGTTGTATTTTCGCCCCATTTTAATCTTCAAGAACCTATGTGACCTAAGTTGGAGCACGCTAGCCCAGGAGAAACCTATTTTCTCTGGCCTCAAAAGTCCTCAGAAACACAGACGCTGGAAGCAAGTTCCACTCACTGCTTGCTGTCCGCATTATAAATGAGAACGCTGTATGTTCGGTATGTCAACAACGTACTGGTGATCCCAGAGATAAATCGGCGAGGGATTTGAGTGTCGTTTCTTTAAGTAGAATTATTTGGTTATAGGTTTGATTTTACTCCCACCCTGCGAGTATTTCGGAATTAATTGTTAGCCGATTGAAAGGCCTGCTCCATTATCTAAGCACAGGGCTTCGAACCTCTGGTATCAACGGGGATTAAGATGATTTCTTTTGGAGTATGATCCTTATTCCTTCACTAAAGAGACTTGCTAATCCCTTAGCTCATAATATGCCTGTTTTAATATCAAAATATAATCCATCTGATCTTGGCCCATAGAAGTTTATTAATTCATCCTTAATAATCTGCTAAAGCACGCAAATTTTAGAGAAAATCTTTTAAAAATAAATTAGTGAGTTAATGAGTTTGTGAAGGTCATTTTGAATACTGGGGTGGTGGGTTTATTATTTATATTATATTATGGATGCATATCTGATTATTTGAAACACTTTGATGCAGCCCTCGCGCATATGCGAGACCAGTAATTACGACACGACGCATTTAACTCAGTACTTTGATGTTAATTAAACATCGGTTTTGAGCGAAAGCTTTATATTAATGAGCTTTTATTTATAAACTCACCAACTATATGAATTTTAGTTTTATTGGCGAGTAAATGGTTCGGGGTAAGAGTATGGTCGGCGATACTTTAATTTGTTAGAAATTGAAGTATGTTATATAAACGATCCGTCCCGGCTTATGCTGTTTTTAACCGACGAAAAAACGGAGGAGGTTTACAAGTCGACACGCGTATAATTTTTTTTATGTGCCCATAACTTTTTACAGAGCAGTCCGATTTTAATAATTCTTTTTTTATTGGATAGGGTATACTTCGAAGTTGGTCCCATATATATTTGCAAATAACACCTACCGTAAGTAGTAATAGGGGTGATTTATTGTTCACTCACCGATTTTAATGCTGAGTTGTGTATCACATAAACAGTAATCAAAAATTAAGCATGTAGTAATTAGTAGATTAAAAAAATTATAAATTAAAAACTTTTTAACAAAATATTAAAGCTTTTTTAATAAACCTCAATAACTAATTGCTTAAACTAATGTTTCTAATTCTAAGTATATCTAAGTAATTTTGAGTCGGCGCCAAACAATAGTATTTTCCACCAAAGAATTGACTACACCATTTCGCTTTATATTGATCTGCGTGTGTGCGTGTATTGCGATGCGTAGAATCCCGAGGGAGCGACCGGTACGCAACGGGATCGTGCGTGCGCGCAGCGTGCTGTTTTTGTACTTTTTCTTTTCATTTCCATTTGAGGGCGCGTATTTTTATTTGAAAGTAATGTAGTAATTTCCTCATGTTGAGTTGTTATTCTTAGCTGTGTGTATTTTTTTGACACTATATTTTTATGGTTGATAAATGATATTACAATTCGATAGTTATGCCATTTAAGATAAATATCCTGATAAACATAATTGAATATCTATGTAAATGAATCATTAATTTAAATAGCAATAACTTCTCAAACGCAATACGCATTTTAAATGATTTCCTTTGCCATATTACGATTAATATTGTATTGCAAAATAACATAAATTTAGCTTAGATTATTTTTAGGGTTCCTAACCAAGAAGGTAAAAAGGAAACCTTATGGTGCCACTCCGTTCGTCTGTGTCTGTCCGTCTGTCACAGGCTCACAGCGCTATATTTCAGCAACTACTAATGATATCGACTTGAGGAATAGTTTTATATATTGCTGATCCAATATTTTCTACTTTGAAATAACAAAATCATTTTTAGGTTCTGTGCAAAGGGGGCTGAAATTGGGGAGCGAATTTTCAAAGTAGGGCTACAAGTTCAAATGGTTATCATATGAAAGGGCTTCATTTGTACATTCCAAAGGTTATTTTTTTATTTTATTTGTATTGCGTAGTTTCTGACTTATGTGATAAATAAAAAAAAATACCATTATCCCCCCTTATTGCCGAAGGTATAAAACTAGGCACAGATTTTCGAAATCATCAAAATTCCTTCACAAACAAACTCAGCTATGCAGTTTGGTTTTTAACAACATCATCATCATATCAGCCCATGGATGTCCACTGCTGAAAATAGGCCTCCACCATTTATTTCCACTTCGAACGGTTCTGGGCCGCTTGCCAGCGGCGCCCAGCGACTGACCAGATCGTCGGTCCACCTGGTGGGAGGTTGTCCCGCTCGGCGCGCACCAGTACGTGGTCGCCACCCTTTCTTCCCCAACGGTTATCGGTTTTACAACAGTGATGACCCAAACGAGTAAATATACATCAAAGGAAGATTGGAACCCTCTGTTAGACTCAGACTCGCCCTAGGCCGCCTTTTATATAATAAGGCTTGTATTTGAGCACAATCTAAATACGGTATAAGTGATGATTTAGCCAAAGGGGTTCTTAGAAGGTACTCGCCCTCATGCTTCGGAAAGCACTAAAAGCCGCAGCTCCCGGTTTGGAGGCCTCCTAGGCGGCTTGAAAACTCACATAGTAGGTTGACCAATAGCTTTACCTCCACCGATCCGCAGTGTGCACACGTGGTAGAGTATCTGCCCATTCCCTTTCACCCTCATTTGTGAGTCCCTGCCCGTGCTCAGCAGTGGGACATTATAGGCTGGTGATGAGGTATTCTTATTAGGTAGGTAGGTTTATGTGCAAAGTCGATACATTCACATTGTAATTCACCTGACATAATGTCGACTACATAAAGCAGGTGCGGCTGAACAGCGGGGGTCATAATAAAAATACTAGAAAACGAACAATATAGAAAGATCGATCCAAAAAAAGTTTCGCGAGTAAATATGAATAATTCAATAGAACTATTGAAATCATTCGCCGGTTTGTGTCGGGTCTGATTTTAGGACATTGGTGTAATGTTTGGACAAACTTTGTTTTATGTTGGAGCTTTGAGGAAAAGTAAATAAAAATATTAAGGCAGCTGTGAACTTTCAAGATTAAGAACAATCGGTATTTATTTCAGCTTGATGATTTGTAAATGCCGTAAAAGTTAGGTATTGTTATTTATAAGTTAAGTTTAAGATGTAGATGAATTAAGAAGTACCAATACCAGTATTACAAATGACATACAATTATCTTTGTGTGGTGTCGATGTGGTTGATGGTGGTAAGGACAAGGAATTTGAGATTTTGAAGACGGCAATGGCTCTCGACTCACTTTATAGAACATTGTTTTTATGACTAAATAATTTAAAACTGTCATAATTAATTCTCGCGTTTCTTATTTGTGGAATAATAAATTTATTTCGCACTCGAATTCGCTTATTTTTAATGATTATAAAATATCGATTAAAACTATATATCTTCTGATAGTAATACCATTCTTAACAAAAGACAAATTAATTCAATTTATTTGTACCGTTACATAATAAAATATAAACTTCAGGTTTGCCAAACTATATGCCTAATCGCAACAAACATTGGTTCAAAATGGGCGAATTAAATAAATTACACAAAGAAAGTCGCACACCGATACAAACAGGAAATTTACAGTATAATATAATATTAAAATGTAAATAGTTCTGTCCGTATGTTTGTACAGTGTTTTTTATTCAAATGATGTAAAGTCGGTGCGCGCTTATTGGCCAAACCGTTACTCGATTCGGAATTTATGTATTTGGAAATGAAGACTCTTTGGTAGTGTTTGTTATTGATGTGACATACTTGAAGATTTAGAGGTCCCTAGTACAGTTGTTAAAACGGTTACCATCATGTGCTACGATAAAGAATGATACCGTGGGAGTAGACAAGTCTATTCGGGAAAATATTTCGAAATATGTAGCCTACATATCCGTATTTATTGTGTCATCCATAACACAGTGTCATGTTACTTCTGTGTCCATAGTCCATACTGTAGTAATCGCCTTGTTTGTTTTTCACTTGTTTAATTTTCTTTGAGCACTATGAGAAATATAGTTTCTATATCATGTGTACTAAGTTGGACCCGCTCTGTTTTAATCATCATCGTCATCAGCCTATAATGTCCCACTGCTGAGCTCAGGCCTCCTTTCACAAATCAGGGTGAAAGGGAATAGGCAGATACTCCACCACACGTGCCCACAGCGGCGAGGTGGAGGTAGGCTAGTGGTCAACCTACTGTTGGAGTTTTCAAGCCACCTAGAAGGCCTCCAACTAGCTTAACGACTATCACAATTGATAACCGGGACCAACGGCTTTACGTGCCTTCCGAAGCACGGAAACGCTCGATTTGAAATACCACTAGGCGGTCACCCATCCAGGTACCGACCACGACGGTAGTAGCTTAACTTGCTGAACGATTAAGAACGGCTTATCATGCTACACCACATGCTCTTGCGTTTTAATACCACTATTTTATTAATCCACTTCCTTGCCCCCTAAAAAGCAAGCTCAAGCAGTATTGCTAATGGTAATTGTATTTAGTGACTCATCATCAGCATCCACCTGTACAGTTATCATCTGTGGTCAGCGCAATATGTACGCTTCTTCCGTTCGACTCTTCTATCCGTCATACCAGCATCCACTCCTTTCTCACGCATATCATCTTTCACCCAATCTCTTTTTCGGTCTTCCTCTTCGCTTATATCCATTCACTTTAGTCACTTAGCTTTGTATAATAAGAAATGTTGCTTAATCTTCCTTTTTAGCCTACATTGCCCGTCATTGTATGTCTGCTTGACTAACTTCCCGAGTAAGAGGCGTCATACTTTTAATATGGCTCAGAATTGTGACAATACATCCTACATCGGGGCTCATTGCACTTTGAGAACTTCGATGTAACTAAAATGTCTCATTGGAATGCTAGGTACAGTATGAGGCACGACTGGTGAGCACAGATAGGCAGTAGTGGGGGGGCTCGCGCATGTACACTTTTTGTTAAATCACAGTAGCCAAATGACACGCAAGAATCCAATAGACGACGAGCATTGACTGACGACGTGTGCAGCTCGGCGGTCCCCCTTCTTCATTCCGCCAAACAGACCGAAAAATTAACTACTGCGTATGTGTGCTCACCACTCGTGCCCCTTACTATATAATATAAGTGTCATTATTAAAATTTGTTGTGTCAAATAAATGCAAATGAATGTGAATGAATGCGTATGTTAGATTGATATTACGTAAACGGTAGCGTTACGTTTACGCGTTTTAAAATCGTGGCGCGCATGCAATTAATTATAGTATTTTATTGTTGTTACATATATGTATGTATACGTGACTTATTTCTGGGGAATCGTATTAACTTTTTGATTCTAAAATGCTGTTATAAATATTTACAAAATGTAATCGACGCGAGTAGGTGGTTATTGTTACTGCCGTGGTATAAGTTTTTATTATATGCACTAAAATTTGATATTTACTCATCATTCTTCATACTTAACTATCGGCATACTGCTGTTTAAAAATAGCCTCTAAATTAAAGCCGTAGCACTCGTAGCAGTAATACTTTGATAAGTATACAGTTACATACTAAATTGTCATTAATTTGAACTTCCTCTCTTGATAAAATCATACCTATACATAAAAAAAAACAGATTAACTGTTTAAAAATCAGATAACCAGATAATTAAATTAAGTATCCTATCTAACTATTGGTTGAGGCAAAAACCTTGTCTGACATCACTCAAGTTTCCCTTCAAAGAGCTGAATCTCTAAACGGGTGAACTTAGTGGTAAACTAATGCGATACCATCTGCTCCCGACGCGTGCAGCCGCGTGGAAGGCTGCGCAGGAAGTGGGTCACCGTGCCCTTGACTCTGGCCCGCGCATGCGCCGCACGAACAAAAAGAGTGCGGACCGGCTGCGCCCGCGCCGCCCTGCGTGGCCTTGGCCATGGGCGGCTAACTATTGCGATTTTTGCACTGGGTTGCCAACTCATTTACTTTTGTTTTGTTTGTTGATAATATTTGGACCGTGTTATAATTAGGTTTCTGTTATGCTACAGTTAATATGCCCATAAAGCATAACTTTTATATAAGGTCCTAATAAATTAGTGAACTTCCTCTTGAGGGATGAATGTATAGGTCATTAGTAATCAAAAAATAATATTAGAAAAACAATCCGAGGAAAAATAAAAAAAAAAAACCTTCGCGCGGCTTCTTTGATTTGCATAGAGACAGTATAGGATTTTTTATTTTTTTTCCCTCGGATTATTTTTCTAATATTATTTTTTGATTACTAATGACCTATACATTCATCCCTCAAGAGGAAGTTCACTAATTTATTAGGACCTTATATTATACTAGGTTACATCAGCGATATCAGTCCCTATTTTACATCCTTATGGCTTGATTTTCAGGAAATCTTTGCTTAATACACCCCTAGGAATATTTCCTCTCAACTCTGTACAAAAAACAACAGTTGTCGTAACTTGAGGGTCTTTCACATAGCAGTTTTCTGGCAGATATACTTACATAAAAAGAGGTGGCAACACCGCAAAGGGTCACCTTACATCGTCTCAGGCGCACGCGATAATTGTTATTATTAGCGATCAAAGCGGCCGGCAGGTGCGCGGCGCATGGGCGAATTGATTTATGCGCAACTCTTGCTTTCGCGCATCCTTGTCTGCTATACTGCATACTCTTCAGCAGGTGTCGCTATACCATTTTGATATGTTACACTTTGGAATAATTTCGATCCATATGTACTTTAAGTCCTCTGCTTTGTACGAGAGGTGACAGTCTCGATTGAACTTTAATCATGTAAAAAATCCTCATACTCCTTCTCCTTCGGTCGGATCATCACTTACGTTGGTGAAGGCATAGTAAAAAGGTCTAAAATAACTGGTCAAAGAAGCTTTTACGATTCAGCAGTACTATGTATACATTATAAATAAACTAGTTTTCCCCCGCGGTTTCACCCGTGTTCCCGGGATAGAAAGTAGCATATGTCTTTCTCCATACCATAGGATTTCTGCATACCAAATTTCATGATGATCCGTTGAGTAGTTGAGGCGTGAAGGCGTAACAAACAAACTCACTTTCGCATTTATATTTAGCATCACCAATTCACCATACGCCTCTCCGCCATATATTTTTAATTACCTCGATATCATAATAGATTTCACTACACAAGTGCACACTATGTGGGTATCGCTTGATATTTGTTTCTCTTTATTTTACACTCTGTAAAGAGTTTTTATGAGTCCTTACGTTTTTTATTGCTCAGTACTTTGGCCGGAGATACGAAAATAAGTAAACTGGACGTGTATACATTTTAACAACGATGTTAATTCATTGTTTATTGTATTTATCATTTATTGGGGGAATTAAAGAGGGTAGTGATTACGTTACATTGTATTTTATAGTGCTGCTTTGTAGATAATGGACCCGCCCGTGACTTATTTCAGATACATACCTACTTACATTTACGCTCAACTTACATTACCGCGGCTGGAATGGAAGCGAATGTTTGCAACGAAATTATACATAGCATAATGAACTTTATGTCAATTGAATAACATACAAACTAAATACGAGCCAAAAAGCGAGGTATTCTCGAGAATGCGCGAGGACTCTCCGGAAGACCTGCGACCTCTTTTTTGGCTCGTATTTAGTTTGTATGTTATACAATTGACATAAAGTTCATTATGAACTTCCCTTTATGAACTTCCCTTCCACTCCATTCCGCGATAGTGTAAATTGAGCCTTAGATTATAATAAACCTAGGTCCTAGTGAAAGGAACCGGTAAAGTATAGAATGTAATATTTTTTCTGGATAGGAAGGTATTTAGGAAGGCACTCGCAATAGGACTAAAAGATCGGCAATATAACTATCACTGGATTTATTATTAGATAAGGTGTTTTTTTTAAACACGCAACTCACTTTTTGTATAACCTCATCAGCCATGGTATACCTACTCCCTTGGGAATACCACATTAATTTATTCGTAAAAATATACATTTAAATAATATTTAATATTAGTTAATCCACATACCTTTTTCGACGTCACACAATATTAATTGAACATGTAATTTTTTTTCTTTATCTATTTAATTTGTTACTTAATAATATATAATTCTGCAATGTTGTGTGTATGTTGGAATAAATGTTTTTTTTCTTCTTTCATTTATAGTAAACTTAGTTGCCTTAAAATGATAACTCAGAGAATGCAACTTTATAGAGTAATTTTATGTTAGCTTCTTAGCGTAAAATTAAATAAGGTATCCCAGAAAGCATTATCGTAAACAATTAACTTCTCGTTTAATACATTAAATCGTATTTCCACACAAAAAAAGGCAAACGCACTTTAATAAGTTAATCTTAAAGCTCTTAATGAAATGTCACGCTGAGACCATGATTGAGCTTTGTACCATACCTTGTTTTTACTTCACTTGATGTGAACTCTAACTTATATGCTATAAAGTTTATTATAGATCGTGTTAGGTGGCATTTAATTTGGTATGAGTTTGAAGGGAATAAACAAACCGAGTGGAAAGATGGCGCGATAAGGATGTACCTGAGAGTATAAGTTAGGGTTGTCAGATTTTATTAGCAAGAAATCTCACAAGATTGATTGTTTACCTGCAATAATTATTGCATAGATTTTCAAATAGTATCTTACACCACACAATGATAAATAAGGTTTTTTTATTAGTAAATTAAGTCTGGTTTAACCGCATTCCTGATGTAATATTTAGTTGTTAAAGTTCATCCAAATCGGTTCAATTATTACGAACGTGGTTAATTAACAAATATATATATACACACTTTTTGCTATTTATAATATGAGTACGTAGGATCTAGAAATGTTGCACACGGATTCATTAAATAACGTAGCTAGACTATACAGTTCTTGCTCATAAGATTTAAGTGGCAGCCCTGTAAACGCATGCGCAAAAAGCGATACGCATGCATCAAAAATGATATAAAAATTCCGAACACGCGCGCCACTATCCTACTCCAGTCAGGCAGGGAGACTTTATAATAATTAATAATCAAAAAATTAAATTGAATTACTATTTGTATGAAATAAATATATCACTGATTAAAAATGTTGTAAGATTGTCCAAAGAATCATAAAAATGTTACTTGCCGATTTATTTTAGTTGAAGACTGATTTTAGAACCAGTGGTAACTCCGGTAGCTCCAACCCTCATGTGATCTCCAGGAAGTAAAATCATGTTGATTTTCTGAATTGGACATCACTTCATCACACACGGGTATCTAACTACACTACGCCCAAAATAAGCAAAACTTGTACTTATAATACATAAAGTATTCTTAGTCGACTTGAATTAACCAAAACTGAATTTTAAAGGGAATCAAAAATATATTTTTTTAAATATGGGTTTTAAGCTTGCTAAAAGTAATTGTTTTTTTATAATAATGTGAGTTTGTTACGAATTCACACCTGAACTACTCAGCGGATCATCATGAAATTTTGCAAACAGATAGCCTATAGTATGGAGATGGACATATGCTACTTTTTATCCCAGCAATGCGACAGCAAGGGGACAGCTCGTAACTAATAAATATAGTTGTCAGTGCCAGCTCACGCAACCGATTTTAAAAAGCCTAAAATTGCAAAAATGATAGGTCAATTTATCGATATATAAGACTTCATATACTACTTACTCCCAGACCCCGAGCAATCAGACAGTACTGGCACACAAATACTGATCCTGGGTGGGAATCAAGCCCACGATCAGTGGCAGTTAGTGTATCTAGCTACTACGCCAACCATCCTATATTGACTAAAAATACATTAACATAAAATAAGCCCGATAAAAGCACTGTCTAATCCTACGCAAACAAATCCCGTATCCCTATTTCTTTAAAGATTAGCTACTTACAAATATTGCACCTACGCTGCAAGCGACCCACGATTCTCACGTATTTCTATACACCATCGTAAATTATAAAATATGCTATATTTCTTATGGTACGGTAACAAAAGTTTACAGAAAATTTGACAGTGCGTTGCGAAGTGGAATCCACCTGACTCTAACACACGTCCTGCACACACACTCTGTGTCCCTGTCTAACACACACGTACTTTGTATCTCTGTCTAACACACACATACGGCACGGCCACACCGCGAGGATCATGCACAAAAAATAATATCATATCTCGTTACCGAATCTACCTTTTGTTGCATTTAAGTTGGTGGAGCTTTAAAGGTTTTGGATGTGGCATTCTTTTTAAAGTAACTTGATTTTAGAATGATCAGCATACTTTGTTAAAATTTTACATAAATCTGCTGCCTTTTTGATAATCCTATGTGCATAAGCTAAAAAGCGATGTCAGTGCAGTGGTAGTAACGTTCAATGCTATGGATTTATGTATTTATTTACATATATTTATGGAGAGAAAACATTAAGAGGAAATATAGTTAGATGGTAAGGCACTGTGCAGTTCACGCCTGGCTGGCTATCATTCTCGTGTAGAAAATCTGTCGCCAGGTAACTTAAGGTGTGCTTACAACCTTTGGCCACTTCAGAGAAGAAGCCAAAGGTTCAGAAGCCGTATCCAAATATCTCACATCATTCCAACATCCTTGACTATTCTTTACCTTTACGCATTTTCGTTTTTATGCAACCCTGGTATCCACTTTAAATTGGTCGTCACAACCGGGCAACCTATGGCTTTTTTTTCCCAACTTTTATTCCATTTATCTTTAAAGTCATGATTCGATGCATTGTCCCGGGCGTAAATAGACGCGGAAAAAACCGGGAATGATACCCGGTGAAAAAAATCATGGAAGACACTGGCGGTGTAAAAAAAGTGTAGTTTTTAAAAAGGTTTTATTGTAGGTACGTGGATTTTGGTTGCGGTTGGACATCGAGGGTATTATTTTTAGATGGACTTGATGTTTAAATGCAATTTTTTATTGCCAAGTCATAGGCCCTCTAAGTTTTTTCACTCTTCCTAATTAGTTTCAGGTAGTAAGTAATAAACGAAGTAAAAAACTGTATCAGTATTATGTATGTGTCAATAAAAAAAAACTAAAAAAACTATCTACATTAAAGCCTTATCACTTAACTCACTCCCGTTTTGCCCCCATTCAGCCGCTTTGCACCACTTTTACAGGTCATCGAGCTACCTAACTAGGACTTACCGTACTACCCGTCGCTCGTTGTCGGTATAATCGATGTTTCCTGCTCATTGCTTCTGAATGAACTGGTCATTCAAAGTAAATATCTTCTTTCTTGGTTCCTCCATTCAGGGCTTTATCTAACACGTTTTGGGGCTCTGAATTTGTCGATACGTTATTTTTAAGTAACTTACCATAGAAGGTAAATTTGTAGTCTGTGCAATTTCATCAACTGGCTGCCACCGCGATTCCGTCAAGAATTAAAACAAGCCTATGTCTCCGGCCCGCAAAATATCTCTGTGCAAAAAATCGTAACGTAGCTCCGTTGCTCCGTGAAAGGAGGACAAACCAACATATTCATATTTTTATTATTAGTGGGCATCGAACAAATAACCCGAAGAAGCGCAATGACATTCAATTTGGTTCGACAATGCGCTCTAATTGGCTAAGTCAAGGACACATGCGCTCTGATTGGCCGAGTCAAGTCAAGAACACACGATGCAGTGATTAGTCCTTACTGTGACAAATCACTGACTAATTTCGAAGTTTGATTGTTCAGTATTACTACTCTTTTTTTTTTTTTTCCTCGATTCTAGTGGGGATGTAAGGGCTATCTTCCACCGAAATATTCCCGTAGAATCTTTCTCCATGGATAAAAACTATCCTATATGTTATTTCGATCTTACTTGATCTGTCTATATGCCTAGATTAAAATCCGTACACAATTATTCAAAACGCATAGGCACTTTAATCAGTTGACTCGCAGTTACTTCAATAGATTCTATTTATATTCTTAATAATTATATTTTTTTCATATATGTAGTTATATCATTCGCGAGCCAACGGGTTTAATTAAATATTTCTGTAATCCATTGATATAAAATTTAAATACTTTTGTGTAATCCCTCAACTAAATAAGTAGTTAAAAACTATAAACATTTTGTAGTTAACTTATGTTATTGTGGTAACAGTTAGAATACGTACATAAATGTCGCATGGAATTAACTGTAGCCTCTTTAATAGTCACCTTAGTACGGATATACGCTTAACGGGCCTTTATGTACAGTCGACAAAGTTTGTGGTGAACCATTATTATAATAATTGTCATTGAAAAACTTTAAAAACAAGCTTTTATTGCATTGTCATCGAAACTAAAAGTGTATGCAAAAATTCAGCTCATGCAGTCAGTTTGGGCACAGAGGATTGTACCCAAACTGACTGCATGAGCTGAAATTTTTTATATTAATCATTAATTAATCACAAAATAATGGTTATAGTAATCTGTGGTTTGGGATAACCGTTGCAAGACTCGACTCATACTGACAAGGCAAGTTAAACGCTGTGAAAATGAAGGAACGAATCGTGTTAAAAAAATATAATAGTACACACGGCAACAGATCAAGCTATACATTTCCAGTATAAGCTGATCTCGCATTGTATAGGATTTCCTTACAGTGGGAGGTCAGCTTATACTAGAAATGTATAGCTTGATCTGTAGCCGTGTGTACCAGTCCTATATCAAGAAATTCTCAATTTTATCTTATCCACAAGTATTTCACGAGCTACATTTGACTTGGTTAAACGTACGTCTAAGCAATGAAAAGAAAATTATAATGATTGTATAATAATATTGTTTATGTATTCTGGTATGTGTCACATGTTTTTGTTATGAATCAAAGAATTGCTGGATTAAATGTGATAAGTTTTTGTTAAAAATAAAAAAATTAATACAAGCTTTTTTTGTTGACTACTTTTTTTTTGTCTGTACTTGCTTTGTCTTCCAATATGTATACCAAATATCAAGTCAATCGGACCACTGGAAGTGGGTGAAATTCGACTTGCAAGATTGGACCCGAACATAATACATTGAAAGTTTATAAAAAGCTTGAAAAAGTCATTTTATGCATTTGAGAGTTTAGGAAAAGGATAATAAAATTGCTATAATTAATGTAAAAGAAGATTTACACGACATGATCAGTGACTGAGAGATAAATGAGCTTTATATATCGCGAGTGTGTTTATATGATTTCCAAAACACAGACATAAAAGCACTATATAAATCATTGCAAGAATGATTAATTCTTCGATACATATTAATTTATATCGATTTATAAACTAAAGCTGAACATGTATTTGCTAAATTATTTGGCAAGTATTTTGTAAAATAATATTTTTACTACTCGTTCCCAAAATTCAATTTATGTGAAAATATGAAATAGGTACAAGAATCGTACCTTAAAAGCTTTGATTAAGGATACATCCAGATTGGGCGTCGAAGCTGTGCACGCGTCGAAAAAAATAGCCCCTAACTGTTAGGGGCTAAATCAAATAAAAATAAATAAAATTGCAAAATAATGTTTAATAGGTATTTAAATTTCTCCCGATTTTAATTGGAATATTTCAACAGCTGCTGTCATTATGAACGTCACTCTGAAGCAGAATGACGCAGAGGGAGCGTAAAACGTAGCTGTTACGCGCAGCAGCCTATAAAAGTTGGCGTGTTTTATATATTCGTGTAGTATGGCGAACGTTCTTTTTAGGTATATTTATTTCTATGCTTAAAATATTTATTCAATACAATTTTGGAATTAATTTAAAGCATATCAACAAATCACATTGACTGGCTTTAAATAGACAACTGTAAATCTCACCATCAGTCTACAGCGGATTTAACCAGATGTCGCCATAAAAAGGTATATCACCACAGCAACGATTGCACCTAAAACGAATAATCACGAGTCCGACGACCCCAAATTATCACTAATTTCGTAGTTTTCATCTAAAGTAACATTATTCCAGTTCGGAG
Organism: Achlya flavicornis; assembly: GCA_947623365.1. Taxonomy (NCBI): domain Eukaryota; kingdom Metazoa; phylum Arthropoda; class Insecta; order Lepidoptera; family Drepanidae; genus Achlya; species Achlya flavicornis. Next base: position 1,185,230 of record OX392468.1, on the reverse strand, counting down.
TTTTTTTTTTATAATGTATGCGAACATTAACACAAATACTCGAGCACAAGTAGAGATGATACTTGGTTATGTCGTTGCCATAAATTACGGATATTCAAATGATTTTGATACGAATTTGGTACCGCAATTAACACGCCAACTGGTTTCGTGATAGTGATGCGCTGTGGTCGATGGTGTTGTGTCATATTGTCGATGGTTCGATAAAATTATTATGTCACTTTATATTCACGATAGTACGAAGAATATTATTTTAATAGTGTTGACTGTTATACCTTGTAAATATGGCTTGATCTCTGCGACAGTTGCTTGAGTCATATGAAAATTTATCTAATGGCTTTAGCATTAGGTTTATCTGTATCATCATAAAATCAACCACAGGTTAAACAGATGAACTTTATTGTAAAGCTATAAGGTTAATTTTTATATGACTCAAGCAACTGTCGCAGAGATCAAACTATCTTTTACAAGGTATTAGTTAATTGATGGTATTTTTTGACATGTATGACTGACATGTAATAGAACGTCTTCATACCCAGTCAGCCTATTTATTCTACTAATCTTACAATTACATAAAACATAATTTATTTCGGCAACTTATCATCTACTCCAACAATATCCTCCATTGGGGTCTACCTCCATTTAAGTATAATAAATACCTGCTAGGAGGCTCCGCTCTTCCATATCAAGTACAATATATGTAGTATAAGTTGATTTTTTACATTGTAGTTAGATTTACAGAAAAGATTAATGAAAAAATTGAAATACCAAGGTAACGACATTTCGAACATTGGAATAAAACATAGATTATTTTGTAACGTTCGATACCCCGAAAACGCAGGAGCCGTTCGGTGGAAATATTTTTTAAATAAAATTATTACCATATTTTTACTAATCTGCGAAATCTAAATAAAATTATATCATCAGATTTTTTGGTGGTATGGTATATTAGTGATCCAATTTGCCTACTTATTAGAAATGATTAACGTAAAGATACTTGTTAATTTTAGTCATAATAATCGTAAAAAGTTACTAATAAAGAACTAATAATTCTATTAAAAAGCAAATCGAAATAATATATCGATAAACGGTACATCACTAGCGCCTTACGAAAATGGTTTTATTCGCTCTCTAGCCAATAAGTATGTAATGAATCTCATGAGTATCTACACAGATAATAACCAATCCGACTAAGTGTGGGCACGGTCCGTAGTTATTTAAAAATAAATTTATGTATTTAATACCGGTTTTTCATCTTGTCGCCATAATATCGTTTTGTATTATTTCTACTTACCTAATGTAGCTGGTATTCGGTAATTGTCCCTCTTTATTTTTGGTCGATTACATCACTATTATGAAAACAAAAACTAAACAAAAATAAAAACATTCAATTATTAATTTCCAGAGTTCGATTTCAATATACCGTAGGAACGTCTGAACTTCATTAAAAAAATCAACATTAATTGAAAATAAATCTCAATTCCCATTTCCGGTAATCGATTTCCTATTTTTCCGTATATTTACGATGTCATAGAGATCACATAAAAAAGATTAATCATATAATGTTATGTCAAAATTAAGACTAATCCGTAGCATTCGTTACGCCCACGCAGCTCCGCTTATTATTGTACGAGACCGGAATGTTACGTTAGGAAACTCAATGGTTCACATTTATTTATCGAATTTGGTACGATTCATTGATGATCCTTTCACACCGGTATATTAACACCATTAAAAGGGTTCCGTGAGCCTTTTCTATTTGAGCATCTTTGCAGTATTTATTCAGAAGTTGGTTTAATACATTTAAAATGGTGTTCATTATGAATAATAATTGAATTAACAAGTTCTTGGACAAAACCGGTGTATGTTCATTTTGTTAAGGTAATATAGATAACTCTTTTTATTTTATTTATTATAAGTTATTATAAATTGAATTATAAATTATACAGTTTCGCCAAACTGCACAACACAGTTTGTTGGCGATAAGTTTATTGAAACTGGATTTTTAAATAGTTTTTCCTGGAAACAATTTCTTCTTTACAAAGTTACCAAAACAAAGATATCCTAACCCAGTATGGTTGCCATTCCTTCGCCAAGAACTTTATTTAGCTCACTGTAGGATTCTGGGTTCTTGAATTCGTCATTGATTGTTTTTCACGAACATAATAAAATAGTTTCAGTATAAAATCATATCATCAATCATGCATACTGAAATTATTCTATTTTATTACTATATATCTGTAATACTCTACCCGCATTCACGTGTACGACTAAAGGACGTTTTCAGGATAAAAAAAAACATGTTTCCGCATTACAGATAACAAATTCGCTGTCCGAAAAGTTTTTTTTTAATTATATCTACAAAACTAGACGGTCGCGTAGTCCGATATAGATAAATCGTTTATAATCTACATTATTAGATGTTCTACAAATGAATTCTATATGGATTTGAATAGATATTTTTCTATTATAAATGCTAAAACTGGATCATGTTAATGACCTTTATCATGAGTCGATATAGTCATTTTCCACTCATCTGCCGTCATTCAAGTCTAAACACTATTATGAATTGGAGTCAATGTATTGCGAACAGTTCCATGGTTTTGGATGGTCCCCATACATACATAATATACTTCTTATAAATACATAGTTACCCATACTTAAAACAAACTGGCATACAATTAATTAAAAAGAAATACAATATCTTTATAGGCTGTTATTTCAAATATAATTCTCTTTTTTATCGTTTTTAAATATGTTACTTAGTTTATGAATTTCTAAACAAAAATAGGATGAGCGGAACAGCGGAACCAAAGAAATTGGACTACTGCTTTAGTCCAATTTCTTTGAGCGGAACCAGCTGAACTGAGTGACAATATTGACATAAGTATTCATGACTTTTGGCTCAATTCCGCTTTTCCTAATGTCTAAAATATCTCTAAAGCTCATTACATACCCTATTTCTCATTAATATTTTAGTTTTAAATTCAAATGCATCAGTTAATATAAGGCTGCACAACGTTACGACCTTTGCCAAAAATTGGTCTGACAGCTACACAGTTGACACAAGTTCAGCTGAAAGAATTACCCACTGACCGGCAGTTGTGTGATGAGCTTTAATAACAGTGTATATTAATAGTTAATAGATGCTTTTTAGACGCTACACGGTCACACATTTCGATGCTTCTTACTTCACTCAGCACTAGACGAAACATCTTGTCTATACTTCATCTGTACTGTCTGCATGCACCTTACTGGTCTCCATCCTAGACTAGCTTGTGACTATCTAGTAGTCCTAGTACTAGATTAGTAGTATTTTTAACTAGAACACCGACAGTTGCTGGACGAATAGATTCTTGAGAAGCTGCAGATATTTGTGATCCCAAACCGAATCCATATCCATACGTTTTATGTCAATGTATCCAGTTGTTCCAATTTACAACCTTATTGTCCTTGAAATTAAAACTATATTCATCAGATGATTCAGAATATGTTGTTTTGATATCTCAATTCTAGAGTATTGTAGATTTGACAAGTTTTTGCATAAAACAGTACATATTGTCTTTAATTGACCATGGTTTAGCACATTAAGGCCATAGGACTTACCTTACTTACCATCAGGTCAGTTAGTTTGTCCTGAACTCCAAGTAGATTTTTTAGGCGCCGAACGCACAGCCTGCAGTCTTGAGTTCTGGGGTCAGAGTTCTGTATTCCGCGTTCACTTTAATCTATGCGGCGCTTTTAAACAATACACACAGCGACCCTGGCGATCAAGGAGAACGCATGTAGAAGTCTGACCGCAGAACTCTAGACCGCTGGCTGTGGGATCGGCGCTTTTATTCTGTCAATTTTAATAAGAATCACGTCTTGATATAGAAGTATCATAAAACACTCTTAAATTATGTAGGTCGTTTTTTTTTGTTCCAATATATCCTACCAAATCCTCCACCGCATTATGATCCTCGAATGCCACCACGTATCGTCGGTATCATCACCGAGGTCAGACGTCAGTGAAGCATCGAAGTGTGTGATCGGCTGTGGTGGTGACCAGGCGTGGTGCGCAGGGTGGCGAGCGGCGCGCGGGGCGGGGCAAGCGACCCTCGGGCAGCTCCGCGTCGGGCTCGCTCGGCCGCGGCGCGCTCTCGGACCCTGACCTGCAGAGCAGGCTGCAGACCAACATCACGGCATTCTGGGTGCGTAACATTACTTGAGTTGGATGGTTGTCGAATTTAAGAGATCAGCAGGGCTATTTTAAAGCGCTCGGATTCAAAAACTAGTGAGGCGATTTTCCGCAATTGCTATTTTAATTTCCGAATTCGAATATTTTTGATGTTTCTTTACGGAAACATTTCAACGAAAAGATGACGGAAGAAGAAAGTTTCCGATACCGAATCCGACGTTTTAAAATAGCCCTGCAGTTTTTAATATCAGATAGATATCGGTTAGATATCATACAGCTCTGATTAGATGGGAATTAATTGAAGTCGACCAGCGTGGGTTTTTATAAGTATGTGGAGCGAAAAAGGAAGGCATAAATCATGGTTATTTTATCATCACCAACTTAAATTCTTGTTTTTTTAAGAACGTAAAACTATTATGAAATAGCAAGAAAAACATATATTGTTCGACAATCATCCGTTTATGTGTATTCACTGTATTCAACATCACATCTATTTGTTACTTATCCAGACAGCTCTTATTCTTTGGAATGGACGAATATTTGCTTTATTAGTGGCATAGCACAGTAGAAACTAGATTATGCGTTATTTTTACGGATTGGACTCTATCGCGTCAAACTTATGGACGATAATAGAATGTTCGCAAACATCTCAAGAAGATAATAATTGACTTATCTCAACTATTCTTCTATACGTAGGTATAAGTAACTAATTTGCATATTATTTATACTAATGTCCTTAAACTTTGGACGTGGATGATGCACGTTCTTACCAAATACTAACAATTTTTATTACGTGCAGTTACAACACTAAGTTACGTCAAAATGAACTCTATATCGATGGTCATAGGAGTTATCGTTTCATTACGTTTGGGCTGTCCGTTCGATTATTTATTGCACATTGCGTAGATTCTCGTTTCCCAGACGTTATTCTAATATAATTCGTATATCGAAATGCCGAATGATTTTAATAGAAATCACCGACATTGTTTATGTTGGAGTACCGTCTTCGTTGCGGTGCTCAAACTTTTTTATAATATTGTTACTTATTATTGACTTTTGTATATGTCTTTACATAGAAACTTTGCCTCCTATAGTATAGAGCCCCTTGTAAATGTTTTTGAACCATTTGCATCCAGTGGCATCCCCCTATCATGTCAGTCTACCTGAAGGTCCCGCTCTGATGGTACAGGTGGCCAGTTTTTTCTTCGCCACTGGTTATTTTTTTTTTGACCTATCTGATAAATTTAATAATAAACTTTCAATACATAGTATACCGTACAAAATGCATTGCATAACTGAAAATACTGAAATTCAGCCACCGTATACTACACCGAACGAATTGTTTGACTATTTAAATTCAACAAGCACGGTATTAAAATAGTGCTACGACGCGCTACGATACCGCTACGAAACCACCGACTCATAGCGGTCGCTACGGACATCGCAAACAGTTTGAGAATCCTTCTCGATACTCGGAGACTCGTGTTTTATGGCGCATTATGCTATAATAATATTTTTTACTTAGCACATTTGTTTATACCTGCACGTATGCGTGTGTGTATGAGCGCGCGCGCTTGTGTGCGTGTGTGGAGATGCGCGGGCGCGGCCCGTTCACTTCAAAAGTATAAAAATGTCGTTTACTTCATACCAAACGCTGAATCTAATAGCCAACCGAATTTTATGTTCTTTCGCGGTACGAGATTGTGTTACACGGTGGGCTTTAAGTCGTCTTTTTTTTGTTCAAATCTCTTTGTCGACGGAATTGACTTTTGTGTTTCCAATATGGCGGCCCGGTTTATGGTGACGCCCAATTAGCGATGGGCTCCGCAATCGGTATACCGTACGTCTTTTGTTACAAATGATTTATGCCTATGAGCGGTTTTTCGGTCGTTCTCGCAATAGCAATTTCGTTTGAGGGTTAATTATATGTCGAATATTAAATTTCGTTATTATATTGCGGACTTAGATGTTGCTCCAGATTTGGTTGCTTTTGTTTTGCATCTTTATACTGACGTGAATATGGTATTCGCATGTCTTACTATAGGATTTTTGGGCTTTGAATTCGTATCACTTTGAGCACCAAAAGTTTTGTATCGAGTCAGAGAAAAATGGATTCCGTTCGTAATCTGTAAAATTTGTTGCTAAATGTTTAAACAACTTATAAACATGACCTCGCTATCCACGGTCGTGTAAACCAACCAATGTTAACTCATTCAACTTTATATGGAAAACTTTTGTAATTACAAAGTAACAGGAACCTAGTGCATAATGTACCGACAGATAAAATTTAAAGATATCGTCTTGAAATAAATTAGTATAAGTTTTAATTGGTGGACCACACGCGAGGGTACAGACAGCGGCTCATCGGTACCTCGTAATGTAGCTCATTCATTAAGTGACTGTCTAATGTGGCCAAGCGCTCTATTTCATTATGGAACTTTTTGGAGCTCTAAATCATGATGAGCTCGTCTGTTTGTCATATGTTGCTGGGCATTTTTGTTCTTGAAATGAATGGGCTAGTTTCCTGAAAAAATTTATTTAGTCCGTCATATACAGTCGAGGACATAAATATGTATACACTTAGTAAAATTCAACAACGGTTTCCTCTTAAACTACTGATTGAAATTATGAGATATGATAAAGGCAGAATCTTCTAACATATACTATTATGATTTATGTAATAGTTTAACACTTAAATGTTAAACATGCGAGAAAATTGCTTTTGAATTTCAAAAAGTGTATACATATTTATGTCCTCGACTGTACATTATCAAAAAATATTAGACACGTATTTTTTCTTTTGTGAATTAAACAAAAGAATACGAGGATATGGATTGTTGAAGTTCCGCGTGACGTCACGGTGTGGTACACTTTTTAGTAACAAGTGACGTCACGAGCCCCCACTCACGAACTTAGTCGCGCTTTATCTTCGTCAATTGTTAATGATTTGGCTGACTAATTAGAATTATCATTTTTTTACCCAGGAAACATCCCAATTGTAGTATGTGTTTTGTGTTACTTATGGATATACTATGCATTCGATTGCGATGAAAATGTTGTGAGTTATTGTATGCAGGCTAGGGAAGGTATCTTATGGGAGAGAGGTAGAACCTAGCATTTATTCGCTCAAAGTGCAGCTCGTCTGGGGAAGTACCTCCACCTTACAGAATACCGCAACCAAATAACTTTATGTTATGTAAAGTTATGTTCCTGCGCGTGAATAAGGTCGCCAGAGACGGGAAAAGGTTGGCACGCGTGAGCGATGCTTCGTGTGTTACAAGCGGCCATATGGCTACGGTAACCGCTTGCCGTATGCCTATGTGTGTACATACTTAGTCGTATAAAAAATACATTTATTGGTATCGACATCTCTAACCCCTGTCAATATTGATTCTTTCGAACATTTGTTTTGAATGATTGATTTTGATACCTGTACGTGGATTACGTTACTTTATTGCAATGAAATTCAGATTGAAATTACCTCTGAATCGGTAGAAATGTTACAAAATCGGAAATGGTTCCATTTCTAATGAACCACACTGTTTGCATTTGCAATTATCAGAACGTAAAAAAGTTATCAGAAAACCGATACATTTAACCGATTTCAATTCGAAAATGATTGAAATTTAGTTACGTAATCACCCCGCTGAGGTTCAATTTTGTGATGCCTAGTTTTTGCCTGAAGAAATAGTATAAAATAGGTAACGATTTATTTACTGGGAACTGAGATAAAACCTTTTCGCGTGGGAAAGCCATCTGAGACACACACTTGACGGGCTTGTGTTTTGGCAACCATCACATTATGGGCATATAGTTTGAATAGGCTTTATTCTATCATGGATGTAACATACAGTCGTAAACTCGGCTAACTGCAAAACTTTTACCAAGTTTAGTAGTTCGATAAACATATTCTCTTCGCATTTAACACACGATTCAACTTTTTATATCTGCGACACTAAAATGTGCCTTCAGTAACACTATCAAAAGTAATTTAGTATTTAGGACATATCAAATATTTCTCCCCTGTATTAATAGCAGATTTATGAACACTTCGGCCGAGTTTTTATTCAACTTTTAACGAGTATTTTTACTATCGGCGTTTTTATATGAACGAGCCTAGTTGCGTTAATTAGTTGGGACGATTAAAACTATGATCTATACATTGATTATGTGGAACTTTGTATATTTATGTGAGGTGAAGTTAGAACCGTTTTGAAGATTAAATAGTTCTGTATATTTTATTACTCAAATCTGTCTCATGTAAGCATAGAGGCATTTGTTATGCAGAAGTAGAAGGAACATAAAAGTCTAGTTTTACTTGTGTGCCTGGGGTTTTTTTTTTGTTTTTTTATTAAATGGGCTTGCGTTTGTCCACTGACCCGCCCATAAGGGGCGATGACGAAGCCTAAGATGAAACACGCTTACCCAGAAGAAACCTATTCACTCTGGCCTTGAAAGTTCCTAGATTAAATACCAAATACCTTCACGAGTTCAAATTCTCTTTTAACTCTCTCTCCAACTCTCTTTGTTACAATTGACTCTACCATTTTATCCTACAAAAAAACACGGAAAGGCAACTTACAGACTACGGACCCGGAAGGAGGGTTAATTATGGATCTTTATTTCGTTCATCAAGACCAATGAAATTTTGGAAAACGATTTCAATTTACTCTTGAGCAGCTGATCATTTGATAGCCAGGGCATACCGCGTATGACTATCTTAATGTACTTCATTAAACTGGGCTTAATTGAAATCCCATTATCTGTAGTTTAACATAGCTTAGACCACAAGCGAGTCACCAGACAAGTCAATGGATGACTTTCTCGACTCATTTGATATCCACGTGTTCCATGAATATAATAATAGGCGATGATAGCTCAGTGGTAGTGACGTCGGATACCGAGACGAAGGTCCCGGGTTCGAATCCTACAATCCTACAAACTTGAGCTTTCGGTGAAGGAAAACATCGTGAGGAAACCATAGCACGGTGGTAGGGTACTTTGTAGTACCCATCTGGCTGGCTACCACCCTCAAGTTGAAAATCTGTCGCCAAGCACCTATCGGTGTGTTCCGACAGCTGCACTTGGGAGCCAGTTCCTTCTAGGCTTTGTGTGCTTACCACCTTCGGCCACATCATCACTTACCATGGTGAGATTGTGGTCAAACACAGGCCTATACATAATAAAAAAATAAAATAAGGATTGCCATACGCGGTATTCCCACTGTCCACCCAAATCAAATCATCCCGCGTAACCCTAAAACTGTGAACATAAAACTTATCCAGTGGGCAGTCGGCCTCATCTCATGGTAAACAATTTTTATTTGAATGTAACAGACTATCAGGTCCGATTGTCTTGCGGCCGTCCGTACATCGTAAACTGCAGTCGTACGATGTTTATTGTACTATAATAAGTATAATAACAGATATAAAGTACATTTTTATTTGGTTTTGATGCCGATGGCTGTTTATCTTGCAATCTGGATTGAGCTTTATTGGGACGGTGAAGTGGCTCGTGGAAATGTTGGGCAATAGTTATTGGTAGGTGGTTATTGGTGTGTTGTGCTGTTTGTTCTGGGGATACTATTAATGTGTTGGGGGGTATAATTATTTTATGTCAGGTGTTGATAGGTTTTCTTACGTTACCTTGCTTAGTTTGCTGTTTCTTTTCAGTTGAAGGCTGACTTGCGAACTTCTTTCTTAATTTTAGTAGCTTAGAGCTTCAATTGATTAAAAACTTTAAAAATTTCTGCGTCTTGTTGTTGCTTTTAGTATGGTATCATTATAGAGTAGCGACTGTACTAGAGTACGTTATGTGGCCACGGGTACGTGCAACGCTGCTTAGAAACGAACTTCGCTTTCATAGTTTGAACGACTAAATACATGAGCAATGCCAATTTATCGTCTTTTATTCTGACAGTAAATCATTAGTGTACGATAGCATCTATATGCAAACTGCTCACGATTTGCACCGCTTTATTTATATTCTTCCTCTATGGGTATCAGGAACTTTTAAATTTTGCATGTGGAGTATTGATTAACCCCTTGTCTATCTACTACCACGTTGAAAATCTCTGACCAAACACATATCGGTGTGTTCTGGTGATACCACAATTCCAGTTGGCTTCTAAGCTTTGTAGATAACAGAGTCGATCCAGGCTTTGAGAGTCATTTTCAATCACGGTTCAAATTAAATAAGTATTTTTGAGTTTGAGTCTGGTAAATCCAATTGAGGTCTGAAATAAGGTTTGGAAATCTCTATATAGGGTGACTGGTAATTAGTAAACGATACTTAGACACATGATTGTACTCATGATAACAAACAACACACAAAGAAACAAATAGGGATAAATTACATAATTAAATAAAAGCTGATGGTGTATTCTTATTCTTGTTAGGCACTTAGTGTATACATATTTATGTCCTCGACTGTACTTAATATTATGGGCTCATGTGCTAAGTAAATAAAAAAAAACTTTGTAAAGTTGTTTGTTATCATGAGTACAGTACTAATTACCAGTCACCCTATATAAAGACTTCCTAAAATGAGACTGTTCATAGATAAATACAGTAATCTAGTAGTGATCGCAGATACCTACTGATATAGTTTGAGTTAATTGGCCAGTATATTGCCTTATAAGCTAAACCCGACAGTATTTAATAGCCAGGCTTCTGTGTCCCCCGCTGCGCTGCCGAAAGGAGTGGTTAGGTGCATGTTGTGTCATAGTTATAGCTGATGTTTAATGAAAACTTTATATCGAAACATCTTTCACGTCGTTTTTTGGATTGATTTAAATTAATAGGATTTGAAATAACAACTGTCTTATTACAAATTGTGTGTATCTAGTAGCATAGAGTAAATAATATACTACGTACAACTAGTAGTTTCCCTTTTGTTTTGTTTTTATTTTGTTTAAGACAGACTGCGAAGGTCTATTTGAAATAAATGATTTGATTTTGATTCCGATTGATTACATAAGATGGTTTACGCGAATCTAGTAAAACCCAGGTATTAAGATAGTCCCGGCTGTTTTTATTACAAAAAGTGTCTAACATATTGAAAACCTAGGTTTTGCTAGACTTGTTTTAAACCATCTCTCGTAATGAGAGGGCAATCTGTTATTTAGTCAAATTATACAAAAATAGCTAAAAAAACATACTGGGTTATATTGGTTTATCCGGATTTTCTTAGTTGAAACCTGCACTGTAAAGTCTTCTAACACCCAGCTTAATCCAGTTCATCTGACCATAAAGCTATTGTAACATACGTTAAATTATCTATATTGTGTATTTAAAACGAGATTACATTAAGTATAAGCATAAATTTTACTAATGGCAAATTACAAAGAACTAAAAATAATTATTCCACTTTTAAAAATAATAGCTAAATTTTATTCTTAATGCTCATTATTAGTAACAAGTTTTGTCCTCGAATGATAAATTTATGATGTGAGGTGCTTTCGTATAACTAGTTTCAACTACACACCAGTCGGAGGTATCAGCTTTTGGGCACATCTCGTTATTTCTGTTTTATTGTGTGAATACGTAATGCCAGTGTTGCGACACCGCCAATTCATGGAGCTTAGTACGGTAAAATTACCATAGATTAATAACTAAAAGACTGGTGAAGTAGGTACAAATACCAAAGAGATTTTTCTAATTACAGTGGTTGAGCATAATTTTCGTAACCTAACAAAAATCTTAGCATGTAGGTATATTGAATATAACGAATATTCGATCTTGAACTTTGATTAACAAACTTCAATTTATGACGTATGGTATACTGACAATTCTATCTGATAAATCATTTGTATCTATTACTGATGGCACTACCTTCTTGATGTTTATTGAGCAATTTCAACGAGACGACTTAATGAACTTGACATTAGGAAGTTACTAGTATAATGGATTTCAATTTTTATGCTAAAATATAATTGACGTTTTGATTTTTATGATATTATTTATCTGGCATTTTTGTATGAGCTATTATATGTCTAACTATTTAAGAATAAAATGTGCACCTTGATTTGTTATCTTTAGAGTTGGAATTTCAATAAAATTAATTTTATTTTAATAAGAGACGATCTCACTTTAAAGTAGATTAGGTCTGAGATTTAATAGGATTACATTCTCAATAATTTCAATTCAATTCAAATTCAAAATCATTTATTCAAATAGACCTTCGCAGGCACTTATGAAAAGTCTGACTCTAATACTCTAATACCGGTTCGGAAGGTTGCATTTGCTGAGAAGAGCCGGTAATAAACTCAGCAATTACTCTTTTCAAAACAAGCTTAGATTCATTACATAATATTTACATTCTAATCGCACTGACAACAATTGCGTGCCCCGGCGCGGCGGCAAAATTACAAAGTAAACTGAATAAATATTTAATAAGTAAATAAAATCAGGTTTCCGAAAATCTAACCGAAGCTCTTTATCCATAGGCATAATTAACCGCCGATCACCATCACTCGTCTCTGCAATGTCTAATCTTTATCACCATTAGAATTGAAATTGATAAGTAGGTATGTGGCATATGCTTGTTTATGAGGACCCCATATCTTTATTATTCAAATCTCTTCACGAACCGGTCGCACTTTGAGTTAATTGCGTCGGTGGATACATACATCGCTTCACTGACACGCTGTTTTTTCTACTTTAAAGCTAAATATACCTAATGTGTATATATCTATCGTTAATTAGCTGTTAACATAAGTATACATACTTGTTAAACCATGAATATATACAGTATCTATTAAGTTTTAGATGTGTTTATTCTTTTTGATAGGAATCAGTGATAGAATTATTTTTATTGTAGACGACAGAGATGGTAGTGCTAAGCATAAATACCCGAAATATTATAAAATATATTTATTATAATTATTGTCTTTAAAACACATATTTAAATGCTAAAAAAAGTAAAACCTCAGTAGATTTAGTTGTGCTGCGATGCGACCTATTAAAAATAAAACTATTTAAAAAAAGATCATAACCTCTTTGCCGTTCAAATTCGAATGTTCTAAAAATTAAAAAAGTTTTAGTTTATTTATATTTATATTAAACGTCAGCAGATATTGCTAAAACGCTATGATGTGGGAGCGTGCAACAGCGTCTTGGCTTCTCCTCTTTCGGGAGAGGCTGGGGCGTTGTGTGCACTATTCCTTTAATTCCATAATCAAGTGTAATACTTTAGAAATTGATTGATTTATTATGTATACTTTTCTTACGGGGACGACATTGTCAAATTGACAAAGTTCTTTAAAATAAAGATAAAAAAAAAAAAAAAAAAATGTGTATTTTTTTTAAATTTAGTAACGTGATATTGTAGTTTCTGAATTTGCATAATACCCATTGCATCCCCGCCATGGAGTTAAACAAGATATAAAAAAAGTAAATTAAAAAGCTTTTCTGTATCAACGGCTCCACCCTTGATATCCAGCTACTTCCTGTTACTTATCAATGATGCCACAGACAATTCAGCAATCAATTATAAAATTAAATAAATATCTTCTTGCAATAATACTTTTGACATTTCTAAAGACATTCAAGGACGTCCACATTACTCAGACGTTACAATGTATGAATGTTACATTTAAAGTTATTTTGTAACCAAATTCATAAGGTTTTTTTCACACAATTTTAATTATAAGCTGCGTCTAATAAACGTCACTAAGTGATTTTTATTACTCCCCTAATGAGTTCAACGTCTCGGTAAATGTATGATTTTACACTAGTTACGTACCTTGGTGCTTCTTGTGATTTATTTTATTATACTCTTTTCGTTATGAAGATAGCAAAGCTTTTTCTAAAAGACTTGTAGCTTTTTCGAGTTTTCGATCACGACTATTGCTCGTGAACTTAAGAATCTCATTTAGTTTTTCTTGAAACTTCAGTTTTATTAATAATTGTTTTATTGTTGTTGAAGCGCTCGTTGTGTAGCATGATAAGCCGTTCTTAATCGATCGGCAAGTTAAGCTAATACCGTCGTGGTCGGTACCTGGATGGGTGACCGCCTAGTGGTATTTCAAATCGAGCGCTTCCGTGCTTCGGAAGACAAGTAAAGCCGTTGGTCCCGGTTATCACTTAATTGTGATAGTTGTTAAGCTAGTTGGAGGCCTTCTAGGCGGCATGAAAACTCCAACAGTAGGTTGACCACTAGCTTACCTCCACCGATCCGCAGTGGGAACGCGTGGTGGAGTATCTGCCTATTCTCTTTCACCCAGGAGGCCTGTGCTTAGCAGTGGGACATTATAGGCTGATGATGATGATGATGAATGTTTTTCACAACTATAGTTACACGCGGTGGGGACACGTAAAAAGTAATTGATTTCAAAATTTATAAAAGAAACTTAATATTTTTTTTAAGACCTATTCAATATTACCATACTTGGGGTGCTCTGTTAAGGCTCTCAGAATCTGCAATGACGGTTAATGTTTCCTTTGACCTTTAGTCAGTTTAAATCCAGAACTCCCTGAACATTTAACAAACTTGTCTAAGTTTTAAAGTCGAGGAAAGGACTTTCAAGGGAGTGTATTCTTCTAGACACGGGTGAGCCATCTTCGGCTCTGACATCGTTCTTTATGGTCGGGTCAGTGACCAAATGTAATCCCATTAAATATTAAAAAAAAACATGATTTTGGTGGCTATCAAAAACAAAATGTTATATCAACGGCTTTAGTCATTATGCATATATATATTTGAATTATTCATAGGTGTCATTTGAAATGGTTTAACCTCTCAGATGGGCAGAAACTGCGCTTGCGCACCGCACCGTTTCCTACGTTCCGTTACGTATGTAACACTACTAGATATTTATGCGTTTTCGATATTAAGAAACGCAACATATCTTAATTATGAAATATGGGCTTTATTACGTTTTTAAAAAATATATGAACAGAAAGCGCCGAACGCCATAATGTCAGCCGTTTTACAGACGATTTGATGGGTTTCAGTTTTTTTTTTTTTATTTATTTATTTAAGGTTTGCTAGCAACAATACATTAACAAAATAAAATACAACTTATGCTGAACTAAAACTAAATGTACTGCTATTTTAAAGCAAACACAGCATGCTTAAAATTATGAATCATAATAACTATTTGATATTTATTTCCTAAATGTTTCCAATAGATTTGTATTTGAATTTAATTATAATAAAAATAACATTGATATAAGTACATTACAAAATGTTGATGATAGTTTTTCTAAAATGAGTAATAAAAAATAATGAAATGGATCAGTGAATATATAATTGAGCAGGAAATAATTAAATGGGCGGTAAAAAATATTGAACGAGCGGTTACGTGTGGGCAGTAATAAATCGGAATTTGTCGGTAAGAAATCTTATTCTAAGCAATTCTATAAAAAATGAGGTGGTAAAGTAGTTTTCGAGATATAGCGGTGTGACGGACGGACGGACGAAGTCGCACCATAAGGGTTCCTTTTTACCTTTTTGGTACGGAGCCCTAATAACAGTACTTAAATACTAATGAAAAATTAAATTACTTTTGCTTTGACTGAAGGAATTAAATAAAACAAATGTCGCTTCCGCCACCCGCGCTAATAAGCTCCGCCCAACTAACGAACATTTACCTCTCTTTTCAATGAATTTGAGTTCGGTTGTCACAGCTCGCTATGATCTGCCGAACTATTTATCGAACCGCTCATTCCATCATTTTTACCGCTCATTCAGTTATTGGACTGCTCAATTATTTTTAGAATTTACATTGTATGATAAAATAACCGACTAATTGATTTTTTATTACTGTCCATGTTTTACTGTCGCAATAATTAATCAACCGCCATTAAATTAAATAACTGCTCAATATGTTTTTCAACTGATCATAATAACATCTCGAATATTTAAATAACAGCTCAAAAAATTAGTTCCCTTTTTTTTTTACTTTTCATACATTATAATCGAGCAATGTTGACATTTTGTAAGAAAAGTATATTTTTTTTGAGATTTCACTATTGGTCCCACAGTAAAAGTTGTTCAGCATGACTAACCCAACATAGGTTTCGAATATATGCCATCTCGTTACATGTTTTGAGATCTCGGCTCTAACAATTATTATTATTATTAAAAAAAAAAAAAAAAAAAAAAAAAAAAAAAAAAAAAAAAAAAACGATGAAATTTGCTATAGGGGGGATGGATGAAGTTTTAGGGGGCGAATAACTCGATCTAGTTAGGCCTCATCGCAGCAGTCAGCAAAACGTGTTTTGCCGAGTTATCATGATTCACGCAGATGGTGTTCAAAGGTCACGCCAGTGGTCAAAGCGGTAGAATTGCATCTCATAGGTCGTAGGTTCGATCCCCAATTCGATCGATATATGCTGAGTCAGAGCTTTGTTATTGCTCAGCACACTTCATCAAAGTTATATCTCTAAATTTCAAAATCACAAATACATAAACCGTGTTACAGAAGATAAAGATCTCTAAGTATATTTAGAAATAACACATGCCACGTTCACTGACGCAGCTTAACATAAAAATGGCCATATAAAATACATTCATTGTTAATCTTCTCTTTATATATAAAATTCTACTGTACGTGTGTATGTCACTGAATTCCTTGCTATCTAGGTTATATTATCGTCTGCAGTGCCATCTGCCGGGCTGATTTGTGAATCTAAACCATCCAGAGCGCCCCGCAAACGCATACAAAAAAATTCATTCAAAACGGCCCAGCCGTTTAGGAGGAGTTCAGTGACAAACACACGTACAGTTGAATTTTTTTGTATGCGTTTGGGTGACGCCCTGGATGGTTTAGATAGGGTAGGGTAGGGTAGCACCACAGGGTAGGGTAACATCACGCGAACGAAGTCGCGCCGGGCAGCTAGTATCGTATAATATAATACCTACATTCGTAGATACGTTAGAATAGTTACGAAAGATCACAATTGGAGCGCTGGTGGGAGGAACGTTTATAGCCTGAATACTAATGCTTTTTATGAATGTGTATCATTGTTCTGCATAAATAATCTGTTGGTCATTGACAAGCTGTATTTTTATTTTGGGTTCCTTACGCACATGTAGAAACCTTAAAGAACGGACCTTTTGACGCGCCAGCTGGCGTGGTTGGTTAAGACTCTGGCTAAGATTCCACCTATCACGACGCAGGTCGTGGGTATGAACGAACATGTCTGTATGTCCTGAGTCTAGGTGTAATTTTTTTATTTATTTTTTTTCTTTATTTTTTAGGGACTTTTATCCTATATGGATATGGCAGTCCCATCATAACCTAAAATAAACAAAAACAATGTTGACTCAAAAATAAGCTTCAGGTCTAAACAAAACTACATTATACATAGTGTATTTACAAAAAAAAAGTAGTAGGTATATTATGTATTTTATCAGTTATCTGGTTTCCATACTACAAGCTCTGCTTAGTTTGGGATCAGAAGACCGTGTTTGAGGATTGTCCCAGGATATTTATTATTTATTTATTTATTTATAATATGGCCTATGATACGACTATTGGTTTCACCTGTGATTTCCTATTCACCTCTCCTATATAAAAAGAAGTCCTAAAAATTTCACGGTTCTATGACCAGTCCAGGCTCTGCATTGATCTCTTTATCTGCATCAGTGTACCGTTTTGTGTGCAGTAACTGCTATGATTAAATTAAAGAAATCCTAATTTTCTTTAACTTTATCTTTAATCATATTTAATTTTTTTCCTAAATTCAATCTGGGCTGTCAGCTTAATCCTGTTGAAACACTATTACAAAGTTTTATAACATAAGAAAATACAGCGTAAGAAAGTTTTTCGCGGTTGTCTCGACACTGTTTTTTATTCTCATACGCGTTTTAGGACCTGCGCCACAGAATAAGTTTCAATCATTTTCGAATTGAATTTTGTTTTTTTTTTTAATTTTGTTCTGAATCTGATTTCAAAAAACTTACGTAGTACAAGCCACGTTCTGGTTTCCATAGTACAAGCAAGAGCCTCCTGTATCATTAAGGAGGTCCAGAGCGGGAGTGTGGACGGACTAGCGAAATTCAAATGTCTTTAGAATTTTGAAGCCAGTGGTAGATCCGTATTGAATGAATACATACAAATATACGGAACCATTTATTAGATAATCCGGCGCGCTTGACATTTTTTGTCTATGAAATATAGCCACGTATAAACGTCAATGAAATAAATAGTTACATATACAGTAAAAGGGGAATTTTGATGGTGACGTCATGTAGCGACACCAAAATATAATCTAGCTCATTGCCAATATGTTTTGTTGAAGTAGGTTTAATCATAAGTCTAGGTAAGAATGTGTCCTTACCGCAACATAGGGTGGCGTGACATTTTATTGAAATCAACCGATGCGAAATATAGATAATTCTACCCTGGCTGACACACAGCTTAAAACCTATAGATCTATATTTTTAACCGACTTCAAAAAAGGAGGAGGTTCTCAAATCGCTTGTAAGTTTTTTTTTTTTGTTTTTATGTTTGTTACCTCATAACTCCGTCATTTATGAACCGATTTGGAAAATTCTTTTTTTGTCTGGAAGGGTACACTTCCCGTTTGGTCCCATTGTCATCAGATCAGGATTTGATTACTTCTTAGTGTACTTTGAAGTCGGTTTAAGTTTCTTGTGAAACAGTCCAATTATTTATAGGAATTCTATTATTCTAAAAATCCTGGTAATGGGTTGTTCTGGGACACACACAAAAGTTGCATTATATGAATTTCCATCGGCTGAAGGAACCTCGGGTTAAATGGCCAGGTCAACGCAAGTAGGCCTAAAAAGATCACTAGAGCAATCATAAAGAATAATAATGTCATAAAAACAAAAGAAATATATAAGCTGCCGGACTTCAATTGTACAAAACAATTATTGTGTAATTACTTTATTACATTTATTGTCGTAGTGTCATATCTGGTATAAAGCACATTATTGTAATTTTTTGTTTTTTTAAATTGTTGAAATAGCAAAAAAAATATTGTATATTAATTTATTTAAGCACCTAAGGCAAAAACAAATCTCCAAATAAGGAATTAATTGACATAGGATATATCTATTGTGAATAGGGGAAATGTCGCAGAAAAATCTGGCCTATACCGCGTAGCCTCTTTTTTAGTATTTTTTTTGTACATCAGCAAGATTCGTCCATTTCGTCATCACAATAAACCGTTTGTATTTCAATTGTTGCGACACACAACCGTGTGTGTACATTCTGGACGTGTATTCTTATTTATTGCCCCGTATCCACTCGGTATCTTGTCGAATACCGGTTTCAATTACAATTAATATCGTCCCAACATTACCATTTGTCTGTTCTATCGTTGCTTAAGGCTACGTTTTATTTATCGCACCTGTAATGAGGTTTTGTGTACGATCATTTTTTTTATTACCTAAGAATTATAGGTAGTGTCTGTGTAATTCGAACTTATAATTCACCGTAATGGTTAGAAGTGTGCCTAGATTAAAAAAGTGAGGGGATTTATATTTGCAACACTAATCTAATGGTGCGTCCATGCTTGGCGAACCGAGCACGATTCGTGTAGCGTGGACGGGCTTGCGAGCCTCGAACGAGCGCGATTGTCAGTTTTTTCACAAACAAAGGGATTCTCATCGTGCTCGTTGTAGGTTCGTTCGTGGCTCGGCTCGTGCTCGATTCGCGGAGCATGGACGCAGCATGCAACTTATTAGATTTGGGGCAGTGACATGAATTTGAAAAACACAACAAATTAATCTGTAAAATTCTAGTAATAGTGCCTTATCTCTTTTTAAATTGTGGTGGTATTAATTAATTCGCTGACAATTAAATGTAAATATTTTTCAATCTAAATTAAAACAATATATCACTGGACCTTTCACTAAACTTTCTTATTTTATTGTCTTGTACTAGCTTCTTTAACATCGCCATAAACAGACGAATAAAACATTTCAATACCATTTTAATTTGACACTTGAGTCCACTTTTTTCAAAGGAAACTATGTCTTGTTTCGCTCGAAATAAAGTATAATTAATATTTCTTAGAAGAAAATGGATGATCTATAAATTAATCACCGAGTTTGGGTGATTTATTGGTTTTAACACTTCAATAGCGGCCGATGTCCATTTGGTAACATTTTTTTTCAGACGGCCAGTCTGTGACTGATCGATAACAATTTAAATATTCAATCAATTATCCACATCGCGACTCTATTTATAGCACGTTAAGGTTTAATATAAATTCGCCAGTTTTCTAAAGTTGGTATATTTACATCTCGGGCTGTTACCTAACTGTCATTTGATTCATTGGAATATTCATCAGTTTGCTTTATTAGGCAGTAGAGTTGCATGCTATTTCATTTTTCGATTCATGTCAATTAATAGCATATAAATAATCATAATAATGTTATTATGCTTCGCGAAATACGGTCACGTTATTTTCATTATGAACTTTGCCTTGCATAAAAATGTGTCGTACATTTGAAAAAGAAAAATATAAATAAATATCAATTGTAAATTTATTGTGGTTACAAAGAGGTTTGTAATAAAAAGACAGTAAGGATGTGTCACTATTATTATTATTATTACTATTAGTACTATAAGAGGTGGAGATTTCGAGAAGGCATATTTTCGAAACCTATGTTGGGTTTGTCATACTGAACAACTTTTACTATGGGACCAATAGTGAATTCTCTTTTTTTTTTACTTTTCTTACAAAATGTCAACCTTGCTCGATCATAATGTATGAAAAGTAAAAAAAAAAAATTTGATTTCAGTATTGGTCCCATAGTAAAAGTTGTTCAGCATGACTAACCCAACATAGGTTTTGAAAATATGCCATCTCGAAATCACCACCCAGTATAACAGATTATTATAAAAAATAGGCACTATTTTAAATTAAATATTTATAAATAATACCTACGTATTTTTAATTATTTCAAAATAATAAAATTTGGGTATTTTATTAATGTCTTGAATCATCTTGTATCCTGATTCCTGATACTATCCTAACTAATATTATAAATGCGAAAGTGAGTTTGTTTGTTTCGCTTTCACGCGTCAAATGAAATTTGGCATGCAGATAGCCTATGGTATGGAGAAGGACATGGGCTACTTTTAATCCCGGGAACGCGGGTGAAACCGCGGTGGACATTTAGTTATCAATAAACGGAAACACATTCAGTTTTATTATGAACATATGCATTTATCTGTATTAAAATGCGACTCATAATGGTCGTAACTTAATGCAAATCTATTCGAATATGGATCATTTTGATACATTAATGTTAACAATCGAATGATCTTTCACCAAAATAATTACGAAATTAATTTCGCAACTCCAAATTAAATGTATATGAAGTAGATAATATGTAAAGGAAAGCGGGTCATTTTGTAACTCGCCATAATGCTATTAAGAAATATAAGTGGTGTGATTATGTCGAGTTACTCATCTCTATGACACATCGAGAAAGATATTCCATTACCTCCCATTACACCATATTTTTATACCATATAGGTATGTATACTTGTATAGTTTGATCACAAACTCACCATGATAGTTTTATGCAGCCGAAGGCGCATAAGAAGCTTTGAACTGACTCTAATGTAGCTAACTATGTAACTATGTAGCTCTAGTGTAGCCCTACCAACGGTAGGGCTACTTTAAAATAAGAAAATATTAAACTGTATTATAAATAGATTTCATAGTTGCTTTACCGAACGCTTTGCTCTGAAATGTCATTACTTTTCATTGGAAGATGCACATTCCGACTTGTAAATTACCCAACTAATAAAAACTTTGATTACAAGTAATTTCACCTCAAAAGCCTTCGGTAAACAAACGACGACGATTTTGTCATTTCTAAACTGATTGCGTATCTCAGTAGTTAGAGATGAGTATCCAATAGTACCGGTTCAATATTGTACTTTCCAATTTTATATTGGACATTAAATTTATGTACATTTCATTTATATGCTGATTTCTTGGATACGTTGTGTCGGAAACACTTGGCCATTACAGCCATATTACCGGTATAACAACGTGTCTCTACCTCAACAATACGGACTCTTATTTGCGGCGGCCACGCTACGTTCGATTATTATTCCCACACTTTGGGTTTGACGTCAAAACTTTTTCTTGTTCCTTCTTGAACTGTGTACTTTCTATCTTGACCACAATATGGTGGGAAGCAAAACCTATATGTCCTGTATGGTACCTATAGGCATTTTTCCTAATGGATTTTTAATTGAATTTTTAAAATGTCATAAAATAGCGACCCTTCCACTACGACAATTCACATCTTTTCACGCCACACTCGTAATGTTAACGTGATTCAGTGAATATTTGTATATTATACCATAATTATATTCTCATTATTTGTATTGAATGAGCTGCTGAGCTGATCTGCGGTACAGGTTTTCCTAGAACATAAACCAGTCTCTCAAAAACTGTTTTTTTTTTTTTTTTTTTTTTTTTAATTTATTTACTCACACTTAATTACATAGTTTACAAAAAATAATATTCTGTCAAATCGCAGAACGATTTGTCGACAGAACAGCCCTCGTTCGTTTAAGCTAAAAATAACATAACATTGGTACCTAAATTTATAATAATCCCGCTAATATTGTTGCAACAAAAACATTTTAATTCTACGTTTAATTTGAATCCTACAATTAACACCATCAAATAAATCATGTGGCAATTGATTAAACAGTGTTGGAGTTATCCAACGTCTCGTTCGCCTACCATAATAATTGCATACTCTGGGTATTACATACCTTGGTCTATTTGACCCACGGGCTTGAAAGCTATATTCTTTTTCCTTCTTGTTATCCTCTATGTCATATTGTTCTAATAATATTGAAGATTTAACTTTTTCATGTACACTTAATATTTTACATAATCCAAACAATTTATTGTAGTTTTTATTTAATGACTTTTTAACTTTTTTATCAACTAAATATTTTAAGAATCTTATCTGCAGACTTTTTATTTTATCTAAATGAGTATTGAAAGTCAATCCATAGCTTCCTAGTCCGTAGCTCAGCGTTGAGTCAACCATTGCATAGTACAGTATATACATGATGTTCCTACTAAGTACATGTTTAAGATGGTAAAATTTGCCGAGCATTGATCTTAATCTATTGCATACATTTTCTATATGAAGATTCCAATTGAAATTATTATCTATGAGTAGCCCGAGATATCTATAGGATGTAACTATTTCTAAATTTCTGCATTTACAATCATTCTTTTTATTATGGAAGCACTCATAAGTATGACCTTTTATACATATGTTGGAGTCTTTAAATTTACTATAAGGTGAACAAATTTTCATATATTTAGTCTTATTTATATTTATGATTATGCCATTATCATGAGCCCACGTTACAATATTATCAAAATCCTCCTGAATTTTTTCCTCTATAATGCCCACATCAGTACCACTATATAAGAGACAAGTGTCATCAGCATACATATACATCCGACAATGTTTAATAACGTTTTGCATGCTGTTCACATGCATAATATATCCTAATGGACCATATACTGAACCGGTCGGTACGCCATATTTTATCTTTCTGCACTCGCTTTCTACTCCACTTACATATACTTTCAAAAATCTATTTTCTAAATACGCTTTGAACCAATTGTTAATGGGCCCCCGAATTCCACATTCATTCATAGCTTGCAACAAGCCACCATGATCCAAGGTGTCGAAAGCTTTTTTAAAATCTATAAATATAGCAACTACTAAGTGCTTGCTATTTAAACAATTATTGACATCATCATTAAATTTTGCCAAAGCTGTAGCAGTGCTTCTTTCTGGCCGAAAACCGTGTTGTACTCCGCCTAAAATATTGTTATTTTCTAGAAAGGTATAGATCTGTGATACTACTACTTTTTCAACAATTTTGTTAATAGTACTTAATATAGCTATAGGTCTGTAATTAGTGTATTCGGCATGGGAGCCTTGCTTGAATATTGGACGGATTACTGATACTTTTAATTGTTCCGGATATACACCTTTTTTCATACACATATTTATAAAATGGGCCAAAACATTTATTGACTTACGAAAATGATCGTTATTGTTTTGTATATAGTTTGTGAAGAGAGAATAAATACATGATTATATATTATTGTTATAGAAATCAGTCAGTACCTACATACTATACTTGTATCATATTGTTTACTGAAAATTATCAGGAGGTCGGGAATACTGATAATCTGCTAAAACATTGGATTTGGTACCTGTCAATAGCTCATATGTGCACACCTAGGGCCTAAAATAATAAATGCCTTTGATAATTCATACACGATTCATATCGAGCAGTTCTTTATAACACGAACGAGAGCGCACGAAATAATAGTCCGTGTGTTTCCACCGCACCGTGGTTTATTGGCTACAACTAGCTTTAATGTATTCAGATTGCAGATTAAATGATTTTAATTAAGTAAGAGAGTTAGATTTATATCATTTGAATTCTTCTACTTTTCTTACAAACACGACACGGTAACTGTGAGTTTCCCTACATTAGCACAGTTCAGGTCAAGATGTGACCATCTATAAAATGCTGGGATAATGTATTTGTTAATGTTCTATCATATAAATTGATGATGGCCGAGTTTGAACTCCTACGCAGCGGTCGGAACTTTGTTATTTTGATTACCATACGCGGAAAATTTCAATAGTGCGATTTAGGCTTGATTAGTTCATTTTGATAGTCGTTAGAAGGAGAAAGTATGTATTTGTAACGTTTATAATAGCGTTCGGTGACAGATGATATTGGTAGTTATAAATCAAATGGAACTCGATTGGTGTTTTTAGAGAAGGCCGATATTAGGTAATTAAAACAAGTGGTTAGAATGATTTTCTTATTAAACGCCATAGACATATAAAAAAATCAAGACGGAGTGTCAACTTATTAGATAGTGAAGCAAAAAAATTCCTACGTGTGCGTGAGTAAAATCAGTACTGGCTCAAGCAGGCACAATTGGTACTGAGCCTTATTGTCACTATCAACGTCTCAATACGGAATGACAACCGATCGGCTTCCTATGGTCACACAGACCGTTCCGTCTTTCATTTTGTCTTGGTCTGAGTTAAACGCATGACGCAAGTAATTTTTTGATAATTTCAATAAATAACGGCCTTTACTGCACTTATGGTTGAAATTACTGAAGTTACCACAGGTTCGGAAGTCTGATTTTGATAGAAGAATCGGCAAAGAGTTAATTATATCCCATGAAATCCCATCCTTGATAATTTTCGACCGATTTTGATGAAAACTGACTAACGTTTAGATTAGTTCCCGGAGGATATTTTTCTCCTCGGAAAGCTACACAAAGAGTTAGGAATACAATACTTGTATTCATTTATTATCTTATTGGACAAAAATCATAGAGATAATGACTGCGACTTCCTTAAATCCGTAAGTAGGTAGCTCACATTTTTTGTGACAGACAAACATATGTATGGGCAATGCTCGGATGTTATTACTACAAATGTTCAGCACATGCAGTTCGCAAAGAGAGCATTGAGCTGATTTAGGGATCCGTGGCTATTTTATAAAAAAATATAAAATGTTTTTGATTACCAATTTGTTTCCGGACCAAAGCATACAAGTGAATTAATTGGCTCCAAGTTCAGCTGCTGAACACTGGTATGTGCTTGGAGAAAGATTTTCAATTTAAAGGCTTGTATAAAATTTAAATTCAAAATAATTTATTCAAATAGACCCTCGCAAGTACTTATGAAAAGTCTAACTCTAATACTCAAAAACCGGTTCGGAAGGTTGCATTTGAGAAGAGCCTGCAATAAACTCAGAAATTACTCTTTTCAAAACAAGCTTAGATTCTTTATATATAATATTTACATTTTAATCGCACTGACAACAATTGCGTGCCCCGCAGCCAGGCATTTACTTAGCACCCTAATTACCTTAGTACCCTAATACCGTGCTATGGTTGCCAAGCCTGTCGAAAGCTCAAATTAATTTTAGGATGCGAACCTACGAATTTTGTCACGGCATTTTACGTCACTACCATTGATTGGGCTAAAATCGCCTTAAAAGTAAAATTTTATAGGAAAAACAAAACATTTGGAAAAAGCGTACCAGTATTTATTTTAAATTCAACACTACGGAACCCACTACACAAAATCTTAAGCCATACCAAACGACGCAAACTTTTTGCTGCAAATATCTTAAGCACCTTTTTTTTTCAATTTTCGGAAGTCTACGAAGCGTGCCATCTGGCGGGTCATATTACACGACCTTCTTTTGACCCACCGCACCCTTGAACTTCGGCAACGAACAATGCTTAAAATATCGTCATGATTTGTTACGCTTCCAGTACCAACTTTGTTTTTTCTAGCGAAATCCTAAGTCTATGGTTTTATCCTTCTTTTTTCGAATGGAGTATAGTAGAATCTAGACCTATAGGGAGCTCGCTCAAGAGCGACACTCGCTGAGCAATTATTTTGTCACCGAATATAAAATATTGAGTTCAATACTGAAATGTCCACGTGCTACAAAAAGTCGCTCATTAACAACATACAAATTTTTGTAGCTGCGATTATCGGAGCTACAAAAAGTAGTAAAGTGGGCGAGCGCCCTTAGGATCACTGTGCGATACTGCAACAAACTCAAGGGCACCTAAAGAGGGAATCAGTCCTCGGTTTGGGCAGTTGCTGCCCTGCAAGGCACAATCCTTCAAGGTTTCTATCAATGCTCGCACACCGGAAAACTAAACTCTGTCCTGACTAGGTTGATTACACGAATTTGAATGGGAGTTTCGTGTATCGATAAATTATTATATAAAAAAAAAGTTAAAAAAATATAGTAATGTTTAACCTTTAAACAAAGTATGGATACATTATAATTACAACAAAAACCGATGATAATTACCGACAATTACAATCAAAACAGGTAAATTTTGAACTGTTATTATTGCAACTTGTATTTATGTTTTGTACTTCGATATTTATTACTTGAGCACTTCAATACGTATTTATTTTTGATTTATATTCGCCTCCACTATTTGATATTCGACTTTTTTCGATATTGGTTTATTATTTATCGAATAACGATGATTATTGAAGTGAAATCTTCTTTAGCGGCGTTGTGAACGTTTTTGGGATGGGTAAAAAATTATTAACTCGCGTCAGGTGTCACGTGACCTGATCGAAAATTCGTAAGACGGAGGGAGAGTAGTTGCAAATTAGACTGTATTTATACTGGGGTTATGTTCAAATTCTTATAATATTCTCTAGCTAGCCGGACTTAATAAAACAATCTTATTCAAAAGTATTATATGTACATATATCATGAACTAGCTTTCCGCTTCGCGAATTCACTCGCGGTCACCTATTTCACCCACAAGGGCTTGAATTTTGGAAAACCCCTTGTATAAAAACACTATGTGAAAAATGTCTAGTTTCAAAAATGCACAACGGTAATATTCAAGTTTGCACTTCTGCCGGTACTCCCGGAGTGCAACCCGTTGTTTTTTTTTATAACAAACTAGCTGTCCGCCGCGGATTCACATTTGTTACACACTTCACACACACTTACAGCGTTCCTGGGATAAATAGCCTGGCCTTCTCCATACCATAATATGCATGCCAAATTTCATGATGATCCGATGAGTAGTTAAGGCGTGATGGCGTAACAAACAAACAAACTTACTTTCGCATTTATACACTTTGCAAACTGAATAATCGGTATATTCCACTGTTCGCAGCCGTGAAAATAAACACACACCTTATTATAATTATTTTATTTGCCAATTACAATCATAAAATATGTGCTGTGATGTGATTATGAGGGCTGTTTGAATTTTTTATAAAGTCACACATCGTTATGTTTTGGCGCCAGACCTCGCATAATATAATACTAGAACAAAAATATTGATTAAATCATATGTTTGTTTCGAAAAGGGTAATTGCTGAGTATGAGAGTCACACTTATGATATGAGCTTGTAAAAAAATAAAAACTGATTTAAATTATTCTCAATAATATCTTATTATTTAAGCCTAATGAATTGAAACGCTCGATTTTAAATACCACTAGGTGGTAAATCATCCAGGTACCGACCACGACGGTGGTAGCTTAACTTGAAGCTTATCATGCTACACCACGAGCGCTTCAGTAGTAGTTCTTTTAGTATACTCTGATGCAATTTCACTCGTATTTGTTTTTTTTTGTTTCTCCAGCTGTGAATTGTTAATATAAAATCACTTGAAGTTAAGGAACTAGTAAACAAACCGGAATGCAATGTTCAACAGTATAAAAACCAATTAACCGTCTCAATTATAATAATTGATGTAAGAAAAATACATTGCGCTCTTGCCAACTTAGAATACACGTTTATTGAGGTAAAGCGCGAGTTGCTTTCTTTGTTGGAAGGTTCCGTAGCGTTTATCATGTTCCATATTTCGTGTCTGGTAAACAAAAGTGTTAAAGTTGATCCTGAAATCTCCTCTGTACAGTTTTCCTTTTGATGGTATTTTAAATGTTTGAAAGCTTTATTTAAATTTTAACCTGAGATTTTGTTGTGATACCTATATTTATTTTATGAATGGGAATGTGTTGTTTGTAAAAGGTAACTTGATAGTTAGTTAGTTCTCAGACATGTTCTATATGATCCTTTTACTCCTTTGATTGTTTTAAAAAAATCCATTCACGTCTAATTCAATCTTCCTTTTCGCGTATTAATCTCAATTTTAGTTACATGCTTTTCAGCGCTCAATATATACAATTCGAAATAAAATACCTTATTGTACCAACAAACTTTGATAAGTTTCTCATCCAATTCTAGTATTATCCAAGGAACCCTAACTAACAAGTATCAATAATACAGCATCCAAATTTAAATCGCACAACAACAAACAAAAAAAGCCCAATAAAATTCCAAGTAGGTACGTGTATAACGAATACTTGCTAATAACAACATGTTCCAATAAGCTTCGGCGGCGTATAAATATAAAACACAATTACCGGCTGGCTAGGCGTCTCGATTGTAAAATTTTACAATCGGTATCGAATACCGGTGATTGTGAATCCGATGGAACATGGAATACTTATTTTTATTATGAGTAGCTGTGTCAGGTCATTAAAGAATTCAGGGTACAGGTACTAATTACCAGTCAGTATACAGGGTGACTGGTAATTAGTAAACGATACTTAGACACATGAATGTACTCATGATAGCAAACAACTTTCCCAAAGAAACAAATAGTCATAAATAACAAATTAAATAAAAGCTGATGGTGTATTGTTATTCTGCCTACTAAATATTATGGGCTAATTATGTAAAGTAAGGAATAACTTGTATATTTTTAGATTCCGGAATTAAAAATTATACCTACATACATAGGTATTTATAACTAATCTTATGTATAACATGGTCACATCTGTCGCAGAACCGATGATCAGTGGAGTAGACGGGTTCTCGAGTGGAGACCACGACTCGGCAAGCGTAGTGTAGGACGCCCTCCGGCCAGATGGACCGACGACCTGAAAAAGGTGGCTGGTGGTGACTGGATGGCGAAAACGGGAGATCGAGCCATGTGGCGAACCCTGGGGGAGGCTTACGTCCAGCAGTGGACTGCAATAGGCTGAAATGATGAAAATGATGATGTATAACATTTTATTTTTAAGAAGAGTCTAAAATCATTGTATGTCAAATGTATGGTAAAGAAAGGGGCACATAATATTATGGAAGATAAAGTTATCATCAAGCTGATGTTTTTTTTTTTTTTTTTACTGTGTATTGGCCTGTGTTTTGGCCACAATCTCACCATGGTAAGCGATGATGTGGTCGAAGATGGTGCACACACAAAGCCTAGAAGGACCTGGCTCTCAAGTGCAGCTGTCGGAACACACCGACAGGCTTGGCGACAGATTTTCAACTTGAGGGTGGTAGCCAGCCAGACGGGTACTACAAAGTACCCTACCACCGTGCTGTGGTTTCCTCACGATGTTTTCCTTCACCGAAAGCTCAAGCTCATTGTAGGATTCGAACCCGGGACCTTCGTCTCGGTATCCGACGTCACTACCACTGAGCTATCATCGCCTTAAATTATTTTATGTAAATTTTTTGGTGGCTAATTATTATTATTATTGGTACAAGAAATATCTTAAAGCTGATGCTTTTCTTTCTGTTGATGTAGGTACATAAATAAATAACATTGAACATGTTATACAAAATGCAGTCTATGGTATTAGCCAGATTGAATGTTTTTCAACTTTTACATAACTGCTCAACATTTTCTCACACACACATTTTAGGCACCGTATAAAATACGTCAAATGTGTAATTATCACGAAGTTATATGGGTAGAAATGCTAAGCGCACAATGCCCCGTCAGCCGGGACAATGGTTAAAAAATCGCCACTTTATCCCAAACGTGTACCTGAGTCGAAATTATTTAATTTCCACCTTCATTAATCATATTTTTTGTGTAAAAGTCAGGTACGAATGGCCGAGTATTGCGAGCAATGCTTTTAACTTTTTTTTTTAATGTCTACCCTTGATATCGCTGGCATACGTTTTATCTTTTGAACAATGTATTTTTTAATCTATGGCATTTTGGACTTGCCAGTGTCATAAGCTAAAATTAAATCTGTTGATTATGTGAATGATTTTTTCACTTAAAATTGTATAACCTTTGCAGGTTACAGAGGGTCGGTAGAAATGCTTCAAAACATGTCATTCCCAAAGTTTTACTCTCAAAAAGTCTAACGAATGGATGGATGTAGTGCTTGAAATAATAGTTCATACAAATTTCGTGGGATTCTAGCTAAAAACGCCATAAGTATTTTTCAAATCGTGTCGTCGCTTGATCCCAACGAGGGATGTATTCTTGGTTAAAAAAAAACCTAATTGGTCTGTCAGTTAGATTATCAAAAAATATTGGACACGTATTTTTTGCTTTACCAAATCATAAACAATTGACGAAGATAAAGCGCGACTAAGTTCGGGAGTGGGGGCTCGTGACGTCACTTGTTACTAAAAAGTGTACCACACCGTGACGTCACGCGGAACTTCGACAAACCATATCCTCGTATGTTTTTGTTTAATTGACAAAAGAAAAAATACGTGTCTAATATTATTTGAAAATGTATATGACTGATTTTTTCAGGCAACTAGCCTAGGGTTGGGTTTCTTCCCGGGAATAAACCCAACTTCGAGTAAATTTCCAATTTAGTGGGAAAGAACCCGGGAATTTTCCCATTGGGTGGGAAAATACTCAAATGGTCATATTAAGTAGATTTTGCGTTTGTTATTTTATATAGCGAGAAATACCTTTACCAAATCGTTTGAATAACATTTAACATGATTTCTATTAGGGTCATACTCATATCATACAATAAAAAAAAAAAGTTTCGTTGTTTTTAAAAAAAGCGATGTTTTGGGGTGTAAGGGTTGTGGTGGACAGTCGGTGGACAGTCGGACAGACGGTCTCGTGCAGAAAGAGCACGTGTGCACATGTACGACGCTTATATAGCCCGGCCCGGGTCCCGAGGGAGGTGTTGCAAGCGTCCATAGGATACGGTAACCGCTTACCAACAGGCGGGCCGTATGCTTGTTTGCTACCTAGGTAGTATAAAAAAAATGTGTGATAACTTCCTCCAAGGTCCGCGTAGGTCCGCGCGTAGGTGATGTAGGTACATACAACAGCGAGTATGATTAAAATAACAATCAAAAGCATCAACAAATATTTTTTTTGAGGAACATAAAGCCATTTGAGTATTTTCCCGCCGTTTGGGAATTTTCCCGTATTTTTCCATTCTTTTCCGTATTTTCCCGTATTTTTCTTTTCTTCCCAATATTTTTCTTTCCCTGCCCATCCCTAAACTAGCCCATTTGGTACATAAGTGCAATAGGGCGTTCCAGTACATATATTATTAGTTATTCTTATGGTTAGTAGGACAGTACAAAAATAAGCCCACCAACGAAATCCTTAAACAAAAACATATTATATTGTCTTAGTTTTTTATACAGAGTCGTGTGCACAATATTGGGTTTCAACTTGCGTCTAATTCCATTACATTACAATCCAAGAGAGACGCTAATTTATACCTTATGCAACGGTAATAAAGTTAAATAATTTATTGAGTTTAGAATTGCATGATATTTCCACGATGTTTGTAATGCAGTTCTTTAAATACATCTTAGCACTTATATCTTAGTCGTGAAGGTTGAAATTTGAGTGGATTAATGTTTTATACAGGGAGCTTAGTAATACCAAAAGTCACAGGTAGTTGCTTTTTTTCTAATATTTACGGATATAACACCGAATCTTTATGACATCGCGTCTATTATTTCTTGTTCTATAATATTATAACAAAGCAGGTAGAAGTGATATGGCGTTTTTTTTGTTAAATTTAGTCATTGTGCGTATTAAATATTAAGCTTTTTATTTCTTTTAACTGTTACGTGGGAGTTTATTTTGAAAATTGCATAGTGTGAATCTATAGTCAATTTTAACATACGTTGTACTGATTTTGTAGTTCAAAACTAAAGTTTAGTCTCACTATCTCTTTCTAACGAATAATATAAGAAAAGGGTGTAAGAAATTAGTCCAATGCTTGTTTTCAACGTAAATTTTGTTGCCATCTTTGGTTACAACTATTTACTAGCGAATGAAAGCGGCAAAGACTAATTTGAGAGCTTTACATATGTTCTATCCTTTTTCAATAATGCTCGTGGGAAAGAGATGTGATTAAAATTAGTTTAGTGCGATTTACAACAGAATCGGCACCATTGTTTCTATTCCAAAAATATGGTTTGTTACAAACATATGATCACTAAGGACAACTCTTTGCTCTTCTTCATTGGCCCATGGAAGGGAGTGAAACACTTCCAATGTTTATTCTCGGATGCTCCGAGGCTTGAGAGTGAGATTAAGACTATGGTACGGACATTGATCAAGCGCTTATTGGCATCTAAGTATGCTACGCGTCAATGAAACTGGCCCTCAAGTGCAGGAGCCGGAACATACAAGTACCTAGTTGCTTGGCGACAACTCTTCTGGACGAAGCGCAACCAAGCGGGTACTATACTATAACAATTTAATATTGGCTTTATTTATTTGTATAATGTGAATCTCCACTTTAATATCATGTAAAGTAAGGCGAAACTCTACTTTTAAGACAATTGACGGGCCAGTTGGCGCAGTTGGTTAAGATTCACCTTACGCGCCGCAGGTCGTGGGTTCGATTCCCACACAGGACATGCATTTGTGTGCATGAACATGTCTGTATGTCCTGAGTTTGGGTGTAATTATGTATTAAGATGACCGTGTGTGAGGAATGTCCCAGGATATTTATATATTTTTAATTTACTTAGATCCATAGAAATACAGTTGACAATCGTGGTAAACAATAATAATGTTATTTGAGACAATTGATTTTATGTATACGAAGAATTCTTATTCTTTGTGGTGGATATTTGGAAAACAACACCTGATTCGCTAACCGACTTTGAACTGTAACTCTTATGATAGAAGTTCAAAATCCGTTAAATAAAAAACAAGGAAATCGACCCCGAAGTCAGTGGCAAGAATACTGAGATTACGATTATATTGCGTTTATTTTCTCGCGAAAATAACGCGAGGGTGGTACCTTCATAGGTAGTGTCGCTATGGTCAGTGCATATGACACGAAATAAATACAATGAAATTGTGTCTTAGGTCCGTGTCATGGAACAAGATTGAAATAATTGAATTTAGAGACAGGACCAATAAGGTTATTTTGAATATGTTTTTATTCCCTTATGAGTATACGTATGCCTAACTATTACCACAGTCTATTAAACCATATAGACTGTGCTATTAAAATGTGCAACTGTTTAGAAAATCTTGACAGCACCCAATGAAGAAGGGGTTTAATTTTTTCGATCGAATTTATATACATTGATGTGATTAGATGTTATGATAAAAAAACAGTTTAGAGTGCAGTTTGATAAAAGGATATATCCTTATATTAACTCAACTCGATCTCGTGGCTGTCTGTACAGAGGTGATAACGTACATACTGATCTCACAGTTTATATTAGTATCAAATGCGTATTCATCAACAAGAATCCCCCGAGGGTGTATCTAGCGCGGGGGTGTCGATTCGCTTCGCTCGCGACGATAAATCACGTCTGTCGTTTTTGTTCGGAATCGCGCAGATACGTGAGAATACGTCGCACTTGGCGATCGCATGACTCTTGCACGTGCAGTTTGACATGTGGACATTGTGACCTTTTTGCTTATAGTTACGTTTTTTTAGAGGTTAGGAGTCATTTTTTTTTAAGTTGGTCATTTTGTTTTATATTTAATTACATTAGAATAGTAGATCATTTAAGAATACTCAGGTTGAGAATCAAAAATCTTCAGTGATTAGAAAGTGTGCTGTTTCTCAGTTATTATCAAAATCGACTCTACCCCCTGTTCATAATACACTACTGTCGTACTCAGCGAGATGCCACCATGTCCCTTTCTACAGCTACTCAATAAATAAAGATAGAGATACTTTAATCATTTAATCAAAGATTGAATGTATACTGTAAAAATGTCCATTGTATGGCAATAAGAATTTATAAT
Organism: Achlya flavicornis; assembly: GCA_947623365.1. Classification (NCBI taxonomy): domain Eukaryota; kingdom Metazoa; phylum Arthropoda; class Insecta; order Lepidoptera; family Drepanidae; genus Achlya; species Achlya flavicornis. The sequence continues at coordinate 1,150,503 of OX392468.1, read as the reverse complement.
AAATTATCAAAAGACATTAGATCATTACCTTTTCAAAAATTTAAAGCGAGTCTTTTCGATTGGTTAATTGACATGTGTTTTTATTCATTGCAGGAATTTTTCGAATATAACATTTAATTTAATTTGTGCTAATTTACCCTTTGATTATTTTTATTTAAATTTTTATTGATGCTGGCTATTGACATTGTTTTTTTTTTTTTTTTTGTAGGTAATTCCTTAATTTGATTTCTTATATTTTGTGTTTTGTTTCGTTTAATAATAATCTGATAATCATGCTTACTAATATTTCTACACCTGGAACAGGTAGAATATGCTGAACATCTCAATTAATATGACAACTTGTGTACCATATTTGAAGAAATAAATAAATTATTATTATTATTATTATTATTCCGTTTATTCATTTTATATACATATTAAATACATTTTTAAATATTTTTATAAAAATCATGACTTACAAAAAACATTTAAAAATATAAAAAATAGTGTTCCGCCGGTGTCGGGAGCAGGGTCCAAGCTACCGGTGGTTAGGGCTGCAGAGACAGGAACCTCCTCACAATGCGAGCCGTATCGAGGAGTACTGCCTTCTGAATCAGGCTCTTGATCCAACCGCCTAACGAGAGCCTCGAGAGATGTTGGTCGAGGCTTTCGGCCATCAGGCCATTTGCCGTAACGACAATCGGCACAATGATAGCAGAGCTCACATTCCACATGTCGACAACCTCGTGAGCTAAGTCGAGATACTTTATTTGTTTCTCTTTCTCAGCTTTCACGAGGTTCCCGTCATGTGGAATGGTAACATCGACTATCATTGCGTGGCGCGCTAATCGGTCTATCACCACTATGTCAGGCTTATTGGCAACAATAGTCCTGTCAGTAATGATAGACCGATCCCAGTACATCATGACATGGTCATTTTCGAGAACTGGGTCGGGCACATACTTGTAATACGGTACCTCAGCATCTACAAGTTTATATTTCAAAGCAAGTTGCTGGTGAATAATCCTGGCTACTTGGTTATGTCTGTGCAAGTATTCGCCGTTAGCCAGACGAGAACAACCAGAGATAATATGTCTAATGGACTCACCCGGACGGTGGCATGCCCGACACACGTCAACCGTCCCGTCCTTCATGATATGTCTCCGGTAGTTATTCGTCAAGATAACTTCGTCCATAATTGCACAGACAAAACCTTCCGTTTCCCCGAAGAGGTCACCAAAACGTAGCCAGGATACGGACGCTAAAAAATCTACACCGGGCTCATGAAGGGCCCGATAGAAGCGCTCGTGAAGCTCCTTGCTTTGCCATATCTCCCTGCGGTTATCCGTGGTAAGTATCACAGGTTTGCGCCAGTTCTCTTTAGCCATGGAGAGCGGGGTAAGCCCCTTGTCCACTGCCACCACATCACGGTGCATACCCACTTCGGCTTTTAGAAAATATTCCCTGAGGCTGCACACCTCGCGGTTGTGGAGGGTCTTAGCATTTAAAAAGCCGCGACCCCCGCACTTCCGCGGGATGTACAGTCTCATCACCGATGAGCGTGGGTGATGCATCCGGTTTGCGGTCAGCAGTGTACGGACCCTTCTATCTAGGGCGTCAAGTTCAGTCTGAGTCCATTTGAGTATGCCGAAAGAGTACATCAAAACCGGCATGACCCAACCGTTGAAGGCGCGCACCTTGTTTCCGCCTGAAAGAAGACTACTTAATACCTTCTTTAGGCGTCCAAAGAAGCGCTCCTTCAACGATTGTTTCATGTCTGCAATGTTGATGCCCAACGCTTCCGACATACCCAAATACTTGTAGCTTTCGGATGAGGAGAGGGATCTAAGTTGTATGGAATCCGAGAGTTGGGTTCCCTCGGATTCCATAATCTCCCCTCGCTTTACATGCATAACTGCACATTTGTCCACACCAAATTCCATCCTGATGGCGCTACTGAATGTTTCTGTTATTTTCAGTAGCTCCATCAGTCGCAATTTGTTAGGGGCAAAGAGTTTCAGGTCATCCATGTAGAGGAGGTGAGAAATAACCTGACCACCTCTCCTCAACCGATAGCCTAGACCTGAATCCTCTAGCAGTGTGCTTAGAGGATTCAGGGCTAAGCAGAACCAAAGTGGACTCAAACTGTCGCCCTGGAATATTCCCCGTTTAATCCATACAGGTTCATCATTCCCCTGAATCTGTCGACATCCCGGATAGCGAAGGACCGTCCTCCATTGCCCCATACATGACTCAAGGAAGGTGCGTAGAGTTGCATCAATCTTGTACAACTCCAGCACCCTCATGAGCCATGTATGTGGCACAGAGTCGTATGCCTTCTTATAATCTATCCAGCATGTAGACAGATACTTGCGGGATTGACGAACCTGTTGGCTTATGGCCATGTCGATGAGGAGTAGCTCCTTAGTACCGCGGGACCCATTCCTACATCCATTTTGAGAGGCAGACATAATTGAATTATCGTCAATGTGAGTGTTAATTTTCGCTCTCAAAATGGATGTAAGAAGTTTATAAACCGTCGATAAACATGTGATCGGTCTATAATTCTTGGGTTCCGCGGGACTACCTGACTTATGGAGCAGGTGGGTAACGCCTGTTGTTAGAAACTGTGGTAGCGACCCGGACTCTAAGGATGACTGGAACTGAGATGCCAGGCAAGTGTGTGAACTAGTTAGCCATTTGAGCCAGAAGTTGTGCAGTCCGTCCGGTCCCGGTGATTTCCAATTCGGTAACGGACGGACCGCTCTGGCAACGTCTAATGGTGTTATATTGACTTTTTCCATGTCTGGTATAGTTTCACACACTCGCTCGACATCCCGCATCCATCCAGCCTCAGTGTGACAGACGGGCACCGACCAGATGCTGCGCCAGAATGCACTTGTAGCGGCATCATCCGGGCGGTACACGTCCGTCACATTTTGTTCAGGTCGCTCCCAAGCTCTATATACCCACCTCTCATCACTCTGGAACATGCGATTTTGCGTGTATCGATCAACCCGCCGCTTATACCGCCGAATACGGCTCGCCCATGCACAAACTTTCTGCTTCAGGAAGTCGATGCGCTCTGTGACACGGGCCATGTATTCTGGGGGACTAATTCCTGTTCCCGAGAATGCCCGCCTCACAAAGCGCATTACTCGTGGTCGAGTGTTGCCCTCCCTGAAGCAGTATAGTTTACCGATGAGGACCCTGGCCCCATCGATACGACGCTCGATCCTGCACTGCCAGGCTGGCACGGTTGGTTTTGGTCGAGTAGCTTCGTCACAGTTTGGGAACTTGACGTTAGCTAATCGACATGCCGCAACAGCCCCGCAATACAGGATCGAGTGTGTATCAACGAGATCCTCGCTGCTTTCGAAAAAAATCTTAAGCTGCAAGTCCAAGGCACCCACCAGCGCCCTATTTTTGTTGTGCATAGGCAGGCGTGGTAATCGGGGTCTAAGTTCGGTCGGAGTGTACCTATACTCGCAAAACGCATCCTCCAGTGCGCTCCTCAATCGGTCGTTGTACTGGCTACTTACTGTGGCAACCCTATCAGCCTCCTCTTCAACACGATGATTGGACCGCGGCGGGATTGCATCAATAGACGCTTGTGTCGCGGTTTGTGCCGAAGTTGAGACGATATGGTTGTTCAGCACCTCTGAGCGCAGCCTATCAAGTGCGGCATCATCCAACCTATGATTGCGTTGGATGACCCGCACCTGATCCGACAGTCGTTGGGCCGAAACGTTGACGGTTGGCTCTAGTTCCTGAAACAGAGACAGCATCCTAGCACGGTACGCGGTGAGGTTAGTTCCCCCCTCTGTAGACCCGTAATATGCGCGCATGACGTTCTCGTTCATAGACTGAGTCCATCTCATGCGCTGCACACAACCACTGGCAGCGGGGACCCGGCTCGGGGCCGGTTGGCCCCTAAGTCCCAAGCTCCTCGGTGGCCGGCCTCTCCCCTGCCGACGTACAGGTGTTGGCGGCGACGGCGGGGAAAAATACTCGTCGTCCGAGCTCGACGCAACTACCGCGGCCGGTGTCGACACAGCGCTTAAGGTGGGGCTGGGTACCGGCGGCGGCGAGGCGGAACTGAACGACGAGTCCGGAGGTGGTAGGCGTGCACGAGCTGCTGCTGCTCTTGTCAACATAGTGCCTTCATTTTCCTATTTTTCTTTTCGGATCATTCTTTGATTATCGGAGGTGACATCTGTCATGCATGTCACCTCCGATTCGGTAGTTTTTAAGATGAATCTATTGCATTTTCGGTGTGTTTTTAATTGTTTATAACGGTTTATGTAATTTTCTGGTTTCAGGTTCAATTTAAATGTAAAAACTATTGTAGAAATGCGTCAAATTAATATAACTGATAAAATTGAGAAAATGTGACGATCTTGTTGACACGGTGTTGCCAGCTATTATTATTATTATTATTATTAACCTTTTTGACGTCTCTGAGTACTGCAGTTAAACTGATAACCTGGCAAGAAACTCGGCTAGGCGGACAAACGAACAATTGCCTACCTACCTCCTACAAAATAAAAAGTGTAACGTCTCCCTGTACGTTAATTACTGTGTTTATAATATGAGTACCTAATTTTAATGCGGTTTTTACAGTTGGATCCTCCCAGGGGATCCTCGAGTAAACTTTCTAGACTGTATCTTTGCGTTGTTACTAAAAGGAAATATAACCTTCGTTCCTTATGCGAACAGCAAATAGGAGTGGAACTCTCTTCCGGGATCTATTTCCCAATACCTTTAACTTAGATGTATTCAAGGACAGAGTGAATAGACATTTGCTGGGATCCAGTTGAAAAGATTGCTCGAAGACTTGTCCGCGTATGGGTTATCATCATATCAGCCTAAGGATGTCCACTGCTGAACATAGGCCTCCCCCCATTAACTTCCACTTGGGTTTTGGGCCGCTTGCATCCAGAGGCGCCCAGCGACTGTCCAGGTCATCAGACCAGCTGGTGGGAGGTCGTCCTTCACGGTGCTTACCAGTAAGTGGTCGCCACTCGAGAACCTTCCTTCCCCATCGGTTATCGGTTCTTCGAGCTATGTGGCCTGCCCATGGCCACTTCAGCTTACTAACTCTACGAGCTATGGCCGTCGGTTTCGTTCCTACTAGGGTTTCGTTCCCGGGTCATACGTCGGGACGGGTACGGGAAATACGTCGTTCCCGAAGTCGGGATTTTCTTTGCGATTTCCCGGGAATTCCCGGGAATTTCTTTATGAGATTGAATGCTCTAAAACACTGCAAATATTGGTAAAAATTTACGAAAAACCTTTGAAACACAAAGATGTTGCATACGATATTAAAACAAATGTCGATATCCACCGAAATCGAACGAACTGAACTACAAGCTTATGAGAAATCGCTGAAAGGAACTGTAGGAAGTGTGTATTTGTGGAGATAACTTTTTTTTCTTAGAAAAATTTCAAGTTCCTCGAAAATACCCATAAAAACATGTTTGTTTGTAACATTTTTGTAACCTATCAAAAGTCAAGTAAAATACGTAATTTACTTTAATTACCTATTTGTGTCTCACACACAAACCTAAGTAGAAAATTATAAATAATCATATGAAACTATAGGTCATACATAGTTACTATGGGTAGTTTCTAAACTGCCGATTTTAGAGATAATCTCTGAATGCGCGTAATTTTGAATAAAATGAAAATTTAATTAATATTTTTTTTTAATATATATTTTTGAAGATAAAGCTTATCAGCGTTTTTGTCAAAGTCAAGTAAAGCACATCATCATCATCATATCAGCCTAAGGATGTCCGCTGCTGAACAAAGACCTCCCCCATTAACTTCCACTTCGAACGATTATGGGCCGCTTGCATCCAGCGGCGCCCAGCGACTCTGACCAGGTCGTCGATACGTCTGGTGGGAGGTCGTCCCAGTACAGTACAGGAGTACGTGGTCGCCACTCGCGTCGTCTTCGTGCGATGTGGCCTGCCCATTGCTATCACATCAGCTTACTATCACTAAGATCTATATCGGTAATTTATGTTCTCCTACGAATGTCGTCGTTTCCTTGTCTCGTAGAGAAATTCCGAGCATAGTTCGTTCCTTGTGAATTAGTAAAATTTTTTTTCAACACATGCTCGTAATTTGACATTTATTGTACCGTTTTTAGTATCATAATGTAGCTCCTGACGCACTAGTGCTTTTTAATTTATATTACCGCACAGTTTTATGATAGGTATAATCCCGATTATGTAAGTTTGTAACTCAATGCTATGGATATATGCGTAGACGAAGCATTCTTAATTTAAACGGTAAAAACAGTTTTGCTGTCAAAAAAGAACTTGCGCGCGCGCGCGCCATATTTGTTGACGTTCTTATTGACTATTATCAAAAAATCTAGTAAAAAAAATACAAGTTTGTTTTTTTACTCACAAGTGTGTTGAAAAACGTCGTATGACACGCGTGTGCATTGATCATTACACTCTCGGGTTCCTTTGCTTAATAGGTCACGTCACGTATGCACACGTCTCATAATATACTATTATTTAATTCTGAGACAAATAAATTGCTAATTTAATTAAATTACGTGGTTTACTTGACTTTATATACGTTAAAATAACAAAACTAACAACTTTTAAAATTTCCCGGGAATCGGGAATTCCCGGGAAGTCATTTTTTCCATTCCCGGGTCTCGGGAATGGAAAAAGGTCGGGAAAAACGAAACCCTAGTTCCTACGAATGTCCCCGTTACGGACTCTGTCCCTTAGAGAAATTCCGAGCAGAGCTCGTTCCATAGCTCGCTGAGTGACTGAGCTAATTTATGTGGCCAGCAGTGAAAGACCAGTCTCTTTTCCGTATGTCATCACTGGTAAAAAGCACTGATTGCAGACCTTTGTCTTAAGACTCTGAGGTATTTTGGACGTGAAAATATGCCGTAGCTTCCCGAACGCTGTCCAGCCGAGTTGTATTCTTCGTCTGACCTCTTTGTCGAAGTTGGACCTACCTAGTTGGATAATTTGCCCTAGGTAAACATACTCATCTACAACTTCGAGAACTGTGCTCCCAACAAGGGTGATAAGGTTAATCTTTTTTGGGACTTCTAGTCAATTCAAAAAAATTAAAAAGGCATTTTGTGTAAGCGTGCTACATCCTTGGCCTTGTCGTAACTCCTCACGGGGTCGAAGCACACAGTCGAAGGCCAAACACAAGAATCATACAAGTGGAGCCACAAGCATAGCATAGTCTATTTTCTAAAGTAAAAAATATATTAACGCATTTAACGCGTGATATTCACAAGTACCCAAGTGACACTTAACCGACGTACCGTAGGGTAGGTAGTGCGTTTGTTTACTTAGGACGCCATTGCCACCAACCCGCCAATATTCGACGTATTTACCCCAATTATATTACCTTGTTACTATTATGATAATGCGTTGGAAAAAAAAAACATCCCGACATAGAATGACGTTGAGAAATAGAGGGGAAGAGCGACTTAGTCGCAGGTAGAGCTTATAGAGTAAATAGAGATTGTGGATTGGAAGTATGAATTTTTGATGTTGATTTTGGAATTAGGGTTGAGAAATACTTGATAGTTTTTTTTTACTATGGTAAGAATTTTTCAGGTGAAGTTGAAGGTTTCAAGGCGATGATAGCTCAGTGGTAGTGACGTCGGATACCGAGACGATTGTCCCGGGTTCGAATCCTACAATGAGCTTGAGCTTTCGGTGAAGGAAAACATCGTGAGGAAACCATAGCATGGTGGAGGGTACTTTGTAGTACCCGTTTGGCTGGCTACCACCCTCAAGTTGAAAATCTTTCGCCAAACACCTATCGGTGTGTTCCGACAGCTGCACTTGAGAGCCAGTTCCTTCTAAGCTTTGTGTGATTACCACCTTTATTTATTTATTTATTTATTGCATCACATGTGTGTGGTAGGATCTTAAACAATATTGAATAGTTCACATGGACCCTGTAGGGCACAGCAATTAGTGATAGACACATAGTAATAATAATATAAATTTAAGAGTTAAAAACTAGCCTAGAATCATGTTACATACACATTTAATTTTAGAAATTACAATGAAAACAGTACAATAAATTAACTATAATTAATAACAATACCTAACTGTAAGTCATGTCCCATTTGATAAATATTAATATGACGTCAATAAAAAAAAAAAAAAAATTACATATCACATTGAACATTTTTGAATAGTTGTTATTAAATTACAAATCATTATTCAATTAAAAAATCATTTAATGTATAATAGCATTTATTTATTAGTAGTGAGTTTAGTAAAAATAAAAATATTTTCCCGTTCCTTCGGCCACAACATCACTTACCATAGTGAGATTGTGTTCAAACACAGGTCTTTTCATAGTAAAAAAAAAAAAAAAATCATAGTCATACCATAGTTAGTGATGATGTGGCCGAAGGTGGTAAGTATATTAATTTTATGCTTTATCGGGAACTGGCTCTTAAGTGTAGCTTTCGGAACACACCAGTGCTTGCGATAGATTTTCCACTTGAGGGTGGTAGCCAGCCAGGTGGGTACTACCAAGTGCCCTACCACCGTGCTTTGTTTTCCTCACGATGATTCCTTCACCGAAAGCTCAAGCTCATTGTAGGATTCGAACCCGGGACCTTCGTCTCGGCATCCATCGTCACAACCACTGAGTTATCGCCTTAATATCCCGAAAAAATCCCTTAAATCCTCAGGAAAGCGGGTGAAACCCCAGGACACAAACTAGTTTTTAATAAGAATAACTTGCGCTTTATATAGTTTGTGTGACTATGCAAGTAGGTAACCTAGTGCAGTGCTGACATACGCGCACAGTGGGCCCTTTTGTGTGAATCTGGGTCGCTGCACAGTGGCACACTTCAGCTGGAGTGCTGCTATACATGTTCAGTTGCATCCAGTTACGAGATGAGACGTTTCAGGGGCTTTTCACTTAAATGCCCTTGTCTATTTATTTAGGTTCAGTTGACATGTTTGTAATAAAATTATCATATTTTATTTGTGGCTTTGTTTCATTGTAGTTTGGGGCTATTATGGAACTTTGTTGCAATGAGTTTCAATAGGTTTAATATAGCTATAGATAACTTTTTTACGTTCGGGCAACTGCAAATACAAACAGCTCTTTATTGGAAATAGAATCATTTTCAATTTTTGAATATTTATTGTTTCAATCTGAATTGAATTGCAACAAACTTACGTAATCCCTGCACTGGTGATAATTCTCAAAGAGAAAAATGATGAACAGTTATATCGAAAAACATGACTTATATTACACACCAAACACATACTCGTGTTATTATTTTGTCGATTTCTTAAATTATTCAGTCTTTATGTGGTGAATCTTGGCGTGTAAATAGCCAAATCACCGGTGTACTTGCGTACGGGAAATACTTTAGCACAGGCCTAAAAGTATGGCTGCCTTGTAATAATGAAATTTATGATGAAGTGACTAGAAAACGAGTAACACCACTGTGCAGTTATAAAAATCGCCCACTCACCTCTTCCATCGAACCTTGACGCCTCTCTTATCAGGGTAAAGTCATAATCCAGTTTTTGAAGACCACAAGGAATACGAGTGGATGCCGGCCGGCAATCTTCATCCAAATATATCTTCGGAATTCACAAGCAGAAGGGTAAGATTTCTTGATGCACCAGTCTCACGTTAGTATTTAATGTTCTTTCACTATTAATTTAACAAAAACTCTCAAATATCTTATGAGAAGGAAAAATAAAGTAATTTTCTTATTATGTGCACTTCATCGTAGTTAAACAGGTAAAATGTCAATGGACCGGTCGGAAGGGTCCACAGAAAACAAACCAGTGATTGAGAACAACAGTTCAATACAGTCATTCACGAATCTCAATAATCGGTAATTACGCCATCTCTGAGCACATCATGTGCAACTTATGGAACGAATTCACTGAATGGGCGCTGCACTATTTACTTGTTTTCTTAATGAATTTAAATTTATTTGTATAAAGCTGTGGCGCTTCACCATGCACCCCGCTTTGAAAGGTCGTGAGACTTTCAACACAGACCAATTCATAGTTAAAACAGTGTTGATTGAGTACCTCCTAATAATTAAATCACTATATTAATGATTTTACGGAAGTTACCCAAATGTTACTGGAATGTTACTAGAATATTACTAGAATGTTACTAAAATGTTACTAGAATGTTACTAGAATGTTCCTAGAATGTTACTAGATTGTTTCTAGAATGTTACTACAATGTTACTAGATTGTTACCAGATTGTTTCTAGAATGTTACTACAATGTTACTAGATTGTTTCTAGAATGTTACTACAATTTTACTAGATGTTACCAAAAAGTTACTAAAAAGTGACTACATTATTTTTACCAACCCTAATCTTAAGCTCTATATGGTTACTTAAACTTAGAAAATTAACTGCTTAATTAAGTTACTGGTTTGGTAACGGGTACAGTTTAACGACAGGCCGTTTAAAAGTACTTTGTCTAGTCTTAACTGTAGCGACTCGAACAATACCGTCAGACCCAGGAAATACTTCAATAACTACTCCCAAAGGCCAAGACAATGGTGGCGTATCATCTTGTCCAATTAGTACGACAGTGCCAATCTGAATTGGACGATCGTGGTTTTGCCACTTTTGTCTGACTTGCAAAGTGTGCAAATATTCAGTACGCCATTTCTTCCAATAAGAGTGAACAATACTATCAAGCAAATGTTTACGTTTAGAAAGATTAACACGATTGTCAGACAAATCAGACGTCGGTAAATATTTTAAAGGCGTGGACATTAAAAAATGTGCCGGTGTTATGACTTCAGGATGGGGATCCGAACTGATCACGCTCAATGGTCTTGAATTCATGACACACTCAATCTGTATCAATACAGTTTGCAATTCCTCATAAGTTAGCAATTGATTGCCTATTACTCTAAACAAATGTGTTTTCAAACTTTTAATGTTTGATTCCCAAATTGCCCCAAAATGAGGAGCACGGGGTGGAATCATTCTCCACTCGATGCGATGTTTTTCCAACTCTCGCCTTAACATAGCATTGTGCTCAGAATTTATTAAAAGCTTATAAATTTCGTCTAATTGTGCACGAGCACCAACAAAATTTGTGCCATTGTCAGAATATAAATAAGACACTGGCCTACGACGCGAAATGAAACGCTTGAACGCTGATAAAAAACAGTCACTTGAGAGCTCAGTGGCAAGTTCAATATGAACTGCTTTGGTGACAAGGCACACGAACATATGTATGCCTTCTGCGCATGTTGACCACGTCGACGTGAAAGAAGTATACGGAGTGGACCCGCGTAATCAACGCCGGTGTGCATGAATGCTTTACATTCTGATATACGACAAGAGGGAAGATCTGCCATCTTTGGCGTAGGATGAGAAGGGCGAACGCGGAAGCAAGCATTACATTCACGAACTCTAGCCCGAATAACGGTTCTGGCATCTAATATCCAATATTTTTGCCTAAGAATGGACATCAACAGTCCAGGCCCCGAATGACAGTATAACTCATGAAAATGTCTTATAATCATATTCACGATATTGTCATGCTTAGGTAGAAGCGCAGGGTATTTAACCTCAAAAGGTAGGTCAGACCTAGAAAGACGACCACCAATACGCAATGTACCTTCTTCGTCAATAAAAACCGACAAGTTTCTTAACTTTTTTGAAGGCAACTTATTATTTTTCAATAATTTAATATCCTCACAAAAATGATTTCGTTGTACTATTTGTACTAAAGTTTTCTCAGCGACAGAAAAACTTTCTATAGCAAGAGATGAAGGTTTAATTTTCCTTATAAACCGGAGAACATAAACTGTAATTCTTATCAATTTATCCCAGGAAGATAGCCGTTGAGACAACTCATATAATACCGATGACTCAACCTGTACAGTCGCGGTCATAACATTCGTCTTATGTTCCGGTAATTCTCCAGCATCAGAAGGTGTAAATTTACGAATCGGCCATTCGCCGGGGGAAGATTGCAGCCAATGGGGACCATTCCACCATATACTATGAGTAGCTGCGATGGCAGCAGACCACGAGAAACGCAATCAGCAGGGTTTTCAGTACCAGCGACATGATAAAAATTATCAGCAGGGAGATTCTCCTGACACTGAGCAACTCTGTTCCCTACAAAAATTGACCAAAGATGAGGTGAAGAACTAATCCAGGAAAGAGCTATGGTGGAGTCCGAAAAGGCATACACACCTGCTATTTTAAGACGGTTATAAGTGTCTAGCACAGTCTTCATTAATTTGGACATCAGAACTGCGGCGCACAACTCTAAACGAGCCAGGGTTGTAATTTTTGTAGGCGAAACCTTAGATTTAGCACACAACAATCTAACTGATATGTGCCCAGAAGCATCAGTCGTATGTAAATATATCACACAACCGTAACCATTTAAACTAGCGTCACAGAAACCGACAATAACCACTTCTCCCGTACCAATTACACTCATATGACGAGGAATTCGTAACGTAGAAAGCAGTGGAAATTCTTGCACGAGAACAGAGAAACAACGAATGATACTCTCAGGTGGAGTATCATCCCAACCTATTTTGGCAAGCCATAACTCCTTGATGAGCAGTTTTGCATAGAATATTACCGGTGCAACCAAACCAAGCACATCAAACAAACGAGCTACAACCGAAAGGATGTTTCTCTTCGTGCATTTTTCTTGTATGTCTATAGTCGTAAAAAAGAAGTGATCTTCAACAGGATCCCAAGACAGACCTAAAACTTTCGAATTCGAGCATGAATCGTCGCTCTTATCGAAATCAATAGAGTTTCGGTGTGAATCAGGAAGATTATCCAGTAATTTGGATGAATTGCTCGTCCATTTTATTAAATCCATGCAACCTGACTTGAACAAAGAAATTAGTTCATTAGCTAAACGAACAGCTGATGACACTTCAGGTTCAGAATTGACGAGATCATCCATGTAAAATTTAGTTTCAGCTACCCGAGCAGCGGCCGGTAGGTCGGCACTATCTGATGCCAACTGGCGCAGCGTCCTCATCGCTAAGAAAGGGCTACATTTCAAACCGAAAGGAACACGAGTAAACTGAAAAGTACGAATCTCTTCACTTTCATGGAATCGAAATAATATTTTAAGATATTTACGGTGGTCATCAACAACACCAACTTGTAAATACATTTGCTGTACGTCTGCCGTCATCGCGACAGAAAACAGTCTGAAGTCTAATAATAAAAGAAATAAATCAGCCTGTAAATTAGGCCCAGGATGCAGCATGTCATTAAGTGACAAACCAGTATGGGTCTTTGCACTAGCATCCAAAACGATACGAGGCATAGGCTTATCCTTCCGAACGACCGCGTGATGTGGGATGTAATAGCCATCACCATTAACATCTAAATCAGTTACTTCGGAAAGATAGCCTTTTTCTATATACTCATTAATAACAGTATTGTAATTTTCCCGAAGCCCGGGCATCTTCTTAAACTTTCTTTCTAATAACATGAAACGACGGTAAGCAGTATTCCTAGAATTACCCAAGTTCTGTGGATCAGTACAGAATGGCAAGGCTACACAGTAACGACCTATATCGTCACGTGACACTGAAGTGACGAAGGAGTTCTCACATTCAGTTTCCTCAGGACTCAAAAATCTTTTTGATGGAATTTCCTCCAACTCCCAGAACTTTTGTAGCGCCGAATTTAAATCCTGCAAAGCGAAAGCAGAGTACGACGGTACATGCTGTGAAGATGAAGCTGAAACACTATCAGGGCAGTCACCCATTAACACGTAACCAAACGAAGTCAACAAATCAGGTGGCGCTTGAGATCCTGAATCAATTTTATGACCCAAATCAATATAGGGAAACAACTGTGCACCGAGCACAATATCTATACTTCCGGGAATATTCCATGTAAGATCAGCCATCGATATATTATTCAAATATGACATATCACATTTTTCTATAAAATGTGAGGGTAACTGATCAGTTATACAGTCAACAACTAAAGCATGTAAATTATATTTATCATGTGGACTAACCCTCGACTCAATTTCAAAATCGACATATCCGTAAATAGGTCGAGAAGACAGACCAATACCCCTGATTACAGAATTATTCAGAGGCACTACGTGTAAGTTTAATTTCTTACAACAATCTAATGTTATTATATGATTTTGAGAACCATTATCAATCAAACAACGCACTAACATTTTATTTTTAACATTATTTGCCCTCGCGTAGACTTGTGCAGTAGCTAAAAGTATAGCGCTAGGCTTCGAATGCGCATTCAAAGAGCATGAAGGCTCATGAGACAACATGGAATCAGTCCTGTTCATCTCAAGATTATGCGGCGCGTTCGAACTTGAGAAGCTCGCGCCACTGCGCGGGTCGAGGTGGCCAGCTACATTAGCATCGACGGGAGGACGCTCGGTGTGCAACGCGGAAACCGGCGGAGCGGGCGCGCACGAAGCGCATGCCGCGGTGGCGCGAGATTCACAAGCACGTGGTGTCGATTGCGGTAAGTACGAACCATCGTACGATAATAGTGACGTTTGAGTATGCGTCCTATTATTCTTATTTATATTTTTATTTTTATTTTGATCGAAATGTAAAAGTTTATGATGCCATTTATCCTTGCACAATTCACAATTGGTGGGACCTGGGCACGCTGAAACCGTATGCGAAACACTCAGACAATTAACACAACCTTGTTTAGATTTAATAAAGTCTAATCTAACTTTCGGCGATTTCATCTTTTTAAATTGTAAGCATTCGTCAAGCTGCAAATGATCTGTCTTATTGCACAAAACACAACACCGAATACCACTAGTAGGCGTATTATTATTTGCGATGAAAGTATCAGATCGCACGGGAAACGATGTCGTTTTATTTGCATTAGACTTCGCGCGCGAGTTCGACAAAGAACTCGAATTACTCGCATGCGATCTTTCTAATATTTTTACTTGATTCTGAACGAATGTTATCAAATCATGATATGATGGAATATCTTTACTAACAACTGATAGCTCGAATGCTTGCATAGTCTGTGAGTCAATCTTTTTTAGTGCACAGTGCATTAAAATAAAATCGGTTAAATCCGGTAACTCTAATTGTTTCAATGCGGATATGGAAGCTGAATACTTTTCGATAAAAGAGTCGAGACTACTAGCCGTGTTTTGACAACTTTTCAAGTCAAATATATTATTTAAATAATGCGTACCTAAAGAGCGTTTGTCTTGATACCTCTTAACTAAACTATCCCAGATAACCTTGTATGTGTCACCCGTAGGTACGACACCTGCTAGAACTTTCTGTGCACTATGAGTAAGCTTACCAACTAAGTATTGCACACGTTGCGAGTCAGACAGCTGGGGGTTCTCATGAATATTTGACTTAAAAGATTCATAAAATATAGGCCAGTTCTCCGTTCGACCGTCAAAACTGGGCAGCGTAATCGGCGGTAACTTGACGATTTTAGAGGTGTTTGAACTTATTATTGTGGCAGAGTCGGTGGTAGTTTTCGAACCCAATATTTTATTTCTAACTCGTTTCACTCTGTCGTACATGTCGTCGAAACTGATCAAATCGCTATAATTAGGAACTGCATCTGAATTTAAAGACAATATAATATCATTAATTTGATCAATAATATGTTCAAATGATTCACGAAACTCAACAATACTTTCTTTGATTCTGCCAAGAATTGTTCATTTGACCTCGACTCAAAGCTGGAAATATTTTTGGATAAGCCATAAACTTTATTAAACTTTGAAAATATAGCTTCCTTTTTACATGTGAGTATTTTCAACTTATTTTCCAACTTTAGTTCGGAGTCCAACATACTCTGGTCTAACGCCATCATTAACAACAACCGTAGCCAAATACTATTAAATATTCTGTGGCCAAACCAAGTATCGCGTAAATATAAGCTATAAATAAAAACAAATACACAATTGGGTAGAACGCTACGGTAACTACACAGAGTCACTACCGTAACCACCTATTACTTGTCTCATAAATTGTTTGTTTATGTTTACAAAGTAATTGAATGAATACAAGAACTATGTAGGTATCTACGCACTTAAAATGTCCTAACAAAAATTAAAAGACAGATAGGAACCAACAGATTACGCACCTATCTATTGTCTATCTAAATTTGTACCAAGTAGAAAAAATGTACTAATAATTATGTACCTACTTACGGACTTATGTGCATAAATACCTAGTATGATTTGGTAAATATACCTACCTAATAACAATTATGTAGGAATATGCCACATACAAATTATTAGGCAAAACCTATTATTATGTATTTTACGTACCTACTAACAATATGAAGGTAAATAAATTCTTATGTATTTTACGTACCCACTAACAATATGAAGGTAAATAACATAATGTTTTATGTAAAGTTTGAATACTAAGTACTTCTTAAATATATAGATATAGGTACTCAACACTTTTTTAACTGGAATAATCCGTCTCTAAGGACCAAAATATGGTGAATCTTGGCGTGTAAATAGCCAAATCACCGGTGTACTTGCGTACGGGAAATACTTTAGCACAGGCCTAAAAGTATGGCTGCCTTGTAATAATGAAATTTATGATGAAGTGACTAGAAAACGAGTAACACCACTGTGCAGTTATAAAAATCGCCCACTCACCTCTTCCATCGAACCTTGACGCCTCTCTTATCAGGGTAAAGTCATAATCCAGTTTTTGAAGACCACAAGGAATACGAGTGGATGCCGGCCGGCAATCTTCATCCAAATATATCTTCGGAATTCACAAGCAGAAGGGTAAGATTTCTTGATGCACCAGTCTCACGTTAGTATTTAATGTTCTTTCACTATTAATTTAACAAAAACTCTCAAATATCTTATGAGAAGGAAAAATAAAGTAATTTTCTTATTATGTGCACTTCATCGTAGTTAAACAGGTAAAATGTCAATGGACCGGTCGGAAGGGTCCACAGAAAACAAACCAGTGATTGAGAACAACAGTTCAATACAGTCATTCACGAATCTCAATAATCGGTAATTACGCCATCTCTGAGCACATCATGTGCAACTTATGGAACGAATTCACTGAATGGGCGCTGCACTATTTACTTGTTTTCTTAATGAATTTAAATTTATTTGTATAAAGCTGTGACGCTTCACCATTATGTTTTTTTTTTTTTTTTATTTAGCTGGAATTTGAATTTTAAACTATATGTAATGAGAATAATAGTTCAACCTACAGAACATTATGTTTATATATCTACATATATATATATATATATATATATATATGAATCCCTATTTCCCTTGGTCACGCCATAACATGAGAACGACTTTACCGATTTCAAACATCTTTTTTTTTAATTTTAATACTTTGTAGAAGTAAAGGTTCTTACGGAACAAATAATTAAGAAAGTTGCGCAGGTAGGTAGGTATAGGGTAGGACACCACGCAAATGAAGTCGCGCTGGGCAGCTAGTATCTAATGGTGCGTCCATGCTACGCGCACCGAGCATGAGCCGAGCCACGAATTAACAGGATGACCAGGAACAGGACGAACGAATCCTGTTCATTCGTGGCTCGGCTCGTGCTCGCATCGCGTAGCGTGGACGCACCATAATTAAATTGACACACACAGTAGGTTCGTGGTAATTTCGTCCGAACCAAATTGAATGAATATCATAATATCATTGGAAAATACTACATTTAGATATGTACATCTACTTTTATCCCAGAAAAGTAAGAAAAACTTAGAGGCACAGCAAGTCCGACCATACTTGACCTATGGTTGACCTCATAAAACTCAAGTTCACTAAATAAATCGCTCAATTTATATTATAATAGTTGCTAAATATTCCTTAGTCTACGCTCTGCAGTAACGTATGCCCATTTCATAAATATTTCAGTCCGTATAATGCATACGGGGAAATTAATGTTCTTGGCCGGATGGGTGACCTTATTGCATTTTTAGTATCACTAGTCTAGGTAGGGTAAACCCCCATGTCGTTTGCAAGGCGTGCAAGGGCGATTGCCACGGCCCAGAAAAAAAGTATAACTTCATAAGCAATTTTTTATGTATCCCTAATATACTAAACTAATAAAACGAATATACCTATCCTAACTATCCTAATATTATAAATGCGAAAGTGAGTTTGCTTGTTTTTTGTTACGCTATCACGCCTCAACTACTCAACGGATCCTCATGAAATTTGGCATGCAGATAGCCTATGGTCCATACCATAGGCTATCTGCATGCCAAACTTCTCCATAGAAGAACATATTATTATGCTACTTTTTATCCCGGGAACGCGGGTGAAACTGCGGGGCACAGCTAGTATACTAATAAAACGAATACATCCTTACTTATCCTAATTAGAACTGTGAAGTAAGTTTGTTTGTTTATTATGCCTTCACGCTTTAACTACTCAACGGATCCTCATGTAATTTGGCATGCAGGCAGATAGCCTATGGTATGGAGAAGGAAATTAGCTATTTTATGATCCCGGTAACGCGATATTATAATATTATAAGCCAGAGATGAATCTTTATCAGAATTGTTATATTTTTTAAATGAAATTTTACTATTTACTATTTGAAAAAAGAAAATACACCTCAAAATAAAGAAAATATGTACAGACAATTTTCTAATTTAAAAATCAAATTTCTTCCCCCCATGTTTGGTAGCAATCAACTTCATGGCTTTAAAATTATTTTATATAATGTTTTCTAATTCATTTACATTTGGACTTCTACTCAATAATACACTATTCGATATTTGTATCGATATTGCAAAATACTTATCGGTTTCTTCGATACACTACAAGATTAATCAATTAGTTGAAATCTCATCTCTAGATGCACCTTTATTAACTTCCATATACATAAAGCTCATCCTTATCCTTACTAATATTATAAATGCGAAAGTGAGTTTGTTTGTTTGTTACGCCTTCACGCCTCAACTACTCAACGGATCATCATGAAATTTGGCGTGCAGATAGCCTATGGTATGGAGAAGGACATAGGCCTTTTTATCCCGGGAACGTGGGTGAAACCGTGGGAGACAGCTAGTATACTAATATAGTGGACTGCAGTTAAAAAATGTAGACTTGTTTCTTGCCAGTTCTTCTCAGTTGAAGTCTTCGATACCGGTAGTAGCTTAAGTAGCTTCGACATTTAATAAGTGCCCTAGGATTTAAAATTTTAAACTGCATAAATGAATATGACTAATAAATATGAGTCCACCATGCGAGTTCATTGCGGCGTATTTCTTACAAATATCGATATTCCAATCCGATTTTCGTATAGATTCATAAAATCGAATCAGCTACACCGTCGTGTAACTCTCACCAGAATTTTCTAAAGGTGTTGTTTATTGACCTCTCCCTCTGCATCAGCAAGTCTTTGACTCGCAAATAAACTCGGTTATCGCTCCCGAATCTAAATTACAAACAGTTTCTCTATGTCTCAGATTCAGCCAGCTGATCGGGTATGAATTGTAAATTAATGAACTTTGTGTATGGCGAGATCTTATGTGACAGAGTTTTAAATTTTTTATAGAATTTTAACCATTTATTCTTATTTGAGGACAATGACTTTTTAAGAATTGCGAGCTTCCATCTACAATGCAATTAATACTAGCTTTTCCGCGCGATTTTAACCAAGTTTCCGAAAAAGTAGTTTGTTGATGTTTTTCTTCACATTAGGCAAACGTGCAAATATCAAGATGACCCTTGTCCATGTGAAGGAAGGCTAAACAAATTATTAGACACAATATGTTCATTTGGTATTTAAAAAAAACAAATCTTATTTACAGTCCTCTAACTTGAAAATATATTGTAGTCAACAAGAGGTATTTTAGGAATATTTTTCTGCTATAGAAATGAAATGAAATTAATTTATTTGCGAGAATAAGGGTGACAAACATATTGATGTTAAAAATTATGGAGTTCCAAGCTTACTCTACCGAGCTTCGGTGTGCAAATATTAAAATTAAATGGTACATTAAGACATAGCTCAATATAGTTATAGCTCAATATAATACATAGCAAAAAAGACTAGATTTTCACAAAACTTATCCTTATCTTAACAATTCTCTTATCTTTCCTGCATAAATATTTTATTGATCAAATCCTTCATACATGTAACCTGTATCGCTTAAAGACTCAAAACTTTCGCATGACCGAATTTAAAAAAAAAGCTAAACCATCTCATAAATGCATTACGCGGCCGCACGCTTCACAGCCGATTTAACAATGCTGTAAAAAAATCACAAAAGATGTACAGTCAGTACATTACATTAAGGTCTCAAATCGTGTAGCAGAATGTAATCTGCAATGAATAGTAATGGTATTATATCCCTGAATGCAGTAGGTAGCTCTGAACTACAAATAGTGTAAAGTTGCATTGTAAAATTTTCTTCTTTTGTGTTTGTTGCGTTAGTTGATTTCTTGGTTGTAAAAGATTTACTAAATTTATTTCTGCTTCAAGCATTTGCCATATAACATTATGATGTTGCACAATCGCCATTTTCAACATGAGTTTCGGTTGTTACATTTCAAAAAAATTGGTGATGAAGAATCACCAATTTTCCAATTGCTGCTCTACGATCTTCGAGTGTTTTCTCTTTCTTAAATCTTTTAGATCTTTGTCATGTATTCACTGTATTGCTGTAACATTCTGCTCTATTATGATCACCATATTCACAATTATAAAGGATCTCTTCTGCTGGAGAACCAACATCAATCACGAAACCATCTGAGAGTACAATCACATTAGCTAATATCTTAGGTGCGTATTTTTGCGATAGTTTAGAGTATCTCTCATTTAGTTCTTTATGGATATTAGCTGAAGCAAAATGATGGGACACTCTTTCTCTCAATATAAACACAAACTAACCTACACTAATATCTCAATTAACATTCTAGAAACAACGATAATATTCTGTGCGTGTAACTCCATTCCAATACCCACGGAATAAAATCTTAGATTTTCCGCAAAGCTTCACAAATGGCTAGACCTAAGTCTAGACCGGGATCAAAGGCGCATCTCTTTGCCTAGATGAATGCATTTATGATGGTTGAAGTAATTTGCGCATCTCATTCGATGTGGTAAATGAATAGCTTTCCTTTGATCGCCTCATGTCTTTGATATTCCCTATTATTGAATATTCTTACTGATGCACTGTTATTTGTACATATTTAGATGGCCCTTCGGTTTATCCTGCGTATAGGTGTATATACTTTACGAATTTATAGTGGATTGCTAGTTAGCAATCCACTATATATATATATATATATTATATATATATATATATATATATATGCAGTTGCATACAAATTAAAATGGAAGACCCACGTCCAGCTTTTTCGATCGTTACTGTATTAGCGTCCGCGGAACCATACGTTGTAGGATTTTCAGGGCGTTCTGCGTTGTACAACTTGCCAAACTACTACACTATTATACATATTTCCTTCTTCAACACGGTTCATCGGATTTCACTTACATCTATGTATCTAGGTTCCTGACTCTTACAATCGTGTCTTCTTTCACCTGCCTTATAAGATATTATCTGGTCAAGCTTTCTTAATCCCTAGTCTCGACATTTTAGGAGTGAGTCTTTTTTAGCCTACCAAGTTTTAGACATTTTAAAGCCTATGTTATGGTATGAGTAAATGATTTGTATCATGACAATAGTGCTTAATAATAATAGTAAGTGATAATAGTGTTAAGTATAGTGAAGAATATGTATGTATTATATGGTACGGTATGTATGTATATTACTTATCTGAATGTGTGTATTCTGCTTGTTTTTAATGTATAATGTATTAAATTATTGTGTGAAAAATGTTTAAAGGAGTAAATTTAAATATTTGTAATTGTCTTTTTTTTCTAATTTCTAGTTGTAATATATTTCTGTTATTTTTCTTTAATATAAATAAATAAATGACTTATACCGGCAGATATTTTACAAAACAAACTAAGTAAGACCGATATTAAAGTGACTCACAAGGGCCGCACGTACTTTCTCGCAAATGCAGCATAATTGGATCAAAGTACTATCACAATTACTAAGAATCTTACTACACTTCACTCATGAACTATCTTCTTAATCACTAACATTTATTAGTCTAATTATGACCTTATTTATATATCGACAAAGTTTATATTAATTTGGTTATTGAAGGTGCTTAAGACTTTTGTAACGGGAGGTTTTCAAGGAGGAAAATTCGAAGCAGAAGCCTACCAATGAATGGAACTCCAATATCGACTGCAACCTGTTTGCGGTTCCGTAGAATGCAGTCCGCAGTCGCGACCCACTGGCCGAGTGATTCACGTGTGAATATAATAAGAGTAAATAAAACCGGCCAAGTGCGAGTCAGACTCGCGCACCGAGGGTTCCGTACAAACCTGTAGGTATATAAGTAAATGGTAGTATAGACCTGAGTATTTGATATTAATTTCAATTTATGACCTATTAAAAAAAACTACTTACTAGATCTCGTTCAAACCAATTTTCAGTGGAAGTTTGCACCGTAATGTACATCATATATTTTTTATAGATTTATCATTCTCTTATTTTAGAAGTTACAGGGGGGGGGACACACATTTTACCACTTTGGAAGTGTCTCTCGCGCAAACTATTCAGTTTAGAAAAAAATGATATTAGAAACCTCAATATCATTTTTGAAGACCTATCCATAGACACCCCACACTTATGGGTTTGATGAAAAAAAAAAAATTGAGTTTCAGTTCTAAGTATGGGGAACCCCCAAAATTTATTGTTTTTTTTCTATTTTTGTGTAAAAATCTTAATGCGGTTCACAGAATACATCTACTTACCAAGTTTCAACATTATAGTTCTTATAGTTTCGGAAATAAATGGCTGTGACATACACGGACAGACAGACATGACGAATCTATAAGGGTTCCGTTTTTTGCCATTTGGCTACGGAACCCTAAAAATATTGACAGCGCACTTTGGTTGGTGAGGTGGGGTCTGTACAAAATTGTTTTGAGTTTTGTGGTTTTTTGGATTAGGGTGTAGCGAGATTACTATTACTGGCAAGTTTAATTTAAAGTTATGCTTGTGTGCTTGGCTTACAAATTATTAAACATTTGGCTTTGTATGTATCATGACCGTTTTAGAGGGGTACCAATCCTTTCCCGGGATGAAAATATATCTGAGTACCAGTTAGGTACCTCAAGTACATCAAAACTACCTCAGAGCTTTGTGTGCTTCCTTCGGCGACACCAGACTACAACCACGACCATGATGAGAGTGTAGTCATATACTTACAGGAATAAAACCTTTTTACAATTTGAAAATCCTTACTAATATTATAAATGCGAAAGTGACTTTGATTGTTTATTTGTTATGCCTTCACGCCTCAACTACTCAATAGATCATCATGGAATTTGGCATGCAGATAACCTATGGTATGGAAATGGACATAGGCAACTTTTTATCCCGGAAACGCGGGTGAAACCGCAGGGGACAGCTAGTATGTAATAAAGGTTCCATGACAACTGTTGCAGACCCCTAAATACGACCAATAACGTACAGCATCGATTGATTAAACGATTTTTAAATCGCAAGAGTTATTGCCAAACATGAATCAATATATAAAAATGGCACTCAATTAGCATAATGACAGCTGATAATTGATATATCCTGATTAGATTACTAGTTTCATGATCGGTTAATTATACTGATGAAACGACGTGTATCATCTGATGGCACAGATATAAAATGTTCAGTATCCTGGGACTTTCCTCACACACGGTCATCTGATCCCAAACTAAGCAGAGCTTGTACTATGGAAACCAGATAACTGATATAATACATATACTACTTTTTGTTTGTAAATACATACTTAATATACAAAATTACACCCAGACTCAGGATATACAGTCATGTTCATGCACACAAATGCATGTCCTGTGTGGGAATCGAACCCACGACCAGCGGCGCGATAGTTGGAATCTTAATCAGACTCTTAACCAACCGCGCCAGCTGGCCCGTCAAAGTATGGAATGAGACTTGAAAGTTGGGGAGCTTATTCCACAACCTGTACAGTCGAGGACATAAATATGTATACACTTAGTAAAATTCAACAACGGTTTCCTCTTAAACTACTGATTGAAATTATGAGATATTATAAAGGCAGAATCTTCTAACATATACTATTATGATTTGTGTAATAGTTTAACACTTAAATGTTACACATGCGAGAAAATCGCTTTCGAATTTCAAAAAGTGTATACATATTTATGTCCTCGACTGTACATAGTTATGTTAGTATAGTATTTTTTATGGAGTGGACACGTAACCCCCTCTACATTAGCGAGTTCCAGCGCTTCGGACACACCAGCTCCTAATAATTAAAATAGCTTTCGAAACGGTCTTCATTCGATACTTTAAGTAGACGTCTGAAATTAACCAGGCGAGTTATTTGAATTTGTAAAACTACAAATAAAGGATAGAAATTAATACAGGTCGGTATCTCTACCCTTTTCAATCACTATTGCCCCTAATCGTGCTCGATTTAGTTTATACGCGGGCTGCGTTCACACTGTTGCATAACAGCGGTTTAACAAAAACGCGGAAAAATTATTAATGCAAAAATACGGAAGATATTTGTATATCGTTTTATTTTGCTTTTTGCCCGTCAATTTTAAAATCCGCCCATGTTTAAAAGTTTAAAATTATCGCTTTTCAGCGATAAAGTCGACCATTGTATAGTAATATAATTTTATTTTAATTGATTTTGTTCTTTTCCTCTTTCTAGAGTACAATAAAGAGTTATTTTCACCCGCGTTTCTAAGGCGAAGAGGCGTCATACCGTAATTAAATGACTGGAATTTCATCATGATGGTTTTGGAGTTGGTTAAGAGGTAATAAACATACAAACTCACTTTCGCATTTATTGTATTAGGATTTTCACCTTTCAACTTCTCATTAAAATAGCTGTGTTTAATGATCCCTCAATTTTCCATTTTATATCAATCAAGTAAAAGTTTTATGAAGAGTATTAGAAAACTAGTTCACGCAACAGCCCGCGTGTTTAACGAGGCACCATTAAAATTATAATATATTATATTTGTTAGTTATAAATACCTGTTCCTCTTAGTGATTGATTGGATATTATATAATCTGTAGCCATAAGTATTTCCGGCCACAACTGTGAAATTAAATTCACACGATGCAATTATGTAAAATGTATGTAAGTGCGAAACATTTTTATTTTAATGAATCAGAATTTAAATTATCACATAAATGTTAATCAAGTATAGCAATTTAATCGGCTTAATTAAACTATAATGAAATGTCAATGCGCGATAAAATGTAATTGAATTAATTATAGGATGCGCAAGCGACATTTTGGCCCCATTTTGCACGGATTACCGAATATTTTACATATATTATTTTACATTCACTTTCAAAATTATTAGATCGAACAGAAAACTTATCTTGCGTGCTCTAGCGCTTGCCTATGATTATAATAGATATGCAAGCTTACTCTTCCCATGAACTATATTTAAAAGAATAAAGACTAAAACGTGTGACAGATATATATGATAGAGCTAGAGCGGTTATCGCTCCCCGCTCGCGACCTGACCGCGTCCCATTAGTTCGAACTACACCATATGTAAATGTACCGCGCCGGGTCCTTCCGAGAACACGCCATCTTCGCTCCCTAATTATTTTTAATTGCCGCAAGCGCACAGACACGACGCGTACGGCCTTCGACAATTTAAGTTTTTAATTTTTTTCGCGTCTAGTCTTTGAATCACGTCGATTACACTATAAATGACTCATGACGCGGCATTGCCAAAGGCTGCACGCGATAATATTAAAAACAAGTAGGTTTTTTTTACCTGACCCGTTTGTTTAGTGTTCTTAGAATAACAGGGCGGTCGTAAATCAGTAATGGCGCCCTATTATTTGTGATGTTCGCATAAATTTTTGGATGCTGGGCTGTAATTGCATCCGTGGGTATTTGGTATCTGTGAGTAGTGGTAGTTAGGAGTGCGCGGGCGCCGCGGGTGGTGCGGCTTTGTTTGATGATCACGGCACTGGCACGGTAGTTCGATGAAGGTTCACTTTTGTTTTTAAATTATCGATTTATGATATTATAGAGCTAAAATCTCTTGAACAATGAAACTGGGACGTATTTTACATAATTAGGCCAAGCTCGATACTACGTCATTTGTTTGTTAGAACATCCAAAGAACAGCTTGATGGCTGTTAACAAACTAATCTTGGTTAAACTTAATAGCATTCGCCTGGAGCGCTCCACCCCTTTGCTTGGAAATATTCATCGAAATTCAGTCAAATGTAAAACTGATCAGCGCAGCGGTTCAAATCATTTATCATTGTCAGACTGCATTCGTCCACTTCGTGCACTATTTACTGGACAGCAAATATTATTATACATAATGCAAGATTGTTTTTTTGGGTACTAAGAAACTTGAGACTCTCTTTACCTCCAAGTTATATTGCTGCACAGTATACTTTGCTCATACAGATATTTTATTTTACGCGTTCTGAAATTACCCTTTCAAGAACTGCAAACAATATAACGCAGGCCGACAAACTATGTACATTTTCTGATACAGGTTTGCTTTTTATTCACATTTTTATTGAAGGGTGGAAGTAAACATCAATACAACATAAAAAAAATACGATAAGACTAATTGAACCTCTTTTGATCAGGGTTTCCGAATAGTTCAAATATGAGCCCACGTTTAGCTTCAGCTATGACAGTGACACAAGCTAAGGCCAATACTAGGCGGAACGAAAGTGAAACCGAGGATGCTACACGCTAACACAGAATATACACTCTACCCTTGAAGTTTCAACGCGGATAATACGCAAAACGCTCGCATATCGCACGCTGCCTTACCAGTACCAAGATTATAATTTAAAGTAACATTTCAAATGATCCTTGCCACATGTCACGAAACAATATGGACATTCGGCTCGCAGTAAGCCCCTGTGTTTTTGCCCCATTTTTATAATATTTTTTGCAACCCATTTTACCCGAAAGATATTTTTTGCTCAACATCTATTATGTAGGAAGTGAGAGCACTCCCGTTTGGTCAATTTAACTGTTACACGTAAACGTTTTTGGATTTGTTTTGTCATGAATTTACATTTGATTTGGTTTAAATAGAGGTGGCGAGTTGTATTTAATTGGGTTGGGAATAGCTGAACGTCGCGCGTCGGTCTAGAATCTAGAGTCTAGAATATATCCTACTAATACTATTCATTCCATTTTGTGCAAACACTAGCTTTAGCCCGCGACTTCGTCCGCGTAGATTATTTCTTTTTCTAGATATGAATCATTGTAACAATATAGAGCTTTCTTCATGGCTATAGCCCGCCACAAAAGTTCAGAAAGATTGAGAGCTTACATGCGAGCATGCCACATAAAACTGAAACAGTCCTGCCGCAAATAAACTCTAGCAAATTTCGGAGTTCTTCCCTGTGATTTATTAATAGCCATCGCGAAGCAAACCTCGATAAGGAACTGTAATCTTTTAAATTCAAACGGAAGGTGCTTTGGGATCAATGGTATACGCGGCACGAGACTGTTTCTCCTCTGGCAGAACCAGTTAATATTTTGGCCTCAATAACATTGCGGCGGAGAACTGTTGCTTGTAGTCAAGTTCTACAGCACAATTTTGGAGGCCGTATATTTCTAATCAATATGACAGGAGCAGGTACATGCATGAAACGGATTACCCGGCGGATTAAGAGAGTTAAAAAATTGAATAGGATAATTAACCGACTCATCCATATCGACCATGGTGGCAACATTTCATTGATCGCAGCGGGTTGGTCATTTTTGGGAGTCATAATAGGTCTCTCGCGCATAACCACTCTATCGGTTTGCGTTCATAGTAACATCAGTCGGTATACATCTCATCTTTACCTAACTTGGTATGTGTACCATCTATTTGTGGAAAGTTTATGTTCCCGATTTGAAGAAGAAGACTTGATGCCCACGGGCTACCTTCTACCATCGTAACTCTCGCCATCGACGGGGAGTCCATACTCATATATTGGAACCGAAATGGTTTCTACTGTGCGGTTTCAAAGGAGTTTTCTAGCGCGTAAACTCAGGCTGCGGAATGAGCTCCCCGCCATGGCGCCAGGGTGTGAAGATATTTCTGTATGGTCGGCAACGCACGAGTGATACATACGGTGACCGCTTACCATCAGGCCGGCCGTATGCTTGTTTGACACCTTAGTATTAAATTTAAATAATAATAATAATTTAAAAATTACCCGTAGAAGACAGACAGACAGACGGATCGACACGGGCGGAGATCTATCCAAAAGTTCCTCAACCAGACAGCTGAGAATTTTTCTCGTGGCAGACAGACAGATACATGGCCGGCAGTAGGCTTCTTAATAACATGATACATGTGTACATTATTTTACTTGAATACAAAATTATGTGAATGAACAGCTTAAATACAAAATTTCATCCCCCTTTACGAATTTCGACCCTTGAAGGGTTCAAGTGTTGAAATTCGAAAAACGAAAAGTTGCGTTAGTTTCCAACCATAAGCCGAGATTATAGTGATTTTTACTCCAAAAATAAAGAACTTCAAATACAAAATTTAATCCCCCTTTTCACTCATTAATGGATCAAATTCCAATAACACCGATATTCTTTGCCATAGTTTCCAAATTTTAATTATATTCCAAGCTTATATAATAAATTTAGTATACTTCCATACACAACTTCATCCCTATTTTTCCCCTTCGGGGTCGGAATTATCGAAAACGCTGAGGCACATATAAATTAATTTTCAATCATCAGCCTAAACACAAAATTTGAAGGTCCTTACTTCCAAACTGATGGACTTTCATACAAACTCGCATCCCCTATTTTACCCCCATAGGGGTGTAATATTGAAAAATCCTTCGTTAGTGGATACCTACACTGTATAATTATAAATTTAGTGATGTTTACTATGGAAATGAAAGATTTTCGTATACAACTTAATCCCCCTTTTCCCTCTTCGGGGGTGGAATTATCACAAACGCTGTGACAACTTTACTTTAATTTTCAATCGTCAGCCTAAACACAAAATTTGAAGATTCTAACATCAAAACTGACGGACTTCCATACAAAATTTCAAGTCCTATTTTACCCCCTTAGGGGTGGAATTTCCAAAAATCCTTCTTTACTGGATACCTACACTGTATAATAATAAATTTTGTGAAGTTTATCGTGAAATTGAAGGCCTTGTATACCCAACTTCATTCCCCTTTTTCCCTTTTCGGGGGTGGAATTATCATAAATGCTGAGATAACTTTACATTAATTTTCAATCGTCAGCCTAAACACAAAATTTGAAGATCCTAACTTCAAAACTGACGGACTTGCATACAAACTTTCATACCTTATTTTACCCACTTAGGGGTGGAATTTCCAAAAAAACCTTCCTTAGTGGATGCCTACACCGTATAATAATACATTTAGTGAAGTTTACTTTCAAATTGAAGGACTTGCATTAACAACTTCATCCCCCTTTTCCTCCCCTCGGTGGTGGAATTATCACAAACGCTGAGATAACTAAACATTAATTTTCAATCGTCAGCCTAAACACAAAATTTGAGGATCCTAACTTCAAAACTGACGGACTTGCATACAAACTTTCATCCCTTATTTTAACCCCTTAGGGGTGGAATTTCCGAAAATCCTTCGATAGTGGATGCCTACACCGTATAATAATACATTTCATGAAGTTTACTTTGAAATTGAAGGCCTTGCATACCCAACTTCATCCCCCTTTTCCTCCCTTCGGGGGTGGAATTATCGCAAACGCTGAGATAACTATACATTAATATTCAATCGTCAGCCTAAACAAAAAATTTGAAGATCCTAACTTCAAAACTGACGGACTTGCATACAAACTGTCATCCCCTATTTTACCCTCTTAAGGGTGGAATTTCCAAAAATCCTTCCTTAGTGGATGCCTCCACTGTATAAGGTATCTGTGTGCAAAATTTCAAATCTCTAGGTCCAGCGGTTTGGGCTGTGCGTTGATATATCAACAATCAGTTTATCATTTTATATATTACTAGCAGACCCCCGCGGTTTCACCCGCGTACGGTTTGAATTTTCTCCTTCGAAAACCAATGCACGCCACTGATTATTAGACACAACAAATCAAACACAGATATTTTTACAATTAAAACTAAAAACCTATATTATACCTACACAAAAAAATCGAACTCAAAGAATCTTATTTAATTATTATAACAACAAATGAGAATGAAATGAAATTAACTACAATCAAAATATTCTAATGAAATAGAGAAAATGAACTTTTTTTTTTTTCAGTGGCGTCACACGGGTGTTTATTTTGCCAATTTCCAGTTATATTATATAAGTTATAGTCACAATAAATCACTTTCACATAGTCGTCACGCAGTCAGTCACCGTCCATAAAAGTCATGTTATACTACAGTGGTGGTCATGTACTAAAACTCTTCACGGACTTTTGAAAAGATAGAAAGAAAGTAAGAAAGAAGAAGAAGAAAGAAAAGATTAAGATACGATACACATAATTCATTTCACTTCACTGGTGCACATGGATTGATCTTTATTGGATAAAATACCACCGATGATATGCAATAAAACTCAAAATACACGAATTTATGAATATAAAAATGAAAACGCAACGTCTCTCTGCAAGTTCCCGCCAAAAATTAACTTCCAAACAAATTTCGAATTCTAATCCGTTTTAAATATTCTTTTATATTTGACATTCCAATTTTAAAGAGCATGACTGATTCCAGAACAAAAGGCAGATAGAGCGCGCGAAACACGGGAGTGACGCCAAAAAAGCAATTAGGTACAAATTGAAAAACACATACCTGGTATTCGCTTTTGAATTTGTATTTGCTATGTTTAAAATCTGCTGTGTGCTAATTTATTAAAAAGAATGTGTTTTTCGTTAAATAAAGTTTTTTAAACAAAGCAAATACAAATTCAAAAGCGAATACCAGGTATGTGTTTTTCAATTTGTATTTGCTTTTTTGGCCTCACGCCCGTGTTCCATCTGCCTTACTCTGTAATCTGTGAAAATCGGATTGAGATTTCAAACATGTGTCAAAATAAAAAATGTTATTTAAATCAAAAGTACTAAGGAGTATTGATATCAACTTCGATGCAAATCACCCCTAAAATAACTTTCTACCCCTTTTTGACCCCGTACGGTGATGATTTTTAATAGAATACGAAATACATCTTCCATCAATTCTGTTAAGGAATGTTTATGCAAAATTTGAAGCAGATCGGACCAAGGAATCACATTGTCCCATACAAACTTTGCCCCCGTTTTTCACCCCCTTAGGGGTAGAATTTCGGAAAATCCTTTCTTATCTGATGCCTACGTCATACAAAGAACACACCTTCCAAGTTTCAGGTCTCTACGATCAGCGGTTTAGGCTGTGCGTTGATTGTCAGTCAGTCATTCAGGACAAAGCATTATATATATATAGATTATAAGATTGTGAGCAGTACGGAAACGAAACACGTGGTCTCCCTTTAGTATTATACTTTAGAAGTACTGTCCTTCCATGTCATTGTATTGTCGTGAGACGACCTGTAACTTGAATTGAATCTCAAGATATTTTTTATTCCCCAGAAACATAAGATCAAAAGATCTCTACTAACATTTTTCGACGTTCATATTAAAGTATTTTACTAACGTTTCATGACATAACTTCCAGTTCTTATTTGGAGTTAGATTTTATGTCAAACGATCATCATTCTAAACTTTAGGGTGTTCTTTATACCCATAAAACGCTTTCCACACTAGCAAATGTATTGAAACATAAACACAATAATTCGGAGATACCCGACCTAACCCTGAACTCGCATCACAGGTAGAAAATGAGCATTGAACATACGATGGCAATTAACTTTCGGTACCTGCGCGTGCGCATGTGTGCGTGCGTCACTTGCGCAAACACCCCCGTCGTACCACACTTTAGGGTTTTAGAGATAAATCGGTGTGCATTAATGGAATTCGGAATTTATGTTCGGGTTACGACTGTTTATAGGTATTTTTTATGTTATATTAAGTACACGGTGCGGTGACAAAGGTTTGTGAAATGTGATTCGAATTTTTAATTGCGGCCTGGATTTTTATTTGAATTTTGTGCACACTGAAAAAGATACCGTTCAGTTGTTTTCACATCTTTAAATTTAGTATTATTATTTAATAGAAAATATATACAATATTTTCGTGCTCTTACTGTCGGTTCGGTCCGATCTGTTCGCGAACCAAAACATTTTGTTATGTCTTAATTTGAAGGGGAAGATTCGGTCCGCAAGAAACAAATGCTCTAAAGGGCATTCAAACACAAGTTATGAACTTTTATCCGACTGCAGTAGTGCTAAAAGAGACTAGCCCAATATTATATTTCATCAATGATTCATTTTAAAAATCTTTAGTCTTTCAGTCGCTAACTCAGTTAGTGACTGAAAGAACTGAACACTGAAAATTTGGGGTCATTAGCAGATTATACCTATTAAGAATCAATTGCGAATTGATAATCACGAACAAAACAACTTTATCATTCCGATTATCAAGTAACCAACGAATGATTGCTGTCTCATTCAAATTATATGACAAACCTGAGACAACTATATCGATTTATTTAACGTGTCGGTTTTTTATTAAGGTATAGTACAGGGCCGTATTACCGAGTACCTGCGAGTGACTTGATCCCTCATCGGTAATTCTTAATTGACAAAAAAAGGGTACAGTCGAATTTATATGTGGAATTTATTTTATTACACGTATTGATTTCGGAGTGTGCGTGTGCGCGTGGGCAGGGGTGTTACTCTTTCAAAATGGTTTTTAAACTTGAACTTTTTGTTGTTTTTATACTACGTATGTATTTTGTTATGTAGTGGTATGTAGTCAGATATACGATAAGTGATCAGAAGATGGCCTTTGTTATGGTCCCTGAAAATTCGCGACTTTGTTACAGCTCTTATTTTTTTAACTATAAAAATTCCAAGTAATAGATGGGAGATGGGCAAACTTCATATAAAAGTACCTTTTGAATATTACTTCTCACGTATTGAGGATAAACACAATATTTTCTTTCACTGAAATGCCAGTCATGTCATCGCATCAAATAAATTCAAAACTCAACCTATTCATAAAACCATCTAAACTCTTTTCATGCATTTTCGCATCACTGTCTCTACTCAATATTATAATAGAGTAAAATGTCAGACGGTCGAGTTTACCGATCTAACGATAGCACAGGTAGACGCGGGCGAACAATGCATGCGGAGTCGACGGGCGCAAAAACCCGGTAATGAGCGCACTGTCTGTTATAATGGAAGCCCATTGTCTATGCGGCGGGCATTGCTTCTGGCGGCGCGCCGGCCCTGGTGCGAACCGAAAAAAGTTTAGATTTTCTTTTTTCAAGCTAGGTAATGGTTGGTTTTTGTTGCAGTATTGCCAGTATGTATAAGAGTGTCAATTTACTGTCCCAAGGTATTTATTTATTTAAACTAATTTTTGAAAAGGATGTAAGAAATTTAGTCCTCTCAAATTTACTCAAGGTTACGTCTAAATACCCGCAAATGAAGACGGCAAAGACTAATTTGATAGCTTTAAATATGTGCTATCCTTTTTCAATAATTTTCGTAAGTAAGAAAATGTGATATGACTTAAATTAGTTTAGTGCGATTTACAACAGAAACGGCACCATTATCTACCAATTTAACAAACTTAACGCAAGCCGTATGTCCCCGTAATAGATCGTCCATTTTGAAACACATAGTTCGACGGTCAAGTATGAATTGTTTTATTGATGTCAAATGCCTTCGAAAATCTTCTCGAGGTTTATGTTTTCTCACGACCCAACGTTATTCTATTTACATACATACATTTAGTGGCTTCTCAATACATCCGTAAACACATAACGGTCGGTTCACTGTGTAACACTTAGCTAATACCAGTATATAATAAAATTATTGAAGAAAAAAACGTTAATGTGGAAACATATTGCACTCTGTCTCGAGAATCTAGGATAAAACAATAAAACACAGAACTCGTCCGCCCGTGGACTGTGGTCGCATTACGTAAAGTACACCGTGACATAGAATAAAAGCTATTTAGTTATACAGAAGGATACTCTGATAGTTCACTCACACCTTGTTCTTCGCATAAGACGAGCCGGATGGTATTTAGTCAGATGCCATGCCACAGGGTTCGATTCCCGTCCAGAACATTTGTGTGCATGATCATGTCTGTCCCGAGTGTGGTTGTAATCTATACTAAGTATATCAATATTATAATTTAACATTTGTTTGTTAGTTTTAATGTGGCATGTAATCTCCGAAACTACAGATCCGATACAAAAAAATATTTGTCTAATAGATACCTATATTATTCCCGAGAGATATAGGCTACTTTTTATCCCGGGAACGCGGTAGAAACCACGGGGGACAGATAGTCTGCCTAAGCTGCCGTTTGTGGTGTGGTGTGCCGTCCTTGAATATTATTATTTAACCGTAGCAGCCTAGCTTTCACTTTCGCGTAGCACTACAGCTTTACGGGTCGTAGAAGGTGCCGGAGTAAGTCAACTAGACCATCTCCACTTATCTATTCTGGTTCAGGTATGCAAATCAAACTGATCGCAAGTTGATACGTTTTAATTAAAGAAATGAGCTTAACGCACCGGAAACGAGACTCTACTGAATTTAATGACACTATTTTGTTATTTATTTATGACTATCATTATTATTAGCTATCCCCGCGGTTTCACCCGCGTTCCAGGGATAAAAAAATCCTTTTCCATACCATAGGCTATCTAATGCCAAAGAAAGAGACAACAAACAAACAGAGTTAGTTTCGCATTTATAATATTAGGAATAATCCTAATATTATAAATGCGAAACTAACTCTGTTATTATGGATATAGTATAACTACGATGGCCCGATGTTAAACATAGGTAGGTAATTATACCTAAAAATGGTTAATATGTTATTAAACTGTTCTTAAAGCTCAATGTCCAAAGGTCAAATGATTTAATGTCTCAAGACGGTATGAGGAACCTGATGCCCAGTGTGCTTTATTGCATCGCGCACTTAATTTTTTATCGAGCATTAAAAATACTCGTAAATATTCCTAAACAGGTACAAAACCGGCATTTATTAAAATGGCCATAAAAATAAAAATAAACGGGTAATAACTAACTATATAACTAATCAAGTTTTAAGAATATTTCCTTGAATATACAAAAAGTAGATAACAAAAATAAGATGACATTATCTCTCAAGCGTGAGATTGGGCTCCCTGGTCGTTGCGTTTTTACAGTAAATAATATCTCACTGAATTAATTCTAACGATATATACGGTTTTCTATGAAATAACAACTGGCAAAGTCTATGTCAAAAGCGCAGAGTAGAGTTCCGTATTCATTCCGATTTTTCTTATTTAAAAGGATGCAATAACTCATTTAATGCTCGTTCTTTTGTTAATGTATTTTAACCTTAAAAAATATATAAGACATCCTTTATTTTTAGAAGACCTGTCCAACTATTTCCTAGACGGTGTCCGCGAATGACAAAAATAATTACTCTCATTTTTCTAACCGACGAAATACGGAGGAGTATACGTAAAAAATTCAAGGTATATTCAAAATTTTTTTTTAGCGTTTCAGTTTCTTCGGTTATTTTTTCTGTTAAAAAGTTTATATTAGGTATTAGGTTTTTTTTTCATTTGTCAGTTTTCTATCACTAAGTAGCTTCGCGTTCCTGATACAGATGAAAAGGCTATGTAGCTATCCGCCCCATGATCACTTTGCAAAATATCTTTTGGTCCGTTTCTCCGTTACTGCGTGAATGAAGGATAAACCAACAAACAGCCTATAATACAAATAATAAAAAATCATAGCTATTTATTCAATTTAGGCCCTGGTAGGGCACTTATGAAGGTTATAGCTACTCAAGTTACCACCGTTTCGTAAGTCGGCCTTCAACTGAGAAGAACAGGCAAGAAACTCAGCAAGGTTACATTTTTAAAATACGTTTTTGGACAATCTGACTCTGATATTGGCAATTTTTTTGAGAGATAAGAGATAATCTCCGTGTAAAATGTCCACGACACACATAAATGACGAAATTGTGGGTTCCTTATTTGACTACGAATCCCTAAAACTCTGAAATTATCTAAGAAGTCTGAGGATCGTTATGCACCCGTTTTTAGCTTAGTCTAGAACGTATTGCCATTCTAGATTTTGCTATGATATTTGCTCGCGTAATTTACGTCAACCTGTTTTTTTTTTAATGGACGTTTGATGATGATGTTTATCATCTGATGGTTTTTACACCTTAAGCGGACAAGTTAGATAAGCTTAGATGAGGGTTTTCAACCCAGGAGAGGGTTTAAGAACTAGTCGGTTCAGGACTTACCTGGGGATAAACACTTTCACTAGTTTGTTTTCCATAATATTTGTCCATTTGAGTTGTATTAAGGAAAATATCGTTAGGAAATCTATAATGGAGGAAGTGACTGACATCAAAGCACATCACATATCCAAAGGTTAAGAAACAAAAAAAAATTTAAACAGTTTTTTTGTTTAATAAAGGTGGGTAACTTTTAGGCTTAATTTTTTTTGGGTTCCATCCAGACCTTCACGGGAGAAAACGGAACTCTTATTAGATCACTCTGGTGTCCGTCCGTCTGTCACAAAGGTTTTTTTGTGTGACA
The DNA here is from genome assembly GCA_947623365.1 of Achlya flavicornis. Classification (NCBI taxonomy): domain Eukaryota; kingdom Metazoa; phylum Arthropoda; class Insecta; order Lepidoptera; family Drepanidae; genus Achlya; species Achlya flavicornis. Next base: position 1,113,755 of record OX392468.1, on the reverse strand, counting down.
AAGAGCCTCTAAGTCTTGCTGCCCTAGGACGTGAAATTCAGATCTTTGCGATGTGCTTTTGTTTTCAATGGTGATTATTTTGTTTTTAGAGTATTCGAATCTGCAGCGGAAAATTGGTTTTATCAATAAGCAATTCAAAGAGTCAAGCTACCGTCTTACTAATACATTATTTTCACAATTTGTTAAATGATCTTGTTCACTTTAAAGATTGTCACTATAATGTTCTGCAATGAATGGATTCGGTGTAATTTCCATACGCGGACATTTTGATAGCTGTGTCATAGACAATTGTAACCGTGTTATTGTCATTTTATGTTAATATCAACATTTCCAACCGCCATACTAGTATATTTGGTATAAATTATCTAGCTACACCGCGGAGCAGGGCACGCGCAAATTTAGTATTATTTCTAAATGTTTATTTTTATATTTATTTGGTAACGGTGCTGTCGTATCGTGTTTGTAATTCTTGGAATTTGTTTATTTGATTATAAAGTATCTTCTTACATAGAGAATAAAAGAGATGTGCGGAAAATACATACTGTAGTCTGTAGTATACTTTCTTGGTAATATTTATTTTAAAAAATCTCTACAATTTGCTGACTAAAGAATTTCTTGAAGCCGGAAGTATAAATAACTTTTTTTTAACACCCACGACAATTCAAGGAGCTCACAATAATTTGCTCCTTTGTTTTAGCAAATGTCAAATGTATAATGACGCAATACGGGCGGCGTACAACAATACAAATTCTTAATTCAAAAATCCGGGCGAAGACAACGAGCGCAGCCTCATCTGTCAAAGCCGTTCAATGTTTTTAAAAGGTTTTTAAGATCGACCGACCCGACTTGTTATTGTTATTTATATTAACACTGGCCGAATTGCCGGGACCCTTCGCACTTGGCCTTTGAAAAAAATATCAATGGTATCGTTGCGTTTGTTGAGTTCCTTATTCGAATGGTAAATAAGGTTGATTTCTGTATGACTCGAGTGTGAATTAAATCTGTGTATTACTGAGGGTATGGAATGCCACGGATTGCGCGTCTTCAGTGTTAGGTACTCGTTTTTTGTCAGTGTGCAAGTGAGATAGCTGTATAAAGTAAGGGTCTTTCGCGAAGTGCACTAATGGGGATTATATGGGATTGCTTGCACCATGACGTTATTTCTTGCGGTACGTTTTTTTTTTTTTGTTATTTTTAAATCTTATTTCTCGCAGAAGTTTGTGTATCGCAAAGATGCGTTAACAAAATGAAATTAATTCATGTGTTAATTGTGGTGTTAATGCAGTTTAGTTCCACAAACCATACCAAAATCTCTTCTCCTTTATAGCGACTTATAAAAATATTGAGTCCAATAAGGATTCAATTGGAATAAAAAAATATTAAGAACATTCATTGAAAGTTGATAATCTATACTAATATAATAAAGCGGAAGAGTTTTTTTGTTTGTTTGTTTAAACGGGCTAATATCTGGATCTACCAGTCGGATTCTAATAATTCTTTCACTAATAGGAAGCTACATTATCCCCGAGTATTATAGGCTTACTATACTTTTTATCACGGGAACGCGGGTGAAACCGCGCTAGGCAGCTAGTGGATGATAAAATTAGAAACTGACTGATGTTTGCATAGCTCAAACAGGAACTAGAAAACTTGTAATTTTGCACAAAATTCAACCCTAAGGTATACCCCTTAGAGCACTTGAAACCGCGAGGCGGAAAGCTATAAGATAAAACGCATTTTCACTTCTCTGTACACAAACATCCACGTAGAGCAAAGCACAGACTACAAAACCTCAAGCCGTCAACTCATTGCAAAAACGCAGTGTACTCAATGTAGCACATTGGGTCACATTGACAACCGGGCGTCCTTGGCTCCAGATATAGCCAGCAGTCTGCACTGCAGTCGGGCCGCAGTCGCGTATAGAACTTAACAGCCGTTATATCGTTCGTTACTCGAACTCTGCAACCGCGAGCCCGTTTCGTATGTTCTTTTCTTTTAAGTGCACAGAGTAGGTTGGACTTAGAGAGCTATTTAATAATTGATTGGGATGAATTATATTTTGTTGTTTTTTCATGTTTAGTCTAGAATATTTTTAGAGTTAGAAACACGTATATGATGAGTTTGTTGTTGCAAGTGTCTATTCAAAATCATTTATTCAAATAGACCTTCGCAGGCACTTATGAAAAGTCTGACTCTAATACTCTAATACCGGTTCGGAAGGTTGCATTTGCTGAGAAGAGCCAGAATAAACTCAGCAATTACTTTTTTCAAAACAAGCTTAGATTCATTACATAATATTTACATTCTAATCGCACTGAAAACAATTGCGTGGCCCGGCGCGGCGGCGGCAAAACCACAAAGTAGGCTTCGCCTATAGGCTTCGGTGACCGCTTACCATCAGGCAGGCCGCATGCTACCTATGAAGAATAAATAAAAATGCATATCAACTGTCTGATATTCAATAAATTTGTAAAAAAATGTGAAGAATGATAAAATGATCCTAAAACTAGTCTCTCGAGTTTTGAAAACATCCTAATATATAGTTGGGCACTTGATGTAAGTAGTTCAAAGTACTATATACTCTATCAAAGAAGGAGAGCATAGCTTTATTTCGCTCGAAGAGCAGCTCGTCTGGGGAAGGGCACAGAATACCGCAGTCAAATAACTTTATGTTGTGTTCTGCGCGTGAGTAAGATCGCCAGAGCTCATTGGGTAGTAGAGAAGAATCGGTAACGTGTGAGTGATGCCCCTTGTGTTGCAAGCGTCCATATGGCTGCGGTAACCGTTTACCATCAGGCGGGCCGTACGCTTATTAACCGACTTGGTCATAGCACCCAGCTACAAAAAGAAACCACAATCTTGCTCGATATTTAAAATGCACGCCACGCGCCTCTCTCTCGATACGAAAAACACTTGGTAGAGCTTCCCAAATAAAAATCAACGGGAAATAAAAAGTGAATGAAAACCGAAAAGAAAATAAAGGGCGATATTTCCGAAGATACTTTATATCGTTTTCATATCTTTATATAGTAACAAAAAGCTTTTTTTTATAGTTTACTCTGCGACAATAACACTCTGCGCTAAAGTTATAGAAGGCTGTAAACATTTAATAGGGTAACTTTTACGATTGACGGGCTCGGGCTGTTCCGTGGGAGGGAGCGGGAGGGGTGATACACAAATTGTTTGGACGCTTGTTTTGTTTTATGTTTTGTTTCGTAAGTATAGCACTGTAATTATGTAACTTAAAATTAGCTATTGGTTTTAACAAATTGTGAATCAGAAGTGGTTCGGGGTAATGTAACAATACTTTACTTCACTTTCAACTTTAATTGACGTACGACTTTGACGATGAAATTTAAATGTCAAATGCCGTGACTTACATCATAGTTACGAAAATACGAAACCAACAATAAATAAATAGTCTGTTTTACATTCCTAACACACGGATATCTGATCGCAAACTAAGCAGAACTTGTACTATGGAAACCAGATAACTGATATATGGAGGTATATGGAATCTTATACGGAATCTTAACCTTTTGAAAACTGCCAAAACGACTTTTATGGTTTGCAAGGAAACACCGTGAGGAAAGCTTAGCTTAGTTTTTTTTTTTGTGTGACAAGAAGGTCGGGGTCCGTGATCGGCCTAATCACCCTTACACTGACAAATCGGCGAGCAAGCTCTCAACAAGCTTGGTGGTAGGGTACTAGGGTACTTTGTAGTACCACGTACCACCCTCAAGTTGTAAATCTGTCGCCAAGTAACTACCAGCGTGCTCCGATAGGTGCACTTTGAGCCGGTTGCCTTATCTGTCTTCCAACATAAAATAAATATGTATTTCGATTTTGAAATAAAATATTGATATGCAACATACACATACAATAATCATAATAAATCAGTGTACTTAAATGGCAGATGTTTTACAACTGTACAGTGTGCAACACAGTTGTAACTTAGAATAATTTTATTCAGTATTTATCTCGGGTAAATCAGGGTAGACACTAGATAAAAATAGCGATTGTTCATGAAAATTGTAGTGATGACAATGTAGCAAAGTATGTATATTTTGTCTCCTGTATTATTAAGTTACTTTGTAGAGTCACGTTTTTAGGGTTCCGTAGCCAAATGGCAAAAAACGGAACCCTTATAGATTCGTCATGTCTGTCTGTCTGTCTGTCTGTCTGTCTGTCTGTCTGTCTGTCCGTGTATGTCACAGCCATTTATTTCCGAAACTATAAGAACTATAATGTTGAAACTTGGTAAGTAGATGTATTCTGTGAACCGCATTAAGATTTTTACACAAAAATAGAAAAAAAACAATAAATTTTGGGGGTTCCCCATACTTAGAACTGAAACTCAAATTTTTTTTTTTCATCAAACCCATAAGTGTGGGGTGTCTATGGATAGGTCTTCAAAAATGATATTGAGGTTTCTAATATCATTTTTTTCTAAACTGAATAGTTTGCGCGAGAGACACTTCCAAAGTGGTAAAATGTGTCCCCCCCCCTGTAACTTCTAAAATAAGAGAATGATAAATCTATAAAAAATATATGATGTACATTACGGTGCAAACTTCCACTGAAAATTGGTTTGAACGAGATCTAGTAAGTAGTTTTTTTTTAATAGGTCATAAATTGAAATTAATATCAAATACTCAGGTCTATACTACCATTTACTTATATACCTACAGGTTTGTACGGAACCCTCGGTGCGCGAGTCTGACTCGCACTTGGCCGGTTTTTATTTAATCTATGCCTTTTAGATTTGTGGAATTATTTTGAGTGACCCTTTCCCGCAGTTTGACCCTAAAAGTATCCCACGACGTGATTGAGTAACAAAAATCCATATGTCCACTCTCATATTTAAAAATGGTAGGATGATATAAAATAAATAATTGAACTGTTTTAAACTTAAACCGACATCAAAGTACACTAAGGAGTAATCAAATCCTGATCTGATGACAATGGGACGAAACGGGAAGTGTAGCCTTCCAAACAAAAAAAGAATTTTCCGAATCCGTTAATAAATGACGGAGCAAACATAAAAAAAATGCAACCGAATTGAGAACCTCCTCCTTTTTTTGAGGTCGGTTAAAAACAGCCAAAGCAGCATATAAAATTACCATATTATTCGACCAGATAAATGATATACAGCCTGTCGTTGCACATTGTACATCTACCGACAATTACACATGACCTCTGCCAATCTGCCGGATGATATTCGCACATAACTAACGTATGTAAAACGAAATAGTATGTAATCAACAAAAGTAGGGTCAGCAAAAAGTCAATGATTGCGATCACCTGCCTTGTCTGTACGTATGTTTGGCGAGTGTTTAATTTGTGGGCATTAAGTTATTATTAAATAGGTACCAAGTGTTATTTGCAGCTGTGATGTTTTGGGTAAAAGGTTAGGGTTAAAATCATTTGGATTGCCTTCTAAGCTTTGGAAAGGTCGCGATGATAGCTCAGTGGCAGTGACGTCGGATGTCGACACGAAGGTCCTGGATTCGAATCCTACAGTGAAGAAACCATAGCACGATGGTACCACCTTCATGTTGAAGAACTGTCGCCATTGAAAGCACCTATCGGTGTGTTCTGACAGCTGCACTTGAGAGCCAGTTCCTTCTAGGCTTTGTGTGCATCACCTTCGGCCACATCATCACTTACCGTGGCGAGATTGCGGTCAAACACAGTAAAAAAAAAATTGGCAATGGCCAATAAGCAGTTGGAAAAAGTTGGAAAATGGAAAAATCGTTCTAGCATTGCTCATGTTTGTAGGTGTCAGTGTTCACTTACCATCTATCATTTTATATAGGTGGAGATTCGTAAATGGCATAGGATCATCTATTTATTTACTTTATCGTAGAAATTAAGCTGTAAATCTTCCTAAGAGTAAATAAATAAAAATCACGGAGACTACTCGCGTGTCTGCCTTCTGACAGAAAAACGTCTTCGTATATATACTTCTTGATTTTTTGATGATACATATTTGACACGGAAGATACACCCTTCGGCACGTAGCTTGGCAAAGTAATGGGAATGTTCCCACATGTACACTTAGTGCAACAAAAAGGGTTCACATTTATTACTTGTCATTATTAAAGGGTTATCACATAATTTATTTTTATTAAACATGTTTGTTTAGAACTAACTTTAAAAAAAAGAAAAATAATCAAACGACTAAGTTACGTGCCGACGACTATACCTAAATATGTAGACTTACTGTGCTCCACGATTCGGGCTCTTATTATTTTATAGATTCTATTATAATAATAAAGTTAATTAGAAGAGATTATGAGCATAAACATGTCTGTATGTCCTGAGTCTGGGTGTAATTATGCATATTAAGTATGTATTTACAAACAAAGAGTAGTATATTTATTATGTCAGTTATCTGGTTTCCATAGTACAAGCTCTGCTTAGTTTGGGATCAGATGACCGTGTGTGAGGAATGTCCCAGGATATTTATTTATTTATTATGGTATTATATTACTGATGTGGATTATTTTGAATTGATTGTTATATCATTCAGTTATATAGAAATATGCTGTAGCTTTCAGATCTTATGCAATTAATCAGGTCTAAAATTACAAAAATATTGCTTGAGCAAGTAATTTTATTTTTACTCATAATTTTAAACAATACCAATTAAAAACACAACTATCCAAACCTGAGCCTTCTTCAAATCAAACGCGAACCGGAAATAAAAACCAAAATGGCAACATCCGTACACACGATTACAAGCCAATTAATGCACGGTAAGCGGTGCCAATTCAAATTACGCTAAGCTTATAAAGTAAATGTTTTTCAGCGGGTTTCGGTGTTGATTGAAGGGCGGGGAAACGGAAGCGAGCTTCCCGCATTAACTGGGTCAGTGGTAGTGACGTGGCTTGGAATACTCTAGGGTGGGAGGGTAAGGGGGTTGACAGGACCCCCTTTCACACTTGTCACTCTAGCTCTCCTCATTAAGTAAGATAATAGTGGCGAGGAATTAAGTTACGATGGAGACTTTAAAGTATAGAGCGAAGAAAAGTCATGCGCTTAATGGCATGTTTGTTTATGTTTAACACTATGCTCTGCCTTTGGTTTCACCCGCATTCTTGAACTTTTGGTTACATAGGTACCGCTAAGACGGCAAACAAGCGTACGGCCCGCCTGATGGTAAGCAGTTACCGTAGCCTATGGACGCTTGCAACACCAGGGGTATCACTCGCGCGTTGCCGACCCTGAAGAAATTTCTTCACACTCTTTCACACACGTGTGTGTTAAATCATAGATTTTCATAGTGAGGAAGGTCATATCGACTTAAAAGCAGTCATTTATTGACTGTTTTTAAAAGCTCGAATGAAAATATCAAATGTGGTAGGTACCTAATTGACCCCTTTAACTTTGAATAATAAAATAACTCAATAATAATAGCTAAAAAACCAAACAATTCCAATTTACATTTATCGCAATATATTTGCATCGATTACTCATTATGACTGCGATTATCGTTTCGGTCGGAATCGCTCGCAATAATTGGGTTTTTTACTCGAACACTAATTCCGTATGATTCGCGTACGATTCGGGCGGTTAAATGTCTACGAATCCGACACCTGTCGCTGCAAGCTCTGGCCAGACGGATTTTGGCTATATAGGGATGTTACGTTTGTTGGGATCAGGTGTCGATATCGATAGATGTTTTGATGATACAGCATATGTAACTAAGCATGCATTATCGTATCGCCGCTGGATGCAAGCGGCCCAGAACCGTTCGAAGTGGAAATCAATGGGGGAGGCCTATGTTCAGCAGTGGACATCCATGGGCTGATATGATGAACTGGGCGTAGAGCCATGGTCCCGCGATTTTACTCCCTATCAACAAGCTATCCCTTGTTACGGAAAGTATAAATCATAAAAATCAACACCAAAGGCAAAATTCAAAGATTATTTCTAATCTAGATGATTAATAAAAGAGAGCAATATTTGTCTTACATACCCATTGAATTGGAGCATGAAGTATTAAGATTAATATGAAGGGGCGTGGAAGTCTTCCATCATGCACTACTTTATTGTCAGTGCTTTGTAATTAATTAATTGCTCTGTCTTTGAGGTCGTTTTGGTCAAGTTTATTACAGTGTAATGATAATAACAATTTGTTGATAAACAAAGGCAATATAATTTAAAACACATTTTTATAGTCTACACTTATCGGGTTTTACTTTCGGGTATCTATATATCTGTCGCATCGTAGCTTCAATTTTGATTGGGTCTTTTAGCCATGCTTGATGAAAAGTCTAAGTTAAATTTAAAATCAATTTTATTTATCGATATATTGATTTTCACATCACTACTGGTTGGTCATAATGGTCATTCCAGTAATGGCGTGTCGGACAATGCATGCGAATGCTTGGAACCCGCGGGACCCGGTCGGGGCAAGTGCGGGGCGTAGGGTGCGCAAGGGCAGCCTCGTGCCCTTCACCGTGCCGTAGGGTCACCTTGCGCAGGTACATGCGCGTGCGCCTATTGTCCGCGCAACCTCACACCAAAATATAACTTGCTATTACATCATTACTAAAATCAACTCTATCCCACAGCAACAAAGACAACTTTCGTTGGTATGCCCAACAAAAGTGGATGCGTTATTCTAACGAGTTCCAATTTCAAGTCCGAATTTTAAAAATCCAATTGCATTTTATAGGTGAGCGTGACAGGATAATTTAGGAAAGGAAGAGTGGGGTCTGCTTTTTTGTATCGTTTGTTCGGCGCTTGCGCATGCGATGTGTCTGGTATTGTTTTTGCGTTAATGTTTTTTGCGTTGCTTTGTTTTGTATTACACTGATACGTTTAATAGGTATCGAGTAATAAATACCAGCGTTTAAGACTCGTTTCTGGTGTAATTATACACGCCAAATGTTTTGATCGGTGTATTGGATGTTTTTGTTGCCAATTTGAGGTAAGCATTTAATTGCGAATTACATTGCCTGGGGAGTAATAACACATCAAACTTTATATACAATATACTGGTTTATGAATATAGAATTTCCAACTTTATCATAAACGCATTTACTCAGACATGAGCCTAGATCGATTCTTAGCCCCCAAAATGCCCATTTAGCAAAAATTCAAAATCGTTACATCTCAAAACATATCAAAATATTGCTGCATAATAAAAATTCGACGAAGTCGGTAAACAAGCGTACGGCCCGCCTGATGGTAAGCGGTTACCGCAGCTAAACGGACGCTTGCAACACATGGGTCATCATATATGCGTTACCGACCCTTCCCCCTCTCCAATGAGTTCTGGTGACCGTACTCACGCGCAGAAACAACATAAAACTGCTCTATGAGCGAATAAACGCTATGATCTACCTCTACACCATTACTGGTTGCTCAAGTTCAATATCTGTCGCCAAACACTTCCCGATGTCTTCCGGTGTAGTTGCATATGAGTTAACTACCGTGGAGGCTTTGTGAAGATCGGCAGCACATTTGCAAACGCTCTGGTAGTTGTCGTGTCCACAGGTAACTGTGGCCACTTGTCTTCAAGGGGACCATCTGCCTGCTTTTCAGCCTTCACACATGAAAAGGCATCATATCTACTTACTACATAAAAATCAAAATCATAGAGTAATTTATTAAGTTTAGGCCCTGGTAAGGCACTAATGAACGTTAAGCAATAGGTACATACAGTTGAATTTACCACTGGTTCGGAATACACTTAAACTTAAAAAAAGATTAAAGTATTTATTTTTATACTTAGTAAAATACTTTTTGTACAATAAACAGTTATCTATCTACAAATATTTTGGAATATTCTTGACACACCGCCATCTAATCCCAAATTCAGTACCGGCATTATCCCTTGATCAAGGTTGAACGAGATTGTCATCTGGCGCCCTTTGGTCGATGCGACGATATGGTTAGCTATATTTCGCCTTTGGCATTTTGGCGCCTGTACGGGCAAAACCGTACAATTTCATTGTTTCGGCTTTCTGCTGACATCACTTATAGCAAACGCGAGCATGCGCGATCTTATTTTTAAGTTAGTTTTAATCAGTGACAACAGTCGGCTTCTCAGTTTTGACAATCCTTACCGACTTGACATGACATCATTATCTTCACCCTATTGACATGACATCAACTGTGGTGGTTCGGACGTAGCCACACAGCACCCCAGGCTATCTGGTACCTAGAGTGACCGCTCCTGTAGCTCTACCCTAGGACTATGTTGGCGCGCTGGCAGCTAGTGGTTGGATTGAGTTGAGGCGGTGTCGCAAGCCGGGCCGTCGCTGTGCTGTGATGGAGCGGTGCTGACATAGTGATCGATGACCCTAAAAACAATGAATGTCATTGTTTTTTTTTTTACCTTGATCCAAAGGATTAATGACACGGATAATTTCAGCTAATTTTAAAAAGCTTATTATCAACCTCTGTATTGTATAATAAGTATGTACTTATTCTGATAAAAATACAGGAATAAAAAGTCGTAGCTACTGAGAATCGATGACGCTTTCTGGATACTATTTTCCTCCTGGTATAATTTTCTTCTGGGAACTGCACTGAGTCATACTTTCGACGCATGTGAAATGTTTTTCTTTATTATTTTTAATGCCTTTGTTACTGACTGTCATTAATTCTACTGTCTTTTGTCGGTACATAAAATATTCTTGTTGGTTTTGGGTGCATTTCTCAATTCGAGCGTAGTAGGAGCTATATCTACATATCTAGAAGTTAAGTTTGCTTGTATTATAAAGCACATCACCATAGATATTTTTTTTTTTAAATTAGACCTCTTGGTCATGACCTCTCAAAGACTTATAAATTTTTTATGACATTTAGATTTGTTTTTTGATAACATTCTTATTTGATTTAAAAAAACTTCAACTCAAAATTGAAATTATTTTATGCTACATGTGCTGCCATCTACCCAATATTATAGAAAAATAACATAAATTACAATTATTTCCTATTTGATCCATATGACATCCATATTAATTAGTTAAGCGTCCGTTTAAATACAATGTTAGATGTGCTTATGTGGCAAAAGGTGTTAAGCACAAAGTCTGGAAGGGAAAAGCACACAGGCACAACGCAGATATTTTATTTTGAATGTGATATACCTTATAAAAAACTACTCTGCTAGCAATTAGGTGTTTCTTTTCTTTTTTTTTTTATAAAAGTTCAATTAAAGCAGGAGATTTATTGTTTGTTTCACAGGAATCATCGCCTACATTGACGCTTATATCGTCAAAGGTAAGTCGAATGATTGGTTTGGTCGAGATTGCAATCTCATTATCATTGCTTATTATCCAGTGAAGCAAATAATATCCTGCGCTAGACTTGTTTTTTAATTTGTGTTTATTTTATAGACGGGCCAGTTGGTGCAGTTGGTTAAGACGTGGAGTCTTAACCTATAGCGCCGCAGGTCGTGGGTTCGATTCCCACACAGGACATGCATTTGTGTGCAACTGTGCATGAACATGTCTGTATGTCCTGAGTCTGGGTGTAATTATGTATATTAAGTATGTATTTACAAACAAAAAGTAGTATATGTATTATATCAGTTATCTGGTTTCCATAGTACAAGCTCTGCTTAGTTTGGGATCAGGTGACCGTGTGTGAGGAATGTCCCAGGATATTTATTTATTTATTTTATAGATAATATTTGTGTGTGCATGCTAGTCGCGATCATCTTCATCGCTATGTATGTGTATTTTGTATCGGTGTATTTTGAATAAATGTATTTTTGGTGGTTATATTTTATACGTACATCTGTTCGATTTTTTCGGTGTTGTTGCACGATATCTTTGTATATTACTCTGAATTCTAATATACGAGTGTATAATCATACTTAATTTCTACGATTTTATTTATATATACAATCAAATAAAATATAGTAATCTCTACTATATTTTACAAATTAATTAGAAATTAGTTAGTACCGTTTTCGCGCAGTAGCCTCATAAAAAATGGACATAAATAAAGAATTTATTGCCCATATTATTTTTGCCAAAATGTTGCCTACTTAATCTTAATACGGCCTAAACTAGGCGCACACTTGACGTCTCTCGTAAAATTGGTAACACAGTAGAATTGCGGATTTGCAATAAAAACCTAATTTGTAGAATAAAATAAATTACGTGCGATTTGTAATTATAACTGGTTTATTCGAATAATAAGAGAAACAAAATAAATACCCGTCTTTCTTAATAATTACTTTGATTTTTTTAATCAAACACTTATCTTAATTAAAGAGGTTTGTAGTCAAAAATAATTACCACAGTGAACTCATCTCTACTTTCACAATCGCATAGTATCAGATGTATTTGTCACTCACACTCGCAACTCTGTATGATATAATTATATACCACACAGTATAATATGGCAATAGTAAAACAATTACCACAATACGTATTTACAATTCATAATTGGAATCAAAATGGTCCCGCACTGTGGTGGAATTAGCTGCCCACAGTGGTTTCCCAAGGGAGTACGGCACGGGGTTTCTAAGAAAAGTGTGGAGAGAAATCACGGCAGTGATACCTCTGGAGTTGCAAGCGTCCATAGGCTACAGTAACTGCTTACCAACAGGTGGGCCGTATTCTAGTTTGCTGCCTAAGTACTACAAAAATATAATTTTATTTTGGAAATGTAAAGTGACTGGGAATTTAAATTTAACTTCAATGAAGATTATGTGACATTAATGCACTTTTTTAGTTTATTTGTTTATAGCCATTTTTACAACTGTAAAACGATACATGCTTGGCAGACTAAAAGTATTTCAATAGATAGGGGCTTCGAAAATTTTTTTGTTACAATCAACTCTTCACTTTGTAACTTTTCAGTTCGCATTGTGGCTTGGTTGTTGATTATGACCGCTTTTCGATACACACTGGGTTGTTTCTATGAAGTTAATGTACTGCTTCAGCTAATACTTATACTGTGGCAGTAAATGACGAGAGCGACTACTAGACTATGGACTTAATCACTTTTCTACAAGCAACTGCTTGTGTAGAATGTTTTCGTGTCTATTTCTGTCCATTACTGTTAGAATACTGTTACACACTTGTATAGATCACGGATCTCATGTCTGAGGACGATTGCCATAATTTATTTTAATTAAAACAGGTTTTATCTGATTCCACATGTTTCTAAGTCGACGAAATCACTTTCTTGTGACTTGTTAAGCCTATTATGCCGCCGTATTTCACCGCAAAACTGTTTTAAATATTAATTAGTGAAATTATTGACACAGAAGAATTGGGTTTATTATTTCTGTTTTTTTAGGCAGTTGTCATTTAAATGGTTTTAGAATTTATTTATGTAAACGTGTTTCATAAGCTTGAATCAGTTCAACATCTTTTAAACATATTGTCATTAAAATTACCTTTTTTTACTGCAAATAATAGCAATATTGCGTCACTTCATACATTAATATATCGCATAATTAATTAATGATAAATAAAGGTATAAAACCCCTCCAAAAATACTATAGTTGCAACTTTTTTTTTTTTTTTTTTGATGACACCGTGGAAATAAATCGTTCCTTGAAAGGCGTGGCCTAGCCGGCCGCGCGGGGGGCACCGCCCCTAGAGAACTATCAAAGTTTTAAAAAATCCCGCCACCGCTAGATACGTTCGGCCGGACTCGGGCGACGCCGGCAGAAACACGAAAGCCGAACCGCCATCGTTTAAATTACAGAGTATATTTTATAGGAGAGCAGTAAAAGTTTATTTTTTTATTACACTTGTTATAAACGATTTTTAACCAAAAGCTATAGTAATTACTCATATTTGTACGTAAATACGAGTTTATACTGTGTAAGTATATATCAGTATATATAAGGAAGCGCTCGTGGTGTAGCATGATTAGCCGTTCTTAATCAATCGGCAAAGTTAAGCTACGTCTGTCGTGGTCGGTACCTGGATGGGTGACCGTCTAGTGGTATTTCATATCGAGCGTTTCCGTGCTTCGGAAGGCACGTAAAGCCGTTGGTCTCGGTTATCACTTAATTGTGATAGTCGTTAAGCTAGTTGGATGCCTACTAGGCGGCTTGAAAAATTCCAACAGTAGGTTGACCACTAGCCTACCTCCACCAATCCGCAGTGGGCACGCGTGGTGGAGTATCTGCCCATTCCCTTTCACTCTCATTTGTGAAAGGAGGCCTGTGCTCAGCAGTGGGACATTATAGGCTGATCATGATGATGATGATGAACTATATATGCTGCGGGTAATGAAAAGGGTATACGGGTTTTTTTTTTTTTTTTTTTTATCTATTTTTTTTAGAGGCTTTTGCCCTACAAGGGTATGTCAGCCTCATCGTACCCTAAACTAACCTATTACACAGCAAAATCAATATAGCTCACTCTTATGACTAACTTATACCTACTGAGAAGATGGAGCTACTGCTGCACTAACCATATCAAATAAATATTTTGCACTTTCTGATTGAGGCTCTGATAAAATTTTAATAAACTTGCCGACATCAAGTTTATTTATGTTGAACTCGCTCAACAGTAGCTCCCTCTCTCTTTGATTCTTTTCACATTCCATCAACAAGTGTTGGACATCATCAATCTTGCCACAAACGTCACAATTTGGTGAGTCAACCTTTTTCATGAGATATCCAAACTTTCTTGATGGAAAGTGTCCGGAACGTATCCTATGGGCCATAACAACATATGATCTCGATATTCTAATTACAGCAAACCATGGGAAACGAGGAGGCTCACACTGGATGGTTTTGTACCAAATGCCCTTTTCCTTACTTCTTTCATCAAAATATTCTTTAAAATTAATGTAGCAAATGTTTTTGAATTTATTTAATACTTCTGTGTAAAATGGAGCAATAAAGACTTCTACACCTTCTGTAATGGCTAATTTGGCCAATCTGTCTGCCTCATCGTTTCCTCTTAAACCTATATGTGCTGGAACCCACTGCAATCTCAAAATACAATTTAATTCATGTATTTGCTTTAGTATATCATAAGCTACCGGTACACCTCTGTGCCCAGAGGCGCATCGAGCCAGATGTTGCAAAGCACTTTTGCTATCAGTGAAAATGACATAGTTTTGAATACTATCTCTCGATTTTATACGATTAAGTGCTTTTGAGATCGCAATGAGTTCCGCTGTCATTATCGAGATATCGCCATGGATTTTAAATAGGCCTGAAGTTCCTCCATTCAAATCAAATATACGGGATGGATACGACAATACGAAATTAAATGAAACCACGTAAAGTACTCCTGTATACGGTCAACTTTTACTACGGTACCAAATATGAAATCGCAAAAAAAAATGCGATGCTTTTGGTGGTACACACGGCTACAGATCAAGCTATACATTTCTAGTATAAGCTGACCTCCCATTGTACGGAAATCCTATACAATGCGAGATCAGCTTATACTGGAAACGTATAGCTTGATCTGTTGCCGTGTGTACATTATCTGCGACATCATAGGCTGGCTGCGGTGCGGGCGATACCAAGGATGCCAAAAATTATTCTATGGGTTCTACCATGATCTTTTCACTACGGATTATTTTTGTGGAGATTGTTCCCTGTGAATCATAAATATTTTATTTCATTTATAGCATCTACAAAATTGAGGAATGTTAATAGGTATGGAAAAGCGCTTGAAAATTTGTATCAGTAGAGCAATTACGTATACAAATACATTAGTTTTTGTTTCGTTCAAAAAAACCAAGTAGTTATGATTTTACAGACATTTAAAATTCCCCTAAATATCGAGGCCCGCTAACGGTCACGTGACCGCGAGGTGACGTCATGTTCCAACGCTCCGTTCACTCATATTAGCCGCTAGCGGTGGTACGTAGGTATCTTGCGCTATTAGTGGAAAGTATTTTGGATTTGAAAAAGGGCAACTGTAAAATCTACATAAAATAAATGGACTTTTGGTTGAAATGAAATGAAATTGTTTACTTCGCCAGAAAATGTCGTACAATTTAGGTGGAATCTTAAAATAAGGTCTACACATTTCGCTACAGAATAGCATGTAAAACTATTTTAAATTGAATCTAATAATCAATGTAATATAATAAAACAACATAATTAAATAAGATGTCCAAATCACATATATATATTTTAAAAGTTTTATTATTTATCGACGAATAGTTATTCCGTTGCCGCCGAAAAGCAAGAAGAAAGAATGCAAATGCTTACTCCTGTCTGCCATATACCTAAAATAATTATTTTATAGCTGCAACGCAAGTAGGTACTTATTTACCTTTTAAGTTTCATGTTATAGACAATAAATTAATTATGTTTGTCTATACCTATTTATACTCTTCTTAGTAAATTTAACTAAATAAATTGATATATTGCAAATGTAGCGAGTTGAATAGATGTACTTAACCTTTTCTATGTCTTATCTTTTTTTATACGACTAAGTCGGTAAACAAGCATACGTACGGCCTACCTGACGGTAAGCGGTTACCGTAGCCAAATGGATAGTTGCAACACATGTAGCATTGCTCATGCGTTACCGACCTTTCCCCCCTCCCCAATGAGCTTTGGCTACCTTACTCACGCGCAGGAACACAATCTACTTTATTTATCCAAATAAATAAAATTGAATATGTAATATCAAAATATCAATTTGTAAGCGGGTGAAACACTAGTTTGTTCCGGCTGATTTCCAAAACGGCTGGACCGATATAGACGAGACATTCACTGGTAGATAGCGGATGTTATAAGGAATAACTTAAGATTCTTTTACTTCAGATAATTTATAAGGGGTTTCGCGCAAAATAATTAAAACGCTACATGCGGGTGAAACCGCGGCTGCGCTGGGGTATCAAATAACTGCACACTACAAAAGTGGTTAGGTACATAGTAGATAGACTGTCAGTATTCTTACGTCAAAACTATCTTCACAGCAATAAACTTTGCTTTCGTCTCTAAATAGATCCAACCCCTTCACAGTTTTTACCCATTTCTCTCACATTTGGACATTCATTGGAACGATTATAAAATCAACTTTTCCGGTGGACTGGTGGTTGTATTATTACATTTTGGCACAACACATGATTTTCTAGTATTTATATTGGAAATTTAATTAAAAGAAACAAATAACCCGACTGCGTAAAACAAAAATTAACTGAAAAGAGAAAAACAAGCGCACGCAGTCGGGTTATTTGTTTCTTTTAATTAAATTTCCAATATAAATACTAGAAAATCATGTGTTCTGTGTTTTGTTTCTTTTAATAATTTAATTTATTTCAGACTTTTTAGTTTTATACAGAATGAGTTGTAAGTATTAGCTGTATTAGTAAGTAAATGAGCGGTACGGTAAAGTAACGCTAACAACCATCGCAATTCTGTGAGTTACGTACGGTAACCGCTCATGGTACCAATACCTACTGTCCTTGCATTAAACATGTTTTTTTGTAATTTACGTCAAAATGGTAGCACAAAAGTATTACAATGTATACATATATGGAATAGGCTGTTCACAAGCTTTCATTTGATACCCATATTGTTATAATAACGAAATATTTGTTTTGAATATCCCCCCTCTTTTTTTATCCGTAGACGCCATATAAAAATAATATACCCTATGACACTCCCACAGTCAAGACGAATCTAACGGCACCTAATATGCTTAAATCCATCAACCCATTTAGGCTGCAGAGCGTGCCAAAGAAATAGACATACATACATACATACACTCGAAAAACATAACCCTCCTTTCGGGTCAGTCGGGTAAAAACCAAAAAAGTCATAATCATCTAGAGAAACGTACGGAAGAGCGCGACCCCGTCAGGGTATTTGTTCTGTGAGCGCGATTGACTGAGCGAGCGTTGGAACATGACGTGACGTCACACGCATCGAGTACGGGCGGTTGGAATCCAGCGTCGCGCGCTCATTTTAAAATTCCATATCTCGGAAACTAATTGACGTATCGAAATAATTCTTTCACAAGTATTTTTTATTTTCTATAGAAAATACGGAGACCTAAAAATCTAAATTAGTGAACATTCTTCATTATTAGGCATAAAAAGAGATAGTTGTCCTAAGTACACCATAAGAAATAATTATAATAATCAAATCATGTTATAGGTATTTGGTAATAAAATGTAATATAAAGTAATAGAATAAGAATCCGTAAATATAATAACAAATTAGTTGTTATCATAGCTTTTATGGTCTGTAACTCGCACTCGGACGGATAGCAGTTTGTGTGACGATGGCGGGCGGGAGCGAGATATCAATGTGTGTGTGTTGAGTACAATGCCCTTGGATGTAGCCCGTCTAATTCAAGTTGGTTGGTACGAGGAATGCAGACCATACAATATCAGCAGTAAACTTTACTTAGAAGGGTTATAAGTTCGTTTTAAATCTATCGATAAACTGATAATGATGTAACTGTAATAAATAATTGCTAAAATGCTGCTCCCAATGCTGATTTTCCTGGTCTTTATTATATTACCCATGTCGTGAAATTATAATTAAATCAACTTTAACACTAAAAAAATACTATAAAATTAATAAAAACAAAACTACACAACTAACTTTATATTTACAAGCACTATTGAACTAGATTATCACACTAAACTTAAATTAATACGATATTACAAACTATAATACTATCTTTAAAGACAATAAAGAATATGCTACGAAAATATTTTATGTTTAAAACTACGAGAGCCGGTCGCGACAACTAGCATAGGTCCGTCGTCGACAAAGGCTACGGCCGAATAATCCTAGCGATGCAAGAGTAGTAATAAATACGTTCACCGTAATTTCGTATGTGCCAAAAAGAGATGACTATAGTGCTCTCAGGTACTCGCCCAGGCAAGCGGCAGCTTTTAATAAACGACGTAAGTACCAAACCAAATATAAATTGTTTATAAAATAACCATGCAATGTATAGAAAATCTGTTCTTCACATCATAAGAAGAATGAATTACCAATTTTTCGGATTAAATTTCACTGTAAAATTCGCCTGCTTGACGGAGTTACAGTAAAAAAGATTTTTATTTAGAGGCTACTTTGGAATTAAACTTTATCGAGAAAATTTCTATCAAACGTGTTTTCCTTCATTGGCAAACTCAATTAAGATCTCAAAAATCATATAATAAAAACTCAGAACCCCAACCCTTGTATTAATTATGATACAGGGACACAAAGATATCATTTTTTTCCAATATAGCACCTTAAATGGGCTTGCGTTTGACCTTCGACTGACCCCATGAGGAGTTAAGACGAGGCCGAGGATGTAGCACGCTTACCCAGAAAAAGCCTATTCACTCTGGCCTTGAATACATCTAGGTTGTAGGTGTCGGGAAACACAGATCCCGGAAGAGAGTTCCACTCCTTTGCTGTTCGTATGAGATACGAACAAAAATTCTAATATTCAAATATTAATATTAATAATATTCGTTTCCTTAATATCTTTACACTACCTAAAAATTTAACCTGACACTGTTTACAGTTTAAAATTACTAGTTTTTAGTCTGAGTGAATAAATGTTTAAAAAATTAAAAAGACTGTCCAGATCTGCAACTATAGAGGTGTCTATGACCTTAGAATACGTCGTGTGTCCAATGTACGGTTACATACGAATCTAGAAGTTGTCTCAACTCATTGAATAGTAATTTCCTGTTTTATTTATAATGTGGTTACTTACTCAGATGTGAGTAAGGATACAGAGTATGTATGTAGTCAGGAGTTATATCAGTTTGTTCGTGAGTCAAGTTGAGACGTTTTGGCAGCTTCACACGTGATTAGTGAAACAGTATTCACACTTTTTGCTGAAAGTCTAAATACAGGTCCCAAAATATTGTGTCAAGCGGAAACAAAACCCAACTTACCTCCTTGTATGTTCAGCATTTTTTTTTCATGACATGTTAAATTCAAATCATTTAGTTCAAAAACCTTCGCAGACACTTACGAATAGTCTGACTCTAATACCGGTTCCGAAGGTTGCATTTGCTGAGAAGAGCTGCCAATAAACTCAGCAATTACTCTTTTCTAAACAAGTTAGATTTATTACATAATAGTAGAAAGGTGTTGCAAGACATTACTTATTTTTGACGGTCAAAATGTACAGAATTGAGCTTACGTACACACGGCTACAGATCAGGTTATACATTTCTAATATAAGCTGACTTCCAATTTTAAGGAAATCCTATACAATGCGAGATCAGCTTATACTGGAAATTTATAGCTTGATCTGTAGCCGTGTGTACCATACCTGCTAACTTGTCCCGTCTCGGCCAATTTACAGGTACCATGCATGAAAGGTATGTTTTTCTTAAATTCTGAGAGCAGATTTTTATATATTACTCAGGGAACTATTTCAATACTTTTTGCAAGCAGCCAGACCAATCGTAGCAGCCAAAGCCAGGGGTTAACTAAAGTTCTGTTTAGGTACGTAATACTTGAATGGGCCCTAAAACAAATGGCACCATCTCACTCAATCCCTAGTATAAAATACCGGTTTCTAAAGGGATACCAAATATTCATCGATTTCTAAGAACAACATAAGATTTCGCGTGCGTTAAGTAATGTTTCTTGGACAATTTCATCCGGATGGAGTCATCGCACTTGGCTGGCGTGCCTCTCTCATGACTAATGACTAACTACTTGCTATTTATTATGCGACATTGGATTTTCATATCACAAAGGTCTTATAAATTCGGCATTATACGTTATTTTGGCGTATCTAAGATCATCACCGAGTTATTGAGATGAAAAGAGATGTGAAAAGGTAAAGAAAGTAGAGTACAGCATGGGGTTCGTAAAAAATGGTATGAATATGGTTTTTGCAAGGTCGCCATCGTACGAATCATACTTTTGGTGTTACAAGCGTCTATATAGGCTACGGTTACCGCTACGGTACCATCAGGCGGGCCGTATGTTACCTATAGCAGTACAAAAATGTCATATTTGGGTTTTTAGAAGCATACTTTATCCTTAAAGTTAAGAGATTTTGCGATTTTTCAAAATAAACCCGTAATTCCTCCCTCAACTCCTATCCGTTTCAATATCTACAAAGTTTCTCTCAAACCTATTATTACCCGCAAACCAAACAATTTCTAATGCCACTTAAAACCTGTATAAAGTGCAATAATAAAGCATTATCCATAAATAATGTTAAAGACAACAGTAAGTGCAGATACAGCGATGTGATTGTAGTGAGTCATGCGCGCGCGCAACGTCTCGTGTTGTGCCGGAGCGCCCGCACCGCGTAGTTGAGTTGTTTTCGTACGGCGTCGCCGGATGTACTGCGCGACGAACTCCCGCGCATGCCGACACTTTGAGCTATGAAGATATTATAGAAGTGACACTTGAACATAAAGATAGAGCTTTGGGAGAATGGCTTTGGGTGGATTCAGCACTAGGAGAACCTGCATGTTTGAAATGGAAAAATCTGTACTGGGATCCCAAAATAATCATATCAGCCTATGGAATGGATGTCCGCTGCTGAACATAGGAACGGTTTTGGGCTGCTTGCATTCAGCGGCGCGGCGCCAAGCGACTCTGACCAGGTTGTCCACCTGGTGGGAGGTCGTCCCGCTCTGCGCTTTCCAGTACGTGGTCGCCACTCGATAACCTTTCTTCCTCAGTAGTTATCGGCTCTTCGAACGATGTGGCCCGCCCATTGCCACTTTTTTTTTATAGCACTAAGTTGGCAAACAAGCAGACGGCCCACCTGATGGTAAGCAGTTACCGTAGCCTATGGACGCTTGCAACACCAGTGGTATCACTTGCGCGTTGCCGCCCCTGAAACTACACTTCACTTTACTAAACTTCAGCTTAATATATAATCCCCATAATCTCCCATAATCACATAAGAACAATTTTGTAGTTTTCTATTTGCTTTATGTCTGATAAAGCTTGATTTCTTATCATTATTTTTCACTTTTCTACAAGCCTAAAGCTAACTTTGCAATCATAAAAATGTTATATAAAGAAAAACCATGTCTGCAACTTTTTGTAACTCTACGCCATGAAATCACATCCAAACATCCAATGAAGTACAAGTAAAGTGTCTCTGTCGCTACTAGAAATAGCTGCTAGTAGACTTACTGGAGGGAGGGGAGGGTGGGCGAAGGACTAAGGGGGAAGGGGGAGTCTGCCATTATACGCTTCCGTCGCTGGGAGCACGTGGCATTGCGTTTTTTTTTTTGTATCTCATTTTATTCTCGATTAAAGGTTTTCGTATGAGTAATGTTTTTCGGGATCCACATCCTTCTTTAAATGAGTCGGACTGCTATGAGTCTTTTAAACATGGAATTTGGTGTGGTTCCGGTGCTTGTTAATGGAGTTATTGTTTTGATAGATATTTTATTGGACTTTTTAAACCACAGTCAATTGGGCTGGCTAATCACGAATCCCTCCAATTTGTTCATATTGATTACATTCTTAGCTGCTTGAAGGCCACATCATAGCAACACTCCCAGCTGCTTTAAATCAAGATCTTCTCTATAACTCTCTATTATGTAGATGATACAGTTTATAGTCTTCAGTCAATCAACAGTGAGGAAGCTGGTACTTATTTGATTTACTATAGTTACATGATGTGACCAAAGCTGATAAGCATACTAAGATTAGAAGAGATTAGCTGAACCCTGACAACACCTTTAAAACATAGAATTACAATTGATTCTCGTACAACGATAACTCCATATGCTGGTCTTACACAACTACCCACGGCTTATCTTTATAAACAACAGTACGGCAGGTAGCCTGTTCAGAGTAGCTGGTATGTACCAATGGGCTTCGGACAGCGACTAGCGGACATATTTCACCGTGATGGCGGTGTAGCAATACCGTCGCCAACAAAAATAATACTAAATGAGTGTGGGTGGGATGCACTCGCTAGGACGTCGATGTGCGAAGATATGTTACTGTTGGATGAGTTTAAGGTACTGGTGGCACAGTGAGACAAGTTCGAGTACCTACTTAGGTAGTTTAAATAATTTATTGGTTGATAGAAATTCAGAAGTACGATACATGTTAAATTAGGGGATCGACAATCTAAAGAACGGATGCGGAAGATGTTGGGTTGACTGTAGTCTGCTCTTGGAGAGGCTTACGTCCAGCATAGACTTATGATCAAATGGTGGATGGTGATACATAAAAACCAATACCAATACGTCCCTTCTAAAATGATAATTGTGTCAAGAAATTTATTCAAGCATCTACATGATGATGTAAGCTTCTTAACGGTGATAACTTTATACCTACTAGCTAGTTTTAGCCCACCGTGGGGTTTTAGCCGGTACAAGTCCGGCATAAACTGGCCGCTATCCCCGAGGCGGTCGGGAATCCTGTGAGGATTTGAGAAAGAGTAAGAGGAAGAAAAAAAAAGCCTATCTAAATAAATCATAAAAACTGCCGCATCAAATTAAACTTTGTCGCCCTATTCTTTCACATATCGAAGTATTTTATAATGTCTCAGTAAAGTTTTATCTCTGCTCTAAGATTATTCACGAGTCCGCTGAACGATATATTTACACTTTTTACTTTACTACGGCTCTTTTCACTTCAATAACACATTCGGCTCCTATTACGTTGATTTATTTTCGTATGGCCCTCTCTATTTGCTCTTTCGCCGTATAGAATACTCAGTTCAACGTTACGACTATTTTATTTGAGTTTATTATGTGAATTATGAATCATTTTCTCAAGTGTATTTGTAGGACTGATATTCTAAATTCCATTTTCCAAAGACGGGGTCAAATTCTTCAATAGCGAGTTTCGGAAAATTCCTTCTTTCCATTCCTCTACAAGTAGTAGTAGTAGTAGATAGAATTAGAAATATTCAACTCATCGAAGTCAGGTAATCTTATGGTGCATCCATGCTTGGCGAACCGAGCACGAGCCGAGCCACGAACGAGCATACTGCGAGCACGATTCGCGTAGCATGGACGGGCTTGCGAACCTCGAACGAGCATTCGTAGCGTGCTCGACTGCGCTCCGCCCGATTATCAGTTTTTTCACGAACACAGGGATCCGCATCGCGCTCGTTGTAGGCTCGTTAAGTACGTCCACGCTTGAAATCACGAGCAACGAACGAATCCTGTTCGTTCGAGGCTCGGCTCGTGCTCGCTTCGCGTAGCATGGACGCACCATTATGGACGTAGAACATTCATAAATCGAATTGATGTCTAAAAACTGGTTCACTTTTGTCCCACGCCATCTAGTTATCGTACCCATAAAGTTTGTATAATAAAAGAAAAATAAAGCGAGTTTATTTTTACAATTACTATGTCGCGTGTAGGATTATACGTAGGTACGTTTTATTCCCGGTAAGCTTCCATGGGTGGTATGAATCACGTATCACTGATGGTGGATTATTTACAGATATGTATGGTGGGAGCTATTAGGGACATGCGGCTCAATTACCAACTGTATTTATTAGACTGTAGTGCTGTCTTGAATCTAGAAGGGAAAACATACTTGTGATAGTCATACTTGTGAACAGGTGCTGCTCGTGGGGGCTGGTCTGCTTAAGTTTGCTATTTATTTACTTATTAAATATTTTTTCAGCCTACTTTGTAATTTTGCCGCCGCGCCGGGGCACGCAATTGTTTTCAGTGCGATTAGAATGTAAATATTATGTAATTTATCTAAGCCTGTTTTGAAAAGAGTAATTGCTGAGTTTATTGCCGGCTCTTCTCAGCAAATGCAACCTTCCGAACCGGTATTAGAGTATTAGAGTCAGACTTTTCATAAGTGCCTGCGAAGGTCTATTTGAATAAATGATTTTGAATTTTGAATTTTGAATTTTTGAAAACAGTTTGGGGCGTTTTAGAGAGCGGCGTTTTTTTTAGAAAGAGTGGATGTGTTGGTGAGGTATGTACCTATGGAAAAAAGAAGACAAACGTGCTGATAAGGAAGAGACAAACATAACTACCTTGTCAATTATGACGTCTGAGCTTGGCCTTAGCCACAGGCCTTAGCTTTCGTTGAATGACTACTGATCCATCTGGGATCTGATCGAAAGCGAACATGCGGACTAAGCAATTGAGTGGAACTTGTCTGCTGCCTCTGTTTTCGGCCTTCTCCAACCTAGGTATTTTCTAGGCTTCTTTTGAACAGGTGTTCTATCTTCGACCTGTCAACAAGGCAAGTTTATGAGTTCTTTATGGGCGGGTCAATGGATACCTTGGCTCGCTATTAAAAATATAACAATGAAATCAATGGTTATAATAGGAAGCGCGTCCCTCACGAGAACCGACGGGTTGTAGGACGATTATGAACCATAAGTGGGAGCAGTTGAACCCAAAATAACTAAAAACGTAATTGTGACGATGAAAAATAAAGAAACAAGAATAAATAAACTGCGTCAATCATCGATCAATACCTAATAAAATAAGATGTGCGCCGATTATCATCGTACAAAATGATCATAGGAACATATAAATATGTCACACTACGCACATCGGCGTGTAAATGCGAATAACATTTGTTTTCGCGTAACTAAATCATAATTATATCAAAGATGGCGCCCGCCTTCGCCACGTGCGCGCGCGCCGGCACGTCCGGTAATGCGTAAATAAAATTGTGACAAATGTTCAATTACAAGAATTTTACGCAAACACAATTATTTATAGAGCATTCTTTATACTTGAAATGTTTCAAGCATATATAATAAAAATGTTTGGAAGATATCTGATCTCGGGGTCTCTTATTTTCTGTTTTTTTTATTTTACTACCACTGTAACCTCATAAAAAGAGTATTTTATATGTCTGTTGATACCTATTATTCGTCACGCAAATTACATGATAGAGACAGGAATACTATAATATTATACTATAATACTATAATAATTTAAATTGGAGTTTAAGAAGCGATGACTTTTTTGTCTACAAACCTGTAGGTATATAAGTAAATGGTAGTATAGACCTGAGTATTTGATATTAATTTCAATTTATGACCTATTAAAAAAAAACTACTTACTAGATCTCGTTCAAACCAATTTTCAGTGGAAGTTTGCACCGTAATGTACATCATATATTTTTTATAGATTTATCATTCTCTTATTTTAGAAGTTACAGGGGGGGGGACACACATTTTACCACTTTGGAAGTGTCTCTCGCGCAAACTATTCAGTTTAGAAAAAAATGATATTAGAAACCTCAATATCATTTTTGAAGACCTATCCATAGACACCCCACACTTATGGGTTTGATGAAAAAAAAAATTTGAGTTTCAGTTCTAAGTATGGGGAACCCCCAAAATTTATTGTTTTTTTTCTATTTTTGTGTAAAAATCTTAATGCGGTTCACAGAATACATCTATTTACCAAGTTTCAACATTATAGTTTTTTTTTTTTTTTTTTTTATATTATATAGGTTTGCGCTTGACCGCAATCCCGCCTGATGGTAAGCGAAGATGTAGTCTAGGGTGGACCGCGCGTACCCATAAGATGCCTGTTCACTCTGGCCTTGAATAAACCCATGTTATAAGTGTCTGGAAACACGTTGTCCGGGAGAGCATTCCACAACTTGGCCGTGCGTATAAGGTAAGAGGAAGCGAAACGCTTGGTACGGCAAGATGGAATATCGACGACGAAGCGATGGAGACCCCCCCGACGCCTAGTGGTCCGATAGAAGAACGGGGATGGAGGGACAAGATTATGGAGTTCTTTATCGCATTCTCCGTGGAACAATCTGTAAAATACCGTCAAACTTGCAACCTGACGCCGATGATCCAGGTTTTGCAGTTTCTTGCTCGTTAGGTCGCTATCGTCAATTATCCTTCGAGCGCGCCTATCTAACGAGTCCAAAGTTGCCAGTTGATATTTGGCTGAGCCATCCCACAGATGAGAACAGTACTCCATGCAAGGTCGAACTTGAGCTTTGTATAAATTTAGAAGCTGTTCCTTTGTGAAGTACCGTCTCACCTTGTTCAGGATTCCAAGTTTTTTGGCAACAGTCTTGGCCTTGGCCTCGATGGACCGTCCGAAATTAAGGTCAGAGGATAAATTGAGACCCAAAAGGTCTAGGTGTTTGGATAACGGTACAGATACATCACGAAATGCGGGAGTCAGGTTAAAGAGACTCCTCTTTGCAGAAAAGAGACAGGCCTGTGTTTTAGAGGCATTGAACTCGACCCTATTGGCGGTACCCCACTCGGATACAATTTGCAGAGCCGAGTTCAACCTCGTAACCATACCCTCTCTGAGAGACTCTGTTGTGGCCCTACTAGCCCGCGGATCGGATACATAACTCTCTGTGACGGTGCTGTCATCTGCGTACCCATAGATTCCGGGTCTCAGCAAGTCATTAATATGCAGCAAAAACAGCGTAGCAGAGAGAACAGATCCCTGAGGGACACCAGCGTTGATCGCCTTTAGTTCAGACGAGCACCCATCGATGACCACTCGAATAGACCGTCCACTCAGGAAATCAGAGATCCAGGCGCAGAAACTAGAGGGCAGTCCGTATGAGGGAAGCTTGCTGAGCAGACTATCATGCCAGACCCTGTCGAAAGCCTTCGAGATGTCCAGTGAAACGGCTAGCGCTTCACCATGTTTCTCAATGGCCTCGCCCCAGAGGTGGGTGGCTAGCACTAGGAGATCTCCTGTAGATCGATCAGGACGAAAGCCGAATTGGCGATCACTCAGGAGATCATTGTTTTCCAGGTAGCCAAGAAGTTGGGGGTTCAATACACGCTCCATAATCTTGCAGAGAATGGAGGTGATTGCGATAGGTCTATAGTTCGACGGGTCTGTACGGCTACCCTTTTTGGGTATAGGTTGGACGTTTGCAAGCTTCCAGGACTTAGGTACACGTCTTGTTTTCAGAGAGAGTCTGAATAGACGCGTGAGTTCTTATAGTTTCGGAAATAAATGGCTGTGACATACACGGACAGACAGACAGACAGACAGACAGACATGACGAATCTATAAGGGTTCCGTTTTTTGCCATTTGGCTACGGAACCCTAACTAGGTAAATACTTACTACTGTAATAAACATAAAAATGCGAATAAAGAAATCTCCATTATGTTGATCCCTCCAACGAAAATAAATTGATCCTTATAAACCCTGTTTCAAACTTTACAAAGTTTATCATACCCTCTCGTTTGCAAGATTATAAACATGGCCTTCTCGTTCATCGACTTCCGATAGTCATCATTCACAAATTAATGACAACAATCTTCTGCCGGACCCGGATGTGACTACACAACAGGTCAACTAGTTCCATAACAAGAAAAAAAGTAATTCACTCAAATCTGTACGCAAAATGGCAAAATTGCAATTTAACATCTTCGTGCCAATAATGGCCAATCAAGGTGGTTTTTACCTTACATTTATAGTCAAAAATTCCATAGTATTTAATTAAAAACACTTAACTGTACAACTTTAACGAAACACTAGTTGTTTTAATAAATAAAATAAATACAATTTGTATTTATCGTCGGCGTGTTATTTGGTAAAAGTTTTGCGATTGGTCGCGGTCTAGTCGTGCGATATACACGCAATTCGCGAAATAATAAAAGGCAATTATAATACATATCTTAAGAGCGTATTTATGGCGCCTTACCCCATAAAATAACAGATCGTTAGACGTGTAACAGAACCGCTCGTGCAATTTCTTAAATGCTGGCTTCAATTGCGAACGTGTTGGATTTTATTGAGTTTTAGGTGCAATGACTTTCAGAGTACTATAAAAATATATCGTTTGTCCTAATTGAGTATGATGATATCGATAAATCAATGTACAGTTGGATTTGTTGAAATAGGAACGATATATTATTGCTGTTAATCGATCAACATCTGGCGGTTCAAGCCTCTATGGGTTGCATAGCTGGCAAAGATCGTTGTATTATATAAATAAATAAATAAATATCCTGGGACATTCCTCACACAAGGTCATCTGATCCCAAACTAAGCAGAGCTTGTACTATGGAAACCAGATGACTGATATAATACATATACTACTTTTTTGTTTGTAAATACATACTTAATATACATAATTACACCCAGACTCAGGACATACAGACATGTTCATGCACACAAATGCATGTCCAGTATGGGAATCGAACCCACGACCTGCGGCGCGTAAGGTGAACCTTAACCAACTGCGCCAGCTGGCCCGTCAAAATATATAAAAAGTCAATGCAACACCATCAACCGCCAATTACGCTAATCCGATGACTTACTCAAAACCAAAGGGCAATAAATAATAATGTCTAAGTTGTACGAAGTAGTGGCAAAGTTCCCATAAAGAGTAATGTAAAATCCCCACAATGACTCCGACACTCGGCCTGCACAGCGGCGCCGCCCGCCGGCACGTGGGGTCAGGCGGCGATGTCGGCACCTCGCGTGCACACCCTTAATTGCTGAACTTGCTACCGGCGTGTCTTACGGACTGTGCTGCGTTTGAGTGGGTGAGCTACTTGCTTGCATTCTCTTACCTTTACTGAGCTACTTGCTGTAGAGCAGAAGACGTGTCCTTATCTAAGCTGGGTATAATGTGACATGTTCATGCTATGCAACTGATATTCGCACCTCACTGCGCCGTCAGCTTTCAAGTGTAGCGTTTTAGTGATGTATTTCCCCTCTGTGCACATTGAAAGGTTGAACCACATAAGTGCAGCCTCTAAGAGGGCTCTTGAGAGCTTATCAGCTACACACTAGTCTAATCTAGTCTTAATTTGATATCAAAAGCCCCTTAGCTAGTTCTTAACACCAGTTTCTAACCGCATTTCTATAGGAGTCGAAAGCATCAGCTCATCGTCTGTAACAACCGTCCACAACCAACTAGTTCAACCTCTGCTCGCGTTTTTCAAGCTTACTCTCAAGCAAGTAACTTGAACGGTATAAACGCATCTACATGAAAAGTGCGTGCGTTGGGTACTTACTCGCCCAAGTTTGATGTACGAAATTGTGGGATTGTGTGAAATAGATACCGGTCTCACCTCTTGCTAACTTGGGGTTGCCGTTTGGAATTGAAAATATTGCGCCCATATTATTATATTATCATTGCTTTGAAACAACTCGGCTTCTATTTCTTTCCCCTTCTGTGGTCAAGATAGTTGTTTCACAAAGTGAAAGTATAGTTCTGTCATTATGCGGCGAAACGTGTAAAGATATATAGAAAGTAGGTAGGAGTATATCTAAAGGTTATATATTATATGCCCGTAAACATGTATGTATTAAAACATTGGTTGCTTTAATTCCGGGTTAAAATTAGACCCTCTGTAACGGGGTCTAGCCTATTGTAGCTCAAGTCAATAGATGTGATTTAAACATCCCACAAAACCACAACATTGTCCGAGATAACTGTGCCAACTGTAGGAAAATAGACTTAAAATTAATTATGGGATTACACATGACAGAATATTGTGGTAACGTTATTGTTTGTTGTTTTGTTTTAATTTAAATGCATTCGGAGGTACATGGAACATGCAAAGGGCATAGGTTCGAATCCTACGATGAGCTTGAGCTTTCGGTGAAGGAAAACTTCGTGAGTCTTACCATAGTGAGATTTTGGTCAAAAATAAACAAACACTTATTTTTGAAATCGCAGCTTTTAGATTTGATATAAAATGCATCAGCAATATAAATTGTAGCTTTGCTAGAGCTAGCAGATGTTCCTTGGACCGCCCCGGGGTTGTGATGATTGAGAGGGTTTCTTTCGCGCACTGTTTCATGGTGTGCAGCAGATCCTCCCAGGGTATACATCCGTGGGTATCCCGTTGTTTTTTGGAAAAGAGCATCTCCAGTACTTTGGTTCCAAACGAGTATAATGTAGTTGTTTGTAGTTGAATTGGGTTATCTTGTTTAACCTTTGTTTAACAGTTTTCCTTTTGGGCTACTGCGGGTTCGATTCTTATTGGTTTTCCTGAGTTTATGGTCCGATATTCTTATTAGAAATTCCCCTTTCATAAAGGAGTAAAAGTATGGAGTTGTAGTGGATGACAGTATGTGATCGATGACTTATTTCCGGCTTCCCAGGTCTTCTTGCAGCTTGCACAACTGAAGGATGTATCCAGTTTTATTTTCTCCTTATAAAAGCTGTTAGCATTTCTCCGTTGGTGTTCGAAGTTTTGTGGTATAGATTGTGTGATATCTGTTTGCTGTAGCGTAGAACTTTGGCTCCTTCTATTTCAATGTAGGCATTGTTGGTTGACCGATGTGGAATTTTTGGCTGTTTTTTTTTATTAGATTGGCTAGTTCCATGAATGTCTTCCTTGGAGGTATCGTTGGGTATGTGCGCTGAGATGATATACCATTTGGTGCAGTTTGGTGCGCTGACTATTGAGGTGGTCTTTGCTCTTGTTTGCATTATCGACGATTAGACTGTGTTTTTTTCTTATAAAAGTTGCTAATTCGTGGCGTTTGTTAACCCCACGATCGTTGGCGGTGGCGTACTGTGGGCTAGGGCTCCGACCGTTATGTGGATTTGATGCGCTATGCAGGAACAACGAGAGCGGTAGGTAGAGCGGTGGCGGCGAGCGCGGGTCTCCAAAATCTGAAGCGGAGCGGTGCGGTTCGGTGAGGCAGCACATGCCTATGATCCCGATGACGAACTACGAGCAACTGCTGTACTGAGGGTGGCAGACGAGCACACCGTCGCCGCGTCGGCGTGGGGTAGTGTCCAATACATTTTATGATCACACAAAACAAAAGGGCACGGAAACAAATGTTTTGTTTTAGTAGAAGATCCCGTTGCCGTCAGACCTTCCTTATTTTCTCACGGACAAAATGTACAGAATTAGTACGTACTTCAAACATATGAATACCTGCTAACTTGTCCCGTCGCGCGTCGGCCAATTTACAGGTACCAGGCTTGATAAGTTGTTATGTACATTACGTACTTTTCTTAAATTCTTACAGCTGATTTTTATATATGTTACTCAGGGTCAGGGAACTATTTCAATACTTTTTGCAAATAGCCAGACGAATCATAGCAGCCAAACATCCACTAAAAAAAAATATATAAACATTCGAATTGAGAACCTCCTCCTTTTTTTGAAGTCGGTTAATAAAATTAAAATGTCACTTGAGTATTTGAATTATTGGCATTTTCATAATTGGCATTTTTGATCCATAGAATAATTGGTGGACGTCTTGATCTCCTAATGTCCAGCCTTTATTCTATGGACTGAAAATAAGGAAGGTCTGGCGACCCTGGGATCTCGGTCTATTTCTTCGCCCGGGCTTGAGGTAATAAACTCGGAGTAAGGAGAACAAAGGTAGGCACAACGGGAATTTAGAAAGCGGACATGTTGCGGGACTAGGAAGCGGAACAAAGGAGTCGCTGCATCGAAGCTAAACCAAAAATTAAATATGCACCAGTGCACCCCTGAAAGGGGATGAAACATCCACTTTCACAATCAAACAAAATCGGGAAAAGCACCTTTAAGAAGTATTAGTTTTTTTAAATTCAAATTCAAATGTTTATTGCATTTTTCATGTGTAGATAAGATGACAAAATATATTTAATAAGGCACAACATGAAACCCTGTTAGGGCACAGCAAATAAATAAGTACAATATAATATAAACATATTAAAATTAAAACTATGGGTTTATAAATATTATCTGCGATACTTTTATCGAAAAACTAAATATATCACCTATTTCTGATCATCCAACTGAAACGTATTTAAATTGGTAATATACAGTAAACAAAAACAATCAAATACAATTAAGCACAACTGTTACCAGTCACAAAACGTAATTCAGTGAAATTATCAGCCAATCAAGTCGAAATAGACACATTACACAGTACATAATCGTACCAGCGCCGAAAACATTCGGAAATTTTGATGGCTGGCAATTATTCGGCAGAAATAAAGTGCTACACTATTGCGTGCACCTCTTTTCACGCGAAGGCTCGACATTACCACAACGAATAAATACCTCAACCATAGCTCGCTGTATCCTCGAACAATAAACGCGGCTATTAGACAAAGTGGTAATGTATAACGGGGATGCGATAAACGGGAGTTATTTAACGTTTTTTGGTACCAGTTCTTTGATAATAAAGGTTAGTTTTGACAGGAGGACAGGTGTTAAATTTATATGAGTTGGAGGGAAGTTGGAGCGTGTTTATGTCTTGGGAGGCACGATTGTATCGCTCGTTATGTACTGAAGCGACGCCGCAGTTGTTTCATGGAGTTCTAGATTTTTTTATAGTTATTTTGTGTCGAAAATTTCGTTCATTGTTTCGTTAATGTGCGGACGATTTGTAGAAGTTTTATTATTTACGTGATTTATTTGGTATAAAAACGCTATGTTGATGTTCTACCTTTAGTTTTAGGAACTTGAACCACCCTTAGGACGACTTATTTGTTAAATAATCGCTCAATAATACCAACCAGACAATATAACGCTCTTTCCAAAGATGCACGTAAATTACGACATCAATAGATATTAGCATGTCTTCACTACATATCCATAACATATTCTCATTCCAAACATTCGAAAATAGAACACTCCAATGTTCATAAAGATGGCAACTGAAAGAAAAATCCGAAATACGGAAACGTCGCCCGTTTCTATTTCCAAAAACGCATTCATACAAACATACAACCACTTCGAGGTGAACGCACTCTCATTAAAGGGCCGACAGATTTTAAACCGAATGACATATCCATTGCTTGTTTCTCACTCGCTTAAACTGTTTAGTTGTTTGTAAAGCGTTCGATGTATGAGTTGGTGAGTGTCGCATTACATTAGGCGGAGGCGGCCCTTCTTATTTTTATTTTGTCAAATTGTAACTGAAATAAAACGGGAGTGTCTAATAAAAATACCATCGGTACTGTGTTATTGCGGACGAGAATAGCCCGCCGTCCCCTCCGAAGGGATACGAGATCACTGACGCACTTGCTATATAGATATTATAATAGTTTATCGTGAATTATCGCGAATATGTGCACCATACTTAAAAGTAGCGAGTGGTATCTCTCAGAGCTGGTTTTCTTTTAATTTCAATACTGTACGTATCGGGTAATGTTTTTATAATAATAAAATTATGTAGTATACCTATTACGTGTTTGGTTCATCTAATATTGCGCGGTGGTGAGGTACTTTGTACTGAAATCTGTCGCCAAGCACTAACACTATATAATTTAATTTTCAACACACTCGCTCTAAAGTGACAATTATTGCAAAATTGAAGTCTGTTTTTTTCCTCGCAAGTGTGTTGAAAAATGTCGTATGACACTCGTGTGCATTGATTTATTACACTCTCGGCTCCCTTAATACCGCCTCGAGTGTTAATAATCAAAGCACACATGTATCATAATGTACTATTATTATTTATTTTACTGCGACCAGACTGTAATCAATGTAATGTAAAAAAAAAAATATTTTTATATCGGGTGACTTGACTGGTAATTAGTAAACCTACAGTTAGTTAGTTTGGGAAAGTTGTTCGTTATCATAAGTACAATCATGTGTCTAAGTATCATTTACTAATAACCGGTCACCCAAATCTGGATATCCGGATTCTTCTCAGTTGAAGGCTGAAGTTCCGAACCGGTGGTAACTTCAGTAAATGTGACCTTCATAAGTGCCCTTCTGGGGCCTAAATTGAAGACACTTAAAACTCTCTACAATTATTAATTATACTAATCTATGTATTGTTCATAAAATCGATAAAATGTCATTAAAAAAGCATACATTTTCCTGAAACGAATTATCAAAAAAAATATTACACGAAAGTTATCTGAACATTATATTAATGTTAAATTCAATTAACAGTAGATAAATATAACTAAAGTGGCCGGTGGGTGATAAAAGTTTGGTAGATAGATACGTGATTATTTGCCGCCCACGGATTCCGCCCACGCGCTGGGCGGCACCCGCCCTGCACGTGAAACAGTACTTGTACACTGAAACTATGGGATTAGAATTTATTATTAATAGCTTTTTTGACTACAATTTCTCTATTGTATGTGATGAACAGCCCGAAAATGGTAAGCGTAGGTAGGTAGGTACTTGTTGCTTGTTGTTGCCTCCAGTTGCTAAGTAGGTACTTAGGGTCACCGCTCACTATAACAGCACGACTACGCCTCGACATTTACCTTGCCATGCAAGTGAGGCCTTTAAATCGTATGCGTCAAAGTAAATTTTACAATAACTAGATAAAATAGTTGACGCCTCGCGGTAAGCGCGCTTGCCGCTACAAGCCACTAGTCCTGCTGACCACACGCTTCCAGCGAGGGTTCCGCTCCCTTACTGCGTGACGCCAGCAAGCGGTATCTTGCCAAAGCCGCGCCACCAATATCACCGGCAACGCGCTGCCCGCGAGCTGCCACCATGCAGACGGCGCGCTGGCAGCTAGTGGTTGAATTGAGTTAAGGCGGTGCCGGGCCGTTGCTGCTATGGATTGGTGCTGATATAGTGAGCGATGACCCAAATTTTCAACATGAGGCCCGCTTAATCCAAGATAATCAATAATTACCGACCTGAAAGATATAATTATGTAGACGTATATTGTGGAATTTTACTATTGCACTCAGATGGACCGACTGCCTGAATGTTAAACGAATAAATATACAACGAAGTCGGCAAACAAGCGTGCAGCCCACCTCGTGGTTAACGATTACCGTGGCCCTATATTTGCAACACATGAGGCATCACTCACGCATTACCATCCCTTCCCCACCCCGGTGAGCTCTGGCGAACTTACTCACGCGCAGGAACACAACAAAGTTATTTGGCTGCGGTTTTCTGTAAGGCGGAGGTACTTCCCCAGTCGAGCTGCTCTTTGAGCGAATAAACGCTACGCTCTACCCCTCTTAAAATAAGATTTAAAATACAACTCGAGCAATGGACTTCATTTTTCTAAATCAGCAGATCCTATAAATAGATTTTCAAATCCGAATCTATTAAAAAAATTATGGAATTGTATTGTTATCGACTTTGGCATATATAAGGCAACAGTTTCAAAAAGACTGACTTTTTTACCAATACTTTTTGAACTCGATTTTAAATATTGGTATAACATAGTATCTGCTGTGAATTGAATTGTATTATTATTGGCTTTGGCATATATTGTTTTGAAATTGTAGAGCATTAAAAAAAGGCAATAGTTTCAAAAAGACTGTCTCTTTTACCAATACTTTTTGAACTCGATATTAAATTGGATTTACATATCTGTTGTGAATTGAAATGAATTCTAGTCATCTTTTTGGCCGTCATGTGTAGCTGTCTGACAAGCAGATGTGACTTTTCAATATTACTCGTTTAAATCGAAATGAAGGAAGTTCAATGTCCAGCAAATGTCATAGATATATAATAATATCTAACAGTGTAAGCGCATTAACCCAACAGCAGGGGCATATCAAAGCAGATAAGTGTTATGTATAGCGTCCCAACTCCCAAGTTAGAACGGTTTACCAAATATGTCGCCGAGAGGTGAACGACATGTCCACACTTCTATTTCAGAACGTTAATAATTATATACAGCAAAAGGAACGACTTGTCTCGTCGTGTGTACTTGTGAATGAACTCCAATGTGCAACTATTTAGATTTGAGGGACCTATTAAGATTAGCATTTTTCAATTGGAGGTGGATGTGAAATAAAGATTAGTTGCTGTAACCTATCAATTGTAATTGTAGGTAGATTGTACACACCCGTGAATTGCATAACCGAAAGTGAGCAGCCATTAAAATATCGACTCTATCATCATCATCATCCTTTAATGTCCCACTGCTGAGCACAGACCTCCTTTCACAAATGAGGGTGAAAGGGACTGGGCGATACTCCACCACGCGTGCCCATTGCGGATTGGTGGAGGTAGGCTAGTCGTCAACCTACTGTTGGAATTTTTCAAGCCGCCTAGGAGGCATCCAACTAGCTTAACGACTATCACAATTAAGTGATAAACGGGACCAACGGCTTAACGTGCCTTCCAAAGCACGGAAACGCTCGATTTGTAATACCACTAGGCGGTCACCCATCCAGGTACCGACCACGACAGACGTAGCTTAACTCTATACCACAGTTCTAAATGATACGACAATACATATTATTATATGTCATCTGTTGGTAAAACTGTGCCGCCCACTGACACGCAATACTCTCAAGGAGGGAGGGGAGTTTTTTTTTTTCAATGCTCTGTGGTCTAGATTTTGTTTAAGTTCTGAGACAGTGCCTCCAACTTTCGGTTGGAAAATAAATTGTGCGTCTATGGATTGAGCTTTGAAGGACCCTTCCAACACATGAAGTCTAGAATGTGTGTGGCAATTGTATGGTACCAATATACCAAGTTGGTGTATTTTTTGCCAACAGAATACAAAACAAACTGTGATAGTTCAGAATGACATATATTTCAAAAATGTGTGTGTGTTAGTGGCCCCTCTGGCGGTGAAACATTAGCAGTCTTACTCCTATTTTATAGAGGCTTATTATATTTTTAAATGAGACTAGACACTCTAGGCAGTCGGCTTTTCTATTTATTTTTCTTACGATGAAGTCTGTTAGCAAGCATACGGCCTGATGGTAACTGGTTACCGTAGCCATATGGACGCTTGCAACGCACGAGGCATCACTCACATGTTCCCGACCCTTCCATCTCTCAATTTAGCTCTGGCGATCTTACTCACGCGCAGGAATACAACATTGTTATTTGGCTGCGGTATTCTGTAAGGTGGAGGTACTTCCCCAGTCGAGCTGCTCTTTGAGCGAATAAACGCTATGTTCTACCTATCCAAACAACTAAAGTAAGTTGTCATCAACTAAAGTAATTTTCTTTTGCGTATTTCAATATCTGGTTCTACATGCACACTCTTGGTGATCAACAGACAAATTTCACATTAAAATTTAATAGTACCTAAGTTGTTTATGTAGTAATAAATGCATTTGCATTTCTTTTCATTTTTCATGTCCATTATTTTTTAATGTCCTGTACATTATTTTAACTCTTTTTCCAGTTTGAAGTAAATACTTCAAAATACGTAGACGTAATTTCAAATGAAATGAAATCTTGTAGATCTCTCCCAAAGTGTACCCTCCTTCTCCTTCTAATGTCATGCGCATGCAGAAAGATTGTAAATTATAAGTAATTTGTATGAATAGTTGGTACATAGACGTTATTTTGGTCAATCCTACGTAAATATTGTACGATTATTTCAACAAGGTAATCGTTTACTTCAGCATTGAACATTAATTGGGCGCAACGCCAGCGTTTTAACAAAAAAGCTCTATTTTGTTTTGTCCCTACGACAGCTACGACATAGTTATTATTTTATTTGACGTTTGTTTGTTACACAAATAACGTAACTATGTAATGGTGCGTCCATGCTTGGCGAACCGAGCACGAGCCGAGTCACGAACGAGCACGATTCGCGTAGCGTGGACGGGCTCGCGAGCCTCGAACGAGCGCGATTTTCAGTTTTTTCACGAACAAAGGGATTCGCATCGTGCTCGTTGTAGGCTCGTTTAAGGTTCTTTCGTGGCTCGGCTCGTGCTCGATTCGCGTAGCATGGACGCACCATAATGATTTCGTCCAATACACATACTTCATTCCGGATAGTTTGTTTACTGGCACGATGCCACATAAAAAAGAATAACCATTTCTTGTAGTAATATCTCATTTTGTTCATTGAATTCACGATGAATTTTAAGAAATATTGACTTTTCTATACTAAACAATTTGTATAAATAAGATAATAATGAATCGACATTCAACATAACTTAACTCCAACAAAATTAATGTATCAAAACACAACATTTTGGTATTCCTAGCGCCATCTGTACAATTATTGTGTAACTTGAAACGAATGTCGACTCTATCGCCACCTGTCCGGAAAAGCGGTAAATGACAAAGAAAAGAACCAGAAAGCTTTTCTTGAATACAACCATGTTGAACATGATTATGTTGTATGATTTCTAACATAGATGGCGCTCAATATAAAAAGTTTTGATTGTGCTCTACCAACCAAACCTCTTTCATTTGATCTTATCCTTCTTTTATTTACCAAAACATCAGAGTTTTTATAAGACTTTCTTCATGTTCTTCAGTTATGATAATGCAATTATGGACGTTACAGTTGACTCTACCATCCTGTTTGGAATACACTTCAACTGCGGCAAGAAACTTGGCAAATAATTTCCAACTTGCTTATGATCTAAAATAGTGTTTTCATTATTGAATTTACCAACTGATGATGCAGTTTAAGGTCAAGACTATTATCATAGAGTAGATAATATAATACTTTCTTATTATAGTACAAAATGGGGTAGATAATTTAATGTTAATTTAATCATATTGATACCAAAATAATAACTGTCATAATTTATTTGTCTTTTGAATTATCGTTTTTTTTTCCTTTGTCAAAATACCAGGATTGTTCCGCGTGAGACGGCACGTTGTGGTACACTTTAAACTCAAGAGTGACGTCACGAGCCCCCATTCCCGAACTTTGACGCGCTTTATCTTCGTCAATTGTTAATGATTTGGTAAAGCAAAAAATACGTGTCAAAAATATTTTTGATAATCTAACTGATGGATTAATTATATTATTTTTTTTACCCGGGAAACATCCCCATTGTCGACATCCATCTTGTCGGTAATCACAGCTAATTTGAGGTCTCCTGAATAACTCCAACAGTAGGTTGACCACTAGCCTACCACCACCGATCCGTAGTGGGCATACGTGGTGGAGTATTTTCCCGTTCCCTTTCATCTTCATTTGTGAAAGTAGGCCTGTGCTCAACAGTGGGACATTATGGGCTGATTATGATGATTTTGTCTAGGGGCTGGCTATCAAGTGCAACTATCGAAACATATCGGTAGCTAGTCGCAAATCGTTACGCTATTAAAAATCGTGATGAGTAAACCATACTGGCTCCTCACTCATGTCATATCACATTGAAATTATAAAACAATACAAGCTGCCAGACATATCAATGTCGAGCTAGGCGGAACTATTGGCTTCACAAATCTTTCATTATCACCAACCTATCTATAACAGCTAGTTTCAGCAATATGTACCTTATTATTTTGCGATAAGACGGGTTATTAGTGCACAATTAA
This sequence comes from Achlya flavicornis, assembly GCA_947623365.1. Lineage (NCBI taxonomy): Eukaryota > Metazoa > Arthropoda > Insecta > Lepidoptera > Drepanidae > Achlya > Achlya flavicornis. Next base: position 1,073,785 of record OX392468.1, on the reverse strand, counting down.
AGTTGTTGAAATTAATTCTGGCAATGAGAAAATTGTCTTTGATATGTGGAAATATCGCTTCAAGTGACATTCATTGCTTCTTTAAGGAATTAATTTTGACTACTTAAAATTGTTCAAGCAGGTTGTCTGTAAAAAAAAACTGGGTCGGCAACGCAAGATTGATACTCCTGGTATTGCAAGCGTCTATAGGCTACGGTAACCGCTTACCATCAGGCAGGCCGTATGCTTGTTTGTTTTTCCTTAATCTAGGTCAATATTGATATTGTGTGTCTACTTGAAGAAATAAATACGTTTTTTGTATAGGACAAGGTTGGTAAATAAACAAACGGCCCGCTTATAGTAAGCGGTTACAGTAGCCATATAAACGCTTGTAACTTACTGACATTTCCCTCCTCCCCAATGACCTCTGGCAATAAACACGCAGGAACAACATAAAGTTATTTGGCTGCGGTATTCTGTAAGGTGGAGGAACTTAGTTGTAGGTGTAATCATTTGAGTAACAGTTCCGGGCTGGAATTCAATTTTTTGTCGTATGTAGTATAGACACGCGTCCTATCCGCCAGACTACGGGTTGTAGCATAAAATTTCCAAAATAAACAGATCTTATGGTGCATCCACGTTACGCGAACCGAGCACGAGCCGAGCCTCTATTCGTTCATCCGTCGCGATTTCAAGTGTGGACGTACAACGAGTCAGCGTGCCTACAACACGATCGAGATGCGAATCCCTTTGTTCGTCAAAAAAATGACAATAGGCGGAGCGCAGTCGAGCGCGTGCCGAACGCTCGTTCGAGGCTCGCGAGTCCGTCCATGCTACGCGAATCCATGTTCCACGTGTCCTTTTTATTGTGATTTATAAAGGATAGTGGTGGAAAGACTTTACTAATGTCAACATAAAAAGCTAAAAAAAAATGTATAGTATACAAATCTCAGACACACATGCCACAGATCCACCATTTATATCATTTGCTGAATGAAACCAGAACACTCATTTTGATTCGAGTGCATCATGGAATTATCCAGGGGAAGTTTAAAAGATTTCTAACGATGATTCACATTGCGCTGGAGAATCTTTCGGCAGTACATAACGAGTAATGGACGCGCGTGTTTTGATAAATGCCGGTATAGACGAGATGGATCCGTATCGCGGTATGTGTTTAGTATTTTTAGCGCGCAGCGGTCCCGTCCACCCGCGCGTTACATGCGATCGCAAATTTTACAATCACAAAACAGTATAATGTACTATTAGTTTAGTAAATTTAGTGTATAAGTGTTCAAATTATAATTGACATGTGTATTTTATGACGAAGGCTGTAACTAATACACGATGGATCATTTTAGGAGAAGAGCTAGGCTCGGAAGAAGGCGGGTAAGTGGATTTCTTAATTGAGTCAATAATATGGAATTTTGTGAGGTTATTTTGACGCGGTGACTCTTTGTAACCCAATTAAACCTTCAAAAATCAAATCTTTTTACATAGTTTCAACAATATTCCATGCAATTATCGTTCGAGTGAAATTTTGAACGGATTTCCTAGACGAAGCGACGGCGATTTATCATAAGTTTCAGTTCACGCATAAATAGTATGTAACGCTTTGCATTAAAGACGATAATACCTTGGCAAATGAAATGGCGTGTTGTCATTGAAAGTTTATAGGCAAACATGAAGCTTTCCTTCTCATTCTTATATAAATGACGTCATATTATCTTTCCTGACCCAAGCTACATTAGAGCATTGATTAATTCAACCTTCCGAACCGGTATTAGAGTATTAGAGTCAGACTTTTCATAAGTGCCTGCGAAGGTCTATTTGATTAATGATTTTGAATTTTTTAATTACAATTTTTAATGCATCTAATAATTGCAAAGGAATCGTGACATGACATGACAGATTTGAGCAAAATGTGAAGAGCATAACTGCATACATTTTCAGTATTAAAAAAAAAGTATTTATTAAATCTAAATAATTTTACAACAATAGTAGCCTTACAGCACATTATACGCTCAAAGTCGATAGGTACTGTGTTGTGAATAAAGATTTCACAGAATATTAAAATAATTTAAACGACGACGATGGCGTAACTTAACGATACAATTAAGGTTGACCAGTTATTGCAACTCTACAAAGCACAAGTCCGTTCGTGCATCGAATACTGCTGTCACCTCTGGGATGGATCTGCCAAATACCAGCTGGAGGCCCTTGACTCAATAGACCGTCGTGCTAGGAGACTAGTCGGCGATGTTTCGATAAATGAGGCGAAGTTAACGAGCCTTGAACATCGGCGTAGGGTTTCGTGTTTGTCGGTCTTTTAAAGGATATTTTTTCGAGAGTGTGCTACAGTATTGTTCAATCTGATTCCTCCATCCCCATTTCTCCACCGAAACACAAGATGCCGGGAGAATTTCCACCCATACGTTGTCGACATCCCGCGTACACGGACTCAACGCTTCGCTTCATCGTTTCTTATACGAACAGCAAAGGAGTGGAACTCTCTTCCGGGATCTGTGTTTCCCGACACCTACAACCTAGATGTATTCAAGGCCAGAGTGAATAGGCTTTTTCTGGGTAAGCGTGCTACATCCTCGGCCTCGTCTTAACTCCTCATGGGGTCAGTCGAAGGTCAAACGCAAGCCCATTTAACATAAAAAAAAGGTAAAAGGAAAAATAATCAAGATTAATTCTCTCATTCCGATCTTGGTTGAAGACCTTTATAAAATCAGTCGCCATGGTAACGGCATTCTAACAGCTGCCATCTGAGTGCCATCCTTCAAAGTTTTGTATGCAATTGGTATGCAATCTTCGTCTTCATCATTCGTGAAACAAAAGACTTCTCGCAGTACGAACATAACCGCAGATTGCAGACTGCGGTGGTTCTTAGTTCAATGCCGTAATCTAGTAGGATAAAAAATATTGTACTAGGTCATAGAAATAAATATACCTAGAAAGGATGTCGCCATACTACTCGAATATATAAAACAGGCCAACTTTTATAGGCTGCTGCGCGTAACAGCTACGTCATTCTGCTTGTCATAGTGACGTTCATAATGATAGCAGTTGTTGAAATATTCCAATTAAAATCGGGAGAAATTTAAATATTAAACATTATTTTGCAATTTTATTTATTTTTATTTGATTTAGCCCCTAACAGTTAGGGGCTATTCTTTTCGGCGCGTGCTCAGCTTCGATGCTCAGTCTGGATGTATCCTTAATCAAAGTACCTAGCCCTAATTTTAGAACATACACAATCAAAACAATGCGTGTAAAATTCCGCATTCATGAATGATGCCTGAGTCACGCCGCGTAGAATCCAGAGATATTTCTTATGACTTCATCGTCCTGTTATATCTCACGAGGGCATTGTAATGTTCTGCACATTAAGACATCAATTTGCACTGATGTCGGGATCTGATATAAACGCCAATATAATACAATTTTCCCGGTATTATTCTGAGGTATCTCGTCTTACTCACAAAATAACTCTTATTAGTTTAAGTTTATTCCGAACCGGTGGAACTTAACGTTCTACTGGACATAAAAAAAATAAAAAAAAAATTGTTTTTTTTTTTAGTTTAAATTCAGTCGGTAATAAAATCCTACGATTCTTTAAACGTGAAATATTGTGTATGTTTTTAACGCAAGCACTCCATAACCATTGAAAATATGGATTTTTGTCCAAGCTGAAACTCGCTGAAGTCGCTCGTTCGGTCAACAAAACGTAGATATTCAAAAGAATTCTAAATGCAAATTCAAAATCTCATCTTATCTCACTATCTTTCTCTTTTTCACTGATATTATAAATGCGAATGTTCAGATGTTTGTGAGTTTGTGAATTTGGATGTTTGTACCTCAATCGTGTTCACTTCAACATCTGAACAGATTGGTATGAAGCACGCTGATAGAATATGTTCTGGATTAACTTTAAGTATATCCCGGGAAAGCAATATATTCTGCGGGTATGCGGGTGAAATCGCGGGGCGCAACTTGTCTTCGAATATAGTTGAAAATGACTTCAACAGTTAGAGACGGCCTCCTTAGAACGTTTTTTCTGCCCCTACAAGTGCTATAGCTATATTTAATCAAACAAGCCGATTTATCAATTTTCAAAAGCACTCAAGCGATTTTGAATCGTGTCCAAAGATCATAAGACACTCGACAGATGACGAGCTGCTCAGAAAACCTTGCCCAGTCAGTGGTTTTAAGTCTACGGTCATTGAGTTAGCGGGAATATAAAGCTTCTGCCCTACGGTTTATTCAATTTCAAAAAGGTGTTGAGATAAAAAAATATTGTATATATTATATCCAGAATTCTCGTATACTTGTTCGTTAAAGTCCTCTGTATCCACAAAAACTTTCAGTTTTTTGCATAATTTTTATCTCTTCTTCTACGAGTATAATACGATGTTTCGGTCATCTCATGACATCGTTCTCTATTAGAATGTATGTACTTTTCGTTTTGCACTATCTAGCTATGCCCCGCGGTTTGACCCGCGTTTAATGTGATGTGATGTTATATAGACTTTAATCGACCTCAATACAAAGAAAAAAAAACAAAAAAAAACGTACTGTTTATTTCTGAGATTGGCGTATTCAAACACAAACACGCATTAGCTAACTAGCCTTTAGGTCAATTCTACAACTTTATAATATTAGTATGGGCCAAAGATAAAACTAAAGTTAAACAAGTTTTTGTTAAAAAAATCATTTTTAATACAAGTTTTTTATGGAGGCTGTACTTTTTGTTGTCTGTACTTGCATTGTCATCCAATATAGAAATGTATACCACAGCTCAATCGGACACTGAGAAGTTGGTTACATCCAACTTGCAAGATTCGATTACAGTCACTGGACAGGTGAAACTACATAAAAACTTGTAAAAAAAACTTATTTTTTTATACGACTAAGTCGGTAAACATGCATACGGCCCGCCTGATGGTATGCGGTTACCGTAGCCATATGGACGCTTGCAACACACGAAGCATCGCTCACGCGTTACCGACCTTTCCCCCCTCCCCTATGAGCTCTGGCGACCTTACTCACGCGCAGGAACACAACATTACACAACATGAAGTTATTTGGCTGCGGTATTCTGTAAGGTGGAGGTACTTCCCCAGTCGAGCTGCTCTTTGAGCGAATAAACGCTATGCTCTACCTCTCTCAAAACTTATTTATTTACAACAAAAATTTACAAAATATAATCTATTTATAGAAAAAAATACTTGTTCATATATTAACTTGTAAAATATTTGTTCTTCAAATAATTCGCTAAGAATCGCTCCTCTTATAAAATCGCTCTCATTGACTACTTGTAAAAGATCCGCAGTGTTCCGTTTCAAGGAGTTGTGATGACAAGTTTTGTTGTTTGAGATATTCTATTATATTCTATGGCTGGCTTTTCTATTCTCTTTTACTTATGTCCATTAATATATACAATATTCATGTCTCCTTATATAAGTTTCTTCGTCATGAGTCTTCAAATGCACTTATATTGTAGTCTCGATTCGTCATGCTTGGAAAAGCATTAATTTTGACATGTGACTACACTTTTTTCTTTTTCTTCTCTTTAATTTTAACCTATTTAAATAAACCCGCCAGTTTAAAACTGCCATCACATAATTTTTCAAAATCAAGAGTCTGGGCCGCAACTACTTGAACCTATTTTTAGTAAATTGGGTCGTAATTTACATCGACCTAAATTAAGGTAAGGCCTTGCGATGCTATAGTATGGATATAGGCTACATTTTATCACAAGAACGCGGGGGACAATCATTAATAGTGCAATTATACCTAACATGTAACTAAACATAAATTGGAATCTAATATAATAGTAGATAGAGTTCAAAATCCTATGTCTAAGCTGACGATAGCACATCAACAACAGAAGCTCTTCTTTCAAATGATACAAACATGCCGCCGGTTTCCTTGCACAAGTCTATCATTTTCATTGCTGCGTGTGTTTGTAAACAGCGGCTGTTGACCCGCAACCAGCCGGTAATGTACTGTGCGGTGGAAATTCACCTCGCACCCGGAAATAATGTGTTCGCTGTTTTGAGGTGCGATGTTTTTGTATTTTTCTGGATTAGCTCCGGTTTTTACTTTTTCACAAATAACTAGGCCTCTTGTAATGTTAGTCCAAGGTGTTACTCTATCTAAAGGATGATTTATTCAAGGGGGCATGGTGATATATAAATGCTAGGTTTCATTCAAAACCTGTATCCAAAAATGACAGTTTGACAGTCTTTCGTTTTTATCATGATTTAGGTGTTTTTTTTAAATCCTATTTCATTATTTTTAAGGATATCTATTTTCAGACGTCCATTACAAATAAGGCTGTCGATTTCTACACAATCGCGGTAAATATTGACTGCTTCTATAACACCATCAGCATTTTTATGAAGTTTAAATCCTAGATATCGGAATGGTAACGTATAGTAGCTGAATGTATCACGTCTGTGTTACAATCTAGGGACTACCAAGGCGAATAGGTTTCTTCTGGGCAAGCGTGATCCATCTTAGTCTTCTCCATGGTACTTTATAAAAATACCAATATTCTAAAGCATTCATTTAGAAACCCTTCCGTATTATAAAGTGTTTTTACATGTACACAAAAGTCGCACAGCTGTTGAGCGAGCGCGCCACCTAGTGTGAACGTCTGCCTCAAGTAGGTCAGCGACGTCGCCGGCGCGGCGTCCCACATCGATCCATTACACGCGCATGCGCACCACAACACCAAACACTTTCAACCTAAATATACTTTACCTAAGGTTCATTCCGCCTTGCAACTTTCAACGAACACAAAATACCGCATGTCAATTATTTCACGCAACAAACTAGATGCGTCCTGACTCTTATCACGACGGGTTAGGGTATAATTCCATTGATTCTTACTTTTTTATGATCCTGCGGTTCATTGTACTCTTATTGCCTGGTGATAAGGTTGGGTTTTGGGTATTTGTTCCGAGGTTTAATGTTGTTAGGAATAGCTAAGGGATTTGGTTTGATTAAATATTTCCGTTGGTTTATTTTAGAAGGTATGTATGATCTGTGTTTCATAGGAATGCATCATTTAGACTGAATAAAATGCAAATCCGACGTGATTAAATAATACAATTAGTAATAAAACAGTCGAGGATATGAATTATTATGTATACAGTTAGTGAAATTCAACAACGATGTTCTTGAAATTATGAGATATTATGCAGGCATAATCTTTTAACATATACTATTGTGGTTTGTGTATTTCAACGTTTGAACCTATACAGTACGAGAAATTTGCTTCTCATTAACTTAAAAAAAAACTAACATAAAAAAAACTAATGCTTCCAATGTTAATTATTAAGCTTGTTGAGTTTGTTTGTTGAGATCATCAACCACACAACCCAGAAACATACTTAAGTAACAATACAAAAGAAAACATTTCAGTATTTTGACAATTATACATTTTTAGAAACTTCAATCCTTCGTTACATTCCTATCTAATTAATTTCTATTCATATTCCCTTTACAAGAAATATATCCTTATATTATAATTGTGTATAATATTATTAATTTATCAAAGGTTAGTTGAGAATTTACATTGCATCCCACTTGCGAGTTGGATTTGAAGCCCACGCACCGTAGCGCGTCTACGACCGACGTAGCTGTGATTCTACGACCGCTACGAATGTGCTACAAATTTCGTAGCTTATCTTGGCTGTTTATTTTTAGAATTTTTAGAAATTTACTACACGTGCGCGATAAGTTGAGACCTGCACTCCCCCGCCCACTACCCCTGTACTTCCCCGATGGCGCCCGTTTCGTACAACAACACGACTGTGACGTCACCGTGCTCAGGTCTCAACTTATCGCGAACAGGTAGTACAAAATATATAAATTTTCTAGCTCCCATAAGAATATCTAATGATCTTTATAAGCATTTAAACATGACTACCAATCAGTAGTACCAACCAAAGTGTGTTTGTTAGTTTCGTTTAGTATAGAGATAGAGTTTATAGAATTAGTATGTATATGGGCCGGAGAGTGAAAGCTAACCTGTATACCTTATGGGAAACGCGGGTGTACCCGCAGTACAAAGCTACTAGCATGTCCAAAAAATCTTTTGTCGAGTTACAAGTTATGAATGGTTTGTATATCGAAATGAATGACGTCACTAGACTCATTAGACCGCCGTATTCTGCGTTCGGTGTATTCGTAGCTGTTTGAGTAATTTTCATTGTTAATAGCTGTCGTTCATGTTATCCTACTGCTATTGTTAATGCGTATGTTTGTGTATGTATGTCACGACTAAGCTCCCGTAACGGTAGATAGGTTTAAAAAAAAAAAAAAAAAGTTAAGTTTAAAAAAGTTAAGTTATTATTAAGCCTATTATTGCTGATACTAAACATACATACATTACAAAAATATTTTTAACTTATATGCTAACACATCGGATTTCCCGGTTTAGTGGTCAGCGTGTCCTGTGACACATAGGCCTCTTCCAGCTGTTTCCATTCTTCTCTATTCTTCGCTTTCCTTGACCAGGTTGCTGCTCCAATATTTTTAATATCTTCCATCCATCTTTTAACTTGTCTACCTCTATTTCTTTTACCACTCTGCCACTCTGTTATGATTTGTGTCCATTTTATTCTGCTTTCCCTTGTCATGTGTCCTGTCCATCGCCATTTTAACCATCTTATGTTCTTTAATACGTCTTCCACCTTTGTTGTAGATCTTATTACTTCTGCTCTTTTCCGGTCTTTTAATGTGATTAGGAGAATACTTATAGGCAATTACCTAAACACTCGCTATAGAACTGAAACTCCATACGACAACAATTCTACCAGACAACTTGATAAACATCAAAAGGACTCCCCAAAGCTGACAATAAACCAGCATTCCACATTCACAAGGTAACGAACCAAACCAAAGAGTCCCCATTCAAGTAAACTGTCAACTCAACCCTCAAACGCTCCTTTATCATGACCCAGTTGTCGCTTATCGTGGGTACAAGGAACCGTGCGCGCGCAGCTCATTCACCCGCCGAGAGGAGGGAGGGGGGGGTGCTCGGCTGTTTTCGGGTGTACTCGCGTTTATTCGCCCGTGGCCGCCGTCCCGGCCGCCGCGCTCATGTGTGGTCACCACGGCCGACCACGACGCGATCCCCCTGGTGGTCCAGAGCGGCCACCACCTACCACCATGTCGTAACATGATGGGGTACAACAACGGCCATGGATACAACAAGTTGTTTACGCAGGTGCGCGCGCAGTGTTATTGTGTACTGTAGGAGTGTTTTTAATAATATTGTGCCCTATATTTTATTACTTGTGCAGTGGTTTATTAACCAGTGGTGGATTGAAAATTCACAAGTCATAGCAACTGGTAACGTGTGCTATCAACAAGAAAACTCGATAAGAGTGCTTTTGTAATGCTGTTGTTGTTTAATGGAGGTATCGTTAGTGATAGAGTGAAGTTGGTCTGAGTATGTTAGTTCGTATTGTCGCACTTAGCATGCTAGTAAAGTTGGGAAAGTTTGATTATCGATAATTTCTGTTTCGTCAAAGAAGATGACCCAAAAGAAACAAAGCCCGGCGCAAATGTTTTGTATCTCAAGAGTTAAAAGTAAAAACAATAATAACATTCATCATTCCTCAATCGAGTGGCTCAAATTTCGTTTGCGTTAAAAGCACTTAAGTTTCGTAATCGTTCGTGTTAAGAGCTCGTTGAAGGACCAACATATTGTTGTGATTGTGTAATCACGCTTATTACAAGCACAGAGGTAGTTATTTCATAAACAGAAAGTTAATCCATACATTTATTTGGTTTTACGTAAGATCTTTGAGTTATAATAATTAAAAAATTATATCGTAAAGGCAATCATCAAAAATTAATCAATCTTCCTTTGTGTTCTCCAAAAAATGTAATTGAATGAGCTTGGCTTAGCTATCCAAAGAAGGAACGCTCGCGCTGCCAGCCTGCTTGCCGTTTATCGGAAGCAGCGGCAGACTTGACGAAATTTTCTTCATTTATAGATAGTAAAATGGATTTTAATTTACACATATTTTACCAATCCGCAGTGGGCACGCGTGGTGGAGTATTGCCCAGACCCTTTCACCCTCATTTGTGAAAGGAGGCCTGTGCTCAGCAGTGGGACATTATAGGCTGATGATGAATGATGATGATGATGAATGTTGTTAAAGACAGGGCTGCATTATGATTATTATATAATTTGATTGGGCAATAAAACAATTATAAAAAAAAATACAAATTAATCAATGCTTCCATTGAATATTTATTTTAGGTATTTCTAAAAATCTTTTGCCATCACTCTAGTGATCCCGCAAAATGATGCTTTGCTACATATTGTCTGTTTTTACTATAGTACTACCACCATGCTATTATGTAGTTTTCTCACGATGTTTTCACCGAAAGCTCAAGTTCACTGTCGGATTCAAACCCAAGACCTTCGACATGTCATTCTTCACTCCCACTGAGCTTTCAGCGCCTTATGTGTCGGCCATCGTTCAGGGAAAGTAAACATTTTATAAACTTTTAACACGAATAATAACAAACACAGATTTGTTTATAATAAAACTATTACCGTGTGTATTGTTCAACTGTCACTAGACTAAACATTTTTACTTTCATGTTTTTAAACTGTGTCAGGCTGGGAAATTTTAAAGAAAACTATATTTTGTAGTTGTAGACTAGAGACCAATGGAGACCCAACCAGTGGTCCGTAGAAGCCAAAGCATGGTCCGCGAACGATTTCACGGGCACAGCAGAAATCCAAGTGTCATTGAATTTCAAAATGAAAGAAACTGTTAGGGAGCATTTGAATCTAATTCACTAGGGTAGAGAAGCTGTGGTGTAAAAAAGCAATTTAAAATAATACCAAAATTCAAAAAATCGCCTTATAATTTTCTCAATAACTTATATCTGCGAATATGCTTCGTTGATAATAAAAATAAAGCCAAGAATCGATTGAACTTAATTGATAATGATAATGTGCGTGTAAGAGCTTTTAGCAATAATATTATTGCGAGGATTACCGAACTCGTGCGGAAGATGCAAACTCAAAAAATCACATTTATTGAAAAATTATTAAATGATATATTTTTAAAAAAATAATATTAATGCATTTTACTATTGAGGTTTTGATTAAAGTTTATGTTCGGTTTGATTCAGTTTATTTTTATTCTGCGTTGTGGTCCCTGCTAACTAAAAAAGAAATCAAAGTGGTCCCTGGTCAAGAAAAGGTTGGGAATCACTGCTACATAGTCATATTTAATTCATTATTCAACTAACTTATATCAAACTAAAATAAACCTACTATTCGCTGTCAGAGGCAAAAAAATTTATACAAATTAGTCGGTAAACAAGCATACGGCCCGCGTGATGGTAAGCGGTTACCGTAGCCACATGGACGCTTGCAACACAAGAAGCATCACTCACGCGTTACCGACCTTTCCCCCTCCCATATGAGCTCTGGCGACCTTACTCACGCGCAGGAACAAAATTTTACACAACATAAAGTTATTGGGCTGCGGTATTCTGTAAGGTGGAGGTACTTCCCCAGTCGAACTGCTCTTTGAGCGAATAAACGCTATGCTCTACCTCTCTCAAGAAATTGAATGATGGTGGCATTGCCATGTTGAATGGCAATGCTGATCCTCTGGCCGAGGTACACGCCAGCATTCTGCTCACGACACACGAGTACTTAAACAGTCATTTTGATTTCACGTTATGGGTGGCTCAAATATGTAGCTTATATCTATGTGAATGTAGAGTTGATAGTCGATGCATTTGTTCCCGTTTTCTTAGTCCCGGGGGAAATACGCAGAGTTCCGTTACAGGTGCTAGGGTGACCTGAGGGGATACTTCTACATTTAGTCGTATTAATCAAACCAGCACTGTTATTCTTTAAGCCAACAAGAAGACACAGTAGACTTCTCTAAAGGTACGAAAATACTGAAAAAGAAATTTAAGACCATGATTGTATTTATACCTCGAACAATTAACCCAAAGAAGGGCAATGACGTTCATTTTGGTTGAAATATATTCCGCCAATTTCCCACCGCCGACAATGCGCTCTGATTGGTTAAGTCAAGGACACATGCGCTCTGATTGGCCGAGTCACAAACACACGATGCAACGAGTGGTCCTTACTATTCAAAATCAGTGACAAATCACTGACTAGTTTCGGAATTTGATTGTTCAGTATTACTAATCTAAAGGGATATTTCCTCGATGTATTTATAGAATATAAACCTTTCTCTCTCGCAGATCTAGGATTTGAATTCAATTGTTTGAATTTCAACCCACAACTTGACTATGTTTAGCTAGCCGAGTGATTATTTAGACGATTAGATTAGATTAGATTTTTTAGCTAGACGTTAGATGTCATGGACTTGACACCTACTGAGTTTTGAGTATCGGTGAATGAAAACAGTGATCAAACGATAACACTGTGGAAAGGGTGTAGTGGAAGTGTCGTAACAACCATTTAACTGCTAACAAATACCCCAGCCGCCTTGTGTGGTAACACACAGGGAATTAAAAAAAAACCTCGCCCCCCTCCTTGAGACGTCTTGCTCAACATATTCAAGCGTGTCAGTGGGCGGCGCCGTTTTACCAACAGATGACATAATATGTATGGTCTTATCATTTAGCAATGTTCACACATAGTGCTGTGCAAAGACTACAGTATATGTGCTGTGTTATGGAGTGGGTATTAGACTGGCGTCGGTTATTCGATTTTCACATTCATGGGGCACGTGCATTCTCATACTTTCACCCCTACATATTACAGTAGGTAATTATAATAAAAACAACCTATATACTTAACTTATGTGTGTTCTACCGCTTGTACAACGGACAGTGTTCTGTAGAATAGTTTGACCTAATGCCCACGACTACCTATCAACTCTCGCCATCGACGGGGAGTCCGTCCTCACAGTTTGGAACCAAAATGGTTTCGTACTGTGCGGTCTCAAAGGACCTTCCTTCCGCGGACGCTCAGGCTGTGGAATGAGCTCTCCGCCGTGGTTTTCCCTAGAGATTTCAGCAGGGTGGGCACCGCGCGAGTGATACTTCTGGTGTTGCAAGCGTCCATGGGCTACGGTAACCGCTTACCATCAGGCGGGCCGTATGCTTACTTGCCACCTTAGCGGTATAAAAAATAATAGATATAACAAAAATAGTTTTGTCATAGTTTGCAACGGCTTCACATTTCCTACGAGTGACAGGTTCATAGACTTGAAAAATCGCGTCTGCGATTTATGTGATTTTTACTGCCCCACGTGGTACAGTGATGTATGCCATAGGTATCCCATCGTAAAACTGGCGGGTCCATTTCAAATGGAAATAGACTAATGCAAACACATTACTATTATCGGAGTGTACGTCATCCATCAGACGACATGAATGCGTTTGTTTGATCTACGGACTAGAAAAATACGTGAAGTGTATAAAATGTACAATAAAATGGATGGTGTGTACAGATAATTACTTTAATGTTCAGGTTTATGAATGAGACTGTTGGAAGCTTACCGGATTGTACAGTAAAAGCGTACCTACCTAATTTATTGATCAGTTAATTCGGGTAACTATGGATAATATCTGGGATATTTCCTATTTTATTTTGTGAGTCATGTGCTATTATTTATTCTTTTATACCACATAGTCAGTTAACAAGCATACCCGACCCGCTTGATGGTAAGCGGTTACCGTAGCCATATGGACGCTTGCAACACACGAGGCATCACTCACGCTCGACCCTTCCCCCCAAATGAGCTCTGGCGACCTTAGTCACGCGCAGGACCACAACAAAGTATATTTGTTACAAAGATTTTCATAGGGCATCGTGCCTCTACCCAGATGGATAATCCGCCTTACTAAAGCATGACATTTAATTTCACTCCGCTTGAGGGGCTCCCTGAGCAAATCGCTCTCAGTTCGTACTGCGCACGGCTGTCAAATACTGTCAATTCTGGCTTGTTTATTTCATGTTGCCATAGAGGCGACTATCCTTCTGGACGTTTTAAATTCTTTGATTTGTTATTTGGCTGCGGTATTCTGTAAGGTAGAGGTACTAACCCAGTCGAGCTGCACTTTGAGCGAATAAACGCTACGCTCTACCTCTCTCATATTATATTTTATTAGACGTAAAGGAAATTGTTGTATGGAAACAACAAGTAAAGTGAAGTGCATGACCATGTGCACCATAGGGTATTAGGTACTTACCTACTCTAATTCGAAATGAACATATGGTGGAATACATTTTATGAGTAAGGGGCCAGAGTTTATAAATATATACTTCTTATTAATATGTATTTTGTACATTTCTATGTATGGCTATATCTTACTAGGCTTCTCCGAATAAATTAAAACATTTATATATTTAATATTATTGACGGGATGCTGGAAACAAGTTCCACTCCTTCATAAAACTCTTATTTCAGAGAATTTAAAAGCCCGTCTCAAACCAACTTTGCATGAACCTTTTGTGAATTTTGTTTTGCAAAAACAATTGCGCAGTAGCTTTACGATTGCTCTTAAATTGTAATTTATTTTGAAACCACGGCCTTTGGATTTAATCCGTTACACAGTGTTGCAACACTACAGAGAAGGTAAACAAACAAAATAGTGACATTGACTTGAGAAAAGGACATTGTTACAAGACTGAAATATAGGGCCTTGATGTATATATTAATCTCTAAAATATCAATAAACCATACATAGCAATTCCCAAAGAGAGAACCTTAGTATGAAAATAAACTCCAAACGTCAATTAAACTTCAAATGCCAAACAGTAAAGCAAATGACTTACATAGGTTGTTTATCATGTATACTCATAAAGAAATTAACAAAGCCTTGTAAAGCCATAAATAAAAATGATTCCAGTCCAAAAATAAGCATTGGACTCAATCCACAACTGAATGTGCCCCCAAAAACAAGGGCGTAAAATATGCAGGGTGGAGGTATATCGAACGGTGGGATGAGGAGGTGGGGTTGAAATGACGTCACGCTTCGACCCGCCAGACTGCCGCCGAAACCTCCACGGCTCCAGTCCTATTCAGACCTTGATCAATCGCGCCACTATAAAGTACCTCTTTTGGCCAAAAGCCCTGGTGCCGCGCCGCCGTGAATGGATTAAAAATAACTCTCACTGCCTTTTGTTTTCTCCTTCTAAATTCAAAATGGTTTTGAATTTCTTTCGAACGTTTTTTTATGTTTTTGAAAACTGTGGCTAAGGTAAGCTTTGTAGTTTTCATGTAGTTAGTTGCTTTTAGATTTAGTTAGATAATACTGACTCATTAGAAGTGTCGTTAGCTATTGATAGTGTTTTTGGTCAATATTAGACCTGATAACTAAGCAGTTGTGATAATCACGAGTACTGTTGATTAATTGTTTTTATTATTAATTGTTGCTCTTATAATGTGTTTAATTCATGATACTAAGAATTTTATTA
The DNA here is from genome assembly GCA_947623365.1 of Achlya flavicornis. Taxonomy (NCBI): domain Eukaryota; kingdom Metazoa; phylum Arthropoda; class Insecta; order Lepidoptera; family Drepanidae; genus Achlya; species Achlya flavicornis. The sequence goes on along the minus strand of OX392468.1, from coordinate 1,058,340 downwards.
CATATTTAAAAAAAATATAAATAATACTTATTCGCCTTCAGTTGTCATAGTTTAAAAAAAATGGAGTTGAATATTCTCCATATCCGTATGCTATCTATAATAAAAAGTATAGCATTATTAACTTGTAAGATATACTATACAAGTCTCATTATATAATAAAATCGTGACATTTCAGTGATGTTCGTTTATATAAATTTTTCAATTGATAGTCAACATCCTATTATCAGAGACTAGCTGTTCGTGCCCGGCGTCGCCCGGGTGAAAGAATTTTTAAAATTGGGCCCGTATTATTGAGTTTATTCATTACAAACAAGAATACAAATACCCGAATCTTCTCTGTTTATTTATTAGTGTCGATTCGGAAATCGAAAAGTGGGTCTAATTTAACTTTTTTACAAGATATGATTACAGACACACAAACAAGGTGAAACTGAATAAAAGCTTGTTACAATCATTATTCGTAAATAAAAAAATAACGATATTTTTTTTCTAAAAAGGCCATTTTTTACCTAGGTGGGTGCCCGATTGCGTTCTCTATTTGAATTCACAGAATTGTGTCTTATGTGCCAAACATCATAATCTCCTGTCGTTACGATTGAACGACTATCCAGAACTAAAATGTCACGTATAATAATACCCATTACGTATACAGCATGTACTAATTTATTTATTTATTTATTTAGACATTACTTTGTGTATTTACTAATTGTTCCCAGCATGCCTGTCTGATTTCTTGTCTCTCTGTGTGTGTTGTGCCTTGCATGCAGTCGGCACGCGTCACCATCGACCAATGACCAGCTACAAGCCCTTGGTAAGGACACTGTGTGTATTTATTTATATTTGATTGTTATGTTTAATTATATTGCATGCGATTTAAAATGTAGAGTCCGGTCAATTTGGAATCTGGCCCTATGACATAAGGTCTATTTCAGTCTTTATTTCTATTATTATTACAAAACTTTTATTTATTAACATTTACCAAAAACAAACTTTTAAGATTTGGTTGTTCTATATAACATTTCAATTCTGTATTTTGTTGTACCCACGCCACAGATTAGAGACGTAACCCACGGCTCCCGTGCACGTTCACGCAGTTTTTCGCTACGTGTAGAGTTCGTAACATTTAGAGAGCTGAATTTAATTAATTATTTTTATTTTTATATGAAAGTCTGTTGAATTATTAAAAGTCGTAAAACTTTAATTTTTTTATGATGTAAGAAATATATTCCTGGGAGGCTGTTAGTGTTACTGTATTATATTAACACAATCGATTTTTCGAAGCGCTCGAGGTTTATGATGATTAACCTAGCCGTTCTTAATCGATCGGCAAAGTTAAGCTATGTCTGTCGTGGTCGGTACCTGGATGGCTGACTGTCTAGTGGTCTTTCAAATCGAGCGTTTCCGTGCTTCGAAAGGCACGTAAAGCCGTTGGTCCCGGTTATCATTTAATTGTGATAGTCGTGAAGCTAGTTGGATGCCTCCTAGGCGGCTTGAAAAATTCCAATAGTAGGTTGACCACTAGCCTACCTCCACCAATCCGCAGTGGGCATGCGTGGTGGAGTATCTGCCCATTCCCTTTCACTCATTTGTAAAAGGAGGCCTGTGCTCAGCAGTGGGACATTATAGGCTGATGATGATTTTTAACACTTGCCATGTTTTTATTCCGTTTAATACATGGCTTAGACCTCGGCTTTAGTGGTGCGCGATTATGAATGATTATATCCAAATGACTCGCCCATGACGATATCTGGATAAAACAAGCTTAGGGGAATCGATAAATTGTTGTGAAATAGACTGAAGTGATGAGAATAGTTCGATATCATTAAATCATTTATTATCGATCACTGTTTCTTGATATAATAGTTATTATAGGTCTAGAAATAAGGTTCTATATTGTCGGCATTAGGTGAGGATTCAGACATGTTTTTAGACACTTTGTTGTTGCACTAATCAATGCACGATACTTTTTGTTGATGCTTTAGTACGATTCAGCGCTTTTTTGATAATTAGTAATTTTATAAATCTCAAGCTCGAAGATAGAAATTTTAATTATTATAAAATTTCCTTTATATAATATTTAGAACGTGTTATAAATAAAAATTAAAAGAGATAACATCAAATGGATTAGTGACACAAAAATATTAACAAGTATAAAGTTTCCCCAGATAACACTATGTTCCGTTCAATTGAGGCCATCCGGCCACACAGCAAAATGCAACCTTCCAAACCGGTATTAGAGTCAGACTTTTCATAAGTGTCTGCGAAGGTCTATTTATAAATGATTTTGATTTTTTAATTTTGAAACACTTGAATGAGACGCGTAAGCGCCGTGAAAATCAAATCAAATATTTTGGTGAGAAAATAAATCTTATTATTATTATTAAAAAAAAAAAACTGTGTTTGCGAGAAAAATACCCCTGAAAGCGTTCTGATAGCGCTACGTGTTTCTACTGTCTGCTTAAAAGACTAATATATTATTTCATAGCTATCGAGAACTTTAGATTAATCTAAAAAATTGATAATCTCTTTTTTTTTAGGACTTAACCTTTGCTTATGATAGCTCTAGCATCTCTATTGTATAGGACAAACTTTTTTACGGCTTGCCTGATGGACGCTTGCAATACCAATATCGCTCGCGCCTTGCTAGTCATATGGATCTGTCTGTACAGTCCGAGATGAAATACAAATATTATCAGGAAAATAAATTTAATTCAAAAAGTATATGATCAGTCTTATTTTTAATTATTCATAATGTACAAAGAATTAGGAAACGTTCACGCACGTACGTAATTCATAAAGAAAGCCCAGATGTTAACTTATACAAATAAATTCTAACATGAAAGAGAAGAACTGGAATAGACAACACTGATATTATTTCGAATTCATGTAGTATAAACATAATTATACATTTCAGAATTAAAATTTGAATTGTTTTTGAATACAATGAACTTATTCCCGACACAATTTCAACACTAAAAGTTCGTGTTAGGTCCTACACATACTCAGCGCGATATTATTTCGAATTCATCTAGTATAAACATAATTATACATTTCAGAATTAAAATTCGAACTGTTTTTGAATACAATGAACTTATTCCCGACACAATTTCAACACTAAAAGTTCGTGTTAGGTCCTACACATACTCAGCGCGATATTATTTCGAATTCATCTAGTATAAACATAATTATACATTTCAGAATTAAAATTCGAACTGTTTTTGAATACAATGACTTATTCCCGACACAATTTCAACACTAAAAGTTCGTGTTAGGTCCTACACATACTCAGCGCGATATTATTTCGAATTCATCTAGTATAAACATAATAGAGACGTTTTACCTGAAATAAAACGATTATTAAACTACTTACCTTATTCGAAGCATAAACAATTGAGATAGGCTTATACCTTTTCCTGTACTTTTTTCCTACGTTTCTAGCGATATAGCTCTGTCTCTTTCGTACATCGCGTCACCAGGGGAGAGGGGAGCGCACCTTTGAGGCCGCGCTCCCCGGTCTTGCTCATTGGATGATTGACCTTATATCACCAGGCAGAAATTATACTATGCTTCGAATAAGGTAAGTAGTTTAATAATCGTTTTATTTCAGGTAAAACGTCTCTATTAAACCACTTGACCGTTATTCGAAGCATAAACAATTGAGAAGTGTTTGTTATCGCCTGGTGACGCTTGGTGAACGCCAATGTGATAGAAATAAAAGTAATAAACATGTTATCAAAATCATGTATTTTAATATGAGGTATACTAGAAAATAATAATATAACAACAACGTTAATTATAAATAATCAGATACAAGACGGGCATAATATAGTGAATAACATAAAGAAAAACAAATTATAAAATCACATTTGATCAAAAATAAATTCATAATCATAAAATAGGTATTTAAATTATATAATAACATCAATCTATTATTTACCATCTATGTGACAGGATTGAATAATGCAGTAATGCTATTATTACTCCTAGAAGGATCTCGTACTTGTCGCTTGTAAAATCGAATGAAAGTATTTGCGGACCTCCAATTTCCCCGGGCCATAATGTCTTCCATGGGAAAATTATCCAACCAATTTTTGGAAGCTACAGCGGAACGTACACTTCCAGGAGTAGCAACAATACCTGCTTGCCTCATCAAAGTTTTGATCCAGCCTGCAATTACAGTTCTAGAGGCGGCACGAGGTGTGCCTCTTGTGGTAACAAATAAATTATGACAATTTGCGTCTTGCCGTCTAGCAGAAAGCAATGATACAGTCTGTTCAACCCAGTAAAGAGGATCTAAATTCTTATTTCCATCATTTTTAAACAATCTCCAACCTGATTGCCTATGGTCAGATGAATCTGTTTTAGACCCGTAAGAAGGCCAAAATGTAATAAAATTATGATCTAACGATTTAACATAATTATCGCTATCTATCCTAAGCAGAGTCAAATCATGGATACGCCTGCCAGAACAAAGTATTAGAAGAGCAGCAGTCTGACTCGAGACATCAAAAATATTGTCATGATTGACCGATCTCTGGCCAAGAAAAGATACAAAATCATCAATGTTCCACACTGGTAACCGGCATGCGGAAGGTTTTTTAATTGAAATTGATTTTAAAATATGCTTCACCAAAACATGATTGCTTAGGGCACCTGAATCACTTACATTAGATAGCGTGGACACTACAGACTTATGTAACATTATAGTATTGTACGATAACTTATACTTTATATGTAGATCAGCTAGAAATCGAGCTAAGTCTGAGCCTGACGGGTCCTGGCTACAAATTTTATTATTTTTACACCATGATACCCAACGGTCCCATGCAGGTTTGTATGTTCTAAGGGTAGACTCACGCCACGAGCCTTTTAAGAGTTCTACCTGATCTTTATCCCAATTTTCTAAATTCTGTGACCACCCCCACATTTCCACACCTCCAACACCAGATCCTGGACACGTGGAGGTGGCAGTCCCGATGTTACATCGATTAGTACTCGACTCAGGTTCTGTATCGTGAACGGAGGGGCTAGTGCCCGGGATTTGAGATCCCCGCGCCAAAACACTTTCTCCCAACGAGGCGCCACAATCAAGTAAATTCCTGTGGCCTGATTGAGGTAACTCAGAACTCTGGGTATTAAGAATGGGGGTGGGAACACCCAAGCCAGGTTGAAATTCCAAGCAATCGAAAAGGCGTCGTGGGCTATGGCTTGATTGTCGTTCTGATCTTTCGATACGTAATGAGGGACTACGTGAGATCTGCTGGAGGCAAACAGGTCCACCAGTGGGATTCCCCATTTCATGAATATTAACTTGGTGCAATCGGGTAGTAAGTGCCATTCGGGGGCGTGGCGAAACCGAGATAAATGGTCGGCATGATTGTTGTACCTCCCTGGAATGTAGTACACGTTGATATGAACGTTGTACTGATCTATCAGACGAAATATGTCGTATGTTATATCCATCAATAGAGAGGATCTGGTTCCGCCTTCGTGACGTAGATATGCTACCACTGTGCGATTGTCGCATTGAATTGTTACCGTGGACTCGTTTAGATATAAAGCATGACTTTGAAACACTTTCAAAATTGCCAGCATCTCTTTCACATTGCAATGGAAGTTTTGTTCGTTCCGAGACCAAGTACCCCACAGAGACTGGTTGTCCAACTGGGCACCCCAACCTAGATCGGAGGCGTCGGTCGTCATGAAATGAGTCGCCGGTGGATGGTGTAAAATTGACGGAACATGCAAATTTCGAGTCCACCACTGTAGATCGTTTATTGCATCGACAGGCACGGTGTATATTCTGGCAGCATTGATCAAACTTAGTGTGTTTTGGAATTGCAAAAGTGCTCGATAATGCAATCTGCCTCTTTGAACTACACAACTCGCGAAATTTAGTGCCCCTATTACGCTTTGAAACTTTTTTAGTTCTACCTTCCCTGAATCTAGAATTTCGTAAATTTTGTCTAACAGTGGGGGTACTTTTTCCGTCGGCAAACGCTTGAGGTTTTGCCAGGGGTCCCAAAATATTCCTAGGTAAACTAAGGATCTCTTTGGTGTTAGAATGGACTTTTCTAAATTGATTTTCCAGCCCAGATATTGTAAGGTATTTACCAATAGACTCACGTGACTTTGTAATATCTCTGGATCTTGATGAGCCAGAAGGAAATCGTCCAAGAACACTAGGATTCTTACACCCTTGTTTCTCATTATTTGAGCAATCCAATTTGTTAAACTGGCAAAAGTTTTCGGAGCAGTGCTCAGGCCAAAGGGTAGGCACGTCATTTGAAGAAGTTGATCTTTGTAAATGAGGCGCAAAAACCGTCTGTGAGACTCTGATACCTTCAAATGGAAATAGGCCTGGGATATGTCCAGCTTGCACAGCCAGTCTTGGGGCTGAATAAAATCTGGGACCCTGAATACATTTATCAGACTGAAGGGTTCGGTCAACACAAATTCGTTTAAGGCCCTTAGATTGAAAATTGGCCGAGCCGAGCCATCGGTTTTTGCGACTAAAAATAGGGCAGATAAAAAACTTGGAGTTAAACTTGCAATCTCTAGAATTCCTTGATTCAACATTTGTCTGACAATGTATGTCATTTCTACCGACACAGGTGTTTGAAATGCCTTCTTGTCTAGCCTGGGCATGATCAAGGGCGGTTTTTGTAGAAAAGGTATACGATACCCTTGAATTATTCGAATCAGGAATTCTGGTGCTTGCAACTCTCTCCAATGGTCGACAAAAACTGATAATTGACCGGCTCTGAATACCCTCATGCTAGTACTTACTTCTTTTGGCATTGCTAGCCAAAGGTGACGACCTTCGCTTATAACCACGCCGGGGGTTTTGATACCTTTGGTTTTGCCTTGCCCCGCGAGAGCGAAAGGAACCTCTATTCACTGTGCCACCACCCCGTTGAGAATGGCTGTGGCATGCATGCCCCATGCATGTATCATGCCCTGCAAAGTGTCCTTGCGTAGGAAACTGTATATTATTATGCATATTGCTACCCTGCGAGGGTGCATTACAAGTCTGACCACTGTAGCCTTGCGAAGGCATATAGAATGGATCATACCCTGATATCATCATACATTCTTACCCTGCGAGGGTACTTGAGGAATCGAAAATTGCCTCTGCGAGGGGCGTATGTGGGTTTTTCCAACTTGCGTAGTTGAACCACTAGATTTAGAAACAGGCCAGAAAGCTTTTTTAATACCACCAGCTTTCTCTAACGCCGTAACCAACTGCTCTGAATTAAATAAGGTAAACTCGGATGGGGGTATTTTTCGTAGTGACGCCTTAACTAACGGATCGCGAACTGCATTTGTAATACCGTCTCTACGCATTTGTATGGTTTCTGCTCTGTGGCCACAAATCATTTGCAATAGGTCAGCCGAGACCTTACTGAACTCACCAGTGGAAAAAATGTAATTAACTTTTTGGTTGATGGCTTCGATGTTAATGCCGTCCTGGTCTCTAATCCATGTCATAAACAAACAGAGCTCCTTCCTGAGGGCCTCTTTTTGTTTCAACATTCCGTAAGTAAAAGAAGCATAAGCCCTCTCCGTGTAACCTAGATGTTTAAGCGTGTCATATGGCCTAATCTCCTCGTTTACTTCGAGCTCAACAAAACCTGGATTATGATTGTAACTTTTTTGTGTTTCCGCGTAACGCACTTCACTCCAATCAGACTTATTAAAAAACTGTATTTCTTTTAGAATTTCAAGGTACCGCTCATCTGTTTTCGGAACTGCTGTTTCCTTAAGCTTTGTTCCTACATCTAGATCGCGTAAAAAATTACTACCCTCGTAATCGAAATCATCATCGGCGAAGAGTGATACGGCATCATCGGCATTAGATATTGGGTTATTATTATGTAACTGATTGCGTAAATCACAAATTTCACTGGTAAGACGATCTATTTTACGCTCAGAGCGGCGTTTGTTTTTGGCCCCCTTTTTTTTGTAATGGCGGCGACGTACATGCTTACGCTTAGACCTAGGGTCAGAGGAGCCTGATGATGAACTAGAGCTACTACTATCAGAGCTGCTACTACTTGACTTATTTGTCCGAGCAATTTTTGACGGGCCTGCAATCGGCTCCATTTGCGAGACTCTCGAGCTTTCGTTTTCCATAATCTATAAAATAAAGAATTAAATACTAAAACCTATAAACAAAGACTTGTTAAAATTATAAAACACTCGAACGGAATACCGTTAATTTGAAACCAAGATCTTTGATGATTTATAATGGATTATCAATTATTTGCAATGTAGGTATGTAATTAGAAACAATTATGTTGAAAATTAATCGAAATTTTCAAAAAAGGGAAAATGGCGGTCTATTTTAAATATGTTCAAACACTCACGTGTTAAGCAGCGACCGTCACCGGCAAGGAAAAGAACGCCAATGAGCAAGACCGGGGAGCGCGGCCTCAAAGGTGCGCTCCCCTCTCCCCTGGTGACGCGATGTACGAAAGAGACAGAGCTATATCGCTAGAAACGTAGGAAAAAAGTACAGGAAAAGGTATAAGCCTATCTCAATTGTTTATGCTTCGAATAACGGTCAAGTGGTTTAATTATACATTTCAGAATTAAAATTCGAACTGTTTTTGAATACAATGACTTATTCCCGACACAATTTCAACACTAAAAGTTCGTGTTAGGTCCTACACATACTCAGCTACTCTTATCACGGTCATTTTCACTTGTTGACCAGATTTGTTCCGAACCCTTTGTCTACTATTCTCTCACTAAAATTACCACATAATTCTGTTCATATCATGGCGCCATATAAGTCTGAAACATGTCATTATTTTAATAACTAGCGCCCTAGTTAGTGCCCATTAAAATGAGGAAGCAATCCTTGAAGATGACGTCACAAAACTAGACTGCCACGCTCAATTACTTTCTCTAATAGTACATTACAGCCTGGTAATCTGTAACACAGGTCTTCCTAGCACAGATACCAGTCTCTCACAAAGGGATTTTAACGGGAAACTGTATTTATTTAATGAGTAGTTATTAATTAATTATCTTAAACCTTTGTGAAAGAGAAATAAATAAACTTATTATTACTCTATGTACCATACTGAAGGCTGTAGTCGCGACCACATAACATTCAATCAGTGCTGTTGATTTTTTTACGAATATTTCTTGCGTTTAGATTTATTACATCGATTTTAAACAAAGGAAAGTTTTTTTGTGATTTGCGCATCAGACGTATGGCAATGGATCAATCTATGCTTTTGATATGATTTAAAACTATATGTTGGTACCTTTTAAATAAATAACGGATATTTATAATTAAGGAAACAATGTGTATTTCCATAATGTTTTGAATACCAAATGAATACAATCTTAAATCTATTGCCATAAGTCTCAAAAATTACGTACTATTTGAGGCGCTTGAAATAGGAAAAGTAGAAATGAGAGAGTGAGATTGTTACTAGGCTTGACAGAGTTCGTAATAAATACATTTAAGGCAGCTCCAAAGTAGCACCAATTATAGATAAAATTACCGTTAACCGCCTCATGTGGTATGGACATAAAAATGCACCCATGACCAAGCACAAATGCCCTAAATTTGCCGGAGCCGGAACAGAAGAGCGAACCTCCTGCGATCGCCCTGATAATCTAATATAAAGACATTAAAAAAGCCCAATTGCCTGTCCCCAAAGTGAGACCTATCCCCAAATAAAGGGAACAGGGACGAACACAGAAGGAGAAATATTCGTAAAAAAACATAAGAAGAAGAAGATAAATTCGGTACTTGGATGGGTGACCGCTTATTTTATCCCTACAATATTAAAGTTGCTCAACTGCAATATTGGTGCAGAGATTTAGATGCCGGCCGGCTTGGTTCTGCGCGCGCAGCTCACGGCGCGTGCCAAAATATCCGTTCTACTTATGGAGTTTCATTGTTACTTTTTGTTATAATAACTTTAGCCGTATATTTAGTGGCGTCGTTAACTAGGTATATTGTTAATTGACTCGGCGAAAACAAACATACTTGTGGTTGTTTAAAGCCATGACCAACATAATATTTTCTAATGCACAAAATATTTCAATCTCAAAAACATCATGCCATTCTATATTTTACATGATAATTATAAAATCCATAAATATATATGCAATGTAAAATATAGATGTCATGTCAAATAAATCGTTATTATTACCTTCCGAACGCCACTTTAATCAGACAAACAAACATTAAATAATGTGAACGTGTTTTCAGCTGATCATTTAAATTTAATGTGACGTGATTTATTGACGATCCCTAACAATTTAACGCATATATCATATATCAAATAATTCAGACACCAATTAGTTTTTGATATACTGAAAGCCCAAATATTTCCTTTAAGGCAAATTTTTGGAGCAGAATAAGGTTTTTGCCATACCATCTCCAATATTTGAACAAAATGCTTAACATTGTTTAATTTGTAACGGTTCCAGGGCTCAGCAGATTCAAACTATTCGCAACCATCGTCGGAACTGTCGCTGGACGAAGACAAAGAGGCGCTGCGCCTCGAGAAGGAAGCGCAGGCACTCTTACAGCTCGACAAGGCACGGGTATGTACCGACAACTATTACATAAGATATTTTGAAATAAAAGGAAAGATAAAAAAAATAGAAGCAAGGCATTAGAAAATAAAATTATAATAAACTAGCTGCCGGGCGCGACTTCGTTCGCGTGGTGCTACCTTACCCTATGGTGCTACCCTACCCTACCCTACCCTACCCTACCCTACCCTACCCTACCCTACCCTACCCTACCACCCCGAGGACTTGTACTACCTGACGACCCGGTGGATAAAAATTAACATCACGTGCTCGTGCCGCAGCGGCAAACGCTTCAAAAAGTGCCGTGGTGGCTGGTGCTATCGCAGCGCGGAGTCCGGAGTTTAGCAACAACGCACCAGTTCACAGCAATAGCCCGAAGAGTTAATAAAGTCTTCGATGAGTGCCTGCAAGATAATGGGATACAAAATAGAAAAGAGGTGTTTAGTAAGAAAAATACAGCATTAATAAAACAGAAGCGAGACTTATGTTTTTTCTATACAATAAATATATACGACTAAGAACATAAACGAAGAAAATTGAATACGATAAGATTTGGGAAACAAAAATAAATAATAATAATGCATAAAACTGGAAACTTGTAAACAAACATGGCTAATCCCGAGAATTCAGAGATTATAGAGGAAATAAATATTCTAAAAAGAGGAAATCATATGGAGAGAGAGAGAGTGAAATGGAGTGTGAATAAGAGAATGTATGGAAAGGTAAGGTGAAAGGAATAGTTGATAGAAAGAATGAATGGAAAGCGTATAGGAATAGGTAAAATTAATGAGATATTAATAGGAACAGATAAAACTAAATAATGTGAATGCTTAAATGAATGATGATGAATAGATGAGTGACTGATAGTGGTGATAAAAGATGAATACAAGGGGGAAATGGGGGGATATATTTTGAGAAGATTGAAAGCAGAGTAAGAAATGGGGAAAGCAAACAAGGGCTCCGATAATGTCGGAGGGACGGAGAGGCCTAAAGGGCCATTAAAAAAAAAAAAAAAAAAAAAAACCCTACCCTACCCTACCCTACCCTACCCTACTCTCCTACCCTACCCTATCTCAACCATCACATTAGATTCACAAATCAGCCCGGCAGATGGCGCTGCAGTGGGTATCTAGGTTATATTATCGACTGCAAGCTTTAATCGAAGCACGTCCAAAATGCAATGATAGAAATGAATGACATAACAACATACTTGTACTGTCAACACTGAAAATGTTTCAATTTGACAGCACAATCCCCATCTGAAAAAAGTTTAAATTTGACAGCAAAAGCCCCATTAACAAAATGCCATCCGCCATTTATTCAATTCATTTGTTACAAAAAATGTGATAAATGAAGAACCGAATTTGTGCAAACTTCACATAAACCATCTACTTAATAGTCCGAACAAAGCCTAAACATTTGGTTTGGATAGGTGAGCCCGTTCTTGAGTTATAAAATTACAACGAAAAGTGGCGAACGAAAGTGAATTTAAGGTGTGTTTTGTTTTCATGTTAATAAATAAAATATACTGGGACATTCCTCAGACACGGTCGTCTGATTCAAAACTAAGTAGAGCTTGTACTATGGAAACCAGATAACTGATATAATACATATTCTACTTTTTGTTTGTTAATACATATTACACCCAGACTCAGGACATACAGACATGTTCATGCACACAAATGCATGTCCTGTGAGGGAATCGAACCCACGACCTGTGGTATCTTAACCAACTGCGTCAACTGGCCTGTCATTTAATGCAAAATTGCTATTAGGGCTAGCTGTGGTTTCTTCCCCATTGTTTCTTACACCTTCTTGAGCAAGGCACGCCTTTAGAATTTTTTGGGAAACCATTCGCTCGCTCAAAGCTAAAATAAGACACTTGGAAAACACCCGATTGGTGGACTAAGGCCATGCGGCTTTATGGGTAGCTTTGCAACGACTTAAATAATCGTTTATATATTTTTATACTTTTGAATCGAAGTCAAGGCCTATTTGATCTATTCCCAGCATCAGAGCTGATTAGCTAAACAATCACGCCGTTAGCATTCATGGTTTCTGCCTACAAATATAGGATAGGGGTAGATAGATAGATAGATAGCTCTTTATTGTACACCAGAAAAACAGATAACAAAAACAGAAAGAAAATAACATAATATAGAAGAGCAATCTCTTCCAGACAACTTTAGGATGGAGAGGAATGTATAAACATTATCAGACGGTGGTGTCATTTTATGATAAAAAATAGATAGGGGTACCATTGTAGTAAGTTTGTAGTTCCCACCTGGCTAGCTACCACCCAATCATTCACCAAGTACCTAAATGGTGTGTTTCGACACCTACATTTAAAACCTTTCTAGGCTCCGAAGGCGTAACAACTTGGTCTTTTCATAAATTTCTAGGGTGGAATTGGGCCAAATTCCCCGAATGCATACAAAAAATTTGATGTATTCAACTGTGGTGTCCTTATAGGACGGATGACATCTTTTTTTTTAAATTTCTATATATCGATCATGTTTTGTTGGGATGAAATGTTTATAGTGCCATAAGCTTATCTGGGCCGGTGAGAGAGTTGCTGTTATCGCATTTGGTGGAGTAAACAACAAATTAACGTAGTGTTTACATTATCTTTGACCAATCTTTAGAATAGTTCGAAGGCGTCGTTAGTTCCTCTTTTGACCACCGGGTCAGAGAAGTTTGTAGGACTATATATGGGACCAATTGTCATTGGAGCACTAGAAAAGTCAGAAATGAGAGCGCTAACACTCCATACAAATTGATACTTTAACGTGACGTCACTTTTGAGTATCGCTGTACTGAAATGTATGGAGAAAATACGTAATTTGTCATTTTAGTTACATAGTTGCCATACATACTTTTAATTTACTTTTGGATGATAAAAAAATGAGCTAGCACCGTAACTTTGGAGGTCTCATATCTTTAAGTAATTTTGTTTATTTTTTCGATGTTTCCACTTTTGTTAAAATAATTTGCTATTTTCCAATAATATGATAAATCTTGATATAGGATTTAATTTTATATTAAAGTAATTTTATATTAAAGTAATTTTTTATTAAAGTTGGATCAAGCCCCTTAATCGAAATCCTGGATCCGTCACTGCATCAATTCATATGTTTTCGTTTTTCCCACTTCCAGACGAAACCCGTGGCGTTCGCAGTGCGCACGAACGTGTCGTACGATGGCACGCTCGACGACGACTCGCCTGTGCACGGCAGCGCCATCTCCTTCGATGTGCGGGACTTTCTGCACATCAAGGTAAACCACCACTTTTATCCTTAAATTTATAGGGAGGAGAACAGAGAACCACATACCAGCTAAGATATTTCAAGTCCCAACCTGATATGTGGTGACACGATAAAGAAATCCACAATCTTTAATCTCTAGTCAAGCTCGTTCACGATGTGTATGCATACATTGATAGTTATGCTGTAAGTAGGGTAGTCTAAAATAGTGGATTTCTTCTTTTAGGCATTTTTTGATCTTCAGTTCATCAAGTTTCTCTTTGAATTATCATCGAAAATATTATAGATGCGCAAACGCAACTATTATGTCTTCAAGGCCAGAGAGAATAGGCATTTTTCTGGGTAAGCGTTCATCGGCCTCGTTATAACTTCTCCTGGAGTCAGTCGGAGGCCCATCATAAATAAAATAAAAGCGACGATCATTTGTTGAGGTGTGACGGTCGTTGATGCAGGAGAAGTACGACAACAACTGGTGGATCGGGCGGCTCGTGAAGGAGGACGCGGACGTGGGGTTCATCCCGTCGCCGGTGAAGTTGGAGAGCGTGCGCGCGGGGCAGGCGGCGGCCGCGCGCCGCTGCCCGCGCCCCCCCTCCGCGCTGCCGCACGCGCCGCACGCGCACCCGCACCCGCCCGAGCTCTCCCGAGGTAGCACCCCTCCCACGCCCGGTACGTCACCACCACACAACACGACACCTCATCACATACGTCCGAGACCAACACCGCGCTTCTGTTGGCCCTGCGCTAACGAACATTCTCTCGATAAAAGATCATTGTCTCAGCCTTAAATGATCACTCATAGTGTAGACAGTCGGCTTCCGATTGGAAAGATTTTTGACGATATATGTACTCTATAAAATAAGGCTCCAAAAGATTTTCGATCGTTTCTCGATAGACCTCGTTTCCGAAGCGCACTAAAATAGAGATTCTAGTAAAGATGTCCAACAATGAAGACAAGATAGTGTACTTCAAAATAATCTCAGGCTTCCAAATTAATCACATAATGTTCACATCTACAATATTATATACTGCTGAACATTGATAACTATAAACTATTCGATCTATTTTCACCTCTTCGACGCGGTCAATATTTACTGTACCGGTTTATTAGCCTTCAGAAGCGAACATCTTGTCTTCATTGTTAAATTGCTGACGTGTCTGAAAAAAATGTGATTGCATAATATTGATAATGCACAAACATTTATTTAATTACGTAAATATTAAGACAATTGTCAGCATATTGGACTACTTGCTAAAGCTTTTCATACACTAAGTTTAGTGACAAATACGTCACTTTGCTTGGTGTTGTAACGTACAACGCAGTTTGTCCCTCTCTAAGTCGTCTTGCTCTTTCTAACACTACAAAGATAAATATAGTTTTATTATCTATCTTTTTAACAACTTTTAATACTAAAATTATTTAAACTAATATTGTTTCACTATAAGTATGGCAAGGCGATGTTTTATTTTGTAGACGTGTTTCGGTGTTTTGGATTGTTTCGGAATGATTTATTTGTAAATATTTAATTTTACTACGAAATTCAAAGTGCAAAAATATTTATTTTATTTGTTTAAGGTACATAAGTATTATAAAAAGCACGAATATTATGAAATCGATGTTTTATTCACCAAATTGTCGTATTCTATTTATTTATATAAACTTTCTTACAGTTGTATGTATGGAATGCATAACTGCTTTGTACAACCATGTCACAATTCATTCGCATATTCATCAAAATTGGTGGAATTTGCTTTAATTTCCTGGTAAATTGTATTATAATTAATTTTATTCAGCATTGCCATTATTTCAGATGTACCCTCCTTCGAAAGAGGTAAGCTCACTCACTCATTGTAAACACCAGGAAATGCTGTGAATTTTCACCTTATATTTTTATTTAAAACGAATAATTTCCTTCTAAATCTTCTATTTATATTTTAATTTATTCTGCTCGTTTATCATTGCCATCCCCATAATACATTGCACGATCCCTGATGTATTGATATTATTGCAGATTGTATTATTTATTGAATGTTATTCCAGATATTTTTGCATTATTTCAGTTTTTAGTAATTCCCCATATTGTGGTACAAAACAGGGTTATTCATGGTATTATCTATTTTGTATCAGTAGTTAAATTGATCCTCATAATTCTAAATTCTAATTCTAAATGGGTCTGTATCATCATCATCGTCAGTCTATAAAGTCCCACTGCTGAGCACAGTCCTCCTTTCACAAATCAGGCTGAAAGGGAATGGGCAGATACTCCACCACGCGTGCCCACTGCGGCGAGGTGGAGGTAGGCTAGTGGTCAACCTACTGTTGGAGTTTTCAAGCCGCCTAGAACACCTCCAACTAGCTTAACGACTTTCACAATTGAGTGATAACCGGGACCAACGGCTTTACGTGCCTTCCGAAGCACGGAAACGCTCTATTTGAAATACCACTAGGCGTTCACCCGTCCAGGTACCGACCACGACGGTGGTAGCTTATCTTGCCGATCGGTTAAGTATCATGCACACCACGAGCACTTTATCTGTTGGTCTGTATATATTTTATGTAAATATTCACTGATTACTCGGAAACGGCTTATCCGATTAGGATCGTTTAAACTGTATTTTCACCTTTAAATATGAGGTCTTTGGTATAGGTACTAAAAATAACCCTGTATGATCAGTAAAAATACCTTAACTACACTCTTTTAATACATCCTGAATCAGACATAAAACTGAAATATTGCAAGTCAATTTTCTAATATATCAATGTGTATTTATATGAAATGATTTCAGATAATGTATTTGCTTTGAATGACATGTATGTTCCGGTGTATGATACTGTATGAGTCCCGCCTATTAATGGATGCGTCCTTATAAAATGGCTTACAGTGAATGCTGCCCCATTTTTGTATCAATTTATTTATTATGCTTGAGAATTTATTATATTCACTTTATAATATTAAAAATAATAATTTAGTAATAATGGGAATAGGTATCTGGTATTGGTACCCCAATTAATGTCAATTATTGTGACAGTGTCACTTCCAAAGCTTTATCTTGATTCATCATAGTTCGTGATCGACAATACTTCGGCAATCCCCTGGTATCATCAGACGGACCGTCTGCCTGATTGTAATAACCTGGGTACACCTCGAGAGTATATTTATGTCTGTCTGTTTCCTTGACTCCTCGAATCTGGAGACTTGAAAGTTATGAAAAGGCATTTTCTGGGCGAGAATAAGGACATCATCGATTCCAAAACAAAACAAAACTGCCCCAAAAATACAGTTCAATAACATGACACCTTCTCCTCCTCCAGGAGAAGACTCAGATTCAGCCGGCAGAGGGCGTGGCGCCGGCGCCCTCCCCACCGGCAAGGAAAAACGAAAACCATTCTTCAAGAAACAGGAAGCTTGCACACCGTACGACGTGGTGCCCTCCATGAGGCCGGTGGTACTCGTCGGGCCCTCGCTCAAGGGCTACGAGGTCACGGACATGATGCAGAAGGCCTTATTTGATTTTCTGAAGAGACGCTTCGAAGGCAGGTGAGGAACTATGATCGGTTGATTAGATGAGCAGTATTGGACAACGAGCTTTGGATTTAAAGCAAATAAGTCGATTTTAAGAAGTGTTTGATATTATTATCTTTACGAGGGTAATCGAATCGCCCATTTGTTTAGCATGTACTAACTGTTGCCCCATTGGGTTTATTGTGGTCCCCAAGTTTCGTCCAAAAATTGTTCCTTTTATTTCCTCCTATAATGGAAGATTTTCCATGCATTTATTTAATCCCTTTAAGCTAATTTCGTAGTATTTCCTTAATACACCCGTACGGTGTAAAATAAACATTCCCTCCAAACCTGGTTCTTTAACCAGTAGTTAATGTTCTGCATTGATTTGTCACTGTCAATTATTTTATATAAACAGATATGCCCATCACTACCATCGCAGATATCCAGGCCAAACGAAAGAATAAAGATTTATTGTTTTTTTTTTTCTCCAGCAGTTTACCTTCTTATATAATCTGATATATATTATTATAAACATATATGTTATTCACTTATGTGCTGGCGTTGGATACCAGTGGCAAGTACGTATTTGAACGGATAGTTCAATGTGTAGGTAACTAGACTTTTAATAGATCAAGTTACTTAAAATGTTGTTGTTACATTTATTATATTTAGAAGTTCAAAACAAGGCATGCACCACTACACTATTTTCTTCACTAACTTTTAAATCTCGAAAACGTTTAAGAATACATAGTTAGGTAATTTAGTGTGTCGAAACCGGTTTCAAACCGGCTGCATTTTAGCTTTTGCGTTCTTCGATTTTAACAAAAACAATTTATTGAAACATGATAGAAAAATCACAGATGGGCTAACATTTCCAAGATCCCATAAAGCGTGAATTCTCAATAAGAGCACATTGCAGGATAATAATAACCCGCGTGATGGCGGACATATCGCTCGCGAAGCGGTCGCTGCTGAACAACCCCTCGAAGCGGGCCATCATGGAGCGCTCCAACTCGCGCTCCACCTGCCTCGCCGAAGTGCAGGTAACTAACCGCCTGTGCTCCGTGTTACAGGATCATCATTACCCGCGTATCTGCGGACATATCGCTGGCCAAACGATCGCTATTCAATAACCAGCCTAAGAAACCCTTCGTTGAGAGAGGCAACTCCAGAACTAATTGTCTCGCTGAGGTTCAGGTGCGAGTGTAGAGGCCCCATGTAGTTGCAAGTTGATATGGTGTTGCCGAAACTGTAGTTAACAATGATTGCTTGCTTGTCTAACAACTGTTGTTTAGTTCTAACATGATATTTATACCAAGTATTAACTAATATAGGATGTTATGGTGTTCCTTGAACTTAGCAGCTCAAAGTTCCTTTGCAACTCTGGACAGACTTTCGAGGAATCTCAGATTCCCTCGATATCTGTAATTTGCTTAGAAACCGAGCACCAGAATAATACGTGTATCAGTATTAATTGATTGTGTGTCATATATCAGATTGTGGTTCCTAACAGCACCAAGGTATAGCAATCTTGATGTGGTATTTAGTTTGTGAAATCATTAATATTATTAACATTACCAATTGCTGTATGTAATTCATCTGCCGTATCGTATCGGTAAAGTAATCATCACCCTCTATTCACCCTTGGGATCCTTTAAACACTCCCTAACCTTACCATATTGAACTCGAATCCTTACACCATTCTCTTCCTTTCTACAAGGCACTATCAATACTAATCACAATCCATCTGTTCTTTGTTCCACTACTCCTGGGATCCAATCAAATCTAAATATGATGCAAATGGTACTGACTGTTATTTGGTGGTAGGCGGAAATCGAAAGGATATTCGACCTGGCGCGGACGCTGCAGCTGGTGGTTCTAGACTGCGACACAATCAACCACCCGTCACAGCTCGCCAAGACCTCGCTCGCGCCGACCATTGTCTACTTGAAGATATCAAGTCCTAAGGTAAGGGTACAGACGAATTTGATCGATAGTTTTATCTTCATGACGGTGAAAGTTAAGCTGGTACTTATCTTAAAGTGTGGTACCACTTATCTTTTTTTAGTTTCTCATTCTTATCTTCTTTAATCTAAATCATCTTATAAGAACTGCTAAAAATTCTAGCTCGGATTCCAACAAACTATCCTTCTTAAATAATATTTATATCATAATTTTCTGGCGATTAGCAAGCAGTCATTTGGATAGCAGGTAAATGCGTTGAGTTTTTGGTAATCGCACCGAGCTCTTTCTGTTTCTCTGCTGTGCTTAACTTTAGAGGTGGAATAATTCCCGACGGCAACTTCTCTCTATTTACCCCTAATTGCTTAATGATTCCAGGTTCTACAACGCCTAATAAAATCCCGCGGCAAAGGGCAAAGCAAGAACCTCTCAGTGCAGATGGTGGCCGCGGAGAAACTGTCGCAGTGTCCGCCCGACATGTTCGACTTGATCCTCGACGAGAACCAGCTGGAGGACGCGTGTGAACACATCGCGGAGTACCTAGAGGTGGGTACTAGTACTTCTAATAGCTAGGACTTATACTATGTGATCCTCGACGACAACCAGCTTGCGAACATTGCAGAGTATCTTAAAGATAGGTAGGACATGCTTGACGTGATTCTCATCGAGATCTAGTTTGAGGACGTGTCTGTGAACATGTTGTAGATCATTGGTATCTCTAGGCTGATGTACATTGGTTCCATCGGTGTACGATTTAATCTTTTGCAATTCAAATCTCCAATCTTAAAAATATCCGAAATTGAATTAGACATCTTTAAGCTGAAAAATTTACAACAGTTTACAGTAGTACTGTACCCGACTGATAAGGCTTGTCGTGAATCATCGTTCGCACAGAAAAGAAAGTATGGCCCTAAGATTAACGAAAGAATGCTTAAACTTAAAACCAACCTTAGATCACTACTATAAGGTTCATAATACAGTGCAGCTGTTAGTTCCGTTCCGTCTCACTCGCAAGTCACGCCCCTCCGCACGGCGCGCGCTAACATGGCGGTAGCTATCGACCAATAGCGTTTCCCCAGCTTTCAAAATGTATCTTCTGCGCAGGTACATCGGTAAGCCATATTAGTTGGGTACTACTGTACGTTTGTAAGTGTAAGTATATATTGTAGTAGTAACAACGTTTGTATGTTGATAAGGTTGTTCGCGTCCGTACGTTATACCTAATTGCCGTACACGTGTTCTCCGGTTGGTGCAAAATGAGCAACACCCCACATCTGTAGTACACCCGAACAGATGGGGTTCGCAGCTGGAACTACGGGTCCGGCTGTTTGGATAAGGGAACGCGGGGTCAGGTAGGCGCCGCCTCTATTAAGGCGGCACCTGACATTGGAGACGGTCTCGCGGTGGTCTATGTGGTGGTTGCAGAGGGTGGCATGTTGTCTAATGTGTGACCGAGCGTCATCCCTCGGGCGCAACAAGTGTCTGAAGTTACCGGCTTAAGGCAAAGGGCCACTTGGTATTCAGACGCGGGGTTAGTGAGTAACCCTCAAGCAAGTGAGCTCCTGTGAGTGAACTGCATCTCCGGCACTTTCCTGGATAGAAAGTAGAGGGCTACCCGTTGGATTCGTTTTCCGGCAACCCAGCTGTAGGCATTGGGTAGATGCGTGGATACGTATTGGGAAGTGACCGCGCATGACAGCTTCGGTACCATTCATGGAGAAATGGAAGTCGGCTTCTCTGGCGTCCCCAGCTGGGATTGAATCCGTGAGAACCCTAGGGTGTGTTTGTGGTAGTGCTTGCGTTTGCGTAAGTACTGGCACAGCACAGATGCAGCTAGTGGGGTGCGCGTGGTGACCGACTTTTAACAGCTCCGGTACCATTCTGGACAAATGGTAGTGAGCGATCATGGTGTGACTCACATTTTCTCAAGAGTACCAGGGGCGAGTACTCTGGCGGCGTGACCTACCGCAGAGGGTCTCTGACGATTGCCAGGAATAGTGTGCCGTCTTTTATGACCTAGCGGTTGGTGAAGGTGGCCACTATAGAAAATCTCAATAGATTGATAAGGGTTTGTACGTTTGTTGTTCCAGGCGTACTGGCGCGCTACGCATCCAGCGCTGGAAGCGGCGCACGCGCACGCGCACGCACACCCACATCCGCACGCGCACGCGCACGCGCACCACCCTCTGCCACATCCGCACAACGCGCAGCCTGGTGAGTGCCCAACACTACACACAACATAACCACATAATTCCATGTCGTGTTATAACGCTAATGTAACGTTTTTCTTAGATGTGCTTTGTAAAGAACCAAGACCAATTTTCCAATTGGTTTTCTGCCGCCATTTTATTTATATACAAATATAAGACGCACAAAGAACTTGGGGTTAAAATATCGGCAGATTTGCAGCTTTATACATGTTTTCAAATCTGAATTGAATTAAAAATTGCTGTAGTTTTGCCAGCGAGTAAATGCATATCAAACAAAAATCAACTTTAGATACGAAGCATTAAAATTAAGGTGCAAATAGGTTGAAATCGATTCTTTTTCGAATTGTATATAAAGTATAGTTATATACTCTATATCTTTACTATCTATGTTTCTACTGTCAACTGTTCTGTATATACCCTACCTAACGAACTATTGCCTCTTTTGAACCCCCCGCGCACTCCGGAGGGCATCGGGAGAGATCAGACTCGTACAACTACGAGAGGGACAGAGGTAACTAACTATGACATATCTACCAACAACATAATTATATTATTATTTTATTTTATACAATAGCCAGATGTATTTCTATTCAACGTGTTATTTTACAGGATCAGTTTAGTACATTATTTCATGAATTTAATTAGTTAATGATGCCATAAAATCAATAAGCTAGTGGCAAAGACCTTTTTAATATTTCTGAACTTTATTTATGAAGTGTTCAAAATAAATAAAATTATTAAAACAGGGAATGCTCAGTCCAACATTTTTAAGATTAATATGCCATCTAGTAATGAGTTACACATAGCACTCAATTTATCATATGAGGTACATACCGCTAGATGGCGCTGAAACTTATAAATAAAGTTCATATTTATGGAAGATACTAATACTGCCCTTTGTAAAACTGTTTCATATCCAAGCATACATAAGGCACACAATCAAATATCTCGCATTAGAGCGGTCGATTGACAATCCCTGTTCATTTCAGTACAAGCGTCAGGACAAGCCCACTAACAGCCGCGCAGAAGACCATATATTCCAGTTTACATTATATAGGAGACATCCCGCCGCCCCCATCCAGGTTGCAAACTATTTCTAGCGGCTCCGCGCCGCTTCATAACACGCTTGGCCTGATTGAGGGTGCCGCTTTACTAACCAGTCCTTGGGTTTTCAGCGGTTTTTCGAGCTTTATTTAGCTGCTGGGTTGAAGAATGGCCAATGATGACGGTCACTTTGTAGGTTTTGGGGGACTAAAATTTTAACCTAGTTTTATTGGGGGTCACTCTGGTTCCTAAAATACAATATTCTATAGATGTTTTTAGTTCCTAAATCTAGACTTGTTGCCTGCTAACTCTAAAGTAATCTATTCACAAATGTCATAGTCCTCCATTTTCACAAGAAGCATTCTTGACTCATTCCAAAACCATCCCTTTAACTAATCGTTTGGTAATTTAACTTTTAATAGTTTCATTTTTCTCGAACCACTAAGTCATCGCATTTAGTTTTTCACTTCGAGATCGCGTGGACTACTGACAACTAGCGAGTAGCGAAGGTCGAAAAGGTCGCTTCAGTTTTTGCTTCTTCGCAGCGACGCCGACCCCCCCGCCCTCGGCCGTGGTACTACCCTGCCCGGGCAAAGTGCGCAACGCCGGGGAGATCCTCAGAAGGATGTCCCTCGGTCTCGTTTCCTAGCCGGCTGTAAGTGCGTGAGGCGTGACCCCTCCCCTCCCTCGCGTGATCCCCAACCCCACTCCAACCCAACCCGGCGGCCGATCACTCCGCCCGTGTGACGTTTGCGTGTGCTGATTTGGGCCTTGACTTGACTTGGTCACTCGGACCGAACGACCGACGAGTATAAATCCTCGCTCGTTCGATTCGAGTTTTTTTTAGATTTAGTTAATTTTGTGGTAGTCTGTATGTATCTGAGTGAGTTTTGTATATGTGTAGGTGGCAGGGCGCGTGTGTCGCGCGCGGAGCGGCTGGAGGAGGAGTACTACGGAGGGCGCGAGCGCGAGCGGTACGGGCGGTACGGGCGCGACCAGTACTACGGCGAGTACGCGCCCGGCGAGCCGCTCCCGTACGGGCATGACTACACGCGGGAGGGGCGGGAGGGGCGGGACGGGCGGGAGGCGCGCGACGTGCGGGAGGTTCGCGAGGTGCGGGACGTGCGGGACGCGCGGGAGGGGCACTACGTGCGCGAGGAGTACGGGCGCGAGTACGGGCGCGCGGAGCGGGCGCGGCGCCCGGAGCGGGAGCGGGAGCGGGAGCGGGAGCGGGAAGCTCCCGACGAGTACGCGGCGTCGCGGCGCGCGCTCAACGCCGTCTAACTTGTGCTATAACTTGTGTTGTGTTGTGTTTGTGTTGTGCTACACTTGTGTTCGGCCCCGGCCGGGCCCGCGCTCGTGGCTCGCTTCGCGCCCCTCGGCCTCGTCGCGTCGATTGTATTATAAAAGATAATTTTAGTACCGTTAGATATTATTATCCGTTTCCCATTTTTTGAACATACTCTGTAATTATATTGCATCGTCTGTACTTCATTGTTGCGATCATTTGTAAATAAAATACTTTATATCGACTTTTTGTTTTAATTACCCGTCTTATCTCGGGCAGATTCTAGATTAAAGCCATTTATTTATTCAGTTTAGGCTTGAGAAAAGAGATAACGGCTCATAGCTGACCCATCGTCTAAACCGAAGGCCATAACGAATTAAGGTGTGTACCGGCAACGTCTCTCCAAATACTACTTTTATATTTCTTTATAATGGTCACATCTACCTAACTGAAAGGCATTAAATCTTGCATACTATATTTCTGGCAACCCCTTACGATGCGACAGAGACCATCTGTGGTACACTTATCGTCAAAGCATCCACTCTCGTACTCATAGTGCAAGTTCCACCGTGAGGTCTCACTCCCATTTGTCGAGAATACCATTCTGGAACTGTTAAAAGTGGCTCTCCGAAAAGTGCTTGCGACTCAATCCCCGCTGAGGACGTCGGAGAAGCCAACTACCATTTAACCAGAATGGTGCCGTAATAGCTAACGTCCTACGCGTAATAATATTACTATTGTGTATTATTTAATTATGAAGCTATGGAGGTGCAAGGTTGATGACACCTCCATTTAGAAGGGAGGATCTTCCGCCAGGCCGGTTCATCGTGCCAGGGGACCGCGGTCGTACATGTTGGACAGTTATAGAAATATAGATTCTCGAGAAAACTTCGTAAGTGCAATGCAGGATAATGTGGTGCCACGCCATCTATCTCTCCGTGTGTGAACAATCTCATTGTTACTGATAGATTGCTGATAGACGTCGCTACAAAACAATTCCTTATTAACAGAGAGTGAAGAAGAGTTGACCTGTCTGGCTAACACTCAATTTGAAAATCTATCTTCAAGGACCAGTATTCTGATAGTAAACTTATGAGGCACATTTTTCTAAGCTATGTGTACTTACCACTGTCAGTCACATCATCATGAGTGAGTGACCAGATCAGATTGTGGTCAAACACAATACATAATTAAAAAAGTGTATTCAAACGGATCTGCGGTAGGTGTTCTTGTGATAATTCTATTATTATTACTGTATTAAATAACAATAATTCTTTTTGTAGTGCAATAAGTTTCATATTTCTTTGGAATTCATCCACGTCAATAGCACCTGCAAATTCAAAGAGTCGAAGAAGATAATTAAAACAATAATGTATGAAAAACGTATCGTTTATTACAGGCGTGTTTTTTTAAATTCGATGAACTTAAACATTCGAAGCGTACAGCGGACTCAGCGCCCCCTGCCTGTTATAAATATATTAAACATTACAATTTTATAACAGATAAATAATTCTAATTTTCTTTTTTTATAATATCTTGCTTGCCTCTTTGGTGTCTACTAGCTAAATTACAAATTAAGTTATATACAATTTTAATGCAGCTACAAAATTTGCAATGATTATTAGACATATTAATGTGTTGTGAGGTGAAACACTAACCCTTAAAGAAAACACTGGTAATATCTGAAAATTTAAACTGAAGCCGCCATGATTATGAATATAAAAAAAAACTCCACAAAAGGATTAAGTAGGTATTTGTTATATTCTCAAATTCAATGATTTTAGAATCCATACCAGTATGATAGACTAGGAAACAACATATATGATTAATATGGATAAAACGGTACACAAATGTCAATTACGGAAACTGCTTTTTACACTTATCTTACTTGAGATGCGATTTTTAATCGCATAATTGAATACATTACGATTGTTTGCAAAATACTTTGGAAACCAGTATCATGCCTTTCTGGCCCTTAGAGAACCAAAAAATCGTTGTAATTCAGCATTTTGTCTCCATTTCACCTCAACAAACCATGAAACCTTACAAAGCCAAACAAAACTGTACTCTCAACACAATATAATAAACGTTAATACCGCATATCGTGTTAGTTACAAGCTCTTTGGTTTCACAATAAGAGATTATCATCAGATTCAATAACGTTCTATGGTCCATACAATATTTACACGAAACTAGACCGTATTTACACTTCACAGTAGTCGCTTTCTCACAGTCCTGGCTTTGCGCCTTTGACCTTTAGCCGTGCACAACACTTGGTTCAACCTGACCGCTAGTCAGATGTATAGGTAGTCATTTTTGGTTTCCCTGCAGTAACTGATACTCGGAAATTTATACACGGGGCTGTATCTTCTGTTATCGGAGTCTGCTTCGAGGGATAGCGCCGAGAGAGCTCTGGAGGGTACCTCCTCCTCTGGTGGGGTTTCTTGAGGGGGAGGGAGGGTTCTCGGCGGGAGGGGAGGGGCACGAGGGTTCCTTCGCACTCTGAAGTGGCAATCCGTATCGGGGGACCATGATCGCTGCACTAGGAGAGGTAAGTCGTCCGGGTGCAGTTTGCGCTCGTATTCTTGTGAGGGACACACCTGAAATTCAAGAAGTTAAGTTTAATTTTGTTGCTGGAATCCCTGGCATATTGAACTATTGTTCATTGACCTTAGTATAAAAGGTTTTGTGACCGCGAATAAGGCGAATATGCATGAACGCGCGTGAATACATTTTCTGTGTGTTGGACTGTGCGGGTTTTCTATACAAATGGAGATACTTACAAGCAACGTTAAAACACGCATTCACGCGCTACGCTGCGTTGGCAGTGTGATAACCGCCTAAGTCTATAAATAGAAGTGGAATTTCGACTATATACCTAATCAAAAACTAACTGTCGCCGAAACTCAAATAAGATGGATATGAGCTTAGGAAATTGACTCGAAACAATCAAACAGCATCTCTTTGCACCAACACGCATTCTATTGTTCTTCTTTCCTCAAGAATTGGATATCGTAATGCGCTCGCTCGTCAGCAGGCACTTGTACTGCAAGTACATCAGTACTAAACATACCTCATACAAGGAGAACCTCTCGACTCCCTCGGCGGAGTGGTAGCAGTGTAGCAGGATGGCGAGCAGCTCGTCAGCCGTGGTGCGCTCGCTCGTCAGCAGGCACTTGTACTGCGAGGAGGACATCAAGGCCGAGTCGTAGATCTTCACCAACCCGCCGGGGAGCATTTGCAGGGAGAACCTGGAATAATGTGAAGGGTTTGGTTACTTTAAAAGAAGATATTCTTCTAATAAAAGAGCCACTATCAACTAAATCACTGTTAATTTTACCCCTAAGTGCTGAAAGTGTTGTGAGCTCATCACAAACTGTCAACACGCGCAGTAACACGATACATACGGTCAATAAAGCACTCCCCGACATGTTTTTAACGTTTTTTATTACATCTAGTTGTGTTTACGTGCCAGGAATAGAACGCCGGAAGGGGAAAGTAGAAAAGGGACAAAAGTGATTCTTTTTTCGGAACGGCCGGCCGGTGGTCCGTCGAGAGTCTGAGAAGTGGTCGACATTCGCTGAGATGGGAGTTGAGAAATGTTGCGTGTGATCGATGCTTGCGTCAAAATGTTCAGCTGACAATTATCGCGTAAATTTTAGAGCCCCCGTATACCTGCTAAACTATAGAAACGAAGATTCCAGTTTATTTCGAAATCACAAGTCTGGTGTATGTGAAATGTTGTTTCTAGGTATAATCTGATAATACATATTTATGTTCGTAGTGTCATACGTTTTCAAATAGCAGAAACAACATCAAATTAGAGTGGACAAGAAATAACAACAATAATTTGTAATAACTTTTATAAACTAGATATGACTAGCTGACTCATTACGCGTACTGAGGACCAACCACAAGCTCTTAAAACAATAGTTTTAGAACCTTAATTGTGTTACGTCCTTCTTTGACATCAGACGTCAAAACAGGACAAAAGATAAGGTAGGTTATAATAATAAAGGCGATGATAGCTCAGTGGTAGTGACGTCGGATACCGAGACGAAGGTCCCGGGTTCGAATCCTACAATGAGCTTGAGCTTTCGGTGAAGGAAAACATCGTGAGGAAACCATAGCACGGTGGTAGGGTACTTTGTAGTACCCGTCTGGCTGGCTACCACCCTCAAGTTGAAAATCTGTCGCCAAGCACCTATCGGTGTGTTACGTCAGCTGCACTTGAGAGCCAGTTCCTTCTAGGCTTTGTGTGCTTACCACCTTCGACCACATCATCACTTACTATAGTGAGATTGTGGTCAAACACAGGCCTATAGTACACAGTAAAAAAAAAAAAAAAAAAAAAAAAATTGTTTAAGAGCTTGAGAAGGTAACAGGGAAGTCTTGCATAAAATACATAACCATAATCATACCAGAATTACATGGTCTATAACGTTCGCTCAATGGTGCTAGAAATAAGAATGTAAGAAATCCAAAAAAAATATAATTCTTTATGTTTCTGAAGCTTACGAAACCTACCTAAAGGTAGGTATTTTATTGTTTTATCGCAACCCGATACATAATCAAGCAGTATTGTTGCTCGAACAATCGCTACAGGTTTTTAAAGTCAATTGAAAAGACATTGTCGATAACGAATAATAAGCAGGAATTCTTTTGTCGCAAACTAATTAAGTACTTATTTATATTAATATTTAGTCTACTAAGAATGCTAAGATTAGCATTCAGCTAAGATAAGTTTTGCTTTAGTTTTTAGACACTTCCTTATAGATATAAGGAAGATTAGATTGTGGTGACTTAATGAAAGTCAAAACTTGGTATCCTTCAAAGAGAATACACCAGCAACATTGAAAGTATTTTCAATTGCAGTAGAATAATATTAAATATCTTTGAATCTAACCTATGGGAAGCCCTCTAATTTATCGGCCATTCTCCGATTAGCAAGTTTTACGTGTCCGGGCTTGCATAGTCCATAATATTATCATATTCAATCACGCATTTTTTTTTATATGTTAGTTAGCATCCGTATCTAGCTGTAAACAAAAACATTGGTTTCTATTTTAAGTAGTTTAAGACTAAATTAATTTACTATGTTCAAAGAACGTCTGTTCTCTAATTACCGTGGCGTGTCCGCACACCAACTTAATGTTAAAACTTGCTTGTAATTTTTATTACGTACAGATTTACTTTGATTCATTCATCGTTTTAAACTATATTAAGCAACGTGTATCGCATAACAAAATATCAACTCAATATAACCAGTCTATAAATAATTATCATAAAGTAACCGCATGTCCAATCGAAAGTTATAATTGCCGTGACATTTTCTGTTCTCGGGTGTACATCCCTAAATAACAGTATTTGGCACATCACTACCGTATGCGTCGCGTCTCCTCAGTGTGTGCCGTGGCCCATCAGCAGTTGCGCGTCTCTAACGTTAGTGTACCGCCAATGAAGCACGCGAGTATATAATTACCGTAGCCTTGGTTTAAAACTTTTCTAATTACCGTTGTACTTATTTTAATACTTGATTTTTTAAGTTAGACCAAAGTTGATCATGTAAATGGAGACAGTATTTTGGCCTCCGTACGTTGTAATAAGCTAGTATTTGTAAACTGTGTTGGTTTTAGAAATGTTTAAGAAAATCTATAGTTTTCTAATTATCGTATACTAATTACCATCTGTTTATAATTACCGTTGTATGACAAATTGTATATAATAAATATGGTTTAACCAAATGGTAAAAATATTACCAATTAAGATAATGTTTGATTTATTTAGTTTGTTTTACCTGATTTTCATTAAATGTGTCTAATTTTTAATAAATTATAGCAAAGATAAAGTGTCTTTTTTACTATTGGTTATGGTTATGAGGGACATCGTTAATTCTATTGCTTTAATTATATGTGTACAAATTAATAATGTGTGATATTATCATTACATTATATATCAAATTTTACATAGGGTTGATGATATTTTCTAATTACCGTTGCATTAAATATTAAACTTTTCTAATTACCATACTCATAAAAAATTTAAGTCTCATTAACTAGAAAACCACCATTAATTGTTAAATGCCTAATTAATTATTGAATTCGTATCTTTGATGTGTTTCATATTTTAATATGTTTAAGTCAAATCAGTGAAAAATAAAAAAGGTTACGGTAATTAGGCAAAGAACGCCGAATTGGAGAATGGCCGTTATAATCGAAATGTTCCAAAGAGTTTGCTGTTTTGTACACGGACCTTAGAACCCCATCAAATAAATTTCTGCAAAGTTAAAAAAGAAACTCAATGTACACTTACTTAGAGTATCCTTTCGGGTGGCATGCCTGCAAGGCTGCCGGGCGCGCGTCATCATCCAGCACGAGTGTGGTCTTCAAACCGGCCGCCCGAACCCTCACTTCCATGCTCAGGTAGAAGAGCCGCGGGTCGCGGTGCCTCATGCGGAACTTGCCCAGGAGCGTGCTGACCACTTCCCGGGCGCGAGTACCCCATGTTACTGATAGCGTCTTGTACTCGATATCTGGTCGGAGACAGCGGGCGTATACCTTTATTGTTGTCTGCGGAAGAAAGATAACATGATTTTAATAAAGATTTTGTGATATTGGAGAAAGAAGAGTTGTTTGGGATTGACATAAATAGTCACCTGACTAGTTCCATACAAAAGTGGGACCGATTATGGGCATCATTTTATGTACCTACGTTGGAACTACATCAGAAACAATAATGATTTTTCACCGGAGAAAGTTCATTCTTAGGGGAAGGTAGCCGAAATACATTGCATCCAGGGAAAATTAGTTAAAAAAAATTTGAATTCAATAAAACTACTGCAGCAAAAATCCCAATTTTTTCAACCATGTGTAAAATTCACAGTTATATACAGGTGGTAGTTTAATTGCACAGTTGCCGGCAAGCTACAGTCTCGGCGTATCTCAACATAAACGACATTCCAGACCGGTAAGTACCTACTATCTGCGTGAGAAATCCTATTCAATGGATTCGGCCACTAAAATAAAATTAATGAATTCAGTTTACTTTGGTAGATGGTGCGAAGATTTTATTAAAATTCGTTCGTGTTTATAAACTATTGGTTCACGGAAACGGACGTGAGATGCAACATTCGAATATTCAAAAACAACCACAGGAAATGTTACAATTAATTTTAAATATAGAATATTGAAAAACGTGAATATTATAGATTCTTCCCTAAGTATGTGCGGACTTTATGCAAATAGTGTTATCTCCTAATATTTTTTAAAGGAGTGGGTTACTATTGGTTTATTGATAAATCGGGAGCAAAATATATTTTTTATCTGTTAGCTTATCATGTTTATCTTACAGTTAACCATTTTGTTGACAAAAATTAGAACATTCGATGGTAATTTATTGGTTGTAAAGTTACATTTATGTCAAAGGTATAAATATAATGTAATAAGCATGTGTTGAATTTTTTTTTACAAAAAATATTTTTGCCACAGGCGCATAAGAATAGTCTGTTCGGAAGGTCGCATTTGCTGAAAAGAGCCGCCAATAAACTCAGCAATTACTGTTTTCAAAACAAGCTTAGATTCATTACATGTCAGAAACCATCACCAAAGTGCCAACCACAACTGTATAAAGTTTCAACTCTATCGGATGAACGGACTCACAAACATTTATTTTTGTTTAATAGATTTGTTTATAGCATTTCAAAGCACATTACATCCATATATGCCTCAAATATTGGGTATATGAGAGCAAGAAGACGATCCACTTGATTGATGGTAAGTAGTCACAGTTACCATGTATTGCTGATTTTTTCAAAGCTTATATCAACAAGCTCTCAAGTAGAACTTAATAATTAATTAATTAATTTAATAAAACTCATAAAATAAATTAAAAGTTAAGTCAACACATACAATAGTCACTTGGTAAGTACACAAACAAGTTGACTTCACCAATAAGAGTTATTAACTTTATAGAATGCATGGATTGCAGAAAATCAGGTTCTCACGCGGCGCGTTCCCACAGAGTTTCAAATTCAACATTCATAAGAAACGCCGCGAAAAACACAACATTTCTTTTAATTTTAATTAAAGTTTTAAATGTAACGGTGAGGTGTACTCACATGTATGTAACGTGGTTGGAGCGCTAGGCGCATGCGCGGAGCGGGGACCGGCGCGTGCGCGGACATGGTGCGTGCGTGCGAGTCGCAGCGCGGGCTATACTGACTGACTGACTGAGTCGGGGTTGCCAGAGTGGTGTTTCCCAGATTATACAGGATTACGATTTAATACTGGCCATGGTGTTTGGAGCTATTAGCTTAATTACTCGTTTAAGTTACATTAAGTAGCTCTTAAATAAGTATATAAATAAGGAAGGCGTATGCTTGGTTGCATTTCTTAGAAATAAGTTTCATTGTTTTTTTTTTCATGACTACAGATCTTTTGTTCCCCCTTAATAAACTTACATTTATCGTATTTTTTTTCATCAACTCTTAAAAATAATTTTAAATACTATTTCCCAACTGTAAAACCGTAAAAACTACAAATTCAGTTTTTTTTATTTCCTAGCAACCCCAAAACTACTGAACCGCAGGCGGCGGAAGCCCATCCCCCAGATGCTCACAAAGGGTAAGCTGATATGAGCACCCACCTGTCCCCTCGCCCCAAAAAACCAGGAAGTGATCGCAATTGTCAGCAGTTTCGATTCGCATATTGACTGTGTCGTGAAAGTCCATTTTGCAGCGGATGTTACATGAGGATATGGAGTTTTAACTGATAGATATTGTATCCTGCAATAAGTACTGATTACATACTATTTAATAAAATTTCATGTTAAATGGAAATTATTGGTTTCCTTCCTACTTACATTATAACTTTACACCATCAAATTATTTTGCCTTGAGTTATGGTACTTTCTGATAGTTAATATATCATGATTTACACTATTAATTAATGGATTTATTTTATACTTCGATGGTATGCCTTGCTCGTAGAATGGGCACTGAAAAATGGACCCTTTGTTATTTTTAGCGACGTAAGTTCTTACATGAATGGAAACAATATTCTTTAAGTATACATTACATACATACATTACTTACATTATTATACTAGGTACCACTTGTTTTATGCTCCTACATAAAAATTATCGTGTCAATAAGGTTGCTTTAAGTCTAAGTTAGCGATAACTAAAATTCGATGACATATTTATTATAATTAAATAGATATTTACCTACTAAACTTATATGGATAAGAAAATACCACAATAAATGAAACCACGTACTCATAAATACGATCAACTTTTACTATGGGACCAACTTCGAAATAGCAAAAAAAAAAATACAGCTTTTCATACATTTTCTATCTATCTATCTTACTTCATTTGGAAGATAGAAGCCTGAGACAGACGGCCAACAGTAGTGTTCCTGGTTACGAAACCAAAAAAAAAAGGTACAAAACAAAAAAAAACACCTTGAAGAAACGCCCTTTCTTCATTAAACTGGCTTGTCTTTATTTTTGACGAAACCAGCTTAATTAACCAACAGATTCCACTCAGCAACGAAAGAGAGTGTCCGGTAAAAGTATCTCGACTGAACTTGAACCGATGGCTTGTCTCGGAGGAAACGCAAAAACCCACCCGCACCATGCGCCTGCGCCGGACGAGATTGGAATGCGGTACCGCGACTAAATACAAACTTACTTTTACATACGGCACACTGTTCAAACATAATAAGAGGTGTTTCACACTATATGCTTTGGTATCTGCGATTTGACGACTGATAAAGAGGGTTGAGTTAACTCTACATAAGAAAAATATATGCTTATACAATATCAAAAGCTCTTCAAGGTCGGTAACACATAGGTGAATAATAAGAGGTATTTCAGAACATATACTTCAGTATCTACGATTTGTTGACTGGGCTAGGGATAGGCTTAGGAGAGACGACTTATCTCTACCCATGAGAAAAAATAACCAGGATTAGAAGGCGTCTTCAAGGTCGGTAAGACAGTCGGAAAATTAGAGGTGTTTCAGACTATATCCTTTGCTATATGCTATTTGCTTAAGTATCTGCGATTTGTCGACTGATAAGCGTAGGAGGGTTATGTGTACATAAGAAAAAGATAACTTTAGTTTAGACGGTGTCAATAGCTCTTCAAGGTAACGCATTGGCAATTTATCTGGTAGATATTGTAAATGTCCAAAAGCGATGATGATCTATATATACTAGACTCTAGTAAATAGACGATGAGCAGAAGAAGTCAATGATAAGCAATATATATTCATAGAGCAATAGATATAATGATTAGTTTTTCACAGGTTGCTGATATGATCGTTATCTGTTAGATATCTTTGAAGGTTGTCTCTCTTCTGTTCATTTCGAAAGTAAGAGACTGCATTAATTATCTATTAGATATGCTATCAATCAGGAACTTATCGGCAACCTGTGAACATTTTACATGCCACGTAATCTTATGGTGCGTCCATGCTACGCGAAGCGAGCACGAGTCGAGCCTCGAACGAACCGGATTCGTTCGTTGCTCGCTATTTCAAGCGTGGACGTACTCAGCGAGCCTACAACTGGCGCGATGCGAATCCCTGTGTTCGTGAAAAAACTGACAATCGGTCGGAGCGAAGTCAACCACGCTACGAATGCTCGTTCGAGGCTCGCAAGCCCGTTCACGCTACGCGAATCGTGCTCGCAGTGTGCTCGTTCGTGGCACGGCTTGTGTTCGGTTCGCCAAACATGGACGCACCATTACAAAATTTTACGAGCAGGTATCGCGTCCATTATTGTATAGCGTACAGTCGCAGATATTTAAAGATAACAGTCTGTGATGGCTCTTATATTTTGTTAAATTATATTTAGCAAGTACAGACGCATATGACGGCAAAGCTAACTTTGTATAAAGTTAGGTGGTTAGAAAATGTACAAAAACTATTTATGAGTATCCTAAGTAATTAGGCATGGTTGTAAGGCGTTGTGTGGAATTCGTCACAGCTATTTCTAGACTTATTTATAACCTCTACGGAGGTTTATTATTATTAAGTGTAGTTTTTATCCGCTTTTTTACCCGAAGTTAGTTGGGTAACTTTGATTTAATTAATTAGATTAACGTTAACAGGTTTGGTGGGAGAATCGCTGCGTTAGTCACGATGTTAAACTCAAAGTCGAGTGGGTGAGTTTGGAACCCGAATGGAATTCGATAAAAAAACATGGGATAAACGATTTCTTAGAGTGCAGGCTGTTCATTGCACCTTAAAATACCTCAGCTTGATAAACTTTAAAGTAAAGGAGTAACTGGCAATAGTAGTAGCTGGTTATGAGGCAAGGATAGGCAGCTTCCAGGTTAACTCCTTAAGATTTAAATAGCCAAATATGTCACCCTCTATATTTGTAAATAATAGCATAGAGAAAAATATATAATAGGTAATGAAGTTAAAAAAACATAAAGCCTGGAAATCGAAAAAACCTAACTGAAACATAAATGTCTGTACGTATATCTAATAGTATGTCATAATGTCTATAAATCAACGTATAACTTTTGAAATCTAATATTATTTTCTTAGATATTTTGAAGATACGACCAAAACGTCAAAATTGCAGGTTAGTAAATTGCTATAAAAAGTTATCCATGGAAATGATCTCAAGCCCTTAAATTGGTCATAATGTGACCACAAGCGCTGGTCAGGGATCAGTGACAGTGGCTGTGGCTGATGGATTACAGACCGCAACATTGTCACGGAGGTAGCTTAGACAACACGCTGTATGTTGGCACTTTAGTACTGGCGGTGAAACATAGATGGCGGTAGTTGTACGTAGGTTGAAATTAAAATATTTTCATTTTTTTTCTTCTAGTTTATTGATATAATAAATGACAACATTTATATTCTAACCCCCTTATTCATAATGAAGTTATCAAACGTTGATTAGCTAAAATTCTGAAGTCTTTATCTGACACGTGACATTTAGTGATCGAAAGAGTGAGACGGAGGACACTATTACACTGACTTAGTTAAAAAGCGATTATGAATAAGGGGGTTAATATAAAGCAGTAGTATAAATATAGGTTTTTTTAAACAATAAAATAAAAAGATAAGAAACAGTTACTGCATATGCATTCGACATACTGCATGTGATTCAGTTACAAACAACTGTAAAGTTGCTTAAAAACTCGCATAAATAAAATGGACCACATTTTTAGTACACTGCACAACTTGATTAAGAACTATAATAAGTATAACATACATGACGTCATATTATTCTAATGATGACTAAACATTAACTTCCTTACTTATAAGGGTCAGGTAAATAACGTCACTCTATTGTCATTGTCAAATAATGTGACATCTTTTAAGTGACCATTTAAACAGTATATTAGTTAAATAGCGCTTTATGAGTAAGGGGGTAAGACTCCACTGTAAATGCATATTTCTTTACACAAACTACAGAGAATCTTAAACTTTTAGTTCAGTATCTTTATCACTTCGATCAACAATAAGGATCGAAGCTTTACCAGATTAGATTAAAGACAATTATTGCCCAAAATATTCACAGACCGTATTACTGTTACTTCGCCATTAATTAGACTTCAACGCAACGTTTACAACAATGTTTTAGCCACCCAAATAAAATAAACCTATGTTCTATAATTAGGTCGCAAATTATTATATCAAACTGTCGGCAAACATTTGTCTCGTCCTGTTAGTAATCGAGGAAGGACGAAAATAGTGAAGCGCCAACCTAACAATACTAAATGCTGTGAGTCACACCACTCACACTGTTAGTATTAAACTAAAATGTACCTAATAAGCAAAAGCATAGTTCCTTACTGGAAAATTGGTAATTCGCATTTGCCAATGGCATTATTACCAACCTTAATTGTAGCGGGTGTAACGTTCGTTTGTTACACCATTATGCATTGAGTAATCGGATTTGGAAGGGCTTTATGCTGTTTGAAAGGTATGGTTCCAATTTATAAAGTAACATTTTTAAGAATTACCCTTGAATTGCGTTTAAAAAATAACAATTGATTTATATTGTTTTCCTCGCCTGCGCGGATCGCCAGCTACTTTCGAATACCAATAATTTTTCAGGACTTCCTTGTTATACTGTTACAATATTGTGTATTGAAGAAGTTAACTTCAGCTGTATATTCAACTACGTTCATGTCATAAAAAGTCAGTAATTTGATAAAATATAATGGTTTTATCTAGACGAAGATGTTTCTGTTGTTCACAGGTTATAGATAGAGTCAACTAGAACATTTCCGAAAACTCCAGTAACTCGACGAATAAATAACGTTTAAGTGTCAGCATAATTTTGATATTTTTATGTGTTCAACAAAACGTTTTGCCATTGGTGCGACGAGACATCATCTTCCCGGGCACCTTTGGGCGGCTTGCTCTATCTAGCATCTTTTAAATCTGTGGTAACCCTATCCATCTGCTTATTTTACGATTGATGACATCTGTCATGGAGAGGTCATCGATAATGGGATAGAAGCACGGGGATCAACAACCAGAGCGCGTCGGCTCGATGGTCGGTCGTGTCGTGACGAGCGAGATCGGTGGCGCAATGCTATGCGTAAGCGCAGGGAAGGCGCGCGCGGCGTCATTGGACTGTAGGTACGTCATGGTGTCTTGCGTTTCTTATTGCAATGGTTATTGGACTTTGTATTGTTGCCATACAGTTTTTACATATGAGTATAGTATACATAGTTTTTATAATAATAATATAAAATATATTATATCAAATATATTTGTACTCTTGCGCCCGTGATGCATCCCCTCTCCTACATCTATAATCCATGGATGTTTGCTCACTTGCTATGCTACCCAAGCCGGGAAAACCAGTAGGATACGCATACAAAATGTGCAGATATAAAGTTTTCAAACGAGACCATCAACGAAGTTATAGAAGTCTATAATTAAGTTATGATCATGGTAAATTATGATTACCCTATCATTAAATGATTAAAGAAATAATATGCGTGTACGCACGTGTACACAACAATTGTGTAGGTAAGCAATAATTTGCGTTTCCGCAGCGTCAAACGCGGTTTTCCGGTAATTAACCGTTAATTGTTTGTAGCCTTGTTAACTTCCACTCGCGGGTGCAGTCGTGCCAAACAATTGTCTTTATTGTAATGACAATTGTTTATAATTTAATCGGTGAGCCGTACCTGCAAGTCGACAAGAACATTTTACCGAACACCGGAAAAATTGGTAGCTGGATAAACACTTCAATAAAGATAGTAAAAAAACAGATCCGAAAATCGAAAACGCCGCATTACGTTACTAATCGCTCCTAATCAAAAATAATTAGAGCTACAAATAGTATACCCGGATATACAAATCAACTATACAAGAACTCTTCCACTCGTGCCACAGATCTAATAATAATTTGAATGACAAAAAAACGCCTCGATTGAGCGTGCTTCCCATTTCCTAATTTCCTGCCACGATCGTCACACCTCATTCGACCAATTTAGTGGCGTCCTGTGGTACGCACCATTGCTGCCCAAGTCTTTGATTCAACCGAACATATAATAACTGATAAATATGATTAAAAGATTTTAAAATTTGATAACTAGCGAAAGCATTTAACTTATAAGCTGGACGGTTGTTAATTTTAAAACACTATAGTTGATGGCGCATGAGCAGTTCAACATACGATTCAGGAGACAATAAGTCAGTCATCTTCTAGATGGAATTTCTGTATCAAATTAAATTAAAAGCGTCAAGCGTTCAATGTGTGAAATATTTGACCTAAGTAGAAATAAATTAGTTACAGCTGACTGTATCCTGTTCAAAGCAGCGCTCAAATATACAAACTCTTCAGGCATTATTGCCATTGACAAGCCATTTTATTAAAATCTTCAAACATAACCGAATTCAACAGCTAATTGAATCGGCGACAGTGGCGCCGGCGCACGCGACATGTCGCCCCCTCCTGCCTCTGCCATAATCGACGGATGTTTGCTCACTTGCTAGCCAACCCATGGAAGTTATGTCAATTGGGAAGCGACGATTAGGATACATTTGTTAAAGTAACGGTCAGTCCAGGATACAATTTTTAACCCCTGTATGGTATGAAGAGAGCTGGTACAATGTAATTGGAATGGGGATGTCACGAGCCAGTATTTAGATGGAATTTTAAGAAGTGTTTATTAAAGTAGAGGAGCTGTAGATGCATTTTAAAGC
Source organism: Achlya flavicornis (assembly GCA_947623365.1). Lineage (NCBI taxonomy): Eukaryota > Metazoa > Arthropoda > Insecta > Lepidoptera > Drepanidae > Achlya > Achlya flavicornis. Next base: position 1,019,309 of record OX392468.1, on the reverse strand, counting down.
AGTTACTAAAAATTGAGGTGATTTTAATAAAATATGATCCAAAATTATAATGTTAGATTAGGATTTATCCAGACCTGGATACTCCAAATATATGATTCTAATTCCAAGAAGCGAATGATCCTGACTTGAATATGTATGGCTCATAATAGCTGTCAGTATCCTTTCTTATACCATGAGCGATAAAGTTAGGTAACACGAAACAGTTGTCAAAATACAAAATGAAATGTTTTAAAACATTCCATTCAACATCTGCTTTCTAATCATCCCATCAGATTACAAAAACACTTATCATCAAACGGAGAGGTTTTACGAGGCAATTCCTCAAGTACCATGGTGGGCTTACACCTCAATGTTGTTCCAGTTGTCAGAGTAAGGCGAGGGTGTAATAAAACTGTAAAAATAGACTCGTATGTCTGTTACACTATTTGAGATTAGGTCAGGTCTCAAGAGGAGCCCTTTCAGTTGATATATCATAATTAAGTTAGATTGCTTTTAGGAGATTAAAGTTCAGTTCATTTTTGGTATATCAAATAGGTTAGTCTGTAAATCTTCATTATTTTGGGAGTTCCAAATCAAACAAGATATATGTTTAAAATTTACAGAATCTTTGCATAAAGATTAAAATCTACCAAGACGCGGAAAAGGTACATTGTGCAGGAATCGAATTAGATTCAATGAAGCTGACCTATTAAAGGCCAGGAAATAACAAGATATGCTTGATTGCCTCTGTACGTTGAAAACATTTACAAAGACAAAGGAGCACGAAGACTTTTTATTCCGATTCAGACGGATAAAAATAAAAACTTCGATATTTTAGACGTTGCTCAAAGAGATTTAGGTGAATCTGGAGCTTGTGTTAAGGTTTAAGAATAGAGCAATGTAAAACAAAAAGTATTATCAGCAGCGACGACACCTGCAGGTATAGATGAACCATACACTATTATTGAGCGTAATATTTATAATGTGAGAGAACAGACGACGGGATATTAAAGAGTTGGGCAAAAAACTGCGTAAACGCAGGGTGTGCGCTCGCGCACGTGCTCCGCGCCGCGTGCCAGGTGCGCAGGATGTCGTCCTTAAAAATAATCATGGTCCCTACTGGATCTTTTTTGTGACCTTAAAATCTTATGGGTTTTTTTAAGACTTTGTTTGCGTTTTAGAATTCAGAATTCAAGTTCATCTTTTGTTTAAAAAATGTAGAGCTAATCTTAAATTGAATTCGTAGTAGAATTGTTTAGGTGTAATTTAAGAAATAATCCAATAAAACTCATTTCATATTAGCATTGCTAACAATTTTAACGTTTTTGTGCATTATGATTTAGTCCAGTGTGTCAGACTATAACATTTTTACGTTGGACATGAATTTTGATATTACTAAAAGAATTCGCATTTTTTATTGTAGGCATAAAGTATAAACGAATAAAAACATGCAACGTGACTCTTAGGAATGTGATAAGAAAACGTCTAACGTAAAAAATGACCGCAGCTGTATTATTTGCGTTCTATTTTGTTCATGGGTTTTTCATATTGATAACCTTTATTGTACCAATAGTTATTATATCAAAAAACAGTGATAAAAGGTTAATTATATTACAACATTTCTTAAAGTAACGATCAACCATATACATAATAAATATTACTTACCAACAATATAATACTGTCAAATCACTCACCGCAAAAATATCTATGCCAAGACCTTGTTAAGGTAATTGCCCACCCACCCTGTAAGCATCAATTGGTCAGCCCTGCCGCCCAGTTAACTTATAAAGCATGAATCACGAGAGAACTAATATCTTTAATAGTACAGTATAGTAAATACTCGAGCGTGTAATCACCGTTTAATATTTCGACACCGCTCCAGTATCGCAGTGGAACTGCGTAATTTATTTATTGACTTTTAAAGCGATTTATTCGACAGCGAATTGACTGGCCAATCGCATTCACGAAACTATGTTATCTTGTTGATATGGTATTATAAATTGTATGCGGGTGTGAGGATACTACGATAATAGTTTTTAAGTATTCCGGATCATGGTCTGATCTCAAACAAAGCAATGATTGTACTATTAGAACAGTAAACTCTGCTGAGGCTATAGAAACCAAGTATCCTACGACATAATTATTTTATAACTCCTTAGAAGCAGCTTTGAATCAATGCCAAAAATAACTCTATTGTATTGTTTTCTTTCATGTTTTCGTAATAAAGCTAAGACTACCTGCGTTATCTACTCCTAATGTATTACTATTGTCTGCAATAGCTGACAATAGTACAGTATCATTTTGGTAGTGATCTTCATTAGCAGGTTTGTGACCGCCGCGCCGTCGCCTAAAGACATTAGCATTATATGAATATTCATATAATTCATATAATTCAGAACCCTAATAATATTATTAGGGTTCTGAATTAAAAGTGCAGCGGACTGAAAACGCCGATAGGTGCTTGGCAATAGATTTTAAGTTGAAGGTCAGTAGCAAACCCGGCGAATACTACAAACTGTATATCACTGTGCATTAATAGCAAATAGTTTCTCTGACAACAATTCAAGTCACATTATGATACACCTTTACCTCTTACTTTTGTCCATGGCTTTGAAATAACACTTAGGGTCATCGCTCACTATGTCAGCACCGCTCCATCGCTGGCACCGGCATTTCAACCCAACCACTAGCTGCCAGCGCGCCTCCTTCGAGGTGGCAGCTCGCGCGTGTTAGATATTTGGTTAAATCTGAGTCAAATATCTGAGTTAAATAAGTACTTCAAAGATGTATTATTTGCAGTGGCAACACTATTGAAATAAGTTTTTGATAAATTTATTATTTCCAATGGCAACACTGTTGAACTGAAGGTTTGATTATTATTTAAACTTCCGGTGCAATAATTAAATTAAACTTCCGGTGTAACTTAATGTTATTTTAAATTGTAATATTTATGATAATTGGATTGGAATAATTACAAAGTCATCAAATCACTACTGCGATAATTTAATTGTTGATAAACATTTTATTGTAATGTAAGGAGATTTCAATAGACTTCCGATTGATATTTTAATTGAACAATGTAATGGCTTTGATAAATCATATAATTAATCATACCTAAATTCGATAGTAATTTTTCCAATAATTAACAACGAATGTTGTAATTTTGTGATAATGGTTTACTAAATTTGTTATTATAGAGATTAGTGACACTTCCTGATAAAATGTATCCGGTTATGGTGTATTGAGACTTCCGTCTCTGTGATTGGTTGATACTTCCGTCTGTATTCTTGAAGTGTACTTGTAAAATATAAAACAAGCGGGAAGGTCTGGGCTCAGTTCAGTCTTGTGTATTTTGGAAGTGGTTGCTTATTATAATCGTGATACTGCCCGTCGATATAAAGATAAGTATATTTGATATTGTCAACTGTAACAATTGATAATTTTATAATGTGTGTTCTGTGTATTTCTATTATATACTGAGAATAACTCTGAATGTGTAGTGGCCATACATAAGACCTTAATATTGAGTTTCTTACCGGTATCTTCTCAATATGGTCGGCCATCCGAACCGGAAGTAGATTTGAGAGTAAATTCATAGTTGTGGCCATGGATATGTTTGAATAAATACTTTCTAAAGTCTGGCCTAAATGATTATTTATTATTCCGACCTAATATAAGTACTCTGATATAGTTAAGTATACCTGATTTTGAAATATGCTATATAATTCTATTAGAATAACCATCCTAACGTTTGAATCATCATCTGATACTTATTGTCCATTATCTGAATTGATTAATTTATTGACAATTATACTAGAATTTAAAGGGAGTAAAATCAGTTCAAAATTGTGGTCTTGTGATTTATTTATTAATACCTACCCTACTTTAATTCCGATGTTTCTTCATTCTATAATGTGGAACTTTAATTAAATAGTAATTACATAACTAGAAACAGTTTAGACAACTTGGCAACTCAGGATTAGAATTTAGCACATCGATATATTCAGATGATATATTAATTTATTTACTTTTAGTCGATATTTATAATCTTTCTAAATGAGATGATCAGCACTTTCTTAATGATGATCGGCCCATAAATCTATCACGCGCGACTCGGTGTAATTGGTGGTGCGGCTTTGCCAAGATACCGCTTGCTGGCATCACGCAGCAAGGGAGCGGACCACTCGCTGGCGTCAGCAGGACTAGTGGCTTGTAGCGGCAAGCGCACTTGCCGCGAGGCTTCAACTATTTTATCTAGTCATTGTAAAATTTACTTTAACGCATACGATATAAAGGCCCCATTTACATGGCAAGGTAAATGCCGAGGCGTAGCCGTGCTGTTATAGTGAGCGGTGATCCTAAAGCGTATAAAGAACAAAAATTGCTTCAACTGTAACTGTAACTAATCAATCAAAAGTTATTAAGATAAACTGTTTAATTTTATAATAAAAGCGTAACTATTTTACAATTTAGTAACGGATAATTGACAGGTTTCAAGAAGTAGATAGGTATGTAGGTAAACCAGGAAATTTACCTGACTAACATGCAGAATTTGGTTCTGCTGCTTTTGATAGCCAGACTTACCTCCTTCGGCCACATTGACCATGGCATACAGTAGCACAATCATGACCTACTGATGCTCAGACAGTTTAATTGTATACATTGATATAAGAATGCATGTAACCAGTATTACTGTAACGCAAGATCCAATATTAAAGAGATAGTCACGATGTACAACCGGTCTTGTTTATGTAGGGCTCCCACATATTGGAATATCGTTAATTTAGGATAATTTTGTGAGGAACATCTTTTAACTAGTTTAAAGTGTAATAATGGTTGATATATAGGGTGACTGGTAATTAGTAAACGATACTTAGACATATGATTGTACTCATGATAACAAACAACTTTCACAAAGAAACACATGACCCCATAATATTTAGTACCCAACAAGAATAAGAATACACCATCAGCTTTTATTTAATTTGTTATTTATCCCTATTTGTTTCTTTGGGAAAGTTGTTTATTATCATGAGTACATTCATGTGTCTAAGTTTCGTTTACTAAATACCAGTCACCCTATATAAACTTGCAATCAAGATTAATATGAAAACGAGAAACATAAATAGGTACTGAACGGCCACCCTATCAGATCACTTTTGACAGTCCATACAGGTCCATGTGTCAAAAAGAGACAAACACTCTCGTCAAATATGAATTCTTAGCATGGCCATAGCTTAGTATTATAGACCATGTCCGCCACGCTAGAGGTCGTGAGTTGTAAATCAAACAATGAAATTGACATTATATGTGTAACTGTTTTAAAAAAAATGTTATCTGTAGTTCTTTATTGTAGTTTATCAGTTATCTAGTTGCCATAGTAAAAGCACTGCTTGGACATAGCTGTGTAAAAATGTCCCAGGATATTTATTTTAACATCATATATTTTCTGTTATCCACATTATATTACAATGCTGGCAGCCCTACTCCAGCCTCCGGTCTACGAGATCCACCCCCCTCAATTATCCACGACACGTGTTTACCGTGGTCATTGTCGACGCATGCGCGCGTGGGCTCATTATCAGCCATCTGTCAAATTGTTACGTCAACACCATGTATACAACTTCACTGGCATCATTTACTCATCCTGTAGATATAGGGTTAATTGTTTTAATAACTGAAATTATTTTATACGCAGTTTGAAACAATATGCTAAGAATAAGGGTCACAGGTACGATGATAACCAGCAAGGACGTGCAACAGACATTTTAGAAAGTAGACATGACATATTAAAAGTCAGCGTATGCTGCTGAAGTTGTACCCCCCGAAAATCAGCCTTCAACTGAGAAAAACCGTCATTTTTATGTTTAACAAAATGAGCATAACCAAACCAAGACAAAATAGAAATAGTATTCATCAAGGTGGAGGATGATTGGGCTGGGTACTAACTGAACTCTATAGTCTATCTATAGTCGTTCCCTCATGTCTGAGGATCGTGGTCAGCATCGGGTTTGCTTCTAGAGCGGATCTGCCTCCAACGGTTTCTGTCCAACGCGTCCCTTACGACCGTGTAAAATTTGGAGGACGAAGTCTTTCACTTGATCGGACCATCTAGTTGGCGAACGACCACGTAGTCGTTTTCCTTCCGTGTTCCCAACTATGATCAGTTTTTCCAAACTTTCATCGCCATTATAACTAACTGTACAATCATTGATATAAAATCGTGGTCTGTCGTAGTGGAAGGGTGAATGATGATATGTCAGTAAGGCCGCCAATTAGATAAGAAAACTGTACGATGATCTCAATAACGAAAACAATCAATAGGTTAAGGAATATTAAAATTTTACAGAATACTCGATACGTATAGCAACTATCTTGAATTCTAAACAGTGTCGAGGTCGCAGCACGCTACGTAATTGTTATTAAAATATTTACTGACAGATTGGTTGCGCTTTCGCCGTGTTCGACACACTGTCCATCTGGAATATTGAGTGTCTCACTTACACCAATAACTATCGTCTGGAATTCTTTGTGCTTGATTGCGTAATGTGTTTTACACCTTCTGCAGATGTTGAGTCACTAGATTGCTTTAAATATAAGTGAAAAATTATCAATGACTTTACCTTTCATCATATTATTCTTGCCATTGTAAATTCGCACTAAAAACACTTAAAAAGCCAATAATAATGCACGAGCATGTTAAACCTGTTATATTTGAAGTATCCAATACAAATAAGTGAGAAAAATAAAAAAAAATCACTGTTGCCGCAACACCTCACGCGCACGCCACTTCTGAATGTTTATCTCCAGATATTTCTAAGAACTCTCTCAAGATCATAAGAACGCACGCATCATTTCCACTATGGGCATAGAGTTTTTTCAAAAACGTTTGATGTGTTTTACTGGAACTATTTTTATAAACTATATTGTGTTTATAATAATAATAATATCCTGCGACATTATTCATAAACGACTATCTGCCGTGTAAGAGATGTGTTTTATAAATTATGATTTTTGTTTATGTAGAAGAGGTGAAAATTGTATGCTTTATGTATAAAAACTGATGCGTAAAAAAATTGCAGATTTACCTTTTCTATTGTCTGAAGATACCTTATACACTCAAAATAATACCAAATATTAATCAAACGAAATAATTCTTAAAATTTCGAAAATTAATCTAAATAACAATACTAAATCAATTACATAGTAGACAATTCAATTTCTGATACAGCATGCAGGAAAAAAAGTGCAATGTGATTCGTGCTATCTCTACAGAAGTTGTTGATATTAATATTTAAAAAGATTATAATACACGATTGTCTGAAGTACACAGTACTACCTCTGTATATTATGTGCTTGAAAAAACTCATTGTTTAGATCTTGGATGAACGGATGTCGATTAAAAAGTAGCAACAGTCGTTTTCTGTGTTGTAGGTGTAGATGAAAGAGAAGCTTTACATTAAAGTAATGCTGCTGTTATCTCTAAGGTTACATTACAATTTTAATAAAATATCACTTTATAGCGGCCCCTAAAAAAATAAGTAAGTAAAAAGTCAAAACCTAATTATTAGGCAAATAATAGACCTAATAGGTCAAAATTATAGGAATGAAGTATTAGACAGTAAAATTAGAAGTTTTTGTAGCAAATGTCCAATTTAATCTGAATATAACATTAAAAGATTCGATCCTGTCAGCCTGTATTAGTAAGGTATTTAAAAGATACCTCTAAAAAATTATGACAGAAAACGTAAATTTTATGATACGTTAATTCTAAATTTGGGTATACCTCGATGATATATTTGGTTATTCATAAAAGTATAAGAAGCATATTAACATATTGAAAACCTTCAGACTTTAAATAAACTTTTAATTCTGATGGAAAATACATAAACGGATGCAAAGACAAACAGACCCAAAGCGGTAAAGCCAAAAGCGCCAAAGGTCGCAATCATATTAACACGCTTCAAAGAGGGGTTTTTGGCGGCTGCATAAAAGGAGGTAACACGAGACTAAAATAAGTTAAATACATATCGGGATTCTGGACGTGTGCCGAGGTCATTATTAACTCCTGTAACATGAGAACTGTCTTATGATAACACAAAGGCGGCCATTGTCTTTTGATGATCTGTAGGGTTGTCGAGAATGACTGATGCTATATTTGAATGAAACCGGTTAGGTCTGAACTTTATAAAAAGTTTAAAGAACTTTTTCTTTCGTTATCTTAATCAAAAGAATGTGTCGCAGCTTAAATAAATATATAAATAAATAAATATCCTGGGACATTCCTCACACACGGTCATCTGATCCCAAACTAAGCAGAGCTTGTACTATGGAAACCAGATAACTGATATAATACATATACTACTTTTTGTTTTTGTAAATACATACTTAATATACATAATTACACCCAGACAAATGCATGTCCTGTGTGGGAAGCGAACCCACGACCTGCGGCGCGCAAGGTGAATCTTAACCAACTGCGCCAACTGGCCCACCAACTGGCCCAATAAAATAAATAGATCAACAATTATGTTACGCGCACATATTATTAGAAGGAATGTGATGTGATTTTTTTCTTTGATATTATCATTAGAACAAAAAACAAAATTGTGACATCCTTGATACATAACCACATACGGCATGTGTATCTTGTAAGCAAATTAGCAAACGCAAGAAACCGGGCGAAACCATTGGTGTATGCAATGCTAACCGAGCGAATATTTATCCATTTGTACCGCCTCTCGAGCCCTTTTCTCGGTATTTTTAATTTGTTAATAACTAGTCTTGACTTAATTGATATTGACACTAATTTGATTCTCAATGAGAACTAAGTGGTTCAACAATTTTAAGAGAAAGTCCGTTTAATTTAACAAATCTTTGAGTATTTTTCTGGTACCAGTTTATTTTATCGACAAACAAGATTTACCAAAACTCCAACAGTACTTAAAAGGTTCTTCGATAATGAATAGTATAGTTACAAGACAAAATTGAATTTATCCCTTTGAAATAAAACTTCAATTGCAATAAAATAAAACTCCTGCATTTAAAAAGCCTTTTAAAATCAGCTTCTCATAAATTATGCACGAGCAAATAAAGTAATGCCGTGTCCATATTATTAGTTTTTAAAAGTACGAGTTTACTGCGCATGAACATAATGTAGAAAACACAGTAAGCCTCATAAAAACAATGATCTAAATCAGTGTAGAGCCAGCATAAGATAGTGAGGTAACGATGCATGCGTACGCGCGTCAGTGGCACCCGGTGGCCGGGCGGGCGGCGGCAGCGCGGGCGCAAAATGGGCGCGGTGCAGAGGTGCATATTCAGATAATGACCTGGTTCAACTTGGGCATATTAATGCCAAACATATGTCATACAGCACGTGATGTCATCTTTGGGTTCCGCATGTAAAAGTGCAGTTGAGATGGATATTAATGAAACTTCACTTGTATACGAAATTTTGCGAGATTTCCAGAAAGAACTACTCACGTAAATAACAACTGAGATTTGCATGAATAAGATCTTTCTTTTGACCTTCCTTCTACTGTGCCTCGACCCTCAGTACCTACAAACGATGCATAATTTATACATAATCCACTTCTATCTAGGTAGGTCATTCTACTATGTAATATCACCGTTTTACGATAGGTAATGGTAATACTGTGGTATATTATTCTGCTGGAATCGCATCTTTATAACACATGTTCCTAATTCATTCGGGATTTACAACACAGCTAACTCATAATAAGACATAAGGACATGTCATAATGAGTATTTCACTCCAGGACTATCTTCGAGTTGCATTGTGCAATCGTAGGAATGCGTCATACTTGAAGACGCGTGCCAGTTTCCGAATTCCAATAACATTCAATATGGCATGTGCTTAGAATATTAATACACGCTCCTACAAGTGTTCTGCACTTGAATAGTATTCTTACCGATGAGAAGTACATCTTAAGAAGACTTAAAATTAGCTGGGATTGTTTATGATAAAAGTGCTACTTTTTAACTTATTTATTTAGCACCAGCCTCCTTATATTTATTTACCAAAATTGAGTTTTAAGTTTACTGCGAACCGTGCGAAGTGCGAACCGTGGGCGGGATTCTTGTAATTACTTTCTACCCTGTTTTACCCGCGTTTCTGAGGAAAAATATCCTAAACTTTGTTTAAGAGCAAGATCTATAGCCATTCAGCTTGTCATTAGGGCGTGTTGAGCCACAAATATTCACACAACTTTGGAAAATGTCCACTCAATAATTGTGCGCGACAACCCTACAAAGCAGTATTTTTGGCATGTGCACAACAGCCTTGCATATGCCATGTAGGCGAACCGTGGGCGGGAGTCTTGTAATTATTTACTTATACTGTTAGCATCGCGATCACGGCCTAAGGTTCACTTACCTAGATTCCGTTGACGTTGATAATCTTAGTGGGATTCAATTGACTTGTGATTGTAGGTTCAAAATAATTGAAGTGAATGATGAAGGCACACACCACACAACGATAAATTAATAAAAACGTCATTCAATACAGCGCATAACGAAAATCCCATTAATGATGCACTGACACAAAACATCATAGAGGTACCAAAGATCTTCATGCTATCTTCTAGCTCATTAAAAAGTCGCATAAGTGGCACGGTCGAGTAGAACTCCATCCTACGGCATTTCGGTCCGCCTCGCCGTCAGATCACATTCCAGGCGACATTCGGACCGTGACTGCGACCCGAGACTTTGCCTGCCATCCGTCCATTCCTCGAGCCTTTCGAGCTATACAACTCAATATACCTCTACGTGTACCTTTTTACCATTTATCTTTTAGTTATTGTCGTAAGTCACCCTTCTAAATCAGGTCCATCAACCTTCTAAATAAAATTATTAAACTGCCACAAAAAGGCAGTCAAATATGAAGCATATAATGAGGCGAAAACAAGACCTAAAGTATAAATCGACCTAGATTCTGGTACTGTGAATAAAATGTAACGCACGTTGAATAATGACAATGTACTACAACGAGACTACAACCTTCGCAACCGGTCTTGTTGATGAGGAACTTAATGATTCAATTCAACTCGGGAATTTCCTTCACTCGAGCAATTGTAAAAAATACCAGAGACTGACCGCTTAAAAAATCATGATAGGTACGAAGGACATGCCTAAAGAAACACTTTTATTATATACATTGTTGTAAGAGGAGATCCAAGTAAACTCACAGTTCAATTTCTGTGTAACTTATTTATTAAATCCACAAAAACGAATCTTAAGAAAATGGATAAAGCAGAATCTCATCTCAAAGCAAAGACGGCAACGTTTATTGGAGCTGGTCAATTAGAGACGTCGTCACTAATCAACCAATTAGATGCTATCTATTGAGATAGCTTATAAAGTTCTACTTTGCTATTTACGGGTATTTATTATATTGTTATTTTGCCTTTAAGGTTTAAGATCTATTATAAGAAATTTCTTCTCTTCGAAAATTACTAAGACATTGATTTTTATTGCTGACAATTTCAAAGATTCATTACATCATCATCATCATCATCATTTCAGCCTATTGCAGTCCACTGCTGGACGTAAGCCTCCCCCAGGGTTCGCCACATGGCCCGATCTCCCGTTTTCGCCATCCAGTCACCGCCAGCCACTTTTTTCAGGTCGTCGGTCCATCTAGCCGGAGGGCGTCCTACACTACGCTTGCCGAGTCGTGGTCTCCACTCGAGAACCCGTCTACTCCACCGATCATCGGTTCTGCGACAGATGTGACCAGCCCACTGCCACTTCAGTCTGCTACACTTCTGTACTACGTCAGTGACTTTGGTTTTTTGTCGGATAATCTCGTTCCGGACTTTGTCCCTTAACGAGATTCCGAGCATTACGCAAAAAATATATTCTTCATCGTGTATTTTACGCTTTCACGATAACTTCAGATAATTTTAGTTTTTAACAAACTTAACTGTATAACCTATTGAACTGTTTTTTGTTGCATCATTGCAATCTACGCTCTATCATCGATTTACTAGTTCTATTGAATCGTTACAGTTTGAAGATTTTTGTTCATTCTTTTATGTGTCAAATATGCTACATAAGTTAAATATTTAGAAGAGGATAACAGTCCAAACAAAATACAGAGTATATTTCTTCCACAAACTTGAAAACACTTATTCTTGGAACATATCTGCGTCAACTGAGATTGGAATTGAGAAAACCGGTCCTTGCATAAATAAAATCCAATCAATATAATAGTTTTTCGTACTTAATGCATTCTCAGAAATCTATACTATCGTGCAACCGAATAACTATGGTGGTGAATGCTTGCGCCACTTCTCAGAATTGACAACCAATGAAAGTTCGAAAAAGGTCACCACGCGGAAACTCAGGCGCATTTAAGTCGCACTCCGATCGTCACTACAGGTATTAAGCACTGCTAGGATAATTTGCAATTCTGCCATATTTATCTGCCAACTTTGTAGAAGCAGTATCAAAGTAACCTTCTCTTCTAATAGGCGGTCTTTTGTAACAATTCAGTCGGGACGTTCCTTCTGCAGAGAAGGCTCATAAAGAATTGTATGTAGCTCAGTAAAGTATTTACAATCATTGAAGGATTGTAGAGGTACCTATATGAGCAAGCAACGGCATTATCGGTTTGTGGTCCTAGGCTTCTACGGCGCCATGTCGAGGGCAAAAGTACGTAATAAACTGGTTACGAATTACGATGTCGCGTTGCGCGTGAGTCGGTGACGCACGGCTTGATAAATATGAACGTATTCGATTAGCAATATTGTGTTGCATTGATTTACATTTATTCATGGAACGATTTATTATCATAAACTGAATATTTCGGCTTGATATTTACCAAAGGTTCTTGCATAAACTTGTATAAAGGTAGTAAGTAACGGGGAAATTATACCAGCATCTAGATTTGAGACGTGAAAGTCAGTTTGTTTGTAATCAAAGTAATACTTATTCCTTAGTCTAGCGAAAAGTAGGTATTCAATAACAATCCTCTTTGTTTCCAAAATTCAGTCACAAGATACTTAAGGTGGACGCACACTTATCAGAGCCGAACGCGGCGAACGAATCGAAGTCAAGGAGGGCTCGCACACATATCCGCACCGAAAGAATCGACCGCGCCGAAGATATCATTTCTATTTCCTTTACGCCTGTCGCAAAATATTTATTAATAATTCGCGTGTTGCTACGCAAGAATGCGATGCGATGCGAGCGCATCGGTCGAGTCGGCCGCATAAGCCGCGCCAAATCTGATGACGTCATCCGAATTCGTCGTTCTCCCAGATTCGGACTATTCGACGCGGGCAAGTGTGCGAGCTTTCATAAGATTTCATATACAGAATTCTAAAATTTGTTTCGTTCGATGCTTTCGGCGCGTTCGGCTCGGATAAGTGTGCGTTCACCTTTATAGTCTGTGTTTAGTCTAACAAAACTGAAACAATAGATTCCATGAAGCACTATACATGGATAATACAAGAGAACTTGTCACTGTTAAGACATGTAATGCAATGTGAGTCATCCATTTAACTTCAAAACGTTTCCTTATGCGACGATTAACCAAATCAGCGTGAGTGACGTCACGACTCATAATGCCATATGAGCTCGTATTGGGTACTTTATGCGTTAGTCACATGTAGGGAGTTTTAAATTAAATAATTGTCAGAAATTTTTGTAACACTTGTATATCAAATCACATTGACTGGGAAAGTACCACGTCCGCATACCACGAATACCGCAGTCATATAACTGAATGTTGGTTGTGTTCTTGCGCGTGAGTAAGGTTGCCAGAGCTCATCAGGGGCTCTCCCGCGTAACTGGTGGTAATCGTAACGAACACGATTCATGAATTTCATCCAATCAGGGGCCAGGGAATGGTCATCGTCGCGTCGTAACGCGTGCGCGTCATTGGTTGAAATAAAGAATGGTGTTCGTTACGATTACCACCAAAGTTACGCGGTAGAGCCCCGGGTCGGTAACGCTTGAGTGATGCCCCGGGTTTTGCAAGCGTGCATGCATAAGGCTACGATACCGCTTACCACCACGACCAGTCGGGTTTATTAACTCAGCGATAATTATCAACCCTTTTCTGTATTTCTTTTTTTATGTCTGGAAGCTGACAAGTACCAATGCGGTCCCCCTGATGGCAAATGGTCTTGTTAATATGACGACCTCCAAGGCTTAGAAGGCAAGCCTCAAGTGCAACTGTTGCAACAAACACACCACTATAGCTAAGCAGGTGCTTTACGACAGATTTTCATCTTGAGGATGGTGGCCTGGCAGGGCAGTACTACAAACTACCCTATCATACCGTACCGTGTATTTCTTGCCTCTTCTTCGTTGGAGGCTGACTCCGAACCAGTGACCTAACTTTGCTAACAATTAACAATGCTTGTTAGGGCTAGGGTTCCGTACCCAAAGGGTGCCAAACGGGACCCTATTCATAAGACTCCGCTGTCCGTCCGGCCGTCCGTTCGGTCCATCCATCCGTCCGTATGTCTGTCGGTGGGCTTTATCTCATGAACCGTAATAGGTAACCGTAATAAAGCCCAAGTAAAATACACACACAGAATACGTATTTATGTTACCGCTATAACAACAAATAATAAGATGAAATAAAATTTAAAATTACAGGGGGTCCCCATTCCCCATACAAAAATCGTTTTCTTTTGGTGTTTTTTTTTGTTGCGCCTTCTTTCATTTCACAGTTAATTTGAGTAAGGTAACATTATTATTATTACTGTACGGAACCCTCCGTGTGCTAGTACGACTCGTACTTGGCCGGTTCTTAAATCTACCGTGTCCTCTAGTTTCTTAAAACTTTGAAGGTACTGCTGTTGGATTTCATAATAACAATGGTTAATATTTCAATTAAATAAATGTACCTACCTAATTACGTTTGTTTTCTAGTGTTACTCAGATTAGGTTAATTTGCATTAAGTACAATAAAGGCGGATACAGACGCGGGTAACTGCAAGGTCGGAGCGTTCACACTCAGCCATACTTTATTATTTGACGTACTCAGTCACTTCACGTGGATTTGTTGTTTTTGCTCAGCCAGCCAAGCTTATTTCCTGTGATATTTTAACAATTTGAAGAATTCACTGTGTACCTACTACCAGATGTTAGTATCGTAAAAATTTTCTGAAAGAAATCTAGAGGACATTGTTGATCCTTTACAGAAATACATATAATTTTTAGAGACATGAGTAGTCTACTTGGTGCTTGCGTTCTTTGTGAAGGTTAAAATGTTGTCTCATTATGGGGAGTTCACTTAAGAAAGGCCATACACTATGTGTGTCTGGGTGGAAGCTGGTTTTCAAATATTTGAGTATTTTATTCCATGAGCATTCAATACATTCTTGTTTCTCAATAGCTAGAGGACATTCGACAAATGCTGGGTCCGGCAGCAATGCCGTGGGCCTGATTGTGCAAGAGTTGGTGGTGATAGTGGTAACTGGACGTTTCCTAGAAAGGCGAGGCCACGAGGCGCGTGCCTTCGTCTCAGTTTGACTTATCAAGTGGGAGGATATACTTGTTGATATGTCATTTACTTATCCACTTGTTATGGTGGCGACATTTAAACTGTCAAGTTTGCACGAGTGATATCTCAAGTTTCTATATAATGTACGCATTGTAGTTTCTATGCGCAGATGTAGCCATAACACGGGCTTCTTACTTCTTTTTATCTCAAATAGACACATTTAACTCATAAATGATCCTCTTAAATTACGTAGATCATGATAATGCTTCACAACGCCCACTTTCCCATGAATTATAAATAAATTACTTCAGAGAATAATAAAAATCCATAAAATTAAATCCCCCTCTAACCATAAATCACAGATACAACAAAACGGAACTATTAAATAACAGTAAGTATACAAAAAAGAGGCCAAATAATAGAATATTGCGCGTAACATTTCACGGTCGCGAGCGCGTGCGCTTGGGCATCGCAAGTGCATATCCGGGTGCCACAATGTGACTTCCTGCGCGAAGTACTAGACCACACTCATTGGGACCAATTGACGGCCCTATATTCGTCCCGGGATATGTAGGGCTCTCAGCCCTTCGTCCGGTATCCGGGCTAGAGTTGGGACATGACTGTGAGATTATTACATCGATACTATACCTAGGTTTTTTTCGTTATTTTACCAAAATCAGTGATTGGCTACCTATATCCCCAAATTAACAAAACTGACTGAACAACAACGCCCAACATATACTTTTTTTTTATTTTTTTATTTATTTTAATTGTCTAAATTCACACGTTTCACATTAAATTTCTGCCAAACTGTAAAACAGTTTGTCGGCAGTTGTTCCAACTTTACAATTGCAGGTGTGTGTATACTGTGCTATGCTATCTCAATCCCTTGACTTGCGGTAAAAAAATAACAATTGATTTCTATTGTTTTCCTCGTCCGCGCGGATCACCAAACAGTCAAAGGATTAAAATGCTAAACATAATTCTTAATCTAAAAGTGGCTTGCACAACGATTCCAAACGAATTCAAGCCAAAGCATGTAATCGGTGTGCAAGCAGGCAAAAACACTAACAATAAAAGTTAAAATAATAATAATAAATAAACACAATAGCAATCATGGTATCCATATAAAAATATTATATAGATACAATACATACATACATACTAAATCTCTATTGGGCGTTGATTGTTCTAAGCTAAGATCCCAAAACCTTATCTTCTGACCATCATAGTGTATGGTGTAAAGCAACTGAATTCTATTGCATGACAACGGTTAAAGATCAAAACAAACCCATAGCAAAATGTCCTATTTATTTACTCGGCAGTACAGATTGTTAATTGGGATTAGACTCTTGTAAGCCTTCGAAATACGTGACAACTTTCAAACAACCCGTTCCCAGACGAAGGAATCGAGAGTGAATTACATAATACTTGCTTTAGTTATTGCATAACTGATAATTTGATCGATAAAATCCCACCACTAGCCCTAGTTAGTAAATAATAGAGGCGGCACAACAATGGACCACCGATAAAGCGTTACACAAACATGCGCACACGCAGCCGGCAGCCACTACTAGCCGACAAAGGTTATCGCACTTGCGCCCGGTGGCCGTGAAATGCAATTTAATTGACTTATTTACGAATTTCGTGTAGATATCCTAATCTTAATAGATATTTATTATTGCATCAGTGTTATTGGAAGTAGGCTCTGAGGATGTTAGATGCTCTAGTATACTCTGGAGTTGCACAGCGATGGATGCGCAGGAGTTGACAATTCGTGCAACTATAAAGCTGATTGGACGCTAAGATTCCGGTTGTATTTGAAAGCACATGCAAATCACTTTCTTTGATAACAATGAAGGGTCTAAAGAAATACTTATGTAAAGAGAAAGACCTGCTTCAAGCTTATGAGTTGAAGGGTTGGTACACACGGCTACATATCAAGCTATACATTTCCAGTATAAGCTAATCTCGCATTTTATAAGATTTCTGTACAATGAGAGATCAGCTTATATTGGAAATGTATAGCTTGATCTGTAGCCGAACTAACAAAATATACAGTTTTTTTTTACTCCTGACAAAATTGGGCCTCCTTGAGCCACTTGAACTGGTTAGTATATGATAAACATTTATTCATAATCGCATTTTAACTAAATCAGTGTAGTAGTGTGCCCCGTCTCACTCTTTCGATCACCAAATGTCAGATAAAGATTTCGGAATTTTAGCTAATCAACGTTTGATAACTTTATGATGAATAAGTGGGTTAGAATAAACAAAATACCTTAATTGGATAAATAGCTGCAATAGGTGCATGAATTATTAAACGATGATTAACATACAATTACAATCAACCCAATTGTGTAATGATATAATTGTTTATTTTAATATAGTATCTACGATATCAATACGAGGCTGAGCTTAACGAGCCTGTGTGTAATTGGCGTATCTATGATTAATAGCAATTAATTCATAAACAATTATGCATTTAGGTAGTTTATTATATCCGATTGAATACAAATTCCACTGCAGAGAATGTGAAAGACCGAGCGAATTGAACGGGAAGCTGGATTAGGGTAAGAAAAAGGATCGAAAATACATAAGTTAAAAATCAGTTCGCTAAATATATATTATTTGAGCTGGTCAAGGAAAGGCAAAGAAAGCCAGCAAATTTGAAGTACTAGCTATAAAAGTACATAGCCGTGACAAGTCATTACCAGCCACCGGGAGAATACAGCTTTCGAAAGAAATCCAATGCACAAGAAGAATATCATTTTATTGATATCATTTTATCATATTTAGGTGTAAACAAATGCTTCGACTTTGTGTGTCAGTACTCACATTGACGCAACTGCCTTGCAATACCTACGTGATGTCATGTAGGTATTAGTAGGTAGTTAGGTATGACATGTGCATTTTGATAAATAACCACATTATAAATACGGTGTTATTTATAATGTCGCTATTTATCATAATGCGTATTATGTTGTAGATAAATAGAAGAAAATAAAACGTTTAATTGAAGAGTTCAAAGAATCTTAGTATGTTCAGTTAGGTATTACATAAAATGCATGCGTTGAATGTTTGTGAAACTATTATTTATATTTGACAATCAATAGTGATACGTACGATGAATATGAAAACAACCTGAACTATAACATAAACAAATTTGGATATGAATATAATATTTTTCAGTAATTACACCACAATATTTATTAATATAATTTCCTTTAAAATCCAATACCTCTACTTAGGTACTTTAATATTCTTCGATAAAACGAATGCATCATCTAGGTATTTTTTTTATTGCTTAGCTAGTGCGGTGACCTTACAATGTCGATGGTACAGTTGGCAATTGGCATGCATTGCAATCATGTGTAGAATGTAATGTGTCCCGGATGTAGCCCTAGCTTGCTACAGGTGTGGCATGTGGACAGGATCTAAGTTTAACTTGCAACTTAGATTTAGATGTAACTTTATGGGTAATGATTGCAGGTATAGTGTGCGTGTAGCTTTCATTAAGAAAATTAGTTGTAAATCTTGTAAATTAATAAAGTTTGTGCGATCCGTTAAAATCATAAGTCTTATAGTCTTCGACTGTTGACAAAACGATACATTTGAAAATCTGAATGCCAGTTAAAATAAATTTGATAGTACGGTACAAAAATATAATACAACAATATGAAAGTGCATCGAATGTAATATAAATAATGCAGCAGTGATAAAGACGATACATATGATCGAGTTACAAAAAAGTCAACGCAGCGCAGTTCACAACATTGTGGATAATGATGATCTAATGACATTCGATCTTACGTCTCCACTTTATGAAAACGTACTTAGTTAAGTTGTAGTCATTTACTAAGTACCTAGCCATTTCGCTTTAGTAATTAATTTGTTGCCGGGTTTTGTAATTAACTTCTTTCTTTTCACATATATTTTTGTTAAAAATCTAGATATTCAAATAGCAAAGGGTAAATTGAGAATTCCAAGCATTTACATCATTAGAAAATTCCTAAGAACTGCTAGAAATAAATCAGCAATGATCATTTGGAAACCTAACAGAACATTCGTTACCTTATAGCGTTCTTCCATCAACTAGGTATTCTTTGAAGCATTAGAATTCCATTCAAATGCGAGCGCTTCACCACAGTAGATATATCAAACAGTAAAGTGACTCGACCCTTTTCTTGATTATAATTGCCTACAGCAGCACGGTACGTGAACACGCGATAGGGCTGCCCACCTACAGTATTTTAATTTCATCTACCTACTTGTCTAGTTTTGTGATTGCATAATTATATTTTTTATTTGATAAAATGATATTTTTTGTGAATGAAATAGGAAGTGTTCAATAAAATGCAAGAAACAGACGAGTAATATATATTTTTTCAAGACCCCATTACCTACAGCACGGAGATACTCGAATACTCTATACTCTAAATCGAAATAACAATTTTTTTGGTTACCCATCCGATGTCGAACCGTTGCAAACATTACTTAATATTAACCTCTTAATCTTAATCTCATCGCGTGTGCGTTACCTACAGCAATCAAAACCTCTAACTACCTACTGCAAAATCTTACTTAAAAAGTAAATTATAATGTAAATCTTACTAGGTACAGGTACCTACCATTTATTATTCTCACAATCATTTCATAATAATATTTCGTCTAATTCAATAAATATATGTAAATAGCTAAGTACATACATAAGTAGTAAGTAGAAAGCCTAGCCTAGGAACTACCTACTACTTTTTTTTAACCTGACCGTAGGTAGTCACTTTTTTCACCCAAGCCAGCCATCTACTTATTTATTTATGAATCCAGGTAGGTATTATGTTATTG
Organism: Achlya flavicornis; assembly: GCA_947623365.1. Classification (NCBI taxonomy): domain Eukaryota; kingdom Metazoa; phylum Arthropoda; class Insecta; order Lepidoptera; family Drepanidae; genus Achlya; species Achlya flavicornis. The sequence continues at coordinate 999,001 of OX392468.1, read as the reverse complement.
ACGAAGTCAAGCAACCAAAAACAGCACAATATAGTCTACTATAATTTTTCTTTGTCATATTAAGTAATTGTACTTACTTGTAATTATTTTAATTATTTCAATGAATATTTGTCATAAATCGCACGCTTACTGCTTACAAACCCATCACACCGTTCGTTCGTCACTGCAGCGCATTCGCGACTGTTTGCGAACTGAAAGCAAACCGAAATCGTGGCGCGTAGGTATGACTCGCGGTCCGGCCGTTTGTATGAAGAGCTAGTACTGATAGATATATCTACTGTGGCTTCACCCTTCCCCGTCAAATTCCTACGTCTAATAAGGTGCTAAGTGCGTAGTCCCGCGCGTGGCTGCCACCCGCTAGACGAGGTGTACTCGCTATTATTATAAAAGCCAATATTATGGTTGGAGGAGTGTACCTGACAGTGGGCAGCCACTTGTTCATTTATTGCTACTCTCAAATTCTTTTCTGATTCTGGGAGTTTTAGGCTCCCAGGCAGTGTAGCTGGAGGTGATTCAAAGAAGAAGATGTAGAAGACCAGAAAAAGACGTGCTTTATTTAGCATTGACAGCAATGAAGTAAAAAAGACAATGTGTGTGTAAAAACAATAATAGAAAAAGAACAATAATTTAAATATAAATTTTATCAAAAACAGGCCAGTGCTTTGAGTAAGCAGTATATAAAAACATAGGTTTTAACACTGATAACCTCAGGTCACGTTGGAGAATTTGTGACAAAATATTATTGGTCAATTGACACAAACATATTTTATTTGCTGTTTATATAAATTAAGGTTCTACTGGTAACGTCGGAATTACCATTGAGTGATTGTGGTCAAACATATAACTAAAAAGAACTGGAGGAAAATTTTAACAAATTATTGCAATGAGCACACGTAGTTATTGACAATTATCCTTACTTACTACATATTATAAAACGCATCTAACGCAACTGTAAGTATCAGTCTCACTGTCATTTAGTGTCCTTATAATTCAAGAAGATTTTGATGCGGCTTCGTAATTACCTAGGATGTTCTTTGAGGATGGTTGTAGGTTATGCCGGCTCTTCTCAGCAAATGCAACCTTCCGAACCGGTATTAGAGTATTAGAGTCAGACTTTTCATAAGTGCCTGCGAAGGTCTATTTGATTAAATGATTTTGATTTTGAATTGAATTATGTATCATTGAGCTGTGACAAAGAGATTGCTGCTACTGCTAGTTTACTGCACGCAAAAAGTCAAAAGATCCGTGTGGAACTAGAAGCCTCATTTCCACGTGCAATACAGGTCATAGTCTCATAGTGTATAATTTCATAGAATCAACTGAATAATTAATAGAAAAGTAAGTGCAGTACAATAGTTTCACAACGATCAATATGTAGAAAGCCTGATCCCGGGACAGTAATGGGCGGAAGTGACATCAAACATCCGCCGTCGTGCGTGACGTCACGTGATCCGCCACCAGAGAGTATTGTCAGTTCTATAAATGTATTGTACGTTGCTATGAACAACCTAACAATTTAGATATAATAATAGGTTCCATAGATAAGGCTATAATCGTCAGAGGAAAAGCTGTTCAATAAAGATAGATGACTTTCTGTAACAATCATCAGACTGTACATCATCATATCAGCCCATGGATGTCCACTGCTGAACATAGGCCTCCCCCATTGGTTTCCAAAGCTTCCAGCGATTCCGCCATTATGACTATATCATCGGCAAATCGAAGGTGAGTGATATGTTCGCCATTGATGTTGATGCCATATCCCTTCCAGTCCACGAGCTTGAACACATCCTCCATTACAGTGGTGAAGAGTTTCGGGGAAATTACGTCACCCTGTCTTACTGTACATGACATGTCAGACTGTACATGAAACATAATATTTGTAAGAAGAGCAGTTAAAGATTATCATTCTTTAAAGATGATATGACTTTAATTGTTTTAATATTTGACCATTGTGCTCGTCTTCAGACAAGAATTAAAAATCAAGCTTTTGTAACCAAAGAAAAAAATATGGGAATACGAATACCGAATTCCGAGTAATAGAGAAAAAACGGTTTACATGAAGCAAGCGGTTCTAGAGAACAATGCAGTACTTGCAAGCATGCATTGCCTGCGCGCGCGCACATGTCAACCCGAGCGTGGGAACGCAAACGCACATATTGTATCCACATTATTACTAAATTAACCACATAATTGCTATACAGATTTAATACTTAAGACGTTGAGATACGACTCAAGAAAGTGCAAAGCTAAATTGGTACACGTTTATGATGTATAGCGAACAAATGGAGCGAAATGTTTGTTTGTTTAATTGATGTGTCTAAACACTTAAAGTGGCACGTTGTGAGGAGTGCAATAAAACTATGAAATATTGTGAAGTTAAAGCTCACTTCATGTTACCCATAGAATATATCAAAGACAAAACATTCAGTAGGGGATTTCAAAATACAGTTCCCATAATTACCACGGGATATTGCAAATCGGTGCTCTCAAGTGGCGTCAGATAAAAAGTCTAATTTAGGATACTAATTCATGTAACTAGACCGGAATGCAATAATTGTAATCTCTCAGTGTTTTATGTCGTTATATTACAGTTATAAACTTCCATTATCAATTATAAAGCAATATGAGAGAGTTCAAAAGAATCGGGGGCGTGGCGGTTCCATTGTTTCATATGTTGTATGCATAGAATAGCGCCAACTAGCGGCAATTAGGCTAGTCTCCCATGTCAAGGTGGCGGGAATCGATATCTGTTTGAATTTACATGCGATGCGCTTGCACGTGTTAGATATTTGGTTAAATCTGAGTCAAATATCTGAGTTAAATAAGTACTTCAAAAATGTATTATTTGCAGTGGCAACACTATTGAAATAAGTTTTTGATAAATTTATTATTTGCAATGGCAACACTATTGAACTGAAGGTTTGATTATTATTTAAACTTCCGGTGCAATAATTAAATTAAACTTCCGGTGTAACTTAATGTTATTTTAAATTGTAATGTTGATGATAATTAGATTGGAATAATTACAAAGTCGTCAAATTACTACTGCGATAATTTAATTGTTGATAAACATTTTATTGTAATGTAAGGAGATTTCAATAGACTTCCGATTGATATTTTAATTGAACAATGTAATGGCTTTGATAAATCATATTATTAATCATACCTAAATTCGATAGTAATTATTCCAATAATTAACAACGAATGTTGTAATTTTGTGATAATGGTTTACTAAATTTGTTATTATGAGATTAGTGACACTTCCTGATAAAATGTATCCGGTTATGGTGTATTGGGACTTCCGTCTCTGTGATTGGTTGATACTTCCGTCTGTATTCTTGAAGTGTACTTGTAAAATATAAAATAAGCGGGAAGGTCTGGGCTCAGTGCAGTCTTGTGTATTTTGGAAGTGGTTGCTTATTATAATCGTGATACTGCCCGTCGATATAAAGATAAGTATATTTGATATTGTCAACTGTAACAATTGATAATTTTATAATGTGTGTTCTGTGTATTTCTGTTATATACTGAGAATAACTCTTTATGTGTAGTGGCCATACATAAGACCTTAATATTGAGTTTCTTACCGGTATCTTCTCAATATGGTCGGCCATCCGAACCGGAAGTAGATTTGAGAGTAAATTCATAGTTGTGGCCATGGATATGTTTGAATAAATACTTTCTAAAGTTTGGCCTAAATGATTATTTATTATTGTGACCTAATAAACCCTTTAGTACTCTGATATAGTTAAGTATACCTGATTTTGAAATATGCTATATAATTCGATTAGAATAACCATCCTAACGTTTGAATCACGTAATCTGATACTTATTGTCCATTATCTGAATTGATTAATTTATTGACAATTATACTAGAATTATAAAGGAGTAAAATCAGTTCAAAAAGTGTGGTCTTGTGATTTATTAATTAATACCTACCCTACTTTAATTCCGATGTTTCTTCATTCTATAATGAGGAACTTTGAGTAAATAGTAATTACATAACTAGAATCAGTTTAGACAACTTGGCAACTCAGGATTCAAATTTAGCACATCGATATATTGATATATATTAATTTATTTATTTTTAGTCGATATTTATAATCTTTCTAAATGAGATGATCAGCACTTTTTTAATGATGATCGGCCCATAAATCTATCATCAGAAGTGGGATACGCAAAATCTGTGCCCTTAAACTAAAATGTTGTACTTGGTTTTTCCAGAAATCGTGCGAGTTTTGTTTGACTGACGATAAGCCGTTGGATTACTCTTGAAAAAATATTCTACATCCTGTCTGAAAGAAGATCCATTGACGATAGAAGCAGCAGATGATGAAGCTAGTTATTTGGTCTGGTAAGGCCTTGCAAGGGCTTTTTATTTTTATGCTAGTAAAGATTATCTCAAAAAAAAAGTAATACAGAAACGATATTTTGAGGAATTAGTACCAGTTATACCTGAAAATATTAATGTTTCCCTTTCATTAGTCATATAGTCCCCTTCTTTAGTTACCGACAGTGGTACACATTTTGGTTCAAATGAAGTTGTCTTTGTTTAGAGAATTATATAATTCAGCAATCTTTTGATTGCCACGGGGACCCTTAAGATTGTTCATACTCAAATTTAAACAGTTTTTAAATAAATATTATTTCTAGTCATAACATTTAACTAAATAAAGCTTAATCATGTCATATAATGATCCCTAGGTACTATAAAATTTTAAAGCAATCGATTTCTAGTCTTAAATTAATATCATTACATAGCATAAATATTTGACTAATTATTAAAATATTCTTCAATCGTATAAAAACAGTTATTAATTAAAAACTTTAACTTTTTATGAAATAGGTTAATTTTGTTTCGGTTTTGATGTCTGGAGGTAACTTGTTGTAAATTTTGAATGCCATGTAATACGAAACTCAATTGAGTATTTTTATTCTAGATGGTGGTAGGTATATAAGTAATAGTCAGTAGAGCGATAAATGTCTACGGTAACTGACACACTTCAAATTTAGTTTGAAATATAACTTCAGGTAGGCCGAGCGAATTATATCTGGTCCAAAAATCGATTAATGAAACTATCCAAAAATCTGTTAGGTTAATTCCAACATTTCAGATAATTGCCAATAATTAAAATTATATTCGGTATGTCAATAAGATAGAAGATAGGAATAGAAGCATTGTTGAACAAGTAATTTCTTTAATTTGCTTTTAAATAAATATGAGGGTACACTTTTTTATTTGGTCCTATGGGAGCTTATTGTAAATTTTTATGGCCATTGGATAACTGTTTCTATTGTGCGGCGTTGTTTTCATTTTTGGCAATACAATTGAGATCTCGGTTTGATGGCAAACTTCGCATCGTAATAATATTTTTCGTAATAATAGTTTTTTTATAGTAGGTAGGTGATTTGGTATGTTAGTCGAGACCATCGGCGTTACGAGAAATTAAATGCCAGTTGTAAGGGATCCTTTGGAAGGAAATTTTGTCCTTTCTCCTGAGCGATAGCTTTGCTCTAAGGGGTATTAAGAAATGTAAGAATTATATTATTGCTTATAAAAAAAAAAGTCTGTTCGTATATATGAAATGATCATGTATTTTGGAAAATATTACTTTACATATATTAAATATATATTATTTATATATCAGGAGATATAAAAAAAAAAAAAAAAAGAATATTAAAAGAAAAGAAAGAAACAAAAAAAAAAAAAAGAAAACGCTGGTCTACTGATTGCTTGCTACTGACTTTTCTCGCCGGCAGCGGGTGAATGGGGTTGGTATTGCGAGGCAATTGGTAATTGTATGTCGCTGGTCTACTGATTGCTTGCTACTGACTTTTCTCGCCGGCAGCGGGCGAATGGGGTTGGTATTGCGAGGCAATTGGTAATTGTATGTCGCTGGTCGACTGATTGTTTGCTACTGACTTTTCTCACCGGCAGCGGGTGAATGGGGTTGGTATTGCGAGGCAATTGGTTACAAGAAAAAAAAAAAAAAAAAAAGCTGCGACATAATCGGTTGGTGAAAATGTCTACACACCCGGAGGCAGCCCGTGGTGGGACCTATCACATTACCCGATATAGTCATATTTATAAAATTTCTACATTAAGCATTAAAATAATTGTATCTATTTTTGTCTATGTTCTATTAATATTTATAACTTATTATGCTGATATTCTGTTTGTAACAGCTCTGAATATAAAAATTGCTTCGAGAGATTCTTTGCAATTGTCAGTGTGACCGAGCGGTTGTAAATTGTTTTACGTAGGTACCTACATAAAATAAAATCAAAATGTATTTCAGATTCGTATTTTAAGATGTTACTAGAGTATTTGATAGATTAGACATATTCATAAATATGCAAAATTATTTGAAAATATTCATAGGATACAATTTATTTGTTTGTTTATGAAAAGGTACATCAACACCACATTTGTAGCTATTATTTTATTGTACAATGATATAATCTTGGTGCCAAATGCTAGATTTCATATAGATTGGGATAGTGTGTTGTGGTGATTAATTAATTAATCAAGGGTCATTCACTGCACCAATGATTTATTGATTGAATTAATGAATAATGTTTATAATTTTTTGTCGAACAAGTAGAAATTCTGACATAATTATTCTAATTATTATTGTGCTAAAATCAATTCCCTTCTCTTATGTTTTATTAATTCATGGTACTTTTTTGGGATACTGAGGTGACATAAGATGTACTTTGAAATGTATTTTTGTATGTAATTGTGGATAGACCATGTGTTCACGGACTGTTGATATATTTTAAATTGTTCTGGCCTGTCCCTTGTGCAGCAAATGTGATACACTTCTTTACTTTGGTTATGGCTTGAACTAAGTAATTATGATTTATTTGTTTTTGCCCGAGGTTCGCTCACGCAGATTTCATTGAATTTCATTAAATTTTTACCGTCAGCCGATTTCGATGATGTGCCAAGCTGAATTTAATTAATCTGTAAAAACTATGTACATGTTCAGTAGTTTTAAGGATTTGTATTCAATTTTAGTCTGATAGTCTTCCTTCATCGTTCAGTCAGTTTTTGGTAAATATATTTCAATGGAGAGACCTACTGGTTTTACAGTTTTAATCATTGTGCCAAAGGCCATACCTGTGACTGCACTCGCTGCTATACCTGTGGTTATGTCTGTAAATGGAACTTGGCTTTGTTGTACCTATGGCTATATCTCTGATTTTCCTTTTATCATGTATAAATGTTTTTTTTATACGGTTAGTACTTCGAAAATGAAGATAAATTGTAATTAGAAATATTGTATATCTATGATTGTAACAATGGCCTTACTTGTGCCTTTACTCGCTGTTATACTGGGGGTTGTCTGTAATTAAATCTTAGCTTTGCTGTACTTCTGGCTATGCTTAAGCCTGTGGCTGTACCTGTGGTTTACCTTGTGGTTGTGCCTAGATGCCAGAAATACAGCAGGTGTCGTAAATAAATGTTGTTGTACTGTTGGTACTTCGAGAACGAAGTACATGTCAGTCTGGCCGTGTTAGATATTTGGTTAAATCTGAGTCAAATATCTGAGTTAAATAAGTACTTCAAAAATGTATTATTTGCAGTGGCAACACTATTGAAATAAGTTTTTGATAAATTTATTATTTGCAATGGCAACACTATTGAACTGAAGGTTTGATTATTATTTAAACTTCCGGTGCAATAATTAAATTAAACTTCCGGTGTAACTTAATGTTATTTTAAATTGTAATGTTGATGATAATTAGATTGGAATAATTACAAAGTCGTCAAATTACTACTGCGATAATTTAATTGTTGATAAACATTTTATTGTAATGTAAGGAGATTTCAATAGACTTCCGATTGATATTTTAATTGAACAATGTAATGGCTTTGATAAATCATATTATTAATCATACCTAAATTCGATAGTAATTATTCCAATAATTAACAACGAATGTTGTAATTTTGTGATAATGGTTTACTAAATTTGTTATTATGAGATTAGTGACACTTCCTGATAAAATGTATCCGGTTATGGTGTATTGGGACTTCCGTCTCTGTGATTGGTTGATACTTCCGTCTGTATTCTTGAAGTGTACTTGTAAAATATAAAATAAGCGGGAAGGTCTGGGCTCAGTGCAGTCTTGTGTATTTTGGAAGTGGTTGCTTATTATAATCGTGATACTGCCCGTCGATATAAAGATAAGTATATTTGATATTGTCAACTGTAACAATTGATAATTTTATAATGTGTGTTCTGTGTATTTCTGTTATATACTGAGAATAACTCTTTATGTGTAGTGGCCATACATAAGACCTTAATATTGAGTTTCTTACCGGTATCTTCTCAATATGGTCGGCCATCCGAACCGGAAGTAGATTTGAGAGTAAATTCATAGTTGTGGCCATGGATATGTTTGAATAAATACTTTCTAAAGTTTGGCCTAAATGATTATTTATTATTGTGACCTAATAAACCCTTTAGTACTCTGATATAGTTAAGTATACCTGATTTTGAAATATGCTATATAATTCGATTAGAATAACCATCCTAACGTTTGAATCACGTAATCTGATACTTATTGTCCATTATCTGAATTGATTAATTTATTGACAATTATACTAGAATTATAAAGGAGTAAAATCAGTTCAAAAAGTGTGGTCTTGTGATTTATTAATTAATACCTACCCTACTTTAATTCCGATGTTTCTTCATTCTATAATGAGGAACTTTGAGTAAATAGTAATTACATAACTAGAATCAGTTTAGACAACTTGGCAACTCAGGATTCAAATTTAGCACATCGATATATTGATATATATTAATTTATTTATTTTTAGTCGATATTTATAATCTTTCTAAATGAGATGATCAGCACTTTTTTAATGATGATCGGCCCATAAATCTATCACACGCAACTCACGCGCTGTCACGACAATGCGACGGTGATAAAAAACTGTAATTATTGAGATAGCTATTACTATCTGTATATTTGAGGGGAAGAGTCTTTGTTTCAAATACAGTTACTCTGCATACTGCCTGAGAGAGAACCTACAAATGTCCTCCTTTGTATGGATCATGTAAGGATAATACAAAGTCTCTGTCTTAACCGTAAATAAAATGTACTTAAACATTGTACGTCTTGAAGTTACGAAAAGAAAAGAGGACAAGTTATTTGATGACAACTAAGAAAAACCAAGTAAGTAAACACATTTTTAATAACAACGTAAAGAGTAAAGTAAACCTGTTTAATGTTAATGCAGAAAAAATTTGGTTATACGAAAAATCTAGAAAAAACGTAGGTACACAAAGGAATATGAAGGATGTTGCAATTGTTTAAGAGATTTAAAGAATAATAATAAAATTTAGATCATGTACACCGTTGTAAGCAGTTAACACAGATTTAGGCAGCACATGTTCAATGTAATTTGTAGAGGCGGATTATATACTGCTGACAATCATAAACAAAGTATAAACACATGGTTGACTGCCTCAGGCCGGCGTTTATGTGCACATAAAATACATTATATCCATGATACTTATAAAATAGTAAAACCTATCTACAAACATGATAAACAGAAAGATTGAGATAAAGAAACAATAAGTGTAGTTCGATGACTTGTTAATGATAACGGTAAAGGAAATGATGTCGTGACAGATGATCGCGTGTAGAATCATGTATAAATGACAGTTCCTATAGTATAGCGGACTGTAATGATTTCTAATGATGAGAAATAGAACCATTTAAGTTTCAATTTAAAAAGGCATTTATGTGCTATCAAAGAATCAAGAATTTGAACTGAGGAAGCATTGTCTCCAAGAAACATGAGTGATATCCTGACAAGTATTAAACCCTATGTAATAATGCCGTTTGCAATTGACGGGGAATTCCAAACGAACATTACTCGAGACAATAACCGTAGGTACCTTGCATTATGAGTGTAAAAATCCCCAACAACGTTCCCAATTATGTATAACGTGATTGCTCATCAGGTCAATTTGTTGCAGCTGTCGCTCTGCAATCATTTTGAAACTCTCTCATGTATCAACTCTTTACTTTCCATTGCACATGCTCAAACAATACCACTTTATCTGCTCGCAAACCATACTGGGACGTTCACATCTTTGTGGTGAACAATCGAGAAATCATCGCATATCTGAGTCGGCCATCAAATGTCAGTGTCGTGCTTAATTAGTAAGCCACTGAAGAAGGTAATGGCTCAAGTTGGGCGCACAATGTCGAAACTATCTCATTGTCGTCGCTGTCCGTCCTGAAATTCTCAGGGGATATCTAATATTTAGCATTACTAAAACAATGGTACATTATCTTACTCAGAATAAAATAAAAGCTAATGAACTTTAATGCAGAGATTTCATAAGGTCAACAGCATGAGAAATAAAAAGGAATATTTTTGATGATTATTCTAGAAACGCTCATTATTTTGTGTCTCATTTAAAAAAAAAGTTTTCAAACTCATGTGTACTCAATAAATCACTAAAATTACCACATTGGTCACCTATAGGAAGCACAAACATTGTATTCTACTATGTAAACGTAGAATCCAAATAAAATTGATAAAACTCTATCTACAGTTGAATACACAAGTACTTCCTGTCTCGGTAGCTCAGTAACTCGCATCAACTTTTTCATCAAAGTTATTATACGATGGGAAACAAGAGGCAATTCCGCTATTAACTCTACTTGCTTGAAGAAAGTGAAATCGGATGATGATGATGTGATAGTTTGTGCGTCATTTGTTTTGAGATCATTAGATATTGAGATGACAGTCAGTTCAGAGTGAGAACTTAAAGTTGAATAATTTAAATTCAAGATCATCGCAACAAAGGCCACACACGTAGATTGTGTAAGAGACGATAATCAAATAGTACATCTGTATTTTGTAGGTAAATGTTGTAATACAAGTGTTTATGTAGGCTGGTTACAATATTTGTGTTGTGATTGTGATGCAAAGATAGGGGGGCGTTCTAAAACATTTACTAGCGTAAGCAGATTATGGATCTAAAGAGCACATTAAACTTACTTACCCTAAGTTTTATCACTCAATTTGTTTGCTAGATTCGGGTTTTGTCAGTCTATGTTTTTAGGGTTCCGTAGCCAAACTGCAAAAAACGGAACCCTTATAGATTCGTCATGTCTGTCTGTCTGTCCGTGTATGTCACAGCCATTTATTTCCGAAACTATAAGAACTATAATGTTGAAACTTGGTAAGTAGATGTATTGTGTGAACCGCATTAAGATTTTTACACAAAAATAGAAAAAAAACAATAAATTTTGGGGGTTCCCCATACTTAGAACTGAAACTCAAATTTTTTTTTTTCATCAAACCCATAAGTGTGGGGTGTCTATGGATAGGTCTTCAAAAATGATATTGAGGTTTCTAATATCATTTTTTTCTAAACTGAATAGTTTGCGCGAGAGACACTTCCAAAGTGGTAAAATGTGTGTCCCCCCCCCTGTAACTTCTAAAATAAGAGAATGATAAATCTATAAAAAATATATGATGTACATTACGGTGCAAACTTCCACTGAAAATTGGTTTGAACGAGATCTAGTAAGTAGTTTTTTTTTAATAGGTCATAAATTGAAATTAATATCAAATACTCAGGTCTATACTACCATTTACTTATATACCTACAGGTTTGTACGGAACCCTCGGTGCGCGAGTCTGACTCGCACTTGGCCGGTTTTTATTTCTGTTACAGATTCTTGCAGCACTAATGCATGTAGTCCGATTATTATTTTAGATGCTGATGATTTGACTTAACATATACCTCACTAATATAATTTCTTTTCGAGTATTTTTTTTTACTTTCCTTTGTAATTGCTTTAGCTTACTTAGGTCCGATTGTCCTTCGTTAGATAAATCTATATAAACTATTCCAATTTCATAGCCAGATAACGCCAATCTTGTCAATATTAAGATTATAATTGTTAAAACTCACCGTCCGATGAGACAGATCAGCGACGGAGTCGTGCCGGTGCTCGAGGCTGCCGAGGCTGCAGCAGGACGCGGAGGAAGCGAGGCTGACGGAGTCGGCGCGTGCGCGGTGCGGCGACACGGCCACGTGCTTCAACATGCCGACTCCTGCAATAATACACTTATTTTAGACGTCGAGAAATAAGGTACAAGAAATATACTCAGTAGGAAACAGGTCAGTCTTGAAACAATACAAAAATTCCTGGAAGGCGGCACATGTTGGAACGCAAAGCTTTGGTTTCAAGTAACGGCCTACTATCTGGTTGGTAGGTCGGTAAAATTATGTCTAGTTCAAAATATTTTTATTCAAATATGCGACCAACAAGCATACTCTTTATAGTTGCTTTTGTTTTCCCTTTTTTCAACAAACTATTAATTACATAAAATGTAAATTTTTTGTCACTATATTTGCTAAAGATGATTATGGTGATAAAATGCGTGGATATAATATCAAGGGAGAATACAGTATTCTATTTGAGTATAAAATCGATAACAACCGACACAAAAGCAGCCCTAATTCTCAATCTCCCCAGAAATGACAATTAACCATTTTAGTGCGACCACATGTGGCACGTACAGCATCCCTTGTTTTGTTAGTCAGGCGCCGGATACACTTCTCAGAACAAGGCCCAAGTGTACCTGAACGAACCTATTGTATTTTGACTACTCTGTGGGGAGAGAAATTCTTGTTGAGTTCGGAACTTTTTGCTAATCGAATCACGTCTGCATATCATTTGGTTTGCAAGAGAGTGATCAGTGTCCTGCTTTCTATTTTAAAGCGATATCTTGGATAAAGGGACTCATGTCTTAGGCTCAAGAACATATTTTATTAATCGAAAATAAACCTTATGTCATTGGTCCAGTCACAGGTCCAGCATTCGAATTCTACAGAAGAAGATAAGGACGTAGACTCCCTATCTATAGAACAGATTTTTAATAGGTTCAATCATTAGAAATAGACTAGCAAAATCTCTTATAGATTAATAACCCCACATTATACCAACAAGGCCTTAACTGTAAAAGATAACCACGTATGTAATGCATACAAAAACTAAATTAATGACTCGCCAGAATAATTGAGCATTTATGATACACATTGAGGCATCCACGTTACGTTATAGTAAGACTATTGGTACGACTAACGACCTCAATTCGCAAAATAATTACAATGTTAGACGCAAATAAAGGTCACGACTACGAGCGTAAGCGCAGCGCATACGGTATTTCATGCGTCAACAATTTTGCCGAATTTAATAATGAGATGAACATTGTATGAAATTATATTTAAAAAAAATGTGCATTGTATGAAACTTGTAAAAATTTGATTTAACACAACAAGTTGACAATCAGGCAGATGGTCAACCTGATGGCAACGAGGGGGATTGCCGATGTATTACCGACCTTGAAGAAATCTTTTTTCGCCCTACGAAAATATTATAATTCAGACAATCCAAAGATGGCAACATTCGTTGACGAGAGGCGTGGTCGACTCACGCGCATCCGCCGCGCGGCGCATCGCATCTGCCGAACAATTACAGAGTTTTTGCAACACCATTGTTTTTGTCAGTTCCCAGTGCCATGCCTTGCCAGTTGGATATCATGGCTTGCTAACAATGCTCGTTGCTTTCTCGATTTGATCGCTTTCTTGAAACCAATTTCTAAGTTCTTCTTTCAGTAACCAGTTAAAAGGCCCCTAACGCTTAGAAGGCCACTGCCGCAAGTTAAAATGACATCTTTTCATGCATTTTGCATGTGTTAAGTATTTCCTGTATTGTATATGGCATTGGTTAGTGGAAATAAGCATATATCATTTAAGCATACGGTAACATTACGGTATGGTATGGTGTTCCATTTCAATAATATCCTTAAAGTTACCATCAAGTCTAGTCGTAGTAGAATACTAGTCAGTCTCGTTTACTACAATTGCACTATTCGCTGATTTTGATGAATATTTGCATGGCGTTACTTGGAAGTACTTGGAACATACTAGTATGTGTGAATCTACATAAGTAGTTAGTAAGAAATATTAATAATACAATAGAGAAGCATTAAAATAACCTCGGCCCTTTATTACCCGTAAGGATACTGTTAAGAAGCAAAGACAATTAGGTATGAACACGGAGTTTAATTGACTTCAATCTTGCGTTAGCGCTGTTTTAAATTAGTTTGGACGCCAATGACTCAGCTGTATACGAAATTTTGAGATACTTCCTCAATTTCTTCTGCCTTTAATATAAGAGATCTAGGAATAACTGGAATAATGCAGCATGACTAAAATTACCATCATTAGACCCTCCATGGATTTAAAAAACGAGACTCTCACTAGAAATAGCAAAGGGATTGTAGTATTCTCAGAAACTAGTTGGATTATTGCTATATCATCGGCTTTGCGGATTGTCTAGATATCTGTGACACTTTGGAGTTATCTTTTTCAGTAAAAACTAGTTTGTGTAATTATATAAATTTACATTTTTAATTGCATTTAATTGCTGTCCTGGCCACATCACATGTACCATTAAATTCGCAATGAGGTCACAGCGTATTTTCATAAAGTTCACACAAACAATTAATTACAAAGTTTTTAATTGTGCAAATTGACGTCACGCGATCATAAGCGGCCATAACAGTTCTAATGTATTGTACAATTACAGTGTAATCGATCATGCGCAGGAGTTGGTGGCGGACGCAATACATCACGCTAGTGCGGGCCGTGACGGATATTTGTATTACCGAAGACAGCTTGTGGTCGAGTTTTACTATAGGTAATGTTGGTCTGCTACTTAAAAGTGCAGCAGTGGCTTTCCTGGAAGATGAAGTCAAAAGATACCTGAAGTGTCGAGAACATTTACTTGGTTACTTTTCTCCAAACCCACATCTTTCTTCTCATTGGATAATAATGTATCACTTTTACTGATCAATTGGAAAGAAAAGTATTATTTGGAAATTTTCGGCTTTCGTCCAATAAGTTAAATGAGTACCGTAATTAAACAGATCGTGTAACTCAAATGTTTAAACAAATAATTTGATGTGATAAAATGGGCCGGATCAATAAAACTACAGCCATTCTAATGGAATGCGGATCAATTAAAACAAATATTGAAA
This sequence comes from Achlya flavicornis, assembly GCA_947623365.1. Taxonomy (NCBI): domain Eukaryota; kingdom Metazoa; phylum Arthropoda; class Insecta; order Lepidoptera; family Drepanidae; genus Achlya; species Achlya flavicornis. The sequence continues at coordinate 983,907 of OX392468.1, read as the reverse complement.
CGCCATCTCGATAATCGTGACAAACCATTTCAATGCCAGAGAACTGCAAAAGACAATTAACTATAATTTTAAACCACTCAAGAACTTATTACTTAGAGTCGTAATATCACAAACCGCATCTTTTTCTTTACGAACTCGGTTAATAAGCATACGGCCCACCTGATGGTAAGCGGTTACATAGCCATATGGACACTTGTAACACACACTCACGCGTTACCGACCCTTCCCCCTCCCCAATTAGCACTGGCGACCTTACTCACGCACAGGAACACAATTCTGTTAGGAAATTTGACTGCAGTATTCTGTAAGCTGGAGGTACTTCACCAGGCGAGCTGCTCTTCGAGCGAGTAAACGCTACGCTCTACCTTTCTCAAAACACCTTCATAGAACTTGAAATATTTAGGCTACATATAGCTTCTGCCAGTGGTGATTCTCCTGTCTTGGTAGAAGTTTATTCCATTGAGGAAGGTAAAGCTCAAGGCGTCCTTGCGAAACTATGCCCATTTTACAAACTTTTTCAATAGCTTACAAATGAGTTTAATAGGTTATGGACATTTATTAATTGTTTTGTTATTAATGACCCAATAAAACATGCGTAATAGCGTACGCTACCTTGTCAAATAATGCCAAATTAGTAAAGACAAGTAATATTATACTTGTTAACATTTAATTTTTATTATGGCAAGACCACATCGCTGCGGTTGGCAACAATTCGCAAAAAGCCAAGCTACACCCACAGTGACAAATGTTTGAACACATTTTTGGCTTTACACAATGATGCCGATTCTGTTGTAAATCGCACTAAAATAATTTTAATCTCATCGCATCTCTTTCTTACAAAAATTTTTGAACAAGGATAGAACATATTTAAAGCTGTCAAATTAGTCTTGCAGTTTTTATTTGCAAGTAAATAGACGTAACCAACTTTGATGGCGAATAAATTTACGTTGAAAATAAGCATTAGACTAATTGGACAAGACTACATTTCTGATATCCTTATCGAATATTCTTCTTAGAAAGAGATAAAGTGAGACTAAATTAGTTTAGTTGTGAACAACAGAATCAGCACCATTGTCTAAAGCTTACTAAATTGTGATATAAGTGTTTTTTCTTTTGTGATTTTGTTAAAATTTGGCATAAGTATTCCATCTCTGTAGATAAGACTGACACTGGGGCGGCATCTGGTTAATAATATTTGTAAATAACAATTTTCTAGGGAAAATATATTTATATGAAACTATCCTACTACAAAGTCTCTATTTTCTAGGTATAACGTTAAAATTAAAAACACAATACGATTTTCGAATGTTTCTTGATATTACTGATAGTACTTACCAATTTTTTACGTTGATTCTCAATGCCGTAAGATTTAATTGGAATAAAACGAGTTCTTTTTAAGAAAATTACGATTGGTTATTACCTAGTAATTGTCGAGATTTTGCGTTATAATTCGCGTGTAATTTACACTTTTACCGCAAATAATTGCAAAGTGCCCTGTAACATGTTACATAGGCAGGAAGCGATTAGGTACATCACTCGGAAAATTATCGATAATTGTTTGATTATTTGGCCAATATTAATTGGCTAATGTTTGATCAAGTTCCAGGTGGCGTTACATGATCAAACATTGCACGTGGGCAGTTTTTAGTGTAACCAAATTAGCTCACAGCTGGATATAAAATACAATGCAAATTAAACGATGGTCATAAGTTAAGATACAGGTCAATTTTACAGGTTTATTTTAAAACCTAATGAACATAAGATTACGAAAAGCGTGATCTATTTAATCGGGAGCATATGGCATAGAGCTTCTCCTGGAATACTCATAGAACTAATCAAAAACCCACACAAAATGTTAGAAAAATCAAATGTGATTGTAATCGTTTATTAATGTCAAGTCTATACAGTAAACCCTTTATATTATATTCTAAGCAGTACACTCAATTCTAATTTTTGAAACGCCTATCTCGTAAAGTGTAATTTCTACGACACGAAACTGTGGCTTTGCTAATTTGAATCTTATATCGGTGTATATTCATAACTATTTATATTGTGATTTGTAACACGATACCCAAAGCTACGTTTGATTGTAATTTAATTAGGTATTACAACGTGCCTATGCCATAAATATCAAAGTCCAAATTCAACTGCACAATGCTTGTTTACATTGTTACTAATTCGGAATATCCTTGATCTAAATCCGATTCGATTTTAAGCTTTATTGGGTGAAATAAAATAAACTAAGTTGGCAATTAATTACTGCCAACTTTTTTTAAACAACTCATATCTTTATAAATAATAGGCAATTTTTTTCGGATGCATGGCCAAAATACTCAACAGAACGAATTTGAGAATACATTTGAACACAGATAGACTGTACACTAGAAAACACCGATTTATCATCTCTCAACTGCAGGGCAGAAACTTTGTAAAATAAATAACACCCTTCAAATACCCATTAACTATAGTACAACCGATTTATCTCATTTCAAACAATACACAATCCTATTTCAGACTATGTTTGGACTAGCTTTGATGTACAGCCGTTGGTCTAGAATTCCAACAATCACTAATACACGCTGGGGTTCAAACCAAACGCTATATTGTGTAAACATGCCATACTAATTCGTTTTTGACACATTCCCAAACACAGAACAAAGCGAGCGTTCCGATTATATATTGCCCATTACAGGAATCAGTTAAAGTGGTTGACTTTTATTGATAATTTATCGATACCTTAACGACAGTTGGTAAATCGTTTATCGATAAGATTGCGTAAGTTTAAACAATGCTACATAATTTCTATATTTACCAATGGCATTCTTCGTTTGTAATGAAAAAATAAGGCTACATTTTAGTTACTAGGTACGACAACATATATGTTTATTTATGTAGAATTGAGATATATGATTGTAAATCCGGTTTGAAGGCACGTAATATCCAGATAAATGTTTTACTCATGTGAACAGAAGATTAATAAACATAAAATATAATTTTTAAAGTTTTTCAATAGTTTATCGTCTTTCAAAATATTAGTCGATATCAGTTATCTGGTACATTTCGTGAACCATCGATATAAAAACGTCGATATCAACAGACGCATCCCTAAACCGCAGTTGGCATGCGACGCGACGTGTGCTAAATGCATCTGCACAGAAAAACAAACAAACAAGCTTTGCGACTGCGATCAATGTCATCTTACTTCGGATGTTATTGTTGACTGCGAATGTAAGACCATTTGCATTCCTAATGCTATTCTTTAAGCTTACCGTACACCCAATCTGATCCGTCTCTTTAAGCATGGGTAGCTATTTCACTAGAATATATTAACAAGTAGTATATCAGTATCAGAAGCGCTCGTGGTGTAGCATGATTAGCCGTTCTTAATCGATCGGCAAAGTTAAGCTACGTCTGTCTTGGTCGGTACCTGGATGGGTGACCGCCTAGTGGTATTTCAAATCGAGCGTTTCCGTGCTTCGGAAGGCACGTAAAGCCGTTGGTCCCGGTTATCACTTAATTGTGATAGTCGTTAAGCTAGTTGGATGCCTACTAGGCGGCTTGAAAAATTCCAACAGTAGGTTGACCACTAGCCTACCTCCACCGATCCGCAGTGGGCACGCGTGGTGGAGTATCTGCCCATTCCCTTTCACCCTGATTTGTGAAAGGAGGCCTGTGCTCAGCAGTGGGACATTATAGGCTGATGATGATGATATCAGTAACAGTGGCGTGCATTGGTTTTCGGACTAGGTAGGCAGAAGATTTGTATTTGATTGAAGATTCGTAAAATTGTTTAGGTCAGCGTATCATTCCACACACATTTGGTATGATTCATTAGCAAACAAAATACATAATAACAGAATAATAGATTCGAATAACAGCACCCAGATAGTCAGGTGTTTAAACATAATACCTATTCTGTGTTAAAATGTCTAAGATTTTTACCTTTGTTTTAAATTCATGAATGTTTTGGAGTTGGTCTACAGCAAGTGACCTACTATTTTCAACAAACGAAAACTGACTAAAGGAATAATTTATCGACACATTTTGCATCTTCACCACAACATTTCTTCATTTCACACACAATACACTTCATTGATACACTTCGCAAAATCACAATAAGTAAATAACAACAACATTGCATACAATGCCAGCCAAACCATAAACAAACCAACACAAATAAATTGCGAAGTTATATTTGAGTTGCTCTAATGTTGGTAAAGTAGTTGTAAGTGTAGTCTTTTTAATTTGGATGGGTTACTTTACTTACAACAGAGTAGGTAAGGTTACTTTTGGTCCATAAATCGCGAATGTCAAATGTCAGTATGCTACGCATAGCAAAAGCGTGATTTATGCTTTCGTCGTATTATCTTAAAGTGTGTGTGCGTGTATGAATATGCCGAAATCGTTTTAGTGTGCGTGAATTGCCGTGAATTTGAGAGGCGAACTCGCGAGTGCCTGCGCGGCAAAGTTTGAAATTTCGTGTTGAATGTTAGGTTAGAATTTTTATTTAAAGTGATTATGTAGTTTAATTGAATCAAAATATTATTGAATTGAATCTTATGAGGTAGGCATTGCTTATTTGCCTATATGGAATGCACGCCACTGATCAGTAAGCTAATCTCTGCTTAGTTTGAGATCAGTAGGGCTATTTTAAAACGTCGGATTCGATATCGGAAACGGATTCAAAAACTACCGAAGGCGATATTGCGCAATTGCTTTTTTAATTTCTGAATTAGAATATTTTTGAAGTTTCTTTACGGAAATATCAATTCGATTCACGGAAAAGTTTTCGGATATTAAAGTAGCAATTGCTGAAATTCGCCTCGGAATTTTTTAAATCCGTTTCCGATATCGGATCCGAAGTTTTAAAATAGCCCTGCAGATGACCGTGTGTGAAGAATTTAGAATAATAGTGAATATACGAAGATATCTTTGCCCTATTAATTTGTGTATTCTAACAGAAAAGAAGGGCCAGTAGTAACTATCCTGCCCTTGTTGATATTTGAAATTTACATGTCTTCGAATTACTTCTCGTTCCTGCAATGTTATAAAGTGCACAAAATCCCTACCACCTACCATAAAATCACAAATTTATAGATTATGAAATCGATAGTCCACCGCATCCGGCCAGTTCAAACGTATTTTACAACTTTTCTCCGTCCACAGCTACCTTATGTAAAATGCATGACCAATTAATACATTTTATAGATATGTTACTATAAATGGACTTGGGATGTGGCGTTACTTTTAATGTTTTTAATCAGTCACACGAATATGATGTTTATTATTTTCAAAATATAAAATGTAATTGAGGATATAGAGAACGGTAAATCACTATAATAATTTTAATACATTGGCGAAACAAATGAATGACGTCTTGTGAGACGCAATATATGTCAAAAAAAAATATCCTATTGTCAGACGACCTCAGAAGCAGTATTGATCTTACCAAGGGACAAAATTCTATCTTAACTTTTATAGTATCTACATTGGATCATAATATATCATCGTCTATTTATAGAAAGGCAAATATTAACATAGAATAGTCCCATACAACCTTGACAGTGCGGCGTCGATCTCGTTCGATTTTCCATTCATTTGTATGCATCTTCTGTTCGCATCGTGTTGCTATATGGGCGACGGGAAATTTCAACTCCTTTCCGGGTGTAACATATGTAAATCTACCCAAAAACCTTTTGTTCTGTTGTCAGTTTGAACCAATCTATAAGGTTTGATCAAAAAACTATTTTTCATTCTGATTTTTATTCACACACGGGTACCTGATCCCAAACTATCAGAGACTATCTGATTATTATCTTATTATTTTAAACATGGTATTGTTTTTACTATCTACAAGTTTTATTTAAAGTTGTCTTGTAGCATTATATTATCTAGAATAAAACAACGGCTTAATTTTATCACTCGTTCCGGATAAATGAGTATTTTCGCACGAATACCTACTACGCTAGGTGTATGACTCACGCGCAGTTTTTTTTACTACGGAACTATACAAATGGAATAACCGTAGTATTTGTAGGCATACACGTAACCGATTCGTCAGCTACATATTATTTTCTATGAATTATCAGCACCTCTTTCTTATTTGAAGATATCAGACTATTCTTTACTGATAAGCTCTGTACTTACCAATATTTTCTGACTAACGAAAACTGACTCTAATGAAGATTTGTACGACAAATATTTAAAAAAAACCTTAAGCCTAAGTCACAGACTAAACAAATCTAATAATAAAACCAGATAAAAATAACCGAAGGTTTAAGCTACGGTCATTGTTCTCGTAACGTGATACGTAAAGCCTTATACACACTGATGTAATGCAACACCGCGTGATCGTGCGTGATAGCGATAGCTCTACGTAACGCACGTAGTGGACAATGAAGCGCCTGTTCTTATGTTACGTTGCATTTGTTGATTGACAAGATAATATTAATGACGCATTTGTACTCTTACGTTGGTAATTAAAATACGCTAGTTTTACTTCAGTACTTATATTTGAAGCGCTCTTGGCGAAGCATGATTAGCCGTTCTTAATCGATCGGCAAAGTTAAGCTACGTATGTCGTGGTCGGTACCTGGATGGGTGACCGCCTAGTGGTATTTCAAATCGAGCGTTTCCGTGCTTCGGAAGGCACGTAAAGTCGTTGGTCCCGGTTATCACTTAATTGTGATAGTCGTTAAGCAAGTTGGATGCCTCCTAGGCGGCTTGAAAAATTCCAACAGTAGGTTGACCACTAGCCTACCTCCACCAATCCGCAGTGGGCACGCGTGGTGGAGTATCGCCCAGTCCCTTTCACCCTCATTTGTGAAAGGAGGCCTGTTCTCAGCAGTGGGACATTATAGGCTGATTATGATGATGACTTATATTTAATTTTACCAACGCGTTTTCAATATTAACCAAGCCCCGGTTCAAAGATCTCAACACCTTCGATAATTTACCCATTGTTCTTTTATTTATATAATATGATGGTATGTTATCAACTAATCGTCACATTCCAATAATATGAACAGGCCTTTACAGCTATGTTAATTCAATCCATAGCCGATGGACGGAAGTGGCGATGCCGCGTCGGGTCCGAGCACCGCACGTACCCGAGCTGTACACGCAAAAACTAAACCTGGCTATGTCATACAAATCACATAGAACGGGACCTGAATCCTTAATTGCCATGGAAGAATCGTTGGCTTTACATATGGTGAGACCAGACAAAAGCTAGAATTAAGACTTACGATGACGAGTGATTATCATAGTTGCAGTTAATGTGTAGAGTCCTTATGTGCCGAGATTCACCACAGAGTTTTTGATGAAAGGAGGAAAACATCGAGTGCCGTGACAAAAAGGTTGAAGAGGTTCTACAATGAGGTTGAACTTTCGGTGAAGGAGAATATTGTGCAGTACCTGCTACAATATGTAATTATTTATAGAGTTTTATGTAATAGTGGTAATAACAAGAATAAAATTAACCACCAAATATAGGTATTATGTACGTTTAAAATTATGCTTGTGAACAACATCCTACTAATAATAAATAAATAATAAATATTATTATAATATTATAAATGCGAATTTACAGAAACATTACTGGTAAGTGTAGATAATGTTGACAGATATAGTATGTACCTACGTGTTGTTATAAGGAAAAAAATATTGGTAAAGGTAAATAAATCACAAATTAGTCACATTTGAAAACTACATCGAAACGGTTGTTCGTAATTTTACCTCAAAATGTTTTTGTACTATTATTATTTTCAAACATAATTATTTACGGATTTTCAATTTTGTGTGTGACTATAATCACACCATAGTAAGTGGCGAGACCGATGTTGGTAAACACCCCCCTTATAAATAAATAAGGTGTAAGTCAAGTATAGTAATACCTAGGTTTTAAATATATCCGTCACTTTCTAATGTCATATAAACAAAAAGGGCTGGGGCTATCTTAATACCTGGGTGTTACAAGACTGACTTACACCTTATGGGGGTTAAAGCCTAGAAGAAATAATAGTTCAAAATACTAGGTGAAATACAGGTAGCATACTGGAAACACCCAAACTAAAATTTCACAGATGTAGCATAGACAAAATCTTCATAAAGGTCATAAACACCAATAAAGTTATAGTACGACGAAAAAATTATAAAAACCCAGTGATACCATCGGATCTTCGCTGCGATTATGAATTCAACACGCGGAGACCTCACTGTCCAACAATTATACCGAGACGCCTTGAGACACGTGGTAAGGGTGCATAAATTCCTTCCCATCACCATAACATCGCCAAAACAGATACCATTGCTGCTTTTACTAAACACATAAGCTTAATAAACAACACCGCACCACGCAGTGTATTACTCACAAATGAAAAATACCGTGGAACAAGGAATTCGTTTTCAACTCGCGTGCGAATTATCTTCAATATTTCTGTTCAGTATTCGTGTCTGTTAAAGTGATTCAAATCGTTTTCTCTTTGATATAGGTATCAAATTCGTATATACATATTGCTGGATATAGGATTAGAGTATAATAGACCATTGTGTATTATAAAAATGTCAAAAGCCTCCAAATGGGGCGTATGATCAAAATGAATAATTTTTGTTTCTTTTTTATTTGCAGAGCTGCGTTTATTTCTAAGAAATACATGTGTAGATATGTTAAGACAGTTACTGTAACGTTTTTTGTAACCTGATGAATAACCTGGAACCATATCGATTACGAGATGTAAATTGATGCAATTAAATATCTTGGGACAAAAATAATATGACCAGGGAGAGACATCTTCATAAAATGGAATATTTGATTATAAACTAAACTCTAAACTACACTAGAAAGAGCTTCTACTATGGTAAACCAGACAACACGGAACAGGCAGATAAATCCATGAACACAATCGTAGCAGTAATGGTCCTGTACCTCCACAGCATCACACCTAAACCTGTGCCTAAACTATGCAATAAACTTGAGAGCATTTTATAAAATAGCGTTTCCAACGTTGTCTCATAAAACTATTGCAGGAAAACATCAATCAAAATTCCCTCAAAGAATTATAGAAAATAAGCACGAAGCTTTCTCACGACATTTTTCTAACATAATAGAATACCATGTAGACCAAGACATGCGCCTTATCATTGCACAAACACGCAGAATTGCAAATCCACATATGGTTACTAGTACTGCCATAGACTGAGACAGATAAATAGAATGGACGGAAACCGGATAAATACCTATCGGTAACTAGACGATTTCTGATGACTCAGAGTCCATATTTTGCATAATCATAGTTAAATCTCTAGAAGACGCTTATAAAATCTAGAAAATATCGGAATTCTAACAATAACGTGAGATGATTGCTAACCGCAGGCCTATAGGTACTGATGAAAGGTTAAATTGATAGTAGTAATGAAGAAATCATTGGTTTAGAAAAGAAGATAAGTGTGAAACAAAATGATCGCTGCGTGTTAAGAATCAGTTCACAGAATTCTGATACAATCTCAGACCTTTAGTTACGCAAGGATAATAACAACAATTTGGACTCGAGTTTGCTTTGCAAATCAGTATAATTGTGCCCATTTAGACACAAATGAGAATAATTTCTGGAAACGTTGCAATTTGAGCGATTATACTTTCTATGCTCATACGCATGTTGTAACCGCTAATTGTGGTCGAGTGCGGTTTGTGACATGAGACAACGTTACTTTCATTGTTATAAGTAACACTATTATTTCTTGTTGACACGATTTTCATCAGTTTACAAACATTGGCTTACTATACTACTACTATAATACTTACAATGACCCTGGGTATTAAGAACCAAAGGTTCAATCTTAATAACATAATGGCCTACGTCTCCTTAATCAAAAAATTACTGATAATGATATCACTGAACCATTATGAAAGAGTTTTTAAAATCAGCCATATATATTTTTTTGTCATCAAATTTTGGACACCGAACCTCCCCACAGTATTGATGACAAAGCTGAGGTCAATGACTATACCTCTATCCCGAAGCACTTAACTTATTAGATAATCTGTGCCTAAGCTCCAAATCTACATTCATGTATTGATAACCAAGCTAAATCAAATTAGCTATGCTTACTTTGGATGGTCATTGAACCAAGTTCATTAGGGAAAAAAAGCAAATCGATGATGTAGAGTAAAGTAAAAAAATACAGCGAAAAAGCAGAAAATATTTTCGCAGTAACTAGAAAAAGTGACATGGAAGAGCAGGACCATAAGCAAAACTGAAATCTGTAAGTAAACGTATTACTAAAAGAAATATACCTATAATTACAAAACAGTATAATCACACAACGACAAGGATAAATAAGTTTCAAACTAAAGGGTGTCAAGCAAGGCAAGAAAGGGTTCTTATAAAGGGTCTTAGTTTTAATATTTTTATGCGTCCGCTATTACACATTGACGAAATATGTGCCCCAAAATAGATACCAGGTTAACCTCTTCATATTCGATATCAAGAATAGAAGAAAAACAATACAATAAATTAACTGATGGTTACACAACACCACGAGTGTTCGCTGATAATGTTTGTTTGTTTGTAGTAGGATAGGCCGCAGCGATAAATATGCGATAACGATGCGTTTGCACCGGCCCAGTTGTTTGGGGAAATGTATTGAACGCACTATCTATTCTGTTAACGAGTTACATTAAAATTATCTATGAACGCGTGCTTTTTTGTTTGACATTTCCTTTTCAAATTAATGAACACGGTAATATTCAAAATATCGTTAAAAACATATATTAAAATGTGATGAAAAAATTAATGTATCTGAGCAATCAAGAATAAATGTTTATGACAAAAATAATAAAGTGTATACTTTGCTACTACAAAACATTTGCAAAGACGCAACCAAAATAACGGATATCCCAAAGAACTGCCAATCAATTCATCACATCCAGAATGATACCTACATCCATCATATAGGAAGCAACCAGTTTGAAGACAAGCCACGCAATAGATGAGTAATAAATCCTTCCTCTTGGAGGCATAGACGAGGAGGGGTCGGCAGCAGCTGCTACCAATTGAGACAAATGAACCCGGCGCCGCAGCTACCGAGATACTTATCTAAGTAACTCGACCACTTACTGCGCACTGTTTTAGTTACAAAGAAAGAGGCATTAGATTAGTTGATGGAACGAGTTGGATATATGATCTAGGTTCTGTGTGAGCTTTGTATTGCATATTAATATCAAGGCATAAATCATAATTACTTTTATTTATACTGTTTTAATGTATTTTAGTTTTTTCATTTCTGTTTAATTTATTAATCCTTTAAGTTTTATATTAGTAATTGTTTATGTTATTTCTATTATTTTTAAAAGCTTTGTATTTTTTTTTTGGTTTCCGTGCTAATGCTATTGTTTTAGTTTTTACCTGTTTTGTGATGTCAAATAAAATGTCTATTGTTGTCTATAATTTGGCTACTGCGAACGTAATTAGTCCGTTAAATGAGCTAAAATTATCTTAAAATGTTTACATAATTTAAATAGGTATAATATTTTCAGTTATAGATCATACCGGTAATATAAAAATGAGTTGCATCAACCAACATGTAATGTAAACATATGCTGGGAAAAGTGAAAATACTCTTGATATAGAATGCGGGTAAGCCACTGATAAATAATCTTGTGTATAATTTACTTTCCCTCAAACAGCTTCAATAGTGAAATATAGTACTAAAATAAAGAACCACGGCGAAATCTATGTATTGGAATGTCCAATAAAGGAGGGTTTTATGTTCCAATGTTGGAATTTTATTTTGCAGTGTCATTCCAGAGTATCTCATTTGTTTTATAAAACCCTGCCATGTTACTTTGAGATTATCAAAACATTACATGGAGAATAAGAATATATGCATAAAACACAGAGAATAATTAAACAAAGAATCAAATAATTGGAAAAGACTTGTTATTAAATGTTTGCTCAACAAGCAAAGCAATTAATGAAACAGTCACAAAACTATTTAAACAATCTACTTGTGCTGGTACCCAAATAAATATTCACTTGAGTAGAATTAAACGAAAAGACTAACTTGAAAAAATTTACCGTTATCAAACCAAACAGTAACCATCAAATATTTTAACTGAAGGGTTTAACCTACTTCGAGCGTGTTTGACCAACGCCGTTTATCTATGCAATAAGCAAACTAATAATAAAACCGTTCTTATCTGTCCGTTTGTATAGCCTTGACTGCGAGCGGATGCTGGCTTGAACGATAGTTAAGCAAATAGTAAAAAAAAATATATCAAAGACTTTATCAAGGACAGCACCGTCGTCGCTGAGGATATACCAAAACTGGCACGAGTAACGTTCTTTCAATTTCCAAGAAAGGATTTTTATAGAACAATGAGTAATAAAGCGAAGGAATTTCTCAAGGTTTCATTAACCTTTTAATACAATTGTTATCTTTTAATAAACCATTATCTTAATTGCAAGCAAATACTTTAGCCGTTCTCATGACTGATGCGGTTGAAAGTGTTTGACGTGATTTGAAATTTCTCGCAAAGTGCAATGTCCAGGAACGGAATGTCTGTTTGTTAACAAAAGAACTAAATCTCTTCGACTGTGGCGCTATAGTAGATGATATTAAAGTAATAAACAGGCAAGTCATTGTAGAAGATAGGTAATTTGGAGAAGTCAACAACAAATACTTTTGGGGTACTGCGTCACGCAGTGTGGCGCTAAGGAATGCAGCTTTCATTCAATATACACGATGATCTAATATTTTATAATAAATAGAAAGGACATGATATGAAATATCAAAGTCACTATAATCACTCTTAATTAATCTTAACATTGTAATTTGAAAGATAATAATGTATGATCAAAACATGAAAATTAATTATCAATCTGCAGTAATTGCATTGCATGGCTGTATTTTAAAGTCACGATAAAAACAAGATCTGAAGATGAGCTATTTTAAAACTACGGCTGTCTACTTCGATAGAAGTGTATATTTTATCGAAGGCTGTCTGTAATAAAAGCATATTTACACTATAAAGATTAATCTCACTAATATTGTAAATCTGTGAGTTTGAATATTTCGATGTTTGTGACTCGCCTTATCTTGGGAAAACAAGATCCCTAAGAAAAGCGGGAGAATCCGCGAGTATTATAAACATTAATATCGCATAAATATTAAGGACATGTCTCTCAGCTATTCATCCGAAAAATATAAATCAACGACATACAACCGCCGTGCGACAAATGATATTAATCTTAACATTCTTGAATATTTTAGCAGCTCTGCACACGCCACATCGCATGATGCGTGAAGTATTCGATTAGTGTGCAAATAATGTTTAGGATTCCACCAGACTTTCGCTTGTCACTGGCCAGATGGTGTTCATGTAGAAAAATAGATAATTGGTTTACTGAGTTAGTTAAAAAGTAGGTTTATTGCTGACCAACAAAGAGAATCGCAATAATCTTTGAAATAATTGAAGCGATAGAAAATGAATCACTGATGAATCATCGATCAATTTTGATCGCGAACGTAATATTCTAAGAAAATCTTAAGTAGGTATTTATTAAGTGCAACGACACTAAAATGAGCACAAAGTAACAGTTTCCAAAAGCTGAACCAAGCAACAGGAAATATGTCTGCATAACAGTCTTCCAGATAAAAAGATGCAAATACATAAAGATTGAACTTTGAACTATTTATTTTATGTCAAGCACTACTTGAATAGAATTTTTAGATGGAGTCAAAGTCAAATCACAACCTTCACTCGAGTAAGATGAACCATTTGGGAATGGCAGCAATAGTAATGTGTATATTAAAAATTTGATGCAGTACCTACTATAAATCATATTTAGCCTTTATTGAAGCAGCCTCATTTGAGCCGTGATCGATGAAAAAATGTCGCTGATGCCAGGCAATCAATTATTATTAGAAACAGTTAAACAAGCTCCAGTAGAGATAATGTAAACTCGCAGACATGAGAGCAGAGAACTAAATGTCGCAAGAGCCACCCACGGAGAGCGTGAGAGCCAACCGGGGTGCCATTGTGTCCCAACTGGTTCTCACATAAAAATGTATGCAACATTTATAATACTGGAGCAAAATGCAAGAAATCTCAAGAACCGTTCGAATTTGCGCAAACTGAGGCAAATTAAGGGGTATCAAACATCTCTGATACAACAGTTTTGAGGATTCCAAGTAAAATACGTGACTTTGGTGCAGAATTAAATAAGAAAATAATATTTGATTTAACTAAGTTGCATCGTGATCTTACTGAGACTAAATATACTAAGGTTGTTAAACAAATCTTGCCTATCTAAACTGTAAAGTTAAAAATCCTTAGCAATGCATATCTGTCCTAAATAAACATTGAGAGCACAACTCGATGAAATTCAATCCGTGATATGAACAAAGTAAGCTAGTGAAACAAGATTTTATAATGAACAATTATCTAGAAAACGTATTGTGATACAATATTAATGTACCTACATTGATTGAGTTACATAATACGACTATTAGTTTTAACAATTGAGTCTCTTATGGTGATCGGTATGTTTTTCTGCAAATCAATAAGAATTAATGCATGATTATCTGTATGATTAATATACCCACATTTCTGGATATAAATGCTTATTAGAAGTATTACTTTGTTACAGATATCATTAAGTATTACTTGAATCAAAGTAGCCCTCGGCATGCTTACAAAAGTTGAACGTAAACGCAACAATTACTAATCTCAGTAAATTCGATGATTATTAGGGACCTATATAATCATAGTTCACATAAAAACCTCATTGTTCCTTAGTAACACTTAATCGGTACAATTTAACTACTCAACCCATTACACTGCAACATCGACAATTAAATTATCTATTGCACTTCGTATAACTCAATCAACTTCATATAACATCGCCATAATCCCTGTAATTACTGCCACTTGAGTACCTCTTGCATCTCATTTACCTGTAACTACTAATCGATTTAACGATCTGGAAGAGGCATTAACATATCGATTGAAACGATTCATAGAATTTGTCAGAAGCTTTCGATCGACAGCTGTGGAGCTAATTTGTCATTTGGAGAGATGTATTCAACATTGATTATTGTCAGACTTATGTAGAAGTTGCAGCAATAGGAAATCTTGGTAGCAATGAACTTTCAATAATAAAAGCTTTGATAAAAGTAAAAATACTAGTTAAATATAAGCAAGTGCAAACAATTCTATTTGTGGAAGGGTAGAGGGTAGACGTACTGAAATTGAAAGAGCAAACACGCAGACTACAATAAGAAAAACAAACCAAACGTGCCAAGGGATAAAACTTGTGCATACCACAAACCCATACCATTCTCAGTATTCACACATTTGACGCCCCATCCTTTTATCTTGCTAATTATTGTATATTTATTTGGGACCACTAACAATTTTAACAGGGATGCACCGACAAAGGTCCCAAAATGTTAGAAACCTTTAAAATACCGCTACTTATACGAAACTTCCAGTAAAAAATGAAACAATAATAAAAAACCGAAGGCTGAATGAGCTCTGAACCAAAAAATATGAAGATGAATCATGAAAGTTGATCCAAATTTTATGGCAGTTTTTATTGTGATTCATAGATTTTATATTGATATCTAGAGCAGCAGACGAAAACACCATCGTTTGGAAGAAAGTGATATCAAACGCGTTCGTGTGGAAAATGGAACACACGAATTAAGTGAATCTTCTGGTGTGATGGTAAGTGCCGAAAAAAAACAAGCGACTTATCATGATGCCATAAATGCAAATATTTGCAGTGATTATGCACTCATAACCCTAATTCAATTTAATTGGAACATTTCGTCCCCGGGCTATGAAAACCTCGCATTGTAGGAAGCAAGTGGAGTAAAAAATGCGATGGATTTTTCATGTATCAATGATTCTGAAGACAAATGTTTGCATACATCATTTATCTAAAATTTTCACGATGTAGTTTTTTCCTTGTCCTTTAAAATTTGGAGCAATGCACATGCGAGGTTTTTATAGCCTGCCGAACGATTTAGTCAATATGAAGATGAAAAATACAAAATCGCGTTAAAAAATTTGCGAAGACAGTCGTTTTTCTAATACCAAAGACTATTTTAAAATACAACTGAAGGCCAAGACATTCAGAAATACATTTTCTAAAAGTACTTACTTATTTTTGTATATTACAAAAATAAACTAAAAAAAACATTAATTGATTCAAAAATATTTGTTTATATTATAACGGTAGCACCATCAAAGCGCGTGCAGCCTTCCAATTAAATTATACGCGCTATGAAATCGTTCACAATAGACCATAAAGTTGGCGCAATTTTATATTGTCCATACGCCGACAATGGTATGTTAGGTAGGGTTTCAGACTCACCTGGTGCTGTACTTCCAGATTTATACGAAAACACTCAATAGGTCCTCACAAAGGCGATCACAAATAAACAAGCTCCAAAGCACATTGCACAGAAATTCAATGGAATAAGTTTTCACAAGCACAGCGATAGATCGATCGGTAAGCGCGCGCGGTAACTGCGAGCGTCGCGACACGGGAGTCGCGCGCGGAGGTTCGGCGCGGAATGAAAAATGACGCCTGCTCGCTCGCCGGTGGTGTGGCGCCGCGCTGCGTGCGATTAGGTAAGGATGCTGCGCTTGCGCTGCCTGATACTGCACTTTCAGCTTTCAGTAAAATTAAATGGCGTTTTTTTATTCAGGTTAGTCTTATTTTTAACACCTTCCCATACGACTTGGAAGTTTTATTGTTTGAAGGGATTATCAATCTATTTTAGATAAAAAATATAAATACCTATAATATAATTACTATTATTTTTATTTTATAGATTGAAGTTAGACATGAGTTGATTAAGGGGTAATTTAATTACGACACTTATAAAACTCAAATTGCTATAACAATTTCGTCAATGTCTTGCATAGAACATGGCATTTCATCGACCACTAACAGTGAACGATTACATTCTGTACTATTCAACTGTCACTGGATATCACTGTCACTGGATTGACTGTGTGATAACTCTGTAGGCTTGACTTGACGACATGTGTGGTAATGATGACCTTATGGTAGGTATATGTTTACAAAACCATAGCGATCACACAATTATTTTATATCTTGGAGCAATCAAACAAGTTATATGTTTAAATGCTTTGAGCATTTACGATGGCTCGGCTCGTGCTCGGTTCGGGAAGCCTGGACGCACCATTAGAAAGGCTAAATTGAACACCTAGAATAAGTACCGTATGAATAAAATGTGTAAGGTATGCAATATTATAGTAACAATAAAAAACAATCAAACGATCACGTGGTACGATAGCGCGGAGGCGGGGCACCGGGCGCGTGCGCATGCGATATTTCTATAACATCACAGAAAACATTATAACTCTAGTAAAAGGTCGTAATAATAAAACTATTTACACGTGACCATTTATTACTGTTACCAATTTTGCAATCACCAATGCTAACAAGCTCGATGATTAAAGTGGTTATCGTGTTATTTTTTAAACTGTAGAATTCTGTTAGGTAGAACGTATGGCGATGATGAAATAACTACTATGAAGACATGAAATAGAGTATATTTTAGACGTAACAATAAACAACAATTAGATTTAAAATCTAATGCATATGTCCACAGAACACTGAATAAATCAGCAAATCAATAACACAAAAATAGAAAATGTAGCAATATTGCACGAGTGGGCTTATAAGACCTCGTATCCTTCAGTTTGGACAAATATAAGTACTTCCGTAAACTTTTAATGGCATAACTGACATATCAAAACTAGGTTAAAAAGACCAAAGCAGAATAAAGACAGTTGAACCAATACTAACAATAAAAGGTGAACAAATAGACAATAAAGCACACAACCGATGTCCAATGTTTAAAGAAATAACCATTATTGAAGCAAACACAGGAGCTGTATACAAAATATGTAGTAGGTAAGGTAAGCAAACATAATGTGAATGATTCACACCAAGCGATGGAAAATTGTCGAGTTCTTTAGT
Organism: Achlya flavicornis; assembly: GCA_947623365.1. Taxonomy (NCBI): domain Eukaryota; kingdom Metazoa; phylum Arthropoda; class Insecta; order Lepidoptera; family Drepanidae; genus Achlya; species Achlya flavicornis. The sequence goes on along the minus strand of OX392468.1, from coordinate 965,884 downwards.
GAACAAACAAACGGACAACGTACTAAGTACACAGTTCACCTAACTAACAGTTGAGTCAATCAGATCGTCTAATATTAATCATACTAATAGAATATTCTTAGAAACTGCTGATATGTAACTGAGTTGAGCGTTTATGGCAAATCTTAAAGATACATTCAACAGTATTATTATGTACAGAGAACCCTTGTTTTGGATTCAAGGAGTCTTTTATACTGGTATTAATTGCTATTTTGTTTTTTTTTTGCCAATGCGAACAAAGAGTATATGGAATTATGCTTCTTGACTTTTGAACTTGCAAGACATTTTCCATTGTTCTACATAACCGCTATCGGTAAACGCCTCATTTATTAATACCAATAATGGAAATGGGTGTGACTCAAATGGAATGCATTTGGTTTGCATTTTAAGGTTTCTTTGTTTTTTTTTTATACCACTAAGGTGGCAAACAAGCATACGACCCGTCTGATGGTAAGCAGTTAATATGAAATTGTTCTTGCAGAAATTTGTTATTATCTTTCACATCTTGACTCAGCTTACTTGTTTTATGCTGATATCATAAATCAACACGTATGCTAATAATGCATGAAAGCTAGTAATTTTATCTTGCGTCGTACCACAGGTCGTTTCCTCCAATGTTTAGAAGTGTAAAAACAATAATGCTAAATACAATAATTAATAATTGAAACTCTTTTACAAAAAACTTAAACAGACTTCAAAGTAAGTAAGGACTAAAAAGTAATCAAATCCTGACCTGACATGACAATGGGACCAAACGGGAAGTGTACCCTTCCAAACAAAAAAAGAATTTTCCAAATCGGGTAATAAATGACGGAGTTATGAGGTAACAAACTTAAAAAAAAAACTTACAACCGAATTGAGAACCTCATCCTTTTTTTGAAGTCGGTTAAAAATAAGTAAAAAAGTATACCTATTACCATCAATGACGCATATAAAATAAACCTGGTTACAACTTTGATGATTAACTGATTGGTCTTTCAGAAGCTGACGGGGAATCGGAAACATCATCAAAAACATAAACAGACAAGAAGTCTCATTAAATGATTAAATCTGTGTGTCCCCAAAATCCACTCGACCACCCTGTAATATGTAAATTCCAAACAATGACCTGCATTATAGTCAGAACAATACAACAGTATACTGAAACATGCGCCCGCGCACCGCTGAAGCGTGCGACGCAGACGGAAGCCGCGCGCCGGAAGCAACGCTATCTTTGAATTAAACCATTGAAACTTGAACTTGTAGAAAACGTTCTAAATCTAAGATATTCGATAGTGTAAATGAGATATGGCTTTTTCAATTCGTTTGAAAGCTGAGGAATTGAAATGCACGGTTTGTAACTTAATTGATTAGCCTTTTACCATTGATGACCTTACTCACTTTACTGAGTAGGTACCCATCTTCATAGGTTTATAGGAGTAGCGGTGCTGTTTTTCGCGTGTATAGTATAGTTCAACCGTGTATATCGTTAGGTCTTGTAGAAAATGTTCAACTCACAGAAGAACTTCCACCAGAATTTGCTTCCAATCATATTGTAATAATACGAGTATAAGCTGTCCCCACGATTTCAATCGCGTTCCCGGGATGAAAATTAGCAGCACTCAGGGAAAATTTAGCTATATTGCCAGAATCGGATCAGTAGTTCTGGTGGTGACCTCCTACATTCAGGCTTACAAATAGGACCTCTTTGTAATATTAGTCTAGGTGTAGATAATAAAGAAACCAATCAAAAATATGCAGGTAAAGTGAATGATGGCGCATAAGGGAAAGTGAAACTCAAGCGACATGGAATGTCTTGTCAAGACGTTGGTGTTTCATTTGCCATTGTGGTCCAAAGGGCGTCGCGTGCGCAAGCATCGCGTCACCCGCGCTCGAGAGATGCGCGTGAGTCACGCTTTAAATGATGATCAATGTAAAAACAGCTAAGCAGGTGGTGTCTCCACTCACGTCCTTGATAAGTAAATGCTTCATTTGTATTAGTCAGTGATTACACATGTACATCTAAAAGATGCTTTAACGACTACATGGACTATATTTTGTATTAATTGTGAAAATTCGAATTTATTAGAATCAAGGGTGACCTACCAGGCCTTTCTGTGTTCCCTCTCTTCGTCCACCAAACATTCTCACAGACAGATATTATATCTATCTTCATATGTATGTGCACTCATAGCAAGCTGCATCGCATGACTATCCTTACTTTCTATGCAATTACTTTTAAAAGTATACTTGCATTAACTACATAAAATTTCTTAGAAATCACCTAGGAACTGACCACTTATATTAGTAACTTCGGACACCATATAAGGTGAAGTTAGAGGTATTCGTAAAAAAGTAATATTGCAAAACAATCAATGCAGTTTCCGGGATACTTATTTCCTTGCTTATAGTAGACAAGAAGTAGACTTTACTAACTTGATACGGTTCCGTATAAAAAGATTTTATACATACATTACTAATTCCAAAATGAGCCTTGGTGTACCAACCAACTTTTAATTCGCCGCCGATAGATAATTTTTCTCGTAATTTAACATTATAGCGTTTTTACCCAAATATTTCCACGGTAAGCGACGATGTGGCTGAATTCAATAAGCATACAAACCTCCAAAAATTGGCTATGTAATGTTGCGAAGTGGCTGCAAAATAGCATTGTTATAATTGAAGTGATATGTGTTATTCAATCTCAATGATTCATAAATTCTTTCGTAAATACGACTAAGAAAATTTTACGTAGTGTTAGAAAAATTTGTTGATTTGCGGTTAGTATTTAATTCCACGGAATTCTAAAACGTCAGAGCTATTATTTTCGATGTCCATCCTTGAATGCTTCGTTACGGTGATGAGCGCGATAATCTAGTTATTAACAATGTTATAATAGAAACATAATACATAAGTATTCTTTAGACTATTTACTGTTCTAGAAATTGCGCTGACGCACTTCCTTATTTATGTTTTTTTAAATAGATAAGAGAGCCAGAGAGTTAGACCATTGTTTCGGTCAAAGCAGCTCGACTGGAGAAGTACTGAATACCGTAGCTAAATAACTGAATGTTGCGTTCCTGCGCATGAGTGAGGTCACCAGAGCTAATCGGAGAGGGAGCAGGGAAGGGTCGGTAACGTGTGTGTTGCCTCGGGCACAGAATCATCGGGTCTTAAAAGCGTTCATAGGTAACCACTTACTAAGCCATTTGCTTATTTTATGACTTTGTGGAATAAAAAACATAGTTCTCCCCATATTATCTCTGTCTATACTTGGCATAAATATAATTGTTGAATAATTTATACAACAACTTTATTTGTAAGTCTATTTAATGGTGTTAGAACATTACCATAGTAGAGTACCTACATGTTGTTTTGTCCAAGACGGACAATTATCTAGTTCACGGTTATAATAATTTTCATCCATAAATAAATATCTATTATGGTAAAAAAATAAAAAGCTGACGGTTGTACTTTAAAAGTAGAAGAGAAGTAAATTTTAAAATTTCCTTAAAAGAATGCACCTAAAACAATCTGATGATCGTCAATATTAATTTAAAGTCTGTCATCCCATCGCTATCTACGAGTACAAGCAAATTCCAAGTATAATTAAAAGTACAGATACTCAAGTCAAGTCCATGTTGTACAATAATTTCAATTAGATGCGCGCGCGCCGCCAATCTGCATTGCGCTTGGCAATCTTTTTGTGTGCAGCCACCGGGGTGTGACGTGGAACGGAATACTGCTGGTTCACTTGGGGTACCTACTGGTAATGCTCATGGTTCACTAAAATGAGGTCAAATGGATATTGTTTTGTGCGGCTTCCGAGTGGACAATCTAAGCAGTGCAGAAATATCTCAGAAGAATTGAAGAAGGTAACCTCCAACTTCTTAGCAACAATAGAATGCTAATATCCCTAATCCCTGAAGATGTGTTTTGTGATGTTTTTGATTGAGATAATTTATAGACCGAAGTCGAGAATTCGGGTGATACCACAGTGGACAGCCAATTTAATTGGCATCTTAGCAGTCGATAAACCGGAGTGCTGAGCGTGCAGTTAACATCTGTCAAGCAAGGACTAGAACGCAGAAACATCTATCTATCTGATGAATAAATGAATAACATACGTACGTAATGCATGCTATCTCTGTGCCAACATGACGTCTCTGAACTGTGATCTGTTTTACAAATGAACTTGATAGAGGTCATCTATCTCTTTACAAAGGTATTGCAGATAGCTTTCTGTTTATTATCTGATTTAATGGAATACAAATATCCTTGGACATTCTTCAGACACGGCTATATGATCCCAAACTAAGCAAAGCTTGTAGTAATATGGAATATGATAGATAAATAGGTATTCTAACTCTAAACTCATTTATTTAGTCAAGACCTTGATAAGCAATTACCGAACTTTACAATTGTCTCTACCACCGGCTTGTATCACTTAAACGGAGAAGACTCCGGCAAGAAACACAGCAATTATGATTTTACTATATACAAAAGCTTGCAATTGGCCACAGTCTCACCATGGTAAATGTTCAGCTACTGGAACCAGTAGGCGCTTGGCGAGGATAACCCACCAGCCCAGTACTATAAAATACCCTAACACTGTGCTATAATTTTCTACACTGATAGATAGCGTTGGCCACGGTATTCATCATCACTAACACTGAGCTATCATCGAAAGACAGTAACAAATCAGTTCATCCAACACTACTCCAGGAAGTCCAGGCACTAACACCTGATATCCAAACTAAATCTGTCGTCATAAGAATATTAATAGTTCACAACGCAATCGATTCCTGTTATGTTTAATATCAATAGTCGATGCCGTCAACATCCCGTGTCGTCGTCCCGGGCCGCGTTTAGGAAAGGGAAATGCCCATACCGACGCGTGATTCGTAAACTAACCGCCGGTTAATGTATGTACGGAAATAAACTATTGGTCAAACCAACACGTTCGGTGAATTATTTGTGAGAACAGTTTAATTAGGAGACTCGCTTCCGTAGTGGATATGTTAACGTTAATACCTGCTGATGAATATATTAGTCTGTTAAGTACCTAGAGGAGGATGTATTTTTGTGACTTTATGCTTAGGTGTTCTTGCGTTGTATCCTTTTACAAAAGGTTTGCGTATTCCACAGACCGGCCAGCCGCCATCAACTAAGTTTTGCGAGCGGCAAGGGCGGCCAGCGTGATTTAATTGGCCAATGCATACGCTTGGCGATCGCGGCTAAATCTACATGCAATCTAGTAGGTACGAGGCTTATTCAAACCCATACGGGACAAATGTATTGTCTTGTGGCCACATTATTCTACACTTTAGTAATCTAATCTTCTAAATTATGTCAACGATGTGCTTTGGTTGCCCAACGGATATGTTCATTGCAAATTTAAAAGTCCTTACTGACTCCCATTATCGCTCATTGAGTTAGTTGCTAGTTGTTAGTTGATTGTTAACTTCATGGACGATATTACGTCAGCCCAAATTATGGTTTTCGGGGCTTGATTTAAAATTTCAACTTGCTACGGTCAGGGTAATGCAATTTTAACACAAACATTGTTTTTGTAACGAAATCTATCTTAAGATATCAATACTGATATGGTCAAAGCCATTTGGAGTACTTATTAAGGTTATACTTATACTGATTTCACCATTTTTTCACCTATAACTAAACAAAATACTATTTCATTGTTTATGTAATAATAGAGTTGAAAAGAATCTTCGCATTTTTTTTACTGTTACCTCAAAATTACCATTTACCAACGTCGTCACAAAATTATGCCCAGTTTAATCCCCCCACATCATCACGACAGTCAAGACGTTTAAGTCCACGTTTCCTTGAACTTCGTACTACGGTAAACGGACGGTAATTTTGAGATAACAATAACATACTGCGCATATTCCTTTTAAGTACCTATTACCAGAGAATAAACTCACTTGATTCTCGCTGTTGTCAAAAGTGATTATGGATACTCCATCCACGAGTTTTATTGTACCAATAAGGTTCAATGTGGATTGGCGATTAATTTTGATCTTCACTTGGTTTACGTGGTTCCCAACTATCTAATGCCTCATCCCCTAAGAACCACGGCAGCTCATGGATTTTTGAGGTGAGATGTTTTTCTTTTTCATCCTTAACTTCGGTATTACACTCATATATACTTTCGATGCTTATCCACAATCACATTATACAACACACACATAAGTAAATACTTATGTACTTGTATAATGTAGTTTCTGTCCCACAGTTTTCACCCGGGCATAAAAGTAGCTTGTCCATTTCACCACAATTGGTTATGCCAAGTCGTCAAGAGGTAATAAACAAACAAACCCACTTTCGCATATATTATATTAGAATTAATCTCGACTGATCCTCGTCTTATCTACAATCACGTGATCTTCGTGTTCTTTTAGTATCAACGTTACCATTACCACTATGTACCGTGCCATTACCATGTTCACGGGGCATGAAGCAGAGGAGCGGCTCCTCCACTGTACTGTGACCGTGCGTTTGGTGTCTTTGTTTTTGTTATTAAACTATGTATCATATTTAAGTTAGCTCTTAGCAAGGAGTGTTCCAAAAACGTCACAGATCAACCTATATCGATCGAATTACTTTGATATGCTGTATCGCTTGCAGAATTATCTGGGTCACAAAGGATTTGGTTTCAATTTCTTAATTGAGTAAATTATTAGTTATCTGGAACATTGAAAGCATTCTTGCAACTAAGCCTCCATTTCAAAGGACCAAATATAAGGAAAAGTAATGTGATATTTGTATATAAATGTCTAGGTTAAATTAAAAGGTAACCTTGGGAACTTATGTAAGAAACCAATTAGATGAATTGAAAATGTAGGAAAAACTTAATATGTAATTATTTCTCATGATTTACCGCGTTTAAATTACTGGTTGGCATTGTCCGCCATCTTGAAATGGTGCGATAATGATCTCGGGTGTCGTGCCCAGGCGCAGAGGATACAGTAATTGTAGAAGATTCGATCTTTCGATAATTAAACGTTATCTACAATATATGTTATTTATTATACAACATTCGCTTATTTGTCTTGAAACAATACAAAGCAAATTAGTACTTTTCATACGTCAACAAAAAAACTAACGACAATTCAGTAAAGCAAAAAAACATGGAAAATCATTACTTTTATATATAGTCTTTTGTTTGACGCAGTTTTTGCAATTATAATTTTATGAGTTTTTTTGTAATAACGTTAGTCATTTGTGTGCTCTATTGTTTATTTATATATGAAAACACAATTAAATGTATATTTAGTGAGACTGTGTGGGAATTAAACGGACAATCAAATAATAATATACCCATATCACTTGCCTTCGCTTCAGTCGATGCGGTTGCAAAATTAAGCTGGGGCTCCCAAAGTATAATAGGTGGAGATTTCGAGATGGCATATTTTCGAAACCTATGTTGGGCTAGTCATGCTGAACAACTTTTACTATGAGACCAATAGTGAATTCTCATTTTTATTTTTTTATTTTCTTACAAAATTTTAACCTTGCTCATAATGTATAAAAAGGAAAACTTTTATTTGAGAATTCAGTGTTGGTCCCATAGTAAAAGTTGTTCAGCATGACTAATCCAACATAGATTTTGAAAATATGCCATCTCGAAATCTCCACCCAGTATAGCAGGTACATACATATAGATACTATTTTGTGGTATTTATTAAACTAAAAACTCCAAGTATACCTTGAGTAACTTAATTTGAACCTATCATTAATATTCCACTACCAATAGGCAGGTACATAGATAAATCAAAGGGTTCTCCGTCGCCCACATCACTATACATTGCTAGCTATACACTGACTTGTATACAATGGAGTGCAAGTGAACGGCTGATGGATAATGAGTAGGAGCAAAGGGTCAAACCCACGCGTGGCTTTTAATTGAAGATACGGCGCCATGTCGCCTACGTGAAAGAGATCTCACAAAAGAAATAAATAATACGTTTGTGGAGTACAGAGTCCACTCTAGTTTATCTGATATCAATCAGCGTTCGTTACTACAATGAAATAATTGATGGGTTTTGTAGACAACAGTAGGTCCTTGAGTACCGCCCTTATATAGTGGAAGGTGCCTTCTAACTCGGTAGTGCTGCTGCCAGGGCTTATGTGGAATATTTGATACTGCGAGTAGAATTAGAAGAGTCCAATCTTATAAAGAGCCTAACTGCACAAATAAATTTTTCTAATGGCCAAACTGGAAGTAATATTCCTTCAGTCAAAAAAATATATCACATCCCACAATATCTAAGAGTGATTGGAGCACCTCTTTTTTGTACTCTCTTAACAGAGTCACCGGAGTATATGGACAAGCAATAGGTTAGACTCTAATGACCACGTCTTTCATTTACTAAATCAGTTATAAAGGTATTCAATCTTCCTTTAATCACCAACGTAATGTAGTATGGGAAAACATAATCGCTTAAAAATCCCAGTGGAATAGTAAAAGTGCCAGATTGTATAAAAGTCCCTACATCTATAAATTCGATGTATCCTTATGCAATATTATAAAAACGCCGATATGGGAAGATCAAAGCAGTGAAACACTCACCACTTCGGCATCGGGAAGTGCTAACACAACAATCGGACAGAAATACGGATTATGGAGAAATGCACTTTTAGCATTTGTAGAGCAAAACATCCTGCCTATTACAAATTATAGGTGTTTTAACTTCGCCATTTGCTTTCTTAGAAGCATGCACCCTCTTTGGTTCCAATTCCAGTAGGTAACAAACCAGCTTGCTATCCCCTGTTTTAAATTAAAGTAAATTATGAAAACCTTTGTGGATGGCTACGATAAGAAACGTGTTTACAATATTTCTAGTTTCTCGATCTTCTGTATTGGTCTATGCATCTGTCAGATTCTCCTTTTATTTTAGATAGTCCTTTTTATTCCTGGGATAACAGTCAACTCAGATTTTAAGGCGATGATAGCTCAGTGGTAGTGACGACGGTTACCGAGACGAAGGTCCCGGGTTCGAATCCTACAATGTGCTTGAGCTTTCGATTAAGTAAAACATCGTGAGGAAACTATAGCACGGTGGTAGGGTACTTTGTAGTACCCGTCTGGCTGGCTACCACTAGAGGTGTGTAACTCAGCTCTGAACCAGCTCAATGAATCAGATCACACGGGTTTGAGCCGTTGAGCTACAGCTCAACAACAAAGTGACTAGCTCACAGCTCAATCCAACTGCTATTATATCTGCGTCTCCCTCCATAGAATATTCTTGTGATTCTAATCTACGAATTATTATTTCGTTCTAAACCATTTAAATAATAATTTAATACTATAGATATATATATATACATACACATAGATATATATATACTTCCAATATATGACATAACTACATAATTAAAAAAAACAAATAATTCCAACTCTAAAGTATGAAAAGAGTCGCTAGGCGGAGTCGAAAGAATCGCGGCAGCTCAGTCGGCTCGATTAAACGCGCGATATGCAGTGAGCGTGCGCGCTTATCGTGGACTATAGGTACAAATTGAGCTGATCTGCGAGCTGAGTCATTGAACCGGCTCACACACCTGAGCCGTGAGCTGTTATGCAGCTCGCGTATTTTTGATGAGTAACACACCTCTAGCTACCACCCTCAAGTTGAAGATCTGTCGCCAAGCACCTATCAGTGTGTTCCGACAGCTGCATTTGAGAGCCAGTTCCTTATAGGCTTTGTGTGCTTACCACCTTCGACCACATCATCACTTAGTACAGTCACAGTAAAAAAAAAAAAGATAAACCTATACTGTATTACATATGACACATAGGCCGGTTTCATGCAACCTGAATGTCATAATCTTAAATTCATACTCTGAAAAACTGATACTTGCCTCGCACCAGTTGAAGTTCGGATCATTATGTGGCTATCGGTCTGAATAAAACGGTATGTGGAGGAGTAGCATTAAATTGTACTCAGATTTCAAATTCAACGCCTAAATCCAGACGGTCATTTTATCTGCAGCCGCCCATATTAGCATTGCTGCACTTAGCAGAGTTCCTCTTAAATGAAGTCAAAGTCAAAGCTATTTATTCAATTTAGGCCCCAGAAGAGCACTTATGAAGGTGACATTCACTGAAGTTACCACCGGTTTGGAACTCAGCCTTCAACTGAGAAGAATCCGGCAAGAAACTCAGCAAGGTTAATAAAAGGTTTTTAAATATTTTTTGGAAAATCTGACTATGTTTGGCTTTTTTTTTCAAATAAATGTAATAAGTGAAATTAAGCATCCAACAGAATTCACCAAAAGAAAGTGTACCACTTCTACATCAATTCAGACCCTATGCTTAAGGATAAAGAGTTCATACTACCCAATATTTTTCAAACTGAATTGCCGTGTTGTACAATTGCACCAATTTCATAAACGTCATTGTTTTCCAGAGTTTAATATCCTCACCCGTATGAAAGGTATGTTTACATGAACCATGTGTATTCGCGAAGTAACATTCGCACATTAACCAGCGCAGGCGCAGGTGGTAAGCGATATGTACCAGAAACTTGTGATTTATTTCAGCACACGTGGAAAGTGTTGTACCTTTATGGCTTGTTACTGACTGACCCACATCAAGGCATGTTCGAACTATTTAATTAATTTCTGCAAAGGTGTTTATTTATGTAAACGCCGATACCTCTGCGTGTCTGTTTCATTGTAAATCAAGATTTCTTTGATGATACGTGTACTTGTGCTGGATGGTCCAACCAGGGGCTCTACCGCGTAACTTTGGTGGTAATCGTAACGAACACCATTCATGAATTTCATCCGATCAGGGCCCACGAATGGTCATCGTCGCGTCATACCACGTGCGCGTCATTGGATGAAATAATTAATGGTGTTCGTTACGAATACCACCAAAGTTACGCGGTAGAGCCCCAGGGTTGCTTTCAGATTAGATCTATCATTTATCGGAAACGAGATAGCCTACCATGGAGAGCTGGGGACCTGATTGGAGTATAGCTCCGAACTTTTAGTTAGGTAATCAATCGGGAAGGGTTCTCATATTGTGTTCTGTGGACAACTCCGGAGCAGATAAACAAATAGATATCGTGATTATCGAGATCATTGAACATTTCCCCAAAACATAACCATCCAAAAATTACACAAAAACAGAAACACTCAGTAAAACAGGCGTCAACTTAAGAAAATAAAAAAAAAACACCAACGTCTTAGTACCTCAGTTTATTTATTTATTTATTTAAGCCTTGCAATACATATAGTTTGTAATAATAATAATAACATGCTTCAAATTTAATAGTTTAGGCATTACAAATCATCCCATTGTTGGGCAAAGGCCTCCCCCATCCTATTCCATTTTTTTTGTCCTTGACAAGTCTATTCCAGGTCTTTCCTGCACTATTTTCCAGTTCGTCCCGCCATCTTGTCTTAGGTCGTCCCTTCGCTCTTTTAAGGTATCTTGGACACCAGGTAGTGCATATTTGAAATCAGATTAAACGGAACAAAACAAATTGTATATTTTGTCGTGTCGTCAACACATTAAACAGACGTATTTCGTATAGATATCTATTTGCATTCATGTTGGAGGCTAAGGACATGTTACGTTCTATTAGTCACGCATATTTCACCGATATATTAGGTCGCTTACATACTAAACGCAGGAACTGCTGACAGACCGCGCAGTTACTTGTAAGGGGAGTTTGGAGTGGGACTCTACAACTTGAAGATTTTATTACATCTCAATTTATATTGCTGACATGCTACACGGTCCACTTATTTTTATTATTTAAATGGAATTATGGTTAACTACAATCCCACCATAGATAATCCCACTGAGGCGAGTGATGATGTGCCCCAACATGGTAAGCACACAAAGTCTAAGAAGCGCCTGTTTCTCAAATTCACTTACTCCAAGAGACAACGAGCCAGGCGGGTCATCATGATATCAGCCTAAGAATGTCCACCGCTAAACATAGGCCTTTCCCGTTTACTTCCATTTCAATCGGTTTTAGGCCGCTTGCATACAGAAGCGCCCAGCGACTCTGACCAGATCGTTGGTCCACTTGGAGGGAGGTCGTCCCGTACGGCGCGCGTTCCTGACAGGAAGCCAGTGTACTACAAATAAACTTAACTATTATATGTTTATTTATAAATAAACTTTTGAGAGAGGTAGAGCATAGCGTTTATTCGCTCAAAGAGCAGCTCGACTGGGAAAGTACCTCCACCTTACAGAATACCGCAGCCAAATAACTTTATGTTGTGTAAAGTTGTGTTCCTGCGCGTGAGTAAGGTCGCCAGAGCTCATAGGGGAGGGGGAAAAGGTCGGTAACACGTGAGCGATGTTTCTTGTGTTGTAAGCGTTCATATGGCTACGGTAACCGCTCACCATCAGGCGGGCCGTATACTTGTTTACCGATTTAGTAGTATAAAAAAAAAACTGGTTTCTACGGTTTCTTTACAAATCACGATGTTTGATGATGATGTTCCTTCAGCGAAATCTCTAAGGGTCACCAGGATAAAGGTCAACATTTTGTGTAATTAGACCCCTTGCAGCATCGATATATTTATCTTCTGTCTAGATTAAGGGTTACGTAGAAGACAACATCGTGAAAGTGGCCGCTTGGAAACTCAATAATACAAAATTGTCACTCATGAATGAATGTTCTACGTTCAAACGTGGACCTACTGAAACTGAAATAGCGACACCGTGGTCTTATTTCTTCGGTCGTTTTTACAGCTGTCACCCTTATTCTAGGGTAATACTATTTCGATGACTTGCAGGCTGAAAATGATTCTAATTTTTTTTCCTCAGTGGGATTCGATTCGCAACTGTCACCCAGCAGTATACGTTACCACTGACTGAGCTATCATCGCCTCCCATATTAAGCTTGTTTAATTTGTCTTTTTATAGATCCATAAATTATGACTACTATCAAATGCATTAACCATTACCAGTCTAGTAGTTACTATAAATACAACTAGTGTCTACACGTCTTTACATCGTAAAATTTGCTGTAACTAACAAACGAAGCGTATTTTATTACGTCATTAATTATTATACACTTTTTTATGTATATTAGTAAAGTAAACAAGTTTTAGGGAAACGGCGCGTGTTGTTTATACGTGATGCCACGTACAAAGTTCCAGCATTAAAACTATAAAGCTACATTTCGTTTGCAGTGAACATCAGCTACCAACGACTACCTTTGTTCTGAACAATTTAATATTCGGACAACGCGCTAGGCATAAAAGTAGACAAAACACATGAAGAGTTTTTGTCTCGACGATATGCGGGTGAGCTATAATTGCGGCTTACAAGCGAAAAGGTCTCCGATCTGATCATGCTTGTGTTACAAGGAGATTGATAGTGATTTTTCATTTTTTTTTATAGATGTGTCAATCACTCAGATGTTAGAAAAAATATTTAAAACAATTTAAATAAAGAACTCAAACCTTCGAGGCCATAAACTAGAAGACTCGATATTTGAATGACATCGGCGTGAGTTTGAAATCGGAACCTCTGGAATCCGCGCGCGCTTTCCTAATTGCTCTGAAAATAGATCACGTTGCGCGTGCGACGCAAAACTTGCTGCACCACCTGTGCTATGGTGACCATGTTTTTAAACTGTGTTTGAACGAAAGTCAGTAGAGTATCTATTAATATGAAATTGTTAATATTTTTCATTCATTTTAATGATGGTTTTATAAATTTTATTATTGCGTTCCAGCAGATGCACTTTAGATCCAGTTCATCATCATCACTAATCCTGGTCAGATTGTAGTCAAACAAGGATATATTCATAAAAAAGTAACAAGTTTCACATAGTAAAAAGTAACCTAAACGTTTGCTGAATTTCTAAAACATGGTGATCCTACCCGCCACCTAGCGGAAGTGCAGGAAACAATAAACTAGTAATATTTCACGTGCGGAACCCCTGCGCGTGCGCCGAAGTCACGTCCAATAACTATATTAACTAGCCCATTTAACGCTCCTCTTACTAATAACATGTTCTATTTTAAATTTTATGCTCAGTTACACGTCACACGTCATATTTAAGTGTAATTGACATTTATGGCAACATATTAGTTGGGAATTAACAATTGTTATTTAAATACTTATTTTCAATGGATTAGGACTCATTTTTCAATGGCCAGACAAGCGGCATCTGGCTGTTAATTTGAAAAGAACAGTTTTTGTATAGACTTATCACAGTAAAGGCTTATCTGAGGTTGATCAGCTAGGGAAAAAAACAGACCTATCACAAATAAAATTACTTAGTATTAATTGACTTCAGTACATGAATCGAATAAATTTTTGTATACCTCTCGAGCAGAAGAAAGTATAGAACTGGGTTAGGCTAGAAGCATGTAAATCGATCGAGAGTAATAATTGACTTATTCGCTGAAGAAATAAAAATCCTGGGATTCTTGCGACATTTTTCACACACATGGGTGTGTAAACCTTGGAGTAACAACCAAGAAGAAACTTGTAAGTATTACATATAGCTACCAAGACCCAGAACAAATAAATAATAATAATTGTGTTGGGTGGGAATTGGCAATTTGGCGTTGCAGTCAGAGTTTATCTAAACTTCACGCCTACTGCCCCGACAAACAATTTTCCAAATAACAATACACGAACTGATATTATCGATTACGTATATCGATAATAGTTAGTAATTAGTTTGTTCTAGCATTTGAACGGATAAAAGAAAATTCTGAAACCTTTACAGGTATAGTCGTGTCCTTACAGAACGTGTTGCACCAGTAGAATGCAGTGTGAGAACTTGTGAAAGCATTTCCCGATAATAAAAACGCCGAATGGGCAACATCCGCAATAAACGATGATTAAATTAAAACATTAAAAACCTTACTTTATCGGTATTGAAACGTTACTGGAATTTTGATTTGGTATGACGAAAAACATTATAAATCCTAATAGAAAGGGCGTAGAGATGAAATTGTAATGTCAAATATTGACCAATATTAAACAGTAAATTTAGGAATTCACTGTATAAGGAATCAAACGCCGGTAAAATTGTACGATTACAAGAGTTAGAAGATTTTAGAACGAAAATCCAGTGGTTATGTCGTTAACTTTGTATTCATAAATAAAATTGTTAAAGACGTCATGAAATTTAAAGAAGCTTGTGTATCACATAATGACGAGATGTGTCCGGAATGAAGTCATAAGGAAGCAGATGGGTGTCACCTTTGTCTCACTCTAGATTTAAAAAAATTATAAAATGGCCATAAGTGTTGTATCCTCGTAATTAACAAATTAATATTAGTTTTGTGACATTTTACAGTGTCATATTCACACTGGCGAATAAACTTTTAACAAAAAAGAAATAAGAAAGTGGCTATTGGAATATTGCTTGCGTCCAACAAAAGATAAGAGATAAGATAAGAAACTTAATGCTTGTTCTCTGTTGGAGCCACAGAAATAACTGATACCAGGGAAGTGCAGAAATGTGGTTCAATCGGCAAAGTTGTTACTATAGTATAAGTTTTGAGTGCTAAAAAGTACATAGCACACGATGTATTTCCACTTATACTCTCAAGTTCATTCTGTACAGTAATCACTTATCAACATGACACTTATTTCATACGATGCGAATACAATGTTATATCTGGAAACGCTAAATTGATTCCTCACACCTGTTCCTGAGCGGCACAAACAATAAACAAACAACGCGACGAGTGTGGGAAAGGGACGCCTACGGCTTCATTACATGTTACAAACACCGACTCTGCGGTCACCGAGCTATGGGAATTTTATCAAAAATATTATAAAGGGTGAATTTCACGGTTGAATAGAACCATGCTATTTTAAAAAGAGGATTCATTCATCCGTCAATAACTGCATTGAAAGTTCTCAGTGCCTAGAAAGTAAACTAAGGCTGAGCTAAGCAGCCATATTTGACAAGAGAGTGACTCTTGCCGCACTATGTTCATCTCTCTTTGGCACTTAGATGTATATGGGCTGCTCTAGGAGAACCCCTGCGAAAAGCAGGTTCATTCAAATGATATATCACTGCCCACTGGACTTCGATATCCAGATGATTTCAGTCTTTGATCTATTATTTAACTGAGATAGGTGGTATCTCTAGTAACCTTTACGAAGGTCAAGGTTACTGAAGATTAAGATCCTAGGCCCTAAGCTGACTGCCCCGTAGAGTTTTAGCCGGCATAGCCTGGCCGCTCTTGGGCGGATAACCTATGAAGATTTCCCCAAGAGAAAAAAGGGATTAAGCTGAATAAATTTGAGATGGAGTAGTTGAAGAACTGCTCGCTCTCACATCAGACATCTTATCTTTCAGGGTCGGCAACGCGCGCGTGATACCCCTGGTGTTGCAAGCGTCCATAGGCTACGGTAACCGCTTACCATCAGGCGGGCCGTATACTTGTTTGCCAGCTAAGTGATATAAAAAAAAAAAAAGACATTTGACCATAGATGTCAGATTAAACAACTTTATAGGTTACTATACTACCCCGTGGGAGCGGCAAATTCAACCGCGTTCTGACCGCAGACTCGGTCTAAACAACCTGTTCTCGCAAACGACAGTGTTTCTATTACAGCTCACTATAGTGTACCCCTTCTTGGTAGATTAGCAATTATAGGAAATAATCAAATAAATACTTACGTAGTACCTATTACGGACATCGTGGTTGCTGTAAACTGCATCGTGTTCAACAATGTTGTATGACTCATTGTTATATCACGGTCTATTTCCGGATTTGTTTATCGAATACATCGCATACAAATCATTATAATATTGTTATTAATAATTAAAATTCATGTATTAAAATAAAATAAAACTTTTACATGGGTCTCACAAGTCAAGTATATGCACAAGGCTGGTGTTATTACAGTTTTTTTAATCCCCAAATTACCTCACATTATATTTTATCAAGGTTTTTCAACTTAATGCTATGATAATTTTAAAAGATTGTTTTGGAACACCAAACAGGGTAACTTGGAGGGTGCAATCAACAAGACCAACAAGGAGTCTTGGTCTATAAAGCCTGTGGGAGCCACTAATGTTCTCACCAGAGCTGATGACACCAAGCGCCGGTACGCAAGCTAATGGGACCGTGACGGTAATGTTATACTTGACACTTTGATACTTTGGGAAAAGATGCCGATGTGTTTGAGAAATGCAAGTTTAGGATTGCACGTTCTATTGAATTGTACAATGAATTAGCTAAAATAACAGGATTCGTTTATCTATGAACTGTCTCGCGAGGTTTCACCCGCGTTCCCGTGAAAAAAAAATAGCCTATAATACTCGGGGATAATGTAGCTTCCTATAAGTTAAAGAATTTTTCGAATCCGACTGGTAGTTCCAGTGATTAGCCCGTTTAAACAATCAAACAAAAAAACTCTTCCGCTTTATTATAATAATATAGATAGGGGAGCTTATGCGACAAATTGTTGAAAATATTCGATTGAATGAATGAAATATTCTTTATTGTATACACTAACATAGAACACATGATAATAATAACACAAATTAGAGGAAGTTATACAATATAGGCGGCCTTATCGCTTAAGCGATCTCTTCCAGGCAACCTTTGGGTACAGGAAAAACTTCAAAAGGCGGCAGGTTGAGCATCTACCTACAAATAATACAACTATTTATATTACTATTTATACACAAATACTATAATACTTTGAGATATATAAAGTTATATACTAATACTTACATACATACAATTTATAATAATACATACGTAATTTAAATAGTTTAGATAGTTATTATTAATTTAGTTTTTAGTTAATTTTAATTTTATATTCAATATTATAGTTTATTTATAAATGTAGTGAATAATATTATGTTGAATAAAGAAAATTACAGAGTCAATTTATAAAGAACTATTTTGAACTATTAAGTCTTTTATTAGAATTCTGAGTTGCAAAAAGCTACCTTCGCCTATAGACAATAACAGGGAGATCGCCAAGGTATTACCGACTTTTATAAAGACTAGAAAGAAATTCAAAAGAAACTAATCCAAACAATTGCAGTTTAGCAAATTAAATTAGCTGTCGACCCTAATTCTAAAAATATCCAAAAACAAAGAGCAACGAACACCATATCTACAAAAAAAAAGAGTTCAACACTGATCCCAAACATAACATAAACACCTGCAAATAGAACACACACATCAATTAGCAAACTGCATCAACAATAGAAAAAAATGATCTGAGACAATCTACTAAAGTAGGTATTGTAATCCTATTTGCTTCCCACATACCTGCAGAAATACAGGCGGACAATAGGCCCGAATTAGACGCGGTTGTCGGCAATGAGCTATTAGCACAAGGCAAGGTAACGAAACATAATGAAGAATGGAGCCTGCGTGGATAATTCTCAATGATCCCATTACCTTTATCCAACTTGAGAGACGAATACAAATCACAAATGTATCTTCCGTGCTCGATATAAACTACTCAGAAAAAACAGCAAATATTGTACTTCTGTAATAAAAATAGGCACTTTTTTGCTTTGGCTTCAATGAGGGAGAGCCAAAAATTAAATATAGTGTAGTGCGTGAGACACATGGCTTTAGTTAAGGGTTACTTTAGTAATTACTCATAGCTAAATGAGGTATCACACAAACTGTTCTTATCAAACAATTTGACGTCATATTGACGACCTATTGTATCAATCAGTAGAATCTAAGTTATACCTAGCAGCTGCTGAATTTGGAAAACTTTAATCTTGCCTAAAATTATTTACCGTTGCAAACTCTTCCATAGAATTTGATCCATATAACATAGCATTCCGGATGGACCTATAATTAGTTGCAATGCTTGCACAGCGACTGTCACTTCCTGCTGTAACATGATTATCTTTAATATTACACATTATATATACCTGATTAATGTACCGCGAAAACATAATATCGTGTTACTTGATAAAATTACTATTAATATCTTTAGATTCACGAGTACTGATTGTAAATGCAATTTTCATTCCTTCCGTAGTTATTAATGTATCAACATTGGTTTTCTCTTTTAGGGTTCCGTAGGCAAATAAGTCACTTGGAGACAGCGCAATGACACATAACACCTTTTTTGCAACTCTAGCCTTGCTTACTTTGGGTTTGATAATCACTTCCATAGAAATGACAGTCGGATTTCATACAAAAAAAAACTCTAATTTAGGCTAATTACCCAATAATTTTGCAACAAACAAACCAGCAATCATGTCTCATGATTATCATGACATTCCAAAATTACAGTAAAAATGACAACCTTAAAAATAAATTGCATTATGAATCCTTTCAAACAATCTGAGAATCGAAACATTCCGTCCCAAAATAAATCGACATAACGGGGCATTGTGAAAATAAAAAATAAGATCGACTAATCTTCTACAGTGCTATTAAATTAACAAAAACATGTTACCGCTACCTCAGACTACCTCTAGATGTAAAAAGTGGACGTGGTGTGGACTCGACGCAGAGGCTTGACTTGGCGGCCGGATACGCGGCCTTGGGAGGTCGTCAGGGACTGGCTGCTGTCACACCGATATTCGCTATCGAAATTAATTGACTACGATCAAGAGTTCGTCATGTTCTTCCTCTAGCTAAGAACAATGATGACCTTAGTTGTATTGATGAATCATTCTAGGTTAACCCTTAGGGTCAGCTCACACCGAAAAGTGCGCACTTTTCACAATAAAAATAGAATATAGAACTTTATTTAGTAAATAAAAGGGTACCAGGGCCTAAATTGAATAAAAAAATTATTGATTTTGATTTTGATGTACACTACACATCTCACGTAGAGAATTGGGATACGAATTCTGTCACTGAAATGTGCACCTTTTCGAGTAGTAAATAAAGTGCTATATTCTGCATGCCGCGTCGCGTCGTGTCTCGGTGTGAACTGACCTTAACGACACGCCCAACGGTTTCACCCTCCTTTAGTGGATTAAATACGTTATTTAAAGGAACATATATGCAAAATTAGGAGATTCCAAACCCTGCTATTTGAGCTATAAATCATTTAGTCAGTCAGTGCCTCCAGCAAAATCATACAAACCACACTTCTCATACTTGCCGGTAGAAATGCATCCATACGCGGGCGCAGAGCCGCAGACTCAGTAGTCTCTCGCGTTCCAAAACCGGTCATGCTTGATCACTCGATTAACCGTTCGATCGAATAGTTTTAGCATCGCTGCAGCTTCCCTTACGCAACACACATCAGATAACTTTTATATCCATGGTTTCTTTTTCTATTTTCATTTCTCTCGTGGTTCCGTGCTATCATTATAATTGATGTAGTTGATCATAAATCAAAGTATCATCATGAGCCTATAATGTCCCACTGCTGAGCTCGGGCCTCCTTTCACAAATCAGGGTGAAAGGGAATGGGCAGATACTCCACCACGCGTGCCCACTGCGGATCGGTGGAGGTAGGCTAGTGGTCAACCTACTGTTGAAGTTTTCAAGCCGCCTATAAGACCTCCAACTAGCTTAACGAATATCACAATTAAGTGATAGAAAATCAAAGTATAATTTCCAACAAATATGGTAAACTTGTTGAATGGGTTTGAAACAAAAAAGTATTGTAGTAACTTCATCAGACTAAAATTTTACATCTAAAGTCTAGTAGTCATCTAAACGATTAACTAGCTCTGCTATATAGCTTGTAGTGATGCCTAGTAAGTACAATCTGCAAAAAAACAACCTACATTAATATAAAACTTAAAAACCTCACAAGCATACGAGATAAATAATGTCCATAGCAACCTTCAGACAGAAAACGACATTTATTTGCAATATCTGAACCATCTGGCGAATAAACTGCATTGCATCTTGAACTGGTTACTGGTGGTATATCGGTGCAAGGGAAAGTTTTAAACAAAGATTTGCTCCCACAGCTCAGAATTCTTAATTACTATTCATGAACCCAATTAATTTGCATGTATCCAGAATGATCAATGAGATAAAAGAACAAACGTCTTCGGAATTAACATAGGAATGCAGAGATGATCATTCATACGGCCTTCTAAGAATGGTAACTAAAGGAGAGATGATAATCTAACGTTTAATCACAATCTAAATTACCATTTAGTATACACTGAGGGCCTAGTACCTATTTAATTTCTCGGTTTTATTTCATAGGGAAAATACAGCATCAACATATATCTCTCAATAACCTAACCTAGATCCGGCAGCAGACATACAGCAGGAAGTATTTGAAGACAACAATTATCCCGGCAAAAACAGTTTCATATAAAATGTTGTGAAGATTGGCTCGCACTGTCAAAAAGTTATCAGATCTCATGTAGAGCCAAGCTTATAACTCTACACGCCTAACTTCACAAACTCTACACCTTAGTCAAAATATGTGGCTTGGCCGTTTTGCTACCGTCACATGGGCGTTACTTTTCTCTAATACAATAATTATTGTAGTAGCGAAACGTCCAAGCCACATATTTTGACTACGGTGTGTAGAGTTTGTGAATTATTTTATCTCTTTTGCAATCTGTACACCTAGTTCCTACCTACCAAAGAACCCCCAGTTAGACGTTGTAGATGTATATTTTTGACAGTAACTGAAATAATCTGTAGCATTGAAAGTAATAAAAACCTAAAATCAAAACACTCATCTGATAGTAGTTACAGTAACGTAGAATATGATGGGGACCCAAATTGCCTAACAAGCTACCATAAACTAGTGATACAATACTTCATTGCAAAGCTAACATAAACTAGTGATACAATACTTCATTGCAATTAGATAAGTGCTTATTATCTTTAAGTTGGGTCAACGGAAGAGGATTGTGCTAACACAATTTAAGCTTTATAACGAGGCATAAAACTTACAAAATCCGATAAAGTTGCTGCGATCTATGCATGTAACATCCGTTCTAGTTATAATTCCGTGTTGCCAAAGAAATGATTTATTGATGGTAGGCTAGGGGTTGCACAAATTGATTAATCATCTATTTACATATGTAATCAAGTGTAAAGTTAGCGCAGTTACTGTTACGTCCGTACAGAGTACACACAAAATAGAAACCAGAGGCCATAGACAAGAAACAAGAGTTCCAAACATTATAACAAGTCAGTGAACGTTATTAAATTCTAAGAGAAAATATCTAAATGGACTGAAGACAAGCCTGACTTCCGAACCATTGGTAACTTCAGCAGCTTTTGCACAAATTGAAGGAAAATTGCTTAAAAAGGACCCAAGCACAGTCAAAAATCAAAGTCATAAAGCATTGCAAAGAATATCACTTTTAACCGTGCACTATTCATAAAAGTTGTCTTAACGCAAACAACCTCCCAAATACTACTAAAAAGTTAATTGTCGATCCATTACGTGCAATTTGCTATATTAGAATATTCAGGTTGAAAATCTGTCGCCAACTGTGGTCGCCAAGCACCTATCGGTGTGTTCCGACAGCTGTACTTGAAAAGCCAGTTCCTTCTAGGCTTTGTGTGCTTACCACCTTCTGCCACATCTTCACTTACCACGGCGAGATTGTGGTCAAACACAGGGCAATCAGCAGTAAAAACTTCTATTCTTTGTCTATCTATACCAAATGTATTAGCTGCAATTTCCCTAATACATTAATTTAGGAAGTCCCGTCTTCGTGGAAGACTGCCCACGTGCACCCAGTGCCCAAAAAGGGCGACAGATCAGACCCGACGAATTACAGGCCTATCGCCATCACCTCCCTTCTCTCTAAAGTCATGGAGCGTGTGATCAACACGCAGCTTTTGAGATACCTGGAGGATCACGAGTTGTTGAGCGACAGACAATATGGCTTCCGCCACAGTCGCTCAGCTGGTGACCTCCTTGTGTATCTCACGCACCGTTGGTCACTCGCCATTGAGAGTCAAGGTGAGGCATTGGCAGTGAGCCTAGATGTGGCGAAGGCGTTCGATCGGGTCTGGCACAGGGGTCTTCTCGCGAAGTTACCAGCATACGGGCTTCCCGAGGGATTATGCAAATGGATCGCCAGCTTTCTGTCCAGCAGATGCATAAGAGCCGTCGTCGACGGTAGCTGCTCCGATAGCATGGACATAAATGCCGGCGTCCCGCAAGGCTCTGTGCTGTCCCCAACACTGTTCCTTCTGCATATCAATGATATGCTGTCTATTGACGGCATTCATTGCTATGCGGACGACAGTACAGGGGACACCCATTATACGGGCCGTGCAAATATCCCTCGTTCCGAGGTAGAGGAAAGCCGCGAACTGCTGGTGTCTGAAATCGAGAGTACACTAAGTAGTGTCTCCGATTGGGGTCGACTAAACCTAGTCCATTTCAACCCCACTAAGACCGAAGCCTGCGCGTTCACCGCTAAGAAAACCCCATGGTCTGTGGCTCCACAATTCCAGAACACTTCCTTGAACATCAGTCAAAGCATCGGGATCCTTGGCGTCGACATTTCTAGCGAAGTTTTGTTCCGAAGTCATTTGGAAGACAAGGTTAAGCTGGCATCCAAAAAGCATGGAGTGCTCAACAGAGCGAGGCAGTACTTCACATCGGGGCAAAGGCTGCAACTTTATAAGTCGCAGGTCCGGCCTCATATGGAGTACTGCTGTCATCTATGGGCGGGAGCACCGGGATACCAGCTTGGGCCTTTAGACTCGGTCCAGCGACGTGCCGCCAGAATTGTTGACGATCCCGAGCTCACAAGCGGTTTAGAGCCCCTCAGTCTGAGGAGAGACTTTGCCTCCTTATGTGTGTTCTACCGCTTGTATAACGGAGAGTGTTCTAAGGAATTGTTTGACTTGATGCCCACGGCTACCTTCCACCATCGCAACTCTCGCCATCGACGGGGAATCCATCCACACACATTGAAACCGGAACTGTTTCGAACTGTGCGGGCTAAAAGGAGTTTTCTTCCGCGGACGCTCGGGCTGTGGAATGAGCTCCCCGCCGTGGTTTTCCCAATGGAGTACAGCATGGGGTTCTTCAAAAAGGGTGTGAAAAGGTTTCTTCAGGGTCGGCAACGCGCGAGTGATACCCCTGGTGTTGCAAGCGTCCATAGGCTACGGTAACTGCTTACCATCAGGCGGGCCGTATGCTTGTTTGCCACCACAGTGGTATAAAAAAAAAAAAAAAAAAAAAAAAAAAATTACAATTGTAATCTGCGGGCAATTGCGAAAACTACATACAATTAGTGTCAGAACTACGTGTCAGAAGGAAAAACCGAAACGGATCTAAACAGTTGCGTATATTGGAGAATGCCTATGAGCAACATGGGAAATTTTCCAAGAAATAGTTTCTCTAAGCTTACAATGACAAGCTAAGTAATTAGATTATTGAGAAAATGTATAGTAAGTAAGCACTAATTTGGTGTGATTCCTTAAAAAACATTATGGATTGGGTTATGTTTGAGTACAATCTGTGATAAAGGGATTCAATGTAGCCAATAATAGCAAGCACACAAACTCACTAATTCTACATTATTGAATTGAAGTCTGAAATTGGTAAATATAAAGCCCTTGGATTTGGTAGACTGCTCAATCGGCTCATGACGTGGAAGACAAAGAAGAAAATATGGTGTACTAGCTTCCCTCTGCTAGAATAAGCATGTACTTAGATTAAAAACGGTAAAATTAAAAGGAAGATCCAGAAAAAATGCCTTGCTAAGTTTTTTGTCGGATGAATTGGTGGTAAATTCAACTGTAACGTGTAAGTGCCTTATCAGGTCTAACTAAACTGAATAAATTACTTTTTGATTTTGATTTTTAATCGGTTCCTTTTACTCAAACCCGATGTTCGTGTTAGACCAGGTGGTCTAACACGAACATCGGGTGGGCTTGGACTAGGTAGTCCAAGCGCAACCATTGTGCTTTCAAGTCTTTCAACACTCGCATACATACTAAAGAACAAAGGGTCCATTTGTATGAAACGCGTCCCCAGAATGTAGCACTATAAGCTATGGTGGAGTTTGTTGGCCACATCGAGGGCATCATTTTATTGTATGACACCAAGTCTGGATTCCATGGGAAAAAAAAGATATTCACGGTTAAAGCAAACAAAATACTGAGTAACTTTGATATCGTCCCGCAGTATTTGTATAACTTCTCTAATTTAAAAGTATTATATATGCTTATCCAGAGTTTAATCTATCTTTGTGCTAAGTTCCACCCACATCTGATAAGCCATTTCGGCGTCATTTAATAACAAACATCGAAAAACTTAAGCATTTTTTACTTACATTACTATTATTTATTTATTTATTTATTTTATTTATAGACGAGCAGCTTGTAAGCTGATGTGTCTATTTCACACACTATTACTAGGATAAGGTAAAGATCTTTTTTTTTTGACACAGCAAACAATTACACTCGCATATTAGGTATCTACCTACTATATGACATTATGTTTCATTGTCGTTATTTATGTGTAATCAATGAATCAGCCTCATAGGCAGACTGATAGCCCCATAGACTGACTGGATAATGGTAAATAGCAAAACACAATAAAAAAGAAAACTTGAACATGACTATAAACACTGTATTATGTTCCAAATAGTTAATGATAACCGAAGATGTCCATAAAATAGGTACGGATTTACTTTGTATACCGGGAACACATTTGAAATCGCGAGGTAAACAGTACTTTAACGTTATTAATGCGAAAGATAGTTTTTTTTGTATACCACTAAGGCAACAAACAAGTATACCCGGCCCGCCTGGTGGTAAGCGGTTACCATAGCCTTTAAAGACACTTGTAACACCAAGGGTACCACTCGCGCGTTGCTGACCCTGCAAAAATCTGTTCACACCCTTTTTGAAGAATCCCATGCTGTTCTCCCTTGGGAAAACCTCCGGTAGTGAGCTCCTTTGAAACCGCAGAGTACGAAACCATTTCGGTTCCAATGTGTGAGGTTGGATCCCCGTCGATGGCGACAGTTGCGATGGTGGCTCAGTCTAACGGGGTCTAAACCACTTGTGAGCTGGGGATCGTCGACAATTCTAATGGCACGTCGCTGAACCGAGTCCAAAGGCCCAAGCTGGTATCCAGGTACCGCCGCCTATAGATGACAGCAGTACTCCATTTGAGCCCGGACTTGCGACTTATAAAGTTGTTATAAGTACTGCCTCGCTCTATTGAGCACTCCGAGCTTTTTTTGTCGTCTAAGTGACTATACACGAAACAGCACGTATCGCTAGAAATATCGACGCCAGGGATCCCGATGCTTTGACTGATGTTTAAGGAAGTGTTCTGGAATTGTAGGGCCACACTATAGGGGTTTTCTTCGGGTTAGTTTGTCTTATACAGGGTGGGCCAGAAAGAATTGCGAATTTGAAAAAATGATTTAAAAAAAACTTAGTACAATTCACATATAAATTTTTATTTTTATAAAAATTTACATCTGGGAAATTCATTTCTTAAAAATAACGTCATCCAGGTGTGCACCATCCCGCTGCAAACATTCTTCGAATCTGAACCTCAAATTGGTAAAAACTCGCTGGCACATTGCACGGGGAATAGCTGCCATTTCTTCCTGGATATTGGTCTTCAACTGGTTAATCGTGGCTGGGTTATTGGAGTAGACTCTACTTTTTAGGTATCCCCACAAAAAAAAGTCCAGTGGCGTTAGATCCGGACTTCTAGGAGGCCATGCAATGTCACCTCGGCGCGATATCAGTTTCCCAGCAAACATCTCGTTTACGACCGCCAAAGAGGCATTAGCTGTATGGCATGTCGCGCCATCTTGTTGAAACCATGTCGCACGATTATAGGCTAGACTAAATTTCCGGGAACCGAGCTACTTAACCCCACCACCCGCGCAGTCCCCTCTCTAAAGCTTCAAACGCAAGAGTGTTTTTAAAATCGTACGCCTTTCTGGCCCACCCTGTATTACGTTTTCCAGCTAAATTACTGGACTAGGTTGATAGTAATTAAAATTACCACACGCGGCAGCATAGAGCGTACAGATGGACAAGCAATACTATTTTCTCAGGAACACAGGTTAAGCCACGAGGCACAGCTAGTACTTTAATATGATAAATGCGACAGTAGATCTATCCGTATTGTTATGTTTTCACAACTATGTTACTGGACCGATATCGATAAATATTAGCAGAAAGATAGCATGGATCCTGGAAATTGACATACAGTTCTTTTTGTCTTAAAAACTCGATTGGAATCACTGCTATTCAGTATTCTGTGCCGCAGGGCATAGCTAATAATTACAAAAAACAATCATTACCAAAGGAACATTTTTGTAACTTCAAATGTGAATATCTTTTTTCTCCCATGGAATTCTGACTTGCTGTCATAGAATAAAATAATGTGCTCAACGAGACCTACAATCACCACTATAGCTCATCTTGCTACAGTCTGGGGACGTTTTTACCCATTCTTCTTTAAATTAAATTATTGGTTTGATTGATACATGTACTTATTACTAGAATCAGTATGTTTCTGGTCTATTAATCATTAATGACATAACAATAATGATAGCTACAAAGCTTGTGTAGTCTAGACTGGAAATATTGATAGTTCATTTATGCCTATAACTTCATGAATTTCAATTTGGCGGAATCCGAAGCTAGTAAAGATAAGAAAACTATACTATTCTATAATAAAGCAGATAAATCAGAAATAATCAAGAATCTAAGTTTTATTCAAACGAATACAATATCTAAGCTTTAATAATGACCTACAAAGACAGATGACAAATTACGTTTACCGTTTCTAATTTTAAATAATTGTAAATTCGCCCGTATGTTTATACAAATGTAGGTTGAGCGAGAAGGAAGGTAAGTTTTCAAGAGTATGATTTTACATCATAAGAACAAGGCTAGTTGAATGCATAATAAACGCCGTAGTGACAGAAAAATTGAGAGGGGACCTGATATCGTGGTATGGACATGTTATGAGAAATAATGAAAGCCACGTGACTAAGAATGTGAAAGTGGATTGGAGAAGAGGAAGGCCGAAATAGAGATGGATGTATTGTGTGAAAGATGATATGGGTAAGAAAGGAGTGGATGCTGGTATGACGGATAGAAGAGAAGAATGGAAGAAACGTAGATATTGCGACGAGACCTCGCGTTATTGAGAATAGGGCAAGTAGATGATGATGCTAGTTGAACGCATGGGATATCAATTATAGTGATACTCAGCTAATATAACTAATTTCTGTTAACATCAACTAACTAACTACAAGGGTGTCTAAAAAGATCATTCTATAATTAAATGGAAGCAGAGCTATTAAGTTGAAGGCAAGGCTACAAATGATGCACCACGGGAGTGAAAAGTACCTAAGTAAGTTTAAGAAAGGTAGAGCATATAGCTCATTGGGGAGGGGGAAGGGTCGGTTACGCGTGAGTGATGCGATGCCTCGAGTTTTGCAAGCGTCCATAATATGGCTACGGTAACTGCTCTTCATCAGGTGGGCCGTATGCTTGAATATTGAATGCCATCGAAGAACAATCCCTTAGACTAGTATACCGAGCAATCCAATTCCGAAACTAGTCAGTGATTTGTCACTGATTTTGAACAGTACCAATCGCTGCATCGTGTGTTCTTGACTTGGCCAATCAGAGCGCATTGTTGTGGCAAATTGGCGGAATAGATTGCAAGCACAATCAACGTCATTACGCTTTTTTGGGTTAATTGTTCGAAATCGAATGCATAGTATAAAAAAAAAAAGACAACTGCGATACAGTGTAGAGCCACAATGGATTTCAAAGCAACCAATATGATCAAGTAACAACATCAACATACTTTTTTCCACTTATTTACTTGCTGTCCGTCGTCAATAGACAACACAACCACGGCCTTCAAATGCAATAAAAAATATCGTTCATTCGTATTGTAACAGCTAGATGGCACCCAGATATCTCATTGTTTCTGTGGAAGGTCGCCGGGGAATCGAATCGCGTGGGAATGCGCAGCTTCCGCGACTTTTGTACAAAAACATCGCTAACTTGTTAATACTTGGGCGACGTTTAAGTAATAAGCGATAATTATATAAAAATCAATGCCACTTTTCGTTGTAATAATTTTATAGTTAGTTTTATAACTCAAGAACGGGCTCACCTATCAAAGCCAAATGTTTAGGCTTTGTTCGGACTATTTAGTAAGTAGATGGTTTATGTGAAGTTTGCACAAAATCGGTCGAGCGGTTCTTCATTTATCACATTTTTAGGGTTCCGTAGCCAAATGGCAAAAAACGGAACCCTTATAGATTCGTCATGTCTGTCTGTCTGTCTGTCTGTCTGTCTGTCTGTCTGTCCGTGTATGTCACAGCCATTTATTTCCGAAACTATAAGAACTATAATGTTGAAACTTGGTAAGTAGATGTATTCTGTGAACCGCATTAAGATTTTTACACAAAAATAGAAAAAAAACAATAAATTTTGGGGGTTCCCCATACTTAGAACTGAAACTCAAATTTTTTTTTTTCATCAAACCCATAAGTGTGGTGTGTCTATGGATAGGTCTTCAAAAATGATATTGAGGTTTCTAATATCATTTTTTTCTAAACTGAATAGTTTGCGCGAGAGACACTTCCAAAGTGGTAAAATGTGTGTCCCCCCCCCTGTAACTTCTAAAATAAGAGAATGATAAATCTATAAAAAATATATGATGTACATTACGGTGCAAACTTCCACTGAAAATTGGTTTGAACGAGATGTAGTAAGTAGTTTTTTTTTAATAGGTCATAAATTGAAATTAATATCAAATACTCAGGTCTATACTACCTATACTACCATTTACTTATATACCTACAGGTTTGTACGGAACCCTCGGTGCGCGAGTCTGACTCGCACTTGGCCGGTTTTTTTTATTATTTCACTTTATACGTAGCGAAGCACGAACCGGGCTTCTAGTATTGAAATAGTCTTAGATTTAAGTATGATATTGAAAATAACTTAGTTTAGTAAAAACAGTAATAAGTGTATTGTTGAGAACGTTCCGATACAATAAATTAATAAGTATGTGTTTTTGATATAAAACCATAAGTCATAAAATGTTAACGTAATAAATAAAAAAATACATTTACAAGTAAGAGCGCAAGCAAGGTGAAAAACTGCATTCAACCTTGAAATCTTTAATAATGCTAAATCGCCAATCGTTCCTCGCTTGCACCACAAACAAAGCACAGCTAAGTAGGGTAATGTTCAGTAGTAATGAGCTTGGAAGACAAATTAAGTTATTTGGTTGGTTGGTTAAAAAACAGCAGTAAACAGAATGCAACGACGAAAGGTGCCACATTGACACAGATATTCTTACTCGTAAAACGAGGTTGAAACTCGATCTTGTTGATTGTTTTCACCATAAACGTCTCGAGTACATATATTTAATAATAGCTGTCCCCAGCGGTTTCACCCGCGTTCCCGGGAAAAAAAGTAGCCTAGCCTAGCCAGGACTTTTTTGAAACCGACTGGTTGTTCAAGAGATTTGCGCGTTTACAACACAAACAATCCAAAAAAATCTTTTCAGCTTCATTATATAAGTATAGATTTCGCCTGAATGACTTTTTTTTAAATATTGGATATTTTTATATTTTTCTTTCGGTTTACCGGGACTTATCCAGCAACCATCGTTTGCAATTCCAATAGCAAATAATGTTCCTCTTCATACAGAGTACAGTACAGACCATCTGCGCCTGCGTAGCAAACTCACGATCGCTGAAAGGGTAAAGAACATACAGACAGACTTTCGCAGGTGATACTATTACCGTTTCTCATCGTCAGTCAATAACAAAACAATCAACTTATTTGTCACTGTTCAGAAAATCCCAGCTACACCCAACGGCCTTTGTCTCAAACGCAGTGGTTCGTGTTACTTTATCTGGAATAGCGAGTGTGGGAGCGGTATCAGGTTCGACTCCCGCGCTGGTACAGTTGCTAATCATTGCTCATTGAGATGTACTTAACTGTTGTAACACTAATCTTGTTATGTATAGAGTTGTTAAGATAAGGTTTAAGGTGCTATAGAAGAGGTAATTCTGTGATGATTGTCCCGTTGTGAGACGTCTCATGTGTCGTGGACTCCAATTCTACAATGAGCTTTTGGTGACGGAAAACATGAGGAAACCAGACCACGGTAGTAACGTATATTGAAGTCTCATCCTCGAGAAAATCTGTTACTTATGTTGATATTTATAAAGGACTTGCTGAGTTTCATTCATTTCATTTATTTATTTTTTCATTAGGAACAGAAACAGCCTCAAACTAAATGAGTTACTAAAGGACTTGCTGAGTTTCTTGCCGGAGTCTTTTATTTTTATAAGGAACAGCAACAGCCTCAAACAATTGAGTTAAGTACATTGTTAAACTTACAAATTACATTGCGATTTACAGCTATCCACATACTAAAATATAAATATTACAAGATTTTTATAACAACATTATAATCGTCTGATGGTAGCAGCGCAGCGTACATGTAGTAGGTACTGATTTTATAATTATATCGGTAAATAAAATGTGTGTGGTGTGTGTGTGTGTGTGTAGTGTGATACGGGGTCCGTGTATCTAATGGTCCGAGCCACGAACGAACAGGATTCGTTCGTTGTTCGCGTAGCGTGGACGGACTTGTGAGTCTCGAACGAGCATTCGTCTCGCATTCGACTGCGCTCCGCACCATTATGTGTCTCAAATGTGTGTCTGTAATGTCTTCTCAGTTCAAGTTGTATTTGTAACCGGTGTAGAGTCATTTTGTTAACGTTCATAAGTGCCTTATCAGGGTCTAAATTGAATAAATAGATTTGGTACTGATATTAACCAGTGAAAAAGCACTGACTAGTTGTGGAATTTGATTACAAACATTACTACTGTAAAGGTATTTTCTATCAGTATTATGGGCAGATGCACTCAATGGCCAGTTGTCTTCTCTAATTTGTAAAGGTTGGCAATGGCAGCCTTCTGGTAGTGGTAATTTCCATACGCGACCGTGGCTATTAATATCAGATGGACCTATCTGCTTATCAGGCTACCGATTTAAATAAAAAAAAAAAACTAATTTTAATATTTAGTATTCTCAAATATCTTGCAAAGGACTTTTACTTCCGATCATGAAAATACTGTGTCAAATTAAAACCATTGGTGGATTGGTATGAATCGGAATAAAGAGAACCTGGTTTTGAAACACGTTTTAGAAAAAGCCCAGAAAAAAGATATCACCAAGATTACAATGGACTATATTATTATGATTATAATAAACTCCATAGTCGCCGTTTAGTAGGCAGATCATAAAATTATGGGTGTTCCTTCCATTTACAATCCACTATCTATGCAATAAACAACACATAAAACTGGCTGTGAATGCCGTCCAGTATCATGTTGGTAAACAACACCATATATTGTGATGTCCTCAGCAGAACAGCCCAATTCAACAGTGACAGTGAAACGCCCCCGTGGTCTTAAAAGACCTTCATGTTAAGTATAGAGTGCCCTTAAAATTTGGACGTACGAAATTTATGTTCCCAAGAGATAAGGTAATTTAATGCTCTGTGACCAATGAAAGGGTAAACCAGACTTATCCTGGCCATCGTTAACTCACTCAGAACTTAACGTCACTTTAGGGCGTAGGAGGGCCCTTTATAAACCTGCAGTTTACCTCAGACTTTTCCTTCGCCGAAAATCCAGTGGCGTATCCTTACTCGTATTTTATTTACTGTTAATAAAATGTAAATAAAAAACCGTTAGCAAATGAATTCGATTTGTATAAACATTCAACGTTACATAAATTCATTTTTATAAAGTTAACAGAAAAGAGATTTCAATAAACTACCGCATACAGTAGGTAGACGACCAACTGATGCCCGGTTTCTTTAAACAAAAACGAATCGTTTTACTTACCAATGGTAGGTTTTTCGTTGCCAAACTCGACATATCGATAATTTCGCAAGCTAATTTTACCTGTGATAGCTACTTCCATATGGGAGGGTCTGCTATGCAAAGCTTTGAGGTCTTTGCTTCATTATTAGTAAAGCTATATAAGAGTCTTAATTTTAACCGTTATATTCCGTATTATAGTTCCGTATAATCAGACAGTGAGTTTTCAATCGCAAAGTGAACTAGAAGACTCATTGCCCGCGATAGCTTTCCTCGTAAATACGCACGCAATGGTTGTCAGTGCGATTACAATGTAAATATTTGAATCTTGTTTTGAAAAGAGTAATTGCTGAGTTTATTGCCGACTCTTCTCAGCAAATGCAACCTTCCGAACCGGTATTAGAGTATTAGAGTCAGACTTTTCATAAGTGCCTGCGAAGGTCTATTTGAATAAATGATTTCGAATTTGAATTTGATTTCGGTTCTTGTTATAGCGCTGAATTTTTTTCAGAATATGTTTTAGCTGTGGGGCCATGGGACACTGTAAAACAGTTATTAAGTTATTTCACAACGTAGCTTTTTTTAGTTACAGAACTTTTTCAAGAAACCCCTAAAAAACCGCATCAAAATCCGTTCAACTTCACTCGACTTTAAACTAACGTGCACAAATGTAGACAAAGAGTTGCGTTTTATACAGATGAACGATAATAATTTAAATATAAACACATTATTAATATTCAATGACATGTTACTGCGTAAATGGTATAAATTGAATTTGGCTATTCTTCCATATCTGGCCCAGCCGTGGGTGACGTCCGCCCACAATTCGCCGCTAGCGAAAGGTTGCCATGTTCTCGCATAATGAGTAGGTACCTACCTATAATATGCCCTTACGTGGGATTTTATTGCGATAGTTCTTTAAATAATATAGTTGTGTTATTACATTAGAATGGGTCTACCTACTGTTTGTAGTGTATACCAAATAATCGTAACAAAATATTTTTGCTGAAGTTAGAATTCATGGAATAGCATTTTCCTTTTATATTTACAAAAAAAGAAAAGTAATAACTATTAGACTGTGGTAATAATAAAGAATGATCTTTGGTGCCTAAAGAACAAGATCTAGACGGAATTAAAATATTTTTAGAAGCCCGGAATATGTAGGTATGTAGAATATGTAAATATTCTACTATATTCGAAAAGAGACCAAAATCTGATAGGTATTATTATAATGGTCTACTTTAGCATTGTGGGTTTTTTTTGTAAAAATATGTATGTAATAGTACATTATGATACATGTGTGCAAAGTTGGTTATTAACACTTGAGAGTGTAATATTCAATGCACACGCGTGTCATACGACGTTTTTCAACACACTTGCGAGGAAAAAATAGACTTGTATTTTTTTAAGTAAATTTTTTGATAATAATCAACCACACAATGAGAACGTTGACAACTAAGGCGCGCAAGTTTTTTTTTTTTGACAGCGGTGAGCTGTCTATTATGCCTATCATAAAACTGTGCGGTAATGTAAAGTAAAAAGCACTAGTGCGTAATAAGCTGCATTAAGATACTAAAAACGGTGCAATAAATGTCACTTTACGAGCGAGTGTGTTGAAAATAATGTTACTGGTAATGTAATCTCAACGTAAGAAGACATCTCTTTATTTCTACAAGAATTCATGTCTATTTTACTTTGGAACCCTAGAAGCTGGCTATGAAACATCTGAACAGTCTGGAGATGTAGTTGTAATAAATACATAAAAAGCTAATAAATAAACAGAACTCCGAATTATGGATTTTACGTAAATAATAAACACGTAATACGACTCACTTATGACTTTACTAAAAAGTCGTATTTGTCAATTCATCCATATATGTAGAAGGTAGGTCATAGGGCTAGGTCCTGTAGGCGTCGACAATCTATCGACATCGATCAATCGTGGCCCTTTTTTGACCATATGGCCACATATGGCCTCCCGCCCACAGAACTAGATAAGATCTGTGGGCGGGCGGCGAATGGTATCAGTTTGGAGATTATTATTTGAATTTGATTATTTTATTGTTTTAACACTATTGGTGCTACACGTGGGTTGGGGATCTTATCTAATGGTGCGTCCATGCTACGCGAAGCAAGCACGAGCCGAGGCACGAACGAACAGGATTCGTTCGTTGTTCGCGAAGCGTGGACGACTTGCGAGCCTCGAACGAGCATTCGTCTCGCGCTAAACTGTGCTCCGCCCGATTGACAATTTTTTCACGAACACGGGGATTCGCATTGCCCTCTTTGTAGGCTCGTTGTAACGTCTCCACACTTGACATCGCGAGCAATGAACGAATTATGTTCGTTCGTGGCTCGGCTCGTGCTCGATTCGCGAAGCATGGACGCACCATACAATTAAAAAGTTCACGGTATTACTAAGTAATACTCTTTAAAGGGATTTTTCCTCGATGCTACCGCGCTACCATAGTTTCCTTACGATGTTTTCTACCATCGAAAACGATGCACTTTAAACTACTAGCTATCCCCCGCGGTTTCACCCGCGTTCCCAGGATAAAAAGTAGCCTGTGTCCTTCTCCATACCATAGGCTATCTGCATTCCAAATTTCACGATGATCCGTTGAGTACCTAGTTGAGGTGTAAAAGCGTAACAAACAAACAAACAAACTCACTTTCACATTTATAATAGTTAGGATTAGGATATAGTTAGGATTATTTTTCCTAACCTTTAGCCCGGTTAATCCAAAAAAACACAAGACTAAGAAGAGATGATTCTAACATCTTAATTAGCAAACAAAACTCCATAAACGAGCATCCAAAAATAAATTAACAGCCTGTTAACACCTCCATATTAACATTTAGATAACTTTATAGACCACCCAACCTAATGAACCCTAATGGACGCGGCGAACAAGCAGTTAACTTTACTATCACAGTTTACGAGCAGCGCACGGCAAGACCGATACAGAACAACAAAATCATTTGGTAGACGGGCCAGTTGGCGCAGTTGGTTAAGATTCACCTTACGCGCCGCAGGTCGTGGGTTCGATTCCCACGTAGGACATGCATTTGTGTGCATGAACATGTCTGTATGTCCTGAGTCTGGGTGTAATTATGTATATTAAGTATGTATTTACAAACAAAAAAGTAGTATATGTATTATATCAGTTATCTGGTTTCCATAGTACAAGCTCTGCTTAGTTTGGGGTCAGATGACCATGTGTGAGGAATGTCCCAGGATATTTATTATTTATAGTCAGCAGTTTACGTGGAAATCGAAACTATTTGCAGTACCTCTACCATTTTCTATACTAACGTAGGTACTTAATCTACACACTACGACTACGGTGAATATTTTGTATAACGAGCACCGCCTCTAGTGGATACTTTTGGAAGCATTTCATACAAAATGTGTCACCGTAGCTGCTAGCGACTTGTAGATTACGTTAATGTAGAAAACTCATGGTAGAGGTACAGTAGTACCCAACTGATAAGGCGCGTAACTGTACTTGTAGATGTAACTTACCAGAAACGTGGTTATGGAACCCTTCGTGTGCGAGTCCTCGCACTCGGCGGGTTTTTTATTTAACTAGTAACGAAGATTTGTTCAAAAGCACACAAATATTATACACGCGAAAGCCACTAAGTCTGTTTGTTACCTTTTCACGGCTAAACCTCTGTACATTTAGCACGTAGATAGCCTATGGTATGGCCTATCCATAGCTATAGACTTTTTATCCCGTTAAAGGGTGAAACCGCCGGGCAGTCCACTACACTGAAACCGTTTTGTAGATACTTACACACCTAGCTTGTCCCGAAGTGTAGGTACCCCATACACCGTGCGCACGTTTTAATGCGCGCACATGGGCGCATGCGCGAACTTGACATTGTCTATTCTTACACCGGAAGCGGCAGGCGACTGCAGCGCCGGAAACGGCCGCGGCCGCCTTTCAAAGGGGTTACATTGTTTCGGAGAAAAACATTAGCGACAAACAGTTTATTTGTAAAACACAGTTTAATCTTGTACTGAACCAGGCCGCTCTAAATAGCCGTTTACAATGTTGACTTTAAAGCAAAACACGGGGTAGTTAGAGGTGACGGATTGAATTGCAGGCGGGAAACGGTAATTTTATGTTACCTATAGGAAATAATTAAACAAACCCCTGTCCTGTTCCCTTGCATGACCTGATGGAGTTGCCCAGGTGTTGAGTACGGAGTAGGTATTATTGGAGTTTCTAAGTTTATTAGTTATGGTGTTTACTAAAGACCATTATCTAGCAACATTGAATTATACCAATTTCTCTATGGTCATATTTCAAATTAAGAACACAATTCCGAAGAAGCAAGAAGCGTGAGATTGTAACCGACAGATGAACATCATTATAGTAAGTAATAGTGCTGTGCCTTGCCTTATTATTTAGTCTGGGTGTTTTATAGCCAAGACATCCCTGTATCAATGAGGACGGGAACACATGCCGGAGATCCGGAGCTGCGTGCGCGCATCTGTCCGCATTTCCCACACCCTCACGCTGATTTTTAAAAATCTCGGATATTTGTGTTTTTGTACCATTTTCGATTATTATTTCAATGTGGGAATTCGGAAGTGTTCTTTCGTAGCGGATATTTAGGTTCCGATTGTTTGATCTATCATTAGGAATACCGTATGCTATATAAGTACTTTGATAGTTGGATTTATGATGCTCTAAGCTTAAAGATAATCTAAGATTTTACGTATGATCAATCTGATAGGTGAATTATAAATGCCTAGCCTTGTTCTACCTATTGTAATAACAGTTATTGGGTAATCAAGCAGTCATATAATAATTATATCTAAAGTAAAAATAGCTTCTGCTTCGTCAAAAACAATGTATTCAAAGTACCTACCTAACTGGAACTCAAAGAACTGGCAATCAATAATTGTTTATTAAGTCACGCAAATCTGAAATGAATTATTATAGAACCTTCATAAAAACTGCAAAAAATCTTAGTGTAGGCGTGAAAATATTACAGTCAACATAACTATACAAATAACAATAAAATTCTCCAAGCTATTGTGAACTTTATTAAAAGGCCGAAATGTCTAAAATAAATTAAAAGCTATTTTGACACTTGTAAAATTTACGATGTTGTTGCCGTGTTAAACTGACAGGTGGCAAATCTCTAGTTCCCACATAGCACAATAGTATTTTTTGCACATGCACAAGTGCCTTCCTTAGCTCTCACAGAAGGCTCAAAAAAACTATTAGGTTAGAGATGGGGTAGGAGTAATCGGCAAAATCGATTACACATAATATAACGATGACTTTTAAAGATAATTTTATAGATACTGAGAGCTTCAGACTTCAGATCTAATACAGGGTGAAAAAGTAAGATGGGTCAAGTAGGTAACTACTTACAGATGCCATAATTCTCAGTAAGGAAAACGTCCCTAAATGACCTTGCATATTTTTCAGTTTAGCCAAGAAAAATCGCCCTTATCTTTTATTCACTTTTCCTTTGTTTTATGACAATCGATGCCATGCGAAGATCATACAAACATAACATTATGTGTGTATTATGATTGTTTAGTTTTGAATGTTGAGCTTTGAGTTCTAGAAATCTCAGAAGTCGCTTACTATCTGTTGGAAAACCAGTCATCCAATAATTACCACATGGATAAAAAATTAATAACGTTTAAATAGTGAACAATAATGAAGTTTCTTGACGTTCATACTCGTAAGCTAATAACGGTAATTGTGTGTCTTAATTTAATAAACATATTTTTTATCATCGATGTCGACAAATCACAAACCCGCACATCCCTAACTTTCTACACGTAGCACACGTGTATCTTGTGTATAACATTTTTCCTGCTTTCCTACTTCATTATTTCTTTCCGTGTAGGTCTATTGTTATCAATACGTTCTCGATTCTAACGAGTAGCACGGTTACCGCCATAATGCATGTCTGTCTTCCGCACTAGGTTACACTGTGCCTGATACACGCTTCTTAGGCAATAATATGCTGGCTGTCTTGAAGACTGAATACAGTCTACTACAAATACAGTCAGACTGATTGTCTGATCTAATAACTCAGGGTTTTGATGGTGTTTGTAAACCCACTTTGAAGTCGATTTTATTTTATTGTTAAACTAAATTGTACCTATGTTTCTTATTCAATAGGAACCTCTATTACCCCTCAAGATTCACTGACCGAGAACATGCATAGGTGCCATTAATAATTATCGACATTTTGAACTTAACAAAATCGCGATTTTCATGCTCTTTTTCCGTTGAGGAATTCCATAAATAAAATGTATCGTTATCTAGTTACAACTATACAAATCGGTTAAGCGTTGCGGACAAATCTATGAGCATATTGTTAAAAATATATAACATACGCGTCGAATATAGAACCTCCTCCTTTTTTTGGAATCGGTTAAAATAATTAGCTTCAAGACGGGTGCATCTAACAAGCAAGTAGCGAGTAAGATTGTTATGTAGCATAGCTACGCATTGAATATCAGGCGCTGCGGCTAGGGTTACCTAGTCCTATAACACAAAAGCCGGACTCGGCGCTCAATTTGGCCGCACACTTGCCATAAAAGCCGGACATACCTTTTTAAAATGCCGGACATATGTTCGAAAAGCCAGATAATATTTCATTATAAAAAAACTATTTTCTTTTCTTTACGCTTCAGACTAAGAGCAAAACCCCACTCCGAGCGTTTCCAATTTTATCCAAAGGAATCTAGCCTCATATAACTAGATTAATTTGTAACTTAATGTGTAAAGTGTGGGACTTATACCCTTTCCTAACTGACGGTACTTATTCGTACAGCCTACTTTCCTACCACATATTTAAAATACCCGAACGCGCAACGTACAAATGATACTGTTGATCCTGAGAAGTACCATTTTGTAAGCCAATTAAAACGCGTTATTTGATAGACTACAGAAAATAACCAATCTGTGACTCTTGCAAGTTGAGGCTTGAAGAAACGGCGGAGCAAGTGAAGTGTGATAATTTCAGAAAAATATTAAAAATAGAATTTACAAGGTAAGTTATGTTTTTCTTTGTAAATTTGTTAGTTTGATTTATAAATAATAGTATTTTTATAAGTTATGCATGTATATCAAAGTTTTTCTATACTAAAATTATGTAAATCTGATGGGGACTGCAAAGTACCGTTAATAACGTTTAAATAGTGAACAATAATGAAGTTTCTTGACGTTCATACTCGTAAGCTAATAACGGTAATTGTGTGTCTTAATTTAATAAACATATTTTTTATCATCGATGTCGACAAATCACAAACCCGCACATCCCTAACTTTCTACACGTAACACACGTGTATCTTGTGTATAACATTTTTCCTGCTTTCCTACTTCATTATTTCTTTCCGTGTAGGTCTATTGTTATCAATACGTTCTCGATTCTAACGAGTAGCACGGTTACCGCCATAATGCATGTCTGTCTTCCGCACTAGGTTACACTGTGCCTGATACACGCTTCTTAGGCAATAATATGCTGGCTGTCTTGAAGACTGAATACAGTCTACTACAAATACAGTCAGACTGATTGTCTGATCTAATAACTCAGGGTTTTGATGGTGTTTGTAAACCCACTTTGAAGTCGATTTTATTTTATTGTTAAACTAAATTGTACCTATGTTTCTTATTCAATAGGAACCTCTATTACCCCTCAAGATTCACTGACCGAGAACATGCATAGGTGCCATTAATAATTATCGACATTTTGAACTTAACAAAATCGCGATTTTCATGCTCTTTTTCCGTTGAGGAATTCCATAAATAAAATGTATCGTTATCTAGTTACAACTATACAAATCGGTTAAGCGTTGCGGACAAATCTATGAGCATATTGTTAAAAATATATAACATACGCGTCGAATATAGAACCTCCTCCTTTTTTTGGAATCGGTTAAAATAATTAGCTTCAAGACGGGTGCATCTAACAAGCAAGTAGCGAGTAAGATTGTTATGTAGCATAGCTACGCATTGAATATCAGGCGCTGCGGCTAGGGTTACCTAGTCCTATAACACAAAAGCCGGACTCGGCGCTCAATTTGGCCGCACACTTGCCATAAAAGCCGGACATACCTTTTTAAAATGCCGGACATATGTTCGAAAAGCCAGATAATATTTCATTATAAAAAAACTATTTTCTTTTCTTTACGCTTCAGACTAAGAGCAAAACCCCACTCCGAGCGTTTCCAATTTTATCCAAAGGAATCTAGCCTCATATAACTAGATTAATTTGTAACTTAATGTGTAAAGTGTGGGACTTATACCCTTTCCTAACTGACGGTACTTATTCGTACAGCCTACTTTCCTACCACATATTTAAAATACCCGAACGCGCAACGTACAAATGATACTGTTGATCCTGAGAAGTACCATTTTGTAAGCCAATTAAAACGCGTTATTTGATAGACTACAGAAAATAACCAATCTGTGACTCTTGCAAGTTGAGGCTTGAAGAAACGGCGGAGCAAGTGAAGTGTGATAATTTCAGAAAAATATTAAAAATAGAATTTACAAGGTAAGTTATGTTTTTCTTTGTAAATTTGTTAGTTTGATTTATAAATAATAGTATTTTTATAAGTTATGCATGTATATCAAAGTTTTTCTATACTAAAATTATGTAAATCTGATGGGGACTGCAAAGTACCGTCAGGGACATTGGGTATACTTTTATTTTCAGTAATGATTGTTACATACTAGTATTTACAAAGTTATTATAGGTATTGTTTTAGGTAATTCACAATAGATATCTTGAAAATCATCACGCTGATCGAAGCGTGTCTCCTAGAAGACCTTCCCGATTACGACGCAGGATCTGATGTAGAATTTTCCGATGATGAGATCATTCTCCAAAATCCCTCCTTCCTTCAAAAAAAGGAGGGATTCTGATAAAATTTTATAGGAAGCTCTATAAAGAGAGCTCCAAATCAATCTACTGTCGCCTTTGGAAGAAGAAGGGCAACCCTCAGCAGGTACCACTCACTACTTCTACATCAAGCCCTGATGTATATCTTGCACCACCACACACTTCGATCGCTACCAGAGCTTACCAGACCATCTTCACGGAAAAGATCTGAAGTAAACCGAAGGTGGAAAAAACTGGTAAGCATACTACTTACCAGCATATATTCTACTGACACTGGAGTAGTCCTTTGGTTGTAGAACTAACAGAAAGTGACTGCCTAACAACACGAAATCTGATAACAAATTGAAAAGAGAATACTTTGACTACAGGTCTTCTAACCTTGAGATTAGAGTTTGGAAGTGGAAAGATAACAAAGTTACATAATTTTGTCTCCATTTCCAACAGACACGAGGAACTAATGTTTCGCGAAAACAAAGAGATAGCACGAAATCTGCAGTTACCTGCCCCAATTTTGTGAAGGAGTACAACTAATTCATGGGGGGGTAGATACCGCAGATTGTATGATAGTGATGTGCTGTCTTGACAGAATCCCAAAGTGGCGGCGTAGATTATTTTGGAGCATGCTGGATATAGCATTTGTAAATGCTTACATTGTGCATGGACTACTACAGGAGAAAATGCCAGCAAAAGAGTTCAGAAGATAAGTGCACAAGGATTTATGTCGAAAAGAGACTCACCTATTTCTAAGAAAAATAGATTGATGAGAGACAATACTCCAAGCCCAAGTCTATCAAAGCGACGTAAATCAGGGTTTTCTACACTAGAAGATGTAAGGATGGGAAACTGAAGATGCAGTGAGAAGTTTGTAGCATGAAAAACAGCCAGTCGAAGCCTCACACAAAGATTTCCTGTATCAAAATAAAAATAAAAACTTTTTTTCAGAATATAATGGTGTTGAAGCTCAGTAAAATGTGTTAAGT
Organism: Achlya flavicornis; assembly: GCA_947623365.1. Classification (NCBI taxonomy): domain Eukaryota; kingdom Metazoa; phylum Arthropoda; class Insecta; order Lepidoptera; family Drepanidae; genus Achlya; species Achlya flavicornis. Next base: position 923,231 of record OX392468.1, on the reverse strand, counting down.
AATTTTTTTAAAAGTTCGTATGTTTGTATCATAAGCTTGACTTTTTGGGACACAAAGTCTCTGACGGTACTAAAAAGTCCAGGTTTTGAAAATAATACCTAGAATGCTAATAAAAATCTGAAAAAAATATATGTTATTCTTATTATGTCCCTTTGAAAGATTTTAATGCAATAAGCTGTATTTTATTAATATATCTAGTAGCCGTTAGGAAAGGGTTAAAAACTGACTAAACCAAGCAAAGATTCTGCAAATAGTGATCTTCCGATCTGTATTGTAACGCCATCTTTTGAGTGAGTATTGAATCTCCGCGTCACTTATTTTTTTCAGTGCCGAAGGAAACATCCCTAAGGGTCATCGCTCACTATATCAGCACCGCTCCACCGCAGCAATGGCCCGGCACCGCCTCAACTCAATTGCAAGCCTGCGCGGTGGCGCGGCTTTGGCAAACCTAAAGGTCTTTGCTTACTCGGCCAACTCGGCACTTAGTCACACATCTGTCGTCTTAGTCGGCTCGGCTAGGCGTCGGCATTTACCTTGCCATGCAATTATTCAGGACAGTTATTGGCTATATACATTTTAAACATGGGTGGCACCGCGGGGCACAGCTGCAGCAGATGTATACAAATAAATGTCATATTCCAACTTTATTTTCAACAAAAATATTAAATACTATCAAAATGTCATTGGTAACAATACAGGCTGTAGGTATTTACAGAATAAATCATATAAAATTAATCAACATCTTTTATACATACTGTAATAGTACATTATGATACATGTGTGCAAATTTGATTATTAACACTCGAGGCGGTGTTAAGGGAGCCGAGAGTGTGATCAATGCACACGAGTGTCATACGACATTTTTCAACACACTTGCAAGGAAAAAAACAGACTTCAACTTCGCAATAATTGTCACTTTACGAGCGAGTGTGTTGGAAATATTATTAAATGCAATATTGTTAACAATACCATGCATTCACAATATCCTTACAAAAAAACTAAACCCGTTACTATCTTAAATAATTTCTGAAAGTGAGATTGTTTCTTCCAAAGTTTGGTAGCTACTTTGAATTGTTACAAAATTCTTAGGTAATAAATATCAAAAAATACAACACATTAACAAGCAGGTAGACTGTCCACCTGATAATAAGTGGTCCACCATGTTGAGATTAATTAGTGTTTGCTAAAATATACCACTGTGACAGACAGATGGACAGACAGACAGACATGGGCGTCGCCAAGGGGGGGGCAAGAGGGGCAGCTGCCCCTCCTAGAGTTGAAAACATTATTGCCAAATACAAAGCAACCAAAGTCCTAAGTCCACTCACTTGACTTGCTTGATCATTGTACCATTCTTATTACCATCGCTTGAATTGTAGAGGGTAAATTAGTACTCAACTGATATGGCTTACCGATGTACCTGCGCAGAAGATACATTTTCAAAGCGCGGGAAATGCTATTGGTCGGCAGCAGCCGCCATGTGTGCTAAGGGGCGTCACTTGCGAGTGAAACGGAACTAACAGCTGCACTGTATTATCCTTATACACTGTATTGAACCTTATAGTAGTGATCTAAGGTTGATTTTAAGTTTTAAGCATTCTTTCGTTCATCCTTGGACCATACTTTCTTTACTGTGCGAACGAAGATTCACGACGCGCCATATCAGTTAGGTAGTACTGTAAGACTTGCACTATAAACAAGTGCTCTTGACTGCACCTACCATTTCACAAGTTGCGGGGTGGGGGGAGGTTGCTGCAACATGTTGTAGCGCCTGCGGAGTCGCACTATTGGCTGCATTCACACAGACCGGCTCGGAGAGGAGAGCAGATTTTGATCGCATTTAAAAATAGAGTTTAGGATCATTGAAATAAGTTTTATTTTTACATTTCACTTCTTTTATTAGCTCGTTAGGACGGCTCTCCGCCAATCAATGTAAAACTAAACCTTATTTCAATCAACCTAAGATCTATTTTTAAATGCGATCAAAATCTGCTATCCTTCAAAATTCTATTTTAAACACAAAGTTCTCCTCTTCAAGCCAGTCTGTGTGAACGGATGCTAAAGGGTTATTTTTTACCTTTTTGGTTCAGAACCCAGTAAATCAGTCAAACTTTCAGAAATCAATGTGAAATTTAACTACTTAAAATAATATTAGCTACAATACATTACTCAGTATTCTTAAACATGTCATATAATACTGAAGTAAGTCTGTACAATGGTAGACCAACAACCGTGAAATAGTCGCCTTCGACTCTCTCCACAAATGTTCCGCCCACTCCTTGGATACCGTAGCCTCCAGCTTTATCCCTGGAAATTATAAGACAGTTTTAAGAAGAAGGAAGAATTCTCTCATATTTAAACTCTCATGTAAAAGAGTTTTTTAATTAGTAAGTGAATTCACCAGATACCAAATATGTATCTGTCTTTCTGGCCTTTATGAGTTACATGAAGTATCCTTACATAGGTTCTCCTGTAGCTATATAACCTCTGATCTGCTGCTCATCCATGTCACCAAATATCACTTTAGTTGTCTCCGTAAACTTGACTATTTTGTCAGAAGCCTTTACCACCACTCCTGTATACACTGTGTGACCTCTGCCGGACAATCTGTTGATAGGATTTTTTAATAACTAGATAAGTTTCATCAGAAAAGTAGCTGTGCCCCACAGTTTCCCATGATGTTATAGCCTACAGTTTTTCTCAAGACAAGATATTTTTCAAATTGGACTGGTATTTCCTGCTTCAGCTTTATAATATTATGAGTATAGATAAGCATAGCACAGTGAAGAGACCATAGCACGGAGGTAGGGTACTTTGTACTACCCATCTGGCTGGCTACCACCTTCATGTTGGAAATCTGTTGCCAAGCACCTATCAGTGAGTTCCGACAGCTGCACATAAGAGCCAATTCCATCTAGACTTTGTGGGCTTACCACCTTTGGCCACATCATCACTTACCATGGCGAAATTGAGATTGTGGTCAAAAACAGGCTTATACACAGTAAAAAAGCAAGTGTGTAAAATTTGCAGTATAACTTAATTACTTAAGTCAGTTGTAGCCTTTTTAAGTTTGTATTAACTCACCTAGACAACATGTCAAAAGCCTCTTCTTCAGTTGTGGGTTTCCCAAACATCTTCTTATCTAAGGTCACCATAGTATCAGCACCAATGACAATGTCAGGTGCCTGCCCTTGACTTTTCAACCTGGTCTCAACCTCCAGAACTTTCTGCAAGGCCGTCTCTTCAACAAACTCGGAAAAGCTGTCGAATTTCTTTGGGTCTAAATTTTCTTCAAACAACGATGCACATAGCCCCACTTTTAAGCCCTAAAATCATCAGTTTTAACACACAGTAAGGCGCCAATCCCATCGAGAGTTCTGCATTCACACAAAGAACTCAAGAGTTCAAGAGAATGTGAGTTCTGTCGGAGTTCCATTCTCTAAAGCTGGCAGTTGAGGTAACACGTCTGAGCTATCACTATCTAATTTACTGAGTGACACAAGGCAGAAAGGACAATTGGCATTCTGGCTAATGAGAGCCACAAATGAAATTAAGTAAGGCCAATGAGAGAATGAGAATGAGACGAACTTTTTTTTTATACCACTGAGGTGGCAAACAAGCATACGGGCCGCCTGATGGTAAGCAGTTACCGTAGCCTATGGACGTTTGCAACACCAGGGGTATCACTCAGGGTATTGCTTACTGTATGTATATAATTACACCTTTTGGTACAGGATACTTATTATATTTAATGTAATTTCTTTAAGCTTTCATATTTTGATTAATATATTATAGCTTAATAGAAAACAAAGAAATTATTGCTGGCCGCCAATGGGACAAGCTCCATACAAATTTGCCCATTTACCTTTAGAATTAGAACTCTAGACTGCTCGCTCACTGTTTGTACAGTAGTGAACGCGGAACTCTAGAACTATCTCTTTGGAATCGGCGCCTTACAGTTCACAGTTTATTTGCGTGACTACTTATAATATTTTTTGAAAAACTTACTATATTTTCGATCAATTCTTTACGCCTCGGGGAACCGCTTGCCAATATAATGTTTTTTTGTTTTAATAAATGCATCACCGGTTGCAGCATTGTGTTCTTTTGATAAAGCAAACTATAGAGCCAATAAACTTCCCCTGTGGTTACAAACGTAGTGTAGTGGTTATATTCTCTTTGTTTGTCTGCCTGCCACAGATTACAGAATACTCAGATGTAATGTACGGGACAAGCACTGTGAGGCTCGTATTTAGCTATGTGTGCGTGAGAGCACTGTAGGAACACGTGTGACAGTGTGCGTTTAGGGATACCAGGCTGCATTTAGGGCTGCCAGGCTGCGTGTAGGTCTGCCAGGATAATGAAGAAAAAACTCCCACGTTTTTTATTGGATAGTTATTATCAACTTAAAACTATACTTTCAAATAAATACATTCTGAAAAGGCTTGTGATTTGAGAATGGATTAAGTCAATAAAAATATGACCAAATTACCAGCATTATACTAATAATCCATGTAAAAAAAAAAAATAATTTGCCAAGTTCAATAAAAAAAAAAAAGAAATGAATACAGAGATGTCATCATTTATTAAAACAGAAATAGGTAACATACATTATAGTGGATTTCAAAAAGCATGACTTCGGTGACTCATGGTATTTTATTAGATTTCTCAATGGTTAATGTTCATTTCGATATAATAAAGGAATACTATACTATGATAGAGCGAGGTTTCATGAAATATTGAAAGTACTATATCAGAGTAATCAAATGGAATTTCACAAGATATTGGTAAAAAGCCCTTGACCTTGACGACTCATCATATGTGAAATTGAGTTTAACAGCCTTTATTCTGCACTAACTTCTTAGAATATTGCCTTTTGTCACATATAACTCTAGCATTCGTTTCTAATTTAGCTATATAATGAAATCTTATATTAGTATATATTTTTCTATTACTATTTTTATTAATCTCAATAAAATGTATGTATGTTTAATAAAATGATATTTTATATTTTACTAGCTGACCTGACAAACGTTTTTCTGCCATATCGGCTCGACTTCGTTTGCGTGGTGCCCTACTCTATACCCTAACCTACTCTACTCCACTATTACGGTATTTTTTTTAAAATATTTTTCATCATAATTCGAATACATAATTTCGGCACCTTATACAAAAAACATGTTTCATATTCAATATGTTTGAGTAAGCAATATTTAAAACTTATCTTCAATACCAAAATCATTAGTGGTTGCTGAAATGTAACGCTGTGATAGACGGACAGCCGGACGGAGTCACAACATAAGGATTCCTTTTTATTTTTTAGGTTCTGTTCGGAAGCATTCGAAAAACGGCGTTTGGAATCAGGGTCATCATCAATTACCTATAAATTCTAATATTCAGCCCGTTCACATAAACTATAAGCGCCATTTATTTTTTCATATGGTATGTACCAATAAATTTCTCTTGCCTATTTATTTTTGTTAAATCGATCGATCTTACAAGGCCCCCATAATACCACGACTTCAAGGAAAATACTTTCGATGTAACCTAGCAACACCAACTGATTTTTGTTGAGGTTTTGTGTTCCTAGTGATCAGTGACAAATACACGAAAAAATAATACAAATAAGTGAAAATATCTATAATTACCGATGAAACGACATTCCGTCATCCTTTTTTTGTTTTTGGGATCAATTTTTACAATATTTCAAAATGCAGGACGGCATAATTTTTAAGAACAATTTTGCCACTAGTGACGTACTTACAATACGAAGCCTTGTTTCGTACTGACTCAAGTTTGTATTTACTTTTGAATCTGTATTTGGTGTGTTGGCCTCACGCCCGTGTTCCGCGCGCTCGATCTGAAGTATTCTGTAATCTGTGCTGCCTGCTATATGAGGCAATTTAGGTATGGGCCCTAGGTATATTGTTCTGTGGGTATGGGTTTTCATTAACCACAATAGGCGCTTAGCCGTAGCGTATTTACAAGGTTTTATTAACAATGAATAACACACTTCTATGAACTAAAACAAATAGGTACTAAAACAACCAAAACCTCAACGAACACGTTTGTTTATCAGTTGTTTATTGACTTATTTCACACATATTTTGACTTATGACTTTTGTAGTTTTTGACCACTGACAAACAGTTAAGCTGGGCACATACATTCGTTTTCCGTAATCAGGAATTCCAATTCGGAATTCCGTGAGCCTTCTAGCGCAGACGTTTTTTTTTTTATTAGGAATATTATTGTTCAGGAATTGTTCAACCTAAGTCCACCATCCCCATTTTTACACCGAACCACAAGACGCCGGGAAAATTTTCACCCGTACGTTGTTGACATACCGACAGAAAATACGGACACAGCGTTTTGCATCCTCATTTATAATGCGGACAGCAAGGGAATGGAACTTGCTTCCGGCGTCTGTGTTTCCTGACGCCTACAATCTAGGATCTTTCAAGGCCAGAGTGAATAGGTTTCTTCTGGGTAAGCGTGTTTCATCTTTGGCTTCGTCATCGCCCCTTATGGGCGGGTCAGTGGCCAAACGCAAGCCCATTTAAATAAAAAAAAAAAAAAAGAAAATGCTCCAGTGCGTTCAGTGGTGGCATTGTGAACCACAGACAGAGAGGGGATACTTTGTGAACGCACGGCCATGGAAAGCGACGATTACATTTCTGTTATCATTATCAATGAAGAAGAAACAGAAACGTCGGTATTGGGTACATCCGTTAAACATTCGGAGAATCTACGAGATTCCATTTCATCTACAGAGATCAAAGCACGATCTAAGTTACCAGATAAATTCCTCGATTTCTACGGGACTCGCGGCGCTTAACGCACAATACGTCCGTACGCATAGCGCATGTCGCGGTTCTGAATGTAAATTTCCAAACGTGTGCGGCGGTACATAACAAATGTATGCCATTGCTGCGTTCCGCAATACGTCATTAGGTATTAAACGAACAGTTCTTCCGAACGCGCTGGCTGGCATTCATAAAGCACTAACGGAATGTGTTCCGTACGGAAAAAAAACGGACGTGTGCGGCAATCAATGTTTTTTATACCCATATACTTTATTTATACTCTAATAATACTTTATTTATTTTCTCATCAACACATTAATGGTACAGAGTCATACGGAACCCATATACGGAAAACGAATGTATGCGCCCAGCCTTAGACTGGCCGCGCATGCTCGTTTTCCGTTTTCGGTTTCCGAATTCGTTTTCCGTATTTGGAGATCCAAATGCATCAAATCGATATAAAATACATTGATTACCGCGCGCAAATGGAGACGCTTCGCTCGCCTGATCTATTATCTAAAATCAAAAGATTTTACATATTTCTTGCGCTTTTTTATTACATTGAGCTATTATTACTGCGCAGTGATAATAGCTCAATGGCTTTTTTATTGTTATTTATGAACTCAAAATAAAAATAAAATGTTACTTAAGCTATTAATGCCATCAATTCAAAATATCGACTAAATTCTATATTTGTCAATGGTCTATGGTATTTATTTTGTTTGAGCGCATCATTATCATTGTCAATTTGTCTATGCTCTAACTGCACAGTTGTCTTTTGAGGTTGAGTAGCGTTTTTAGCATTTTTCATTCTAAAAGACGACCTACAAAGGTGATGGAAAGGAAATTTATCTAAAATGAAGTCCGTAGTGGCTTACGTGCGCAGTCTTCTAGGTTGGTGTGACGAAAGTCCAGCTATCAAGACTAGTTTCAAACGCGACAGGTATGACATTTCATGTTTACAACACTAGTTATGGCGGCAACGGCTAGATATGTCGGTAAAATATTTTTACAGGCGTTGACTCAGTGAGAAGATATGTTTTCCGTACCCCTGAGGCAGGCGTCAAAATTTTGGAAGTGAGCATTTCTTGTGTGATTATATTATCATGTTCCTTCTGTGTATTTACGTGAGTTGTTTGTTTTTAGGGCCGAAGATGATTTTTCCTCTGACGATGACAGCCCGGCCCTCAAGAGGCTCAAACACTTGAAGAGAACAAGCTTCCCCGACGTTATGGCCTCAAATGGTAAATATGAATAAACATAACTCACTCACGAGGCTCGACAATCGAATAAAGGTTGCTTGCCTATTGGTTTTCTACAGGATATATTTTGGAGAGTGTGCGCAGGAATTGTTCTACCTTATTCCACCATCCCCTTTTTTACACCGAAACACGAGACGCCGGGAAAATGTTCACCTGTATGTTGTAGACATACCGAAAATACGGACACAGCGTTTTGCATCCTCATTTATAATCCTCAACTATGAATTTGATATAGAAGCAAGATTATTAATTGGTTGTTGTTTTTTGAAAATCAGTATGTTGGGTATAAACAATACCATTTTTATGTAATCATTACAAATCATCTCCAAGTAATAAAGAACACCAGGAAAATATTGTCCCAGCCACCACAATAGCAATCGGTTATATTGCTATTGGAAAGCTCTTTTCATGTAGTATAATAAAATTGTTAGTGTGGCAGCTAATCTAAAGATTTGACCAGCATGTTAAAAAATGTATAAAAAAATATTTATATGCATAAACATGACTGTTGGCTCAGTGTCTGTATATGAATATTAATGAAAGTAAATATTAGGTTTTTTTAGGATTTCATACCCAAATGGTGCCAACAGTACCCTAAGCCTCCGCTGTCTTTCCGTCCATCTGTCCGTGGGCTACATCTTAAGGGAGCCCATACAAGAAATTTCTTTATGGAATCCTTCATGTGCGAGTCCCATTCACACTTGGTTTTTTTATTCTCTGCTCCTGTACAGAATTGAGCAAGATTATTCACAATCTGTTGTGCGGTGAACCTGTTGAAAGGTCTTATTTACTTTACGATGGAATATTCTACATCCAGTGCTTACAATAAACATATATTTTTCCAGCATTGGATAAAAATAAATATCATGTCATTTTTAAATACAAATAACCCATTCAGAGTTCAAAATAGCAGACCATTACAAGTGCACCCTGGTATGCATGTGTAACAGAAACCCATGATTACTTGGCTATGCCAACAATTAGAGAAGAAATTGAGTGCTATAAAGAGTAAATGTAACTCTATTGGTGGTGGGACATCCCATACAATTTGGCCTGTTCTCCTATGTATATCGAATTAACCTATATTCCTAATGCAAAGATTACCTATTAGGGGCCTGATTGAGTAACACAATGACACCAATCACAAACTTGCATTATACTGCAAGTTAATATTAAAATAATAGCAGGAAGTTGGATGTCCATATCAGTTTAACTTAATGTTGTAATGACAAATTATCACTAAAACTTATTTATGGGCTGTCTACCATGATAGGAATTTTACAAAATACCATAGTGCATATTGCATACAGAAAATTATCATTACATAAGGAAACAACATTATTTAAAATTACTATTAATTATTTTTCTCATCCAAAAGTGAATTTAGAACCCTTACATTATGAAAAAGAAATTGTATGGCAAGCAACTGTTTTAGTTTTAATTACTTGTTTTCTCAATATGTCCAGTACATCAGTACTGCAATGTGACTTCACAAGCCAGTATCCTTTTTATGGGATGTTTTTAATGCTCTGTGATAATGCTTTTGTAGTACTCTCATTGCCATTGGTCTCACCAAGAAATATGATTGGTTGTCATCATATAAAAGGAGTAGTCAAATAGCCGGAACAGTAAAGTACATACAGAAACTTTTTTGGACATTGAGGAAACATCCAGAGATTTCAGTAATACTGAATTGAAATCTGCTGAACAGATAGACTGACAGACAGTCGCCTCATGACCAAGATTAATTCAAATTGTTTGTTGGCAATATTGAGATCAAAGTTCATAAAAGCTTAAAGAGTACTGAGGCCTTAGCACGAACCACTTTCGTATCGCCTTCGTAGCGTCATCGTATCGAGTAGATGTCATTACTGACAGAAGTTCTATCGTCTACTCGAAACCTAGCTTGCGAGCTACGTTAAATTCGTCTAGAAATTTTGAAACATACATTATTGATTTTTTTGGTACACAATATTAAAATATTTATTTCCAATAACATAAACTAAATTAAATAATCTGCTTATCTTATATAATTAGCATCATTCATGTGTAAATCTTTTCTTTTTCACCATTTAAATGTGATGAATGTGAAAATATTTTTGAACGAAAACCATTCTTAACTGTCAAACCAAAAACCGCGCGTAGGAAGTTTTTTTTTATTTCAGCAAAGAGTTCATGAATATTAAGGTTTGAATTTAGAACAATACTACAAGAGGATGGAGTCTTGTGACTCCGATAGAAATAAAATCGTCGATTTTCAATTCTAGATTTGTGTTTTAGCAGTTTTACGGGATTTCATTTAAAGAGTTGCTGAACTTGAACTATCGAAATTCCATTTAAACGCTTATTATAATTCAGTATATAGAGGATGTTTCGAAATCAATTAAATCATGTTTTTGCATCACAAGATTATTAATTCCAATTGGAATATTTTCGAAAGATCTTTTAGTCATTAATTTCAATAGGTATAGGCACGTACTTTTGAGAATGTAGAATTCTTGACACGTCGAAGTAGTACACGTCGTAGTAGTTTAATATTTTAAACAATTGGTATAGGTAATTTCGAACAATTTACATAATTATCAAAGTATACTTAAATGTAAGCAAAATAAAATGGGTTTTCTTAAATATTTGACCTTCTCTTTAGTTTACCATTTAACATTACTTCCCAGAATTTGATACTTTTAAGTGACACTATGGGATGGCGCTATAATACAGCGTGTGCTTTTTTCGGAATCAATGGGTTCGATTCCCGGCTAGGAAATTATAAATTTTCGAAAAAAAAAAACAAATACCTCGTTACGTGGGCTCTCACCGAAAAAAATACGGTGAGAAGGTTTACGTTAGCTGGCTTGCGAGTAGACGATACTATACGTCAGAATAAGTTCCAATTTCAAATTATATACCAAACCACGTTTACGTAGCATGACGTGAGGTTAACGTAGTTTCTCGTGCTACCGATTTAAACGTTTGACAGCATTCGAATGACACATTCCCATACAAATTTGAGTTAACTCTCTCGATACGAATACGTTACGCTTGCGATAGATTTTCGTGCTAAGGCCTCTGATGTCATTTCTATGACAGACGGAAATGTAACAAATACTTATTTTTTAACACAAACTGATAAATCCATACTATTAATAAAATTCTCTAGTTGGTAGTAAACATTTTAAAGATACTTCATTTGTTTTTGCAAAAAAAAAAACAGGAAATCAAACATTAATGTCAACTTATAAACCTGGCATAATAAAAACATATTTCACAAATAAAAGCAATTTTTAGTTATTTCTGGACCATAATTTTGACTCTGGTTCTCTTAAAAAACTAAGGTTATTCCTTTGGAATAGATAGATAGCCTTTATTGTAGAATTTACAACATTTTAGCTGAAACAATAAATTCTGTGGTTAGGTTAACTGAAGATAACTTAATATTATATATACCTAACTATATATTGTTATTGTTAGATGTAAGGCAGCACTATCGCATTGTGATTCCGGTAATGATGGATTGTTCGTTTTTTTTTTTTTTTTTTTTTTATTATTTATAGACCTGTGTTTGGCCACAATCTCACCTTGGTAAGTGATGATGTGGCCGAAGGTGGTAAGCACACAAAGCCTATAATGAATTGGCTCTCAAGTGCAGCTGTCGGAACACAACGATAGGCGATTGGCGACAGATTTTCAACTTGGGGGTGGTAGCCAGCCAGATGGGTACTACAAAGTATCCTACAACCATGCTATGGTTTCCTTACGATGTTTTCCTTCACCAAAAGCTCAAGCTCATTGTAGGATTCGGGGAACCCGGGACTTTCGTCTCATTATCAGACGTCACTACCACTGAGCTATCATCGCCTTAAACATATTTTTATTATTGTTTGACTACAATATACCATGGTAAGTGATGATGTAGCCAAGAGTGAGGCACACAAACCCCAGAACGGATATACAACTTAGTCGTAAACAAGCATACGGCCCGCCTGATGGTAAGCGGTTACCATAGCCATATGGACGCTTGCAAGACAAGAAGCATCGCTTACGCGTTACCGACCTTTCCCCCCTCCCCAATGAGCTCTGGCGACCTTATTCACGCGCAGGAACACAACATAAAGTTATTTGGCTGCGGTATTCTGTAAGGTGGAGGTACTTCCCCAGTCGAGCTGCTCTTAATGTTAATGGATAGTTCAAATTTTCAAAAAAAAATACCAAAATTTCCTTTTCACAGATTGGAAACAGATTGAAAAGCCAGCTAGAAATGTACGCTACGTACCTATACAAATAGATGATGATCATCCAAGCACATCCACCCCTAATGTGGCATCAGGAAAGTTTGCCAGCCGAGTGAGGAATATACCCATCAAGCTGGTGGGTGTGTCTGAGAATGGAGGGAGTACACCCTCAAGGAAACCAAGGGTGCACACGCCAGTGCGGCCCGTCATTCATGCCGTCGTAGATGATGACGATGATGGTGATGAGGTATGTAATAGACTTGCCCCAAGTGGGAAATGATGAATAATCTGTTAACAATTCTTTGGTGATTTTTTATTGGAGATCAAAAACTATAACTTCACTTAATGAATAACAATAGCATGGCCAGTAGGCTTGAAATGACCTCTGGCGACCTTACTCACGCGCAGGAACGACATAAAGTTATTTGGCTTCTACTTCCCCAGTCGATCTGCTATTTGAGCGAATAAACGCTTTGCGGAACCTCTCTAGAGACGCTGGTATGGGACTGTCTTAATACCAACATTGTATACTGAAATGATTCTTGCCAAAGTAATGTTTTTATGACTTGTTGTTGATTATACTTATCAATGGCTTGATTATTTTTAGTGTGCCAAAATGTATGTTAGACAATTATTTGGTACATTATTATTCAAACAATGTAGGTATATGGGCTAACTGATAATTTATGCACAAATTATTTTTCAGGTCACATGGATAGAGAGTAATCAAGAAAACACAAAGAAACCATCTAAAGTATACATAAATTTAGAGGATGAAGACAATGATCAAAATGATAATGATCAGCAAGAGGATGATGTGATATTCATCAAGAAAGTAACATCACCAGCTCCCAAACCTTACAAATACTTTATCTCTAAGAATAGCCGTGATGTAACAGATTTTAGGGAAGAAGAACCTGTTTACTACAGGCTTAGTCGGAATAATGAAAGGACTTCATCAATTCTATCCCCAAAAATTTACAATAAATTCAAAGCACCAGCTGGTATCACAAAGACATACAAAAAAGCACCAACACCTGTAGCAAAATGGATGCAGACATCAAAGCCTTCGAATCTCTCAATGTCAAGAAATAGGCTATTGGGTATCAATGGTGAAAATGCCAGAACAACCCTCACCAACGTTTTTAATTTAGAAGAAAAGAGAAATTATCAGGAACTGATTAGGCGAGTGGCGAGTAGTATGAAAACAGTGTCATTTGGTAAACCAGGTGAGGTTATAAACTTGGCTGATGATGCTGCATCCTTCCGAAATACACAGAGGGCGCAGAAAAAAGCGTTGCACGAAATAAATTTACTAGAACAAGGTTTAAATGCTCAGAAAACTAATGACATTGGAAGGGAATACGACCCAATAACAGTAGCGTCGATAAACTCTTCAGATTCAGAAATTGAAATAGTTCCATCAGAGACGTCATCATCTTCAGCCAGGATCGATCCGATAAACACACTGAAGGATTCTTACAAAGACAGAGCGGTCACTTCGGAGGATTGGATTGCAAAATTAAATACGAAGTACAAAAAGAAAAGACAAGACACGCAGGAAAAACTGAAAGATGCGCGTCGGGAGTCAGACATCATATCAAAAGTAAATAGTGAACAAAAGATAGCACAATTAGAACATAAACTGAAGTATGAGTTGAGTATACCGGAGAGTTTGTTCGTTGAACCGCAGCCGACTGTGGAGTTGCCAGCGTTGACGCCAGAGCAAGAGAAGTTGGCGAACCGAGCTCTAGGGCCTGGACCTCCCGGACAGTTGTTGGTAGAGAAGTTTAATTTAAGGATACATAGGTAAGTGAGTCTGATTCCACATCATCAACCATAGCAAGATATATGTATAAGATTATATTTTGGTTTACTTTTACTTCCAGGCGGGATATTCAGACCCTGGCAGGTTTAAATTGGTTGAACGACGAGGTGATCAACTTCTACATGAACCTGCTGATGCAGCGGAGTGCGGAACGCAAGGATCTGCCCAAAGTGTATGCCACCAATACCTTCTTCTACCCCAAGCTGATGCAAAGTGGACAGGCTGGCTTGCGGCGGTGGACTAGGAAGGTAAATAATGTTATTAGCTTTTTGATGTGATTTAGAATGCTGTGCTGGTGCTGGCTGCGATATCATTTGGCGACAATGGTTGTCGCCAAATGATATCGCATATAGTCAGCCAGTAACAAATGATGAAAGATATTGAAAACGCCTATAACTTCCCCCTCCCCAGTGAGCTGGTGATGTATGTTTCATAAGTGTTGTTAATTGTCAGGTGGACATATTCGCTCACGACCTGATGGTGGTCCCGGTGCACCTGGGCGTGCACTGGTGCCTGAGCCTGGTGCACTTCGCGGACAAGAAGGTGCAGTACCTGGACAGCATGGGCGGCGCCAACCACAAGTGCCTCGCCGCGCTGCTGCAGTACCTGCGCGACGAGCACCAAGACAAGAAGGGGGAGCCCTTCGACGATCGCGGCTGGAACACTGAGTGTTTGAAGGTGACTCATCACATTGCTCCAACTTTATAAAGCACAAGTCCGGTCATGCATGGAGTACTGCTGCCATCTTTGGGATGGATCAGCTAAGTACCAGCTTGAGGCCCTCGACTTAATAGACCGCCGAGCCAGGAGACTCATCGGAAATGAGTCTTTAATTAAGGCGAAACTCGCGAGGCTCGACCATCGAAGAAAGGTTGCTTGCTTATCGGTTTTCTACAGGATATATTTTGGAGAGTTTGCGCAGGAATTGTTCAACCTAATTCCACCATCCCCATTTTTACACCGAACCACAAAAACCGGGAAAATTTTCACCCGTACGTTGTTGACATACCGACAGAAAATACGGACACAGCGTTTTGCATCCTCATTTATAATGCGGACAGCAAGGGAGTGGAACTTGCTTCCGGCGTCTGTGTTTCCTGACGCTTACAATCTAGGAACTTTCAAGGCCAGAGTGAATAGGTTTCTTCTGGGTAAGCGTGTTTCATCTTAGGCTTCGTCATCGCCCCTTATGGGCGGGTCAGTGGCCAAACGCAAGCCCATTTAATTAAAAAAAAAAAAAAAAAATAACCTAATGTACCCAGGCTCAGACTAAACTGCGAGTAGGGGCGGCCCGAGGTCTTCATACAAACTAATGATATTCAGTTTTTCCTTACTTGTCCTATCTTTTAATTGCAAGACCTTTTAGCGTATTATATTAATTTTTACATGATACTACGTCATCGCAATCTCTACCGGTTCCTGGGAGAAAGTGTCTTAACAGACGGACAGACAGCAAAGTGATTGAACAATTTAGCAATTTAGTGGACTAACTAGTAAATTCAAATTCAAATTCAAAATCATTTATTCAAATAGACCTTCGCAGGCACTTATGAAAAGTCTGACTCTAATACTCTAATACCGGTTCGGAAGGTTGCATTTGCTGAGAAGAGCCGGCAATAAACTCAGCAATTACTCTTTTCAAAACAGGCTTAGATTAATTACATAATATTTACATTCTAATCGCACTGAAAACAATTGCGTGCCCAGGCGCGGCGGCAAAATTACAAAGTAGACTGAAAAAATATTTAATAAGTAAATAAATAGCAAACTTAAGCAGACCAGCCCCCACAAGCAGCACCTGTTCACAAGTATGACGCGTGTGGCAGCCATCGCCCTCCTCGCCATATTGGAGGGAAGTGACCATTGAATATCTAAGGGGTCTTCCATTAATCACGTGAGGTTTTTAGACGTGAGGTTTCCCTCCCCCCTGGTAATATATGGTGAGGTTTTAGGCTACCCCTCCTCAGTTGTGCAGTTGGCTGAACCTCAAAGGAGTGTCAACTGCACTTTATACCCAGGTTCTTTCTAGACTATGTGTGCGAAATCATTTTAGTCATCAATACTTACTAATATACTCAATTTCCAGGACATACCCCAACAAATGAACGGCAGCGACTGCGGAATGTTCGCGTGCACATTCGCCGAGTTCTCGTCGCGGAATGCGCCTTACACCTTCACTCAGGCGCACATGCCTTACCTGAGGCGTAAGGCAGCCTTAGAAATACTCACCGGGAAACTCCTGCTCTAAGTGGGCTAGTCATTCCAGTTACGCGATTATCGACTTTAACACGTTCGGAATAAGAATGAAGAGCCTCACTTACAACAAGTATCAAAATTCATACTGTTTTAATTGTGAGTATGTTACCACTGTTTATGGAGACAAGTCGGGTGAAGACAAACGATAATCAACTAAAACGTCATTAAGATAAAGACGAAATTACTACATTCAGGCGTATCTGAGGCTGCCCTGAATAAACGAAAGTAAATTCATGCTGTGAAGTGTTTTATTGTATGTACGTTTTATAAACTGTGACAGTCCTGAGGACAAACGATAATCAACTTAAATGGTAACGTAATAAGGATTAGCTCAACTGCCGTAGACTAATGGACAATGTGGTTTTGAAATCTGATGTTGGATTAATATTTACTTACTCGTGTGTTGTTTCTTACAATACATTGTCCTTTCTGAATAAGATAATTTCTTATGGTGTAAATAATCAATCTTCCAAATGAAAGTTTAAGTAATCAGATTATTAAATTAGTTTAACTATAGTTAAATTAATTAAATTGTTTCTTGACGAGGCAAGTAAGATGCAAATATTTTGTCATTTCATGTATTTATAATATCTAATATTACTCATGTTGAAGTTAACAACACCCATTCACAGAGTTCTTCACTATTCGACTAATTCTGTATTCAACAGGTCTAAAAAAATAGCTTTTTTTGTTAACTATTATTTCTGATGCTTGATGCACTGAAAGGCATGAATAATTTATTCGTATTTGTAAAATTATTCAATCAAAACTAAGTACTTCATAGTCGATTGAAGCTATTATAATGAAACGAACATAAAAAAATCCATGACATAAAGACGGACAAATGTTTCGTTGAACAAAGGCTTATAATTGATAATTTATGTTGAGAGTGTGGATTCTAATTATATTGTATACATGATGTGTGGACGCGATTATACAGGGGTGTATTTAGATGTAGATATACTATTAGCAATACGAATGAAGGGCGAGTCAATGCCGTAGAAATATTTTGTATGTTCCAATATGGAGATAGTCCTTTAGTTTTATAAAGATGTTTAGGAATTAATCGTCTAAGCTACTCTCGTCTTGCCCGTAAAAATCTATGTGGTGACATAATTCATTCCTTTTGAAGCTTTTGAAGCTCGCTTTTAGCTAGATTTGAAGGCAAATTTCTAAATCTGAAATGGTTTCTTGATTTTTAGTCTTAGATAGTAATGGTTGTATTCTAAACATTCTGTCCGTCTTTATGCCTCGAATATTCATTCAATAGATAGTCCTAGCCCTAAGTACCTCTCTGTATTGTAAAAATTATCAATAAGTACTCTTAACTTAAAAATTCACATAATTATAATAGGTATAACAATAAATTTTGTTTCCAACCTGTAAAGATGTCCTGAAGTTTTCTAAGTGATGGAATAAATAAAAGAAATATGGAATTTTGCGGTATTTTTATTCAGTTAAAAAAAAAACTTGAAAACTGTATCAAAACACGAACAAGCAGTCAGTCTGTATTGAGACGTAACAGACGCAGCTTCCCACTCTCGAGCAGTGCGACCCCCGAGTCGTTAGTGCCGCCGCAGTAGTGGGATGATGAAAACACCGATACTAAACGACCTCGCAGTTGATACTATACAAAAAAATATATAAGGTCCTAATAAATTAGTTACTTTCCTCTTGAGGGATGAATGTATAGGTCATTAGTAATCAAAAAATTAAATTGAAGTTTGTAATGTCAACATAACAGCGTTTTACTAAATGCCAAAAAAGGAACCGATATACGGGAGTTGTAACATAAAAGATGTCTTATCTGTCTGTTGGTTCCGGCTAATCTCGATCGGACCTATGTTGACGGGACTCACTGGCAGGTAGCTGGTGTTATAAGGAATAACATGGGCTTCTTTTATTTCAGAAAAAGTATTAGGTTTATTGTAGGAGACATAAAGATGTCAGTTGTATTACAGTATGAGGCACGAATGATGAGCACAGATAGGCAGTAGTGGGGGCAACCAATAGTGTGCAGCTCGGCGCTCTCCCCTGCTTCATTCCGCCAAACAGACCGAAAATTTACTATTGCGCAGGTGTCAATCTATGCTCACGACTCGTGCCCCTTACTATACAAACCTATCTATGAGTGAAACGTTATTTTCTTTCGAAGGACGCTTACCAGGGCCACCAACACTGAATCGAACTCAGAGTTGATTGCTGATTCATTTTGAGGTGGTCCTGCCAGAATATGACATGACAATCTATTGATTAAATCATAATAAATATAGTGAAAAGCAATATTGACCATGAACCCGTTCTGGTGCATCTCATGCGCGCGCACGACGTGCGAGAGCTGGTTGGCGACCAGGAACCGGTCCAGCGCGCTCTGGTCGAACACGTGCCCCGTGCCGCGCTTCGCGTTGAACGCGAACCCCTCGTTCGCGGCCAGCTCCAGCGCTAGAGTTGCCGTCAGCTTGTTGGGCCTGAGGGGTTTGCTTCATCATCGATATCGCTATCGATCTCGCGAAGACTAACAAATCCCAGTCACGTGCTAATGCCGAAACAGCCGTAGGTGCCGTGGTGACAGATTTTAACAAGAGGGCCAGCCAAAGAGTCAGCCAGACCGGTACCTACCAACTACTTTACTAACATAATTTATTTACGATATTTTCGTTCTCTGAAATCTGAATTTAGGATTCGAACCCACGACACTACCCACGCACGTTATTTATCAAATTGATGTTCCTGTATAGATACCTACCTATTTGCTATTTATCGGCAAACTAATGTCACAAATTTTAAGGCGTTGATAGCTCGGTGGTAGTTACGTCAGACACCGAGACGAAAGTCCCGGGTTCGAATCCTCCAATGAGCTTGAGCTTTCGGTGAAGAAAAACATCGTGTGGAAACCATAGCGCGGTGGTATAGTACTTTGTAGTACCCATTTGGCTGGCTACTACCCTCAAATTGAAAATCTATCGCCAAGCACCTATCGGTGTGTTCCGATGGCGGCACTTGAGAGGCAGATCCTTCTAGCCTTGTGTGCTTACCAACTTCGGCCACTTACCAGAGTGAGTTTGTGGTCAAACACAGGCCTAAACTTACGCAATAAAAAAAATACCCTAGGGACTTGATTTTTTTTCTCAGTGACAGTTCGCCTAGAATACAGGCTTGTCCTAGTTTAATAGGTAGTTTTTGTACTAAATTGTGAAATCGATGTAATCGGTGTGTAAGTATCTACCTTTGTAACTCAAAATGTTTTTAGTGTAAATAAATACTATTATTAGTTTGCCGATTTTTTTTAAATACCTAGTTTATAAATCCGAGGATATGCTATAATTAGGGATTAAAAGAACTTACCTGAAGTGAAGTTCTATCCAAATTATACGAGTTGCTTCGTCCGAAGAGATTAGATACATAAATTTGTAGTATACGTCCAGTAATCGCCAATCTACCACTAAGTTGAAAGCAGAGTCAAACTGCATTCATATAAAATAAAAAATGTGGGTACTTTGATGTCTTCCTCCTGCCCCCGCACTGACCGACACTCATTTAGTTGAAAGCCTGGAATCTTAATATTTCACTTTATATGGGGGTTAAAGGGCTGGGAGGGAGCTAATCTCTTCGGACGAAGCAACTCGTATAATTTGGATAGAACTTCACTTCAGGTAAGTTCTTTTAATCCCTAATTATACTTCATTGCTTCGTCCTCGAGATTAGATACATAAATTTGTAGATTTTGAGAGATAGTGAAATATTAAAACACTAATTTTATTTTATTTTTGATATTGTAATGATCAAAAAATTAATGAACTTATGTAATTATTATTAAAGGTACTTATTTAATGTTTGTGATGTAATAACAATGTTTTTACACAAATTTAACTAATTAGGTACGGTACTTCATAACAAATTATGGTTTTATTAACCATAGTAAATTACACTATTTATATAGTTGAAATTAAAAACACAATGATTTTATATTTTAGTCAGGTTCTGCGTTTAAGATTGTGAAAGCAAACTGATCTGATTGATTATACTGAAAATCTCTTCGATAAAATTTTGCGAAGACTGTAGAATTGCCACTCCATCCAACAGTATTTCTGATTATATGCATGTTTAAGGTTAAGATACCTATTTTGATTTGATTGAAATTTTATTAATTGTAATAGTAGGTACAACATATAGAAATAACATTTTTACAGAAAAGGTAATCTAAAAAATACATACTTAAGTATGAATATATGAGTGAGCTGAGAATATAGCTAACTAGTTGATAGCGTGTATTTTATCAAACGTTTAAACATTTCCTTTTATAAAAGGCCGCGTCAAATCAAAATATATATATTTTTTTTTTTTTTTTTTTTTTTTTTTTTTTTTTTTTTTTGTATGCTAATAATACTCTTGCCGTACATATTTCCGGTCGGTCTTTGTAAAATGGAATATACACACAAGGTTGATTTTGAACCTAGTCGGGATTTTATAATTAATTCATGTATTTTGATAGATATATTATGCTGATTATTAACAACTATAATATTTTCTAAATTTATTTTGTACTCTTTGAGCAGCTACCAGCATGAGTACAGTGACAATCTTTTATGTTAAATACTCTCTCTACTCTAATTGTTATTTGGATACCAAATCGATAAGATGGATCCCAGTGACGTTATACTAGGGAGCTGGAGGGTGAAGTCTATAGAAACCCTTGAAAAAAACCTAATAACTCGGTCATTAGACCCTACTCTCGATCCTAAGACCAATGACAGAGCGAAGCGATGACTTTCTAATGATCTGTATTGTAATCCGGACTGAAATACTGTAAGAAAGATGTACTTTTTCAAAAAATCACTCAAAAAACCCGCGCGTCGTATTGCGACGTTGTATTGTTTTTTCGAACTTTCTGATAGGGAAGCTATTAAACTTTCAAGTTAAGACGGTAGTACGCTCCTCTACAGTGGTGCCGTCCTGATAACTTCCCTGCAATCAACGTGATCTTTGGGTTACTGTTAAATAGATAATAATACATAATCAGATGGTCTAAATTGAATTACTTCGAAACAGAGAACATCCTGAAATAGGAGAAAAAACCAGGGTTGCGTGGGTCAAAATACGACGTTTGATCTATTATAATTTTTCTTAAAACTTTTAACGTAACCGCAAAGGGTGGAAGAGCATAAAAAGAAAGATCTTTCCGATTTAATGTAAATGTATTTATAGCAAATGCTCCGGGGTCTCTATTCCATGCGACATATTTTCGCATTTTTCATTCATACCGGATGCAAAAAAAAGGTCAATATGGATGTCTATTGACAAATAACAATCATTTCAAAAAACAGATCTTTTTACACCCATTCAGTTTCTGGATGTGATCTTCGTGACTGCTATTCCATTATTTTGAACTTATGTATGAAACGAACACAGACATTTTGCAAGCTTCATTCACACCACTGCCATTAAGATTTGGTTATTTCAGTGAGATGTGGAAATCTAACCATACGATTGATTTACGAAATAGTGATGTCGATACAAAATGTCAACTTTGGAAGTCCTTTCCTAATATGTGTAATCCTAAGAAAACTGCCAGGAGTTCTAAGTAATTAATAAGTAGGTATTGGTTTTTTAAATATCGCTTTTCTTCAGTTAAGCTAACGTGCTTAGGTATTTATCAGAAAGCCAAGAAACTTGCACAAGGTATTTTGAAACTATATAGCTCTTTTCGATATTGATTATAAACCGTAAAGACTCAAAAATGTTTTTGTATGTATGATATTATTTTTGCAATTTTGATAATTTCTAGAAATAATACATTAAGTAAATAGATGACAAATAACCTAATGACCGTGTAATGATTTCAGTAAACAAATTACTGATTTTTTATAATTTTTGAAACGAAAAGACATTGAGCAAATTGGTACAATTTTATCCTCAAACTTCAATCGTAAGACAAAGGTGCTTTTTATCCGCTAGCGTGGAAATAATGTTTATATAATTAATCTGTTTATACCATTTGGTTTTTTGATAAGAAAATAACTAGAGAGAAACTGTCTTTCACATGGTTTACATTGTGATATAGCTTCAATACTTAATTAAAAAGATCAGTGACCACTCTGTCTTGAAGGGTTTTGGATAAGACAGGTGGACACAGTTCATATGATTGAGAAACCGGTTTGGAAAAAAGGTATCTCATACTTTTGAATTTTGTATTCCAAATATGGCTTTTTTGGCAGATAAAGATATTATAATTATTATAACTTTTGACCCCGAGAATTAGTATGATGGGGTCCATTAGTTATCAATCGCCATTGATCATAATAATAAGATAATTGCCCTGCAGAACCTACCCGAACCGAAGCGGGGCTGGGTAGGGCCCCGAGCGCGGCGCGGCGGCGGCGGCTGTCGTGGCGGTTGCGGCTGCCGTCGATTCTAATCTCCTCACTGCTCCCGCCTGCCTGGCTGCTGGGAGCGGAGGCTTATGGTTTGATGCTTTGGTAGGAGCCAGCTTTTGTTTCTGCGCTGGATTAACCTTCCTAATTGGTGCATTCATTTTTATCTCAGCACCAGATTTCGATATTTATTTTTGGATGCCTTTTTTTCATAGATTCGTTGTGTTGCGAGTCACACATTAGGCGTCCAGCTTCGTTCAATAATTTTATTATTTTCTGATCTAAGGAAAACAATTGAGTGAAAGCTTCACTGATGCAAAATATACCTACTGCGAACCGTATTTGCTTTTTCTCTTAAGCCTTGTCTTTTTAACGAGTATCTCCGATAAGGCCGTTATAATTTTCGGATTAAGCTTGTATACGTCGATATTTGTGCATCCTTCGGAACAAGATGTTTTATAAGCGATGTCCCATCGCACAGCTAACTCACCTCGAATATCCGGTGTATATCGTTTATCTTTGGAAGGCATTTCTCCCAATTGGTTAAAAAATCTCCTTATCTAGTTCCGGATCAAGTCCTGTTTCGACGGATAGTTCTGCCTTCGGCTACAGTGACTCCGTCACAGCGACTTGTGTCATTGAGATGGATGTACCTGGCTGGAATTCTTCGACAGTAATAGTTATGATCAAAGATAAGGAGCAAATGAAAGGTGTTGGAGGAGGCCTATACCCATCAGGGGTCTTTAACATAACTACAATTACATAATAAGATTTTTTCTTTATGTGTTAGAAATAAGCTTAACCCTTTGACTTTTTGATAAACCCGCGAAGGCGAGGAAAAACAATAGAAATCAATTGTTATTTTTTAACCGCAAGTCAAGGGATTAAATGTGTTATAGAATTATTAATAAAAAGGCTTTATTATTAATATTTATTACTAATATTATTAATTCTGAATGAATTTTAATTTAGTTTAATTAGTTAAAAGATATTATTATTTAGATGATGTTATTATATAGTATATTCTTATTTTTCAAAATTGAATAATAAATAATTAATATTTCAGATTGATACTGATCGATCAGTGATATGATAATCATTGCAGTATATATATATATTTTTTCGATATATGTATGTACTCCTCGGGCCGTTGGCAGTCTCCTCAGCATACACTACGCCCCCCCCTTTTTTCTGGTGTCAGAAATCATTTCTAAGCTGTCCAGTCTTATGGGATTAAGTAATTGTGATAACAATCGATTTTATTTATTTATTTAAAGATAACCAACAAGTATAATCATCCTGTAAATACTGTGATAATGACACAAAACTATCCTAGCTTCTAGTATTTTAGACATGAGCGCCAAAGTATACCTAGTCAGTCGGCGGACGGCGCGTCGACTTAATAGGGTCGGCGGCGGCGGGGCGTGTCGGCGGCGTGACCTTAACTCAATCATACATATCATGAATTTTATGTTTTTCAAATGTTTAATAAAATAATGTAGCACGCAAATCTCGACACCATCGGAAAGGAGGATTATTGCTACTACTGATACTAATCGGCGCGCCGATCCATGCAGACGGCGGCGGCGCGGCGCGGATAAATGCGCGGCGGCGGCGGCGCGCCAGCGTGCTCATGTATTACACAAAGCAAGATATTTGCATCTTTCCATTTGCTTGGTATTACGCTTGGTATACGCAAGAGTATTCAACATCAATACACAAGCCCATTTAGAACTTATACATCCAACCATACTGAATTGCAGGGCAAGATGAAATGAAAAGGCCTACCAAACGCGGAAAATGTCTGATTTTGCAATGAGTTTTCAATTGAAATTATACTGTAACTCACCTGTAAGTCTCGTTCGACTTGGCTGACTGGGCACTGCCGTGGCCGCAGATGATAACGCGGCGATAGTTCACAAAATAGGCACGTGGCTATTACCCTCGTTTTCAATGTGATGTATAAAGTGAAGGTAACATTCCTTTTAAATGCACACAATCACTATAAGTAGCCCATTATTTGGGATTCCAAAAGATATGAAGGTAACATCCCCATTGGATGTACACAACACAATTTGGAATTTTGACGGTATGTCAAAGTTAGATACGTACGGATATAGTCCTTGTAAACTATTCACAATATCTTTAAATAACGTGAAGGTAACATTCCTTTTAAATGTACACAATCACTATCAGTAGCCCATTATTTGGGATTCCAAAAGATACGAAGGTAACATCCCCATAAGATGTACACAACACAATTTTGGAATTTTGACGATATGTCTAAGTTCGATACGGATATAGTCCTTGTAAACTATTCACAATATCTTTATCACTATATAACAATAACCCATTATTTGGGATTTAATTTGACGATATGTCAAAGTGTGCTCGTATCCTGCGTAAATAATCACTATTGTCGTTTCTGTGACTTCGTTTCGGCACCGTGTTATACTTATTTTTTTTTTTTTTTTTGAAAAGAAATAATAACGTGGTGATCGGCGAGGCACTAAAACGCGAATGAGTGTCGGTCAGTGCGGGGGCAGGAGGAAGACATCAAAGTACCCACATTTTTTATTTTATATGAATGCAGTTTGACTCTGCTTTCAACTTAGTGGTAGATTGGCGATTACTGGACGTATACTACAAATTTATGTATCTAATCTCGAGGACGAAGCAATGAAGTATAATAGGTAATAAATGAAGTCCTAAATTCGCGTATAATACCCATTTTAATGAATATTATACCAACTTAACGGGGTCATTCCAGAGCAGTTCCCAGGCGATGGAGCTCTGTTCCGCCGGCCGGGGTAGAGGCACCGGCACTTTGTCTATAGCCGAGATCAGGGGACACACCCACGGAGGGGGGATGCCTCCATGACAACAGAACACCTACAAAATACATTCAAGAAATCATATTGACAAGGGTGTGAAGAGATTTCTTCAGGGTCGGCAACGCGCGAGTCACACCCCTGCTTATACGATTGCTGCTAATATACCTACACTTATGAAAAAAGATACTATTATATATTGTTCCGGATAGCTCACAGGTAGTGGCGTTGAATGCCGTGACGAAGATCGTGAGTTCAAATAAAACAAGCTTGAACATTGGAAGGAAACCACAGCACAGTTGTAGAGATACTTTGTAGTACTAAGGTACTATCAGGCTGCTACCTTCAAGTAACAACTCTGTCGCCAAGTGTGTTCCGGCAGTTGCAATCTAAGGTTTGTGAAATGCGACCCACTCATTTATTCAGATTAGGCACTCAGTAACAACTAACTTTACCATTCGTAATACACTTAAACTGAGAAGATTCCGCCAAAAAACTCAGCAAGGAATCTTTATTATGGCTCTTTCAAACTTAGTGATACCTTGTCATCAATGATGGCTGCCAGTGGTAACGCGTCGAATACGTTATTGATGGCATTCCATATTTTAATACCCTCAGTTTCACCATATTTGCCGACACATTCACTGTGGAATTAAACAAAATATTAGAATACATAGGCTCTTACGGAATTACTGAATCTTTTTGCTTCATGTAAAAAAAACTGCTCGTATCCTTTTGAATAAATCCGAAGTAATATCTGTAATCGTTTTGACGGCTGATTTCATATTAGTCAATGTCAAAATTTATTGTGATATTCTAGGCTAGAGCAAGTTGTTTTTTTCATACCACTGAGGTAGCAAGCAAGCATACGGCCCGCCTAATGGCAAGCGATTACAGAACCCCATGCTGTACTCCATTGGGAAAACCACGGCGGGAACTCATACACACAGTCCGAGCGTCCACGGAAGGAGACCACACAGTTCGAAACCACTTTGGTTCCAATATGTAAGGATGAACTCCACGTCGATGTCAAGAGTTGCAATGGTCGAAGGTAGCTGTGGGCATCAGGTACCTATAATAGATCCTGAAGAAAATAGCCAAACGTAGGTAAGGCCAATAAAAAAGCAGTTGAGAAGGTACTTGTAGAAGGTGAACATCTTCTGTATGTCCCTAGTCTCGTGGTTGCCGCGCACCATGAGCACCGCGTTGGGGCGCTGCAGCTTGGCGGCCAGCAGGTAGGCCATGAGCTCGCTGCCGTGCGCGCCGCGGTCCACGTAGTCGCCCAGGAACAGCAGCCGCGCCGGGCCTAGCGCCGCGCCCCACGGCCACAGTGCCTCCTCCATGGACAGCAGCGCCGACAGGTTGCCGTGCAGGTCGCCTATATACCACACCGCACGGGCCTCATATATCTAACCTAACCTACCCTACCTCACTCAACTAGTAGACAGCTCATATAACAGAAAAGGGAAATAAAGGTAAAGTCGAGGTTTTAATAAGACTCGAGCTCATGCTCCTCATATCCATAACTAAAGAGTCGGTAGAACCTGCGCTGTTAAAATTTTTCATGTGCCTGCACTGCGCTGGCTTCATGTGTCAGACACCAGACCTCACAAAAGTACGAACCTACAGCATACACAGGAGAAGTGAGCCGCAGCAACCTGGGCTCATTAGCACAGATCGGTTTGACGGCCTCCGCCAGCTTCAACAGCAACGCTCCGAGGGCCACCTCCTCGGCCGGAGCGGCCCACGACCACGCCGCCTTAGCTACTGTCGAAGCGCCTGAAGCACGTCTCTGCATCCATCAATATCCTAATATATGTACCTATTTGCACCAATAAATTGTGTCCACAGTACAAAAAATTACTGACTGAATGATTGACTAAAGCATAGAATACAACTCAGACTTAGAAGATAACGAAAGATGGCTTACATTGGTCGTCTTCTCGACGACTGAAGCGAAGTAATGAACAGCTGCTAATGCCTCGACAGGTGAAGCAGTTGGTCCTAACACGTCGATCGAGTTCACCGCGGTAGTCATCAGCTTTGCTGTCGATGGACTAACTGCATCCTCTGCAGAGTTTATTGTTAATGAAAGCTGTTTTTGATAGAATTCTTAATCCGCGAAGTACCTAAGGACTTACTAGTGCAGGGAATTTACTAGTACACGTCTTTGTAGTTTGTGTTTCCTGACACATATAATCTAGACGTCTTCAAGACCAGAGTGAATAGGCATTTTTTAGGTAAGCGTGCTACTTCCTTGGCCTCGTCATAACTAATTTTGGAGTCAGTCAGTAGACGGCCAAGCGTAAAGCCAATTGACTAAATATTCGCGGTAGGTTATGTCAATGAGACGGTACCCGAGAACTGGTTGAGCTCGAGCAGTTCGTTGGGCGGGTTCCTGCGCAGACGCACGGTGTAGACGGCGACGCTGTAGTCGCGCGGCTGCGCGGGCGCGCGCCGCGGCCCCGCGCTCTGCGCCGCCGCCGCCGCCGCGCCCGGCACCGCTGCACCGCCACCACCACCGCCAGCTAGTTAGTGTTACCAACATGACTAGCTGAATATATCCGACACTTAAAATAACCATGATAATAGAAAGATAAAGTAAACAGGTGTTTTGCCTACAAAATCCTGGGTATAAGTATAAGTTGCTATGGCTTGTATGGTTTTTGTGAAATGTTCCTTTGTAAATTCAGATCTAGGTACTACGTTCCTGACAGTGCCACCGATTAGTAAGTAAGTATATCACAAAAAAATGCCAATCTTACCATTTGCAATTGGAACTGTGTTTCTACGTAACGTCGAGGACGAGACTCCTACTCGCACTCGTCCGGTATTGTTTCTTAATTTAAACTCAACCAACAGGTGTATTAAATAAACTACAACAGCCAATTTTAAAGGACTAACCATTTATTACCGGCAACTTGGATGTAGTTGGCAGGTTATTTTGAGTAACGTCCCTTTCTCGCTCACTAATAAATAAAGGAATATTTTGCAGTGCAGTTATTCAAAGCGAAGAATAAGTAGGTATGTTATAATTGAAATAGACAATTCATAATAGGACTCTTACTGCAAATCTAAAATATATGCGCTGGTACTTCTTGGCGATCTCAGCAAAGAACTGGTGCCTCGGAGTCGTAGCTCTCCAACAGCGCGGAGGAATTCAGCTAATGGTAGTTGGGAATTTGGTTGCATACCTAGCTGCCTGAAAAAAGGAAAAAATGACAACGATGTGCCCTGAGTTGCTGCGGGAAAGGATATTGTGCTCCCTACACTTTACGGGGATTCTCAGACAAAAATTAAGGACTTTCTACGCTACCACAGTACATATAGATATATTATGTGAGGTTAAATTCTTCGCTCTTTACATTCCATTAAAAGTTTTTTTGACCCTGGCACCTAAGTTTTCGATATAATATGAAGATAAACTTTAACCGAGTTTGTTTAATCTACCTTGGTAAGTAGTAAGTATGTCAGTTATCTTTATGGACATAAACACTTATATGGAGGGTACCTTAGACAAACATCAGCATCTCTGGCCACGCTGAGCGCATCGACTGGCAGCTGCCTCACCGCACGGGCGGCCGCCACCAGCTCTTTAAACTCTACATACTCCAGCTTGAAATCACGATTGCCGTCGAAATATCTGAATCCAATCAAAACTATAAATAGCACGAATACGCGTTACGCACGAGTAGGCGTTGAGAGATAATAATAAATAATAATAATAATAATTTATTCAAGAAGAAAAAAAAGATGGCTAGGTAGACCACCAACTGGTGCAACGAATTAGTCCCAAAGGACGAATAGGGTCGGTAACGCGCGAGTAGGGTCGGCAACGCGCGAGTGATACCCCTGGTGTTGCAAGCGTTCCATAGGCTACGGTAACTGCTTACCATCAGGCGGGCCGTATGCTTGTTTGCCACCTCAGTGGTATAAAAAAAAAAAAAGGTAAAGTTTGGATGAGAATAATGGTAATGTTACGAAGTAATGACAGCTCACTGTGTAGGTAATGTATGGTTGTAGAGGTATTTATCCTAGCCTAGCAGTGGGTAGATTTAGCCTAATTTTATAATATAATTATTTCCAGTTAATAGGTATCATTATCTTTTCCTGATCGCTGGGACTTACGGCTGGGACACTGTAAGTCTCTTATCTCTGGCTCTCTTCGCCCGTCTTCCCATACAGTTTTTTTTTTTGTTATAATTACTACCTACCTAGTTCCATCTTCAAGAAAAATATACCTTACCTAAATATATATCTGCACCGTATCTCAGCAGGAATGCCGCTGTGTTGAGTTGAAGGCTCCAATGCTGCGTTCCACAGCAACATTTCCAGAAACGAGATGCCTCCGCGACCTGACACGTCTGCTGCTCTGGGATTCAAATGTAACATTACGTCATAGAATTTGGACGAGGCCAAGTACTTTACGTATTAATTAGGTAGAAAAGGGTTGCCGGAACTTTGCGAACGTTGGATAGGGCGGATAGAAGTTCTGCTAATGGTCATGCATGCAGTACCTATTTATTGGAGAACTTAATAGGTAATTAAATACTATACAGGGCCATAAGGCGTGGTTGTTACGCCACATGACGTGTGTTGGATGCCCACCCAGTACAATAAGTCTGTTTGATCCGAGTCTGAATGTAATTATTTAGAATTTTAGTCGAAGTATTTTAGTATAAGTATAGGTATCAAATACCTACATCCCAAACTAAGTAGAGCTTGTGGTACTCGAGCACTAAGTCTGCTTAGTTTGGGATCTATTCGTCCATGGTTTGGATCAGATAACGTGTGTAAAGAATTACCCTGGATATTATTATCATCAATTTATAAGACCCTTAAATGGTAATTTACATTTACCTGAAAAGATTAGAGCACTGCGCTCTTTGCCAGCCAAGGTCAAGCATAAACTGTGTAAACACGTGTAAACTCATGTATATCGCTGGGAACACCATCACGAGGAACTCCCGGTACATGCGTATCTGATCTGGAACGACAGTTCACTCAATAGGATAGCGTAAATCCTTAGTATGGTCCATGTTGGAGGAGTTTTGGTTCTGTTAGTTGTTTGAACAAGCGACACTAAGTTGAGGTGCGATCTTGATTACGATATGATACCCATGGTATTTTTTGTATACCTAAGCTACTATTCTTCATATTTTAGCGAGGTCTATCTGGACCTGGATCACTTGCTGGATGCTCTTTTTACTTACCTATATATAATTTTTATAATAGGTGCGGTCAAATATACTTATAGATGGATAGGTACAAGGCTAGGGGCTCACCTTCAGCGCTATAGCTAGCAGCTTGCAGCAGCTGGTAATTTGGTGATGCGACAGCCACGGCCCCGGTAGCCATGTCTATTGCGATAATGGTATTCGTTTCACATATTTCTATTAGAGTACCGGTCTCCATTTCCTGGAAATTACAATTGGAACGTTCCATACGGACCTTGAATCAAATGTTAGTAGGTATAACTAGCAGAACTTAGAACGTTGGTCATTATGAAGCTCGCAGAGCCAAGGTACTACTTAAATAGTGCATTTTTAAATATTGCAACTTACCTCAGATTCGGTATCCTTAGGCAGCTCTCCCATAGCCATCTGCGCGAAGACCGACACCTCCGGGCTCCGAAGCAACGAGTGAGCTCTGTGACGATCCAACTCTACAGTGTTGAACCATTGGAGACGATTTCTTACGCCCTATAAATTGATCTAAACCTGCTTATATGGTATATTTTTATATACGTAATGTTTCACTGTATGTTCGTGATGTGATGAACGTGGGCCTCGACTGAAAACCAGCGTGAGGGTTAGTTTTTTACTGACCTAAGCACAATGCTGAGTCGAGACCTATTCTTGGCATCACGCAACATTACATTTTTGTTTAGTTTTTATTTTTTGTTCTGTTTTTTAATTTTATTTTTATGTTTTGTACTATCATTTATGTAATGTTGTGTCTTGTCCTGAATTAAATCTTTTTTCTTTCTTTCTTTCTTATGCTGGCGAAAACACAAAATAACTTGTCTACCTATAACAAAATAGCTTGTGAATGAAAAACAAAGAACATGGCTCCAGATCGCAGTCATGTTGTTCTTTCATAGCTACCTTACCTTGACTTTTGTCTTCTTCTTGATCTCAGGCTTGACGGAGACCAGGAAGATCGCGTGGTAGACACAGGGTAACGGATGATTCGGTAGCCACAACCTGTACACGCGCAGTGGCACGCACAGGGGGTTGGCGTCCATTCCAAACAACTGGATGAGTACACGTTTATCGAGCTACGTTTAGGATACAAACCTTAACTATCGAAAGTGAATAAGAAGTACATACAGGCCCCTCTTTGCCACTGTGCACTCTGGGCAAGTGCCCAGGGGCCCCGCGATCGGTGGGGTCCCTATAGTTTCTGCCAAATCACCAGCCGATACCGGATATTACTGATATATTTAAGTAGGTATGTGCTAAAAGACAGCAGCTCACTTTGAAGAAGTGATTGATGATTTTGTATATCTCAAAGCTATATCTTCAATCAACATGAGCACTAACTTGCAATTCTAGTGAACTGTATGCTACACGAGTTATTTTTCCGGATTATATGTGATTGTAAAGAAAGAAAGAAAACAGTAGATAAACCTAGAATACGAAATACGCCTTTCCTCTATCATATTCGTAAGGGGCCCATTACTAATATGCCCAGAGTATCCAATAGGTTAAAGACGGCCCAGAGTACATAATAAAGGCTATAGGTAAGTAAGGACAGTTTCAGGGTCGGCAACGCGCGAGTGATAGGTACCCCTGGTGTTGCAAGCGTCCATAGGCTACGGTAACCGCTTACCATCAGGCGGGCCGTATGCTTGTTTGCCACTTTAGTGGTATAAATCACGAATAAAAAGGACTAAACATGACTACATTTATTTAGTACCTACCATGTGACGCTGACTAATAAGGACTTAGATATCGATTATATAAAATAGGAAGAGACTATGTGGAACAGATCAATTTAGTTGAGTTGCTGTTCTTCTATTGTTTCATATCACACACACCATGTGAATCATCAACTCCTCCGTAATATTGCAGCAATAAACCTCAGCAATAAACATACAGGTACCTATACCACTCGTCAAGTCGTGTACATCACCCCACCTTGAAGACCTAAGGGGCTAAAACAAGGGGTTGCAAGCTTATAGTGCCTTACCTCAAAATTAATTTTATGAGCTGTCATTTTCCAGCAGTTCTTTTCAGATTTATTGGATGGTATCCAAAACTCGCCGCTGGCTTCTTTAGTAAGGAGAAATGTCCTTTCTAACGGGCAGTATACCAGTAAAGAAACCACATCGCTTATTTCTCTGTATTGCTTAAACATACTGTTCAGAATTTTGTAGATATAAATAATTCTTATAATACTGAAAAGGTTGACATCTTTCTGCTAGGTGGAAAAGTGACAAATAAGTGAAATAACTAGCAAAGAGGTTTTTGTAGTTGATTGATCGTTGGATGCATGGTAAGCTTTGATGATATGTAGGTACAGGTCGGTTAACGAAAGCTGGCACGTTCACAGTACTCATACATTTGCAATCAGTCAAGTCTAATGGACGAATGCAAAAATAGACCACTCTATATTTATGAGCAGTAGCAAAAGCAAAACAATAACTGTCTCCTTCATACTCATAAGCTTGACTTTGCGCGAGAGAGACGGTGTAAATGTGTTGAAACGTGCCAGCTTTAGTTAACCGACCTGTACCTATCCATATGGGGTACCTATGATGTACAATAATGTCGGATGGATGTGTTGGAAGGTATTGTGTACTACCCAAATACGCATAGGTACCGGAGGAAACAGAGCTCGGAATGTTTTTACTAAGTATCCTGGGACATTTCTCACACACGGTCATCTGATCCCAAACTAAGCAGAGCTTGTACTATGGAAACCAGATAACTGATATAATACATATACATACTTTTTGTTTGTAAATACATACTTAATATACATAATTACACCCAGACTCAGGACATACAGACATGTTCATGCACACAAATGCATGTCCTGTGTGGGAATCGAACCCACGACCTGCGGCGCGTAAGGTGAACCTTAACCAACTGCGCCAACTGGCCCGTCAAGTACCTAGGTACCTACCTAAAAACCTTTTTTATCTCAAGAATAGAATGTAATTATTGAGAAAATAATGTACTCTCTGATTTCAAGGCTCGTTTTATCATCAGACATAATTTTCAAATCAGTTTTAGCTTTGCCACCTAAAATTGGTTATATTCGTAGAATCGTAGGGTTTGTTCGTAGCCCTATTTTTTAACTTGACAAAACTGACCACTAGATGGCGTACATCTTTATTTCTTTTGACATTGTGAGAAAGCATAACTATGACGTTTATGATTTACAAAATTCTTCTAAAATTTGTAGATATTACTTAACTTTTTATTTATTTTTCTATTTGTAATATTTTCCAGTTATTGATCAATATTATGTTGTATCGTGTAGCTAGAATTATAGACATGTATAGTATGACGTAGCGATCACGCCACCTTTTCATACCGGTTGCTGCACTGTGATTGGCTGAAATAAGTGACATCCCCACCTCCAAACAAAAATATGACACATTCAACACGTCTAGTGCTGGCTGTACAAATCGATTAAAACTATTCGATTGAACAGCTGATGTACAAATAAATTGAATAAAGGTAGTGATATGAAAGTTTAACATTGATTAATTGAAAGTGCTTTAAATAATGGTGAACTATTTCCATTTGAATGTACAATTTATCCAATATTACGTCGCACTGGCGAAAAAATACTCGATCATAAATCGATTAGGATGAGCAAATGTCAGAAATTACAATTTTATGTCAGATCACAGCACTAATAGTACGGATTTGCTGAACGTTGAGAATCCCGCTAGTGTTTACTTCGCATTTATTTTAAAATTAGTCATAATTTACAAGTGTTATATTCTCAGTGGGCCCCAAAAGACTCTAGGTGAGTATTTTTGTATAAATTGATTAATTTACGTCGACCTCAAAAACAATGTAGCTATTGAAACACATAACCTCTAAGAAAAATACAATTCGATGTTTCCAATAGAATTTTTTATATTTTCTAGTGCTTTATCGTGCTCTAACTAGAATTGTTTAGTAAAGAATATTATCATAGTTATTTTGGCACTGAAAAGGTTATTTTATAATGATAACTTGTGTCTTATTTTCTACGATATTACCCTCGCACGGAGAGAGTTCTAAAATAATTTCTATAATAAGAATTTTTGAATTGAAAGCAGATTATTATTTGAACTCAACGGCATGGTTTGAAAGTATTACTTTTTCTTTTAACAAAATATCTCTGTCCCACTTCAGTTTCGATTGCTAAAATAGATCCTGTATTAAAAACTACCTCCTTTTACCGCATGTCTTCTTATTATTTTAATTCAGCAGGCAGTTTTTTATTTCATACACATTACCAATTTATAGAAATATATAATAAAATGCCATTAACCACATTTATCATTTATAAAAGTGGTTAATTAATGGCATGGCAAATTAAATTAAAAAGGTAGTAACTGTTGTGTGATTTTGAAATTATGGTATGGTATGGGTATTTGCACATTACCTAAACCTAGGGTTGCCTTCCGTCTGGGTTGCCCCGGATTTGTCTTGGTTTATGAGTCCGGGCGGGGTTTCATTTGTAGTCCGGGTTTTTTCAAATTTCATGTTTAAAGATCTATTTTATAACATTTAAAATGATGACTAAATTTAATTTAAATGTCTTTGAAAATAAATATTATGTTGATTTATGACATTTTGAACTGTTTTTTATTATTCTGACTAATATTGAGTCTTCTCAGTTCAAGTTGTATTTGGAACCGGTGTAGAGTCATTTTGTTAACTTTCATAAGTGCCCTATCAAGGCCTAAATTGAATAAATACTTTTTGATTTGATTTTATTTATTTAAAAAAACCTGTTGACCTGTCCGGGTTCTGTGCCAAAATCTGGGGTATTCACACTTCTTGAGATGGCAACCCTACCTAATCCCATACATGTGTAAAAAAAAGTTTCTGTATGTTTTTGTCTGGTCTAATCTTCGTAACAGAGGATCAGATATTCAAAGCATTCTTATGAGGACTTTTATTTAATGACAAATCTAGGCTTCTTTACATCCAGGAAAAATAACAAATGATAAATAGGGGAATAACTGTTATTGTTCCTTTAGATCCTAGAACTGGACAGAGATCCTGGGAATGTGAGAATAACCACTGGGCAGAAGCTAGTAAATGATAAATTTCAAGACATCTGATCTCTGATCAGTTTTTGTCTTTGTGAACTCTTTCTTTATGTTATCTCATTTCTCACATGGGATGGGAGAGTTAATGGGATATGTTGACTAAGATCATTTGTTTTAAAATATCTTGGATGAGGACTATTTTCAATGGGACATACTATTCGGATCTCTAAATATTGGGAATTTGAGTTTAGAATAAGCTTGCTTTTTTGTTTGTTGAATAATATCAGATATTGTAACCGACATTCTCCTTGACTATAATTTGATCGGGTTGTGAAATAGAATCTATGTAAAATAGGAATAAAGGTGGTAGGTATTATTAACAAAAAACATCTACCACAAATGAAAAATACTAAATGTTATTGCAAAATCATTATTATTTTGAACTGCAAAAGTCTCTTGGGCTTTCTGTGCCACATCACAACTAACTGGGTTCAGATTGTGGTCAAATACCTACAAGAACAAATAGTAACAACAAAGTGTGTTTTTGCTTGCATAATGTTACCAAGGTGGCACATTATATCTTCACAAGATAACAGTAGCTGGTTTTTGTGCTGCTTTGTTGGCCTCATTCCAACTTCATTTTTACCAATGAGGAATATCATACAAAAATACTTAAAATTCAATTCAAAATCATTTATTCAAAATTTGAACTAGATCTTCAAAGGCACATGAAAAGTCTGAATCTTAGTAGATTCCGACTTTTTTTTTTTGCTTATTGATTTTTAATTGTTAATAATTGTCGTATATCTCATTTTAGGTAAATTGCTATGATCTTTGCCTCCTTCTTGTTGTAAGAAAGTTCATCAAGATTAGGATATTAATTTAGATTTTTTATACGTCGATGGAAGCGCTCGTGGTTTAGCATGATAAGCCGTTCTTAATCGATCGGCAAGTTAAGTTACCACCTTCGTGGTCGGTACCTGGATAGGTGACAGCCTAGTGGTATTTCAAATCGAGCGTTTCCGTGCATCGGAAGGCGCGTAAAGCCGTTGGTCCCGGTTATCACTGTATTGTGATAGTCGCTAAGCTAGTTGGAGGCATTCTAGGCGGCTTGAAAACTCCAACAGTAGGTGGACCACTAGCCTACCTCCACCTCGCCGCAGTGGGCACGCGTTGTGGAGTATCTGCCCATTCCCTTTCACCCTGATTTGTGTGCAGGAGGCCTGTTCTGAGCAGTGGGACATTATAGGCTGATGATGATCCATGATAACGTAACAGTGTTTTAGTTATAGGAATTTCAACATAAATGTGACTCAAATAAAACCTGTTTTTGACTTTATTTTACTAAAAGCAGGTATAGACGAGGTACTACAGAGCTCCAAACTAAAAAGGAACGCAAATAAAACTGGTTAGAGTCTAGTTCTTGAATAAAACGTACACAGTAAATTGTTTCTGCATTCTTCAGAAGTATGATAAATTATTTCACTAGCGAACCATGTCGCCTTCACACGGATTCGCTTCATAAAAATGATTAGTCCATGCTCCCATGTTGTTAAACCACATATTTATTACCTCCTAAAACTCCGCGAAATGTCCTGGCGGATGAAGGTATACAAATCCGTTAAAAGGCCCCTTACATATGTAGAGACATGCAAACATTTTCGAGATTCGAAAATTCTAGTTCGTATTATTATTTTTTAACGATACCTGCCATGCGCCGATCATCGGCAAGGTTCCCAGCAATTATTTTACAGTAATCGAGTCTTATTACGAAACATATTTAAAACGGCTAGCAAGTAGCTTTTACTAGCTAGCTACTTATTCCTTAGGTGGTAGGTAAGGTTATACCTTGCTTACAAAATGATCCTTTTCAACCGTTCAATAAATAAATAAATAAATAATAAATATCCTAGGACATTCCTCACACAATAACTCGAAAGTGGCCGCTATCGCTTTCTTATTGAAAACGGCACCACAGTCTTCTTGAGCGCTGCCTTGCGAGCTCAAAGTAAATATAACCCTGTGATATAACCGAATGACCGTTTGCCGCGATTTTCAATATTATTGAGTTACAAGTGCCCTGCCCTCGATTGCTCTAACTCTGTCACGGTCCGGTAACTGTACGTTACTCGATAATGCAGTTATTTCAACTACATCATTTGAACGAACAAAAAATTGTTAAGTAAAATTAACATTTATGTTGTAGTCGGAGAGCTAGTAAATGTCATTTAAAAAGTTATCGACATCACCTTATTCTTTATTATTTAGATTATTTTATTATGGAGAAGAAAATTACGAACCCGTGGTAGAGTCATCCCACTGTTTGGTAAACCCCAACCCAAACAAAGGTAAATAAAGTCTAAATATCTTGAGACCCTATAAACACTAAATACAAATTATAGGTACTTAGTACAATCGCCATGTACGTTATGTAATGAATCTATGTAAAAATAAGCTTTAATGAATATTTCGTGTAATATTCTTCAAACAACTACTATTTGATAACTAATTCTCAAAAAAGAAAATAGTATGAATGTTTGTTTCGTCTAATGACTCCGAAATTAAATGCTAAATGAACTCACGTGGCCGGAAGATATCTACAGAGCCCTTTATGTTCAAAGGGCGAAGTCCAAGCGTGCGTCAGACGATCAGGCGATCTCCGACCCACTTACTCGTCGCAGATAAACCTCCAAGACGAACAAAACTTGTTTATTTACAGATAGGACATTCGGTGTAAAGTACACGATACAAGCCAATCGTGTTATTTATAACGCATATTGAATTAATTGTGTTCTTGCTGCCATAGGGGTTCATTGTTACAAGAATTTGCTTCGATAAATTAGTTGCACATTGAAATTGCTTTTCTGAAGTCCTTTCTAAATCTGCTTAATACTCAGTGAGAAGTTAGATTTTTTATCGGATATTTTTATAGTAAGTACCAATTTCATTTCATTTCCCCATTTCTCCAATACCATTTCCACCCATACGTTGTCGACGTCCAGCGTATCCGGACACAAAGATTCGCCTCTTCGTTTCTGATGCGAACAGCAAAGGAGTGGAACTCTCTTCCGGGTTCTGTTCCCCGAAACCTATAACCTAGATGTATTAAAGGCCAGAGTGAATAGAATTTTTCTGGGTAAGCGTGCTACTTCCTCGTCATTACTCCTCATGGGGTCAGTCGAGGGCCAAACGCAAGCCCATGTAACATAAAAAAAGACAAGGTATAAGAGTTTGGAAAGTCATTTCAAGGCTGAATTTGAGCGCAACTTTTTATACGTAATCAGAGATAGAGTGCCGAGTAGAGTGGAGAGGTAGACTGCACGCGCACTTTTTTACATCTTCGCAGTAAGAATTTTCCTTGAGCAACATTAATAATCTCCTACGTACTATTTGTAATCTGTAAACGTATCACTGCTAACAATTTAACCAATAGACACGCAAGTTTCAATTTCTGTGTCAATCGGTGTGATTATTCTATATTAGCAGTTACAGTTTATTCGATTACGGGGACGACATTCCTTCCTTCATTAGCCTACTGGTATATACTTCTACATAATAGATGCTTAGGAACGCAGGATATGTCATGACGTTTTGGATTTCTTTCACCTCTTACAGCGGTCATAGTTTCATTTGAAATAAAATTGTTATGGATTGGTACCTTTATGAAGGGACTGGCGAATACGTTTTAGGCTACTTCCCATGGCTATTTCATATTATCGTCAAATTTTTATAACAATGGTCTCATTGCCATTATTATAATTATTTCCTTTGCCATAATTCTCATAAAATATAGAATGGGAAGATCTAATGTTACTTCATAGTTTATGATTAAATCTTAAAACCATCTAAAATGAATCTGGAATTTGATCTCCAAACCAGACATTATCTAGTAAACTAGTCGCCCACGTTTATCATATCGGCTAGACGGCCCTCCGTCTCTATCCGTCCGATAAGTGACCTTCCATTCCTGATAACAGGGTCCAGAGCTCATCACTGACACTTGTCGTGTACCAATAAATCAGTTATTTAATTGCATTTTGTTTGGAAGTGAATGAGTTGAACCACTCCACAAAATCATTTTATCTTTATGAAATGCTGTTCATATTTTCCCTAATATTTTGTTAGTTATAAGGTCGCTGAAGCAAAAAAAGACGGAAAATAAGTACTTGGCCAGGGAAAAAAGATTTAACTTGGAAGTCCATCCCACACACTTAAGCTTTTTCTTATAACATTTCGCGCCAGGAACTGTATTTTTAGATTCCGCTATGTTGATTTCATTATAAACTTATTCTAGAACTCGACGTGAAATATCTATGTTTTTTTATAATATGGAAATTAATTATTGAAAATATAATGTTATTTCAAGATAGTTATTGTGTGAGGTATTTAAACCTACGGTATATTGCATCCTTTTTATTAATAATGATCTGTATAATTTGGCTATTTCAATAATGCACCAAAGCAATATTTGTCATTTGTATCAAGTGTTTCCCTCAAAGTTCAGATAATTTTGC
This sequence comes from Achlya flavicornis, assembly GCA_947623365.1. Taxonomy (NCBI): domain Eukaryota; kingdom Metazoa; phylum Arthropoda; class Insecta; order Lepidoptera; family Drepanidae; genus Achlya; species Achlya flavicornis. Next base: position 882,908 of record OX392468.1, on the reverse strand, counting down.
TTATAATTAGCTTGTATACGCCCCTCCCTACTGCAGGTGCACGAACCACATAATAACGATTGTATTTTACTATCGAAATAATTTTACTGATTTTCACCAAATCATCAGCAGTCTTCTTTAATTTGCGTCTCCTCAGTGACCCGTTTCTATGCCGTTCAACTTAATAGCTTCTAGTTAAATTTTCATTATCATTTTTAAATATTTTCATGTCCTTTGCTGTCATTAACATCGAAATTTTGTTATTATTTTTCCAATACTTCTTTCGTCCTGTTTTGAAATCGACCGTCATCTTGTATATCAATTAGACTTATCAGAATTTAAGGGATGTTAAATATTATTGAATAGTCTTCCCGTGATATATTGAAGTAATTCTCGGCTCCTGCCCGGCTGACGTCCCGGTTGCTAGTCGGACTTCGCCCCCAGTATCTACGAGTGGCCATTATCCCATCGGAGCATTCTGCACGAGCGTCACTATCCGGCCTGTATCATCCGTTCTACTAGAGTTTCCATAAGAACATGTGGTTTCGCGAAGGATACTCCTGTGGGATACTACCCAATGTATATGGCATTTTAACTTTATATTGATTATGATAATTGCGCATAATTTGATTTGATATCCATCATCAGATAGTTCCAAAATTTGCATAGTTCTGAAGCGCAAAGCAAGTTATTATCAGAATCCTTCACCTTTGTTATCTGTATTAACCAGATGACATTCAAACTCATCTTTATATTTATTTAGTATGTGTTATTCATAAAATTAAACAAAGCAAATAATACAATGACATTTTCATCTCATTTGACACCTTATCTTATTCATATTTTTATTGTTTGACACCGGTGCGGGGTGTGTTGACATCTTATTATCTGGCTTCGGCTTTGTTTAAGACGCCATGCTGTGACGCATAAAATGTATTGTCAATACATTGATTATGTGTTGACAGGTGTGAGAATTTAATTTTTAATATTTCTACGACTTTTATCGCACGTATGAAAAAAACGTAGGAATTGAAAAATATGCAATAAGGTTTCTTGGCCATTTATGTATACCCAACCCAACCCACCATTTATTTTAGTTATTTACATTGATGATTGGAGGGTACACCGAAAACAAAGAAGTCGAAAGAAGAGTTGCGAATAGCTGGAAAAAATATGGGGGCATAAAAGAAGTAATGAAAGACAAGAACATACACACCTCAACGAAAAGCAAATTATTTAACACATGCATCCATGTGTTGGCATATGGGAGCGAAACATGGGCTTTAACAACGTAAAAAATAAACTCCGTATGTCAACAATTCAACATGCCATGGAAAGGAGTATGACTGGGATCAAAAGAAAAGACAAAATATAGAGTAGCAGCATCAGAAGCAAGACTAAGGTCCAGGACATAACTTTGAGAGTATGGAGACAAAAGTGGAAATGGGCAGGCCACATAATCAGGTTCAAGGATAAATGGAGTAAAATAATCACGCAATGGTACCCAAGAGATGGAAAGAGAAAGAGAGGTAGACCACAAAGGCGGTGGGGCGACGACATCAGACAAGTCGCGGGAATAACATGAGGTAGAGTGGCCATAAAAAGGCCAGAATGGAGAAGATTGGAGGAGGCCTTTGCCACCTGGCAAACGGACACGCAAACAAAAACCATTTTCGAATAATAAAGAAATATTGTCATGTCCGAATGAAGGCTATTATATCATATTACATTGATGATATTTTCCGTGTTATTAAAACAAACCAAAATCATACAATCTATTTTTGGGTTTCATAAATTTTCATTTGATGGGTACCCTACTCCAGGCCGTGATCGTGTTAGAACTCAAATTATTTTGCATCACGTTTTGCCCATTGTCTCACGTGTGTAGGAGTCCTTATAAAGGAGACAACAAATAACGTTGTCATCTTGTATCCGTTCTTCGTTGTGGCTCTTATCTAGAGAATTTAAAGATTAATTTCGTTTAACAACTGGAGTGAGAACAAAGCAGGATGTCAAGATTGTTCGCAAGGAATTATTCTATTCGCAGATGTCGACTTTGGACTTCACTTACAATTTGCTTAATAAATTCTCATTATAAAGCTTGAGACTGCTTATCGTGTCTGAAACTTTGTCTGAGCTTGTTTAAATAACCGTAAATAAGCATGTATTTAGAATATTAACATTTTGATGAATTTATTGCTGATAGTTCTTGTTGCTCAGTAAAATTAGAACAACCATACGTTAAATTGAGAAGATTAGTTTTGTAGGTGCTGTTATTTAGTTATCATGTAACGATTGTTCGGGAATCGAACAGATTAAATGCACCTGCCTATATTCGATTAGGGATGTCGATGTACAAAAAATCCCTCGCAAGCTCCCGACCTTCCATAACACTTCTGAAAAAAAAACATTGTATTCGGATTTTAATATCAGCTCGAACGCCTCGTTCAGCGGTCATTCGAGTGCAAATGCACCGAGCAACGGGCTATTTCTGTTTGCTCTCGAGCGGTTCAGGGTTGACAAGATTCCACAATTATGGTCATTCTGTAATCGCCAACTATTATACTTAATCATACGTCTCCATCGATCTAAACTTGCGAGATAATGTGAACATAATAGCGAATGCACGTTAGTATACAACACCATACAGGTCATTATACCTTGTTATGAATTTCTTAACAAGTTTTACACATGTCGAATGAGGCACCTTCAAGAAGTAAATAAAAGGACGTACTTTTGCGATAACTTTCACCCTATTCTTTGTAGATACAGACAACCGCCTTCTGAAGGTTTACTTTCCTATTTAGAAACGAGTTGTATCAGCTGTAGCAAACGGACAGCCTCAGCTACGCGAAATTGTGCAGACTTAACACTTCATCTGCCGCTATCGGCATTTTGCCCCAACCTGCCCCAACTCGGTCGAATCGTAGGGACAACATGCTTGCAAATACATATGAGATAGACGGTGAGTTCGGTGTCAATGGTACAGGCCCTTCACCGATAGCTCCACGTCACTGGTTGGTTTGAATTCTGCTTCAGTTTCCGAACGCGCTCCGCGCCGGTCACACTGCTGCCGCGTGCGTGTTCAACGAAAATATAACAAAAATAATAAGCATATAATTTAATATATTCCATTTCAAAGTGGCTGTGATAGTCAATAAGTGATATTTTGTATAGTTTCATAGATTATAATAGGATATAACAGGTGAGTCCTAATTTTGTTTTACTACCATGGAACATGTGTAACCAACCACCTGAAGTAGGTGCAAAGTTTAACTGGAATATAATATCGAAGAAGTTATGTATGTCGCGGTCTATCTCTTTATCTGTTATGAGTGAACCTCTAAACTATATTTTTATCATTATGTAAAATGGTAGATATACTAACAGTTCGCGGGACTTTCACTTTCTCCGAATAAAAATTCTTGTTTTATCTTTTCGCTAAAGTTATTACGACATAACTTACATGTATTAATAATGCATGATTACATGCTATGTAAAGTCTTTAATTATTTATTTTACTATTCATTACTCATCGCTTTTATACCTACATTAAATGAGGTCAATAACTTGCTCAAATTAGATGCAAATTATAATAGTTTACCTTAGGAAACTTTTGGGAATCAGCGATTCTGCTTCCTATGTGAATAAAACTTTATTTTTGCATCTTGTTATTGTTGGTGACCGCACTCGAAGTTGCGACCTACTTATTAAAACAATATTAACTTTCAACGTTGAATTATTTACCGCTCAAATAATTTTACTCTTCTAGAAAATTTAAACTAATTCGAGTTGTTTTTCTTTGTTTGATCTTTATACATAAAATCTTTGTTAGCCTTTTACTTGACATATAAAAACTGTTCACTAAGCTTGGAAGTGTGTCGCTAATATCGTAAATTATATGGACTTTGGCTCCTAGACTATGTCGCTAAAGATGATAACCTGAGGTTAACTTTATTGTAACCACTGATTATTATGTATTTAATTACTGTTTTTTTTTTTTGTTTTTTTCTAGAACTCAATGTTTTATAATAATCTTTTATAATAATCCTATTATATCTCAAAATAAAAAAATATGATTATTTGGATGATTGGACGATAGATAAACAAAAGAACCAATAATTGTTGGAAAACTTTTTTCTTATTTAGTAACTAATTATAGACTTCCAAGTTTTTTTTTACTTTTCAAAACTCAATTCAGAAACCGAGGGTAATCAAATGGTATTGTGGTGTTTCCGTTTTCTAGTTTCTTTCATAATCACTGGAACACGTGCCACATACGTCCCAGTCGTTTGACGTGTGCAGTGTGACGCGAACCCCCACCTTGAGAAGCGTAAAAATAACGCGCTCCAACATTTTTTTCCCTGTAGTTTTTACCAGCCGAAAGTGGTAAGCACACAAAGCCTAGAAAAAACTGGCTGTCAAGTGCAGCTGACAGAACACACCGATAGGTGCTTGGCGACAGGTGATCAACTTGAGGGTGCCAGCCAGGTGGGTACCTGGCACCCTATCACAGTGTTATGGTTTCTTCACGATGTTTTCCTTCACCGAAAGCTCAAGCTCATTGTAAGATTCGAACCCAGTACCTTTGTCTCGGTATCCGATGTCATCACTGAGCTATCATCGCTATAACCACAATACTAGTGCATATTGTGGTGTGTGGTCGTATCTATCAATTATATTTTAATAACCGTGCTCAATCGATTTTGGATACAATTTTTTAAATTCAAATAGCTATTTTTATGAAATTTTATGGTCCTTTAATTGAGTTATTAAGCGAGCGGCAAGCTGATTAGCCGTTTTGACATGAAAGCTCTTATCGTCTAGCTATGCGGGTCTCTTTTTGTCTCTTAGATATGGGCTGTAAAAACAACCGGAGGAGTCTTGCCGGAGTCTTCTCAGTTCAAGTGTATTTCGAACCGGTGGTAAATTCAACTGTATGTACCAATCTAACGTTCATATGCGCCTTACCAGGGCCTAAATTGAATAAAAAACTTTTTGATTTTGAACCATTATTATTATAGTCACTGGACTTCTATCATAGATCATTGTACTATACCTACTCTAAACATGTTAGTCACGTAGTTCCTGAGTCGTGAAATTCCATACATTTGATTCGTTAAGTGTCGATTATGCTTACCGTAATGTTTACTCAAGTTGTAAGGTGCTAAACTGTGTCTGATCTATGAAAACACACATTTAAACCAATAACGTTAGGATAGTTTCGTATGGAGCGAGTTTTTCTAACAGTTTGCTTTTATGAAAACGGTGTTACATTATTATCGTCTTTCGGCATCTAAAACCGCACCAAAAGCAGATTTTTAGTCATTATACACGTTCAAATACTAAGTTGTTCCGATCGTGCTGTTTTTCGAGACATCCAAATAGAACGAGTCTGCTTTACGAATGTTTCATTCGCGGTATTTAATGCCGACCGACGCGACGATATAGTTTTTGTAAAAAATACCACCATTTGTTTTCAAGTGAGTGCATTTTTAGGGTTCCGTAGCCAAATGGCAAAAAACGGAACCCTTATAGATTCGTCATGTCTGTCTGTCCGTGTATGTCACAGCCATTTATTTCCGAAACTATAAGAACTATAATGTTGAAACTTGGTAAGTAGATGTATTCTGTGAACCGCATTAAGATTTTTACACAAAAATAGAAAAAAAACAATAAATTTTGGGGGTTCCCCATACTTAGAACTGAAACTCAATTTTTTTTTTTCATCAAACCCATAAGTGTGGGGTGTCTATGGATAGGTCTTCAAAAATGATATTGAGGTTTCTAATATCATTTTTTTCTAAACTGAATAGTTTGCGCGAGAGACACTTCCAAAGTGGTAAAATGTGTGTCCCCCCCCCTGTAACTTCTAAAATAAGAGAATGATAAATCTATAAAAAATATATGATGTACATTACGGTGCAAACTTCCACTGAAAATTGGTTTGAACGAGATCTAGTAAGGTAAACGGCCCATTACTCGTCAGTTTTTGAACTTTGCTGTGTTTACAGCTCTGCCACGTTGTAGTTAGTAAACTTAGTAAAGTATTGTTTTTTTGACAGGTTCATCATTTATTACTCCTTTCAATAAATATATTATTATAATGATTGAAAAACAATAAAGTAATCAAATATTTGATCTAATAAAAAAAAGCCATTTGTACCAGTATCCGACAGATTTGTACTAGTTATCGTCAAGATGTCCTAGAACTCGTCAATTTTGAGTACCAATTTGAACTCTATTTGCTTAAGGGTAAAGTTCATATTATTTTCATTTTAAAATTGAATTTTTATCAATACTAAGCAGTTTTCGAGATTCATAAATAACGAATCGTCTCGATGTTTTCTAGTTCACGAATAGACCACATTCAAAGGCCCGCCAGATTATAAAGAAAACTGAGGAGAATGATCGGCCATTATGTTTGACGTGTGCGGTCTATGAGGAAGCCTTCGATTCAATCGAAATGGGCGGTGTCACAGAGTCTATAGCGATGCAAAATTGACCGTCACTATATCGATGTGCAGGACAAGACTTCGAGACCAATCCCATTGCAGAAGTCTGTGAGATAGGATGACGTAATTTCCCCGAAATTCTTCACCAATGCGATGGAGGATGATACTTCCAAACCAAATCTTTACTAAAGATATATGTACCTGGTTATAATGGCGGAATCTCTGGAAGCTTTATTCCACGACGTGCTAAATTTTCAATGATACCTCTATGCTCAAAATACCTGTCAAACTGTTGATAATTCGAACTAGTTTGAACCTTAAGTGCAGGATTTGACAGGTATTTTGACCATAGAGGTATCATAAGAAAACTCCTCATTCCATGATCAACACTCTTCGTATCATATTGGAACAAGCATCAGAATAGTAGAGGGAGCCTTACTTTCGTCGACTTCGAAAAAGATTTTGATACGTTGAATTAGTCTAGCTTATGGTCTAGTAGGCTACATGACATTGGTCTCCCGCTGAAATTAATACAACTACTCAAACCTATAAGAACTATTCTTGTAAAGTGACACACGATGACCTTATTTCTGAGGATATCGCCGTGTATGCTGGTATCACCCTTCCTCCTTTTGATGGCATTGGATGGGATTAGGCTTCGTATGTATTTCGCATCAAAGATGTTAGGGTCCTGATTAGTTCGGGCCGTGGTCCAAGCCTCATACAAGGTCTGCCTATTTTTGCCGGGGTACCCGGTCCCCCCATGCTACAGTCGGCCGGGTCCATTCCAGTCTCCTCTTCCAGCACGAACAACTATACCATGAATTATGCGCGAGGCGGCGGGTCAGCCACCCAAGGGCGCAGTTTTTTTTTTATACCAAGAAGGTGGCAAACAAGCGTACGGCCCGCCTGATGGTAAGCAGTTACCGTAGCCTATGGATGCTTGCAACACCAGGGGTATCACTCGCGCGTTGCCGACCCTGAAGAAATCTCTTCACACCCTTTTTGAAGAACCCCATGCTATACTCCATTGGAAAAACCACGGCGGGGAGCTCATTCCACGGAAGTCCGCGGAAGAAACCTCCTTTTAGCCCGTACAGTTCGAAACAAATCTGGTTTCAATGTGTGAGGATGGACTCCCCGTCGATGGCGAGAGGTGCGATGGTAGAAGGTAGCCGTGGGCATCAAGTCGAACAATTCCTTAGAACACTCTCCGTTGTACAGGCGGTAGAACACACATAAGGAGGCAAGTCTGTCCTCAGACTGAGGGGCTCTAAACCGCTTGTGAGCTCGAGATCGTCAACAATTCTGACGGCACGTCGCTGAACCGAGTCTTAAGGCCCAAGCTGGCATCCAGGTGCTCCCGCCCATAAATTACAGCAGTACTCCATATGAGGCCGGACCTGCGACTTATAAAGTTGGCAGCCTTTGCCCCGCTGTTGAGCACTCCAAGCTTTTTGGATGCCAGCTTAACCTTGTCTTCTAAGTGACTTCGGAACAAAACGTCGCTAGAAATGTCGACCCCAAGGATCCCGATGCTTTGGTTGATGTTCAAGGAGGTATTCTGGAATTGTGGAGCCACAAACCATGGGGTTTTCTTAGCGGTGAACGCGCAGGCTTGAGTCTTGGTGGGGTTGAAATGGACTAGGTTTAGTCGACCCCAATCGGAGACACTAGTTAGTGTACTCTCAATTTCAGACACCAGCCGTTCGCGGCTTTCCTCCACCTCGGAACGAGGGATATTTGCACGGCCCGTATAATGAGCGTCCCCTGTACTGTCGTCCGCATAGCAATGAATGCCGTCAATAGACAGCATATCATTGATATGCAGAAGGAACAGTGGTGACGCCGGCATTTATGTCCATGCTATCGGAGCAGCTACCGTCGACGACGGCTCTTATGCATCTGCTGGACAGAAAGCTGGCGACCAATTTGCATAACCCCTCGGGAAGCCCGTATGCTTGTAACTTCGTGAGAAGACCCCTATGCCAGACCCGATCGAACGCCTTCGCCACATCTAGGCTCACTGCCATTGCCTCACCTTGACCCTCGATGGCGAGTGACCAACGGTGCGTGAGATACACAAGGAGGTCACCAGCTGAGCGACTGTGGCGGAAGCCATATTGACGGTCGCTCAACAACTCGTGATCCTCCAGGCAGGTATCTTAAAAGCTCCGTGTTGATCACACGCTCCATGACTTTGGAGAGAAGGGAGGTGATGGCAATAGGCCTGTAATTCGTCGGGTCTGATCTGTCGCCCTATTTGGGCACTGGGTGCACGTGGGCAGTCTTCCACGAAGACTGGACTTCCTTTTTGGTGTAGAAAAGTGCGAAAAGATGCGTCAATACTGGACACAATTCAGGAGCACACCGCTTCGGCACCACTGCCGGTATGCCGTCTGGCCCACTCGATTTATGGATGTCCAGAGAAAGCAATTCCCGCCGGACCTCCCGTTAAAGTGATTAAGTGATCCCTGGGCTTGGGACCCCTACAACCTGCTGGCAGCCAGCGGGCAGCTGTTTCACCGGGTCTCCCTGACCACCGCAACAACACGCCGCGTTGCACAACACACCAGTGGTACGACACCACTGGCCCCCACACACTGCCAGCACAGCGCTTCCTCATGGAGCTCTGGCGACCATACTCACCGCAGGAATACAACACCACATTAAAGTAGCGTCATTTGGCTGCGATCTTCTATAAGGTGGAGGTACTTCCCTAATCTGCCTACTCCGAATTTCGAACGGGTCAACCCGTTATGCCCTTCCTCTCTTACTGCTGCATAAATGCTGCTGCTGTCTTTTTCATTAATAAAAAAAAGTTCTGACGAATTCTAGGTCATTCTCTTGTACGTACTCACAAACGAATAGACCGAAACTCGACAACCTCGTAATTAATACCAAAAAGTATGTATATAAAAACCCCATATATAGAAAAATAAATAAAGATCTAATAATTAGTTATCAAGAAATATGTTTTACACAACAATTCGATTCAAATTCCGTATAACATTTAAAATAAAACACAACGTCGATATTACATGCAATTTTTCACACGTGTCCCAGTATTCGTCAAAAAAGTATTAATTTTGACGAGTTCTAGTACAAACAGGGATTAATAGGTACCAGTACCTGTCATACGCGAAAAAAAATACCAAATGATAAAAATAACACAATATTATGGGTTACATAGTTGGATAGTTTACTTGACTACTTCACAAAATAATCATACTTATCAAAATGTCGACCGATACAGCAAGACATGAACCCTAACGTGGTAAGACGGGATTCAGTTTCAGTAGCTAAACTCACAAAAAAATGCAAAATTTGGAGGTGCTTACCTTTGATCGCTCTGTATTCCGAAGCCAATACATTTTTGACTAAATGTTGTCATTCTAATTATAGAATATATTACTGTTAATATGTTGGCATAAAATGCTTTTAGTAAAATATTGGTAGAATTAAATTATTGTCATTTTTTTACAATCTGACGAGTATTGGGACACTGTCGACATTACCAGCGTTTACCTTAAGTAGTTTTTTTTTAATAGGTCATAAATTGAAATTAATATCAAATACTCAGGTCTATACTACCATTTACTTATATACCTACAGGTTTGTACGGAACCCTCGGTGCGTGAGTCTGACTCGCACTTGGCCGGTTTTTTTTATGACCGGCTTGCTTATGGCCATTAACCGAGTTACAAACAATGCAATATCTACAGTGTTAGTAATGAGATAAGATACTGCTGTACCAAACAAAACATTAGAACCAAGATGATAAAGTAAATCTAACTTATCTAAATATCAATACAAAACTACTTGAATATCCGAAGAGCTCTTCAGACTGACAAATATTACAAGTATGGAAGATTACAGACAAGATCGCAATAAACTTAAGAGTGCAACAAACTCAATGCTTGAGTGCTCTGCTACGTGTCACGCGTGAGTACCAATCAATTTGAAGCCTTACCTTTTGAACCGATAACTATTTTGTACCTTAACGCGATCAGGTTTCCAAAGAAAATTTGTCGGTAACTGGTATTTTTCGTCAGTTAGACTTGAGAGCTATTTGTTTACTAGGCTTTATCAACGTGGGCAACACTATTGCAATCCCGTCGTCGAGCTAAATCGCCTGCAAGTTTTTAAGCCTTCTGATATAAATAAAAATATTGAAATAATCAATATACGTGGTGTCGTTGTGTCATCAATTTTCCAGTTACTGGTGTTCTTTTGTTTTTGATTGAGTCTGTCGATCAATTAGGAATCCTTTTATTTTGTTCGTGTTTCAAATGAAGGAGTTCCCTTACAGTCATCTCTTAAACCCGAGAATATGACTCAAATTCGAAAACAAATCCTACGTTATAGAACATTAGGTACATATTATTGATACACGTTCTGTAACACATTACCTAAAGTGCAGTAGCATAGCCTGTTTATCAGATCCAGTGTAAACTTCGCAATTTACTTGTTATGTAAGAAAACAGTAAAGTTAGTTAGTAAAAAGCTGAAGCATATGCACCATGCGATAAGAGATCACGAGGTGTTGGCACTGCGACTGTCAGGTCGCAATTACTCCTGAGTGCTGCTGAACAAACACTTATTTGAAACGCAAAATAAACTATTCTTTGTTTGGGATCTTGCGGGTTCATTGAGCCAACACCGTTATAATCTATTACTTGTCTTTGTAAATATGAAATGCTAATATTTTTATATTTTAGAGAATTCGTAATCAGGTGTTGAATAATCAAATACGCTTGGAACAACACCAGAGGCACGTGATGCCTAACCTCGCATCAATTTTCATTAATGGGTTTGTTGATAGTGATGTTTCGAAACTTGTCATCTGCCGTGATGTATTACACAAAAATATAAAATTGACAAAAGCTAACAATACATAAAACAATGATGGACCACGAATAAAATTCTCTATTGCCCTACTTTGCTCCCATACGATATTACGGGCTATAAAGAAAAGTTAGTTTTTAAGACAGCTCCAAAGTAATTGCTTTCTTTTCTTGCCCGTGGTTTGTTTTCCAAATTAGTTCTTTTGTGCGAAGTAGTTTATTTTCATTTACATTCGCAATGCATATTTAAATGCCTTTGCTATCCGATTCTAAATTGTTTATTCTAATGAGTATTGACTGTTTTATCAATATGAGGGCGATGGCTGCCACACGCGTCATACTTGTGAACAGTTGCTGCTTGAGGGGGCTGGTCTGCTTAAGTTTGCCATTTATTTATTTACTTATTAAATATAGATTCAGTCTACTTTGTAGTTTTGCCGCCGTGCACGCAATTATTGTCAGTGGGATTAGAATGTAAATATTATGTAATGAATCTAAGCTTGTTTTGAAAAGAGTAATTGCTGAGTTTATAGCCGGCTCTTCTCAGCAAATGCAACCTTCCGAACCGTTATTAGAGTATTAGAGTCAGACTTTTCATAAGTGCCTGCGAAGGTCTATTTGAATAAATAATTTTGAACTGAATTTTTGAATTTTAATAGTTTCTCCGTTCCCTTAGCGGGACTATCAACTATCTTGCCACAACTTTGTCTTAAAGTTTGTATTGTATTGAAAACGTCCTAAAGATATACTCTCACTGGCAATGTCGTAACATGCAGTTAAAATTAGCTTCACAGATGACCATAATGGAATAACATGTCAACCTTTGGAGCAGATAAGTGCTAATAAGGTTATCTCTGGTCCGTTATGTGCAGGCTCTCACAGTATCGACTTGTTAACCTCTTCACCGATAGTTGATAACCCGAGATAAACGTCGCGAGGACATGCCATCATTACTCGTGTCGTTAATCGGATACCGATTAAATTAATCAACATGTTTTTCTGCTTGCAATAATTGCATGGGCGTCGCCTAGGGGAGGCAAGAAGGGCAGCTGCCCATCTAGAGATAAAAAAGAAATGTCGAATGCACAGAAACCAAAGTCCTAAGTCCACTCTACTTGGCTTGCCTGACCTTTTACCGGTCTTATTACAATCGCTGTAATTGTAGAGTTAGTAAGACTTGCTCTATAAAGAGTAAAGCTTCATGTGTTCTACCTACAATTTATCCTTTGATCAGTTGTTTAGTAGCCCTTGATTAATTGAATTTGATGATTTGATGAAATATTTATCGACGTTAGCGGAATCACATGACTGAACAAATTACTTGTCATTCTAATCTGTTAAATCAAAATTTTTTTTGGTTGATTAATTGTACTGTAATATCTTCGAGACATTTTCTTATCGTCTTCTTGTTGACTGTTATTTAATATGCTGTTATGTTATATCATAATTTACTTGAAAACTCTTTATTAACTCTCTCAGATCATCACTTCATTAGATAGCACTCGGCACTACAAAGACAGCAAGCCGAAGTGGTTGATGTAACTCATTTAAACTAAGTTTTAAGTCTTTATTGCTTGCTTATTGTTGACTTCAACCAGCTCAATGGCTGCATACAATTATAATCCGGTCAGTTAATCATTTGATTGATACTTATCACAGTAATATACAGTTTTCCCAGACTGTTCTTGACCTTTATAGTTTGTTATGACTTTGAATATATTCTCTAAAGCTATCTATATGTCATTGAATATTATTTACGTTTTAATTGTGAATGTAACCTTGGCAATGATATAAAGAGCCACGGTTATAGGAACTTCATCAAAAGCAATAACCTATACATCTATGTAAAACGTAACATGCGGATTTAAATATTCCCTAATTCGTGAGATTGTAGATTATCAACTATGTGTCAAAGATTTGCGAGGACAAAACACTGAATACGCGAATTAATATTAATTTAAAAATATATATTTTTATTTATTTATTTATTGCAAATCATAACACCATTACAGTTAATAAGACTAATACGGTGCCATAACAAATTTCCAAAAGATGGTACATACACATTATATAAAATTAAGTATAAAATTAAAATAGTATTACAACATAGAATAATAAATATAAGTAATGCTTCAATAACACAATACTTGTGTCATAATGACACATCATTTTCAATACATTTGTATGCTGCTTCGATGCATGGCACTTCTCTTGAAGTATCTGTAGTGAGAGGCTGTCCACAAGGAGGAGTACTATCTCCCCTGCTTTGGACACTGACCATTGACCAACTCTTATATAAGATGGCGGAACTTCGTATAGATGTGCAAGGCTACGCTGATGACCTTGTAATCACTGTTCGAGGATTCTGCCAAAGTACCATATCGTACCTTATGCAAAGAGCGCTCAATACTGTAAGTAGATGGTGCAAAGAAAACCAACTATCGGTAAATGCCGACAAGACGGTTCTGGTACCATTTACTAGAAAACGGTGCCTAGATAAACTAGTCATGCCGACACTTAATAACAAAAGTGTACAGTTTTCCAAGGAAGTCAAGTATCTGGGAGTAACCATCGACCAGAAGCTGACTTGGAACAGTCATGTCGCTAACATAATACATAAGGCGAAAATCGCCTTAGGAATATGTAGCAGAATGGCAGGTCAACGTTGGGGACTCAAGCCTCAAATGATGCTATGGCTATACTCCACCATTGTGAGGCCGTTGATAACATACGCCTCTGTGGCTTGGAGTAAAAAAGTCAGTCAAAAATCAACAATTGCCTTATTAGGCGGGATTCAAAGGACCGCCTGTATTATGGCAACTGGAGCCATGTCAACCTCCCCTGGAGCGGCCCTTGATGCTATGTTAGATCTGACGCCCCTGCATCTACATGTAGAGAAGGTGGCGAAGACAACCATGCACAGGATTCACGCACAGGTGGGAGTGAAATGGCTCTCCCAGGCACTAAACTCCCTTCAGGATTCAGTACTGGAAATTCCTATTCTGAACATGGTCACAGACATGATGATCCCTCAGAATAATTTTCGTAAGCATTACGAAATTGAAATACCCACCCGTGACGACTGGCTAGATGACAAGGTCACGTGGGTGGAGGGTAGCCTGAAGTGGTATACCGATGGATCCAAATCAGGATCTGATGTAGGCTGTGGAATTTATGGAGAGCGTCCAAAAATCAGCAAAAAGCTGAATCTTGGAAAATACGCCTCTATATTCCAGGCAGAAGTACACGCCATACTTGAATGTGCGGACACTAACCTGCAGGAAGACTACGTCAACCATACAATCTATATACACTCGGACAGCCAGGCAGCTCTTTTAGCACTGGCCTCCGATTCAATTAACTCTAAGCTAGTTAAAAACTGCATGGACCTACTAAACCACCTGGGCGAAAAGAACAGGGTTGTGTTACGGTGGGTTCCTGGACACACTGGAATCGTCGGTAATGAAAAAGCTGACGAACTAGCTAAAGCTGGAGCTAATGGGACCCCTTATGGCCCCGAGCCAATTTGTGGTGTACCTAAAAGCCTGGCTAAACTAATTATGAGGAACCTATATGTAAACTCATCCATTGATTCTTGGAAAAACGCTCCTGGAATGAACCATTCCAAGGCACTTATAAAGGCCTTTGATAAAAAGTCTACCATAGAGGTATTATCTCTAAGTAGAAACAACTTACGCATACTTGTGAGAGCCTTAACGGGGCACTGTGGATTGAACAAACATATGTTCACCATCAGCGTTCACGACTCGAGGCTTTGCAGATTCTGCCGTGAGGCAGATGAAACACCATTACATCTCTTGTGTGACTGCAGTCCACTTATGCCTAAACGAAATACACATCTGGGGAAACACCTGTTACACCTAGATGAAGTAAAATCCATTCCTGCCAAGAATATTGTGCAGTTTATTATAGCTGCAGGTCTTGGCAGTGAAATTTAATTAACGTGGCGATCACAATAGATCTAGTCTGGTCGCAGTGATACAAGCTCTGGAAAGACTTGAAATAGCCACTTAACCCCAAATAATAATAATAATAATAATGCTGCTTCGATGAATTTCGACTGGCCACAATAAAAAATATCTATATCCCGGGAAATACTATTTATACACCGTATAGCACGTGAGAGTGGGATATATCCTGTGTGATAGCATTGTAGGAGTCTGACTTTTTTTTCCAGCTATAACTGAACAACTACATTCTTAATGTCGAATTCCTTGTAAGAAACATGACTCAACTGCCATCAAAACAACCAAGTAAAGTTTGTTGAACCTGACACCACGCACCTTGCCTGTATCTAAGGTGTCTTAGCTATTTTTACCTGCATCTTTACCTAATGAACATTGAACAGTATGGTCTGTCGTATGAACTCTGGTATTTCGATTGTTACTTGTATGTATCAATGTTCTTGCGGTAAGGAAAACAAACAATCGAGGTTAATTGACAAACCCTATAAGGTGGCTCATTACGTGGAAGACAAGAACATATGGTTGTAGTAGCTTCCCTCTGCACTTGCATCCCCCCTGGCTAAGGGACAATTGTATGAATAAGCATAATAATTATATATTGTATAAGCATTTGGAAACAAAGCTGTAATATGAAAAGATCTTCCGCGACAAAAAAAAAAGCCTTGTTGAGTTTCTTGCCGGAGTCTTCTCAGTTTAAGAGGGTGTCGAGCGTATCCAGCGCGCGGCAAATAGGTATTTACTGCGGGTTAGTGTTGTGTGCGTCGACACGCACACAACAGTCAGTACTCTCGGCTCGGTCGGCCGTTTGCACCCGCATGACAAAAGTCAGTAAGTACATAATTTAAAAAAAAGCCTTGGGATTAAAACATGATATTTTCGCAAAATTTTCAAAAAGTGTCCGCGCCTTGTAAAACTTTTTAGATACTGGCCCGATTTCTCTCGAAATCGATATTTGAGAGACCTCGGGATCACAAAACATGAAACTTTTGCCAAAATTTTAAAATGTGTCCGCCACGTTGGACTTCGACAAAATCGATATTTGTTAGTCCTTGGGGTCACAAAACAAGAATCTTTTCTCAAAATGTTGAAAAAGTGTCCGCCATGTTGAACTTTTTAGATACTGGTCCGATTGCTCTCAAAATCGATATTTGAGAGACCTTGTGGTCACAAAACAAGAATCTTTTCTCAAAATGTCGAAAAAGTGTCCGCCATGTTGAACTTTTTAGATACTGGTCCGATTGCTCTCAAATTCGATATTTGAGAGATCTTGGGGTCACAAAACAAGAATCTTTTCTCAAAATGTCGAAAAAGTGTCCGCCAGGTTGAACTTTTTAGATACTGGTCCGATTGCTCTCAAATTCGATATTTGAGAGACCTTGGGGTCACAAAACAAGAATCTTTTCTCAAAATGTTGAAAAAGTGTCCGCCATGTTGAACTTTTTAGATACTGGTCCGATTGCTCTCAAAATCGATATTTGAGGGACCTTGGGGTCACAAAACAAGAATCTTTTCTCAAAATGTTGAAAAAGTGTCCGCCATGTTGAACTTTTTAGATACTGGTCCGATTGCTCTCAAAATCGATATTTGAGAGATCTTGGGGTCACAAAACAAGAATCTTTTCTCAAAATGTCGAAAAAGTGTCCGCCATGTTGAACTTTTTAGATACTGGTCCGATTGCTCTCAAATTCGATATTTGAGAGATCTTGGGGTCACAAAACAAGAATCTTTTCTCAAAATGTCGAAAAAGTGTCCGCCATGTTGAACTTTTTAGATACTGGTCCGATTGCTCTCAAATTCGATATTTGAGAGACCTTGGGGTCACAAAACAAGAATCTTTTCTCAAAATGTTGAAAAAGTGTCCGCCATGTTGAACTTTTTAGATACTGGTCCGATTGCTCTCAAAATCGATATTTGAGGGACCTTGGGGTCACAAAACAAGAATCTTTTCTCAAAATGTTGAAAAAGTGTCCGCCATGTTGAACTTTTTAGATACTGGTCCGATCGCTCTCAAAATCGATAATTGTGAGTCCTTCGGGTCACAAAACAAGAATCTTTTCTCAAAATGTCGAAAAAGTGTCCGCCATGTTGAACTTTTTAGATACTGGTCCGATTGCTCTCAAATTCGATATTTGAGAGACCTTGGGGTCACAAAACAAGAATCTTTTCTCAAAATGTTGAAAAAGTGTCCGCCATGTTGAACTTTTTAGATACTGGTCCGATTGCTCTCAAAATCGATATTTGAGGGACCTTGGGGTCACAAAACAAGAATCTTTTCTCAAAATGTTGAAAAAGTGTCCGCCATGTTGAACTTTTTAGATACTGTTTCGATCGCTCTCAAAATCGATAATTGTGAGTCCTTCGGGTCACAAAACAAGAATCTTTTCTCAGAATTATCAAAAGGTGTCCGCCATGTTGAATTTTTTAGATACTGGTCCGATTGCTCTCAAAATCGATATTTGAGAGACCTTGGGGTCACAAAACAAGAATCTTTTCTCATAATGTTGAAAAACCATGTAGAATTTTTTAGATACCGGTCTGATTGCTCTCAAAAGCGAGAGACATTTATTTGAGAGTCCTTGGGGTCACCAGTATCTAGAAGTTTCATCATGGCGGACACCTTTTCAAAATTCTTAGAAAAGATTCTTGTTTTGTGATCCGAAGGACTCACAAATATCGATTTTGAGAGCGATCGGACCAGTATCTAAAAAGTTCAACATGGCGGACACTTTTTCAACATTTTGAGAAAAGATTCTTGTTTTGTGACCCCAAGGTCTCTCAAATATCGAATTTGAGAGCAATCGGACCAGTATCTAAAAAGTTCAACATGGCGGACACTTTTTCGACATTTTGAGAAAAGATTCTTGTTTTGTGACCCGAAGGACTCACAATTATCGATTTTGAGAGCGATCGGACCAGTATCTAAAAAGTTCAACATGGCGGACACTTTTTCAACATTTTGAGAAAAGATTCTTGTTTTGTGACCCCAAGGTCCCTCAAATATCGATTTTGAGAGCAATCGGACCAGTATCTAAAAAGTCCAACATGGCGGACACTTTTTCGACATTCTGAGAAAAGATTCTTGTTTTGTGACCCGAAGGACTCACAAATATCGATTTTGAGAGCGATCGAACCAGTATCTAAAAAGTTCAACATGGCGGACACGTTTTTGACATTTTGAGAAAAGATTCTTGTTTTTTGACCCCAAGGTGTCTCAAATATCGAATTTGAGAGCAATCTGACCAGTATCTAAAAAGTTCAACATGGCGGACACTTTTTCGACATTTTGAGAAAAGATTCTTGTTTTGTGACCACAAGGTCCCTCAAATATCGATTTTGAGAGCAATCGGACCAGTATCTAAAAAGTCCAACATGGCGGACACTTTTTCGACATTCTGAGAAAAGATTCTTGTTTTGTGACCCGAAGGACTCACAAATATCGATTTTGAGAGCGATCGAACCAGTATCTAAAAAGTTCAACATGGCGGACACGTTTTTGACATTTTGAGAAAAGATTCTTGTTTTTTGACCCCAAGGTCTCTCAAATATCGAATTTGAGAGCAATCTGACCAGTATCTAAAAAGTTCAACATGGCGGACACTTTTTCGACATTCTGAGAAAAGATTCTTGTTTTGTGACCCGAAGGACTCACAATTATCGATTTTGAGAGCAATCGGACCAGTATCTAAAAAGTTCAACATGGCGGACACCTTTTCAACATTTTGAGAAAAGATTCTTGTTTTGTGACCCCAAGGTCCCTCAAATATCGATTTTGAGAGCAATCGGACCAGTTACTAAAAAGTTCAACATGGCGGACACTTTTTCAACATTTTGAGAAAAGATTCTTGTTTTGTGACCCCAAGGTCTCTCAAATATCGAATTTGAGAGCAATCGGACCAGTATCTAAAAAGTTCAACATGGCGGACACCTTTTCAAAATTCTGAGAAAAGATTCTTGTTTTGTGATCCGAAGGACTCACAAATATCGATTTTGAGAGCAATCGGACCAGTAACAAAAAAATTCAACATGGCGGACACCTTTTGATAATTCTGAGAAAAGATTCTTGTTTTGTGATCCGAAGGACTCACAAATATCGATTTTGAGAGCGATCGGACCATTATCTAAAAAGTTCAACATGGCGGACACTTTTTCGACATTCTGAGAAAAGATTCTTGTTTTTTGACCCCAAGGTCTCTCAAATATCGAATTTGAGAGCAATCGGACCAGTATCTAAAAAGTTCAACATGGCGGACACTTTTTCGACATTTTGAGAAAAATACTTCATCCGCCATCTTGTGGCGACGGCCATTTTAAAAGTATTACATTATTGAGTATTGCAAATTGTTTTGTCATTGGAACTAAAGGTGTATGCAAAATTTCAGCTCACTCGGCGTCCATATCGCTGCGGTAACCGCTTACCACCAAGCGAGTCGTATGCCGTATGCTAGTTTACCCAAGTGTGAAAAAATGTATGAAAAAAAAAGATGTGCTTGCAAGATTTGACCTAAGCAAACTAACTAACATTGCAAATGAAACAAAAGTAATATATATTATTTGACTGACTCAAAAAACGAAAAACAAAACTTATGTCGTTATGCTCTTTGAATTAGTGTCCGTACACGTTAGATCGCGATCGTGTGTTCCTAGGTAGTCGTTCCGCAAAGAGACGTGATCTCTCTCTGAGCTCCCGTGGTCGACTAAATTTTCGAGCGCGTATCTCACATATATATTTAACGTTGCGCTGCCATAGTAAAAATGTATGGCGAATTCGGAGCTCATTTTGAATAAAATCATAATAAATCATCTAGACAATATAATGAAAATATAAGACGCAAAACTTCAAGATTACATATTAGAGAATTAACTGACTACATTTCTACAGAATATTTCTAAGGAAAAATACACGAAATCTTCTGAATCACAGCACGCATTATTGTAGATTTTTGCTCAACTTCATATGAGTCCATTAAAAAACCTATACCATATTTCATATTTTTGTTTCGCAAACATTGTAAATACATGATCTGTGGTAATAATTATGTAGATGTTCACTGTGTAAATAAACTATTTTCGTTAATATCAACTTAACCGTAACTGTCCTTTTGTCACTTTATGGTCGACTCCCTCTTAAGTGTATTCCGGACCGGTGGTAAATTCAACTGTATGTAACGTTCATAAGTGTGATTTTGAATTAGCCTTTTTAAAATTTACATAGACCTTGGCTAATATACCCTTTTAATCGTTGCCCATTGGCCAATCTATTAATCCTTTTAGTAACGTTGTTTATTTCCAGAAAGTTATTTCTGCGCGTACAATAGTACAAATTGACTACGCACGCTTCTCTGAATGAATCTTTTATGTCATCAACGTCCGACACGGTCTGTCAGACTTCGGATCCCTAACAATACACGTACGGGTCCAAAGGTCGTGTTTTCATATTAGATCAATTCCTCGTAATGTCGTCACCGGTGGAACTAGCGTTCAGAAAATTGTTCTGTCGGACTTTGGACTACATTGTCAACGCCTTGTTGTGGTTTGGTAAAGGCCTGGTGCACTATAGTGAGTTACAAATGGGTTAGTTAATTAGTTAAGTATTTATTTTAATAATTAATTTGTTTATATGTAATGAGTAATGATCTTCGCTTAGCTCCAACACTTAAAGATTCCTCTTATTATTAAACTGCAGTTTATTACAAACTAGCTGCCCGGCGCGACTTCGTTCGCGTGGTGCTACCCTACCCTGTGGTGCTACCCTACCTTACCCTACCTTACCCTACCCTACCCTGTGGTGTTACCCTACCCTACCGTCAAGCAGTTTTTTACAAACACTGAGCCACACGCAAAGAGATTCCCTCCCGTACGGCCCGTACCCCAGTGACGTGATTTTTCTGCTAATACTTATATTTTTAAACTCGTGATATCTTTTGAATGGAATGTCCGAATTGAATCATTCAAAAAGTTATATAAAGGAATTGAAGCAGTCTTGAATATGAAGTAATTTATTTTGATAAGAATTAATACCAAGATACAAATAGAGAGCCATTTCTAGCGGCGGCAATTCAATTAAATTTTTAAAAGATAAAAACACTTATTGTGCCATAACTATAATAGTTAGACATATGGTATCGCTACACTTTTTGTAAATAATAATGTGTTCTGCAAAGTCGTGGTACATTATTTTATTCTATCATCAATTGTTTTCGCAGCGCACGCGATGTAATGAATATTTTAGGTAATTTTTTTACACCTTGGTTTACATTTTTGGAGTTTTAGTAAGGATCCCTAATTTTTTTGAAAATATAATATAGCCTATGTCACCCGGGGATAGTGTAGCTTCCCATCAGTGAAAGAATTTTTCAAATCGGTTCAGTACTTTCGGAGCCTATTCAATGCAAACAAACAAACAATCAAATCTTTCCTCTTTATAATATTAGTATAGACTAGCTTTTTGCCCGCGGCTTCGCTCGCGTAGACTATAAGATTTGTTCGCGTAATAAACGCTAAGATATTAATTTCGTGAAGATTCCTAATTGTTCTTGTGAACTCTGTGGCCAATGTGATGATGGGAGCGCGGCGCGGCGACAGCTGGTGGAAGACCACGTGCTCCCATGCATCAATCATCAATCAGCCAGGACTTTGCTTTTTAAATGAGTAATTTTAATCTTTTATATAAAGCCGGCCAAGCTCAAGACTTATTCTCACTCGCGCACCGACGGCTCTGACCTTCCTTTGGACGTATATTTATTGGATTGGGCCATCACTGTTGTTTAAAACCGGACCGCATAATTAAGTTTGTTTGTGAAGGAATTTGGATGATATTGAAAAAACTGTGCTAGTTAGAAACATTGTTTTATTTTTCCTATACTTTTTCCAGATTTTTCGCATTGCGAACCTCGGAGATTGGCATTATTCATCAACAGTCAAAAAGTCTTAAAAAATAATAGAAACATGTTTTAAAATGTACAAATAAAGCCCTTTACCATGATACCTCACTTAAATTTGTAGCCCTGCTTTGAAATTTCAGGGCCCACTCTGTTCACCTTTACAACCGTAAAAGTAAAAAAATATATATTTGCAATAAGGTTGGGTAAGCAATATTTAAAACTATTCCAAATTTTAAATCAACAGCATTACTGGTTGTTGAAATATACCTACCGCTGTAACAGTCGAACAGACAGACTAACTGGCACCATAAGGGTTCCATTATTAGCTTAAAATTTTAAATGGTTTAAGAAAGGATTTCCCGAAACGTAACCACTTGAAAGAGAAATTGGACTCTGGCTGCAAGCAGGTTCTCTCGATATTAATTTGGAGCAGCCCGAGCAGGGAGGTTCCTCCCCCTTACATCGCAGTTGTGTTCCTGCGGTGAGTAAGGTCGCCAGAGCTGGGTGTAGGACCAGTATGTAGTAGGCACCAAATAATACCTACCGCTGCCGGCACAGCGACTCCTCTCAACCTTCAAACACTTTTTCAAGAAGGGTGTAGAGAGAGATTCGGTAAAGCGTGAGTGATACCCCTGGTGTTGCAAGCGACAATAGGCAACGTTAACTGCGTGCCATCAGACGAACAGCAAGTTTTTTATTTGTCCTGTCTTCGTCGTAAGTGTAACTATTTATATGCCCTATATATGCCTATGGCTACCAGTATGGTACTTTTGTCGATCAGGCTGGCCACCACATACTATGGTGCGTAAAAATCACAGGTAGGATTCCGCTCCACTCCGACTTTAATGACATCATTCTTCATAGGGCTCTTGCCAGAGCTCTCGTCAGCTATTCGTGTATCGAGTGGCTTGAAGCGTAACGATGATAAGAGGTCCATCTGACATTAATGTCCTGGAGCTCATTGTATTTTTCGCGACATATCGAGGCGTCTGATTGACGGTTCCTATAGCCAAAGGGCTGACGAATACTCCAGCTAGAAGATAAGCATCACCATACAAAATGGCATCACCCGCCGCCTGCAAAGTTTGGGCACACTACCAACTGGCAGCAAATTAGATCAGCATATTTTCTTTGTGAACTGTTGGTCTCTTTTTTTTTATTTGTGTTCTGTTTGTTTTCTATTTCCCACTTAGTCTGTCAAGCAATTTCATCATATCTGAATTATTCATGGTCGTTTTTGAGAAATCGATGAACATACATGAAAAAAGAACATACGCGTCCAACTTAGAGTTTCCTCCTTCTTTTTTGAGTCGGTTAAAAATAGGATGCCTTTTATCACGGGAGAGTTCCCGCGAGGGTGGTTTAGTGGGAATAGTTACTCGACCCAGAGCTATGCCATATGTAGGCAAAGAACTTTAAATGAGAACACATCGTGAAGTTTTGCAGGTTCGATTCTTTCTTAGGTAAGCTTTTTTCATAAGTTCGTCGATGCAGCTGTACTTATTTGTAGCTTTTTATTGTAGTGAACAAAACTAAATGGTCAAACAGGAGAGCGCTGATGGCTCTCATCAACCAAAAAACTTATATTAAAATCATTGATCCTGTCATAAAATTGTGAGAACGAAACCATAGTGCGATTCAGGAAAAAGACAACGCCATCTAGTAGTTCTCTCCCTCTGTGTCTGTGCCGTGAGACGGCCTGTAAATAAATAAATTGAGATATCTTTTTTTCCCGTGAGCCGATTTTGATGAAACAAAGCCTAGTTGAAGCGCCAAGCAACGCTCAATTACCCTGTGGAAACCCCATGCAAATCCGTTCAGTGGATTCGAAGATTATCCTGTTCAAACAGACAAACAGACAGACAGAAAGACAGACAGACAGACAATTTTTTTTTAAATGGTATTTATGTATTGTGTTAGTCATTCTACATCACCCCCAATCAGTTTTTGGTAAATATATTCAATGTACAGACACGACTTTTCTACAGTTTTATTATATGTATAGATAAGATATGTATAGATATAGATAATAGATATAGATAAATTAGTATCGTAGCTTTCTTTTGATTCTCGATTTTGGCCTTACCGTTCATTGAAACCTTATTTAGAAGTCGTATATCAAATCGGTCATGCCATGCTTTATCTTTACAATCTCTTAACTCTTATTTATTGTTCTTTATATTTTTCTTGTTATTTAAACATTGCTTTTAAATACCCATCATGTGTAACGAACTCAACGCCAGACTGACTTCTCATCATAATCACGTGTTTGCTTTATTTATTCCCCAGTTGTACTCCATCGTGGCCGATCGTCTATCCGTGCATTGTTTTGTTACGTCTAATAAGTAATATTTCCTGTTTTTTGTCTATATTCATTGCCTTTTCTGGCTAAGCACCTGCGTTGATAATCATGCTGTAAGTAATTTTAGATGTCACTATACTTTTATCAATATTGTAGAAATTCCATCTGTTTTATTAATGGAATTCGATAATTATATTGTCAAAACGTGTAATATAGGATCACAAATGTGTAACAAAATACATTAAAATATTCCTTTTAATGTTTTTCCCCTAACCTACTCATATGTTAAACATGTATGACACAGCATGCTGATAGTGGTCGAACAACTTTTCAATGAAACACTAGGTACTGATCCATTATTGTAGTTTATACATAGATATAGCAATATCATTTAGCTCTTGCCGTTTCTTGAAACATTCCTATCCTATCCGCTTCATATTCATTTCATTCAATATTCGTTCGTCTCGTAATTATTCAATTGCCGACGATTAAAAGTAATGGTAATTAGTCTTGACTGTTCTGTATCAAATGTACCGTATAAAATGTAAAGCTGAGCATTGTACGCTAAAACGACACTGGTCATATGATACCTCGCCTCGTAGTGATGGGATTCATTGCTCGAATTATTTGTGCTGCACTCAAGTCCTCTTCTAGGCTTTGCTTACTACTTTCGGCAACATCAACGATCAAAATATCAACTTGCAGGTAGTTAATTGCTTGCAAGGTTTTGCCTTAAAGAACATCGTCGAGGTAAGCAAGATAAGTGCTTACCTCCGTTCGTCATGTTTGTTTAACTTTGACTCGAGTACAATAAGCACTGGGAATGAAAACTATAATCCCTCTCCTCACTACAAATCGTGTGAAAGGCACTTGTTTCTGTTTCCCCGAGACATTCGCTATTGGACTTTGAACATTCTTTGTTCCATTAATTACAGCGTCAATCTGTACACATTTGTCATGTTGATTATTATTTAATTGTGATTCATTAACATGTCTCTTTATTGTCATTACCTAATACTGAATCATGTATGTACTTACTTTAATTATCCTCGTTCTTCTTAACTAAATTAAATTTCGTGCTTGTCATTGTCCAAAATAGATTTGATTTAATTAAAACCGCAAGAGCCGCAACATTGTACAATGCCCTAGTATAGTTAAATAACATTGTTATGTTATAAAAGTCCGTGGCTGCTCACGTCACTCAACATTAGGCAAAATTAACCTTTATTAAGTAGTGGTTGGGTCGGGATCGGGACGCACATAATGTAATTAAACTGCTACCATATAATTTGCAGTCGAGAGGGGATGCGGAAGTTCGAAGTTTCTTTGTTCTAACCTTGCAAACCCGACAAAAATAATGCAAAAATTTGATCATCGAATGATCGATCACATTTCTTAGAATTAATTTAGTGTAATTTTCATGACAAAAGAAATTGCTTAACCGTTTTAATTGAAGAGTCAGACACATGTTAAGCAGAACCGTGTCGCAACTCAATTCATAATTCAATTATACGATGATTGCGGTCATCATATAAAGGGCACATCATCGTTGTGGACTTGAAACTGTTTGAGGATAATTATGTCATTGTCAGGATCATTAGCTAGCTAGGCATTGATCCTGGTTGCTCTAGTTCCGTAGATCTCGATAGAGATGGGCGATTGATCTAAAATTAGATGTCGATATATTCAAATAGTTTGGCTGTCAGTAATTGAATGATGATTTGATTGTATACTCACCTCAATTGTAAAGGGAAGGAAATCAGATAAGATTAGATTTTCATAAAAATAAACGATGTTCTCCATCAAATGTGCTTGCTAAATAATTGATTCAAGAATTGTGTATCATATCATATAGTAATCTTCTGCTTTAAAAATATTTTTCGAGAAGCAAGGGAGTTAGTAAGTCAAGATAACATATCCGAACCAATATCTGATTCTCAAGTGTAATTTATTTTCGTTTTTCTTTATCAATACGTGTCGATCTACGTTTACTTTTACTTTGTTCCATTTGATCTAGTGTTATAGATGCTTGTTGAGTTGAGTCGGCTTGAAAAACCAGTCGTGCAAACGTGGCCTGTGTCATGAAATAGTTCAAGGTTTTCTCAGTGCGTCTACTGAACTCTTGTAAGAGATACTTGTTGTACTTACACACACAGATTTGACGCTGGAACTCTTAATACTACCAAACATAGTAACATGTACAAAGTACTTATCGCTTTGATTTTCTATATTTTTGCTTTCTAACAGTTCTTAAGTCTCGTGAGACGATTACTTCTGACGTCCTCACTAATAATATTTACTTACATGTTCGCTAAATTTAGCGAGCGGGGGCATGGCGCGGGTGTGGTCGGCAGCACATTGACTCTGCTCATGTAAATATCTCAATTTTCTCGTTACCTTCCTTGTTCCTACAAATAACCAATTAGGTTGTAGGAACAAGGAAGGTACTTTTGACGTAAAGGGTCAAAATAATCTAGTGACGTGTGTTCTGAAACAAGTGTTCATAGCTCCTTATTTTCTCTTCAAATATTGTGGTTTTGCTTCCTCCAAGAAAATAGCAATTGTCATTTAAAAATAATTTTTGTATGGGTCAACTTTCGTTCGACTTTACGATTAGCAATCTAAAATGACACCAAAACAACCTAACTACAATTATCTTGATTCTTGCGACTAGTTGAGTCTCTATTTTAACTATACCTACTTACTAATAATATTATTAGTGTATGTTGGATTGGATATCTCAGTCCGATTAGGAAAAATATTTTTCATCGTACACGTTGCTTGGCAGAACGTGTGCCATTTCATAACTCGAGAGGTTTATTTAAACCACCATGTTGTTGCAAATAGTCCTATACAACCCGTTTATTATGGAAGGTTATATGCATTATTAAATTTTACGCCAGTGACACCGCTAGGCATAGCTAGTCGTGTATACGATACACGTGCTTATTTTTTTTAAACGATTACTACATTGCTTTCATTGTTTCTGTGTTCATTATCTAGGCCTCCTTTCTTTCTACTTAGAGCACAGGCGACCTAATAGACACCTCTTTATGTACTGCCATTTGATTATTTATCACTATTATTAATGTTTTTATTTTTTTTATTTCAGGTTGAAGCACACAGATATGTTCATAGACGAGAATGAGACGTGAGTATTTTTCATCTTGCTCTTTTACTTTGAATCTGAGAACTTATCGACCGGACTCAGTAAGACTCAGTAATTACTCAATCTTACAATTTGCATATTGTTAAACATAGTTTCGCCAAACAGCATGTATGCGTGTATCTATATACCTATAATCACTCTGTCAGGGTTTAATCTCGCAAATCCATTAATTGTATTAATTCTAAGTACTAAGCTCCACACGATCGTAATACTTTTTATGATTGACTTATGTTTTTGATAGCCATGTCGAGTTATCAGATTATTTTTATAATCGATCTCATACGAACAAAAAGTAGCTGTGAAAGTAAAGAAGAGATCATTTGCAAATTCGAATAAGCTCACTTGAATGCATGAATTAGGGCCCAAATCGATCTTCTTGTTTAGGAAAAGTGAAATGAATGTGGAACAGTATTGTTGGTGATCAATTGAACATGAGAGCTTAGATGCTTTTGCTTGGATACCGAATAAGTATTATTTGAGATGATAAAGATCTGAGCACTTCAGTTGTTAAAGTGTGCTTCAGTTGTATATTAATTTACAAAGTAAACTTGCGTGTGAATTCTTTTATGTATTCCAACTATTCCTAATGAACTGGCTGGGTACTGGCACAACGCCAGCTGACAACTCCACGTCTCTTTAACCCGAACATTTTTAAACACGAAAACTATCCATATTGTTTTCTGTATGAATTATGTATTATATTTATAAGTCTTATGCAATAAATGAATATTTGACGGTTAATAATGCAGTCGCATAAATTATTGGTTTTAGGTTTTTACATATTTCTATTAAGAATATAAATAGCTTTGTTGTCTTCAGGGTCACTTGATGTTGGGTACGTTTTCTGATACTTATTTTTATCGCCTTCGTTCCCAAATATATCAATAGTTGGTGCTCCTTTAGGTCTGCAAATACCAATCTTTCTAAAAATTCCGTCTATATTCTAGTTGCCATTCATAGCAGACATCCATAAATCTCCCTGAATAATATTAAGTCGAACTCTCATCGAGCTAATTAATGTTTGTTAACGCTATTGCTCCCTTCAAAGTGAATTATCCGAAGCTTCTAATTCAATTTATTAACATTCCAGACGGCCATTTAGTAAATATTTTTTCCAGTATTATTTCTAAGGGAACCCATTTAGTTTTTAGTGAAATGAGCTTTAAATTCTTTCCCATTAATGAGTGGAAACTAATGAAATAAGTTGGTGATCTTTTATTATCTCCATATTAAATTCAATTGAAACCAGAATTGTTTCGAACTGTGCTGGCTAAAAGGAGTTCTCTACCGCGGACGCTGGGACTGTGGAATGAGCTCCCCGCCGCTTCTTCAAAAAGGGCGTGAAGAGAATTCTTCAGGGTCGGCAACGCGGGAGTGATACCCCTGGTGTTGCAAGCGTCCATAGGCTACGGTAACTGCTTACCATCAGGCGGGCCAAATGCTTGTTGCCACCTTAGTGGTTAAAAAAAAAAAAATGATTAATTTAGGTTTTGATAAATTTGATGAAATTCTGCCGAACCTTTTTGTAAGCAAAGAAATTCTCGTATTATTCAGTGAACATCGCATTTGATTGAATAATATTACCCCTTTGGCTGGTTTCAGGAAAATTTAATTACTTTCAAACAACAAGTTTATCTTATAAATTCTAATTTTATGGTTTATCCAGAGGGAAGAGTAGGTGTTGGGAATTTCCATTTTTAACTCTACGGGAAAAATATGCAATAAGGAATTTTGCCGATGAGACTAGGAGTATTTATATTGGTAATTAATCACGCGACACAATATTGTTCTCCAGTTACCAACTGTTGATTATGCAATATACAATCATTTATTATATTAAGTATCTCTGAATTAATGCCGTGTCACTATGGGCAAATTGCAATTAAGGTGCTCTCTTCTTATCTTATCTACATTCGATTTGTGTTACTGATTAACAAATACGACGTATTCAATTTACAATGCCGTCATGTGACGGGTCGCTCACTTCCCTCCAATATGACGAGGAGGGCGATGGCTGCCACACGCGTCATACTTGTGAACAGGTGCTGCTTGTGGGGGCTGGTCTGCTTAAGTTTGCTATTTATTTACTTATTAAATATTTATTCAGTCTACTTTGTAATTTTGCCGCCGCGAGGCACGCAATTGTTGTCAGTGCGGTTAGAATGTAAATATTATATAATGAATCTAAGCTTGTTTTGAAAAGAGTAATTGCTGAGTTTATTGCCGGCTCTTCTCAGCAAATGCAACCTTCGGAACCGGTATTAGAGTATTAGAGTCAGACTTTTCATAAGTACCTGCGAAGGTCTATTTGAATTAATGATTTTGAATGGCAGTTTATTAATTACACACCTGTTGTAGTAGTATTGAGTTTTCTGTGATTTGAATTAATGATTTTGAATGGCAGTTTATTAATTACACACCTGTTGTAGTAGTATTGAGTTTTCTGTGATTTGAATTAATGATTTTGAATGGCAGTTTATTAATTACACACCTGTTGTAGTAGTATTGAGTTTTCTGTGATTTGAATTAATGATTTTGAATGGCAGTTTATTAATTACACACCTGTTGTAGTAGTATTGAGTTTTCTGTGATTTCACTTGATTTCTGTTTGAAATTAACATTTCGAGTTTCATTGATATCTTGGAAGCATTGGACTGGAAGAGATTCTTTATAAGAAATTTGTGAATGTCTGTAACATTGTACGAACTTCATAAACTAGTAGAACTATTTACAATAGATTGCGCCTCAAATAACTAGATACGATCGATAGAGGCTATCGATTCTAAAAAAATCTTGAAATCGGTGAACAATTTTTTTTTGATGATGACACGCACAATTTTTGCAAAATCACTCAAAACACATACAATAATACCTGCCATAAATCAGTGATTAACATCGCCATATCAACTCTTAATTACGATATTGAAGTGTCGTAATTTCTCATAATAATCTCCATATACTTTGTCCGTCTTTATATCCGTTTTAACAGTTTATTATCTGATAATGCTATCATTAATAGTCTTGCGGTTGATAAAGAGGCATAATGTTTTATCTGTGATACTAATAGCTAGTTAGCCACCGTGTGTCTTAGCAAGTGCATGTTTGGAGTCCCACTTGTGGGAATATCTAAGTGGTCTTCAATATGAGACGTGATAAGTGAGTATCTTTATAATTTTGCATCTGGATCTTTATTTACTTTATTTATATCATCTTATATTTCTACTTGCTCCTCTGAAGTTTCTAATTTTGTGTTAACTTCTTGCGTAGGTTTCAGAGATGACAATTATATGTGATCTAAATGCTTCTTTTTTGTATTGTAAATTATTGCAATATCTCCGAAGATATCATAAGCACATTAAAGAAATGAGTAAATACGTGTCCATTCATAAAAAAGATACATCTAGTAATATGGCAATTAACGACGTACTTACCATCAGAGATAGAAAAACCTCATCCTGAACATTATGGACCATAAAGACCACAAAAAATGTCGTCTGTACATCATTATTAATTAATGCGGGGAAGCTTCATAGATAATGAATTTAAGTCCTTGGTTCTTGAGGTTAATATTTTTTTTTTAATACTGTTGAATACTATTCATTAGAAATAACATAACATCGATATGGAATTATTACCATTATCTATGATTTCTATTGTACTATATTACGAGGGAGTACTATATTCTTGTACTTTTCCTACAGCTGCTTGTATTCTCAGCAGAATTATCACATGAACTTCAGGAATGTTCATACCTTTAATGAAAATGTCTTTTGTTTTCCATTCAGTGAATTAATCATTTTTGTTATACCCATGTTTATAATATTTGATATTGGTAATTTTAATCAATATCTGATATCATCAGTATCGAATAAAGACTTATAAAGAATGTATACTCGCCTCATAAAGACCTATGTTTTTTTTTCTTTAATGTCATCGTAAATAAAAACTCCTCAGGAGTATAAGTTACAAATAGGTCACGTAATTCTTACGGTATCATTACACGAGCAATCCTTACAATGTCTAGAACAATTACTACCGTGGGAATGTCACTCACTGGCCGTATTACCGTCCAAGGCTTTTCCTGCTGCAATTTCTACAATGACTTCTTTTTATGTATGTACCACTTTTATTCATCTATCTATGTGTGTACCTGATCCATGGTCTGCTGGGTAAAGGTCACCTCCTTCTAAATGTCATCTGTTTGTAGCACTGTGAAAGACATTACCAGTTTTTTTTATGCCGTTCTGCGGGGATACCGCGTAAGTCAATAGTAATGAACTACATTGAAATACATATTTCTACAATATTTCGTGAATATGAAACGAGTTAGGACAGCTAAGCGATTCATTGACTTGTTCGGTGCGGTGACCCGCTTGAGTTCTAAAAGTTATAAAACCTATAGTGCCTTCACGTAACAAAGATTAAACTGTGTTTTTTATGATTATAATGTCAAATGAACGAATTGAAAAACGATCCTTCAGCTAGACAAATCGATGAGGCTTTTGAAAGATTTTAAATAAATAAATATCCTGGGACATTTTAAATGGTTTAAATGGTTTAAATGATCCCAAACTAAGCAGAGCTTGTACTATGGAAACCAGACAAGTGATATAATACATATCCTACTTTTTGTTTGTAAATACATACTTAATATACATAATTACACCCAGACTCAGGACATACAGACAAGTTCATGCACACAAATGCATGTCCTGTGTGGAATCGAACCCACGACCTGCGGCGCGGCAGGTAGAATCTTAACCAGAGTCTTAACCAACCGCGCCAGCTGGCCCGTCATTCAACATATTTCACGAAACAATTTAAATAGTTGATGTCTCTACGATACCGTTGAAATTTTGTTACGTGAATCGGACCTAATGCGAGTCCAATGAAGCCCAGATTAATGAAGTTCATTAAGATGGAGTTACACAATAACCTCGCTGGTGGACTGCCAAAGCATTAGGTAGGATCATTCTTCACACACGGCTATCTGATCCCAAACCAAGCAGAGATTGCATTATGGAAACCATACTATTTTTGCATATGTAAGTATTTAATGCGTATTTACACCCAAACTCTGAACAAACAGATATGATCATCAAAAACGGTGCTTACGGATGAGACTAAAATACTGTTCAAATGATCACGACTTTATCGACTATCTTCAAAGATTGTTACGTAAGGCAGACACTGAAGTTTGTTACGCGATTAAGAGCCTTAATTCGAAAGGTTTAAAGCACAGATTACAGAATACTCAGATGTAATGTACGGGACAAGCACTGTGAGGCTCGTATTTAGCTATGTGTGCGTGAGAGCACTGTAGGAACACGTGTGACAGTGTGCGTTTAGGGATGCCAGGCTGCATTTAGGGCTGCCAGGCTGCGTGTAGGGCTGCCAGGATAATGAAGAAAAAACTCCCACGTTTTTTATTGGAAAGTTATTATCAACTTAAAACTATACTTTCAAATAAATAAATTTTGAAAAGGCTTGTTATTTGAGAATGGATTGTGTCAATAAAAATATGACCAAATTTACAGAATTATACTAATAATCCATGTTAAAAAGTAAAGAATTTGCCAAGTTCAATTAAGAAAAAAAAGAAATGAATACAGAGATGTCATCATTTATTAAAATAGAAATAGGTAACATACATTATAGTGGATTTCAAATAGCATGACTTCGGTGACACATGGTATTTTATTAGATTTCTCAATGGTTAATGTTCATTTCGATATAATAAAGGAATACTATACTATGATAGAGCGAGGTTTCATGAAATATTGAGAGTACTATTTCAGAGTAATCAAATGGAATTTCACAAGATATTGGTAAAAAGCCCTTGACCTTGACGACTCATCATATGTGAAATTGACTTTAAAAGCCTTTATTCTGCACTAACTTCTTAAAATATTGCCTTTTGTCACCTATAACTCTAGCATTCGTTTCTAATTTTGCTATATAATGCAATCTTATATTAATATATATTTTTCTATTACTATTTTTATTAAGCTCAATAAAATGTATGTATGTTTAATAAAATTATATTTTATATTTTACTAGCTGACCTGACAAACGTTTTCTGCCATATCGGCTCGACTTCGTTTGCGCGGTGCCCTACTCTATACCCTAAACTAGTCTACTCCACCCTTGGTAATTTTTTTTTTAAATATTTTTCATCATAATTCGAATACATAATTTCGGCACCTTATACAAAAAAACATGTTTCATATTCAATATGTTTGAGTAAGCAATATTTAAAACTTATTTTCAATACCAAAAGCATTAGTGGTTGCTGAAATGTAACGCTGTGATAGACGGACAGACGGACGGAGTCACAACATAAGGATTCCTTTTTATTTTGTCGGTTCTATTCGGAAGCATTAAAAAAATGGCATTAGGAATCAGGGTCATCATCAATTACCTATAAATTCTCAGCCCGTTCACATAAACTATAAGCGCCATTTATTTTTTCATATGGTACCAATAAATTTCTCTTGCCTATTTATTTTTGTTAAATCGATCGATCTTACAAGGCCCCATAATACCACGACTTCAAGGAAAATACTTTCGATGTAACCTAGCAACACCAACTGATTTTTGTTGAGGTTTTGTGTTCCTAGTGATCAGTGACAAATACACGAAAAAATATTACAAATAAGTGAAAATATCTATAATTACCTATGAAACGACATTCCGTCTTCCTTTTTTTGTTTTTGGGAACAATTTTTACAATATTTCAAAATGCAGGACGGCATAATTTTTAAGAACAATTTTGTCACTAGTGACGTACTTACAATACGAAGCCTTGTTTCGTACTGACTCAAGTTTGTATTTACTTTTGAATCTGTATTTGGTGTGTTGGCCTCACGCCCGTGTTCCGCGCGCTCGATCTGAAGTATTCTGTAATCTGTGGTTTAAAGCATGTCGCGATTGCTTGCGAAATATAAACAACGCAAAACTAGTATTACATTATCAGGGACAGCTTTCACTGCACGATGCCCTGTCTGTCCTGTTTTGCTGCATATGCATGCATGCATGTTATTTAACAGCGACTTATAAGGCTAACATACTGTGTTTTTGTTACTAATTGCGCCCTGAAGGCTTTAAGAGTTATTTAAGTGAATGATGTGAGGCTCGAAGGACCATTTGTAGAGTAGCAGTAAGTGATATCCTACTAATTACAAATGCGAAAATTTGCGTATATGTTTGTTTCTCAATCATATCGCAAACATAGCACCACAAACTAAGTAGAGATACTACGCATCAGACAGACATGTCAGTACATGCTGTTTCAACCTTAGAGAAATCCAGAACATGACAGTTTTTTTTTTTTTATTTTGTCGGGTCGTGTGTTTTTTTTTTATTGACCGAAGTATTTAGGCAAAGGAATCAGAATTCAACAGCCTAAATGTGTAGTAGGTAGGTACCTAGCCTTTCAAAACTTTTATGTATTTGTTTGATATTTTGGACAGAGAAATAAAATACACATTCAAGGTAAAGCCCTTTATTCAATTTAGGCCACAGAAGGGCACTTATACATATACACTATATATTTTTGGACAATCTGACAATATTGGCTATTTTTCCAATTATTAACAATAAAAAAACATACCTAAGCAGTTAATACATACGAAAAAATAACATGAAAATAATAAAAAAAAAACAATAACCTAAACAACACACGACTATCTATATCATAAAGGTATATTTGTTACCAGAAATGTATAAATGGCAAAGATCTTAAGGCGAAACTCACGAGCCTCGACCATCGAAGAAAGGTTGCTTGCTTATCGGTTTTCTACAGGATATATTTTGGAGAGTGTGCGCAGGAATTGTTCAACCTAATTCCACCATCCCCATTTTTACACCGAACCACAAGACGCCGGGAAAATTTTCACCCGTACGTTGTTGACATACCGAAAATACGGACACAGCGTTTTGCATCCTCATTTATAATGCGGACAGCAAGGGAGTGGAACTTGCTTCCGGCGTCTGTGTTTCCTGACGCCTACAATCTAGGAACTTTCAAGGCCAGAGTGAATAGGTTTCTTCTGGGTAAGCGTGTTTCATCTTAGGCTTCGTCATCGCCCCTTCTGGGCGGGTCAGTGGCCAAACGCAAGCCCATTTAATTTAAAAAAAAAAAAAAAATCTGTAAAAAAATATCAACTTAACAAGCTTTCCAGCCTTATTATAACAACTTAATAACAGTTAATAAGGTTGACATTAATGTGAAAATAATTGGGCACAACTTATGAATACTGAATTTCAACTCAGTGGTACAACACAGTTCGCGTTCAGTACAAAATAGTGTCATACATAGGTCTAAAACGACAAAACCAGCATGGCTACATTCGGGTTGATCAGAGAAGAACAAACATTGTTATAAAATTATGCAAATTACAGAAAAAATATTTAATTTACCAGTGGCTTGTTCCAATTGTCCTGTGTGTGGAAAAGCAGAGACAGAAGTGGACGTTGAAGGCATATGAAAAAGATCTGTAAACACATTAAAATGTATTAACTTAACAAGCCTTACTATAACAACTTAATAACAGGTGAAAATATAGCTCAATTAAACTAGCTTTCAATAAAAAAATAAAACATTGAAATAAATCTTTTTTAGCTCTACGATGGTGCAAACAGGTACACAATACATGTTAAACTTATAGGTAACATTGTTTTATCCCATTCCCATTGTTTGCATCGGACGTTAAACATGATAAACAATAAGGTAATTCAACCGATCCAAATTATGTATTATCGGTTAATGTTTAGTTTATCATATAATTTTAAAACTTTATTTAAATATAATGAAACAACATTTATAACTATTAAAGTGTTAATTCCCTTAAAGAATAATAGTTCAAGAGGAGTAGAACAAATATTTACCAGAAAGTGGCATGTTATGCTTTAGTACAGTGGAATGTACTTTTGGTGCTGCACAGTATGTATAGTCGTAGTGCCTTTTACGTACATATGAGTGATCAGAAGGTTTGTGTTCTGAAAAAAAAAGGTAAATTATTAATAGTTATAACTACCGTTGCCAAAGAGTTTTAATTATATTTATTTAACACCTCTGAATCTCAAATGATGCGAATGTTAAATTTAAAATATTTCTCTTAAAGCACTTTCTTAAGTATTAAATTTCTTTTTACATGCTTGTAATTTTTATGTTAGTACCTACTTGTTATACCTAATTTATTTTATAATTTAAATCTATTTATTTTTCTTGTATAGTGCTCATCCGTCTTTCGGCTGTGTTTGTAAATTTATGTGATTTATAATATTTGTGAAAACTTATAATTAGCCTTCTTTTTGTTTTATGTGGATCTATACTTTATGTAGGTACCTAGATGTTAGTTTTCCTTTGATCAAAAATAAAATACAGATAATCTTCAACTAAGTATTATACTTAATATATATAATTCAACAAGTTCAATTTAGGTATTTGGGAAGTAAGATCTTAATAACATACCTTTATCATCAATTATGCTTTTGAGGAAATACCATCCTCAATTTCAAGTAAGTTGTCTGGCTTTTCTATGGCCG
Source organism: Achlya flavicornis (assembly GCA_947623365.1). Classification (NCBI taxonomy): domain Eukaryota; kingdom Metazoa; phylum Arthropoda; class Insecta; order Lepidoptera; family Drepanidae; genus Achlya; species Achlya flavicornis. The sequence continues at coordinate 845,740 of OX392468.1, read as the reverse complement.
CTCTACCCTATGTTAATCCCGCGACTTGTCTTGTCAATCACTTTGGAATACAACACATACATTTCAAAAGTTTAAGTAACTCACTATGCACTATTAAAATAAAAAAATATCTAAAAACGTCCTGTCATAAGTAAGCACTAATGTTCCCAATGTATTATATTACTTTTTGTTCAATGTTGTTCAAACGTTCTTGCGTAAATTAACAGTACATTTAGAACGTCCTCTTTCGTAGATAACTTGCAGTATTTGATAACACTAATCAAGACTGGAATAATAGCGAAACGGGATTATTGAATTATTGATTGATTACAATGAATGATCAGCTGTGATCAGCCATCATCAATGACGTAATAATTGTAATGACGGACGACACAAAATGGTGGCCCTCGTAAGGCGAAGCAGGGGGCAGGACGAGGGAGAGTGGGACGCGTAAACGCCACGTAATACATTGCTCCCACAGACTACATATGTTTTCTACGGTTCAATATTTTAGTTCCATGATTACTAGCCGTGCATAGCACATATAAAAGACAATACCTTTGATTAAAACCTAGGATTGCCTTCATACCGGTAACACAAAAGATTCTTTGGGGTTAATGACAAACGATGAATCGACAGTATTTTTTGGATGGAAATAGTTGATGGTTCCATTCTGAGAATGCGCGTGAAATCACGGAAAGTAAGAAAGTATTTTTTTTTTCATTAGATGGGCTTGCGTTTGGCCATTGACCCGCGCATAAAGGACGGTGGTAAAGCCTAAGGCCGGGTTCCCACTACGCCGGACCGGCAGATTTGCCGGAATACGGCTCCCGGACAAGTGTTCACATTACACCGGATCGCACAAGAAAAATCGGAATGTCCTGCGCTTCGCAGTGACAAAACGCTCGGTTAAAATGCCGAGCTCGGTATTTTTGAACATAATGGCATCCGGTATAATGTGAACAGCTTCATTATATATTCTTTAGCCACTAGCACTTCCGGCAGTTTTGCCATGCCGGTAAATCTGCCGGTCCGGCGTAGTGGGAACCCGGCCTAAGATAGAGCACGCTTGCCCAGAAAATCCTATTCACTATGGCCTTGGAAGTACCTAGATTGTTACGAGATTCTTAATGACTGAGCTTACATTACACAGGTAACATGATTCGGTATCATAAGGATTTCAATGTTCAACTTGAAAACAAAACAAGTACCTGTAACAAAATTGAAGTTTCACAATGTCTTAACGACTAAACTTGAAGCAATATCGGAAAAAGTTAACCGAATACAAGATTATGATTATCTTTATCGATACAAAGTTATTAAATCGTACAGTTTTGTCGTTATCGATAATGAAGTGAAAAAGATTTGGTCAAGAAGTTTCATAAGAGATAAATAAAATTGTTATCACGTATGAGTCGGCAATCGTCTAGACGTAAACAAGGATGTGTAAAAACAGCTTATAGATAAAATATTGTTATTTATTAAACAATAATATCGATTCGATACGTTTTACAAATGACAATTGAATAGTGATCGAAAACGACTGGTGTTAGTGTCGCTGAATAAATTATAACTTGAAGTCTCTACCCATACATTTTCTGCTTAATAAATAAATATATGATGGGTTGATGAAAACAATATTAAATTGTTAACTCGATACAATATTTTCATAACGATCTACTTCAATCGTGACTTGTTATTGCTTGTTTTTTGCCTTTAAAACGTGCTTGAGCGTCCGTCCCCAGTCTGTATCTGATCAAAGTACCTACGACCGCCAAGGCGACGTTTCAAGGTTCCCTACACAAGTATCTATTAGCTAGATAGCTGGTAATCACGAATAATTGTCCTGTTGTTACATAAATAGGATTAAGCTATTGCAATCAATATGAATGACAGTATCAAATAGGGCATTATTAGAAAAAATGCAGGGCTATAATAACGCATTCAGCCACTGAATGTTTACATTTGTTTGATCTTACATTGTTACATTTGTGGCATTGTTAACAATGCAGTATACTTTGCTAATTCGTTCTAGGCATGATCACGTAGTATTAGTGCTCCCCTGGCTGTTAACTGCGATCTCAGATTAAAAACCTCTACGATTCGCTTATACCTATACGCTTTTTATATTGTTTGCACTTATTCGTAAGGATTTCCATAGTTGAACCCCTTTGACGTCAGGTAGTCTATGGCATTTAGATGGACTTACTTCATCGCAAGAACTTGGTTCAAACAGCAGCGATATTGGATAATTGTACTTCTGCGGTGGTCTTATAACCCACCATTTCTTCATAAAGTTCCTCGAAAATGACATTTTATTTCATAATGCAAGTCACACACGTGATTACCTACTGTCCAGTTAGCAGAAACATTGATTGATCCAGTATGCACGACCGACGGCGATCACACATCTAACTGCATACTGTCCAGTCCAAAATATTGTCAGGATCAAGCGCTCTACTAAATCGTAATCATTTCATAGAATGGGCTATATGACTAAAATATTATATCTTTTACATTATCAAAAAATAATAGACACGTATTTTTAACCGACTTCAAAAAAAGGAGGAGGTTCTCAATTCGGTTGTATGTTTTTTTTTAATGTTTGTTACCTCATAACTCCGTCATTTATTAACCGATTTGGAAAATTCTTTTTTTGTCTGGAACCCATTGGATTTGATTACTTCTTAGTGTACCTACTTTGAAGTCGGTTTAAGTTTTTTGTAAAACAGTCCAATTATTTCTTTTGTCAATTAAACATAAAAAATGCGAAGATATCGTGTGTTGAAGTTACGCGTGACGTCACGTCGTTAGAGTAAACTTTTTACGCTGCGCGTTACGTCACGAGCCCCCACTCCCGAACTTCTTTTCTCTTTTTTTTTTCTCTTTTTGGCTTTTTTTTTGAATTTTTAATGATTTGGTAAAACAATTTTTTTTAAATATTTTTTTCATAATCTCTGACGGACTAATTAGATTTTATTTTTATCATCCCTATTTACTTACTGCCTGTAGGGTTGGCAACTGCTGGTGTTGCAAGCGTCTATCTATAGGCTACGCTGACCAATTAGTTAGCATCAGGTGGCCCTTATGCTTTTGCTACGTTAGTAATATAAAAAAAAAGTTTAATCTTCTCTTTCTACCTATTTATGATACCGCTAGAAAACCAGACGAGAGTCGAGATTAAAACAATTGAATTTGTAACCTGCACCAATGCAAATGATATTAGTTTTAAGTATTTTCGATTTATATTCTTGAGAATTAATCTGAGCTTTGATTTCGTTCTACTATAAAACGGGATAAAAACCTAAAGCTTCTCCTTAACTCGTCTGAAAGTCTACTCATTAATCGGACTATCATTTTTCAGAGAAGACCCACCCTGTGACGACCCTATGAGACCATTATAGGTATTTTACTCGTTCTTCGACATTGATGTCAGTATTTAATTCAAGTGTTCACCTCACACCACCAATGCTATCGCATGTATGGTTAACCAGTACAGCCGGTATGTTGATTCATTCATAATGGGGCCAATGCGCCGGCCGCTGCGCGCTGCCGCCGGTGCACTGGCGATAATGAGAATTCAATGTGCGGCTTCTGTTCTACGTCACTACACGACTAAAGGTCATCACTCACTATATCAGCACTGCTCCACCGCAGCAACGACCCAGCACTGCCTCAAATCAATCCACCTTGCCAGCGCGCCGCCTGCGAGGTGGCAGCTCGCGGGCGGTGCGGCGCCGTTGAATTTGGTGGCGCGGCTTTGGCAAGATTCCGCTTGCTGGCGTCACGCAGCAAGGGAGCGGGCTGCTCGCTAGAAGCGTGTGGTCAGCAGGACTAGTGGATTACAGCGGCAAGCGCGAGGCGTAAACTATTTTATCTAATCACTGTATTTTTTTTTCTTTAACACATACGATTTAAAGGCCTCACTTGCGTGGCAAGGTATTTGACGAGGCGTAGCCTTGCTGATATACTTACTGAGTGCTGACCTTAAGTCGTAAGTTTCAATTTAGTATTTAATAGGGGTAAGCTCTGTTTAATAACACTGCACTACTACACAACCGTAGTTTATAGTTAATGTTCATATATATCTCGCATGCTAGTTTTATCACCTATTGTTTACCATGACGTAGTTGCACTCGCGTCACGGATTATGCTAAAATAGCACAGCAGATGAAGTAGCTGTACCTACTAAATGGCCGGAACATCTGTGCTGGAAAAATATATCTATAACAACTTTAAGCTGTCTACTCACTATCTGTCGGGAAAATTCCTCATAGGAATCTTCCCAAGTTGACCTTTGCAATGTCTACGTCATAGCAGGACGAGAAAATGCCAAAGTGCACCAATACATAGGCTCCTAGATATTATGCCTGCATAGTGAATGGATGCATTTGTAGGGTTGTCGAGGTAATCTTAAATGATTTTTATTTAGAAGCACAGATTAATGTATCTTACTATAATACCGGTTTGGAAGGTTATTTTCTGCAATACATTAATAAGTTAGATACTTATTGCGAGTTATTACTGCTATTTATTAGTTTAAATAAGCACGCAATATTTTATTGCAGGCTTTTCCTTTCAAACAGTTGTTAGTGAAGACGTATCAAATACGTCAGTAATAGAGTAGCCCAAATTACGAATTTTATTTATTTAATCAAAAGGAACGATTCCGAACGATACAGCATTTCAAATATTATTAGCATAACATTTTGTGTTGTTAATTTGCCAATTACAGAGTTCCATTATTATCCTTAAAATTTACGGTTTACAGAACAAAAATAACAAAGTACCTACCTAAAAAGTTTAAATTAAAAACAATTTCAATTTTAAAGAAAACAAAATTCTATGTAAAAATAATGAAAAAGGAATATTGTTTGTGTGTGAGTGTGGGTGATGGGTGTTTTAAAACACATTCGATGATTGGATTCTATAAAAAATTTATGTGCGATTTCATTTAGTCTCTGGCGTAGTTTAAATCAAATTCAGATATAAGATACTTTTATTAAGTGCCATCCCTATAAGTGGATATCACCTCATGCGCTCTTTAGGTGCAGTCGGCATGTCACGGCCGCCCGGGCATCGCCGCCGCTCGCTGGTCCGCTCCGCTATCAACAGATGCATCCGTTCCCTCCGACACTGACCTTATCTCGATTCGATTCTGTACACTTATTTATAGACAACTTCCTTAGCACAATACAATGTTACAGGACCAATTTTATGGAAAAAATCCTCAAAATAATGAATATATACCTTTAGTATACCTTTTAAGGCGATGATAGCTCAGTGGTAGTGACTTCGGATACCGAGCCGAAGGTCCCGGGTTCGAATCCTACAATGAGCTTGAGCTTTCGGTGAAGGAAAACATCGTGAGGAAACCATAGCACGGTGGTAGGGTACTTTGTAGTACCCGTCTGGCTGGCTACCACCCTCAAGTTGAAAATCTGTCGCCAAGCACCTATCGGTGTGTTCCGTCAGCTGCACTTGAGAGCCAGTTCCTTCTAGGCTTTGTGTGCTTACCACCTTCGACCACATCATCACTTACCATAGTGAGATTGATTTTTGTATACTAGGTTCCTTAGCCTTACCTCGCCTATGGCATTAGTATGAGCTGTCTTTTCTAAAACTAGTCGATAATGTTGTATTATAAAGAGGTAAAGTTGGTTTTCGTTTGGATGTCGGATGTAAACTACTGATTCAATTCATCTCGGGAACACGGGTGTAACCGCGGGGGACAGCTGGTCTTACGTCTTGAAGTACCTGTTAAGCAATTGTAAACTTAATATATTTGATGTTAAAGATACATTTGTGTTGTTTACAGGCCGGAGTCATGGTGGGTGTCGGCAGTGCTCAAGACCATCCGCGCGGTGACGCTGGTGTTCGACATCGTCACCTTCCCCGTACACTTGGTGCTGCAGAGGCCGTGGAGGAAACGCGAACTATCCAGACGAATTAAGGTACATTATATGTCATTTCATGACGGGCCTATTGCGCCGCAGGTCGTGGGTTCGATTCCCGCACAGGACATGCATTTGTGTGCATGAACATGTCTGTATGTCCTGAGTCTGGGTGTAATTATGTATATTAAGTATGTATTTACAAACAAAAAGTAGTGTATGTATTATATCAGTTATCTGGTTTCCATAGTACAAGCTCTGCTTAGTTTGGGATCAGATGACCGTGTGTGAGGAATGTCCCAGGTTTTTTTTTTTTTATTTACAAATAATTAATATTTACTCGTACATAATAAGTTACAGTACGAGTATAGCTCAATGGTTACAGTTGGAGATTTGGGTCCATATTTTAGCTAAGTCAAGTACCTAATTGAGTCGAGATTAAAACAATTGAATTTTAGATCTGGACCTTCAACATAATGTTTATTTTAGATTGGCACTGATTATTATTCATGAGACTAAAGTATTGATAACGCTGTGAAGAACTCTACTTGTCTTTCGACCTGCGATTTCATCAGCTAAAACCACTTCAACGGGGTTTTACGAGTTTTAAGCGAACAAACGGACGCTCATTAATGTATATAGAATAGAAGACGTAATAAGAGGATCCATTGTGTATGAAATACAGGTTAATGCTGTATATTTGCTGCCAGCCGCTTGTTATTTTCGTTTGACCTGTTTTAAAAATGTCGCTCACGTTTAAAATGATAGATTTTTACGGCCCGCAACTACATTGTTGTTTTCATAAAAGATAATTACTTGATAGGATTCTCTTGGAAAGAGTAAGCAGCTAAAATAAATGTATTGTAATTATACTATGATGGAGTCAGGGAATTCAGGTAGTTGGGTCATATCATTTATCGATTGGGTGGAAATAGATATTCATGGTTCCGTTGCAGCAGCGTCGTGTGGCAAGCTGCTCTTTTCTCTAATATGGCGAATTGTGAGTTTGCCACGTGTAAATAATTGCCGATTTGCGAGGATCTCGATTTTGCTTTTATTGAATAATTCAATAATAACAAAAAATATATGTTGAGTTATACCAAGACTTTTTGAATGGTTTTATTTATTTTGATATAATATTTTCTTTGTGTAATCGATAGTATAGTCCCTTCAGGCGGGCCGTGTTTGCTACGTTGTAGTATAAAATGATTATTTGACATCCCCCAGGCTCGTATAATTCAAACTACATCGGACAGTATAACAGTGCGGTCGGTGGCGACGGCATGCGAGCTGCACACGCGGCTGGTGCGCGATGGAGTCACGACGATGGAGGCGATGCTGCGGGCGGCCACCGCGCGCTGGGCGCACCGCCCCGCGCTCGGCACGCGCGCCGTGCTGGGAGAGGAGGACGAGCCGCAGCCTAATGGACGCGTCTTTAAAAAGGTACGTGTGTGTGTGTGTGTGTGTGCAGCGCAGCGTCATGTGCCGGTCACGCTGCCACGCCTACAGCAGCATCCAGTGGTCTAAATATTTAATTGCAAAGTTTTAACTTTTATTCTTTCAGGTGTGTTTTGAAGTAGGTTTTCATGTATTTGGCTGCGTAAGGGTATAAAAGGCATCTGAGGCTAAAGGTGCTGACACACCAGACAATTTCGATCTACACGTTCGGTTGACTTAGTCTTTAGTTTTCTTGGTTACTAGGGGGTAGTAGGCGCGTGATCAAAATGGAATACCAAAAAAAATATGTTATAATTTCACCGTATTTGCACCCTGTAAATAATCCCGCCGGTGCCCATGGCCGATATTTGATAGTCTTTATCTTAAAACTTGGGTTTTACTAGACTTGGCTTAATCAATCTCATGTAATAAGACAGATTGTGTTTTTATGACTAAATTATTTAAAAAGAGCTACGCGCCTTGTTACTCCCACCCGGCGTCGCCCATAATAGTGAGAGCGAGCGACGCATGCTTTTTGGATGCGTCGCTCACGGCGCTCGGCGCCCTCTGAGACCCTGCGCCCGCGTGCACCGAACACCCTGCACTCAAATCAAAAGTAATTTATTCAGTTTAGGCCCTGGTAAGGCACTTATGAACGTTAAATTGGTACAGTATAGGTAAAGCCGGCCCTGGTAAGATGAGATGATGTGTTGTGTTCAGTTCAACATGGGCGGCTACAGCTGGCGGTCGTACGTGGAGTGCGAGGCGCAGGCGCGGCAGTTCGGCGCCGGGCTGCGCGAGCTGGGCTGCGCGCCGCGCTCCAACATCGTCATGTTCGCCGAGACGCGCGCCGAGTGGATGATCGCCGCGCATGGCTGCTTCAAGCAGACTATACCTGGTACCCATACCATACTATACTATACTAAATGTGGCTAGGGACGCTTGCAACAGCAGGGGTATCACTCGCGCGTTGCCGACCTTGCAAAATCCCTGCATGACATACCGAAAATACGGACTCAGCGTTTTGCATCCTCATTTTTAATGCGGACAGCAAGGGAGTGGAACTTGCTTCCGGCGTCTGTGTTTCCTGACGCTTACAATCTATGAACTTTCAAGGCCAGAGTGACTAGGTTTCTTCTGGGTAAGCGTGTTCCATCTTAGACTTCGTTATCGCCCCTTATAGACGGGTCAGTGACCAAACGCAACCCATTTAATAAAAAAAAAAACAAAACACCCTTTTTGAAGAACCCCATGCTGAACTCCTTTGGGAAAAGCACGGCGGGGAGCCCATTCCACAGCCTGAGCGACCGTCTCTATATTATTTTCTAGTGTGTCTATACTTGGTACATAAGGTCAACCTTGCTCAATTTTTGTTTGAAAATTCAGTAGTGGTCCCAAAAAAAAAACGTTAACGTCCAAATAAAAATATGCCATCTCGAAATCTCCACCCAGTATAGACACACAAGAAAAAAATATAGAGACGGCGTCTCAGGCTGTGGAATGAGCTCCTCGCCGTGGTTTTCCCAGGAGAGTTCAGCAAGGGGTTCTTCAAAAATGGTGTGAAGAGAATTTGCAGGGTTGGCAATGCGCCCCTGGTGTTGCAAGCGTCCATAGGCTACGGTAACCGCTCATCTATTGATTGCATAATAAATCTAATTTCTTCAAAAACTTAGTTTGGTTTGTTATGTTTAGTTACCTTTAATATGGGACCAAGACTGAAATATTTTTCAAGCAGCATTGATTTTTTGTATGAAAAGTGTTTTTCTATGGTATCATATCAAAATAAATTCCATCCTATATTAAAAGTGGTTCAGCATGACAAATCCCCACCCAAAACCTTTCTGGTAGCATTATGAGCTACTTGCCGGTTCTCGCTCAGACTAACTGCCAAACTGGTGGTTCTTATCCATTTCCACTAAATATCTAGTCACTCAAACTGATAGTTTAATAACCCTAATAACCCCATGCAATATTTGACGGGCCAGCTGGCGCAGTTGGTTAAGACGTGGACTCTTAACCTATAGCGCCGCAGGTCGTGGGTTCGATTCCCACACAGGACATACATTTGTGTGCATGAACATGTCTGTATGTCCTGAGTCTGGGTGTAATTATGTATATTAAGTATGTATTTACAAACAAAAAGTAGTATATGTATTATATCAGTTATCTGGTTTCCATAGTACAAGCTCTGCTTAGTTTGGGATCAGATGACCGAGTGTGAGGAATGTCCCAGGATATTTATTTATTTATTTAATATAAATTATTATTTCCAGTGGTAACAATATACGCGACCCTGGGCGACGACGCCATAGCCCACGGCATCAACGAGACGGAAGTGTCCACAGTCATCACCACGCACGACCTGCTGCCCAAGTTCAAGAAGATCCTCGCCAAGACACCGCGTGTGGACACCATCATATACATGGAGGACCAGCTCAAGGAAACCGACACGGAAGGATTCAAGGCCGGCATCACGATTATTGGCTACAAGGAAGTTGTTCAGAAGGGGAAAGTTTCCAAGATCGGTGAGTGACTGGTTTAATAAAAAAAAAGTTAGTTTTAGGGTTTTACTTCGACGGGCCAGTTGGCGCAGTTGGTTAAGATTCACCTTACGCGCCGCAGGTCGTGGGTTCGATTCCCACACAGGACATGCATTTGTGTGCATGAACACGTCTGTATGTCTTGAGTCTGGGTGTAACTATGTATATTAAGTATGTATTTACAAACAAAAAGTAGTATATGTATTATATCAGTTATCTGGTTTCCATAGCACAAGCTCTGCTTAGTTTGGGATCAGATGACCGTGTGTCAGGAATGTCCCAGGATATTTATATATTTAATTACCTGTGTTTTGAATTACATCGAAATGGTATATTTGCTTTCGGTAAGAGACAATAACTTTTGCATTTTAATATTTTTAGGATCAGTGCTAGTTTTATTTATATAATATGGATAAAGTTGTAAACTAAAGTCATTAGATTATCAAAAATTATTGAACAAGTACAATAAAGCGTGTCATAGTTCGGGAGATCTCTTGAAGTCACCACTCGTGCCCCTTACTATATAAGAGGTACGAGTGGTGAGCACAGATGGACACCTGCGCAGTAGTTAATTTTTCGGTCTGTTTGGCGAAATGAAGCAGGGGCGAGCGCCGAGCTGCACACTATTGGTTCGTCAGTCGATGCTCGACGTCTATTGGATTCTCGCGTGTCATTTGGCTACTGTGATTTGTCCAAAAGTATACATGCGCGAGCTTGCTCCCACTACTGCCTATCTGTGCTCACCATTTGTGCCTCATACTGTAATAAGCGTGATTTTCAACACACCATATCTTCATATTTTTTTGTTTGTATATTTTTGTGTCTTATATTTTTTTATAATTTAAATGATGGTTTTTTTTTTTTTAATACAGTTGTATGTTTTTAGTACACTTATAGCGTTCGGGATGTGGGCTATTACATACTCAAACTTTTTCTTTACCTTTTCCGAACTCGTGCGTTCCCAACTGTCAAAATAATTTCTATTAAAAAGAAAAAACCAACCACGAAGTTTTTACTAAAAAAAAAAACATAAAAAAAAAAAAAACATTTTTCAATTATAACTTTTATAAGAAATAAATGAATAGTTGAATTTATTGGTTTTTTATTATTTAATTAAATTGCTTCATTTTTTCGCAACTGTATTAAATAAAGTTGTTCAGTACACGTGCGGAACTGTCATTGCAACTTGTTCCGACTGTCAACCCTCACCTTCGGCTGCGCCTCGGCTCGGGTAGACATTTGTCGGAACTCTTTGCAATGACAGGCTTTCCGCACTCGTAATGAAATATACTATTTCAGGCGACTAGCCTATTCTATGAAAAACTCGTGCTAAGTCGGTAATGTTGTTTGTCCAGCTTGCGTGCCCCCGACGCCGTCGGACACGGCGATCATAATGTACACGTCGGGGTCGACGGGCGTGCCCAAGGGCGTGGTGCTGTCGCACCGCAACATGGTGGCCACGCTGAAGGCCTTCGCCGACGCCGTGCCCATCCGCGACGACGACCTGCTCATGGGCTTCCTGCCGCTCGCGCATGTCTTCGAGCTGCTCGCTGAGAGTCTCTGCATCATTGGAGGTACATATATTATATCGACACAACACAACACAACATGGTGGCCACGCTGAAGGCCTTCGCCGACGCCGTGCCCATCCGCGACGACGACCTGCTCATGGGCTTCCTGCCGCTCGCGCATGTCTTCGAGCTGCTCGCTGAGAGTCTCTGCATCATTGGAGGTACATATATTATATCGACACAACACAACATGGTGGCCACGCTGAAGGCCTTCGCCGACGCCGTGCCCATCCGCGACGACGACCTGCTCATGGGCTTCCTGCCGCTCGCGCATGTCTTCGAGCTGCTCGCTGAGAGTCTCTGCATCATTGGAGGTACATATATTATATCAACACAACACAACACAACATGGTGGCCACGCTGAAGGCCTTCGCCGACGCCGTGCCCATCCGCGACGACGACCTGCTCATGGGCTTCCTGCCGCTCGCGCATGTCTTCGAGCTGCTCGCTGAGAGTCTCTGCATCACTGGAGGTACATATATTATATCGACACAACACAACATGGTGGCCACGCTGAAGGCCTTCGCCGACGCCGTGCCCATCCGCGACGACGACCTGCTCATGGGCTTCCTGCCGCTCGCGCATGTCTTCGAGCTGCTCGCTGAGAGTCTCTGCATCATTGGAGGTACATATATTATATCGACACAACACAACATGGTGGCCACGCTGAAGGCCTTCGCCGACGCCGTGCCCATCCGCGACGACGACCTGCTCATGGGCTTCCTGCCGCTCGCGCATGTCTTCGAGCTGCTCGCTGAGAGTCTCTGCATCATTGGAGGTACATATATTATATCAACACAACACAACACAACATGGTGGCCACGCTGAAGGCCTTCGCCGACGCCGTGCCCATCTGCGACGACGACCTGCTCATGGGCTTCCTGCCGCTCGCGCATGTCTTCGAGCTGCTCGCTGAGAGTCTCTGCATCATTGGAGGTACATATATTATATCAACACAACACAACATGGTGGCCACGCTGAAGGCCTTCGCCGACGCCGTGCCCATCCGCGACGACGACCTGCTCATGGGCTTCCTGCCGCTCGCGCATGTCTTCGAGCTGCTCGCTGAGAGTCTCTGCATCATTGGAGGTACATATATTATATCGACACAACACAACACAACATGGTGGCCACGCTGAAGGCCTTCGCCGACGCCGTGCCCATCCGCGACGACGACCTGCTCATGGGCTTCCTGCCGCTCGCGCATGTCTTCGAGCTGCTCGCTGAGAGTCTCTGCATCATTGGAGGTACATATATTATATCGACACAACACAACATGGTGGCCACGCTGAAGGCCTTCGCCGACGCCGTGCCCATCCGCGACGACGACCTGCTCATGGGCTTCCTGCCGCTCGCGCATGTCTTCGAGCTGCTCGCTGAGAGTCTCTGCATCATTGGAGGTACATATATTATATCAACACAACACAACACAACATGGTGGCCACGCTGAAGGCCTTCGCCGACGCCGTGCCCATCCGCGACGACGACCTGCTCATGGGCTTCCTGCCGCTCGCGCATGTCTTCGAGCTGCTCGCTGAGAGTCTCTGCATCACTGGAGGTACATATATTATATCGACACAACACAACATGGTGGCCACGCTGAAGGCCTTCGCCGACGCCGTGCCCATCCGCGACGACGACCTGCTCATGGGCTTCCTGCCGCTCGCGCATGTCTTCGAGCTGCTCGCTGAGAGTCTCTGCATCATTGGAGGTACATATATTATATCGACACAACACAACATGGTGGCCACGCTGAAGGCCTTCGCCGACGCCGTGCCCATCCGCGACGACGACCTGCTCATGGGCTTCCTGCCGCTCGCGCATGTCTTCGAGCTGCTCGCTGAGAGTCTCTGCATCATTGGAGGTACATATATTATATCAACACAACACAACACAACATGGTGGCCACGCTGAAGGCCTTCGCCGACGCCGTGCCCATCTGCGACGACGACCTGCTCATGGGCTTCCTGCCGCTCGCGCATGTCTTCGAGCTGCTCGCTGAGAGTCTCTGCATCATTGGAGGTACATATATTATATCAACACAACACAACATGGTGGCCACGCTGAAGGCCTTCGCCGACGCCGTGCCCATCCGCGACGACGACCTGCTCATGGGCTTCCTGCCGCTCGCGCATGTCTTCGAGCTGCTCGCTGAGAGTCTCTGCATCATTGGAGGTACATATATTATATCGACACAACACAACATGGTGGCCACGCTGAAGGCCTTCGCCGACGCCGTGCCCATCCGCGACGACGACCTGCTCATGGGCTTCCTGCCGCTCGCGCATGTCTTCGAGCTGCTCGCTGAGAGTCTCTGCATCATTGGAGGTACATATATTATATCGACACAACACAACATGGTGGCCACGCTGAAGGCCTTCGCCGACGCCGTGCCCATCCGCGACGACGACCTGCTCATGGGCTTCCTGCCGCTCGCGCATGTCTTCGAGCTGCTCGCTGAGAGTCTCTGCATCATTGGAGGTACATATATTATATCAACACAACACAACACAACATGGTGGCCACGCTGAAGGCCTTCGCCGACGCCGTGCCCATCCGCGACGACGACCTGCTCATGGGCTTCCTGCCGCTCGCGCATGTCTTCGAGCTGCTCGCTGAGAGTCTCTGCATCATTGGAGGTACATATATTATATCGACACAACACAACATGGTGGCCACGCTGAAGGCCTTCGCCGACGCCGTGCCCATCCGCGACGACGACCTGCTCATGGGCTTCCTGCCGCTCGCGCATGTCTTCGAGCTGCTCGCTGAGAGTCTCTGCATCATTGGAGGTACATATATTATATCGACACAACACAACATGGCGGCCACGCTGAAGGCCTTCGCCGACGCCGTGCCCATCCGCGACGACGACCTGCTCATGGGCTTCCTGCCGCTCGCGCATGTCTTCGAGCTGCTCGCTGAGAGTCTCTGCATCATTGGAGGTACATATATTATATCAACACAACACAACACAACATGGTGGCCACGCTGAAGGCCTTCGCCGACGCCGTGCCCATCCGCGACGACGACCTGCTCATGGGCTTCCTGCCGCTCGCGCATGTCTTCGAGCTGCTCGCTGAGAGTCTCTGCATCATTGGAGGTACATATATTATATCGACACAACACAACATGGTGGCCACGCTGAAGGCCTTCGCCGACGCCGTGCCCATCCGCGACGACGACCTGCTCATGGGCTTCCTGCCGCTCGCGCATGTCTTCGAGCTGCTCGCTGAGAGTCTCTGCATCATTGGAGGTACATATATTATATCGACACAACACAACATGGTGGCCACGCTGAAGGCCTTCGCCGACGCCGTGCCCATCCGCGACGACGACCTGCTCATGGGCTTCCTGCCGCTCGCGCATGTCTTCGAGCTGCTCGCTGAGAGTCTCTGCATCATTGGAGGTACATATATTATATCGACACAACACAACATGGTGGCCACGCTGAAGGCCTTCGCCGACGCCGTGCCCATCCGCGACGACGACCTGCTCATGGGCTTCCTGCCGCTCGCGCATGTCTTCGAGCTGCTCGCTGAGAGTCTCTGCATCATTGGAGGTACATATATTATATCGACACAACACAACATGGTGGCCACGCTGAAGGCCTTCGCCGACGCCGTGCCCATCCGCGACGACGACCTGCTCATGGGCTTCCTGCCGCTCGCGCATGTCTTCGAGCTGCTCGCTGAGAGTCTCTGCATCATTGGAGGTACATATATTATATCGACACAACACAACATGGTGGCCACGCTGAAGGCCTTCGCCGACGCCGTGCCCATCCGCGACGACGACCTGCTCATGGGCTTCCTGCCGCTCGCGCATGTCTTCGAGCTGCTCGCTGAGAGTCTCTGCATCATTGGAGGTACATATATTATATCAACACAACACAACACAACATGGTGGCCACGCTGAAGGTCTTCAATATTTTTTAGAATAGAAATTTCTGGAGATTACCTACTATTTACAAATATGATGTGTGTTTTTGTCTCACAATAATTCATTTTTTATCTATGTGCAGGTGTGCCGATTGGCTACTCAACTCCGCTGACGATGCTGGACTCGTCAAGTAAGATCATGAAGGGCACCATGGGCGACGCCACCATCCTGCAACCCACCTGTATTACCACCGTACCTGTGAGTTATACTATTGCCCAATACTACTCCACTCCGCTGAAGATCCTGCACCAATACTATTGAGACTATTTCTGGAGTATTGTGTACATTAAACCCTGTATGCTAACAATGTGGTGGTGTAATGTTCCAGCTGATAATGGACCGCATCAGCAAGGGCATCACAGACAAGGTGTCCCGCAGCGGCGAGTTCGCGAGCGCGTTCTTCAAGTGGGCCTACTGCTACAAGCAGACCTGGATGCGACGTGGTTACGACACGCCTGTGCTTAATGCTATCGTTAGTTGTTTCTTTTAATGGATTTGATTTGCTCATAAAACGACGATATCCAAGTAAATTACCTACCATCCTACCTTCCACCATCGCAACTCTCGCCATCGACGGAGAGTCCATCCTCACATATTGAAACCTGAATTGTTTCGTACTGTGCGGGCTCAAAGGAGCTTCCTTCCGCGGACGCTCAGACTTTGGAATGAGCTCCCCGCCGTGGTTCTCCCAATGGAGTACAGCATGGGGTTCTTCAAAAGGGGTGTGAAGAGATTTCTGCAGGGTCGGCGACGCGCGCGTGATGCCCCTGGTGTTGCAAGCGTACATAGGCTACGGTAACCGCTTACCATCAGGCAGGCCGTATGCTTGTTTGCCACCTAAGTGGTATAAAAAAAAAAAAAAAAATAAGAAAAAGTACTTTTTCTCATTTTTAAACGTGAAAGTCTCGCGATCGATTTATTGTGAGTGATGATTTGGCCGGTTTTGTTTTTTTTTTACTGTATTTAGGTCTATGTTTGATCACAATCTCACCAAGGTAAGTGATGATGTGGTCTAGGTGGGAAGTATACAACGCCTAGAAGGAACTGGCTCTCAAGTGCAGCTGTCGGACGGAACACACTGATAGGTGCTTGACGATAGATTTTCAACAGCCAGATGGGTACTACAAAGTACCCAATCACCGTTGTATAGTTTCTTCACGATGTTTTCCTTCACCGAAAGCTCAAGCTCACCGTAGGATTCGAACCCGTGACCTTCGTTTTGGTATCTCACGAGTGGTGAACACAGATAGGCAGTAGTGGGGGCAAGCTCGCGCATGTACACTTTCGGCCAAATTACAGCCAAATGACACGCGAGAATCTAATAGACGACGAGCACTGACGAACCAATCGTGTGCAGCTCGGCGCTCCCCCCTTCTTCATTTCACCAAACAGACCGAAAAATTTACTACTGCGCAGGTGTCCATCTGTGCTCACTACTCGTGCGCCCTATTGTACCAGCATTGGCCACGGTTTTTGACGGGCCAGTTGGCGCAGTTGGTTAAGAGTCTAGTAAAGATTCCACCTATTGCGCCGCAGGTCGTGGGTTCGATTCCCGCACGGGACATGCATTTGTGTGCATGAACATGTCTGTATGTCCCGAGTCTGGGTGTAATTATACGTATATTAAGTATGTATTTACAAACAAAAAGCAGTATATGTATTATATCAGTTATCTGGTTTCCGTAGTACAAGCTCTGCTTAGTTTGGGATCAGATGACCGTGTGTGAGGAATGTCCCAGGATATTTATTATTATTATGATTGGTTTGAAACACACGCGTCATACTTGTGAACAGGTGCTGCTTGTGGGGGCTGGTCTGCTTAAGTTTGCTATTTATTTACTTATTAAATATTTATTCAGTCTACTTTGTAATTTTGCCGTCGCGCCGGGGCACGCAATTGTTTTCAGTGCGATTAGAATGTAAATATTATGTAATGAATCTAAGCTTGTTATGAAAAGAGTAATTGCTGAGTTTATTGCCGGCTCTTCTCAGCAAATGCAACCTTCCGAACCAGTATTAGAGTATTAGAGTCAGACTTTTCATAAGTGCCTGCGAAGGTCTATTTGAATAAATGATTTTGAAACAAGCTAACGAGTGTCGTTTGCAGATGTTCCGTCGCATCCGCATGCTGCTGGGCGGGCGCGTGCGGCTGATGATCGCGGGCGGCGCCCCGCTGGCGCCCGACACGCACACGCAGGTGCGCGTGTGCCTGTGCTGCGACGTGGTGGCGGGCTACGGGCTGACGGAGACCACGTCGTGCGCCACCGTGATGCACCACCACGACCGGTCCACCGGCCGCGTGGGCGCGCCCACCACCGGCACCGACATCAAGCTGCTCGACTGGCACGAGGGGAACTATACCATTGCCAACAAGCCATACCCGCAGGTTTATATTACACTATTTCTGTCTACAATATACTAGCTGACTCGCGCGGTTTCACCCGCGTTGCCGTAATAAAAAGTAGCCGGGGATAATATAGCTTCCTATTAGTGAAAGAATTTTTCGAATCCAACTGCTAGGTAGTTCCTGAGATTAGCCCGTTTAAACAAATCTCCTCCGATTGATTTATTATTAGTATAGATAATAAGTTTTTGTTATAAATTCTCGGTTTTTCGGTGACTGTACTTGAATTGTCTTCAAATATACTACTGTACCAAATATCAAGTCAATCCGACCACTGGAAGTGAGTGAAATTCGACTTGCATGATTTAACTCGAACATACATAAATTACAAGTAAATAAAAAGCTTGTAATAATAGCTTTTTTACTAAATACATATGAAAGTAAATACTCCTCCAAGCGTGAATAAAAGAAATCACAATCCTTATGAACACTGCGAGAGAGAAAGAGCTCCGTCTCAATGACGTTCGCGTAATACACAGTTTAAAAACGAGTAAGAACCCATAGCGTTCCGAGTAGTTTGTTTCGATTTCATATTAAATGAAAATAGTTACAATCATGCAAATAAAACTAGAAAAGTGTATGTTATAAACATTGTGACTTGTTCCTTGAGCAATTGTAAAATAGCCAGTCTGGCTGATACTATGTTCATATCATACTACCACCGTGCTATGATTACCTCACGATGGTTTCCCGAAAGCTCAAGAGCTCCGTGGTTTTCCCAATGGAGTACAGCATGGGGTTCTTCAAAAAGGGCGTGAAGAGATTTCTTCAGGGTCGGCAACGCGCGAGTGATACCCCTGGTGTTGCAAGCGTCCATAGGCTACGGCAACTGCTTACTATCAGGCGGGCCGTATGCTTGTTTGCCACAAAAAAGCTTAGGATTTGACCTTGGGGCCTTTGTAACAGTGAACTATCATACCGCCTTCAAATTTAATGAAAGCATATAAGTTTTGAGTAGTACTTGACACGTACAAGTACTCTACAGAAATAAAACGTGTGTATCTAAAGTAGCGGTAATGATTGCAGGGCGAGATAGTGATCGGCGGCGAGTGCGTGGCGGAGGGGTACTACGCCAACCCCGAGAAGACGCGCGAGGAGTTCCTGGACGTGGAGGGGCGCCGCTGGTTCCGCTCCGGGGACATCGGCGAGCTGCACCACGACGGCTGCATCAAGATCATCGGTCAGCACTATATATACTATCTTATCTTATCTTGAGCAGGGGCCGACAAATAACTCGGACATTTCGACCCATTGGGATCTATTGTGGTCATCGAGGAAAGATCCCTTTAGAGTAGTAATAATTAACAATCAAATTCCGAAACTCGTCAGTGATTTGTCACTGAATTTGAACAGTGAGCACCAATCACTGCATCGTGTGTTTTTGACTTGGCCAATCAGAGTGCATGCGTGCTTGACTTAGCCAATCAGAGCGCGTTGTCGGCGGTGGGAAATTGGCGGAATATATTTCAACCAAAATGAACGTCATTGCGCTTCTTTGGGTTAATTGTTCGATGATTGTGGTCATCGAGGAACAATCCCTTAGAGTAGTAATACCGAGCAATCCGATTCCGAAACTAGTCGGTGATTTGTCACTGATTTTGAACAATAAGGACCAATCACTGCATCGTGTGTTCTTGACTTTTCCAATCGGAGCGCATGAGTCCGTGTCTTAGCCAATCAGAGCGCATTGTCGATGGTGGCAAATTGTCGGAATAGATTGCAAGCAAAATCGACGTCATTACGCTTCTTTGGGTTAATTGTTCGATGATTGTGGTCCCCTAGATAACTTACTCCTCCCCAGTCTCGTTGAAAACTCTTTTCATGAGTTTTACAACGAGGCTAGGAGATATGAGCCTATAGTCTTCTGGTTTTGGATATCCGATCCCTAGGAGACTCCTTCGCTCACCAGCTAGTGCATCGCATGTGCTCCATGCGTTCCTTATAGTCCCCACACAACCTGCACATTGGTGTCGCGGTAAGACCCATCTTGATGAGCATGTCGTTGGTTCCAAAGTGCCCAGTAAAGGCCCCAAGCAGGTAGCGGATTTACCCCCTGCTCATATTCCAAATGCATTCCCGGGCTTTGAACGTAGAGCCTAGAAACTTCTTGGAGTGTTGTAGACCAGTGTTAGGCAGCCAATGTGTTCATTGTCTGTGATCTGCAAACTCCCTAAATGTGGCCTTTACGACACACTTCGAAATGCCTACACATGATTCTGGACCCACAAAATCATTTGCTGAGCCCTCTCTTGCCAGTTCATCTGCCACTTCGTTAACATAGTTCCTTTGTACTATCTACTTCTTAACCAACTGACACATTTGACGGGCCATTTGGCGCGGTTGGTTAAGATTCCACCTATCGCACCGCAGGTCGTGGTTTCGATTCCCACATAGGACATGCATTTGTGTGTATGAACATGTCCTGAGTCTGGGTGTAATTATGTATATTAAGTACTAGCTGTCTCGCGCGGTTTCACCCGCGTTCCCGTGATAAAAAGTAGCCTATAATACTCTGGGGTAATGTAGCTTCCTATTAGTGAAAAATTTTTTTTAATCCGGCTGGTAGTTCTAGTGATTAGCCCGTTTAAACAAACAAACAAACAAAAAAACTCTTCCGCTTTATTATATAGTATAAATTTATTTACAAACAAAAAGTAGTATGTATTATATCAGTTATCTGGTTTCCATAGTATAAGCTCTGCTTAGTTTGGAATCAGCTAGCCGTATGTGAGGATATTCCAAGGATATTTATATATTTTTATTTACATTTCAGCTAATATCGTAATTTAAGCGGATAGTGTAGTAGCTGCAATCATCGAACAATGAACGTTTTTCTCATGATACCAGTGAAACTGTTGATAATTCGAACCAATTCGAACCTTAAGTTCACGATTTGACAGATATTTTTAGTATACAGAGGTATCATGAGAAAAACTAATTAACACAATGTAGCGCAGTGACGTTCATTTTGTTTGTAATCTATTCCGCTAATTACGCAACACCGACAGCGCTCTGATTGGCTAACTCAACGGCACATGCGCTCTGATTGGCCAAATCAGAAACAAACGATGCAGCGATTGGTTAAAATCAGTACAAAGTTACATTTACAATCCTGTCCACATTATAACTATTAAACCAATCCACAGACCGCAAAAAGGATCTAGTGAAACTGCAAGCCGGCGAGTACGTCTCCCTCGGGAAGGTGGAGGCGGAACTGAAGACCTGCCCCATCGTGGAGAACATCTGCGTGTACGGAGACAGCTCCAAGAACTTCACGGTGGCGCTGCTGGTGGCCAACCCGCGCCACCTCAAGGAGCTCGCCAGCCGGCTCGGCCTGCCCGAGATGGACTTCGAACAGCTCTGCCAGAACACTGATCTAGAGAAAGCTGTCCTCAAGGAGCTCGCTGATCATGCTAGGAAATGTGAGTTCACTTGTTTATGTTCCGCTGCTAAGCTCAGGGCTCTGATAAATCGAGATGTAAGGACTGGCCAGATACTCAACCACGCATGCCAACTGCGGATCGGTGGAGGTAGGCTAGTGGTCAACCTACTGTTTGAGTTTTCAAGCCGCCTAGTAGGCCTCCAACTAGCTTAACGAGTATCAAAACTAAGTGATATCCCGTATATCACTTAATTTTGACGGTTTCTCGTGCCTTCCGAAGAATGGAAATGCTCAAGTAAAAATACCCGCAGACAGTCACTCATCCGGCGATTGCTTAAATTTGCCTATCCGTTAAGAACTGCTAAACAAGTTACACAACGGGCACTTCTTTGTCACTCTTAGGTCGGTATTATAGAACGAGAGTAAAACTCGGATTAAATCTCAAGAATAGATCGTGTTCATCGAAAATAAATCTAATGTCATTGGTATAGGTACCAAATTCTTTATTTTATCTCGATTCAAAATTTGACTTGATGTTTTTGTAATCTATAATCAAATTTGCAGGTGGTCTAGAGAGATTCGAAGTGCCGGCAGCGGTGAAGCTGTGCACAGAGGTGTGGTCCCCGGACATGGGGCTGGTGACGGCCGCCTTCAAGATCAAGCGGAAAGACATCCAGGAGCGGTACAAGGAGGACATCAAGCGAATGTACGCCTCGTGAGACTCGTGAGACCTCACTATACTCGTCGACAACTGCTGCCCACACCATGGCCGGAGGAAAAACCAAGCTAAAATGGCCTTTAACACCATATTGCACTAAGCAACATGACGTCCAACTAAAAGTGGCACTTCTTGTGACGGCTTTGTTGTGGTACCAGCTAACCGGACACCATTCGTCCGAATTTTGTAAATAAAGGTGCAGAATCCTTCTCCGTGAGGTTCGTATGGCAGCGTCCCCACCACTGGCTTTCATTCTCCACTCCAGTGAAGGCGACTGGCGGGATTATATATATTGCTCTAGAATTGTACAGTTGTAGTTGATTTTTGTACTTTGATTTTGTAAATTAGTTTTATGTGCGGAGCAGTTTTGATTATGTTAATTATTCTGGTTAGTATAGATGATATTAGGCCTGAAATTTTATATTTGTATATCGAGCACACTACATCACATGTATAAAAAAAACATTACAATGAAATGTCATTAAGAATCGTTCAAACGTTAAACGTTTACAATAGCGCAGGTATTTAAATAGCTTAAAAAAACAGTAACAGTTTATCCATCTGAAACTTGTATCGGTTCTAAGTTTCTATGTTTAATTTCGATAAGTCTTGTACATATTTATTTTCTATTGTAGTCTGTATTGATCGATAATACAAATCGATCGAATGATGAATGCATGTTCGTGTACCTTTCACTAAGGCACACCGTTTAATAATAATCATTATTGTAAACTGAGATTTTTGTGTAAATTTGAATTTATAGATCTGAGTGGATAAATGCCAAGCGTGATTGGAATTAACAAAAGTTAGTTGCGGTAATGTATATTTAGATATTGGCCTAGCGTGTATAATGTACCCATACTTAGTATGAGTTGTCTGTCAGTCCCATGACACTCACTGACATGCTAAACGGCAAGATTCATGGCGAGGACAAGGGCGCACACGTTTCAGTAAGTTGATCGTTAGTACTTAGGGGTTCGGGGGTAGAATTTGCCAATGTTATAATAAAATTTAATGCAATAATTGTGTCTCGTCATCTTTTCTTTAATTTTCATATTTCGCGTAAAGCGAACGTGATTTGTTTAGGGCGTGTTGTTTGCATTGTGTTGCATAATCGATTAGCCAAAACGATTATTTTAATTGTATTAGATTTTGTTGACACTATCTTTGCCTGCTACATTGACGATTTGCAGCGATCTATTTGTTTGTTTTTTTTTTCTATACAGATTCTTACTGCGACCAAGTCGCTGATATATTACACAGAACTAGACTAAATACGTGCCCTGTTTTGTTCAGTGCAAAGTTATTGTCAACACGTGGATTATAAAAATTGTTAATTAGTTTTATTGTTTGAATCATGGCTATAACTGAATGTA
The DNA here is from genome assembly GCA_947623365.1 of Achlya flavicornis. NCBI lineage: Eukaryota > Metazoa > Arthropoda > Insecta > Lepidoptera > Drepanidae > Achlya > Achlya flavicornis. Next base: position 822,497 of record OX392468.1, on the reverse strand, counting down.
TATAGGATAACATCTACGAGACCGAGAGGCTAGTCAGTGTTACTTCGAATGTTTACCGTTCACGTCGCATTTTATTGCAATTATAGACGCATTTCGCTGAGCATTTACAATCCTTCACATTGTAATATTAACAATATTCCAGTTACCTGAATCAAATTCCATTGATGTATTTATAATGCCATTATACAATTGTGTGTTACTATAATCGGTAGCATAATATTTTTCGATGTAATCGTATGAAAAAAAATGTATATCAGTCGTCGTCGGTAGGAGTTAATTGCTCAGTTCATGTGACTGTTTTTTGTGTTTGAAATTCTTAAATATTGCAAATGAAAACCAATTTTGTATTATTTATTCAATAAATGTTAATAAAATCATTACTTATCGTTTGATTTAAGTTATCATCAATACACATGTGCTCGTGGCACCAAATATTCATTCAGCAAATACTTTTGATTGGTTAGTTTTTAAAAGATATAAAAGCAAGTTATTTTCATTTAGGAATTCGGAAGTTCCGAAACTCTATGTTCAGGATTTGCAGGGCATTGTAGGACATACTCATACAATAGATACCTATTTACCTCTATTTACTTAGCACACAGCAAATATCTACTTTTTGAGTATGTTCTATAATGCCACGAAATATCAGATTTAGTCGGTACAGTAGTACCCAAGTACCCAACTGATATGGCTTACTTACCGATTTACTTGCGCAGAAGATATATTTTAAAAGCGCGGGAAATGCTATTGGTCGGCAGCTGCCGCCATGTGTGCGGAGGGGCGTCACTTGCGAGTGAGACGAAACGAACAGCTACAGTGTATTATGAACCTTATAGTAGTGATCTAAGGTTGATTGTAGGTTTTAAGCATTCTTTCGGGCCATACTTTCTTTTCTGTGCGAACGAAGATTCACGACGCGCCTTATCAGTTGGGTACTACTGTACTTGGTTCAATACTCATATCATCATCATCAGCCTATAATGTCCCACTGCTGAGCACAGGCCTCCTTTCACAAATCAGGGTGAAAGGGAATGGGCAGATACTCCACCACGCGTGCCCACTGCGGGTCGGTGGAGGTAGGCTAGTGGTCAACCTACTGTTGGAATTTTTCAAGCCGCCTATGAGGCATCCAACTAGCTTAACGACTAACACAATTAAGTGATAACCGGGACCAACGGCTTTACGTGCCTTCCGAAGCACGGAAACGCTCGATTTGAAATACCACTAGGCGGTCACCCATCCAGGTACCGACGACCAAGACAGACGTAGCTCAACTTTGCCGATCGATTAAGAACGGCTAATCATGCTACACCACGAGCGCTTCACTTGTCACTCATATCAGATTAATACAAATATCAGATTTGATTTGTCTTTGGTCTCAGCGACCTTAGCAAAATTTTTAGATGGTGCGATATTTCAAAGTGGCGGCCCTTTAAGGCGCCGTGTGTTCATAGATTAGCAAAAATGCGTTTGTTTGATTCGGTTTTACGTAAAGAAAATGAAATAGTTCTAGTTCGGAAAAAATATATGTGAAAGTTGACAATATTTCCTAAGGTCCAGCGAGCTCCAAAACACGATTGCAATAATTTTATTAGATAGAAAAAAATCGTAAAGTTACCCCTTTTTATTACTTTTATTGCGTTTTATGGCTATAATAATCAGAATTTTCAGAAGAAAATTATACTAAAATAATAGTCATAATATGATCTATCGCCCTACGTTTTGTTTTTTTTATTTTATTTCTTTACTTTTACACAAATCCAAAATACCTATAAAATTCATCGTCTCGCGGTCAGCGGTGGCCCACTCAGTCGCGCTGGAGCGCTTGTGGAGGTCGGACCTATGCCAGATTTCCCGCCGAGCGGTTGATCTTGCTTTCGATACACCATTTTTGTGCGTATTGATAGTAATCATTATAGATATTTGATTTTTCATTGCCGCGTTTCGTCCGAGAGTTAAAACATTCGTAGAAAAAAGTCGTAACTAAAATATAAATGTTTTATAGTACTTATAAATTATTATAAGTAGGTAATATTATTATTTATTTATAATTTGATCTTTCTTTTCAATTGAAACATGAATATATTCAAATGACAAGGTACAATCACTTTTGTTATTTATCAAATTGGGGATCCGTCAAAAAAATTATGACCAATTAGGGTTCCGTGGGAACCGCTTTATTGTATAGCTATATAGTTAAATTGTGTGTGATTCAATATGGGCAATAAGATAAATAAGAAGAGAAAACAACTTTTTAATTAAATTATGTTGTAAAAAGTGTTGTGTGAAAAATAAAAATAATATTATGATTTATCAAAGATTAGAGTAGGTGCTTTTAAAATACTTAAAAAAGCTTTTAGGTTACGTACTACCAGTGCGCGATAAATTGAGACCCGAGTCACAGTCACAGTCGCGCTGTAGCGCACGTGTTGTAGACTTGTAGTACACACGGCTACATATCAAGCGATACATTTCCAGTATAAGCTGATCTCGCATTGTATAGGAATTCCGTACAATAAGAGTTCAGCTTATATTGGAAATATATAGCTTGATCTGTAGCCACGCCTACAAAGCGAGCGCTATCGGGGAAGTACAGGGGAAGCGGGCAGATGAACGTGGGCCTCAACGCGAACGGGTAGTACCTACGTTTTATTATAAATGTTATCAGAAAATTAGTAACTCACATTCATTTCTTTGTATCAATTCTTTTTTTTTTGTATTATTTTTAATTCTGGAATTGGAAAAATACCGAAAATTCGTTCTATGTATTACTTCCGTGTAGTTTTCTAATTTCCTTTATTTTACAAAAATACCGCTAGGAATTATATTTTTGTGACTTGATAATAAATCAGAAAAAATTAGGCACAAAGAAGTGTATATACTTTAGGGCATCTAATATCAGAAGGTTTTCAATTCCGATATTGATTTCCGAATTAATTTTATCGGAATTTTCATTGCAAATATTCCTTATAAACTGCACGTATCTATCTATGAGGGCATGTAATATCGGAAGGTTTTCAATTCCTATATTGATTTCCGATATTGAATTTCAATATCGGAATTAGATATTTCTATTATAAATTGCACATAAGCCTTATAAAATGCACATAATCTATCTATACTAATATTATACAGTGGAAGAGTTTTTATTGTTTTGTTAAACTGGCTAATCTATGGAACTACCGGTCGGATTATTTTTTTATTTCACTTATAGGAAGCTACATTATCCCCGAGTATTATAGGCTACTTTTGATCGCGGGAACGCGGGTGTAACCTCGGGGGGCAACTAGTTCGTTATAAAGTTGGATTGAAAATATTATCTGCTCAGTCTAGCACGATTGTCAGAGTAGTCGTGGTAGCAATAATAGATACTGTACATGGTGAGTCTTCAACGCCAATGTTCTTCTTGACGAGGGTTACAGCTTTCGCAATGCTTTTCCATTTGATGATTCTCCTGAGCTGTCTTTCTCCCGATGAGTCTCCTGGCTCGGCGGTCTATTGAGTCGAGGGCCTCAAGCTGGTACTTAGCTGATCCATTCCAAAGATGGCAGCAGTACTCCATGCATGACCGGACTTGTGCTTTATAAAGTTGGAGCAACTGCCCAGGCGTGAAGTACCGCTTAACCTTAGAGAGGATACCCAGCTTTCTGGAGTCTTCAACGCCAATGTTCTTCTTGACGAGGGTTACAGCTTTCGCAATGCTTTTCCATTTGATGATTCTCCTGAGCTGTCTTTCTCCCGATGAGTCTCCTGGCTCGGCGGTCTATTGAGTCGAGGGCCTCAAGCTGGTACTTAGCTGATCCATCCCAAAGATGGCGGCAGTACTCCATGCATGGCCGGACTTGTGCTTTATAAAGTTGGAGCAACTGCCCAGGCGTGAGGTACCGCTTAACCTTAGAGAGGATACCCAGCTTTCTGGCAGCTGTTTCTGCCTTCGACTCAATAGAACAGCCAAAGTTTATTTTGGCTGTTAATGTTATGCCTAGGAGATCAAGCCGATCGCATATTGGCAAGGATATATTTTGGAAAGTAGGAGCCTGATGGTAAGGACTCCGTTTGGCAGTGAAAAGACACGCCTGTGTCTTGGAGGCGTTAAACGTGACCAGATTGGCTCTGCCCCAATCAGAGACTGCCTGTAAGGTCACGTTCAAACGCTCAACCATGGCCTCTCGAAACAATTGGATCTCGTCACTAGTGGCTCGTGCGCTGGAAATGTATCTCTCTGCAACAGTGCTGTCGTCTGCGTACCCAAAGATACCGGGTTTTAACAGATCGTTGATATGCAGCAGAAATAAGTTTGCAGAGAGAACTGATCCCTGAGGAACTCCGGCATTGATTGCCAAGAGGTCCGACGAGCACCCGTCTATGACCACTCGTATAGACCGTTCACTCAGGAAATCGGAAATCCAAGCGCACAGGCCATCAGGATTTCCATATGAAGGAAGCTTGCTTAGAAGGCTGGTGTGCCAGACCCTATCGAAAGCCTTAGAAATATCGACGGAAACGGCAATTGCTTCCCCGTGTCTCTCAATGGCTTCTCTTCAAAGATGTGTGGCATATACAAGAAGATCCCCAGTAGACCGTTTTTGGCGGAAACTATACTGTCGGTCGCTGAGGAGTTCGTTATCTTCAAGGTATGCCAGGAGCCTCCGATTCAATACACGCTCCATAGTCTTGCAGAGTATGGAGGTGATCGCAATCGGTCGATAGTTTGTAGGATCGGCACGGCTGCCCTTCTTAGGCACAGGTTGCACGTTAGCAAGCTTCCAGACTTTCGGAATATAACCCATTCGAAGTGAGAGGCGAAACAGGCGTGTCAAGACAGGAGACAATTCGGGCGCACAATTGCGCAGGACAATGGCTGGAATACCGTCGGGACCACTGGCTTTATTCACGTCTAGAGCGCGTAGTACCTTTACAACCTCCTTTTGTCGGATACGGATGTCCGGCATTTGGCAGTTGCAAGTAGGTAGTGGGGGTGGTGTTTGTAAACCAGCGTCTAGACATGAATTCTCCGCGAATAGAGAGGCGAACAAATTGGCCTTATCACAGCAGTGTAAGCTAGTGATCCATCAGGCTTCAGCAATGGCGGCAGCGACGGGCGGCAGAAATTGGTCGCGATCGATTTGGCAAGGGACCAGAAAGCTTTACTCCCAGAGGGGTAACATGATAGCTTTTTTCCGATCCGGCCAACATGGTTGAAACGCGCCTTCTTCGGTGCCTTTTCGCAGGAGGCTTTTTAGGTTAATTTCTATTTTTTTTCTTAATTTTTACAAAATATAGGGATAAGTAAAAATATACATCTGTAATTTCTTGATGATTATAACAAGTTTATTGAATAAAGGTGTTTTATTTTAAAACTCAATTCCGTAACTAATTCTGAAATTGGTTCCGGAATGAACGCATAGTCCAATATTGAATTTCACAACCGGGGTTTAAAACCATTGCAATATTGTTGAGATATATCTAATAGTTCACATTATCCGGAATCCCGGACTAATTTTCATGTAAGAAGATATTTTTTGTTTGTTTGTTAAAACGGGCCAATAACTAGAACTACCAGTCGGATTCGAAAAACTCTCACTAATAGGAAGCTACATTATCCCCGAGTATTATAGGCTACTTTTTATCCCGGAACAGCTATTTTTCACATATTTCAATTCCGTATCGTAATTCCGATATCCATAAATTTTTATTATAATTAATAATTTATATCATATAGGTATTTAGCTTTTCCGGACTTATATTAAATATTAAACACGGCTCCAACCCCTCAAAAATATATATCGGCAATAGTTTTGCTAGTTTTTTCTGTTCTTATTCCAAATCATCTAGAAACGAAAAACCGTTCACAAGGTGCTAATTCCGAAACTAGTTCTCTGGTATCGGAACTCATTTCCGGAATTGAAAACTTTCCGATATTGCATGCCCTATTTCGAACAACATAAATGTCATTTTATGACTTTGTTGTGCAAACGAATATTATGTACCTATTTTGCAATTATTTATGTAAGTAGATTTTTGCATTGCGAAGTGATACTATTTTATACTAAGTACCTACTTATTTTATTCAAACCTAGACACAAGACATAAAATGTATGACCTTTCTTATAAATAAGACACAAGTATCGTTCTTATAATGCGTAATAGGACTATAAGTATTTAGACAATCAAAAGCATAAATTGAAATTTCCGGAATCTATAACAACCAGAATAAGGATTCCGACAGAATACGGACGCCGGCGGACTGCGCGGGTAGTACGCGGGGCGCCCCGAATTGAGCGCCGTCTTCACCGCTGCTTCACCCCCTCAAATGTGCGAAAAGTGTCTTCGCACAGCGCCTTAAATACAAAACCCTGTGACTAAACCTTAGTGTAACCACAGTCTAATAACCATACAGTCGTCCGACGCCTTTGATCTTGTGAAAAATGCCGACAACGTCTAGACAGTATCGCGACGGCCAGGGTTGTCACAAGTAAACAATATTTACAAAATTATTTATTTATTGCAGATAACAATAAAACATTGTTAGCATTATTATATTTTAAACAATATTATAATAACTACTCCATCATCAGACCCTGAAATCATACATGGTCAAAGTTCATCTCACGACCATTCCAACAACCCCAAACACGGCTAGGATACGAAGTTCTGCTATGGAGTTCCAGTGCTTACCCTCCTACTCCATCATCAGACCCTGGAAACCATACTTGGTCAAAGTTCATCTCACGACCATTCCAACAACCCCAAACACGGTTAGGATACGAAGTTCCGCTATGGAGTTCCAGTGCTTACCCTCCTACTCCATCATCAGACCCTGGAAACCATACATGGTCAAAGTTCATCTCACGACCATTCCAACAATCCCAAACACGGCTAGGATACGAAGTTCCGCTATGGAGTTCCAGTGCTTACCCTCCTACTCCATCATCAGACCCTGAAAACCATACATGGTCAAAGTTCATCTCACGACAATTCCAACAAACCCAAACACGGCTAGGATACGATGTTCCACTATGGAGTTCCAGTGCTTACCCTCCTACTCCATCATCAGACCTATTGAAAAAAAAAAAAAAAACAAACACTCATGCCCTGTGCCTGTTACCTATACCTGTGTACCTATTAGATATTTTTTACCGTCCGCCATTCGGCCATTTTGTTGGCGTTATTAACGTGACACGACATGACAAATATAAAATTATTATTGTATGCACTCTACGATAACAAACCATGATTTATTTACCTTTCGTCTGTGTGTGGAAGCTGATGAAACCGCAGATCTTTATTTAAATAGGATGAAGACTTGCAGTCTCTCACAGCACACGTCGTTTGCACCATTTTAAATAAAATAATTACAGACACAAACACGCGTTAGCCCTGAATGCTGTTTACCGAGCTACTAACATAATTTTGTTCGCAGGTCGGTAACGGCTTTCCCGCGTCTCGTCCCTCACACCCCGCACGATTGCCCTGTCTAGACGGCTTCGTCGACCGACTGTATGGTTATTAGACTGTGGTGTAACTATGAAGGTGGTTATCCGTGTTTAAAAAAAATGTATTATTTAGCGTAATAATTCAATGATTATTAGATATACCTCCCAAATATCTATATTTATGTATCGTTGGGGCATGCACAGTGGAGGCTTTCTGTCTTGACATAGCAGTTGGTCAGCTCAGTTCTGTTATTATTATTGCATTTATTTATTTCAGAACTTACTTTTATTAATTTTTCAATATACATATAAAAATACATTTCCCCATCGGAAACAGGGTCCTAGGTCCCGGTGGTTAAGGCTCCAGAGAGATACTTCCTCACTATGCGTGCCGTTTCCAGGAGCACTGCCTTCTGAATCTGGCCTGTTAGGTGTTTGTCGAAGCTCTTGGCCATTAGGCCATGGGCGGAAACGACTATCGGTACAATGGTTGCCGTGTCAATGTCGCCCACATGTCCCACATGTCGACAACCTCGTGTGCGAGATCAAAATACTTGCTTTCTTTATCTTTCTCCGCCTTCACGAGGTTCTCGTCATGGGGGATAGTGACATCAACAATCATTGCACGGCTCTCTTGGCTAGCGTAGCGTTATATTCTCTTTGCTCTTGGCGATCTATCAATAATATATCAGGCTTATTGGCGACAATAGTCCTGTCAGTAATGATAGATCGATTCCAGTATAGTGTGATATAACCATTATTATTATTAAACCTTCCGAAAGTGCCTGACTACGATTATTTATATAGGATTTTATCCATCTGAATTTGTTCAGTTTTTTCGGTGCCCACCCTATGGCGGCGCGCCGCGCAGTTCGGTCGCACCGCTCACACCGCCCTAGGTCCGTCATCGTTTGGTCTAATACAAAGAGAATTATAATGACTACGTTCTAGTATAATAGTTATTTGGTTTCTTAGGTGGCCCTGCCTGCCATCTCAAGTTTAGACTTACCTCAACCACAGTTTCCTCAACTTTTGGTTATGATTTCGTAGTAACTCAAAACAATTTTCCTTGAATTAATTGTAGTTTAATAGTTTGTTTTTTTGGAATTTTAATGGCTCTAAAGTCTGATATCTGGCCCGCTTCTCACCTGGATCTCCATAACAAGGTGTGAGATACATTCTCAATAGACTATGACAGTGTCCTCATAATAGCTATATATAAGTAGGTAAAGAGATAAATTGCAAATCCTGGCAGCTTTGGAGCCATAAAATATCAAATTCAACTTTAAAGAATAGGTAGGTATTTAGAGGTTTAATAGAATATTAAGAGTTACTTCAAAATGTTGAAATAATCAAAGCTGGCTAGCTCATGGGTTCTAAGGTTCCGAGATCAATCATGGATGTTCTATAAGTTAATAAATATAGTTTGGATAAATAAATAATGCAGTAATTCCGGATGAGCATAGTTTATTTGTAAATAATGTCGTTTATTTCATCATATATTAACTCGTATGTCGGTACAGTAGTAACAGTTTTGGTATATAAATTGTATGTAATTTGATATTAAAATAACTTACGCTACAACTTGCAAGGTCTACACTATTATGCCACAGGATGGCAAACATTTTTATTTTAGTCTCCTCATGATCACGGCGATAGGGCGCCCCACAACGTAACGTAACAACACGCGCGGTACCACCGAAAGGAGGACCACGAAGATTATCTACGTCGGTAGCTAGCCGGCGAGCACCTACGAGCTGCTCATCTTGCAGAGGTGGCGCAGCTGCATGATCTTGATGTCGTCGGTGCCGAACTTGACGACGCCCTCCTGGTTCTCGATCGAGATGAGGTGGCCCACCGCCTCCCGGTCCTCGCCGGCGATCACCTTCACCTTGTCCCCCGACTGCGGCACCACCGGGTCCAGCAGGTCCGCCGGCACCGACACCACGCGGTCCTCGGCCGGCACGTACAGCGAGCACACCGCGCCCGCCAGCCCGCGCACCACGCCCGTCAGGCCCGCCAGCGCCGCGTCCGCGCCCGCCGCCGCCCCGCGCACGCGCACCTCCACCTCCGTCGTGTGCCACTCGCCCGCCGGCGCCTCACCGCCGCCGCCGCCGCCGCCGCCGCCCGGCTCCAGCGGCGAGCGCGGCGAGTAGCCCACCGGGCTCGGCGTGCCCAGGTACCCGCTCGGGTAGCCCGCCGGGCTCGGGCTCGGCCGGTACGGGCTGTACGTGTGGTCCGACCCGTACATGGTGCCGGGCGTCTGCGGCGTGAAGGGCCCGCCCTGCCCGTAGCCGGCGCCGGCGTCGCCGTCCTCGAGGCCGTACTCGAAGTCGGGCGCGCGCGCCGGCGTGGCGGCCGCGGCCGGGTCCCACGCGCCGTGCGCCGGCGTGCGCCCGCCCTCGTGCGACGGCGTCGCCGACCCGTAGTGCGGCGTGCGCCCGCCCACGTCGTAGATGGGCGTGGCGCTGCCGTGCATCGGCGTCTTGATGCCGGTGTCGCGGTACGTGGGCGTCATGGCGCCCGAGTGCAGCGTGGGCGTGCGCGCCGGCGTGCGCGAGTAGAACGAGCCGCCCGCCGCGTCGCGCGACCCCGCCGCGCCCGCGCCCGCGATGTGCCCGCGGTCCACCGAGATGGTCTGGCACGCCGAGTGCAGCTCGACGCGCGCGGTGCTGCCGGTCGCGTCCTTCACGATGCCCACGTTGCCCTTGTACGGGCCGCCGGTGATCTTGATGGTCTGGCCGATGAGCTCGCGGTCGCGCGCGACGGCCCCGCGGCCGCCCCCGCGCCCGCCGCCCCCGCCCCCGCCCCCGCGCTCGCGCGGCGTGCCCCCGCCGCGGCCGCCGGAGGGGTGCGGCGACTGGATGCGCGGCGACATGAAGCCGAGCCCGAGGCCGGCGGAGGCGGTGGCGCCCTTGTTGCCGCCGGCGAGCTGCAGGTGCCGCGTCTTGCACACGAAGATGCCGCCGTTGTCGAGGTACATGCGCGACTGCAGGAACGCGAAGTTACGGTAGAGGTGCTTGATCTCGCCGTTGCGGCCGGCGTGGGGGCCGTCGATCACCTTGACGATGTCGCGCTTCTGGATGGTGTTCTGCTCGGAGTCGAGCGCCATCGTGAACTTGTTCTCGCGGCGCTTCTGCAGCGCCTGCGGCTTGCACTCGATGACCTTGCCCTGCATGCCGAGCACGTGGAAGTTCTCCTTCTCGAGGCGCACGATGACGCCGACGGTCTGCGGGTCGAGCTGCACCATGTCGCCCCACTGGAACTGGCCGAGCGAGTCGACGCCGGTGGCCATGTCGGAGCAGAGCTGCAGGTCGCGCGGCAGCACCTCCAGCTCGTGCATGGTCAGGTCGGAGACCAGCACCACGCGGTGCGCCTCCACGCGCACGATCAGCCCGGTGTCGCCCTCGTACCGGCCCGCCAGCACCTTCACGTGGTCGCCCTGCTTGAAGTACTTGCGCAGCTCGTTCGGCTTGAACACCAGCGGGTCCTTGAGCGCGTCGTGCTTCGGCATGACGGTGATCATGGAGCCGTCGATGGCGATGATCCTGGCCTGCAGGTTGGCCAGGTCGCCGGAGCACACCTCCACGTTGTCGCCCATCGAGAACGAGTGCATGCTGGTGGGGTCGTCCTTGGCGGGCGCGGCCAGTTCGATGTCGATGCCCTCGGGCTGCTCCTCGAACCTCTCGAGCTCCGTCAGGGTGGGCTTCACGCCCTCCGCCAGGATGGCCGACATTGTGAAATTTTTATATAGAAAACCTTTTCGGGAGTATCTATTACCCTCGAATATAAGGAAGTCACCGTCCGACGTGACTTCGCCGCCGATAGCTCTGATAGCTTCGGGGTCGAACGGTTTCGCCGCCGGCCGTCGCTTCTTCTTTCTCTTGGCCGCTTCGCTTTCACTTTGAACGGTTCTTAATGCTCCTCTCAGTCTTGTGTAGTCTATTCTAGGGAGTAGCTTGAGATGTACCTGATTCTGTGCTAGATCTACGTAGTCTACCTGGGCTATATCATCTTTGTATAAACCTCTTTTAAGCCTGACCCATTGTTTGGGTTTAAGGCCCGACTGTTCCTTGACTACTCTGAGGACATCAGTCATCTCTTTGATGGGTACCATTTCCTGCTTCCATATACCCATTCTTAAAGTACCCACGTTAGTAATGAGTGCTTTAACGTGTGTTTGTTTATAGGCTTCAATGTAAATGTACCCTTTTACCCCCTCAGGTGCAACCACAGACTTAATATGGAATGGTTCCTCTGAGAACTGGTATGCGATAAATTTCCTCATGAGAAGCAGAACAGTTGCTTTTTCTTCACCTATTCTACATTTTACCATCCATAAGTTAGGGTCTTTTATACCTGGGAGCAGGGTCTGTTGGGTGATTTCATCAGACATTTCTTCACCACCCTCCCCAAAATGCCTGAGAGCAGCTGATTCATCAGCATATTTGTTTCGGAGGTACTCCTCAATTTCCTCCTCCTTCTGTGAGTCCCAGAGGTTGGTCCCTCTCCTCCTGCCCTCAATTTCTCTAGCAGTGGGCCCAATCTCATCAACTTCATTACCAACAATACCCATTTCTTGTGCCCCTTCCTCCCACTCATCATCCTCGTCAACTTCATCATCCACCTATGGGTAAATAAAAAGACAATGTTATGATTACAGAATAAAATTAAATATGAAAATAAACAATGTTTTATTTAAACAAATTATGAGTTTCTCAGAATCCTGTCCTCAGCAACACCTTTACACAATGCTAATGTAATTTGAAGATTTTGGCCTGAGTTGAGTTCTATATGTCGTATGTGTTTTTTAAGGATTTTCACTGTTTACTTGGAAACAGCATATTCAAATATTTTGTTGTTGCATTATGGGACAAGCTATTTGTACAATGCTTGATAGATTTTAGTGAAGTCTTGCGATTTTTCAGCAAGGAATACCTCATAGACACAAGATATCTGCTTTTTATGCACAAGAACCTGAAAAACTGTCATCTAAGAGGTTACTTGCCTAAAGTGACTAGATCAAACAGTTTATGCCTAAGCATATTGTTTGTGAGCAGAATATTATCAGTACATAATCACTCTTTGACGGGCCAGCTGGCGCAGTTGCATGAACATATCTGTATGTCCTGAGTATGGGTGTAATTATGTATATTAAGTATGTATTTACAAACAAAAATTAGTATATTATTATCTGATTTGCATAGTACAACCTCTGCTTAGTTTGGAATCAGATGACATTGTGACTAATTCAATCTGACATCTTTCTGAAATTCTTGACATTTACTTAGACAGAAAATGTATAGATTTACACAGCAGATTTTTGCTGCTTGTGTATAATAACTGAAATTTCTTTGGTCCCAGGTGTATCAGACATTAGGAACCTAGAGAAAAAAGTTGGCAGTGGTACATCCTAATGATATTTTGTTATATAATGCCTTAATCCGTTGAGTTGCGGTTAAAAAAATAACAACAATTAACAATTTCCTCGCCCACGCGGTTGGACAAACAGTCAAAGGATTAACTCACCAATATCACTGCCACATTGTATAAGTATTCGTAGATTACATCATTTTTTAACAAAAGACTATGCAAAACATTTTAAAACTAAGCAATATCATCCTATAATGACACTACAACTTAACTAAATATTGATTGATATAATACCTCGGCTTCATCGATAATGAAACCTCCATAGCGGCTATCCTTCTTCCGTTTCTTTCTCAGTCTTTCTTCATCTTCATCCTCTTCATATTCTTCTGAGTCTACGAGATCCTCGCCTTCAGGCTCTTGTTCATCCTGTAAACAATAAATTTAGAATTCTTAGTACAATATCACACATAATTGAGGAATAATCCCTTAGAGTAGTAATACCGAACAATCGGATTCAGAAACTAGTCAGTTATATGTCACTGATTTTGAACAGTAAGGACCAATAACTGCATCGTATGTTCTTGACTTGGCCAATCAGAGCGCATGAGTCCTTGTCTAAGCCAATCACAGCGCATTGTCGATGGTGGCAAATTGGCGGAATAGATTGCAAGCAAAATCGACGTCATTACGCTTCTTTGGGTTAATTGTTCGATGCACATAACCATCACAACTCACTGAGGCTAATTAACAAAAGTATTCTAATAACTTCACCTCCACCTCCTCATCGCCAGAAGCTTCCTTAGCCTCATCGTCTTTATTATGACTGCCTCCCGAACCAGCAGAACGGCTCCTGTACCAATAAAAATGTGAAATAGATCAAATTAGAAACGTGAGGTTGTCGTAATCAAGATGGTGTTGACGATCTCTTATTTCTTACCGAGAACGGGATTTGGAGCGTGATCGAGACCTGGAGCGGGATCTGGACGGGCTCCGGGAAGGACTACGGCTACCAGAACGTGACCGGGACGGCGAACGTGATTTCGAGCCCGAACGGGACCTCGCTGATCGGTTGGATGCGGCGCTCCGTCGGGACTTTCGTGACGCCACACTGCCCGCGTCTGACCCACTCCCTGAGTAATTACTGCCTTCCGAATCGGACATTGTCAGTTTTCCTGACTAGTTCACAATTTTAGATCCATTTAGAATATAATATTTCAGCGAAAATACACTACAACTCAGTAAACGTCACTAATAACTGACCATAGACAAAAAACTAAACAAAAAACAGAAATCACCATCACCACAGATAGTATACACAATCAGTGCTATCGCGAAAGAAAAATTACTGTGCTGTCGGCAAAAAATACAGTTTAATCCAATAATGTAATGTAGGTACATCATATATTTTTTTAGTTTTATCAATCCCTTATTTTAGAAGTTACAGGGGGGGGGACACACATTTTACCACTTTGGAAGTGTCTCTCGCGCAATCTATTCAGTTTAGAAAAAAATGATATTAGAAACCTCAATATCATTTTTGACGACCTATCCATAGACTTATGAGTTATACTTATGGGTTTTATAAATATATTTTTTTTGAATTTCGTTTCTAAGTATGGGGAACCCCCAAAAATTTATTGTTTTTTTTACTATTTTTTTGTGAAAATCTTAATGCGGTTCACAGAATACATCTACTTACCAAGTTTCAAAATTATAGTTGTGAAAGTTTCGGAAAAAAGTGGCTGTGACATACGGACGGACAGACAGACATGATTAATCTATAAGGGTTCCGTTTTTTGCCATTTGGCTACGGAACCCTAAAAAGTGGTCTACACGATTCCAGTTGGCCAACTCCACTTAATGCTCTTACACATTTCTTTTGAACAATAAAAGCTCTATTGATATTTGTAGAATTCCCCCAAAGAAGAAGTCCATATCGCAGAACGGAAACAATAAAACCATGGTACGCAGTGTCACCATAAGTTTGGCACCGATATGTTACGTAGGACCTACAAATTGGCAAGAGAGATCGGCCCGACCGATCGACCCTATATACATATCGGGGGTGTTAAATCATGTCATCCTTAGCCGCCTTAAGAGTTTACTACCTTACCTTAAGAGTTTCGCAAGTTTACTCGATTAAAGTCGATTAGGTATATTATACCTATTCGACTGACAATACTCACTCATAGTGTATAGAGTTTAATTTATGGTATTAATTTAATCTATGGCAGTATAGAATAGAAAACAAAAAATACATTTGTCTATTGATTCGTCGTTTAGCCCTACCGAACAAGAGAAATTTTTATTTAAAAAATCATTAATTGTTCATTCTGAGTGAAAAATCTAACAAGAATGCGACAAATGTGATACAGGAATCATTCGTTCCAATATTTGTGCTTTAGAAAATAATTCGACAGCATCAGTGGGGTCGTTCTCGGGAGCTGGTCTAATCGCTGGCTTTCGTTTCGATTGGATTTCGCACGTTCAACAATAAACAATCATCCTTGGGTTTTGTGGTGCAGCTGCATCGTGGATCGATCAAGAGCGGTGTCGTAGTGCGCGAGTGGTGTTGTGCGGTGTAGGGCTTGCGATGTGCCAGTGAAGGCAAGGCGTCGGCGGTGATCCAGGAGTCCCTAGCTGGGGGTGTCATGCTGGAGACGCGGTCGGCGCGCGCCGCAGACTCGGTGTGGGCGAGCAAGCCGCTGCCGGCGCCGCACGCCATGGCTAACAGCAGGCACGGGAAGAACACCCAGGTATCCTATTTGGTAACTTATCCTAGATGAACCTCACAAAGAAGCTATCAAGCTCATATTACCTGGGTCTATCAAACTTCACATATTGGGGTTGTCTTTTACCTTCTATTCTGTAGTGAACCTACTGTCTAATATAAGACTATAAACAATACCTGAGGTGATGTCAGGTTTTGTTGGCGTAGCTTTAATTGGCTGACAGTATCAGATGGATTCTGAGATATATTTTAGATAAGATCTCAAAGTCAGCTGATAGTGAACCCAATGTTTACCCGAGACCAACATTAACACACTTATAATACTTGATACTAATATTTGTCTACATTTTCTTTGCCTTTGGAGTTTAATTGCAATAAAGTAAAGTAAAGCCTGTATAATGCACATGAAAAGTATGTGTCCATATTTCACATTCTAGTTCTAATGGGCAGCACATTATCTATCAGCGCATCACAGACAAGTTCAGAAGCTTTTAATACCCTACCATAACACATTTTCATTTGCCATTCCCAATAATCATGTTATAACTATAGACCAGCCTATTCAAAGGGTTAAGGATTAAAATACACTCTTCCTATATCATAGTGTTACTAATTAGTATAATGAAGCTAATTCATTGCAATGCATGAATTGCAAGTACATGTATGATAATTAGCAACTTGGCTAATTATTTACATCCACATCCTTTCATAACCAATCATAATCTGTGAAGTAATAATCTGAAAGTGAGACTGTTTGTTTCATTTTAACAACTAAACAACTACTTGACCAATATTGATTAAAGTTGGCATAGGATAAAAATATCATGGAAATGCAGGTGAATCCATGGGAAGTACAGCTAGTTTTGTTAAAAAATTGTATAATGTTTTTATCTATCCTAATTTAGATAGGTTATGTAAGCTTGAATACCACTAGTTATGTTTCTACTTAAAATTTAATAGATACTTAGATAGCCTGAGAGACAATTACATAACATTTGTATGGGTTTCTTATGCATAATCATGCTGATATCAAAATGTATTGTATGAATATGAAATTTTACTTGATAGTCTTTTTAATTGGTTTAAATTGATGATATATCTTTGCTAGTATTCTTTTAAAATAACTTTCATCTGTTGTGTATCTATGTCATGATTGCATGTGACCCCATCTGTTTGAATCATTAAACATGTTATGAAAACTAGTGTTTACCTCAAACTACTTTTTACTGTTTTTTGCCTTGATCTCTTATAAACTGAAACAAATGTACTTTAGTTAGTCTGTGAAATTCTCTACATTACATTATCCCAGATCCTGAACCTTGATCCCAGGGTAAAAAGTAGCCTGTGATACTCAGGGATAATGTAGCTTCCTATTAGTGAAAGAATTGTTCAAATCCCACTGGTTCCAGTTCCAGAGATTACTCCATTTAAACAGACAAAAAAAATCCTCTTTATTATATTAGTATAGATGAGCTTGTGGTAAAGAAGTTATCAAACAATACACATAATTCTGATGAGAAATTGGGGTTTTCATGTAAACAAACAATAACTTAATCTGTTTCAATAACACAAACTTAAGACTCAGTTTTGTTTTTGTTCCTGGAATATTAGCAATATGTTTTCATATTATTCATATACAGGATATATTATTTAAATTTGATAGGCTAAAGCCACAATATCGGTGTGGTGAGAACACTCATTCATAGTATTTTGAATGAGTGTTCTTACCATACAGACATTGTGGCTTGAACCTATCCTCATAATTCTACCTCAATTATGCTGTAATTTCTGACTAGAATTGCATAATATTAAGGGTCAATTTACACCCAGATGCGATGCGGCGCACTATTTTATGATAGCGATACAATAAAAACATAGAAAACAAGATACCTACTTTGTCAGGAAAACTTTAAATTCTTCATAATGATGGGTAGATGCTAGTTATAGTTTACTGTATCAATGTCTTCTTATAGAAAGGGGGAAAGACCATTCATCGTGCCCCAAACAGGGCTTTTGGAATTTTTTATCCTTAAGCATTCACTTATTATATATGTATTACAGGATGATGTGTGCTATGTGGTAGCAAAGTATGACTA
Source organism: Achlya flavicornis (assembly GCA_947623365.1). NCBI lineage: Eukaryota > Metazoa > Arthropoda > Insecta > Lepidoptera > Drepanidae > Achlya > Achlya flavicornis. Next base: position 804,861 of record OX392468.1, on the reverse strand, counting down.
TGCAGCGCAAGGTGCCCAAGAGCTGGACCTGCGCAAAAACGAGCGGTACCTACTGCTGGATGACTCAAAGCATTGGTGGCGCGTGCAGAACGCGCGCTCGCAGTCCGGATACGTGCCCAGCAACTATGTCAAGAAAGAAAAACCTTCCCTGTTTGACAGGTAACAGTTACCTGCTATAAGCTATCCCCATTGCTAGCTGTGAGACAAGTTCTTATATATACTGTGTTTACCACAATCTAACCATGGTCAGTGATGATGTGGCCCAAGGTGGTAAGCCCACAAAGCCTAGAAGGAATTGACTCTCAAGTGCAGCTGTCTGAACGCAACGATACATGTTTTGTGACAGATTCTCAACTTGGCGGTGGTAGACGGCCAAATCAAAAAATCTAATCAAGTCATTTATTCATTTTAGGCCTTGGTAAGGGACTTATGAACACTAAATGGGTACATACAGTTCAATTTAACACCGGTTCAGAATACACTTAAACTGAGAAGACTCCGGCAAGAAACTCGAATGGTACTACAAAGTACCGTTCCAACATGTTATGGTTTCCTCAAGTTGTTTTCCTTCACGTTACGACAACACTACCACAGCTATTATCACCTTAAATTGATAATGATATTTGTAATTTTATTTTTAAATTGATAATGCAGAATCTAACTCAATATAAACAATTATGCAATCACTATTCCTGGTTGTCATACGAGATAAGCAAAAGCCAAATAACACTAATGTAATGTGTTCCTGCTGGGAGTAAACGTAGTCAAGAGTTCTATGAGCAGTTTTTGTCTAGCATTACTTCCCAGTGATGCAGGATGTGTTTTTATATTTCAAAATCAACGTGTTTGAATCCCAGCTGGGAAAAAGTATTTTTCGAAAATCCATATACAGTTTTAGTTTTTATCAAAATCACCCTCTGTCTCTTTGTGCATTTTTCGCTATTCCCTATTCTTTAGTTAGGATATAGCAATCCATGCCCAATTGAACAATATGCCTTCATAGGTAGGATTTTACTGGCTCCAGAGCAGAAAATTTAGTAAGGATAACTTTCTTATTTATTATGCACCTTACGTGTAACATGTTGCCATTAATACAGTTAAAATCATGGGAACTATTTCTACATTTTGCCTGAAAATAAAAGCATATCCAGCCAGAGTCCGTGTAGTTTTGGGTGGACAAAAGTGGGTGGTAATGTCCACACACGTCATTTTGCAATGGATTTTCTGTTGCTGTAAACAGATTAGCGTGTATTGTTATGTTAGTCATTATTTTGATGCTGTTGTCATTATTGGACGTCTATTGTTTGAGATACAGTGGTTCATTTTAAAATGATAAGGTACGTGTTGAAATGTATGCTTTCAATTAGGTAATATTATCAATTTCTTATGTATTTTTATTTCTAGTTTAGTAAGTTTTAGACTTTGGTGTAAAAATGGTTTCTTGTGTACTAAAATTATATTATATTTTATTAAATATTATTTCAAGTAAATTAATCTTATTTGTGGTGACAATAGGTTTTACAACCAATGAACTAAAGTACAATTTTATGAGATAGTTTGCATATAGATGTAGGTATTTTTGGAATTTGTTTCTTGACCGTGCGTGCGAAGCATCTCCTTTCAGCTTGGGCAAAAATGCTGTCGTATGTCCAGATGTCTGTGGGATGTCTGGCTGTTCTTCTCTACATATTTCACAACCAATTCTCGTCTGTCAACAGTATGGTTTTTTCTTCGATTCGGTTTTTTAAAAATGTTCAAGTTCCACTCGTTTAATTAAGGCATACATTTACATACCAGATAGCTGCAGGCGTTTTTCCCGTATCCTTTTTAATCTTTCCCTGTTACTTACTGAGGGTTCTTCTTTTCCGCCGCTAAGGCATTCTGTGGGTAAATTGCCGGCCCTTTAAGCAAGATTTCTAGAAGTGCAGGACTTTCTTGGGATGTCCACAGGCCTCGTCGACCGACCTCACTAATCTTTCCCTGATTTTGTTTCAGTATTAAGAAAAAGGTCAAAAAGGGTTCTGGGTCAAAAACCCTGCCGTCGTCGAACTCCCCGGTCCGCGGTGGAGGGGGCGGCGGTGGTGGTGGGGGCGGCGCGGAGTCGCCGGCGGGGGGGCGGCGGGTGGAGGCCACGGAGGCGCTGGGCGCCGCCGTCGTCAAGTACAACTACCAGGCGCAGCAGCCCGACGAGCTGGCGCTCACCAAGGGCACCAGGATCCTCATCCTCGAGAAGAGCAACGACGGCTGGTGGCGGGGACAGTACCAGGGACACACTGGCTGGTTAGTCTTCCCCTACTATTCTACTGAGAGCCCAAGCATGGCCGGCAAGCTTGGACGTAGGTACAGTACTTACTTGCCGCGCTCCTTCTCTAGTTTACAACTTGAATTGGTCACACCAGGGGTCACTCCTGTCACTGACTCTTATGAGGTTTTGAGCAGAGTCAATGAGGATGTATCATTTTATTGTAAGCAGGAAAAAATATTTAGTTAATCGAAAATAAACCTAATGTCATTGTGCGGGTTCCAAATTCAATTGTTTTAATCTCGACATAAACCTGAGATTTTGATCCTTCATAATACCTCAAGCAAGTCAGCAAGTAATTTATTCATATTAGCTACTTTATAATTTTTTATAAAATTTTAATATCTTTTTAGGTTTCCATCGAACTACACCAGTGAAGAAGGTGATGCTGAAGATCCTGTCCACACTTATGCTATGGCCGAAAATGTGTTAGATATTGTGGTACGTCATACCTGCATTTAATTCTATTTTTATGTGTTTATTTACCTTTGTCGTCGATGCTAAATGCAATATGTCTGTTGGCAGGTGGCTCTTTACTCGTTCACGTCGAACAACGAGCAGGAGCTATCGTTCGAGAAGGGCGACCGGCTCGAGATCATCGAGCGTCCCCCCTCCGACCCCGAGTGGTACCGCGCCCGGGACTCGCGCGGTCACCTCGGGCTAGTGCCCCGGAACTACCTGCAGGAGCTCGCAGACTACCTCTCACATTCACACACACACATGCAGCCATACAGGTACCTAACTACCTCCGACCCCGAGTGGTACCGCGCCCGGGACTCGCGCGGTCACCTCGGGCTAGTGCCCCGGAATTACCTGCAGGAGCTCGCAGACTACCTCTCACATTCACACACACACATGCAGCCATACAGGTACCTAACTACCTCCGACCCCGAGTGGTACCGCGCCCGGGACTCGCGCGGTCACCTCGGGCTAGTGCCCCGGAATTACCTGCAGGAGCTCGCAGACTACCTCTCACATTCACACACACACATGCAGCCATACAGGTACCTAACTACCTCCGACCCCGAGTGGTACCGCGCCCGGGACTCGCGCGGTCACCTCGGGCTAGTGCCCCGGAATTACCTGCAGGAGCTCGCAGACTACCTCTCACATTCACACACACACATGCAGCCATACAGGTACCTAACTACCTCCGACCCCGAGTGGTACCGCGCCCGGGACTCGCGCGGTCACCTCGGGCTAGTGCCCCGGAATTACCTGCAGGAGCTCGCAGACTACCTCTCACATTCACACACACACATGCAGCCATACAGGTACCTAACTACCTCCGACCCCGAGTGGTACCGCGCCCGGGACTCGCGCGGTCACCTCGGGCTAGTGCCCCGGAATTACCTGCAGGAGCTCGCAGACTACCTCTCACATTCACACACACACATGCAGCCATACAGGTACCTAACTACCTCCGACCCCGAGTGGTACCGCGCCCGGGACTCGCGCGGTCACCTCGGGCTAGTGCCCCGGAATTACCTGCAGGAGCTCGCAGACTACCTCTCACATTCACACACACACATGCAGCCATACAGGTACCTAACTACCTCCGACCCCGAGTGGTACCGCGCCCGGGACTCGCGCGGTCACCTCGGGCTAGTGCCCCGGAATTACCTGCAGGAGCTCGCAGACTACCTCTCACATTCACACACACACATGCAGCCATACAGGTACCTAACTACCTCCGACCCCGAGTGGTACCGCGCCCGGGACTCGCGCGGTCACCTCGGGCTAGTGCCCCGGAATTACCTGCAGGAGCTCGCAGACTACCTCTCACATTCACACACACACATGCAGCCATACAGGTACCTAACTACCTCCGACCCCGAGTGGTACCGCGCCCGGGACTCGCGCGGTCACCTCGGGCTAGTGCCCCGGAATTACCTGCAGGAGCTCGCAGACTACCTCTCACATTCACACACACACATGCAGCCATACAGGTACCTAACTACCTCCGACCCCGAGTGGTACCGCGCCCGGGACTCGCGCGGTCACCTCGGGCTAGTGCCCCGGAATTACCTGCAGGAGCTCGCAGACTACCTCTCACATTCACACACACACATGCAGCCATACAGGTACCTAACTACCTCCGACCCCGAGTGGTACCGCGCCCGGGACTCGCGCGGTCACCTCGGGCTAGTGCCCCGGAATTACCTGCAGGAGCTCGCAGACTACCTCTCACATTCACACACACACATGCAGCCATACAGGTACCTAACTACCTCCGACCCCGAGTGGTACCGCGCCCGGGACTCGCGCGGTCACCTCGGGCTAGTGCCCCGGAATTACCTGCAGGAGCTCGCAGACTACCTCTCACATTCACACACACACATGCAGCCATACAGGTACCTAACTACCTCCGACCCCGAGTGGTACCGCGCCCGGGACTCGCGCGGTCACCTCGGGCTAGTGCCCCGGAATTACCTGCAGGAGCTCGCAGACTACCTCTCACATTCACACACACACATGCAGCCATACAGGTACCTAACTACCTCCGACCCCGAGTGGTACCGCGCCCGGGACTCGCGCGGTCACCTCGGGCTAGTGCCCCGGAATTACCTGCAGGAGCTCGCAGACTACCTCTCACATTCACACACACACATGCAGCCATACAGGTACCTAACTACCTCCGACCCCGAGTGGTACCGCGCCCGGGACTCGCGCGGTCACCTCGGGCTAGTGCCCCGGAATTACCTGCAGGAGCTCGCAGACTACCTCTCACATTCACACACACACATGCAGCCATACAGGTACCTAACTACCTCCGACCCCGAGTGGTACCGCGCCCGGGACTCGCGCGGTCACCTCGGGCTAGTGCCCCGGAACTACCTGCAGGAGCTCGCAGACTACCTCTCACATTCACACACACACATGCAGCCATACAGGTACCTAACTACCTCCGACCCCGAGTGGTACCGCGCCCGGGACTCGCGCGGTCACCTCGGGCTAGTGCCCCGGAACTACCTGCAGGAGCTCGCAGACTACCTCTCACATTCACACACACACATGCAGCCATACAGGTACCTAACTACCTCCGACAAATCCTGGATGGTGGACTTCGCGCCGGCTGCTGGGTCGTTGTATAATTGCAAATTCAAAATCATTAATTCAAATAGACCTTCCCAGGTCATTATAAAATGTCTGACTCTAATACTCTAATACCGGATCGGTAGGTTGCATTTGCTGAGAAGAGCCGACAATACACTCAGCAAAAGTAAAGTAGTATATGTATTATATCAGTTATCTGGTTTCCATAGTACAAGCTCTGCTTAGTTTGGGATCAGATGACCGTGTGTGAGGAATGTCCCAGGATATTTATTTATTTATTTTACTCTTTTTAAAACAAGCTTCGATTACATAATATTTACATTCTAATCGGACTGTGGAATGAGCTCTCCGCCGTGGTTTTCCCAATGGAGTACAGCATGGGGTTCTTCAAAAAGGGCGTGAAGAGATTTCTTCAGGGTCGGCAACGCGCGAGTGATACCCCTGGTGTTACAAGCGTCCATAGGCTACGGTAACTGCTTATCATCAGGCGGGCCGTATGCTTGTTTGCCAGGTAAGTGGTATAAAAAAAAACTGACAACAATAGCGTGGCCCGGCGCGGCGGTAAAACTACAAGGTAGACTGAATCGGTATTAGTAAATAGCAAGCGACGCAGTCAAGTCCCCACAAGCAAAACCTGTTCACAAGTATGACACGTGTGGCAGCCATCGTCCTCCTGCGTGGCGCGCCGCCACACGGCGCTTATGTACGGTGTTGTTAAGCGGTGGTGTGTTGTCAGCGATGCGGGCGGCGGCGGCGGCGGCGTGTCGGGGCGCGTGTGGTACTACGGCGCCATCACGCGCACGCACTGCGACGCGCTGCTCAACCAGCACGGACACGACGGGGACTTCCTCATCAGGGACTCCGAGACTAACGTGAGACACACACACATTATGCCATCCCCTAGAAAAGAAGGCCCGTGCTAATTTGACAAGTGTCCCCTTAACAATAAACTTTGCAAATTTGGGCAGGCCTATCCATATGGAATGTAACGAATAACAATTTCAGATTCTAAATGTATTGAATATGATTTCAGAATGACAATTGCTTTGGCACTCTATAAAAACTGTTCTGTTTCTTGTTATGATATTATGTTAGCTGGAAAACTGCTGTAGGAAAATGCTGCCTATAAATGTTAAAACATATGTTTCATTTAAAAATACTTTTCAGCAGTATGTAGACATCTCCCAAGCGTTCGATAATGTGTAGCATGAGAGATTGCAATATAAACTTAAATCTACACGCTGAGCTTTTCTAAGTCCTACGGTCCTACTTGTACAATCGCGGTTTCATAGTCAAACCTGCAAAAAATTCAAGGTATTGACCAGTTTTCATCGAATATCCGCTGGAGTTCCTCAGGGTAGTATCTTGTGCCTAGTAATATACCTACTGCACACGCCGAATCTCCTTATTTGTGGAAACACCATAACTGGGACTTTCGCGAACTTTACAGCTTTATTAATATGCCGCATCGAACTACGAAATTTCTAAGGAGCTGAATTTTTTCATGCATATGTAAATTAGGTAATCATCATCATCATCATCAGCCTATAATGTACCACTGCTGAGAGCGGGCCTGCTGATCTGATGATGGAGCCGCAAAATGACGGAACTCCGTGGATTTAGGGCTCGTTTGATTCGACTCGGCTTCGTATTCGACTCTGGTCTGGTTGTGGGGTGTGACGGTTCAACATTGTTTCGTAGGTGGGCGACTACTCAGTATCGCTGAAGGCGCCGGGCCGCAACAAGCACTTCCGCGTGCACGTGGAGGGCGGCGGCAGCGGGAGTGGGGGCGGGCTCTACTGCATCGGGCAGCGCAAGTTCCCCACGCTGGACCAGCTGGTGGGGCACTACCAGCGCGCGCCCATCTACACCAACAAGCAGGGCGAGAAGCTGTACCTGGTGCGGCCGCTGCCGCGCGCGCCCGCCGCACACCCGCACCCGCAGCCGCAGCCGCAGCCGCCGCACCAGCTGCCCGCCTGCTGAACCGACACACACGCCACCCACACACACACACAGACCCCACCACACACGCAGAGGCGACACCTAAAGGTACACTTCACCTTTACTTAACGAAGGCTCATTGCGGTTTTGGATGATTACGATCGGCCGCACATTGATGGTGCATTTGTAAAGATGCGTTTCTTTGATTTTGATACATTTTTAACAATTCATTCGACATCCGTTCATATACATGGTGGATATTTGTCAAAACTTGTAGAATTTTTATAGATCTTTGCCTATCAGGAAATGTACCGAGACTAAAAAAGGGATTTGTTTGTAAAAGGAGCTTAGACCAACTCATGTATAAATTATCGAAATAGCTAAGGCCTATAATGCTCTAGCTCGAAATAACTAAAGCATCGTAGTATTTTACGAGACGTTTGATAATGTCATAGAAAAATGAACTTTAGTACTTTTCATTAACGTATATTTGTTGAATCAATGCTCAATAGTACGATAATACAAATGAACTTTAGTATATAGCGATAAGGTTAATTTTGCATTGGCATTCTTAAACGTCATTGTAGACCGACCATAATTGACCTTTAGAGAACATGTGGCTTTTCTACATTTGATCAGTGTTATTGAAATTTATGTTTTATTATATACCTACATTGACAGTTTTTTACTAATGACTGCAAGTGTAATGTGCGGTCGGTCTTAAAGCTGATTTTGACTCGATTCAGTGGATGTTAAATTGAGCAGGTTCATCTATGCAGCTATTTGAAGCATATGTGGTCTCATTAACTACGAGATTTACTTAGTTAATCGAAAATATAACTTATTTTGAGCGCCTAACGACCGTGTCGGGTGGTTATAAATTATGAACTATTTGGTAATAATATTCGGTTAAATTACCAGTCGGGCGTTAAAAATGGCGGATTTGGAAGTTTTAATAATTTACTAACGATCTGAAATAAAACAAGTAAAATGCACCGTTCCTTCCCGTTAATTTATCTAACTTTGAGCTTCCGATTGATGCATTTGTCAATTTATAAATATGCAATCCATTCCATATAAAATACAGTGACTGGTCGGCATTTATAAAGGGCATGAGATACGGGCTTATTACACAGGTTGCCGAAAGGCCTATCATAGCGTATTCTGGCTTCAATTCTGTCTATTTTGAAAGAAAAAAGGCATTAACAGATATCTGTAAGATAAGCTATCGGGAACTTATCGACAACCTATGAAATGTCTCTAGTAAACTGACAGATTCCAAAGCACAATATAATTTGATAGAAAACTGATGGAGTCTGTCGGTCCCACTACAATTAATTATACTGTAATATCTAGCGTAATGCGGCGTTGATGCAACGCGAATTTTTATAATAATTATAATATACAATAATAAACCAAAAAATTGGCTTCTTCACCGCATCTCTATTAGCAATTAAATAAGAGCGTTTTTTCTATATCATATTGTTTAGATAGGTCCCTTTAAGTAAAGTAGTGTAATTTAAACGAAACGATTTTTTTTATATAGTTTAAAATGCGTTTTATATCGTGTATAGAAGTCATACAAGTGTGAAGTTCGCAAGATATCGAGTATACGTCTTTGGAATGCGAACCTAGTAAGAATGCTTCAAATATATACATAATAATAATTATTTAAATTGTATAATGTAAAAATTACAAAGACCTAGAATCAATATCGCCTGGGGAAAAATGTTATATCTTTTTTGATAGTCATAATAGCCTAAATTTTACAAGCCTAAGTCGATCGTGATCTTACAATATAGGATCAATGTTGTAAATTAAATTATTAGACTCATTTACCAGGCGATGTTGATTTTAATATAGACACTTTACCCGCAATTCAATAATACAGTGTATACATACATAAATGCATATGAAACGTGATGTTTGGCTATGTAAGTTATAATGTAAGTCATTGTCAGGGAAAATCGTGGAACGAGAGTGATATAAGTGGGTTATTAAGTACATTTCGCACTCATTTTGGTGGTAAAATGTATCTATAAGCGTGGTATAACAACTATACATCCTCTTATTAATAAATAAGTAGTAAGTGAGTCTTGTAACACTAAGGTATTAAGATAGCCCTAGCCCTTTTTGTTTATATGACATTAGAAAGTGACGGATATATTTAAAACCAAGGTATTACTATTCTTGACTTACGCCTTATTTATTTATAAGTGGTATAAAGTTTTAAAGTCTGACTAGTATGAGATCGCGTAGAATGTGTAAAGAAACGTGCAGTTTTATAAAGCAACGAATTAGGTCCACATGTGTTGGTTTGATACGGAGGGAGCTTACAATGGCCTTACAGGGTTTCTAAGTTCGTTAACTCTGCTAACAGTGATAATAAGAAAAAAAATAGCTTTTTATATTTTTGGACAATTTGACTATGTTGGAAGTTTATTCCAATCGTTAAAAAAATCAAAGAGTTAAGTAGGTTCATAAAATCGAACAATTAACCCGAAGCGTAATGACGTTGATTTTGCTTGCAATCTATTCCGCCAATTTTCCACCATCGACAATGCGCTCTGATTGGCTAAGACAAGGACATATGCGCTCTAATTGGCCAAGTCAAGAACACACGATGCAGTGATTGGTCGTTGTTGTTTAAAATCAGTGACAAATCACTGACTAGTTTCGGAATCAGATTGCTCGGTATTACTACTCTAAGGGGTTGTACTCAAAGTAATTTCAAATACTACAGACGCGTCGATGTGATATTGCTACGGCTTCGTACACAACATCTGTTCGCAGGCGCGGACGCAAGCTAAACGCGTTGGTTTGACCTTAGCTTTAGTGACTGGAGGCACACTAATTGTTGGCCATTTTAAGCTCCCGCCGTGGGTTCGGAATCTCAATGGTTGATTTCCACTGATGTGACTGTCGCTAGTCAATATTATACGTCGGCATCACAGGCGCTTTCGCTTATCTATTTACATTTACAAATCAACTATATATCTGTTCTTTAGTGCACACAAATTAAATGCATATTTGAGGGTATGGCACTGTGTGCCTTATTCCTAGTGTGTAAAATTCAATTTGGCTTATCAACTGATTGAAGGCAGTGACTAGAGGAAATCTACGGATTCTGATACTATTTGTGTGTACTACTGTTAATTATATTTTATGTTTTTTTTAAACGTAGTAATATAAAAGTTGTGAGAAACGAACAACGGCAGCTGATCTGTTGTTATATTTAGATTTTATAATTAATTTATATTAATTTTGTAGATAATATTACAATATATAAATTAAAAGCGAATCACAACGATTATTATGTTCTAATACTATTATTTTCAATTCTACCGAAACTGTTTGATAGTTTTGCCTCTTAGATCTCCCGAACATGTTGTGCACCCAAGTATTTAATGTAAACGCATCGTCCAAATTACCTTTTGTAACATGACTACACTCCATACGAAAAGTATTAAGTTGAATATAATAAAATAGCTTATAAATGGGATGATTTATTTTTGTATGAAACTTTTGTTTTCTATAACACATTGACAGTTGATTATAATGCACCAAGTGTAGTTTTGTATGCGAGCGAGACGTAGAGTTTAAGGTTAGGCTAAATGTAACACTGTATAATAGTTTGTGAAGGATGTTTTCCAAAGTTTAAACATTTTTATTTTCATCTATTGAACGCGCTAATCTCAGGAACAACTGGTTCGAATTGAAAAATTCTTTTTGTGTTGGATAGTCCATTAATCGAGGAAGGCTTTAGGCTATATAACATCACGCTGCGACTAATAAGAGCGAAGCATCAGTGAAAAATGTTGCAAAAACGGGGAAAATTATTCATATTTGAAGGCTTCCGTTGCGTGCGCTGCGTAAACGATTCCCCAAAACGAGAGTGAAACCGCGGGGAACGGCTAGTTTAAAATAAAGATACGTTAGATAACTTAGATATGCCGTGACGAATCCTGGTCAATCAAGAATATATCATAATAATGTTGTCAAGTTTTGAGTCGACATTGAAAGAATATAATTTGATACCTCGCCCTATGACATATGGTTTACTTTCGATTAACACAATCTATACAAGAGACTTGACTGTACTTCTTCTTCTCATTAAACTCGTAAAAGGATTCACAACGTTTGATCTAAAATAATTTATTTGGAAATCATCCTTGAAATGCCAATTTCGTTTGACATTAACGCACTATTAATTATATTATGTGATATTTTTGAGATATGACTTTTTTACTGAACTTCTGTACGATAGAAAATTTTTACGAACATTTTAGTGTATTTAAACATTTTTGGTGATTAGAGAATTTATCAATACCTATCGTAATCTTAACTAATACAATTTACATCTAGTTCTTTCATGGTCGTATTACGCGGCATATCAACCTCCAATCCAATCTTAAAAATGACCTACGAATGAATTTGATGCTGGCCAGTTCGATAGATACTGCACTGCAATCAATATTGCACCTTTTGGTATTAAGCATAATATTGATTATGCATTTTCTTAACCTTCCAAGTAATATCGGGAATTGTATTGGCGCGAACATTGAAAATTGTCCGGGCGCCATAATATTTGTCGACCTGCACAGAATGTGTATTCAAGTCATATCTCAAATAGCAAAGATCGTAAGTTACTAGATCTTTTTGATGTATTTAATACGTTTTATACTCAATAATATAAGAGTTATAATGCGAGGCAAACTCAACATGTAGATTTATTAGTAAAAAAAATAGGGGAAAAAATTACGGCCGGGACGTGTATGTAGTTGGATGAAATGTCTTGATCTCGATTAGCAAATTTACTGATTGTTCTTTTATAAAGATCTTCTACACTCAAATTGTGTAGCCGAGAATTTTTCGAAAAATATCATAATATAAGAAATCTGAGAAGACAAATTCCATTAAATAATGATAAATTTAGTGTACCGCTTTGATGGCATTTAAAGCATTTATTGCGAAGCACAAAGCCAGCATTGATGACAAACGGGGCAACTAACAATAAAAAAAATAAGTTTTTGAGTATCTATTTGTGTTAAGTGAATGGTTAATGAATGACTAATTTTTAAATTTAAAGCTTTACTTACATAAACCATTGCCAAACTTAGGACGGAATTAACGTTTGACTTACATTCCTAGGTTATAATAACGACAAATGCAAGACGGGTACCGAATACAAGTACCGGACCTACCAGTTTACTTTCCAAGTGGACAAAACTGTATTATGATTTTTGTAGTATAAACTAGGGTTAGATTTATAATAGAGTGATTCGGTTTTTTTATTTTTATATTGCTCAAAATATATTATTTTTTAATTTGTATTTGTAACCATGTGTTTGAAGGTTTTTTCGTGTATATTCTCTGGTGTAACGAGCATATGATATGATACCATTGTACGTGCAGTGTATAATATTTAACAATATAATTTATTTATTAATTTGCAAGGTTTGTTTTATTACATTACCTATCCTATATTCATAGGTGATTTTCGGTGATTCGAATTCGATTTAACTTTAAAAACGATTGATACTGTTGGTAGTTGGTAATAAGTACTTGTAACAGTAACATTATGATGCCTCAGATGTCTTGAACCTGCTGATAGGACCATCGTACCAATCTTATAAACAGCGCCGGCCCTAGAGAGCACGAGGAGCGGTCGTTCTGGGCGCCAGATGATCTGGGGGCGCCAAAATGCCAAATGTAATGCGGGCCATAGACGTTCAAGTAATTTGATCAAACAGGCTGGTTCAAACATTTTTATCGAATTGGCATGAATGTCTGCTGGAAAATTAGATCAAAAATGTTGTCAAATGGTCAAGGATCAAAAATGAAGAAATTGGAATTTTCGTATTTCTATTTGATAAAACTGGCCCGCTTAAAAAAACTAATTCGAGCGAAAAATAAAATGATGGCGCCTTTTGAGAGGGGCGGTTCTACGCGCCAAAAGACAATGTCGTTCTACCTTAATCAGAGAGAGGATGTCATCGGCCTGAACTTCTTAGGGTCTGATCTGTCCTAGGTGTTACTGGGTGCACCTGGCCACTCTTCCACGTAGAGGGACTTCTATGTTCGTGTAGGAAAGCGCGAAAAGACGCGTAAGTAGGTACTGGACACAATTCAAGAGCACACAGTGAGCTGTCATTACTTGACAGCTCACTGAGAGCACCTACTTTTGTTTAAATAATATAGTTCAGAAACATGACTTGTGATTGTGATGTCTTTGAATGTACGAGATTTCTTCATAAGCACTATGAAATCATTACAAAAAGTGATAACAAGAGCACAGACGTATGAGTAGTAGGTACCTAACTCGTGGCCACCAGAGTTTGGCACGATATTCCCTCTGGATTACTGCTATAACTTACAAATGTGATGATGACAAAAATATACGTGGTTAGAACTCCTGATATCCTACGGCGTCGTTTTATTTCTTGCTAGGATACCATGACTACATTATATCTATTGTATGCCATAGCAACATTCTTACATAATCGATCAAATTGTTATTTGTAAGAGTTTTGTACTTGGGTAAATTATAGACTTACATTAAAGGATAAAACCATGTTGTCGCGACGAGATAAACTTCTTGTACAACCATGGGAGGACCGCAGATTCAAGGATCATCGTTCTAAGGTAAGTATTATTTCATTAAACGTATGAGTTTGTTGTGGACTACTAGGTATTTAAAATGATGCCTACCTAACGTGCAAAGATGTCACAAGTCACAATCTGACTGGAAAAAAAATGTTTCTTATCTGATCTAATAGTTCGTAGCATTAATCGGATTTGGCTTTGTGTAAAAAATATATTCATATCTGTTATTAATTACTTATTTTCGGATTTCGTAATACTGTTACTTAGTAACACAACGGAATTAAACATGAAAATTTGTCCATTCTCATTTATAGTCTAATAAACTCGTACAATTATAATGTGTAGGTGCGATCAGCCTTACCCGCCATAGACGACCGCGCGCCGGCTTCCCGCCCGCACGTGACTCTCAAGCTGAAGAAGTGTCAGAGCGAACTTGACAGGAAGATCAAGATTCAGAATGACAACTACAGCTTGTTGCAGCGACTCCACGCCATAATGAAGGTCAACCGGCTTGACAACCACTGGACTAAACCACTGCCGAAGTTAGTGTCCTCTTTAACCTTGCGAGTTATAAAATGGGCCAACTTGATCTTTTATCTCTCAAAGGAGGATGGGCAAAAATGTATGGAAGTTGGGCTAACATTTATTGTACATTTAATTTAAATTGGGTAACGAATAAAAAAAAGTTATAGTTTGACCGAGAATGATAGATTAATGAATGATTATTAGAATGTATCCATCTAAAAGTTGCCAATATAAGAACATGGCATTTGTAGAATTAGCCATGCTAAGAATTTAATCGATTTTTTCGATGTAGTCAATTAAAACACTGAATGTTATTAGATATTTTATTGAAGATAATTCAACAGCTGTACAAATTATTAAATCGAAATGCCTATTATAATCCGTATAATTGGCAGCATCGTTCTTAGCGTTAACAATATCGTCGACATTACAGTTTCCAACACAAAGTGGGAGTGTTCTACGATACGCAGTCTCTGAACGACAGGATCACGGCTCGAACTATACTGGACGAGTCGCCACACGATACCTACTCCTACAGTAACGTAAAATGTTACGCTTGCGACATTAAAAAAGTAAGTTATAAAATCATAGCTGAAGCAAAACTTCATAAAGCTTATAGCATTACTTATAACACAAGACTTATTTATTGTTATACGGCGATCGTTGAATTTCCAACATTATTTTTAATGAAAAGAAAACTAATCACAATTTTATTTCACAGAAAAAATACGACTTCAAAGCGTGCGGTTCGAGCGCTCGCCTGGACTCACTCCCCTCCATCTACTTGAACTGAATCACTAAATGTACTCACTGAAGGAAATAAAACGATCGGTACTAATATTGGACAGAATTTATTGGTATATAGATACAAATCGGTTCAATGTCAGAACATAATTGGATCGACCTGTACGGTCGCTAATCCCGAGTACTGCGGTGATACGTTTAGAGTTAAAATCGGAAACATAAATACTATGTTATATCAAAAGCTTCGATCGGAGCGGAGTACACGTCCCGTTCGCGGCACTTAACGTTAAAGCTATCCATCCATCCATCCATCGTCGTCGTCCTCGTCGTAAACAAACAAACATCACAATAGAGTCGCGTCACTCCCGCACCGCACGTCCACTACACCAGAGCCCGAGCGGCTCCGAGGGCGCCCGTTGAGTCGACGAGCGACTTCATTATTCATACACTATTTACTTATAAAAAAAAGGCGTTCGCTAGATACGTTATGTAGTGTCGGTCGTGAATTCATCGGGTCCCTCGTACATGTGTATGTTGTGTAGTAGTATGTAGCAGAGTAGAGTAGAGTAGAGTAGATCTAGAAGCGGAACCCGTCGTGCGGGCTGGGGGCCGCCGGGTCGAACTGGAAGCCGGCCTCCGCCGCCGCCGGGACCAGCGTCGCGTCCTCCTCCTACAATATCACAAGTATTATACAATATTTGGTTGTTTGGTTATAGGTTACGTTCCCATCAGACATACATGTTAGGGAAGTAAGCCAACAAGGTAAGCTGTTATACAAATAAGACTATTTGACAATGTGAGAAATAATTGAACAAACACTAACCAGAGTATAAAATAGTAATTTTATACTTTTTTTTTTATTGTTTAGAGTACTAAACAATCTAAAAACACAGATTTTGTTAACAACACACAGTTTTTTTTTGTTTCAATGCTTTATATCACTACTGATGCTGTAAAATTACGATATCACATCTCAGTATATCATAGAAACCTACATATAACTGATTTGACATGTCAAACGGTAACACTACAGGGATGATTCTTGGGTAAAAAAAAACGAATTAGTCCGTCAGTTAGATTATTAAAAAATATTGGACACGTATTTTTAAATTAACCAGATCATTAAGAATTTACCAAGATATAGCGCGTCAAAGTGCGGGCTCGTGACTTCAATTTTGAGTAAAAAATGACTTTACGTGGAAATTCAACACACTAAGTTTGCCAAAAGAAAAAAATACGTGTCTAATATTTTTTTTAATAATGTAAATGACTGAATAAATAGCTTCATTTTTGTAATATAACCTATCGGTGTGCTAAAAGCAGTGTATATGTGATATAAATGAATGATGTAGTAGTATAGTGTACCTCTCCGGCGAAGTACTGTTCGATGATGTCGTAGGCCATCTTGTAGATCTCGACCTTCTCGTGGCTCTGCAGCGCCTCGATCTTGTCGATGCCGCCGCACTCCTCGATCATGTTGGCGACCTGCTCCGCGCTCGCGCCCGCCATCTTCAGCATGTTGCTCAGCCCGTCCAGCACCACCTGACAACGCACAAACATTTATTTCAAATACACCACACCACACACTTTTTTTATAATCTCACCATGGTACAGTATGAGGCACGAATGGTGAGCACAGATAGGCAGTAGTGGGGGCAATCCAATAGTGTGCAGCTCGGCGCTCCCCCTGCTTCATTCCGCCAAACAGACCGAAAAATTAACTACTGCGCAGGTGTCCATCTGTGCTCACCACTTGTGCCCCTTACTATAGCTGATGATGTGGCCGAAGTTGGTAAGCACACAAACCCTAGAAGGAACTGGCTCTCAAGTGCAGCTGTCGGAACACACCGATAGATGCTTGGCGACAGATTTTCAACATGAGAGTGGTAGCCAGCTAGATGAGTGGCAGGAATTGTTCAACCTAATTCCACCATCCCCATTTTTACACCGAACCACAAGACGCCGGGAAAATTTTCACCCGTACGTTGTTGACATACCGAAAATACGGACACAGCGTTTTGCATCCTCATTTATAATGCGGACAGCAAGGGAATGGAACTTGCTTCCGGCGTCTGTTTCCTGACGCCTACAATCTAGGAACTTTCAAGGCCAAAGTGAATAGGTTTCTTCTGGGTAAGCGTGTTTCATCTTAGGCTTCGTCATCGCCCCTTATGGGCGGGTCAGTGGCCAAACGCAAGCCCATTTAATTAAAAAAAAAAAAAAAAAAATGGGTACTACAAAGTGTGCTTTGGTTTTACTTAAGATTTCCTTCACCGAAAGCTCACTCGTTGTAGGATTCGAAACCGGGACCTTCGATCGATATCCGACGTCACTACACACCATATTCATGGTCTGTAAGAAATCGCTTCTTAGCGATAAGACCGCCCATTCTACATTATTTTTAATATCAAGAGTTTATTGTTATTTTTGTTTTTTACTTGTTGGTGTACAATAAAGAGTTATCTATCTATCTTTCATATTATACTACTAGTTTCAACGCTGCAGTTTCATCTACTTTCCAGAGGGACTTATTGTTTTCCCAAGATATTATTTAATCCAAATAAGTTCAGTAGTTTATGTGTGAAAGAGTTAAAATTTACAAACATCATCAAAAACTTTCGATACTCGCTAGAAACTATAGTTAAGCATTTTGTATGAAATACTTTCGAAACTAGACGAGCACTGTCTAGTTTCGAAGGTATATCATAGAAAATATTAACCTTACTGTAGCAAACTCATTTTATAGGTACTGCAATTCAACGACCACACATTTCACACACACCAGCTTTTTATTACGTACAAATAGTATACTTCTAGATTTTGATAGAATCTGTATGAAATTTTGAAATTATACTCACATTGATAACTTGCGTGTCCTTGCAGCTGAGTAGATTGCAGAAGGGTGGTATGACTCCGCAGTTGATGAGCGTGGCCACCTGTTCCTTGGTGCCACTGATGCTCAGGTTGGAGACGGCCCACGCGGCTTCCTTCTGAGTCTGGAACTCTCCCTTGGTGAGGTTCTCCACGATCATGGGCAGTAGTCCCGCGTCGATTACTGCCTGTACCTGCTGCTTGTTGCCCGCGGTGATGTTCGATAGGAACCACACTGCTTCTTTGCAGATCTTCTCTTTCTGTAAATTAGTACCAAAATGCTTGTGGTGTAGCACGATTAGCCATTCTAATCGATCGGCAATGTTAAGCAATCACAGGTATGGACTGTATTTAGACGGGTGACCACCTAGTGGTATTTCAACTCAAGTGTTTTCCGTGCTTCGTAAGGCACGCAAATCCGTTGGACACGGCTATCACTTAAAGTAATACTGGTTACTAGAGACATCCAAGGTGGCATGGAAGCTCCAACAGGAGGTTGACAACTAGACTACCTCTAGTGAACTGCAGTAAGCATACATGGTGGAGTATCTGCTCATTTATTCATTCATTAAAAGCTGCTGAGCATGGGGCTGTTACATTATGGGTTGATCATGGGGGTACCATAAACTGCTTGATAAAACACTAGTTCTTATTTAATAAATTATCAAGTAGTCATTTATAATTAAGTAAATATGTGTTTAGTAGCATTTCGTTTATGCTATGAGTAACAATACTTCGCCATGCCTTCACAATAATATTATGTTATATCTTAAAACCAACAAATAGTAAATACCTGATGTGTCAATAAGGCAGGGAAGTGTGAGAGCGCGTCACAGTTGAGCACAACTTGTGTTTGTTCGTCTGTCCCCGTGACGATGTTGCCGACCGCTCGGAGCGCCGCCGTCTGTACCTTCACCTCCTTGTGTGACAGCAGGGGGATCAGCTTGGGGACGATGCCAGAGTCTATTACCATTTGGATTTGTTCATTGCCTCCGTCTGTTAAATAGCTGATTGCCCACACTGTGTCTACTAAAATCTGGAATAAGTGGAATGAATTTTGAGTATTATGGTAATCTTATAGCTGTCACTTATGGGGAAAATACTTTTATTGAAGGTGTGGGTGGTTGGCATTTTTCTAAGGGGGTAGTTCCTAAGAATCAGATTGATCAGTAAGTCGTTAACGACTTCTGTAAAAAGGATAAGGTGTTATATATATATAGCAGAAAAATCTATTGAAAATTAATGCTATTATTATTCCACATAACAATTTCTTAAGCATCTATATATAATTTTTCATTGGTTCTCTTTTATGTGGCCCCCATGGGTAAAAAGCTCCTCCATTCCTTTCAATATTTCACTGTCCTTGGATATGTTCATCCAACTCTTTCCTGCCTTGTTGATTATATAATGCTATTATTAATAAACGCTTAAATGAGTATAACAGTGCTCTAGTCTCATTTTTACATTCACTGAATGTGATATTGTCAGAATAATGTTTGAAAGTTATTAAATATTGAAATCAATAGGTAAATTATTAAAAGTGACTAATTTAATTAAATTACTATTTGTATCACTTTAATCTACTCTTCAATACTATATCAATGTATTGTTTTTTTCTGAAATAGATATAGTAATTATTGCAAGTCATAAAGTGAGCAAACAAACTTTGTCCTTCAAAAACTTATCAGTAGCACAAATAACGTAGCCAGCTTTAGGTCAATAACCTTTGGTTCTTCTTCTAGATATCCATCAGGGAGGTAAACCACACTGCATGGTGATACTTCTAGCAGTTTTATTCAGTTATTCCTGTTACAATTCAATACTCAGAAAGAGTGCCTTGGACTCTAAAATACTTAGGAGTTTTTAACATGAATGATTATTTCATTTAACATTAAAAAAGTGGTTTTGCAAAACCCGCCAAATTTATTTATTTCTGTACAAATATAAGTGTCATGGCAAATGCACTTTTATCAGTAGATAAGACAATCATATACTATATACTTTGATTATAAAATGTGATATCAGACTATGCAAAACACATATTATTCTAATTCAAAAACAACTTTGTTTCTTAGTCATTATTGCAAGAAAAATGTTAGATTAATTTATCTAAATGATAGTTAATCATCCTAACTAATATAATAAATGCGAAAGTGAGTTTGTTTGTTACGCCTTCATGCCTCAACTGCTCAACGAATCATCATGAAATTTGGCATTCAGATAGCCTGTGGTATGGAGAAGGACATAGGCTACTTTTTATCCCAGGAATATGGGTGAAACCGTGGGGGACAGCTAGTATTTTATATTTCTGATTAGTCTCATGCACTTTCTTTTATGGATCAGCCATAAAAGTCAAGAAAATAAGTCACCAATGAAGACTTATTTTTATACACAACAGGCTAGCTTTGCAGAAACTTCCACAGTTCTATTAATAATTATTGTTTTTTTTTCAAAACACAACAAGTTAATCCCTATTTTAGTTTTTCCCTGTTATAATTACTACAAGGAAGATAAAATACATTTGTTTTTAGCTTCAAGTAAAAGATTTGATGCTTTATCATCTCAATTAAATCAACTAATAGATAATATTCATATCAATAATTGTCACTAATGAAAAAGTAATGAATTAGAATTCCTTATTATAAAATAGATCTAGTTCATAAAATTTGGCATGTTCCTAGTTTATCAAATAAATGTCAAATTCATATAAAAAATATAGTACTCACATTTATGTCATTGTGCATGATAAGATCGTTGAGTGCTGGAAGTATTTCTTGGATAGTCTTGACTGGAGGTGGTGGGTCTTTACTCCTGCACAGGTTTACGATTACCCATGTCACATTGCGCAGGAAGGAGATAGGTATACCAGGCTTGATAAAGCTCAGGAGAGGCTTCACCACACCTAACTCTATTACAAAGTCTCGGAGCACAGGACCGTCACCAATTATGTTACCAAGGGCCCAGACTGCTTGCTCACACACATTTTCGTGTGGTGACATGAGCAAATGCAAAAATAGAGGTACGGCACCAGCATGAACTACTTTGTTTGTCTGTGCGGATGTGCCAGATGCTATGTTCGTAAGAGCCCAAGCAGCTTCGAACTGCAGTGTCGCATTGTCAGCTCTTGAAAGGCATTGGACCAGGATAGGTAAGATTCCGGTGACTATCAGCTCGTCAATAGGAGGGTTTTTGTCGGACGACAGCAGTTTTCTGCATTGCTGTACGGCTGCTAGTTGCACTTCGGGGTTCTCCGCATTTGCGGCGTTCATCACCAGCTCCTTGAGGTCGGTGGACGCGAGCGTCCTCTCGATCTCCTCCTCATCTGTGGAGTCACTGATAGGCACATTACGACGTTTCTGTAACGTTTCTTCTCTTTTATTCTTTCTTAGCTCAACTGTCACTTCGTTCCTCCGCCTGCGCATTTCCTGAAAACACCAAACATAGAATGGTCAATACGCCGCTTACCACTTGTACAGTTTTTAAGCCATTCTAACGTGTGAATGATCGTCTTAATTTTACTTACGTCGACATCTTTGCCAGTGTTCTTGAAAACTTGCATGCGGTTCTTCGCTTGATCAGTCGCCATTTTATTTTGGTGCTCGTAGTCTCACTATAAACGTGGTAATTACACAACGAAATAAAGGATTAACACAAAATAATGTAGACGACAACTAATCGAACATGTTTTAACGGCACTATATGCGTCGCTGATTCATTCAATAACCTCTTTTTAAACACAGAATATTCTACAACACGAAATTATTCGTCCGTTTCCTCCTCAAATAATTTTTTCTCTTTTCTTTTTTTTTTCGCTGAAGTCTGCTCTATGGTCTGGCTATAGACAAAGAAAAAATTGTTGCCATTAAAAAAAAATAATAATAAGGCTTTACCGGTTTTAAGTAGCTATTACACGTTCCAAGTGTACAGGTCGGTTAACGAAAGCTGGCACGTTCACAGTACTCATAAATTTGCAATCAGTCAAGTCTAATGGACGAATGCAAAAATAGACCACTCTATATTTATGAGCAGTAGCAAAAGCAAAACAATAACTGTCTCCTTCATACTCATAAGCTTGACTTTGCGCGAGAGAGACGGTGTAAATGTGTTGAAACGTGCCAGCTTTAGTTAACCGACCAGCGGGGTTATTTTAAAACGATCGAATTCGGATTCGGGAGCGGAATCGGAAACCTTCATCGAAAAGATCCGATAGCGGAAAGTTGGAGTGCGTTTACAAAGTTTGTTTTTAATAATGGTAGGAAATGGTATACCTAAACTAAAATTTAAACTAAAATCGAAATGCTTACGGATTTTTATTGTTGAAAGCCTTCATTTAAACACTCATATCAAATGCATAAAGACAGATACTTGTTATTTTCTATATTTTGGATTTTAGGTCTACATTGTGTTAATAAACATAAAAATGGTTTCTAGTTTTATCGAACTTTGAAAACTGACTGATAGGTCGAAGTAACTGTTGTTTATAACATTAGCAAAAGTCAGGCAAAGGTTTGAGCCATACAGCCTAATCGTATTTGAGTTATACCTAAGTTCTAGGCACAAAATAAATCACTTTCATATTGTACGCACTGTCAGTCACAGTCCATAAACGTCATGTGTTAGTAAAATAGTGGTCAATAAACTAAAACTTCTCACGGACTTTTTGAGACAAGTTGAAGTCACGATACACATAATTCATTTAATTTCCCTTCATTGGTGCGCGTGGATTTATATTTATAGGATAAAACATCACAGATACGACACAATACGCAATAAAACTCAAAATACATGATTTTTTGAAAATTAAACGAAAACGCAACGTCACTTTGCAAGTTCCCGCCAAAAAGCCCTCTGTGTCAAAGTAGTTTTTTTTTTCAGTACATTCATGGAGAGTATAATAAAACAAATATTTTATGTTTTTCTTTTTTTCTTTTGAGTCTAATAAAATATTTTAACTTTTATTTGCAAATAGATAATTTGCAATGATTTTATGGTTACGTAGATTTTTTAGTGGTAGTGAATCTAGCATCCAACATGAGTAACGGTATTGAGTAGTGACCAATATGTTTTAGTCCCTACGAAGTTTGAGTATGTAGCTATTA
The DNA here is from genome assembly GCA_947623365.1 of Achlya flavicornis. Lineage (NCBI taxonomy): Eukaryota > Metazoa > Arthropoda > Insecta > Lepidoptera > Drepanidae > Achlya > Achlya flavicornis. Next base: position 781,716 of record OX392468.1, on the reverse strand, counting down.
CTTTTACCGCAGACCTTTCTTATTCATTATTTACTTAAAATAGGGGCAAACACACTCAGTTTAGTACCAACTAACCATTATATAAGTTTAAATAATGCGTTTATATTAAATAATAGTCAAAAACGAACATTAAATAAAATTCGGAAAGAATTCCGCCATCTAAAAGCTATCGGAAACTTTTCGATGATTCGGATTGATATTTCCGTCGAGAAACGTCAAACTATTCGATTCGGAAATTAAAATAGCAATGGCCGCTTTAACCTATCATGCAGAATATATTTATTTTAGTTTAAGTATTATTTTGTAACACTTAAATTGTACTATTATCATACTATGTTAAATAAATATTGATGTTCTTACAGTTTTGATTGTATTTTAATGTGCAAATATACATTTTCATTATTATTTTATCATGTCGGAAACTCATCTCGGAAGTTTCCGATTCCGCTCCCGAATCCGAATTCGATCGTTTTAAAATAACCCCGCTGTAATCGCGTCGCTCCGATTTAGGACGGACGTTTAGGGATGAATGTATATGTATAGGTCATTAGTAATAAAAAAATATTAGAAAAATAATCCGTGTGATGGTTTAAGAGAAAAAAAACAAAATTGAACTTTATGTAAGTATTAATTTATAAATAATGTAGTATTTTCAATGTACGGATTATTTTTCTATTATTGTTTTTTGTAATGATAAAACATATAAATTCATCCCTCAAAATATACGTCAAGACTTTAGATGGACCTTAAATAATTATTTCAAAATATAGATGTTTTGAAGAACGATGTTACATCCTTAAACGTCTCCTAAATCGGAGCGACGCGATTAAAATTTCCTGTTTGAGAAAGTAGAGCGGTCGGGACCTTCCTATCTCACTAGGACACTAACCGTTATTTCTGCGATTCCACTTTTCTATTTCCTAGTTAGGAAATAGGATAGTCTAATACTGCTCTAGACTAAAAAGAAAACATTCAATAACGTTTAACATGATATTGCCATATGAATATAAAATAATTTAAAAACGATCGATGCAATTTTTTGTAGCTAGCAACAATTACTAGGGACTATTATTGATTCTATTTTTGTTTGATGTGCTATGTGCTTTTGAAATTTTCTGATAAGGATTTTTCAGTTTCCCTGAAGTATTATAATCAAACAGTCTAAAACAAATAGAATAACAAATAGTTGGTGAGCTAAAAATACATTATGACTATTTTAACGAAACATACTATCGCAATCAAGAAGACTCCACTAATTCCAGAGAATAATCGAGAGAATGTGCGTATTTTTTTCTCTATAAATTATACTTTCTGATCTGAATTTAAAAGTAAATGGTCGTAATATTCTTTGCAATATAATAAATTGACTTAATGCTCTTCTATTTACCATGATTTTCCGTAAGTTTTGTTTTTTTTGAATCTATAGGATAATAGGAATGTATGTGCGCAGTTTCGAGCAGCTACTCCCATATTTTGTAACATAAATGAATGCCTTGCTTAATTTTTTGAGTCTAATAATCCCCAATTTTTTGCTTGATACCTACTGTATAACTTTGATTTTTAATTTGTTATAGTGTAGTATACTATAGCCGGCTATTTACACACCTGCCGCAGGGGCAATCTTAGGCTGCTTCTCCACCAGAGATGTGCTATGCTATGTTGCTGTGGATGCGTTTGATATCCACCAATCATATTCATTGGTGCACATAGCTTAGCACTGGTGGAAACGGATTCAACTAAGATATGTTTTTTATATGGAAGGATGCATGCTATGGATGCGTGCTATGGATGCGTGCTATGAATGTGTGCTATGGATGCGTGAGCGCCTCTCCCCACACCGCGCCGCCCTCGCCGCTTCCCTACTATCGATACATCGCATAGCTTGAGCTGTGCATCTTCCTCGTGCAGCTACATTGCGGTGGCGCATCTTCATAGCACATCTTACTCGCACAGCTACATTGCTTAGTATCAGTGGAAACGGTCACATAGTTTCACAGCTTAGCTATTACATCCTCGCAGTATAGCTGCATAGCACATCTCTTGTTGAAAAGCAGCCTTATTCGTAAATCAATCAGTGGCTCATAATCTAACTAATATTATTAATGAAAAAGATTGGATGATTGTGTCTCAATAATGCATAAATGGTTTAACTAATGTTTTTAATGAACTCCGTTTTTTATAAATATATATTATGGGTAAAAACTGCAGAGTGGATGCTTATTACTTAACTTTTTTAACTGTTTAATTAGTTTATAGTACTGAAAGGAAGTTCAACTATAAATAACTAGCTTCCACCCAGCTGCTTTACCACACATTACAAAAAAAAAACAGGATAAAAAGTACCTATAATTATGTTTCATCTTGTTCAAGTAACAAACATACACATAATCATTTATTATATTAGTAGAATTGACAGATTTCAAATTTCCAACTATAGGAAATAATCGATATACACTCTGCACCGCCTGGATGGAAGCCAAAAAAGCGAATGTCCGTTGCCCTGATGTGTATGACTATCACAGCACTGGCAGTGGCCATCACGGGCCTCACCAGTGGCCTGATGCTGTACCGTCAGTACCTGCGCTCCACAGTTGTGCATCGTTTCCAGGGCTTTTGTACCATACCTATTGGACATAGAAAGGTAATTTGCTACCTTGCAGTATTAAATTATTAGATGTTTGTGAATAGTATAAATAACTTTAATTTAGTAGGTGAATCTTCATAGGGATCTGATGGCCATGTGTAAAGATGTTACAGGATATTTATTTCCTATATAATATTGTTTTTGTCAACAATACAAATATAGTGACATTAATTCTTGTATAACTACCACCTTGAGGTTTGTCCGCTGAGATTTGAAATTATTCAATTGAAATGAGGCCTAACATGCTTGAATTATCCGCAAGAGGCGCTAGTGTAGCACGGGTCTCTAGAAATGTTGAATGTCACTCAACATTTTGTTGTTGTGAAATTGTGCCATTCCTGATTAATTATGGCTGACATACCTGTTAGTTCGCTACCAACCACTGTATTAGGCGAGTTTTGTCTTTCGGAAACATATTTTTCCTTTTTTTTTCGGACAAAACAGGTCTTCGCAACTCTGAGGTATAATCAATATTTTATTTCTTTGTTTCTTATCATTTGACTTTCAAAAAAATATTTTTTCTACATTTAGAGGTTTTTTTGTGTCATAAAATCCTAAGGCGCAAGTCACACTAAACACGAGGGACAGACACAGGCACGTTTTTCAATTGAAATGAGGTCTAATATTCTTGAATTATCCGCAAGAGGCGCTCGTGTAGCACGGGTCTCTAGAAATGTTGAATGTTACTCAACATTTTGTTGTTGTAAAATTGTGCCATTTCTGATTAATTATGGCTGACATACCTGTTAATTCGCTACCAACCACTGTTTTAGGCGAGTTTTGTCTTTCGGAAAAAAAATCTCCTTTTTTTTCGGAAAAAACAGGTCTTTACAACTCTTAAGGTATAATCAATATTTTATTTATTTGTTTATTATCATTTAGCTTGCAAAAAATTTTTTTTTCTTCATTTAGAGGTTGTTTTGTGTAATAAAATCCTAAGGCGCAAGTCACACTAAACACGAGGGAAAGACACAGGCACGTTTTTCAAAGTTAAAAAATAACTCCTAGGGTGTAAAATTGTGAGTGAAACCGCAGTGCAGAAAGCTAGGTAGTTAGTAATATAATAATTCAAAGTGACGACAGTCTAAGGAGTTTCCTACAAATCAAATTGTTATTCAATTGACCCTAACCTCGGTAATTGGCACCCACCGGTATGAGAGCTATTTATAAATGTCAATGAATGCAGGATGGATGTTAATGGTGCATTTAATGATATCAAATTGTTATAGATAATAATATAATGAATTACTATATTTTATTTATTAATTGATATTAGCCTTCTTTATAACAATTTAATATCATATATCTAAATCCATCTACGAGTCATAGATAACAATGTAATAAAGTATAGACATGGCGCAGTTTGGAAGGTTGCGTCTACCGAGTAGAGCCGGCAATTTTTTCAATAATATCTAGATATATCTAGATTCATAAAATGAACGCGAGTAGAGCGACACATTCCAGATCATTCCGACTGAGGAGCCGAACTACCGCGTGATGCCGCTCCGCTGGTCGCTCGGCACTGACGCCGACGCCGCCGCTGACGCCGAGGGCACTGACGAGGACATGCAAGTGATCAGCACCCTGGATGACGGCGTTTCTGATGACTTCGTCAACTCTTTGCGCGAGGAGTTGGACATCGGTGAGGCGGTGGAGAAGATCGCTGTCATTGAAAATGGACGTCGGATTAACTTTATACATGACTTCAATTCCAATATTACGGGTGAGGGATCTGTAAGGTTTTCAATTTATTGAGGTATTCTTAAATAAAAATGCTATTTAGCTGCAATTTAAGCTAAGGAGAAAATAAAGATATTTTAATCATATAGAATAAAAAAATTAAAATAAAACTTATTTAGTTCAAACATCTGAAAGGGCTTCATTTGTACATTTTTAGCAATCACAGTTTTTTCAAAATATTAAACTTCCATCACAAATAAACATAGTGATACCTCAGAGTAGATAAATACTACGTACAACAGAGGGTCAGCGCCCATACTTCAAAAGTTACCACCGTAACTCGCGCAAGTACAGCGCCGGTGGCGCGACAAAGGTACTATTTGGACGATTTGGTTTATGGATTTGGTAGTCTAGCCACGTATGTCACTACAGAAATGTTAGTTTTGTCAGTAAATGACAACAGATGTCACTTTTTATAGAACAGTATTTTAAAGGACGATGGGCACTTTTTATTTTTTCCTAACATTTCCAATTCTATGGTATAAACATTTTTTTATTGTTTGAAGTTTTTAATTTAAAAGGCGTGAAAGTTAAAAAGTTTAAATAATGCTTACCTAATTATATCCTTTAACATTTTACCATTTTTTGCCTGGTTGGCTAAATCCTAAAGTATAGGGCATAGCGACAAATGCTGAAAGGAGCCTCAAGGCCGATTTTAATAAAAAATAAAACTGTATACATGGTACTCGTTGATTTGAAAAAAAAAAACTGTATTATTACTCCATCTCATAGTGTCGCTTATAAAGATCTATTTCTGGGAAACAAATAATTTCTGTGGAAAATTAATGGAAACATCTATTTATTAAGAAACCACTACATACATCTAGTCTGGTCGCAGTACTACAAGCTCTGGAAAGACTTGAAACAGCCACCTAAGAAACCACTATTTTATTTTTGTTATATTTATTAAACTTTAATCAAATGTTTGAATTGACGCCCATTGTTTTTAATACATAGAACGGCTCAAGGATATATATAAGGATAGGTTTCAATGTGTGAGGATGGACTCCCCGTCGATGGCGAAAGTTGCGATGGTGGAAGGTTGCCGTGGTCATCAAGTCGAACAATTCCTTGGAACACTCCCCGTTGTACAAGCGGTAGAACACACATAAGGCAAAGTCTCTCCTCAAACTGAGAGGCTCGTAACCGTTCGTGATCTCGGGATCGTCGACAATTCTAGCGGCACGTCGCTGAACCGAGTCTAAAGGCCCAAGCTGGTATCCAGGTGCCCCCGCCCACATATGGCAACAATACTCCATATGAGGCCGGACTTGCGACTTATAAAGATGCAGCCTTTGCCCCGATGTGAAGTACTGCCTCGCTCTGTTGAGCACTCCAAGCTTTTTGGATGCCAGCTTAATCTTGTCTTCCAAGTGACTTCGGAACAAAACGTCGCTAGAAATGTCGACGCCAAGAATCCCAATGCTTTGACTGATGTTCAAGGAAGTGTTCTGGAATTGTGGAGCCACAGACCATGGGATTTTCTTAGCGGTGAACGCGCAGGCTTGAGTCTTGGTGGGGTTGAAATGGACTAGGTTTAGTCGAACCCAATCGGAGACACAAGCTAGTGTACTCTCGATTTCAGACACCAGCTGTTCGCGGCTTTCCTCCACCTCGGAACGATTTGCACGGCCCGTATAATGAGCGTCCCCTGTACTGTCGAAACTGCAGAATTTCCGATCACTCTGGTGATTATATAACTGTTAGTATTCCATTTTGTTCGTGCGCCTACTTGAGGGCGCCAGGGTATTGCTTGCACCCGGGCACAATAAATAATAGAACTAACGTACAGAAATTGCACACTTTTGATCTTGAGGGATTGCCGCCGTTTTAATAGCCTACAATATTTGCAGAGCACTAAGTTAATTCTAAATTACACCTTAACGCCACGCACATTAAAACGCAATGCCTTTGTATTTATAATTTACCGAAATGACCTTACGACCGTCAGGGTTACCTACCTATATCAACTACACCGAATAAAATAATAACAAATAATCACGCATTCTGATTTTGGCTCCGACACAATTGCGTACAGTGTGCTCGCAAGCGCGTGGCGGCCCCGACAGTTTAGTCGAGCCCAGCTCGAAGCGAGCTGTAGATGCTTATCGCGGTAGATATAGGCAAGTGACAGAGGCCTGACCCGGCGCTATATAGGCTATTGCCGGCCCTGATTAGGGAACGATTAAAAATAGGTCAAGATAGCAATTTCTTAATCTTCTATGTTTTAAAAATCACTTTAATACCGAACAAGCGAAGAGTCTCCGTTTCAGCTTGGACAAAAATGCTTTCGTATGTATGTCCAGATAACCGGCTGTTCTCCACTACAGGTCAAAGTACTCATCCGATTCTCCATAAATTTTGTGAGCAGGGTCGGGGATTTACGAATGGCTTTTATTTTTTTTTTTTTTTTTTATACCACTTAGGTGGCAAACAAGCATACGGCCCGCCTGATGGTAAGCGGTTACCGTAGCCTATGGACGCTTGCAACACCAGGGGTATCACACGCGCGTTGCCGACCCTGCAGAAATCTCTTCACACCCCTTTTGAAGAACCCCATGCTGTACTCCATTGGGAAAACCACGGCGGGGAGCTCATTCCACAGTCTGAGCGTCCGCGGAAGGAAGCTCCTTTGAGCCCGCACAGTACGAAACAATTCAGGTTTCAATATGTGAGGATGGACTCCCCGTCGATGGCGAGAGTTGCGATGGTAGAAAGTAGCCGTGGGCATCATCTTAAACAATTCTTCAGAACACCGTCCGTTGTACAAGCGGTAGAACACACATAAGGAGGCAAAGTCTCTCCTCATACTGAGGGGCTCTAAACCGCTTGTGAGCTCGGGATCGTCGACAATTCTTATGGCACGTCGTTGAACCGAGTCTAAAGGATCAAGCTGGTATCCAGGTGCCCCCGCCCATAGATGACAGCAGTACTCCATATGAGGCCGGACTTGCGACTTGTAAAGTTGCAGCCTTTGCCCCGATGTGAAGTACTGCCTCGCTCTGTTGAGCACTCCGAGCTTTTTGGATGCCAGCTTAACCTTGTCTTCAAGCCATCCATAAAAAAGGACCCAAAACGGAAGTGACGAACTATAGGCCTGTTTCCAAATTATGTATAATTTCCAAAGTCTTCGAGAGGGTTGTTTATGATCAAGTGTACTCAGCAATTAGGAACTCCCTTAGCCCTACGCAACACGGTTTTCTGAAGGGTCGATCTACTGTGTCTAACCTAATCCTACTCAATGATTATCTAACAGAAGCTATGGATGCTGGCAGTCAGGTTGATGTTGTGTACACTGATTATAGCAAAGCTTTCGACAGAATTGATCATAAGGTACTTTTGGTCAAATTGCAGAACATAGGAATTAGGGGTGACTTATTCAGGTGGTTCTCATCTTATATTGACAACAGGTCTCAAGCTGTAGTTGTCAACAACTTCATTTCTAGCTGGGTGAACATCCCTAGTGGGGTTCCTCAAGGCTCATTGCTAGGGCCCTTACTGTTTGCAATCTTTGTAAATGATATCTCAGCTTGTTTCCTCAACTCAAAATTACTCTGTTTCGCAGATGATATGAAGATATTTACCACTATAAAATCGCTAGCAGATGTACAATGTCTTCAGGCAGATTTAACACGATTAGATCATTATTGTATTATTAACAAACTTGATCTCAATCCTTCGAAATGCTCTGTAGTTACATATACCCGAAAAAAATATGTTTTATATTCTGATTATACACTGAAGAATCAGACTCTTCAGAGAAGCAACACTGTTCGTGATTTAGGAGTTACTCACGATACGAAGCTCCTCTTTGACAGGCATATTAGTGATATAGTGAATAGGGCTTCTAGAGCACTGGGGTATGTAATGCGTCTCTCTGCCAGCTTTATGAATGCAAAAACATTTAAAATTCTTTACTGTACCTTTGTCCGATCTATACTAGAATATGCCTCTCAAATTTGGAATCCCCGCTATGATAAATATGTAGTGCGACTTGAGCGAATTCAAATGAGGTTTATCAAGCATTTATGCTTCCGTTTAAAAATTCCATACAAGTCCTCTAACTATTTAAACATTTGTAAGAAATTTCATCTTCTTCCCCTTGTTAAGCGGCGTGAAATTGCGGATGTTTCGTACTTATTGAAAATAGCATCAAATACAGTAGATTGCTCTGAATTACTTGGTAAAATATATCTAAACACTCCCTCTAGATTGTACCGTAACTATCCGATAATTAATATTACACTTGTCCATTCTAATTATAGACAAAATTCTTTTATGTGGAGAGCAAGCAACAACTTCAACACGTTCGTTAGGCAACACGATTTAGACCTTTTCTGCACAAGCGTGATATCGGCGAGGCGAATACTAAGCAATGACTTTTTCAAATAATGCAGTGCATGTGAATTGTGTTTCAGTAGTTATTATTTATCATTTTTTGGTGTTAAGTTTGTGCTAATGTGTTATTAATATGTTATTAATATTTCTATAATGTGTGTTACGTGAATGGTCACAGATATAGATCTTATACTGGCATATATCCGTGAAGACCTGTTATTGGCTTCCTAATAACTATTCATATTTTTTATGTTTATTATTGTACAGCTGTTGGTCTTCCTACAATAAATAAATAAATAAATAAATAAAAAGTGACTTCGGAACAAGACGTCGCTAGAAATGTCGACGCCAAGGATCCCGATGCTTTTGCTGATGTTCAGGGACGTGTTCTGGAACTGTGGAGCCACAGCAAATGGGGTTTTCTTAGCGGTGAACGCGCAGGCTTGAGTCTTAGTGGGGTTGAAATGGACTAGGTTTAGTCTGCCCCAATCGGAGACACTAGTTAGTGTACTCTCGATTTCAGACAACAGCCGTTCGCGGCTTTCCTCCACCTCGGAACGAGGGATATTAGCACGGCCCGTGTAATAAGCGTCCCCTGTACTGTCGTCTGCATAACAATGAACGCCGTCAATAGACAGCATATCATTGATATGCAGTAGGAACAGTGTTGGGGACAGCACAGAGCCTTGCGGGACGCCGGCATTTATGTCCATGCTGTCGGAGCAGCTACCGTCAACGACGGCTCTTATGCATCTGCTGGACAGAAAGCTCGGGAAGCCCGTATGCTGGTAACTTCGTTAGAAGACCCCGGTGCCAGACCCGATCGAACGCCTTCGCCACATCTAGGCTTACTGCCAATGCCTCACCTTGACTCTCGATGGCGAGTGACCAACGGTGCGTGAGATACACAAGGAGGTCACCAGCTGAGCGACTGTGGCGAAAGCCATATTGTCGGTCGCTCAACAAATCGTGATCCTCCAGGTATCTCAAAAGCTGCGTGTTGATCACTCGCTCCATGACTTTGGAGAGAAGGGAGGTGATGGCGATAGGCCTGTAATTCGTCGGGTCTGATCTGTCACCCTTTTTGGGCACTGGGTGCACATGGGCAGTCTTCCACGAAGACGGGACTTCCTTTTTGGTGTAGGAAAGCGCGAAAAGGCGCGTTAGTACTGGACACAATTCAGGAAAATTTAATCCTTTTGACCATAAAAGACTTAATAATTGTTCTTATTTGATATTTTGTTGAATAAATGAAACCACTATACGTTTTCCTGCACTAGCTAGATACAGACTTAAGCCCATAAAAACAAATGAAATACAATTGGTACGAAACTGCCCATTGTACTTTTAAAAATAATCGTTGTAGATTTCAAAATATTTAGACTATATTTATTTACCGTTGAAGTCTCTGCTTATTAGAAACAGGTTAATATTAGATTTATTTTATTATTATTTGATTGTTTCGGTCCTAGACGATAAAAAGAAATAAAAATAATCGACGGTAAGGCCATCTATGTAAGGTCGAAAGATTTAAATAAAATTAAATAAATTGCAAATATTGAAAATACGAGTTTAAAAGAATAATTAAATTAAATTATTATTATCAAATTGTATTCCTTTGCAATAAATCTCAATAAAAAGTGATTTAATAGCGTTTTGACTAAGAATTAATTTTCAATCCGTCCATACGATGTCTGTAGCGACATCTTTACGTGTGAATTCTACACTAATTATAAAATGTATGTGATTGACCAGACATGGTGATACTTAAAACCTGTAAATAAACGTCCTAGGAAGGTCGCAACGCAACTCGGTGCGCGAGTGAAATTCATACTCGCACTGACCTTTTTATTATAAAAGTGACATTGTTTTTTATATATACCTACCTACCGTATTTACGGAGATGCAAGGTGAACGACAGCTCAATTTAAAAGGGAAGATCTTCCGCCAGGTTTAGTTAACGTGGCTGGGGACCGCGGTCCAACCAACTGTACATTGTACGTGTTGGACACTCGTATGATATGCTGATAGCCGAATAAATTATGTAAGCGCGATGCATGTGGTGGCGCCATCTATTTTTCTGGGTGGGAACTATCTTAGTTTGATTGATAGATGGCTGATAGATGTCGCTACAGTACCTTACACTGATCCATTTAATGAATTAAAATGATTGTTCGCGGCTTTACTGAGTTCGCGGATCGCCAAACAGTTAAATGATTAAATATCAATTAACAATTTTTGTCAGTGCGATAAGAATGTTAATATTATGTAATGAATCTAAGCTTGTTTTGAAAAGAGTAATCGCTGAGTATATTACCGGCTCTCAGCAAATGCAACTTTTGGGACCGGTATCAGAGTATTAGAGTGAGACTTTTCACAAGTGCCTGCGAAGGTATTTGCTAGTTGAATAAATGATTTTGAATAAGTTGTATAACGTGTTTGTTCAGGTATCGTGGACGGTGGGCGGTGCTTCACCATGGAGCTGGACCCGTCGGTGTCGCTGCCGCCGGCGGTGTTCGCGCTGGGCCTGTCGACGGGCGGCCAGTTCGACGTGACGCGCGTGCGCTCCACGCTGCGCGCCGTGCTGCCCGCGCTGCACCAGTTCGCGCGCCTCGCCCGGGACATCATCGACACCTGCCAAGACAAGCCGATCTACCAGCTCAGGAAGGAGGACGCTGTTATTAGTATGTACCGGTGTTTACCCAAAGGTTTTTGGTTTAAGAGGGGAAGACTATACTGGGTGGAGATTTCGAGATGGCATATTTTCGAAACCTATGTTGATTACTCATGCTGAACAACCTTTACTATGGGACCAACACTGAATTCTCAAAAAAATAATTTTACTTTTCATACATTACGATCGAGGAACTTACTATCAGAAGTAACTTTTTTTGAGAATTCGCTATTATTCTCATGGTAAAAGTTGTTCAGCGACCCAAAATAGGTTTCGAAAATATGCCATCTCGAAATCTCCACCTGTTATAATTATTTTTTTAAGAATATCACAGCTTTTTTTTTTCATACTTCAATGTCTGGAAACAAGCATAAAACTCACCTGATGGTAAGCGGTTACAGCTCGGTTATCTAAAGCTGGCACGTTCAACACATTTCTATGTAGCGCTTGTGTAGTGTCTGAATAAGTGCTCGGCGTCGCAGTGCATGCGCAAAGCCATGGATGGAGTATTTGCTCATTCCCTTTCACCATAATTTTGTAAAAGGAGGCCTGTGCAGCAGTGGGAGATTATAGGCTGATGATAATGATGAACCACGGTGACTCGTCATATCACTATCTCAAAACGTCTAAAATCACTATCTCAAGTTACAAAGTAGTAAGGCAAAAAAATACATATTTTTTAACATGGCACCTTTGTGACGCTATTTATAATAATTGATATTTAATATGTCATTCCAGTCCGCAAGCGTTCGGTAGACGAGCCTCCGCACGACTACATACAGTTCGCCGGCAAGCACGTGCAGGAGATCGAGATCAACAACCTCGCCGAAGTACTCCAGTACGAGCAGAACAACTCCATAGACAACAAAAATAGCACAGCCTAAGCACTTCCCACTTTACTAGGAGCCTACTAGGCTAGTCGTTAGTTGTGCTGCGGTGTGGATGCAGGACTTATTGGAGTAAGTGATACAGCTGCAATTTAACTGTGGCAGATTTGAATTTGAAATTAGAACGTTTGAATTTTTGATTTATTTTTAAATCCGTTTAATGCAACGTGAACCAAGGAGTATTATTTTTCCGTTCTGACATTATAGTAATTTTAATTCTACTTTTGTATTTGGACTGTATTACATTGCATTGTATTCTATGGGTATACACATGAAATAAAGATTATTATTATTATTATATAGATCTGTGTAATGCAAAGTGAGAACCAAGAAGTTATTATTTTGACCTCAGTTCATATTTATATTTAGTTATTAAGAAACAAGTTTTATTTTTAGTACTTTTTATTTGATTATTTGGACTGTGATATAAAGTTGGCTACGCACTAGATATGGAATTCTCCTACATTCACATCCAAGTGATAGTATAAATGTTTTAATGTTCGTTCAATTTTATGTGTCTAACTAAGCACACAATATACTCAAATGTGCTCTCTAACTCACAAATATAAATGTTAATCCAAAGTCCCAAAGGAACTATAGAAATACCTAATAAAAGTGTGAATTCATGTCCCAGGATATTTATTTATTTATTGATAATTCAATAACTATTAAACTAAATAACTATTAGTACTAATTTTGAGAGAGAATAGTTGTCCTTTTCTCTTCTTTTCTCTCTAATCTCAGTCTCTACTCTCTAACGCACACATGCAAAGCTCATGTTTAAAATGATTCTCATCTCATCAATCTATTAAAAAAATAATATTTCAATATATTTATTATTTTATTCTTGTCATTTAGTTAAAGTTAGTAAGTGCCATCACTATGCATTTAGAATTTAGTTTCTGTTCATTAGTATTTAGTATTAAATCTCACTCACATTATTTGGTTAGTGTGTCACATTTTTAGAACTTAAAATCTATATTATTATATAAATATCTCTAATGAATTAAATATTAGTATTAAGATCATTTCAGTAAAAGAGTATTATGCACTTTATTGTAGGTATTTAATGAGTTGAAAATATCTTGAAGATACATTTGGTAGATAAGAAAACTGTATTTTAATGCCAAATGCGATGTGTTCGTTGTCAATTTAGTACTTTTTGGAATTAATTTAATCAAAAACATTCGACTTTGGCTCTCGACGTTTTCCCTTATACGACGTAGACGACGTAGAGATGTATTTATATAAAGATAATAATTATTTCAAATCTACCAATTGTTCTATTTGCGGAACAAACGGAAGACGCTCCAGTGATTGTTAGTTTTAATTAAATGTTTCAGTACTGTTCTTTATTAAGCCTGCAACCGTTTACCGTTTACGTTATAATAAAGGCGTCGAATATGATATGTGTATTATTTATAAACATAGCTCATTCATGCATCAAACCATCTGTGATAACTAATATTTATATCCGCTATCGAAGAGCGGGACGCCGCTAGTCGGAGTGAGGGAGACGACGGGAGTTTGTTTTTTTACTGCCGGAACATGGTAGGTTTTTTGTGGAAGCGGGTAGTTCAAAGGACATTTGAATAAGAATAATTTTTTATCATTGACAAGAGTAATGAAACAGTTTATCATGTGAATGTCTGTCTGGTATGTATGACTTCTTCAAATACCGAAACGGATGTTTTGGGAACGCCGAATTGCCGGGATCTAGGAAACAAAGGGGTAAGTTGGACCGCGGGGATAAGCATAGAATAGTCTTTATCCTGGAAACGAAGGGGGACAATATTGTTGATTATATTGTTAGTGAAAATATGGTGGTAATGTGGCTACACTCCGATGCATGTTGCGTTGCGTAGTAGACTAGTAGTTCGGTGCCGCTACTACGTTGAAACTGAATTACTAGAAACCATTTCTATACGTACCACTTTATCTGCGTTTGTGATACTGAGCTCAATAGCTAGATGGCGCTATTTATGGTGTGAAGTGTTCTAACTTCAGAACTTCTAAGGCATCGATATATTATCTTCTGTCTAGATTAAGGGTTATGTCACTCATGGATGAATGTTCTACGTTCAAATGTGGACCTACTGAAACTGAAATAGCGACTAGCGACACCGCGTGGTCTTATTTCTTCGGCCGTTTTTACAGCTGTCATGCTTATTCTAGGGTAATTTTGGGTCTTCGGTGATTATTTGTGTAAGACCGGTCGTGAGGCGACGGCGGCTTGCTTCCACTGCGATGGGAGCGACCAGGACTCCGCATCGCACACGCTCGCGATGTGCCCTGCGTGGGAACCCGAGCGGCGGATCCTGGTCCAAGAGATCGGACGGAATCTCTCCCTGCCAGCAGTCGTGTTGGCGATGCTGAGCGGGGATACGGCGTGGAGGGCCGTAGCCTCCTTCTGTGAGACTGTAATGGTCCAGAAGGAGGCTGCCGAGCGGGATCGGGAGAGGGCCGATCCCACCCGGAGGCGAAGCCGCCGGGGCACAAACGTGCCTCGTAGCGGCCCCCCTGCCCTGTAGCTCGGGCTTAGAATAACAGCTACGGTGTTCCCCTGCCTGTCGTAAAAGGCGACTAAACGGGGCCTTTGGGGTCGTGGGCAATCGGAGCGGGGGCTCTGTGCGCCCAGAAGCGACCCCAAGGAGGACGATGGGCCGATGTGGTCACGAGTCATCGTGCGATAGCACAGCGAGGGTGCTGGGGGTGGTGTCAGACTTCCCCCGGGACGAGCTATCTAAGCGCCGCACTTGGAGGGGTGAGCAGTTACGCGTTCAACACGAGAGCCCGCCCCCCTCTCTATAGCGCAGGTGGCGACCACCGTGGGGTTTTAGCCGGTAAAAGTCCGGCATAACCTGGCCGCTCCCCCCCCAGGGCGGTCGGGTATCCTATGAGGATTTCCCCACGCTAATAAAAAAAGGTAATTTTGGGTAATACTATTTTGATGTTCTAAGGTGACTATCGCTACTTTGTCAGAGTTGCTGTGAAAAGGGCAGACAGCAAAAACATTTAAGTCAATAAATTATTGTTTTGTAGTCGGATGATGAACCAAGGAGTGCTCGGTGAGTTCAGGTAGGTAGCTGCACACAGAGGCAGATTTTACTATGGTGACGTGTTCAAATACATCGAAGTTCATTAGTAAAAATTGTTATAATAATAAGCATCATAAAGCCCATCACAGACGTAGCTATAATATATATTAATATGAATCATAGCAAAGCATAATTATTACGATATATTTTCAATACTAATCTTTGAGTGACCGCACACGCAGCTATAATATAAGTATTTCTGTTACTTCACCAACTTTATATTATAGCTCGGCATATTAAAGTGTAAAGTGTAGGGCTTAAAGTCCTACCTTACCTGCCTACGTACGGTTAAAACCTATCTACATACTTAAACATTGTCTGGATTATTTTTCCTGTAAAAGAAAAATAAGTTTCGCAATAATGTGTCTGAGTATTAAATAGAAGACCTCAGAGACGACATTCCATGAAAGATAAATGCAAGTGTATCTGTGTGTAATAGTCTACCTACCCTACATGGCACGGGACGTAACGTGCAACTTGCATGTAATAAACCTGGAACGAATTCCTATACACAACGCCGCCATTGTGCCATGCCGGGACA
Source organism: Achlya flavicornis (assembly GCA_947623365.1). Lineage (NCBI taxonomy): Eukaryota > Metazoa > Arthropoda > Insecta > Lepidoptera > Drepanidae > Achlya > Achlya flavicornis. The sequence goes on along the minus strand of OX392468.1, from coordinate 765,794 downwards.
AAACTTACAGAATATACGGCGCGCGCTTTCTTCTATAGTTCCATTTTTGAATTTTATAGAAAATGCGTTCCATCGCATCGGCAGCGCGGCGTGGAATTCACGTGCATCGCATGCATGCACGCTGCCACTATTGTCCGCTCCGTGAATGATGTATCCACGTGAATACTTATTCCAGTTTTTGTGGTTTACGACAAAACAGCGCGTTCTACGTACATTTTATATTAAACATATTTGTAAGTGTCGGCGTAGTTGAATCCGCCATGAGCCGCATCGACCGCCAATTTACATATACCAACAATTGCAAAGCAGTAGGTAGATCCATTATAATTAATCTGTAATTACGATTCTATCCTTCCCTGTAGTTTGTTTGCCTTCCCATGTATGTTGTTTATTGAGCCAATATTTGCTAGTATCGGGAATGTTTCAGTTAAGTAAATGTATCGCTAGGTTTGTGTCGCTCCGCGCCGCACCGCGTCGCCAGAGTCGCATTAAGATATGCAAATGTTATTAGGAGACTACGCGCGCATTATCTTTTAACTTGAGCAGCGATACGACAATGTTTTCCCGTTTATAAACAGTCATTGTATCGGAGATCTTGCTCGATAAGCGATCATCAGCTCGGCTACGCTTAGAAAGCGAAAATTTACCTGCCTATTTTATCTTTTATTGTGTTAATCGAATGTTTAATTAAATACCAATGCATATATAAAGTCGGATCCAAACAAAGCAAATCGTGTACCTACTATTTGAAACCAATATATAGGTACCTTTACAAACTATATAATAAATACCAGAAGTACTTACGATGATATAAGTTATACTTATAATATGTGGATATTTACACCCAATCTCAGAACAAACAGACAGTAATGTCCAGCACACAAATGTTTGCCGTGGATGGAAATCAAAGCTTTGCCAGGAGCGGTTAAAAAAAAAAAATGATCTGAAGCGCGTCCCTTGCGAGAATCAACGGAACCTATTGGTGCCTATTGGCTCGCGGAAAAAGACTAACTGTCGCCCGCGGTTTCACCCGCATTCCCGGGTTAAAACTAAAAACTAGCCTATGTCCTCCATACCATAGGCTATCTGTATGCCAAATTTCATGATGATCCGTTGAGTAGTTGAGGCGTGAAGGCGTAACAAACAAACAAACTCACTTTCACATTTATAATAGTCAGGATAGGATACTTAGCTAAGATATAATTCCATGAACTGCTATTCAAGTGATTATATGTATTGAGTAAAACTGCATTCATAGATATTTCAAGTTGTGGTTGGAAGGAGGCACTTCCCCTTTCATTGCAAATCGAATTCCAGCCCCGAACATCCCATAAACCTTTTCTAGGTACCCTATAGTCACAACAGCACGAACACGCGCGTCTGATGTTAATTACCAACTACGATATTATCAGCTCACACCGTATTCAACACGAAATTAAACTGGTAATTGACCCGCCATTTTCCCGTCTACACATTACCTTGGTCCCTGTAGTAGCTCATTTGAAAATAGAAAGCAGTGAAAAGAAGTTTGAACTAGGCTCGGCTGGAACGTTGCATGTTCTTCTTCTTCTTATTTTTAATTTTGGCAACCAAGCCCAAATTAGGGCTCATTTCTGCCAGTGTCGAGTTATATTATAGTTTCCAGTCACAATAAATCACTTCACATTATAGTCAAAGAGAATATAACGCTACGCTAAATTATAGTCCTCAGTCAGTCACCGTCCATAAAAGTCATGTTTTACTACAATGGTGGTCATTGTACTAAAACTCTTCACGGACATTTTGAGACAACTTGAAAAGTCACGATATACATAATTCATTTCATTTCACTTCACTGGTGCATATGGATGATCTTTATTGGGTAAAATACCACTAAAAATAAACAATAAAACTCAAAATACACAAATTTATGAAAATAAAAATGAAAATGCTTCGTCACTCTGCAAGTTCCCGCCAAAAAGTCCATGTTCTTCTTATTTTTAAGTTTGGCACCCAAGCCCAAATTAGGGCTCATTTCTGCCAGTGTCGAGTTATTGTATAGTTCCCAGTCACAATAAACAAATAAATCACTTTCACATTATAGTCCTCAGTCAGTCACCGTTCAACATTGCATGTTTGTTTTTTCCCTATGAGACCTTGCTGTAGGTCTGTGGTGTGGTGGACTATGACCTCACTGTATGGAGCCTAAGCAATATGGATGTTATAAGACTATCACGCCGCAGGTCGTGGGTTTGATTCCCATCCATGGCATGCATTTTGAACTTTAGTAGGTACAAGCTATGCTTAGTTTGGGATCATATAGCCGTGTGTGAGAAATGTCCCAGGATATTATTATTATTAATAATGTAACCGTAGATAAACACAAAGCTGTATACCAGCTGTCGCCCGCGGTTTTACCCACGTTCCAGAGGTCGGCAAGATCGTATAGTTTTCCGCGGTAAAAAGTATTATATGTGTTAGTCCAAAATATATTCTATCCGAGTGCCAAATTTTTATCAAAATCCGTTCTGTCGTTTTTGTGTGAAAGAGTAACAATCATCCTCACAAATCACATTCTCGGCATCCATACAAAGATCAGATTTATAATCATCATCATCATCATCAGCCTATAATGTCCCACTGCTGAGCACAGGCCTCCTTTCACAAATTAGGGTGAAAAGGAATGGGCAGATACTCCACCACGCGTGCCCACCGCGGATTGGTGGAGGTAGGCTAGTGGTCAACCTACTGTTGGAATTTTTCAAGCCGCCTAGGAGGCATCCAACTAGCTTAACGACTATCACAATTAAGTGATAACCGGGACCAACGGCTTTACGTGCCTTCCGAAGCACGGAAACGCTCGATATGAAATACTACTAGACGGTCAACCATCCAGATACCGACCACGACAGACGTAGCTTAACTTTGCCGATCGATTAAGAACGGCTAATCATGCTACACCACGTGCGCTTCACCACATTTATAATACTAGTAGGAACTAGCGTGAAGAGATAACTTTGTACCCCATACTGCGCGCACAGAGTTGTTATATTTAGCATAGTTAAAATTTATATGGAGAAGGAGTGACGAAAGCATAATAATACGCATAAGCAAACTTAAAAAACGTAAGCATACAGTCTTATATCGACCAATGTAAAAAATAAAAGATGTTGGAAGCTCAACCTCATTTTAGGATTAGAACATCATGGCATTCGACGACATTACCACTGAGCCAATTATGTGTACTCGTATCTTACTCAACTAATGTCCCTAAGACACCTCTTGACTTCCCGCAGGCAATGCAATGTCAAATATAGGCACAACTACAAGTTGCATAATTTAGTCAGGCAGACGATCTCTACTTCGGCAAAGGCTGAAGGGCCCCGGATTCGTACATCGGATTTGCATAACTTAAATCTGATTGGATCGCCCTTTGATGGCGCCACGGCTTCCGAACACTTCCTTAATAGGGGCAAAAGCAGAAGCTAAGAATCAGGTCAATAGGTATGTGTATGTCTCCAAGTAACATATAAGGATTGAAGTCAAAGAATATGAGTTAATCACCAACAAACCTATTTAATGTAAAAAAAATTGGAGCCTATTTAAATTACTTGACGTAGGTATTCGTATTATACAAATGTTTTCGCCCCACAAAGGGCTCACAAACAATCCTACATAGGAAGCTGTACAAACTACTTATATATAGGCTATATAAACTAACAATCTGATATAATGTAGAGATGCATGTATCGCAGTTGATAAGCTAAGCAACGAACATTCTATGTGTTAGGTAACATAACTACTAATGAGTCGATGGTAATGGTAGCTAATAACCGACCAAAGATTCAAATACCATTAAAAGAAGATAAGATAAGTAGTTATTTTAATATAAGATTAAAATGGATTTCAATCTTGCAATGAGCTTGAGTTTCGGCAAAAATCGTAAGTAAATAATAGCACGGTAGTAAATACCAGTGACGTTTGTATAAATGTAACATTTTCACAAGTTAATTTTTAATAAATTAAAATCATTTATAACTTTTGATTCCCAGCTTTTACCGACTCAATATTTTTTATATAGGTAAAGATCTTGTAAACTTCTCATTATAATTAATATAAACTTGCACGTAAACGGTGTGCCTTGTTAATTTTTACATTTCGTAGGTCCAACCTTGTCATTCTTCTTTCGATAAATTTTAGTGAAAATAGGGCAATAAAGCGAGGAAACGGGAAACCGCGAGACACTGCAAAATTGACATCACCCATAGAAGGGATTGGCCAATGTGTCAGAATCAAGCGTAAAGGTAGGGTTTGGAAAGTCTCGACAGTCTCAAAGTCCCGGGACACGAGACAACCCTCGATCAACCCGGGACGTCAAGAACTTAGAGACTTCAAAAAAATTTGAATAGTGTTCAATCCTGACATTTATAATGTTAATTTATAGTCTAAAAAGTTGTGTCAAACAACTGGAACTCCTGTTTTAATGTCGCTCTTGACTTTTTGCAAAACATTTTGCAAGACTTTAACCCTAATACAAGTTAAGTGGCACTCAAAAAGTACACAAAGTGGTTATCAGTGTACATAATAAAGTACTCGGGGGTCAATAAATATCTGTGTTTCTTTCTAACACCGTGCATATCCGAGAAATCCATCTCAAAGTTTTAAAGGATAGCGAGACGAATCTAGGTGTTTATCTAAGTAAGGATAACACTTCCAGTAGCCTTGCAAGTGTCAATGTAATTTAAACGGCGAGTTGGTAGTTCTGTGTAGTTAAGATGAACCGGTATTTCCGGAAAGCCTTCCAGAGCACCGTGCTTTGTACTACAAAGCTGGGCGTTAGTGTATTAAGTTTGTATTAAGTTATCTAAATTTAGGTTTACACTGTGTAAGTGATATCTGAAAACATGGATTCTGGACCCTTTAGCGTAATCATTTTGCGAGCTATGCTATTCTGTAAAAGGTAAATCATCTCGAAAGTGATCTCGCAACTCACACTCACTTCGATTGTCATCTCGCTTGTCATTGTATTGGTATTCTCAAGATAAAATCAAGGCCAAGTGAAGTGAAGTTAGTTTCGAGAACTCAAAATTATATTCGTAACGTCAAAATACTCACCTGTCGTAGTTTATCTCACTTCCGTCATCACTCAGTGGCGCTTGTGTCGAACTCACTTATTTTAAAATATGAATCTTTAATCTCATCGCGGATTCAGAAGTGATATTTCAAATGAACGTTACAGAATAGCACTGCTGTATCATTATTGTACTGAATCTACCTATTTCACGCGACATGCTTTAGGGAAAGCTATGCTAAATTAGATCACCCCTGTGGCCGTTGGTACTCGTCTAAAGAGCAGTATTTCAGAGTCAAAGTCTAAGCCGTTTATTCAGTTTAGACCCAAGGCGGGTACTTATGAAGGTCACAGCTACTGAAGTTACCACCAGTTCGGAAGTCGGCATTCAACTGAGAACAGGTACGAAACTCAGCAAGGTTATTTTTTTTATATATTGGACAATCTGACTATTATTGGCTAGTTTCCCAAATGTTTTAGAATCGCTTTACATTAAATGTCTGACTAGTCGTGTGTTCTATCCTAACTTCCTAAGTTAAATAAAAATAAAAACAGCCTTATATTACTTGTTAATAATTACAAAATTTAACAAAAGTGTTTACTTACTTATTAACTATACTATATACTACTATACTATATAAAAATAATGTACTTATTTATTACGTTTTTTACTTTAACTAATAAACAAATGTTTTTTTTTTTTTTTTTTTTTTTTTTATTTATTAGTTCACCAACGGCTATTAACATTTTTACAATCAAATAAATCTTAAACCTAAACACGTCCTGATACTTAATGTATAACCAATTAAAGGTAAACATAACATGTACAGTAAATAAATTGGCTAAATACTTATAAAGTTTAAAATAACAAGTTTTAAGTTAACTTATATTAGCAAAATCAGTGCAAAATGAACAAATATTAACTGGCCATAAGGAAAGCTCTAATTTGCTGCTTAAATACCGGCAAAGATAATTGGTGTATATCTTATGAATTATTTATGAAGATAAGTATTTTAACTAGGCTAAAAAGAACCCCTCGTTAGTCGTAGTCCTCCTCCAGAGATTTCCAGTAGTCCCGATTGTTTGCTGTGTTCATCCACTGTTCACCAGCCACTTGGATTATGTCGTCTGTCCACCGGGCGGTCGGTTTGTCTCTCTTTCTTGTACCCTAATATTATAAATGCGAAAGTGAGTTTGTTTGTTTGTTACGCCTTCATGCCTCAACTTCTCACCGGATCATCATGAAATTTTGCATGCTGATTTGATGTTGATATGGTATGGAGAATATTGGAGAAGGACTTTTATAATTATAGTACTCTGCACCGTTACTAGCAAGTTCTAAATTAATATCAAATTAACTAAGCTATCGGAGGAAACTTTTAAATGGCTTATGTATAACCATATGTATCTGACTATTGTAATATTAGCTGTAAGTTTTCCTTAAAAATCATAAAATAAAAATAGGACCAATTTATCCCGGGAAAGCGGTGAAACCGCGGGGAAAGCTAGTTTCATATAAACCTAAAAGAAACATTTTCCACAACTATGTTACAGAACAGAAGTTAAGTCGGGCAAACAACAGTCGCAATCGCTACAATACCTAGTTCAGCTTTATCGCGAGCTTTTTCCTTTACCTTTTTAAACATTTAATTTGCATAGGTGTAATGTTTAAAAACAGTTTGTTTGTCAGGCTGTTCACACACGAAGCCATTGAGGACGTGTATCGAATGTAAGGTTTTGTCTGGCGTCCGGTGTGCGATCTCATTTACATATCTTAATCCGGAGATGTCTGTGGGGTCTCAGGAGACCCCGGGGTGATGCGACGACACACCTTGATCATATCTACTCTTATACAGTGGATTTAAGCCTATTGCTATAATTCTTTATTAAAGTTATTGCTTCAGTTACCTAATAACCATATGGAGTAGGAACATATTGCTGTCATCTATGGGCGGGGGCACCTGGATACCAGCTTAAGCCTTTAGACTCGGTTCAACGACGTACCATCAGAATTGTAGACGCTTCCGAGCTCACAAGCGGTATAGAGCCCCTCAGTCTGAGGAGAGACTTTGTCTCGGTATGTTGAGGTATAGAACGCCGGGGCACGCAATTGTTTTCAGTGCGATTAGAATGTAAATATTATGTAATTAATCTAAGCCTGTTTTGAAAAGAGTAATTGCTGAGTTTATTGCCGGCTCTTCTCAGCAAATGCAACCTTCCGAACCGGTATTAGAGTATTAGAGTCAGACTTTTCATAAGTGCCTGCGAAGGTCTATTTGAATAAATGATTTTGAATTGAATTGAATTGAATAGAACGCTTGTACAACAGACAGTATTCTGTAGAATTGTTTGACCTGATGCCCACGGTTACCTTCTACCATCGCAAATCTCACCATCGACGGAGAGTCCATCATCATACATTAAAACCAGAATGTTTTGTGGGGTATCCAAGGAGCTTCCTTCCGCGAACGCTCAGACTGTGGAATGAGCTCCCCGCCGTGGTTCCAATGGAGTACAGCATGGGGTTCTTCAAAAAGGGTGTGAAAAGATTTATGCAGGGTCTGCAACGCGCGAGTATCCCTGGTGTTGCAAGCGGCCATAGGCTACGGTAACCGCTTACTATCAGGTGGGGCGTATGCGTGTTTGCTACCATAGTTGTATAAAAAAAGGATTTGTTAAGAAGGGAAATCCGGAAAAAGGGGATTATGTTTTATTTGTTTAATAATACAAATAAAACAAAATCCCCTTTTTGGAAATTCCATTCCTAAAGGGGTAGTGAAGAGGGCGCGGGTGAAATCGCGGGGCGGAAAGATAGTATTTAATATACTTGATCATTGACGCCATCTTTTTAATTTCAAAAATGATTAAATACCTTATTCACGAGATATATAGCCTTTAACCGTGTAATAAACATGTTGGCTGACATTCAGCCCGTGTCATATGAAGTTACAGAGTTAGCTAAACTATTTTAATTTAACTTGCGGGCCCTTTCGTCCCTCTTGTAAAATTCGCAACGCTCGCCCTCTTGTTTAACGTTTCTTAATAAATACCCGCCAATCTTATCTTTGCCATAGAAACGGCTCTTATGACGTCCGTATAGAAGCTATATTACATTGTTGCCAATAACCTGTAAATATATACGGTTGAGTGAAACTTCGGAGGTTTTCGTTATTGAATTTGTTACTTAGATGTAAGCTTTATGACGATCCTTGTTTGCAGGTATCGGTGAAAGAATTTTCATAATAATATTATAGGTAATGTAATGTAATAAAGAAATAAAATATTTATTACGTAACCATAAAAACATATAAATGTAACCTTGCTGAGTTTCTTGCTTGTTCTTCTCAGTTGAAGGCCAACTTACGAACTGGTGCGTCATTACCTAGAAATCATAGTCAAAGTTCATTTAGCTTGGACTCAAACTTAAATTCGACAGATTCTCCTAGGCTCTAAAGTTTAGAGAGAAATAATCTAGGAAGACCAAAGCTACTGAGGCTACCAGGCAGAGCGGTTCAAAAGTCAGAAAAAGATTTTAATAACCTCAAAAAAAAGTTTTACTCAACATAACCATCAATGGATACTATAATCAAATAGGTAAGTCAGCAATATGTGATTTAATTCATGTAAGTTCATTAAGTACAAGAAACTCACCGGCTCTATCACATCTAGTCGGTTTATTCGTAGACACCCAACCGCCAATCAGGAACGACGACGATTAGGGCTGTCACATTTAGCTTGAGATGACTTATAATTATAATGTCAGTGGCTATTAGATGCTGGCTTTATTGTAGTTGGTTATTTATAATTATTTTTTACTAAAAGTCAAAAGTCTGTGAAAGTGGTGAGCACATAAAGCTTAGAAAGGTACTGACAGTCAGGTGCATGCAGTTATCGGAACACACAAGTAGGTACTTTGACGTCAAATTAATGAGGTTAAAACTACGTAGTATTTATATACTCTGTACTGATAGCTACAGGTATCAGAGACTGATGCTAAAACTGAAAATCACTGTACCTAACTGTTTAGGTACCTACTAGTCTGGCCTAGTAGGTACTTAAATATTTGGCAAAGGATATATAGTTTTTTTTTATATATACAACTTAGTCGGTAAATAAGCATTGTCTGCGGTATTCTGTAAGGCGGAGGTACTTCCCCAGTCGAGCTGCTCTTTGAGCGAATAAACGCTATGCTCTACCTCTCTCTTTCTTTTTCTTGGCTTATAAATGTGTTTGTTCTTTCTATCATCTATAATGCGTGTACTGTCATGTACAAATTAAGCAATGAATTTAAATGGTTCCTAGGCTAATCTAATTGCTGGATAATCGAAATACCTAACTCAGTTAAAACTCTTCGGAAGGAATTCGCTCTTTCAACAAAAACGTTCATAATCCCCAAACAGAAAGATTATACTTCTTTTGGCGTACACAAAATATGATTAGGTACACAATACCTTATACGTAACGTCCGAAATATGTAATCTGGCGAGGTATTTCAGTAAAATGGTGGTGGGTGATGCTTGTGTCGTGCTCCCCGCCCGTTTGTGCGAGCCGACATTATTTATGCTTGCTGCCGCCGGGGCCCGAAGGAATGGACCTCTTTCCTGTAATAAGCCTTTTTAACCTTCTTTATTGCACATTGAAATGTTTTTTTGGTACGTACAGTGTCTTTGTTTGACAACACTGTGTTGTTTTCTTTGTGTTTTGCTGTTGGAATGCATTTAGTTGCAGGGTGTTCGAATTTCAAATGTTAGTCGTCGACCTTCATGGACCAATGGAGTTGGATGTGCTATTGTTAATTTATAGGTAATGATCAGGACAAAGTGACGTTTGAATTTTTAAGATCGATGTCGAATTAGACATCGACCTTAAAAAAAGCGCGAGAATTTGGTGACAGAACTCATACTGAGCAACTTGTGTAGTAAAAATGAAATTATCACGCACATATTCAAGTTATACACGTTTTTTGATAACTGACACGCATGTAATTTTTTCGTTGGGGCAAAAAAAAATATCCGATATTAAAAGGAACCCCATTTCCACAATATTGTCGACTGAATCTGTTTCACTATCCGGCTCGAAGGACCAAAATGTGATGGCTACATCCGAACCACCACACTTGATGTCATGTCAATAGGGCGAAGATGATGATGTCATGTCAAGTCGGTACGGATTGTTAAGATTGAAAAACCGACTATTGTCACTGAATGCGTTTAATGCACTAAATTAAAACTAACTTAAAAATAAGGTAATTATATGAGAGAGGTAGAGCATAGCGTTTATTCGCTCAAAGAGCAGCTCGACTGTGGAAGTACCTACAACTTACAGAATACCGCAGCCATATAACTTTATGTTGTGTAAAGTTGTGTTCCTGCGCGTGAGTAAGGTCGCCAGAGCTCATAGGGGAAGGGGGAAAGGTCGAATACGCGTGAGCGATGCTTCGTGTGTTGCAAGCTTCCATATGGCTACGGTAACCGCTTACCATCAGGCGGGCCGTATGCTTGTTTACCGACTTAGTCGTATAAAGGTCGCTCATGTACGCGCTTGCAATGTCGAGTCAGCAGAAAGTTAAAACAATGCAAATGTACGGTTTTGCCCGTACAGAATCCTTTTTGCATTACCACATCTAACTTAGCACCCAAGTCAATCCCTCAAAACTCATGGAACTCCAATTATTAAGCGCTTCACTTTACAAAGAGTGTCAGATCGTACGAACTACGCAAGATGTGTAATGTAATGGTGCGTCCATGCTTGGCGAACCGAGCACGAGCTGAGCCTCGAACGAGCACACTGCGAGCACGATTCGCTTAGCGTGGACGGGCTCGCGAGCCTCGAACGAGCGCGATTGTCAGTATTTTGACGTACAAAAGGATTCGCATCGTACTCGTTATAGGCTCGTTCGAGGCTCGGTTCGCTAAGCATGGACGCACCATAAGGGTAGTTCCCGCTTCCTGTTCAGCCTGATTAGTATTCCGCCCTCGTGGCAGTTCGCGCGGAGATCCGTCAATCGTAACACAAATTAGTTCGCTTCGTTTCCAACATGCCAGATGTTGGATCGGTAAGTTTTGCTCAACTGGTTACGCGAAGTTTTTTGTGTGTTTGATTTTGATAATGGTTTTTTAGTGGACTGTTTTTGTCCTATAAAAGATAAGTTTTAACAGTTTTCCGTGGATCCCATGCGGTTTCACCTGAGCCCGACTATGTTAATATTAAACCCTTCGTTGGGAAAAAAGTTTTTAGACCCTGCGGATTAAGCTGTGCGTCCATCTGTCAATCAGTCAGATTCTCTTAAAAATACGCTTGTATGTAATTATGCTATGAAAATTATTTTGAGGGTCATGAAATCCGGGTTTAACGTGCCAGATGTTGGATTGGTTGGAAAGTCAGGATACAGATCATGGCCCTGAATCCAGCAATCCTAAAATGCTGGATCCAGCTGGATTGCTAGATGCTGTATCCAGCAATTGCAAATCGTTAATAATAATAATTCTTTATATTCCTACTATTCTTTATTTTTCTCATACAAATCTCTAACACTTATTTCAGTCGCGTTTCGACCTGTCTGTGTTTTCAAGATCATTGATAATTAAACAACTTTATGGCAGTTTATAGACGAGACCTTAACCACGCATCGGCTGTAACTTACAATTAATGGACTTTACAAATTTGCACGGGTTACCAAATTTTAGAATGCCCTAGATTGGTGGTCAATTAAAACTAGAGGTGTGTAACTCAGCTCTGAACCAGCTCCATGAGTCAGATCACACGGGTTTGATCCGTTGAGCTACAGCTCAACAGCAAAATGACTAGCTCACGGCTCAATCTAATTCCTATTGTATCTGCGACTCCCTCCATAGATTATTCTTGTGATTCTAATCTACGGATTATTATTTCGTTCTAAAACATTAAAATAACAATTCAATTAAATTAATAAATATGTAATATGACTAGATTATATAGAAAAAACAAATAATTCCAAATCTAAAGTATGAAAAGAGTCGCTCGGCGGAGTAATTGAACCGGCTCACACACCTGAGCCGTGAGCTGTTTTTTTACACACCTCTAATTAAAACATAACATATAATATTATCGTAGTTAGTCAAAGCCGCCATTGTAAGTAAACACTGTGAACATACTACTAGTCAACTAGTCACTCGAGCGGTTAAATTATAGCAATTTACTCTCTGAAGTGAACAAACAGCCATTTGAATAACTATTTACTTAGAAATTATTTTACTGAGTAAGCAGGATGACATCCTTCTCACTTATAAACCTGTGAATTCAAAAACAATTTTCTTTGAATTGTAAAATTATATCCAGCTTTCGTAGTAATTTCGTAGCATTCGTAGAGTTTCGTAGCACTCGTAGATCCAAAGATAAGACCATTCAAGATGATTTGATTTCCTTGTCTTTGTCCATAATCTTAATACGTAATAGTTTGTATTGAAAGAACTTGCTTTTAAGTGCTGCTACAAACACACATGGCCATGGCTCATTGTAGATTTGGAACCACCATCTTTCGAAAAGAAATCGAAATCGTACATAGCCATTGAGCTATCATCACAAATTAACCAGGAAATATTGAAAGCTTAGCGTTTCGAAGCTGAGTGGTAACAAACAGACAAACTTTTGCATTTATAAGTAGAATATCCAGTTTTCGAAGCGTTTCGTAGTAATCGTAGCACTTCGTAGAGTTCGTAGAGCCAGGGGCTATCGAAGTAAAGTCTGTCGTTTGAGCTGCCAACTGTCACCTAAGAATACAGGCAAATACAGAATTGATTTGATCACACATTATAATCCAAACTGATCGATGTGCTCGATCGATCTGATCGAAAATGCATTAGCTTGGACATCCAAAAACAACACTACCAGCTTGATGGGAATCTTCACATTTTCAATATATTATGTGTAGATTGCATTTTGTATATTTGTTGTTAATATGTTAATGTAAATAAATAATAAGGCGTGGATCCCACAGCGAGCGGTCTAGAGTCCTGCGTTCTGCGTTATCTATGCGGCGCGCTTTTGTTCATTGCACACAGCGACCGATCGCTCGTAGATCTCTGACCGCAGAACTCAAGACCTCGATGTGGGACCTAATCTACCAATGTATAGTTGTATAGTCGTACGTATAGTCCACGGTATGTAGGTTGTAGGTTATCATCAAAAGATAAAGGCAATAACTAATATCTATCGTATACATATACATACCACTTTTTTTTTTTATATATCCTGAGTTACACCTTCTTTAGTGTTCCCTATTCATACTACAATCTAGCCTTAATATTAGGCTAATAAGTAATTTATATTTAACATAAACTTCTATATTGACTATATCTAAGAATGTGTCCATTAACACTTTTCTTATTGTCTCTATTAAGGGGAAGACACTTTTTTCTTGTGTTCTTTATATGTAGCACTTGGACTATGTTACACTATTTTCACTATCACTACACTAACTCGAACGGTTTAGTTCTTTTGAGTCGTCTCACTATATCTGTGTGATCGAGGAGCTGGATTGCCTCAACGATCAATATACATACCACATGCAATCGATTCCCATTTATTTATAATTGTATTTAGTCTCACAGCTCGGCTCCAACGATCAAGTAAATAAACTATCATCATCATCAGCCTAATATAAACAAATGTAGCGGCGAGGCAACAACTTTTAAACAGGTAGGTAGTGTTGTTGCGTAGTTGAGCAAGTGTAATGTGCACAAACAAACAACTAAAGTTTGCGTAACAGGTACTGTTACTATATCAAACTATTGTAGTTTAGTTTAAGTTTGTCATTTTTTATTTTAAGCTTAAAACTCGCAAGCGAACAATTCATTTGGTAGAAAAAAAAAATTACTTCTAACTGAGGAAGTGGGCCAAATAACTATAGAATATTTATCAACAAAACAAGCTTAGATATCATTCAATTCTTTAATTGTAAACCTTATTTAAAAATGTTTCAGTAAGAAGAAGACTACTGTATGATGTTTGATAGCTTGACAACATCCTTGACATCAGACATGACCAAATGTTGAGGCGATTCCTCGAGACTCCTCAAAGGGTTTGTGTTATTTTTTTTTTTTTTTTTTTATACCAACTAGGTGGCAAACAAGCATACGGCCCGCCTGATGGTAAGCGGTTACCGTAGCCTATGGACGCTTGCAACACCAGGGGTATCACGCGCGTTGCCGACCCTGCAGAAATCTCTTCACACCCCTTTTGAAGAACCCCATGCTGTACTCCATTGGGAAAACCACGGCGGGAAGCTCATTACCTAAACACTATAATTTACAGTACCCTAAAATGACTTGAGAAACAAACTTTTATGTTCGTCAAGAAATATAAACCATCATCCACCTGCCCTGATATGGGTTCGGCGCAATATGTATGCTTCTTCTTCTTATTTTTAAGTTTGGCAACCAAGCCCAAATTAGGGCTCATTTCTGCCGGTGTCGAGTTATATTATAGTTTCCAGTCACAATAAATCACTACACATTATAGTCCTCAGTCAGTCACCGTCCATATAAGTCATGCTTTACTACAATGGTGGTCTTTGTACTAAAAGTCTTCACGGACTTTTTGAGAAAACTTGAAAAGTCACGATACACATAATTAATTTCATTTCACTTCACTGGTGCACATGGATGATCTTTATTGGGTAAAATACCACCAAAAATACACAATAGAACTCAAAATACACAAATTTGTGAAAATAAAAATGAAAACGCAACGTCACTCTGCAAGTTCCTGCCAAAAAGTCGTATGCTTCTTCCATTCAGCTCTTCTTTCCGTCATACTAGCATCCACTCCTTTCTTAGCCATATCCCCTTTACACTCAAAAAAACATAGATGATACAGTATGTAGCATATAACTTAAACCAAACACAATGTATAAGTTGGGCGGCCTCTGATTTCACACATCAGTGCATCCAGAGGGCGCCAGCGCCCGGGTCACCGCCTCCCGCTTGACCTTCCTAGTCGTGCCTTACGGAACCCGCGCCGATTGATATGTGATCACTTCAACCTTATTGCTTCTCTGAAAACAATGGAACCCTACTTTATTGTATTAAAGATTTGGGTCTGGAGCTTAGCGCACGAACGAAGGAAAGTACAGTAAGTTTATTTACACGACTGCTCGAAAAAAATAGTGTAATGTGTTCAAGGTTTAAGTATGTTATATTGTTTGTTCGGTTCTTTATACCAAAATAGCCTCACTGAAAGAAAGGGTACCTTATACATTAAAATTACATAACATACTCGCATATTTTACATATATGTATGTATTTGCTTTCATTAGACATATTATTGCGATCGATCAATCGATGTGATTTTAGTTCACTTTTCTAC
The DNA here is from genome assembly GCA_947623365.1 of Achlya flavicornis. Classification (NCBI taxonomy): domain Eukaryota; kingdom Metazoa; phylum Arthropoda; class Insecta; order Lepidoptera; family Drepanidae; genus Achlya; species Achlya flavicornis. Next base: position 750,400 of record OX392468.1, on the reverse strand, counting down.
CAGGTTTTTGGATACTGTATGAAAACTGAAAATTTTGCCCGAAAACGACTTGATTTATGTTATGGCATGCGCATAATTCCATTGTTCTTTTATGCACATCGATGGTGTTGAAAATTTAATTCAAATACGATTAGAACGCAAGCCCGGATAGTGAGCGGTATCTACCTAAAAGTTACTAAAACTCCTTTCACCAATTTCGAATATAATTCAATTCAATTCAATTCAAACTGTGCCATAAACTAGCGGGCGTCTGAATATTAAAGCTTCGCGTTAGCTTCATAAAGAATTCTCGTATTAGATACCTACGTGTGATATATGGAGTATGGAGCTGCTATTGAAACGTGGGTGATATTAAAGTGTCATAGGTGAAGGATATAATGTCAATCCTATACAGAAGATATCCGATCTCGCCTTCAACGAAGCATGTTCAAGTTTAATGTTCTCATAGATTTCGGATACATATAAAAAAAAATGCCGTACAATGGATTAGCTTCATGTCACTGTAAAATATGTAACGTGGCGATATATTATTGGAAAACTACATAATATCATGTTTAAGTTTAGAAATTTGTACGAGTAGACATGTTTAGGGGATCGAGGTGGTAAAGTCTTCTATTTAAAAGAGAATATCTCCCAACGAGAGAGGTCTACAATGTCTGGGGACGGCGGCAGTCTAACTTTTATTCTTGGTAACTCGTATAATATCAGTATCTAGTTTTAATAATATGTATAATTAAATTAACTCCATTGTATGCTTTATCGAACTGATTCTACCGTGTTAACTAGCCGGGCCCAACGGAAAATGTTAATATGGACAGTCTTATGATTTATGGAAATTTTTACTGTATTTTGTTTTCTTTACTTCTTCCAATTAGCATCAAATTCTATAGATCCCCAATAAGGGGCGGCTGAAAACTATTTTTCTCGAGGGCACGGTTATGGAAGGCGGCCAAAGCTCCACACCGTCACAACGTACCACTATGAATATCGGACGAGCGTCTACGTCCCCACTTCTATGCTATGTATGATATTCCAGCGTTTATAACCCCTTGCGCTCTATGAATTTCTATCATTCCTGCCGTAGAGAGCTGTTACTTTCTGTTCATGGTTAAAACAAGACAGCTCTTTTTGGTTTATGGCGCATATTTTTTTAGTTTGGTAGTTTTTAGCTGGATATTTTTTGTTGTATGGTTTTTTGAGATCAGTCAGTTTTTTTGTCCAACAAACCAATGTCGTGGATAATTTCGTCACAGCATCTAAGTCGAGGTTAACCTCGACGAGGTTAAGGAAACTAGATAACTGATATACTACTTAAAATATTAAAAAAAAATACTTATAGATATAGATAGACAAGGTAATGTAATGCATAAGATGATTGTATGGTACTGGCATATCCATTTTTGAAGTGCATATAGTCGGGAAGCGCTCGTGGTGTAGCGTGATAAGCAGTTCTTAATCGATCGGCAAAGTTAAGCTAGGTCTGTCGTGGTCGGTACCTGGATGGGTGACCGCCTAGTGGTATTTCAAATCGAGCGATTCGGAAGGCACGTAAAGGGTTGGTCCCGGTTTGTGATAGTTGTTAAGCTAGTTGGTTGCCGCCTAGGCGGCTTGTAAAATTCCAACAGTAGGTTGACCAATAAGTAGCATACCTCCACCAATCCGCAGTGGGCACTTGTGGTGGAGTATCTGCCCATTCCCTTTCAATCTCATTTGTGTGCAGGAGGCCTGTGCTCAGCAGTGGGACATTATAGGCTGATGATGATAGTCATTTTGTTGTTTTATTTACCACCACACATTTTGATTTACTTCGTTATTTTTAGTGCAAGTTTACACTGCATGCTTTAATAAGTGAATTAAATTCAGCTATGTATGTCCACAAATGCATTGTTAATTCTAGAACGAAGACAAAACCTCCGAGGGTTTAGTGTGTCCATCGCGGGAGCGCGGCGAACCGTGTAGGAAACATAAAAATAATTTATATGTCGTTCGCTGCCTGTGCCCGCCATGCAACGTCATGTGATCCCGTTTCGGTCATTGTTTATTTGGGAAGTGTGTAATAAATACGCCTAGTTACCTGATGTGGACTACATTTTGAGATTAAGAGAGGTAGAGCATAGTGTTTATTCGCTCAAAGAGCAGCTCGACTGGGGAAGTATCTCCACCTTACAGAATACCGCAGACAAATAACTTTATGTTGTGTAAAGTTGTGTTACTGTGCGTGAGTAAGGTCGCCAGAGCACATAGGGGAGGGGGGAAAGGTCGGTAACGCGTGAGCGATGCTTCGTGTGTTGCAAGCGTTCATATGGCTATGTTAACCGCTTACCATCAGGTGGGCCGTATTAGTAGTATACAAAAAAAAATAACAAAGAGCTTTATATAACCTGATATTTATTTTTTGTGTGAGGAGGATAAAGGAGTGGATACTAGTATGACGGATAGAAGAGATGAATGGAAGAAGCGTACATATTGCGCCGACCCCAATTGATTGGGAACAGGGCAGGCAGATGATGATGATTTATTTTATGTGTCTTGGTTTGGCCATAAAATCATCGTGGTATATAAGGAAGTAGCTGAATGAAACGGTAAAGAATAGGTCTGTTACCGAGTTATTGTAAGTTACGAGTCCTGACCTGGCTCTCAAATATGTCTGTTGTACAGTCGAGGACATAAATATGTATAGAATTAGTAAAATTCAACAACGGTTTCCTCTTAAACTACTGATTGAAATTATGAGATATTATAAAGGCAGAATCTTCTAACATATACTATTATGATTTGTGTAATAGTTTAACACTTAAACGTTAAACATGCGAGAAAATCGCTTTTGAATTTCAAAAAGTGTATACATATTTATGTCCTCGACTGTACGTATATACTGGTTGAAGATTGGCGATAGCTTCCAATATGTGCTAGTCAGTTACATTATTTTTAACTTGCTTGTAACTACTTTTATTTATGTAAATGATTATAGACAACGTGGTGGGATGAATTAATAGCGCACTAAAGCTGCATAATACAACTTTTACCAAATAAAACTTTAACGAAACAAGAGTGGGCCACATCCCGCCTGCTAGCACACCGCACGCGCTAACAAAGACATCATCTTGCTACAATACAACTGCAACGTGTAATATAACATGTAACATGACACATAACGCAGTTTCACAGCGTCCACACCCCGCGCCAATGTTTTGTTTGTACAACGCAATGCTGCATTCTGATATAAAAGTATTGCGCGCACGTGAATTCTCGATCAGTGAACAAAGCTTTTTGACCGTTCGAAACATTTGTTGCTGCGTATTTGTTTAAGTTATAAAGTATTAGAGATCTTTGTTGGTATTCCAACTACTTAGCTGACGACACCCAGCTGGCGCGGTTGGTTAAGACTTTATTCAAGATTCCACCTATCGCGCCGCAGGTCGTGGGTTCGATCCCCACACAAGACATGCATTTGTGTGCATGAACATGTCTGTATGTCAGGACATTACAACCAGACTCAGGAGACACAGACTCTCTTTTTACAAAAAAAAGTAGTATATGTATTATATCAGTTATCTGGTTTACATAGTTACAAGCTCTGCTTAGTTTGGGATCAGATGACCGTGTGTGAGGAATGTCCCAGGATATTTATTCAATTATAAAGTCAGAGCTTTGGCTTTATTTAAAACTAGCTGTCCCTCGCGGTTTCACCCGCGTTCCCGGGATGAAAAGCGTAGCCTATGTCCTTTTGCATACCATAGGCTATCTGCATGCCAAATTTCATGATGATCCGTTGAATAGTTAAGGCGTGAAGGCGTAACAAACAAACAAACTCACTTTCGCATTTTTAATATTAAATAGCTTCGCAATTGCTCAGTGGTGAGCCGGTGACTATGATTGATGCTCTAAAAAACGCAAAAATATATGCACTGGTGCATGTTTTTGTTCGAGTTAAGATAGGTCATTAGGCCTAAGATTAGAAAACCGTTTTTAGAAAATCAATTGTTTCATAAATGGATCACTACCTCCTAAACCTATTAATTCCGTTCTGTTTTCGTTTTTTGTAACGAATCACCGTGCTCTTTTTATAGGATCGCACAAAATTAACTTCATATTATGACGACTAGGAAAACAAGTGAAATTCTATTACCATTATAAACTTTAAAGGAATTATCTAAAATTGGTATTCATCATCATCATCATCAGCCTATAATGGCACACTGCTGAGCACAGGCCTCCTTTCACAAATTAAAATGAAAGGTAATGGGCAGATACTCCACCATGCGTGTGCCCACTTCGGATCGGTGGAGGTAGGCTAGTGGTCAACCTACTGTTGGAGATTTCAAGCCGCCTAGAAGGCGAACTAGCTTAACGACTATCACAATTAAGTAATATTCGGGACCATCGGCTTTACGTGCCTTCCGAAGCACGGAAACGCTCGATTTGAAATAAGTACCACCGACCACGACGTTAGTAGCTTATCTTGCAGATCGATTAAGAATGGCTTATCATGTTACACCACGAGCGCTTCAAAATTGGTATTAATAAGCTATTATAACATCTATTGGTAATCCGATTAATTGTCCTCGAATCACAATCGCGACGACATACACGCATCAAGATAGAGATCGCAATTATAGCGGCGTGCACGTGATCAATGTACACGTGTACGGATTACCGGAAATATACTCTATATATACTCGTACTTACGTATAGAGTTGTTTCCCTTAATACGTTTAATTGATAAGGGCTTGTTAATTATATTGTCACAGTTTTACCATAGCATAGCATTCGTTATGGTAATAATGTGATATTTTGTTTCCCAACTGTTACAATCTAGGAACTTTCAAGGCCAGAGTGAATAGGTTTCTTCTGGGTAAGCGTGCTCCATCTTAGGCTTCGACATCATCTCTTATGGGCGGGTCAGTGGCCAAACGCAAGCCCATTGAATAAAAAATGGTATTTCATTGACAAAGAGAAGATGCAAAGATAATTTTGCTTGTTTCACGTCGGTATTTTTTTCCATGATGAAGGTGGTTAGAGGGAACTGGCTCCCACAAAAACATCAGCAGACTGACAGGCAAATAGACGTTCTACCTGATAATAAGTGGTCACTGTCGCTTCGACCAACACTCACTTTAGCAAGAGAGAAATGATTACCAATGTATTTCTGGTTGGATATATCTCATACATGTACATATTTTTAATTTGATGGTGGTACTATAAAGTGCCTAGTCACCGTACTTTATATTGTCGGTTTTCGCCAAAACAGTCTTCCCAGCTTTCTACGTAGAAAATTGGTAGATTTATAACATCAATGACTCCTTAATCATTCAACGGTAGTTAGTGTTTGAAAAAATAAAATATAACTACAGCTGAAAGTATTCCCCTTGAATTAAATCAATTAAGTTGTTATTTGTGTGTCAAAACACCGTGATAATCACCTACTAAGAAAATATCATGTTATTTTTCACTCGTGTTTTTTTTAATCCTACATATAAAAAGAATCATGGCGAGATTTGTACAAAAATTTTTTAGAGACGTTGAAATGACGTTATTCTTGATCCTTGGTGCCTTAGGATTTAAAATATTTTTAGATCCCCAAAAATGCGACATTCTATGCCAGGCCGGCGAATCGCGACCAAGACCATTATGTTGTTGTTATGTTTTGCGGGGTTTATAAAAAAAATCAAGTATATTAAATAATATGTTGCTGGTAATATGTAATCTCAACATTGGAAGTGATTCAAAACTCTCTAAAATGTTTTATTATTTTGTACAAAACAATGTATGGATCTCGCCATGATTCTTTATGTAATTGTCAGTAACCTAATAGCTAGGTACATTCTCATGCCATTTAATTAAATATTGCCATGAAACTGGGTTGTTGGAAAGTTTATGACAGAAAAAAAAGTGAAGTTGCAAAGCACGCTGCGCATTAAGTTGTCATAAAAAAGATATACTCAGGGTTTGAAATGAAAAATGAAATTAAATGAAACAAATTTATTAGTAACACGTAAAAAATATACACAGAAAAACAGTTTAAGAGAAATAAAAAAGAAATAAATATTGCCACAAAACGGACCCCCAACTCAGCATGTTGTTGGCTATACGTAGGAATATACTTATAACCAATGCTGGTCTTCCGTTGGGGCTGGTAAGACGACAACACGGCAGGATTACTAAATTATATACACTACAACACTTTAAGTAAATAAATATAAAACCAATACATTTGACTTATGTACTACCAACAAATAGTTACGAATGTAAAAAGTTATGAATATGAAAGTGGATACGGGAAGAGGAAGACCGAAAAAGAGATAGATGGATTGTGTGAAAGATGATATGGGTAAGAAAGGAGTGGATACTAGTATGACAGATTGAAGAGACGAATGGAAGAAGCGTACATATTGCGCCGAGCCCAATTGATTGGGAACAGGGCAGGCAGATGATGACTACCAACAAATAATGTCGTATAGTTGTCTGTCACTCACTAACCAGTATTGAAAATAAATAAACTACTATAAACAACTAGTAGTAACATAAGCTTCTAATTATACTTCAGAGGTATTATCATGATTTAGTAGGCTTTACTAATCAAAATTAACCATTAACATTGCCCGTTGGCGCAGTTGGTTAAGACTCTGGTCAAGGTTCCACCTATTGCGCCGCAGGTCGTGGGTTCGATTCCCACACAGGACATGCATTTGTGTGCATGAACATGTCTGTATGTCCTAAGTCTGGGTGTAATTATGTATATTAAGTATGTATTTACAAACAAAAAGTAGTATATGTATTATATCAGTTATCTGGTTTCCATAGTACAAGCTCTGCTTAGTTTGGGATCAGATGACCGTGTGTGAGAAATGTCCCAGGATATTTATTTATTTATTATTTATTTACATGTACAATGAAACATACAGCTATTTGATTTTAGAATTCCTTCCTTGTTGGAACAAGCTTCTGGCATTTTGCGACAATATTTTTTTATTAAATATTCTTTTATAATTAGAAAGGTACGTAGCTTCACTCGGAGGGCTGGCCCATTCATAATATAGCATAGATAATGATGACACAGTCCTCGACTTAATCATCAGAGGTAAATTATCTCGAGTGGATCATTGTACCGGTACAACTTCTCCCTCCGCAATATTTATCACAGAGTAAAAAATCAGCAGATGAATTATGAATTTCAGTTGGGGTGACCACACAAGTGCGAGTTGTACCACAATAGTTTCAAGATTAAGCTTACGTTGTTCAAAGTTTTGTAACTTCTGTTGAAAAAAGTTACAATAATTCATAAAATATTTAATAAAACATACCCCTCACAGTTACCTGTTCGATGGGATACGTTCAAGTTTCCACACCAAAAACTTTGTACCAGACATTACTCATAATTTTTTTTTCAACTTTTTTCACCTCAAAAAAAGCTTTGAACGCCCCGTCTAAATTGTATAATCTATGGCAAATAGTTGATCGCACGGCCCATGGTAATGGCGGGACATTTAGGGCCCATTATGCGTCGTCCCGGCCCCGGTGCCGCCTCCACCCATTTATTATTTACAACACATACACATATTTCACGCTACTACATTTTTACGAACCATATTATATACAGGTGGTGCTTACAACAGAATTTGTGAAGACACTTAAGTTAGTACCTATGTTATTCAAGGTTTACATACCTATCTTTTTAGTTTATTGATCCGAGGATCCGAATCTCAGGATCATCAACCCTTACTATGGTTTGAATGTGATAAACATATGTAAAACATTGTTAATCTATACCTATGAAACAGTTCTCCATGAAACGGTAGAGAAACCACAGGCAAAGCTTGCCGTTGGGTTTATCCAGCTTGAAATACCAAAACCATCGCTCGTCACGCGGTACTCCAGTTATTGTTGACCAAACCAATTATCTGTACACTATGACGTCATAAGCGAGCAGACGCACCGTCGCAAGACTCGACGTAGGCGGAATCACCGTAGACGGACGCGACGTAGAGCTACGCGCGACGTAAACGGAATGAATCTTTTAAACATGTGCTGATGTTGTTTAGAGCCGCACGTTATGTACGATGATTTTGTTAAAACTGACTTTGTTCTACAAAATTGTGCTTTATAGCCTTATTTTAAGTTGCTGTATGTATTTTATTGGCTTTTACATCTTCCGAGGGAAAGATAACGTATTCAGATTACTAAACATGTATTACTAGTAAATTCTTCCTGTTTTCGGAGGAGCAGCTTTCCTGAAATGTCCCTCTCTTATTTAAGCGTAGGTAATCAGTCGAACATCAGTTGAAGCGCTCGTGGTGTAGCATGATTAGCTGTTCTTAATCGATCGGCAAAGTTAAGCTACGTCTGGCGTGGTCGGTACCTACCTGGATGGGTGACCGCCTAGTGGTATTTCAAATCGAGCGTTTCCGTGCTTCGGAAGGCACGTAAAGCCGTTGGTCCCGGTTATCACTTAATTGTGATAGTCGTTAAGCTAGTTGGATGCCTCCTAGGCAGCTTGAAAAATTCCAACAGTAGGTTGACCACTAGCCTACCTCCACCGATCCGCAGTGGGCACGCGTGGTGGAGTATCTGCCCATTCCCTTTCACCCTGATTTGTGAAAGGAGGCCTGTGCTCATCAGTGGGACATTATAGGCTGTTGATGATGATGATTCAGTCGAACTTGTTATCGTAAAATTATTAGATAGGTAAGCCGTAGCATGTATTCACAAGTATTTATGTAACGGTATCTCAGCAAGTCTCGGCATTAGCATATTATAATAATATCCGTAGAGTAAACACGCCGGCTCTCCTCGTTAATCCTCGCTCTACACAAATCGATTACATTTGTGTTCCTTAAATTATCGATAACAAGGGATTTATCGGATGTTAAGGGCTTACAGTTAACCTAAAGATAACTGACACGATCACATACAATCTGTTGCGTGCCACGAATCTCTAAAGTTGTAGGTCAGTTAGTCAGTCTTATGGTGCGTCCATGCTTGGCGAACCGAGCACAAGCCCAGCCACGAACGAACCTACAACGAGCACGATGTGAATCCCTTTGTTCGGTAAAAAAACTGGCAATCGCGCTCGTTCGAGGCTCGCAAGCCCGTCCACGCTACGCGAATCGTGCTCGCAGTGTGCTCGTTCGTGACTCGGCTCGTGCTCGATTCGCGTAGCATGGACGCACCATTAGATTGCTGCTTCAGGACGGTTGAAAGATCCACGAAAAAATGCCATCCATAAATAAATGAAGCATTTTGATTTTGAAAAAATTTCTGTATTTACCTTCAAATAAGTGATTCATAAGATAACATGTGTATTTTATTTACTTTGTACAACAAATACATACTTTGGAAAATAGTCATATTGTCCAAAAATATTTAAATATTGTTCAAAATTGATCGAGACCTCCGCAGACCAGCGGGCGGGGAGCTTTTTCCGCCAACGCGTCATCTTGGCTATCCAAGGAGGAAACGCTGCCAGTCTTCTGGGTACCTTGCCGTTAATCGGAAGCAGCGGCAGTCTTGAGGAAATTTTCTATATATAGATTGTATTTTGTTTGTACATATTTGTTGTAAATAAAAAGTTTATAATTAAAAAAAAAAGTGTAGCCTTGCTGAGTTTCTTGCCGTTTCTTCTCAGTTGAAGGAAATTATTAAAAATTACAAACTGGTGGTAACTTCATAGCTATGACCTACATAAAGCCTAAATTGAATGAATGACTTGGACTTTATAAATGCTGTGATTGTATGAGAAATATGCGCACAAGCCGTACACACAAACTATTTATCACATTCGTAATTTTATTAGGATAATAGAGTAAAGAGAGAGTACTGCGTTTTTTCGCTCAAAGAATAGCTCTGGGGAAGTACCTCCACCTTACAGAATACCGCAGCCAAATAACTCTTTGTTGTGTTCCTGCGCGTGAGTAATGTCGCCAGGAGCTCATGATGGGTCTGTAATGCGTGAGTGATGCGCGAGGTCCATATGGGCACGGTAACCGCATACCATCAGGCGGACTGTACGCTTCTTTACCTACTTCTAATAGATTGGAGGTATTTCCAATCTAATCCAAGAGAATAACAATGTAGAAGAAGCAATAATAAGTAGGATTTATAGTACGATTATTTAATTATAATGTTCACAGCTCAATCGTTGAGAAAAGAATGCCCGAGCGGCGGTCACTTTTTATAAAACCGGAAATAGTCAAACACTTTGACAGCGCGCGCTCGGCCCATTCCGTTCTTTTACAAAATGTCAACCAATCAGTATTCAGCAAAGTAACATCCGTTTTATAATTTCAAAATAAAAGCATTGCCATTAAGTATCCAAAATTCTTACTTTTAAAATAATAAACCATACTAGTTAAATATAATATGAATATGCTTTCTAATTATTATTAATCTGACAATCGGCCATACTGACCAAATCAAGTTTGTCCTCAAACTTACTGACATTTCAAAATAATAAACACTTAGATAAAGTTATAGCATATTTATGTAGATATTTAATAATATAAATATGTATTAGAATTTCACCCCTCGTCATACACCAAGCGAAGTGTTTGACCGTGCGAACCTTTCTAATAAGGCATTTGCATCGGACACTTCATCACAGAGTCCTTTGGCATTTACCACAAGACTCCGCGACCATGCCCGACTTCCAAATAACCAGCCAACATAATACAAATTCAATACAACTTACTGCAGCGGACCCTTCATCAACGAGTCAAAGCTTTTGCTATAAGAATCGGTGACCATGTCTCGCCTTCCAGTATCATCATCATCATAGCCCTCATCATCATCATAATCATCATCATCATCATCATCATCATAATCCTCTTCATCATCATCATAATCCTCAACATCATCATCGTAATCCTCAACATCATCATCATAATCCTCAACATCATCATCATAATCCTCAACATCATCATCATATTGTTCATCATTATTATCACAGTAATCAATCATCATCATCGCTAATAAAACAATTATTAAGTATAAATTATACGTGTATAAATATATCAATAAAGTTCTGTTCTAATTGATTAAAGTACTTAATTTAAAAAAATGTGTAAGTTATCTTCATATTTTCCATAATTCTGATTAATAGTATAATCAAGGGGCAACGATGCGCATTTCATAAATATGCATCTTATATATTTGCTTGTAATGCATAGGTTAATATAATAATGTAAACTGTTTTAACGTAATAATTTTAACTTTAATTTATTAATTTTCAATCAATCCTGATTCCTCATCTGAACTATCACTATCTTTCTCAGGAACAGTAATCCACGGCTGAATACGATCAGCGGACCAAATATTAGAATATTTTCCCCTAGTAATATTAGACCCGGGAATACTGGACACTTCATACCTATCATTGTCTAGAACTTTACTAATTCTAAATGGACCCATAAACTTAGGCAATAATTTTCTACTCTTACCGTCATTACTAGGGGTACTTTTTAATATTTTTACTAAATCACCAATCGAATACACTTTTGCCTTTTTTCTAGTTTGATTAAATCTTGATTGTTGTTTTTCTTGATCTAATTGAATATGCTCATTGATATCCTGTCTTATTTCTTCTACGTCTTTGTCATTTTCCCTAGTTGCAATTACTGTGGTACCCAATATACCTTCTCCTTTATTGAGAGGCCTTTTACAAAATAAAACTTCAGCTGGGGTTTTTCCGATACCCTTATTAAGGGTATTATTAAGACCCCATTGTATCCTACCAATATCTTGATCCCATTTGTTTTCACCTGAGCGGTCAGAGTAAGCTCGAAGACTATCTAGCACGGTACGATTGTATCGTTCTACTTGACCATTCGCGCGAGGCGCTGAGACCGCATTCATAATATGTTTAATTTCAAATTCATCACAAAATTTTCTAAATTCTGCCGACGTAAAACATGTGCCTCTGTCGGAAATAAGACGAGCGGGATGGCCTAATGTATAAAACGTGTCTTTTAGAATTTTAATCGTCGGACCTGATTTTGTGTTACGAGTAGGTTTTATAATACAAAATTTTGTGTAACCATCGACAATGAGTAGTAAATACTGGTTACCATAAGCACTTTTAACAAATGGACCTAAATGGTCTATGTGGACCGTATGGAACGGAATATCAGTCTTTGGAATACTATGTAAATAGCCTTCTTTAGAACCAGCAGGTTCTTTGCTAAATGCACAATGTAAACACGATTTGACGTATTTGGACACAAATTTGTTCATTTTTGAAAACCAAAAATCCTTTTTTATTTGTTCAAGTGTCTTTTCCGTCGAAAAATGACCAATATCGTCATGGTTACGTAGGCAAATTTGCCAACGTGCACTTTTTGGAACAACCCATTTTAATTCCTCACCTACTTTACGATATAAACGATTATTTTTCAAAATAAAATTTTTCTTTATGTCAACAATTTCTTTATAATGGGGATCATCAAGAGCAGATCGAATGTGCTGGATTTTTGGATCAGATAGTTGTAAACTAAGCAACCAGTCATCTTGTGTGATTTGTAATACGCGAGTAAAGTGATCATGAACGTCATCATCGTTTGTGCATGGAATGGGGTTTCTACTGAGAGCGTCAACATGTTTCATGAATTGACCTGGTTTATATTCAATAGAACAGTCGTACTCCTGCAGTGCTATCCACCAACGCGCTACTCTTGGAATTATATCTCTCTTTAAAAATGTCGAGCGGAGAGCACTACAGTCAGTAATGATTTTAAATGGTTTGCCCAGAAGATACACTCTAAATCGGCTTAGTGAGGCGACAACAGCAAGAGTCTCTAATTCATATGCGTGTAATTTTTCTTCGTCTAAAGTAGTTTTCCTACTGAAATATGCCACTGGTTTTAAAACGGAATTTGGACCATCTTTTTGAAATAAAATTCCACCCAATCCCGCCTTGGAGGCGTCACAATGCAATTCCGTTATGGACTCCGTATTATACAAAGCTAAAATTGGACGCTGAATCAATTCTTGCTTCAAATCAATAAATGCCTCTTGCTGTCGTTGTTCCCATTGCCAAGGGGTATCTTTTCTAGTGAGATCAGTCAATGGTCTAGCTTTAAGTGCAAAGTTTTTTATAAATTTTCGAAAAAAGCTTGCTAATCCTACAAATTGACGCACTTCGTGTGGATTTTTCGGAACTGGAAAAGAATCAACTGCTGTTATTTTAGCTTTTCCTGGTCTGACACCTTCCGCGGATATTTCAAAACCCAGATAATCTATGACGGTTTCAAAGAAACGACATTTTTTTACATTTAATGTCAGGCCAGACTCCCTTAGTAAATTAAAAGTTTGTTCAAGTTTAGCTAAGCATTCATCAAAATCTCTACCGGCTATTAATAAATCATCCATATAAGCTACAGCACAATTATCTCGAGCTCTCCCAAGCATTTTATTAACAGTTCGTTGAAAAATTGCGGGACAATTGGCTAAACCAAATGGGGCGCGTTTGAATTGATAAAGACCGTCCGGCGTAATAAAGGCTGTCAGGTGTTTGCAGTCCTTTTTAATAGGTACTTGGTAATAGCCACTAGACATATCTAAACATATGAAGAAAGAGTTACCACTCAGTAGGTCTATCTGGTCATCGATCCTAGGTAATGGAAAAACATCTTTGACGGTCTTTCTATTAAGTGCCCTATAATCTACGCACAAGCGATAACCTCCAGTTTTCTTTGATACTAATAATATAGGACTCGCATAAGAAGAGTCAGACTCTTCAACTATATCACTATCTATTAAATCTTTAACCATTTCTCTAACTATTATTTTCTCTGTATGACTTAATCGGTATGGTCGGTAAACTACAGGAGTATCGTCATTTAACTTAATATCTAATTCTGCAATATCAGTCCGACCAAGTTCATGTAAATTCTGTGCAAAACAATCCCTATAGTTATTTATCAAGGCATACACTATTTCTTTCTGTTTCGTTGTCAAATCTGAATTAATATTTATTTCATCTTTATGTAAAGGCTCTAATTTACTTTGTGACCTTAAACAATGGAGTACCGGTTGAGAATTTATCGGAATGTCATCTAAAGAAACACAGTAAGCACGAAGTATAAGAGAATCTTTAATAAAATAAAGTGGATCTTTCGAATGATTTAAATTGAATATAATTATATTGCAGAACCCATTTTTCAAAGAATAGACACCTTCCTGTATGCAATACTCCTTTCCGTCCATGTTACGATAACTACCTTTTATGTATATATCGCCATTTTTTAAATCTTTACTATAACAACATAATGTATTTATTCCTTTAATCTCAGAATCAGTTGCAACATATATTTTAAATTTGTTAGTTTTAAATTCTTCGTGATGAATGTCGGGTAGTTCAGAATTAACAACACGAGAAAGAATATTAAGAGTTTTATCGGTTTTAGTTATAACAACGTCGGGTAATTCAGTTAAGTTCTATCCAATGAGAAGTGGTGTATGTAAATGGTGATTATCGATAACATAAGCAGATATGTCTGCTTGTACTTCGTCGATGCGTAACGAAAACGATGTTTTTCCTAACAAAGGGACATTAATGTTGCCAATGCCACGCACAGAAGGCAAATCCCCAATTGTAGTAGATAAATTAAATTTCTCTACAGTTTCTTGTGTGATAAGCGTACAATCACTACCCAGATCAACGAAACACTCTACTAAATTGTCACCATTGATAAATGCCTTTTTATGATATTTAAGGTTATTCGAAGTTGTACCATCGACAAATAAAACGCGCTTGTCAGTAGGTTTCGCACTATTCTTTTGAAAACATTCATTACTTGTATGACCAAATCTTTTGCAATCATCACATCTAACTATTGGTTTCGTACAATGTTGTATTCTATGTCCCTGCCCATTACAATTAAAACAAATAAGAGTTTTGTTTAACAGATTATTTTGCGGAAGGCTTGCGCGGCATTGTACTGCACGGTGCCCTACCTCATTACATCTATGACAAATAATGGAGTTTGAATTTATTGGCCTACTTTTAGTTGTATTTGTTGTCCTTAATATGTCTTTTTGTTCCTTACAAACATCCTTCAAAAATTTCAATAAATCTTCCGGTTCGGTAAAACGCGCGGCAGATGCGCCGGCACGTATAGTACGATCATCTATACCGTGTATTATACAATCAACAGCCCGTTTGCTAGAAATATCACAGGCATTCAAAAGCATAATTTTTTCGTAATAATACTCATCTAAGCTTTCGCCAAATTTCAGTCGCCTATCCAGCATTTCCGACAAAAGCACACCATAGTTTGTTTCAGATGGAAATGCCTTACATAACAGAGTTTGCCACTCCTGCCAACTATGTAAAACAGATGTTTGTCCTTGGTACCACTTTTTAGCATTACCTATTAATTTAGGTAAAGCATAATGCATTATATGCCCTTCATCCCAATTATATATTTTCGCGCATTCATTTACCTTCGCTAACCACAGATCGATTCGATGGTTTTTTATGGATGGGTCGAAATCGGGTATCATATTAACGTTAGAATTTGTCGTGGAGGGTAGACCGGGTTTGATAAAGGATTGTAATAATTGAGAGAAATCATTAAAATTCATCGTAACACCAGGGGAAAACTCATTAGGCTTACAACTTTCAAAAGGTACCTGTTTCGGTGGCTCAGGGACAGGTTGCGTCGCTGTCGGTCCGGCAACCAGTGTACTGCTCTCGGCAACCGGTGGTGTCGCCGTCGCTCCGAAAACCGGTGTGATGTTCTCGGCAATCGGTAGCACCTGCTGCGTTCCGGAAATCAGCGTGCTGTCTTCAGCAACCGGTGAACCATCGTTATCTCGTCCGGTCGCAGAACTTCTTGATTGAACTCCACCTATTCTACTGCTACTGGGCTTATCTCGTCCGGTCGCAGTATTTCTTGATCGAACCACGTCTCTTCTACCGCTTCTGGGATTATCTCGTTCGGTCGTTGATAAACGATATCGAGAATTTGAGGGTTTTCTCGATCGTTTTCTCTCTTGTCGGTCATAATCACGCCTGGATTTGCGCTGGGTCGTCCTTGCCGAATAATCACTACCATCAGTCGAATCTTCATTATGTCGTCTTCGTTTGTTGGAATTACGTGATCGTGATGGGCGGTTACGGTACATAACCACAGTGGGCTTGTAGATTTTTGGGTCGTGCCGCTTCTGATAATAGATTGGAGGTATTTCCAATCTAATCCAAGAGAATAACGATGTAGAAGAAGCAATAATAAGTAGGATTTATAGTACGATTATTTAATTATAATGTTCACAGCTCAATCGTTGAGAAAAGAATGCCCGAGCGGCGGTCACTTTTTATAAAACCGGAAATAGTCAAACACTTTGACAGCGCGCGCTCGGCCCATTCCGTTCTTTTACAAAATGTCAACCAATCAGTATTCAGCAAAGTAACATCCGTTTTATAATTTCAAAATAAAAGCATTGCCATTAAGTATCCAACATTCTTACTTTTAAAATAATAAACCATACTAGTTAAATATAATATGAATATGCTTTCTAATTATTATTAATCTAACACTTCTTAGTATAAAAAAGAGTACCATCACCTAAAAAGTATAAATAGAAGCATTCTCATGACACTCATCACCTAGTGATGATATTTTGTATACATAGACGATGATGATGTGGTAGATGAGGTCCAGTAGTCTTCTTCTTTATTAAAGTCTGCAGCAATTTGGCTATCATTCTGTCATTCCTTAATTTCAATAGCGATGACGGTAGCCACCTCAGCTTTTCAGCCTTTTGACAGAAAGAAAAACCAATCATCGAAAAAGAATATCCATTTTAGTATCGCTCGACGAAACCAGGTATGAGGAATTTTGCAGGATATTTATTATTATTATATTCATAGTTATCTATTATTTGAGCATACCTGGTATAGTATATACTATATAATAATAGAATAGTCAAAGTTACCGCGTAATATTTGCGTGTACAATAAACCTGAGACAATAACCGGGTGGAATGCTCGGCATGTGCTAACTCCTCGATTCAGCGGGCTATTGATTCGGGATTACCGAATATATTCGCTACTTATACCTAGGTACTTACCTACAAATATGTATGTATGTTTAATGCTGCTTAGGTACAATATAGGCTAGAAATCCATACAAAGTTCTTCTCAAAAGAATAACGCCACAGTATGAAAATAAGTATGATTTTTTCAGTGACATGAATTGACCATTGAACTGCTGTTTTTAACCGACTTCAAAATAAGGAGGAGGTTCTCAATTCGGTTGTTTTTTTTTCTTTTTTATGTTTGTTACCTCATAACTCCGTTATTTATTAACGGATTTGGAAAAATATTTTTTTGATTGGAGGGGTTCACTTACAGTTTGGTCCCATTGTCATCAGATCAGGATTTCATTACTTCTTAGTGTACTTTGAAGTCGGTTTAAGTTTTTTGTAAAACAGTTCATTATGGAATATTTCAATTACGCGGAGATTATAAAATAATGTAGTCTCAACACTTGAAGACATTCAAAATGCTCTCACAATGATTTATATGGGAAAGAAAACTTTACAGTGCGTGTATTCAGATTTAAGTGCAGATGATTTGATTAGTAGATCATTCTCAAAAACGCGTGTCGAAAAAAATGAAATTTGACTAGGATCCGGATATACGAAACATTCCCACACTACAGTACACGATCAAACCTCATGACAAGCATACATGGTGTTATTTGAACAAATACAAAGGGCGGAGGAAAGGTCTGTAACAATTTGCTCGCTCGTTATTAAACAATAGCAACATTAGGTGAATAATCTCGTCCGTTCTCGTCTCGCCTCGTCTCTTTGTTGGCACTCGCCACACATGACGCTAATGCGTGATGATCCTCATTACTGTAGGGCTGTCAAATGGCTCGACATCTACCTGGAGCATGTTTTGTTTGCGAGGAATTTTATTCAGTGTTTAGGCGCTGCGCAGACGTGTGTCCTGTGTCGGATAAACCGTAGCAAAACCGTAGTTGCTGTGTCCTGCAGCGGCGATCGAACACAATTTACGTCTGCGGGTGGAGGGATACGCTGATTTCATACTAGTTCTATAGAAATCAAATATTGGTTGGTTTCTTGTATCCGACACAGGACACACGTCTGTGCAGCGCCTTATTGTTTGCGGTAATATTAGGTAGCACGCACGACTACAGATCAAGCTATACATTTCCAATATAAGCTGACCTCTCATTGTACGGAAATCCTATGGTACGAGAGCTACCAACGTTTTCGAGAAAGAACTTTAGTATGGCTGATTTTTTTATATTTACTTGCTCATAGAAGCCTGATTGAGATGCACCAAGTCTGGCAGCCGGAAGTGGTTGCGTTTCCTTCTGCGCATCCTGTTTGTGCTGGTGAAAATTTCGGAGTTTGAAACATTTTTTAATTTTTTTTCATCAATTTCTCCGTCCTTTTTTTTAACAATTTTTTTACCAAATTAAGTTTAAATTGACAGAGTGTTACTTTACGTATTACAACTACGTATGCTATATTAGTAGTGAAAAAAAAATTAAAAACATAAGTTATACTGTTTCATTATGAATTTATTATTAAAATTATAATAAGACTGTCTAGAAAACTGTTGACTACCCCTGAGGCGTCACTTGGTTGTCACTAATGACAGTGAAATTTCTTTGTTTCAATTGTTTAGACACCAGAAATGAACTATGCTAACTTGGAATTTTGGAAATTTGCGTTTTTAATGCCAAATTGTTTATCTTAAGGATCTAAAAACGTTATCAAATTACAACAGAAATAATTAAAGCAGTTCCAAGAAATGGCGCAGCACTAAGTAAATTTACTTTTTGCGCTCGCCCGCTATATTTCGCTAACTGGGTAGAAAAGCGTGTATTTAGGGCCTTGCAATTATAATCTTTTCCTTTTCCCATTTCTTGGATGCCAGGTGGTGACCATTCTACTCCACTTGTCTTTTCCTCTCAGTGTGTGGCCTGTCCATCTCCACTTTAATATTTTTTTTTTTTTTTTTGGGAAATGGGAAAAGGAAAAGAGGAAGGCAGAACAAACGATGGAAAGATGACATAGAAATAACGGGAGGAAGGGTTTGGACGAGGATTGCTAAGGATAGGGCAATATGGAAGGAGTTGGAGGAGGCCTATGCCAAAGGGCACACAGACAAAGATTGCCGGTGTCTAAGAGATAGGAAATATGATTAAATAAAACATAATTGAAAGGCATATTGAATAATTTAAGGAACTGTAAACTTTTAAATAAAACGAAGGATTTGGGATCAATGGTATACGCGGCACGAAGACTGTTTCTCCTCTAGCAAAACCAGTTAATATTTTGGCCTAAATAACATTGCGGCGGAGAGCTGTTACTTGAAGTCAAGTTCCACAGCACAATTTTGGAGGTCGTATATTTCTAATCAATATGACAAGAGCACCTACATACATGACACGGATTAACCGGCGGATTAAGAGAGTTTAAAAATTGAACAGGATAATTTACCGACTCATCCATATCGACCATGGTGGCAACAACCTTCAAATGAATATATCAACATTTCATTTATCGCAGCGGGTTGGTCATTTTTGGGAGTCATAATGGCTCTCTCGCGCATAACCACTGTATCGGTTTGTCATCATCACTATATTATATACAGTATCAGTATATTATATATAGTATTCAACATCACTATACATTTTATCTATACCTAAGTTGGTATTTGTATCAACCCATCTATTTGTGGAAAGTTTACGTTCCCGATTTGAAGAAGAAGATCTGAAAATCTACCGGCAGAAATATGCATCGTGTATGAATGGGAAAGTGAAATATGTCTTTTTTGTGAGGTGTCGAGATCAGGATTATTTATCTATAATTGCGCTATGAGACCTATCCACAAATTCCTCAACCATTTCATGACAGGTGATATTTGCTCATGGCACACAGACAGACAGACATACGAATACGCGGGTGGAGACCTATATCCACAAGTTTCTCAATAATTTACAGACAGCTGAGATATTTTCTGTCTGTCTGTCAGTCTGAGGAGAGACTGCCTTCTTATTTGTGTATCGCTTGTACAACGGACAGTTCTCTGAAGAATTGTTTGATCTGATTCACACGGGCTACCTTCTACCATCGCAACTCTTGCCATCGACGGATGAGTATGGACTCATACTCATATATTGGAACCGAAGTTATTACTTAGTTACTGATAGTTACTTATGAGGAAAAAAAAAAAATTAAACCCTTTCTTAGTGGATACCTACACTTCACAAAGAATACACCCTCCAAATTTCATGTCTCTAGGACCAGCGGTTTAGGCTGTGCGTTGATATATCAGTCAGTCAGTCAGTCAGTCAGTCAGGACTTTGAATTTTATATATAATGGATAGAATGGTCGAATTGAAACAGCGCAAAAATTGCACCGACTCCATATAATTAGGAACAGGGTAAGAATACAACGAATAAAATAACATAAAAGTAAAAAAAAAGTATTTTAAAAAGTAAAAACCACCGTGTTATCTAAATGAAAAAAAAAATATGAGGAGAAGAAGCGACGCAAGAAACTTCTCATGTGCCCGATAGGTTTATTGTTGTAATTTTACAATAAAATTATCACTTTAATTACACCTACAGTATTAATAAATTAAAAGTTTTAGTAACGGGTGAAATAGCAACTGCACTAAGGTGTGCACACAGGTCGAGCCAAACAATTCGGCCTAACTATTCAACTTACTGATACATAGTGTATATTAAAATATTGATAACTAATCCTAAAATCCTAACTTCCTAACTAATATTATAATAAATGCGAAAGTGTGTTTGTTTATTTGTTACGCCTTCACGCCTCAACGATTCAACTCAACGGATCATCATGAAATTGGGCATGCAGATAGCCTATGGTATGGAGAAGGACATAGGCTAATTTTTATCCCGGGAACGCGGGTTAAACAGCGGGGGACAACTAGTACAACATATTTTCGGAGATTTCTCAGTTTTAAGTGTATTTCGAATCGTCGATAGAGTCAACTGTAACGTTCATAAGTGCCTTATCAGGGCCTAACCTGAATAAATTACTTATTTATTTTGATTTTGAAAATAAAGTTATATTATTTTTTCCTTCGAATGGTTCTGGTTTAAAATTTACTTTTTCAAGTTAGCATTTTGTTCATTGCTGCTATTGATTGGGTCTCGAATTCCACTTCCGGTACATGGTTCTGACATTAGTTTCGTAGCTTTAAGTATAATCTCGCTCACTGCTTAGCTTCCTCGCACTTTTTTGGTGGAAAGAAGGCAGCCAAGGTTTTTATTTCAGAAAGTCAACCAAAGCTCAAGTAAAATTGTGGGTTGAGATTAAACAATTGAATTTGGAACCTGTCCCGATGACATAAGGTTTATTTTCGATTAACACAATGTTCTTGAACAGATCTTAAATTAGTCTGTGTACCCTTATGCAGCCAGATATCCGTCTGGCAAATTAATTTTAGGTTCTTTGATAGCATAACTATATAATGTTGAAATTTCAGCTCTTAGAAAATGGTTTAGAAGAAAATATGGCTTTCACAAGATTCACAACTAAAATAGCATCTGGCACATAGTTAGCAACCACATAACGCTCTGTCGATTTAAGTTTAGGTTGCTAAAAGGCTGTAGAAAATGGTGAAGAGAAAATTATTCGTACTAAAATGGTTTAATGGGTTAAAAATCCGAAATTTTCACTAGTACAAATAGGATGCGCAAAAGCAAACGCAACCACTCCCAGCTGCCAGACTTGGCGCATCTCTATCAGGCTTTAATGCGTAAGAAAATATCAAAAAACCAGCCTTACTAAAGTTCTTTTTTTCGCGACGTTGCTAGCTCTTATACCACTATACAATGCGAGATCAGCTTATACTGGAAAATATAGCTTGGTGTGTAGTCGTGTGTACCATTTCACGTCCCAAATTTCCCAAACGTATTCTTATGCCCGGTTTCAATAAACAAATTTTCAATAATCGTTTTGCTTACCAATGGTAGGTTTTTTTATTGCCAAACCCTATATAGATCTTTTCATAAGCTAATTTTACCTGTGATGCCTACTTCCATATGGGAGGGTCTGCTTTTTACCCGACTGACCCGGAAGGAGGGTTATGTTTTTCGAGTGTATGTATGTATGTATGTATATATGTATGTATGTATGTATGTATGTATGTATGTCTATTTCTTTGGCACGCTCTGCAGCCTAAACGGCTTGATGGATTTAAGCATATGGGGTATCGTTACATTCGTCTGAACTGTGGGAGTGTCATAGGGTATATTATTTTTATATGGCGTCTACGGATAAGAAAAGAGGGGGGATATTAAAAACAAAAATTTCGTTATTATAACAATATGGGTATCAAATGAAAGCTTGTGAACAGCCCATTCCATATATGTATATATTGTAATACTTTTGTGCTACCATTTTGACGTAAACTGCAAAAAAAACATGTTGAATGCAAGGACTGTAGGTATAGGTACTATGAGCGGTTACGGTACGTAACTGACAGAGTTGCGATGGTTGTTAGCGTTACTTTACCGTACCGCTTATTTACTTACTAATACTTACAACTCATTCTATATAAAACTAAAAAGTCTGAAATAAATTAAATTATTAAAAGAAACAAAAAACCCGACTGCGTAAAACAAAAATTAACTGAAAAGAGAAAAACAAGCTCTTTAATCTATAGAATTTGGAATATAACTTGAATGTTATAAGTTGTTGCAGTCGGGGATAAACAAATATTACAAAAAAAACACATACTTAGGTTATTGGTTTGTCCCCGACTGCAAGACCTTATAACATTCAAGTTATATTCCAAATTCTATAGATTAAAGAGCTTGTTTTTCTCTTTTCAGTTATTTTTTGTTTTACGCAGTCGGGTTTTTTGTTTCTTTTAATAATTTAATTATTTATACATATAGATAGATTTTAATAGTACGATGACATATATATTTTAAATACATTGATCCAAAGACACTTCTAATGTGTGTAGTATTTACGCACGTAACAATTTCAAACAAGTTTGAACTATAGAAAAAAGCTTTAGTCGGGGACAGTCGGGGTCATATTGACCTCAATGCTCACTCGACCAAAGCCGGCATAGCTTCTTGAGCGCTTAAAATGATAATGGCATATGAAATTGAAAACGTACTTAGCCGATTGTAATATTAATTTATCGGGTCTATTCGCGCACAGATTATTATCAAAATTCATCGAGACGCTGATACCCGCAGTTTCCAGTTCACTCGTGACCACGATCAATGCAACTTGGTCGAAACGTCGAGGTTAGTCAAAATTAAATTTTGATAATAATCTGTGCGCGAATAGACCCGATAAATTAATATTACAATGAATTTAGTTCGCGAAAGCTTAAAAAGTACTTAGCCGACTTTTTATAACAGTCATTTGCGAAAGAAAATTTATTTTATCCTCTCACAATACAAATAAAATATTTTCTGGGCTATTAGTTTGGAACCAAATGTCCAAATAACAGTTATGATTGTTGGCAACCCTGGTAAATATACTGGTGGGCACATAATGAGCATATTACATAAAGGGTACTCTCTATTCATTGAAATAAATTAGATTCGCGTGCACAATGAGGCTTGCACGGCGGCACTTCAGACGCGAGGGTTGGCTCGCGCGCGGGCGGCGCGGGGCGCGTCTTCACCTATCATAATTTATAATGTCATTGTGGTAAACTTAACACCCGCGTACGGTTTTAACATATTTTGAGCGGAACCCTAATATTTAAAAAAAATATAAGTAGCTTAACTTACTCCTTAAAACATCAGCTTCATGAGATTAGCACAAACAAATAAAAAAACAAAAATATAAAAAAAAAAGGTTTTTTGGTTTAGTACCTAAATACCGTACTTTCATATGCAATTAGTAATCCGCTGTTATATTGACTTTACAAACAGACACTTTGAGATTTATCTTTTTATATATGCCGCAATAAAAACTGTACCTAATTATAGTTTATATGGTGAGGATTCATATTGACTTCAACTTTTGCATTTATAAGTCAAAGTTTTATTGTTAAATTACATAATTCAGTACTAGCCACTATTTAGTCTTTTTGAAAAAGTGTTACCCCATATCTTATGAAAAAAAAAACATTAACCAGATATAAAACATAATTTGTTACCTGTTTTCTTTTTCGTAGCTAGTATCCAGTCCGAAATCTTGGTTCATTTTGATCATGTCACGTCGTCGTTCTGTCAAATTTATGAATATATTGATTCCAGGTGGTGAATATTTTCCACCATTATATTTTTCAAATTTATCCCTGAAGAATTTACTGAAGTAGATAAATTCATCAATCACAATTTGGATCTGATAAAAACAGAGTAGGATATCTTGTAAAAAAATCCTTACGATTAAATAAATAATCGGAGCGTACGTTAACTTGATTGATATTTCCTTCAAAATACTCAAGATCTCTTTCGCACTATCTGCCAGCTGCACGAGCGGCGAGCCGCGACGAAAGGCCCTATGTATTAATCTTATGTTAAATCAGATTATTTCTACATATTTAGATCTGAAACCTCTCATAAGTTTATACAAAACGTCTCTCTACGTAAAATGGCTAGTCTGCTTAAGTTTGCTATTTATTTACTTATTAAATATTTATTCAGTCTACTTTGTAATTTTGCCGCCGCGCCGGGGCACGCAATTGTTTTCAGTGCGATTAGAATGTAAATAGTATGTAATGAATCTAAGCCTGTTTTGAAAAGAGTAATTGCTGAGTTTATTGCCGGCTCTTCTCAGCAAATGCAACCTTCCGAAGCGGTATTAGAGTCAGACTTTTCATAACTGCCTGCGAAGGTCTATTTGAATAAATGATTTTGAATTTTGAAATCTCATACGCAAAGGTTAAATACGCTATTATTAGCACTTGCGAGACACATGTCATGCTAAAACTTGCTAAGTATGATTTTTAT
This sequence comes from Achlya flavicornis, assembly GCA_947623365.1. NCBI lineage: Eukaryota > Metazoa > Arthropoda > Insecta > Lepidoptera > Drepanidae > Achlya > Achlya flavicornis. The sequence continues at coordinate 725,455 of OX392468.1, read as the reverse complement.
ACGATCTTTCGCCATTGCAAAATTCCATCTCCAGGTTACAAAGTCCCTGCGGTGGGCCGCCGCTCAGGTGAGTTGTAGTGCGAAAGTTATCTAAGTAACACTTCGAATAAAAAGATTAATGAGCATCCGATCTTGGACAGTTTGTCGCTGGGATGGGGAGATATTTTGGAAGTTTGTCTCTCAAAGAATGTCTTCTTCTTCAAAAGAAGGTTCTTGAGCCTTAATTGACACTGAAGGAGTTAAAGACCATGTCCTGCTGGACGAGCGTGAGATGGGACTTCATATGCCTTTGCCTTGCAAGATTCCTTACGATGTTTTCCTTTAGAAATCTTTATATTACATATTACCTATACAGGCAAAGAATCAAAAACTGTTGTTGCACCTTCATCATTTTCATTCCCAATTAAGCCCAACAAAGTTAACAAATAATAACTTTAGTAAATACGATAGACACCCAAGTCAGTGCAAGCTTAAATATTTGTTTTAACTCCATTTTACTAATTTAATGAGTTGGTAACCCTAACAATGTAGAACATGATAAACTCTTTAATGTAACGAGTATTTTATCATGTGCAAAGAGAAGTATCAATTTCTCTTCAGTTTTTAGTTTGTTGGAGTGCAAATTTAAAGAGAATAGGTTTACGTTTTAATTAAAATTTTATTATAAAATCGCTTTGTTACCTGAGCTAACATTCAGAGATGTTACTAGGAATTTAGTTAAATTATCTCTGGGTTATCTATTTTATCTTCGCCCGCATACTAATTTAAAGATATACCCCCTTACTCATAAAGCGCTATTTAACTAATATACTGTTTAAATGGTCACGTAAATAATGTCATATTATTTGGCAATGACAATAGAGTGACGTTATTTAAGTGACCCTTTAAACAGTATATTAGTTAAATAGCGCTTTATAAGTAAGGGGTTAGTACCTGGGTGTCCGAGCTTTGCTCGTTTTTTTTAATTGTAAATCATAAGTTTTTCTCACAAAAGAAGGAACTTGAAAAAAAATGGGAAAAAATAATCATCTGGACTCCAACCGGGGTCTTCTGGTTTCAGGATTTCCCATCTGAGCTTCTTCATCTGATATTATCTGGTATATGTGAAGATGAATATAAAATAGAAATACTTATCTGTCGTATCCATCAGTGAACTTCTCACGTTTTCCTCCGAAAACGGGGGAACAAATCCAGGGTCGGATGACCCCACCATTGTAGCATCAAAATCGCCGTGTGCGAAGACACACGTGTCATTGGGGTTTGTCTGGACGACATGTTGGAGTTTGCGTCGACCTACTCGCCGGTGGCTGTTCATCTACTTCACGCCTACGCGTGATCAACCGGCCGCGTGAGACCCAACAGCGGCGGCGACTAGGTTGTTCTTCTTGGGGCAATGGGAAGTGGTGGGCGTAGTACTTACGCCGTGTTTGCAAGCAGCGCCGCACGATCGAGGGGCTCGTCGCAGGTCAACAGGACCAGCGAGGCGATCCCTCTCAAGATCGGCGGGACGGTTATCTGTCGTTTGAATGAATATACTAATGAACAGATTTTGTTGCAGTTTTCACTGTTCAAAAGCCTGGGATAAAACCTTTCCACAATTCTCGTAGACGTCATTTTAGAACTTCTGGCACGCGGGTGAATCTTGGTGTAGAAGCCATTATATAAAGTAGTAAAAATTTGATATCTTTGCTTTTGAATATTATACCTGAAACACTAATTTTCGGTTTCTATTTCTACGTGAAACGACCCGAATTAAAGGATATAAAGAGATAATAATAATTTGATATTAAACTCAACACCTCGATGGCAGGTCGACGACGTCACGCTTAATGATTAAGCCGTCAAACAGCGCTTGGACTCTAATAAAAATAAAATAAAAAGAAAACTTAATTACGATCGGAGGTTGCTAATGACTTTAAGAAAAGAAAATTTTATTATTTTTAACTAAAACACTATACACTATTTTAACATATAATTGTTTCTGTTCGATGTTTCTGCATGGGTTTTCGATATAACTCTAAACGTAAAAGTTTTTCTTAAATGAAAAGAATTACCTTTTCTACAAAAAATTAAACCGCCTCCAAAGTACACTAAAAAGTATGAAATTACTCAAGACTCTTTGACTTTAAAACAGTGCCAGATTGGAGTTATTACATACTTTTTAACCGACGAAAAAACGGAGGAGGTTTACAAGACGACGCGTTTTTTTGTTATGATCTCGCATATTTTTATACAAAATACTCCGATTTTGATAATTTTTTGTTTATTGGATAGGGTTCCTCGAAGTTGGTCCCATATAAATTTGGATGAAAAATGCTAACCCTAAGGGTGGGAAAACAGGGGTTTATATAATTATAAAATAAAAACTTTTTAACAAAAAAAAACACCGAAAAAACTGGAAAGCAAAAAATAATAAACCTTTTAAATATATAGAATTTTGAATATAACTTGAATTTTATCACAGACAAGTACTATTCATACGTCTGTGAATTTTATAAGGTTTTGCAGTCGGGGATAAACAAAAAAATACATACCTACGTAGGTTAATGGTTTGTCCCCGACTGCAAAACCTTGTAGCGACATCTATCAGCCATCTATCAGTAACACTGAGATAGTTCACACACGGAAAGATAGATGGCGTGGCGCCACATTATCGTGCATCGCGCGCCTACATCCTGCATCGCGCTTGCGAAGTTTTCCCGAGAATCTGCATATATACAACTGTCCGACATGTACAGTTGGACCGCGGTCCCCAGGCACGATGTCCCAGCCTGGCGGAAGATCTTCCCTTTTAAATGGAGTCATCCACCTTGCACCTCCATAGTGGTGACACCGACGTGATGGATGGGAATATTTCCAGCCCTCCAAAAATCACGGAACATGCAGTAGCACTTCTGAGCAGATTCTCCAAGCTCATCACTCCCCACCGGCAAGCAGTCACACAGCAAGCCAATTTCGCCTCAATCAGTTCCATCGCAGCCGACTCATCGTGCTTCCTGGTCCTGCAAGGCAACACTGCGACTAAGCTCCTCGCCCGCACAGTCCACCGCAGCACACGCCCGGATCATCTCTCCGGCGTGGCGGTTTCTGCATTACGTGGACCAGCCATTTGTTAACTTTCACAAGTGCCCTATAAGGGCCTAATATGAATAAATGAATTTTGATTTGATTTTATTTGATTTGGAGCCGGCTCAACCTGTCGCAGCATCTGCGCTCCGTCTCGACTCACCGTAGACTTCGAGCAGCACTGGCACTTGCAAGCTTAACGCAACGACGCAACAACAGATCGACCTCCGGTCTAGGAAGGGATTGATGTAGCGACATCTATCAGCCATCTATCAGTAACACTGAGATAGTTCACACCCGGAAAGATAGATGGCGTGGCGCCACATTATCGTGCATCGCGCGCCTACATCCTGCATCGCGCTTGCGAAGTTTTCCCGAGAATCTGCATATATACAACTGTCCGACATGTACAGTTGGACCGCGGTCCCCAGGCACGATGTCCCAGCCTGGCGGAAGATCTTCCCTTTTAAATGGAGGTGTCATCCACCTTGCACCTCCATAACCTTATAAAATTAAAGTTATACTTATTCAAAATTCTACATTTTTTTATGATTTTTTTGCTTTTCAGTTTGCTTAAGTCAACGTGATATGAAGTGGAACACGAATTTGTGATTTTGTTAATAGTGGAAAAATAAAAAAAACGTTCACAATATATCAATTACAAATGAAGCCACCAAACGCTCCTGAGGCCCACTTGCGTCAACCTGGATTAAAACTTTAAGCATTTAACCCGTACGTAATTTTGACCAATTGGGTTAAAAGCTGGGTTAAAATGACGTGCCATCGGGTTATGTAAGCCTGCCGCGTTAGTACCCGAGAGAATGCTGCCAAAAGTCTACCATTATAATTACGTACGTCCACATTATGGAGAGTATAATTTAAGGCGTGTTAGCGGTATCTTCATTATATTTTTATACGAGTATACATTACTGCGTTGTCCCGGCGGCGGCCGCGGCGCTCGGGCGGCGGCGAGCACCTCGTTATTGCTAAAACGGCCGCCATTATAGCGCAAACTACTTCACTAAATAATAGGCTCCAGTCGCACGACACCACCTATATTTATCCAACCTTATATTACGAATATACGTATGTATATGTTAGCTATTTTAAATGATCCTTTTAGTCTTATGTAGCCTTTTAGGTAGCATCTGAGCAAGAATTTTCAAAATTCAAAATTCAATTCAAAATTGTTTTATTCAATATAGGCCTTAATAAGGCACTTACGAACGTTACAATTGATTTTACCACCGGTTCGTAATACACTTACAATTATTGACCACAATATCTTTTTTTGATTTTTGTATGGTCGCAAAGCGCTATTGACTCTCAGATACTGCAAGCATCACCAAGCGAACCCTATGCTTCTGTAAAAAACATGCTTTCTTAAAAAAAAAGCCTTTTCATCTTCTTAATGATGTTTGAGTATTAAAAATGAACTCCCCTGCAGCGCTTGTATCGTGGATCCTTGCCAGTACTAATTAGTGTCATAACAACTTTTATTTCACGTTGCTTGTCTCAGACGGCAAGGAACAATCAATTCCGCAAAGCGCCCGCCTCCGCACACCTGTGCCTTGCGCTTACCCTGTTCTGTTATTTTATCTCTTATTTAAGGGATTAGCTGGAAACTACGGCGAGTGTTTGTCACTCGCTCTTTGTAGCAAGAAAATAACTGTATTTGTAATTTTTTTACAGGTTTAGATTCAATCAATATTTTATTTGTGGCTACAATGAACCAGGACCAGAAAATGAAGGGTTTTTAGATTTCCGGGATGGAAAGCGAAACTTTCTTTCAATTGCGATTCTTTTTTTTTCTGCCTGTTAACAATTAAATATGTGATACATATTTCATTAGTTATCTTTTAGTCATTCATAAACCTATTATTATAAATAAATCAGACAAGCATTTATAGAAAAAACAATCTAGGTACATTCAATTCTAAGAGGTAGAGCCATGGTAGAGCATAGCGTTTCTTCGCTAAAAGAGCTAAAGGGCTACTCCGATGTTCAAAATTCGACAATCGTATAGTGCCGTTCCTCTCGAACTCCTGTCAAACAATATTTGTGTGGGTCGGCACTATACCACGGTATAATTTCGTACCTAACCATTCAGCTCTCCGGGGGAAGTATCCGCCTTACAGTTGCAAGTGACCGCTTTACCACCCACCAGACGTATTTAATTCCATATTTTCCACAAACAAACCCAAAGTATAATAAGTAACAAGTCCATTTGCCACACGACTGGCTCTGCACATACTGTGTGGATGATCCTCTAACACATTCTGTTATTTTATCTGGCACTCCACTCCGCTCCGCTCCGCTCGTAACCGAGTGTCCTGCTCCGGAGTGCAGGGTACACACGCACGCACAAGTGTCGCGTCTTGTTCGTCAAGTGAACACATAGATACTTCAGAAACAACTTACATTAACAATTGAAATGTGGACTCGAACTTTACACGAAGGAAAAGTATTTACCCTAATGGGTAATGGGTAATTATGATGGATAATTATTTATTTATGCATGCGAAGGGTTTCTTGTTGGTCCTCCTTATATGCAAACTAGCTGTTCCCTGAGATTTTACCCGCATTCCCGAGGATTTCTATCCCGGAAAAACATACGGTTTTTCCGGGATAGAAATGGCATGCCAAAACTGGCAGAATATGTGATACCTTAACTACTATATATTAATACCATACTGTTTGCTTACCATTTTCTCGAAAATAAATATCTTTATGTTTAAATAGTAACCTATTTGTTATTCCATTCGGGCCATAAGTTCGATTCGAAGGTTATTTAGAAGGATTTTCCTGCTTGGTCTCAAAAAATATTTTTTTATTGTTTTTATTGTTCTTTTTTTTTCATTATTTGACCTGTGATTGAAAAATAAATAATTTTGATTTAATTTGAAGGATGCGTGAATTGGGTCCCAATAGGCAAGAGTCAGTAGACTGTTATCTAATTTTAATAAAAAAAAGTATTAATTACTAGCTGTCCCGCGAAGTTTCACCCGCATTCCCAAGAGATCGTATTTTTTCCCGGGATAAAAAGTATCCTATGTTTTAATCCAGAACATATTCTATCTGTGTGCCAAATTTCATCCAAATTCATTCAGTTGTTGATGCGTGATTGAGTAACAAACATACATCCACTCACAAACTTTCGCAATTATAATATTAGTAGTACTACAATCATGTCAAAAGTAACATGTCACCGTAATCTTTTGAATGTCCAAATATAATTATATTCTGAATAATTGACGGCTTCGTTCAATCAATTAACGATCTATTAATATTCAGATAATTCGAACCGCACCGGAGAAGGGGTGTCACAAAAAATGGGGTGGTGACTTACAAAGTGCGGGGTCTGACTCGTGTAAAGGTGTTCTTACAGTAGCAGAATTGATATTTCGTTCAGAAATGATACCATTTTGATGGACTGAATTGATAATTTGACGGGCTGCAAGGCGTGGAGGTTAGATGCCCTGTCACGCCAGAAGACGTGGGTTCAATTCACACCCAAGATTAACTTTTTAGTGCAATAATAGTATCTGTTTGATTTGAGTTTGGCGGTTTACTTTCTCAGTACTAAATAAAACCGGCCAAGCGCCAGTTCCGTACAATATTAACTAACTCAACTTTGCTATGAAAAAGAAACACCAACCAAAGACATTTCTTTTATCGGGACCCCCTTTAATTTTAATTTTTATTTCTTTTTTATTATTTGTTGTTATATCAGCAACAGAAATACATACATATTCTGTAAAACATTCAGCTGTCTACCTATTACGGTTCATGAGATACAGTCCGCTGACTGACAGACGGACGGACAGCGGAGGCTTATAGACTAGGAGGTCACGACAGAAATGGTAACGATAAGGTAAATGACTAAACTCATGTTCATGGGATAAAGGACACCTCTCTGATGCCAAATATGTCGGTCTGCCTGCGCGAAATGGTTGCGTTATCTAGATATGGCGCCTGAAAAACTGTTTATCGTGACCGAAAAAAAACGATAAGGTAAATGGCTGAACTCGACGTAGAAAGTAAGTGTTAGTTGTACTGATGTCAATTAAAAAAAAACTGACCAAATATTCGGTTGCGTTATCTAGATATGGTGCCTGAAAAACTGTTTATCGTGACCGAAAAAAAACGATAAGGTAAATGGCTGAGCTCGACGTAGAAAGTAAGTGTTAGTGGTACTGATGTCAATTAAAAAAAAACTGACCTAATATTCGGTTGCGTTATCTAGATATGGCGCCTGAAAAACTGTTCATCGTGACCGAAAAATTATAATAATAATGGCTGATCTCGACGAATCATGGTCGTCACCATTAGTAGCTTATTCATAAAAAAACTGTCAAAAATTTTGGTTGCATTTCTATCTACGTAACATACGTTTCTAAGCGATCTACGTAACAATTATTACTATGAATAATTTGAGTGTTTTACGGTTTCGCGGATTTTGCATTGTCAAAAATACTAAATGTTATCAGTGCCACCTCCGTCCCTTTATACCCTCCGCCGCCCTGCCTGCACTGATCGGCATTCAGAAGTCAACAGGCAAACATAGATAAGATTATAACATTGTTATAAATACTAGCCACGCTCTGAAAACTATGTCTCAATGGTTTGCTGCCAAAAATCTTATGCTAAATTATTAAAAAAATAAAATGTATAAGATTTTCAGTATCAAATGTAAGTTGATACCAATTTTAGTTGATTTCTTGGTCTGATCATAGACTTTAGATTGTCGGGTGCTCACCTGGAAGCCTTAGGTGGTAAACTGAGCTCCGCTGCTTTTGCAGTCAGCAAAATAAGGTAACTGACGGACATTCATACAGCCAGATTAATTTATTTGCATATTTTCATAGTCTTATGTCTTACGGTCTTTTGCTGTGGAGCTCTGTTTGATTGTTTGTTTCTGAGTTTTGTTTTGTAGCATATATGATATCAATGTAACTATGACACAAACCTAAGCACATTTTTGGTTTTTATTTTTAACTTTTATTTTATGCTACTATTATTGTTTGTTTTTTGTTCTTAAATTGGTATCGTTCGTTGTTATTATAATAGCAAGCTATTAACGTCTGCTAAACTTAGTATAAATATTATTTTTGATGTGTATCTAAATAAGTGTATTTCCAATTATGCTAAAAATTCACAATTATTCTATTCTATTCTCTGCCGCAGACTAGGAATCAATTTTTGTATTATTTTTCTTTCTTTCTATTACAAAAAAGGGCAATTCGCTCCATCTACTGTTTGCTTTCTATTGTTCGCGCCATCTATTTTTTACTATTTGCCGACGAGACATGTACCTTTTGTATGAAAAGCTGTAATTTTTTTTTTCGATTTCGAAGTTGGTCCCGTATTAAAAGTTGTTCGTATTTATGAGTACTTTACGTGGTTTCATTTAACGCCGTATTGTCGTATCCACCACGTATAGACTGATTTGCAAAATTATTTTTGTTTCGCTTTAACCCCTTTGGGTCCCATATAAATTCATACAGATCTGATGATGAGTATCGGAGACAGACCTTGGAACTCTTAAAATATGTCAGAAAATCAACCGCAATTGCTGCTATCTCATAAATATGCATTGTTTGCGTAAACAATTTACACCAAATAAAATCAGGCATGTACACGAAAGGGTTACGCAGATGTATTCAGTATAATATGAAACTTTCGCTCACTACAAAACAGTGCAAAACATACTGCTATGAGGAATTTTATTGTAAATTGGATACATAATATTTTCAAAAATGTACTGAGACAGCAAAATTAATATATTAATTTCCAGAAATACATACCGTGGAGACTCCTGAGAACCCAAACAGTAGATGGCGCAAATTGCCTTTTTTTTGTAATACAAAAATTGATGCCAAGTCTGCGGCAGAGCTCTACAGCAAAAGACCGTAAGACATAAGACTATGAAAATATGCAAAATAAATTAATCTGGCTGTATGAATGTCCGTCAGTTGTCTTATTTTGCTGACTGCAAAAGCAGCGAAGCTCTGTTTACCACCTAAGGCTTCCAGGTGAGCACCCCAAAATCTGCAGACTATGGTCAGACCAACAAAACAGTCTTATCTACTATATTAAGTTTACTACCAATACCATCCACAATAACATTGGTATCAACATTGTACATTATTTGATAATGAAAATCTTGTACATTTTGTTTTTTTAGAATTTAGCATAAGATTTTTGGCAGCAAACCATTGAGACACTGTTTTCAGAGCGTGTCTAGTGTTTATAACAATGTTATAATCTTATCTATGTTTGCCTGTTGACTTCTGAATGCCGCTCAGTGCAGGCGGGGCGGCGGAGGGTATAAAGGGACGGAGGCGGCACTGATAACATTTCATATTTTTGATAATCCAAATTCCGCGAAACCGTAAAACACTCAAATTATCCATAGTGATAATTTTTACGTAGATCGCTTATAAACGTATGTTACATAGATGGAAATGCAACCAAAATTTTTGACAGTTTTTTTATTAATAAGCTAGTAATGGTGACGACCATGATTCGTCGAGATCAGCCATTATTATTATTATTTTTCGGTCACGATGAACAGTTTTTCAGGCGCCATATCTAGATAACGCAACCGAATATTAGGTCAGTTTTTTTTTAATTGACATCAGTTCCACTAACACTTACTTTCTACGTCGAGCTCAGCCATTTACCTTATCGTTTTTTTTCGGTCACGATAAACAGTTTTTCAGGCACCATATCTAGATAACGCAACCGAATATTTGGTCAGTTTTTTTTAAATTGACATCAGTACAACTAACACTTACTTTCTACGTCGAGTTCAGCCATTTACCTTATCGTTTTTTTTTTGGTCACGATAAACAGTTTTTCAGGCGCCATATCTAGATAACGCAACCATTTCGCGCAGGCAGACCGACATATTTGGCATCAGAGAGGTGTCCTTTATCCCATGAACATGAGTTTAGTCATTTACCTTATCGTTACCATTTCTGTCGTGACCTCCTAGTATATTACTAATAGGGTATTTTTTTTTCACAAATTGTTATTTATATTTAAATTTTGAGCTTCAAGATTTGTTACAGACCGAGGATATTCATATCATTGGAATATTGGCCACAATATTGAATAATTGCTGCAATCGCGATATTTTTGCTGTTTTCCTTTGACAAATTGCATCATATCTTCAAAGATAAGGGTATGATAATAATTGAACTGTTTTACAAAAAAACTTAAACCGACTTCAAAGTACACTAAGAAGTAATCAAATCCTGATCTGATGACAATGGGACCAAAAGGGAAGTATACCCTTCCAAACAAAAAAATACAACCGAATTGAGGACGTCCTCCTTTTTTTGTAGTCGGTTAAAAATTATAAGGGACCACCGTGGGATCTACTCATATAGTAAGTATATCCTTTGATTAGCCGTTTCCAAGTAATCGGTGAACAAAATACAAAAAAAAATACCTAGAGACAAATACAGAACCTCCTCCTTTTTTTAAGTCTTATACGCGCATCCTATAATAATAAATTTGATTTCATAGTTATTTTTTTAACTGCGAGCCTAATATAAAAGGGTTGAAGTATTCCAACTAGCGCCGCCGCGCTGCTTCATTTGCAAACATAATATCGTCTTTCAATACTTTTAATTTAATCGTGTTTCAGTACTCAAGATCTCTTTAGGTTGTTTTCATCACGCCGCGTAATTGCTTCTTCGAATTCATTAGCTGTTTTTTGCAGCTTATTATTAGTTTTTATAAAATTAAATATTTTTATTGAAAAATTATTGGAAAAAATATTTTGTCTAGGTATTAGAAACTAATATTGGCTTCATTTTTAATCATGATAGAAGTAATATTAAATAGTTTGATAGTGCTCTGGGTTGGATTGATATTATGGCGTTTGCCAGTCAGGCCCTAGTCTGCACGAGCCCCCGCTTTTGAGACCCTACATGAATACATACTAAGAGAGAAATGCAACAGAAAAATCAAAACATGGTAGCTCAGGGTCCACAATTCTCAAGCCAGCTCTAAAACTAAGCTCTCTGTCTGACTATTACTTATGTACTTTTTTAGAACCAAATAAAAATTTGGGACTTCAAAGCATAATACATACCTATATTACATATATTAATTAACTAAAATAATTTACTGATTCACACAATATATATTCGTAACGTATAATTACTTGTCCTGACTGACTGCCTAACTGTCTGATTCATCAAAAAAAACATCAAAAAATTCAGTTCAACCTTTCAGTTGAACCTTTTTTTAATACAGCTTTTCATACATTTTTGCCGAGGAGACATGCAAATTTTGTATGAAAAGTGTTTTTTGTGCTTTGTATTTTTTTTTGCGATTTCGATGTTGCTCCCATAGTAAAAGTTGATCGTATACATGAGTACTTTACGTGGTTTTATTTAATGTCGTATTGTCGTATCCACCCCGTATATCTAATTCCTTAGGTTTATAAACTTGAGGAAACTTGATACTTGGCACTATGAATTACTTACCTAAATAAAGATTTTCATTATTACTTTTTTATATCTTGCATTTCTTGAAAATAGACTTCTAACGGGGCAAAAAGGGGAATTCTTTCGATTAACTCAAAAGTTGGGATAAATTGGTTCCTTTCGTTGCAAAGGATTTTTGGAAATTACATCCCTAAAGGTGTAATGTAGGGGGCGCGTGTGAAACTGTGGGGCGAAAGGCTAGTATCTTACAAGACGTGATAACTGTCTGTATAGTACAATCATCCGATTGCAATGTTTACAGAGACCAGTGGAAAATGTAAGCATTGCCCGGGAAAACACTTCCCCGGAGACACTGGACCAGCTATTTACAATTCAGGACAATATAAATGCTGCGTCAGTAAATGTAAACATTGTGAGGGAAGCAAGAACACCCACTTTGTAGTATTTGGTTGGCTGGTTACCTCATGTTGACAATCTGTCGACAAGCACTATCGGTATTTCGACAGCTGCACTCGAAGGGAGTGGATATGATTCCAGTACATATAGAGCTGTCTGAAAGTAAGTTCACCTTTAGACCTGCGTAAACAAAAGTAGAAAGGTACGTAGTATCTCGCATTAGTAAATACCGTACTAGCCAAATATAAAACAATATGAAAATGTTATTGTGCCTTTATGAATTCATGTAATGCAATTTGTATATATATATTCCGAATGTTCAGTGATGAAAGTGCACAACCAAATCTATTTGATATTGAAATTGAGAGGGTTTTCTCATATTATGTACACGTGTCTATTCACATAAAAATAAAGTGCAATTTAATGGATCATATCGTCAACTCGAGTAGTTTTAAACTTCGATGGAAAAAATAAATAAATCCAAATTACATAGAGTTATTGGATCCAAAAAGAGATTTTGTTGTGAGTGAGTCGAGGTTTTCAACCTGAAGATAGTAGCTCAGATTAAAAACCTGTCGCCAAGCACTGCTGCTGTGCATTGATGAGTTAAGATATCCGCAATTTTGAGCCAGATTCCTTAGAGCACGTCTGCTTATCGCCTTCGGCCGTATCATCACTAACCATGGCTGTTCTTTGGACACCTGAAACTGTATTTTATTAAATTAAATACTACGATACTGACCACAATCTTGCCAAGTTATGTGGCCGTAGGTGGTAAGGGCATATAGCTAAAATTAAACGAGTGTATTTTTTTGCTAGTAAGTGTACAGTTAAGTCAGAAACTATCGCGAACTATTGCTCTATTGGGCCGCTGCTGGGTTGTTTGCTTAGGCCGGGCCGGGGGCTTTGCTTAGCAAATATCATTTGCCGCCTGATTCTGCTCTAATAGATTTTTATTGGATCTATACAAAACGCCACGGACAACGTGTTTTTATTATTTTCACTTGCTCACTTTTAGAACTTAGGTGTTGCGCTAGGAATGTCACATAATTTTCCTCGCCTTAGCCATATTTAGGGTTGTATTTTGTGTGACATGCACGGTCTATATATCTTTATAAATGCTGTTGAATCCGCTTCAGTATCATTCATACAATCGTGCAAAAAATCTGTTAAAATTACAACTAGCGTTCACTGTGTACAAATCCATATTACATTTTTGACGTATCGTATGCAAACTGCACTAGGTGAGGTCAGACTCCAACCTGTTGAAAGTTTGCCAATCAATTTAATTCCATGCAACGATGTGCAAAGTATATACTGTAGTCTTTGACGATGTGTTCCGTTTGATTCATTGCCTTTTTGAGAGTATTCATCTTTTCGTTTGCCTTATTTTATGCCCTGAATAGCCTTTGCAATATCCATTGAGTGTTCTAGTAGTTTATGTTTTTGTTCTGTGGGGATTGGATTGCGGTTCATTAACATTGTTCTTTACATTGTTAATATATCAGTGAGAAGAATAGAGTTAATTAAAAGATGAATAGATGATACACATTAGTAGTGTTCAGTGGAGATCCATTAAAGTTATCAAAATACAAAATAGACCTTTTGTTTATTTAACTATTGCTGTGGCGATTGACTTTGAACTTCAAAATTGTCTAAATCCATGCAAGCAAATAATTCTCATCTCATAAGCAAGTGCATCTGTTATGGGCCAATCTTTAACGGATTAACCAATTAAAGCAGGGGGTTCTCCATTAACCCAGGGTGTCATTTAACATCAATTAGACGCCTTGGTTTGTTTTCACTAAGAGAGCAGTTTAAGTTCCGTCGGCCAGTTCAATTTGGTCCTATGTAAGCAACGCGCCCCGCCCTGAGAAGCTTCTAATTTAGGCCCCTTTTACAACAATTAACATTTGACTGTCTACTTGCCAATAATTATATAAACACAGAATGAAAGATGGGGAACGTTCTGCTGGAGACACAGCAGTTGTTGACCTAGATGCTCGTATTCGTGAGCTCGAAGCAATTATTAAAGATGTTGAAGGCGCGTGTGCCTTTATAAAATCCTCGTGTAAATGCATTCACTGGAGAGTTAAAGTTTAAATTGGCTTAAGTTTAAGCCATGTGTGAAGTCTGTCGTATCTACTAGAAAGTCTATTCAAGATTTGAATTATCGCTTTGACGTACGTAAGTATAATGAGCATTCTTGAATAAAGTTTTGCATGAGTTTCAATTAATTCCATCGAAGTTTCAGTGGTAATTGGATGGCTAACACTTCAAAGTCGTTCGAAATACTTTGATCAGTGTAACTTGTTCAAGCTTTGAGTCCAAAGTTTATTCGTTATACTATTTATTGACGCTTAAGTCTTGATACATGTTGATCATTTAGATACAAGTGATGCACACACATCAAATTCTCGTTAAAGTTTTCTTCAAAAAATCTCCGCTTGTCTGTGTTGGTCGGCTAACTTGGATCAGATTGAGCTATTTTCGCTCGGACCTCATTGTCCTAAATAAGCAGAGCCTACATAAAGACAACACACTGACACTACCTACATACTGAGAAGCTGGCCACAGGGTAAAGAGTGCAGCTCCTAAAATCACCATGCACCTATAGTGTAATTTGAGATCGGGTAGAGAACTAAAGTAACTGACATTGCTTTCAAAAGCGAGCTGAAGTGACAGGTCAAAACCGAATCTGTACGATAACGTTTTGCATCCTTCTTCTTCTTCTTATTTTTAATTTTGGCAACCAAGCCCAAATTAGGGCTCATTTCTTCCAGTGTCGAGTTATATTATAGTTTCCAGTCACAATAAATCACTTCACATTATAGTCCTCAGTCAGTTACCGTCCATAAAAGTCATGTTTTACTACAATGGTGGTCATTGTACTAAAACTCTTCACGGACATTTTGAGACAACTTGAAAAGTCACGATACACATAATTCATTTCATTTCACTTCACTGGTGCACATGGATGATCTTTATTGGGTAAAATACCACCAAAAATACACAATAAAACTCAAAATACACAAATTTATGAAAATAAAAATGAAAATGCTATGTCACTCTGCAAGTTCCCGCCAAAAAGCCCGTTTTGCATCCTTGTTTATAATGCACACAGCAAGTCGAACTTGTTGCCGGCGTCTGTGTTTCCTGACTCCTAAACCTCATAGATTTTCAAGGATTGAGTGAATAGACTTCTTCTGAGCAAGCATGCTGTATCTTTGGCATCGTCATCGTCTTTTCTGGGCGGATTAATAGTCGAATGCAAGTCCATTTGATAGTCAAGTTCTTCATTGAATCAAGGACCATAAGAAATTGAAGAGCGCTATAGCTTGGCACCCTTTTTGAAGAACCCCATGCCCTCCCTTGGGAAAAACATGAAAATTGCTTCAGGTTTTTGCGTTTGATCTTAAAATGCGTTTGGTCATTACAAAGGCCAGCTGTTTCATAATTCAGACTTCATTTCATTTTCAATACATGATTAGTAGAGTAGTCATCTTTTCATCACAATTGATACAGCTGTAAAGAAGCTGTATAAAGCTTTACACGCGCCCTTCATGTATGGAAATGATAAGAAAACAGCCTTGACGTGTTTATGCACGGGTTTATTTTTCATAGAAATTAATAAAAATTTATGGGTATTATGGGTAACCAGTAAAAGGGTAGAGTATCAGAAGGAAAATAGATAGGTAAAATATGTCTTAGAACTTAAGGAGATGTACCTAAGAAGTAACAAGCTAAATAAAATAAAATGAACTTAATCAATAATAATCCAGTTCCAGAATTTTACTTAACTGATATTGTATTGTTATATTGTATTGTTGTTTTGGTATATTGTATTCGTCTGAACTGTGGGAGTGTCATAGGGTATATTATTTTTATATGGCGTGTACGGATAAGAAAAGAGGGGGGGTATTAAAAACAAAAATCTCCTTATTATAACAATATGGGTATCAAATGAAAGCTTGTGAATAGCCCATTCCATATATGTATATATTGTAATACTTTTGTGCTACCATTTTGACGTAAACTGCAAAAAAACATGTTTAATGCAAGGACAGTAGGTATAGGACTATGAGCGGTTACCGTACGTAACTGACAGAGTTGCGATGGTTGTTAGCGTTACTTTACCGTACCGCTCATTTACTTACTAATACTTACAAATAATTATGTATAAAACTAAAAAGTCTGAAATAAATTAAATAATTAAAAGAAACAAAAAACCCGACTGCGTAAAAGAAATAGGTATTAACTGAAAAGAGAAAAACAAGCTTTTTAATCTATAGATTAAAAAGCTTGTTGTTGTTTCTTTTTTCTCTGTGAAACGAACGTTTTGTTTTATTCGTTGCGCGTACATCAACTGTTGCACATTAGTACCGGGAGTCAGCTGAAAATCAGTGCTGTGCCTCAAGCACAGCGTACACTGAGCTGACTACCTAGCTACACATAGTTTAATGTACCTAAATTTTAATTTTTAAAATATGTTATTGTGTATGTGTCTATTGTCTATTGTGTGCCTTATTATGTGTGTGGAATAAATGGTTTAAATGGTTTAAATAATCTAGGAAAGATGCGTCAAAGCTGTACATTTTGCAATAAAAATATCATTGGAGGTGTCAGGTAATGTTGTGTGAGGCGAAGTGGCACGCTGAGACAATAGATGGCGCTGTGCGATCGTAACTCATGCGGTACAAATCATCGTAAAGACTCGCCGATACAGGGTTGTCATCACAATATCGGTAAATGCGTCCAAATATGCAATACATCGCAAATTAGCTATGTCGTTTGTTGAAAGGTTGTTTGTAGGATCTTCTAAAGCTTGGTTTTTTTTTGCGAAGTAGGATGTTATTATGATATAGGTACATGACACTGAAATCAGTCCTCTACCTCAGTATGGTGCCGTTATATGTAGAAGTGTATATAAATAACTAACTCTTCCGTTGGTTAGTGTAAAAACGACAGGATCACTACACTGCACAGACAATTACCTGAGCGTTAGGGCAAAAAGGTCATAACAAAAACCCTAAAAAACTAAGATAAGGTTACTGCTTGAATAATATTGATTCCAAAGACAGCTACTGTTTTTGAAAAAAATAAAAAAAGTTGTTATTTTCTTTATAATAGATTGATGTATCCTTTTTAATAGTAATTCTTTGCATGACACCCTTGGTAGCCCTACATGGGCAGCGCCTGCCGCCAACAGTTTTATAGTTCGCCGAACGATAAACACGGTTGTCTGTATGAGTGGTGTTTTCAACTAGAGAACCGTTCGGTAATCTAATAGTGCACTATATTTTTTACGTTATGTGGCCTGTAAACGAAATAGCTATGAAATATAGATGGCTACCGAAGAGTGCGTACCTACTGGAAACTAGGCAGCTCGATTTGATAAACGAATACGTACATTTGCATGTAAAAGCTACCGCTTTTAATAAATTCTCGTTTTGAACGATATGGAATAGTGAAAATGTTGAGTGATAAGTATTTTATTTTATACTGCGAGTTTCCGAAGCAGCTGGAAAAACTATAACTAGAAAAGAATACCTACAAAGGTAGATAAGAGTGTTATTGGATATCTACATGATCTATTTGGCTGTAACAAGATCAAATATGTTTACTATTGCATATAAAATATTACTTTATTTTTCCCACGAAATTTCATTTCAAAAGTGAATTTTATTGGCGAAAAATTTGATTGCATTATCCATAAACAAAAATAATATTGTTGTATCTAAAAGCATTGGTCTTTATATTGCCAAAACGCCTACAAATGTGAATCATAAAAGCACTCGTAAAGGCATATTTTTTATATGTTCTAGTGTTAGGTATGGACTATAACATAATACTGCCGAATGCACCTCGCCTGTCGGTGACGCGGCAGTCGTAAATTGCGGAATTCGATGCGATATGGCGGCGTTAAAAATAAAGTATCGCACGGCTCGTGTGCACTCACGTTTACTGACATTTATGTGCCATGTAGAGTTTGAACTTTGGTCTTAATTTTATAAATCTAAACCTAGGATAGACTGGAAAAGGCAGAGGAATTATACTTACGAATAAGAATGGTGGTATCACCACACCTTCATGTCAACGGCAATTGATGAAATCGAAGTCGTTCAGTTACCTAAATCTCATATTGCGCCGGTTGTAATAGTTGCTGCTGAACGTTGGCCCTAAAAGGCCTTTATACTTAGTTTAGGGATCAGAAGTTCGACATTAACTATGACTATGATGTACCCTTGTCAATTTCTATTGTTAACTCGTTGACTGACGGGACGCGCGTTCTTGGCATATGAAAAAAATTGATTCTAGGAAGTTCTCTTCAACTGAATAAAAGCTATGTAATGTACAAAATCCAAATTAAAGCGCTCGTGGTGTAGCATGATTAGCCGTTCTTAATCGATCGGCAAAGTGTCGTGGTCGGTACCTGGATGGGTGACCGCCTAGTGGTATTTCAAATCGAGCGTTTCCGTGTTTCGGCAGGCACGTAAAGCCATTGGTCTTGTGATAGTCGTTAAGCTAGTTGGAGGCCTAATAGGCGGCTTGAAAACTCCAACAGTAGGTTGACCACTAGCCTACCTCCACCGATCCGCAGTGGGCACGCGTGGTGCAGTATCGCCCATTCCCTTTCACCCTGATTTGTGAAAAGAGGCCTGTGCTCAGCAGTGGGACATTATGGATGATGATGATGATGAATGTACAAATAATACAAATAAACGTTTTAATTATTATTATTAGTAAAATCCGCCACCGCCGCGATGTGTGGTTGTGTGAAATGTGGTTTAGAATGTAAACTTTGTTGAGCACAGCCGGCAACACGTCGGGAAAGTTGAAGAAACTTTCTTACGCACGCGGAACCACGTATTGTTGGAATTTTCACGCACCGCAGGATTGTATGTAGTACCTGTTGTATTTGGCACGTTTTAAAATGCTTTATACGACCACCACAACACGCATTTTGACGCAGTTTTTATAGTGACCAGTATGTGGATTAAGTAACTTTATTGCAATGAAATTCAGATTGAAATAACCTCGGAATCGGTAGAAATATTACAAAATCGGAAATGGTTCCATTTCTAATGAACCACTGTTTGTATTTGCAGTTATAAGAACGTAACAAAGTTATCAGAAAACCGCTATATTGAACCGATTTCAATTCGAAAATGATTGAAATTTAGTTACTTAATCGCCCCGCAGGGATTGTATTATCATTGCGCAGAGACCATTATAGGATAAGTCGTTTCCCATGTGTCCGTGGTTTTCGAATTGGAACGACATATCGTCGCCTCGCGGACAAAATCTGTTGCAGAAAAATTGCGCCACAGTTGACTAATCTTTTTCAGCCCGTCCAACTAGGTTTTGGTTCGCGAGGCGGTTGCGAAGCCGCCGTCGATTCTGTGCGGACATTTTTAAAAAATAACTGCGGGGAGGTTCTGCTGAAGGTGGATGTGAAAAACGCCTTCAATTCTGTGGATAGGGGAGCCCTCCTGACTCAAGTAAAAGACAAAATTCCAAATTGGTACAATTTTATTTGGCAGTGTTATAGTTCGTCTTCAAAATTAACTTATCTCGGCAATGAAATTTCTTCAGCAGTTGGCTGCCAGCAAGGTGACCCCCTTGGTCCAGCAATTTTTAGCCTTGCCATTCATCCCATCATCCAACGTCTTCAATCCAAGCTTAACGTTTGGTATTTGGATGATGGGACGATTGCTGGCGATTTTAGTACCGTATATGACGATCTCTGTTTTTAGGGTTCCGTAGCCAAATGGCAAAAAACGGAACCCTTATAGATTCGTCATGTCTGTCTGTCTGTCTGTCTGTCTGTCTGTCTGTCTGTCTGTCTGTCTGTCTGTCTGTCTGTCTGTCTGTCTGTCTGTCCGTGTATGTCACAGCCATTTATTTCCGAAACTATAAGAACTATAATGTAGAAACTTGGTAAGTAGATGTATTCTGTGAACCGCATTAAGATTTTTACACAAAAATAGAAAAAAAACAATAAATTTTGGGGGTTCCCCATACTTAGAACTGAAACTCAATTTTTTTTTTTTCATCAAACCCATAAGTGTGGGGTGTCTATGGATAGGTCTTCAAAAATGATATTGAGGTTTCTAATATAATTTTTTTCTAAACTGAATAGTTTGCGCGAGAGACACTTCCAAAGTGGTAAAATGTGTGTCCCCCCCCCTGTAACTTCTAAAATAAGAGAATGATAAATCTATAAAAAATATATGATGTACATTACGGTGCAAACTTCCACTGAAAATTGGTTTGAACGAGATCTAGTAAGTAGTTTTTTTTTAATAGGTCATAAATTGAAATTAATATCAAATACTCAGGTCTATACTACCATTTACTTATATACCTACAGGTTTGTACGGAACCCTCGGTGCGCGAGTCTGACTCGCACTTGGCCGGTTTTTTAATACAAGAATTCAGTCAGATAGGATTGGAGCTAAATTTTTCTAAATGTGAGGTTTTTATTTCAGATGACTGTCCTTCAAAAACCATGGTATTACAAAAATTGAATGTTTTGGCCCCGAATATAAAAATTATTGATAAATTTTCTTTATGTATTTTGGGCTCACCTGTTTTTGACGAATCCATTGCTCCTTTCATTGATGAAAAAATTCAAAATTTTATATGTTGTTCGGATCGATTATCCAAAATTAATACTCACATAGCCTTCACTATACTCAAATTCTGTCTTTTTGTCCCAGAGTGTACCTATTTTTTACGATGTTGTCAGCTTTGGAAGCATACTGAGATCCTCCAAAACCTAGACAGCTTAGTAAAAAATACTTTGGCATCCATTTTGAACGTAAACTTGGAAGAGCGAGCATGGTTACAGGCTACACTTCCAGTGCGGTTAGGGGGCCTGGGCGTTAGAGCTATATCCAGCGTAGCTCTCCCTGCATTCCTGTCCTCCGTCCATAGCACTCAAAATTTAACTCGTAAAATTCTCTCACCTGTTTTGAATGATTTCGATGTAAGCTACATGGGGGAGGCCAGGAGTGCATGGAGTTTAGCTTGCCCAAACTCTGATTTCCCGAATAACACATCTTCTCAGCGGCTCTGTGACGGGCCGATCTGTGAGCTAGTACGGAACCAACTTGAACAAACGTGCTCCAGCTCCGCAGATCGCGCCCGTCTTTTAGCCGTTGCAGAATGGGAATCGGGTTTGTGGCTTCAGGCGCTTCCATCGGCTAACATGGGCACTTTAATAGATTATACCCCTTTTCGTGTGTCGGTTTCCCTTCGCCTGGGCACATCGTGCTGTGCTCCTCACCGCTGCCAGTGCGGCGCTGCTGTTAGCCAGCTCGGTCATCACGGCCTGTCTTGCAGCAAAAGTGCTGGGCGGATTCCCCGCCACGCCAGCTTGAACGACATCATCCGTCGGGCTTTTACCACCGCCAACTATGTCGCCATTTTAGAACCAAATGGCTTGATGCGTGACGATGGTAAAAGACCCGACGGAATGACTCTTGTTCCTTGGAGGATGGGGCGGCCTTTGGTATGGGATGCTACTTGTGTGGACACCCTAGCGCCGTCTCATCTTCCTTTGACTCAAAATAAGGCTGGTGCGGCTGCTGAATCTGCTGAGGGCCTTAAGAGGCGCAAATATAGTACCCTTGATAGCGGGTATATATTTGCGCCTTTTGGGGTCGAAACGTTGGGGCCGTGGGGAGAGAGTGCCAAAAAGTTATATAAAGAAATTGCAGCGCGCCTAGTTGAGGCGACACGTTCCCAGAATGCTGGCTTATACTTCGGTCAGCAGATTAGCATAGCCATTCAACGTGGCAATGCTGCCAGTGTTCTGGGAACGTTACCCACTGGCACGGATTTAGAATAGTTTTATTTTTTAAATATTAGGTTTAGTTTACGAGTATTGTTTATTATTATTTCTTTTGTGTGTGTTATTAAATAATTGTAAATTAAAAAAAAAAAAAAAAGGTTTTTGTCCTTTCAAAAGTGAACTCTGTTGTTGCAAGCGTCTAGATTATGATAACCGCTTATCATTGCTTACAGGCGGGCTTGTTTCCTTTAAAAAAAAAACCCATTTTAAAATATGAGGAAATGCGAATTACGTAGGCTACAGCCGAAGGATGCAAAAAAAGAAACAATTAATTTAACTTAATTTATTCATAAAAAGAATACAATATTCAAATAACTTAATTAGAGGTGTCTAATGGTCGATGTATTTACCAGAAGTGAAGTCTTGGTATGGGAACGGATCGTCGGCGCGGTGTCCACCGCGCGGCCCGGTGACGTATTGCTGCATCGCCGATTTAGTTCTTTCATCATTGCAGTGCTGTAGGTATTGCGAAATCATCGATGAGTGATTCCTGCTATCACACCGTAGTGAGTTTGGGTTGTCAGCGATTCCTTAGTCACACCGTACCGTAACATGCGAGACAACTAGTAAACGTTTATTTGTTTATCAAACAAATAAAATACGTTCGGTAAACTATTTCCCTCGAACTGTGTAAACAAATTATTTATAATGTTGCGCCCACGGAAGTTTAGTGTCGACCGCAGAACACGTTCCCGCCGCTGAATTTATAAGCTCCATAAACTGATTCCAGTTCATTATCGCAAAAGTTAGATACAATAATAAATAAACCGAGTAAACCTGCCTAAATCCACTCGGATCCTCTTCATCATTACATTTTATAGTTAATTCTCTATCTGGAGATTTATTGTGGCTGAACATCGGTCGAGTTTGATATTCGACGTAATAAATATCAATCTGTTATAATTTTTGAGGGTTATTTCTTTCTCAAGCCGATGCGTGGGTTAGTTATTATCTAAGTTGATAATATTTCAACCTTCCGCTATCATCATCTATTCCCGTCAAAGTAAATGTTTATTTTTAAGAAATTATAACATTATAGTTTAAAACTAATTATAAACTCCTAAAAACTGCGTGATATCGAATAGAGGTAATATTCAAAGGAGGGATCAATTCAGCGGACCACGATGACCAGCGCGGCTCTGGCGCGCCATCGGGTGCAACAGCGACCATCTCCATTATACACGTATTTTTAAGCTACACTGAAAAAAAAAAATTTTAACAGTAACACAAAATTTTACTACCAATAACCTAAACAGAGTGACTTGCGAACTAAAAATTACCAGTAACAAAACTAGTTTTGGTTCATTACTAAATTGTTTGATTAAATCTAAGAGATATAAGATTAAATGTAACTAAAGTTAGTTTCCAGACAACAAAACTTCAATATACATAACTAGTTTTGTAGAACCTTTTTTTCAGTGTACGTGTCACTATGAATAATGCATTGCGATTTGCGAATGAGTCAATTGTTACTATTTAGTTATTATTTTTATTAATATAAGACTATAATCTTAAAAATTAAGAATGATAATTAACGAACGATTCGTCAATTAATATTCTACTAACTACTAACCCCCTTACTCATAAAACGTTATTTAACTAATATAATGCTTAATGGGTCACGTAAATAACGTCACTCTATTGTCATTGTCAAATAATGTGATATTATTTACGTGACCATTTGATCAGGATATTAGTTAAATAGCGCTTTATGAGTAAGGGGGTAAGTGCTTATTGGAATCCTACTTTTTGTTGCATCTCATTAGTCTATTTTTCCTTTGGCTACAAACGGCAGGCTTTGCCTTGTTTTGAGATGTAATATGATTAAGTGACAATGGTGGGGTCAGGTAAATTCTGATTCCAATATTTGAAGGAGGTTTTTTTTTGTCCTGATAAAGCCTACCAATATAGTATTATGTTATATGTGCAAAATTTACAACAAAATTGATTTTGTATGCCACCTACAAATAAATAAAAACTGAAAGAATACATGGTATTGTTTGTTCAATGATGCGTCGGCTGTCACCTTGTTACATTGGTTATCCGCAACAAGTCGTTATATGAAATGAAGTTAGCCGCGATAGAATTGGCACAAGTCACAGAGCGGAGCGCACTCGCCCGGTGTGAAGCATGCATTATTCATGTGTGTACGTACAACACTTGCCCTTCTTGCATCAGACCATTCAGCTTTAATGTTTTAGAACATTTAAAAGCTTTGAGAGATTAGTTAACTTTAAACGGTTATGCTTTATTTTTTTTGGTAAAAAAAATGATATAGGTATATGCAGGTACCGATTTATTTGCAAAAGGTCGATCGTTAATATCGATCGTTATCGATTATCGCTGTTTTTCGGAGGCTTTTACTGAATTTGTTTCACACTTTTTTTTATTTTCGCCTAGTTATACTGCTAGATATAGTTCACAAGATACCAATTTGTTTAAAACATCTAACGAAACGTGTTTAAAAACGCCATCATAAGTACAGAGCTTTTGTATGAAAAGTATGGTGAGCTGAGTGCTCTTAATAGGAACGTTACTTAGCAAATTATATTTGTTTGATTTCTATTTTATTAGATGGTGTTCGTTACGATTACCACCAATGTTACGCGGTAGAGCCCCAGGTCCATTTAGTCAAAGAGCTTGAAAAAATACTTCAAATCTGACAAATAGAACCACTTATAAAGAACAATGGGTCATGTTATATGAAACGCGTCCCCAGAATGTAGCACTATGAGCTATGGTGGAGATTGTTGGCCACATCGAGGGTATCATTTCATTGTATGACACCAAGTCTGGATTCCATGGGAAAAAAAAGATATTCACGGTTAAAGCAACCAAAATAATGATTAACTTTGTTACCATCCCGCAGTATTTGTATAACTTTTCTGGTTTAAAAGTATTATATATGCTAATCCAGAGGTTAATCTATCTTTGTGCTAAGTTTCACCCAAATCTGATAAGCCATTTCGGTGTAATTTAATAACAAACATCGATAAAAACATAAGCATTTTTACTTACATTATTAGGATAAGGTAAAGATCTAAATATTATTATTTCTTTTTTTATTTGGCACAGCAAACAATTACAATCACATATTACCTACCTACTATATGACATTTTGTTGAATTGCCGTTCTTTAAGTGTAATCAGCCCCATGGGCAATGACTGACTGGATTATGGTAAATAGCAAAACACAATAAAAAAGAAAACTTGAAGATGACTATAAAAACTGAATATGGTTTAAAATATGAATTTTGTTAGTTACCTTATCGTTAACGATAACCGAAGATGTATGTACATAGTGTAGGTACCTACTTTGTATCCCGGGAATACATGTAAAATCCCGAGGTACAAATAGTACTTTAACGTTATTAATGCGAAAGATAGTATTTTTTTTATACCACTAAGGCAGCAAACAAGCAAACGCCCCGCGTGATGGTAAGCGGTTACCGTAGCCTATATAGACGCTTGTAAAACCTAGTGTACCACTCGCGCGTTGCTGACCCAGCAAAAATCTCTTCACCACCTTTGGAAAACCTCGGCGGGGCGCTCATTCTACAGCCTGAGCGTCCGCGGTATTGAGCTCGATTGATATCGCACAGTACGAAACTATTTCGGTTCCAATGCGTGAGGTTAGACTCCCCGTCAATGGCGAGAGGTGCGATGGTAGAAGGTAGACGTGGGCATCAGGTCGAACACTGTCCGTTGTACAAGTTATAGAAGAACACACATAAGGAGGCAGAGTCTCTCCTCAGACTAACGGGCTCTAAGCCGCTTGTGAGCTCGGGATCGTCGACAAAATTGTAATGGGCCGTCGATGAACCGAGTCCAAAGACCCAAGCTGGTATCCGACATATAGATGACAGTATTACTCCATATGAGGCCGGACTTGCGACTTATAAAGTTGCAGTATTAGCACTCCGAGCCTTTTGGATGTCATCTTATCCTTGTCTTCTAAGTGACTATATACGGAACAGCATGTGTCGCTAGAAATATCGTTAGCAGGATCTCGATGCTTTGACTGATGTTTAAGGGAGTGTTCTGGAATTGTAGAGCCACACTATAGGGGTTTTCTTCGGGTTAGTATGCCTTATGTTACGTTTTCTAGCTAAGTTAGGTTTATATCAATTAAAATGAGCACACGTGGCAGCTTAGAGCCTACACATGGACATGCAATACTATTTTCTCAGGAACACAGGCGAAGCCACGAGGCACAGCTAGTACTTTAATAATAATATGATAAATGCGAGAGTAGATCTGTCCGTTTGTTATGTTTTCACAGCTATGTTACTGGACCGATATCGATAAATATTAGCAGACAGATAGCACGGAACCTGGAAATCGACATATAGTTCTTTTTGTCTTGAAAACGCGGTTGGTATCGCTTGTATTCAGTATTCTGTGCCGCAGGGCATAGCTAATAATAACAAAAAACCATCATTACCAAAGGAACATTTTTGTAACTTCAACTTCAAATGTGAATATCTTTTTTCTCCCATGGAATTCAGACTTGCTGTCATAGAATAAAATAATGTGCTCGACGAGACCTACAATTACCACTATAGCTCATCGTGCTACAACCTGGGGACGTTTTTACCCATTCTTCTTTAAATGAAAACTCATAATTTACTTTAATTTTATTTATTACAACCAGCAACTATTCTCACTAATAGTGTAAACTGAGAACTCCTTGTCATTATAGTAGCTGCAATGGTATACAAGATTATATTTGATTAAAAAAAGGAAACGGCACAACGACTTCAATTAATTTATAAGTTATGTAAGAGCAAATGACGGGCCAGTTGGCGCAGTTGGTTAAGATTCACCTTACGCGCCGCAGGTCGTAGGTTCGATTCCCACACAGGACATGCATTTGTGTGCATGAACATGTCTGTATGTCCTGAGTCTGGGTGTAATTATGTATTTTAAGTATGTATTTACAAACAAAAAGTAGTATATGTATTATATCAGTTATCTGGTTTCCATAGTACAAGCTCTGCTTAGTTTGGGATCAGATGACCGTGTGTGAGGAATGTCCCAGGATATATATTTATTTATTTATATAACTTAAGATGATAACAAAGGACCAAATTGGTCGAGTCTGTTTGTTTGTGTACTACACGTTGTCAAGAGTGGTCGCTATGGGATCAAAGTTCCACGACCAAACTATTATTTGTTCAAGTATTACATGTTAACAAGGGAATTAACTTCTGTTCGTGTATTGGAAAAGTAAACAATACCATATCGAGTGAATAGAATTGATTATAAGTTGACTTTAGGTTTTTGGTCCCCATTTGGAATTAGTTACGGATATTGATTATATCAATTTTAAGTGCCTAGGGGAAGTTATTTAGTGAGACGTAGGGCAAAGGATTAGGTATTAGTTCACGTGATGAAAACTAAGGTTAACTTCATCGCTTCAGTAATAAGGCCGCCTGAATAGTTAGCACTTTTATTTTTTTGTTATTTTAGTACACAATTTTTGTAATTATATATGTAAAATAAGGATTTTATATGTCCTGTATTGAAACTATAAAAAAACGGCCAAGAGCGAGTCGGAAATGTCGGAATGGCGCAATCTGTAAAGACATTTTTTGTATTGGGGCCACTTTAATTATTAATTTAAAAAAAGTTGCCATGTCGGTTATAGAAATACACTTTCTGTCTACCTATTAAGTACATTAACCACCATTATGGACAAATGGTAGTGAGTAATCACGGCGCAACTCTCACAATGAGTACCTACCAGAATGGACGTTTGGACGTGGACGCTCATGCAGCAGAACCTACCCCAGATGGTCCCTTACGCCTCGTAGGAGGTTGCCAGGTAGGTATATAGTGTGCCGTCTTTTATACGTCAGGGTCGGTAAAGGTGGCTACTATAGAAAATCTCATTAGTTTAAGAAGGGTACGTATTCATGAGATACAGCCCACTGACAGACAGACGGACGGACGGATGGACTGACAGCGGAGGCTTAGTAATAGCACAGTATTACAATCTCTAACAGTAGGGAAACGCCTTTGATGTCGGGCCGTGCCGCCGTCCGTGTGAGTACCTACGCTGTCACGAGCAGATACGCAAGGGTTGTCACAAAATGTAAAATAAAATAATTAAATTGTTATGATAATGTCATCACCATCATGAGTAATAAACATTTACATTTGTAGCACTGGACAAGCGCACGGCAGAGCGCAGGCCAAGTTCCTACAACAACGCCGCACGCACACCGTGCACTACTTACACGAAAAATGTCTTAGTAAAGTTCAGTGCGCTAGTTCTACTCGCACTTCAATCAGCATAGACTATAGACTTCCTCACTGCCGCCGGGGCACAGGCCTACCCTATACAAGGCCAAATGGGAAATCCATAGTGATCACAAGGGTCCAATGAAAGTAAGTGACTAACTACACACCCGTAAGGAATACTACTTTATACTTCACAAACATCTTAAAAAGGCTTCCAAGGCTTGTGCAAGTTATTTAATCTAAGTACTTTCTTGATTTTGATTAAAATAACCAGCCAAGTGCTAGTCGGACTCGCGCACCGAGGGAAGTAGAAACTTATTGGTAGGTATGTACAAACTAAACTTTGCCATTGGAAAACTGTTTTCCCATACCTAGCAATAGGTCGCACAAAAATGTACGGTTTTCGGATAGTTTCCTTCATTTGTGCTATAAGACCTTACTTCATGCCGAATTGCATGATTCTAGGTCAACGAGCAGTAGGTAGGTACTCAATAGGTTTTGATTCCCTTAATCTTGACATATAGATAGGTATGGTATTTGTAGGACAGTTGGACAACAATGTGATAAGGGTTCTTTTTGAGGTACGGAACCCTTTTAATCAGAAAAATCATCAGAATACTTTCAATTATATTAAAGTTGTCAATTTAATTATAATAAACGCATTATTTGACAAATTCAAACCTCTCTCACTTAACTATTTACTAATACAAGGTAGGTTAGGTACCTACTAAAATGTTAAATTACTTCTGCGTTCGTCGACTGTACACGCAGAATAAATTATATAGGTTTAACTACAACGGTATATAAATCCTGGGACATATATAGGAACAACTTACCTCGCGTCACGGGGAAATCTATGAAACTTTAAATACCTATTATATTTCGGCGTTGATTTGCAGCCGTATACAGAACAGTTTGTGTGCTGCACCATTTAGATTTTGAGCACTGAACAATACCTATAAAATTCATTGAACACTTACTACCTATGGATAATTTTTAAATAATAAGATAAACACGAATGCGTCTTCCTTCCGCGGACGCTCCCGTCATCTAAGCGCGATGGCGGGACGCGGTCGCGTCGCTCCGACACCCCGCGAGTTCCCCTCCGTCTCTCTGCGTAAGTACATTCGTTGCGCAACTGTATGCATAGTAAAACCACAGTCTAATAACCATACAGTCGGTCGACGAAGCCGTCTAGACAGGGCAATCGTGCGGGGTGTGAGGGACGAGACGCGGGAAAGCCGTTACCGACCTGCGAACAAAATTATGTTAGTAGCTCGGTAAACAGCATTCAGGGCTAACGCGTGTTTGTGTCTGTAATTATTTTATTTAAAATGGTGCAAACGACGTGTGCTGTGAGAGACTGCAAGTCTTCATCCTATTTAAATAAAGATCTGCGGTTTCATCAGCTTCCACACACAGACGAAAGGTAAATAAATCATGGTTTGTTATCGTAGAGTGCATACAATAATAATTTTATATTTGTCATGTCGTGTCACGTTAATAACGCCAACAAAATGGCCGAATGGCGGACGGTAAAAAATATCTAATAGGTACACAGGTATAGGTAACAGGCACAGGGCATGAGTGTTTGTTTTTTTTTTTTTTTTTCAATAGGTCTGATGATGGAGTAGGAGGGTAAGCACTGGAACTCCATAGTGGAACATCGTATCCTAGCCGTGTTTGGGTTTGTTGGAATTGTCGTGAGATGAACTTTGACCATGTATGGTTTTCAGGGTCTGATGATGGAGTAGGAGGGTAAGCACTGGAACTCCATAGCGGAACTTCGTATCCTAGCCGTGTTTGGGGTTGTTGGAATGGTCGTGAGATGAACTTTGACCATGTATGGTTTCCAGGGTCTGATGATGGAGTAGGAGGGTAAGCACTGGAACTCCATAGCGGAACTTCGTATCCTAACCGTGTTTGGGGTTGTTGGAATGGTCGTGAGATGAACTTTGACCATGTATGGTTTCCAGGGTCTGATGATGGAGTAGGAGGGTAAGCACTGGAACTCCATAGCAGAACTTCGTATCCTAGCAGTGTTTGGGGTTGTTGGAATGGTCGTTAGATGAACTTTGACCATGTATGATTTCAGGGTCTGATGATGGAGTAGGAGGGTAAGCACTGGAACTCCATAGCGGAACTTCGTATCCTAACCGTGTTTGGGGTTGTTGGAATGGTCGTGAGATGAACTTTGACCATGTTTGGTTTCCAGGGTCTGATGATGGAGTAGGAGGGTAAGCACTGGAACTCCATAGTCGAACATCGTATTCTAGCCATTTTTGGGGTTGTTGGAATGGTCGTGAGATGAACTTTGACCATGTATGGTTTTCAGGGTCTGATGATGGAGTAGGAGGGTAAGCACTAGAACTCCATAGTCGAACATCGTATTCTAGCCATTTTTGGGGTTGTTGGAATTGTCGTGAGATGAACTTTGACCATGTATGGTTTTCAGGGTCTGATGATGGAGTAGGAGGGTAAGCACTAGAACTCCATAGTCGAACATCGTATTTTAGCCATGTTTGGGGTTGTTGGAATTGTCGTGAGATGAACTTTGACCATGTATGGTTTTCAGGGTCTGATGATGGAGTAGTTATTATAATATTGTTTAAAATATAATAATGCTAACAATGTTTTATTGTTATCTGCAATAAATAAATAATTTTGTAAATATTGTTTACTTGTGACAACCCTGGCCGTCGCGATACTGTCTAGACGTTGTCGGCATTTTTCACAAGATCAAAGGCGTCGGACGACTGTATGGTTATTAGACTGTGGTAAAACTGTGGTAATAGGATCCCGTTAGCACCCTTTGCCTACAGAACCCTAAAAAAACACTTTCATAAAATCCATTCAGCCGTTGATTAGCTAAGTGGTAACACAGACAAACTAACGCATTTATATATATATTATCCTAGGTATTCTATTTCAGTCCATTATTACTACGATACTTACATTCACGTACGAGAACAGTTTTGCTGGCACAGATGCACCTGTTTACAACTCACTGGTGTCTAGTCCGATACTTATTGACTTTTCCCCGGGATATATGGTTTTGGTCTTGGTTCGACATGTTGCTCGGCAATAAACTATTGCTCTTGTAATACTTATGCTAGTGTTGATACTTATATTCGTGATATACCTATAGTATGGATGGCATCTACCCAACCTCCAAGTTGAAAATCTGTCGCCAAGTTCCTAACGGGTGTTCCTGCTGGACTCTTTACCTAGTTCTTTCTAAGTTTTGTGTTTGATATATTCGGCACCCTTTGGCCGTATCACATAACAGATTGTGGTCGGTCACCAACCCGTGTGAATTTTTTCAGAACTTCATTGAAAGTTCCTCTTTGTCAGTTCATGCTCACGCAGCAAATGTGGAATGAGCTTCCCGCCGTGGTTTTCCCAATGGAGTACAGCATGGGGTTCTTCAAAAACGGTGTGAAGAGGTTTCTTCAGGGTCGGCAACGCGCGTGTGATACCCCTGGTGTTGCAAGTGTCCATAGGCTACGGTAACTACTTACCATCAGGCGGGCCGTATGCTTGTTTGCTACCTCAGTGGTATAAAAAAAAAAAAACGCGAATTCAGTGTAAAAATCCCATTTGCTTACCACGTGTTACCACAGAATAGATAATGTGTTTCTATTAGTTTTTTACTCGGGCGCAGGGCCCCGTAGATGCGGGGTCCGGCACTGACTCCGCAAAGAAAATTCACGTTTTTCATATTAGTAGGATAATGAGGTAACAAAACCTCCAACCCACCCACCTCCTAAACGTTAAACCACCTAACAACGTTGTTAGATAGACATTCAAACTCATAAATAAGCTGCGTATTTATTCGCTATTAATTTATTTACTGAACAAAATAATGAGATAATTATGTGAAACCTCGCATATCAAATAATGTCATTTGAATGGGACTTTCAATGTCCTAGAACTTAAAAAAAACTTGTTTGAAAACTTCACAGTCTGTTCACATTCCCAGACGAGATTGGATCTAATAGGTATTTTAATTAGTTGTTCGTAACTTGGCATATTTTGTTGTAATTCAACCTCATATTGTCACTGAAGGACGATTTTGAGAATTAATCGTAAAATGGAACGTCAAAGATAAAGGTGCTCAGTTTCTTTCCTTTCCTATTTTTATTTCATAAACTACAAATCTAATATATTTCATTATTTAAAGACGATCTTGAGTGTTCATGTAATAGGAAAGGAAAGGCTAATAGACATATTAGTTAAATTATATTTAAACTAATTAACAAATAAAGCAGGTACGTTTTTCTCGAAAACTTCAGATTAATAATCGAACATGAAAAATTAAATTTCATTTTATTCATATAATAGCAATTTATTACAGATAGCACAGATAGAATATGTTCTGGTATCTAATACATTTATCCCGGGACGATATTATTAGATCTCTCGGGTACGCGGGTGAAGCCGTGGTACGGAAGCTAGTTTGCAATACTAAAGCGTTTTATAATGCTCTTTATAATACTAATTTAAAAAAAACACTTGGATTCGTAAAAAAAATAAAAAAAATATTTATAGGGGCAATAATTTATTTAAAGATATTTTAAGGCTTTTATTAGATTCCATTTTTCAAATGGGGAAGATTCCTTTTCGACAGTCAGGAAATAATAGATTTGAAGATTTTCTCAGATTTTGTCAGAATTGAAATATAAATGTCACCTACCTAACAAGATAGGTTTTTGCTTCTTCGAAAATGCTTGCACGGCTGCTCCCAAATCTCGTCGGCTTCGAGTGCTTTGAATTATGACTAAATATATAATTGAAATCTTCTCGAAGAAATAGAACTTCAGTTTCCTTTTTGTATGATTACAAATAATAAAATAGCACTGAATAATAGTACTAACATGAATTAGCAGAACTAAAACTGTATTATGTGACTTTATTGCAATTAAATTCTGATTGAAATAACCTCTGAATCGGTAGAAATATTACAAAATCGGAAATGGTTCCATTTCTAATGAATCACTGTTTGTATTTGCAATTATCAGAACGTAAAAAAGTTATCAGAAAACCGCTAAGTAATATTGAACCGATTTCAATTCGAAAATTATTGTTTAATTACGTAATCGCCCTATAGAACAGAACACATGTTCTGCGATTTCGGCCGTCTCTCCACGTTCCCACCTATTTTACATTACTATACACAGATATACAAAGATAGGAGACAATGTACAGTCGAGGACATAAATATGTATACACTTAGTAAAATTCAACAACGGTTTCCTCTTAAACTACTGATTGAAATTATGAGATATTATAAAGGCAGAATCTTCTTACATATACTATTATAATTTGTTAAACATGCGAGAAAATTGCTTTTGAATTTAAAAAAGTGTATGCATATTTATGTCCTCGACTGTACTAATTCATCAACTATGGATTTAATCTTACAATCCTTTTTCACTACAATTTCTAAAGAACTCAGACTATCTAACCCTATATAGCTAGGTACAAGCCCAAGGCGCACAATGCCATTAGAAGCACTGAAAGCCAACTATTCAATGTCGATTCAATTTATTTTAATTCAATACTTAGTTGTACTTTATAAATTTTTCTCGTCGTCCCATTTGGCTCATTGTGTTGGTATTGCGACAAGGTTCCATCTTCGGTACATCTGCCCGATTAGATGGAACCTGTGCAGTAGTGAAGTCTCACAGGAAATGCACTTGCATCACGAAGGCTGTCTGTGGATTTAATGAAATATTCTTCTTTTAAAAGGCTTGGTTTTTTGTACTCGGTTCTTTCCACTTTTTAGCAAGAACTTGTAACAATCTACAATGCTTCTAATGTATCTATGTTATTGATTGTGTTTATATAAAATTTGATGCCCAGAATCTACTGGTATGTCACTTACCATACAAACAAATTTCACGACAATTTTACTAAATTATAACACAACTATTGACCTATTTACGTATCTTAAATGACCGCTATGATGACGGCCTTACTCATCATCAGCCTAGCCTATAATGTCCCACTGCTGAGCACAGGCCTCCTTTACAAATTAGGGTGAAAGGGAATGGGCAGATCCTTCACCACGCGTGTCCACTGCGGATCGGTGGAGGTAGGCTAATGGTGAACCTACTTTTGGAGTTTTCAAGCCACATAGTAGGCTTCCAACTAGCTTAACGAGTGATAACCGGGACCAACGGCTTTACGTGCCTTCCAAAGCATGGAAACACTCGATTAGAAATACCACTAGGCGGTCACCCATCCAGGTACCGAACTAATACTGAACCGAACTAATATCTGAACTTTGCCGATCGATTAAGAACGTCTAATAGTGCGACCTCACGAGCGCTTCAACGCTACGCCGCCCCTTAAACATAAAATGCATTTTCACTATTACTTATATGATTAAATGGTTTTAATGGTTACGTAAATAATGTCACATAACTGTCACTGTCAAACAATGTGACATTATTTACGATTCATAACGCGTTTCATTAAAAAGCCTTTAGACTATTGGAAAAAGAAAAATAATGAAATCAATAAATAAAATTTAATTTAATAGAAACAGAAGGTATAATTTGGACAGTCGACCGGAACCAGGTCCCCGGCTCCCGGAGCGACACCAAATGTTCCGGAAAGATAAAAAAGTAAAAAGAAAGAAAGTCAGAGGCACCTAAATCATTCTGTATCAAGGCGTCCGGGTCGCGGCAGCGGGTCGCTACACTTGCTGCCTGGCTTCTTTTGAATGTCGTCTTTAATTTTATTTTCCTAAAATCCAGTATTTAACATCCATCGTTATATACGTAATGATATGGGCGAAGATGCGTGGCTAGCCAGGTGAGTTCGGGTACCACACAGTACCTACGCTACTACCGTGCTATGATTAGTTGCGATGTTTTCCATCACCGGGAACTCAAGCTTATGTCAATAAATAATAATTGGACTGTTTTACAAAAAACTTAAACCGCCTTCAAAGTACACTAAGAAGTAATCAAATCCCGATCTGATGATAATGGGACCAAACGGGAAGTGTACCCTTCCAGACAAAAAAAGATTTTTTCAAATCGGTTAATAAATGAAGGAGTTATGAGGTAACAAACATAAAAAAAAAAACAACCGAATTGAGAACCGCCTCCTTTTTTTGAAGTCGGTTAAAAATGCTTATTAATTTTCAGTTATTAGGGATCAGTAGGCTGGGATTTTAGGTCTTCATCGTATGTCTACACTATTAGTTTTATTTTTTATTTTTTTATTTTTTTTATTTTTCAAATGTAAGAGCTGGTTTACGCAATACAGCATATTTTTTTTTCTTTTATACGACGAATTCGGTATTTTATATTATTTCTTCATACTTAATAATAAATGTATTGATTAAATACACCTGGAAGTGGATGTGTGATGATATAAAAGCTTGTCCAGGCAAAAAATCATAAACCCCAATAACCTTATCAGATCGTTTGATGGTGTACGTTACCCATACATTGGGATGTTTCTTGGGTGAAAAAAAAATGATTCTAATTAGTCCGTCAGTTACCAAATCATTAACATGACGAAGATAAAGCGCGACTAAGTTCGGGAGTGGGGGCTCGTGACGTCACTTGTTACTAAAAAGTGTACCACACCGTGACGTCACGCGGAACTTCGACAAACCATATCCTCGTTTTTATATTGTATAATTGACAAAAGAAAAAATACGTGTCTAATATTTTTTGATAATGTATATGACGGACTAAATAGATTTTTTCAGGAAACTAGCCCATTTTAATGTTTAATTTAATTATGCTTTAATTTCAAATAATAGGTATAATAATGTGGGACAGTGAGGTCAAAAAGTTGGGTACTTTTCAGGTATTAAATAAATGAATACTAAGCCACGGAACGACGCGGTCTCTATTTATATGCTAATACACATTTAGCTCATAATCCACTAAATTCATTGCTATAACGTATCCTCTTTTATATCTGCCGACCGCACCATTAGATGTCACAAAAAACGTAAAAATATGAAGCACCTACCACTATTAAAAGCGTTCGCGTTGCTTTGCTAATTGCCGTTTTTTTATCTCGTTCTCGAAATAATACTTTCTGCCGAAAAACTCTGCTTTTTGCCGAAATAGCTCTCCACCTTTGTGCTTGGGGATTTATTATCTTCATACACGCTCATAGCGGGCTTGTAATAAGTAAAAACTAACAATAGAATCGTTAAAAATATGAGTGTGCGGTAAAAACAATGAATGTCGTGGTGGCTCGCCCCGGGGGCAACGCCTCTCCGGGTAATGTAAGCTTTAAATAATACAATTGTGACACATTATTTTTGTCGTATTATCTCGTGGACTACGTAAGATATGCCTGTTATTTAGGTGTGAAATTCGCCTTTATTTTTGATTACATAACTATGTATAGGTAGTCGTGTACTTCTGTAAAACAATTGAAAAATAAAAAAGCTAAAGACGTCTTTCTAAACAAATGAAACGCGTTGATAATAAAAATAAGCGAACGAAGTAAAAGGGTAAAGAGTAGAGACCGTTTTAAGCCGTGGCGGAGAAAATAATGTGAATCTCTTTACAGTCGCAATCATTAGTACTTAATATCTTATTTGAGAGAGAATTGCTGCAAAATGAACCTTAGAACCACATATAAAGTTTTAAGGTTGGAATTTTGAATAGTTTCTTTACTTCTTTTAGGCGATAATCACACTGCCACGCATCGTGCGTAATGCGTGGCAGTGTGCTGCATGTTGCGTGTCAACGCACCTACGCGCGTACTTGCGGGAGTGCAGATCTGCATCATCGTGCGGGTTTTTTACGCACTCACGCGCGTAGTTGCGTTTTGTGGGTTCACGGCGGCTCTGACTCATTTCATTCAAACCCATCCAAAATCACGCACGGCACTGTGACTCGGTGTGCCATACCTTGCGTCTCGCCCCGCAACCACGCGCGTCTGCGCATGTTTCTTCGCATGTATATAGGCGCGCGATCTGCATGAATGCGCGTGGATGCATTTTCTGTGTTGGACTGTGCGTGTTTTCTATACAAACGGAGATACTTACAAGCAACGTTAAAACACGCCTGAAACTACTACGATCGCTGTCGTGGGTACAAATATTACAATCAGGGGCCAAGTCAATTACAATTACAACAATTTACAATTGTGTTCTAATGAACTATCAGTGGTGTACAATTTGACAGTTTTGGTAGTCTACTAACTTAATGGCGTCGAAAACCATTATGAATTTATTAACAATGCATGGAGTTGTAATGTGGTACTGTCAAAATTATATTTTTGGTTTAAAATAGCAGACTTGGTGAGGGTACCCTAGCAGGGTGGTAGGCTTGCTTCCACTCTCATGTTGAAAATCTGTCGCCAAACACCTATGGCCTTACTCATAAATGCTATTTAACTAATCCTACTGATTAAATGGTCAAATTAATAACGTCACCTTGCTGTCATTGTCACACAATTTGACGTTATTTAAGTGACCACTTATTCAGTTTATTAGTTAAATAAAGTTTCATGAGTCACGATTAGTATGTAATACCACTGTTTTCAGACAGCTGAGAGTCAGTACTCCTTTGAGATTGTTTTTAAAAACTAAAAGACAAAAAGCCTACGCAAAAAAGTTTGCTGTTTAAAAGTTCGATACCTATCTATACAGCCAAAATAATGCATATTTTTTTTCATAATTCTAGAGTTGAATGTAACTGTTTAATGTTTTCATATTATCGAAACTTCTATGCTCTTAAAAAAATACAATTATAAAATTACCCAATAACTCACCTCTGTAATTCAGGCACTTATGAAAGTTACGATCGACTCTACCACCACCGGTTTGTAAGCTGAGAAGACTCCGTCAAGAAAATCAGCAAGTCATTAATAATAATAAATATCCTGGGACATTCCGCACACACGGTCATCTGATCCCAAACTAAGCAAAGCTTGTACTATGGAAACCAGATAACTGATATAATACATATACTACTTTTTGTTTGTAAATACATACTTAATTTACATAATTACACCCAGACTCAGGACATACAGACATGTTCATGCACACAAATGCATGTCCTGTGTGGGAATCGAACCCACGACCTGCGGCGCTATAGATTAAGACTCAACGTCTTAACCAACAGCGCCAACTGCCCCGTCATTAATGAAATGATATAAATATTATAATCTAAATCAAATAATATTCTTAATACAGAGCAATAGCTTCCATATTATATTGCATATTGGTGCATTTAGTGAAATATTGTCAATGCATGTTATTGCAAGCTTATTACATTAGCTACACTTGCGTCGAATACTATGCTTTACAGAATTCAAATGTGTTTTCTAATATAAATAAAATATAATATAAAATATTTAATGCTAATGAATGAAAAACAGTTCTTTATTTCTTTAGAGAATTTCATCTCACTAATAATAATTTTATAAATGTGAAAATTTTGATGTTTAGACGTTTGAATTCAATCAAGCATAATAGCTGACTAAGGTCCTTATCAATTTGCGAATTTCCTCTTGAGGGATGAATGTATAGGTCATTAGTAATCAGATCAGATAAAGACTACAAAAAAAAATCAGCACAATATAAATTATTCAAAAAAAATATTGAATTACTGCTGACTTCAAAACAGTGTCAGATAAGAGTTATTTCTTACTTTTTAGTGTACTTTGAAGGCGGTTTATTTTTTTGATAAAAGGTTAATTTATTTTTGAATTTTTCGTTTCATATATACTAAATACTTTCGCATGTAAAGGCCTGCGTAAACAATGCATATTTATGCGATAGCATAATTATATATATATTATATATTATTATATTATTGATAGCATTATAATCGCGGTTGATTTGCTGTCATTTTTTTAAGAGTTCCGTTGTCTGTCTCCGAAATTCATCATCAGATCTATATGAAATTTATATGGGACCATTTCGGAATAAACCCCTTTCGAACAAAAAAATAATTTTGAAAATCCGTCTACATATGACGGAGTAATGCCCGAACATACATAAAAAAAAATATAAACATTCGAATTGAGAACCTCCTCCTTTTTTGAAGTCGGTTAAAAACCATAGTATAGCCAACGTGTCACCTCTCATTGAGGTTCTTTATTTTTTCACGTCACTTGCTAATACTATTATAAAAATTTCTCTTTCGCGATCTGTGCGCCTAGGTACCATAGAAGCCGTGTACTTTTATGTATAGGTATACAAAATCCTTTCCGTTACAAAATTTAGTATTAGTAAAAAAGAAACGGCGTTAATAAACCGCCGAGCTTTTCTTTAGTTCTTAATAAAACCCAAAAGTTGCAGTATAAGTTATCTAAACAGTGTGTGCTGCAAAATTGAATTCTTTCCAACTTCGATAACGGGGTTTATGACGTCACGTGCGCCCGTTTATTCCTTTATGAGTTGCCGAGTGACGTCGGGACATTTGACGACTTACTGTAGTTTAGGAGTTGAATATATTTGATACTTTGTATATACGTCGTAGCACATTGTAGATATTGTATGGACATTAAAATACGCTTTTCATACAAAAGGTACATGTCTCCTCGGCAAAAATGTATGAACAGCTGTAATATTTTTTTACGATTTCGAATTTGGTCCCATAGTAAAAGTTGATCGTATACATGAGTTCTTGACGTGGTGTAATTTTTTTTAAATTATTTTTGGTACTAAGGTCCAAAAAAAATTTGTTACTCAATCACGTAGTACCTAATGACTAAACAAATAATAAAACATGGCAAATATATCTCATACCTTGGATTAAAAAAGCATGACAGTGATATTTTCAGTAATGCGGCTGAAACAATGGGGCGAATCTATGTAAATAAACCTGCACTTTTAAATCACATTAAAATAACCTCGAAATTTAGTAATAATCTGAATGATACAGCCGCACGATACCGCACGAGATATCCCAAGGTAGAGGCCCAATAAAATTTATCGCGAGTTTTATTGCACAGTTATGTGCTTAAACGTGCTTTAACGACCTTCTCTGTATCGTCTAATGAGAGATAAGCCCCGACAGCACCCCAGATAACAGGCCCAAGCCTTCTCCGTAGCTCGGGCGCTGGCGGAATCACAATTTGAATTATTTTGAATCGATGGCATGGCAGTGTTTGCTACGAATATGAATTGCCGTGTTGATGTTAAAGATTTTCTTTGACGGCCAGTTGGTGTGCCGTAGATCATGGGTTCGATTCCATCCCAGGACATGCATTTGTTGTATGTCCTGAGTCTGGAAGTATTTAGGGTCGGCAACGCGCGAGTGATTCCCCTGGTGTTCCCCCTGCTTACCATCAGGCGGGCCGTATGCTTGTTTGCCACCTTAGTGGTATAAAAAATAATTGTATAGTAAGTAAGTATTTACAAACAATAAGTAGTATTATAGGTATGTAGTACATGCATATATAATGTTTCTGGTTTCCATAGTACAAGCTCTGCTTAGTTTGAGATGATAGATCAAGGGCATTTGTAGGATAAGAATCCACGACCTTTGCCTATTTACTTTTGAAATTTAGAAACATAAAATTGAAAGTTAAGTGATGTGTAAAAGACATGTATACATTTAATGGAGATACTTCTATATTTTTTCTAAGTAATTGGGCGTACCGATTGTATTTATTTTCATAAATGTACATATTTATTTTCGAAGAACTTTTAGTAAACTAAAATTGATTCTAACTTTGAATCTCTTCTGAATTGAAATGTTTTGAAACGAGTTGGTATAATAGGTAAGTGATATTTATGAATACTGACTTTGACGTCTCCAAATGATTATAAAGTGTTATTGTTTGATAGGTGAGCGTGGTGTGGGTTCGATTCTCAGACGGGACACATTTTAGCTGCGGTATTATGTCAGGAGGAGGCACTTCCCCAGTTGAGCTGCTTATTGATAGAAATAACGCTATTCTCTACGTCTCTTAAAAAGAAAAGATTTATTCAATATCAACCCTTTAGCAATCCAGAGCTAATCCACGGCAGCGGCGGCGGGGATTCCTCTTAGAGACTGTGCACGTACAGTCTCTCGTGAGCTCGTTATTAACTCTGGTCTCTCGTGCTCAACTTACTGATCTCACGTGTTTCAACATCTATGTTTTTACAATGTTGTACAAACACCTTAAAGATGTTCCAACTACATATTACTTTGTTAAATTGATAAGAATTCGAACA
Organism: Achlya flavicornis; assembly: GCA_947623365.1. Classification (NCBI taxonomy): domain Eukaryota; kingdom Metazoa; phylum Arthropoda; class Insecta; order Lepidoptera; family Drepanidae; genus Achlya; species Achlya flavicornis. The sequence goes on along the minus strand of OX392468.1, from coordinate 684,261 downwards.
ACAAATTAAAATATATTACCTTCAATAAATCGAATTAAAACTTTGAATTGTCCATTCGCCCGCATCTTCAGCAAAGTAAATAATAATATACTGTGTACGGTATGTCACTAATCTGTCAAGCAGAGAGTGTATAAGTGCCGTGGTGCGATGCTGTGGGGATGACGTTTTATAACTTCTCTATTGTATCTCTACTGTCAACGACGGCTCTTATGCATCTGCTGGACAGAAAGCTGGCGATCGATTTGCATAGTCCCTGGGGAAGCCTGTACGTGGGTAACTTCGTTAAAAAACCCCGGTGCCAGGCCCGATTGAACGCCTTCGCCACATCTAGGCTCAGTGCGAATGCCTCACCTTGACTCTCGATGGCGAGTGACTAACGGTGTGTGAGATACTATAGAAGGTCACCCGCCAAGCGACTGTGGCGAAAGCCGTACTATCGGTCGTTCAACAAATCTTGATCTTGATCTTCTAATATCTCAAGAGTTCCGTATTAATCACTAGCTTTATGACTTTGGAGAGAAGGGTGATGGCGATAGGCCTGTAATCGTCGGTTGTGATCTGTCGCCCTTTTTGGGCACTGGGTGCACGTGGGCAGTCTTCCACGAAGACAGGACTTCCATTTTGGTGAAGGAAAGCGCGAAAAGACGCGTCAGTACAGGACACAAGTCAGGAGCACATCGCATTATAATAGTCGAAGTCAAAGCCATTTATTCAATTTAGGCCTTCGTAGGGCATTTATGAAAGTCAAGGCTACTGAAGATACCACATATAAGTATGAAGAAAGAATAATACGATTTGAAAACGAATACTACTAAGCTATACTTATATTTTATTACAGCATTATTTTATTATGTCAGTCTATAATTTAAAAAAAGGCGCAGACTCCTCTCCAGCAGATTTCAGTTTTCACCCTTGCGCCACATTTTCACATAATATTAGCGGAAATTACCGGAACTAAGCAAACAAAAAATACTAGCTCCCTCTATTTAGAAGTGCGTCATTGCAAGCAAACAATAAAACGTGACAAACCGCCATCTATACATTTCCGCGAGAACGAAGCTGTTTGAATTGGACACAGTTAAAATGTTAACAGTAGACAAACTGTAGACAAACATTTAAAAATATAAATTCTGAAATACCTTAAAAAAACTTTTGACGGGCCAGTTGGTGTAGTTTGTTAAGATTCCACGACGCCGCCGATTGTATGTTCAATTCCCACCAAGGATATGCATCTGTGTGCATGAACACGTTTGCATGCCCCGAGTCAGGGTGGAATTATGTATATTAAGTACTAGCGACCCGCCCCGGCTTCGCACGGGTACAATGTCATAATGTGGTGACAGTGGAGCGATTTGCGCGGCAGCCCACCCGGTCACCCGGTATCGCGTATAAAAAGTGTGGCCGAATGGCCTCACTTTAACGGAACATAGTTGTGACGTATGGCGTCTTTTCTATGATCATCAGCCTATAATGTCCCACTGCTGAGCACAGGCCTCCTTTCACAAATCAGTGTGAAAGGGAATGGGCAGATACTCCACCACGCGTGCCCACTGCGGATCGGTGGAGGTAGGCTAGTGGTCAACCTACTGTTGGAATTTTTCAAGCCGCCTAGGAGGCATCCAACTAGCTTAACGACTATCACAATTAAGTGATAACCGGGACCAACGGCTTTACGTGCCTTCCGAAGCACGGAAAATAATTCAGTTCAGATTCCTCTCACAGTCTTTTCTATGCGTAGTAATAATTTTCTATCTGATGGTTAAAACTGCATCGAAATACATTGCGTGGTTTAGAGTTAGCGGATAAACAGAGACACAAGCTGACGCGGAAAACGAATTCGGAGAATACAGGCTGTGACAAATGGACAGACAGGAGAGGACCTCAATCGAGATATTAGATGTTATTTGACAAATAAACAGGTTTTCTTCCACCACTTTTTACAATAATTGTAGAATTTCTCCATAAAATGCCCTCTACTTTACCTACCATTTTTATTCATCATTATCATATCAGCCTAAGGATATCCACTGCTGAACATAGGCCTCCCCTATTAACTTCCACTTCAAGCGGTTTCGGGCCGCTTGAATCCAGCAGCGCCCAGTAACTCTGACCAGGTCGACGGTCCACCTGGTGGGACATCCACGTACGGTGTCCCCTTCCAGTACGTGGCCGCTCTCGAGAACCTTCCATCCCCATCGGTTATCGGTTCTTCGAGCGATGTGGCCTGCCCATTGCCACATCAACATACTAACTCTACGAGCTATATTAGCGATGGGCGACTGTTAAAAAAAAGTTATCGAAAGAATCGACAATTGTAAAACTTTACATTCGATTGTCGATTCATTCGTTCTAACGAATAAACAATCGAATAACAATCAACCTTTCGAATGAAAATTGACGCACGCCACGCAGGTTGCAATAGTATGCACAATCGACGGGTGAGCGCGGGGGCGAATAGATTCATTCATTCGGCGGGTGGACAGCCAGCGCACGGCACAGGCCACGCGCGGTGCCGCACGAAGCGTATTATGAACAATCGAAAGAAGTCAATTGTTATTCGAATGATTCGAATTAATTGGACAATCGAATAATTCGATTGTTTTTAGTAACAATCGCCCATCGCTAAGCTTTATCGAGAATTTTTGTTCTCCTACATACTTAAGTCCTCGTTTCGGATCCTGTTTCGTAGTGAAATTCCGAGCATAGCTCATTCCATAGCTTGCTGAGTGACTCTGAGCGTATTTATTAGACCAGCAGTGAAAGACCACGTCCGTGTTCCGTATTTCATCACTGGTAACACGCACTGATTGTAAACCTCTGAGGTATTCTGGACTTGAAGATATGGCGTAGCTTCCCGAACGCTGTTTTTTTTATTTTATACAACTTAGTCGGTAAACAAGCATAATTGTGCCTCGAAGAGGGGGCCTAGCAGCGAGCTCTGCGCCGAAGTGGGGACTGATCTCTCGCTGCCGAGCATGGTTAGCGCTGTGGTTGAAAGCGAGAGATCGTGGGACGCACTCCACTCCTTTTGCGAGCGAGTTATGCTCGCTAAGGAGGCGGCGGAACGTTACAGGGAGGACACTACCACCCTGGCTATCCGCCGCAGGAGGACCGGGCGTCGGAGGGCGGCTTTTTTAAGCCACCTTCCCCCAACCCTGGGCCCAAGGGTGGCGGAATCGCCACCCATCAACATCGCGCCCGAGTAGTGGAGCTACTCAGGAGGAGACAAGAGCTCCGGTCTCTGCCGTCGACGAAGAGGCGGCCTCCGATCAGGCCCTTAACCTTAACCATCATAACCCTTCCAGTTCAAGAGATTGAACACATCCTCCATTGCAGTGGTAAAGAGTTTCGGGGAAATTACGTCACCCTGTCTTTCATCCTTCTGCAACTGGATTGGTCTCGTACTCTCGTCCTGTACTCTGATTGACATAGTGGCTTTGCTGTACAAAGACCTTCAACAATTCGATTATAGCGATAGTCGATTTAGCACCGCTGTAGACTCTGTAATATCGCCAATGTCTCAACTAAATCGAAGGCTTTTTCATAGTCCACATACACCAGGCATAACGGCCGATTATACTCCTCAGTCTTCTGTATAATTTGGCGAAGTATATGTAGGTGATCTATGGTACTAAAGCCTTCACGGAAACCAGCTTGTTCGGGAGGCTGGAAGTATTCAAACCTACGTGCAAGACCATTCGTAATGACTCCCGAAAACAACTTATAAACGTGGCTTAGGAAGGATATCGGGCGGTAGTTCTTCAATAGGGCCTTATCGCCTTTTTAGGGTTCCGTAGCCAAATGGCAAAAAACGGAACCCTTATAGATTCGTCATGTCTGTCTGTCCGTGTATGTCACAGCCATTTATTTCCGAAACTATAAGAACTATAATGTTGAAACTTGGTAAGTAGATGTATTCTGTGAACCGCATTAAGATTTTTACACAAAAATAGAAAAAAAACAATAAATTTTGGGGGTTCCCCATACTTAGAACTGAAACTCAAATTTTTTTTTTTCATCAAACCCATAAGTGTGGGGTTCTATGGATAGGTCTTCAAAAATGATATTGAGGTTTCTAATATAATTTTTTTCTAAACTGAATAGTTTGCGCGAGAGACACTTCCAAAGTGGTAAAATGTGTGTCCCCCCCCCTGTAACTTCTAAAATAAGAGAATGATAAATCTATAAAAAATATATGATGTACATTACGGTGCAAACTTCCACTGAAAATTGGTTTGAACGAGATCTAGTAAGTAGTTTTTTTTTAATAGGTCATAAATTGAAATTAATATCAAATACTCAGGTCTATACTACCATTTACTTATATACCTACAGGTTTGTACGGAACCCTCGGTGCGCGAGTCTGACTCGCACTTGGCCGGTTTTTTGAAGAAGAGCACCACCATATTTCCTCTCCATACTTCTGGTGTTATAACTACAGGGCATGAATCTCGGTATATCGGATCATCGCTATATCGGAATTCTGATATTACAATTTACAATCCGATACTGAGTGATCCAATTATATCGTAATATCGGAATCAGTAAAAAAAAATCTATTTGGGTTTTAAAATAAAGCTATTGAGCTATTTATTAATTATAATTATGTGCAGTTTATAAGGAATATGTGCAATTTATAATGAACATTTCTAATTCTGCTATTGAGATCCAATATTGAAAATCAATATCGGAATTAAAAACCTACCGATATTACATACACATACCCTAGTTGTACCTTCCTGTATAACGGAATTAAATAGCTTCTGGAGGACTACAAGTCACGGGTTTCCATCCGCTTTCAGAAAATCTGTTGTATTTCCGATTTTACTACTTCGTTATTCTACATCGTATTATCTTTCAAATAGTAAAAATATCGCGTTTATAACTAAATCTGAACATTTCCTATCAACTGTTAAAGAATGACAACAAAAGTTATTCTAATTTTATTACTACAAAACTGTGCCTGGCCGCTGATTGGCTGAAAAAGCTAAGCTACCGGTGGTTAGGGCTGCAGAAATAGGAACCTCCTCCCAATGCGAGCCGTATCGAGGATTACTGCCGAGAGGCTCGAGGCTTTCGGCCATCAGGCCATTGGCCGATACGACAATCGGCACAATGATAGCCGAGCTCACTAATAGTAATTGTAAATTTACGATGGGTTCACATTCCAACTAACCGATTCAGTAAGTAGTAGAACATCGAACAATTAACCCAAAGAAGCGTAATGACGTTGATTTTGCTTGCAATATATTCCGCCAATTTGCCACCATTGACAATGCGCTTTGATTGGCCAAGTCAAGAACACACGATGAAGTGATTGATCCTTACAGTTCAAAATCAGTGACAAATCACGACTAGTTTCGGAATCAGATTGCTCGGTATAAATTCTGTAAGGGTTGTTCCTCGATGTAGTAGAAACTTAGTCAACGTAAGATGTGTAATATTTTCCTTACTGGTACTAATTTTACTGTGCCATTGACACTTCACGACTAAGCGACTGGACCACAATAATACAATGAATATAAAGGTATATCGGCTCGACTCGATGACTACAGATGACTCGATGACCGCAGTAGTGACTGGCACGCCCGCCCCGACTTCGGGGCACCTACTGTTACCAGTATCAGTCAACCTACCTTCAATACCTTTTCTTTGATCTCAAAATAAACAACATTGAATGAGGTGTTATTTAATCAGGTAAGGAACTAAATAGATAATTGCTCATTAAAAATAATATATATTGCTGATTTTTCATTTTGTATGATTTGAAATAAAAAAAAAAACTTTCCGGGATTTGAATCATCACTTCCTTCAGTCGGAGCCTACATTAATAACCCGCACTTTAGCCCCCTAGACTACCCAAGCCATACCCTTCATAGACGAAAATAAGTATTAGTCTCTGTCAGTACCACGACATGGCTCGATGACAATTTTCAAAAGTATCAATCATAACAGATTTTATTTTATATATTTTTATTCATAACAAGCAAATAAAAGGCTCAATTGCCTTCATTTGACTAGCATGCATTTCCAGTGCCTTCTGAAGATATTTGATATGATTTTTTACTCATTTGAGAGGGTTTTATTTTTGTGAAAATTCTGAAAGAAAATGACACAGGTCCATCTAGCAACGCGGATCGCCGCGGAATGCGAGTGAGCGCGAAGCAAAATACGCGAGTTGCAGGACAATAGAGTGCGGTATGAGGTTGATGGTGCTCGGATTGAATTTGACGTAAGCGACTTTTTTAAAAATCATTATTATGAAAAACTGAATAGCTAATTCAAAAAACTAAATCGGGCGTTTATTTTCTTATGATATGTACTATATCGATGAAAAAAATCGTATCAAAATACCTTCAGGCGTTGGATATATTTGGGAATTTCTTGATTTTCAGAGGTATGTTTGACATTTTTTTTTATCGAGGCTTTTAATTGAAATCGTGTTTTCGGCTCGGGCGATGTGTTTGTTATATCCTTAAGTATCATATATTTAAATTTCAACACCGTAGAGTTAGCAGGTTTCATATAATTTGGGCAGCAATGTAGTGTATTTTGCCCAAGTCTGCGCTGTATTTTCAGAATTACACATCGCATCGGTATCTAAAAGTAATATTATCTGTGAAATTGGTCAAATTACGTAGAACATGCTTTAAATTCAAATCTATGCCTTCATAGAATAGCAATTCTACTGGAATGGAACTTTAAATCTAAAATAAATGTATTAGGTACCAAAATTTCGTTCATTTTAATTACATAAAGCACTTGCTATCCATTAATTAGAATGTGTATAATAGCTGAATTCAATTTGTGGGGATTTAAATCGCATATTATCTATAATAGCTTTTCAAATGTAGTGTGAATAGGTTGAGTGGAAACATAGCATTCTAATAATTTACATAAACTAATTCGAACGAAAGTTTGCGACATTGCATTTTACAAAAGAAATGAAAATTTGTTTTATTATATAATTTTATTGAAAATCGTTCCTTGTATTTATTTCTTTTCTTTTTAACCGACTTCAAAAAAAAGGAGGAGGTTCTCAATTCGGCTGTATTTTTTTTTTTTTTTTGTTTATGTTTGTTAGGTCATAACTTTCCTCATAACTTTCCTCATAACTTTCCTCATTTATTAACCGATTTGGAAAATTATTTTTTTGTCTGGAACGGTACACTTCCCGTTTGGTCCCATTGTCATCAGATCAGGATTTGATTACTTTTTAGTGTAGTTTGAAGTCGGTTTAAGTTTTTTGTAAAACAGTCCAATTAAGTATTAAGTATTGATATCGTTCGAAATTGACATCAGTGTTTCAATCGCGGGCTCTATCTTGGGAACCAATACAAAAGTTTTTTTGAAATACTGAATGTTATATAGAATCTTTAAATTTCTACAATTTGAATTAGATCAGTATTAGTCGTTCACTTTATAGGTGAAATATATTGCCTAGGGCATTAAGCCTTATGATATTATTAGACTTAATTGCTTCTAGCAAACAATTTGGTTACAAGGTGTGTTAAAATAAATTATTTGAACAAAATTTTTACGTAAATAATAGGTAAACAGTTATTGCTTTCGTTATAAAAATTTATAAGGCGATGAATGCTTCACCATGACAGCGTGGAAAATTTATAACTGATCTAATTTGTCTAAAATCTATAAATTACTTATTAAAATTGACAAAACTTAGACTGCATCGGCCGGGAATCGAACCCGGGCCGCCCGCGTGGCAGGCGAGCATTCTACCACTGAACCACCGATGCTTGTATTACAGCTCTGAAATTATGTGTGATATTAAAGTATGTAATTATGAATCATAATAATTATTTTGATGTTAGACAATCATTATTTTTGCTACACGGGTGATTTTCTCACAATTTTAAGAATTAATGATGAGACATACGTACGCACGGCTACAGATAATCAAATTTCCAATATAAGCTGACCTCTCATTGTATGGAAATCCTATACAATGCGAGATCAGCTTATACTGGAAATGTATAGTTTGATGTGTAGCTACAGTATTACCATTTTAAAACGATGGTGTACCCGTGTGTACATACCCCATCGATATTATTATCTGAGTATAAGAAAATAAGAGGGATGTATAGGTACTAACCTTACACACATTGAATTGGTTAGGTATAAATAAATTGTGTTTTTGTTCACAAGTGATAAGAATATTTAAACATCATTATGGCACTAATAGCATATATTATTGTTTTTAGATTCAATCAAATTCAAAAGCTATTTATTTATTTACACATAATGGTATGGAGTCGATGTTTGTGAAGTGTAACTTTCAGTTGGTAATGTAGTATTATTTATATTCAAATTGTACTAAGAGCTGTGGATTTTATTTGATTAATAAATAAAATTTAAATTTAAATATCAATTTTATAGACTAGCTATCCCCCGCAGTTTCACCTGCGTTCCAGGGAGATAAAATTTGGCTTTGTCCTTCTCCATCCATAGGCTACCTGCATGCCAAATTCATCATGAACGGTTTATTAGTTAAGGCGCGAAAGCGCAACAAACAAACAAACTCACATTCGCCTTTATAATATTAGTAATCCTAACAAATATTATAAATGCGAAAGTGAGTTTGTTTGTTTGTTTGTTACGCCTTCACGCCTCAACTACTCAATGGATCATCATGAAATTTGGCATGCAGATAGCCTATAGTATGGAGAAGGACATAGGCTAATTTTTATCCCGGGAACGCGGGTGAAACCGCGGGGGACAGCTAGTTTAAGTATATTAGTAAGGATTACCTCTACTGCAGTCAATATTTCCAACGCATTCAGTAAATTTCGGTGAGTATCTACATCATTAATATTTTAGGTTTTACCATGACTTAGAAGCTTTCAACTTACAAGTATTATTTAGTAGATTACGCTCCTTCATCAAAGAATAACCCCGTAATTCTCATAAGCCGCATCTAATAAAGCCGCTCGCCATAAGTCGGATTCTTTCACTTCATATTGTTTCTTTCCGATGACCGACAAACGTCGAGGGACCGATTTATGGACGCTTGTGATGGCACACCCTAACCTTCTTTAACGTTTCCTTAACGTACTTCAAACATACATTGCCGCTTTAGTTTTAAAACGTCTGCATATATGTAGCTAAAACAAGAAATGGATATTCAAAAATATTTTCAATCGTATACTGATTTAGTTAAGGGATAAAATGGAGTCACGGCACCAATTTATAGCTCATACGATGCCGGACGTCGCGAATGTAAACGAAAAGCGGTTCGCAGTTTATTGACTTGAAAGATATAATGATTTTGTAACAGGAATTCAGTGAACTGTCCTTTGGAGCTTAGCTTAGCTGGTGCCTCCCCGCGTCGTCGCCGGCTAAAGTTGGCTTGCCTTTGTGTACGTATAGAAGGAATTTCTTTCCAAATCCGCGGATCCTCGTAAAGACATAGTTTGATTAACTTCATGTAGGAAGTTATGTGCCTGCATGCTGCTGTGTTAGGTATGTGCATGCATTCCACTTCCATAGCGATTCTCAAATAACCACATAAAAGCCAGACTGGCGCATGGAGGCATCCAAAATTACGCACAGAGTACACCGTAGTATAACTGCCTGTATTTTTACCATAAGCTAAGTGGTAGTAATGTGGGCAAAGGTAGTTAGCACATACAGCCTACAAAGCAACCGGCACTGAAAAACGTTAGAATGTAACTGCTTGAAGTTTAGGACAATCCAGCAGGTGTTTTGCTACAGATTTATTAATATAACATTCGGGTATATTAGATACGTAATGGTGCGTCCATGCTTGGTGAACCGAGCACGAGCCGAGCCACGAACGAGCACACTGCGAGCACGATTTGCTTAGCGTGCATGGACTGGCTTGCGAGGCTCAAACGAGCATTCGTAGCGTGCGTGCTCGACTGCGCTCCGCCCGATTGACAGTTTTTTACGAACACAGGGATTCGCATCGCGCTCGTTGCTCGAGCCTCGCTGCGCCGGCTCGTGCTCGCTTCGCGTAGCATGGACGCACCATTAGATTGGTGGAATCCTAGCGGTCTTGCTATTAGCTATTTACGTTGTGATAGTAGCATTGTGCAACATTCCTTGATTGCAAATGGAACTATTTTTGATATTGGATCGATTTTGAAGTTGCTTATTGAATAGGTATATAATAAAATTAATAAATAAAACTGGGAACCTTGCCAATGATGGGCATCAGCGCCAAGGTGCGAAATTTTCTGTATATATAATTCTGTATTCTTATTTGGTAAATATGCCTATCAATAAATCCTCTTAAATTAGAAATCAAAAAACATACCTAGGAAAACTCGCGCGTTACCGACCCTGCAAAATTCTCTTCACTAAAGAACCCGATCGTACGTCGAACGCAAACTTTATTGTCACTGTTTCTGATATCCGTAGGTGTAAATATGTCCCACAAGGAACTAAATTCGCCGGGATATGGCAAGGAACAGGCAGGAAAGGAGTGTAGTGCAGTGTCCGCGTCGCGTGTTGTGTTGGAACGAAGGAATTATTAATGTTCCTGCAAACATAGAGCCGCTGTCCGCCGAACTGATGTTCTCACACATTCGGCTAAATATACACCTACGGACACCAGTTAAACCTACCTATTGTACGAGCGCATATGATTTATGGATTACAAGTGCCCCACGGTGTACTTACCTGCGATATCTCGGTACATAGAATTCTATACGTCGCTTTCTCGCTTTCTTTTCTTATCAATAGATTCAGTTCGGTAGCCATACAAAATAGGATAGTACAGAAATAGTTAGCAATTCTACACTGTTAAAATAATCAATTATTCAAATTATAAGAATTAGATGTAACGTATCACTCATCATATCCAAGGTCCAAAATGAACGACTGCTCTTCGGTCATTCGGTCCACCTAACGCACCAGTACGTGTTCGCCATTCGAGAAGCTTTCTTCCCCATCGGTATCAACTTTAAAGTGATGTGGCATGCCTATTGCCACTTCAACATTCTCGTAAGATCAGTAATTAAGTGATATTTTATAGGCAGAAATAAGAGATTATCGAGGACTCCATAACGGAAACTCGACAATCCTGCTTTGATAAGATATCCATAAGAGCACCGGGCGATATGTAAATTAGTTTGGAATTAACTGAATTATGGTAAGCTTGGATTTGTGGCGCGCTTAATTATTTCTGGAGGCGGGCCGCGTCTGCGCCGCTCCCTGCACGCTCCTTGCATAAAATATTTTAATTTAATCCCTGTGAATGCATTAAGACTGCCGACTCTTTTGCGGAGTTAATTGATTGTTTTATCTTTTCTTTTATTTCTATTCTATCGTGGGCTATTTTGTACGAATGCTTTAGTATTATTGTGTAGGTAGGTGAGTTTCTTGCCGGAGTCTTCTCAGTTCAAGTTGTATTTGGAACCGGTGTAGAGTCATTTGTTAACGTTCACAAGTGCCTTATCAGGGCCTAAATTGAATAAATAATTTTTGAATTTTGAATTTTTAGGTCAGTCTTGGGAAAAGTTATAAGTTGTTATTCAACTTCTCGAATTGGTGAGTCACATGTTGTGGAATGCTCTCCTGGACAACGTGTTTCCAGACAATTATAAAATGCGTCTATTCAAGGCCAGAGTCAACAGGCATCTTATGGGTACGCGCGGTCCACCCTAGACTACATCTTCGCTTACCATCAGGGGGATTGCGGTCAAGCGCAAATCCATTAAATATAAAAAAAAAACATGAGAAAATGTAAAAAAGTAATAACCAAGATTATTGGGTTCTTATGATATGCGGTTAAATGCAAAAGTTTTTTTGTGTATGTTTCTATGTAGGTTTGTTTATGCAGATGTTTGTTACTCAATCACGTAGCCATTAATGGCCGAGCGGATTTCGCCGTCTGCTACATAGTTACCTAAATCATACTCTGAAGTAAAATCAGGTTTCTTGAAACGCGGTCTGGAAGTTAGTTAGCAAGAAAGTAAAGTTTCTTTCAAAATTTCCCAATAGATAAAAGAGAACGTTCTTGCTGAATAAATCGCCGCGTTTCTATACCGCACGCCGCGCACCGCACCCGCAACCGCAGCGGGCGAGGCTTACGAACCCCACTATTAATTAAAATTATCACAAAACGCTCGCACACAAGCTCAACCTTTTGTTAATGATTTTTATTAAGAATATTATTATTATTCTTTACACTAATATGAATGAATACCTCCTACATGATATGTTCAAGATTAATTTAACAAACCAAAATACAAGTCTAAAAATAATAATGTCTATTCCTCATTTTCTAAGAAACCAGCAGGTTATTTTTAATTTTAATAAATTTTTGCTAGCCTGCTCTTTAAACGAGATAAATTAGAAATAATACTGAGTTAGTTACCCTATCTCTGTATTTCTAAGAATACAATAATAATTTGAAATGACCTCAGGCCGGGGATGCGGAGGACAGGCTGTCGGGGCAAATTGCAAGATAAAAGAAATACCTAATACAACTAACTACCGAGTTATTATCATAATACTAATAGTTAGCGAAACGGCCAAGCCACATATTTTGACTACCTACGGTGTGTAGAGTTTGTGAAGTTAGGGCTTGTAGAGTAAGGGCATTTAGAGTTATAAGCTTTGCTCTATATGAGATCTGATAACTTTTTAACAGTGCGAGCCATATGGCTTGGCAAAATTTTACATATTAATGTTTTTGGTAGGTTTTCACTTCTTTTTGTAAGATTCAATTGTTTTTTTTTTTTTAAATTTCCTAGTTTTATATTTTTTTTGTTCATTGTGTCCTAGTACAAGCTTACATAACAAATTTCAGCTTTCTAGGACTTCAGGAAGTACCCTAAGAGTTTTGATGATCATCAGTGAGTCAGTGACGAAATCGGGGTTTTTTAGATATCAATAAAATCTAAAATTATGTCGTTTATTTATATAAAGCTACGTTATTGAAAATGTACATATTTAATAAGTTCACTATTGAAATCATATCCCGAGAATTTGGTTTATCTGGTATAATCTAAACCCAAGTTATGAGGGTTAAAAAAAACGACGAAACGCTTCGAGAAAAGGTTGGTAGTGCCCTTGCGCTTCGCTTGGCTGTGGACTGAACATTTCATTCAAATGCGTTCTTGTCTTCTACAAAATCACAAACTTTATCTCACCTTTTCATATTCAAATTCTGTTTAACAAACTTTTAGGTACATAGTTAGTTCTGGAGTTAGTATTTATAAACTTGATGTTTTGCTTACAGTTAAAGAAGGGTTTTTCAAAATCCATCCCTAAAGTGATCGGCGTAAAATTATAATTCATACCTTGGATTAATACAGAGTACTTTACATATAGAGAAAGCTATAAAGCTGTAAGTTCTATTATCGTTATTCGGTATTCGATGAAGTATTTTAAACGGATTTCTCCTTTGACAAGTCATTTGTCTATAATTATAAACAGTTTCTCATGTATCAGCGTCCGTATATGTCTTGTTCCGGACCTATTTGTTCGAGTTATTCATTGGGAGTGTTCAAATACAGAGCAACTATTTAATTATATGACCCTTTCGACTTGTTTCCGCTCGCTGAATCTTTTGAATCCAACATAAGGTGCTGGTAGGGTTGCCAAACTTGGACACAGAATTAATCTTGAAGAAGACGTAGTAAATTAAAAACTGAACTTGAATCAATTAAATTTAGCCTTCTTAATTAGTATAGGTTTCTGTTTTTTTATATGAGACTTTATTACCGAACAGTTAGTGTTATTTTACGATGCAAACTTATAATTGGACATTCAGGATCATGCAAAATAATCAAAAGGGGAATTGTCATAAAATTATACTGCATCTTTCTTACGTGCAACGATTTAATTGCCAAAAGTTTCCAAATTGCAGTATCCGAATGTATGTTGAAATTGGCAACACCCATTACCGTGCATCTGGCAACCCTACGTGATAGTATTTCGACGGTCTCCTCGCGAACGAAATTGGATTGTTCTTCGTAAAGACATTTATACTTTTGGTAGAGACGGGTATGTACTGCAGACATTAGGTGGACGTAAATAGTTTAATTTTATACTGCCTGTACATACGTTGGTGTCTGAGTTGAACGCTTTTAAAAGACGTTTCCAGAACAACAAACCATTAAAGTCATTCGAAGAATAAAACAAACTATTTTGGCTTTCGTAACAAGAGAGGTAGAGCATAGCGTTTATTCGCTCAAAGAGCAGCTCGATTAGAGAAGTACCTCCACCTTACAGAATACCGCAGCCAAATTACTTTATGTTGTGTTCCTGCGTGAGTAAGGTCGCCAGAGCTCATTGGGGAGGGGGGAAAGGTCGGTAACACGTGAGCGATGCTTCGTGTGTTGCAAGCGTCCATATGGCTACGGTAACCGCTTACCATCAGGCGGGCCGTATGCTTGTTTAACGACTTAGACGTATAAAAAAAAAATGCGATATTTCTTGGGTAAAAAAATAATAATTCTAATTAGTCCGTCAGTTCGTTTATCAAATATTTTTTACACGTATTTTTTGCTTTACCACATCACTAACAATTGACGAAGATAAAGCACGACTAAGTTCGGGAGTGGGGGCTCGTGACGTCACTTGTTACTAAAAACTTCAACAAACCATATCCTCGTATTTTTTTGTTTAATTGACAAATAAAAAAAATTATGTCTAATATTTTTTGTTAATGTGTAAAATTAAAAAAAAAAAACAAAATTCAAAATCATTTATTCAAATAGACCTTCGCAGGCACTTATGAAAAGTCTGACTCTAATACTCTAATACCGGTTCGGAAGGTTGCATTTGCTGAGAAGAGCCTGCAATAAACTCAGCAATGACTCTTTTAAAAACAGGCTTAGATGCATTACATAATATTTACATTCTAATCGCACTGAAAACAATTGCGTGCCCCGGCGCGGCGGCAAAATTACAAAGTAGACTGAATAAATATTTAATAAGTAAATAAATAGCAAACTTAAGCAGACCAGCCCCCACAAGCAGCACCTGTTCACAAGTATGACGCGTGTGGCAGCCATATTCGCCATATTGGAGGGAAGTGAGCGACCCGTCACACGACGCCGCCGCAAGCAAAAAAAATAACTAAAGGGAAACACTAAACACAATTTGTTATCACTGTGACTATTGACAAGTATGTCGGACTAAATAGATTTTTTTCAGGAAACTAGCCCATTGGTGTTAATGTTGTTACACGTTGTAAACAAAACTTTTTAATATATTCTACCCTCTGTCTATGAGGGATGTTAAGTTTTCCCGGGGTAGTAATTTTTCTTTATTTTTTCAGAGTATGATTGGAATCTGTTCTGCCATTTATGCGTGATTCTCAAAGTTAAAGTTAAACCCATTTATTCAATTTGGGCCCTGGTAGGGCACTTATGAAGTTTAAAGCTACCGAAGTTACCACCAGTTCGTAAGCCGGCCTTCAACTGAGAAGAACAGGCAATCGTTAGGAGGAGTTCAAACCCTTATCAATCTACTGAGATTTTCTATAGTGGCCACCTTGCCCACCGTTAGGTATAAAAGACGACACACTATTCCTGGCAACCCCTTACGAGGCGTCAGAGACCCTCTGCGGTAGGTCACGCCGCCAGAGTACTCGCCCCTGGTACTCGTGAGAAAATGTGAGTCGCACCGTGATCGCTCACTACCATTTTTCCAGAATGGTACCGGAGCAGTTCAAAGTCGATCACCACGCGCACCCCACTAGCTGCGTCTGTGCCAGTACTTACGCAAGCGCAAGCACTGGCACAAACACACCCTAGGGTGCTTGCGGATTCAATCCCCGCTGGGGACGCCAGAGAAGCTGACTTCCATTTCTCCATGAATGGTACCGAAGCTATAATGCGCGCTCACTGCCCAATACGAATCCACGTATCTACCCAATGCCTACAGCTGGGTTGCCGGAAATCTAATCCAACGGGTAGCCCAACACGGGTACGGGTACGGGTTAGGAGGAGTTCAGTGACATACACACGTACAGTAGAATTAACTCCCTGGATGGTTTAGATAGGTTAGGGTAGGGTAGCACCACTCGAACGAAGTCGCGCCGAGCATCTAGTTTTAATATAGAAACCATTATTAACTACCGTATTTATAATCAGTGATAGGTAAATGTTATGTAAGTTACTCGCAATATTCAGTAATATCTCAAACGGAACTGAATACCGTCTGTCGTCCCATAAGCAACGCTGCATAATCCAAATAGAGTTAACAAAATACACACTAAGTTCCAAAGCTAAGCTTTTGATAGCTTTTGAATATTGCATTCAAATGTTCAGCTTTCCATTTATCTGTGAAAAGCTAAGATGAACTGCGTCAAAGGGACATTACACGTACAGTGGAGTGAGTGGAGGAAGCTCATTGCACCCCACATCCGGTAGATAATCACATCCGCTATGCGGTACTTAAGTTATGTAGTTTGAGACAGGCGTTGCAAGCTTCAGGCTTTATTGCTATTTTATTTTCTTAATTTATTACTTATGGTAAGTTACTTATGGTATATATTTGAACAATTTACGTTTTTTATTTTTCAACACACTCGCTCGTAAAGTGACATTTATTGCACCGTTTTTAGTATCTTAATGCAGCTTATTACGCACTAGTGCTTTTTACGTTACATTACCGCACAGTTTTATGATAGGTATAATCCCGATTATGATAAGTTTGTACCTCACTGCATGTGATATGTGTGTAGACCAAGCATTCTTAATTTAATCGAGTAAAATAGATTGACAGCTCACCGCTGTGATAAAAAAAAAACTTGCGCGCCATATTTGTTAACGTTCTCATTGGTGGTTGATTATTATCAAAAATCTACTTAAAAAAAATACAAGTTTGTTTTTTCCTCGCAAGTGTGTTGAAAAACGTCGTATAACACGCGTGCGCATTGATTATTACACTCTCCTCGAGTGTTTAAAACAAACTTTGCACACATGTCAAATTCAAATTCAAAAATTGTTTATTCAATATAGGCCTTAATAAGGCACTTACGAACGTTACAATTGATTTTACCACCGGTTCGTAATACACTTAAACTGAGAAGACTCCCGGCGTATGTATCATAATGTACTATTATTTGTTATAAAAGGAGAGGTAACAAACATTTATTATTCGACAGGTAATGTAACATTTTTAATGGAATTTCGACCACAGACGATGCTAGTTTAATTACTTGATCAAGATAAAATATGTTGGACCTAAGATCAATGTTTCGACAGACCTTTGTCACCTTTACTTTTTATTAAAAACCATATTTTTCACCACAATGTCACCCACTAGAAAATACCCCAGATCTTTTATAGCTTCAACATAACTAGATATAAAACCAATAGGTAATATATTTTGCCTAAAATTCGTATTAAACACACCTGCTCGCAAAATTTGTGACTTGAACACCCATCCCTTATAGATACGGATTTGTCTAGAAATGCTCCTAAACTTTGCATATTTATTACTTAACCCGCCCGCCGGCCGCGAGGGGTCTATACGAACCGACAATTTATCTTTTGCGTTGATACTCCAGTCATTTCGCAACAAGAGGTGAAGCTTATGTTGAATAATGGCCGCCAGATTTACTCCACTACATTTAAGTTTATTCCAAATAGGTAATGAACGTTTAAAGTGAACAAAGCAAACTGTTTTAAGAAATAGTTTTCGTTTTGTGCTTGTTTCTTAGACGATTTCCATAATTTCAGTAATGACTCGTCCCAATTTCTGGTCAATATCTGAATATCTATAAACCATTGAATTTTGAATTCTTATTTGATATCATTTTCACATTATTTTGAATACTAAAAGATCGGTTATTTATATAATGGTCCTGTAAAATTCTTGTTTTATTTTTAGAAGCGTTAGCTATGCCATGAATTATTTCCTCGTGATTAATTAATAAAATGGGAGCATCAAAACCCAAGGGTGCGAAAGAGTATTAGGTAGCAAAACGACAAACGGAGAAAGAATAATTAAAAGGTTTGAAATTAATTCATGGCATTTTTATACTGCGTATTTTATAATACCATGGAATGCACTATTCTAAATTTACTTTTGATTAAATAATTCATTAAGATCTTTTGAAACAAGCTACAACAACAACAACAACAACGATTAATCTTTTAGGTATGCTACTGACTATATATTACTTTTTCTTCTTTTTATTAGTTGAGACAAATAAATGGAATACATACATTTAAAGCGTTTTTTTTTTATACCACTGAGTTGGCCAACAAGCATACGGCCCGCTTGATGGTAAGCAGCCTATGGACGCTTGCAGGACCAGGGGTATCACACGCGCGTTGCCGACCCTGAAGAAACCTCTTCACACCCTTTTTGAAGAATCCCATGCTGTACTCCATTGGGAAAACCACGGCGGGGAGCTCATTCCACAGTCCGAGCGTCCGCGAAAGAAAACTCCTTTTAGCCCGCACAGTTCGAAACAATTCTGTAAATATTTGTTTGTTGAAATATTTGTTATAAATAGGCAAATAATATAAAAAATGCACATTTATTAAATGCCGAAGGTACCTATCTGTAGGGTCTTTCGGGCCATTTTACTAATTTCCACATTTAAAGCATTCAGCGCGACCGTGAGGGTTGATCGCTGCTTCGCGTACCGTAACTAGCCAACTTTACTTCCATCAAATTAATTAATTTGCGCCGGCCATTTGCTTGGCAAGTGGCAAATTAGTTTGAGCCTCTCACACGTCAACTGTCACTGCGGTGACATTTTTGACTAGTTTCAGCCAATTCGGGGTAATATTAATTTAATTTACACTCCTGTTGTGTTCAGTGTTTAGAAATGTTCCGAGTGTCTGTTTATTAATTAAGGGATGATGTTTTGTTAGTATTAATTAATAAAAAGGTGGTTATAGAGTAGGAGTTCATAATCTATATTAATACTAGCTGACCGGCGCGACTTCGTTCGCGTGGTGCCTACCCTTATCACTTAGGCGTATGAAAACTTGATAGTAGCCGATTCTCAGACCTACTGAATATGCATATAAAATTTGGTAAAAATCAGTAAAGCTGTTTCGGAGGAGTAAAGAAACTAACATTGTGACACGAGAATTTTATATATAAGAAGATAATCTGCATGTATATTAATAGAATAAAGCTGAAGATTTTTTTAAAATTTTATTAATTGTATCTTGCATCGCATCTTGCATTGCATTGTATCAGTCATGAAGACTATGAGCAGATGAGAGATGTATGAGGTAGAGTGCTACTCCCAGTGGAGGCAACCCTTTCTTTTAATAAAGTCAGTCCTCTTACTGACTGGGTTAATCAAATATATCCCGTCGCTTTTTAAACAGACGTATACTTTCAGGGATAGTAAGCTGTCCCGCAAGTTGGTTCGGGTGCTTTTGCAATCGGCATTTGTATTTGTAGAATTTTTAACGTGCTTATCTCTGGTACTATAGGTCGGATTCGAAAAATTCTTTCATTAATATATAGCTACATCATACCGGATACGCGGTTGGAACCGCGGGTATAGCTAGTATTATACATTTGAAACTTTCTGACTAACTTTCTGATTGAAAGATAACGCCCGGCATAAATCAGTGGACATATAAATTTTAAATTAGGTCGAAACGATATCTTTTTTTTTTATACCACTAAGGTGGCTAACAAGCATACGGCCTGCCTAATGGAAAACAGTTACCGTAGCCTATGGACGCTTGCAACACCAGGGGCATCACTCGCGAATTTACGACCCTGAAGAAATCTCTTCACACATTATGTATCCTAGTTGTGGAGACGGAAAAGGTTTGAAAAACCCTTAAGGGACTGATAGAGGATAGCAGGTGACCACAGGGCGCAAAGCTAGTATTCAAATATGCCTTCACAAAACAGTACTACCAGTACTTATAATTACTTTGCTAAAAGCACAGAACATACCTAAGTTCTCTTTGCAAAGCATGTTCAGTATTTAACATGTTTAGACTTTAGATACTCTGCAATTAATTAATTAAGTTTCATAACATATTCTTGGCGAAGGGTACTTATACATTGTAAAGGCACTAACACATTAAGAATGTGGTTATTGACTGGAACTGGACAATATTCCAGTGTGTGTTTAGTCAAAGTGCCTAAATCAACATTGTTACTGTTAAAATTCACAACCCCCATGGCGTTGAATTATTTAACAGATTCTATGCCAATGTGTGAATGAATAGGTGGGTATATAGTATAGGTATACGTAGGTAGAAGCGCTCGTGTTGTAGCATGATAAGCCGTTCTTAATTGATCGGCATGTTAAGCTACCACCGTAGTGGTCGGTACCTGGATGGGTGACCGCTAGTGGTATTTCAAATCGAGCGTTTCCGTGCTTCGGAAGGCACGTAAAGCCGTTGGTCCCGGTTATCACTTAATTGTGATAGTCGTTAAGCTAGTTGGAGGCCTTCTAGGCGGGGCTTGAAAACTCTAACAGTAGGTTGACCACTAGCCTACCTCCGCCGATCCGCAGTTGGCACGCGTGGTGGAGTATCTGCCCATTCCCTTTCACCCTGATTTGTGAAAGGAGGCCTGTGCTCAGCAGTGGGCCATTATAGGTTGATGATGATGATGATGATACGTCTTCTTCTTCTCAGTCGGGCACTCTTGCCAGAGTGGTCGTGGTTGCAAAGGATGGTGTACATGGAGGGTCTTCAACGCCAATGTTCTCCTTGACTAGGGTTACTGCTTTTGCAATGCTTCAAATTAACGTTTCAAATTGTTAACAAGTTCTGAGAAAATCAGATAAGGTTTATTTAGTAACGAGGGTATTCGGGGGCTCCTTTATTTTTTATTTCCATGTACAATGTTAAGATTTAGATGTTTGTCATGTTATTGTGCAAGTCATTGTAGCGCTCTTCGTCGACAGGCTTCTTTCTTTTTTTATTCTTTCTTTCTTTAATCTTCAGATGGATTAGATAGATGGCCAACAGGTGTAAAAAACCATACAAGGAATTTTCATTACAGTTTTTGGAGACATAAAATCATCCTTACTTCCCTGATGTACCCTGAATGTTAATCTTATCCGGTATATGATTATACGTTTTAAAAAGCTTAATATCACTTCATAGTTCATGAAGCAAGTTAATTGGTGATCAAAATGTAGTGCCATCTTTGTTATTTTATACGATAGTGATAGCGATAGCTTTACTGTTATATCCCTAACGTCGAATAAAGAGAGGTGTTAGAAAAATTTTCACGATGTGCCATTTTGTGGTTTTGGTCTTGTTGTTTTAACATTTTGTGATGTTTTACCGATTTTTTTAATTTAAGTTCTACTAGCTTAATTAGTCTGTTTAGTAGCACTGAAATCGATCCCCATGGCTTTTATACCATCATATTTTACCAAAGTGTAATTATTATTTTAATAGAGCTTGAGCGCTATATTATAGCGCTATATTATAATTTGTGTGTACCGTCCCCCTTTAGGTGACTATAATTTGTTTGAATTAGTTTTAGAAGATGCTCTTAAGAAAGCTCAAACATGTAATAAAAGTATAATAGTATGTGGCGACTTTAATGTTAATTTGTTAGTAGATTCACCTACAACACTTAGATTTATTAATTTATTCAAATCATTTAATCTTAATAATTTATTCTATGAACCAACTAGAGTGACAGAAACTTCTGCAACGTGCCTGGACAATGTATTCTGCTGCTGTGATGTACTCGAAAAATCTATTGTCACTGAGTTGACTTCGGATCATTGTGGTCAGAAAGTAGTACTTTTTAATGAAACTAATGTTAAACCGCATAAGATAACTTGTAGGCCCATAACATTAAATCGTATGGTCCGTTTTAAAGATAGGGTTAGTAACAATATTGCCTCTGTTGACATGGCACAGGACGAACCAGATAGTCTTTACAGTAATCTCTTTAAATTTATAAAAACAGAATTTGATAAGGCTTTTAAACCCAGAACCTTTAGTGAAAATTATAAAATTAAGTTTAACGACTGGGCAACATCGGGTATTTACATAAGTAGAGCTAAGTTGTATGAGCTGTATGGCATGAAAAAATTCAATCAAAATATCGATTTTCTTGAGTATGTCAAAAATTATTCCAAAATTTTTAAGAAAGCCTGTACTTCTGCTAAGTCCATATATTTAAAAAATAAAATTAGTCAATCAAACAATAAAGTCAAAACTACTTGGAACATTATCAACTCTGAAAGGGGAAAATACCAGAACAGTAATAAGCGTATTGAGTTAAATATTGATAATAACATTATTTCTGACGATAGTCAAATTGCACATGCTTTTAATTTATTTTTTACTAATATACCGGTAGACACAACTTGCTCCTTGAATTCGTCACCGATAGATGCTGAATTGTTATTAAAATCCAATGTGCCTGAGTGCTGTGAATTATTTAAGTTTAGGCACGTTACACCTTACGACATAGTCAAAACATTTAAAACCTTGAAAGTTAAACGCACTGGGGACTTATGGGATGTATCCGTAACTGTTTTGCAGGGTATCATTGATGACATTGCTCCGCATTTAGCTTTAGTATTTAACAAATGCGTTGATTTCGGCCAATTTCCAGATTTAATTAAATATAGCAAAGTTATACCTTTGTTCAAGGCGGGAGATCCCAGTGATCCTTCCAATTATAGACCAGTTTCCATTTTGCCAGCCTTGAGCAAAGTATTTGAAAAGATTATTTTAACGCAATTGCTCGCTCACTTTAATTTGAATAAACTATTACATAGTGAGCAGTATGGGTTTACAAAGGGTCGTTCAACTATTGATGCCGGGGTAGCACTTTTAAGAAATATTTTTAACGCTTGGGAGAAATCACAGAATGTTATTGGAGTATTCTGTGATCTATCTAAAGCCTTTGATTGTGTTGATCACCGGACACTCATACGTAAACTAAATTATTATGGGGTTAGGGGCGCAGCACTTGATCTGATGAAGTCGTATCTCGGGGATAGAATTCAAAGTGTTGATGTCAATCGTATTAAATCATCTGGTTCTCCTGTGCTTATGGGGGTGCCGCAGGGCTCTATTTTAGGTCCTTTTCTATTTTTAATTTATATTAATGATCTTCCTTTTTATGTCAAAAATACCTGTGGAATTGTACTGTTTGCTGACGATACCTCACTGATTTTTAGTGTTGATAGACTGAAATCTAATTTTGACGATGTAAACGGTGCATTATCTCGGGTATTAAACTGGTTTACTGTAAATAATCTAGTTTTAAATGCAAAGAAAACTAAATGTATTAAATTTGCACTACCTAATGTTAAAAAAGTAGGCTGTAATTTAATGATAAATAATGAACCTTTAGGTCTTGTTGAATCATCAGTATTCTTAGGGATTACTTTAGACTCGAAACTTCAATGGGGCAACCAAATATCATGTCTTTCGGGAAAGCTCAGTTCAGCTGCTTATGCAGTTCGAAAAATTAGACAGCTAACAGACGTAGACACAGCTCGATTAGTTTATTTTAGTTATTTCCATAGTGTTATGTCTTATGGCATTTTACTTTGGGGTAAAGCTGCTGATATAGAAACCATTTTTATTTTGCAAAAAAAAGCAGTGCGAGCTATTTATAATATGAGTTCTCGAGCTTCCCTCAGAGATAAGTTTAAACATATAGGTATCCTCACAGTAGCATCGCAGTATATTTATGCAAATATATTATTTGTACATCAGAATATTAATATTTTTGTAAAAAAAAGTGACGTGCACTCTTTTAATACTAGAAATAAGCATAAACTTGTGACCTCTGCTTATAGACTCCAAAAAGTGCAAGGTTCATTTTTAGGACTGAGTATACAATTTTATAATAAAATCCCTAATAAAATTTTGAATTTACCGTCACATAAGTTTAAGGAATGTATTAAGGCCGCTTTAGTACAGAAGGCTTACTACAATATTACCGAATATTTAAATGATAAAAATGCTTGGGTGTAGCGCTCGCTCTACAGGAAACATCTGATGTAATAAATTTAAGTTTGATTTTGAAAAGAGTAATTGCTGAGTTTATTGCCGGCTCTTCTTAGCAAAAGCAACCTTCCGAACCGTGCATTAGAGTATTAGAGTTTGACTATTCATAAGTGCCTGTGAAGGCCTATTTGAATGAATAAATTATTTCATTTCATTTCATTTCATTTCATTTCATTTCAATATGCATATAGTTTCTTTGACTTGAATATAAAATGTTTCGAACATCAAGAGGGAGCTTGGTATTACCTAAGATCTGAAATAAAAGCTCTAAAAACTACAAATAGCCTTGTTTATTGGCAAAGTGTTGTCTACGCTACTACCAGGTTGCTGCAGGGCTCTACCCATATTGAAGTTTCCTTACTTTGCAGTCATGCCTTTACGCTCCAAAAAATCTGGTGAATAAAAATTGAAAAAAAAAAAGAGATATTTTCTTTCTATTTTAAAAATATGTTAACACATCCACCGGGGAACATAATGCTGGGTAATAACGTATAGTTCAGAGGTCCGGGGGATGAGGGGGGGGGGGGGTGCTGTAACCAGTCGTGTGGTGTACGGTTTATCTTTCCGGTACATTTGTCCCGGCCCAGGCGGCGCGCTGATCCGACAAAAATGTACCTCATCCTGGCCATTGATGGGCATTATTACCCCCACGCTACCCGCCTCCTATTGTCATTGGGATGTTGGATTAGTTACATTTTTTAGGTAATTAATTTTATCTGAGTGAAAAGTAATACACTTTTTGCTATAGGTGTTTAAATCCAAAATAATCATGTTCTTATGGTGCGTAAATGCTTTGCGAACCGAGCACGAGCCAAGCCACGAACAGCATACTGCGAGCACGATTCGCGTATCGTGGACGGGCTTGCGAGCCTCAAACGAGCATTCGTAGCGTGCTCGACTGCGCTCCGCCCGATGATTGTCAGTTTTTTCACGAACACAGGGATTCGCATTGCGCTCGTAGGCTCGTTCAAGGCTCGTTAAGTACGTCCACGCTTGAAATCGCGAGCAATGAACGAATCCTGTTCGTTTGAGGCTCGGATCGTGCTCGCTTCGCGTAGCATGGACGCACCATTAGGTATTGTTTAGCTGTTGCGGTCTTCCCATAAACAATAACCACTTTATTACAGCAAGTTTAGCAAAACCCAGGTAGTAAACAAACAGGTTAACATTAAGTTAATAACTTACTGTTAACCTGTTTTGTTAATAGTAGGTTTTGCAATACGCATACGGCCCAGTACCTCACTGTAAGCGGTCCCAGTGGCCTGTAGACGTTTGCAACACACACTCTTGACAACCCTGCATAATTATCTTCATACCCGGTTTTTTTTTTGAAGAGGGGTTGTTAGGACTTGCTGTGCCGGTAGCGGCCGGGCGGGATACAGCGCAGTGACTTTGGTACTACACTGGTAGCACAGCGCCTCTTCGTGGTGACTTTACTTATAGCAGGAACAAAGCACCAAATAAAAACGTTATCGCACAGAATAAATAATAGTACGTACAAGTCTTCTGTAAAATGGAGATACTTCCCTAGGCACCCCTGTCAGGGTGCTTTGAATTTAAAACGAGAGAACCAAAATGATCTGGCACGGGAGTGCCCCCCGCCAAGACAAGCCAAGCGAAGCGCAAGGGCGCACCTACCTTTTCTCGAAGCGCTTCGTCGTTTTTTTGAACCCTCATAACTTGGGTTTGGATTATACCAGCTTGGCCGTTTCGCTACTACAAGAACTATTGTATAACAGAAAATTTATTAATAACAGTGAATACATTTTTCACCTTACGCCCATGTGAAGGTAGCGGAACGGCCAAGCCACATATTTTGACTACGGTTTGAGTTTGTTAAGTTAGGGCTTGTAGAGTGAGGGCGTGTAGAGTTATAAGCTTGTCTCTAAATGAGATCTGATAACATTTTGACAATGCGAGCCATATGGTCTCGCTTTTGCGACATTAATGAAAATGTTTTTGGTGGGACATTACCTATTGCCTTAATCGCTCGTAAGAAAACTGAGAAATAGTAATTTTGTTCAATGCGAGTAGTTTGTTATCAAAGTTAGAAATCATCCCATATCATCGTTTCCGACCGTTGAGTAGCATTTCATTAAATTTGAGGTTCTAGTGGATTCATACTGCACGTAAAGCTGTCCATTACTAGGTAGTGGTCCATATGTTATGGAGGCTCCACCTCGTATGACATCCAAATATACCAGGGTATAGGTACGTTGGATGGAAGGTATAGCAACGTTGTACTAATGTACAGTTAGTTTGTATATTATTTCCGATCCTGTTGTAAATCGCACTAAACTAATTTTAATCGCATCACATCTCTTTCTTACATATATTATTGAACAAGGATACAACATTATTTAATGCTGTCAAATTAGTCTGCCGTTTTCATTTGCGGGTAAATATACGTCACCAACTTGAATGGTGAGTTTTACGTTGAAAACAAGCATTGGACTAATTTGACAGGTGTACATTTGTTACATCAGTTTGTTATATTATTCTTCGTTAGAAAGATATATATAATATCGATACTAAATTAGTGTAATTGTGAAAAACAGAATCAGCACCATTGATAAGGATACAAAATGCGTTAAAGATTTTAAAAGAAAATTTACGATTTTATAGAGATATTTTTTGTTTCAAAGACATTTTAATATTGAAATTCGGATAGTTTTTATACATTTTCTACATGCCTAACTAATAACTGTAAATAGTATACGGGTGTACCTGATGATAAGCGGTTACCGTAGTCTATGGACGCTCGGAACACTAGGATATCAATAGTGAGTTATCGACCGAGAAAAATTTTTTCACACCCAAAAGCGATTGATTGGATTTTATTTGCGTTCATTATAATTGACCATTATTATATTAATATAGCTTTTATTAATATCAGTCGGCCACTGTATCATAAAATTTGCTACCAAGTTCGTCAGATCATCCTTAGTTCTTTCATTTATAATCTTGACGAATACTACAAGAGCGAAAGAGTCCAAATCAAAAAAACCTTGCTAATTTTGATAAAAATATAATTTGGAAATCGGATGAGACAGATATACAGAGTTCTCTCAAATAAACATCATTGAACCAGTACATTTGTAGCAAAGATATATTCGTAGTACCTATTCACTGCGGTGCGGACTGTCGGCAATAGAAGTGCGCCGAAGTTGATGCATCTTTCGAGGTGGTGCTCTGTCTATCTATAGCAGGACGTCCGCCTGCGCCCGTCGCGTCCCGCCCGGGCGCCCGTCCGCCCGCGTCCGTTCGCGCCCGTCTCGTCCACCCGTCTGTCCGCGTGGCTGACGTACCTTGCGATTTAAATGTACTTTGATTATATTGGAAACAAGGCAGGTGAAATAAAATGTAGTTTTAGTATCACGAAATGTACTCAATATTTTGTTCTATCTTCGGTTATCGTATCTTAATTTTTAACCGACTTCAAAAAAAGGAGGAGGTTCTCAATTCGGTTATATTTTTTATTTTTTTTATGTTTGTTACGTCATAGCTCTGTCATTTATCGATATAAATAACCGATTTGGAAAATTATTTTTTGTCTGGAAGGGTACTTTCCGGTTTGGTCCCATTGTCATCAGATCAGGATTTGAATACTTCTTAGTGTACTTTGAAGTCGGTTTAAGTTTTTTTTGTAAAACAGTCCAATTATAGTATAAAATGTTATATTATACAATTTTTACCTTACTTTAAGGTCAAGGAAATTTTACCCAGTATTTTTTTCATCTAGCCTCCAGCTAGTGTCTAGATTTCTAGTTGTCCTAATTAAGTACCTATCCTACCTAGTTTATAAAAAGTGAGCGTCCACATTGAGAACTTCAATTGAAGCTATAGAAAAATATATCCAAACATTAAAAATAATTCGGACAATAATTGAATTTTAAAACGCATTAAAAATGGATAGCGAAGACTCACAGAGCATTGTACAAACGTGAAGCGAGGCGAACGTAATAAAAGTGGAAACAATTGGATACATAAGCGCACATTGCGTTACTTGAGTTCTGCACTGTACTGAGTGCAATCTCTACAGAGAGTGTCACTATTCTGGAACACATTTTTATATAAATTTTGGGAATATGGGAAAACCTAATCCAAGAGCACTGATTCCCGTTAATGGACGCAGATGTGGTGAAAAACATGGCGGACTTCTGTCAAAATGTATATAATTTTTAAGATATGAGCCAATTTTTTTGGCAAATGTTGAAGTCGAAAAGAAAAAGAAAATTGGAGTCGTAATTAAAAGAATCGGGCAAATTGTTAGAGGTCATACAAGCTGATGATGGACCTACCATTATTTTGGTCTAAGCCTATAACGTTTGTACACGAGGGAAGGATGGGAAATATGGTTGCCGGTGAAAGAAAATAGTCAAAAAGCGGAGGGTTCTTAGGGAAAATCTACGTTAAATACTCGTACATCTTTATGAATCAAAATCTTAGCATCACGATTTTCTCATTTTCACAGAAGACTGCGAATCCCTTCGAACTGGCTATAGCAAAATTAGGTCGGTTTCAGTCATTTGCCATCGGCGACCAACAGACGTAGACTTTGAGATACTGATCTATGGCATCAATGAGGCGATGTATAAGTAAACGTTGATCTAAGAATGAGATCAACGTTTAAGAATGAGATGAAGTGAAAAACAAATGAAAATCTGTATCATCTGTCCAATTTGAAGTAATTTTGTCTGTTACTATATTAAATACTCTAGTGAGTGAAAATAGTATAGAACGGCTTACAACTATAGCAAAAAGTGTCGTTACAACTTTTGGTCTTAATTTTTTCCGTCTAGCCCCCTTTCGCAACGCGCGATAAGGAACTTCGTTATATAAAATAAAATATTATTGCAAACATGTGAGAGATAAGACAAGTTAGAGAATTAAAAGTCAAGTAAAGGTCGTCTATATCTTTGATTTATGATTTTCCTATACGAGAATCGAAATATGAGAATAGTCCCCCAATCCTGTGCAGAATATCCGCGGTGTCCGAGCGGGGCGCGTCGTAGCGTACAGTTTTTGTCCGGTGGACATTTATTGTTTTAACGGCGTACTCCACTCATATTTCTCTCGGTTCTTTGTTAGTTTTTACTTATTAGCACGTCGCTGCAGTGGCCGTATGAATAAATTCCCAGGGAATGTAGCGTCAGTGTTAGCGGCGATCATTTGAGATTAAATTTTCATTTCGTATTTGGCTGTGGATTTGCCTTGAAGCCGCCTCGCTCGGTGCCGTTTGGACGCAAGAAGTGTTTCGCAATATTCATATTACAACCTCACTACATCTGTATTTATATTTATCTTCTTGTTTCGTGCGGCTTGTAGGTAAACAGGGTTGCGCTCAAGTTTCAATTCCGTTTACTGTATATTTTGATATAATTTAATGGAATTCACAGTGAAATTTTTGAGGTTCGCATCGTAAATCCAAAATAGCTTTTTGGTTCAAACAAATACTCAGTAACTTTTGAATCCCACGAAGATTGGAATGAAGATAATTTGTTTGATGAT
Source organism: Achlya flavicornis (assembly GCA_947623365.1). NCBI lineage: Eukaryota > Metazoa > Arthropoda > Insecta > Lepidoptera > Drepanidae > Achlya > Achlya flavicornis. The sequence continues at coordinate 654,814 of OX392468.1, read as the reverse complement.
ATTATATTATTATCGTCAGAAATGCCGGCTTGCAGATATGGGAATATAATTTCTTCGAATGGTATTTGGAAGATCGGCATATTGTGTTACGCTGGAATATTGAACTAAGGGGGATTAATTAGGCTTTTATTTTGTGATCTGATTTTGAGAATAATTCTCAGTATAACAGATTTTGTTAAGTAATTTTCGACAGGTAAATAGATACGCGATTACGTGAAGTACTATATTTTCCATGCATATGATTACTGATTTTTACAGATACCATCTTTATCCACCATATTGGGTACCATGCTGAACTGATGATACTATAAGACCCTTATTTATGTGCAAGTGTGGAATCCCATAGCAAAAGCTATTATTACGTTCGAAAAGATATTAGGTAAGGTAATAAGTACCTCATCAGTTTGCAATCTATTTTTATCAAAAGCTTTATATCTACATTTGAATTATAGTAACATTATTTGCGATTAGTTATAACGAAGTGCACGAATAATAATTTTAGTGTTGACTGCACGCTTCTCTCCCCATTTTAGACCTTAAAGCCAGTCCATATCTTACGTTCTGTTAGTTCAAATAGAAGCAAAGCCTTAAAAGTAAATACTCCAACACCTGCGCAGGTAAAAGCAGATCGTAATTTAAAGAGCTCTTAACAGGCAGTTTTTTAGAAACGTTTATATACACGGTGCTAAAAGGATAATATTTGCAAAAAGTTTGTGGTGCCTAGTCGCACCGCCCTGTAATAGAGGCTAGGAAAAAGTGGGAAAATAAGTTCGGGGCACACTAAGTTCTTTTAGAACATTATAAGGATAAAATAAATTAGGATAAAATATAATAAGGTCGCTAGAGTTCCATGAGACACAGCGCTTTGCACCTTTTTCAAGAAGGGTGTATCGAGAGGGTTCGGCCTCTGCAAAATATTCCTACCGGGTGGCCTGACCGTCTGGTTGCAACCGCCAGAAACCAATGGATACAAGTGGTAAGTCTATGAGGGAGATATCGCAAGCTAGAATGCAAGTGACTTAGATGGTTATGTCACTTGCATTCTTAGCTTTAACATTTTAAGATGACGGTTACTCATATGTATAAAGGACCAGGGGCTCAACTGCGTAACTTTGGTGGTAATCGTAACGAACACCATTAATTATTTCATCCAATGACGCGCATGCGGTATAACGCCACGAAGACCATTCTTGGGCCCTGATTGGTTGAATCTCATTAATGGTGTTCGTTACGAATACCAACAAAGTTGCGCGGTAGAGCCCCAGGCCAGACTGCTATTTACTTAAGGTTATTTGGTAGTCTACATTGTCGTATTGCCGCCAAAAATTGTGGTCAGTGAGACTAGAATGTAAATGTTATGTTTGTTTTGGAGTACCTAATATTTCTGAGTTTATTACCGGCTCTTCTCAGCAAACTTTTCTGAAACGGTATGAGAGTCAAACTATTCATATATGTGCTTGCAAACGTCTAATCCCGAACTAGTGAGATAAAAATTTACGTCTATGAAAATGCTACCTGCATATTGGTTTAAAGGAAACTTTCACACAGCGGTGGACGTTAATGGTTTTGAATTTTTAATCTAGTACACAGCTCGAGACGTCTAGCCACATCTAGGATTCTATTATTTTACCTTTAACCTTCCTCAGAATGTATTACGACTCTTTACCCTTTACAGATTTAAATATTCATTTTTATTTCGGGGATAGAAAGTCAATTTAAAAATAATGGCCATTATGTAAACTGGAAAAGTAAATGAGTTTAAAAAAGAAAGCATGTGGGCATACGCATCAAGAATTTACGTAGAGTAAGAATTGTACCAAGAACCTGATATGAGCTAAAATAAAGCCGGCATCAATGTGGTTCGCGGCGCTCAGTCTATATTTTATACCCGACTTTATTATTACAACTAGCGATGGGCGATTGTTCCAAAAAAAAGTAATCGAATGAATCAACAATTTTAAAACTGTACATTCGATTGTCAATTCATTCGTTCTAACGAATAAACAATCGAATAACAATCAACCATTCGAATGAAAATTGACGCACGCAACGCAGGTTGCAATAGTATGCACAATCGACGGGTGAGCGCGGGGGTGAATAGATGTATTCATTCGGTGTACAGACAGCCAGCGCACGGCACAGGCCACGCGCGGTGCCGCACGAAGCGTATTATGAACAATCGAAAGGTGTCGATTGTTATTCGAATGATTCGAATAAATTTGACAATCGAATAATTCGATTGTTTTTAGTAACACTCGCCCATCGCTAATTACAACTATTTTCTGTGACTCATACAGCAAACCTATGTAACTGAAAACTGCTCCAAAAACCGGACAGTGATCCTCTCGTTATAAACACAGTACCGGGCAGACAGCAAGCATAAATAAGTCTCTGGCACTACTTTGGTACCCTAGTAACTCGTGCATTTAATATTATAAATATTAGATGTTTTCTCCCGGTATGGTCCGGGTAACGCGGCGGTGTGTGCTCTAATTACCGGCCATTTACAACGCGCGCGCCCGCGGACCGTCCAAGCGATTTTTATATTTTTTCCCTCTGCGGTGGTTACCTACACGTTATATTTTCAAAAGAAAAACTTTACCCAGTTAAATGTTACTGTGCTTTGTACAAGTTAAAGTGGAATTTTAATTGTCATTAATGGCACGAAGAAAGTTCTGTTTCAGTAAATGTTTGTTCAATGGTTTGTTTTGGAAAGGTTATACAGGAACAAGTCCTGATTGATATTTACCCACATAGCAAGAGGTTTACGGACTATAATTTGATATACTCTGATGGTTTTCCAGCATTACCCGGAAGAAGAAAAAATAGTTTGAATAGGGAATGTAGAGTTTTTTTTTATACGACTAAGTCGGTAAACAAGCATACGGCCCGCCTGATGGTAAGCAGTTACCGTAGCCATATGGACGCTTGCAACACAGGAAGCATCGCTCACGCGTTACCGACCTTTCCCCTCTCCCCAATGAGCTCTGGCGACCTTACTCACGCGCAGGAACACAACTTTGCACAACATAAAGTTATTTGGCTGGTGTATTTTGTAAGGTGGAGGTACTTCCCCCGTCGAGCTGCTCCTTGAGCGAATAAAAGCTATGCTCTACCTCTCTTAGAAAACAACAAAAATGCGTCATCTTTAAAAATAAATCCAAGCAAATTCCAGTTTCGTTTAAGAAAAATCTTGGCCAAGCTTGAATCAAAGACATAAACGTATCTTTCACGTAACTTAGCTCTACCATTTTACTTGTACATACGAAGTTAATAACTTGCGTAACTATGAAAGCCTTCACTTCACCAATATTAATCCTGTAAGATAAGTCTAAGCAAGTAAGATTAAGCAAAATGTGATGTAGCGACATGATCGTAGTATTTGTTCTCGGATCGCGACCTTGTTGAAATAACGAAGCCTTGCCGATGCTCCTGGAAGCTGCAGCGACTGTGTATCTTCAGTGTGGAATTTAACAATGTGCCTTACGTCTGCACTTTACTGTTTGGCCACTCAGTACACAGTTTGAGACTTCATTTTGTCAGTCGATTGAGAAACGTAGGCGAAAACGTGAATCTGTTCTTAATCGATCGGGAAAGATAAGCTAACACCGTTGTGGTCGGTACTTGGATGACCGCCTAGTGGTATTTCAAATCAAGCGTTTCCGTACTTCGGAAGGCACGCAAAGCCCGATTATCACTTAATTGTAATAGTCGTTAAGCTAGTTGAAAACTAAAACAGTAGGTTGACCACTAGCCTACCTCCACCGCACTGGTATTCGCACTGGGCACGCGTGGTGCCCAGTGCGAATCGTCCCTTTCATCCTTATTTATGAAAGGAGGCCTGTGCTCAGCAGTGGGACATTATAGGCTGATGCTGATGATGATGACGAAGTCAATTTCAAGTTTTAATACAAAGATAAATTGATAGGTAATGTCTAAATTGTAAATTGTTTGATAATTTTTCTGAAGTTGAAATGATGAGCTATTTTGACGCCCTTTTAAGAATTCCTTGGATGGTCACCGTGAATATATAGAACTAAACATTTATACTTAATTTATTTACTTTCAAAATAGGTATTAAGATAAGCAGTAGGTAATATAATTATAGACATACCCTGAATAAACACAATTAAATGAAATATTTAATTCATTCTATTGCAAGGCTCTACGGCAGAAAAAGAAGAAGTATAAAATAATGTCAAGATAACACATATTTCATAGCCGCACCTGAACTGTCTTCAATATAACAAAATGCAAAGTTGCAGAATAATGAAGACATAGGTACCTATTCTACATTCTACGACCTCTCAAAACGTGGAACGTTACTGCTCGATTTGCAAAAAAATAAAACCCTAACAGTGAAAACAAAATCAAACAATAAAATGCTGCTTTAAAAAGCTTGTTATATGTAAGTTCTTCTGTTATCTGAAATCTGAACATTACATGATCAGATTTCTAGTCTGTTTGGCTAATCAAACGACCTTATTATAAAAGAAGGTTTATGTCGAGTCTGGTAAAACCCAGGTTAGCCACATGGTCGCTTGCAATACACGGGACATCACTTACGCGTAACCGTCCCTTCCCCCCTCCCCAATGAGTACTGGCGACCTTACTCCCGGGTGGTGCATGAACACAGCATAATTTTATTTGGTTGCGGTATTCTATAAGGTGGAGGTACTTCCCGAGTCGAGCTGCTCTTTGAGCGAATGAGCATGCCCAGCATTCCTTCATTTAGTCCTTGTTGCCCTTTTTGTTTCCAGGATGAATTCCTAAAGCCAAAATTTACCGTTTATTTATCTAGGAACACCTGATCAATAAGCTGAGGATTTGAATAATAATCCGAAGCGAAGAAATAAGTTTCAGTAAACTGGCAGTACAAAGTTTATGCAGCCAAGATAAAGAGTCCCATGTACACTAGAATGTAGAGTATTATCGCTGAATTGAGCCTCTTATCTAACTCTGCCGGTTGTCTGCGCTCCAGTATTTAGCTATTTATTATTGTTTTAAGCTGGATTTCAGCTTGAGACGTCTATTTTAAAAGTTGACGAAGGAGATGGAATTAACTATACATCACTAATTTACATAATTCCCTGAGAAATATGCTTAATCTTAATTTTAAATTGGGAGCAGTAATGTTTGGAAAGAATTTGTTCTCAACGCTAAAACTATGTATGTACTTCGACTGGCCTCTATAGATTTTGTCTATATGTTTTACTTCATCAAAGGCTCAAACTCTTTGTATGATTCGAGTGCACTTCCATCGCCACTAAAGCATCTGCTGTTCAAAATCTGTTGTTAAATATCTATCGGTGTGTCCGACTTGGACTTTGGTGTTTCTAACCGAGAATGTTTGCGTATATATCTGTGTATGTGTATGTTTCGTACCATTCAGCTTCAGGACGGCTGAACAGATTTAGATAAAACTTGGGCATATACTGTACTGTGGAGTAACATTGTAGGCCGTGAAAACAAAATATATCTTTAGGACGTGGACAGAATCTCTGGCGGAAGCTTGTATTTCAATTCATGTTTTGTAACAACCATTTAACAATTTTCAAAAACAAATTACAACTCATTCCAGAATACGCAAACCCTCTCGTAAAAAAATAAAAAATAAAAGAGGCAGAAAAATGCATGTTTATTACCCAAGAAATAAACTTTGTGGTTTCGCTGCTCATGATGCCCTAAAAGGGCAGATGTCAGCTTTAAAACCATTAGTGGATAAATTATAGTCCCTTGTCCCGCATCCCCGCGGCCGCTGCCTCCTAATCCCGGGATAAAGATTTTATTTTTGGTGTAAAATGAAAAGACATGTCTTAGGGCGTGGTGTTAGTGAAGAACTCTAGCGGATCACTACCTATGTCTACCACGGTGAGAACAGATCTTTTGTAAAGAATTTTCATACAAAACCAAAAAAGCATTTTCAGAAGAATAAAATAAATTAAGGATATGTTTAAATAATTCATTTTCATATAGTTTTCACAATAGCACAATGCAGACATAGTTTCTGAACTATGAATATCTATGTACGTATAATGTATAATAGGAAAAAGCCTTGGTTATATTTTACGTTCAATAGTTAAAATTCCAATGATTTTTCAAACGTGTGATCGACGTTTCATCAGCGGAAAATAATACTGAGGGTGCTAATAAGGCTGTATAATAAAAAAATATGTACAGAATATTATGATATACTATTTAATAATAATTAGAAACCGAAAAAAACATGCCTTATGATTCTATGGATTATTCTTCCGGTTCACGAAGACGTCACAGTGTATCATGCAGTCACGAAGCTTAGTCCCGATTCTATCTATCGGGACGGGGAACAATATTGGAATGTTAAACTATTGAACTTGGTCGTCGGACAGACTATTGGGATTACAAAGTCAAGTTAATCTTGTAACGCTACAACTTTGCCTTGCTCTGGTCTAGGAACTGAACTTTGATATTACCGATGCATTGTAGATAAATTCAAGACGTTAAGAATAAATTATTGATATCGACTAGGTTTCGGCTCCCGGTACATCTCGTGTTTCGGTGCCCTGCGACTTTGAAATTTAATTTAAAAAAAAAATGGGTATATGTAAATTAAAACACTGTTCGAATTGCTTGGACATTGTTTGCGGTTACAATAGCTTTATTTTCAATAAAAAAAAAAAACTGAATAAATATTTTTATACTATTTCTGAAATCGTCGTCCTGGGATAGTGTTGCAATAGTGTCAAATTATGTTTGTGACCAATAGTCGTGGGTACATTCTACACATTGGCAGGAGGCTATTAGTCCATAGGCTACGGTTAGGGAAAACTGGGGACACTTGATCCCCATTTTGGTTTATCGTTCATACCTCATAAAATAATAGTGTTTTGCAGGATATTTTTTCATGAATACCAAGAAAATGTATCCTTCTACATTTTTGCATCATTCAATAATGAAATATATCTGTGTGTCCCTGTTATTTTTTCGTTTTACCAGAACACTACAAAAGGATCAAGTGTCTCTTGTTCTGGTACACTTGATAATTGTATCGGGTAAAATATTGTAAGTATAACCTGTTCCAATAAAGAATGATTTTGAAAATGGCGGCTTGTACTTGTATTAACAGATAGTACCACAGATATAAATCTAAATAGATGACACGAGTGTATGTTCTTCGCGTGCCAAAAGGGAGAGCAATGCGCTCTTAATTTGACGATGTTTCGCGCGATCTATGGGGAAATCGTGTCACTAAAACGCTCTTGTGATGTCATGGTAGGTAAAAAAAAAGTGGTCCGCTTGGTTTTATTAGAGATAGAGGGATTTGCGTTATCTATTATGATCTTCTGTCTATGGATTGTACCAATTGTACAATCTGTCAATACAATTATTATTTACTAGCTGGCCCGCGCGGTTTCACCCGCATTCCCGAGGGATCGTTTATTTTACCGAGATAAAAAGTATCCTATGTGTTAATCCAGAACATATTCTATGTGTGCGCCAAATTTCATCCAAATCCGTTCAGTAGTTTTGGCGTGAAATAGTAACAAACATCCATCCATAAATCCATACTCACAAACATTCGCATTAGGATAGTGGGATTGGTAAGGGGTTATTGGAACAGGTTATATATGATCGCTTGTAGCTTGTATGTTGAACCAACACCAGAATCTTGTGAGGGTTTACTCTTAAGCCCTGACTCGTATCAATATGATTTAGGTACAACTTTTACAAGCCACTTGCTTTAATTAGGTTTGTTGTTTCAAATTAATTTCATATTGTTATTTTTAGGATTAGTTTCGAATATTCTTTAGTTTGAAGATGTTCTTTAACTTAACAAAACAGTTATTTGTTTATCTCTACTATCTGCACAAATGTTTTGTATTATTTAATGGTAGCATTCGAACTATTTATTTTGTTACCAATAAATAAAAAGAGAGATTTCAAGAGAGGTAGAGAATAGCGTTTATTCGCTCAAAGAGTACGAAAGTAGGAAGTACCTCCACCTTACAGAATACCGCAGCCAAATAACTTTATGTTGTGTAAAGTTGTGTTCCTGCGCGTGAGTAAGGTCGCCAGAGCTCATAGGGGAGGGGGGAAAGGTCGGTAACGCGTGAGCGATGCTTCGTGTGTTGCAAGCGTCCATATGGTTACGGTAACCGCTTACCATCAGGTGGGCCGTATGCTTGTTTACCGACTAAGTTGTATAAAAAAAAAAAACATGATATGAATAGGTACGCTATTTAGGCTGAATATAAGTTAAAGAGTTCCAGCTTAGTTATAGGTAGAGAGATACGTAGAGAGATTCCGAGCATAGCTCGTTCCATAGCGCGCTGAGTGCCTCTTAGCTTATTTATTCGTCCAGCAGTAAAATACCACGTGTCTGTTCCGTATGTCATCACTGGTAACACGCACTGATTGAAGACCTTTGTCTTGAGACTCTGAGGTATTTTGGAAGTGAAGATGTGCCTGAGCTTCCCGAACGCCGCCCAGCCGAGTGGGATTCTTCGATTGACCTCTTTGTCAAAGTTGGACACAGATCCAACATGCATAAAATTTAAAAAAACTGCTTGAAATGAATCATTAATTAAAATCCTTAAAAGATTAAGAATTACTCAAAGAAAATTATCTTTTTTACATTGTCAATAAGTACGATAAAGTTCTAATACATAAAGTTATGTTACGGAAATCCAAATTGTACAAAATGGTTGAGAAACACGAAGACGTATTCAAAGTTACCTCAAAGGACTCGCTGCAAGACATAAAATAGGTTATTAAAAGAGAGTTAAGCTCGTACTGTATAAATTATGTTAATCCTTCTGTTTTATGTTTCATAGTTTAACTTTCTTTGTCTTTACCTTCGACGTTCCACTTAACGACTCCATTTATATTAAAAGATATTCTTTTAATTGTGAATTTTTGTTCAAAGTGAAAAAAATTCTTGTGTTTGAATCATCAACTACTTAATTAAACTTAGGGAAACTAACAGCTTTATTAAATATAGTTATCCTTTTTATGAAATTAAAAATATGTTTAAAGCTACTAATAAGTTTCCGCAATAGGAACGTTTTTTCAATTAAGGCGAAGGAAATGAACAAATGAGTAACAACTAACTCATAAAGCTGTTTTATTTAAAGCAATATCCGTCAGTGTATACTACAGAATTCACTTAGCACTAAATCACCGATGTTTCTCCGAAATTAACGCTCCCGACTAAAGAAATACTGCTCGTTTTAAATTCAACTCGCGGCCTTGATTTTCTCGGGAAGATCCAAAAAGGGCGGGGACCCTGTACTGGGCCATTACTAAGATAAATTACGGCTGCTGCGAATTTCTTGGCCCTCCTTCCCTCAAACCGACCGTCTGTAATCCTCTTAGGGTAAGCGTTTTGTGGAAAAATACAAAACATTCTTCCCGGCTCCTTATGGCCCTCTTTGTCACAGTGTTTAAACGCCTGCGTGTGTTAACTGATCGACCAAATCCGGGTTACCATTTGGCTTCACTTCTAACTTCTTGTACTGATCTGACTTTGTACATCTGTTCAAAGACATTTCTGCGAGCATAAAGTGTAAATATTATACGGAAATGTAGGCTGATGAATGACCAGAAGACAGCTTTAAAATTGGTTTTCTTAATTGAATACGAATTTCGTGTAGAAAGCGTTCGTAAAGCAGAAAATACATATTTTCAGGTTCTTTGAAATGTACCTTTAAATATCCCGCTTCATGTTAATCACGTTCTTAGGGATGAATAAATGACATCATCTCCATTGATTAATCTACATCGCAACATCAAAAGGACTATCTCAATGAAATGTTTTATTTGAATGAGCAGGGTTTCATCTAAATCACAATCTTCGGCGTTTTTCAAATTAATTTGTTTGTTACGTGCCGAGACTATACTATTGAAGAGAAAAAAAAAAAAAAATGAAATATTGGATTTGTTATTTAATTTTGACAATTACTAATTGGAGTATAATGCTCTGTTACTGCAGATTATTTGTTCTGTGTGAACGATTTGGAGCTTTATAACTATGACAATCAAAATTAATGTTTTTAAAATGGTCTTTCGTTTGGATGTCGACTGACCCCAAAAGTTTATATGACGAGGCAGAAGATGTACCTATCACGCTTTGACTGAAAATGCTTAAGTATTCAATTTGGCCTCTGATACTTATTAAGTGTACAAACTACATGTGGTGTGATAGTCAGGGTTCCTTACCTTCATACCAACAAGCCAGACCGGTCATAAAAGTAGTGAAAGGTAAAATGCGAAATGCGTAGCATCAGCTGAAACTATAATATAAATTCGATTGCCAAAGTGCCTAAGCCTGTAAGAAATCAATGTCCCATCTCAAAAGGGGTGGGCACTTTATAATTCGTTGGTCGTATCATAGTAATCCTTATCTGGAGAGTAAAGTTTACGGCTTCCGCCCAGCAAGAGTAAAACGTTAATCGCGGCTCGCAGCGGGGGATTATACTAGAGGAGGGCCCGCCTGCACAGGGCCGAAGTTAGGTGGTGGCAAAATAGATATTGATAATTATGTATTTTTTTTCAAAAACAAACAATTCATTTATTTATTCGGATACCAAGGTTAAATAGAATTTTGATTACAAGTTTTTTTTATAATTATTTATTAGTTTGTTGGAGGACCAACAGCTTACAAAATTTAGATAAAGACATAACAAGTAATAGTGGTTTTGGTAATAAATTTAGTTGAGCGTGAGCGGTGGGCCTTCACTTTAGATAAAGTTATTATAAAAAATATTAATATTTAATAATTATTTTCTGAAGTCTACGCTATGCTCGAGCCGGGACCACTAAAATAACACATTCATTTGCTCTATCCTTTAAACTGGACACATCGATTTCACTGTCTTATAGATGTATATATACAGTCAGTCATCACAAATCATCACATCTAAGGTGCATCCATGCTATGCGAACCGAGCACGAGCCGAGCCACAAACGAACAGAATTCGTTCGTTGCTTGCGATGTCAAGTGTGGTGTAGTGTGGACGCTATAACGAGCGCAATGCGAATCCCTGTGTTCGTGAAAAAACTGACAATCGGGCGGAGCGCAGTCGAGTGCGAGCTGAAAGTGTTTTCGAGGCTCGCAAGTCCGTCCACGCTACGCGAAAAACGAACGAATCCTGTTTGTTCGTGGCTCGGCTCGTGCTCGGTTGGCGTAGCATGGACGTGCCATAACAAAATAAGTTCCTGAAATCAAAGGCTTTCTTGTTGTTAAACGGCTTATACAGATGCCCACAAGCCCCTCTCCCAAATCTGTTGCTAGATAATAGGGTATCGGGCCGCAAGCCAGGGTAGGAGTAATATTTTACTTTCACTAATGGATTTAAAACTGAACTACGCCCACAAGCCTTGGAGTCTCTTTCATTGTCATTAGTTTTCATAAACATTTAACTTTTAAAATTTATACTGGGGAGTTGTATTTGCGAGAAGAGAAGAAAAAAACAAACAAACTCACTTTCGCATTTATAATATTAGTTAGGATGAGATGAGATGGTGAGATTCTCAACTAGCTTTTCGCCTCGCTGTTCCACCTGTGATTCCCCACTCTAACCCTTGGAAAACCCTTCCTTGGTGGTTGCTGTCTCGTAAATATCAATTTCCGGAATCTTTGAGATCCTACTGCTTCTCAAATATCAAAGCTAGGATTTCTATAGGTACGTATTTTTCCGTTTCATTCTGTACAAAAGCGCGAAGACAGTTTTTTGTAACATTTTGTTCCATTAAAAAAAAAACTTTATTGTGACATCTATTCGCCCTTTTTCTCTGAACTAATATGACTTATTGACTTGATTCTTACAATGAAAAATAAATGAATGGCATTGCTATAGTTACGCCATGAAAAAAAGGAGCCATGAAAAAAAGGAATTACTCGAACAGTACTTTCTTAATTAAATTGAGTCAATGGTTAAATGAGAGATCATTTTATATGAAAAATATATGATATTTTTTTAGGATCTTCACATTTAACGACTGGCTGTTTATTTAATGATGTGCTGTGTCCACATACTCCAACCACGTAAGCCTGTAATTCTTTATTTGTCTAAAATTCGTTATGTAGGTATTACGTACAAGTTTGTATATGAAACTCAATATAGTGAATGCAAAATATTCAAAGCTTTTAATAATATAAAATTATATTTGAAGTACATTAGTTAAAATGTATTATAATAATTTTCTCGGTATAAACCATAGATTAAAACGGCAAGATACGGTACACAGTTACAGTGTATGAGCAATAAAACTACATCTACCTGATGACGATGATCAATTTGACGACATGATTAATTATTTATTTTATTTTTATTTATTTATTACTGACATTTAATTTTAATATATATTTTACATGTTGTTATAATTGTAAAGATATCTTTTATTTACAACAAATATGTACAAAATACAATCTATATTTACAAAATATAATCTATATATAGAAAATTTCCTCAAGCCTGCCGCTGCTTCCGATTAACGGCAAGGTTCCCAGAAGGCTGGCAGCGTTTCCTCTTTGGATAGCCAAGCTGACGCGTTGGCGGAAAAAGCTCCCCGCCCGCTGGTCTCCGGAGGTCTCTATCAATTTTGAAGACAAGGTGCGGGCAAAACGGCGAGCTTCTGACCCCCATGGTCCCAAGGTCTCGACCGCAAAAGGCATAAAAATATAATTGGGTCCAATCGATGCATATTTTTTGAATTTTGAATTTTCCGCACTGGCCGCCGCTGCCCCTGCAGCTTTACAAGTCGCCGGTAAGTGAGATGGCGCGAGTGTATAGACACATGTGGCATCCCACACCAGCGACTTGCCGACACTCCAAGGGATCAAAGACATACCATCCGGTCTCTTGCCTTGTTGTTATTATAAATAATTACTATTTTCATTTTTTATTATTGTATTGTGTTATTGTATTCGTACAATGTGATTACTATGATTGTATTATTATTATTATTTTGTAACTACATTATTGACCTGTAACTAATGTTGCCAATAAACAACTATCAACTATGAACTACTACTACTACTATGAAACGTAGCTGTCATCTCGATGTTGGTGGCGGGGCATACATTTCGATCCAAAATAGGAAACTTACATCTGAACAATAGTGAGTCCAATAGACGTAGTTTTGCGCGCTGCGTGATGGGAACCGTATCTTCCACTTTAATCAATCTAAGTTTACCAGACAAAGGCGTTAGAGTAAGAAGTAGTAATGTGTAACATGACATCTTGAAAGCATTTTTAAGTACGTGCTACACTAATGTGTAACAGTAGACAATAATTCAGCTTTTGTGCGGCGTGCGATATTACTCCAAGCTGGATTTACTTTTACTAAGTCATATTATTATGCTATAAATATGAACTAACTTCCACGGGAGACTTTCATCCCGTTGAATCAAGATTAAGTATATTATTAACTTTAATCCAAGAGATTGTATATTCTTATTCAAGAGGACATAGCAGTTTCACGTTATTTTTTTATAGCTGGTTTTATTTGTATTTGTAATAATATATAAGGTTATCCTAAGATATATAGTACGTGGGTTAGTACATGAGAAATAATACAGTAAATACATTGACAGTCAGGGCCGGCTCTAGCCCATGTAGCACCCGGGTGCAATCAGTACTTTGGCGCCCTCTAGTAGGCGCGCGATTGATATAGAATACTTACAGTTATATTTTCACCAGTGATCTGAAATTCGACCTTCGCCACATCTAGGCTCACTGTCAAAGCCACACATTGACTCTCGAATGGCGAGTGACCAACGTTGTGTGAGATACACTAGGAGGTCACCAGCCGAGCGACTTTGGTAGCAGCCGTATTGACGGTCGCTCAACAAATCGTGATCTTCTAGGTATCTCAGGAATTGCATGTTGATCAATCGCTCAATCACTTTGGAGAAGAGGAAGGTGATGGATATCAGCCTGTGATTCGCGGGGTTTGATCTGTCGCCCTATTTGCGCAGTGAGTGCACGTGGGAAGTCTTCCACAAAGATCTTCCACAAGAGCCTTCCATTTTGGTATAAGAGGGCGTGAAAAGACGCGTTAGCACACAACACAATTCAGGACGTAATAATTCGATTTCTTTAAAGAGCATCGTCTTCAGAGTCGTCACTCGTCGTCGCGGTCTCCCTGCGCCCGTGTGCGCCGCACGCCCTGCACTAGAGATAAAGCCAGCCCTGTTGACAGTGTCACAATGGACAGTGCACTACTGTGTGCTCTACCTGCTATAAAACTCTTTAGTTCCAGTGTTTCAAGTGAAATCACTGGCGATATTACTAGGTACTTCAGTAAACTCTTAGTGAGTCTGTGGTCGAACGATTGAACTGGATAAAACGTGGGTAAATTATTGAACCGGCCGCCCGCTACGTTGGCTACTGCCGAATTACGAGTTCCACTAATTCGTGACCGATTGCTCCATTGAATATAACAAATAATTGACGGGCCAGTTGGCGTGGTTCGTGAGTCCACCTATGCAGCCTATACGCCGCAGGTCACGCAGGTATCGCGTTCAGACAGACAGACAAATAAGGCAGGGGACTTTGTTCTATAATAATGTAAGAATGAAATACAATCTCATCGTGCTGGGGGTACAACCCAGGTCCAGGCAAAGCAAGGAAGGCACTTATGAAGTCAAAGCTTAAAGTTACCACCGGTTCAGAAGTGGGACTTTAACTGAGAGAAACTGGCAAGAAACTTAGTAAGGTTACATCTATACTGATATTATAAAGAGGTGCTTGTTTTGTTTGGATGTGTCAGGTAGGTAATCTCCGGAACTATTGATTTTTTTAATTCTCTTACTAATAACAACATTATTCGCGAGTATTATTTTCATATCGGCAATCATAATCAAAATCAAAATGTCATTTATTCAGTTTAGGCCCTGGTAAGGCACTTATGAACCTTAAATTGGTAAATACAGTTGTATTTACAACCGGTTCGGAGTACACACAGGAGGCGGGTGAATCCGCAAGGGACAGCTAGTTTATATTTTGGTCAATCTTACTAAATTGGCTGGATTAGATAGCCAGTTTGTTGAATTCATTAATCAAATCCATTGAAAAATCAGACTGTACGTGAAGTGTACCTTCAATTATACAATATTTACGTTTATCTTTAATCTCGACATTTCATAGCGCTGTATCCGTCAAAAGTTTATCTCTCCTTTGAAACGATCGCTTGGCGAGTGAGCGGCCGAGATAAGCGTTTGCGCCGAGTCGCGACTCGTGTTTACGAATCACACGATATCTCTCCAGCCTTTTACTGTTGGTAATAAAACAATTACGGCTTCTTAGCGCGGACGAGACAGCCCTCAGACACGGCCGGATCAAACATCCGAAGAACAAACACATCTCTGATGTCTTCTTTTTTTTTTTTTTTTTTTTTATACCACTTAGGTGGCAAACAAGCATACGGCTCGCCTGATGGTAAGCGGTTACCGTAGCCTGTGGACGCTTGCAACACCAGGGGTATCACGCGCGCGTTGCCGACCCTGCAGAAATCTCTTCACACCCCTTTTGAAGAACCCCATGCTGTACTCCATTGGGAAAACCACGGCGGGGTCTACACGCTCAATACCAAGATTCAAACTTTATTTAATCTTTGAATAATTTATTTGTATTAATGAGTGGGTTTTGTTCAAACAAAGTCTACTTCGGTTACTGTAGTCGTCGTTGTTGCCTAAATTATTTAGTTGGTTTCAAATGTTGATTAAATTTTAGGTGTCGTGTAACTGTAATATGGCTTAAAGTCTCTACTTTTTCCAGAGACCAATAATTTTTTTCAACGTCCTGAATCTATGACGAAGTTCTTAAGTTTTTGCTATATTTATCTTATGTTCATGTTTAAGGCCCGATTTACACGTTAATTCGTTAAGTAGCGATTTAAATTGCTTAAAACGAATTACTCGACACTTAAGCGATAAATATGTAAATCGACTATTTTATTATGTAAAGTTGCGTTCTTATTGTTAATGTAAATTTAGCGAATAAATGAAATTAAAAACATAATTTTCAAATAAAGAACACCGCATGATGTATGCCTATTTGCCCACCTACAGGGGGATGTTCTTGCTTGTTGCTATTTGCCTTCCGCGCGACGCATATTAATGACGTCCTTATTTTAAATCCCTTTGGATGTAGAGCGGTTAAGTCGAATCCCGGATAAATTACTTAGCGGGCCCTGTATAACCGGGATAACGTGGGCTGCGTACTCCGCACTCCACCCGAATGGATAATGAACTTGCTATTCTCTTTAACGATGACAATTTCGATCGTTTACGTGGGATTTTGGAGTGGATAAAAATATTTAAGTACTTAGGGAGTTTTACATGTCTCGTCTTATTTGGAAATGTCTTTTCAGGCCTTTGGATCTTTTTTGCTAAATTATTATATGTATGTAATATGGCAGTTAGTATGGACTGTTAAAAATGTATGTACACATATACCATGACTGTTGTCCAAATTTGTACCCAATGGTTCAATTCCGCAGAACAGTTCTTCAAGTAGAAAATCTTTCTACGGTAAAATCTAGAACATCAGTGTGGTAAAAGAGTAAAAAATCTGTCAATATGGAAATAACTAACAAAATATTCCAGATATTTTTTCAATAAATTAAGCATGAAATGTTTTCTGCTCCGTGTGGGTTTTCCGCCAAATATAACAAGTGTCATACATATTATGTGTTATGGGTGCGCTCCTCGAAGCACAGAGCTGTTGTCTGCGTAGGGTTGCCACCTTGATCTTCTGTCTGACATTTCTTAAAAAAAAAAAGGTTAAGAAATGCTTAATTAAGTGAGGAAGGTAGAAATTGTATTCAGCAACGTTGGGACTATTTATTTACAATCTTTCATCGAGATTTCAATTTGGTAGTTAGACGGGTTATTTGAGGGATCATTGAGAATTGGAACTCACCTCCTTCACAACGACCTCAAAGTCCTAGTATAAAAGGCTTATTGCCTTTTGAAATATTACATAGCTTACCATTTTCAAATTATTTTGCTGAAAAATAAAGGAGCTATGTGTTAAAATGTAATAGGTGTAATATACCCACTGTAAATCTAATGTAAAATATAGAAGTTCGAATCCCAAGATGCAGCCGTTGACAGCCCCAAGTTTCTGTATATTAGCTTCCGAATGTCCTTACGTTATGGCTCCCCCGTTGACTATTGACACTTTGGAAAACGTTACATTTCCGCAAATTTACGCTTGCGGTCGGAACAGACAATTTTGCCCGGCTCGATGTTGGGGTGAGCCCGGGCGCCTGGTCAACATGCTTCAATTGAATTTGACAATGTTGTATAATGGTTATAAGTAGGTAGTATTTGTTTGCAAATTACAGTTTGTCCAGAAGTTAATACTTCTCGACAACCGAACCTTGGGTAGAGATTGGCAATTTGTAATTGACATTTCTTGAGCTTGGGATTTCAACTCACCACATGTCACTTTAATGGATAGCGAATGTTTCACCAAACAACTGACATTAATTGTCAAATGATACCTGTACTCAACCCATTAATACTTATAAATCCTCTTAAAAAAAAGGAGATTATAAATTCGACACGTATGTATGTAATATTAGTGGAACTGCAATATATTCACATATGATAATCTATTAGGGCTTCCAAACAAATATACAAAATTTCATAAGTGTATGTATGTATGTTTGTTGTCTATCTCCGGAGATATTAATCGGATTGTAACCATTCTTTTTTTATTGTTTTACATTTTTTTGATATAGTAAGTGTATATCGATGGGTTAAATAGTAAAGTATAGCGTATAGTCTCTTATAAAACTTCTTTAAAAAAACTGTTTTATAAGATCCTGACCTAATGGCCATGCGACCAAACGGGAAATACCTATACCCTTCCAAACAACAAAATAATATTCCAAATCGGTTAATAAATGACGGAGTTCTGAGGTAAAAAACATAAAAAAAAAACAACCGAATTGAGAACCTCCTCCTTTTTTGAAGTCGGTTAATGATGTCTATAAGTTATGTATTAGAGAGGTTTGATTTAGACACCAAAAATCCACAAAAACATACATTCAATCTTTATCATGAGAAAATGTTAGGCTTATATATCCCGCTTATACAGACTTCTTAGCTTCTTCATTCCTTATGCGAACAGCAAAGGAATGGAACTCTTCAAGAGTTTCCCGAATAGGCATTATATGGGTTTGCGTGATACATCGTCGGCCTCGTCGTAACTCCTCCTGGAGTCACTCGAAGGCCAATCGCAAGCACATTCTTAAGTCATGATGGAAACTCGTACAATATAAAGTCTAGATATAATAATTATATTGAAATAATAATTAGTTCCGAGCTCACTTCAAACAAGCTCTAATTACTAATTGTACTTAGGTACTTATCTAATAACCCCGATACAGCAATGAAGCCTGCTTATAGCGGTTACTTCGCAAATAAGATTTTAGTTTTAAAAGTAGCAAGAAAATCGGAAAATTCTCAAACTTACCGATAAAATACTCGATTTAGAGGCAGACTTTTATTATTCAACGGTGAGTCGATCATTCTGTTCTTTTAAGTGGTAAACTATTCGACTGATCTTACACAGACAGAATGTGGTCTTTAATCTTGAAAGACTCTTAGAATCATCATTATACCTAAGTAGCTTTAAATAGCTTCTAAGTGTTCCAAGCTATTTGTACTCTATTTATATTACACCTACTTGTTTTTCTATATAAAATCCGATTTATAGTAAGAGCTAGTAATAGTTATCTATGTATAGAATCTTATCATTGGATCTGTAATTTTTCGGATGATTACAAGGTAGTCTTTTGTAAGAAAATCCGGACTATAGGGGGTCTTAGGCAGTACTCTATAATCCGAAAAATTCGATAGTTCGACACTGCCCTGCAAAACATTTGTCGGATTACCGCGGGTCCACTTCTACGGTTACAACCAATCTATATATATAAAAATGAATTGCTGTTCGTTAGTCTCGCTAAAACTCGAGAATGGCTGGACCGATTTGGCTAATTTTGGGTTTGAACTATTCGTGGAAGTCCGGGGAAGGTTTAAATGAAGGGTAGGGTAGGGAATACCCTACCCTACCCTTGGCAGCTAGTATTATTATAAATTACATCGACGTTTTTCACGACAGGATGGCTGCCTTCCGCAGTCTTTTAAAGTCAATTTGACATTTATGGTCTGCGGAATATGTTTTAAAGTTTCATACACTTTGTTTGAATTATTTTGATTCTATATAATTAAGTCATTAAGTTTAATTTAGTTCAAATGTGTAATTATTCGCGCTTCGGCAGAATACATAGTTTATCTTCATCTACTATTTCGACGGACTAGGCGTAGAGGTTAGATATACTGTGCCACGCCACAGGTCGTCGGTTAGATTCGCACCTAGGACAAACATTGTGAGTCTGGATTTATATTTACAAGTAGTATGATACACAGTATATCTAAGTTTCCCTTGTAAAGCTCTTAGTTTGGATGATTCCAAACTAAGAGCTTTACAAGCTTTATCTGATGATAAGAAGTGTCTGAAGAATGTATCAGGGTATTATGATTACAAAAAGTCCACACATCATCTAATAGCTCCGTGCAATAGTCCTATTATTTTCCAATCCAATTACACTTACAAGACGCTCAGGACCGTGCGCTTGAGTCAGTGCGGACTGCGGGCGTGTTTAGAGTAAATTACTAGACGGTACACCTGCAAGGCTTGGATTACGCGCGGTGGCCGGCCCGTGTACGAGAGATTGGCTCCGGAGATACATGTCCTGAGAAATGCTTACTCTAGTGGTTTACTGAGTGGTTTATTGTTATCTATTTAACTGAATTTTATTTTGTATTCAAATGAGTTTGATTTAGTACATCATATTAGTGTCTTGTCATCTTATTATGCATTTAATGATGCGTCGGATACCGAGTCGAAGGTATCGGGTTCGAATCCTACAATGAGCTTGAGCGACGAAACCATAGTGGTATGGAACTTTGTAGTACCCACCTGCCTGGCTACCACCCTTGAGTTGTTCCCTCATCACTTACCATGGTGCATGAGATTGCGATCCAACACAGGCTTATACACGGTTAGAAAAAAGTTTGGAGGTCTCCTTATGGCATTATTTATATACCTTTTTTTTCGAGGTTTTCTAACGAGTTTTCCCAAAAATTATAGCAATTTATGTAGAGTCCAAATGCCAGCAAACTCACAACCATAACCCAGATCTCATTCTCTGAGTGAAAGAAAGAAAGCAAGTCTACTTGCTTCTCATCCTTCTAACATAAAAAAGGCTATAAAAAAAGAAAACACCATGATCATAAAAACATAGACATTATTCGAAACAAGATAACATAAAATATCGAACAATACCATGTCTTCCATTGTATAATTTTATGTGAAAGCGTCCCGAACGAAACTGCGAGCCAGTTATTGACTTTGGTACGTTAAATGTAACGATAACAGTTAGAGGATACGCGTTACAGTTCCAATATCGGATCCCGATATAAAGGGATAGATAAGGTATCCGTCGACCAACTTCCATAGATAAAAGATTTTTCTTGTAGGCATTGCATCGTCCACCCATCAAAAAATAATATAGAAATAGGTATCCTTCCGTGGATTGCATAGTCATTTTTAAATTCAAATTCAAAAAGCATTTATTCAATGTAGGCCCTGATAAGGCACTTATGAACGTTAAAAAAATAAATAAAAAGTTAATTAGTTAGATTGCCAAAAAGGCAATAAAATCCTCCCCATAAAACATACCTTTGTCATTGGGTCACCTTTTGACACCCAACAACCAATCAAAGGGGATAGGGGATCCTTTGAGGGGTAGCTATTGTAGGGTAGTAGTAATTTCATGTTAGTCAAGATATTTAATTTTTTTTCCATAATCTTCCGTTGTTACTCCAATGTGTGTGTACCCTTATTCCGAAATTTTAATATTCGTAACACAGGTCGAATCGTTAGCAAATAGCGAAGATAAGCCTATCGCTTGTTGTTTGTTTGCTTATTGTTTTGTGTGCACGATTGTACTTATATTCAATTGCCCTTTATTTAGATATCTGGTAATCTGAAAATGGCTATTCCTTTTGTAGGTACGGCGCATATCTGACGATCCGCAGTGCAGAGACATGCGAAGTTTTCTAAATGCGGCAGACATAAGGCGAATTAGAGGTCCACGTGAGCGCGCTCGAAGAAAAGGCGTGATGGGTACGACAACGCCATTTATTTACGAAATTCTGCAAGAGATCAAATTGTTGGTTGGTTTTCCGTGACGCACGAGTAAGAGTCCACCGGAAGCGGAACAGCTCGCGCACGCTGACTGACTATAATACCGGTATGTAGTGAAAAAATGCTCCGCGCTGCGGCTCAAGCTGCCAGGTGAGCGCCAGCCCTTATGTTCTTTTCAATTTCAATTTTCAACGTTGTTATTATCGAATATAAAAGATGTAATTTATTCAATAATTTAAATAAACATTGAAATCAACTTATAAAGTAATGAAAACAAAATAAGCTGAAATATTGTACGACATAAGTGATTGAAAATGACATTCAAATGAATATTTACTCAAAATATATTAACAGACTTTCATTCCAATAAATAATTATTATTAAAAAAAAATGTTGAATGGTCCCAAGGTGAACCTATTGAAGATAATGGAATTCCTCATCGGAAAGAGCACAAACAACGCGATTAAAGAATTTAAAGAAAAGAAAGAAAGAAAAGAAAGAAAGAAAAGAAAGAAAAAGATTTATTCAGGACAACACACAACATTACATTAGACTGTAGAAATTACAAAAAACAAGAATCAAAGAAAACAAACAAAACCAATTAAAAACTACACAAAAATGCAATGTTGCGTGATGCCAGGAATAGGTCTCGACTCAGCAATATGCTCAGGTTAGTAAGAAAAACTAACCCTCGCGCTGGTTTTCAGTCGAGGCCCACGTCCATGACATCACGAACATACAATTTCATTCAATGCTAGTAATACCTACCCCGTGGTTCCGCGTTCCCGGGATAAAAAGTAGCCTATATCACACGGGGATAACATACCTAGCTATCGGATCAGTAGTTCCGGAGATTACCTTCTACATCAAAACTTACAAACATACATCTAAATAGATGACGCGAATGTGCTTCGCGTGTCAAAATCTGTGCAAAAAGGGAGAACAATGTTCTTCTTTCGAAACTTTTTCGCGCGGACAGGGAACTCGCATACGGCTGCATGTCCACCAGAGATGTGTAGCGAGGAATGTGTTTAGCTGACTAATAGGATCGCTTCATTTTCACGTTAAAAGTCTAATGCCAGCCTATCTAAATCAGTGATCAATCTTGTGATATTATGGTAGGTACAAACAAAGTGACACGCTTGGTTTTCTTTTTGAGGGAGCGTTATCTATTTAGATTTATGTCTGTGCATACAACCTTTACCTCTTTATAATATTAGTATTGATTGATATAGAATGTCGAAAATTTATTAGCAATGCTATTATTATGCATATCCACTGACTTCAAAACAGTGTCAGATTAAAGTTCCTACGTCATTATATCATACATATTTTTGATCATTTTTTTTATACCACTGTGGTGGCAAACAAGCATACGGCCCGCCTGATGGTAAGCAATTACCGTAGTTACAGTCCAAACGTCCACGGAAGAAATTTCCTTTGAGCCCGCACAGTTCGAAACAATTCTGGTTTCAATGTGTGAGGATGGACTCCCCGTCGATGGCGAGAGTTGCGATGGTGTAAGGTAGTCGTGGGCATCAAGTCGAACAATTCTTTAGAACACACTCCGTTGTACAAGCGATAGAACACACATAAGGAGGCAGTCTTGAGTTTGGTTTAATACATAGTGTACTAAACTATCCCGGGCAAACATTAGATCAGCTGATTTTTCAATGGCCAAATAAGGAATATCTCACTATTAGTACTTTTTAAGCTTTCGCGAACAAAATTCATTGTAATATTAATGTATCGGGTCTAAACGTCGAGGTTAGTCAAAATTAAATGTTGATAATAATCTGTGCGCGAATAGACCCGATACATTAATATTACAATCTCACTATTAATTTGAAATTGAAACAGTTTCTGTATTATTTCTGGATTACCGAGATTTATCGCGCGATTGGAAATGAACCTAACGCAAAAAAAATACTATAAAATTAAATAAGACATCCCCTCCTCGCCCTCAACAGGAAATTCTCACGTTCAGAAATTGAGCGACACAAATATATGTATAAATATATGTCTGGGTGTCTGGCTCGTATGAAATGCGGTCGGAACGTCACGCACAGGCTGCGAGGCACCCCTGATGCCGTATCGTGATATTTGTGTCCCGAAATGTGTTCTGGGGTTTATCACCTATCATGTGCAAAGCTTTGGCTGTTCTGAACAAAAAAATACTGATATTTACAAGCTATCGTATGTACTACGTACGTACACATGTATGATGAATTAAATTAATTTAGTGGAGATTAAAATTGTCTTTCACGTTTAAGCCCATCACACACGTAGCTATAATATATATTAATAGGCCGAGCTATAATATAAATGCCAGTACAAGTTGGTGAAGTAACAGAAATATATATTATAGCTGCGTGTGCGGTTACTCAAAGATTAGTATTGAAAATATATCGTAATATGCTTTGCTATGATTCATATTATAGCTACGTCTGTGATGGGCTTTAGATGTATATTTTATGTGCTGCAAAGAATAAGGGACGCAAGACACTCGGACAAAAGTTTAATTTAGCTTATCGACTACTGTACCCCTAGGCAAAGTATATTTCGTTGCGTTTGCGCGAATAGAAAAGTTACAAAATGTATGAGATTGACATCTGGTTACGCTAGATCCTAGCTATGTAATGAACATACTGTAACTGTTCTGTACTGTAACTGTTCTTTTGTCATTGCTATATATTGTTTATAGTATTTGTTTTTGTTTGTTATGTGTACTGTAGACCGTAGGTTCTGTGATGTCTATATAGCTCATTTGTAAATCTTTGAGAGATCTCCAGGTTTGTTTGTGTAACATGTTTATATACTACATTTGTAATAAATTAAATTATTAAAAGAAACAAAAAACCCGACGGCGTAAAACAAAAATTAACTGAAAAGAGAAAAACAAGCTTTTTAATCTATAGACTTTGGAATATAACTTGAATGTTATAAGGTCTTGCAGTCGGGGACAAACCAATAACCTAAGTACCTTATTGTTTTTTTTTAAATATTTGTATATGCCCGACTGCAAGACCTTATAACATTCAAGTTATATTCCAAAGTCTATAGATTAAAAAGCTTGTTTTTCTCTTTTCAGTTAATTTTTGTTTTACGCAGTCGGGTTTTTTGTTTCTTTTAATAATTTAATTTATTTGAGACTTTTTAGTTTTATACAGAATGAGTTGTATGTTTTAGTAAGTAAATGAGCGGTACGGTAAAGTAACGCTAACAACCATCGCAACTCTGTGAATTACGTACGGTAACCGCTCATAGTACCTATACCTACTGTCCTTACATTAAACATGGTTTTTTGCAATTTACGTCAAAAGGGTAGCACAAAAGTATTACAATATGTACATATATGGAATGGGCTGTTTACAAGCTTTCATTTGATACCCATATTGTTATAATAACGAAATTTTTGTTTTTAATACCCCCCCTCTTTTCTTATCCGGAGACGCCATATAAAAATAATATACCCTATGACACTCCCACAGTTCAGACAAATCTAACGACACCTCATATGCTTAAATCCATCAAGTCGTTTAGGCTGCAGAGCGTGCCAAAGAAATAGACATACATACATACATACATACACTCGAAAAACATAACCCTCCTTCCGGGTCAGTCGGGTAAAAAACCATTTGTATCTTTCAATAAATAAATAAAATAAAAAAAATTAAGTAACGTTTTAATTCGCGCAAACGCACGAAATGTACTTTGTCTGGAGGTACTGGTGAGAGAGTAAATAGCCTTTATGTCGCTTATATAAGCAGCCTAGAAAAAACAAAAAAATAATGGATGTTTTTTTTGGAATAGTAAAATAAATGACCTGCTTTTTTTCTACGGCCCTAATTGAGCGAGACTCGCTTTTATCAGTTTTTTTTATTTTTTCATGTAAATACTACGGCGTCAGCTGAACAGCACTATGCTACGCAGATTTTCTTTTTTGCAGCACTGACAACATAATTACATAGATTTTACCAGATTGACTCAGATAGAGCGCATTGTTTCTACTTATCGTTTTGCTTTTCCTGATTATATTCATCATTATAAATGAGTATATTTCATTCCTTCCTTTTTTATGGTTCATTTAAATGAGAACTTTCTGTAACATCAATTTAACTGATTCCTTAGTTGAACGTGATCTTAGTTTTGATAAACGACTGCTAATTTATATTTGATGTTTTGTAGGCCGTGATTCCGACTTGTTCCAAGATGGCGGCATATTGTTTGCAACTCGCGTTTATCTTTCAAATCTTCTAGCTAAGGGTATCGTGGTGTTAATTAGGTTCTGTTATTTAATCTTTGGTGGAAAACGTGTCGCCGTTTTTTTATCTATACTTAATATATAATAATACAATAAAACGGAAGAGATTTTTTGTTTGTTTGTTTAAACGGGCTAATCTCTGGATCTACCTGTCCGGATTCTAAAAATTCTTTCACTAATAGGAAGCCACATTATCCTCGAGTACCTATTATAGGCTAGGCTTACTTTTTATCACGGGAACGCGGGTGAAACCGCACGAGGCAGCTAGTTTTTTATAAAACTTCAATGAAACTGTAATAAAGTTTTTCTTTCTTTACTGAATATCACAATTGAATTTGCGGTCTACAGTGTGATTAAAATAGCATAAGAATTAAAATATATAACAATCGCTTCCTGAAAAATATCCATCAGCGAGCTTACTCATCGCGGTAACACACCACCACATTTGAATAATGTTATTTGGCTGCGAGCGATCTTCATTAAGGTGGAGGTACTTCCCCAGTCGGGCTGCTCCAAATTTTGAACGGGAAAACACCTGGCTTACCTCTCTTGAAAATTTCTGATGCTGAATTTGCATGTATGAATGCGCTAATCTCAGGAACTACTGATAAAAAAAATGCTATACATCCCGTTTTTTAAGGTGCGTTATAGTCAACAACATCACACAATAAACTCCAATTTTAATGCAGGTGAAACCGGGGGCAAAGATAGTGTTACTATAAAATTGTAACGAATCAAATATAATGTCAATTGTTGTTTATAATATATCTACAAGTGTCATAAATATGAAAAGAAAAAAATATTGAAAATGAATTTCACAAAAAGCAATAGAATAAAAAAAACATTACAGTTTCTTGGAATGCATAGCTATTGAATTTCGCAATAATAAATGTTTACCTGTCACCGGTAGGGCTGCCAATCACGAGTTCTTTTCATCCTCGTGCTTTATATTTAGGAATGAAAAAAATATGTTTTTGAAATGTACTTGTGTGAACAGGTCAATAGAGACGGGAGTATTTTCAATTAAGTATTCTAAATAATAAAATTAAAAGTAGGTAATCAAATTTTATTTCGTGGAACGACCAAAGAACGAAAATTACATACGCACTTCATTTTTTTGCTAATCACAATTAGCATTTTTTTTTGTTAAATCCAAATTTTTGCAACTCTCACATGTTAGTAAAAGATCAAATGGCAAATAGACCACTACTACATTATCATCATTTGATAAAAATATATTTTAAATGCGTGTTTGTCACTGTTTTTTCATTCCTAATAATTCCTAAAAATCGGTGTATGGTAACCCTAAATGAAGAAGGGAATGCTTATTGTCTTATTACTTGATATAATGGACTCTTTATTGCTTCTCAAGTTACTCTTCGTAACACGATGTGCCCTTGTTACTGGCATAATATATACCTAAGAGTATATCTTATATATTTTAGGTACATTGTAACGGGTCGTCCATTAATTATGGGAAGCGATATGGCTAGGCCCCCCTTCTAGACCAATGGTCAAACCATTGGTCAGATGACGTTAGATTTGGTTTTCCCCCACTAATGCCTAATGTTTTGATAAACGAGTTTTGAATTTGAATTTAAACTAATATCGCGTAAGATATTTCAATATTTAATATTCTCAGTGTTAATACGTTAATTTGCGCTTGATAGCGTTGAATTTATTTAAAAAACATGATAAGCTTCGTTATTCTTATTTAAAAGTATTATTTAAGACTAAGAGACTATTATTAAAGTCTAGAATCACAGTAAGAAAATCGAATAATAATTAATAAAACTTAAATAGCAACTACTAAAATTCGAAAATTCAACTAGAAACATTCAACCACAGTGTAAAATTTTACACTGTGGTTTCTTGCGAAAGAAAAGTACCTGGTATTTTCTTAACCCCCACGACATTTCTCCTACTTCGTGAGATTGGGTGACATTCGGCTAGTCGGTATTTTGTGTTGAAAGCTGGTTTCTTAACCGGGCGGTAACTTCTGTTGTTCTGATTTTCATAAGGGCCATTGATATCTTACGTCTACAGTATATCCTTTTTGAAAAGTAGTTTTCCCTTTTCATCTGGAAACAAAACGAATACCAATTAATGAAAAGTTTAAATCAAAGGGGTGTCCCCGTTGGATGGATTAATTGCATTCCCAAATTACAACAGACCGATTACAAAAAAAATTACAAAGGTATCTCGTTAATTTTAATGGTCGATTTTCAAGCCCCTTTCTACTCCATTTGATTAAAAAAGCTCGCTTCCCGCGGCAATTGATTCTCTTTTACAATTCAATAGTGTAGGTATTTAACTTGACCCTTAAGGCTGAGGCTTTAAGGGCTAGTTTTTGGGGAAGTTTTAAAGCTCGTAATTTTCTTTAAGGGGAACCTCTTTATTTGGATCAGCATTACGATAAAAGAAAAGGCTTCAATGAGTATTAGGAACCTTAAAATTCTCCCCTATTGTTGCCGATGAGGGTCTGTGGTGATTTCCCCTTGTTCTAATGAATTGTCTGTTGAGATGGTTGTACGTTGATAACTTTGTTAATGTAAGTCGCTTTTGATACAAATTGGAATGAAGCATTTTTTTTTCTATGATTGCGGTTTTGCGAGTTCTCGGTCCAAACAAATATTTATCACAACCAGTTTAGCTGTGAAAACGTTTGTTACGTTACAAACAGACAAATTTAAGTATATACTAATCCTGGTTGTTAAACAAATATTATATGGTAAATTGGATGAGAGAGTCTACACATATAAAAACGCTAACGGACATACAGAGAGACGATGCGTTTTGTCATTTGTATACTTATACAAATACTATACTTACTACTACACATATATACTATACATATACTTTGTCTTAATGTCTACCGCATTGTTTTTGCTTTGTTTAGTTGTAGTTATAGGTACTAAGTTTGCATGCTGCGTAGTCCTACGGTTGTTCTTTTTGGAATATGTTTAACTTTATTTATTACTTATATGTGAAGACTTGTAAATGGCATATTGTTATCTGCTACTGTTATTACTACTGTTAAAAAGCTGTAAATCTTCTGAAAAAACAATAAAAAAAAATACAGACGTAAGGATACTTCAGCCTTGAATTTTATGAAACTTCAGAGAGCAAACCTATAAAAAAATATAAATCATAGCTTCACCTTGGAAATAATTCTTCAAGTATAAATCGTATTGATGAGGTCTTTCTGCACACCTAAAACATGTATTTCTCAGAAATACATCAACAAATAGCATCCGAAACGGTGTCAATAAAATATAATACACCTCCTTTGTATCGAAGATGCGCAGTATTTGTTATGATGCGTCCATGCTACACGAAGCGAGTACGAGCCGAGCCTCGAACGAACAGGATTCGTTCGTTGCTCGAGATTTCAAGCGTGGACGTACTTAGCGAGCCTACAACGAGCGCGATGCGAATCCAGTGTTCGGGAAAAAACTGACAATCGGGCGGAGCGCAGTCGAGCACGCTACGAATGCTCGTTCGAGGCTCGCAAGCCCGTACACGCTACGCGAATCGTGCTCCCAGTGTGCTCGTTCGTGTCTCGGCTCGTGCTCGGTTCGCCAAGCATGGAGGCACCATTATATTCTCATGTTTTTCATTAGAGCATGGCGCGCACTTATACCTCGACCCCGTTCCTAACCTCCGCACCAAGATGCATATTTCTTTTGCTCCTATATTATTCTTGTTTGTTGCTGCCACAAACTAAAAAGTGCAGCTAATTTTGTGTTTGTTAGAAAGTATTTTAATCGGCGGCTATGTGACTATAAGTTTTGAGGTATACATACACTGCAAATACTCAATACATTACGTCGTAATGTGGTTCCAGAAAATATTTCTGCGTGATCATTGACAACGTATAGTAAGGGGCACGAGTCGTGAGCACAGATGGACACCTGCGCAGTAGTTAATTTATCGGTTTGTTTGGCGGAATGAAGAAAGGGGAGCGCCGAGCTGCACACGATTGTTTCGTCAGTCGATGTGAGTCGATGCTCGTCGTCTATTGGATTCTCGCGTGTCATTTGGATACTGTGATTTGGCCAAAAGTATACATGCCCGAGCTTGCCTCCACTATTGGCTATTGTGCTCACCACTCGTGCCTCATACTGTACTGAGCTGAAACAATACCGGACTTTTAAAATTTGAAGTAATAGTATCACTTAACTCGTCAAATCTTGAATATAATTTCGAATATTGCATAGCTACCATGTCCAATATGATACTGACATTGCTATAGCTGCAGTAAGCTATGGCCCATGCCTCCGCTGGTGGATAGGGCCGCGACGTCTGGCGTGATTGTTCCGTTCGGCAATCTTGTTCATTGTAACAACCCGCGCCCGCGTCGTGCTTCTATAGATATTGATACATTTTGTTCTTCCATTTTATCTCTACTGAATTGCTATTAAAAAGACATTCAAACTATGCTTGGTTTCTCATTTTAATGTAGGAAATTGTACTTGTAGCTTTGTAATATGTAGTGAATTATATTTGTCAATGAATCGGTCATTATGGGGAAGTCTGGAACTATAAGAGATAGAGATTTATTTTAAGTAACCATAGGAAAGAAACTGCATTTACAGATTTTCAGAAAAATAGTCTATATTAATAATAAATATCCTGGGACATTCCACACACACGGTCATCTGATCGCAAACTAAGCAGAGCTTGTAATATGGAAACCAGATAACTAATAATAAACCAGATAATGGATCTACGGAATCGAAGCAGACAATTTTCAAACAAAGGAAACTTGTAAAGGAAGTGTAGTGTGGAACGCAGTCAGTAATTGATAATAACGTTACGTCGATCTTAATAGCATTGTAGAAAACTTGAGAGTAAAAATCGAGTAAGACTGGTTATCACGGCGCCCGGTATCAATGGCGACCCCACGTATCCTGACGATCAGATTAGAGTCGCTCGAGAGGACTTCGGTAGTGGAATAATGGTGGTCTCATAATTATAGATAGAGGGGTAGTGGCGTCGATCAGTGACGAAGGTTACGAGTTTGTACCCTTCTACCTCCATCTGCCTTATTCTGTAATCTGTGGCATATTTTTTCAAATTGAAGCTTATTTTTTACAAGATACCATACATATTCGGAAAGCATTAAATAATAAAAGCGTCGGCGCATACGATCTCGTAGTTATTACCTATCGCACCGCTTGTAATTCAACAATGATTGCGTCTGTAATAACCCCGTAATATCATGGTAATAACATGGTAATAGGTGTGCTGCGTTTTACAACCAGCACCGACGTGTTTTATTTTCTTATGTCTGTTTTATTTTTCAGTAAATTATTTTACAGTATAAGTGTTCAAGGGCTATAAAGCTGAATCAGAATGTTTATTATACCTATCGTTTGCTACTTAGTCAATAGGGTTATAATGAAACAGGGACCTTACGCGTATTCAAAATTAGTGATATTCATCATCATCATCATCAGCCTATAATGTCCCACTGCTGAGCACAGGTATCCTTTCACAAATAAGGGTGAAAGGGAATGGACAATACTTCACCACGCATGCCCACTGCGGATTGGTGGAGGTAGGCTAGTGGTCAACCTACTGTTGGAAGTTTTCAAGCTGCCTAAGCTTGAAAACAGTAGAAAAAGTAGGTTGTCCTCCAACTAGCTTAGTCACTATCACAATTAGGTGATAACCGGGACCAACGGCTTTACGTGCCTTCCGAAGCAATTGGAAATGCTCGATTTGAAATACCACGATCACCCATCCAGTTACCGACCACGAAGCTAATCATGCTACATCACGAGCGCTTCAGATAGTGATATTAGATTGGTTTAATAACAAAACCGTGCTGGGCCACAGGTTAATTCTCATCCAGGACAGTACGTAATTTGTAGTCAACCAAAAACCGTGTGGCCGTCGAGAGAATGCGTTTCTTTCATCTTTTAATATTGGCCAAATCACGGAAACAAGTTATGTGATTATAATTGGATTGAATAAGTTATGCCTAAGAAAATACGGAACCTTTCTGTGAAAGTCTCATCGCAATAGCATTATTTATTAGCCGTTTCCGAGTGTCTGAAACGCATTCTTTCGGCACTGAATAGAGGACAAATTCAAAACCAGATTATCTCACACCACACCAGTAAAGACGCAGATAAATGAAGGTCTTATTTTGTGTACCTGTTTGAAGAAAAGAAGCTACACTAAAGCTTTATATGCCACGAGAAAAATCTTATAAGTTACAAAATCTCCAAGCGCTATAAAGCGGCAGTCACCTAAAGACCTAATCTTGTTCCAGTACTCCACATAACACGCTTTTTGACGTTGTGTACACGAATATAGGCTAATGTGATAGCGTCTAGCGAACACCATCTCAGCCGGGCTGTACTGGCTGTACGTGAGTGAAATTGTTTTATGGAAAATCATGAGCAACCTTGGTTTGTTTGGTTGTTCTCCGCACACTGTTCCAGCCACTTGCGTAGGTTTACTCTGTTTGGATTTTATTCTTACTTTAGCATCACTATTATATTAGTTACTAGCTTCTGCTCGCGGCTTCGCCCGCGTGGCCTACAGGAAACAAATGACATATTTTTCTTCAAAAACAAACGTAATAAGTGCTCTCACTCCCTCTTAATTGTTTTTTTTCTTATTTATGCCCTATTGACTCTGTTAGGCATCTCCCATTTCGAAAAAACTATGATAAACGTGACCTTTCTTAGTGGATACTTACACTTCACAAAGAACACACCCTCAAAATTTCATGTCTCTAGGACCAGCGGTTTAGGCTGTGCGTTGATATATCTGTCAGTCAGTCAGGACTTTGAATTTTATATATACAGATACGGTTGTGGGAGCTATTAATTCTACGTGTAGAGAATCTATTGTAAGCAAATTGTATGTCCCATTTGGAGTCAACTAAAGTTCTCTTTAGCACTGAAACAATAATTACTCGTCTAAGCAGACAGTAGAAACACGTAGCGCTATCAAAACGCTTTTAGAAGTATTTTTCTCGAAAAGCCGTGATTTTCACGGCGCTTATGCGTTTCGACAACAAGTGTGGCCGGATGGCCGCACTTGAACGGAGCATAGTCGAGATGTGTGGCGTCATCTCTATACGTAGTAATAATAGCTCCATGGTTGAGCTAACATATTTCAATAATCCTATTTTGATACTCGAAAATTTGTTCCTTTTTATTAAGTCAAAAGGTTGAAAATTTGACTGGTGGCACATGGTCAAGGTCGCAAATGGATATTTGCAATATCAGGGCGATTGCCGATGTGTTGCCGAGTGAAGAGCTCTTTTTACGCCCGTTCTGAAGAACCTCACCGTAGCGTGCGGGAAAACCGAATTCAATCTAGAATAACTGTCAATAATTCTGATACAATCTACAATATTCCGGAAAGCCGGAATCTTCTCGGTAACGTTTTTACAAATGGAGTAGACACGATTGACGTGTAATTGGAAGGAACTCCTCCACACATTCCGACTTCTTCCAATATTAAAAACAATATTATATTTTTGTGGCGCTATCGTCTTTCTCCTTGAATTGATGTCAAAGATGGGAACCCGTTTTCATTTGATTATATTTTATTCGTTTCATTCGTAAGTATTTCCTCATTCAATATTCTGCGCTCACTGGGGGACTGTGAAATTAATTTCTACAGGAGAAATATGAATTATGTTTAGTTATAACGAAATTCTTGGGTCAGGCTACTGGAAGTTTGAGAAGGTCTTGATTTTATAATTAACTGGTTCTTTGCCTCTGAGTTTTGAGGGCAAAAATAAATCATACAATGTGTAACGAACCCAGTGATGCAACGCGACAATGCAGCGCCCCACATTAACTGGCAAAGTATTTGACAACTATCCCACACTGATAAGTGTTGATGACTCTAAAGTTTAGGAGAAATCTGGCTCAAGAGCATCTACCGAAAAACACTGAAAGGTGTTTCAAAGAGGACCGCAACCTCATATAATTTTCTATTACGTACCATTTTAATAGTACATTATGATACATGTGTGCAAATTTGATTATTAACACACCAGGCGGTACCAAAAAACAGACTTCAATTTTGCAATAATTGTCACTTTACGAGCGAGTTTGTTGAAATAGTATATTTCATTACGAGTGCGGAAAGCCTGTCATTGCAAAGAGTTCCGACAAACAAGTTGCAATGACGGTTCCGCACGTGTACTGAAAAACTATTTTTAATACAGTTGCGAAAAAATTAAGCAATTTAATAAAATAATAAAAACACAATATTATTTCTTATAAAAGTATTTTTTTTAGTAAAAACTTCGTGGTTGGTTTTTTCTTTTTAATAGACATTATTTTGACAGTTGGGAAAGAGAACGCACGAGTTCGGAAAAGGTAAAGAAAAAGCTTGAGTATGTAATAGCCCACATCCCGAACGCTATACGTCCCTGCAATACGCCACTTTTTGAGCAACTGTATTAAAAAATAAATTATTAAACAGTTATATTAAGCGTACGTTAATTAAAACAAAAAATCTTATTAAACACATTGCGATCGCTCACTCTAAGTAGGTAGGTAAATACGCATCCATTTGCCAATGTGTATTTGTAGTGGGGTTGCCGTCGCACCTGGTAACCAACTCCCTGTGTCTGAACAGTGTTTTAGCAAACCATTTGGAAATCCAATACAAGCTCGCCCTTAATTGAGCTGGATCTGCAATTGATAAATAATGACAAACCGACGGACGGTCATCCCCTCGTTACCCTTAATGGGGGATTCTATGTCTCTGTTTATTAGATGGAGTGAGTTTCGATATAATATAAATCAATAAATAAATATCCTGGGACATTTCTCACACACGGTCATCTCATCCCAAACTAAGCAAAGCTTGTACAATGGAAACCAGATAACTGATATAATACATATACTACTTTTTGTTTGTAAATACATACTTAATATACATAATTACACCCAGACTCAAGACATACAGACATGTTCATGCACACAAATGCATGTCCTGTGTGGGAATCGAACCCACGACCTGCGGCGCTATAGGTTAAGACTCCACGTCTTAACCAACTGCGCCAACGGGTCCGTCAATATAAATATAGTTTATGTTTTTTAAACTTAGCAATGGAGTGCAAAGAATCATTAAAGATTAGTTATTTGCACTGAGCTATTATAACAACGCATAGAGAACCTATCATAAACAAAGGTTCTGTCCCATTTTTTTAGATTCAACTCAACTTAAGTTTTCTTTAGCGCTGAAACTATAATTAGGTGTCTAAGCATACAGTAGAAAGTTAGAAACACGTAGCGCTATCAGAGGGCTTAGTGCGAGTTTTTAACGCGCTCGATAAGGTTAACGTTAACTCTAATTTGTATGGAATTGTACTAGCGGCGCCTAGCGGCAGTTGGCGGCGCCAGGTCCTGCGCCATACAAATTAGAGTTAACGTTAACCTTATCGAGCGCGTTAAAAAACATGCACTAAGCCCACAGAACGCTTTTAGGTGACTTTTTCTCCGTGTGTGTCACGGTGCTTACGCGTTTCTTTCATCGTTCTACAGTAACAAGTGTGGCCGGAAGGCCTCACTTGAACGGAAGGTAGTTGTGATGTGTGGCGTCTTCTCTACACGTAGTAATAACAGCTCAATGGTTATTTGTTTTTAATTATATCAGTTATCTGGTTTCCATAGTACAAGCTCTGCTTAGTTTGGGATCAGATGACCGTGTGTGAGAAATGTCCCAGGATATTTATTTATATTTATTTATTATATTTTAGCACCCATAGTTATCACGAATCAGTAAGGTTTTGCCATCATCTGCTTTATCTGGCTAACATTGTTGCTACATCTTGTTTTTCATAACATTTCCCCGGTTATCTTCAAAATAAAAGTGCCATAATTTTAAAATAACACCTCTTAGTATAATACCAAATCGATACCTAGCATTCAGTACTCGCGTGGGAATTTGTAATTGTTACAGAAATACGTTTAGGTATTCAATTGAATCGGTACCGGGTTTCATCGCTTTTTGGAAACTGAATCCCAATTTATTTTGATACTGTTATCACCATAAAAGAAAAAAGTAATAAATAAATTTTTATTTCTCTAATAAAGCTAGGTTAGGTCACACAAGGAAAGGTGTTTTGTGTATCACTAAATAAATCTTGTCTCTGGTAATGAACGATACATAAATGTTTGTATCCAGAAATAATACTTATACAACGAATACGTAAGACCTACAGATTGTATAATCTATGCAAAGCACCCGATATACCTGACCTAATTTTAAGCTGATAAAGATATATTTATTAATACGAACATAATAATATTATACTATAAAAAAAACTTTTTTTAATTTTAAAACTTTTAGGTTACAATAGCTTTTTAGAGGTTTGCGAAGATTTACGTGTGTTAGGAGATCCACCTCTTCCAAGTCTGTCAAATAATGCTTTTCATTTCACGGAATATTGTTTTGGTAACGTAAAAAACCTTTGACCTTGACAAAAATAACATTGTATGGCTTATGTTATGTTTTCAGCTTGTTAACGTAACGTTGTAAAGTCTATGTATGACCTCAGAGTATATAAATACTACGTACAAGTATGACATTCAAGTCTACTCTTCAAGCGTTGTTCCTGAAACATAAAACTAAAAGCAATACTTAGTTTATGCTTTTCAGCGTTCAATTTCATTTGAGTTCACCAGAGCTGAACCGCATTAAATAAAGCATTATTTTCAGTCATTTCACCGATAGAAGATCCATCGACAGCCGTTTGTTCTCATTTCGGTGTGCCGTAAAAATAATAATTACTCGTCAATTTTGAGGGGTTCGACTCGCAATTATGCTTAAACGGTCACCCTTTATGTTTGATCTTTAACTTCGACTCATCAAAAACGAGTCCGATGGACAAAATTAATCGAGCTTAAAACGAATTTTATACCTATTGCCGGCGCCATTTTTGTTTTCTTTGTTCTGTATTGGGTACTGGAGGCTGTAGAATAATTGTTGATACTTCAGATTTAGTAGAATGTATATAAGTTTGGTAATAGATTTAAATTATTAACCTGTTGGTTCTCGCGCGTCCTATTATAACAATTGATATCATTGTTATATTTTTAACCGCCAGCCAACCTATTATTATAGTTTCACTTAAATTGTGTAGACAATAAATAAATAACTAGCTGACTTCCGCGGTTTCACCCACGTTCCCGAGATAAAAAGTAGCCTATGTCCTTCTCCATACCATAGGCTATCTGCATGCCAAATCTTGATGATCCGTTTGAGTAGTTGAGGCGTAAAGGCGTAACAAACAAACTCAATTTCGCATTTATAATATTAGTAAGGATAATGGAAGTTATATATATATCTTGTCATCAGTGATATTAATCTTGAGAGTGTATAATAAATGTGTTGAGCTTTCGCTGAAAACATTGTGAAAACACGGGTGTAGGGTTTTTCTAAGTACAGTAGTACCCAACTGATAAGGCGCGTCGTGAACCTTCGTTCGCACAGAAAAGAAAGTATGGCCCGAAGATTTACGAAATAATGCTTAAAACTTACAATCAACCTTAGATTACTACTATAAGGTTCATAATACGCTGCAGCTGTTAGTTCCGTCTCACTCGCAAGTCACGCCCCTCCGCACACATGGCGGCAGCTGCCGACCAATAGCATTTCCCGTGCTTTGAAAATGAATCTTCTGCGCAGGTACATCGGTAAGCCATATTAGTTGGGTACTACTGTAGTTAGGAAACATACGGATTGCCTGATGCTACGTGGTTTCCGTAGACTATAGACGCTTGCTACACCGGTGTAGAAATCGCGCGTTGTAGACCCTGCTAAAATCTCAAAAATTGTTCAAAACGACTTGGTACAACTTAGTGACTGGTCTCCGCACGGCTGCCGACCAATAGTATCTACCACGCTTTAAAAATGAATCTTGTGCGCAGGTACATCGGTAAGCCATATTAGTTGGGTACTACTGTACCCGCTTTGACAACCATAACAATATAATTATACAGCTTAATAACGATAGATTTTTAAATTAAGCTTTGTAGGTACAATATTTAAACTCATATTATTAAAATTGCTATAAGTTATGCTTCATTGTTATTGTTTAACGAGCCCCACTCGTCTTCGTGGAAATCGATAAGGGATATTTTTATGAGTGAAATTAAAAAAGTTTCAGCCGCATCTTGGTGCTGTGTCCAGTCATCGAGTATGTCTGGCCTCATTGGACATGTTGTATATTATTCACACAAAATAATCTTTACTACCTGAAAAATTTCTAAAGCGTTAGCTTGAAACACAAATTTACTTTCATCATGGAAACACGAGTGAAATTGGGAAGAACCACTTGTGGTGAAATAAATTATGTAAACAAAGCAACCCGGAGTTCCCGCATGCAAGGGGTAAAGTATTCCCGAATTAAAAAGTGTTGCTTTTTTAAGTTGAACATTGTAATGCATCCAATCAGTTTCATAAAAAATCTACATAAATAATAACCCCCTTGCCATAATGTGCTGGTCTGGTAGGTGCTTGGCGTCAGTTATTTAACTCGAGGGTATTAGCCAGCCATCGTGCTATGGTCTCCTCACGATGTTTTCTTTGACTGAAATCTCAAATTATCGAATTTTTGAAATCGTGACCTTCGCAACGGCTTGGATCAAATATGATATAAGGGCTCAAGAGTCCAGATGTACCATGCTGAAATCTTTAAACCAACGAATGGTCACGGACAACAGAAAATCGGTTCCGTAAAACCTTTAAAAGAACGCAATCAAAATTTATCCTTATTCCCACGGCATTCTAACATGCAATAAAGATGCTTTTAAATTAATACCGTCGCACGCAAGTGATCACTTCTCCCCGCCCTCCTCGGCTATCACCATCTCGATAATTTCCCCTAGGTACGTATCGGGAAAATTGACTTATGAAATTGTTACACGGTTGTAGAATTTTAACAATTCATCATTTCACATCGCGAGCCTGCGGCAGTATTTTATTATCAACTTTTTCTTCCCGTTACCATTTGTGTCGCGTCGCGGTAACGATTTCCTTTCTCACAATGAATTTATAGCTTTTTTAAGGGTTCATGTTGTTGGTGTCATAGATAATGACATATATTTTCTATTTCTAAAGTATTTACTCCTTCAATTCCTTTTTATATCTTTAAAACGAGTATATATTCAGATTGTTAAAAAAGAAAAAGAAGAAAATATTTAAAAAATGTAACCTTGCTGAGTTTCTTGCCTGTTCTTCTCAGTTGAAGGCCGACTTACGAACTATATATATATTACAAATATATTTTCTATTTCGAAAGTATTTACTCCTTCAATTCCTTTTTATATCTTTAAAACGAGTATATATTCAGATTGTTAAAAAAGAAAAAGAAGAAAATATTTAAAAAATGTAACCTTGCTGAGTTTCTTGCCTGTTCTTCTCAGTTGAAGGCCGACTTACGAACTGGCGGTAACTTCAGTAGCTTTGACCTTCATAGGTGCCCTTCTAGGGCCTAAATTGCATAAATGGCTTTGACTTTGACTTTGACTTTGAGTACTTATTAAAATAAACAAGTTTTAGTATGGTTTCCGTGCTTCGGAAGGCACGTAACGTAAAGCCGTTGGTCCCGGTTATCACTTAATTGTGATAGTCGTCAAGCTAGTTGGAGGCCTTCTAGGCGGCTTAAAAACTCCAACAGTAGGTTGACGACTAGCCTACCTTCACCGATCCGCAGCCCATTCCCTTTCACCCTGATTTCACCCTGTGAAAGGAGGCCAGTGCTCAGCAGTGGGACATTATAGGCTGATTATGATGAATATGAGGAGTATCAACTTGCGACGCTATAACATTACCTTAAAAAAAAATGTCAACCTTGATTGATCGAACTGTATGAAAAGTTTTAACCCTCAAGCACGTGTGAATTAAAAAAATAGGCTTGAATAGGCCACAATCTCATCACAGTAATTAATATAGCTGAAGAAAATGCCTATATAAACCTCTTTTACTGCCTTTCTTTTCTTCTTTATACATAATTCTCAGCGACATACCACAAAGACGCTCATTCAAAAATCATGAAGCCAGAACATTTAGGAGTATGCAAGCTGGCGTATACATAGAAACTAAACTCATATCTATTTGCGGTGAACTACACGGCTTAAGAATGCACCAGGAGTGTCCGCGAGTTGCGTTTATTGCATTTTTGAGTGTGCTAGCTGCAGCAATATACTCCGCTAGGTAGCGTAACTCCTTCGCGAGTTTCGTCTTAGGTTTACTATCTGCTTTACTTGTCTTTTGTACTTATTCAAATCTATCTATATGTCGCAGTAAGATAACAATAGCCGTGATATAATCATATCCCTAGGGACCCAACACAGCGGCTTTTAAAATATTTGTCTGATTGTCTGTATATATATATCTGTTTGTTTGTTCAATCATCACTCAAAAACGAATGGTCCGATCGCGATGAATTTTGGCATGCAGATATCCCAGGAACGCGGGTGAAACCGCACGGGACAGCTATAGTATATTTTTTTTTTCTTTTTTTGCTTTGAACTACTTACTAAAGACACGTTGTCCGTACTCTTTTTAGATTATGTTTTACAAATTTTATCCTTTTACATTTTCACAATTTGGATATCTTGGTCCGCGCAATAAATAAATTATTCTGATACATTTATATTCATTACATTCAATACATATTTATACTGTGTTAATTTATACTATCAATGTTTTTACGTTTTTACGTATTCAATATTTTAATTTTATCAGATTATGGTAGCTTAAGAAAGAACAATCACTGTGGGGTATCATATCATTTTACAAAACTAAAAACGTTTCACAGGAGAGAATTCCTTAAATGTATTTGCTTGACAAAACCAGGTAAATGATAGGCAAGACAGAGATAATTAGCTGCTATTTTAAAAACAAAATGAGCGCACCTAGAAACAGACACAAATTAAAATCGGGAATTGTACCCAAAATGCGCTAACGTAAATCAAGAAAAACAATTAAACGACGTCTCGTTCAACGTCAAGAACATAAACACGAAACAATCTCTTTGTTAAATAGCGAAATCTTAATTAGCGAAGAGATAAAACGTACCTATTTTAAGCGAGCGCTACAGTGGCTGTGTTTACAGGGCGCAGGGCGCAGGGGGACACCGGACGATATTAATTGCACTTTCCGAACTAAACATCCTGGATCCTA
Source organism: Achlya flavicornis (assembly GCA_947623365.1). Lineage (NCBI taxonomy): Eukaryota > Metazoa > Arthropoda > Insecta > Lepidoptera > Drepanidae > Achlya > Achlya flavicornis. Next base: position 614,161 of record OX392468.1, on the reverse strand, counting down.
CGCTCCAGCTGTCCTGTTTATAATAAAAACTTTAATTCGGACGCATGAGTTATAGGATTCAAGCGATTAGCTGATGCGACACGCTTCGTATAAACGATTCTACAATAATACGTGAAGTTTGGTCACAACATTTTACAATTGATATTAAATAAATATTTTTGTCAGTGGATTATAAAATAAATTTCCCAATGTTATTTTCTTTTAATTTGTGTTTTAAAATCTGCCTTAATTTATGACATTTGGAATTACGTGGGTTAGCAAAGAAAGAATTTCACTTTTTCTACCGACAAAATGTAGTTTTGAACAAAAGTATTTAAATCATGAACGAAGAGCGAATTAGGTAGTGAAATGTCGCTACTTACCTTAGTAGCTACCTAATTCGCTTTCTTGGTGGCCAAGCATTCTTAGTGGTGGTTTAAAATCGTCAATTTTTGTTCGAAATTTTATATTAATTGTTAGTTTTAAGCTTAAACGTTGGTTAGCTTTTTCGGGCATTATTTTTGCATGTTTTAATGCACGTTGCGGCATTGTGAAAAGTGTTGACAGTGCCTGTATTACAATCGTACTAAAAAAAAAAATGAGCTTACGGCGCAAGTGAGTTTTTATTTACCGAGACGTATTTTTCGAGACATCTCGCCGGCCGAACCGAAATCTAGGTGTATATTTTATCGAAGGTTATAACTCATATTTATTTTCTTCTACAGTTTTTATATGACATGGGTTTGTTCAAAAAGATGTCTTAAAAGCGTCATAAACGTATCCGCTGATCGCTCACCCCTCACACCGCAGACTATTACCCCATCCCTATGCAACTATGCTGGTTGCAGAAAAATTTAAATCAGCAAACAGCTTGTGCGAATTAATTTGTTGCACTTTGCCATTCTACGCTACACACTACGCGTCCACATGAATCTTGAATTTAACATACCGTTGTTCTTTTGTTTTGCATTTGTTTCAGCTTCCCTTAATTGCATGATTATTTTTCATATTTGATAGCGCAATGTTGGTGGTATTAATAAGTTTTTCTTTACGCTTTTATTAGTAGATATATAAATTAGTAGGGTATTAAATGTCTGGTACTTGCATACTCAAATGCTATTTTTATTTATATCTGGTAGTAAGCCATCCTCCTCTTTGGTGGTATTTCTTAGTATAGAAATAGATACATTCCATTTGCTTTACTAATAATAAGACTTAGCATTGTATGAAACCCGTATCACAGATTACGGAGCAGGTTATTAGCAACATAAATAGTAAAATCAAATTCAATTAGCAACATTGAAGCAATACAAACAACAATTAGTAACAAATGCAATCAGAGTACCTTGTAACGGGACGCCTCCACTTAGCGGAACTTGCATCTACCCACAAATCGTATCAAATGGTACCAATTGGCCGGCCCCGATGCCCGCTCGCCCTTGCCCCCCGCGGCTCCTTGGGGCAATTAAAGTTGCGCGGAGACAGAATCAACAGCGGGAGGGGGGCTCGCCGCAAACTTGCCGGGACTTTGTCGGAGTTACCCGAAACTTGTCCGGCTTTACCCCGGACTTGCGCGAACTTAACCCGCCTAACTATCCGATCGACTCCAACAAAAGCTTTACGAGTAATTTGTTTAACAAAAGTCAGATGCTTAGATTTACGAGCCGTTAGGCTTACCGTATTATACAATAAAGGGAATTTTGAGAATTTTCATTTCAGGTTAATGTTAATAATTTTGGATTGTTCCAAAACAATGGACGATCGTAGGGAGATGACAATGCGAGAATGAGAAAAAGCCCGATTCGTTAATTTAAGTTAATGAATTGTTTTAGTGCTCTTATGTCACCTCCGATTAGGTAGTGTAGTATATACACTGATCGTGTTATAAAATGTAGATTGAGAAATAGACGTTTAAAATGGACGTAAAGAAAGATCGCTGATAAAAATCATAAAGTTTAATTCTGATTAAAACTCTCAAAGATTGTGATTTCAAGATGTCTTCGCAAACTTTCTTGATTATTTTAATATTTCATCGATGCTGATTCAATTGACGCCTGAGAGTGGTCTGCGTTAACTGTCGCAAGATTTTTATGAAATAAAAATACGTTTTGGTACTTGTCCAACTTGACGTTGAAACTTTTCTTTTACGGAGCGAAAAAAAAACGAAATTTGTGAGTTTCAAAGTCGCCTGGAGAGTGGCGAGAGGCGCCTTCGTCTAGTTACTCGTAACATGAATATTCGCGAACTAATACGTGCAACAGACACCACGTCCCTTCTGAAACACTTCTTGTGTTCATCCATTTCGCTATTTGCATTTTAAAAATGTTCCCACTTGAGAGTTGTAAACTTTAAAAAAGTTCGCCCAGACTATGTACTAACTATTTATGGATGCATTCGGCGCTGTGTTGCTTGCTGCCCCTCTATCTTTTTATTTGAATTATTCATTTTTTATGCACAAAATATGCTTTACCAACCTTGTATGTAGCCCAGTATTTATATAATCGTCGTATGTACAAAATCAAAAAGTCATTTATTCAGTTTAGGCCCTGTTAAGGACTTATGAACGTTAAATTGAACGTTAACATACAGTTGAATTTACCACCGGTTTGGAATATACTTAAATTCAAATTCAAATTCAAAATCATTTATTCAAATAGACCTTCGCAGGCACTTATGAAAAGTCTGACTCTAATACTCTAATACCGGTTCGGAATGTTGCATTTGCTGAGAAGAGCCGGCAATAAACTCAGCAATTACTCTTTTCAAAACAAGCTTAGATAGTGGAAATATTCTGTGAAAATGTCAACTGTCTACCTATTACGATTCATAAGAATTAATACCTACAGTCCAATGAGAAGTTTTCTTGTAGGTATTTAAAGAGTTGCTGCAAAATAACTAGGTGGCGCTGTCATCACCAAATTGAATTGTCAAATCAAAATATGCTGTCACATAACTTTAGTGTTGCCACATAGGCCAACAACGGAAGGTGTCCATCCTTTTTAATTCAACATCGACAATTGAAAAAAAAAATGTACAGATTTCTTTTATTAAGTGTTAATTGATATTAATGGCAACCATGAACATGATTAAATGAAACCAAATTTCAGAGGAGCAAAACTTAATTTTCGTTGCTTTTTGGTAACAACCTGTTTTTTTTCGTCCGAAATTAGTAATAAGAGGCGGCAACACTGGTATGAGTGGATGTTTGTTTCCGTTGTTTGCGTTGTTTGTTTTGTTGTGGAAGTCACGCTTAAGGATTATTTGTTTCTATCATTGTTTTGATATTCGTTGGACATCCACCCTTGTTGCTCTTATCCACTGTGACCTTGGTGGTTCATCAGTTGGAAATGTAAGACGTCCCTTATTGGTACAATTCACAACTGCACAAACACGCATTTTCAATAGTTTTCAAATCATTCAAATCTAAGCTAAATTTCACAAAAGTTTTGAACAAAACACACATGATAGTGACATAATACTAGTGACAGACGATCCGACTGTCGGACGTCTGATGGTCAGGGCCGTGTGTAGCGCGGCAGGACTCTCTAAGTATATACTGTAGTCTTTGGGCAGGACGTCGAAAGCTTCCAACCGGTATTAGTAATAATTATGAGGGTCCTGCCGCACTACACACTTTCCTACGGCAGGACGTACCTTGGCCGTGTCTCCTTTGTAATAATAAAAATAGGAGTCCGACATTGGAACGTCTGTTACCAGTATAAAGCCAAATAGTTATGGGCTGCGTTCAGTAACTACGCCGTGTGATCGCCCGAAGATCATCGTAGCGTTCAGTAACAGTTCAATAACATGTGTAGTAACTGAACGCACCCATGAAGTTACATAGTTTTTTTTTTTATTGAACTGACAGCAAGATAGTTCGTTTCAGTCATATTAACGCCATCTATTGAGACTTAAAGAAAGGAAAATTAAATACCTACAAGAAAACTTCTCATTATAGACAGACGGAAGGACGGACAGTGGAGGCTTAGTATAGGGCCCCGTTGGCACCCTTTGGGTACGTACGGAATCCTAAAAGCCGAAAGGGAGTTTTTTTTGTATCAGGTATGTTTTCACGCCCAAACTGCGCCGTTATGAGACCTTGATTCTCAGACACTTTTTATCCTGAGATCGGAGGACTGAACCGAACTGAAAGGGTGACAAGAGATATACTTTTCACTATTTTGTGCATTTTAAGAGATACAAGGTGCGTTCGAATTGGATTGATGTCGTTTTTAACAGTTTCAAAATGGGCATTTTTGTTTATGCGTTGGAATTGGAAAATTTCAACAATTTTGTAACATTTGCCACAAACGATTTTTCCCAATTCGAACGATTAGATACAAAAATGACATTTAATTCTCATCGCCTGCTTGTCACTTGTCTCAATCTACTTTTTTCCTTCAGTTAATATATAAACAAAGTTACCTGATGAATTATTTTTTTGCCTGTTAGTATTTCTATCAAATTTAAGAATAAAATATATGATTTTCGCTTCCCGTTGGAATTTTCAGCCAAAACTGTCAGAATTCTGTCAGATTCAAAGATGTCAAAATATGATCACAAGCGACGAAGCGAAGCGAGTGGAGGAGTGGAGGAGGGGGGTCAAAATTTGCAGTTCACGATGTCGTTTTTCGAACGCTGAACGAAAACAGTTCAAAACGTCAATTTTGCCCACAACTTTCCAAATCGAACGCCAGACGTGATCGTTTTTAGCATTTTTGACAGTTATTTTTGCTACCCAATTCGAACGCACCTACAGTAATAAAATAGCTACAGAGAACATTCAAAGCTATTAATTACCCCTTATATAAAATGATAAATGCTCCTGCATTAATCAGGAAGTCAAGTTTAATTAGAACGAAGCTCATGTAAATAATCCTCCGTGAGCGAGGAATAAAACACTGCAGCCGAGTTTTGTGTTATATTTACATTTAGGTGGAGTCAACTGATATTCTGCATGCATTGTTAAATTATGTACTAAGTGAAATGCAGGATGAATTCTGGTTACAGTTATTAACTTATACTATTTTAATATTGCATTATCATCATGTCTACAATAATAGAAAGTAAAATTTTGGGGTAAAAATATAGTCAGATAGGGATTAATTAAAGCAAGATAGTGTAACTATCTTGCTTCAATTTAATGTGCAAATCTAAAAGAGCCATATTCCAGGGTATACGGCATACGGCCCGCCTGATGGTAAGCGGTTACCGTAGCCTATGGACGCTTGCAACACCAGGGGTATCACGCGCGCGTTGCCGACCCTGCAGAAATCTCTTCACACCCCTTTTGAAGAACCCGATGCTGTACTCCATTGGGAAAACCACGGCGGGGAGCTCATTCCACAGTCTGAGCGTCCACGGAAGGAAGCTCCTTTGAGCCCGCACAGTAAGAAAAAAATCAGGTTTCAATATGTGAGGATGGACTCCCCATCGATGGCGAGAGTTGAAATTTCTTGAAATTGACATAAAGGAAGAAGTTTAACTTTAACTCCATTCAAAAACATTTTGAATCCAAAACTGAAGTAGGTACTGAAGAATAATGGTATCGATGCAAATATACCAGCTTATAAAAATAAATTCAATTCAATCGACATTATTAAATTAGATGATTATAATTTATGATATATAAATAAAATCGGGTGTAAAGCGAACGGGTGAGAACCGGAAAGGGTGAGAAACGAACAGACCCGAAATTGTTTGATATAATTCCATATTGTATTGTTCTTATTATATTACTACAATGCTATTGATTTCTGTACAAAATAAACCGTTTAGGACAACAGCGAGAAACAGCTGCGTGGCGTAGTTAATTGAACAATAACAATACAAACGAAATAAAATGGTGTCAATGTGAATTTGTGGAGTATTGTTTTTAGAAACTACATCGAAATTTTATTTGATGAACATACATCAAATAGATTGGTGATCTAAATGAAATAGATTGGTGATCTAAATGAAATAGATTGGTGTTATTTCTAGAACTATTTGCATTGCTATCGAGATTTTTGTTGCTGGATTTTTCTATTGGAGTGAATTAACTGATTATTTTAAGGTGTACCGTGTATTTGTTAGATAGTTTTGAGGTTCAATACATTGTATTAATTGTGATTTTAATTAAGTTTTTTTTATTATTACAATTGTGTTTGCGTTTGGTCACTGACCCAAAATCAAAATCAAAAAGTTTTTTATTCAATTTAGGCCCTGGTAAGGCGCTTATGAACGTTAAATTGGTACATACAGTTGAATTTCCCCCCTCCAAAGGACTATGATGAAACCTATAGCCAGACGAAACCTATACACTCTGGCTTTGAAAGTCCCTAGATTGGAGTCAGGAAACGCAGACGCCGCCCGATGCAAAACGCTATGTCCGTATTTTCGGTATGTCAAAACAACGTACGGGTGAAAAAAATCCTGGCGTCTTGTGGTTTGGTGTAAAAATGGGGATGATGGAAAGAAGTTTGAAAAATTCCTACGTACACTCTCAGTTAGAAAACTGACAGGCAAGTAACCTTTCTTCGATGGTTCAGGCTCGTATCAAAAATCTATAAGTCAAAGCTATTTATTCAATTTAGACCCAAGAAGGTCACACTTACTGATGTAAATACACCGTGTATACCACCGGTTCGGAACTCGGCCTTCAACTGACAAGAATATACATAAGATAAGCTTGTTAAATTGTTCCTATATTAGGTTTACTTACACGTATGAAAAGAAGGAAAAAGAAATATAGAAAAATAAACATCTATTTTGACATACATACAATATTACAGATATATACAAATAGCACAAACAGACTACGATCAAAAAGATATACCCATTTTACTGGTGACTCAATTTTACTCCAAATATGTTACTTTAGAACCGATTTTCAGTCGAATCCTTTCATCACGAAAATCTAGACAGCGATATTATATCAGGTAAATAAAGCTTTTATTTAAAACTAAACAATTCACATAAAGATTAAATATTTATATCGTTAACAAACACATTGACAGTTTGTTCTGATCATCGACGATAGAATTTATAGCTAATACGGGTGTCACTTTCAACACATTTATTGTTATCTAACCTGTGCATTTGATCTACAGCTTTTATATTCAAATCAGTATGAACAATATTATCGTTAAAATTTGATGTTCGCTGAAAACTATTGCGCATTTCAAATAATTCAATAAACACATTGCAAATAGATTATATGAAATGAACAAAATAATATTGCTGTATATTTCAAAGTTTGATATAAATTATTTATCAGAACAGAATTTCATCATGAAATTCAAAATGTTTATCAAATTATCAATCTGCGGTGACTTTTTAAGTTGTATAATTAAATGTTTGATTTACTATTTATTTTCGTAGAATTTTTTGTTTTGAAATTGATATTAAGTGTAGATATAATAAATATATGGAGGTGGAAGGAAGGATGACAGATAAGTCCATTTTAAAGGGAAGGTCCCCCGCCTGGCTGGGTCGTCGTGTCTGGGGACCGCTGTCCAACACTAACAACGTGGACATCTCGCGGCCCCTCACGGGGCGCGGAGGAGCCGGGTTCAAGGCATATGGCCTCCTTGCCGGGGTAGCGACGCCGTCCGTTAATACGCACGGGGCGTTGGGTTGGGTTGGGCTTTGCCCAGTGGCGTCATGTCCGGGATTTTCACACCGCCCGTGCGGAACGCCCTACCAACCAGGTGAGACCGCTGGCGACACCAGCGGAGGCCCAGCAGGAGCGGTCGACGCCCTCCAGGCGGCTCAACTGTACATGTCGGACAGTTGTATATATGGAGATCCTCGAGAAAACTTCTTAAGCGCGAAGCAGGATAATGTGGCGCTACGCCATCTATCTTTGCGTGTGTGAACTATCTCGCTGATAGATGTCGCTACATCACTCCCTTCTTGTTTTTGTCAAGATTGTGTCTTATCCATAAGCTCCTTTCGATAGTGTTTCCACGTATGACATTTTATAATTAGCTCGTATCAAGGTAATACTAATACTTACCTATGAATATACGTTACGTATATCCTGGGACATTTCTCACACACGGTCTTCTGATCCCAAACTAAGCAGAGCTTGTACTATGGACACCAGATAACTGATATAATACATATACTACTTTTTGTTTGTAAATACATACTTAATATACATAATTACACCCAGACTCAGGACATACAGACATGTTCATGCACACAAATGCATGTCCTGTGTGGGAATCGAACCCACGACCTGCGGCGCAATAGGTGGAATCTTGACCAGAGTCTTAACCAACTGCGCCAACGGGCCCGTCAAACTCAACAAACAAAACATATTCAGTATACATATAATTTACGCTCAATGCCTTAGCATTGAGCGTAAATTCATTAAGGAGTGTCACTCAGTATGCATTTGCCAAGCACATACGCTAGATGGGTGGAGGTAGACTAGGAAATTCGCAGTTATCACTCCAAGCGTTCGGTCGTCGTTGTTACGGAAATACTCGTAACTTGTCCTACGGCTGCGGTCTGTTGATAAGCGGGGACTGCTGAGTGGTCTAGAGCTGCAACAAAGAAAGAAAGAAAGAAAAATATTTATTTTTTTTGCCCACCATTCCACGCATAATACATTAACAAAAATTAAAAAAAGCGAAGAAAATTACACAATACAATAAATAAAAAAATAACAAGAACGGATAAGTTGGCACCTGTGGTTGGAATCATTATTAGATTCCAACCACAGGTGCCAACTTATCTTCAGCTACGTTCTTAGCAAACATAGCTGCCGTTACAAGTGTTCAGTTGGCAACACCGCTTATACCTTCCTTAAGGAAACAGTCATGTAAGTTATGATATATTTTCATAATTAATAAAACTAAAAATTAGACAAATAATAATAAATCTAATCTTAGAAGTTTGTGCGTCGTATGTGAGCAAAAAAATACGGCTGTTACTCAGCATAATGCTGTGACTAAGGGCTAGCCGCAACTGTACTTTGTTAATGTAAGAAATAATGTAAGTTCTTCTCGCTAGAACCTAAACCAAAGGTTTAGGTGTGAATAGGTGCTACTAGTGGAGCTGGTGTGCTGTGATGTAATTAATCTAAGCTTGTTTTGAAATGAGTGATTGCCAAGTTAATCGCAGTCTTTGTTCAGCAAAATGCAAACTTAGGTTCCAAATTTAATCTCTCTTCTCGTAATAAATCTTCGAATTTATATTAACCATGTAATTCTGAATTTCCTGTTCAGTTAAATTATTATATCCGCCGTCGCTCAAGCACCGTTTGTGTTGTAGCCCCAGCCTTAGTAAAGGTAAGGAAATTCCTGCAATTTGTGGATTCCGCTGTGAAAAGGGCCAATTTGCTGACCACAGTAGGCTTCTCAGGAATGCTTAGTCCTTTGAAATACGCATGACCATTGGATTACATTTTAAGTTTATGGTTTATTTACAATAATAAAATTAAACTTCAACTATCCTTATCTTTTTTTAAATAATCCTGCTTTCTATTTATAATAATGTGGTTAGAGTTTTTATTTACTCACTTAGGAAGCATTCGCTATGTTTTCTTCATGGAATATATTTACATTATAAATTTGTTTCCGTTTAGTAATAGCTTGGTGTGAAATTATAATTTACATGAGAATTAATTAACAGCTGCTACACTGCCTAAAAACCACGATTTAATTTAATTTTGCAAAAAATTTACATATATCAAGGAATATTTTATGAATTACCAACATGTTTGAAGGGTTGGTACTTGCTTACCGCCCCGCGGTTCCATCCCCGTAACTTTCCCCTATTTACCTTACTTAGTGGTAGCCAAGTAAAATTTGAGTTGTGCGTGCGTTGTATATGTCAATCAGTCAGATTCTCCTTTTCTTCTGATATCATAATAAAAATAATGTGGGTGTATGTATGAATAGTTTATTTTGAATTTGAATAAACAAGAATGCAGAAGGATACCTATAGCTCAGAGTAAATAAATACTACATACAAACTATAGTGTTTCTGATGTTGATAGCAAAGAACTTATTTGACTGATGCGTTTGCTCCACAAGTTATTATTTTATCTGTTATCCTTTAGATCAAGAGAGTTTTTAAGAGAGGTAGAGCATAGCGTTTATTCGCTCAAAGAGCAGCTCGACTGGGGAAGTACCTCCACCTTATAGAATACCGCAGCCAAATAACTTTATGTTGTGTAAAGTTGTGTTCCTGCGCGTGAGTAAGGTCGCCAGAGCTCATTGGGGAGGGGGGAAAGGTCGGTAACGCGTGAGCGATGCTTCGTGTGTTGCAAGCGTCCATATGGCTACGGTAACCGCTTACCATCAGGCGGGCCGTATGCTTGTTTACCGACTTAGTCGAATAAAAAAAAAAAAAATATATATTACAGTTAAAAAAATATCAATGAAGATAATTGTTATTATAGGACACGCGTCCCTCGCGAGAAACATCGGTTTTATTTTGTGAGTATAGGTATAAACATACCCCTTACTCATAAACTACATAATATACTGTTTAAAGGGTCATGTAAATAACGTCACTCTATTGTCATTGTCAAATAATGTGACATTAGTTACGTGACCTTTTAATCAGTATGTTAGTTAAATAGCGCTTTATAAGTAAGGTGGTTAAAGTAAGTATATTTTAATTATTGATGATAATAATGTATACTGCATGCCTATGAAAAGCTAAACGACCTGCTATTTGAACTATAATACCTTCTTCCACCACACCACATTAACGGCGTACGAATAAAAAATATTATATTCTAGTAAATATACTAAAATAGCAAAAGCTGATCATTGATTGTCAGCCAATTACTCATTGGACAGTTTTACACAGCCATTTAATTGTGTGGTGTTAAATGGTTTAATTTATAGCCTGTGCTCTGCGCAGTATGATAAATGTGCCGTTATTTTGTTTTTACGCTGCGCCATGGAGATTATCGAGCGTATTCACAAAATAGGGCTCCATAAGTTATGTTTTTGGTTCATTTACATAATCACGGGGTATGTGTAACAAAGTGGCCAGTAAAATAATTTGTGGTGGCCACTTTGAAGGGAAGCCCATCATAATGGAATGGAAGCTTACGTAGCCCTGTAGGGAAACAATTAATCAAGCGGCCCATAAGTTCATTACTTAGGCCTCTAGAAAAGGGGCCAGAGGTGGTCGGACGGGGTCTTAATGCTGGTCCAATATAAACTTCGTGGACTTCCGCCATGCTAAGATAATTTCCGGTATTCAGTCCGCACTTTACGTAGTTTCTGACTCAGTCCGAGTATGAAAATTAACAATAAAAATTAATGGAATCATTTTATAATCTGTCAAATTTTTATGGACCACGGTCACACCAGTGTTATGAGTTTTTTTTTATACCACTAAGGTGGCAAACAAGCATACGGCCCACCTGATATATAGGTATCACTCCCGCGTTGCCGACCCTGAAGAAATCTTTTCACACCCTTTTTGAAGAACCCCATGCTGTACTCCCTTGGGAAAACCACGGCGAGGAGATCATTCCACAATCTGAGCGTCCGCGGAAGAAAACCCTTTTGTGACGATGCGGAACATGCTACAACTACTACAGCTAGCAACTTAGATTCCGTATGTAAGCCTTTCCTTTTAACTCTTCAAATTAAATAGTTATTAAATAAAATAAAGAAAGTATCCCCATTTTTATTCCACCATCATCAATTCACAAATCGAGTAAACAGAATCCGCGGAACACACGTGATTCACTTTGAATAGCGGTACAACGTTGTAAATTAACCTTTTAACGTAAAAAATCAGAGCCACAACGCTATCCGTGTTTGCGATACTATTTCACAATGATTAATCAACAGCACGCTTGTTTACCTTTTGCTTCCCCCGCATCTTCCCACCACTTACCTGTATGCACATAGATATGTTCGCTTACGACGCTCTCCATTGCTGCATTTGTTCATAACCTTTTTATTGTATATGTTGGGTAACAAGCAGTGGCGTGCATTGGTTTTCGGACTAGGTAGGCAGAAGAAATCATGGCCATACACGCCTAAATATGCCTCTTAGATAGATTATGTTTTTTGACCCGATTCGTAAAATTGTTTAGGTCAGCGTATCATTCCACACACATTTGGTATGATTCATTAGCAAACAAAATACATAATAACAGAATAATAGATTCGAATAACAGCACCCAGATAGCCAGGTGTTTAATAAACATAATAGTGTTAAAATGTCTTAGATTTTTACCTTTGTTTTAAATCCATGAATGTTTTGGAGTTGGTCTACAGCAAGTTACCTACTATTTTCAACAAACGAAAACTGACTAAAGGAATAATTTATCGACACATTTTGCATCTTCACCACAAAATTTCTTCATTTCACACACAATACACTTCATAGATACACTTCGCAAAATCACAATAAGTAAATAACAACAACATTGCATACAAATTACAATGCCAGCCAAACCATAAACAAACCAACACAAATAAATTGCGAAGTTATATTTGAGTTGCTCTAATGTTGGTAAAGTAGTTGTAACTGTAGTCTTTTTAATTTGGATGGGTTACTTTACTTACAACAGAGTAGGTAAGGTTACTTTTGGTCCATAAATCGCGAATGTCAAATGTCAGTATGCTACGCATAGCAAAAGCGTGTTTTATGCTTTCGTCGTATTATCTTAAAGAAGTGTGTGTGTGTGTATTAATATGCCGAAATCGTTTTAGTGTGCGTGAATTGCCGTGAATTTGAGAGGCGAACTCGCGAGTGCCTGCGCGCCAAAGTTTGAAATTTCGTATTGAATGTTAGGTTAGAATTTTTATTTAAAGTGATTATGTAGTTTTATTGAATCAAAATATTATTGAATTGAATCTTATGAGGTAGGCATTGCTTATTTGCCTATATGGAATGCACGCCACTGGTAACAAGCAATGTATGATGAGTTGAGATTTTTTTTGGTAGCAGGTGGTGCAGTACGAAAGGCATCCCCGCCTATTGTTATCAAGTTGAAATCAAAACGTCTTTTTATGTTGGCACCCTCCCGTCTTTCGCCGTTTCTGTGTTGCTTTAAAACATGACCGAATAGGTTATTGTTGTTTTTCATTTTGTGGCTTTAGTTTTTGATGATACACATACATTTTTTTTTAACCCTCACTTAAATGGAGTGTACGCGATGTCAATCTGTCTGTCGTCCAGCGATTATCTCCGGAACAGTTTGATACTGACAGCTTTTTTAGTACAGTCGAGGACATAAATATGTATACACTTAGTAAAATTCAACAAAGTTTTCCTCTTAAACTACTGATTGAAATTATGAGATATTATAAAGGCAGAATCTTCTAACATATACTATTATGATTTGTGTAATAGTTTAACACTTAAATGTTAAACATGCGAGAAAATTGCTTTTGAATTTCAAAAAGTGTATACATATTTATGTCCTCGACTGTACCTTCCTAGAAATATGCCCAAACTCATATAGATATAGTTCAATTTCAATTAGCCCTTTGTCCTGAGATGTGTAAGTTACTATTATGTATTTACAATATATCTCTGAGTTCAGTGTGCCTCTTGGCAAAGGCCTCCTCTAATAATTTCCATTGCTTTCTGTCTCTTCTCCAGTTGGGAGGTAGATGTAGTACTTACTTCCAAATAAAAAAATGATTTCATTGTTTAGTTTTAGGGGAAAAAGCATTATATTAAAAACCTTCATATTAAAACGGGTGTAATAAAAAAACACAGCCATTTTTCATTATCAAGAGCCTACTTAGAAATTATTTTTTCGCGCTATTTTAATTAAGCTCTCTGAAACCCTTCCAGTTATTTATTTTCTCACCTAAACACTAAGATCTGCCTGAATTACCTTAAAGAGCCGTATATTATTTTGCCGGCTGACGCGACTTGAATTTTATAATATTCATAAGGAAAATGAATTCGTACCCCGGCTCCGGCGAAATGCCGCCAGTGACTTATAGTCGCCTTTAAGGGGCCATTTTACTGTTTCTAACATAAATAAGGACTTTCGCATTGTAGTTCAGTTTGGAAATTAAATAATATTGCACTACCAAGAACATAGTACGCCATCATGCTGCCATCTCTGGGACGGATCCGCTAAGCACCAGCTTGACGCCCTCGACTCAATAGACTACCGAGCCCGGAAGCTCATCAGAGATGAGTCTTTAATTAAGGTGAAACTCACTAGCCTCGACCATCGACGAAAAGTTGCTTGCTTATAGGTTTTCTACAGGATATATTTTGGAGAGTGTGCGCAGGAATTGTTCAACCTTATTCCACCATCCCCATTTTTACACCGAAACATAAGACTACGGGAAAATTTTCACCCGTAAGTTGTTGACATACCGAAAATACTGACACAGCGTTTTGCATCCTCATGTATAATGCGGACAGCAAGGGAATGGAACTTGCTTCCGGCGTCTGTGTGTCCTGACGCTTACAATCTAGGAATAGAATAGAATAGAATATACTTTATTGTGCACACTACATGAAAGAACAAAACATAACATTTAACAAAGAATAAAATGACTAGGAACTTTCAAGGCCGTAGTGAATAGGTTTAGGTTACTAAGGTGGCAAACAAGTATACCGCCCGCCTGATGGTAAGCAGTTACCGTAGCCTATTTACTTACTACCACCGACTGAATTGATACCATTAATAATAAACAAAGAGAGTTCCCCTTAAGAAGGTTATTAAAATGACAAGTCGCCATAGCTTAGATTTTTGAGCCGTGTTATACGACAGGAGTCCTTATTATTATGTAGGTTAGGTTAGTTGTTTTAATTTGTTTCTTACATTACTCTTTGCAACTATATTCTAGAAAAGATGGAACTTATACCAGCTGAATTGTTAGTACTAAGATATGTTTTTTTTTTATTATGATAGTCCACCACCTGCCCAGTACCCCTAGACAAAGTACATTGCGTTGCGTTTTTTTTTATACAACTATGTCGGTAAACATGCATACGGCCCGCCTGATGGTAACCGGTTACCGTAGCCATATGGACGCTTGCCACAACAGAAGCATCTCTCACGCGTTACCGACCTTTCCCCCCTCCACAATGAGCTCTGGCGACCTTACTCACGCGCAGGAACACAACTTTACACAACATAAAGTTATTTGGCTACGGTATTCGATAAGGCGGAGCTGCTCTTTGAGCGAATAAACTCAGTGCTCTACCTCTCTCAACTCGCGTTTGCACGAATAGAAACGTTACATCATCATCATCAGATTGACATTTGGTTACGCTAGAATCTAGCGTATCCTTATGTCAATCTCATACATTTTGTATTGCGCAAACGCAACGAAATGTACTTTGTCTAGGGAAACAGGGCTGATTACCAAAGGCGAGTAAAGATTCACGGTTTTGTTTTCACTCCGACGCAAAAACAGCGGTGTTATGAGTTTGACGTGATAGTCTGTCTGTGTGTTTCTCTGTGGTACCGTAGCTCTTAAATGGGTGACCTGATTTAAATTTGGTTTATTGCATTATTGTTCATCATCATGATATCAGCCCATGGATGTCCACTGCTGAACATAGGCCTCCCCCATTGATTTCCACTTCGAACGGTTCTGGGCCGCTTGCATCCAGCGGCGCCCAGCGACTCTGACCAGGTCGTCGGTCCACCTAGTGGGAGGTCGTCCCGCTCGGCGCTTTCCAGTACGTGGTCGCCACTCGAGAACCTTCCTTCCCCATCGGTTATCGGCTCTTCGAGCGATGTGGCCTGCCCATTGCCACTTCAGCTTACTAACTCCGCATTATTGTTACATGAAGTAAATTATTTTGGTCAAAATGGTGTGAAGTTTGATTTATGAAGTTAGATTGCTAACAGCACAGAGTTAATAATATACTACGTACAATAACAGTGAATTGATATCAGCTGAATATAAATGATACAGCTACTAAATTAAAACTAAACAATTTGCTTTAAGGTACGCGGATTCATTTTTAGAATCTGCATTAAAATTGACTAGGTACTAACTATAGATAATGCTATTTAATATAGCAGGCTACTAAAGAGGTATTCAAGAACCGTCGCGTGCACATCGCCAATCAGTCGGCGGTTATCGCGTTGGAATCGCGCGCGTCGCTTCATCGCGGCTCGATCTATCGCGGCTAATTATTAACATGCTGTTGTTTGTTGATTTAACGCATTGAATATATTACGGAATTAGGTATTAAGAGGGATGTTTACACCGTGTTATATTCACCATTTTAAAGTTTTAATGTTTGTTAAAGGACCTACTTGGTAATGTATTATGTGATGAAGAGGAAATAAAATGGCTGCGTTTTATAACCTAAAAACGTTGTCGTAAAAAAATAATAGAAATAGTAAGGAATTAATAAGGTTTTGAGAGTGTTTCACAATGTTAACGAGGATTTAACAGTGGATTTAAATAATTTATAAATAATTGTGGAGAAAAACTACGAGCAGGTATGTACAAAGCCATTATACAGGGTGTTGTTTTGCATTCATGCCATATTAATAGAACCAATAGTAAATGATTTATTTAGTTATTATAAAATAGGTAATTAATTCTGGGTTTGATACGTAAACGATTATTGATGACTTGTGATTAACGTCAAAACAGAATAAGACTTATTAACTGCACAGGATAGGTCTGCGATCCTGGTGCGAGGGGAGAAACCGGGCCGCTGCGCAGCGATCACCAACCTATATCTAATAAATATTTATAAAACATCGTCAAACACGGGGGGATGTTTATTTTTACAGAACATTAAATTTAATATGTAATTTTACGAGCATGTTTTCTTAATTGAATCGTGTTCTATACAAGGTAAATATCAACCTCCTTAAATATGGCACAAATGCAGATCAACACCCGGTATAATTGTCCGAGCGAGCGAAATGTCTCCGTTTCAGCTTGGACAAAAATGCTTTCGTATGTCCGGATGGCCGAATGATGTCCCGCGTTCCTCTACAGGTCGCATTTCTTAACCGATTCTCTTAAAATGTATGGTGCAGCTTCGTCAATGGAAACCTTATATGTTAATTAATTTAAAAAAAAAACAAAATCTGTTTCGATGAAAAGATTACATAGACGAATGGAATTATAATAATTACAATTGACGGGCCAGCTGGCGTGGTTGGTTAAGACTGGTCAAGATTCCTCCTATGGGTTCGATTCCCACACAGGACATGGATTTGTGTCCATGAACATGTCTGTATGTCCTGAGTCTGGGTGTAATTATATGTATTTACAAACAAAAAGTAGTATATGTATTATATCAGTTATCTGGTTTCCATAGTACAAGCTCTGCTTAGTTTGGGATCAGATGACCGTGTGTGAGGAATGTCCCAGGATATTTATTTATTTATAGTAATTGACCACTAGTTAAAATACTTGTATAATATTTTGGTACAGAGCTCAGAGTCACTCAGCGAGCTATGGAACGAGCTATGCTCGGAATTTCTCTACGTGACAGGATCCGCAATGAGGAAATTCGTAGGAGAACGAAAACGACGGACATAGCTCGTAGAGTTAGCAAGCGGAAGTGGCAATGGGCAGCCCACATCGCTCGAAGAGCCGATAACCGCTGGGGAATAAAGGTTCTCGAGTGGCGACCACATACTGGAAAGCGCCGAGCGGGACGCCCTCCTACCAGGTGGACCGACGACCTGGTCAGAGAGAGCTGGGCACCGCTGGATGCAAGCGGCCCAAACCCGTTCGAAGTGGAAGTCAATGGGGGAGGTCTATGTTCAGCAGTGGACATCTATAGGCTGATATGATGATGATGATGATGACAGAGCCAAGCAGCCAACGAGCACCTTCTTAACACTAATATTGTGGTAGCTCTTAATCGAATAAAAAAACTCGAAGAATTTTCACAATCCGCATCCGCTTAGCAATCAGCGGTGCGGTTTAAGCGGCGCGCGCACAAGCGGACTGTAACAGGGTGTCGGCCACAATGGGTCTCGTTACCACTCATTATGCACCCGAGCGACGCCGACGACGACGGGCGACGCGACGGGCGAGACGCTCGACGCTCGACCCGTGCGCGCCCAGCCTTACGACATCCACCTATGTTGGAGTGCCTTCGCTAAATAAAGGGCCGTTCATTTTAAAGTTTATTTGTTGGGTATTTATAGTTTTCTTTAGAAAAAAAGTATGCAGTGAAAATCAGGAAAATATAGTGATACTGTTCCAAAGGTAACCGTTGTATATTTATTAAAGGTAATATTTTTTTTTTACTTAGGATATTGGCTGCATTTAATCCTAAACTCACTGGTTACGTAATTCTCTGTGATGCATGATGATAATAAATGGAGGTATATGCACAAAACCTTTTTTTATTTATTCTAATATGGTAGCTAAAATGATTTCAGTTTTATTTTTCTTTTTTTTCTTTTGATTTTATATTTAACTAGCTTCTGCCCGCGGCTTCGCACGCGTGGCCTACAGGGTGAAATGGGGGTTGGAATTTCGAAAAACCCTTTCATATTTGATACGTACACTCCACAAAGAACACACCCTCCAAATTTCATGTCTCTAAGACCAGCGGTTTAAGTTGTGCAATACTGTGCATTGATATATCAGTGACTTCCCATACAAAACTTCATCCTGCTTTTCATCCCTTTGAGGGTGGATTATCAAAAAAAGCTAAGACACGTATGAATTAATTTTCAGTGCCCTAACTTCAAAACCGACGGACTTTCATACAAACTTTCATCCCCTATTTTACCCCCTCAGGGGTGGAATTTCGAAAAACCCTTTCTTAGTGCTTACCTACACTTCGCAAAGCACACAACCTCCAAATTTCATGTCTGTAGGACCAGCGGTTTAGCCTGTGCGTTGATATATTAGTCAGTGAGATCCAATACACAACTTCATCCCGCTTTTCCCCCCTACGGGGGTATAATTATAACAAACGCTCAGACACCTATACATTAATTTTCAATCTTCAGCCTAAACACAAAATTTGAAGATCCTAACTTCGAAACTGACGGACTTTCATACAAACTTTCATCCCCTATTTTACCCCCTCAGGGGTGGAATTTTGAAAAACCCTTTCTTAGTGGATACCTTTTTTTTTTTTTTTTTTTTATTTACGTGGGGAAATCCTCCTAGGATACCCGACCGCCCTGGGGGGAGCGGCCAGGTTATGCCGGACTTTTACCGGCTAAAACCCCACGGTGGCCGCCACCTGCGCTACAGAGGGGGGCGGGCTCTCGTGCAGATCGCGTACCTGCTCGCCCCTCCACGCGCGGCGCTGTGATAGCCCGTCCCGGGGGAAGTGTGATACCTCCCCCCAGCACCCTCGCAGTGCTATCGCACGATGAGTCGTGACCACAACGACCCATCGTCCTCCTCGGGGCCGCTTCTGGGCGTTCAGGGCCCCCGCCCCGATTGCCCACGACCCCGAAGGTCCCCGTTTAGTCGCCTTTTACGACAGGCAGGGGAGCACCGTAGCTGTGATTCTAAGCCCCAGCTACAGGGCAGGAGGGCCGCCACGAGGCACTGCTGCGCCTCGGCGGCGTCGTCTCCGATCGGGATCGGCCCTCTCCCGATCCCGTTCAGCAGCCTCCTTCTGGACCATTACGGTCTCGCAGAAGGAGGCTACGGCCCTCCAAACGGCTTAGTGGATACCTACACTTCACAAAGAATACACCCTCCAAATTTCATGTCTCTAGGACCAGCGGTTTAGACAGTGCGTTGATATATCAGTCAGTCAGTCAGTCAGTCAGGACTTTGAATTTTATATATACAGACTAGCAGACCCCCGCGGTTTCACCCGCGTACGGTTTGAATTTTCTCCTTCGAAAACCAATACACGCCACTGATTTTTACAATTAACACGAAAAACCTATATTATACACAAAAAAATCAAACTCAAAGAATCTTATATTATTATAACAACAAATGAAAAAGAAATTAAATTAACTACAATTGAAATATTCTAATGAAATAAAGAAAATGAACTTTTTTTTTTCATTGGCATCACACGGTTTGTGTATTTTGCCAATTTCCAGTTATATTATAAGTTCTAGTCACAATAAATCACTTTCACATAGTCCTCAGTCAGTCACCGTCCATAAAAGTCATGTTTTATTAAACTGTGTTGTTTGTGGTGGTCATGTACTAAAACTCTTCACGGACTTTTGAAAAGACACGATAAACATAATTAATTTCATTTCACTTCACTGTTGAATACATCAATACTTGTGATTGAACTTTATTGGATAAAATACCACCTACTATGCAATAAAACTCAAAATACACGAATTTATGAAAATAAAAATGAAAACGCAACGTCCCTGCAAGTTCCCGCCAAAAAGTCCGAGAAAATGATCTTCCAAACAAATTTCGAAACTAAATTTCGAATTCTAATCTGATTTAAATATTCTTTTATATTTGACATTCCAATTTTAAAGAGCATTTCAGTTTTTCGTTTCAGTTCAGTTCAGTTTTGTTTCGGCTCATATCAGATTACAGAACAAAAGGCAGATAGAGCGTGCGAAACACGGGAGTGAGGCCAAAAAAAGCAATTAGGTACAAATTAAAAAACACATAACTGGTACAGAGGCCGGCAAACAACTTGAGCCAAAGTTGACGAAGTTCGCGCATGTACACTCATGCTCGGCCAATAGCGTGGACGCGTGCCGACAGAATGCCCCCGCGCACCTCTCTTTCCACCAACGACACCTTAAAATCGTCTACTGCGCACTCAAGGTCATGGCTCAAGTTGTTTGCCGGCCACTGTATTCGCTTTTGAATTAGTATTTGCTATGTTTAAAAGCTGCTGTGTGCAATTTTTTTATAAAGAAAGTGTTTTTCGTTTAATAAAGTTTTTTAAACAAAGCAAATACAAATTCAAAAGCGTATACCATGTATGTGTTTTTCAATTTGTATTTCCTTTTTTGGCCTCACGTCCGTGTTCCTTTCGCTCCATCTGCCCTAGTCTGTTATCTTTGATAATCGGATTGAGGTTTCAAACATGTGTCAAAATAAAAAATGATATTTAAATCAAAAGTACTAAGGAGTATTGATATCAACTTCGATGCAAATCGCCCTTAAAATAACTTTCTACCCCTTTTTGACCCCGTTAGGCGATAATTTTCAATAAAATACGAAATACATCTTCCATCAATTCTGTTAAGGAATATTTATGCAAAATTTGAAGAAAATCGGACCAAGGAATCACGTTGTCCCATACAAACTTTGCCCCCGTTTTTCACCCCCTTAGGGGTAGAATTTCGGAAAATCCTTTCTTATCTGATGCCTACGTCATACAAAGAACACACTCTCCAAGTTTCAGGTCTCTACGATCAGCGGTTTAGGCTGTGCGTTGATTGTCAGTCAGTCATTCAGGACAAAGCATTTTATATGTATAGATAATAACATTTTCTTAACAACAAATATTGTACAAAATACAATCTATATTTACAAAATATAATCTATATATAGAAAATTTCCTCAAGCCTGCCGCTGCTTCCGATTAACGGCAAGTTTCCCAGAAGGCTGGCAGCGTTTACTCTTTGGATAGCCAAGCTGACGCGTTGGCGGAAAAAGCTCCCCGCCCGCTGGTCTCCGGAGGTCTCGATCAATTTTGAAGACAAGGTGCGAGCAAAACGGCGAGCTTCGGACCCCCATGGTCCCAAGGTCTCGACCGCAAAAGGCATAAAAATATAATTGGGTCCAATCGATGCATATTTTTAGGGTTCCGTAGCCAAATGGCAAAAAACGGAACCCTTATAGATTCGTCATGTCTGTCTGTCTGTCTGTCTGTCTGTCTGTCTGTCTGTCTGTCTGTCCGTGTATGTCACAGCCATTTATTTCCGAAACTATAAGAACTATAATGTTGAAACTTGGTAAGTAGATGTATTCTGTGAACCGCATTAAGATTTTTACACAAAAATAGAAAAAAAACAATAAATTTTGGGGGTTCCCCATACTTAGACTTGAAACTTATTTTTTTTTTTTTCATCAAACCCATAAGTGTGGGGTGTCTATGGATAGGTCTTCAAAAATGATATTGAGGTTTCTAATATCATTTTTTTCTAAACTGAATAGTTTGCGCGAGAGACACTTCCAAAGTGGTAAAATGTGTGTCCCCCCCCCTGTAACTTCTAAAATAAGAGAATGATAAATCTATAAAAAATATATGATGTACATTACGGAGCAAACTTCCACTGAAAATTGGTTTGAACGAGATCTAGTAAGTAGTTTTTTTTAATAGGTCATAAATTGAAATTAATATCAAATACTCAGGTCTATACAAAATAAATATACTACCATTTACTTATATACCTACAGGTTTGTACGGAACCCTCGGTGCGCGAGTCTGACTCGCACTTGGCCGGTTTTTTTGAATTTTGAAGTTTTATTTTTCTATAACGACTGATAAAACCTTTTATGATATTGAGGACTGAAAAAAGCGACTAAAGGCTTCTCTTCAGTAGTAGGGAGATACGGGTTGATAAGTATGGAAGTAATATTATTTATTTAATTCGCTAAAAGGTAAAATAAACATGCAACCTTAAAAAAAACTATCTTTACAAAATGACGGCTTATCCTATTTCATCGTCTTATTGCCGAGAGTTAAGGCGATTTACTTCTTTATAAATAAGTAAGTCCCCAGATGGTATTGTAATAAATAGGCCTTCGGATCTATTGTACAGAAAAAACGATAAAGAAAGTTATTTAATGTGTTCGTAGGTATTCTTTGATTGCAAAACTATTATATTGTAAAAATGATTATTTTAGCTTATTAAAGAGAAGTTTTATTACTTACTATACAATTATTATACTAAATATTTTTTGTAAATGTAATATAAAATAAACCTCCATTATTTACAGTGTTTTCTCTCTATTTATTCCAATATAGTCGAACAAAAAGGTCGGAACAACAAACTTGCCGCAAAAGATTTTCTCAAATTGAATAGTTATCGCTGTACCATAGGAAGTGGAGCAAATAGGAGCAATTCCAGCCGTAACCTTCCAACCTTCGGGCCAGGGATAACCCTCTCACACTCACTCAGCCTATCGACTGTACCAATCGTTTGTTAGCGACGGGATTTGGTACAAACGGTGTCCTATACAAATGCTAACCGGCGCGCACCGCATCGCTCCGCACCGCTACGTTGCAGGCAGTTTAAGGCAGTAAACCAACTGGTATACTGCCTTCAATCTTGATATACTGTATTTGTGTAAATATTTACAAACTGCAAGGAATAAAGGATAAAGCCTACTTTTCACTATGGGTTAATATAATATACGTATATTACATCTTGACTTCTTAAGATATAATATTTTATCGATCGTCATACATTTTGTCAAAAAAATATTTATAGTTTGGAATGTAATATATGTATATTATAGCACAGGGTGTATACAATGTATGACGAGCGATAAAATATTATATCTCAAGACGTAATTTATATTATATTATATCCCATAGTCAAAAGCCATCGGTCTATGCTTGTTTTGCAGTATCAAGATAAGCTGACGGTTTCGATAATATGTAGAGATAATGTGCTTCGATAATTTCGATGGCGTGATGTAGGTATGTGGTCTGGTAGTGAGATTTTACTTGGTATTGCTAATAAAAGTCATAACAAAATCTCTTATTTCAAGAAATTTCCCAAATTGAGCTACTGCTTTAAAACCTATATGTACTGCGGCTCCGTCTCGTGAGATTTCACACCGAAGCGTTTACGAAACGAACTCCACGACATGGCTCGGCTTGGTTATGATTGCAAAATGATAATCTTGCCGTGTGCATAGGGATTTATGTTGATTCGTGTCGTGCTTTTACCGTTCTGTAAACTAGATGTAAGTCAAAATGTTGTTTGCATGGAACTTGTAGGGTTTTCACACGAATGTATAAGTGACATACTGAAATGATAAGCATTTTTCAATTATTTTTAAATGATTTACTCTACTATACTATAACTTGTACGTAGTATTTATATACTCTGAGCTATAACTCTATACTATAATGTACACGGTGACTCTTTAATCGTTTTAACGCTAGAACAAACGTTGTTCAGACCATGGTCTACTAAAATTCTATAACATCAAATAAAAAAAAAACGTCATTGGTTTTTGAAAAAGCCGCGGATTTCCCACACCTGCTACAAAACGGGCGTGCGCCGCCGCCGTACCACAACTGCTTTGAAGTGCAAGGGCGGTGTCTGGGTTGTAAGGAGTGACGATAATCCCGACTTTTTAAACTTTATTTTGTGCTTTTTCAAAAACCAATGACGTAATTTTTTTTATTTGATGTTATAGAATGTTAGCAGACCATATGATTTAAAAGTCACCGTGTATATGAGACAAGCACAGATATGCACTAAGGTTTAAACAATATGTATTCGTATTTTATCTGTGAAATGTAGAAATATTCTGTAACTAATTGAGACGACTAGTAAATCTGGCTCCTGAAACATAGTTATTCTCGTAATAACTACAATTCGGCAGCCTATGAAATCAAAAATAAGCTGTAATATGTTTTATACCAATAAATTATTATTATACATATCATGCAGACTCAGGAAAATCGAAATATAACATGGATTATATAAATATAGAATGACTTTGCATTTTCCAAGCATAACAATCTTATTTCGTCTTGCCTCCAAACAAGATATTCCCAAGACTAAACGACGATTGTACTACCATCTATAATACCTATACATTGTAAGGACAAATTCTAAGTTGGGATAACTCTCAGAACTATGTATACGAGATTAAGTTCTAACTTATATCCTTTAATAGCTAACGAGGCAGTGCTTGCCTTTACAATCTCTGGAGACTCGGTTTGTAATCTACTGGCGTTTTAAATACTTACAAACTGTGTGTTTCGTAACATGTATTCTCTACATTTTTAAGTGGAATTAAGCTGGTTAATGTAATTTAAAATATGTAAGTCGATGAATTATTTTGACTTCGTAATGATTTCTGAATCTTTTTTGGCTTTATGTCATGGTTATTATGTACCTACTAACATTCAGTGGTGGACAAAGGTATGAGGGGAGGTAGCATTCTGTTCCAAGTCTGGTCTAGGCAAGGGATCTTAGAAAAAATTGCAATGTCAATAAGGCATTTTTTTTGCCTATGTTGCCCTAATGCCATAAATACATGCATATTTTTGTATACTTCAACCTAGACATGTATTTATTATACCTCCCACAAGGTGGACCGACGATCTGGTCAAAATCGCTGGGCGACGCTGGATGCAAGCGGCCCAAAACCGTTCGAAGTGGAAGTTAATGGAGGAGGCCTATGTTCGTTCAGCAGTGGACATCCCTAGGATGATATGATGATGATGATGATGAAGTATATTGTGGTTGATGGTGAAAATTCAACGTATGTAAGTGACACTGTGTTGAATTGTATTATTTGAAGTAATATTTTGCTTTTTTTTTGCAACAGATTCATATTTCCAGCTAATCACAAATCTGACATTCATCAACTCTTATCCATCCACCATAATAACCTACAAAGTTTAAGTAGAATATTTTGACACCGATTATTCAGACAGTCGAAGGCGGCGTTTGTATTTGATCGCAGCACAATATATCTGCACTGTGATAACGTCTAATATATTAGTTGGTGAGTGAGTTGTAAGCGTATAGCGGGAAGGCGTGTTGGTGTAATAGCTGTAGATCGCGCGATATCGCATCGGATCAGCACGCGACGCCCCGAGCCTGCATGCCCGCCGCCAGGCCCTCCTTGCTCCGGCTCTGTAGACCGAGCATCAACAGACACATTTAAAATTTTAATTTCTTCTATTTATTTGAAAGTGGATGGTCGTAGAGTAAACGATGATCGAAGAAAGTTTGGATCGATTATGTAAAAAAAGAGGGAACGCTATAACGATTAATAGAAAAATGGGCGATAATTTTTAACCCTATGATAACAGTTGCTAAAATAATAACAGTAGCCTCGATATTAATTATTCTCGAATGAAATAGGGCCAGGGAATATGCGACAGTTTCTTCTGAATTTCTAATGGCACTTTTATATTGGGTAGCAATCATGCGACATTATTGATTGAAAATACTCTTCCAACTACTCCTTTTTAGGTTTCCGTACGCCAAACGGGACCCTATTACTAACACTCCGCTGAACGTCCGTTCGTCCGTCCGTCTGTCTGTCAGTGAGCTGTATCTCATGAACGGTAATAGTTAGACAGCAGAAATTTTCAGAGTATATGTGAGCGCCCATACAAGTAACGTCTTTCTTTTAGCGTTCATAGCAATGTTGAGTTATTTAATATTGTACGGATCCCTCCGTGTGCGAGTCTGACTCGCAATTAGCCAGTTTTTTTAATCAGTTGTTCCACTAAAATTTCAATTATATTATTTTACGAGATTCCAGATTTCCTTCTCACTTAGTCAAAGTTTTTCACGTGATGAGTAGTTTCATTTATTAAGCTACTGAATTACAAATGACATTGTTGTATATATATTTATATCAATGAATAAATCCGTATTATAGAACGTAATTCAAGTTATAAGACCAATGACATGAGCTTATTTTTAATTAACACAATCGATTTCTGAGCGTTTTAAGTTTTGTTTCTCGCTCTGTAACTTTCAGTCTCACGGTAGGTTCTGTCTAAATTAGCCAATTAAAATAAATAAGGCTTTAAAACAACGGGGTCAAAGACCATAATTACCTAATAAAGGCTCAGTGAGACAGTGATAACCTGGCGCACGTCGCCGCAATAAAATGCGCAAAAAACCGTTGATATTAAAATTTCTCCGCAGCAAGAATTTCCTCATTATAATGTTCTACGTTTCTTTTAATTTGTGTGTTGAGTTATTGTCGGGAATTATATTAAAGCTATGAGCCATAATGTTGTAAGAACTAACAATTATAACTTAGGTGTCATTCTGTTTGCTTTTATATTTCAAAAATATGATTTTTAAGTTTACACTCTCTAACAGAACTGCAGATGTTTTCATTGCAAGTACTTTGCAATATTGATTGTGAACCTAATCTTCACTAATCCTGCACACGGCAGTCGTGGCCGAGTGGTTAAGGCGTCTGACTCGAAATCAGATTCCCTCTGGGAGCGTAGGTTCGAATCCTACCGGCTGCGATGCTTTTTACAGTAATTCAAATACCCTGCAACTTCAACCATGTCTGCTCTATATGTATATGTAGCAGTAGAGAGGTTGCTTGCCTATCGGTTTTCTACAGGATATATATTGGAGAGTGGTGCAGGAATTGTTCAACCTTATTCTAACATCTCCTTTTTACACCGCACCACAAGGCGCCGGGAAAATTTTCACCCGTACGTTGTAGACATACCGAAAAAACGGACACAGCGTTTTGCATTTTATAATGCGTACAGCAAGGGAGTGGAACTTGCTTCCGGCGTCTGTTTCCCGATTCTTACAATCTAGGGACTTTCAAGGCCGGAGTGAATAGGTTTCTTCTGGGTAAGCGTGTTCTAGCTTAGGCCTCGTCATCGTCCCTTATGGGCGGGTCAGTGCAAGCCCATTGAATAAAAAAAAACTACCTATTTTTTTGAGTGTGTAACTGCCAATGAGGAATGTTAATAGGTATGCAAAACCGCTTGAAAGTTTGTATCAGTAGAGCAATTATGTATACAAATACATTAGTTTTTGTTTCGTTCAAAAAAACCAAGTAGTTATGATTTTACAGACATTTAAAATTCCCCTAAATATCGAAGCCCGCTAACGGTCACGTGACCGCAGGTGACGTCATTTCACATCGCTCCGTTCACTCATATTAGTCGCTAGCGGTGGTACGTAGGTATCTTGCGCTATTAGTGGAAAGTATTTTGGATTTGATTTATGGATTTGAAAATGTATGGACTTATGGTTGAACTGAAATGATTATTTCGTCAGAAATGTCGTAAAATTTAGGTGGAATCATAAAATAAGGTCTACACATTTCGCTACAGAATAGGATGCAAAACTATTTTAAATTGAATCTAATATTTAATGTAATATAATTAAATAAGATGTCCAAATCATATATAATTATTTTACAAGTTTTATTATTTATCGACGAATAGTTATTCCGTTGCCGCCGAAAAGCAAGAAGAAAGAATGCAAATGCTTACTCCTGTCTGCCTAATATACCTAAAATGATTATTTTATAGCTGCAAAGCAAGTAGGTACTTATTTCCCTTTTCAGTTTCATGTTATAGACAATAAATTAGTAATGTTTGTCTATACCTATTTATACTCTTCTTAGTAAATTTAACTAAATAAATTGATATATTGCAAATGCAGCGAGTTGAATAGATGTAGGTACTTAACCTTTTTTATGTCTTATATTTTTTTATACGACTAAGTCTTAACTAAGTTGTTTACCACAAGCATACGTACGGCCCACCTGACGGTAAGCGGTTACCGTAGCCATATGGACGGTTGCAACACATGAAGCATCGCTCATGCGTTACCGACCTTGCCCCCCTCCCCAATGAGCTCTGGCTACCTTACTCACGCGCAGGAACACAATCTACTTTATATATCCAAATAAATAAAATTGAAGTGTCTGTTATGTAATATCAAAATAACAACTTTTTATTAAATGCACATGAAAGTACCTATATACGGTTGACGACACCCGTTGGGGTTTAAGCCGAAAAAATTGGGCATAATCTGATCGCGCTCCCCCCAAGATGGTCGGGTATCCTACGAGGATTTCCCCACGCTAATAAAAAAAACCGGCCAAGTGCGAGTCAGACTCACGCATCGAGGGTTCCGTACAAACCTGTAGGTATATAAGTAAATGGTAGTATAGACCTGAGTATTTGATATTAATTTCAATTTATGACGTTTTAAAAAAAAAACTACTTACTAGATCTCTTTCAAACCAATTTTCGGTGGAAGTTTGCACCGTAATGTACATCATATATTTTTTATAGATTTATCATTCTCTTATTTTAGAAGTTACGGGGGGGGGGACTCACATTTTACCACTTTGGAAGTGTCTCTCGCGCAAACTATTCAGTTTAGAAAAAAAATATATTAGAAACCTCAATATCATTTTTGAAGACCTATCCATAGACACCCCACACTTATGGGTTTGATGAAAAAAAAATTTTTAGTTTCAGTTCTAAGTAAGGGGAACCTCCAATTTTTTTTTTTCTATTTTTGTGTGTAAATCTTAATGCAGTTCACAGAATACATCTACTTAACAAGTTTCAACATTATAGTTCTTATAGTTTCGGAAATAAATGGCTGTGACATACGGACGGACGGACAGACAGACATGACGAATCTATAAGGGTTCCTTTTTTGCCATTTGGCTACGGAACCCTAAAAAATGTAGGTACCTTCTTATAAAAAAAAAACATTTTTTTCGGCTAATCTCCGTAACGGCTGAACCGATTTTGACTGGATTTTATTCTCAGATAAGCTTATGTTATAAGAAGTAACGTACGTTTAATTTATTTAAGTATAACTATTTTCCACGCAAAAATCGTCGTCTTACGTTAGTTTGTTCCGGCTGATTTCCAAAACGGCTGGACCGATATAGACGAGACTTTCACTGGTAGATAGCGGATGTTATAAGGAATAACTTAAGCTTCTTTTACTTCAGATAATTTATAAGGGGTTTCGCGCAAAATAATTAAAACGCTACGCGCGGGTGAAACCGCGGCTGCGCTGAGGTATCAAGTAACTGCACACTACAAATGTGTATAAATATTTAGGTACATAGTAGACTGTCACCATTCTTACGTCAAAACGATCTTTACAGCAATAAACTTTGCTTTTATCTCTAAATAGATTCAACCCCTTCACAGTTTTTATCCATTTCTCTCGTATTTGGACATCCATTGGAACGAGTAAAATCAACTTTTCCGGTGGACTGGTGGTTGTATATTTACATTTTGGCATAACACATGATTTTCTAGTATTTGTATTGGAAATTTCAAAACCAAAAAAGTCATAATCAACTGGGGAAACGTACGGAAAAGCGCGACCCCGTCAGGGTATTTGTTCTCTGAGCGCGATTGACTGAGCGAGCGATGTAACATGACGTCACACGCATCGAGTACGGGCCGGTGGAATACAGCGTCGCGCGCTTATTTTAAAATTCCATATCTCGGAAACTAATTGACGTATCGAAATAATTCTTTCATACATATTTTTTATTTTCTATAGAAAATAAGGAGACCTAAAAATCTAAATTAGTGAACATTCTTCATTTTCATTAAAATCATACATTAGTTCATAATAACGTCAAAACCAGAAATATGGGCTAATATTTGATATAATTATAGAAATCTTAGATTAAATCTATTAAAAAAAAGTAGTGTAATCTGTCATTAATGTAGATCTGTTTTTTTTTTTTACACTTTTAGCTCGCAGATTGAAAATGGCTGTATCTCAGAGTAGATAAATACTACGTACAAGCTGTATCCACTGATCTCACGCTGTATGACCGTGGTATTAAAATTTATCGAAGATATCAAAAGCGTTTTGAAAATATATGCAGGTGTTGTACGTAGTATTTATATACTCTGAGGTTTTAGGCTCTGAGATATTTTCGCGATTTGCCGAGGCTTTGTAATATCTCCCGTCAAACCGAACCAAGTCAACTAAAAATCATTGGTGCCATTGTGAATCCTTCCCTCTCCTGATTCCCTTATCCAATTAGAGTAGGTCCTTGAAGATCTGGAGATTTAGCCTCCCTGAACATGACGGGTTGAGAGGGATCGCAGCAGGGGCCTGCACTTCAAGCCTTCTGATGCTGAGTTGTAGCGTTGTAGCCTATATATAAATAGTGTCTAAGGCGCTGCACAAACTGGTGTTTTGTGTTGGACACAAGCTACCAATGAATATTTGATTTCTATAGAACCAGTATGAAATCAGCCATTCCCTGCGCAGATTTATGTCCAGTTGCTTCCACTTTACACATACTCGTTGACGATCTAAAAGTGTTCGGTTTCGGTAACTGGAAACTAAAATTCGTCAGTTGAACACACAAGCAACATTAAAAAAAAAACCTTACAATTGTACTTAAACTGACTGAAAACAAGCTGTGACTGTGTCCGATCGCCGCCACCGGACACACGGTACCAGTGACCAAGTAGCAACCGGCATCTTTGTCCGATGTCCGACACAACACAAGACACACGTTTGCGCAGTGCCTCTCCAAAGTGTGTTATTTACTTTCGCGAATTATACCGTAATTGACCTATTTTTTTTGGATAAAAATTTATCGTTGTAAAAAATGGATTCCGCAGTCGGTAGGAT
Organism: Achlya flavicornis; assembly: GCA_947623365.1. Classification (NCBI taxonomy): domain Eukaryota; kingdom Metazoa; phylum Arthropoda; class Insecta; order Lepidoptera; family Drepanidae; genus Achlya; species Achlya flavicornis. Next base: position 582,996 of record OX392468.1, on the reverse strand, counting down.
TCGAACCTACGCTCCCAGAGGGAATCTGATTTCTAGTCAGACGCCTTAACCGCTCGGCCACGACTGCTGCATTATAATGTGCGAAAATAACGAGTTTTAGGTATTATATAGGGTGATGGGAAGATGGGTGCAAAGCTGTAAGGCGATGATAGTATAGATCATTTAGACCCTTTTTAGCCATGGTTGTCTAAGACGAAGTGTGTTTTTTTTTTTTTACCAATCTTTTCTGGTTTTTGGCTCAAAACTCCGAAACTTATCCGTTAATTGATAATTATAGCCAGATTGGATGATGTGTGAATTCTTTTTCATATTATTTATTTAAAATAATGTGTAAGCAATCCAAACAAACATGTACTAAACATGTGTGTCATCAGTTTTTAGTTACAGTAAAGATTGGTAAAAAAAAATTTTCACACTTCGTCTTAGACAACCATGGCTAAAAAGGGTCTAAATGATCTATACTATCATCGCCTTACAGCTTTGCACCCATCTTCCCATCACCCTGTATAATTGTAATATAGTATAATAATAATAAAACATATCTACATTTTCTATTCTATGGCGATGCATGATAGCTCAGTGATCGTGACTTCGAACGTTCTAAATAAAGAATAACAAACACTGTAACAAGCCAATCCATTGTTCAAATAAAAACAACTGGACAGAAAATATTATTGATCTTAAAAAGTTAAGGAAAAATAGCGCATGACGATTTCCGGATGATCGAAGACGCCCCGAGGCCGGGAGCGGAATGCGCAAGATACCGGAAAACGTAAGGTCCGGTGAGTTCCGATCCGGACCTGGCCCGCTGTTCACAACTTACACAATTCAATAGGTATTGTAGAGGTGAACGGGTCACTTTTAGATTGAGTTTTACTATATTATTAATAGATTATTTTATATACGAATTGCTTTTAAGGGTTGTTTTTCCGTGGTTCTGTCATATATGCCTGTACGTCACAGCCTCTCATGCGAGATTATTGTGACTTTATGGTCTTCGGCAGGTATGTTCTGAGAACGGAAATATCAATCGGATAGTAAAATTATAAACAACTCAAAGTTATTCTCAAATTGAAAACTTATTTATTCAGTTTAGGCTTTTATTAAATTACTTAAATTATTTGAACGTTACTGTTGTCTCCTGCAAAATACTCAGCAAGGTAACTTTGGTTTTCTTACTTTGCAAAAAGGGCTTAAGATCTTTTTGTGGACGATTAATTCACCCATTACAAGTATTCTCTGCATAAAAAATTATAGAAATATTTTAGTTTCTAAATTGCATTACCTGCCTTTGCTGCCAATCGAACCTAACGGTGTATTTAGGCAAGTGTAGTTACTTGACCAATTTCCTTCGCACTTAAGAAACACTTCTATCACCTTTGTATCTCTAAGAAGGTTTTCCTTCCTTCATGCAGCAACCACACAGACAACCTTCTATCATCGCAATTCTCGCTAACGTCGGGGAGTCCATACTACACATAGGAACCAAAATGGTTTCGTAGATATTTTTGCAGGGTCGGCATCTCGCGAGTGCCCCTGGTGATGCAAGCGTCAATAGGCTACGGTGACCGCTTACCATCAGGTGGGCCGTATGCCTTTTTGCTACCTTACACGCCACCCCATTTAGGGTGTTCTAAATTTCTGCGTACCGCATTCACTATTGTGCACACAGCAAGCAGTCTAGAGTCCTGCAATATTCGCTACCGACCACACGTCATACATTTTTTACTTTTAAAGGCGCCGCATAGTTTACAGTGAACGCGAAACGCAGAACTCTAGAACTCTCTGTGGGATCGGCGTCAGTCGTGTATAAAAAAAACAACGGATCGACATGATTGTGTGGAGACTACCGTCGAGATAGTTTATAGGCTGAAGAGTGAGATAGGCTACCTGCTGTACATGACCTTGAAATCTATCACATGCCACTACATAATATAATGACACTCAAGACATGTCCCTAGACGCTCCAGACACTAGTGTAATTTAAGTGACAATATTATACAGTGAATCTGTTTGTAACCTGCCGTTCGTTCACTTAGTTAATTATTATCGTGATAATTGTCACCAGCGTGTTGGTAATTACTGAAATATAATAATTTTATTCAGAGCAGCTTGCATGCTCTGTGGAAACTGTGAATTGCAGAAGTATTAAAAGCCGTAGCATACTCATGCGCGTTCTTTATAGCGTAAACAGCTTTCACATCCTACTATTCGTCTTAATAATCCTTACTATCTTACCGAGTTCGTTTGTTTGTTTGTTACGCCTTCACGCCTCAATTTCTCAACGGATCCTGAAATTAACGGAACCTGGAATAACCTTCTGGTTACCTCCACCTGTCAGAGTATCGCAGAAGAAATAGAGCATAGCAGAGCAGCTCGAATGGCGAAGTACCTACCTCCAGAATACCGCAGCCAAATAACTTTATGTTTTGTTCCTGCGCGTGAGTAAGGTTACTAGAGCTCAGATAGATTTATATTGAAATAAATCATTGGACTAATTTGACAGGACTAAATTTCTTATATCCTTTTCTTATGTTATTTGTTAGAAAGAGACATAGTGGGACTAGATTAGTTTAGTTGTAATTAACAGAATCAGCACCAACGTCGAATAGTAAATGTTGGTAAATATCACTTTAGTATACTGATGCCCATTTTAAGTAACCTAACACTTAGAAGACTCCGAATGCATGTCAAAATTATTGTTTCGGGTACAAACTATCTTTGGACCCCATGATTTATATTTTACTCGCGATCCGTTTGAGATTCAGAGAATAATTCGTCCACATTTCTAAACTGTAGATTCACCGGCTTAGGCTTTGTGTTTTCATTCTGTCAGTAAGGAGTCAGTCATGGTGCTGTCCTATAGGTACCTACAGATAAGTCATCTAAATAAAACAAATAAATATAAATAAGGGTTTTAGGAGTCTCCTTACATAGGCACCTGATTAATTTATGAGTGCAAATGGCGTTAATTACGCCAGGCTCCACCAGAAGAATCATGACGGGTTGAAAATGATGACCGAGTTAACCTCATTAATTTAATTAATTGAATTTAATCTTAAAATTGGGTAAAGATCGAGACCGCTGCAAAAAAACGCACACAGATTGTACAAAGAGCGTAAGTTTTGCTTTGGAGATCTTTCTACGTTAATACAAAAGGTAATTAGAATGAAAGGGTAGCGGCGCTCGTGCTGTTTGCCGAGTGCTCAGTTCGTCAAAGCTACAAGTTTTGATAGTATGCTCGTATTCAACAACTAACAACTGCCATTAGGATGTGGACGATAATTACCAGCGCAGGTAACTTCCTTCCTATTGTCTGTCATCATATCATAATAAATATAGCTCTCATTCAGTCTATAACCATAGTAACTATCGCCATTGAATTCCATTCCATTTGCAATTTTGAAGGAGGTAGAGCGTAGCATTTATTCGTTTAAAGAGCAGCTAGACTAGGGAAGTACCACCTTACAGAACACCCCAGCCAAATAACTTTAATGTTGTGTTCCTGCCGGTGTAAGGTTTCCAGGGCTCATCGGCGAGGGGGAAGGGTCGGTAACGCGTGAGGGATGCACGTGGGTTGCAAGCGTCATATGGCTACGGTAACCGCTTACCATCGGGTGGGCCGTACGCTCGTTTACATACTTCATCGTATAAAAATACTGAAGGTTGGGGTACACCTTTTTTTAGTAAGATAGCAAACAGAGCTTGATGACAGCCTCCTATTACCTCTTATATTCAAATCATCCGGGGTTTTCCCAATGGAGTACAGCATATGGGGTTCTTCAAAAAGGGTGTGAAGTGCAACGCACGAGTGATACCCCTTGTGTTGCAAGCGTCCATAGGCTACGGTAACTGCTTACCATCAGGCGAGCCGTAAGCTTGTTTTGTTTAAAAAACTTATACCGACTTCAAAGTACACTAAGAAGTAATCAAATCCTGATCTGATGACAATGGGGCCAAACGGGAAGTATGCCCTTCCAAAAAAAAGAACTTACCAAATCAATACAACCAATACAAATGATAATAAATGACGGAGTTATGAGGTAACAAATATAAAGAAAAAATACAACCGAATTGAGAACCTACTCCTTATTTTGAATAACCCCGAGAGGCAGGAACGTTCCATGTCTTCTTTCAAAGGGGCAAAAGCCGATTCATAGACGCATTCTTTTCAACAGAGCCATCATATATTTTTTTTTTTTTTTTTGTTTTTTTATTCAACTTAGTCGGTATACAAGCATACGGCCCGCCTGGTGGTAAGCGGTTACCGTAATCATATGGACGCTTGCAACACAAGAAGCATCGCTCACGCGTTACCGATCTTTCCCCCCTCCCCTATGAGCTCTGGCGACCTTACTCACGCGCAGCAACACAACTTTACACAACATAAAGTTATTTGGCTGTGGTATTCTGTAAGGTGGAGGTACTTCCCCAGTCGAGCTGCTCTTTAAGCGAATAAACGCTATGCTCTAAAAAAATAAAAAAATATTTAAACCGCCCATCAAAAGTAAATCAAAACCAAAAAAGTAATTCAATAAAACTTCGATAGCTAATAAAATATCGTGCACAACGATTTAAACTGTTCAATGGGTTAGAAACTAAATATTTATTAGCTTTTATATAGTGAATTGTGGAGCGTTCATAGTTGTACTACTAGCTCATTATTTTACAATTTACTGCTGAATGTTTCAGAAAAACTAGGTTTAAAATTGTATGAATTGTCGTTTTTAAGGATGGTATTTTATCGCTATCCAAATTATGTGAATGTTACTGAATATATTTTATTATATATCGTTATGAATAGTGTAGCATGATAAGCCGTTCTTTATCGATCGGCAAAGTTAAGCTACCACTGGTGAGGCCGGTATCAGTGATGGGTGACCGCCTAGTGGTATTTCAACTCGAGCGTTTTCCGTGCCTAAGATGGCACGTAAAGCCGTTGGTCCCGGCTATCACTTACTTTGGAGGCCTCCTAGGCGACTTGAAAACTCCAACAGAATGTCAACATACATGGTGGTCATCCGCAGTGGGCACGCGTGGTGGATTTATCTGCACATTTCCGCTCATTTGTGAAAATAGGGATTATATCCGAAAAGAGTCCGCTCCCTGTCCTCGCACCGCATTACACATTCCTTGCATATCTGTGGTGGAAGGAGTCACATTGTTTCACAGCTTCGCTACGCATCCGTGCACCACTCCGCTACCTCGCACAGATCTGGTGGAAGCGCAGCCTTACTCATGTTCGAAACCTGAAAGTAATATTAAATTCAAAATTTATATGATAAAATAGGAGCTTGTAATAATTGTATAGTAAAGTTTAGTTCACAACAAAATAACGAGATTAAAACGAACTAAAAGTTGTATTGTAGAAAGTTACAAAGCCCGTGCGATGTTCTTTCTTACAATACTTGAATACAATAGAAGTAATAGGCCGTTACTGAAACAATAATAATAAATACAAATACTAAATGAGATAGATACTAGTTAATGTAGAGCCATTAACTAAGCGTAGCTGGTATTGTTAATAAATTAAATTATTAAAAGAAACAAAAACCCGACTGCGTAAAACAAATATTAGCTGAAAAGAGAAAAACAAGCTTTTTAATCTATAGAATTTGGAATATAATTTGAATGTTATAAGGTCTTGCAGTCGGGGACAAACCAATAACCTAAGTACCTATGTGTTTTTTTTTTAATTTTTGTTTATCCCCGACTGCAAGACCTTATAACATTCAAATTATATTCCAAATTCTATAGATTAAAAAGCTTGTTTTTCTCTTTTCAGTTAATATTTGTTTTACGCAGTCGGGTTTTTGTTTCTTTTAATAATTAAATTTATTTCAGATTTTTTAGTTTTATACATAATGATTTGTAAGTATTAGTAAGCAAATGAGCGGTACGGTAAAGTAACGCTAACAACCATCGCAACTCTGTGAGTTACGTACCTACGGTAACCGCTCATAGTACCTATACCTACTGTCCTTGCATTAAACATGGTTTTTTGGCTGTTTACGTCAAAATGGTAGCACAAAAGTATAACAATATATACATATATGGAATGGGCTGTTCACAAGCTTTCATTTGATACCCATATTGTTATAATAACGACTTTTTTGTTTTTAATACCCCCCCTCTTTTCTTATCCGTACACGCCATATAAAAATAATATACCCTATGACACTCCCACAGTTCAGACGAATCTAACGACACCTCATATGCTTCAATCCATCAAGCCGTTTAGGCTGCAGAGCGTGCCAAAGAAATAGACATACATACACTCGAAAAACATAACCCTCCTTCCGGGTCAGTCGGGTAAAAATAATAAATGTGAGAGTCGAAATGAGTCTAAATAACCTTTTTTTTCTAGTTCTAATTAAAGTAACAAAATAACACAGAAACCTATACAAAATTACAGTTCAAGTATTCGTTCATTTGATTTAACAATAATACAATTAAGTATGCATAGGCTAATGCAATCGTTAAATGTATGTGTTATAATAAGGTTGATGATAAATACAATAAGAAAAAAATCTTGTACTATATTTTTCAGCTGTTTTAAATGATTTTTAAATTAAATTATCTATCATGTATGTTTTCTTTGTCTATTGGGTTATATATACTATTGGGTTGTTTTAACTCCTCTCCATCCAAAGGTTGCCTGGTTGAGATCACTTTTAGTGATAAGGCCGCCCATTGTAACACTTTATTATTTTTATGTTTGTTAATTGTTTCTTTTTGTTTTTTGGTGTAACAATAAAGTATTATCTATCTATCTATCTATCTATCTACAAGTCTCCCCTTTAAGGGTTCCCCTTATTTGGTTCCGACCAAACAGTGGTAAATTAGTAAACGATAGCTTATATTGCTCAGGTACAGTTTCAGAATTATACGCCACCGCATCACTCGCATCCTATTTTTTTCTTATTTTTCCATGAACATCGTATTTCATGGCCCAACGCTAAGCGTGCTTTGATACAAGGCCCACCAAACTGGGCTATTTACTTTATTTACGACGAACGTTAAGCAGTTAAGGGACGTTACAGAGATTATTACAATTTTAACCTCTCTTCATATTAATGGCTCTTAGATTTAACCTATAAAGGCGCCAAAATTCTGAAAATGCTGTCTGCTTATTAGTTATGCCGTAATATCTCCAAAGCTTTTGATAGGACCTGGTACCAGCGTCTCTGGAGCCAGCTTTTTTATATGGCCAGTTTCTGGCGGCTTGTGCTGGTATTTCAGCATTCCTGAACGAATAATATATTTGGCCTTAAATGCCAGAGTCCCTCAGGGATCAACTCTCTGCAACTTTACTCCTACTGCATATCTACTATCATACGATCTGCTTAGGCCAGACATATCTGAATATGCAGATGATAGCACTCTTGCAGTGCAGAGAGATCCTTTACAAGCACACAATCCAACAGTGAGAGACCGAATTTCAAAGAAAAGACGAATTCAATGCGCCAGCAAGATACATTTATAATTCACAAAACGGACTGACCTTCACCCAAATCTTTCAGGATATAGTCATAGCCAGACTGGGTAAGTAGGTAGGTACCTCTATCACAGAAAATCACACACAGCCAAATAACATTACTTTTATGGGACTGGCATGGTCAAAACTGACAAAAGTCCCTAAATAAAAACAGAAAAAAGGTCAAACTCAATACTCTCAAACTTTCTTCAACTTGTTTCAAACCCATTTTGAGAGTGAATAGATTTTGCAGGTACCGCAGTTTTGCAGACAACCGGTAACCGCTTACCATACAATAAATAAAGTAGGTATCCATCTCTTTTCTTTCATTAACTAGTAAAGTAAAATTGAATTATATCCAATTATATTTTAAAATACTGTGTTCCATACTAGGATCCATATGAATTAAACGGACCGCCTGACAGCAGTATGTTGTGATTCTGACACATCGAGGAACTATCCCTTAGAGTAATACCAAGCAATCCGATTCCGAAACTTGTCCGAGATTTGTCACTGATTTTGAACAGTAAGGACCAATCACTGCATCGTGTGTTCTTGACTTGGCCATCAGAGCGCATGTTCAAAATTCAATTCAAAATCATTTATTCAAATAGACCTTCGCAGGCACTTATGAAAAGTCTGACTCTAATACTCTAATACCGGTTCGGAAGGTTGCATTTGCTGAGAAGAATGTGTCTTTCTTTTAGCCAATCAGAGCGCATTGTCGATGGTGGCAAAATGGCGGAATAGATTGCAAGCAAAATCGACGTCATTACGCTTCTTTGGGTTAATTGTTCGATGTTCGGACACGATACACAACCTGTATCGGATCAGCCATACGTGACCGGACACTCGTTCGATCAGATAATTGCCTTATTCCGGTAGCAACTGTAAGGTGTCGTTATTTGAGATATATCAGGTGTCCGTTGGTTGGAAACAAAGAAAAAAAATGGAAAAAAAATTAACTGACAATAATAAATTATAAAAATAATCCGCAGTCGGTAGGATTCGAACCTACGCTCCCAGAGGGAATCTGATTTCTAGTCAGACGCCTTAACCGCTCGGCCACGACTGCTACATATCTATCGCTAATAAATTACAGACTTCTTTGAATAACTAAATTTCATACTTTCACTTTCTTATACGATGGAGTCGGTAAACAATACGGCCCACCTGAGGGTAAGCGGTTCCCGTAGCCGTAGCGTTACCGACCCTTCCCCTCTCCCCTATGAGCTCTAGAGACTCAAGCGCAGGAACAGGTGCTTCGAGATAAATTTTCAACTATATATTTACTCACCTGGCAGTAATACAGCAGTAATACAAAGTACCCTGCCATCGTGCTTTGGTTCCCTCCCGACATTTTCCTCCATTGAAACCTCAATCTTATGGATTGGAACCCATAACCATTCGACGTCACTACCACTAAGCGATCAAAACTTTCACTCATCGCATGAATGTTTAAAACAAGTCTGCATACGTAAGGATAAATTCAAGTGAAAGGCACGTTGGTTCCTCACAACATAAAGCTTGTAGAGTTACTATAGTACGCGTACGTGCTTTGATGTAACGGTACATACATTAATTATTGAAGTTTTTGTGTTACTAAAGATCTGTATAAATTAGTTTGCTATTTTTGGATATTTTGTCTGTAGGTATGTTTGTTTGTTCAATCAAAATATATTAAAATTATTGAATCGATTTGATGTTTTTTTAGGGTTGACCCGCTGTCCACTGTCCGTCTGTCCGTCCGTATGTCTGTCAGTGGTCTAGGCTGTATCTTATAAATCGTAATAGGTAAACAGCTGAAATTTTCACAGGCTATGTATTTATTGCCGCTATAATAAAATGAAATAAAAATAAAAAAATAAAGGGATACATACCTACCATATAAGAAACGGCTTTCTATTGGCGTATTTTTCTTCATAGTAAAAGTTGATTTCGTTAGTACGGAACCCTCCGTGTGCGAGTCCGACTCGCACTTGGCCGGGTTTTGTATTTTTAAAAGCTTATGATTTACTGGCACCTATGAAACCTATGACACCTATGATTTTGTATTTTTAAACACCTATGATTTACCTACATACTTATTAGATCTCGCACCGAATGATGGGAGCCGAAGAGATAATAATAAAACTGAAAAACTTATTCCATAACCAAGTACCAATAATATGAAGTGACCTCCCATTTCAAGTCCATTCTTGTCAAGGGAGGTCAGTTTTGAGAGGACATTGCACTAGAATACCACTAATCAAACGAATAAAACCAATTCGTGACACGCAGTGGTCGTAAAACATAAAGATATTAATTTTGTTCTGTTAGTCGTAACTTTTGTATGTTTAGTATTTGATTATGAATAAAATTTGTAAATACCGTTTAAATAAGAACCGGCCAAGTACGGGTCAGAGTCTGGCCGAGGGTTCCGACCTTCTTTGGATTCCTGGTTCGGGCTATAGCTGTTGTAAAAAACCGGACCGCATAATTAAGTATTTTTTTGTAAACTAATTTTGATTTCGAAAAAACTGTGCTAGTCAGGATATTCGTTCTATTTTTCATGTAATATTTTATTCCTTACATATTTACAGATTACTAATTCTATTCAGTGTTAATTTGGTTAGTTATCTGCTATTTTTAGTCAAGTTTATTTTTAGTTTATGCAAAAAGTTCACCCAATTAGGGTCTCCTCCAAAGATGCCCATTCGTTACGGTCTTGTGCTATTTGGGGCCCCATTTTTTTTTTATCTCGTCTTCCCAGCGTGTCAATGGTCTCCCTCTGCTTCTTTTGCCTAGTGGGCCATTCCACTGTGTTACTTGTACGGTCCATCTCTGGTCTGTAAGCCGCGCCGCGCTACATGACCTGCCCATTTCCACTTTAACTTTTGCGCGTAGCTCAAGGCATTAGTAGCTTTCGTTATAGTTCCTGTTCTTGTGTGTCTTATTTTATCTAATTTCTTTAACTTGAGCATGCTACGCTGTAGTCCTCGCTGGCAGATATTAATTTTGTTCTTTGCTTTGGCTGTAAATTTCCACGTATGTCATGGTAGTAGGTTAGAGTTCATGATCTTCGTTTTCGCCGTTATTGGCATGTTGGTCCCTCACACCAATGTACCTATATATCAACTGTAATATTCACCATTGTCGTACTAAGAACCGGGGGGTTATTAGTACGACAATGGTGCTGATTCTGTTGTTTACATCTAAATTTAGTCTCACTATATCTCTTTCTAACAAAGAACATAAGAAAAGGATGTAAGAATTTTAGTCCTGTCAAATTAGTCCAATGCTTGTTTTCAACGTAAAAGTCGCTGTTACGTCTAGCTCTAAATGTGTTCGATCCTTTTTCAATAATGTTAGTGCAATTTACAACAGAATCGGCACCAATGGCTTCTGAAAACGCATCTGGCCTACGGCTTTGCGCGGATTTCCCTACTAAGTACCACTAATGTACACTTGCCTTATCTAAACCACATTTAGTTGAGATTCGAGTCTAGAAGTTTCTCACCGCAGAAATATAATCAGCAATACGTGAAGTAAGAAATAAGCTCGAGTAACCCGTGGAATCACTTACAAACTTGCTGGAGGAACAAAACTTTGAACCACAATACTCGATAACTCCATGATTTATGCGAGCAAGATGTATTGCTTAGTGGAAAATATGCAAGAAGTAAACTAGGAAAAAGCTTTTGATAATACGTGTATATAATATTAATATAAATATTACTTCACATACGTAGACATGTCATATAAATATCGAGACTTGCGAGGTCTAACTGAAGAGCTCACATATCCACTAGTAATTTTATTTATATTTTTTGGATATAACATTACATATATTTAAAAAGACAGAAGAAAAAAAAAAAGAATTTTCATTTCATATTCATTTACTCATTATACAGTTTCACAATGGAATTCAAAAAATTCACATGATCCGTTGGAATACCCAAAATGTACAAGTTAAAAATAACTAATCATTCATCCGTTTATGAACTTTGCATTGTCAATGGACTGCAGGCGAACAACGCAACTAGGTATTTAGTAGGGCTGCCACATGTCAAGATTTTTAACATTTTTGAATTATGCCAAGTCTTGGATATTATCAAACGCATTGATTGTTGAATTCAAACTATAACAAATTGCAAATATTGTAAAGGCCATTTCAGACTTTTTGTTCATTTTGAAATTACCTTAATATTTCTAATGTTTGGCCTCTTTCTAATGTTTACATTGTCTTTTTCAGCCGCTATAGGTATATCTTTTCAGAGCAATTATTTTTTAGACAGAACTAAATTTTAGGTCATGTCAAAAATGCACATGCAGAACAGTAACTTATAATAAAATGAATCCATTGTTTTTGAAGTACAAATTCAAATTCAAAAAGCATAGAGGCACTACACCGGTTCCAAATACAACTAGAACTAAGAAGACTCCGGCATGAAAGTCAGCAAGTCTTTTTTTAGGGTTCCGTAGCCAAATGGCAAAAAACGGAACCCTTATAGATTCGTCATGTCTGTCTGTCTGTCTGTCTGTCTGTCCGTGTATGTCACAGCCATTTATTTCCGAAACTATAAGAACTATAATGTTGAAACTTGGTAAGTAGATGTATTCTGTGAACCGCATTAAGATTTTTACACAAAAATAGAAAAAAAACAATAAATTTTGGGGGTTCCCCATACTTAGAACTGAAACTCAATTTTTTTTTTTCATCAAACCCATAAGTGTGGGGTGTCTATGGATAGGTCTTCAAAAATGATATTTAGGTTTCTAATATAATTTTTTTCTAAACTGAATAGTTTGCGCGAGAGACACTTCCAAAGTGGTAAAATGTGTGTCCCCCCCCCTGTAACTTCTAAAATAAGAGAATGATAAATCTATAAAAAATATATGATGTACATTACGGTGCAAACTTCCACTGAAAATTGGTTTGAACGAGATCTAGTAAGTAGTTTTTTTTTAATAGGTCATAAATTGAAATTAATATCAAATACTCAGGTTTATACTACCATTTACTTATATACCTACAGGTTTGTACGGAACCCTCGGTGCGCGAGTCTGACTCGCACTTGGCCGGTTTTTTTTTTTTTAAATGTGTACTTATAAGTATTACAATTTACAAAATATATATTACAATAGCCTTCGAAGCGAACAATTTATTCAAATGCATTCTTGTCATCTACAAAATCAGAAACTTTATAGTACCCTTTCTTTCATAGTTTCTGTTTTACTATCTTTTTGAATCTATGTATAGGTAGGTCTTGAATTTCTTTGGGTACTTTATTATAGAAACGTATACATTGCCCCTTGAAAGAGTTAAGGAATTTGATGAGCGGGTACAGCAAGTTTGTACTTATTTCTAGTGTTCAAACTATGAGTGTCGCTATTCTTAGGTAAGTTATTTATGTTTTTCCTCACATGAATAAGAATTTCATATATGTACTGTGGCGACACTGTCATTATATTTAAACTTGTCTCTCAAAGAATCTCTAGGTCTTATTTTATATATTGCGCGGATAGCCTTTTTCTGCAGTATAAAAATTCACACATATTGGTAACCCTAGCAGCGAGTCATGTTTGCTTGTCGCTGATTGTGGCGATGTTTGCGCTCGCGCCGCCTGCCGCCGCTTGCTCTCCGTAGAGTCCGAATAACTGCTCCCCATTTCATAGACCAACTTATTTCATTATTAGTTTCGGGGTGTGATTTAATTGGTACGGTATTTAATCGAACTAAATACGATGGTACCGAAAAAAAAGTGACCGAAATAAAGATGGAAACAATGATGTTGTAAAATAGAGAACTGAAAAGATATGAACAAGGCATACTTCTAGTCATAACATAAATTATATACCCGGCCGTACTGCCTGCCATATTGATGGGCTAGGGTTTCTTCTCTGAATGAAAAGGATTCAGGTAGTCTACTGCGGGTTCGCACACTATATTAAGAACTTTATGGAGAACTCTCAGATGTACAACAATGTTTTCTAAAACTTAAAAAATATATAGTTATAAACCCTGAAGTAAATCCAGCTTCATATTATAATATAACACATAATATATCCTTTAGGTAGAGAACCAAAACCAAAATGGTACCGCAGTGTGCGCTTTCAAAGGAATTTCCTGCCGCGGACGCTCAGACTCGGAAACTCCCCACCGTGGTTTTCCCTAAGAAGTACAGCATGCGGTTCAAAATCAAAATTAAAAAAAGTCATTTATTCAGTTTAGGCCCTGGTAAGGCAAGGTTTTTGTTGAAGGGTGTGAAGAGATTTTTGCAGGTTCAGCAACAAGTGAATGATGCCCCGCCTGGTGTTGCGAGCGACCATAGCCTACGGTAACCGCTTAGCATAGGTGGGCCGTATGCTTGTCTGCTACCTTAGAAGTATACAAAAAAAAGTGACTAGTATAAAGAAAATCTACGCGCAACACGGTGTGATTGTGGTGAAAAAAATATGACAATATCAAAAATAGAATTTGTTTAATATATACAGATCGTTTTTCGTTTTTCATGAAACTGGTATAACATTTATTTCATTAGATACAGTTGGAAAAGTTGAAACAAAAAGAAATGACAGCAAAAGAATAGTCAAACGAATAGGTATGGCATAGTCGCAAAGGTAAGGATCCTTTGAAAGTTCCGGCTCGTTCAAGAATGCTTCAAGAAAGCTAGAAGAGAGCTAATTTAATTCATGGTGCACTCATATTTTATTGTATTGTTTTATTTCAGCAGATAAATTAATTTATAGTACCTATCTGTACCTCGGAAGCGGGCGCGAAGATACAAAAAAAAATGGCATATAAGTAGTTAAGTACTTACTTATCTTTTTCATTGGATACCCTCTCTTCATTATAAGACCTACGCTTGTCTTGTTTAAAATGTAAAAAAACCTTGCCAAAGTATTCAGATTGTCCAAGAATAATAAATTTCAAGAAGTCAGACATCCGAAACGCATGTAGCTTCAGTAGTCCGACCTTCTTATATAGAATAAAATTACATAAAACGAATAAATGTCTAACTTTACATCTTTCTAAACTTGCTCACTATTCAAACTCGTTAATCTATCGTGTATTTGTGGTTCTTAAAATAAATAGTGTCACTTGTTATAATAAACATGGTTTTAATTAATATTAGAATTATGAGACAAGTGAAAGTATCTGAACATTATTCATAAGAGAATGGATGCAGTCGTGGCCGAGCGGTTAAGGCGTCTGACTAGAAATCAGATTCCCTCTGGGAGCGTAGGTTCGAATCCTACCGACTGCGGATTTCTTTTGCAAAAAAATTACTTATTTCTTATTATAGAGATACTTTGAGAAGATCTTGACGTTGGTGTGAAAGGTATGTAGCAGTCGTGGCCGAGCGGTTAAGGCGTCTGACTAGAAATCAGATTCCCTCTGGGAGCGTAGGTTCGAATCCTACCGACTGCGGAATTCATTTTTAAAATAGTAGATTATTTTGCTAATAATTTGTAAATAACAATTCAGAGATTTTTCAGTAAATATTTCAATGGAATATTTAATTGAGAACATGTTTTAAGTAGATACATCATTGTTTGAGTGTTTAAAAAATATTTATTTGAATTCTTAATTTGTAACTGGTGTGATTCTATGTCAAATAAATGAATGCTGGGTAGGTACCTATATTCCAAGCCAGGTAATAGGATGCTCGGTGATACAGAGGTTCAGTCTATCCTCACATGTCTTTAACAGACTTATACGGACCCCCCTACATCGCGCGCGATACATCTCCCTTTCTGACACGATCCACTATAACTACATTGCTAAGGTAGCGAGAAAATGATCAATTAAATAGAATATAGCATTACATAATAAACACGTGTTTAATGACGTCACGGCTGTGTGATTATTATTTGGGTGAAGCGGTTATCGGTAAGTATTGTGAGTTTCCATGTATTTGAATAGCGTTCATTTTGTTTGTTTTATGGTGAAAACCTAGGAGTGAAAATCAGTCTTATTCACTGAAAATTACTATGACCATAAATGTTTTTTTTTTGGTGCAGTATTGGAGTGATAACTGGGTTCCTCAATTTCATAAAAAAATATTGAGAAGACCATCTCTCTTTGTCTCTAGTACACGGATACAACTTTCCAAACCTCGAAGACGTATGCACCTATAGCAAAGTACAAACACTTGTAGTATGCCCATAGTCCAAATTTACACTGAAGAAATAACAAAACCACATTATAACGTGAAATCCTCGATCAGTTATGCCTGATTCCTGAGATTCTATTTTTTTTTCATTGTACTTATAGTTCGCACTGGACCACAGGTTAGACTGAATACAGTTATGGAACTTAAAAATAAAATCCCTAATTTATTAGAGGCTGCCCTGCCCTCACAACCTGTGCACAAATAGCTGCTGCATTAACTGCACGCCACAATCAGTGCGCCTCGTTACGAGTAATTCGATCAGCGCTCACCGTTCACTCACTAATCACTCGTTCATTTACATACAATTCATTTGTTTTGCGCCCCGCGACTGCGCCAATTTAACGCTTCATTGTTTGACTGCGCCATTTTAGTGGCTATGTTGGCACATATTGGGTTAGAGCCGGATGATTGGGCGCGGCCAAGTCACTTGTATATGCGGAATGTGAGCATATTAATGATATTTCAGTGGTATTTTTTTTTAATAGTGAGGATGCCATTGCATGTTACGTTTTAGTGCTAAAATGTAATTCGCCTCGCCTGGCTGACTAACACCCTCAAGTCGAAAATCTGTCGATGCACTTAAGAGCCAGTGTCGAGCTTATAAAGTTTTTTTTATACAACTTAGTCGGTAAACAAGCATACGGCCCACCTGATGGTAAGCGGTTACCGTAGCCATATGGACGCTTGCAACACAAGAAGCATCGCTCACACGTTACCGACCATTCCCCCCTCCCCTATGAGCTCTGGCGACCTTACTCACGCGCAGGACCACAACTTTACACAACGTAAAGTTATTTGTCTGCGGTATTCTGTAAGGTGGAGGTACTTCCTCAGTCGAGCTGCTCTTAGAGCGAATAAACGCTATGCTCTACCTCTCTCAAAGGAGTGAGCTAAAACATTTCTTGTCGATTCTAGACTGTGACTGAAAGTTAACTAGGTAGGTACGTAGCTGAATATTGTATCATATACTCATAAAAACACATCGAAGTAATCATTGGTTTGATATGATAATGTTTTTATCTGGTTTATTGGGATTATCTTCAATCACTAAGTACCTAAGTATTTATAGACTACATTATATTTTTCGAAAGGATCAAATCTACACGAGTGTGAAACTAATATATTATACAAATCTACTTCACCTTTCTAGATCTATTTATAAAGGCCCAAAATAATAATATATTGTCTGGGTTTGCGACCATCCATTTTAATTGTGTGTAGGTTGTAAACATACAAAGCAATACAAAAATCTTTGTTTGGTATTACACAGATAGAATTTCCACGGGCCGGTTGGCTTGAAGGTTAAATACTGTCTCTGTCTCGTCCACAGGTCGATTCCTGTCCAGGGCAAACATTTATGTGAATGAACATGTCTGTTTATTTTGAGTGTATATCTATAATCTATACCAAGTAATATACCAGTTATCTGGTTTCCATAAGCTCTCCTTAATTTGGGATCAGCTTCGCTTTAACCCTTGTGGGCTGCCAGGACAACTACTCATCTCATACCCTCTCTAAAGCCCTTTTGGGTGCAACATTTAATATTAAATAATAATTAAAATGATTCTATGAAGATGCAAGGTGGTTTAAAGGGAAGATCTTTCACTAGCCTGGGTCATCGTGCCTGGGGACCGTGGTCCAGGTGTTGGACAGTTTTTCCTATTATACATATATCTCCGTAACAAGCTTACACCATTTTGTCCGCCTTTCCGTAGAACCGTCCTAGGATTCAACTCTCCGGTAGCCAGATTCTGTAGAGAAAACAGTTTCATATATAGCCATCCATATTTCTTCCGCGTTATGTGCTGGTGTTAGATTTGTTAATAATAATAATAATAATAATAATAAGATTTATTTTCTCACCACAATATTTGATTAGTAGTACACATTTCAATCATACATATTTATTAATACTAATTTGTTAATAAAATGATGACGGTAACTTTGTAAATTTGTAAGTTTGGGTTCTATTGGCATCGGAATGTCACGGGGGTTGACACTGAAAATCAGTGCTGTGACGGAATTCACTTCCATTGCAGCAAAATGCTGATTTGTCAACCTCCTTTGTCAGAAATGCGGCGTACAGTGTCCCTAATCTATTTTAGCTTTTTTTATTTTGAATATATATTGTTTTTAGGTTAAGGTACTTATTATGTTTTTAATTTAAGCGTTTGTTTTATTGTTTTTTATATTTGAATTTTAACTATAGTTTTATGTTATGTGCGTCGATTTTTGATGAATAAACGTATTTTCTTTCTTTCTTTCAACCTACACGATGTTTCTTAATTCATATTCACCCTCTTATGTAATAATATAAAAGCTTAGATACTATAATAATAACAGCCTGAACCAAGGTCTTGAGATTATCTCGCGGCACCAATGAACACGACCATTATTTGAGTAGCAACTTAATGAGTCCTTTTGAAGTGTTCTCCTTTTGTTTGAGTTTTCCGACCAGACGTCAGAATTTACTGCGAGTCGCTGTTGCCTGGTGATTATCAATAAGGATTCCCCCCTAACCTAACCACCCACTTTCCAGTTTGGTGACATTAAATTTCAATTAGGTATCTGTGCTTATTGCCAACTGACGAGAGATAGAAATCGTGAAAGAAAACCTGTGGATAGGATCAAACCTAGGACCCTATTCACTGTACAGACAAAAATAAAAGCATTCAACTTGTTGTTCTAATACAATACAATTATAAATGTTCAAATACATTCGATTTAAATGTATAGAAATTTAGCAAATTCAAATATGACTCATAAAGTGCCTGAATACTTTTTGAATTTGAATTTGACTTCTTAAGTAAATGTTGTTACAGGTGCTGCAGTAAATTTGATCCTCATAAGTGTCCTCTTTTACCTAATTAAACTGAATAAATATTAAAAATAGTTTCATGACATGAAAAATTTAGCTTCTCTAGTTCTTTTCCTAATTTCCAACAAACTACTTGGTACGGTCGAATCTTGCTATAAAATACTATACCAACAAATATATATATATGGTTTGGCCAGAGATATAAAATGAACCTATAAAATGTCACTCAGCTACAGAGTCGTAACATTACAGACTGTTGAAGTAGTAAAAGCAAAGGAAATCCTCACGAATTAGCCGCGCTGCGCCCTTAGGTGGATCAAGTCAAAACCGAACTGTGCCTTGATTGCGCATAATTGGCAATTTAAAACGCTTCATATCACAATACTTTGATCGATTGTCCTTTCAACGACGATATGCGGCGACGTTTTATAAATATTGGCTACAACGATGAGAGGTAAAGGCCTTTCCTTGATATCAAATGTCCGGAAAGAAGTTTCCCTCATCGAAGAGCTCTATGGTATTTAAAAATTCGAATTCAGGCTTGTGCTTGCGTTTCATGACCAAAATCAAATCAATCAAAATCAAAAAGTAATTTATTCAGTTTAAGCCCTGTTAAGGCACTTATGAACGTTACCAAATTGACCAAATAATAAGATCAGGAAATAGAACAATTTCGGAGAAAAACAACATCAAAGTTTGAAATATGTTTTCATCAACATAGATCGCCTCCGATATACTAATGTCAATAATCTGTTCAATCAATCTACAATCAAAATTGACCAAAATTCATAAATAAAGAAGTTATAATAACCCAAATCAAAGTTCTGTATTTTAACATCCACGCATATCCTCCATTATTGTTTCACCTATCTCTGGTATTTGTCGTAGAACTAACTAATACTCCAAAATCTTTGTAAGCGACAATTGTACATTTTACAATGATGTCAAATTAAACAGTCAGCCGCGTGGACGAAGCGCGAGGCGCAAGCAGGGATCACCAACTTTAATTACCGCCTACCCACATTAACCCTTGCCAATTTCGAACAGAGATAACTGTAGTCAATTCTTTAAACTTTAGCAATAGCTTACGCCCCACGGAGACAATCTGCACCAATTATCTTGAGCTTAGTGCTTCGGGCCTGAGTTTCTGAATGGGATTCCATTTTAATTGTTCCAAGCTTGTGTTTCCAGTTGATAGATAGGAAAGGAAAGCCGTTTAGGCGGGATTGCGACTTCTGTAGCTTTAGGGACTTAGTGTAGGTCAGCTGGAGGACGGTGGAGTTGTGGGCTGGTCGCATTTATTGTACCACTGATAACGATTGGAGGCCTATGTAACAATTTGCAAAGGATTGCTGGATTAGCTATGGTTCACTACCTTCGTTATGAGTTTGGATAAGTTTAAGTGAAGTAGGGGCTTCCTTGTTTTCAATGTTGTTAGATAGGGCTACAGTGCTCATTATAGTTTCAGTGTCTAAATCACCTGATTAACTTGCATTAGCACATCATCACGCAGTTCCCTTATTTGAAATTATTTTCGTCTTCAAACGTGTCTCAAAAATATCACACTCAGTGTAAACATCGCGATCTAATATTAGTCATAAAAATAGCAGTGTCTGAGAGCCACTCGCGATGGATCAGTCAGCCCCGTGGGCATCAATATACCCTTATCGGGAACCCCGCAGGAACCCCAACTTTTAGCTGATGGCGGGAAAAAATACGCCTTGTGTTTAGGTGATTTTTCAGCGAAACCGACGCGTTGGGAATGAAAACGCTTTGATCAATAAGGTGAGGTGTTCATTTGTCTTTGAGAAGCAGATGGATTTCAAAAGGGCATGCCGTGCTATGGGCCCAATGTTGTTTTCATGTTTTGGTCTGAAGGATCTGGCCATGTGCGATACTTTGTATCGATAAGTAGGTTTTCTTACTGGGTAAAAGATAAGATGTTTTTAGGATTCCGTACCCAAAGGTGCCCGCCCAACGGAACCGTATTACTAAGGCTTCGTTGTCCGTCCGTCCGTCCGTCTGTCTGTCAGTGGGCTGTATCTCATTAACCGTAACAGGTAGACAGCTGAAATTTCCACAGAATATGTATTTCTATTGCTAATATAACAACAAATAATAAAATGAAATAAAGTTAAAAATTAAAGGGGGCCACACAAGAAACGTTTATTTTTACAGCAAAGTTGAGTTAGTTAATATTGTATTGTACGGAACCCTCCGTGTGCGAGTCTGACTTGGCCGGTATTTTTTTAAATCTTTGATTGATTTAACCATCCTTTATTATAATATTCCTCATTTAAAATAACCACTTTAGGCCTTTACCTCAGTCTTCCATAATTTGAGATGACGTCTATTTTCAGAAGAGCGATTACCTCAAGTTTGTAATGAAAAATTGGCCCAAGGTTTTTCTTTCTTTGGCACACTTAAAGACTTGGAAGAGATTAAAATAAAGTAAAACAAAAAGCGCTTGTCAAAGGAGAGTGGGTCGAAGTTTCCAAGCCCCATCGCATGTATCAACACTGTTTGAAACTTTTAAACTTGTTTGAATTCAGCTCGCGCTGGAAAAATGTTCAGATTTATATATACGGAGCTCAACTCTGTGCGAGAACACTGCGCTCACTCCGCGTTTGAAATAACGAGGATATTCCAGCTGATTCCAAAAAAAAAGCCAAACAGTCAGATTGTCCAAAAAAATATTAAAAAATGTAACCTGATAAATGTAATGTAATGCTGAGTTTCTTGCCGGATTCTTCTCAGTTGAAGGCTGAGTTCCGAACCAGTGGTAACTTCAGTAAATGTGACCTTCAAAAGTGCCCTTCTGGGGCCTAAATTGAATAAATGGCTTTGACTTTGACTCCATTGAAAATAATTCAATAGTCAAATCGCGATATTTATAAATATTGTGAATTGCAGATTTTACACATAAATTATGTTCTTGAGAATTGCTACTAGGAAGAAATAAAATAGTCACTTGACGCTAAAATATTATATTCCCAATCTACCTAAGAAAACTATTAAAGCAGGTACGTATGTTGAAATGGAGAATTACATTAGTGCATGAGAAAAACATATTCTGTTAGAGATTTACATTTAAGAAACGGAAATAGCTTATATGAAACTGTGTCGACATTCGTTTGAAGAATATAAGAGCAGTCTTACAAACGTTCTACACAATGGTGCTAGTACAGCTGACGGTAAGAGTTGAGTCTATTGTAACAAATCAAAAGTTCCCGTGGGAGGCCGTGAATACACTAGGCACGTCCCGCGTCTCCTCGCATCGCACCACCTAAACCTGTGTAAATCACTACGATCTCACGCGTTGAGTTATGCGGAACCAGTGCACCGCGTTCTACTAGATACTGTATATTTGTATGCCACACAATGTGTGATATAAGAGAATTTGCTGGATACCTCAGAAATAAAAAAATAAGAAAACCTGACTATTTGTGGGAATCTGTGGGAGATACACATGTTTCTTTTTAATCCCTTGACTTGCGGTTAAATAAATAACAATAAAATTGATTTTTATTATTTTCCTCGCCCGCGCGAGTTGTCAAACAGTCAAAGGATTAAATTGGTATAAATATAGTTCGTATTCACTATTTGTGTTCCAGTTTTGCACCACGCACTTGGTACTTGTAACTCTTTCCGCCTTTCAAAGTCAGGGATTCCTTGAAAAGCGGTCTAGGGTGAATACAAAGGGAAGCAGTGCGTTTCTTTTTGAATGCACTACGTGCAAGTGTGTCAATGGGAGGACCTGTAAATGAGTTAAGTCGCGAAGTCTCTCAATGTATTGTCGAAAATGCGTTTGATCAATGTAATATTGACACGGTGACCTACAGTGGGTAGAGACAACTTTGAGAGTGAAATCACCAGAAGAGTGCAGCTTGGCTGGGCAGCATTTGGAAAGCTGCGTCACATCTTCGAGTCACCCTTGCCACAATGCCTGAAGACCAAGCTATTCAATCAGTGCGTCCTGCCGGTCATGACATACGGAGCTGAGACGTGGAACCTGACAGTGAAACTAGCCCACCGACTACACGTCACACAGCGAGCTATGGAAAGGGGTATGCTCGGAATCTCGTTAAGGGACAAAGTCCGGAACGAGATTATCCGACAAAAAACCAAAGTCTCTGACGTAGTACAGAAGTGTAGCAGACTGAAGTGGCAGTGGGCTGGTCACATCTGTCGCAGAACCGATGATCGGTGGAGTAGACGGGTTCTCGAGTGGAGACCACGACTCGGCAAGCGTAGTGTAGGACGCCCTCCGGCCAGATGGACCGACGACCTGAAAAAAGTGGCTGGTGGTGACTGAATGGCGAAAACGGGAGATCGGGCCATGTGGCGAACCCTGGGGGAGGCTTACGTCCAGCAGTGGACTGCAATAGGCTGAAATGATGATGAAATGATGACCTACAGTGACGGACGTGACGTGTCCACAAGATGATGTTCACTCAATCCATCAAAAAAAATTGGCGAAAATAAACTTAATCTATCTTTACTTATAATAACAAGACTTGTCAAAACATATATGAAAATTGAAATTTTACATACAGTTTCCATACATAACATATTGTTAGAAAGGTTTTTTTTTTAATTTAGCCCATATGCGGGCGAAATGGCGGGGCAGATAGCTAGATTTTTGAAAAGATCTTTTGAAAAATCTATTTTGCGGCTTATACTTATTACCTTACCAGCACGTAATAAAACAAAATAACATTTCAATTCCCGTGGTAAAAAAATAAAAATAAAACAAAAGAAATATGATGACAGTAGAGAGCTTAATTAAAACTGAATTATATTTGAAGCCATATAAAATACAATTCAATTTCATTATGAATTCAAAGCCGATAATCATTAAAACTTCCCTATTGTCTATATCGAAGATAAAAATGAAGTTCCCTTCCCTCCTAAATTATAGCGGCTAAGTGAGTGTTAATTGTTGGAGCGTTTCTTTCGGCGTTCGGCTTTCGGCTCTACTCGTCGGCGTTCGGCACCGAGTGAGCAAATCGCTCGGAATGGCAATTAATCGAGTCATTAGCTGCAACAATGGGCGACGGACGAGAAGACAGATTAATCGCGCACAAAAATTGAATCCGCGATATTATTCTCCATAATGAATTAATCCGTTAACTGGCAAGACAATAGGTAAATAATTTACTGCGGTAAAACCCCTCGCAAGGTTTTTGATGGTTTCCTATTGTGTGTAGGAAATCCTAGTGGAATTAACTTATTTACTGTGATTGGAGCTTTGCGGATGTAATTAGCGGATGGTGAACAAAGAATTGCACCAAATAAACATAAGTATAAATATTAATTGGCATTTAGATTAAAATGGATAGTAATATAGGCTCATGGAGTGAAGTGAAAGTTGGCAACTACATAATTGTGATAATTCAAACATTAAAAAAAGTTATTTCATTATTAAGTATCTTTTGTTTGTAAACAGCTATAGTAATATGTAAAATGTAGACTCCTACAGAAAGTCCCTGGTACGCCACGTATCTTTTTTACTATTCAATCTGTAAACTCCTGGTAAAATGAATCCAATCCATCAAATATAAGTGTATTGGTTAGTTTGTATTCGAGGCTGCACCCTACACCTGTGGAATGTATCAAACAAAGTGCAAAGTTACGTGTACTTTTACATATTTTATTTGTTGCAATTTTTTTTTTAAGATTTCTTGTTTGTAGACGCAGTGTTCAATTTTGGAGGAGTTTTATTTTTTAGAGATATTTGACGCAACATTGACATGGGTTTATTAGTAACTAGTTTTTGTTCCGCGGTTTCCCCGCTTTCCCGAGCGACCTAATGTTTATCAATCCAATGATCTACACGGGTGCCAAATTTCATCGCAATTATTCTTTTGTGTAAACCGACTTCATATGTGACCCTACCAAGAGTCCCCCTATTGGTAGGGTCTAGTTAGTCCAGAAGACTCATAGCACAGGGAAACCTAGTTTGAGCTCCTGTCTCCACAGTTAAATGTACTTACATGTAGGCCTAACATGCGCAACCACGAAATAATTCACGCGAGAGTGACAAGGATTGTCATTGTCGTGTTTTATGTCATTGACCCTAACATGAGCGCCACGATCGACAATCTTTTCATCGTAGACTTCAGTATTTCATGACAGTTTCATGTAGACAAACCGATGTTGCCCTTTGATTACACAGTTTTAGTACACATACATATTTTTTAATAGCAACACTCAGAAATTGGGTAAACTATCACCCAATTTCTAGTTTGAGTAACAAAAATATGACCTCTGATTGGAACAAACGCGAAGAATAACACATACACGAACAAGACATACAAGCTAAATGAATATTTAAAGAGATAATAAAAAAAATAGGTTGTGTAGTTAATAACCCAAGCCTGCCATTTAAGATTAAAAAAAAATATGACATATTGTTTGTTTGACGCTTTTATATCGGAATACCGGAGGAATATTATAATTATTGGAGTGGAGGCCTTCATAATAATCATAGAAATTCCTACTAAAAATCGTAAGTAAATATAGATTTGATTATACGTTGCGAAACACTTAATTTTAGTTTATTATGGAATCAATCATAACTGCAAAACATTGTTTCAGGATTCGCAGCTATAAGACACAGATCAACTTTCTATGCCAATACCAGCCAAACATGCACGAGCATCAAGCAAGAGTTTGCGGCCGGCGACTATCGCTCGCCTATGAAACCGGGAGTGGGCCAATATAAAGGCCTCATTAGATGAGCTTGGTCCATAACGTTCGTTGAACCAATGGAAAGTCTTATGTGGTTAAACTGTGGTCTTACAGTCGTCAGATGGTCATGAGCCATGGTTTTAGCGGTTAGCCAAAATCACCTGCAACATCAAAAAGTTTGTGGAGCTCTGACAGAATTATAATAATGTGTTTGTTTTTTAAGTGTGACGCCACATACAATTTGTGGCACAAAGTGTTACTTTTGCATTCGTATTAAATTGTTATTTCAATCAGAAAGTATATTATTTGATTATCAAATGCACATTTATCATGTTGACCATTTTTATGTTGACATACCTATGAGGAAGAGACTTGTACCACAGAATAGATAGTACCTGAAACTCCGCAACTAAGTACCAAATTAAAGGGGACACAGAGGTCTTGTATTCTTTTCCTCTAAAGGACGGGTGGGCAAAGATGCTTTAGTCCAAATGTTCACCACCAACGCGACCTTAGTTAGCAAAATATGAGTAGGTATATTCTCAATTCGCCGCCGTTAAACTCAAGGCATAAGGGATCCGCAATAATTGCGTTGTAATAAGAATATCCAACAGATAGAAATGGGAGGGAAAGCAAGTATGGTAATAATCCTAACTAATGTTATAAATTTGAATATGAGGTTGTTTGTTTGTTACGCTTTCACGCCTAAACCGCTGAAATGATTGCGATGTAATTTAGCACGCCAATGGAGAAGGGCGTAGGCTACATTTATCCTGAGAACGCGGGTGAAACCGCAAGGAACATCTTCATCATCATCATCATCAGCCTATAATGTCCAGCTGCTGAGCACAGCCCTCCTTTCACAAATCAGGGTGGAAGGGAATGGGCAGATACTCCACCACGCGTGCCCACTGCGGATCGGTGGAGGTAGGCTAGTGGTCAACCTACTGTTGGAGTTTTCAAGTCGCCTAGAAGGCCTCCAACTAGCTTAACGACTATCACAATTAAGTGATAACCGGGACCAACGGCTTTACGTGCCTTCCGAAACACGGAAACGCTCGATTTGAAATACCACTAGGCGGTCACCCATCCAGGTACCGACCACGACGGTGGTAGCTTAACTTCCGATCGATCGATTAAGAACGGCTTATCATGTTACACCACGAGCGTTGCAACAACCGGGGGACATCTTAGTTCTATCCTAATACGGGACCGGTATCGTGTTCGAAGCTAACTATAGGAAAACGCGCCGAATAAGACGATACCAAAATTGCTCGTGCCTTCTCGTCTACCAAAATGTTAGACGATATATATTTCATATTTAACTGTCAAAATTGGATAAAATTAGGCTGGCATGTTACGGTTCATCGACAAAACACAACTGACGGATAGACGTAGACATTTCTTCCACTTTTGACGTCTAGAATCGAGTTCTACGTGCAACCATGTTGCGGTCAGTAGACAAATGAAATAAGTCCAATTTATGACGTAATATCGAGTGGAGATACCGTGAGATACGGTATGTCGTGGCAGCCATGTTAGCCCGGCTGGTTATACATAAAAAAATTGCTCTTTTATATGTTAATTGGTTGTGCCATTGAGGAATCAAGAGGTAATAAGGAATCTCGCTTACGCATTTATTATATTACTTGGATTAATACGTATTATTAGTATATTTAATTTAATATTTTACAATATCAAATACAATTCATACTTTTTTTAATGCTATTATTATAATTATTGTAAAGATATGATGGAAATTATTAGTTAATTTATTATGAAACGATAAAAATACCTAACCTATGTGAAAATGTATTATTATTTTTTAACTACATTGCAACATATAATATTTACATGTAAAATTGTTAATATTTTATTATTTTTTAATTGCATGAAATAAAAGGCTTTTTTATTTTATTTATATTACGTATTATTAAATCTACAGTATAAGTACTATGTACAGCAATAGCGCTGTATTAGTCTAATATAATAGATTGATGCTAGTAATTAGAAAATACTCCTATATCAACTAATTAGCAAACATTTATCAAATTTTATCCTTTGTATCAAATACTATTATACTATTGTAGGGCCTTCATAATAGGTCACTTTTGGCAGCCCATATACATCCATGTGTCAAGAAGAAACAAACATAGTGCGGCAAGGAGAGACACCCTCTTGTCAAATATGACTTCTTAACATGGTCATAGATTAAGCTTCGTTGTTTTTGCTCCAAAAGATATTTATTTTTATTAAAACGTGTGATACGCTCTCGGACAATACTTAGTAAGCTGGTCACGTTACAATATTGAAAAGTTAATCTTGTTCTTTGTCCGACCTTTCACCGAAAGGATCATTTGTGCCTATACCTATTTTTTTTTGTACATTTCATTCAAAAGATATAACCTTTAAAACTTAAATTTTTTCGTTGTCAAAGCCGACAATATGTAGGTCATGAATACTAGACATCGTAAAACGCTGAGATATCGTCTGTTAATAAAACTAGGAAAATAAAATGCACTTTACCGGTGCTTCTTTTAAGTGAAATTTATTCATTCTCAATTACTTAGCTATTCTTTGTCACGTCAGAGAGTTGCAAAGGAATATATATTTTCTTGGAAATTCTCAATTAATAGTATTGTTATATAACTCCGTTTAATAATTCAGTTGCTATTTCATTGTTCACATTTCACGAACTTGTCTTGTTAATTTAGAATTATTTGTTTTAATCTTAGGTATACATACTTCATCATTATTCTTTTATCTCAACCAGGCCCTGAAATTCTCTATCTTCATTTCTCATTCAAATAAATTACCAATCAAGGAATCTTATAAAACTTTGATATTATTTTACAACGCCATTTATACAAATTTCATTCTAGCGACTACGTCGTTTTACGGAACCCGTCTTGCTTCCAGTTCCACGTGTAAATTGGGTGTCGACAGCGGAACGCTCCTAGCTTTATAGCGGGTGCTCAGTTTATTAGTTCGCCTTTCTTGTTACAACTGTACCTGAGACCTAGGCAGCGCTAAGAGTTCACAAATTGCCCCCCTGTGTCATTTTGATAAGTTAGGTACTGAAACTTTTTTCTTTTATGTGAGACAGTCAACAGGATTTTGCTAATAAGTTTGAGTGTGTTCGTGCAGAATAGATTTGGATGAAATTTGGTACTTTGATCAATCATATACTGGTACCTCTTAAACGATATTTTGTAAGTATTTTTTTTCCAGAAAAACTGTGGGAAAATAAAATTTCATTATCGACCTACCACAAATAATTACGCGAGCATCACTAACACAAAACAATACTTCTAAAGGATCTAAAATTATAGGCACCAATAAAACTATAGTAGCAACTTTGTTGAGCACCAAGAATGGCGGACGAGCTTTTATCCCGTCGCCCTACGTCGATGATACACTCGTTACGAGCAATTACAGTTTTCAGCATTTACTCCAACGAGGCTCTCAGCAAGACATGAGAACGCTTCTAAGTTTAGCGTTTAATGTCCCACGGACCACGGACGATTTAGGTAATCGTTTGGGTACTGCACTCGACACGACACGCGCCTTATGCGGTAACGGTGCAATGTATGTGTGCTTGGAGTCGAGGCTTTATGTCGCTTTTAGTTTGAATTGGACATTTTGCTTTTGAAGTTGTGAATTAGTTTCGGTAGTTATCAATAGCATAATATAAAGTCTTCTCTGTTGACGTACGATGTTTGTGGAAGTGGAAGTGAAATACATTTCCGGCGTTTGTGTTTCCTGATAACTTTAATTTCAATACTTTCAAGGCTAGAGTTTTTGACTTCGGTCGTCTAAAGAATCGTAGCTATGTCACAACCTCCGAAAGTAGGTTGGGGTTGTCGGGGCTATCACATCTCGAAGGTTTGCAGGGCAGTTTCAATCTCGCTACAACATTATCTGTATACGATTGTGTGGATTTGTAGAATATGGTGTGATAGCAACTCTTTTCCATACATCACACAATTTGGCGAGCACAAAGCAGTTTAAACACGTTTGAGGCGTGCGAAAGCGTAGGCTACTTGATCCCTCGGTTTGGCCACAGTATCAATAATTCAGCCTATAAATATGACAGGTTAAATATGCGGAGAACATTTCATTTATTAATTTGGTACATAAAATACTACATCTGCAACCCATAGCTGTATTCCGGCAGCTGCACTTGAGAGCCAGTTCTCTTCTAGGCTTTATACAAGCCTATTAAAAGCTTACTAACATTCACACCGACAACCTACTTACCGTTATAAACACATTGGTTAATTTTTAAAAGGGCCTGAAGAGATTTTTACTTACAGAAGTTTTTTAGGTTTGCAAGCGTTCATAGGCTACGGTAACCGCTTAACATCAGGCGGGCCGTATGCTTATTTGTTGTGTTAGTAGTATAAAATAAATGTTATTTTCAACACACTCGCTCGTAAAGTGACAATTATTGCAAAATTGAAGTCTGTTTTTTTCCTCGCAAGTGTGTTGAAAAATGTCGTATGACACTATGGGTGTGCATTGATTTATTACACTCTCGGCTCCCTTATCGCTTAATACCGCCTGGAGTGATAATAATCAAATTTGCACACATGTATCATAATGTATTATTATGACACAATATGACAATGAAAACATGTGATATACTTCAGATGAACTGTTTTCCTTTTTAAAAATATCCGTAATGGCACAGCTGTAGTAAGCTACGTCCTATTGGGTGGCGGTCTAGCCATTGTGGCAAATCCTCTTACACATTGTGGAATATATCATCTTGAGTGACACTACGCTGAACGTTCAGTTGCCTTTTATCTGAGCGATTTTAAAATGTTTTTCTTTTTTATTCAATCTTTTATTATTTAGAAGAAAATATAGAGAGATGGAGAGCGTCAAGTCTCCGCAGTCTGCGAAAATTGATTCTGTTGGCTCGAACAAAACTAAAAGAGCATCAATAATTTTCAATTTTGACGGGCCACTTGGCGCAGTTGGTTAAGACGTGGAGTATTAACCTATAACGCCGCAGGTCGTGGGTTCGATTCCCACACAGGACATGCATTTGTGTGCATGAACATATCTGTATGTCCTGAGTCTGGGTGTAATTATTTATGTTTTTACAAACAAAAAGTAGTATAATGTATTATGTGTGTATATTATATCAGTTGTCTAGTTTCCATAGTACAAGCTTTGCTTAGTTTGGGATCAGATGACCGTGTGTGAGGAATGTCCCAGGATATTTATATTTAATTTTGAACTTATGTTGCATACAATGACTATCATCCTCAGTTTGAATATCTACCTACCGATACCTCGAGCCGAATCTTAATTATTCTTATAAAGCATATCTTTCGTTACGGTCGAAATTACCAGATGAAGATCGCCCAGCGCGACCTAAAAGCTCCAAATTTTAGAACGCTATATAAATAAATATCCTGGGAAATTCCTCACACACGGTCATCTGATCCCAAACTAAGCAGAGCTTGTACTATGGAAACCAGATAACTGATATAATACATTTACTACTTTTTGTTTGTAAAGACATACTTAATATACATAATTACATCCAGACTCAGGACATACAAACATGTTCATGCACACAAATGCATGTCCTGTGTGGGGATCGAACCCACGACCTGCGGCGCAATAGGTGGAATCTTTACCAGAGTCTTAACCAACTGCGCCAACCGGCCCGTTAATATATATATATTTCAGGTATCTCTGCTATTTCATGACATATAGATAGTACTGTAAAAATCTTTGCAATATCTAGTACGTGAACACGCCCCTAAAATATTATTGTAAATTCCATTAGAACCACGGTGAATTGTTACTTTCAAAAGTATAATTTAATTTTAATAACTGCGTTTGTCTTATTGTACAACTAGAAGTAACAAAGTTTGATTTGAAACGAAACCTTTGAAATTATTATAAAAAAAGGTTTAAGTTCAATTCTTGTTTATTAAAAAAGTTATTTCCAAGACACCTACAAGAGTTATAGGTTATATGGCTTCAAGCTCACGCAACGTTTCTTTTACTTCTATTTTTGAATAAACTTCTATTATACATTTTAAGTCACGATGACTGCCATGTTTAATTGATTACCTAAATTTAAAGAGGATTTTAGACGTGCCATAGACGGGCTCCATATTTTTAACAAGACACTAAAAGACATCTGAAATGATGAACATAAATTGTATTAAAGTTTCACAAATTACGATGACAAGTTGTCACTTAATCACTGTCAAAAAACTGTTTTATTTAATGTAGCATTTTTATTCAGATAAAAGTTTTTCAAAGTACCTATTTAAGACATTACATACCTCATTTAGATTGAATTACTTTATTTTATTAACGTAAAATTGTTAAAGTATTAAAAATAACTAGCTGTCCGGCGCGGGTACTACCCTATCCTACCCTACCCTACCCTATCTAAACCATACAGGGAGTTAATTCTACTGTACGTGTGTATGTCACTGAACTCCTCCTAAACGGCTGGACCGATTTGAATGTTTTTTTATGTAATTAGTTATTGCCAGTCACACCAGATAGTGTAACTATGAAGAAAAAAATGCTTCTGTTCCACACTGGTGTGACAAAATGGTGAGACGGTGAGTCTGCCCCCGTTTTTTTTTGTATGCGTTCGGGTGGCGCCCTGGATGGTTTAGATTCACAAATCAGCCGCAAATCGCTGCAGTCGATAATATAACCTAGATACCGTAAATATTCATTCAAATCGGTCCAGCCGTTTAGGAGGAGTTCAGTGACATACACAAGTACAGTAGAATTTTATATATAAAGACACACATATTATACATACATATTTAAAGGTACAAATATGAAAAAAAAACAGCTTGGATACTGTTCCAAAATTAAACGTATTTTTTTATATAAAGTGTACGTTAGAATCTTTGAAACAAACATCGTTTGAAACGTAGCCCCGAATACGTGTAATTCCCTGACTGGCTGGTTGGATACTATTGGTGCGTTCAACTTCAACTCAGTCCAGATTGCTTTGCTTTCGAGCGAGATTCCTCGGCACTACAATCATTGCACTTTTTACTAACACTGCTCCCCTTGTAGCGTACTAAACTTTTAACTTTTCAACTAAAAAGCTTATTTCTTGTGTCGGGAACATTGGAGTAATCAGCAGTAAGAGTGAAGGGAAGCATTGGAATGTTTATTTAAACGATATTAAGAAAACACAGTAGTTTTTTAAATAGACGGGCTATGGCAATGATTAAGCAACCTTATAGAACGCGTGCTGCGGAAAATTGTACCTGCTCAACAACCAATACAATCGTTGTGGATGATGAGATCAGATTTTTATCATATTATTTGATCACATGGTGATTAATGATAAGCTGGCCTTGTACCCTATGAAGATAAAATAATATTTTCTCATTTTCTAGGCTAGATAAATTGAATTTGAGCAGCATATAAAGAAATGAGATATTTAGGTATATAATCAGAGTAGATACTTTATTGTATTCGGCTCGAAGGACCATGTTGCGAATCGTAAGCAATGTAGGTAATAATTAATTTTTACAGAGAGAGAACAGAGAAAATTATAGACAACAATATATCCAGTATTAAAATAAATCAATTAAATGTAGGAGAATCCAACAATTTGCTCCGTTTAGAAATAGAAAACAAGTGAAATTGTATTGTAAATACTGTACCTACATTTAAAATAGAAATTCTTTTCACACAAGCTTTCAAGAGTTCTTATTTCAGAAGTTTATAATAAAGTTTATGTGTGTCTTAACGTTAACCGAAGTAAAACATTTTCTAGTGTCGGTCGGTCTCTCTGCCCATTATGAATCTCAACCTGCAGTCGTAAACGACTTGATGTATTTTTTTCATTGCACATTAAATTCCCAGATTAAGACATCTCTTTGCGTTGAGTAAGCGAAACTAATACTGAAGTTGTTCTAATTATATTTAAAGCCTGACCGAGTAATTTAAGTTTAACTGAGGCAAACATAAACTGTCTTATTACATGTGATGGTTTAAGCCAAGTCTAGTAAAACCCCAGGTTTATTATAGTCCCGGCTCTTTTTGTTATATGACATTAGTAAGTGATGGATATATTTAAACCCGGCTTTTGATAGACTTGCTTTAAACCATCTCACGTATAAGGGGGATAATGTTTTATAAGCTGACACTATGCAAGTTTTTTTTTTTTTTTTATACCACTAAGGTGGCAAACAAGCATACGGCCCGCCTGATGGTAAGCAGTTACCGTAGCCTATGGACGCTTGCAACGCCAGGGGTAAGCGTAGGGGTATCACTCGCGCGTTGCTGACCCTAAAAGTACATCGGATTGTGGTAAACGACGATGGCCATGATCCATTTGAAGAAACTGCTTCTTTTTATGAAGGCTGACAAGCTAGGAGGCGCCTACCTTATGATAAGTGCTTACCGTCGCCTATGGACATAAACAGCACCAGCGAAATAGCCAATGTGTTGCTTATTTATAAAGGCTAGACGAACATTTTATCTCAAATGTGAATGCCAGTTGAAACTACTATGTGCTTAGCGAGAGATTTTCATCTTGGGGGTGGTAGTCAACCACCGTGCCTAGTTGGTGCCCCAGACCATTCTGAGGCTTGAGCCCACCCCAGGTTGTTGCGTTACCAAAACAAAATTCCACATTCCAAAAATCGATGGCCGAAATATGGCTGAACAAAATGAAATAACTTTCGCGTACATTGCAACGGCCTTAAGAGGCCAGGCCCTCCTTGTAAAAATATCCTAGTGAACTACAGCATTATTATAATTTGCTCTAGCAGCTCTCTCAGTAGCCGTGGAAGAGTCAAACAATTATTTAAAACCTGTGAAGATATATATGCATTTTTGAACAAAATATTTCGATCATTATGCAAGGCAGAAACATCATCATTATATCCTCTTCATTTCATAATAGACTTAATTCTAAGGTATTTAAGCCCATATTCTTTCACAAAGCAGGCCATCTAACAGTTCCATCATATATTCAAAGTTGCAGTAAACGATATCTCTTTATTCGGAGCGCATACTTGCATCACCATCAATAAGTTTGTTCGACAATGGATGGATCCTTCCTCGTCCATTCTCGGGAGCCGGGAGATTTATTGTGACGTCATTGTGCTGCGCAGAACATGATGGATCGTGGTAAACGGCCTGTTGATACTTTGATACCGTTGCCGCGATGTGCGGACATTCTACGTATTGAAGCTAGGTGAATAGAATTGATTAGTACATCTTACTAAAACCATGTTTGTCAGCTTATTTATGCACTAAATTGAGACAGACATATCGGAGCAAAATGAGATGCCCTTGTAAAATATAGACGTATATACAAGCGCAGACGACGGACTTTAGTCTGCGGCACACAAAAAGTGTGAAAACAAACGCCGTTTTCACACTAGACGATAACGACACCGTGAAAATGTCGTGACGATTTATATTATATTCAGTGCGGTGTGAAATCCGTAAAGCAAATAAAACGTCATTGAATAAAGAATATTCATGAAAAAACGCGTTTATAAATATAGTAATTTTTGTCTACTATTTATTAATCTGATTTAAATCCTTGTTGGAGAAGAGATATTCTCAATATTGTTGCTATACATTTGTTTCATAACATACTAGCCTTATAACGAGCTAGCTTTTATTCGGTTTTATAAAGCTTTTACAACGCGTGAGTGTTGTGGAGACCAGCGGAGATGCCGCGAGTTTTGCAGGCGTCCATAGTAACGGCAAACGCTTACCATCAAGCCGTATGCTTTTTAAGCGACCTAGTCATATAAATATCATGCTTACGATTTTAATAATACATAGGTATTTATAATACACCCAGTTTTATCCTCCATGGGATTTGCTCGCGTATAATGCCGTCAGTCCGCCGCGGTGTGCCCTTAGCAGTCTAGGCACGTAATGAAACGCCTGCAGCGTTGCAGGCAACGCCTGACACGACCGTTTACCGACGGCCTTTTATCAATATTTGTGACGCTAGGCGACAGCTTTATATTATATTTATTTTTGGTATAGTAAGGTTGCTAAAGCTCTTTTAGGAGGATATATTATGCTGGCATTGTATGTGACCAGCCGAGCGGTGTCACTGCGCTTTGTCCCATCCACTGCTGCCCCAGCGACTTGTTTCTTTTTTCTTTTTTTTTTTTATTATGGCACAAACAGTCTTACAGAAAAAAAAATAACAATAATATCTTAAATATAATAAAAGACAACGAGTGCCGAAATGTAGCAAATAAAATGGTAGGATGCCCGACAATATGGGGAAGCATCCCACCATTATTATTTTGAGCTTGTTAACAAAAGCAATACCATATAAGGGATTTGGAACATTAACAAAATTATTGTTTAATAACACTGTATATATAATTTGCATTTATTAACAACAAATATGTACAAAATACAATCTATATTTACAAAATATAATCTATATATAGAAAATTTCCTCAAGCCTGCCTCAACACTGTTATATACATATAATAAAGTACCTACTATATATCTTTTAGTTACATATTAGGTAAAATTACAAAAGAGTTTCTATATATTATATGTATTTCGAGTGAAGACATTTTTGCAGGGTCGTAAACGCGCGAATTACACATAGGCTACGGTAACCGCTTACCATCAGGCGGGCCGTATGCTTGTTTGCTACTTTATTAGTATAAAAAAGATAAAAGAAAATAAACTCCTCCTCCACCAGAATGTGACGTAGAAGCAAGAATAGACTGGTTTTTGCACAATGGCATACTGGAGAAGGAACGTACCTACCTTCTAACCAGGTATTAAACCGGCGAAAGCTAGTAATATGTGGAAGATTTTGCAGTACCTACTACTTCGTAGTCGCCTAGTTTCCTGACGGTGTGTTCTTGCAATGCAGTTGGCAGCCAGGGGCTCTACCGCGTAACTTTGTTGGTAATAGTAACGAACACCATTAATGAATTTCGTCCAATCAGGGCCCACGAATGGTCATCATCGCGTCATACCGCGTGCGCGTCATTGGATGAAATAATTCATGGTGTTCTTTACTATTACCACCAAAGTTACGCAGTAGAGCCCCAGTTCCGTTTAGTCTTTCATCACATCATCACTAACCATGCAGACATGTTGGTCAATCACAAACCCACAGATAGTAATTAAAAGATACAAAGCAAACATCAATACCGTAAATTTGTGGATCTGAATTTATAAAGCCCTACTTAATTTTGCTTGAACAAGATTCATTTACATATGTGAGTGTAGCAATTAGTAGAAAGTAGCTGGTGGCGGGAGGGGAAGGAGGGGGAACATTGTTAAATTATTAAGCGATCCTCCATTCTCTTGGAGGAACCGAACCGAACTTTTTGACGTCGTCAAAAAATAGCAGTGAGCGCAATTGGAACACCTGCAAAAGGTAAACAAGTATATATAACCTTACTTAGCATATCAAACGACAGCTAAGAATACTATCCGATTACCCACAACCATTAATTACCTACCTAATTATAAAGAAAAACAAATGTTCTTAAACAAACTCCTATGTCAAACCCTAATATTACTGATTTGGTAATCACAGCTATGAAAATAGGTTTTTTAATAAGTCAATTAATTAGGTCAATATCACGGTCATGGTGAATATCTACATTTGTCAAGCGCTTTTTACAAAATTATCTTGTAAATTGTGACAACCCTATCGATATACACTATTTATAAGTAAAACATGCAAGGGCTTCGCTGAAAACCAGCGCTGAGTTATTTGTCCTCACGGGGTAAGCTTAGCAAATGCTGATGCCAAGTCCCTTTCCTTACGCACCGCTTATTTTATTCATTTTTTTTTCAATTTAATTGTTATAATAATAAATTCAAAATTCAAAAAAATAAAATCCATAATCATTTATTCAAATATGATTCAAATAGACCTTCGCAGGGACTTATGAAAAGTCTGACTTTAATACTCTAATAGGTACCGGTTCGGAAGGTTGCATTTTCTGAGAAGAGCCGGCAATAAACTCAGCAATTACTCTTTTCAAAACAAGCTTAGATTAATTACATAATATTTACATTCTGATTGCATTGACAACCATTGCGTGCCCCGGCGCGGCGGCAAAACCACAAAGATAGGCTGAATCGATATTTATAAGTAAATAAATAGCAAACTTAAGCAGACCAGGCCACAAGCAGCACCTGTTCATTATGTACATTTTATAAATGAAAAATTAAAACTAGACTTAAACAACTTTAAAATTTAAAAGCATGCTGTAAGGAATACATGATTTTTCTTTCTTTCCTTCTATGACACTGCTCCATTGCGCGTCGAGGTTTGACTTCACTTACTATTATTTTTGTACTACGTCAGGAGCACAAACTTTTTGATAACCCTACGCCGCGCGCACTAGCGCCACTACTCTATATTTCATCAGTTGAATTTATAATTGTCCTTGCTTTATTACTCATTATAATCAATACTAAACAGATTAGAGTTAGTTCGTGATAACATTGCTGAGATTTGCCGTGTAGTGTGATTATTTGTGAACAAAAAACAATATACCCATTCTAGGACATTGTACACACGGCGAACTAATGAAGAGCTTCTACTATGACCAAGTAGATATTTTTCATGGGTGAAAATCGAACCCACGACCTATGGCGTAGCAGCCTCTGATATCTAGCCTCTACGTCAAGCGACTCTCGAGTTTCTCTACTTTTTACGACTTCAAAAAAAGGAGGACGTTCTCAATTCGGTTGTTTCTTTTTAATGTTTGTTACCTCATAACTCCTTCATTTATTAACCGATTAGGAAAAAAAAATTTTTGTTTGGAAGGGTACACTTCCTATTTGGTTCCATTGTCATCAGATCAGGTTTTTTTTGTATACCTCTGAGGTGGCAAACAAGCATACGGCCCGCCTGATGGTAAGCAGTTACCGTAGCCTATGGACGCTTGCAACACCAGGGGTATCACTCGCGCGTTGCCGACCCTCTTACTTCTTAGTGTACTTTGAAGTCGGTTTAAGTTTTTTTGTAATTCAGTTTTTAAATAATTTCGAATCACGTCGCTTGTCTAGCGATATAAAAGTTGGCTATACACTTGAGTTACAGTTTTCAGTCAGACAAGATACAATTATTATTTTTTATGATTGCTATAGCTTGAAATTGGTTTGTTTTCTAAGGGCTGATTTTGGGTAGCTGACTGTAAATTTGAAATTACAACAGTTTTGTAATTGTTTAAAATAATATCAAGAAGATATATTATCCAATGATGAATACTCAAACATCAATTAAAAATAATATTTTCATCTGAAATTACATGTTCACTTATTCAGGCAAGGCTATTTACTCTAAGTACATCAATTTATTTGACTATATAAATAATGTTGATCTTGGTTGCTCAGTTAGATAACAAATATTTTATAAATGTATATATTTTTTTATAATAGGGGAACGCATGCATACGGCCCGCCCGATGGTAAGCGGTTACCGTAGCCAATGGACGTTTGCAACACCAGGGGTATTACTCGCACGTTGCCGACCCTTTTCACACCCTTTTTGAAGAACCCCATGCTGTACTCCATTGGGAAAACCACGGCGGGGAGCTCATTCCACAGTCCGAGCGTCCGCGGAAGAAAGCTCCTTTGGATTATATAGGTATTTTTAATTTTGGAATATTGTATGGACAAGCACTACGAGCTATGCATTTCAGAGCTGGCCCCGCTGAATTAGAAAACTTAACCTTGTATTTCTAACGATTGTGCGTTACTATAGTTTTATAGTTCATGAGTCACGACAGTTTTAATAAAATATATTAACATTATGCAAAATGTAAAACAACAGAAAATAGATAAAATAATGTTCACATAATGCTACGAATATAAACAAAAACAATCTTCAATCTCGAATCAAACATTTCATTTATAAAAGAATAATGTAACGTGAGAAGCTACATGTACGGGAACTTCACCTATAAGGGCAACGAAGCGTGGTCTATAATAACAAAAAAATCGTATTAATATTTGTTTGCGAAGGGTCTGAAATCTACTGGGAGATCAAAGGGCGAGGCTTCGCGTATAGAGGAAAGGGGAGAGTATGTAAATTTTGTCAAAGAACCATCTGCGAAGGTCGCGGGCTTCGTGAAAATAAACATGAGCACTGATTGTGTATTGAAACATACATATTTCATTATATCGCTCGTGTTCTTGTGATCATTCTGGCGGTTTACGTTGTTCAAGTATCTTGCACCTGAGCAACGCGGATTGGATTTGTTTCCTATGGTACGGCAGTCATGTCTATTTATGTTAGTAGCTAGTAGTAGATAGTAGTACATCTTTGTTGTTGGCTGCATTTGGCGTGCAGTTGTGAGACATGGTCCGATTGTAAAGGGAGTTGTTTCTCATAGATGTTCTTCAACTCCTGGGCCCTCATCGTGGTAGTTTCAATGCTGATGTACCTAGACAAGAATTTGAAACTGATTAAAAAAATTCAAAATTCAAAATAATTTATTCAAATAGACGCAGGCACTTACGCAAAAGTCTGACTCTAATACTCTCTAATACCGGTTCGAAAGGTTGCATTTGCTGAGAAGAGCCGGCAATAAACTCAGCAATTACTCTTTTCAAAACAAGCTTAGACTCATTACATATTATTTACATTCTAATCGCACTGACAACAATTGCGTGCCCCGGCGCGGCGGCAAAATTACAAAGTAGACTGAATAAATATTTAATAAGTAAATAAATAGCAAACTTAAGCAGACCATGTGATATGATAAAGTGATGTGATAAAATAAAGTTTAAAATATTTTTATTTTGTACTTACTTATAGTAAAAACCGTTCAAGTGTACAAATTAGTTGCAGTAGCAGTTTACCAAGGAAACTCAAAATAGCGATCTATGATAATCGCGGCATGAACTATTGATGTATCTTGTTTTAGACACATTTAGTGTAAAAAGTTGATTTTTATAAGATTTCCTTATTCCGCGCTTAAGAAGTTAGAGCGAGGGGAGGGTGCTCACAGGGAGGGCACACACACATTGTTAATGACTTTCGGTACTCATATCTCATCACATATTCACGTAAATAAAAAAGTGGCTTAGAAATCTCCATGACGTTGATACATGAGTATTCCATTTTAGCCAAATCTATTAGGGTAAAGAACCGCAAAAGGCATTCAACATTAGTTAGATCACAAACAAACTATACAATTAAA
Organism: Achlya flavicornis; assembly: GCA_947623365.1. NCBI lineage: Eukaryota > Metazoa > Arthropoda > Insecta > Lepidoptera > Drepanidae > Achlya > Achlya flavicornis. The sequence goes on along the minus strand of OX392468.1, from coordinate 542,664 downwards.
TAAAAATACCAATACAAGCTAAATGCCCAGTAATAACAATAAACGCCAGTATTTAATACAATAACAATAACTACAAACTCAGTCTCGTTTCGGTAATAGAGTTAGCTCCCATATCTCGTCATTAAAGAGTTTGTACAAAGAGCTGTACCTATACAAAGAGTGTCTCGAGTGTGAAAAAAATCGATTCCCCACGTAAAGTGCTTCAGGCAATCGCTTAATGGGCGTAATGTTGGAGCAAGGCTTTAATAAAGCCGGGGTAACGCGACACGAACGATTTGTATGCTCTGAGAAATCCCACCGATAAAATAGATGTTTGGCCGTCGATTTGTCATATCGATATTGAAATGAAGTTGGGTGCTATGTGCGTTTTTTTTTACCACTAAGGTGGCAAACAAGCATACGGCCCGCCTGATGGTAAGCAGTTACTGTAGCTTATCACTCGCGCGTTGCCGACCCTGAAGAAATCTCTTCACGCCCTTTTTGAAGAACCCCATGCTGTACTCCATTGGGAAAACCACGGCGGGGAGCTCATTCCACAATCTGAGAGTCCGCGGAAGAAAGCTAAAGAATTTACTCCGATACCAGTTTATAGGTTCAGCAACGTACGAGTGTTGTTGCAAGCGTCCATAGGCTACGGTAACTGCTTACCATCAGGCGGGCATTAGCTTATACCATTGCACTCGGGGATAATGTAGCCCCCTACTAGGTGAATGATTTTGGAATGCGGCGCTCCGCCCGCTTCCCCGCTCACCTTCCCGCGATCGCCCTGTCGCGTCTAAGAGTCCGTGTGACATACCTAATCGACGTGAGGTGCAAACTTAGCTTGGTCGAGTTGTACGCACAGCTACAGACAGATCAAGCTATAACATCCAATCCAAAGCTGACCTCTCATTGTAGGGAAATCCTATACAATGCGAGATCAGTTTATACTGGAAATGTTAGCTTGATGTGTGGCCGTGTGTACAAACTCTCTTATAATATTGACTATAAAAATGTTCGAATAGTAAGATACTGGTGATCAGCACACGCCTATATCGTGGTACACTCCACTCAGACATTATCAACTTAAGACCCTCATAAAATAACCAATATATTATCTTCCAATCAGAACATACAATCTTGATACATAATAATATAACATAGAAGAGAAGCATAATGTTCAAAGCTATAACTGCTCAGAGGAGTGTTCTGAGCGAGTGTCGGTATAAAGAATCCCGCTTCGACTTGTTGGAGGCTCCCGGGGGACGCATCCACCGAGGACACATACTTAAATTCCGCTGTTCATGTTATAAGAGAATACGCACTGTGATATTTAAACGAAGCTTGAGATATGGCGCGTTTTTAGAATTTTCATATTAGCTTGAAATTACTGCCATCATACCATTGAGAACCATTAATTTTGACGTGGTGTATGGTATTATCTTAAAAATATGTGATATATCACACTCTCAAGTAATTATGGTTAGATCCAGTCGTAGGAGTAAGGTTTCTTGTAGGTACTTGAAAGGAACTAGCGTTTTGGCCTTCGACAGAAAATGTTTCATAAGATTTCTCACCGTCTAATTCATTTAAATATTAAAGGGAATATGGTAATAACATAGATCGATCTCTATAAGTAATAATCAGAATAAGGTTAGGTTAGGTTAGGTTAGGTTAGCAGAGTAATCGAATGTAATATAACAATATAATGGGTAAATAATCTTGTATTACTACATATTATCCTACATGAAATAACCTATGATCTATACCTATCAGTTTAGGCTTAATCTAAAATTGGTGTTCTTTCGAACAAAAACCGATGCTTTCCAAGCCTTTTCTCAAGCCAGTGCGTGCAGCTGCTACGTGTAGTGCGTATCACAGTAACTTTGCCGTTGAAGCGATTTACGGTAATAGAAATATGAGTTATTAAGTTTGCGCCGACGCCGCCGCCGCCGCCGACGGCACCGCGTTATCTTTACGATTGTGTTTGCAATGATCCTGCAGATAAAGATTTTATTATCAGCCTCAAGGAACGAATGGCTCCTCACCAATGTTACTTGAAATTGGCTGAAGGGTGTGTTCGAGGGTATCTTCATTATATTTAATGGAGGTTTTTGATGAAGCATATCTGCTAATTTAGGTTTATTCTAGGGCTGTAATCAGATTTTTATGTGTTGCTAAATAATCATCAATAACCTTTTATTTTAAAAATTGGCATATCATAGTGATTTTGACTACGACTGAGCCGATAATTTGTCCGGTTTAATTTTTTTATAGTGTTATGGTTGGTATATTCTTTTATTTCTTATGTATTTGCATGGTACGAATCATGCTAGTTATATTCTAGGTAAGATAATAATTTATTATTGTGTGAAAATCCTAACTTATATTATAAATGCGAAAGTGAGTTTGTTTGTTTGTTTGTTACGCCTTCACGCTTGAACTTCGCTACTTTTTATCCCGGGTACGCGGTTGAAACCGCGGGGGGCAGCTAGTGCGACATAAAGAAGGTGTTTCGTGCTACCACAATCCAGTATTCCGTGTTAATAAGAAACAAAGTTTCCAAGATGTTCATAGTTTGTGGTAACTTTATGTAAACATACTCATAAGTTAAGTATATATTTTTGTTTGTATTTTTGTTCTTATTTTTGCATTATCCTGTTTAACGAACTAATAATATCAGTAGTTGTTTTAATCCATGGAGTCATCATCATCATCAGCCTGTCCCACTGCTGAGCACAGGCCTCTTTTCACAAATGAGGATGAAGGGGGCCATATGTGGAGCACGCCCACAGAGGATTAATCCATGGAATACTGCTGGCTTAACATAACTTCTAAGCAAATGCAACCTTCCGAACCAGTATTAAAGTATTAGAGTCAGACTTTTCATAAGTGCCTGCGAAGGTCTATTTGAATAAATGATTTTGAATTTTGAATAAGTTTTCTAAACCTGAAGGATCAGTTTCTCACAAATCAGATCTACAATATCTCTCGCTATAAAAGCTTAGTGTTTTTTAAGTATCATTTTTTGTTGTACATAATAAATGGCTACTTTCCAAAAAAAAGATATTTAGTCCGTCTGTTAGATTATCAAAAGTTCCGCGTGACGTCACATTTCTATATATTTTTTTAATGAAATGTGACGTCACGCGGATATTTAACGAGCTATATCTTCATCATTTGTTGTTTGATTGACGAAAAAATAATACGTGTCCAATATTTTTTGATAATCTAACAGACGGACTAAATCTATATATCTATATATATAAAAACCGGCCAAGTGCGAGTCAGACTCACGCACCGAGGGTTCCGTACAAACCTGTAGGTATATAAGTAAATGGTAGTATAGACCTGAGTATTTGATATTAATTTCAATTTATGACGTATTAAAAAAAAACTACTTACTAGATGTCGTTCAAACCAATTTTCGGTGGAAGTTTGCACCGTAATGTACATCATATATGTTTTATAGATTTATCATTCTCTTATTTTAGAAGTTACAGGGGGGGGGACACACATTTTACCACTTTGGAAGTGTCTCTCGCGCAAACTTTTCAGTTTAGAAAAAAATTATATTAGAAACCTCAATATCATTTTTGAAGACCTATCCATTGACACCCCATTATGGGTTTGATGAAAAAAAAAAATTTTGAGTTTCAGTTCTAAGTATGGGGAACCCCTAAAATTTATTGTTTTTTTCTATTTTTGTGTGAAAATCTTAATGCGGTTCACAGAATACATCTACTTACCAAGTTTCAACATTATAGTTCTTATAGTTTCGGAAATAAATGGCTGTGACATACGGACGGACAGACAGACAGACAGACATGACGAATCTATAAGGGTTCCGTTTTTTGCCATTTGGCTACGGAACCCTAAAAATCAATGCCACTTTTCGTTGTAATTTTATAACTCAAGAACGGGCTCACCTATCCAAACCAAATGTTTAGGGTTTGTTCGGACTATTTAGTAGATGGTTTATGTGAAGTTTGCACAAAATCGGTCGAGCTGTTCTTCATTTATCACATTTTTTGTAACAAATGAATTCTATAAATGGCGGATCATTTTGTTAATGGGGATTTTGCTGTCAGGGTAGGGTAGGGTAGGGTAGGGTAGGGTAGGGTAGGGTAGGGTAGGGTAGGGTAGGGTAGGGTAGGGTAGGGTAGGGTAGGGTAGGGTAGGGTAGGGTGGGGTAGGGTAGCACCATAGAGTAGGGTAGCACCACGCGAACGAAGTCGCGCCGGGCAGCTAGTAGAATTATATATTTTTTACCCAGGAAAGTACCCAATTATTATGTTATTTATTATATGACATCTGGTAATGTTCCTTTGGTTAAAAGTTATGTTAGTTACGGTGAGGAACAATATTTAATTATTATTATAACCAAGACAAGCAAAAAAGCAACAAGCAACAAAAAGCTGAAACAATGTGAAAGTTTCAGAGGTATGAAGCTGAAAAAGTTACGGCACTCAGTGAATTCTGTGATGATGAATTCAGGAGCTTGTCTCTTTTGTGTTCAAGAAAAACCGGTTTAGTTTGATTACTGAGTAGTGGGATGAGGGTTCTGTTTGTTCGTATTTGTGTTTAAGCTAAACAAGAGAAAATAATGCCGGACCAGTTGATTCCACCTATCATGCCCCAGATCGTCGGTTCGATTTCCACACAGGACATGCATTTGTGTGCATGAACATGTCTATATGTTCTATGTCTGTGTGTAATTATACTATATAATTAGTTAGTCCATTAGCTTCATAAGTGTGTTCCTAGGCCATCTAGTGAATAAATGGAACTTTGAATTAGATATAACGGTTGCATAATGAAAAAAAAAATCTGGACAAGAGATCAATTATGATATTAATTTTTATTAGTTTGCTATGTGTTTCAAATAAATCATGTTCGTCTTTTTCTTTCATTCCTCGCGTGCCCGAATGGCATGGTTTTACAAATAAACTTATAGTAGTTCGAGTTAGACTTTACAGTTGATTAAATTCAATTAGTACTGTTTATTCAATTATCCACTGGACCCTAAATATATAACACTAAATGGGCCACACTTTGAGGCTTGTTGATTAAAATAACATTTTGTGTGTTCGTCGGGTTTTCTCCCCAGTTTCTCAAAGTTTTCGCCCCTCTGTCTCTACTCACCCGAAAAGTGGCGAAAGTGAGCTTTTTATAGACAATTATGCGTGTATACTGCGTTGATGTGAAGATTTTGGGAAACTTTGTCTTTTTCCTCTTTAAAGAATGCCGACTCCAAGTTTCGGATGAAAATTCTGAAGAACATTTACACCGTCGTTTATATTTGTACTTTTAGAAGTGTTAAGAAAAGTTCATAATGCTTCGTGGGTGAATTGAATTTTAGACTTTATTTTGTAAGTTGCAGTGGAGGTTTCCTTGACGTCATAATAATATTGGGAAACGATTATTCCTTTACAAGTTTAGAAGCGGTCTTTTTATCACATGGCTAATCAACTGATGGTACTATCATCAGATATCCGATCTGTTTTCCAATACAAATATATAAATCATCTATACTAATACTAATCTGTATATATAAAATTCAAAGTCCTGACTGACTGACTGATATATCAACGCACAGCCTAAACCACTGATCCTAGAGACATGAAATTTGGAGGGTGTATTCTTTGTGAAGAGTAAGTATTCACTAAGAAAGGGTTTTTCGAAATTCTATCCCTGCGGGGGTAAAATAGGGGATGAAAGTTTGTATGAAAGTCCGTCAGTTTCGAAGTTAGGATCTTCAAATTTTGTGTTTAGGCTGAAGATTGAAAACTAACTTGTCTCAGCGTTTTTAATAATTCCACTCTCGAAGCGGGATGTCATTTGTTTCCTGTAGGCCACGCGGGCGAAGCCGTGGGCAGAAGCTAGTAATATAATAAGGTGGAAGAGTTTTTTTGTTTGTTTGTTTAAACGGTCTAATCTCTGGTTCTACCAGTCGGATTCTAAAAATTCTTTCACTAATAGGAAGCTATATTATCCACAAGTATTATAGGCTACTTTTTATCACGGGAACGCAGGTGAAACCGCGCGAGGCAGCTAGTAAGGTATATAAGCGAGGCCGAAGTCTGTAAGGAACATTTTTCCATTTTTAGCGACCTTGGTTGTCAACATCAGTATTTCCAACTGGATGGAATTTTATGCAGCTATTATAGTAGCTCAGTATAGTTATATAGGGAATGTTTCCAGACCAATTTTCGGCCGCAAGAATACTATAGAAGTAAAATGGGTCAGTGGCATAGCAGAGGTATTGTGAACACCAAATACGATGTAATTTGCCAGAGTGGGACGATAATAGGAGAGGGCGATGGAGGGCACGCAGCCCTTCGCATGACCTTTGTAATAATTCGGATCATTTTTATTATACCTGCCCTTCCTTGCCTAAATAAATGTTAGTGTAGGTTGGTTGTAGACCGTTAGAGATTTACAATCGCCATGTTTTAATTCGTATATCGAATACATTGGTCGGGTGTTTAAATTATTCTTTTGTAGAAGTAAATACTATAATTGTCTCTAATTTCCAAAGTAGGTAAGTCAGTTAGACTTTCTACGGCATTGGCGAGAACGTTCATTTAATAATATATTGAAGAATTAATTTTTACTGAAAGGACATTCCTTTGCATTTTTTATGGACTACTAAACCAATATACTAATTTGTATTACTTGCGACTAACCTTTTCTACATCATTTCAATAGCTGTAGCTTGATTTGGTAATATTAGTTATTTTAAGTGAATTACCAATTATTATCACTCAAAAAGTTTGTAATTTTAATTAATTAAATTATAGTGTAGATAAAACAAGTATAGTGTAGATAATAGTTAACAATTCTATATAATGGTGCGTCCATGCTACGCGAATCGAACACGAGCCGAGCCACGAACGAGCACACTGCGAGCACGTTTCGCGTAGCGTGGACGGGCTTGCGAGCCTCGAACGAACGCGATTGTCAGTATTTTTACGAACAAAGGGATTCGCATCGTGCACGTTGTAGGTTCGTTCGTGGCTCGGGTCGTGCTCGATTCGCGTAGCATGGACGCACCATTAGATTACCATATTTTCATACTGTGGACTTGATACCCCCCAATTTTACCATGCCGGTTAAGCCACTGAGTTAAAATCCCCACTTTTTTAAAGTTAAATCAAGTACTTCATGGAACAAAGAGTTCGAGGATATGGTTACCGGATTACCGGTTATAGTACCGGATGTACATATTGTACATCCTACAAGAACTGCGGGATTTAAAATATCTAGAATTGCACTGGTTCAGGGAGATAATAATAAATATCCTGCGACATTCCTCACACACGGTCTTCTGATCCAAAACTAAGCAGAGCTTGTACTATGGAAACCAGATAACTGATATAATACATACACTACTTTTTTTTGTGAATACATACTTAGTATACCCAGACTCAGGACATACAGACATGTAGACGTAGGTGGAATCTCAACCAACTGGTCCGTCAAGTAGAAATAAAGCAAAATATTTGAATCCTTTGTAAGATTAGAATCTGCTTTCAGAGACTAGAAATACGTAGAAACGAGATGAATTTATAATAAACCTAGAAAAGGTATGAACTTTTCCGATCTCGGCAAACATTCATTTCATATTTCTTATCCCCCAATATTATTTACTTACAAGTTTTACAAAAAAATGTCTTTTCGTACTCGAAATGGATTCAATTTCTCAGTTACATTTGCTTGAGATTGAGACTGTATTAATTCTGTACAAGCTGGGATCAGTCGGTAAGATTGATGGCGGTTCGAGCTCTTCAAAAACTTGTGTTATTTTTTAGCTACTCTACTCTACCCCTCTCATTGACTTTCAATGAAATGGATATGTGAAGGTCTAGGTCAAGTGATATATGGGTTATGAATAATGTTCATAAAAATTGTTACGAACTAAACATTGTTTTTGTTTTATTTACTATTTAAAGGTCGCTTCCCATACTATTATTTACGACGAGACACTTAGGTGTCTCGTCGTAAATAATAGTATGGGCATGTAAATAGTAGTAGTAGTAATAAGGGCCTCTTGATTAGTTAATAATAATATAAATATCCCGGCACATTCTCCAACACACGGCCATTTGATCGCAAACCAAGCAAATCGTGTAGAATGTTTTGATACTATAATACTACATGGAAATAATTATACAATAATATTTTTCTTTTTCTTTCTTTATCGAATACCCTGACTCGAACACACAGTCATGTTTCTCATGAGTGAGAATCGAATCCAAGACCTAACCAGCTAATAATATAACCCGATGTGGATGTGACCGAATGTGGGTGTGACTGAATGTGGATGTGACCGAATGTGGATGTGACCGAATGTGGATGTGACTATATTAACAATCAGCAAAAAGATCCGTGCCTTAATACGAATAGCATTATTCTCATATTTCACAGACCGCATTTGGTTTATGACAGTAGCAATATCCTAAGCATTGTTTGATCTGGTTCTTTAGGTATATTTTTTCTACAGTACTATGTTTACTGAGTACTAACCACAGTCTGTAATTGAGCCTTCAGGCGGATTTATATTCTTTTGATCTGTGGAGACTGCTGAAAACAGTTTATTTTTAATATGTATACATTTGATATCTTTGTTTTGTGTCGAATTTCTGAATGGTGTAATTACTAACTTATTTAAATCATGGTGTATATTATTATATAGTTAAAGTAACAAAATAGTTTTATCGGTATAGTTCGGCCGCTGACGGACTGCATTTCTGACAGATTCCATGAATTAATTGCTACTGGATATTAAACTTACAATTTATTTAAAATGTAGGTATTTTTATTATTCTTCACATTATTCTTGTTATTTACCTAGAAATGGTATAAAGAAACATTTAGGTACATTCTTATTTATTTCTGCCTTGCTAACAAAATGTGTGGTAAACAAACTGACAGCCATTTGGTCATTTGTGCGTTAAAAGATTACGTTTATCCACTAATACGAGTTTTATACCAAATATCCGGTATCGGGGAGTAACCGTGACACAGCACTATTGTAGTGATGGGGTGATGAAATGTATCTATCGATAGTCAAACTTTGTAAAGTATAATTTTAGGATACTGTTGTAAATATAATGCAATTTTGAAAGGTTTATTATCCGCAGCAAAATAATCTCATTGGCCATAAAATTATAACCACAAGACATACATGGCACTTGTGGTTATAATTGTATACACTTACTAGCCATACACTCTCATGGTTCATTTATTGATAAATTGTAAAATAACATCCTTAAATATAATATTGACAGTGCTTCTATCGGTAAATTGCTTCACAGTTAAAATAACCTATTCTATGAAAATTGACAGAGCTTTGTCATAGCTAGCTAGATCCACGGACAACAGGTCAGTTAATTTGTTATATAGGTAGGTAATTAGGTAGGGGAAAGGAAGGCAAAACGGACCACTTAACAGAAAACAAGTATAAAAAAGATACTATTAATTTTATAAAACTTATTCAAACCTAAAAGTAATCAACATTCTTAACTCTTTATTACGTATGAATCAGACTTTGATAAAATCACAGACAATGACGATATTACATGATTTCTAATACCTTCAAAATTTCCGTTTTACCTTCACGAGTTAGGTAAAACGAACCACATATGAAGGCAAAACGGACTTACATAAAATTATTCAGGCAGCACATTTTTCACATAAAAATACTATCTCATCATCCTCGTCCTCTACTCTTGCGCATGTGTAGTGTGCCCATAAACGACAATTTGGACATTGCACCCAACCTCCGCTTGATTCAGGGTCCGTTTTGCCTTCCTTTCCCCTACTTATATTATCATTATTCTCTTTGTATATTTATTCCAAATTAATCCTTCGTACAGATTTTTATTCACTACGGAAATTAATCGATAATAGTGTTGTACTAGCTACGTTTACATAAGCATGATGAATGAATATCCGCAGTGACTTGTCTGCCCGTGTTTAGTTGCCAACCAGCCGGTCGATGTCTTTTTAGGGTTCCGTAGCCAAATTCCAAAAAACGGAACCCTTATGGATTCGTCATGTCTGTCTGTCTGACTCTCCGTCCGTATGTCACAGCCATATTTTTCCGAAACTATAGGTCCGAAATTTTTCACACAAAAATATAAAAAAAACAATAAATTTTGGGGGTTCCCCATACTTAGAACTGATACGTGTTTTTTTTAATAAAACCTATAAGTTTGGGGTGTCTATGGATAGGTCTTCAAAAATGATATTGAGGTTTCTAATATATTTTTTTTCCAAACTGAATGGTTTGCACGAGAGACACTTCCAAAGTGGTAAAATGTGTGCCTCCCCCCTATAACTTCTAAAATAAGAAAATGATAAAACTAAAAAAATATATAATGTAGGTACATTACCATGCAAACTTCCACTGAAAATTGGTTTGAACGAAATCTAGTAAGTAGTTTTTTTTAATTCGTCATAAATTGAAATTCATATCAAATACTGAGGTCTATACTACCATTTACTTATATACCTACAGGTTTGCACGGAACCCTCGCCTCAGTGCGCGAGTCTGACTCGCTCTTGGCCAGTTTATTTACATTTGAATTGATTTATTTAGGTAGAATATTCCATTTTTAGAAATGTAGGTGCCGGCCGGCACTAATATTACACTAGAAGAATCCAGAGGAGAATATGTGGGGTACCTACCTAACCGACTCACTGTAGATATAATTAAACACTATTGAAAGTTAGAACGCATGCGGACCATGCACGCCATGATGGAATTTTCCAGAATATTTAACTTATTTTTGTTTAGATTTCAATGTTGATCATGAAATAGAATATACATTTTGATAGAGTTTATGGTGCGTCAATGCTTGGCGAACCAAGCATGAGCCGAGCCATGATCGAGCACACTGCGAGCACGATTCGCGTAGCGTGGACGAGCTTGCGAGCCTCGAACGAGCGCGATTGACAGTTTTTTCACGAACAAAGGGATTCGCATCGTGCTCGTTGTAGGTTCGTTCGTGGCTCGGCTCGTGCTCGATTCGCGTAGCATGGATGCACCGATTCAAAACATCGCACGATTTCAAAGTTGTCCAACATGACGAATACAAAATAGATTCCTGGCAGTGGTATAAACATACGCTTAGGATTTCGCTACGCTAAGCACACCTCCGAAGCATGAAATGGAGTAATCACAATCGTTATGAACACTTTGTGAGAGAGAAACAGACACCATACACAATTTTGACGTGAGCCATTTTTTTTTCGAGGTATTGCCCCTAGCTTTCCGTGTAGTTTCATGTGAATTCATATTTTAATTAAAATAATTACCGGTTTTCTTCTCGGCTTTGTGTCCTCACCATCTTCGGCCAACTCGTCATTGACTGTGGTGAAACAAACCTATTCACAGAAAAAATATTGGTTAAATTAAACAGTTTAATTGGCAAACCGTCCTCTTTCTGTAGCACGAATGTCTGTTTAATCAAAAGGCTTAATATTGCATTTCTGAATTATATTGTGCAAAATTTAAATAAAATAATATTTTGTGCCATTCGGAGTAATCTCCAATATTATGAAGCTTTTATTAATTTCAAATTTAAAAAACCGGCCAAGTGCGAGTCAGACTCGCGCACCGAGGGTTCCGTACAAACCTGTAGGTATATAAGTAAATGGTAGTATAGACCTGAGTATTTGATATTAATTTCAATTTATGACCTATTAAAAAAAAACTACTTACTAGATCTCGTTCAAACCAATTTTCAGTGGAAGTTTGCACCGTAATGTACATCATATATTTTTTATAGATTTATCATTCTCTTATTTTAGAAGTTACAGGGGGGGGACACACATTTTACCACTTTGGAAGTGTCTCTCGCGCAAACTATTCAGTTTAGAAAAAAATGATATTTGAAACCTCAATATCATTTTTGAAGACCTATCCATAGACACCCCAAACTGGGTTTGATGAAAAAAAAAAATTGAGTTTCAGTTCTAAGTATGGGGAACCCCCAAAATTTATTGTTTTTTTTCTATTTTTGTGTAAAAATCTTAATGCGGTTCACAGAATACATCTACTTACCAAGTTTCAACATTATAGTTCTTATAGTTTCGGAAATAAATGGCTGTGACATACACGGACAGACAGACAGACAGACAGACAGACAGACAGACAGACATGACGAATCTATAAGGGTTCCGTTTTTTGCCATTTGGCTACGGAACCCTAAAAAGTAAAATACCAAATTTAATAAATCAAATGATATATTTATTCACTGGAAACTTTAATGGAAAATAAATTGCGATCACAAGACCATTGATGAAATATTTTTCTAAATACCTGCAGCCATACCTACTCTATAATACACTATTTTATATAGTACTTAAGCACATGGAAAAACAATGGTACTTTAAAAAAAATTAAAGAGTTTGTGAATTTTTAATTCTGCTTACTCTATATGCAGATCTAGAATTCGATACTAATAAAATAAATCTTCCATTAAAACATTTGTCCAAGTGTTTTGTTATCATCACATGCCGTACCGAATGTTTTTATACTCTTTGTAATTTTCAAGAGAGGCTTTTAATAATAAACACGAGTGTTTTCATGTAATTTTTTTGCGAGATTTTCAGCCTAAGCCAGGATATTTAAAATTGAAAAATTGTGAGAGCCGTGTAATATTTGATGAAACGACTGGGTTTGCTTTTTACGGATTAAAAAGATAACACTACAATATATGAACCTAAACGTTGATGTTATTGTATTTCCTACATAAGGCATCACACTACAGAAACGGCTGAAGGGATTTGGATGAAATTTGGCATACGGGTAGAAAATATTCTATATTAACACATATGATACTTTTTATCCCAGAAAACCAAGTATATCCTCCGATACATATTCATTGTTTGAATAAATCCGTCTAAAATAAATAAAAAAAAAAAAAAAAAGCGGGTGAACCCGCTGGGCGGGGGAAATAAAAGTATGCCACCTTGAATGTACTAGTACTTAATTGTGACACCTTGAGCATTTTTAACTTCGTTAGTCCCAAAAGGTGCTTCCTAAAGTAACATTAATTATTAATTAATCATCGATCAGAATATCCTGTTTAATAATTTAAATGTTTTGGCATCTCATTCAATATTAATGGTGTCTATTATTAAATCTGTATTACTCGTAATTATAAGGTTTAACACCTATTAACAGATAAAATTAGGGATAGATATTTCACAGATATATTATTTCACTTCTCATTTTTAAAATGATTACCTACTTAGGAGTATTTTTGTTTTTAAGGCGATGATAGCTCAGTGGTAGTGACGTCGGATACCGAGACCTCAGACAAGACGAAGGTCCCGGGTTCGAATCCTACAAAGAGCTTGAGCTTTCGGTGAAGGAAAACATCGTGAGGAAACCATAGCACGGTGGTAGGGTACTTTGTAGTACCCGTCTGGCTGGCTACCACCCTCAAGTTGAAAATCTGTCGCCAAGCACCTATCGGTGTGTTCCGTCAGCTGCACTTGAGAGACAGTTCCTTCTAGGCTTTGTGTGCTTACCACCTTCGACCACATCATCACTTACCATAGTGAGATTGTGGTCAAACACAGGCCTATACACAGTAAAAAAAAAAAAAAAAAAAAGTATTTTTGTGAGGTCTATTCATTATTTTACTTGAATTTATGGCCAGAGAAAAGTCACTTAAGTCATGATTATAAATTACTAGCTGTCCCGCGCGGTTTCACCCGCATTCCCGGTTCTCGTATGTTTTCCCGGAATAAAAAGTATCCTATGTGTTAATCCAGAACATATTCTATCTGCATCCAAATCCTTTCAGTAGTTTTTGCGTGAAAGATAAACATCCATCCATACATACAAGTAAGGATAAGGACAAGCGGTTTTACCCTTGTTCCTGGAAAAAAGGGGATAATTTAGATTCCTATTGGTGAAAGAATTTTTCATATCAGGCTGGTAGTAGAGATTACCCATTTAAACAATCACAAAATCTCTTCCGCTTTATCATATTAGTATACTAGCTGTCTCCCGCGGTTTCACCCGCGTTCCCGGGATAAAAAGTCTATGTCCTTCTCCATACCATAGGCTATCTGCATGCCAAATTTCATGATGATCCGTTGAGTAGTTGAGGCGTGAAGGCGTAACAACCAACAAACAAATAAACAAACAAACTCACTTTCTATAGGATTAGTTAGGATAGATAACTGTCTCTGTCAGTCACAATTCCAACCGCATTCCCGGCACGGATGAAAAGTAAAAAAAAAAAACTTTTTATGTTACTTAGTTAGTTAGGAAGCATACGGCTTGCCTGATGCTACGTGGTTTCCGTAGCCTATAGACGCTTGCTACACCGGTGTAGAAATCGCGCGATGTAGACCCTGCGTAAAATCTCGCGGAAGGGACAAAAATGGGACAAAACGTCATTTGGTACAACTTAGTGGCTGGTCTCCGTACACTGCCAGCACAGCTCCTCGTTATGAAGCTCTGAGGACCTAACTCACCGCGGGAACACAACACCACATAAAATAATGATATTTCGCCACGATCTTCATAGCTTTGTAAACAGCGTAATGGGCCGCAATATAATTTAACAAAAAAGATTGTCTAGCCTCATTAAATTGTATATTATATAACAGTGATGTAACGACAAAGAAATGAGGCAAATAATTTGTACAATTCTCAAATCATACAACAAATCAAAATAGAGCCTCCAATACGAAAGCTTCAAGTAGATATTACTTGTTTGAAATCTCTGGTAATTACTAAATCTATGTATATAAGGTTAAGGTAATATATTTAAGGTTATAAATGTTGTAATAATCTCTTGGAATATTTATTTAATGATATTTTAGCTCAACGTGACTAAAGGGTAGGTACTCATTTTTGTCACACAGCATCAAAACTGGACTACTTGAAAGAATTAGGTATAATACTATAATGAAACGTACATTGCAAGTTGCCTCACTATCAATATTTATCCTACAATACAAATCTACTAGCCAACAATATAAATTAACTTTTCAAGCAGATATACGATCTTGGTTATTTATATTTAGAAGTAAATGTTTTTGAAGCGCTCGTGGTGTAGCATGATTAGCCGTTCTTAATCGATCGGCAAAGTTAGGCTACGTCTGTCGTGGTCGGTACCTGGATGGGTGACCACCTAGTGGTATTTCAAGTCGAGCGTTTCCGTGCTTCGGAAGGCACGTAAAGCTGTTGGTCCCGGTTATCACTTAATTGTGATAGTCGCTAAGCTAGTTGGATGCCTCCTAGGCGGCTTGAAAAATTCCAACAGTAGGTTGACCACTAGCTTACCTCCACCAATCCGCAGGCACGCGTGGTGAAGTATTGCCCATTCCCTTTCACCCTCATTTGTGAAAGGAGGCCTGTGCTCAGCAGTGGGACGTTATAGGCTGATGATGATGATCATGATGAATTTTTTTTTTAATGTATCCCAAAGGTGGTGAAACAGAAGGGAACATCAAAACGTAGAACAATAGCAATAAAAATTCTAGTCTCAGTACGACATGTCTTGTTTGTGTCGTCTCACGGCATTTTCGGTGTTAATATTTTATTTAGGCGGGTCAGGTATCGAACCGACTATCCTCACGTTTGGTTAAATATTACGAGCGACAGCGACGTTTTGCTGGCTAAAATAAGATACGGTACCTGGCATGGGATGCAAAAGTAGCTTTGTGTGCGTTAGGTAAGCAAGGCCCCTATATTATGCACTATTTAGTTTTTTTTTTTTTTTTTTTTTTTTTTTTTTTATACCACTTAGGTGGCAAACAAGCATACGGCCCGCCTGATGGTAAGCGGTTACCGTAGCCTATGGACGCTTGCAACACCAAGGGTATCACGCGCGCGTTGCCGACCCTGCAGAAATCTCTTCACACCCCTTTTGAAGAACCCCATGCTGTACTCCATTGGGAAAACCACGGCGGGGAGCTCATTCCACAGTCTGAGCGCCGCGGAAGGAAGCTCCTTTGAGCCCGCACAGTACGAAACAATTCAGGTTTCAATATGTGAGGATGGACTCCCCGTCGATGGCGAGAGTTGCGATGGTAGAAAGTAGCCGTGGGCATCATCTTAAACAATTCTTCAGAACACCGTCCGTTGTACAAGCGGTAGAACACACATAAGGAGGCAAAGTCTCTCCTCAGACTGAGGGGCTCTAAACCGCTTGTGAGCTCGGGATCGTCGACAATTCTGATGGCACGTCGAGTTTAGAGTCATTTTAGTTTATTGTAGTCATTGAGTCATATAGTCCGGTGTAGAGTCCATTTGTTAACGTTCATAAGTGCCTTATCAAGGCCTAAGTTGAATAAATACTTTTTGAATTTGAATTTGTTTATCTAAAAGATCTACTACCATAATCCTAAAAGTGAAAATAAATAAATTTCTGTCTTTCTAATATTATAAATGCAACAGTGAGTTTGTTCTGGGAAGCGCCGTGTGGGACGACCTCCCACCAGGTGGACCGATGACTTGGTCAGAGTCGCTGGGCTCCGTTGGATGCAAGCGGCCCAAAACCGTTCCAAATGGAAGTTAATGGGAGACGCTCAGCAGTGGACATCCTTAGGCTGATATCGACGCCCCCGGGGAATAAAATGGTTATGCGCTATTACCACTTTTTTAATGTTTTTGCATTTTCGGCATCTATGGTGTCGATATACACCTACTGATTTTTTTTAGATTTTTTGACAGAAAATTCATAAAGTTATAACAATTTTTATTTTTATTCTACGGAAATCATGTAACAAATTCTTCCCGTAAAAACACCGTAGTCGTTCATTATGGAACGAACGCATATCGCGAGAAATCTGTAAGGCATTATACGATTTTATTCACGTAAATAAATTGATAACTCTTTTCAATAACATGCTTTACCTAAATTAGTTTGGTAAATCTTGAACGGTAAACGTATATTACTGCTTTATTATTGACATAATTATCAATACTATTTCACGTAAACACCTATTACAATATTCTTTATGAATTTGAAAACATGTAGTAATGTGATACTATTTTTTTCTCCTTCTATTACTAGAGTATTTGGTTATTATTGTCTTTTTCGCTCGAACTGCGACAAGTTTTTACAAGTTACTATGCGCGGGCGGCGTGATCATGCACAATAATCAACTCTTAGTGTGGTCTGTTAATTTAACCCTAACTTAAATTTATACACCTGATCAATTATATGGTATAGTTATGAATGCTAAACAAACTGGTGAAAAATACAAAGTCAAGGAAATGAGACAAGACAATTTTTTTGACATAAAATCATTGATTACTGAACAAAATTGGCTAAATGATGCAAAAGGTAACAAAATATATTGGTCAAAGATCAAAGAAATAAAAGTTGCCCATACACATCCACAATCTGTTTACTTTAAATATGATTATGATGACGACTATATTGAAATGAATATAAGATCAACTACAACTAAAAACACTAGAAAACGAAAATCTGCCTCTACCGCAGCAACTTCGTCTATCGCTGATGACGTGACATTGCAGTCAGCTTATAACGGTCCAGTTCCAATTTCTAAAGCTCTACACGACGACCTATCAAGTCTTTACGCCATACCTCTCCATTATCACAGTTTTTACAATTTGCTGATAAGCACAAATAATACTGAAGCCGTTTTAGGTGAGGATGACTGTGACAGTGAGAGCAATGAAACAGACTGATTGATTTTTTAGAACTAAGACTGATTAATGCCTATTGTAACAATTGTGATTTTCTTAAATAAAAATTATGTTTATTATACCCAACAAGGCGAAGTTGATCTCGGGGAAACATCAAATATTCCTAGCATCCTCCATACCGAAGTCGAGAAAGCTATTTATACTCAAAGGAGAGATAAAGCACCAGGACCTGACGGCATAAATAATGAAATCCTGAGACAAAACAAGGAAGTTCTGACACCGATCCTCACAGACATTTTTAACGAAATCATGAACACTGAAATCATCCCACAACAATGGACAGAATCCAACACTATCCTTCTGTATAAGAAGAAGGACAAACATGACATTGGAAACTACCGCCCTATTAGTCTTATGTCCAACATATATAAGATATTCGCTAAGATAATATTAAAACGGATTGAAGGAACATTAGACGAACATCAGCCCATCGAGCAGGCAGGTTTCCGTAAAGACTACTCGGTGATCGACCACATTCACGTAGTACGCCAAGTTTTGGAGTAGTACAAATAATACCAGCGTACATTTTATATTGCATTCGTAGACTACAGCAAAGCGTTTGATTCTTTGTTTCACGAAAAGGTATGGGAGTCACTAAAGGAACAAGGCATTGAACATAAATACATTCGCTTAATAAAAAATGTATATAGTCACAGTACTGCGAGAATTCAACTAGAAAAGAAAGGCGAAGCGTTCAGAGTAGGAAAAGGTGTTAGACAAGGAGACCCCCTATCTCCAAAACTATTCTCGGCGGTACTAGAATCAATATTCAGGGGTCTTGATTGGAGAAATGTCGGTATCAATGTGGACGGTGTTCCATTAACGCACTTGAGATTCGCAGATGACATAGTGCTATTTGCTGAAACATCAGAATACATAGCCAGAATGATAAATGAACTGGCAACTGAAAGCGAGAAAGTAAGGTTAAAACTGAACCCGGTGAAAACAAGTATAATTACAAATGGAAAGAGAAATGTCATAAATTTAGGAAACAATCAAATTGATTACACAGAGGAATACATCTACCTAGGACAGCTAAGGACACAAAACGATCCTATACGCAAAGAAGTTGAAAGAAGAATAACCAATGGCTGGAGGAGATACTGGGGATTAAGAGAGGCTATGAAAGATAAAAATATGCATATAAATGTGAAAACCAAATTATTTAACACCTGCATACTACCAGTCCTTATGTATGGCAGCCAAACTTGGGCTCTAACACAGAATATGATAAGCAAACTCGCAACCTGCCAGTATGCAATGGAAAGGAGTATGCTGAATGTGAAGAAGTCAGACAGATTAGGAAACCGTGTCATCAGGAACAAGACAAAGGTCATAGATATAACATCCAAAATCAGAAGGCTTAAATGGCGATGGGCAGGGCACATGATAAGAGGAGAAGATAAATGGAGCAAAATTTTAACACGATGGTACCCTAGAGTAGGTAAAAGGAAAAGAGGTAGACCACAGAAAAGGTGGGACGACGACATCAGACAAGTGGCAGGAGTGATGTGGAATAGAGTGGCTCAAGAAAGACATGAATGGAAAAGGTTGGAGGAGGCCTTTGCCGACTGGCAAATAGATCTTCAAAAAATTTAAAAGAATCAAATTCTAGAATATAATAAGTTTTAAAAAAAGTATATTAATTTAACCATTGTAAGTCGATCTGAATAAAAGGCTATATTATTATTATTATACTTACTTCATTGTTTATTTTATTTAAGTTTTTACAATATGTAGGTACTGACTGAGTGTAGAAAAGCACCCACGAAGTACCCAGTACCTAGTGGTATTACAGTAACAGTGTTACAATAATTTATAACCAAAATTCATAAACATTACTGCATATTACGATGAACTCTCTAAGCACATTTATACAAAAACAAAGTCGTTATATAGCTATACGAAAAAAGACACTGGTAGCTTTTACAAGAACAAAATTGTATTAGTTTATTACAATTACCATTCATTCATGAAAATACTGTAGAAAAACATCGTAATGTAGGGATATAGTTTTCATGATATTACAATTTCACGAGAATAAAATCGTTATGTGCCGTTACTTAGGATACACTTAAATATAAAATCAGTATTATACATCTTTCGTAATAACTTTAAAAGTATACATTATATATTTTTTTATTATAGCTACTTATTAAGAAAAAAAAAATACTGAAAAAAATGATGTATTGTATGTTAATATAGGCCGGTTAGTTTATAAGCTAAAACAGAATAACAGTTTTTTGCTCGTCCTGTAAAATTTACTTTTGTCTATTACGATTTTATTCCCCGGGGGCGTCGATATGATGATGATGATGATGAGTGAGTTTGTTTGTTTGTACCCTCATGACGACCTTACGGCATAAGCAATTATGTTGAAATATGGCAAGCAGTTTGCATGGCATGTAAAGACTTATAGGTCACTTCTATCCCAGAAACACGGATGAATACAAGGATCAGAAAAGAGTATTACATCAATTAAATACCTAGAAAAAATGTTTGAATCAAATGTCATGATAAAGGTCCTGAGTTCATATCCTATCTGACTTATACACACCCTTCCAATAGTGTCAAGATTTACTGATATACATTTTTGAGGTTGACCATCATTTTATTTACCGGGGATTGATTCAACTGTAACGTTCATAAGTGCCTTATCAGAACCTAAACTGAATAATGACTTCATTTTATACTTGAATAATTTTATACGCTATACATTTACATCCATTAAAAATGTTGACTTTGACAAAATGGCACAGACCCACTGGTGTCGCCAGTACAACGCTCACGTCGCAGCTTCCGCGTCGTTTCCCACGGGACTCGACGAACTCACAAGTCAGGAGCGTCCTTTTAAAATATTTGCATAGCAATACGGTCTACCTATATGACATGAATCAAATATGTATAAGTCGCTATTTTCATTTCATAAACATAAAATAATAGATTTTTCATTTGCCTTCGGATTCACCAATGGGTTTTAAGAGGAAATGCTGGTGGCGTTTGTTCCATACAAACTTAATCCCCAGTTTCCTCTTTGAATAATGACAGTAGAGGAATGATTATTTTACCATGCAATCTGTAGGTACCACTGTATGTCCCTCGGTTGTGTTTTTGTCCATAAATTAATTAGGTATTATAAGTTTTAGGAGCCTTCCAAAATAAAAAAAAACTTACCATTTTTAACGCCCTTATCAGACGTCAAGCGAACAAATTTGACGAATATAAAACAACAAAGGAAAATCGACAGACATAGCCAAAGCCTTTCTTATTATCATTCTTGATTTTTCTTTTTTAATCGATCCTGTTTTGGAGGAGACAACCGGGGATTACGAAATAGCGATTTCGTCTAATTTAAATAGGTATAATCAGTCCAAGTTGTAGTTTTCTCTATCGCCCTCGGGCGGGACAGCTCGGTTACAGCGCGACAGCAATAGATATGATAAAAACCTATTTTTCAAATGAAAGTACTGTGGGAAATATCTACATAGGGATTTTCGTATGCGAAGCTTCAACTCTCAGCAATGAGGGCCATATATAGATCTGTCTACAATCAGGAAATAACCTAATGGCTGAACAAATTTGGATGGTTCATGTTTTTTTTGTTGTTTTGGATGGATAGCCTGGATAGCGAGATTTGATGTTAATAAATATGTACCAACTGAAAAACTAGGGCTTTACAATAGTCGATAATCCATAATGAGATTTTGATCAAAACACTCGAAAGCACGCTGCGATTAACGCTATCATCGTTTCCATACAAATTGAGGTACCTAAGAAGTTACGTTTGTAAAACACTAATGCGAACAGGCTCTTAGGGGAGCAGATTTTCCTCAATAGAAAGTTTTTAGACACTACTGTATATAAATAAAGTTGCTAACTCTTGCAAATTAGTGAAGGTATTCTTTAGGGATTCCAACTCGGTGAAAAAGGTTTGATAATGAAATTCGTAAATTAATTAAATTCAGTGAAATCACAAATTATAAGCAGCAGTAATGGACGGGTGGCAGGTAACCTTATCATTGAGTGACAGAGACCGGCTCGGCACGCTAATGCCAAGACAAGTATTGTTAATAGACCTGATTTTACCTTCAAATCTGAGCGTTGCTTTGCGTTGTTACCCGATGGAAATCATCGCTTTATTCCACAAATAGACATAAGCTGGTTCATTCTTATTTGCGCTGACTTTTTTTTTTTATAAAATCGTTGTTTTCAGCCCTTACTAAACTTAAATCGGTATTGAAATTTACCTTAATTGAATCGTATTTCTGTTATGCGACCATAGGGTCCGTATGGAGACCGGCTCGGAGAAGAGAGCAAAAATAGAGCTTTAGTTTAATTGAAATAACTTTTATTTTTATATTTCACTACTTTTGTTAGCGCGTTAGGTCGGTTCTCCAGCATTCGATGTAAAAATAAACCTTATTTCAATGATGATAAAGTCTATTTTTAACCGCGTATAAAAATTTGCACTTCTCTCCGAGCCGGTCTGTGTGAACGGATCCGTATTTCAGCGGGACCCAATTGTAAATTATAAACGAAATAAAATTGATTGGTTCCGCACACTACTATACTGAAGGCCGGTATTTAATTTAGGCTTTCAGCTCATAATTACAGTCTTTTAAACAGAAGTAGAGTTTAATTTGTTTTTTTTTATACTAGGCTGCTAACAAGCATACGGCCCGCCTGATGGTAAGCAGTTATAGTTTATTTTAGTTTTGTATTCTATTCTCAATCATGTTTCAATCTTATTAGTGTATTATTTAAATTGTCTTTTCTGCAGTCGGGTTTATGATTTTTTTTAATTATTAGAATATTCGAGAGCGCTGAAAGATACCTACCTATATTTTATATGAATTTTAATATACGATTGATATAGTAAAGTATGAGTATCATGCCAATAGTAGTGGGCACGAATATTTTCGATAAAATGTAAGCATTTTAATTCTAAGCCCCACATTTTCATAACAATGTATAAATAAATGCTCAAACTAGAGACACTAGCAGTGCTAGCCCAGGGCAGGCACACTAATTTGTCATTCATCACGAGATCCAGTCTTATCTCTGTTTGCATCCTATTTAAAACTCCCAGGGACAGTTAAAAGGAGTCAAAGGAATGCCTATCTTTTTCGTTTACACGTTTGCTGTGCTAACTTTGCAAGATACGTGTTTGAATGTGTTGGTGATGTGTTCACACATACTGTATTCGTTGAATCAGGGATGTCACTGGCCTTTTTGTGACTCCGATGGAAACGGAACATTTGAGATTTCACACGCTAATTACAAATGTGGTTCTTTTCACACGTATTTTTGCAAGCATTGAATCTTTTCGATTGAAACTTTTCAGTGGCAATTCAATTATTTATGTAAGATTTTATATTCGTAATCGATATAAAAGCAGTGTAATTCTAAGAATTATTATAAATAAATGCTGCTCATAACAACAACAATATGAAATGAAGTCCAGCTCTAAAGAAAGTAATAATAAATTGTTTGATAACCCTAATCATACACGTGTGTGCAATTCCCAGACTAACGTCAGTGTCAGTTGTGATGAGTGTTGCGCTATCCGCGAGATGTCGCCCTGTCATAATGCACACAGCATCATTAGCGCTGAGTGTAAGTCGCGGGTGCAGTCATAAAAATTTCATTTGTCAATCTGCAAGCACGGTCAGTTACTGCAGGTTATGTTAGATGTCATAGAGTAACGATGTGCGTGCAGTAGTGACATTTCATCGATATTTTTTTTGTGCCTTTCCTAGTATGAAATTCTGCCGTCATTCAACAGATTTCCGCCATAGGATGATTATTTGTTTGCTAGAAAACCAAAAGTCAAGAAGACGTTGGAGTCGTGATGTTTCTTGTCATTTTTATGAAAATATGCTATACCTACTGTAAAGTAAAGATCTATACAAAATTATGAGCCTCATTGTAACTTAAATTTCTTTACTAAACTTAAAATAAAATAGATTAATAATTAGTAAACAATTGTAAATATTAACTAATGAATAAATTAAAATATTCAAATATTTTAATACTAAGTCAAGAGATTCAGCAAGTAAAGCTGTCAAATCTAGTTAAAATATTCTTTGACGCAGCCCGCAGAGGCTTGCGCGGCGCGAGCTCAGTAGTGACCGTGACTCGGTGCCGAATAGACGTACCGCGCGCGCTCTCTCGCAAACCGCTTGCATATCGCATCGAGTGAACAGTGATCTAATATATTATATTTACCCTCTAAACACAGTGATAGTGATTGTGTCAGTGGATTAAGGAATTATATAGTGTTTATCGTGCGCCATGAACGTGGATTAATACGCAGGTATTGAAAGATTTATCTTACAAATTCAGCGGTTTCAAATAGAAGGTAGGCATATTTTGTTTTCCCAAGTCCTTGAATTGAATACTCATTAATGGCTTTGCAAAACGTGTAGTTGTGCCCTACAACTGAATGAAATGAATATTACTAAGTAATCAGCAGGTAATAAAAGTTCGATTGTACGATGTTTCCTTTTAAAGTATCACGGTGAATGTGCGTGTTTTTCGCCGTGCATGTTGAAAAGAATAGTATAGGAAATATTGCAAAGGTGGATTGATATAGTCACATGGCTTGAACCAATTTTCTGACGGACCACGGTGGGCGCCAATTTTATATAGCCCCACGTTGGGTGGCAATTTTATATAGCCCCACGTTGGGCGCCAATCTGTTTCATTACCGTTGAAACTGTGTTGTGATACTACAGCAAAAATTTTAGTGATTATCCATTGTTATTTTTATTTTTTTATACGCTTAAAACAGAACAATGTGTGTTTTGAAAATTTATTCACAATTTGCATAACACGTTTGCTTATATTTTTTACAGAAATTAATATTTCATTTTAATGCGTAAATTTTAGAAATTTGGTCAAAAAATGTTAATAGGTATTAAAAGTATTTCTTAAATATGTTGATATATAAGACAACCTATAATTACTTTACCCAAACCTCCCAAACTAATAATTTATTGGTGGAAAGTGTTACGACAAACTTTTGAGTGGTAGGTATGTTATGAAATCTAATTTCCAAGTTCTAGATTACTTCGTGTTTAATAAATGATTAATCTTGGGTTTAAAGCGACAAGCTCTGAACTGCGCAACCTTGAAGGCTTATAACAACATTAGATTTTACCATATATCATTGAAGAGTTGGGAGTTGAGGAAAGGATGTTTGAATATGAAGATGTTGAAATCCAAAAAGTAGATTCAATAAGCTTACCCTCATTTATTGCTTTGAATCGCGAGTTGTGCCTAAGTTGTGAGACGATAATTCTCACTTTGATCTTGTTTGGCAACGATACTTTGCTGTACCGCTTCGGAAACTCTGAACATATATTTAAACAAAACTTTTATGTGAAGTAAAACACGCTTAAAAGCCGCAAGAAAATCTACTCTATTTTAAAATTCCTTTTTATGAGACATCTTATTCCTCATTTTGGTTCTTTATAGAGACTATTTCCGCGGTAGCACGGTTGACTTAAATCGTCAGTTTTATTCTACGTCTCTCATACGTATTTTTTTTACAATTTAATCTGTGATCAAGGTTGTTGAATGAATGATGTGGTAGATGAATGTATTTACTTTAACTCTTTGTTGGCTTAGATAGTGAATTAAAATGAATCGGCTTCTTTTCTAAAATGGATATAAAATTTTCAAAGTACAGATAAGCTATATTGAACATTATTACAGATAATTTCTACTGATAAGACAAATTAGATTGATTTGATAGATTAAACTGCGAAGTAGCATAGGTCGTATTAAAATTATTTTTGTTAATAATACTGTTTCGGTATTATTTTAAATAAGTTAAGTTGGTAGAGACTTATAAAAGGTAGAATATAAAAATGGACCATATCCAAATTTTGGAAATTGTGCAAAATTACACAGAAATGATTAGAGATGAAGGTTTTACTGGGAGACTGCTTTTGATCTTAACTAAGTACCACAGATTACAGAATAAAAGGTAGATGGAGAGCGCGGAACACGAAAGCGAAGCCAAAAAAGCAAATACAAATTCATATTAATAACTGGTATTCGTTTTCCAGTTTGTATTTGCTTTGTTTAACCACAGTGTATTAATAAAGAAGTAATTTTTGTTAAATAAAGTTTGTTAAGCAAACCAAATACACATTGGGAAATGAATACCAAGTATCTGATTTTTTGGCTCCACTTTCCTGTTCCGCGCGCTCCATCTACCATTTATTATGTAATCTGTGCTAGGTACCTACGCCGTAATGGTGCGTCCATGCTTGACGAACCGAGCACGAGCCGAGCCACGAACGAGCATACAACGAGCACGATGCGAATCCCTTTGTACGTGAAAAAACTGACAATCGCGCTCGTTCGAGCCTCGCAAGCTCGTCCACGCTACGCGAATCGTGCTCGCAGTGTGCTCGTTCGAGGCTCGGCTCCTGCTCGGTTCGCTAAGCATGGACGCACCATAACATATTTTATCTGTTATAATATCATGTCAAAGAAACGATTCTAATAATAACCTCTTGAGGAACATACTATAACCCTTTTCCAATATTCGCTGTCGATTGTGGATATCACAAAATAGTATCAATACAGAAACGTGTTTAATTTCATTAGAACTTAATTAATGTACTCAAGCATCGGAAGCCTCTGTTATCAAGATAAATACCATTATTCAAAAGCTTTGACTACTCATTATTAGGAGGCGTTCGTTCATCACATTTCTGAAAATTATGTCGAATATTACAAAATGTTATATTACTATTGTTACTGATATTATTAGCGCATTGAAACACGGTGGTTAATTAGAATTATATGTGACTGAAATTATGTTAAAAGATTAACTCGATAAGCTTAAAAGCTGCTGTAGTTTCTATCATTATAAGTTCTAAAGCTTATCAATATTACTATAGAATATTTCTAGTGAATGGTCTTAAATGAGAACTATTTGATTAATGTGGGTCATCAATATTACAAAGGAAAATCTGAATGAAAATGTTCCGAATGTAGAAAATTTTATACAGTGTTATTACGATTGTAGCTCATTATGTAAACCTTTTGTGTCAATTTTTAAACAGGATTTAGAAGAAAACTAAATTAGAAATTAAATAAAAAAGTTGTCAGTGGATAAATTGATATTATTTTTGGAACGTTAGGTTTTATAAAGTCAAATTTACACTTTCTGATAATGCTTTTGTATTTGGTCTTTATTATTTGGGTTATCTTACAATCTATTTGTGAAAGCTAGTTTAAAATATTTCGTATATTATTTACCTATGTCTTATCGTATCTTATTATTGACAGGCCACATATGGCCTGACTGTTTAAGATTAAACCTATCACGCCGCAGGTCGTGGGTTTGATTCCCACCCAGGGCATGCATTTGTGTGCATAAACATGTCTGCATGTCCCGAGACATTTATTTACAAACAAAAAGTAGTATTGTAATATATCAGTTATCTGGTTTCCATAGTACAAGCTCTGCTTAGTTTGGAATCAGATGTGTGAGGAATGTCACAGGATATTTATTTCTTTAAAAAATCGTCAATCAATGTTCAAATTTTTGTTATGCGGCGAACTCCTACAAATGTACGAATTTATGTCTTGGTGATCCAAATACTAAGACCTAATCCTAACTATCCTAACTAATATCACAAACTCGAAATTGAGTTTGTTTGTTTGTTAGTTACGCTTTCTCGCCTCAAATACTCAACGGATCAATATGTTTGACATCCAGATCCATTTTATCCTGGGAACGCGAGTGGAACCGCGGGGGACAGCAAGTAGTTGATAATCTTAACTAATCTATCAGTGATGATCGATATAATTATGCTTCCTATTTTGTCAAAGGAACCCTAATTTAAATATTCCGAAACTCATTATGAACTATCTCAAGGCACGGATATAACTTGAAGACGTTAATCGCGACATGGCGGGTACATGTATTATTTAACTTGTTAGAACGTCGTACGGCAACTTATAATTGGAAAAAACGATCTATGTACTCGAGCTCACGGAAAAATATTAATTGGGAAATGGTACGGCCCGGGGTACACTTCGGAGACAGTTTTGAACTAATAGCGTGTGTTCGGGTATACTTAGACCGAATTTTTACGACTCATTAGTTCAATGCGAGTTTTTCGTTACTTCGTTCCCGTTGCTAATACAGAACGAGTATAGTTTTGTTTTTATTTGTATTGGTAACTGACTCTGATCTATAAAACTAACTAATCATCATCATATCTGCCCATGGATGTCCACTGCTGAACATAGGCCACTCCCACTGATTTCCACTTCGAACGGTTCTGGGCCGCTTGCATCCAGCGGCGCCCAGCGACTCTGACCAGAGTCTCTATCGCGTAACTTTGGTGGTAATCGTAACGAACACCATTAATGAATTTCAACCAATCAGGGCCTATGAATGGTCGTCGTCGCGTCGTACCGCGTGCGCGTCATTGGATGAAATAATTAATGTTTTTCGTTACGATTACCACCAAAGTTACGCGGTAGAGACCCTCGTCGTCGGTCCACCTGGTGGGAGGTTGTCCCGCTCGGCACTTCCCACGTAGTCGCCACTCGAGAACATTTCTTCCCCATAGTAGTTTCCCAAAACTAACTAATAGTTTCAGCGAAATTCATAAACTCTATTATATTACTGTTTAAACACGGAACGTAATTTACGCCAGAAACAGATTGAAATTTTAATGCGTATTCAACACAGTACGAGAGATTTGCGCAAGTTTTTACCTTAGTTATATTGTAAATTAAATTGACATTAGTAGCCGCAATAAACAACAAGCACGTCGTATTATCTCAGTACTCTCGGTACAGGCTGATAAATAGCTTGGTTTCTAAGTAGTTTGCTGCAATACTTAGTTAGACGAGGTTCCCGCTGGCCCGCTACAACCAAGCACTCCAGAGTCGGCGGGAGTTCATTATTCATGAAAAAGATTTCGATATACGCGTTAATACGGGAACTTTATGCTAGGTTCCTGGAAAAAGGTTCCATGTTACCGGTTTTCTAGTATTGAAAGCGTAGATAGAATGTACTCAAAATTTAAATATTTGAACGGGTTGTATTGAATACGGATTAAATTGTTTGGCTGTTAATGAGTGTTATACCCGTTCTTTGAAATTCCATTCAGATTGTGGACATGTAGTTTTTTTTTTTTATTTATTTTAATTTTCTAAAGTCACACGTTTCACATAAAATTTCTGCCAAACTGTAAAACAGTTTGTCGGCAGTTGTACCAACTTCACAATTTCGAGTGTGTGTATACTGTGCTATACTATCCCTTGACTTGCGGTTAAAAAATAACAATTGATTTCTATTGTTTTCCTCGTCCGCGCGGATCACCAAACAGTCAAAGGATCATAGGATGTGGTGGATACTTCTTAACCGAATAATACGATATGCTATGCTATGGTATTCTCTGATCGTTTTCATGAGCGGCATACTTGTTGTAATATCTTCCAAAATGCGTTTCTAATCGCTTAATCTTTTCCCGATATAATAAAACATCCATTTAGTCATACATTATGATTATGTAATAAACACATAAAAACAAAATTCGTATTTCCCTTCCTTTCTTAGTTTCAGTGCGCCTTTGGTTTTGTTAAGATTCTTTCAACCGATTCAAGTTGAAAAGTCTCTACAATGAACTGTAGTTGCTTCGTGAAGTTATTGCATACAATTTGTCCTTAGTAAATATCAGCTGCGAAACACTAGCATACTATGTGTTACATTACATCGTCATCCCCTTTTTAGGTTGAAATATTTTACGCAAGCTCTTGAGTGTACCTCCCTAAGCAATCTGTCGAAAGGCATCCCTTAGTAAGACAATGGTGCGTCCCATGATTTATGCACGCAGCCTCTGCTTCGCTAATTATCGCTAAACACCCTCCCATCCATTAAACAGGCTTTTATATACCGTAAAACTGTCAAATTGTACCAAGTTTGTGCTTGAGAACAAAGGGCGTGGGCGGGAGTATCACGTAGCGATATATCGCTTTAAGAACATGCTAGCTTGTAACTTGCGTTGAAATTGTGCTCATTTCAAATTTGTTTTGAGTATGTAATAACATTTTCTTTTTACTACTACAAAAACATTTTGTAAATTAAGATACGTAATTGTTTTACAAGAAGGGAATTTAATGGTTTGATATTAAATAAGATTCAGTTACAAAATATAAATTATAACTTATTTACTTATCATTTTCTAAATAGCTTGGTCGTTCTAATTATTGGATTCTTTTGTGATTATATTATAATATCCATAATCTGGTATTATTTTGTTCATCTCTTTCGGGTTATATGTTATGGGATGCTGGACCGCCTCTGTTCCTTGTCCAAAGCATCGTTCCCCCTAATTTCGTAAGAAGATAAGTAAGAAATCTCTTTAAGACCACCTACATTGTTTGCACTATTTATTCTTTGTATATTTGTGACAATCTTTTTACCGTCAATAGTATAAACAATTAAATGTTTTTTTTTATACAACTTAGTCTATAAACAAGCATACGGTAAGCCTGATGGTAAGCGGTTACCTTAGCCATATAGACGTTTGCAACACACGAAGCATCGCTCACGCGTTATCGACCTATCCCCCCTCCCCTATGAGCTCTGGCAACCTTACTCACGCGCAGGAACACAACTTTACACAACATAAAGTTATTTGGCTGCGGTATTCTGTAAGGTGGAGGTACTTCCCCAGTCGAGCTCTTAGAGTCTCTTAAAAACTCTTTTCTCTTACTCTATCCAATAACTAGAATATATCTAAATATCTACCAATCTTCATACCACGCCTTTCTACTATCTGTCATTTCAAGTATCAATCACCACATGATTAGTATGTAGGTAGATACATCGGTATCCATAATGTTTCAAATAACTATATCAGCAGTTTATCTAGGAGTATTTATCATCGTACCTCCCCCGTCGCGCCGCGGTGCTGCGGTGTCATGCATGCAATGTATCCAAGCGGTTTGTCATTCCACTTGTTTCATGACACACACTATCCATTTTGTCATTATTCAAATATTTTCGTGTTTCACGCGAGTATTACGTTTATGTTTCATTATTGAATATGTTGATCGTTTAACTATTTTTTTCTAGTCATACTGATTAGGAGTGTTATTAGTTGCAGGTGTGGAGTCAATTTGATTTGTTTCATCAGCCTTTTATGAATGTCTGACGTCAAGAAATAACACTATGATTGCTAAGTAGCAGTGACGTCGAATGTTTTGATAGGTTGGGGTTTGAATCCTACAATGAGTTTAAAAATTGGTAATGAAAATTATCGCGAGGAAACTATAGCGCGCCTGGACACCTAACTACCACCATCAAGTTGAAAATATATTGCCAAGCACCTGCCTATACAATAGCTATAGCTAAACTTGAGAGTCAGTGTCCTTATAGGCTTTGTGTGATTGCCACTTTTGGCTCCTACTGAAATATCACGGTGAGATCTTGGTCAAACACAGAGACTACTGCGAGCGAATTTAAAATATTTTTTTTTATGTTGGCAGGATCATTAAAATAATATAAGAGCCTCAAACAAAAACTGCAAAATATTAACATGATTTGGTTAGTGTCGCAGTAGCACAATGTTCTCCGTAGGTGTAACTCAGGCAGAAGTGTAATATATATGATGTTATGTAATAGCATAGAGAAAGTAATAGTTACCTACGCTTAGAGACATACCCTTGGAGGCCAAAATAAGTAACTCGTATCAAGTCAATAACTCAACTGGTAAGATACCGTATGACTACCGTACCGTATGGCCATACTAAAGAAAAGTTACTGCCGTAAAAAAAAAAAAAATTGCCCTAAAATCTAGCACCAGGGCGCCAAATCTGCTATTACAATTGTGTTCCAATGAACTATCAGTGGCAAATTTTGACAGATTTGACAGTTTTAGGAGTCTATTCTGCGAACACTATTATGAATTTAGTAGAAGTAGAAATGACATTAGCTCAACGACAGTTGAGTCATAATGGAATCCTGTCGGAATGATTTAAAATAGCAGACTTGGCCCCCTGGCAATATGCAAAATTGACAAGATCTATTCTCATCGAGCCGTAAACAATCCAATATGGCCGTCGAATATATTCGGGTAGTGGCCAGATCAGACCGTCATAATACGCTCGTAAGCTGTGAAACATTAATTACGGTCAGTGTTTCTGATAGTTGCTCTCGAGATCCACCGGCCCTTTTAATTACTTCATGTTTAGGAGCATTTAAAACTTATTGCTATGATGTAGTACACTCGGTTCTCTTTTGTTCACTTTTGTAAAGCCCATACGCTTACTTTTGGTTTATGTTATCTATTTTTGTAGTGTTTGAACATTAAACTCATTGTTGGTTAGCAAATTGCCGTTGGTTATTCGAAGAGTTTCACTTGTTTTAGAGGCATCAGGTTTATTAATCTAAAGCCCGTTTTATAAAATGAGAACGAACACATGTTTAGTCTCTAGAATGGATTGTGTTAGTGGAAAATAAACTCTTGGGTTTGGGACCCTACCATCACTTACAAGTGCATTAAGAAGTAAAAACACATCACAACCACAAATCCCTCGTGACTCTAATCTTCACATGACTCCAAACAGCTCAGAAGAACGATCTCAGCTCTATGAATATAAGATATGTCTGGTGTCGCAACTTACGACCTTTCAAATGATCAGATAGCGGTCAGCCAGCCAAGGGATGCAATAAACACATAATAAAACTGCGAGGAGCCCCAACAAGATATGTGAGTATTACTGAGGATCTTGGGCGACGTGCGCGGAATCGCTTCAATGGGGTCAGGCCCTTAGATGAGTGGTTATTTGTTGACTCCATGTCGCTATAAATTTTGTGTATGGGTTCCCATTTTGTGGTGGCCATGAGTTGATTTCGTGGTATTTAATGTGTATTTTTTTTATTTGTTTACTTTTGCTATGTAATCTATACGTTAACTTTAAGGATACAATAATCTGAGCTGTGGTCTTGTCCGCTGTATCGTTAGCAACATTGTGCACCTCCTTATATGACACGATGTCTATTTTTGCCTTCACTTGGTCTGGCTTATCCTTGGTCTGCCCTTCTGCGCTTTTCCTTTATGTTTCCTTCTATTATGTTTTTGATAAATTCGACGTGTCCTATGAGATGGCCAAATATATTTCCCCTCTTACTCTCTATTATCACCATAATATTTTTATGTTCCATAATGACTTTTATTAAATTATAATAATCTAAAGATAACTCCCTCTGGTAACTCTTCTTCATGTTTGGTCAGAGCTTGTACTAGATGTAAGCTATTCTAAGTATAGTTTGATCTGCGAGAAGAAAAATAAAAGGAATATATGAGAAACTATTGAGATTGAAACCGTTTTCTTATTCGGAAGTAGTTTGCTACGTTTAGAGAAGGTCAGTGGAGGCCCCTGTCGCCCGTAAATCATACACATTCCGTTCATAGTACATTTACGAAGAGTGCTACAACTGTTGAATTTCTTCTCCCCTTATTTTTACCATTTTGAATAATTGGAGAATAGTTCGAAATTTAATATTCTTGAGTTACAAATATGAGAAACTAGCTGTCCCCCGCGGTTTCATCCACGTTCCCGGGATAAAAAATAGCCTATGGCTATCTGCATGGCAAATTTCATGATGATCCGTTGAGAAGTTGAGGCGTAAAAGCGTAACAAACAAATAAACAAACAAATGCGAACTAACAAGCTCACTTTCGCATTTATAATATTATAATTAGTCAGTATTAAAATGCACACTATTTTGCTGTGTCTGTTTGCTTTCTATGTACCTTAAAATAAAAAAATATCAAATATGATTCACAATTTTATAGCTTTTTGGCAAAGGAATTAAGTAAGTAGTGTATTCCGAACCGGTGGTAAATTCAAATTCAAATTCAACTAAACATACCAGGGCCTAAACTGAATAAATGACTTTTTGATTTTTTTATTTGATTTTTGAGTCTATCTTATCTAACCCATTTCTGTGATTTCAAATCAAAAACATGTGAACTAACACTGGCTTTAATGTTTAAGTTACAACAATAAGCACATTATAATAGCTGTTATGTGTACATTAATATAACTTAATGTTACTGTTTGCTTTACACTGTGTCAAGTTCGAGCGTGTTGATCGTCGCTCGTTATTGGAGGAGGCGCGTCAGGAATCCTATGAAAAATAATCCCATGTGTCATGACGCATAACTGCGGAACCCTACTCCCGGGAAAATTTGATTTTCCTACGCAAATATAACTGGTTACTATGATATATGAGTATAGCCATAGCTTAGAGAATTAATTAATTAAAAATTAAAAAAACACCCGGTATTCGCCCTTCGGTTTTACTTGAGTGCAAGGTATTTCTTTTAATTACTTGAATAGCAGTTCCTGCTGTTTTCATTATGTGGTAATTCGATCCATTGCGAGCCAATGGATTAAGTCGTTTTGGGATGAAATGTATTTATTTTTCTACTACGAGTTTTCGATAGCAACGTCGTGACAAACGGATCCTAATGGTGCGTCCACGCTACGTGTCCAGAGTACAAGCCGAGCCTCGAACGAACAGAATTCGTTCATTGCTCACGATGTCATGTGTTGACTTGCAACGAGAGCCTTCAACACGAGCGCGATGCGAATCCCTATGTTCGTGAAAAAACTGTCAATCGGCGGAGCGCAGTCGAGCGCGAGCCAAATACTCGTTCGAGGCTCGCAAGTCGTGCTCCACGTGTGCTCGGCTCATCCTCGGTTTGCGTAGCATGGATGCACCATTAGATTTATAACCATAGTAGGTCGTAAAATGTAACCAAATATACAAACGTTCTTGATGTTTCAAAACATAGTCAATAAGGTGTAATATTGCTCGCAGTTGGTACGTTAGCCGGAAACTCGAAGTGTGTCAAGCTGAAAGCTTTTAGCGAGTGTTACTTACTACGCCGTTATTGCATTGATATTGAATGAAGGATTCGAACTTCAGGGGTTCGGTACAGGTAAAGAAGGGTTATTGAAGCATACTGACCTATCGTTAGATATCTTCATAAACATCTATTTTTTTTGGTATATAATATTAATCCAGTACTTAAATGCATTGAACTCAGGATTTCTGAGAAGGTTCTTTTCCATAAAAATCTTTGGACATTTTTTTGCACTCTCTTCTGATCCCAACTTAGTAGATAGTCTTGGGTGGGAATTTAACAAATGGGTGTCGTATATATTTAAAACAAAACATTGTTTGCATTGCATTGTAAATCAAAATGGTTCATACGAAATGATGAACTACGTATAAAAGTGCGAAAATACTTGGTATTTTCTAGGTTTATTCTCACGTTGTCTGATTAAGAGGATAAACAAAAAAAGCCAACCGCAATTTATTTTGCTTGCCATTCCAATTTTTGTGTCTAAAAATTTGCACTTCATTTGGGAAGCATTTCGAAAGAGAGATAAAGAATTATAATTTGAACGCCTTTTCATGTCGCATCGAAATTGTCAATGGAAATCGAAAAAAACTTCATATTTATTATTGAATCTTATGTTATTTTACAAAACTGCGGTGGAGTATTTTATAGAAAAAGCTTTATATGGAGGGGACTACTGTGTATCCTGTTTATAAGAATGTGATCATTTGTGTAGATGTTGTTTATTAAATAGCGCAAGAATTTTCGGCGTCGCAGATATCTTACATTTTCTTCAAAAAAACGTCGACGCACCTTCAAAACTAGTACACCACACCACGTAGGAACAACCTAACTACCAAATAAGCTTGTGTAACACAATTTTACCAAAGTATGTGATAATAATGGCCGAATTTGGTAGGCAAACAAAGTCTTAACTCATGATAAGTTGTTAATGGCGAAAGATTTCCAAATTGAGTAGTCAGGCTGGCGGGTAATTACCAAAAAACTACGCTACTTTATCGAGATTTGGTTTTCCCACAATGTTTTGCTTGACAGAAAACCTCAACTTCATAATAGGCATTCGAAATTACCTTCGCCATAGCATAATGACCTAAAGAAGCTAAATATAATTATTTCTACACAGTTTTATATTTTCTCTGCCGTGTCAGGCACTGGGCGTTTTACTGCCGCGAGTTATGGCTTATGGACATTTTTGCGAGCAGCGTCACGTACCTAAACACTTGTGAGCAAATATTGACCGGGACTCTGAGTAGTGTGACCTCGTGAAAAGGCTTTCAAGCCTCATCTGGAAAAAATGCCAATAAAGTCAGATTGTACGAAAATAAAAAAAAGTAACCTTGCTAAATTTCTTGCCGGTTCATCTCAGTTGAAGGGATTTACGAACCGGTGGTAATTTCAGTAGCTGTGACCTTCGTAAGTGCTCTCTTAGGGCCTAGACTGAATAGGGCTTTGATCCAGTTCGTAAGACATTTTCCACATTTACCATCAACATCAGAAAAAAGGCTTTCCAATAAATTGTTCATTCATAGCGCTCAGAAATATCCCAAGCATGCTGGTCACCATAGTGATATGTAATGGGATAGACCCGCAATAATGTAATAATACAGCGGGTCGTATTTTCACGCTCTGGCGCTGGAGCGGGTAACTATTTCTCATGAAATTTGTGACACAGCTTAAATAAAACGTAATTATAATAATATAAAATATTCCATTTAATATATATGTTTTGACGGATTCGTATCAAACTTTGGAAAGAGAGGATTGAAAGCGAGGAGAGAGGTTTGTGTCTGAGCCACTCCATCCAGCTCTCAGCGTCTCTTACCAGCCTCAGCATTCTCTAAACGATTCACCTCACTGGACAGCGGATTTCTAAAGTAATAAGAGTGACAAAGTAGGGATAGTACAGAAGGCATTGCCACAGTAGTAACTGTGGCATTGTCGAAATTTGACCGCCAGTAAGTATGAGATGGGACTTCATGAGACGTGCTTAAAATTACTTTATAGCGATTTGAAATGGAATCTTCACCATCGTCGTCTTTGTGCATTTATATAGATAATCCCCTCTCTATATACAAATAACTGGAACACAGGCTAACACCGATAAAAGTAATCAAGTCATCAAAAATCACATCCGCGTCCTTAAGCATCGACTTGGAAACTTCTTATCGTTAACACCGAGGGCTGTAGCGTACTACCGACCGAGTGGGAGGCGGTGGAACCGCTTGTTAATTGTAAATATATTTTAAGTACAAATTAAAACATTTTTGGGTCACCAATTTATAAGTTAATTCTTCTGTGCAAAGTTATAAAAAATTAAAATCCTAACTAATATAATATTATAAATGCGAAAGTGAGTTTGTTTGTTTATTTGTTACGCCTTCACGCCTCAACTACTCTACGAATCATCATGAAATTTCACATGTGGATAGCCTATGGGATGGAGAAGGACATAGGCTACCGGGAACGCGGGTTTGACCGCGGGGGAAAGATAGTTATTGATAAATTATTTCGATAAAGGTTTCAGCTTTGTTGCATAAATTGCATGTTTTTCTTAGCGTTTCGGCTTCTTTACCATAGCGTCATTGTATTAACAAGTAATGTGTGAAAGCTATAACTAGGTGGCGATGGAAGGTCAAGAAGGCAATGTTTCAGTCTGATGAACGGTTCGCGTGAGCACGGATCGCCGGGAAAACCTATTAGGAGTAAGCTTCCTCGTCGCCTCTTCTACTATTATTTTAGAGCCAGCTTTTTCTGAGGCCTCCTTATTTTTTCTTTTTACAAACCTGAGAGTAATGTGCTTGTATAAGCGTTTGCTTAGGTTCTAATCCAATTTGGAGTGAAATTACTTTTTCTTGTATGGTAAAAAGTGTACAAGGCAGTCTGCTCTTTTTCAGTTTAGATTATTTTAGCTTAAATTAGTAATAAGAAACACGTGTAGGTACTTTATTTTATATAAAAAACGTTCTTTGTTTGTAATCGCTATACGATAATATTATATCTTAACTGTTGCGTGTGAGACGTGTGGTGATTGTAGCAAAGGTCAATGGGTTCGAATCCTATAATGAGTTGAGCTTTCGATGAAGGAAACAAAGGTGCTGTGGTTGGCAGGTAGGTGGTATAGAACCACCAAATATTTACGTAGATATGAAATATTTTAGTTTTTTCTTTGCTAAAATATTTTTTTTGAAAATTTCCGTAAATACTATTTTTTTTAATAAATTTTAATGCCACTTTAATTTCCTTCAAAATTCAGCTCATGGTTCCTTTCAGCGTTTTTCTCTAAGAACTGTAGTTGAGGGTCAGGCATGTCACAAAAAACGGATTTAATTAAATAATGGTAAGTAAATTATTAGAAAGGTGGTCCTTCGCAAGAATATCTCGCCTGCTAAGTGCTATTTATAATCGGGTATAAGGGATGGGCAAGTTAACCCTTCAAAGCCAATATAAAATGCGGATAACTCGCATCGCGTACGAGGCTGCAACGAAAGTCCCCGAGCGCGGCAGATGCTTCGGGATGCTTCAGGCGTGTGCCGCGCGCCGAGCATACTAACGCTTCAACCCCCTCCCTTAACCTCGTGAGCGACCTTCACCCCCCTAACCCGCGTTGGGTAACCGCTCTACGCTCCACGTAACTAGAAATGTTCGAATTTCATAAATGCTTCGCTTAGTCGTTACAAGTATTTTGCTAAGAGTTCAATCAGTATTTAGGTTACGTACTCAAAAACTGGATTCTTGAAACGTTGAGAAAATTATGGGATAAGTGTTGGTTTTTATGTTTTTGAAACTAACGAGAACTGCGACTTTGTGCTGCTACTTCAATTATGTTTCATGTCATTGCTGCAATAGATTATTTAGTTCCATATTTCCACGGACAATCTATTTTTTTATAGTGCCGGCAAACACGACTCTCAGCCCACAGTGCGTGAGAAAACTAAACTACGGTATGTATTTAAAACCATTTGTATGTTACCTCTATCTACGAACCTATCACAACTGTAACATTACTATTAAATCGCAATTAGTAGACAGAGACAACTATCAAAAAAGGTTTATGCTTACTAAAAACGTGTCATTAATAATTCACCTTGTTGAGACAAAATTGTGCTCGCGTTGTGATTTCACTTTTGTATAATTGAAATACTTTCCACCGTGATCCGGTAATGGCTTAGCGAATTTTAATGTCACCTCTCTCGACGCTGATGCGATGAAGTGGCTGGCCCTTTCGCATAACACTTGTCTCTGTCGGCGTTTTTTATAACGCCGCGCCATGGACAACGGGTGCCCGAAGTATGCGTCTGCAATTATTGAAGAGCTTTACCGGACGGTATTTCATTTTATGGTTTTATGAAATTTGTCATGAAAAACATAATTGAATAATAAGCTTTATTAATTAATTATTACATGGGTAAAATTCTGAATGTATTTTTGTTATGTCTGCTCTCTTTTGGGTAAATTTTAACAATACAATTCCGTCGAACACAAAACTACATTTAACATCCGATAATGAAGAGTTAATAATTAAAAATATATCTTATTTAATCAACAATTAAAATTATAAATAGTCATTATTTGCAGTTGCTTGATTAAAATGTAAGCTCTTGATGTTCTACGAGTATTATGGCATATTGGTATGGCAACCGCATCGACGTACATCCCTCATTGTCAGCATTTTAATAACGCCGGAGGCACGCACTGCGGCCGCTGACAGCCGCAGGTGCGTTTGATTTTTACCCGACCACTTTTGCCATATGAATTGGTACAATACACCGATGGGAAATATTGCGGCGTCGCGTTGACGGGTTATCCGAACCGATCGGAATAAAGCCGATTTTTATTTCACCAATTGAATTTACCTGCAATTTATTGTTTGGTCCATCGTTAAAAGTTTTATCGGTCGTTCCAATGGAAAAATAAAAGGAGATGTTTTGTAACACAAATGGATGATCTACGTAACATTTTTAAACATAGATTTGTTTTAGGTATATAAGAGTTTAGTGCAACTTAGTTTCGAGTACATCACTTCTTAACGAGACCCAGTCTAGACGTTGTAATTTTTGAATTAAGTATATTTTTATTACGACTTCAACTCCAATCGTGGGTGACTTGTTCACTCCAGTTAAACAACTAGATACCACCGATCTTGTTTATCATAAAAGTCTTTCACAGTTTCATCAGTAGCCAGTATCATTTGAACCCTCGAACATGAAGTGTGTTTCGACAGAAAAGTAATAAAAAGGGTTGTCAATGTTTTTTTATTGAAATTTTATTGCCTCGACCAATTGGTCTGAACTATAACACAATAAAACTTGATATTGAAAATAAAATAACTGTCATTGCAAATTTAACCAAAAACTTGAGTGTAAAAACGGGAATATCAGTTTTATTCCTTTTCTAGAGTAAAACCTGTGAGAGTTGAACAAGCGTTGGAAGTTGGAAGTTTATTTTTTTGTAATAAAATTTGTTCTCAACTTTCTTACAATTGACGACCTGGATCGCCCTGTCGTCACCACACCCGTTCTTCGCTCGCTTTTACTTTTTACTCGCAGTTTTCTTAATTAAACTGTGTGAAGGACCCGAAGGAATTGAAGTGGGACTGCATTTTAAAGAAACTGCACTGGCATACGAAACCAACGTTGCGGTATCGACCTGCGGAAATACTGTTTCTTTTTGGTTGGTTACTTCATTTTGTATACAAGGAAGGAGAATGATGCTATAGATTTTGGAAATATTTGGTGCATACTAATGATTTTTTTACATTCAAGTCAAATTAACTAATTTTCAATTATTTAGCAATACTAATTAGTTTAGAAACCAGTTTACAAACCGATTAACAGATAAAAAACAACGTTGCAGTTTCGCTATTTAAGCAGCGCGCGTCAGTATGGCAAACTTTTAAGATGGCAACTGCGCGTTATTCTTTGAAACTTCTCTTTCATAACTTCTTTAATTTCAGTGAGCGGATTACGAACGTCGACGTAGTCGTCCGCCGCTGAATATTCCGTCTCCATTTATCCAGGTACCGAAAGGAAGTTTTATCGTTTTAAATGTTCCGAATCGTGGCGGTCATCGTCTTTGTTTCTCGGATAAGTAAATGGTTCTTAGCGGTGTTTCTGAAGTTACGATTCGGTTTCGCTTCTTTTTTGCAGCTTATTTTTTTTTAAATAGACATTTATCTTTTAGCATTTTCTTATGAACACAGAGTGACAAGCAGACAGATGCTTCATCTGAATTGTAATGACCTTGGTTACCAGTGGTTTTTAGGGTCGGAAACGCGCGCGTGATGCCCCTGGTGTTGCAAGCGTCAATAGGCTACGGTAACCGCTTACCATCAGGCGGGCCGTATGCTTGTTTGCCACCTAAGTGGTATAAAAAAAAAAACATTTTTTCGAATTTTGTTAAATCCATGAGTGCGTAATTAAAACTACTATCTAAAAATGTTTGGTTCCTTTGAAACCGATTTTGTGAGCCCGTTATCGGTGAATTAGTGAATTCAAATTATATCAAATTGGATTGGCTTAAATATAATAATGTACGTGCC
Source organism: Achlya flavicornis (assembly GCA_947623365.1). Classification (NCBI taxonomy): domain Eukaryota; kingdom Metazoa; phylum Arthropoda; class Insecta; order Lepidoptera; family Drepanidae; genus Achlya; species Achlya flavicornis. The sequence continues at coordinate 501,509 of OX392468.1, read as the reverse complement.
AAAAGTATGGCAGTGTTTGTTGTCACAAAGTAATGTTGGATTTACGGGAGACATTGTTAACCAATTAAAAGACGCCGCTAACTCCGCTATCTAACCATCATGGGCCGTATCCTTAATATTAATAATAGCCGCGGAGATAATTCCCGCTTCAAAAGTCAACTTTTAAGTCTCTTCAGAGAGCAAGTATAAATTGTAAGCGTTATATTTTAGAATGGAAGCCTTATTTGCATTCTGTTCACTCGTGAATTCGCCAAGTTGATTGGGGTCACGCCTGGCCCGGTAACAACCCTCTACTCGCTATGTAAGTTTATTTCTAGGTACCGGTATTTGCCGGCTTTGTCAAATTTTGGCCCGTTTTGTCGTTTCAATGAGTTTCTAAACTAGTTACGTATGACGTTTGTTATTTTAGTAATGGTTGTTGTATGAATGAGGTTCTATGTTTACTGGGTGGAGATTTCGAGATGGCATATTTTCGAATTTGAGAATTCAGTGTTGGTCCCATAGTAAAAGTTGTTCAGCATGACAATAAACCAATAATACAAAGGTTTCAAAAATATGCCATCTCGAAATCTCCACCCAGTTTGTTGTCTGGCAGCTATATTTAACTAGCATTAGCCTCGCGGCCTTACCTTGTGGTCATTAATCGGTTTCCGAAACCAAAAAGTATACATGCTATGTATGTGTTGTAGAAAATACGATCTAAGGGTTAAAAGAGCTGATTAAACAAAATTAAATTTATAAACCATACATGATACGTCTTTACGGAACCCTTCGTGTTCGAATCCGACTCGCCAGTTTTTCATATTAACTCACCATTTATTGTGTAACTAGCTGTCTCGCGCGGTTTCACCCACGTTCCCGTGATAAAAAATAGCCTATAATACTCGGGGATAATGTAGCTTCCTATTAGTAAAAGAATATTTCGAATCCGACTGGTAATTCCAGGGATTAGCCCATTTAAACAAAGAAACAAAAAAAAATACTCTTCCGCTTTATCATTATTATAGTATTAGTATAGATATATGGATATATATGGCTATAGTTTGATATCCATATATTTGTCTATCTCATGATAAGTGGTCATCGCAGCATATGAGCAATAACAAGCATACCAATGTTGTACGACACTGGAGAGCTAAGTCATAGCACTGTGGAAAAACCGTAATGGGGAAGCTCATTTCACATTCTAATGCTCCTCAATATGAATGTCCACCTAAATCGTTAAGTAGGCTTTCAAACGTAGTATTCCGTTATTAATTAACTAAGCCGCTGTTTCACGCTGGCATTTTTTTCAGCCATCCAACTTATCTAGCTATTCGGTGTGTAAAATAATTATAATTTTGCCACAGATATCTTTGCTGACGGCACGTTATAGCAAATATCATACTCTAGAGCACGAATAATGTCTTGATCGATCAAGATTACCATATTTATACACGTCATAAGCACCATCCAGAACACATTTAGAATGTAAATCGCACTTACTTATCCCGCTTTTTGCCAAATATCCAAACAAATTTATTCACCGAATAAAACCAGGGCACGGTGTAGGGGTAAAGAACAAAACTTTGAGGGCCAAACATATTTCATGTGCTTTGAACATAGTCCGAGACATTTTTGGATTTGTACACATTCTTGTTTTATCTTACTAAGTTGAAACTTTTAGCCCTAACTTGTTTGGTTCGTAGAGTTTAACAAGATTCTTTGAATTTTATAAACTTACTAGCTTTTGTCCGTGACTTTGTCCGCATGTCTTACGGTTGATGTTGATTATAAAAAAAAACTGCTCCGCCCACGTAGCATTTAGTGCAAAGACTAATCAACACTGTATAAGGAAAATCCACTTCTTAAGGAAAGTATTTGAAACAGTAGCATACAAAAATAGGTCTTATTGTCAGACAGATAAAAATCCAGAAATCAGTGACAGCTCTATTTAATAACTTTGATTTACAGCGTAGAATTGGCGCGTAAAAGACATATTATGCCTTTATATGTAAGACATTACAATAAATAGATAACAAACAATCCATCAATAAACAGACGCTAAGACAATTCAAAAACCAAAGAGCATTACACATCACCTAATCAAGTAAAAATACGATACAACTGGTTCCATTCAAGTGCAGTTTGTCGAGATGTGATAGTGATTTGCAGTAGGCGTCCACCCTGCGACACTGAGTTATCAGCGCAACCGCTCCACAGAGCTTGTTTTATGTAACGTTAGCAACGGGATAACTGTGTTTCAGGAAATGGATCTATTGGAAAACGTTAAATTGAGTAGTCAGTCCAAAATGTGCATCTGACTGTAAATGATACAGAGAAGGCATTAAAAAGTCTTGTTTGATTTTGAATTTGGATATGGATTGAAGTGATGATAGCCCAGTAATAGTGATGTCGAATTCCGTGATACAGGTATTTTCGATAGGTAGGTTCAAATCCGAATCCTACAAGTAAATTCAGCTTTTAGAGAAGAAAAACAGAGGAGAAGAGAGGTAGAGCTTTGCTCAACGAGCAGCTCGACTGGGGAAGTGCGACCTCAGAGAATACAGCCAAATAACAATGTTGTATTCCTGCATGTGAGTATAGTTGCCAGAGCTAATTGGGGAGGGGTAAAGGGTCGGTAAAGCGTGAGTGATGCCCCGTATGTTGAAAGCGTCCCTTGTGATGCAATACCCGTGGCATCACAAGCGTTCATAGGGCTACTGTAATCGCTTGCCACCAGGCGAGCCGTATGCTTGTTATTTGCATAACAATAATAACTAGAAGATCAAAAATAGCACTTTGGTAGGGTTCTTTATTGTATCTGCCTAGCTGGTTATCACCTTCAAGGTGGAAATCTTTAACGAAGCATTGCCGGCACACACACGATATTTAGAAAATATACCTCCCAGATCACTTCGTATTAAAAATTCGTATTAAAATTGAGGGTAAGCCAACTAAGCTAAAAGATTTAAAGCAGACAGTCTTGACACTGAATAAATAATAATAACAATATTTTGCATATTTGTTTTTAGTTATAAATGTCACAACAGGTTAATAATAATAATAATAATATTTATTTTTCAAAGAAAGAATACAAGTTGAAGAAACTAAATTAATAAAAACTAGTACACGGCTGCTAGAACATCAGACTCAAAGATAGTAAGCAACACCTCCTAGCTCAATATTAACAGTCTGACCTTTCTTGAGAGAAAAAAACAAACGAAGCAAAAACACAAAAACCCTACAAGACCTAAATACGAGATAGACGTTAAAAAAGTGATGCTAATAACATTCAATGCCTACGCAAATAACAGCCTACGTATTGTATTGAATTCGCAATACGAAATTGTATATTAGATGGAAGTTACATTTACTATTTCAAGCACGACGTAAAGGATTTTGCCGAACCTTTGAATCTTACTTTGGGTAGATTATTAACATAAGCACAAATTCTGAACATAGACTAGACATAGAGTGTTAAATATCTAACTACTGAATGATTCAAAGAGCCTGTTTCAAATTTTTCATATATTCTATTCACCAAATAAACATTACTCCTTGCACAGTGGTTCCTCTTTTTGTTTTTATAATCAATATTTAAAAAAAAATATTACATATTGTCATGTTATATCATATACCTATCTTGTTTTTGTTTAGTTGCTTGAGATTTAATAAATTGTTTACATAAACCGTGGGGTGGAGACCTGGTGTCCTGAAATACAGGCCCTGCCTAGTTTAGGCACCAGTCTCCCGCAATCTAAGTATATTTATGTCTTATGTAGCTATGTATTATTGTTGTAACTTATTGTGGGAGAAATAAATACATTTTATTATTATGAGTCTACTATCCAGTTCCTAGGTGGTTGGGCCGATTTGATTTTGTTGAATATGCAAAGACATAAACATACCTTAAAATTAATTGGAATGTGCTATTTTTTAATGTTTTTGCTACTTATTCTCATGTTCTTACAGGTCCAAGTTCATTAATGACTCGTAAAACTACGCTTAAAATTATATTCAATTTTCCGCTGCTACTCACCGCTTATTTCAAAAAACCAGGTTTACAACCGCGGAGTGGTGTGGTCTCTATCTCACCGACAAGACATTAGTTATCTCTTGATATAAAATTATTCTACGATAAATTACTACCACTAAGTCCCATAGTCTAGCCGTTCTTGAATCTTTTACATTTAAATATTATAAAACAAACTTACAATTTTCTTTAAGTTGTTGGAGGATTCTTTTTTATCTCTGAATTCGTGACGACTGCACTTTGTTTGATTAGCGTATATATTAGCTTAGTACTCCAAAATGAGTATGACAGCATGCTATGTACTTTAAGAAATATTGTACTGCTGTACAATTCTATTCCTTATTAAATATTGACAGAGTCTACTTTGTTATTTTCCCGCTGGGCTCACAAATTGTTTTCAGTGATACTAGAATGTAAATGTTATGTAATGACTCTACGCCGCGCTTGTTTTGAAGAGTGCTATTGCTGAGTTTATTGCTTGCTCTTCTTAGCAAATGCATATTAGAAGTCAGGATAATAAACACAACAATTTAGTATTCCATTTTCGAAATGGGCGGCAGTAGGTCAGTGCAAGAACGCCGCAACATTGCAGCAAAGTTGAGTGAACATTCCTAAAGCCAAGTTGCGATTCAAAGGGAAATCTAAATGTGGCCGAGAGTACAAGCGTGACACATTAGCAAAGCCAGATTGTGATTGCATATTCAAGTGAGCCCTTAGTTAAGGACGTGGGCCTAAAACACTTATGTGGACAGCTCTCCGAGGGGGCGCGGGCGGTTCGCAAATCGAATCAACCGCGCGTCCCTTGGCCCTGAGGGTACTCGATATACGACATAATTTCTTATTTGCTTGCCCACGAGAATTGGTTGAACTTAAAGATATTCGTTTTGTATTATATTGCTTTAAAAGAATCTGAGATTTTAGGTTTGATGTACACAGAGTTTTTATTTTTCAAGTTTTTGTTCGATTCGGTTGGTTCTAGTCGAAATTCTGTTTTTATTTTTTACTTAATGGTTAGAGATGTTTTACACATTCTTTACTGTGCTAACCACTATAACATATATTTAAGTATCATTGAATACGTTGTTTTTCAATTATATTTCGATGATTTTATTTATATTTTTCTCTGAGTACTTTGATTTTCTTATCGAAAATTCACGAGGCGCATAAAAAATCCTTACAGTCTACTCTGTGAATTTTCTAAAACTTGGGGCTTGCAAATATTACGTGTTTTTTAATAAAACACAGAGTTGCCTCACTTTTATATTTACACTTCCCACTTTTAATTCAAAAGCAGTGAAAAGTCAAATTTATTTGAGAATGAATTGCTTTGAATGAGATTTTAATTTGGCATTTACTGACATAAATATTCAACATATTCTTAGACTAAGACTAAACTAAAGACTATATTTTAATTAACGACTTTTGTTATCACATAAAATCAAAGTTAATCATTTATTCATCATAGTCATTAGGAAGGCACTATGGAGGTCAAAACTACTGAAGGTTACAACTTCATTTAAGTTCGGCTTTATGTGACAAGACTGAATTCTTTCTTTGAAGACTGCCCTTTCATTCTTTCTGGTCTCTTATTCCTTATATCCTCATCATACAAACAATTTGGTTTAATTAATTATAATGTATCATCATCGACTCTTCATTTTTAATTTCAACTTTTAAACCTTCCACATTTAAGTTAATCATTATTTTCCAAGCTACGCGTTACACCAAGTTTACCATTTCTATCTTTATTGAAATACAAACTACCTGAATAGCTATAGATTCTGCGACTGATATGTCTCTCCCAATTCCCATTGCTATTTCAGCTTGCTTATCCTTTGAACAATGCCGATGAAATTCTCCGTCGCTTCTACGGCATAATCTATGTAGTTGCAATTAGAATTATAATGTTAATTAAGTGTTTAATGTTAATTGTTAATATTATAACACTGATAAAGTACTATAGATATATAGATAGCTTTTCGGTTGCATGTGATAAGATCATTCATAGAGTAATTTCATCATCGTTCACATTTATTGAATTCATTATAGTAATTTCTTTACGAGTATTTGCTAGATTTTGGTTCTTGTCTGTTTTGAGCCAATACTTTCTGTGATAATAATCCAGGTTTCTTTCAGTATATTTAATTATCTTGCAATGTGACCGTGGCTGTATTGCCACCATTCATGGCTTTACGAGATGTTTGGTATGGAATGCTTCACATACATCGCCTTTAACTTCAAAGCATGACAGAATATTTTGTGCCATTTTCCAGCAGAATCTTTTTAACATCACCAGAAATATCTTATATACTAGATTCGAGTGGTTGCAATTTTATCACCGCCCTTTCCTAAGACCACGTACATGATGTTGCATTAATTCAATGTAAAATTGGTTCAGCTAAAACAGAGTGGGAATGCAAGGTGATACATTCAAATAATATGCAGATTGCTTGGGATTTCCAATCAAGGTTTCAACAGGTGCAAATTTAGTGCCATCCCATTGTACCGGGTTTACGATCAACTCCCAAGCGGCGCAGATTAGCATTCTACCCTCGTTTTCAGATAAACTTTGAAAAATAAGAGGATCCGCGTTTCATAGCTCACAATTTAATTTTAGAAGGCGTCAAAGGAATTTTCTTTTGCTAAGTTAGAAACTCAAGTAAGGTAGGTAATGTTGTAATACGTAGGCACTTTGATGTACGGTGTAATTTAAGTTCTATAAATATCCACACAAATCTTGAAGATTTACCTGGCAAACGACTTAGCAGAAACAGGAGTTAATCCACTAATGAAGGGGTTTTCAAATTGTACCACTTAGGGTGAAACAGGAAACCGCGGGGTGGAAAGCAATTTATTTATTTTTTCAACTTGAGTGTGGTCGCCAGCCAGATGGGAACTACAAAGTACCCACCATCATGCCATAGTTTCCTCACGATGTTTCCCTTCACCGAAAGCTCAAGTTCATTGTAGGATTTGAACCCGGGACCTTCGTCTCGGTATCCGACGTCACTACCACTGAGCTATCATCGCCTTAAGAAGTACCTACATAAAAACAAAACTTAAATAAACTTTAGTTACATAAAATTTGAAAGTTTTTCTGTGTATTTAATACATTCTGTTCAAAACGTTCATTTAAATATAATAGATACTGGAAAGAACACCGTTTTCAGGAAGTAACCAGAGTATGCATTTTGAATCCGAAACAAAACTTTTGATTACATCTCTGCAACTTCCCAACTGGAAATGAAACGACATTATCTTAACGTCTAACGTTAAGGCGTTGTATAAGAAGGCACAAGGCAATATTAAAAGTCACGTCTCCACGCGAACAAGTGGGGAAAAATAAAAGGGTAAAGTTCCCAGGAGCCGGGACTAGGAGGTACCTGCTCGCCCCGGGATAAAATATTCACGGGGAACATATTACGGGAGCGCACCCCGCCGTGATCTTCACTGTGAAATTAAACAAGTTATGAATGGCAAAGTTTCTACAACGCGGTTTAATAGTCGCGGATACGTAACGGCTTAGGGTTTTATTAGTCTTTCGAAATATTCTATGAGAAAAGTTGTTCATAGTTGTGATGGACTTGTTATCGGGTCTCTTCATTAAACTTAATTATTTCACTCGGGCATATTTCAATTGTGGCTTGAATACCTATTTTTTAACCGACGAAAAAACGGTCCCATATAAATATTTGAGCCAATTAACCTACCCTAAGGGTGGGAAAATAGGGATGATTTATTGTTCACTCACAGATTTTAATGCTGAGTTGTGTATTACATCAAAAGAAATCAAAAATTAAGTATGTAGAAATCAGTAGATTATAGCCACAAAAAATTATAAAATAAAAACTTTTTATCAAAAAAAATAAACCATCGAATAAACTTGAATTTTATAAAGTTTTGCAGTCAAATATTAAAAAAAAAATACATATCTATGTAGGTTATTGGTTTGTACCCGACTGCTGAAGTTTTTTCGGTGGTTTAATTTTTTTGTTATTTACCGCTAAATACTTTCGCTGCTATTCCATGTCAAAATCTTGTTTGTCAATTTTTGAGTCTAGGGACTGGGAGGTTATGTCATAACAAATTGTAATGAATCAATTTTTTGTAGTTTTCTGGGCTAGTTTTAGGTGTAATGATCTTCGACTACAGTCGTCTATTCCATGAACTGTGACTCTGTCTGCCCCTTTCTTTTTAAATCTAAGATAAATGCTATGTATTTCGAGTTCTAAATAAAGTTAACTGCCAGTAAACTGTCCCGTGTAATCAAATTAATCCGATCAATGAGCGCCGTTACAAAAAGGAGCTACAATAAAATAAAGATAAGTCTTGAGGGGACAACAATAAGTTGTGTTTTTCCGGATTAACTGTAAACCTTTGAAATATGAGCAGAAGTTAACAACAGCTTCAAATGGCTTACGATTCGTTTCATATTGCTTTCGTTGGAAAAGGTACCTCTGTAGGTTCTCCCTAATGAATTGGACTTCGCTCAATCGTCCGTGTAATGATTGTTCTGCAAATCTTGTAGTTTATTTTGGGAGATTTGCTTATCTTTTAATGGAAGATTTCTTTCTTTACTTGAGTTGTTCAAGGCTTGCTACTTCATTTATTTAGTATCATTTTTTCAGTTAATACATAAGTCTCACTTATATTATAAATAAAAAACAAGTTTATCGGTTTGTCTTTTGTTATAATGTTAGTATTATAAAGAGCATTATAAAACGCTTTAGTATTGCAAACTAGCTTCCGTACCACGGCTTCACCCGCGTACCCGCGATCTAATAATATCGTCCCGGGATAAAAGTATTATATTCGATACCAGAACATATTCTATCTGTGCTATCTGTAATAAATTTATGTCATATTTTCTGAATTGATTTTGATAGAAATTGGCCCCGAAGTATCCTGAAGTACGTTTAACCAAGTAAAGTACTTAAAGCATATTTTTTGGAATATGCTGTTTTTGATTAGTAAATATACATAAACAAATATTTATATCCCAGGAACGCGGCTGACACCACTGGAAACAGTGGGTGTATCCATAACTGCCTGTATAATCTACATTTTCAAAGAATGAATATACAAATAAGATTTTTCTTGCTATCTCCTAATTTAAATGTTTCATTTTATCCCTCTCCGTGTATCCCTTTTTGGGCAGCTACCTTTATCGTGTGTATGGACAAGGACATATTCGCGAGGACCTGGAGTCCAGACTGGCAAAAAGCACGTACCTAACCGTTAACCTGATAAAAAAGTGACCCAAACCTTGACCTCTAAGGCAAGAGCAGAAGCGGGCTTCGACAGCGATGTTTATGAAGTGAATGTTCCAATTAGACTACTTTTGATTTTGATTGATTAATTTGTTCATTCCCAATTATAAGGATTATTTCGTACGCATTTTTTTTTTACCTTTAATATTAATCTTATATAAGATCGATTTAAAGGCTTGATATCATCTCGTCTCACTAAACTTTATCATATTTCCCAGCTTGAATCACAGATCAATTAATCAAAAATTCCGCGAGGAAAGGATAAAAATCTAATTCGACTTTTTGTCCATTTGTTGTGAGTATAAATTTATATATTTTCACAATAGTGCAATGCAAGGTCGTATGTTTTGGGATTATATGGCCGAGAGCGAAGAATATCTCAGGATATAATTATCTTTATGCCCACCGTTATTTTTTCGAATACTATTTTGGAATTTCCGCTTTATTTCTTACTATGCGCCATCCCCGAAGGTTTGCGAAGGCAGCAATCGAAACGATTTCGGCGGGTTCCAATAGATTGTCCACTCGCTATCTTTTGTCCCACTTATCAAGGCGGACGTTTCTTGAACAAATTCTTTACTTTCTTTTTTAGGTGTTCTATTGAATTTATTAAAATAGGACCTGTAATATGTAGTACAGCTTCGATATACTAGTTTCATTCAACTCCATTCTGTCACTCTTAGGAAAACCACGGAGGGAGCTCATTCCACAACCATGTATTGTATCACTATCTAGAATTTATTTTAATAATTATTAATTTATAAAAAATTAAGAATATTAAAAACTACTTTTTTTTTATTGAAAATAAATGATAAGTACAAAAATAACTGTAACATACACTACTCGACAAACTATTAAGTTTGACTTACAACTGCTACGACGTCGATGATAGCTTAGCGACGTCGAATGCCGTGACAAAGGTCCTGGGTTTGAATCCTGTAATGAGCTTGAGCTTTCGGTTATAGAAAATATCGTGTGGAAACCATAGGTGGTTGCATTGTGGTACCCGCCCGGTTGTCATGTTGAAAATCTGGCGCCAAGCACGTAGCGGGGTGCTTCGCTGCACTTGAGTTACCATGTTGGGATTGTAGTCAAACAGGTCATAATAAAAAAAACAAATCACCCTGTGATTACACCAGATTACACCAACAATTGCCTATTTAACCTTCGTTGTGCAAGGATCCTCTGTACAATATTTCAGTTTCTAGAACCTGCGATATATGCATGTATCATCAATCAGTCGTCTGTGTACTGAAAGATTGGTATAAAATAAAAGATTCTTTGAACTCCAAACATGCTGGAGAAAATTGCTCTGGATCGCTTATTTATAGTACAAGAAATAATCTTCAAATAAACCTAAGGAATCTCACATTGTAGGTACAAAACTTGTGTTTGTGTTCTACACTTAAACATAAATGTGAAACGTCACATTGAATTCGATTTAAAATGCAAATATAATGGCAACATCGATGCAGATACCCGCGACACATTCGCACCTCGCCGTCCGTCGCTCCGCGGTATCGCACTCAATTTATCTGCTTCCACGATAAAGTAGAATACACGTCAAAATTGAGTTTACGTCTAAAAACCAATTTGGATTATCTGATTTGCGAGTTTATATATAAAAATGGATTTTCTGCGGTGCGGTGCCAAAAGCGCGTGTTTATTTTGTTGTACACGTGTAGGTACTACGAATTTGTTGCCTTGTGCGTGTGCTGCTGATGTTTTTGTACGACCAATGTTTTTGGCTGCTGTGACGGTTTTTGCACTAAATGCTGGGTTTGGCCATTTTATTTGATGTCGTTGTTTTGTTTCCAATTATCTTTCCAGCCGTTGCTATTTTTAAAACATATTTAGCCTTAAATTCGTCAATAAAATAAAATATAATTAGATTGAAGTAATCTAGGTCTGTATGATAATATAGCACTAGACTCCGTATTCTCTTTACTAAACAACTTTATTCATACACCCATCTTAATGATTATCCCTTTATCATTTAAAAAAATCAAAACAGAATAAAATAGAAACAAAAAATCATAGCTAAAGATTCTCCCTAAATGCTTGACTAACTAATTATCCGCTATTATTTTGATTATCCTCAATCAAGGTATAAAATCTTACTGCTGTTAAATTGCTTTTGCAAAAATAAAACTATTTGAAACTGAAAACAAAATTGCAGCTGTTTAACCAACCAACCATTCTTGTATCGCTTTCGAGTATCGGAATCGATTCTCGAAAATTGTTCGTCAGTATCATATCGAATCGTACGGATATAGACTCCGGTCACGTAGGTAGCGTATCTTTATTCCGCGACCTATTTGCCGTATCGCCTCCAAATCGTTTAGTTCTCCATTCATTTTATTTGCTTTATTCTCGTATGTAGGTATCTTACATTCAGGTTTGTTTTCTGTCATTGATGCATTTAAATCAAAATTATACTTTACAAACAACGCTTCAATAACAATATTTCATGTCATTATAATTTGAAATTTAAAGATTTTTATCAATAAATTATATTCAAAATAAATTAAGGACGAGAGGGCGTTGAATCCATATTGGTAGTATTGTATCAACCCACGCGACAAATACATTTTATCAATACAATAAGTTGTAAAGAGATATTGCAATAGTGTTTGATTTATTTTTCCACATCTGTGCACTTACTTGTCTGTCAATGAACGGAATTGCTTTATGAGATTAATTACCTAATTTAAAAATACGTGTTTTGACTGTAGTTTTCAGTTACTACCAGTACATTATCATTATTATATATTTGAAAGAAAGAAAAGAAAGAAAAGAAAGAAAAGAAAGAAAAGAAAGAAAAGAAAGAAAAGAAAGAAAGAACAAATGTTTAATTCATGACAACACACAACATTACATTAATGACATACAATATGAAATAAAGACAAAACAAATAATGTTTTTTTTTACAGTAATGTAATGTTGCGTGATGCCAGGAATGGGTCCCGACTCAGCATATGCTTAGGACAGTTGACAAATAACTGACCCTCGCGCTGGTTTTCAGTCGAAGCCCGCGTTCATGACAATATGTTAGTATGTTCTAATAAAGTTACTAACACAAATTCCCTATAGCTCTACAATCTTTACTCATCGCTCGCTCGCTTCTATAATCCCATCAATAAAAGCTTCTAGTTTAATAAATTCTCCAAAGCAAACAGCGGGACTGTCGCCTTTAAAATTTGCTCCTCTATCATCGAAGCCATTACTTTAATCAAAGTTTGTTGAGCACGTTTTTTATCGTACAATCTTTCCAATAGCTGCTGCAGCATCACGTATACCCTTGCTAATACTGAGCGGTTATTACACTGCGAATGTATCTATATTTTACCGCTGGCCCCGAGCTGTTGCCCACTGTACACCACTAACCATTCTAATAATCATGTAGTATCTGCAGCTGACTTTTAAGTTCATTCGTGATGAAATTAAGTTCGTACATGTGGGTGTATTTCATAAAAATAAGGGACAGATTGTTCCACTTTATTGCATTGCAATAAACGTAAATAAAATTTCCAATTGATTCAAAACCTAGATATACAATACTCACCAGGATGGATATTTATATTTTATATGATAGTCAAAGTCAAAGTTAAAGCCATTTATTCAATTTAGTCCCCAGAAGGGCACTTATGAAGGTCACATTTACTGAAGTTACCACCGGTTCGGAACTCGGCCTTCAACTGAGAATAATCCGGCAAGAAACTCATTAAGGTTACATTTTGTAAATATTTTTTGGACAATCTGACTATGTTTGACTTTTTTTTTCCAAATAATTAACAATAAAATTGAACATGATTAAACATAATTAAGCAATTATTACATGATTTAGCATATCTTATTAGAAGTAATATTTAAATTTCTATCATCCAATGTTATATACTTACACTATGTCGTACAACATAGCGTATGTATATTATTTATTATTGCAAATACAATACGTGTCTTATCTTAAAATATCGATCTTAACATTATGTGGGTGGGGTAATCCTTGACTTCCTAATTACGACGCAACCAGGAAATTATCTTCCAATAATTTCACGTCGGTGTTTCTGAACTACAGATATATTTAGTTAATATGATGCTTGTTATACAATATTAGGTAAACATTTGTTGATTAGAGGTAACGAATCGAAATACAAAGTTGGACGATATCCCGCTGAGTATCTGATTAATTTGAGCAAACAATAAAGTGGGGATAAAATGGAAAAATCCTTTTAGCTTGCTAGACGATTCATCGACTTCGAAGACCAGTATTGAAGATCAGCATCAATAAGGACCTGGAGCCGTGAGCTCTTGATGGTAATTGTAGATATCTTGATCTTTTTAAAATAAACGTAGAATAAAATAACATTTGCAGAAGCAAAGTAAAAACATCTTATAACTAAAATGGTTCTTGAAAGGTTTCTGTTTATAAACAACTGCTTCCTGTTTATAATGTCCTTAAAAGACACGATAAAAGGTAGAGGATAGGATTTATTAGTTTATTTGTTCGACTGACAAATTTTAATAAAAATTAGAAGAAATAGATAAAAAGGTATAGAACAGATAAGATTTAAAAAATCACTGAAGCAATTTCTTCCAGAAAATCTTTGCATATATTATTATACCAGGGAAAGCTCACGTATCTATACATATAATAAAACTGTAGAAAAGTCGTGTCTGTACATTGAATATATTTACCAAAAACTGATTGGGGGTGAAGTAGAATGACTAACACAATACATAAATACCATTTAAAAAAAAAAAATCTGTCTGTCTGTCTTTCTGTCTGTCTGTTTGTCTGTTTGAACAGGATAATCTTCGAATCCACTGAACGGATTTGCATGCTGTTTCCACAGAGTGATTGAGCGTTGCTTGGCGCTTCAACTAGGCTTTGTTTCATCAAAATCGGCTCACGGGAAAAAAAGATATCTCAATATATTTATTTACAGGCCGTCTCACGGCACAGACACAGAGGGAGAGAACTACTAGATGGCGTTGTCTTTTTCCTGAATCGCACTATGGTTTCGTTCTCACAATTTTATGACAGGATCAATGATTTTGATATTAATTTTTTGGTTGATGAGAGCCATCAACGCTCTCCCGTTGGACCATTTAGTTTTGTTCACTACCAACTTCACGATGTGTTCTCATTTAAAGTTCTTTGCCTACATATGGCATAGCTCTGGGTCGAGTAACTATTCCCACTGTACCACCCTCGCAGGAACTCTCCCGTGATAAAAGGCATCCTATTTTTAACCGACTCAAAAAAGAAGGAGGAAACTGTAAGTTGGACGCGTATGTTCTTTTTTCATGTATGTTCATCGATTTCTCAAAAACGACCATGAACAATTCACATATGATGAAATTGCTTGACAGACTAAGTGGGAAATAGAAAACAAACAGAACACAAATAAAAAAAAAAGAGACCAGCAGTTCACAAAGAGAATATAGCTGATCTAATTTGCTGCCAGTTGGTAGTGTGCCCAAACTTTGCAGGCGGCGGCAACTTTGTATGGTGATGCTTATCTTCTAGCTGGAGTATTCGTCAGCCCTTTGGCTATAGGAACCGTCAATCAGACGCCTCGATATGTCGCGAAAAATACAATGAGCTCCAGGACATTAATGTCAGATGGACCTCTTATCATCGTTACGCTTCAAGCCACTCGATACACGAATAGCCGACACGAGACCTCTGGCAAGAGCCCTATGAATGATGTCATTAAAGTCAGAGTGGAGCGGAATCCTGCCTGTGCTTTTTACGCACCATAGTATGTATGGTGGCCAGCCTGATCGACAAAAGTACCATACTGGTAGCCATAGGCATATATAGGGCATATAAATAGTTAAACTTACGACGAAGACAGGACAAATAAAAAACTTGCTGTACGTCTGATGGCAAGCAGTTAACGTTGCCTATTGACGCTTGCAACACCAGGGGTATCACTCACGCTTTACCGAATCTCTCTCTACACCCTTCTTGAAAAAGTGTTTGAAGGTTGAGAGGAGTCGCTGTGCCGGCAGCGGTAGGTATTATTTGGTGCCTACTACATACTGGTCCCCTACACCCAGCTCTGGCGACCTTACTCACCGCAGGAAAACAACTGCAATGTAAGGGGGAGGAACCTCTTTGCTCGGGCTGCTCCTCAATTTCTCTTTCAAGTGGTTACGTTTCGGGAAATCCTTTCTTAACGTGTAGCCTATACCTACTCTATCGGCATCTACTTTGCCACTAATTTTTAGTATAGTGCTTGGGATATCGTTATTAGTGACTGGTATTTCGTTTTTATTTGGGTTCCGAACTAAAAAGCTAATAATGAAACCCTTATGGTGCCAGTTAGTCTGTCTGTTCGACTTTTACAGCGGTAGGTATATTTCAACAACCAGTAATGCTGTTGATTTAAAATTTGGAATAGTTTTAAATATTGCATACCCAACCTTATTTCAAATATATATTTTTTTACTTTTACGGTTGTAAAGGTGAACAAATCTTATAGTCTACGCGAGCGAAGCCGCGGGCAAAAAGCTAGTATAATATATTTGTTTAAATAATATGAGCATATTAGTTACGCATGAATCTGTCGTTGACCTTTCTTTAGGCATAACATAAGGTCTCCACTATTAGGTCAAGAGGGCAGTAAGTGTTCATAAAATCTCATATATCGATTCTTCCCTCTGACCCCAAAGGCTTCTACAATTTTTCCTTAACTCCAACTCTTTGATGCGAGCTATTTTTCTATAATCAAATACTTTCTTACCTTAATAATTTATGTGGGATTCCGTTAGTTTGAATAATTTACTTTTTAAAGCAACTTATAAGACTTAAAAATTCATTGTCGTTCATGCTTATTTATAACTTTTCCGCTCGGCGTGTCTGGAGAAAAATTAAATAACGTTATGAATAGCGGAGCTGTAAGCGGAAAATAGCGCTTCAATTCCCAGCGTTTTCTACTTCAAGTGTATAATTAAGAAAATTACAGATGGCAACTAAAACAAAACCGCGCAGTAATGGCCGCCGGTGAAAAGGCTCCTTTATATTTTCCATTTGAAGCGATTTTACACTTGAATGGCTTTCGCTTCCATGCATTCGGCCTGCGCTTTTTGTATTTCTAATTTAATAGCCGTTCGGGGTTTCGCCCATAAATTAAAGTTTAGTTTTATTTTAAATAGATTCGCATTTAATACTCTTAAAGATCAACTTATATTTTTATATATTTGAGAAATGGTATGGACGTTTATTAGTATTAATATTTTGAATACATATTCATAGGAAAACTATTGATTTACTCCGTAAATGTGCGCATTGTAACAATATATTTCATAAATAAATTAGTTTCATTGCTGCCAGTGTAGTAAGTTTTTATTTTATTAAACAAACATAAATAAAAGATCTTATAAATTATTTGTACATTGCAAGTGAAAGGACACTCTGGGTGCGTGGGATATTGAATTTATTATAAATAAATAAATATCCTATGACTTTGTTCACTTACGGTCATTATTTATGCAGCATCATTTTCTTCTTTAGGATCGGCTATTTATTTTTTCCGATGACACGTTTTTTTTTAAAATTTTTATAATTCAAAACCACTTGGAGTGGTCAAGTCAATCACAAAAGATCATAGCAAACACCTGTGTAACAAACAAATATTGAAATCCGAAGTTTAAATGGAATTTTGATTTGATTTCTTCACCGCGTATTATAATTTCAAATAAGTTGGGAGATGAAAAATCTGAAACGGACCATCAAAGTTTCGGACTTGCCTGGATGAGAGGGGCTTTGTGGGGGGCAGGTGGGGACCAGGGGGAGGGCAGGGTGAGTTGTTCGCAAATACTTCGTGTTTGGATCGCTTTATGTCTAAACTGACTTTTAATGTAGGTAATGTTAAAAGTTCATAATTTAATACCTATTTGTACAGCGAACACGATTTTCATATAATAAAATACTTTTGATGTATATGGGGAGCTGGTTGTGATGAATAACGAGTGATTATTTTATTGGCCATCCATATTTATCCATCATATTGGCATTCACTGTCTTCTTACTCTTATCATCTTTGAAACAATCCAATCATCTCATATTCTGTGTCCTTCTTTCCGTATATCCATCCAATTTCATATATCTTAATCGCATACCTATCAGCCGTCTTCATAACATGTCAAAACTACAACAAACGGTTCCCTCTCAACTTTTCAGTCACTGACACTCATTCCTAATCCTACATCTTATGACAGTTGACACCTTTAAGATTCAGGGATAACTGAGGGGATACATGTTGTTTCGATGGAGCTTTTTCCGCCAACGCGTCAGCTTGGCTATCCAAATAGGAAAAGCTGCCAGCGTTCTGGAAACCTTGCTTTTAATCGGAAGCAGCGGCAGACTTGAGGAAATTTTCTATATACAGATTGTATTTTGTACATATTTGTTGTAAATAAAGATATTTGTATATAATACTGTTTCGATTTACGTTTTTTAATAAGGGACTAAGTAAGTTATCAGAAGTGGCAGCCTTTCCAAATCTTTCAAATATAATATCAATATTATGCAACAAAATATTACTACAGCATTCCATCCATAACTTTGATCTGGAAAACATGTCAAACTTCACAACGCGTGATACCCTTTGATATCCTCTTAACAACTCGTCTATTCAATTTTCTATTTCCTGTTTTTATGACTCTGACCCTTATTTTATTGATTTCCGCAAAACTCGACGATAAAGATGAAAGGAGTCAATTGAAATAGTCCCGAGGTCACTCTACATATATAGTATGTCTGATTGTACCAAAAAATCCTATCATCCTACTTGCATTTTGTATAAATACTAGCTGTCCACCGTTGTTCCCGAGAGAAACCTATGTCCTTCTCCATACCATAGGCTATCTGCATGCCAAATTCCATGATGATCCGTTGAGTAGTTGAGGCGTTTAGGTGTAACAAACAAACATACGAATCAGACAACGAAGATAGGGGATAAAATGGCAATATCTTTTTTTATCTTATAAAATCTTTTTTTTTTAATTAAATGGTCTTGCGTTTGGCCACTGACCCGCCCATAAGGGGCGATGACGAAGCCTAAGATGAAACACGCTTACCCAGAAGAAACCTATTCACTCTGGCCTTGAAAGTTCCTAGATTGTAGGCGTCAGGAAACACAGACGCCGGAAGCAAGTTCCACTCCCTTGCTGTCCGCATTATAAATGAGGATGCAAAACGCTGTGTCCGTATTTTCGGTATGTCAACAACGTACGGGTGAATATTTTCCCGGCGTCTTGTGGTTCGGTGTAAAAATGGGGATGGTGGAATTAGGTTGAACAATTCCTGCGCACACTCTCCAAAATATATCCTGTAGAAAACCGATAAGCAAGCAACCTTTCCTCGATGGTCGAGGCTCGTGAGTTTCGCCTTAATTAAAGACTCATCTCCAATGAGTCTCCTGGCTCGGCGGTCTATTGAGTCATCAAATCATTGTAAATGAAATAAAAAAATTAATAAATCAATCACCCTCATTGTAAAATGCACACAATGCATAGTGTCTCATGTTTGGGAATTGATAGTGATAAGCCACAGGATATTGTTCGGACTAATAATAATGTAAATCCTAAATAGTCTTTTCATAGCCGAACGGATTAATTATAATAAAAGTTGTATAGAAATATAAGACCGACAACAAAGAGAAAACATTAGTTTGTCCCATCATATCTCCAGGATGTAAATCCATCTTGAGGTGAATGCCAGTTAACCATAAAACAAGGAAATTCCTCAAGATATCGCATGTGTCCATATTAAATGTCGAACCTGAAAAATAAAAAGGGGGATTCAGCCATGGATACCATTATAAATCATTGGTAAAACTAGACCATATTCTAATTTGGGAATTTCATTTGTTGAAAAAGTTGACAAGTTAGACTTCAGTCAAGTTTGGGATTGAATAAACTTTACATTTTAGTCTGGCATTTATTGGATTCGTATTGAATACTAATGGGAATTAAAGATTCGATAGTAATACTGGTTATATTTAAAACTTTTTTGTTTCTTTACATTACTAAAATGAAAAGAAGATGCAGTTCTTTTATACAATTTGTTTGTTTCTAACATAATGGTTTTGAACAATTTATATCAGTACTCAAGGGGGAAACTGTGGTATTCCAGAAATAAACATAAATAAATTATTTTTATCCCTATACCTCATTCTAAATGAGGCGTAACAAATATCCTGCAAATAAAAAACCATCGAAAAAGGTAGAATTTGATTTGTTCAAAAACAGTGCCAAAAAATAAAAAATAAATAATATCTACTCTATCTAAGAATCTTCGACATATTTTACCGATCGGAGATCGATATGACCACTCCATTAAATAAATTCAAAGTGCTTTAACGTAACAATTAAGTTTTAACCGAGACGACTTTTTGAACTTCGACAAAGTGGATTCGGCAACGGAACTCCCATCCCTTCGTTTCACTTACGAACCCCATTAAAATCTTTAAAACAATTTATGAAATCTGGAGTTTCCGAAATTACGGTTAATCAATTAAGTTACCAAAGACGTTAATTGCTTTGACCCTTTGCCCAAGTGAAAAATACCATGCTGTAAAAATATTGTAGGTAAAACCTATGTCACAGTTCACCATAAATATATCTAAAACTAAAGCTTACAGGGATGAAAATTCTATTTGAAACCTCTAACATAAAAATCGGGCGTATCCATTTTGATAGTGATAATTTATCGCATGTCTGTATAAAGGAAAGCACTTTAATAACTAATAGGTTTGTGGTTTCGTAACTAAAATAATTTCTGCTTATCTAAAAATAGCCCAGTAATAATAAAATATTTTATCACTCAGGAAATTTCTAATTGTTCTAATTTTCTCTAGCGAATTCCTCAGGGAACAAATTTCAGTGATTTTATTGCAATCCTATGAAAACATCTTAGGAGGAAAATTGTTTCCTTTTTCATTAATGTAGGTTGAAAAATGAGAGGGGTTGTTTTAAGTCTGATTCGCAAATATTTTTATGGAGTTCGTCGAAGTTTTAATGGAAATCTTGGGATTTTATAACGGATATTTGTATACGAGGAGTTTTTTTACGGATTTGCAATTTGCAAATATATGTTATCACTTCTATTAGCCATATCATTACTATTAAAAAAGCTAAATCCAGTTCAAAAGCATTTAAATCTATTGCTGTTATCATACACGAACAAGGAGTAGTTCCATATTCTGGAACGTCAATAAATGCGTCATTTTCCAAATTGCGATGACAACAATTGCATTTGGACCCTGCACCAATTATATTAGATCTCTTTTTCGGTTAACACGATCTATTCTGGAGACTTGATCTCGTTCGGCTTCTTAGAATAAAAATCAATTTTTCAAATACTTTTCTAGAAGCATATTTAATGAATCTATTGAAACTGAAACTAAAATAGTTGTTATCATAGTATACAGGTACGCAAGTATAGTTTATGGTCCTTCCAACCGCTATTACTCTGTAGCACCTTGTGTACAACAATGATTTCCCCGCACGTCGGTCACGAAGGTGGAACACGCATACCGACACCTCCGCCGCGGAATCACTCCGGAACTTATACCTTATATTCGTCAGTTCAGTGGAATGTTTGTTGGGAAATATTATGGTCGGGTCAAGGCTCTTCTAGGACTAGAGGTAAACTTTGATAAATGGAATTACTCATGGCAGCCACTTATTTTTTTTAATATACTTGTACTGCTAACTGGTAATGGTAGCTATTATAAGATAGTTCGATTATATTATGACATCGTACTATCTTATTTTAGACCTGTCTGATCTTGGGCCACCTATTTCAGGCTACGAATTTACAATTTTTCAATTAATCTGTCTATTTTACTTTCATCAAAACTCATAACAAGTAATTTACAAAAAGATCAAGTGAGATATCTAGTGTCAGTTCAAATAACTAACCAATGAATCTGATAATACGATTAATTTGTTCAGTCTCGTCTTTTCTACAAAGACTTCTTTTATCGCTACAAGGAAATCTTTATTGAACACTGATGTCTTTTATTTTCCCGGTGTCTAGAATATTCCAGTAGCATCTGTTGATTTAAATTGATGAGAAAAGTTGCCAGCACCGGACGGTCTTTGAGAAAACAAGCTCGCTCATTACGGGATAAGTATTATTATATATCTGCTAATTGACTTTTTCCATAAAGAGCAACTTGACGATGAAGCTTCAATAACTAATCTCATGTAGATTGGTTTTAAACTTTTCCCGTGTTATGTTCTATTACTATGTTAATTTTTTTCCTGCTTTGTATTATAATGACTTTTATTGTTTATAACAGGTGGAGATTTCGGGATGGCATATTTTCGAAACCTATGTTGGGTTAGTCATACGTTATGATCGAGCAAGGTTGACATTTTGTAAGAAAAGTATTTTTTTTTTTTTCAGAATTCACTATTGGTCCTATAGTAAAAGATGTTCTGCATGACTAATCCAACATAGGTCTCGAAAATATCATTAAAATGTATCTATCATTGTTTGTTGAGCTTCTATAGTAAAGGAGAGGGCCGCTCGTCGTGTAGAGCCATAAGAAGTGACACTCAGTTTTCTTTATGTATATTTTTTATTGTTAATAGTCATGACATGATTTAGGTACATTTATAATAAATTCATTATTTATATTAACAAAATTAAATGCGGTAATATTAACCTCTCTCTCACAGAAACCCGCATACTTCCGTAAATCAAAGTGGTCCGTGTGCACTGCATGCATGCTGTTTGTCGACTTTCGGATAAATCTGCTACTGTTTCAACACTATGTTGTCAACTCAGAGAGAATGTCAATTTAACCTAAAACTTTCTTATTTTTACCCGACTGACCCTAGGAGGGTTATGTTTTTCAAGTGTATTTATGTATGTATGTGTGTATATATGTATATTCTGTAGGATAAACAAATATTATAAAAAAAAACACATATTTAGTTTAGTTAGTTTGTCCCCGACTGCAATACCTTATAAAATTCAAGTTATATTCAAATTCTATAGATTAAAGAGCTTGTTTTTCTCTTTTCTGTTAACCTTACCATATTTACTGAAAAGAAAATCGGCTTGAACAAGCTAAATCTTTATTTACACCGTTGATAAACTTGGTAAATACACAATTAATTAAAAACACTTTCTCCAATGGCCGCCATTGTTACGATTATCCCCTTTTTGGTGTTGCCATCCCTCGATATCCAAATCCACCATATTAAAATAAACTGTTTTACATTTTCAGAATAAATAATACTAATAACTAATTATAATTAATCAATATTCAATGGTATGAAATTAAATAATATTAAAATAATATAATGTTATGCTAACAGACGGCCGTCCTGTTTAACGGAATGTCCCTGTTCCGTTTCGGCCATTCGTATACTGTATGTCTCTATACAAATAATTACTATTCTAAATTACAACACATTGTCAACAAAGGTAGGTTTCTAATAATATTATTCAGCGAAATAAATATATAATAAAGATTACGTTAATAAATTATCATTAACAATTATATAAATCAATATACATATTATTATTTAAACATAAATTTAAGATCATCTTAAGTTCTTCTTGTCGATTTCAGTAGACAATTAGACATTATTGTTTTTAATTATTCTTCTTTGAATAACCTCAAGATATTTATTAGCTGATTCGTGGAACATCTGTGGAAATAAAGTGTAATTCATTAGTTTTAATCAAACTGTGTTCACTTCATCTTACGATTAAAATAAAATGTCATCATAAGTTCTTCTTGTCGATATCAATAGACATAATTAGATATTATTATTTATGTTTTTACTGCCATCCATTATCGATTTCCTTCTTTGAACCTCAAGATATTTACTAGCTGATTCGTGGAACATCTGTGGAAATAAAGTTTAATTCATTAGTTTTAATCAAACTGTCTTCACATCATCTTACGATTAGTTTTAATTTTTGTAGTTGTATGCGTTGTATGTCTAATACATTTTGCATTATGTGATATCACCACATTTTATACTATACTAGAGGTCGCCATGAGTCGAAATTCGACTATATTCTTAAAATTGAATAAATAAATAAATGTTAGCTATGAAAGATCTTACAATTCTCCGTGCGCGCAATATCCCTAAAAAGGGAGCGAAAGTTTTTGCTTCAAGTATTAATTGTAGAATAACATAACAAATAAGCCTTTAAAAGAAGATGATCACGGCAATGATAAGCAACATATTTCATCGTCTTTATGTTACTTACTTACAGCGATCATGCACAGCGGCCTGTTTTACTTACGAGGTTTTAGTGATCACCGCATACAGCGGCATGTTTCACCTAGGAGTTTTTGGGTGATCACTGCCTACAGCATCATGTTTCACTTACGAAATCTTAGTGATCACTGCATATAGGAGCAAGTTTCACTTACGAGTTGTTAGTGATCACCGCATATAGCAGCATATTTCACTTACGAGTTGTTAGTGATCACCTCATACAGCGGCATGTTTCACTTAGGAGTTTTTGGTGATCACTGCATACAGCATCATGTTTCACTTACGAAATCTTAGTGATCACTGCATATAGCAGCATGTTTCACTTACGAGTTGTTAGTGATCACCGCATATAGCAGCATGTTTCACTTACGAGTTGTTAGTGATCACCGCATATAGCAGCATGTTTCACTTACCAGTTGTTAGTGATCACCGCATACAGCAGCATGTTTCACTTGGGATGTTTTAGTGATCACCGCATACATCAGCATGTTTCACTTACGAGTTGTTAGTGATCACCGCATATAGCAGCATGTTTCACTTACGAGTTGTTAGTGATCACCGCATATAGCAGCATGTTTCACTTACGAGTTGTTAGTGATCACCGCATATAGCAGCATGTTTCACTTACGAGTTTTTAGTGATCACCGCATATAGCAGCATGTTTCACTTACAAGTTGTTAGTGATCACCGCATACAGCAGCAGGTTTCACTTGGGATGTTTTAGTGATCACCGCATACAGCAGCATGTTTCACTTAGGAGGTTTTAGTGATCACCGCATATAGCAGCATGTTTCACTTAGGAGGTTTTAGTGATCACCGCATATAGCAGCATGTTTCACTTAGGATGTTTTTAGTGATCACCGCATGTAGCAGCATGATTCACTAACGAGTTGTTAGTGATCACCGCATACAGCAGCATGTTTCACTTAGGAGGTTTTAGTGATCACCGCATATAGCAGCATGTTTCACTTAGGATGTTTTAGTGATCACCGCATATAGCAGCATGTTTCACTTAAAATGTTTTAGTGATCACCGCATACAGCAGCATGTTTCACTTATGAGGTTTTAGTGATCACCGCATATAGCAGCATGTTTCACTTACGTGTTTTTAGTGATCACCGCATATAGCAGCATGTTTCACTTACGAGTTGTTAATGATCGCCGCATATAGCAGCATGTTTCACTTAGGAGTTGGTAGTGATCACCGCATATAGCAGTATGTTTCACTTACGAGTTGTTAGTGATCACCGCATATAGCAGCATGTTTCACTTAGGAGTTTTTAGTGATCACTGCATATATCAGCATGTTTCACTTACGAGTTGTTAGTGATCACCGCATATAGCAGCATGTTTCACTTACGAGTTTTTATGGGTATACCTGAATCATCAATTTAATTATCCAAATATTACCATCCTAACACTCAAACGTGCGCAAGCTCAAGTACTCAAGCGCTCGTGGTGTACTGTGGTGGTATAGCATGATTACCCATTCTTAATCGATCGGCACAGTCAAGCCACGTCCGTCGCGATCGGCACCTGGATGGGCGACCGCCCAGTGGCATTTCAAATCGAGCGTTTCCGTGCTTCGGAAGGCACGTACAGCCTTTGGTCCCGGCTATCACTCAATTGTGACAGTCGCTAGTTGGAGGCCCTCTAGGCGGCTTGAAAATTTCAACAGTAGGTTCACCACTAGCCTACCTCCACCGATCCGCAGCGGGTACGCGCGGTGGAGCATCTGCCCATTCCCTTTCACCTTGATTTGTGAAAGGAGGCCTCCGCTCAGCAGCGGAACACTATAGGCCGATGATGATGATGACTCAAACATGATTTTTATCATGTATTGTAAAGCCTTGAGTACCTAGTATCTAAGCAGCAATGTAATTTCTGGCCAATTTGATGACCTGAAACATTGACTGTAGCAACAAGGATTATCGCTTTCGCGGACAAGTGCCACACGATGGCACAAAGGCAAACTGCAGCAGCGCCTACCATCCATAGGCTTAAGTGTTTTATACTATCAAAAATTGTTTTATTATTTATCTATGGGCCACAAGTAGCCTGATAATAACGATTTATTATTATCATTATTTATTATTATTTTTAATTATGAACTTATTTGGTATACTCTTAAAATGTCTTATTATCAACTTGAGAGTTATCATCAAAATCACTCGCATTAAGTTTGTTTGTTTTCATTGTCACTTTTGAAAGATATAGTAATAGTTATCCACTTCTTTAAAGAATTGGCAGGATAAATACTTTAAAAGCAGGATACCTCGTATCGGTTATTTTTAAGGACAGCGCTTCTCCAGAAAGTTCCTGTTTTCTTTTTTCTCTTACCCTTTGGGTGTATATGTGTGTGATAATTCGTGCACATAACAAAACCATCTAATTCAAAGAAAAGTAAATTTTCATGGCACGTTGATTTGTTACCAATATTATCTGCAGCTAAACTACGTACCTACTGCATCTCTTGCAGAATCAACAAAAAAGTAATCCATTCAGTTCAGGCAGGTAAGTCACCTATACACGTTAAGTTCATACAGTTGAATTTACCACCGGTTCGGAATACTTAAAATAAGACGACTCCGGCAAGAAGCCCAGCAAGGCATTATTTTCTTTGGTGGATCATTTCTTCCATATCACAGTAATTATTCCAAAAACATAATGCTTACTTATACAATTGTCACTCAGCCAGGGGGACGCAAGCGCAGAGGAAAGCCACTACAACCACACATTCCCGTCCCCCACGCAATGAACCATCCCGTAGTAGGCTGTCAGTTAACCTCTATTTTATACAATCTTTGAATTTACTATAAAACATTTTAGTTACCTCAACTTGGATTCTACTATAGAATCGAGCGCAATTCCCGAGAAAAGCCTTATTAGTTTTAGATAACCTGGAGCTAGGTGTCACGATTTCGTAGTGATTCGCGACGACCCAAACAATATATAGCGCAAATTTCACTTTTCTGCAGAAGAAATATAGTTTCAAAGTCTGCAGCTGAGCTCCACAACCGGAGACTGCAGAACATTACACTATGGAAATAAGCAGAGTAAACTATCCTAGCTGTAGCCACATCCGTAATTTGTCCAGTTTTTCTAACCGCAAATGTGGTGGAAATTAATTTGCTAGTTAATCTTTGTACATGAGGACCCCATTGTATTTTACTGTATAGTATTACGCCGAGAAAAGCTATCTTATCCACAAGTTCAAGTCTTTTACCGTCGACTGAGTGTTAGCGTCAACAACATTTGGGGAGAGAAAATCTTATGCATTTAGTTTTACAGCAATTAAGCAAAATACTAGTGGTGGCAAAACATTTTGATATAGCTGGTAAGGATTATTACATATATCTTTGACATATTAGATATATTGACATTCAAAATTAAAGAGGTATCATCAGAAAATACAACTATATCGGACCATTAATTTACCATATAGGGCATATCATTATTATATATCAAAAACACGGCCTAAAATTGATCCTTGTGGTACGCCCGTTTTCACTGAAGACCCTCAGGACATAGTACTGCTTTTGGTTATAGGTAAGATGATATTAAGATCAAGTGCCACTCAACAAACTTCATGGTCTTGAAGTTTTAAAACTAGGCTGTGATGATGTACGCAATAAAATGCCTTGGAGAGATCACAAAATAAGCCAAACGCAATCTGTGAATTCTTCCAGGCCTCAAAAATATGCTTTTAAAGTTTGGCACCAGTCGTTGATCGGTAATTGTAAATCCAAACTGGTGATCCTATAAATTCTGATTATTGGTAAAATGAGCCAATAATATATTTACCATAACTTTCTCAAAGATTTTGAAGAACAGGGGTAGATCAATAATTGGAAGGTTATTTTTTTTTTTTTTTTTTTGCAACCAGATTTAAATATTGTAATGATGTTACTGTTTCATCAAAGTGGGGAACCATTAACAATAATACAATGATTAATAATAGCTCCTAAAATAGGTGCAATACTAGTGATAATTGGTAAATGACTTTAACTGATAAGCCCCATAGGTCTTCTGTATTTTTTTTTTATTTCAGCTGTAGTTACTTCAAATTTATCCGAAATCAAATTTATCATTAATGTTATGGTTGATTGTGTCATCTTCTTTTTTTTATTTTGAACAGTCTCTGTATTTATAATTTTCCAGACAATTATAATTTTATTAGTTGAATCATGAGTTGTATCAATAATTTAAACATTTTTGAATAATTGATGAAACATATGCATGAAACTCGTAGTTATATTTGTACGTAGTATTTACATACTCTGAGGTTATATGAATATGTTTTTATTATATTATTTTTTTTTACGATAGAATTCATACATGTTGTCACCACACCACTCAATCTTACCCCTTTAGTGTCCCAGTCACAGGACATTAACTTATTAGTTACCTTCGTAGATTTAATCGTGCAATGTTTATTAAATCCTTTACAAATCTCAGTAGATTTTACAGTTACAGTAGTATACAGTTTCATAGGTAATGATTAAACTAGGATTATAGATTCGAAATGAGTAATAAGATTTAATTCCAAATGATTATAAATTTTCTCTAACTTGTACTTAGTGGTTGGTCTAAATTCCCTTACTTCAGATAATATTTGGCACTTCTTCTCCAAAATACTCTCATTTGTAATAATGTTCTCAATGGACGATTTGAATACTTTACTAAGAATGTATTCTATTATAGAACATAGAATATAATACTGTGATTATAATATTATAAATGCGAAAGTGAGTTCGTCTGCCTGTCCGTCACGACCCAATGCCGCAACTACTCAACGGATCATCATGAAATTTGGCATGCAGACAGCCTATGGTATGGAAAAGGACATAGGCTACTTCCCATCGAATAACTTTTATAGAATAAAACAATGAAAGCCAGCAGCCGGAGGTTCTCATCCATATACGATGATGGAAAGTTCAATCTCTGTACATGTCAGCTCACAGACACAGAATTACTACATATATATCTGTACGATTTTAAAATTGTATGTTGCTGTTAGATACAATAATAGATCCACTACCATTGGCAGCCCCTCTGATGAACGCATTAGCGACCGTGAAATTGTTAACATTAAAATGAAACCAAATAAAAACAATAATAAAATATAAACTTGGATTTTATCCATCAAAAGTTCGATATATATCGCCAGAAAAGCGATTTATGTTCTGACGCAATAAGATAATATTTTGTCTAGGCTTCTTTTCTTTGTTTTGTTTTAAACTTTATGTTTAAAGTATTAATCACAATATTATTAGGAGTTACTAGGTAATATTGTTTTGTCACTTTACCTAATGTTTTTAATATTTACCATAACAATGTCAATATTGTAAGCTATCAATGTAGCAATCGAATAGTGATCGAAGATCCCCTGAATTATACAGCAACTGACCAGTTTTTGTTGACCAATTAATACTAAATGTGTATTATTATTCTAGGCTAGTTATAAACTTTAAACTATTATATAATTATGATGTTTACTTAATTATTACTAATGTATCTATCAATATTGCTGTGCCCTACAGGATCCATGTGAACTATTAAATATTGTTTTACATCTTTTATACACATGTGATGCCATAAAGTAAATAAATAATTTAATTTGTACACGGCATCGCGAATACTGTTTCTTGCAAATTTTAAATCTATGGCATCTTCCAAAATACAATGTCAGCATTGAAAGCGCAAAACATTCCATGTGTTTACGAAACATCGACAACCCGCTCCGCATATATAACATGCATGTTTTTAATCATTCCTTGAAAAAATATCCAAATGATAGTGAAAACCGCATCAAATTCGTTTTGTGTTTTAGAAGGAGTTAGCGGACAAAGAGACAGACAGACAGACGCGAAGAGCGACCCTGCCCCTCACCATATAGTGAAGTATTCTTCGAAAGACTCTTCTCTTTGGCTTTTTGGAACTATAATATTATTATTTTTAAAGTAGGTAGGTATTTCCAAGTATCATTCGATTTTTATCAAGACATATAAGCATATAAGCAAGGAATATTATTTTCATCATTAGCTTACGATTATAGACGATTGTACATATTTAATTTCCTGGATATGATATATTATTACAATACAGCGGGTATTGTATTGTACAGCAGGTTAATTGTGTATTAGGTATTAAAGATACCTCTAGTTATTTCACTAATTATTATTCATTGTTACTTGAATAATCCATAATATATTAAGTTTTTGCTTTTAATGTTGCTATAAGTGCTTTTTTATAAATGTAGTATGATTCTATTACGAAACTTTTATTTAAATACATAAACAACTGTTTACTTAAGATATATCTAAGAATAAATGTAGTGTAGTAATATTAAGAATTTATTTGTTAGCGGCATCGTACTACTAACCAGCCATAGTTGATTATTCGTCACGAACAAGACACACAAAATAGAACATAACAAAAGTACATACCGGTGAGCTGATTTCTTAATCCCGCACTTCTGAAATGTTAACCTTACCATATTTACTGAAAAGAAAATCGGCTTGAACAAGCTAAATCTTTATTTACACCGTTGATAAACTTGGTAAATACACAATTAATTAAAAACACTTTCTCCAATGGCCGCCATTGTTACGATTATCCCCTTTTTGGTGTTGCCATCCCTCGATATCCAAATCCACCATATTAAAATAAACAGTTTTACATTTTCAGAATAAATAATACTAATAACTAATTATAATTAATCAATATTCAATGGTATGAAATTAAATAATATTAAAATAATATAATGTTATGCTAACATTTCAGTTAATTTTTCTTTTACGCAGTCGAGTTTCTCGTTTCTTTTAATTACTAATAGCTGAGCTAATAGGTAATAATTATAAGTGTGAAAATTTGGATGTGGAAATATTGTCATGAAATTTGGTATACAGTTGCTTTAGGTCTTGGAATAGGAACAATTAATAATCTAAAGAAAGTACAAAAATAAATTCGCAGTCGGTAGGATTCGAACCTACGCTCCCAGAGGGAATCTGATTTCTAGTCAGACGCCTTAACCGCTCGGCCACGACTGCCATGTGAGTATAGTCGAAATTATAAAGCTAATTCATATTTTATACTTTCACTTTACATTTCGGTGTACCAAATCGGTCCAGTCGTTCTCGAGTTTTAGCGAGACTAACGAACAGCAATTCATTTTTATATATATAGATTATTATATATATATTTATAGTAAAAGTAGGTTACTTTTAAACATTTTCTATGTACTAAAGGTACCCAGTAAGGAGTACCGAAATAATCAAAATGTAGGTTTTTTTCTATACCACTAAGATGGCAAACAAGCATACGGCCCGCCTGATAGTAAGCAGTTACCGTAGCCTATGGACGCTTGCAATACCCACGGTAAAATGTAGGTAGGTACGTTCATAATTAAAACAATCACTTTTTTTTGTAAAATTAAACGCTTAAGCAATTAGGTAAATGCACTTGAAGTACAATTTATTTTGTCTAGGTGATTTCTCGAGCGAAGTCGTTAAGCTAATGTTACCAGCATTAAAAAACATTGTATTAATTTTTTTTGCTGAGATCATTTTAGTAATTTGGGTAATTAACTGACCTCTTTGTCCTAGACTCATTACTTTACTAGAGGCAGAGATGCCATAAATTAAATGCTTTAGAGCTTAGGTATAAAAAATACAATATTTTTATAATTAAAATTATTATTTTTTCTTCGTGTTTCAAATTATTTGTTTTTAGAATACCTTCATAATCGGGGTTGAATATATTATTCGATGAATAAAAACGAGCGACTTAAATATATAATATAAATATTAATTAGGTAATAGTAATTAATTTATATTTTATTTTTAATAAATATATAACTATGCCACACCCTGTCTCGTACGTAATATTATAACAAAGTTTTTCAGTTCATTTATTAATTCGCGAGTTTTTTTTTTTTTTTTATGATATGTTGTCGGAACTTTATTCATAATAGGTACTCTTTACAAAAGTATTCATACTGTTAATATAGAAGTTATCCGTGTCCTTCTAGCCCTCGAATCTCTTTCAAGCCTTTCTCTCCGTAATAAAAAGCCTAAAAATAATTCTCAATCAACATTAATACACGAAATACTTAGGTGTGTAATTGATCAATGTCCGAATTACAATGAGCTTTAATTGCTCTGTGACCAGAAATCTGATTTCATTTCAGGGCATTAGTTGAGAACGCCCCGTAGAAAATATTTGTGGCGTTATGTTCCGGCGGCGGCGTTGTGTCGAGAGGTCATAAATTATAGAGCAAAACGTTGGATTTTAATTAACCCCGATAGAAATGTATTATTACGATATTATAAAGTAATTAGGTGTTAGTGGGTAATTATAGTTTACAACCAGTCGTTTTATTCTGGTTTGTAGATCTAATGCGTTTATTGGAAAAAAGTATTCAATGTTTTATTCCAATGTATACTATATTGAACTGTCATTTTCTACATTAGATGGACGTACAAAACAAATAAGACGATTCCGAGCTCACAAGCGGTTTAGAGCCCCTCAGTCTGAGGAGAGACTGTAATATGCCACGTTAGTGTTCTACCGCTTGTACACACGGCTACACATCAAGCTATACATTTCCAGTATAAGCTGATCTCACATTGTATAGGATTTCCCTACAATGAGAGGTCATAGAGGCTTATATTGGAAATTAATAGCTTGATCTGTAGCCGTGTTTACAACGGAGAGTGTTCTGTAGAGCGTCCGTAGGCTACGGTAACCGCTTATCATCAGGCGGGCGTATGCTTGTCTGCAACTTTAGAGGTATAAAAAGAAAATGTATTACCTACGGTATTTCTAGTATCTATCAAATGACGTGAAGTTCACGGGTTCAAATCCTAAAATAAGGTTTCACTTCTGGTTATGGAAAACATTGTGACGAAGCCATATCACGGCGCTAGGGTGCTTTATTTGTAGTACTCATCTGGCAGGATCAAGTTGACAAATTGTTACAGCAGCTATTGTTGTACGGAAATCGTATACAATACGAGTTCAGCTTATACTGGAAATGTATAGCTTGATCGGTAGCCGTGTGTACATACTTGCTTTGGCATTGTAGAGGTTGGCAAAACATAGAGAATTCTCCTGATTTCGCTTATAAAGTTGGCAATGGAAACTTTCCACCAGGCAGGTCACATGCTGCTTGTCAGCTTACTTAGATAGATAACTCTTTATGTTACACCCAAAAGTATTTAACAAAAGTTAACAAGAATAAGTAAAATTTAAATTACCGTACAATGCGCGGTCTAATCGCTATAAGAAGCGAACTCTTCCAGACAACTTTTTGGTGGAGAGGAATTTAGATACATTACTAGACAGGGGTGTATACTTCTATCATAATTATAGGTTAATAAATAAACGTACGTATACATATCTTCTTTATACCTATATAAAATTCAAAATTTCAAATTCAACTGCACAGCTAGTACTCAGTTGGTATCTAGGTTATATTGGCGACTGCTGCCGAGCTGATTTATGAATCTAAACCATGCAGGGCGCCACCCAAACGCATACATTTTTTTTTATTCAAATCGGTCCAGCCATACACACGTACAGTAGAATTAACTCCCTGGATGGTTTAGATAGGGTAGGGTAGGGTAGGGTAGCACCACGCGAACGAAGTCGCGCCGGGCAGCTAGTAATAATATAAATCTTTATATAAAGACAACAATCGTAAAAAATCCTTTTATCATCAGCAGTCCATTAAAAACTTAAAGATATATTTGCAGACTACACGCAATCACGCGTTATATATTGTGTCGCAATAAATACGAATTAGATGCGACATGTTAAATGGACCAAATTAATTTATCTACAACGGTCAAGATACGTTCGGTCCTGGACCAATGATGCGAGGGTATGCAAAATGAATCGTAAAACAAAAGAAGAAAAGCCAATAAAATAAACGAACTAGATACATTTTAAAAATATGCTCTTGGTATGATCTCATAAATAAATAAATAAATATCCTGGGACATTTCTCACACACGGTTATCTGATCCCAAACTAAGCAAAGCTTGTACTATGGAAACCAGATAACTGATATAATACATATACTACTTTTTTGTTTGTAAATAAATACTTAATATACATAATTACACCCAGACTCAGCACATACAGACATGTTCATGCACACAAATGCATGTCCTGTTTGGGAATCGAACCCACGACCTGCGGCGCTATAGGTTAAGACTCCACGTCTTAACCAACTGCGCCAACTGGCCCGT
The DNA here is from genome assembly GCA_947623365.1 of Achlya flavicornis. Taxonomy (NCBI): domain Eukaryota; kingdom Metazoa; phylum Arthropoda; class Insecta; order Lepidoptera; family Drepanidae; genus Achlya; species Achlya flavicornis. Next base: position 467,700 of record OX392468.1, on the reverse strand, counting down.
CAAATAAGAATAACTATTACCGGTCCCAAAACTGAAATAACAGCGTATTAAAGTCTTGAAGAAAATATCTTTTACGTTCTGATTCTCTTTGCGGGCGCAGCCCCTGTCTTAGACATCCGAAAATCTTGTAGCTCTAAGCTTCCATTGCAATAATATATAGCTACTAAACTACCTATAATGTTCACAATCGTATATCCGCGTAACCCGCGTGAACCGAATACCAGCGAAGGCCACTCGACGAGAGCCGGCCCACCTCAGCTCAATAACACCTAATAAACCGGCTCGAGCGATGAGCCACTGTGTTACGATTTATTGCGTTATTAGCCCCACTGTGCGATATTCGTGATAAGAAATAGTTATGGTGTACACTTCACGCCACAATTTATGTTATATGCGCTTATCACCCGTGTCTGCCGTATGTTTTATTAGTAGGAATGAACAGTTACGTTTTATTTTGGGGAAATATTATGTTTTGTGTATTTTTTTCTATAATATAATTTGACAGTGTGTTTCACCACGGTGAGTGATGATGTGTAAATATGGTTAGCACACAAAGCCCCAGAAGGGAATTAACCCTTAAAAGCAGCTACCGCTAGATATCGATTGGTGCTTGGCAACACGACGATTTTTCTTCAGTAAAAGCACAAGCGCTCGTGGTGTAGCATGATAAGCCGTTCTTAAGCTACCACCGTCGTGGTCGGTACCTGGATCGGTGACCGCCTAGTGGTATTTCAAATCGAGCGTTTCCGTGCTTCGGAAGGCACGTAAAGCCGTTGGTCCGGTTATCACATAATTGTGATAGTCGTTAAGCTAGTTGGAGGCCTTCTAGGCGGCTTGAAAACTCCAATCGTAGTTTGACCACTAGCCTACATCCACCGATCCGGAGTGGACACGCGTGGTGGAGTATCTGCCCATTCTTTTTCACCGTGATTTGTGAAAGGAGGCCTGTGCTCAGCAGTGGTACATTATAGGCTGATGATGATGATGATGAAAAGCACAAGCTTATTGGAGGATTCGATCCCATGCCACGCCACGGAAATCAACGTCAGTCGCTATTTCAGAACTATCCATGTGGGCCAGTAGCTTCTACGTAGCGTCAAAGAACAGTTTAAAAAATAAATAACACAAGTGTAAATTCAGATAAAAGTAAGTCTTGAGACTGAATTTATATCAAAGTTTTACGAGATATTTATCAAGATTTGAAATAAACTCGAATCTTTAGAGAAGTCTAAATATTCTTGCCTTACCTCTGAATGGCTCCCTCGACTAATATTAACATTTCTAATTCATAAAGCGTTTAGAGTAAGGACTTCCTTCCTTCGTCCATTATTTTCAGTGACCTAGAATCACGTTGAGAAAGTAAAAAGAGTAGTATATAAGTGGGATAGATTATATCAGAATGTGGTATATGTATTATGTAAATATTGTGGGTAAACCTTGATGTGTTCGAAATAAGATCTATTTTCAATAAACTAAGCTGTTGCAATCCTGTAAGTAATTAGCGTTTAACATAACAAGTTAGTAGCTTTGTTTAGAATAATGGTACATTTGTTGTACAGTTGCGGAATGAAAAGGTTCGTCAGTTTTCATTCATTCAACGTTTCACCAGCAAATATTACCTTTTGAAACTGAATAGACAGAATACACTGAATTAGAGAAAGTAATGATTTAACTGTTCGTTATCAAAGTTCAAAATTATTCAGATCAAAGTTGTGAGATTATTTTTATTTTAGGTCTTGATAATCTAAAACCTTCTTGTTGGTTTAACCTGCTATTGTTATTTATGTCAAATTAAAATTGAAAATAGGGCAATGTCATCATAGAATAAATAACACTTATATTTTATTCCGCAAAAGCCATAAATTGTGATTGACGTGATGTAAAAACAAGCAAAACCTTATTCGATAGCAAACGTCACATTTATGTAAATGTTAGCAGCACTGTTTCTTCCTGTTAGGAACCTCACTGTTAATGTTGGTACATATAATAAAATTGATTCTTGCAATCTTGTGCAAGCGAAAACCAACTCTAACGTGACGAACCTTTTCATACCGCGGCTGTACTTTTGAATGTAAATTGCTTTCTGTGGAGAACTTGACCCATTATGAAATGTAAAGATAACAAAACAACAATTTTCTTTTAGTGTCTATATTTCGATTGAATTAATAATCAAATATCGATTGATGTGAACAATAAGGAAAGAGACATCAGCATAATACATTATAACGATGCGCCTTTATAAAGAACTTTCATTCAAACAACTCTTACTATCTCCCATACAAAGTTGTATGAAACAAATATCAATATTAGGTAGGTAATATGTATGTAGGCATTCCTGTACGTACTCCAATTTGCCGGAGCCCCTCCTTCACAAAGAGCACTAGCAATTGTTTCCGATTATACCCGGAGCCGTTTTATTTGTTTTCCATCTTTTGTGTCCCTCCGCTTTGTGCGGTACAATTAAATATATTTCGTGTTTGGAAATGGCTACAGTTTCTATTTCATTAATAATTCAAATATATAAGGGAACTAATATTAATTGCATTCTGGATTTTTTGGACAATGAAAACTACGCCTGTAATATATAAGTCAATGTAATAAGCTTTTAACTCTATGATTTAGATAGAGCAAACGCTCGTTGCTGATAGTTCTACAAAAATTTACTCACACACGGAAATGTAAGGACAGGCTAGCATACGTGTAGAAGTGACCTGGTAAGTACTGAAAGGAGTTCGAAGATTTTTGTTCGGAATGACGGCGCATGATGAGCCATTTTTCATGACTATTGATTTGTTAAACATCGATCTTTTTTGGAAATAACTCTGGAACGTAAGTTTTCTAGTATTTTTTGTAGTTGAGTGTAGTATGAGTGTCCCCAATCGCTGAATATAGCTCTCAACGAGCGCCATTATAAAAAAAAAAACAAAATGGCGTTCGAAAAGTATGCAGCATGGGGTTCTTCAAAAAGGGCTTGAAGAGGTTTCTTCAGGGTCGGCAACGCGCGTGTGATACCCCTGGTGTTGAAAGCGTCTATAGACTGCGGTAACTGCTTACCATCAGTGGGCCGTATGCTTGTTTGACACCTTAGTGGTATAAAAAAAAAAAAAAAAATTGAAAATTTTTAAATTCGTTTCCGCCTTGTACTTAGTGATAGATTTGTTCTTAGACATTTATGTCTTTAAAAAACGCGTCATGTGTTAGTCTGGCGTAGAAAATGGAAGCCCCTTTCAATAAATCCGTAACCTTTTCCTAACGCATTAGAGCCCAAGGTACGTGCAATCATATATACTAAGGCCTCAATTGTATAAACATCACCGTCAGTACCCAAACGTAAATATTTTAGAACTTAAACTCGCTGTGTCTTAACTCAATATTCCGCCGAGCTAGTGAAGAAAACATTAATATCGAGAGAGCGTAGTGATGCGAATATTTAGCCGACATCGACAGAGCCTCGGTAACAGATAGCGACAGTTATAGCGGCAGGCATCGGCGACGCACGATATTTGCTTCCACATCGACTCCAACAATCATTATAAATCACCCGACTCTGCCTACTCTAATACACTTAGCTCGCATGTTAGTTGCTTCCAGTTGTGTGCGGTTATTGATGTGGGTTGCGTATTAGTTCTCTAATGTTATTGGTATTGATATGTCCAAATACAGAGGCAATTGAGGTGTATAGCGATGATAGGTTTTCATATTTTTGGCAAAAGAGCAGTCTAGTTTATGTTCATCCATATAAGCGCATAGTCAGAGACTTTTAAGTGCCTATTAATAAGAACGTTGAAATCCTGTGGTTTATACCTCGAACCCCTACTTCATCCCTTTACCCTTGGGTTGGATTTCGGAAAATCCTTTTATTACATGGTAAGAAGTCCCATAAGGTTCTGCGTTAATCTCTTATAGTCAATCGGTTAGGCCTTGTTCTTTCAAATATATGGATTTATTCACTGACTGAACCTATCTGACGTAATATCACTCTATATTCTTTCCAATCTCCGTGCTTGTATATATTAATTTTACCTTAGTTCTCAATATATCCCTAATTAACCCTTTCATTGATCATCACGTACATAATAAATTGAAACGTTGATGTCATAATTGGGCTCCATTCATTGGTGTGACGTCACAGCGCTGTATCCGTTCCACAGTGGTTTCGTTTAATTAAAGCTCGTCAGGAGCCCCTAACTCTACCGATGGCTGCGTCCAACACATTAGAGCGCGCCACTATCTCAGCCGGCAAATGATGCGGATCCTACTCGACCACGCGTAGTACGGCACGGCCGGCACGCCATCTAATAGTGATGGGCTTGGTGTTTGTTGATTATCGATGTTGCTGTTTCGCAAACAAAATATTATGTAGGCTTTCCAACTGCCCTTCAATATTATAGTGACGGTTTAAATAAGTAAAAGTAAGTAAGAATAAATAAGGCTCTACCTAGGTCCTAACAGAATGGCGTTTGGCTATAAGCTTACATATTAGGGTTGATGACGAGCACAGATTATTATCAAAATTTAATTTTGACTAGCCGCGACGTTTCGACCAAGTTGTCACTATCACTGAGCTATAATCGCCTTAAAGGTATTCTAAGTATTCCGAACATAACTGATAATAATTGACGAAATAAAAATAATTATAGAATGAACCTAATTTGAAAAAAAAAATAAGCACGATTGTTCAAGCCCCCCTTTGATCATAAGGTTCTAGATTGATTACAGCGTACAAGCTCGGGAATCAAACTACTAGGTAGCTTAACTAACTGAAGCATTGAGTTACTAAGTAAACGTTTTGGTGATATTTTACATAATTCACGAGCCTCAACTACATGTAACATTAATTATGTGTGTCAGTGTTCTACGAGTTATTTTCTGGAGAACGTCTATAGAATCCTTCCCTGTCTTTCCTCCATCCCCTTTTCTCTACCATACTTCAAGACGCCAGGAGAATTTGCTACCACAAGTAAAGTATGCAACATCCCGCTACTATGGACATTTTGCTTCGCTTCATCATTTCTAATACAAACAGCAAATGAGTGGAGCTCACTTCCGACATCTGTTTTTCTGACACATTAATATTTTCCTGTAGGACTCAATAGCCGTCATAAAAAGGACTAAAAAGGGTTGGAATTGTACTCAACAATTTTATGAAATATAAATCTTACTGACAGAGAATCCCACATAATAGATAACGGATTGAAATGCAAAGTGAAGTATTTATGTAGAAGTAGAGCGCTGACCCCGGGGCCGACACCGCACCATCAATTACAGGCGCGGATGAAATGATACCCTCCACAACACACCTGTGAATAGGCATAAATTAGAATGGAGGCGCAATCTAAACAAAAACCAGATTTGCTGAGTGCTACATCTCAGTAATTGATTAAGATTTTAAGGCTGGCAAGTAGAACTCTACTAGAGTGATTTATTATATCGTTGTTTGTGTCTTAAAGGCTTGTATTTCTCCAGAACCCCATCACTATTAGTGTTTTTTCTTTTTTTTTATATATTTATTTTATAAAAGTTACATAATTTTACAATAATATATATCTGCCAAACTGCATAGCAGTTTGTCGGCAGTTAGTTCTCATGTTCTAAAATTTAAAGTAAGTAAATGCAACACTTTTTCTTAAATCAAAACCACACTATAATTTGTCTTAGAATACACCCGTGTGTTCTTATTTTTACAATTATATAATATCATACAATACAAACTTAAAAATATAATAAAGAAATAAATATACCCAGAAAGAACGTCGCCATACTACAAGAATATATGAAAATGGCCAACTTTTATATGGCGCTTGGAGCCCAGAAATATAATATCCTGGGAGAATGACAACAGCTTTTTTGAAAGTCGTACAACATGTAGGTACTAGAAAGGACTCTACCTCCGTGCTATGATTTTCTTTGTCTAAAGCTTTAAATAATTATAGGATTCGACACAAAAAATCACTTCCATAATATAATTTCTTATTAAAGTGTGATAAATAATGAAAATATGTATCATGTGTATCGCCTCGATCTGCTTCCATGATTTCGGCGCCCACCAAATAATGCAATTGCATTAAAGTTATTTTAAATTGGGAAAGCAGCTATTACTCGGTGCTACGTTGTTTTAATTTAGCACGATATCCATTGCGTCATTACAATGGCAGATGCCTATACTATCGCACACTAAAGCGGCGCAGTAAATTGAGCTGGGGTTTAAAGTGTCTTTATAATTTACGAGGTGCGATGTCCCAGTGGTGAAATTTATTCACGACTGTAATAAAATCTGTCGTGTGACGGTGTCCAGGGAGAGGTCAAGTCCACGTTAATTCCTTTTTGAAATTTCGCACACGACTGTACTTTAGATGTGAATGTTCTTACTGTATTTAAAGAATGCAATGAAATTAAACTGGGTACGTGTTTATTCTAAGCTGCAAATGTTAATTGCACGGCTGTTTATTGTTGCACTTGGTCTGTGGTGAGCTTAAGCTCGCCAACTTCTCAAATAACTTTAGGGTCGAAAATACAGAAATAAACCGAGTTTATTTACTAAGTCCGGTTTAAAATTAGGTAACCTTTACGTAATAGATACGAAACTATTTATAAAGTTTACTTTGCTGTTAATAAGCCGTCTATGCTAAATTAAGCACACACCGACTTGAAGCCTTTAGTGGGTAGTCTGTTTATTTATCCTTAATGGTGTATTTATTATGAGTTTATTTAATAAACTGGGTTACGCCGAGTTTCGTAACGAAACTTTTGTAGTGCTCGTTTCTGGCGCGTTGAAATGAACACGAAACTTAATTCTTAGACTAAAGTTAGTCACTTAGGACTTAGCGTGACCAAATTAATGAGTCCAGATGTCATTAGGGATTCTTGAAAACTTTCAAAAAGGTCATTTTGAGTGGTTATTAAAAGATATTGTTGTTTGAATCTAGATAAAATCTTTGGAATACGGTGAATTTTTTACTGTATTTATTTATTGTCGTCTTTAAACAATTTATTATTATTATTTCTAATAGCCGTTTAATTTACGGACTCATGTTGAAATTACGGCGCATTGCCATAAATGATTGGACAACAACACAGCCAATAATTCTTTATGTACCAATAATCATCACGAAAATATTTCAAATTGACAGAAGAGGATAAAAATATCTATAAAGTATAGACGTGTATCTATGCATACCTTTTATATTAGTTGTTTGTTGTGCTTCCTTTGTTATATGATAAATAGACAGGTTTTCATAGTAATTATTAACTTGACACGACACGTGTTAGAACTGTCTCTTCCTTTAAAGAAAAGCCAGTTGCTAGGTACTATTCATTATTAAAGTTAGCGCTATGATTAACTTGACACGTGTCAGTGTCTTTTCCCTTAAAGAAAAGCCTTAGTGCTTTTGACAGTGAATACAAAATCAAATTAAAATTCATAAAGTCATTTATAAACAGAATAATCAAACACAAAACAATAAATACGTCGTTCTAATGATTTTTTAAATTATCACTTGAACCACTAATGTACAGTGGCGGAATGAAAAAGATCGTCAGTTTTCAACTTGATTCGTTCATCGTATCACGAGAACATATCACCTTTTGAAACTGAATAGTCAGAATACACTGAATTAGAGAAAATTATGATTTAACTGTTCGTTATCAAAGTTCAAAATTATTCGATCAAAGTTGTTCTACTGTTTATCTTGTCAACATGTTTTTTTAAATTTTATGTTTTGATAAACTAAAACCTTCTTGTTGGTTACTTATATTTTATTCCGCAAAAGCAATAAATTGTGTTTGACTTGATGTAAAAACAAACAAAACCTTATTCGATGGCAAACGTCACATTTATGTAAATGTTAGCAGCATGGTTTCTTCCTGCATGGTTATATTTTGGTATGAGTTTGGTATATATAATAAAATTGATTCTTACAATCTGATGCAAACGAAAACCAACTGTAAGGTGACGAACCTTTTCATTCCGCAGCTGTACATAGCATAGATGATGATGATGTTTTAAAATTATTACTTCAAATCGAAGCTCCATAAACTACCGATTTGTCTGTAAAATACCTATCTGTCTTTTGTTCCAGGGGTCGCAAGGCATGCCTCGATTAGAGCGAGGCGAGGCGGGCACGTGATCGCGCCTCGGCCGCCATGGCGCTGCACGTGGCGCTGTTTCTCGTCCTGTGCCTCGTGCACTGCCACACCAAGACCGTCATGCAAGATAAACTTGGTAAGTCACACACTACGGTACCTACTCAGAGACGTCTAGGTACGTGCTTGTATGTTCAGTTAGTGCTGACGTTTATAATGTCAGTAGTTTTGATTAGTAAGGAACTTGAAAATTATTAGTTTTATTAAGCTATTGCATAGCTTCTATCGCGGGCCTTGAGCGTCGAGACCGAATCCAGAAATTCCGTAACGAAAATAACCTAACACCCCCCACTCCGACCGGCACAGCGGTGATACTTTTTAGTTTTGCCATCTATCGATGAATAGCAGAACTTTTAATGACTTTTTGAAATATCACGCTTGTCTCTTTAGTTCAGCAACCCGCCTCTAGGTGGCATTGATGCAATAGCTTTACCGCGGCAGTCTCCGAGTGCCACACGTTTTTTTTTCATTTCCGTAAAAAAACACTCGAATAACAACTATATTTTATCATACATACGACTGTCGAGCAGTTTTCAAGCTGGCAGCATTATACCGCCACAAAATCCATCCAGGGTAGGGTATGGTACTTTATACCTTACCTGGCTATCACCCTCAAGTTGAAAATCTAGTTCCCAGATAAGCCAGTAACCGTCTAACCGGCTATGTACGTTTCGGTCACACATTTGGCAATCCCCTGTCCATAGATGACGTAATCCACTTAACATCAGGTGGATCGCCAATTCGTCAGCCTTTTTAAGCAACAACATTGTTTGTTAAATAGCTAAAGAAAGAGATAGCGATAATAATTAATTATACTTAATTAACGCCTCTGAGTGCGGCCGTTTTGGTTAGAATTAATTTACCTTTATGTGAGGACGTGTACTATAAGTAGACGAGGATAAAAGTCAGTTTTATAACATTTCAACTTGCGAAGAAACGTTTAAAATTTTTTATAGGAATAAAAAAGGTGATAATGTTTATATTGTTTAGATAATTACAATATATTTTTAAATTACTATCATATTACAATTTCATATACCTGACCCGTTTCCAGTTATTAGTGGTCGGCGCATATAATGCGCTTCTTCCATTCGGCTTTTCGATCTGTTAGGTATATATTTATAAGTATTTTCAACACACTCGCTAGTAAAGTGACATTTATTGCACCGTTTTCAGTATCTTAATGCAGCTTATTACGCACTAGTGCTTTTTACTTTACATTACCGCACAGTTTTATGATAGCTATAATCCCGATTATGATAAGTGTGTACCTCACTGCAATTGATATGTGTGTAGACCAGGCATTCTTAATTTAAACGAGTAAAATAGTTTGACAGCTCTCCGCTGTCAAAAAAAAAAACTTGCGCACTATATTTGTTAACGTTCTCATTGTGTTGTTGATTATTATCAAAAAATGTACTTAAAATAATACAAGTCTGTTTTTTTCCTCGCAAGTTTGTTGAAAAACGTCGTATAACACGCTTGTGCATTGATTATTACACTCTCGGCTCACTTATCGCGTTCGCATACAGCTCACGCTTAATGCCGCCTCGAGTGTTAATGACCAACTTTGCACACATGCATCATAATGTACTATTATATATTTAGCTAAAACAAGTACTATACTACTAAGATAAAACACTATAGGGCACAAGTGTTATCTGTTGAACTAAGCGTATACCTAACTTTATTCCGTGTATCTAAGTACTTGTATAAATCAGTAACATATTTATATAAAAGTTGCAAAGAGCCATCTGTTCTAAACTTGACTAGAACAAGGCAAGCCGGACAGTTTTACGAGTTACGTTTATCTAATGCACATACGTTCTCCCCTCTCGCATATTGGATCTACTGTCTCTGTTATATACTTGCTCTTTTAGAGGAGCGTTAGCTATTTGCAATTTTGTATTGCATTCCTTGTTATAACGAAGAACCCTTATCATCATCATCAGCCTATAATATCCCACTGCTGAGCACAGGCCTCCTTTCACAAATCAGGGTGAAAGGAAATGGGCAGATACTCCACCACGCGTGCCCACTTTGGGTCGGTGGAGGTAGGCTAGAAGGCCTCCAACTAGATTAACGACTATCACAATTAAGTGATAACCGGGACCAACGGCTTTACGTGACTTCCGAAGCACGGAAACGCTCGATTTGAAATACCACTAGGCGGTCACCCATCCAGGTACCGACCACGAGAGTGGTAGCTTTACTTGCTGATCGATTACGAACTGCTTATCATGCTACACCTCGAGCGCTTCCTTAATACCCTACGTTAAATAAAGAATCTGTGAGCAATAATTGCAGACCCGATCAATCAGTGAGTTTCTCTACATTTACCGGTATTTTCCTCGCGTTTTACCCGAGTTCCCGGGATAAAAGTAGCCTACTAATATTTACTTCTCCCTACGATAGGCTATCTACATGCCAAACGTGATGATCCGTTGAGTAGTTGAGGCGTGAAGGCGTAAAAACAAACAAACTCACTTTCGCATTTAGAATATTATAAGTTAGTAAGGATATAGACAGGAGAATCAAATAAAAAAAATATTTTATTCAAATAGACCTTCGTAGGTACTTATGAAAAGTCTGACTCTAATACGGAGTTACCGGTTCGGAAGGTTGCATTTGCTGAGAAGAGCCGGCAATAAACTCAGCAATTACTCTTTTCAAAACAAGCTTACATAATATTTACATTCAAATCGCACTGACAACAATTGCGTGCCCCGGCGCGGCGGCAAAACTACAACGTAGACTGAATCTATATTTAAGTAAATAAATAAATGGCAAACTTAAACAGATAGATATATAAATTCAAATTACTTATATAGTCCGTACTTATGGAGAGCCCTGGCCCGGCCCTATTTCTGATAAATACCTTTATTATACCTTACAGAAATTCGTTAATGATACATTATAATGAACCAATAACTCCCTATTATTATCAACCTCTGTAATTAGAACTGAATTATGAATTGTATGAAAACAAAATATGTAGGTGCTGGAAAAATGCGTTATCAATATGGACCTGGTTTTCCAAAATTTACCATTCAAACTTAGCCTAGCAAGAAACCTGAAGATAGATATCTAAGATATGGAAATTTAGACATCCCAAACATTTGCTCTATGTAAATAGTCGCGGTCGGCTTCTAGATTAGACAATTACTTGACCTATTCATGTACCTACCTACGATGAAACAACAACCACAAAAGCCTAAAATAAGGTCACGGATACCGCTTGTGTTCCACAAATCAATCGTTTGAGTAAATTGACAATATACAGACCTAATTTATTTCGAAATGAGAAACTGTATTGAATTCTTATTTCAGAATTTGAAAACAAGTGATTATTTGGATCAGTTTCTTTTAAAAAACATGTTGCCTGATAGTTAAAAGCTTTTAAAAGCCATAAAAAGGCCTCGCAGGAGACGGTTCCGTGCGAGCGATCAAAGCTATGCTTGTACGTACTACTTAGAGACATACCATACCCTACTAGGCACGTTGTAGGTGACTGGAATATGCAATATTGTACGAAATGATGTATTAACATTGAAATAAGTTTAAATCTAGTGAGACACCAGTATCTTAAATCTATACTAATATTATAAAGCTGAAGAGTTTGTTTGTTTGAACGCGATAATCTCAAGAACTACTGGATCGAATTGAAAAATTATTTTTGGGTTGGATAGTCCATTTATCGAGGAAGGCTTTAGGCTATATAACATCACGCTGCGACTAATAGGAGCGAAGCATCAGTGAAAAATGTTGCAAAAACGGGGAAAATTATTCATATTTGAAGGCTTCCGTTGCGTGCGCTGCGTAAGTACTTTAAAATATATTCTTTTAAAAATCATAATACCAGAAATTGACGCGGACGAAGTCGCGGGTAACAACTAATAGCATATATCATTAACTGTATACATCTCACTTTAAACTTGACATTATACTGAAGAAAGGCAGAAATAAATTCACAACAAACACTCCAGTTTCTATAGGTACGGCAGAACAGTTTCAGTAGAATTTGTTATTTTATTTTGCCACACATCCAAAAGATGCAATTTCTGGAGACCATCCAAATATCCAGTTGTTCCGCTAAGGTACAGATTTTACTCGACGTACGACAAAGTAGGTTATTTAGGGCTGCTGCAGACGAACTGCATTGCATGAATACCTAGTTTCCATGAAGATTGCACAACAGCATTTGAGAATTTGATTGCAGTTCTGGTTGAAGTTTTCGGGGGGTTAAAAAGGAAGGTAAAGCAATATGACTATACTCTATTTCAGATAGGATGAGTCGTCAAGGTCAAGGTTTTTACCAATATCTAATGAAATTCCATTTGATTACTCTGAAATAATACTCACAATATTTCATGAAACCTCGCTCTATCATAGTATTCCTTTATTATATTGAAATGAACATTAAACATTGAGAAATCTAATAAAATACCATGTGTCACCGAACTCAAGCTATTTGAAATTTACTATAATGGAATACATTTTTTCGAATTCTCGGCACATCTTATATACCCAATTGCAATATTTTATGGAAAAATATTCGGGATCATTATATACAATTAAATTAATTAAAACATTCGGAATTTATGAATTGCATACGATCTGCTGTTTATTCGAAAAACTTATTTATTACTTTATTTTCCTTTTTAGCTATGGCTATATAATGACAACTAGGAGTAGGTATATGAGTATGTTTTAAATTTTTATATCAACGGCAAGTTTGGATCTAATTGACAAAGTAGCTGTTGCAAACCACTGCAACTAGGTAGTATTGCCTAAAAAGCTATCAGAGCTAATCTTGTTAAATAACTGAAATCTTTGTAGTTTGATGAATAACTTGTTTATTAAATAACTATACAGGTGTAGTTTTGCATTCGTGTCATACTTATGTGTGTGAAGTATAATTTATAGTAAATGATATATTTAGTTATTATAAAATAGGTAATTTATTCTAGGCTTGATAAGTAAACGATGATTGATGATTTTTGATTAAAGTCAAATCAGAATTAGACTAGATAACTGCACAGAATAAGTCTGCGATCCGGGGGCGAGGGGAGAAACCGGGCCGCTGCGCAGCGGTCACCAACCTACATCTTATAAATCATTATAAAACATCGTCAAACACGGGGGATTTTTATTTTAACAAAACTTAAAAAATAATATTTAATTTTACGGGCATGATTTTATACTTGAATAGTTTTCTATACAAGGTTAATATCAACCTCCCTAAATATGGCACAAATGCAGAACAACACCCGGTATAATATCCGTGCAGTTCTAAATAGTGCATTACATCTGTGAGTGCTCTTATGTTTGGGGCATGTCACCCCAGAGGACAAAGAGCATACAAGTCGTAGGTATGCCACCACGTTGCGAATGTGTGCGGGACTTGGTGATATATTACCAACATCCATTAAGAGATCCTATGTATAGGTACCTACGCAATTGATGTAGATTGAGTTGCTCTCCTCCTAAGTAATGGTCTATTTATTTATTTATTACATTAAGTAACTACAACCCACCAATTTTGTTAGTTACCTTTTTTATTTATGTGTATTACTGAGTACAGTTTTGTTAGTCTTAGATTTGATTCCATTTTAACTTAGTGGTATTTGTATTTTTTAAAAGGACGTTCATTTAAATTTCAATAAATGGTCTTTTAAAAATAGTCTGAAGCCGATAAATATAAATTGAATATTTAAAGTAGAACGAGCAGTTATTTTTAAACACAACCGCGCACTAAACCGTTCAAGTTACGGCGGTAGACGCATTTAGCCGCAATAAAGTGGAAAATCCAACAATAGTATTCCAAGTTTGATTTTTTTCCATTGAGGCACCGACTTGTAGTACGCGCCATCTACTTTATATTCTCAGTTTAGAGCCCCGCCAGGAGACATAACTCTGACTTCAAATCGTTCCCTTAGCTATTTTTCTACGAATTAATATTATTGTCTGGTTCATAAAAAATCTTTACTGTGTATGTTTTTCCGAACGATGCCGATGGTATTAAAATTTCAACGCAATGTGTAGTGTACAGCCACAGATTACAGAATAGAATAGAATAATTGTTTATTTGTAGCATAATTTGAAAAACACTTATGTAGATACACATCAAAAATAATATGAATACTAAGTTTAGCAAACATTCATCGTTTGCAGTTATAATAACAACAAATGATACCAATTTTAAAACAAACAAAAAAAACAAACAATAATACTAGCATAAAATAAAAGTAATTACAATTTAATAACCAAAAATTTGCTTAGGTGTGTGTCTAAGTTACATTGATATCATATATGCTACAAAATGGGGTCCGACTCAGCATGTTGTAATAACTATGAATAGCTACCACAACGCTGATCTTCCGACTGAACCATCATATCACATACTAGGTACAGTCGAGGACATAAATATGTATACACTTTTTGAAATTCAAAAGCGATTTTCTCGCATGTTTAACATTTAAGTGTTAAGCTATTACACAAATCATAATAGTATATGTTAGAAGATTCTGCCTTTATAATATCTCATAATTTCAATCAGTAGTTTAAGAGGAAACCGTTGTTGAATTTTACTAATTGTATACATATTTATGTCCTCGACTGTACAGTATCTTAGTTCCATGAAACAAAGAAATTTATTTGCTAATATATACCTATAGCATAGAAATAAATATACCTAGAAAGAACGTCACCATCATCATCATCATCATATCAGCCCATGGATGTCCACTGCTGAACATAGGCCTCCCCCATTGATTTCCACTTCGAACGGTTCTGGGCCGCTTGCATCCAGCGGCGCCCAGCGACTCTGACCAGGTCGTCAGTCCACCTGGTGGGAGGTCGTCCCGCTCGGCGCTTTCCAGTACGTGGTCGCCACTCGAGAACCTTCCTTCCCCATCGGTTATCGGCTCTTCGAGCGATGTGGCCTGCCCATTGCCACTTCAACTTACTAACTCTACGAGCTATGTCCGTCGTTTTTGTTCTCCTACGAATGTCCTCATTTCGGACCCTGTCACGTAGAGAAATTCCGAGCATAGCTCGTTCCATAGCTCGCTGAGTGACTCTGAGCTTATTTATGCGGCCAGCAGTGAAAGACCACGTCTCTGTCCCGTATGTCATCACTGGAAACACGCACTGATTGAAGACCTTTGTCTTCAGACTCTGAGGTATTTTGGACGTGAAGATATGCCGTAGCTTCCCGAACGCTGCCCAGCCGAGTTGGATTCTTCGATTAACCTCTTTGTCGAAGTTGGACCTACCTAATTGGACAATTTGTCCGAGGTAAACATACTCGTCTACAACTTCGAGAACAGTGCTCCCAACAATCACCGGCATTGGCGGAATATGAACATTTGACATAATTTTTGTCTTGTCCATATTCATTTTTAGGCCTACCTGTTGGGAAACTCTGTTGAGGTCATTGAGCATGATGTTCAAAGCTTCCAGCGATTCCGCCATTATAACTATATCATCGGCAAATCGAAGGTGAGTGATATGTTCGCCATTGATGTTGATGCCATATCCCTTCCAGTCCAAGAGCTTGAATACATCCTCCATTACAGTGGTGAAGAGTTTCGGGGAAATTACGTCACCCTGTCTTACACCCTTCTGCAACTGGATTGGTACCGTACTCTCGTCCTGGACTCGGATTGACATGGTGGCTTTGCTGTACAAACACTTCAACACTTCGATATAGCGATAGTCAATTTGGCATCGCTGTAGACTCTGTAGCACCGCCCATGTCTCGACTGAATCAAAGGCTTTCTCATAGTCCACATACGCCAGGCATAATGGCCGATTATACTCCTCAGTCTTCTGTATAATCTGGCGGAGTGTATGTATGTGGTCTATGGTACTAAAGCCTTTACGGAAACCGGCTTGTTCGGGAGGCTGGAAGTCGTCAAACCTCCGTGCGAGACGATTCGTAATGACTCTCGAAAACAGCTTATAAACGTGGCTTAGGAGGGAGATCGGGCGGTAATTCTTCAATAGGGCCTTATCGCCTTTCTTGAAGAAGAGCACCACCACGCTTCCACTCCATACTTCTGGCGTTGTACCTTCGTGTATGACGGAATTAAATAGCTTCTGAAGGACTACAAGTACCGGTTTACCACCCGCTTTCAGAAGCTCTGTTGTAATTCCGTCTTCACCCGCCGCCTTGTTGTTTTTAAGCTGTTTCAGAGCCATTCTAATCTCGTACAGGCTGACATCCGGGATATCTTCGGTGTAATGTCGGGTCAACTTGGCTCTTACGTCACTTACCGGTAATGCATCTGGTTTCTGTGACGAGGTGTACAGCTGTCCATAGAACTTCTCGATTTCTCTCAAGATCTCAGGCTTTGACGTAATGATGTTGCCGGTATCGGTCTTCAGCTTGGTCAGTTGGCTTTGACCAATAGACAAATCTCTTGCGAACACTTTAGAACCTTTGTTCTGTTTTATTGCCTCTTCAATACATGAAGTATTAAAGAGGCGTATATCGTGTCGCATTGCGTTTGAGATCTGCCTATTTAGCTGCCGATATTCGGCTGTATCAGCTGAAGACTGCAACTTCATTTCACGTCGTCGCTTCATGAGTTTGAGAGTCTTATCCGAGAGTTTTTGGGTTCTATTCGTGCGGTGGGTCTTAAAGAACTTTGATCCTACCGCATGGACAGTTTCCACGAGCCTGTTGTTTGTATCGTCCACCGTCGCGCAATCATCTAGGCATTGGAAGCGATTATGAAGCTCGAGCTGAAAGCTTTCAGGATCTTGGATATATGCAGATTGGGGTCGGAGCGTAGACTTTACCAGACGACATCTCTCCACCTGGATGTTCAGGTTCAGTGTGCCTCTTACTAACCGGTGATCGCTGCCGGTCTTAACCCTGTTGATCACAGAGACATCACTGAAGATTTGCCGCTTTGTCGTCAAGATAAAGTCTATCTCGTTTTTGGTGGATCCATCGGGGCTACTCCAGGTCCATTTCCTGTGCGGCCGCTTTTTGAAGAAGGAGTTCATCATAAAGAGTCCCTCCAACTCCATGAAGTCGGCCAACCGTTGCCCCCTAGGGTTCCTCTGCCCAATTCCAAACTGCCCCACTCTCAGCTCATCGCTATTCCTAATGCCTAGCTTCGCGTTAAAGTCCCCCATCAATACCATATAGTGAGTTTTAGAGGCATGTATGGCTCGTGAGATATCCTCATACAATGTGTCTATCTCATCATCTGGGTGTGATGAGGTCGGAGCGTATACCTGGATGACCTTCAGCGAATACCGTTTGGTAATTCTGAGTATCAGGTATGCGACTCTCGGTGAGACACTCTCTATCCTCACTATATTCTTGATGAGGGGCCTGCGGACAATAAACCCGACACCACCCTGTGACAGGTGATCACCCTCTCGGTAGTAGAACAGGTTACCGGATTTAAGGATTATCGTGTCCTCCCCCTCTCTTCGGACCTCTGATAAACCCATAATATCCCAGCGCAACCTGTCCACTTCTTCCTCCAGCTCAATGAGCTTCTCGTCGGTCCTCAGAGTCCGTGCATTATATGTTACCAGGTCCAGTCGTCGTTGTTGGTAGCCGGATCTCTGCCGGAGACTCTTAGCACCCCCTGCCCCGCCGTTACCGTGACCGCTACCGTAGCCCGGGATAGCGGGGCCGCCGGGGACTGGGGGCCGTGGCTGTGTTTTTGTAAAAATCATTTGAGGGGTATTGCCGTAATCACCACGCTTGGCAGGCGGGTTGGTGATCGCAGTAGTGATGACGTATCACAGATGGACGCTGCTGCCCGTCCCCTGGTGTATTCCCTTAGTCGCCTTTTACGACACCCACAGGATTAGAAGGGTTGGCCCTATTCTATGCCGGGAGCCACACGGCCAGATTTTTAGGCCTACCTGTTGGGAAACTCTGTTGAGGTCATTGAGCATGATGTTCAAAGCTTCCAGCGATTCCGCCATTATAACTATATCATCGGCAAATCGAAGGTGAGTGATATGTTCGCCATTGATGTTGATGCCATATCCCTTCCAGTCCAAGAGCTTGAATACATCCTCCATTACAGTGGTGAAGAGTTTCGGGGAAATTACGTCACCCTGTCTTACACCCTTCTGCAACTGGATTGGTACCGTACTCTCGTCCTGGACTCAGATTGACATGGTGGCTTTGCTGTACAAACACTTCAACACTTCGATATAGCGATAGTCAATTTGGCATCGCTGTAGACTCTGTAACACCGCCCATGTCTCGACTGAATCAAAGGCTTTCTCATAGTCCACATACGCCAGGCATAATGGCCGATTATACTCCTCAGTCTTCTGTATAATCTGGCGGAGTGTATGTATGTGGTCTATGGTACTAAAGCCTTTACGGAAACCGGCTTGTTCGGGAGGCTGGAAGTCGTCAAACCTACGTGCGAGACGATTCGTAATGACTCTCGAAAACAGCTTATAAACGTGGCTTAGGAGGGAGATCGGGCGGTAATTCTTCAATAGAGCCTTATCGCCTTTCTTGAAGAAGAGCACCACCACGCTTCCACTCCATACTTCTGGCGTTGTACCTTCGTGTATGACGGAATTAAATAGCTTCTGAAGGACTACAAGTACCGGTTTACCACCCGCTTTCAGAAGCTCTGTTGTAATTCCGTCTTCTCTATCGGGATGTATCATTAATCAAAGACCTATAGAAAAGGTTTTGAGTACAAAATTACAAATTAGAAGCAAAGCAAATTACAGAACATTTCAGAACAAAACTTGTTCTGTAATCTGAGTGTCCAGCATTCACCTTTGCTCGCCCATATAAATAATTTATCGTAGGTAACCTTCTTGCTACTTTTCAGTAAACTAATCTAGAGCATATTATGTCATTCTTTTTTTTTCAACAGTCTTATTTGATTCTAAAAAGTTTATAAAAGTTCAAAAGCTACTTTGTAATATAAAAAAAGATATTTCATTACACCGTCCATCATTCCAATTTTTCACTTTAAAAAGCACACAGACGTGCACAATCTGTGTGCAATAAAAGTAACGATCACATCGCGTGACGAATATCATTTTAGCGCTTATCTGCTGCCGGCAACAGATACGCTATTTATTTGTGTGCTTTATTATTTTAAAAACACTACAGTTTGTCTACGTAATCGCATTAATACCGATATCATCGTTTAATTGGAGTTTGATTGGTGATTGAGAACCGATTTGCACTCGCTATAACAGTCTCGCGCCAGTTAAATAATTTTTGAAATGCGTTTTGCTTTTATCCACCGATATTTGCGTGATTAATATTTTATGTAGATGCAATCTTATTTAATGCTTCGTATTTTAAATTCGCGCTTAGTAAAGTTGGTTACACAGATGATTCGTTTTGCACAAACTATAGACGATAATACAAACACACGAACAGAAAATTGTATTCTCTTTTGCAGAGAAGTTGCGAAAGTTTCCTCCGCAACTAGGTGTGATACAGTCGGGGGTTTATTTGCTTTTTATTTTTCACTTAAAAAAGAACGGCTTGGAACTTACACCGTTACAGATAAAAAGTTGGTCATAGAAATACAATGAAGAACTTTAAAAATAAAAATATCTGGAATGCCTATCTTTATCGCTGTTATTTATGTTCTGCATTTTTCTTCTGTTTTGGTACCTATGAATTCAGGTTAGAATTTGTAATTGGATTACAGCTTTAGGCATTTAATTTGATTGTTTTTTTGTACTACTCTGCACTTCTTAGTTAGATTACTTACGTGGAATATTTAATTTATGTCTAGCATTGTTAGACTAATACGCAATTTCTTTTATGCGTTTCGTTGTATGCTTTTAACAGGTTTTTTTTTCTTTTGATATTTTTGCACCTAATTTTGATCATAAAATGGACAGAGAACTTTTTCATGACTTAGCGAAACGTCACCCAGGGAGGATTCCGTTTAGTCCCAGACAAACTCATTCCAGTCGATATGCAGTAAAGTTCCAAAGATGGTTTTGAACGAGCTGAAAGTTCAATGGGTGGCTTAGTCGATTTCATCATCTTCACTCACCATTTGATAAAATAGTATATTTACTCAAAAATAAACCTTTAGTGAAACGCTATGAGTTTCAAACCCTTTGAATGAAAAAAAAATGAGCTAGTGCGTGATCAATAATATGTCTATAGGTATTCCTAAATGTCAGTGGTAACTGACATTTTGACAAATTGCATTATAACTACAGCTAAATGGTAATTTAGCTGTAGTTATAATGCAATTTGTCAATAGAAACAATGACCTAATTGATCCCTCTTTAAAACAAATTAAAGACACGAAATTTTCCTACAACATTACCATAAAAATGGTGCTAAAGATCATAAAACAATATTTTTATGAGGAAACTCGATCGTGAAACGTTATGGGCTTATCTTAACAGAGTATATTATGGACTCAGTTCTGTACTTAATAAAGTGCAGAGTGCAATAAAAATATTCAGGCTTTATGGGTGATGGCGTGCACAGAGGCACACGATTCTTCTCGGAGGGCCATTCGTTAATATTATACAGTAAGTGCAAGTGATTTAAATAAATATACTATAAAGGAAATTTAAGTAAATCATGAGAGAGCCGAGTTATATGTTTGTGGACAATCTATGGTGGGATTATACAAATCTGGTGAGTCCTTTCTGGTCTGGTAGTTTCAAATGGTTTGTGTGACTCCTGATATGTGAGTGAGATTGATAGAGAAGATTTAAAATATATTTTAGTTAATATTTTTGAATTCAAAATGCTACAGATTATGTAAAAACCTAATAATAATGAATGAATAAATAAATAAAAAAATAAATAAATAAACAGAATGTAAAAACATACATTTAACTTATTTTGACCCAATAAACTGTATGCCCACTGACCCATTTATTAAGTCCGTAAGCAACCGTAACAACTTAAATAACTTCAACGTAAACAGTAATTTTGTATTAATTACTCAAACCACAATCACAGTTTATAAGTGGTTTAGTAAACTTCGGTATTATTGATTACGATCTGAGATACGGCGATTATTGTAAACCTGTAATTATTGCTAGACTTTGCTGGTATTAGCCGTGTAATTTTTTGATTTCCGTGAGCGAAAGTATCTTATCTGATTAGTCATCAGTGCGGCTTTTGTTTTAAATAAAATGGATTCTCACTTATATCGACTCATAATTTATTTAATTCAATTGTAATTTAAATTATTGTAGTTTTTATTAAGACAAGCGACTGCAATTAGTGCAATGTAACATTTCACATGTTACATTGCGTATAAATCTGGAAACTCCTATACGAAAATCCTACTGATTTTGTATGCACTGTATAAACTTCATTCTTTAGTACAGAGAAGGTGCTTATTCCGCGGACGCTCTGATTGTGGAATGAGCTCCCCGCCGTGGTTTTCCCAATGAAGTACAGTATGGGGTTCTTTAAAAAGGGCGTGAAGAGATTTCTTCAGGGTCGGCAACGCGCGAGGGATACCCCTAGTATTGCAAGCGTCCATAGGCTACGGTAACTGCTTACCATCAGGCGGGCCACATGCTTGTTTCCCACTTAAGTGGTATAAAAAAAAAAAGATAATGCCTGCCAAAGGAAAGATGGTAGAGGGTGTTGGTAAAATTTGAAGAGATCTTAAGCTCTTCAAGAAAGGTCTTAGGGTTCCATCGGGAACACAGTCAAAACCAAGGGGTGACTAAGAAATATAATAAAAGCACAT
This sequence comes from Achlya flavicornis, assembly GCA_947623365.1. Lineage (NCBI taxonomy): Eukaryota > Metazoa > Arthropoda > Insecta > Lepidoptera > Drepanidae > Achlya > Achlya flavicornis. The sequence continues at coordinate 445,849 of OX392468.1, read as the reverse complement.
TACATCTCTCCATGTAATAATATTGAATGACATAAAATCACGATTATCTTCCCCTACGGCGAACATTCCTCGTAATTAAGATTGATACTGACAGGTGTAAAAGATGATTCGCACATTGCTGGTGTACGAAGAGTGATCTATTTTTAGGTGATAGCGATACTCCATGGGGTAAATACTGCTTCATATTGGAATAAATAATCATATATTAGAAGTTAAATTATTGAATTGTGATTATTAGATAATTTTATAATTTCGCAAAAATTTACGATTTGCTGTCTTCCGCTATTTCACGCGCTTTCATGGGATGAGAGTAGTCTATAGCACTCGAATATAATGTAGTTTCTTATTAGTGAAAGAATTTTCAAAATCGGATCTGTTCCGGAGATTACCTCCTATATCCAAACTAAAAAATAAGAGATTTCTCTTTATACCTATAAGTATAGTCTGTTAGTATGAGGTTTTAGTGTTTGTGTGCTAACAAAAAGTACTTACAGTTTATTTTATGTATATTTATATCAAAGCTTACTTTTTTGATCGTGAATTCATATTATGATGCGTCCATGCTTGGCGAACCGAGCACGAGCCGAGCCACGAACGAGCACACTGCGAGCACGATTCGCGTAGCGTGGACGGGCTCGCGAGCCTCGAACGAGCGTGATTGTCAGTTTTTAAAGGACCAAAGGGATTCGCATCGTGCTCGTTGTAGGTTCGTTCGTGGCTCGGCTCGTGCTCAATTTGCGTAGCATGGACGCACCATTAAATTATTTTCATAACACTAATTTGTCAAGTAAATGTATTTATCTTCAATTAGTAGCGCCCAAACTTAATCATTATAAGCGTTATTGATTATTATAATCGGATTATGAAACAAACTATACGTCCGCATTACCATCGTCACTTGCCGGTACATTTACTAATCTGATTAGCATTTCACACCCACGTTACAAAATGTATAAGACATTAGTATTACACATGTAAATATACTTAACATAATTGGACTGTCTTACAAAAAACTTAAACCGACTTCAAAGTACACTCAGAAGTAATCAAATCCTGATCTGATCACAATGGGGCCAAACGCGAAGTGTACCCTTTCAGACAAAAAAAGAATTTTCCAAATCGGTTAATAAATGACGGAGTTATGAGGTAACAAACATAAAAAAAAAAAAACGAATTGAGAACCTCCACCTTTTTTTGAAGTCGGTTAAAAAAGGAGACTAAAAAGGTCCTTAACCCGGTCAATAACCTTACAAAGGTGTCCAAAGTGGTATACGCTCTATTCATGCTATTGGCCTGCAGCGTAAAATCCTTATAACGAGTTTGTAGAAGATGTGCTCTGACATACATCTCTCTATAGCTTATGGTTGTACGTAGTATTTATCTACTCTGAGCTTATGGTATCTTGGTACTTGTTGAGACAACCACATAACATTACAATCTTTCTCAAGATTTCACCTATAGCGCCGCTGGTCGTGGGTTCGATACCCATACAGGAAATGCATTTGTGTGCATGATCATATCTGTATGTCCTATGTCTGGGTATGTATTTACAAACAAAAAAGTAGTTTATGTATTATATCAGTTATCTGGTTTCCATAGTACAAGCTCTGCTTAGTTTGGGATCAGATGACCGTGTGTGAGGAATGTCCCAGGATATTTATAATTAAAAAAAAACAAATATACAATGCCGTAGACAGATCAAGACTTCTTGCTTAAAGAGTCATCTTCATCCAAAGCCTGGATACAACAGAAGATTTAACTAAACACAAAAGCTTGGGCGCGTCAAGTAATAAAGAAGAATCCACGAGAGACCGATTCCTTTCCATTATCACGGGCTTCAGCTAACAATACAACAAATGGAACAAAGTGATCTGAAAATATTTTCACTCCAATCCAACAATGATTAAAGACATTGAAAAAAGCAACAAAAGGAACATGAGCTCGGAAATGTCCCGGAAAATGCATATTGCCGTTCGGCCGGAGGAACAAGCGCCCTCTACTGGTGGAGGTTTTCAGAATGCGAAAATGAATCAATTCTTCATGATTTTCTGAATGAGGACGTATGTTTTTATTACTCAATCACGTCGCAATGGATTTAGAGGAACTTATTATATGTATTTTGATATAAAACATATCTTGAATTACGTCATAATACATTTTTTGTCAGAAAAGAACTACGGTCCCTCTGTCCGAAACCATCATTTTAATGAGTTATCACCAACGTTGAATAAAGTACCTTGTGTTTGAAAATAAAGTATTTAACATTCCCAAGGGAGAATAACAATGGGTGTGAAGAAATGTATGCAGGGTCGGCAATGCGTGAGAGATGCCCCTGGTGTTGCAAGCGTTCATAGGCTACGCTAACCGCTTACCATCAGGCCGTATCATGCTTGTTTGCTACCTAAAAAATTTATTATTGTATGTATTTACTAATTATGTAATTTGGTAAAATAAAAATCTATTTTACTTTCCAGAAGCAATTTTATTTTTATTGTACCCAATTAAATTGTCGCGCCGTTCCTCGCGCAATTAACCGGTCAATTAAAGTTTTCAATAATGCTTTTAACATTTCACCCTGAGCAAAACGAATACCGGTAAACAATTAGGAAATTATGTTTAAAACCGGTTAAACATAATTTTATTGGTGTTAACATAATTTTATATCCTGGGACATTTCCCCATACATCTGATCTCAAAATATAAGCAAAGCGTGTGGTAAAGTGTAAAATGCATAATTAATAGGTTTAATAGGTAGGTATAGCGGTTTAGAGCCCCTTAGTCTGAGGAGAGACTTTGCCTCCTTATGTGTGTTCTACCGCTTGTACAACGGAGAGTGTTCTAAGGAATTGTTCGACTTGTTGCCCACGGCTACCTTCCACCATCGCAACTCGCGCCATCGACGGGGAATCCATCCTCACACATTGAAACTAGAATTGTTTCGAACTGTGCGGGCTCAAAGGAGCTTTCTTCCGCGGACGCTCAGGTTGTGGAATGAGCTCCCCGCCGTGGTTTTCCCAATGGAGTACAGCATGGGGTTCTTCAAAAAGGGCGTGAAGAGATTTCTTCAGGGTCGGCAACCCGCGAGTGATACCCCTGGTGTTGCAAGCGTTCATAGGCTACGGTAACTGCTTACCATCAGGCGGGCCGTAAGCTTGTTTGACACCTTAGTGGTATAAAAAAAAAAGAAATAGGTAAATGTAGCGTGAAACCGTCAGTTCTGCTGGCAGCACGTCCTCGCTCGGCAGGGCGGGGCATGGAGCCCGCAGCGTCGACTCGCGTCACTCGCTCTCCTAACCAAATTGCATTTTGATTGTGCTCAACCGTCTTACACGTGGTTGGACACAATTATTTGACATTATTACATTTTATTACAACGGAAACGTCATCTCGTTCCAATTCGCGCACCGCTTGTAATTTGAAATTCGTCTCGGAGTTCTATTATTCTGAGTGGAATCTTAACGTGGGCAGCAGATATTTCTGTCTTCCAATGTTATTATAATCAGAAATAGATTTCAGAATTAAAAACTGATCTTTAGGCAGTAATTTCAGTTTATCTTCACTGTAATGAAATTTAAATTGTTACAAATGAAAATATATCCGTTTCAATATTATGATATTGTATCCATTTGTAAGTGTTGGTGTTACGTTGGTTGTCCATAAATAAATAAATAAAATATGATATTTTAATTTCAGTTCAAATCTTTGTAATTCAAATATGAGAATAAATAAAATTCCTGTTTAAAAAGGATTTTTTTCATGATCTCAAAGCATTCTTAACTCTGGGAATGAATTTTAACAAGTTGGCATTTTGCATCTTTTAGCATGCTCGCTATAAGAATTCCGTCGTTGAAAATATTACATATCGAGATTTATTTTAATTCGAACCGATAAAAGCTACGTGCTTCACACACACAGCTTTTAACATCCAATGTAAGATAAACAGTAATAATTATACTGTTTACTTTATTTTCAACACAAAGGGTTGAATTTACCATTAGCGGTGGTTATTCCACAGGAGTAACCTTGGAAACTCATTTATATTCCAATTTCATGTGAACAGTGGGCCAGGGGCGGTTATTCCTGCGACAAATAAAATTTTGTTCGGAATGCCCACCCAAATTGCGTAATTTTGTATTTTTCTCGCATAAAGTTACGCCGTTTTGCGGAAGTATGCGGGACCGGATTGTTTTAAGTGCTGCGATGCATTTTACTTTAATTTATTCGGCTTTACATTGTTGCTTTGTGAGGTTTCATGAGTCATAAGCTTTAATTTTTTTGTCTTGCTCATCAGTAACGAGGACCTTATGCCTGCGATCCTTGGGTTGATTTTGTAAACTCAAAAAGTACAGCCCTCTAAGTGGATTATGAAATAGAGCAATTACAGTCGTTTAAAGCATTTTCTCTAATACTTTTAGTTAGTGAGGGGGTGTAAATAATAATGTATTTAACAAAATCTAGATTAAAATGACAAATGAGGTGCGAGCTCTTGCAACATCCTTTTTATTATCCGTATACTCATTAACCTGCGCCGTGGAAGCTTATTTTACATGAATCCGAGGTGGCTTTTACATTTCAACATGGATTAATAAAATGAAAGGACACACGTATTATGCATCGTGCATTCTGTGTTTATGGCTTGTGAGGACATTATGAAAATGAACCATTACGACACCATCAGTATCACAAACCACCCACAATATGTGACAATATACCTACTTACCAAACTTTTTGTGTGTAGTGTAATTCACAATTAAACTGGCAATCAAAACCAAATTGACTGATATGACAATTACAAATAAATCTGTCTAAATAACGAGTTACGAGAACAAGACTATGAGATATTTTTTATGAAATATATTACCTAAGGAATTTCATGGAATAATTCAAATTAAGGTTATTGAAGTTTGTAGTAGTTAGTTCATAGTTTTAGTTTTGTTTGTTTTGTTATAATGTAGATTATTTAAATGGATATTATTATAATTCAAATTAGTCCTTGGTAAAGTACTAATAAATCGTTACAATTGACTCAAACCATGGGATAATTATAATGTACTATAATTTTTATCTCAAAGTTACATAAATTATTACCTTGACACTTCGCTAGGGAGATGCAAGTGCAGAGAGAAGCAACTGCAACCATACATTCTTATTTTCAACGTAATGCACACGTTTCAGTCTTTGGCCATTAATATCTCTTTTATACAATCTTACATTTTATTACTTCAGAGGGACTTTATTGCACGATTGAATACAGTTTCCGAGGAAAGAATTATAAACTAACTAACCCGAATCTTACAAATTTTCATTTTTAGTTTTTATATCTGCGTTATAGCTATAACTTATCCACAAATTCTCACGCAATCGGAAAGAAGTATATATGTTCTTCAATGCTCATTTTTTGACACCTTATCTTATTTCCAGAAAATACGCAATAGAACCTGCGTACATAAGGCTCGAAGCGGGTCGCGACTGTAATTACGTATATTTAGATAGCTCTTAAAGCGAGTTTCAAACGTTAACTTCATTACAAATTGCAAATTCAGTTCAAGACGAGTATCTAACTAAAAGTATCTAAGTTTGTAAGTTACTGATGCTAATTTGTATTAACTTTTATTATTAGCTCGGAGATTCCGCCGTCTCTTTATATTTTATCTGTTGAATTTAGTTTGGAGCACATCTGATGCTTTTATTAATTCATGATTTTAAATCGTGGGATTACAAGGTCTACTTTTGGGTGTAGAGCTTTATAATTTGTTTCATACTTTTATCTAGCTTGCTTAGCTTTAGAAAGTGTATGGTACGTACCACTTCAAAGATGGTGAGGAGGGTAATATTGCATTTGTGATCTAATTATATAAAAAACGTTCATCATTGAAAGATCGAATCATATACCCAAACATTTCACTTCTATCACTTGGACTTAAGGTCAATAATTTTTCAAACTCTTTAAATGGTTGGTTTACATTGAGGAAATATCCCTTTAGAGTAAGTAATACCGAGCAATCAAGTTCCGCATCTAGTCAGTGATTTATCACTAATTCTGAACAGTAAGGACCAATCACTGCGGGGCGTATTCTTGACCTGGCCAATCAGAGCGCATGTGTCTTTGACATAGCCAATCGAAGTGCTTTGTCGGTAGTGGGAAATTGGTGGAATAGATTTCAAGCAAAATTAACGTCAATGCGCTTCTTTGGGCTAATTTTTCGATGTTCCATACTCATTTTTAACCGTCTTCAAAAAAAGGAGGAGGATTTTTTTTTTTTAAGTTTGTTACCTCATAAGTCCGTCATATGGTAACCGATTTGGAAAATTCTTTTTTGTCTGGAAGCTTACACTTCCCGTTTGGTCCCATTGTCATCAGATCAGGATTTGGTTACTTCTTAGTGTACATTGAATTCGGTTTAAGTTTTTTGTAAAACAGTCCAATTATGTCTACTGAAGCTCTTTTGCTACTCCCATTATTTTAAAATGGTGGTCTTGCAATCAGATCGGTTGACCAACGATGTTTTGTGATACAGAAACTGTGCTCACCTATCTGATACCTACTGCAGTTGTCCATTATATTAATATCTTCCTAATGAATAAAACAAGTTTTTGTTATACATCTCATTTTTATTGCCTGCACTTGTATTGCCATCCAATATACTAATGTATACCAAATTTCTGCTCAATCGGACACTGGGAAGTGGGTCAAATTTAAATTGCAAGATTCGATTAGAGAAACCGGATAGGTTAAACATAATTGGACTGTTTTACAAAAACCTTAAACCGACTTCAAAGTACACTAAGACGTAATCAAATCCTGATCTGATGACAATGGGACCAAACGGGAAGTGTTCCAGACAAAAAAAGAATTTTCCAAATCGGTTAATAAATGACGGAGTTATGAGGTAACAAACATAAAAAAACCTCCTCCTTTTTTTGAAGTCGGTTAAAAATAAAAGCTTGTAATAAGTACAACTTTGCATTCAGCTCTACAAAACGCCAAAGAATCCCAAGCAGCTATCACTTTTTACTTCGCAATCATGAGCCGTTGATTTTCAATCCGTTAAGAGATCCCGTCCACTTACTTAAGTCGTGAAGATAAACGAGACGAGCTCGAAATGGTCGGAGCATTTTGAATTCCAGTCGGGCGAGTCGCAAGTCGCGACATTTGGATTTTTGATGCCAAGTCGTTTAGTTACGGGGCAGTCTTAGAGTCGAGCTTTGTAGATCATTTTGATACTTATAAAGATTGAGATAAGGGATGTTATTAAGTTGTCAATTAGACCTTTTGCCATCGGCTTCTTTTAGCTTATTCTAGTTTTGCATCTAATTGGTTTCCATATGCATTTATGAATTGTCATCCTCACGCACGCTTCCGAAAGTTAGTTTTGCTGATTTAAATCAAACATAACTTTTTTTTAAACACTTTAGATTTAGGCATAAGGCGTGCTACTATCCAAGCACTGACGACATTCATATAATTGTAATCGAGATATTGCAAATATTTAATACAATATTTTCTTCATCTTATTTTATTTTCAAGGATTCTCTCAAGGAACAGCAACTAATAACGGCGATGCCGTACGCGTTACTCTCCGAGCGAGCATTCATACGACCATGTTGAATTTGATATTCATGAACACCTAGGGCTGATACCTTTGGGAAACTTTAAAATCATTTTTTGTTGATCTAGCATATCTTCTACTATGATCTCTCTTTCATATTTTTATTGGCTATTGGTTTCAGTTGAAGATTCTGTTAATATGTGCTGCTAACCTTCATTCCATTATATCTTATAACCCTCCTTTCAACCTTGATAATATCCACTGATATCTAACTGGTAGGATAATAATTATCTTGTTCCATATTATGGTCGCTACTCGAGAGCCTTTCCATGTTTAATCGGACCTCAATAGGCAGCCCTATGAGCATCTAGGCTTGTTCCACAATGTCCCGCGCACCCAAATTACATGTGCTCCTGTCACAGAGCCGCTCTGGAGGTTTTGTTCACGCTAATATAGGCGCCAGTAATTGCAGTGGCACCCTCGCTGTAGCTCATGCCGTCGTACCGTTGTGCCCCACCAGGGGGATATGCTAAGCTGACAATGATGAATTGTAAGTGGGAACATCTGATTCTCTATCGTAGCGTTGGAAAATGGTTTATTACGAATGCGGAAACAGTCCCATAAGAAATTAGCTTTGCGAAATCTATGTAAAAAGCAAAATCATTACATAAAACAAATCCTTCTAAAACGTAACACAATGCCATAAGCAAAGGTCAGACCCATACCATTCTTTAAAAGCAACATGTTTACCTCCCAAACAAACAGATAAATATTAAATCGGAACGGTGCCCGAATAAAATGAACAAGGAATCTGCAGAGAGCGCGACCCATTCTAATAAATATATTCACCTACAAAGCCCGACACCATAAAACGTTGGAAACAAAACGCATTTGTTAGTAACAGTGCGAGAATGTCGGCAAATAAATAATAAATCGTGTATTTGTCCGGTGGATAAAAGATCGGAATCCATGAATAAGAATAAACAGATGGCATAACAATATTGTCGGGCTTAATACGCGTGGGTGGACAATAACCGGGACAAGCGTAAGGGGGACAATGCGGGGCAAAACGGGCCGGACGGGACCGGGCAGGTCGCATCACATCCCGCGTCGGCTGCGCTCCACTCCGTCCCTAGCAGCGAAGCGTGCCGGCAAGCGAATTAACCTCGAAGGTACAATTCCAAGCTTTGCTCGTCCAAGAATTTGTTTTCGATGTTTGAAATTGAAATTGCTTTCCGCCTTGCATTTTTCTTGTGCTATACAGGCTATATCATATTATGAATGTATGCATCCTCCACTTGTGTTCGTTGTACCAAAAGGGTTGTGTCGTAAAATTTTAATAGAAATACCCTTGTATCTCGAAACAAGGATGTAAAAACAAAATGAACCTTTATTTAATTAGAAACACATTGACTGTTTTGATTATTTTATAACTAAATAAAAGAAGAAGGTTTTTTTCATCACATCGAAATATGAGTCAAAAAACTACTGTTTATAACAAATACAAAATCATTACTTGATAGTAGCGAATACATCCGACTAGCTATCAGCAGTTAACTAGCTGATATAGACCCGTTATTCAAACGACTCAATTATTCTAATGTGCTGTTACTAGCAATGGCCAATAAGCATAGGTGTTCAATAGAAACCCCATGTTTCCAATGATCCCCATTGTCCCTTTGACACAACGCACGTCGGAACTGAAATACAGGCCTCAATAACTAGTATAGGTATAACAAAGGAGTTTAGTCATACAAATCCATATGCTATATTGACCACTTTGTTGCAGTCTATGTTATAGATAAATAATAATCGAATTGTCGAGGACCAATAAAAGACGGGACTTGAATTAAACCCTTTAATCATTGCTTGTGGCATTTTTTCTTTTTTACCTTTGTGAGTGACATAATCTCACTATCGTTGTGATGATAGGTAACGATGTGTACACAAAACCTAGAACGGGCTTTATGAAGTCCCTTATTGTGAGAACTTTAAGTTGGGATTTGGTTGAACTTTTTATCCACTCCAGCGGCTGCAGCTATATAAAGCGCAGGTTAGGCCGCATATGGAGTACTGCTCACACCTCTGGGCAGGCGCACCCGCTTACCAGCTGGATCCACTTGACTCGGTGCAAAGGCGGGCCCCACTCGTATTGTTGGCGATCCTGAACTCACAGGTGGTTTGGAACCTCTGAGCATTCGGTGGATATACTTGTATAGGCTTGGGTTTGATAATAGCTTGTCGATTGTTTTAATACGTGTTTCTAATGTTATCAAAGCATTTGCTTTGTTAAGTAGAAATATTCATGATTTGTTGCGCCCAGCGGTTTCACTCGCGTACACGGAATATATTGCTTTCCCGAATTAAAAACATTTTCGGTTCAGTTGTTGAAGCGTGATTGGGTAACAAACATACATCCATCCAAACTTTCGCATTTATAATATTAGTGAGATAGAGTTGAATTGGTGAATAGGCATATGTTAATGGCTGCTGTTATTAGACACATGTAATATGGTTCGTCACTCACATTTACATTATTATTCGAACAGCTCGATGCAAAGTGACTATGATATTGGAAGATAATGGCGTTGATGTTTCCTCTGCTGTACGAGTGCAACTAGCCAGTATTTATGAAAGCCTAATCCCTAGAAAGGCTTGTGGCAGAATCTGTAGATACAAAAACATTCAGATTCAGTCGGATTCAGAGAACTTGTGTTGACTGCACTGGGCCTAACGAAGAACTTGAGGAAATTTGAAATTATTTTGAGAATCCTGTTTAAAAACAATGTTACCTCCATATACATGAATTATTCTTAAATAAAATAAACAAGCAACTAATATTATGTTATTTTATGGAGTAACCCAGGAAGCATAATTGGGCCGATCCTCTTTCTCATGTATACGCCCGCACCGATGCGATGATACAGAACTTTTCTCGCCTAAGAGCTGCAAAGAAATAAGCATTTGCTAAACAATTACCCGCTTACTAATAAAACGCTATTTAACCTTTAAGTATGGACGTGGAGTCTCACAGGCTACTCGATCTTTTCATTTTCTTAGTTTCACCTACTTCCCCCCACTCCCTGTGATTGAGCGGCTCAGTAGCTTTTGTTTTAGTTGTAAAACTACCAACGAGAGAGGAGGTTGCGTCTTCCGATGAATATCACGTAAGTTATCTCCATCAAAATATTGACCGGAGCCTGTCAGGCTACACGTCCATTTTTGCCGTATGATATATTTTATAAGAGCGATTATGTTTTTTTCAGTTTTTGTAGTACAAAATGTCAAAAAACAATAAAGCCGGTACTTCTACATCAAAACTAGGTAGGTTCAGGGCCCTGCGAGAAAAACTTTTTGTTCAGGAGATCCATCTTTCGAACAAGAAGTGTGCTAGTTGTTGTTAGCTTCGGATCAGTCTGACATGAAGAGAATATTGTTTTTTTTTTATATTGGAGTCCGAACTGATACAAAATCATGAAAGTGTCAATGATGAAGATCAGGACCATCAGGAGTACAGCATGGGGTTCTTCAAGAAGGGTGTGAAAAGGTTTCTTCAGGATCGGCAACGCGCGAATTATACCCCTGGTGTTGCAAGCGTCCATAAGGCTACGGTAATCGCTTACCATCAGGCGGGCCGTATGCTTGTTTGGCACCTTAGTGGTATAAAAAAAAGACCAGGACCTAGGAGAAGAGCTGAGGTTGACCATGACTCGAGTTTTAGGTAATGATATGGTTACAGAAGATATCCAGGATCTAGAAACCAGTCAAGGAGCCAGAAGAGCATGTAGAATCTGTCCCGCGAAAAAACATAGGATGACTACCCATGTTTCTGTTGGGTGCAACAAACCGTGTGTCTCCAATGTTCTGGAACTTGTGCACTGACTGCCAATAAATTTACGTTATTAGACTGTTGTCAATTTTTTTATTATTTGTTACCTGAAGAAGGTGTTTTGTGTTTTTGATTTCTTATATATTATATTTTGAGATAAAAAGACTCATTTTGTTATAGGAATATCTTTGGCTATTTTTAATACCTAAAAATGTAACCTAAGTAGATTTAGACTGAAAAGAGACATAATTTTTGATTTTTAAAATTTCTATAATTTTTGAAGTAAAAGTTGATTATATAAGCACGTTATTTTATTGCTAAATCCCATAACTTTAATATTCAATCAGTTTTAAAGCGATCTTATATCAAATTCCCCAAAAAAATATGTGTGCATATAGGAGCCTGTGAGACTACACGTCCACAGTAGTGTTAAGAAAAATAGACGTCCATACTTAAAGGTTAAGTAATATACTGATTAAATTTTCATGGGAATAACGTCACCTTACTGTCGTTCGCAAAAATTTTGACGGTATTTACGTGACAACTTAAACAGTGTTTTAGTTGTAATATATTATTATATAGTCAGGTAAGCGGTGCTCGTATTTTAACACGAAGTTCTTGTCTATAACTCACACCTAGGTACAATTATCGACGTGAATCTTAATTTCCGAGAACACGTTGATCCGTTACGAGTATGCTCTAGGATTTGTAGATAAATATATATTTTTTAAATCTCAGACATTATACTAAACTCTTGTCAATTGAATTAGGTGTATTACCCCTTGACACGCCATTCTTTCTTTTCCAATCACTTTCATATGAAGAGACATAAAACTAACTTGCTATCATAAAATAACTAAAGAAACAAACATATTTGCAGTACCTATTTCCTCCCTTCCTTCATCCCTCGTACAATAAGTATACATTCGCATATGCACCAACACACACATCATTTTACCTTCTCTTTTTTGTTTTTAATAATGTAATAAAATACATTACAAAAATAAATAATATTCTGAACTTTAATGGATACGACTAGTAGTTAAGTAAGACGGGTCCATGGGGATTTGGCGCTGTATGTTCTAATACAGGCTTTTGCCTTACTCGGAAGCAGATGCTACGCTTAAAGTAATATTGCCTAGTCTAAGATATTACAGAAAAAACTACCTAGTAAAAGTTTCGTTGGTCAATAAATTGTTCAACCTAATTCCACCATCCCCATTTTTACACCGAACCACAAGACGCCGGGACCTATAAAAACAAAAAACTTGCTTCCGGCGTCTGTGTTTCCTGACGCCTACAATCTAGGAACTTTCAAGGCCAGAGTGAATAGGTTTCTTCTGGGTAAGCGTGTTTCATCTTAGGCTTCGTCATCGCCCCTTATGGGCGGGTCAGTGGCCAAACGCAAGCCCATTTAATAAAAGAAAAATATGTGTAAATTAATAAACGACCGTCCTATGAGTCCAAACTGCCATTTTACCGTGGAAAATTTTAATGATGCGTATTTTTCAATATTATAAACTATTTCACATGTTGTTCGTGGTAATGCAACCTCAATATTGGAATACCCAAATTGGATTTTTGGACACATCCAATTTGGGTATAGGTTTCGTCATGAGTCTGTGGTGGTGACTTTTGTCACTACCTACATCTTTCCGAAGGGGGTGAAGACTATATCAGGTATAGACTCTCTATAAAAAGTTTCAGCTCAAAATAAATTACTCAAAAATGTATACCAATTTTTTCTTGCAAGTTTATAGAATTAAAATCATAACCAACGTGTCACTTAGGTTCATTATCTTTTTTCATCACTTGCTAATCTTCTTTTATATAAAATTCTCGTGTCACAATGTTAGTTACCTTACTCTTCCGAAACGGCTTTACTGATTTTTACCAAATTTTATATGCATTATTCAGTAGGTCTGAGTATCGGTATGTATTTTTCATAAGTGATAAGGTTAGGCACCACGCGAACGAAGTCGCGCCGGTCAGCTAGTATTATTATAAATTCTCTTTATCTACACCCATGCTATAAATCCTCTATAACAGTTCCTGAAACAGTAAGCTTATTGCCAACATTAAAACACTGGTTGTCATAGTAACCATTATATCTTCCAAAACAGTGTTATAATGTTGTACTGAATTTCATTATGCAACTCCATTCCTTACTCATCAAACAGCCACATTACTCCGTGGTATCCTTATGAATTTCAAAAAATAACATTTTGTGCTGGCGCGTTCCACTTGTTAAACTTAGAGGTTTTTGTTTTTTAGGCCATTTTAGGCCATTTTGGTGCGATATTAGAATTGCATAAAATTACTTTGTTGTTTACAAAAATGATCATGGGTGTGCAAGTCTTCTATACACACGTACATAATTAGGTATTAAAACCCTCATGTGATACTATTATCACACTCGCTTCGCTTCGTGTGATAAACCCACGTTCGTGTTTTAATACCCCTTATTATACAACAGTTGCATAAATAACTAATTAATGATCTTTGCGTCTAGTACCAAAAAAGTTGTGTATACTCTATGGATAACACGTTCCGTTACACGTTGTATTTGTATACTAGTTTTCCCCCGCAGTTTCACCCGCGTTCCCGAGGGATCTAATATTTTCCCGGGATAATAAGTACCCTATATGTCGTTCCAGGTTATGATTCAAAGTCAAAGCCATTTTTGATTTAACCATGTCTCTAATTTCTTTACGATTGGTAGCGTCAAGAGGTATTGAAATAACATTTTTGCATTTTATCCTAACTATCCTTACTAATATTATAAATGCGAAAGTGAGTTTGTTTGTTACGCCTTCACGCCTCAACTACTCAACGGATCATCATGAAATTTGGCATGCTGATAGCCTATGGTATGGAGAAGGACATAGGCTACTTTTTATCCCGGGAACCCAGGTGAAACCGCGGGGGACAGCTAGTATTTCTATAAAGTAGTACTGGAACCTCTTTATTTGGATCGATGACATCAAAAAGGTTTTCGGATTGATCTCGCTCGCAAAGGGAAAGGTTAACTGTTAGGAAATTTTCTTTCTGGCTGGCTTTTCAATCCTTCTGAAGGGGTTATACCTACCATGCTTCCTCTTGGAGCTTGTGACTTGTTACTAAATTAACCTTTATAAATTGTTTTTAGAAAATGCTAGCATATATTTATGATGGTCATTCAAAAAGAAATTGAAGTTCATTAGTTGTTTCACGTTCAATCACATACACCAATTATTTAAAATTCCTTTAATTTTTGCATTGAAGTGCATTTATTTTTGTGTGATTGATTGATTTTTAGATAGCTACCTACTTTTAACTGGAGGTAATTTAACCTACGTAATACTAATGACGTCTGCAAGTTTTATAAATCTTATGATCTTCGCTTTTAACTTATGACTTGGTCCCATCTACACAACGATTAGGCCCCAGCAGACCCTTGGTACAGGCGGTGTAGCGTTTCCTTAACGGTACATTGATCTCAAATTTAAACCGATTGAGGCAAAATACGAATGTGACCAACAATATTTTTAGGAGTCTTCAAATATAGCTTTGCTTTTTAACCGATTTAAAAAAAAGGAGGAGGTCATCAATACGTTTGTATTTTTTTTTATGTTTGTTACCTCATAACTCCGTCATTTATTAACCGATCTGGAAAATTCTTTTTTAGTCTGCAACCCTTCCAGACTAAAAAAGAATTCACTTCCCGTTTCGTCCCATTGTCATCAGATTAGGATTTGATTACTTCTTAGTGTACTTTGAAATCGGTTAAAGTTTTTTTGTAAAACAGTCCATGTTTGTACATTAAGCAGATTTGGTGAATATACGATACGAGACCACAAAGGGAAGCGAGGCTCAAGGTACTGCTTATATTGCAGCAAGTTGTCCCTTCACTCCTGCGATGCGGTTTTGCAGGGCAGTTCTAAAGATAACGTAGGAAATAGCATACTCCTTGATAATATCTTCAATATTTTTCTTATAGTTAGATATTAAATTATGTCTCAACTCATAACATAGTTATTTTTTATTTATAGTAAGAGATTTTTCTCAAACAATCAAACTGAAAAATGTCTATAGTGTTCGTAATTTAATTATAAAAACTCTTTACTAGTCTGCGGTCACATTATAACCAAAAGTTTAACACGCGATCGTCTTGAAAGAATTTCAACAATATTTTTACATAAATGAACCGTGATAGACGAGACTAGCAGCAGTTTTTCCGTTTTTTTTTAGATAATTCGCATCCATATAATTTGATACAATCGAATATTTCTGAAATAATGAAACTGAATAACGATCGTTAAAATGTTAATCACGTCGTTATAATAAATCGGTAAAGTGTAACTCGGACGAGCAGCTGGCTCGGTTTGTATCCCGACTATAATGTATGCGCGGCCACGCGCCCGTTATTGTGCTTTAAGCATTTACATACATTTGTCTCGACACGTGCCAAACAAATATCATACTTAACCCCAAGAGCTAAGAGTCACGGCGACTGCAAATCTAACTGTGCGGACGAGTAGCTGCATTGCCGCAATCGAATAAACGACATCGGCTTTTCAATACAATACAACGGTGCAATAATTATTGGAATACAAATAAGTAAAGTTGTTTTTTGTGTTTTGGAATAGAAATAGATATTTCATTTATAATAACTAATAATGCAGTGGTTTATTACATAAGGTTCTAGGAAAATTGTGTCACCCCGTTAAATGTAAAATAATGGTTCTATGTAATACTATTACTCAGAAACTGCCTGTACGCTAAAAAACGTATGTTGTTCTGCAGTTTTACTTGTTTTATTGGGATAAAAAGTATTATATTTGTCCGGGCGCTAGATACCGTGATGGCGATTTTTGGTTTGGTCTTTTACAACAGTGAGACATACACAATTGTCTTATCGTGGATCTTGTTTCCAGCGTCTGTTTCCTGAGCCCTACAATCTAGTTAATTTCAAAGTCAGAGTGAAAAGACTTCTCCTGGACAAGCTTTCATCATCTTTGTCTTCGTCGTCGTCCTTTGTAGGTGGAGCCGTAGCTAGACACGTGAAACACAACATACTCAACCATAAATCTATTAGTAAACATTACGCTCTCTCAAGCTATTATAATGAAAAACAATGCCCGTGCATTCCACTTCCAAAAGCTCACGTTTGTAAATAACAATAATACTCTTTCATTGACCCTCATTCTCGCGAAATAAATCGAGTTTGTATTCGATTCGCGCTCGGAATATCGGAAGAATATTCGATGTTTGACGCGGTCTACTACTATTGAGTAGGGTATCGACTGTTGTGATCTAGCCTAGAGCAGGGATTTTTTATCTTTTTCTTTAACTTTTGAGAGAGGTAGAGCATAGCGTTTATTCGCTCAAAGAGCAGCTCGACTGGGGAAGTACCTCCACCTTACAGAATACCGCAGCCAAATAACTTTATGTTGTGTAAAGTTGTGTTCCTGCGCGTGAGTAAGGTCGCCAGAGCTCATAGGGGAGGGGGGAAAGGTCGGTAACGCGTGAGCGATGCTTCGTGTGTTGCAAGCGTCCATATGGCTACGGTAACCGCTTACCATCAGCATTACCATTGCTTGTTTACCGCCTTAGTCGTATAAAAAAATAATAATTTTTTATTACTAGCTTCTGCTCGCGGCTTCGGCCGCGTGGCCTACAGGTAACAAATGACATATTTTTCTACAGCAATAAAACAAAACAACTTCATCCCGCTTCGAGGGTGGAATTATTAAAAACGCTGAGACACGTGTCAATTAATTTTCAATCTTCAGCCTAAACACAAAATTTGAAGATCTTAACTTCGAAACTGACGGACTTTCATACACACTTTCATCCCCTATTTTACCCCCTTAGGGATGGAATTTCGTAAAACCCTTTCTTAGTGGATACTTACTCTTCAAAAAGAATATTACTGCTTACCGCTTATAAAGTTTGAATATCCCTGTATAATTCCGCATAGAATATCCATCCCATAATAAACAAAAACCATAAAATATTCAACTATCTTCCTCGTAAGTGTCATACAAGGAACTTTACGCCCGTCCGCTCTAGGCGTCCTTTTTCCATAAAAAGTAAGTCATAAACAAAACTAACGAACACAATGCAACTATGTATGTATTCCATTTCAAACAACTCATATTGTTTTAGGAGCAAAGAGGTTATTTTTACGCAGGGTTGCCATCTATCCGGATCTTTAAAAATATGTTAAACTAAATACAAATTATGTATATCTTATGGTGCGTCCACGCTACGCGAATCGAGCACGAGCCGAGCCTCGAACGAGCCTACAACGAGCACGATGCGAATCCTTTTGTTCGTCAAAAACTGACAATCGCGCTCGTTCGAGCCTCGCAAGCCCGTCCACGCTAAGCGAATGTGTAGTGTAGTGTATGTGTGTGTAGTGGCTCGGCTCGTGCTCGGTTCGTCAAGCATGGACGCAGCATTAGAATGTTGATGTTATAGTATACTTATGTGTTGTTGTGGACCATTACTTTTTTTAATAATAATAGAGTACAATTACAATATACGGCGCGCAACACCATCATCTACAACATAACTTAAATTTAACTTTGCCAACTCTACAAAAATCTATATTAACAAACCCTATTTTTATTAAAAGTCTAGAAATGTTTACTTTTATCCAGAATGTAGGAGAAGTTTTAATGTGTTCATAACTTTCAGCATGCCAGTAAAACTGAGGCAAAACTGCCTCAATTTTTTTATCCATCTGCCACATAAAAAAACTAAAAGTCCAGCTAACTATTTGATTTTTAGGCTGATGAATATCCAAATAGAGTTTATAAGTCTCTTCTCTTCGTCAGGTAACTATCTTTTATTTTTAATGTAGAAAAATCTCTAGTATTTTTTTAATAGATAAATCATTTTTATGGGATAGTATAGAATCTTTAGTGATCGACTTTTACTTAGCCGTTTGTTCTACGTAGAATTATTTGTAATGTTTCCCTGGGATACTAAATAATATTCTCGGGCACCTAGTGCGACTTATTATATCTATTATTATTATTATATTTGGTATAATTATGGACGTACTGATTTTTCCACTTAGATGGCAAACAAGCATACCACCGGTAGGTAAGTGTAGAAAATTGTGGTTTAGAATTAAACACGTTGTTGGCACTTGAGGGATTTATTGCAGACACGTTTTATAATTACAAGTATTTCTAATAATTAATATTAATAAGTATTTTACGACACGTATAGTGGGCTCGACAAGCCAGTGATAAAGAGGGTGAGAACCCCGTACAATATTGCCAACTTATATTTCTAAAAGTCCATACTAAGACTTGTTCTATTACACGGTTACCGTAGCCTATGGATGCTTACAACACCAGGGGTATCACTTCCGCGTTGCCAATCCTGCAGAAATCTCTTCACACCCCTTTTGAAGGAACCCATGCTGTATTTTCTTAAAAAAAAAAAAACATTGATGTACGCAGCCCTGAAACTTCTGTCTACCTATCAAGGATGCTGCCGATATTAATATTTATTTAATATCCGGTTATTTCGGATAACTTTATATTAAGTTTGGTAACCCTATCTTTATGAGAACCGCGATAAAATGGCTCAGTTGAAATATGGGGTGGATTTGCAAGTCGAGCGGCGGCGGGGTGCCCTGTGCCTCATAAAAGTGGGATGTGACAGGTAAAACGCGCCCTACAGTGATTGTGTTCAGGATCTATGAGGTCCAAGTCAACCTAGGTTATGTTACATGCTCGTTTATACATATTTGTTGTTAAGTTTAGGAAGCAAAATAATGTAAGCTTGAAAAAAGGTCGTTTCAGAATCAAAGTTACTTCAACTTCAACATTAAAAGTAGTTCGTTGCTGCCTAAAAAAAGGTACCATCAATAAATAGTATACCTAATTATTTTCCACCAAGTTTCGAGACAATCGGCCATACCAATAATGAAAAAATATTAATAAAGCTGCAAAAATTATCTGCTCATTGTTAAATCAATATTTGACTGAATAATTCAAATTCTGGTCTACCTACCTCCAATCTATACTTCCCCCTTTTAACCCCTTAGGGGTTGAATCTTGGAGAAAATGTACACAAAGTTTCGAAAGAATCAGCCAACGCAATATATTTTTATACAAATATTATCTCTTCACTTGATTTTGGAAAAATTATATGCTCTGAACAACATTGACACGAACTTTCTAATTCCAATTCATTTCCACAAAGAGTAAATATTTGGAAAATCGAAAGGATTTCCAAATTTCAACTTTGCTGGATACAAAATAATAGTAATATTTGTCTTAAATTAAAAGGGACCGAATTGTTTCAACTAGAAATAACACCTAATAAGACACGAGGGACAAAAATTACATTTGCTAAATTAATCCATCTTTACATGTAAATAAAGTCTAGATTAGCGTATTAAAATATGAATGTAACCCGGATTGTGGCCGTAGATACTGTAATAAAGTCGTGGATGGACAAAGCGGCTCTCCCATGGGCTCACTGAATCTCTGTGATTAGCGACTACAAGGGAGCTGACATAATTTGCTGTAACAATTCGAAATTAGAATTTACTTCCAAGGTAACAAGATATACGAGGATTATTCTGTGACCTTTAGCCCCAAAAAAAAGTTAAAGCTTATTTTAACCTTTAAAAGTTCACTGAAAAAAAGGTTCTACAAAACTAGTTAAGTATATCCTGGGACATAAATAAAATATCCTGGGACATTCCTCACACACGGTCATCTGATCCCAAACTAAGCAGAGCTTGTACTATGGAAACCAGATAACTGATATAATACATATACATACTTTTTGTTTGTAAATACATACTTAATATACATAATTACACCCAGACTCAGGACATACAGACATGTTCATGCACACAAATGCATGTCCTGTGTGGGAATCGAACCCACGACCTGCGGCGCGTAAGGTGAACCTTAACCAACTGCGCCAACTGGCCCGTCAGTTAAGTATGTTGACGTTTTGTTGTCTGGAAACTTCAGTTACATTTAATCTTATATCTCTTAGATTTAATCAAACAATTTAGTAATGAACCAAAACTAGTTTTGTTACTGGTAATTTTTAGTTCGCAAGTCACTCTGTTTAGGTTATTGGTAGTAAAATTTTGTGTTACTGTTAAATAATATTTTTTTTCAGTGTTTCCTCAATAAAAATGTATATATTTCCAGATAGTTAAGTTTTCTTAATGAATTCATAACTTTCGCAACTATAACTAAAATGCTTCTGTAAAAAAGAACACTCTGAAATGAACAACTAACTATAATACTATTGATCTACAGGAAAATTCCGTAATTAACTGCAAAAGTGAGAGTGTATAGGAAACGCGTATTACTTACGAGCCACGGTCTTATAGAGAAGTCATTTCTAAGACTTCTTACCAGTTTGTGTGTAATTTCATCTTGTAGTAAATATATAGTATGAGTATTGAGTGATTAAATATGAGGGAACAGGAAGGCAGTATAATTTTTGACACATTTTTATATCAGACGTACCTTTACACTTTTTTTGTATTTATTATGAAATTTTATATTTAACGTCCTTTTACCCTAAGGAAGTAGGCTGAGTTCGGAGTTCAGTTATACACCGAAGATTTTTATGTCATAAAGTGTGTGGTGAGCATCGATACAGAAGTACATACTATGGACATGTGATATACCTTACCATGGTTAGATTGCGGTCAAACTCAGATTCTATTTTGCCCGACCTGAGAATCAAACGCAGGCACTACAGTCTCAATTCCAGCTAGGATACCGCTCGACTACTGAGGCAGTATAGCGTCGCAATGCATTATCCATGCCGGATTATTTGGTCACTGGTTCACAGATTCTAACAAAACTCCGGATAAAGCCTCAAATGGGACAACTCCCAAACGTTTAGAAAACTCAACTTCGGAAAAGTTACGGTCCCGGTACGCAAACAGACGGCAATGATTTAATAACGAGTGCTATTATGGCGGGTCATAATTCATTTTCGCATTAGAACGGGGGTCACGGGGTTTAGGGGTCAGGGAGAACGATGGCTGGGGGGCTGTGGGGTACGTCGGTGCTGGTCGCAGTGACCCTCGTCCAAAGTTGCGTTTGTCGCCAGTCATGCGGTTGTTGGCTGAGGTAACATGGATCTAATAAGGTGTGGATGAGGTAGTGCTAGGTTATTACAAATATGTGCGATCTTTACTACTATAATTAAATGTAAATAATGTCACAGATATTTAGCTATCTTTCACAGTAAGGAGATTCGAGGGTTAAAAGAATCCTATACTCATTTCCGTGGTTCAAGCTATTCTGCCAATTTTCATTAAAATCCGTTTAGTAGGTAATTACTCGTAGCTTATGGCCGATTCCTATAATTTATGGACCGTTATCGGTTAAAATTAAGACTCTTATATCTTTACTAATAATGAAGTAAATACCTCAAAGCTGTGCATAGCAGACCCTCCCAAATGGAAGTAGCTACCACGGTAAAATTTGCTTTCGAAATGATCTATATGCCCAGTTTGGTAATAAAAAACCTGCCATTGGTAAGCAAAACGATTCGTTTTTGTTTATAGAAACCGGGCATTAGTCGTGGCAGTTGTCAACTGTAACTGTTACAATTGCAATTGTTGCCAAAAAACTTGGAATCCTGAACAAGGTGAGACGGTACTTCACAAAGGAACAGCTTCTAAATTTATACAAAGCTCAAGTTCGACCTTGCATGGAGTACTGTTCTCATCTGTGGGATGGCTCAGCCAAATATCAACTGGCAACTTTGGACTCGTTAGATAGGCGCGCTCGAAGGATAATTGACGATAACGACCTAACGAGCAAGAAACTGCAAAACCTGGATCATCGGCGTCAGGTTGCAAGTTTGACGGTATTTTACAGATTGTTCCACGGAGAATGCGATAAAGAACTCCATAATCTTGTCCCTCCATCCCCGTTCTTCTATCGGACCACTAGGCGTCGGGGGGGTCTCCATCGCTTCGTCGTCGATATTCCATCTTGCCGTACCAAGCGTTTCGCTTCCTCTTACCTTATACGCACGGCCAAGTTGTGGAATGCTCTCCCGGACAACGTGTTTCCAGACACTTATAACATGGGTTTATTCAAGGCCAGAGTGAACAGGCATCTTATGGGTACGCGCGGTCCACCCTAGACTACATCTTCGCTTACCATCAGGCGGGATTGCGGTCAAGCGCAAACCTATATAATATAAAAAAAAAAAAAAAAAAAAATACTATCATCTCAGCTATCACTATCTTAGGATAGATCTGCAAGAACTCGATTCCCGTCAAATTCATAAGGCATTTCAAATAAACGAGTAGTTTACATTTACGTAATTGCTTACAGTTTAATTTAATTTGCCAATTGAACTTTGTAAGTGAGTAGGTAATTGTCGTTTATCTTTAATACAGTTACTTAGCTCAAACTTTTGTTCAATGTAATTATAATTTAGTTATGTTTACGGGACGAAGAGCACGAAGTAAGCAATTCACGTTGAGTTGAGATAGATAAAGTTACTTGATTAAATTAAACAAAACTTGGAACTTGATATCAAAGGACAAAGTCGCAAGTTGGTGGAAATTGCGCGAATTTGTCGGATTCCGCACTCCGTCCACCAACCTGGCGGCCGAGCTGGAGCAAAAACCTCATAATATCATTTACTTTAAACCCTTTGTAATGCCACTATCATAGTTATATACCTAATATCTTCTTGGGATAAACTTGGGTAGTTCTATTACCGTGTATTTGTCAAATAACAGCCTTCTACGGCTCTCTATTAAAAAGTAGACTGTCTGAAATCCTATTTAGATCGTCATTGATAATAAACATACCTAATATAGATATAGTTTATTACATGAGGAGTGACATTGGCTACATTTAATCCCTAACGGGAATGCTGACAGGCACGCGGGGGACGGTAGTAGGAAGACTAAATATATTTATTTTCCCTTCTCAAATGGTTAGTACATTTTACTTGGGGTCTTATACTTAATTTAAATACTTACCTTTATTTGCGAATGACTGGTGCCTGATATTTTTGGTTTATTACCGTTCACTAGGTTAATTCTGCTAAATTCATAGTGGTTTTCGACGCTATTTCATTAGTAAACTACCAAAGCTGTCAAATCTGTAAAATTATTCACCACAGATAATTGATTTATAGTATTTTAACATTGAAACCAGAATTGTTTCAAACTGTGCGGGCTAAAAGGAGTTTTCTTCCGCGGACGCTCGGTCTGTGGAATGAGCTCCCAGCCGTCGTTTTCCCAATAGAGTACAGCATGGGGTTCTTCAAAAAGGGCGTGAAGTGATTTATTCAGGGTTGGCAACGCGCGAGTGATACCCCTGGTGTTGCAAGCGTCCATAGGCTACGGTAACTGATTACCTTAGTGGTATAAATTTTGATAGCCGACTTGGGCCCCAGTTACACTGTGGACAAACCACACAATCCGAACAAAGTAATGTAAGTATCATACAAATTAATGCAATTTCTTTGTGAAATGGCAAAAGGAAGAAGAAAATTTGATATATATCTTGAATAAATAATATATAATAAAAACGAGTGAGTTCGCTTATTTTTTAATGATACATCTGTTCGACTCCAAAGGACCTCTCTCGTTCGTTTATAATAAAAGTTAAAATATAAAAACTAGTTTACATGCAAATGTCCACGGCTCATAGCTCCGGGCGAGGGAGCTCACCGCTCGTCGGTGTAGCCCACTCCACTTACAAAATGAGCTACACGACGTACTGACATCACATAACATTAAACCATGATAAATGACTCAGCTGCACAATGACGGCCGGCTCCGCGGGTCGCAGCTAACTCAATCCTATAAACGTTAAACGGTTCAACCGAACAGATATCGATGTTTATCAAATTTACGATTGCGTTTCACTTTCGTGCCGACCAATAATAACATTTTGACATTACTGTATAAATACATTTTTTATTCACGACGCGATTGAATATTCCGTCTAGAAATCGCTATCGGTTTAAAAACGAACGCTAAAACGGATCGCATAAATTTGCATGACAAACGCCCGCCGCACCGAGGGGACATTACTTTTTTTTAAGAAAAATATGACGACCTTCCCCCGATGGAGTTTCCAGGTCTATTTCCATAAATAATAAATAACGATCGAGGACGGAGCAAAAAGTATTCGGTGATATTTATTCTGTTCGCGAATTTTTATCCACTTATCGAGTTTTATCGAAGAGCGGTGTAGCGCGCCCCGCACCCGCCCCGGAACCTCGTTCGCGAAGATTATGCGTTTGTTTGTTGTAATGTCTCTGGTAGGGCACCGCCCCGCGCCCTGCCCGCAAGCCTACATTCCTCGATGCTGGGCCACATAAATACTCGTATATTTATGTCTTACTGGACATGACGAACCTGGTCGTTCGTCTTTTATTTTTTGCTTACGTTGAATGGGGTTCATTACATGTTTATTCGCTTTGAGCTAAGGTTTATGGTAGTACAGGTCCTTCTTTATAACTTAATCAGGCTCTTAGGCAATACAAAAAGTAATAAAAAATCCACACCTTATAAATGGTTAATTTTAATTTACCAGGACTGCTTTATGGGTTGGAAGGAATCACTAACCAACTTTGACAATGGGGCCAACTGAAAATTGAGAATCAATTCGACAAGATTTACTACACTGTGACTGCGAACTGCAAACAAATCTTCAGGCTAGCGATACTTTTAAAATAGTTATATTATCAGCTAACCAAAAATGTTGATTGCGTAACCAAAGTAGTTTGAATCTATTAGCTTTGGTCTGAAAAATTTTGGAGCATGGAGCACCATTACTTCGAAACCACTTATTTTCGACCTCTAGTTGGCAGGGATTAATGTGTTGTCGATTACCCCTTCAAGAAATACTTTTGAATTATATCAGTCACTCTGTTTAATAGAGCAATTTATATTTATAGCTGTTTCTGTTTATTTTTATAAGGTTGGTCAACAATTGAATGTGCAATATTTTTCCACAGAACAAACTATTTAATGCCACTCCCTATTGTTGATCGGCCGAGTTATTGTTCACACTACATTCGGGCATTGTTCCCTGCAAAACTTTAATAAACTTTATTTAAAAAAGAACAATTGATTTTATATTAATTTTATTTGTGCCTATCTAATTGGAAAATCGGTGTATAAAAAACTTCAGGAGTAAGCGAAGCACCAGAAATCCTGTGACGTTGAGCATTTGATTGAGCGATTGATTTTAATAATTAAAACCATAAAATTTGGCAACCTTTTTGTAGTCTATTTCCGAAGAGCAATTTAAGTGTCCGATAACCAGAAACCTTTAGAAAAAGATTTAAGATAGTAAAAACTAGCTTCCGCACGCATTCCAGAGATTCAAGTAAAAAGTATCATATAATGTTAATTCTGGAGTTTCATATTATAAATACGAATCAAAAAGTGTAATTGATTTACAAAATATAATTAAAATAACTCACCTAAATAAACACCAACAATGTTCAAACTCCGAAGATATTAATAATTTTTGCTACCACTTGCCTCACAAAACGGAGAGTCGAAGTTGAATTTATTCTTTTGTTATCATATTCTGTTCAAGCGAGAAATTAACAAACAACTTGGCCAATTCAATTACTTGGAGTTGCCGTTCAACGCCACATTTCCGCAGTATCAAAAGAGCTATGCCTTTGACTGGACATAAATAAATGGGTTTCTTGTAGCGGCGCGCGACTTGTAGTCAAAGACCAAGTGACCTACTGTTGCACTAAAAAATTGAAGCGTCTTTCACTTTTGTTGTAGTAGGTAGCTTTTTGTCCAGAAGTCGATTTTCTGATTTGGCGCTATATTCAGAAGCAAGTCGGTTTAATGTATTTTACAAAATTGATGGAATCAAAAGAGTAATATCATTTGCCTTGAAGTTGTATACCTAAGTATTTCGTGCAAATCTCGGTTACGCTCACACGAAGAAAAAATGCATTTTCTGATCAATTACAACAAAATTAGTAACCGATTTTATCAAATTAAATTTAAAATCAAGTTTTATCTTAAGCCACCATCCAGCTACCCTAGACAAGATTGTTGTTGACAATCGTCATTGTTAGTAAACTATAAACCTTTTTATTGAATTGACATTTCAAATCGAACAATCTCTTATGTCAATCCCATACAAAGGTTGATCGTTTACTAACGATGACGATTGTCGATAACCATCTTGTCTACTGGCCCTGGTCTATAATATAAACATAAATACATTCAACGCGTTATTAATAAATTAATCAAATGAGGTTAACAAATTGCAAATAGTATGCAAGATAAATAGCAAGAGATGAAGCGCCCTCGATCGCTGGAGCAAAAGTGTCGGCTCGTGGCTAGTCCCCGCTCGAAAAACAGCTACCCGTCAATGTTGCCACCCGAGTTCTCCCGATCAACATACAAGCGGTCAGCTCAGAGTAGCCAACACAAGTAAAGTAATCTAATAACAAACTAATCACCGTTATACCATGATATAACCCGCACGTTGTCGCATAAAAAACAGCGACTTTCCCATTTACAATCTCTCGTAGTGGAAAATCCTGGAAATTCACACGTTTTTACTTAGAAGCGAGGCTTCCTACGGTCCACTACCTATATTTAACCAGGAACCGTTTTGTTAGCCCGTACGTCGTTTAATTATCCCGGTGAGAAGTGATTCGACGTCAAAGCCCCTCCCGGCAGCAATTACAGACGCAAATTGGACCGCGACAACCGGCCCCCGCTTCGAAATGCTCTGAAATGCTCCGAGGCTCTGAGCCTGATAAACTGGAATGGCTTTTGTATAAAAACAATAGGGTACGCTGCTCGTATTTGGGAATTTATAGCCATAGTGTAATGTTGAAGAGATAGTGAAATAAGAAAATACCATAAGTGTCCAATCTAGACTTTGACATATTTGTTCTGATATTATACCTAAAATATTCCGCAGTAGCAAAAGTTTATCAGAAATCTTTTCTTAGTGCACCACTACACAATTGAAAGATATGGCATGCAATACAGTAACAATGCGTGGGACAGACGCATTATTTTTCAACTGAAGCAAAGCTATCGTCCCATACGCCCATACGATCTTACTGTCAGACGAGATAGAATATACGAACGCAGTTGCGGGGTTCGGTTCGTTCGTACATACGGTCAGATGCACGCTACAGTTCATCAAAATAATTTAACAAGTTTGGAAAATTTTGCTGATGAGTAAGTTATTAAATATACACATAGGTTTTTAGTCGGCGTACCTAGTTTACGTGTTCACGATTTATGGTTATACCGTATTTTCCTTTGTAGTTTTTTTTATCTAAGTTAGAACATTCCTTCCTAGTTTAAACGTATTATTTGAGATCGAAAGATTTTTTCTCAAAACCATACAAATATAAATTGATTGTATGCAAAGCTTAGTCACATAGTTTAATATAATAGCCATATCCAGATATTTTTCATCAGTGCGCTCTTAGAGCCATGGCATACAAAACATGCGTAATGTGAACCAAACCTAACGCGTTTGTTTACACCGTTGTTTGTGTGACCACATATAGCACAGTTATGTGAGTAGAAGCTGTATAGGTGCTTCTTTTGAAACAGAATCGTATAGCAGCTGCAGTGAAGCGTCAGGTAGACAAGAACCGCCTTTGTCCTTTGACGCTTACTGATCCTTCATACGGGCAGGACATGACACGTGTATCGTTTGGGATTGTAACTTAACTTATGCTTAAATCTCTTGGATTTGAAAATACATAGTTTCAAAAATGTTGAGTTGAAGTATTACATTACTATATACTAGCTGCCCTCCACGGTTTCACCTATGATCTCGAGGCATCGTATGTAATTTATTCCTATGTGTTTATTCAAAATAGAATATATTTTGTCTGTATGTGTGCCAAATTTCACCCAAATCCATTCAGTAGTAGTAGTAGTTCATTTTCACAAATTACAAATCACATCCTCACACACATCCATACAAACTTTCACATTTACTCATATAATTTCAGTAAGATGGGATGGGAGGTTTTCTCGATTGGAATGCTGATTTTTTTATGGACAAAGAAAACATCCTAAG
Organism: Achlya flavicornis; assembly: GCA_947623365.1. Lineage (NCBI taxonomy): Eukaryota > Metazoa > Arthropoda > Insecta > Lepidoptera > Drepanidae > Achlya > Achlya flavicornis. The sequence continues at coordinate 417,404 of OX392468.1, read as the reverse complement.
GATAACAAAAAAGTGGTAAGATAAACATCCAAGCACATTCTTACAGCTGCAGGTAGAAGCAATCCCAGGAAGATAACACATAGTTTACCCCACGGAAATTTACCCAATGTGATTGACCAAACGTAATCCCATTAAGGGCAGTCATCTCACCATACTTTTCATACAAAAGCTCTGTACTTATGATGCGTTTTTAAACACTTTTCGTTAGATGTTTTAAACAAATTGGTATCTTGTGAACTATATCTAGCAGTCTAACTAGGCGAAATAAAAAAAATTGTGAAACAAATTCAGTAAAAGCCTCCGAAAAACAGCGGTTTTGCTCAAATTTTACCTGAACTTTGGCCATATCTAATGTACCTATAAATTTTAAAAGTAAAGAAAACAGCTCTAAACAATGCTTGCAAATGTATTGGAGATTCTAAATAACTAACTTTTTTTTCACAAACTTGTAAGATTACATCACAGGAATTATGGGCCTGGAACAAGTTTTATGATGTGCGAAATCATGAATGACGACCTAGCGAAGCGGCCGCGAGTGATCAGCGGAATTTACTAACTGATAACCGATGGCTCTGACGGTGTCTCTCTTTTTTCGCAGTCAAACATTACGTTGGATGAAAGTACAAACTTTTAGGCTACGCTTGCGTTGAAGTTGCGTTGGCCATGATTGGGGCCCCCCTTAAATGACAACAACACTTTATGTAAATTTTGATTTCATGTATAATATTTTATGAAATTCATAAATACACAGAGCAGTGCTTAATTCAGAGGTCAATTACAACATGTTGGAGATTATTCCGAGCATGCGTCTCTTGATCAGCGCTGGCTCGCCTCCAGAATTATAACCGGGGGTGGCGCATGTCGGGGGGTCATGTTATATTCGAGGAAAAGGTCGCCGACTACCCAAGTAGTAATATATGTTGGTGATAAAGCACCTTTGTGAAACTGTATCGCAAAAATAGCTCTTGTTAACAATTGTATGTATAATTTTGGCGGTTATATTTGATTGGCTATAAATATAGGTAGATACTATTCTAATCTATGAAATTAAATATTTTTATTTATTCAAAAGGGCTTGCAAACGTACTGTTCGAAAGGTTATCTGATCATTATTTTTCAGTATCTAAAAAACGACGCATTTTTTTTTAATTCCGCGTCAATCAATTACCAGAGACTGATGATAATTATGTCATTCGCCGGCATCGAGGAAAAATCCCTTAAGAGTAGTAATATTGAACAATCAAATTCTGAAACTAGTCAGTGATTTGTCACTGAATTTAAACAGTAAGGACCAATCACTGCATCTTGTGTTTTTGACTTGGCCAATCAGAGTGCATGCGTCCTTGACTTAACCAGTCAGAGCGCATTGTCGGCGGTGGGAAATTGGCGGAATATATTTCGACCAAAATGAACGTCATTGCGCTTCTTTGGGTTAATTGTTCGATGTTCGCCGGTGACGAATACCGTAAGTAAGGTGAATGAAAAACTGTGGGGATATTAGCATGGTGGAAGGGTCGCCTGGCTGGCTTCGATACTCAACGTCTGTCGCAAAACACCTTGCGGTGCGTTCCGTCGCTGCACTTGAGAGGTAGTTCTTTCTTACCATAGTGAGTTTGTGTCGTATAGGGCACAGTAAACTTCCAATATATAAAATATGTTTAAAATATGTCTGGGATAGTGCATCTCTGGAAACGGGCGCTGAGGGTTGCGACACTGTTATTTTTAACTACCAACTGCAACTTTCATCGTTCTCATTGTAACTATAATTTATTTATTTATTTATTTAATCAAAGCATATTAATATGCATATAATAATAATTCTTAATGCACAAATACAATTTATTCTTATTCTTAATTGGGGGTCAGTAATCCTTACTGCGTGTCCCCGTCAAACAAGTGTTGTAAACGGCGGTATAATGTAGTTATGACTTTTCTGGCCAACTATGTAAATATCGGTCCTTGCTCTGATTTACATTGCTAATCGACTCGTATCGTCCGTCTGTTAGACAAAGCCTGTTTTCCGGTCAATGTGATAATTTCAGAACTCTTATTTATCATTTTAACTGTAACAATTTTATTAAGGGGTTAACTAAACTATTTTACATATGCATGTGACAATATGGCTGAAGGTGGTATACTCATAAAGCCCCACACGTCTCAACACACGCTTCGTTCGTATGTTGTGAAATTGGTTTTTAAGGGTATCTATGCAGGTTTTAACTTGAGTTGTTAGTAGTCACCCATACTGCCATTTAGGTAGTATTGTATTAAACACGACCAAAATTTTTATTACTTAGAATATTTCCCTTTTTTAAATAACAATCAACCGCTGAAAGAAGCCGTTCGCTTAAAGTGAATTTATTTCATAAGTCTCAAAGAAAAGTAACTATAATCCACCTATAAATAATGCACTCCCAATACCAATACCAAAACCGTATATTTTATTTGAATCCGAATCGAATAGTAAAAACCTCCTTTGATTCCGTTTCACTTTGAACACAAAGGAACATCGGATTACTTCAATGAGTTGTGTTTTTTCCCATACTAATAAACGTTTGACCGTATAACCGTGATTTATTTAATGGCGGGACAGCAACATGGTACAAAGGATAAAGTAGAGTTTGTAGGTCAAGTAATCTGTTATTTAAAGACGGCAAGAGACAGTCCTGACGTGGCGCTTCGTGGGGCGAGGCGGGACGAGGCGAGCCGAGGCGGAGTGAGCGATCATGTGGCTAGGGATTTCATTGCGACTTTCCTGTAGTTTTTTTCTTTGAAATTACTGCTATTTTCCTGTTTTATGTTACTTGTAACGTATCGGGTTGTATAAAATTGTATTTAGTTTACGTTCGGGCAACTTTTACTAGAAATTCTACTTGGGTATTTTATTCACTCATTTTTTTTGTCTACTCATTGTTGATGCCATGGCTAAAAATGTTCATACTGATGATAAGTTCATCCTTTAAACTAAGACTAGCTTTTTATCACATAAAATTCCATACAATATTATTGCGAAAAACATTGATATAAAAATCCAAAATGAATATTCTAGGAAACCCAAAACTAAGCGTGCTTGGACTATGGATACCAACTAATACATGTTTTTGTGCAAAAATGTTTTTCAGACATGTTCATGTGCAAAAATGTTTGTGTTAGGTGGAAATCGAACTCTCAATCCAAAAGACAAATCCACTCCAAGAGGCCCGTCATTTATACATTTAAGTGCTATATTATTAAAATTTTAATTGATTTATGATCGGCACTCCGTATTTTAAGTTTGGTTCACCATTATTGCACTTCAAATCTCCCACTGTGCAGTACTAATTAGCGCGCACAGCAACCGCACCGCTTGTAATTGTCAGTAATGACCGCTTGCACCGTTTGAAGCCGCTCGGCCTTTTAATGAGAACGATTCAGAAACGCGACTTAATTTAGGGAATCTTTATACAAAAAAGTGAAAGTTGGAACGCTATTTTTAATATTTTAAAGACCCAATATATTCCACAATAAATTACTCACTTAGTAGTACTTAGTGAAAACAATAATGCAATACAATTATAAAATAATAATTTATTCATACAAAAAGTAAAAATTAAGACAGTGTACCGTAATAGTGCATTATGATATATGTGTGCAAAGTTGGTAATTACAGACTAGGCAGTATTAAGCGATAAGGGAGACGAGAGTGTACCTAATGATTTTACGACGTTTTTCAACACACTTGTGAGGAAAAAACAGATATTTTGATAATAATCAACCACACCATGAAAACGTTAACAAATATGGCGCGCAGCTTTTGTTTTTTAGCCATGCTCTGGCAAACTGTTTTACCCGGTTATATAAGAATGCTTCATCTACACACATATAAATTTCATTGAGGTATACAATCTTACCATAATCGTGATAATAGGTACCTATCATAAAACTGTGCAAAAAGCACTAGTGCGTAATAAGCTGCATTAAGATACTAAAAACGGTGCAATAAATGACACTTTACGAGCGAGTGTGTTGAAAAATCTATTATATATATACATTGGTTATAGAGAACATTGAATAATTTTGTAGTAAAACCAACATGGGAAATTTTCATTAAATTACAATCAAAACAGAGGTAAAATATTAACTTACTTATTAATTCATATACCTCACACGTGAAAATTATGTGATCATGTGAAAATGCTCATCTCACAAAATCCTTTTATAGATGCCGAGCACTGGCACCGGGTGGCACAAATGTGCCCTAAGGAGAATATTACCTTGTAAGCGGCCGCTTGCTATCAATCTTAATTATCGCATAAACCGATATTTTTTCTTCCCTTTTCCTCGTGTCAATCAGACTGATAGACGCTATTGCTTAACCGTGATATGCTTTTATAAACATTGATGTAATTCTGCTATTGTTTTTATGAATCATCATGTAAACATATTTGATAAATCTGTAATAAATTAAAATGTTAGAGTAAGAGAAATGAGATCTACAAAAAAAACCAAGCCCTGTGAGAATTGGAGTATAGTAAGAGGCACGAGTGGTGAGCCCAGATTGACACCTGCGCAGTAGTTAATTTTCGGTCTGTTTGGCGGAATGAAGCAGGGGGGAGCGCCGAGCTGTACATGATTGGTTTGTCAGTCAATGCTCGTCGTCTATTGGATTCTTGCGTGTCATTTGGCTACTGTGATTTGGCCAAAAGTATACGAGCTTACCCCCACTACTGCCTATCTGTGCTCACCAATCGTGCCTCATACTGTACCTCTAGTTACAACTACTTGTCATTTTATGGTGTGGTTCAACATTTCAAGTAATTAAAATACTCTCATTCGGCGTCGCAAAACAATTGTTTTTTTTTTTCTACCATAACCCTTTCAGTAGTATTACCGTCTCAACTGTTATAATTCTGTTCATTTATCGAAATGAATAAAAAATATTCAAACGAACCTACAGTTTTTCGTGGAAGTTACGTTTTGTGAAGCTGTGAATTGAGGGAAGTTTTTACATAAGGCTTTCATATACAGTTATAATGTCTGATGAAGGGGATAAAGGTACCTAACGCGAAATGTCTGCGATATTCACGTATATAATATATATACATACATACATACATACATACATATTTACAACAAATATGTACAAAATACAATCTATATATAGAACATTTCTTCAAGTCTGCCGTTGCTTCGGATTAACGACAAGGTTCCCAGAAGGCTATATATAAATAATAGCTTTATATATATCTACCTATATTTTTTTTTATATACAATTTATCATTTTGTATGTTGCGTACTGATACAATTTTCAATATTCAATGATATTACCTCAGAGTAATAAATACTATGATATTACGTAAAAAGATAATCCTGATATTATTTTTTAATAATGTTTTATAATTATAAATGCGAATAATTATTATTTATATTATAAATACGAAAATGAGTTTGTTACGCCTTCACGCCTCAACGGATCATCATAAAATTAGTAGCCTATGGTATTTAGAAGGATATAGGCTACTTTTTATTCCGGGAACGCAGGTGAAACCGCGGGAGACAGCTAGTCCAATATAATTTAAACTTTGTGTGGTTTTGGTCAAATACGATCTTTATTCACTGGAACCACAACCTCATACAATCTGGTATCTATATTATTAAATAATAAAATTTTAAAGCCAGCTTTTCTGGATTATACTCCAAAATCTGGTTGGGGTTTATATAAAAAAATAACAGAGTACAAATATACCTTTTATTTTATTTTATATCTGTGTGAACTAATCTCCGAATCGACAAACTGTAAAACGCGAATAAATGGCAAAATAATAATTGGACTGTTTTACAAAAAAACTTAAACCGACTTCAAAGTACACGAAGAAGTCATCAAATCCTGATCTGATGACAATGGGACCAAACGGGAAGTGTACCCTTCCAGACAAAAAAAGAATTTTCCAAATCGGTTTATAAATGACGGAGTTATGAGGTAATAAACATAAAAAAAAAAAAAAAAAAAAAAAACATACAACCGAATTGAGAACCTCCTCCTTTTTGAAGTCGGTTAAAAATGTGAAGCCGTCGCGATCAAAATCCTAGATACAACAAATAATGCGATATCAACAAACTTTGTCACATCAAGGTCACGTAGTCCGCCAGCGAGCTCACTGATGCGTTCACATCGGCTTTAATTAATTTGCAGCGAAATATCTCGACACTTTTATATTAATAGCCGACGTGACGGTGACGGTGACGTGGCGGGGACGGGACGGCGACGCGACGGCACGCTAGTAGACGCGATGACACTGTGATAGTTTGTAATTGTTATTTTTCATCAAAACGTTTTAGCTTGAAATATGGCTGTTGCTTGCGTTACTTGATGGACTATTATGCTAACTAGATTTTGTGATATACAAGGCTATTTTACAAGCTTTTATTTAGTGTCATCTGTCCCGATGTATGTGTGTCTGTAATTAAATTCCCAGTGTCCGATTGAGCTGAAATTTGCATGTATATGTAAATCATATAACAATGCCATATTATTATGACATGGAGCCGATATGATGATGGAGCCGGCACAACCCCATCATGTTTGGGCTTGTTTGTTTCGTCTTTACAAGGACTTTGGTTCTAGGGTCTGATGCTTAAGTTGGTAGACTACTATATAGAAAGATTGATTGTTTTCATTTTTAGAATTGGTCACACAATGTTGTTTATGCGAATTTTTTAATAGTGATTTATTTGGATGGATTATCTCTTACTTTTATCTAAATGACTTAGAATAATTTAAAATAGAGTTTTTATGTTTAAACTTTACGCAAGGATCCACCCAATTTTTCTGGAAATTGGGCAAAGATATAGTCTCAAAAGTCTGAAAAGTTGCACGATTCTTATTTATGTAAAAAGTCTGTGTTTCTCTGAGAAAGTGTGTGGAAACGCGAGGCGAAAGGAGGTAAAAATTATTAAAATACATAATACTATAATTATCGTAGTAATTGCACGTAGCGTACCGTAGCGCTGCTACAACATACCTTACTACGAAAAGGCTACGAAGTTATTACTACGGCGTAGCACATCTTAGTTCCTAACGTAAATCCCAGTGAATTTGTATTTGTTTCTTTTATAATAAAAAAATTAGTTTAATTATGATTTTAAAATTGATTATTCTAATAAAATCTCAGTTTTGTTTTCAAACTTGTTTCAATCTTAGTGTTTTATTTTCCCCTTCTGGTCAAAAACTTCTGCTCGGATGATAAAAACAGTCTGATGGGAATCAAACTTATTATTTGCGGCCGGACGAGCTACACCATGCACGTCATGTAATATGTAAATGCACTGAAAATTTAATAACAAGCTACATTTAGTTCAACAAACTACACACAATCTGATGAGCAGCACTGACAGTTCGTTGCCCTCGTGAGAAGTGTCAAATCGGATAGCTAAATCCGTGTGTCAGCAGTGATGGTGTTAAATCTCGTGACGAAAGCGATGACGTCACTGCGCGCCGACTGGCTAACAAAAAACGCGTGTGAATACTCGTGTCGCGTGACAGTTGTGACGGCCGCGGATTTATGACTTATGAAATAATATTCACTTTGTTCGGTTTGAGACAGTTGCGAATGTGAGTTCAGTTAGGTGGAATGGAGGCTGTCTAGTTTTTGGCAGAGCTGGTAATGCTGAATTTAAGTTTTTCTGTTTGGTTGGATTTGTCGTGTTCACATTCATTTTATAGGAACACCTGTGATGTAATACGTATTTGTTTTTTACATTTAAGTCTTATGTAAATATGGACAGCATTATTTTTTAAATTCAAATATAGCCCAAGACTACACAGGGTAATAACAATACCTCCTTACCTTGCCCCTTACGTAGCGAAACTTTTAAAACAAAATAGCATCGCGAAGCCGTACATTGTGTAATTCGCCACAAAAACGGGAACAAAAAGATAAGTGAAACAACAAGAATGGAAGAGCAGTTTAGAAACAGAACGATTCGGGAACAAAGCTATTTGTGAACCGCTAACATTTGCATGAGGAAACGGATAACTGTCAACTAAAGTGTAGTTTCAGTACACCTTAAGTTTAAGTTATAGGATTAAGCGGGAGCGGGAGAGGGCTGTTTTTAGCTGCGTCATAAAATAATATTATATTAGTTTTATGTACAGCATCTTCCCCAAGTTTCTATTAGAGTTCCTGGTATCTAATGATTTCCCTGGATAAGAAGTATTTTTATGTGTGTTTTCCAGAGTATAGTTTTATAAAGCGCTCGTGGTGCAGCATTATTACCCGTTCTTAATCGATCGGCAAAGTTAAGGACCTGGTTGATTTCAACTGGAGCATTTTCCGTGCTTCGGAAGGCATGTAAATCTGTTGGTCCCGGCTATTAGCTGGTTGGAAGCCTGCTAGGCGGCTTGAAAACTCCAAACTAAGGTTCACTACTAGCCTACCTCCACCGATCCGCAGTGGGAACTTGTGGTGGAGTATCAGCCCATTCCCTTTCACCCTCATTTGTGAAAGGAGGCCTGTGCTCAGCAGTGGGACATTATAGGCTGATGATGACTATTTTATTTGCAAATATTATCGTAATCCGTTTCTCGGTGTGGTTGATCAAAAAATATTGATAAAACCTGCATTTAGGTATAAAATTAGTATAAATTTATAAGCATGCATAACTTTTTCATGCTATTTAAAGTACCTATATAATTCATCATTTAGACACTTGGTTGTTTCTTGTTGCTATAACTATATATCTCTTTTTGGCATGAACTGTTAAAAGTACACTTCAACTTCGTTCCTCCTCAAGTATTGCAATAATAAAACTAAATTCTGTTCACTTTTCACCATAGAAAAATAAGAAAAATCCAAGGTAACTTAAGCACAAAAACACGGTGTAATGCAAAAGCTTTGGCGGGGCGGGAAATGAGCGCGCTTGTCTGACGTGACGCGTATTGATGGTGCGCGGTCTATTTGAACCTAGCCGAGGTGCATTATTCAAAGTCACACAAATTAAATGCATTTGTGTTAAAATATAGCTTTAAAGAGAGGTAGAGCATAGCGCTTATTCAAGAGCAGCTCGACTGGGGAAGTACCTCCACCTAACAGAATACCGCAGCCAAATAACTTTATGTTGTGTAAAGTTGTGTTCCTGCGCGTGAGTAAGGTCGCCAGAGCTCATAGGGGAGGGGGGAAAGGTCGGTAACGCGTGAGCGATGCTTCGTGTGTTGCAAGCGTCCATATGGCTACGGTAACCGCTTACCATCAGGTGGGCCGTATGCTTGTTTACCGACTAAGTTGTATAAAAAAAACCTTTTAAGCGTTTATAGCCTTAAAGCTAAGGATTAGAAAAAAAAACTTTTCATTTTTTAACATAGTTTGTTTTGACGGCCGGTTAGCGTGTTTAGTATCACTCCACTCTTCTATGGTGTCCTCTTGTTTTTCCTGAGTCTGAAAAGGTGGTAAGCAATTGCCGAAATACATCAGTTACTTAGCGATAGATTTACGACATGAAGGCCGAAGCAAGTCAGGTCTTTACAAAGTATTACATCGAAAAAATTTTAGTTCAGTACATTAATATTCCGAATGAAAACTTTGCCCCTACGATGAATAGCTAGTTTTATCTAGGCTTTAGGCTAGTCTGTTGTTAGTTAGAAAATTGGTTTTATGTACACTCCTAAGGAATAATATTATAGGTATTTTACAATAATTTGAATCCTGAAAATATTTAGCAATGGTAACAAGTAATTTAAGATTATTTAATAATAATTTCTCGCGTATTTCCCATCTTTTCATCAAAATTGAGTACAGCAATTTAACCATATATTATTATGTAACAATAAACTTTAAGGCTAATATAATTAAAGGCTCTTTTGCGATGATATCGCGTACGTTTGTCTGGTTAGTGTCGGATAATAACTCGCTAGCTACATCGTTATCCATTATCATGTACACTTTATATGCAAATGTCAGCATTATGACATAAATTCTATGTTTTCTGCGTAAAATAAAACCGCGGATAAGATAATACGTTAACTTTTATGAATACATTATTTTAATACAATCGATTTATGCGAGGTTCATAAAGAGTGTTGGTCTTTTGTAGACTATAACAGAATTAAAGCTGAAAGTTGCTAAGTTTATTCAGAGTAAACTTTGGATCAAATAGGTATTTCATTTTAGGAATAAAATTACTTTTAATGTTACAAAGTTTATACTTTTAGGTCTTAGAATAATTTTGATCTGGAGTGCAAATAGAAAGAAATCCTAAGTCTGTTATTTTTTTAGTACTAGAAAATAGTTGTTACTGTTTGTTATTAGCTAAGTCAATTTGGAAAGGCAACAGTATCAAATCATTATTATAATATGAACGTGAAGCAAACACTTTCGCGCACGGATAAGTGTCAGATTCGGCATAGTTAAAGTTTATATTCAGAAGTAGGCGCAAAACTAATATTTTTATAAATACATAAAATATATTTACAAAAATTGCACACAGTTGTTACCACAGAATATTCAACCATGCGTTTGACCAAACACCAACCACACACATCTCTAACAGAGAAGAATGTCAAATATAACCATAATGCCATAGTCATAGTTCGTTTATTTTATAAATACGTAAAGAGAATTTATTCAACATTAAAAAATAACGGTCGGAATTCGACCACTACGGGTCCACTAGTAAAAGAAACAACTATCACAAACAAATATCAATCATGCACTAAGTCTCCGTCATTTTCCGTTCCTTATAAATAAATTGCTAATTCGTTGTTTACGGTTAAATGAAAGCATACTAAAAATAGCTCCAAGCAGCGGCGCGTGATGAATTTAAATTTTAAACAAGTGCGCAATGAATACTCGTTCCTTCACTTTATATTCGACGTGGCTTGTCAAAGCCTCCGCTGCAACACGCCGCACTTTGTTCAACTCGATGGAATATTTCACGTTCTTTTTTTTTATTCATACTCGTGCAATAATTTATGGTCGTTATAATTTATTGTCATTAAAATATCTGAGAAATGGTTTTTGTGGCTGTTTATTTAATATTTATAGAAAGGGATGACTCCTGGTTAAAAAAACACCAATTAGTTATCAGTTAGTCAATCAGTTAAATTATCAAAAATATTGGACAAGTATTTTTTTGCTTTACCAAATCATTGAAATTTTACAAAGATGAAGCACGATAAGTAGTTGCGCTTACATCCAGAGGATCCGAAGATCAAGATGCTATGGTACCACCAACTTCAAGCATGATTAGGCGAGCCAATCAACAGAGTTTATTATAGCTGACTCTTTCCAGCAAAAGCAACCTTCCGAACCGTGCATTAGAGTCTGATTATTCAAAGTGCCTGTGAAGGCCTATTTGAATGAATAAATTATTTCATTTCATTTCGCCCCGCCCTTCGTTGAGACAAAAACCCTTTATTTGTAAAACCCGCATATATTATTGAAAACTAAGTCAGTCGCAGTAGCAAATGTTCACTGCACACAAAATGTACTATGGTGGTTATTATTTTATACTATGAAGACAATGAACATTATATTATTAATCATAACATGTCTATATCAATCTTTTGATACGAGAACCAAAGCCTTCCTCACGTTGTATCAGAATTCTGCCCCTCGAGCTTCAAAACCATTATCCAGCCGTCTCGAACGTCATTCAGTGAATTTTGTTGGTCGCTACAGGAATAGAATGTAAGCTGGCACAATATAGTGGAGGGCAGGTCGGCTCGGGGCCCGATATAGATTTACTACCTGCTATAGTGAAAGAATATCTCTTAGTATTCAACGTCATCCTCAAAATATTCGGGAATGTAAATAGGGAATAGCCCCATTTGTGTATTAAAATGTAGATGCAAAATTGTTGGTTTTTTTATTCGAATTTGATTCCTACAAGTATATTTCGTATTCGCGCGAGTGTTGCAAGTATTCGTAGGCTACGGAAACCGCTTAACATCAGTGGGCCGTTTGCTTGTTTACTAATTGATATAAAAATAAGCATAGGTTCATGTTACGGTTTATTTATTTCTCGGATTACTGTCATAAGTAATTTTAGTAGCTAGGCTATATTGTATGAACTAAAGACGATTGAAATCGGTATGAAGCCTAAGATGGGGTTAGGTTAGGTTAATTGTAATTAAATAATATGTAATTATTATCATTACAATTTTATAAATTAATTTAATAATAATAATTAGTGTAATCAAACAGCCAGGTGCCTACAAGGTATTCAAACTGCAATTACATGCACAGAGTTCATAATTACACGGCCAACAGTGTGCGGTATTCACACGTCGCCGAGACTCGAACCCGCACTGAGTGGCGTCTGAGAGCCGGCAATTTGTTGCACCACACCTGTAATTGACGACGCTTTGTGCTGAACTGTACCAGGAATTACTATGGCACTTGTCTTCTCACTTATACCTTTAGTTCTTGTATGAGATTTGTAAGTAGGTAGCGGAACAGAATTAGTGACTTTACTGCAATTAAAAAGAAACTTGAAAATTCAATTCATTTTTCTATCTTTTTTTTTGTGTACAATTAAGGTGGCAAACAAGCATACGGCACCGCACGTACATCGCTTCTACATCACTGAGAGATGCATGTAGTACATATAATATACTGGGTGGAGATCTCGAGATGGCATATTTTCGAATCCTATGTTGGATTAGTCATGCTGAGCAACTTTTACTATGGGAGTGAATTCTCAAAAAATATTTTTAACTTTTCTTACAAGATTTCAACCTTTCGAAGGAATTTAAACGGGAAGGAATTTCGAAATTTCGATTTTCTGCCTTTCAAGTGCTGGACCTAAACAATTTTAACAAATTCTTAGTTATACATAAATATAAGACCGTTGATGTTTTATGTATAACTAGATTATTATTATACGAAAGTTCTATTCAAAATTTCAATTTCTGAGTTAATAAACTATTAGTTCTTGTAAAAAGTACTAGACAAGACCATATCGTCTATACACTCAAAATTATGCCTTGAAGGCATTTTATTTAAGGTTATTACAAATCCAAAATAAGGTAGGTATTTTAACTTTCAATGAGATCCAGACTATTCATAAATAAATAATGGCCTATTTTAATAAAAGATTATTTCCATTTCAAAGAAATATTCCGATTTTTGTTATGGTGCGTCCATTTTGGTGAATCGAGCACAAGCCGAGCCACGAACGAGCACACTGCGAGCACAATTCGCGTAGCGTGGACGGGCTTGCGATCCTCGAACGAGCATTCGTAGCGTGCTCGACTGCGCTCCGCCTGAAGTTTTTTCACGAACACAGGGATTCGCATCGCGCTCGTTGTAGGCTCGTTAAGTACCTAACCTACGTCCACGCTTGAAATCGCGAGCAACAAACGAATCCTATTCGTTCGAGGCTTGGCTGGATGGACGCACCATTCACTTTGTAGTCGTAAAAGTTAAAAGGCACACTGAATTGTTAAATTGTGAAAACCACCTTAATACTTTCGCAAAATAAACGCAGCATACACGACGCGCTGTATCCGAAAATAATTCATAGTAAAAGTTTTAATAATCCTCTATAATAACGAAAGCATACGATGCAGTTGCGATACAAAGTGTTGTAACTCCAAACTGGCATTATTCACGGTTCGTTATGAAGCTCTCAGTGTCTCGGGTTTCTTTGTGCTTATATTAGATGTGTTACAGAACCTACCTCATTATTTCCACACGTAAATGTATTTATTTAAAAGCTTTTATACATTTTATGTTTGAGATAAGAAAATTTGTTGTTATGAGTGACTTCTAACGGCAAAGTGACATTTGATACATGGAAAGAGAGTATCTTATAAAAGAATTTTTAAATTGGATGATGAGTTTGAGGCGTTTTTGGCGTTTTTGGCTTTAATTTCCTTGTTTTTTAGGGTTCCGTAGCCAAATGGCAAAAAACGGAACCCTTATAGATTCGTCATGTCTGTCTGTCTGTCTGTCTGTCTGTCTGTCCGTCCGTATGTCACAGCCATTTATTTCCGAAACTATAAGAACTATAATGTTGAAACTTGGTAAGTAGATGTATTCTGTGAACGCAATTAAGATTTTCACACAAAAATAGAAAAAAAACATTAAATTTTGGGGGTTCCCCATACTTAGAACTGAAACTCAATTTTTTTTTTTCATCAAACCCATAAGTGTGGGGTGTCTATGGATAGGTCTTCAAAAATGATGTTGAGGTTTCTAATATCATTTTTTTCTAAACTGAATAGTTTGAGCGAGAGACACTTCCAAAGTGGTAAAATGTGTGTCCCCCCCCCTGTAACTTCTAAAATAAGAGAATGATAAATCTATAAAAAATATATGATGTACATTACGATGCAAACTACCAACGAAAATTGGTTTGAACGAGATCTAGTAAGTAGTTTTTTTTTAATACGTCATAAATTGAAATTCATATCAAATACTCAGGTCTATACTACCATTTACTTATATACCTATAGGTTTGTACGGAACCCTCGGTGCGCGTGTCTGACTCGCACTTGGCCGGTTTTTTTTTATGTTGGATTGGTATGTCAAAAATAAGTCTTATGTTTAGTCATTTAAGCTATAAACCTTTTATATCATAATATAATTTATAAATAATAGTATCTCTTTGAATAGGGATTCACAATTTACAACCAAATTTTTCACAATTCACAATTTTTAAACACAAGTCAAGGGTGACTTGTGGTTAAAAAATAACAATTGATTTCTATTGTTTTCCTCGCCCGCGCGGATCGTCTAACAGACAAAGGATTAAGCATAATTTCAATGAAATGAAATGCAATTTAGCTAATTTCACTAAAACATCCCAAAAGTACAAGTATATAAACTTGCATTACCACAGTACAAAGTGTCATAAACTGCTATTTATATTCTTTCTCTCGGTTGGTACGCACAAAATGACCACGGCACAGTCAAATAATTGCTAAGCTTAATTTTAGAAAGCCGCAGCGAACCAGTGAGCCGAGCCGGCGCCGGCGGCGAGCGGGCCGGTTAGTTTATACAACGACCGGCTCGACGCCCGCGGCACTCGCGCTATATCAGCTGAAAAACGCGTTTTGTGGAGTTGGACTGTTTTTGTTTTTGGGGGTTTACAAAGAGCATTTTTATGGGTTATTTCTTCCTTCATCTAAGAGGCATACTAACATTAAATCAATGAAATCGTTTACTAAAACAAAATAGGTTTGGGAAAACAACTTATGATAATTCGTTAAAATACAAAAGAATAATTTTGTTATTCTAATTTAAATTCAAATCTTCATGTCTCGCAACTCTTTTCGTAAACAACAACAGGCTCGATCACCGCTTACGCCATTACTCCGGTATCACAACTCACAAAGTACTCTGTAAGTATAATTTTGTGCGGGAACGAATCATCAGAAAAAGTTTCCGCTCCCCGGAGATCGGTCCGTCGGAATAAACTGTGAGCGGATATCACAGCTTGACACAGCACTGCCACTTCAGCAATATTTTTATTATTAGTCAATAATAAAATAATCACAAAAGACATTATTGGGTATAAACAAAGTGTAGCGGAAAGTATATCTATCTGAAAGGGGTGAAGTCTACATCAGGTATAATAATAATTGGACTGTTTTACACAAAACTTAAACCGACTTCAAAGTACACTAAGAAGTATTCAAATCCTGATCTGATGACAATGGGACCAAACGAAATTCCAAACAAAAAAAAATTTTTCCAAATCGGTTCATAGTTTTCATATTTTCTGTTTGTTACCTCATAACTCAGTCATATAGATGAAAAAATACAACCGATTTGAGCCAAAACTCCTTTTTTTTAAGTCGGTTCAAATTAGAAAAATAAATCACTTACATTCTCATTTCAATACATTTTATGCATATTATGACAATTCAAATATTTTCCTTGGCACGTCCTCAACTGCAGAAGCTGTGCCTAAGCTGTGACATAACGACAAGCCACATTCGGCGTGCTCTTAAAAAGCTGAAACAATTTATGGATATATCGATAAGATGTGTTCGTAACACGTGCTCTGTGGAACTTGATCGCGATATGAGAGAGAAAAAACTGTTCCGTAGCGGAGCCCCCCCGGACGCATAAATTATTCATCTGGCCTAGTGCTGGCTGAATATCGATAGTATTGAGTGACAGACTGATTAACCACAGGTTTTCCTACTTAATTCTTTGCCATTTGCGAATTATCATTCAGTTCGGTTATTGGTTCTTTGAGTGATTTATTATTCATTGAAATTCTCCAAAAAAACAAAATAAAATTTGTAACATGCATTGCTTTGTTCATCATTTCATTATTTATCAGGAATTCAAACACGGTATTCTCAAAATTTATGAAGAATATAATATTCCGGGACCTACATAATAACAATTTAATTAAAAGAAAACTGCAATCTTCTTCTTATTTTTATGTTTGGCAACCAAGCCCAAATTAGGGCTAATTTCTGCCAGTGTCAAGTTATATAGTTTTCAGTCACAATAAATCACTTCAAAACGCAACGTCACTCTGCAAGTTCCCACCAAAAAGTCTGAACGTATTTTCAATCTACAAAGACAAAGACTACAATTATTCATGAATATTATTTCAGTTACTTATCGATACATGTATAACATTGTACACAACACTAACCTACATGTTTGTAGTTCCCAGCATTCTTCTGGCCTTTGTGTGTATTTTAACGAGAACATAAATTGAAGTTATTTGACTTTGTGAGGTCGTTCCACGTGTGAATAAGGACTTGAAAGGGATGGAATCACTTACAATATGGTAATATTTAGTCCAGGGAAAAATATTCTACGTAGTACATTTATTTATTTTATTGCAAATTGTAACACCATCAAAGTCTATAAATACGATGTTTTAACTAAAATTACAAAATGGTGGTAATCAATCATACAATTTTATATAATTAGGTCCTAACATATGAAATTGAAAGCGCTCGTAGTGTAGCATGATTAGACGTTCTTAATCGATAGGCAAAGTTAAGCTACATCTGTCGTGGTCGGTACCTGGATGGGTGACCGCCTAGTGGTATTTCAAATCGAGCGTTTCCGGGCTTCGGAAGGCACGTAAAGCCGTTGGTCCCGGTTATCACTTAATTTTTATAGTCGTTAAGCTTGTTGGATGCCACCTAGGCTTGAAAGAGTCCAACAGTAGGTTGACCGCTAGCCTACCTCCACCAATCTGCAGTGGGCACGCGTGGTGGAGTATCGCCCAGTCCCTTTCACCCTCATTTGTGAAAGGAGAGCTGTGCTCAGCAGTGGGACATTATAGGCTGATGATGATGATATGAAATTTTGAAGAAGAAACTTTGCAAGGACTAATGAATATACTATAATTTGGTACCATTTCTTTAGTACGTGTTTTTTAGTTTTTTAAACTATAATTTTAGATAATTAACAATTATTTTTAACCGACTTCAAAATAAGGAGGAGGTTCTCAATTTGGCTGTATTTTTTTTTTATGTTTGTTACCTCATAACTCCGTCATTTATTAACCGATTTGGAAAATTGATTTTTTGTCTGGAAGGGTACACTTCCTGTTTGGTCCCATTACCATCAGATCAGGATTTGATTACTTCTTAGTCGATTTAAGTTTTTTGTAAAACAGTGCAATTATATATAATTATCATTAATGATTTCAAATCATAATATAATAAACAAAAATAATTTTGATTATTAAAAATATTGTTGTTTATTATTATGTTATGAACAGGTTAAATGTAGTGTGAATTTTATAATAAAATATAAGAATAGCTATTTATCATCTTGAGAAAATTATAATTTCCCTAGAGCGTAAAATAAGCATTTTATAAAATTGTAATGTAAACTGATTTTGACAAGGTTTAGATTTGAAGTATTCACATAGACTTACTTTGTAGCACTAAATTATTTCTACTCTCTCTTTGCTTCTATAACTAAATAAGTACACATAATTAGACGAATCATACCAAACATTACACGTACTCTACCTATCACGCCGCAGGTCGTGGGTTCGATTTCCAATCAAGACATGCATTTGTGTGCATGAATATTTCTGCATATCCTGAGTCTGGGTGTAATTATGTATATTAAGTATGTAGGTATTTACAAATAAAAATAGGATATGTATATCAGTTGTCTGGTTTCCATAGTACAAGCTCTGCTTAGTTTGGGATCAGATGATCGTGGGTGTGGAATGTGTCAGGATATGATCAGCATCAGTTAGAGTTGCGATGATAGCTTAATGCTATTGATGTTGAATGCTGATAAAACTTTTTTTAAACAAAATATAAACCGACGCGAAATGGTCTTCACTGAAATGCATAATAAGCGATCAAGGAACTCTGACCTGGGTGTGTTACCTCATAACTCCGTCATCTATTAACCGATTTGGAAAATATTTTTTTTTGTTTGGAAGGATACACTTCCCCTTTGGTCGCATTGTCATCAGGTCAGGGTTTGATTACTTTTTAGTGTACTTTGAAGTTCGTTTAAGATTTTGTATAACAGTTTTTTTATTATTAATAAAAAGGAAAAAACAGACGAAGAAGCTAGAAGGTAGAAGAAGAGTTGCGTCTGTTTCTTTAGTTGCTGCGTCTATTAATGATAATAAAGCGTTGATTTAAATAACATATTTCAAGATTTTTAAAACTCAAAATGTCATTAATCTAACCTTGAATAAATAGCAATCCTAAATCCTAAAACATTAAATAGTTGATGGCAAATCCCGCGCTCGCTACTTAGCCAGCGTTGCGGTCCCGCAAACCGGATATTTAATATTATTACAGCATTTCCGAAGCGGACATTTGGAGGAGTGTGGCTGCTCTGCGAATTCCGCCATTTTCGCGTATTTCGCTCCATGAGTCCGCTCCGCTCCGGTACGCTCCGCCCGCGCCGGACGGCTCCCGGCTGCGACAACTCGACCGTCTTTTGTTCCTTTCTTCGTAAATAATATGCCAGCTGCACTGCTTCCTATTTTTTGCGACGACTTTTACTTCTTAATTATCTTTATTTGTGGTGACATCGTGATTTTATCAGCACGTGGTTTTATAAAATCAACGCTCATCTTTATTCTAGACATTTATCTTTTAAATTATGTTCATTTAAAGCCTTGAATTTCAATGATAAATGAATAATGTGATTTCAACTTGAATCTGTAACGAGTTCATTAAAGTCTTATTATCTAGAATAATAAGACTTAAGTGAACTTGAGTTACGAACATTAAATATGCATGCAAGAACATTTGGATAATGAAAATGCTGCGCAATTTTTAAGGGCCTTTTGTTAAAACATAAACAATGAAAACAACTCACCGTGAAGTATTCGTGTACCTGTAAATATATTCGATGGCAAAAACAATGTCGTTGATTGGAATTTGTTAAACTAGGGAACTGAAACGGTTTATTAAAGGCCTGAACGAAAACCCGTCCGCTCTCCCGTTGTTTTGTACACGGAACTGAAATTGTATTTATTAGCGCTCGCGACGCGGGATCACTGTTGATATCCAGTTCAGTAATGTACTTACCTACCTGTCTCTACCAATACTAATATCAATAAATAACACCGTATTTAGTTCTATTAATTTAGTACGCACTTTAGCGTAGAAGCTCGACTTGCTACGCAGTATCTTCGTAGCAGTAATGGAGAGCAGCTACGAACGTTTTCGTAGCACGCGCTATAAAATAGTATGAGACTTAAGTCACATGTATCATAACATACTATTTAAAGACACCCTTTTCTAAACTTTAGCCATAGAATGTCAAAGTTTGTGAAGTAACAAATTTATATAGCTTCTAAAAACTACAGCAGTAATAAATACTAAATGATCGAAGTATCATAAAATAAATAATGACAGTGCTATATTCACGAAATGTGAAACAGAACCGGGCCAGATCCGGACAAGATCCGGCCCAGATCCGGTCTGGTATCGCAATAGCTGCCATCAATCTTAATAAAGGCTTGAAAGGCATATTTTTCTTCGTTTTGTAGGCGAGGCCGGTGTCAATCAATCTGATAGACTGCTGATAATACTACGGTTTAAAAGCGCCACCTCAAACGACAGGGCTTGGTCACATGGCTATAGTGATGTTTGTTTATCGATAATATTGACGATTAAATCTATCTATAGAACCTGCATTCATATCTTCTATCTATCTATTTGTAACTGACTGAAATAGAGCAATTAAGGTTATAAATCAGAAAAGGATTAATTTCCGAACTAACCTCAGATGTTTGTATCCTATGAAGTTTCTTAATAATAAAATTGCATATGTAAGTATTTTTTTTATTTTTTATAATTACTCTTTTTTTTAACTATCGATATCGACATAATCAAGACAAACGTCAACTCTAAAGCAATCGGAGACAATCGTGTCGGACGTAAACGTCCGGTGTTCATTGGAACAATAGCATTGTTCGCTTTGTCTCTGCGCTTCCTTTGTTATTATTTATTGAAATGGACCCTTAACACCGCCTCCGAGCTCAGCTGTACCTCAAACAATAAATAATCATTATTAACTTAAAATATCACGCACTTTGAATTGAATAATTTATTTACTGTGGTGTTAATTAGCATTCGAATCGGTTAAAGCCCATCACAGACGCAGCCATAATATATAGGGTGACTGATAATTGGTAAACGATACTTAGACACATAACAAACAACTTTCCCAAAGAACCTTTTTTTTTATTTACTTAGCACATGAGACATATTCGGTATAATACACCATTAGCTTCTATTAAATTTTGTTATGTATCCCTATTTGTTTCTTTGGGAAAGTTATCATGAGTACAATCATGTGTCTAAGTATCGTTTACTAATTACCAGTCACCCTATATATAAAATGCCGAGCTATAATATAAATTACAGTACAGGTTTGTGAAGTAAAAGAAATATATAGTATAGCTGCGTCACTCAAAGATTAGTATTGAACATATATCGTAATATGCCTTACTATGATTTATATTAATATATATTATAGCTACATCTGTGATGGGCTTACAACACTGAAAAAAACTTTTATTTAACAGTAACACATAATTTTACTATCAATAACCTAAACAGAGTGACTTGCGAACTAAAAATCACCAGTATCAAAAATAGTTTCGGTTCATTACTAAATTACTTGATTAAATCTAAAAGATATAAGATTAAATGTAACTAAATTTAGTTTCCAGACAACAACTAACGTACTCTTTGTCACCGTAATTTTTTCAGTGAATACAAATTATATCAATATCTTTTTGATAGTTGAAGTATTTAACTAATTCCACAAAATGGTATTTCTAATTTGGAATACTAAAATTGTAGTGTTCATTAAATACATATTTATTTTTCGGATTCTAATTAGTACATACAATAAGGCTTTAGTATTTGCTACTTACCTTAAAATACTTTATTAATGCAAAACTCGCTGCTTTCATTATTTAGAACCCTTTAGAATATATATTTATAATTGTATCCAGCAATATTTTAACTCTCATTTTTAATAAGTACACAACTAATGAGCAGACTAAAATGTTCCATATTCTACACCGATATAATAGTAACAATAACAACACATCACATACTACGTCATATATTACTTTTGTAAGCTATATGTCATTAGGGGTACTTATTTCGCTCTAAAACACAGCTCGGGATTGCTCGCTCGCTCGCTGTCGGCCGCTCGGCTCGGAAGCGGGTTTCGAGGACAAGAGGCGTTACCGACTCGACTCAAGAGCGCTTCGATACCGCGGACAATGTACCCGCTGTGAAGGCTCCTCGAGCTTTTTTGATCAGTGGTATTTTTGTATAAGTAATGGCGTTCTATTTTCGATTCTATTAGATATTGTTTTGGAGGTCCTATGAGACTTTGTAGTACGACAGTAAATATATCAAAAAAATAATACTAAAATGAAATTGTAGTATGTATTAGCAGGTACCATAGTTGATAAGTTGCCACCAGGCACCTTTCGGTACCACTCTGGGTATGATGAGCTTAGGCCACGAAGCCCATGATCACGGAGTATAAAGCCAGTAAATCAGTGAACTAAAATAACTATACCGTACCGTAGTAAATCCTCATTTTAAATGTCCTTCTCGAGGAGTGTGCGTGCGGCCTAATTACCGTTCGATAGTTTCTGCCTTTGTGGTTGTAGGGCCCGTTCAGCAGCAAGCGTCGTGCCCTATCTCGCCACTCGGCATTGCGTGAACCCCACCACTCGTTGACAACACTCATTAAGTACATCCCCGCTAATAAATTGGCTCCATAATTACGTTTATTAAGTATGCACTTGAATGATGAATAAACCTTTTTGTTGGCAAAAAGCTTTGTAGGTAATAAAATTGTGTGAAATATTCTATATCCTTTATATAAAAGAGATTTAAGTGCTCTCAGGTTATTTTGCAGCATTATCTAACGGTGCATTCATGCTACGCGAATCGAGCACGAGCCAAGCCACGAACGAGCCTACAACGAGCACGATGCGAATCCCTTTGTACGTGAAAAAACTGACAATCGCGCTCGTTCGAGGCTCGGCTCGTGCTCGGTTCGCCAATCACGTAAAAAATTATGCCCCAAAATGTCAATATACCGAAAGCCAGATTCTCTGATACCTTATATGGCATCACATTTCTTCATACCTTCATATTTTTCAATGATAATCAATAAAATAACATACAAATCACGCTGTTATCAGAGGCTGGATCAAAATTAACTATTTATTTATTTATTTAGAAGTGACGTCGGATTTCGTGACTGAACTTGAGTTTTACTTGACGGAAAATGTGAACCACCTGGGGCTCTACCGCGTAACTTTGGTTCAAAGTTCAAAGCATTTATTTGTAATAATGTGGTACAATGTTGGTTGGTAAAAAATAATAATATATAGTAAATATCACACATTAAGCCAATTTGGCATACAAATTTCAATATAAAAAGTATAAAATTAATCATTAAACATATCATTACACATACTCTATACATACTATTAAAAATGACAAAATAAATGAAAAATACAACAATTTGTTAATGTCAAAAACTTAGCCCTAAAAATAAACAATTCCATCACATAAATTAACATAATAAGTCAATTTAGTAAAATTATATTCTACTCTTATGCGATATCAATTCATTGATGTCATAAAAACATTTTTCTTTGAGCCATGACTTTAATAGCAATTTAAATTTACTTATTGGCAAGTCTTTAATTGATGTTGGCAGTAAATTATATATTTTGGTGGTAATCCTAACGATCATCATTAATGAATTTCGTCCAATCAGGGCCCACGAATGGTCATCATCGCTTCATACCGCGTGCGCGTCATTGGATGAAATAATTAATGGTGTTCGTTACGATTACCACCAAAGTTACGCGGTAGAGCCCCTGGTTGTTTGGTCAATGTATTCCAATGAGTGGTGTAAAAATATACAGATTTGACAGTTTTGGTAGTACGAATTCAATAGCATAGAAAAACATCAGATTATCAGATCAGATCAGATTATAAAGTTCTCAACCCACCTACTCGACGAGCTTAAAATCCATTGCCATTTACGAAAAAGTCCCATACTAAAAGTTATTTACCCCGTAAAATATCTCATTACATTTTGGCTCCAGTGTGATGTTAAACACTTATGATGTTTAACGTGGTGTATTGAAGTAGATAGGGTCTAATTATGAAGGCGCGAGGCGACGCGATCTCAGCCACTTCGTTACCGGCATTACCGGCGCTAACCAGTCGCGATACGTAAACGAGCTCCTAAAGCATCTTATTACAACATAAATATGAACACTTTTACCTTAAATACCCTCTTTATAACCTCTAAGGCAAAATCGACGCAATATTGATAAATTGATTTTAAAATAAATAAATATCCTCGGACATTCCTCACACACGGTTCTGATCCCAAACTAAGGAGAGCTTGTACTATGGAAACCAGATAATGATATACCTAATACATATTATGTTATTTTTTGTTTGTAAATACATACTTAATATACATAATTACACCCAGACTCAGGACACACAATAATGCTTTGCTGTACCCCTCTTAAAATAAATAAAATGTATGTTTTGTTTTCTACCAGGATATGGTCTAGACCCGTTCAGCTATTATGGCATTGAGTAACAAACATTTGCATTAAAAATATAACAACAGATTATATTTAGCTTTCAATCTTGATAGGTATGAACGACATTGTACCTATAATGTCACCGTATTTTTCTGAAAACCATTAGTTTATTATCAACCTAGCGAGATTATAAACTCCCTGATATATTGTGAACTGTACCATACTGCTTACAATATAACGTATTCATTTTCGATAGTTTATAATATAACGTTGTCAAACCGTCATATTGTTAACCGTCCCTGATTGGTCAGTCTTGGCGGTAGTTCGTTCACATAGAGTTAGAAAACAAATGTAGGAGTTAAATAAAAGAAATGCACATTTTATTGTTTGAGATCAAAATTTAATATGTCGAATAAATATATTTTTTTAAGAACTATAAAAACAATCAACTACGTTACGTATCGCCAAAGATGGTGGCGCGGGACACATGACGTTTAACCAATCAGCGCGCAAGGTGCGTTCCGACGCATTCAAGTATGATGCCAGTTAACAATATGACGGTTTGTCATGGATAGATTATAAACTATCGGAAATGAATACCTTATATTATAAGCAGTATGATACAGTTCTAAGGTAGATACGGTGAAAAATACATATGAAAGATAGTGACATATGTATTCCACATTTATTATTTAGAAATGATAAACGGTTTATCCTTAGTCCTGAAAAAAACATTTTGTTTCCATTTTTAAGAATAAAATCCCTACTATAATAAGCCTTATTTTTATCATACCTACTACGTGAAACATTAATAAGCCTGTGCCCCGTACAAGTATTCATAAATTGGTTGATTAACTTTGTTTATTGCTTTAGGAACTTTAGAGACATCAAAAGTAATTAATTATGATTTTTGAGAAGAAAGGCCGCGACGTTAATACCTTATGTCGATTCATGGAAAAACTTGGAGGTAAACATAGAATAACAACTGAGTGAGTTCATCCCTAAGCCCCGTTGAGATGCAAAGAGCAGTGTAAGCGGACACACGTCGACTTTACGCCTGTCTGATAAAACTGGGAAGATATGTTAAGGAGTAGATGAATAGATGTTTACAGCCGATGTACGTACTTGTAGCTGATAAACATTGTTATATATTGTATAACGTTATAAAATTAAGTTTTGGTAGGATCATTAAATAGTAGGATTGTTTAAACGTCATCATCATCAGCCTAAAATGTCCCAATACCGAGCACAGGCCTCCTTTCACAAATCAGGGTGAAAAGGAATGGGCATATACTCCACCACGCGTGTCCACTGCGGATCGGTGGAGGTAGGCTAGTGGTCAACCTACTGTTGGAGTTTTCAAGCCGCCTAGAAGGTCTCCAACTAGCTTAACGACTATCACAACCGGACCAACGGCTTTACGTGCCTTCCGAAGCACGGAAACGCTCGATTTGAAATACCACTAGGCGGTCACCCATCCAGGTACCGACCACGACGGTGGTAGCTTAACTTTTCCGATCGATTACGAACGCCTAATCATGCTACACCACGAGCGCTTCGTATTATTATTTAAACGTATTTAAATATAAATCATATCAGGAGAATGCTTACTATTATTATCAAGGAAACGATGTGCCTCCCAAACTTTTCATTTGCCATTGTAAATGACTAATTAATTAGAAGTGTACAATGAGTTGCCAATTACCCTCAGCACAAAACAGCGCCATCAATTATTTAAGCGGAAAATTGCAATATCATAAAGCAGTTAAGACGGATTAACTGCGTTTTCTTTAACGCGATTATGAATATTAATTACCGGGTGGCGGGTGGCCGCCACGGCCGCGCCACAGCCACGCGGTAAACAAAAGCAGATGGCCCAATTCTCTAAGTGGCTCAGAATTACGTCTCTTGTTTTGGGACGCTTCATAGACCATGTTGGTTCACTTTATGGATGGGTTAATTTTTATTAAAACGAAGAATGATTTCGTTTTGCCTGCTCAAGCATTTGTTTTGGTGACGGGTCAGTTGACGTGGCGTGGTTGGTTAAAATTTCACCTATCACGCCGCAGGTAGTGGGTTCGATTACCAGTTAGGACATTAATTTTGTGCATGAATGTGTCTGCATATCCTGAGTCTGGGTGTAATTATATAACATATTTTCGAAACCTATGTTGGGTTAGTCATTCTGAACAACTTTTACTATGGGACAAATAGTGAATTCTCAAAAATTATTTTTAACTTTTCTTACAAAATGTCAACCTTGCTCAATCAAAATGTATGAAAAGTAAAAAAAAAATTGAGAGTTCAGTGTTGGTACCATAGTAGAAGTTGTTCAGCATGACTAATCCAACATAGATTTCGAAAATATGCCATCTCGAAATCTCCACCCAGTATAAGTATGTATAATAAAATACAAACAGAAAGTAGAATATTACATATCTGGTTAGTTACGTCCAAGTATGAGAGCTATGACGTAACAGTAAAGTGATTCGTGATAACTGAAACACGTTAATACCGATGATACTTTAGTCAGTAGTTAGAGAATCAGCTGCCACATACATACCGCTGAGGTCCAAGATATACTTTTTATCATCAGCTTATAATGCCACTGCTGAGCAATGGCCTTCTTTCACAAATGAGGGATAAAGGGAATGGGCGGATACTCTACCACGCATGGCCACTGTGGATTGATTGAGGTAGGTTATTAGTACACACACAACATTAGATTGACGCTGTTGAAGATTTTAGGTCTACCTCTGCTTAGTTTGGGGTCGTGTAGAACTTCCCAAATTACGGTAGTATTATTACCATTCGGTGATTACGCATATATAAACTCGGGACATTATAAAAGCTCCCAACATAATTAAGATAGATGTCCGGATCAGCCTCCCCTGGACTCCTCCCGGCTCCTATATTTCTGGAAACAATTGCCAGAACGGTTTGATTGATTGCCGGTAGGATAACGCTCGGGAGAGGTGCGACTAATTAATTACTCTGTGACACAGTGTTCCCGCTTTAGTAGGTACACTTGGAAAATTGTTTTAGATCTCTTTTAATTAGATTTTGGGTTGCAAAATGCAATTTGTTCGATCAATCATGTTTATAAAGTTAAGACAGGTATATTTATAGATGAAAATGTCCAATCATTGAAGGCATCTCTATATTTCAAGTACTTTCTTGGTCCCATGTCATGTGGGCTTATCACCTTCGTCGGCCACATCATCACGAACAAGCCCCCTGAGTTAAAAAAGGTACCATAACAATATATTAATAAAATGATGACCGTTATAAATCAACTGCGAAATAATCAATCACTTAAATTAATTATCAAATAGAACAGCCACGGTATATCAAAGCCAATAAACCGGGTTCACGTCAAGCCGAGTCCGAATAAAATGATGGCAGTCGAGCGAGGCAGTGAATCTCTCACTCGAATGCAGGACTCCTATCCAATCGACATTTCATTTCACGATTGCATCTTTAATAATTCCGCTAGTGTCGCGTTGTGCCGCATACATATCTGCGCGGGATCAATGCAATCGTGACGTGGTAAAGCTGAGCGGTAATGTATAGCGTTAGTGTCACTGAACTCGCGTATAAGTCGGTATCTGTAGGTAGAGTCTTTCATGTTGTAAAAAGATTTATCGATGATGCGGTTATTTCAAAGTTATGTTCTAAATATTAAGTGTTAGATTAGTACCTACCTACTGTAAGTGTGAGGTAACAACTGTTAATGACAGATTTTCGAACTAGTCGTCAACTTATAGATTACACCAGCCTACTATGAACAGAACATTTAAACTACATAATTATACGGCAAAATTATCGATATCTGGTCACCACTAGCAGGTGTCAATCGAAGTGGCGTACAAACGCCATCGCGCCACTCGTCAGTCATACCACCATCACCACCCCACCACCCACGCGCTGCACACAATATCACAAAACACATTTGATAATTCAAATCATGAAGCCGGACGAAGATACTGATTGCGTATACTGTTTTTATTATACAAAACTGACACGTTTCTTTTAATTTTTATACAAATAAACTTTCACAAGTACCTACTTTGATACAGGCACTGACTCTTTAATATTTAATGGGATATTTTGTCACGTATAAAATCTTCGGCAATATTATCACAAACTACTGTGAATTTATGAAAAAAAAACCTTCTAATAATGATAAAATGAGGTCCAACGCTGTACGAAAGTGTAAATATTTTTATTTTATCAATAAATGAGATTGGAATTCCCAGAATTAACCGGCGATGTCTTCATCTCTCATAATATTTGTAAAAGGCCTTTCGTATAAAAATCCTTAAAAATGTTTTCTGAGAAATTATTTTTGATGTAGGTAGTATTTCTTCTAAAGCACTGGAATTTAGAACACTTCATATACATAAATTATAGTCTGGCCCCCTTACTCATAATGAAGTAATCAAACGTTGATTAGCTAAAATTCTGAAGTCTTTATCTGACACGTGACATTCGGTGATCGAAAGAGTGAGACGGAGGACACTATTACACTGATTTAGTTAAAAATCCATTATGAATAAGGGGGTGGGAATAGAGATTCTATATTTGCAATCTACTTTCCAAGAACTTAGAATGGAACTGAAGAGCTATAAGGGCTCTAACATACGATCGGCTTTTAGTCGTTGTTGAACAACTTTATCAACTTGAAAGTATAAGTTTCATTCAATGCGAGTGCACACGCAATCAGCTTTACCTTCAATGAAATATTCTCAGAAGAGTATTGAGTTTAATATACAAGAGGGTAAATTGAGCCCTCCGAATATTGCCAGTGGTCTGTGCTCTGTGCAGTTGCAGCCTCAATCTATAATTACATCGCCAATAGGCTTTACAATAGGTCTAACGTGGTGTCCTATAATTTGAAGCGCGCGCAATTATCGACTGAGTAATTAACCTTCAAGCGGGCGCGCGTAGTCGAATCGACCGCGCTTAGTACATTTTCGTTCATATTATTATTATTACCCATCACATTTATTTCTCATTTCTAGTAGCCTGTCGCTATGTCATTGGGAGTAAAATAAAGAATAAACCGTCGCTCGGGGTGCTCCCCCCACTACACAGATCGCAATTGTTTTAGACCCGGTGCAGTCGTCGAAAAGACTACACGCGCCTGTCGTCGAAAAGGTTACGCGCGACGCTCAACGCGACATACCCTCGTTCACGCTCCTAGTAGTTCTTCGACCATAATTCAATATTATCTAATTAAGCTTGGATTTTTATATAAAATGAGTCGTCCACGGTTACCACAAAGTGCAATACTCGAAGAATTACTAAGAGAAGACAGTGAATCAGAGCTCAGCGACCACGGCTCTGAAACTTTTTTTTTCTTATTTTGTAATTTTTTTATTCTTGTAATTTTTATTATTAGACTAGGTATCTAAACTAGTCTGAGATATTTAAAAAGGTTTTGTGTTCCTAATTTTTGTTTTGATTCAAAGAATATTTGAGTTATGATATTAATTTAATAATTAATTCTTTTTCATAGTTTTAATTACTTTTTTTGACAAATGAGACTTTAAAGACAATGATAATATATCTGAATACAAATAAATAAATAAATATTTAATAATAAGTGCTTTATTTCTCTTTTTCATCCCATAGGTCTTTTCGGTTACGCGCGCCCGCTCCCGTTACAAATGACCGCGCGCCCGCTTGAAGGTTAAAAGCCCCCGGCTACTCGGCGATAATTAGTATTATGTAAGTGGACAGTGCAGTTACTTCGTTCGGTAATTATAGCGCCTCTTCATAAGCGAACGTTTTCAATATTTCATATTTATAATTATGAGATTAATGTAGCGTCTGCGGCTCCGTAAACTGATAATAGGTAGACGTTTAAGGTTATAGTACCTAGAGGTTTTTATTTTAGAGATTATAAATAAATTCAGTACACTACAGGGTTATTATTATATTCAGTCTTTGTACTACCTATTTATATGATTAGGGTAAAAGTAATCATTTTTTATATATTTTTTTAATACGTTCTACATCACTATAGTATAAAACTAGTCGCTAGTATAGCTATATAGTCGCTAAAAATGCAGCTATGCTAACACGTTGCTGCGCTGTTAAATATCTTGTAATATGAGATCGCAAGACGTAGAGCTTATCAGTTCCTCTACTCTTAATTTGCTTCAATCTATAATATTTATTCGTGAGTTTGCAATAGTTTGCATCAATACAGTACCTAGCAATGTTCTTCAATCGCGACTGTTAAGTACACGAAATGCGCTATATCACCGCAGAATGTCTTCATCATCATCATCATCATCATCATCATCATCATCATCAGCCTATAATGTCCCACTGCTGAGCACAGGCCTCCTTTCACAAATCAGGGTGAAAGGGAATGGGCAGATACTCCACCACGCGTGCCCACTGCGGATCGGTGGAGGTAGGCTAGTGGTCAACCTACTGTTGGAATTTTTCAAGCCGCCTAGGAGGCATCCAACTAGCTTAACGACTATCACAATTAAGTGATAACCGGGACCAACGGCTTTACGTGCCTTCCGAAGCACGGAAACGCTCGATTTGAAATACCACTAGGCGGTCACCCATCCAGGTACCGACCAAGACAGACGTAGCTTAACTTTGCCGATCGATTAAGAACGGCTAATCATGCTACACCACGAGCGCAGAATGTCTTAGTGGTCCCAAATAGCTAGTTTATTTTGAACTCTATGTATACTAGATTCTCTTACCAATCCAGAAAGTACCAAAATATTCATTCAAAACAAATTTCAAAAGCAATAACCATATTTCAAACAAACTGCTTTTTTATTTAAAGATAGTAAAACAGCCATCACCATTAAAATGGTCAACGGCTACAATTTTATTGTCCCTTCTAGAAGTATTTTACGCGGGAATCGTTGGCGATATTGATGGCTCCTAAATCGCCCTCGACCAGCTCATTCAATTTGTACCATTAAAAATTCATTCGTCTTCAGTCAGCGAGTAATATAATGGCAGATGACAGGACTGTACTCTGCTCATTAGGGCAACAAATTTGGTGATCGCTCACTGTGTCACCGGGTACGGTAAGGATGTACGTTTCAAAAAAATATAAGTTGAGTTTCGAAAGTTGACTGCGAAATTGCATCATTAGAGTAGGGAAGAGATATTACAGAAATGGCTTGGCTATTTGAAACTGACAAATACTAATTAAAAAAAAGCAATATGTGGAGCTGTAATCGATCTTTACTTTTATTTATTAAGTCTTACTTACGACGTTATCTTAAAATTGTTATTCCTTCTTATAACACATTTTTCAAGACATTCAATGGTATACCATTGAATGTCTCGAAAAATGTGCGTAAGTAGAACTGAGAAAGAAAACTAACGAATTTATTTATGGAACTATTTAAAATTGGCATTACAATTGTAATGACAAACACTAAGGTGGCAACCCTGATGCCAAGACGTGACAAACTGGCGTCTCGTTACGGGAACGAGCCGAACCTGCCTCTTGCGTCATGAGGTCTTGCTATGAAGTGCCATCGACCAATTTTTCATGTACCTATTGGATTTTTTTTCCAATAGGTACATGGACCTTTTTAAGAAAGTGGTATTTTTTATCTAATTTCTGTCTTTGATCTAGATTTTTTCAAGATTCCACTTAGCCAAACAAGAAAGTGGAAGCAAGCCCAAGGTGCTAAAAAGGAAGCGAAAGCAATATAGCTAACGGAATTATTT
Organism: Achlya flavicornis; assembly: GCA_947623365.1. NCBI lineage: Eukaryota > Metazoa > Arthropoda > Insecta > Lepidoptera > Drepanidae > Achlya > Achlya flavicornis. The sequence goes on along the minus strand of OX392468.1, from coordinate 385,676 downwards.
TCCGAATTCACAGCAGCTGTTATGCAATTCATAAATTCCAAATCTTATACCAACAAGTTTTGGAATTAAAAAATAAATAATAATAATAATTTAATTTAATAATAATAATTTAATTAATTATTTATTTATTTATTTATACCAACAAATTTTGGAATTACATGGGAACTACCTAGTCAAATATGAACGCACTTAAAACAATAAAAAATATTTATTTTTATATTACACGTGTGCTCTGCATGAGCTAATATATTACAAGAACCCTGTTTGAAAGATTACAGAGGCTTAAATACTAAAGGAATGGGTGCATGTGTGTATTGGTATACAGAGTGTCACACATGCACAAAAGCTATTAGGCTAATTGTTTCAGACATACTTAATTTTATTATAATTGGTAATTTGTAAGTGTAAACTGAATATTGAGTTCTAATGGATTTGGTCATCATTAAATTTATTATAATGTGCTATTAGACACAAGAGATGATGGATTTCGGGTAGCACATGGGTGGCATGACGTCACTCAGCTTATAAGCATAGTTCGAGGTAAGGGTTGGCTACGTGTAACTCCTCCCTCCATAAGTGCAAAATCATCATCCGAATTATGAGGGTGTTGATTTTGATTTAGTTTATTAATTAAAATATGTCTGTAACGATACAAAATTATACTTAACACTATAAATAAAATAAGATAGAGTACAATGGTGCCTATGCTAACACTATTCACATTCACAAATTGGCTTGCACTGTGGTTAATCACTGCACTGCTATCCTTTAATGCATGGGATAGAAAATGTAAATTTTCTAAGTCAATTTCGTCTAAATTGACAATTTTGTGTAGCTTGAAGTCCTCCGGCGCTATGATGCTAGGTAGGTGTATAGTTGGTGTGCTACGGAAGTTAATCTCTGCTGCTTGAAGACGGCGTTGTCTCAGAGTGATTTTACCTAGTTTAACTTCACAAGCGTTATCTAGGGTAATGATGTAGGTGCCCATGATGTCGTGTTGACTCGTCTCGCTGTCACAATACTCTGTCAGGAATGTAGGGGAACCTGCGTAAGTGAGCCAGGAATTTGGCTGGATATTTTTCACTTTGATGTCCGATGCGTTGACAGGAAGAGGGCGACAAGACGTTATCCTGGTAGAGAACGTCATCAGGTCCTTGATGCACGTGGTTTCTTCCTCGAAAGACACATTGCTCTCGTAACAAAGGAACTTTCCTTCGTCAATTTCTCTGCAAGGCTGGGAGAGCGATACCAATTTCGACCCTTTCGCAAGGATGTGGGAATGTTTAGGAGTTATAAGGAATGATAGGTTAAGGTTGGAATTATACATAGGGAATGGATGTAAGGTATAATAATTATAGACATCTAATTGGACTGTTGGTACTGACATAATAAAAATTATTTGTTTACCCTTTACATAAGCCTTTATGTCTATACAATGTTCTATGTTAACTAAGTTTTCAATTGTTACTGGGAATGCTAACCTATCTGTTTTCTCTATATCCTTCAGAGTTTTGAACAGTTCGTTGGTGTCTAATATAGACTGATGTAGTATATTTACTCTACTAAATGAAACTGCTGTATCTACTTCATCTAAGCGGGTTAATATTACTTGAAAATTATGTGTTAATAGATTATAAGTATTTATTACAAGACTTTTAGTTCTCTGAAAGTGGGTTTTGTTTAAAATTTCTTCTATTTCCTTAATAGTTTTATCTAAAATTATAAAGTTGTTTCGGGTTGAATTGGTAATGTTTACAAAAGTATCAACCATTTCGGAAATTAAAGTAATTTTATTAAGCATTACATTTTGTTTTGATTGTATATTGTTGATTAAATTATCATATCTAATTGCATCATTATTATCCATATTTCCAGTAATTGCTTTTATTAGAGATCCTGCTGGATTGATAAGTCCTCGTTTGGTTCTACTTTTTGGAATTAATTGATTATATCTTTCTATGGTTATATTCATAATGTATTCGGTTTGTAACTCAGCATCAACAAGACTACCATCCAGAGTATACATATCTATCTTATCTTTCATATAATTAGTTACTTCTAAATATTTATCTATGTTGTAATCTAAGTTTTTATTAATTAAATCTAAATCTAATATTTTAATAATCTGCCAGTTATAGAGGCTAAGGGATGCTTGCCCTTCCCGTACAGGGAGAACTCCTGGATTATCTTTAATCCGTTGCAGTTGAAGGGCCAGGCTTAGGACTGCCTGTGTTGCCATCAGCAGGACGAACCTGTGAAGGACGTTTAATATCTTTAATGGGTACTTTCTTGATTTTATTTTTCTGATCTATCATTACTGTGTTTCTGTTAGATTCTTCCTTTATTTTCGCTTTCTGATATCTAGGCTTGTCTTTACTACGTCTAGTATTTACGCCTTTGACGTAAATGTTGTCTCCTATTTTAATATCGAAATGTTTTTCTCCTCCACGTTTTTCTTTAATTTTTTGTTTAGATTCTAACATTTTGTTCGTTAAATGATTATATAGGTATTTAGTACGTTTAGCATGGTCGCTAACCAATTGCTGGGTATATTTTTTATTGAAATCTATCGAAAAGGGGCTTGACGCATCTGTGTGTCCAAATACGACTTCGAAGGGTGTTAAACCAGTTGTTGAGTGTATGGACTGGTTATATGACATGATAGCGTATGTCATAACAGTTGCAGCGTCTGTTATTTTTCTCTCGTACTTAGCTAGTCTGTAGATTTCTATTATGGTCGAATGAAATCTTTCTATCAATCCCATTGAATTCGGATTATGCGGAGTACTGATGTGTAAATCGACTTTATAGAATGTTAACATTTCTTTCAATAGATTGTTGTTAAATTCCGTGCCTGGATCTGCGCTAATTCGTAATGGTATACCGTATAAGGAAAAATACTTCAATAGTGCTCTAACCACTTCGGGTGTAGATCTATTGGGTATTTGAAAGGCTTGCCCTAATTTGCTAAATGCATCTATAATCGTAAGGAAATAAGTGCCTTCTATGGAAAATAAGTCCATAAATATTTCTTGAAAAGGTTTATTTTGTGTTTGTGTTAATTGTAATTCCGGTTTCAGCGGTTTCCTATCGTATTTCATTTGTTTACAAATTTCACACGAATTAATAATGCTTGCTACTGTTTGTTCTAAATTATTCCAATAATAAGTGCGTTTCAGGTGAGCGGTTGTTTCTTTGATACCACGATGACAAGTTCTTCCAATGTGATATTTTAGGATGATTTCCCGTTGTTCGTTTTCATCTTCTACGTAAACGACTCTTTCGGTACATTCGAATATTTTGATAGTGTCCTTTTTGAATAGTGTAGTGACAATACTGGTAAATTGTTCTCGGTGGCGTTTATCTTCAAAATAGATAAAATATTTTATTTTTGGTCTAATGTTTTCTTTCAAATATCTCTTAATTATTTCCGGATTGTCTAATGGCATATGTACTTCAAAAACCTTTTGTTTGTTTCTGGATAAATCTTTTACACTAAGTTCATCTTTAAACCAAGTATGTATAAGTATTTGATTTGGTTTAGTATCTATGGCTTCTTTTAATATAGGGATACCTGATGTGTCAGTATTTACTTCTGAATGAACTGTTGCTATAGAAGATTCTCTTTCGGAAGCTGTCAGTGTTTCGCTTCCTACTGATGTTATTGAGTAAGGCGATTTTGATCTACGTGCGATAGTTACAGTATCTTCGTCAGATGAGATTTCTACACAATTTGGGCTGGTTTGTCTATCTGTATTAACTATCATAGAGATATCGTCTAATGCATTAACTTTTATTCTAGATAATGCGTCTGCATTGCAATTTTGTTTACCCGGTTTGTATTTAATTTCATAATCATATTCAGATAATCTAAGTCTCCATCTAGTTAATCGACTTCCCGGTTCCTTAATAGAATTTAGCCATACTAATGGTCTATGATCACTAAGTATTGTAAACTTTTTCCCGTATAAGTAAGGTCTGAAATGTTTGCATGCCCAAACTACTGCTAGTAGTTCCTTTTCTATTGCACTGTAACGTGTTTCAGCATCGTTAAGTGTTCGGCTAGCAAATGCTATAGGTTTGTTGCTACCTATAGGTCCTTGCGACAGAACTGCTCCTAACGCAAAGTTAGATGCGTCCGTAGTTAAAAGAAAAGGTTTATCAAAATCTGGATATTGTAACAAAGGGGCATTAGTTAATAGCTCTTTGCATTTTTCAAATGAATCTACGAATTCTTTTGTTATAGTGACTTTATTTTTCTTTTTCAAACAATTAGTTAGGGGTTGAGTTATTTTAGAAAAGTCTTTAATGAATTTACGGTAATAACCTACTAATCCTAGGAAACTCTTGATTTCTGTCGGTGTTTTCGGCAAGGGAAATTGTAAAACTGCTTTGATTTTATCATCGTTTGGTTTAAGACCATCTTTCGTTATAGTGTGACCTAAATATAATACTTCCTTTTTTAAAAATTCACACTTATCCAATGTAACTTTAAGATTAGTTTCTCTGAGTCTATCGAATATTTTCTTTAGTTTTACTATGTGTTCCTGTAGACTAGTTGAATAGACAATTATGTCATCTAAATAAACTAGACAATGAATTCCTTGAAGTCCTCGGAGCACATTATCCATGGCTCTCTGGAATGTAGCTGGTGCCGTTTTCAAACCAAAAGGCATCCTAGTGAATTCAAAGTGTCCTGATTGAGTTGTAAATGCTGTTTTAGGTTGGTCTTCCTTTTCTACTTCTATTTGGTGATAACCACTGGCTAGATCAATAGTTGTAAAGTAACAGGCCTTTCCTAATCTATCAAATAGATCAGTGATATTTGGTAACGGGTATTTATCGTCTGTTGTAATCTCATTAAGTCTTCTATAATCTATGACCATACGGAACTTTTGTTCACCTGTAGCATCCATCTTTTTTGGTACTAAGTGTACTGGGGCACTCCAGGGAGAGTGTGACTCAGTAATAACTTTATTTTCTAATAGTTTATTAATTTGTTTTTGAATCTCTTCATTTTGACTAATTGGTTGTCTATATGGGCGTATGTATATAGGGTCTTCGTTGCTTGTACGAATTTTGTGTTTAACCTGATTAGTAAAAGACAAAGGGACATGTTCACAATAGAATATGTCTTTATATTCTAAACATAAGTTTGTAATTAATGATTTCTCTTCTAAATTTAAATGATCTAATCGTAACTTAGATAAATTGTCTTCTAATACTTGTTCTATGTTAGGAATAGAGTTTAAATTATTACAATCATTGATTTCAGGAGGTGAGTCTAATTTAGCTACGTTAAATGGTTTTTTAAAAGTGATTTTCATTTCACTATCTGTAGTGTTTTGGATTACAGTTTGAGCAAATGAATCTATGCAATTTACTATAGCGTCAGGCATACGTACTCCTGGGCAGAACTCTATATAATTTAATATTGCGTTACCATTTTGTAACATAGTTGGTACTTTTACACGTGTTTCCGACCTAGGTGATACTACTATTTGATGAAACGGATTATACAAAATAGGGATATTAGTTGTTCTTGTTCTTAAAACAGAATTTTTCATATCTATATTGGCTTCTAGCTGCGCTAATAGATCAGATCCAATTAGACCGTTATATGTATTATCCACGTTATATATATAAAACTTGTGTTGTAGATTTGTATTGAATGTATCTGGTAGAGGGATATACGCGATTTTACTATGTTTGCTACGACCATGAGTGCTTATGACTTCAAATGGCTCTGTACTAACGTATTGATTGAAATAACGCTCCGCTAGTTCTACATTGATAAAGGAACGTGTACTACCTGTATCAATTAGAAATATCGACTCTATTTCTGGTAAATATATATGGGGTAATTTAAGACCACTATAGTTAAGTTGTATTATTTCGGTTGGGGTGCCGAAGAGGCTTCTATTTGAAAATTTTCGTCTATTTCTTCGCTAATACAATCACTATTGAATAGGTTACCATCGTCCATATTATACTCATCTATATTTGTATCATCAGTGTATTCATAATCTTGTTGGTATTCGTAATCAGTTTGTTCCTGATCGTTTAACATATTGTTTCGTACAGTACGCATGGATACATCTGTAAGATGCGGCTTGGGCTGTTGATTGGTATTAATTCCAAATCGGAACTGTTGATTAGGATTAGGTTTAAAGAATCCTGATTGTTTATAATTATTTAGGGTACGCGGGAATTGTTGCTGTGGACCGTTAAAAGGTCTATTAAAGTTGGGTTTAGATGTCTGAGGTAAATTTGGTTTAAAACCTTGTGGTTGTGGATTATTAAATCTGTGTTGCTGATTATTGTTATGGTTTGGTATAAAGTTAGGTTTAAATGCTTGATTGTTTTGTGGAATTCCAAACTTGTATTGGATAGGGGCTGCAAAAGCTGGTTTAGGCAATAAACTTTGATTAGTCTGATTATTGTGGAAATTTGGTTTATTTGTTTTATTTTTTAAGTTGTATCGAGTTTGGAAATTGACTTCTTCCATTACGATACTAAGTGCTGATTCTAATGTAACACATTTATTTAATCTTACAAATTTTATCATATCTTCAGGTAAATTATACAGAAAGACGTTTAAAGCGGCATTGTTGTATATTATATTTTTAGCTGCTTTAATACCTTCGTCTGCTAAAGTGTTTACTTTTGATATCAGGGAACTCCTAACGTTCTGTATTCTATGACAGAAGTCTATATAGCTTTCGCCTTGTTTGATCTTGAGATTGTCTAGCTCTATGCTAATACAAGCTTCAGATCTAGGATCTCCAAAATGTTGGATGAATACATCTTTTAATTCTTCCCAAGTATTTATATTTTCTCTCTCGCTAACCAAGATAGCGGCTTTACCTACCAATCTACTTGTAATACAGTGGTAGAGATAGATTTGTTGAGCTGGGTTGTTTTCTCCACGAAAACTTCTTATAACATATTCACATTTAGAAATGAATAGATTTAATAACTTATCATCTCCATCGAATTTAGGGATGATGCTTTGGATTTCTTTTGGTATTAATTGTATTTGATTCATGTTGATCACAAAATAAAATTATAGGGTAAAAAAATAATTACGTAAACGACGATTCTTGTCCGAATTACGCGGCTTAATAACTAGAATGTGTAATTCGCTGAAGTTTGAGTAAAATACACAAACGTAAAAATAGCGATATAAGTCTCTTTTCACGTAAAATTCTTACCTAATACGAAAATCAACGATTTTGTCTGATATTTCGTATATTTTACGTTAAATGGCGATTTCAGTCCAATTAAACATAAATATAATAGACAAGGGCTAAGGAAATGCGAATAAGGGTCTACTCACAGTTTGCTCGATCCCATGTCGTTTCTTGAAAACTTGATGCACCATACAGCACGACACGCGACGTTCTATGACTTATTTATTTTGTTAGGTTCGACGGAATTAGAGTCTATGCGTCTAGGATGAGGTAAACGACCGATTCTAGTGCCTATTTACGATCACTATTCGCGACTACTAATCCGACCCGGCTGCGCCAGTCAAATATGAACGCACTTAAAACAATAAAAAATATTTATTTTTATATTACACGTGTGCTCTGCATGAGCTAATATATTACAAGAACCCTGTTTGAAAGATTACAGAGGCTTAAATACTAAAGGAATGGGTGCATGTGTGTATTGGTATACAGAGTGTCACACATGCACAAAAGCTATTAGGCTAATTGTTTCAGACATACTTAATTTTATTATAATTGGTAATTTGTAAGTGTAAACTGAATATTGAGTTCTAATGGATTTGGTCATCATTAAATTTATTATAATGTGCTATTAGACACAAGAGATGATGGATTTCGGGTAGCACATGGGTGGCATGACGTCACTCAGCTTATAAGCATAGTTCGAGGTAAGGGTTGGCTACGTGTAACTACCTATAAACAAACATAATTTAATTAGTAATATTGCTTTAGCTTTTTAACCGACTTCAAAAAGAGGAGGAGGTTCTCAATTCGGTTGAATTTTTTTATTTTTTTTTTTTATTTATGTTTGTTACCTCATAACTCCGTCGTTTATTAACCGATTTGGAAAATTCTTTTTTTGTCTGGAAGGGTACACTTCCCGTTTGATCCCATTGTCATCAGATCAGGATTTGATTACTTCTTAGTGTACTTTGAAGTCGGTTTAAGTTTTTTGTAAAACAGTCCAATTATTTTTTTGCCACCCTTGTTTTGCATTCAGAGTTCAATATTAGAAGAAAGTCATATGTAATAACATTCTTCATAGTAAGTATTCAGGTCAACAATTTTGAGAATATTTTCATCGCTATGATATATCTTTTTTCACAAGTCTGTAGTTAACTGTAACTATTTATTCCAAATAAAATTAAATTCAACACCAATATCAGGATACATTTCGGAACTATATTTCAAACTATACAGCTTTTAATATGATTAGGTGTAGGATTGATGCGCTAAAACGCCGAATCAATATGATTGTTAATTGACGAAATGGCAAATGTTTCCAATACAAATAGAAGTAGCCTCCACAACGGAATTACTGCTATTATATTTGCCATCAATATTTGTATTATCTGTGATATTTTAGTTTGTGATTATATTAGTTAGAGTCAATATTCTGACAAAGGACTGATACCAGCATTGCTCATTTAGCAGTTCATATCATTAGCATGTATTACGTACGTTTGTGAGGATGTTTGTCATTCAATTACGTTGTAATAGCCGAACGGATTTGAATGAAATATAGCACTTGTATAAATCATTATAATAGTGTATTTTGAATTATCATACAATGCTCTTGTTATCTTTGGGAAATTAATAGATTTCTGCAGAAAGCGAGCGAAACTACAAAGCGAAGTCTTGTGTAAAGTATATTTCAAAAGCGCTCGTGGTGTAGCATGATAAGCCGTCAAGTTAAACTACCATCGTCGTGGTCGGTACCTGGATGGGTGACCGCCTAGTGGCATTTCAAATCGAGCGTTTCCGTGCTTCGGAAGGCATGTAAAGCCGTTGGTCCCGGTTATCACTTAATTGTGAGCTGGTTGAAGGCTTTTTAGGCGGCTTGAAAACTCCAACAGTAGGCTAGCCTACCTCCACCTCGCCGCAGTGGGCACGCGTGGTGGAGTATCTGCCCATTCCCTTTCACCCTGATTTGTGAAAGGAGGCCTGTACTCAGCAGTGGGATATTATAGGTTGATGATGATGATGATGATGATTATTATTAACTATAAATTTTCAACCAAAAATATCAATCATAACTGACATATCAATATTTCAGCAGCAGGCAAGATACCTAGTCTATCTATTTTAGGCCCATTGTTCCTAAAAGAGCTTTTAACACGGACAATTATCCCTCCAATTTCAAATAATTATATCATCCGCCCATCAGGGCTATTCATTTCTCCGAAATCCTTTGGCGGAGCCATTGTCCCGCTAGTTCTCAGGGTGCTTTGTACTTAGATTAATTATAATATACTAGACAGCTGCTTGGCTTGTGTTACTCAACTGTATGGAAGGAAACGTGGTCGGAGCGGATTTTATATTTGTTTTTTCCAGTTGCATTGTTTTTATATCCAATATTTTTGTAATAGAAAGCCAGTTGTTATTTAAAAGTTGGTCGAAAGAAAAGAAATGACAGAAAAGCATTTTATTTTTGCGGTCGGTGACAATACTGGGCGGTCCCAGTATTGGTGATGCCCAAAGTCGACGGTGGCTACAGCCTGCAGCTGCAAGTCACTTTTTTGACATATAAAAATAAATAATAATTTATTGTACAGTGGTGTATGGAACTCTTCGTGTGCGAGACCGACACGCGCGTGGCCTATTTTTAAACAGTCACTGGCGACATAATAACAAATAATTGGACTGTTTTACAAAAAACTTATACCGACTTCAAAGTACACTAAGAAGTAATCAAATCCTGATCTGATGACAATGGGGCCAAACGGGAAGTGTACCCTTCCAGTCGAAAATTTTCTTTTCCAAATCGGTTAATAAATGACGGAATAAGGAGGCAACAAACATAAAAAAAAAATTACAACCGAATTGAGAACCTTCTCCTTTTTTTGAAGTCGGTTAAAAATTGCTTGTACCAAAGTTTTCAGCCTAAGTACTAGCCTATTAAATTATAATAATATTGTACTATGTGAGATTCAATTCTGTTATCTTGAATATCAATAATTAAGACTTGTGTGAGTCCAGTACTAAGTTACGCAATGGTTAATGAAGCGCGTTTCAAACTCTAACTTTCAGCGGGGCTATTACGTTACTTTGTTGTAATCAGTTTCAATTTGAAACCGGTTCAATATAGTGAATTTCAGATTATGTTTTAGACTTTAAAAGGTAAACGGAATCCTTATAAGGTTACTCCCATGTCCGTACTTCCGGTTGTCACAGAGTTTTTTTCATTGTAGTAACTGCATATGCCAGCAGTCCTTCACTGCAAATTGAACCTGCTTTCGACATAAAAGTTCATCATTATAGGAATAAATAATAAATATAAATATCCTGGGACATTCCTCACACAGGGTCATCTGATCCCAAACTAAGCAGAGCTTGTACTATGGAAACCAGATAACTGATATAATACGTCATATACTAACTATTTTTTGTTTGTAAATAGATACTTAATATACATAATTACACCCACACACAAGACATACAGACACGTTCATGCACACAAATGCATGTCCTGTGTGGGAATCGAACCCACGACCTGCGGCGCGACAGGTGGAATCTTAACCAGAGTCTTAACCAACCGCGCCAGCTGGCTTGTCACCGTATATTTGCGCACACATTACTTTCCAAAATATTATTTTGACTAAACTCGAACTATTTTCGACCAATTTGTATTCATCATGGTTACGACTCTATGCTCTCTCTCTCTACACTTTATAATGAATTTAGTTTATGAAAGTCTTAAAAGTACGATTAAGAAGAAATTCAAATTTCAAATTGAAACTGAATGCAATGTTATATACGTGATCCACATGCAGTGGTCCATTCCCGAGGCACTACGACACGGGTGCGGCGGCGTTCTAAACCGAGTCTCGAACTTGGATCCCCGCGGCTTCCGTATCTCGTTATCATACTAATGGACTCTGGAGCCGTGTACATTAGTGTATTGTTACTGTTCCCCTACTCATGGGAGCGGTTTGCTGTTCCGCAACTTGTCACTATATTATATATACTGCAGTTTTACTAGCCATGTAAGGTTGTGGTCTTCTATAAACGGCATCGGCCGCTTACAGTATCACGCCAAATGTAATTATGAGCTAAAAATAATACAGCCAGTAAAAACTAAACCAAACTATATCCATCTAGATAGTGTTCATAGCTGGTGATGTTTGTCCAACAGCTGGTGTGCGCACGGTGGACGTGCAGGCGGTGGAGGGCATGGCGGCGCAGTTCCCCTGCGACCTGGGCACCGCCGCCAACGACAAGGTCTACATGGTGTTCTGGTTCAGGGATGACGCCGGAATACCACTGTACAGGTCAGACTCTAATAATACTTTTCAGTGAGATAGAGCATAACGACTGGGAAAGTATCTCCACCTTACAGAATACCGCGGCCAAATAGTAATTTGGCCGCACGCAACAAAGTTTTGTTGCCTTCCTGCGCGTGAGTAAGGTCGCCAGAGCTTATTGGGGAGGGGGGAAGGGTCGGACAATCCGGCGGGCGGTATGCTTTGTTCACCGTCTTCGTAGTATAAAAAGAAAATATTAAGTTTAGTTACTTTAGTTACAGCATTTTGTGATATATTGGTGAATGCAGAGAAGTAGATAAACTACCATAAACAATATAACGCTTATAGATTTATATACAGCCAATATATCTTCCATAGATAGAGAAACCATTTTGCGAAAAAATTGTTGCTAGCAAAAAAAAAACAGAAGATTATTTTATAGGATTTGACCACATTTGAAATAAGGAGTCTTACAAAACGTAAACTGGACAGAACCTTAAACTTAACAAATCCATCTTAAATTGAAATAAGCAAAATACATTACCTAATTTCATTTACAAGTATACCTAAACTAAAAGATTGAATTAATGTACATAATTCACAGTCATTACGAATGCAAAGTAAGTTTGTGTACGAGTGGGTACAAGTAAGAACAAACGTGATTGGATGCGCGGTACAGTTCGCGCCGTAATTGCCGCCGCTCCGCTCTGCCGAAGTTTTCACACAGTGTGCAAGTTTCTCTGGAGATACCTACGAGGTGCGGATGTGGTGATAAGCTGGAGTGGATGAAGTAGCGGTTTTTATATAGATTATTTGGATAAATACATGGTACCTAATATCTTTTCATCATCAACCTGGCTTATCTATATTAACTCAAGATTAGTCATCACCATCATCATCAGCCTATAATGTCCCACTGCTGAGCACAGGCCTGAACACAGGGGTGAAAGGGACCAACCAGCTTAACGACCATCACAATTAAGTGATAGCCGGGACCAACGGCTTTACGGGCCTTCCGAAGCACGGAAATTGAAATTTGATCTCGATTTGAAATACCAATAGGCGGTCAGCCATCCAGGTACTTAACGTTAGATTAATTTTGCCGATCGATTAAGAACGGATTATCATGCCACGACCGCTTCGTGTTGTAGGAACTAACTCTTGATGGCGAAAGAGCGCTTTCCAACTCGCGCATTTTTTTTTTTATACGACTAAGTCGGTAAACAAGCATACGGCCCGCCTGGTGGTAAGCGGTTACCCTAGCCATATGGATGCTTGCAACACACGAAGCATTGCTCACGCGTTACCGACCTTTCCCCCCTTCCCTATGAGCTCTGGCGACCTTACTCACGAGTAGGAACACAACTTTACACAACATAAAGTTATTTGGCTGCTTTTAATTCCTTTCAAGTAATGATGCCTGCTAAAGTGATTCTTCATTTCCACGTGCGCTGCTTACCACATTTTCCATGTCAGCGGTCCACCTGCCGGGGGACACCCCACGCATTCATTAATTTCGGCATTCCTAAATAAACAAGGCATGAATAATTTATAGAAGTTAACAATATGATATGATTATTTGTTTAATTTTCATAGCAACATTGTATCCGCCACCATACCGCATTGCAATGGTCACTACATCCGTAAACAGTGTAGTTGTTAACACGAATCAACAATCACACCATTTTGAATTAACAGACATAAAAAGGAGGACATTATAATGTTGGACACCAGAGTTTTACTATGTATGTTCATCGATTACTCGTAAACGGCGTAAACGAATTGAATGGTTTATCTTCGGTCAGTTGCAACTTCTTTCTACATAATCTCAAAATTAAACAATAATGTACTTTTAATTTAAAAAAACGACTAGTTTAGTTATTTTACTTACTTTATCACAGTGTATATTGCCTTATGTCGCGCGACAAAACTCCGTAAGTATCTAATGAAACAAGTGCTTTTGTAGCGTAATAATTAATTCATGGAGTGGAGAGTTGCCTGCGACTTGCGACACGCGACTTGTCGAGTTGTCGCGCCCTAAAGCCGCACTTTCCAAATTATCACTGCGACACCTCATAACGGAATCAGACTATTTGCTTTTTGTGCACTTTCCTACAATAATGTCGTAAATGAATTAAAGCAAGAGAAACTGTTCAAACTATTTAAGTTTTGGTTGAATTTGTCTTTGAACCTCTTTTTTTTAAAGTAAATGTCTAGTTTTGTTTTTGGTTTATTTATGGCTTTAGGATTATCTAGAGAGTGAACGCTGTTTTAGAGATATAATAATAAATATGAATTAGCTTGTCGTGTTCCCTTTTAGCTCTGGTCGGTCGAGACCTTCATTAGTTTGAGTATAAAAAACCTTTCCGAGCAATGCAATTAAAATAAAAACGTTCCCACCTTCGTAGCCATCGTCCCTTTTAATATATTCAAGGCGGAAATATTTAAGTCCCGTAACGAGCTCATTGTCTAACTTTATGATTCCATATTTCCCTATTTATAAAAGTTACCGTCGCGTCGAGAGGATGAGGCGTTGCCTCGCCGAGGTGTCGCTTGTTCATTACAACCCGTGTAGTTAGTATATGTCTAATTAAAACGGCACAATAAGGCGTCCGGGTCCCTTCCCTTCGGGCCGGGTAACTTTTCGAATTAATTAAAAACGCTCCGCGGACGCGCGTCATCACCTCCGCTGAGTCGCGGCTAACTAACTCGCTATCGTCCTCACATCTACAAAAGGTCCAAACTTTAATACGCTTTACAAGTTCGCGAATATTTCACTGTTCTACCCACTTAAGACAAATTGCTTCGCCCGTTTAGGAGAGGTTTTTTTCGAACTCGGTCGCGGGCGGTAATTTCACCGTTCGTTGGGTTATTTTGGCGGAATTTTCATCAGGTTGAGGTGCAGCGAGGCGTCGGCGTCGGGGCCGTATGAAATGTTCTTAAAAGTTTTGTTACTTTGTCAGCACACACGTATGCTAGGGTCGCCATCGCTATTCGCACGTGATGCTCTGTGCCGACTTTGTGAGGGCTTTCAGCGTAATGAACGCGTCCTTCGCGCTGATTAGTTTCTTTTAATGGGATAGACATTTAATAATGGCTGCGGTTCAGAGAGGCGCATTACTAAAACTAGGGACTCTACATTACGAGATACACTTGCTCATCGTATCATACATAAAGTACGGCATTCAAAGTCAAAGTCAAAGCCATTTATTCAATTTAGGCCCCAGAAGGGCACTTATGAAGGTCATATTTACTGAAGTTACCACCGGTTCGGTACTCCGCCTTCAAATGAGAAGAATCCGCCAAGAAACTCAGCAAGGTTACATTTTTTAAATATATTTTGGACAATCTGACTATGTTTGGGACGTAGGGGATTTTGCTGTCAGGGTAGGGTAGGGTAGGGTAGGGTGGGGTGGGGTAGGGTAGGGTAGCACCACGCGAACGAAGTCGCGCCGGGCAGCTAGTTAAATCATAAAAATATTAGTAGAAAATAAAATAATTTTACTATAATCTAAGAAAAGCGATAAAATACTGTAGTCAAACTTCTCAATTGTAGGAATAATGTGGGAAAACTTGATGTTTATTACTTGCGGGAAGGCTTATTCATAAATCGAGCAAACATTATACTGTGGGAATAACAATTTTATGTGACTTATGGGGTTCAAGTTTTTTTAATGATTTTGATTGACTTACTACATACTTTATGCGCATATACCTCAGCAGGGCTATTTTAAATCGCTAGGATTCGATATCGGAAACGGATTCAAAAACTACCGACGCCATATTCCACAATTGCCTTTTTAATTTCCGAATTCGAATATTTTTGATGTTTCTTTACGGAAATATCATTTCTATTCATCGAAACATTTCTGAAATTAAAATAGCAAGTGCTGAAATTTGCCTCGGCTTTTTTTTAATCCGTTTCCGATATCTATTCCGACGTTTTAAAATAGCCGTCTTAGCAGGTCTTCATCTCGTAATAAACTTAGCAGGTATACAAACTTATATTACTCAAGTAAATCTGTCTTTGAAACAGATACTGTACTCGGTATACCAGCACTTAGAAACTAACAATAAAATGGCTCTCGCAGGACCTCTCTCCACTTTATCCTCTCACTTTATAAACCTCGCAAATTATTCCGACAGTTACTAACGCCAAATTAAAACTTGCAGTTACCGTCTACTTTATATTTATTATTATAAGGTCGATATTTGCTTGTTAATGTTTATTTAGTAAATACGACCGCGGCGAAGTCACGTATCGCGTGTATCGGGTCGCGTAGTTTACGATAATTCGGTACATTTTGCGGGCAGGGCTGCCACAGCTCATGTTTTAATTCTATTTTTACTTTATTTGCGAGCTATTTGTGGAACTTTGAAGCGGCAGCTACAGTTGATAAATCAGTGCGGTTAAGCAGCTTTGTTTAACGTAGTTTAAACTGGATTCGAAAATGTGAAGTAATTTAATAATGGTATATTAAAAATGTTTTCATTTTTCAATAAATCAATCATCTCAGTAGGTTATTTCTTTACAATATTTATTCAGAATCGCATATTCATCGGATTTAATATTTTTTTCCGTTTTGCTAACTAATTAGACAACCCTACCAGCAAATTGCGCTAGTATCCAGCGCGCTCCAAAACTATTTGTTATCTAAATGAGAACACTTCGATTCTGCGCTAGTCGCGTTAGTAACGCTTATACTGCCACTAAATATATTCATTAACTCCAATACATGGCTTGATAGGGAAACACCACGCCATTATAGATCCTTGCCTATATGTAGGGTATTTTAATTTAAGTAGAGAACGACGAGTTAATTAGTTTAACCTTTCAACTGATATTCTTTAGAAGTATTGGTACCTGGTTGATTTTATCAAAACTTGTACTCATTTACTTATATTTTCATTTAGATAATTTCTATAAACTGCACCTGCCAAAGCGCATCGGTGACAAAACTTCAGAGTAGCATCCTGGCCAGTACTGCAAATTCCATCAGTTGTTTTGCTTGGCCGAAAGCTCAAGCATTTAGTACTTGTTTTGCATATAAAAAGTCATAATTACCAGTAATTATAATAAGTTTTTGTTAAAAAAATGATTTTTTAATACTTGCTTTTTTATTGACTGTATTGTTTGTTGACTGTACTTACATTGTCTGCCAAACACTAACTAATGTTTACCAAATAACAAGTCAATCCGACCACTGGAAGCTGGTGAAATTCGACTTGCAAGATTCCACCCGAACAAACATAGTTACATACATACATTGCAAGTAAATATACAATAAGTTTAGAATTTATTTACAACAAATATGTACAAAATACAATCTATATTTACAAAATATAATCTATATATAGAAAATTTCCTCAAGCCTGCCGCTGCTTCCGATTAACGGCAAGGTTCCCAGAAGGCTGGCATCGTTTCCTCTTTGGATAGCCAAGCTGACGCGTTGGCGGAAAAAGCTCCCCGCCCGCTGGTCTCCGGAGGTCTCGATCAATTTTGAAGACAAGGTGCGAGCAAAACGGCGAGCTTCTGACCCCCATGGTCCCAAGGTCTCGACCGCAAAAGGCATAAAAATATAATTGGGTCCAATCGATGCATATTTTTTGAATTTTGAATTTTCCGCACTGGCCGCCGCTGCCCCTGCAGCTTTACAAGTCGCCGGTAAGTTAAATAAAGCTTGTAAAATTATCCAATAACTCACTCTCTTCCTTGACACAGTTAGCTCAAAGACTGCTCAGACCAATACCAAAGGCTATGAGTTATGACCCCAATACACATTGATAGCAAAAACTCACGAGCCGATACATTTAGGGCGACCGCGAACAAATCCGGAAGCAGGCTTAAGCGCAGCCCTTCCGGGGGCGGGGTGGGGGGGGGGTCAATGACCTGAGCTTTGTGTAGCCTATGGTAATTGCGTTATTGTGTGCTTTAATGCACGCGCCGCTTTTCTTCACATGTTAATGTACTGTAGTGCTTACAACCGATCGGAATGCTAATGTGCTTCGATATCGCTATAATATTGAGTTGTACGCGCTTGGGTATAACATGGTATAACTGCAGAACTAAACTATGTACATAGACATATAAAAAAATCAAGACGGAGTGTCACCTGTGCGTGCGTGAGTAAAATGGTGGTGGTTTTCCCAATGGAGTACAGCATGGGGTTCTTCAAAAGGGGTGTGAAGAGATTTCTGCAGGGTCGGCAACGCGCGCGTGATACCCCTGGTGTTGCAAGCGTCCATAGGCTACGGTAACCGCTTACCATCAGGCGGGCCGTATGCTTGTTTGCCACCTAAGTGGTATAAAAAAAAAAAAAAAAAAAAAAAAAAAAACAGTACTGGCCCAAGCAGGCACAAATTGTACTGAGCCTCATTGTCACTGTCAACGTCTCAATACGGAATGACAACCGATCGGCTTCCTAAGGTCTATATGTGTGTGTGTGAGGCCATGTATTTACAAGAACACCGGCTTCCTATTACTTGCGTGACTTAAGAACACAGACCGTTTCGTCTTTCATTTTTACTTGGTCTGAGACTAGGTATATAAATTTATGTAAATGTAAATTGGCGGTACTTACTCTATTATTTACCTTTCTGTATCCGTCCTTCCTGAAGGTCTGTGAGATTTCTCCACATGACCTTCGCCACTGCATTTGACGTGACTCACCGACCTACCATCACCTTTAAAATCACTGGCATTGGAACATAAATCCTGGTTGAGTTAATACATAGTAAGTTACGCAGCACAGTGACGCGTAGCGTATTTGTCAGAGCTTCGGGTTTTCATTATCTATATAATATAAAATTCAAAGTCCTGACTGACTGACGGACTGATATATCAACGCACAGCTTAAACCGGTCCTAGAGACATGACATTTAGAGGGTATATTATTCTTTGTGAAGATATCCACTAAGAAAGGGTTTTTCGAAATTCCATCCCTATGGGGGTAAAATAGGGGATGAAAGTTTGTATGAAAGTCCGTCAGATTCGAAGTTAGGATCTTCAAATTTTGTGTTTAGGCTGAGGATTGAAAATTATTTATACGTGTTTTAGCATTTTTAGGGTTCCGTAGCCAAATGGCAAAAAACGGAACCCTTATAGATTCGTTATGTCTGTCTGTCTGTCTGTCGGTCTGTCTGTCCGTGTATGTCACAGCCATTTATTTCCGAAACTATAAGAACTATAATGTTGAAACTTGGTAAGTAGATGTATTCTGTGAACCGCATTAAGATTTTTACACAAAAATAGAAAAAAAACAATAAATTTTGGGGGTTCCCCATACTTAGAACTGAAACTCAAATTTTTTTTTTTCATCAAACCCATAAGTGTGGGGTGTCTATGCATAGGTCTTCAAAAATGATATTGAGGTTTCTAATATCATTTTTTTCTAAACTGAATAGTTTGCGCGAGAGACACTTCCAAAGTGGTAAAATGTGTGTCCCCCCCCCTGTAACTTCTAAAATAAGAGAATGATAAATCTATAAAAAATATATGATGTACATTACGGTGCAAACTTCCACTGAAAATTGGTTTGAACGAGATCTAGTAAGTAGTTTGTTTTTAATAGGTCATAAATTGAAATTAATATCAAATACTCAGGTCTATACTACCATTTACTTATATACCTACAGGTTTGTACGGAACCCTCGGTGCGTGAGTCTGACTCGCACTTGGCCGGTTTTTAATAATTCCACACTCGAAGCGGGATGAAGTTGTTTTGTTTTATTGTTGTAGAAAAATATATCATTTGTTTCCTGTAGGCCACGCGGGCGAAGCCGCGTGCAGAAGCTAGTTTAATACAAACCCGTGAGTCCATAAATTTCAATTTCCATAAAAAGATTTCCCTAAAGCTGCAGTAAAATTGTAATCAAACCATCGGGTAGCGAGGCGGATGCTTGCCGTTCGAAGGAACTCATTTATAAGTGTAGCTACACCTTTAAAGTCGGTGTTATCTAATAGCCGGCCTCCTCGGCAAATTTAAATGAGAATTCTTGGGCGCATTGTGCGGATGTCACCGACTCCGAAGGCCGAGAGATGTTCGCGGATCGTCGCGCAAATTGGGCTCGTTGAAGCGCTCCCGTCGCCATGGCAACTGGTGTTTTTGTCGCACAAATCCCCCAATCGCCATCACTTAGAGCTAACTCCCGTTTTTGCATATCCCATCGTTTAAAGTTCAAAATATTGCCGGTGTATGTGTGTTGAAAATTGTGAGCCAATTAAATGTGTCCATTATGTCGGTGTGAAATGCTAGTCATTAAAGTTTCCAATGTTGAATGATGCGTGGCAATGGCAATGTATTTTTCTTTACTATGTCCGGAATTGCCAAAATGACTATACAAAAATGCAACTCAATCGGATGAACGATAAATGCAATCGCATAAAATCAAAATCAAAAAATATTTATTAATTTTAGGAACGGAGACGATGAACACACAAATATTAATCTTCATCTAAATCTCAATATGTAATACAACCAGGCAGAATAACCATTTTGTTAATATCACTATTAAGTCACTTTAAAATAATATGCATAGAGTTGTGTTTGATCACAGTTATGGAGAGGTAGAGCGAAGCATTTATTCGCTCAAAGAGCAGCTCGACTGGGAAGTACCTCGCAGTCAAATAACTTTATGTTGTGTTTCTGCGCGTGAGCACGTGTGAGTAAGGGCTCCTTAGGGAGGGGGGGGAAGGGTCGGTAAAGTGTGAGTGCATGCTCCGTGTGTGGATAATCTTGAACTTATTGTGTAGTCGGCAGCTTCCACGCAATAATTATATTTATTGAGCTGAGCCGACTGCTTGTTGTACAGCGGATTTGAGAGCCAATATCAGTTCTTATTTTTAATATAATTTATTTAAGAAAGAGTAAACTGTTTTAAGGAAATTGCATAGAAATTAGAAAGTAAAATGTGCTTTCAAAGACAAAAGTTTATTATGCTGAATATGTATAAAAAAATCAAAAATAATGTAAATTGATCAAAAAAAAATATTATTATATTGAAATTTTTTTTTTAAATATTCAGTAAACTTAGAAGTGACGGACTACACAATAAAAATAAACAACTTATTAAAACTTTTAATGATAGTAACTATTTTTGTGTGTTTATCACGTAATTAGAGCGGATTTAGTTCAACGGGGGATATCTAGTAATAATTATAAGTTTGTTTTTGGAACTGATGAATGTAAATGATGCAATAAATTGCCAACGTCCAGGTGAGGTTTTGATTCTAGCCCCAAATTGTTTTAACTGCCAATACCGGCCTGATTTAAGTAACTTATAGTCCGCAATATATTTTTCTGCTTAATTTCCCCTCGCACTCTCAATTACTTTTTCCGATGATACTGCTCGTTGATCCATCCCATAATCTTAGAGTGCCAAGTTTCCAGTTACTAAGCAACAGAAAATACTTCAACTAATTTAATCGTTCAGGCTCATTCTCAAGTTTAATTGGAAATCGCGCGATTCCTCCAATCACAGGTTCTAAAATTAAATTCAAGATACAACTCATTGAGTCGTGAAATTCTTGTTTGTGTTCAAAATTTCTTGCTCGTACTCTCAGTGAAGATGGCGCTTTATATTGTCAATTAACATAATTTCCAAATTATAACTTCGAATCGTATGAATTAAGAATAATATGATTTGAAATTATAATTCTTTGTAATCACGACACGTGTTGTATTTCTTGCACTCGCTCTTGAATAAATCTACAGTTGTGAAATTATCACGTTCAAAACTTACTACTGAAGTGAAGTTAAACATTTATTTAAGCTGGTTCATTCAGTCCATACAATCTAAGTACTTATTATTATGAATGATTCTATGATCGTGGGTTTTTAAGGCTTAATTACCATACAATAATAATGCATACATAGAATGACCATTGTATATACTAAAATTGATCTCTTAACTACGGTACCTAACTTAATACTGGAGGTATGTGTTATATCATTTCGGATACAATTAAATTATACGATCAATCAATATTTTAATCAAAACTTAGTCTCAATAATAGATTATGTAAATCAATAATAAACCCAATACAATACACATTCAATTATTTTCACCTCGACTCAAAACTTGACTTGTGAAACATAGTCATATAATAAAGCATAGTATTCAAATTAATAAATGAATAAGTGTTGGACCTATGGCTTGTACGTAGTATTTATATACTCTGAGCTATGGGTAGGTCAGGGGTCGGCAACCTGCGGCTCGCGAGCCGCATGCGACTCTTTCGATGTAAAGTTGCTGCTCTTCAGATCCATACGCAAAAAATAACAATTTTAACAACACCCTTTTAAATCATGCAATCGATCTATTTGGAGTGCTGACGATCTTTGAGTTGACATATTCGTGCGAGTATCGGAGCGTTTTCTTGCATGAAAAAATAATATAAAACAGATTTTAAACAGCCACAAAAAATGGCTCGATAGAAACTGGGCAATTTTGTTAATTGTAAGTTTTTGGCCTTCCGTCTCAAAAGGTTGCCAACTCCTGGGCTAGGTGGATAGTATGAGATTAATTTGATGGGCGGCTGCTTGTTTACTCGGAATAATGAACATCGTTGATTGCAAATGACGCGTAATTACGTTTTCATATTTTCACGCTTTTGTTTGAGTTTACTTTTGATTTATATCCACGCCCGGTGATTTTGAATTGGTTTTCATAGAGTTGAAGCCGCTATTATTATATGAAAATGACGCAGTTTATTTATTATTTACAGGATCTCCTGTTGAAGCCTCCTTAATTATAAATGTGAAAGTTTGTATGGATGTGATTTGTGATAAATGTGAAGATATTTGTTACTCATGCTCGTACTATTTATAAGTTATGCTCACTTTAAGGCCTTTGCCTGCGGCGGCGTCGTGTGACGAGTCGCTCACTTCCCTCCAATATGGCGAGGAGGGCGATGGCTGCCACATGCGTCATACTTGTGAACTGGTGCTACTTGTGGGGGCTGGTCTGCTTAATTTTGCTATTTATTTACTTATATTAAATATTTATTCAGTCTACTTTGTAATTTTCCCGCCGCGCCGGGGCACGCAATTATTTTCAGTGCGATTAGAATGTAAATATTATGTAATGAATCTAAGCTTGTTTTGAAAAGAGTAATTGCTGAGTTTATTGCCGGCTCTTATCAGCAAATGCAACCTTCCGAACTGGTATTAGAGTATTAGAGTCAGACTTTTCATAAGTGCTTGCGAAGGTCTATTTGAATAAATGATTTTCACCCAAAACTGAAATTTGGAACATACATAGAAAATTCTAGATTAATAAGTACACAGGATACTTTATAGCCTAGAAAAACATACGATCCTTCGGGAACGCGGGGGAAAACTAGTAATAATATAAACTCACTGGTGATCTTGATTACTACTTAAATTATTTTTCGACACACTCGCTCGTAAAGTGACATTTATTACACCCTTTTTGCAGCTTATTACGCACTAGTGCTTTTTACTTTACATTACCGCACAGTTTTATGATAAGTATAATACCGATTATGTGAAGTGTTTTTTAACGTTCTCATTGTGTGGTTGATTATTATCAAAAAATCTAGTCCAAGAAATACAAACTGTTTTTTCCTCACAAGTGTGTTGAAAAACGTCGTTTGACACGGGTGTGCATTGATCAATACACTCTCGGCTCTTCTGTAATTACCAACTTTGCACACATGTATCATAATGTACTCGTATTCGTGTCAAGAAATCTAAATCAAGCCAGCCTCTCACTTATATCTCAGCTCATTTCCTTCACTTCTTGTGGTAAATGTGGTGAACTCATTACAAATACCAATCAAGTGTACACATGGTAATGCAGGAAGTAGTGAAACGCCCGGCAAGGGTCAATAATGACGTCACATCCCGCGCCGGAAGCCTCCACAATACATTCAACCGGCCCCGGCGACCGTTCAACGGAAATGCTGTTTATTATGTAGAAGGATTTAATTCCGAGAATTTACACTATTTACGAATTAACAAAACTAAGTGCTGGATAGTGTTGTAATTATTGAAAATCGAATTTGAAGATTTTTTATATCCGAATGATCAGTAATACAACCTCTATATATATGTCGGAGTCAGCGACAGCCAAGCGATACAAAGACCACGATTAGGGTTTAGTGGTATCAGGATTCGGTGGGCGCAGTACGTACAGCCCCGTACAGGCAATAAAACAACGTTATACCATCGCTTCGTAAGAGCCCGTATGAGGAGAAAAAGCGACGCAACAAACCCAATGTGTTTATTGTCGTAATATTACAATTAAATAATCACTTCACTTCACTTCACACAATTGTACACTCTTAAATAAGTATAGGCTTAAGAACCGGGTGTAACAAAGATTGCACTGAGATGTGTACAGCTCGAGCGCTTGTGATAAACTAACTGTCCCAAAAGTAATACGCATCCCCTTATTAACTCTGTTATTCACGTTATAGTCAAATCATTATGCTTACTTTTTAAGCATACCCTCATTAAGTCTGTTATTTACGTTAAAGTCAAATCAGTGTTGCTACTATTTCACCCATCCCTTGTACCACGATAATATCATAATCCAACTGAGTCCGACCAACGATCTAACTCTCCGACTTTTATAAATTGATCCAAAGAGCATAGGTAATGTTAGTTACATAGGTACTGTAAAAATAGAAGTCTATAATTATTATGAATACTTACTTCACAAACTAGGTACAAGTATTAACCAACTAAATTGGGATGTGTACCAGCCAACCAATAGGAATAGTACCAGGAATACATACATACGCAGAGATGAGCACATCAATGGTATTAAAATTACTCCGGAACACGTCAAAGGGCTTCAAGTCGTCGCCAAATTGCGATTGCCGACACAGTGATATATTCGTGAGTGACATTATTATAATACCGCTTTCAAGAGTAGCCTAGAGATAACCTACATTCGAGATACCTACATAATGTCGCGGTCGTATGTCTGTCCGTCCCTACATTAACTGGCGACGATGAAATATTGGGCTCGACCTTTGAGATGTGAGAGTAATATGAAACGGTACTGAGACTCGTAATCTGGCCTAGATTCGCTTTCATTGGTGATGGATGGCATACGATCAGTTTTCAAATATATCTTGTAGGTTTTTGACAATGTTAACAATAATTTAATGTTAATGTTAACGCTCGTGTCTGTGGAATGAGCTCCCCTCCGTGGTTTTCCTAATAGAGTACAGCATGGGCGTTCAAAAAGGGCGTGAAGAGATTTTTTCAGGGTCGGCAACGCGCGATTGATACCCCTGGTGTTGCAAGCGTCCATAGGCCACGGTAACTGCTTACCATCAGGCGGTCCGTATGGTTGTTAGCCACCTTAGTGGTATAAAATAAATAAATATACAGAACGGATTCACTAGCAGTTAAAATTTTTCTGCGCTCTAAAATATTTTTTTCTTATCCTAACTTGCAATCTGGGGTCCTTTAAAACTAATGTGCGGTTAGTTATAAAAGTAATTGTTCAGATTCTGACGGTCATTAATTGTTCAATCAAAACATTTCTATTTCTACCTTTAGAGAAAGAAATAACCCCATGAATAGCGCAGACAATGATTTAACTAATTGCCCTTTCCCCCAATACCACACTGACTAGTGTTGTTCACCATCCAGTATTGATATATCGATAGTTTTTTTCTTAATTTAGAGTTTGCTTGTTATACCAGAGATTCTAATTGCATTTTCTTTCTATCTATCTATAATAGGCTTGAATTTGTCCACAATTTAACATTGATGACGTAGCCAAAGGCTGTAAGCTCACAAAGCCGAGAATCATTTCTCAGTTCTCACATTGATCCATAAATTGATTTGTACAAAAAAATAAAACATTTTAAAGAGTTTTGAATCACTTCCAATGTTGAGAGTAAATTAAGAGCAACATATATCTTTAAATTTTTTTTTGTACAAATCTCGCCATGATTCTTTACCGCCATAAATAGTTGCGATAAATAGAAATCCAAATAATCATAGTTGCTTAAAAAGTGTACGAGCACATACAATTCTGGTCAACAATTCGATGATATAAAAAAGTTATCTATAGGGGCATAAATTTATAAACCTGTGCACCTCACTATAATTCTGCCCTTATAATTTGGTGCACACGAAGCCAGCGTGGGCGATCAAGGGCCCAGCTTCAAATTAATCCGAAAGCCTATTAATTAACCTTTAAGGCCTTACGGGCGATCGAAACCGGCCTATGGTTAAGTCAGATTTACTACTGCTATAGCTTCAAGCGTTAGATCGCCTTTTCTCTAAATAATAGTCGCTTTCTGTCGTTTTAGTAACATTTATTAGAAATAGTTTGATTATTTCAAATTCACATTATGAAACTACATCGAAATATTTTAAAACTGAAGACAAGGTATCGACCGCATCTGCAGCTGGACTTGAGAGTCAGTTCGCTCTAAGCTGGATATATAATTTGAATATAATTAAAAAAATCGTCATACTGAACTGTTTATACAATGGAAACAACGCAAAATATTTATCTGACGGAAATATTTTTATCGAATTCGTGTAGTTTCAAAATCCTAATAAAATATTTGATTCGTCTTCGATAAACAATCGTCTCGTCGGGCCCAGCGAAGCCCAAACGATGACGTCAACCGATAGATTTCTCACACAGAAAAAAAATACAGCGGCATTGGTCCGTAAAAAAGGGGAAAAGAGTCGGTTTCGTCGCAATAAAACCCCCGCTAATACCCAAACTGGCACAATAATAATAATTTGCATGTGAAGAAAACGCCCTGCCTAAGCGAATTTATTCCTCTTTTTTGGCGAAAACTGGGAAATTCACACGCCTCCGTCGACGCCCCGCGCGCCGCTCCGTGCCGCGCGTGTGACCCGCCTTTTATTACTACCGCCATCGAGCTACGAATGTAATCTCACATCAGACTTGAAAACTCTAGATTCATCTAAAAACTGTAGTAAAGAATCATGGTGAGATCCATACATTGATTTGTACAAAAAAAAACATTTTAGAGGGTTTTGAATCACTTCCAATGTTGAGATTACATGATTCTTTTAATGTTCACTTTTTTAGTGTTGAAATAGCATTTTGGCCGCAGTTTCATAATAAGTGATATACTAGGTAGCAACGTAAACAACCAATACCTAATTGACTGAATTTCAAGTGTACGTTACTGTAATAAATAACTAATATCTTAGAAACTAGATATTCTTTAAAACATATGTTTTTACGAAAGCTTTTGTAATAAATGAAACATGACGACTTCAGATGTAATGTTGAATGCTTCTCACATCTGCGTCGTGCGTGGAGCCCGCGTTATACTTTCAATTTGGCTATGATTCAGCGCGCGCTCTTTATTTCCTCGCCTCGTGATGTCGCTATTGCCCAAACTATTTTTTACGGCTTTCGTCGCGATGTGTTGCCCAGAACGACGGCGGGATCAAAAACTTGCTTATGTTATATTTTTGTCATGTTTGTCGCTTTTGTGGAATTGGAAATTGTGTGACTTGACTTGACTCTCTCATAAGAAAGGAATACCTACAAAGCGGAATAAACATTGTATTACTCGTACATTTATATAAATACACTAGCTTAAATAGATGTTCAAAACCCTTTGTAGATGAAGGAATATTCTTGAATAACTAAATTCGGGAAGTTCACTGATGAATAAGCCTTTTATTGCCAGAATTTAAATAATTATACGTAAAATAATAGATAAAGGAATGCTACTGTGATTCAGATGAAGACTTAATATTCAACTTATAGGAAGCTAGATTATACCCGAGTATTATAGACTTTTTATCCTGGAAACGCGGGTAAAACCGCGCAGGACAGCTAGTATCTGCATAAGTAAATATATTTACAAGTAGCAGGTAATATGCTAGTCTGGCTACCATAGTTCAAGCTCTGCTTAGTTTTGGTTCAGATAGTCGTATGTGATAAACATCCCATTTACTAAATAACTTCTTTCAAAACTCAAGTTCAAACCGACAGGATCTCTCTATATAAAGTAGGTATAACAATCCTGTTTTATCATCGACTATCCCATATTGGAGAATCCGCAAGCAAGAGCTTTATTTTATAGTCGTTTTACCCATTATTTTTAAATTACTTCCAAATTGTATACAAAAATAACAATCGAGCACAAACTTTATGCACCTACTTATTTCCCGTAGCAATTTTATCAAACCTAGTCTGGAGTTAAAATAAACATTCGCAAAAATATCAATGATACCAGCAAAGATGTTTTAAACACACACTTTTTCCCCAAGCTCAGCACGATCCGTACCAATCATATCACCTCCATTTCATCGTGGGTAAATAGGGAACCTCATCAGATTCATAGTAATATCATTAGACGGTCGGACTCCTCATTTCGAACATTATAAGCCACCGTTAGCAATGGTAGCAATTAGCAGCGCATTCCGGCAGCGCAAAATCCGCTGAGCACACATAATTAGGGCACGTAGCACACGTCACTATAATGTTGTTTATATATATGATAGCGAGTCACTGCACATTTTGTTTTATATGATATGTGGCCCAACTTATGAGCGAACCAACCCTCTATATTATCATAATATGCCTTATCTGTTCTCAATCATTTAGTTGGGTAGTAAGTATGCTTATTTTTTCTCTTCTATCAGCCATTTAGTGTCAGTGAATGCCACATTTGTAAATCTCTCTTAAGTCTTTTATCACATCCATTCATATCTATTTTTTGGTCTTCATTTACAGTAATTCCATAATTGTACCATATAGCTTATATACATATTTACTTCTCAAAATCATTAATTACTTTTAGGGCTAGTAGACTGTTATTATAACAATAAACTGTTTGTGGTTTCTAACCCGATCATATATCAATTGGACTTCTCTCATTTGTTCAAATGTCTCAAAGTGACAGGCACGCTACTATTGAAAAATAACTGCTAAAAGCTTACCACTTCCACATTGCAATCGTGAACGAATTTCATTAACGGTACAGTGCCCGCGTCAGCGTATCAAACATTCGTCTAAACATTGTTGTCCAACAATCTGTTGCGAGTGGTTTGAATCACCGCTCCACCGGCGCCGCGTCGCCAGCCGCGCCGGCCTGTCGCATCGCCCGCGGTGCCCGTGGCCTCGTGGTCCGACTAGCCCCCCGCTGCCCCCGCACTGTTCATTTCATTATTATGATATTTCAGCATTAATTAACGTTTTGTGGCACCGCACCATGGGTTAGCTGCAGCCTGTTTGCTCTGTATGTTTGTTCCATTTCATAGCACGTTTTGACACTGATGCGTAATTTTATGCTTATCGTGTCAAATTCACCCAGTTTCGTTAAAATAATGTTGTGTTTGTGCGCAAACTTGACAAGCTATTTATAATGTTGATTTGTTTCGTTCTATCAGTTTCTCATCACGGCTTATTTTGATTTCCACTGCTTGAGCCTAGCTAGTGGATTGGCAGACCTCACACGGCTTTGAATTTGACTTGTCTAGTAAGAAAGATTTCTTAGAATGTGTACCATCACCGAACGGCCAGGTAGTGAATGTACCTTATGTACCTAATTATAATCGAGAGTATTGGACCGGTGATTTAAACACGACTCTTATGACGAATAAACTCGTGTCGTTCAAAGTCATCACGACGTTTTTCATTAGTCACCTTTATTTCCCTCGTGATATCTTAGTTTGCACTTTGCACTCCTGTGAACATTTGAACGTTTTTTATTTTCAACGTACTAATATTTTGACCATTGGTACATTAAATTCGATTGAATATTTCTTATAATTTCTTCTCCAATCATAAAGTAAAGAATAATCACTGTTATTAGTTCAGCAAGATCTTTCTCTTCCGGACAATTCATAAGTATATTAGGTATAATAAAGGCGAATGCAGAAGGATTTCGGGTAAAACAAAGCGTCTCGCGTCATAATTCGCGAGACAATGGCGGTATTCTGGCAAAGACACGGGGGCCATTTGTCATCAGCCACGCCACGTCCACGCCACTCGCTCGAAACGAGAAAGTAGTTTTGTCTTGTGCCTTAAGAAAGGTTGGCTTCATTTTCCATTGAATTTGTTAATCAGGTGGCTTACTTATTTTGCAATATATTTCATGATTTTAACAAATTGTAACTTCCAGTATTTACGAACTGATCAGCTTCTAAAGTACTAACGGCTAGCGATGGGCGATTGTTCCAAAAAAAGTAATCGAAAGAATCGGCAATTGTAAAACTGTACATTCGATTGTCGATTCATTCGTTCTAACGAAAAAACAATCGAATAACAATCGACCTTTCGAATTTCGAAATTGAGCAATCGAATAATTCGATTGTTTTTAGTAACAATCGCCCATCGCTAATACCGGCTCTTGGAATGAAAGATGACACTATCACATTCATGATATTGGTGAAAATATATCAGTAAGGAACTATAGGTATATAGCAACAAAGGATTACGTGATTACTAGCATAGGTGGCACCTGGTTTTCAGCAATAATTGACGGCACACCCTGTTATAAGTATATAAGCTGTAGTGTGTAGGTTACACTTGTGAGTTGCGTCCTTAAGAAGATTAATTGCGTTACTCACACATGATACCGATAAGTGTATACTGTATTGTGTATAGTATGTATATCCGAAGTACATACAATTTACAATTTCATCGATCCAACCTAATTTATATTAGAAGTTCTAGATTGTTCAGGTCTGTTTTAACATACTCTTCACGTGTTTTGCTAGTTTCTCACAATATGTACAAATTTCAAGAGCAACTAGTATTTAACAATGTTATAGAATAGAATATCTTCTCAAGTTTCGGGATCCAAAGGCGTAACATAAAAGCTAGTGAACTTCACTTGAACGAGCGCCCTCCACGAAACCATTTACCACAACCGAGAGACATGCCCGCTTCCTCGCCCCCAACCGAAACACAACGACTTGATACAATAGGAACTACAAACGCGTCATACATTGCCGCCTAAATTTCAATTCTCGTAACGACACGATAGACTAAACGAATAATGGTGCCATAGTTGGAGGTAGGCACGTTAGCGTGTTAGTTACGAGGGCATGCTTTAGAGCGTCTCATGAAGACACAGCTACTTACATGTCTCTCGACATTCTACGCTATTGTTTAAAACAAACCACATTGCTCGCGTTGTGAGCAACTCTTCTCATGTTGGAAATGGTTACGAAACAATGTATGTTGTGCGAAACGAGAGTGGCTCCCAGTGTTTATATTGTGCACGGAGGGCTGGCTCGCGGAGATGTGACGCGTCGAGATGAATGTCTCGTTTATCTATATGAGGCCCTTAGTGTTAATAATGGCAGTTACGTGTCAGTGGAGTGTAATTAAACGCGTTTTTATTGCCCCCGAGGCTTTCGGTGAAAGTATTCGCCGGACAGGGGCGTGTTTATTGTCTGTTTTCTATTGCTATTAACCGAACAGTTGCCGCTCTTAGATTTCTAAATACAGTGATTACATGAATATTAGATTTTTATGTGCTTTCAGTCGTTTTTAGGGTTCCGTAGCCAAATGGCAAAAAACGGAACCCTTATAGATTCGTCATGTCTGTCTGTCTGTCTGTCTGTCTGTCCGTGTATGTCACAGCCATTTATTTCCGAAACTATAAGAACTATAATGTTGAAACTTGGTAAGTAGGCGTATTCTGTGAACCGCATTAAGATTTTTACACAAAAATAGAAAAAAAACAATAAATTTTGGGGGTTCCCCATACTTAGAACTGAAACTCAAATTTTTTTTTTTCATCAAACCCATAAGTGTGGGGTGTTTATGGATAGGTCTTCAAAAATGATATTGAGGTTTCTAATATCATTTTTTTCTAAACTGAATATTTTGCGCGAGAGACACTTCCAAAGTTGTAAAATGTGTGTCCCCCCCCCCTGTAACTTCTAAAATAAGAGAATGATAAATCTATAAAAAATATATGATGTACATTACGGTGCAAACTTCCACTGAAAATTGGTTTGAACGAGATCTAGTAAGTAGTTTTTTTTTAATAGGTTATAAATTGAAATTAATATCAAATACTCAGGTCTATACTACCATTTACTTATATACCTACAGGTTTGTACGGAACCCTCGGTGCGCGAGTCTGACTCGCACTTGGCCGGTTTTTATATTTTGGTTAAATATAACATTATGAGTTTTTAGGTAGGTAGGTATATTATAATTTCTGTAATCTTGTCGTGTAGTTTGGTAGTAGCCTCCTAATTTATATTTGAACTAGCCGTCTCCCGCGGTTTCACCCGCGTTCCCGGGATAAAAAGTCTTGTCCTTCTCCATACCATAGGCTATCTGCATGCCAAATTTCACGATGATCCGTTGAGTAGTTGAGGCGTGAAGGCGTAACAAACAAGCTCACTTTCCCATTTATAATATTAGTTAGGATAGATTAGTTAGCTTAGTTAGATTATTAGCAAGATGCAAATTCGGCTTTATTTTAAAGGAGCCGGTATCCCAAAACGAAGGCAGAAGGAAGGAATAGACGTGTCGTAGGAATCATCAACCGCCCGCGTCGGTAAATCGTGTTTGTGAATGAATTCCGTGTAAAGTTTGGCATTGACTCCCTCCACCAAATTATCATTTTCTCCGAAAATCAAACACGGCGCATATGTAAAATAGTAATAGTTTACGTACATCGATCATGTATAATATGGTGGAATATTATTTTTTCTATTAAGAAGTGACGTGACATTAAATATTCTTTTAACAATGATTTGGCTAACATAGCACGGTGCTAGTGGTATTCCACTAGGCGATCACCCGTCCAGGTACCGACCACGACAGACGTAGCTTAACTTTGCCGATCGATTAAGAACGGCTAATCGGTACTCGGTCAGTACTTGTTTACCTGCCTTATAAACCCAGTTTTCTTTTATTTTACCTATTTATTTACATAGGCATATACAACAGGTCACAATCCAATAAATTAAATGTAGTATGAAGTACATATAATATATCTGTTCCAGATCGAGACCCAAGTGTATACGCACAGCATGATAAGCTTAGCGCTTAAAATATAATGAAAAATAAAACTTTTTTTGACTTTGTGTTTTTCATATAATATCATTACTTACTACGGTACTATACCCTTACTAACTAAATATTTATAAGCACCGAAAATATCAAATCCCATTTATTACATTTGTACCTATATAAATCTGTAATAATGATATGAAATATCATTAAGGACTAATCGACCTCAACAACCCGAAGATTAGTGCACACTGGGTATATTTATAAGGATTGTTAGTGGTTCGGTGGATCCATTTAAACTTATTAGTGGCATCCAGTTTAATTAGCCGTCGTTTCGGTTGTACTTTTGGTCCCGGCTCGCACGAATCGACACGGAATGCGGCAATTAGCACGATTCGCGCAGTTTTACGACCGGTCGTGATACTTTCAAAAATATTCACCTGTAAACGCTCTTCTCCTAATTTAAAGTGATTTAGGCAATCTTTATTGAAAAACGATTTATCTTTTTGAATGGGGACATTTGTAGTAACATCTTTCAGATTTAAAATACCTGAATGTCTGACATAATTACAGGCATCTGCCAGATTTTAGGGTTATATATAGAAAGAACATCGACATTTTAAATATATTCTGCTATTTAGAAAAACACTATTGAAATTTACACATTCTTTCTAATGATAACACGAGTAAACCTTTTTTTTTTTTTGCATGCGCATATATAACAGTAAAAATTTAATTATTAAAAGAAACAAATAACCCGACTGTGTAAAACAAAAATTAACTGAAAAGAGAAAAACAAGCTCTTTAATCTATAGAATTTGGAATATAACTTGAATGTTATAAGGTCTTGCAGTCGGGGACAAACCAATAACCTAAGTATGTGTTTTTTTTTGTAATATTTGTTTATCCCCGACTGCAACAACTTATAACATTCAAGTTATATTCCAAATTCTATAGATTAAAGAGCTTGTTTTTCTCTTTTCAGTTAATTTTTGTTTTACGCAGTCGGGTTTTTTTTTTTCTTTTAATAATTTAATTTATTTCAGACTTTTTAGTTTTATATAGAATGAGTTGTAAGTATTAGTAAGTAAATAAGCGGTAGGGTAAAGTAACGCTAACAACCATCGCAACTCTGTGAGTTACGTACCGTAACCGCTCATAGTACCTATACCTACTGTCCTTGCATTCAACATGATTTTTTGCAGTTTACGTCAAAATGGTAGCACAAAAGTATTACAATATATACATATATGGAATGGGCTGTTCACAAGCTTTCATTTGATACCCATATTGTTATAATAACGAATTTTTTGTTTTTAATACCCCCCTCTTTTCTTATCCGTAGACGCCATATAAAAATAATATACCCTATGACACTCCCACAGTTCAGACGAATTTAACGATACCCCATATGCTTAAATCCATCAAGCCGTTTAGGCTGCAGAGCGTGCCAAAGAAATAGACATACATACATACATACATACATACACTCGAAAAACATAACCCTCCTTCCGGGTCAGTCGGGTAAAAATACGAAAATAAGCGGCACAATTTATGAGAACTCAAATTTTTATTGGATCTGTTTTGGTTGATAGTGTCCAAAGTTCCAAACGTCGCATGCGGTCCGAAGCTGTGTCAATGTTTCATGGATATACCCCTCTATCTATTAATCGTGTCGGATTAAAGCACATGTGAAAATATTTTGCATTGTAACTGATATACAGTTTTGTTTTTGATGCAAACAAGTTTTTTTTTTTATTGCATGAATATTGACATCATAATTGACTATTTATCATTACTCTTTTTTTATGTATTTTATTAATCAAATAAAATATCAATTTCGATATTCATCATCTTTGACTGATGGTTCTGTGGTGGAACATAGCATTCGGTGTTTGGTAAAAAAAACAACTTGCGGGTGGCCAACCCACTATACTGTAGGTACTGTACTGTACTGTACTGTACTGTACTGTACTGTACTGTACTGTACTGTACTGTACTGTACTGTACTGTACTGTACTGTAAAGTACCCAACCACCGTGCTATGATTTCCTCATGATCTTTTCCTTCACTAAATGTATTATATCATCGCCTTAAATCTTGAAAAAAGTACACATATTTTTATTAAAAATATTTTATCAACGCACATAAATAATTGCTGTAATTCTAGTCAACCTTCTAGGATATAGTTATTAAACTCTTCCAAAGGTTTTCACCAAAGGCTTAATTTAAAAAAAAACTTGGGAAAACCAGCAGAGGAATAATTAATCGGCTTACATCATATTCTGGTGAGAGTTCGGCAAGCTCTCTTCTTAAGGCCAATTTTCCATTCAATGTAAAATTAATTTGCGATAGTGGTCCTATTCAATTATTTATTTGGATGATATTATTGTTACCTCTGAGAAAATTTTATTTGTTGTTTGGCTCATTTATGTTAATAATATGATTCTTGTGTTTCTCTTATATATGTTTACGGGTAAAGTGGTTTAAAGGTTTTAATTACTCTTAAGTCTTGAAGGTTTTTAAAAGGTCGGCATCAATTGGTAATCCTCTTGGTTTTACTAATATCCATAGGCGATTGTGGTTACTTACTATTATGAGGACTAAACAGCCTGTCCAATAAATAAATATGTTTTTTCTTCTTTTTTTTTCTTAAAACATAATGTAGGTTCTTTATATATACTATACGATCGCAAACAAGCATACGATCCGCCTGGTGGTGAGCGTGCAACACTCCTGACATCACTCACGTATCACCGACCTTTTGATGAACTCTGGTCACCTTACTCACGGTCAGGAATACAACCTTAAGTTATTTGGCTGCGGTATCTAATTTATTCTTATTATTAACATTATTGTGTTACATCAAAATGTATATCCAACAGAAGTAGGGGCGGTATGATTAATGGCCATGGCCAAACAATATTACAGTGGAGGTCGAGTGCACTGAGAATATGTCTTGAAATATTAATATAAGTTTCATTGTAATTTCGAGCTTTTACATAATTAAGGTAATTTCATATTTGATAAATTGAAATTGTGAAAGCATCGTGTTACTATAACCTTAATAACAGCAAATAATAAGCAATATGATGAAATTTATTATAGCTTAGATAAATA
Source organism: Achlya flavicornis (assembly GCA_947623365.1). Taxonomy (NCBI): domain Eukaryota; kingdom Metazoa; phylum Arthropoda; class Insecta; order Lepidoptera; family Drepanidae; genus Achlya; species Achlya flavicornis. Next base: position 350,107 of record OX392468.1, on the reverse strand, counting down.
CCAAAAGTTGAAAGCGGTGGGTCACGTCTGCGCTCAAGTTTAATCCACTTTAGAAATGTTGAATGTTACTTTATACGTACATTGATATGACAAGCTACTAATGTCAGCGTCCAACGTTTCCAAATTTCATTAATCGCCCGTCGGGTCCTATCCCGTGCCCGGGCTCCTGCGAGTCCCGGGACAGCCGCGGGACAGCGCAATTATATCTAATGGATGTGCTAAGCAGACGTGGTTTTGTACGTCCTCATATAATAATGGATAGCCAGTTTATTAGCCGGAATTATGTCCCTATATTTTAAGCAGTAGATTAACGGCAGGTGTAACGATGGGAATTTACGTTTAGAGGCTTTGTTATATGCACATTTAATTATTGTGGCTTTACTGTTTGTTGCGATTACAATGAATGATTCAAATTCAAAAATCATTTATTCTATTTAGGCCCTGATAAGGCACTTATGAATAATATGAATATGTCGGAGTCAGCGACAGCCAAGCGATACAAAGACCACGATTAGGGTTCAGTGGTATCAGGATTCGGTGGGCGCAGTGCAGGCAATAAAACAACCTTATACCATCGCTTCGTAAAAGTCCCGTATGAGGAGAAGAAGCGACGCAACAAACTCCTCACGGGCCCCATGTGTTTATTGTCCTAATATTACAATTAAATAATCACTTCACTTCACTTCACACACTTGTACATTCTTAAATAAGTATACGCTTAAGAACCGGGTGTAACAACGATTGCACTGAGATGTGTACAGCTCGAGAGCTTGTGATAAACTAACTGTCCCAAAAGCAATACGCATCCCCTTATTAACTTTGTTATTCACGTTATAGTCAACTCAGTATTCTTACTTTTTACAAATACCCTCATTAAGTCTGTTATTTACGTTAAAGTCAAATCAGTGTTGCTACTATTTCACCCAACCCTTGTACCACGATAATATCATAATCCAACTGAGTTCGACTAACTATCTCATTCTCCGACACGGCCATCCTGCGAATCACACGTCCTCGTGTGAAAAACTCTACCAGATGCACCTGAAACCAAAGAAGTCCAGCACAGTAACTGATAATTTCGCTCGGCCATTCCTGCCTAAACTTGATAGCCATTTTTGCTATTAATCGCTTCAGTTTCATCATTACACTAACGCTTACTCATACTAACCAATGATACAGTTCCAATCTTTAAACTTATTTCATCAATTCAAGACACACTAAAGTCAACAAAGGAAAATCTATGATCTCCGCACTGTATCGTGTTATGGAAACAGCCACCGCGCCGTTAATAGTCTAAGTCGCCTCCAATGGCCTCCACGCCTTCCAGATAACCACCACGCCTTCTGGACAACTCCGTCTAAATGACCACCTCGCTTCATTTAGACAGGCCTTCACGCCATCTAGATTACTACTAAATCTGGCAAAGAGCATACGGCCTCCCGGATGGTAGCCGGTTACCGCAGCCCTTAGACGCGTGTAACACCAGGGGTATCACACGCGTGCGTACCGACTCTGCAGAAATCTCTTCTAGATCACCACAAATTCTGGCAAAAAGCATACGGCCTCCCGGATGCTAGTCGGTTACCGCAGCCTTTGGACACTTGCAACACCAAGGGTATCACTCGCGTCTGCCGACTCTGCGGAAATCTCTTCACCTATCCTTCCAGATGGCCACCCAGTCTAGTCAGATAACACCGTCTGAATGGCCACCTCGCCTCATTTAGACAACACCGTGTAAATAGCCATAATCTTTAACTGCTAAACACTACTGGTAGTGTAGTAGTAGTAGTACGGAACTGGTTCCGTAATAACAATTATACCCGTGACTATCCCCGTGAACAAAACGCAAAATAATAATTTAAGACAAGAGGACACACACTTAAATTCAATTAAAACGCTAACTAACTATATTCTCAACAACAATGGGTACTTGTACCTCAGGTACCTTCGTAATCTATTAGCGAACAACATGAAACCGACTCACAGAAAATAGTCATCTGTTCCGCCTGCTTGCTGATGCAGCACAGTTCCACCCGACGCTGGTTGCTACCGTTGCTCACTGCACCGGTGTTGTTACCAACCGCGCTGCCGTTGCCACGAACGCTTTTGACTGCAGTAAAGTTGCAGGCACGACAACAGTTATTTGCAAAGTAGCCAGCATCACCACATCTGTAACATATAACACAACACAGCATTTGGTTCCAGCTTAGACAATAAAATAATGTTAGAAGTAAAGGAACGATCACATGACCTGTTTTTCCCACACTCGAAGCACCGCAGACAACCGCGCAGCATGGAATGACCACCATCTAGCTATTATCATGTCGCGTATAAGCACGCGCATCTCATGATTCATTTAGTTACACTATTACGATGCCACCAAACTTTATTCAGTCTTCATTCTTGACGTCATCCCTCGCTTGTCACAAGCCACTATTTGACACGTGTTCGGGGTTCTCAAGCACGTGTCAGTCCTCAAAGTATGTAGAAACAATTCAAGTATGGTTTTAATTGCCTGTCTTTATCCCACGCCTGATGTCGGAGTCAGCGACAGCCAAGCGATACAAAGACCACGATTAGGGTTCAGTGGTATCAGGATTCGGTGGGCGCAGTGCAGGCAATAAAACAACCTTATACCATCGCTTCGTAAAAGTCCCGTATGAGGAGAAGAAGCGACGCAAGAAACTCCTCACGGGCCCCATGTGTTTATTGTCCTAATATTACAATTAAATAATCACTTCACTTCACTTCACACACTTGTACATTCTTAAATAAGTATACGCTTAAGAACCGGGTGTAACAACGATTGCACTGAGATGTGTACAGCTCGAGAGCTTGTGATAAACTAACTGTCCCAAAAGCAATACGCATCCCCTTATTAACTTTGTTATTCACGTTATAGTCAACTCAGTATTCTTACTTTTTACAAATACCCTCATTAAGTCTGTTATTTACGTTAAAGTCAAATCAGTGTTGCTACTATTTCACCCAACCCTTGTACCACGATAATATCATAATCCAACTGAGTTCGACTAACTATCTCATTCTCCGACAAATATATGATAAATGAAGAGCCGGCCAAATAACCTTATAAGCCATATACATTATAAACTACACAGAATTTATTTTTGAGAGGAACAAAAACAAAATGAGAAATTATTGATTTGCGTAAGTCTGACAAGAAATTGGCATACTTTATAATATAAACTGATCGACAGAGATAGGTACAAATTCTGACATCTCTTTTGGTTAAGGATGGAATTTTCTTCAAATAACTTTATCAAACATGAAGGTGATGTGCCACATTTCTTTTACATGAGGACTTTATTTAAAACACTCGACAAAAAATGGCTAGTGCAAAAAATAGTTCTTAAAACATCAGTAATAGAGTTGAATATACATCCCCGTTGTGTAAGTTGGATAGTTTGTAAATACGATGTGATGCCGTGCCGGGACAGACATACGACACAGATACTATCGCTGATATATTCGTGAGATAGTACAAAGGTACGCACGGAAACACCTTTAAATTCAAATTTGGGCTCACATATTCAGCTATAAAAGTCACATTTATATGTCATTTGAATAATGAAGACACAACCTATACATACGAGCCGAGTCTATGGATGTGAGTGTGTGTTGTACTGTGTAGCTTTCAATGTGAATTTGATACCTATCTAATAGACTCACAAACTACGCAGTAGATAAATACATATCCTACTAATATTATAAATGCGAAAGTTTGAGGCACTGAAAAATTTTTTTTTACAGTAGTAACACAAAATTTTACTACCAATAACCTAAACAGAGCAGAGTGACTTGCGAACTAAAAATCACCAGTAACAAAACTAGTTTTGGTTCATTACTAAATTATTTGATTAAATCTAAAATATATAAGATTAAATGTGACTAAAGTTAGTTTCCAGACAACAACTAACGTACACTTTGTCACCGTAATTTTTTCAGTGTATTGTTACTCGTTCACGCCAAAACTACTGAACGGATTTGGATGAAGTTTGGCACACAGATGGAATATGTTCTGGATTAACACATAGGATACTTTTTCTCCCGGGAAAACATAAGATCCCTCAGGCATATGGGTGAAACCGCGCGGGACAGTGTATGGTTTCCATAGTACAAGCTCTGCTTAGTTTGAGATCAGGCCACCAATTCTTGCGCTTTCGACATCGATGTCCAAGACATTTGGCGAAAAACATGGCGATCTTCTATCAAAACGCATAACTACTACTTTTTGTTTGTATAAAATACTTAATATACATAACTACAACAAGGCATGCAATGCAGACATGTTCACGCACACAAATGCATGCATGTCCTGCGTGGGAATCGAACCCGCAACCCGCAAACTGGCCTGTCACTACTTAGCACTTGAATATAGTAGTTACGACAAACTACTGCCGCATTTTTTCTTCAGCGAGATCAGCTCATTGTTGGAACCGAACCCACGATTTTTTCTCATTCGACGTCACTACCTCTGAGCTAACATTGATATCGTGTATGTAGGTGTTGATAATGGAGCGGTATCCCCCCCTATTATGACTCAGCAGCTCTTTCCAATTCATCAATCTTCTTATGCTGAACCCGTTCAAGATAAAATAATTCGATATTCTTCAAAGTAAATATTTTTATCATAACCGATACAAAATGTATTTTACGTTCCGAACTAACATCAGTTCAACTTAATTTTCTCAAATATGCATCGTATTTAACATGAGATTAATTTGTTGTATATTTTTCGCCGTTTAATTAATGAATACGAATGTTATTAATATTTGATATTCAGGATTATTTACTTACCTTTATTGATGTAAAGATGAAATACGTCTCGTTTTTTAAAATTGTGTTTTCTTATTTTCAGGTAATTAATTAATCTCCACTGCCCTACGGCTTCATTTGATACGCTTGGCAAATGCAAATTTCTTGTCTAATGAGAAATATTGAAAATGTTACGTAAGTTTATAACTTTATTTAATTAAAGTAGGTCTATATTATTTGTAACAATTTTATTTTAAACTCGCGTCTATGTGACACCTCTTAGGTACTCATTAACACGTTTGATGCGTAGGTTTGTCTTTTACCTAAATACCTACATTCAGCGAATTTCCTACAATTAGAGATAATTACGCGACCAACAATCTGAATCATAATGATGCTAAAATTTAACTAACCGATGTGATTGTGTCACACTTTCGTAATTGATATGTGAATGCTTTATTTGAATTTGATTTGAATGTTTAATCATGCCTAAGTTATGCTAATACGTCAAAACTCATACATAAACCATCATTTTACTACGACTCTACGAAAGCTACGTGCTGTAGAGTTCGTAGTAATTGCAATTCGTAGCACATTCGTAGCGGTAACTACATATGCTACGAAATGATTAATCTAGGAAATTTCAAAAATACTAAGTATGGCATTATTTGCTGTCGCGATGCCTTATTTTGGTGATCTACAAATTGTTGTAAATTTGTACAGCTATTTAGTGGGGTTTTAGAATAAGGGTTAGCTCATACTGAGTCTTTTAAGATAGCAAAGGGGGCGCACAGTCAGCGGTAATTGAATGTCGCGACATAATAGAGCGATGGTTGTCGCTCGCTTTCATAAAAATCTATAAAGAATATATCGCTGTTCCACGCGCGAAAATAGACTATGAAAAAATATATTTTTTCATGAATTGAAATGTTGTGTATACATATTCTATAGAGGTATGTCAAACTTTTTATAGCATGGGTTGAAGACTTATGAAGGTTTTCAGACATTTGGAATTGGGAGTGTGCACTCTAATGTGAACATTATGTAATGTTATCTCAAAATTTTATTTCGATTTTAATTTGGACGTCCTTGGTAGGACACCTTATCCCGGTCCACTAACCACGCTAACTGGTCTGTCAAACAAAATAAATGAACATACTAAAGTATATTATTTTTTCTAAACCGTACCAGTAAAGGCGCACATAGACGTGCGGGCGTGCGGGCGTCGGGCGTCAGGCGTCGGCCGAGCGCACTGACGCAACGTAATTGAAACTCGCGGGGCGCAGCGTCGACCGCGTACCTAATAACACGGCCACTTCCACGGCTCCTCCACCTAAACACGGGTTGCGCTCCTTTCTACCGTGAATTTTTGCTAAATTATAGACTTATTATTTTGTTATAGCCACCCATTGAGTAAATTGGCTAATCCACCTCAATCGCTGACGTATACAACTTTCAATTAATATTTTATGTTCTAAGTAAAATCACCATAGAAATAATGTTGTGATTGGACAATTTAGGTAACTTATTTCATGCATCATAACAGTTAGAACTTGAACAGAATTCCTATAACAGGTGGAGATTTCGAGATGCCATAATATTTTCGAAACCTATGTTGAGTCAGTCATTCTGAACAATCGATCATAATGTATAAAAATTAAATAAAGAAAATAATAATTTCAGTGTTTGTCCCATAGTAAAAGTTATTCAGCATGACTATCCAACATAGGGTTCGAAGATATGCCATCTCGAAATCTCCACCCAGTATACAAATCCATAAAATCGCAAAAAAGTTAAATCCATACAAATATACACAACATCACGATTTTTGGTGGTAACTTGAGTAGCTTCGATACTAAGTGAAAATCTGAATAAATTATTCACTTTGATTTATTTTTGTAATTGAGAAATAGAAATTAAGCTAATGGGAATGCTTCTTAGTTCAAAAATGTATATTCAAAAAGGACGCAATATTCATTGTTATAGAAAGCGATCCACTTCGTAGATTTCCCTAATAGTAATAGGAAGTACTCGTTGGGAACAGCGGTTAGCGAATGTCGAACACGACCATTTTAAACAGTTACACGTTAGTGCGCGGCTCCTAACTCGCGGCAGACATGCAAACCGCGCCGCTTCATAACACCAATTCAGAAAATTGTAGTCCTTTCAAACGCCGCCACATCGGTTCCCATACACTGCATATCTACACGTATATAATAATAGACCGGGAGATACTGGCACAAATTTCCTGGTCATTCGTACTAGTATGGCGATCCATCAAGGGTTTAATTACGTAAAGACGAAAAGGAAAATGATGGTCATAGCGCTGGTACCGGCGGCCCAATCGCGTGGGCGTTAATCGCATCTTTGCGGTGGTATGGCGGCCATTTGGAATCGTCGGAAAAGTATGACATGGTGATTTTCATGAACTCGACGATGACTAACTATGCAAAAATTTGTGTGGTACAAATAATATAATAAAAATAATAATACTTTATTCAAAGTTTCAAACTAGAACATTTCACTTTAATACACGCCATCGCCTATTTCTTTTTCATCGACTATCGGAAAGTACAGAAATGTTGTGGAAAAAATCGTTCAACACTCGTAATTTATCCGACACGTTCGTTTAACGCCCACGCGATTGGGCCGCCGGTACCAGCGCTATGACAATCATTTTCCTTTTCGTCATTACGTAATTAGACCCCTGAAGGGTCGCCATACTGGTACATATGACCAGAAAATTTATGCCAGTATCTCCCGGTCTATAAGTCTAAAATTTAAATTTTCTCCGCACTGTAATTTTAAATCGCAAAGTATAACGCAACTGACACATTGCCAAAAGAAAGATGCTTCAGGTAAAATAATACTTTCTTTATGTTGCCATAAAAATGAACTATATTTAAGGTAATTTACGATACATTGCTGTAAAATTTATTATCATTCATGATAAGCTTGAATTATATGTATGAGGAACTTTTTTAAAGACCGTATTTGAGTTTAAAAAACTCCATATATTATAGTTTGCTATTGGCCCTGATTCTGTTGTTTACAAGTAAACTAATTTTAATCTCACTATGTCTCTTTCTAACAAAGAACATAAGAAAAGGATGTAAGAAATTTAGTCCTGTCAAATTAGTCCAATGCTTGTTTTCAATATAAATTTAGTCGCCATCTATCGCGGTTACGCCTAAATACATGCAAAATAAGACGGCAATGATTAATTTGACTGCTTCAAATATATTCTATCCTTTTTCACAAATGTTTGTAAGAAAGAGATGTGATGTGACTTAAATTCTGTTGATTCTGCTCGACTATTTTGAATAAAGCATTGCGGTGCAATAAAGTATTATTACAGGATATAGTCTATTTGTATACCAAATTGTATCCTAATCCATTCAGTAATATTTGTGTTACTGAGTAACAAAACAATTCAATCCATTTATAAACTTTCGCGATTAAAATATGGGATTAGTCGGATACAACACATAAAAACACTTTATCCAAAAAGCATCAGGAAAAATTATTAATAATAGTACTCTTAGAAGATTCGTCGTACAGGAGAGCACTTAAATTACCTACAATTACCGTAGCTAATTATATTTATTATCACTACCGGGTGTATATCTTCATCAAGCCGTATTATTTATTCCATGCAAGAGACGGTGAACCTTATTTTTATCGTTTTCAGGCGCTGACTCCACGATTGGTCTAGAGTAGAGAGTAGTAGAGTAGTAGAGTTTTAAATGTATTCACGTTAATAAGTCATACAGAGAGGAACCTGGTTCTCAAGATACAGGTTGGACCTAGTTTGAGAATCAGGGCACTAATGTTGTGTGAATGAATTGTAATTACTTTGATTGGCTATATTAATGTTGTGTATCTGATTTTCTTCTTGTTTCTGAATAAAGAGTTCTACGTCCTGCATTCAGTATAATCTTTGCGGCGCGATTGATTATTACACATAGCAACTGCGACGGTAGATAGATAGATATAGACAGATAACTCTTTATTGTAAAAAAAGTATTGAGCTACGTGTGTGTTGTCAAAGGAAAAACATCTAAAAACTTTGGTCAAATTCTAGTGCATTTAGGAAAAACTGAAAATGACAAAATAAAAAGTAATTTTAAATAAATAAATCGACTTCAAAATACACTAAACAAAGTATTAAAAATAAATGCATAAAATTAAAAATTACTGTAAGTACAATAGGCGGTCTTATCGCTAAGAAGCGATCTCTTCCAGACAACCTTAGGATGGAGAGGAATTAGACACGTTATTAGACGGTGGTAAAGTGAGAACGCGAGTGGAACTCTGTCCGCAGAACTCAAGAACGCTCGCTGCGGTATTGGCACCTTAGCGTTAACGAGTTTTTTTTTTTAATTAATGTACTTTTTAGGGTTTAACTTGCACTACTTCCTGCTATCATATCCTACTATAATGAAACTATAATTTTATAATTGTGTAAGTTTGTATGGATGTGAATATGTGATAGGTACCTCGGGAACGTGGGTGAAACCGCGGGCCGATGCTAGTACATAATATTTGTAGTTTAGAGTATTGTATTGCCTAAAATTATTTTCGCTCTTTTAGAAATTACATATTATTATTCGAGTTTCGAAAGTGAATTATATAATAATATGTATTAGCATATCGAGGCCCTTTGATTGTTATAATGAATATGTGTACAGACGCGAATCACGAACCAAAGGTTTATTATGTCTACTATTTACCATTATATCTAGTTCCGACCACATAATATTGAACTACAACATACTAACATTTAATAATAAAGGCAAGCCATTAGAGATCAAAATAGAAATGTTTTATTGAGATTGTTTAATATGCTTAAATTTATAACTATCCAGCTACTCTAAAATTCATAAAATATTCTTCGAGGCTTTGTGTACCACTTTCGACCACATCATGATGAGATAAAAAACAAAAAAAGTTAGTTTTTTTTTTTTTTTTTTTTATTTATTAAAACTGTCACGATAAAAAAGTATCCTTGTTAGGGCAATATAATATAGAATAGAGTTAAATAGTGATACGTATTAACTAATTAAATAATCACTACTTAATTTATTAAGTAAACTAATAAGTAACTAAATTAAGCTTTGTATCCTATCTTTATTTATATACCTACCTACTCAATAGAGATAAATAACCATAGATACATGTATATTATATACCGTGAGAGCGATTCGCTTTGAGGCCGGTCGTCGGCTTAATTAGGTATGTATTAATTGGCAGAAGGCGACTCGGATCTCCTTGGGCAGCTTTTACACGAGCCGAGGTATTTTAGGTGCGTCTGTGTGACGTTCCTTATCGCTTTTAAAATTTATTCAACGCTAATAGAGCCTTTGACGGAATGTCGCTTATTGAAGATATTTATTAAGGAATTAATTAGTTGGGTGTAGCTTATTTATTTTTGAAGTCTTTTTTGTCTCATTTATTATTCGTTGAATTAATTTGCAGACAATTAGTCAAGCTTTGCCCCTGCTTGATAAAAAGGATCTTTAATGTAAAAAGAATAATCTAATTATGTTTTTAAAAGGCTGCGTAACGAGTGACCTCGGTTTAAGTACTTACATATTTTTAATGTTATACATTGTACTACGCATATTTTCACTAGACTATTAAGCAGATCATCAGTATTCACAAAAGCTGCATATACCTGATAATTTCGAACTCAATGACATGCATAACGTGCAGGGTTAAAAATAAACAACGAGATATTAATACATTATTTTCATTACAATTTTACTTTAAGACTCACCGTGAAATCACAAAGTCGAATAGATAAATATAAAATTTTGTACATCACCCTATACATTTTTTATGCAATTGTATGCACAGTAGCGAATGACACAAGTCAATAATCAAATGAGTTATGCGTTGACACGGAACTGTAAACTAGCTCGCTGCACGTCAGCGGTTGCATGATGACGTGGGTTGTGACTCAGAACAGATTAGCAAGGCTTGCTAATGGATGCCGGCATGATTTTAATCCTTTAAAGTTGTAAGAAATTGAATTTAATAAGTAGTTCTTGATGTACTAGCATAATATTTTTTTGTTTTTTTTTTTTGTATACAGGCCTGTGTTTGACCACAATCTCACTATGGTAAGTGATGATGTGGTCGATGGTGGTAAGCACACAAAGCCTAGAAGGAACTGGCTCTCAAGTGCAGCTGTCGGAACACACCGATAGGTGCTTGGCGACAGATTTTCATCTTGAGGGTGGTAGCCAGCCAGACGGGTACTACAAAGTGTGTACAATATAGTGAAAAATAGCCGTCAAAGTTCATAAAATACACACAGCAGCTACCTGTGCTTCGGAAGGCACGTAAAGCCGTTGGTCCTGCCAGTTATCACTTAGTTGTGATAGTCATTAAGCTAGTTGGAGGCCTCCTAGACGAGTTGAAAACTCCAACAGTAGGTTGACCACTAGCCTGCCTCCAACGATCCGCAGTGGGCACGTGTGGTGGAGTATTTGCGCATTCCCTTTCACCCACTTTTGTGAAAGGAGGCCAGTGCTCAGTAGTGGGACATTATATGCTGATGATAATGAAGATGACACACAGCAGCTATACCAACTATATCTAAATAAGCCTTGACCAAGTACAACACGTGTAACCTAAAAAAATAATGAAAAATACACGACGTCTAGTAACGAAAGCGAACGAAATTAAGTGTCAGAAGCAGTACATAAATCTTATCAGGGAGCACACGCTCTGTGATTTTAAACAATCATGTAACAAGAGTCGACTGAAAAAAGTACAGTCGCGACAATAGGTCTCGTCGCTCGGAAATATGAGTAATGGTACACGGGGCCGCGGCCACTGCGCGGAAGGGTTGACAGTGGAATTATTTGTGCTAGTGTACACGGTTATCATTTGGACGTCCGAATAAAAACTCCTTTCATGTCACGCGGTGAAGTTATGAATATTAGTGGTGGGGTGCGACGTAAAATACTTACGCTGGGCTCTGGGTATATGTCTCATTTATTTTGACCGACATCTGCAAATATTCAATGCAGTTTTTAAATATAACAATACGATTTTAGAAAAATTTATGACGACAAAATTGATCTATGTTGCCTTCCCATGAACAAAATTATGATATTTTAAATAAAAAAATAAACAAAGTCGAAGGTTTTTTTTTTCTTTAGATTAAATAAATAATGCGTGCCTTAGGTACCTATATATACAACTCAAGTACGTATATTGACATGTACTATACATACACATCTCTACATTGGTATACATTTAAGCCCTCTATTTTTTTCCTTTTTAACCGACTTCAAAAAAAGGAGGAGGTTCTCGATTCGGTTGTATTTTTTTTTAATGTTTGTTACTTAATAACTCCGTCATTATATTAACCAATATGGAATATTTTTTGTCTGGAAGGGTACACTTCCCGTTTGGTCCCATTATCATCAGATCAGGATTTTATTACTTCTTAGTGTACTTTGAAGTCGGTTTAAGTTTTTTGTAAAACAGTCCAATTATTTTATTTCAAATTGCCATGATTAACAACAACTCTTTACTTACAACAATTCTTTAATTGTACAAATAGATACAAGGTACAAGCAAACCGTTACGTATTTATCATTTTCATAATGTAGAAAAGGAATAATTATTAAAAACTTTAATCACTATTACAGAGTGGGTTCCGAATAGAATCTAATGCTATCACCACATAATTTACAACCATTAGTACTTCCATCTTGACCCAGACTAAGTTCTAAGATGTTAAACCATAAACCTACTCTGGCTGCAGAAACTTGCCAAATAGGTCAATCGCATAATGGCTTCATAATTATCTATGCTCTATTTGACTTCTTAGAAGCTATATACTTATTGATGACGTTAGATAATTCGCATATATTCAAGTGTGCCGCCATGATGTGTAATAGAGTAGAATAGTTAGCTTTTATCTTATCCGGGGCACTACAAACCAAAATAACAATACATTTTTTTTATACAACTAAGTCGGTAAACAAGCATACGGCCCGCCCGATGGCAAGCGGTCACCGCAGCCATATGGACGCTTGCAACACAAGACGCATTGCTCACGCGTTACCGAACCTATGAGCTCAGGCGACCTTAGTCACGCGCAGGAACACAACTTTACACAACATTAAGTTATTTGGCTGCAGTATTCTGTAAGGTGGAGGTACTTCCCCGGTCGAGCTGCTCTAGATACATAGTGGGGAATTGGGCGAGCCCAATTGAAAAAGATTTTGTAGTAGTACCTAAGTATTAATCAGGTACTTATAATTAAAGAGAGATTGTACTCGTATGTTTGAATGCTCTAATCTCAGGAACTACCCGTTTAATTAGCAACAATAAAATTGCATAAGATAACCGATTAATAAGCTATAATATTACGAGTGAATCCGCGGTGCACAGCTTATATTATACAAAGTGTGTACTTGATAATCCATCTAATTAGCAAAGCTCACGTTTCATGGATTCCAGAATATTCTAGATAAGGTACATACTTGCATGTTGCATGGTGATTGTAGTTGCTATGGAAATTTAACTAGAAATCATTTGCGCTTAATTAAATAGTATGAAAACTATTTAAATAACAATAGCACGGTAAAAGGGTACATATATTTTTTGAGAGAGGAAGAGCATAGCGTTTATTCGCTCAAGCTCGACTGGGGAAGTACCTCCACCTTACAGAATACCGCAGGAACACAACTTTACACAACATAAAGTTATTTGGCTGCGGTATTCTGTACCTATCTGGTATGGTAGTCTGGTAAATTCAACTATATGTACCAATTTAACGTTCATATGTGCCTTACCAGGGCCTAAATTGAATAAATAACTTTTTGATTTTGATTTGTAAGGTGGAGGTACTTCCCCAGTCGAGCTGCTCTTTGAGCGAATAAACGCTATGCTATACCTCTCTCAATATATAGATAGTAGATTCATTATTCCGCTGAGCCGACCACACAACCACCACCTTCCTACTCCATTAGCAATACGTATACAAATCCTTTCACGTCAGCTAATTAACAGTATTGTTTGTATGAGCGTACGTAATCATACGAATAACAGCAAACAGGCCGCGCCGCGCGCAAACATTGGTACAGTAATCAGCGGCGGACGCACAATTATCTAGATTACACGTGTCGGCTTGTCCGGCAGGTATCTGTGTCCGGACGATAATCACCGCTCACCTTGTTTGTCTAAAAGTACTGTGTTATACGTGGATACTTTTACTTATGTATCTGTCGCCGTAAGTTACTAATAGCTGTGATATAATCATATCCCTAGTGATATTATTATGTACCGGCCGATAGACATTTGAGAGCGGTTCATCACTATATCACTAGGAATATAATTATGATACAAACGATCTAGTAAGATAATCATTTCACTAGATTAAGTCTATTGCAATTATTGTCGGGGCTTAAGGGGGAAATGTTAACATAAATAGAAAAAAACATGACGTAACATGTTGCGTTGATCCCAGCTTTGCCGTGCATGTGTGTGCGTGCGATATGCCACGTATCAATTTTAAAGATAGTCAGATAGTTATGAACTGCTTTGAAATAACTATAATCCGGTACATAATCATATCCCTAGGGATATGATTATATCACGGCTAATACTATTTTACTGCGACATATCTACTTGATGACAATGTTCTCTTGGCTTATTATTTTCGATGTTTACCATTATGAATATGATCTTTCAAATATGCAAGTATGTGTGGTCGTGGAAATTTCCGGCCGCGTATTTATTGAGTTTGGATGAAATTAAACACGTAGCACACGTTGAAGCACTCGTGGTGTAGCATGATTAGCCGTTCTTAATCGATCGGCAAAGTTAAGCTACGTCTGGCGCGGTCGGTACCTGGATGGGTGACCGCCTAGTGGTATTTCAAATCGAGCGTTTCCATGCCTCGGAAGGTACGTAAAGCTGTTGGTCCCGGTTATCACTTAATTGTGATAGTCGTTAAGCTAGTTGGATGCCTCCTAGGCGGCTTGAAAAATTGCAACAGTAGGTTGACCACTAGCCTACCCCCACCAATCCGCAGTGGGCACGCGTGGTGGAGTATCGCCCATTCCCTTTCACCCTGATTTGTGAAAGGAGGCCTGTACTCAGCAGTGGGACACTATAGGCTGATGGTGAAACACGTAGATAGCTCGAAAACTTGGGAGATAAGAATGAAGATAAAAAGTACGTTCATATGACTTGTAAGTTGTACTGTACCTAATTTCAAGTCGTTAATCAATGTGAAAAATATGGCTCTTATAATGCACTTATGAACGTTAGAGTAGACTCTACCACTGATTCGGATACCCTTAAACTGATTAGTAGACTCTGGCAAAAAACTCAGCTTTGATAGCCGAGACAGTTTTTTTTAGTTTCTGAGAAAGAGAACCGCAGCATACATAGTCAAAAGCATCCTTATGTTATGGGTGCCTTTTACCATTATGGTGCGGAACTCTAAAAAAGGTTCGGAAGAAGAACGGAAACAGGAAGTGTTCTTAAATTAAATTACCCCCAGGGAAATAAAAAGAAAACAATTTGGAAATTGTAAATGGAAATTTTCTAAAATTTGACAGTACAATCTGCACAGTGTACAGTTGAGAAAATAAATAATACAATTTGTGAAATTCAAAAGCAATTTTGTCACACTATAGATTTAAAAATCAAAAAAAAATCACGAAATTCCATCCCTAAAGGGGTAAAATAGGGGATGAAAGTTAGTATGAAAGTCCTTCAGTTTCGAAGATAGGATCTTCAAATTTTGTGTTTAGGCTAGCGGGTTGAAGTTGTTTTGTTTTGTTTTATTGTTGTAGAAAAATATGTCATTTGTTTCCTGTAGGCTACGCGGGCGAATCCGCAAGCAGAAGCTAGTGTTGATATATTACACAAATTATAATACTTTATGTTCCAAGATTCTGCCTGCATAATAATGTTTAAATCAATAGCTTAAAATTAAATCATTGTTGAATTTGTTGTTCGACGGGCCAATTGGCGCAGTTGGTTAAGACTCCATCTATCGCGCCGCAGGTCGTGGGTTCGATTCCCACAAAGGACATGCATTTGTGTGCATGAAAATGTAGAACAAAAAGTAGTATGTGTAGTTTATCAGTTATCTAGTTTCCATAATACGAGCCCTGTTTAGTTTGGGATCCGATGACCGTGTGTAGGAATGTCCCAGGATATTTATTTATTTATTTCACGAAGTGTATTAATTTATTAATTATATTACTTACAACAAATATGTACAAAATACAATCTATATTTACAAAATATAATCTATATATAGAAAATTTCCTCAAGCCTGCCGCTGCTTCCGATTAACGGCAAGGTTCCCAGAAGGCTGGCAGCGTTTAAAATAATAATATAATCAAATTGGATAATATGATCAAAACGTCTCTTTCCAAAATTCTAAATTGCAGCTTTTGTGAAAACAAAGTGTGGTCTCAGGCCACCCTACCCGTGTGTTATGGTGGCCTAGGAGTGCGGAAAATTTCAAGCATATCAGTACCGGCGTTTCTATCCTCGGTATACAGTGTGGGCACCCTTGTCAGATCTGTTTTGGACCCTTCTATTGGATCTGTTGAGGTTTCTTACCTGTCCGATGCTAGAGACGCCTGGCAGGCAGCTTGTCCAGGCACAAATATTCCAACCTTGAGTCACTCTCAGAGAGCGTGGGACAAGCCTCTTTGTGAAAAAACTTGGCAAAATTTATTTTCAAACTTTTCGATAGATACAGACCGCGCGCGCTTGTTAGCCGTCTCTCAGAGTGACTCAGGTCACTGGCTACAAGCTATTCCATCCACAAATACCGGGACAATGTTAGACCGTATAACATTAAGTCTGTGTATTTGTCTTCGTCTTGGTTGCAGGACCAATCAGCCTCATCGCTGCCGCTGCGGAGACCTCGTCAATGAGCTCGGCCACCATGGACTTTCGTGCTCCCTAAGTGCTGGTCGAATATCACGGCACTCGGCTATTAATGACATTATCCGCAGGGCTCTTGTTGTCGCTAACGTGCCTTCCGTACTGGAACCAGTCGGTATTGCGCGGGGCGATGGCAAGAGACCGGATGGTATGTCTTTGATCCCTTGGAGTGTCGGCAAGTCGCTGGTGTGGGATGCCACATGTGTCGATACACTCGCGCCATCTCACTTACCGGCTACTTGTAAAGCTGCAGGGGCAGCGGCGGCCAGTGCGGAAAATTCAAAATTCAAAAAATATGCATCGATTGGACCCAATTATATTTTTATGCCTTTTGCGGTCGAGACCTTGGGACCATGGGGGTCAGAAGCTCGCCGTTTTGCTCGCACCTTGTCTTCAAAATTGATCGAGACCTCCGGAGACCAGCGGGCGGGGAGCTTTTTCCGCCAACGCGTCAGCTTGGCTATCCAAAGAGGAAACGCTGCCAGCCTTCGAAGTGTATTTATGTCCTCGCTATGTTTAAGGCACATTTAGCTATGAAATGCGATGTAGGTAAGTCTTTTGATTATATTCTAACTAAAGCATGCTTTTGACACGTAGTTTCTTCGAAAGGAATATTCTTTATCATCAGTCCACACAGTTATAATGAACGTTAGAATTAGAAACTACAAACAAATAGTTGCATTCATTTGTACACCAAAAGACAAACAACTTTTATTCGTTTGTCACATGATAAATTGTGAAAATGTAAAACAGTTTAGAATTTGAAGTAGTTTTGAGAAAAGTTTGTCTTATTGTATCCCCCTGCTGTGAACACTTGGACCAACTCATTGAATTATTGCCGATCGCCAGCAGGGAGTGGACTTGCAGCTCTACAAATGACATGCATTTGTATTGTAGAGAGCGAACACCTAGCATTTTACAACAATGTCTAAATTTGTATTATTGTTCGTATTTTTAATCGACTTAAAAAAAGGCGATTATTAATTCGACACGTAGGTATGTATGTAATATTATTGGAACTGCAATATATTCACATATGATAATCTATTAGGGCTTCCAAAAATATACAAAATATCATAGGTGTATGTATGTTATCTGTGTATGTTTGTCCACGCATATATCTATAAGATATTAATCGGATTGTAACCATTCTTTTTATATTGGTTTACATTTACTTCAACTTAGGGAACAGTGCAAGTTTCATCGAAATCGATTCGATAGTTTTCAAGATATGGACAAATATGTGTGAAGGCCTGATTGGCCCGGTAAATTTTTTTAAATATTTTTTTTGGACTATCTGACTATATTGGCTATTGTTTCCAAAACTTTTTTTTTATTAGAAAATAAAGTATAATACGCAAATTTTAAAAAACCCTTTCTTATGGATAACTACTCTTCACAAAGAATACACCCTCCAAATTTCATGTCTCTAGGACCAGCAGTTTAGGCTGTGCGTTAATATATCAGTCAGTCAGTCAGGACTTTGAAATTTTATATATATAGATAGATAATACAGATATGAGTCATTATCATTTTAGTACAACAAATATGTACAAAATACAATCTATGTATAGAAAATTTCCTCAAGCCTGCAACTGCTTCCGATTACCGGGAAGGTTCCCAGAAGGCTGGCAGCGTTTCCTCTTTGGATAGCCAAGCTGACGCGTTGGCGGAAAAAGCTCCCCGCCCGGTGATATCCGGAGGTCTCGATCAATTTTGATGACAAGGTGCGAGCAAAACGGCGAGCTTCGGACCCCCACGGTCCCAAGGTCTCGAACGCAAAAAGCATAAAAATATAATTAAGAAAACCTTCAGTAAAAAAAATCAAAATGGAGACCATTTTATCTTAACCTTCATAGTTATTCAAAGTCTTCAAAATTCAGGACTTGCTTCTTTAGGTAGTGCTTGCTCATTATAAAACTTCAGCACATTAACATCGCTCGCTTCAGCAGTGAGCGAAAAGTACAGTCGTGTACACAAGGCAGACGTCGGGGAACGATACAATTCATTTCCTGCTGATAACCCGCGGCTGTGTGGAACGCTATAACGCCCCACTTTGTAATGAAATAATAATTGAGCCACAGCTGCGAGCAGCCTTAGTTTATTTATCAAAAGACAATATTGGGACTTTGAAGGATTCGCCCCGGGTGTTATTACGCGAATAATCCACCAGATGGCTCACTGTGAGATACATAAAAATTTGAATTAGCATTATCGACTTTGTAAAATTGGGAATTATATTACGTTAATAAACTTAAAAAGATAATTTAAATATAATTTATTTATTCGTTTGTATTGATATTGACATCTGATACTTTGGCACCCTAATTGTGAATGGTTCCATCTCAAATGTCACGAACTTGTATTTGGTATCAACGCGGTAACGATATTTTGCTTTTTGATTATTAATCGCATTTTTAGCTCTATTTTTATGCCTAGTCTCATTCCTATAATTCATCTACTAGATATTATGTGCTGACTGAAACTGCATCGTTCATCTCGTTTCTTTTATTCATGTTCATGTGCGAGTTCACGAGTCATTCACATCAGTTTATCGCTTATCGTGCCGTGACCACTGCCGCGTCACAATGATTAACGAGCGAGCGGTGCGAGACAAAGGCAGCCTTGGGACGCACACAATGCCCAAAGGACATAAAAATATATATTACATACTTGTCTTCCGACTATTGTACTTTGTCTGGCTTTTGTGCTGTTTTATCAAACTAGCCGGTTGGGTGGACCTGGTCATAGTTTTTTCACCGTTTGCATGGCTTGTTATCCGACATGAAAAATGTAATTCACTTTGTTATGCGTATATTTTTTTTTTCAGTTATTATGATTGTGTATCTCGATATTCTATATCAGTCTTCAGATAGTATTCAGAATAAGTCAATACAAGCCTTTGGTATGTTTGATAGAGCAATCACTTATTTTGTCGATAACTTTAAAAAATATTCGAACAGTAATATTGTGTACCGTGCATAGGTAGTTTGAACTCGAGCCAAAGCTATTAAACCGATATCCATCGAGCACAAAAGAACGGATACAGCTTCGCTGAAAAATGTACCAATAAACTACACAGAGTTTGTAACCTAATCGAATATCGGAACTGACTCGCCATAAATTAACGCGCTGGTTAATCCACCCAAACGCCGCCCAACTGTTGTCAAACTTCAAATCTTCCATGCAACTTTCCGGGTAAATTTTGAGCCTCATAATCCGAGATTTGGACAAATTTATGGCGTGGTCCGGTTTAGTGTGACCTCCCAGTGAAATATTAATGGAGTTAGTATGTGTGGAATAGGGTGGCGAGTTTAGGCGATGGGAAACGAGAAATGTTGTCGTCGTGTGAGAGTAATCTGATAAATTATTATTATTAGCTAGTATTTTCCCTTTCACCACACATTGCGTTAGTAGATGTGAGCGATAATAGTCTTGTAGAAAATTATGAGACATTATGCTTATGAATTTGTACGAAGTTCACTCAAAGGATAACCAATTTTACCTTTATGTTTGGATTTCAATAACTGAAAATGTGTTTACTATGTAAAACCTTTTTTGACTTAAATGTAGTCGTTGTTGTTGGATAATCGTTTTTTTTTATCACAATGTCACCATGATAAAGGATAATGTATCTGAAAGTTCTGAGCACTTCTGACTCTCAAGTTCATATAGAATTCTCGCCCTCCAATGTGAGTTGACATTAAATTTCCGAAGACAGCGTTTATTGGAGCTAATTAAATAACAATCCCTTACACCGAATATCTCTTGTAATTCCAAACCAATTTCGTTGTCACCCGAAGGCCACTCGTAACTTAGGCCGTGCTTCAAACATTCGCGGTTTCCAACAGCTCTGTCCCATGATGGAATGCCTCTCGTGAAATGTAGGGCAGATTTACTTTGATAAGTCATCTACGTAGTTATAGCAGGTGCTCGTAAAGTTTTATTGCGACGCTAATAAAGTCGCGGCTATGTGCTACGGCCACATCTAGACCTTCATAATTTATTTTATTTGCTGACGAAATTATTGTGTTGATGTCGGATGGAACATTTTGGGCATTTTATGGAGTTATTTAGCGAGTCATATAGGTACCAACATATCCAATAAATAGTGTTATTAATTACAAAAAATAATGTGCGTGGAAACTTTATTCAGATCAATTATTTTGAAAGAATAATCTTCTGTAATTTATATTAAATCCATTCAATTTATAAACTAGAATCTAACCACTAATAGCAAAAGAAGCGCATATTTTCATAATGACTTTTTGTCGAGGCTTCGCTTGCGCAGACTTTATAAACTTTCTATATATTTTTTCCCGTCGAACGATTTTGATAACACATAATTTACGTGTGAAAATGCCTTGAAGTCACCATCAGCAACAGCTGACTAAGCTTTTTAACGACCATATTAAAATTGTAGTCACATAATCCTTCTACTTATCTAAGTAGAGACTTCAGTTGATGATCACACAAAAGTGAAATTCACACAAAAGGTAAATTCAACTGTATGTACCAATTTAACGTTCTTAAGCGCCTTACCGGGGCATAATTGTATTAAAAAAAAAAGTGTGGCACTCGGAGACTGCCGCGGTAAAGCTATTGCATCAATGCCACCTAGAGGCGGGTTGCTGAACTAAGGAGACAAGCGTGATATTTCAAAAAGTCATTAAAAGTTCTGCTATTCATCGATAGATGGCAAAACTAAAAAGTATCACCGCTGTGCCGGTCGGAGTGAGGGGTGTTAGGTTATTTTCGTTACGGAATTTCTGGATTCGGTATCCACGCTCAAGGCCCGCGATAGAAGCTATGCAATAGCTTAAAAACTTTTTGATTTTGATTTTGACGTATAAAAAACGCCAATGTATCCATCCCCTTACTAGTGTTAAAAGCGGCGCTCAAGATTCTAGGGTGTAATTCGTTATTCATATTCCGGAACACGCGTCCGGAATATTAATGACAATTATTACGTGTTCATTATCACGGCAACTGGAGTTATTCGGATCCCGCTGGCTTACAGTTGACTTACTCGTCCAAATATTAACGGCTCTGAATATTTATAACTACTGTTCATGTGTGACTACTGAGATTGCATTGATGATCATATTAGAGTCAAATTGTAATGAGTTTCTTAGAAACAAGTATTTCCAAGAAAAGATATCAAACTCATATGAAGACCGGCAATCTGCTAATATCAGTCGTCTGCTACAATATAATCCTTTCACTTTTGCAAGTCATGAATGAGCTAAATATTCTTACTCAATTCTTTCCTAACTCTTACGACCTTATTTGTAAAACGCTATTTAACTATGACACTGTTTTAGTTGTCACCATAGAGATAGAAGTCCCAAGTCCGGCCTCATATGCAGTACTGCTGTCATCTGTTGGCACCTGGATACCAGCTTGGGCCATTTGACTCGGTTCAGTGACGTTACATCAGAATTGTCAACGATTCAGAGATCACAAGCGATTTTTTTTATACCACTTATGTGGCAAACAAGCATATGGCCCGCCTGATGGTAAGCGGTTACCGTACCCTATGGACGCCCGCAATACCAGGGGTATCACCCGTGCGTTGCCGACCCTGCAGAAATCTCTTCACACCCCTTTTGACGAACCCTTTTGAACTTTAATTTTTTTATAATCCACGTTGGGTGTTATTCCTCCTCCATTTCATGAGATTCTGATGTCCCTACAGTTTAATTATGAGCTATATACGATGAAGAAACTATTATTACCAACTCAGTGATGTTAACTAGTTTAGCTGTTGTTTAGAAACTGTAATAAACTACTACGTTACTAGCCAGGAAAAAAACAAAATACTAAGCTCTAGTGAACCTATATCAAGCAACCCATTCTTTTAAAACTGTAAAAGAATTTGTGAAAGCATTTAGAACAAACTAAGTCTAACCTTTCTTTGCTCCAAAAATAACTTGCTGGAAGGAAGAAACCCTAAATAGCATGAAGCTTCACAAGTTAACTATATAAACAATGAAAGCTTGCGTCACAGCACTAAGTGATAATGTCACTACGCTAGAAGAGTACTAGCTCTGTACCGCTGCTAGAACATACTGTTAGGCTTGGACCCACCATAACGATACGTCAAGTCCTCCTTCATTCAAAGCCCAAACTCTTTGTTAAACTTGATTCCACGTCGCTGTTGCATCTGACGTCTAAGAATCAAAGTTAAAACTTGGTTAATTGGATACAAGAATGAACAAAAAAAACATAATTTTTATTTGAATAGTATGTTACCAAAAAAAATTTTACGGTTTATTTGATTACTTTTGCGGCGCAATAACTATGCAAAAAATATTTTTTTATTTATAAAAATATCTTTGTTATGTAACGGTCATAACAGAATTGATTGAAAATATTAAGCGTTCCTTCTCTTGCCATAGCACCGTAACATTCTCAGCAAATCATATTTTCTAAGCACTTCCTTATCCATATAACGAATGTGGTGTCGTTCGACGATAATACCCAATAATAGTGATAATAGCAAGTAATCTCAAGTGATTTGTTACGGTATAATTTCAAAGGGCCTAAGGCCGATAGTGTTGCCCTGCGACGAGCGGAGGAGGCCTTATTCAAAAACTTTGGCCCAATTACACGCGCTCCAGTTTAGTTTAAATCCCTTCCCGTGTAATAAGATTATATGTTATACAGTTAGTTATAGTTGCGAGTTATTACTTATTATGTCGTGACTGTCGTTGAGGTACCTACTACTTCGTAGTAGTAATTATGTTAGGAAAATCATCAATCATCTTCAGGAAAATCATCACTTACCTTGTTTACATTCTGGTTAAACACAAGCATATCGATCAGGATTATTTCTTCATGTCGATAGTTTAAAAAATTTACTGATTTAGATAAAAAATTGCGTAACTTGATCGAGCCAACATAATCATCAGACTCCCCAACCAAAGTCCTTGTCAAAATGAAACAAACGAGCCCAAATTTGATGGTGTTACTTCGTTTTTATTACAGAATTCCCATATCCGATCCGAGATCCATCATCAGATCAGCTCCTGTCATAATAATTTTGCATTGTTATCCGATTTTCATATTGCTTCAAAATCAAAAAGTCATTTATTCAGTTTAAGCCCAGTTAAGGCACTTATGAACATTAAGTTGGTACACACGGCTACGGATCAAGCTATACATTTCCAGTATAAACTGAGCTCGCATTGTATAGGATTTTCGTACAATGGGAGGTCAGCTTATACTAGATGTGTATAGCTTGATCTGTAGCCGTGTGTACATACAGCATGCATTTAAGCTCAATTGGAAACTGGGAAATAGGTCAAATTGAACTTGCAAGATTTTATTATAGACACACAGACAACGGATCGGTGAAACTATAAATCTTAATCGTTAAAGTAGGCCATACTTTAACGATTAAGATTATTTATTGAGACTTGAAAATGTATGTTACCCAAATTTATAAATAATAGTCCTAGCACGAGTACTCTGTAATCGTACACCTATTATGAGTACCAAATCAAAATCAAAAAGTAATTTATCCAGTTTAGGCCCTGGTAAGGCACTTAAGAACGTTAAATTGGTACATACAGTTGAATTTACCACCGGTTCGGAATACACTTCCCGTATTCCCGTATTCACACACATGCAAATAGTAAGTATAATTGATGAGGTCAGCAGGAAAAATAGTAATGCACTACTCATTAGCAGGTGGCATTAAAATTAAAATTAAAAAAATACCGCGATGCATTAGGAGCTAGCGAAAAAACTACTGCAGAGCTCGTAGTTAGTAGGTTTTAAAAATGCTTACAAAACAAAACCATTAACCCGGTATCAAATACAAAAAAGTTTTAGTAGTTGAAGTACAGTGGCGGTGGCGCGGCTGTGGAGCGGGCGTGGCGTGTTGCATAACAATAATCGTAAACCATCGGAACTTGGTGGCCGTAGAGCTTCCCATATTCATAAAACTGTAACGGCCTTGTTTTCTAACAACTGCATGCAGTTTGACACAAGCTCAAGTTACATCTTTATTATGGCTCTTTTGAAATTCAAATGAGTTGCCATCAATTTGGGAAGTAACGTTACAGGGGAAGGAAATTATACCGAATACGACAGGCTTGACTATCAAAAATATGTGAATCTACATTTTTAATGTAAGAAAAGTCTGTTGGAAGGTATGTAAGTATCTAGAATTACTTTGCAGATTACAAAAACTATACAGAGTGTAACAGAAAGTATATCCATTACAGTAATCTATTTTTTGGTACTGGGCGCACAGATCGCAGAAGAGAAAATTTTATATTAATATTAGCAAGTGACGCACCTTCATTGAGCGGCGACATGTTGGCTATGATTTTAATTCAATAAACTTGGAAGCAAAATTTGTTATGAATTTTTGAGTACCTAATTTATATTTTGCTGTAACTTTGTATAGAGAGTCTGTACCTGATGTAGCCTTCTCCACCTTCTGATGTCTGTACCCTTTTTGTTACTTCTTCTTCTTTGTTGTCTTCATTACTGAATGGCGTGCCTTCACCGAGGTTCTCACCAGCTGCTTCCACACCACTCTGTCTTCGGCTTGTCTCAGGGCAGTAGTTACGGTGAGTCCCGTGATCGCCTTTATTTGGTCGGACCTTCGGGTAGGTGATCGACCCCGCGGTTCTATATATAAAAATGAATCCCTATTTCCCTTGGTCACGTCATCACGCGTGAACGGCTGGACCGATTTGGCTAATTCTTTTTTTGTTGTGTTTGTTAGTGTTAGGAGAAGGTTCTTACATTAAAAAACATTAAGAAAATTGCTCAGAAACTTAGAAAATTTAAGAAAATTTAACGATAATATAAACTTTTCTAATGTAACCTTAGTAGGGCAGGCAGGGCAGGGCAGGACAGGGCAGGGTAGGATAGGGTAGGTAAGGGGGTATAGAAGGGGCGTAGGTGAAACCACGGGCGGAAAGCTAGTAAAATATAAAAATACAAACTTTTGCAGAAAGATCTAAAATGTTGGTTTCCATTTTGCATTAATTTCCTTTAACTTTATTACTACACGAAACAAAGCTTTTATTTACAACAAAAACTTTGAGCAAACTATTTTTGTCGTAACAAAATTAATGCTGTTTTAACTTTACAACTCAATCTCATTAGATCTAACTCGATAACGACTGGACCGCTTTCCGTAACGAACAAACAAAATACAACTTAATTATTTGTTTCACCAAAAAACTTCCTTATCTTTTTAATTCTTTTAATTATGATTTAGCGTCGTTGTGCGTCGGCGGTCGGCGGTCGGCTACTCCCGACGCCGACGTCTTTGTTTCGAGCACGCAAACGGGACCCCTCCCTAAACTTGTTGTGTTTATTGCCTGTTGAGTGAAACGGGAGCACAACTCTATAAAAGTGAGATATTAAAACTTTTTTATGGGAAAACCGAACATCTATACGTTAAACATTCGGGACGAAAATTATTTATAGGAAGTGGAGTTTTGCAATTCCTTCTAATATTAATTTAAATTTTTGTCCATACTAAATCAGTTGATAAAACATCTCTTTTAGCTTTTCCATTCCTATTTTTATCTCCATACCTAAATCTCTCATTACTTTCGTTAAAATACTATTCATCTCGAAATAAAAGTACGAAACCAATAGGACCTATTGTTGGATTGACATCATAATATAAACAATCGGTGTAGCCAACGAAAGGTACACAGAGCACACGGGCAGCGGCGTGGTGGCGCGACGCTCACAATATTTCGTGTCGCTTGTCAGCACAAACTTGCTACTATTTATCGCCTGGCAACTCTGGCGAGTTCCCTTGTCTCTCTCCCTCCCCTATTTTCCTCACCCCTTCGCCAGCCGACCGGAAAACTATAGCGAGTTTCAAACTGATGTCTCAGTTGATAGGAGGTGTCAACAAGTTAGGCACGTTGCTCTTAAGATCTGTTCGCTGTAAAGTGCAGATTGGTATTTTAACAAATCACTTTTCTATTTCATTATTAAATTGAAATAATATCAGCGCATTTTCAAATTGTTTCTGCATGCATTCTTGCATTGAGTTATGTTTTCCTAGGATTATCTTTCTGCCCAACCAAATTTGTGATACCATTTCAATGTAATTACGCAAAAAAATTGAAGCGCTCGTGGTGTAGCTACCACCTCAGGTCGGTACCTGGATGGGTGACCGACTAATGGTATTTCAAATCGAGCGATTCCGTGCTTCGGAAGGTACGCAAAGCCATTGGTCCCGGTTATCACTTAATTGTGATAGTCGTTAAGCTAGTTGGAGGCCTTCTAGGCGGCTTGAAAACTCCAACAGTAGGTTGACCACTAGCCTACCTCCACCGATCTGCAGTGGGCACGCGTGGTGGAGTGTCTGCCCATTCCCTTTCACCCTGATTTGTGATATGAGGCCTGTGCTCAGCAGTGGGACATTATAGGCTGATGATGATGATGACCCAATAATTTTATTGTACAAATATAGGAAAGATACTTGAAAAATATTGTGTTTCGCTTTTGTTCTTTTGCTTCATTTTAAGTTATTTATGGACATTTGTAGGATGCACACATTTTACATTAGTTTTATGTAAGCCTATGCTATTTATGCTTATGTTCTAGAAAACTTTATCCAGCATCATCCGTTGTAACAATTGTTTAAACGTCTCCTTAATAGAGAGCGCAAAAAATCAAAATCAAAAATTCATTTATTCAATTTAGCAGCTACAGCGCAAGCCACTTATTTCAATAAAGCCATATTCATCTTCCCCGATAGACTGGCATTATAAAGGTTGTATAGCGAAGGTACAATAATGTAGTAAGTCATAAATCGCGAGATTCCGATATCCACCATAAAGCCCATTTTACGAGCTTTATATGAAGTAACAGCTCTCGAAGCTGTCTGTGTGCGAGTGGTTTAACTCTTTATTGCTTTCCAAGATCAAATTGTGAGATTATTAGATCGGTAACGGCTTAATTTGTTATTGTATTCAATGGGTTCTATATGTCAATTACAATGTATATTTTATGATTCAACTTAGGTATTTTTCATTGTGTAATCAAATCAAATACACTTTCTAAAACACCTGTAATCTGTATACTATTGTATTATGGTAACAGTAAATTGGTGCAAAAAAACCTTCTTTAAACAACCATTATAGGTACTAATGCACTTTAATAAATTTAAATAAGTTGAAACTGGGAAGGACGCGGCGTTTGACCAAATTAATTTCCTGCTTCAACCTAGCTATCAGGTATTTCACGAGTATTTCCAAGAAAATTACATTTAATTTCAACTTCGTGAGTATTTTTAAAACGGATATTGGACACTGAAACTTGTATGAAAAAAGTTACACAAGCAATTGGAATTTAAAAAGCTGTTCGCTAGTTTTTATCCAAGTACTGAGTTCTAATACCGAGGCCAATTTGCGTGAACAAATTGTACAAGCATATTACATAGTTTTTTTTTCTATTGTACAAGCATATTGCATAGTTTTTTTTTCTATTCCTTTATTTTTGTATTTGGAACAGGAGCCGATAATTATCAGTGAATGAGTTCCCTGAGACATTCTGTACGTGAATGATTAAAATTCACGTACAGAATGTCTTCTAGTATTTAATTTTAATTCCCGTTCATGCTGTTTTCATTTCTTCATTCAATTTGATTCCCCATTTTAATTGTTTTTTGATACAGAAATATTCTATTCAAAATAAATATTATGTAAATGTTACGGAAAGGTGTCTGTTTCTGCATCTGTGCAACAAAAATCATGGAACAACTAAACCAATTAACAAAGTATACAAGCTAGAGTGTTGTAATGTTGATTTACATGCAGTGGGCGGCATTAGCAGCGCGCAATAAAGTGGAGTAGCCGTTCCACTCGGTTCTCAAGATCGCCGATGAGAGATACAAAGTTGTATAAGCGCGCCCCGGGCAGCCAGCGGCGATGGCCGTCCTGTCCTCGTTACTGCCACTAAAAGAGTTTTCACTGTACCGGTATTAGCATTATCTTTATAGTTGAAAGAGACGATGCTCTTGTTTAAAGCTGTAACTACATTGTTTTTTGATGCTTGTAATTGCTTCACTTAACGTTGCACAGCTATTTACCTACTTTGACAAGGATAGGTCGGTACATACATTTTAATTTTAATTTACTTTACTATTTATACTATTCTTCAGTCGATCCTTTATAGGGTGTCGCTATGAACTATTTGAGCTCATAAGCAATTTAATATTAAGCTCTATTCTTCAGTCGATTCTTTATAGGGTGTTGCTATGAACTATTCGAGCTCATAAGCTATTTACTATTATACTCTATTCTTCAGTCGATCCTTTATAGGGGTTGCTATGAACTATTTGAGCTCATAAGCTATTTACTATTAAAGTCTATTCTTCAGTCGATCCTTTATAAGGTGTTGCTATGAACTATTTGAGCTCATAAGCTATTTACTATTAAAATCTATTCTTCAGTCGATCCTTTATAGGGGTTGCTATGAACTATTTAAGCTCATAAGCTATTTACTATTAAACTCTTTTCTTCAGTCGACCCTTTATAGGGTGTTGCTATGAACTAGTTGAGCTCATAAGCTATTTACTATTAAAGTCGTATAATAAGATGACGAAAAATTAAATTTAAAAAACTTTGAGGACATCAATCTTTAATTAACTTATTATTTGATCCGTTTTACAGAATTAATAATATTTCGAACCAATCTACAAATTTAAATTATACTCTATTCCTAAAGGTCACATGGCAAATTTTTAAAGTCTCTATTATTTTCTAGTGTCAAAGTGTCTCAGTATTCTGAACACTTTCACCGTAGAAGCAATTTACTTTCAACATAAATCAAGGATCGGCCGGAGTTGTCGCTCGATACGCCCGATATTGGCAAAGTTGGAGCTCGCGGGCGCAATACGATCCCAGTGCCGACCCTAACATGCCTAACTAATTACTATAATTTCCACTTGAGATTATTCTGACTTACCTACATGAATACGTTTATTACTAATCACTGAAGTTAGGAACTTTGTAGCTATTCATATGATTTTTGATTTAGCGGCAGCATTGCTTGGTAGAATTCTTTTTCTTATTTCAGTAGCATTTACATTAGTACACCCTGATATTTTCCTTACCGAAGGCTTGTAGACCTGGGCCCAAGAGTTTGACCAGCTAATATAAAGATGCAATTTGCCCATAAGAAATGTATCACAGAAATGTCTTGGATGGTAATCGAACCCAATTTAGCGTGAATCAAGATATCTTACCCCTGAACCGGGCCATCTCTTCAATTCGTATTTCAACAAAGAAAACCTTGCTGCTATTTTAATGACAGCAACTAAGTAACTACGTTCAAAACAAAAACTAATGTAATCATTCGATGATCGAATAACCTCATAACTTGTACAGGGCCATCACAAACTCCAAGACAACCATATTCACACAAGGTGTTTTCCGCGTCAACTAAGTTATCAAACTGGATGTCGCTGGAAGCACCTTTGAGTCTCGCGTTAAAACTAGTAAACTAATCATAAAGTGCCATTATAGCTCTTATAACACTTACAGTACTTACTTATAGCTATTATAGATCGTTCATTACGTGACTAACGGTGCGATGTGAGATCTCTATTAGCGCGTGTCGTAAACTTACTTTATTGCCGAACGCTGGCCGATAGTGGAAACACGAACTTTCTGATTTATACACTTGCCAGACTTTTTGATGATAGTTTAAGTGTCTCTTAAAGGTTATTTCCTTTTATTGGCTGGTGGGGAAGGATAGATTTTTATGGACCCTTTGAGAATGTTTGGATTAGTTCTCGCTAGGGGGTTGACAGAAGCCCATCTTATTTTCAATCTTAAATGTGTATTTTCGGTGGAAGTTTGCATCGTAATGTACATCATATATTTTTTTTAGTTTACCATTCTCTTATTTTAGAAGTTACAGGGGGCGACACACATTTTACCACTTTGGAAGTGTTTATCGCGCAAACTATTAAGTTTAGAAAAAAATTATATTAGAAACCTCAATATCATTATTGAAGACCTATCCATAGCATACTTATGGGTTTTGTTAAAAAAAAAAAAAGATTTTCAGTTCTAAGTATGGGGAACCACCAAAATTTATTGCTTTTTTCTATTTTTGTGTGAAAATCTTAATGCGGTTCACAGAATACATCTACTTACCAAGTTTCAACATTATAGTTCCTATAGTTTCGGAAAAAAGTGGCTGTGACATACGGACGGACAGATAGACAGACAGACTAACAGACAGACAGACTTGACGAATCTATAAGGGTTCCGTTTTTTGCCATTTGGCTACGGAACCCTAAAAACTCCTGTATTATAGATATTTAATATAGTAACAGTCCTAACCACAACTCAGACGTGTGACTGTCGGCAACTCTAACAAACGCCCTTTAATGCTGTAATTGCTAATATAATTCCTAACTTTGTGCGGTCTGCGTATGTTTGACACTTTGTGAGTGGTTGCCGCTCCGAGCCGCGCTGCTTATTAGAATTCAAGCGTTCTCCGCGTGTGTGTTCAAATTATCTTTAAGTTATTGTTATGACGGCTCGCACACGTCAGGCAACCAGTGGTCCGGACTTAGAACCAGTATACACGGTGACTTTTAAGTCGTTTTAACACTAGAACCAACATTGTTCAGACCATGGTCTACGAACATCCTATAACATCAAATGAAAAAAATTACGTCATTGGTATTTGAAAAACACACAAAAAAAAAAAAAAAAGTCTGGATTAACGTTACTCCTTACAACCCAGACACCGCGATTGCACTTCAAAGTAGTTGTGGCACGGCGTCACGCCAGTTTTGTAGCAGGTGTGGGAAATCCGCGGCTTCCTGACTTTTTGAAAATTTTCTGTTTTTATTTGATGTTATAGAATGTTAGTAGACCATGATCTGAACAACGTTTGTTCTAGCTTTAAAACGATTAAAAAGTCGCCGTGTAGGTATAATATAGAGACCATTAGTAGTATGGGATATTCAGGGGATATTAGTGTTTCATTCTCTCCTACAAAAAAAAGGAGCACTGTTTTTATCTAATGTGTGTGAGCATTTTACATTGGTAGATAAAACATGGATTATAGTTATGTGTTCCGGATTCTGGTTGCTGCACTTGAAAACCGGTTCGTTGTGTTATATGGCTTTATATGCTTACTATATACCTTACTAGCTGCCCGGCGCGACTTCGTTCGCGTGGTGCTACCCTACCCTATGGTGCTACCCTACCCTACCCCACCCTACCCTACCCTACCCTGCCATACCCTACCCTACCCTACCGTACCCTATCTCAACCATCCCATTAGATTCACAAATCAGCCCGGCAGATGGCACTGCAGTGGGTATCTAGGTTATATTATCGACTGCAAGCTTTTATGGAAGCACGTCCAAAATGAAATGACAGAAATGAATGACATAACAACATGCTTGTACTGTCAACACTGAAAAAAGTTTCAATTTGAAAGCACAATCACCATCTGAAAAAAGTTTATTTTTGACAGCAAAATCCCCATTAACAATTAGAGATTTCTGCAGGGTCGGCAACGCGCGCGTGTTACCCCTGGTGTTGCAAGCGTCTATAGGCTACGGTAACCGCTTACCATAAGGCGGGCCGTATGCTTGTTTGCCACCCAAGTGGAATAGAAAAAAAAAAAAAATGATCCGCCGTTTATAGAATTCATTTGTTGCAAAAAATGTGATAAATGAAGAACCGCTCGAACGATTTTGTGCAAACTTCACATAAACCATCTACTAAATAGTCCGAACAAAGCCTAAACATTTGGTTTGGATAGGTGAGCCTGTTCTTGAGTTATAAAATTACAACGAAAAGTGGCATTGATATATATAGATTACCTACTATTTTTAACGATGACAGTATTAGTTAAATTGTATTAATATAACAATTCTTCAGTATTAGAAAAAAATATGTACATGAGAACTCAATATTCTGGCTAATTATTTTATCATCATCCTCAAAATTCTCTACGTATAATATCCGTATAAGCCTCCTGTATAATCCTTTCGCCTTGTATAATCTACAAAATGCTGACGTTCGCAATGACAGCGGATTGTCGAGATAATCAGTTTTCTGCAGAAGGGTTAATGTTCATAGCACTGCGACATTTTGTACGAGATAAGGCCCGCCGTAAATTGGCCCATCACATTATTTATTCAGAGTTTAATACATAGTTTATTGCCGTCATATCACGTGGATACTGACCACCGTGGGTTGGTATGGGGTGAAAAAGATATAAAGTTTTTAAATGGATGTCGAAAAGGTAGAACTAGGTTGACACTTGACATAGTATTGAAATTATCATTTCTATGTCAACCTAGATCTACTTTTTCGACATCTATACACTATATCCGTGTCCGTGACGGGCCAGTTGGCGCAGTTGGTTAAGACGTGGAGTCTTAACCTATAGCGCCGCAGGTCGTGGGTTCGATTCCCACACAGGACATGCATTTGTGTGCATGAACATGTCTGTATGTCCTGAGTCTGGGTGTAATTATGTATATTAAGTATATATTTACGAACAAAAAGTAGTATATGTATTATATCAGTTATCTGGTTTCCATAGTACAAGCTCTGCTTAGTTTGGGATCAGATGACCGTGTGTGAGGAATGTCCCAGGATATTTATTTATTTATATTTATTTATATTTATATTGTATTCTGTATTTTTACGTTACAAAGGCTTATAGGCGCTCGACGATAGACAAATCCCAAAAGATTTGTTTGTAATTTTAATTCCGAGTGATGGCTTAATTCCCACGTGAAGCCTTTAAAGGGGATTTATTCCTGAATATAATGCAGAATTTTATGGAGCCAGTTATTTAATTTATATAATAAAATATATAAGTACGTACCAATATGTGCGAAATTTAATGCCGACACATGTTTGTGTGCTATTGGAAAGTTTTAGAGGCGATATTTCTTGTCGACAATAAAACTGAAATTGCTACTTAAAGCTGGTAGTGGTGGCTGAAATACAGGCGAAACTACTTCTGTAATTAGTTCGGTCGTTGTATGTAAATTATGCCTAATAAATACTTTTCGAGCAAATTACTTTAACATTCAAACTACTTTGAAAGTCAAAAGTTTTTCGGACATGTTTTATGATCAGATTTACAAAATTATGTATGGTTGTTTTCAGTTTCAGTAGTTTATCATACTTTAACATACTCAAATAGGCCTACACAAATAATTACGAATTGAAGCTAATGAACGGCTATCAAAGATGCTTCCATCAGGGCTTTTCAATTTTTATATGAGTTCAGGAGCAATTCTTTATGGATTTGGATATGGATTATAAAATGGGCCAATTTACGCTTCAAAATCTACTAATATTAACATTACTGACGGAATGCACACCAACAATACAGACGCTCATTCAAATGCCACACACTTCCGGGAAGTTCATCAAACAGGCTCGCGATAAAAAACAAAAAGGGTGAAATCGCAGCAATAAAAGGAGCTACAGCAAAAAAGGGGATCTTAGCAGCGCAGCGGTTACCGCACAGCGGGGGGCGGATGAGGGCAATATCAAATTACTGGATTTAGTCTTACATTAAAATAAAAGAAGATACGATGCCCAGGAGATGACAAAACTACGTCTGGCTTATGCACTTCGTCAAAAGTTTTAGTTTTCACCTAAATGGTTTGTTTTTATTTTTCATTTATGGGACTAATTTTTTACTGATGGTAAGCGGTTAGCGTAGCCTTATGAACGCATGCAATACACGTAGCATCACTCACGCGTTACCGACCCTTTTCCCAGTGAGCACTGGCGATCTTAGTCACGCGTAAAGTTATTTGGCTGCAGTATTCTGTAGGATGGAGGTAATTCCCCAGCCGAGCTGCTATTTGAGCATAAAAATGCTATGCTCTGTCTTAAATTATTTTTGTTTATTGAACAGTACATAGTTCCAGACAAAAGCGAAATACTCGATTTTCCGCGTGCGAAATTCAGTATTTTGTGTGGGTATTGTTCAAGTTTTGTAAGCGACATGTTATTTTCCGTACAGAATGTCACGTTGACATAAAATGGCTATTGTCTAGCTAGGGGGCTGTGTCAGATGTACGATTTTTACCACTCCCTCTCTTGACTCTATTAAACTCCCTCTCTATCCCCGTCTTTCCACTTCCCACTTTCCAATTTTGGCTATAGGCTGAACAGTCGGTCGATTGGCCGCCCTCTCCCATCCCAGAGCGTGTCACTCCTATATACCAAGCACTCCTCGGTTTATCCATGGTCATTCCGATACAACTATTTAGGTACCAGTCATTATAAACTATGTTAGTTTCATGTTGGTTGATGCTTGAATGGTTGTATAGGACAGGGGTCGGTCGTTGTACTGGCTGAGAGTAGTGCTAATCATCATCATCATCATACCACGCGCTGTGACTGTTATACCATGTCTTCCCTTATGTATTACAATCTAAGGATAACTCGCCATGATGGGCTGCCCTCACGAACTTACCTGGGCCCCGTGTAGCTAGTAAATCCTTATTGCTTTAAGGTGATCTATAATACTCAATTTAAGCTCCTTAGCTTAAATTATACTCAGTAAGGTAAGTTTAAGTAAGGCGTTACGTGTAGAGGTCTCATTTTTCATGATTTTAAAAAAGCCCCCTTTTTTCGCGAAAAAAAATATCCTATAAAACCCCTGACTTATCTTTTGGATGTAGATAACATTATTTCCTTCTACAAGAAAAACGACATAAAAGAAAATTAGACGAATCTAAATTTTCTTGTCTGAAACAAAAGCTAATAAACCGCTTAATAAGACTATGACACCTACACTAACAAGTTGCCAACTACTCTGTTATACAAGCACACAGTCACCTCTGGTCCCCGATATGACCGGTACAACTTCATTATAAACACAATTTTCAAATGTAAAAGAAAAATATCGCTGAAACAGTTCCATTTCGCTGAGAGGTGCAGAAATACATAGAGTTTGAACTAAGCCAGCGAATAGAGTATAGTCACAAGGACGCGCGTGTTTATGATGAATTAAACGCGCTTGTATCGTTTATTTATAAGAATCAATACGTTCGTTGATGCAATCTAACTAAAGCCTTGACTTGATGGAAAATTCAGTGGGAATGGTCGTTATTATTTGTCTACTTTACTTTACAGTATTGTAGCTTCCTATTAGTATGCCCTGTAGCTGGGGCTTAGAATAACAGCTACGGTGTTCCCCTGCCTGTCGTAAAAGGCGACTAAACGGGGCCTTTGGGGTCGTGGGCAATCAGGGCGGGGGCTCTGTGCGCCCAGAAGCGACCCCAAGGAAGACGATGAGTCGATGTGGTCAGACTCATCGTGCGATAGCACAGCGAGGGTGCTGGGGGGAGGTATCACACTTCCCCCGGGACGAGCTATCTTAGCGCCGCGCGTGGAGGGGCGAGCAGGTACGCGTTCAACACGAGAGCCCGCCCCCCTCTACAGCGCAGATGGCGACCACCGTGGGGTTTTAGCCGGTACAAGTCCGGCATAACCTGGCCGCTACCCCCGGGGCGGACGGGTATCCTATGAGGATTTCCCCACGATAAAAAAAAAAAAAAAAAGCTTCCTATTAGTAAAATAATTACACAATTGGTTCAGTAGTTCCGGATTACCTGCTATCCAAACTAAAGAACAAACTTTACCTCTTTTTTTAGTTTAGGTTTATAAAAATAAGAATTTTATGGTATGCTTTAAGATAATTCACTAAAAACAAAATCAAAAAGGAACGTTAAGTTGCTACATACAGTGGAATTTAACACCGGTTCGGAATGCACTTAAACTGAGAAGTATCCGGCAAGAAACTCAGCAAGGCTTTTTTTTAAGTTTTTTTTTTTTTTTTGTATACAACTAAGTCGGTAAACAAGCATAGGGCTCGCCTGATGGTAAGCGGTTACCGTAGCCATATGGACGCTTGCAACACAAGAAGCATCGCTCACGCGTTAACGACCTTCCCCCCCCCCCCCCCCCCCCTTTGACCTGTGGAGACCTTACTCACGCAGGAACACAACATTACACAACATAAAGTTATTTGGCTGCGGTATTTTGTAAGGTGGAGGTACTTCCCCAATCGAGCTGCTCTTTGAGCGAATAAACGCTATGCTCTACCTCTCTCAAGATCTTTTCATATTACAGATTTTGTTCCAAATAATTATACATTAGACATTATTATGCTGCAACTAAAATATATTTACTATACTATATTTGTCAATATTTTCCATTTGCAAATCCATCAGTTTGCCGTCTCATCAATGCAAGCCCAGTGTGCAACTGGCATCCTTCTGCAAGTGTGCACACCAACTTTTTGGTGCAAAACTCGTGAGTAAGGATATGTGTAGTACAGCCGATATATCTACGTATGACGTCACGCTGCATAGACTGTAACATAGAGCGACATAAAGCGTAGAGTGGGCGACGTGAAGTATTGCGTGAAATGCACGCTTTTGCGTACAGTCGGCGACATGGTCCGATAAAACTCACACATTACACTTGTGTTTGATAATCTATAGATATTTTCGTTGCAGAAAGATCGAATGCAAAACATAACTATCGAAAGATTATTTTGGTTTTAGAAATGAAATAAAAATAGAGACATTTACAGTCATAGGTAATATAATATTTTAACTATAAAAATGAAATTTCCTTTCATGTTTAAGTAATGAAAACCAAATATTTTGATAATTTAATCATCAGACCACTCTAATCCCTGCTATTGCGGCAGGTTGTAAACTTTTATAGCTCTATTGAAATAATAACTCGAAAGCTTGCATTAAAAGCGTGCTTTTATTGTGTGTGCACAAATAACATTTTTTTATTTATAAATATCAAAATGTTGCAAATTTCTATATTAAACATTCTGCTTTTACGACATGGAACTTTAAATAATGAACTTTTACCATTACGTACTCACATAATATACACCTTAAAATAACAGTTTTCTTTGCCACATAGATTAATATAAAACAACGTTTGACAATGTAATAAACGCCAATAGCCGAACTAGGACAAAAATTTCTTTAATAAGCCCAACATTTATTATACAACAAAGCTAGGGGCAAATAACCCTGCAAGGGCGAGCGCTGGTCTGTTAGACGGTCCGCTCATCCTCGTCCGCCTCGACCCGTCTCCTCCCGATAATTTAGCAAATGACAATGAGCGACAGTAGGGTTCTTTGTATTAGTTGTGTGTGGGTGGGGGAGGCCTAATGGGGTAAATTAGACTCCCTGATTGGTCCGGCGAAGTGATTGAGAGCGATGAAGTGTTGGACTATACTAGGAGGTGACGACAGAAATGGTCACGATAAGGTAAATGGCTAAACTCATGTTCATGGGATAAAGGACACCTCTCTGATGCCAAATATGTCGGTCTGCCTGCGCGAAGTGGTTGCGTTATCTAGATATGGCGCCTGAAAAACTGTTTATCGTGACCGAAAAAAAACGATAAGGTAAATGGCTGAACTCGACGTAGAAAGTAACTGTTAGTTGTACTGATGTCAATTTAAAAAAAACTGACCAAATATTCGGTTGCGTTATCTAGATATGGTGCCTGAAAAACTGTTTATCGTGACCGAAAAAAAACGATAAGGTAAATGGCTGAGCTCGACGTAGAAAGTAAGTGTTAGTGGTACTGATGTCAATTTAAAAAAAACTGAACTAATATTCGGTTGCGTTATCTAGATATGGCGCCTGAAAAACTGTTCATCGTGACCGAAAAATAATAATAATAATGGCTGATCTCGACGAATCATGGTCGTCACCATTACTAGCTTATTA
Organism: Achlya flavicornis; assembly: GCA_947623365.1. Taxonomy (NCBI): domain Eukaryota; kingdom Metazoa; phylum Arthropoda; class Insecta; order Lepidoptera; family Drepanidae; genus Achlya; species Achlya flavicornis. The sequence continues at coordinate 311,616 of OX392468.1, read as the reverse complement.
ATAAAAAAACTGTAAAAAATTTTGGTTGCATTTCCATCTACGTAACATACGTTTATAAGCGATCTACGTAACAATTATCACTATGGATAATTTGAGTGTTTTACGGTTTCGCGGAATTTGGATTATCAAAAATATGAAATGTTATCAGTGCCGCCCCCGTCCCTTTATACCCTCCACCACCCCGCCTGCACTGAGCGGCATTCAGAAGTCAACAGGCAAACATAGATAAGATTTTTTTTTTTTTTTTATACCACTTAGGTGGCAAACAAGCATACGGCCCGCCTGATGGTAAGCGGTTACCATAGCCTATGGACGCTTGCAACACCAGGGGTATCACGCGCGCGTTGCCGACCCTGCAGAAATCTCTTCACACCCCTTTTGAAGAACCCCATGCTGTACTCCATTGGGAAAACCACGGCGGGGAGCTTATTCCACAGTCTGAGCGTCCGCGGAAGGAAGCTCCTTTGAGCCCGCACAGTACGAAACAATTCAGGTTTCAATATGTGAGGATGGACTCCCCGTCGATGGCGAGAGTTGCGATGGTAGAAAGTAGCCGTGGGCATCATCTTAAACAATTCTTCAGAACACCGTCCGTTGTACAAGCGGTAGAACACACATAAGGAGGCAAAGTCTCTCCTCAGACTGAGGGGCTCTAAACCGCTTGTGAGCTCGGGATCGTCGACAATTCTGATGGCACTTCGTTGAACCGAGTCTAAAGGATCAAGCTGGTATCCAGGTGCCCCCGCCCATAGATGACAGCAGTACTCCATATGAGGCCGGACTTGCGACTTGTAAAGTTGCAGCCTTTGCCCCGATGTGAAGTACTGCCTCGCTCTGTTGAGCACTCCGAGATTATAACATTGTTATAAATACTAGCCACGCTCTGAAAACAGTGTCTCAATGGTTTGCTGCCAAAAATCTCATACTTAATTCTAAAAAAAACAAACTGTACAAGATTTTCATTATCAAATAATGTACAATGTTGATACCAATGTTATAGTGGATGGTATTGGTAGTAAACTTAATATAGTAGATAAGACTGTTTTGTTGGTCTGACCATAGTCTGCAGATTTTGGGGTGCTCACCTGGAAGCCTTAGGTGGTAAACTGAGCTTCGCTGCTTTTGCAGTCAGCAAAATAAGGCAACTGACGGACATTCATACAGCCAGATTAATTTATTTTGCATATTTTCATAGTCTTATGTCTTACGGTCATTTGCTGTGGAGCTCTGCCGCAGACTTGGCATCAATTTTTGTATTACAAAAAAGGGCAATTCGCGCCATCTACTGTTTGGGTTCTCAGGAGTCGAAATGTATTTCTGGAAATTAAATTATTAATTTTGCTGTCTCAGTACATTTTTGAAAATATTATGTATCCAATTTACAATAAAATTCCTCATAGCAGTATGTTTTGCACTGTTTTGTAGTGAGCGAAAGTTTCATATTATACTGAATACATCCGCGTAACCCTTTCGTGTACATGCCTAATTTTATTTGGTGTAATTGCGTAAACAATCCATATTTATGAGATAGCAGCAATTGCGGTTGATTTGTTGACATTTTTTAAGAGTTCCAAGGTCTGTCTCCGATACTCATCATCAGATCTGTATGAATTTATATGGGACCATTTTGCAATTAACCCAAAAGGGTTAAAGCGAATCAAAAAAAGAATTTTGCAAATCAGTCTATACGGGGTGGATACGACAATACGGCGTTAAATGAAATCACGTAAAGTACTCATAAATACGAACAACTTTTAATACGGGACCAACTTCGAAATCGAAAAAAAAAATTACAGCTTCTCATACAAAAGGTACATGTCTCGTCGGCAAATAGTAAAAAATAGATGACGCGAACAATAGAAGGCAAACAGTAGATGGCGCGAATTGCCCTTTTTTGTAATAGAAAGAAAGAAAAATAATACAAAAATTGATTCGTAGTTTGCGGCAGAGAATAGAATAGAATAATTGTAAATTTTTAGCATATTTGGAAATACACTTACTTAGATACACATCAAAAATAATAGTTATACTAATTTTAGCAGACGTTAACCTTGTTATTATAATAACAACAAACGATATCAATTTAAGAACAAAAAAATAAATAATAATAGTAGCATAAAATAAAAATTACAAAATTTGCTTAAGTTTGTGTCATAGTTACATTGATATCATATATGCTACAAAACAAAACTCACAAACAAACAATCAAACAGAGCTCCACAGCAAAAGACCGTAAGACATAAGACTATGAAAATATGCAAAATAAATTAAACTGGCTGTATGAATGTCCGTCAGTTACTTTATTTTGCTGACTGCAAAAGCAGCGGAGCTCAGTTTACCACCTAAGGCTTCCAGGTGAGCACCCCACAATCTAAGACTATGGTCAGACCAACAAAACAGTCTTATCTACTATATTAAGTTTACTACCAATACCATCCACAATAACATTGGTATCAACATTGTACATTATTTGATAATGAAAATCTTGTACAGTTTGTTTTTTTTTAGAACTAAGCATAAGATTTTTGGCAGCAAAAAATGCTATTCTAAATTCTATGGTCAGACCAAGAAATCAACTAAAATTGGTATCAACTTAAATTTGATACTGAAAACCTTTTTTTTTTTTTTTTTATTTTAGCATAAGATTTTTGGCAGCAAACCATTGAAACATAGTTTTCAGAGCGTGGCTAGTATTTATAACAATGTTATAATCTCATCTATGTTTGCCTGTTGACTTCTGAATGCCAATCAGTGCAGGCAGGGCGGCGGAGGGTGTAAAGGGACGGCGGCAGCACTGATAACATTTAATATTTTTGACAATGCAAAATCCGCGAAACCGTAAAACACTCAAATTATTCATAGTAATAATTGTTACGTAGATCGCTTAGAAACGTATGATACGTATATGGAAATGCAACCAAAAATTTTGACAGTTTTTTTATTAACAAGCTAGTAATGGTGACGACTATGATTCGTCGAGATCAGCCATTATTATTATTATTTTTCGGTCACGATGAACAGTTTTTCAGGCGCCATATCTAGATAACGCAACCGAATATTAGGTCAGTTTTTTTTAAATTGACATCAGTACAACTAACACTTACTTTCTACGTCGAGCTCAGCCATTTACCTTATTGTTTTTTTTCGGTCACGATAAACAGTTTTTCAGGCGCCATATCTAGATAACGCAACCGAGTATTTGGTCAGTTTTTTTTAAATTGACATCAGTACAACTATCACTTACTTTCTACGTCGAGTTCAGCCATTTACCTTATCGTTTTTTTTCGGTCACGATAAACAGTTTTTCAGGCGCCATATCTAGATAACGCAACCACTTGGCGCAGGCAGACCGACATATTTGGCATCAGAGAGGTGTCCTTTATCCCATGAACATGAGTTTAGCCATTTACCTTATCGTGACCATTTCTGTCGTGGCCTCCTAGTCTAGACGTTTCTTGTCGACCGCCGCGACGCGACGCGATGGTGGACATGAACTAGAAATCTATCCACCGATCCTTGCACGCAATGAGAAAAACTATAATGATTGATGCAGTTTTTTAATGGGAACTTTTGTTGAAGGCCTAAATGGTAACGCGTGAGTGATGCCCCGGGGAACCCCAAGTGTTGCAAGCGTCCATATAGCTATATCTACGGTAACCGTTCCGATGTTTTTTATTATATTTAGCGATCATTATGTTGTATTTGTACATTTAGCGTCAAAAGTAGATGGTAACTTTAATATATTATCTATCCTCTTATAACAATTAATCTATAGGCATATTCTGTGAATTGCGTAATGTGCTCAGCTACGCTGTACTAAAGTGATCATTTACTTTTGATGCTGACTGTATTTCAAAGTACACATAAAATAAGTAATATTTTCTCTTATAAAGTATCTAATATTCATTACAAAAGCCAGCTTAATGTTGCCAAAAAACCAAAAGCTACCTTCTAGTTAAACGGCAAAAGGCAGACGGATTAATGACGTCATTATCCCAACTAATTCACGTTTGCGTTAACAATAATAGTATCTAAATAAAGCCTAACTGCTGTGGCCCTAGCTGAATTATCCTTTAAGGAGCTTTTAAATAATGTATGAAGTCAGTGTATGTTTAGTACTGACGCAATACGCATTTACCGTTGCACATTTGTGAATTTTATTTAATTAATATTGAATTGCTAATTGTTTTTTTAATCGCGCGGTTTCACCCGCGTTCCCGTGATAAAAAGCCTTTAATACTCGGGGATAATACAGCTTCCTATTAGTGAAATATTTTTTATTATCCGACTAGATCCAGATATTAGCCCGTTTAAACAAACAAACAAAAAAACTCTTCAGCTTTATTATATTAGTTTATATTATGAAGAAACTGAGAATTAAAAAGAAAAGTAGTAGGTACCTTTAGCACATTTCGCCGAATCCACACCACTCTTCGGGTAAATTCATTGGGTTTCATACCGCTATTAAGTTAAGTTTCACAATTAAGTTAGCCACCGTCCGTAATTGGGAAGTTACAGCTTTTACACGTCGTCGCCAAATTTCCTTGCTGTCACTGAATAGTTGCCATTACTTTTTAAATTTAAATGCGCATTAGATAAAGGATGTGTACCTACCTGATGGTGCGTCCATGCTTGGCGAACCGAGCACGAGCCGAGCTACAAACGAGCTTTCAACGAGCACGATGCGAATCCTTTTGTACGTGAAAAAACTGACAATCGCGCTCGTTCGAGGCCCGCGAACCCGTCCACGCTACGCGAATCGTGCTCGCAGTGTGCTAGTGAGTAGGCGTTTGATACAATAATCTTAACTTGCTGACTGAATCAAACGCTCTAACTGCCATGACTTATATAAATCGTTTAACACTACAATCTCACACACTTATATTATTAGCACTCTAGCTATATATCCACTACAGTATCCAAGAACGATCTCAACGAGTGCTGGTGGCAGTCCAAGGTACGTGTGTGCAATAGTGTGCATTGTATCGATTTGCTATCACCTATATCGAGATTTGAACCAAAACGTTAATCGTCAGACTCCACGTCTGTCCGAATGTGGTAGGAAGCCATTCGCCATTTGGTGGGTGCCTATGCTACATTTTTTAATAACTAACATAACATAATAACTATCCCTTGTAGGCAGAAAATTATTATTTCAATGAAACGCAACGTAACAAAATATAAAGTCCATAAATTCCACTATTTAATTATTACTACCCTGTGAAACATTGAAGCTTTAAACATAAATCGTTGTTGTAATTCACATCGTCGTCACGTATGCAAATCGTCCCGTGTAAACCGACCTTAGAAACTCAATTATAAATTAATAATAACTCACAATTTCCTCCAGTTTGAAACGTCGCAGGCCTTTGCATAATGTTGTAGTTTAGCTCGAACTAATGTCACCAACCAACGCAATAAAAAAACAATTTCTGTTGTAACATAAAGTAAGTCAACCAGCAATTAGTTGGTCAACTACAAGTTAAGTTGAAGCTGGTAATTAGTATAGTGCATAATTTAATTAAAAGTTGCCATGATATTGCAACGTAATAATTAAACCTTTTACCGACTATTTATCACAACTGCCCTTTGAAATTCTTAAAGTAGTTTATCCTATTGTGAATATGGTAGTTTTTATTTTGTTTCGGGAAAACAAGGATATTAATTAGTTAAACGCGCGTTTAAAAGTTTCGTTGAAAGACTCATGGCGCCGACATATTATTATGAAACTTACAACTCCTAAACTGATTAAATATTTACACCATTTCCGGGTTTACACTGACAACAAAACGTAGTCGGGTAATAAAAGGAAACTACTTGTCACGGAAAAGTTAGACTTGGCTATTTTTGAAGTAGTACCTATAGGTACTAGTTGGAGTCGCAATAAGAAAAACCGAGTACACCATTCGACTCTGCTGAATAAGAAAAAACCCGATTACGTAATTACAAAGTAAAACTTCACTAGGTTTGGCTCGCGTTGTCATGTGACGATACCCGGGCCCGATGGCCAGGGTCAGTTGATTGTGTCCCGCAGGTCCAACATGGCGGCGGGGCTTATCCGTACCTATGGGAGAATATTACCGTAATTTTAATCATTCGGGTATAGTCAGGTTGAATATTTTTTGCCAAGAAAGGTAACGTTTATATTTATTTAGTATAATAGAACTGTCAGTGGTTGTGATATAATTATTTATCTTAATTAACATTCGCTTTTCGGTGGAGTTTAATTAACTATTTCTAGGGTTAATGTTAGGGTAAAACCCTGGTTTAGTTAAAAAGGTATTAAATATAAAAATAAGCCGTATTCAAATATTCATGAACCTGCCAATCAAAACACGTGAAAATATTTATATACGGACGTTCCCCTTAAAAAAATTGTTTATTCAATATAGGCCCTAACACAGAACCCGAGCGGCGGATCCTGGTCGACCTGATCGGTCGGAATCTCTCCCTCTCGTGGCGGCCCTCCTGCCCTGTAGCTGGGGCTTAGAATCACAGCTACGGTGTTCCCCTGCCTGTCGTAAAAGGCGACTAAACGGGGACCTTCGGGGTCGTGGGCAATCGGGGTGGGGACCCTGAATGCCCAGAAGCGGCCCCGAGGAGGACGATGAGTCGTTGTGGTCACGACTCATCGTGCGATAGCACCGCGAGGGTGCTGGGGGGAGGTATCACACTTCCCCCGGGACGGGCTATCACAGCGCCGCGCGTGGAGGGGCGAGCAGGTACGCGATCTGCACGAGAGCCCGCCCCCCTCTGTAGCGCAGGTGGCGACCACCGTGGGGTTTTAGCCGGTAAAAGTCCGGCATAACCTGGCCGCTCCCACCCAGGGCGGTCGGGTATCCTATGAGGATTTCCCCACGCTAATAAAAAAAAAAAAAAAAAAAAAAAAAAAAAAAAAAAAAAAAAAAAGGCCCTATGGGCCCTAATAAGGCCTTAGCTATACGTCTACAAAATTCAAAATTCAAAATTCAAAATCATTTATTCAAATAGACCTTCGCAGGCACTTATGAAAAGTCTGACTCTAATACTCTAATACCGGTTCTAATACTACTACTACCGTTCTGTCATTCCAAAATTGAAATATAAACAAACAAAAACAGTTATTGAAGAGCTAATATCCTGGCCGTGCAAAATGCACCAGTTTCCCAATCAGTTTCCGAGTTTTGAAACTGTGTGCACGCAAAACGCGCTTCTATCGCCGACAAATATCTGACAAACAGACAGGAAGGGATAACCTAGTTCCGCGCCGAGATTTGTTTCAGCCAGTTTGCAGCGCTGCAGCGCTCGCGTGGAGTGCCCATAACAAAGCGTTGCGTCCCCTGAACGCGCTACCAGTTGTACTCGCTCGCCACTCGCTAAGGCCGCTTCGAAAAGTGTAACGTCATTTGGGCATTACCTCACCGCATCGGTAATTTTATTGTTATGATATTCATCATCATCATCATCATCATCAGCCTATAATGTCCCACTGCTGAGAACAGGCCTTCTTTCACAAATGAGGGTGAAAGGGACTGGGCGATACTCCACCACGCGTGCCCACTGCGCATTGGTGGAGGTAGGCTAGTGGTCAACCTACTGTTGGAATTTTTCAAGCCGCCTAGGAGGCATCCAACTAGCTTAACGACTATCACAATTAAGTGATAACCGGGACCAACGACTTTACGTGCCTTCCGAAGCACGGAAACGCTCGATTTGAAATACCACTAGGCAGTCACCCATCCAGGTACCGACCACGACAGACGTAGCTTAACTTCGACAATCATGCTACGCCACGAGCGCTATGATATGAGTTAGATGATGAGTGTTATGATATTACTTGGGATTTAATATTGAGATTGTGTTTATGTAGAATTTAATTACCTAGAGTTATTCTTACATAATAGTACTTAACTTTAAATAGGATAGATAGAACATTACAGACCTATAGCGCCGAAAAGAATTTGTTTTATTTTAATACAACTTTATTTTATAACAAGATAATTTGAGAGAGGTAGAGCATAGCGATTATTCGCTCAAAGAGCAGCTCGACTGGGTAAGTACCTCCACCTTACAGAATACTGCAGCCAAATAACTTTATGTTGTGTAAAGTTGTGTTCCTGCGCGTGAGTAAGGTCGCCAGAGCTCATAGGGGAGGGGGGAAAGATCGGTAACGCGTGAGCGATGCTTCGTGTGTTGCAAGCGTCCATATGGCTGCGGTAACCGCTTACCATCAGGTGGGCCGTATGCTTGTTTACCGACTAAGTTGTATAAAAAAAAACCTACATGTTTGATATTATCACGACTGTGCAATTTTGGTGACTTATATTATTTAATTTGATTCTCCACAAATTTAAAGGAAATATCGCTTTATTTAAGGTGAGAAACATACAATGACAGATGGAACACAGTGGTAGTGAGTGCTCCGGCCAGTTTTGCAATGTCGCCCGACGCTTCGCTCAATCTGATCGTTTTGAGCGAATTTAGCCAAGCGAACTTTTGTGTTCTAAGCTTAGGATTTGCTAAATCCCCTGTATTTCATATAATCCTGTGTACTGAATATGAAATTGCGCATTTTAGATAACTATAGAAAAGTATTGTTTGTTAGTGACATACTTTTTCTCCAAATACTAGTTTTGTTCCGAAACTTTGCACTCAATTTATCCAGAGAATTATTATATATACAGGTGCCAATTCTGGTATTTTAATGTGAGTACACTACACACCCACCATTCATAGGTACATCCAATTTATGCTGTCCTCGTCCTCGCTTCGCTACCTAATTCATTAACAAAAAGTAAACATTACTTAATGTTGTATAAATATGACACGAGGTAAATTGGCTAAACACTATATTTAGTAAGTTTGACATTTGAATGCGTATCGATGGCACGGCCGCGTCCGCTGGGACGCATTACCCATAATGAGCACGTGGCGTGGGTGCAGACCACTGCCGCCCGCCAGCCAGTTCTGATTTACGGACGCCCATGTGTTTCATTACAATAGTCTTAGGCCGATTCCTATAATTTACGAACCGTTATCGTTTAAAATTAAGACTTATATAATTACTAATAATGGAGCAAAGATCTCGAAGCTTTGCATAGCAGACCTTCCAGATATGGAAGTAGGTATCACAGGTAAAATTAGGTTACGAAATGATTTATATGCCCAGTTTGGCGATTTGCTGCTTGTGGGGGCTGGTCTATTTAAGTTTGTCATTTATTAGGGTTCCGTAGCCAAATGGCAAAAAACGGAACCCTTATAGATTCGTCATGTCTGTCCATTTGTCTGTCTGTCCGTCCGTATGTCACAGCCACTTTTTTCCGAAGCTATAATAACTATAATGTTGAAACTTGGTAAGTAGATGTATTCTGTGAACCGCTTTAAGATTTTCACACAAAAATAGAAAAAAAACGATAAATTTTGGGGGTTCCCCATACTTAGAAATGAAACAAAAAAAAATTATATACCTACAAGTTTGTACGGAACCCTCGGTGCGCGAGTCTGACTCGCACTTGGCCGGTTTTTTTGTTTATAGGAACCGGGCATTAGTCTATCAATGGATACAATTACTTAGGATTTCGCTTTTGCAATTACCACACTGTTCTGTAGCTTTACTGTTTTCCTATATTTTTTTCTGACCAGAAACAGTAGCTTACATTTTCATAACTTAATGCAATAGTAACACAGCAGACGAATCTCATACTACGATATCCATCTGTACCTAATGATCGAGTCTCACCTGAGCGCAAAATTCAAAATTCAAAATTCAAAATCATTTATTCAAATAGACCTTCGCAGGCACTTATGAAAAGTCTGACTCTAATACTCTAATACCGGTTCGGAAGGTTGCATTTGCTGAGAAGAGCCGGCAATAAACTCAGCAATTACTCTTTTCAAAACAGGCTTAGATTAATTACATAATATTTACATTCTAATCGCACTGAAAACAATTGCGTGCCCCGGCGCGGCGGCAAAATTACAAAGTAGACTGAAAAAATATTTAATAAGTAAATAAATAGCAAACTTAAGCAGACCAGCCCCCACAAGCAGCACCTGTTCACAAGTATGACGCGTGTGGCAGCCATCGCCCTCCTCGCCATATTGGAGGGAAGTGAGCGACCCGTCACACGACGCCACCGCAAGCAAAGGCCTTAAAGTGAGCATGACTTACTTAAGTCTGCCTTAGAAATAAAAAATAACTAAAGGGAAACACTAAACACACAATTTGTTATCACTGTGACTATTGACAAGCTTAGACTAAATATCACAAAATAAAAAAATATAACAATTAGACAGACATAATAAATCGATGCATTTATATCAAACTAAATAAATGAAGAACATTGAATTGAATTAATTTAATTACAATAGGTAATATAATCTGTAACCTAAAAATATTACTTATAATAATAATAGCATACTTTGAATTAAAATGGACCTTGAACTATCTGCTCAGTGAGGCAGGTGCAGAGAGAAGCTACTTCCATACATCCTTGTCGTCAATATAATGAGACACTTTATAATAAGCCCTACTCAACAGCCGCTTTTTGATATGTTCCTTAAATTTAAAAAAGGACATACTGGTCACGCTATGAGGAATTTTATTGTAAAATTTAATACAATTCCCAAGAAAGGACTTATTTACTTTAGCTAATCTAAATCTAGGTACAGTTATTTTGTCTTTGTTTCTAGTGTTTCTATCATGATAGTCACTATTCACTGGAAACAAATTAATGTTCTTGCGGACATACATAATATTTTCAAAAATGTACTGAGAGGGCAAAGTTAGTATATTAATATTCGGAAATATATTTCGTACAGACTCGCGAGAACCCAAACAGTAGATGGCGCGAATTGCCCTTTTTTGTAATACAAAAATTGATTCCAAGTCTGCGGCAGAGCCCCACAGCAAAAGGCCGTAAGACATAAGACTATGAAAATATGCAAAATAAATTAATCTGGCTGTATTAATGTCCGTCAGTTGCCTTATTTTGCTGACTGCAAACGCAGCGGAGCTCAGTTTACCACCTAAGGCTTCCAGGTGAGCACCCCACTGCAATCTACAGTCTATAGTCAGACCAAGAAAAACAGTCTTATCTACTACATTAAGTTTATTACCATCCACAATAACACTGGTATCAACTTTTGGTACATTTGGTAATGAAAATCTTATACATTTTGTTTTTTTTGAGTTTAACATAAGATTGTTGGCAGCAAACCATTGAGACACAGTCTTCAGAGCGTAGTTAACTTTTAAAAGCTCTTTGTCTTTTCTATCTACTTTAAATATCAGAGACGTATCATCTGCAAACAAAACGACATCTGATAGTTCTTTCACCATATAAGGTAGGTCATTTATATAAACTAGAAACAGAAATGGGCCTAAAATCGAGCCTTGAGGTACGCCTAATTTGACTAAGGAGCCCGATGACACACTACCATTGATTCCTACTTTTTGTTGGCGCCCTGAAAGATAGGAAACCACAAGATCGAGAGCCACTCCGCGAATTCCGTATAACTTTAGTTTAAGAGCTAGCGTTTGGTGATCTACGCAATCAAATGCCTTGGAGAGATCACAAAAGATACCAATAGCATCGTGTGAGCACTCCCAGGCCTGAAAAATATGCTTAATAAGTTTAGCTCCCGCATCCGTAGTGGACTTACCTCTCGTAAAACCGAACTGATCATCATGGAGTATCTTGTGGTTATTAAAATGCCTTAACATTTGGTTTAGCACAATCTTTTCAAAAATCTTACTTAATGCAGGAAGTACTGAGACCGGTCTGTAATCTGAGGGATTGTTTTTACATCCCGATTTAAAAATCGGAACAATTTTGCTGTATTTCATTAAATCAGGAAAGTTGCCCTGTTCGAGACATTGGTTAAAAATTAGGGCTAAAATAGGGGCAATATTAAAAATAATTGACTGTATAACTTTAACTGACAAACCCCATAAGTCTTCTGTATTTTTCATATTTAGTGACTTGAAAGCCGTGATAATGTCATAGTCACTAACCTGGGTGAATGCGAAGTCTGGAATGTTTCGTTGAAAAGTCTTCTGTAAAATCGATTCTGCTAACGTGGAAGACGAAGCAAGATTTTTAGTAGCCTCCATAGGTATATTTGAGAAAAAAGTTTCAAAAGCAGATGCTACTTCTAATTTATCTGATATTAGTTTATCATTAATTTTAAGACAAAAAGTATTATCTTTGATTTTATTTTTACCAGTCTCTGTATTAATAATCTGCCACACTGTTTTAATTTTATTATTAGAATTATTTACCCTATTGCCTATGTAGATGGCCTTAGCTCGAATGCATACCTGTTTAAATAACTTGGAATAGTTCCTAACATATGTATGAAAGTTTTCATTACTATTGTAAGATCTCTGATGGTAAAGATCATACATGTTATCCCTACTCTTCCTGATTCCTTTAGTTGCCCAGTTACAGAATTGAAGTTTATTATTTACCTTTTTAGTTTTGATTGGACAAGATACATTAAATTCGTTGCAAATATCTCTAAATATTTTGTCATAGTTTACATTTGGATCATCAGAAATATACATAGTGTTACTAATTTTATAATCCATATTAACGCTGAAATTATTTAATCTTGTTTCATTAACTGACCTAAATGTTTTCGTTATGGATGACCTAAGTTTTTTACACGGTAATTTTACCAATTGTGCCAAATGATCCGAACGGACGCCACCTATTATGGACTTCTCTAAAACGTTACCGTTAGTAATTATGTTATCAATACAAGACGAACTAGTAGCCGTTACTCTCGTGGGCTCATTAAATAGAAGAGACATATTAAATGATTTAAATAAAGTAATAAAGTTATTTCTATCTAATGAGGGTATCAGGATGTCAATATTAAAGTCACCACAAATAATTACTGACTTATTACACCTAGATAATTTACTAAGTATTTGTTCCATTATAGAACAAAACAACGAAAAATTAGATGCGGGAGGCCTATACACACATATAATGATGGAGCTTTCAATCTCTGCACAAGCCACCTCGCATACGCGTTCCACAGAGTGACAAGTAATATCAGAACGATTCTTAAATTTAATATTATTATTTAGCAAAATGAGGGTGCCGCCACCCTGAGCAGTCACTCTGTTGAACGCGCTGGCAACAGTAAAGTTATTAACATTAAAAAGCATTGTATCTGGTTTGAGCCATGTTTCCGTAAAACATAATATATCAATTATCATTTCATCACATAATAATTCAACGTCAAGTATTTTGCCAGAGAAGCGATTTATATTCTGGTGTAGTATAGTTATGCTATTAGTGTGCTTCTCTGTTGTCGGAGAGCACAGAGGCGGACAGAGGCTGCGTTCGTCCCACTACACTAATGGCCCACACAATGAACACGCACTGGATGCAGTATTTACATTCATGACATTAGCTTTCAGCCGTCAATGTGTTAGCATAATTTGGAATATCTGTGTAATTATATTCCAAATTTTCTTCTCTGCTTGGTTGATAGTTTGCATATAACTAGCTATGTGTTGTGGTAGGCAAGATTCTACCTTGTATAAGTATGTATATTACTATTCAGATAAATATTATATCCTTCCAGAACGCAGGGCAGTAGGCATATAGGGTTTATACGTAAATAAAATTAATTTTCTAAATATTACGAACACGTTTAGTGACAACCCCTAGGTATTCTCCTAAGAATAGTAAACAGTATAATATAGTAAAAGTATGTAGATGAGAAACTTTGTAGAAGGTCTCCAACACATTGACTATCTCCCTGCGCGGCGGCACTGGTAGATCAAACGTCCATGCGCCAACGGCGAACATTTGCCATCAGGTGGGTTGTAATGCTCCCTTCTGACATAATGCAAAAAGTCACAAGTAAAACTTATAGATAGAAAGAATCGTTAATCTAAACAGCTTTTTGACTAAATGCATAATGATATGAAATACGGTATTAATACCAAAAAAATATATAAAAAAAAATACTGTCCGTCTGTTTGTTTCGCTAATCTCCGAAATGGCTGGACCGACTTTGACAGAACTTTTACTGGCAGATAGCGGATGTTATAAAGAGAAACTAAGGCTACTTAAATTTCAGAAAAATGCCAAAACATCAAACCGTTCACGGGTGAAACCGCGAAGGTCAGCTAGTTTTGTATAAAATATGTGAAGCAATATGTCGTATCTCGTATTTACGTAACATACGGTATCAGTGCAGTACTTCATCGGGGCAAAGGCTGCAACTTTATAAGTCGCAAGTCCGGCCTCAGAATGGAGTACTACTGTCATCTATGGGCTGGATCACCTGGATACCAGCTTCGGCCTTTAGACTCGGTTCAGAGACGTGCCATCAGAATATCCCGAGCTTACAAGCGGCTTAGAGCCCCTTAGTCTGAGGAGAAACTTTGCCTCCTTATGTGTGTTCTACCACTTGTACAACGGAGAGTGTTCTAAAGAATTGTTCGACTTGTTGCCCACGACTACTTTCCACAATCGCAACTCTCGTCATCGACGGGGAGTCCATCCTCACATATTGACACCAGAATTGTTTCGAACTGTGTGGGCTCAAGGTTTTCTTCCGCGGACGCTCAGATTGTGGAATGAGCTCCCGCCGTGGTTTTCCCATTGGAGAGACATTGTGAAGAGATTTCTTCAAGTTCGGCAACGCGCGAGTGATACCCCTGGTTTTGCAAGCGTCCATAGGCTACGTTAACTGCTTACGATCAGGCAGGCCGTAGGGTTGTTTGCAACCTTAGTGGTATTAAAAAAAAACCTATATTTCCATGAAACGTAAATATCTTTAGAAAATGCTTGTTTTTCTCTACCAATTACTATTGAATAAAGAAAACGCAAACAAGATCTTTTTTCACGATAATACTCTTGAGAGAGACTTGAAGCCTATGTAAAGGGGTTATGTTAGGATACTTGAAACATATTTACTAATAATATGGTATTATTACCAAATACAGGTCGTCCCATTCAGGAAAGTACTTGAATATAATAGATAACATATTTTTCTGTAAAAAAAATACATCATTTCATTTTTAGACATAAGTACAGTCGCGGAATAAAAAGATTCGTCACCTTAGAGTTGGTTTTCGCTTGCACCAGATTGCAAGAATCAATTTTATTATATGTACCAACATATTACCAGTGAGGTTTCTAACAGGAAGAAACAGTGCTGCTAACATTTACATAAATGTGACGTTTGCTATCGAATAAGGTTTTGCTTGTTTTTACATCACGTCAAACACAATTTATGGCTTTTGCATAAAATATAAGTAAATATAACTCGAGACTGGCAGAAATAAGCCCTAATTTGGGTTGGTTGCCAAATTTAAAAATAAGAAGAAGTAATATTTTTTTCAATGATGACATTACCCTATTTTCAATTTTAATTTGACATAAATAACTATAGCAGGTTAAACAAACAAGAAGGTTTTAGTTATTCAAAACAATAAGTAAAAACAATCTTGTTGACAAGATAAACAGTACAACAAATTTGATCTGAATAATTTTGAACTTTGATAACGAACAGTTATCAAAGTTCATATACAGAATCATTATTTTCTCTAATTCCGTATATTCTGTCTATTCAGTTTCAAAAGGTAATATGTGCCCGTGATACGTTGAATGAATCAAGTTGAAAACTGATGAACCTTTCATTCCGCAATTAATAGTGAATAAATTTGACGGTAGCGAAACGGCCAAGCCACATATTTTGGCTAAGGTCTAGAGTTTGTGATGATAGCTTGTAGAGTTAAGTCGTATAGAATTATAAGCTTGGCTCTACACGAAATCGGATAAATGTTTGATAGAGCGACCTCACTCATGCGCAAGAACACACCATAAAGTTATTTGATTCGGTATTCTGTATGGTGGGGGAGGTACTTCCCCATCACCAGTCGAGCTGCTCGACGATACGCTCTACCTCTTTTAAAAGTAGTTAAATAGCGTTTTATGGGTAAGGGGGTAGATCAATAAGTTAACCTATTATATGACTCAAACATGTGACAGCGGTTTCTTCCTATTACTTTACCTAACTCAATATAATAGATCAAATGGGTGCATAAATAAATGACAAGCTAATGGTAGACAAGGGTAACAAGTGGTTTGTCCCCGGATCTTTATTTAAAGCTGTTCTGGTGTGATGAGGGCTGTGGGTGGCGAGGATCGATTGGAGCCTATTTCATACATATTTTAGCAGGCCTTCACAATGTGGTACAAGTCATAGACACTATGGTTTCTAAGAGTGTCAGAAAAAAAATCATCGCTATAATTTCAAAAATGTACTCATTTTTAGGGTTCCGTGGCCAAATGGCAAAAAACGGAACCCTTATAGATAGGTTAGGTTAGGTTATGGATAGGTCTTCAAAAATGATATTGAGGTTTCTAATATAATTTTTTTCTAAACTGAATAGTTTGCGCGAGAGACACTTCCAAAGTGGTAAAATGTGTGTCCCCTGTAACTTCTAAAATAAGAGAATGATTAAATAAAAAAAAAAAATATATGATGTACATTATGATGCAAACTTCCACCGAAAATTAGTTTGAACGAGATCTAGTAAGTAGTTTTTTTTAATACGTCATAAATTGAAATTCATATCAAATACTCAGGTCTATACTACCATTTACTTATATACCTACAGGTTTGTACGGAACCCTCGGTGCGCGAGTTTGATTCGCACTTGACCGGTTTTTGTGTTTATCCATGGTGCGTGGTTTTCGGATCCATACCCTCATTTCACATTGATATTGTATTTTGGTAATTTCATAGCAAGAAGTGTGTCTCTAAACAAAATACGACGGACCTTAGATTTTCATTTTTAAACGCTCAGTAACTACTACCATTCACTGGCTATGATTAAACATTTCTTTAATTCAGTATTTTGCAGACCATTTCAGAGTTGGTAACTTTTTGTCGATACAGTTAGGTTCCTGTTTTCTCGTTTTAATGTTTGATAAGGCTTACTGCGTTTGACCGCAAAGTCACCGGTTGAAATTAGATAAAATTGTTGAAAATAAAAGCAAAGCTGAACGCTGTGGTTATACTTTGGGAGTGGTTTTTCTCGAGTCACAAACAAAATAGGTAAGTTATACTTATTGTTTATTTATTTTTACCACGTTTCACTACACGCTAATAGTCAAAGGTGACCGTTCGTCCTAAGTTGTTATGGTATAATTAATTTAATTAATTTTTGAGAGAGGTAGAACATAGCGTTTATTCGCTCAAAGACCTTACAGAATACCGCAGCTAAATAACTTTGTTGTGTAAAGTTGTGTTTCTGGCCGTGAGTAAGGTCGCCAGAGCTCATAGAGGAGGGGGGAAAGGTCGGTAACGCGTGAGCGATGCTTCTTGTGTTGCAAGCGTCCATATGGCTACGGTAACCGCTTACCATCAGGCGGGCCGTATGCTTGTTTACCGACTTAGTTGTATATAAAAAAAAAAACTTTTTAACAAAAAAAAACCGCCTTCAAATTTCTTTTCTTTTTGAATTTTTAGTTTCATATATACTTAAATACTTTCGCGTGTAAAGGCCTTCGTAAACAATGCATATTTAAGCGATAGCAGCAATTGCGGTAGATTTGCTGTCATTTTTTAAGAGTTCCGTTGTCTGTCTCCGAAACTCATTATCAGATCTATATGAAATTTATATGGGACCATTTCGGAATAAACCCCTTTCGAACAAAAAAAGAATTTTGAAAATCCGTCTACACATGACGGAGTTATGCCCGAACATACATAAAAAAAAAAAAAAAAAATATTAACATCCGGATTGAGAACCTCCTCCTTTTTTGAAGTCGGTTAAAAAAAACGAGTTTATTTTTGCATAGCCGCTAGCTCTCAGGACTTAAACCGGGTGTAGTGTTCCGTGTTTGGCGATGGTTAGCTCGCGATGGACTGTTGTTTGTTCTCATATTATGTTTCTGCTACATTATTGCTGCTAATGAATCGCACATTATATCGAAATACAACCCCATCAGATATAACGATGCTATGTTACGGAGGTATTACTAACTGTGCAATTTGTACGTTTAACCGTGCTTTACGCTTTGCTGGATTACCTGTTTATCCCAGTCCATTATATTACGTTATCTGGACATGTTATTAGGGTATTTTAAGAAATAAATACTAGCTTTCTGCTCCGCGGTATCACACACTATCCTCTAATTTAGGAAAATACTTTTTGAGCAGATTTGTACACCCTATAAGAAACCCAATTATCGAATATCAAGTGTGTGGCCTTTTGCCGAAATAGCATGGGTGCTACATTGTTTTTATACAGGATTTGTCTTTTTCTAGATTTTTTTAGCCAGAATCAGTAGATTCTGAACAAGACCTGAGAGAAAAATAGTGAAATGAACCATGAGCTGATAAAAAATGTGTTATTCAATGTGTATTTTCAGATATACTGTACAGTTTTGCTCAGAAATTTATTATTGTACGAGCAAGCATACAATTTGTACCATCAGAATTTTCACGTAACGTTTTCCTTTCCTAGTCTGTTTCATGTCAGTCCGTATTCGATCATGATGAACGCCGCGCGCTCTCATTAATCATCTTATATCATAGTAGGTATCAAGTTATCATTTTATTTCACTTCTTTAACACTTTTGGAACAATATTTTTTTTTTTATATTATTAGGAGTTTTAATTAAAATTCAAGACAAAGGCCGTATGCTTGTTTGCCACCTTAGTGGTATAAAAAAAAAAGACAATCAATACAAAATAGTATACTAGAGCATCAAGACCCGTAAAGTTACGCCATGTTATTTGTGACAAAAATAACATTAAAACGACCATAAAATCGTTACTAAAAAAAACAATGTATTCGTTTAGATCTGCAGTTATTGCTATTTAATTTTAGCTATTTAATTTTTTCTTTCTCCTGTATCTACATTATTTGACTAATAATCTTCAGATTCACCAATCTAGCTTATTTTCTTTAATTGCAAAGTGATCACGATTGGGAATGAATCGGTGTCGGTATCGTTCGATTGAACGTTTTGTATTCGAGTACCTACACCTCAAACGTTTGATGCTTTCAGTACGATACAATACTCTTAAAATGTTTGCCGACAAAGCTTTTTGAAGCTTTGCCCAGCTTTGGAATTCTGTTGACAGCAGAGCGTATCGAGTGTTGGAACTTAATCCGTCTACGATGGACAATGCAGCGACTATACAACAACTAGATATATGACGAAAAGTGTCAATGGTGACAATTTGAGTATAAAGGTGTTTGTAGCAGCTTTGTGTTCCAGTGTCTAAATAATATCTCCTTTAATTTTGATCTTGTTCTATTTGATATGAAAGATAATATGAACTCAGAGATTTAAATCTGAAGGGTTAAGAATGGTCTTAGTGTTTTCCAAGAATTAATTTTACATAACCTTTGTTCGCTCCGCAACAGCTTTTCGCTGAATGATTTCAGAATTATCTTCCTGTTTAAGTTACAAGCAAGTTGCATTCAGGTAATATTATAGTTATTTATCTTAGATCAGGTGGTACCTAATTTTCTTAGGTGAATTGTAGATCAGGTGTGTGTATGCCACACAAAATTTTCAGTTGTGAATCATATTTTATTCCACATTGTCCTTGCTACATTCCAGGTATCTTTATAGTTATGATGAGTTAAATAAGCTATTTAGTAGTACCCGTGTGGCTGTCTACCATTCTCAAAGTTGAAAATCTCTCGTCAAGTACCCACAAGCGCGTAACGGCAGCAGCACTTGAGAGCTTCCGTTTCAGGTTTTGTGTAATTATCATCCTTCACATACATACCCCTTATAACATGAGATGGTTTAAAGCAGGTCTTATAAAACCCAGGTTTTAAGATGGTCCCGGCTTTTTTATCATTTACTATCTGCCCAGCGCGACTTTGTTCGTGTGGTGTCCTACCCTATACCCTACCCTACCCTATACCCTACCCTACCCTACACTACCTACTAGACTTGACTTAAACCATGTAATAAGATATATATCATTACCTATAATGAGGTTGATGTCAAACACAGACCTACTAAAAAATGTGCTTCATAAAATGTTTCTTTATGTTTGAGAACATTGTCGAAAAGTTGGGAGAAAAAGAAAAAAGCTAAGTAGATACATAGGTCCTTAAAATTAGCATAGAAAAATGTTTATCGTTTTACACGTGTACAAATAACCTGAAGTCTGAAATACTTACAAACTAAAACTAAAAAACTAGGAACAAGGAGGTAATTTCATGACATATTAATTTAGAATTCAGTCTTAGTTTGCTATTTATAACATTGTTCGTGACTTCTTTAGTTAGAGCTAGGTAGCAGACGTCAAAATTGTTTGAGTTTTAGCGTTAGTAATATATATACCTCAAATAATACAAATTACGTTTCAATTCAAGAAAAACATTTTTAATCATGTTCTTTTAAAAATACTTTCACCCTTGAACATCGACATTGGAACTTTAATAAAGCGCTCCCTTCGCAAAATAAGACGTAAACAAATCGGCCAATATCCATTGGAGTGTATCTGAAGCTTAGCGAAATATTTAATTCAGCGCACAGAGTCAATATCGTTACGAGGACCGTGCCTCGCCTGACAACCTGCCCGGAGCCGCCAGAGACTGCTCGAGTACAGACGGGCCACTTGAAGTATTGCAAGTCATGCCTAACTATGCCCCACCCTTACAGGTGACACTTTGCGTTGAACGTCCACTTATAAGACACCTCTTGGAACTTTATTAGAGTTTATTAGCACGTAACCGTCGCACATTTAATATACTCGTAGCTTTTGAATATCTTTTAACTGTTTATGAGAGCTATTTGGTTGAGCGAATTCAATTACAATCGATTTATTTAAATAAAGCCAAACTATTATTTAATTTTACTTTTATCATACTCATCAGTCTATAATGTCCCACTGCTGGATCGGTGGAGGTAGGTTAGTGGTCAACATACTGTTGGAGTTTTCAAGGAGGCCTCCAACTAGCTTAACGACTATCACAATTAAGTGATAACCGGGACCAACAGCTTTACGTGCCTTCCGAAGCACGGACACGCTCGATTTGAAATAGCCTAGTTTAGCTAAGGACGCAAATGCCATAAAAAAAATAGAAGACCCAAAGGCGTCTTTTTCTGAAAACCACGGTCAACTACACCCGGTTTACTAAGTAGAAATAGCTTCTACTTAGTAAATTCACTTATAATATGGGCGAGTGCGTCCGTGAAACTGCGCTTCGTGGGCATCTAACTTTAGTTTAATACTTCCATGAAATAAGGGTCATCTTCATAGATATTTTCATATATCTATATATATAAAGTTCAAAGTCCTGACTGACTGACTGACTGATATATCAACGCACAGCCTAAACCGCTGGTCCTAGAGACATAAAATTTAGAGGGTATATTCTTTGTGAAGAGTAGGTATCCACTAAGAAAGGGTTTTTCGAAATTCCACCCCCAAAGGGGTAAAAGAGGGGATGAAAGTTTGTATGAAAGTCCGTCAGTTTCGAAGATAGGGTCTTCAAATTTTGTGTTTAGGCTGAAGATTGAAAATTAATTTATAAGTGTCTCAGCGTTTTTAATAATCGCGCCAATCTCCAATCTGGAAGTGGGATGAATTTGTTTTGCTTTGTTTTCTTTTATTGTTGTAGAAAAATGTATTTTTTTCCTGTAGGCCACGCGGGCAAAGCCGCGAGCAGAAGCTAGTTTGTAATAAACCTACCTATTTGCCTTGTCAAAATAACATCACTTAACTATTAACTAGTTTATCAAACGATCCTTAGGTAAGAACGATCCTCCAAAATAACGTCAAACCGACAAGTATGCCATATAAACACAACACAATGAATACATTTGCAGTTATGGAAATATTAATTAACATTATAACTTAAGCGGCGGAGGGTAATGTATATGAATGTGTTTGTAAGCAAATGTTTCAAAGGCCATAAATCCAAATCCGGAAGCTTGTCGGATGTAGCGTTGGCGATGAATCATAGCCTTGCGCTGCCACGACCACCCGCGCCGTTGCCGCCGCCGCCGCCGCCCGCTTCTACGACCTGCGTTCGCTCTACCTTCGCGGGACTGCAGCGTCTATCGCTACCTCCGACCACACTAGCTACGTGTCGCTACCGTAACTAGGTTAAAGCACACTTGTCGTGTATACGTTGCCGCTTCTGTTCTTGCATGGCCTTCATAAGAATTGAATAGAGAACGGTTTTAAATAAAATGGAAAAGTTGGTCACAATAATGAAAAGAGACACAAAAGCTGGACACATGTACAATATTCATGACTTTGTACAATAAATTTGGTGCCAAATACGTGGCCAATAATACTGAAAATAATGACAAGAGAGTTTTTTTAAAGCTATTTGTTACTAAGCAAAACAAGAGCTGATATTCTCGGTTGACGGAAGGCACATAATGAACAAAACTGCGGTCAATTTCGTACGTCATAGCATAACCGAGGAGAAGGCGAGAAACATGATGAATAATTAGTTGAATATTCTATAACTCGACGTTCTGGAAACTCCATTAATTTTAATTGTCACGTGAAAACTCCGCTAGTTGATTTGTTTTCAAATCAAGCTGACTGGGCATTGAAATTAATTCAGCTTTTTTAATAAAAACCCGCAGTTCTATTTATAATACAATGAGTCGATAATTCCGCATCAGTCAATGAACACGACACGACACGCGCAAGCAGCTGCGACTAACATCGCCGATTCAGTATAATGAATCAAAGTGTACCGAACTCGCGTCAAATAAATAATATACGGGACAATGTTCATACATCTGCCTTTGTGCCGCAATCACATCGCCATTGTGAGCGGATGAAAAGCGATTTTTGTAAACATGAACACCGACAAGATAATAAATAGAATGTCTAAAAATTTGCTCTTTAAACAGGTATTCGTTCAAGGTCCTGGGCGTTTTAATTTGATCTTAAGACTCCGTTGTTTCAAGTGAGACCTGGATTAATCCGTGTTTAGTATCGGAAGAATGTTTATCAACAAATAGTCTAGAGCATTGTGTGTGAAAATGAGTTCCAAAAACTTCACAAGACAAGATGACTAACGAACAAAGACACACTAGGTTAATAACGTTTGTTAGAGTCGACACAGAATGCCTAGTTCCCTTTATTTACGCACCGAAGAATAGCCAGTATGTGTAGTGTACATAAATTACTTTCCCACAAAGGCTAGTAAAGCACGAAACTCGGAGAGTTAGTAAAAAAAATGTAATATAGAGCGAAGCGAAACAATGGTTATATGAGAGAGGCTGTGTTCATAGAAGGTCGGTCGCGAATATAGTCGGAGCTAGGAAAGTAAGGAGTCACGAGGGAAGGGATGAGCGGGAGTCATGTTTAAATTTGCAATTCAACGAGTTTACCTCGCGCCCTAACTACGGCTGCGACACTCCCTTCCATATTTGATAAACAAATATAAGAATGAAGAAACCGCCGCGACTGAATAATGTCACTATATTGTGTGATGGAAGATCGATGCCTCGAGTCTTGCTCCTGTCGTCTCCGTTCGCCTGTCTATGAATATTGCGGCAGCACTTTTACTAATAACGCGTCATTCCTTCAACGTATGAGTCCCTAAAGAACCGAGAATAATATAAACTTTACAGCTTATAGGTATTTCCTTTTAGGCCTCACAAAAAGATCTTGATATTATTCGATCCCGATTGATTAATCTAAATATACCAAAAAAGCAACCTTGGATATATCTTGTTTGCTCACATTTTATATCTCCTGAAAGTGTACATTATATGGAGCAAACAAAATAAAATCAGGTTTTATAGCTACATATAACCCTCAGTAAGGAACTGGGGCGGCGCTGTCAGTTTTGTTATAAAAATGATGGACCAGTTATTGTGAGGAATTATCCGACTGTAAACAAGATCGTTTCAACGTTATAACTCAAGTACCATAATATATTATAACTGTAATAAACTCTCGTGGATATTGGAATTTTGTTTATAATTATTCTATATCATTTGCTCTCGCTCGTGTTATCCCAGGGGAGTTGATTCTTTTTTTATTACTTTGCTGTAAGATATTTTATAAGTGAAATCGAAACTCGACGAGTAAGTCATGTATACGATCGTAAAAAAGTTTTCAAATCACAAAACAAATATTTTCCATACACGTCACGAGGACTCCATAAACAAGGGTTGTTTTATATGTATTTACATAAAACCCATGTTTTACATACTACTTCATTTGTCGGTCTTCTCACGGATACATTTTTGTATTCACCTTCTTTAGTATTTTTTTTGTAATAATTTTGAATTCGATTTCCGTATCTGTTTACTACATACCAACATAGTGAAACTGTGGACAAGAAACCCTAAATTAACGTACACCTATGAAATGGGCAAATTTATAACTGATAACCGTGAGCTGATAACCGGACTTTATTTCTAAGGATAATAAATGGCAATATATTAAGTTTAGAATTTCATCATATCCTGTAGTTGGTATAAAAAGCTGGACAATCATGAAAGTTGCTCGTTTTTCCGTCGCCCGGCAGGCGTCGCGTACCCGCCACGTATTCCTGTCACGTCTCGTCATACTCGCGTACTGCGCCATACACCGTACAGCGTGCGGCGTATTATTTAAAACACGTCACACTTTACGTAAGCTTGATAAGCTTACAGTAGCTTTAAGCTTTATTTACGTTATGTGATGCGCTGATAACGAATGTGCTTGTAATTTAATAGGTGATTACTGATTCTGGTTAGATAATTGGTTTTTAGCGAGACTTACTGAATGTGTCAGTGTGCTTAGCATTAAAAACACGGAAGAAAATCTCCCCGAGTTCATGTACAGTCCCGTTTAATAACACTTTTTTTTTTTTTTTTTTTTATACCACTAAGGTGGCAAACAAGCATACGGCCCGCCTGATGGTAAGCGGTTACCGTAGCCTATGGACGCTTGCAACACCAGGGGTATCACTCGCGCGTTGCCGACCCTGAAGAAATCTCTTCACGCCCTTTTTGAAGAACCCCATGCTGTACTCCATTGGGAAAACCACGGCGGGGAGCTCATTCCACAGTCCGAGCGTCCGCGGAAGAAAACTCCTTTTAGCCCGTACAGTTCGAAACAAATCTGGTTTCAATGTGTGAGGATGGACTCCCCGTCGATGGCGAGAGTTGCGATGGTAGAAGGTAGCCGTGGGCATCAAGTCGAACAATTCCTTAGAACACTCTCCGTTGTACAAGCGGTAGAACACACATAAGGAGGCAAAGTCTCTCCTCAGACTGAGGGGCTCTAAATCGCTTGTGAGCTCGAGATCGTCAACAATTCTTACGGCACGTCGCTGAACCGAGTCTAAAGGCCCAAGCTGGTATCCAGGTGCTCCCGCCCATAGATGACAGCAGTACTCCATATGAGGCCGGACCTGCGACTTATAAAGTTGCAGTCTTTGCCCCGCTGTGAAGTACTGCCTCGCTCTGTTGAGCACTCCAAGCTTTTTGGATGCCAGCTTAACCTTGTCTTCTAAGTGACTTCGGAACAAAACGTCGCTAGAAATGTCGACGCCAAGGATCCCGATGCTTTGGCTGATGTTCAAGGAGGTGTTCTGGAATTGTGGAGCCACAGACCATGGGGTTTTCTTAGCGGTGAACGCGCAGGCTTGGGTCTTGGTGGGGTTGAAATGGACTAGGTTTAGTCGACCCCAATCGGAGACACTAGTTAGTGTACTCTCGATTTCAGACACCAGCCGTTCGCGGCTTTCTTCCACCTCGGAACGAGGGATATTTGCACGGCCCGTGTAATAAGCGTCCCCTGTACTGTCGTCCGCATAGCAATGAATGCCGTCAATAGACAGCATATCATTGATATGCAGAAGGAACAGTGTTGGGGACAGCACAGAGCCTTGCGGGACGCCGGCATTTATGTCCATGCTATCGGAGCAGCTACCGTCGACGACGGCTCTTATGCATCTGCTGGACAGAAAGCTGGCGACCCATTTGCATAACCCCTCGGGAAGCCCGTATGCTGGTAACTTCGTGAGAAGACCCCTGTGCCAGACCCGATCGAACGCCTTCGCCACATCTAGGCTCACTGCCAATGCCTCACCTTGACTCTCGATGGCGAGTGACCAACGGTGCGTGAGATACACAAGGAGGTCACCAGCTGAGCGACTGTGGCGGAAGCCATATTGGCGGTCGCTCAACAACTCGTGATCCTCCAGGTATCTCAAAAGCTGCGTGTTGATCACACGCTCCATGACTTTGGAGAGAAGGGAGGTGATGGCGATAGGCCTGTAATTCGTCGGGTCTGATCTGTCGCCCTTTTTGGGCACTGGGTGCACGTGGGCAGTCTTCCACGAAGACGGGACTTCCTTTTTGGTGTAGGAAAGTGCGAAAAGTCGCGTCAATACTGGACACAATTCAGGAGCACACCGTTTCAGCACCACTGCCGGTATGCCGTCTGGCCCACTCGACTTATGGATGTCCAGAGAAAGCAATTCCCGCCGGACCTCCCGTTGGGTAATGTTTATCTCCGGCATGGAGCTGGCACACCGCGGAATCGTAGGCGGTGTGGCGCCCCCGTCATCCAAAGTCGAGTTCGAGGCAAAGAGAGAGCCTAAGAGATCCGCTTTCTCCTTAGCACTATGGGCCAAGTTTCCGTCCGGCTTACGTAGTGGTGGCAAGGACGACTGGCAAAAGTTCCCTTCAGCAGCTTTGGCAAGAGACCAAAAAGCGCGACTCCCAGAGGGAAGGCTACTCAGTTTCTCACCAACTCTGCCGACGAAATCGAACTTAGCCCTGGCAATCATTCGCTTACTGGATCTCGAGGCGGCATTAAATTTGCGTTTCGCATCAGAGATGTTAGGGTCCTCATTAGTTCGGGCCGTGGTCCAAGCCTCATACAAAGTCTGCTTATAATGTCTAGCTTCTTTGCAGGGCCGATTAAACCACGGTCGTTTCTTCACCCCTGCAGCCACTAGCGGGTTTGGAATATAACATTCCATTCCCGCCAGTATCGCCTCAGCGACAGCGACTGCGCAGGTGTCAGGATCATCTGATGCGAAGCAAAGCCGCTTCCACGGGTACGATGCGTAGTATTCACGCAATCCATCCCAGTCTGCTGACTTATAATGCCACACGCGACGACGCCCGGGTGACCGGAGCGAAACTGGCCGCGCGCAATGCACCTGCGTCCGGACGAGACAGTGGTCCGATGAGCCGAGTGGCGCATCCACTGTCACTGTATAGCTGTCCGGTCGCGTTGTCAGCAGAAGGTCCAGTAAGGAGCTTGTATGGCTCTCAATATCTGGGATTCTCGTAGGAGAAAGAACCAGTTGTGAGAAGCCATAGGCCAGGGTAAAGTCGTGAGCAGTCTTCCCCGCGAAGTCGGTGGACCGAGAACCAAGCCACTCAACATGGTGAGCGTTAAAGTCTCCTAGAACCACCAACTCCGCAGAAGGATACTGCTCAAGTACTATGTCAGTCGTCAATTGCAGGTGCTCAAATAACCGGATTGTGTCCGCGTCACCGCTGTGGGACCTGTAAAGGCACGCGTAAATTCGGGTGTGACCGCCGTGGTCTACGCGCGCCCACAAAACTGACAGGTCCCGGTCTTTAAGGCCATGAAGACGTCGACAGCAAATATCCTCCCTGACGTACATACATACCCCGGCACGGCGCACAAAGTTGTGCTCCAACTTGTACCCGGGGTAATGAAGATACGATGTATCATCAGGGGAGGATATTTGCGTCTCAGTAAGGAATAGCAGGGTCGGCTGTGCAGTCTCAAGGTGTTGGTGGACTGCACTGAGGTTAGAGTGAAGGCCCCTGATGTTACAGAAGTCCACAGAGAATGTGGACGGGGCGGCCGCTGGCAAACTTCTTTTCCTTTTATGTTTTCTGGCCATTTTTAAGACATGAAGAGAAAGGTTGAGAGAAATTGCTGTGCTGGCAGCGGAAGGGGCAAAGCGCAGTGTCAATTTCACCGGGGTGCAGTACAGGTGATGTGGTTTGCTGGTGCGGCAGACGGAAGGGCCCCCGGTCCCCCCCTAACACAGTCGGCCGAGTCCACTCCGGTCTCCTCCTCCGGCACGACCAACTGCACCAGGGATTATGCGCGAGGCGGCGGGTCAGCCTCCCAGGGCGGAGATTAAGTGATCCCTGGGTTCGGGACCCCTACAACCTGCGGGCAGCCAGCGGGCAGCTGTTTCACCGGGTCTCCCTGACCGCCGCAACAACATGCCACGCCTGCACAGTCCTACGGCAGTTCTACACTGCTGGTCCCCACACACTGCCAGCACAGCGCCTTCTCATAGAGCTCTGGCGACCTTACTCACCGCAGGAACACAACACCACAATAAAATGATGTTATTTGGCTGCGATCTTCTGTAAGGTGGAGGTACTTCCCCAGTTGGGCTGCTCCGAATTTCGAACGGGAAATTATGCCCGTTTGCCCTACCTCTCTTAAACACTCTCTCTCTTAACACTAGAGTGAAATCATTGTATGAATGTCAATTAATATAGGGCAGATGTTTTTTTAGGGTTCCGTACCTTTGCCTTCGCTGTCCGTCCGTCTATCTGTCTTTCAGTCAGTAGGCTGTATCTCGCGAACCCTAACAGGTAAACAGTTGAAATTTTCACAGAATGTGAATTTCTATTTCCGCTATAACAGAAAATTATAAAAATTCAAGACCTTATTTGTAGGTAATTAATAATTTGAGTAGCTTCAATTATATGTTACTTAACGTTCGTAAGGGCCTTGCCATCAGGGACCCTATTCTCGTATTCTTCGAAATAACCTTCGAATCGAATTAACGGTTCGAGTCCTATTCGACTGCAGATTTGAGGGGCGGAATCAATTCGAACAGTTCCGACCAATCAAAGCTCGAATTGACTAGTTTTCCTTCTAAATATGGCGTCCTCGAAATTGCGAGAATAACGTTACGTGATTTACCTCGATTAAAGTTCGAAGTCGTACTTTTTTCGATCGAGCGATCAATTTCGAGTGGGTGAGAATTGGCTCCCAGGGCCTAAACTGAATAAATAACTGTTTGATTTTGATCGACAAAAAGTAAATAGGGAATTGTTTTAATCATTTTCATTTTGCAACGATAAGTTTTTTTTAACTTGTAGTGGCAAGTAGGTAACCGAGATGTATTGCACAACTCTTTTAAAAGAGAATATGGAAATTCCTGTTTCACCATAGTCATCCTGTAAGTAAGCCGCGTTGAAGAGGGCAAATTGACGCAGGGCCGCAACGTGTCCGTTTTGCGAGTGACGTCGACTAAGGAGGGGTGTGGAATTCACGATGAGTGCTGCCCGCGCTCCAATGGGAACAAAAATAAGACCAATACAGTGAAAACACTATGAGAAGTCCTAAATTCTACTAACATGTAAAAATAGCATATGGAATTTAGTTTGTTTTTACCTCTTGAGTCATCAACGGCACAACCGATCGTTCTGTTTGGCACGCACTTATATCTATTCTGGAATAACATATGATTCTTATCCCGGAAAATCATTATATTTTTCGGGAATGCGAGGAAAACCACGTGGCTACTAGTGCTTAATAATTGGACGGTTTTACAAAAAAACTTAAACCGACTTCAAAGTACACTAAGAAGTAATCAAATCCTGATCTGATGACAATGGGACCAAAGAAAGGAAGTGTACCGTTCCAGTCAAAAAAGAATTTTCCAAATCGGTTAATAAATGACGGAGTTATATAACAAACAAAACACAGCCGAATTGAGAACCTCCTCCTTTTTTTGAAGTCGGTTAAAAAACACTGCATTCGCCACATTAAATAATGTCCTGAGTATTAGCTAAGCTATAAATCCTCTACGCTGCATAGTTATTTACTAACAGTTAATTTACCAGCGATTCAGGTCATTGAAAAAAAAAATGTGTGGCTGTGACGTCACGAGCGGAGACTCCGCCTCGACGCTAGCATAGGTTCTTAAGTTTAAACTCGAGCGCTTTATTCTACAGTACAGCTAAAACCTTTTTTTAAAGGTTCACCTTGGCGTTATTTTTCTATTGACAGTCTTGTTTCTGAATCTTACTATGGCAGCAACCAAAACACATTGGTTTTTGGTAATTAATCTTCAAAATGAGGCTGGTAGCCAGACAAGGAGGACGGTAGTAGTGTTAAGTAGTTTCCCTTTAGTAATTTTTTTATTTCTAAGGCAGAGGCCTTTGCTTGCGGCGGCGTCGTGTGACGGATCGCTCACTTCCCTCCAATATTGCGAGGAGGGTGATGGCTGCCACATGCGTCATACTTGTGAACAGGTGCTGCTTGTGAGGGCTGGTCTACTTAAGTTTGCTATTTATTTACTTATTAAATATTTATTCAGTCCACTTTGTAATTTTGCCGTCGCGCCGGGGCACGCAATTGTTTTCAGTGCGATTAGAATGTAAATATTATGTAATGAATCTAAGCTTGTTTTGAAAAGAGTCATTGCTGAGTTTATTGCCGACTCTTCTCAGCAAATGCAACCTTCCGAACCGGTATTAGAGTCAGACTTTTCATAAGTGCCTGCGAAGGACTATTTGAATAAATGATTTTGAATTTTGTACAAAGTAATAATGTCTTGTGTATGACTATTTTGGTGACCTTATATTTCATCACTATCAACACTCGCATTCCTGGTAATGAGGAATATTGATCGAATTAGAAAATTTACAAAATATTTTAATAACACTAACTTGTATTACGCAGAAGTATTATCTCTAGAATAATAAAAAAATCTGAAATTGATTCTAGTTTCAGTGAAGCGTATAAAGAAACCGTTGTAAAAATAAAGTGCCCCAAAAATGTGTCCCCTATAATTTTATCCAGAATAATCTCTTAAACGATTATTCTTCAGTATACTCCACAGGTCCTTTTATTTACCCTCGTGACTTTTGAACGCTCCACATAACCGATTATACGTTAAAATCATGGAGCATGTAAGGTTTCGTATGATTAATGGCCGAGAGCTCGCACTTAATATTGTTCTTGTTTATTCTAATGTTGCCAAATGTAACGTGGGTCCCGTCCCTGTAGCGAACAACCTCTCTAAAAATCCCTTTTATGTTATACGAATTTCTTTCCTATTTGTATGTAGTTTATGTTGGCAATTGGACACGAATTTCAGGATTTAGCAATCTCTTCTCAAGAAGTCTTATTTATGTAAATGTGTGTAATAACAATACATCGTTCAAATATAATTTGTAACTTATGACAACTTAATTAGTTTATTAACAGATATCAAAGAGAATAAATAAGAAATTGTGTAATTAAAACTTTCCTCCGTAAAAAGAATTTGCTATCGATAAAAATGATAAAAAAAAACGTTTTTATTAAACTAATTTAGCGTTAAAAGGCTTATAAAGAAAACAAGTAGGAGTTTATTAAAATTAACTTTAACCTCTTCAACTTTTCAGCCAACCAATAAGTTTGCGAAAGAAAATAATTTCTTTATTGAATAAAAAGTTGGTACATAGGTAGGTATTATCGGGCTCTGATTGGTGTTGCTTATGAGATTTGGGAAATCAATTTCACAGATACTATTTTTATAAAATGTATGTATACATATGCGTCCGCCCAGTATAATTCTTTCATAATGGAATTCAGTTTTTCAAATATAGCCTCTACTAGGCAACATATAGGATCGCTTACTGAAATAAATTTCGCAAGGAATCCCCATGGTTACGAAGTGTGACGGTATTCGGTATTGGAAATTCATCCAATTCAATATGCTCATGTATTTATGCTATTGAAATATCATATGATGAGCCTCATCAATCTAAATGAGTTTGACAATAGAGACGAGGCGTCGAGCAGTCATCAATAAAGTTCCGACGCGTAACAAGAGTTCTCAACGTCCCACGCCACTCATCAATGCCGTATCTCCCAGCGTGTGACAGCCACGCGCCAGATAACATATGAAATATGGTTCGCGCACTGCCGACGCGAGGCTGGCACCGCCACTGCGCCGCTGTTGCTGCCACCACCGCCGAGCCGCGCCGCAAATGTGCCAACTACAAACTTATGTGTATTAAACTCGTCGCTTTCTCGTTGGAAAGTTGTGAAAGGGCCGCAGATAGAACGGCCTCCGGTTCTGTTTTGTGACGTGCGGTTTGTGGCGGAACGATCGCCCGCCGCGATATCAACCTGCCGCTGACAAATATTCCCACTAGCATTTTTGTCTCTGAAATAAAATTCTACGTGTTGTTTTGCTCGGACAGGGGATCGAGAATTTTATTCGTTGGCCGCACTCCGGCCATGTTTTGGTTGCGATGTAACTGTACTTTTCGTGTTTTTTTTCATATGGTTTCTGGTTATGCGTCGCCTACATAGATAAAACTCTGTAGGCTTTATGTTTCCTGGATAACTGAGTTTATGTTTAGAAAAATATAATTTTATTTTGTTTGGTATGTACGATAATTACCACAGTTGTAGGTACGAACATTTTTGTTCCCCCAAAAACTTTGTATACTTACTTACTTTTTAGATCTCTTCCCCCTTATCCCATTTCAATAAAATATAATCAAAAGGAAAGTATTTACAAACCCTTATCAATCTACTGAGATTTTCTATAGTGGCCACCTCTACCAACCTCTTGGTCATAAAAGACGGCACACTATACCTGGCAACCCCTTACGAAGTGTTAGAGACCCTCTGCGGTAGGTCACGCCGTCAGAGTACTCGCCCCTGGTAATCTTGAGTGTGAGTCATACTGTGATCACTCACTACCATTTGTCCAGAATGGTACCGGAGCTGTTAAAAGTCGCTCACCACGAGCACCCCACTAGCTGCGTCTGTGCCAGTACTTACGCAAGCGCAAGCACTAGCACAAGCACACCCTAGGGTGCTCGCAGATTCAATCCCCGCTGGGGACGCCAGAGAAGCCGACTTCCATTTCTCCATGAATGGTACCGGAGCTGTCATGCGTGCTCACTTCCCAATACGTATCCACGTATCTACCCAATGCCTACAGCTGGATTGCCGGAAAACTAATCCAACGGTAGCCCTCTACTTTCTATCCACCTATACATCTATACATCTACGAAAGTATGTACAACCGTTATGTAATTGTTTCAGCTTTGACGTCCGCGGCAAGCACCTGTCTGAGGCGCGCCACTGGTCGGCACCGGAGGTGTTCGGGCCGCGCGCGCACTTCGCCACCTCGCCGCCGCCCGCCGCGCTCGTCGTGCGCGACGTCAAGCGCCGCGACGAGGGCGTCTACCGGTGCCGCGTCGACTTCAGGAACACGCAGACCACCAGCTTCAGATACAACCTCACTGTTGTTGGTGAGTTTCAGCGGCAACGTTTTAATTTGATAAATTATGTTCCGATCTTCTCGATTCTACCCACAAAATCTACGTCACCTACTAGTGAGTGCTATAAATTAAACTTGATTATTCCTTCTTGTTTTAAAGTAGGGCAAGAGCCCCGATTGTGGCAACTAAGGATTTTTTTATATAAAAAAATTCGCCTTTAATACAAAAATGAGTATCGTGTTGATTAGTTACCACCAGTTGTGGCCACTCATTTCCACCTACATTTCCAGGTAGAGGAATTCATTGACTGTCAAAATAACATCAAAATCAAGTTCTTAGATATTCAATTCGTATGCTTCAATGAGAATCCGCGCAAAAAATTTAGCAAGATATTTATCGATGAATTACTAAGGGTCGCTTATGGTTTCAACTGTTAAGAAATTAACGGAAATTATTATTTTTGCTTTTACAGTGTCACAAAAAAGTTCCTATACACTAACGACGCCCCACAACAATTTCTCGTCATAAGCGATTATCATCAAAGATTTTATTTAAAATAAACGAGTCAACGCCTTATTTATTGACTTTCAAAATTGTTGCCACAACCGTGGTACTGGCCAAAACCCTATTTACTATTTTCTGACACTAGCCACTTACTACTTACCACTTACTATGCTGAGATTGCGGTCGAAATCAAGTTCATCCCAAGTAAAATAATTACATTTGTAATGTCCTGACCATTAGATGATCAGTACAGTGAAATGTTAATTGCTTCTTGCCCAATCCGACAATCAAAACCAAGTCTGTAATCGAGCCTGACATCGATCGACCACTGAAGCGTTTTAGCTCACTATACTTTTAATATAAATAGCATATTTTGTAGAGTTAGAGCTAATAGTCACACCATACATATATTATTAAAGTTTTATCCGATTTAAGTTATGATATGAATTTATTTTAAATATAATTTACCTAACACTTGTTGTACACACATCATCATATCAGCCTGGGGAAGTCCACTGCTGAACATAGGCCTTCCCCATTATCTTCCACTTCGAAGTACACTAGCTGGTATTTACTACATACTTATTAGGTATAAAAAAAAAAAAAAAAAAAAAAAAAAAGTGTAAACAACGTCACGAAAGTCGCGCTAAAAACTAAAAATAAAATACTCCTAAACACCATACACTCCAAAATAATACCGTGCAACAACAAAAAGGAGACCTGAAAGGGTTAGAAATATCAACGAAGGCGTAATTTTCACATTACACCACAGCAAAGAAGAAAGTATATCAACAACGTT
Source organism: Achlya flavicornis (assembly GCA_947623365.1). Lineage (NCBI taxonomy): Eukaryota > Metazoa > Arthropoda > Insecta > Lepidoptera > Drepanidae > Achlya > Achlya flavicornis. Next base: position 277,101 of record OX392468.1, on the reverse strand, counting down.
TTGAGGTTAGACCATAGACTATTCCGCCAGTGATATTTCTTCGACTTTGACAGTCCTACTGAACTGACATATATGTCAGTGTTGCCAGTGTTGAAAAACATTCTATCTTTTTACGATTACGTTTCGTTTCACGTAAAATTAACAAAATGGAGTCACAATTCCAACTATTGTTTGATAAAATGAAACTAGAAATGCAGAAACAATCTGAGGAAATTACTGAATCCATTACAAATAACATAATGTCAAGAATGGATGAAAAATTATTCCCGATTATAGAAGAAAACAAAAGCTTAAAGTTAAAAATAGAAACTCAGGAGAAAGAGATAGAATACTTGAAAAGGGAAAAAAGGAATAACAATATAATTATATTTGGCATGGATGAAAAAGAGAGAACAACATTAGAATTAATGGATGTGATAAAGAAAACTTTCAAAAGCGACATTAATATAGATATCGAAGAGAATGCAATAAACAATTTATACCGATTAGGGAAAAGAAGTATAGAAGGTAACAAACCGAGGCCAGTCTTCTGTTCTTTCGTAAACGGATGGAAAAAGAATGAGATAATGAAAAATAAAAAAGATCTTAAGGAGATATATGTCACTGAAGACTATCCAAAGGAAGTACTGGCTAAAAGGAAGGCGTTACAGGCGGAGTTGATAGAAGAAAGGAAAAAGGGGAAAATAGCGTTTTTGAAATATGATAAGCTTGTAGTGAAGGAAAATTAAACGACTAACGAAAAAAGAAAACGAGAAACTTCTTCTTCACCACATTCTTCAGACTTTCAACCTAAAAAACAGCAAGCCACCGTACCTTTTAAGGCCAATAGAACCAACGCATTTGACGTGATGAGAATGAGAGCTAACTCTCTTACTAACGTCCCTACAAACAAGCAACAGTAGCAACTAATTCCCGGCAATCGGAAAATACAACAAAACAAAGAAACAAAAATACATTCAATAGGAAAATTACACCCTCCCCCAAGCCGACTGGTCATCGTGGGGGAAAATGACCAACACCCTCTAAGGATAGATAAACAAAAAAGAAATAATAACTGCGACATACACGTAGCGACGCTTAATACACGATCACTAGGATCCCCAGAGAAACTCATTGAACTAGAAACAGCAATCGACGAAATTAATTGGGATATTATTGGAATAAGCGAAGTGAGAAGACTAGGAGAAGGAATAGAAGACCACGGGAAGTATGTACTGCATTACAAAGGAGAAACACCAGGGCAATATGGTGTTGGTTTTTTGATAAAAAGGAAATATACCGACCGAATTGAGGAATTGAAAGGCATATCCGAAAGAATAGCAATACTCAACATCAAACTTCCCGTACAAAATAGCAGAGATGAATTATGGTCAATTATTCAGGTTTACGCGCCAACTGAAGCAAATAAAAAACAAGATATAAACAAAATTGAAGAATTCTACCAAAAATTACAAAGTACTGTTGATACTGCTCACAAAAATATAATAATAATGGGTGATTTTAATGGGCAAATTGGGGAATGTCAAAGTGGCGAAGAGTACACTGTAGGAAGACACGGTAATGGCAAAAGGAGCAAAAACGGGCAAAGATTGGTTAACTTCGGTTTAGAAAACAAACTAAGTATCCTGAATAGTTTCTTCAAAAAGAAAAAGAATAAGAAATGGACGTGGACTTCCCCAAATGGACTCTTTAAAAATGAAATCGATTACATTATGACCAATAAACCAAAAGTTTTTAAAGATCTGTCAACTTTACATAATCTTAATTTTAACTCGGACCATAAAATGATTCGTGCTACGTTACGAGGGACACATACAAAGAAAAGTCGAAGGCTGCACACTGAATCGGCTCCCTATGTGAACATTAAAAATAACTTAGAGATAATGAACAGCTTAAAAGAAATTCTAGGGAGAAGAGAAGAAAAAGAATGCAATAAACCAATTGAGACGGCATACTGCGATTTTGTAAATACTCTCAAAACTGAAGCTCGAAAAGTATCTACAAATAATAAAGCCATACTATCCACCGAAACAATTCTATTATTTAAAGAAAGAAAATTGCTTTTACAAGGCAATAAAAACAAAGAAAAACGGAAAGAGATCGCAGAAATTAGTAAAAATATCAATAAAAATATAAGGAAAGACAGAAAGAAAAAAAGAGCAAATACTTTGCAATATCATATTAAGAAAACAGGCGGAGTAAAGAAAGCGTTCAAAGAATTAGAATCGAAAAAGAATTGGATGCCAAATATGAAGGACCAACAAGGACGAAGTACTACAAAAAGATCAGATATATTAAATATTGCTACGGAATATTATAAGGAGCTGTACACAAGCAGAAATAATAAACTTGTTACGTCTATGAGAGACGACACGCTAGATACTGAACCTATACCACCTATTCTAAAAGAAGAAACAGAAAGAGCTATTACTACGCAGAAGTTAGGAAAAGCACCCGGTCCCGATCAAATCACCAATGAACTTCTTAAAATATCCATGCCGGTAATTGTCCCTAAGTTAACCAATTTGTTTAATGAAATGATAACAGCAGAAGTTGTCCCAGAAGATTGGACGAAATCAGTTATAGTTTTGTTGCACAAAAAAGGAGACAAAGGAGATATTAACAATTATAGGCCAATAAGCTTAATGTCGAATATATATAAGGTATTTTCTAAAATACTTTTGTTTCGACTAACTAACATCCTTGATGAAAACCAGCCGAGGGAGCAAGCTGGATTTAGGAGCAAATTCTCGACAATTGACCACATACACGTCCTACGCCAGATACTTCAGAAATACAGAGAATACAACAAAACATATTATTTGGGTTTCGTAGACTTCAACAAGGCGTTTGATTCCCTGGAACACCACTACATATGGGAATCATTAGAACAACAAGGGGTCCATAAAAAGTACATACGCATACTAAAAATTATTTATGGGAAAAGCACAGCACAAATAAAACTGGAAAGGTCAGGTGAAGAGTTCCCGATAGAAAGAGGCGTCCGTCAAGGTGACCCTATTTCGCCGAAGATATTCTCAGCTGTGTTGGAGTTGATGTTTAGGAGACTGGGTTGGGATAACTTCGGACTTAACATGAACGGAGACAAACTGAGTCATTTGAGATTCGCTGATGATTTGATACTTTTCTCCGAATGCCCGATGACCTTGGAAAATATGCTACAGCAATTATCAGACGAAAGTGCAAACGCAGGGCTCACAATGAATATAGCAAAGACAAAGGTAATGAGCAACTCTTCAAAAAAAAATGCTATTACAGTTAATAATCAGCAGTTAGAATATGTAAGCGAATACGTTTATTTGGGCCAATTAGTATCACCGACAGAGAGCATGCAGAAAGAAATTGAAAGAAGAATAGCAAACACTTGGAAGAGATTCTGGTCGTTGAGCGAAGTAATGAAAAATAAAGAAATGCCTATGGCAGAGAAACGAAAAGTCTTCAATGCTTGCATAATGCCATGTCTTACGTACGGGTGCCAAACTTGGGCCTTAACTGAACAACAACAGAATAAATTAAATATATGTCAGAATGGGATAGAGAGAAGCGTATTGGGAGTAAGAAGAAGGGATAAAATACAATTAAAAAAGATTAAAGAAAAGACTAAGTTCGCAAAAGTTCATTCAATATGCAGAAAATTAAAATGGCGTTGGACAGGACATATGCTGAGAGAAAAGAAAGAGAAATGGACCAAAATAATAACAGAATGGTACCCTAGAGAAAACAAAAGAAGTAAAGGAAGACAGCCAAAGCGATGGGAAGATGACTTGAAGCAAGTAGCCGGGCCAGAATGGTTACGTACAGCAAGGGACAGAACCAAATGGAAATCCTTAGAGGAGGCCTTTGTCGAAAGACAAGCTGTTAAGAGGAGAGATAAGCCGAATGCCGAGAATATGTTTTAGTTTAAGTTAATTTATAGTTTTTCTTACCTCTATTGTAATAATTTTTCTTTTAAAAAAGCAATGTTTAGATAAGTTAAAATCTAACAGCAATAAAGGCTTATTTATTTATTTATTTATTTATTTTATTAAGTATAATAATAAATCTAGGCACATCATCATCATCATCAGCCTATAATGTCCCACTGCTGAGCACAGGGCTCCTTTCACAAATGAGGGTGAAAGGGACTGGGCGATACTCCACCAAGCGTGCCCACTGCGGATTGGTGGAGGTAGGCTAGTGGTCAACCTACTGTTGGAATTTTTCAAGCCGCCTAGATGGCATCCAACTAGCTTAACGACTATCACAATTAAGTGATAACCGGGAACAACGGCTTTTCGTGCCTTCCGAAGCACGGAAGCGCTCGATTTTAAATACCACTAGGCGGTCACCCATCCAGGTACCGACCACGACATACGTAGCTTAACATTGCCGATCGATTAAGAACGGCTAATCATGCTACACCACGAGCGCTTACTATAGCGAGCGCTTCTAGGCATACTATACAATAACTAAGTTTTTTTTGTACCAAACAATTACACATCGAGTTGGTGTGCACGCTAACATATTGCTGGTAAAATAAAATTTCTCATATAAGTTAACACGCGAACGCGTCATGAATTATGAATATTCACTGTGTTTTATGAATATTACACTTTTACAGTGACATCACATGTTGAGTGCTTGTTATTTCTTTTGCCGGTGTCTTTGCTTTACTGCCGACGACGACGAGCGAGACGACCGGCTGCTACGCACGAATGCCTCTTCCTCAACTTATTATGTGAACTTGCAACGTCTTGCGACCTCCGCCTGTTCTCTGTTCCTAATGAAAATTTTCAGGTTCAAAAACTCCTTTTACGCAATTGAATTGTATAGTCAAGATTCAATTTATCTTCGTTACAATAAAGCAGGCACCAATCAAAGTCACTAGTTATCAGAATGTTGGTATTTAATTCAACGGCTCATACGTATTCATAAAGTACAGGTAACTCGGTAATTGTTAGGTTCGGAGCCGGTGCTGAATTTACGGCGCTATCTGTTCGGTGTTGTGTGGCAGACATACGGTCTCACTAACAAGTCGACTCGCTCATGCCTCGTGCTGCAAAGATAAGGCTTCTGTATCACCATCGACGAGGAAAACTGAGCGAGCAACTAGAAACAATGATGTGTGACGGGCGTTAGCAATTTCTTGATTAATTTTATCATATCTATTCTTTCTTCAGGATATAAAATATGATTATTTTAAGACGTATTTTCTTCCGTAGGTTAGATATCTAAAACCATAGCTGCTTCCAAAGTAGCCTATGTAGTATATAGTATGTAGCTTTAATATTGTTGTCAAGAATATCGTCCTTCGAACTCAAAGATAGAAAGACGATAATTCACGATCTAAGAATGATTACTTAACCACTGTTTTTATTCATAAGGTATTTATTTCATCGCAGCGTTATTTTTCTAAAAGGAAATATCGAATCGCTTCCTGTCTGGCAGTGAGTCAAGGGCCTAAAGTCTCCTAAGTTATGAGATAGACTTACGGTCTGGCTTTATTACCAACGCCGGTTTGGTGCTCCTCTTATGGCATTCCTGTAGCGGCATTGTACCGGAATTGCATAGCCCGACATTTACTATATATATCTTATGAATCTTGCTAGAGTACTTGAGTCTAATCAATTTTATACATTATAATAATCTCAATACTCAATCATTTATTGCAATATGTACATTGGATATTTATAATGTTCATATTGTTAATTAATGTTTTAAAATGAAGTATAAGTAATATTAACTAATTGGGCGATTATTAGTATATTATTTAAATTCTGTGAATGGGTCATTTATAAAATCATTTAGACTTTTTTTTTATTTTATTCATAGATGTTTTATTAATCCATTTGAGATAGTGGTTAATATAAGATTATTCAATCCGTCGATATATTTGATATTCCCAGTATTGAAATAATTAATTACAATTCCAAAATAACAATACCGCAAGAGTCCCGAAATTGAGAACCGAAACTAACCCTAGCACATCTCTGTCACAATTTGTACGAATCATTAGTGGTTTCCAAATATAGAGCAAGGGGCAGGAGGAGGTGCCCTGGCGGTCTATAATCCAGGTATCGGAATATCGGAATATCTCGAGGTCGCCGCACTCGCCGAGTTGCCGAGCTGACCGCAGCCGTCCGGTCGGCAAGTTTCACCCGGCCCAGTCACGATCCTCCCTAATGAGAGACTGAGACAAGGTGATACATTTCCCATAAATGGAAAAAAAAGAAAGGAGGCCTGTACTCAGCATTAGGACATTATAGGCTGATGATGATGATGATGAAATTGAAAATCATAGTAAAAAAAAACTTGCACTTCAAACTATCCTCCTACAAAAAGTCGCTAAAACCAGCAAGGTAATAAAATAAGACGAATAATTTGTTGCTTGAACTAGTTTCAGTGTTAAATAAATTTAAATTTTCATTCCGTCGCTTGAAACACGAACAAAAAACAAGAAGTAGTAAGTTTGGCGGAAATTCATGGGCACGCCACCCAATGCCGCCGACGCTGCATCACCATTGGATTCCTACTACCCAAGCCTGTACCAACTTAATCACATAAGAGCTATTTTCGTAGGCAAGAATGAAGATGCATTACTGATACATAATTTACTTGAAGACTTATCTAATGAGACCAAAATAATCATAATGGCATTTCAATGGAACTATATTAAATATGATCTGGATTTACTTGAGAATCCATGAAGAAACTATTTACTTATGTTTCTAACTTTTGTTTATACCACTTAGGTGGCAAACAAGCTTACGGCCCGCCTGATGGTAAGCGGTTACCGTAGCCTATGGACGCTTGCAACACCCGGGGTATCACGCGCGCGTTGCCAAAACTTAGAAGAGATCAGAATTAATGAATTAGAACCACATTTTTAGATCATTTAATTTTTTTATGTGTATAGCTACCTTACGCCTCAATATTAAAACCACATTCCCGGAGCATGTAATGATTTTCAAGAATCAAAAAGTACACTACGTTTAAAAGATATGATAAAGGGTGTGATTGAGTAACACATTCAAACTATCACAGTTGTAATCGGCACAATAACTCCAAAGGTACAAAGGTGTAAACAGCCAAACAAATAAAAAGAAAAGGTAGGGAAAATTGGCAAAGTGCTTGTACATAAGCACCAGTGACCTTAACTTTAATATATCCAAATGTCATGCAAATGCTAATCGCTTCCATTCCTCGCACTTCGCTGAAGGTGAGAGGTGGAAATAAAAATGTCAGCCATTTATATATACACGGAATACAAATCTGTAGACAGTAGTGGTAGTAGATATACACAAACCTCATCCCAGGAACCTAGTTTTATTAAGAACTATTCTGGATATTTATTTCAAATGTAAACTAAATAAATCTCTCAGCCTTGTGTCTGGTATAAATAGTAAGCAAAGTAATAGCGGGCCCATACCTGTAAGTATAAGGGAAACTAATCACTCTCGCCGCCGCAGCTTGGCGGGTATTAGAATATTGACGAGTCTTCAGCCTCGCTCGCAGAAATACCGCCATGGAACTCCACCTCAGTCATTTCAATCTTGCTTACATATAACTATAATGGAACTAGCATCTGTATAAAGTTATGAAACCTGATTAAATGAAGAGCTACCATAAAAATAATATACCATTGTTACCTCATAATTCTGGCAAATTCCGTCATAATATTGTATTTTCGTCGAGTAACTCGCTGTAACGAGTCATGCCAATATCTATTCCCTATTGGTTCCATGTAATTTCGCTACGTACATGCCGCAAGTTAATTGGATTGATATCTTCTGGTACAACGTATGGCTAGCTTTAATCATAATCCATTGAATAAAATCTAAAAGACGAGAGAATTACAGAGGAAAATTCTTTTAGAAACTCGTTTAATTAACTGGCTTCGGCCTTTCTCCTGGATGCTATATGGCTTAGAATAGTCGTAAAGACTTATTGGAATCAGGTCAATATCCAAAAGAAATAAAAATAAACTTAAATCGTTCTAAGAAATATTTCCCGGTGTACTTAGTGCCCAGTTTCCTTCACAACATGTGCTAAGGTTTCTCTCGTGTTTTGAAATCCGATTCGCTTTGTAGGTATATAATACAAGTGTTAGGTATCGGTAGTGCTGCTCGATTTCACGCCAACTTTAGCAGGCTTGTTTGTCCGCTCGCCATCAGGCCCGGAGCCGCGCCGCGCCGGCTCGGCGCGATCGTCTTTTACAACGAAACGTGTTATCTTCGCCATCGAGGGCGATCATCCTGACACAATCGAGTTTTAAACTTTAAATCACTTCGAGAGACCATCAAAGATCCCGATCTCTAGCGAACCGTGAGATCTGATTATCACTCTGTTGTCTTTCTATTAACCGTGTCGTCCCCGAGAGCTCTCTTCCTTTGAATTTCAATAGATATCATGTTACTTTTCGTTACTTTATATATACAGCTGAGTTTAAATTGATTTCAAAATCTATAATTTTAATTGCGTTTACGACTTAGCTAGGTATGCGCGAGTGATTAATTCTCGGAGAGCTTTCGTTTTTTGCACTAGCATAAATAAACATCTGTTTGGATGCTGGCATTATTTTTGGTGTCCGGTGTTGCCTGTTCGGTCTAGTGTTAGGGGCTAAAGGGGATTGGACGAGCCGGCCGTGTCGAATGTAAAACCCAATTGGGCTTTGATGCTTTAAACGGAACCAGCCAAAATAGGCCACCGCTGTGGCAGAATAGACCCGCTTTGTGTTGCGGTGCGATTGAATAAATATAACCCTTATTGCTTCGGGTAAGCGGTGTCAACGGGTGTAAGGGGATTCTGTCAAAAGCGTGTGTGTATATAGACCTGATGCTAATCGGACGGAGCTGTTAGCAATCACCTGCGTTGTATTGAGCTGATTAATTGCTATCTGTTTCGAAAGCTCTTCCCGTGATTATTGTTTTACATTTGGTTTAATTAAATTATGCCTTTGATTATACACATATTACATTTTCATGTATTTAACGCATGGGTTTTTCATTAGACGTTAATACATTTGCAGAAAGGTTCCGAGAACAAGTTCTATTCTTTATAACTAGTAATAATATTTTATGTATATTAAATAATTTTTTCCTGATATTATATGGCACTTCTAGAAATAGATTTCAATTCTTTCATAACACTTAACAAAGTTGTCTATTATTATTTACCCCTCCTGTATCATCACCTCATTAAGTACCAATATGGCATTTAGTGGCGGTGATTACCTAGATACCTATTTAAAATGATGACTGATCTGGTATACGGTAAAACTCGAATGAGTTAATGTTATACCTTAATAATGTATCATGATAGTTTTAAGTTTGGAATAAATAAATAAATAAAATAAAATAAAATATCATCAGCTGTTAGCTCGCCTACCCGGAGATTTATTTATTTATTTTATTTATTTTAGGGTTTAGTATCCGAAGAATGCCAAGCAGACCCAGTTGATCCATTTGCCCTGGTTGAGTGTGCTCTTTTAGACTTTTCTGTTTTCTAACCTTAACTACCTTGTCACATGAGTGTGGACTTTAGCCTCCTTCATTCAATTTATACTATTTCTCATCTTAGGTTATTAACTTTTTAATGTTAAACATTCATGACTAATAATGGGTAAATAGAATGTATCCAATGTCACATTTGTCTCATTACTTGCCATCAATATTTCTCACAAAGTTCCGAATGGTACACCAAGTAGTGAGTTTCGGCCGAGTTGAGCCGGTCGCCGAAGCCGAATAAACCTCCTTCAGTGAGGCTCAGCCGGATTGCGTCGGGTTGATGCCCCCCGATCATTGTGTAACCAACCGATTAGTTTTTCGTCAGCCGACTAACTTGCCGTGTGTTCTTTTGCCGATTGGGTTGGGGAAGTAATTGATAAACGATATGAAAACAATTAGGTTTACGTAAATGTTGTTAAAATTTTCGTTTTTTTTACAAGCGTGTAACACTGCACTCTATTAACTCTTTTTATTAAAAAACAAATTAAATCGATTCAGATATCTTCATATTATGTTTAGATGTGGTCATGTGGTATATAATAGACTTGACTTTGACTAAGCGATAATCTGCCGAAAAGTAATTAGAAAAAGCCTATAAGGGAACTTCTCAAGCCGTTACCTACATAGTTATAAGGGATATAATCATTATGCAACCTAAAAGCTCATTACCTCTCGACGCAATGGGGGCGTTTCTTTTTATCTGTGTACCGCATACCTATATCAATTAATTTATATGCTTTTACCATTGTAAATATTCCGATAAGTACGAAATAATACGAACACATGTTGATTCTGTGTCTTTACTTGCAGTACCACCAGAGAAGCCGGTGGTGGTAGACCGATGGGGGCGCGTCATCAACACCACTACTCTTGGTCCTCACGAGGAAGGAGATGATGTGCTACTCACGTGTAGAGTGCTTGGAGGTGAGTTACATTGTTAGGATAGTGTACTAGAGTTAGTAAGTAGTAACAAACCCTGGTATATACGAAATCTAAAATAAATAACCTGCGGAATTCTTCTCTCACGTCCATCTCATCTCAAATAACATAAATACCTTGATGAAAACATGGTTTTTGCGCTCTAGTCTAGTGTAGGGTGGGTCTCGAAACTACGAAATAATTAAGTTATAAATATAAAACAGTATTTAAGTACGACGATGTATCATTAAAACTCACGAAGACTCCTGTTACAACGTATATGAAACCTAGTGTCTAATGGTAACTATTTAATGAAGAAATTATTCCATGATGTCCATAATGGCATAATAAAATTGTAATTATACGACCGTAACATTATATTCAAACGCAAGGTTGCCTAGCTGGAGTGAATATTACGCCACGCTGAGTTCGCTCTGAAAAATATGTAAAAAATACAGTAATGTCTTTGCAAATATAGTACTAGTGCTATAGTGTCATTATCGAGAGTTCACGGGCTCTGTTCTGTAACGTGTGGTGCTTTTATTTCGAAACTGCTCTTACCAAAGTTTATAACTTCATTAAATGCTTTACTTTTAACTAAATAATGTTAATTTCTAGAAAAAATATTTTCCCACAATTCGATTATGCTAGTAAAGTAGTGTTAATAGATTAATCAGATTAAATTTGCCTGTGCTTTTGTGCATATATGTCGTATGTTTATTATTGATGTACTATTTAGTATTGTTTTTATCCTATTACCCAGAGTTAGTCAGGAGGAAATCACTTTAGCTATAAGACCACCTGTTTTGTAATCACTTCTTCAATGTATTATTACACATACTCCTTCTTAGTTGCTATAAAAAAAAAATTGAAAGTGCTATCCCAAAAATTACCGATATGTACAACTTCGGTCAGTATAATATAGATAAGCAAAGCGTAAAAGCTAGTTATGGTTGCTGATGTCAGCAGATATAGTGCCCTCTCGACGCATTGTGGACGTGCGCTAAGTCCCGTCAACCCAGATTGAGGCGCACGAGGTGCCAGATTCGAATCCCCGCCATTCGCGCAAATTTACTCCAATCTAATAAATTATAATCTACCTACAATGGATTAGTCTGCTGAATTAATGGATCCAGTAGCAGAGATGCCTCGATGAATTTATAATAAATTGCTTTACTCAATTAAGATGGATCTTAATGCGATAAATATGCTATGGTGTAATATCGCGGAGGTTTCGTTAGTGACACATTGAATAGCTCCAGTTTATTGTTCCAAGAGATTTTGTATCGCAATGAAAATTAAGGGTTGGTGCCTGGGTTGCTCACAAAAACAGTTTGTTTATATGGATCAACTGTAATTGGGTCACAAAGGTGAAACGTTCCAAATCCGCTTTAGAATCCTATCCCTGTTTTCGTGCGCTTCATTTTTTGACCTTTTGAGGATTAGTTAACCTAACTTGCGATTCGTAGCCCGACTTTTTATTACTGTACCTGTTATATATATAGTTAGATAGTTTGAGTGCGGAACTTATTTGTATATATTTTGATACTGATTAACAGAGAGTCGATTAACAATAGTCCGATCATTGTTTTAATAATTTAAGTATGTTTACCAATAAAATTGTTCATGAAATTAACGAGATGTATTTCTGAATAAACATCTGATTCTTTTCCGAAGAATTTAGACTCATGACATCATTTTTGCAATATACTTTGAGAAACGTAACTGTATTTAAAGTATGTAGCATTTACTATCTTGCCTCACACAATCTTGGTATATATAAGGTCCTAATAAATTAGTGAATTGAGGCATGAATGTATAGGTCATTAGTAATCAAAACATAATATTAGAAAAATAATCCGTGTTTTTTTTAGATAAATGGTTAAATTAATACTGATACAAAGTTTGTTTGTTTGTTTTTTAGAGAGATAGAGCATAGCGTTTATTCGCTCAAAGAGCAGCTCGACTGGGGAAGTACTCCACCTTACAGAATACCGCAGCCAAATAACTTCATGTTGTGTAAAGTTGTGTTCCTGCGCGTGAGTAAGGTCGCTAGAGCTCATAGGGGAGGGGGGAAAGGTCGGTAACGCGTGAGCGATGCTTCTTGTATTGTGATTATCTTCTGTCTAGATTAAGGGTTACGTACAACACACCGTGAAAGTGGCCGCTTGGAAACTCAATAAAACAAAATTATGTCACTCATGAATGAATATTCTACGTTCAAACGTGGACCTACTGAAACTGAAATAGCGACACCGTTGTCTTATTTCTTCGGCCGTTTTTACAGCTGTCACCCTTATTCTAGGGTAATACTATTTCGATGCCTATACATTCTTGCCTCAAGAGGAAATTCACAAATTTATATACAGGTAGCATAGTTTAGAATTTAGGAAATCTAGCTCCTAGACGTTTGTTTCCTTCCAATTGGTATATATTATAAGATGTATTGTGTGAAGTGTAGTAATGATACCACATAATTACTCGTACATAATATAGTATTTAAGTGGTAAGCACTCAGGTGTGCTTGGAGCACGTTTACGCGTATGTTGGCAATTAGATCACAAAACCCACACAATTGATAATAACCACATTGTTGTACTAATAGCTATCACTTAGTTGTTGTATTTGTGTCTGTTTACTGTAAATATTGTTAAACGAGCATTACTAACAATAGGTACTCTGATCTAGACATGTACAGTCGAGGACATAAATATGTATACACTTAGTAAAATTCAACAACGGTTTCCTCTTAAACTACTGATTGAAATTATGAGATATTATAAAGGCAGAATCATCTAACATATACTATTATGATTTGTGTCATAGCTTAACACTTAAATGTTAAACTTGCGAGAAAATCGCTTTTGAATTTCAAAAAGTGTATACATATTTATGTCCTCGACTGTACTATTTTATAACGGTACAGTAATAGATAACAGATTACACTTACACTCAAACATAAAGAAGAAAAAATATTACATAAGCCTGCTATCCAATGTCAACTGCACACAACTTAAACAATTAACAATTCACAGCTAGGTACCTACTCTACATACTACGACAAAATAATAAAAATAAGTATAAATGCGAAATAAAAAAAAACGGTAAATGATAAAGGAATGAGAACAAAATATATATTATTAGGAACTTTTTAAACTATACAGTATACAATATTGTAAAGATGTAGAATGTCTCAGATTTCCAGAAGTTTTGAGTGTTTATCGTTTATCCAAATCTCTGAATATCTTCTACAATAGTTATAAAACCTATAAGAAATATTGATAGCATTATATAGATTTTTTAGGTTTCTGTCGCACACTTATTAAGCAGTATTTGTTTGATCGCTTTTATTCAACCTTTATGAACCCTTTTATATTTATTCTTTGTATAAAATCTATCATAAGATTTATTTGACACAAAAAACAGATCTTCCATATTATTTTTCTTTAGGTACATGCTTAAAGTATTAGATATGTATTTTCCACCAAAATAATAAAAAAATACACATGAAAAATAAAGAATCTTTAAAGTGATCGAGTACATTTTCCAGTTTTCGTTTTGTTATCTTCCTGGCGGCAGACGAGAGCAATATCGAAGTATCGACGCTGGACATATCACCGTAAGTGACACGGTGCAGGGTGCGGCGGCGTCTCGAGGAGCTCCTAGATGACACCGACCGCTCGATCGTTGTTTTATCCCGCACTCGCCCGCGGCGTGTTTGATCAGCCCGAGTGTGAGACACGGAAACGCTTTCACCGACAGCCAATACCGACGACGACGGCGACGTCTTATCAACATTTAAAAAGACTCTGATGCGTGAGTTTGGGTATGAGAGGCTACGCTATCTATGTCACAGAGTTTATGGTATAGCTCATTTTAGTTGTTTTTGAAGAGATAATTCAGATGATGTTTGTTTAACTGAAATAATGAAAAGTAAAACATACTTAATCTTACAGACAAAAAGGTTGTGTTACCCTTTAAAGATAATCTACAACGGAGTTACAGAATTGCATAAGAATTTTCGATTAGAGTCAATCTAATTCCGTCTAGATGTTCGTCGTACTATTCAAAAGAAGTATGTACTGATCGAATGTTTCAAATCAGCTATTATTAAAAGCTCGGTATTGTGCAAACGGCGAAGCCGGGACGGAGCGTCCGTCTCCAGACACAGAAACGCTTTTATCCCGACAAAATACAATCCCACACTCGTACAACATACCCACCGCTACGAAATCACTATATTGTGTAATGGGACCGAGGAGTTATTACATGCATTCGAGATCAACCAATCTCTACTGAATACGGTTCTTTCGAACGTATAAAATGTAACGAGAGGGGGATTTGTTTGTTGAAAATAATGGATGGAAATATACGCGAGGAGGACTTCGATATTGTACTTGAGAAATTGATCTGATTTGGGACTTGGGAGACGGTATCTGAGATGATGTCAAATAGTGGCGATAGTGTGTTGCCATGGTAACAATATGACTGAGATATAGGAAAATCTACAAATATTATTTACTCAAACTATCAAGACACTTATAAGAAGTTACTAGTACCTATATAGAATTTACCTCCCGAGCACTCCAATAAAACAAACAAAACAATATACCAACCTTATGTCCATGTAAGGTCGTAGTGGGAGTACATCAGCCTCTCAATGTAGCCGGGAAGATGAACGACATAAACACAAGTTAGCTACGACAACAGTTGGACCGCATATCCGGACACAGGCGCCGCGCGCCGCACCGCACCGCCCGCAGCACGTCTTTTCTGAATTTGTCACATCATTAGAACTTCTACCTTGCAGGGAATAAAAAAGCTTCCGACAAAATTAAATTTACAATAGAGATAAGATAATAAGAGAAACAAAGCTTATATTTATCGTCGTTAAAAAAGTATGTTAATAGTAAATTAAAAAATCACGAAGTTAAAATTACACGATCCCAATCAAAATGGATTTCACGAGATTACCGTATACCTCGAGCGAAATTTGAATTGACGGGAGGCCACCGAATTTGCATAATCGACAAATTGATTGAAGCGTATTCTCTGAAAATACGGAACGAAAGAAAAAATATTCAATTCTTGTGAACGCAGATGCCTTTCTAATGACGGAGGATCAGCTGGGACCTTGTTTCCCGACGTCCTGATGGTTTTTTTCACTGAAACGAAAGCCTGTTGCTCGTGACACGGGAACTTGGAAAGTGTACCCAGCTTTAAATTGAACATTGATGTTGACGAATGTAAGGGTAGGTACCTGCTTGAATTTAGCTATATTGGCCATGATTTAGTTGAGAGTATTGGAACACTATGTATATGTTTTGATATGTTTATACATTTGAAAAAATAATTAACCTTTCTATTTTTTTTTATACCACTAAGGTAGCAAAAAAGCATACGGCCCGCCTGATGATAAGCGGTTACAGTACCTTATGGATGCTTGCAACACCAGGCTTGCAATATCAGATCGGAAAATATCCAGAAAGTCCACAAATACGAAGAACATCCGGAAAAAATCGATGCCTATTGAGCAATAACGTTACGCGATATGTCGTTGGATAGGATTTTTTATTTACTACAACTTTCACTTTGGTGGCAAGTCTCGCATCGCTGTGGGAAAAAAGTTGGGCGGAACCCTATTGTTTTCCAAATGAAAAGTAGCCCATACCGGTTACTCCTTGTAACATCAACTATCTGCCAGCGAAAGTCCCGTCACAATCGGTCCAGCCAAAGTACAAATTTGTATCTTGTACAAATATGATTACTGTGGTTAATTTTCAAGTGGCTGGAAGCTGTTTAATTAAAAATAAATAAAGTGAATGGACTGTATCGTTTGAATACCCTCACAAAACAATAACGTTGCACCAACGTGAAGCTAAAACAATCTTAATTCCGCTCGGCGAGCGTCCCGTTTTTATTTAACAAACAACAAAATCCAATACAAAGGGGCACTGACGTTGTTTATCAAAGGGGAAAACAAACGAAACAATAAGCTAAGGAAGCTCGCCCACTGACTTTTGATTTAGAAAATATTAGGCTTGTCGACGGCGACGCGGACGGCGACGGCGACGAGACGATAAATTAGGCCGCAAATTTCACAATAACGCGACCCCATTCTCAAATTATTTAAAGGAATGGAAACTGTCTCCATCTTTTATACATACAGTATTTAATACGTAGTTCCTAGGTCGTCAAGATTTCCTTTCATGTGTGTCTAGATACACACTACATTGATACAGCATCAATTGGATTTTATTGCCGTTCATTCATTCATTCATCATCAGCCTATAATGTCCCACTGCTGAGCACAGGCCTCCTTTCACAAACCAGGGTGAAAAGGAATGGGCAGATACTCCAACACGCGTGCCCACTGCGGATCGGTGGAGGTAGGCTAGTGGTCAACCTACTGTTGGAGATTTCAAGCCGCCTAAAAGGCCTCCAACTAGCTTAACGACTATCACAATTAAGTGATAACCGGGACCAACAGCTTTACGTGCCTTCCGAAGCACGGAAACGCTCGATTTGAAATACCACTAGGCGGTCGCCCATCCAGGTACCGACCACGACAGACGTAGCTTAAGTTTGCCGATCGATTAAGAACGGCTAATCATGCTACACCACGAGCGCTTCATTGCTGTGTAACTGCGTAATTCATATGATTTCAGTTAATTTTGTACGTACTTATTTTTTTGGCTATACTTATTCATAAGTATGGCATTCAGGTAATACTACGAATTTAATTTCAAATAGCAATACCAATTTCACCTACAGTTCCGTGATTACATCGGACACAAAGAGCAATAACATCACAAATAGTTAGCGAATAGATTGAAACCTATTACACCGAGTTTAGTGTATTGCAGACTGGTGTTTGAGACACAAATCCAAATTAAATCCATTGACATTTCGAATTAGATCTTCCTGCAGTACTCGAGAACTGAACTAATTCAATTTGGGCGAAGTGGATCTAAGGATAGTTGAGCGCCGGAGCTCGGTTCGAACAAAAGCACATAGTGGTGGACAAATAAACAAGCAAACAGGGGACAAAAGGCGGACTCCACTAAAAGAGAATGCCTCCGCTGAAATATATTTACGCACTGAGTACGGACGGACGGACCCCACCGGACCGGACCGGACCGGACGGGGCGGGGCGCGCACGGTGAAAGGATTGCCGATTGTGTACATATTTTAGTATTCTGATAATGGAATTAATTTGTTTTAAGAATAGTTTATTATAACGTATGTGTCTTGTCTAATTCGAGATAACCAAACAGTATTTATCACTTCATGAAGCAAATAATGAGGTAACCTAAGAAAATGAACTTGGTTTTAAGAAATTTATATGCTTTACTTTGGAAATGTCACACGAAAAGAAATGTATTTTTCATTTTGACATTATCCACTTTTCCAACTACGTTTTTAAGTCCGTTTGTTTCTTAATCGGACTTTCCCACGTCGAGGAGGAAGTTTCGTTACGAGGCGCTGCCACCACTCAGGAGAATAAGATATTCCTTTGGTGTTCCACAAAGTGCTGCATATTGTTTCTACGTAAAAAGGAAAATTTATTTACATTTGTACTTTTTTTAAGAAACGTATCGGTGCTTACTACCAAATATGTTTATCGAATATTTTGTTACCGTCGAACTAGTTAATAATCTTTTAAAGAGTGCACAACTGCAAAGCTGCAACATGTTTAACGTGGTACCTAAGTGATATTTGTCCTTTCACATTTATATGATTACATTGGTAGCGTTATCTTCTTTACTGCTTTCTTCTTTTAGAATACAACTCTCACCAGTCTCTTTTCTTTACCACCACTATAGAATATCTCAATTAGTCAAGATGGGTATGCTGCCTAAAACAAAAATCTGATACACCCTAGCCCTGGTCTGATTATCTTTTCCTCTTGTAACATGACCTACACTATCGTAAACTGGTCCTCTAGACTATGTTTCTTGCAATTAAATTGTCGTGTTTGATCTCAGGTCGTCCAGAGCCCTCAGTCCGGTGGCTGGTGAACGGCGTGCTGGTGGACGAGGAGTACGAGCACAACACGGGTGACGTCATAGAGAACCGGCTGCTCTGGCCGGCGATCCGGCGCACGGACTATGCGGCGGTGTTCACGTGCCAGGCCGCCAACTCGCACCTAGTGCCGCCCAAGGAGGTGTCGCTCGTGCTTGACATGTTCTGTAAGTTGATAGTGAACTGATTTAAAAGGAGTATGATGTAGATGAAAATAGTTAATGAAATTTGGGAAGCGCTGATAATGATGCTGATACAATGGCTCGAGGTATAAAGACTGTTATATAAGTATTGGAGTGCTTTTGTACTGTCGTCGCTTACTAAGTAGCATCAAGTAACAATCAGAATAAACATTATAATTTAGGTAAGTATGTTGAATGAAAAGGGAAAATAAGAGTGACAAACTGTTTTTGGAAAAATAAAATCATTTTCTTTCTTTCTTTCTTTCAAACTGTTTTTTTTTGTTGCAGTGAGGCCGTTAACAGTGGATATAAGAAAACCTTCAGAAATCGGTGAAGGGGGAGTCCTGACCGCGGAGCGACGATACGAAGTCGCGTGCGAGTCCGCCGGCAGTCGGCCGCCAGCCATCATCACGTGGTACAAGGGCAAACGACAGCTCAAGAGAATAAGGGTAAGTCTTAATACTAATTGCTTTAGCGTGTAGAACGCCTCTACCATGACACCGTTAACGACAATGATAAATTAACACGGACTGTAAAAATGAGCCAAGAAAGTCTGCACGAACGGTTATGGAATGTCAGGTATTTAAAGGTCGGAAATTGATATAAATGTCGTTACAGTCTGACGTAGACTTGACTGAAAAGATTTTGCTTTCGTACAGCAGAAAAATATCGCGTTCGAAGGAAATATGATTTACTTGATACAAGAAATACTAACAGCTTTGAATTTTCTGGAATTCGATTAAGGATAGTAATTATTCCCGAAAAGGAAAATATAACTTCCTCTGCTAAATTACATTAGAACCATCTTTCAACTCAAAACTCAAAGCAAAAAGCAGATAAATAAATAAGCGGAATTTGAAGAATTGTTATATTAGAATGATCTATAAAATTATTCATTATCAATATCACTCAATACGGACGTAACTGCAATTTTTGCAATTATTTGTTCTTGAATGTATGAAGTACCATAAGGCCCCATAAAAACACATAATATAAGCACCAGTTAAAGCTAGAAGAATTTCATTAGGTTAGTGGATTACGAGACGGTAAGTCCCGCTGTGGGCAACAGCGCTGCTCACCAGACACGGCTCACTGGGCGCTAATTGCTGGCCGCTCCCGGGAGCCTGCGTTATCGGATTACTCCATACCTATACACCCTCTTCATTGATAACACGTCACACGATCTGTTGTGTTTGGTAATTCTATTGATTCAATGATTACGTAGAAGACGTAACGTGATTTCGTGTCTGTAAGTAAACTAGTCGACTTATGGAATAATCCAATTTTAGAGATGGTGAAGGTCAAAGTTTTTGGTTATAAATTATGAATGCCAAACCTCACAACTTTTTGCCAAGAAACATTATTATCTTATGTTTAACATTTGAAGCGATATATCAGTAGCTACGTTTGCTTGATTAACTATAAGTTAGCAAAACTAGCGCCAGTGCTGTGATTGTCAGAACAGAAAACAAACTTCTACCAGGAGAAAATATATTTACTCGGCGTGATTCGCTAAGTAGGCAACACAAAACAAAGTTGGCGGCGTTGAGCTACCTCCGATATTAGCAGCAACACCGGCCGCACCACTAATTGGCGCTCTCGAGCTCGCTAATCCTGCCGAGCTGGTAATCTGCCACCAAACTGCTGATTTAGGTCGAGGCATAACTAATAGAAGCGGTAATAAACACTAGTTCAGGAAAAGTTTCGCCTACGGACTTTCTTGAGGAATTTGCCGGGTTTTTTTCCTGTTCTCTGGCCGCAAGATGAACGGACAATTGCGAGGAAATATCATTATTATAGTTTATCGACTTTTTAATGAAATATCTAACTTAATTTATTAATTTCATGCAGATTGCATTATAAAAATAGTGCGGTTTTATTTAAATCTGTTACAGCTGTGTGTTCTCAATGAAAAAGCAATGGTATTCCTAATAGACGTCAAGTTTTATAATTATGTATCATGGCTTTTAATCAAATATCCAAGTATTAAGCCACTTGCATCTCCTTTTATAAAGAGCGAGCATACAACTAATTCATATTGTAGAACTCGTGATGCATCGCTCACCTAAAACTCAGCGCGCTCTAATACGTCATCCGTAAACTAGTTAATTCCATCAAAACGTTTTGTTGGAACTAAGCTAAGCTATTTCCAAATCCTGTCAGCGTGGTGCAGATGAGCTGCTTCGGTAAGTTCCGAGCTATTTCCATGGACAAGTTTCCAACGAGTCCGCTATCGATCCCCAATCACCGCTCGTTTGCATACAGCGCCCAAAATCGATACAAACAATGCTCCCAACATCGAACTGCATGAACCTGATGAAAACATTTAAGGTTTTTTTTATAAAAAAGTTGTTCACGACAACATTGCTGTTATTAATATCAGCCTTTTATTTTTCCATCCTGTTTTCTTTGCTAATAAAATTTAAATCTATGGTTATACTTTACATTAAGATTTTACTGGGATTATTTGCTCTCATTAAATAGTTACGTCGACCTATTTCTAGAAAAGAGTATTCCTATGAGTAAATTTTAATGGTTTGCATTTGTGCAGTCAGACTTGATGAGATTTCGAACTATCTCTGCAGTTTTTGGAGTTTAAGTAAGTATATACGTTAAAAGCAAGTAAGCCACCAGTGTTTTTCTACCCGTAGTGGTAAAATCTCGGTAAATTATGTTTGAAGAGTTTCAGTCTAGTGTTAACAAGTTTATATTTTGTTTCGACAGCAGTGTGATGAAGGCCAATAAAGATTCCGCTCTGAAAAACTTGCACTAAAATAAATTTGCTTTTTATATGTTTCTCCACTATTTTATACGAGTATAGCCCGATAGTGAGGACATGTGCGATAATTTACTGGATACACTTTCACTATCTTTGCAAAAATTTTAATAGGTGATTTTTCATTCATGTTTTATAAATCGTAAACATATCTGTCAAAAGCTAAAATTTAGAGTATTTTGTTTATCGTTTACGAAACTTCAATATTTATTATCACACAAATTTAAATGCGATGTATTTCCTTCACCTTACATGAAACAAAATTCCATCTTCAATTCAAATTCATTTTAAAATGTATTTGCGCGTCTCGTATGTTAGCGTTGTGTTGGCAACACTGGCCAGTTGGAATACGGCCAGCGGCGTCGTCGTGCGTCTATCAACGCCAGTAATTACCGCCACTAAGCACGGCTCGTAAAGACGGCTCGGTGCTGGCCGTTACTCAAACGTGTGTTCGCTTCGCGCACCGTGTCGCCATGTGCCATGCCATACAAGATTTAAGCCAGCCAGCATTATCGCACTATAGTGATTCCAATTTTGAAATTATGCATCGTTTTTAGGGTTCCGTAGCCAAATGGCAAAAAACGGAACCCTTATAGATTCGTCATGTCTGTCTGTCTGTCTGTCTGTCTGTCTGTCTGTCTGTCTGTCTGTCTGTCTGTCTGTCCGTGTATGTCACAGCCATTTATTTCCGAAACTATAAGAACTATAATGTTGAAACTTGGTAAGTAGATGTATTCTGTGAACCGCATTAAGATTTTTACACAAAAATAGAAAAAAAACAATAAATTTTGGGGGTTCCCCATACTTAGAACTGAAACTCAAATTTTTTTTTTTCATCAAACCCATAAGTGTGGGGTGTCTATGGATAGGTCTTCAAAAATGATATTGAGGTTTCTAATATCATTTTTTTCTAAACTGAATAGTTTGCGCGAGAGACACTTCCAAAGTGGTAAAATGTGTGTCCCCCCCCCTGTAACTTCTAAAATAAGAGAATGATAAATCTATAAAAAATATATGATGTACATTACGGTGCAAACTTCCACTGAAAATTGGTTTGAACGAGATCTAGTAAGTAGTTTTTTTTTAATAGGTCATAAATTGAAATTAATATCAAATACTCAGGTCTATACTACCATTTACTTATATACCTACAGGTTTGTACGGAACCCTCGGTGCGCGAGTCTGACTCGCACTTGGCCGGTTTTATTGTGTTGTTATGACGTCGATGGTTGGCGAGTAGGCGACATTTTGCTGTTTGGATTACCTGCTCAGCATGAGGCAGGAAATGGGTTGGAAGATTTTAGTATGGAGCCTAAAAAAGCGTGTTTTTTATTTTTTTTATAATTAAAAACATTATATTTTTATTTTTCTTAGTTTTCATATTTCAATTGCTTATATCTTCGAAACGTGACACTTTACTTGGTTCTTATGTCTTGATAGTATTGATGTCAGCTATCAATTTGTATATAAGTTATCAGTGGACGCCGTTTTGAAAAAAAAATAACATTATTGTTGATGAGAGGAATGCCAAAATCCTTGAACCTTTGATTTTTTTCAACTCTTTATTGATTTTTACATTCGTAGAAGAATATATGGCTAAATGTTTCAGTGATTAGCGATCGTAGTAGTTCATTTGGCACACACATTAAACACTCTAAACATTAATGCTCATAGGGGAGAGATGAAGGGTCGGCAACGCGTAAGGGTTGCCTCGTGTGTTGCAGGCGTCATATGGCTACGGTAACTGCTTCCTACCATTTCGTAGCTAAATGGAACACACATCATTAAAATCATCGCTTTTTACCTATGAAATATATTTATATAAAAGCGGTCAATAAATAGGGGAGTGTACGTAAAAGTTTACGCAATTCTTAATATCCTGTGAATATCGATATCTCGAACTAAGCGGTCACTCGTCTATATTTATATCGGACGAGAGCAAACATGAATCGCCGCTCACTAACGCTATCAGCTCACAGTGACTCGCATTATATCCCGCTCGCTCGCCAGAGATTCTTCAACCGTACCTATTCGGACGTGAAATTTCCCTCTTCACAATTTTGAGTCTATTCAAATTGGATCAAATAAAAGTTTTATCGTATCGATTCTCGATTTCCCCGCATGCCGCATATCGCGTGATCGGGTACTAACGTGCACTCTAGTTGGACCACAGCCAGGTTTCTTTGCACGGTGCATTGTTATAATAGTCCGATATCCTATTCATGATTATTAGCTATCGGCCGGTAATTATATCGGTGGTATCTCGGCGAGCCCGAGTGGCTTGTTTGAGCACGCCACGGCTAATGTATTGGAAAATTAATATTAGTTAGTAACGTGAATCGGATATCATATTGGAATAATGAAAATCATTTGTGAATAATTGATGGGACGCGCGGTGATGGCGAGCAAGATTACATGTAATTAATTAATGTATTCTCGTCTGAGTCGTCTCAATTGACGTGTCATTTACATCAAACACAATCAACGTAAAATACACCGCAGGGCCTCCATGTTCAATTTGATTATGTACATGATAATGATGATCATATCTCGGTGATAGTGAGCTCGGTCCCTGCGGAGATTGTGATGAGATGAAAGAAAATATAAAATAATATGTTTATATATAGTTGTGTTCCTGCGCGTGAGTAAGGTCGCCAGAGCTCATATTAAGGGAGGAGGGAAAGGTCGGTAACGCGTGAGCGATGCTTCTTGTGTTGCAAGCGTCCATATGGCTATGGTAACCGCTTACCATCAGGCGGGCCATATGCTTGTTTACCGACATAGTTGTATAAAAAAAAAAATTGCAAGACTCAAAGATCGAATGTTAGGGATTTTATCAGAACAATAAAAACTAGTCTTGAGTAACAAACTTTTATTTTTAGATATAGATAAATAAATATCCTTTTGTAAACATTTGTTCTGAAGCTGATTATTAATAATATTTTGATAAAATACATTTACAATTTTGAATACAATTTAACGAGATAATACGTATTTACCTGTGAAACGTAAAATTTTGTGAACAAGTTACAATATCTTTGTTTTAATTAAAATGTGCAATCACACCAAAGTACCGCGTAAGTACTTTTGACGGTACAGGAACTTCTTACTCGTTTTTTGTTTGACTCACTGTGTATGCGTCTCTTTCTTTCTCGGAAAGTATTCATAATGGAATGTGATATCTCTTTTCCACGCTACGGACGTTTGTTTAGCGTAGCAAAATCCTAATTCTATGAGCAAAACTGTGGCAAATTTAAAATCTATCGCTATCTACCGATTCCTGAATCTCTATGTAAAGAATTAGTATTATTTTACACTTCATGTGTATATCAATAATCATCACGATAAGATTGCCATCAACTTAGGGTTGTGTACCCTAGTAAATTGTATAAAATATCATATTTGTGGTAATACAATATCAAAACATGAAATTATTTCCTTGTTGTGATAATCTGAACGGATTACTATGAACCCTATGAACCCGTGTATTTGCCAAGACAAAGCGCTGTCGCTAAACTAGTAACTCGATTAAGTGTCAGTCCCCAGTCCCCAGTCCCTGGGTACTAAACTGAACACGTATAAATAACACCCTCTATCAAGTTAGCAAAACTAAATTGTCCATTCAGTTGAAAATAGCTTTAGAAGTCAGCGCCTTGTCTCTAAAACTCTGAAAGAGAAACGTTAGCCGACAGCTTTTCTCAGCCGATGTCATGATGATGTAAATAGCAACTGCAGCTTGTTGCGCAATTTTAGCTCCTATACGTTTTTGTGTGACTTTTTTTTATACATTATTTATGTTAAAATGTGGTGTGTGTGTGTGGTATGTGTTCCGTTTGTCTTGGAGATTTTCGTCTAACATAAGCTTATGCATAGTTTATTTATTGGAGATATCAACAGCGATATAAAATTTTAAAGTGAGTATACAATTATTGATGGAAAGTAAAGCCAATTACAGATTTCTACAGATAACAATCAAACTAAAGGTAATACATTTTCGAGAAAACAAAAATAAAAAAAATATACAGTTACGTTCTAATCACGCATAATTTAATTGCGCGGCTGACTTTGATTTTAATCAAATCAATACCACTTCAGTGCCGTGCTCGTTACATATTAAAAAAAATTGGTTTTGCTAAAAATAATTACTGATAAAAATAACCTATGAGTTAAAGAAAATATATAATGGTTCGTATAGCATTATGTAGGTATTGATGAAATTGGCAACAGGTTGTCAGTTGCAATTTTCACGTGGTCACGCCACTGGCTCGGGTTGGCCTGTGTGTATCGGGGGTGGGGTATGGTTGGCTCCACGCCAGCTTTCAGATAATTATCCCCTATTAATCTCCCAGCCAAATCGCCGCCGAACGGGGGCTTAAAAAACCGATACCAAAAACTAATGAAGAACAATAGGTTTTTTAACGCTCCGCCGCTATTGCAAATTGAACGATTCAATTGATAAATAATAAAAAAACCGGCCAAGTGCGAGTCAGACTCGCGCACCGAGGGTTCCGTACAAACCTGTAAGTAAAACCTGTATATAAGTAAATGGTAGTATAGACCTGAGTATTTGATATTAATTTCAATTTATGACCTATTAAAAAAAAACTACTTACTAGATCTCGTTCAAACCAATTTTCAGTGGAAGTTTGCACCGTAATGTACATCATATATTTTTTATAGATTTATCATTCTCTTATTTTAGAAGTTACAGGGGGGGGGACACACATTTTACCACTTTGGAAGTGTCTCTCGCGCAAACTATTCAGTTTAGAAAAAAATGATATTAGAAACCTCAATATCATTTTTGAAGACCTATCCATAGACACCCCACACTTATGGGTTTGATGAAAAAAAAAAATTTTTGTTTCAGTTCTAAGTATGGGGAACCCCCAAAATTTATTGTTTTTTTTCTATTTTTGTGTAAAAATCTTAATGCGGTTCACAGAATACATCTACTTACCAAGTTTCAACATTATAGTTCTTATAGTTTCGGAAATAAATGGCTGTGACATACACGGACAGACAGACAGACAGACAGACAGACAGACAGACAGACAGACAGACAGACATGACGAATCTATAAGGGTTCCGTTTTTTGCCATTTGGCTACGGAACCCTAAAAATGAATGTTTAAAAAAAGCATTTACTCTTCTCCCCTAAAACTAGGTCAAAATACAAATTAATTAAAATATCTGAACTCTTTTCAGGTTTTAAGTCTAAAAACACGCTTAAAGAACATTAGTGGCTCATTGGCACGCGCTAGACCGTAGCAAGACCTGCGAAGGACACACGCACGCACATACGTACCTCAGTCTGCGATATTTTATCTAGAAGAACATTTATTACACCGTTTTTTGCAGCTTATTACGCACTAGTGCTTTTTACTTTACATTACCGCATAGTTTTATGATGAGTATAATCCCGATTATGTTAAGTTTGTTCCTCAATGCAATTGATATGTGTGTAGGTAGACGAAGCATTCTTAATTTAAACGGGTAAAACAGTTTGACAGCGCATCGCTGTAAAAAAAAACTGCGCCCATATTTGTGTGTGGTTAATGATCATCAAAAAATCGACTAAAAAAATTTCAAGTCTGTTTTTTTCCTCGCAAGTGTGTTGAAAAACGTCGTATGACACGCGTGTGCATTGATTATTACACTCTTGGCTCACACGCTTAATACCGCCTCGAGTGCTAATAACCAACTTTGCGCACATGGTATCATAATGTACTTATTACTTTATTTAGATCATAGTAAATTAAATCTGTAATATGTGTGTAGGAGCGAGCAGGCGTGTGTAGGTTATTTACTCGACTGTTCATATTTCACTATGCATACAATATATCGGGCCAATTTAGATAATAATACGAAAGCAAATGTTTATTCTTGAGTTACCGCTGCGCCCCGCTGCCGCCGCCCCGCCCCGTCCGACACCCGCCCGGCACCCGCGCGGGTGCCGCGCGGGGCGCCCGCACGACCACTGTCGTAGAACTTTTAACGATATTCAAAAACTGTTTGTACTAGTTTCATTGAACTCTTACTCTTTCCTATCTAACCATTTTGTTAGTAAATTGGACCGATTGTGTGAGCGAAAATAAACCTTATTAACATTGAGTAAAGTTTAAAATCCTTTAACAACTTATATGGAAGAAAATTGAATTTAGAATATGAGATTTTGGACTGAGATTCATCTCAGTTATCGAGTTGCAGGTAGGTACTATTAAAACTTGATATTGCAACTACACTAACTAATTCTGTACTATTATTTATTCTGTGCTAATACACAATATTGTTATATATGCTATAAATTGCATAATCCTATATTTAAATAAAATGTAAAAAAACTCAGATATCGAATATTTATGTATAACTAGCTGGCCGGCGCGACTTCGTTCGCGTGGTGCCTACCCTTATCACTTAGGGGTATGAAAAATAGATAGTAGCTGATTCTCAGACCTACTAAATATGCATATAAAATTTGGTAAAAATCAGTAATGCCGTTTCAGATTAGTAAGGTTACTAACATTGTAACACGAGAATTTTATATATAAGAAGATGAATATTAAAAATTATACAAAATCGTGGTTAAATTGTAGTTTTTTTCAAGATATTCGAACACAGCGAGTTCACAAAGGCCAATATTTATGACATAACTAACCAAGTCTAGAAAGCCAGCACTCCTTCACCACATAGAGTCATTGGCCCAACATTTGGGCAGGAAGTGTGGATATCGAAACACATTACACATTTGCCGCATGGAGGATTACAAAACGATCACTCGTGCATACAATTAGATGGCTCAGTGAACTCTCTCCTAGTGTAGAATGTTCCCGTGTATAAAGTTAGATTTGGCCATTTGGAATGTTACATTATCTGATGAATATCCTACTAAAATTTTAAAGTTAGTCGGAACGTTTATTGCACAAACGAACAACCTACTAACTGAACGAAATGAATAAATTCTACTATATTAAACATGAGAACTTTTGCGGATAATTTTGTTTATGCTTAGGTATATGCTTTCTTTTTTATTGTTAATTATTTGGAAAAAAAAAACCAAACATGGTCAGATTGTCCAAAAAATATTTAAAAAATGTAACCTTGCTGAGTTTGTTGGCGGATTCTTCTCAGTTGAAAGCCGAGTTCCGTACCGGTGGTAACTTCAAAAATTCAAAATTCAAAATCATTTATTCAAATAGACCTTCGCAGGCACTTATGAAAAGTCTGACTCTAATACTCTAATACCGGTTCGGAAGGTTGCATTTGCTGAGAAGAGCCGGCAATAAACTCAGCAATTACTCTTTTCAAAACAAGCTTAGATTCATTACATAATATTTACATTCTAATCGCCCTGAAAACAATTGCGTGCCCCGGCGCGGCGGCAAAATTACAAAGAAGACTGAATAAATATTTAATAAGTAAATAAATAGCAAACTTACGCAGACCAGCCCCCACAAGCAGCACCTGTTCACAAGTATGACGCGTGTGGCAGCCATCGCCCTCCTCGCCATATTGGAGGGAAGTGAGCGACGCGACGCGGTCGCTCACTTCCACACGACGCCGCCGACAGTAAATGTGACCTACATAAGTGCCCTTCTGGGGCCTAAATTGAATAAATGGCTTTGACTTTGACCTTGACTTATAATTACCAAGATAAATACAGCGGAAACCACTTTGGAAGATTGTTTTGTATGTAGAAAAAAACTTTTACGATAATTTCACATTCAGGTTGGCGTTTGAAAATTGGTTAGTATCTTTGAAGTAATTTAAAATAAATGTTTGACCACATTATAACCGTGGTAAGAAATAATATGAGCGAAAATGGCCACCACTATAGCTTCACCCTAGAAGCCGATAATGAAACTGATTCAACTTGAAGATGCCAGGAAGGTATATAAAGTACCTTACCACCTCCTTCCTTGGTTTTCTCACCGAAAGGACTTATTTCGTTTAAGCCAATGCCAATGCTTTCGAAGTCACCACCAACAAGAGTAACTTTACTCAAAAATACTTGCCTTGTACCTATCAATAGTAACCGTCGCGTTGTCCAATTAACTCAACGTTCCATAGAGCGTCATCTCTAATCTCTTGTACTAATTGTTATAGATAAATATTAATAGTAAGTTAGTGTACTGCGTCTGTTGTACTCTACAGACACAATATTGGATGGCAGACGATTACACCGGTAGCCGGTTCACCTCGCAAATTACAGATATTACCGGATATCACCGGTTGTGACCGGTCGCCCGGTGTGAATAGATCCCCAATAACTACCCTGTTTGTTGAATTTCAATGTTACACTTCAATATTGTATTTATAATAGTTATTCTGTTTTTGCTTTTCATAAACAGATTTATCTAAACGTATTGTTTTTTTATCACTATCATGTTATATTATTGTATACATATTATTTCTTCAACCGTTGTTTTAAATATAATGCAATAATATTATAATACTTAACACATACTCAAAAAGTACCTACATGGAAAAAAGCTGTAAAAAAAAACTGTATTCACAATTAGATCGCAGCTAAATAGACTTATTTTTCTTTTTGTAAAAAACTGAAAATCAATAAAAACAATCAATTTTTAACAAACATTTTTTTTGTTATTATATAAAAAATTATTTATTATGTCACGGGCAGCGACAGCCAAGCAATACGAACGTGGTATCAGGTTTCGGTAGACATAGTGCAGGCAATGAAACGTTTCGGAAAAGTCTCGTATATGAGGAAAAGAAGCGACGCAAAAACCTCCTCATGGGCCCCGGTAGGTTTATTGTATATTACAAATAAATAATCACTTCACTACACATCATTGTACAATCTTAAATTATAGTAGGCTTCAGAACCGGATAAATGTATGTTCCCAAAGCAATACACATACTCTAATTAACGTTATTGACGTCATAGTCAGTGCTGCACCATTTTACGCAACCCTTATACAACGATGGTAAAATCATTATCCCATCGGGTCTGACTAACAACTAACTATCGAAAATATATTGTAAGAAAATATCTCTGAAAGAATTCTGAAATTTGACGACAAAAAACACATCAGAAGCATACGTCATATTACACGTGGATGTGTCGTGACGCGTCCCGGCTCACGTACAAACGTCTCTAAATTGCTATCTTAAATGCAAATGAAAGTAAAACAAGGAAATAGGCGAGTAAATAATTCACGCAGTCAATTCTTCTCGCCGGGCCGAGTCGGGTGACAAATAAACTTTACCCTTCATTTTGCACAATTTGTATACTTATTATGGTATGTATATTTAAATTAGTATTTATTATGCCATAAAAATCTTTATTCAGTGCAAACTGTATGATATTTATTATATCGTAGTAATCAGAACTTGTAGCAAACTTTGTAGCAAAGATTATAACCATATCTTATTAATAAAAAAAATCTAAAATACCTAAATAGAGCCAAAACCTATATAAAATTTAAATATACAGTTAAAATAAGTAACTTAATAAATAGTATACGAATTTTCTTCTATAAAAAGTAACCTTTTTGCAACGCACATTAGGTAGGTACGTAACAAAAATGAGTTCATATTTCGTAGCAAATTCGTAGGAATGCGTAGCGCCTCGTAGCATGGCTACGCCGTAGCCGCTACGGCATTTACACGTCTATATTTTGCAGGGAGTACTACGCAAGGAATTATGCAGGAGGAGCGAATGTTTTATGAGGCCTGAAGAAAAACTTTGCAGCCGGGAATCGAGGCTGTTGTCTTATTCAGGCGCCACCGGGCAATACTTCAACTTAGGGTCCTGTGTTGCCAAAACAAAACAAATAAAATAAAACATTATACTAAATTAGAATCATACACAGTAAAAGTTGCAACTCACAAACGTATAGAATTAGAACAAATGAACACACAAATATACATTTTTATACAATATATTTGAATTCTAATACTAGTCATAGAATACGTAACAAAAAATGCATACACTAAAATGTGTATAACATTATAGACATGCTGCCGGAGAGAATCGTAGCTTCCTATTGGTGAAACAATTTTCAGTACCGGATCATTAGTTCTGGAAATTACATCCAAACTAATAAACAAACCTTACTTCATTATATTATTATTCTTCGTATACTATAGATAAATCTGTACGGAATCCGGTACTGAAGGCACATACACTTGGCCTTTTATTTTCTCTGGAGTGAACAAATCAATCGACTCGGCGTCTTGCTCCGAGTAAGCCTATAGGCCGGTGAGTTACAGTTCCGATGACATTCATAAACCTTTCACCTTTGAATAACACGAGCTAAGAATGTGATATTAATGTTGCTATCTTGTCACATCATAAGTGCCTTACCAGGGCCTAAACTGAATAAATTACTTTATTTTATTATAATGGTATAATACTCAAAATTTGCATTTATTCACGACTAGCTGTCCCCCGCGGCTTCACCCGCTCTCCCGGGATAAAAAATCTATGTTCTTTTCCATACAATAGGCTATCATCATGATCCGTTGGATATTTGAGGCGTGAAGGTGTAATAAACAAACAAATTAGTATGTTATAAAGTTAAAGCATATAAATGTTCGACAAACAACTATTCAAAGTTTATTTAACATTGGAAAGCGGTTTTTACAATCTCTGTATCAACTGTTAATCATTTGTAAGTAGCATTATGATTTTAAATTTCAGTATTTTAGAAAATCTATAAAAGTTAATCGGATGCCCTGTAACTACAGTTCACTAACTTTATCAGTATTTTAACTGAACCCTAGCTGCCACAGCACAGCTGTCCTTTCCGTGATGTCGTCAAAAATACAAACGTTTGCAAGACGCGTCTCCCGCATTCGAGATTATGATATCGGTGACAATGGACCGAGAACTGGCGCTCGGGTACCATTCACCGACAGAAAGATAGTGCTATTATATCCCATATCCCGGCAGTTGCCGTTTTAGTAAGTTACGATAAGGACAGTCTCAAGCTTCATTGAAACATACGAGTGTTTGTAAAATGAATTGAATTTGGAGGATGCCAAACAAGAATGAATTTTGTGACTTGCAAAAGAGTTTTCAAAAATATTTTCCGTTGAACAAGTCATAATGGTTGACAAATATTCGTATTCCATTTACGTTTACATTAAATTTAAATTATTTCACAATAAAATGCAATACAACCAAACATCTGAAGAATTTAAAATATGTCAGAGCTATTTCCATGCTAGAGCTGCATGCGTAGCGTCGCGACGTTCAAACGACAACTGTCACAAACAATTTCGCCAAGAATCTCCGGGACAAAATGCGTCCCTCCTCCAGCGCTCTATGGACTCTACATATTACCAGTTCTGTCGATCATGCACCGCACATGCAATTTTCAACGTTATGTTGTGAAGTGAAAGTTGATAATTGCGTAATTTGAAAACAAGACCGACGGATGACGTCATTAATATTTTGGTGACCCGGTATGCGGCCGGCACTCCTGGAGCAGGAGAGCCCATAATGACGTAAAATATTCACAGCTGCCCCACGGCAACAAGTTTGGGGAATGATGTTATGGGCACCAAGTCGCAGACATGTAATAATACGAAAATTTACGTTGCCCAGAAGTGTCCCAGGGTTCCCTGATGGAAGTGTCGTGTAGCCATAAACCCGACTCCCATTTTCCTGCAGCTAGCAGGTGAGCACGCTCTGCAGTAGAGCTGGACGTTTCAAGTAAATTATTCCATACTTGTCTGCAGAGCGGCTCGCCCCAGAGCCTTTGAAAATAAAGGCTTTCGGTCGGAATCAGGACAGATGGGACACCAAGCATTTCTGGCCTCTGTCAAAAAAGATACCTCAGCTAACTTAAAACGTTCTACTATCCTAGTTGTTAGGGGTAACATAAGTTGTGTTAACATGCTTGTCGCTGGACTGGTCCCATATCGATAGTGTCAGGACTGTCATACAGTTATCATGAGACACGTAGACCGGCAGTGGCCAGCAGTCATATTATTGCTTTAAAAAATTTTGATACTTTTATATGGATTTAATCAAGAATTTCAAATGCCAATTAATGATACAGATTATGATAAACACAAATAATTACAACAGCCATGAATAAATAAAGACCATTAGTAATGCCGATTTATTTTTTTATAATTTAATTCTCAAAATATCGTAGACTGCAATGCAATTAATATCGTATTACAAATGATATGAGAATCAAACCAGAAAATAAAAATAAGAACAACAAAAGCTGTGGACACGAAGTCACAAGCGTATAAACACGGACACGCACCTCCCAGCGGAAATATTTGAACAACAACACAGAAAGTTTGTCGACAACAAAAAAATCTACAACGGAGACCATTTCTTGTTGGGGAAAAAACAGCGTTATCATCGGAAAATCCATCAGAATAGCGCCCTAAAAACAAACGAAGAGCCGACGAAAGTCCAAAAAATAAGCCAAGGACGTGTCGGGAACACAGAGCGAGAGGAAACACAGAAGCAAACGAGCATTGTTGTCGGTTTATAAAAAGGTCCAACTCGGCAACGGGGTGCCCGCCGCCGCGACGTGACGCGACACCCGAGATACGCACCCCACAGGATTGCTTAGCTTAATCATACAGATTAATTTGAGATACCGTGACTCTTATTATGTTATCAAGTGCGCTTTTAGTGAAGATATATTTGCATTGTTCTTTTTTTGTCCATGTCACCACCATCACTGTCTTTTGTTTTCATGAAAATAATAAAACTGATTTTCGTGTTGATTAAACTCTGTCAATTGTGAATACTTCATTTATTAATTAAATTTTATTTCCATCAACGCGGAGGAAATATGACAGAAGTCCTGTAAACGGAAATCTGTAATTAAGAGGCATGTTTGTTTGTCTGATATCTCGACAACTCAAATCGGGGACAAATAAGGGAGCGAAATAAATAACAAAATCCACTTCGACACAAAGCAACAATAATGAATCATCGCCGGCGCGCGGCGCGCGGCTCACGGCGCGCTCGCTCGTCAAAGAGAACCGCTCCCAGTTACTTGGAGATTATTTGCTAAGTACAAAACAAGCGGAGCACATACGAAATAAATCAAAAAGAAAAATGTAATTTCATTCGCGGCCTTGTTTACTTTTGTAGGAGTGCGGGACCCATGTGCGGGACTGTGTCATCTTGTCTCGCATTTGTGTTTCCGCTCCCATATCGGTAATAGTTTATGGATTGATAGATTCTTCCCGTCGCTTGTCACGTTAGGGTCTCGCGCGTTATGATGAGGGAAAACTATGGGACGTGAGACAAGAACGATATGGATGGCTCCCATCTCATCATTCGCTTATTAGGTACTTTAGAATATTGGCATACAGACGCGTAGGATATGATAAACGTTTCTGGTATTTATTGAAAAGCCCTACATAACTCTATAGAGGACGACCAATCAACAGCGGTCAACTCGCGCGCCTTTGTGATGATAGCGTAGAGAAGTTAATACAATATTATTGCTTTATTATCGATCAAAGTCGGCTGTCACCGCCTCCTCGAGACCTCTGTTCACTTTGTCACTCGCAGTTAATGTCGGAGAAGTGTAATAGTTCCAGTTTATTATAATGCGACAAGTTTAAAAGGAGCACATCAGCGTCTCGCCCCGGCTCCGACCCAGGGGAAATCGACAGACGTCTCCAAACTTGCAAGTTTACGTTTCAAGGGTTGGACAGATGTCACTTCATGTGACTGATATTGAATCCATTATATCTAACGTCAGGATTTCAAATAGACATATAGAAGTGTCTCATGAAACAAATTCTCAATAAGTTCATCTCATCGTACGGACAATATCATATTTATGATTAAATCACAACTTGGAATTTTTGATAGAGATTGTCACGGAAAACTACTACTGTTTATCTTTTACTTATCTCTTTTAATCATAGTCGATGCACCAACACCCCGTCTAAACTAATTTTAGCTGTACCCAGGCTTGAACTAGTCAAGGTATGACTGCAAAGCTAACAAACCTATTTTAGTAAAATAAAAAACATATACCTATGTATCATCTACAAAAGTACATAATATACTTTCTATCCTCTATCCATTCCCATTTTTGCTTATTTTGGATATTGGTTTGCCCACAATCTCACCATGGCAAGTGATGGTGTAGTCAAAGGTAATAAACACAAAATGCCTAGAAGAAAAGTACCCATATTTCAAGAGTACAATAACAAAACACCATCTTTGAAATAGGAGTAGAGTATATAACGTCCTAATAAATTAGTGAATTTCCTCTTGAGGGATGAATCTATAGGTCATTAGTAATCAAAAAATTATATTAGAAAAATAATCCGTGGGAAAAAAACAAAATTCCGAAACTGAACTTAAAGTCAGTACAAAGTATTAATTTTAGTTCTTTATCTAAAAAAAAAACGCACGGATTATTTTTCTAATATTATTTTTTGATTACTAATGACCTATACAGTCATCCTTCAAGAAGAAATTCACTAATTTATTAGGACCTTTTATAGCTCAACTATTATAAGCAGTAAAGGCATCTCGACACGTACACTAATAGCGGAAGGTGCCAAGTGGCCACGTGGTCAAGTGGTCACGTGGCGTCCACACAACGTTTTAGTCAGACGTTCTTACCACAGTAGATATATCAAACAGTAAAGTGACTCGACCCTTTTCTTGATTATAATTGCCTACAGCAGCACGGTTCGTGAACACGCGATAGGGCTGCCCATCTACAGTATTTTAATTTCATCTACCTACTTGTCTAGTTTTGTGATTTTATATAATTATATTTTTTATTTGATAAAATAATAAAAAAAAAAAATGTGAATGAAATAGGAAGTGTTCAATAAAATGCAAGAAACAGACGAGTAATATATATTTTATCATGACCCCATTACCTACAGCACGGATATAATCGAATACTCTATACTCTAAATCGAAATAACAATTTTTTTGGTCACCCATCCGATGTCGAACCGTTGCAAACGTTACTTAATCTCAACCATTACATCGCGTGTGCGTTACCTACAGCAATCAAAACCTCTAACTACCTACTGCAAAATCTTACTTAAAAAGTAAATTATTATGTAAATCTTACTAGGTACAGGTACCTACCATTTATTACTCTCACAGTCATTTCATAATAATATTTCGTCTAATTCAATAAATATATTATGTAAATAGCTAAGTACATACATAAGTAGTAAGTAGAAAGCCTAGCCTAGGAACTACCTACTACTTTTTTTTTACCTGACCGTAGGTAGTCACTTTTTTCACCCAAGCCAGCCATCCACTTATTTATTTATGAATCCAGGTAGGTATTATGTTTTTGACGAAGTTAAGCAACCAAAAACAGCACAATATAGTAGTCTACTATAATTTCTCTTTGTCATATTAAGTAATTGTACTTACTTGTAATTATTTCAATGAATATTTGTCATAAATCGCACGCTTACTGCTTACAAACCCATCACACCGTTCGTTCGTCACTGCAGCGCATTCGCGACTGTTTGCGAACTGAAAGCAAACCGAAATCGTGGCGCGTAGGTATGACTCGCGATCCGGCCGTTTGTATGAAGAGCTAGTACTGATAGATATATCTACTGTGTTCTTACTGCGGACCATAATGATGTGGAATTAGCTCCCGTTACGGTTTTCCCTCAGTCATATTAGTCATAAATACTTATATACAAAATAAATAAGTTGTTCCGGTTAAATATTTCCAGAATTATTATATTATAACTTAATTTATACATCCATATTTTGACTTCCATTGAGTGATTAATACATTTTAATACATACTCTTTTCATGAAGACAAAATATACTCAAATCCTCTTCATGAAATGTAAAATGCATTAAAGTAAACAGCGAGTTAAAAAGCAATTAAGATAAGACAAACAAGGCGTCTCGTAAATAATAAAGGTAATCAAAACCAAAGGTACGAGAGGTGTTACAAACGAGATGTTCACAGGGTGTGCTATAAAAAAGTCGTTGTCCGAAGGGGGTACCAGGGGGCACGGGGGGCAGGCGGGTGCGGGTCAATTTATCGCTACATCGGGTCTCCTTGTGACGTCCCCCGGGTACGATTCGGTCCTGTTTTAATTTCCCCCGGATTTTCCCCTCGAATCTAAAACTACCTTTATAAAAGGACTCTCGTCCTATAAACAGTACATTCGTATATAAATTGGGCGGTCCTCATACATGCATAATTAATTGTCGGACATATTAACGGAATCATTGTCGTTTTTTATCTTCTCTAAACATTCATTTTCATGTCAAAAGGTCGTCAACCTTTTGATAGCAGGAAGAGATCCACTGTAATGTTGGTAAACGCTTGTACCAAAGTACTCCTAATTAAGTCTTTCTTCAATGCTGTTCGTAATCTCGGAACCACTTAGAGCCTGGTAGAGATCACTTTTAGTGTAAAGGCCGCCCATTGTAACACTTTCCTTTCTATTCTGTTTTTGTATATTGTAAATCATATGTGGTGTAACAATAAAGTGTTATCTATCTATCTATCTAAAGCATTGCGTAGTGACTTTGATTTATGAAAAATGGTTCAACGCCACTCAGTTGTGAATTTGACGTAAAGAAGAAAAGAAAGTAAGAAGTCTAAGAAGTAAGACTTCCAACCTTCCTTCCTTGGAAAAAGTAGTTATGGGGAAGGGAAGGGTAGTAGGTATCATGTCACTGTGTATAATACATATACATTTTATGTTATATAATGTTAGTAGACCATGGTCTGAACAACGTTTGTTCTAGCGAAAAAACGAATAAAAAGTCACCGTGTATAGTCCACAGCAGCATCATGTTGTCAAATCTATCTAAGTATGACGAAATAGTATGAAAAGTTTGAAGCAATGTGTATATTGAGTTCTAGTTGTTTCCACCCATTTTCCACCAGTGCTTCTGTTGCCGGCTTTCCGACTCGAGCTTTTAGCCGAAGCTTTGTTTCTGTTTGTGTTTTATCATTTTAATTATTACCCTGTCGTTTTGCATGTGAAGTTTTAATAGTTATCTTGACATCAGTTGGTTTTAAATAATAATTTGAAATAAATAAATAAATAATAAATAAATATCCTGGGACATTTCTCACACACGGTCATCTGATCCCAAACTAAGCAGAGCTTGTACTATGGAAACCAGATAACTGATATAATACATATACATACTTTTTGTTTGTAAATACATACTTAATATACATAATTACACCCAGACTCAGGACATACAGACATGTTCATGCACACAAATGCATGTCCTGTGTGGGAATCGAACCCACGACCTGCGGCGCGTAAGGTGAACCTTAACCAACTGATACCAAGAGATTTTACATTGTAGCTTTCACGTTTGTTTATAAGACATTGTACAAAATATATTTCAAAGAAGAATAACACGTACGATCTTTTCAGCCGCGTACTTGTTCTAAGTAAACCACCAGCAGCTCATGGGCTATATTAAATCCACGAGATAAGAATATAGCCCATTGAATGTTTATACAGAACACACACTATACGTACCCAAATACTAAATTTCGTACGAGGGAAACGAATAAGTTATGAAGTTTGTTTATATAAGAAATGTTTTATATAAAATATTGTACGTAGCAGTAATGAGATGCCATAAATGTGTTGATATTAAAATTAAAAAGATACTGTTAATTCTGATAAAAAAATCGCAAATAAAATATTGTTTTTTATAATGAGACTTTGCCTCCTTATGTGTGTTCGACCGCTTGTACAACGGAGAGTGTTTGTTTGACTTGATGCCCACGGCTACCTTCCACCATCGCAACTCTCGCCATCGACAGGGAATCCATCCACACATTGAAACCAGATTTTTTTCGAACTGTGCGGGCTAAAAGGAGTTTTCTTCCGCGGACGCTCGGACTGTGGAATGAGCTCAATGGAGTACAGCATGGGGTTCTTAAAAAAGGGTGTGAAGAGGTTTCTTCAGGGTCGGCAACGCGCGAGTGTTACCCCTGGTGTTGCAAGCGTCCATAGGCTACGGTAACTGCTTACCATCAGGCGGGCCGTACGCTTGTTTGCCACCTCAGAGGTATAAAAAAAAAAAAAAAGATACCTATGTATATTTTTCTAGCTCGGCATTATTTTATGGTCCTGTTAGATGTTTAAACTGTCCACAGTTTGTGTACATAGATTTATTTATGCACAATTTATATGAAGGTCTGTAAATTCAACCCGTCTACTGAGTTAGGCTAGTATTATCTACTGTGGTATTACGGTATAAATTTCCCCATGGACTGAGGTACCCATGCGTTGGCCAACCCTTTTTTCTCTTGAATAAATAAGTTAATTGATAATTATTAATTTATACGTTTGAAAAATCGAAAGTCAAATGAAAAATTTAAGTCAAACTTTCTAGTATAACGGTTAGTTGCTGCAAGTACTAATATTTGATTCAAAGCTATTCAGATATCAAATGAAAATATTTCAAAGTAAGGCAGGTAATGAATAGCTATAGCAGTTCACACCTGGCAATGGTAAATGTTGAATATTAGCGAGTAGCAAGCAGAACTCGGCGAGTTAATTACTGGAGCGAGTCAGTCGGTGCGCTAAATGCGCTCGCAGATTTGAAATATTTGTGCGAACTAGTTCCTATTGGTTGTCGCCGCAATAGAATATGCCCGTTTAGTGCTCGAGCTGCAAACTTGAGGCTTTAAAGCCGCGCTCGCCTAGCTTTACCAAATTTAGGAGTCTAAGCTATTTTAGCTCAGTATATACCTAGTTGATAAGCTAAACTGGTAAACTTAGTCACGGATTTCCAAATGCTTTAGATTTGTATGGGTTTCCGTTCTATAAGTGCCGACGTATATCAATTTTATGTACAACTACTTCCGGAGCTATTACGCAATACTAGAGTCACATAGTAGATTTATGTTAAGAAAGTGATACTTGATAAATAATTTAGCCGCAATACTAACACTTTTTCGTGTCCTCTACACTACAGTTAATCTGTAAACTAATTGAAAGATAATATCATTACTCATCGATAACTTAAAAGTAACAACAAACATTAATTAAAACGGCTAAGTGTCTGAGTCTGATTCGACGTTCCTTAGATATTATAACTTCTTGGTTTGGGTCATAACTGTAGAAAAGACCCGAACCGCATAACTAAATTTGTTTGTGAAGTTTTAATGATTTCGAAATACTTAACTGTTCTACTTAGAAATATCTCACTTATGAAGGTCAAAGCTACTGAATTTACCACCAGGTTCGGAAGTTGTCTTTATTAATGAAACCGTAAGCACAAATTCTCCGTACTTTTAATTGGAAACGGCTTTAAAATCTATCACATACAAACTCGGGGGACCACTAAACTCAGTCCAAAACACCCTCCATACAGTTCTAATTACAAAATTCAAATCGCGCTCTAACCCTCCAAGTTGATTACGGGCGGGTAAGTGTCGGGGTGTAATTTGGACATTCCATGCAGTGTGTGGCGACGGGTTCTATGGCGCCTAGCGCCCGCCGATCGCGCTGCCACGCGCCGCGCGGAGGTAGCTCGGCCTGGCCCGCGGCCAAACTGGGTCCGACTGCATTAAGCGGGGTACCCACTTTGCAGACTTCGTTTGCACTAATCGCACACCTCCAGATTACCGCAGCTCTACTTGCTTTCTTAATACGAGTACGTAAGCGATTTCCTGCAAGACCTTTTTAAAATGTAATGTTGGTAAACGTGCCAGGTGGGTCACATGTTTTTAAATTATTCTCTTTGCATTTTTAATGGAATTGGTTATCTTAGTTAAGAAGTCGTAGAATAGTTCAGTTCTACGTTGCATAACTATTAACCTCTACTTACCTACCTATAACTGTAGGTACCTATACCTACTTATAACTAAGAAAAGCGTTTCCTAAGAATTATGCTATCCTACTACAAATCCTATCTCACAAATATAAGCGCGTAAGTTTGTGAGTATGCATGTGTGGATGTGTTACGATAAAATGTCTCTTATCTCTTTTACTAAAAGAAGGCTTAACTGATGCCATAAAATTGACGGGCCCGTTGGCGCAGTTGGTTAAGACGTGGAGTCTTAACCTATAGCGCCGCAGGTCGTGGGTTCGATTCCCACACAGGACATACATTTGTGTGCATGAACATGTCTGTATGTCCTGAGTCTGGGTGTAATTATGTATATTAAGTATGTATTTACAAACAAAAAGTAGTATATGTATTATATCAGTTATCTGGTTTCCATAGTACAAGCTCTGCTTAGTTTGGGATCAGATGACCGTGTGTGAGGAATGTCCCAGGATATTTATTTATTATTTATTTAAAATATAGTACCAACAAAAAAACCCTTAACATCAAAGTAACGTGCACTATAAACTTAAAATATAGCTCTCTGAAGCCGCACCAAAACTCTTCACTTAGCCAGACTTAGCTCCAGTTACTGATGTTATATTTCACGTAGCACTTATTAAATTTATCTCGTGATGTCGGTAGTGCTGCTCTGCAGCCGGACCGAGGTTCCCCTGCCGGCGGGCGGCGGCGACGGGTTAGTCTGTAATCTGTTCCAGACTTCCAGCTCGCAACCGGATGCAGTACTACACTGCTATTACTAATTTTTTAGCATCCCCTTAGTCTGCGGCTGATACTAATTAGATTCTCAATGCTAAAGTTGATGAAGTATCCCTAAATGCGTTGTTCGTTTGAAAAGTTCTGATTTTTCTTGCGAATGTACCCAATAATTTTCTGTGTTTAATCATGAACACGGCTAATATTCTAGTGCTGATATCAGCTTTAGTTCTGTAAGCTTGCACATACTATGTAGTCCACGATCAGCACCATAATGCCGAAAGTAGGTCTCTTCATTGACGCAGACTGTGTCAGTTGCACACTTGCATTCACCTGCAGAATATAAATTTCCCGATGCAAACACAGAACTGTATATCCGGGAGAACTAATCAAGCTAACTAAACCACCTCTAGCCTTCTCACCACCGCTGTAGCGTCACCTGCCCCCAGTTGATACTTTTCAAACTCTGATTCACCATCTTTTTGCTTCATTCCAGGGGCACCTCAAATATTTAGTTGAGTTTTTGATTAACCGAGATTTAAGTTCCTCCTTTCACAAGTTAATTCGATTTCACTCCGGTATCATCCTATTCATAGCTTATAGATAGTTATATTTATTTATATAAAATGTGCTTATGTTTGGCCATAGTACCATAAGTTTAAGGAATGTATTAAGGCCGCGTTAGTACAGAAGGCTTACTACAATATTACCGAATATTTAAATGATAAAAATGCTTGGGTGTAGCGCTCGCTCTGCAGGAAACATCTGATGTAATAAATTTAAGTTTGATTTTGAAAAGAGTAATTGCTGAGTTTATTGCAGGCTCTTCTTAGCAAAGGCAACCTTCCGAACCGTGCATTAGAGTATTACCCCCTTATTCATAATCGCTTTTTAACTAAATCAGTGAAATAGTGTCCTCCGTCTCACTCTTTCGATCACCAAATGTCACGTGTCAGATAAAGACTTCAGAATTTTAGCTAATCAACGTTTGATAACTTCATTATGAATAAGGGGGTTAGAGTTTGACTATTCATAAGTGCCTGTGAAGGCCTATTTGAATGAATAAATTATTTAATTTCATTTCATTACCCGGAAAGAGTAATGACGTGGGCGAAATATAGTACGCTTGCCCAAAAACGCATTTTCACTCTGGCCTTGAAACACGACGAGATTCACCCTATTTTACTGTTCTATTAAAAACGATATATCAAAGCGTCGTTTCCACATAAACAGTATGTCAATAAATGAGGGAAGAAATTCTCTGTAGTGCCGACTCTTCAAAAAATATCTTATAGAACATCAACAAACTTGCAACTTTACGTCTCGAGTTTTGCATCTCATCAAAGGTCTATTGAACTCAATGGATGCTAGAAAGACCTGCCTTGTATAAAATTGCAACAACTCTCCCACCGTGAAGTACCGCCTCACCTTGCAGAGAATAGTAACTATAGTAAGGTAATGTCTGTGAGTAAATCAATGAATAATAAACTATTTTTTTATTAGTTATTTTGATAGTCCAGTCAGCATCTATGAATAAAAATACAAATAAGAAATCTCAGAAATAATAAAACATTATGTAAACAATACAGCATATTCTAGAGAGCATCGTAGTTTTAATTCTTTATTTTCAAAAGAGCCATCTGTGAGCACACAACAAACACCTCAACTCTCGAACGATTGAGTTTCCTAACAAACTGTATAAACTCCGATAGCATCGAGTAAATCGCTGTAGAATGC
Source organism: Achlya flavicornis (assembly GCA_947623365.1). Classification (NCBI taxonomy): domain Eukaryota; kingdom Metazoa; phylum Arthropoda; class Insecta; order Lepidoptera; family Drepanidae; genus Achlya; species Achlya flavicornis. The sequence goes on along the minus strand of OX392468.1, from coordinate 233,454 downwards.
AACGTTTGAGTGCCGTTATTGTTGGGCGAGCCGTTCTTAGCCCGCAATCTAAGCGGTACAATAAAGTTAATTTCCTAAGCTAAACACTCGAGGGCTCCCTGCGCTCCTCCCTGCTCCGCTCCGCAAACGCGCGCAGAGTCGATTGCCTCCACCCACGAACGAGTGCTGCACACTATTCCACTTGCTTCTACAAATAGACCCACTTCTACAACATCCAGTCTATTTTCGAAATGCAATGAATTCTATCTTTATTTGTGGAGTTCACTTGACAAATTCTGACGGCAAAAAGTTTGCAACATTATTTCGATTGATTTTACTTATATCATTCTTTCTCTTATGAAAAAAAAAAACAAAGAGTAGTAGGATTACGAAAAAGACAGCTACAATAATAGCTAGCAAAGCCATATAATTAGTTATATTTTTACGTCTAAATAATAACTAGTGGACCGGTAATGATCGAAACTTTATATAAATTCTCTTTTCAATACACTTGCTCGTAAAGTGTCATTTATTGCACCGTTTTTAGGGTTCCGTAGCCAAAGGGTAAAACGGAAACCTATTACTAAGACTCCGCTGTCCGTCCGTCTGTATGTCTGCCCGCCTGTGACCAGGTTGTATCTCATGAACCGTGATAGTTAGACAGTTGAAATGTTCACAGAATGTGTCTTTCTATTGCCGCTATACAAAAAATAATAAAAACGAAATAAAATTTAAATTTAAAGGCGTCCCCATATTAGAAACGTCTTCGTGTTTTTTTTTGTTACGCCTACTATTCATTTCACAGTCATATTTGAGTAAGGTAACATTATTATTATTTTTGTAAGGAACCTTCCGTGTGCGAGTCTGACTCGTACTTGGCCGGTTTTTAGTATAATAATGCAACTAATTACGCACCAGTGCTTTTTACTTTACATTACCGCACAGTTTTGTAATAGGTTTAATCCCGATTATGTATAAGAGTAAATATCCAGTTAATTTGCTTTGCTCTGCTATCGAGGCACAAAGGTACAAATAGTTAGTGTAAAGTTTGTAAAATAGCCATCAACGGAATGGGTCCTGAGCGAGCAACGAGGCAACAAGGAAGTAGCGGCCAGTAGTTGGTGCACCCGACCGCTGCGCTGGAGGTGAACTTATCTAATACGCTGCACTGTTAGTATCGCAGTACGTTAGTGTAGTTACTTCACTGCACCCCGTGCCGCCTGCTGGCAAACGAATGCGTAGGGCTGCCTCTTTTTTGCTCAAAATTCCCTTTATTACGAAGTGCCTTCTTTCGCTCTTCTTTTTAGTTCTTTCTATTACGCGAGTTCAAAATTTAACAGTGACTTATTCAGTTTGGGGCCTGATAATGCACTTAATGATCATGACAGCTAACTCTACCATAGCTGAATTATTAATCGTATTCTTCAAAATTTGAAGAAATATGAAGGCCGTCTTCATTGTTTACCCCGTTGGCATTCGCGAGGGACGCGCGTCCTATAATAACAATTGTTGTCATGTTTATTTTTTTAACCGCGAGTCAAAGTGTTACTCGTTACACATTGACCTACACTTAATGTTAAGTGAGTATTGTGATCGTCCAAACCCCAATTTATTTATACTCAGTAAAAAGACCAAAAATGTTAATCAGATTCAAAAAGGACAGTTGAAATAAAAGGTAGTATAAAAGCCGCACGACACAGCCCTATTTGTGGCACTCCTCGATGACCGCCGCAACCTCTCGTCGTACAAATTAAAACCTTTGATATTTATTTTAAAATGTACACCAGATGCAGCGCTGTGGACACATTTTGTGCTCTTCACTACTTTTCACTGTTGCCGCCCGCTGCCATGTTTAATTAGCATTGAGTGTTGGGAAAGTGCATCACTTTGATACTAAATAAGATTTTCATGTTCGGTGGTACAACCAACTTATGTTTTAAAGTTTTATTAAGTTGTGTTAAGTGTAAAGATTTAATTTTTATCTTCTGACTAGCTGTTCCCCGCGGTTTCACTCGCGTTCCCGGGATATTAAGTAATACTCGGGGATAACGTAGCTTCCTATTAGTGGAAGAATTTTTCGAATCCGACTGTCAGTTCCAGAGATTAGCCCGTTAAAACAAACAAAAAAACTCTTCCGCTTTATTATAATTTAGTATAGGTATTTAATTTAGCGGTTAGTATAATAGACCAAATATATTGTGACATCATTTCTCTTCAATATATCTTTGAATGGGTCACAGGATTGTGGCTTATGACCATTTGACCTTAATACATTATTAAGATATTTAAATTCTTCTAAAACAACTACAAATCTTATATCAAATACACATTCAAAATGCCAAAAAATACATCCCATAAATGTTAAAGAAAATAAAAACTGCGCTTATCGTAGGCAAAGTGCTCGTCCGCTAATTTTGCTGGTGAAGCGGCCTGAAGCGCCCTCCACTCGGTGCACTCCTCCTGCGTAACGAGCACGGCACGACGCGGGCCCAGCTCACACGAGACACGTCACTTTATTTTCTCTATGACGTGACAAAGTGGGTGTGAACGGAGCCAGATACTGCGGCGAGGCTTGAGAACGCTTCAGTTCTGCTATTTCTTCTTAGAGCAATCGGTTTCACTTATCACGCACCCGGTAATGACCCTCGTCTATTTGCTCCAAATACTTCGCATCTTGTTTCTCTCTTGCCACTATTTTGTCCACGTTTCCGAACATGACAACTATTCGGGTTTTTTTTTAATTTACCACTTTACTTCTTGACATAAGTATTATTTAAAATGCTAAGTTACATCTCTCTCTGTCCCGTAGAGTGGTTATAACGCGGGATTCACTGCACAGATTTTGATGCAGTTCTCACAGTTTTGGTTCATTGAAAAAGTTTCTATGTTATATAATTAATGATGTACAACGTGTAAGTGAATTAATAAAAAAACTACTATTGTATTATTAATTTAAAATGATAAATAAATTCAGATTTTTAAATATGATCCTTATGGTGCGTCTATGCTACGCGAAGTGAGCACGAGCCGAGCCTCGAACGAACAGGATTCATTCGTTGCTCGCGATTTCAAGCGTGGAAGAGCCTTCAACGAGCCTACAACGAGCGCGATGCGAATCCCGGTATTCGTGAAAAAACTGACAATCGGGCAGAGCGCAGTCGAGCACGCTACGAATGCTCGTTCGAGGCTCGCAAGCCCGTCCACTCTACGCGAATCGTGCTCGTTCGTGGCTCGGCTCGTGCTCGGTTCGCCAAGCATGGACGCACCATTACATTGATACATTATAGTACCTAGTAGAGGCTCGTGTCTCTCTCTAGTGCAGTGTGACTGTGTTTACATGCGTCTCGTGCCTCGCAATATTTTCTGCCAACTGTTTGCGCGCGACGGCAAACATTGGCGTACTCGTAGCGGGATTGCCTTCGCCGTGTCCCGCCCGAGCAGACCCAATCCCTGCCCGAGCTATTTTTGTACTACTCAAGTATCTAAGCCATTGGTTACTTTCATTTTGTAAATAGCTTCTTGTTTTGTTCCGATTAATGAAATGGATTTAGTACTTCCTTTGGTATTACGACTTCTTTAATTTCTTCATTTATCTACAAAGTCCTAGCTATCCTAGCTTTTTCAATGTAATTTAGACTGTCCATAATCAATTAAACTTAACCTCAGAATTGAGAAAGATTATAGGCGTAGGAAGCGCTCGTGGTGTAGCCTGATTAGCCGTTCTTAATCGATCGGCAAAGTTAAGCTACGTCTGTCTTGGTCGGTACCTGGATGGGTGACCGCCTAGTGGTATTTCAAATCGAGCGTTTCCGTGCTTCGGAAGGCACGTAAAGCCGTTGGTCCCGGTTATCACTTAATTGTGATAGTCGTTAAGCTAGTTGGATGCCTCCTAGGCGGCTTGAAAAATTCCAACAGTAGGTTGACCACTAGCCTACCTCCACCGATCCGCAGTGGGCACGCGTGGTGGAGTATCTGCCCATTCCCTTTCACCCTGATTTGTGAAAGGAGGCCTGTGATCAGCAGCGGGACATTATAGGCTGATGATGACGTAAGAAACCGCGAGGCACATCTTGTATTTAATACTAATATTAGATCAACATCTTGTAACACAGTGAGCCAAACTAAACATAAATAATGTCACATTATTTGACAATGACAATAGAGTGACGTTAATTACGTGACCCTTTAAACAGTATATTAGTTAAATAATGTTTTATGAGTAAGGCGGTAAAAGAGGAAATCTCGGTATCAACAAAGGTGCGAAAAGCTAGTCAATTATGTACAGTAAAACAAGTAGCGAGCTTCTTTATTCTTAAAAGCCGTAATGGTGCAGTGGAGGATGAAACTTCCGCCGAACCTGAGTTTTAAGAATCAAATCACTGATCCTGTGCTCTGAGTTTTAACCTTTATGCAGGGATCCAGAAATGGCATTTTAGTAAACGTAAACTTGCATAGTCAGGAAACCTGCAATAAGCAAAAAGTATGTGAGCAGATGGTAGCTAGTGAGCTAGGTAGTGAATTCAAATATCGGCTTTTCCATTGCTTGAGCTATCGATGGCAGAAAGCAACGTGAGGTAACCATAGCTCAGTGAAAGGGAACATGTTGTCTACCATTCCCAAGTTGAAAGTCTATAAAGTCTGGCTGCCGCTATCATCACTAACCGTGGTGAGATTGTGATTAAACATAAGTCTTTGCATAGCAAAGAAATAAAAGTGCTTGCGTCAATTATTATGAAGTCGACCAAACCGTGATAGCTGTCTCGTATACAGGGTTATTGATAAAATACTAACTCTCAGGACTATATTCCTAACACCATAAATAACAACGTCTGTTCTAGGCTTATGTCTTGCGGGGAAACGTTTAGGAGCTGTTTTTGTTGAAGATGATGACGTTATTACTGTGACCCATCCCGACAGCAACATTCCATTCCATGAATGGAAAATTCAAAATATTTGTGACGTGGCGTGGTTACGGCGGGCGCCGCGGGGCTGCGGCGCGGTGGAGGGGTGGAGGGGGTTAGATAATACAAATCCCGAGCGTCGTATATCAAGGGCTGAATATCTTAAGCTATTGTGAGGTTACGTAACAGGAAGTGTTGACTTCACTATTGTGCCTCGTTTGCACTGCACCTCCCGTGCATGACTCGTTCATGCTCCTAAGTATAAAACTAGCACGCTCTCAATTTATTTATTTAAAGTAGTTACATGAAGATTATCAAATTATACATTAGAGAATTTAAATATTATAGCCCCTTTTCACATTCATAAAACTCGCCAAGCCGGCTATCAATGTATACTTACTATGTATTTCACATAGAAGGAAGGAATACTTATAAACTAAATAGTAACAGTTAAGTACTAGTTCCACTACTAGTTGGTTGAAACACTCTAAATCAGTAGGGAGCACTGGCTTGTAGCCAAACACTCGCGCGCTGTATTCATGGACGAATACTTTACAACTGCGCACCGCTCGTAATCAAATGTCAAATAGAAAACGATTTTGTTTCCGCACGAATGCCACATAACAGATCACAGAACATCTGCACGCGTAACAGAACAGCCTATCCTACTTGTAGCTTGTATATGAATTCCGCATTAACAATTGCTGTCTTAAATGCAGAAATAACTTGCGTGTGCTTCCGCCGCTTACCGCCGTAGCCCACGGCTACCTTCCACCATCGCAACTCACGCCATCGACGGGGAATCCATCCTTACACATTGAAACTAGGATTGTTTCGAACTGTGCGGGCTCAATGGAGCTTTCTTCCGCGGACGCTCAGATTGTGGAATGAGCTCCCCGCTGTGGTTTTCCCAATGGAGTACGGCATCGGGTTCTTCAAAAAGGGCGTGAAGAGATTTATTCAGGGTCGGCAACGCGCTAGTGATACCCCTGGTGTTGCAAGCTACCATAGGCTACGGTAACTGCTTACCATCAGGCGGGCCGTAAGCTTGTTTGCCACGTTAAAGTATAAAAAAAAAAAAAACGTATAACCAGATCATTAAGTTCACCGCGATATAGATTTAGGTATCTATTACGATCATTAAGTTAATTTCAAGTAGCTGGTGATGGAGGGTGGAGAGCGCGCAGCGTGGTTGCATCGCGTATCGTAAAGACATAACAGGCAGGATTCTAAGTTTTAGCGTTCCGTTGTTGGTGTGTGGGTATCCTGACGCTTGCCAGCCGTGCGCCAACGCGGCTGCTCGTCCAGCGGCCGGCCGAGCGGCACGGGCGGGGACAGGCCTAATTAAATTATATTTATTTTCGAGTGGCACGCGCGCCGCGCCGCCGCGCCGTCTCTTAATGAAAACGGCCGCAATTTGGGCCAGCCAGATAAAATGAAGCACCTTCGTGCATAATTTAAAACGTAATAAATCGCCGTAAAACACGGCTAATTAGACAATAAAACTGAAAGGAGCGAAGTCCTCGGGAGTGCGCCGACGACGCCGCGCCGCGTGGTGCCGCGTCCCTTGTCACAAGTCAAAGGCAACCCGCCTTCCACTCCTCTGTGGAATCAATTAAATTATTTACGAGGCAGTGCGGAATAAAGCCTACATACTTTTGACTTGGTTGTACTCAGTTACAGTCAATTCTTGAGCTTTATGTTAGGTATATTCAATGTTAGTAAGTAAACTTAGTACTTCCGATTTAGTGACTACGAAGAGCTTGATGAAATTAGCGTCATAATAGTCCTCAAGTAAACATATAAGTTGAAAATATAACTAAGATCTTATATTTCAAGTCGCAAGGTGGCTTTTTTACGAGAAACATATTTCAATCAGTATCCTGATTTTAGGTCATGTTCGAAACAGTTTTCTTATTAGGTAGATTTCCGCGTGAATGTGTCTGACCCCGGCGAACATTCGCCCAAGTTGGCGAGCGAGGTCGGGCGGGCGAGGCTGCGGGCGGTGCTCAATGAGCGCTGATTGCGAGCTCTCCCGACCACCGACACGACTCGATTATAGCCTCACATGTGTCATATTAGCTTATTTATAACATAGTCACATTTATTTACCCATTATGTTTTTTTTTATTCAGTGTTTGAGACGTTCTAGCTTATGTTGGTGCCTCTGAATGAGCCATAGAAAAAGGCTTCATTGATACGATCATATTAAATTTTTAGTAAGGTGTAGTCCTCGCCTGTCTGGCTACCATCCCTGAACTGAACTTGAGGGGCTGTTACCTTCTAGGCTCTATGTGCTTCGGTCATGTCATCACTTCCCACGATTGAGATTGTAGTCAAAGACAAGCCTACCGATGAAAAAGCAACTGCACCATCGAAAAACCTTGTTTCTGTGTTTTAATTAATAGCAACTCTCAATATAAACACGTTGCTTGCACCGCAATCATTTTGTTCGCGTATCAATTTATTGTTAACTGACTTCAAAAAAAGGAGGAGGTTCTCAATTCGGTTGTATGTTTTTTTTTTTTTTTTTTTTTTAATGTTTGTTACCTCATAACTCCGCCATTTGTGAACCGATTTGGAAAATTCTTTTTTTGTCTGGAAGGGTACCTTTCCCGTTTGGTCCCATTGTCATCAGATCAGGATTTGATTACTTCTTAGTGTACTTTGAAGTCGGTTTAAGTTTTTTGTAAAACAGTCCAATTATTGTTAAAATAATAGCAGTGTTATTTTATATTATTATTTATTAATTTAACAAAAATGCTTCATCATTCGACGTAAGCATCGGTGCTATGCTATTTTGATTCAGTAATAATAGCTCAATGGAGTGAAAGTAAATTAAATACTTATTCATATAATTTTCATAAAATTTTAATATTTTCACTAAAATTAATATAATTACAAATAGAAGAAGGTAAATAAAATGTGCCAGACTTTCTATACCAGACCTTCGGCTCAGTTATACGAGTATCTACTATTAATTAACTTTCTACTCTCTACTATAATAAACCGAAGTGACTAATAGTTCAGTTGACATTGCAAACAAATTAGCGCGACCGCAATCTTCAGGTGCTGCGAGCAATTACCCGCTGTTTGTTTGTTTGCTCGGTGAGCACGCAAACAAGCAAACACGCAAGATGTTTGTAGAGCCGTGGAGCGGGCGGTGGCGAAGCGGGGCGATGGACCAGTAGTAGGTATCGATACCCCGATTGACATCGTGTTGATGCTTGGCCCACGTCAACATTGTGATACCATTGTGTTTGTTTACAGTCATAGTTCTACAAGTAATATATTTGAAAGGAAAACTAATAGAGATGACGACATGATTAGTCTAATTTAGATGATAAATATATCTTGGGACATACTTCAAACACGGCTATCTGATTTGATACCAAACTAAGTAGAGCTTATACTATGGAAACCAGATAACTGATATACTACATTTTTGTTTATAAATACATAATTAAACCCATACTCAGGACATTCCGACATGTTCATTCATGTACACAATGCATGTTCTGGGTGGGAATCGAACCCACGACCTGCGCCAAATATAAGAATTTTGGATATTGGCTTTAAGTGCCAAATAGTAGTAAACACTAATAAAGTGAATCTGTGTAGGTTCTCATTAAAATCACAGCTAGAGCTAATCCAAGACAAAATATCAAAAATTTCAAGTCCTAACATTTAACAACCATAAATAAATACAGCTTAAAACTCTTAGGGATTAGTTTTCAAATGAAAATACATATAACAAACCATCATCTGGAACATTAAAGCACACCTTCAGGTATTTACCGAAAGGCGACGCAAAGCCGGTGGGAGTGTGCTCTCCGGCTCGAGCGCTCGTAAAACTGATACAACACGGCTAATAACACAATAATAAAACCTGACAACGACGCTCCAATCTTTTAATAATGCAACATTTATAATAAAAACTTATTAAAATGTTTTCGCAAGGGTCTAATTTAGTTCCAGGTCAAAATATTCATTTTCGGGCGTTCGACACTTGAATCTTATATAAGATGTGTAATCAAGCGACTGAAAAGGGTAAAAATATGTTGATACAGTCTCACTTGTGATAACGTTCTGAGACAAAAGATACAAGTCGCTTCCGTTGTTCCGTCAGTTGGGAATAAAAATGCAGTTGAAAGATAAACAAAAGCTCAACCGAAGCCACAACGGGTCGCCAGTCGGACGCAGCATCTTTCGGAATGAGGTTAAAAATTCCCCACAGCAGAATGGCGCTGATTGTGCTGTGTGTTCGGAAACAGAGCCGTCACATCGGACATAACAACACCCCCGGACAATTTAAAATGCAATTAACGTCGGAAAACGGTGCTAATTAAACAGAGATATTCGTTAATGGCGTCCTCCGACCTCTGAACCTCCTCCCTCCCCCATCACCCTCGCCGCTCCCCTCCCTCGCCAGCTTTAATTTGTAATGACGTTAGCTTTTAGAATGTACGCATGCAGACTACTGGAGCAAGAGCCTCGCCTCCGACTATAAAGCAGAACTCGCCAAGTAAAAGCGCCGTGACATAAAACAGACCGAACTTATTAAAACTTCAGCCCCCGGCCATGTTTAATGTTTGCTTTTTGTTTTGTGGTTATTGATTGAGGGGTGTTTTCAATCAAGCTAATATAACCGTTAAAAGAAACTCCGAGTAACACTTCACATTTTATTCACCAGTATAATACTTACAGTCTAATAATAGTAAATTGCACTGTTAGACACTTGTACTTTTCGATGTTAACAATTTGAAAACTCAATGAAGACTGTCTGACTATCAATATGATCCGTTCAAAGAAAACGATTGTAACGAGATATCCCCTACCCACATATTCAACTCTGATTGGTTAATAATTTTACGTCATTCTCTGTCGGATCAACTTTGGATTCAAACAATTACTTTTAATATTATTTCTTAATACAAATGCCTAAGGGATAGTGATTTAATTATTTACATAATTCGGAAACAAAAAGAACACGAAAGATAATGATTGTAAGCATTTCTAAGATTGTGTTTTTGAGACATACTGTAATTTAAATCAAAATAGTATTCTTTTAAACAAATATCTAACACTAAGATGCTCGTTACGCATTGCCGTAGCTGTTTGATGTTCTTGTGGCAAGATACTTACTGCATGTTTCTGAAACCAAAATCATACATGAAAATCTATTGTTGAAAGTACACCGGTCATTGTTAATTACTTCTGAAATGACGATTACGGCAACTGTTTTGATTATAGAATAACTTTGATTTGGCTTTTAGAAACTGGCAGTTAGTAATGCATTTCTAATAACATAATGGTAATGGTGTATTTTAATCATAATTTTATTCAACATGAAAAATAAGTGATATGTGACGAGAACCCCTAAACCGCAGCCACACGTCGCCGCGTCGCACACCAGCTCGCAGCGACACGCGCGGCGCTCGCGAAGAATTACTGAGTAGTTGCTCACACGAGCTTCACACTTTATGGTGCCCGGATGCCCGAGTATTCGTTACATGTGCCTTCACTTATGGCATGTGCTACTAGTAAACTTTGTTTGTGCGGGCGATGAATCTTTAAATATCTGTTAAATTTTAAACTACACATATCCATCAGCAATCCAGCTATTTTCGTCATCGGACTCTAATCACTCGCGGGTGTGAGCAATCAATGAGTTCTCCACCGTGGTTTTCCCAGCTTGGGGTTCTTTATAATGTGGGGGTTAAGAGATTTTTGTAGGGTCGGCAACGCGCGAGTGGTACCCCTGGTATTGCAAACGTCTATAGGCTACGGTAACAGAACATCATATAGGCGGGTCGTATGTTTGTTAATTATTTGCTACCTTATAGTAGTACATAAAATTGCAAGAACTTAAGTCATAATAGAATACAATGTGAACCAATATAAAAGCAGATCTAAATGATTGCTTACAAGCCCGATCCATGAGTCATGACTCACAGCAGCTGCACCGAGTCTCGTGATAGCGGACATATCTCACAGCGAAGCGGCGCTGGCGGTAGGTAAACAGGCGAGGTGATCGCTTAGCTTAATAAGCACCAGCTCGCTTGGAGCGCCGCCAGCACCACGCAGACCCACAAGAATTATGAAACTGCACAACAGAACACCCGACTCAGCTATGATTAAGAATTTTGCAGCTTTAGCCAATGGATGGCTCCAGCCAAACCCGAATTTGCTCAAAGCTTATTATTAATATTTTCTTGAGGAAATTAGTTTGGAACGTCAACGGCGATCGCTGTATGGAGTCCGATCTTTCTGATTTTATGTGAATTCGATCGTGAAATTAAGTAAAATAATATTGCAAGATTTCATCGTCTTATTTGTAAGTTAACAATATGACGCAACTTGAGAGAGCCTCTGTAAGCAACTATAATGTTTTGGTTAACCGAAGTATGACGTGACGTGTAATGACGAGCCTTCGGCACCGCAGATCGATGACTCGGGTCCCAGGTGCTAGATCCCGAGGTGCAGCTCAGCAAACAACCGAACACTGTTTACATGTCGTGCGCACTCGTGCGTCATATCGACCACATGGCGCGTGCCGAGACTCGAACTGCCACCGTCGCACAAACTCGCTTACACACTCGTAGTTCACTTGAATGTTGAGATATGAGTCTCTTGAAATGTTGCTCGGGATGATACTTAGTATGCTATTTTAACGATGTTGATCTAAAGCGCTGAAACACTCAATCTTGTAGTATACCTACAAGAAGTTATATCTAGCCATAAATCGAAGACCTAACTTCACTCCACACTTTGTAATAATATATCGCAACTTACCTAATTACATTATGTTCTGCCGATATTTCATGTTTACATCAAACGGTATGAAAAGAAATGTTGCTACTTATTCAATTTTTTCAAAGCATTCAGTTGTCATTTAAATCGCGATCGGGAATGCGGAATTCTTCAAATGTTTTCCTTATTCCACTTCGATTTTAATATTAAACCTCGCGAAAACGTTCGGATTACCGTAAGAGGTTGATAAAGCCGCTTAAAGCGCTAAGAATCTGAAACTGTGAATCGTCAGCGCTATTATCAATAATGCAGCGATTATTTCGCGTTCGTTATGCTGAAGCGGCTTTATTCCCCCTTTTTCATCGCCACAACAATCACGTATGCTCGATAAATCCTAAGTACGAGCGGTGTACGTCCCGAGCCCCTGCATTGTACCCAAGTGTCACGTACAAGCTTCAATGGATGTTATAATGCTACGAATTATTCTGTATTCCTTTTCTCCACTTTTATGTAACGCTCCTTTTTTGTTATTGCTGTATAGTTAGTACTAGGTAGGTATGTCGCGTCGATGTCGTACCCCTGCATGCAGCGCTAGCGGCTAGGTACCTGGGAGTCGATCCTCGCCTGTCTCCTGCGTCTATGCTACGCGAACTGAGCACGAGTCGAGCTACGGACAAACACAATTCTTTCGTTACTCACGATGTCAAAATGTGGACCTACTTAACGAGCCTACAACGAGCGTGATACGAATCCCTGTGTTAGTGAAAAAACTGACTATCGGGCGGAGCGCAGTCCATCGCGAGACGATTGCTCGTTCGAGGCTCGCAAGTCCCTTCACGCTACGCGAACAACGAACGTTCGTTCGTGGCTCGGCTCGTGCTCGCTTCGCGTAACATGGATGCACTAATAATAGTAACAATTAATAACCGCATTAAGATTTTCGGTGCGCGAGTCTGACTCGCACTTGGCCGGTTTTTTTTATTTATTTATTCAAATAGACGTTCTCAGGCAATTTTTGAGTAGTCACTCTCTGATACCGGTTCGAAAGGCAATTGCTGAGAAAAACTTGCAATAAAGTTTGAACTACACTCACATTCGCTCGTGTAACGTATGTATTTATTTCAGAATTCATATTACAGATTTTGATATTATTAATCATGCCAATGTCTTTTGTCTAATAACAAATAATAACAAAGTAGTAATCGTTGTTGAATATAATCCAATTACGCAAGTTCAATAGGTCCGCGAGATCGCCTCGAGACTAATTAAATTAAACATCACAAAGGTTGGGCTTGATTGATGATTGCTTCAAAACTCTCAACTTTTCGGTATTTGACGAGGCGACGACTAAACTGTACACTGCTTTGATTTTTAATTTGTTAGGAGAAGGTCCATAAAATAATTTTACCGTTTGGAAATATTTACGTGAAATTGACAACGATACCTATGAAAAGCCTATAAATAGCCGTAGACTCCAGCTAGGTAAGCAAATGACAATATTAAATAGTTATATGATCTTCTCTTATTTTCTCCATCGTATCGGCACCGCTACGGCTAGGCGGTTGCGGTGCAGGTGGTGCGCAAATCCTTGTTTCAAACGAAAGTCGATTGCTTGGTGTTTTACGGTTACTAAGGGACGTGACATTAGGAAGGTTTTCTCGCTACTCTTTACCATCAGGCTTTGGTTTATGTGTTGCTGTACGGAATATGCCGTATTTTATAAGAACGACGCAACGCAATGTATGGGAATCCCAATATACAGTCACTCTAAATTTACACCTACACTCTATGTGAAGAAGTTTCATGATTCAATTTATGTTAATTACTATCATAACAATTTAACATGTATGTAGACAAATATGACTCTTGCGGGAGCCCCGCATCCCGCACCCCGCTCCTCGCACCCCTCTTCCCGCGCCCTGGCATCAGCGCTGAAATTATTCAACATAACATGAAGAATTTCCCAGATATGCGGTAAAAGGCAACGCGCGTGGCATTCAGGATATTTCAATTTTATTTGTGCATTGCACTCTGCGTCTCTTATTTGCACCAACAAACTGTATAATAAACTATTCCAATATAGCGGAAACAACACGTACGCGAAGTGCAAACGGGGAAAACTAAAAAAGCAATTATTAGGTATTGATATCTAAAACTATCTACCTATCTATCTATCTACTAAAATATTGTAGGAAGGTTCCTGTCATAGAGATAGAATATTAAGAGAGCGATTGTGCTAGAATATGTTCCGCGACACGGGTGTGATCAATGCTGCCTTGAAACGAACTGAGCGTGAGCGTTCATAGTTTGAATGACTAAATACTTATTATTAGCATTATTATTAATGCCAATTTCTCGTTTTTTATCCATATTTTTACCGAGAACAAATAACAAGGAAAGTAAATCTAAAATAAGTAGTCGACAGTAAATTACTCATGTACGCGTGCTATTTAACTATGAATGCATCTATAAATAAATAATAAATAAATATCCTAGTACATTCCTCACACACGGTTCCAAACTAAGCAGAGCTTGTACTAAAGAAACCAAATAACTGATGTACTATATTTTTTTGTTAGTTTGTAAATATACATACTTAATATAAATATTGCACCCAGACTCAGGACATGCAGTCATGTCCATGCACACATATGCATGTCTTGTGTGGGAATCGAACCCACGACTTGCTGTGCAATAGGTGGAATCATAACCAACTGCACCAAATTCCGCCAAACTATATGCAAACTGATCATGCTTCGCAGAAAAAATAATGTTGTTAACGCTACATTTCCCACTATGACTCTATAAATGTTCTTACTCAATGGTTTCTGCAATATCCAAATAAATATAGTTTTCAAATCATTCAAAGCTTACATTACAAACATTGCTTCAGTGACGCCAAGACCGAAGTTTGACAACCGACTCATTAATGTTGAACGGCCCCGCGATAGACTGCAAGATGACCTGAATAACTTTGCCAAAGACTAATTTAGTTCAGAGACCAGGCCATAAGTTGAGACTTAGACTTAGTAAGATTTTGGTGATAATGCTATTGAAATAAACCAAGCGTAACAATTTTAAGGTTTCATTCTAACAATGTATTGAAGAGTGGAATTTCTGTGCATACAGTACCTATACTGTCTGAACTGTTTCGCCTATAAAATAAATAAATATCCTGGGACATTCCTCACACATGGTTATCTGATCCCAAACTAAGCAGAGCTTTTTCTATGGAAACCATATAACTGATATAATACATATACTACATTTTGTTTGTAAATACTTACATAATATATGCATAATTACACCCACACTCAGGACATACAGACATGTTCATGCACACAAATGCATGTCCTGTGCGGGAATCGAAACCATGACGGCGCGCGATAGGTGGAATCTCAATCAACCGCGCCAACTGGCCCGTCGTCGGTAGTCAGTCAGATAATTTATTGACATTATATCGGTTAAACCCAGTAAGTAAAATTGGGTTTTTAAACACCGCAACAAACTGTCTAGCTTCTTTAAATTGTGACAGATTTGTACTATGTGGTAATTACTTGTGCTGAGAGCTTTATAACTTAAACTTACTTTCAGGTCAAAATGGCCATTGAAAATTGGAAAATAGAATTAATTATAAAGTTGAATTGTTAATACTTAACCTTGCTGCGACGCCGCGTCGGTACTGCTCGGAAAATCTTTTGTTTTCTACTATTTCTGCTTACTACTACGAAGGTAGTACTTAAATATAAATTATTCAACGAAGCGGCGTTCATTAAGTACTCCTAACGAGTTTAAGCTGAATAAATTAATTTGAAGTCAAACAAAACATTCCTATAAGGGTTTGAAATAAGCGTTTGAATGCGATGCGTGGAGAGGTGCGGCGCGGTGTCGATGTGATATGATATGACGTTTGTGACGTCACTGAGCCCGATTGGCTCAGCCAACGCGAGCAGATTCAGTTTCATAACACAAATTATTCTTACATTGTGCTTTCGTGTCAAGATTTAACTTCGATCACATGTAGTTTAACGCCTCACATGCGGTTTTAATTCGGTCAATTATACTCGTCAAGAAAATATTTCTTTTTGTACGCTGCTATATATTTTATACCTCTTTGATTAAAAAGTAGCTGAGATTATTATGCGAAATGTTTGTTGCAGGAGGAGCTAAGGGATAACATGACAATGAGTGTAATGAGTTTCGTGCCGACGCTGGATGACGACGGCAAGGCCATCACTTGCCGCGCCGAGAACCCAAACGTCACCTCGCTCACCATGGAGACCTCGTGGACCATCAACGTCGTTTGTGAGTTGCACTTTATATTCCTAATTCAATACAAAATAGTTCATGTCATCTATTGCCAGTTATCTCTCTTCAGACTAAAGGGTTCTAAAACGCTTGTGAGCTCGTGATCGTCGACAATACTAATGACACGCCACTGAACTGAGTCTACTGGTCCAGGCTGGTATCCAGGTGCCCCCACCCACAGATGAAAGTAGCGCTCCATATGTGGTCGGACTTATAAAGTTGTATTCTTTTACCCGAAGTAAAGGATTGCTTCATTCTATTAAGCAAAACTAGCTTTTTAGATGTCAGCTTAACCTTTTTTAAGTGATTACGGAAATAAACTTGATGAGTGACTAAGCTTATTTATACGGCCAGCAGCTATGCTCAGATTTCTCTACGTAAGAGGGTCTGAAATTAGGACATTCGTAGGAGAACGAAAACGACGAACATTGCTAGTAGAGTTAGTAAGCTGAAGTGGCAATGGGCCGATAACCGATGGAGACGAAAGGTTCTCGAGTGGCGACCACGTACTGGAAAACGTCGAGCGGGTCGACCTGCCACCAGGTGGACCGACAACCTGGTCAGAGACGCTGGGTGCCGCTGGATGCAAGCGGCTTAGAACTGTTCGAAGTGGAAATCAATGGGGGAGGCCTATGTTCAGCAGTGGACATCCTTGGACTGATATGATGATAATGACGACAAAAATAATCTTATAAATAGATCATGATAGTTGGGGTTTACTTAATTCAGTTTAAAAACTTTCATATTTTCATCTTGTTTCTCAAAATATTGTCATGTTATTTTCCGCTGAAGGTTACTGCAATTACTCGCAGCTAAGCCAAGAAACGTTGTAAGCATGATGTGACTGTATGCGAGTGTGGAACTAAAAAATAAACCTGGGAATTCTACACATCAACTTTTCCGATAGATAACAGCGAGAAAGGAATTAACTTGATTGTAAATATAGATTGTATTTTGTACATATTTGTTGTCAATAAATAACTTGATTGTTCTGCCTGACTCTAGGACGAGTTTTGAGTTGATATAAGATTGATAAAATAACACGTGTTGAAGTATTTGTTGTTGTACCAGATCCACCAGTGGTTCGATTGCGGCTGGGTAGTTCTCTAGCGGCCGGTGACATCAAAGAGGGCGACGACGTGTACTTTGAGTGCCACGTTCGCGCCAACCCGCCCGCGAGGAAGCTCTCCTGGCTACATGACGTGAGTTATACGAACTTTACCAATAAATACAGAATTTTCTGCTACTTTAAAAATCTGGTAACAATTGAAAACGTAGAATGTACAAAATATTTACGGTAACAAATTAATCCAACGTCAATGCAAAAACAACAATGAGTGGCGGTGACGAGGCGCGGGCTGCGGTGGGGACGGCACGGGAGCCGGGACGACCTGTGGTGCGGGACGTGGGGTGCGGGGTGCGGGACGTGGGAGCTTCGCGGGAATAAAGTAATAGACGACGGTGTACGGTCCGATAATCGCTTTGTACTGTGTCGCTCGCGTTTTAATCAGCAATGTACAGACAGGACTGTAATTTTTTTTTGTTTCGTTTCACCCTTTCAGGGGCAATCAGTCGCGCGTTGTTACACGGATCGCGACACGCATCACCGCGCTCGCCTCCACTCGTGTTGTATTTTTTTCTGTATTGTTTTCACGTTTCTGTTGTTCGTATCGTATCGTAGGTCGACCCACTTATCCGCCCCATCCGCGTCCCCGGCAAACGGAATCATTTCAAATGCGATTGTTTCTGACGTTTCGTTTTATCTGAATGACGTTGATGCGTAAGATGCGTGCATATTTATAACGAGATTCAATTCTGCAAAAACGTATCGCATGTAGTCGACCTACTTCGCTCTATATTATTGATGCATGGTTCTTAAACATTTATACGAAATGGTTAATAATGAGTAAATAGCTCGCTTTGTTTCCTACAGTTTTCCGGCGTTCTCACGCGTTGATCGTGCTCAGCGACGCGCGTGGTAGCTGCAACACATTCTTTCTTTGCATATTTTAAACGAGCAGAAAACATTTTTTTAATCTACTAAAAAGCATACGCCTATGGACGCTTGCAACACCAGGGTGATCACTCGCGCGTTGCGGACCCTGAAGAAATCTCTTCAAACCCTTTTTGAAGAAGCCCATGCTATATTCCATTAGAAAAATCATAGCATCCGCTGAAGGAAGCTTCTTTGAGACCGCACAGTTCGAAACCATTCTGTGTATTGTCCACCACACCGCCGCCCGGTGTCGCCATCCACCACTGATGAATCTCTATAATATTTAGCAAACTGTCTGGCGATACGACGCGACCATTTTACATTCGTCAGGCTCGGCGACGATACGCTTCATTGTTTTATATGTGATTGTTTTGAAAAATTGCACCGGACGCGGGGCGACGCGCGATACACCCGAATTAAAGTGTCAAAATTTACTGCGGTCGTTAGCCGCAACGAGACCGTTGGACGTGGGATTTTTGTGTAAGTATTATAAATTTTAATTGGCGTTATTTTTGGCGCGTCGCCGGTAATTTGCGTTTTACGGATAGGTGTGCGTAATGGTGGTTGCGGACCCCGTTAATGGGGCAGGCGCGGTCATCTCGGAGAGGGTCAGTTAAAAGCTTTCCGTCGACAATGTCCCCTCCCCTCCATTCCCCCACTGCCCTGAGAGGAGGGCGAGGCTGAATTATTCATTATTAATGTTAACACTGTCCAAAATATTAAAAGCGGATTGACGGTAAAACATCGTGCTTAACCTAAATATATGTACCTATAGGTACAAGGGTCAGGGTACATCAAGCGGCCGCAGATATTACCTCACTCTGTGCTACCACCATATACATATTTAAAGAGTGTATTAAGCTCAACAGTTAGGTGTAATAGGTCAGTAGCCCGTGAGTGCTGAACTTTGGTAGCACCGTGTGGTGCAAGCGTTCTTATGGCTAAGGAAGACGCTTTACATAAGACGGGGGGAATCACTCGGGTGATGGCGCTGTGCAACTGCAGCTGCTAAGCACACATCTGGAGGTGCATGGCGATAGTTTTTCAACTAAACGCGTACTACAAAGTACTTTAAGTTTATCAAGTTGTACTCCTTCACCGAGAGCTCATTGTATTCGAACCTTAGACCTTCACCACGGTTTTCAGCAATAACACCACTTAGATATAATTTTCTGTTTATTTATTCCACCTAATTGCTTCTTAGAGCAACATTGTAACTAAAGTGAAGATATTCATCGAAATTTAGTTTGCTCTACTCAAATTAAATTAACACTAGCTCCCTTATAACTAATACTTAAATAAATTACCAATCTAACTCATGAATAAACTATTATACCTTCATTTTGAAGTGGATGTCTATTTTGAACAAACCTAATGTTACTCGATTTACTTCATTTTTAAACAGGTTACAGGTTTTCTTATGTACAAAATACAAGTTGCAAAGGACTAATCAAAGACAGGGGTAACTCAGTTAGTTTTTTGGGAGCTAATAAGCTAAATAATAAAATGCACGATGTGAAATCATAAGACCGCTACACTCTTAGAGAACGAAATTAAACTAGAAGAGCTACCACATTTGACGAATGTATTCCGAGGAAGAGAATGCAATAAAGTATTCTAGTCTCCAGTGGTGCGTGGAGCCAGGGGAAATCTGCAGACAGCGGGGCTCGGGCGCCGGTGCCGGCGGCGTGCGAGGAATGTCCCAGACACGTGCCTAGTCGAGGATCTACCATACTCACATGGAATTGTATCGTGATGGAATTCAGTGTGATGGAGCTCATATTTACAAATCGCGCCTTCTATCTCGAAATATATTTTTTTTGTTTTTTTTTACCACTAAGGTGGCAAACAAGCATACGGCCCGCCTGATGGTAAGCAGTTACCGTAGCCTATGGACGCTTGCAACACCAGGGTTATCGCTCGCGCGTTGCCGACCCTGAAGAAATCTCTTCACGCCCTTTTTGAAGAACCCCATGCTGTACTCCATTGGGAAAACCACGGCGGGGAGCTCATTCCAAAACCTGAGCGTCCGCGGAAGAAAGCTCCTTTAAGCCCGCACAGTTCGAAACAATTCTGGTTTCAATGTGTGAGGATGGATTCCCCATCGATGGCGTGAGTTGCGATGGTGGAAGGTAGCCGTGGGCAACAATTCCTTAGAACACTCTCCATTGTACAAGCGGAAGAACACACATAAGGAGGCAAAGTCTCTTCTCAGACTAAGGGGCTCTAAACCGCTTGTGAGCTCGGGATCGTCAACAATTCTGATGGCACGTCGCTGAACCGAGTCTAAAGGCCCAAGCTGGTATACATAAATTTAAACATCTTTTTCGAGTTCAGAACCAAAAATATAATGTAAAAAAGAAACCTTATGGTGACACTCCGTCCGTCTGTCCACCTGTCACAACGCTCACAACTTTCATTAACCACTAATGATTTATTTTATATGTTTCTTAATTTGCTGCGTATGTATTGTTTTGTAATGTTGTGTGTATGTCGAAATATATATATTTTTTTCTTTCTTTAATGCTATGCATTGATTTGTTTGGAATAGTTAAATATTGGCTACACGAACCCTAGAACAGCTAATATTGTGTACATATTTTTTATATCACACCGTTTACAGCCTCCATTCTCCTCCATCTTATACATCAAAACATAAGAAATTGTAGAAAATACTATTTTTTTTGTACCTAAGTAAATTCAATGAGTGAAAAAAAAACAAGTCAAATCCCGTTTTGGTACGTGACGTTCTGGTCGGTGAATATAAGGCGCCGGGAGCGGCCTCGGGCGCGGGCGTGCCAAATCCGACCAATCAATATGTTTACTTCATGCGTCATGCATCAATGCATTCTTCATCCTGTCTAGTATAGCGGAGAAGCTTTGTCTTAGAGTCTTTGAGTACATCTGGTGATGCAAAATAAATTGTTCTATAGAAATTAGATTTTCGTATAAAATCATTTCGGACTCAAACTTTTCAAAACCAATGTCCTCATTTCCTATAATTTGAAAATATTGAGGTACTACCTATCTCTGAAGCACGAACACAAAACTACAAGTCTATTCCACTTTCGTACACCAAGTGGACAAAAAGCGGGAGCATTGGTTTCTGAGACGACAGGTGTAGAGATGGCACAAAAAAGTGACAATTCACCGTAGAGCGCAGAGGATCGCCTCACCGCGCACTGCCGCCGCACGCCGACCCACCCGCGATAATTAGCGAGGACGACGCTTTACCTGAAATGTGGCCAACACGTGGAATGCTTCGAGCATTCCTGTCCCTATTAATATTGTTCCCATGATACTTTTTGATTAGCGTCACTAAAGCTGTAAAGATCTTTGAAAAAGATATAACATTCGTATTTTACATAGTATCATCTCATCAAGTTTGTGGATATAACAAGGGGAAAAAACGTTCCACTTGTTATTTCCCTTTTTTATTCTCGTCTACATGATCACTAACGATATCAAATTTCAAACAATAATGTGTTTTGATTTAACCAAAAAAAATCACATCCTCCATTGTAATTATGAAGATTCTTTAGTTTTGCGTGTTCAACTGCTTAGTTTAAAGGTGTATTGTCTAAGACAACAAACTCCTGCTAGCTTTATTACAAAATTTCAAGTAAATAGCCGCCGTCAAGACCAATTTCCATCACACTATGCTCGAATCAATTATTCAAAGCAGGCTCAGTCAAACTGTTTCTTTAGTTAATTCTATTGTCTCAGTAATCGTATAAGAAAGCCCTTTCAGCTTTAGTACTTAACTTAATCATAGAATATTCAAAGCCAGAGTAGCAAGGACAAGTGTATCAAGCGAGAGATACTGCACACTTACCAAACCGAATCATTTCTGTATCTCACCGGTTATTGTTGCTAAACTGTTATCTAGGCAATAAAGCGAGTGCGGGACCCTCCTGGGGCAGTTATGGAGGGAAACACTCTTGTCTTCCTACCTCCATCATATTATTATTACAATATTATCCGCGTTTAGTGACCTGCATTACTTTTGTTTTCGACTTATTATTTCCTCTTCTGAGATTCTCAGAATTTCGCTTGATATCTCGGTCATAAATTTCGCTTTGATTGCGGGTCTTTTTGATGATCCATCGTTTTTCACGGAAGTAATTCCAGAAATATAATATGAGACCAGTTTGGGTATAATCGCTTCACATTTACTATTATAAATATGAATCCATACTTACAATATGACGTAGTCTCGAACATTTATATTAGTTCGATACACTGATGTAGTTAATATCCGGGAAACTTAAAGCTATTACCAAATGTATTATTTCACGCATCAGCGGGAGGACGTGAGAAGTAGGTCAGTTGCCACCTCTACACGTGGCAAGTGCAAAGGGAATATAATTCATATTAATATAACATTATATATTTAACCTTTTTGTACGGGCGCTCCTCGGGGGCTCGTACAACAAAAAGCCAAACAAAACTGCGTCACACGTAACGAGAGGTTTAATATGTTTAAACAAAGATTATTATGAGACCAATGTAAATATATAATGTTTTTCAACACACTCGCTCGTAAAGTGACATCTATTGCACCATTTTTAGTATCTTATTACGCACTAGTGCTTTTTACTTTCCATTACCGGACAGTTTTATGATAGATATAATTCCGATTATGATAAGTTTGTAACTCACTGCAAGTGATATGTGTGTAGACGGGTAAAATAGTTTGACAGCTCACGGCTGTAAAAAAAAAACTTGCACGCCATGTTTGTTAACGTTCTCATTATGTGGTTGATTATTATCAAAAAATCCACTTAAAAAGTACAAGTCAGTTTCTTTCCTCGCAAGTGTGCTGAAAAACGTCGTATGACACGCGTGTGCATTGATTATTACACTCTCGGCTCACGCGCTCGAGTGTTAATAACCAACTTTGCACACATGTATCATAATGTACTATCATGTCTACTGATATTTGTTGTTTACTGAGTGATCGTATTCACTCCGTTGATTTGTATACGCGAATAATTTTGTAACGATATGTTTATTAATTATTTCAATATTTATTGCTATTAGGAGTATCGTTGTTTATTTGGATTAAATGTAAGTAATTGAGAATTGAATTTCTTTCACGAAATGATTAATTGACGTACAACTAAATGCTTAGGTACATCTTCATTTATATAACAAACCGTGTTCCATTAACTGTCCCTGAAATTCTACCGATTAGCATGCTAGCCATGATAACTATTACCAACGCGCAACGTCTCCTTCACTACGATCATGCAGATCACTGAAAAGACATCAAATAGCATTTTTCCCCGCAATCCCAAAAGTTGTATTTATGAGAAGGATGACGTCACGAGTAAGCTCCGAGTGTGATATAAGTGTAAAAGGTCGGTCGGCACCCGCCCGCACCCGACCGCGCCAGCGACGCTCATCCTTACCACCTTACTAATATTAAAAATGCGAAAATTTGTATGTATGGATGTTTGTTACTCTTTCACGCAAAAACTACTGAAGGGATTTGGATGAAATTTGGTACACAGATAGAATCTGTTCTGGATTAACATATAGGATACTTTGTATCCCAGGAAAACATATGATACCTCGTGAATGCGGATGAAACCGCGCGGGAGCGGTAGCTAGTTATGATATATTGAAACACTTCACTTCCACTCATTACTTAACACTGAGGAAGCTTCGGCGCCGTACTAGATACTGAGAGAATGCATATTGCATACAGATCTAAGCGTAATCGCTATTGCGAGGATTAATATTGCAACTCCACAACTTACGAGACCTGGGCTTTGGAGAGCTATGATGTAAATTAAATTGTAACGGTAAATTTCCAAAGCTCAGATTAGATAGAAAATAAACTTGAAGTACAGAACTGTGGTTAAATGTGAAATTACTTTGACTTGTCAAAGTGATATAATTTGCTATCAATTTTATCCGTGATCTTGAGATTTAAAGTGAGGCCGCGTCCAAATTCCAATTAAAGTATTAATTTCTGAGCTTTTGCAAATGGCGTTTGAAGTGTTTGTTAGCACTAAGGTTGATTGAAACTGTCAGATATTCTAAATTATTCCGATCACCTCGTATCGACGATGAAGAAGCCGTTTGTGTTTTTTCCAAAGTGGTTATAATATTGCTCGTCTCGACCCTAATTATGAAGAGGTGTCAGGTGACTATTAAGGCCTCTTTACGTATTTACAACGCGACTGGTGACTTTTCAATCTGTAATTCTAGATCGGTAGCTTCATTTCATTAAGTTGTTGCTCGAGATAAATCGGGTCCTGTCAATCAATTGAAAAAAGCTGTTCGTAGTCGTGCCTAGCATCTCGCTGGAGTGTTAATATTCCACCGGTCGCCGGTCGCCCGCCGATGTGCCGCGGGATACTGCTCACATCCTTGAATATTAAAACCTGGGGGCCTACCACAAGCTCTTAAAACAAGGTTAAAATAACCTTATTTGTGTTTTGTCTTGTTTTGACTTTGGATGTCAAAGAGGGACAAAAGACAAATAAGGTTATTTTAACCTTGTTTTAAGAGCTTGTGGTAGGCCCCCTGGGTGCTGAGTTAATACCACTAAAGGCGACCTGGCGATACGCATGCAAAATAACTAATAATTTTCAACACACTCGCTCGTGAAGTGACATTTATTGCACCGCTTTTAGTATCTCAATGCAGCTTATTACGCACTAGTGCTTTTTAATCTACATTACCGCAGTTTTATGATAGGTATAATCCCGATTATGTTAAGTTTATACCTCAATGCAATTGATATGTGCGTAGACGAAGCATTCTTCATTTAAGCGGGTAAAACAGTTTGACAGCGCAACGCTGTAAAAAAAAACCTGCTCGCCATGTTTGATAACGTTCTTATTGTGTGGTTGAGGTTGATTATATCAAAAAATCTAATTCAAAAAATACAAGTCTGTTTTTTTCCTCCCAAGTGTGTTGAAAAACGTCGCCGCGTCGTATGACACGCATGTGCATTGATCATTTGTATCATAATGTACTATTAATGCCCTGTTTCTATAAAAGAACCGTTTTTTTGTCATGCCTAAACTGGGCATTTAAATAATTTCGTAAGCTAATTTTACCTGTGATAGTTACTTCCATATGGGAGGGACTACTATGCAAAACTATGAGGTCTTTACGTCATTATTAGTAAAGATACAAGAGTCTTAATTTTAACCAATAGAGGTCCGTAAATTATAGGAATCGGCCATAAATCATCTAGAATATGGTACGCTCCGTATTTTTTATTTACCTCAGTGGTGGCTCTCGAAGAGTTCGACAAACGTTTGTACATGATGGTTTGAAGGTATCTGGGGGCCATACCAACCATACCATACCCCTTAACGGCCAAGCCACATATTTTGACTAAGGTGTAGAGTTTGTGAAGTTAGGGCTTGTAGAGTAAGGGCATGTAGAGTTATAAGCTTGGGTCTACATGAGTTCTCATAACTTTTTGACAGTGCGAGCAATATGTCTTGGCAACATTATTGCCCATTACTTGTATTTTTTAATTGACTCTGTTTAATTTTGTGTTATTTATTTATTTTGTACGCCTATATTGGCAAGTCACAGTGGAACTATTTATAAGACCTATTTAAGTTATCATTTAAACAACCTGTGACCACAGATAAAAAAAAATGATTTGATTTGATTTGATTTGACATTTTACATAAAAATGTTTTTGGTGGTATTACAAATTTCGAGTAGGTAAAACTGAGAAACTGAGATGTAAATTCTTTTTGACATCACACATTATTACGAAGTAAGTACCTACGTAGTAGTATGTACGTATGTAGTTTTCAATTTTATTTGTTTGAGTTGAAATGATTTTTTCTTTCTTTTATTTCTGTTGAGTTTGTTCGTTTGATAATAATTTTATTGGTCCATATAATCCCTTTTAAACATCTGAAAACAATATTTTTATCTTTGCTTATTCAACATACAGCTATATTATTTTATACCTAAATCTAAATACTAAACAAACAGTACACATTTATGAACGCTTGTTCGACGTCGACGTGAGTAATGTGGTGAGGTTCGTTGTAAGTAGGTTCAGTACTTACCCACCTACATACATACACGCACCGCTTGCTGTCTCAGCGAGAGGAGCGGATTCCACGAATCACAAACCTAGCTAATTACGCTCATCAATTAAACTCTCAGCTCGCAGCGCACCCGCACTCCGCACACCCCGCGGCCGCAGCCTCTCGTTATTAACTACCCCCAAACGAGCCGTCAAAATAATAAGACGCGGCATAAATTTGGTGTCTTAAGCTATCATAAATTTGAGGGAAATATTATAATCTGAACGATCGTTCAGCACGGTCGGTGAGCCGATGACTTATGCCCGCCGCTTAGCGGGCAGCTGCCGTCGGGGCCTGTTAATGCACCGCCATATTTTATTGTACAAGATATGAGTGTATCCGAATGGATTAGTTAATTTTGATTATCAAATGTATAGATAAGAGCGGGCGCGGGCGAGTCGATGGTGGGTCGGGCTCAGGAGCTCGGATACTACGAGTGCTTAAGTAAAGGCGGAACTCGGACCCGAGTCGGTCTGTCGGTTATCTCTAATGCGAGAAGGATGGAATTAGAACGAACGACGGCGCGGGTGTAAAGGACCACCCCGTATTGGCGGTGAGTGGATTTGCGGAATTAAACTTGCGCCAGAATAGCAGAATCCGCGACCGGCTTAATGTCCCTAAGCCCTATCGGTTCAAATCTACAGATCTAGTGGGATAGTTCCGATGTTAGCTTGCACGGAATCTCATTTAGATTGTAATAGCCGTAGTTGTAGTTGAGGTATTGGAGATTTCATTTAAATGCTAATGGACACTCGAATCGTATGCAATAAGTAATGATACAAAAACTACTGAGACTTACTTAAAGCTGGTCTTTGTTTTATATACAACAACAACGGATAAAAAGCAGCATACCTAAGTTAATGACTTACTCTAGTTTATTCAAAACTAACAAGTTTTACCTACGTTCCCCAGGGATCTACTTAATGCTTTCCCGGAACAAAAAGAACCTACACAAAATTTTATTCAAGTATTATGAATCTTGGTATACAATAGTTCATGCCTATTGTGTACCAAGATTCATTATATTTTACAGAACCATTGAGTATTTAATATACTTTGTCATTTTATTATATTTAATGGATTTCAATCGATTACTGTTTCTGCCTAGAACTGACCTCATAAATAGTTCTAGCGCCAAATCTCAACAAAAAAAATCATCACTCAAAGGAGTGATTCTGCATGTGTCTTCACAAGTTTTAGTTCTTTATGCTTCAATAAGTTAACACATAAAACAATTAGTTTCATACAAGTGAACTGCCCCAAGGGTAGAAATGTGTAGAAATAAAAGAAAATAAGAATAAAAATAAGTAGTGAACGGCGAGCAGGTGTCCCCGCACCGAGCAAGCGCCGCGCCGACTCGTTACCGGTGTCGCCGTGAAAATGTACACTCTCATACGGTCCCGCTTGCATTTTTCACGCTGATATCTCAGTACTGGAAGCTATTCCGACCGCTGCCGAGAGCATTACTGTTAAATATGTTACACCCGCTGCTTTATAAAACAATACCACTATATTAGAACGAACAAAGCTAGTAATGTAGCTGTAATGTGCTCGTGAAATAAAATGCGACTGTTATTTCGTGTAGTCGCAACAAAATTCAAATTCGATTACCTTTTTTACCTCGCTATAAATTATTGCTCGGCAGATTTATTCATTTTCAATACCACCATGGTTTTTATTGTGTGGGAACCCGGCAAGGTTGAATCGGAATAACATTCTGTTAAAGTACGTTTATATGTTCCCGGCTCGCGGCCCAACTACTAAAATAATGATTTCTTTTACGAGCGCGCCGCGTCCTGTATTGTTTCGAGAATCTAGCACAAAGAAAATACTCATATTGAATCCAATAACAGGAAATACGCGAACCTCTCTCGAAACATAAGCAAACAGCGTTATCAGGTGGAAAATTCCGCTCTTTATTCGTTAATGGCAGCTATTTCCGCGGGAGGAGGCGAGGAGCGAGCAGGGGTGTCCCTCGCGACCTCCCGTGATCCGCGAGATTGTGTGACGATGAGACTCGTCCTCTAATAATGGACAGCCCTGATTGAATCAGTCGTACTCCATTCAAGCAGGATTGATTCCGCGATCAAGATTTTCGGTTCACTTCCGGAGGTGCGGATGAGAAAATCGCCGTCTGTAGGTATATCTGTTGGAGCGCGCCTGTTCGCGCCCGGTGATTGAGGAAGTTGTGCGCTCTCACAAAAACCAAGCATTCTATTTGTGCGCTACTCGTGCGGATGGGTCACCCGCAATTTCTTTTAAGAACTCCACCACACCTCTGTTTGCATTTGTCTTATTTCCGGTTCCTGTCACTCAAGAGTACTATAAAGAAGTCAGTCCGAATCTTTAACTTTAGTACCCAAATAAATTAATATTAATGTTATCATTTATGCCATACTATAACATTCAAAAAAACCATTATCAAATACTTGAGGCTGACTAGCCTTCCCTCTGGAAGTCGCGTTTTTTGGTCTCTTGCCAAAGCTGCTGAAGGTAACTTTTGCCAGTCCTTCTTGCCAACACTACGTAAGCCGGACGGAATCTTGGCCCATAGAGCTAAAGAGAAGGCTGACCTTTTAGGCTCTCTCTTTGCCTTGAACTCGACTTTGGATGATGGTGGCGCCAAACCACCTACCAACCCGCGGTGTGACAGCTCCATGCCAGAGATAAGCATTACCCAACGGGAGATCCGGAGGGAATTACTTTCTCTGGACGTCCATAAGCCGAGTGGGCCAGAGGGCATACCGGCAGTGACGCGTATACGTGTATCGCACTTTCCTAGATCAAAAAGGAAGTCCCGTCTTAGTGGAACCGTCGTGCACGCAGTGCCCAAAAAAGGCGACAGATCAGACCCGACGAATTACAGGCCTATCGCCACCACCTCCTTTCACTCCAAAGTCATAGAGCGAGTGAGCAACATACAGATTGTGGAATGAGCTCCCCGCCTTGGTTTTCCCAATGGAGTACAGCATGGGGTTCTTCAAAAGGCTTTAAAGAGATTTCTGCAGGGTCGGCAACGTGCGAGTAACACCCCTTGTGTTGCAAGCGTCCATAGGCTGCGGTAACCGCTTATCATCAGGCGGGCCGTATGCTTGTTTGCTACCTAAGTAGGATAAAAAAAAATACAACTTTTCGGATACGAGGATAACATACACAACATATACTTATTATTACATACTAGCTGTCCCCCGCGGTTTCACCCCCGTTCCGGGGATGAAAATTAGCGTGTGTCCGTCTCCATACCATAGGCTATTTGCATGGCAAATTTCATGATGGTCCGTTGAGTAGTTGAGGCGTGAAGGTGTAACAAACCAACAAACAAACAAACTCACATTCGCATTTATAATTTGTAGTTAGGATTTAAGATGTGTCTGTCCTGCAAGAACGAGCGCTACATCCAACCATTATCGCTATTTATATTATATTCGTTAATGTTGTAGTAAGCTTTCTCTTCTAAAACTGATGTTAATTATATTGGACTCACTTCTTCTGCCTGCTAAAGCTAAATTTGGTTGACATGTTGTAAATCCTTATTTGTAGAATCCTTAACGCTGTCAGAATTAAAATTTTGATATCTAACTAAAATATAATAGCAAATCTAAAATAGTTAACACGAGCGTTCCAACCAATTAAGCGTGATCGGAACAAAGGTCCGTCTGCCTTGAATATCTGTTTGATAGAATCTCAGCTATAATTGATTAGAACCGTCAGATCCCAACTAGCGTTAGAGCTTCAATTCAACGTCACGTCAAAAACGTCAGCTTTCGGCCAAATCCTTTCAAATCGGTCGATGTCTGTGCCCATCGGCTTCGGGTGGATACTTATCACATCGACATTTCAGACTTCGACGTGCATAGTCGGCTACATGATTGATTCTTGAGTAGCTTTCAACTGTAACCAATGTACCCTACATTGGGTACAGGAATGTCATTAGTTTCAGGATAACTATAATAATAATAATAACGTTTATTGGATAAAACAACAGATTACAGTGCATGTATCGTTGGTTCCCAAACTAGGTAAAACCTGTATCTTGGGAACCACCTTCCTTATTGATACAGTTCATTCATTTACAGTAATAACGTTAGAATTTCAAATTTAGAAACATTTTTTATTTATTTACTATTTTCATAAGATTATTTATTTATTTTATTTAAATATTAATTACATTTATTTATTGATTGTGTGGGGGTGTGTAATGTGGAGGTGTGTGTGTAGTGTTGAGGTTTATAGTGTGGATGTGTGTATGTGTGGGATGAGTGATGATCTATCTACATTGTATATGATACTATATATATATATACATGTGTTAGAATGCGTGTATGTTTAACATAGGTATATGTAACATATGTATGTGTATATGTAAGTGTACTCGCGTGTGTGAGGTGAGATTGTAAACATTTTATGAGTAGTCTTCATTAAACAAATAAATTAATGATTTTTTCCGTGTTCTCGTAATCTAGTGTCAATAGCCAGTTCGTTATTTTAAATTTACATTCAGTATACATAAGCTCATAAATATTAAGATATTTGTTGATTTTATAATATATATAGTTTGACATATATGTGGACTGATATTGTACATAAGAAGTACGTGGCAGAAAATTCACGCAAATTTGATGTTTACGTGTTCTAGTAAGTAAGGTCAAATCATAGGGTGTAACTTTGTGTTTCCTTAGAACTGTATGTAGTATGTAAGTCTGTCTTATAGTAAGTATTTTAAAGTCGGCATATAACTGAGTGGTTGGGAATCTAAACGGCTTATATAACATTTAGCTTCAATACAGTAAAAAATACATACTAGGTTTTATTTGTAGGCTTTTATACATGTGTTCCTTGTATTAGGATTGTGAATGAATAAAATTCTTTATTGTATACACTGACATAGTACAAATAACAAAAGTATTACATATTGTTATACAATATAGGCGGCCTTATCGCTTAAACATCTCTTTCAGGCAACCTTTGGCGTATTATGTAGTAGGTAACCCTGTAGAGCAATCAAAACATCACCCAACCCCTAACACTTAATAGTGCATACCTGCGTACAAGACACGGCATCCAGACCTTAGGTAAGGGAGCCTCATTAAAAAGGGCAAGCCCGGCAAGAACACAAAAAGGGTCACATTTTCGCGATATATTCCAAACAATTAGCGCCCCCTTCTCTTACGCCGCCAGCCGCCTCCACGGTAGGGTACAGACCTTTTTTAACGAGAGTCCGTCTGCGAATAAAACATTACACAAATGTGAAGCGATCAACTCCGCGCACCGCCCGCCTTGCTTCACCCGTCACCGGCTGGACTCACATGACGGGCTCGGGCCGCTCACGGTCTGTATTATTTCTTATTTGGTCAATGAAAATAATATTTATATTGTCAAAAGTGTTGTGTTTTAGCGTCTATTTTAAAATATTACCTGGGTACTTATTTAATTCTTACAAAATATAAATGGATATATTTGCACAGCAGTAGATAGTAACTAACATAAAAAAAATACAACCGAATTGAGAACGTCCTCCTTTTTTTTTAGTCGGTTAAAGAATAATGTTTTTCTAGGAAAAGAAAACATTTATATACAGCTGACAAGAATAGTCAAGGCTTTTTTAACTGTATGAAAATAATTACCTAGTCTCGTATTAGTCACGGCAATGGTAAAACGATGAAATAATTGATAACGTCGAAGCGGCTCGTAATCGCGTCAGCATCAGCGTCAGCGTCAGTGCGACAGCCAGTGACTGACTGCGGCAAAGCGAGCAGTCATGTTTACACAATCCTAATCAAAGCAGACTCCGACCCGACCACACTTCGTTTACACCGCTTATTGTACGGCCATACTACCAGCGATTCCAAGCCTCATACATAACGTAAAGTAAAATAAAGTAACAGTTTAGCAAAGAAGCCCTGTGACAGCTGGTAGTAAAAGCACTTCTTTTTTTACTTTTGGTAGTCCTGTGTTTGAACACAATCTCACAATGGTAAGGGGTATTGTGGTTAAAGGTGGTAAGCTTGTAAAGTCTAGAAGAAACTGGCTCACGATAGCAGCACTGTTAAATCAATCAA
Source organism: Achlya flavicornis (assembly GCA_947623365.1). NCBI lineage: Eukaryota > Metazoa > Arthropoda > Insecta > Lepidoptera > Drepanidae > Achlya > Achlya flavicornis. The sequence continues at coordinate 201,380 of OX392468.1, read as the reverse complement.
GTAGTATTTAAGAGGATATGCTTGTGGCGTTTGTTCCATACAAACGTAATCCTCAGTTTCCTCTCTGGATAATGACACTAGAGCAATGATTATTTTCTCTATAATGTTTTTCTCTATAAATTAATTATTATAAGAATTAAGAGCCTTCTAAACCACAAAACCTTGCCATTTTTAACGCTCTTATCAGAGGTCCAGCTAACAAATTTGACGAATATAAAAAACAAAGGAAAACCGACAGACATAGCCAAAGCCCTTCTTATTATGATTCTTGAATATTTTTTTTTATTCGATCAAGTTTTGGAGGAGAAAACCGGGGATTACGAAATAGCGATTTCGTCTAATTTAAGTAGGTATAATCGGTCTAAGCTGTAGTTGTCTCTGTCGCCCTTGGGCGGGATAGCTCGGGCACAGCGCGACAGCAATAGATAATAATATGTTAAACACCTATTTCTTAAATTTCTTGCAGCCATCCTATCCTCTTAAATAGCTATCGTGTAAATTTCGAGCATCATCGCGTTTGTGGCGTACCGACATACATTTATGTCATGAACCATCCGCTCATGTTACGACCACACACGGTATCTTCACCAAATTCCACTAATTACTTCACAAAGGGATCTCAGAAACAATCGATTTTAACAGAAGCGTTATTGTAGTGTAGCGTCCCGCGCAAACTTCGATCAAAGCGTACACTTCACCTGTCTTACGTCATCTTAAATTTACATCTCTATTTTAACAGCAAAGCGGTGCGTCAGTTTGGTATTAATTGCCGTGGAATCTATTACAGATCACTGATCGTGTGTGACTGAAAGTTGATTGAAGTTGGATTATCGCTAATAAGTAGGTTGTCATGTCAACTCGACGGGGGTAGAGTATTATTGTGGTATTCCTGTCAATGCTATGATAGAAATAGTTTGAACAATTGTAGTGACGTGGTGGTGTAGTTAGTAATTATATGAAAATATTGATTATAAATTGTAATAAAGTGCAAAGTAAAAGAGTGCCCCCCGCCAAGACAGCCAAGCGAAGCGCAAGGGCACTACCTACCTTTTCTCGAAGCGCTTCGTCGTTTTTTTGAACCCTCATAACTTGGGTTTGGATTATACCAGATAAACAAAATTCTCCGGAAATGATGTTAATAGTGAACTTATTAAACATAGCTTTTATACTTTAGATTTTATTGATATCTAAAAAATCCCGATGTCGTCACTGACTCACTGATGATCATCATAACTTAATAATCCTATAACTTATATAATCTTAATCATAACCCCCCTTATTAATAAATAAGGTGTAAGTCAAGTATAGTAATACCTAGGATTAAAATATATCCGTCACTTTCTAATGTCATATAAACAAAAAGGGATGAGGCTATCTTAATACCTGGGTATTACAAGACTGACTTACACCATATTTATTAATAAGGGGGTTAGGGTACTTCCTGAAGTTCTAGAAAGCTGAAATTTGGTATGTAAGCGTGTATTAGCGCACAAACCAAAAAACAATATAAATTTGGAACTTTTACCAAAAAAAATAAAAATGTCATTAGCAAGTTACAAAAAGCAGTGAAATCTTGTAGAGTTAGGGCGTGTAGAGTTATAAGCTTGGCTCTACGTGAGATCTGATAACTTTTTGATAGTGCGAGCCATTATGGTTTCGTCTTGGCATAGAGTCTTGGCAAAATTTTACATGAAAAAGGTTTTGGTGGGTTCTATTTTGTATCCGCCTAATTAATTCGGCAATAAGTTGTAAGAAAGTACCTACAAAATATCCGAAAGTTGTAATACTTTTTGTTATTGTCACGGTGAGACTGTGTAGTTACAGTGTGTACTACTACTGTGTAGTTAGGGAAACAAAGTAAAGATATTTCAGTAAATATAATGGTCATCATAACAATTTCGCAATTCTCAATTAATTGTAAGAAAAGTGAAACGTGGGAGAAAGAACGTCGTCTTGTTATTGTTTACGAACTAATCCCACATCAAACAAACAAGAGGCCGTGACTCTTGTAAAATTTAGCGAGTAATACTGCTGGCCAGGGAGCAGGGAGCAGGAGCGCGGCGCGAGGAGTGCGGAGTAATGAAACGTCCGCCTCACCTGTTGTGTTCCTCAGGAGATTGATGGCGCCCGCACCGAGCCGGCCACAACTCATAACGTCAAACACTTGTTTACACACTAATAATACGAATACACACCACCACTACTCAGAACTTTACTTGAAATAATCAGTTAAATAAAAAAAATTAAAACCTCCAACACAAAAAATAATCTCTAAAAAGTAAAGAAAAATATTTATTTATTAAGTTTGATATAAGTAGTAATGGTTTGTACCGGGGCCGGGGGCCGCTATACTATGTACGATAAATAAAAGTAGGAAGATAACAGCAGCTATCCCTTCTACAACAAAAGACATTTTATACTAATTATATCAAACTATAAGGGCTAATAAATAACAAATGTTGAATCGATCAGACTTCTAGAAATGTGAATGAAAGAAAGAATACATTTATTTAGACACATGTCATCTACGAGGGAAAATACGAATAAACAGTGCACTTCATAATATTGCTATATAGCAAGAGCAAATGCCTATTTTATATCTTAAATCAACAGTAGTCCAAACATTATAAAAACGTTTTAATTTCTTGTCATAGTAAGAAACAACAGAGTCATCGAGGAGTAAACACTGTTTGTTTGTGGCGGCGCGGGAGGCGTCGCGTGGTGTCGGTGAGGCGACTTCATTAGTTCAAATTAAATTTCGTGAACACACAGCTCAGCCACTTTCGTATTCCTGGCATCTTTTGCCCCCAAAAATATGTACCTACGCATCGAAATAAGAATTCTCTCAACTTGTGAAGTTAGTCGTGAAAGCTTTCGATCGATTGGTATCCTAGCCGCTTTTTTATTACTGGATTGTAAAATAGTATTGTTTCGTTAAAGTTATTGTCCTTCCACATGATATCAACCCTTTGGTCTAATGTAATGAGTCCACAAAGGGTATATTTTAATAAAAACCTGCTACAATAATATTTATTGCCACAACACGCTGCGTTCATCTAAATCCCGAGCGAAGCTCACACACTCGACAACTAGAAAATCCTTTTGTTAGAAACAAAAAAATATAATCAGTCCTTTAGAACGTAACGAGTACCTTTGTCCGCTGGAGTGGTGCCTTTTGTAGGGATGGCGCAGTAATGGCGGGCCCTTTGTGTAAATATATTCTAGTAATTGTCTCTGCCCGAGGTTTTTTAACAAGAACATTTACGTCATCATAAAACAGTTTTTCCTATTCGGTGTTTTGAAGATTTTTTCTTATCCCTTTCATTTAGAAAGATGAATGACGGTATACTTATATTCCGGTCTATATAACTCTATATTTCACATCAGGTCCCTAATGCCTGTCATCAACAACCTGATTCTCTACTTTCCTTAATTACTCCTAAAGCGGGTCACAGTACTTGATCGTGCGCCTCCTTCATCTAATTGCCTCACCTTGTTTTGTTCATGATTTGATTTTTTGCTACGAAATCCTGTAATTATATATTGTTGATAACAGGATCGTCCACTGGTGCACAACGCGACGGCGCGCGTGTTCCACAGCAACCAGAGCCTGGTGCTGCAGAAGGTGACGCGGCACAGCAGCGGCCGGTACGCCTGCTCCGCGCTCAACGCCGAGGGAGAGACCGTCTCCAACGAGCTGCATTTCAGGGTCAAGTGTGAGTATCACTGCACTTGCATCGTGTGGTTTCACATCCACCAGACCACATACAAACAATATTTACCTCCGATGTTAGCGTCAATATCACGTCAAGTTATGCAAGGAAATAATTAATGTGACATATTGGAATGGATGGAAAGTTGCAAACAACTGGGCCAACCCATCGGTTTCGATATCGGTCCCGACCCTCGATAGACAGACGGACGATGGTTTGATGGTTCAGAAATAACAAAAATCGCTGTGTACAGGCCATAGCGATTATATAAAAATAAAAATACTGTCGCTTAGCAGTAAAGTCATGGCAATCGGTTACCAACAGGATGCACATTATTGCACATTGTAATTTTTTATAACAATCAAACACTCTTTTATTTACATACTTTATTAAAACAATTGCACAGCAGGTAAACATTCTTAATAACATTTTAAAAACAATGGTAAAAGCAAAGAAGTGCCCGCGAAAGTTGCACGTTATATAGAGCAATCGTCAACAAGGAAGGCGGGTTGATTACGGGCGGAGTGGGCTCTCGAAGCTCATCGGAACAATCGCCGCGGGTCGGGAACAATGCGAGGTACGGACCTACACTTAAATTGCTGCGAATTAATTAATCGCGAAGTCCGCGCATTGTGTCGCCACAAATACACCGCACAAATTAAGAAGCATTGTGACCGCGCGCACCGCCTCGCTGCCACCTCCACTTTTATTTTGTTCGCGTTATCGTATCGCGCTCCGGGAAGAAATTTTCCACTAATTGTTTTTTCTCCGACGTTTGCCTTGATGCCTTCTGAAAGGAAATACTGAACGGCTAAACTTGCTTGTTTGCGATTTAAGATTAAATAGAGTTTGTACTTTTCTTACTCGTTGCGCTCGGCTGAAACAAAATACCTGAGTATTTTTTCTCTTTTCATAATAACATTACTTAGGATGTATTTATGAATTTATTAGATCTACGCAGTTTACAACCACGACATAATTTAGATTAACGTTCCATCTAGATATCAAATCTTTATTAACAACAAATATGTACAAAATACAATCTATATTTACAAAATATAATCTATATATAGAAAATTTCCTCAAGCCTGCCGCTGCTTCCGATTAACGGCAAGGTTCCCAGAAGGCTGGCAGCGTTTCCTCTTTGGATAGCCAAGCTGACGCGTTGGCGGAAAAAGCTCCCCGCCCGCTGGTCTCCGGAGGTCTCGATCAATTTTGAAGACAAGGTGCGAGCAAAACGGCGAGCTTCTGACCCCCATGGTCCCAAGGTCTCGAGCGCAAAAGGCATATAAAAATGATCAAATGAATAAAGATTAGTCCGGCTAATACTGTAGCTGATTACTAATTGCGGCCGCCAAACGCGCCAGTCTCCGCACAATAGCCGCCCACGCAAGTCTGTAACTGACTGCTGAAACATTTCCCAAGCAAGTGAAACAATAAGCGTTATTACACAATCATCTCAACGGCACATTTTTCCCTTCAGATTTATAACGACCGCCACTGAAAACAACTCTAAACAATAGTCAATTAGTGCCGGATTGGATTGCGGTCATTTAACTCGGCTCGATTGTCGAAAGATAAATAAGGGATATAAATTAAGTAGCTTTGTTTATTAGTGTAGTGTAGCGGCGCAGGTGAGTCGCCTCGGCTCGGCTCGGCTCCGCACTCCGCGGGCCGAGTCGTCCGTGTCGCCGAGCGTCTGTTTCTGCCTCACCCTCCGGCTCCGGAGACGTAATGGCCGCCGATCTATTTTGCCAATTGTAAGATATGGCCTCGACAAAATAAGATGGGAATTTTTAATGGCGGGCATAACTGCGGGTAATGTCGCAATAAATTGTGTTTCGTTTGAAAGTTATATAACGTTTCGTAATGAAGTCGTTCCTATCATTACTGATAGTGATTGAAGCAATTTCGGTTATGATTTATTATTGTGCTTACGCCGGCATAGTTATAGTATAGGTACGTGCCACCAAATACCTCGGATCTTACAAAATTAAAACAATTTTGCTCATTATAAGATTTTGTAAGACTTCCTACTATTCCTATACAACACAATTACATTTCACCGATGATATTTTAGTGTCCTCATCACCGCGACTGCGAATGGCATGGTGGAGCGATGTCGGAAATGTGTGTGATATTACAATGTTTGTGAAACAAAAACTTTACTTTATTTGTTGTGTTTATTAAAACTTTTGCCAACAAGACACGAAACATGCGTAAATATTCTTAAAAGTTAAGGTTGCCACCCACTACTGAAAGCACAGACTAGAATCTCTACCCATGTGAATACGAATGTGGATTTGATTAATAGCGACTCAGTGATAATTACCTATGCGAAGTGATGGGTTGCGGTCGGTATGTTGCGGTGGGGTGTGTTGGATGCCCTGCACCTGTGCCTGCACTATGGCCGGGTATCCGAGTAATTATTGCTTACCCTTAATTCCCACTAACCCTTCGCCATTCGAAACCTTGATGTGATGCGATTTATCTTCATCCGAACCAATCAGCGGCACTATACCACTCCCGTGGTCACACATAATGCGGGTTTATTGCAGGTAGGTACCTACATTAAAACTTTGCTCTCGGTTAATAAATAAATAATAAATAAATATCCTGGGACATTCCTCACACACGGTCATCTGATCCCAAACTAAGCAGAGCTTGTACTATGGAAACCAGATAACTGATATAATACATATAAGTACTACTTTTTGTTTGTAAATACATACTTAATATACATAATAACACCCAGACTCCGGACATACAGACATGTTGATGACCTGCGGCGCGATAGGTGGAATCTTAAACAGAGTCTTAACCAACCGCGCCAGCTAGCCCGTCTATAATAATAGTAATATACAATATCGGCATTAATGTTCCATAAACACAAAGATCATTCATAATGTTGTGTATATAAATGCGCATCAATGTCAAATTAATATTCAATACACTGAACATGATCGTTCGCAAGCCTCGCCCGCCCGCCGTGCTGTGTGTCCGCACCGCGCCGCACGGCCGGCTCGCCCGCCCCGCACGGCCGGCTCGCCCGCGCCGCACGGCCGGCTCGCCCGCGCCGCACGGCCGGCTCGCCCGCGCCGCACGGCCGGCTCGCCCGCGCCCGGCCGCGCAACACGTCATACGCGCGTGCTCGTCGGGGCTCACACACACGCGCTATTTTACGCACAATTAGTCCCCGGTACAAATGATGGCGATGCGTGTTGCGTGACGTCACATGTCGCTGGCGACGCCAATGTGCCGCGCTACCGCGTCACACGCCTCATGTCATAGACATTTAATGTATGGACATTACATTATTGTACATCTTTCGAATTCCATTCCTGTAAGTATTTATCTAGAACCCAATACCTACTTATCAGATTCTAGAAAAGATGTCTACAAATCCTGTAAGATGTGAACATTTGTAAATCGTATATCATTCCCAACATAAGCTGTGTATAAAGTCAATAAGTCAAATGGTATGCAGGATGAATAAGTAATCGAAGGATCGTGAGATTTGTGAAGTGCGAATGACGCAGGACATGAGGCATTACGTGTCAGACGGACGGACGGCGTCGCGCGCCACGTCACGCTCTCTGTCCCGTCACGTAACGGCATTACGCCCGCCGAGGTTCAGGGATTCTAAAGAGAGGTTCACATAATGTACTCGTTTGCTATGTTCGTCGCATGTCACCGTTCATTTAAGTGGATATCTAGTGGACCTTCATTCCACTTCACGTGATGGTTTCCCGAGAGGTTCGTCGTTATCGGCACGTTCGGTTCCATAGTACCGATCGCAGACAACAAAATTTTTATAAACCGACACACTGGGATGTAATCGGAAGTGTTTTTTGAATACGGAGCATGTATTTACTAAAACGAAAACTACTTTAAAAAAATGTGCGGCCTATTGTAGGGGTTTATTTTTTATTTGTACTCAAAATACCCTATAAAGTAAAGTTCTGTTAAAATTGTGTGGTACAGACTCGCCGTCGTGTCGCAGCGGCGGCGTGGCGGTGGTGGGCGCGGCTCGCGGCGAGTCGGTAGTGATCGTGTGCGAAGTGGACGCCGACCCGCCCGCTGCCGTCTTCAAGTGGAAGTTCAACAACTCGGGGGAGACCATCGATGTCGCCGCCGACAGATACACCTCCAACGGCAGCGCCTCCAGTCTCAAGTAATTATTATGTAGTTTTTGTTTTATTATGAGAAGGCTTGATAGCCACCATAGAAATTGCTGATGTATCCGGAGGTGAGTTTTGTGTGCTTACACAAAAAGCTCAACTGTCGTTAATTCCCGATAGATGCTTGGCGTAAGACTTTCAATTTGAAGATGGTAGCCAGCTAGGTGGATACTGCGAAGTACTACCAACGTGCCAGTATCCTATGATGTTTTCCTTCATTAAAAGCTCCAGCTGATTATAGGACGACCTTCGTGACGGCATTTGACCACTGAGCTAAGCTATAAGTGTACCTGACTCCCACCAGGTACACTCCGGTGGCGGACCTGGACTACGGCACGCTGTCGTGCGCGGCGTCCAACGAGGTCGGCGCGCAGCTCACGCCCTGCGTCTTCCAGATGGTGGCCGCCGGTAAGGACATTCACACCACTTGCACCGATCTTTACTTGCTTGTCTTGTTTATAATCATTATGAACTCTTCTACACTCCTAACTGACCTCTTGATATAATGATTAATTTTGACCAAATTGATACAAGAAACGCATCCAACTAATTATTTGTTTTACATTTGTTCTGCAATAAATAACGTCATATTATTGTGTGTACACAATTTTTCAGCCGACGTTTATGGTTATTTTTTTATGATTTTATGATGCTTCTACTAATTGAAACCATTTCCATATACAAAAGGAACAATATTGAAAATGAAAAATAGAATAAAACCTTGATATAGTGTTGTACTCGTATTAGGTCGTCCTCACGCGCCACGCAACTGCTCGCTGTGGAACCAGACGGCGGACTCGGTGGAGGTGTCGTGCGTGCCGAGCTTCGACGGCGGCCTGCCGCAGCGCTTCCTGCTCGAGGTGTACTCCGCCGACGAGACCGCGCCCAGGTACATCTACTACTGGCTCAACTATAATTGAAGACCAAGTGACCTCTCTTTGCCATAATTCACGTTGAGATTTAGGTGAACAGATGTCATGGCTGCTTTTTAAATTATTTTACGCTCCATAATAATACTCACCCGATCGTATGTCCAACAATTTGGGCAATAAATATTATTCATAGAATTATTTTTTACATTTCTATCTCAATTCATTGTGATAAAGTAGGGAACGGCAAAGTTTAAGCAAAGGTAATCTAAAAATATGCCTTTCGCTTCCCTTAGCTCACTGTAACGTGTGTCGAGTTAACGAGCGACGCCTATGAGCGACACCCGCGCCGCCACTCCTCGGCGCTCACCATATTATATACCAATTATTACAAAAAAAAAGAAAGAAAAGAATAAAAAAAAAAAAATTCTCTATACCCGCAGTTTTAAGCAAAACATCGTGTACAACAAAATAAATAAATATCCTGGGACATTCCTAACACACGGTCATCTGATCCCAAACTAAGCAGAGCTTGTACTATGGAAACCAGATAACTGATATAATACATATACAAATTTTTGTTTGTAAATACATACTTAATATACATAATTACACCCAGACTCAGGACATACAGATATGTTCATGCACACCAATGCATGTCCTGTGCGGGAATCGAACCCACGACCTGCGGCGCAATAGGTGGAATCTTTACCAGAGTCTTAACCAACTGCGCCAACTGGCCCGTCAAGAAACCTTAATGGATGAGTGAGAAGTGTTGTAGCTAGGTATAGCTCTCCGAAGATTTTCAGTAATAATAAATTTAAGGAATCTTTAATGGAAGAAGTAGGTACTTAGTTATTTCAGTGGAAAACACAATGACTAGCAGATAGATCTTCTTTCAGCAAGTGGATTTAGCGCACACTTACATAGTTTTTGTTCGATAAAATATTTAGGTAATTGTTGGGATTTTCCCGGTAGGTACAGTAATAATTATTTTTATTTAAGATACATGACGATTACAGGGACATTTTTTTTTAAAAACAATTTATTTTTGAATTAACATTCCCTTTGTTTTTTTTGGCTGGTAAAAGGAAAAGGTCGGCGAAATTAACAGTCTTCAATGATATTTCTCGGGCCGCGTTCAAAGTACCCGAATGTACTGACAAAAGTATAATTTGGTTTCTTTAAAAAATTTGTCGTGTTATTATACTCGCAGGTGGAGATTTCAAAGTGGAGTTCTGTGTTAACATCGGGGGCTCATTAAAGTTGGTGAAACAACCTTAATTATGAATTAACACCGGGTACTGACACCCCTTCCCCCCCCCCCTCACCTCCTGCACGCGACGACTACCCTCCTCTTACTCCTGTAGGTTAGACGCGGCATCGACATAACCCACTGCGTGGAAATGTCTTAATTCGTTTATTCGCCTTATACAGTTAGCAACATAAGTCCGCGTCGTTATCTAAGCTTTCTCTTTATCCTGTCGACTTTAACGTTTAATTTCAACTCTATGTTAGACAGACATAGTTTTAATTCGGTTGATTTACTTGAGCCTGAACAGCTTCAGGAAAAGCCCGAATCTGTCCCAAAATGAACTAGGAGCGATCATGTGTAATAGTTTCATAAGCAAGTTGATAGATCACCTATGAAAAGGTGAAGTTTCAGATCCTCACGAGTCTCTAGTAGTCTCATCAACTCTAAAAAAAATTGATTGGATTCAGAGCAGAAATATTTTACTCTTATATGTAATACAATTCTTGGTATCAGAATTTCGTTTTCGTTCGTGTTTACAATTCCTATTGGTAGAGTTACTGACATTTTGGAGGCATTTAAGAGATGAATACTTACATCTTTCATGTAACTACAGATCGTACTTTTTTATTCAATACTAGCGGCTTGCGGTATTGCCACAGTATTGCGAAGATTACAATGTCATACCATTATTGTTTGCGAGAAAGGCATATATAATTAATGGAGATGGAATTCATATGAATTACTTTTGTTGACTTCATTACTACCTATCTACCGAACCACACAGCTGTATTTGAGTTCCTACATTCCCTACATTATGTGTTTGAATATAAACCCATTTGGAGTCGGTATTATTCTTTTAAAGCTCTATTTGTTTGCTTAAATTATAATTTAATTCATGCCTCATGTTTCGGTTAAAAAAATCTCCAGCAATTTCGCACGGAATTCAAAGTAAATTAATAACAATAAAACATAACAAATGAGGGCTTTCAGTTTTCCATTAGCAACGATAAAAGCACGTGTGCGACGCGAAACGCAAAAATATTACGCATTTTTATTACATCGTAAAATACTGGTTAGGATCGAAACCTCCTGTTATGTAGTGGTTTTTATGCGCAATAAAGTATTAAATAATAATTATATAATACATCGCTGGCGTCTATTATTGTGTACATGGAGGCGGTGCGTTCGCGCCGGCAATGGATGTGTGTATCTTTATACAAGCAAATTAACGGAACGGTGTGCCAGTAATACCCAGGGCGCGAGTAATGTCCCTCTCGGATCGTTATTTTTAAATTGTATATAATGTACTAATATTGGGCTTCAATCGTTTGGTTCAAGACAATAGATAGATAAAATAGCCAGTTTTTATTTGAAACTAACTAGTTACCAGTCATTTACATTATGACAGATGCAATTGCTATCTGTTTGATTACAACTGTTTTTTTTAAAGTAGGAATTGATTGCAGCAAGTTACGTAATACGCTTCTGCCCCAAACACAAAGGTAGAAGATAATAACCAAGGTATTGATTAGAGAAACACAATACTGGCCACATTGGCGGCACCACTGTTCAGTAGTTCAAATAATTACCGATTTAAACATCGATCGAGTTGAGTTTTTTTTCATTTAATTATTTTTTAAATTTATAATCGTCCATTTTATAATCAGTTAGCAACAAAATTATACTCGTTTAGTGTATAATTTAACTTATAATGTAAGCACACAAAAGTTTAGAAGGGAAGAAGTAAGAAAAGAAAAGATTTTGGAATCACACAACAACAAAACTGTACTTACATTTTATTTTTATATAAACTTACCATTTTGTCCGCCTAATGGTAAGCGGTTACCGTAGCCATATGGACGCTTGCAACACGGGGCATCAAACCCCCCCCCCCCTTCCCCCCTCCCCAATGAGCTCTGATGACCTTATACGCAGGAACACAAAATAAAATAATTTGAAAGAAAGAAAATTATTATATTTTTCCAAAAACACACAAATGAAAAGTTAATATAAAATAGATTGTTTGTGGCTGCCACAGATACACATCTAAATAGATGACGCGTGTGTATGTACTTCGCGTGTCAAAATCTGTACAAAAAGGGAAAACAATGTTCTTTTGAAACTGTTTCGCGCGGACAGGGAACTCGCAGAAGGCTGCATGTCCACCAGTGGTGTGTAGCGAGGGATGTGTTATTCACGCGCTGGAATAAAACATAAAGCTATTTTGTTGCGGTATTCTGTAAGGTACTTCCCCAGTCGAGCTGCTCTTTGAGCGAATAAACACTATGCTCTTTAGTTAAATTAGACATTACTGCAATCTCCAAACGTCAATAGGAAAGTGTTCTAAGCGTAAAGAGGATCTAACAATGGTGGGGTGTTTTATGTTGATTGCGCAGAGTGAACCTGAGCGGCGAGGAGCCGGCGTGGACGGTGCGCGGGCTGGAGTGGGAGGTGCGGTTCCGGCTGGTGGCCGTCGCCGTCAACAGCAAGGGCCGCTCGCCGCCCGCCACCATCGACGACCTGCTCTTCAGGGACCCCGAGAAGAGAACAGGTATGCTCTCACTATAACACACTGAGCTAACTGGAAGTTACCACTGGATTATTGAACTACAATTTATGATCAATTTCAAAGAAAAGCTTTAACTAAAAAATACTTTCATGCTTTAAATTGAGGCATAAGTGCTTAATCCACGTTCAAAGCTTGTCTGTAAAAGTACTCGTCTAAAATAAAAATTCCCGTAATGCGAGCAAGTTATTCATATTTACGGCTTTAAAGTGTTTTATACACAAGTAGGTATTTATTCAATAATTTCACAGCGAGTAAAATATTATTAATAAATTAATTTAATATGGCAGACACCAAGGGATGCTTTCGTGACGAGCGTACACGTATATTTGTTCAAACACCGCTGAAAATGGTATTTGCCGAGTTTCCTCGTGTAAAATGAAAGACAATATTGCTTTCCTAGGGACGGTTCATTTGCTCAAAGTCAACATGTGGTCGCAACTATGGCCTGATATAGGCTACACGTTACACGTTATAGGCTCACTGGTATGAAAGGTGATTCAACACCCAATACGCTTATTGTGCTGAGACTGTGACACCACCGACCGACAAAACCACTTACAAAATTAATAATTAGGATCTTGATTTCAATAATTTTTTCAGTGTTCAAGCATCACTTTCAAAAATCGTTATGAATTCAGGCGCTCCGTCTGGCTGCTTCGCTTCCAACAAAGCTAGGAATACCTTTAAGCTATTCGCTATTATTAGGTCACCATTGAAACATACAAGATCTACACTCGTCCATAACTAGTTTTTGTTCTAAATCACTCAGTGAAACTCAATTTGGAGGGTAACGGGTGGGTCCCGAGGGAGGATCGTAGCCCGGCCGGTCCTAAGTGGCGGCAGAGCGGCCTTTATCCTCCGCGAATTATTAGCCGAGGGAAAACATTAGCCGGGAAAAATATAAGTAACGAGGAAAAGTGGCGAGAGAGCATTCGATGCCCGTTCTAAGTCAAGCGATACATGATGTCACTTGTCGGCATCGCGGCGCGCAGCCCACGATATAAGTACCAGGCTTTGCGTTACTTACGGTCTTGTTTTATAATGGCAATCCTGCAGATTTATTTGTGTTAATAAAAATGCTTAGCACATGACAAATAGTTGCTATCTTTTGAGCTTCTGAAATGCGTTAATAACAAAAAGATCTTCCTTAACCTAGAAGGTACACTCACAACATTAATAATTCGCTTAAAAATGTGCGATTATCAACTCGTTGTGCAGTTTGAGATGGTACAGCATGTAGTAGCAGTCGGTAGCGGCGCCCCGGCTCAGACACAAGTTTCATAAAGCGACCGCAAACCGGGAAGGACGTCTTTGCGTTTGGTTCGACTCGATCGATGCTCCAGGCTCCAAGTAGGCCGCGTTTCGCCTGCAACCTCAAGATAATCCCATTTTAATTAAACGCGGCTCGGATTTACCGGCGAGATTAATCAAGAGGCTCTTCTCGGAATGCTCCGCGTCTGCCCGTTTATATTACATCACAATAACTGAGACGTTACGTGCCCATGCCCACCTGTCTCAACTACAGACAACACTTCAAAATTTAATAGGCCCATTCTACAGTTGTAGTTTTGCAGACAGATACCATTATTATACCCTGGCTGCACAAGTCATTTCTAGCAACTTACAGATTGTACGATAGCTTTTGTTGCACCTCATTTTCCGAAGGCTCGATCAAATCTCTTGATCCGTCTTATCTTCATCTTACCTTTTGATATTTTAGTAAAAAAAATTCGTCTATCATGATCGCCTCGAATAACCTTAATGCGTGCTATCGACGCGTCGTGTGTGAGACCGACATGTTGGACCTTTAATTTCTCGCCTCGAAGGGCTGCCAAGCATTTACCGAAAGGTTTTTTTTTAATATCGCCGCCCGGTTTGATTTCGTTTAGTGGCCGCTGGACCCAGATTACAGAGCAAATTGTCAGAATAAAAAAAAAGTTCTGCCCTGTGGGCTGATCGAAAGCGAATAACTTTTGACAAAAAAATGCAAAAATTTTTAGGATAGTAATTAAAAAAGTTGTATTTTATAACACGAGTAGGTATGTCATGCATGAAAACTTTATACCATTGTACATTTTTCGTTAATTATATTGGCTAAAGCTATAGTCAGACAAACGCAAAGTTATACTTAGGTAATTATATTATGTATACGGAAACTTATTAGTAGTTGTACGTAGTATTTATATACTCTGAGTTAGTAGCAAAATTTCTATATATAAATATAAATAAAGTTCCCCTTAAGTATATAAATAAATAAAAAATAATAGTTTTAATTTAATATTAGCCTCAAGCTCTCGACTTTTTAGGGTCCCCACCCTTTGGGAACGGTACGGGATCCTATTTACTAAACATACACCGTTTGTCCGTATCATTTTAACCGTAATACGTAACTAGCTGAAATCCTCACAAAACACATAAAAACAACAGCTGTTTTATCAGACCCATGCAAAATTAATATTTTTTTCTTGTTTGGACTCTATTTCAAAAACCCCTTTACGTAAGAAACTGTAATTTGTTTTGGATATTTTCCATATTCTGTGCTTAAACAAATAATACTATTAACGAAATGAATATTTTGTTGAGCCTCGCCCTTGGCCGGAGACAACTATATTGACACGTCTACCAGCCTCGTCAGCGATCATGTAACTTGAAGACTTTAACATAATTTAAGCGTCTGAATCATTGGGAGGTCGTTCGTTACATCTATTTTTAACACGCACTTATATATCACGCACTTATTATAATATTTATGGGCAGCGTTATTGAGAAAAGGTACAATTTATCTTCGTTGACTTACACTTCTATCACGATCTAATCTTAAAGCTTACACCGAGTAAAGAATGCAGTGAGTCAACTCTATTGAAACTGAAGAGCCTATAGTTTATTTCATAGTGATCGTGAACTATTTACAAAAATATGTATTGATTGTATTTATGATATAAGCATTTTCTTTTTTGTTGCCGTGCTATGTTTGGACGACAGCCGCGAACGTTCGTTGCGAGCTCGCGCAAACATTTTCTGGGTATGACCAAACAGTCGCGTGGCAGATTTGTGTCCTGCGAATGCAGCCTTACTACAAAAAAGGATGTAAAGCATGTATAGTAAAACCAAGGTTTAAAATATATAGTCTTTTCTAACGTCATATAACAAAAGGAGACGAGGCTATCTTATAACCTGCGTTTTCCTAAACCATGTTTTTTTTTTTTTTTTCTTTTTTTTTAGGGACTTTTATCCTATAAAGATATGTCGGTCCCATCATAACCTAAAAAAAAAAAAAAAAATAATAATAATATTGAATAAATATAAAAAAAAAAAAAAAAAACAATGTTGACTCAAAAAAAAGCTTCTGGTCTAAACAAAACTACATTATACATATTACACACGCACTAATATAAAACAAACGAATACACATTAATTTGTCAAGAAGACACTTCAACTGGCTAGATCAAAAACCATTTTTGCAGCAATGGATGTCGGATCAGCCAAAAAAAAAAAAAACATGTTTTGTAATAAGAGATACCCCATGTGTCTAGTGAGTAGTGTAGTAGTGACTCTGCAACAAAAATAAATGATCTTAATCTCTCTCGATTTTATATAATTCCTACTCTATGTATACTGATATCATTTTGTACCCGACTGACTGAATTTGCATATTCTGTGATCGAGGTTTGTTTATATCTCTCCGATAGGTGAGCCAGGGGACAAGCAAGGGAGGGGGGGCTGGAGGGCAGCACCTCGCACAAACAAATGGCAATAAGTTTAGAACGAAATTGAAAGTAAACAGTTGTATACTCACAACGACCATTCTAACTGAAGCTAAAAATAATATTTGAGACCAAACGCAATATTGTCAATTGTTCCGAGACAAGACGAAATTGGAAATTAATATTAAAAGATGTAATGCCAACACGAAATTATTAGAATAAAAAGCTATTACTGAAAACAAACGACTCTTATACAAATAAATGTTAAATTAGCTATTTATAGTCAAAATATATTTCTATTCATATAAATTTTCCCGGTTTCTAACTTTTGATTTCGGCATTACTATTGAACCGAATTTAAAGTTTTAGTTTGCTCATTCGACGCAGAATTTAACCCTCTTTATTATTGAATGGAATGATATTTTCCGTCGGACGTACCGTTTTAGAGATACAAGAAAAAAAACAAAAAAAAAGAGCGAAAATTACGCATTTACTTGGCTCCCTAGTCATGCACAACTCCTGGGATTGCGTAAACTCGGATTTCACGCGTTTAGTATACAAAATAAAGATATCAAAACTATTTCCAGCTTGCTGGAAATTAATTTTTCATAACGCTTTTTTGGATCTAATTTGAATGGCCATGAAAACTTAAATAAACATTTGGTTGGTAACTGGTTGGTGACGATTCAACTGAATGTTTTTGGTATAAAGCAAACAATAAGGCGCCGATCCCGCAGAGTTCTAGAGTTCCGAGTTCAGAATTGTGTTCATTGCACACAGAGAACGTCGTTCAAGAGAACGCGAGTTCTGTCGGAGTTCCATTCTCTAAAGCTGGCAGTTGACGTGACTCGTCTGAGCAATCACACTCTAATTTACTGAGTGGCACAGGGCAGAAAGGACAATGAGCATTCTGTCCCATAAGCGGCCACTAATCAACTAAAGTCAGCCCAATGAAACGAGATAAAGATGTAAACAAACTTTTGCTTGCTGTGTGTATATAATTACACCTTTTGGTACGGGGTACTAATTACATTTAATGCAACTACCTTGCAATTTCATAATATCTCGAATAATTTCTTGAATCTATTGAAGACTGTAACTTTTTTTCTAAATGCACCACCTAAATATTGCCTAATAGAAAACACAGAAATTATTGCTGGCCGCCAATGGGACAAGCTCCATACAAATTTGCCCATTTACCTTTAGAACTCTAGACTGCTCGCTCGCTGTGTGTACAGTAGTGTACGCAGAACTCGGAACTCGGAACGCGGAACTCTAGAACTCTTTCTGTTGAATCGGCGCCTAAAATCGTCAAGTTAAATAATAATAAAGTGTAGAAAGTGGAAGGGATACAAAGTAGATGTAATTAGCATCGCCACAGGCATCGCATAGCGACCGCGTCGTCGCGGCGCGGCGCGAAGTGGATGCAAAAGGCTAATGCGATAGGTACTCTTGCAGCTTCCTATTGAATCAGGAGAGACGCCGCCACCGCCACCTCCACAGGGCTGCCTTGACGATTTTCAATCCTAATAATTAAGCAACCTCATAATAGGTACAACTAATAAGCACTATAGGCAATAAATTAAAGAAGGCAAGAAATGCGATGCAAAATTAAAACGTAAAATTTATAATAATATCGCAATTCGTAGTACCTACAATAAAAATTGTGTAAAGAGGATGCTGTAAAAAACGAATTCAATTAACACAATTTAATGAGGAAAATGTAGGATAGCTTAGGCTTAAGTAGTAAGGCAATAAGAGGTAAATAAAGTATAGTGAGTGTTGGGTTTCGTTTTTTCTTTAGTTACGCGTTCATATTTATAATGAGGGTATACCTTGTATGAAGTATTTTTCCTACCCTCTTTTTCCCTACTCCTTTATGTGGTACGTCAAATCGAACGAGAGCAGCATTCTCTAAGGATCTTTAAAAGGCTGAAGTCGTCGCGCGCGCACCCGCCTGATTTACTTATAAATCTTTAATTATCACAATAATCCGTCACCATATAAATATAAAAAGACAATAGTTGTGTGTTCCGTACAACCTATTATCAGGGCCGTTAATATTTGGAAGAAAATTGAAGAAAACGTGGATCCACGGAAGACCTTCACTCTTGCTGGAACTGTGAGTACCACATGTGTTTTTTCTATCCCTTTTGGCTACGCCTCTTTTCTGAAACCTATATCCAAAAGCGTAGTCATATTTTCCCTAATATTTTTATACTTCGTACAAAGGTTTTAAAGAGTATTTTTTATATCGAAATCATCCAGGTTTATTAATCTAGAATCATCCCAAAAATTACAGTCCGCTAACCGCTCCCTTTTGGTGTATTTAACCATCATTTTATGGTCACTTCTCACCGGATTGAATGTAAAATTGTTCCTTTTCATAATTTCATTTGAACTAAACATTGTGCATTCAAACCGCACTGATTAATGTTCATCAACTTAATCAGTCTGGATCGATCGGTATTCTCTTTACTTCGAAAATATATTTTGTAAAACTATTTATACTGGTTTCGTTATTAATCGCTTGATTCTTTACAAATATCAGTTAATTTCCATACATTTAATCGGCAACTTATGCTACATTTTGTTGTTACATAAGCGTGTAAGCCTTTGTTTTACTGAATTTGTAAAAAATGCCATTCATTTAATTTTCATTTTTTATATAAGATTATTGACGGTACTCGTATTCCATTACTCGCATAGTTGCATACCTTCGCGCGACACACTCGGCACCCGCGTTCATTTTTTTAACCGCTCGACTCGATTATTTGTGAAGCGATCGGGCACCCGCTATACATACATACGTATGTGTGTATTAAGTCTGTATTGCACCGCTTGCACGTAGTACACCATCGTATATCGCATAATAGTAGATATTTCTACACCGCGTTCTTACAAACATTTTCAATTGTTTATTTGAGTCGTATACTCACCGCACCCAAATTACACCTATAACTATTACAGTTAGTATTTGGAGGCCTAATATACATCGAATTGCCGTTTGTATTAGGTATTTTGCTTATTTTTATTTTGTTTACTTTCTATTGATAACGTCAAGCAAGACAGGTCTGTTACTCGTTAACTAATTCTTGCTTAGTTTATTTTTGTACTCGCTTACATTAAACTTTTTAAGATGTCGACAGATAGTGATGATAAAACTCAATTAATATTATTGGAGTCAAAACGTAATACGCATTTCCTTAGAATGCAAAATATTTACGATTTATCAAAAAATGATATGAAGGATGAATCTTTTAGGGAATCTTTTCTTAATAATGTCATTAATCTCGACGAATTACGTAACGACTATCAAAGCGTGCTCGATGCATATAATGCTTTATACATAAAGCTACATCCCAAGTCGAGCATTAACTATCAGTCATGGATATCGTTTGAAGAACTTTATTGTCACGTGAAACGACTTGTTTCAATAATGCATTCAGAACAAAAGCCTAAAGTAGAAGTTGAACCTTTCACTTCGAAGTTTAGGTATAATTTACCTAAGCTTCCTCCCATCGATTTAATTTCATTTAATGGTGATGTACGGAATTGGCCGTTGTTTTACCATCAATTTAAAAGTGTTGTTCACAACAATCCACTTCTAACAGATTCGGAGCGCGTTCATTATCTCGTCGGAAAACTAACTGACAAGGCAGCGACTGTGTGCGCCGGCCTCCCTCCAACAGCTGAGAACTATACAATCATTTGGGAAGCGCTTATACAGAAATATGACGATTCTCGTTCACTTGCCGCTTCTTACATAAATCAATTACTCGAATTTAAACCTGTTTACAATAACTCAGCTATTGGATTAGATTCTTTTATTAATAATTTTGACTCGTCAGTTAGGGCACTTAAACAACTTAAATTAAATGATCTTACAGATTTTATATTTTTACATCTTGCATTACAGAAACTCGATACTGATACTATAAAACTGTTTGAAATAAGTAATCGCAAGGAACTTATGCCTACTTATGAAAACCTTATTGAGTTCGTCAAAGAACAAAATAAAATCTTATCGCGTTCATGTTCTAGTGGCAAACCTTTTGCTAATAAACCGCAACCTAATAAACACATTCCCACTCCGAAATCTGGCCCTACTAAATCTTTTTTAAATACACAACATAAAAATAATAATACTAATATTTGTCCTTTGTGTAAAACAAATAAACACGATCAATTGTATTATTGTCCTCTTTTTATTAAAATGACACCACGCGAAAGATTTAATTTCGTGAAGGCTAACTCATTCTGCAATAATTGTTTGAGTAACAAACATAAATTCAGTTCTTGCACTTCGCAACGAACTTGTCGTCATTGTTCTTTGAATCATCATTCGATGTTACATTTTGATACACAAAATACAACGCGTGAATGTCACGCACCCGCTTCTTCTCGGCCAATAGATAATCAACTCTCGGCTTCTAATAATAAGGACGAAGTTCCCGACTCGCAAGCGAGTTCAATTACTCATAATAATGCATCGATATGCAATATGTCTCGTGATCAGTGTGACCGCCCTGTAACAACTACGTTATTAGGGACCGCAAAAATAAAAATTATAAATAATTATAATCGCGTTAATTATGTCAGGTGTTTAATTGACCCGGGTTCGCAAAGTAATTATATTTCATCCTCTTGTTGTAAACGTTTATCACTTCAAATTACAACTCAGAACCATTTTACTGAGGTCCAGGGTATTGGTGGTACATCGCAACGTATTTTAGGTGTAACTACTGTTAACTTTTCTTCTCGCTTTGACGGTGGGAAGGTATACACTACTCGTCTACTCGTCGTCGACCAAATTACGTCACAGTTGCCCGACTCATGTGTTGACGCGTCAGCGCTTACATACCTACATAACGTACCGATAGCAGACGATGATTTTAATATTCCCGGACCTATTGAAATATTATTAGGTGTTAATTTATATTGCGAAATTTTATTATTTGATAGAATAACACCGGGTAATGATTTACCAACCGCGTTTGAAACCAGTTTAGGTTATATTTTAATGGGAAATGTTCCTACGGTAAAGCCCTCAGTCACTCATTCGCTTTGTGCTTTCTCTCGCGAACCGGTCAACGAAATATTAGAAAAATTTTGGCAATTAGAAGAAGTACCTTCTAAGCAATATCTTAGTCCTGATGAACAAGCTTGTGAGGATATTTTCGTATCTACCACTACTCGCAATACTAATGGAAGCTACTCGGTTAGTTTACCTTTTAAAAATAACGTTGATAAATTAGGAAACTCTTTTATTACCGCAAAAAAGAGGTTTTTAATGCTTGAAAATAAGTTTAAAAGGTCACCTGATTTACATGAGAAATATAATAAAGTTTTAACTGATTATCTTAATAAAAATATAATTTCATTAGTTCCTTCTGAGGAATGTCTTTTAAAACCAGGTTTTTACCTACCGCATCATCCTGTCATACGCAATGACAAAAGTACAACGAAACTTCGTATCGTTCTGGACGCCAGTGCTACGACTGACTCTGGTCTATCACTCAATGACGTTTTGCACACCGGTCGCAATTTACAGAACGACATTTTTCACATTCTTTTGAATGTTCGCATCTTTAAAATTGCATTTTTCGCCGACGTTCGGCAGATGTATTTATGTATTGAAGTACATCAACCGCATTGTCATTATCAGCGATTTTTATATCGTTTTTCTTCTGACTCTCCCATCGATACTTATCAGTTTAATCGTGTTACCTTCGGTTTGCGATCGTCGCCTTTCTTGGCTATACGTACGTTGCGTCAACTCGCACAGGACGAGCGAGAACACTTTCCGCTTGCTGCTGACGTGCTAGAGAGAGATATATACATGGATGACTTGGCTTCCTCTGCTCCTACTTTAGAGGGAGCAGTTGAGATAGCCTCTCAGTTAATTTCACTCTTTGAATCCGGTGGATTTCAGTTAGTCAAATGGGCGAGCAATTCTCTTGAATTGCTTGGTTCCATTCCAGAGACTCACCGCCAGCAAGAATCCATATCTTTCGATGACAGCACCATATTTAAAATTCTAGGCTTACAGTGGTTTCCCTCTTCGGATTCTTTTAAGTTTACTGTAATGCCACCCAAGCCCGAAGGTACCAAACGCGCGATCTTATCAGCAACTGCTCGTTTATATGACGTTCTAGGCCTCGTTGGTCCCGTCATTCTTTATTCAAAACTGTTGATTAAAGAACTCTGGCTCCTCAAACTTGATTGGGACGAGCAACCACCTGAGCATATTCTTAAATTATGGCTTCAGTTTATTTCTGAGTTGCATCAAATTTCGGAGATTTCGTTTCCACGCCATCTTGGCATTAATGATGCGTCTAAGCTATATCTATTAGCATTCTCTGATGCTTCTGAAAAGGCATATGGTTGTGTTATATACACCTATGTTATTAATGAAGATCAACAACCTATCGTGACGTTATTAACATCTCGTTCAAAGGTTGCGCCAGTTCGTACAGTTAGTTTAGCTCGCCTTGAACTATCAGCGATACTTTTGATGTCAAAATTATTACGTGTCGTTTATGACGCTCTTTCTTCTCGACATCCGATTTCAGACGTCTATGCGTTTTCCGATTCGGAAGTTGCTTTATGCTGGGTGCATTCTTCCCCGCATAAATTTAATGCATTTGTTGCGAATCGAATCGCACAATGTCAAACTTATTTTCCGCCGAAACACTTTCGTTTTATTTCAGGCTCTCAAAACCCAGCTGACTGCTTGTCACGTGGACTTTTACCTTCACGGTTAGTCGATCACGAGCTGTGGTTTTCTGGACCGCCATGGATATCTCTTCCTATTAGTGACTGGCCGGTTAATGACTTCGCACCCACATCTTCTCGAATGCCCGAAGAGAAAACTCAAGCTCACATAGCAACGAGTTCTTCTTCGGAGCACCCACTTTTAACTTTATGTTATAAGTTCTCAAATTGGAATAAACTTCTTCGTTCTATTGTTTATATATTGAGATTTATGAAAAAGCTTCCACGTAATAGTCATATCACCGCGTCTGATTTAGATACTGCAGAGTTGACTGTAATAAAGTTAATTCAACAAAATTCATTTCAAAGTGATATCATAAAAATTACTAAGAATAAAATTTGTTCACCCGCTTTACGAAAACTTACTCCATTTATGGATAAATCTGGTGTTTTACGAGTAGGAGGTCGCCTCGCTAATTCGTCATTAGATTTTGCGCATAAGCATCCCGCTCTTTTACCTCGAAATGGACACATAGTCGAATTATTGGTTGACGCCTATCACGTTCGCAATTGCCACGCTGGCCCACAACTTTTGTTGTCTATTTTGCGCCAGAAGTTTTGGATTTTATCAGCACGTCGTATAGTACGAATGCGTATTCATCGCTGCAATACCTGTTTTCGCCTTAGTCCAAAACCCACCTTCCCGACCATGTCAGACTTACCCGATTGTCGGATAGAGAAGAGTAAAGCTTTTACTCACACTGGCGTTGACTACGCGGGCCCATTTCACATCACACTTTCACGTAAGCGCGGAGTGCGCAGTCAAAAGGCATATCTTTGCCTATTTATTTGCTTAGTTACTAAAGCCGTTCATTTAGAACTGGCCTCTGATCTCAGTTCAGCTTCATTTTTGGAGGCTTTCAAAAGATTCTTATCTCGTCGTGGACCTTGTCAATATGTTTATAGTGACAATGGTACCAATTTTATCGCATCAAAAGCTTATCTCAGTGAACTTCACACATTTTTAAAATCAGACGAATATTATCAAACTTTTAGTCATGAACTTGCTAATAGTCGCATTCATTGGAAGCTTAATCCACCCAGTGCACCTCACTTCGGGGGTATATGGGAATCGAATATAAAATGTGTTAAATCGCACTTATTTAGAGTCATCGGTACTCAGTTACTATCCTACGAAGAATTTATTACGGTTCTTACTCAAATTGAGGCGCTTCTAAATAGTCGCCCTCTCTATTTACTTAGTTCTGACCCGTCAGACCCCACTGTTCTTACTCCTTCTCACTTTCTTTCACTCGCTCCGCTTTCATTTTTACCTGCTGCTAACCTTAGCAGTGAACGGACTAGTTTACTATCGCGATTTTCATTGCTGGATTCGCTTGTCCAGTCGTTTTGGACTCGTTTTAGATCGGAATATCTTCATAATTTACAAACAAAAGAGAAATGGAATACGCCGTCCAATCCGCTAATAATAGGCACAGTAGTAATTATTATTACTGAAAATGCGCCGCCACTTCAATGGCCTTTAGGTATTATTACAAGATTATACCCAGGCAAGGATGGAGTCATCCGTATCGCCGATGTTAGAACAAAAAGTGGAACTTATAAGAGGCCGATTGTTAAGTTATGCCCGCTTCCTTCTCAGTAAATTCAAACCAGCATAAATTATTATCGCGTAGTAGTATCTTAGTTTAGTTTTATGTTATTTTTTTTATTTTTTTCTTGTTTCGAAGGAGTTCCTTCAAGGTGGCGGGGATGTTGGGTTTCGTTTTTTCTTTAGTTACGCGTTCATATTTATAATGAGGGTATACCTTGTATGAAGTATTTTTCCTACCCTCTTTTTCCCTACTCCTTTATGTGGTACGTCAAATCGAACGAGAGCAGCATTCTCTAAGGATCTTTAAAAGGCTGAAGTCGTCGCGCGCGCACCCGCCTGATTTACTTATAAATCTTTAATTATCACAATAATCCGTCACCATATAAATATAAAAAGACAATAGTTGTGTGTTCCGTACAACCTATTATCAGGGCCGTTAATATTTGGAAGAAAATTGAAGAAAACGTGGATCCACGGAAGACCTTCACTCTTGCTGGAACTGTGAGTACCACATGTGTTTTTTCTATCCCTTTTGGCTACGCCTCTTTTCTGAAACCTATATCCAAAAGCGTAGTCATATTTTCCCTAATATTTTTATACTTCGTACAAAGGTTTTAAAGAGTATTTTTTATATCGAAATCATCCAGGTTTATTAATCTAGAATCATCCCAAAAATTACAGTCCGCTAACCGCTCCCTTTTGGTGTATTTAACCATCAGAGTGCATTGTAGCGTGTACAACCCTACCATGTCGGCGCTGGGCGGCCCTGGGCGGATGGCCCGAGGAAGTGCGCTCAACGCACTCGCACTAATAAAACTAGCTCGGCCGGTTCCCTCGGCTCTTTATTTTCTCAAAACTGGATTAATATAATTAATGCTACACATTATTCTAATGCTTCGTAAACTACGCTTTTGAGAAACATTATGAAAGATACAGTTTCAGCTACATACGTCGCTCACATAATACGCTAACGTAATTTAGCCGTAAACGTAGAGCATTCGGGCATCCAACCAACACACGTCGCAATATGGTAACAAGCCAAGTTAATCGCAGCGGCTCATGAATGCATGCATGCACCGAGAACTCCATAGAGCCATGAATAGGGAATGACAGCGCGACATGCCTGCACCTGCGTTCATCACTATAGGATGTTCAAACGAGAACATGTAGAGATTCCAATCAATAACTCTTATTATGTCAATGGTGCCACATAAAAAAACCAATGCATTCCCGGCAGATGTGAATGTAGGAACAAGCCGGGATAGCGACGGATAAATTGAATCGTAAATCTATTTTATTCCAGCTTAATCACAGCAGGAAATAGCATTTGAATCTACGATTGATATGGACAAAAATTATGTCGACAAACATATCATTTTTATATGGCTGGCGTTCGGCCGAAGCGGCCATTTGTTAGGCGGCTATTTGAGCCGTATTCAGTGGAGTCGAGCCGCGAGCACAAATAAATCAACCGCTTCGAGCCGTCCCACTCACACTGAAATATGATCGCGCGGCGCTCTAATCCGCCTTTTGTTTTAGAGCCATTACACCCGCTACCCGGTAACCGGTACCCGGCTGAAGTCAAGCCGCGGTCTCCCTCCACGCTTCAGCTGCGCTATCTGACACAAATTTAGATTCCTATATGATACCGAGATACCGAGATTCGCACGATTCGGGACATATCGGTATCTTCTTACGGTACTTTCTGAAAATATTTAGTACGAAATGAAACGGATCACTGTAATTTACTTGCGGCGGCGTCGTGTGACGGGTCGCTCACTTCCCTCCAATATGGCGAGGAGGGTGATGGCTGCCACACGCGTCATACTTGTGAACAGGTGCTGCCGGTTGGGGGCTGTCTGCTTAAGTTTGCTATTTATTGACATTCTAAATATCGAGTCAGTCTTCTTTGTAGTTTTGCCGCCGCACCGGGGCACGCAATTTTTGTCAGTGCGATTAGAATGTAAATATTACGTAATGTGTCAAGCTTGTTTTGAAAAGAGTAATAGCTGAGTTTATTGCCGGCTCTTCTCAGCAAATGCAACCATCCGAACCAGTATTAGAGTATTAGAGTCAGACTTTTCATAAGTGCCTGCGAAGGTCTATTTGAATAAATGATTTTGAATTATGTATTTTTTAATTTCTCAGGGAATCATTATAGAAGACCAAAAATTATATCGGTTAAACACGACTTAGCTTGTCTCATGCCGCGTAGTAATCATTAAATACAAAGTCGCACTAAAGGTACGTCATATTTACATCGCAACTTTACGTGCGAAGGCAAGGGTGAGGTAAGTGGTCATAACATAGGCGGCTACTGAAATATGTAGCGCTATAAAGCGCGGATATTAGGCGACGTCCACACCGCATCGCACCGCATCGCACCGCACCGCATCGTACCGGCACGTTAGGTCTCGCATGAATGTTGCACGGTGCACCTGGACCCTCCTCGGATTTACGACCACCCGCCCCTCCGTCGACGCCGCCGTCAGCCGTCGTCAGGTGACGCTCTCGAATAACTACACTTTGCATCGACAACTTATTACACAGCACACGTTGGGTACTAAAGGAATATTCAAGTGATAACAAGAGATTTTCATCTGCTAATTAAATAAATGCGAGTATCTGGAATTAACGCATCCATTGTAAACTTACTCAAAATTACTCAAAGACTTTCGACAACCTGCCTATGCCGTATATTTGAGTACTTCGGCCACATTGCAAGAAAGAGAGGCGACAACCTGGAGAAGTTGCTAATTACTGGCAAGGTGGACGGAAAGAGGCCGAGGGGTCGAAGCCCGATGCGTTGGTCTGATCAAATACGCGCAGCATTGGAAACCAGTGTGTGTCTGCTATCCACACAGCAGAAGATCGATCCAGATGGCGTGCAATAGTCCGTGAAAAGATAACCCAAAAAGGTCTCGTCCCTCAGCAATGAGGTATACGATGCAAGGAGGAGGAGGATCTGGAATTAACACTGCATGGTAATTTACTTCTAACTAATTCTTACTCGGCTCAGAAGCATCTTGAGTCACAAGTAATAATTACTATTATTTAACTACATAATATGCATTTGTTATAATCATCTTTAATCATTGGATTGGAGATACATTGATGGTCATCTCTGTATACACCCACAATTGCGGATGGCCTATGTCACGGTTAAGAATATCTATCCTATGCTTTGCTTTGAAATTAATATTTCAAGAGCAGTATCTGTGTTCAAATCCCAATGAAAAAATGTCATCAGAATTCAATCAGAAGATGTTAAATAGTTAGTTTTACAATTTCATAATTCATGAAATAAAAAATAAATAAAAATAGATCAATATTATAATATAATGGATGATTTTCGACTTCTACCACGATGTTAATTTAACTGTTCGTGAAGTAAATGTAAACGTCACCTGTACCGCGATCACGAACAACAAAGGGTCCTACCAGAGTAGTAGTTCGTATCATGGTGTCGTTATTAAACCTAGTGGATTTCACACTTGAAGTTCTCAGACGCCTCTCGCACTGACGCCGAATGCGCAATATTTCGGAGCAGATTTGTCGGATTAATTACGACGAGAGGAAAAATACAATAACGCAGCAATAAATCATTGATAAAGTGCAATGAATAATGATTATTCATTTCGTCGTCGTTTTTACGTATCGCCGATGATTTATCGGCAGAGTGCAGCGAGCGGCGGGTGGCGCGGCGCGGCCGCCAGCATTCGCACCGCACCGCGCCGCGCCACTGCACCCCGCACCGACCCGCACAGTGCTGGGCTAGAATAAATCAGCCTAAACGCCTAATCTTCGATGCTGTCAGCATCTTTATGGGCCAACTTCTTTATGACTCTTTACCAACCTTTAATTATAAAGATCATGAACATCGTTCTTTTTAATTAGGTACCTATCTTAGACTTAATGAACAGTAGTGTTATTTATTTATTTGTACAAACAATTTGTAATATCAACTGTATCAGTGGATTGTGAGAACACTAATGTGCGTGTGTGGCGCGCGGCAGTCGCACGACGGTCGCGCGGCGCGCTGCGCTGCGCTGGCTGGCTACGGGCGGACGAGTAAACTTTAATCATTAATACAGCCCTTATGATTCACATTTACATTAATTTCATGCAAATTGCCGGTTTGACGCAAATTTAGTGTTATTTACGAGCGCTCCACCGCACCGCCCCGCCGCTCCACCGCTCCACCGCGCCACACTGCCTCGGCTCCACGAAACCTTTGTGCGAGACAACTACAGTCAGTCGAATTCAGCACATCCTCCCAATACAATTGAATCATATTTTCCTACTAACATAATACATGTATGTTCGTTACGCAGTCACGGTGTAACGGCTTAAAGGATTTAGATGAAAATTATAAACTGTAACATGTATATACTAATACTAGCTTTAGCCCGCGACTTCGTCCGCGTAGATTATTTCTTTTTTCTGGATATGAATCATTGTAACAATATAGAGCTTTGTTCATGGCTATTGCCCGCCACTACGTGTGATATTTGACAAAAGTTCAGGTAGATTGAGCTTACATCTCGCATGTAAGCTCAATCTACCTGAACTTTTGTATCATATCACATAAAACTGAAACAGCAGGACTGTTTTCAGTTCCGCAAATAAACTCTAGCAAATTTCAGAGTTTTCCCTGTGATTTATTAACAGCCATCGCGAAACAAACCTCGATAAAGGAACTCTAATCTTTTAAATTAAACGGAAGGTGATTTGGGATCAATGGTATACATGGCACGAAGACTGTTTCTTCTCTGGCAGAACCAGTTAATATTTTGTCCTCAATAACATTGCGGCGGAGAGCTTACTTCGGGGGTGGAATTATCATAAACGCTGAGATAACTTTACATTAATTTTCAATCGTCAGCCTAAACACAAAATTTGAAGATCCTAACTGCAAAACTGACGGACTTGCATACAAACTTTTATCCCCTATTTTACCCGCTTAGGGGTGGAATTTCCAAAAATCCTTCCTTACTGGATACCTACACTGTATAATAATAAATTTAGTGAAGTTATTGTGGAATTGAAGGACTTGCATACCCAACTTCATCCCCCTTTTTACCTCTTAGGGTTGGATTTATCACAAACGCTGAGACAACTTTACATTCATTTTCATTCGTCAGCCTATACATAAAATTTGAAGATCCTAACTTCAAAACTGACGGACTTGCATACAAACTTTCATCCTCTATTTTACCCTCTTAGGGGTGGAATTTCGAAAAATCCTTCCTTAATGGATGCCTCCACTGTATAATCATAAAGTTTGTGAAGTTTATCGTGGAATTGAAGGCCTTGCATACCCAACTTAATCTCCCTTTTTCTGTCTTCGGGGCTGGAATTATCACAAACGCTGAGACAACTTTACATTCATTTTCATTCGTTAGCCTATACACAAAATTTGAAGATCCTAACTTCAAAACTGACGGACCCTCATACAAACTTTCATCCCCAATTTTACCCTCTTAGGGGTGGAATTTCCAAAAATCCTTCCTTAGTGGATGCCTTCACTGTATAAGGTATCTGTTTGCAACATTTCAAATCTCTAGGTCCAGCGGTTTGGGCAGTGCGTTGATATATTAAAGGTTAAAGGTGCTTTATAGAGTAAGATCATACCTTAGTGTGGATCTCAGAATCACGTTGTGTGAGTCCCTCATCTTATCCAAGCTCAATTATGCAGATGTTGTGTATGGCCCTTGCCTTCTATCCAGATCTGAACGACTCATTCAGAGGGTTCAGAATGCGTGTGCTCGCTTCTGTTTTGATGTTCCTGCTCGTGCCCATATAACTCCTTTTCTAAATGATGCTAACCTCATGAAGATGAAAGCTCGTAGACAGTTACACTTTGCCACTATGCTCTTCGGCGTCATTGTCTCAGGCAAGCCAGAGTATCTTTTGCGTAAATTGACTTGGGCCATGAAAAACAGCGGCACAATACCAGGGCCTCTTCATATTTAATTTTATTGCCTATGCATAAAACGGTGGCATTTCGCGGATGTTTTAAATTTGCAGCTAGTCGTTGTTGGAATGACCTACCACCACCATTGCGAGCTCTGAAAACAGTAAAAACATTTAGGAAGCATTTTAGGATGCACCTAATAAATAATCAAAAAACTTATATTTAAACTTATTTTACTATTTTTTATTACTATTTTTGCTGTGTATACAATTCATTACCATTTCTTTACGTTGTTACAATTAGGTTACTTTTAGACATTTGTGTGGTTATGTAGGTACTGAGATAAATACCTAATTACTTACTAAACATCATGCTCCACCTGCAATGGTCATAGTCTTCTTGTGGTCTGCTTTTAATGAACTCTTGAACACACTTTTCACATGAAATCATTAAACCTCACTTTTTCTTTTTGACAACATGTTTATTTATTTCAATGTAGTAGTTTTGATGTAAATACGAATTTCCAAATTATTACTTATTTATTTATTTAGTTAGTGATGATGTGGCACCACGTGCAATACACAAACATAGGTAATTATTGTTTCGTGTCCATGTATTCACTTTATTTTAACCATGTTATATGTTTACGCTAGTATAATAATCATCTATGATGTTTAAAATGGGTAGTGCAGCGCAGTGCCGCGGTTAGTGGTTAGGTTACCGACCATAGATTATAAATATATCGTGGCGCGGCGTGCGGTGCGGCTCGCGCTTTCTTTCACTCTGCTTGTTCTTGTTGGATGCCGTAACTATATGTGTGTTTGATTGTTTTTGTTTTTTTATATATGGTGTATTTTTTTATTTTTAAATTGTATACATTTATATGTAATGTAATGTTTCACTGTATGTTCGTGATGTCATGAACGTGGGCCTCGACTGAAAACCAGCGCGAGGGTTAGTTTTTTTTACTGACCTAAGCACAATGCTGAGTCGAGACCTATTCTTGGCATCACGCGACATTACATTTTTGTTTAGTTTTTTTATTTTTTGTTCTGCTTTTTAATTTTATTTTTTATATTTTGTCCTATCATTAATGTAATGTTGTGTGTTGTCCTGAATTAAATCATTTTTCTTTCTTTCTTTCTTTTCTTTTCTTTCTTTCTTTATATATCAACAATCAGTTTATCATCTTAACTTCATCCCCCTCTTTCCTCCTTCGGGGGTTGAATTATCATAAACGCTGATATAACTTTACATTAATTTTCAATCGTCAGCCTAAACACAAAATTTGAAGATCCTAACTGCAAAACTGACGGACTTGCATACAAACTTTCATCCCCTATTTTACCCGCTTAGGGGTGGAATTTCCAAAAATCTTTCCTTACTGGATACCTACACTGTATAATAATAAATTTAATGAAGTTATTGTGGAATTGAAGGACTTGCATACCCAACTTCATCCCCCTTTTTCCCTCTTAGGGTTGGATTTATCACAAACGCTGAGACAACTTTACATTCATTTTCATTCGTCAGCCTATACACAAAATTTGAAGATCCTAACTTCAAAACTGACGGACTTGCATACAAACTTTCATCCCCTATTTTACCCTCTTAGGGGTGGAATTTCCAAAAATCCTTCCTTAATGGATGCATCCACTGTATAAGGTATCTGTTTGCAATATTTCAAATCTCTAGGTCCAGCGGTTTGGGCAGTGCGTTGATATATCAACAATCAGTTTATCATCTTAACTTCATCCACCTTTTTCCCCTTTCGGGGGTGGAATTTATCACAAACGCTGAGACAACTTTACATTCATTTTCATTCGTCAGCCTATACACAAAATTTGAAGATCCTAACTTCAAAACTGACGGACTTGCATACAAACTTTCATCCCCTATTTTACCCTCTTAGGGGTGGAATTTCCAAAAATCTTTCCTTAATGGATACCTCCACTGTATAATCATAAAATTAGTGAAGTTTATCGTGGAATTGAAGGCCTTGCATACCCAACTTCATCTCCCTTTTTCTCTCTTCGGGACTGGAATTATCACAATCGCTGAGACAACTTTACATTCATTTTCATTCGTCAGCCTATACACAAAATATGAAGATCCTAACTTCAAAACTGACGGACTTGCATACAAACTTTCATCCCCTATTTTACCCTCTTAGGGGTGGAATTTCCAAAAATCCTTCCTTAGTGGATGCCTCCACTGTATAAGGTATCTGTTCGCAAAATTTCAAATCTCTAGGTCAAGCGGTTTGGGCTGTGCGCTGATATATCAACAATCAGTTTATCATTTTATATATTAAGATTATCGACCTAATAGTATGTATGTAACCTCGTATTCTTGTTTATGTGGTGGCAAACAGAAAATTGAATTATAATATTATATGGCACTGTTCACGTCAAGAGACGTGATCAATTCTTGCTATTGTACGTTATTGGATGAACACTCGAGTACAACTAGGTGGGACCGGTGGATACTTGAGTTGTGGAAGATGAAACGATAAATTGCTGACATGTTGGACGAAAAAGTATTCGAATACAGTCGGTTCAATACACTTTTACCGCTCATATTATTATACCATCTCGGTCAAATTAAGTCGCAACGAAGCTCGAAGGTGGGTTACGTTACATACAAACAATGAGCTTGCGCTATCGACGAAGGAGTAAAGGTAAAGAGAGGAAATGATAGCGCAGTGCTTGGGGTACCCACCTAGCTGGAATCTGTTGCCGAACATCTCATAAGAGTCAGTCTAACTTTCTAATTAATTATTCACGCGTTAAAATTATTTATTTCTCTGGAACCTTTGTTTTACCGTAATAAATACCACAAAAGTTTCCGAAGATACATCCCTTTAATCAGGTGACCTAGATACTTGGAGGTTGTTGAGGTATAGGAGATCTATAATATTACTGAGTGTCTGTTTGTTTGTTCCCGCATCCGGATCCGGGAAATAAAGAATTTATAATTAACTCGATTTTTCATAATAAATTAGTACCTTTTCATGGGGTTCATCATTAAGTGGCTGGGTTTCTAAGATGAATAAAAAGTCACGATGTATATAAGTAATTAATTAAATAAGAATCGGAGAACAATACTTGTAATTTTTAATCAATTTATGTTAAGTATACAAAGTAATCACGTAGAAGGGCAGATATGTTTTTTTTGCTAAGTGGAAGCTTAATGAGGAACAAATTGTTTACGCAAAGTGATTTAAATATAAATGCTAAGCACGTACGTACATACGCATGATTAGCATTAGCATGTGAGCGGGGCTGCGGGGCGCGACACGCGCGAGCGGGAGCGGCAAGCGGCGAGCGCGAGCGGGCGGCACGCGCGCTTTGATTTAATCCAATTTATCTGCTCATTGAAAACGTACATTGGTGGAATATTTTAATACTATTACTTGTGTACATACATTTGTAAATGGTAGCTAAAACCCGCGTTCCTATTTCGGTGAATTTACAATTTATATCAGCATATAGTTACAAGTCTACCAGAGTAATACATCGGCGAAAAGAATCTATTTAAACATTTGCCCAATCTGAGTAGCAGTGAGTAGGTAAACGTAGCTTAGATCTCTACATCTCTACTAAGAAGTGCTCTACCTACTTCCTTGTTATTAATACTACTGTAAGAGTATAGTCATTCGCACCAGAGAACTAACATCTTCAAAATAAAAATGACAGAGAAACCTTATCAACTAGGAACAAACTGCACAGATGCCTGTACCGCGCCGGTGCTGTGCCGGTGCCTACATGCCGCCGCTAACTAGTTCAAGTACCTACCATAAATTTTACTAATTAGCGACCGTTGTAGCTGTTGAATCAGCAAGACTGAGACTCGGATCTCTTGCATCAGTAAAACATACGTAGAAAAATATATTTTACAGTAATTAATAGTCTGATGGCCTCCTGGCTCACATACACACACCCCAACAACTTCCCTCAGGCACTAAGTAGATTGTATTTTAAATCTTATATTTTTTTATATTTTTAATAATTCACCAGTCTCCTAGTTGGAAGTAAAATTCACAATATAATTTTAATGCAGCATCATCAACAAGCATGAAACACACATGAAGTTGACAAAATTTTTGACTGCAAAGGCAGACTCTAACCCCAAGATGCTCCCAAATTCTTACTGGGCAAGTTGGTTGTTTACACGAGTGCAGTTTAATGACGCGACGTATTCCCGAGCTGCTGCTCGCGCGCTGAGCTGACCGCGTCTCCACCACAGATTATAGGGATTAATCCGCTGTGCCTCTACAGCGCGTCTTTGCCTCATGTCACGTCGCATCTATTGTAGTTGCCAACTGCGAAGTTCGCAGCGACCGCTGACGCGCGACAATTCGCAACTTGCGGTGATTACTTGCTAAACTTTACACTTGACGAACGGATTGCGGTAACTTAAGTACTTCCTATGTGTAAGAAGTCATGTATTTATTTGAATAAAGCAGAGAGATAGTATGAGTGCTCAATACGTTTTTCGCTTTTTTCTTCAAACTGCAGCAAATATTGTTTAAAAGCTCTTCGACGTGATCTTATGAGCGGAGCTCGGAGAAAGTTAGCAGCGGAATAGTGAGCGGGCGGACCGAGAGCGAACATTCTTCGAGTATATTAATTTTAATTTGCTCCTTCGTAATTGGGTCTCCATAATGGGCGGAGAAGCGCTCGGCGAGTGCTCGCGATGAGATATTGCCGGCGAGCGCTCCACGATTACTTGTTTTGTTCGAATATCTCGAGCGACGGCGGCGTCGTCGTCCGAGCGAGACTCGTTGCATCGCGCGCGACTCAATTCCGCGCCGATTGGTTGCAAGCACCTCAATAGCGCGCCACCTTTATATTCTTTGATTCTTTATCTGCAAGAGTCTCACTCAGCCCGCGCTCTCCACTTCCCATTCAATTAAGTTATTAACGTAACGATTTGAACCACTCCCTATAGGACTTTTTTTAATGGAAATGCTAATTCTCCAGAATCGCTATCGAGAATCGACTTACACTTTTAATTTTCCGAGACAAAAGGCGTACCTAGTACCTACTGACGCTTTTGTTCGCGCAGTTTTATAGTGTCACGTGCACACCCGCAGCCGAATTGAAAAACAACAAATGCAACTCTCTCGAAATACTGTCATGAATATCCGGAAATATGAAACGAAGCCTATATTTTTTAATATTTGAATAGATATCTATACAGTGTGTATTTTGTATTTATTGACATTTAATTTACAATTCTCACGTTTTGATATTGATACTGCACGATTTTTTGTTATCATGAAACGGTGCCCATTTTAATATAAGCCCACTATGATTATTGCTTTTATATAAATACTAAACCTTTTTAATTATATGAATCGATTTGTGTGAAAAATTGGGAAACGAATCATATAGAAATCAGTAGGTAATCTATACATATAAAATGCTTTTTCCTGAATCACTGAGAATCAACGCACAGCCTAAGCCGCTGATCGTAGACACCTGAAACTTGAAGGGTGTGGTGTTCTTTGTATGACGTAGACATCCGATAAGAAAAGATTTTTTCCGTGAAAAACGGGGGTAAAGTTTGTATGGGACAACGTGATTCCTTGGTCCGATCTACATCAAATTTTGCATGAACATTCTTTAATACAATTGATGGAAGACGTGTTTGGTATTTTATTGAAACTCATCGTCTAACGTTATTAAAAAGGAAAAGAAAGTTATTTTAGGGTTTATTTGCATCGAAGTTGATATAAATACTTCTTAGTGTTTTGATTTAAATATTCTTTTATCTTTGACCTTCCAATTTTAAAGAGGTTCCAAGATTTTATAAGTAGATATTATAAGTACTTAAAACTAATCCAAGAATTATTCGTCAGAAGACTGACGAGCTTACTGACGGTCTACCAGTTGGTAAAAGTCTACCGTCTTGCCTACGGACATTAGCAATAACAAGGAGATAGCTAATGTGTTGCCGACCTAAGCCCACGGAAGGTAATTTGTCTCTACATCTAAAATATCTCATTCGAATTACAAAAAAACTTACATTCTAATCTAAAGGTGCGTCCATGATTGGCGAACTGAGCACGAGCCGAGCAATGAACGAGCACACTGCGAGCACGATTCGCGTAGCGTGGTCGTCGGGCTTGCGAGCCTCGAACGAGCGCAATTGTCAGTTTTTTCTCGTTGTAGGCTAGTTCGTGGCTCGGCTCGTGCTCGATTCGTGTAGCATGGACGCACCATAATGTGTCGTGTGGTGTGTTGCAGCGTCGGAAGCGCCGCTGGGTATGGGCGGCGTGGTGGGCGCGGCGGGCGCGGGCGCGGGCGCGGTGTGCGCGCTGGTGGCGGGCGCGTGCGCCGTGTCGCTGCGCCGCCGCCGCCGGCCGCGCCTCGCCAAGCCGCCGCCGCCCGCACACCCGCCCGACCCGCTGCTGCCCCCGCACCCCACGTGCCCCACCAAGCACCACGAACACCAGCACGACGACGCCGAACCAGACCTAATACCTAACCATTATTGTAAGTAACACACATTCTATTAACTTTGTGTACAACACTAAGTGTTTGTTCACGTTAACTCGCAGGTGCGGTGACGGGTGCGCTCACGAAATATCAAACACATAACATAATATGCCAGTGTTCACGTACAAAACGCTGGTACGGCCAAGCCAGGACCACCGCGGCCGCCGCCGCGCCCGTGCCCGCGCACTTGTATTCTTTGTGAACGGTTTCGGGGGAGCCTCGTAGAGTCAGTACGGTGAAATTGATAACCCTTGAAAAACTGGTACACTGAGCGATTCCCACAAGCGATATATCATTAGCGAAAAATAAACTAGAACGGGCTGTGATTTATGTACGATTTTTAAGTACTGAAAAAATAATAAATAAATAAATAATGTAATTATTTCTGCGTGTTTTCATAAAATTTTAATTGCACTCCATAAAAACAGGTTGCGGTGCATAATTAACCAGCTAATATAGCCAGCGCGGAAATATATAACGTTAACGACGCGCATAATGGGTTTTAAGCGCTAATAAACGTGCGGTGACAATACGGTGACTACATATGCGGAACGGTTTCCATGCAGCACGCGCTCCGCACGCCGCCCGCGCCGCGCCGCCTGCTCGTGTGTCCGAAGGTTTACATCCAACGGACTGCTTCAATTATTTATAAGGGTTCATATCTATATTAAAGTCTTTTGTGACATGAGAGATTCTATGATCTCGACAAAGTAAGGTTATGATAATCTAACATGGTTTACATAAACACACTAGCTCTCAAGGTTTATTGTTTCAAAGAAAGATAAAATCCTCTCATCTTTATCTTTATGTTTGAAGCCATTTGTTTTGTTTTACTTTACTTTGATACAAATATATCAAAGATAACGTGAGTACCTACCTGTCAGTTACCAAAAGATTTATTGAAACACGGATCATAATGTATTTATTTAATCTTATTATGGCTGAGTTAAACCTTATACAGTGTTGCCGTATTCACAATTTAGAAAGTGCATTAGCGCTGAGAACAATGGCTGCTGAGCTTCGGAAGCGCCGAAACATACAGAGAGCACTCAAATATTCATATTAGGCACACAACAACGGAAAAAGGCAGCGAGGCCAGCGCTTCACGGCTCCGAGGCAATCCTCGTTTACCTGCAGTCACAGCCTCGGGGAGAGGCGGCGCGGCGAGCCTCGGACGCGCAACCGCCGCCACTACACGTGATCAACTCATATTTTGCACCGACTTTGTATTGTACAAAACATAACTGTCACATAAACATTCTTCAGAAAATGTTCTCATATGTGAGGAAATTACAAAGTGTATTGCTAGATTATTATGGTCCTTGTTTTGTTGCGCACGCTAGTCGCTCCGGTTGAAACTACAGATACATTGCATTAGTATGATTACAAAGTGGTACAAATATTTTACAGGGTTAACTGGAAGGTGATTCTTGCTAATAAAACGCTAACTTAAGCCATATCTACAAGAGCTATATACACAAAGTCATCAGTCATTTAGCAGCGCATTAGCAATCAAGCTGGTGTTGCGATAGTCTATACTATATTTTATGGGGTGGTTACTATTAAGCCTCAGGCTTCACGTTAACCTTTTTACATAAAAAAAGTATCAAAAATGAAACATCAATAAACCACCGTGGTGCCATTTCTCTTTTATTATCGTTTAAACATCGGCACCTTTTTAAAAATTCCAATTAAATACAAAAGCTTACGATCGTGCGATTTATCTGAATAACATTTAGACAGAATATTGTAGGTACCGGTGGGGCGGCGCGGGCGAGGCAGTGAGGCGGCGAGGCGGCGAGGCGGCGAAGCGAGGGTTACATAAGCGCGGCTCCCATTGAGCTGTGTTCGCGTCACGTGAGGCATCCTCGGAGTAAAGCTATTCGCCACCAATCGCTTTTGAAAGGGAATTGAGGCTTTTATTTCAATGATGATTATAACGCCCGCGCCGCCCTTTGCGATACGTGGATGTATCGACGACGAATGTATTCATGGATAAATTCAGTATTATGTAGATTGAATCTAAACTAATATTAGAATACAATAACTACCTCTCCTCTTGACTGAGGGATGCGGCATAAAATTGATATCATGTTTTATTTCAGGGTATCTTTGTAGTTTCATCTTAATCTGATTAGCTTTACGGCGACATTGACAGATAGTTCACGGATGCAAAAAGTATATCGATGACATGATGTTCCTTCATCAGAATCAAATCAGAGGGCGCAAAATGGAGTGGAATTGATTGGAATATAATGAAGGTGCCTCATGTACAGTAGCGTGTTGTATTGTTGTGTGGTAAACAACAGATAAACCGAGGAACGTCTCGGGGTCGGTAAAGTCGAATCGCCAACACGATTAGGGCAGGGCGCGCTAGAGGCGAACTAATATTGTACCGGAGTGTAAGTCGGATTAGGAGACCCGCGCCCGCCCCTCGCCCGCCCCTCGCCCGCTTAGACGCGACCAGATTCACATATTCAGATGTCAAAAATAGAGAAACACAGAAAATATATGCGCTAGAAAAAGAAGTTATGTCAATCGTCATGAAGGTGAATCTACTTGGCTGAGTGCTCCTGCAACTCATGTTTAGATTGTGGTCATACATAAAAAGTCAAAGTGAACCAAAACCCGTCACAAATAAATGAGTCTACTAAGATACGACCCTTAAGACACAGTCACTCGCAACACTCAGAATGTAGCGAGTGAACTAGAAAGAAAGGTGCATAAATCTGGAAATACCGGCCGTGTCAAAGCGCCGCGGTGGCGGCACAGAGGATGGAAGGGAACAGAGTACAAGCTTCTAAGGAGCGTTCAAAAATTATACCTATTTTGGTAGGGTTAGCACAGGAGAATAACATTAAATTAATACATAAAAATGTATACCTATCAGCTTTTTCGTGATGATAGAATATTGCTATTCACATATTACAGATTATTAGGAAAGGGTACTAAAATGCATATCTAGTTTTGACCTATACCTGTGTGACTAAGATTTGCTCGCAAACTCTACAGTAAAATCTAGCTGAATCACTTTATCGCCCCCAAAAACCCCCATATAGCAAATTTCATCGAAATCGTTAAAGCCGTTTTCGAGATCTCAAAACATACATGCTCGTTAAATAGGATAGGTAGGTAGGTACACCTACGTATTTGAAATCATAAACACCCATCATGCCATTAATTTACGAGAAAAGAGTTAATATGAAAACAATTTACCAGAAAGCTAATTATTGCCTACTACCTATTATTTGCAAGATACTAATAGAAAACTTATTCATTATATTATTGTTCATAGACTCAGTAAAGTAAACCATATTTACACATTTGGATATTAAAATTCTATTATTCAACGCTAAACGTAAACAAACACTATGCGCGAGTGCCCTGAGTTTGAGCACAGGCCGAGCCAGTATAAACCGGTTTCCCCTTGTACGTGACGAGCCGCCTGTGCTTTCGCACACACGCGCCTCAAGCTTGTAGTTGTGTACCTACCGTAGCGCGTTTGTATGAAGCTTGGTCTCTGTTCCCTTCAATCCTCTGTGGTGGCGGTGTCGTGGCGACCTCGTAGACGTGCTACGCCGTAGCTTGCATATGCAGCGCAGGCCGCACTTCACGTATCTCGTAGCTACCGCTCGTAGACGCTCTACGTAATATCTTGTTGTAACGTCA
Source organism: Achlya flavicornis (assembly GCA_947623365.1). Classification (NCBI taxonomy): domain Eukaryota; kingdom Metazoa; phylum Arthropoda; class Insecta; order Lepidoptera; family Drepanidae; genus Achlya; species Achlya flavicornis. Next base: position 160,665 of record OX392468.1, on the reverse strand, counting down.
CACGTATGCTACAATCACCTCACCGTCGTACCAGGTATGTCATAGCTTGTGCTTTTGTGCAGCAAAAAATATAGTTACTTTCATAATTTCCAAGAACATAAAGACGAGAAACTGACAATCTAAATCAAACTATGTATAAAGTTACTAAACGTAATATACAAAGTTTAAAATCAAATTAGGTACGCAACTAATCCACCCAAAGTTTGGGTTCCTATTACCTGCGAGCGAACCTTGCGGCGGCTTGCCTTTTGCATAAATATGCAAAATGTATTCCGATGTTAGAGTGGGAAAGTTAAATTGATACATCTGGCTGACTTTGTGGTACCTGCCGCTCTGTCGCGTCGCACTACCGCGCCGCCCACGCCGGCGCCGGCGCCGCGGGCTGCTCCGCGTCATGACACCGCGGGGTTGACGCCGCTGACGTCCCAACGGTTTCACCCGCGTACGGTTTAATTTTCTGTTTCGAAAACCAATGCACGCCACTGATTATTAGACACAACAAATCAAACACAGATATTTTTACAATTAAAACTAAAATCCTATAATAATATAGGATTTATATTTTAGATTTTTTTTTTATATTTAGATTTTAATATAGGAAAAATCGAACTCAAAAAATCTTATTTAATTATTATAACAACAAATGAGAAAGAAATTAAATTAACTACAATCAAAATATGAAATAGAGAAAATTAACATTTTTTTTTTCATTGGCGTCACACGGGGTGTGTATTTTGCCAATTTCCAGTTATATTATATAGGTTCTAGTCCAAATTCTAGTCACAATAAATCACTTTCACATAGTCCTCATGCAGTCAGTCACCGTCCAAAACTCAAAATACACGAATTTATGATAATAAAAATGAAAACGCAACGTCACTCTGCAAGTTCCCGCCAAAAAATCCGAGAAAATGAACTTCCAAACTTTCGAATCCTAATCCGATTTAAATATTCTTTAATATTTGACATTCCAATTTTAAACAGCATTTCAGTTTCCAGAACAAAAGGCAGATAGAGCGCGCGAAACACGGGAGTGAGGCCAAAAAAAGCAATTAGGTACTAATTGAAAAACATAAACCTGGTACTAACTTTTGAATTTGTATTTGCTATGTTGAAAAGCTGCTGTGTGCTAATTTATTAAAAATAAAGTGTTTTCGTTAAATAAAGATTATTAAATAAAGCAAATACAAATTCAAAAGCGAATACCAGTACGTGGATTACGAACTTTATTGCAATGAAATTCCGATTGAAATAAACTCTGAATCGGTAGAAATATTACAAAATCGAAAATGGTTCCATTGCTAATGAACCACTGTTTGTATTTGCGGTTATCAGAACGTAAAAAAGATATCAGAAAACCGCTATATTGAACCGATTTCAATTCGAAAATTTGTTACGTAATTGCCCCCCTGGTATGTGTTTTTCAATTTGTATTTGCTTTTTTGGCCTCACTCCCGTGTTCCGTTCGCTCCATCTGCCTTATTCTATAATCTGTGAAAATCGGATTGAGATTTCAAACATGTGTCAAAATAAAAAATGTTATTTAAATCAAAAGTACTAAGGAGTATTCATATCAACTTCGATGCAAATCACCCCTAAAATAACTTTTTACCCCTTTTTGACCCCGTTAGGCGATGAGTTTCAATAAAATACGAAACACGTCATCCATCAATTCTGTTAAGGAATGTTTATGCAAAATTTGAAGTTGATCGGACCAAGGAATCACGTTGTCCCATACAAACTTTGCCCCCGTTTTTCACCCCCTTAGGGGTAGAATTTCGGAAAATTCTTTCTTATCTGATGCCTACGTCATACAAAGAACACACCCTCCAAGTTTCAGGTCTCTACGATCAGCGGTTTAGGCTGTGCGTTGATTGTCAGTCAGTCATTCAGGACAAAGCATTTTATATGTATAGACTAGCAAACCCCCGCGGTTTCACCCGCGTACGGTTTGAATTTTCTGCTTCGAAAACCAATGCACGCCACTGATTATTAGACACAACAAATCAAACACAGATATTTTTACAATTAAAACTAAAAACCTATATTATACCTACACAAAAAAAATGAACTCAAAGAATCTTATTTAAGTATTATAACAACAAATGAGAAAGAAATTAAATGAACTACTACAATGAAAATATTCTAATGAAATAGAGAAAATGAACTTTTTTTTTCATTAAATAAATAAATAAATAAATTGGCGTCACATGGGTGTGTATTTTGTCAATTTCCAGTTATATTATATAAGTTCTAGTCACAATAAATCACTTTCACATAGTCCTCATGCAGTCAGTCACCGTCCATAAAAGTCATGTTATACTACAGTGGTGGTCATGTACTAAAACTCTTCACGGACTTTTGAAAAGACACGATACACATATTTCATTTCACTTCACTGGTGCACATGGATTGATCTTTATTGGATAAAATACCACCGATAATATGCTATAAAACTCAAAATACACGAATTTATGAATATAAAAATGAAAACGCAACGTCACTCTGCAAGTTCCCGCCAAAAAGTCCGAGAAAATGAACTTCCAAACAAATTTCGAATTCTAATCCGATTTAAATATTCTTTTATATTTGACATTCCAATTTTAAAGAGCATTTCAGTTTCCAGAACAAAAGGCAGATAGAGCGCGCGAAACACGGGAGTGAGGCCAAAAAAAGCAATTAGGTACAAATTGAAAAACACCTGGTATTCGCTTTTGAATTTGTATTTGCTATGTTTAAAAGCTGCTGTATGCTAATTTATAAAAAGAACGTATTTTTCGTTAAATAAGTTTTTTAAACAAAGGAAATACAAATTCAAAAGCGAATACCAGGTATGTGTTTTTCAATTTTATTTGCTTTTTTGGCTTCACTCCCGTTCGTTCACTCCATCTGCTTTATTCTGTAATCTGTGAAAATCGTATTGAGATTTCAAACATGTGTCAAAATAAAAAATGTTATTTAAATCAAAAGTACTAAGGAGTATTGATATCAACTTCGATGCAAATGACCCCTAAAATAACTTTCTACCCCTTTTTGACCCCGTTAGGTGATGATTTTCAATAAAATACGAAACACATCTTCCATCAATTCTGTTAAGGAATGTTTATGCAAAATTTGAAGTAGATCGGACCAAGGAATCACGTTGTCCCATACAAACTTTGCCCCCGTTTTTCACCCCCTTAGGGGTAGAATTTCGTAAAATCCTTTCTTATCGGATGCCTACGTCATACAAAGAACACACCCTCCAAGTTTCAGGTCTCTACGATCAGCGGTTTAGGCTGTGCGTTGATTCTCAGTCATTCAGGACAAAGCATTTTATATATATAGATTAGTATAGATTTAACGTTTTATACCATCGACTATCTTCAATTGTTTATATCAAAAAAGTATCAAAAGTGCTACGTCATTATAGCACTATTCTAAAGTTGTCCACTTGCTTGCTAAGTTGAATTGACATAGTGACGTGAGGTGGCTATACCAGGAGCAAGGAATAAGGGATACTGGCTGTGACGGCTGCTCACGCATACCAGGATAGGTAATATCCAATTGTTATGTAAAGCGTTGCTATACTATTATAACGGCACAGGGCACGGGTGTCTAGACTTATAAATGCAAATATAAACAGTTTTGTGTGTTGCAATCCTCAGAATCTAATGGGGACTTAAGGGATGGAAGTCCTTGTGCAAATTCAGCAGAAAGAAAAAAAGAAAGCGCGGCGAGTACCGATTATGAACAGACTTTAAAAGAGTAATTGTGCCTTAAAGTGCTAATACAGCTGAAAGAAAATTAGGTGGCACCTTACGAAGAAGATATGCACCCAGCCGGTGCCATTCCTTAATATTCCCATAGCTAATTAACCCGCTCGCCAAAAAGTTTGGCTCTAACTCGATTTTACTCGATAGCGATAATCGACGATTAATTTTAAAGAAGCTCGAAGTTAGCGTGCAGCACGCGACAAACGCGCGGCTCGGCGGGACGCGACGGGACGCGACGTGGCGGCATTGGGACGACGACGCTACGTGGAGCCGCTAACGACATACCCTAATTAAAATCTAATGTTGGATCACACACTCGGAAAACTGAGTTAGGCACAGCAACTTTACTATCGATTCGTTATTAACTACATGGTGCACACCACGCTCCGCTCCGCTCACGACCTGTGTATGCGCTCACATTGATCACATTATAATATTTACGAACATGCCGATGTGCGCCTTTGTCTCTTTTGATTAAAGGATTTTCGGTCAAATCTTTTATGAACTGAATAAGTTATTGACGTAATATACTTGTTTCGTAATGCAGCATTAGTTTGTTTTTGATGTTTTGTAACTGTTACCTGTACCTACCATGTACCTTCACCATTGTACCTACTATAAATATGTTTATTTGTTTGTATTCGATTGTTACTACTTACCTCCGTTTTCTTTTTTGGTTTATACTATGAAGTATGTTACTACGAACCCGAGCGGCGGATCTTGGTTGGTCAGCCTCTCCGCTAGCAGTCGTGTCGGCGATGCTGAACGGGAACGCATTCTACACGCCACACACGAGAGCCCGTCCCCTCTACAGCCTCCCAGACCGGTTGGGTATCCTATGAGGATTTTCCCACGCTAATAATAAAAAATAAAAAGATGCTGATATAGGACTTAGGATACTTTTTATCCCGGGAACGAAGGCGAAACAGCTAGGGACAGCTCTAATAAAATTAAATAACAAAATATAAAATACAATAAATATCAGGTAGATATAGATAGACAGTGAGTCGGCAAGACACCTAAAGAACAGTAATTTATTAGAACGACAACAAACTCTACGGTAATGTAGGTGCTAACGAGCGACGTCGGGATTGAAATTGAACGCGTTACGTCGCGATCTGTTTGCGGGCGACAATTCCCTAATGTGACCTCCCCGCGCAGCGCCAAGCCACGCCGCCGCCCCGGCCCGCTCGCCCCGGTCGTCCCCGACGCCCCGGCTCGTCCCGGTCGCCTCCACAACATGACGCCAATAAAATTATTCTCACTGACATTTATGCCTTTATACAAGGATTACTGAAAATAAGATAGAACATTTATTTCAAAATAAATGTGTGTAGCCAGAGGTATAGAACTAGGTACTTCCGCACGCGCAAGCGTGTTAGTTAATTTTTACAATTAAAAGAAATGTAAATCAGTTTAATATGCACTGGTGTGCCGAACGAGCTCCGCGTATCATTATAATATGTCGTACAGTGAAATTATGGCAGTCATTCATAACACACGTGCGAGAGAGGGCGCTACGCGGCTTGTGAACATGGCGGAGGTTTCACAGAATAAAAATAAATTTATTTTTTAAGAGCTTCACATCGAGAAGCGAGCGTCCGACGCCGATACAGAGAAATGGAATGCGATACGATCAGCTAAGCTGAGTGAGTGCGATGAGGTGACTTACATACGTAAGCGCTTTGAACAAATACCGCGAAGCCTCGTTTCGTATTTACTGATTGAAATATAGCTGGCAGTGGGAAAAATTAAAATCATTTAATAATGCCCTGTTTGCCCAGTCGTGCAAAATGTCCATGCGGTAGGATCGAAGTTCTTTAAGACCCACCCACCGCACGAATAGAACTCAAAAACTCTCGGATGAGACTCTCAAACTCATGAAGCGATGACGTGAATCTAAATAGGCAGATCTCAAACGCAATGCGACATGATATACGCCTCTTTAATACGTCATGTATTGATGAGGCAATAAAACAGAACAAAGATTCTAAAGTGTTTGCAAGAGATTTGTCTATTGGTCAAAGCCAACTGACCAAGCTGAAGACCGATACCGGCAACATCATTACGTCAAAGCCAGAGATCTTGAGAATCGAGAGATATCGAGAAGTTCTATGGACAGCTGTACACCTCGTCACAGAAACCAAATACATTACCAGATAATTCCGCGTATGCTCAGATTGTGGAATGAGCTCCCTGCCGTGATTTTCCCAATGGAGTACAGCATGGGGTTCTTCAGAAAGGGTGTGAAGAGATTTCTGCAGGGTCGCGCGACCCTGCAGAAATCACGACTCCCCTGGTGTTGCAAATGTCCATAGGCTACGGTAACTGCTTACCATCAGGCGGGCCGTATGCTTTTTTGCGTCCTGAGTGGTATAAAAAAAATACCCTGGGGAAATTAAAAGAATTTCATATTGTTCGACAGATGAGTGCTAAAATCGTGAATAGGAACTTGAAGTTCTCAGAGAGATGTCACCAATAGTGTACGGATCATGCCTGAGCAGACCGGTATCTAGGAAAAGGTAAATCGAAATTGTTTAGTGTGTTCGATATAACGACATCTTATATTCATGACCATGTCATGGAATTTGGTGAGCTCGGTGGGGCGGAGGCGGGGGCGGCGGCAGGGTAGGCGTGGGTCACGGAGGGGGAGGGGTCGAGGGGCAGCCAGCGCACATAAATCGCGTGGTAATGAATGCCGTTCTCGCCTCAATAAAAACTCGCCCACATTATATGATACAGGCTCTGGATTTATGTGCCGGCCGCGGTCCCGCCGCCACCCGCCTATTAAATCTTCCCGCGAAAATATTTTAATATCCCGGCTTGGCTCGACGTCGCTTAGTGCCTATTTTACATTTGAGAATGTAATGCAGGTGAGTCCACTCTGGTGCCGCCCCGCTGACGATCCGCTGCCGCATCGCCACCGCGCCGCTGGACCGACACGGACGGAAGCTCAATCGAACACCTCTAACAATGAAAAAAATTTACTTTCCTCGAGTCGGTGAAATTGCGTTTTTATACCCCCATTTTCTATATTCATAGCATAAAAGTAATATGGCATTAAAATTTATAAAGGAAATGCATGAAAAGGAAGGTCAATCAGCGAAGCGGAAGCGATTCCCCGACAGCGAAATTTATTACAAAACGTGTTATACAAAGAAAACCTTCTTCGCCCCGCGCGCCCCGGCGAAGGATTTTGTGGTTTGATGTTATTAATATAATAATATGCGTCTACATAGAGAAGCATTCGGATGAAGAAAGGGCCCAACGCACGGTCACACGCGCCGGAGCACGGGACGGCGGGCGGCGGGCGGCTCCCTCAATGTAAACTTAATAATGTTGCCGGTGATACAATCCAGCGACAACCATTGAAGAAATGTATTGAAAAATATTTTCAAACGAAGGGGTTTCGGCTTTGAGTGGTGCAGAGAGAGCGGTGGGCGCGCGGGAAGTAGGTATATTCATGAATATTGATGCTGGATCGTGCATATTCAGCGCGGCGACACTCGCAATTGAAAACACGCCACAAAGTGCACCGAGTGAGGCTGCTTCACGGCCGACACCGTCACAGTCGGCCGTGAAGATGTGTATCTTTGCGCATCAAATACTACAATTTATGCCTACTGCTAACTCACTGGTTTTTCATACCGGAGTATTGAGGAGACGAATGGATGCTTTCCAGGCTTTGTGCTTCTCCTTCGGCCTCATCACAATTTGCCATAATAATGTTTCAGTAAAACGCAAGCCTATTCAAAACTTATTCATGTCTACTTTCGAGGTGAAGAAATATCACCTAAAATTTAAATGGTAACTCATGAAATATTTATAAACCAACATCGATGTATACTATCATCAATGTACGTCACCATTTCAAATTTGATTATGTTATTGGAATCCCATTTAGAATATCCCGGATGTACCCTATTCGGTAAAACTTCTCTGTTTTCTAACAAATGTTTGCATTTAGTTTTATCGACGTGATAAAACAACACCACCGACAATTGGTTGACCTAGTGGAGCTGTCGATACGGGCGCCGTGAGGCTCGTCACACACAACACATCCGAGCATATTAAGCAGTCGGAGCCACGATACGACGCGGCACAACACGACACGGCACGGAGTGGCGCCGCACCAATTAATTATTTCTTGCGCCCCGACTTACGCTCGCCTCCGTCTTTGAATGTAGTGATTAATCAGGTTTTTTTCCGAGCCGGCGGCGGTCGGGGATAAATCTCCGGCGGGCGGTCGATCTCGCTGGGACAAGTATACGCGGCCGGAATCTGGCTCGTTATTTATGTGCCCCGCAAGCCGTGTCCCCGATGCACTGCCCGCCGCCGCCGCGCCGGCACGTCCTAAACATGCTCCAACGATATAAGACCCACTCGGATTATTAAAAAACGAAGTGACCGTTCGCTCCACGCTTGGAAATTATACAATACATGGAAAATGTTTCCCCCAATTTTATCCGGCTACATCGAACCTGCGATGAGGACGTCCGCTCTCTATCTAATAACGGATCTCTTATACCTAACTAGATAAATTAAAAAACGTATCTACAATAGGTAGATTGTAGTGATAGTATTATATCAAACTAGTATTTCTATTGGTAAGACGAGTTCTCAACCTATCAAATTGTGTTTTAGATAGGTGACATAAGGTCCTAAACGATTTTTTGATGTTTTTTTTTTTTTATACAACTTAGTCGATAAACAAGCATACGGCCCGCCTGATGGTAAGCGGTTACCGTAGCCATATAGACGCTTGCAACACACGAAGCATCGCTCACGCGTTATCGACCTATCCCCCCTCCACTATGAGCTCTGGCAACCTTACTCACGTGCAGGAACACAACTTTACACAACATAAAGTTATTTGGCTGTGGTATTCTGTAAGGTCGAGCTGCTCTTTGAGCGAATAAACGCTATGCTCTACCTCTCTTAAAATTGTTAAATTCAAGACACGATATATCATCAATATGAGATGACGAGAACTTGACAATAGTACAAGAAGAAATCAAATGAGTGCACAGTGCATCGATACGCCTCCGGCACTCTGGAGGCCTTACTGCTCGCACCAGTCCGCCGTGAAGTGAACCCACCGTCAGATTAATCACGCCCATCTTCCCATGTCCCTTATCAATATAAATCTCGTTACTTATATGCGGGCCAATTTGCTTCCCGAGACCCGAACAAATTGGAAAAACTAGCTTCCGCCTGTAATTCGGAGTTATCTAAAATTGGGTGCATGACTAGCGGCGTTTGAACAATTTATTTTCGGACCTCTCGTTCATAATTGGAGCTGTGCTTGATCCTTACATTCGAATCTATATAATTACTGTTTGTTGCAAATTTAACAGGATTCGTTATTTTATTTATATGTATAGTATTACAGTAACTACACCGACAAAAGCACAGCTCTTAAATATAAAAGAGAAGTAGGTATAGTATAATAATATAAATCCAACGGTAGACCAGAACTTACCACCATTACTAGCACCATGTTGAATCAAACGACCAATTCACACTCCGAAAATGTTCACACTGTATTGTTTATCATTGTAGCGACATCTATCAGTAACACTGAGATATTTCACACACGGAAAGATAGATGGCGTGGCGCCACATTATCCTGCATTGCGCCTACAAAAGCCACTACATCCTGCATCGCGCTTACGAAGATCGGCGGAATATCTTCCCTTTTAAATGGAGGTGTCATCCACCTTGCACCTCCATATCATTATACTCAATTAATGTTTTTATTCTTCTTTCGAATAAAAGAGTTTTACAAAAAATTACTTTTGTATATGTATACAACAATAATGTGTTGGATGTGTTTGTGTGTGACGCAGGCGAGGCGACGAGCGCGCCCAGCCTGGCGGCGCCGTCGCCGGTGCGGACGCAGCCCGCGCCGCTCGCCGCCGCAGCGCCGGTATGTAGCTAACATTTACTTCACACATTTTTATTATCTAAGCTAACACTGCGCTCTGTCCCTTCTGTTCCCTATACAGCGATTCCTCAAAAACCCTCTTCAAATCCTTTTTTGCAAATTGCCGCTTACCATCAGGCGAGCCGTATGCCGGTTTCCTACCTTAGTAGTACCTACTATCGAAACAAAAACGGTTCTATGTTCACATAAAATTAATCTTGGTGGTAAGTAGTGATAACACTACCGAGTTTCAATTTAGTACTTACTTGGCATCCCCTTCTTGATGCATTGGGGTTGTGTTGTGATGACGTCGGATGCTGAGTTGAAGTTCCCGGGTTCGAATACTACAATGAGCTTGAGCTTTCGGTGAAGGTAAATATCGGGAGGAAACCATAGCATGGTGGTAGGGTACTTTGTAGTACCCACCTGGCTGGCTAACACCCTCAACCTACAACCCTGAAAATCTGTTGCCAAATTCCAATCGGTGTGTTCCGACAGCTTTACATGAGAGCTACTTACTTATAGGCTTTGTGTGCTCACCACCTGCGGCCACATCATCACTTACCATGGTGAGATTGTGGTCAAACACAGGCCTATACACAGTAAGAGAAATCACAATCTTATTAAAAAAAATGACAGATAGTAATATGAGTCTTGTATGCTTCATACAAACAAAATCCCCTCCCCCTTTTCAGTCCCTTAAAGGGAACTTACCTGTAAAATTTCAACTTTCTAGACTAATTAGTTTTGGCTGTGCGTTGATAGACAGTCAGAAAAAATGTTTTATTAAAGTATAGATGATGACGTAGTAGATATAGAGCTGTACATACATTCATTAGGCGTCATTGGAGGTTCTAAACAGATTATTTACACACGCTAAGGTAGTTCGTTACTCAATAAACAAAACTGAAATCAATTGGCGCGCGATCGGGCGTCACGCGCGACAAGCCATCAATCGGATCGTATTCTCTTCTCGTAAGAGCCTCGCTACGTTAGTACTATTATTTATTCTGTGAGTACTATTATTTATTCTGTGGCCTCGCACGCGCACTCACGAGGAACGGGGCGCGGACTAATTCAGTCCTACTTAGTTTATCGTACATCTGTCATTGAGAAACGCAAATCAATGCGAAAAGAATCCGTGGACTCGATCACAGCAGGTGGATACACGTTGACCACTATTTAAATTGTTTGTTTAAATATATAATAGAGCGATCTAATCTACTGGTGATAGCATATATCAGCGTTTCCCATTAGCCGAGTCGCGAACCGGTACCGGGCCATCAAAATAAAATACCAGGTCGCAACGTTTTCCGCGAACTTGGATTCTTTGGTAAAATATAAGCAGGAGCTCCATACTTCGCACTAAAGTTTAGTGACTAAACAGGCGATATCAAAATATGTAGTAGGTATTAATAAAACATTTTTACTATTAATAAATGTGTATTATTTTACCTAATGTGTTGTGTTTACTTGTGTTTAAAAGTAATAAGTGGGTCACGAAGGGGCAGTGTGAAAATTACCGGGCCATGGCAGAACAATGTTTGGGAATCACTGCCATATATTATCAAAACAGGCAATTTTGAAACAACCACCAAATGTTAATGCTCAAAGCGGCATCTTTATTCAAAACACTGGGCTTCAGTATCATATAATTTTTATATAATATAAACGTCTCGCTCGGCTCATTTAAGCGTAGATCGGTAAAAACGTAACGACCGTAAAAGAAGCCGTGTTTCAAATAGTCGACCAGTCTTTCTTCGGAGGGAACTACGAGTTAGCGCGATTTTATCTACTTAAAGTTAGGTGTCGTTTATTTTATGTGCACGATCGACGAGTCAGTCGGTTCAGTTGTATGAGAGACGAGGGAGGGGGTTGGCGGGGGGCGCGCGGGTGACGGTCACTCGTATCTTTATTACGGTCGATCTCAATAACCTCCGCTGCTTTATGTCCCATCACAGATACAGCATCATATTTCTTTACGGCATGTCCCTGCCAGTGCGGGGCGGCGCGTTGGAAGGGTTGTCTCCCGGGGCCGCACTTATCGCCGGCAGCTTTTCACTTTCACACATGTGACGCGGTGCGATTTTTTCGGTGCGTTATCGGGCAGTACACTCGTCCCCCGGGACGCGCGGGCCCGTTCCGTGACGTTGGCGACGCGGAGCGCGGTCGGTCAATCATACATCACCGTTTAGGACTAGGTACTAAATTGTCTACTGAAATATATTTTGCAGGCCACTACTACGATGCTACGAAATAGCCTTTGTCAAATGTTTTATAAAGATAGAGTTGTATGAAGTGCATTTGTTATAAATTGATATATTATAATTTCAATACTTGCTCTATGTATCCTTATTCTCGTCTATGTATGACGTATGTACAGTAGGTATGGTGTGGACACGTCAAGCCGCACCCTGAGAATGTTTTTACTAGGAGCGCACTGCGCGGCTAGTCTACACCGAGTTAAAATATAGTAAACCGTTAAAACGCACCGAACCGTTTCTCTTCGAAGATTTAAATATCTCGGGATCTCTGCGGCGCTAAACTTTATCGTATTTACACGAAAACTTTCAACTCGAATTTACTTTGCAAAGTACTCAGCAAACAGAAACATGGAATTTCATCAAACCAAATTACGAACCGATAAAGTAACAAACGAGTTGAATTATAAGTACGAATCGATGGTGAAGTCAAGTTGGTGAGGTTAATGAACATAATCAACGTTGTGTAGAACTTATAACGAAGAAGAGTCAGGAGTAGAGCGGAAACGAGGTGGTGTGAAGCTGGTGGCGCGGGCGGAGGAGAGCGGCGGAGTCAACTTCGACAGCGAATGAGATATCAGTTTGATTTGTGTGTCCAATTTTCGAGTTAGCACGACCGGCGCGCCAGTAAAAATCCATATTTCACGCGGCACGCTTATTGTTCCGTAGATCACGCATCGGACCACACTAAAATGCAGCTGCTCCTCGGAATATTTCTACATTCTGATAACGATTTCTCTCATATGTCGATGGGAATGAATACAATTTTTGTCTTTGTCTGAGCTGCCCCACATTTGAAACATGGACGTTCGACGATAAGTTACGTAAGAGCTCCCGAAGGGCATAGCAAATAATCAGTTTGCATCAGTTTAGCTAGTGTCATATTGTGGGCATATCTTGTCAGCGTGCGGGTCCCAGGGGCCGCGTGCGGTGAGGGGCGGTCGGGGGGGTACGTGAGTGACGCGGTGACAGCGGCTCGCCCGCCACGCTTCGTTTGTCACATGTCACGCGTGGACACTCGCCGCCCCCGGCCCTGGATCCGCCCGGCCCCGTACTCCGGGAAAAAGTAAACATCTTCGAGTGATAGCGATTTGGTGACACCATAGAGATATCATAAGTACCTTGACACAACTAATCCCTCTTCGTTGGAACACCCGACGATATGACACTATGCGAAATTACAAGTGGTAGGTATAGTCAACCTAGGAATAGGTACCTACCTACTTATAATATATCCGAGATATAAATCGCCCCGCTCCACCTGATTAACCGTATAAAACGGCAAGCGACTCATTGTCCGAGAGACACGCCCCGCTCGCTAACAAGGGGACGTTTTAATTAAGTCCCGCGATAGTTTTATCAGGCTGGCTTTCTTTTGTCGCATCACCTTTGCGTTCCTCGCGTGGGATTGCACCGTGACACTCCGCATACCAAATCCGACTCGTTTATATAAAGTAATCAGCGTAGTGCGTGCGCGAAAATGCCACCTGTAATGATGTGTCGCATGATACCTCCGATCACACCAACCTTTAATAACGCGTATTCTATTATATTCGAACTCGATAAGATGATCACTAACAACATAATTTCACAAAACATGTAGGTATATTTACGGACTGGATCTGCCAAATCTCAGTTTACAGATATAGTGTCGGCAAGACTAAGTGGTAGTGTACGTATAGTGATGTGTTCTGTTTCCATGTGCAGGCATGCAACGGGCCGGGCGCCTCGTGGACGTGGGGCGCGCGGCCCCGCGAGCTGGCGGTTGGCGCCGAGGGCGCGGAGGCGGGGACGATAGGGGCGCTAGGGGCGCTAGGGGCGCTGGGGCGCAGCGCGTCCGCGACGCTTCGCGCGCCCCCTGCCGACCTTAACGTGGACGCCATCAAGGAGAAGCTCCTCGACCACCGGATCCCGGAGTCCTGCGTCTAGTCGTATCGTTAGCATAAGAGCCGCCCGGAGCGGCGCGCGCCGGCCGCGAGGCGCCGCCCGCGCCGCCGCCGCGGGGCGCGCTGGGCCGCTGCGCCAGTACACTCACTGTTTCATTGTACATTTCTTGCGAAACGTTGTCCTATGTAAATGTTGTAGGTAGAGTTTTCTTCAAACTTGTTGTGACACAGACATAAATGCATACAAGTAATACTTTCGTAAGTGTACAGAATATACAGTTTCTGAAAATTATTATTTATTTGTTTTATACACCCGGTGCCTATTCAATCTTATTTGATCAAATCATTTATTTCAAATAGACCTTCGCAGGCACTTATGAATAGTCTGATACCGGTTCGGAAGGTTACATTTGCTGAGACATTCACATATTTACATTCTAATCGCACTGACAACAACTGAGTGCCCCGGCAGAAAAACTACAAATTAGGACTGAATCGATATACTATAATCGATATAATCGATAAGTAAATAGCAAACTTAAGCAGACCAACCCCCACAAGCAGCACCTGTTCACAAGTATGACGCGTGTGGCAGCCATCGCCCTCCTCGCCATATTGGAGGGAATAGAACCACAATAGAACGATGTCACACGACGCCGCTGCAGGCAAAGGCCGCATAAAGTGAGCATGACTTACTTAAGACTGTCTTAAAAATAAAACTAAAGGGAAACTACTAGATATACACAATTACAAAAATAAAAAACGTTTCCACATATTTCTTACCAAACATTGACTTTATGAAGAACTCTCGTGCGTGTGGTAACGGTAGGTAGGTACACTCTTATACAATTTCATAATCTCATCTCACTATATTTAGAGGCAAAACATTTTCTTTGATATACATTACAATGGGAGTTACAATACTCATCCCTGCATAGGTACTCTCGTGAACACTAAACTGTATATTCTGTGCACTCCCATCTGGAAGTCGATGACTGTAACAATAACTAATTATTTCCTTTTAATGAATTACGTCATGTAAATAGTAGCCTGTAAGCGACTGAGTCTTTGCCACTTTTTTACATGTCTACGAAACTAGTTCATAATTTAACGGTTTATAAATAAATCAATAGATAAATGGATTCATTGTTATCTGTATAAAGATCTGACAATTTATGTAAATAAAATTTGTACTTGACTCTTAAGATTTTAAAGTCGGCTTTAAGAAGAGTTCACAGGGCTCTAGCAGATGACCGACAGACGACACGACCCGGGTGTCACCCGGGCGATACTCATGCGTCACTCGGGGCTCCCCCGAACGACACTCGTGCGTCACCCGGGGCTCACCCGAGCGACACTCGTGCGTCACCCGGGGCTCACCCGAGCGACACTCGTGCGTCACCCGGGGCACACCCGAGCGACACTCATGCGTCACCCGGGGCTCACCCGAGCGACACTCGTGCGTCACCCGGGGCTCACCCGAGCGACACTCGTGCGTCACCCGGGGCTCACCCAGGTGGCAGCCGGGCGACAGACGTCTGACCCTAAATTGTGTGTTATTAATAATATAGAAAAACTTGTACAGATTTATTAATTATGAAATCATGACAAACTAATGACTTTGGTTTATTGATAAATTAAATCATGAAAAATGAAATAGTGAAAATTTAACATTGAACTATTTAATTATAAATTATGTTTGTTGCGAGAAAACTGTTGATCTTCCATAGAGGCAGGCGAGGGCGAGTGAGAGCGCTTCTTACATACCGACGACGCGACGTTAGCAAATTAATAATTAATATTTATACCTAATTTCCACTGAAAATTATTCAATTCCAAATGAAGTAGGTTGGTAGTATATCAGCCTGTGATAGTATGTGTATATTATGTTTGAGTGAACGTAATGAGAACTTTTCAATCACAGGAAAACCTGCTTTTTTATAATCAAGTAACATTTTCTCCTTAACCACACGGAGAACAAAGAGAGACGAATTGTTTACGATTTCCATTTGAATCCAACTATCGAACGAACATTGTTAGCACTTGAAGACTGCCCTCAACATTCGTGGTTAAAGTGTACTTTAATAATTTAGCTTGTGTATATCTGTTACTAAAATTTAATATTTATTTTTATTTCAAATGCAATTTTTGTAAGAAAAAAAGATGAAAGCGTGAGTAACACTTTGTTTTTGTAATGAATATTTCACGATTACAGGTTGTGCTATCGTTATTAAACGTTAAGCGTGACGAGTCCTACTTACTTAAGTTTTATACCAAGAAAATCAGATAATTGCTTTTTGCATTTAATGTAATCATTGTAATGTTTTAAACTCTTGTGATTATCGTCGGTATGTATGAGGTAACTAATAGCTAGTAAGATAATATCGCGGACACATATCTAAGGAAACTGCTCCCATATCAGGAATCTATACTTATCATTGTAAAGCGCTGTTTTCCACATTGTAACCGTATCAAATGTTTAATTTCCAAACAGACTGACATTCGAGAACCTGTAGATAGCTATCTGTAGGTAACTTAATTTGTAAGTAAGAGATCATTTGTTATTTATGAACGTTTAATATAAAAAAAAACTCGGAGAGTTCGCCCTACTAACTGTTGACATGTTTATTTTGGACGAGATTAAAGGTTGTCTTGGAAGTACACTATTTGTTTAATTTATATTTATACACTCAACTTGACCAATGGATTCAAACAATAACATAAATCATTTTAAGAGAGGTAGAGCATAGCGTTTATTCGCTCAAAGAGCAGCTCGACTGGGGATGTACCTCCACCTTACAGAATACCGCAGCCAAATAACTTTATGTTGTGTAAAGTTGTGTTCCTGCGCGTGAGTAAGGTCGCCAGAGCTCATAGGGGAGGGGGAAAGGTCGGTAACGCGTGAGCGATGGTTCGTGTGTTGCAAGCGTCCATATGGCTACGGTAACCGCTTACCATCAGGTGGGCCGTATGCTTGTTTACCGCCTAAGTAGTATAAAAAAAAACACTTGCTAAAATAAGTACGTTAGTGTTCAGAGCATCGCCACTCTCGCCATCGACGGAGATCGCCACCCTCACATATTGGAATCAAAAGGGTCTCGGCTCAAAGTGAGAGGTTTCAACAGCGCTTACTTGCTACCACGGACGCCTAGGTTGTGGAATGAGCTCCCGACCTGGTTGGTCCAAGGGAGCAGCATGAGGTTCTTCAAGAATGGGTCAATCCCTGGTGTTGCATGTTTCTATATCCTTAATAAATATTATGGTTACAAATTGACCTATAAATTGTTCACTTTATTCAAATTTAACTATGTATTATTTTTGACCAGAATTTGCTTTTAAAAGGGGAAATGAAACTATAAAAAAAAAAAAAAATTTTTGCTTCTAAGCAGCAGCGGTGATTTTAATTCCATATAAAATCACCGCTCAATGAGGTCATTATCTTTTTGCGTCACAATATTAATATAAAATTTTCTCTTCTACGATATGTGCGCCTAGTACCAAAAAAGTGGATTACTGCAATGGATATCCATATATACCCATACATCTCGAATATATTATTATTTCCGTTAAACGTTGTATAAGATTATTTTTAACCGACTTCAAAAAAAGGAGGAGGTTCTCAATTCGGTTGTTTTTTTAATGTTTATTACCTCATAACTCCGACATTTATTAACCGATTTGGAAAATTATTTTTTTGTCTAGAAGGGTACACCTTCCCGTTTGGTCAGACCTTGGATTTGATTACTTCTTAGTGTACTTTGAAGTCGGTTTAAGTTTTTTGTAAAACAGTCCAATTATTGATTATTTATTATATTTATTACGGTAACCGGTTACTATCAGGCTAGCCGTATGCTTGTTTGCCACATAAATGGTATAAAAAAAAATGTTAAATGGGTTTGCGTTTGACTACTGACCCACACATAAAAAAGAATTACGAAGCCCAAGATGGAGCACATACCCACAAGAAATCTATTCACCCTGTCAGACCAGATGCTGTACAGCTAAGCTTATAACTCTACACGCCCTCATTTCACAAACTCTACACCTTACTCAAAACATGTGGCTTGGCCGTTTGCTAAAAAGAAAAAAAAGGCGTATCATTTCTTGGTTTGGGCGCATAACTAAATTTGTCTGTGAAGGAATTTTGATGTTGGGGAAACTGCTTGTTAGGAACATCGTTCTACTTTTCCTGTAATATTACAACAATATCTATCTACGGTAATTATTTCAGATTTTTGGCTTCTCGAACTTCGGAGATGAGGTATGGTATTGTATGGTATTCACATGAAAAAAAAAAAACCTTTTCTGGTATGTACAAATGAAGTTCTTTCATATGGTATCCCATTCAAACGTATACTTTGAAATTTCCAGCCCCTTTTGCAAAGAAAATTAAAATATTACTTTAAATTTCTTATTTGCAATATGTGTAGGGCAACAATATTTATAACTTTGCCTAATTTCAAATGAATAGTATCAGTGGTTGCTGAAATATAGCGCACAAACAGACAGACGTACTTTTTAAGGTTTGCTTTTTACCATTTTGGTTCGAAACCCTAAAAAATGAGAAATAGGCATATATTAGTCGTTCAAACTATGTACGCGCACTTCATTTCAAGACCCGTACCCATGCTCACGGCCCGTACTCTATTATATTGCTCATGAGTGGCGGCTCTATTAAGAGGAAAGGATGGCTGGAAGAAATTTGGAAAATAGGTTTTTAACATATCTATTGCTGTCGCGCTGTGCCCGAGCTATCCCGCCCGAGGGCGATTACTACAGCTTGGACAGAATTTACCTATTTAAATTAGACGAAATCGATATTTCGTAATCGCCGGTTGTCTCCTCCAAAACTGGATCGATAAAAAATAAAAACAAGTATCATAATAAGAAGGGCTTTGGCTATATCTGTCGGTTTTCCTTTGTTGTTTTATATTCTTCAAATTTGTTCTCTGGACGTCTGATAAGGGCGTTAAAAATGGTAAGTTTTTGTGATTTTAGAAAGCTCCTTATTCTTATAATAATTAATTTATGGAGAAAAACACAACCGAGTGACTTACAGTAGTACCTACAGATTACATGGTAGAATAATCATTACTCTAGTGTCAATATCCAGAGAGAAAACTGAGGATTACGTTTGTATGGAACAAACGCCACCAGCAATTATAACTCTATGAATATACCTAATACCGGTAGCGCCATCTATGTATCGAACGCGTATTCCCTGTAATGGCTTGGTCGACGTGCGAGCAACCTGCGCTCCGCTCGTAGCCCTCGTCTCGTAGCTCGTACTTTTCCCGCCTCGTTTGAACCGTGGTGCAAATATAAACTGTGTAGATGGCACTGAAGTAACAACGTGGTTGCGTGACTACCTCGTACCCGGGTTTCAGATTTAGATTGCTGTTTTAGAAAGGATAGCTGCTGTTAACTTCCTTCTTTCCATCGTGTTATTTTTTTATATTATTCTGTTTATTAAATCTATATTGAATTATAGTTCTTATTTAATTATTGCGTGCGACTAGGAATATAAGCAGTAGCGGTGTTAGGCTGCTTTTCCATAGATGCGAAGCCCGGCTGAGCGGTGCATTAATTAACCAATCACAATAACCAATAATCTTCTCCACTTCAGTGAGCTGCCCCTTGTGTGTGTGCACGTTTTCTTTCTGACTGGGAAATGAAAGGGGCCTCGCAATGTTGATGTCGCCTCGCCAAACGTCCACGTTTAGTCTTGCGCCGTCACTGTTAGTTCTCCTTTAAACTTATCCTATCCAAGTAGGTAGTCTAGTACACGGGTACTGGACTTACGACGTCACACTTCTCAATGGGCATGGTCGGATAGTGAAGAGAACCGATAAACATAACAACTTTTCTACTTCTCAGCGCAGTTGGGGAACAGTTGGAAGATTGAAATGTCTTTAGTATTTCCAAAATGTTTATATCTGACAAGTTAAAACTTGTAAAATTGTATTTTGAATTCTATTTGGCATTCTAAAATATCTTTTTTTTATGTAAGTACGGAATAAAAAAACAGCAGATAAGTATCCATAAAATACATTATATTAAATTATTATTAAACATAGGTACATCGTTATAAGTTGGATATTTATTATATTTAGATATTATTATATTCAAACTATACATGTTCGCTCTCTGCCTCACTAGTAATAAATATTTTACCTGAGAATAAAGCAAAAAGTAGGTAAAATAATAGACGATGTGAGAAGTGATCTTTGCATGCTTGCACCGATAGTTGCGGTGCTGTGTGAGCCCACCAATAAAACGTTACTGAACTCAATAAGCAAAGCACCTCTTTCGTCTCGCTTACACTCTATTTCTTCGTCTGTCTCCATCTAGTAAACCTCAACGCTCTCCTGGTGGTGCACCGTGTCCTGCCGGAACATCTCCACATCGGCCTGGCTGTCCGCGTGGATCACCTTGCCGCGTCCCTCCTGGGCGCAAGAACACATTTACAACATTATCACATCATAGGTACTTGTAGCCTTTGCGTACTGTATTGATTGCAGGCTGGTAGGTTCTGAATAATTTAGGTGGGGAATTAGAACTTAACCAACAGAACTATTTAATCAGAAACTCGCGTAGGTATATTACTGCATTTATTCCGATTTCTATGATTACTGCTAATCGCAGCGAGAGTGCCACTCAATCGACCTACCTGTGTAGCTTCAGAAAGAAGACTCGTACACGTAGCGCGGTGGACCCTAAGGAAACACCGCTATATCAAAGAAGCCGTAAGGGTTTTTATCACAAGGCTGATAAACAAGCAGGCGGTTTATCAGATCCGATGGTAAGACCAATTTCCATGTACCAGGGGATTGCCAATATGTACAATTCCCAAGAAGTGCTATTAAGGGTAATCAGTACATAATAATTATAAGTGTGTGTATGTGAGTTACCTTGGGGTGCATGAGTATGAACGGCAGCTCGGCGACCAGCTCGCCGCTGAGCGCGCCCAGGTACAGCTTCACCTTGGCGCTGTAGCTCACCACGATGCCGAATGCGTCGCGCTGCTCCGGGTCCAGCAACCTGATAACCACACGCACAATACTACCTAGTAGCTATATTTAAGAATTAATTTTTGGCCTCTACAACTTTCCAGTGGTGACGAGCTTGTTGTGGCTTCATGCGAGTGGCTCAAAACTGTTGTAGAAATTTGATAGTATAAACTATGTTCATCCACCCATCCCGATGCTAAATATGACGATGATACCTTTAATTTGTGGCACATATTTAGATGTCACGAAGCCTTGAGAAAGGATTTTTTATTACTGTTGTCGCAAAATTAATGATTAAAATTGTCCGGGATTAGAAGGCCGTCTGCGAAGTTAACCTCTACACACGGCGGTATTTAACCTTCACGCCAATCAGAATTAGACAAAAATCAAGTCAGATAGGTGAGGTAGTGGTAGTGTTTGTCTCACAGCGTGGTGGAGGCGAGCGTGGTATCGGGTCGCTTGAGCTGACCGTCGAGCGCGATGCCGCGCTTGTCGCGGTTGCACGAGAGCGCCGGCGTCAGGTGCAGCACCTTCTGCAGGCTCGAGCCCGGCTGCAGCGGGCACCCGTCCCTTAACACAACACACATATTATACTCACAATCACATCATCACCATCATCTCGTCTTAAGCTACAAACAAATTTACGCAATTTTAATTTGGGCTATTTGGTGTAGTTAACAGGTATTACTGACTGCGTATCAACGTTGGCGACGACGTTCCGGTATTGTCCATGCTGGAAGAGCATCACGTCGACGCCCTGCTGGATGCTCGCCTTGATCTTCTTCACCACCTTGTTGCTATGGTTACGCACGCACATGTTCACCGCCACCGTCTCGCCGTGCATGTACAGCTGTTCACATTCATTATGTTACGGAAAGTTGTTGCTTTAAAAATCAAATAAGGTAAAGAGCAAGTTTATTTTCTAATTGGACGACTATTTTGGTGACAGTCAGGCAGACGTTCCATAATGATGGTGCCATCGTGTGTTGCAATACCACCAATGTTATGCCAACTTTTAAAGAGAGTAGACAAGAAGTTCTCAAGATGACGGCAACTAACTAGCTCTCAAGTGCAACTATCGGAATACACCGGTAGACGCTATGCAATGGTAGTCAGTCAGTCGGGTAAAACTCTTACTGCCATGCAGTTACCTTACGATGTATTCCTTTATAAACTGTAGCTTGTCATAGGCCGTTATCTACTGTGTCTATTACTGACTAGTGGTAAACGCGTTGACACCTGTTTATCGAGCGTGAGCTCCAGCTCAAGCTGACCGGGCGACAGCACGAAGTCCTTGCGCACCACCGTGCAAGGCTGCGGGCCCGGCTTGCTTGGCGCGAACTGCACCTTGCGGATACCCAGCGCCACAGTGCTCCTGTATGAAAAAATTCGAGGTATTTGCACATTTATACCTCCAAGTTACAGAACTTTGCAGCCAAATACAAAAGAAATGGACAAGCACAAGGAAATGCACAAGGAAGTTTATGGAATAGATTTCAAATAAAATGAACGTCCTTGCGCTTCTTAGGGTTAATTTTTCGATGATCCTGTCACATTGGAACCAAAATGGTCTCGCACTGTGCGGTTTCAGTGGACTTTCCTACCGCGGATGCTCAAGTTGTGGAATGAGCTTCCACAAGAAGGGTGTGAAGAGATTATTGCAGAGTCGGCAATGCGCAAGCGATACCCCTGAGTCAATAAGATATGGTAGCCGCTTACGATGGTAAGCGCAGCATACGGCCCTCCTCATCGCCTCGCGGCTCATCAAGTGCTTTTTTGCTACCTTAGTACTATAAAAAAAAACATTCTGTTGTGCTCCGGCACGTGAGTCAGGTCGCCAGAGCTTATTGGGGAGATGGAAGGGTCGATAAGTGTAGTACCTGCGATGCGAGCGGTCGATCTCAGAGTCCCCTACGAAAAGCTTGACGTAGTAGTGCACGCCGCAGGGCTCGCCCTCGTCCTCTAGCCCCGGCTGCAGGGTCACCGAGCCCGGTGCACCCGCCGGTACGCTCAATCGGAACGGATGCGCGTTCTCACCGAGCTTCTTCAACAGACGCTCCTTACAAACAACATACATAATATCAACAACCACATCGTTCTCAGACCTTAGTTTAATTTAATGGCCAAATAAAATGAATGTAAGTAGTACCAGTAGTAGAAGTACCCATTGCAATTATTGTACTCGCATTGAATACATTCCTTTATCACAAATCGTGATGATTATTATGACTGTGTAGAGTCGTCAAATGCTACATTTGTTTATAACAGAGCCACATTCCGCACATCCTTGACAACAGTAAACAAGCCCGCCCGTGCAGCGGAGCGGCCGCGCCAATCACGCGTCCGTCGGCAAGCTTAGGCTGATTGTCTACTTTGCAGCTATGCGAAGCTAGGACTGTTAAATTTAGAAAATAAAAGAATTTCTAAGTTTCTTTATTATACTAACTCATTACGAGTATAACAAAAATTTTACAAAAAATACAATCCAAGCAATAATAAAACTTTTCGTTTAGGAAATGCCACTAGCTCCTAAACACAGTATTTACTAGTTCGTGAGCCTATGGATTTAAAATTAAACTGTTGTTTTATGTATTTGTAAATTAAAATAATTATTCTAATTCTTTATTCATTACCGCCAGTTTTAAAATTAACTTCAGCGGAGTTTGGGTAAGGTATGGTAGGTAGTACAGTCAGGTCATGTCTGCGGGTATTTTTGAATTGATCTAGAAGCCCATGGCATAGCTTAATACAGGCATGGGGTAATAGATCAATGAAGTAATGATGTTGTAGGTGCGTACCTGCGTTCTACTCAGTTCGTAGGAGCGCTTCTCGGGCGGCGGGTAGATCTGCTCGGAAGCGAGGAACAGCTCCTTGTAGAAGTTGAGGCCCATGACCTCATCCTCCTCCCGCCCGTAGCGGAACGTGCACACCACCTGCCCGAACACCTTGCGCCCGCGCACGTACTCCTCGTCCAACACTACCACGCCGTCTACACCAACCAAATATTTATACCATTTGGGGTCAGAAGAATAGAAACATTACTATCAATTTGATCAACAAATATATTATATACAGTATTTGCTCCGCGGCAATTTGGAATCCAGTGAACAGTACGGTAACCGCGCAGAGGCGAAAGCAAGCAAGCTGACATTCTGTTTTCAAATAAGTACCATTGCCATTTCCTTTTGGATGTGCTTACCACCTTTGACCACATCATCACTTATTACTGCAAGATTTTGGATATTCGCAAGCCTGTCCAATATACCGCACAGAACACTGCAAGTCCACACTTAGCAACATAAAATTAATGAGTTACTGACCAATTGGCTCTACGAAAGAAATGTGATCGACAAAATCTCTCTTTCCCATGTAGAGCGTGAGCTTGCCATTGGGCGCACATTTCTTAAACACTTTAAAGTTGTACACCATCTTGAATGTAGCTCTTCAGAGGGCAGAGTGGAGACAGCAATCACAGGGTGCGGGTGGGAGGAATGCGCCGACGGTTGCGGTCTGGTGTTTATATAGAGAATTATCCATTTGCGAGGCTTCTGAGCCGCACTAATCTCGTTTGGGTCATTAGGAGCCGCGTGTGTCGAGCCGCCCGCGCTACCGCGCCGCCCACCTTGTACGCAGTTCCACCTTTGACTCATTTTTAACGAGATTAACGTTAAATAAACGGGAACCTTGACTTAAGACCGATAGTTTGAAGTACTTTGGTTAGACAAAGCAACAATTTGCCACTTCATTAAAAATGTATGCCGTGTGCAACCTCTAGCCGTGAGATGTGTATCTCAAAGTAAGTTTTATTCACATAATAAATAATTATTATTTATTGAAATAAAAAAGAAACATACGCTTCGAACATGGAATCTCCTCTTTTTTTTGAAGTCGGCTAAAAGTAATAATAACTACCGCAGGACATTTTGCGTGTTGGACTACTTACCAACACCTAAACCTGACCTTACCTTAGTAAAGAAGACCTTAAGAAAGAAGATTGCATGCAGCTGACATGGGATGTTGAGATGGATGTGTGGAGTGACAGGATAAGATAAGGAATAAGTATGTAAGGGGAAGCTTGAAAGCTTGCTAGCGCCAGAGACTGAAAAGTTGAGAGGGAACCGTTTCGCGTGGTATGGACAAGTTATGAGAAGAAATGAAAGCCACGTCACTGAAAGATTTATGAATATGAAAAAAGATGGATATACGGGAAGAGACCGAATTTATAGAGATGGATGGATTATGTGAAAGATGACATGGGTAAGAAAGGAGTGGATGCTGGTATGACGGGTAGAAGAGACGAATGGAAGAAGCGTACATATTTATAAGCGCCGACCATAAATGATTGGGAACAGGGCAGGCAGATGATGACTACTTACGTTGGTTACGTTGTAGTGTGGTGTTGACCACACTACATAAATTTGTTAGCTAGATAAATGGATAGATAAATTATAGGTACAAAATATAAGAAAAGAAATAACAGTAAATACATTGACAGTGTCGCAATGGACGGCATTATCCTTATGAAGTATTCCCGTTTGAGCATCGATTTTGTGAGCACCAATGCTTTGAGCACCTATGGTATTCCCTTTAGATAACCGATCAACATTTTAGCTGGGTGCTCTAATGGGAAAAAAAACCATTTGAATTTATTCCCCTTAGAGCACCCACAGTTTTGTACCTTGTTGTGTTGTTTAATAAAATCATATCGCTTTTACAGAATACTATGAAGTATTACCGTTATAGCACCGATATCACTAATAGTGACCTCTACCTTTACTCTAAAAATATATAGGTACTATGTACAAAATGGTATATTAGTTAAGTTAGTGATAATTAGCAAAAAAAACTGATTACTTAACAATATTAATACCTATTAAAATTAGTTTATAAATCAATGGCTAAAGTGCAATTAGCTCAGTGGCAGTGGCGAATTTCTAGAAGTGAAGTACTAACGTTTATCAATCTCTAAACATTTTATCCAAGAGTTCACTTAGATTAAGTAGTTTGTCTAGGGGTCCTCGAAGCCATAATATAAGAGCCATATAGTCATTTGAAAGTTCCATGTTAAATAGACTACGAAGATAACACACCGAATAAGATTGCTTGATCATCACCTTAGCCTTCCGACAAATTTTCGGAGATGATGGACAATCTTTTTTGACAGACAGTTATACTTGATTCAGGGTCGCGAGCGCGTGACGTCGCGCATCGCATTCATAAGTCATAACAGTTCGCGAGCAGCGCGCCTCCCGTGCCGCTGCTGCCGGTCATTCACCGAGTGCGAGCCTCTTGCCTCCCTCTCACACTCCTCACATATATAGAGACAGATAACCTCGTATTCTTACCGAACAGTTTCTACACTTACTTTCTAAGACTTCGACTGACAAGACAGTTACTGAGTGTGTGGATCACTATTAATAGGAATCATGAATCAGTCGTTTTTATATTAATAACTACGATTACCAAAGTGTATAAGTTTAATGGTTGTATGTGGTGACGGAGCGCTTTAGAAGAATATTTCTGATTATAAAGGTATTTAATGACCTCATTTATATTAGTTTTTTAATGAGAACATCCCTAATGATTGTTTTAATTAATCCTTCAAGCTCTAAATCCAACTTTCTCAACTCGATATATTTCATTAATGAATGTGTGATATCATAAGTTTGTTTATTTACATTGGGTATTAGTGTTGTATCTTATCTCAGAGGAACAAGTTCGCGGAACACGATCAACTGTATATTTCAGTCGCACCTTCTTATATTAGAATCTGCTCTTCTCACTCATACACTTCAACATCCCGAGCTGCGCACGCGCCGATTGTGGATTTGTTTTTGTTCGAAGTTTACGCGATGATGTCAGTTCCTGTAAGTCAAGGCTGTTAGTATCTTGTATTATGGGTTACGGGTCGACAGCAAGGATGATTCATTTAAAAAAACTTCACAGTTGATTTACCTACACTAACATTTATAAAAAATGATGTAGGAACTCTAATTTGACTAATTATATATGGGTACCTACCGCAGATCTTGTTCGCTGACATCAAAATTCACAATCGCAGAAAATATAATTTTACCTTGTAAAAGGCATCAGAAATTTATTGAATAAAATTGCGAATATTTGTTTTTTTTTATAAGTTGGTAAATAAGTATACGGCCCGCCTGATGGTAAGCGATTACCGTAGCCATATGGACGCTTGCAACACACGAAGTATCGCTCACGCATTACCGACCTAATGTGTATGTGTATTTGTACTCTTGAAATGTGTACATACTTGAAAGCTTAACGGGAATTTAACAATATACAGGTCTAGAAAAAAAATATGGTTGTTTACCAAATGTCATAGTTTCAAGGTGTAGTGATAAAGGGCCTTTATAAGTAAAAAAGTTCTGATATACCTAAGTGGTGACATCTGCAGACTGCAATATTACTTTGTGATTTTCAAGATAACTGCTCCTAGTATTTTTTTTAAATAACATCAGTTTCTATAAAAAAGAAACAATGTTTGTAAAGTAAACTTAATCATTCACCTCAGTTGTCACTCCCTCACCCTCATTTTTTTAATAACCTCATAACTCGCTTGGAACAGCTTTGCTTTATTCTGGGGACCACTATAGTGGTTATCTTATGTTACTAATTCTAATGATATATCATTAAAATTATGAGTACTATGAAATTCACAGAAAAAAAATACAAACTAAATAAAAAAAATAAAAAAAAATATTTCAACAGAATTTCGATGTTTGGTGAGAACTCTACCCGTATGTTTATACTTATTGCAGAGACATGGATCGTTTGTAGTGCGTCCGCGCCAGCGCAGTGCCTCCTTACACCGCTGCAGTTGAGGGTCGACTCGACCAGCCATGCCGACCGGCGACGATCGGGACTCTCCCGACCCACACCCGCCATCAGGTCACATTATATTCATTCACAGATTCCACGAACAATTTACAACTAACTACAAATTAAAACAGGTGTAACTCTAATAGAATACGAGAAAATGATAATGTGTTGCTGGGGAAGAATGAAGTAAGTAAGGAGAGACTACCGTACTAAGGGTTCTTAGACCGATATCGAGGGTAGGAACAGGAACCCCCTGTAGTCCAGCCTCACATATTTATTAGACGCACATTTTAGAATGCGAGGTAGATCACTAATCACCATGAAATGAATAGATCTAATCGAAGAAGTAACAGGCAGTCTGCCTGAAAAAATATGGGTATTACGGGTTCTGACACCTTAGATGTACCTACATTTAATTCATGAATTTCTTTCTCTGTTACAGGTGTGGTGGAACTGCGTGAGGATGTGCCACTGAAAGGCGTGGGGGATGCGGGGACGCGGTGCTGCGCAGAAGGCCCACGCTTTATTCTCGCCTGCTTTGCTGTGCTCTCTGCAGCCATCACCATCGCTCTGCTCACGCAAATCTACTACGGCGACTATGAGGTGAGATGTCTAGTTGTCTACATCACTACGAGAGAGACATTCAAAGAGTTGGTATTAGTGTGTGCATATCATGTGTGTTGTGTTGTGTGCAGGTGGTGCCGCACGGCAGCGTGTCGTCGTCGGCGGCGCAGTGCTCGCGCGCGGGCTCGAACGCGCTGAAGGCGGGCGGCCGCGCGCTCGACGCCGCCGCCGTCGCCGCACTCTGTCTCGCCGTGCTCGCGCCGCACCGCACATCTCTCGACGCGTCAGTAAATAACTCATTCTACTCTCTCCCTGCATACGTTGCGCTGCACCTGCTGGAAAAGCTATACCAAAATTAATATCGCCACTGGACTGATGACCTCCACTAGTTCCCTCTCGTTCTCTTATGCTCGTGGCCACACATAGCTTTGCCGATATATTACTATACTCTTTGGCTTAATCGTACGGACGGTATGAGCAGCGTAAACGATCAGTGATCTCTATGGGATCCGGTGGTTGATGCCATTTATCCTCAAAGTGTTATAGTATGTAGAGTTCATAGGATGTAGAGTCAATATGTTAACGTTCATAAGTGCCTTATCAGAGTCTAAAAATTGAATACATATTTTTTTAATTGATTTATAATGGGACTTCATTAACTATTGCCTTTCTTGTCTTCAGAAGCCGTACTGGCCAGATGGGCGATCTGTTGCAAAATTTGGTCCCCTTACGAGTAAATCATTAATTTTGCATTTTACAGAAGTGGATCCATGCTCTACTGGGAATACCGTCAGTCGCGCACACAGTCACCCGAGCTTTTCGAGTGGGGAGGCCCGGACGGCGCGGGCGGTGTCGCAGTGGCCGCCGGAGCGATGGGAGCGGGAGGTGCGGCGAGCGGTGAGCGCGCGCCCCGTCTGGTGGCGGCCCTGGCGGCCCTGCACGCGCAGTTCGGTGCACTGCCCTGGTCGAGAGTCCTACAGCCCGCTATCGATTTCGCTAGGTATCATCCTCTATCTATGATGCATCGGCATTTCAATTTAACCTTAGCGGTCTGTGCACTTTGCTACGGTGTGTTCAGCGCGAGAGGCTGTAGTGGTAGTGTTGTTTGCTGTCTGGCTCATTAGCTATCCAGGGAAAGCAATTAACCCGAATAAAATAAAATCTTTCATATAAGTACTCTGTTTAATATATTTTAAGCTCAACTCAATATATTTTATTACAGAAATGGGTACAACGTGTCGGATGGTCTCGCTTTATCGATGTCGACGAAGCCCGCCTCTGCCGCGCCGGTGATAGTCGCAGGCACACTAACTTCCGCGCCGCGCATCGCGACCTTCCTCGAGTCCTTGCAAGCGAACACGAGCACCGGTAAATCTCGCCAGATTCAAACAATTAGAACTCTATCTTAAGCCATAAGATATCGATGAACTCGAATCAATTCTTACGATGCGTGTTCGTAACGGTCGATTTTGGGAACAGAGTTATCTGTGGCGTGGCAGGCGGCGGCACTCGTGCGGCGCGGAGGCGCGCGGGAGCTGGGCCCGGGTGGAACAGTCGCAGTGGCACGTGCGGAGGCGAGCGGCGCCGGGTGGCGCGCGGCGTCGGGCGGCACGAGGTCCGGGTGGCGCGCGGCGGCGGGCGGGCTCGGCGCCGCGCAAGCGATGCGCGCGCTCTCCGTCGCGCTCGACCCGCTCCCGGTGGACGCCGATGAAGCCTCTAGGAGGTACAATTTTTGAAACACTTCTGGTCGACCTATAATGAGGGATAATGCCCGTAGGGTAGATTCGATAATAATTTATCGAATCGTATCGAATTTAGCATAAATGTGAAAATGAGTTTCTTACCTACATGACGTTTCAACGGTAAATGTGATGGGCTATATATTGGAATTATCCCGACATAAACATTTAGTCCCTCGGGAATACAGGTGAAACCACAGGGCGAAAACTAGTATAAACTATACAAAATACAAATCTAACGAAGACTGTCCATCAGGGTGATCTTGGCGCTGCAGAACGAGGCAGCAAGTAGTGGCGGGAGCTGGCCGCCCGCTGTCCCCGGCGTCGCCACGGGGCTGGCCGCTGTCGACCGACTCGACACATACCTCGCACTCGTCACGTATGATAACAATTGTCACTTTACTTACGTACATAAACATCTGATAACTTACCTTAAAGTAAAAGACTTTTTTCCATCTACAGGGGTACATCCGTGCCGTTCGGCAGCGGGCCCGAGACGGCGGCGGGATGGGTTGTCGACGAGCCTAAGACGCCCCTCGACCTGGCGCCCGCCATCGTAGTGGACGACCACATCTGTGGTGAGTCGAATGAGTACGACCACCGCACGTAGGGTAGTAAAGTGCATTAGCATAGACATGTTGCTCGTCAGGTACGCGGTACGTGGTGGGCGCGGAGTCATCGAGCGCGCTGGCGCAGGGTGTGGCGGCGTTGGTGGGGGGCGGCGCGGGCGCTACGGCGGCGGCGGGCGTCGAGCGCGCGCGCGTCGCGGTGGGTGCGGGCGGCACGCTGGCGCTGGAGGTGGCGCGCCCGGCGCTGCCCGCCGCCGCTGCCCCGGCCGCCGCGCTCAACGCCACGCCGCCCTACGCCGGCGTCAACGTGGTGCTGCAGCGCGGCGATGCGCTCGTCTCGCATGCCGACAGCCGCGGCGGCGGAATCGCCTGGCGCTTCTGAACTGCCCTGCCCACATTACGCACTGAAAAACACTGAATAGTGACATTACTTATGTAACTATTCAGATAATTTATTAGATACTTCGGCTAAAATATCGACAGACTTTTACTTTTTCCCCTTCGTTCCCTTTCGTTCGTGCATTTGCTTCAAGCATTTTCTTCATGTCATGGCGCTTCAACATGAGGAATTGGCGATGAGTCTAGACTTCTAGAGGCTCAAGGTGTAGCGAAGACGTCCGATCGGGTTTGGTACCTCTTCAAAGTTACATACGCATACGGGCATTCCGAGAGATTATGCAAATAGGTCGCTTCAGCTTTTGCGGCATTTATTGCTATCCGAACAGTACTGGGGACGCTCATTACACACAAATATCTCTCGTTCTGTGGTACAGGAAAGCCGCGAACGACTTGTTTGAATTCGAGGGTACTCTAACTAGTGTCACCGATAGTGTTTGACTTAATTTATTCCATATCAACCAATGTAATCAACCCTACTAAGGCACAAGTATTCGCAATGCGCATTCACCGCTCAGAAATTCCCATTTGCCGTACCTTTACGATTCAAGAACACGTCTCATGAAGAGCATCGGGATCCTTAGTCTAGAAATTACTAGTGATGTTCTGTTTCGTAGGTACTTAGTAGACAAGTGTAGGGGCGCAAACCCTACATTGTGGTGATATGAATTCAGTGTGGGCTGATGGCCTCACACTGATGATGTTGTGCTACATGATGATGATAATGATTGGAGGCGGCTCCGGGGAGTGATAAATAAAACCACCTCGTGCGAGTGCTGGAGCGACACTTACTTATTTTTCACCGACTTCATTAACCGACTTCAAAATGGTGGAGGTTATCAATTCGAATGTTTATATGTTTTTTAACCGACTTCAAAAAGGAGGAGGTTATCAATTCGAATGTTTATATGTTTTTTTTATGTATGTTCGGACATCATATCTCCGTCATATATAGACGGATTTTCAAATTTCTTTTTTTGTCCGAAAGGGGTTTATTCCGAAATGGTCCCATATAAATTTCATATAGATCTGATGATGAGTTTCGGAGACAGACTACGGAACTCTTAAAAAATGACAGCAAATCAACGGTGATTGCTGCTATCGCATAAATATGCATTGTTTACGCAGTCCTTTACACGCGAAAGTATTTAGTATAATTATGAAACTAAAAATTCAACAATAAAATAACTTTTTAACAAAAAAAAAACCGCCTTCAAAATACACTAAAAAGTAAGAAATAAGTCTTATCTGACACTGTTTTGAAGTCAGCGAAATATTTTTTTACAGAACACGTCATGCGAAGTCGCTCCCTCCAAAACAGTGTCAGATAAGAGTTGTTTCTTACTTTTAAGTGTACTTTGAAGGCGGTTGAAAAGTTAATATTGTATTGATATAATACTTTCACCATTCGGTACAAAAATGCAAGCTTGGCAGTTTGCGGCATACTTACATAAATTATCTATAAGAAAATAAATAACCATGTACGGTTGCCGTACAACAAGTTTAAACTGGCATCCAAAAAGCTCGGTGTGCTCAATCACAGTAAAGACAGAACTGTGGCTCAATAGAGCGAGTCATTACTTCACTTCAGGGCAAAGGCTGCAACTTTAAGTCGTAAGTTAACCACCTTTTAGACGTCAGGCTACCTTTTCGCTAGCGGAATTTTATTGAATGTTGATAATTAGATTAGATTACATGAGATTAGATTAAATTTACTTTTTATCCAGCATTAAGGTTTCTGGAGTTGAACTTTTTTTTTAGGTAGTATTAAAGACATAATTTTCAATAAACAAAATCATAAAACCATAATACTTTTATCGGGAAGCGTCAACGAAAGAGTTTAATACATTATTACTTGTAATAACTGAAGAAAATATATGTATGTTCTACACACTCCAGCTATGGTGGAATGGTCCTGCATTCTAATTATGATAAAATCATAAGTAGAATAGTGGTACCCACCATGGTCACATTGACTAATATGTTGTATCAACCGCTCTACAAATGTAGAGTCTACATACCATCCACACTTAAAATTTTCATAATCTCTCATATTAACCACAGTCACCACAGATCATCACAGATCATTTTATATATAGTAAACCAACAACCTATTAACCGTCTAAATACTCTTTAGAATAAAATTTTGCAAATGTGTATCACTGCTGTAATTTTTGCAAAGTTTTTATATTGTTTTCTAGATCCACGTCACTTAAGATAAAGTGTTACAAAGCAATCAATGTCAAAGTTGGCTTGTTTGTTTGAACACAATTAGTTACTTATTAGTAAATACCTCGACAGTGTCGTCTAGGAATCCTAGTAAAGCTAACTAGGTTGGTATATCTGACATCACCGTATTGTGGATCTACGTTTTTCATTTGTGCCATATCTTATTATTCTGATTTAAAAGATAATTGGTTGCTGTTATTTTTATTAATTATTTCTCAAGCCAAAAATCAATATAATCAACAAAACGATAACTTGCAATTCCGCTATTGCAATATTGGCGATCAATAAATTTTTACATAATCTGCCCCCATGCATGTCTTCAAGAGAACAGGAAAATACAAGCAAGCTAAATGCGTCGGTCAAAAAAATTACACTGTTCGTGAACCTTCAGATTTAGTACCCAATATCTTACTGAATAATTATGTAGTGTAGCTCTCTGTGTTTGGTGGAAATTAACGCGAATATACGTACCTACGAGTAAGTACAAACATATACACGCAAAATGACAAAGAGTTACAATAAATTCCCGGTTTCCACCTCACACACGCACGACACAAGTTACTTAGTCGTCTTTTATTCTTAACGGCTGACTGCGCTGCGCAGCGTTGTTGGCTGTGCCGCTGTGCGCACTAAACAATATGTGCTGTAATTGCGTCATAAATCGCAATACTGATGCGCGAATTGTAAGTTGCGCAGTAAATTATTGTACACGCTTGTTTGCAATCTCTTCACTGCGCATGTGTGGGGATGTGTGTGAGTGTGAGCATCATTAGATAGGAAAGCGGATAGTGAGCGGCGCGATCTGTTGTTGTTGTCCTTCACTATACCTACCTATCTTCTAGTATACTAATATACCTAATATTAGTAATTATATTTAATTGCATTTCCATGAAAACACTACTTCTATTTATTTAAAGTACCTATCACAAATATTTTCTATACGTCGATTTTAAGTTGACGTCATTCAAAACTCATTCGTCATCCCATCAGCTTAACATCGATTAGTCTTCCTCACTCGTTTATCTACTCGACTACCTACTAGTAGGTATTATACATCACAAGACATTATTAGCATGTGTTGAGTTTTACCTTTGTATAGTTTTGAATATTGAATATTTATTTTGAAGCTGTGCAATATTGACAACTTAACTTATCTTATGTTTCCTGTGGCCAAAGAGCCGACGCCGCTGCCGCTCTCTCCACTTCGCTGGAATGTGATGCACCTTATCTATATAAGTAGGTGGTTAAGCCTGTTTGGCCGTTATTTTGCACATCTAAATGCGACTCTACATAATATGAAGTTAAACAACAACCCTCCGATAATAATCCTAAAAATAATATAAATGCGTGGTGAGTTTGTTTGTTTGCTTAAGCTATTGACGCCTTAACTGATGAGATAACAAGAGCGGGGATGGATGCGGCTCTCGGGAACCGATATGCACATACAATTCCCCTTAAAAAATCATCACCGGAAACATTATTGAGTGTCCGGCGCGTGCGGAACTGCTAGACTCATGTAATAACCATTCCTTACACGATACCCTGCAGCGCAGGCGCTGGTCATCCTAGATTTTTTTCCGGTGGAGGATAAAGTAAGCAAAATAACGCATTCAGCCTGCGTCTGCGATGGCGTGCGTGCGTGCGTGGACCTGTATAATCATGCGTACATTCTCGTAGGTGTGTTCACCCCTCTCGTCTCGCACCAAAGCTTGAAGTCGGTGCCACATTATGGCAGTTTCAACAGCAGTAGTAGTGCGAAGGTCGCGTCTGAGCCTGTGCCTCCGCGCGCGCCGTCGCTCAGCTCGACCATCAAATTAGCAAGTATACTTATATTCGTGGCGATATTATTTATGCGTTATTGGATTAAGATATCAGACATGGTAGTGATCTCATCTTCGTACACCTGCTGTACATACTTATGCATAATATGCTTTCATTATTTACTTAAGTAAAAGTAGAATTCTAAAAAGGTGCCTCTGTTCAAAAATACAATATCTTTCCCTGAATTATCAAGTGAAAATGTTGACAAAAAATAGTTTGAGGATTCATAGCTTTTTGTTCTGAGCCGTGAACTAACCCTAAACCGAGAAGCTGTCCAATGACAAACCCCAGCCCAGGTAGATGGTGTGAGATCATTGATTCTGATTTCTGTGTGTGAGGTGTGAGGAAATGTGTTTTCTAAGCCCCTAAGAGGGGCAGAATTTGTTAGGTAAGGTAGAATGGGTTGTTGTGCTCCGGAAGATACTTGCCCGATTCCGAGTAGACCGAACCCGTAGTGTCCGACGTAATTACTACGACGGTTATTTCAGTTATCTAGCCAAATAACTCGATTGTAAACTAGAGTGGAAATGCAAAAAAAAAAAAAGTCCAGTTGCTGTAGCTTTTTTTTCCCTTGTCTTCAAAAGAGGCCTACATAAAATCGTGGCTTTGAGTTAATTATGACTACCGAGTAGGTACGTCTAAAGAAGTGAGGGGGGGGGGGTGAAGGAATATAAGCTGTCTAGAATAGATCTGAGTTTTTTCGTACCGAATGGTCGGCAAAACATTGGTAGGCCCCCTGGTATTGCATCAGGTGAACCGTCTTCTGTGCCTTCTGTGTGAAACGCAGAGATTTCGAGATATTCGCATATTTTCGAAACCTATTTTGGATTAGTCCTGCTGAACTTTTACCATGAGACCAACACTGTATGCTCAAAAATTTATTTTTTACTTTTCATGCATTTGATCGAGCAAGGTTGACATTTTGTAAGAAAAGATTAAAAAATATTGGTCCCATTGTAAAAGTTGTTCAGCAGACTAACCCAACATATGTTTCAAATATAATATGCCATCTTGAAATCTCCACCTGTTATAGGTCATTTAAATAACACGTAAGTACCTGTGGAAGCGCTCATGGTGTAGCATGATTAGCTGTTCTTAATCGATCGGCAAAGTTAAGTTACCACGGGTGAGGCCGGTACCTGGATGGATGACCGCCTAGTGGTATTTCAACTTGAGCGTTTTCCGAGCTTCGGAAGGCACGTAAAGCCATTAGTGCCGGTTAGGTATCACTCTATTGTGATAGTTGTTAAGCTTGTTGGAGGCCTCCTAGGCGACTTGAAGACTCCAACAGTAGGTTGATCAGTAGCCTACCTCCACGAAACTGCGGTGGGCACACGTGGTGGAGTAGGTAGGCCATTCCCTTTCCCCCTTATTTGTGAAAGGAGGCTTGTGCTCAGCAGTGGGACATTATAGGCTGATGTAATGAAGTATGATAAAACGAGAATCTTTTGTAACGTCTCTGCGTCGACGGTTTATCAAACTGGCGCTGTAAAGTAACACAATATTAGAAAGAAAATAACATAATAAAGGTAAAAAACAACTTTCATTTATAAAAATAGTGTACTACCTACTTGTGCGGATGCTGCCAAATGGGTGTCGCAGTCGATTCGACGGAATTGTCTCGAGCTGCCCACAGCCAGCTAGAACCGTTCGCGTACCTATCACCGCACCGCACCGCCGCCGCCGACGACCGCCAGACTGCGACCAACAACACATTTTGAGTGTCTTTAAATAAATATGTACGTTACAAACTCGCTACTCGTCATAGTGAAACGAGCCGCGGCAATTATGGGATCGGACGGTTGATTGTTTTGAACAATGTACTGATAAATGTACACCAATTTGATGAGCTCATTGCGCGCTCGTTTTCACGCGGCACGTGTCGCGGTTTCTCTGACCATGATACCTACATGCGATAACTGCCTACATTTACGACGCTCGTATATTAAATTCCCCTGAAGTAAATGCCAATATATGCATGTATCCTGGAGATTTTTTATTTGGTGTGTGCTTGTACTGTTACGTCTTAATCTATGATACAGCTCTGCACGAATGTAAATAGATTACTGTGATTAGCATATATTGTCAAAAAGGGAACTGATGTGCAGTGCACATTCCGCACTCAGATATTTTTAATGAATGCATTTATCAGTGTTCTTTTTTCTGATTTTACTGGAGCTATGTAGTGGAGCAACGTATCCTAGCCGTGTTTGGAGAAGATTGAATTGTCGTAAGGTGAACTTTGACCATGTATGGTTTTCAGGATCTGATGATGAAGTAGGAACACAGGCACTGGAACTCAATAGCGGATCAACGTATCATACTGGAATCGTCTTAGGATGCATTTTGGCCGTATATTATGGTTTTCAGGGTCTGATGGTGCGGTCAGAGGGCAGGCGCTGGAACTACAAAGTGGAGCGGTGGAATACTTTTGTGATGATAAATGTATGATACAAAGTTATTTTTTATGTGAAAGAAAAATAGATTTAAAAAAAATTGGTAAAAGTAGTAAAATAATGGTATAGCATAATAAAATGGTGTGAATAATAATAAAATTGTAAGACTAAAAAATAAATTATAGTTAAATAGAAACTAAAAAACACCTGCACCAAAAAGTGTTAATAATTATTTACCCTATATTCGAAGTACATCCCGTAAGGGCCTTAGTGTAAGCAACTTTTGTAATTAAGTCTACTAGGTATTTTAATGAAAAAAGCGTGGGGCGCTTTTCTTGAATCCCAGAAGAATTTCTAAGCATGACTTAATTTAATCTAAGAAGAAATATCGTTCAGGTAGCTACTGAACCGTGGTCAGATCAACGTGTGGTCGATCATGAGCTTATTACAGTAAATAAATCCATTAACATTCGTTCAGAGCATGCATCTCCAGTAGGTATATATGCGTGCATTCTCTGTAGGTAAGAACTGGCAAGTACGTCACGTACCTACAACACCTATAACACTAACATTCGCGTTACTAAAACCTGCTCGTCTAATCGCCAAATAAACAAGTTTATGGTATTTAATTAAAATTGAATATGTGATCGAGAAAAACATTGCGAGGCGCGAGTCGGATACACAATTGAAGTTAATGAGATATAATAAATAAATAATCTACGTAATGTAATATTGCTATTTTTGCTAGCTATGTTATGGAACATAAAGCGATAAGTCGACGGTTGGAAATTTGTTTAGAGTTTGGGTTGTTTTAGTGTCGTAGAGTGAGTGTGTGTGCAGCAGCTACCGCGGCACTCTGCGCCTCGAGCAGAACTCCATCGCACACCATACCGCG
Source organism: Achlya flavicornis (assembly GCA_947623365.1). Lineage (NCBI taxonomy): Eukaryota > Metazoa > Arthropoda > Insecta > Lepidoptera > Drepanidae > Achlya > Achlya flavicornis. The sequence continues at coordinate 122,375 of OX392468.1, read as the reverse complement.
CCACACCGTGCCACATCGCACCACATCTCGCCATAGCACGCCACACCGTGCCACACCGCGCCACACCGTGGCACACCGCGCCACACCGTGGCACACCGCGCCACACCGTGTCACACCGCGGTACACCGCGGCAAGCGTCTATTCTATAGAGAAGTTACATACAGGTACTCGTGTCACCTTGTGCAACAACTGAAATTATTATCTGTTTGTTTGAAATTTACTTATCGACAAACTTCAAACAAAAGATAATTGAAGTACCTAACTATACATGAACCAAACAGCTACTCTGCTCTACGCTGAACCACAGAGTAAAAACTCTCATAATAATAAACAAACTGTTATCATACCTATTCCATTAATACCAAGTGTACGACAGGTTATTAATAAGGTATATGACGTTCTGTTCTTGTGACCATGGCGAGAGTATCCCGCTCTGGGCCATGGCGGAGTAAATTTCTGTGTGACTGTGGCGTGGTATCCTATTTACACTTATACAAATGGTTACTATTAACATAGAAAGCAGTAGAGCTACGGAACGTCTTGAAAGAGTGTTTCTCTTGAAGAACACCAATGATCACTTTCGGTACTAATGCCGCCCATTGTAACACTTTCTTTATTATTCAAAGATTTTCTTCTGTATTTTTTTTTTCAATCATGTGGTGTGTGACAATAAATTTATTTCTTTTCTCTGTGGTATTATCTATCTATCTATCTATCAATGATTTCGCTTCACGCTTCCGATTAAGGCATACTTAATCGGAAGCGTGTGTACCTTTGTGTACTATTCTCAACAATCTGTAGCATCAGGAGCAGGTTGCATCTGACATAGATGTAGTGTCGACATTATACAGCAGTACTTCCGGCAACATTGCTGGACTAATGAGCTCACGATCTCACTCAAAGTTCACACTAGCTGATGGGCTAGGTACCTCTATAGTATAGAGTCTATACCACATTATCACTCATGGTATGAGCTACGTCTTAATCTGTGGTGTGAGTTTGATCCTCACTGAACAGCCAGGCCACCCATGCGGATTCACGAACCTATCATGTTTCTAGTACTAAATAGGAATTGACTACCTGTGCGTGATAAGTTGAGACATAACAATAGTGTGCTTGTATACTGCACACCACGAAGCATGGCATGCTTTAAGAACACACAGCTACACATCAAGCTATATGGTTCCAGTTTAAGCTGATCTCGCATTATATAGGATTTCCGTACAATGAGAGGTCAGCTTATATTGGAAATGTTTAGATTGAAGTGTAGCCGTGTGTACTATACGGGTGCCAGCCATCAGAGCAGTGCAGGGGAAGCAGGCGTGGGAGTCGCATTCCACTCGGGTTTCAACTTATTACGGGTAGTACTACCGATTATTAGCATTCATTAATTTATCATGTTTGGTACTTCGCGGTAGTGAAAAGTTCAGTCGACACAACACGGCGCCACCAAGAGGTGGACAAATTGTCAAATTAAAGTGGAAATTAATGTAACTACCTATCGCTTATGTTGTAAGCGTCATATCTACGTACCATTCATTCTGCCAGATGATAAAGGTAAAGGGTCGTTAAGCGTGTGTTCAGTGACCGCGCCTATCAGCGTGATCTGAGCAGTTGATGAGGTCGGCGGCGCCCGCGCCCGGCGGCGGCGGCGGCGGCGGCGGCGGCGGCGGCGGCTAGCTGGCGCTGGGATTCCGCTACAATTATAATTAAACAGTTGGGAGGTGGATACTACGACACTAATATTATGTTGTTTTGGTCGCAATCGAGTGTGCGGAGCGGTGCGGCGCAGAGGGGGGTGGCGGCGCACCGCACCGCCCGTTCTGCGCCCGCGCCGCACCACGCCAGTCCCTCCACTGCCATCTGTGCACGCGCGCCGTTCCACACATGTACCTGCGGCGATACTATATCGCCTCTCGGAGTGTTTATCTATTTATTTGTAAATATTTGTTGTGTTGTGTGCACCCGGCCGTGGCCTCGACCCTCCGAGTGCCGCGCGAGGCTACCGCCCTTTGCTACCGCCCGCTCTACAAGTACCGCCGTGCCCCGCGCGGCTGGAGCTACCACTGGCACCGCTATGTGACCGGGGGTTGGCAGGGTGCGTTAATAACACATTATAATATAGAATGTATAATGTAGAGAAGAACAAGTTTCTTGTTCGGATACTTTACGGTTTCAGCAGTCGTTTTGGTTTATTTTAAACCAGTGTTAATAAGTGTACCTATTAACAGAGTCTTATTTGTACTTACACATAAGTTTTGGTTATTCTTTTATTTCATAAACTATTTTAACTATTATATTTTTTTTTACTTTATTCTTTCTTTATTTTTAGTACATAGATAGGATGGATACTTACGTGGTTCCTTACTCTCGGAACCTCAATCGCCATCGATAATTATTTTGTTCATTAGTTAATGGTGCTTTATCTATAGAAGCGTGGTATCACGGCAGTATAGGTACTTATAACTAACTTCTCTGAAGAAGTTACTCAAGATATTCCATATGGATAGTACATGCATACAATCTATTTACAATATTATAATGAAATAGGTAATGTGTGCATTTGAGAACCAAATCCTTGGTAGAGTGTGTTTCCTGCTTGCCACAAGTGCGGCCACATCATCAAAAGCGCGGAGAGATTGTATACCTACAAAGCCAACACGTACCTACATAAGTGTGGTACAGTTGCCGTGAAGCGCTAACAACGACCAATAAGCAGGCATTAAGTGGGTTGATTTACTATCCAAGCGCTAGATCCTATGCACTCGCCCAGACAGAGTTTCTTTGGCATAAAAAGTTTTAAATTTATCCAAACTCCTCAGGTAGGTATAATAATATAAAGTGAATTAGTAGATACAACTGATCTAAAATAATTTAAAGTTAATATGATTACAAATATCGCTAACTTCACCATTAGTAAATTATACACATAAAAACTTAAAAACACGCCTTTAAAAGTGTTCGCGTGTCCTACTTTACCCTACCCTACCCTACCCTGCCGTGCCGTGCCCTGGATCTGGATCCACTTGTGAACGAAATAAAACCTAACATAGAGCAAATAAATGTTATGAAGGGGCAAACAAAACTGTACTGGATCAGGGCACACCAAGGTATACCTACCAGGAAACGAGAGAGCCGATGAATTAGCAAAAACAGCCGCCTTGACAAGCATGCAAAAATCGGCGTATGATGCCTTCCCTCTATCATTGGCTAAATACCTCATCCGGGATGCCACCCTACTTAAATATCAGAATTCCTATTCTGAGACAACAACTGGCGCAATTACTAAGCACTTCCTAAACATCAGGCAAACCTACAAAACAATACTAGAGCTTAGCTATTCACAGGCCACGGAAGTTTCATGGCCTATCTTCATAGATTTAAGTTAGCGCGCCCACCACTATGCATATATGATGGTGAAAGGGAAGAGACGGTAGAATATATTATCTTAGAGTGTCCAAGATACATGTCCTTCTGTAGAGACTTCGAGATAATTAAGTATGGGATGTGTGCTGGGTAACAGTATTTGAGTGAGGCTGTAAACGAAGACGACACAGAATAAAATTAATTCCCTTTGCGGAGGAAGTTATCAAAATATCCGGGAATAGCAACGGAGCGAGATTCGAATGTACACCGAACACATCCGTCTGAAGATTGAGCGGAGAATGGGTCAGTGGCATCGGACGGAGCGCCTCGGTCCCGGGGGGTGCGGGCGGCCACGCGCACCGATAGTGAAATTGAGTGAATGGCGCAGCACAACACGTCACAACAAAACACACCTGTGTTTGCTTGTGGCCTGAACTCGTTGGAACTGCGTCACAGTCACTTGGTATGTAATATGGACGGTTTATCATAGTGAGTGTCTAGCGCGCGTCGCCGTCGCCCGTGCCGCGATTCCGTGGCCACAGTTTTACCATTAGGCATATGGTAATACCACAGTTTATAAAACCATACAGTCGTCCGACGCCTTTGATCTCGTGGAAAATGCTACAACGTCTAGACAGTATCGCGACGGCCATATAAAGTATGCTACGTCCCGAGCTACTAACATCGGTTTGTTCGCAGGTCGGGCTCGGCTTTCCCGCGTCTCGCCCCTCAGACCTCACACGATTGCCTTATCAGTCTAGACGTCTTCGTCGGACGACTGTATGGTTTTATAGACTGTGGTAATACTGTGCCGTGGCCGTGCGATTTTAATACGAAGGAACTTTGCTGAATACCGAAGTTTATAATGACTGGTACCTGAATAGTTGTATCGGAGTAACCATGGATAAACCGAGGAGTGCGTGGTATTTAGGAGTGACACGCTCTGGGATGGGAGAGGACGGCCAGCCAACCGCAACCAGCTGACCACAATCGACCGACTGTTCAGCCTGTAGCCAATATTGGAAAGTGGGAAGACTCTTCTTTCTTCTCTCTTTGGTATTTAGTTCCTGGGTTGAGTTTGGTAGAAAAAAAAAATATCAGAAACCTCAATATCATTTTTAAGACCTATCCATAGATGAACCGGTATTAGAGTATTAGAGTCAGACTTTTCATAAGTGCCTGCGAAGGTCTATTTGAATAAATGATTTTGAATTTTGAATTTTGATGAAAACAAATGGGTTTGATGAAAAAATAAATTTGAGTGTCAGTTCTAAGCATGGGGAACCCCCAAAATTTATTGTTTTTTTTTTCTATTTTTGTGTTAAAATCTTAATGCGGTTCACAGAATACATCTACTTACCAAGTTTCAACAGTAAAGTTCTTATAGTTTCGGAAAAAAGTGGCTGTGACATACGGACGGACAGACATACTGATAGTTAGACGAATCCATAAGGGTTCCGTTTTTTGCCATTTGGATACGGAACCCTAAAAAGAATAGAAACAAAATTACACAATAACAAGTCATCTGTCAAGTTCATCTGCTAAGAGCAAGTTCTTTTTAAGGTCTTACGTCTTCTCAGCAAATGCAACCTTCCGTACCGGTATTAGATTATTAGTGTCAGATTGTTCATAAGTGCTTTCAAATAATCAATTGGTCAATTTGAATAAATGATTTAGAATTTTTAAATTTCTAATAGAATCTGTTTCTATTTCTCTCAAGTACCTAGTCCATTACTATTTTAAATCACGGGTGTTACATACAGTCTAGTTCTCTGTCCAAAATAGTTGTTTACTCGTGGTATTACAAATTTTCATTGTCTAACCTGCCTAGTGGAGTACTTAAAGTTATGCGTTCTAAGTTCTTTATTATCTTGTCTATGATATTGCTCAATAAGCTATATGGTACCTAATAGTAATAGTGTGGTGATAGTATTCTACATTATATGAAACTAGTTATGTATACATTTTATTCAAACTTTTTTATTTACCAGATAGTGAATAAATATAATTAGTATATTTTTTATATTTTATGATCTACTCAGTCCGTAACAATTTAATAAATACGCGAGTGCGTAATAAACAGAATCTCAGAAGAGCTGCTCTAACCGCTCTTGTATTTTCAAAATGATGAAGTCGAGATGATTTCAGGAACACCGATGCATCAACCGCCCGCGCCCCCGCTCTCGACGCATTCATGAGGTGAGCCACCAACACCACACCACTCCCCACCACACTACTCACCACACCACTCACCACACCACACTACTCACCACACCATTCACTACACCACTCACCAGAGCACACCAGTGACCTGACCACACCACACACAATATCACTCAACAAACCATACCAAACAACACTAACCCCCTTACTCAAAAACCTTTTTTAACTAATATGCTGTTTAAAGGGTCACGTATATAACGCCACTGTATTGTCATTGTCAAATAATGTGACATTATTTACGTGACCCTTTAAACAGTTTATTAGTTAAATAGCACTTTATGGGTAAGGGGGTAAGTAGGTATATCGTTGTGTTACCAGTAGAAGGAACCATATTTTTTTTCCACTTTCATTTTTCCAAGACACCGCGAGGTTTTCTTTTGAGCAGTTTTAATTTTTGTGCATTAGCTAGCACTACTGGCTCGTTTGACTATTACGATCTGCACCTTCGTTTCTCTTCGTTTCTACTCCATTCATTAAACATATATCTTTGCATTCTTACCACCTTCGGCCACAGCATGACTTACCATGTTGAGATGGCGGTTAAACACTGGCCTATAACTAAATAAAACTAGCGTATCATAAAATAAAATAACGTTCATTCGTAACACATATTTTTAATCTTCAAAAATATCACCATTACTAATCACCACTGAGTAAACAAAATCTATTTATTATAATGATTAGTAAAATGCAATTATATCAGAAATGTAACAACTCATCGGAATTTACAAACCGTTAAATCTGGATTTATTAACCGACGAAAAAACAGAGGAGATATGATATGATATGATCACGCATAACTTTTGACAGAGTAGTCCGATTTTGATAATTCTTTTTTTATTGGATAGGGTATACCTCGAAGGTGGTCCCATATAAATATGGATAAAAATACCTACCCTAAGGATGGGAAAATAGGGATGATTTATTGTTCACACACAGATTTTAATGCTGAGTTGTGTATTACATCAAAAGAAATCAAAAATTAAGCATGTAGTAATTAGTAGAGTATAGCCACAATTTTTTTTTAAAATAATAACTTTTTAACAAAATATAAACCACCGAAAAAACTGAAAAGCAAAAAATAATTTTGAATATAACTTGAATTTTATAAGGTTTTGCAATCGGGGACAAACCAATAACATAAGCTATTACGACAATGAAACCACGTAAAGTACTCATGTATACGATCAACTTTTACTATGGGACCGGGGGCTCTACCGCGTAACTTTGGTGTTAATCGTAACGAACACCATTAATGAATTTCATCCAATCAGGGCCCACGAATGGTTATCGTCGCGACATACCGCGTGCGCATCATTGGATGAAATGATTACTGGTGTTCGTTACGATTACCACCAAAGTTACGCGGTAGAGCCCTAGCTTTAAATTCGAAAAAATTCATTGTGTTAGCAATATTGCTTAGCTTCCTTTTTAGACAAACATTACATTTAACAAATATTACAAAAAAAAAATACATATCTACGTAGGTTATTGGTTTGTCCCCGACTGCAAAACCTTATAAAATTCAAGTTATATTCAAAATTATTTTTTGCTTTTCAGTTTTTTCGGTGGTTTATTTTTTGTTAAAAAGTTATTATTAATGATTATTCAAATGACAAACTACAGATTATTACTTATTGTAATTATTTAATTCTATTCTATTTTGATATAAATGTTCGATATATTATGTCTGTCTTATTGTTATATTTTCTATATAAATGATATTTAGTCTAAACTTGTCAATAGTCAATTTTATTACATATAAATTGTGTCTTTAGAAGTTTCCCTTTAGTTTATTTTTTTATTTCTAAGGCAGACTTAAGTAAGTCATGCACTTGCGGCGGCGTCGTGTGACGGGTCGCTCATTTCCCTCCAATATGGCGAGGAGGGCGATGGCTGCCACACGCGTCATACTTGTGAACAGGTGCTGCTTGTGGGGGCTGGTCTGCTTAAGTTTACTATTTATTTACTTATTAAATATTTATTCAGTTTACTTTGTAATTTTGCCGCCGCGCCGGGGCACGCAATTGTTGTCAGTGCGATTAGAATGTAAATATTATGTAATGAATCTAAGCTTGTTTTGAAAAGAGTAATTGCTGAGTTTATTGCCGGCTCTTCTCAGCAAATGCAACCTTCCGAACCGGTATTGGAGTATTACAGTCAGACTTTTCATAAGTGCCTGCGAAGGTCTATTTGAATAAATAATTTTGAATTTGAATTTGAATATGGTCGAATTTCATCTCAAATGGCAATTGTTACAACCTCAAACACGCCTAGGATACGTTGCTCCGCTATGGAGTTCTAGTGCTAACCCTCCTACTCCATCATCAGACCCTGAAAACCAAATGTGGTCAAAATGCATCTCAAGATAATTCGAACAAATCCAAACACGGCTAACATACGTTATTCCGTTATGGAGTTCCAGTGGCTACCTTTCGGATACAACATCAGATCAGCTCGATGGTATTATTTTATTGTCATCGATACTTGATAAGTGGGTAAAATTTCAAAGTAAAGTTTAATCTGACGTGTGGAAGTCGACGAAAATTACGTTTGAAGGTTCAATTACATACATACAATACATACCACAGGTGAATCAATTCAACGGGTGAAGCTAAGAAGAGCTTGTTAAAAAAACATTATCTTCTACATCTTTGGAGTTATCGTTTTTTTCACAGTGAATCGTTAGCCAAAAACTCAACCAACAATGGAGTGACAAGCCAAGAACAAGACAAAAAAGAGAACTGGCGAGCAGCACCGTGTGTCATATTACATGAACCATTTGGAGCAACTTTTGAACCCTTCATAAATCAAAGACTATTTAACATAAACACACAACATTTTATTCATATAAGACTTCCTAGATAAAGTAGTATCCCACATTTTATAAAAAAAAAAGCTTAAACGGTTTTATGTAATTGATCAGAATGGATCATCAGGATTGTCTACAGAACTTGGCACCCATTTAGATCTCAAGTCTTTTGTCGGTGTAGTCAACAACCACACCATTATCATTATATTGAACTTGGCTCCACCATTTTTTTGGTGGTTTCATATTTCAGGAACAACCGCGGTATCCTCATCCTCGTGGGATTGTTCGCGGTGCTGATCGTCCCCGCGCCGGCCGGCCCCAGCCAGAGCCTCGGTACGTGTCCACAAGCTTACCCGTAGCTAACTGTATGGCTGGCCTGGTTAAGTTTGCTATTTATTTACTTATTAAATATTAACCTATATAAGATAATTATAACGTGTGTACTGTGTAGGTCCTCAGTGTATCGGTTTGTGTTGTGGCTCTCATCTACTCTCAAGCCCCGATGGACCGATTTTTATTTAGTTTTTTTTAAAGGCGACTTGATCGAGAGTATTCTTCAAGATCATCAGCTCTTGATGAATTATTATAATTAGACTTAATTACAAACATTTCTTACACTTAGGCACTTACGAGGTAGAGAGAGAATTAGGTTCAATATAATAATTATTATTGAATACTTTTTAGTGCAGGGCTTTTTAAAGCATGTTTAAGTTTTTTTAAACTATAATTTAGATATTTTTTTATTTAGTCTTCCATCATTAGACCCTGAAATTCATAATTATATATGGTCAAAGTTCATCTCACGATTATTCCAAAATGGTACATACACCTTAAATACCTAGTGGCCCTTATTTTGTTTTGATTAGTAGGTATATAAACAAGAGCTACAAGAAGTAGGTAACTATTCTTACAGACGTTCGTGACGTCACTCCCTTTATTCTCACTGACGTTTTGATATTTCCAAAAAAATAAATAAATAAATATTGTTTACGTAGTTACGTAGTTTTTATGTAATTTATGTAACTCGACATTGTATCACTAGATGGCGTTAGTAAATTTCTAAAACACGCTATCAGTTCGTTCTTACGTTTATATAAGGGTCTGTGTGAAGTTTTGATAATTAATTAAAATCAACGGTACGAAAATAAATAGTTTTATTTTCTACTAAAATTACCTTGTACATTCGTGTACAAATTGGTCCTTCGAACCGGAGCGGCGGATTATCTGCAGCGGGTTGGAATACCCCTTCGTCGTCATTACTGAGCAGTGGATCGCTGCTCAGAGCATCCTTCCAGAGGAAGTGGAGCCACCTGGTGAGCGACAGGCTTCGGAAGGCGCCGGGAGCAGAGCATCTCGGAAGAAGGGCGCGGCGGCATCGGCGGCATCGGCGGCATCGGCGGCATCGGCAGCATCGGCGGCAGCGGCGGCATCGGCGGCATCGGCGTCATCGGCAGCATCGGCAGCGGCAGCGAGCGGCAGCAGGCGGCGGCAGCGACAGCAGGCGGCAACGGCATCGGCATCGGCTTCGGTAACGGCTTCGGCAGCGGCATCGGCATCGGTAACGGCACGGCGCGTGAGTGTCAGTGAGTGCTGTGAAATCCTGTGAGTACTTTTAAAAATCATATTCGAGTCAATTTGAACCTTATTACTATAAGGATATCAACTTAGAAGAAATTTAATGAATGTTCGGACTTATTTTAGTTTTATTTCATTTAAGACTTAGAATAATATTAAAAAAGGGCTAAAACGGGGAACCTATGCCCGATTTTCTATAGAATTGTAATTACAAAACACTTGTAATATTTTGAGGTTTAACTTTGTCAACAATTAGTAGTAATATTTTATGTGATTGAAGTTTTGGACACTTGGTATAATTTCGTAAATTTCTTAAAAAATAATAACATAAGTTTGGTCTAATTGGGAAAACATACTCACTAATTTTATTACTATTTCCTTCGGTAAAAATATTGACAGTTGTTTTTAACCTCTTTTCTTATTTCATTGTTATTTAATTTAACATTAAAGATGGAATCACTATATAATTTGCAAGAAGACGTAAGAGTTCGTATAGGCAAACTTAAGACTAATTATAAGAAGTCTCCAAAAGATAGGCTAAATAGTCAATATGTTCAGGTAAGACTTGATAACTTAGAAAATATGTGGGAGGAATTCATTACAACTCATAAGAGAATTTATGAAGAAATTTCTCTTCAATTAGTGATTAATAGAAGCGTTTTACCTGAAAATAAAACGCATATTAAATACTTACCTTATTTGAAACCTTATATATTGAGAGCGGCCTTCCTTGTTTTCTGCTCTATACTTCCTTCTTTGTCTACCCTAATATTGCCGTCTCGCTCGCACATCTCCCCACCATCCACCCAGGCAGAGCGCGAGCTTGAGCCACGCGCGCTATCTCGTCATTGAGTCAAAATACCAGGCAGAACTAAAAATTAAGGTTTCAAATAAGGTAAGTATTTAATATGCGTTTTATTTTCAGGTAAAACGCTTCTATTAAAACTTGACCGTTATTTGAAACCTTATATATTGAGACGTGTTTGTTATCGCCTGGTGAAAGTGGATGCCAATGTGATTTTATGCTTGTAGCATAAAGTTATTTGTGACACAGGTAAGTACCTGTGATTTCTCCAGTATAGGTCATACGCGTACAGACTTCTGTGTGAGTCTGAAGGTATCGTGAGAGAGAATAGGTATCAAAAAATACTAAGATGTGCGAGGTACTGTAATTTTATTTATGAAGTACAAACGAAAATATGTAGGTGTGCAAATATTATGGTATGTAATGCTAGAAGCAAAGATCTTAATCAAATCATTGATGAGTATAAAAACATGTATCGTATATGATTGAAAAGCAACATTCAAGTATTTAATTAATCATGCGAAGTTAATATAATCCCGCGATTAGTGGCTTATTATCAGCTATTTAACTGTCTGAAAGGATTGCAGATCTCTAATGGGCATGTGACCAGATTTAGTGGATCTGAACTGATTATGCCAGCACCAGCGATGAAATATTCTATTTCGCACCCTGTTAAAGATGTAGCAGGTCTTCTCAATAGTTGGTGCATTTTGCTGTGTTACGTCTATCGTATAAAAGGTGCATACAATCTGTACACACAGTAACGGATAGCTTAATGTTTTGCTACAGTCTATGTACCGACATTATTATTCTCCGACACGTGTAGGTACATCATATATTATAATAAAAACGTTAATTACATACAGTACATTTTTACTTTCATGTGGTATTTTGTTATAATCACCAGCAATATTACTGCATAAACATTAACCAGAAATATAAGTTCTAAAGTCCGATCAAAAGTAACATCATTACTTTTACCTGTTCTAAAACTGGACAGTGACGTCATGTAGGTAAAAGGCTATTTAAACAAAGTACAAGGTTGAAGGCAACCTTAACACATTACAAAATTAAGACAACGCTGTGTCAGTCTGGATATACATAATTCGTTACTTAAATTTTAGATATGTTTCTAAAAATGACACGAGTCAATCGACTATCTATCGTATCAATATATCCAAAATATGTCCAACCCACACATGAGAACTCAAAACTGCATAAATTTGATACCACTGACTTATTCAGCATAATGAACATTCATCTAAGTAGTATAAGAAGCAGGTAGTTAATAACTTTATTAGTACAGGAGTCATTGTGACAAATGGACTACATATGTTTGTTCATTTTATTTCAAACAAGCTACGGTTAGAAGCGATTTTTCAACAAAGATGCCATGATTACAACAAGCGATGCAATACTCATATTTATATAATTCCGGACCATCTTATGGTACCTACTTGGAGGTAGAAAAACCGTCCATGTATCTATCGATAGCGCTGTATTGTGAATGGGGCTGCCAAAATACTGAACTTGAGGTCTGCCCTCAAAAATACTATGAATTACTTACTAAAAGTTTGTTTCGAGCCAATTTAGCTGAGGTAGCCTAGCAGTTTAGAGATTAAACAAAATAGAGGGTAATTTTATACTAGGTGGTAATTCCACGAGTAAGAAAACAAAGGTGCTTTTTTCTTCTTAACACATTTATTCATGCTTTAGTCTAAAGACAAAACTTTCAACTAAGTACATTACATATTATTGTGCAGGCGTATCCGCTGTGTAAGTGCTCCTCTAACAGTAGTTGGTAATCAGTAACAATAGATGAGGATCTAATATATGAAAGAAATTGGAATGTTACATACATATGACGATGATACGGTTCATCAGATGATTGTCACCTCATTCCGAACATAGGTGACGTTTAATTTAGATTTTGTCATGCTTTCGAGATAGTGAGGAGTCCTTTGTTATTGCAATGCAAAATTTTCTTGGCTAGACAACTAGCAAACACTTTCCTTAAAACTGCTCGACTGTTTATTGCGTTTACAGGCTTCATCTGATTATATATATCAATAGGAAATGAGATTACGGTTGCAGTTAAATCAAAAAGTATGCTGAATCACGGTAGTGCAGATTCTTTTAGGATATTACAAAGCTCGATAAGTTAATTAGACCGATTAGGCTCTAAGGTGATTTTGAAAGAAAATCAATAATATTTCTAGTATTCCATTGAACCCCCAAAAACACTGCGAGGGTGGGTAAATTTGTCAACATAGTGTAAGCCTCTGTAGTACAATTTTATTCATTCTTGTTTTAGAATTAAAACATAACGCCTTTGCTAGGCAGGAGAAAGTCATTCAAATAATCGATAATAGGTATTCCTTATTCCCTATATGTTTGTTACCCAATTGGTTAATTAAGCAAAAAACTTTGGCTGAGACAGAAAGGTAGGCAAGTTATCTATGTATAATATTGTTGCCATTATTGGTCATAGATTCGTATGTGTGTCGCACACATTTACTAATGAAAACACGCCTGAGATCTGAATCTTGCACAACCAGACGGGGTTGAAATAAATCAGCGATACGGTAAACATTTAATCCTTAATCACACGTTATGATAGGTCAGTCAGTGAGATTTTTATTATATTCTTTGCATTTTTTAGACACCACTTTTTAGCATCAGCAGACTATGTTCAATGGTGCGGGTATAACTTGATATCTGATACCACAGTACTGAACCAAATGTACAACGGTTACCAACATTACCAACGGTTTTTGGTAAAACAATACGCATCGACCGTGTTTTATATTATTTTCAGTATATAAACCGGGGGTGCTTAGATGTCATCCTGCTGGTGGAATAGAATTTATTGTCCCGCTTTGAAATTATTAAGTGTCAATCTTTAAGCACCTTGCGGGTATGGCAAGACCCCTGCGAGGGTTAAATATATAAGAACAAGTCCGTAAGGGCACCACATCCAAGTCAGGTACTTAAGAGTAACTGTAAGGGTAGCATCAAGTAGCATGTTACAGTTGCTTGCCCCTGTGAGATTTGATAATGATGGGAAATATGCGTAGAGGCATCTCAGCATAGGACTTTGCAAATGTACATTTAAAACCAACTATTCCCATGTGGGTATATTATTAGCCATATTAGAGACTGTGCGATAGAACATTTCATCTCCTGCCCTTGCATCGGTTGATTTAGATGGCGATTGTGAAAAGAGGTACAATATCTAGGTAAAGTACCCTGCGTTGAGGGTATATATTTCGAGTCCCTTTTCCCTACGAGGCAGGGCTAGATTAAAAATCTGCTTTGACCTGTTTTCAAAGCAGAATCATTTAATTTTTATTAATTGCTGTGCGTACCACGCTGCCTTTTTAATCCTTTCATCATTACTGTGCGTAGAGACACACCATTCAAACATAGTACCCTGCGAGAGTGTATTCTAAGGTCACGCCAAGATTTATATGCGTGAGGCGCGACATTCAAATGACCCTGCGAGGGTCCATTGTGATGTATTTGAAACCACATTCACTTGAAGGGTCCATTTCAAGTCATCTACCCCTGTAAGAGGTGAATTATGATGGAAAATGTGCGTACGGGCAGAAAATCCAAAAGAATACCCAGCGAGTGTATATTTCTGCCCCTGAAAGCGGTTGATTAATATGGGGAATGTTTGTACAGGCATAACATACAGGAAAATACCTCACGAGGCTACATTTCAACTCATCTGCCCCTTCAAGGGGTTAACTATTATTGGTGTACGGGCACAACATCCAAAAGAATACACGCGAGGGTATATTTCAACTCACCTACCCCTGCAAAGGGTTGATTATTATGGGGAATGTGCATACGGAGTAAGGGCACAACATCCAAGAGAATAAATACCCAGCACATTTTTCATTTTTTAGTCACTGCCCCTGCGTGGAGTTAATAATAATGGGGAATGTGCGTACCAGCCCAACATCCAAGAAAATACCCTGCGCGAGTACGTTCTGAGTCACCTGCCCCTGCGCGGGGTTAAAAATAATGGGGAATGTGCGTACGGGCACAAGATCTAAGATAATACCCTGCGCGGGTATGATTTGAGTCACCTGCCCCTGCGCGGGGCTAATAATAATGGGGAATGTGCGTACGGGCACAACATCCACGAAAATACCCTGCGCGGGTATGTTTTGAGTCACCTGGCCCTGCGCGGGTTGGTGTATGGATCAGTTCAGACAAGCTTGCTAAGCAGGAGCATTTGATCCTTTTTATTAGAGGCTCAAATGTTTAACCTTTTTTAAGCATTGTAACTAGGCTAGCATAAATGGCAGGCGAAATCTTCTGGTTAGCGGATCACGATTCCTCATTTGAATAATTTCAGTACAAATAAGTTGTAATAATTCTGATTCACTACATAACACTTTCAATTATTTTTTATTAAATTAGAATCACCGCTTCATTGCAGGAACCTCAACAGAGGTTTATTTAAGTAACTAGTAACACACATGCTAGAACAAAAGTTGTTACCGCGGCAAATTTCATAAATATTTAACTATATAATAAATTGTTACACATGTTATTTAGACGGCACTTCACGGCACAACTAACCTTTCCGACACTTTAACTGCCTGCGGTCATTATTAATTTTATTTTAGATCCGAGAATCAGATATCATTGGATTTACTTGAGGAGCTTATAGAGGTCCTACTCGACCCATTGTTACGCTGCCTTTTAGATCATTTTTGCTCAGGGCAATATCCGTTATCACTATTCGCACGTTGTGATTTATACAGTTAGCACTTGATGTAATTTAAATATTAATGTTCAACTGTGAACAAAACAGCAACTAACCTAGGAAAAACCAAGGATAAAAAATTAATAGAAGCAAAATTATCAATAAAAAGTGGGTAGATTAAATAATTTAAGAATTAGTTGTTCAAAGACATGAACATAAAATATCAAAATTAAATTGAAATATCGAACGGTAAAACCGTTAAAATCATATATCATTATTTTAATAAATTAAGAAGGTACAAAGGTATATAAAATATACAAATAACTTACGAGTGCCTAGGCTAGGCTAGGCACAACCGTCCGTTGCAGAAAACAGGACGCCAATGACGAGATAGCGCGCGTGGCTCAAGCTCGCGCTCTGCCTGGGTGGATGGTGGGGAGATGTGCGAGCGAGACGGCAATATTAGGGTAGACAAAGAAGGAAGTATAGAGCAGAAAACAAGGAAGGCCGCTCTCAATATATAAGGTTTCAAATAACGGTCAAGTTTTAATAGTTTATATGTTAAGAACAATGTTTATGATGAAACAGAGGAGTTATATATGGATTTGAAAACTGATTTAAAGATAGCATTAGAATCATTTCAAACTCAGAAAAATAGTGTTGTTGCTCAGGGGACTAGTAATGGTAGCAAGTCCTCACAAATAAAATTACCAAGAATTATTATACCAACCTTTTCTGGGAAATATCAAGAGTGGCCTACCTTTCGAGATCTATTCACTTCATTAGTGCACAATAACAAAACTATTGATGAAGTTCAGAAATTGCATTACTTAAAAGGTTATTTGTCGGGAGAAGCTGAACAGCTCCTACGTAATATACCTATTTCTTGTGATAACTATAAACGGTGTTGGGAATTATTGCAATCTCGGTACAATAATAAAAAATATATTTCAAGTTCAATTCTTAAACGATTGTTAAGTCAAAAAAATGCAAGTGCTGAATTATCAATATTTTTGAAAAATCTTTTGGATACATCAACGGATTGTTTAAGCGGGTTAGAAAATTTGGGAATAGATGTAAGTTCTTGGGATATTTTACTTATCCATATCCTATCACTGAAACTAGATCCAGAGTCAAGGAAACAGTGGGAACTGTCAGTTCCTTCGATTACTTCTAGTAATGAACTACCAAAATTTAAAAACTTTACGGAATTTTTGACAAATCGATATCGGGCTTTGGAATTTTTAGACTCTGGAACAAGTTACAGTAAAAACAATAATGTCACAAAGGGACAATCCTATCACCTATCAAACAATAATAATATGATATGTGAATTTTGTAATGAAGAACATAAATTATCTTTTTGTGAGAAGTTTGCAAAGGAAGATATTGATTCAAAGCTTAAATTTGTCGAACAGAACGGCGTCTGTTTTAACTGTTTAGGTAGTAATCATAATGCTAGATCGTGTTACAGTCAAAATGGATGTCGCGTTTGCAAGCGTAGACATCATACTTTATTGCATTCTAAGGGTGGTAATCTTGGCAGTTCGGGTGCTGCTAATCGACACGGTTCAGATGCGGGTAGTTTCGGTGGTTCCGGTTCGGGTAATAATTCAGCGCTGTCTTCTAACGCGGATATTAATGGTTCATCTAAGGATAATGTTTCGGAGACAGTTGCTTTGGCGGAAAGTTTAGGGGATACAGACCCATTACTTAATTATTTCTCTTCTGGTCAATCACTGAATCACGGGCAAATATTATTGGCTACAGCTCTGGTCAGAGTTGAAGCTTCAAATGGAGAAGGTCATTTAATTAGAGCGCTGCTTGACCAGGGCTCTCAGGCGTCGTTTATTACAGAGGCGACGTCTCAGTTTTTAGGGTTGAAAAAAATACCTGTTAGCGGAATTATTTCAGGTTTAGAAGGTAACAAAAATATTATTTGTAAATATATGGTTGATTTAAACCTTCGGTCTAGGTTCGATACAGAGCCAGAGGTCAAAGTCCAAGCGTACGTTCTTAACAAAATCACTAACTTTCTACCAAGTAAGAAAGTAGTTGAATTAAATGAACTACCCATTGAGGAAATGGTTTTGGCTGACCCTCAATATCACACTCCTAACAAAATCGACGTTTTGTTAGGTGCTGAAGTATACGGTCAGGTAATTCAAGAGGGTGTCAAAAAAGGACCTTGTGGTTATCCAATTGCCCAAAAGACATCTTTCGGATGGATATTGTCCGAAGCAATTAATAGATATCCTTCTTCGACTGCAAATAATATGGTAGTTATGCATACATGTATAGAAGATAAACGATTCTCGGAATTAGAATGTGAACCCATACTTAAAATACATAAGATGACTGAAGAGGAAAATAAATGTGAAGAATGTTTTGAGGAAACGGTAAAAAGAGATCACAAAGGGCGTTATATAGTAAAACTTCCATTTAGAAAAAGTGAACAGAAGCCTAAAACAGAGGAGTCTAGAGCAATAGCACAAAAACGTTTAGATTCACTAAAAAGAAGACTACACAGAAACGAAAAGTTAAAGAAAAGTAATAAAGAAGTTATTGCTGAGTATTTAAGTTTAGGTCATATGAAAAGGGGTTCTAAGGAGAATATAATAAGTGAAGGAGTATACTTACCTCATCACGCGGGCTCTCGAGAGGACAAGGATACCACAACGGTAAAGGTGGTGTTCGATGAATCCTGTAAAGGTAGGAACGGAGTTTCGCTGAATGATACATTGATGGTTGGTTCGCGATTACAACCTAAACTAAGACACTTGTTAATACGTTGGAGAACTTACCCGTTATGCTTGTCAGCGGATATCATAAACATGTACAGACAAGTGAAGGTAGATCATGAAGATGCAGACTATCAACGTATTCTCTGGTCGGAAGATCCGGAAAGTGAAACTCAAGACTACAGAATGTTACGGGTAACCTTTGGAACAGCATGTGCTCCTTACTTAGTTGTCAAGGTTATGCAACAAGTGGCACAAGATGAAGGTGTGAATTATGCAGTAGTAGCTGAAATGATAAACAAAGATTATTACATGGATGATCTTCTAAATGTTTGTCAAGAAGTAAAGGAAGGAATTTTCAAACAAATGAACGAGTTATTAGAAAAGGGTGGGTTCAAACTACAAAAAGGGACAATAAATAGTATAGAGTTGATGGAAAGTATAAAAAAGGAAAGAGAAGGAATAGAGGATCTGGAAGTAGGGATTACACTAAAATTGGATGAAGTTATAAAATTATTCGGACTTACCTGGAACCGGACGTCTGATGAATTTCGATATTCGGTGGTGTTGCCTGAAAAGAAGTTACCTGTAATAAAAAGAAACATATTATCGGATATATCTAAATTATTCGACCCGTTAGGTTTGGTTGCTCCAAACCTAATTATCGCAAAGGTATATATCCAACAACTTTGGATATTAGGAATGGATTGGGATGAAGAAGTTCTTCAAAGGGTGAGAGATGAGTGGATTACTTACCGAACAGGTCTAGCAGACTTGACAAAAATACGTATTCCTCGTTGGCTGGGAAGTCGTAACGATGACGTGATCGTGGAATTACATGGCTTTGTTAGATCACAAGAACATCCTGCCGATAGTGCTTCTTGCGGTGGCAGTGCTTTGGAACTAGTTAACAATGAGCTATGGATTCGTGGCCCGACATTTTTACACCACACAGAAATTGATGTAAACAAAACTAGAATTATAGATACGGATTTGGATGTAATAAAAAATTATGTTATAAATAAAGAAGATAACTTACCTTCATGTAGATTGCTTCTCGGTCGCGTCAAAATAAAGCACACCGGTCTCGATAATTTAGGTCGCGTGGTAACCAAAAATGGACCATTAAAACGTTCAACCTCTTCACTTTGCATTCTTCCTTTATATGTATGAATTTGTTTTTTATCTTGTTACAATAAAATTTAAGAAGTCATATCCATTACGGTGGGCGGTGGATCTAAGGACGAAGTCCTTGGTGGGCGGAATGTTTACGTAGTTACGTAGTTTTTATGTAATTTATGTAACTCGACATTGTATCACTAGATGGCGTTAGTAAATTTCTAAAACACGCTATCAGTTCGTTCTTACGTTTATATAAGGGTCTGTGTGAAGTTTTGATAATTAATTAAAATCAACGGTACGAAAATAAATAGTTTTA
This sequence comes from Achlya flavicornis, assembly GCA_947623365.1. Lineage (NCBI taxonomy): Eukaryota > Metazoa > Arthropoda > Insecta > Lepidoptera > Drepanidae > Achlya > Achlya flavicornis. Next base: position 102,692 of record OX392468.1, on the reverse strand, counting down.
TTTTCTACTAAAATTACCTTGTACATTCGTGTACAAATATCCTGGGACATTCTTCACACACGGTCATCTGATCCCAAACTAAGCTAAGCTTACATAGACTACTTTTTGTTTGTAAATACAATGTATTTACAAATATAAATATATCTCTATTTGTGAAAACTATTTAGGCTTGTTTGAGTTAATGTAATGCTCTATTAATTTACTATGTAATGCTATTTGTTTTCCTAATAAAATAAAATAAAAAATAAAATAATTACACCCAGACTCAGGACATACAGACACATGTTCATGCACACAAATGCATGCCCTGTGTTGGAATCGAACCCACGACCTGCGGCGCTATAGGTTAAGACTCCACGTGTTAACCAACTGCGCCAACGGGCCCATCAAAATCATTTCGTAGTATTTATAATAAAAATAAAATTTACTTCATAGATGAAAACAGCAGCTCGGAGTACGTACGGGTAACCGCGGTGGGACCGGAGGGCGGTAGGAGCGGGTCGGGCGCGGGCGACGCGCTGGCAGCTCTGGCTGTGGGCGCGCTGCGAGCGCGGGGGGTGCGCGCGCGTGCCGAGCCGCCGCCGCTCGCGTGCGCGCCGCCCTCGCCGGCCGACGGGCGCGCGTGTCGCGGCGCGCTGCTAGCCGCGCTGGCGGGCGGCGAGCTGCACGCGGCGCTGGTGCCGGCGCCCGCCGCGGATGCTGCCGACGCGTTCGCGCTCAGGGACCTCGGCATCGAGGACGTGGGCGACGCGGCGCCGCTCTCCCGCCGCGGCTGCTTCGCGACGCGGCCGCCCCGCGCGACAGCGCCGGCGCCGCCCGCGCCCGCTCGCTCGCTGCTCGACCTCGCTGACGCGTCTCTCGCCGCGCGCTACCGGCTAGCAGACCGCGACATCGTAGCTGCCGTGCGACGGTTCTCGCTCACTAACAAGTATGTGTTAATACATTTGGGACCCCTTTTTTATTAGGGTTCCGTAGCCAAATGGCAAAAAACGGAACCCTTATAGATTCTTCATGTCTGTCTGTCTGTCTGTCTGTCTGTCTGTCTGTCTGTCTGTCTGTCTGTCTGTCTGTCTGTCTGTCTGTCCGTGTATGTCACAGCCATTTATTTCCGAAACTATAAGAACTATAATGTTGAAACTTGGTAAGTAGATGTACACTTGGGAGCAAATAAATCGAGCCACTACCTTTTTTCACGTAAAATGGTAAATATTTTTGGTAATATGGAACGTATCAATTCGAACTATATATCGCCTAAAAGTTTAGTTAATAACCTTTACAATGAGGGTAAATTATTGAATAATAACCTTATTGAATGATAAATTATTGGCTCTGCAAGAAAAATGGTAATTTTGATAGAAAATTTAGTAGGGCTAAAACAGTCCATAAAAACAATAAAAAACAAAATTATTGCAAAAAAAATATTCTTAATAACTGGTATTACCCCCCCGGGCCCTGATACATTCTTGTAGCCTATTAGTCATCGATCTGATCAGCGTTACGATGACATATTGTGGTATGTTCTCCCACTCTTCAAGCACAGCGACTTTAAGCTCGGGAATGGATGAAACAGCGGGAACCCTGGCTCGGACTCTCCGTTTTAGCTCGTCCCATAGGTGTTCGATCGGGTTCAAATCAGGACTTCGTGCTGGCCATACCATTTGTTGAATCCCGATCGCAGACAAGTAATCCGTAACGATCTGCGCGGTATGAGGTCTCGCATTGTCATGCATAAACAAGAAATTTTCTCCGACAAAACCAGCATACGGCATTACGTGGTTTTCAAGAATGTCAGTTATGTATCGGTCAGCTGTTAATCCACGTCTACCATTGCCATCGTTGGCGGGGTCGACGAAGACAAGTTCCGTTTTTCCGTCTAGAGAAATTCCTCCCCACACCATACAAGAACCACCACCAAAACTCACCGTTTCTCGAATGCAACATTGGGCAAATCTTTCACCAGGACGTCTATACACTCGGTTTCTCCCGTCATTGCTAAAAAGACAGATTCTTGACTCGTCAGAAAACAAAACTGACCTCCAGTCTTCTAACGTCCAATTAATGTGTTCTCGAGCAAACTCCAAGCGAGATCGGCGATGAGCTACAGTCAATTTTGGGCCAGTTGCTGGTTTGTGTGATGTTAAATTTCGTTCTTTTAGTCTTCGTCTCACTGTCCACCTACTGATTGCGACTCCTCGAACGTCACGTAACGCTTGCTGTAGCTGAACAGCATTAAGTCCACGGTCGCGCAACGAATTGGTTGCAATAAAGCGGTCGTCACGTTCTGTTGTTGCCCGTGGTCGGCCAGTTCCAGGTCGCCGAACAAAAGCACCAGTCTCCAGATACCTGCGGTATACCCGCTGTACCTTTGAACGACTCAAATGAAGTCTGCGTGCCACTTCACGTTGTCCGTGTCCAGACTCAAGTAAAGCTACAACTTGGGCAGCTTCCGTCGGTGTAGTATCCATTTTATCAGGTTATTTTGATTACACAGACACAGATAAAGACAACAATAACAAGTAATATGGGTATGATTAACAAAAACCTCAAATTTAATCTTTTCTTAACAGAGTACAATAAAAATGTCATAAGCAAATTAAATGCGATAATTTTATTCTACCCTTTAAACTTTAATAAAAATGAAATTTTGACAACTAACTACCCTCATTGTAAAGGTTATTAAATACCCTTTTAGGCGATATATGTTTCGAATCGATGCGTTCCTTAATACCAAAAATAATTACCATAATGCGTGAAAAAGGAAGTGGCTCGATTTATTTGCTCCCAAGTGTATTCTGTGAACCGCATTAAGATTTTTACACAAAAATATAAAAAAAACAATAAATTTTGGGGGTTCCCCATACTTAGAACTGAAACTAAAATTTTTTTTTTCATCAAACCCATAAGTGTGGGATGTCTATGGATAGGTCTTCAAAAATGATATTGAGGTTTCTAATATCATTTTTTTCTAAACTGAATAGTTTGCGCGAGAGACACTTCCAAAGTGGTAAAATGTGTGTCCCCCCCCCTGTAACTTCTAAAATAAGAGAATGATAAATCTATTAAAAAATATATGATGTACATTACGGTGCAAACTTCCACTGAAAATTGGTTTGAACGAGATCTAGTAAGTAGTTTTTTTTTAATAGGTCATAAATTGAAATTAATATCAAATACTCAGGTCTATACTACCATTTACTTATATACCTACAGGTTTGTACGGAACCCTCGGTGCGCGAGTCTGACTCGCACTTGGCCGGTTTTTTTAGTTCTGGAATTTGTATACGATGAAAACCATTCGAATAGTCTCCTGTGAACACGGAACATTAAAAACAATGGAACTGCGAAATGCCAAAATATGTATCAGAACCGCCACGGAAAAGAGAATACACTGGAAGGGCGATGCGTTAGAATTTGTATCGGAACCAGTGTAGCCAAACTCACACAAATAAATGTTAAATCATATATTGTACTACAAATAAACAATCCTTTTGATTGGTCGTTTCTATTTTACTCAAAAATAGCTTTAATCACACAGGTCATACATATGAAAATATACCTTTTTACGTTAACATAAAATTTATTTTTCAATAGCGTACAAAGTATTTACGTCGTTTTGTAATCTACAAACTAACTAGATTCAATCGACGAAAAAGTTCTGCCACTCGGCACTAGATGGCCTTATTTTCATGGAACGCAATTTTGAACTCAAACGCATTAGACATAATGTTGATAATTGCGTAATAGCTGCGTCGACTGGCGTCGAGTAGCAACACTTATTGCTATTCGCTTAGTGCAGCGAAAGTAATCGATAAAATATCAATAAAATTATCGATATTTTAATTTCGTCGATATATTTTTAGAAATTCCGTAAGAAAATTCACGTTCGATAAGAATAATTGTGCAAAGAATACTGAATTGTAAAAAAAAACGTTTAACATGATGAAGTAAATTCAAAAAAAGTTATTTTTACACGGTTTATTGCCCTTGAAATAAAATTTATTTGTTTCGAAATTCTCGTTTTGAAAGCTTAATTTTAACAGATGAATGCGGATATTGATATAACTTTCAACTATTGCCTTAATCAAATCAGTGATAAAAAGATGTATTTTATCGATATTGATCGAACACAACTATCGATGCACGTGTTTTGGGGTCACGACAGGTCACGACTCACGACCAATGTGAAAGAACGCAATACATTACGTGCGGAGTTGCGCTCGCTACCTTGCGTACAAATAAAGTGAGTACATTGCCTTCAATGTATAATTTTGCAGTAGTATCCGAGTTTATCGTTTACACCTAAAATTATCATAATCTCGAATACATTTTTATAAATATCACAATTAAATAAAGGTTTGTAGACTCATCGATGAAAGGAAATCCCTCCTTGAGTTACACTCCGACTCCTCACTTCGTTTCCTACAGGAAATAATAGCGCATCACGACATAATTAATATTTTTCTCGGAGCTACGCACCTCTGCTAAGTATGGCGGATACTACGAAGCGTTGACGCGTGTTTTGGTTGATATATGCCCATTTGATGTTATGTGTGGCGCGCGGGCTCCGCTAGCATAGCGTCTCTATTTATATTTCTTTTCTCTGTGAGAACCGCTGTCGCCATAATTCACACAAATAAATAGATATTCATATATTGCACACCAATAAACAAGTAATTTGATTAGTCGTTTCTAGTTTAGACAATATTAACTCAAGACACACATATCGTCCATTCAAAAATATATCTTCACCCTCTAAATATAACATTTATTTTGCAATAGTGTAGCAAGAATATACAACGTTTTGTATTCTACAAACAAACTATATTCAATTGAACGATCAAGTTCTGCCACTCGACACTAGATGGCGCTATTCTCAGTGGATGCCATTATCACCTTAATAGTCATTAAAATAAGGTTGATAATTGCGTCATACTTCGATATATACTGCTACTCAGCCAGTGCAGTGACACATTGAATAACATTATCGATACTGATCGATACCTTTGGCCCAATTCACTTAAATATTTTACCAAAAATGAAACTTGTTGAAATGTAAATTGACAAAAACAAATTGGTACACTCATAATAAATTGCAATCTAACCCATGTATGATTTCAGTCCAGTCAACTTACAAACCCAAATTTTTTATGTTTTTTTTCGCAACGCGCGAGTGATACCCCTGGTGTTGCAAGCGTCCATAGGCTACGGTAACCGCTTACCATCACTCGGGCCGTATGCTTGGTTGCCACATAGTGGTATAAAAAAAAATTTGAATAGGGATGTTCCTAGGTCAAAAAATAATAATTCTAATTTGTCCTTCAGTTAGATTATTAAAAAATATTGGACACGTATTTTTTGCTTTACCAAATCTTAAAAAAATTACAAAGATAAAGCGAGCCAAGTTCGGGAGTGGGGGGGGGTCACTTTAGACTAAAAAGAGTATTGTAACGTGATGCCACGCGAAACTTCAACACACGATATCTTTGTAATTAATAACCGAAAAATACGTGTCTTATATTTTTTGATGATGTAAAAGACGGACTAAATAGATTTTTTTTGTCATCTAGCCTGTTGGGCGCCTCATCACGCTTATTGCTTGGTAAATTTTTTTGGTAAGATTTTGAGGATGTGAGAGGAGGTAATATTATGAAGTGGGGAAAAAAGGCAAAATAAACGAATAAGTTTAAAGAATAGAAATTTATTAATTTAATAAAACTCACGTTAGATATAGTATAATCATATAGGAACAAATTTAAAATGAGAAGACTCCATCAATAAACTCAGCAAGGGCTTTTTTAATGTGGAAGATCTTTTAATGTTACAGCTTTTGTTCGAGATACTTATACAATTAAAATTCCAGGCACGCAAGGTGCACCTTCGCAGGCACTTATGAAGAGTCAGACTCTAATACTCTAACTCTCTAATACTAATACTCTAATACCGGTTCGGAAGGTTGAATTTGCTGAGAAGAGTTGGTTGCGTCTCGGAATCACCTAGTCTTTTTGAAGAACCTGCCGCTCTGGCATTATTTCAATTTTGTTGCTGAAACCAAAATAAAACTGTTGGTTAACAACTAGGAACAGGAGAAAAAATAAAAAGTTAGTTAAATTTTTGCTGATATTGGTTGTTTTCGAGGCGATGATAGCTCAGTGGTAGTGACGACGAATGCCGAGATGAAGGCCCCGGGTTCGAATCCTACAATGAGCTTGAGCTTTCGGTGAAGGAAAACATCGTGAGGAAACCATAGCATGATTGTAGGATACTTTGTAGTACCTACACACCTGGCTGGTACCCTCAAGGTAAAAATCGTTGTGTTCCGATTCTGACAGCTGCACTTGAGAGCCAGTACCTTTCTAGACTTTGCTTACCACCTTCGGCTACATCATTACTGACCATGGTAAAACACAGCGCTAAGCATATTTTAAATGCCGAATAAAAAAACTAGTCACAAATATCACAATATGCAGCCTATTAATGTTCACTCATATTTTGTTCCAAATATGCATGTCGATACAACCAGCATCCAACCAACCTGACTACATCACTAATTGAGTAGCGAAGAACTTTCGAGAATTAAATAGATGATGCCATTAAACCAAAATAAAGTTTATTTCAAAGTGATAAGGTTGATTTTAGCTTGAATTTCTATTAAATTAATAGTGAATTGAAATAATTAGATTTTAATTGAATAAGTCTTAAATTGTACTTACAGATGGTATGAAACACCTCCATTATTAAGATTTTTCCTTCTACTATCATTCTTGCACTCCAAAATGGAGCAATACGGCATATTTACGGAAAACAAGGAAAGTGACGAGACTTCCGACTAGACGTAGTGTTAAGATACGAATAGGATCAAATATGCGTTGATTAAGCGTAACAACGCTTAATAGTGGCGACACGAGTCACGCCTACTTCGCATTTCTACTTGTTTTTATTGTTCTGTGCCTGTGAATGCCGATGTTGCTGAGCTTACGTTACTTATAATACCTACTTACATGTAACTCTTTATTTCAGCGAAACGTGCACCAATTGTACTTTTGTGAATGTGGCACCATTTCCTGAGTGGTGCTCGGGAGAAACATGTGCGACCTTGCTGACCAGCGACGAGGCGGAGGCGACGGTTCTCGAGGCGGTCATCAGCGAGCATCGGCTACTCGCCCGCGTCGCGTGTCTCGGGGCAGGGCTCGCGGGCGCCGCCGCCGTGCTCGCCACGCCTGCCATACTGTGCGAGCGCGCACCCATGCTCACGCTGCCCGACCGGCTGCGAGTCGCACCCCTGGGTCCACCGTTCTGCACGGACGTCTCCGGGCCTTGCCCCTTCGAGCCACGCCGTCTCGTCAAGCTCGTGAACGCTCCCGCACTTGCGCCACTGTCGCCGCGTGCGCTTCACGTGCTGGCACGCTTTACACTCTCGGCGCAACGGCTGCGCGAGCTGATACACGAGGCGCGCAAGGTGGGCGCGGACGTGGCGGCGCAGCGCTTCCTCGCGGCTCACCCGGGTTGGCCGGGCGGGCCGGCGGGTGAGGTACGCGCGGGAGTGCTGCTGCCACTGAGCGGGACTCGCGAGGCGTACGACGCGCTGTCACTCGCGGCCGCCGCCGAGCTCGCCGAGGAGGACGAGGCGACGGCGGCCGGAGGTGCCGGTGCGGGTGCGGGCGACGTCACCTTCAAAGTGGAGCTGTTCGACGACGGGTGCGCCGCGACGAACGCGTTCAAGTATCTGACGGACTCGCTGGGCACCGAGTATCACGCGCTGTCCGGAGTGGCAGGGCCCGCGTGCGGCACGGCGTTCGCGGACGTGGCGCGGCAGAGCCCGACGCACCGCCTGCCGGTGCTGGCGTACACGTGGCAGGCGGCGCCGGCGACGGGCCGGTACGCGGTGCTGGGCGCGGGCGAGGCGCGGCGCGGCGTGGAGGCGGCGGCGGCGCTGGTGGCGGCGCTGGGGTGGCGGCGCATGGCCGTGCTGAGCGAGCTGGCGACGCGCGCGACGCTCGACGTGGCACAGCTGCGCGCAGACGTCGTCGTGCACGTCGAGCTGCCTGACGACACGCGCCAGCCGCTATACGAACTCGTCACTCGAGTGAGTCGCTATCGCTAGGTATTAATTAACCGAATGAGTAGAGTTGTCGCTGAAACTAACTAGCTGAAAAAATACTGAAGATTACGCGCCTTGGTGGCGTCGTCTCCGGGTAGGATCAGCCCTCTCCCGATCCCACTCAATAGCCTCCTTCTGGACCATTACGGTCTCACAGAAGGAGGCTATTGAGGGGGACCTCCAACCCTTCCCTACCCAGATTAGTCACAAATCCCCCTTTTCAGCCCTTAAAGTTAGAAATAATCTAACTAATATCTCACTATCTCATCTCACTAATATCCTTACTTCCTTACTATAATATAATATTAATATCCTACTAATAGTATAAATGCGAAAGTCCATGTATACGGATGGATGTTTGTTACTCTTTCACACAAAAACTACTGAACGGATTTAATGAAATTTGGCACACTTTCATAGAATATGTTCTGGATTAACATGTAGGGTACTTTTTATCCCGGGAAAGCAATATATCCCTCGGGTACATGTCTGAAACCGTGGGGCGTAACTAGTTTATAATATAAGATATATTTGTGAACAGTGGGCGGAGCGCGTGTCTAAAGTGAACGGGCGAGTATTGTACGTGTGCGTGGAGGACGCGCTTGTCGTGCGAACTGCGCTGTGTGCGGGGCGGCGCGCCGGGCTGGTGCCGGCCGCCGGCGCGGTGTGGCTGCTGCCGGCCGCGCTGCCGCCGCGCTGGCTCGAGCCGCGCGCGCGCGACACGCACCCCTGCACCGCCGACCAGCTCGCCGAGGTCGCCGCCGGCCACCTGAGCGTGGCGCCCGAGTGGCTCGCCGCCTGGGACGACGCCACCGCCACCGCCACCGCCGGGGCGGAGCGCACTGCGTGGGAGGCGCGGTGGCGCGCGCGGTGCCTGCGGGCCGCGGACGCGACACAGGCGGAGGGCGCCTGCAGCCGGCCGGGCCCGCACGCAGCGCTGCTCTATGACACGCTGCGCCTGTGGGCCGCCGCACTCGCTCGCATGCTCGCCGCTCATCCGGCCGCTCTCGACGATCTCCACGACGAGCTTTTCGTTCGGTGAGTCATTTAAAACTACCAAATGCTAGTTACTCATGTGACCCCATAGGTGGGTATCCAACATTTCTTCTGCTCTACGTAGTATAAAATGAATTCGCTTTCCGTGTCTGTCTGTCTGTCTGTATATCAGCTAACTCCTCCTAAACCTCTTTGCATCCAGGGCTTTAATAGAGAACGCGACAACGGTACCGTACACCGGGCTCACCGGCCCTTTCACGTGGAGCAGTGAGGGAAGTAACGGCGGGCGCGCACGTTCTGCGCCGCTCATGGTGCGTCAATGGCAGGGCGTGGGTGGAGAGGCGCGGTGCGTGGCTCGCTGGACGCGCGCCGGCGGGCTGCAGCTCGACTCTACCCTCCTGCGGTGGCAGACGGCCGACGGCGCCGCGCCCGACGATGGCGGTGAGCGGTGCGGGCTGCAGCCGCTCGCGGACCTGCTGCGCACTGACTGCCGCACTGCGTTCGTGGCACTGGCGGCGGTGGTTCTGGCCCTACTGGTAGCGGCGCTGGCGGCGGCCGCGCTCCACTGCAAGCGCCGCGCCGAACGCGAGTATCGCGCCCGGTTGGCGGCCCTGGGCCTGCGCACGCTGTCGCCTAAACCCGGCGGCCTAGACAAATGGGAGGTGCCGCGCGAGCGGGTCGTTATCAACCGCAAGCTGGGCACCGGAGCCTTCGGTACCGTGTACGGCGGTCACGCCCTGCTCGCCGAGGACCGCGGTTGGTCGGCCGTCGCAGTTAAGACGCTCAAACCGGGCGCTAGCACCGAGGAGAAGCTGGATTTTCTGTCGGAGGCGGAGGCGATGAAGCGTTTCGATCACAAGAACGTAGTTCGACTGCTGGGCGTAGTGACGAAGACGGAGCCGGTGTGCACCGTGATGGAGTTCATGCTGTACGGGGACCTCAAGAACTACCTGCTGGCGCGGCGGCACCTGGCGGCAGGAGTAGGCAGGGGCGAGGGCGACGCGGACGAGGTGTCGGCGGCGCGACTCACGAGCATGGCGCTGGACGCGGCGCGCGCGCTCTCGTACCTGGCACAGCTGCGCTACGTGCACCGCGACGTGGCCGCGCGCAACTGCCTCGTGAGTGCGCATCGCATCGTCAAGCTGGCCGACTTCGGCATGACACGGCTGGTGTTCGAGAACGACTACTATCGCTTCAGCCGCAAGGGCATGCTGCCCGTGCGGTGGATGGCGCCGGAGAGCCTCGCGCTCGGTGTATTTTCGCCCGCCTCAGACGTATGGTCGTTCGGCGTACTTCTGTACGAGATCGTCACTTTCGGCTCGCTGCCCTTCCAAGGTTTGAGCAACGCGGAGGTGCTGGCGCGTGTCAAAGCCGGCCATACTCTCGACCTGCCGCACGGACTCAAGCCGCAGCTGTGAGTATCGAGTGCCTTAAATACCCTCCATCAGATTCTTATCTTGTTTATTTATTTATTAATGGAAAACCAACGGCTTTGGTTTATAAAATTAACAAAAACAATAGACTCTCACCCATAGAGTTAGGTTAGAATATTATAGAGATATCGCGAACGATACCTTGTGCGATGCGTGAGCGGTTTCCATATTAGATGCATTCACTGATAATATCGTACACTAGTTGATTAACAGTGAAATCGTATAAATAATTTACCTTTCAAAAGCTTATGACAGATTTCACAAATACTAGTAACAAATAAATGGCTAAAGGAAATGGATAATTAAAAACTGTGTCGCTGAGAATCGGTCACCTCGCTGTACGTACAAGCCGGCACGCACCCATTCTCACACATGAGTCGACGACTCAGAAAAAGTATTAATTTCTCTGAGGTCGGCCATTATGCGAGTAAACACTAAACGAAAAATATTAAAATACAGCGTGTCTTGTGTAGTGAAATGGTGTTAAAACCGTAGTGATCGGAGAAAAAAAATACCAGAAATCACGTTTCATAGGTAAATTAATAATTCAATAAATTAGTTCAACCTAGTCTGTGCTAAAGGAAAACTTATTCACGAATATAAAAAATGTCTGACATATAAACTAATATCGAATGTTGCAGCGAGGGGCTGATCAAATCGTGCTGGCGGCAGGAGCACAAGGCGCGGCCGGGAGCGGCGGAGGTGGCGGCATTCCTGGCGGACTCGGCGCGCCTGCTCACGCCTTGCCTGGACGTGCCGCTGGACGCGCTGCCGCTGGACGCGGACGCCGACGCCGACGCCGACCCGGACGCGCCGTGGCGGCTGCCGCGCGACCGCGCCGAGGTATTTACTCCACCACCGTCACAGTGTTGTGTCATGTAGTATAGTAACGTAAGTGACATGCTACTCATCTCGTTGCAGGCGCGTTGGGTGTCGTGGGCGGCGCCCGCGTCGGCCACTACCGATACCACGTACCTGAGCGCTGACCCACCGCCGCAGGACACCGACGCCTTCCTGCCGTGACCATGTCGTGACCCTGCCGAGATCCTGTGGTAACCCTGTCGTGACTCTGCCGTGACCCTGCCGTGATACTTCAGTGACCCTGTCGTGACCCTGCCGTGACGCTGCAGTGACCCTGTCGTGACCCTGACGTGATCCTGCAGTGACCCGGCTGCGACTACGCCGTGCTCTTTGTCATACCTCTCGGGTAGACATCTGCGACCTCTCTCATTTCCGATCATTCCAACGTTTTTCTAGTCAAGTGGTGAAGTAGAGTATAATGTAAGATTTTATTTTTATATCTTGTAAATATGTATATATATTATATTATTATAAGTTATATTGTGCGTACTAAATTTAAAGTATTTGCCTACGCACAAAAAAAACTACAAGTTATGATTTATGTTGTTTAATTTTTATATCTTTTTTTATACCACGAAGTCGGTAAACACAAGCATACGGCCTGTCTGGTAAGCGGTTGCTGTAGCTATATGGATGCCTTCACCACACGAGGCATCACTCACACGTTACCGACCCTTCCCCCTTCCCAATGAGCTCTGGCGAAATAAATTCACCCCTTAGTCCCCCATTGATATGAATATAATATGGTTTTGGTATGTGGTGGGGACAAGCTTATACGAGGTCATTCTAAAGAACCTGCGCTCCTGCTCGTCCTATAATAACATTTGTAATGACACAGACATATTTCATTCATCTGTATCTACCTTAAAAGGAAGAAAATCATGATGTCATAGTTTCTAAGTTATAATTTCAATTTAGTTTTTTTTTCGGATCTCGGTCTCCTCGACACTACCCTCGTACGTTATAACTATAACTACCACTACTAAGTTATAACCACTGGTATGGTAACTAGCGCGGTAAAAAAATCGCGGTTCTATATTTATTTATTGAAAGATACAAACGGTTTTTTTACAAATGTAGTATATAAACATTAAATGATAATTAAAATATAAAATAAAATACTAGCTGCCCGGCGCGTCTTCGTTCGCGTGGTGCTACCTACCATACCCTACCCTACCCTACCCCAGTGACGTGTTTTTTCTGCTAATACTTATATTTTTAAACTCGTTATATAAAGGTATTGAAGCAGTCTTGAATATGAAGTAATTTATTTTGATAAGAATTTAAAAGATAATTTATTAAAACTTAGAAACTATTTAATTTAAAAATATCACAATGATTTTCTTATCACAGAATCACTTCTTCGATCTTAGATCTAAGGCACTTATAAAGGCCTTTAATAAAAAGACTACCACAGCGCAGAGGTGTTATGTCTACGTAGAAACAATTTACCTACGCATACTTGTGAGAGCCTTAACGGGGCACTGTGGATTGAACAAACATCTGTTCACCATCAGCGTTTATGAATCGAGGATGTGTAGATTCTGCCGTGAGGCAGATCAAACACCAATACATTTCTTGTGTGAGTGCTATCCACTTATGCCAAACGGAATACTCATCTGGGGAAACATCTATTACACCCAGATGAAGTTAAATCCATTCCTGCGAATAATATTGTGCAGTTTATTATATGAGCAGTTATAGTTCAAGTCTTGGCAGTGAAATTTAATTAACTTGGCGATCACAATAGATCTAGTCTTTTCGCTGTGATACAAACTCTAGGAAGACTTGAAACAGCCACAAAATTGTATGGGTATTCTATTGTAGAATTGATAATTATTGTTTAAGATTAACTATTTTTGTACATTTCCCAAAATAGTAAGTTTTACAGTTTTAATTAAGAGAAACCTTGAGAAATGTTCAGATATGGCTCATATTATACAAAAAACATTCATTCATATTTTATAATGTGCCAAATGATCTTCTACTGTCGCTAATCACTGAAACATCTATCTATATTGTTCTACGAAGGTAAGAAATTTGACGAAACTCGAAAAAAAACAAATTTCCTGCCTCGTAACTGATTACCCTTAATGTACGAAGGCCGCTTGATGATTTCAAATTAATATTGAATAGACGTAATTAGACGATAACGGGTGATAAAGTTCAATGGAATAAAATAAACGAAGACAAAATGCTGACCGCGGCAAGTGTGCGGTCGTTAGCCCGTACAGGCCTATGTTCAAGCCAGCCTAGGGATCCCACTGCCAAACGTGTACTGCCCAGAGGTGCCTCAATATTTGCTGCTTTATCAATAAGTATTATAGCCAGCCAGATAATTATCATCCTCCTTAAGGCAGGTCTATTCTTGCTAGTTATAGAAATAAATAATAATCGTCTGATCATCCCTCTTGGGCCTAGTAATTAGTGAAGTAGGTAGGTACCTAGGTACTATAGATTAATGTTCATTTTTTAAAATGTCTTGAAGGACATTTTCGTACCTGCATCAGGTTGTTTTAGCAAACGCCAACCAGACTTTTTAATTATGTAGCTAGCACTTACTTTTGGATCCATAATATTCAAGGCATTATAATATTTAATCATATTCATCATCTTGTTTCACCAATTCGTCTGTTGAAATAACTATACCTAATAGGTAATGTATGTCTAGTTATTACCTGAGTCAACCCCCAACTTTACACGTTTGGATGCTAGCTCCTTTATATGTAGGTGGCTCATCATGTTCTTATGTGTATAAGCAGTGGGTCCACTAGGTTGAAACCCTAATAGTCTAACCTATATATATCTGGAAGCTATAATATAGGTAATATAATCCCCCTTCGCATTGTTTAGGTGTGCTAGCACCTAAGAAGTTTGGAGGAGGGAATACCCACACTAGTGGCCAATCCCATTGACGACTGAAGGCATTGCAGTAAGTATTCCGCAGAATCATCTTTGAGTCCAACGTTACGCACAAATATCTACTTCTGCTGTGCCCCTTTGAGTAAAGCAGGGTGTAACTAAATTAACCCGTTGCGTTGGCTCACGGATGGGACGCGCGTGTAGGTACCTACTTATGAAAAGAATAGAATTCCAGGTACTGCGAGTCAACTCTACCTACGTCGTGACACGACAGAAATTCATTGTAACCTTTACTAAATAAATGAGCTTGAGTTTATATTTACCCGTTATGTTATAGGTACTAATAATCAATAAATTCGTTGAAGCTACAAGGATAAATGAAATATTAATTCTAAGGTATTCAGTACGTGATGAACGCTACTGCTTATCGATCGTTATTAAAGGAGTAACAATACAATAAGAATATATTGCAGTGAATAAGAGTGTAAAGGCTTCAGTGTTCTGTGTCTCAATAACTGGATTGGTTTGGACTGGATTGGACTTGAGTCTTAGTCTATCTATAGTCTCGAGTGAGCAGCGCTGGTGCCGTTCGCCCAGCAGCCGCTGGTGTGTGCCCGCCTCATCGTCATCGTCACCGATCGGTGAGCTTATTTCAACTGTCGCCAATCATGGTTGAGCTATCGATCGATCGACAACTAAACGGAATCAAGGAGACGTTGACATTACGTTACCAAACAATTGATCCTCGGTGTCCATAATATCAGGAATACTTAACTAGAGGCATTTAAAAAAAATATTGAACGCTCCGTGATAAAAAAAAGCACTGGTTCTATGCTGGCATGGCAATGGCGACCAAAACCGTTATTATTTAAGCGGGGTTTACAAAAAATATATTTTCATGTTGCTGGTAGAGGGGCCCTTTCACTATCCTGTCTAGCAGTCCACCGGCCGTGCCGTGCAAGACTCTTGCAGGATGCAAGGTAATCCTGCTCGGTACTTATTGCCGGAAGCCATGCAGGCTGCGACAACAATTCACAATCCTGCCTAAAGCGGCGGTAGGCAAAGTGGCAAAGTGGACTGTGAATGGGTCCCTCTCAATATTGGAAGTGATTCAAAACCCTCTAAAATGTTTTATTTTGTTGTAAAAATCAATGTATGGATCTCGCCATGAGTCTTCCACTTATGAAAAACCAAATAATGAACCCAGTATAAGGCCATCATAATTATTTTTCATGTGCCACTGCGCACGCAACAGGATAAAACTGCTGGAGCAATGTTTAATAATAGAGTTAAGCTAGATAGATAGGTACTATTAGGTACATAGCTACTAATTATAGGTACCTACTCAAGTATATTTGTGGTCGCTTTTTATCCTCAATTGATTATCGAGATACCTAGTAAGTAAGTAGGTACCTACTTACTTTGACTAATTAGAGCTCGTTCCCACTATGTCGTCTGTCGGGACGATTTTTTATCGTGTGTCGTAGCGGCAGAACATTTTATATGAAGCTATTCACACTCGTCGGACAACGATTTTGTGTCGTATCCGACAAAAAATTACGTGTGTTTTGTCAGCCCTCCCGTCCGGAAAAAAATCGTGTCGGATCAACGCTCGCATATGATCGCATATGGCACTGTTCACATTTGCCGGATGTCGGGCCGACCCCGCCCGCGCCGCACCCCCTGTGCCGCCCGCGCCGCGCGTCGCTGCCGCTGATCGCATACCATAGAACATTTATACTCTCACGAGTCGCATACACATTTTGGCGCGCAAGCAGAGTTGTTGTATTTTTCTTCGTAATAATGGCTGTACTAAATATAAATATTATAATATTTAATATTCTATAATTTAATTATAATATTCTAAAATAATTGAAAAACTTAACTGTCGTCACTTCTTAGTTCAGTTATTAACTTCTGAAATATTCCCAAAGTAAATCTTTCCCTCAGAATTGGGTGCACCCAATATCTTCTATTTTTAGCTGTCTTTCGTTTCCTTCGCAAATAATACATCACAACAAAAGCTTCGTCGACGTCCATCGTGTACAAGAATCCAACCAAACATACGTAGTATCCCCTATAGTGGTCTGTGAACCAAACTAATGGCACCAGCTGCGGTCGTGGCCGACAGCAGACTAGTGTGAACAGAGGCGCCGATACCCGATTAAAATCGGAATCCGACACACGACATAGTGGGAACGAGCTCTAAATCTGTAAATGATCGGCACACGGCACATATACTAAGTGAAAACGGTTTCTGATCTGTAAGCAATAATACTTGATAGGTATCAATAATCTTATATATTAGACTAGCAGACCCCCGCGGTTTCACCCGCGTACGGTTTGAATTTTCTCCTTCGAAAACCAATGCACGCCACTGATTATTAGACACAACAAATCAAACACAGATATATTTTTACAATTAAAACTAAAAACCTATATTATACCTACACTAAAAAATCTAAGTCAAAGAATCTTATTTAATTATTATAACAACAAATGAGAAAGGCGTCACACGGGTGTGTATTTTGCCAATTTCCAGTTATATTATATAAGTTCTAGTCACAATAAATCACTTTCACATAGTCCTCATGCAGTCAGTCACCGTCCATAAAAGTCATGTTATACTACAGTGGTGGTCATGTACTAAAACTCTTCACGGACTTTTGAAAAGACACGATACACATAATTCATTTCATTTCGCTTCACTGGTGCACATGGATTGATCCTTATTGGATGATAAACCACCGATAATATGCAATAAAACCTTGTTCTTATATGTCTGTGAATAAAACTCAAAATACACAAATTTATGAAAATAAAATTCAAAACATAAATAATCTATCTATATATATAAAATGCTTTGTCTGATCGTAGAGACCTGAAACTTGGAGGGTGTGTTCTTTGTATGACGTAGGCATCAGATAAGAAAGGATTTTCCGAAATTATACCCCTAAGGGGGTGAAAAACGGGGGCAAAGTTTGTATGGGACAACGTGATTCCTTGGTCCGATCTACTTCAAATTTTGCATAAACATTCCGTAACAGAATTGATGGAAGATGGGTTTCGTATTTTATTGAAAATTATCACCTGACGGGGTCAAAAAGGGGTAGAAAGTTATTTTAGGGGTGATTTGCATCGAAGTTGATATCAATACTCCTTGGTATTTTTGATTTAAATAACATTTTTTATTTTGACACATGTTTGAAAATCTCAATCCGATTTTCACAGATTACAGAATAAGTTAGATGGAGCGAACGGAACACGGGAGTGAGGCCAAAAAAAGCAATTAGGTACAAATTGAATAATTGGACTGTTTTACAAAAAACTTAAACCGACTTCAAAGTACACTAAGAAGTAATCAAATCCTGATCTGATGACAATGGGACCAAACGGGAAGTGTACCCTTCCAGACAAAAAAAGAATTTTCCAAATCGGTTAATAAAATAAATACAACCGAATTGAGAACTTCCTATTTTTTTTGAAGTTCGTTAAAAACACCTGGTATTCGCTTTTGAATTTGTATTTGCAAATTTGTAAGCTGCTGTATGTTAATTTATGAAAAGAAAGTGTTTTCCGTTAAATAAGTTTTTAATAAGCGCGCTCTATCTGCCTTTTGATCTGGAAACTGAAATGCTCTTTAAAATTGGAATGTCAAATATTTAAATCGGATTAGAATTCGAAATTTGTTTGGAAATTCATTTTCTCGGACTTTTTGGCGGGAACTTGCAGAGTGACGTTGTGTTTTCAGTTTTATATTCATAAATTCATGTGTTTTGAGTTTTATTGCTTATTATCGGTGGTATTTTATCCAATAAAGATCAATCCATGTGCACCAGTGAAGTGAAATGAAATGAATTATGTGTATCGTGTCTTTTCAAAAGTCCGTGAAGAGTTTTAGTACATGACCACCACTGTAGTATAACATGACTTTTACGGACGGTGACTGACTGCATGAGGACTATTTGAAAGTGATTTATTGTGACTAGAACTTATATAATATATCTGGAAATTGGCAAAATACACACCCGGCTGACGCCAATGAAAAAAAAAAAAAGTTCATTTTGTCTATTTCATTAGAATATTTTGATTGTAGTTAATTTAATTTCTTTCTCATTTGTTGTTATAATAATGAAATAAGATTCTTTGAGTTCGATTTTTTTGTCTGTTTGATGAAAATATCTGTTTGATTTGTAGTCTAATAATCAGTGGCGTGCATTGGTTTTCGAGGCAGAAAATTCAAACCGTACGCGGGTGAAACCGCGGGGGTCTGCTAGTAATAAATAAATAATAAATATCCTAAAACGCAACGTCACTCTGCAAGTTCCCGCCAAAAAGTCCGTGAAAATGAACTTCCAAACAAATTTCGAATTCTGATCCGGTTTAAATATTCTTTTATATTTGACATTCCAATTTTAAAGAGCATTTCAGTTTCCAGAACAAAAGGCAGATAGAGCGCGCGAAACCCGGGAGTGAGGCCAAAAAAAGCAATTAGGTACAAATTGAAAAACACATATCTGGTTTAAAAGCTGATGTGTGCTAATTTATTAAAAAGAAAGTGTTTTTAGTTAAATAATGTTTTTTAAACAAAGCAAATACAAATTCAAAAGCGAATACCAGGTATGTGTTTTTCAATTTGTATTTGCTTTTTTGGCCTCACTCCCGTGTTCTGTTGGCTCCATCTGCCTTATTCTGTAATCTGTGAAAATCCGATTTATATTTCAAACATGTGTCAAAATGTCAAAATAAAAAGTGTAATTTAAATCAAAAGTACTATGGAGTATTGATATCAACTTCGATGCAAATCACCCCTAAAATAACTTTCTACCCCTTTTTGACCCCGTTAGGCGATGATTTTCAATAAAATACGAAACATGTCTTCCATCAATTCTGTTAAGGAATGTTTATGCAAAATTTGAATCAGATCGGACCAAGGAATCCCGTTGTCCCATACAAACTTTGCCCCCGTTTTTCACCCCCTTAGGGGTAGAATTTCGGAAAGCTCTTTAATCTATAGAATTTTGAATATATGAATATTATAAGGTATTGCAGTCGGGGACAAACAAATATTACACAAACAATACATAAGTACTTAGGTTATTGGTTTGTTGTTACTATGGTTGAAGGGTAGACCTTCAACCATAGGTCTTCGACTTTGTACGCAGAAATTAGTAAAGCAGAGTTACACTACTACTTACTCAAAATGTTTAATAGCTCTAATATGAGATGAGAGCCGCGGCCGCTTTGATTCTGGTGACGGTGGCTATGGGTGTGGGAGTGGGCGTGGGTGTAGCACGCGCAGCAGAGGAGTGCGCTCGCCTCGAGGCGGAGTTGCGGGCGCGCCGCGGCCACAACGCCAGCCTGCCCGTGCTGGAGGTCAGGTGGGACAACCAACTGCGCAACGTGTCCTTCTACTGGGAAACCGCGCCGAGCCGCGCCGCCGCCGCGTTACTGTTCGTGTTGCTGCGCTACTGGGTCGGCTACCGCGACCTGCACCTCGCCCGAGCACCGAACGATTACTGTCATCTCTCCGATGAAAAGTGAGTCCAGCTCCTAAATCCTAACTTCCTCACTTAATATTATAAATTTTATGCGAAAGTGAGTTTGTTTGTTTGTTTGTTACGTCTTCACGCCTCAAGTACTCAACGGATCCTCACGAAATTTGGCATGCAGATAGCCTATGGTGTGGAGAAGGATGGGAAAGGACATAGGCTACTTTTTATACTAAAAACTTCGTCTTAAAAATTTCGTGTTAGTTAGGAACATCGTTCTATTTTTCCTGTAATAAGTATTTACATCATATATCAGATATTTGGCTTTGCAAACATCGGAGGTATGGGGGGAATGGTATTTATTTGTCATTTTTCATGATAAGTCAAAAATCACGCAACATAAAAGAAAATAAAAACCTGATTAGGAATTTAAAAATGAAGATCTTTCATGATACCCCATTTAAACGTGTAATTTAAGACCTACTTTGAAATTTCAGTCCCCCATTCCCCTTTTACAAAGAAAATAAAAATATTTCTTAAAATTTTTCATTTGCAATAATGTGTTGACCAGCAATATTTCTATCTACTTCAAATTTCAAATCATCATCAGTGGTTGTTGAGTTTTTTTATTTATTTAATTTCTTAAACCCTAACCATTTTTTGTTAACATAATAATGGCCTAACTAATAACGCAGTATGTAGGCGTGCACTCTTTCACATTTTTGTACGTACATGCTAGGTAGGTACTTATAACTAACTTAACAATAATATTATTCTAGTCTAGTAACTTAAGAAATAAACATATAGGTAAAATATTAGGTATTTCTTTTGGAAGCAAATAGACTGATTCTCTAATAAATTCTCTTACCCGTTGGCTCGCGAATAGGACGCGCATCATACAATTATTATGAAAATATAGAATTCCAGGAACTGCTATTCAACTGAATAATCACACGCGAATCGCTATCGCCAGCGTTTCGATTTTTGCGTGAAATTGAAGTTAGTTTGAGCGTTTATAATATTCGTTCTTGTTTATTACTGGATAGATATCTAGCTAGGTACACCAATAACACTTTTTTACTGTGTATAGGCAGTAAGGCCTGTGTTTGACCCCAATCTCACCACGGTAAGTGATGATGTGGCCGAAGATGGTAAGCACACAAAGCCTAGAAGGAACTGGCTCTCAAGTGCATCTGTCGGAATTAGGGTTTCGTTTTTCCCGACCTTTTTCCATTCCCGGGACCCGGGAATGAAAAAAGTGACTTCCCGGGAATTCCCGATTCCCGGGAAATTTTAAAAAGTTTTAGTTTTGTTATTTTAACGTATATAAAGTCAAGTAAACCACGTAATTTAATTAAATTAGCAATTTATTTGTCTCAGAAGTAAATAATATTGCATTATGAGACGTGTGCAAAGTTGGTAATCACACACGAGATGGTACCTATTAAGCAAAGGAACCCGAGAGTGTAATGATCAATGCACACGCGTGTCATACGACGTTTTTCAACACACTTGTGAGGAAAAAAACAAACTTGTATTTTTTTAACTAGATTTTTTGACAATAGTCAATGAGAACGTCAACAAAACAAACAATGGCACGCAAGTTCTTTTTTGACAGCAAAACTGTTTTAACCGTTTAAATTAAGAATGCTTCGTCTACGCACATTAGCATTGAGTTACAAACTTAACATAATCGGGATTATACCTATCATAAAACTGTGCGGTAATGTAAATTAAATAGCACTAGTACGTCATAAGCTACATTATGATACTAAAAACGGTGCAATAAATGTCAAATTACGAGCATGTGTTGAAAAAATAATTTACTAATTCACAAGGAACTAACTATGCTCGGAATTTCTCTACGAGACAGGGAAACGACGACATTCGTAGTAGAACAAAAATTACCGATATAGCTCGTAGTGATAGTAAGCTGATGTGATAGCAATGCGAAGGCCACATCGCTCGAAGACGACGCGAGTGGCGACCACGTACAGGAAAGCGCCGTTAGGGATGACCTCCCACCAGACGGATCGACGACCAAGTCAGAGTCGCTAGGCGCCGCTGGAAAGCGGCCCAAAATCGTTCGAAGTGGAAGTTAATATGGGAGGTCTTTGTTCAGCAACGGACATCCTTAGGCTCATATGATGACGATGATGTGTTTTACTTGACTTTTGGTCGGTAAAAATAATAATACTTATTATTTAAAAAAATATGCATGTTCGGCAATATTTATATTTTTTAATACAAAAGCGCTGATAAGCTTTAACTCCAACAATATATATTTAAAAAAAATATTAATTTAACTTTCATTTTCTTCAAAATTACGCGCTTTCAGAGATTTTCACTACAATCGGCAGTTTAGAAGCTACCCATAGTAACTATGTATGATATGATAGTTTGGTATGATTATTTTAATTTTTTTACTTTTGTTTGTGTTGAGACACAAATAGGTAATTAAATTAAATTACGTATTTTACTTGACTTTTGATAGGCTACAAACAAACATGTTTTTAGGTGTATTTTCGGAGAACTTGAAATATTTCTAAGAAAAAAACGTTATGTCCACAAATACACACTTCCTACAGTTCCTTTCAGCGATTTCTCATAAGCTTGTAGTTCAGTTCGTTCGATTTCGGTCGATATCGACATTTGTTTTAAGAACGTATGCAACATCTTTGTGTTTCAAAGGTTTTTTGTTAATTTTGACCAATATTTGCAGTGTTTTAGAGCATTCAATCTCATAAAGAAATTCCCGGGAATTCCCGGGAAATCGCAAAAAAAAACCCGACTTCGGGAACGACGTATTTCCCGGGAATTCCCGATTCCCGGGACCCGGGAACGAAACCCTAGTCGGAATACACCGATAGGTGTTTGGTGTCAGATTTTCATATTAAGAGGGCAGCCAGCCAGATAGGTACTACAAAGTACCCTACAACCATGCTATGGTTTCTTAACGATATTTTCTATTACCTACATCTCTAGCTCATTGTAGGATTCGAACCCGGGACTTTCGTCTCTGTATCCGAAGTCACTACCAAAACCGATCGACTTAAAACAGAGCACACATAAATGTATGTAGTTTTACAAATTGTGTGTTATCAGTGGAGTCGCGGTGGGCGTATGGACGTCGCGGCGCGCGCAGTGCGGCTCCTTGGAAAAGTGGCCACTGCTGGAGGAGGGCGCGACGGCGGTGCGGCTGCAGTTGCACGTGTGGCTTGCCAACGGCACGTCCTCGCTCTGCAAGGACGGCATCCACGCTTGGCCTTTCTATTTGGACAAAGATCGCCTGAAGAACTGCTCCTTCCAGGGGTGAGTGAGCCACGAGATCGACCGGACGGACTCTGTGAACACCGGTGCTTTATGTATTTTTCTTTTTACAGAAACAATTCGGATGTTCGTGCTGTATTATACTATCTATGCAGTGACTGTAATGAAACGGTCCAGAGTTTCAAAAAGCGTGCTCGTGCCGTGTCTCTGTTGCTAGATGTGGAAGACGAGCCTATGGACCGTACACAACTGATGGAACTGATACAAGCCAATAATCAATCCTTTTTGTTCATCGATTACGACTTATGGCAAGACTACCCGCG
This sequence comes from Achlya flavicornis, assembly GCA_947623365.1. NCBI lineage: Eukaryota > Metazoa > Arthropoda > Insecta > Lepidoptera > Drepanidae > Achlya > Achlya flavicornis. The sequence goes on along the minus strand of OX392468.1, from coordinate 79,357 downwards.
CGTTTATAATGTGCAGCCTCCACCTTGTCTGAAAGAAACTCGGTGTTCAGACCTAGGCGTGCTAGATAACACCACCGGAATACGCTTCGCTAGATATAAAGTGCAGTATCACGCGCCGGATATCACAAATCTCTTAAAAGACCTTAAACCCGACTACAAATATTTGCGTGAAATATTAAAACTAGATGCGTCGTATTCGACGATAGAAGAAACTACTTGTAGCTGGGCGAGAAATCACACCAAAGAATTTGAAGAATGGGCTAAATTAAGTTATACAACCTACAAAATATTAGTAGTGTCGTGCAGGTTGGACTACGAGAAGAACGATTTCAAAGTAACCCGTGATATCATATATGAAGAGCTAGATAATTTGACAAAAAAATACGGATTTTATATCGACTTGAAATGGATAAGAATAGATTGCTACAACGAAGATCAATTCAGTGATTTATTGGTGGAAAGGAGCGAGTTGAAGTCGTGGTATGAAACATTGGGAGTGGTGGCGTGCGGCGAGGGTGCTATGGCAGTGGCGAGCGGGGACAGGTCGATGCACCTGCGCGGGCGCGAGCAACTGCCGATGGTGCTGTACGACGTGGCGCCGGCGCGCACGCAGTGGCACGCCGCCGTGTGGGCGGTGGCCGGCACCGTGGCGCACATGGCCGCCGCCATACGCCGCCTGCTCCACGACTGCGGCTGGCGGCGGGTCGCCATACTCGTTGACCAGACCCGCCTCTCGAAGGACCTCACCGAGGAGCTCACCTCTGACCCCCGTGGCCTTGTATTACAACCCGAATTGCTTTCGCGCGAGATGGCAAATATGACTCAGACCCTGAGCGAACTTGAAGCTAGGAACGCGAGAATATTTTTGGTAAATGCGGGTCCCATAGAGGCAGCGATGGTGCTGACGGCGGCATTCCGGCTCAACATGACGCCCGCTCGTGGGTACGCTTGGATCGTACGCGAGTGGAGCGGTCGGTCACCGGAAGAGATCGCAGCGGCCAATGAAATAAAGGATGTTATGAAACATTACACAATTTCACCGTGGAGTCGCAGCAAGAAAGATATATCTTCAAATTGGAATGACACGGATTACCGACGAAAGTTGATGCGGGCACTGGGTGATGCCGAAGAGACGACGTGGACACCGCGCGTGGCGCCCTTGGCCGACGCCATCCTGACCTTGGGGTACGGCTTCACTGCGTTCTTTCGAAACTACCCTCAGTACCGTTACGACATACATAGCGAAGAAGCAGTTCGGTAAGTTGGTACATCCTTTAGTTAACCGACTTACACCCTAGTTGTAGGTGTCTTGTGGTTGCTAGAAAGCTAAATGATCGAAAAATTACGTAACATTCTGTCAATCTCCATTCATTCGTGTTTTGGCTTGCTGAAAAAGGCAAGTGGCAATCAGTCAACAGTTTAATATTCCAAGCAATTCAAACTGCCAAATCTCCAAGTATTCGTCGATTAACGCATTTTTAGATAGATAGATAGATAGATAACGCTTTATTGTTACATCACAAAAAATAATAATAATACAAGAGCTTAAAAAAGAAAGTGTTACAATGGGCGGCCTTATCACTAAAAGTAAGTTAAAGTAAAGTAAAGTAAGTAAGTTTTAGGTTTCTGGAAAGCTTTTTATCATGTCAACGCCTTGTCATATTGTCTGTTCTATTAGGTAATTGGAGATAATGGCCAATTATTCGAGAATTAAAGTGTTTATTAATAATAATAATAAAAGCCTGTACTAGAAAACAACTACTATAAAATTTACTTTGACAGAGCCATTATTATAACAATAACAGATAAAACTATTCACTACAATAGACCTGATATGGTTTTATTAAAAATATCTGAAAAAATAGCATACCTCATAGATATTGCAGTACCTAACACGCTAGCGATGGGCGATTGTTCCAAAAAAAAGTAATCGAAAGAATCGACAATTGTAAAACTGTACATTCGATTGTCGATTCATTCGTTCTAACGAATAAACAATCGACCTTTCGAACGAAAATTGACGCACGCAACGCAGGTTGCAATAGTATGCACAATCGACGGGTGAGCGCGGGCGCGGGGGCGAATAGATTCATTCATTCGGCGGACGGACAGCCAGCGCACGGCACAGGCCATGCGCGGTGCCGCACGAAACGTATTATGAACAATCGAAAGATGTTGATAATAGCTTAATTGTTGTTGATAAGTTTCTATCGTCTAGTTAAAAACAATATTGATTAGCACCGCATCAACGCTTAGTCTCATTTGCGTACCAACGTAAACAAGAGTAATTATAAAAGCATACCGTCACGTTACACTAACAACACATCTCGTTAACGCTTCAACACAAACTAGGATAATAAACCACGCAGCCTATGTGCGGCTAATCTTATTAAGCAAGAATAACTCAAATCATCTTATGGGACATGATGACTGATGATGACAGCTTTATGGGACAGCTAATGTATTTCTTTTTAATTATTTGACATGCTTTTTATTTGACAATACAAAAACTATAGAGGCAGAGACGAATAGTCAACTAACATCCTCCCCATAAAACCTCCAACATTAATTAAACAAACAATGCAAACCTATTCGGTTCAATATTTTTATCATAGATGGCCTGCTAGGAGCCTCTATTACGAAATCAGAACTTTCAAGATGTGTACCAACGTGCTGAACCTTAACTCTTCCATCTGCAACTAAGTAGTTCTCTGACATATACATAAGTTTCTGAAAGTGATGTGCTTTGTACTTCTGTGCACTTCAGGATTGTGAGCCAATTTCACAGCGGCGTCATTATCTATTTGCAATATGGGAACATGCTTCAGGACAGAAATTTCATTAAATAGTCTATGCAGCCATACTATTTCTCGTGCTGTTTCGCTTGCTGCGAAAATTTCGGTTTCGTACGTGGACTTGCCCAGGTGATTGCTCCGCCAGCATATAAACAAAGTATGCCACTAAAACTTTTGGACTCATTGACTTATACTAATATTACTGGCGTATTCGAACTTGTTATCTTTTTTGAACGGTATTCCATTGCTTGACGTACCTTATATATAGATAGCGCATTATACTCCCTTACCTTTAATACATCTTCTTTATAATGATTTTCTAGGCTTCTGAAAACAACACCGACAGCGTAAGCAGTATCAGGTCGTGTCTCGTGTTCCTACCATGAGATGATGATAAAAGATAAAGATATTTATTTGCGAGAATATGGTAACAAATGGTATGGTTTTATTAATATATAGTATCACATATTTCGCCAGTTTTGGCATGCAAAATTTGCAGCTCGTAGGCGTGCTTGCTTCAAAATTACATTTTAATTAAATCTCAATTACATTAATACAAATGTCCTAACTCATAAAATTAAATAAAATGTATAAATGGTGCCTATTTTGTTAGAAGCTCTTTAACAGAGTAGAAATTCTTCTCGCCAAGCCATGTTTGAAGCCTATATGATGATATAGTTACTGATTTATAGTAAACGATGCTAAATGGGGATTTACTCGTGTCATAGTGGGTTGCAAAGCTTAGATGATAAGATGAAAAAAATGTTATGTAATGTATACCTTTTCATCGGTGGGGGGAGCGGCTATAGACTTTTAAAGGAAAATTTGGAAATGTTAAAAAAAAAAATTCATCGAGCGCATCAGATTTTCTAAGGGGGTGTTAAGTGAACCTAAAAAAAAAAGCTCTCATTCAATAATCTGACGATTTCGACGTGACGCAAACTCGCGGCCATTATTAAAATGTGCGAAAAATAATTCGCCATATTGAAATACTCAAGCACGTCATATTAAGATATAATATGGTACATATATGGTTCATCTTTATGTCCTATTCATGCTGTCTCATAATCTAACGATTATCTAGAGAGATTCGCCTAAACTGCAAAAAAAAATAAAAAAAAATTGGGCCTTATTAAATGGGGCTCATATTTGTCATATTTGTTTGTGGAGGTACTTAACCGGGTACAAAGTATCCCCCTGTATATTAATCTGCCGCGCTTTAGTAAATGCCGAGAGATTCAGTTTCCGAAAAGAAGGAAATAGAAAAATGATTGTCGATAATTTATTTATTCATATGGCCTTTCTATTATTATTATTCCTTGGGCTACCCATAGCATTGTCTCATTTTGATACTAATGCAATCAAAGTCATATTCATTATTTTGACAATATAACCATAGAAGTATATTATGGCATAGAGGAAAGAAATTATGATTATATATCACAATCAACGATGCCCTATGAAAATCTTTGATCACAATAAACACTTCAATTCTCGAATAATTGGTCCATTCGACAACACTACTAAGTCAATATTTGCCTTTTGAAAAATATTGTTCATGTTATTTGATTTTTGTTATTTATTAGGTATTTTGCGAAAACTCTAAAAAATACTTCGATAAAAGGGTTTTCCGCAGAAGAGTTGCGATACGACGGTGGTGTACCTCTGGTGGTGTCTAACAATCAAACAATATACGTTGACGAGTGGAACGGCGACAAACGCACTCGCCTAACCGAGTGGCGCGTCCGTGATGGTGTCGCTTTGGACGACAGCCCTATCCGTGGCCTCTACCCTCCGCGGGACCTACCGATCGACGGCTACGGGTCTTGCGTCGTGCGCTTCGGTGACCCCTTCGATCCTGTATGCCTCGACTGGGTCTGGATCACGCCTCTGGTGCTACTCCCGTTGCTATTTATCGTAATATGGGCGTTGCGAGAGAGACATCGAAAACGAGCGGCTCGCCGATATGAGGAACTCGAATTGGCGCGTCACGGTAACAACGTTACGAAACTGCTTTCGCTAGTAGTGAACCGTGACGAACTCGAGATTCGCGAGGAGTTAGGCTTCGGCAAGTCCGGCCGAGTGAACCTGGCAATCCTGCGAAGGGCGGGCTCTCCACGGGCTGTCGCGGCCAAGGCTCTACGCGATGGAGTCGCGCCCACAGAGGAGAGCGAATTCCTACGAGAGGCGTGCACACTGGCCTCCCTCGAGCACGACCACGTCGTGCGACTGGTTGGCGTGTGTGTGGTGGGCGGGCCCACGTTGGTGTTGATGGAGCATGCGTTTTTCGGTGATCTACTCCGGTATCTACGCGCTCGACGCCACCTTGCGGAGGGGGTGACTGGCGATCCAGACGCACCCGACCCCGAGGCGGAGCACGTGTCTCCCGAGGCACTGACACGATTGGCCCGCGAAGCTGCTTCCGCCCTCGGGTAAGGGAAAAAAACAGATGAATTACCTACATTCAGCCGAAGCTGCCACGAAGTACCCGGCGACGAAAGTAATATCTATCTGGTTTGGGCAGGTACCTTGCGCTTCGAGGGGTGGTGCACTGCGATGTGCGCGCGGCCAACTGTCTTGTGGACGCGCGGCGCTCTCTAAAGCTGGCAGACTTCGGCATGGCACGGCAGACGCAGATTGCAGACGCGGGACTGGCAGAGTACGCATGCCGGCGGCGCGCCATGTTCCCGGTGCTGTGGATGGCGCCGGAGAGTCTGACGCGGGGCGTGTTCTCGACCACCTCGGACGTGTGGTCGCTGGGCGTGTTGGTATTCGAGCTAGTGACGCTCGGCGCGCGGCCCTACGGCGACTGGTCTCCGCTGCGGGTGTTGCACTTCGTCCTCGACGGCGGTCGGCCCTCGCTGCCTCTCGACGCTTCGCCACAGACGTGAGTATACGAATATTTATTCCCTAAATTTTATTTCCTAAATCCCTTGAAAAAGTAGCATAACAAAATCATTTAGATGAATTTAAGATATTATTATTTTTATTGCACCAGATGCTTATGACGTTGAGATCGTTGTGCAACGAACTAATGTCGACGTCAGAACGAATAACTCTGTAGATTTTTAAATCATCAGCAAACATTTTGAATTTAGATGTTATTGTGTAGCACAGGTAGTTAATGAACAGTAAAAAGAAAAGAGTTCCGAGATGCGAGCCTTGGGGAACGCCTGAGGGCACTGTTTTTACTGGAGACTTGAAACAACGAACAATGACTAGTTGAGATCGATTACGAAGGTAAGACGCACACCATATCAGCAGAGAGCCGCATATGCCGGCGTGGCCGAGCTTTATAATTAGGAGAGTGTGATCAACCACGTCGAACGCCTTGGAGTAGTCTGTATATATAGCGTGAACTTCGCTTTTGTTGTTGAACGCCTCATCTATGTCATTGACATATCGAAGGAGATTCGTTGCGGTTGACCTTCAGGTGTTGCAATATTATAATTATTATTGTAGTATGTTGAGTGAAAGTAATATGACAATAAATTGCAGGTCTGTTGCCCTCCTGAGACATGTTGGTTCCTGTAAGACATTTCATCAGGGTTTTCATTACTATTGGATCTGAATGACTTTATAAATGTCCAGAAGTATTTAGGATGGCTTTTTATATGTTTTTATGCGTGTGACTAGAATTTGGATAAAAATTCAATCATAATCATAATTTTTCGCAGCGATTGCGTAGTATTTTGTATGTTAGGTAGGTGATCCCTTGGATTGCCGTATTTTTTGAAACGATTGTTGAATTTAGCTTTTCCTTTTAGTGTACGCAATAGATCACGACTGAACCAACACGGGTAATAAGTGTCTCTTCTAATTAGTTGAAGGTGTACTATCGAGAATAATAGGAGTAAGAATATCATAGCTGCTTAAGTTTGCTATTTATTTACTTATTAAATATTTATTCAGTTTACTTTGTAATTTTGCCGCCGCGCCGGGGCACGCAATTGTTTTCAGTGCGATTAGAATGTATGAATGATTATGTAATGAATCTAAGCTTGTTTTGAAAAGAGTAATTGCTGAGTTTATTGCCGGCTCTTCTCAGCAAATGCAACCTTCCGAACCGGTATTCGAGTATTAGAGTCAGACTTTTCATAAGTGTCTGCGAAGGTCTATTTGAATAAATGATTTTGAATTTGAATTTGAATAGAATGCGTCAACGATTTCATCGACTGTGTAATTAGTTTTAAGCTGATCACTCCAAATAATTTTATCTAGATCTTCTTTAATGTTGACATAATTGGCTTTAGAAAAATTCAGGAGCGGCGATCTATTGCATTTTACTGTCTTGTGAGTCTAATATTTCATTGCAATATCTAATGCTGGATGGTGGCTATCTATATCCACAAGAGGATTAGTACATATATTTATAGAGAGAGAGATTTGTAGAATTGGTGATGATTCCTTAATTTGTCCGAGCTTTTGTAATAGGTTGAAGTTTGCGGCAAATGGCAAACGTGGACAATGCATTACCGTGCCATCGGATGTTTCGATGGAGGATAAATTAGGTGCAACACCTAATCAGTCGTTACGGGTCTACGCGATGTCCACGACCCAAGATCCAAGTACTATTATCTATTCTGTGGCATGGCAGCATACTGCTGTTACTCGTCGCATGTCTTACCCGGCTGCCACTGTCACTCATGTCATATACCTAGGCGCAGTATTCCTTACCTATTATTAATAGGTATTTTTTATATCACTAATCTGGCAAACAAGCATACTCCTCGCCTGATGGTAAGCGGTTACCGTAGCCTATGGACGCCTGCAACACTAGGGATCAGTCACGCGCTGCCGACCCTATAGAAATCTCTTCGCACCGTTTTTGAAGAACCCCATGCAACCTCCATTGGAAAAAACCAAGGTGGGGAGCTCATTCCACATTCTGAGCATCCACGGGAGGAAGCTCTTTTGAGACCGCACAGTACGAAACCATTTTGGTTCCAATGTGTGAGGATGGATTCCTAGTCGATGGTGAGAGTTGCAATGGTGGAAGGTAGCCATTGGCTTCAGGTCAAACAATGCTACGGAAAACTGTCCGTTGTAGGCTCAGGCAGTAGAAATCTATATATTTTTTTAAAATTTATTATAACTATTTATAAATTCTATTATAAATTATAGTTTCGCTAAACTGCACAACACAGTTTCTTGGTATAAGGAAGCAAAGTCTCTCCTCAGACTGTTTGTGATGTTTTCCGTGATCGAACAAACAAATGAATAAAAAGGTGCATCTAGGTATGATTTACTTAGTTGGATTTGATTGGATTGTGTTGGGTTGGTTACAGGCGCGGGCTGGCGCGCGCGTGCTGGCGGCGCGCGGCGGACGAGCGGCCGAGCGCGGCGGCGGTGGTGGCCTACCTCGCCGAGCGGCCGCGCGCGCTCTCCCCCGCGCTGCACCTCGACCCCGTCGACCCCACCCTGGGTGAGTTCACTACCTTAGCTACGCTACTGGTACACTGCACCACTGCACTGTGGAATACGCCCGCAGTTATGTACGTAAGGTCCCTAACTTGACTACCTGTCTTCCCCGCTTTACAGATCGCATGGACACAGACAGCGGATACTGCGAGACGCCGAGCCCCGGCCCCGACACCGGTGTTAACGAACCCAACTTCGACTCATACGCACTGCAACGCCGGCCCGATATACTCCATGATATCAATCATCGAACCCCCTCACAGTGACTTTATACTCACCACACCAGTCTTAAGCACCTCATCGCTGCCGCTGCAGAGATCTAGAGTCAAAGAGCTCGGCCACCATGGGCTTTCGTGCTCCCTAAGTGCTGGTCGAATATCACGACACTCAGCTATTAATCACATTATCCGCAGGGCTCTTTTTGTCGCTAACGTGCCTTCCGTACTGGAACCAGTCGGTATTGCGCGGAGCGATGGCAAGAGACCGGAAGGTGTCTTTGAATTGAACCCTTAGAGTGTCGGCAAGTCTCTGGTGTGGGATGCCACATGTGTCGATACCCTCGCGCCATCTCACTTACCGCGACTTGTAAAGCTGCAGGGGCAGCTGCGGCCAGTGCGGAAAATTCTAAATTCTAAAAATAAGCATCGATTGGACCCAATTATATTTTTATGCCTTTTGCGGTCGAGACCATTGGACCGTGGGGGTCCGAAGCTCGCCGTTTTGCTCGCACCTTGTCATCAAAATTGATCGAGACCTCCGGAGAACAGCGGGCGGGGAGCTTTTTCCGCCAACGCGTCATCTTGGCTATCCAAAGAGGAAACGCTGTCAGCCTTCTGGGAACCTTGCCGTTAATTGCCGGATATTTTCTATATATAGATTGTATTTTTAACCGACTTCAAAAAAAGGAGGAGGTTCTCAAATCGGTTGTTTTTTTTTTTTTTTTTTTTTTTTTTTAATGTCATAACTCCGTCATTTATTAACCCATTTGGAAAATTATTTTTTTTACTGGAAGGGTACACTTCCCGTTTGGTCCCATTGTCATCAGATCAGGATTTGATTACATCTTAGTGTACTTTGAAGTCGGTTTAAGTTTTTTGTAAGACAGTCCAATTATGTACATATTTGTTGTAAATAAAGTTAAGTAGGTAAGCACAAGTGGAATGTTTTAGTAGCCCAAACCACAGATTAACTAAGAGGTACCTAGTACTATAGTGTTATAATTATATTATTAGTAGCTACATTATTTGGATTGTATAAATTAGATCAATAGGTAATCAATATAGTTTCCTGTGAGCCGTTGCATGGCCAGGGGGCGGGCCTCACTTAGCTCGCCCAATCAAGTTGCTGAAATACTTATTAGGGCGGGCTTAAGCCCGCCACGATTCTCTCTACGGATCGAAAGCTAACAAGGTCTGTGTTTGCGTTCGAGGCATTCCGGTCCGGACTAACGCTAAAGTCACACGTTAGAAAGTTTATATATGACTACCACAATAAACGTTACTTTGTATTCAACATATACATATTTCAATTACCCGCCCACACCTCTGAGTCTAGTAAAATCTCAGAAGTGGGATCTGATAAAACTGTGCTTATATTATTATGCTGTGCTGTGCCGCCGAGGAAAAGCCTGTAGTTGTACTTGAGGCGCCTGGAAATAAAAGTGAAGGAGGCTTTTCCACGCTCTACCGACTACAAAGATGTACTTCAAGAGATGGTGTCAAGGATGATGCAAGCGAGGGAGACAATGTCCCACTATTACCATGACAAAATGTCCTGAAGAAATGCAAGATAGAAGATGTAGAAGGCAACCCTGTGAAGCCTGTCGTGCCTGATTCGGGGCTCCCGGATGATAATGCTAGAAATCAAGAAACTCTGTACCTACCCTACGGGACTATTGCAAGGTTGAAGCCAGAAGAAATGAAATGGAGGCGAGAACTCAACGAAGTTGCTGGCAACGTGGTCTGGCGACTGCGGCACCGTCGAGGATGGCTGCACCAACTCAGAGGGTCCGTCTCAACTGCCGCAGACCGGGACACACGGCCAAGACCTGTCCTACCGAGAGGTGCGGCAACTGCAGACATCTAGAACACAGCGTACTGGCAGTCATCGACTTCATCGAGATAACCTATGCAGGTACTACATATATATTTTACATCTCTACAAAAAGCTCGTAATGATCGGACTGCTCGTAATGATTTAACAAATTTCTGCCTTGGCGCCCTTTGCGTACATTGATACCAGTAGAAAAATTAACATAATCGCGTTAAAGAAATTTCGCGAATTACAAATACCCGACACCGCTTCTAATATTATTATGACGGTTTTGGCGTAATGATAATTCCTTCTCAGGGTATATGTGACTTCTTAAATATTTACATGTTGACGACCTTCACATTAGTAGCTATAGATTTAGGATAGATAATCAATCAACCGGGTGTGTTTGCTAACGACAGAAAATTCAGTCAAAGTTTCAAATGTGAAAAGAACTAGTGAGATAATTGTCCCGTACTAATTGTCCTCAGTCAAGACTACTTCGAATATCTCGATATCATAGAAATAAAATAAACTACCTCGATATACTTAAAATAAATCATAAAAATGACGGCCGGTTCCGATACAACTATACCTATACTAATAAGGGTAAAGTAGACAAGGAAGACGTTTTAGTGACACGCCCTATACTAGGTTTACAAGAGCAGTCCCCTTATTATATACCTGTTAACTGTTATTTGTCACCTTTAAATAGATTCCTCACGGCTATAAATGTTGGAGAAATGATCTAGCGGCCTTCCGGTAAACTTATCACGCGTACCTACAGAAACATGCCACAATAAAATTTATATACTGTAAAGTCGAACGGAGAAAGTATATCAAAACAAGTGAAAATATCGATTTCACCGCAGGCGACGTAGGCGACATTAGTGCAGAAGATAAAGAAATTGTTAAACTTACTTAGTACATACTCTGGTACGTTTGCCGAGACGAATCTTCAGTTAGGGTCTAGTGAACTAATTGTGATGATTTATAACCATATTACCACAACACAGGAACCAGTGCCTCGAAAACCATATCGGTTGTCGCATAGGGAGAATGAAATTGAATATGAAAGAATACCTAATTAATTAATTGAGGCCGGAATCATAAGAGAAATTTTCTTCAAATTACATTAGCTTAGTAATCTTAGTAAAGAAGAATGGAGATGATATTAGGTTTTGCATCCTTTATTAATACTTATGACATTGTTGTGTGCATTGACTATCGTCCCCTTAATACACGAACAGTAAAGGACCGTTATCCCTCCACTGATGACCAAATAGCTAAATTAGCAGGCAGATTGTATTTTTTTTTTTCATCTATAACACAAAGTTATTATCAACTAAAATATCCGAAGAATCCATCCATAAAACTGCTCTAGTCGCCCTGGCCGGCCCCGCACTCGATTAGTAACAATCAAAACAAGCATTGTACCTGGACGACATAAACATCCCATCATCAACTACTGAAGAAGGCATTAACTTATTAGAGCAAGTTTTTTTTTTTAAAACGGGAGCTGGTTTTAAACGTAACCTGAAAATGTTCTTTCTTGAAAACAAATGTCAATTATTTAGGGTACCAAATATCGACAGGTGCAGTCAGAAAAGGGCAAGCGAAAATAGACTGTGTGGCTAATTTTAAAAGTCCAAGTAATATTCACAAAGTACGCCAGTTTATCGAAGTGTATGTCAGTCTATCGAGTCATATTTTAGAATGTTCTTAAAAGGTTTTACCGAAATAGCCAAGCCAATAAATAACTTGACAAAAAAGTGTTGAGTGGATATGGGGCGCCGCGCAGCGGGGAACGTTCGAGTAATTTAAAACAAACTTATCGGGAGACCCATGTTCATAATTTACAACTCAAAAGTAAAAACTGAATTGCGCACACATACAAGTAAAATTGGACTGGATAGTATTTTTTTGTAAATCAGGGCAAATGGCTAGTTGCCTGTTGCGTACTTTTGTCGCGTAACTAGTTCACTACTCGCGAAGAGCAATTTTACCACTTGCCGTTGTAGATTCTTTAAAGCGGGTCCAAATATTTCCTAATAGGTGTTCCAGTCAAGATAAAGTAACAGATTGCACTGCACTAGAACGACAATGTAAAGACAAAACTGGTACCTCGTATAGCCCATTGGTGTATTTTTATTCAAGATTTCGATTTATAAATAGAACATCAAGCGGGACACCGATTGCAATATGTAGAGGCACTCAGCCGCATCGCAACCCGGTGCTTTAGAAGATGACGATTGGTCTCTTACGTTACAAATACAGGATAACAAAAATCAAAGTATTTTAAAAAAAACTTCATGAGAGCACGGACAACCTTGGTATCATAAATAAGTAATTACTAACAACGCGATGAGAAAATTATTTAATCTTCAAAGTGGAGCTTAGTGCAACGTTACCAAGACCGAATTGGATACGTATATTATTAAAGCTGGTTTGAGGGCATGACTCGATTTATTATAAAATACATAAAATAGTGTTTACGGTGCGCTTACGCGAAAGTTAACTATGAGGATATAAAGGGAGACTACACCTTACAAAAAGCTTCGATTCCTATGCATACTATACACTTAGGCCTATTTGTAAGAATCCGAGTAGACATATTCTGGTCGACGCTTTCACGAAGTTCGTTTTTGCTAAGCCAAAGAAAGGGGTGCAAAGAAGCAACGAGATTATAAAAAAAAAAATTAATCATATCACAATTTGGGACTCCGCAACGCGTTATAAGTTATAACCGACCGTGGCACCACATTCACATTTAGAGACTTGAAAAATTTGCAGCTGAGAAACAATTTAAACACGTTTTATCGCGAGCTAATGAGCAGGTAGAGCGCGTTAACCGAACAATCATTAACGGATTTAATACAACAGCTGACAGTGAATGCACATGGGATAACAATTAACCGATGTAATTTGGTTTATAAATAATAGGCCGCATGCAGTCACAAAATATACGCTATTCCAACTTTTTTTGATGTTTGGCCACTATAGTTCTCTTTTGTCGTAGTATTAGATAGGAATGAAAGCACTTCGGAATATGTTCATGAACGTAGACAGGCGCCAAAATTAAGAATAGACCAGTCAATGACTGTCATGAAGGAACGCTATGATAATAAACACTAAGGAAATACTAAATAAATACTACTAAATACTAAGAAAGAAATACTAAGGAAATACAAAATAAAAACTAATAGTTTGATGAAGTTGTTGCGGGTGACTCTTTGTGACCATTTGCGCCAGCAATATATGACAATTCCACCAGCTCAAGATACTGAAATAGATCGCGATGACCTGATAGATTTATAAGGGAGAGCTAAGAAAATGTATTTTAATACTAGCAGTACAGTACATATTCTTTGTAAGTTGTATTTCTTTGTGTTATCAAAAAATCTGCAGTGCATACTTCGTATAAAAGATGATAAGATATTGAGTAAACAAATAACTAGTGGAATATTTATCAACATAACATCCAAATCCTCTCATTGCTGTTGTTATACAATTGTACATTTCCTACCTACATATTATGCTAAGTGACACGAAATAGCCGAAGTACGTAAGAATAGTTATCAACGATTACACGGGGAGAAAGATAGCTTTGGGGGTAATTACCTGACGTAATGGATGTGTGCGTATACATGCTGATTATTCTGGGTGATACAATCGATCAAAAACGCTATGTGAATTATATATTACATCTACTACAGACTGTGTGTACCTACTTATCATTACATCTACTTCCCCATTACTGTGTGATACAAATCTTACTCCAGGCTATGCTGTGTGTTACGGCCGAAGAGTAAGCAAATCTACTTCAGACTGTGTGTACTTATCTTTACATCTATGTACTCCTCCATTACTGTGTGGTACAAATCTTACCACAGGCTATGCTGTGTGTTACGGCCGAAGAGTAAGCAAATCTACTTCAAACTGTGTGTACTTATCTTTACAACTACTTCGCCATTACTGTGTGGTACAAATCTTACTACAGGCTATGCTGTGTGTTACGGCCGAAGAGTAAGCAAATCTACTTCTGACTGTGTGTACTGTAAGCAGCTTGATAGTTGTTAATAAACTTAATTCTGCAGGACATGCTGTGTGATACTTCCGACTGTGATCATCTTGATAGCAATCAATTTAACTTAATTCTGCCAGCCTTGCTGTGTGCGTGCCGAACAAGCAGCATACGTAATTTATAAAAAAAAAAGAACATAAATTCAAATAGCAATCAACTCCGGCAATTAGATACTTATGATATTTATAAGCCGTCAATACATTGCGATCCGGCCAAATAAAGTACTGCGCTATGTGCATATCATATCTACGAACGTTTGAGAATGTTATGGAAAAAAAAAACATCTCTTGATAAATTTATGACGCACCGCAAAAACATTTCGTTCCTCAAAAATTAATAGTAACGCGTGATAATAACAAACTTAACTAATGATTGTGTTGCATATAATATCTACAAAGGATTGAGAGTGCTACGGCAAAAAAAAAAAAAAAAAAAAAGTCTTTGTTAAATTTATGACCGTCTCAAAAATTAATAGTAACGCGTGGTAATAACAAACTTAACTAATGATTGTACTAAGGGGCGAATCGAAAACCCTTGAGAAAGGACCACTTGAACAAATGTGTCAGTTTTTTATTCAGTTTACTGCCGACCCTTTTTTTTTCTTTTACAGCACCACTTCATCGTCATGGGCCCAGCCGCTAGCTGGGACTGCCGACAATATCGCCGCGAGGACGCGTCAATGTCAGGATGGCCGAATGTTATAATTATATTATTAGTAGCTACATTATTTGGATTGTATAAATTAGATCAATAGGTAATCAATATAGTTTCCTGTGAGCCGTTGCATGGCCAGGGGGCGGGCCTCACTTAGCTCGCCCAATCAAGTTGCTGAAATACTTATTAGGGCGGGCTTAAGCCCGCCACGATTCTCTCTACGGATCGAAAGCTAACAAGGTCTGTGTTTGCGTTCGAGGCATTCCGGTCCGGACTAACGCTAAAGTCACACGTTAGAAAGTTTATATATGACTACCACAATAAACGTTACTTTGTATTCAACATATACATATTTCAATTACCCGCCCACACCTCTGAGTCTAGTAAAAATAGTGTACAGAAGGATTACTCTCGAACAAAGTCTCGAGTTTAGGCATACTAAATGCCTAAGGCTATAAAATGCTTAATTTTGCACAGATTTTAAGGTTTTTCACTTATTATTTTGGAAAAAAATCTTTAACATTTTTGGTTCATGTTCGAGATTAGACTTCGATGTACCTATAGGTTTGAAGTCAACAATTCTTAAAATTAAAACCATCTTAAATCTTAAAAATGAGCTCATAAATGGCTCATAATTTCACTCTACGTAAAACTTGTATTTTCTTTGGTCAGCAATATCTTGGTGATTGATTTTTTTGACAGTATAAATAATAGAGATTTAGTTCTAATTCTAATGTATAACTTTAATAAGTACCTAATATGTAAATTGCTTATTTGTTGAGCAAGAAACAAAACCTAACTTAATAACGTCCCAACTAGCACACAAGCTGCTTATACAGGCATTGTACAGCCTGGTAATTGCATAGGAGTCGTTCAAGTGCTGTACAATTCTCCTTAAGTTGTACTGTAGCATATTAAACCCTTTAACAACTAGGTGGTACAGTAGCTAGCTGTTTAGTAGCATAAAAATTACTTATAAGAAAAATAATTGAGATAATGGAGTCTTTTATACCACCGTGAGATTCAAGAGTAGTTCAGTAGGTAAAGGAAAGGGGTTCAAAAAGAGTTATAAGTTGCTTTTATAGCGCTCAAGAGCGTGGGGACTGGGGAGGTATTTTGTAAGGTTCTTTAACGCAAAAAAAAATTGCAAATAAATTATTCTTATCTTCTTTATCTTTAACGGTTTTTTTACGGCTGTTGTATTACTTATCTATAACAGAAATGTGAAGCTCTAGTAAAGCGCCATGTTAGACTTATATAGCTACTGTACGGTAAATAGTTGTATAAGGAATCATTCGAAACATTTTATACATCCGCGGGGGTTACAGAATAGTGTTTAATCACCTTAAGTGTTTTAATAGTATTGACTAGCGCTCTTGTAACTATTCATCTATAACGAAGGAACATAAGTTTACTTATACTAGAGCTCAAATCACTATAATAGAGATTTATAAAGCGGAATTATGAGTAAAACTTAAAAAGGAAAGGAACATGTTGTTTCATTCAGCCGATGCACGATGGCGGAAAAACTTACTTTTTCTGCCTTTGTACGGCCCAAGCCCATAGAATAGATGTAACCAGCTCTGAGAGCTGCTTGATCGAGACGCCATTACAGTTTATGGTAAAAATATTTTAGATGGACCAACATGTAGAATCTTCGAGGTTCGTAGCTTGAGGTGGTTGCAGAGAAATGATGTGCCTATTGTTACGCACACATGCAAGGCGTTAACAAAGATTATTACAACATTTTGAAGATCGTCTTTACTCAAATTCAAAATTGTTTATTCAATTTAGGCCCTAATAAGGCACTTACGAACGTTACAATTATTGATTCTACCACCGGTTCGTAATGTAAATGTAAAACGCATACAAAAAAAATCATTCAAATCGATCCAACCGTTTAGGAGGAGTTCAGTGACATACACACACACGTAGGTACAGTAGAATTTTATATATAAAGATATTGACAGCAAACTGTTCCTCGCACTGATTTTTTACGTAGGGGAGAGCGGGGCTAAAAGTTACCAGGGTATGTTGTTCCGATTGAAATAACTCCATAAGGAAAAGAGATAAATATATTTAATTAATGCGTCGTTAATTGGGCCGTTGCTGCGCATCGACGGCATGAAACTTTGTCGGGCCAGTGACATCCGGTACATTGAAAACTGAGCATGTACGTCGCTGATCCACGTAAGTAAATATTTTCGTGTTTGATATTTTTGGTATATCTAGCGAATTTAAATAATTTTCGATTAGTTCTTTGGTATTGTTATTCAAAAATATATCGAATATCATGATGTACTGTGCTAAAACTGTGTATGTCTCGTAACCTAACCTAGATGTTGTAATTTTGAACACATGTGTTTTTGGGGCTAGATGTTCCCTTCTTTGGGGGCAAGTTGTGACCTCGGAACAACTTACCCCAGTTCATCTGTATGATATTGTAAAGATACTGATATAACTGATATTGAAGTTTCATAGATGGAAACTAGAATAGACAAATCCAACAATGCACATGAAACTAAGCATTACTGAAGTACGGCAAATCTAGGGTCAGCCAGAGCCATAATAAGTTAATTTGCCTGCATCTACTGGTGTTATACAAGAACTTGTAAAAGTTGATCCTTTTTCACCAAAAGCAATTCGTTCCTTTCTAAAGGCACCATCACGGAGTAGAACTTCATAGCAAATCCGCAATTTTAACAGACCCCATCCTGAGAAACAAGCCTTGGTAAAAGAGCAAGAATAAAGCATGAAAAGTAAGCATTGATAATGAAGAAGAATGAAAAAATAAAGGAGAAGGGAATGGTAGAGGAAATTACGGGGATAAAATGAAAGAGAACGCTTAAAGGCAAAAGGGATAATTCATTAAATGACTAGTTCTACAAATGAGTAGTGAGAGTTCTGAGAATGAAGAGGATAATTTAACGTTACATATATTGTTTTAGTCTGCTGTGACCCTTGTGTGTTACTCTAGCTCACGTTCTAATGAAGAATGGGTCCATTTTCAAAGATGTAAGAACTAGAACCGTTCCAGATGTTAACATATCTTTGTCTCACTTGCGGTTCTGATGAATCTTGTGATGATTTACAAGTACAATATTATTGATGACTTTCTGATATGATTCAAGAATAGATAATTTCAAAGCTGATTAGCTACTTAAGCTATTATATTAGTTATATTGACTAGATTTGTGATACTTAATATTTCAAACTTTAAGTACAAATTATAAATGTTAACACGTAAAAATGTTTAGTTAATAATAAGTCAATTTTCGAAAAACAACTAACTATCCGTAAGATATTGTTTATGAGTCCTTAAATACATACTTAGTTAAATCAAATATTGTTTTTTTATTATTTTACACCTTCCATAGATCTCGTAACAACTTGCCCCACCCTTTTAACAACTTGCCCCAAAATGGGGTATGTTGTTACTTTCCGACTTAAGGTATTGTATTATTTATTATAAAAAAATCTTACAAAATACAACCTCAAAAACTGTATTTATAGCAAGGTTAGATGTATAACTAAATTTTAATTTCTTAATACTAATGCTAGAATTAAGTTTCCTTACCAAATTTTGGGGTTGTTTAAAAATCGGAACGTTTGGCCCCGCTCTCCCCTACACAAATAAACATATCAATGTTAAAACTTCCTGTTTAGTTATATATTTTAATAATCCGATCAATCCGTATTATTTCCTCACTGTACCTAACGTTTGATTTTTATAAAATATATTTAGTTTATATCACAGTAAACCTACAAATTTACTAATTTAAATCGTTGGCATTTAATATAACGATACAAGAGCGCCGCAATAAGGTGACAATAGTATAATGGCGCTACAAGAGCTTTTTCGAAATCTCATCGCACGAACCATCGCTTTTATATCACCTCTGTAGAGCCAATATATCAGTTCAATGGATAATCATGTTTTGATAGGTAATATAAGTGTAAGTATTATTATGTGATATTCTCATATAAATAATTTATTGTTGTAAAGCTAATATTTAATACAATGAAGAAAATTACAATACAATTACACAATTACATAAAATTTTAGTACCTAATCTTGATGGAGTAAACCAATTTTTACTTAGTAATGTTTAGTCAAAGAACTTCACAACGTACCTAGGCATTCACCTTATGCCGCAACATACGAAATAGTAGTCAATAAAAGATAAGACTGTCTCCATGTAATTTATTGCACCCTGTGCACCCAGTGCCCAAAAAGGGTGACAGATCAGACCCGACGAATTACAGGCCTATCGCAATCACCTCCCTTGTCTCCAAAGTCATGGAGCGAGTGATCAACACGCAACTTTTGAGATACCTAAAGGATCACGCCCGCCCCAATTCAGCCAAGCCAAGCACAATGGCACTACCTACCTTTTCTCGAAGCACTTCTTCGTATTTTTGAACCCTCATAACTTGGGTTTGGATTATCCCAGATATATCCGCTCTCGTAGTAGTAAAACGGCCAAGCCACATATTTTAACTAAGGTGTAGAATTGGTGAAGTTAGGGCTTGTAGAGTAAGGGCATAAGCTTGGCTTTACATGAGATCTCATAACTTTTAGACAGTGCGAGCCATATGTCTTGGCAATATTTTACATAAAAATGTTTTTGAAGGGATATGGCTTTCGCCACAGTCGCTCAGCTGGAGAACGCCTTGTATATCTCACGCACCGTTGGTCAATCGCCATGGAGAGTCAAGGTGAGGTATTGGCAGTGAGCCTAGATGCGGCGAAGGCGTTCGATCGAGTCTGGTACCGGGGTGTTTTAACGAAGTTACTAGCATACGAGCTTCCCGAGGCTTTATGCAATTGGGTTGCCACCTTTCTGTCCAGCAGATGCATAAGAGCCATCGTTGACAGTAGCTGCTCCGAAATTATTGACATAAATGCCGGCGTCCCGGAAGGCTCTGCGCTGTCCCCGACACTGTTCCTACCACGGAAAAGAGAATACACATATCAATGATATGCTGTCTATTGACGGCATTTATTGTTATGCGGACGACAGTACAGGGGACGCTCATTGAGGTGGTGGAAAGTAGCGAACGGTTTTCCCAATGGAGTACAGCATGGGGTTCTTCAAAAAGGGTGTGAAGATATTTCTGCAGGGTCGGCAACGCGCGAGTGATAACCCCTAGTGTTGCAAGCGTCCATTGGCTACGGTAACCACTTAACACCAGGCGGGCCGTATGCTTGTTTGCCACCTAATTGGTATTAAAAAAAATGCTAAAAATAAAGAACCAAAAAAAAAAAAGGGTTCAGTATAATACCTACATACAGATTATTCTGATACAGTATAGGTATCTATTTGTTTAGTATAAATTCGACGATTATCACAAATGGCGCAACAGAATTAGGTAGGTGTTCTTCTATATTTAATTTAAACACGGTACCTACTGGGAAATTGTAAATTGATTTGACATACGAGGAACTCAATATTTTGTTGGTGCCATGTTGGTCCAGATTAGGTAAAGCATTATTAAATTCCGCTCACTCCTCAATCCTCTGACCCTTAAGTTTCGTAGCCATTGATTGACACCCTGGTCTTTTTAATTCAGAAGACTTCTTTCCTCACTACTGAGGCCCTACTCTACTATGAAGCGTGTTCCTCAATTAACTCGCTTCCAGCTGATTGAGAAGTTGCGACAGCATTTAAGAACAAGTAGGTACCTACTAATTCGGGACTTCTACAGCGAGTATCAATTGTTGGTAAGATCAGTAGCTTTGTCGTTCATAATTGCCCTACTAGAGCCTAAACTGAATATTGGCTTTTACTTGGACTTTAGTGAAGTGACGTTCGAGTTCCAAAGCTTTGAAAGACCAGCTTTCAACGCCCGGGGCATGTAACGCCTGCAACAACACTATGAGCAACATCGTTCGTGTGGACTTACTGCGCTAATAATTTCTAATAGTTAACTCACGTGATGACTCAGCGGCGCGCGGCGGCGTAAACCTACATTTTATGTGGGCAAGATTAATTTTGCGGGGTCCTCTGCCAGCGCAAGAAGAAGGATTGTAAAAAATGAAAAAAAAAAAATTTAACACTTGAGAAATGTTTATTCAACCAACAAACCAACCTGTGATGAATTGAGTAGTGAGTAGGTCAACCATTACTTACTACATTAATTACATTTACAATCATTAATTACTTTTTCAACACACTCGCGCGTAAATTGACATTTATTGCACCGTTTTTAGTAAGTATCTTAATGCAGCTTATTACGCACTAGTGCTTTTTACTTTACATTACCGCACAGTTTTATGGTAGGTATAATTTCGATTATGATAAGTTTGGACCTCACCGCAAGTGATATGTGTGTTGACCAAGCATTTAATTTAAACGGGTAAAATAGATAGACAGCTCACCAGTGTCAAAAAAAAAAAATCTTGCGCGCCATATTTGTTAACGATCTCATTGTGTGGTTATTATCAAAAAATCTGCATAAAAAAATACAAGTCTGTTTTTTTCCTCGCAAGTGTGTTGAAAAACGTCGTATGACATGCGTGTGCATTGATCATTACACTCTCGGCCCACCTATTGCGTTCGCTTGTGGCTCACGCGCTTAACACTGCCTCGAGTGTCAATAACCAACTTTGCACACATGTATCATAAAGTACTATTATATTGTTCGTCATTCTGTCTATTCTGTTCTAAAGTTCAACTAGAAAATACACTTTTTGATTATTTTATTTAACAGTATTTTAATTTCCAAATTCATATATTCTTCAATGTAGGTACTTAGGTACTTTTTAGCACCTGGCTGACTACTACCCTCAATTTGAAAATCTGTCACCAAGCACCTCGCGGTGTGATCCGACAGCTGCACTCGAGAGCCAGTTCCTTCAAGGCTCTGTGTGCGTGCACAACACCTTCGGCGACATCAATCAACACGGACCACGGTGAGATCGTGGTCAAACAATACAGTATATATAGAAAAAAAACAAATTAGTAGATATTTATAGGTATAATATAATTTATTCTTTCTTAACAAAAATAATTTTCATAATAATTAAGGAAACGTGAATAACAATTATTTCATAGTCGCATATCGCCATTAAACTAATCTCGATGTAGTCGCGCAACGCCCCCGAGAGTCGTCGGTTCGGACTCGAGAGGATCCAAGGAACGAGCTGGGCTCTACCGCGGCGGCAGGGGGGCGTGGGGGGCGTGCGGGGCGTGCGGGGCGTGCGGGTACTGGTGCGGCGCGTACGGAACGGGCGCGTGCGCGTAGGGCGGCTTGAGCGGGTCGCGCATCAGCTCGTGGTAGAGGTTGAGCGCGTCCACGAGGTCGGCGCTGAGCTGCGTGAGGCGCGCGTGCCGCCGGTCGGCGCGCTCCAGCGCCGCGTCCACGAGCGCGCCCATCGCGCCCGCCGCGCGCTCCAGCCGCACCAGCTCCGCCTCGTCCGCGCCGCCCCCCGCCCCGCTCGGGTCCGCCTCGTGCAGCAGCGCCAGCGCCGCGTCCATGCACGCCTCGTCGATGTGCGCGGGGGCGGGGGCGGGGGCGGGGGCGGGAGCGGGGGCGGCCTGCTCCTCGGCGGCCGAGGGGCGGTCGGCCGGCGGCGGCGCGGCGAGGTCGCCGGTCACGAAGTTGGCCGGGAACAGGCCCTCGCCGCGCTCGTTGTACCCCTTCCACCAGTTGGGATCGCCGGAGTCCGTCACGTGAACTGATCGACGAAACGAGGATCGTGAGTAGGAAATGGAGCTGCTACATCACGCCCCTCGTTTGGAGCGTTACGTTCGTACGGAACTCTCGAGCTCCATGTAAACTTAATGCTCCGACCGAGGGGCGTTACGTGTGTACTGTACATACCTAAACAATTATTAAAAATATTTTCATTATATTAACTAAAAATTTATGCTTTTCAAAAATTTTCCTTTATCTTCTTTCTTTCTTCTTATTTATTTCTATAAGACGTTGCTTCGTACCAAATTTCAAGATTCTGAGTTCACGGGAACTACCCTGTAGGTAAGTTTTGATGCGAGTGTCGAAAATTTTCAGCATAAACGGCTGTACATATCTTTTAATTGCGTTGGTTTAGAAGTTTGATTTTTTCACAGCTCCAAGGGACAGTAGACTTGAGTATTTGATATGAATTTCAGCTTGATACCTCCACGCGTTCCTGAGAAAAAGGGTCTTGGACAGACAAAAGTGATCCTATAAGGATTCAGTATTTTTCCTTTTGAGGTACGGAACCCTAAAAATAACCATATCGAACAGAAACCTAGTAAAAACGAAATTATTAAAAAAAAAATTTTTTGATCTTTATCTTTAAAACTCGGTCGTTGAGGTAGACTATTTTGCATGTTTTATCTAATTTCATAATTCAATTTACAAACTCTCTAAAATAACTATGGATCTTTCTCTTTTCGTTGTTATGATATTCATCGCCGAAGAAAAAACAAATGTTTTGTTACATAAATACTTATTATTATTATTATCTCTTTATTTAGTTTTTATCTTAAAACTATTTTTTTTATAACATTACAATTAAAAATATTATAACCTAATCCTATAAACAAATACGTTTTTTTTTTCTATAAAACTAATAATTTTATAAAGAAACTAATTCTAGAGTAATCTAGTAATTCTAGAGTCCCGCCGGTAGCGGGGTAGGTCCCAAGCTACCGGTGGTTAGGGCCGCAGAGAGAGGAACCTCCGGACGATGCGCGCCGTGTCCAGAAGTACCGCTTTCAATTCAATTCAATTCAATTTATTTCTTGTAAACATAGGTACAATACAATGATGTTAAATAAAAATATAATGTTTTGCTATGTTTTGCCTTGCAAGGCGTACAAGTGATTTTTAAAGGTAAACTAATAACAATTAATTAATAAATTCATTACAACAATTAAATTAACACAGATTCACAAAAATATTCAGATACAATGGTGCCGATTCTGTTGTGCATCAAACTAAACTAAACTAAATTAAAATTTTACTTATTTTAGTTAAGGATTTTCTAAACGCTATTCTGTTGTCACATCGGACTAAATTTAAATTTAGAAATGACTAATTTTTTCAGGGATTTGTGACATTAAATTTATAAGTAAAGGTACCTAATAATGAATCACAGTTTAAGTGAAATATCAAAACATGTTAAATTTTGCGTTGTTGCATAACAATTTCCAGTGTCGCAAGTATTTCAAAACGTTTATTTACAAACATATGAAAAGTGATTCTAGCATTCTTCATATCTGTATGGCTTCTACACCACTTAACAACACATGACGGCATATTTGCAGTATGTAAACAATGCAAAACGCAATAATAATCACAGTTCTAATTGCCTCGCGACACGAACGCATCGACTCAATGATACCGGCGAACTGTCAGGGCGGTGCGGCTCAGTTTTTCGGCAACGCCCACCGCGGTTTAGTTTACGTGGTACCATTTTTGAGCTTGAGTTACAATTCTTGAGTTTTATTTATTCGTAGATTGTTGTTTTGGGAGAACCATCCCCAGAGGCAGAGCTCATTGCCACCACACGCGTCGCAGGTTGCGGATGGCGAATGGCCTTCAGATATGGAGGTTAGCTGCGAATAACAAATAAGCAGTCGCGGACAACGGAGCGGTCTGTCAGAGGGACGTCGGGGAGCCTGTGGCTGGGTATACCTCAACAAAAGGCGTGTAATCCCGTCGATGACAGATGACAGTGGCGAACTAGGCCCGCCACTATAATCAAGGACCTTATGCTCGGGGAGATGGGCCTCGTCAACCATGGCAGGTAGTTCATCTAGGAGACGGAAAACTCTGATTTCAAACCAGCAGACCGGAAGGTCTGCCTCATATCGTAAACCCACATGTCCTGTGGGAACGAGGGTCTTGACTTAATCGTCCAGACCGCGAGGAAGAAAACCTCTTCAAAAATAACCCCAATCCTAAGGTGTGGAACGTGCCGAAAGGATGAATGGCTGAAGGGCATTCCAGTAATTAACGCCAACCTCGGTGGACATGGCAAACACCGTTGAATTGCCTTCTCATGGGAATGGGCGTCACCCTGTGAGAGACCTGTTTGATCGACCCTACTCGTGGGACTAATCATGAATGAAAATAATAAGAAATCTTCTACCACCAACAACCAAAAAGTTTTAACTCAGCAAGTTTTTCATCCAGCGCTTTTTAACAGACAAAGATCGTCTGTGAGCGAAATAAATTTGCCTAACTTCAATAAATCTGTTATAGAACACCAAAAAGATATTGAAATAATTTTACCTGAAATTAGTGGAACTACCACCACCTCATTGTCTCAAATAGAACATCCACCCTGGCAGCGAGTTCCTACCACTCATAGCCACAAGAGGAAGAGAGTTGGAGATTCTCCTACAAACCCCCAATTTTTGAGTGTCACAAATAGTTTTGATAACCTACCATTGGATCCCCATGAAGATGAACCCAACAAGGACATCAGATCGCAGCCTGTTAACAAGCCACCACCAACTGTACTTTATGGCATAGAAGATATTAACGAGCTCACAAAGTTATTAGAGACTGTTGCCAATAAAGAGATAATTGGTCTAATAAGAGAAAAGGGTTTAATAGGACATACCTTTACAAGGAAAGATTCAAAAAGCTACAGGATAGTAATCAAAAACCTTCACCATACAACTCCTCATCAGGATATTGTTGATGAAATTGAAGCAACAGGCAACAAAGTAAGAGGTGAAATAATAAACTCTAGATACGGCCCAGATAAAAAACCCACCTCTACTTTTTTCGTCAATTTAGAACCTAGCACTAACAACAAAAAAGTTAAAAATATCGAATACATTTACCACCAACGAATAAAGATCGAAGATCCGCGTAAATCAAATAGCATCGTTCAATGTCAAAGATGCCAGCAGTACGGCCACTGTAAAAACAACTGCATGCGGCCCTACCGATGTGTAAAATGCGGTGAAGGCCACAAAACATCTGACTGCCCCAAAACAGACAGAAACAAGCCTGCAAAATGTGCATTATGCTCATGCGACCATCCTGCAAACTACAAAGGCTGTCAGGTCTACAAAGAGATTCTGGCTAGAAAATCGAAAAAGAACAAATATCTTAGCGATCCTACCACAAATTATGCATCTAAAACCACAGACACGGCAAAGGTTCAAAGTGAACCCCATCAACCCCGACAGCGACGAACATGGCAGACCTACTCTGACGCAACTTCTAGTCATCACCACAAACAACAATCCGAAAAGAATTCCAGTGACCAAGGCAATAAACAAAACTTTCCAATTGAACAACTGCTGATTAAACAAAGCGAAAAAGTTGATCTACTCCTACAACAAATAAGCACCCTCATAGGTCTTTTGACAACCGTCATAACAAAGCTAACTCACTAATGGCTCTGTTGCGCATTGCTACTTGGAACATAAATGGCTTATCTTCTAGTACCCATGAGCTTGAAGCTCTAATTATATCTAATAAACTCGATGCGGTTCTGATATCTGAATCCCATGCGACAAAAAACAGCTCATACCAAATTAAAGGCTATAATATATACTTCACACCTCACCCAAGTGGTGGAGCGCATGCTGGCACTGCATTGGTTATTAGATCTAACCTTAAACACTCACCTTTGGAAGCTTATTCGACCGCTCACCTACAAGCCACGTCGGTCAGGTTGGAGGACCGGTCAGGTGCGATCACATTGTCGGCGGTGTACTGTCCTCCACGACATAAGATATCTGACGACATGTTCTCCAAATACTTTCAAACACTTGGCCACCGGTTTATTGCTGGAGGCGACTGGAATGCAAAACATACATATTGGGGCTCTCGCTGTTCAGTGACTAGAGGTCGCGAATTGAAAAGTAGTGTAGACAACAACTTCCTGCAGCCACTGTCGTCAGGTGAACCTTCCTACTGGCCCTCTGATCCCAAAAAGTTGCCTGATCTTCTAGATTTCTTCATAACCAAATGTGTTGGACATCTGTATTCAACAATTGAATCAAGTTTGGATGGGTCCTCTGATCATACACCGGTAGTATTGTCAGTGAGCACTACAGTAATTACCCAGGGAAAAAAAGATTTCCATCCTGGAAAATATGACGCCTACTGGTCGGGGCGAATATTCGCTCTGGAAGGCAACAAAGAACCTGGATAGACCTCAGCAATCCTTCCCTCCTATTAAAACTCGGTGCACCTGGGCAAGAACCGATACCGAGAAAGCGGAAGCATTCGCTACACACTTAGCCACAGTCTTCAAACCCAACGATGCTTATGTCAACGAATCTGAACTGGACGAGATTCTTTCACAAGACCTCCAAATGACTTTACCAATCCGACCTACATCACCAAAAGAAATCGCACGTGTGATAAAAACTTTAGACTCCAATAAAGCTCCAGGTTTTGATTTAATTACATCCAAGATCCTGAAAGAGCTTCCAAAAAAGGGTATTACTTTCCTGGCGTGTCTCTTCAATGCCATCCTGAGGACATCCCATTTTCCAGACCTCTGGAAAATATCCACAATAATAATGCTACACAAGCCAGGAAAACCAGCACAAGAAGTTACCTCTTATAGACCAATAAGCCTGACTCCGGTGCTCTCCGAGCTTTGGGAGAGGATTTTTCTTACACGCCTAAAATCCTTCATGGATGACTGTGACGCGATCCCATCTCACCAGTTTGGTTTTCGAAAATCACATTCGACTGTTGAGCAAGTGCATAGAGTTTACCACACCGTCAGGCAATGCTTTGAGCGAAAAATGTACTGTTCGGCAGCTTTTCTAGACGTGCAACAAGCCTTCGATTGAGTTTGGCATAAAGGTTTGTTGACCAAGATAAAGATGCTTCTTCCTCATTCGTTGTTCCTCATAATCAAAATCAAAATCAAAATTCATTTATTCAAATTTGGCCCTTATAGGGCACTTGTGAAAGTTAACAAATGACTCTACACCGGTTCCAAATACAACTTGAACTGAGAAGACTCCGGCAAGAAACTCAGCAAGTGTTCTTTTTTTTTTAATGTGTACTTATAAATATTACAATTTACAAAATATATATAACAATAGCGTGCGAAGCGAACAATTCATTCAAATGCATTCTTGTCATCTACAAAATCAGAAACTTTATAGTACCCCTTCTTGCATAACTTCTGTTTTACTATCTTTTTGAATCTATGTATAGGGAGCTCTTGGATTTCTTTGGGTACTTTATTATAGAAACGTATACATTGCCCCTTGAAAGAGTTAAGGACTTTGCTGAGCCGAGTTAAAGGTATCATCTAGTCATCGTAGAGTCATACCTGTCAGATAGAACCTACCAAGTAAAGCTGGGGGCCGCAAGATCAGCGTTACACAAAATCCAGGCTGGAGTTCCGCAAGGTTCTGTTCTGGGGCCAGTTCTATATAACATTTTTACGTCAGAACTTCCTACATCTAATGAAATTACGATAGCCACCTATGCCGATGACATAGCGTACCTGGCTTGTGACGAAAATCCAACAACGGCTAGTAACAAACTACAAAAGCATCTGGATAAAACTCAAAATTGGCTCACTAAATGGCGCATACGCGCTAGTGCACAAAAGTCGAACCATATCACATTTGCACTGAGAAAACAAGATTGCCCTCCAGTGAGACTTGGAGACGATATATTGCCACACTGTGATTGCATCAAATACCTTGGTTTCCACCTGGACCGACGGTTGACATGGAAGAATCACATTAAGCAAAAAAGAGATGAGATCAACATCAAATACAGAAATTTGTACTGGCTCATGGGCAGAAACTCTGTATTATCAGTGGACAACAAACTCCTCATTTATAACTCCATTTTGAAGCCTATCTGGACATATGGTCTCCAATTGTGGGGAGTAGCCAGTAAAAGTAACATCACCTGCCTTCAAAGAGTGCAAAACAGTATACTGAGAGCCATTGTTAATGCGCCATGGTTTACTAAGAACGAAGATGTTCATGAATATCTGAACATGCCGACAGTTGCATCAGAGATACAGCGCTATAAAAAACAACATGCTGAGCGTCTGTCATCCCACCCAAACCCACTTGTTGCTGAGCTGCTGAATAAATCAAATATGGTCCAAAGGCTAAAAAGAGACCAAGTTATTTAAGCTTGAATTGTTGGCACTGGCCACCGTTCTTACACGTCAAAAATCACACACCGCATTCGCTTAAAGTCTGGCGATTGATTGCGAATTAAATTCAGAAAAAAAAAAAAAAAAAAAAATTTATTCGTAGATATAAATGCTTAAGAAATTGTTAAGTGGAATAATAAAGCTATGATAATAATAATAAAAAAACTACTTGTTCATATTTGTACCTAATGATAACCTTATTTAAATGGTAAATATCATAACAACGAAAAGATACACCCATACCTAGTTAGTTATCTATCAAAATATTTAACAAAAATTACCGACTAATTGATCGACTGAGAACATTGAATGTTTTACACCTCCGAGGGATATTTGGTAAACCATTATCTCAGGAACGAGGTATCTGACGGACGAATGACTGACTGATTTTGATTAAAAATCTTATTTTAATCTATTGAGATTTCAATTGAATTCTGAATACCGAGAGTTTATTTCGCAGTGACAAAGAAGAAGGAAATCGGTAGACAATAAATTCTCTGGGATACTCACCGATTTCTCCCGCAAGAAACGTTAGCTCGTTATCTTCGGCCGCCTCGAAGTCGTAGAGCGCACGCACCTTGCGCGGCGCGGCGGCCGTGGGGGCGGGGGCGGCGGGGGCGGCCCCCGCCGGCAGCTCGCCCTCCACGCGCGGGTACAGCGAGCCGGGGCCGGCGCCGGCGCCGGGGCCGGGCGACGGCGCGTCCCGCAACGACAGCGCGATGGCGCGCGCCAGCTCCTCCTGCTCGCGCTGCGCGGGGTTGGGGGCGGCGGAGTTGGGGTTGGGGGTGGCGGCGGAGGCGGGGGCGGGGGCGTTGGCGCGCTCGCCCGCCTCCTGGCGCAGCTTGGCGTGGAGCGAGGGGATCAGGTCGAGCTGCGGGTCGCTGCGGAACTCGTTGTCGGCCCACTTGCGCAGCAGCTTGCGCAGGCGCAGCGCGACGGGCGGCTGCGCGCGCGCCAGCAGGCGGCGGAACTCGGTCTCGAAGTCGCGCGAGGCGACCTCGAGGTGGAAGGCGCGGCCGCAGTTGGCGACGCACGCGTCGAGCAGCGTGGCCGCGAGCACCTGCACGTGCGGGTCGGCGTGCGCCAGGCGGCGCAGCACGGCGCGGAGGCACTCGCGCGACGCCGCGGGGCTGGCGGCCGCGCGGTCGCAGATCTCCATGATGAGCCCCCACTCCTCTTGCGTGTTGTTCTCGCTCGTCGCGCGCTCTGTCGAACCACGAGAACCGATCTTTACCGTACTAGCGTTGTAGGTACTCTCCCGAGATTGATTCGGGCCCTATCTATGGGAAACTTCTCATAGATAGGGCCCGAATCGATTTCGAAGATTTTACTGTGGGAGGTGGCCTATGGAATATTTGATAAAAAGTGTAATCGCATTATCATTATTTATTATTTACGTGGTAACCGGTAACCCAGAATCTAATGCAGCGGGGCTACCGCGCAAGTTAATGGTGACGAACTTCATTGAACTGGGCTCCATTGAAATCTCATTACTGAATTCTATTCTAGAATGTTAGGACGTCACCAGATAACCGAACGAGCCAATGGACGATTTTTTGATTTGTTTGTTGATATTCGTGTGTTCCGTAAATAAAATAGAATTGGAGAAAAAACCGGCCTAGTGCGAGTCGGACTCGCACACGGAGGGTTCCGTACAATAATAATATTAAATAACTCAAATTGACTATGAAATGTATAGTCGGCACAATAAAAAAGGCAGGCAGGCGGCAGTCTTAGTCTCAGTTTTAGGGTCGGCAACGCGCGCGTGATACCCCTGGTGTTGCAAGCGTCCATAGGCTACGGTAACCGCTTACCATCAGGCGGGCCGTATGCTTGTTTGCCACCTAAGTGGTATAAAAAAAAAAAAAAAAAAGTAGGCGCAACTTAAAAAAGAGACATTTCATTTATTTGGGCCCCCTTAATTTTTTTAATATTTTTCATGTTTATTATTTGTTATTACAGCGGCAATAGAAATACGGTTCATGAGATACAGCCCACTGATAGACAGATTGACGTACAGCGGAGTCTTATGAATGGGTCCCGTTTGACACCCTTTGGGTACGGAACCCTAAAAAAGGATTCAAGCAGTACAATCAATGTCAGTCAACCAATAAAATGGCGGTGTTTTGTGAATGCAATCGGCGATTTCATCTGATATTATACTAAGCAGAGCTTGTACTATGGAAACCAGATAACTGACATAATAAATATCCTGGGACATTTCTCACACACGGTCATCTGATCCCAAACTAAGCAGAGCTTGTACTATGGAAACCGGATAACTGATATAATACATATACAATTTTTTTTTTGTTTGTAAATAAATACTTAATATACATAATTACACCCAGACTCAGGACATACAGACATGTTCATGCACACAAATGCATGTCCTGTGTGGGAATCGAACCCACGACCTGCGGCGCGTAAGGTGAATCTTAACCGCCAACTGGCCCGTCTAAAATAATAAATAATACATATTCGTAACTATACATAATTACACCCAGACTCAGAACATACAGACATGTTCATGCACATAAATGCATTTCCTGTGTGGGAATAAAACCCACGACCTGCAGCGTGATATACCAACTGGCCTGAGAACCAAAATGGAATGAGCTCCCCATTACAGTTTTCCATCAGCGCTATGATATGCGGTTCTTCAAAAGTTCTTCTTGTAAATAGAGCTATTCAAGGTCGGCAACACATTGGCAATCCCCCTAGTATTGCAAATGTCTATAGGCGACCGCTTTCCATCAGGAGGCCTGTCAAAGTGTTTGTCAAAATCTTGACATAAAAAAAAAAAAAAAAACAACTGAGTAAAACAAAAATTAAGTATTGCAGTCGGGGACAAACCCGGACTGCAATACCTTATAACATTCGAGTTATATTCAAAATTCTATAGATTAAAGAGCTTGTTTTTCTCTTTTCAGTTAATTTTTTGTTTTACGCAGTCGGGTGTTTTGTTTCTTTTAATAATTTAATTTATTTCAGACTTTTTAGTTTTATACAGCAAGTAGCTTAGTTGTAAGTAGTAGTTAGTAAATGAGAGGTATGGTAAAGTAACACTAACAACTATCGCAATGTTAAAAATTCACAAATAAGTTGGATATTGTCTTACAAAAATGTCAACTACTACAACAGTTGAGCTTTGTGTATTTTTTATAGACTCATTATGAAGATTTAAGTAAGAAAGAGGCGTGATGTTATTAACTATAACACTTATTTACATTAAAACATAAGTACAAATGCATTTCAAAATGACTTGAAGAAGTTTATCTATTGAAAAACCTCAAAACCTCAGTTATGAACATTCAGGTGGCATTAGAGGCCTGATATCATGCTGTTGGAAAACTACAAATTCAAGGAATAATATTTTCAAATAGGGTACCGAATGATGAGATAAGAGCCAGCTCACCAGCTCATGAGTCCCACTGTTCTGAGATTCTTTATACTAACAGAATATGTCTGCAGAGATGAAATTTAATTGAAATAATAAATAAATACAGAATGAAACATGTATTTACCTGCTCCTAGAATAAAATTTAAAGACAAATAGATCATGAATAATAGGGATGTTTGTGATTTGATTAATTAATTCTTCTATTAAGGTAGGTATGTAGACATTGATTACCTACAATCTGCTCACACAGAGTGGACATTATTTGCTAGCTGGTCACTTACTCGATGACTCACATTTGA
The DNA here is from genome assembly GCA_947623365.1 of Achlya flavicornis. Lineage (NCBI taxonomy): Eukaryota > Metazoa > Arthropoda > Insecta > Lepidoptera > Drepanidae > Achlya > Achlya flavicornis. The sequence goes on along the minus strand of OX392468.1, from coordinate 46,563 downwards.
CACAAAACATATTCAGCTAAATGCATGTCATGTCATCAGGTACCCTGCTGATGCAAGTGTCTAGTTCATAGTGGCAATACTGTCTCCTCGTCACATCTAAATCGAGGATAATTGTGTTTTCAAGTACGTACCGACATCTTGGTCAAAAGGTGATGAATTGCCAAAAAGTCCCATAATGTTTAAAGTCATTAAACACTGTTTTTTAACATTTAAAAAGATGATACTTGGCTCTACATATATTTAAAAACATTTATCAATAATGAAATAACATCATTATTAACGTTATAAACCACAATTCTCACTCACAAAGGAATTAATTCATAAAACAATGTCAAACAGAATATATTATATTGATGACAATTTTTTGACGGTACTAGTGTTGTGTTGCCCGATCTGATTTTACAAAATCCGTAGAGCAACGATCAGTAATAGCTAGTGTGTTTTAACACGAGACCATAACGACACAATTTTTTCGTGACGTGACGATAGACGACCGAAGGTATATGGCAAACGGTCGTGTCGTCGTTCGCTTTCATTGAGGGACGACAGTTACGAATATTAATTTTAGCGACTAAACATCCATCATGTGTCCAAACCTGCAACTTCTAGCAATCTTGCTTTACATAAACAGAAGAAGGAGAGCCCAAAAATACTGGGTTCACCCATTCATCACTGTTATCCCACAAACAGGGTTTTGTCTCCACTACCTTTTAAAGTTATAATGTTATATTTTAATTTTTTCTCCAGGTTAAAACCACTAGAAAAGTCTTAACTAGTAAACAAATACCATTCAAAACAAAAAACGAGGTGAAAAGAAGTGTCGTGTCAATATCGTGTAGTGCGCTATGTGGAAGTCCTGAAGTTTTTCGATACATTTCGAAGGTCCGCTAAATCGTCACTGTAAAAAAAACATCACGATCTAGCCGAATTATCGTCCGTGTGTCGTGCAGAGCTGTGTCGTCGTCGTTGCGTTTGAAAACGGTTCATAGAAATGTATGGTCAGCCAAATCGTCACAGTTTCTTTACTGTGTCGTTATCGTCTCGTGTGAAAACGGCAGTAATCTAATCCACATAATTGGCTACTTGACAGTTATAATGAAAAAATATGAAATATGTTAGATATGATAGCTAATAGGTTAACAATGATTACACATTACACAATATTTTTTTTGCATAATAATATTTTTTTAATATTTTATTTTAGGAAATAAAATGTGAGTTTTTTTAGCTGTGGATTACAAGAACTGAAACGCGGGCGGCCGGGATTGAGCATCTATGGTTTGTTTGGGACGTCAAATTTAACTAGAGGTGGAACTCATAAAAAATACGCGAGCTGCATAACAGCTCACGGCTCAGGTGTGTGAGCCGGTTCAATGACTCAGCTCGCAGATCAGCTCAATTTGTACACACGGCTACCGATCAAGCTATTCATTTCCAGTATAAGCTGACCTCCCATTGTAAGGAAATCCTATACAATGCGAGATCAGCTTATACTGGAAATGTATAGCTTGATCGGTAGCCGTGTGTACCTATAGTCCACGATAAGCGCGCACGCTCACTGCGTATCGGCTCGATTCGACGCGCGGTACGCGTTACATCGTGGACTATAGGTACAAATTGAGCTGATCTGCGAGCTGAGTCATTGAACCGGCTCACACACCTGAGCCGTGAGCTGTTATGCAGCACGCGTATTTTTGTTGAGTTACACACCTCTAGTTTCTTTATAGTGATGTGACGTCACACCTGACAAATGTCACGTGACCGGCTGTTTTTGCGCGAATTTCAAATGAAATGTTAAAAAAGATTTTTTTTTCCTTGTAAATAACATTTTTTTGGTAAAAAGATAATTGTAAGAGGTATAAAATACACGTATGTAAATTTTAAAATATGTTTCCGAAATTGTCAAGTAGCCAATTCTGAAGATTGTCTCTACATAAATCCGTAAATCTACAGACATTTTTACGCTAATAAAAATTGAAGATTAAAAAAAAACGAATATCTATTTTTTGCAGAGTGACGTTGCATTTATCGGTGGTATTGTGGTGGTATTTTATCCAATAAAGATCAATCTTTAGGGCATAGAAATAAATATATACCTAGAAAGAACGTCGCCATACTACACGAATATATAATACAGGCCAACTTTTATAAAATGCTGCGCGTAACAGCTACGTTTTACGCTCCGCGTCATTCTTCTTATCAGTGATGTTCAGAATGATAGCAGTTGTTGAAATATTCCAATTAAAATCTGGAGAAATTTAAATACTAAACATTATTTGACATTATTTAGCAATTTTATTTATTTTTATTTGATTTAGCCCCTAACAGTTAGGTTATAATATTTTTATATTTTATAAATAAATAAAAAATAAAGTTTTTTATAACATTTTTAGATTTTGTAAAAAAAAAACATATATTACTTAGGATTAGGTTTTTTATAATATTTTTGAATTTTATTTTTACTAATGTTACCTATAAAAAAATAAATGGATAAAAAGCACAAACATACGAAGGATAGAGAAATAAAGTGAATACTTAATACCTAATATTTTTTTAATGAATTTTTTATATGTTTTTTTTAATAAAAACTTCGTGGTTGGTTTTTTCTTTTTATATAGACTTTATTTTGACAGTTGGGAAAGAGAACGCACGAGTTCGGAAAAGGTAAAGAAAAAACTTGAGTATGTAATAGCCCACATCCCGAACGCTATACGTCCCTGCAATACGCCACTTTTTGAGCATCTGTGTTAAAAAAAGGTTTAGGGGTCCATGTGCACTAGGCATGGAAATTATTGCTACTTTATAGGAATTCTCATTTGATGATATTATTATTTTTTATAGCATGATTTCATTAGCGATATATGATTTGCAATGATTTGTAACCTACGTCATCGATGCTGATCGACGGTATTTTTCACAAAATCATGTGCGAGTATCGCACGCAAGTGTCAAATTATCACTGATGCAAATTATATATACTTTCGTAGCAAAAAAATATTTTTCTATCCTGCTACATAACATGCTAAAGAAGTTAACACTTTATGTCACTTGATTTAAGGTTTATTTTTGAATACTCTTAAAAGCTAATCAATGATAAAGTTTTTTTTTTTTTAAATTTGTTCTTGACCATGGATACAAAGTCCTTCAGTCGCATACATTTTATTTATTTTCTTAAATATTCTTTATAACATGTAACAGGCTATGTCATGGACGGTAGCAGATGTGACATATGAAAACAGAATCATATTCTTTATCACCTGCTACTTGTGATTTATGCCATGCCTAATGTGCACCAGTGAAGTGAAATGAAATGAATACGTGTATCGCAGTGTAGGTATCGTGACTTTTCTTCTTCTTCTTATGTTTAAGTTTGGCAACTAAGCCCAAATTAGGGCTCATTTCTGCCAGTGTCGAGTTATTTGATATTATACTCTTTCCAGTCACAATAAATCACTTTCACATTATAGTCCTCAGTCAGTCACCGTCCATAAAAGCCATGGCGGTCATTGTACTAAAACTCTTCACGGACATTTTGAGACTACTTGAAAAGTCACGATAAACCACAGACGTATGAATAGTACAAACCTACTAAACATATTTTACGTATTACAGTTATAAATGTATAGCATAACCTTATCCTTGTTACTCTTACCTTTTTTAACCGACTTCAAAAAAAGGAGGAGGTTCTCAATTCAGTTATGTTTTTTTTTTTTTTTTTTTATGTTTGTTACCTGATAACTCCGTCACTTATGAACCGATTTGGAAAATTATTTTTTTGTCTGGAAGGGTACACTTCCCGTTTGGTCCCATTGTCATCAGATCAGGATTTGATTACTTCTTCGTGTACTTTGAAGTCGGTTTAAGGTTTTTGTAAAACAGTCCAATTATTCATATTGAGCCATACCGTTTTTACACCTGTAGAACACTGCACTCACACATTGAAAAAAAGACAGATCGTAGCATGTTCCGCCATCTTGTCCGTCATGATAATACATGTGACAGGTCAACAACTGTTTGTTTTTATTTTAAAATTTATGGGAAATATTGTTTTTGTAAAAATAGGGCGAAAATCTAGGATAAGTATGGTTAAGTGTATGTAGTGCCTATAAGTGTGATAGTTCAAGTCATCAAAAATCACCAGGAATAACGTTTCATCGGTTAGTTGTGATTTCATTACAAATTCAATATATTTATTATGGTGTTTTTATTAAGAAATAATTACCATTCGTAGCCGATAATTTGAAAATATGATCAACAATTATGTTAAAATTACGTTCCATACGTTGTATCTAAAGGAATCTACACAAAATTTAAGAAATCTAAAGATTTATATATTGTTTACATATAATGTATCGAGGGGACGGATTCGGTAAATTAAATTTATTTTGGGTAAACCTTTCCGAGACGTAATACAGGGCAGGGGGAAGAGGGGTATGCGAGGGGTGCGGGAGGGAATTCCCTTCCCCCCGGTACCCCCCAAACTTGAAGCAAGCTCATGGTTTCCGAGATATTCATGTTTGAAGTTTGAGGTTATATATGAGGTTTTTTGACATAAATTCACTTCTGCATCGACTCAGGTGGGACGCGGGGTAAGCGAGGAGTGGAGGGGGGATACTCTTCCCCCCAGTATCCCCAAACTTGAAGCAAGCTCATGGTTTCCGTGATATTCATCGTTGAGGTATGAGGATGAGGTTTTTTTGGCATAAATTCACTTCTGCCTCGGCTCTGGCGCTGCGGGCAGTGCAGCCCCTTCGCCCTTGCGTAACGAAGAGCAGGCACCCATGCTTCCTCCTGCCCTCATTGTTATATTCAACTTTCTTAAATTTTTAATCTACGTACCTTCTAGGAAGCAAGAATTAGAAAGTATTTAAAAAAAAACGGTATAGCCGTTCTCAGGTTATAGCGTGACCAGAAGAAATAGGGGTTAATTTTTATATAAATAGATAAATGCATTGATATATTATGTCTGGCAAATTTTTATATTTTCTATTTAAATGATATTTAGTCTAAACTTGTCAATAGTCACAGTACTCACAGTGATAACAAATTGTGTGTTTAGTAGTTTCCCTTTAGTTTATTTTTTTATTTCTAAGGCAGACCTAAGTAAGTCTCTCTCACTTTAAGGCCTTTGCTTGCGGCGGCATCGTGTGACGGGTCGCTCACTTCCCTCCAATACAGCGAGGAGGGCTATGGCTGCCATACGCGTCATACTTGTGAACTGCTGGTGTTTGTGGGGGCTAGTCTGCTTAAGTTTACTATTTATCTACTATATAAAAATAAGTCGGGTTTTCCTTCCTGACGCTATAACTCCAGAACGCACGAACCGATTTCCACGGTTTTGCATTCGTTGGAAAGGTCTCGGGCTCCGTGAGGTTTATAGCAAAGAAAATTCAGGTAGGGTAGGGTAGGGTAGGGTAGCACCATAGGGTAGGGTAGCACCACGCGAACGAAGTCGCGCCGGGCAGCTAGTTTACTTATTAAATTCATTTAGTTTACTTTTTAGTTTTGCCGCCGCGCCGGGGCTCGCAATTGTTGTCAGTGCGATTAGAACGTAAATGTTATGTAATGAATCTAAGCTTGTTTTAAGGCGGCTCAGCATGGCCAACGCAACTTCAACGCAAGCACAGTCTTAAAGCTTGTTGTTTCATCCAACGTAATGTTTGATAAAGATGCACTGCGAAAAAAGAGAGATAGCGCCAGAGCCCTCGGTTGTCGGTCGCGAAATTCCGCTGCTCACTCGCGGCCGCTTCGGTAGGTTTCGTAGTCTCGTAGTCATTCATGATTTCGCGTCTAACCTTGGCGTCTCACTCACGCACTCAGGTAGTAGGGTAATAGCACAGTATTACTATCTACGTAATAGTGTGCCGCGCCGCGCCTGCCCGATTGACGGTGTGCAAAGATTTATACATCAGCCTCGATGAATAGAGGCGATGTATTTATAATCTATCTAATACCATGAGTAATTCTTGTATATACCTATATATATAATAATCTGAATGTTGGAAACGGCTCCAACGATTTTCATGAAATTTAGAATGCAGGCGATAAATCGATTTAGAAAATTATATTTTTAGAAAACGGCGTTTTATCCATTTTTTCAAGCAATGAAAAACTGCTACAAAATCGTTAGAATACAAAGGTAAATTTCACCACCAACTACAAGCTTATAATAACTCAGTCGGGAAATCGGGCGGTCACGAATCAGAAGACCCCGGTTCGTAAATCGGCCTTCAACTGAGAAGAACAGGCAAGAAAACTCAGCCACTTTTATGAACTTTGAGAAACGATTCATGTTTTGTGTTTTCAAGGTCTCTCAGATATCGATTTTGAGAGCAATCAGCGAAGTAAGTAAAAAGTTCAATATGGCGGAATCTTTATGTTCTCAAGGTCTCACAAATCAAAAGTTTTGTAAAGTTTCTTATTTTTTCACGTAATAATATCAAACATATTTTTCGCAAACCAAGTAATTATTATAAGTTATCGCCTCCTGTGATTTACGTAGTAATTGTACTATCAGTTATGCTATCAACCTAATCTTGCCAGCTGGCCGCGTGTTATACTACGTCACAGTATACATAATAATACTTTCGTACCAAATCGAAATAAATGCACGCGCAGTCAACAAATTGCTACCAACATTATCTTCCGTTCCGTCCGATTCGTGTCATCCGAGTGAGGCGCGGCGAGGGTGACCGACGAGCTTCATTCAACCCCACAGTCCCACTCGCCCCGACCCCCGCATACTACACACCAACAAGCAAGTGAGAACGCGATATTATCGAACGGAAATGTGTGCGCGGAAATATCATAAAACTTGTTCCAGGCCCATACTTCCTGTGAAATAATCTTACAAGTTTGTGGAAAAAAAGTTTGTCATTTAGAATCTCCAATACATTTGCAAGCAGTGTATCTAACTGTTTTCTTTACTTTTACAATTTATAGGTACATTAGATATGGCCAAAATTCAGGTAAAATTTGTGAAAAAACGCTGTTTTTCGGAGGCTTTTACTGAATTTGTTTCACACTTTTTTTTATTTTCGCCTAGTTACACTGCTAGATATAGTTCACAAGATACCAATTTGTTTAAAACATCTAACGAAAAGTGTTTAAAACGCCATCATAAGTACAGAGCTTTTGTATGAAAAGTATGGTGAGCTGAGTGCTCATAAATGAGTTATTGCTGAGCTTATTGTCGGCTCTTCTCAGCAAATGTAACCTTCCGAACCGGTATTAGAGAATTAGAGTCAGACTTTTCATAAGTGCCTGCGAAGGTCTATTTGAATAAATAATTGTAAATTGAATTTTTTGAGTGAATTGATTTTCTTTCAATAAAACCTTTACTAAATTATACTTTTCTTTCATTTTCGTGAAAATATGTGCAAAACTAGATTTCCCCCGCGGGTTGACCTTGAAACCGTCCTTCTCCACACCAGGCTATCTGTATACCAAATTTCATGATGATCGGTTGAGTAGTTGAGGCGTGAAACCGTAACAAACAAACAAACAGAGCTACTTTGGCAGTTATAATATTATTATGGATTATCTCCGCCCGCCGCCGCCGCCCCTCATTCATAGACGTAAATATCTTTACCGACCTTAGTTTGGCTCTGTAACACCTACACTTTCTTTGTAGGTGTAATTGGCTTCAAATTTTTTTGCGAATGCTTAGTCTGCTTGTAGGTACCATTCATACGTCTGTGCGATAAACATAATTCGTTTCATTTCACTTCACTGGTGCACATGGATGATCTTTATTGGGTAAAATACCACCAAAAATACACAATAAAACTCAAAATACACAAATTTATGAAAATAAAAATGAAAACGCAACGTCACTCTGCAAGTTCCCGCCAAAAAGTCATCGTGACTTTTCATGTTGTCTCAAAAAGTCCGTGTAGAGTTTCAGTACCTACCTACAATGACCACCATTGTAGTAAAACATGACTTTTATACGGTGACTGACTGAGGACTATAGCTATGTGAAAGTAATTTATTGTGACCACATTGTGACTAGAAATTATAATATATCTTGACACTGGCAGAAATAAGTCATAATTTGGATTTGGTTGCCAAACTTAAAACTAAGAAAAAAGAAGAAAGGAAAAAGCAATATATTTTGGTGTAAGCCTTAAAGTCCAAATTTAGGGTTTTCCACATTATAGATTTTCCAAATTCTCTGTCTTACCCACGTTTTACCTAATCTTATTTGTCATTGGATTTGTCCAAATTATAAAGTTTACAAATTTCTAATTTTCCGACTTTCTTATTTTCAAAATTATTGATTGTACCTTTGATTAAGGATACATCCAGGGGAGATGATTAGTTTGAAGTAGAAAAAGATTCAATTTTCGTTATCTACCCACTTTCTCTATGTTATGTTTTTGTATCGAATCGTTATCGAATGTATGCCATGTTTTTATTTTATGAAATACTACTTTTTAGGGTTCCGTAGCCAAATGGCACAAAACGGAACCCTTATAGATTCATCATGTCTGTCTGTCTGTCCGTCCGTATGTCACAGCCATTTCTTTACGAAACTATAAGAACTATAATGTTGGAACTTGGTAAGTAGATATATTCTGTGAACCGCATTAAGATTTTCACACAAAAATAGAAAAAAAACAATAAATTTTGGGGGTTCCCCATACATAGAACTGAAACTCATTTTATTTGTTTAACAAAACCCATAAGTGTGGGGTGTCTATGGATAGGTCTTCAAAAATGACATCGAGGTTTCCAATATAATTTTTTTCTAAACTGAATACCTAGTTTGCGCGAGAGACACTTCCAAAGTGGTAAAATTTGTGTCCCCCCCCCTGTAACTTCTAAAATAAGAGAATGATAAATCTATAAAAAATATATGATGTACATTACGATGCAAACTACCAACGAAAATTGGTTTGAACGAGATCTAGTAAGTAGTTTTTTTTTAATACGTCATAAATTGAAATCCATATCAAATACTCATGTCTATACTACCATTTACTTATATGTATACCTACAGGTTTGTACGGAACCCTCGGTGCGCGTGTCTGACTCGCAAGTGGCCGGTTTTTTGTTATTACATTATAACCATGTAGTTACTAAAATAATTTAAGTTTCCGTTATGAAGTTTTCTTATATATAAGCATTTTATACGATGTTGATTATATAATGATACCTAATTGATAAGGATGATTATTTGCGTTGTTTATTTTTAATACCTATGTTGTAAGCTTAATGTCTGAACCTAAACATGGTATTTAAGTGAATAATATAAAGAATATAAACCTTCCGAACCGTGCATTAGAGTTTGACTATTCATAAGTGCCTGTGAAGGCCTATTTGAATGAATAAATTATTTCATTATTTCATTTCATTTCATTAATTATTTCTGTATCATGTTCTTTGATAATCAATGTTTATTTTACGTCAATATACAAATTATTAAATTGGTGATAATCTTTTTAATTATATATCCCATCTATTTTGTTTATTTTACAATAAGTACCTACCCACCAATCTTATTAAAAACAATACTATGATCTTAAACTATCACATTGGCGTTATACATATATCCACCCACCAGGCGATAACAAACAGGTCTCATTATTTCGGTTTCAAATAACATTTAAAAGCTTAATAACAGCTTTTTACCTACAAATAAAACGCTTATTAAGCGATATACTTTATTTGAAACCTAACACTTTAATTCTGCCTGGTAGATCCAGTTCAGATATTAGCTAGGTATTTACTTTTGAGACCCAATGAATGACCATAGGTCGCACGCACAGATTTGCATCTGCTCCCCGCCTGGTGAATAAAGTGGAGGGGAGACCGTGTACCACCATACGTAGAGTATGTAAAACGGGAGATTCGTTCAAAAACCGACTTGCTACTAGATAACAGACTCGCTTCTCTCTAAGCGTTTTATTGGTAGGTAATATAAACCTCTGTTATTTTACATTCCGACGAATTTACTCGAAGTAAGGTCAGGTCGTGAACTCGCCGTCCTGAACACAGCAAGAGTATGGATGCTGTGCATTTGGATATGTCATAAAGATTGTTTATGCTTGCATCCAGACGTGAAATGTGTTGAATAACTACATCCCAAACGGGTGGTTTCGTAGTTTTAGGTTTCTCTAATTCTATGGATTTCAGTACTCGTTTCACTATTGGGTGAGCACTGAGACGCTCAAATGTTTCTGGTTCACTCATTGTAGAAACCACAGACTTGTGTGCTAGTATGGTATTATATGACAAGCCCTCCTTTTGATGCAGATCTGCTAGGAATCTAGTTAGCTCTGAACCATTTGGCTTATTCACAGATAGATTATTATTTTGTGCCCAAGTTACCCAGCGAGCCCATGCTGCTTTATAAGACTTCAGTGTAGAAGAACGCCAACTTTTCATAAGAAGAGATTTTTGCGATTCAGACCAATTTCTCAAACATTCATTCCACCCCCACATCGCCAGACTTCCAGAGTCATTTCGGACACCTGTTGAGGTGGTAGGCCCGTCGAAACATCTACTAGAACTTGTGAGAGGTTCTTGATTGTCCACGGAGGTGCTGTTGCTCTGCACTTTAGATCTGCTCTCCAGAATACTTTCTCCCACTATGGGCTATGATTAGGTAAGTTCCCTGACATCTGTTTAAGTGCTGTAGGACTTTGGGTATCAAGAAGGGTGGTGGAAAAACCCAACCCAGTGAATAATTCCATATTCGAGATAGAGCGTCGCAGAATTCGGCCTGATTGTCTCGATAGTCGAGGGTGCAGTACATGGGAACTACTCGAGTCACTTTAGATGCGAATAAATCTACGACAGGTGTCCCCCATTTGGAAAATATTAGACATGTTGCTTGTGGTAATAGGTGCCACTCTGGGACAGACAGTCGGCTTTGGCATTGTATATGCCAGGAATATGATGGACAGTCAAATCGATGAGAAGAGATTCCAGGAGTTTCATGATTTTGTATGTCAAATCCAAAAGGGGAAGCGATCTCGTCCCGCCCTCGTTCCTCAAATAAGACACTACAGTCTTGTTGTCGCTCTGTAAGTGGATTGATGCGCGATTCAGGGCAGGCCTTGATCTTCCAAAACTTTGAGGAAAGCGAGTAATTCCTTTTGGTTGCAATGCAACTCCGTTTCTGAACTGGACCAAGTTCCTGATATAAATGTGTTGTTTATTTGAGCACCCCAAGCCTGATCTGAAGCATCTGTCACCACATAATGCGTTGGAAAGGGCACGTGAACATGGGATGAGAGTTTGTGATGATTCATCCACCAATGCAGTTCTTGTTTTACCTCTGCTGTTAGAGGAATTTAATTCTTGGTGTCCCGTTTTGAGTAAGTAATGCATAACCTTTGCAACTGACGATAATTGAGCCTCCCCCTGGGAACTATATAGCTGGCAAAATTCATCATGCCCAACAAACTCTGAATTTGTTTCAAAGTGACCGTTTGAGCTTTGAGCAAAACGGTGATTAGCGTGGTTAGTTTCTGGCATTTGCGTTGTGGCAGGGATTTGCAATTTTTCCAAGTATCCCAGTTTATTCCAAGGTACTCTATTGTTCGACATGGAATCAAAATAGATTTCTCGTAATTTATTTTCCAGCCCAGTCGCTCCTGCATGTTTATAGTGATGTGAACATGACGTTGCAGTGTCAGAGCATCCTGGTTTGCTAGGAGATAATCGTCGAGATAAACTATAAGGCGTATGCCCTGCTGCCGAAGTATTTGAGCTATCCAATTGCTTACTGACGCAAACGTTTTGGGTGCTGAACTTAGCCCGAAGGGCAAGCAGTTCAATTCCAATAATTCTTGGCGATACAGTAAACGCAGGAACCGTCGGTGTGACTGCGATATTAACAGGTGAAAATATGCCTGGGACAGCTCTATTTTTGCCAGCCAGTCCTGTGGCTGAAGAAAATCGGGAACCTTTTTTTGATTTATCAGTCTGAAAGGTGTTGTGTACACGTAAAAATGTTGTGCCCTTAGATTGAAAATCAAACTCAACAAAACTTTCGTCGCCCTTGGGAACCAAGAACATTGGTGAGACAAAGCTTGGTGATAGGGGTACAGCGGTAAGCACACCCTCGGCTTTCATTTTGTCTATCATTTTATTATGATCTCGTCTGATATAGGCGTTGCTTGATGACACTTGTGAACATTGGGCATGTGAAGCGGAGGTTTTTCCAAAAATGGGATACGGTATCCTGAAATAATTTTTAGAATATAGTTTGGAGCTCTTAGTCTCTTCCAAATCCGGTAATAGTCGGCTACTTGTTCGGCTTTGAAGGAACTCGGTGAGTCAATACCTTCGAGTCTTGCCTCTCCTATCCCGGTGGGATGAGGGAGAATATCTGCGGTTCTGACTGTAGGGATCGCCATCTTTTCTGTGTCCCGTCTGCTTGCCACCACGACCCCGAAAGGGCTTGTAGTTGGTAGCATTTGAGTTACTCGATTTCTTAACTTGTAGTTTTTCTCTGTTATTTATGTTCCTGGTAGGTTGGATTGTAAAAGGATTTCGATGAGCAGACGTGCTGGGTCCTGGATCAGTCTGCGTTGCAGGAACGTGATCCTTTTCACGAGGCCAGAATACCTTCCGTACACCCCCCCTTTTTTCAAGGGTGGAACCACGGTGGAACTAAATTTTTCGCATTCAAAAAGATTGTGGCAGGTTGGCGGTATTTTACGCAGCGCACTTTTATACACAGACTGAAGCGAGAATAGCCTCTCTGCGTTGTTGTATTACTTCTGCCCGATTGCCGCAGACCAATTGCAGGGCATCATTCGATATTTTAGAAAAATCACCGGTGATAAAAATATCTTCAATCTTTGTATGAATATCATTATAAGTGAGGGTAGGAGTTTTCTTTGCCCATGCTAAAAAACTGCGAATTTCTTTTTCGAGATGATCTCTCTGCTTAATGAAAAAAAATTCAGTATTAGCTAACGTGCGAGAAGCGTCGTATCGCGTGATTTCGTCATTAGCTTCTAGATTTATAAAACCAGGCGCGTGACATAAATTTTTTTGGACCTCAGAGTATCTAACATTTCTCCAATCAGGGTCATCTAATCGTTGAACAGATTTCAGTGCCTCTAAAAAGGCAGTGGGTGTTTTTTGCACTTTAGGGTCTTTTAATTTTGTGCCAATAGATAAAGAAAATTGAGGTACTGGTTCAGCTTCTACCGCTGAATCGTCACTATAAAGTTGACGTTATCGTTAACATAATCCTCGTTAATCGAAACCGTTTAAGAATTCAAGTAACTAAAAAGTTTAACCTACTAACTCAGGTACTAGTAATAAGTTATAGTAATCATAGTTTTAATATATTCAAATTCGTAAGGCTGTTACACAGTGAAAACTGTTTCATTAAAAGAACACAATTCATTAGGTAGGATTATTTTTGTAAAAAACAATAAACAAGAAAATTAATTAATTATTAATGGGAATAGAAGTATTGGAGTCGAAGGAATTCAGAAGCTCTGAGTGTGTTGACGGAACGGCAACCACGACGTCAATGAATTAAATATTGTGCGCTCGCCATAACCGCGCCCACTCCTGGTGGTGGTGGACTGTGCGAAAGAGAAGGCATTATCACAGAATATTTAATAGTACTACGTACAGAAAACCCACTTCGAAAACGACATTTAAACAAAAATCGACTCTTGGAACGACAGAATAAAGCGCAATCCAGTTCGCGCAGCGCTGTGCGCCTAAAATTATATTCACCTACAACTTCCCTCTCTTTCTATCGTATAACTCTATCCTGTATGACGCGGCACGTGTTAGGGTTGTCTAATGACGTATTATGAATCTTCAATATTTCCTTATCGCCTATGTATGTCCTATTACTATTCTCTGTGTTTATTTTATTTCTATGCTATTCTCCTTTCGTGAACAATGACATTTAAAATATTCTAGCTAACTAGTATTAGATCAGAAAGTTATTTTAAAATGTCTACATACTTTAATCTAAGTTGTTAGACCTATACGTACTTTGTATACTGAATGTGTGTTCTGTCTACGAAAGTGAATACAACTTTTTTGGGGAAGGGTTTTAGTAACATACATGCTTA